>OY757242.1:10824152-20119152 GCA_963583935.1 Diaperis boleti
AAAAATCACAAAACTGAGTGACAGTATTAGGAAAAATTGGAGGAACCAGAGGCACTAGACTTCGGAAGATTCAATTGGAAGAATATGGAGACAGAAGAGGTAGAATCGGAAGGATTGAAGGATGTGTAGAATCGAACAAAACCGGAAGAACAAAAAAATTGGTAAAGCTGGAACAACAGGAAAAGTAGTAAAAATTAAAAAAATTATAAGAATAGGAAGAATCACAGGAATCTAAAAAATCGGCATATTCGGAAAAATAGGAAGAATCGGATAAAACGGAAGGATTGGTAGAATCACACGGATCAGAAGAACCGGAAGAATTAAAAAAACCAGAAGGAGCGAAAGAATCGAACGAACCTTAAGAACCCGAAGAATCCAAAAAATCGAAAGAATCCGAACAATCGAAAAAATCAGAAGAATCAGAAAAATCGGAGGAATCAGTAGAATCGGAGGAATTAGAGGAATCGGAAGAATCAAAGGAATCGGAAGAATCAGAGCAATCGGAAAAATCAGAGGAATCGGAGGAATCAGAGGAATGGGAGGAATCAGAAGAATAAGAGGAATAAATGGAATCAGAGGAATCAATGGAATTAGAGTGGTCAGAAAAACCGCAATAACCGGAAGAATCCGAAAAGTAGGAAGAATCGGATGAATAGGATGGATCGGAAGAATGGAATAATCAAAAGCATCAGAAGGATTAAAGAAATCAGAAAAATCACAAAACTCAGAAAAAAAGAGTGAGAGTATTAGGAAAAATTGGAGGAACCAGAGGCACTAGACTTCGGAAGATTCAATTGGAAGAATATGGAGACAGAAGAGGTAGAATCGGAAGGATTGAAGGATGTGTAGAATCGAACAAAACCGGAAGAACAAAAAAATTGTAAAAGCTGGAACAACAGGAAAAGTAGGAAAAAAATAAAAAATATAAGAATAGGAAGAATCACAGGAATCTAAAAAATCGGCATATTCGGAAAAATAGGAAGAATCGGATAAAACGGAAGGATTGGTAGAATCACACGGATCAGAAGAACCGGAAGAATTAAAAGAACCAGAAGGAGCGAAAGAATCGAACGAACCTTAAGAACCCGAAGAATCAAAAAAATCGAAAGAATCAGTAGAATCGGAGGAATTAGAGGAATCGGAAGAATCAAAGGAATCGCAAGAATCAGAGCAATCGGAAAAATCAGAGGAATCGGAGGAATCAGAGGGATGGGAGGAATCAGAAGAATCAGAGGAATAAAAGGAATCAGAGGAATCAATGGAATTAGAGTAGTCAGAAAAACCGCAATAACCGGAAGAATCGGATGAATAGGATGGATCGGAAGAATGGAATAATCAGAAGGATTAAAGAGATCAGAAAAATCAGGAAACTCAAAAAGAAAGGGTGACAGTAATAGGAAAAATTGGAGAAAGCAAAGGCACTAGACTTCGGAAGATTCAATTGGAAAAATATGAAGAAAAAAAGGATCAGAACAGGTTGAATCGGAAGGATTGGAAGGATGTGTAGAATCGGAGAAAACCGGAATAACCAAAAACTTGGAAGAGCTGAAACAACAGGAAGAGTCAGAAAAATAAAAAAAAAATCATCAGAATAGGAAGAATAACAAGAATCGAAAAAATCGGCATATTCGGACGAATAGGAAGAATCGGATAAATTGAAAGGATCTGTAGAATCACACGGATCAAAAGAATCGGAAAAACCCGAAGAAACGGAAGAATTAAAAGAACCGGAAGAACAAATAGAACCGGAAGGACCGAAAGGATCGAATGAATCGGAAGAACCCGAAGAATCGGATGAATCGGAAGAATCGGAAGAATCGGAAGAATCGGAAGAATGGAATAATCAGAAGCATCAGAAGGATTAAAGAGATCAAAAAAATCACAAAACTCAGAAAGAAAATGGTGACAGTATTAGGAAAAATTGGAGGAAGCAGAGGCACTAGACTTCGGAAGATTCAACTGGAAGAATATGGAGAACGAAAAGATCAGAAGAGGTAGAATCGGAAAGATTGGGAGGATCTGTAGAATCGGACAAAACCGGAAGAACCAAAAAAATTGGAAGAGCTGGAACAACAGGAAAAGTAGGAAAAAAAAACATAAGAATAGGAAGAATCACAGGAATCGAAAGAATCGGCATATTTGGAAGAATAGGAAGAATCAGAAAAATCGAAAGAA
This sequence comes from Diaperis boleti, assembly GCA_963583935.1. Classification (NCBI taxonomy): domain Eukaryota; kingdom Metazoa; phylum Arthropoda; class Insecta; order Coleoptera; family Tenebrionidae; genus Diaperis; species Diaperis boleti. The sequence continues at coordinate 10,826,328 of OY757242.1, forward strand.
TCAGAAGAATCGGAAGAGACGGAGGAATTAGAAGAATCAGAAGAATCAGAGGAATCAGAGGAATCGGAAGAATCAGAGGAATCGGAAAAATCTAGAACCGCAAGAATGAGAAGAATCAGAAGAATCGGAGGAATCAAAGGAATCGAAAAAAAATAAAGGAATCGGAAGAATCAGAGAAATCGGAAGAATCGAAGTAATAGGAAGAATCAGAGGAATTGGAAGAGTCAGAGGAATCAGACGAATCAGACGAATCAGAGGAATCAGAGGAGTTAGAGGAATCGGAGGAATCAGAGGAATCACATGAATCAATGGAATTAGAGGAATCAGAAGAGCTGCAAGAATCGGAAGAATCCAAAGAATAGGAAGAATCACAGGAATCGAAAGAAACGGCATATTCTTAAGAATAGGAAGAATCGGATAAATCGGTAGAATCATACGGATCAAAAGTATCAGAAGAACCGGAAGAACCGGAAGAGTTAAAAGAATCGGCAGAATCGAAAGAACCGGAAGGATAGATATTATCGAACGAATAGGAAGGATCAAAAGGATCAAAATTATCAAAAGGATCAAAAGGATCAAAAGGATCAGAAGAATCACTGAAATCAGAATAATGAAAAGAATTAAAGTAACAGGAAAGATTGGAGAAACCAGAGGTATTAGACTTCGTAAGAATCGAAAAAGCAATATGAAGAAAAAAAATCAAAGGAGTCAGAATGGAAAGGATTGGAAGAAGAAGTAGAAACGGAATAAAACAGAAAAAGTTTAAGAACCAAAAAAATGAAAAAGGAAGAATTAGAAGAGTTGAAGAAAAAGAAGAATCAGATTATTTAGAAGTTTTCAGATGATAGAGAAATAAAAGGAGTATGGAATCAAGGAAATCAGAAGTAGCCCAAAAATCGGAAGAAGCTGACGAACCTGAAAATTCATACGAAGCCAAAAAACCTGAAGAACCCAAAAACCGAAGAACCTCACCAACATGAGAAAACTGAATACTCGAGGAACCCCAAGAACCCGAGGAACCTGATGAAACTGAAAAACCTGAGGAACCTGAAAAACTGAGGGACCAGAGGAACCTGAAAAACCTGAGTAACCCGAAAAACCTGAGGAACCTGAAGAACCTGAAGAACCTGAAAAACCTGAAGAACCTGAGGAACCTGAAGAACCTGAAAAACCTGAAGAACCTGAAGAACCTGAAGAACCTGAAGAACCTGAAGAACCTGAAGAACCTGAAGAACCTGAAGAACCTGAAGAACCTGAAGAACCTGAAGAACCTGAAGAACCTGAAGAACCTGAAGAACCTGAAGAACCTGAAGAACCTGAAGAACCTGAAGAACCTGAAGAACCTGAAGAACCTGAAGAACCTGAAGAACCTGAAGAACCTGAAGAACCTGAAAGACTTGAGGAATCTGAAGAATCGGAATAATCGGAAGAATCGGATGAATCGGAAGAATCGGAAGAATTAGAAGAATCGGAGGAATTATATTAGTCGGAGGAATCAGAGGAATAAGAGGAATCAGACGAATCAGAGGAGTCAGACGAATCAGAAGAATTAGAGGAATCAGAAGAATCAGATGAATCAATGGAATTAGAGGAATCAGAAGGACCGCGAGAACCGCAAGAATGAGAAGAATGAGTAGAATCGGAGGAATCAAAAGAATCGAAAAAATCTGAAGAATCGGAAGACTCGGAAGAATCGAAAGAATCGGAAGAATACGAAGAATACGAAGAATCGGAAGAATCAGAAGAATCGGAAGAATCACATTAATCGAAAGAATCGGCATATTCGGAAGAATAGGAAGAATCAGATAAATCAGAAGGATCGGTAGAATTACACGGATCAAAAGGATCAAAAGGATCAGAAGAATCACTGAAATCAGAATAATGAAAAGAATTAAAGTGACAGGAAAGATTGGAGAAACCAGAGGTATTAGACGTCGTAACAATCAAAGGAACAATATGAAGAATAAAAAAATCGAAGGAGCCAGAATCGGAAGGATTTGAAGAAGAAGAAGTAGAACCGGAATAAAACAGAAAAACTTCAAAAACCAAAAAATTGGAAAAGCTGGAAGAACAGGAAGAGCTGGAAGATTCAAAACGAATCGGAAGAATTAGAAGAGTTGATGAAAAAAGAAGAATCAGTTTATTTAGAAATTTTCAGATATTATAGAGCAATAAATGGAGTATAACGGATAAGTCAGAAGGGTTGGAGAGATCAAGGGAATCAGAAATAGCGCAAAAATCGGAAGAAGCTGACGAACCTGAAAAACCAGAGAACCCGAAAAACCTGAAGGACGCAAAAAAACTAAAGAACCCGAAAAACCTCAACAACCTGAGAAAATTGAATACCCGAGGAACCCCAAGAACCCGAGGAACCTGATGAACCTGAGGAACTTGAAGAAACTGAGGAACCTGTAGAACCTGAGGAACCTGAAGAACTTGAGGAATCTAAAGAATCTGAGGAATCTGAAAAGAAGAGAAATCGGAAGAGTTTGATGATCTGGAAGAATAGCAAAAATCAGAAAAACGGAGAGATGCGGACGAATCGGAACAGTAAATAAAGAACAAAGAACTCGCAATAATCATAAGAATTATAGAAATCAAAAGAATTGAAGAAATGTAAAAATTGGAAAAAAGTCGGAGGAATCAAAAGAATATATAAAATAAAGAAAAAAGAAGACAAAACAATCTAAATTAGATTAGGCAAAGTGGGAAAAACCTGAAGAACCGGAAGAATAGGATTAATCAGAAGATTAACCGGAGGAAGAGGAGGAAGAGAAACATTTAGAAAATTTGGAGTAACAGGAAGAATATTGCAGAATGAGAAAAATCAGAAAGGCTTTACGAATCAGAAGAATGGGAAAAATAAAAAGATAAAATCGGAACAGTTGAAGGAATCGTAGGAGACAGAAGAATCAAATGAATTAAAATCAAAATACTTTGAAGAAGCAGAAAGATAAAAAGCATTAGAGGAAACAGAAGAAAAGGGTCCGAAAAGTCACAAGAGTGAAATGATTGAAAATCGGAAGCCTCTTTTTCTTGTTTTTAATTCTTAAGAGAATTAAAGGAAAGAGGAGTATCAGAATCATAAGAATTTAGTTACCAATATGTCCACGAAACCCAATATTTATAATTGACCCACTTGTAACAATCTTTTTCTGAAACAATAAAAATATCTGGAGAAACCGAAAATTCTGAAGAATCCTAAGAATCAGAGCAATCAGAAGAAATAGAGAACTATGAAGAATATGAAATCAGAAGAATGTGATAAAGTGATAAATGAAAAAACGTCTGAAAGGTCAAAAATATCGGAGGAATCGGAAGAAGCAGAAGCACCAGAAAAATCTAAAAAAAAATATTTAATCAGTTGGAGTTTAAAAAGCACCCGTCATTCCTAACATTCCAAACAATCAGAGAATCACAGCAATCCGAAGAATTAGAAAAATCGAAAGGTATGACAGAATTGGAAGAATCGGAGAAATGACAGGATTGGGAAGCATTCGAGGATTCAGAAGAATATGATAATAAAAATTAGAAGAGTCAGAAAAGTCAGCGAAAAATCAAGAATGATCGATAACTGGATGTATATCTCTTGGACAATAAAGCATAATATTAATAGTAATAATAATAATATGATATCATTCAGAAGAGGAGAATTCCAAGGAGATTCCTTGAGTCCTCTTTTGTTTTGCATCTCACTGTTGCCGCTGTAAGTAACCTTGCGCAGTGCAAAGGGTTATAGCTGTGGTACACCCGGTGACCGGAAACATAAGATCACACACAAGAACTGACGCAGTAATTGCATTAGTACATTCCCCAGTAGCCAAATTTATTTATTTCATATATTATAAATATTTAGAAAATGTTGAATCTGAAAATGAAAGAATATTTTGCTTTGTATATTTTTATAATAATTATATTCTCTGTATATTGTATATATTTATTTATTTGAGGTATAAAAAAAAACTTTTTTTCATAAATTTGGTGCTGTAAATGGTTAAAACTAAAAAAATAATTTCCCGAGACGTTATTGCATAAAATGAGCTGGCTCTATCAGTCTTTATTTCGCTCATGTGCACGTTTTGCTGTTCCGTGCTTTGTTTCTCTTGCACGTTTATGACTCAGACAAACAAAACTTCGGACAAGACGGTTGTCGGTCATTAAGGCAAACCCAAAGGGTCATAAACCATTACCTGCCTGGCGACACTCAATGCCCGAAGAATCCGAAAACGACAGTCTAAATTCAACCATCGCTAAGCCAAGCTTCCAAACTCAGATTTTGTGTTATTGTGTGATTGTGTTGATAGAAGTTTTAATGTGAGGTATAGTTTTACTCCGATTTACCGTACATGCACAGTTATCAGTAACTTACCGGCTTCTAAACCAAGCGAATCAATATTTCACCACCACATCACCTCCAGTGATGTATCTTGCACCCCCAACCCCGTCCATCTTTTCCTCGTCGCTCCCGACCCAAATGCGAAATTAATACCCCGTTTTTTATTTGTTCTTTCCATTGATGTGCTCGCACATGTTTTGAAGAGACACAAATCTAATTTGAAAATTTTAATAAAGGCATCCACTATATACATATAAACGTCCCGAACAAATGAAACAAAAACGATTAAACCTGTATCCACACACGTTGTATTTGATGATTTTTAATTTCCCATATGAACTTTGTTATTCGTTTGTGCGGTTTCGTAGCTGAATTTTCATTTACATTTGTCCCATTTTAATGTGTTTTTGCGGCCGAAGGTGGATGCGAGTGTTTCATTAAAAGTGCGGTCGCTCCTAAATTGCAAACTTTGATTGACTTTCGAAAAAATTCCCCGTCATATTCCGGGATGGCCGGCCGGCCAGTGGCGTAACGGACGGTTTATTAGGACGCTAATGGTAATAGGGCGACAGAAGAGTCCCACGCGAGTCGAAACAGGATGCGAAACACGAAACTTTATAAAGAAGAATACAAAGGTGGCACGCCTTAATTAATCTCGCCATAATCTCGCTTTTCGTTCCCCCTTAATTTCTTCCAATTTTGTCTAGCATGTAATTTACAACGATCAATTATGAAATGCTGAAACTGTATGAATGCGCAGATTCTGAATTATACCATGTATGTCTGTTAAATCGCAAGTGTTTCGTTCATTTTAAAGTTAGAAGAGTTATGAAAGTATAAAAAAATAAATAAAGAGTAAAATTATGAAAATTTGAGGTCTCTTTTATTTTCCAGAACTTTTCTCTTTTCCCCCCAGCTCCCAAGTTTCGCCGCAATCATTTTTGCTGCATTTATTTTATAAATCTCTCTTACCGTCACTTCTACCTTTAATTCATCCATTTTTCCAGTTTCTTCTGGTTGTCGCATTCCTTTTCGTCCAGTCACATTATGACAATATTCTTTTTTCTTTCAGTTCCATATTTTCTCTTTCCCATTTTTCTTCCTTTTCACGCATCATAATTTACAACTGTTCCAGTTCCCGGCTCATCTTCCGATTCTCTTCCTTTATCTTTCATACATCCTTCATTATTTTTTTCAACATCTTTTCTCTTTAACTCCCCCAATTATTACATTTCTTTTTCTGTCTCACTTATGTTCTCCCCTATCATTTGTTTTGTTTTGCTCATCTCTTTACTGTATACTTTGACTATTTTCACTTTATCTTTTGTTCCTAGTTTCAGATGTCTCCCCATTATTCCCTTTCTCTGTAGGTAGTCTCTATTTCGACGTTCTTTCTTCCGCTCCTGTAGTGATGCCTCCTTTCGGTCTTTCTTTCTGCTGCTTGACATCTCCATACGTAGTCTTTCGGCATTCTCTCTTCTATATTCTTCGATTCCTTTAATTCTACCCACGTTTGTACCATTCCAATTATGGGAAATGTACCGGGTGTCCCAAAGGTGTGTGCACCATCATTTACTTACCCTTATTTTGAAAGATATCAAAACACGATACCTTCACAATTTAAAACTATTAGAAATCATATACAGAAGGTCCTAATATTAGTAATATACCAAACTTATGTTTTTTAATGGAATGTCCTGTATATTAGTTGGTGTATTGAAAAAGCAATTATTGCTGAGCAAAATGATATAAGGTACTACAGGTTTATTATGGATGGTTCAAAATTAGTGCTTTTTAGAAATTTGCAGAAACCATTCCAACAGAGATAACTGAATACTTTTCTGTCAATAATTTTTTATAGATCAAAACTTTAACACACACTGACGGAAAGTCATCTAGATTGATATTTCTATACAGGGTGTACGGTTACTCGATATTCCATTATACCACCAAATAAAATTTTTAATAACCTTTTCTTCAATGTAGGTGTGCCTTGGCAAATGTTAGTACTTTAAGTAATTTTTACAAAAAACCAAGAAAGTTTCCCGAAATTGCCAAAATCGCGTATTAAGATCAGATCGCCTTGCACTTGTTGCCATGAAGATAATCGGTTATTGTATAATTTATTAAATTACTTCAGAAATGACACCGAGAGGTAGACAGGCTTAGGTTTACGTAAGAATTCGATGGAATCTATCCGTTACAAAACCCCAAACGAAAAAATCTAGAGGCGTTAAATCGGGTGATCTTGCTGGCCATTTGACAGGACCGCCCCTACCAATTGGACCAATAATTCTGATAATATCCAGTGGGGATTTTCAGTGGCATAATAGAGCATGTTACGTCTCTTGACATGCCCATTAGGTGGCCTCATCAGTGGACAAAATTCTGTTTAATATATCTCTATTCTTTTCTAGAAGATTCTTGTGGACAAAAAGGAATTTCTTTTGGCTCTCCTTTTATACCATTGATCATTTCTTCTTTCGTAAAATGCATTTTGTAAAAAAATCACAAAAGTGAAACTATTTGTTACAGGGTAACTGTCAATAAGAACAAACGTCTCCATGGTAACAAGTCTAAGATGATATGATCTCAATACCTGATTTCATCAAGTTTTATACCTTTTTGTAAAAATTATAAAAAAAAATAAAAATTAAAAAAAATAGTACTAACATTTGCCGAGGCAAACCATATATGGACAGAAAGCTATTTGGTGATATGATGGAATATAGGGTGTTACATTTGAAAAAAAAAAGTTATACATTTTGCGAAACCGTACATCCTACATAGAAATATCCATTTAGATGACTTTCAATCAATGTGTATTAAAGTTTGGATCTATAAAAAATATTCAGTTATCTGTTCAATTTTTTTTAAAAAGGACTAAGTCTAAATTTCTTCATAACTCAAGAACCATCCATAATAAACCTGTAGGACCTTATATTATTTTGCTCAGCATTCATTGCTCTTTCAAATCACGCACTAACGTACAGGGCATTCCATTAAAAAAAACATAACTTTGGTATATAACTTAGTGTATTACTAATATTAGAACACTCTGTATATGATTTCGAATAATTTTAAATTATGAAGGTGGCTATCGCTCCCCGAAAACCCCGTTTTGATATCTTTCAAAATAAGGGCGTAAATGATGGTCCAAACACCTCTGCGACACCGGTATATGTAAGTAAAGAAAGCGCCAGGGATATAGTGATATAGAACAAATAAACGAGTGCAAAATAAAAAACCTGCTCTCCGATTTGTACACGTGTACACGTGCTATTCAAAGATCGGCCGCCAACAATCAAAGAATGCCGCCGCTTGATTCTCGATAAGCAGGTTTTTTATTTTGCACTCGTTTATTTGTTCTATGTCACTATATCCCTGGCGCTTTCTTTACTTTCAAAAATCTTTTCCCTCATTTCTTATTCCGCTACATTCCAATATAACAATTTTATTCATCCTTTTGGTTTCTTCTGTGGTTTTTCCTTTAAATCGTCTACCCTATTTCGTTTTGCGTTGTGTTCGGTGTTTCTATTTTCCTTCAAAAATTTTCCACTTAATAAGTTTTAAGAAGTCTAAAAAATGGAAAAAATTGAAATCCGAATACCAAAGTCCAAAATCCAGATTCTAAATCCGAAGTTCCAAGTCCCCAGTTCCAAGCCCCAAGTCCAAGTCCCAGGTTCTAGGTTACAGGTTTCCGGTTCCACGTCTCGGTTCCCAGGTCTCAGATCTCAGGATTCCAAATTCTAAATTCCAAATTCCAAATTGCAAATTGCAAATTCCAAATTCCAAATTCCAAATTCCAAATTCCAAATTCCAAATTCCAAATTCCAAATTCCAAATTCCAAATTCCAAATTCCAAATTCCAAATTCCAAATTCCAAATTCCAAATTGCAAATTGCAAATTCCAAATTCCAAATTCCAAATTCCAAATTCCAAATTCCAAATTCCAAATTCCAAATTCCAAATTCCAAATTCAAATTCAAATTCCAAATTCCAAATTCCAAATTCCAAATTCCAAATTCCAAATTCCAAATTCCAAATTCCAAATTCCAAATTCCAAATTCCTTTTGGTTTCTTCTTATACTTTTCCCTTAAATCGTCTACCTTATTTAGTTTTGCCTTGTGTTCTTTTTGTATTTCGGGGTTTCCATTTTTCTTCAAAAATTTTCCACTTGCCCGGTGTCCTTACCCCATCTCCGCCAATTTCCCTCCACCCGAAGTTTATTGTAATACTTATTATTCTTACCGTCCTTCCTTCTTCCTTCTCACTTGTTGTTCACTTTCACTATTTTTTTTTTCTGTATATCTCTTTCTTTCTGTGTTAAATCGTTTTTTATGGAGATTTTGGATACTCGCTATTTCTGAGTTTTTTTAGTCTCAGCCTTGTTATTACGTTATTTCTTCTTTCGCCTCTCTATTTTTCTTTCATCTTCGTCATCATCTGTCCTATCTTCTTTCATTTCTCTTTATCATTTCTCTTTTTCCCATCGCCATCTTTATTTGGTTTATTTTTCTCTTCATTTCTTCCATATCTTCTCTAAGATATATGTTGTCGCTCTTCAGCTATCTCATTTCTTTCCTGGTTTCACTTGTTTTAGGTTATCCGTCATTTTCTCCATCACCTCTTCCATTTTCAGCCCTATTTCTTCTTAGCCCTGGTAAAATGAGGACTTTTCCGTTCGTCTGTTTTTATGTATGTTCGGGCATAACTCCAGAGTATAGCTCCAAGGTGGACCCATTTACGCCAGGGGTCAGCTGTATAGTTTGGCGGGAGGGCAAATAAATGCAGCACGGTGTTACAGCTTATTTTATTCACCTTATATACAATTATTTGCACTATTTACAATTCTTTACAATGCACCCGTCACGCTTGTCTCCTGGATGATTGTTGCGGCGGTCGGAGATAGCTCGCTCCGGGCAACCAGTCGGTACCAGGATATCACTAGGAATATTTTTAGGAAGTGAGGTAGGCGGTAGGTGCTTTTACCTTCTAGGACTGGAAGAACTAACTAAACTAGTAACATGTCCCGATGGAGAAGAGACGGTTACGTCGGCCTCATGCGTGGAGCGGTGGCACTTCCAGGAAACGTAGAAAGTCCGGGAGGGTGGTATCCGGAGCGCGCTATTTTAGTGGGAAGTATTTATCTCGTGCAGCGCAGAGCGCGTGGCCTGGTGACTAACATCGGTGACTGGGGGCGGTTGAAGCGGTGTTCTGACAGCTGTATTTCTTTAGCTTATTCTTATCGTCTTTCCTTCTTCCCTTTCAATCTTCACTTTTACTCTCTTTCTCTCCGTGTTAAATCGTTTTTTATGAAGACTTACGATACTCCCTATTTCTCAGTTTTTCTTTCTTTTTCATGACGTTCTACTTTTGTTCTCATGTCTCTAATTTCGCTAATATATTATCCCTTTATAGGCCTCTATTATCAGCACTTCTGTTTTCAACTTCTCTTCAACCCACATCTCGACTATTGTGCTCATACCTTCTCCCGTTTCTTTTAGTTTCAGTCTTGTTGTTCTTACGGTATTTCTTCTTTTGCCTCTATATTTTTCTTTCATTTTCGTCTCCATCTATCCTATCTTCTTTTCTAGAAAGATTTTTTTTCTCTCCATCATTTCTCTTTTCCGCCCATCACTATCTTCATTTATCTGTTGTCGTCCTTCAGCTCTCTCATTTCTTTCCTGGTTTCACTTGTTTTAGGTCATCCATCATTTTCTCCATCATCCTATTTCTTTTTGACTTCTTTTTTGCTCTGGTGATCTCTCTTGTTTTCTCGCTTTTTTGGGATGCTTCTGGGCTTTTTTCTAGCTCTCTTTTTCTTTTAGTTTCATCTGTATTTTCTTCTTGAATTTCTGCTTTGACTTCGCCTTGTCCCATTCCTGTACACTGTGCCGTGCATTGTTGGTTGTTGGTTCCCCTTTTCGCTGTTCTCTTTACTTTTCTCTACGTGTTCTTGTGTCGGTCGGTAATCTAGGAATCTCTTCCTTGCCTCATATATTTATTCCCTTCTCGAAATCGTTTCTTGTCTTTATTCTTCTGTAGTGTATGGTTTTGATTTTCTCTTGTCAACTACCATCCATTTTGAGTTTTTAAACGACCTCAAAAAAGAAGGACGTTCTCAATTCGTCCCTTTTTATGTATGTTTGGGCATTTTAATGTCATTGATATTTGACCTAAAAATTGGGATATATATACCAGGGAACTCCTCAACATGAAATAGGCAATATATAGTAAAGGTTGTCACGCTTTTTACGGTTGAGTTGTCTCAAGCGCCAGTTTTTTACGTGGTATGCTCCTCGGAACCGCGGGTAGCTACACCGGAGTACAATACCCCAGGGGTCAGCTGTATAGTTATGCGGGAGGGGAAATAAATGCAGGACGATTGTATCGGCGGTCGGATATAGCTTCCTCCGGGCAACCAGTGGGTACCAGGACATCACCAGAAATATCATTAAGAAGTGGGGTAGGCGGTAGGTGCTTTTACCTTCTAGGACTCGAAGAACTAACTCACTGCGAACGGCACGCCTAGCAACTCCCGATGGAGAGGATATGGTGACGCCGGCGTCATGCGTGGAGCGGAGGCAGATCCGGGCAACGTATAAAGTCGGGGAGGACGGTATCGGAAGCGCGCTATTTTACTGGGAAGTATTTATCTCGTGCGTGGCTTGGTGACTAACATCGGTGCTCGGGGCGACAAGTGGCGGTTGTAGCGGTGTTCTGAGAGCGGTAATCCTATAGCTTATTTTTATCGTCTTTCCGTCTTCCTTTTCACTCTAATTTTTGTCTGTGTCTCCCTTTTTTTCCGTGTTAAATCGTTTTTTTTATGAAGATTTTTTTCGTCTTCTTCGTCTCTAATTTCGCTACCATCTTTTCTATTGTCTTCACTTCTGTTCTGAACACCTCATCAACCCACTTTTCGAATATTTTGCTCATACTTTCTCCCTTCTCTTTTAGTCTCACCCTTGATGTTATTACGTTATTTCTCCTCTCGCCTTTTTATTTTTCTTTCATCTTCGTCTCCATCTGTCCTATCTTCTTTTCTAAGAAGATCTTTTCTTCTCTCCATCATTTCTCTTGTCCTCCCATTGCGATCTTCATGTGGTTTATTTCTCTCTTCAGTTTTCTCTTTTTCCATTTTTCGCTGTTTTCTTTTGTTTTCTCCTCGTTACTTTTCTCCACGTGTTCTTGTGTCGGTCGGTAATCAAGGAATCTCTTCCTTGCTTCATATATTTATTCCCTCCTCTAAACCGTTTCCTAACCTCAATTTTATTTCTTTACCTTTAATTCTTCTTTTTTTCTACTCTTTTTTTCTACATTTTTTTGTGTTCTTGTCCTTATTCAGTCTTCTGTGATTTATGGTTTTGATGTGCTCTTGTCTTTCTACCATCCATTTTGAGTTTTTAAACGACCTCAAAAAGGGAGGACGTTCTCAGTTCGTCTGTTTTTGTATGTTTGGGCATAACTTCTTTTGGGTTCAGTATAGCTCCAAAGTGGACCCATTTTAATTTCATTGATATTGGACCAAGGACTTCAAATATATACCAAGGAACTCCTCAAAATGAAATAGGAAATGTATAGTGTTTGAGGTATTGTTAGTTTTATGACGATCCCAGAACAAGGTTGGGACGCTTTCCACGCTTAGGTTGCCTCGAACGCTCCACGGGTCCGCGACTACGGTACGCCAGGGGTCAGCTGTCTAGTTCTGCGGGAGGGAAAATAAATGCAGCACGGTGTTAGAGCTTTTATTATTCACCCTATATACAATTATTTACACTATTGACAATTTTTACACTGCACTACACGGATGACTGTAGCGGCGGTCGGGGATAGCTAGGGACGGGATGTTACGGTCCGGACTTCCGGGAGAAAGAGAACAGTCCGGATACTACCAATGCGCAAACAGTTGGCCGAATCGCGAGCAGAGTACCCCCGTAGTCAGATCACCCCTCCGGGCAACCAGTCGGTACCAGGATAGTACCAGGAATATCGGTAGGAAGTGAGGTAGGCGGTAGGTGCTTTTACCTTTTAGGACTGGAACAACAAACTCACTGGGCCCGGCATGACTAACGGTGACGTCGGCCTCATGCGTGGAGCGGAGGCAGTTCCGGGCAACGTAGAAAGTCCGGGAGGGTGGTACCAGGAGCGCGCTATTTTACTGGGAAGTATTTATCTCGTGCAGCGCAGAGCGCGTGGCCTGGTGGCGGTAGCTGGGGGCGGTAATAACCTAAATAACCTTGTAGAATCGGAAATTTAAAAATATAGATTTTTTAAAGAAGCAACTCTTTCGACAAACCATCAAGCCAAGAAGTTAACAAAGTTAGCGCCTTACAAATAGAAGTACGTTAATGAATAATGAGAAGGCAGCAATTCGGAATTCGGAACGTTAATTGTAAGATTAGTATTAAGTATTAATGGAAGTCGGTTGAATAATGTTGTTTGAGCCGGAAGGGTCCGCAATAGATGGTCATTATCAACAAAACCCTCGTGTAAATTACACGTTTGCACTTAAAATTTAAATTGAGGTTCTTATATTTAGAGGGGATTATTGCCGCCGGTCGCTAATTCGGTCAGTTTTCGATGCAATTCCGCCTTAATTGGGAAGTTATTTGTCGGTTATCGGTTTGTAATAAATCAGTTCCAAACTTAAGTAACTGACTGCCCGAATTCGAGTTTTTACTTCAACCGCTATAAATAAAACGGTGTGGACAACTAGTTGCAAAAACATCATTTAGTATCTCCAGTCTACTCCGAACGTCAATCCAATAATTGAAAACACTTGAAACCTTTTCCCTAATTTTTCAATCGCTCCTGAATTATGCACGCCCTTACAAAATAAACGTTTAATGCGCTTTTGTCCCATTTATGCAAAATAAATTAGGATGTTACAAAACACATTTATACTATCGGGTTTTCAGTTCCATCAAACTGATAGGAATTTAAATATGCATTTTAATATGTTTGTCATATTTTATTTCAAATTGAACGGTGTCGCTCTTTAAAGTGACAATGTAATAATATCGCTGTGTTTTTCAAACGCCCCATGCATATTTTCGGCTGACAAATGGTATTTGATTTCGGGATCGGATGCGTCAAACGTGAGATTTTTACATGCTCTTACAGGGGTGGGTGTTGAGGGGGTGCACGCACCGAGCCACAATGAGAATTGCTTAAAAATACGGATTAGGTTAATCCACCACAGGACCGCAAAACGTCCATAGCCCAATAAAGACCCATCAATTATAATAATTAGCGTGATTGGTGCATTTTTGCCAGCGATTAATTTAACAAATCAAAGCTAATAAATATTTAAATGCGCGGGCAACATGGTCGAATAATTGAAGGGAATTAACGGGGCCGGCAATTTATTTTTTAACGAAATCAAAATTTATTCCGAATCCACGGATTTCTCGAAAATAATAGCCGCCAACTTTGTGTAATTAAACAAATTAGTAGCTTATATAATAATAAAACGTAATTTGAATAATTACGGAAAAATAATTATCCGGCGTCGAGCCGTATAATTAAAAACGAATTTTTCGGACACGTTGTAATTTTTCTTAATGGCCGTTGCCGGCGAGGATTTTGTTTAATTTGTAATGAATTAATTTTTATGAGGGGCGCACTGTTCCGTGGATAACTTCTCGCGTTTCATGTAAGACAAAGTGGATTCCGTGCGATTGTTGTAGGTTTCAGCGCGTTACTATTGACGTTAACGTGATTTATTCGGTAATCGTCGAGGTTACCTTTACGGCTGTTATTAACTTTTGCGCTTAATTTACGAACACATCTGTTCAGCGTGCTCTCCACTGACATTTACTTCACTTTCCGACTTACTTAATTTATTAATTGCGCTCGAACAACAAAAGATTGTTTTGTTGTGGGTTTTTTGATTAGTCACGGTTTTCACATTTCATGCGCCGGGTTATTTGAGGTAATCATTCCGAAACTTGGTCGGTTCGGTGCTTCATTATTCGCGTTCTAAGGGACTTAATAAGTCGAAATTCGAATACCAAATTCTAAATCCCAAGTTCCAAGTCCCAGGTTCCAGGTTCCAGATTCCAGGTTACAGTTTTCCGGTTCCACGTCTCGGTTCCCAAGTCTTAGATCTCAAATCTCAGATCCCAAGATTTTAAATTGCAACTTCCAAATTCCAAATTAAAAATCCAAATCCAAATCCCAAATTCCAAATAAGTTTGAAGAAGTCTCAAAAATTAAAAAAAATTGAAATCCGAATACCAAAGTCCAAAATCCAAATTCTAAATCCGAAGTTTCAGGTCCCCATTTCCAAGCCCCAAGTCCCAGGTTCTAGGTTACAGGTTTCCGGTTCCACGTCTCGGTTCCCAGGTCTCAGATCCCAGGATTCCAAACTCCAAATTCCAAATTCCAAATTTCGATCGAAATCCCATACATCTCGATTTTTTCATGTTTGTCGTTTAACTGGTATAATTTATCGTTTCAAGTACCGACCTTCTCTCTTAAAATTCTTACTTCAAATTCCCCAAGTTGTCTCAACTTTCACAAATTTACGGTTTCTCATACAAGTAAAATTTCTCAACTTTTAAAAATTTCCACAAGCTTCTGAATTTGTCAAGTTTCATATTTCAAATCCAACTCTCAAATTTTCCATTCCGCAATTATTTCAAGTTGTATATGCTTTTGAAGTTTCGAGTCTCAAATATCAAGTTATGAGGTTCTGAAACTTTTTGAAATCCATCAAGCTTCTCGTTTCACTCATAAGTTTTTCATGTTAATGTTAAAGTTTAAAGTTTTATTTTTCACATTTTATATTCCAAACCCAAAACTTAATATACATTCCAAGTTGCATATTCCTTACTCCAAATTCCAAATTCCCTATTTAAAATTCTATATTAAATATTCCAAATTCCATAGTCCAGATTACGAATTCCAGATTCCAGTTCCATATTCCATATTAAAAATTCCATATTCCAAATTCGAATTCCACATTCCAAAGTCCAGATTCCGAACTCCATATTCCGAATTCCATATACCAAATTCCATATTTGAATTTCCAATTTGTTAATCTTCCATTTGGCATGGGTTTTTCTGCTTGTCCAAATTTCTTAGTTTCTTTTATTTGTATTGCTTTCTCTTGAAAAATCCACGGATAGGTGAAATTTACCTTTTAAAATGACACTTTTTGATCTATTTATTGTAACCAACCGTTTTTGCACAGTGACGTCATCGACGGTTTTTTTATGTGACCAAACCAGCTTTTCTTTCGGATTTTGGTAATCTTTTTATTAGGGTAGAAGAAAAAAGTTGGTTGGTACCTTACATAAACATTTTTCTGGAAACAGTCACAGATTTTGCAATCCTTGCAACAATCGGAGGGTGTTGAAACAAACATCACGTAATAATGACTACAGTTAGTATATTAATATTAAAAAAATATACTTACACCAAATAAAAAATTAAACGTTAAACATTAACAAACTCATTTGAAATAGGGGCAAATTCTATTTCAAATACCATATTCCAAATTCCATATTCCATATTCCAAATTCCAAAATCCATATTCCAAATTCCATATTCCAAAATCCATATTCCAAATTCCATATTCCAAATTCCATATTCCAAATTCCATATTCCATATTCCATATTCCATATTCCATATTCCAAATTCCATATTCCAAATTCCATATTCCAAAGTCCATATTCCAAATTCCATATTCCAAATTCCATATTCCAAATTCCATATTAGAAATTCCAAATTCCATATTCCAAATTCCATATTCCAAATTCCATATTCCAAATTCCATATTCCAAATTCCATATTCCAAATTCCATATTCCAAATTCCATATTCCAAATTCCATATACCATATTACAAATCCCATATTCCAAATTCCATATCCCAAATTCCATATTCCATATTCCAAATTCCATATTCCATATTGCAAATTCCATATTCCAAATTCCATATTCCAAATTCCACATTCCAAAGTCCATATTCCAAATTCCATATTCCAAATTCCATATTAGAAATTCCAAATTCCATATTCCAAATTCCATATTCCATATTCCAAATTCCATATTCCATATTCCATATTCCATATTCCAAATTCCATATTCCAAATTCCATATTCCAAATTCCATATTCCAAATTCCATATTCCAAATTCCAAATTCCATATTCCAAATTTTATATTCCAAATTCCAATTTACATATTCCAAATTCCAATTTCCATATTCCATATTCCAAATTCCATATTCCAAATTCCATATTCCATATTCCAAATTCCATATTCCATATTCCAAATTCCAAATTCCATATACCAAATTTTATATTCCAAATTCCAAATTCAATATTCCAAATTCCATATTCCATATTCCAAATCCCATATTCCAAATTCCATATTCCAAATTCCAAATTCCATATTCCAAATTCCATATTCCAAATTCCATATTCAAAATTCCATATTCCATATTACAAATCCCATATTCCAAATTCCATATTCCAAATTCCATATTCCATATTCCAAATTCCATATTCCATATTCCAAATTCCATATTCCAAATTCCATATTCCAAATTCCATATTCCAAATTCCATATTCCAAATTCCATATTCCAAATTCCATATTCCAAATTCCATATTCCAAATTCCATATTTCAAATTCCAAATTCCATATTCCAAATTTCATATTCCATATTCCAAATCCCATATTCCAAATTCCATATTCCATATTCCAAATTCCATATTCCAAATTCCATATTCCAAATTCCATATTCCAAATTCCATATTCCAAATTCCATATTCCAAATTCCATATTCCAAATTCCATATTCCAAATTCCATATTCCAAATTCCATATTCCAAATTCCATATTCCATATTCCAAATTCCATATTCCAAATTCCATATTCCAAATTCCATATTCCAAATTCCATATTCCAAATTCCAAATTCCATATTCCATATTCCATATTCCATATTCCATATTCCAAATTCCATATTCCGTATTCTATATTCCATATTCCAAGTTCCATATTCCGGATTCCGCAGTCCAAATTCCATCTTCCAAATTCCATCTTCCAAATTCCATAGTCCAAATTCCATGTTACATATTCCAAGTTCCATATTTCAGACTCCATTCTCCGGATTCCATATCCCGGATTCCATATTCCTGATTCCATATTCCCGATTCCATATTCCAAACTCCAATTCCAGATTCCGTCGTCCAAATTCCATCTTCCAAATTCCATCGTCCAAATTCCATGTTACATATTCCAACTTCGATATTGCGGATTACATTCTCCGGATTCCATATTCCAAATTCCAAGTTCCATATCCCGGATTCCATATTATTGATTGCATATTCCCGATTTCATATTCCAAACTCCAAATTCCATATCGAGAGTCTCAACAAAGGACCTCGTAAGTTTCATTTTTATGGAAATTTAGTTTTCGCAGATTCCTGTCAAAAATTGTTCTCTCCATTTGTTAGCAGATCTTTAAACTCGATAAATCGAATAATTTATGTCTATATTACAGAAACACAGGACCTCCTGAATTTTACCTCACTTAATAAAATTAACGTCAGCGTTTTTTTCGTCTCATGTAAAAAAAATGTTTGACTCTTGCGAGGTCATGCGTTTGGACGTGGATATTCCAAATTCAATATTCCAAATTCCATATTCCGGATTCCATATTCCAAATTCCATTTTCAAAATTCCATATTCCATATTCCAAACTCCATATTCTTTATTCCAAATTCCAAATTCCATATTCCATATTCCAAATTCCATATTCCATATTCCAGATTCCATATTTCAAATTCCATATTCTAAATTTCATATACCAAATTAAATCTTCAAAATTCCATGTTCTAAATTCCATGTTCCAAATTTCATATTCTAAATTCCAAGTTCCATATTACGGATTCCATATTCCGGATTCCATATTCCCGATTCCATATTGCCGATTCGACATTCCCGATTCTATATTCCCGATTCCATATTTCCGACTTCATTTTCCAAACTCTAAGTTCCACATGGAGAGTCTCAACACATTATCTCGTAAGTTTCATTTTTATGGAAATTTAGTTTTCGCAGATTCCTGTCAAAAATTGTTCTCTCCATTTGTTAGCAGACCTTTAAACTAGAAAAATCGAATAATTTATGTCTATATTACAGAAACACAGGACCTCCTGAATTTTACCTCAATTAATAAAATTAGCGTCAGTGTTTTTTTCGTCTCATGTAAAAAAAATGTTTTACTCTTGCGAGGTCATGCGTTTGGACGTCGATATTCCAAATTCAATATTCCAAATTCCATATCCCATATTCCAAATTCCATATTACAAATTCCATATTCCGGATTCCATATTCCAAATTCCATGTTCCAAATTTCATATTCTAAATTCCAAGTTCCATATTCCGGATTCCATATTCCGGATTCCATATTCCCGATTCCATATTCCCGATTCGATATTCCCGATTCCATATTCCTGATTCCATATTCCGGATTCCATATTCCAAACTCCAAATTCCATATCGAGAGTCTCAACACAGGACCTCGTAAGTTTCATTTTTATGGAAATTTAGTTTTCGCAAATTCCTGTAAAAAATTGTTCTCTCCATTTGTTAGCAGACCTTTAAACTCGATAAATCGAATAATTTATGTCTATATTACAGAAACACAGGACCTCCTGAATTTTACCTCACTTAATAAAATTAACGTCAGCGTTTTTTTCGTCTCATGTAAAAAAAATTTTTGACTCTTGCGAGGTCATGCGTTTGGACGTGGATATTCCAAATTCAATATTCCAAATTCCATATTCCGGATTCCATATTCCAAATTCCATTTTCAAAATTCCATATTCCATATTCCATATTCCATATTCCAAACTCCATATTCTTTATTCCAAATTCCAGATTCCATATTCCATATTCCATAGTCCATATTCCATATTCCATATTCCATATTCCATATTCCATATTCCATATTCCATATTCCATATTCCATATTCCATATTCCATATTCCATATTCCATATCCCATATCCCATATCCCATATCCCATATCCCATATCCCATATCCCATATCCCATATCCCATATCCCATATCCCATATCCCATATCCCATATCCCATATCCCATATGAATATTCCATATTCCATATTCCAAGTTCCATGTTCCATATTCCATATATCTCTACAGTTTCTTTTGTTATTTTGGTCTATGTTGTGTCTTTAGGAACTACAGTCCCTTTAGTCATTTTACTCTCTTTGCTCTGTTTGTCTCATGGCTTTAGTGTTTGTTTTGTTTCTGTTTTGCATTTTGTCACTTTACTCTTTTTGGTCTTTTTAATTTGTTTATCCTCTTTGTGGTGTCTTCTATTTCTTTTGTCTCTAAAAAACACCTTCTATGTGGATGTTGTCAAAGCTAAAATTGAAATAACACTTTCTGAAGGGATGTTGTCAAATCCAAAATTAAAAGAGAGACCTCCTAAGGGAATGTTATCAAATCAAAATTAAAAACAACTTTCTAAGTGGATGTTGTAAAGTTCAAAATAAAAAAAAATTCTTTGTATGAGGATGTTGTCACATAAAATTAAATGAGACACTTTTTTAAGAGGATGTACGGAACAGAAAATAAAACCAATATTTTCTAAGAAGTTGGTGTGAAACAGAATTAAAAAAACACACCTTTTAAGTGGATGTCGTCAAACCCAGAATTAAACATATTTCCAAAGAGGATATTGTCAAACCCAATAAAAAAAACTTTCTAAGATATTGTCGAATCCAAGATTAAAAAAGACACCTTATAAGATGTCGCCAAATCCAAAAAATAATTTCAACTTTTTCAGCAACTGAGTTGTCCATTTTTTCATCCGAACTTATGCAGATTTACTTTAAAACTGAGTAATTGTCAATGTCAATGAATAAGAAACTTGATATTTCAGAAAAAGATGAACTTTTTTAACTAGCAAATTTTGTCACAAAAGTGACGTTTTCTTAAAAACTAATCGTAGAAATAAAAAACTAAAAATAAGATCAAAAAGAGGTTAAATGGACCCTTCAAAAAATAAACTTTTTAATCCTCTGTTATATTTAAAATTTTTGAGGGGGCTACTGCCCCGGTCTAAAACTAAACTAATGAAGTGTCCCCCTCAGAAACAAAATTGACCGGTTTCAGCATTTTGCACATAACGTTTTTGTTTTCTACATATTTAGGGTGGATCGTTTTCAAAAAATCACCGTGTATATTGTCAAACGCAACAATAAAAAAATCCAAGGTGCTGTCAAATGCAAAATTACAAATCACACTTTCTAAAAGGAGTTGGCAAACCCAAGGGACAATCCTTAAAGGGATGTTGTTAAAATAAAAAAATACATTTTCTAAGATGATGTTTTCAAACCCAACATTAAAAAGACACTTTCTATATGTTTGTTGTCAAACGCAGAATTAAACAAAACACCTTCTAAGTGGATGGTGTCAAACCTAAAAGTGTGAAACACTTTTTGAAGAAATGTTGTCAAACACAGAATTTAACATACTTAAACAATAAAAAAAACTTTCTAAGTTGTTGTCAGATCCAAAATTAAAAATAAACTTCCTAAGGTGCTGTTGTCAAATCCAAGACTAACAAAGACTCTTTCTAAGATGTGGTGAAATCCACAATTAACAAAGGCACTTTCTTAAAGTATGTTGTCAAATCCAAAATTATAAAGAGACACTTACTAAGGGGCTGTAGTCAAATCCAACATTAAAAGAATCTTTCTAAAGAATTCAGAATTAAACATACTTCCAAAGAGGATCTTGTCAAACCCAACTTTTTAAAATGTCAAATTCAATATAAAAAAGATATTTTCTAAAATGTTGCCCAATCCAAAATTAATTGAAAAAGATGCTTTCTATAAGGATGTTGACAAATCCGCAAATTATAAAAGACAGTTCCTAAAGGCGTGTTATCAAATCCAAGATTAATAAAGACACTTTATAAGATGTTGCCAAATTCAAAATTGAAAAAGATATTTTCGAAAAGGACGTTATCAACTCCAAAATTAAAAGAAACACTTTCTAGGGGCTGTCAAATCCAAGATTAAAAAAGATACTTTCTAAGATGTTGCCAAATCCAAAATTCAAGAAGTATTAAAAAAGACACTTTCTAAGGGAATGTTGTCAAACTTAAAAGTATAAAACCCTTTGTGAAGGGATGTTATGAGACCAAGAATTAAGCATGCTTAAATAAAAAAAAACTTTCTAAGATGTCAAATCCAAAATTAAAAGACAATTCCTAATGTGGACTTATCAAATCCAAAATTAGCAAAGATACTTTCTAAGATGTGGCGAAATCCAAAATTGGAAAAGACACTTGCTCAAAGTATGTTGTCAAATCCAACATATTTTTTTCTTGAAGATATCTGGTTATAGCTAGATCCAGTATTTTCTTAAAAGAGGTAAGAGAGTAAGGAAAGTTATCTCAAAGACAGAAATTTGCAGCATATACTGTCCTGCTATAATGAAAAAAAAAAAACAAAGCCTTCTAGATTAGCTTCTTAATTGATCACCGGTTTTGATCAAATGGTTTCTGAAGCGATGATTAAAATGTCTCATTAAATATTTTAGATCGCCGTAAAAAACAATTCGAAACAAACTCGAGAAATGTCCCACAAACGCTTCACCTCCATCATCCCCTCCGACGAACTGAACAAAGGTGGCCGCAGCACCTGAACGCCGATCACCCCTCCGTCAAAAAATCCGCCCCCTCGCAAATCCTCCGAATATTTAAATGACTCCATGTACTGCAACAATTTTAATCTCCTGATAATAAAAATGAAAATAAATGTTCATCGGCGCAGCATATACGGTAGCCGGGGTATAAATTATGGCCATCATATCGTCAGAGAGGGAGTAAGCCGGGCTATTTGTTATTTTTCATTTCGAAAAATCCAGTAATTTAGTTTCTGTAGTGTATGCAGGCCGCTCCCATATCACATTTCCTGCGTTTTTATGGCGCAATGATACATCATTCAATATCGGGAGTATTAATGGGCACAGGCCGGGATGGTGTCGCTTCGGACGCTGCCCGCTGCACCACCCCCGACCGCCGACAACGACGGGCGCCGCCCCCGCGGCACGCTCGGACCGCCGGTATCGGGGGCGGAATTTGTTAAGATTGCCGGCGTGTCCGGCCGGTCTTGAGCCGGATTGCTGCCGCGATGACGAAGATTCGGATTTCGTACGTGAGATTGAAAAATGTAGAAGAGGGATCTCTTGAAAATGTTAGGTCCTAAGAAGCTTTATGTGCCATCGGTATTGTTCTTTAAATGTACTTGTGACATTTCATTAGTCTGATGTATAAATGCATCTGAAGACGACTTTTAACCTGTTCAGATCTTATCGAGGTAAATGGTTTTTCAAATTAAAATACAGATTTACACAATTTACAAGATTTTCAATATTTCGACACAACCCCGGCAAGCCTTTAAATTGCTTTTAAAATCCATAAAAATAGTGTGACATTTTTATTACTTTATGGCAGTGTTTACACAAGCAAAAATTTGAAAATTCTGACAGTGTCGAACGATAATGTTAGTTTATTATACGAGATCCTGTGTAAATTGGACGCTTTACGCCACAAGGGGTTTATAAAAGCACGAGTGAAACGAGAAAATGCCGGAAAGCCCCATATCTACACAGGGACGAGTGTAATACAACGTTTTATAGTTCGACACAACCACAGCAAGCCTCTAAGACGTTTATCTGACATTTTTACACAAGCGAAAATTTGGAAATTTTGACAGTGTCTTATGCCACTCCAATTCTTCTATTTTATTTAAATAAATTATTTTCGTGCAAATTAAAAATCATGTTAATCACGTCAAAGAAGTTGTATAGTCATTGTCATCATGTTGCCTCTGAGAAAAAAAATCTAGATAAGAATCGGAAAACCAGAAGAATCAGAAGGACCAGAAGAACCAGAGAAACCAGAATAATCAGAAAAATTAGAGAAGACTCAGAAGAATAGAAGGAATGAAACTAATAAGAAGAATCATTATAATCAGAAGAATGGAAAGAATAGGTAGAGTGGGAAGAATCAGCACAATAAGAAAAATAAAAAACAAATAATCAAAAGAAGAAGAAAAGGTTCAGAGGAAACAGAAGAATCAGAGCAGGTGTAGTTCACCGTTTTTGGTCGACACGCTAGGCGATGCAACCAGACCTCGAAACCGCGAAGAGTGGGGAGTTTGGAACTGTTAGTAAGCTCTGTTTAATATTTCATTATTTATTTGATATAATTTTAATGTTAATAAACTAGCTGTAGTCATTGTTATGTGATGTTTGTTTTCGAGACCCTCCGATGATTGCAAGAATTGCGGTATAATATATGGTACCAAGTAACTTTTTTTACGACCATTTAACTAATAAAAGATCTACCAGAATCGAAAAGAAAAGTTAGCGTTGCCAAAAATCGTTGATGTCGCTGTGCAAGAACAGTTGGTGACAATAAATACGTCAAAAAATATTATTTTAAAAACTAAATTTGACGTTCCCCGAGGATTCTTCAAGAAAACACCATAAAAATTTGGAATATCAGGACTAGCAGAAAAACCCAATAAACCAAATGGAGTATATGGAATTTGGCATATGGAATTTGGAATATGGAATATGGAATATGGGATATGGAATCCGGAATATAGAATTTGGAACATGGAATTTGGAACATGGAATTTAGAACATGCAATTTGGAAGATGGAATTTGGAATATGGAATTTGGAATATTGAATTGAATCAATACATGAGACGACAAAAACTCTGACGCTAATTTTATTAAGTGAGGTAAAATCCAGGAGGTAATGTGTTTCTGTAATATAAACGTAAATTATTTGATTTATCGAGTTTAAAGGTCTGCTAACAAATGGAGAGAACAATTTTTAACAGGAATCTCTAAAAACTAGATTTAATAAAAATGAAACTTACGAGGTCCTATGTTGAGACTCTCGATATGGAATTTGGAATCCGGAATATGGAACTTGGAATTTGTAATGAGAAATTTGGAATTTGGAACATGGAATTTTAAACATGGAATTTGGAACATGGAATTTAGAACATGGAATTTGGAAGATGGCATTTGGAATATGGAATTTGGAATATGGAATTTGGAATATGGAATTTGGAATATGGAATTTGAAATTTGAAATATGGAATTTGGATTTGGAATATGGAATTTGGAATATGGAATTTGGAATATGGAATTTGGAATTTGGAATTTGGAATTTGGAATGTGGAATTTGGAATGTGGAATTTGGAATATGGAATTTGGAATATGGAATATGGAATATGGAATTTGGAATTTGGAATATGGAATATGGACTTTGGAATATGGACTTTGGAATATGGACTTTGGAATATGGAATATGGAGTTTAGAATATGGAATTTGACATATGGAATTTGGCATATGGAATTTGGAATATGGAATTTGGAATATGGAATATGGAATTTGGAATATGGAATATGGAATATGAAATATGGAATATGAAATATGGAATATGGAATATGGAATTTGAAATATGGAATTTGGAATATGGAATTTGGAATATGGACTTTGGAATATGGACTTTGGCATATGGACTTTGGAATATGGACTTTGGAATATGGAATATGAAATTTAGAATATGGAATTTGACATATGGAATTTGGCATATGGAATTTGGAATATGGAATTTGGAATATGGAATATGGAATCCGGAATATAGAATTTGGAACATGGAATTTAGAACATGCAATTTGGAAGATGGAATTTGGAATATGGAATCCGGAATATATAATTTGGAATATGGAATTTGGAATATTGAATTGAATGAATACATGAGACGACAAAAACTCTGACGCTAATTTTATTAAGTTAAGTAAAATCCAGGAGGTAATGTGTTTCTGTAATATAGACGTAAATTATTTGATTTATCGAGTTTAAAGGTCTGCTAACATATGGAGAGAACAATTTTTAACAGGAATCTCTAAAAACTAAATTTAAAAAAAATGAAGCTTACGAGGTCCTGTGTTGAGACCCTCGATATGGAATTTGGAATATGGAACCGGGAATATTCAATCCGGAATGTGAAACTTAGAATTTGGAATGAGAAATTTGGAATTTGGAACATGGAATTTGGAACATGGAATTTAGAACATGGAATTTGGAAGATGGCATTTGGAATATGGAATTTGGAATATAGAATTTGGAATATGGAATTTGAAATATGGAATTTGGAATATCTACTTTGGAATATGGAGTATGGAATTTGGAATATGGACTAAGGAATATGGAATTGGGAATATGGAATTTGGCATATGGAATTTGGCATATGGAATTTGGAATATGGAATATTGGATATGGAATCCGGAATATAGAATTTGGAACATGGAATTTGGAACATGGAATTTGGAACATGGAATTTAGAACATGCAATTTGAAAGATGGAATTGGGAATACGGAATCCGGAATATGGAATTTGGAATATTGAATTGAATGAATACATGAGACGACAAAAACTCTAATTTTATTAAGTGGGGTAAAATCCAGGAGGTAATGTGTTTCTGTAATATAGACGTAAATTATTCGATTTATCGAGTTTAAAGGTCTGCTAACAAATGGAGAGAACAATTTTTAACAGGAATCTCTAAAAACTAAATTTTAATAAAAATTAATATGGAACATGGAACTTGGAATTTGGAATGAGAAATTTGGAATTTGGAACATGGAATTTTAAACATGGAATTTGGAACATGGAATTTAGAACATGGAATTTGGAAGATAACATTTGGAATATGGAATTTGGAATATGGAATATGGAATATGGAATTTGGAATATGGAATTTGGAATATGGGATTTGGAATATGGAATATGGAATATGGAATTTGGAATATGGAATTTGGAATATGGAATTTGGAATATGGACTTTGGAATATGGAATTTGGAATATTGAATTATGGAATATCGACGTCCAAACGCATGACCTCGCAAGAGTAAAACATTTTTTTTACATAGACGAAAAAACGCTGACACTAATTTTATTAATTGAGGTAAAATTCAGGCGGTCCTGTGTTTCTGTAAGATAGACATAAGTTATTCGATTTATCGAGTTTAAAGATCTGCTAACAAATGGAGAGAACAATTTTTGACAGGAATCTGCAAAAACTAAATTTCCATTAAAATGAAACTTACGAGGTCCTCGATATGGAATTTGGAATTTGGAATATGGAATCGCGAATATGGAATCGGGAATATTAAATCGGGAATATGGAATTTGGAACATGGAATTTGGAACATAGAATTTGGAACATGGAACTTGGAAACTTATATAGAAGAAACAGAGACCAAAAAATCAAAGAGATGAAACGGACAAAAGACACAAAGTAGACGAGAGAAACAAAACAGAAACAGTTTCTAGTTCTAGTTCCAGTTCTAGTTTCTAGTTTCTAGTTTTTTTCTAGGTTTAGTTCTAGTTCCTAGTTTCTAGTTCTACTTCTAGTTCTAGTTTTCTAGTTCTACTTCTAGTTTAGTTCTAATTTCTAGTTTCTAGTTCTAGTTTTTAGTTCTAGGTTCCAGTTCTAATTTATATTTAGAGGTTCTAGTCCTAATTTCTAGTTCTAGTTTCTAGTTTTTTTCTAGGTTCTAGTTCTAGTTCCTAGTTCCTAGTTGCTAGTTCTAGTTCTAGTTCCAGTCCTACTTCAACTTTTACTTCTAGTTCTAGTTCTAGTTTCTAATTTTTAGTTTATAGTTCTAGTTCTAGTTTCTAGTTTCTAATTTATTCTGCTGGATTAAACCAAAGCAAGATATTTTCTATTTTATTGATTTTATTATTTGACAACTGTAACCAACACCAATCATGGAAGAAATGTGCTGTTTTTAATCTAATTTTTACAACACGGAAGTTGTATATGTATTAGAATACGCGAAAGAACAAAAAAAAACAGTTTACCTAACAGCCGAAGGAGAGAACCGACGAAATTACCCCCACAACTTCATTACATCGTCACCTGCGACACCTATCTGCATCCCCCGGAATGTCTCGCCCTTTGAAGAAGGCCATTCATGCCCCGAACCCACTCTCTCACTTCACCACATGCATAATGAATAGCAAGAAAATATGTTAAGGGTGATTAAAACAATGCGAATTTAGCGCCCGCAGCTCGGAATTAACAAGAACGACACTTGAAGTGTCGGAGAACGGAGAGTGCGTGCGATATGACTCGAAAAAGCGCGGCCCAAGGGCTCTAATCACCTGACATTAATCACGAATCCCGCGCATTAAAGCTCTTTTTTCGATAACGGGATTAACGTTTAATTAAAATAATTTTTATGCAAATGAAATATATTCCATTAGCGATTGATACAGAAGCTTAATAAACTTAAGGTTTTTCATTATGCAAATGCAATATTTAATATTCCATGTTTTGTAATTGGGAAATTATTTTTAAGCCCGCATTATTGAGCGCACGGAGAGTTGGGGTTTTTCTTTTGGAGGAGACAATGGGCGGGAAAAGTGCTCCGCGAGTATTTCTTGGAATGTTCGTCAAAATTTAACCTAAGGAAGACACCTTCAAAAATATTATTCAACTTACACTTTCTCATTTAGCAGCACCGTAAGTATGGGGTGAAGTACCGCATTGTTGAAAAAAATAAATCATAAAATCTTCTTAGTTTTTTATTTTTTTTTATCTTTCTTAAGTTTGTAAAGCTCGGATTCCTATATTACCGACCGTCACGAGAGTACGTGGAAAGAAGTATCGAGGAGAAAATTGAAGAAAATACAGCAAATAAAACAGAGAAAAGTGAAGAGAACAGCAGAGAAGGTAAAAACAACATAGACAAAACGTAGGAAGAGATAGAGTGGAAGGAGTGGAGAAAAACCAGAGGAAGAAACAGTAACGTCAACAACAAAACACGCGGGGAACCAATAATACATGGTACAGTGTAGAAGGTTGCGGACCGGTATGAAACAGGGAGAAGACAAAGGAGGAATTCAAGAAGATAAAGAGGAAACTAAAGGAAACAGAGACATAGAAGAAAGTCCAGTAGCTTTTCAAAAAAGAAGTTAAGAAAGAAGGCAAGAAGTAGTGGAGAAGAAGATGGAGGAAATGACAAAAAAATTATGGAGGACCTTAAGCAAATCAAAGAAGACACAAGAAAGACGAGGAAAGAAGTGAAAGAGCTGAAAAACGACAACAGGCAGCTCAGGGAAGATATGGAAGAGCTGAAGAGAGAAGTGAACCAACTGAAGAAAGCGATGGAAGAAAAAGAGGAAAAAGAAAGAGGTGAAAGAAGAAATAACATAGTAATAACAGTGCTAAGACTAAAAGATACGGGACAAAACATGAGAAAAGAAATCGAGAAATGGGTTGAAAAGGAGTTGGAAACAGAAGTGAAGATAACAGAGGCCTATGCTATAAAGGGAGAAGAAATGGTAATAGCAAAAACTGAGAGTTGGAAACAGAAGCAGAACGTCATGAGAAATAAAGAAAAACTAAGAAATAAGATGAAATAACAAGGAAAGAAAGAGAGATACAGAAAAATATAAGACAGATGGCGACTAGGGAAAGGAAAGAAGGAAAGACGGTAAAGGTAAGCTACAGTAGTAGTAGTATGTATATTTATTACCTTTTAGGTTTATAAAGTATCCGATACATTTACCATAAATAATAAAATAAAATATAATAATATAATAAATAAAACTAAATAAATCAATAATTCAACACTATAACTAGCAGCTTTTATCCCTTCCCACTTATTATTCCCTCTCCGTCCTCATTCAAAATTTCTTCTCTACTCTCATCTTTCCCTCTCAATTTTACGCATTCCTTCAACAAATGCTGTATCGTCTCCTTTTTTTCTCCACACATCCTGCATACTCTATTATTATCCTCACTCTAATATTTATTCTCTCTCTCCTCATTTCCACATCTAAATCTTGCTATTATCACTCTCTCTTTTCTACTCTCTCTTCCTAGGTACTTTGGCATTTCTTCCGTTATTATTTTTTCATACTTCCCATTGTACTTAGACTCCCTAATTCTCGTTCTTCTTTCCTGCACTTGCACATCTCTATCTCTCTGCACTAATTCATCTGTCATTACTCTGCCTCTCTCTCGCATTCTTTCTATCTCCGCGCCTGCATACCCGTTTCTTTCGAAATATGCCTCCCTCTCTTTCCATATCCCCTTTCCTATTTCTTTTCTTTTTTCTTTCAAACACTCTTGCAAAATTCTGCACTCTCCTCTCTCTATCACTCTCTCCTCAAATCTTATTGCTCTTTTTCCTGCTTCTATCCTTATTCCATCTCTCTTTGTTTCCTCGATCACTGTATACCCCGGTGTCTCTCTCTCTACTCCTAGCACCCATTTCATATATTTTCCTTGCACCCCTTCCAATCATTCTTGCTCTCTCCATACCCATATTTCCGCTCCATACATCATCACGCTTTTCACCAAACTATCAAATATTATTACTCTCCTTCTAAAATCATCTCCAAATTTTTTCTCTCCTATTCCCCATACAGCTCCTATTATCTTATTTGCTTTTAATTTCTCTCACATGTGTTGTTGCTGTGTTTCTTTCATTCATCACATAACCTAAATACTTAAATTCTTTCACTTCTTCAATTTTCTCTTTCTCCCATCTCCACTCATTTACTTTTCTCCTACCACCCCCTTTTCTGAACACCATCATCTTGGATTTCTCTACATGTACCGTAAACTTTTTCCTCCTCATATATTTCTCCATGTTTCCTATAATTTCTTTCATACCTTTCTCCTATTTCGCTAGCATCACCAAATCATCCGCATATGCTAAAGACCACACTTTTTCCTTTTCTTGTCTGTTTTCATCACCCCCAGCAGCTCACTGAAGTACTCTCTCCATTCCTCCATAGTAATTCCATCACTCACTCTCTCTCTATTTTTCTTTCTTTCCTTATTTATGTATCTCCATACTTCTTCTTCCGTCCTTATAACCCTTCATTTTTAGCTCTTCTTCCATCCGTTTCTTTTGCTTATTCTGTTTGCATACTAAATTGTTCCTTTTCCTTGGTTGCTTTTTCTTTTTTCCAATTTCTTAGTTTCCTTCTTGCTTCCTGCTTCCTTTCCCTGCATTCTTTATCACACCACTGGTTCTTCCACAGCCCCATCTTCTCTCTTATCTCTATCTCTTTTTTTTCTGTTGCGTATTTTATGTTATCGCTCAGTTCCCTCACCTTTTCGTTTATTTCTGTTGCTTCGTATTTTGCTTCTCTAAGTCTTGCTCTATAATTTTCTTTTCCTTCTTCCGTCCAAATATTCTTCACAATTTTTCTTCTAAACTCATTCACACTTCGTCTATCTTTCTCTCTTCCTTTTGTCTTCACTTCTAAAGGCATGTGGTCCGACTCCATTCTTTCTCGCACCTTGAATTTCTTTATTTCATCCCATGCTTCTTCATTCACCATAACATAATCAATAACTGTCTCCCCTCTTGATCCAGTATACGTGTACTCCCCTTTCTCATCTCCTGTGCAGTTCCCATTAAGTATGTCCCACCCTCTTTCTTCTACTAAGCTAATCAGTACTCTCCCTTCTGCGTTTTCTGTTCCATCTTTTGTTAATCTTCCTTCTATTGTTTCTTGTTCCACTTCTATCCATCTTCCTTTTCCTACAATTCTTGCATTAAAATCCCCCCAATCATCAAAGTTCCTTCTTCTTGCTCTTTTACTCGCTCTTCTATTATTTTCATCGTTTCCTTCATAATTCTGCTGTAGGTACACTGTTATAATTCTCCATTTTCTCTGTTTACTTTTCACCGTTTTTTCCATAATCCCTCCTTCTTCAGTTCACTTTCTCCTTCCAGTCTTTTCTTCACCCCCCTTATTATCCCACCTTTAGCTCTCCCTTTCTTGCTTCTCCTCTCTGCATATTGACACTTCCACTTAAATTCTTTCGGCATTCTCTTTTCCAATTTTTCCTACCCCTTTTCTTCCACCCACCTTTCTACCATTCCCACTACGTCAAAGTCTCTCAAATACTCCCAAAATTCATTCTCTTTGTTTTTTATTCCCGCTACGTTCCAGAATACTATTCTTATTTGCTCCTTTTCTCCTTTATTCCTCTCCGTATTCGTTTTCCCTTTTCTGCCCTGTCGTCTTTTTCTTGTGCTCTTGTTAAAAAAAATTCTGTATCTAACTCCCCCATTTCTTCGTCCCACCTAAGCCCTTTTCCCTCTACCCACTTTCACCCACTGTCCTTTTTGTCGCTCTTCTTTGGCTATCGCTCTTAATTCCTTCTGTATATCTCTTTCCTTCTTTGTCAGATCATCTTCTATGTATACTATCTTTCCTTTTTTTTTCTCTTAGTTTTCTTTTGTTTTACATAACTTTCCTCTCTTCCTCCCAGCTCCCAAGTTCCGCCACAATCATTTTACCTCCATTTATTTTATAGATCTCTCTCACAGTCACTTCTACCTCTAATTCAACCTTCATCCATTTTTCCAGTTTCTTCTCGCTGTCGCATTCCTCTTCGTCCAATCCCGTTACTACAATATTCTTTTTCTCACTCTTTTTTCCTGCTCTTCCATTTTCTCCTCCAATTTTTTCATTTTTTATTTTAGTTCCATCTTTTCTCTTTCCCAATTTTCTTCCTTTTCACGCATCATAATTTTCAACTGTTCCAGTTCCCAGCTCATCTTCCGATTCTCTTCCTTTATTTCCCCTACATCCTCCATAATTTTTTTCAGCATCTCTTTCATTTCCTCATCCATTGCCTTTTTAACTGGTGATCTTTGAATCTTCTTACTTTTCCTAAAGGGGTTAATCCTCTCTTCTGATTATCGTCTTTCTTCTCTTTTTCTTTTGTAGTCTTCTTCTCTCTCGCTCTCACTACCACTTTTTTTCATTCTATTTCTTTTTCACTTTTTTATCCGCTTATCTTTTCAAGCGCCGCAAAACACGTCCGCTCGTCTAAACTGCTCGAAGTATTGTAGTAAAAAACGCAGTACAGAACAGAGCATTTACACACATTTTTCGTTTCGTACTTACATTCTAGTTTTAATAAACTGTCCTAGTCTTTTTTTAGTCTTTTGAGCTTTACAAACTTAATAATAATAAGATTTATTTCCTTGCCTTTCGGCTTTGAAACAGATTCCTATTCGCATACAATACTAAATAAATAAATACTGAGTAAATAAAACTACAAAACATAAACATTAACAATAGCTAAATTAATTTTATTTTCCTTCCATCTCTTCCCTCCTTTTCTCCACATTTTTTCTTCTGTCTACAACTCCGTTCATCCAGAATAGTCCTTTCCCTTCTTCTCTTATCAGTGCTTTCCAATCTTCTCTCTCCTCTCTCAGCTCCTCACATTCTTTCATCATGTGCTCGATTGTTTCTGCTCCTTCCCTGCACAGTCTGCACTCTCTCTCTCGTCTCTCTCTTTCCAGTATTTGTTTTTTCTTTCCTTCACATCTAAACCTTATTATTACTTTCTTATCTTTCTTCTCGCTTTCCCTTCTCAGGTATACCGGCAGTTCCTCCGGGATTAGTGACCTATACTTTCCATTATACCTGGACTCATTTATCCTCATTCTTCTTTCCTGATTCTGTACGTCTCCACCCACCTCAACTATCTCTCTTAGTACATTTACTCGATTGTTTCTTCGCCTCTCTACCTCCTGCACTGCACACCCGTTTCTCTCATAGTATTTTCTTTTCTTTTTTCTTTTTTCCACTTTCTTAGTTTCCTTCTTGCTTCCTGCTTCCTTTCCCTGCATTCTTTATCCCACCACTCGTTCTTCCACAGCCCCATCTTCTCTCTTATCTCTAGCTCTTTTTTTTTTCTGTTTCGTATTTTGCCTCTCTAAGTCTTGCTCTATAATTTTCTTTTAGTTCTTCCGTCCAAATATTTTTCACAATTTTTCCTTAATCCTTTCTTCCGACTCTCGTTCTTCTTCTCTTTTTCTTTTGTAACCTTCTTTGCTCTCACTACCACTTTTTTTCTTTCTGTCTTTTTCACTTTTTCACGATTTTTTATCCGCTTATCTTCTCGAGCGCCGCAAAACACGTCCGCTCGGCTCAACTGCTCGAATCGGAATTGGGTAAGCTACAGGAAACTGCAGGTAGAGGGAAATTGGAGGAAATGGAACGATGACACCGACGACTGGAAAAGTTTTAAAGGAGAAAGAAAAAAAGCAGGAAAGAAAAGGCAGACAGAAGGCAAAAAGAAAGAAGGTACATGATTCAACGGGAAAGCGACAGAAGAAAATAAAAGGAAGAATAAAATTGGTATGCTGGAATGTAGCGGGGATAAGAAACAAAGGAGAAGACTTTTGGAAATACATAAGTGAATTTGACGTAATTGGAATGGTAGAAACGTGGGTAGATGAAAAGGAGTGGAAGAAGATAGAATAGAGAATGCTGAGAGACTATGTATGGAGATGTCAAGCAGCAAAAAGGAAAAACAAGAAAGGACGAACAAAAAGAAGCATCATCACAGGAGTAAGGAAAAAAATTGAGGACGAAATAAAAACAAAACAAAAACTACAGAGAACTGGAATAACAGAAAGAAATCTAAAACTAGGAACGAAAAAAGTTTAAAAAGAATCGTAATAATTGGGGGCGACTGTACTGCTAGAATTGGGACAAGATTAGGAACCCCGAATAATGAGACAGAAGATTCGAGAAGAACATCGAAGGACAAGACAGAAAATAAAGAAGGAAGAAAAATGATCGAATTTATAGAAGAGAGAGGATATGAGGTACTGAACGGGAACTGGGAAGAGGATACAGGGGAATTTACGTACGTGGGGCCGAGAGGAGAATCAGTGATTGATTACGCAATAGTCAATCAACATATGCATGGGATGAAATAAGAAGATTCGAAGTGGGAAAGAGAGTGGAATCAAATCACCAACCGTTAAGAATAGGAATCGCCGGAGAAGAAATAAAAAGAAAAAAAAACGAGAAAGAAACAATTATAAAGATAATCTGGGAAAAAGAAAGCATACATTAGTACAGAAGTGTGCTACAACGTATTGAAAGCGAAAAAGAAAAACAAAAAGACACCGAAACAAGAATGAAAGAACTCGAAAGGAGAATGAGAGAAGCGATGAGAACAAAGAAAATAGAAGTAGAAGTGGGAGAAAGAATGCAAAGAATTGAAAAGACTAGCCAGAAAGCAAATGAGAAATGGAGAAATGCGAAGGGATCGTGAGAAGAATACCGGACGCAATTAAAGAAATAAAGACACTTGTGAGAAGAAGAATGAAGAAAAGGAAAGAGAAGAAGAAGAGGAAATTAGATCAATTAACACAGAAGAAGAAGTTTGGAAATACATAAACAAAGAACGAAAAGTGAAAAAGAGGGCAGACGAAAAGATAAGGATAGAAGAATGGAGAGAATACTTTAAAGAATTACTAGACGGAAAGGATGAAACGGAAAGAAGACAGAAAGGAGAAGAAGCAAGAATACAAGAGAAAGTGGAAGAGATTACGAAGGAAATGATTAAGAGGGAGGATAGGAAGAATGAAGAAACGAAAAGCGGCGGGAGAAGATGAACTGCAAAATGAAGCGTAGATCTATGCAACTGAACAAATAATAGAGATAATGAGGGAGATAGTAAACGACGTCTGGCAAGGAAA
The DNA here is from genome assembly GCA_963583935.1 of Diaperis boleti. Taxonomy (NCBI): domain Eukaryota; kingdom Metazoa; phylum Arthropoda; class Insecta; order Coleoptera; family Tenebrionidae; genus Diaperis; species Diaperis boleti. The sequence continues at coordinate 10,861,297 of OY757242.1, forward strand.
GGGGTTACCAAGCCAATCTCCATTGATGGGGCCAGTGTGCCCGATACACAAAAAAGGAAAAAAAGAAAAGGTGGAGAACTACCGAGGAATAAGTCTGAGCACGGGGTACAAGATCTAGGCAATGATACTGGAAGAGAAATTGAAGGAAAAACTAGAGGAAAAAGAGTTGTTACCAGATGAACAAGCGGGTTTTGTGTACATCTTGAAACATCTAGTAGATAAAGAACTCGATAAGAAAGAAGGGAAGATGTACGCGCTGTTTTTAGACCTGAAGGCGGCTTTTGATAGTCTAAATAGAGAGAGATTATGGGGGTACCTAAGAGAGAAAGGAATCAACGAGCAGCTGGTGAGCAGAATGGATTAAATTTGCCTAGAAACGACAAACAGAGTAAAAGTAAACGGCAGAACAAGTAAAAGATTCTGGACGACGAAAGGAGTAAGACAAGGATGCCCACTCAGCCCCAGTCTATTCGCGGCATATATAAGCGACCTGGAAGAAAAACTAAGACTAGCACAGGCAGGGGGAGTGGTGGTAGGAAACACGAAAGTGCACTCGTTGGCATACGCCGATGATATGGTGCTAATAGCGAGGGAGGCCAAAGAAATGAAGGGAATGATAAAATGCCTAGGAAGATACCCGAAAAAAAAAATTATGATTTTTCAGAAAGAAGGCAGAAGAAAAAAGAGGAATGGAAGTGGGAAGGAAAAGAACTAGAAAAAGTAAAAGAATTTAAATACTTAGGTTACACCTTTAATGAGACCAACAACGAGAAAAGTCATATAAAGGAACTAGAAAGGAAAGCGAACGGGGTGGTAGGTCAAGTATGGGGAATAGGTATGGGGATATAAGAAGGAGAGGACTGATGTACGAAAGGCTACTACAGAGTGTCATGATGTACGGAGCAGAAATATGGGGATGGAAGGAGCACGAAAGGCTGGAAGCAATCCAAGCGAAGTACTGGAGATGGGTACTAGGATTGGACAGGGAAACGCCAGCATATATCGTACTGGAAGAAGTAAAGAGAGACAAGATAAGAGAGGAAGCAGGAAAAAGAGCAGTCAGATTTGAAGAGAGAACGGAATTTAAGATCTTGCAAGAGTGTTGGAAAGAGATAAAGAATGGGAAGACGGAAAGAGCAGGAAAAGAGAGAAGAAAATACTACGAGAGAAACGGGTATGCGGTGCAGGAGGTAGAGTGGCGAAGAAACAATGGAGTAAATGTACTAATTGTAAGAGAGATAGTTGAGGTGGGCCGAGACGTACAGAAGCAGGAAAGAAGAATGAGGATAAATGAGTCAAGTTATAATGGAAAGTATAGGTCACTAATCCCGGAGGAACTATATATATAAGATAAGAAAGTAATAATAAGGTTTAGATGTGAAGGAAAGAGAAAACAAATACTGGAAAGAGAGAGACGAGAGAGAGGGTGCAGACTGTGCAGAGAAGGAGCAGAAACAATAGAGCACATGATGAAAGAATGTGAGGAGCTGAGAGAGGAGACAGAAGATTGGAAAGCACTGATAAGAGAAGAAGGGAAAGGACTAAGAAAGAATGTAGAGAAAAGGAGGGAAGAGATGGAAGGAAAATAGAATTAATTTAGCTATTGTTAATGTTTATGTTTTGTAGTTTTATTTACTCAGTATTTATTTATTTAGTATTGTATGCGAATAGGAATCTTTTTCAAAGCCGAAAGGCAAGGAAATAAATCCTATTATTATTAAGTTTGTAAAGCTCAAAAGACTAAAAAAGACTAGGACAGTTTATTAAAACTAGAATGTAAGTACGAAACGAAAAATGTGTGTAAATGCTCTGTTCTGTACTGCGTTTTTTACTACAATACTTCGAGCAGTTCAGCCGAGCGGACGTGTTTTGCGGCGCTTAAAAAGATAAGCGGATAAAAAAGCGTGAAAAAGTGAAAAAGAAATAGAATGAAAAAAAGTGGTAGTGAGAGCGAGAGAGAAGAAGATTACAAAAGAAAAAGAGAAGAAGGACGATAATCAGAAGAGAGGATTAACCCCCGTAGGAAAAGTAAGAAGATTCAAAGATCACCAGTTAAAAAGGCAATGGATGAGGAAATGAAAGAGATGCTGAAAAAAATTATGGAGGATGTAGGGGAGATAAACGAAAAGAATCGGAAGATGAGCCGGGAACTGGAACAGTTGAAAATTATGATGCGTGAAAAGGAAGAAAATTGGGAAAGAGAAAAAATGGAACTAAAAGAAAAAATGAAAAAATTGGAGGAGAAAATGGAAGAGCAGGAAAAAAGAGTAAGAAAAAGAATATTGTAGTAACGGGATTGGACTAAGACGACATGGAACTTGGTGCTTTGTGTCTCACGGAACATTGGCTGCGTATGGATGAGGCGACTTCTGTTAAAGTAGGTAACTTGAGAACTGTGTATCCATGGCGGTGTAATGCAGCTTGTAAACTCTAAATTCACTTGTAAATCTTTACCTAAAATTGAAAAGTTATCTATAGAAATGGATTGTGAAGTAACTGGAATTCTTGTTATTGAACTGAATTTGATTATTATAACTATTTATAGGTATCCCTCTGGTAACATTAATGTTTTCTTTGACACCTTAAATTTAGCGTGTAATAATGCAGGATATGAAAAAAAAAAGAAAAATTATTATTTGTGGTGATTTTAATATACATTTTCATTCTAATGATGTTCACAGTACAAAAATTTGTGATCTTAAATCTTTTAAACTGTATCCACTAGTCAAATTTCCAACTAGACTAGACGCAATTTTAGATAATGTTTTTACCAATATTGAACAAGACTGTATTACTGCTAAACCTTGTGACCTTCATATCTCAGATCATGTAGGGATACTATTGGAATTAATTGATACATGCGGTATAAATGTTAAAGAAAAGAAAATTGTTAGACCTATAACTGTCCATGGCAAGTATCTTTTTTTCAATCTTATAGGAGGCATAAAATGGGATTTTATTGATTTTGGCTTTGATATTAATAGCAAATTTAATATGTTTTTGGACACAATTTTGTATTATTTTTACTTAGCTTTTCCTGAAAAAGAAGTTGTTATAAAAAGTTCTAGAGCTTCATGCAAACAATGGTTCACTCCAGCCCTTGAAAAAATGAGAAATACCCTAATGTTAATATCAGATGCATACAAATTGCATAGAACTCTAGATAATAAAAAAATGTTAAGTACTTTTAAACGTGAATATGATAATGCAATTCAAAATGCTAAAAGAACAGCTAATGAGGAATATATCAAAAAAAGTAACAACTCTCGAAAAAAATATGGAATCTGATTAATTTTCATAAACCTGATACTAAAAAACAAAAAATTCCTAATATATCCCCCAATGATTTTAATGGTTATTTTTATTTTTAATCATTATTTATATATCTGTGCCTACAAAATATATATAACAATGTAGACCAGCACCCCAAATTAAATTCTTTCCATGAGTACTACACTAGATCTGATCAATTGAGCTTTAGAAGTCACAGACTGACAAAATCACGTATGGGTAATAATTACTTTTCTATTAAAATGTTCAATAAACTCCCTTCTCTCATCACATCCCATCCACCAAAGAAATCTTTTAAAATCATAAAAACATTTATAATTAAAAAAGCTTTTTATAACATAGATGAATTTTTTGCTGATAGTTTAGATGACTTATGCTGCTTCTTTTAGCATTCCTGCAGTAGTTTTATAAGAATGTTCTTTTTTGACGTGTGTAAGAGTACCTACCTGTATTCCTAACACAATTTTTTTTTTGCGTATTGACCAGAAGGAGCTCCCCGTGATTCCGACCTTCACGAGGTTCCTTGCTGGTCAGGTCCTGTTTGTACATCATAGCCACACCTCAAAACCATGAGGTCAGTAGCTATGAATCCCGTAAATCATGTGCCCTGAGCAGACGCAACGACCCCAAGATGACCGCCTTCTGCATTCCAGCCGCAAGGTTCTCTGCCGGTTTACGGCAGGCAGAAATGATTTTCAGATTGGAGACGAGCGAGTCCTTGATGTCTCCCATGCACCCAATTACCAAAACGACGAGCTTCACTGAGTAACTTGAGTACAGCCTCCTAAGTTCAAAGAGCAGGCCTTGATATTTTGTCCGCTTTTCCTCCTCCTTGACGCAGATGTTATTTTCAGCAGGAGCCGAAAATTCAATAACAAACATCTGCTTGGAGGAGTGGTCCAGCAGAACCACGTCAGGCTTGTTTGCTGATATCTGTCTGACGGTGGAGAATGAATAGTTCCAATAGATTCGGCACCTTTCATTCTCCACAACGGACTCAATATCGTTCGGGACATAAGGCAACACTGGCGTTTGGTCTATCGCATAGTGGTGCCTCAAATGAAAGTATAGTACCCTCAGTGCCGCATTGCTCAAATACACAAATAAAATAAATTATTATTATTATTATTATAAGAGGAATGCGACAGCGAGAAGAAACTGGAAAAATGGATGAAGATTGAATTAGAGGTAGAAGTGACTGTGAGAGAGATGTATAAAATAAATGGAGGTAAAATGATTGTGGCGGAACTTGGGAGCTGGGGGGAAGAGAGGAAAGTTATGGAAAATAAAAGTAAACTAAGAGAAAAAAAAAAGGAAAGAGAGTACACATTGAAGATGATCTGACAAAGAAGGAAAGAGATATTCAGAAGGAATTAAGAGCGATAGCCAAAGAAGAGCGACAAAAAGGACAGCGGGTGAAAGTGGCTTATAAAAAGATATGGATAGAGGGAAAAGGGCTTAGGTGGGACGAAGAAAAGGGGGAGTTAGATACGGAAAATTTTTGACTAAGAGCACAAGAAAAAGACGACAGGGCAGAAAAGGGAAAACGAATACGGAGAGGAATAAAGGAGAAAAGGAGCAAATAAGAATAGTATTCTGGAACGTAGCGGGAATAAAAAACAAAAAGAATGAATTTTGAGAGTATTTGAGAGAATTTGACGTAGTGGGAATGGTAGAAAAGTGGGTGGAAGAAAAGGGGTGGGAAAAATTGGAAAAGAGAATGCCGAAAGAATTTAAGTGGAAGTGTCAATATGCAGAGAGGGAAAGCAAGAAAGGGAGAGCTAAAGGTGGGATAATAAGGGGGGTGAAAGAAGGACTGGAAGGAGAAAGTGAACTGAAGAAAGAGGGATTATGGAAAGAACGGTAAAAAGTAAACAGAGAAAATGGAGAATTATAACAGTGTACCTACAGCAGAAGTATGAAGGATAATAGAACAGCGAGTAAAAGAGCAAGAAGAAGGAACTTTGGTGATTGGGGGGATTTTAATGCAAAAATTGGAGGAAAAAGAAGACGGATAGAAGAGGAACAAGAAACAATAGAAGGAAGATTAACAAAAGATGGAACAGAAAACGCAGAAAGGAGAGTACTGATTAGCTTAGTAGAAGAAAGAGGGTGGGACATACTTAATGGGAACTGCACAGGAGATGAGAAAGGGGAGTAGACGTATATTGGATCAAGAGGGGAGACAGTTATTGATTATGTTATGGTGAATAAAGGTGCATGGGATGAAATAGAGAAATTCAAGGTGAGAGAAAGAATGGAGTCGGACCATATGGCTTTAGAAGTGAAGACAAAAGGAAAAGAGAAAGATAGACGAAGTGTGAATGAGTTTAGAAGAAAAATTGTGAAGAATATTTGGACGGAAGAAAAAAGAGAAAATTATAGAGCAAGACTTAGGGAGGCAAAATACGAAGAAACAGAAATAAACGAAAAGGTGAGGGAACTGAGCGATAAGATAAGATACGCAACAGAAAAAAAAGAGATAGAGATAAGAGAGAAGATGGGGCTGTGGAAGAACCAGTGGTGGGATAAAGAATGCAGGGAAAGGAAGCAGGAAACAAGAAGGAAACTAAGAAATTGGAAAAAAGAAAAAGCAACCAAGGAAGAGGAACAATTTAGTATTCAAACAGAATAAGCAAAAGAAACGGATGAAAGAAAAGCTAAAGATGATGGGTATAAAGACGGAAGAAGAGGTATGGAGATACATAAATAAGGAAAGAAAGAAAAATAGAGAGAGAGTGAGTGATGGAATTACTATGGAGGAATGGAGAGAGTACTTTAGTGAGCTGCTGGTGGGTGACGAAAACAGACAAGAAAAAGAACAGAGACAACAAAGAGTGGAAGAAATAGAAGAGATAACAAGAGAAGAACTAGAGCAACATCTAAGAAAACTGAAAAGAAAAAAGACACCGGGGAGGAATGGTATACAGAATGAAGCGTGGATATATGGAACGGAAAGGGACGTTGACAGGTTGTTAGAGATAATGAATGGAGTGTGGAAGGGAGAGGGATTCCCCCAGGAGTGGAACGAGGGGATAATATGCCCCATATATAAGAAAGGAGAAAAGGATACAGTCAGTATCAGGGGATCACTCTCCTAAATACAGCATATAATGCATACGCGATGATTGTGGAAGAGAGGCTGATGAATTAAATGAACAAGAGGGGGGTGTTACCAGACGGACAAGCGGAATTTAGGAAAGGTAGAGGGACCATGGATAATGTATATATAGATAAAAAAGAGAGGTGGCAAGTTATATGCTTTCTTTGTGGACCTAAAGGCGGCTTTTGATAATGTGGAAAAAGATTTACTGTGGGAATGCTTGAGAAAGAAAGGGATAACTGAGCATCTGGTAACAAAAATAGAAGAGATATATGAAGAGACGATAAGTAGAGTGAGAGTGGATGAAAGGGTGAGTGAATGTTTCAAGACTTATTAGGGACGAAGACAAGGTTGCCCGCTAAGCCCCAGCCTGTTTGCAGCGTCTATTGGAGATATAGAGGAGATGTTCAGGAAGGGTCAGGCAGAGGGGGTTGTGGTGGGCAAAGAAAAAGTGTGGTCTTTAGCATATGCGGATGATTTGGTGGTGCTAGCGAGAGAGGAGAAAGAACTGATAGGAAACATGGAGAAATATATGAGGAGAAAAAAGTTGACGGTGAATGTAGATAAATCCAAGATGATGGTGTTCAGAAAAGGGGTGGTAGGAGAAAAATAAATGGAGATTAGAGAAAGAGAAAATTGAAGAAGTGAAAAAATTTAAGTATTTAGGTTATGTGATGAATGAAAGAAACACAGCAACAGCACATCTTAGAGAGTTAGTGAAAAAAGCAAATAAGATAATAGGCGCTGTATGGGGAATAGGAGAGAAAATTTGGACATGATTTTAGAAAGAGAGTAATGATGTTTGCTAGTTTGGTGAAAAGCGTGATGACGTATGGAGCGGAAATATGGGGATGGAGAGAGCAAGAAGGATTGGAAGGGGTGCAAGGAAAATATATGAAATGGGTGCTAGGGGTAGAGAGAGAGACACCGGGGTATACTGTGATGGAGGAAACAAAAAGAGATGGAATAAGAATAGAAGCAGGAAAAAGAGCAACAAGATTTGAGGAGAGAGTGATAGAGAGAGGAGTGTGCAGAATTTTGCAAGAGTGTTTGAAAGAAAAAAGGAAATGGATAGGAAAGGGGATATGGAAAGAGAGGGAGGCATATTTCGAAAGAAATGGGTATGCAGGCGCAAAGATAGAAAGAATGCGAGAGAGAGGCAGAGTAATGACAGATGAATTAGTGCAGAGAGATAGAGATGTGCAAGTGCAGGAAAGAAGAACGAGAATTAGGGGGTAAAGGTATAATGGGAAGTATGAAAAAATCATAACGGAAGAAATGCCAAAGTACCTAGGAAAAGAGAGTAGAAAAGAGAGTGTGATAATAGCAAGATTTAGATGTGGAAATGAGGAGAGAGAGAATAAATATTGGAGTGAGGATAATAGTAGAGTATGCAGGATGTGTGGAGAAAAAAAAGAGACGATACAGCATTTGTTGAAGGAATGCGTAGAGTTGAGAAAGAGAAATGAAAGTAGAGAAGAAATTTTGAATGAGGACGGAAGAGGGATCGACTGGATGAGGAAGGTTGAGTGGAGAAGAGGGACAATAAGTGGGAAAGGATAAAAAGCTGCTAGTTATTGTGTTGAATTATTGATTTATTTAGTTCTATTTATTATATTATATTTTATTTTATTTGAGTTATGGGAAATGTATGAATCGGATACTTTATAAACCTGTAAAGGTAATAAATATACATGCTGCTGCTGCTGCTACTACAATACGTTTTCCATGGGGTTGATGCCAACACAGCGACCGTTTCTGTGTGTCAAGAAAAGTTATTTGTACGTTGTACAGAACAATTGTTGTATAAACACCAAACTTTTTTAGCAACAAATATATTTTTTGACATGTGAATTTCAAGGTCAAACGATAGTCAACTTTATTTTTTAGTGGTAGTGCTATATACATATTATAACATATATAACGTATTCTTCTGATGTATTTGATGTATCGTATTTCATATAAAGAATATAAAAAACGCATAGGGTCCATCGTTAGGGTTACATTCCAATTTTTTTCTCGAAATTGGGGACGCGTTGTATTATTTGTTAACACATGCAGAAAATCCAGCGCTATTAAAGCTCCTCGTTTTAATAATAAATACCTACCTGCGTTACACATCCGATCGGTTTTAACCCAGATATACAGTCCTCAGTCGGAGGAGTACATGTTCACCTCTGTATTGATGTAGTCACGTAATTAGGTAATTAAAATTGGAACTAGCATCGCTTCGGCCAGAAACTCAATTAGCAATTAAACGTAACATTTTCTGTAATTACATGTTACTTTCTCGCTAATTATGCCATTACACATACATAACGAAGTCTATGGGGGTACGTAAGCGACCGAATCGATTGAAATGCGAGTGTTTTGAACGCGGAGGAAAAAATTGGGCCATCTCGAAATCCGTCTCGACGCAGTCTTCTTCTCCAGTCTGGTCCGAAAGCCGGAGCAATCACAACTCTTGTAATATAATTATGATATTCCGACCGATTCCCACTTTATAAGCAAGAAAGGAGTGAACCGAAATGACTCACGCAAAAGTAAATTATACATTGAAAAGGCTTTAATATAATGAATTCATTCATATGCATGAGGCGGAGTAGAATGCTGGAGCAATATTTGGTGGCGTAATGAAATGAATTTATGCAGAGCTGTAATGCTTGAATATTTAGCATATACCCCTTCATCCTCCCAGAAACACTGTGTACACGGAGAGCATCCCTCGATAATGCACACTTTGGATTTTTCGAGATAGTGCCTCGATAGACGGGCGCCACTGGGTGATACAGTGCGGGTGTACAGGGAGACTTTATGGGAATAGGCCAAGATGTTAATCACGAGACTGAAGTGAATCTTCTTCCGCGACATTTGCATTTTTCTCCAGATTTTTTGGTAAATGTACTGGAACTGAAAATCTGAAAAACCTGGGAATTCAGTAAAACACACTTGACAAATAAAAGCGTGGGGAAATTGGCTTACCCCACAATTAAAGACCCAATTAACCTGAAAACCTTAGACACCTGGGAATGATATCAAGCCTAAGAAAACTAAGCAACCTGGGTACCTGGGAAACTGAAAAATTCTTGGAAACTTGAAAACTTCAGGAATTTGAAGAACTTGAGAACTTTCCAAACTCTAAAATGTGCAAAAGTCGTAAAACTATTTTGAGTAACATGGAAAGCCTGGGAAACAAGTAGAGGAACCTGTAAAAAATAGAAATAACAGAAATTTAAATTTGAAAAACCTGGAAACCTAGAACAGTCCAAATATTTACAACTTGGGAAACCTCAAAGATTGTTGAACCAGGATAACAATGGGAAACGTTCTCGAGAACACTTGTGAACCATTGAAAGCCATAATCTTAGAATCCAAGAAATTTGGCCCCTCGGATAACCCTAAAACAGTCGGAAACCTGGGGCACATGATAAACCTGTAGAACTTGGAAATATCAGCTGCTAAAGATTTTTAAGAAATCTGCGAGAACTAGCATACCTGGGAAAATTAAGAAACCTAGAAACTACCAAATATGTACAATCTGCAAAACCTGATATGTTGTCGAACCTGGACAACAACGCAAACCCTGGGAGAAAATCCATGAAACATGAAAACTGAGATAAAATTCAGCAACCTGGCACACTTCGCGAAGCTAAACACCTGGATCACATGATCACATGAATTGAAAACTAGAACTGGAAACTGGAACCGGAAACTGGAACTAGAAACTTGAACCAGAAACTAAAACCAGAAACTAGAACCAGAAACTAGAACCAGAACCTAGAACTAAAAACTAGAACTAGAAACTAGAAACCAGAAAGCAGAAACCAGAAACCAGAAACCAGAAACCAGAAACCAGAAACCAGAAACCAGAAACTAGAAAAGGAGAACTAGAAACTAAAAGTACAAACTATAACTAGAAACACGATGCAATAAAAAACCCATAAATGTAAGAAACCTGCGAATTCCATGAAACCTGAGAAAACTAAGAATGTTATAAAACTAGAAAATTTTAGTAATACCTAAACACTGAAAAACCTGGAAAATCATTTAAAATCTAAGAATATTAAGCAACCTGAAATATAAATAAATCCAGAAATACCAAAACACCTTCATAATAAAATATGAAACGCCTGAGTAATATAAAAAGTCATTGAAAACCTGAAAAGAAACCTGAGAAGGCGAGATAGTTAAGAAACCAGGGTATACTCAACCTCACAAATTTATAAAATATTCTAATTCTGAAAGGCCTGGGAATTAAGTAAACTTAAAAAAACTAAGAATTAATCACGAGACTTAAGTGAATCTTCATCCAATACATTTAGATTTTTCTCCATATTTCTAGGTAAAAGTACAGGAACTGAAAATCTGAAAAACCTTAGAAAACTTCAATTGACAAAGTATGTGATAAACCTCCAAAATTTGTAAAGCTGGTTAACCTGAGAAAAATGAGAAACATGGGTAAAATAAAAAAACCTGACACGCTTGACAAACATAATAAACCTGGGTAACATACGAACCTTGGGGAAAAAAATTGGTACAATTGAAAATCGTGAGAAATTGGCTTACCCAACAATGAAAGACCCTATTAACCTGGAAACCTAAACAACTGGGAATCATATGAAGCCTAAGAAAATTAAGCAACCTGGGTATCTGGGAATCTGTAAAAATTCTGGGAAACCTGGAAACTGGAGGAATTTGAAGAACTATAGAACTTTCCAAACTCTAAAATGTCTTAAAGTGGCATATGAAAAAAAAGGCAAGCTTGACAAATTTGGGTAACATGGAAAGCCTGGGGAAATTTGGGAAAAGTCAAAGGTTGTTGAACCAGGATAACAATAGGAAACCTGCGAGAACACTTGTGAACCATTGAATAACTTATTCTTAAAATGTAAGGAATTTGGCGCCTCGAATAACTAAGAAAATGGAATGATAAACCTGTAAAACCTGGAAGAAAAATCGGGGAGAATTTAAAAAATCTGGGACACTTGGCAAACCTGGGAAAATTAAGAAACTTAGAACATATTAGATATGTACAATCTGGAAAACCTGAGATGTTGTGGGACCTGGAGAATAATCTAAAACCTGGGAGAAAATCCTCGAAGACCCAAACACTCCGAGAACTGAGCTAGAACTAGAAACTAGAACTAGAAACTAGAATTGGAACTAGAAACTGTAACTGGAACTAGAAACTAGAACTAGAACTAGAAACTAGAACTAGAACTAGAAACCGAAACTAGAACTAGAACTAGAACTAGAAACCAGAAATAGAAACCAGAAATAGAAACTAGAACTAGAAACTAGAAACTAGAACTAGAAACTAGAACAAGAAACTAGAACCAGAAACTAGAACCAGAAACTAGAACAAGAAACTAAAACAGAAACTAGAACTTAAAAAAATGATAAACCTTAAAAGCGTGAGAACCTGACTTACAGAACAAACCTAAAAACCTGGAAATTCTATGAAACCTAAGAAAATTAAGCAATCTGGGTACTTACAACACTGCAAAAATTCTGGGAAACCTCAAAACTTAAGGAATTTGAAGAACTTGAGAACCATAAAAATTCTAAAATTTGTAGAATTGGAAAACTTCTCAAGATTGGCAAATTTGGGCAACATGGAAAACCTGGGAATATGAGGAACCTGTAAAACCTCTAAAATCTCAGAAATGTACACAATTTGAGAAATCTTAAAAAATAGGAAATTTTGAAAAAATAGCAAACCTAGAATAGAAAAAATATTTTGAACTTGGGAAACGTCAAAGGTTGTTGAATCAGGAGAACAATGGAAAACCTGCAAGAAAACTTGCAAACCCTTAAAAACCTCAATCTAAAAATGTAAGGAATTTGGCGCCTCGAATAACACCTGTAAAACCTAGAAATATCGGGCAGCAAAAGAATTTATTAAATCTGGGAGAACTAGCAAACCTTGGAAAAATTAAGAAACCTAGAACATACCACATATGAATGTACAATCTGGAAAACCTGAAATGTTGTCGAACCTGGAGAATAATAGAAAACCTGGGAAAAAATCCTCGAAGACCTAAACACTCCGACAAACATGAAAACTGGGATAAAATTTAGCAACCTGGCACAGTCGCCAAACCTTACCACCTAGATTACATGACAGACCTAATTAAGATGGGTAGAAATTAGAATTAGAAAGTAGAACTAGAAATTAGAACTGGAAATTAGAACTGGAAACTAGAAACTATAACTAGAAACTAGGACTATAAACTAGAACTAGAAGCTAAGTCTAGAAACTAGGACTAGAAACTAGGACTAGGAACTAGAAACTAGAAACTAGAACTAGAAACTAGAAACTAGAAACTAGAACTAGAACTAGAAACTAAAAACTAGGACTAGAAACTAGAACTAGAAACTAGAACTAGAAACTAGAACTAGAAACTAGAACTAGAAACTAGAACTAGAAACTAGAACTAGAAACTAGAACTAGAAACTAGAACTAGAAACTAGAACTAGAAACTAGAACTAGAAACTAGAACTAGAAACTAGAACTAGAAACTAGAACTAGAAACTAGAACTAGAAACTAGAACTAGAAACTAGAACTAGAAACTAGAACTAGAAACTAGAACTAGAAACTAGAACTAGAAACTAGAACTAGAAACTAGAACTAGAAACTAGAACCAGAAACTAGAACCAGAAACTAGAACCAGAAACTAGAACCAGAAACTAGAACCAGAAACTAGAACCAGAAACTAGAACCAGAAACTAGAACCAGAAACTAGAACCAGAAACTAGAACCAGAAACTAGAACCAGAAACTAGAACCAGAACCTAGAACTAGAAACTAGAAGTATAAACTAGAACTAGAAACTAGAAATAAAAACAGGGTACAATGGAAACTCTAAAAAACTAAGGAACCATTGAAAGCCATAATCTTAAAATCCAAGAAATTTGGCCCTTCGGATAACTCTAAAACAGTCGGAAACCTGGGGCACATGATAAACCAATAGAACTTGGAAATACCTGCAGCTAAAGATTTTTAAGAAATCTGCGAGAACTAGCATACCTGGGAAAATTAAGAACCCTAGAAAATGCCAGATATGTACAATCTGCAAAACCTGATATGTTGTCGAACCTGGACAACAAGGCAAACCCTGGGAGAAAATCCATGAAACATGAAAACTGAGATAAAATTCAGCAACCTGGCACACTCGGCAAAACTAACCACCTGGATCACATGACAGAATTTAAAACTAGAACCGGAAACTGGAACTAGAAACTTGAACCAGAAACTAGAACCGGAAACTAAAACCAGAAACTAGAACCGGAAACTAAAACCAGAACATAGATCTAGAAACTAGAACTAGAAACTAGAACTAGAAACTAGAACTAGAAACTAGAACTAGAAACTAGAACTAGAAACTAGAACTAGAAACTAGAACTAGAAACTAGAACTAGAAACTAGAACTAGAAACTAGAACCAGAAACTAGAACCAGAAACTAGAACCAGAAACTAGAACCAGAAACTAGAACCAGAAACTAGAACCAGAAACTAGAACTAGAAACTAGAACCAGAAACTAGAACCAGAAACTAGAACCAGAAACTAGAACTAGAAACTAGAACTAGAAATTAGAACTAGAAGTTAGAACTAAAAACTAGAACTAGAAACTTGAACTAGAAACTAGAACTAGAAACTAGAACTGGAAACTAGAACTAGAAACTAGGACTATAAACTAGAACTAGAAGCTAAGTCTAGAAACTAGGACTAGAAACTAGGACTAGGAACTAGAAACTAGAAACTAGAACTAGAAACTAGAAACTAGAAACTAGAACTAGAACTAGAAACTAAAAACTAGGACTAGAAACTAGAACTAGAAACTAGAACTAGAAACTAGAACTAGAAACTAGAACTAGAAACTAGAACTAGAAACTAGAACTAGAAACTAGAACTAGAAACTAGAACTAGAAACTAGAACTAGAAACTAGAACTAGAAACTAGAACTAGAAACTAGAACTAGAAACTAGAACTAGAACTAGAAACTAGAACTAGAAACTAGAACTAGAAACTAGAACTAGAAACTAGAACTAGAAACTAGAACTAGAAACTAGAACTAGAAACTAGAACTAGAAACTAGAACTAGAAACTAGAACTAGAAACTAGAACTAGAAACTAGAACCAGAAACTAGAACCAGAAACTAGAACCAGAAACTAGAACCAGAAACTAGAACCAGAAACTAGAACCAGAAACTAGAACCAGAAACTAGAACCAGAAACTAGAACCAGAAACTAGAACCAGAAACTAGAACCAGAAACTAGAACCAGAACCTAGAACTAGAAACTAGAAGTATAAACTAGAACTAGAAACTAGAAATAAAAACAGGGTACAATGGAAACTCTAAAAAACTAAGGAACCATTGAAAGCCATAATCTTAAAATCCAAGAAATTTGGCCCTTCGGATAACTCTAAAACAGTCGGAAACCTGGGGCACATGATAAACCAATAGAACTTGGAAATACCTGCAGCTAAAGATTTTTAAGAAATCTGCGAGAACTAGCATACCTGGGAAAATTAAGAACCCTAGAAAATGCCAGATATGTACAATCTGCAAAACCTGATATGTTGTCGAACCTGGACAACAAGGCAAACCCTGGGAGAAAATCCATGAAACATGAAAACTGAGATAAAATTCAGCAACCTGGCACACTCGGCAAAACTAACCACCTGGATCACATGACAGAATTTAAAACTAGAACCGGAAACTGGAACTAGAAACTTGAACCAGAAACTAGAACCGGAAACTAAAACCAGAAACTAGAACCGGAAACTAAAACCAGAACATAGATCTAGAAACTAGAACTAGAAACTAGAACTAGAAACTAGAACTAGAAACTAGAACTAGAAACTAGAACTAGAAACTAGAACTAGAAACTAGAACTAGAAACTAGAACTAGAAACTAGAACTAGAAACTAGAACTAGAAACTAGAACCAGAAACTAGAACCAGAAACTAGAACCAGAAACTAGAACCAGAAACTAGAACCAGAAACTAGAACCAGAAACTAGAACTAGAAACTAGAACCAGAAACTAGAACCAGAAACTAGAACCAGAAACTAGAACTAGAAACTAGAACTAGAAATTAGAACTAGAAGTTAGAACTAAAAACTAGAACTAGAAACTTGAACTAGAAACTAGAACTAGAAACTAGAACTGGAAACTAGAACTAGAAACTAGAAACTAGAAGCTGAAAACTAGAAACTAGAAACTAGAACTAGGAACTAGAACTAGAACTAGAACTAGAAACTAGAAACTAGAACTAGATACTAGAACTAGAAACTAAAACTAAAGAATTAAGTAACTTTGTAAAATTGCTAAAGAAATATTTGAAAACCTGTCACGCTTGAGAGACCAAATCTAGGGAACATGGTAATACAAAACTTCTGAGATACCTGGGAAACTCCGAGAATTCGGAAACCCTTAAATTTGCCGAACTTAAAGAACCGAGAAAAACTAGCAACGCCTGGAAATCCTAAAAAACTAGAAAATCTGTTTTGTAAAGTATGAGATTTCTGAATAACAAAAAATCATTGATATCTGAAGAAAACAAAGAACCACACAATTCTAAGAAACCTGGGAACTCCATGAAACCCGAGAAAATTAAGAATATTATAAAACTAGAAAATGTGTAAACCTGTTAAACCTTAGATAAGTGAGAACGTTTATAAAAACCTACTTGACAAACCTAATAAACCTTGGTAACAACAGGAGCTTGTACCGCAAAAATCATAAATCCATAGAATTGAAGAACTCTGGGAGAATTCAACAACCTGGCATACCCAACAAACCTAACACACTGAGTCACATCAGACCACCTAAAAAAATAATAATCTATCTGAGAATTATATAAAATCTAGGAAAATTAAGCAACCTGGGTACTTACGAAACTGTAAAAGTTCTGAGAAACCTGAAAACTTAGCAAGTCGAAAAACTAGGAAACCAGAAAAGCCTGGAAATCCGGAAATAACATGACACCATTGTAATAACATATTAAACGCCTGAGCAATATGAAAATCATTAAAAACCTGAGAAGACAAGAAAGTTACGAAACTAGGACATGCTGAAGAAATTCACAAATTTATAAAATATAGGAAAAACCTAAAAAAACTAAGAATAACTCTAAAATGTGTAAAATAGGTGGGTAAAATAAAAAAAAACACGCATGACAAATATAATAAACCTAGGTAACATGGGAACACAGGGGAACGTGAGGACACTGTTAAACCAGGAAATATTAGAAATCTAAATAATTTGCGAAATTTGACAGAACTGGGAAACCTGGAAGAATTAAGAAACCTAGACAAAATACGTACACTTAGGAATCTTGAGATGTTGCCGGGCCTGTAAGACAAAACCTGTGAATTTCCAAGAAAATAAACAATATCTGAATTGGCGCTTGGTAAACCTGAAAATGAGTGAGAATCTGACTTACCGAACAAACCTAGAAACCTGGGAATTCTATGAAACCTAATTAAATTACGCAACCTGGGTACCTACAACACTGCAAAAATTCTGCTACACCTGAAAACTGGAGGAGTTTGAAGAATTTGGAAAACCTGGCAATCTTGACAAATTTGCGTAACATGGAAAACCTGGGAACATGGGAAACCTGTAAAATATCAGAAATTTAAAGAATTAGGAAATTTGAAAAGATAGCAACCAAATCTTTTCAACTTGGGAACCGTCAAAGTTTGTTGAACCAGGAGAACAATGGGAAACCTGCGAGAAAACTTACGAACCCTTAAAAACCTTAATCCACAAATTTAAGGAATTTGGCGAATTTGTTAACTTTTATAAAATGGGAAACCCCTAAAACCCGGAAAATTCGTGCAGTTAATGAATCTGAGAGAACAAGGAAACCTGGGAAAGTTAAGAAACCTAGAAGAGACCAAATACCTATGTACAATCTGAGATATTGCCGAACCTGGAAACTAATGGACAACCTGGGAGAAAGTAGCAGATTGGCACATCCGACAAACCTAATAACCTGGATCATATAAGAGACCGAATAATAATATCAAAACTCTGAGATATCAACGAATTCCGTGAAACAGAAAAACTAAAATTTTTATAAAACTCTAAATTTAAGTCAAATTGGAAACCTGGGGAACATGTTAATACCAAATTTCTGAGATTGCTGAGGATCCTGTGAAACTGGAGAAAATAGTCCGTAAGGGGATTTAGGAAAGGATCCAGCCGGCCAAGAGCTGTGACGTCATCCACTTGTCGGATTCATCACTTCACGTGCATTGCAAGACACAATCAATTTCTGCATTATTATTTGCCACCATAAAGTGCTTCTCACACCTCGCACTCAGCCGCCCTCGCCCCAGCCACCGCCGCCACCCCTTCGCCGCCGTCCGCGCTGCATAAATCGTAATCAAGCGTATTAAAAAATACGTCGGTTTCATGTTTTTAAAATCGTCGGGCAGGTAATAGTTATTGATCGTCGCATAAACCACACTTTTAGAATAAATAACTTTTAAAAATGCTCATTTCGTTCTGTATCATTTGCGTGGGGAAAAAACGGCGCGTCGCGATATAAATATTCATCTGTAAATAATATACAGAATAGAGCGTCATAACTACGTATAACAATAAATCTGTACAAAACACATTCAAATAAAAATGCGAAAAATGCAATCTACGTTAAACAATGCCGAATGCCGGACGGAGAGAGGCAAAAGAGGTGGCACTAGTTCGCAACTCCAATGGGTTCGGAGGATTACACGAACACGTGTATGGAGTTCGATAACGTCCTCTGGTGTGCTCGGCGAGGGGAGGAGGGATCGTTTTTCCTTCCTCCGCAAAAAATATTTTTATTTCGTCGTCATTTGCGATGGACAATATCGTCCCGTTGAGGCAACGTAATAAATAAGTATACAGCTGCAAGCTGCAAATAGAAACTCAGCAAGGAGCTAGAGAGATTGTGGGAGACACTGTACCAGGAACTGAAACGCTAAGGAAATACGAAATGGAGAAATAAAGAACAACAAAAGTAGGTAAAAAACTTTAGGCCACCCCTTGGGACATAGGGGACCCCTTAAGACTTTTTCGTAGACACATCTATTTTTCGCAGGTTTTCAACTTCTTGACTAGATTGTAAGAAATTAGAAAGCGAAG
Organism: Diaperis boleti; assembly: GCA_963583935.1. Lineage (NCBI taxonomy): Eukaryota > Metazoa > Arthropoda > Insecta > Coleoptera > Tenebrionidae > Diaperis > Diaperis boleti. Next base: position 10,879,835 of record OY757242.1, read on the forward strand.
AACCAGCAATTGAAAAACTATAAAACCAATTTAGACATTCTCTTCTCTAGTGGATTTCATGCTTTTAAACTTGAACAGAAGCTAAGACGACCGACCCACCGGTGTTGCAAATCCGATTTTTCCTCCCTCGTACACGCTCTCGCAAATTAAACGATTTTTAATACGGCCGCATCGGTTATTAAAATATTAATTATGCTAAGGGTTGACGCGCAAAGTTAACCAGTTTGTTTATTTAACCGGGACAGAAATTTTAATTAGCCGAGATGAACGCGACAAACCGGCAAAAAAATCAAATGGGCTGGAAAAGGCGGACGGCTAAAAAAATTAATTACGAAAATCGCCAACGAATTTTTTTAGGTCAAAGCAGATATTGTTTTATCTTCGATGTAGGAATAATGGAATTAAAAATTAGGGATTTTTGCCGACAGGAACATAACTTTTATTATCATTAAAAGCGAGAACAACTAGAGAAACGAAATAGTGAAAGAGAGTCCTTAAATCGGAGAACAAATAAAGGAAAGAAATAGTTAAGCACAGTTCCTAAACACGACAATAATAATTATAGAAACGAAATAGTAAAAGACTACGAGAACAGGGGAGGAAATAAAATAGTTAACAATTGTCTTTAAACCTACAAAAAGAGAACGAAATACATAGTTAAAGAGAGTTAATAGAATATAAAGCACGGATACAAAAACAAATAGCTAAGGATTGTTAGACAGTACATAGGCAGTCCCTAAGCGCGAGAACAACGGTAGGAAACGAATTAGTTGTGATTGTCCTTGACCTTGAAAACTAAAGAGAAAACGAAATAGTTAATCTCCTAAAACCGAACACAACTATGGAAGCGAAATATTGAAAGAGAGTCCCTAAACATGAAAAGACAAAAAAATTGCTAGAAACACTCCTTATACCCGAGAACAATAAGAAAACGAAATAGCTAAAACTAGTCCTTAACCCTGAGAACTAAGAAGGAAACGAAATAGTTAAAGACAGTCTATCACAATTAACAATTAAGGAAACGAAAGGGAACTATATGGACTGTAAACCCGAGAAATATCGAAAGACAGTTCTAAAACCAGAGAACAAAGGACGGAACAAAATAGTTAATAGCAGTAATTGAATATGAGAATGACAGTAGAAACAAAATAGTTGAAGACACTCCCTATACAGAGTACAATTAAAAAAAATAAAAAATTAAATAGCTTAAGAGAGTCCTCGAATCCGAAAACAAAGGAGGAAACGAAATAGTTACAAACAGTCCCTAAACCCGAGAATAAATGAGGAAACGAAATAGTTAAACAGAGTTCCTAAACCCGAGAACAAAGGAAGAAAACAAATGATTCTATAAATCCGAGAAGAACTGGGGAAATGAAATATTTTAAAATAGTCCTTAAACCCGAAAACAAAGGAAGGGACGAAATAGTTAGAGACAGTCCCCAAACATGGGAAGAAAGATAGAAACAAAGTAGTTAAAGGCACTCCCAATACACGAAATAGTTAAACAAACTTCCTAAAACCAAGAACATCTAAGGGAGCAAAATAGTTAACGAAAGTCATGGGAAAAGCGGTAGAATCAAAATAACTAAAGACACTAATTATACCCAAGAAAAAAGGAAGGAACGAAATAGTTAAAGATAGTTAAAGAAATAGTTATAGAAATAAATAGTTGAAGAGACTCCTTATACACAAGAACAAATAAGAAAACGAGAGAGCTAATAATCTTCCTTAACCCTGAGAAAATATTAAGGGAACTGAATAGTAAAAGATAGTCCATAAATCCTAGAAGAAGGAAAGACATGAAGTAGCTAAATTCCCAAATTCCGAGAATTAATGGAGAAACAAAATATTGAAAGACAGTTCTTAAATTCAACAAAATAGTTAATAGGAGTCCCTAAATATGAGAAGAACGGTAGAAACAAAATAGTTAAAGACTATACAGAATACAAATAAAAAAACTAAATAGCTTAAGACCGTCCTCAAATATAAGAAAAAAGAAGGAAACGAAATAGCTAAAGACAGTCCCTAAATCCGAGAACAAAGGAGGAAACGAAATAGTTAAACTCAGTTCCTAAAGTCGAGAACGAAGGAAGAAAACAATGGTTAAATATTGTCTCCGAGAACAACTAACTGGGGAAACGAAATATTGCAAAACAGTCCTTAAACCAGAGAACAAATGAGGAAACGAAGTAGTCAAAAACAGTCTCTTAACCTGAGGACAAAAGCAGAAACGAAATGACTGAAGGTTATCTCCAAATCCGAGAAGAACTAGGGAAACGAAATATGCAAAACAGCCCTTAAACCCGGGAACAAAGGCAGGAATGAAATAGTTAAAGACAGTCCCTAAACATTAAAACAACTGTAGAAACAAAATAGTTAAGTTCCTCCTATGGCTTTTTTTTAGATTGTATATGGATATGGATTGTCTTTCTTTCTTCTATGCTTTAAAAACTGTCTTTAACTGTTTCGTTTCCTTGGTTGTTCTGAGGTTTAAGTACTGTCTTATAATCGTTAACCATTTCGTTCCTTCTTTTGTTCTCGGTTGTAAGTAGGTACTGTCTTTCACTATTTCGTTTCCCTAATTCTTCTCGGGTTTAGGAACTGTGTTTAGCTATGTACTTCGTTTCCTTCATTGTTCTCGGGTAGAGGAAGTGTCTTTAACTATTTTGTTTTTATCGATCTTCTCATGTTTAGCGACTGTCTTTAATTATTTCGTTTCCTCCGTTGTTTCGGATTTAAAGACTGTCTGCAACAATTTCGTTTCCTCATTTGCTGCCTGGTTTAGGGCCTGTCTTTGGCTATTTCGTTTCGTCATTTGTTTTCGGGTTTAGGGTCTGTCTATAGCTATTTGGTTTGCTTCTTTGCTCTCGATTTTGCGGATTGTCTATAGCTATTTGGTGTCTCAATAAATTTATTCTCATGTATAGACAATATTTTGCTTCTACTGTTCTTCCCGTGCTTAGCGGCTGTCTTTAACTATTTTGTGCCTTTCTTTTGTTCTCGTTGTTTAAGGATTGTCTTGCAATATTTCGCTTCCCTAGATATTCTCGGATTTAGGGACTGCCTTTAGCTAGTTCATGTCTTCCCTTCTTCTGCGGTTTATGGACTGTCTTTCCTCCTTTGTTCTCGAGTTTGAGGACCATTTTTAGCTATTTTGTTTCCCCGTTTGTTCTTGGGTTTAAGAACTGTCCTTGACTATTTTGTTTCTATAGTTTTTCTCGGGATTTGGGACTCACTTAGATATTTCGCTTCTAGCGTATCTCTCGGGTTTAGGGACTTTCCTTCCAGTTAGTTTTTTTGGTTGTTTACGGATCTAGGGACTATCCTTATCTAATTCGTTTCCTTCTTTATTCGCCGGTTTAGGAAATGTCTTCAACTATTTAACTATTTCGTTTTCTCTTTAGTCCTCACGTTTAAGGACAATCTTTAACTAATTCGTTTCCTACCGCTGCTCTCGGGTCTAAGGACTTCCTTTAACTATTTAGATTTTTCCTTTATTCTTGGGTATAAGGACTATCCATCACTATTTCCTTTCTCTCGTTGCTCTATAGACTATAAAGTGTCTAACACTACTTCGTTGTCTTTTTTCTCAGATGGATGGACATTTTTTAACTGTTTTGTTTCCTCCTCTGTTCTCGAGTTTACGGACTTTTTTGACTAATTATTTTCCTTAGTTGCTCTCAGGTTCAGGGACTGTCTTAACTATTTCGTTTCCTCTTTTGTTCTCTGGTTTATGAACTGTCTTTGACTATACCGTTTCTACCGTTGACCTCGGGTTTAGGGACTGTCTTTAACTATTTATAATTTTCCTATATTCTTGGGTATAAGGACCATCTTTAGCTATTTCTTTTCTATCGTTGCTCTATAGCCTATGTACTGTGTTTCACTATTTAGTTTCCTTAGTTGCTCTCAGGTTTCGGGACTGTTTTAACTATTTCGTTTCTTCTTTTCATATAACATATTTGTTGGTTATCATTTGTTAGTGTTTGGCTATCTAGTTTTTTTTTAGTTTTTCTCGGATTTAGGGACTATACTTATCTAATTCGTTTCCTCCTTTATTCGCGGGTTTAAGAAATTCCTTTAACCATTTAATTTTTTCTTTATTTCTCAAGTTTAAGGACAGTATATAATTAATACGTTTCCTACCGTTGTTCTAGGGTTTGGGGTCTTTAACTATTTAGATTAGAATTAGAATTAGACAGAGAAGTATTAAAAAAAAACAATATAGGAAATGAAATAGCTATAGACAGTCCCCAAACCAGGAAGTAAAAGAAGGAACAAAATATTAAAGAAAATCCCTAAACTCCATAACAACCGAGGAAACGAAACAGTTCAAGACAGTCTCTAAACCCGCAACAGCAAAAATCTTGGGAAACGAAATAGTCCAAAACAGTCCCTAAACTGGGAAAACGAAATATGCAAAACAGTCCTTAAATTAGTTAAAGACAGTCGATAAACTTGATATCAAGGGAAGGAAGACAGTCTCTAGACATTAAAAGAACGGTAGAAACAAAATAGTTAAGAGACTCCTTATGCCCGAGACCAAATAAAGAAACGAAATAGCTAAAAATTAATCTTTAACCCCGAGAACAAAGATTGAAACGAAATAGTTAAAGACAGTCCCTAAACCCGAGAACAAAAGAGTAAACGAAATAGTTAAAGACACTCCCTATATAGGAGAGCAAATGAGGAAACCCCAAAACAACCAAAGAAACAGTGAAATACAGTCCCTAAACTCGAGAAGAAAGAATACATGAAATAGCTAAACTAAACCAGCGATAAGCTAGCGAAACGAATTAGTTAAAGACAGTAACTAAACTTGAAAACAAAGGAGGTACGTAAATAAAATATGTAGTTACAAATAGTCACTCAATTAAAAAAAAAAGAGTAAACGAAATAACGAAAGACAGGTCTTAAACTTGAAAACAAAGAAAGAAACCAAATTGTTCCTAAACCCGAGAGCAGCTAAGGAAACTAAATAGTGAAAGGAAGTCCCTAAACCCGAGAACAGAAGAGGAAACAAAATAGTTAAAAATTGTCCTTAAGCCTTCAAAAAAATAGTACGAAATACATAGTTAAAGAGACTTCCTAGAATATAAAGCAAATATAGAAAAAATATAGCTAAGGATAGTCCTTATTTCCAAGAGTATAGGAAAACTCTAAATAGTTAAAAACAGTGTCTAAACCCAAGAATAATTGTAGGAAACGAATTAGTTAAAGATTGTTCTTAAACTTGACAACAAAAAGAGAAAACGAAATAGTTAAAGACATTTAGGGATAAAATCGTAAATCCGTGACCAAAAAACTAAATAGCGAGAGAAAGCCCCTAAACCCGAAAGTAACGGTAGAAGCGAAATAGTTAAGACAGTCCCAAAACCCTAGAGAAACTATAGAAACACAATAGTCAAGGACAGTCCTTACATCCGACAACAAATGTGGAAACGAAATAGCTAAAAATAGTCCTCCAACTTGAGAACAAAAGAGAAAAGACAGTTAATGAACCCCAGAAGAAGGAAAGACATGAAATAGCTAAAGACAGTCCTTAAATCGGAGAATAACTGGGGAAACGAAATATTGCAAGACAATCCTTAAACACGAGAACAAAAGGAAGGAACAAAATAGTTAAAGGCAGCGCTAAGCATGGGAAGAAAGGTGGAATCAAAATAGCTACAGGCACTCCTAATACATGAGAATAGATTTTTGGAAAAACGAAATAGCTGAAGATAGTCTTTAAACCCGAGAACAAAAGAGAAAAACATAGTTAAACACAGTCCCTAAAACTGAGAACAATGGAGGAAACGAAATAGTTAACAAAATTCCTAAAACCGAAAACAACTAAGGAAGCAAAATAGTTAAAGACAGTCCTTCAACCTGAGATCAAAGGAAGGGATGAGATAGTTAAAGACATTTTTTCTTCTCGAGAACAACGGAGGAGACGAAATAGTTAAACACAGTTTCTAAACCCGAGAACGATTAGGGAAACAAAATAGTGCAATACAGCACCTACTTAAACCCGAGAACAAAAGAAAGAACGAAATAGTTAAAGATTATAAGACAATACCTAAACCCAGAACAACCAAAAAACGAACAGTTAAAGACAGTTCTTAAAAAACCTAGAAGAAAGAAAGACAATCTATCAATAGCTAGAAAAAAAGCTTAAAGAGGAAACGAAATAGCTAAAGAAAGTCCCTAATTCCGAGAACAACGGAAGGAAAGAAATAGTTGAAGAAAATCCCTAAACCCCATAACAACCCAGAAAACGAAACAATTCAAGCCAGTCCCTAAACCCTCAACAGCAAAAAGCTAGGGAAACGAAATTGTCGAAAACAGTTTTTAAACCCGAAAACAAAGAAAGGAACAAAATAGTTAAAGACAGGCCTTAAACATTAAAGGAACGGTAGAAACAAAATAATTAACAGACTGCTTATGCCCGAGAACAAATAAATAAATAAAATAGCTAACAATAATCCTTAACCCCAGAACAAAGAAGGAAACAAAACAGTTAAAGACAGTTAAAAGAACGGTAGAAACAAAATAGTTAAAACCATCCCCTATACCGGAGAACAAATGAGGAAACGACGAATTAGCTGAAGATAGTTCTTAAAATCGAGATCAAGGGGGGAATCGAAATAGTTAAAAACCATCCCTAAACCCCAGGACAACCAAAGATACAGTTAAATACAGTTCCTAAACCCGAGAAGAGAGAAGACATGAAATACAGGCCGCCCGTAAAACAGTGAAAAGCTGAGGAAACGAAATAGTTAAAGACAGTATCTAAACCCGAAAACAAAAGAAGCACCTAAATAGTTAAAGAAATGCCGACAAGAACGATGAAAATGAAATAGAATAAATGACAAAAAGTAAAAGTAAAGCCTAAAAACAAGTGAGAAAACGAATTATTTAAACACAGTAACTTTACATGCGAAAAACGGTAGAAACAAAATAGTTAAAGACAATCCCTAAACCAGAGAAAAAATGAGAAAACGAAGTATTGAAAGACAGTTTTTAAAGAAAGGAAGAAACAAATAGTTAAAGATAGGCCTTTAACCCTAGAGAAACTTGGGAAACGAAATAGTAAAGACAGTTTAAAACGAAGACGAAATAGTTTAAAAATGGCCCTTAACCCGAGTACAAAGGAGGAAATGAAAAGTTACAAATAGTCCTCAAATAAAAAAAAAATACGAAATAATGAAAGACATATCTTAAACTCGAAAATGAAGGAAGAAACCAAATAATCCCTAAACCTGAGAGAAACTAAGGAAACTAAATAGTGAAAGGATTTCCTAAACCCGAGAACAGAGGAGGAAATATATTAGTTAGAAATTGTCCTTAAACCTGAGAAAAAAATACAGAACTAAATAGTTAAAGAAAGGCCCTAAATCCGACAACAACGATAAATAGAACAAATGACAAAATGTAAAAGTAAAGCCTAAAAGCAAGTGAGAAAACGAATTATTTAAAGACAGTTTCTTTACATGCGAAAACGGTAGAAACAAAATAGCTAAAGTCAGTGCCTAAACCATCGAGAAAATGAGGTAACGAAATATTAACAGACAGTTTTAAAAGACGAGAACAAAGGAACAAACAAGGCCCTTAACCCCAGGAAAACTTGGGAAATCTCCCTAAACCCGAGAGTAAAGCAGGAAACGAAATAGTTAAAGAAGGCTCCTTAACCCGAGTACAAAATATAGGAAATGAAATAGTTACAAATAGTCCTTAATTTAAAAAAAACCTTAAACTTGAAAACAAAGAAAGAAACCAAATAGTCCCTAAACCTGAAAGCAACTAAGGAAACTAAATAGTGAAAGAAACTTCCTAAATCCGAGAACAGAGGAGGAAACAAAATAGTTAAAAATTGTCCTAAAACCTTAAAAAGAAAGAGAACGAAATACATGGTTAAAGAGAGTTCCTAGAATATAAAGCAACAATAGAAAAGAAATAGCTAAGGATAGTCTTTCTCACTAAGAATATAAGAAAATTCTAAATAGTTAAAAAGAGTCCCTGAACTCGAAAAAAGTGGTAGGATACGAATTAGATATAGATAGTCCTTAAACCCGAGGTCAACGGTTTAAAGATATTAAAGATATGAAATAACTAATGAGAGTCCCAAATTCCGAAAATAACTAGGGAAGAGAAATATTTAAAGACAAAATAAAGGAAGGGCCAAAATAGTTAATAGCAGCCCCTAAACATGAGAAGAACGGTAGAAACAATATAGTTAAAGACACTCCCTATATAGGAGAACAAATGAGGAAACCCCAAAACAACCAAAGAAACAGTGAAATACAGTCCCTAAACTCGAGAAGAAAGAATACATGAAATAGCTAAACTAAAGCAGCGATAAGCTAGCGAAACGAATTAGTTAAAGACAGTAACTAAACTTGAAAACAAAGGAGGTACATAAATAAAATATGTAGGTACAAATAGTCACTCAATTAAAAAAAAAAGAGTAAACGAAATAACGAAAGAGAGGCCTTAAACTTGAAAACAAAGAAAAAAAACACATTGTTCCTAAACCCGAGAGCAGAAGAGGAAACAAAATAGTTAAAAATTGTCCTTAAGCCTTCAAAAAAATAGTACGAAATACAGAGACTTCCTAGAATATAAAGCAAATAAAGAAAAAATATAGCTAAGGATAGTCCTTATTTCCAAGAGTATAGGAAAACTCTAAATAGTTAAAAACAGTCTCTTAACCCAAGAATAATTGTAGGAAACGAATTAGTTAAAGATTGTTCTTAAACTTGACAACAAAAAGAGAAAACGAAATAGTTAAAGACATTTAGGGATAAAATCGTAAATCCGTGACCAAAAAACTAAATAGCGAGAGAAAGCCCCTAAACCCGAAAGTAACGGTAGAAGCGAAATAGTTAAGACAGTCCCAAAACCCTAGAGAAACTATAGAAACACAATAGTCAAGGACAGTCCTTAAATCCGACAACAAATTGGGAAACGAAATAGCTAAAAATAGTCCTCCAACTTGAGAACAAAAGAGAAAAGACAGTCAATGAACCCCAGAAGAAGGAAAGACATGAAATAGCTAAAGACAGTCCCTAAATCGGACAATAACTGGGGAAACGAAATATTGCAAGACAATCCTTAAACACGAGAACAAAAGGAAGGAACAAAATAGTTAAAGGCAGCGCTAAGCATGGGAAGAAAGGTGGAATCAAAATTGCTACAGGCACTCCTAATACATGAGAATAGATTTTTGGAAAAACGAAATAGCTGAAGATAGTCCTTAAACCCGAGAACAAAAGAGGAAAAAATAGTTAAACACAGTCCCTAAAACTGAGAACAATGGAGGAAACGAAATAGTTAACAAAATTCCTAAAACCGAAAACAACTAAGGAAGCAAAATAGTTAAAGACAGTCCTTCAACCTGAGATCAAAGGAAGGGATGACATAGTTAAAGACATTTTTTCTTCTCGAGAACAACGGAGGAAACGAAATAGTTAAACACAGTTCCTAAGCCCGAGAACGATTAGGGAAACAAAATAGTGCAAGACGGCACCTACTTAAACCCGAGAACAAAAGAAAGAACGAAATAGTTAAAGATTATAAGACAATACCTAAACCCAGAACAACCAAAAAACGAACAGTTAAAGACAGTTCTTAAAAAACCCAGAAGAAAGAAAGACAATCTATCAATAGCTAGAAAAAAAGCTAAAAGAGGAAACGAAATAGCTAAAGAGAGTCCCTAATTCCGAGAACAACGAAAGGAACGAAATAGTTGAAGAAAATCCCTAAACCCCATAACAACCCAGAAAATGAAACAATTCAAGACAGTCCCTAAACCCTCAACAGCAAAAAGCTAGGGAAACGAAATAGTCGAAAACAGTTTTTAAACCCGAGAACAAAGAAAGGAACAAAATAGTTAAAGACAGTCTTTAAACCTGAAATCAAAACAAGGAATTAAATAGTTAAAGACAGGCCTTAAACATTAAAGGAACTGTAGAAACAAAATAATTAACAGACTGCTTATGCCCGAGAACAAATAAATAAATAAAATAGCTAACAATAATCCTTAACCCCAGAACAAAGAAGGAAACAAAATAGTTAAAGACAGTTAAAAGAACGGTAGAAACAAAATAGTTAAAACCATCCCCTATACCGGAGAACAAATGAGGAAACGACGAATTAGCTGAAGATAGTTCTTAAAATCGAGATCAAGGGGGGAATCGAAATAGTTAAAAACCATCCCTAAACCCCAGGACAACCAAAGATACAGTTAAATACAGTTCCTAAACCCGAGAAGAGAGAAGACATGAAATAGGTAAAGGCCGTCCGTAAACCAGCGAAAAGCTGAGGAAACGAAATAGTTAAAGGCAGTATCTAAACACGAAAACAATGGAAGCACCTAAATAGTTAAAGAAAGGCCCTAAATCCGACAAGAACGATGAAAATGAAATAGAATAAATGACAAAAAGTAAAAATAAAGCCTAAAAACAAGTGAGAAAACGAATTATTTAAAGTTTCTTTACATGCGAAAAACGGTAGAAACAAAATAGCTAAAGTCAGTTCCTAAACCATCGAGAAAATGAGGTAACGAAATATTAACAGACAGTTTTAAAAGACGACAACAAAGGAACAAACAAGGCCTTTAACCCCAGAAAATCTTGGGAAATCTCCCTAAACCCGAGAGTAAAGCAGGAAACGAAATAGTTAAAAAAGGCTCCTTAACCCGAGTACAAAATATAGGAAATGAAATAGTTACAAATAGTCCTTAATTTAAAAAAAAAAAACTTAAACTTGAAAACAAAGAAAGAAACCAAATAGTCCCTAAACCTGAAACCAACTAAGGAAACTAAATAGTGAAAGAAAGTTAGCTAAGGATAGTCTTTCTCATTAAGAATATAAGAAAATTCTAAATAGTTAAAAAGAGTTCCAGAACTCGAAAACAGTGGTAGGATACGAATTAGTTAAAGATTGTCCTTAAACTTAAGAACTAAAAAAACCGAATTTTTTAAAAACATTTCCTAAACCCGCGAATAAAGGTGGAAACGAATTAGATATAGATAGTCCTTAAACCCGAGGTCAACGGTAGAAACGAAATAGTCAAAGACAGTTCATAAATCCGAGCACAAAAAAGGAAACGAAATAGTTAATACAGTCCCTAAACCTGAGAGCAACTAAGGAAAATAAATAGTGAAAGAAAGTCCCTAAACCCGAGAACAGCGGTAGGAAACGAATTAGTTAAAGATTGTCCTTAAACTTTAGAACTAAAGAAAAAACGAAATTTTTAAAGACATTTCCTAAACACGAGAACAAAAAGAAGGAACAAAATAGTTAAAGACAGCCGCTAAGCATGCGAAGAACGGTAGAAACAAGCTACACGCACTCCCTATACAGGAGAATAAATTTAATGAGAAACAAAATAGTTAAAGACAGTCCCTAAACCCGAGAGCAAAGGAGGAAACCAAATAGTTATTAAACAAAGTTCCTAAAACCGAGAACAACTAAGGAAGCGAAATTGTAAAAGACAGTCCTTAAACTTGAGATCAAAGGAAGGAATAAAATAGTTAAAGAAAGTCCCTAAACATGGAAAAAACGGTAGAAACAAAATAACTAAAGACACTCATTATACCCGAGAAAAAAAAATGACTTTATTAAGGGGTGAAGTCTAGCACAATGCTAATCAACTTAACCCCAAATGAAGGAACGAAATAGTTCAAGATAGTCAGTAAAGATGACAAAAACGGTTGAAAAAAAAGAATTGTTAGACATTCATTATACCCAAAACTAATAAGAAAGCGAAATAGTTAATAATTGTCTTTAAACGCGAAAAGAAAAGAGGAAACGAAATAGTTAAAGACAGTCTATAACAATTAACAATTAAGGAAATAAAACCAAGCAGTCCATAAACCCGAGAAAAAAGAAACTACCTAAGTAAAACAAAATACTTATAGATAGGCCCTAAATCTAAATAATAAAATATAGTACTTAAAGGCAAGAACAAAATAGGAAATGAAGTATTTAGATAGTCCCTAAACTCTAGAACAATATTGTCTAAATTATAAGAGATCGAGGATAGGGACGAAAAAATAACTACGAAATGAAAATAAGAAATAAAAATAAAAGAGGTAAGCTGTAAACGAAAACAAACAAAGTTAGTCAGAAAAAGAAAGAAAAATTAAAGATGATAAATTAATAAAGATTCAAATATAAATAAGGGATAGAAAAAAAAACGAAACGAAAAAAACTATCTATAGATAAAAGAAAATTACCATAAAAAACAAAAAAAAGAACAAAAAGATGACAAAGAAAGAAAGAATAAAGAAACATGAAGGATAACTAAAGCAAAAAATGTGAATGATCACAGAAGGATTAATGATAAATTTAGAACAATGAACAACGAATTACAAAAAATTGCAGATTAAAAATAAATAAAAGAAAAGAAATGAGAGAAAAAGGTATAAAGAAATTGTAAATCAGAAAGAAAAATAAAAGATGACAAATGGGTAGAAGAAATCGGAAAAATTATAAAAAAAATAAATAAAAAAGAGCATTAAATAGGAAGAGCAACAACAGACGGCAATAGAACACCAAGGAGAATATATGAACGAATAATAATAAAGAAATATGTAATTTGAAAATCTATACACCGCAGAATTCTAAGAACTTAGAACCTTAAAACTGGAACGCTAGGACATAGAAAAGGAAATAAAAAAGTCGAAAAGTGAATCCTTATTTCATTTAGCGGGCATAGTTAGTCAATTCCTGAATCCTCCTAGTGATCGCTTATAGACTGGTCTTGTCATCCATCTACACTGTAGGTACAAAATACTCTACAACGCAATAGATTTCTCGCTTTTCATTTCGCATTTCTTGACAATTATTATTACACTCGTGCTTATAGTATTTCTTGCACAATAGACAAATTTTTCCGTAAATCTGATATCAATTATCTTGATCGAGATAGAAACAACTCTCGGAAAGTTTCAACCGCGCTTCTAATCGCCTCAACGTGTCTCTTTTTTCAGCCAGCATTTCCATTAACATCCAGTTACACCCAAGCTGTGTAAACACTTCGGCGACGTCTCAGGTGAGGGCACCGGTACGAGCCCGAGTGACGTCTCGGTACCCTCGGGCACGACGTAGTGGTCTATGTATATTAAAGAGATAATTACACATATATGCGAAAGCTCATTATGGTCAGGTCGGGTAATTATATTGTATAACCAGTCGGGCGTATTTTTGAGCCGTTAATATTCGTCGTAATAAATCGCCGGCCGAACATGACACATTAAAAGCAGCCAAGATATACAATGTCGGGTTCGTATATCAGACCAGCTTCGATACTTATAATCGCGATCGGCTAATTTATATCATTGTCCGTGGAAACCGACTCACTCTCTTGTTGTCCTAGACGCAGTGGCGGCGATACCGCGCGCTCTAGAGTCACAAGAAGAAAACAAAGAGAAGAATTTGTTTTGTTACTAATTTAACAAAAACGAGTGGGGCACTCCCCCACTTCTAAGCTCTACCTTTTGGTTAGTAAAAAACAATTATTACAAAAGTATATACCGTAATTGGAAGGAAGTAACAGCAGCTAAACAGTTTTGTATAATGTTCTCACAGCGTTCATTCTTTTTCTTTTTGTGCCAAATTTTATTATTTACTTCTTCTCAAATTTTAGGCAAATGCTGTTCATTTGTATCCGTATACGAAAAAATTATAAAAATCAAAATAGAATTACTCTATTTTCTCCCTATGATTTGCTTATTGTTTCGTCTTCCTTTTTGTGTCCAATTCTGAATATATTTTTCCTTTCTGTGGTTCCCACTCTTTTTACATATTTCTGTTCTCTTATTCTCTGTTCTGGTTAGCGCTCATATCTTCTTTTGGTGTTCTCATGTGTGTTCTGTGTTCTCATGTTTTTTACATTCTATTATTTTTGTTTTTTTATTTAGTGTATTCATGTAATTCTATCGGATATTAGAATTTCTTTAAGTCATTGACTTTCCTTAATTCTACCTGGTTCTTTTGTCGTCATCTGTCTTTCTTCCCTTGTGCCTTCTTTATGATGCTTTCTGTTTTCTGGTCTATGATCTAATCATCTTCATAACGTTCTTATATTTGTTTCGTTTAATTCTGTTTTTTATTTGTTTTCCTTTCAAGTGTTATGTTTCTTGTATATTTAAATTCTACTGTTTATATCTGTGGCTCAATCTTGTAATTTTCTAATATTTTATCGTTGCTGCTATTGTTATTCATTTCAATTTGTATTTCTGTAATATATTAATGTCTCTTTGATATATTTAAAGCTTTTTTCATTTTCCTTCTTCTTTTTCACTCTCTCCCTAGTATTTTCTCTACTTTGATTCGTTATCTTTCTTCTGCCGACTGTTGCCGATCGCTTCGTTTTCCCGTTTTAGTTTGTCATTTACTATCCATTTTGACTACTATGTTTTTCTGTTTTACTTTTTTGTCCTTCTTCAGTTGTTATTTCTTTTCGTCATTTCCATTTGTTTTCTTAACATTTCTTCTCGATTCTTCTGTCGATTCTTTGTTGTTTTCTGATTTTTAGCCCTGTTCTCCCGACATTACGTTTCTCTTTTTTCTTCTCCTGTAAATTTCTTTCTCGTCACTTATTTTAGCTCTGGTGCATTCTGTTTTCTCATTTTCTATCGTTGTTCTATTTGTTTTATCTAGATCTAATCATATGTTCTTGTTTTCCTTCCTTCCTAGTTTCCTTCTAACTATTCTGAATATTGAGATTCTTCTTACTTTACTTAACTTTCTTATTAAACCGATTCTTTCGATCTGTCTCAGTTTTACTGTTGTATTTCTTTTCATTCTTCTGACCCTTCTAGTTTTTACTCACTTCAATATTGTCACTTTTCTAATGCTTTTAATTTTTCTGATTCTTCTTCCTCCGGCTACTCTCCAATTTAATAAAAACCGCAGGTTCTTTAAAACATCTGAGTAAATTGATAATTTTATTTCTACTTGTTTTTCTAACGCTTTTGATTCTTCTGATTCGTCAGATTCTTCCTACTCTTCCCAGTCTTCGGATTCTTTTGATTCTTCAAATTCTTCCGATTGTTTCGATTCATCCGATTCATCGGATTCTTCTTATTCTTCCGATTCATCCGAATTTTACTCTCCGATTTAATAAAAACCGCAGGTTCTTTAAAACATCTGAGTAAATTGATAATTTTATTTCTACTTGTTTTTGCAACGCTTTTGATTCTTCTGATTCTTCAGATTCTTTCTACTCTTCCCAGTCTTCGAATTCTTCTGATTCTTCAAATTCTTCCGATTGTTTCGATTCACCCAAATCTTCGGATTCTTCGCAGTCTTCCGATTCTTCCGATTCTTCCAATTCTTCCGATTCTACGGATTGTTCACAGTCTTCGGATTCTTCGCAGTCTTCCAATTCTTCCGATTCTTCCTATTATACGGATTCTTCATAGCCTTTGGATTCTTCTTATTCTTCCTTTTCTTCTGATTTTTCGCAGTGTTCGGATTCTTCTGATTCTTCTGATTCTTCTAATTCTTCCAATTCTTTTGATTGTTTCGATTCATCCGCTTCTTCCTATTCTTCGGATTCTTCGCAGTCATCTGACTCTTCTGATTCTTCCTATTCTACGGATTCTTCGCAATGTTCGGATTTTTCTTATTATTCCGATTCTTCTTATTCTTCCGATTGTCCCGATTATTCCGATTCATCCGACTCTTCCGATTCATCTGATTCTTCCGATTCTTCCAATTCTTCCGATTCTACGAATTCTTCGCAGTCTTCCGATTCTTCCGATTCATCTGATTCTTCCGATTCTTCCAATTCTTCCGATTCTACGAATTCTTCGCAGTCTTCCGATTCTTCCGATTCTTCCAATTTTCTCGATTTTTCTGATTCTACGGATTCTTCACAGTTTTCGGATTATTCGCATTCTTCTAATCCTTTTAATTCTTCTGATTCTACCGCTTCTTACGATTCATCCAATTCATCCGATTCTTCCTATTCTACGGATTCTTCATAGTCTTCGGATTCTTCTTATTCTTCCTTTTCTTCTGATTGATTCCGATTCTCTGAATTCTTTCGATTCTTTCGATTCTTTCGATTCTTTCGATTCTTTCGATTCTTTCGATTCTTTCGATTCTTTCGATTCTTTCGATTCTTTCGATTCTTTCGATTCTTTCGATTCTTTCGATTCTTTCGATTCTTTCGATTCTTTCGATTCTTTCGATTCTTTCGATTCTTTCGATTCTTTCGATTCTTTCGATTCTTTCGATTCTTTCGATTCTTTCGATTCTTTAGATTCTTCGGATTCTTCACAGTGTTCGGATTCTTCGCAGTCTTCTGATTCTTTTAATTCATGCGATTCTTCCAATTCTTCCTATTCTACGGATTCTTCACAGTCTTCTTATTTTTCCGATTTTTCCGATTTTTCCGATTCTTCCGCTTCATCCGATTCATCCCATTCTTCCGATTCATCTGAGCAACTTGATAATTTTATTTCTGCTTGTTTTTCTAACGCTTTTGATACTTCTGATTCTTCAGATTCATCCTACTCTTCCCAGTCTTCGGACTCTTCTGATTCTTCAAATTCTTCCGAATGTTTCGATTCATCCGATTCTTCCTATTCTACCGATTCTTCACAGTCTTCCTATTCTTCCGATTCATCCGATTCTTCCTATTCTACGGATTCTTCACAGTCTTCTTATTCTTCCGATTCTTCTGATTTATCGGATTTTTACTCTCCAATTTAATAAGAACCGCATGTTCTTTAAAACATCTGAGTAACTTGATAATTTTATTTCTGCTAGTTTTTCTAACGCTTTTGATCCTTCTGATTCTTCAGATTCTTCCTACTCTTCAGAGTCTTCGGATTCTTTTGATTCTTCAAATTCTTCCGATTGTTTCGATTCATCCGATTCATCCTATTCTTCGGATTCTTCACAGTCTTCGGATTTTTCTCATTCTTCCAATTCTTCCGATTGTTTCGATTCATCCGTTTGTTCCGATTCTTCGGATTCTTCACAGCCTTCGGATTCTTCGCAGTCTTCGGATTCTTCGCAGTCTTCTGATTCTTCTGATTCTTCCTATTCTACGGATTTTTCGTAGTCTTCGGATTTTTCTTATTCTTCCGATTCTCCCTTTTCTTCCGATTCTCCCTTTTCTTCCGATTCTTCCGATTCTTCCGATTCTTCCGGTCTTTTCGATTCTAACGATTTATCCGACTCTTCAGATTCTTCACTCTTCGGATTCTCCGGATTCTTCGCAGTCTCCCGATTCTTTCGATTCTTTCGATTCTTTCGATTCTTTCGATTCTTTCGATTCATTCGATTCTTCCTATTATACGGTTTCTTCACAGTCTTCGGATTCTTCTTATTCTTCCAATTCTTCCGATTGTTTCGATTCATCCGATTGTTCTGATTCTTCGGATTCTTCACAGCCTTCGGATTCTTCCGATTCTTCCAATTCTTCCGATTCTACGGATTCTTCGCAGTCTTCGGTATTTTTCTTATTCTTCCGTTTCTTCCGATTCTTCCGATTCTTCCGATTCTTCCGATTCTTCCGATTCTTCCGGTCTCTTCGATTCTAACGATTCATCCGACTCTTCAGATTCTTCACTCTTCGGATTCTTCGGATTCTTCGCATTCTTCCGATTCTTTCGATTCTTTCGATTCTTCCGATTCATTCGATTCTTCCTATTATACGGTTTCTTCACAGTCTTCTTATTCTTCCGATCCTTCCGATCCATCCGATTCTCCTGATTCATTCGATTCTTCCTATTATACGGATTCTTCACAGTCTTCTTATTCTTCCGATTCTTCCGATTCTACGGATTCTTCACAGTCTTCTTATTCTTCCGATTCTTCCGATTCTCCCGATTTTTCCGACTTTTCGGATTCTTCACAATCTTCAGATTCTTCGCAGTTTTCGGATTCTTCGCAGTCTTCTTATTCTTCCTTTTCTCCTGATTCTTTGCAGTTTTCGAATACTTCCGATTTTTCTGATTTTTCCAATTCTTCCGATTGTTTCGATTCATCCGATTCTTCCTATTCCTCGGATTCTTCGCAGTCTTCCAATTCTTCTGATTCTTCCTATTCTACATATTCTTCACAGTCTTCGGATTCTTCTTATTCTTAATTTTCTTCCGATTGATTCCGATTCTTTGAATTCTTTCGATTCTTTCGATTCTTTCGATTCTTTCGATTCTTTCGGTTCTTTCGATTCTTTCGATTCTTTCGATTCTTTCGATTCTTTCGATTCTTTCGATTCTTCCGATTCTTCCGATTCATCCGATTCTTCTGATTCATCTGATTCTTCCTATTGTACGGATGCTTAACAATTTCTTCTTCCTACTCTTCCCAGTCTTTGGATTCTTCTGATTCTTCAAATTCTTCCGATTGTTTCGATTCTACGGATTCTACGGATTCTTCTCAGTCTTCTTATTCTTCCGATTCTACCGATTTTTCCGATTCTTCGGATTCTTCACAGTGTTCGGATTCTTCGCAGTCTTCTGATTCTTTTAATTCATGCGATTCTTCCAATTCTTCCTATTCTACGGATTCTTCGCAGTCTTCTTATTTTTCCGGTTTTTCCGATTCTTCCGCTTCATCCGATTCATCCGATTCTTCCGATTCATCCGAGTAACTTGATAATTTTATTTCTGCTTGTTTTTCTAACGCTTTTGATCCTTCTGATTCTTCAGATTCTTCCTACTCTTCCCAGTCTTCGGATTCTTTTGATTCTTCAAATTCTTCCGATTGTTTCGATTCATCCGATTCTTTCTATTCTTCGGATTCTTCTCATTCTTCCAATTCTTCCGATTGTTTCGATTCATGCGATCGTTCCGATTCTTCGAATTCTTTACAGTCTTCGGATTCTTCGCAGTCTTCGGATTCTTCGCAGTCTTCGGATTCTTCGCAGTCTTCGGATTCTTCTGATTCTTCCTATTCTACGGATTCTTCGCAGCCTTCGGATTTTTCTTATTCTTCCGATTCTTCTTTTTTTCCAATTCTCCCTTTTCTTCCGATTCTTCCGTTTCTTCCGATTCTTCCGATTCTTCCGAATCTTCCGGTCTCTTCGATTCTAACGATTCACCCGACTCTTCAGATTCTTCACTCTTCGGATTCTTCGGATTCTTCGTAGTCTTCCGATTCTTTCGATTCTTCTTATTCTTCCGATTCTTCCGGATTCTTTCAATTCATACGATTCTTCCTATTCTACGGATTCTTCGCAGTCTTCTGATTCTTGTGATTTTTCCTATTGTACGGATGCTACACAATTTTCTTATTCTTCCGTTTCTTCCGATTTTTCCGATTCTACGGATTCTTCAGTCTTCGGATTCTTCAGTCTTCGGATTCTTCTTCTTTTTTATTTTCTTCTAATTCTTCGCAGTGTTCGAATTCTTCTGATTCTTCCGATTCTCCCTATTTTTCCGATTCTTCGGATTCTTCACAATCTTCGTATTCTTCGCAGTTTTCGGATTCTTCGCAGTCTTCTAATTCTTGTGATTCTTCCTATTGTACGGATTTTTCACAATTTCCTTGTTCTTCCGTTTCTTCCGATTCTTCCAATTCTACGGATTCTACCGATTCTTCACAGTCTTCTTATTCTTTCGATTTTTCCGATTCTACGGATTCTTCACAGTCTTTGGATTCTTCAGACTCTTCTAATTCTTTTAATTCTTCCGATTCTTTCGGTCTATCCGATTCTTCCGATTCTTCCGATTCTTCCGATTCTTCCGATTCTTCCGATTCTTCCGATTCTTCCGATTCTTCCGATTCTTCCGATTCTTCTGATTTTTCCGATTTTTCTGATTCTTATTTTTCCGATTCTTCCTATTCTACGGATTCTTCACAGTCTTTTTATTCTTCTTATTCTTCCGATTCTTCCGATCCTTCCGATTCTTCCTATTCTTCGGATTCTTCACAGCTTTCAGATTCTTCGCAGTATTCTGATTCTTCCAATTCTTCTTATTCTTTTGATTCTTCCGATTTTTATTTATCATTTCTTCTATTTTTATTCCCATTTATTCTTGTTTTCTTCTTTGCTCTTGTAATCTTGCTGTTTTTTTTTTGTCTTCCTCTTGGATTTCTTATTTTCTTAGCATTCCTATCCGTGTATTGTTGGTTCCGTTTTTTGTCTTTTCGCCGTTTCTTCCCCGTATATGCCTTCGGATTCTTCGCAGTCTTCTTATTCTTCGGATTTTGATTCATCATCTCTTCCATTTTCATCCCCATTTATTCTTGACTTCTTCTTTGCTCTCGTAATCTTACTGTTTTGTTGCTTGCAGTTTATTTATCTTTCTCTCGGATTTCTAATTTTTCTTTGCATTCTTCTGATTCTTCTGACTCTTCTGATTCTTCTGACTCTTCTGACTCTTCTTTTTCCCATCATTTTCTTTTTGTTATTTTCGTCTGCTGCTCTTTGTCATTTCCATTTGTTTTCTTAACATTTTGTTCTTCTCTAAACGTCTGTAAATTCTTTATTGTTGTTTGATTTTTCGCGTTGTTCTCCCGACATTTCTTTTTTTCTTTTTTCTTCTTTTGTAGATTCTTGTGTCGTCACTTATTATCTTAGCTCTGGTGCTTTCTGATTTCTCATTTTCTATGGCCTCGTCATCTTTATATCGTTCTTCTATTTGTTTTATATACTTCTATTAATATGTTCTTTTTTAGCATTCCTGTTCGTGTATCGTTGGTTCCGTTTTTTGTAATTATCGCCGTTTTTACCCGCGTGTATTTCTAAACTTTTCAACCTTTTTCTTTCTTTCTACCTTTCTTCTATGCATCTTTTCTCTTCTTCGTGTTGTTTTTCCACGATTCTACGTTTTATTTACTAAATTTACGGCAGTGTTCTCCTCAACGACGTCAAGTTCTCCTAGTCTCTTCTCTCCACGTATTCACTTGTTAGTTGGTAATCTAGGAATCTCCTATCAAACTTATAAACTATGCAATTGCAAAATTATAAAAAAGGTTGATTTATTTAACACTGTATACAAAAATAATTTAAGATTAGTCAGGAGTGTAGTGTTTTGGAGCATGTTTTAATACAATATGTACTCCATTTTATAATTGTTATATTTATTTGCACACAAAACACTTGAAGGGTTGTTATCTTTATGGTGCGATATTTAGTTTTGGCTTTATTTTTTCAGAAGTTATCATATAATGCACACGACAAATTTGTTTAGGAATGACGATTAAGTATCTCCCTTCATAGTTTAAATTTCTAAGTTTCTAAAACAGGTGTGTGGTGATCCTTCGCAAACTCTCGATAATTGATAACGAAACAGATAAATAAACCGCTTCAGCCAACCGATAATGGTAACAAGAACTTGAGGAGAGTAAAAATTCACGGCGGCTAGTTTCGCGAACTTAAATTATAATTAACTCGCACTATCAGGCCGCCGCGGAATTAAAAGTTGTATTTTACACCCACTGGCGAGTCCATTTGCGAAAACTAGTTAATTTAACGTTTATCGGTTGGCAATGTTCTCAATCGAGCATTAGCGTCTCCGCGGAGTCCACTCGATAACTCGTCAACGCTCGGCGAGATAAAATTGACGGACGACCTCTGGAAAATTGGCGCGAAAGTCCACTTATATAAACGTGTCCACAATCAAAGTAATAATTCGCAATCTAACCGTACGTTAATTCCTATTAGCGGCACGGTCTAATTGAATCCGGGTTCATTTATATGCAGTGGCGGACATTCAAGTTTAATAGACGTAAAAAATAAAATTGAAGGATACTCCGCAATCGGTAAAATTAGAGCAGTCTCTGGATGGAGTGGTTGACATCTGTCAATGCAAAGATCGACGTGTACTGTGGCGAACCAAAAATTTGGACCACGAATGTCCCAACAAACAGCACTTTACCAATGAGTATGTTTCATATTTTTTCTGGTTGTCAATTTTTGATAGATGACACCCTGCATCGTTTTTTATGAATCCACCATTAACACGAATAACTATATATATATATATCTGTCAAAAAAAAAACTATTTCATTTTGATGGATCACTCGTTCAAATCGCGTTAAAGATAAACAAGATATGTACAGCACAATTCTAAAAATAAAGTTCAGTCGTCAGAAAATGTGGTTGATTTGGTTTGCTGACATAATTTAAGGCAACTTGACTAGAGTACAAAAAGCTTTTTTTTAGAACATTTTTGAGGTTATATCCAAAAATCGACATTAAAAATGGTGCAAGATTAATTGATTTTTTTAAGCCGTCTTGACTAACCTATTTCAAAAAACTGCTCGATTGATTTTGGTAGTATCACAAAATTGACAGTGAAAATGGAATCGTCTGATCGCAGAATATATAAAGCGAGTCCAAACTCGACATTTTAAAAATGATTTCTTCAAACTCAAAATTTTGAAATTTCCATATATCGCCTGCAAATTTGACAAATGATCGAAAAAAATGTAGTTGTTTTGGTTTGCTGACATATTTTAAGGCAACTTGACTAGAGTATCCAAAAACTTTTTTTTATAACATTTTTGAGGTTATATCAGGGGACCCAAAAGCGGTATCCAAAAATTGACATTAAAAATGGTCTTTTCAGGTCAGAAAACAAATAAAGCGAGTCCAAACTCGATATGTCAAAAATGCATTTTCCAAACTCACAATTTTGAAATTTTTAAAAATTGCATCCAATTGCGAGGTTATCGAAGATATGCATGACATATTTTAAGACAGCTTGACTAGAGTATCCAAAAACGTTTAGAAAATTTTTTTCACCATTTTTGAGGTTATATCTTGGAACCCAAAAGTCGTATCAAAAAATCGACATTAAAAATGGTGTTTTAAAGTCCTAAAGCAAATAAAACGAGTCCAAACTCGATATGTCAAAAATTATTTTTTCAAACTCAAAATTTTTAAATTTTCAAAAATCGTTTACAATCGCGAAATTATCAAAGAACATATGCAAGATTGGGTTTGTTGATTTTTTTAAGCCGTCTTGACTAACCAATTTCGAAAAACTGCTCGATTGGTTTTGGTAGTACCAAAAATTGTCAGTGAAAATGGCCTCGTTTGATTGCAGAACATATAAACCGAGTCCAAACTCGACATTTTAAAAATGATTTTTTCAAACTCAAAAATTTTGAAATTTTCAAATATCGCCTGCAATTTGAAAAATGATCGAAGAAAATGTGGTTGTTTTGGTTTGCTGACATATTTTAAGGCAACTTGACTAGAGTATACAAAAACTTTTTTTTATAACATTTTTGTGGTTATATCTGGGAACCCAAAAGTCGTATCAAAAAATCGACATTAAAAATGGTGTTTTAAAGTCCTAAAACATATAAAACGAGTCCAAACTCGATATGTCAAAAATTATTTTTTCAAACTCACAATTTTTTAATTTTCAAAAATTGTTTACAAGCACGAAATTATCAAAGAAAATATGCAAGATTGGGTTTGTTGATATTTTTAAGCCGTCTTGACTAACCAATTTCGAAAAACTGCTCGATTGGTTTTGGTAGTACCACAAAATTGTCAGTGAAAATGGCCTCGTCTGATTGCAGAACATATAAACCGAGTCCAAACTCGACAAATGTTGAAGTTTCCAAATATCGCCTGTAATTTGAGAAATGATCGAAGAAAATGTGGTTGATTTGGTTTGCTGACATATTTTAAGACAACTTGACTAGAGTATCCAAAAACTTTTTTTATAACAGTTTTGAGGTTATATCATGGAACCCAAAAGCGGTATCCAAAAATCGACATTAAAAATTGTTTTTCCAGGTTAGAAAACAAATAAAACGAGAATAAACTCGATATGTCAAAAATGCATTTTTAAAACTCAAAATTTTGAAATTTTCACAAATCGCATCCAATTGCGAAGTTTCGAAGCTATTCATGATATATTTTAAGACAGCTTGACAAGACTATCCAAAAACTTTTAGAAAAGCTTTTTGAACATTTTTGAGGTTATATCTTGGAACCCAAAACCTGTATCAAAAAATTGACATTAAAAATGGTGCTTTAAAGTCCTAAAGCAAATAAAACGAGTCCAAACTCGATATGTCAAAAAATATTTTTTCAAACTCAAAATTTTTAAATTTTCAAAAATCGTTTACAATCGCGAAATTATCAAAGAACATATGCAAGATTGGGTTTGTTAATTTTTTAAGCCGTCTTGACAAACCAATTTCGAAAAACTGCTCGATTGGTTTTGGTAGTATAAAAAAGTTGTCAGTGAAAATAGCCTCGTCTGATTGGAGAACATATAAACCGAGTCCAAACTCGACATTTTAAAAATGATGTTTTCAAACTCAAAAATTTTGAAATTTTCAAATATCGCCTGCAATTTGAAAAATGATCGAAGAAAATGTGGTTGTTTTGGTTTGCTGACATATTTTAAGGCAACTTGACTAGAGCATCCAAAAACTTTTTTTTATAACAGTTTTGAGGTTACATCATGGAACCCAAAAGCGGTATTAAAAAATCGACATAAGAAATGGTGTTTTAAAGTTCGAAAACAAATAAAACGAGTTCAAACTCGATATGTCAAAAATGCACTTTCCAAACTCAAAATTTTGAAATTTTCAAGAATTGCTTCCAATTGCGAAGTTATCGAAGAAAATATGCAATATTGTATTTGTTGTTGTTTTTGAAAACCTCTCGACCATGGAACACCAAAAAACTGTTCGATTTTTTTCGATTTTGAATTTCAATTTTCGATTTCAATTTTGAATTTTTGAGGTTTTATCTTGGTACCCACAATCGGTACCTAAAAATCGGCAAAATAGCCTCTTCTGATCGCAAAACCAATAAAACGAGTTCAAGCTCGACGTGTTAAAAAAGGTTTTTCCAAAGTCAACATTTTGAAATTTTCAAATATTGCTTCCAATTTTGAGAAATAATCGAAGAAAATTTGGTTGATTTGGTTTGCTGACATATTTTAAGGCAACTTGACTAGAGTATAGGAACACTTTTTTTTAGAACATTTTTGAGTTTATATTTTGAAACCCAAAAGCGGTATATAAAAATTGACATTAAAAATGGTCTTTTCAGGTTAGAAAACAAATAAAACGAGTCCAAACTCGATATGTCAAAAATGTATTTTCCAAACTCAAAATCTTGAAATTTTCTAAAATCGCTACCAATTGGGAAGTTATCGAAGATAAGCATGACACATTTTAAGACAGCTTGACTAGAATATCCAAAAACTTTTAGATTTTTTTTTTACATTTTTGAGGTTATATCTTGGAACCCAAAAGCGGTATCCAAAAATCGACATTAAAAATGGTGTTAAAGTCCTAAAACATATAAAACGAGTCCAAACTCGATATGTAAAAAATTATTTTTTCAAACTCAAAATTTTTTAATTTTTAAAAATGATTTACAAGCGCGAAATTATCAAAGAAAATATGCAAGATTGGGTTTGTTGATTTTTTTAAGCCGTTTTGACTAACCAATTGAAAATGGCCTCGTCTGATTGTAGAATATATGAACCGAGTCCAAACTCAACATTTTAAAAATGATTTTTTCATACTCAAAATTTTGAAATTTCCATATCTAAACTGCAGTTTGAGAAATTATGGAAGAAAATGTGGTTGTTTTGGTTTGCTGACATATTTTAAGGCAACTTGACTAGAGTATCCAAAAACTTTTTTTTATAGCAGTTTTGAGGTTATATCATGGAACCCAAAAGCGGTATCCAAAAATTGAGATTAAAAATGGTCTTTTCAGGTTAGAAAACAAATAAAACGAGTCCAAACTCGTTATGGCAAAAATGCATTTTCCAAACTCACAATTTTGAAATTTTTAAAAAGCGCATCCAATTACGAAGTTATCGAAGATATGCATGACATATTTCAAGACAGCTTGACTAGAGTATCCAAAAATTTTTAGAAAATTTTTTGAACATTTTTGACGTTATATCTTGGAACCCAAAAGTTGTATCAAAAAATCTACATTAAAAATGGTGTTTTAAAGTGCTAAAACATAAAACGAGTCCAAACTCGATATGTCAAAAATTATTTTTTCAAACTTAAAATTTTTAAATTTTCAAAAATCGTTTACAATCGCGAAATTATCAAAGAAAATAGGAAAAATTAATTGATTTTTTTAAGCCGTCTTGACTAACCTATTACAAAAAACTGCTGGATTGATTTTGGTAGTACCACAAAATTGACAGTGAAAATGGCCTCGTCTGATTGCAGAATATATAAACCGAGTAAGAACTCGACATTTTAAAAATGATTTTTTCAAACTCAAAATTTTGAAATTCCATATATCGCCTGCAATTTGAGAAATGATCGAAGAAAATGTGGTTGTTTTGGTTTGCTGACATATTTTAAGGCAACTTGACTAGAGTATCCAAAAACTTTTTTTTATAACATTTCTGAGGTTATATCTGCGAACAAAAAAGTGGTATCCAAAAATCCACATCAAAAATGGTTTTTTCAGGTTATAAAACAAGTAAAACGAGTCCAAACTCGATATGCCAAAAATAATTTTTTCAAACTCAAAATTTTTAAATTTTCAAAAATCGTTTACAATTGTGAAATTATCAAAGAAAATATGCAAGATTGAGTTTGTTGATTTTTTAAGCCGCCTTGACTAACCAATTTCGAAAAACTGCTCCATTGGTTTTGGTAGTACCAAAAAATTGTCAGTGGAAATGGCCTCGTCTGATTGCAGAATATATAAATCGAGTCCAAACTCGACATTTTTTTGATTTTTTCAAACTTAAACATTTTGAAATTTTCAAATATTGCCTGCAATTTGAGAAATGATCGAAGAAAATGTGGTTGTTTTGATTTGCTGACATATTTTAAGGCAACTTGACTAGAGTATGCAAAAACTTTTTTTATAACATTTTTGAGGTTATGTCTGGGAACCCAAAAGCGGTATCCAAAAATCGACATTAAAAATAGTCTCTCAAATTTCAAAAATCGCTCCCAATTGCAAAGTTATCGAAGAAAATATGTAAGATTGTGTTTGTTGTTGTATTTTAAGGCCTCTTAACCATCGAACATCCAAAAACTGTTCGATTTTTTATTTCGAATTTTTGAAGTTGGTACTCACAATCGGTACCTAAAAATCGGCAGTGAAAATTATCTCGCAGACCGCGAAACATAAAGGAGTGCAAACTCGACAGTGCTCAAAAACTTTCACAATCTTTGTTTAGAACATTTTTGAGGTTATATCTGGGAACACACTAGCGGTATCTATAAATCGATATTAAAAATGGTTTTTCCAAGTACTAAAACATTTTAAAACGGGTCCAAACTCGATATGTCAAAAATGCATTTTCCAAACTCAAAATTTTGAAAATTTACAATCTTTGTTTAGAACATTTTTGAGGTTATATCTGGGAACACACTAGCGGTATCCATAAATCGATATTAAAAATGGTTTTTCCTAGTACGAAAACATTTTAAAACGAGTCCAAACTCGATATGTCAAAAATGCATTTTCCAAACTCAGAATTTTGAAAATTTCATATATCGCTTGCAATTTGTGAAATTATCGAAGAAAATGTGGATTATTTAGTTTTTTTGACACATTTTGAGGCAACCTGACTACAGTTCCCAAAAACTTTTACAATCTTTGTTTAGAACATTTTTGAGGTTATTATATCTGGGAACACACTAGCGGTATCCATAAATCGACAATAAAAATGGTTTTTCAAAGTACTAAAACATTTTTAAACGAGTCCAAACTTGATATGTCAAAAATGCATTTTCCAAACTCAAAATTTTGAAAATTTCATATATCGCTTGCAATTTGTGAAATTATCGAAGAAAATGTGGATTATTTAGTTTTTTTGACACATTTCGAGGCAACCTGACTACAGTTCCCAAAAACTTTTACAATCTTTGTTTAGAACATTTTTGAGGTTATATCTGGGAACACACTAGCGGTATCCATAAATCGACAATAAAAATGGTTTTTCCAAGTACTAAAACATTTTAAAACGAGTCCAAACTCGATATGTCAAAAATACATTTTCCAAACTCAAAATTTGGAAAATTTCATATATCGCTTGCAATTTGTGAAATTATCGAAGAAAATGTGGATTATTTAGTTTTTTTGACACATTTCGAGGCAACCTGACTACAGTTCCCAAAAACTTTTACAATCTTTGTTTAGAAACTTTTTGAGGTTATATCTGGGAACACACTAGCGGTAACCATAAATCGACAATAAAAATGGTTTTTCCAAGTACTAAAACATTTTAAAGCGAGTCCAAACTCGATATGTCAAAAATGCATTTTCCAAACTCAAAATTTGGAAAATTTCATATATCGCTTGCAATTTGTGAAATTATCGAAGAAAATGTGGATTATTTAGTTTTTTTGACACATTTCGAGGCAACCTGACTACAGTTCCCAAAAACTTTTACAATCTTTGTTTAGAAACTTTTTGAGGTTATATCTGGGAACACACTAGCGGTATCCATAAATCGACAATAAAAATGGTTTTTCCAAGTACTAAAACATTTTAAAGCGAGTCCAAACTCGATATGTCAAAAATGCATTTTCCAAACTCAAAATTTTGAAAATTTCATATATCGCTTGCAATTTTAGAAATTGTCGAAGGAAATCTGAATTATTTATTTTTTTGTCACATTTCGAGGCAACTTGACTATTGTCCAAAAACTTTTACAATCTTTGTTTAGAACATTTTTGAGGTTATAACTGGGAACACACTAGCGGTATCCATAAATCGATATTAAAAATGGTTTTTCCAAGTACTAAAACATATAAAACGAGTCCAAACTCGATATGTCAAAAATGCATTTCCAAACTCAAAATTTTGAAATTTTCTAAAATCGTTTCCAATTGCAAAGTTATCGAAGAAAATATGCAAGATTAAATTTGTTGTTGTTTTTTAAGACCTTTTGACGATCGAACACCAAAAACTGTTCGATTTTTTATTTTGACTTTTTGAGGTCATACCTTGGTACCCACAATCGGTACCTAAAAATCGGCAATGAAAATAGCCTCTTCTGATCGCAAAACCAATAAAACGAGTTCAAGCTCGACGTGTTAAAAAAGATTTTTCCAAACTCAAAATTTTGAAATTCTCAAATATTACATATTGCTTCCAATTTGCGAAGTTATCGAAGAAAGTGTGGATGATTTGGTTTGCTGACATATTTGTAGGCAACTTGATTAGAGTATCCAAAAACTTTTAGAACATTTTTGAGGTTATATCTTTTAGCCCAAAAGCGGTATCAAAAAAATCGACATTAAAAATGGCCTTTTAATGTCCTAAACAAATAAAACAGGTCCATATGTGAAAAATGCATTATCCAAACTCAAAATCTTGCAATTTTCTAAAATCTCTTCCAATTGTGAAGTTAAAAAAAAAATGCAATATTGGGTTTGTTGATGAATCTAAGGGCGCAGTGAAAATGATCTCTCTGACCGCGAAACGAAGGAGTCCAAACTCGACCTGCTAAAAATGATTTCTCCAAACTCAAAATTTTGAAATTTTAAATATCGCCTGCAATTTGAGAAATTATCGAAGAAAATGTGGTTGATTTGGTTTTTTTAACACATTTCGAGGCAACCTGATTACAGTTTTCAAAAACTTTTACAATCTTTGATTAGAACATTTTTGAGGTTATATGTGGGAACACACTAGCGGTATTCATAAATCGATATTAAAAATAGTCTTTCCAAGTTATAAAACATATAAAGCGAGTCCAAACTCGATTCGTCAAATATACATTTTACAAACTCAAAATTTTGAAATTTTCAAAAATCGCTTCCAAACGCGAATTTATCGAAGAGACTATGCAATATTGGGTTTGTTAATGTATTTTAAGGTGACTTGACTATCAAATATTTAAAAAGGTTATCTTCTCACTAACTTCAAAAATTTGAAGCGATTTTAATTTTTTTTTAAATTTTGAATTCGAAAAAATGAGTTTTTGACATATCGAGTACGAACATGTTTTATATGGAAAGCCCCATGTATTTTTAAATACCGCTTTTGGGTTCCACCATATTATAACCTCGAAAATTCAAAATAAAGAACCAAACGCCTCAAAACACATTGGAAAACCCAATATTGCATTTTTTACTTGCATACTTTACAAATTAAAAGATGTTTTTGAAAATTTCAAAATCTTGAGTTTGGCATAATCGTTTTTGACATATAGGTACAGTGTGTTTAAAAAACGGACAGAACTATATCTTCCTTATTTATTGTTTGATTTTAACCAAACAAAAACCAAATAACAGTTATTTTTGATATGGATTTAATTTAATAGTCAACTTTTAATCAAATATATGTTTTCTGAAAGCGTATTTTTTTCTGAATTGTACAACGTATTTGATGCATGGTGTACCAAAATTTTTGGGGAAAAAAAGTACATAACCTATTTTTTTCAAAAATTTTGAGTTTTTTATATGACACCTGTACAATTTCGGTCTTTGTGCACTCCTCTAATTCCAAAGCTGTTAACATTCCTGGACGATAAAACATCCAACTTAAGTGTTGTATCTCTAATATTTCCAAACTTCAAATACTTTCAAACAAGTTCAATATATGAAACGCAATTTTTCTTTGTCTCAATTGCTCGTATCTTTGCCGACAGCAACAAGAAGAAATTATCGCATTGAAGTACCTGATAGTAGAAGAACTATAGTTTCCAATCGTTAGATGAAATGTTATCCAAAAACAAAAATATTTGGAGTACTTCAAAAATAGTCAATGTTTTAAATAGTCAGATTTTTTTTCTACATGTTTGCTTTGTAATGTCAGTGACTATATGAGAGTATATCACAACAAAGTTTGTTTGCAAAGAATGTAAATATGGGATAACAAAACAGCTTTTGACTCTTAATCATCGATATCCGGCCACACTCAGTCCTGAGATTATCATTGCCGATAACACGATAGTACGATCGATCTTTCACTTCCACTTGAAGTGGATTTTTGATTTCCCAAATAGTCACCTTGAAATAAGAGCTCGATAAGTTCTTGACATTCTTGACAACACGAGATAAAATACCAACAGTAACCACTTCACTCCTATGATATATAAATAAGACTGGCAGCAACTAACGAGTATCTAGATTCAAGACCAAACTACGGGACAATGACAAAGTTTGCAGTAATATTGGTGTGTGCCCTTCTTGCCGGTGCTACGGCTGGTCCCAGCAAGGGACGTATCATTGGAGGAGCCGTCGCCAGGGCTGGTCAATTCCCCTTTGCTGCTGCCATCTATAAGAGTACAGCCGATGGTACTTATTTCTGTACTGGTACCATTATCAACAATGATTGGATCCTGACTTCTGGACAATGTGTCGATCAGTGAGTTATCTGTCCTGTAATCAATATCGGGATTATTAATTACGTTTTAGAGCCACCTTGTTCTCAATCCGAATTGGAGCAAACAGCCTCAGTTCTAGCTCAGGAACAAGACTTGCCAGCGACAATTACGTCTTGCACCCCGACTTTGACCCCGACACTCTGGTAAACGACGTGGGTCTTATCAAGCTCCGGTTGCCCATCGCCTTCTCTGGTACCAACAACAACTTCTAAAATCTAGTACTAGAATTAGTACCTCTTTCAGACTACATCCAACCAGTCAGCGTACTCGCCAACGTCCTCCTCCCCGACGGCTCGTCGGTACTCACCATCGGCTGGGGTCAGACCAGCGACGAACAGGCCGGAGTCAGCGACGAACTCAACTACGTCTACCTCGCCTCCCTGAGCGCCGAAGAATGCAGACTCGTCTTCGGAAACCAGGTCACCGACAACATGGTCTGTGTAGACGGAAACTTCAACGAGGGCACTTGCAAAGTAAGATCTGAGGTACTGTTTGAAAATTCTACTAGTTGGCTTTGATGATTAGGGTGACCTTGGAAGTCCTCTGATCCAATATGGAAGTCGTGGAATCACCTACTTGGTCGGTGTGTCCAGTTTCATCAGCGGTAACGGCTGTGAGAGTACCGATCCTTCTGGATTCACCCGGATCAGTCCTTACAGGGATTGGATCAACAATGTCACCAGTAGCAACTAAGAGAACTGTAAAGATTGAAATAATTGATATTAATTAAAGAATCCATTGACTCTTATGCCATTTTTCTAATTAACACTTCATGCAAACGCCTAAACTAATGAGACATTAGATATGGAAATTATTCTATAAAAAACATCAATTTATCAAGGGATTCCTGTATTACCGATTGATGCAGCAACACAAACACGGACGTTGTGTTAATTTACGGAGAAGGTCAAGGAAATTCCGCCGAAGCACAAATACTTTATGTGCAACGCTTTCCAAATCGCCGTGTGCCTAATTTGCGTCAATGTTGTGCATTGTATTAGTGATTTGCAAAATGTTGAAAACCGCGTAGGCACCAGCACCCGAAGGTTAGCAAACCAGTTTGGAGTATCGCATTGCACCATTTGGAGAGCAGCAACTTGAATTTGCAAATTTCGAATAATGAAAATTTAGTTCCTGAAATCTGAAAATTTCAGAATTCTAAATGCTGGAAATCGAATTTGGAAATTTAGGCAGTTTAAATCTAGCTCTCCAAATTTAAAATTTAGAAATTTTTAACCGTCAAAATCTTGGAATCATATTCTTGAATTTTCAGATTTAGATGTTGATGTTTTCAACTCGAATTTAGGAATTCCCGAATTTAGGAATTTAAATATTTTGGGTCGCTCATCTCAAATTCTTGAATTTGCAAATTTTTATATTCCGAATTTTCAATTCCAGAAATCTGAATTTAAAATCGATGCAATCTTAAATTGGCAAATTTTGTATTGTGAATTCTCAATTTGGAAATTTTTATTGTTGAATTTGCAAATTTTGAAAGTATGGATATTGAAGTTATAAATCCTTGAATCAAGAAATTGAAAATTTTGAAGCGTCCAAGTATTGAATGCCAAAATTTCTGAATCAAATTCCAGGATCTGTTAGTTTGCCAATTTTGAGTTTCAACTTCCCACTTCCCCAATTTGCCAATTTCTCAATTTTTCATTTACTAAATATTTCAAGTTCTTCTCTCAATTCTTAATTTTTTAATCTCTTAATTTTAGTTTTAAATTTTTCCAATATTTCAGATTGCCAGTTTCTTAATCCACTAATCTCCCAACTCCTCAATCTTTCAGTTTCTCAATTTCTCAATCTTCCAATCCCCAATTTCGCAAATCGCCAATTTTTGTTTCTCAATTTTTTAATTTCACATTTATCTGTTTTTTAATCTCTCGTTCTCTCATTACTAGATTTTCAGATTCGTCAGTCTGTCAATTTTTCAATTCCCAAATCTCCCAATTTCTTCTCTCAATTCTTAATTTTTTAATTCCCGACTTTCTCTGTTGCTCGATATATCAATTTCCGAATTTCACAATCTTTCAAGCTGAGAGATTCTCAATTTTCCAATTTCTCAATTTTACGATTTCCTAATATCTCAAGGTCCGAATCTCTCAATTTCCAATATTTCAATTTGTCAATTTTCTAATTCTTCAATTTCTCAATTATTGTTCAATTGGTCAAACCGATCTCTTAATTTCACAATGTCGCAATATCTCAACCTCCCAATCTTCCATTTTCTAAATCTCTCAATCTTTTAATAACTTAATTCCCCAATTTCTAAGTTTGTCAATTTCTTAAGCTCACAAATTCTCAAACTCTCGGTACTTTTTTCTCAATTTCTCCGCTTTCCAATAGCTCGCTCACCTGATTTCCCAATTTTTCGAATTCCCAATTTGTCAATTTCCTAATTTCTCAATCTTTTAATGCCACAATCCTAAATTTGCCAATTTCCCGATTTCTCAGTTTCACTTTTTTTATATACTAAATAACTCAAATTCAAGTTCTCTCAATTATATATTTTTTTATTTCTCAGTTTCCCAGTTTCTCGATGTCTTAATTTCCGAATTTCACAATCTTTCAAACCCAATCTCCCAATTTCCGATTTTCTCAATTTCTCAATCCCTCAGGATCCAAATCTCTCAATTTCCGAATTTCTGAACTTTCCAATCCTCCAACTTTTCAGTTTGTTAATTTTTTAATTTCACAATTTCTAAATTTTCTAATATCTCATTCTCTCAACTTCTGAATTGCCCAATTGATTGATTACTAGATTTGTAGATTCGTGAATCTCTTAAATTTTTAAATTCCCAAATCTCCCAATTTCTTCTCTCAATTCTAAATTTTTTAATGTCCGAGTTTCTCTGTTGCTCCATATCTCAATTTCGAATTTCACAATCTTTCAAGCTGAGAGATTTTCAATTTTCCACTTTCTCAATTTTACGATTTCTTAATATCTCAAGGTCCGAATTTCTCAATTTCCAATATTTCAATTTGCCAATTTCCTAATTCTTCAATTTCTTAGTTATTGTTCAATTGGTCAAACCGATCTCTCAATTTCACAATGTCGCAATATCTCAACCTTCCAAACTTCCATTTTCTAAATCTCTTAATCTTTTAATAACTTATTTTCCCAATTTCTAAGTTTGTCAATTTTTTAAGCTCACAAATTCTCAAACTCTCGGTCCTTTTTCCTCAATCTCCCAATTTCCAAATTGCTCAATTTCTCAATCCCTCAAGATCCAAATCTCTCAATTTCCGAATTTCTCAACCTTCCAATCCCCGAATTTTTCAGTGTGTGAAGTTTTTAATATCACAATTTTCTAATATCTCATTCTCTCAACTTCTGAATTGCCCAATTGATTGATTACTAGATTTCCAGATTCGTGAATCTCTTAAATTTTTAAATTCCCAAATCTCCCAATTTCTTTTCTCAATTCTTAATCTTTTAATCTCCGAGTTTCTCTGTTGCTCGATATTTCAATTTCGAGTTTCACAATCTTTCAAGCTGAGAGATTTTCAATTTTCCAATTTCTCAATTTTACGATTTCTTAATATCTGAAGGTCCGAATCTATCAATTTCCGATATTTCAATTTGCCAATATCCTAATTCTTCAATTTCTCAATTATTGTTCAATTGCTCAAACCGATCTCTCAATTTCACAATGTCGCAATATCTCAACCTCCAAATCTTCCATTTTCTAAATCTCTCAATCGTCTAATAACGTAATTCCCCAATTTCTAAGCTTGTCAATTTCTTAAGCTCACAAATTCTCAAACTCTCGGTACTTTTTTCTCAATTTCTCCGCTTTCCAATTGCTCTCAAATTCAAGTTCTCACAATTATATAATTTTTTTTCTCAGTTTTCCAGTTGCTCAATCCCTCAAGATCCAAATCTCTCAATTTCCGAATTTCTCAACCTTCCAATCCCCCCATTTTTCAGTTTGTAAATTTTTTAATTTCACAATTTCTGAATTTTCTAATATCTCATTCTCTCAACTTCTGAATTGCCCAATTGATTGATTACTAGATTTCCAGATTCGTCAATCTTTCAATTCTCAAATTCTCAAATTGTCATATCTCAATTCTTAATTTTTTTATCTGTCAGTTTCTCAGCTGTTTCCGAATTTCTCAATTTTTAAATCTCTCAAAGTCCAATTCTCTCAGTTTCTCAATGTTCAATCTTGATCTCTCATTTTCATAATTTCTCAATCTCCTAATTTCCCAATCCCTGAATTTGTCAATAGCCCAATTCCTCAGTTTCTCAATTTTGATTTTTGGCGTTTCTAGTTTAGTAATTTCAAGTACCTCAAGGTCTCGATTTCTCAGGTTTTCAATTATTTGCCAATCTCCCGATTTCTCATTTCCAATTTTTCATTTATGAATATTTCAATTTCTTCTCCCAATTCCTTCTTTTTAATATCTCTGTTTCTCAGTTGCTCAATTTCTCAATTTCACATTCTCTAAAGATCCTAATCTCTTAATTACACAATTTCTCAATTTGAGTTTTCAAATTGATAGATCACTAAAATTTCCAATGTCTCAAACTCTCAATTGGCCAATTTCTTAATTTCTCAATCTATAATAATGATTTATTTTTGATTTCTCAATTGCTCTATCTCTAAGTTGCAAAATTTTGCAATTCTTTGATTAATTACTTGGGAATGAATTTCTCAATATCTAGGTTTGTCAATTTCCTAAGTTCACAAATTAATATATCTCAATTTCTCAATCTCCCTTTCTCTTAACTTCTCAATTGTTCAATTTCTTTGTTTTCCAATTGCTCGATTACCAGATTTCTCAATTTATAAATAAATTTCGATTTCTCAATTTTTCAGTCTCAATATTTTTAATTTTTAAACCCACAATCTCAAAATTTCTCAATTTCACAATTTCTCAATCTTTCAATTTACCAACTTTAATTTCTCAATCTACAAGTGGTTCACGCTCGATCTCTCAATTGCTCAATCTATATCTATAATTTCTCAGTTTCTCAATTTCTCAATTTCTCAATTTCTCAATTTCTCAATTTCTCAATTTCTAAATTTCTCAATTTCTCAATTTCTCAAACTCTCAATTTCTCAATTTCTCAAACTGTCAATCTCATAATTTGTATATTTATATTTTTTCTTCTGCCGGTGCGAGTAATTGCACAATTTGGTCAACTCTCTCTCTTGCACAATTTTTCAATTTCTCAATCTCTCAATCTTTTAATAGCTCAATTTCCCAAATTCTAAGTTTGTCAATTTCTTAATTTCTCAATCTATAAATGTTTCATTTTCGATTTCTTAATCTCTCAATGTCTCAATTTAAATTGCTCATTGTAATTTCCAATTTCTAGGTTTGTCAATTTCTTAAGTTCACAAAGTCTCAATCTCGCAGAGTCTCAATTTCTCAATCTCCATCTCCTAAATTTTTAATCCCACTCTCCAAATTCCCAATGTCCCAATTTTGGAATTTTAGTTTTCAAATTGATCGATTACTCAAATTGGCAATTTCGTAATTTCTCAATTTCTAAACTTTCCCATTTCTCAATTATTGCTAATTCTCTATTTTTAAATTTTACAAATCTTCAATTTCTCGATCTGTTTTTTAATTAAACAATCTCTAAATTTATCAATGTTGCAGTTGCTCAATTTTTTTATTTGTGTCCAAGTGTCTCAATGTCCCGATTTGTAGATATATAGGTTTCTCAAATTTTCAACTCTTGCTCCAAACGCTCAATTTCGATCGTTTTAGATTTTTTCAATATCTAAATTTTCAATTTTTCATCTACTGAATATTTCAACTTCTTGTCTCAATTCTCATTTTGTTATTCAAGTTTCTCAATTCCTCAACTTCTCAATCTCTTTTTATCTCAACTTCTCAATTGCTCAATTTCTCCGTTTTCCAATTACTGAATTACAAGATTTATCAATCTATCAATTTGCCAATTTTAATTTCTCAATCTATAAGTGTTTTACTTTCGAATTCTCATTTGCTCTAAATTTCACAAATTCTCAATCCCATAATCTATACGTTTCTCAAGTTATCTCAATAAAAGTTTCTTAAAAAGTGATATTTTCTTACGACCGGTGCAAGCAATTGCGGCATTTGGTCAATTAACCAAAATTCCAAAATTTTTGTTTGTTTTTGTTTTCCAAGTTTGTCAATTTCTTAAGTACACGAACTCTCATTCTCACAGTTTCTCAATTTCTGAATCTCCCTTTGTTTCAACTTCTCAATTGCTGCATTTCTCAGAATTCCAGTTTCTCGATTATCATATATTTCACTTTCGATTTCTCAATTGCTCAGTCTTTATCTTTAAATTTCTCAATCTTTTAACAACTTAAATACTTGGCAACCTGAGAATTCAAGAGCCTAAAAGACCCAAAAATCTGTCCACCATCCCGGACTCGCTGCGGTGCCCGGAACCGACGTCGCCTCGTTGGGAAGAGGACGCAGTGATAACACCCCCACTGCATTGCGACAGACTGTGCGCATGGGCCAACGTCACCGTCTCTCGACGTGAGTCGTGCTCTTTCCGAAGAAGATCCATATCAAGAAGGTGAGCACCAGTCGACCATCCTCCCCCATTCCTAGTCATATTCCTGTCCCGATTAATATCCGGACGCACTTCTTCCGGTCACCACTTCCAGTTTCTAGCCACCGCCTGCCGGATACATTCCGGCATCCCCCGGTTGTCTGACTACTGGGGCATTCTGCTCGCAAGCCAGCCAACCGGCCGCGTTTTAACAACGTCTAGACGGATTTTTCCACCTCTCCCGGAAACCCGGACCATAACGTCCCAATCCCTGATATGCACGACTACCACCATCACCAGCGGGGAGACTCGCTACGATCAAAAAGAAAGGGTGCGTGCCGAGTGTAGTGTAGATAGTAGTGTTGTAAATAGTGTAAAGAGTTATTATACATAGGGTGTTTATTAAAAACTGCCACACCGTGTCACTTTTATTTTTTCCTCACGCCAAACTAGACAGCTGACCTACTCCGGTGTAGCTACCCGCGGTCTCGTGGAGCATACCACGTAAAAAATTAGCACTCGAGGCAACCGGACCGTAGAAATCTTCACAAAGTGTAGATTCTGAAAGCTTGAGAAAATAAAACCTTCAAATTTGGAAACTTCAAAAAATCAATCTAATCTATCATTTGAAATCAGTCGGCTGAAATCTGGGTATCTGTGGAATGTGAAATCTAGAATTTTGTGGAATCAGGAATGTGATTCTGGTAGCATATAGTGAAATTAATGTTGAATATGTAATCTGACATACGAAATACGAAATGAGGAATTTGGAGTCTGGCGGAATGTTTCATCTAGGATCCAGAATTGGGTGGAATCTGAAATATAAATTTATTATAATATAGACGAAATCAATTGTGTGGAGTTTAGAATGTATTTCTTTATCGAGAACCTGGAATCTAGTAAACTCTGGATTCTAGAATGTGGTACATGTAATGCTGTTTCAAAATCACAATTTTGTGGTATTTGACAAGAGATTCTGGCTACGTTTAGTGTAGTCTGTAATATGAAATGAAATACAATTTCTCAATCTCCCTTTCTTTTAACTTCCCAATTGTTCAATTTCTTCGTTTTCCAATTCAAGAGAATTCAAGAGCCTAAAAGACCCAAAAATCTGTCCACCCGGTCCAAGATTGTGCACCCTACGCCCAAATTCAAACCGTTAACATCGCGAGAAAAATACTTTCAGGCGTCGCAGCGGAGTAAATTTTTCACTCCGGTAATCAGAAAAATAGCGCACAGCGAACGAAACTCTCCCGGAACCGTTATGACCACCCACAAATCGACATAAAATGCTTCCCGGTGTCGTATTGGGATGATTCTGGCATTATGGTAACCAATAAAAATACCACCATCCCGGACTCGCTGCGGTGCCCGGAACCTACTTTGCCTCGTTGGGAAGAGGACGCAGTGATAACACCCTCACTGCATTGCGACAGGCCGTGCGCATGGGTCAACGTCACCGTCTCTCCTAAAGGGTCTCTATAAAAAAGCTCCGCTCAGCTACAGGGGTCAGACGTGAGACGTGCTCTTTCCGAAGAAGATCCATATCAAGAAGGTGAGCACCGGTCGACCATCCTCCCCCATTCCTAGTCATATTCCTGTCCCGATTAATAGCCGGACGCGCTTCTTCCGGTCACCACTTCTAGTTTCTAGCCACCGCCTGCCGGATACATTCCGGCATCCCCCGGTTGTCTGATTACTGGGGCATTCTGCTTGCAAGCCAGCCAACCGGCCGCGTTTTAACAACGTCTAGACGGATTTTTCCACCTCTCCCAGAAAACCGGACCATAACGTCCCAATCCCTGATATGCAGGACTACCACCATCACCAGCGGGGAGACTCGCTGCGATCAAGAAGAAAGGGTGCATGCCGAGTGTAGTGTAGATAGTAGTGTTGTAAATAGTGTTAAGAGTTATACATAGGGTGTTTATTAAAAACTGCCACACCGTGTCACTTTTATTTTTTCGTCACGCCAAACTAGACAACTGACCTACTCCATTGTAGCTACCCGCGGTCTTGTGGAGCATACCACGTAAAAAATTAGCACTCGAGGCAACCCGACCGTAGAAATCTTCACAAAGTGTAGATTCTGAAAGCTTGAGAAAATAAAAAATTAAAATTTGGAAACTTCAAAAAATCAATCTAATCTATCATTTAAAATCAGTCGGCTGAAATCTGGTTATCTGTGGAATGTGAAATCTAGAATTTTGTGAAATCAGGAATGTGATTCTGGTAGCATATAGTGAAATTAATGTTGAATATGTAATCTGACATACGACATGCGAAATTAGGAATTTGGAGTCTGGCGGAATGTTTCATCTAGGATCTAGATTTGGGTGAAATCTGAAATATAAATTTATTATAATATAGACGAAATCAATGGTGTGGAGTTTAGAATGTATTTCTTTATCGAGAACCTGGAATCTAGTAAACTCTGGATTCTAGAATGTGGTACATGTAATGCTGATTCAAAATCACAATTTTGTGGTATTTCGCAAGAGATTCTGGCTACGTTTAGTGTAGTCTGTAATATGAAATGAAATACAATTTCTCAATCTCCCTTTCTCTTAACTTCCCAATTGTTCAATTTCTTCGTTTTCCAATTCAAGAGAATTCAAGAGCCTAAAAGACCCAAAAATCTGTCCACCCGGTCCAAGATTGTGCACCCTACGCCCAAATTCAAACCGTTAACATCGCGAGAAAAATACTTTCAGGCGTCGCAGCGGAGTAATTTTTTCACTCCGGTAATCAGAAAAATAGCGCGCAGCGAACGAAACTCTCCCGGAACCGCTATGACCACCCACAAATCGACATAAAATGTTTCCTGGTGTCGTATTGGGATGATTCTGGCATTATGGTAACCAATAAAAATACCACCATCCCGGACTCGCTGCGGTGCCCGGAACCGACTTCGCCTCGTTGGGAAGAAGACGCAGTGATAACACCCTCACTGCATTGCGACAGGCCGTGCGCATGGGTCAACGTCACCGTCTCTCCCAAAGCGTCTCTATAAAAAAAGCTCCGCTCAGCTACAGGGGTCAGACGTGAGTCGTGCTCTTTCCGAAGAAGATCCATATCAAGAAGGTGAGCACCGGTCGACCATCCTCCCCCATTCCTAGTCATATTCCTGTCCCGATTAATATCCGGACGCGCTTCTTCCGGTCACCACTTCCAGTTTCTAGCCACCGCCTGCCGGATACATTCCGGCATCCCCCGGTTGTCTGACTACTGGGGCATTCTGCTTGCAAGCCAGCCAACCGGCCGCGTTTTAACAACGTCTAGACGGATTTTTCCACCTCTTCCGGAAACCCGGACCACAACGTCCCAATCCCTGATATGCACGACTACCACCATCACCAGCGGGGAGACTCGCTACGATCAAG
This sequence comes from Diaperis boleti, assembly GCA_963583935.1. Classification (NCBI taxonomy): domain Eukaryota; kingdom Metazoa; phylum Arthropoda; class Insecta; order Coleoptera; family Tenebrionidae; genus Diaperis; species Diaperis boleti. Next base: position 10,921,003 of record OY757242.1, read on the forward strand.
AAGAAAGGGTGCGTGCCGAGTGTAGTGTAGATAGTAGTGTTGTAAATAGTGTTAAGAGTTATACATAGGGTGTTTATTAAAAACTGCCACACCGTGTCACTTTTATTTTTTCGTCACGCCAAACTAGACAGCTGACCTACTCCATTGTAGCTACCCGCGGTCTCGTGGAGCATACCACGTAAAAAATTAGCACTCGAGGCAACCGGACCGTAGAAATCTTCACAAAGTGTAGATTCTGAAAGCTTGAGAAAATAAAACCTTCAAATTTGGAAACTTCAAAAAATCAATCTAATCTATCATTTGAAATCAGTCGGCTGAAATCTGGGTATCTGTGGAATGTGAAATCTAGAATTTTGTGGAATCAGGAATGTGATTCTGGTAGCATATAGTGAAATTAATGTTAAATATGTAATCTGACATACGAAATACGAAATGAGGAATTTGGAGTCTGGCGGAATGTTTCATCTAGGATCCAGAATTGGGTGGAATCTGAAATATAAATTTATTATAATATAGACGAAATCAATTGTGTGGAGTTTAGAATGTATTTCTTTATCGAGAACCTGGAATCTAGTAAACTCTGGATTCTAGAATGTGGTACATGTAATGCTGTTTCAAAATCACAATTTTGTGGTATTTGACAAGAGATTCTGGCTACGTTTAGTGTAGTCTGTAATATGAAATGAAATACAATTTCTCAATCTCCCTTTCTTTTAACTTCCCAATTGTTCAATTTCTTCGTTTTCCAATTCAAGAGAATTCAAAAGCCTAAAAGACCCAAAAATCTGTCCACCCGGTCCACGATCGTAAGATCGCGAGAAAAATACTTTCCGGAGTCGCAGCGGAGTAATTCTTTCACTACCGTAATCAGAAAAATAGCGCGCTACGACCACCCACAGTCACCGCCCCTTGTCACCGCGGAGCACGCTACTCTCATCGAACCAGTTACATAATGATTCTGGCATCATGGTGACCAGTAAAAAAGCGCGCTTCCGACAGCGCCATCCTGGACTCGCTGCGGTGCCCAGAACCGACGTCGCCTCGTTGGGAAGAGCACGCAGTGATAACAGCCTCACTCTACTGCATTGCGACGCGTTCCTTACGGTTTGTAGCCGCCGCTTGCCGAGTACAATCCGGCATCCGCCGGTTATTTGACCACGGGGGCACTCTGCTGCTGTGATTCTGGTAACATATAGTGAAATGTTGAATCTGTCTGTAATCTGACATTCGGCATATGAAATGAGGAATTTGGGGCATGGCGGAATGTGTCATATAGAATCTAGAATCTGGAATATAAATTTATTATAATATAGACGAAATCAAGGGCTTGGAGTTGAGAATGTGGTACATGTAATGCTGATTCAAAATCACAATTTTGTGGTATCAGGCGAGTGATTCTGGCAGCATTTGGTGTAGTCTGTAATTTGAAATGAAATATGAATTTTTGTAGGAATACATCATCTAGAATCTAGTTGAATCTGGAATACAATCTAGAATCCAAAACATCAGATCGGGAATCTGAAATTAATCTCTGAAATCTAAGATTTTGTTCTTAAATTTGGATTCTGACATTTAGTGATTTTGATCTAGTATTTTGGCACCTGGGTTCTGGATTCTGATATAATATATGTAATTTGGCATCAAGTGAACTCTGAGATCCGGAGTTCAGAATGTAGAATGTGCAATTTGGAATCTCTTGTCGTCTGAAATCTGGAATTTGGTGCAACCTTGTTGATCTGTAGCTTGTGTATTCTATAATTTTGCTTTTTGGTGTCGTCTGGAATCTAGATTTTTGTGGAATGAAGAATTGATATCTAGCTCCTAGTAATCTGTTTGTGGTAGAACGGAATCCGAATTGGGGAATCTAGAATCCAGTACATCTTTGAGCCTACATCTGAATCTGGAATTCTCTAATCTTCTATCCGGTGTAAATTTTACGATTTTATGGATTTTAAAAACCCAGAGGAAAGTTACAAAGTCAGATCGCGTGATCAGAACAACTTTACAATCCATATATCAAAATAAATAGTCATTCTGCGGACAGCTACTTTAGATAACCGAAATGAGATAAACATCCCATCATTTATAAGTCCAGTCTGCTAATTTCACCGACAGTATTAAAAATGAAAACTCTCACGGTACTTTTATCTTGCTCAATCCTGCTTTGCACTGCCAGTCCAAATGGTCGCATCATCGGGGGCTCTGCAGCGATGGCAGGTCAATTCCCGTTTGCCGCAGCCATCTACAAGAGCACAGCTGGCGGTACCTATTTCTGCGCGGGTACTCTTTACACGAATCAGTGGATTATCACATCGGGACAATGTGTCGAAGGGTAAGTATTTTACATTTACACTTTCTTTCACTTCTTTCGTGCGGTGTTTGTAGAGCCACTTTATTTTCTATACGTCTTGGAGCCAACAGCTTGACCTCCAGTGATGCCCTGCGACTGGCAACCGACACGTACTACCTGCATCCCGACTTTGACCCTCTGACTTTAGACAACGACATCGGAATCATCGAGCTGCGACTGCCTATTACATTTACCAGTAAGCGATCTTCTTACCAGTAAATTCCAATTTAAGACATCTCTTGAAGCTTACATTCAAAGCGTGCACTACATTGCCGACTTCCCAATAAATCCCAACTCCCCCTGCGCCACCTACGGCTGGGGGCAGACCAGCGACGAAAACGTCGGACTCACCGACCACCTGCAACAAGTCTCTTTGGTGTCTCTATCGAACGAGGAGTGCAGACTCACTTTCGGCAATCAAATCACCGACAACATGGTTTGCGTGGCCGGGAACAACAATCAAGGCACCTGTGTGGTAAGTACAAGAAAGTTTCTTTGGTGTTTGCTGATCGGTGGTTGCAGGGCGACCTTGGCGGTGGTCTGATCCAGTACGCGAGCAGAGGCATCACGTATCTAGCAGGTGTTTCAAGTTTCATTAGTGGTAATGGGTGCGAAAGCAGTGATCCTTCTGGGTTTACCAGAGTCAGTCCTTACGCGGAATGGATAAGAAATGTTACAGGCGGAACCATTTAGAAGGAAAATTTATTTATGAGAACTGCGTGTTTATTGAGTTTGTACCTTGTACTGTTTTTCCGAATTTGTGTGTATAAAAAGATTAGAGGTTCAATATGTGCTTCAAGTTGAGTGTTGATAAAGATAGGGAGATATCATTTTATAAATTGTGTTGTCACCTAGTATCGAGTTTAATATTTTTCTCACGTTTTAAAAACACCCTGTCTCATCTGAATGATTCAGATTAGTAAGATATACAGATAACGATTTGTTAATAACACAGGGCCATAATATTGCAATTTACATAATTATTTTCAGAGGATATAACAAACTTGTCGGCTGTCGGGCACCTAAGCACTCGAACAACGTGAATGGGCGGTGACTGGATGTGGTCGTAGCGGCTCCGGGATAGTTTCGTTCGCTGCGCGCTATTTTTATTATTACGAGAATTACTCCGCTGCGACTCCGGAAAGTATTTTTTCGCGATGTTAACGGTTCGAGTTTGGGCGTAGGGTGCACGATCTTGGACAGGGTGGACAGATTTTTGGGTCTTTTAGGCTCATGAATTCTCAGGTTGCAAGTATTTCAGTTGTTCTTCTTAAAAGATTGAGAAATTTTGAAATTTAAAGATAAAAACTGAGCACTTGAGAAATAGAAAGTGAAATATATTGAGACGACGGCGCAACGGCACCGGAAGCGGATGACGTCATGATGATGGTAACGTGATTAATCTAGAACAGTCCACAGGGAGGCCATGAGAACGTCTGGGAATAATTGTTCACATAAGATGCTCTCATGAGCCTAGAAGATTCTGTCGCTGTGATCTCATACTATACGACGCTCGTACAAAGAGGATGATCTCATTCTTCGGGAATAATCGATCGCGCCGAAAGGATGATCTCATTATTCCCGGAATGGAACGTCAGGAGGGATATAAGAAGGGAACAAACGAAGGAGCAGGACGGTGTATTGGTAGCATCGTGAACAAGTGGTCAGCGTCTAATCGTGAAAGTTTGCACATAGTGAAAAATTAGTCTTTTTTAATAAAAGATAGTAACAACGGTATGCACCAGAATTTCTTTAAATCCTCGAACCCGCCCGGCTCAGGCTACGTTACAATATAATAACCGGGCAATTGGAAAACTGAGAAATGGAGCAATTGGGAAGTTGAAACAAAGGGAGATTGAGAAATTGAGAGACTGAGATTGAGAATTGGAATCGTTTCCTTCGTTGTATTAGGGTTTTGGGATTATTTTAACAATACCTATACCCGAATGCAATGAAGAAAACAACGCGAGAAGGACGTTATAAAAGGAATAGTTAATGGAAATCTTTACACTCGAACACATTGAAGATATTAAACAGTTAAAGGAAACAAAATAGTTAAAGACAGTCCCGAAACAAGTACACAATAAAGGAAATAAAGTAGTTAAAAACAGACCTTAAAACATTAACTTTTTTCAAAAAATGGTTAAAAACAGGGTTTTACAAAAAAAAAAATATAGGGACTTTGCTATTAACCATAAAATTATAATATTTTGTTGATTGCAATGTAGTACTTAAAAAAAAGTTCTGTAATCTATCCATCGCCAAAACTTTTTTTTTTCAAATGGAACACCCTGTATTTTTTGCGCTATTATGTTACTTTTCTTTTTTATTAAGCATTACCTATACTTAAATCTACAGGATTTGACAATTTTTTTTTACAAGCTTTTATTTAACTTGCCTTGTTAGTATGTTAGTATGTATGTGTGGGTCAAATCTTTCAAGCTAAATTAGAAGCACTTCTTGAAAATGGCCGTCGCTACAAGATGGCGGATGATGTATTTTTAGTCAACCACATTAATATGGGTATCAAATTAAAGGGCTTGAAGAGTAGAAAACGAATTCAATATGGCTGCCGCTCCAAGATGGCGGATTACATTTTTTTTTCAACCCCCTTAATATGTGTGTCAAATGAAAGGGCTTGAAGAGTAGAAAATGATACAGTTAGTGACATCACATTAAATTTAATATGGCCGCCGCTCCAAGATGACCGATTACATTTTCTTTTCAACCTCCTTAATATGGGTGTCAAATGAAAGGGCTTGAAGAGTATAAAACGAAATTATGGGTTCACTATGGTTTGATTGATTTCAAAGTTTATTTTCTTCCTTTCAGAGTATTTAAATATAAGCTTGTTTAAAATTTTTTTTTTTTTTTATTAATAGTAAAGGCATAAGAGACTAATCCCACACTAATGACTCACCCTGTATAGATTTCGTAAATTTTGACCTTCTGGTTTGACCTAAATTTACGCATAATTGAACTTCCATATCTGACAAGTTATATAACCATCAAAGTTGATTCACCGAAATTGACGCTGCCTCATTAAAACGCAAACGTATGAATTAAAGCTTTTTAAAATCGTCGTTTCAACAATTGTCGTCGTGCATTAGCATATTCCTATCCGATTGTTGTGACTTCAATGTAGAACGAAGTTAAGTGGGCAATTGCTCGCATTATTATAAATGAGCAAGACCTAATTACGCGCCTTTATGAAGAGCAGTCGTCGCAAATTGAATTATCGGCAACAACAGTGCAGAAAGCGACTATTCTGCAACAGCGTAATTGTGTTGGAAAAATCGCCGGGTCGTCATCGGGGGCGTCCGAATTTGGCGACTTTAATTGCGCAAAAACGCAATCGAAGTTGATTAGACGCAAGAGGTTGAAAATGAGCACAATGTAATTTCACCCGTCTTTCCTGTTTCTCGTAATAATTCATCGTCGCAACTCATCGCACATAAAACATCCGAATCCGGTCCTGATAATGAGTCGAGTTCGGTCCTTTTTTTCGGATCGTCGATGATTTTTATGCGAGTTATGCATACGGGCCGCACCTCCGCTGAAAATTATATGCTGCAGGATATAATACCTACTTGGGTAGATTGATATTAATTATCGTGTAATAAATTCAAACTTTGAAATAAAGCTCCATTCTTAATTACAGTGTTAATAATTAAAATAATAAGACACGGTTATTAAAGTGAAATTACCCAAATAAATTTTATGCTAAATTCTATAGGCAATTACACTTTAATTAGGTCTACGAAAATTGTGATTAATCTTGTTGTTTCCATGTATTCGTGTTCCGTCGAACCGGGATGTCTATGCAAATGTGGAATCTTCGCCACAACTTCCATGTGTTTGAGGCAGGAATTAACATCCCTCTCGCACCACCATCAGTGCAAAAAAATCATCACAAATTGGTAATGTAGCAATTAGCGATATAGATAAGTAAAAATAATTTATCTCTGCAATTATTATTTTCCCTGACATCTAGTAAACTCAAAAAGTGTGATAACAATGCGTTTAAAACAACGCAAATACCGTTTGACAATTTCTTAATGATTCCGCTTTCCAAATTGAAAGACACTAAATTTAAAAAATTCTATCATAATCTGATTCCAGAAAATAAAATTCCAGATGCAATTTTTATATTCCCTGACAGCTACAAAAATCAAAAAGTTTCATAACAACGCTTTTAGAACATGGCAAATAGTGCTTGACAATTTCGGAATGGTTCCGGTTTCCAAGTTGAAATACAATAAATTTAAAAAATTCTAACAATCTGATTCTAGAACCAAAAATTCCAGATGCAATTATTATATTCCCTGACATCTACTAAATTCAAAAGGTGTCATAACAACGCGTTTAAAACAACGCAAATACCGTTTGACAATTTCCTAATGATTCAGCTTTCCAAATTGAAAGACACTAAATTTAATAAATTCTATCATAATCTGATTCTAGAACCAAAACTTCCAGATGCAATTATTATATTCCCTGACATCTACTAAATTCAAAAGGTGTCATAACATCGCGTTTAAAACAAAGCAAATACTGTGGACAATTTCTTAATGATTCCGCTTTCCAAATTGAAAGACACTAAATTTAAAAAATTCTTTCATAATCTGATTCCAGAAAATAAAATTCCAGATGCAATTTGTATATTCCCTGACAGCTACAAAAATAAAAAAGTCTCATAACAACACTTTTAGAACATGGCAAATAGTGCTTGACAATTTCGGAATGGTTCCGGTTTCCAAGTTGAAATACAACAAATTTAAAAAATTCTAACAATCTGATTCTAGAACCAAAAATTCCAGCTGCAATTATTATATTCCCTGACATCTACTAAATTCAAAAATTGTGATAACAACGCTTTTAAAACAACGCAAATACCGTTTGACAATTTCTTAATGATTCCGCTTTCCAAATTGAAATACACTAAATTTAAAAAATTCTATCATAATCTGATTCCAGAAAATAAAATTCCAGATGCAATTTTTATATTCCCTGACATCTACAAAAGTCAAAAAGTCTCATAACAACACTTTATAGCAGGGCAAATAGTGCTTGACAATTTCGGAATGGTTCCGGTTTCCAAGTTGAAATACCCCAAATTTAAAAAATTCTAACAATCTGATTCTAGAACCAAAAATTCCAGATGCAATTATTATATCCCCCGACATCTATTAAATTATAAAAGGTGTCATAACAAGGCGTTTAAAACCACGCAAATACCGTTTGACAATTTCCTAATGATTCCGCTTTCCAAATTGAAAGACACTAAATTTAATAAATTCTATCATAATCTGATACTAGAACCAAAACTTCCAGATGCAATTATTATATTCCCTGACATCTACTAAATTCAAAAGGTGTCATAACAACGTGTTTAAAACAAAGCAAATACTGTTGACAATTTCTTAATGATTCCGCTTTCCAAATTGAAAGACACTAAATTTAAAAAATTCTATCATAATCTGATTCCAGAAAATAAAATTCCAGATGCAATTATTATATTCCCTGACAGCTACAAAAATCAAAAAGTCTCATAACAACACTTTATAACAGGGCAAATAGTGCTTGACACTTTCGGAATGGTTCCGGTTTCCAAGTTGAAATACCCCAAATTTAAAAAATTCTAACAATCTGATTCTAGAACCAAAAATTCCAGATGCAATTATTTATTATATTCCCTGACATCTACTAAATTATAAAAGGTGTCATAACAATGCGTTTAAAACAACGCAAATACCGTTTGACAATTTCCTAATAATTCCGCTTTCCAAATTGAAAGACACTAAATTTAAAAAATTCTATCATAATCTGATTCCAGAAAATAAAATTCCAGATGCAATTTTTATATTCCCTGACAGCTACAAAAATCAAAAAGTCTCATAACAGCACTTTATAGTAGGGCAAATAGTGCTTGACAATTTCGGAATGGTTCCGGTTTCCAAGTTGAAATACCCCAAATTTAAAAAAATTCTAACAATCTGATTCTAGAACCAAAAATTCCAGATGCAATTATTATATTCCCTGACATCTACTAAATTCAAAAACTGTTATAACAGCGCTTTTAAAAAAACGCGGACCGTTTGACAATTTCTTAATGATTCCGCTTTCCAAATTGAAAAACACTAAATTTAAAAAAAATCTGTCATAATCTGATTCCAGAAAATCAAATTCCAGATGCAATTTTTATATTCCCTGACATCTACAAAAGTCAAAAGGTCTCATAACAACGCTTTTATAACATGGCAAATAGTGCTTGACAATTTCGGAATGGTTCCGGTTTCCAAGTTGAAATACAACAAATTTAAAAAATTCTAACAATCTGATTCTAGAACCAAAAATTCCAGATGCAATTATTATATTCCCTGACATCTACTACATTCAAAAATTGTGATAACAACGCTTTTAAAACCACGCGAATACCGTTTGAAAATATCTTGATGACTCCGCTTTCCAAATTGAAAGACACTAAAGTTAAAAAATTCTATCATAATCTGATTCCAGAATATAAAATTCCAGATGCAATTTTTATATTCCCTGACATCTACTAAATTCAAAAACTGTTATAACAGCGCTTTTAAAAAAACGCGGACCGTTTGACAATTTCTTAATGATTCCGCTTTCCAAATTGAAATACACTAAATTTAAAAAATTCTATCATAATCTGATTCCAGAAAATAAAATTCCAGATGCAATTTTTATATTCCCTGACATCTACAAAAGTCAAAAAGTCTCATAACAACATTTTATAGCAGGGCAAATAGTGCTTGACAATTTCGGAATGGTTCCGGTTTCCAAGTTGAAATACCCCAAATTTAAAAAATTCTAACAATCTGATTCTAGAACCAAAAATTCCAGATGCAATTATTATATCCCCCGACATCTATTAAATTATAAAAGGTGTCATAACAAGGCGTTTAAAACCACGCAAAAACCGTTTGACAATTTCCTAATGATTCCGCTTTCCAAATTGAAAGACACTAAATTTAATAAATTCTATCATAATCTGATTCTAGAACCAAAACTTCCAGATGCAATTATTATATTCCCTGACATCTACTAAATTCAAAAGGTGTCATAACAACGTGTTTAAAACAAAGCAAATACTGTTGACAATTTCTTAATGATTCCGCTTTCCAAATTGAAAGACACTAAATTTAAAAAATTCTATCATAATCTGATTCCAGAAAATAAAATTCCAGATGCAATTATTATATTCCCTGACAGCTACAAAAATCAAAAAGTCTCATAACAACACTTTATAACAGGGCAAATAGTGCTTGACACTTTCGGAATGGTTCCGGTTTCCAAGTTGAAATACCCCAAATTTAAAAAATTCTAACAATCTGATTCTAGAACCAAAAATTCCAGATGCAATTATTATATTCCCTGACATCTACTAAATTCAAAAGGTGTCGTAACAACGTTTAAAACAACACAAATACCGTTTGACAATTTCATAATGATTCCGCTTTCCAAATTGAAAGACACTAAATTTGAAAAATTCTATCATAATCTGATTCCAGAAAATAAAATTCCAGATGCAATTTTTATATTCCCTGACATCTATAAAAATCAAAAAGTCTCATAACAACACGTTATAGCAGGGCAAATAGTGCTTGACAATTTCGGAATGGTTCCGGTTTCCAAGTTGAAATAACCCCAAATTTAAAAAATTCTAACAATCTGATTCTAGGACCAAAAATTCCAGATGCAATTATTATATTCCCTGACATCTACTAAATTCAAAGATTGTGATCACAACGCTTCTAAAACAACGCGAATACCGTTTGACAATATTTCTTAATGATTCCGCTTTTCAAATTGAAAGTCACTAAATTTAAAAAATTCTATCATAATATGATTCGAGAAAATAAAATTCCAGATGCAATTTTTATATTCCCTGACATCTACAAAAGTCAAAAAGTCTCACAACAACGCTTTTGGAACATGGCAAATAATGCTTGACAATTTCGGAATGGTTCCGGTGTAAAGTTGAAATACCCCTAATTCAAAAAATTCTAACAACCTAATTCTAGAACCAAAAATTCCAGATGCAATTATTATATTCCCTGACATCTACTAAATTCAAAAGGTGTCGTAACAACGTTGAAAACAACGCAAATACCGTTTGACAATTTCTTAATGATTCCGCTTTGCAAATTGAACGACACTAAATTTGAAAAATTCTATCATAATCTGATTCCAGAAAATAAAATTCCAGATGCAATTTTTATATTCCCTGACATCTATAAAAATCAAAAAGTCTCATAACAACACGTTATAGCAGGGCAAATAGTGCTTGACAATTTCGGAATGGTTCCGGTTTCCAAGTTGAAATAACCCCAAATTTAAAAAAATTCTAACAATCTGATTCTAGAACCAAAAATTCCAGATGCAATTATTATGTTCCCTGACAGCTACAAAAATAAAAAAGTTTCATAACAACGCTTTTAGAACATGGCAAATAGTGCTTGACAATTTCGGAATGGTTCCGGTTTCCAAGTTCAAATACAATAAATTTAAAAAATTCTAACGATCTGATTCTAGAACCAAAAATTCCAGATGCAATTATTATATTCCCTGACATCTACTAAATTCAAAAAGTATGATAACAACGCTTTTGAAACAACGCAAATACCGTTTGACAATATCCTAATTATTCCGCTTTCCAAATTGAAAACCACTAAATTTAAAAAATTCTATCATAATCTGATTCCAGAAAATAAAATTCCAGATGCAATTTTTATATTCCCTGACAGCTACAAAAATCAAAAAGTCTCATAACAACGCTTTTAGAACATGGAAAATAGTGCTTGACAATTTCGGAATGGTTCCAGTTTCCAAGTTGAAATACAATAAATTTAAAAAATTCTAACAATCTGATTCTAGAACCAAAAATTCCAGATGCAACTATTATATTCCCTGACATCTACTAAATTCAAAAGGTGTCATAACAACGCGTGTAAAACAAAGCAAATACTGTTGACAATTTCTTAATGATTCCGCTTTCCAAATTGAAAGACACTAAATTTAATAAATTCTATCATAATCTGATTCCAGAAAATAAAATTCCAGATGCAATTATTATATTCCCTGACATCTACTAAATTCAAAAGGTGTCATAACAACGCGTTTAAAACAAAGCAAATACTGTTGACAATTTCTTAATGATTCCGCTTTCCAAATTGAAAGACACTAAATTTAAAAAATTCTATCATAATCTGATTCCAGAAAATAAAATTCCAGATGCAATTTTTATATTTCCTGACATCTACAAAAGTCAAAAAGTCTCATAACAACACATTATAATAGGGCAAATAGTGCTTGACAATTTCGGAATGGTTCCGGTTTCCAAGTTGAAATACCCCAAATTTAAAAAATTCTAACAATCTGATTCTAGAACCCAAAATTCCAGATGCAATTATTATATTCCCTGACATCTACTAAATTAAAAAGATGTCATAACAACGCGAATACCGTTTGACAATTTCTTAATAATTCCGCTTTGCAAATTGAAAGACACTAAATTTAAAAAATGCTATCATAATCTGATTCCAGAAAATAAAATTCCAGATGCAATTTTTATATTCCCTGACATCTACAAAAATCAAAAAGTCTCATAACAACGCTTTTAGAACATGGCAAATAGTGCTTGACAATTTCGGAATGGTTCCGGTTTCCAAGTTCAAATACCCCAAATTTAAAAAATTCAAATAATCTGATTCTAGAACCAAAAATTCCAGATGCAATTATTATGTTCCCTGACATCTACTAAATTCAAAAGGTGTCATAACATCGCGTTTAAAGCAACGCAAATACTGTTGACAATTTCTTAATGATTCCGCTTTGCAGATTGAACGACACTAAATTTAAAAAATTCTATCATAATCTGATTCCAGAAAATAAAATTCCAGATGCAATTTTTATATTTCCTGACATCTACAAAAATCAAAAAGTCTCATAACAACGCTTTTAGAACATTGCAAATAGTGCTTGACAATTTCGGAATGGCTCCGGTTTCCATGTTGAAATACCCCAAATTTAAAAAATTCTAACAATCTGATTCTAGAACCAAAAATTCCAGATGCAATTATTATATTCCCTGACATCTACTAAATTCAAAAAGTGTGATAACAACGCTTTTGAAACAACGCCAATACTGTTTGACAATATCCTAATGATTCCGCTTTCCAAATTGAAAGACACTAAATTTAAAAAATTCTATCATAATCTGATTCCAGAAAATAAAATTCCAGATGCAATTTTTATATTCCCTGACAGCTACAAAAATCAAAAAGTCTCATAACAACGCTTTTAGAACATGGCAAATAGTGCTTGACAATTTCGGAATGGTTCCGGTTTCCAAGATGAAACACCCCAAATTTTAAAAATTCTAACAATCTAATTCTAGAACCAAAAATTCCAGATGCAATTATTATATTCCCTGACATCTACTAAATTCAAAAGGTGTCATAACAACTCTTTTAAAACAACGCTAATACTGTTGACAATTTCTTAATGATTCCGCTTTCCAAATTGAAAGACACTAAATTTCAAAAATTCTATCATAATCTGATTCCAGAAAATAAAATTCCAGATGCAATTTTTATATTGCCTGACAGCTACAAAAGTCAAAAAGTCTCATAACAACGCTTTTAGAACATGGAAAATAGTGCTTGACAATTTCGGAATGGTTCCGGTTTCCAAGTTGAAATACCCCAAATTTAAAAAATTCTAACAATCTGATTTTAGAACAAAAAATTCCAGATGCAATTATTATATTCCCTGACATCTACTAAATTCAATAATTGTGATAACAACGCTTCTAAAACAACGCGAATACCGTTTGACAATTTCTTAATGATTCCGCTTTTCAAATTGAAAGACACTAAATTTAAAAAATTCTATCATAATCTGATTCCAGAAAATAAAATACCATATGCAATTTTTATATTCCCTGACATCTACAAAAGTCAAAAAGTCTCATAACAACACTTTATAACAGGGCAAATAGTGCTTGACAATTTCGGAACGGTTCCGGTTTCCAAGTTGAAATACCCCAAATTTAAAAAATTCTAACAATCTGATTTTAGAACAAAAAATTCCAGATGCAATTATTATATTCCCTGACATCTACTAAATTCAAAAATTGTGATAACAACGCTTCTAAAACAACGCGAATACCGTTTGACAATTTCTTAATGATTCCGCTTTTCAAATTGAAAGACACTAAATTTAAAAAATTCTATCATAATCTGATTCCAGAAAATAAAATTCCAGATGCAATTTTTATATTCCCTGACATCTACAAAAGTCAAAAATTCTCATAACAACGCTTTTAGAACATGGCAAATAGTGCTTGACAATTTCGGAATGGTTCCGGTTTCCAAGTTGAAATACCCCAAATTTAAAAAAATTCTAACAATCTGATTCTAGAACCAAAAATTCCAGATGCAATTATTATATTCCCTGACATCTACTAAATACAAAAAGTGTGATAACAACGCTTTAAAACAACGCAAATACCGTTTGACAATTTCCTAATGATTCGGCTTTCCAAATTGAATGACACTAAATTTAAAAAATTCTTTCATAATCTGATTCCAGAAAATAAAATTCCAGATGCAATTTTTATATTCCCTGACACTACAAAAGTCAAAAAGTCTCATAACAACACTTTATAACAGGGCAAATAGTGCTTGACAATTTCGGAATGGTTCCGGTTTCCAAGTTGAAATACCCCAAACATAAAAAATTCTAACAATCTGATTCTAGAACAAAAAATTCCAGATGCAATTATTATATTCCCTGACATCTACTAAATTCAAAAATTGTGATAACAACGCTTCTAAAACAACGCGAATACCGTTTGACAATTTCTTAATGATTCCGCTTTTCAAATTGAAAGACACTAAATTTAAAAAATTCTATCATAATCTGATTCCAGAAAATAAAATTCCAGATGCAATTTTTATATTCCCTGACATATACAAAAGTCAAAAAGTGTCATAAAAATTACCGACTGATGCAGCAACACAACACCACTGATAGAACTCATCATAACAAGCAATATCTTTATAAGCAATAAGCAACAACTTTTCTATATTCGAGTTGTCCGAAAACTCGTACGAACACACGGACGTTGTGTTAATTTACGGAGAAGTTCGAGGAAATTCCGCCGAAGCACAAAGACTTTAGATATGTGCAAAGCTTCCCAAATCGCCGTGTGCCTAATTTGCGTCAATGTTGTACATTGTGTTAGTAACTTGCAGAACGTTGAAAACCGCCCAGGCACCAGCACCCGAAGCTTAGCAAATCAGTTTGGAGTATCGCATTGCACCATTTGGAGAATTTTGAAAAAGCAGCAACTTGAATTTGCAAATGTCGAATGATGAAAATCCAGTTCCTGAAATCTGAAAATTTCAAAATTGTAAATGCTGGAAATCGAATTTGGGAATTTAAGCAGTTTAAATCTAGCTTCCCAAATTTCGAATTTAGAAATCCTTAACCGTCAAAATCTTAGAATCAAATTCTTGAATTTTCAGATTTAGGTGTTGTAAACATGAATTCCCGAATTTAGGAATTTAAATATTTTGGGTCGCTCATCTCAAATTCTTGAATTTGCCAATTTCTAATCTTCTAACCGAATTTTAAATTCCTGAAATCTGAATTTAAATTAAAATCGATGCAATCTTAAATTTGCAAATTTTGTGTTGTGAATTCTTTATTTGGAAATTTTTAAACTTTCTTTCTTTTCGCACTTTTTTTTTTCCAGTCAAATCATAATTTTGGAACCTTGGGGGTCTAAGTCACTTGCAATCAATCAACGATTGGCGAACCGTTACCTAATTTTTTTGCATGACTCCCAAGCGTCGCAAAATCACGAAAAAACCCCTTCGCTCCTCCAAAGTGCCTGTTAATCAGGCGCGAATATTCCTTATTACCGACCGATAGAAAGGGCGCCCGCCATAATAAAGCAACTTAATGTAAAGTTCCTCACGTTCTTTATGATTTAGTTCTGGGTAGCATTTACATATTTTAATGAGAGGGTCTTCATGATTTAGATGGGGGCCGCGCAAACTTGCCTCCGCCCTTTCCCTCGATGCCTCCACGCTAATGATCGCACGGGTGCGGGAGCACTTGTAAATAACATCGGATCCAACATGTTTATGAGATGGCGAAAATCGGCATGAGATGATCGGAAAATAATAGTGGCAGGGACATAAATTCCGGTTAATGGTACTATTAGCGGACAGATGTGGGTAAGAGGACGAAGACGCTCGGTACACAATTAAATTCATCAATGACAATAAAGGGGAGTCATAGATTAATCGGTCAAGGAAAGGAGGCGGCAGGAATAAAATCCAACATTTAGTTGAGATCAAAATTTGACCTTGTATGACAGGGTGCTTGCCCGGAGAGTAGTTGTAATACGCATCGAACTGTCTTGTTGCCTTTCCCGTTCGGACGTCGCTAAACTAAGACTTTTATGTAGCTGCTTTTGTCCGGGAAGTAGTTTTTTAGATAAAAATTAAAAAGATACATCTCTCATAATAATACTATTTTGATAATTTGGAAATGCAGTATCCAGTAGTAAATCTGATTTTGGGTTTTAAAAGTTCGGAACCACGGAGGTGTGGTTGCCCGGAAAGTAGTTGTCTTTATAACAAAACAAAATTACTAATAAATACTGAAATTAAGTGTTCAGACACACAAAATTCTGTAATTTTTTTACATAACCATCTCGGCTATTGATTGATTGAAAATGAAGGGAAAGTGAGAAAATTACACCAATATTATATTTCACTACTAATGTACTTATGTAGTCTTACATAACAAAATAATTATTTTACGAAATGCTCGACGCCTTCCTTTTCTTCTTGGAGGCGTTCTCTGAAGCTTTATTGTCATGAATGCTCTGCAGCTTGGACTCCATTAGCTCCTTCTGCAATTAGCACAGTCACCGTTTCGCCCATTAGCGAGCTGTAGCGTCTTCATGAGCGCCGACTTTGGGGGGAAAAACTGCTTAAGTGAGATGTATTCAATAATTAACACAGTCGGCGCCCATGACCACCTCACCCACCAGCGACTCGTTCCTCCGCACCAACAGCTTGACGTCGTCGGCGTTGATCGTGGACCTCTTCGCATGCCTAAACGAGGTTTAATTAAAATTTATCCTCGAAAGTTCTATTACCTGCTTTTGGAAAGCTTCCAAGTCCGACGCGTACAGCACGAGCTTTTTATGCGTGAGTTCGGCGATCAAATCGAGAACGTTGCTGTCAAACTCCATGTTCAGCTTTGCTCCGACTTCCCGGGAAATTTTTCGGGCCGTCGAGTAAATGGAATG
The DNA here is from genome assembly GCA_963583935.1 of Diaperis boleti. Classification (NCBI taxonomy): domain Eukaryota; kingdom Metazoa; phylum Arthropoda; class Insecta; order Coleoptera; family Tenebrionidae; genus Diaperis; species Diaperis boleti. Next base: position 10,937,718 of record OY757242.1, read on the forward strand.
TTTCAATTTCTGAAATTAGGGGAGAAAAATGAGGGAAAGAATTGGTGTAGTCGGCGCCATCTCGTGGAGAGGTACCGAATTGCTAGGTGTGCTGAAGAATTACGAGATAGGGATCTGCTTCAAAATAAAAGCACCTCTACTTATATTTACATCAGTACTCAGAATTGGAGGTAATTTAAGGAAAACTACAGAAAGTCTCGACAACCGAACGTAATTATCCAAATCAACAAAATTGTCTTAATATAATTTCAGCAACACACTAGGTTTGGCCACAACGTACAAAATGCAACAGTAACGAAATAATTTAATACACACCTGTTCTTTCGTGGTTAAAGACATTGTTGACCATTCTCTCGTGTTTTTGGGCTCGAAGAAATTTCACTGTCACGTTTGTTTGTCTAGGTTATGTGTAAACGTACAGTAGGTTTGGAACCATGCTAGAATTGTTCTCTCGGAATTGTGACGTCTAGATCACAGATGGCGCCCAAATTCTGAATTGTTTTTTGGGTAATTATTCCAAATAAGATACCGGAAAAATTATAGAAATATATATTTTCGAAACTCTCTGGCCCACTTGTAAATTTAAAATGCTGCAATGGTTTTTGAAAAGGGATTATCGGAATTTTGAAGTTTAATTTACAGATGGCGCTTTTTTGGGTAATAATTATTCCAAATACAGTACCGGAAAAAATTATAAAAATATTTCTTTTGCCAAAATTGTGAGCTATCTTTTTAAATTTAAAATTTTGGAACCCAAAAAGCAAATGTGTGAAACTATAAAACAACCTAAAAATTTGGAAACCACAAAATGAAACAAATCAATAAATCAATAGGCAAAAAAATCGTAAGAATTTAAGAACAAGCAGTCAATAAAATTAAGAATTGTGGAATGAGACAATAAAGAATTAAAAGCAAAGAAAATATGAAATAATAAATAAAAGAATGAAAAAGAGAAAGATGAAGTGGAATAAAACAACAGAAATAAGAAACAAACGATTTGATTGATAAAACAACAAAAAGGTAAAGAAATCAAAGAATAAAATAGATTAAAACGAAACAAAACATCAAAGAAAGAAATAAAATCAAAGAACTAAAAAATGACAGTTTCAATGTAAAAACAGAATGAGGCCGAAATAAGAAAAGGAATCAAAGAATTAAAAGATAAAAACTATATATGTAAAAGAGTAAAAAAGGCTGTAATGGTGTAAAACAACAGGATGAGACGTTGAAAAGAACCAAAAGAATTAAAAAAATAAAAGTGGAAAGAAGGATATAAACATTAAATAAAAATTGGGAGAATAAAAAGAAAACTAAAGTGTGAAAGAACAAAAGAGTAAAAGAAGTAAATGAATGAAAAAATCAAAATATAAAGAATAAAAAATAAGACATTTTCAAAAATTCAAAAGGAGGAAAAATAAAAGACTGAAAAGAATAAAACAAAACAGAATAAAATAGAAGAAGAAATGAGTGAAGGAAAGGAGAAAAACTGTTTCGTATAAAGAAACAAAAACACTAAAGAATAAAATAATTAAAGGATAAGAAACTATAAATGTAAAGGAGTCAAAAAGTAAAGGCAACAGAACAACAACAAAATGATACGTTGAAAAGAACCAAAGGAATTAAAAATGAAAGTGGAAAGAAAGATCTAAAGATGAAATAAAAATTGGGAGAATAAATAGAAAACTAAAGTGTGAAAAAATAAAAGAGTAAAAGAAGTAAATGAATGAAAAAGTCACAATATAAAAGAATAAAAAATTTAATAACGATAAAAAGTTGAACAGATTAACGAATGAAAAGTAATGAAAAAGGACTAGCGATTAATCGATAAAAGAACGGAAAAGAAAAAGTCTAAGAATAAAACAGAAAAAAAAACATCAAAGGAGGAAATTAAGTCAAAGTATTGAAAAATGAGAGTTGAACGAAAATGAAAATTGTACGTTTATATTTAGTCAAAATTGTACGAAATATTTACGTCTATCACCGTACGTCTATATTTAGTCGAAGCTGTATGAAATATTTACGTCTATCTGGCGGACATTTGGACGTCGATAAACAGTCTATATAGACCATCCTTAGACGTCTAGTCTAGTCGAAATTTTAACATCTATTAGACTAGATGTGTTGCTTGGGGGAATGTAAAGATAAGAGGATAAAACAATTAAAAAATATGTAAAAGTAGGCAGACAAAGGCAGAAGAAGTGGCAAGACGACAAGAGAGTAAAATATAAAAGGAAGAAACAATAAAATAAGAAAGAGGTAAACGATGTAATATAATAAAAAAAAACAGAATCGGACCTGAATGAGAAACAATAGGATGAGAAAAGGAATGAAGAAAAATAGATTCGTAATAAACGAACATAAACACTAAAGAATGAAGGAATTAATAAAAAATATGTATAAAGAAATAAAAATGCGAATGCTGACATAATGTAAAACAAAATTGAGAGAATAAAAGGAACTGAAATAAGTATAAAAGGATAAAAGAGTAAAAGAAGCAAATGAGTGATAAAGATCAAAATATAAAAGAATAAACTAATGCATAGACATACGATGTTGGACAGATCAAGGAAAAGAAGTAAATATTAAGAAATTGTAAGTAATGAAAAAGGATCAGCGATAAATTCATAAAAGAGCGGAAAGATAAAAAAATCGAAAAATAAAACAGAATAAAAAAAGATCAAAGGAGAAAATGAAATCAAACATTAAATTAAAAAATGACAGTTGAAATTTATAGCTGATAGAACACCGCAACGTAAAAAAGAGATAAGAGAATTGCAAAAATGTAAGAGAAAACTATGCAATGATACAATAGGAGGATAAAGAAACAAAAAGTGACAAGATAACAACAGAGCAAAATATAAAGGAAGAAAAATAACAGAACGAAAATTTAAAGAATTAAAAGAATTATACCTAAATAAGAAACAAAAGGATGAGAAAAGGAACGGGGAAAAATAGATTCGGAATAAAGTAACAAAAACACTAAAGAATGGAAGAAAAAAAAACAGAAAGATATAAGAGCACAAAAAAGTGAAGGCTGAAATGATGTAAAACAGCAGAATGACACGTTGAAAAGAACCAAAAGGATGAGAAGACGAAAGTGGAATAAAAGATCTAAAGATAAAATAAAATTGGAAGAATAAGACGAAAACTAAACTATGAACGAATAAAAGACTAAAAAAAGTAAATTAATGAAAAAGATCGCGAAAATAAAAGAACCGAAGAATACGACAGAATAAATAGCGATCCATTATGAAAGTAGGAAAGGAAATCGAGGAATGGAAAGATGAGAGTTCAAATGTAAAGATAATAGAACAAAGGAATGTAAAGATAAGAAGACAAAACAATAATTAAAGGAAAGAGTGATAAAAATATAAAAATATGAATGGGTGAAAATTTAAGAATGGAAAAAACCCGATAAAGGGAACTGAAAGTGAAAGAGTGAGTCGTCAATGGACAGAGAAAATAAAATTATGAAATTATAAACAGCAATGAAAGGATAAGAAAATAAATAAACTAAAAAGTTAAAACCATACAGTTGGATAACTGAGGAAAGAAGAGTATAACTAATAATAGAATAGAATGGAACATTAAGTGAATAACAATACAAAAAAAAATCATTAAAGGAATCAAAATGTGAAAGCATGAAACTCAAAAAAAAAGAAAATTGGAAAACTAAGACGTCCATAAGAATAACAGGGACGAAACGAGTTGCAAACATTAAAAAATTGAGGAACAAAAAGATGATGAAATAATTAATATGAATCAAGTACAAAAAGAATTAATAAAATATCGCATCAAGGAAATATTAATAAAATTAGCAAAATAGTAAAATATCAAATTAGCTAAATATCACATCAACGAAATATCAAAATGTCAACTTACCGAAGCGCCAAATATCAGGTTAAGGACGAAGCATATTAGAGAAATATCGGATTAACGAAACGGGAAAAGTTTAAATTATAGAAATGGCAAAACATCAAATTAGCGAAATACCAAAATAAGAGAATTCCAAATTAATGATAGAAACGAATATCATAGAAACGAAATCAAATAACGATGTATCAAATAAACGAATTAGTAAAATATCACATCAATGAAATATCAAAATAGCAAAACGAATAAATATAAAATTAGCGATATATTATAGCAAAATATCAAATTTATAAATGAGCTAAATGTTAAAGAAACGAAATATCAAGATGTCAAATTATCGAAACGCAAAAAGTTTAAATTATAGAAATAGCAAAACATCAAATTAGCGAAATACCAATATATGAAAATGCCAAATTAATGTAAGAAACGAATATCATAATAACGAAATCAAATAACGATCTATCATATAAACGAATTAGTAAAATATCACATAAAGGAAATATAAAAATAACAAAACGAATAAATTTAAAATTAGCGAAATAGTAAAATATCAAATTTACAAATTAGCTAAATGTTAAATTAACGAAATATCAAGATGTGAAATTATCGAAACGTCAAAATATCAGGTTGACGACGAAGCACATTAGAGAAATATCAGATTAACGAAACGGGAAAGTTTAAATTATAGAAATGCCAAAATATCAAATTAGCGAAATACCAAAATATGAAAATGCCAAATTAATGATAGAAACGAATATCATAGAAACGAAATCAAATAACGATGTATCAAACAAACGAATTAGTAAAATATCACATCAATGAAATATCAAAATAGCAAAACGAATAAATATAAAATTAGCGATATATTATAGCAAAATATCAAATTTATAAATGAGCTAAATGTTAAAGAAACGAAATATCAAGATGTCAAATTATCGAAACGCAAAAAGTTTAAATTATAGAAATAGCAAAACATCAAATTAGCGAAATACCAATATATGAAAATGCCAAATTAATGTAAGAAACGAATATCATAATAACGAAATCAAATAACGATGTATCAAATAAACGAATTAGTAAAATATCACATAAAGGAAATATAAAAATAGCAAAACGAATGAATATAAAATTAGCGAAATAGTAAAATACCAAATTTACAAATTAGCTAAATGTTAAATTAACGAAATATCAAGATGTCAAATTATCGAAACGTCAAAATATCAGGTTGACGACGAAGCACATTAGAGAAATATCAGATTAACGAAACGGGAAAGTTTAAATTATAGAAATGCCAAAATATCAAATTAGCGAAATACCAAAATATAAAAATGCCAAATTAATGATAGAAACGAATATCATAGTAACGAAATAAAATAACGATGTATTAAATAAACGAATTAGTAAAATATCACATCAACGAAATATCAAAATAGCAAAACAAATAAATTTAAAATTAGCGAAATAGTAAAATATCAAATTTACAAATTAGCTAAATGTTAAATTAACGAAATATCAAGATGTGAAATTATCGAAACGTCAAAATATCAGGTTGACGACGAAGCACATTAGAGAAATATCAGATTAACGAAACGGGAAAGTTTAAATTATAGAAATGCCAAAATATCAAATTAGCGAAATACCAAAATATGAAAATGCCAAATTAATGATAGAAACGAATATCATAATAACGAAATCAAATAACGATGTATCAAATAAACGAATTAGTAAAATATCACATCAACGAATTATCAAAATAGCAAAACGAATAAATTTAAAATTAGCGAAATAGTAAAATATCAAATTTACATAGCTAAATGTTAAATTAACGAAATATCAAGATGTCAAATTATCGAAACGCCAAAATATCAGGTTAACGACGAAGCACATTAGAGAAATATCAGATTAACGAAACGGGAAAGTTTAAATTATAGAAATGCCAAAACATCAAATTAGCGAAATACCAAAATATGAAAATGCCAAATTAATGATAGAAGCGAATATCATAGAAACGAAATCAAATAACGATGTATCAAATAAACGAATTAGTAAATTATCACATCAACGAAACATCAAAATAGCAAAACGAATAAATTTAAAATTAGCGAAATATTAAAATATCAAATTTACATAGCTAAATGTTAAATTAACGAAATATCAAGATGTCAAATTATCGAAACGCCAAAATATCAGGTTAACGACGAAGCACATTAGAGAAATATCAGATTAACGAAACGGGAAAGTTTAAATTATAGAAATGCCAAAACATCAAATTATCGACATACCAGAATATAAAAATGCTAAATTAATCATAGAAACGAATATCAAAGTAACGAAATCAAATAACGATGTATCAAATAAACGAATTAGTAAAATATCACATCAACGAAATATCAAAATAGCAAAACGAATAAATTTAAAATTAGCGAAATAGTAAAATATCAAATTTACAAATTAGCTAAATGTTAAATTAACGGAATATCAAGATGTCAAATTATCGAAACGCCAAATATCAGGTCAACGACGAAGCACATTAGAGAAATATCAGATTAACGAAACGGGAAAGTTTATTAAATTATAGAAATGCCAAAACATCAAATTAGCGACATACCAGAATATAAAAGTGCTAAATTAATCATAGAAGCGAATATCATAGTAACGAAATCAAATAACGATGTATCAAATAAACGAATTAGTAAAATATCACATCAACGAAATATCAAAATAGCAAAACGAATAAATTTAAAATTAGCGAAATAGTAAAATATCAAATTTACAAATTAGCTAAATGTTAAATTAACGAAATATCAAGATGTGAAATTATCGAAACGCCAAAATATCAGGTTAACGACGAAGCATATTAGAGAAATTTCAGAATAACGAAACGCAAAAAGTTTAAATTATAGAAATGGCAAAACATCAAATTATCGACATACCAGAATATAAAAATGCTAAATTAATCATAGAAACGAATATCATAGTTACGAAATCAAATAACGATGTATCAAATAAACGAATTAGTAAAATATCACATCAACGAAATATCAAAATAGCAAAACAAATAAATTTAAAATTAGCGAAACAGTAAAATATCAAATTTACAAATTAGCTAAATGTTAAATTAACGAAATATCAAGATGTCAAATTATCGAAACGCGAAAATATCAGGTTAACGACGAAGCACATTAGAGAAATATCAGATTAACGAAACGCAAAAAGTTTAAATTTTAGAAATGGCAAAACATCAAATTATCGACATACCAGAATATAAAAATGCTAAATTAATCATAGAAACGAATATCATAGTAACGAAATCAAATAACGATGTACCAAATAAAAGAATTAGTAAAATATCACATCAACGAAATATCAAAATAGCAAAACGAATAAATATAAAATTAGCGAAATAGTATAATATCAAATTTACAAATTAGCTAAATGTTAAATTAATGAAATATCAAGATGTCAAATTATCGAAACGCAAAAATATCAGGTTAACGACGAAGCATATTAGAGAAATATCAGATTAATGAAACGCAAAAAGTTTAAATTATAGAAATGGCAAAACATCAAATTATCGACATACCAGAATATAAAAATGCTAAATTAATCATAGAAACGAATATCATAGTAACGAAATCAAATAACGATGTACCAAATAAAAGAATTAGTAAAATATCACATCAACGAAATATCAAAATAGCAAAACGAATAAATATAAAATTAGCGAAATAGTATAATATCAAATTTACAAATTAGCTAAATGTTAAATTAATGAAATATCAAGATGTCAAATTATCGAAACGCAAAAATATCAGGTTAACGACGAAGCATATTAGAGAAATATCAGATTAATGAAACGCAAAAAGTTTAAATTATAGAAATGGCAAAACATCAAATTATCGACATACCAGAATATAAAAATGCTAAATTAATCATAGAAACGAATATCATAGTAACGAAATCAAATAACGATGTATCAAATAAAGGAATTAGTAAAATATCACATCAACGAAATATCAAAACGAATAAATATAAAATTAGCGAAATAGTAAAATATCAAATTTACAAATTAGCTAAATGTTAAATTAACGAAATATCAAGATGTCAAATTATCGAAACGCCAAATAAAATGCCAAATTAATGTTAGAAGCGAATATCGTAGAAACGAAATCAAATAACGATGTATCAAATAAACGAATTAGTAAAATATCACATCAACGAAATATCAAAATAGCAAAACGAATAAATTTAAAATTAGCGAAATAGTAAAATATCAAATTTACAAATTAGCTAAACGTTAAATTAACGAAATATCAAGATGTCAAATTATCGAAACGCCAAATAAAATGCCAAATTAATGTTAGAAGCGAATATCATAGAAACGAAATCAAATAACGATGTATCAAATAAACGAATTAGTAAAATATCACATCAACGAAATATCAAAATAGCAAAACGAATAAATTTAAAATTAGCGAAATAGTAAAATATCAAATTTACAAATTAGCTAAACGTTAAATTAACGAAATATCAAGATGTCAAATTATCGAAACGCCAAAATATCAGGTTAACGACGAAGCACATTAGAGTAATATCAGATTAACGAAACGGGAAAGTTTAAATTATAGAAATGGCAAAACATCAAATTAGCGAAATACCAAAATATGAAAATGCCAAATTAATGATAGAAGCGAATATCATAGAAACGAAATCAAATAACGATGTATCAAATAAACGAATTAGTAAAATTTCACATCAACGAAATATCAAAATAGCAAAGCGAATAAATATAAAATTAGCGAAATAGTAAAATATCAAATTTACAAATTAGCTAAATGTTAAATTAACGAAATATCAAGATGTCAAATTATCGAAACGCCAAATATCAGGTTAACGACGAAGCACATTAGAGAAATATCAGATTAACGAAACGGGAAAAGTTTAAATTATAAAAATGGCAAGACATCAAATTAGCGAAATGCCAAAATATAAAAATGCCAAATTAATGATATAAACGAATATCATCATACCGAAATATAATAACGATGTATCAAATAAAAGAATTAGCAAAATATCACATCAACGAAATATCAAAATAGCAAAACAAATAAATATAAAATTAGCGAAATAGTAAAATATCAAATTTATAAATTAGCTATAAGTTATATTAACGAAATATCAAGATGTCAAATTATGGAAACGGTTAAAAATATCAGGTTAACGACGAAGCAGATTAGAGAAATATCAGATTAGCGAAACGGAAAAAATACATATATAAAAAAATATGAAAATGCAAAATTAATGATAGAAACGAATATCATAATAACTAAATCAAATAACAATGTATGTAGTTGTAGTTCCGCACTCAGGCTGTTAGATGTACCCAAGGTCCTGCAGGTGAACCCTAAGAAGATATATCTGAAGAGTAAATAGAAGTCATAAATAATAACAAAATGGTAAGTATAAAATAAAATACTAAAACCTTGTAAGTTGAGTCACTTTTTTACCAATTTTCTATATACTTTAAGAAGTAACAATAAACAAATCAATTCGAACACCCGTCCGATTCCGATCAAATAAACACCGCATTCCTTCCCATAAAACCCCCCCATCATTTAAATTCCCACAAATGGATTAACAATAAACCACCCTTCGACTTTTCTTCACTTCCAGGACCCCCCTCCGAGTCGTCGGCGATAAAGGCGGCCGAATAAAAATTTAAATGGACAATAAAACGGTTCGTGTGCCGGTCGTCTGCCGCTCTTTATTTACCTGGGAAGGGTATCGGGGCCAAGGTCTCAGGCCCATTTCACCAACAACAACTTTTATTTTCCTCGAGAGCCGAAAGTGCCAACAAAGGAGCCGTCAGCGGTCGAGCGAAAGCCAGAAACATGTGATAATCATAGGGTCGTGTTTGTCGGGTTTCTTTAGTGGGGCGATCGAATCGGTCATAAAGTTGTATGGCATTGGGAGCTGGATTGGGTGGACAAGTGTTAAACGCGCTAGATAAGAAACGGGAAGAATGGGGATGAATCAAAGTGGAGTAATTTTTTTTAGATGCTAGTTAATTTAAAACGTTTCACGTACCCGAGACGGCTGCGTCCCCGAGACAGCTTAGTCCATTTTTTACAAATATTTCCTTTTCCCTTTTATATTGTCATCTGTTTTTCTCTTATCGGCATCTAGTTCTGGTTTAGTCCATTTGATTCTTTACCATATTCGTTTTTGGTGCTTCTTATTGTATGCTTTAATCCTTTTTTATTATTCTATTCTGACATCTGCCCATTCGATCTCTGCCATTTTTTAATGTTCCGAAATTGTCTTTTTATTTTTCTATTCTGTAATTCGTTTTCCTCCCCGATGTTTCATTGTCTAATTCTGCACGATTTCTCGTTCTTTTATTTTTTCATTTCATCTTTCCTTTAAATTCCTTCACTTCTTAAACTTTCAAGTTTTTCTATATTTTGAGTTTTTTTATCTTGTTCCCCATTTTTTCATTCTTTTTTACTTTTGTCTCATTTCTTTAATTAATTTCGTCTTCGTTCGTTTGTTTCTTATCGACAGCTCGTCCTTCAATTTTTTTCTCTTTTTTATTTAATTTTATCCTTTCACATTTCCCTTTCCATTTTTGCCTTGTATACTTTTTTTTGTTTTAGTTTTCCTTTTGTTCTTTCAATTATTTCTGGTGCCCTCATTTTAATTTAATCTTCTCATCCTTTTGGTTAACGTCCCATTCTGATGTTTCCCACAATTTGGAATCTTCACTTTTTCATTCCTTCATAATTTTCTTATTTTTGTTAATTTTTTCATTCGTTGTTGTTTTTGTTCCTTTATTCCAACTCTATTGTTCTCACTTCCTTTTCCCATACTTTTTTTTCTTATTGAGGTCTGATTCTGTTTTGTTTTATTCTATTATCTCTATTAATTAATTTTCCCACCTTTCATATTTTACTATGGTTCTCTCTCTTGTTGTATAATTTCATAATATTTTCTTACATTTTTGTAATTATTTTATCCTATTATCTTTACATTCCTTTACATTCTTTAATAATAGATAATAAATAGATACTGATATTTAACTAAATTCCCGTCTTCTTTCAGCTGTATATTTTAAATGTCATTTTCCATGCTTTCATTTCATTGCCTCCTTTGATCTTTTGTTTCTTTTTACTTTTCATCTCCTTTAATTTCCCCTTTTATGTCATTTTATGCTTTAATCTTTTTTTATTATTTCATTCTGTTTTGTTTTATTCTATTATCTCTATTCTTTTATTTTTCCCACCTTTTATATTTTACTCTCATGTTCTCCTCTTGTTGTATCATATCATAATTTTCTCTTACATTTTTGAAATTCTTTTATCCTATTATCTTTACATCCCTGTTTTCTATCAGCTGTATATGTTAAATCTCACTTTTCCATGCTTTCATTTTATTGCCTCTTTTGATCATTTGTTTCTTTTTATTCCGCTTTATTCTTCGATTTTTTTACCTTTCCATTCCTTTCATTACTTTTAATTCCCACCATTTTTTCAAACCTTGATCTGTCCAATCTTTTATCGCCATGTTTTCCTCTTATTCTCCTTTTCAACGTCTAATTCTGTTGTTTAACACTATTTCAGTCTTGAGTTCCTAAATTTTTTATTTATTTCCTTAACTTTCATTTCTTTCATTCTTTGGTGTTTTTATTTTTATTGTCCATTTAATAAAGTCGAAGAGTGGTTTATTGTTAATCCATTTGTGGGAGTTTAACTGATAAGGGGTTTTATGGAAAAAAAATGTGTTGTTTACTTGATCGGAAACGAACGGGTATTCGAATTGTTTTTTTTTTAGTTGTTAAAGTAAATAGAAAATTTTATTTTATCCTTAGCATTTTTTTATTATTTATTGCTTCTATTTACTCTTCTGATATATCTTCTCAGGGTCCACCTGGAGGACCTTAGGTACACCTAACATCCTGAGTGCGGGACCACAACTATTCATTATTATTTCATCATCTTTTTGTTCCCCATTTTTTTTATTTCTGCAACTCGGTTCATCCGTGTGATTCTTATGGACGTCTCAGTTTTCCAATTTTATTTCTAATTCAATTTTATGCTTTTACATTTTGATTCGTTTAATTACTTTTTATATCGTTATTCACTTAATGTTCCCTTCTATAATTAGTCATAAAAAATACTCTTCTTATACTCTTCTTCATTCTTTCCTTCTTTCACCCATTTATCCTATTGTATGGTTTTAACATAGTTTATTTATTTTGTTATCCTTTATTTCAGTTTATAATTTCATAATCTCATTTTCTCTGTCCATTTATATTTACTTTATCGAGTTTTTTCCATTCTTAAATTTTCACCCATTCTACTTTTTATTTTTTTATCACTTATTTCTCTAATTGTTTTGTCTTCTTATCTGTACATTACTTTGTTCTATCATCTTTACATTTCATCTGTCATCTTTCCATTCTTGGATTTCCTTTACTACTTTCATCTTGGATCCCTATTTATTCTTTCGTATTCTTCGATTATTTTATCTTTGCTATATTTTTCATAAATTCACTTCTTTTGCTCTTTTATTCGTCACATTTTAGTTTTGCTTTTTTTCCCAATTTTTATTTTATCTTTAGATCTTTCATTCTACTTTCATCTTCTCATCCTTTTGGTTCTTTTCAACGTGTCATTCTGATGTTTTACATCATTTCAGTCTCCATTGTTTCGTGCTTTTATACCTTTTCTTATTTTTCATTCTCTAGTATCTTTGTTACTTTATTCCGAATCTATTTTTCCCCGTTTCTTTTCTCATCCTTTTGTTTCTTCTTTAGGTCTGATTCTGTTTTGTTTATTCTATTATATACATCCTTTAACTTTCCGTTCTTCCATTTTTTATTCGTTTATATTTTAGTCTTTTGTTCTCTCGTCACTTTTTGTCCCTTTATCCTCCTATAATTGTATCATTGCATAATTTTCTCTCACATTTTTGCAATTGTCTTGTCGTCTTTTCTTTACATTCCGGTGGTCATTTTTCCATTCTCTGATTTTTTGGTTTTTTGTTTCGTTTTACTCTGTTTTATTCTTCGATTTTTTCGTTCTGTTATCAATTTATCGCTGAAACTTTTTTATTACTTTTCATTCCATTATTCTTGCATACAACCTCTTACCGCTGCGCATTGTTTTAATCTTCTATATTATTAATTTTGAACTTTTTCATTCATTTACTTTTTTACTCCTTTATCCTTTTATATTTTAATTTTTAATTTAATTTATCCGCTTGTTCTCCTTTTCCTTCTTTTCTCATCCTTTTGTTTCTTATTTAGGTGTGATTCTTTTTTGTTTTATTATCCTTTACCTTTTCGTTGATGTATTTTTATTTTTATTTTACTCTGTTGTTATTTTGTCACTTTTTGTGTCTTTATTCTCGTATTGTTTCATTAAATAATTTTCTTTTGCATTTTCGAAAATGTTTTATCCTCTTATCTTTACATTCCTATGGTCTATTAGCCACAAATTTGAACATTTTTTCATTCTTTGATTTAATTTCCGCTTTGGTTTTTTATTTCGTTTTACTCTGCTTTATTCTTAGATTTTTTCGTTCTGTTATCAATTTAATGCTGATACTTTTATACTACTTTTTATTCTTTCATTCCATTTTTCTTGCATACCAACACTTACCTCTTGCGTATTGTGTTAATCTTCTATATTTAATTTTGAACTTTTTCATTTGTTTACTTCTTTTACTCCATTATCCCTTCATATTTTAATTTTATTTTTATTTTCCCAATTTTTATTTTATCTTTAGTTGCTTCATTCTCCCTTCATCTTCTCATCCTTTTGGTTCTGTTCAACATTTCATTCCTTTGTTTTATAGCATTTCACTCTTGTATATATTTCTTATCTTTTAATTCTTTGATTATGTAATATTTTTCTTTCTTTGTTCCGAATCTTTTTTTCTCCCTTTCTATCTTAATTATTTCATTCTGTAGTACTTTTCTTCCCATCATTATGTTTCACATCCACCTCTGATTCTGTTTTTTATTCTTTTCATTCTTTTATATTACCGTTTTATTCTCTTACCACTTTTTATTTTTTTTTGTCACTCATTTTTCTATTTTATCCTCTAGATTTCTTTATATTTTCATGTTCTCTCAGCTCTACATTTCAATTGTAATTTTTTTGTTCTTTGCTTTCCTTTCCTCCTTTCATGTTTTATCCTTTTTCATTCTGTCTAATATTTCCTATTTTTTACTTCTCCCTTTTTTATCAATTTGTCACTGATCTTTCTTCATTATATATAATTCTTTCATTCTTTTGACCCATTTCCTTCTTGTACTCTATTATCCTATACCCTTTTTATTTTTTGGTTTCGCTTTTGATAATCTTCTCATCGTTTTGGATCTATTAAAAAAATTTTTATTCTTATTGTCTTGTTTTAAATTATTTCCTCCAAAATTTTTTTCATTATTTTATATTTTCTTATCTGTTAATTCTTCCATTCTTTTCTGTTTTGTTTCTATATTTTCGAATATAGCCTTTCTCTTACCGATTTTTTGGTACAAGTTATTCAAAAAATTCCTTTATTTTTTGATACAACCTTCATTCTTTTAATCTTGTATATTTAATTTTGAAATTTTTCATTCATTTAGTACTTCTTTTATTCCCTTATCCTTTCATATTTTAATTTTTCTTTTATTCTACAAATTTTTATTTTATCTTTAGATCCTTCATTCTTTTATCTTCTCATCCCTTTGGTTCTGTTCAACATTTTATTCCTTTTTTTATACCATTTCAGCCTTCACTTTTTCGTTCTTTTATGTTACATTTTCTTATCTTTTAATTTTTTCAATTTGTGTATTTTTCTTCCTTTTTTGCGAATCTTATATTTCTCTCTTCCTTTTCTGCTTATTTTGTTCCACATCCACCTCTGATTCTGTTTTTTATTCTATTACATCCTTTCATCTTTTCATTCTTTAATATTTTACCCTTTTGTTCTCTTATCATTATCCAGTTGTATCTTAAAATTTTTTTTTGTCACTAATTTTTCTGTTTTATCCTCTTGGTATATTATATTCTTATGTTCTCTCAGCTCCACATTTCAATTCTAATTTTTTTGTTCTTTGCATTCCTTTCCTCCTTTCATGTTTTATCCCTTTTAATTCTGTCTAATTTTTCGATTTTTTACTTATCCTTTTTTACATATAATTCTTTCATTCTTTCATGCCTTAATTTTTTAATCCATTTTCTTCTTTGTGTCTTTTTATTTTTTGGTTTCGATTTTGTTAATCTTCTCATCGTTTTGGTTCCTTCTCATTGTGTTGTTTTAAATTATTTCCTCCAAAATTTTTTCATTATTTTATATTTTCTTACCTTTTAATTCTTCCACTCTTTACTGTTCTGTTCCTTTATTTCATATTTTAATTTTCCTTTTATTTTTTCAATTTTTGTTTTATCTTTAGATTCTTCATTCTCATTTTAACTTCTTATCCTTTTGGTTCTGCTCAACATTATTTTCTCATCTTTTAAATCCTTTTTTATTTCTTTGCTACGAATCAATTTTTTATCATTTCTCTTTTAATTCTTTTATTCTGTAGTATTTTACTTCATTTGTCCCTTTTCTCATCATTTTGTTTCACATCCACCTCTGATTCTGTTTTTTATTCTTTTACATCCTTTCATCTTTTCATTCTTTTATATTTTACTCTTTTGTTCTCTTCTCACTTTTTATCAATAAAATTGTATCATTACATTTTTTCTTTGCGACTCATTTTTCCATTTTATCCACTTAATGTCTTTATATTTTTACGTTCCCTTTTATTCTGTAGTATTTTTCTTCATTTGTCCCTTTTATCATCATTTTGTTTCACATCCACCTCTGATTCTGTTTTTTATTCTTTTACATCCTTTCATCTTTTCATTCTTTTATATTTTACTCTTTTGTTCTCTCCTCACTTTTTATCAATAAAATTGTATCATTACATTTTTTCTTTGCGACTCATTTTTTTATTTTATCCACTTGATGTCTTTATATTTTTATGTTCCCTGAGCTCTACATTTCAATTGTAATTTTTTTGTTCTTTGCTTTCCTTTCCTCCTTATATGTTTTATCCTTTTTCATTCTGTCTAATATTTCCTATTTTTTACTTCTCCCTTTTTTTTATCAATTTGTCACTGATCCTTCTTCATTATATATAATTCTTTCATTCTTTTGACCCATTTCCTTCTTGTACTCTATTATCCTATACCCTTTTTAATTTTTGGTTTCGTTTTTGATAATCTTCTCATCGTTTTGGATCTATTAATTTTTTTTTATTCTTATTGTGTTGTTTTAAATTATTTCCTTCAAATTTTTTTCATTATTTTATATTTTCTTATCTTTTAATTTTTCTATTCTTTTCTGTTTTGTTTCTATATTTTCGAATATAGTTTCCTTTCTCTTACCGATTTTTTGGTACAAGTTATTTAAAAAATTCAAAATAAAAAATTCCTTTATTTTTTGATACAACCTTCATTCTTTTAATCTTGTATATTTAATTTTGAAATCTTTCATTCATTTAGTACTTCTTTTATTCCCTTATCCTTTCATATTTTAATTTTTCTTTTATTCTACAAATTTTTATTTTATCTTTAGATCCTTCATTCTTTTATCTTCTCATCCCTTTGGTTCTGTTCAACATTTTATTCCTTTTTTTATACCATTTCAGCCTTCACTTTTTCGTTCTTTTATGTTACATTTTCTTATCTTTTAATTTTTTCAATTTGTATATTTTTCTTCCTTTTTTGCGAATCTTATATTTCTCTCTTCCTTTTCTGCTTATTTTGTTCCACATCCTCTTCTGATTCTGTTTTTTTATTTTATTACATCCTTTCATCTTTTCATTCTTGAATATTTTACCCTTTTGTTCTCTTATCATTATCCAGCTGTATCTTTACAATTTTTTTTTGTTACTATTTTTTCTGTTTTATCCTCTTGGTATATTATATTCTTATGTTCTCTCAGCTCCACATTTCAATTCTAATTTTTTTGTTCATTGCTTTCCTTTCCTCCTTTCATGTTTTATATCTTTTCATTCTGTCTAATTTTTCTTTTTTTATTTTTCCGTTTCTATTTTTCAATTTATCGCTGATCCCTCTTCATTACATTCAATTCTTTCATTAATTCATTCCTTAATTTTCTACTCAGCTTTTTTATTATTTCCTACATTTTCACATTTTGACTCCTTTAATCAGTTTTTATCTATATTTTTTTTGTGTGGTTTTAACTTTTTAGTTTTTTTATTTTCTTATCCTTTCATTTTTGTTTATAATTTCATAATCTCATTTTCTCTATCCACTGACGACTCACTCTTTAGCCACCCTCAGTTCCCTTTATCTGTTTTTTTCCATTCTTAAAAATTTATCTTTTTATTGTTTTTTTTTTTATTCGATTACATACATTAGTGTTTTGTTCCCTCGTCACTTTTTGTGTCTTTATTCTCATATTGTATCACTGCATAATTTTTTCTTTCACTTTTGCAATTGTCTTATCGTCTCTTCTTTAAATTCCGGTGTTCTATCACCTATAAATTTCAACTGTCATTTTTTAATTTATAATTCTTTGATTTCATTTCACCCTTTGATCTTTTTTTTATTGTTTTATTCTTCGATTTTTTACATTTTCGCTCTTTTATGAATTTATCGCTGATCCTTTTTCATTACTTTTAATTTCTTAATACTTTCATTCCTTTATCTGTCCAACATCGTATTGCTATGCATTTCTAATCTAATTCTGTTTTGTTTTATTTTATTGCAACGTTTATCTTTTTATTATTTTATTGTTTCTTCCTTTTATATTTTACTCTCTTGTTTTTGTCCCTTTATTTGCCTATTGTATCGTTGCCTAATTTCCTTTAATTTTTTTTAATCGTTTTATCCTCTTATCTTTACATTCCTGTCGTCTATCAACTGTGATTTTTCAATTCTTTGATTTCATTTCCTCCTTTGTTCCCTTGTTTCTTCTTCTCTTTCCCTTCTTTTGCTTTATTCTTAGTTTTTTCTTTTTCCTTATTTTATCAATTTATCGCTGATCCTTTTTCATTACTTTTCATTTTTTGATTTTTCCATTCATTTGCTTCTTTTACTCTTTTATCCTTACACACTTTAGTTTTCTTTTTCTTTTTTTCATTTTTAGATCCTTCTTTCCACTTTCATTTTTTTATTCTTTTGGTTCTTTTCGACGTCTCATTCTGTTGTTTTGCACCATTTCAGCCTTCACTTTTTAACTCTTAGTGTTTTTGTTTCTTTATGCGAATCCCCCTTTTTGTTCTCATATTTTTATTTATTATGGAGGTTGTATTCTGTCTTGTTTTATTCTATTTCATCTTTTGTCTTTTCATTCATTAATATTTTTATATTTTTACTTTTATATTTCACACTGTTGTTCTCTCGTCCTGTTGTATCATTGCATAATTTCCTCTTAGATTTTTCTAATGGTTCTATTCTCTTATCGTTACATTCCTGTGTTCTATCAGCTACACATTTGAACGGTAATTTTTCATACTTTGATTTCTACAACACCCCCCAGCCCAAGGGGGCTCTCGATGGTAACTACGGCCCCCTGTCCCATTTGTTTTTATTTTTGTGTTGTTGCGCAATATGTCCAAAAATAAATTTATTGCAATTTCGACAGGCCAGCGTGTGTCGGGTCAGCTACGTAATAATTACCGAAATCTAAATGGTGGTATTGTCTAAGATTTACAGCAATTATTGGTGGTCTAACCCCGGCCAACGCCGTGCACTTTGCTAGTCTTCTTTATTTAATTTTAAACTTTTTCATTCATTTACTTGTTTTACTCCTTTATCCTTTCATATTTTAAATTTCTTTTTATTTTCCCATTTTTTTTTTATCTTTAGATCCTTCAATTTTGTTTCATCTTCTCATCCTTTAGGTTCTGTTGAACATTTCATTCCTTTGTTTTACACCATTTCACTTTTTCATTCTTTTATATATTTTCTTATATTTTAATTATTTCATTCTGTAAAATTTTTCTTCTTTTTCTTTCACATCCACCTCTGATTCTGTTTTTTATTCTTTTACATCTTTTCATCTTTTCATTCTTTTATATTTTACTCTTTTGTTCTCTTCTCACTTTTTATCAATAAAATTGTATCATTACATTTTTTCTTTGCGACTCATTTTTTTTTATTTTATCCACTTGATGTCTTTATATTTTTATGTTCCCTGAGCTCTACATTTCAATTGTAATTTTTTTGTTCTTTGCTTTCCTTTCCTCCTTTCATGTTTTATCCTTTTTCATTCTGTCTAATATTTCCTATTTTTTACTTCTTCCTTTTTTTATCAATTTATCACTGATCCTTCTTCATTATATATAATTCTTTCATTCTTTTGACCCATTTCCTTCTTGTACTCTATTATCCTATACCCTTTTTATTTTTTGGTTTCGTTTTTGATAATCTTCTCATCGTTTTGGATTTATAATTTTTTTTTATTCTTATTGTGTTGTTTTAAATTATTTCCTCCAAAATTTTTTTCATTATTTTATGTTTTCTTATCTGTTAATTCTTCCATTCTTTTCTGTTTTGTTTCTATATTTTCGAATATAGTTTCCTTTCTCTTACCGATTTTTTGGTACAAGTTATTCAAAAAATTCAAAATAAAAAATTCCTTCATTTTTTGATACAACCTTCATTCTTTTAATCTTGTATATTTAGTTTTGAAATTTTTCATTCATTTAGTACTTCTTTTATTCCCTTATCCTTTCATATTTTAATTTTTCTTTTATTCTACAAATTTTTATTTTATCTTTAGATCCTTCATTCTTTTATCTTCTCATCCCTTTGGTTCTGTTCAACATTTTATTCCTTTTTTTATACCATTTTAGCCTTCACTTTTTCGTTCTTTTATGTTATATTTTCTTATCTTTTATTTTTTTCAATTTGTATATTTTTCTTCCTTTTTTGCGAATCTTATATTTCTCTCTTCCTTTTCTGCTTATTTTGTTCCACATCCACCTCTGATTCTGTTTTTTTATTCTATTACATCCTTTCATCTTTTCATTCTTTAATAGTTTACCCTTTTGTTCTTATCATTATCCAGTTTTATCTTTACAATTTTTTTTGTCACCAATTTTTCTGTTTTATCCTCTTGGTATATTATATTCTTATGTTTTCTCAGCTCCACATTTCAATTCTCTTTTTTTTGTTCATTGCTTTCCTTTCCTCCTTTCATGTTTTATCTCTTTTCATTCTGCCTAATTTTTTTTTATTTTTCCGTTTCTGTTTTTCAATTTATCGCTGATCCTTCTTCATTACATTCAATTTTTTCATTAATTCATTCCTTAATTTTCTACTCAGCATTTTTTATTATTTAAACATAACATTTTAGTTTTTTTTATTTTCTTATCCTTTCATTTTTGTTTATAATTTCATAATCTCATTTTCTCTGTCCACTGACGACTCACTCTTTAGCCACCCTCAGTTCCCTTTATCTGGTTTTTTCCATTCGTAAAAATTTATGTTTTTATTGTTTTTTTTATTCGATTACATACATTAGTGTTTTGTTCCCTCGTCACTTTTTGTCTCTTTATTCTCAAATTGTATCACTGCATAATTTTCTCTTTCACTTTTGCAATTGTCTTATCCTCTCTTCTTTAAATTCCGGTGTTCTATCACCTATAAATTTCAACTGTCATTTTTTAATTTATAATTCTTTGATTTCATTGTACCCTTTGATCTTTTTTTTATTGTTTTATTCTTCGATTTTTTACATTTTCGCTCTTTTATGAATTTATCGCTGATCCTTTTTCATTACTTTTAATTTCTTAATACTTTCATTCCTTTATCTGTCCAACATCGTATTGCTATGCATTTCTAATCTAATTCTGTTTTGTTTTATTTTATTGCAACGTTTATCTTTTTATTATTTTATTGTTTCTTCCTTTTATATTTTACTCTCTTGTTGTCTGGAGAGTTTTTGTCCCTTTGTTTGCCTATTGTATCGTTGACTAATGTCCTTTAATTTTTTTAATCGTTTTATCCTCTTATCTTTACATTCCTGTCGTCTATCAACTGTGATTTTTCAATTCTTTGATTTCATTTCCTCCTTTGTTCCCTTGTTTTTTCTTCTCTTTCTCTTCTTTTGCTTTATTCTTAGTTTTTTCTTTTCCCTTATTTTATCAATTTATCGCTGATCCTTCTTCATTACTTTTCATTATTTGATCTATCCAACTTCTGATCGCTTTCAATTTTTTATTCTTTCATATTTTGATTCTTCCATTCATTTGCTTCTTTTACTCTTTTATCCTTACACACTTTAGTTTTCTTTATCTTTTTTTCATTTTTAGATCCTTCTTTCCACTTTCATTTTTTATTCTTTTGGTTCTTTTCGACGTCTCATTCTGTTGTTTTGCACCATTTCAGCCTTCACTTTTTAACTCTTAGTGTTTTTGTTTCTTTATGCGAATCCCCCTTTCTGTTCTCATATTTTTATTTATTGTGGAGGTTGTATTCTGTCTTGTTTTATTCTATTTCATCTTTTATCTTTTCATTCATTAATATTTTTATATTTTTACTTTTATATTTCACACTGTTGTTCTCTCGTCCTGTTGTATCATTGCATAATTTCCTCTTAGATTTTTCTAATGGTTCTATTCTCTTATCGTTACATTCCTGTGTTCTATCAGCTACACATTTGAACGGTAATTTTTCATACTTTGATTTCTACTACACCCCCCAGCCCAAGGGGGTAACTACGCCCCCCTGTCCCATTTGTTTTTATTTTTGTGTTGTTGCGCAATATGTCCAAAAATAAATTTATTGCAATTTGGACAGGCCAGCGTGTGTCGGGTCAGCTACCTAATAATTACCGAAATCTAAATGGTGGTATTGTCTAAGATTTACAGCAATTATTGGTGGTCTAACCCCGGGCAACGCCGTGCACTTTGCTAGTCTTCTATATTTAATTTTAAACTTTTTCATTCATTTACTTCTTTTGCTCCTTTATCCTTTCATATTTTAAATTTCTTTTTATTTTCCCATTTTTTTTTATCTTTAGATCCTTCATTTTTGTTTCATCTTCTCATCCTTTAGGTTCTGTTGAACATTTCATTCCTTTGTTTTACACCATTTCACTTTTTCATTCTTTTATTTATTTTCTTATATTTTAATTATTTCATTCTGTAAAATTTTTCTTCTTTTTCTTTCACATCCACCTCTGATTCTGTTTTTTATTCTTTTACATCTTTTCATCTTTTCATTCTTTTATATTTTACTTTTTGTTCTCTTCTCACTTTTTATCAATAAAATTGTATCATTACAGTTTTTCTTTGCGACTCATTTTTCTATTTTATCCACTTGATGTCTTTATATTTTTATGTTCCCTGAGCTCTACATTTCAATTGTAATTTTTTTGTTCTTTGCTTTCCTTTCCTCCTTTCATGTTTTATCCTTTTTCATTCTGTCTAATATTTCCTATTTTTTACTTCTCCCTTTTTTTTTATCAATTTATCACTGATCCTTCTTCATTATATATAATTCTTTCATTCTTTTGACCCATTTCCTTCTTGTACTCTATTATCCTATACCCTTTTTATTTTTTGGTTTCGTTTTTGATAATCTTCTCATCATTTTGGATCTATTAATTTTTTTTTTATTCTTATTGTGTTGTTTTAAATTATTTCCTCCAAAATTTTTTTCATTATTTTATATTTTCTTATCTGTTAATTCTTCTATTCTTTTCTGTTTTGTTTCTATATTTTCGAATATAGTTTCCTTTCTCTTACCGATTTTTTGGTACAAGTTATTCAAAAAATTCAAAATAAAAAAAATCCTTCATTTTTTGATACAACCTTCATTCTTGTATATTTAATTTTGAAATTTTTCATTCGTTTAGTACTTCTTTTATTCCCTTACCCTTTCATATTTTAATTTTTCTTTTATTCTACAAATTTTTATTTTAACTTTAGATCCTTCATTCTTTTATATTCTCATCCCTTTGGTTCTGTTCAACATTTTATTCCTTTTTTTTATACCATTTCAGCCTTCACTTTTTCGTTCTTTTATGTTACATTTTCTTATCTTTTAATTTTTTCAATTTGTGTATTTTTCTTCCTTTTTTGCGAATCTTATATTTCTCTCTTCCTTTTGTGCTTATTTTGTTCCACGTCCACCTCTGATTCTGTTTTTTTATTCTATTACATCCTTTCATCTTTTCATTCTTTAATATTTTACTCTTTTAAATTATTTCTCCAAAATTTTTTCATTATTTTATATTTTCTTATATTTTAATTCTTCCATTCTTTTCTGTTTTGTTTCTATATTTTCGAATATGGTTTCCTTTCTCTTACCGATTTTTTGGTACAAGTTATTCAAAAAACTCAAAATAAAAAATTCCTTCATTTTTTGATACAACCTTCATTCTTTTAATCTTGTATATTTAATTTTGAAATTTTTCATTCATTTAGTACTTCTTTTATTCCCTTATCCTTTCATATTTTAATTTTTCTTTTATTCTACAAATTTTTATTTTATCTTTAGATCCTTCATTCTTTTATCTTCTCATCCCTTTGGTTCTGTTCAACATTTTATTCCTTTTTTTATACCATTTCAGCCTTCACTTTTTCGTTCTTTTATGTTACATTTTCTTATCTTTTAATTTTTTCAATTTGTATATTTTTCTTCCTTTTTTGCGAATCTTATATTTCTCTCTTCCTTTTCTGCTTATTTTGTTCCACATCCACCTCTGATTCTGTTTTTTTATTTTATTACATCCTTTCATCTTTTCATTCTTTAATATTTTACCCTTTTGTTCTCTTATCATTATCCAGTTGTATCTTTACAATTTTTTTTTGTCACTAATTTTTCTGTTTTATCCTCTTGGTATATTATATTCTTATGTTCTCTCAGCTCCACATTTCAATTCTAATTTTTTTGTTCATTGCTTTCCTTTCCTCCTTTCATGTTTTATATCTTTTCATTCTGTCTAATTTTTCTTTTTTTATTTTTCCGTTTCTATTTTTCAATTTATCGCTGATCCCTCTTCATTACATTCAATGCTTTCATTAATTCATTCCTTAATTTTCTACTCAGCTTTTTTATTATTTCCTACATTTTCACATTTTGACTCCTTTAATCAGTTTTTATATATATTTTTTTTGTGTGGTTTTAACTTTTTAGTTTTTTTATTTTCTTATCCTTTCATTTTTGTTTATAATTTCATAATCTCATTTTCTCTGTCCACTGACGACTCACTCTTTAGCCACCCTCAGTTCCCTTTATCTGTTTTTTTCCATTCTTAAAAATTTATCTTTTTATTGTTTTTTTTTATTCGATTACATACATTAGTGTTTTGTTCCCTCGTCACTTTTTGTCTCTTTATTCTCATATTGTATCACTGCATAATTTTCTCTTTCACTTTTGCAATTGTCTTATCCTCTCTTCTTTAAATTCCGGTGTTCTATCACCTAAAAATTTTAATAATAATTCTTTGATTTCATTTCACCCTTTGATCTCTTTTTATTGTTTTATTCTTCGATTTTTTACATTTTCGCTCTTTTATGAATTTATCTCTGATCCTTTTTCATTACTTTTAATTTCTTAATACTTTCATTCCTTTATCTGTCCAACATCGTATTGCTATGCATTTCTAATCTAATTCTGTTTTGTTTTATTTTATTACAACGTTTATCTTTTTATTATTTTATTGTTTCTTCCTTTTATATTTTACTCTCTTGTTTTCTGGAGAGTTTTTGTCCCTTTGTTTGCCTATTGTATCGTTGACTAATGTCCTTTAATTTTTTTAATCGTTTTATCCTCTTATCTTTACATTCCTGTCGTCTATCAACTGTGATTTTTCAATTCTTTGATTTCATTTCCTCCTTTGTTCCCTTGTTTTTTCTTCTCTTTCTCTTCTTTTGCTTTATTCTTAGTTTTTTCTTTTCCCTTATTTTATCAATTTATCGCTGATCCTTCTTCATTACTTTTCATTATTTGATCTATCCAACTTCTGATCGCTTTCAATTTTTATTCTTTCATATTTTGATTTTTCCATTCATTTGCTTCTTTTACTCTTTTATCCTTACACACTTTAGTTTTCTTTATCTTTTTTTCATTTTTAGATCCTTCTTTCCACTTTCATTTTTTATTCTTTTGGTTCTTTTCGACGTCTCATTCTGTTGTTTTGCACCATTTCAGCCTTCACTTTTTAACTCTTAGTGTTTTTGTTTCTTTATGCGAATCCCCCTTTCTGTTCTCATATTTTTATTTATTGTGGAGGTTGTATTCTGTCTTGTTTTATTCTATTTCATCTTTTATCTTTTCATTCATTAATATTTTTATATTTTTACTTTTATATTTCACTCTTTTGTTCTCTCGTCCTGTTGTATCATTGCATAATTTCCTCTTAGATTTTTCTAATGGTTCTATTCTCTTATCGTTACATTCCTGTGTTCTATCAGCTACACATTTGAACGGTAATTTTTCATACTTTGATTTCTACTACACCCCCCAGCCCAAGGGGGTAACTACGCCCCCCTGTCCCATTTGTTTTTATTTTTGTGTTGTTGCGCAATATGTCCAAAAATAAATTTATTGCAATTTGGACAGGCCAGCGTGTGTCGGGTCAGCTACCTAATAATTACCGAAATCTAAATGGTGGTATTGTGTAAGATTTACAGCAATTATTGGTGGTCTAACCCCGGGCAACGCCGTGCACTTTGCTAGTCTTCTATATTTAATTTTAAACTTTTTCATTCATTTACTTCTTTTGCTCCTTTATCCTTTCATATTTTAAATTTCTTTTTATTTTCCCATTTTTTTTTATCTTTAGATCCTTCATTTTTATTTCATCTTCTCATCCTTTAGGTTCTGTTGAACATTTCATTCCTTTGTTTTACACCATTTCACTTTTTCATTCTTTTATATATTTTCTTATATTTTAATTCTTTCATTCTGTACTGTTTTGTTCTTTTATTTTCGGATCTAGTTTCCTTTTTCTTTACCGATTTTTTGGTACAAGGTATAACCCCAAAAATTCAAAATAAAGACGTTTTTGAATATTGTTTATTAAAGATGCCTTTATATCAACAAACCAAATCATCTACATTTTCTTTGATAATTTCTCAAAAAAAAAATTGAAAAATTAAAAATTTTGAGTTTGGAAAAATGCATTTTTGACATTTCGTTTTATACTTATTTTTTTCGAAAATGGTAAGCATTTTTCAATTAGGGTAATTTTAAAAACACTACAAAAGTTCAATATTTCGTTTTTTTGAATGATTTATAATGAATAGCTTTCTGTTAACAAAACCATCATTAACCACAAAATTAATCGCAACTTACAGCCCCTCATTACGCGATTGTCGCCTAATGAGCGGATCCCCAAACCAGCCCGTATCCTCGCTCCTAAGCACTTTTTGATTACAACCTTCTTGTAATTAATTAGCGGCAACCCAATCGTGACTTTCCGAATTTTGCTATAAAAACAGCGGTCTTCTAACGCTAATCAGTCTCGTACAAAATGCAGTACCTCGCCGTTCTCGTTGTGCTTTTCGTCGGTGCGAACGCCGTAAGTACCACCTCCCTTCAGTTTTTTTTTTTTTGTACAAAACGAAACCGTTTAGGTGAGCAAGGAGTTCGCGAAGAAAATAATGGCCGAGGTGCAGGAGATCGGTATGAATTGCGCCGAGAAAGTGGGAGCCAACGCTGGTAATATTTTTGGTGCTATTTTGGTTTAAATACAGTCGCGGACAGAAAATCTTGACGTCGATTTGAAAAGTTGGCAATAATATAATTACATCAAAATTGGTAAGCCTGGTTGACAACTACACTACATTTAAATTTACAAGGAACGAAAATAACCTTACAACTATCATTCCGCCAACTTAAAGTGTCAAAAATGACAGGTAAAAAATAAGGTTAGAATACTTTGTGAGTTTGTGACAGTGGAATGACATTGATTTTCCGTCCACGACTGTTATTTGTTTTCTATTGCTTCTTTTGCTTAAGAGGTGTAAATTCTGGTTGTGCAGATGAGATCCAGGAGTTGATGGATCACAAGCTTCCCCCCTCCGGACACGGTGCTAAGTGCGTTGTGGCCTGTTTCTACGAACATTACAACATAGTAAGTAATTTTGGGACCTCGAGAGTCTTTGTATCAAAATGCAACATTTACAGTTAACTCCGGATGGAAAGTTCAGCAAGCAAAGCGCCATCGACTCCTTCAGCCGCCTCAAAGACGATGACGAAAAAGTATACCAGAAGGTGTTGAAACTCATAGACATCTGCTACGACAAAGGTAACTACATTTCCACCCGAAATCAAATTAATTCCGAGATTTTCAGTCAAGATTGTGGACGATCGTTGTGAAAGTGCAACCAACATGGCGGTTTGTGCCAGGGATGAAGCCGCAGCCGTAAGTTTGGTTTGCCGCCCTCCCCTATTTGTAACGTGTTTAAATTCCAGCTCGGGCTAACCAAGGAGATTTTCATGGGTGGCGCTTAGACCTCGCAAATGAGTTTGTAATCACTTCTTAGAAATACAGTAGACGAACATTCAATTTCGTTTTATTTTTCCTTCAGCGGTAGAGATTATTAGTGGAGATGCGGTTAAAGTGTAATAGGGTTTTAAGGTAAATGCAAGAATCGAATATCCTCGCAATCTCCGCCCATATAAAAGAGGAAATCTGTAATCGCTTCCCATATTTGAGAAGTTGAGAAGACTCAATTTAGTTGCGACGAGTGGCACTTTATTTATTTTCGTGTTCCGGTGCTGAAAAATGAGTTTTCAGTGTTTTGAGGGGGTTTCTTTGAGGAACTTCGTCACGTCTATTAGTGGAGGAATTGAAGGTGTTTGAGTATGCAAAATATGATAATTAATGAAATAAGGGGATAGTAGAAATAATAGAGATATTTCGAAGTTGAAAGTTATAAAATTGATAAATTGTTAATACGAAATGACAAGTTACAATTATTACGGAAACTACTACAAACGCTTACATAGGCTTCCTACACTCTGAGTCCACAGTCGTGACTTCCTGGTGCTCTAAAGTCCGGTCTACAATGGAGGAGCTGCAGCTACGGTCCGGCTAACCCTCGACACACCTGTGACCTCCCAACCTGGTGGTGTTATTCACACAGCTCTACGAAGTTTCCTCTCAACGCCTCACAGTCCTAGGGGTCTCCTGCACCGTACAACAGTAACGAGGCCGAATAGAGCGTAATATAGTAATTGTTTAAGCTGTAGGAAAATTCAGCATTGAGCTTCACCGGTCTTCTATCACACCAGTGACGAAATGATGCCAACCGATCGGGTCTCTCTCCCCCACGACAAGGTCAACTTATCGCTTGTAAACAAACACACCTAACCTCACATTAGGGGTGCACAACCTTTAATAATAAACAAAAGTTACAATTCGGAAATTCGGACGACTCTTTCGATCCTGGAAGTTGGGTCACTGTGGTGGTCCTCTCTTGTGCCTCTCCCTATTTCATTCGAATTATGTCATTTTTAAAAATTTGTGTAAAGAACTTGTAGGATATATTTAGACTTAAAATTAGTAAATTTTTATTAAACAGAATCTTGTCTTAAGTGTTCCAAAAAGTGTCACAACTACTATTACAACCTAAAATAGTTGTGTCGTTCTGACAAATATCTGAGGTATGGGTGGTGACACAGAAAATACAGTTATGTCCCCAAAAGTCATTTAATGAACAAATAAATAAACAAAATTTCTTACAAATTAAGAATATTAAATTAACGTTGCGATGATTGAAATTAAATTGACACGTAACAACTTGGTTAAATATAAACTATATGAATGTTGAAATGAGAATGTAACAAATTAAATTATGAATATTGTAATACTCTTAAACGGTTAAATTACATCGAAATTATTAAATACAAGATTTTTGAGATCTGTGAACATTTATTGTCAAAACCAATTTAGGGAAATGTCGATAAGAGAACTTTGTGAGACATTGTGTTGATTCCCATAAGTGCTCCAAAATGTGTCATAATTACCTAGATTACAATTTGACAATTTTTGTTATCTGTGGAGTTCATCAACAAGATATATTTCCTTTAAAAATTTCAAAATTTATATAAAAATATCTTCTCGAAACATTTTGTTGATTTCCCGTGTCATAGGTACTAAAAAAAGTGTCATAATTACCCAGATTAGGATTTGACAAATTTTGAAATGTTTGGAATTTTATTGTCAAACTATTAATAATAATTCATTAATTTGCAAATTTCCATCAAAGTTCTTTGTAAGAAATTGTCTTAATTCTTCGTGTCGTAATTGCTCCAAAATGTGTCATAATTCCCCAGATTACAATTTGACAATTTTTGGGATTTGTGGGATTGCACCGTCTGCAGATCTCTTTGAGACATTTTTTGATTTCCCGTGCCATACGTACTCCAAAAAGCGTCATAATTATCCCGTTTAGAATTTGACAAATTTTGAAAAGTGTGGACTTTCATTGTTAAGATGTATTTAGACTATACAATTGTAAAATTATATAAATAAACTTTTTGAGACATTGTAGTGATTTTCCGTGTCATAATTACTCAGATTACAATTTGACAATTTTTGAGATCTGTGAAAATTTATTTTCAAGACCAATTTAGGGAAATGTCTATTAAAGAACTTTGTGAGACATTGTGTTGATTCCCCTTGTCATAAGTGCTCCAAAATGTGTCATAATTCCCTAGATTACAATTTGACAATTTTTGTTATCTGTGGAGTTCATCTACAAGTTATATTTCCTTTAAAAATTGCTAAATTTATATAAAAATACCTTCTCGAAACATTATGTTGATTTCCCGTGTTATAGGTACTAAAAAAAGTGTCATAATTACCCAGATTACAATTTGACAATTTTTGGGATTTGTTGGATTGCATCTTCTGCAGATCTTTCTGAGACTTTTTTGATTTCCCGTGCCATACGTACTCCAAAAAGCGTCATAATTATCCCGTTTAGAATTTGACAAATTTTGAAATGTTTGGAATTTTATTGTCAAACAATTAATAATGCTTCATTAATTTGCAAATTTCCATCAAAGTTCTTTGTAAGAAATTGTCTTAATTCTTCGTGTCATAATTGCTCCAAAATGTATCATAATTCCCTAGATTACAATTTGACAATTTTTGGGATTTGTTGGATTGCATCTTCTGCAGATCTTTCTGAGACTTTTTTGATTTCCCGTGCCATACGTACTCCAAAAAGCGTCATAATTATCCCGTTTAGAATTTGACAAATTTTGAAAAGTGTGGACTTTCATTGTTAAGATGTATTTAGACTATACATTTGTTAAATTATATAAATAAACTTTTTGAGACATTGTGGTGATTTTCCGTGTCATAATTACTCAGATTACAATTTGACAATTTTTGAGATCTGTGAACATTTATTGTCAAGACCAATTTAGGGAAATGTCTATAAGAGAACTTTGTGAGACATTGTGTTGATTCCAATTGTCATAAGTGCTCCAAAATGTGTCATAATTCCCTAGATTACAATTTGACAATTTTTGGGATTTGTTGGATTGCACCGTCTGCAGATCTTTTTGAGACAGTTTTTGATTTCCCGTGCCATACATACTCCAAAAAGCGTCATAATTATCCCGTTTAGAATTTGACAAATTTTGAAAAGTGTGGAATTTTATTGTCAAACTATTAATAATGATTCATTAATTTGCAAATTTTCATCAAAGTTCTTTGTAAGAAATTGTCTTAATTCTCCGTGTCATAATTGCTTCAAAATGTGTCATAATTCCCCAGATTACAATTTGACAATTTTTGGGATTTGTTGGATTGCATCTTCTGCAGATCTTTTTGAGACTTTTTTGATTTCCCGTGCCATACGTACTCCAAAAAGCGTCATAATTATCCCGTTTAGAATTTGACAAATTTTGAAAAGTGTGGACTTTCATTGTTAAGATGTATTTAGACTATACATTTGTAAAATTATACAAATAAACTTTTTGAGACATTGTGGTGATTTTCCGTGTCATAATTACTCAGATTACAATTTGACAATTTTTGAGATCTGTGAAAATTTATTGTCAAGACCAATTTAGGGAAAAGTTTATAAAAGAACTTTGTGAGACATTGTGTTGATTCCCCTTGTCATAAGTGCTCCAAAATGTGTCATAATTCCCTAGATTACATTTTGACAATTTTTGGGATTTGTGGGATTGCACCGTCTGCAGATCTTTTTGAGACATTTTTTGATTTCCCGTGCCATACGTACTCCAAAAAGCGTCATAATTATCCCCTTTAGAATTTGACAAATTTTGAAAAGTGTGGACTTTCATTGTTAAGATGTATTTAGACTATACATTTGTAAAATGATACAAATAAACTTTTTGAGACATTGAGGTGATTTTCCGTGTCATAATTACTCAGATTACAATTTGACAATGTTTGAGATCTGTGAAAATTTATTGTCAAGACCAGTTTAGGGAAATGTCTATTAAAGAACTTTGTGAGACATTGTGTTGATTCCCCTTGTCATAAGTGCTCCAAAATGTGTCATAATTCCCTAGATTACAATTTGACAATTTTTTGGATCTGTGGAGTTCATCTACAAGATATATTTCTTTTACAAATTGCTAAATTTATATAAAAATATCTTCTCGAAACATTATGTTGATTTCCCGTGTCATAGGTACTAAAAAAAGTGTCATAATTACCCAGATTACAATTTGACAATTTTTGGGATTTGTTGGATTGCATCTTCTGCAGATCTTTTTGAGACTTTTTTGATTTCCCGTGCCATACGTACTCCAAAAAGCGTCATAATTATCCCGTTTAGAATTTGACAAATTTTGAAAAGTGTGGACTTTCATTGTTAAGATGTATTTAGACTATACATTTGTAAAATTATACAAATAAACTTTTTGAGACATTGTGGTGATTTTCCGTGTCATAATTACTCAGATTACAATTTGACAATTTTTGAGATCTGTGAAAATTTATTGTCAAGACCAATTTAGGGAAAAGTTTATAAAAGAACTTTGTGAGACATTGTGTTGATTCCCCTTGTCATAAGTGCTCCAAAATGTGTCATAATTCCCTAGATTACATTTTGACAATTTTTGGGATTTGTGGGATTGCACCGTCTGCAGATCTTTTTGAGACATTTTTTGATTTCCCGTGCCATACGTACTCCAAAAAGCGTCATAATTATCCCGTTTAGAATTTGACAAATTTTGAAAAGTGTGGACTTTCATTGTTAAGATGTATTTAGACTATACATTTGTAAAATTATACAAATAAACTTTTTGAGACATTGTGGTGATTTTCCGTGTCATAATTACTCAGATTACAATTTGACAATTTTTGAGATCTGTGAAAATTTATTGTCAAGACCAGTTTAGGGAAATGTCTATTAAAGAACTTTGTGAGACATTGTGTTGATTCCCCTTGTCATAAGTGCTCCAAAATGTGTCATAATTCCCTAGATTACAATTTGACAATTTTTTGGATCTGTGGAGTTCATCTACAAGATATATTTCTTTTACAAATTGCTAAATTTATATAAAAATATCTTCTCGAAACATTATGTTGATTTCCCGTGTCATAGGTACTAAAAAAAGTGTCATAATTACCCAGATTACAATTTGACAATTTTTGGGATTTGTTGGATTGCATCTTCTGCAGATCTTTTTGAGACTTTTTTGATTTCCCGTGCCATACG
Source organism: Diaperis boleti (assembly GCA_963583935.1). Classification (NCBI taxonomy): domain Eukaryota; kingdom Metazoa; phylum Arthropoda; class Insecta; order Coleoptera; family Tenebrionidae; genus Diaperis; species Diaperis boleti. The sequence goes on from OY757242.1 coordinate 10,970,272, forward strand.
TACTCCAAAAAGCGTCATAATTATCCCGTTTAGAATTTGACAAATTTTGAAAAGTGTGGACTTTCATTGTTAAGATGTATTTAGACTATACATTTGTAAAATTATACAAATAAACTTTTTGAGACATTGTGGTGATTTTCCGTGTCATAATTACTCAGATTACAATTTGACAATTTTTGAGATCTGTGAAAATTTATTGTCAAGACCAATTTACGGAAAAGTTTATAAAAGAACTTTGTGAGACATTGTGTTGATTCCCCTTGTCATAAGTGCTCCAAAATGTGTCATAATTACCTAGATTACAATTTGATAATTTTTGTTATCTGTGGAGTTCATCTACAAGATATATTTCCATTAAAAATTGCTAAATTTATATAAAAATACCTTCTCGAAACATTATGTTGATTTCCCGTGTCATAGGTGCTAACAAAAGTGTCATAATTACCCAGATTAGGATTTGACAAATTTTGAAATGTTTGGAATTTTATTGTCAAACTATTAATAATAATTCATTAATTTGCAAATTTTCATCAAAGTTCTTTGTAAGAAATTGTCTTAATTCTTCGTGCCGTAATTGCTCCAAAATGTGTCACAATTTACCAGATTACAATTTGACAATTTTTGGGATTTGTTGGATTGCATCTTCTGCAGATCTTTTTGAGACTTTTTTGATTTCCCGTGCCATACGTACTCCAAAAAGCGTCATAATTATCCCCTTTAGAATTTGACAAATTTTGAAATGTGTGGACTTTCATTGTTAAGATGTATTTAGACTATACATTTGTTAAATTATATAAATAAACTTTTTGAGACATTGTGGTGATTTTTCGTGTCATAATTACTCAGATTACAATTTGACAATTTTTGAGATCTGTGAAAATTTATTGTCAAGACCAATTTAGGGAAATGTCTATTAAAGAACTTTGTGAGACATTGTGTTGATTCCCCTTGTCATAAGTGCTCCAAAATGTGTCATAATTCCCTAGATTACAATTTGACAATTTTTTGGATCTGTGGAGTTCATCTACAAGATATATTTCTTTTACAAATTGCTAAATTTATATAAAAATATCTTCTCGAAACATTATGTTGATTTCCCGTGTCATAGGTACTAAAAAAAGTGTCATAATTACCCAGATTAGGATTTGACAAATTTTTGAAATGTTTGGAATTTTATTGTCAAACTATTAATAATGGTTCATTAATTTGCAAATTTCCATCAAAGTTCTTTGTAAGAAATTGTCTTAATTCTCCGTGTCATAATTGCTTCAAAATGTGTCATAATTCCCCAGATTACAATTTGACAATTTTTGGGATTTGTTGGATTGCATCTTCTGCAGATCTTTTTGAGACTTTTTTGATTTCCCGTGCCATACGTACTCCAAAAAGCGTCATAATTATCCCGTTTAGAATTTGACAAATTTTGAAAAGTGTGGACTTTCATTGTTAAGATGTATTTAGACTATACATTTGTAAAATTATACAAATAAACTTTTTGAGACATTGTGGTGATTTTCCGTGTCATAATTACTCAGATTACAATTTGACAATTTTTGAGATCTGTGAAAATTTATTGTCAAGACCAATTTAGGGAAAAGTTTATAAAAGAACTTTGTGAGACATTGTGTTGATTCCCCTTGTCATAAGTGCTCCAAAATGTGTCATAATTCCCTAGATTACATTTTGACAATTTTTGGGATTTGTGGGATTGCACCGTCTGCAGATCTTTTTGAGACATTTTTTGATTTCCCGTGCCATACGTACTCCAAAAAGCGTCATAATTATCCCCTTTAGAATTTGACAAATTTTGAAAAGTGTGGACTTTCATTGTTAAGATGTATTTAGACTATACATTTGTAAAATGATACAAATAAACTTTTTGAGACATTGTGGTGATTTTCCGTGTCATAATTACTCAGATTACAATTTGACAATTTTTGAGATCTGTGAAAATTTATTGTCAAGACCAGTTTAGGGAAATGTCTATTAAAGAACTTTGTGAGACATTGTGTTGATTCCCCTTGTCATAAGTGCTCCAAAATGTGTCATAATTCCCTAGATTACAATTTGACAATTTTTTGGATCTGTGGAGTTCATCTACAAGATATATTTCTTTTACAAATTGCTAAATTTATATAAAAATATCTTCTCGAAACATTATGTTGATTTCCCGTGTCATAGGTACTAAAAAAAGTGTCATAATTATCCAGATTACAATTTGACAATTTTTGGGATTTGTTGGATTGCATCTTCTGCAGATCTTTTTGAGACTTTTTTGATTTCCCGTGCCATACGTACTCCAAAAAGCGTCATAATTATCCCCTTTAGAATTTGACAAATTTTGAAATGTGTGGACTTTCATTGTTAAGATGTATCTAGACTATACATTTGTAAAATCATATAAATAAACTTTTTGAGACATTGTGGTGATTTTCCGTGTCATAATTACTCAGATTACAATTTGACAATTTTTGAGATCTGTGAACATTTATTGTCAAGACCAATTTAGGGAAAAGTCTATAAAAGAACTTTGTGAGACATTGTGTTGATTCCCCTTGTCATAAGTGCTCCAAAATGTGTCATAATTACCTAGATTACATTTTGACAATTTTTGGGATTTGTGGGATTGCACCGTCTGCAGATCTTTTTAAGACATTTTTTGATTTCCCGTGCCATACGTACTCCAAAAAGCGTCATAATTATCCCGTTTAGAATTTGACAAATTTTGAAAAGTGTGGACTTTCATTGTTAAGATGTATTTAGACTATACATTTGTAAAATTATATAAATAAACTTTTTGAGACATTGTGGTGATTTTCCGTGTCATAATTACTCAGAATGCAATTTGACAATTTTTGAGATCTGTGAACATTTATTGTCAAGACCAATTTAGGGAAATGTCTATAAAAGAACTTTGTGAGACATTGTGTTGATTTCCCTTGTCATAAGTGCTCCAAAATGTGTCATAATTCCCTAGATTCCAATTTGACAATTTTTTGGATCTGTGGAGTTCATCTACAAGATATATTTCCTTTACAAATTGCTAAATTTATATAAAAATATCTTCTCGAAACATTATGTTGATTTCCCGTGTCATAGGTACTAAAAAAAGCGTCATAATTACCCAGATTAGGAATTGACAAATTTTGAAATGTTTGGAATTTTATTGTCAAACTATTAATAATGGTTCATTAATTTGCAAATTTCCATCAAAGATCTTTGTAAGAAATTGTCTTAATTCTCCGTGTCATAATTGCTTCAAAATGTGTCATAATTCCCCAGATTACAATTTGACAATTTTTGGGATTTGTTGGATTGCATCTTCTGCAGATCTTTTTGAGACTTTTTTGATTTCCCGTGCCATACGTACTCCAAAAAGCGTCATAATTATCCCGTTTAGAATTTGACAAATTTTGAAATGTGTGGACTTTCATTGTTAAGATGTATTTAGACTATACATTTGTTAAATTATATAAATAAACTTTTTGAGACATTGTGGTGATTTTCCGTGTCATAATTACTCTGATTACAATTTGTCAATTTTTGAGATTTGTGAACATTTATTGTCAAGACCAATTTAGGGAAATGTCTATAAGAGTACTTTGTGAGACATTGTGTTGATTCCAATTGTCATAAGTTCTCCAAAATGTGTCATAATTCCCTAGATTACAATTTTACAATTTTTGTTATCTGTGGAGTTCATCTACAAGATATATTTCCTTTAAAAATTGCTAAATTTATATAAAAATACCTTCTCGAAACATTATGTTGATTTCCCGTGTCATAGGTACTAACATAAGTGTCATAATTACCCAGATTAGGATTTGACAAATTTTGAAATGTTTGGAATTTTATTGTCAAACAATTAATAATGCTTCATTAATTTGCAAATTTCCATCAAAGTTCTTTGTAAGAAATTGTCTTAATTCTTCGTGTCATAATTGCTCCAAAATGTATCATAATTCCCTAGATTACAATTTGACAATTTTTGGGATTTGTTGGATTGCATCTTCTGCAGATCTTTCTGAGACTTTTTTGATTTCCCGTGCCATACGTACTCCAAAAAGCGTCATAATTATCCCGTTTAGAATTTGACAAATTTTGAAAAGTGTGGACTTTCATTGTTAAGATGTATTTAGACTATACATTTGTTAAATTATATAAATAAACTTTTTGAGACATTGTGGTGATTTTCCGTGTCATAATTACTCAGATTACAATTTGACAATTTTTGAGATCTGTGAACATTTATTGTCAAGACCAATTTAGGGAAATGTCTATAAGAGAACTTTGTGAGACATTGTGTTGATTCCAATTGTCATAAGTGCTCCAAAATGTGTCATAATTCCCTAGATTACAATTTGACAATTTTTGGGATTTGTTGGATTGCACCGTCTGCAGATCTTTTTGAGACAGTTTTTGATTTCCCGTGCCATACATACTCCAAAAAGCGTCATAATTATCCCGTTTAGAATTTGACAAATTTTGAAAAGTGTGGAATTTTATTGTCAAACTATTAATAATGATTCATTAATTTGCAAATTTTCATCAAAGTTCTTTGTAAGAAATTGTCTTAATTCTCCGTGTCATAATTGCTTCAAAATGTGTCATAATTCCCCAGATTACAATTTGACAATTTTTGGGATTTGTTGGATTGCATCTTCTGCAGATCTTTTTGAGACTTTTTTGATTTCCCGTGCCATACGTACTCCAAAAAGCGTCATAATTATCCCCTTTAGAATTTGACAAATTTTGAAATGTGTGAACTTTCATTGTTAAGATGTATTTAGACTATACATTTGTAAAATTATATAAATAAACTTTTTGAGACATTGTGGTGATTTTCCGTGTCATAATTACTCAGATTACAATTTGACAATTTTTGAGATCTGTGAAAATTTATTTTCAAAACCAATTTAGGGAAATGTCTATAAAAGAACTGTGTGAGACATTGTGTTGATTCCCCTTGTCATAAGTGCTCCAAAATGTGTCATAATTCCCTAGATTACAATTTGACATTTTTTTGGATCTGTGGAGTTCATCTACAAGATATATTTCTTTTACAAATTGCTAGTTTTATATAAAAATATCTTCTCGAAACATTATGTTGATTTCCCGTGTCATAGGTACTAAAAAAAGTGTCATAATTACCCAGATTAGGATTTGACAAATTTTGAAATGTTTGGAATTTTATTGTCAAACTATTAATAACGATTCATTAATTTGCAAATTTCCATCAAAGTTCTTTGTAAGAAATTGTGTTAATTTTCCGTGGCATAAGTGCTCCAAAAATTATCATAATTACCCAGATAGGAATTCGTCAATTTTTGAAACGTGTGCAATTTTATCGTCAAATCCTATTTGGACCACAATTTTGTAAATTGCTATAACTAAACAATGTGAGGCATGTTGTTGATTCCCTGCATCATAAGTGCTCCAAGATGTGATTACAATTTGACAATTTTTGTTTCATCTTCAAGATACAATAGTTGGACGATAAATTTCTATGAAATATTTTTTTGAGACATTATCTTGATTCCCCATGTCATAGGCACTCCAAAGATTGTCATAATCACCCAGATAAGAATTTGATAATTTTTGAAAGGTGTGCACCTTTATATTGTCAAGACTTATCTCTAACTTCGTAAATTGCTCTAAATAAACTTTGTGAGACATTGTTTTGATTCCCCCTGTTATAAAGTGTCATAATAACCCCGATTATAATTTGACAAATTTTGAGATCTGTGGACGTTTATCCCCAAGACATATTATGCCATAAATTCGTAAATTTCTATAAAAAGAACATTGTGACGATTGTAGGTGTCATAAGTGCCCTAAAACGTGTTATAATTATTTAGCATTTGACAAATTTTGAGTTGTGTGGAATTTTATCGTCAAGATATTATTAAACTATAAATTTGTAAATTTCCATCAAAGTAAATCTTTGTAAAAAAAAACTTAATTCCCTGTGTCGTAAGTGCTCTAAAAATTGTCATAATTATTTTAAAATTTGACAATTTTTGAAACGTGTGCAATTTTGTCAAGGCCTATTTGGATTATAAATTCGTAAGTTGCTATAAATAAACCATGTGAGACATTTTGTTGATTCTCCGTGTAATAGGTGCTCCAAAATGTGTGAATTTCCCCCGCTTACAATTTGACAATTTTTGGGATATTATCTAGAATTTCATCTTCAAGATACAATAGTTGGACGATAAATTCGTAGATTTCTCTAAAGTATCTTTTTGAGACATTATTTTGATTCTCAGTGTCATAAGTACTCCAAAAATTGTCATAATTAACCAGATTAGACTTTGACAAATTTTTGAAATTTGTAGAATTTTATGGTCAAAACCTATTTAGACTATAAATTCGTACGTTTCTACAAAAGAGCTTTGTGAGACATTGGGTTCATTTCCCCTGTCAAGGAAAAGTGTCGTAATTACCCAGATTATAGTTTGACAAATTTCGAAATGTGTGGAATTTTATCGTCGACATATTATTAAACTATAAATTTGTAAATTTCCATCAAAGTTTTTTGTAAGAAATTGTGTTAATTTCCCGTGTCATAATTGCTCCAAAAATTGTCATATATACCCAGATAAAAATTTTTCAATTTTTAAAATGTGTGCACTTTTATTGTCAAGAAACATTTAGACTATAAGTTCGCAAATTACTATAAATAAACTTTGTGAGACATTGTGTTTATTCCTCATGTGACAAGTGCTCCAAAATATGTGATAATTCCCACATTACAATTTGACAATTTTTTTTCAAGGTATATTTGAACTACCAATCCGTAAATTTCTATAGAAGATTTTTTTGAGACATTAATTGGTTTCCCTTGTCATAGGTACTTCAAAAAGTGCCATAATTACCCCGTTTAGAATTTGACAATTTTTTAAATGTGCAATTTTATCGTCAAGGCCTATTTGGACTATAAATTCGTAAATTGCTATAAATAAACCATCTGAGACATTGTGTTGATTCTCCGTGTCATAAGTGCTCCAAAATGTGTATTATTTCCGCCGATTACAATTTGACAATTTTTGGGATATGTAGAGTTTCATCTTCAAGATACAATAGTTGAACGATAAATTCGTTAATTTCTATAAAATATTTTTTCCCCACCTTATTTTTATTCCCCGTGGCATAGGAACTCCAAAAATTGTCATAATTACCTAGATTAGAATTTGACAAATTTTGAGATGTGTGCACCTTTTTCCTCAAGACATATAAGGCCATAAATTCGTAAATTTCCATAAAATTAAAATATAAAACGTGTCAATATTACTCCGCTTACAGCAGGTTACAATTTGGCAATTTCTGGGATGTGTGGAGTTTCGTCTTCAACATACACTATCGAGAAAAAATAGTGAATTACCAAGATCAGAATTTGTCAATTTTTTTTATAACTCAAGAACGGCTGGACAGATTTTTCTGATCTTCGATTCGTTGGAATTGTCTCCGCCCCGAATAGCAGAATAACTATTAAAACGTAAGAAAAATTACAGGGGCGGGGAGCTTTTTACAGGGCAACAATAACAAATAACGCCGGCCACCAAAATTTGTCGTACCGGGCTTTAAAAATGGAAATCGATTTTTAAGGAGTAAACTCCAAAGTTTTACTTCTGTCGCTCGTGGACTCCACACACAATTTTTTTAATAATATCTCGAGAACGGATTGACTGACATTTTTTGGGAGCGAATAACTTTTAAAATATCGGAAAAATTTACGAAAAAATTTTCTCATATATTTTGTATGGAATCCGTATATAACGCCATTTTTGATACATGATAGAAACAAAAATGAACATTGCGTTGTATGCTGGTTCCGGAAATGCCAGTAGAAGGCATTGTGTGCATTATCCTTTGATAAAAAAAAAAAAACTGAATTCAGCTAAAAAGTTAACACAACATTTATTGATTCTAAGGCGGTACAAAGTTCGCTGGGTCAGTTAGTATTATAGAAAAATCCCGTGTCACGGTGTTTGTGGTCGAACTCCTCCGAAACGGCTCGACCAATTTTTATAATTTTTTTTTTGTGTATTTGGTAGGTATTGGAATAGGTGGTAAACTATTTTTAACATGGATATGGGGGCCCATGGGGCTCTCTTGGGTTGGACCGATTTTTCGGCTCTACCGATTTTTATGATTTTTTTTTTATTTATTTGGTAGAAATTTTTTTTTTCATAAAAATTTCGAAAGCTGGCGTTTTCCACATGTCAATACGTCGTGACTGACTGCTTTGAAGTTCTCGTCACTAATATTGAAATATAAATTCACTCTTTGCAAGTGCGATGTCGGGGTGCAGTTTGTGTAACAGAAGTGCTACAGAGAGTGATTGTGTAACTTGCGACATTTGTCGCAGGCTTGTTCATGTTACATGTGCTGCTCTATCACGAGCTGAAGTTGACTGTTTAAAGTCTAAAAGGCCAAGGGGCCCTCTTGGTCTAGACCGATTTTTCGGCACGAACGATTATGATGAATTTTTTTATTTTTTTTGTATATTCGGTAGATATGAGAATAGGTGGTAAACTATTTTTCACATGGACATAGGGGCCCCGGGGCCTCTCTTGAGCTGGACTGATTTTTATGTTTTTTTTTGCATATTTGGTAGGTATGAGAATAGGACGTAAACTATTCCTCACATGGACATGGGGGCCCATGGGGCCCCCTTAGGTTTATAACTCAACAACGGCTTTTATGATCTTTGATTTGTTGGATTTGTCTCAGCCCCGAATAGCATAATATCTATTAAAACGTGGACTTGGGTTTGACCGATTCTTATGATCTTTGATATGTTGGATTTGTCTCCCTCCCGAATAGCAGAATAACCATTAAAACATGGACATGGGGGCCCAGGGGGCCCCTTGGGTTTCAATCTGAAGAAGGGGTTTCATGATATTTGATTTGTTGGATTTGTCTCCGCCCCGAATAGCAGAAAAATTATTAAAACATGGATATGGCCCCCCCTGGGCCCCTGTGTTATTTATTCTGAGGCGATACAAATTTGCCGGGTCAGCTAGTTTTGACTACAAATTCGTAAATTGCTATAAATAGATATTTTGTACGTGTAACGTACAATGTTTTCTTTGTTATAGCTCCCCGAATTTTTAAATAAAGAATATTTCAATGTGATTCTTGGAGTCGACTTTTTTTCGACCTTTCGGGTAACCCCAAATCGGGGCTGTTTCAAGGCCCCTCGCGGTGTCAAAACTGGGATTGGGCCTTCCGTTCTCTTCTGCAATGAGTTTAAAGTTTGGTATTGAGTCACACTGACGTCTAATTTTTTGACTTTTCTCTAGTATACCGGTGCGCTCATGCCCATCCAAGCTACTGTGTTAAAAACTTTATCATGGTAAAAACCCATTTCTAGTTCCGGAAACTTTACGAAAAAATTTGGCGCCCTCAGAAAACAGTCCTTTTTCTAGGAAAATTGTTTTCGCTCAAATTGATCGGTAAGTGGCTATTTGATCTATTTAATCAAAAATAATCCGCAAAAGGTTGCCATGACAACTTTTAGGGACTAGGCCGTAAATTTACCACTTTACGTACTCAAATTAGTCCCAAAAATTGTCATTTTGGGGAGCGTGTACAAAAAAGTTGTCATGTCTCCAGACAAGAATTTGACAAGTTTTGAGATATGTGGACTTTTGGAATCCTGACTACGCCCATTCCACCATGCCGTCATTTAGGTGTATCTGCAATGTCTAATTTTTGAAGTACCAACTCAAGCTGTTCCCTCGACGATAGAAATGATGCAGAAAGAAATTTATCGGAAACACTTCACTGTTGCCAGGAAACCAAATTCATTTTTATTATTACCTCTGGATCGAAGCGTGCAGTCGTTAGACAAACACTTATTTACTGTCAATTTATCGAAAAATGAACTCCAACACTTTAGATAAGATATTGCTGTATTCCGCCATATTTTTTGTGGCGGCCGATATAGTGATGGCCCTGTGTCTCGGACTGGTCCTGCCCTATCACGTGACACGTCCGGGATGGTTTCCGGCAAGTGGTCAAAAAGTCGAATACCAACTGGCCTCGCATTACTACTGCTCTTGCATCGCTGCAATATACAACTTCGGCAGCAAACATCCTGCCTATATTCAGTACAACAAGGCTGACTACGCCAAAGGAAAGGATGAACCTCCGGTTGATACTAAGCAGGCTGATTACGACGACGAGGGTGAGTATTCAAATTGAAATATAATGCTTTAATATTTGTCTTTTATTTTCAGACGAAGATGACGCCCCTAAGCGAAATACATCTATGTTACCCTATCTCAACTCTAGTTCAATACAAGATGATTATAAATTTATTGTATCTATGTCTTACCATTGTAAGGAAGAACACGAGTATCTCTGCGCTGGTTTAATCTTAAAAAAAACTGAAGCAATATTCCGTAAGTTTAATCGATATTTTAACGAAACCGATTTATTTTTGCAATTTTAGACGAGACATGCTACGATCCTTCCCTGCCACGCCCCTGCTTCGTCATTCGCTCTCAGAGCGATTACTGGACTATCGGTGGGCAAGAACATAAAGTTAAAGATTCCAAAAAATCGAATCTAAACTCTGTGACTATCACTGTGGACCCTCCATTTCCCGACCACATAGTCAAACGAGATCCACCGTTTACACTCGGCGGCCCCAATCGAACAGATGAGGCTGCTATTGGATTTAAGTGGTATCCGAATTTTAACACCACAAAAACCGAACAACTTTTCAACTATGCGGGCGCAGGGAAGTGTCGGAAAAAAGAAAAGGGGTACGATGGACTTGCTTACGGGCCCTATATTAGCAAATGTGGCAGAATAGGGTCACTCGTTTGGTCCATCAAGTCGATGTGTGACGGAGAAGGGATGAGGGCTGGCGGACCTCTAAATTTCAAAAATGGACGTCCTTGCAAGAAGTAGGTGTTTTCAAGTTACGTTTGAGCGACTCCCTAAGGCGGCACTGATTTGTTATTATATTGTGCTTTTTATTACTGTAGATGATGCTGTTACTTTAAATAAAATTGAAGAAGGCATCTTCATTTCTCGCCTACTCTTCCATACTCAATCATACATCTCTCGTACTTTCCAGTTGTACCTGGACTTTCTTATTCTTTCCTTTCTTTCTCGTCTGTCCGTATGCTTGTCCCGTTTGCTCAGTTCTATATTAATTATCTACAAAATTTAATATCACATCTGTTTCTTTATATCTCATTAGTTTTACTTTTTGCTTCATCACTTTTTCCTTTCCCTCCCTATCTTCCAATTCCAATGCTTATATGCTGTGTCCAGCGAGGGGGTAACCACTGATGAAAAGGGTGTATAGTTCCTTCAAGACTTATATCGTACGAGAGGAGGCGCAAAAAAACTTGTTTTATTTGTCCCGCACCTGCAGATGAAACAGGCCCGTCTTCGATTTTTTGTTTTATTACAATTTTGATCGAATATGCAGTTTTACACCTACACTTAAGTTAAGTATCGCCCAAATTAAGACTTAATAAAACAACGTTCAATGGCACTGCATAAATCGAAAGTTCGTCTCTGTCGACCCAATCTTGGCACGCGACGAAACCGGTGCGGCTACCTTTGAGCAACTTTTTTACGTACCTCGAAACTCCACCTTCGTACGATATATCTCTTGAGTTAACAATACCACGGATTACAAATTTCACTTGATTACGTTGTGAATACTGGTGATTTCATATGATTTCATGTGATTACATGTGACTACATATGACTACATGGTGATTACATATGACTACATGAGTGATTACATTATGATTTCACGGAGAATTTCATAGGATTTCATGCAATTTCAAGTATCTACATTCGCGTTACTAAATGATTACAAAAGATTTCACAATGATTACACGGGATTACCTTGACTATATGATGATTACATTAAAAAAAGAATACGATCAAACATGTCTTCTATAGCAAATTATTCTCCTTATCCCAAATTAATATTTTTAATTGAAAAAGCAATGAAGATATACTTGTGTCGCCCAACAGATAGAGTAATAAAGCCGCCCCTTTGCGGGCGGTGTTAATAGCTATTAACATACCTAGAAATGTTATGACGTTTATTACAGCCGCAGATGTCATTGAAATCCGAGCTCGTAGAGCGACATCTAAGGCTGTTATGGATCATAACATTTGTGGTTTGTGGAATAGTTTATCGATTTCAGGTGATGATCTTCTCATTTATGTGAATTTAGTGAAAATTTTTGCAATTTTTTCCGTAAGATTAAGATGGCAAAAAGAATGTTTGGTAGTACAAATTCAGCGGTTTCTGGCAGTTCTAGTTCAGTTGTTTCTGGTACTTCTAGTTCGGCGGATTCAACACTTTCAGCTGAAATTGTTTACAATGACCATACAAGAGGAATAGTGCAACAAAATACATCTTCACACATGGAGTCTTCATCAGTTTCGAATTTGCCAGGAATGTGGTCGTCCCACAATTTTCAAAAACAGCGTTTCTAGAAACTAGGCGGAAAAATATTGTACCCCTATTTTTTTGTTTATTATTCTTTACTAGGTAAAAGAAAATACGAAACATCTGTCTTATTTGAAACGCGCGCCTTTCTGTGACGTCAACACGGGAAAAAATTCACCAAATAAAATTCAAAGTTACTAGATGGGCGAACAAATGAGAAGGCTCCCCCGAAATGACGTCACACAAGGCGGTAAATGTACAGCGTTTGAAAATGCAAACCCAAATTGCGACTTTTGATACGCTGTTATCTCACAAAACAGCTTTATTAAACAACAGAACACGTTTTAGGGATTCATGTTATATAGTCTACGAGATGCTATAGACGAAATCCTCAATTCAATTGAGAGGGACGATCCCGTTACAATTTATTTTTTGAAAGATTGCACCATAAATGTTTATTGTGATGGTGACAAAAAGCAGTTGTATTGTTATTTTTAAATTATAAGGTATAGTTTCGTGTCATCTTATGCTATTTTAATAAATAATGTTACATACATTTATTAGTTTTCACATTAATTCGTTTTCACTTTCTTAACAAATGTTGACAATTGACATTTCGGTAAGGTAATATTACCTTACCGATTTTACATACAGGATGCATTTATGGCTTACCTACCATCCAACTTTTATTAGTGTAAACATCTGTTTAATATCCTGAAACCGATAAAAATAATAATGTAGTATTATTGGTGGAGCTTAATACTCCAGCATTTTGGAAAGCCCGATGCACCCAACTTAAATTAAGGCATTATTAACTGTTCGGTATTTTAATGCATTTTTGCACAGTAAATAATTGTCATTTTAAGTATAGTAACCAGTTGCACGGTAGGTTACACCAGTACTTAAATATGTTTGCATAGTAAAATATAGCATAACTGCTATGTATTTTATTGCGTTATGCACAGTATAAAAAATGTTTGCTCGGTATAAAATATAACATCATTTAATACGTATTTAATTGCGTCACGCACAGTATATTTGGTAAGTATGAGAATAGGTGGTAAACTATTTTTGATATAGACATGGAGGCCCAGGGGGCCCCCTTTGGCTGGTCTGCTTTTTATGTTTTTTTTTTTTTGTATATTTGATGGGTATGAGAATAGGTGGTAAACTATTTTTCACATGGACATGGGGGCCCAGGGGGTCCTCTTGAGCTGAACCGATTTTTGAAATTTGATTTGTTGGATATGTTTTCGCCCGAATAGCAGAATAACTATTAAAATATGGACATGGGGCCAGGGGGGGCCCTAGGGTTTATAACTCAAGAACGGCTTTTATGATCTTTGATTTGTTGGATTTGTCTCCGCCCCGAATAGTAGAATAACTATTAAAACATGGATATGGGGGCCCAAGGGGGCGCCTGTGTTATTGATTCTGAGGCGGTACAAAGTTCGCCGGGTCAGCTAGTAAATGTATTATATAACATGATTTTTTCTATGCGAATAACATTCTACTCGGAAAATAATCTACTGAACACTCTTCATAAAGTACTGAACATTCAGATTTTCATACCGAGCGTCCATGATTTTTACTATGCGAATAATATATTATACTTGACAGTGTGGGTTTCAAACATGGGGCACGATTTTTTTACCGAGCAATTGAGTAGTTGACCATGACTGCTTATTAAATACATAGCGATAATAATACCTACAATGATTCTATTACTAATACTATGCATTAGAATTATATAATTTGCAATATCAAGTTTTACCGAAAAATGTAACCAGGCAAACGAATTAAATACTATGTGAATAATTTGTTGCAGCTTATCTGAGCAAGTTCTTCGACTTTTTGGTACACGTATTTTTCTCTTTTCTCCGCTTTTTGTCATTGTTCTTCGATTATATCTATAAATCAAGCTTTTTAGTACTACTCTTTATCAATTTGTTACGAAAACGGCATTGCAGTTAAGTTTTATTACTCTATCGCTTGGGCGACACAAGTATATGCAGGGTGTTATGGAAGTCCTAGCAGAAAATTTAACCATAAGTAGAACTCGTCAAAATAAACATTTTTTCTATTTACCACCTTGCTAAAATCTACAATTTTTTTAAAAAAATTTCTGACCCCTTATTTCACCCTCCGCCTATGCCTACATGAACTTGAACGCATCAGAACGTTTTTGTCGAACGAGGTAAACACCAAACTTTTTTGGGACAAACAATTTGTCGTTGATAGTAAATTTTAGTTATCAGTTGAGTGTCGCGCCGTTATGTATTGTTGTGTGTGCTCGATTCTTGTGCTTCTATAACTCCAGATTTCGGACGTCCCAGATGTAATCGTGTATTGAAAATTAAACCTGAAATTTTTAATTCGAAGATGTGCTACGAAGTGTTGGTGTGTCAACATTGATCGTTTATCGCACGTACAACAACAAGGATTATCCCTGATGGAAGTTAGAGAGTTTATTATTACATGCTAACCTACTTCAATATTATGCATATTGTGGTAGGTGAGTACATGTTTTCATTTAAACAGTTTTTATTTCGATTCATTTATCGGGTAAAGTTTTTGTGCACTCCTGCCAATCAATGAACGTGGGTCCATAGGCGGGTTTGGTTTTAGGTGTCAAACTATTCTTAATTTTAACTCCGAAAGCATTTGCGAAGAAAAATGATATATTTTTTATTTTGACGAGTTCTACTTGTGGTTAAATTTTCTACTACTACTTTCATAACACCCTGTATACAGTGGATATAACACAAAGTCAAAAATTCTTATTATATCAATAAAAATGAATTCAGGGATACCAAATTTAATATAATAAATTTATAAAACTGCCATCACGAGAAATTGGAAAAAAATAGGTTACGAAAAAAATATGTTGCAAACTGTAAACTTATGACCCCTATGACCGCCAAGATGGAAAAGCTTAAGGTTCCCGTCAAAGAGAGAGAAGATCGCCGATCAGTCTATCTCATGTAATTGGTTAAGGAAGTGCTGATACCTATTATCCAATGGGCGAACTAAACAAAACATCTTAAAGTGTACTATAGTTCAAATGGGTCTCAGATAGGTTCCTTTTCAACCTGCGCGATGTTTTGAAAGAAATGTTTTTTATAGAACGAAATGTTGTGGACGGAAGAAAAACAAAATAGGCCGCCTAGTCAAAGGACGCCCGAGGCAAATGTGGATCATCGAAATTGATGGTTATTGAAAGAATTTATAAGTAAAGAAAACCAATAAATAAATACATGTATGTAGTAAAGTAAATAAAAACAGTTTCGTTAAATAGAAACCATACACGGTGAAATATGTTTGCAAATAAGTGATATTTGAGTATGTTTGGCGTTATTTGTAAACAAGTTTTAGTGTTTGCAAAAACATTTGATAAAATTAAAAGTTGTTAATTTTGTATGGGGCTCCTTTTTACGAGCAGAGATTTTGCACGTTTGTGCTGAAAGGGTCGAATCAATTGGCAAACATATATATTTGCAAATAAATCTGATAGTGTATGGTCCGTTTAATAAAATAAATACAGTAGACTCGCGATTATATGTACCAATTAAAACCAAGGCTATACACATGCGGTTTATTGAAATTTACCAGTGGAAAATAAATAATTATGGACTGAGTTATTACTTTTTATTCTGTACAAGTTTTATACAAATTGTAGCCAATATTTTCCGATTTTTTATATGTAAAATCCATTCTACCTCCGGTACATACACTATTATTTTTTTAATTCGCTAAAGGGATTCTGTTGTATTTTTCACTCGATGTTAACTTTTGATTGGTACAAGGCCTTGAAACTTGAAATTTTTACAGGACATCGGTGGGTCCTTTCTCTTAATTTCAACAACTCTAGCTCTACAATACAAAACTATTTCCAAAATAAAATAAATATCTTCGCGTTTTTATCGATTTTATTGGAAACGGCGGAGTAAATTCTATCATGATCTAACGTCTACAATAAAATCCAGAAAAATGCGAAGATATGTTGTGATGATATTTTTTAATTTAGGAGAAAAATTGGCTTTTCAATCTAAGGTAATAGTTCTCCTGGAGTACAAAAGAAAACTTAAAAATGATGCTGGGCCAAGACCTTAATTACTACTATTGAAAGAAATTTTCAGTGTAAACAGTGATTTAGTCTAGTCAAGTAGTTGAAAACCTGCGAAAAATATTTGCAAGGACTCGAAAATATGAGCGATAGCTCATTCGATTCTGGATTTTATTCTGAGAAAAGTTTTTTTTTTTTGTTTGTTCCGCAAATAAAAATGACAATAATTGTTATTAACAAAAAAAACTAAAAAAATAAGGGGTTTAGCTTTTTGGCGATAACACAAAGACTGATGGTTAAAATCGAAAATCGGAAAAAGATTCAAAAACAGGAGGAAATTTCTAATTAAAAACTCCCAACTGCCGGAGTTCTATCTCCATTATTAATAATTTTAATTTAACGCTGAAAATATGGCTCCGCGAAGCCATAACGGATGCACTCGCCGTCTCTGAAAAGAGTAAAAATTTGAATAGATTATGGTGTGTTCTTAACACTTGATGGAATGAGATCTCGTTGGAAAAATCGATTTTACTTCACTTTTCAATAAGTTAGGCAATTGTTAATTTACAGAATTTTATGGGACCTCCGCTTTCAATGAAGACAACAAAATAAAAAAAAAATGACCTATAAATTTTTCACTTCTTTTAGCCTTTCTTATACATGGTGATTTTTTTAAAAGGATCCACCCTAAATATGTAGAAAACAAAAACGTTATTTGCAAAATTCTGAAACTGGCCAATTTTTTCTGGTAATTAGTGTAGTTTTAGACCTGCAGGTTTTGGCCGGGGCAGCAGCCTCCTCAAAGATCTTAAATGGAACAGGGGGTTTAAAAGTTTATTTTTCGAAAGGTTCGTTTGACCTCTTTTTGGCGATGTAGTAGTTTTTTATTTGTACTATTAGTTTTTAAGAAAACATCACTTTGGTGACAAAATTTGGAAGTTAAAAAGATTAATCTTTTTCTGAAAAATCTAGTATTTTCTGAAATAAAAACTGTTTCTTATTCATTGACATTGACAATTATTCAGTTTTAAAGTAAATCTGCATACGTTCGGATGAATAAATGGTCAACTCAGTTGCTGAAAGAGTTGAAATTATTTTTATTTATGGCTCCCAAAACAAATGTGCAAAACATATTCATAAAAGAAATTTCAACAAGATGGAGCTCCACCACATTATGCCTTAAACGTTCGCAATTGGCTTAACAACCGATTGCCGAACCATTGGATTGGCAGACGTGATGCAATTGAGTGGCTAGCCAGATCACCAGACTTGACAAGTTTAGATTTTTTTCTATGGGGCCATTTGAAGTCACACAACGAATTTTTGATTAATGCAGGCGAATTCCGCGAGAAACATTTCAAAGCGGTGCTCATTTCGAGCATCTCTCGTAATAACAATAGGCGCTTAACAACAATGTTGTTCAGGAAAAACATAAACGTGGGATGTGCTACAATTTCTCAAAAACTAAAGTAGAAATAAAAAACTACTACATCGCCAAAATGAGGTTAAATGGACCTTTCAAAATACATAGTACATTATACATATACGAGTTTAACAAGATGCTTCATTGTGACATGAGTAGGTTTGGGGCACGACGAGCGCAGCGACAAGTGCCCCAATAGAACTGAGCTGACAAACGTACTCTTTTTGGGAGTTTTGTACTTATATTTTATGAGCTGTACTCCGGAAGATAGTTGTACTGCAAATGTCCTCCATTTGTATTCGAATGTACTACCTGTACTCCTTTTCCTTTATTTCTTTAATTGTTCGGCAGGCATCATCGGCAGACGCCGAAAAAATCATTTTAGAGATAACTTATCTACAGAAAGAAAGTCACAATACCTCGTTAAACGAGTGTAATATACTATTTTTTCTACTTTGAAGCTCTTCGTTTTATGAAAATGAAAATCACTCTGCATATGTACTCAAGAAGTTCATGTGCAAAAAGTTTTTAAAAGTTAATTATTTTGTTTATAATAATTATTGTTTAAAGTTGAAAAAAAAATTAATAATCCAAAAAATGTTTAACATATTTTTTTCTACTTTGCTTTCGTACTGAGGCTGTTACAATACACTGACTTTTGCGTGTCATAATACACAAAAACGGTGTTATAATAATTCTACTAAAAACAGTATTTTATGTTTTTAATACATATTGGCAAATTGACTAGTTTAATATGTAAAAAATTCCCCAGGAAATAATGATTTTAAAAGAAATTCTTAAAAACAATTTTTATTGTTTGTAATGTTTTTTTATATGTATTTCTAATGTTTAAATAATTAGAAATAAAAACAAAATGTAGTAGAGATAGAACTCTGGGAGTTGGGAGTTTTTCATCGGAAATTTTCTCCTCTTTTTGAATCTTTTTTTCCGATTTTTCCGATCACTTATAGTTTTTGTTTTATTGCTAAAAAACTAAACCCCTTATTTTTTTTAGTTTTTTGTTAATAACAATAATTGCAATTTTTATTTGCCGAACAAAGAAAAAAAAGTCTTTCTCAGAATAAAATTTAATCCCGAATCGAATGAGTTATCCCTCATATTTTTCAGATCCATGTAACTATTTTTTGCAGGTTTTCAACTTCTTGACTAGACTAAATCACTGTTTACACTTTGCAGGTATATTATTCCTAACAAGTTTACAAAAAAAAAAAACAGTTAGAACTAAAGTGCAAAATACATCGGAAGGTTCAAGAACTTTCCCCTTGTGCGTACGAGTCTAAATGAGTATTTTTGTCCTTATTTATGAGAATCTTTTTTACACTATTTTTTGCTCTGAATGTCCAGAGATTAAATAGTGCCGCCGCCGCCCGCCCGTTGCCGAATTGTGAACTATAGACCGCAAGACACCACCTCGTAACCAAAAGCTGAAACTTTTTATTGCCTTTTTAACTGGGAAACGGACCACAATACATGGCGGCAATCTTGAGCACTGTGGAATGAACGTGTCATTTTCATTCCCGACTCCTGCACAATCTAAGCCATTATTTCAAATGATTTTAGTGGCATCGCATTCAGTGCACTTTCTTCATGGGACTAGGTATTTTGAACAGATTTGGTTAGAGCATCGCTGTAATAAATGCGTTTTTCTCAGACTTATTTGTAGCCTTCCAGAAACGAAATATTTAACTTTTTTTTTCTCAGTTACCATTCATACTACACCTGTGCAAACACTTCGTCTAAATCATTGATATCTCTACTTTACAAGGATAATTTTTGTTTTTCTATAATTGCACTGGTTTTTCCGTGAAGCTGGAATGAAATAGACCGTGTTTTTACACAGGCGTTATATCTATATATATCGACTCAAACGGTCCCCTTAACATTAGGCATAAAAGAAAAATGCAAACGACACAATTTGTTGAAAGAATGTAATCACGAACACCGCACGAGACAGGTCGAATTGAAGGCGGGAATATGAGAAATGCCAAGTATAAGTGCATATCGAGGTGCATATTAACACACAGCATCACACCACAGTAAATGACTGCGATTTTATTCGCAGAGGAAGATCTAGTTATTTCTTCTTTGACACAATTAGTCGGTATGCCAAAAGATACAGACGTACTCGGGCAGTACTGCTGCAAAAACTGCAAAAAAGTGAAAACAAAGGACAAAAGAAAACTGTTTTATCTTACTATTTTTTTTTTTAAATGTTTGTCTCCCACCAAGAAATATCCTCTGATCCTTGCAAGGCAAACAAGGTGCAACAACTCCCTTTAAGACAAATTCCTGAATGGCCTCTCTTGTTTTTAGGTGATCTGAGAGGGATAAAAGCTTCTCAGAAGGAGCCCAATTTTGAACGGGAAACTGAACAAAAGGAATTTTGTAACCCCTAATCCACTCTAAGATTGTTCTGTCCGAGGTTATTTCTTGCCAGGCTTTAATACCTGAGTCTACCCGCAACAAAACTTACATTAGCAGCAGCTAATATCGGCCCTTGACCGGTTGATTGCGGGTTTTCGATGTTGACTTCTGGAGGGGAGTGTACCGGTAGGTTGTTGTCTTCTGTCCTCCCAAACGCGATTGCGGTACTGTTGGGACGGACCCTTGAAGTTTAAAGATTTTCTGTCGGGTTTCTTTGTCGTTGAAGCTCTCCTAGATGACGGGTGTTGTATTGGTGGGGCCCGCAATTTCAACCCTGTCCTCTCGAGTAATTTGGCCTCCTTGATCCTTTCTCCAGTTCTCGCCAAAGAGTGAAATCTCACGAGGGAGGCTATTCAGGACTTCTAGGATACTCTTATTTTTGACACTCTGCAGAATCAGACCCCGTCTCGCTTGGGACTGATTATGGTGAACATCAGCTATAATTCTGGCTGCATCCGATAACCTCTCTATTGAGGCTAGCTCCTCTGGTCCTCCCCCCTCTTTCTTTTTATTAAGGTCGTTAGGACCGCTCCCATTGCTGATAATCCGGCTCCCAGTTGGTCCTGGGTGACCTTAAGGCGTGTATCACGCTGGAGGATGAGTTCCTGCACGGATGATTTCAATTCCAAGTTAGAAACTGGCGCAGCTAATAAAGGACAATTTGCTACTGGGGGGTATTTGCTAACAAGCTGGGAACGAGCCTCGGTAGTCAGTCCGGATTTTAGGATACCCCCCCAACGCACTGCAATGTCCTTGTGCACTGGGTCGCCCACCTCTTTGGGCGTTTGATTAGTTCCACCAAGCAGGGTGAGAATTTTCTCGTCTAAGCCTACTTCTTCCTCTTCCCTAGGATGTTCCAAAAGCTCATGAGGATCAGCCTGGCTCTCACCTGCAACAGCAGCTACAGTGAGTAGGTAGACATAAACAATCCTTCACTAGCAAGTGAACCTGATCATAGAAAATTAGGAAAAGGGCAAAAAACCCAAAGGCAGCAGTCAGCGTACCTTAGAAGCTCTTGGCAAAGAGTATATGTAGGACCCAGCCGTATAAGCGTCACTGTCTCAACTGAATAACAGAATATGCATTTATCACTTACACAATTATGGGCGAATTCAAGCAAAGCACCGGAATTGGTTCCTGTTGTACCTCATTCACCAACACCTTCCTCGGCGGCAACGCCGCAGAAGTTCGGACCCGTGCTTAATGAAGTCCAAGATCCCGTGAACGCCAGACCTACGTCATTTTATAAAATCTGAAAAAATCCTACGGAAGCACACAACTACAAACAGGTATCAACGATTGACTACTATGAACAGTCGGTCGCGGTGGGTTTGACAAAAAACAGGTACCAAAGGTGTGTAAAATTGGTGTTCAATTACGTCATACTATTAAGCTTCATTTTTTGATATTGTTTGCGAGATAGTATAATAATTCACGTCCTCCACTGCCGGCCACCCTTAAAGTGTACTTACGTTATTTTATAAAATCTGAAATAAATATATGTCGCTTGGATAACTATTTTAAGGTGTTTCCCAAACTGCCAGACACTTTCGAAGGTTCCAACCCCTTGCCAGACATGGTTGAAGGTCAGTTGTAGGTACGAGCGCAAAAGAAAGGCAAATGTAGGCACCGTAGTTACAAACTTTTATTAAAAAAACTAACTTTTCACTATGTACAAGCTTCCACGATACCACGCTGACCACCAGTCGACTGACTTGCTCCGTCGTTTGATCCCATCTTATACCGCTCCTGGCGTTCTCGATTCCTTCTATTCCCGGAATCATGAGATCATGTTTTCGGCGCAAGGGATTATTCCAGAAGAATGAGATCATTCTCTTGTACGAGCGTGGTATAGTATGAGATCACAGAGTCTTCTAGAGTCATGAGAGCATCCTATGTGAACAATTATTCCCAGACGTTCTCGTGTGCACTGTTCCAGATTAATTACGTTACCCTACGTGGTGAGATCATCATGACATCATTCGCTTCCGATGCCGTCGCGCCGTCGTCTCAATATAAAAACGAGTACGAATGCGACAGTTCGGTTTTACGGATAATAACTCATTTATGTAGAAATTATTTATAGATTAAAGATAGATTTTGGAATAATTTCTTAAAACGTTTTTTTTTTGTTTTTATTTTGTCAAAAATTTATTGAAAGTTGGACAGGACAGGGTCTCCAAAAACTCGAAAAATTTTAGTGTGTGTTTGAATTGGTCTCTGGATGGTTTAGATGCACAATTGGACCCGATAGGTGGCGCTGCAATCGGGTTCGAGGTTTTTTGTTTTTTTGTTTAATTTTTGTTTTTAATGGAAAAATATTGCGGGCTACTAAATTTTATTAAAAAATAACGTTTTCCTGTGTAAAAATTTACTTGTTCACGATAACACGCCGACCGAATTGTTCACGATGCTTCCAGTACACTATCCCGTTCCGTCGTTCGTTCCTTTCTTATACCCCTACTGGTGTTCTTGATTCCTTCTATTCCGGGAATAATGAGATCATCCTTTCAGCGCGACCGAATATTCTTGAAAGATGAGATCATCCTCTTTGTGCGAGCGTCGTATAGTATGACATGAGCGCGACAGAAACTTCTCGGCTGATGAGAGCATCTTATGTGAACAATCATTCCCAGACGTTCTCACGATCTGTTGACTGTTCTGGATCAATGCCGTTACCATATCGCCGGCTGAATGTAAGAAGTAGGTAACTCGAAATTTAGGCATTTTGAGTTATCTACTGTGTGTTAAACTAGAGAGCATGCAGTATTTAATGCAAAAAGAATGAGTTCAAATAAAGCGTTGTCAACTATAAATTATAGAGGCATTTATACTGACGGTCTCTGGATCTGTTTCCTTGACAAAAATGTGACGCTTGATTGCGGCGGCGGTTGCCTCGAGCGGCAGTTTTTTAACGTGGTATGATCCACGAGACCACGGGTATCGAAAAGTCGGAGTACGAAACTCCAGAGGTCAACTGTCTAGTATGGCGGGAGGGAATAATAAAACCGTTTCGGTGTTAGCGTTTAATGTTCCCCTATTTACAAGTATTTACAGAATATTTACACAATTTAATGGCTTGGTCGGTAGTAACTCGGTGACGACTTGAGATTCCCCCTGTACACCCCTGTCGTATTGCACCCTGTTTACGGCGGTTCAGACCCTGAGCGTTTCGATTTGTGGATCGTTGATGACAAAAGTTGCGGGTCACCCAGTAGACGTCGGCGTACCCGCCCCTGGTTCGTTTAGGATGAGTTTCGGAACCCGGGCGGTTGATGACAAAAGTTAGGATGCACCCTGTTGATGTCGATGTAGCCGCCCCCTGAACACGATGGTTCGGTTGGTATGACACGATTTTGGGATTTTGGATAAAATAAATTATTATGAATTCTGGATTATTTTTTTTTAACATTTATAAAAAAAAAAATTAAAATTGTTCATCAATACTTGTAGGAAGGAAAAATTTAAGAATTTCCCTCGATTTCCATGGTATTCACTGATCAGATCTTGAATTTTTGACAATGGAACTACCTCAAGAGTATACCATTTCAAATAAAAGAAGAATTTTGTAAATCGGTCCACAATTGACGAAGAAATTGGTAAACGTACATGAAGTCGGTTAATAAAAGGGAGCGAAAATTTGAGGATTTTTCTCGATTTCCATGGGATTCCCTGGTCAGATCCTGATTTTTTGATAATGGAACCACCTTAAGAGTATACTATATATAAATAACATAAAAAAATAAAATAAAAAAAATATATCAAAATCGGAGCTCTTTCTGAGGACTTCATTGACGCGACTAATGGGATGTATTTCGCGGATAGTTTAATCAGATTATTTTCAATGCTCGAGTGGTATTCATTACGATTATACAGGGTGTTGCATAAGTAAACGGCAATCTCCGAGATTATCAATATCAATGTTAAGAGAAATATATTGGGAAGTTTTTTATTTTCTAAAACGTCTGGTTTAAAAATGCCGATGGTTTTAAATGGACCAACAGAAAGACAGAAAATAAATTTGCACTACAAAATATATGAAGTTATCGATGTTAGACTACGGCGAGACATTTGTCAAATGTGAAGTTCACTCAGTGGCGTTCTATTATTATTACAAATTTGTCTTGTCGTGTTTTACGAAAAAATTTCAAAAAAAATTTAAATTTGAAATTTTTCAGAAAAAACTGCAGAATAACGTTTCTTTAGCTTCTACGAGTTAGCGTATTAAATATTGCCGTTTACTTACGAAACACCCTGTACAACCAAAAAATTACAAATTTTGACGGAACCTTTTTTCTGACGTTTATTAACAATCGTTCCTATGGCAAAGTTCATTGTTGGAGCCGAGAGACGTTACGTAGCGAAAAATAGAGAAATAGAAGGTGATATAAAGAAAAAAATTAGAGAAGATATTGAGAAAAGCGAGAAGAGGTATTAGAGAAAGGTAAGAAGAAAGAATTGGGCAGGGAAGAGGAGATATAATCAGGAAAAAGAATAAAAAGAAGATCTAGAAGAAAGAGGAAGAACAACATCGTGATAACAGGATGGGACGGGGAAAGAAAAAGTCATGTAAAAAAAGAGGATGTAGAGAAGTTTTTGAAGGAAAATGTAGAGGATAGTAAAGTAAAAGATTGTTACAGGATTAACAAGGATCAAGTATTGGTGGAGATGGAGGGATGGGGTGAGAAGGAAAGAATAATGAAGCACAAAGGAAAATTGAGGGAGAAGAGGAAAACAAGGGGGATATACATAGACAACGACCTCACAAAGAAAGAAAGAGATTTACAGAAGAAACTAAGAAGTATGGCGAAGGAAAAAAGGGAAGAAAGGAAAGAAGTAAGAGTGGGATACAGGAAATTAATAGTGGACGGGGAGCAATGGAGATGGAATGAATAGAGAGAGAGACTAGAGGTTTTCCAATAAGAAGAAGAAGGGGAGGAGGGAAAAAGCGGGACAACGACAAAGTAAAAAGGACAATGAAACGGGAAAAAAGAAACAAAGAAGGAAGTAGGAGGGAAACTAAGGAAGGAAGGGGGAAATCAAAGAAGGTAACGAGAAAAACAGGGGTGAGGGCACTATTTTGGAATGTAGCGGGACTAGGGAAAAAAGAAGAAGATTTTTGGGACTATGTGAAGGAGTTCGATATTGTTGGATTAACAGAAACATGGTCAGAAAGCTCGGAAAAAATTGAAAAACTGTTACCAAAGGAGTTCAAGTGGGAATGGCAAGGGGCGAGAAGGGGAAAGAAAAAAGAAAGAGCAGCAGGGGGAATAATAACAGGGGTAAAAAAAGGAATAAAAGAGAATACTAAAAAGAAGGGAGAAGAGGAAGGTCACATGGTGAGAAACGTTAAAATAGACAGTAAATGGTGGAAAATAGTGACAGTGTACAGCAAAGAGATGAAAGAAACAATAAGCAAGATAAAAGAAACATTAAAAGACAACAGGGAAGAATGTCTACTTCTGGGAGGGGATTTTAACGGGAAAATTGGGGAAAGAGGAGCCAGGGATTGGGAAGAAGAGAGAGGAGAGGGAAAAAGAAAATCCAAAGACAAGAAAGAAAACACGGAAGGGAAGAAGTTGATGGAATGGATAGAAGAAAAAGGATGGGAAGTGCTGAATGGAAATAAACAAGGGGACGAAGAAGGAGAATAGACCTACATAGGCGGTAGAGGAGAGACGGTGATAGACTACGAAATAGTAAACGAAGAAGCATGGAAAGAAGTCGAAGAATTCAGAATAGGGGAAAGAGTAGAGTCAGACCATCTGCCTAAAGAGATAAGTATAGGAAGGGGTAGAGAGAAGAGAGGAGGAGAAGAAAAAAATAGAGAAAATGCGGAAGGTGATAATTAAAGTACGGGACGAGCAAGGGGTGGAAGAGTATAAGAGAAGACTGGAAAAAGCAAGATTTAAAGAACAAGAAGTAGGGAAAATGGAGAAAGAATTGGTAGAAATATTGGAAACAGCAGCGACAAAAATAGAAATAACAGTAAAAGGTGGAGGAACAAAAAGAAAGAATAAATGGTGGGACAAAGAATGTGAGCAACGTAAAAAGGAAGTGGAGAAAGACTAAAGGGAACAGAAGTGGCTTTTTAGAAGCAAAAAGAAGATACAGAGAAACATGCAGGGAGAAGAAGATGCAGAAGAAGGAGAGAGAGAAGGAAGAGATAAAAGCAATAAGAACAGAGAAGGAGGTATGGAACTATATTAATAACGAGAGAAAGAAAAAAGAAAATGGGAGCGAGGAGATAACAATGAATGAGTGGGAGGAGTACTTCATGAGGCTGCTGGAGGGAGAAAAGGAAAAAAAGAAAACAGAAATAGAGACGAAGAGAAACCGAGTAGAACCTGAAGGAAAAAAAATTACAATGGAAGAGGTGGAGAGGCATGTGAAGAAACTGAGGAAAGGGAAGGCACCAGGGAGGGATAGAATACAGAATGAGTCGTGAATGTATGGGACGAGAAGAGTGCTAGAGAGGCTGGTGGAGGTAATGAATGGGGTGTGGAGAGGAGAAGGATTCCCGGTAGGGTAGAGAGAGGGGGTAATTTACACCATTTACAAAAAAGGGGAGAAAAATAAAGTAGAAAAGTCTAGAAGTGAATGTAGAGAAAACAAAAATGCTGGTGTTCAATAAGAGAAAGAGGAAGAACGAAGAGAGTGATTGGAGGTGGGAGGGAGAAGTAATAGAATAAGTAAAAGAATTCAAATACTTGGGGTATGTGTTCAATGAAAGAGCCACAGATAAGGCACATATTAGAGAACTGGCAAGAAAAGCGAACAAGGTGATAGGATGTGTATGGGGAATAGGAGAGAGAAGGTGGGGAGGCGATTTTAAGAGAAGAATGATGATGTTTGAAAGTCTTATTGAAAGCGTGTTGTTGTACGGAGCAGAGGTCTGGGGATGGAAAGAACAAGAGAAGATAGAGAGGGTGCAAGAGAAATATCTGAGGTGGGTGCTAGGGGTGGAGAGAGAAACGCCAGGGTACATAGTGAGAGAAGAATGCAAGAGGAATAGGTTGAGAGTGAAAGCGGGAAAAAGAGCAGTCAAGTTCAAAGACAGGATGGAAGGGAGGAAAGAATGTAGGATACTAAAGGAGTGCTGGAGAGAAAAAAAGAAGAATTCAGAGGAGTATGATAAGGAGAATTACTACAGGAGGAATGGGTATGCAAGCAAAGAAATAGGGAGACTGAGAGAAAGAGGCGTGTGGATGAATGTAGAACTAAGTGAAAGAGATAAGGATACGAATAGACAAGAGAGGAGAGAAAGAATTAGAGAATCCAGATACAACGGGAAGTACGGAAGATGCATGATCGAGGAAGTACTGAAGTATTTGGGGAGGGAGAGCGAGAAAGAAAGAAAGATGATGGCGAGGTTTAGGTGCGGAAATGAAGAGAGGGAAAATAGGTATTGGGCAGAAGATGGAGGAAGAATGTGTAGAATGTGCTATGAGGAAAGAGAGACGATTGAGCATATGTGGAACGAGTGCAGTGAGATGAAACAAAAGAGAGGAAATACTGAATGTAGATGGAAGGGAAATTAAATGGATGAAAGAGGTATGGAAGAGGGGGGAGAAGGGAGAAGAGGAAAGGGGAGGGGAGAAGGAATAGAAAATTTTATTTAGTTTTTTTTTATTATTATTATAATTGTTAAGTTTACTTGTATATGTATAGGAATCAGAAAGCCCGTAGGGCAAATAAAGATTTATATATATATATATTAAAATATTATTATATAAAATATATTATATATATAAATATTATATATATAAAAATATTTTCCTCTTGTAAACTCAATCCGGGGACATACTGTATATATATATATATATATATAGAGAGAAGAATTTAAAGAGAATATATATATATATATATATATATATATATATATATTCTCTTTAAATTCTTCTCTCTGCCTCTCAATCTCTTTCTTGAGTTCCTTGTTTTCTCGTCTTATTTCTTTCATTTCCTCCTTCAACTCTTGCAACAGCTCCAATATTTTTTTCTCCATCTCTGTGTCCGTCTCCTTCTCTTTCTCTGATGTCTTCTGTGTTTTCTTTACTCCAGGAGAACTCGCCGTCTTTTTACTTTTTTGAAAATTTTCTCTTCCTCCTCTTCTTGTTTTTCTGTTCTACCTTCCCCTTTTCTCTTTCTTTCCCTTTCCTCCAGGTAAGAGTCCAGGCTTCCCTGACTGAGCGAGCGGTTTCTATCGTCTTTGTTCATCCGCTTCGTGTGGCGCCTCCTAGATGTCGTTGTCTTCCGGCTTCGCCGATTTATTCTTTTTCCTGACTATATCTCCTCTTCCCTGCCCAATTCTTTCTTCCTAAAGTTCTCTAATACCTCTTCTCGCTTTTCTCAATATCTTCTCTATTTTTTTCTTTATATCACCTTCTATTTCTCTATTTTTCGCTACTTAACCTCTCTACCACATGTTTACCTTTAGTTCGGTAATACAGGAATCCCACTTTTACTTCTATTTTCTTTGTTGTCATCGCTTCTCGCCTTTCGAGTTCTTTCATTCTTGTTTCGGTGGCTTCTTGTGTTTCTTTTTTCTCTTTCAATATGTTGTAGCGCACTTCTGTACTTTTCTATGCTTTCTTCTTCCAGATTGTTTTTTTTCTCGGGTTTTTTTCTTTTTATTTCTTCTATATATTAAAATATTATTAGATAAAATATATTATATATATAAATATTATATATATATAAGAATATTTTCCTCTTGTAAACTCAATCCGGGGACATACTGTATATATATATATATATATATATATATATGTATATATATATATATATATATATATGTATAGATATGTATATATATATGTATATATATATATATATATATATATATATATATATATATATATATATATATATATAATATATAATAATAATAATTAATTAGTTAATATATATATATTAACCCCCCATCCATTTCTGCGCACAATTCTACTCCAAAACGATAGCTTGCCTTCGTGATAAGAAAACTTTAAGATTAAAATTAATCATTACCAAGTCCAAAATCAAGAGAAAAATATACGTTTCTTTCAACTCGGTCAGAATAATGAAGTTTTAATTACAGATTTGCTGGTTTCAGGACAAGCAAAAAATCTTATTCCTTTGAGGTTTTGGCATAAAATCAAAAATAAAATTTTTTTTCCTCTTGTAAACTCAATCCCGGGACATACTGTAGAAGTGGGTAGAAGTAGAAGTGGGAGAAAGAATGCAAAGAAATGAAAAGACTAGCCAGAAAGCAAATGAGAAAATGGAGAAATGGGAAGGGATCGAGAGAAGAATACCGGGAGCAATTAAAGAAATACAAAGACACTTGTGAGAAGAAGAAGGAAGAAACGAAAAGAAAAGAAGAAGAAGAAATTAGAACAATCAACACAGAAGAAGAAGTTTGAAAATACATAAACAGAGTACGAAAAGTGAAAAAGAAAGAAGGGAGAAGAAAAAAGAGAACAAAAGAAAGGGCAAGAGATTACGAAGGAAATGATTAAGAGGGGGATAGGAAGAATGAAGAAACGAAAAGCGGCGGGAGAAGATGAGAAATAATAGAGAAATAAAATAGACTGTCCAGCCATTTTCCAAATAATATTGAGTAACATCATAAGAAAATACAAACTCTAGTTTTACAATAAATTTTATAGACGATATTTTAATATTTTCTAAACTTTTGAGGACCAAATACTACACCTATCAAGATTGCTGGAGGCAATAGTTACAGGCTTCAGACTGAAATTTTCCAAATTTAGTTTTGCCAATAATTATGCCAAATATTTAGGCCACATAATAGAAAATAATTCAGTCAGGTCTCTGAAGGATTATTTGACAACTGTCAAAAAAATTCCAGTTCCAGAAACGAATGGGAAAAGAATTTATGGTATATTCGGATCATAAATCTTTAGAAAATATGAACATCAAGGCTAGAACCGGTGACTTGACATATTATTTATCCCAATACAATTTAAAAATAAAATAGATCCTCACGACAATGCTGATGACTTTTTAAAGTAGTAAATTTAATAGACCTACAAGATATAAAAGATGACCAAAATAATCTCGAAACCCAAGAAGTTGAAAATCTGAGAGCTTCAGGACTTCTACAACCGGAGAATTAGAACTGAAAATTGGGCAAAATGAAATTACAATATAAAACCTCAAGAACTTCAGAACTGGAAAATCTGAAAAATAAAAACTTAAATACTGGCAGTAAAACCCAAATCAAGAACTAAGAAAATACAAATAAAACTCGTTTATTTTTCCCCTTTTCAATCCTCCGATCTCTTATCTCCAATATTACTACTTTACAACAATACATCACCAGATGCTCCTTCTCCCCCAAGAGTCAACACAATTCACACACATCTAATACACCGATGTCCCTCCTTGCAACGTAATTAATTAGTATGCACCCCTCCGTCTAATAGTTACCCTCATGCTGACGTGTGTGTGCGTGTGATGGCATGGGTATGCTTCGGAAGTTCTCATGGTAGTGCAGTTATGGGCAAACAGGTGGATGGGAGCTTCCGGTCGTCGGCAACAAAACTGTTTACCTGCGTGTGAGCGTAAACAGAAACTTTTGTCAACAATGCCACGGAAAATCGCTTGACGGGACATAAGAGCGTGAAATTGTTCTGGTGGTGGAGATAAAAAACGCCGCCAGAAAAAATGGGTTTGCAGGTAGGTGTTTCAAGGTCGTTGAACGAAGTACTTGGTGGCGCTTGAGTGAGAATATTAATTCGTATTTTATCTTTTAAAATGTTTTATTGTGGATGTATTATTCGACATTAGAAAATTGTTGCTAACTACAGTTTTTATCCACCTGGTGTGTCAGAAGTATACATTTCCCTCTTTAAGTTTTTTAAAAAAATTAAATACTTGTAAAACCGATCACTAGTCATTTACATGAATATCCAGCATGTATCTTTCACAATTTAGTTTGTAATAAAATTTGAAGTGTCGAATTTGTTTTGTATAAAACAATGAAGAAACATTACATTAAATATGTTGATCATGATGGTGTCTTGGAAACCAGAAGTGGCATCACAAAATTAACACCAGAAATGTATTTCTGAACTTCGAAAACCTATAAAACGACACCCAACATGATATGTCAAAAACGAAATTTTTTAGTGTCAAAAATTTGAAAACTGAAAAACTCGTTATTGCTTACAAAAAGCTGATATAAACGCACAAAAATTGTTATGATTCTCGAACGCAACTATTCTACCAAAAGACACCCATGATATGTGCCTTTGGTGTCAAAATTTTTGAAATTTTGAAAAATTCGTTATAGTTTGATACAAACGCATAAAAAATGTCATAGTACAGGAATGCAAGCTATTGCATAAAAAAATTAAAATAAAATGTGACATACCGTGCGATCATAAATTATAAATTAGAGTAGGCTGTGAAATTTAAATTCGGTTGGCACTACTAACTTTTGACAATCTGATTTAAAATTTCAATGTCAAAGTGACAAGTAAATCAGATCAGAGGGATCGATGAGATTGTCAAAAGTTAGTAGTGTCAACCAAAATTAAATTTTACAGCCTACTCTAATTTATAATTTAAATGATCGCACCGTATTCTGATATCTGTAAAATCAAAAGTGCTATCACAAAATTGACACCACAAATGCTTTTCCGAAGTTCGAAAACATTTAAAAAGACACCCAACACGAAATGCTAAAAACGAAAATCTTTGGTGTAAAAAATTTTGAAATTTTGAAAAATTCGCTATAGTTTACAAAAAGTTGAACCAA
Organism: Diaperis boleti; assembly: GCA_963583935.1. Classification (NCBI taxonomy): domain Eukaryota; kingdom Metazoa; phylum Arthropoda; class Insecta; order Coleoptera; family Tenebrionidae; genus Diaperis; species Diaperis boleti. The sequence continues at coordinate 11,002,409 of OY757242.1, forward strand.
ACGAATAAAAATTGTTATAGTACTTGAATGCAAGCTATTGCATAGAAAAATAAAAAAAAATTAAAATGAAATGTGACATACCGTGCGATCATTTAAATTATAAATTAGAGTAGGCTGTGAAATTTAAATTCGGTTGGCACTACTAACTTTTGACAATCTGATTTAAAATTTGAATGTCAAAGTGAGAAGTAAATCAGATCAGAGGGATCGATCAGATTGTCAAAAGTTAGTAGTGTCAACCCAAATTATATTTTACAGCCTACTCTTATTTATAATTTAAATGATCGCACGGTATTCTGATATCTGTAAAATCAAAAGTGCAATCACAAAATTGACACCACAAATGCTTTTCCGAAGTTCGAAAACATTTAAAAAGACACCCAACACGAAATGCTAAAAACGAAAATCTTTGGTGTAAAAAATTTTGAAATTTTAAAAAATTCGCTATAGTTTACAAAAAGTTGAACCAAACGCATAAAAATTGTTATAGTACTTGAATGCAAGCTATTGCATAGAAAAATAATAAAAAATTAAAACGAAATGTGACATACCGTGCGATCATTTAAATTATAAATTAGAGTAGGCTGTGAAATTTAAATTAGGTTGGCACTAATAACTTTTGACAATCTGATTTAAAATTTGAATGTCAAAGTGACAAGTAAATCATCAGATCAGAGGGATCGATCAGATTGTTAAAAGTTAGTAGTGTCAACCCAAATTATATTTTACAGCCTACTCTAATTTATAATTTAAATGATCGCACGGTATTCTGATATCTGTAAAATCAAAAGTGCTATCACAAAATTGACACCACAAATGCTTTTCCGAAGTTCGAAAACATTTAAAAAGACACCCAACACGAAATGCTATAAACGAAAATCTTTGGTGTAAAAAATTTTGAAATTTTGAAAAATTCGCTATAATTTACAAAAATTTGATCCAAACGCATAAAAATTGTTATAGTACTTGAATGCAAGTTGTTGCATAAAAAAATAAAAAAAATGTAAAATGAAATGTGACATACCGTGCAATAATTAAAATTATAAATTAGAGTAGGCTGTGAAATTTAAATTCGGTTGGCACTACTAACTTTTGACAATCTGATTTAAAATTTGAATGTCAAAGTGACAAGTAAATCAGATCAGAGGGGGCGATCAGATTGTCAAAAGTTAGTAGTCTCAACCCAAATTAAATTTTACAGCCTACTCTAATTTATAATTTAAATGATCGCACGGTATTCTGATATCTGTAAAATCAAAAGTGCTATCACAAAATTGACACCACAAATGCTTTTCCGAAGCTCGAAAACATTTAAAAAGACACCCAATACGAAATGCTATAAACGAAAATCTTTGGTGTAAAAAATTTTGAAATTTTGAAAAATTCGCTATAATTTACAAAAATTTGATCCAAACGCATAAAAATTGTTATAGTACTTAAATGCAAGTTGTTGCATAAAAAAATAAAAAAAAAATGTAAAATGCAATGTGACATACCGTGCAATCATTTAAATTATAAATTAGAGTAGGCTGTGAAATTTAAATTAGGTTGGCACTAATAACTTTTGACAATCTGATTTAAAATTTGAATGTCAAAGTGACAAGTAAATCAGATCAGAGGGATCGATCAGATTGTCAAAAGTTAGTAGTGTCAACCCAAATTAAATTTTACAGCCTACTCTAATTTATAATTTAAATGATCGCACGGTATTCTGATATCTGTAAAATCAAAAGTGCTATCACAAAATTGACACCACAAATGCTTTTCCGAAGTTCGAAAACATTTAAAAAGACACCCAACACGAAATGCTAAAAACGAAAATCTTTGGTGTAAAAAATTTTGAAATTTTGAAAAATTCGCTATAGTTTACAAAAAGTTGATCCAAACGCATAAAAATTGTTATAGTACTTAAATGTAAGTTGTTGCATAAAAAAAAATAAAAAAAATGTAAAATGAAATGTGACATACCGTGCAATCATTTAAATTATAAATTAGAGTAGGCTGTGAAATTTGAATTAGGTTGGCACTACTAACTTTTGACAATCTGATTTAAAATTTGAATGTCAATGTGACAAGTAAATCAGATCAGAGGGTCAAACGTTAGTAGTGCCAACCCAATTTAAATTTCACAGCCTACTCTAATTTATAATTTAAGTGATCGCACGGTATTCTGATATCTGTAAAATCAAAAGTGCTATCACAAAATTGACACCACAAATGCTTTTCCGAAGTTCGAAAACATTTAAAAAGACACCCAACACGAAATGCTAAAAACGAAAATCTTTGGTGTAAAAAATTTTGAAATTTTGAAAAATTCGCTAAAATTTACAAAAATTTGATCCAAACGCATAAAAATTGTTATAGTACTTAAATGCAAGTTGTTGCATAAAAAAATAAAAAAAATGTAAAATGCAATGTGACATACCGTGCAATCATTTAAATTATAAATTAGAGTAGGCTGTGAAATTTAAATTAGGTTGGCACTAATAACTTTTGACAATCTGATTTAAAATTTGAATGTCAAAGTGACAAGTAAATCAGATCAGAGGGATCGATCAGATTGTTAAAAGTTAGTAGTGTCAACCCAAATTATATTTTACAGCCTACTCTAATTTATAATTTAAATGATCGCACGGTATTGTGATATCTGTAAAATCAAAAGTGCTATCACAAAATTAACACCATAAATACTTTTCCGAGGTTCGAAAACTCATAAAAAGACACCCAACAAGATATGTCAAAAACGAAATTCCTTGGTGTAAATTTTTTTTTGATATTTTGACGAATCCGTTATAGTTTACAAAAAGTTTATATAAAATAAAAATTGGTATGATATTCGAATGCAAACAATTGTACCAAAATATCAAAAAAAAAAAATGTCAAACGAAATCACACCACAAATGCTTTTCCGAGGTTCGAAAACTCATGAAAATTCACCCAACAAGATATGTCAAAAACGAAATTATTTGGGGTAAAAAAATTTAAAATTTGGAAAAATTCGTCATAGTTTACAAAAATTCGATACAAACGCACAAAAAATCTTATGATACTCGAATGCAAACTATTGTTACTAACACTGATATCTGGAAAACCAAAAGTGCTATAACAAAATTAACACAATAAATGGTTTTCCGAGTTTCGAAAGCTGATAAAAAGACACCCAACAAGATATGAGAAAAACGAAATTCTTTGGTGTCAAAAATTGTGAAATTTTGAAAAATTCGTTATAGTTTACAAAAATTTGAAACAAACGCACCAGAATTGTTATGATACTCGATTGCAAAATATTGTATCAATTTATTAAAACAAATGTCAAATAAAATGGACGTATGCTGATATCTGGGAAACCAAAAGTGCTATAACAAAATTAACACCACCATTAATTTCTGCAGTTCTAAAATCTATAAAGGTACACCCAACATGATTTGTTAAAAGCAAGTCTTTCGATGTGAAATTTTTTTTTCCTTATTAATTAGAGGTCATTGATGGTCACTTATTATATTTCAGCATCCATTCCTTCAGATATCACTAAATAACAACGTAGTTCGGTTTCTGTACCACCATGCCACAAGATTTTAAAGAGAACAAAGTCCCCCCTTCCGGCCCATGCGCCGCACGTCGCATTACTCTCATTCGGTTTCTTGTGCTCGACTGCATCGCATCGGTAAGTACTAACGCCGGCCACAGCCGGCGTCCCCTCTATACACTTGCAGCCTTTTAGCAATGGGTGGAAAACGAAAACTTCGCCAACGCATTGAGGAATTGGAACGAAAGCTCGCCAGACGCTGCTCTTCGAGAAGTAGGAGCCGTACTAGGAATCGGTCGGGATCGCGCCGTCGGCGTGGCAGTGGAAGACGTTCGTCCTCTAGGTCTTCCAGTGCCTGCACTTCTCGATCCCGCGACACTCGTCGTAGCCTACACCGACCGGCGCGCAAAGAGACGGCAAGGAGACGAGTTCGCAGCAATTCTCGAAACCTGCCAGGTCCGTCGACCGTTGCGCCTCGTGATGTCTACAGCCCGAGCGGCTTAGCTTCCTCGCAACATAATTCGCCCCCGAATACCGCTGTCTATAGCCCGGGCGGCTTAGCTTCGGTAACTCGCTCACCTCAGCAACCCTGCGCGGACGATGTTCTGAGCCTGTACGGTGACTGCGATTTGTCCGATGACATCGTTAAAATCCTAGGAGGGGCACCCGAAAATGCAAACATGACGGGTACAAAGCTCCATGAAAAATTGTCAGCAATATGGCAAACAACTTTGCAAAAGGGTCTTGGTCCGGAGGAGTTTTCACAATTAATTGAAAAACATAAAAGGCCATCGAACTGTGAAAAACTCACGCCACCGGAAATAAATCAGCTGGTCGCACAGGTCATGACGGGCGGCCATAAAAACCGAGACCAAACATTATCGAGTTCGCAGAATCAACTAACGGCCGCTTTGTCGGCGCTGGGGCAAGCAATTACTAGAATTCTCGTCTCGAATAACACCGAGGTGTCGCCGGAATTAAAAGACACTTTATTACATTTTTTAGGCGACACAGGAAGGTTGTTAACGAATTTATTTTATTCTCTCTCCACCTTGAGACGGTCACTGATATTTCCCCTCGTGAATAAAGAGGTCAGGGCCGTACTTGAAAAAACTTCGCCCACTGAACATCTTTTTGGCGACGAGTTGTCGGAAAAAATTAAGGAGGCCAAGGCCTTGCAGTCCGCGAGTTCCGGCATTAAGGCCACATACTCCACGTCCCTCAAAAAGCCGCCAGCAAAAAAGGGGGGGAGCAACACGACCCCTCAGACCAAAGCGTTAAACAGGCAGCGCCCGGTCCGTCGGGGGGAGACGAGACCTTACAAAGGGCAAACCCCAAAATCATACCACTACAAGGAGACGCGCCATCATCGGAATTAAATCAGGTAAACGATGGTTATGCCGGCAGGCTCACTCTATTTTATTCACACTGGCGTAAACTCACGTCAAACCCTTGGGTCCTGACCTGCATAAGGGGTTATAAACTTCCCTTAACAAAAATACCCACACAATTTCAGCCCCCCACTTCCGCGATTGCGCAGAAAGACTTGGGGTTTATGAAAAAAGCTGTTCTGGATCTTTTACGTCTAGGTGCAATTTCTCCATGTACACCGAGAAAGGGTCAATATTTGTCGCGCATCTTTTTAGCTGATAAGCCAAACGGCCAGAAACGGTTTATTCTAAACCTGAAACACCTTAATAACTTTATTATGTCTCCACATTTCAAAATGGAAGACATCAGAACCGCTCAGCGATTAATAACCAAAGGTTGTTTCGTAGCGTCAATTGACTTAAAGGATGCGTATTTTTTGGTGCCTATCATACCAGAGCATAGAAAATATTTGAGATTTATGTTTGATACCCAACTCTTTGAATTTAATTGCCTCCCATTTGGCTTGTCGTCGGCACCATATACTTTTACAAAACTTATGAAACCTATTACCCAGGATCTCAGAGAAAAAGGGGTGTCATGTGTCAATTATCTTGACGACTTTTTAATCCTAGGAGAAACTTTTGAGGAGTGTTCCAGAAATGTATCCATCACACATAAGCTCTTGACTTCTCTGGGTTTCATAATTAATACTGAAAAAAGTGTCCTAATACCGAGTAATCGTTGCAAATTCTTGGGATTTGTCCTAGACACTACGGAACTAAAAATTGAACTCCCGCCTGACAAGCGGCAAAAACTAAAAAACTGGATTCATTATTTTCAGAAACGGGAATCTTGTAAAATCCATCAGTTTGCTCAATTTATTGGCCTGCTCGTCTCGGTCTGTCCGGCCGTGAAGTACGGCTGGCTCTACACGAAGCGATTTGAACGCGAAAAAGTCAATGCTCTTAAAGTTAACAACTTCGACTACAACGCGAAAATGTCTATTTCCGTGAAACTAAAGTCGGATTTTCGCTGGTGGGAAACGCACATTGACAGTTCTTTTAATGATATCAGACCAGACTCCTTTTCATTGATAATTTTTACGGATGCATCCACTACAGGTTGGGGGGCCTGTGCAGCAGGAGAACGCACCCATGGATGGTGGACGGAGGCGGAGAAGGAAAAACACATCAATTATTTGGAACTTCAGGCCATCTTTTTCGGGCTGAAATGCTTTGCCGCTGACTTGAGAAACAACAACCTCCTCGTTAGATCAGACAATACCACGGCGATCTCTTACGTCAATCGTATGGGAAGCGTACGTTTCCCAGAACTGTCTGATCTTGCCAGACACATCTGGCAGTGGTGTGAATCAAAAAATCTTTGGATTGTAGCTTCTTACATTTCGTCAGCTGACAACTGGGAAGCGGATGCTGAGTCCCGTTTTCTTTCGACGGAAACAGAGTGGTCCCTCTCGTCGCCTGTGTTTAATACTGTAGCTGCAAGGTTTGGCCCCCCAGAGATAGATCTCTTTGCCTCGCGGCATAATACGAAATGCGAGACCTATATTTCACGATTTAGAGATCCTGGCGCAGCGGGAGTAGATGCCTTTACAGTCTTTTGGGGTGACCGTTTTTTCTATGCCTTTCCCCCTTTTGCTCTCATCCTTCGCAGTTTACAAAAGATACTTTGTGACAAAGCCGAGGGCGTCATCGTAGTACCAAACTGGCCTTCTCAACCGTGGTACCCTCTTTTTAACAAGTTAATGGTCCGAGAACCACTAGAGCTAGGGCCCAGTGATGACATGCTTTTTTCTCCTTACAGTCCTGCCCGCCACCCATTGTCGGATACGCTTTCCCTGGTGGCAGCAGTTGTATCAGCGAAGCCCTCCGGCGGAAAGGCGCCCCGGTGGAAACACTCAACACCATTCTTACCTCCCTATCGTCGGCTACGATGAAACAATATTCGACCTGTTACAAACTTTGGTGGGTATGGTGTGAGAGGCAGAACATTTGCCCGTTTAATGGTACAACAAAAGATGTACTGTCATTTCTCCAAGAATTACTCAGCAACGGTCATTGTAAGTATGGCTCCTTTAACAACCATCGCTCAGCACTTTCGCTGATCTTACCGGGATCTGTGGGAGAAGACCCCTTGGTGAAGAGATTCATGCGAGGTTTGTCACGATTGCGACCATCAGAACCAAAGTACAATACAACATGGGACCCACAACCTGTGTTGGCATTCGTTGCAAAGATGCAAACCTCTGACCTGAAAGAACTATCACGAAAACTAGCCACCTTATTCGTTCTTGCGACCGGCCAACGTCTACAGACAATTTCGTTAATTCGAGTTTCGTGTATTAAAAAATCCGAGGATGGCTTACGTATCTTTATACCGGATTTTCTGAAAACCTCAGGCGTCAACCGCCCCCAGCCGGTTCTCACGATCCCATATTTTGAAAACGCTGATCTTTGTTTGGCCCGCACGGTTGAGGCGTACTTAGACGCAACACGTAGCCTTCGAATCGAAGAGGATTTTCTGTTTCTAACCTTTAAGAAACCCCACGGAATTGCGACCAAACAGACGCTTAGTCGTTGGGTGAGGGAGATTCTTCATTTAGCGGGAGTAGACACCAACCAATTCAAACCCCACTCGGCACGCCACGCATCGACTTCAGCGGCGTGTAGGTTAGGAATCCCCATCGAGCAAATTAAACAAACAGCGGGATGGAGTAAAGATTCCGAAACTTTTGCTCGCTTCTACAATCGTCCTCTGATGAATTCGGCTCCCTATGTGTCAACAATCTTAAACTTAGGCGTTTAACCGCCCTCAGTTCTTGTTTTAAGAATGTTTTGTTATGTTAATGCTTCTTCTGTTTGCCTAGTTGGCCATTAAAGAGTTTGTCGTTGCAACTTATCTTTAAAAATCTACGTTGTTATTTAGTGATATCTGAAGGAATGGATGCTGAAATATAATTAAACGATCAAAAGAACTTACCTGAAGTTCGATCGTAATTATATGAAGCATCCATTCCGAAGATATCACCTCCCACCCACCCGTAGGCCCCGTTGCACGAAAACTCTTCACACTTTGAATACAATGAGAGTAATGCGACGTGCGGCGCATGGGCCGGAAGGGGGGACTTTGTTCTCTTTAAAATCTTGTGGCATGGTGGTACAGAAACCGAACTACGTTGTTATTTAGTGATATCTTCGGAATGGATGCTTCATATAATTACGATCGAACTTCAGGTAAGTTCTTTTGATCGTTTAATAATACGGTAGTAGTAAAAGTACTAGACCGATTGTCGGCGGCCATTTGTACTAGTCCACATGTCGCCGCAATTGATTTTGATTATTCTACGGCTGTGATTGGTCAAATGTCACAGTTTGACAGGTGAACAGAATAGTCTATTTTATACATGTTTTCTGTGTTATTTTATCTTCATTTGCTTTATCCGTATTTCTTTATTAAATTTTTCTATACTGCTGTTGCTGCTTCTTCTGCCTTTTACAGGTTTCTACAATGGTTTATTATATTAAATTTCTCCACAATGATACATTATTTCTCGGCTCACCATCAACCTTGAAACCCCGACGCTTTTTCATCATGTTCCTCCACAAAAACCCACCAGGACACCACGTTTTCTCCCCAATTAATACCTCGCCGCCGCCCCAAAAAAACCACCACAAAAACTCTCCTCTTCCACTCCGCCGCTGACATCTCGGTCCCGGCAGAATAGGCCACCTGTTGCCGCGTATTAATCACTTTTCCCGACCGCATTCATTAGGACTCGCGTCTAACGGTCCGTCGTCCTTGAACCGCCACCTGCCGACACCGGGATCGAGTGGGCGGCGATAAAAAATCCCCCGATGACCGGAAGTACCGATGCTCCGGTTATCGGTCGGCACGGTTCGGCCGCGATCGGCTCTGTGAGAACGTTTCGACGTTTTTGTTCTCACCGCGACCAGCCGCGACCCCTTGCACGTGACCATCGGGAAAGGTAAAAGGGGAAACTATTAGCTGGGGTGCGGAAGTCGGCGAGTCGGGCCGAGAGGTGTGCGGATGGGAAGGGGAAGTTCCGAAACAAACATCGCACCTTGAGGAAAAGTAAACGTAAATACGTGACAGTGATTCATCTGTGATTTTTCTTTTCAATTTTTGCTGTGATCTTACATACTTCAAAGACAGTGTTAAATCTGTAATTCCAAAAGCAAACAAAGACCAGGAGCGAGTAAACATTCCCAAAACCCATCGAATAAAGTTTCCATGAACACCACAAAAGGCATTCAACAACCTGCTTAACGGAACAAATCATTCAAAAGCACCCACTTCATGGATCATTGAATATGAACTAATTTTAAAAGGGCGAATTTCTGAGAATAACCTCTAATGTACCTGATGAACGCATAAGAAGTCGATTTAGGAAACTGAAAGTTGTTTTGGGACGTTGATTGTTGTAAAATGTCTGGGTCTCCCACTCAGGCTGTTGGCTGTACCCTGGGCCTACTTAGAGATGCAAATGGACTAGTTTCGTCGTCCGTCTCGAACTTTAACAACACCGATAACAAAACAAATTTGGGCAGGGGAGAACCTCGATATACAGAGTGTTCTCTAAACATTTCTTTGAATTTTTACTGTTTCGATATAACATTTTTTATATTACTATTTCTATATTATATTTTCTCAATTTTACTACTTTTCTCAAAAGCGCATAGCCCATCGATTTAAATAGCCATGCGCAAAGTATCTAAGATACCAGTCTTCGGCACAGAGTATCGCTGAGTCTGAAACTAGCCTTACGCCAAATGCGAAATTGAGATTGCGCACTTGAGTAAAGCGTAAATCGTGTGCACCTCGGCCAAAAGTGCTTTTTTGGCCTTATCTGAATTGTGGTGGATGCGTGAGCCGAAACAACAGATGCGTCCAAAAAAGATAACTATTCCGGCCTCGGTACACAAATTACTATCAATCGTTGTCCGCGCCGTTGAAATTGACAGTAATACAAAGTCGTACCAATAGAGGTAAGATCGCCACCAGAGGGACTTGGATCGCAACTTAATGGAAACTGTAATAAGGAGACATGAAACTGTCAACCGTTGTCAAAATTGTCAAAATAACGCAAATAAAATAGAACTTTAATCAAATTATCGGCTCTTGATAAAATTTAATAAAACCAGTGTTCTATATCCCTTCAGGGTGCTCTTTTCCTTTCAGACTGCCGTTCATCAGATGACAAAAAATGATTAATAATGATGAGGTAAGATTTGCATTATTATTCTAAATAACATTTTTCAAAATTTTAAAATAATTTTAGGCACGAAATAATCTCGTTTTTGACATTTCATATTGGATGTCAGCAGACGCCACATTTCATTTGACATTTTCTAAATAATTCCATACAACAGTTTACACTCGAGTATTTTTATGCGTCTATATCTACTTTTTGTAAAATATAACGAATTTTTCAAAATTTCAAAATTTTTGACACTAAAGAATTTCGCTTTTGACATATCTTGTTGGGTGTCTTTTCATGGGTTTTCGAACCTCGGAAAAGCATTTGTGGTGTTATTTCATTTTATTTTTTTTTGATAATTTGGTACAATAGTTTCCATTCGAATTTTCTAAAATTTTTGTTTTATATAAACTTTTTGTAAACGACAACGAATTCGTCAAAATATCAAAAAATTTTACACCAAGGAATTTCGTTTTTGACATATCATGTTGGGTGTCTTTTTAAGGGTTTTTGAACCTCGGAAAAATATTTGGGGTGCTAACTTTGTTATAGCACTTTTTTTTGGTTTCCCAGATATCAGCATACGTCACATTTCATTTGACATTTTTTTTAATAAATTGATACAATATTTTGCAATCGAGTATCATAACAATTCTGGTGCGTTTGTTTCAAATTTTTGTAAACTATAACGGATTTTTCAAAATTTCACAATTTTTGACACCAAGAATTTCGTTTTTGTCATATCTTGTTGGGTGTCTTTTTATCAGTTTTCGAAACTCGGAAAAGCATTTATTGTGTTAATTTTCTTATAGCACTTTTGTTTTTCCAGATATCAGCATACGATATGACATTTTTTTTATAAATTTTTACAATAGTTTGCATTTGCGTATTATAACAATTTTTATGCATTTATATCAACTTTTTGGAAACTATAACGAATTTTCCAAAATTTCAAAATTTTTGACACTAAAGAATTTCGTTTTTGACATATCATGTTGGATGTCTTCTTATGGGTCTTTGAACCTCGCAAAAGCATTTGTGGTTTTAATTTTGTTATAGCACTTTTGGTTTTCCAGATATCAGCATACGTCACATTTCATTTGATTTTTTTTTTTTTATAAATTGATACAATAGTTTGCATTCGTGTAATTTTAACAATTTTTATGCATTTATATCAACTTTTTGGAAACTATAACGAATTTTTCAAAATTTCAAAATTTTTGACACTAAAGAATTTCGTTTTTGACATATCATATTGAGTGTCTTCTTATGGGTCTTTGAACCCCGGAAAAGCATTTGTGGTTTTAATTTTATTATAGCACTTCTGGTTTTCTTAATATCAGCATACGTCACATTACATTTGACATTTTTTTGACAAATTGATACAATAGTTTGCATTCGAGCATCGTAACAATTTTTTTGCATTTATATCTACTTTTTGGAATCTATAACGAATTTTTCAAAATTTCAAAATTTTTGATACTAAAGAATTTTGTTTTTGACATATCATGTTGGGTGTCTTTTTATGGGTTTTTGAACCTCGGAAAAGCATTTGTGGTTTTAATTTTGTTATAGCACTTTTGGTTTTCCAGATATCAGCATACGTCACATTTCATTTGACTTTTTTTTTACAAATTGATACAATAGTTTGCATTCGAGTATCATAACAATTCGGGTGCGTTTGTATCAACTTCTTGTAAACTATAACGAATTTTTCAAAATTTCACAATTTTTGACACAAAAGAATTTCGTTTTTGTCATATCTTGTTGGGTGTCTTTTTATCAGTTTTCGAAACTCGGAAAAGCAATTACTGTGTTAATTTTTTTGTTATAGCACTTTTGATTTTCCAGATATCAGTGTTAGTAACAATAGTCTGCATTCGAGTATCAAGAATTTTTGTGCGTCTGTATCGAATTTTTCTAAACTATGACAAATTTTTCCAAATTCTAAAATTTTTGACACCAAAGAATTTCGTTTTTGACATATCTTGTTGGGTGTCTTTTCATGGGTTTTCGAACCTCGGAAAAGCATTTGTGGTGTTATTTCATTTGACATTTTTTTTTCATAATTTGGTACAATACATAGTTTGCATTCTAGTATCATAACAATTTTTATTCGTTTATATAAACTTTTTGTAAACCACAACGAATTCGTCAAAATATCAAAAAAATGTACACCAAAGAATTTCGTTTTTGACATATCATGTTGGGTGTTTTTTTATGGGTTCTTGAACCTCGGAAAAACATTTGTTGTGTTAATTTTGTTATAGCACTTTTGGTTTCCCAGATATCAGCATACGTCACATTTTATTTGATATTTTTTTAAATAAATTGATACAATATTTTGCAATCGGGTATCATAACAATTCTGGTGCGTTTGTTTCAAATTTTTGTAAACTATAACAAATTTTTCAAAATTTCACATTTTTTGACACCAAAGAATTTCGTTTTTGTCATATCTTGTTGGGTGTCTTTTTATCAGTTTTTGAAACTCGGAAAAGCATTTATTGTGTTATTTTTGTTATAGCACTTTTGGTTTTCCAGATATCAGCATACGTCACATTTTATTTGACATTTTTTTTAATAAATTGATACAATATTTTGCAATCGAGTAGCATAACACTTCTGGTGCGTTTGTTTCAAATTTTTGTAAACTATAACGAATTTTTCAAAATTTCACAATTTTTGACACCAAAGAATTTCGTTTTTGTCATATCTTTTTGGGTGTCTTTTTATCAGGTTTCTGAACTCGGAAAAGCATTTATTGTGTTAATTTTGTTATAGCACTTTTGGTTTTCCAGATATCAGTGTTAGTAACAATAGTTTGCATTCGAGTATCATAAGAATTTTTGAGCGTTTGTGTCGAATTTTTGTAAACTATGACGAATTTATCCAAATTTTAAAATTTTTGACACCAAAGAATTGCGTTTTTGACATATCTTTTTGGGTGAATTTTCATGAGTTTTCGAACCTCGGAAAAGCATTTGTGGTGTTATTTCATTTGACTTTTTTTTTGATAATTTGGTACAATAGTTTGCATTCGAATATCATACCAATTTTTATTTTATATAAACGTTTTGTAAACTAAAACGGATTCGTCAAAATATCAAAAAAAAATTACACCAAGGAATTTCGTTTTTGACATCATGTTGGGTGTCTTTTTATGGGTTTCTGAACCTCGGAAAAGCATTTGTGGTTTTAATTTTGTTATAGCACTTTTGGTTTCCCAGATATCAGCATACGTCACATTTTATTTGACATTTTTTTTAATAAATTGATACAATATTTTGCAATCGAGTATCATAACAATTCTGGTGCGTTTGTTTCAAATTTTTGTAAACTATAACGAATTTTTCAAAATTTTAAAATTTTTGACACCAAAGAATTTCGTTTTTGTCATATCTTGTTGGGTGTCTTTTTATCAGTTTTAGAAACTCGGAAAAGCATTTATTGTGTTAATTTTCTTATAGCACTTTTGATTTTCCAGATATCAGTGCTAGTAACAATAGTTTGCATTCGAGTATCATAAGAATTTTTGTGCGTTTGTATCGAATTTTTGTAAACTCTATGACGAATTTTTCCGAATTTCACAATTTTTTACACCAAAGAATTTCGTTTTTGTCATATCCTGTTGGGTGTCTTTTTACGGGTTTTTAAACATCGGAAAAACATTTGTTGTGTTAATTTTGTTATAGCACTTTTGTTTTCCCAGATATCAGCATACGTCACATTTCATTTGACACTTTTTTGATAATTTGAAATCATCGTTTGCATTTGAGCATTGTAACAATTTTTATGCATTTTTATCAACTGTTTGTAAACTACATATTATAAAGAATTTTTCAAATTGTAAAATTTTTTGACAAACAATGTTGGGTGTTATTTCATAGGTTTTCGAACTTCGGGAACCTTGTGATGGTAATTTTGTGAAAGCACTTGGTTTCCCACATATCAAGATTTCATTTGACATTTTCTTAATGATTTGATACAATAGTTTGCATTCAAGTATTTTTGATTTTTGACTGAAAAAATTCATTTTTGACATATCATGCCGGGTGTCATTTTATAGGTTTTCGTACTTCAGAAATGCATTTCTGTGCTTAATTTTGTGATAGCTATTCTGGTTTCCAAGACACCATCAAGATCAAAATTTCATTAATTTTTTTTTCAATTATTTTACCGATACAAAACAAATTCGCCACTTAAAAGTTTATTATAAACCGAATTGTCAATTACGGGCGCTCAAAAAATTAATTGACAATTTTTTCTACTGTCACCTGTCAAAAACTTGACAGAAGGAAGAATATGAAATATGTTTTTTTGATGTCACCCTGTATATTTATAATTGATTAATTAACATTTCTAAGCTGCGTATAAAAAGTAAAAGCATTCAACTCGGAAGATCCAAAATTATGAGTTGAATTATTTTCGGCAACCCCAAGTAAATTCTTCTGTTTCCAGATAAATAACCTGTGAAAACGAGACCAAATCACCCCCTTGTCCGATCCTAATCACCCCTAACTGTACCACTTCCGATCCTCGCCTCCATCCCATCGTTCCCATGCCGTCCACCCATCGGTGGTGCATCGGCATCCGCCGGTCGCACGTCCGAGCACCATTAACAGTTATTTCCCATGTCTGGCAGGCAGTGGCAGCGCGTGGGAACTCCTCGTCCTTCTACCCTCTCCCGCGAAGGGTGTCCGGGGTGCCCGGCGCTAGACCCACCGTGGAAATGGTAGTGGTGGTGGGGACGGCCGCTCGGCTCATTCCCACGCTCTATCGGAATGTGTACCACCGAAACGCCGATCGTTCCCAATAGTCACCTCAGTGACCTGTCGAGGGTCGAACATCCACCGGATCGGGTCAGAAGGAATTCGCCAGTCGAGAGGGTAGTTTCGGGGTTCAGTGGTGTCATTTCGGTGGTTTTGGTGTCGAGTGCGAGGGTTTAGTGATTGCAGAAGTGCCGAGGTGAGTGATTTCAGATGAAATAAGACACTTCTGCAAACTGTTTTATTGGATTAGTCAACTTTTGTTGCTCGGTACGATATTAGAAAAACTGCTGTATGCAACATGTGTAAAAAGTAGTGACACTTTATCAAATGTCTGCATACCTTTCAGTGCCCCACAATCTCTTCGGACCGCAACAATTATGCCAATAAGTGAGGACGAATACGAAACTCAACATTCTCAACAGTCCATCAACATGTCCAAAGCAGAGCTCAGAAAAGTAAGAACTTAAATTACAACCACAATAAAAATCATGTCATTGAGTATTCAGTTCCTTTTTATTTTGTAACATTTTTTTTTGTACCCATAGTAAATAGCATATTCTCTTTCTAGACCCACAAACCCATCATGGAGAAGCGCCGAAGGGCGCGCATCAACCACTGCCTCAACGAGATCAAAACGCTAATTTTGGAAGCGATGAACAAAGATGTAAGTTTTGGATGTAAAAGCATTGCATAAAAAAACTTCTTTATTGCGCTAGTAAAAGAAAAATAAATAATAAATTGTTAATGTAACAATTTCTCTTTTTGGGCAGTATCTGTTTTGTTTGTAACTTCGTGGAAAAAAAATTGTACACAACACTGACAGTTGACGCGTTGTACAACCCATCTGCAATAAATGGTTATTCTGTTATTTTCTACATTTTATTTCTTTGTATCTTTTTAGCGTCTCTATTATTATATGTCTTTATTCTCTTAGTCATCACATCATACTTTTTCTTGTTTTTTTTCTTCCTCTTTTATATCTCTTATTGAAATCTGTTTATTTTAGTTACTCAACGCTACTTTTGTTGTCCGCTAGTCTTTACATTTTGTTGCTTCTTTTACCTTTTTTTTTCTCGGATTTTTGCGTGATTTTGTTTCTTCATATTTTTAATTTACTATTTTAGTTTAGTTCAGTTTACTCAGTTTATGTTCTGTTTTCTTTCTTGTTTTTGTCTTCCTTATTTCAGTTTTAATCCTGTAATCACGGTTATTTGGTTTTCCATTCTGTAAGTTTTTTTTACTTTCTAGCTCTATTCTCTTTCGTTATTTGTCTTCTGATGCTTCTCACATATTTGCTATTACCCTTTACCTTTACTTAGTTTCGTTTTTCTGTATTTCTATCTCTCTTCTGATTTTTTTTTGTTTTCTACTTTTATCCATATCTCTTTTATTCCTGTTTTTTATTATAATACCGTTGATTCATATGTCTTCCTCCTTCTCCTTTTATATTTCCTTGTTCTTATTTTTCCCTTTCTCTTCCCAAAAGGTTTTGATCTTTTACTTTGTCTTTCTCGGCGTAACATTTTTGTCTTTTTATTTGTTTTTTTTATTATCTCCTTTGCCCATGTCTTCATTTACTCATTTATTCTTATATTTATTCATCTTCTTATTTCATCCTTGTTTTATTTATTTTATATATTATAGTTATTTTTTCATTTTCTTTGTCTCTTTTCTTTGTTTCTTTTTTGTAACTCTCTTATCGTATTCTTTTCCTGTTATTGTCTGTAATTTTTTTACCGTCTGCTTTCATTTTTTGTTTATTTAATATGTCCGCTTGTTGATCTGTGTATTTGTTTATTTGTTTGATTGCTGGTTTCTTTTTTTCCTCTTTTCTTCCGTTCTATATTTTCTCTATCTTAATCTTCATCTCTACACCTTCTGTTCCTTTGACTATACCTTTTCTCTTTCAATTCTGTCTTTCCTCACAAGTTTGGATCTTTGTCCTTGTCGTTCTTTGTTTCTGTCTGTTTCTCCTTCTCCTCCTTGGATCTTACAGTTTGTATTTTCCTTTCTCTTCCTTTTCCTTTGCCATTCTGCATTCTTCTTCGTTTTCATTTTATATTTATTTCCATCTCTGCCTACATCTTCATTTAAATTACCGTACTCTTTATTTTTATTTTTCGTTTTATTTTCCCTTTTACCTTCATCTATTCTTCACGGATTTGAATCTTTCACTTTGTCTTTCTGTTTCTCTTCCTTTTACTTTTTTCTTTCGTTTTTTTTTCTGTTTTCTCTTACACTTCCGTCTTCCTTACAGGTTTGGATCTTTCTCTTTGGCGGTCTTTGTCTCCGTCTCTTTCTCACTTTCCTTCCATTCGTCTTCTCCTTGGCTTTTCACTTGTTTTTTTGTTCTTGTTTCTTTCACCTTCATTCCTTTTTTGTTTCTATCTCTATCTTCTTCTCCTCCTTTTCATTCCATTTTTATTTACTATTCTCTTTCACTTTCTGCATCTAGTTCACTTCCGTTTTTTCTTCACATATTTGGATACTTTTTTGTCATTCTTGAATTTTATCTCTCTTCTTCTCTTTTGATTGTCTTTTTTTCTTTTTTTTTTGGTTGTTTCTTTTTGGCGTTCTTTGTCTCTGTCGCTTTTTCATTTTTCTTCTATTTGATTTATTCTTCTCCTTCGCATTCCCCTTATATTTCTTCCCATCTCTTTCACATTCATCCCTTTATTTCTTTCTGTCCCTTTCTCCTTCTCCTTCTCCTACACTTCCCTTTTACTTTATCCTTGTCTTTTTTCTTATCACCTTCATTCTCTAACGGGTTTGGATTTGGATCTTTTACTTTGTATTTTTCTTCCCCTGCTCTATCTCTTTTTTCTTCTTCCGTCTTCCAATCTTTGTTTTATTAATTTATTTTATCTTCATTTCCATCTTCATCTTACTTTTTCATTTCGCTTTTTTCTTCACTGATTTGGACATTTTGTTTTCGTTTTTTTTTTCTTTCACTTTCCTCTCTTCTCATGGATTCAGATCTTTTGCTTTGTCCATCTGTATCTCTTCCTTTTGCTTTTGTATTTTCTTTCTTTCGTTCTATATTTTCACCATTCTTTGTTTTATTATTTTTGCTTTATCTTCATTTCCATTTTGATGTTCATTTCATCTACATCTATCTATTTCACTTCCGTTTCTTTTTCGCATATTTGGATAGTTTTTTGTCATTCTTGAATTTTATCTTTCTTCTTCTTTTTTGATTTTCTTTTTTTCTTTTTTTTTTTTGGTGTTGCTTTTTTTTCACTTTCATCTCTTGTCAGGGATTTGGATCTTACGCTTTGTTTTTCTGTTTCACTTACTTCTGCTTTTTTCCTTTTTCTTTTCCGTACTATATGTTCTGCATCTTAGTCTTCGTGTTTATATCTCCGTCTTCATCTTTCTGTTTCTTTTTTTCTCTTTTGCTTTGGTTGTTTCTTTTTGGCGTGTTTTGTCTCTGTTGCTTTCTCATTTTTCTTCTATTTGATTTATTCTTCTCCTTCGCATTCCCCTTATATTTCTTCCCGTCTCTTTCACATTCATCCGTTTATTTGTTTCTGTCCCTTTTCTTCTTGTCCTTCTCCTACACTTCCCTTTTACTTTATCCTTGTCTTTTTTCTTATCACCTTCATTCTCTAACGGGTTTGGATTTGGATCTTTTACTTTGTATTTTTCTTCCCCTGCTGTATCTCTTTTTTCTTCTTCCGTCTTCCAATCTTTGTTCTATTAATTTATTTTATCTTCATTTCCATCTTCATCTTACTCTTTCATTTCGCTTTTTTCTTCACTGATTTGTTTTCGTTTTTTTTTTCTTTCACTTTCGTCTCTTCTCATGGATTCAGATCTTTTGCTTTGTCTATCTGTTTCTCTTCCTTTTGCTTTTGTATTTTCTTTCTTTCGTTCTATATTTTCACCATTCTTTGTTTTATTATTTTTGCTTTATCTTCATTTCCATTTTGATGTTCATTTCATCTACATCTATCTATTTTACTTCCGTTTCTTTTTTGCATATTTGGATAGTTTTGTTTTATTATTTTTGCTTTATCTTCATTTCCATTTTGATGTTCATTTGATCTACATCTATCTATTTTACTTCCGTTTCTTTTTTGCATATTTGGATAGTTTTGTTTTATTATTTTTGCTTTATCTTCATTTCCATTTTGATGTTCATTTGATCTACATCTATCTATTTCTCTTCCGTTTCTTTTTCACATATTTGGATACTTTTTTGTCATTCTTGAATTTTATCTTTCTTCTTCTCTTCTGATTTTCTTTTTCTTTTGGTGTTTTTCTTTCACTTTCATCTCTTGTCAGGGATTTGGATCTTTCGCTTTGGTTTTCTGTTTCACTTCCTTCTGCTTTTTTCCTTTTTCTTTTCCGTACTATATTTTCTGCATCTTAGTCTTCGTCTTTATATCTCCATCTTCATCTTTCTGTTTCTTTTTCTCTCTTTTGGTTTTGGTTGTTCCTTTTTGGCGTTCTTTGCCTCTGTTGCTTTCTCATTTTTCTTCTATTTGATTTACTGTTCTCCTTTGCTTTCCCCTTATATGTATTCCCATCTCTTTCACATTCATTCCTTTATTTGTTTATGTCTCTTTCTTCTTCCCCTTCTCCTTCACTTCTCTTTTACTTTATCCTTGTCTTTTTTCTTATCACCTTCATTCTCTAACGGGTTTGGATTTGAATCTTTTTCTTTGTATTCCTCTTCCTTTGCTTTGTCTCTTTTTTCTTCTTCCGTCTTTTATTCTTTGTCCTATTAATTTATTTTTTCTTCATTTCCATTTTCGTATACATTTCCATCTTCATCTTGCTCTTTCATTTCCTTTTTTTCTTCACTGATTTAGACATTTCGTTTTGTCGTTTTCTTCTTCTTTCACTGTCGCCTTTTGTCATAGATTTAGATCTTTTTGCTTTGTTTTTCTGTTTCTCTTCCTTTTATTTTTGTCCTTTCTTTCTTATGTTCTATATTTTTTCCATCTTATTCTTCAACTTTATACCTTCATTTTCATCTTTCTGCTTCTTTTTCCATTCCCTTTACATACTTCCAATTTTATTTACTCTTCTCTTTCGCTTTTCACTTGTCTTTTCATTCTTATCTCTTTCACTTTCATCCCTTAACGGGTTTGGATCTTTCACTTTCTGTTTCTATTCCTTTCTCTTTTCTCTTTCCTTATGTCTTTCTCTTTGCCGTTAGTTGTATTTGTCCCTTTCTTGTTTTGTTTTATATACTCTGCTCTCTCTCTTTCTCTTTATTTTTTAATTTTTTCTTTATCCTTCATTTTTCTTCCTTTGTTCTTTCTCATTCTTTCTTTTCTCTTCCTTGTTATATTATCTTTATTTTCACCTTCATATTCATTTTTATTTCCATCTCTACTCTTCTATCTATTTATCTCTTGTATCTTTACCTTCATCTTCGTCCCTCTTTTTCTCTCTGTTCTCTTTTTCACTTTCGTCTTTTTTGTGCATTTCTGTTTACCTTTCTTTGTTTCTCTCTCTCTTTCTTGCTTCTTCTCCTTCTCCTTTATTTAGTCTTCTTTTTCCCTTTCTCTGTCTTCGTATTTTCTTTTTCACTGACGGTTTTCAAAATTTATCTTTTTTATTTATGGTACCGTTTCTCTGGCAGTTTCGTGCCTCCTTTGGATGTTTCTCTGCGATCTTTCTATGGGATCTCGTTTTTGTCTTCCTTTTTAGATCTTTTATTTGTTTTTTCAACATTTTTTCATCCGCACGTAAAATATTAGACTTGCTGTCTACTAGCCCATACCATTATCACAAACAATTCATCTCCTTGGTGGCTTCCCTGCTAATGAAATAAACTCGACCAAGGGGGCTCTCCTTTCCCGAGGGGGGTCCCCTGTCCCAAAAAGCACTTGTAACATTTTTATCAGCGAAAAATGAAATAAACTGTTCTAAGGGCAGCCCCTTGTCCTAAGCCCCCCCCCCTACTTTAAGGGGGCCCACTGCCCCAAAACCCACTTGTAACATTCGCAGCAGGGGGGGGGCACTTGTTTCGACACTTTATTCGATACTGTCACGATTTTGACACCAGAGAAACTGATTTTTACTCCCGCTTGTGTAAAAAAGTACTTTTTTGTGTTCTTTTTCTGTTCTCAATTTGCTGTATTCTTCTTTACATACATCAGTTGTACTTTTTGCTTCTGCTACTTCTTTTCTCTGCTCTTTTATGTTTTCCATCCCTTTTTATTTATTTTTTACCATTTATAGTAATTCTTATCCACAATCGTTAATTTTTAATTTTACCAACAAATGCTAACAATCCACTTCTTTCCAGCCATCCCGTCACTCAAAACTCGAAAAGGCCGACATCCTCGAGATGGCCGTCAAGCACCTCCAGAACGTTCAAAAACAACAACTCGCCATCGCCATGGCCACCGACCCGTCCGTCCTCCGCAAGTTCAAATCCGGCTTCAGCGAGTGTGCCAGCGAGATCGACCGCTTCGTCAACCAGGCCGAACTGGACGGCGGCCTCAAAGAGCGCATGCGTAACCACCTCCAGAAGTGCATCGGGGGGATCGAGCAAGTGGCTCACTTCAACTTCCCCCTTGCCAACCTCCCCTTCGGAGCCAACGTCTTGCAGGAGCCGTCGTCGAGCGGCGATCAGAACAACAACGCCAGAATCCAGAGCATCCAGCTCATCCCCAGTAGGCTCCCGAGCGGGGAGATCGCCCTTTTGTTGCCGAACTCGTCGAACCTCCCCAATTTGCCGTTTTCTCGGAACAGCGCCTTCGCCGCCGTGGTTCCTTCGACGTCCACCACGCCTCCGAGTAGTCCCACCAGAGGGTTCCGCCCGGTGCAACCTTCCAAGAGTCACTCTTACTCGCCGCAGGTGCCCCAGGTGTCTTCCACGATTTCGAACGAGGTGAAAACCGTTAAGTTCCCGATTCAGAAGAAGATAGAGCCGTTGTGCATCATCACCAACCAATCGGAACGGTACAAGCAAGCTCACTCTAGGGGCGATGGGGCTGACTTCGAGGAGAACAGAGGTGTTAAGAGGAAGTTTTCAGAAATGGCGCAGTCGCACGGATTGTTGACCGTGGCTACCGATTGCGGTCATCCGTCCAAAGTGACGAAGGTAGAAACTGTGACTAGTAGTGCAAGTGACAGTGCCAGGGAATGCGAGCCCTCTACTTCCAGGGAGGGAGAGGGGAGCAGTGACATGTGGAGACCGTGGTAGATTTGGAGATCGGTTCAAAGCTTTTATGTGATTGGCGTGCCTTCTGGACGTTATGTATGCAATTTCTGAGATTCTATATGTTAAGTTTTTATAGTAATAAATAAAACGATTTATTTATAAGTGATTTATCCGCCTCAGAAACAATAAATGTTGTGTTAACCTATTAGCTGAATTAAATTCAGTTTTTTTTCAAAGGCTAATGCACACAAGGCCATCTACTGGCATTACCAGCATACAACGCCATGTTCATTTTTATTTGTCATGTATTAGATGGCGTTATATACGGATTCCATACAAAATGTATGAGAAATTTTTTTTCGTTAATTTTTCGGATGTTTCAGTAGTTATTCGCCCCCGAAAAGAATCAGTCAATCCGTTCTCGAGATATCATTTCATAATATCAAAAATTTGTGTGTGGAGTCCACGCGCGACAGATGTGAAACTTTGGAGTTTACTCTTTAAGAATCAATTTTCATTGTTAAAACCTGGTATGACAAATTTTGGTGGCCGGGGTTCTTCGGTATTGTCGTTGCCCTGTACGATAAGGGTTCCCCCGGTCTCCTGGTGGGGCCTTGTACCAGGGGGGGCTTTTGTTATTTTTGTTGTAATGTACCAAGCTCCCTGCCTCCTGTAATTTTCCCTGTTTTAATAGTTATTATACTATTCGGGGCGGAGGCAGATCCAACAAATTAAAGATTATAAAAATCGGTCCAACCGTTCTTGAGTTACAAACCCAAGGGGGCCACTGGGCCCCCATGTGTTCTCATAAGAACCTTCCTTGAACTGCAAGGAATATAAAAAAAATATACAAAATCTAAATTGGTCCAGCCGTTCTCAAGTTATGGCGTGACCAAGTGAAATAGGGATTTATTTTAATACATATAGATATCAATTTCAGAAAGTGCAGAGTAATATTACAGAAATCTTCTCTCTTTACACTTCCTTCTTCCTTATTACTTTTCTATCTTTCCATATTCCTGTATATATAGACAAAGAGGAAATAAAGGTAAAAAGAATGGAAACACATAAAAGGGTTTAAAAACAATATAAATATCGGAAAATAATGCATACAAGTAAGAGAAAAGAGAAACATGACAAACAGAACAAAAAACAAAAATGTCAAAAAGAGCAAGCAGGGAAGGATATGGAAAAAGAGGAGAAATACCATTGACAACAAAAAAAAACAAGAAGAGAAGAACAAAACAACTCATAGAAACCTGTGAGTAAGAGACAAAAAACAGGAAGAAAGAAACGTATAACCGAGAGAAAGACTGAAGAAGAATAGCGTATAAGCTAAAATTTAGAAAGATGCGAGAGAAAAAAAAATGAAGGAGAAAGAGATGGAGAAAAAGAACGAGACAATAAGATCTAAAAGACAGGGACAAAGAACGCAAAAGAGAAGGATGACGATGAAAGTGGAGATGGAGAAAAGGATAAGTACAAAAGGGAAGAGAAAAGGAATGGGCAGAAGAAAGAAAAAGAGAGAAAACTAAAAAAAGTAATCAATTAAAATGGAAGGAGAAGAAGAAAGAAAAAGACCAAGAACGCCAAAGAGACAGCTTCAACCCAGCGAGGAAAAAACAGAAGTGAAGGAAGAAAGAAAGAAAAGGCCGTGAGAGAAAGATGAAGATGAAGATAAAATAATGATAAATAAAACAAAAAATAAAAAGTGGAAAAGAAAAAGGAAGATGAAAAAAGAGAAAAAGCAAATGGAAAATAAAGATAAAGGTAAGGCGAAAAGTGTCACCCCGTTAGAACATAAAACTGAAAGAGAAAGAAAAAAAGGGAAAAAAGACAAGGGGAATGAGAAAAAGGAGAGTAAATAAAAATGGAAGAAGAAGCAAAAGAAGAAAGGCACATAGCTAAATAACTACGAACCCGTGAGAAAAGAGGGAAGTGAAAAAAAAACAGAAACAAAAATTGAATGAGAAGAACAAGAAGAAAGGGAAAACACCAAGAACGACTAGGAGAAAACTCCAGTACAGCGAGGAAAAAACATAAGTGAACGACAAAAGTGAGAAAGAGAGTGACAGAAATATGAAGTTGAAGGCATAAAAATGAAGATTAAGATTCAGGAAAAATTTAAGGGAAGAAACAAAAAAAGCAAAAGAAAGAAAAAGTGAAAGATTAAAATCCTTGAAGAGAAGTGAAAGTGAAGAAGAAAATAACAAGAAAAAAGAGAATGGTAATTAAAATGGAAGGAGAAGAAGAAGAAGTAAGAACAAAATAAAAAAAGCCAAATATAAATATTCAAACGGAAGTGAAAGAGAAAGATAAAGATGAAGGTGGAAACCGAAATAAATATGAAAGTGGAAATTAAGTGAAAGATCCAAATCCATAAGAAGGAGATGAAAATAGAAGAGAAATAAAATCGAAAAAGGAAAAAGAAGGGCGAGGGTAACAAAAATGGAAAAATAAGAAGAAGAACGAGAAATAGACCAAGAACGACAAAGAAAAATGTCCAAACGAGTGAAGAAAAAAGGAAGAGAAAAGTAAATAAAAATGGAAGGAGAATTAGAAGAATAAGAATACAAATAAGAATAAATTTATTGGTACTTAAGAACATAAAAAATGTGATGGAATAGAAAACAAAGAACGACAAAGAGAAAATACAAATTCAAGAAAATAATAAGTGAAAGATAGAAAGAAGCGGAAAAAGAAGAGAAAAACAAAGACGAAGGATAAAGGAAGTAAAAAGCAAACGACAAACAGAAAAAAAACAGATAAGTGAGGAAGAGAAATATCCAAACCAGTTAAGAAAAAAAAACGGAAGAGAAAGAAGATGGCGATGAAGGTGGAGATGGAAATGGAAATGTACAAACAGTAAAACGAAGGGAAAGATAGAGACAAAGTGACAGATCCAAACATTCTGGAAAACGATAGTGAAAGAGAAAGGAGAATGAAAAATACAAGATGAAAAGAAAATAGAAAAGTAAATAAAATGGAAGGAGAAAGAGAATGAGGAGAAGAACAAAATAGAAATCGACAAAAAGAAAATCCGAACTAAAGAAAATACGAAACTAAATGATAGAAAAAAGGGAAAGGAAAAGAAAGGGATAAAGAAGCACAAATGAAAACGAGATACCTAAGTGAGGAAGAGATGAAAGTAAAAGAAAAATAGAAGAAAAAAGAAGAAATGAGAAAATAAAAAAGACAAACAAACATATTAATTTATGAAAAAATAAACCAAGAAATTTGAAAAAAAATCTACAAATGAAGGGGTGGGAGACATAAGTGTGCTAGATGAACGCTACCATAAATAACAACGCGAGAATGATATGTCCCGGAAGAGACAGACCGAGACAGAGAAAGTAAAAGAAGGACAAAGAGAAAAATACAGTAAGGGAAAGACAAAGACAATGAGAATAAAAAAGGAAGGGGAAAGAAACGAAGAAAAAGAAAGATCTAAAAGACAGAGACAAAGAACGCCAAAGAGAAGGAGATGGAGATGGAGCTGGAGAAGGAGATAAATGTAAAGTTTAAGATAAAGATAAATAGAAAAGGGAAGAGAAAAGGAATGGGCAGAAGAAAGGAAAAGAGAGAAACACAAAAAAGATATTTAATGAAAATGGAAGGCGGAGAAGAAGAAGAAGAAAGAAAAAGACCAAGAACGAAAGCGAGGAAAAAACAGAAGTGAAGGAAAAAATAAAGAAAAGACCGTGAGAGAAAGATGAAGATGAAGGTAAAGATGAAAATGAGGATGCAGATAAAAATAGAAAGAGCAGAAGGAAGAGAAAAAGAAAAGTAAGGACAAGATAAAAACGGAAAGAGAAAGGGAAAAAGGACAAGGAGAAAAGGAAAGATTAGAGTAAATATAAATGGAAGAAGAAAGAGACGGAGTTAAAGAACCACAAAGGTAACGATCCAGACATGCGAGGAAATACGGAAATGGAAAAGAAAAGAGATGGAAAAAGAAACAGAAAGAGAAGGATGACGATAAAGATAAACAGAAAAGGGGAGACATAAGGAAATAGCAGAAGCAAGGAAAACAAAAGAATGTAATGTAATCTATGTAAAAAAAAAATGAGAAGAAGTAGAAGAAAGAGAAAAAACCAAGAACGACAAGGAGGAAGTTCCAATCCAGCGAAGAGAAAAACAGAAGTGAACGAAAAAACAAAGAAAGAGCGTGAGAGTAAGATTAAGATAAAGGTAAGGTAAAAGATGCAACCCCATTAGAACATAAAACTAAAAAAAAGGAAAAAAGGGGAAAAAGACAAGGAGAAATGGAATGATTAGAGTAAATAAAAATGGAAGAAGGAAGAGACAACACTAAAGAACTACAATGGTAAAAATCCATACCTCTGAGGAAACAGGAACAGGAAAGTGAAAGAAAAAAGAGACAGAAAAAGCAACAGAAAGAGTTGGATGAGGATGAAGGTGGAGATGAAATGGAAATGGAAATGAAGATGAAGGTAAAAATAAAAATGAATAAAACAAGGAATAGAACGTGGAAAAGAAAAAGGAATAAGAAAAAAATAGAAGGAGCAAAAGGAAGATAAAGTTTAAGGTAAGGTGAAAAATAAAACTGAAAGAGAAAGGAAAAAAGACAAGGAAAAAGGGAATGAGGAAACTAAATAAAAATGGAAGAAGGGGAGGAAGAAAGAGACAGCTCTAAAAAACTACAAAGTAAAGATCCATACCTGTGACGAAAGACGGAAGTGAAAAGAAAAAAAAAGTTCAAAAGAAAAAAGAAGAAAAAAAAAAACAAAAGAGAAAGAAAAAAAGCAGAAAAAGGCAAGGAGAAGGGGAAAGAGGAAAATCAATAAAGATGGAAGAAGAAGGAGAAGAAAAAAGAGACAAAAACATGTGAGAAAAGACGGAAGTGGAAAAAAAGAAATAAAAATGGAAAGAGAAGAATAAGAAGAAAGGGAAAAACACCAAGAACGACAAGGAGAAAGCTCCAATCCAGCGAGGAAAAAAACACAAGTTAACGAAATAAGTAAGAGAGTGAGATAAATATGAACATGAAGGTATAAAAATGAAGATTAAGATTAAGATGCAGGAAAAATATAAAGACAAAAATAAATATTCAAACCCATGAAGAAGAAATGGAAGTGAAGGAGAAAGATAGAGTTGAAGGTGGAGACGAAAAAGAAGTTGAAAATGGAAATGAAGGTAATGATAAAACAACGGAATAAAGGGAAGAAGAAAAAAAGAGAAAGAGCAAAAGGAAAAGAAATAGAAATACAAAGTGAAAGTTCAAAGCCGTGAAAAGGAGATAAAAATAGAACAGAAGAGACAACGAAAAAAAAAGGAAGGCAAGTGTAACGAAAATGCAAGAAGAAGAAGAAAGAGAAATAGACCAAGAACTACAAAGAGACATATCCAAACGAGTTAAGTTAAAAGGAAGAGAAAAAGAAAAGAGAAAAGGAGAAACAGGAAGATTATGATAAATAAAACAAGGAATAGAAATAAGAAAATATAAACAAAGAAACAGCAACAAAGTGAATGTTCAAATCCTCTAGAAAATAATAGTTGAAGAGAAAGGAAAAAGAAAACTACAAGAAGAAAGGGAAAGAGAACAGTAAATAAAAATGGAAGGGGAATGAGAAGAATAGAAAACAAAGAACGACAAAGAGGGAAATTCAAACTGAAGAAAATACGTAAATGAAAGTTAGAAAGAAGCGGAAAAAGAAAAGAAAGACAAAGTAAAAGTTCTAAACCTGTAAGACGACAAAAGTAGAAAAGAAAAAGAAGACAAAGGAAAAAAAGGGCAAAGAAGATTAAATGCAAACGACAAAGAGAAAAAACCAGATACGTGAAGAAGAGAAATATCAAAACCAGAAAAGAAAAAACGGAGGAGAATTACAAGGGAGAAAAATAAGAAGATGAAGATGAAGGTGGAGATGGAAATGGAAATGAAAATAAAAATAAATAGAAATTAGAAGAATGAAAAACGTACAAGCAGTAAAATGAAGGAAAATATAGAGACAAAGTAAAAGATCCAAACCCTCTGGAAGATGATAGTGAAACAGAAAGGAGAAAGAAAAATAGAAGAAGAATAGGAAATAGAAAAATAAATAAAAATGGAAGGAGGAAGAGAATTAGGAGAGGAACAAAATAGATATCGACAAAAAGAAAAATCCGAACTGAAGAAATTACGTAATTGAAAGATAGGAAAAAGGGAAAGGAAAAGAAAGGTACTAAAAATGACAAATGAAAATGGAAGGAAAGAAACAGAGCACGACAAAGAGAAAAATCAGAACCGAGTGCCAAATGAACCCTACTGTAAAACCGAGAAAAATAATAAATGTAATTACGAAAGAAACATGAGATGGAAGAGGGAAAAAAAACAGAAAAAGAACACAATAAATAACTCCAAGATAAGTAGAAGGAATACAAATGAAAAATTAAACAAGGAGGAAATAAGAGAATGAATAAAGTAAATGAGGAAATCAATAAACGAACAAATGGGCAAAGAAGAAAATAAAAAAAAATATAAAGTGGTAGACATAAGTGTGCTAGGTGAACGCTATCATAATAAATAACAAGACGAGAATGATATGTCTAGAAAGAGATGGACCGAGACAGATAAAGTAAAAGATGCAGCAGTGTCGAAAATGGAAACGAAAGACAAATAAAAGCTAAAAGGGTAAAAAAAGGACAGTTAGCGATTTTGTATTAAAAAAAAATGAAATAAGTGAGATATAGATGAAAATATACAGGGAGATGAAAATAAATAAACGGAAACAGTAAAACTGTGAGGAGCATAAAAAACAAATAACGGAAAGAAGGCATACAATAAAAAAGTAAAAACAAAGAAAAAAAAAGTAGAATAAAGATAAAAATTTATGACGAGGATATTAAAAACTGTAATGACCAAGAAAACAGAACAAAAGACAAAGTAAACAAAATGAATCAAACTGAAATAGTAATTTCAAAATATAAAAATGGAAAATAAAGTCACGTAGAAAATCGAGAGAGCGACTGCGATAAAAGATTGTTGTCTCTTTGAAAGACTGTCGGACAGTAGGAGTAGGGTTGAGTAACTAAAATAAATAGATTTTAAAAGTGATAAAGAAAACGAAGGAAGAGAAGAAGGGAAATAGAGAAAAAATATGAGTATAAGAATTTAAAAAGCAATTTGATTAAAACACCAAACCGTTGTGTAGAAGAAATTAGAAGTAACAAAAGGCTGCATGTGAAAGAGAAAAAAAATACAGTAAGGGAAAGACAAAGACAATGAGAAAGAATAAAAAAGGAAGGAGAATGTGAAAGTAAAGGTGGAAATGGAAACGAAGATAAAGATAAAAATAAAAATAAATAGAGAAAGGAATAGAATGTCGAAAAGAAAAAGGAAGAAGAAAAAAAAAAGAAAGAGCAAAAAGAAGATAAAAGTAAGGTGAAAAGTGCAACCGCGTTAGAACGTAAAACTGAAAGAAAAAAAGGGGAAAGTAAATACAAATGGAAGATGAAGGAGAAGATAGAAGAGACAAAGTTAAAGAATTACAAACATGTCTGAAAAGACGGAAGTGAAAAAAAGGCAGAAACAAAAATTGGAAGAGAAGAATAAGAAGAAAGGGAAAAACACCAATAACGACAAGGAGAAAGCTCTAATCCAGCGAGGAAGAAACAGATGTGAACGAAAGAAGTAAGAAAGAGAGTCAGAAAAATATGAAGATAAAGGTATAAAAATGAAGGTTAAGATTAAGATGCAGGAGAACTATAACGAAAGAAAAAATAGATAGAAAGAGAAAAAAGCAAGAGAAAGAGAACCAGAATGACAAAGTGAAAGATTCAAATCCGTGAGGAGAAGATTACGAAAAAAAGAGAATGGTAATGAAAATAGAAGGAGAAGGAGAAGAAAGAGAGAGAAAAAAACCTGTGAAGAAGAAACGGAAGTAAAAGAGAAAGATAAACATGAAGTTGGAAACGGAAATATCATAAAGAAAGTTTTAACGACGAATAGAGAAAAAAACAGATAAGTGAGGAAGAGAAATATCCGAACCAGTGAAAAAAAACGGAAGAGAAAGAAGATGAAGGTGGAGATGGAGATGGAAATGGGAATGAACATAAAAATAAATAGAAATTAGAAGAGTGAAAAACGTACAACCAGTAAAACGAAGGGAAACATAGAGACAAAGTGACACATCCAAACATTCTGGAAAACTATAGTGAAAGAGAAAGGAGAAAGAAAAATACAAGAAGAAAGGGAAATAGAAAAGTAAATAAAATGGAAGGAGAAAGAGAACGAGGAGAAGAACAAAATAGAAATCGGCAAAAAGAAAAATCCGAACTGAAGAAAATACGACACTGAAAGATAGAAAAAAGGGAAAGGAAAAGAAAGGGATAAAGAAGCACAAATGGAAACGGAAGGAGAGAAACAAAGCACGACAAAGAGAAAACCAGATACCTAAGTGAGGAAGAGATGAAAGTAAAATAAAAATAGAAGCAAAAAGAAGAAAGGAGAAAATAAAAAAGCCAAACAAACATATTAATTTATGAAAAAATAAAAAAAGGAATTGGTAAGGTAAGATCCATACCTGTGAGGAAAGACGAAAGTGAAAGAAAAAAGAGTGAGAAAAAGGAACAGAAAGAGTAGGATGAGGATGCAGGTGGAGATGAAGATGAAGGTAAAAATAAAGATGAATAAAACAAAGAATAGAATGTGGAAAAGAAAAAGGTAGAAGAAAAAATAAAAAGAGCAAAAGGAAGATAAAGTTTAAGGTAAGGTAAACTGAAGGGGAAAGGAAAAAGAAAAAAAGAAAAAAGCGAATGAGGAGAGTAAATAAAAATGGAAAAAGAAGGAGAAGAAGAAAGAGACAGAGCTAAAGAACTACAAAGGTAAGGATCCATACCTGTGAGGAAAGATGGAAACAAAAATAACAAAAATAAATATACAAACCTGTGAAGAAAAAATAAAAGTAAAAGTGAAAGAGAAAGATAAAGATAAAGGTGGAGACGGAAATAAATACTAAAATGGAAATGAGGGTAATGATAAAATAGTGGAGAACGGAATAAAGGGAAGAAGAAGAAAAGAGAAAGAGCAAAAGGAAAAGGAATAGAAATACAAAGTGAAAATCCAAACCCTTGAGGAGATGAAAATATGTGGAAGAGAAAAGATAACGAAAACGAAAAAAGAAAGGCAAAGGTAACAAAAATGGAAGAAGAATAATAAAGAGAAATAGACAAAAACGACAAAGAGAAATGTCCAAACGAGTGAAGAAAAAAAGGAAAAGAAACAGAAAAGGGAGAAAAGGCGAAAGATGCAGATTATGATAAATAAAACAAATAATAGAAATAAGTAAAAAGAAACGGATAAACCGCAACAAAATGAAAGATTCAAACCCTCTAGAAGATAATAGTGGAAGAGAAAGGAAAAAGAAAACTACAAGAAGAAAGTAAAAGAGAAAAGGAAATAAAGGCGGAAGGGGAATGAGGGGAATAGAAAACAAAGAACGACAAAGAGAAAATTCAAACTGAAGAAAGTACGTAAGTGAAAGATAAAAAGAAGCATAAAAAGAAGAGAAAAACAAAGTAAAAAATGTTTGTGTTAAATTGTTAAAAGTTAAATGCAAACGACAAGGAAAAAAACCAGATACGTGAGGAACCGAATTATCCAAACCAGTAAAGAAAACATGGAAGAGAAAAAGATAAGCGGGAAAAAGAAGAAGATGAATGAGGATATGGAAACGGAAATGAAGATAAAGGAAAATAGAAATTAGAAGAATGAAAAACGTAGAAACAGTAACACTAAGGGAAAGATAGAGACAAAGTTTAAGATCCAAACCCTATGGAAGATGATAGTGAAAGAGAAGGGAGAAAGAAAAATTCAAGAGGAAAGGAAAATATAAAAGTAAATAAAAATGGAAGGAAAAAGAGACTGAGGAGAAGAACAAAATAGAGATGGACAACCGAACTGAAGAAAAGACGGAATTGAATGATAGAAGATAAAGGAAAGGAAAAGAAAGGGATAATGGAAGAAGAAGAAGAAGAAAGAGAAATAGACCAAGAACGACAAAGAGAAATGTCCAAACGAGTGAAGAAAAAAGGAAGAGAAACAGAAAAGAAAGAAAAATAGAAAGATGCAGATTATGATAAATAAAACAAATAATAGAAATAAGAAAAAAACTTAGAAGCAGCAACAAAGTGAAAGATTCAAATCCTCTAGAAAATAATAGCGGAAGAGAAAGGAAAAAGAAAACTACAAGAAGAACGGGAAAGAGAACAGTAAATAAAAATGGAAGGGGAATGAGAAGAATAGAAAACAAAGAACGACAAAGAGAAAATTCAGACTGAAGAAAATACGTATGTGAAAGATAGGAAGAAGCGGAAAAAGAAAAGAAAGACAAAGTAAAAGATCCAATCCTGTTACAAGACGAAAGTAAAAAAGGCAAAGGAAAAAAAAGGATAAAGAAGGTTAAATGCAAACGACAAAGAGAAAAAACAAAATACGTGAGGAAGAGAAATATCAAAACCTGTAAAGAAAAAACGGAAGAGAAAGAGGCAAGCGAGAAAAAGAAGAAGATGAAGATGAAGGTGGAGGTGGAAATGGAAATGAAAATAAAAATAAATAGAAATTAGAAGAATGGAAAACGTACAAACAGTAGAACAAAGGAAAAGATAGAGACAAAGAAAAAGATCCAAACCCTCTGGAAGAGGATAGTGAAAGGGAAAGGAGAAAGAAAAATAGAAGAAGAAAGAGAAATAGAAAAGTAAATAAAAATGGAAGGAGAAAGAGAATGAGGAGAAGAACAAAATAGAGATCGACAAAAGGAAATATCCGAACTGAAAAAAATACGGAATTGAAAGATAGAAAAAAAGGGAAAGGAAAAGAAATGAAATGATGATAAAGAGAAAACCAGTTACCTAAGTGAGGAAGACATGAAACAAATGGAGCCAAAAAAAAAGAAACAAAAAGAAGAAAGGCGGAACGTGTGCCAAAGCCGAGTGCAAAATGAACCATATCGAAAAACCAAAATATATATATATAATAATATATGGACAAAGGAGAAAATAAAAGGACTAATAAACAGATGAACATGAAAAAATAAACCAAGGAATTTGAAAAGATCAACAAATGAACGGGTGGGAAACACAAGTGTGCTAGATGAACGGTACCATAAATAACGAGAGAGGCAGACCGAGGGAGACAAAGTAAAAGTAGCAAACCCGTTAGACGAGTCGAAAGTGGAAGAAAAAGACAAATAGAAGGTGAAAGGATAAAAAGAAGGACAACGAAAAATGGAAGAAGGAGAAAGAAATATTAAAGAGCGCTATAATATTAAAAAAAAATGAAATAAGAGAGATATAAAAATAAAAAAACACAATACTGTGAGAAGCATAAAAAACCAATAACGAAACGAAATCATACAATATAAGAGCAAAAAAAAAACGTAAAGAATAAAGATACAAATTTATGACGACGATATTACTTATAAACTGTAATGACAAAGAAGACAGAACAAAAGACAAAGTAAAGAATCTGAATCAAACTAAAATAGTAATTTAAAAACATAAAAAAGAAAATAATATCACGCGGA
This sequence comes from Diaperis boleti, assembly GCA_963583935.1. Lineage (NCBI taxonomy): Eukaryota > Metazoa > Arthropoda > Insecta > Coleoptera > Tenebrionidae > Diaperis > Diaperis boleti. The sequence goes on from OY757242.1 coordinate 11,035,968, forward strand.
AAAAGGAGAGAGCGATTGAGATCAAAGACTGTCGGATAATAGGAATCGGGTTGAGTAACTAAAATAAATAGGTTTTAAAAGTGATAAAGAAAAGGAAGAAAGAGAACAAGGGAACTAAGGGAAAAAATATGAGTATAAGAAAATAGAAGCAATTTGATAAAAACAACTGTGTAAAGAATGAGTGTTTATTGCGCACCGTAACAATTGGAGTTGGACAACATGCCAAGTGACATACCACTTTTTACACGTGTTACATATAGCATTTTTTGTAATATCGTACTACAGGAACAAAAATTGACTTTTTCGGGTTTTCTCTTAGAAAGAGATGTTTTATGACAGACCGAAAGCGAGCACAAAATACATATTTGTTACTGCATATGAAAGCAGGACACATCAAAGCACCCATTTCACACACGAATTTTTCGAGCGTCAGATCCGCACCTACGCACATATTCCATCCCCGAAAATGAATAAATCACTTCATTAAACTTTAAAATGTTTTTGCAACACGAAATTAAATCCGCCTTTGGGGTAGGGCATCCCGCGGCGTTAATAAAACTTGCTGGTGCCGAGGTCGGAATGAATATTAATTTGGGACTCGTTAGGATGCCGCGCGCACCTTCCGTAATTCAACAACCGGACGAAAAGAAGCAGCGAATCCTGAAAGAAAACGGGCCGAGACGACGTGGGCAGGTGTAAAATATGAAAGACACTGCAGTTTTGATATTACAGTGTCGGTATCGATAGCGCTACCGCCGCACAGAGGGCGCCACCAGTCATACTTCCGACGCTAGAACAGTGGCAGTTTTCTACTACTAATTAGGAAATGATTAGCGGCAACGATGATTACCGTCGCTGATTAAATGGATCGAACGGCCTTGAAGCCGCTGGCAATCAGACTGAAAGTTGCATAAATGCATCGTTAAGCCCCGCTTTACATGTACTTTCAATTAAAGCGTGCAATAACAACCTACATTTTAATGATACCATTAAATGCAATGCGCTTTGTGGATTCCAAATTAATAGCAGTGATCTTCATTATTGGATCGGCTAATTACACCGTATTGGAACCTGTGGGATTCGGCGGTGGCAGTGTCTGTTCGTTCGTCGAAGATTAGACGGGTCTCGGTCTTATCAGACTTTATCATATTGACCCCGCCGAGATTAGGAAACAACCCAACGAAAGCACAAAAAGCCGAACTATAATTTTGGCCAGACCGAGCAACCGACACTGACGCGTTTACACGGAGAGCGGAGGTACATTAAATCACGGGATTTTTCTATTAGTAATTAGTTAGGGAATTTCGGGGATGGCAAAGAGGACGTGACTGAAATTTATTTTCGCGATGCGAAACAAAGAGAAGCCCGGAATAATGGGGGATGTTGTGATATTGCTTAGTTGTCCAGATAATTCCCCAATGGGTGGAATTTAAATAAGCAGAGATTTTGTTTTTTGCTTCAGTGAGCTTATTTTTTGTTTGATTGGGTATTTAGGGTCGGGGCGTGATAAGGGAGGGTTTCTTTTGCTTATACCTGTCTAGGGCAGAGCTTCTGGAATTTGAATAAGAAACGGGTTATTACCACACCTAATAACATGCCATTTGTAACTTTGAGAAGTAGTCTGAATACACCGTGAGAATCAACATAATTTTAGGTATCTCGCATACATCCAGTAGGCTTTGCACGTCATAATTCGCCATCTATCCGCATGTAAATTTTCAACTTCCCTAAGATCTCAAGTTTTCAAAAATGTTAGGTTCACACCTTTCAAGCTCTCAAGTTCCATAAAATCAAGTAGTCTAAATTCCTTCAGTTCTCTAGTTTCAGGTTTTCCGGAAGGTCAGGTTCCTCCACTTCTCAAGTTCTCAGGTTCATAGATTCCTCAAATTCTAAGATTCTCTCAGTTCCCTCAGGTTTTCCAAAATTTCAAGTTCCTCTAGTTCTCAAGTTTACTTTCTCAGGTTCTCAGATTCTTACATAACTCAAAGTCTCAAGTTTCGTAGAATCTCAGATTGTCCAAGATCTCAAACTTTACAAATTCTCGCGTTCTGTAAAAAAATCGCTTAGTTCTCAGGTTTTCCAAAATTTCAAGTTCCTCTAGTTCTCAAGTTCACTTTCTCAGGTTCTCAGATTCTTATATATCTCCGAATTCTCACGTTTTGTAAAAAAAATCTTCCTGTTTCTCCACTTATCAAGTTTGAGTTCTCAAGTTTTGCGCTTCGTTCGCTTAGTCCTATTTGTGTTGCTCAAGTTCTCAGTTTATTAGGGTCTGCAAGTTCTAAAATTCTCTCAGTTCCCTCAAGTTTGCCGAAATATCAAGTTCCTCTAGTTCTCAAGTTTACTTTCTCAGGTTCTCAGATTCTTAGAGAACTCGAAGTCTCAAGTTTCGTAAAATCTCAGAATGTCCAATTTCTCAAAATCTACAAATTCTCACGTTCTATAAAAAAATCGCTTAGTTCTCAGGTTTTCTAAAATCTCAAGTTAATCCATAACTCAAATACGGTTTCCCAAATTGTCAGGTTCTCAAGTTACTCATGGTCTCAAGTTTTCTAAAATCTCACATTTCCACATTTCTGAGGGTCAACGTTGGTTTCTTAAGTTTTTAAGTTCCTTAATATATCAGATTTTACATGCGCTCAAATTGCCCAAATTCTCTAGTTCTTTAAAGTCTCAGGTTTTCGAATATTACAGGTTTTTCAAATTCTCAGATTTCTCTAATTCTCAATTTGTTTTGCTCAAGTTTTAAGCTTCTTAGATTCCTCAAGTTCAAAGGTTCTCTCGGTTCTCAAGTTTTTCGATTTCTCAAGTTTCTCCAGTTTTCAAGTTCTCCAGTTCCTAAGATAACACAAAGTCTCAAATTTAATAGAATCTCAAGTTTTCCAGTTCCCTAATACCTCTGATTTTTTAAGCGCTCAAATAGCCCAAAAACTCAAGTTTCTAAAGTTCTTAAATTTTATAAAATTTCAAGTGCTTTAAAATATCAGGTTCCTCCAGCTCTCGATTTGTCTTTCTCAAGTTGTCAGGTTCTTGGATTCATCAAGTTCTAAGGTTCTCTCAGTTCACAAGTTTTCCAAAATTTCAACTTCCTCAAGATCTCAAAATCTTCAAATTCTCACATAATGTAAAAAAAAACTTTTAGCTTCTCAAGTTCTACGGTTTGTTCTCGGGTTTTCCAAAATATCAGGTTAATCCATATCTCAATTATGGTTTCCTAAATTGCCAGGTTCTTATGTTACTGAAGGTCTCAAGTTTTATAAAATCTCAAGATTTCCACTTCTCAACGTTGATTTCTAAAGTTTTTAAGTTCCTTAATATATCAGATTTTATATGCGCTCAAATAGCCAAAATTCCAAGTTAATCCAGTTCTCAAATATGGTTTCTCAAATTGTATGGTTCTTATGATACTCAATATCTAAAGTTTTGTAAGATCCATAAGTTCTAAGGTTTTCGAAGATTGCAGATTGTTCATATTTTCTGGTTCTTCCACTTCTCAAATTGTGTTCCTCAAGATCTCAGGTTCTTAGATCCATTAGGTTCTCAGATTCTCATAGTTCTCAAGTTTTGCAAAATTTCCTCCAGTTTTCAAGTTGTTAGTTTCTTAAATAACTCAGTCTAAAGTTTCGTAGAATCTCAGATATTCAATATCATAATCTCTCAGATATTCAATTCCAATATCTCAAGTTCTGCGCTTCGTTCGCTTAGTTCTCAGGTTTTTCAAAATCTCAAGTTCTGTAAAAAATCTTCGGTTTATCTACTTTTCAGGTTTAAGTTCTCAAGTTCTGCTTAGTTCTCAGGTTGTCCAAAATTTCAGGTTAATTTAGTTCTCAAATATGGTTCCTCAAATGACCAGGTTCTCAGGTTACTCAAGGTCTCAAGTTTTCTATAATCTCAGGATTTCTAAATTTCTGAGGTTCCTCCACTTCCCAATGTTCTTTACTTAAGTTCTCAAGTTCCTTAATCTCTCAGATTACCTAAGCTCTCAAATACCTCAAATTCTCACGTTATGTAAAAAAATCAACGGTTTGTCCACTTTTCAGGATTGCGTTCTCAAATTCTGCGATTGGTTCGCTTAGTTCTCATGTTTTCCAAAATCTCAAGTTAATCCAATACTCAAATATGGTTTCTCAAGTTGTCTGGTTCTTATCATACTCAATGCCTCAAGTTTTGTAAGCGCTCAAATAGCCCAAATTCTCAAGTTGCCTAGGTTCTCAAGTTTTCTAAAATTGTAGATTTTTCAAATTTTCAGGTTCCTTCATTTCCCATTTTGTGTTCCTCAAGCTCTCAGGTTCTTAGATTCCTCAAGTTCTAAAGTTCTCTCAGTTCTCCAGTTTGCCGAAATTTCAAGTTCCTCCAGTTATCAGGTTCTCAGTTTCCTAGATAACTCAAAGTCTCATGTTTCGTAGAATCTCAGATTGTCCAAAATTTCCAAATCTCCAAATTCTCACTTCTTTAAAAAAGAAAATCTTCATTTTTCTCCACTTTTCAAGTTTGAGTTCTCAAGTTCTGCGCTTCGTTCGCTTAGATTTATTTCTGTTGCTCAAGTTCTCAGGTTCTTAGATTCCTCAAATTCTAAACTTCTCTCAGTTCTCAAGCTTACTTTCTCAGGTTCTCAGATTCTTACATAACTCGAAGTTTCAAGTTTCGTAGAATATCAGATTGTCCAAGATCTCAATATCTCCAAATTGTCACGTTTTGTAAAGAAAATCTTTCTGGGCCTCCGCTTTTCAAGTTTTGTGCTTCGTTCACTTAGTTCTATTTGTGTTGCTCAAGTTCGCACGTTCTTAGATTCCTCAAATTATAAAGTCCTTTCAGTTTCCTCAAGTTTTCCAAAATTTGAAGTTTCTCAATTTCTCAAGTTTACTTTCTCAGGAACTCAGATTCTTATATAACTCGAAGCCTCAAGTTTCGTAGAATCTCAGATTGTCCAAGTTTTAAAAATCTCCAAATTCTCACGTTCTGTAAAAAAATCGCTTAGTTCTCAGGTTTTATAAAATTTCAAGTTAATCCATAACTCAAATACGGTTTCTAAATTGTCAGATTCTCAAGTTACTCAAGGTCTCAAGTTTTCTAAAGTCTCACATTTCCACATTTTTGAGGGTCATCAACGTTGGTTTCTTAAGTTTTTAAGTTCCTTAATATTTCAGATTTTACATGCGCTCAAATTGCCCAAATTCTCAAGTTTCTTAATTTCTCAGGTTTTGGAATATTGCAGGTTTTCAATTTTCAGGTTCCTAAAATTCTCCAATTTGTTTTCCTCAAGCTCTAAGCTTCTTAAATTCCTCAATTTCTAAGGTTCTCTCAGTTCTCAATATTTTCGATTTCTCAAGTTTCCCCAGTTTTCAAGTTTTCCAGTTTCTAAGATAACTCAAAGTCCCAAATTTCGTAGAATTTCAAGTTCTCCAGTTCCCTAATATCTCAGATTTTCTAAGCGCTTAAATAACCCAAATTCTCAAGATTCTTAGGTTCTTATTTTTTTTAGATTTCAGGTTCTGAGGAAATATCAGGTTCTTCCAGCTCTCCATTTGTCTTTCTCAAGTTCTCAGGTTCTTAGATTCATCAAGTTCTAAGATTCTCTCAGTTCTCAAGTTTTCCGATATTTCAAGTTCCTCCAGTTTTCAAGTTCTCAGTTTCTTAGATAACGCAAAGTCTCAAGTTTTGTAAAATCTCAGATTGTCCAAGATTTCAAAATATCCGAATCTCACGTTCTGTAAAAAATCTTCGGTTTGTCACATTTTAGGGTTCTCAAGTTTCAGCGCTTTTTTTGTGTTGCTCAAGTTCTCAGGTTCTTAGATATCTCAAAGTCTCAAGTTACGTAGATTCTCAGATTGTCCAAGATCTCAAAATCTCCAAATTCTCACAATCATAATGTAAAAAAAATCTTCGTTTTGTAACAATTTTGGCTTCTCAAGTTCTGCGGTTTGTTCGCTTAGCTTTTAGGTTTTCCAAAATCTCAAGTTAATCCATATCTCAATTATGGTTTCTCAATTTGTCAGGTTCTTATGTTAGTCAAGGTCTCAAGGTTTCTAATATCTCAGGATTTCTAAATTTCTGAGGTTTCTTCACCTTCCAACGTTGGCTTCTCAAATTCCCAAATTCTCTAATATCTCAAATTTTCTAAGCAGGCATATAGCCAAAATTCTCAAGTTTGTTAGGTTCTCAGGTTTTATAAAACTGAAGGCTACTTAAATTTTCATTTTCAGGTTCTCAATTTTTGTTCCTCAAGCTCTCAGGTTCTTAGATACCTCAAGTTCTAAGGTTCCCCCACTTCTCAAGTTATCGGCTTGTCCACTTTTCAGATTTGGGTTCTCAAGTTCTGCGCTTCGTTCGCTTAGTTCTCAGTTTTTCCGAAATATCAAATTAATGCAGTTCTCAAATATGGTTTTTCAAGTAGTCAGGTTTTTAAGTTACTCATGGTTTCAAGTTTTCTAAAATCTCAAGATTTCCACGTTTCTGAGGGTCCCCCACTTCTCAACGTTGGTTTCTTAAGTTTTTAAGATTTAATATTTCAGATCTTGCTCAAATAGCCAAAAATTTTCAAGTTCCTGAAGTTCTCAGGTTTTCCAATATTGAAGGTTTTTGAAATTCTCAGGTTCATCCACTTCTCAATTTGTGTTCCTCAAGCTCCCAGATTCGTAGATACCTTAAGTTCTAAGGTTCCCTCAGTTCTCAAGTTTTCCGAAATTTCAAGTTCTTCTTCAGGTTTCAAGTTCTCAGTTTCTTAGATAACTCAAAGTTCCAGGTTTCGTAGAATCTGAGATATTCCAATATCTCAAAATCTCCAAATTCTCACGTTCTGTAAAAAATCTTCGGTTTGTCACATTTTAGGGTTCTCAAGTTGTGCGCTTCGTTCGTTTAGATCTATTTGTGTTGCTCAAGTTCTCAGATTCTTAGATTCTTCAAATTCTAAGGTTCTCTCAGTTCCCTCAGGTTTTCCAAAATTTTAAGTTCCTGTAGTTCTCAAGTATACTTTCTCAGGTCCAAATTTTCACGTTTTTTAAAGAAAATGTTCCTATTTCTCCACTTTTATCCACCTATTTGTGTGTCTCAAGTTTTCAGGGTCTTTGATTCCTCAAATTCTAAACTTTTCTCAGTTCCCTCAGGTTTTCTATAATTTAAAATTCATCTTGTTCTCAAGTTTACTTTCTCAGGTGCTCAGATTTTCGGATCACTTGAAGCCTCAAGTTTTGTAGAATCTCACATTGTCCAAGTTCTCAAAATCTACAAATTCTCACGATCTGTAAAAAGAATTCGCTTAGTTCTCAGGTTTTCCAAAATCTCAAGTTAATCGAGTTCTCAAGTATGGTTTCTCAAGTGGTCAGGTTCTTATGTTACTCAAAATTTCAAGTTTTCAAAAATCTTAGTATTTCTAAATTTCTGAGGTTCCTCCACATCCCAATGTTGGTTACTTAAGTTCTCAAGTTCTTTAATAACATTCTCAAGTTCGTTAAGTTCTCAGGTTTTCTAAAATTGCGGGTTCTTAAAATTTTCAGGTTCCTCCACTTCTCAAATTGTGTTCATCAAGATCTCAGGTTCTAAGATTCATCAAGTACTAATTTCCTCTCAGTCCTGAAGTTTTGCGAAATCTCAAGTTCCTCCAGTTTTCAAGTTCTCAGATTTTTAGATAATCCAAAGTCCCAAGTTTCGTATAATCTGAGATAGTGGTCAAAGATCTCAAAATCTCCAGATTCTCACGTTCTGTAAAAAATCTTCGGTTTGACATATTTGGGGTTCTCAAGTTCTGCGCTTCGTTCGCTTAGATCTATTTGTGTTGCTCAAGTTCTCAAAGTCTGAGATTCCTCAAATTCTAACGTTCTTTCAGTTCCCTCAGGTTGTTCAAAATTTCAAGTTCCTCTAGTTCTCAAGTTTACTTTCTCAGGTCCTCAGTTTCGTAGAATCGCAAAATATCAAAGATCTCTAAATCTCCAAATTCTCAGATTCTTAGATTCCTCAAATTCAAAGGTTTGTCCAAGATCTTAAAATCCAAAAATTCTCACGTTCTGTAAAAAAATCTTCGGTTTGTCCACTTTTCATGTTTGGGTTCTCAAGTTCTGCACTTCGTTCGCTTAGTTCTCAGGTTTTCCAAAATCCCAAGTTAATCCAGTTCTCAAATATGGTTTCTCAAGTGGTCAATTTTTTAGTTTACTCAAGGTCTCAAGTTTTCTAAAATCTCAGAATTGCTACATTTCTGAGGTTCCTCACTTTCCAACGTTGGTTTTTCAAGTTGTCAAGTTCCATTAATATCTCAGATTTTCTAAGCTCCCAAATAGCCAAAATTCTCAAGTTCCTTAAGTTCTCAGGTTTTCTCAAACTCCAGGCTTTTTAAATTTTCAGGTCCTTCCACTTTTCAAATTCTGTTCCTCAAGATCTGAGGTTCTTAGATTCATCAAGTTCTAAGATCTTTTCAATTCTCAAGTTTTCAGGTTTGGGTTCTCAAATTTACCGCTTCGTTCGCCTAGTTCTCAGGTTTTCCAAAATCTGAAGTTAGTACACTTCTCAAATTGTCAGGTTCTTAAGTTACTCGAGGTCTCAAGTTTCAGGTTTTCGAAGATTGCTGGTTCTTCAATTTTTTAGGTTCCTCCACTTCTCAAATTGTGTTCCTCAAATATGGTCTCTGAAGTTGTGTTCCTCAAGATCTCAGGTTCTTAGATTCATCAAGTTCTAAGGATCTCTCAGTTTTCCAGTTTTCCGGAATCTCAAATTTCTCCAGTTTTGAAGTTCTCAAATTCTTAGATAGCTGAAAGTCTCAAGATTCGTAGAATCTCAGATTGTCCAAGATCTCAGTCTCCAAATTTGTTATGTAAAAAAATCTTTGGTTTGTCCACTTTTAAGATTTGGGTTCTCAAGTTCTGCACTTCGTTCGCTTAATTCTCAGATTTTTCAAAATCTCAAGTTAATCCAGTTCTCAAATATGGTCCCTCAAGTGGTCAGGTCCGTATGTTTTTCAAGGTCTTAAGTTATATAAAATCTCACAATTTCTGAGGTTCCTCCACTTCCCAATATTGGCTACTCAAGTTCTCAAGTTCCCTGATATTCTCAGGTTATTAGATTCCTCAAATTCTAAGGTTCTTTCAGTTCTCTCACGTTCTCCAAAATTTCAAACTCCTCCAGTTCTCAAGTTTACTTTCTCAAGTTCTCAGTTTCCTAGATAACTCAAAATCTCATGTTTCGTAGAATCCCAGATTTTCTGAGATCTCAAAATCTACATGTTTTCACGTTCTGTAAAAAAATCGCTTAGTTCTCAGGTTTTCCAGAATCTCAGGATTTCTAAATTTCTAAGGTTCCTCCACTTCCCAATGTTGGTTACTTAAGTTCTCAAGTTCCTTAATATCTCAAATTTTTTAAGCTCTCAAATGGCTCAAATTCTCGAGTTTCTTAATTCTTAGGTTTTTGAATATTTTAGGTTCCTCTACTTCTCAAATTCTGTTCCTCAAGATCTCAGGTTCTCAGTGCTAAGATTTTCTCAGTTCTCAAGTTTTCCAAAATTTCAATTTCTCATTTTCATAGATAATTTAAAATCTCAAATGAATGTCAGATTGTCCAAGATCTCAAAATCTCCAAATTCTCACGTTATGTAAAGAAATCGGTTTGTCGACTTTTCAGGTTTGGGTTCTCAAGTTCTGCGCTTCGTTAGCCTTGTTTTCCAAAATCTCAAGTTAATCCATATTTCAAATATGGTTTCTCAGATTGTCAGGTTATTAATTTACTCAATATTGCAGTTTAAAATTCTTAGGTTCTTCCACTTCTCAACTTGTTTTCCACCAGCTCTCAGCTTCTTAGATTCTCTCAGTTCTCAAGTTTTTTGAAATCTCAAGTTTCTCCAGTTTCTTAGATAAGTCAAAGTCTCAAATTTCGTAGAATCTCAAGTTCTCCAGTTCCCTAATATTTAAGATTTTCTAAGCGCTCAAAAAGCCCAAATTCTCAAGTTCCTTAATTTCTTGGGTTTTTTAAGATATCATGTTCTTCAAAATATCAGGGTTCTCCATCTCTCGATTTGTGTTTCTCTGGTTCTTAGACTCTTCAAACTCTAAGGTTCCCTCAGTTCTCAGGTTTTCTAGAATCTCGGGTTGTTCAATTTCTCAAGTTCCGTAAGACGTTAGGTTTTTCCAAAGTATCATTTTCTTTCACTTCATCTCAAATTTTGTTTCTTAGGTTCTCAGTTTCCTTTGACAAGTTTATCTAATTTCTCAAGTTCGGTTCCTAGAAGTCACTACTGAAACTTCGCAATTTTGCGAAGGCAACGGGAGGACTAGAAATGTCTTATTTTGACTCTTTGGTGTAATTTTTAAATGTCGCTGCCCGAGGTCTGTCTTATTGACCTCTAAAGACGTCGGGTGCCTTTAAAATTCACTGTTTTAGCTTCTCAATTTCTCAATGAGAGGACTAGGACTGTTTTATTTTGACCTATGACACCATTGGCCATCATAGGTGTCACTTTTAAATGTCATTTTGTTCGCGAAGCCAATGAGAGCATTACGACTGTTTTAGTGATCTATGATCGCTTTGATATCATTTTCACACGTCACAATTAAAGCTACTCTGGACGTGGATGTCTGGAGCATACGTGCGACCGCAACACACACGTCGCTAGGACGCAGTCGCGGTATTGCAATGGGTGTTGTACACACGTGCAACTGGGAACAGTTGGAGACGTTATATTGGGTCTGGAACTCATGTGCGATGGTGGGCGTGTGCCGATTAAGACTAAGACGAGACAACAAAAAACAATTGAAGATTGAGTGATTCTGTCTGTGAGCAATGATCTAAAATAATTTCTAGTCGTTTCAAAACTTTGTTTTTGACACTACATGCCGAAAAGAAACCGCCCTTTCTGTTTATTTGCTCGACCTCGAAGAGATCTGACCCGACTCCCACAAAAGGTCCTTCCGTGAAGAAAAACTTTTAACACGAGATACAGTCAGTGGAAACGACGGGACGACGTGGCGGAACGAATGAAAATAACGTTTGTTCCTGTTGTGTGATCAACCCGATCCAACAGAGCGGAAAATTTGATTTATTGCAAAGTTTCGAAATATTTTATTTCAATCCATGTACTCAAAACATTGCGTTTATCGAGTGAAATGTAGCACACAGGAGTTATTTACTGGCGGATTCGAATTGCAGTCGCCATTATGCGGGGGATGTAATTTTAAATTGTTGGGTGGATGCGTTGTGTTTATAGCTGGGCTGTTTGATACAAATGTTTTGTTGAGCGGGAACAAAATATAAGTAAGTAAATCATGACACTCAATTCGACGCAAAAACAGATGTTTCTCGGTGGCCGATAATGAAGGCGGAAAAAGATAGTGTAAAACTGCACGACGATAATATAGGAGCAATAAATTCCGGGCTAAACGTCCGCAAAAAGCAGAAAGAATGCGCGTGCCAGCTGAGCTCTTGTTCGCCGAACCGGAAGTAAAAAGACCTACGAAGACGTATTGCATAGAGCGGTTGCCAATTTTTTCGCGGTTATGTTTCTCGAACACGAATGGCGCAGTCGGTGGGATGTCTAACCGCGATGATGAGTCCCTAAATGAGCGTCTTTCCCTCCGGAAGTCGTAAAAACGGCAATTTATATTTATCTGATGGCCGGAGAGGCATCTGTCCATGATTTAGTGGCGCGAATGTAAATATTTTACGGACAGCGGAGTACAGAAGGAGGAGAGAGCGTTTTTGAATTAGCATATGGAGTGGCGGAGGTGATTTACATTCCGGGGAAGACGCGTTTGACTGCTGTATTCAATATGTATGGACATGCCTTGAGGTTATGTGCGCGCCTTTCCGTGCGAATCAAGGTCGGAGGATCCGACATGTCTGTTACATCACAATCAGTCGATTTTATGGAGGATACGTTTGCGGCAGCTCTGATTTTCTATACTTCTTTGACGGAAAAAAGTTACACCCACTTCTAGTGGTAATAATGTGGGAGCTTTGTCCCGCTCACTCCCTTTTTTCTTACGGGCTATTCAGCATTCCTCCCAACTACTTGAGGCTGATGAGGCAATGCCGCACAGCCGCTGCCTAATTATCGTGTATCTGTATTTTTCTTTGATCGCTTAAATGGCACACATCAAAGCGCGCGAATAAAAGAAAGTAATTTGTAAAGAGAAGCGGAGTGTGTATATTACGGCGCAGTGGCTAGAGAGCCGGATAATTACACGGAGCACAATAGGGGAAGGATTTACTTGATCTTGAAACGGGGAGGTAAAAGGCTCGGATTTTGCTTACTTAGCCTTAATGCTTTTTACCTTTGAAATTGTAACAGGACGTTGCTGATAATAATTCACAATTAACAGAAAACAAAATCGAAAAATAAAATATAAATGACGAAGATAAAGATACGAAACTGACAAATAGCCCAGAAAGTGCTGAAAAAAATTGTTCAGTGATGATCGTAGAAAATATGTTGTACACAACACGTAAACAGTGTAATTTTCATCAGCGCTCTTTTGATTTGTTTTCTTCTCTTGTTGCTATCGCCATATTTATTTTAATCTATCTAAAACGAGTGGGTGAGATCACTGACTCACTCATAACGAAATCTCCGGATCCACTGAACCGATTGCCATGAAATATTTTGCACATAAATTAATAATATAAACTCACCTTGCAAAGCATGAAATATAAAATAATAAAATAAAATCACCGTGCGAAGCTAGGACGGGCCATCTAGTCTTTTATAGTTGTTATTTTGATCAAAAGGGAAATAATAAAGAATTATCAAAATAATATGTGGTAATCAAACCATTTAGTTTTTTATTTTACATATGAATAGTTGATAAATGGATCACCTATCCGAGGAAAATAAATTGTTAACACATAAAAATAATAAAATAAGTAAAAGACATGTTTAAGTTAAACGGTTTTATATTCTAAAAAACCTAATAATGATGCAGATAATGTATTAAAAGCTAGTTATTTAAGTACGAGGTACCAGTCATCACACCACTCTCCTCATCAATTTAGAGTATTGATCAGACTAAAATAAAATTGTGGGGCGAGTCAAGTTTCTTATATTATTTATAAATATGCTTTGAATGCATCTTCTCAATAGACAATTTATGCAAAATGTGTGTAAAAGTAAATCAGCGGGTGACATCGCAGAACGATCATTTACATATTTACTCACGTTACGCTAAGCCCCACGATTTTTAAAGTTTTTGTTTTTTTTTTAAGTGTGCTGTGCTCTAATTGTCAAGCCCTTGCAGTTCATACCCATATTGAAGAGATTGAAAACTACAAAAAGTAATCCTCCATTTTGTGGTAGCGACCATCTTGGATTTTGAAATTATTCATGGTGCACTGTATTCTATTAGGTAAGCCCTTTCCTTTGATACCCATATTAAAAGAATTGAAAATTATATGTAAATCTCTATTTTGTGGTGGCGGCCATCTTGGATTTGAAATTTATTTATGGTGTACTACTAGTTAATTCCTTTTATTTCATAAGAAATATTGAGGGGATTAAAAAAAATGTAATCCGCAATTTTGTGGTGGCGGCTCTTTTGGATTTTGAATTTTTTTATGGAGTACTGTGCTCTACTAGTTAAGCGCTTTCATTTGATACCCATATTAAAAGGATTGAAAATTATATGTAATCCTCCATTTTGTGGTGGCGGCCATCTTGGATTTTTTTTTCATGGTGTACTTTATTCTAGTAGTTGAGCCCTTTATCTCGTTTTCTCTCCATGTCTTCTGTCTTTTCATCTTTGTCTTTCATTCTTCCTTTCTCTCTATATCTTCCATCCTATTTCTTTCTATTTTGTCAATTCTTTCTCTCCTCCACTTTCCATTTTCTATTTCCTTCTCTATCTTCTATTTCTCTCATGTCGCTCAGTGACATAAAGAATCATGGATAAGTTGGAACAAATTAAAAGGAAATTAAAGATAGAGATAAAAGAGATACGAAGAAAAAACCAAGAAATTAAAAGAGAGAGAGAGAATTAACGGAGAAAGAAAAAAGATGGGAGGAAGTGAGATTGAGAGAGAAAGAGGGGAGAGAGAGTGATACAGATGCAAGTATGAGGAAAGGAGAAGGAGGAGAGGAGAAGTTTCACAGTTTAACAGTTTTACAGTTTTACCGTTTTACAGTCTTACACTCTTACAGTCTTACAGTCTTACAGTCTTACAGTCTTACAGTCTTACAGTCTTACAGTCTTACAGTTTTACACTTTACAGTTTTACAGTTTTACAGTTTTACAGTTTTACAGTTTTTACGGTTTTTACGGTTTTTACGGTTTTACGGTTTTCACGGTTTTACGGTTTTACGGTTTTACGGTTTTACGGTTTTACATTTTTACAGTTTTACAGTTTCACAGTTTCGCAGTTTCGCAGTTTCACAGTTTCGCAGTTTCACAGTTTCGCAGTTTCGCAGTTTCGCAGTTTCGCAGTTTCGCAGTTTCGCAGTTTCACAGTTTCACAGTTTTACAGTTTTACAGTTTTACAGTTTTACAGTTTTACAGTTTTACAGTTTTACAGTTTTACAGTTTTACAGTTTTACAGTTTTACAGTTTTACAGTTTTACAGTTTTACAGTTTTACAGTAACTAACACTTTCTCTCTACATCTTCCATCCAATTTCTATTTTATCATTTTCTATTATATTCTCTCTCTCTCTTACCGTTCTCCGAGACTGATTTTCTTTCATCTCTGCCTCCGTCTTTTCGCTCATATTGCCATGTATAGCTTTTTGAGAATTTGGTTTCTTCTTTACACTTTGCTCCTTCCTTTTCTTTCCCTCCGTGTCCTTCTACATTCTTTAATTTTTCCACATCTTTCTTTCTCATTCTTTCTTTCCTCTTTATATGTCTCTCTATATGTTCCATCTTCTTTTTTTAATTTTTCTTTCATCCTATATTTTTCATTATATTTCTTTCTATTTTGTCAATTCTTTCTCTCCTCCACTTTCCATTTTCAGTTTTTCCTCTATGTTCTATTTCTATCATGTTGATCTTGGTGCAGACAAAATTGAAGAAAACAAAACCGCAAAGAAGGAGAAGATAGATACCAACGAAAGGTGGAAAGAAGATAAAAGTGTTGAAGAGAGAAAGTAGAAATCGGTCATTTAGACAGGAAAGTTTAGCTGCATTACTGAAGGAAAAGAAGAGAGAGGGAGAGAGAGATATTGAAAGTCAAAGAGAAGAATTTACGGAGAAAGAAAAAAGATGGCAGAAAGAGCGATTGAGAGAGGAAGAGGGAGGAGAGAGAGGAAGAGGGGGGAGAGAGAGAGAGTGACACAGTTGGAAGTATGAGGAAATGAAAAGGAGGAAGAACAAAATTGTGATTACAGGATGGGGTGGAAAAGTAAAAGTAGAGGAGAGAATAAAGAATTCGCTTTGCTATTTTGCAGTTTTTCATTTTCGCAGTCTTACATTTTCGCAGTTTTAGATTTTTGCAGTTTTACAGTTTTGCAATTTTACAGGTTCGCAGTTTCGCAGTTTTACATTTTTGTAGTTTTACAGTTTTGCAGTTTTACATTTTACACTTTTACACTTTTACAGTTTTACAGTTTACACTTTTACAGTTTTACAGTTTTACATTTTCGCAGTTTTATAGTTTTACACCTTACACTTTTACAGTTATACAGTTTTACATTTTCGCAGTTTTACAGTTTTACAGGTTCGCAGTTTCGCAGTTTTACATTTTCGCAGTTTTACAGTTTCGCAGTTTGGCAGTTTTACATTTTACACTTTTACAGTTTTACAGTTTTACATTTACGCAGTTTTACAGTTTTACAGTTTTACACTTTACACTTTTACAGTTTTACAGTTTTGCAATTTTACAGTTTCGCAGTATCGCAGTTTTACAGTTTTACACTTTACACTTTTACAGTTAAACAGTTTTACATTTACGCAGTTTTACAGTTTTGCAATTTTACAGATTCGCGGTTTCGCAGTTTTACATTTTTGAAGTTTTACAGTTTTGCAATTTTACAGTTTCGCAGTTTTACACTTTACAGTTTACACTTTTACAGTTTTACAGTTTTACATTTTCGCAGTTTTACACCTTACACTTTTACAGTTATACAGTTTTACATTTTCGCAGTTTTACAGTTTTGCAGTTTTGCAGTTTTACAGGTTCGCAGTTTCGCAGTTTTACATTTTCGCAGTTTTACAGTTTCGCAGTTTGGCAGATTTACATTTTACACTTTTACAGTTTTACAGTTTTACATTTTTGCAGTTTTGCAATTTTACAGGTTCGCAGTTTCGCAGTTTTACATTTTCGCAGTTTTACAGTTTCGCAGTTTGGCAGATTTACACTTTACACTTTTACAGTTTTACAGTTTTGCAATTTTACAGTTTCGCAGTATCGCAGTTTTACAGTTTTACACTTTACACTTTTACAGTTAAACAGTTTTACATTTTCGCAGTTTTACAGTTTTGCAATTTTACAGATTCGCAGTTTCGCAGTTTTACAGTTTTGCAGTTTTACAGTTTTGAAATTTTACAGTTTCGCAGTTTTACATTTTACAGTTTTACAGTTTACACTTTTACAGTTTTACAGTTTTGCAATTTATAGTTTCGCAATTTTACATTTTACAGTTTTACAGTTTTACAGTTTTACACCTTACACTTTTACAGTTATACAGTTTTACATTTTCGCAGTTTTACAGTTTTGCAGTTTTGCAGTTTTACAGGTTCGCAGTTTCGCAGTTTTACATTTTCGCAGTTTTACAGTTTCGGAGTTTGGCAGATTTACATTTTACACTTTTACAGTTTTACAGTTTTACATTTTTGCAGTTTTGCAATTTTACAGGTTCGCAGTTTCGCAGTTTTACAGTTTTGCAATTTTACAGTTTCGCAGTTTTACATTTTACAGTTTTACAGTTTCGCAGGTTGCCAGTTTTACACTTTACACTTTTACAGTTTTACAGTTTTGCAATTTTACAGTTTCGCAGTATCGCAGTTTTACAGTTTTACACTTTACACTTTTACAGTTAAACAGTTTTACATTTTCGCAGTTTTACAGTTTTGCAATTTTACAGATTCGCAGTTTCGCAGTTTTACAGTTTTGCAGTTTTACAGTTTTGAAATTTTACAGTTTCGCAGTTTTACATTTTACAGTTTTACAGTTTTGCAATTTTACAGTTTCGCAGTATCGCAGTTTTACAGTTTTACACTTTACACTTTTACAGTTAAACAGTTTTACATTTACGCAGTTTTACAGTTTTGCAATTTTACAGATTCGCGGTTTCGCAGTTTTACATTTTTGAAGTTTTACAGTTTTGCAATTTTACAGTTTCGCAGTTTTACATTTTACAGTTTACACTTTTACAGTTTTACAGTTTTACATTTTCGCAGTTTTACAGTTTTACACCTTACACTTTTACAGTTATACAGTTTTACATTTTCGCAGTTTAACAGTTTTGCAGTTTTGCAGTTTTACAGGTTCGCAGTTTCGCAGTTTTACATTTTCGCAGTTTTACAGTTTCGCAGTTTGGCAGTTTTACATTTTACACTTTTACAGTTTTACAGTCTTACATTTTCGCAGTTTCAGATTTTTGCAGTTTTACAGTTTTGCAATTTTACAGGTTCGCAGTTTCGCAGTTTTACATTTTTGTAGTTTTACAGTTTTACATTTTACACTTTTACAGTTTTACAGTTTACAGTTTTGCAATTTATAGTTTCGCAATTTTACATTTTACAGTTTTACAGTTTTACAGTTTTACAGTTTTACAGTTTACACGTTTACAGTTTTACAGTTTTACACTTTTACAGTTGTACAGTTTTACATTTTCGCAGTTTTACAGTTTTACAGGTTTGCAGTTTCGCAGTTTTACATTTTCGCAGTTTTACAGTTTCGCAGTTTGGCAGTTTTACATTTTACACTTTTACAGTTTTACACTTTACACTTTTACAGTTTTACATTTTCGCAGTTTTACAGTTTTGCAATTTTACAGTTTTGCAGTTTGGCAGTTTTACAGTTTCGCCGTTTGCCAGTTTTACATTTTACACTTTTACAGTTATACAGTTTTACATTTTCGCAGTTTTACAGTTTTGCAGTTTTACAGGTTCGCAGTTTTGTTCTTGTATGCCTCCCCATTTCTCTTACTTTGTCTCTTCTGGTTTTTTCTGTTGCTTTATGCATCTATTGTTCTTTTCGCATTCTTGTCTAAACAGTTTCTTGTAGCTCTTGTTTTCTTTTGTTTTCATCTTCTTATGTCTTTTTTTAACATTCTTTCTCTTCAGACACTTAATGTTAATTTTTGTTTTTTTACATTCTTTATACGTAGATTTTTCGTTTCCTCTTTTGTGTTTTGTTGATATATCCTTATCTCGTTTTCTCTCCGCGTTTTCTGTCTCTAAAAGAGATACGAAGAAAGAACCAAGAAATTAAGAGAGAGAGAGAGGGAGAAATTGAAAGTCAAGGAGCAGAATTAACGGAGAAAAAAAAGAGATGGGAGGAAGTTTTACAGTTTTACAGTTTTACAGTTTTACAGTTTTACAGTTTTACAGTTTTACAGTTTTACAGTTTTACAGTTTTACAGTTTTACAGTTTTACAGTTTTACAGTTTTACAGTTTTACAGTTTTACAGTTTTACAGTTTTACAGTTTTACAGTTTTACAGTTTTACAGTTTTACAGTTTTACAGTTTTACAGTTTTACAGTTTTACAGTTTTACAGTTTTACAGTTTTACAGTTTTACAGTTTTACAGTTTTATAGTTTTACAGTTTTACAGTTTTACGGTGTCGCAGTTTTACGGTTTCGCAGTTTTACAGTTCCGCCGTTTTACGGTTTCGCAGTTCTACAGTTTTACAGTTTACAGTTTTACAGTTTTACAGTTTTTTTTCTCGCATCCGATTTCTTTCTATTTCGGCAATTCTTCCAATTTTCAATCTCTTATTTCTATAATGTTGATCTCGTCTCTCCAACTCTTCCTGTATTACCGACTGATGCATTAACACGGGGTGCATATAAAAGTTAAGTAAATATAGAGAAGGAAGCGGAGAAAATTGAAGAAAACAATACAACAAAGTAGGAGAAAATAGATACCGAGGAAAGCTGGGAAGCGGATAAAGGTGTAAAAGAGAGAAAAAAAAATGGGGAAGATAACAAGACAATATTTTTGAACACCGGCGACATTGAGTCATTAGGGCAAGCCTGTGGACAAAGAAAGTAGAAATCGGTCATTTAGCCAGGGAATTTTAGCTGCATTCCTGAAAGAAAAGAAAAAAAGCAACAGGAAGACAAGAAAAGGATGAAGAGAAGATATTTAAAATAAATAAAATAACAGCAAGATCGCCAGAAGCAGATAAGAAGTTGGACAGTGAAAGAGAGAGAATAATTGATAAGCAGATTGAAAGGCAAAGAGAGGAATTTACGGACAAAGAAAAGAGATGGGAGGAAGAGAGAAACAGATTGGGAGAGAAAGAGAGGAGAGAGAGAGAGAGAGCGACACAGCGGGAAGGGAAAGGTGGAGTAAAGTGAGGTACTTTGAACATTGGTATTTCAGTTTATAATTAGTAGATGTAAAATCAATATGTCGATTTACAAGACATTCTGCCACACTCGTCTTCGACTCTTTTCCGAAACTCGGACCAGTGCGACAATAGACTTTTAATACCTTCCATCCGACGACATCTTTCAGACGGTGTAAGGCTACAAAAAACACCCCCGACACCGAGTCGCTGGCGGCGGCGTTGCGAAACTCTGCCCTCAGCAGCCCGGCATTATCAGAACAGGGCTTCTAATTATTTAAATTAATTTATAGGCCCGAACAATGGGAGCTAAATGCCGGGATTCTGTACCGCACCTAATTAAAACCGTATTGGCTTTGTTTAACTTGCGTGGGCAGTGATTGGGAAAAAGTCCGACGTAATTAAGACAATTTACGGACGGGCGAAATTAGAAACCTGAAACGAATAAGTGCCGGACGAGCTTTCGCGCAATTTTTGAGAGAAAACTGAAACCGTCGGTCGATCAAGACTGCTCGCCCCAAAATCAAATGTCTGTTTAACACGCAGCGGCGGCCCTAAGCGCCCCACGTCTAATTTCCAATAACATCCAATAACGTTGTCAATTTTAATCAATTCCTCGTCGTTGGAAGTTAGAACATTGGCTTTGTGCGAGCTGAAACAGATTTATCATGTAATTTTCGCAGTGCCTGGGTCTAGCCTCCGGTTTATCGCATTCAAAACTGGTGATCACAGGAATAGCGTGTTTGTCAAATTAGTTCTTGGACTGCATTATGCAATGCATCGTCGCTCCTACATGTTTGTTCTAATCAAGCTCTAATTTAACACTCAGCTACTCGACTAGATGTGCATAACTGAGTGCATGTGAGAACAGCGCAAGAACGCGAGCTAACATTAGAAACACAATATTGATAATGGGGAATTTTGCAAACACGGGTGCAGCGTGAAGTTTGAGTTTGTGTGAAGAGGTATAATTAATTTCCACCTTAAAGCAGACATTGTTCCTATAACTGTCTTGAATTGTACAACATTCGCCCAAGAAAAGATCTTTCAAAATACCGACCTGGTGAATTTTCTTCCTCCTTGATCGAAACACGAGTATTTTGCCCTCAATTTCGCCACTAATGAAGAGTTTACAGGTTTAAGGATTTAACATGAAGGAATGAATTTAACAAACGATGTAACACTGTATATGTTAAAGAAAAATGTTGATGTCCTCTTCCCAACGGAGCGGCGGCGGCTCCGGGTAACGTAGCGGATTCTGGATGGCGGCATCCGGAGCGCGCTTTTTTACTGGTCAACATGATGCAAGAACCATCCCGATACTACACCTGGAAGCATTTTATTTCTTCACTTCAACTGGGAGTGGTCGTAGCGATTCCCGAAATGCTGCATTTGAAGCGCTCCATTTTTCTGATGACCAGAGCGAAAAAATCATCCCGATACGACGTCAGGAGGCACGGCGCGGCGGCCCGGCCACACGTCGTTACAGAATGAAGCAAGATAAGACGTTGACCAAAAATTTCAATTCCAGTTGATTGACGACGTTGTCTGGATAGGTTAGAGCTGCGCGTTTTCTTAAAACCCTCCGATTTAAAGAGAATCCAAATCAAACGGGATACCACCTTGTTCCATCTCGCTCTACAATACCGTGGGTCACCTGTTGTATCGCCGCTGCTGGAAATCGGTGTGGAAAACGAGAGGTTGGAAGAAAAAGAAAACAATCTCTATGGCTGGTGAATGCTATTGCCCTAAAATGACTGAAAGAACCAGTCAAGATTTGCACATCCTCGCTCTTTTATCCATCCCCGACGATTTTTTTTCTAAAATATTCCCACTTTTAGAACCTGCAAAATGGCGAAGATATTTGTTCCGCCTCGCGTCTTACTCGGCTAAAACCTCGAATCGAAAGGAATGCTGTTCCTTCGGCGGAATACGACTAGACATGCATATCGTGTGACCCGTTCTCTCATCTATGTCATGGCGACGCTCTGAATTTAAAATCGTAACAGTACCCCTCATAGAGTCCTAAGTGAAACCGTGGCGAAGGTGGCGGGTTCGGATGTTTTGGAGATCGACACTCAAATGGATTTCGAAGACTTTTTGGGGACTGACCCAAATGTTGCCAGCATAACATCGTTTACTCTAAAGTATGCCCTTGCTCTCTAGATCTATATTACTAACTGCCTTTTGGAGGCCTTGAAAACCTAGTGCTAAATAAACAGACTTTAAACCGTAACCGCCCGGTGGATCTGTCAATCAAAAGGGCACTCGTCAATCAGAAGGGCAAACCCAAGACCGAGAGTACAAAAGTCGTCCATACATCCAACTGTGAAACTGTGAATCTGTGAGACTGTGAGACTGTGAGACTGAGACTGTGATACTGTGATACTGTGAAACTGTGATACTGTGAAACTGTGATACTGTAAAACTGTGAAACGGTGAAACTGTGAGACTGTGAAACTGTGAAACTGTGAAACTGTGAAACTGTGAAACTGTGAAACTGTGAAACTGTGAAACTGTGAAACTGTGAAACTGTGAAACTGTGAAACTGTGAAACTGTGAAACTGTGAAACTGTGAAACTGTGAAACTGTGAAACTGTGAAACTGTGAAACTGTGAAACTGTGAAACTGTGAAACTGTGAAACTGTGAAACTGTGAAACTGTGAAACTGTGAAACTGTGAAACTGTAAAACTGTGAAATTGTGAGACTGTCATACTGTTTTTCTTTATTTTTACTTTATCGCTTTTTCTTTTCACTCCGAATCTTTCATTTCCACTAGTACTTCATCTCTGTTTTTTTACTGTAAGAGTCCTTGATTTTGTTCTCTCCTAAATGTTTTCTCAGAAAATCCTCTAGCCCCTCTACAGCTTCTCAGTTTTTAAATTTTCTTCTGATTTCTCAGTTTTTCAAATTTTTAGGTTTGACAGCTTGTTTCAGCTTTTTGTTTCCGCAGTTACATTTACAAAATTTTTCACTTTTCCAAGTTTTCCAGATTTTCACCTTCTCACTTTCTCAGATTCTCACATTCTTAGTGTTTCACATCCTCACTTTTCACTTTGTCGCTTTATCACTTCTTGATTTTCTCATGTATGGCTTTACAGTTTGTCAGTAATTACATTTTCTTCGTTTATCAGTTCATGAGTTTCTTAACTTCTCAGGTTCTCGGTTCCTCAGTTTCTTAGTTTTAGAGTTTCTCAGTTTCTCAATTTCTAGATTTTTATTTTCTGATTATCTCAGTCTCTCACCTTTTCAGCTTGTCAGTTTCTCTATACCTATTTTTCTCAGTTTCTTAAATTAATAGTTTCTCAGTTTTTCAGATTCTCAACTTCTCAGTTTCTCAAGTTCTCATTTTTTCAGTTTCTCAACTTTTCAGCTTCTCGGTTTCTCAGTTTCTCAGTTTCCCTATTTCATAGATATCAGCTTCTCAATTCCTCACTTTTTCCCTTTCGCAAATTCTATTTCTCACCTTCTGATTTTCTCAGTCTTGCAGTACATAAGTTTATCATCTTCTCAGGACCCCAGTTTCTCAAATTCCTAGTTTATCAATTTTTCAGATTCTAAAGTTTGGCAGCTTAAGTTTAAGCTTATCGATTCCGCAGTTACTAAAATTACTAAAGTTTTTCATATTCTCACCTCCTCAATTTCTCACCTTCTCGTTTTCTCAGTTTATGAGTTTATCATCTTCTCAGCCTCTCAGTTTCTCAGGTACTCAGTGTCTCAGTTTATAGGTTTCTCAGCTTCTGAGTTTCTCAGTTTATGAGTTTCTCAACTTATCAGCTTTTCGGTTTCTGAATTTCTGAGTTCCTCAGTTTTTCACCTTCTCACTTTTCAGATTCTCAGATCCTCAGATTTTCAGTTTCCCAGTTTCTAAGTTTCTCAGCTTCTGAGTTTCTCTGTTACTAAACTTATCGTATCAGTTTCTGGATTCACAATTTTTTTTTATTACCCAAGTAATTCTTTTCCGAGTTACATTGTTTCTTAGTGTCTCAGTATTTAAACTTTTTTCAGTATAAGTTTGACTAAATTACCAAAATAGTTCAGTTTTTCATGTCCTCCAGATTTTCACCTTCCCAGTTTTTCAGCTTATGAGTTTCTTAGTTTTCCAGTGTCTCAGTTTATCAGTTTTCCTATTTCCCAGAATTCAGTTCCTTAGTTCCACATTTTGTCAGATTCCTAGTTTATCAGTTTTTCTGATTCTTAGGTTTAGCAGCTTAAGCTTCACATTTTTGATACCGCAGCTATAAAAGTTTTCAGTTTGTCAAGTTCTTCAGATTTTTCCCTTCTCAGTTAGCTTCTCGGCTTCTCAGTTTCTGAGATTCTTAGTTGCCCAGTTTCTCAGATTTTCAGATTCTGAGGTTTGACAACTTAAGCTTGACCTTTTCGATACCGCAGCTACTAAGTTTTCAGTTTTTTAAGGTCTCCAGATTCTCAGTTTCTCGGGACCTCAGTTTCTAAATTATAAACTTTGACAGCTTAAGTTTCGGCTTTTCGATTCCACAGTTGCAAAAATTTTTAGATTTTTAAGTTTTTCACATTCTCACTTTGTCATTTTCTCAGTTTCTGAGTTGATCATCTTTTCAGCCTCTTATTTTCTTAGGTCCTCAGTTTCCCAGTTTATAGGTTTCTCAGCTTATGAGTTTCTCCGTTTATGAGTTTCTCAGTTTCTCAGCTTCTGAGCTTTACGGTTTACCACTATCTCAGTTTCACAGTTTTTCATTTTCTCACTTTCCCAGTTTCCAAGTTTCTCAGGATTTAAACTTTATCAGTTTTCTCAGTTTCTCAGTTTTCCAGTAATTAATATCTCAGTATCTCAGATTATGACTTTCTTAGTGTTTCACCTTCTCACTTTTCACTTTGTCATTTTATCGCTTCCTCACTTTTTTTCAGATTCTTACGTTTGAGAGTTTAAGTTTCACTAAATTTACCAACTCTTTCAGTTTTTCAAGTTCTCCAGATTCTTACCATCTCAGTTAGATTCTCGATTTCTCAGATTCAAAGGTTCTGAATTTCTCAATTTCAGTTTCTCATTTATCACTTTCTTGGTTTCCAAGTTGCATGGTTTCATAGTTTCTCAGTAATTTAATTTTATCAGTTTATCAGTTCATGAGTTTTTCAGTTTCTGAGCTTCACGTTTACTATGTTTCTGAGTTTCTCCGTTTCTCAGTTTCCCTATTTCCTAGTTTTCAGTTTCTTAATTCCTCACTTTCTAGCTTTTTCAGATTCTCAGATTACTATTTTCTCAGTTTCTCAGTTGATGACTTTCCCAACTCCCAAGCGTCTCAGTTTCTCAAATTTTTAGTTTCTCAGTTTCTCAGTTTCTCAGCTTCTGGGGTTTCCGGTTTCCCACTATCTCAGTTTAGGTGTTTCCCAGCTACTGAGATTATTGGTTTGTCTGTTTCTCACTTTTTCACTTTCTCACTCTCTGATTCTCATATTCTTAGGTTTGACAGCTTAAGTTTCAGCTGTTAAATTCCGCATTTATTAAATTTTTCAGTTTTTGAAGATCTCCAGATTCTCACCTTCTCAGTTTCACAGTTTCTCAAATTCCTAGTTTCTCAGTTTCTCAATTTCTTCTATTATAATTTTTCAGTTTTCCAAGTTCTCCAGATTCCCGTTTTCTAATTTTTTCAGTTTCTCAGTTTATGAGTTTCTCAAATTCTCAGCTTCTCTGATTCTTGGTTTTTCAGTTTCCCAGCGTTCGAGTGTCCCAGTTTCCTAGTTTATTAGTTTTATCGAGTTTCTCTGCGTCTCAGTTTACCAGTTTCCCAGGTTCTCAATTCCTGAGTTTCTTAGTTTCTCGGTTTATCAGTTTCTCGGTTTATCAGTTTCTCAATTTCTCAGTTTCTCAGTTTTTCAGATCCTTGAGTTTGACAACTTGTTTCAGCTTTTCGATTCCTCAGTTACTAAAATTTTCAGCTTTTCAAGATTTCCAAATTCTCATCTTCTCAGCCTCTCAGTTTCTCAATATTTCAAACTCCTGGTTGCACAGTTTTTCAGATTTTTGAGTTTGACAGCTTGTTTCAGCTTTTTGATTCAGAAATTACTAAGATTTTCAGTTTTTCAAGTATTCCAGATTCTCAGCTTCTTAATTTCTGATTTTCAGGTTTTTCAGGTTATGAGTTTCTCAACTTCTGAGCATTTCGGTTTCTGAATTTCTGAGTTTCTCAGTTTCTCAGTTTCTCAGCTCTTGAGTTTCCCAGTTTATGAACTTATAATTATCGTCTTCTAGTTTCACAATTTTAATTTTTCAATTACCGAAATAATATTTTCCGTGTTACATTAATTCTTAGTTTCTCAGTAGTTGAACTTGATCAATTTTCCCAGTTTCTAAGTTTCTCAGTTTTGCAGTAATTAATATCTCAGTATCTCAGATTCTCACTTTCTTAATGTTTCACCATCTCACTTCCTCAGCTTTTAAACTTCTCGATTTCTCAAATTAAGAGTTTCTGAATTTCTCAATTTTTCAGCTTCTCAGTTTCACAGTTTTTCACAGTTTCTCAGCTTCTGAGCCTCCCAGTTTCTAAACTTATCATATCAGCTTCTAGTTTCACAATTTTATTTTTTCAGTATTACCCAAGTAACTTCTTTCCGTGTTACATTGTTTATTATATTCTCAGTATTTAAACTTTATCAGGTTTCATAGTTTCTAAGTTTCTCAGTTTTCCAGTAATTAATATCTCAGTATCTCAGACTCTCACTTTCTTAATATTTCACCTTCTCACTTTTCACTTTCTCACTTTGGCACTTTGTCACTTTACCACTTTATCACTTTCTCAGATTCTTACGTTTGAGAGCTTAAGTTTCACTAAATTCACTAAATTTTTCTGTTTTTCAAGTTCTCGAGATTCTCACTTTCTCAGTGTTTCAGTTTATGAGTTTCTTACCGTCTCAGCTTCTCAGATTCTTGAGATCTCACTGTTTCAGTTCTCACTTTCTTTTTTTTTGTAAGTTGTATGGCTTCACAGTTTATCAGTGGTTAAATTTTCTCCGCTTCTCAGTTTATCAGTTTCCCTATTTCCCAGTATTCAGTTTCTCAGTTCCTCACTTTCTCAGATTCTCAATTTATTAATTTATCATCTTCTCAGCCTATCAGTTTCTCAGTTTCTCATATTCTTGGTTGCTCAGTTTTTCAGATTCTTGAGTTTGGCAGCTTGTTTCAGCTTTTCGATTCCGCAGTTACTAAGATTTTCTGGTTTTCAAGTTTTCCAGATTCTCAACTTCTCAGTTTCTCACGTTATGATTTTCTGAATTTCTCACTTTCTCGCTTTGTCAGATTAGGTTTCTCACCTTCTGATTTTCTCAGTTTATAAGTTTATCATCTTCTCAGTTTCTCAGGACCTCAGTTTATAAATTCTAAAATTTGACAGCTTAAGTTTCGGCTTTTCGATTCCGCAGTTACTAAATTTTTCAGCTTTTTAATATTTTTAGCCTCTCAGTTTCTTAGGTCTTCAGTTTCCCAGTTTATAGGTTTATCAATTACTCCGTTTATTAGTTTCTCAAATTCTCAGCTTTTTGGCTTCTGAATTTCTGAGTTTCTCAGTTTCTCAGCTTCCGGGTTTCCCGCTATCTCATTCTCTCAGTTTCACAGTTTTTCACTGTCTCACTTTCTCAGTTTTCAGATTTTTAGATTCTTATATCCTCATATCCTCAGATTCTCAGTTTCGCAGTTTCTGAGTCTCCCAGTTTCTAAACTTATCATATCGGCTTCTAGTTTCACAATTTAAATTTTTTAATTACCCAAGTAGTTCTTTTCTGTGTTATATTGTATCTTGGTTTCTCAGTATTTAAACTTTATCAGTTTTCCCAGTTTCTAAGTTTCTCAGTTTTCCAGTAATTAATATCTCAGTGTCTCAGATTCTCACTTTCTTAGTGTTTGACCTTTTCACTTTTCATTTTGTCACTTTATCACTTCCTCACTTCCTCATTTTCTCAGATTCTTACGTTTGAGAGGTTAGTTTCTCTGTTTATGATTTTCTCAACTTCTCAGCTTTTCGGTTTCTCAGTTTCTCAGATTCTTGGTTTCTTTGTTTCTCACTTTCTCACTTTCTCATTTTCTCACTTTTTCACTTTCTGATTCTTAGATTCTTATACGTTTGACAGTTTAAGGTTCAGCTTTTAGATTCCGCATCTACAAAATTTTTCAGTATTCCAAGTTCTCCAGATTTTCATAGTTTCTTCATAATTTAATTTATGAGTTGATCAGTTCATGAGTTTCTCAACTTTTCAGCTTTTTAGGTTCTCAGCTACTTGGTTACTAAGTTTCTGAATTTCTCTGTTTCTGAGTTTCTTATTTTCTCAGTTTCCAATTTCTCAATTCCTCACTTTCTCGCTTTTTCAGATTCTCAGTTACCCTATTTCTCAGTTCTTCACTTTCTCACTTTCTGAGATTCCCAGATTCCTAGTCTTAGTTTTTCAGATTCTTATTTTTGACAGTTCTTTCACCGTTTCGATTCCGATGCAAAGTTTCTCAGTTTAGGTGTTTCTCAGCTTCTCAGCTTCTCGGTCCTCAGTTTTTCACATTTTGATTTTTTCAGTTTAGGTGTTTCTCAGTTTCTTGGTTTCTTTGTTTCTCAGTTTCTCACTTTCACACTTTCTTACTTTCTCACTTTCTCACTTTCTGATTCATAGATTCATAGGTTTGACAGCTTAAGGTTTAGCTTTTAGATTCCGCATCTACAAAATTTTTCAATATTTCAATGTCCAGATTTCACCTTTATAATTTCTCCGTTACTCACCTTCAGATTTTTTCAGTTTCTAAGTTGCATCGTTTCATAGTTTCTTAATAATTTAATTTTATCAGTTCATGAGTTTCTCAACTTCTCAGCTTTTCAGGTTCTCAGCTCCTCGGTAACTAAGTTCCTGAATTTCTCTGTTTCTAAATTTCCTATTTTCTCAGTTTCCCTATTTTCCAGTTTCCAGTTTCTCAATTCCTCACTTTCTCGCCTTTTCAGATTGTCAGTTACCCTATTTCTCAGTTCTTCACTTTCTCAGATTCCTATAGTGTTTTTGTTTTTCAGATTCTTATATTTGACAGCTTATCTTTTACCGTTTCGATTCCGCAGCTACTAAAGTTTTCAGTTCTTTAAGTTCTCCAGACTCTTACTTTCTCAGTTTTTGATTTTGTCAGTTTAAGTGTTTCTCAGCTTCTCAGATTATTTTTTTCTCTGTTTCTCACTTTCTCACTTTCTCACTGTTCCCCTTTCTCACTCTCTGATTCTTGGTTTGACAGCTTAAGTTTCAGCTCAATTCTGAATTTTTCAGTTTTTCAAGTTCTCCAGATTCTCGTTTTCTAATTTTTTCAGTATCTCAGTTTGAGTTTCTTAAATTCTCAGCTTCTTCCATTCTCGGTTTCTTAGTTTCCCAGCGTTCGAGTGTCCCAGTTTCCCAGTTTATTAGTTTCACAATTTCTAGTTTCTCTGCTTCTCAGATTACCAGTTTTGCAGGTTCTCACATTCTCTCCTTCTCAGCCTCTCAGTTTCTCAGTATCTCAAATTCCTGGTTGCACAGTTTTTCATATTCTGGAGTTTGACAGCTTGTTTGAGCTTTTTGATTCCGAAATTACAAAGATTTTTATTTAGTCTTTCAAGTTTTCGAGATTCTCACCTTCTCAGTTTCTTAATTTCCGATTTTCGCAGTTTCAGAATTTCTGAGTTTCTCAATTTCCTGATTTCTTAGTTTCCGTATTTCTGAGTTTCTCAAATTCCTAGTTTCTCAAATTTTCAGATTCTAAAGTTTGACAACTTAATTTTCAGCTTTTCGATTCCGCAGTTACTGAAATTTTTCACCTCACCTATTCATTTGCTCAGTTTATGAGTTTATAATTTTTTTAGCCTCACTTTCTCAGATTCTTACGTTTGAGAGCTTAAATTTCAGCTTTTCAATTCCGCATTCACTAAATGTTTCAGTTTTTAAAGTTCTCCAGCTCCTCACCTTTTCAATCTCTCAGTTTAAGAGTTTCTAAAATTCTCAGCTCCGATTCTCAGTTTCCCAGTATTCGAGTTCTAAGTTTCTGTTTCTCAGTTTTTCAGATTATTGAGTTAGAAAGCTTGTTTCAGCTTTTCGATTCCGCAGTAAAAAATTTCAGTTTTTCAAGTTTTCTAGATTCTCATCTTCTCACCATATAATTTTCAGTTTTTCAAGTTTTCTAGATTCTCATCTTCTCATCTTCTCACCATATAATTTTCAATTTTTCAGTTTTTCTATTTCCCAGTTTCGAGATTCTCAATTCCTCACTTTCTCGTTTTCGCAGAATCTGTTTCTCAGCTTCTGATTTTTTCAGTTTATGAGTTTATCATCTAAGTTTCTTGGGACCCCAGTTTCTCAGTTTCTCAAATTTCAAGTTTGACACCTTAGTTTCAGATTTTCAAGTTTTCCAGATTCTTATCTTCTTAGTTTCTCACTTTCTTATTTTAAAATTTTCTCAATTTATGAGTTTATTATCTTCTCAGCCTTTCGGTTCCTCAGGACCTCATTTTCTCAGATTCTCAAAGTCCTGGTTTCTCAGTCTTTTGGAGTTTTGAGTTTGACACCTTAAGTTTCAGCTTTTCAAGTTTTCCAGATTATTACCTTGTCAGTTTCTCACTTTCTGATTTTTCAAAATTTCTCAATTTATGAGCTTATTATCTTCTCAGCCTTTCAGTTCCTCAGTACCTAATTTTTTAAGATTCTCAAATTCCTGGTTTTTCAGTTTTACGGAATTCTGAGTTTGACAGCTTGTTTCGATTCCGAAATTACCAAAATTTTCAGTTTTTCAAGTTTTCCAGATTCTCAACTTCTCAGTTTATCACCTGAAGATTTTCTCAGTTTATCGACTTTTAAACTTCTCGATTTCTCAAATTAAGATTTTCTGAATTTTTAGCTTCTCAGTTTCACAGTTTTTCACTTTCTCACTATCTCAGTTTTCAGATTCTCAGATTCTCAGTTTCTCAGCTTCTGAGCCTCCCAGTTTCTAAACTTATATCAGCTTCTAGTTTCACAATTTAATTTTTTCAGTATTACCCAAGTAACTGCTATCCGTGTTACATTGTTTATTATTTTCTCAGTATTTAAACTTTATCAGTATTCCCAGTTCCTAAGTTTCTCAGTATTTAAACTTTATCAGTTTTCCCAGTTTCTAAATTTCTCAGTTTTCCAGTAATTAATATCTCAGACTCTCACTTTCTTAATATTTCACCATCTGACTTTTCACTTTCTCACTTTCTCACTTTGTCACTTTGTCACTATATCACTTTCTCAGATTCTTACGTTTGAGAGCTTAAGTTTCGCAAAATTTTTGTGTTTTTCAAGTTCTCGAGATTCTCAGTTGTATATCTTTACAGTTTATCAGTGGTTAAATTTTCTCCGTTTGTCAGTTCTTGAGTTTCTTAACATCTCCGCTTCTCAGTTTATCAGTTTCTGAGCTTCTTAGTTTTTTACCTTCTCAGTTTATCAGTTTATCAGTTTCCCTATTTCCCAGTATTCAGTTTCTCACTTTCTCAGATTCTCAATTTATGAGTTTATCATCTTCTCAGTCTATCAGTTTCTCAGTTTCTCATATTCTTGGTTGCTCAGTTTATCAGATTCTTGAGTTTGACAGCTTGTTTCAGCTCTCTGCTTCCGAAATGACTAAGATTTTCAGTCTTTCAAGTTTTCCAGATTCTCACATTCTCAGTTTCTTAATTTCTCAATTTCTCAGTTTCTTAGTTTTATAACTTCTGAGTTTCTCTGCTTTTCAGTTTACCAGTTTCTCACCTACTTGTCAGTTTCTCGAGACATCAGTTTTTCAGTTTCTCAGTTTCTCAAATTCCTAGTTTGTCAGTTTTTCAGATTCTTGAGTTTGACAGTTTGTTTCAGCTTTTCGATTCCGCAGTTACTAAAATTTTCTGCTTTTTAAGTTTTCCAGATTTTCAACTTCTCAGCTTCTCACGTTATGATTTTCTCAGTTTCTCAATTCCTCACTTTCTCGCTTTCTCAGATTCAGTTTCTCACCTTCTGATTTTCTCAGTTTCTCAGTATATAAGTTTATCATCTTCTCAGCTTCTCAGGACCTCAATTTCTAAATTCTAAAGTTTGACAGCTTAAGTTTCAGCTTTTCGAGTCCGCAGTTACTAAAATTTTCAAATTTTCAAATTTTCAGTTACTAAAAGTTTTTCACATTCTCACCTTCTCAGTTTCTCACCTCATTTTCTCAGTTTATGAGTTTATCATCTTTTCAGCCTCTCAGTTTCTTAGGTCATCAGTTTCTCAGTTTATAGGTTTCTCAGCTTATGAGTCTATCAGTCACTCCGTTTATGAGTTTTTCAAATTCTCGGCTTCTGGGCTTCTTCTTCGGCTTCTGAATTTCTGAGTTTCTCGGTGTCCCACTACCTCATTCTCTCAGTTTCACAGTTTTTCTCTGTTTCACTTTCATAGTTTTCAGATTTTTAGATTCTCATATCTTCAGTTTTTCAGTTTCTGAGTCTCCCAGTTTCTAAACTTATCATATGAACTTCTAGTTTGACAAATTAAATTTTTGAATTACCCAAGTAATTATTTTCCGTGTTACATTGTTTCTTAGTTTCTCAGTATTTAAACTTTATCAGGTTTCCCAGTACCTAAGTTTCTCAGTTTTCCAGTAATCAATATCTCAGTATCTCAAATTCTCACTTACTTAATGTTTCACCTTTTCACTTTGGCACTTTATCACTTTCTCAGATTCTTACGTTTAAGAGCTTAAGTCTCACTAAATTCACAAAATTTTCCAATTTTTCAAGTTCTACAGATTCTCACCTTCCCAGTTTTTCAGTTTCTCGAGACTTCAGTGTGTCAGTTCCGACTTTTTGTTGTTGTTGTTGCATGGCTTCATAGTTTATCAGTGGTTAAATTTTTTCCGTTTATCAGTTCATGAGTTTCTTAACTTCTCAGATTCGCGGTTTCTCAGTTTCTGAGTTTCTTAGTCGCCCAGTTTCTCAGTTTATCAGTTTATCGGTTTCCGTATTTTCCAGTATTTAGTCTATCAGTTCTTCACTTTATCACTTTCTCAGATTCTCAGATTACTAGTTTCTCAGTTTTTCAGATTCTTATGTTTGAAACTTATGTTTCACCTTTTCGATACAGCAGCTACTAAAGTTTTCAGTTTTTCAAGTTCTCGAGATTCTTACGGTTTACCACTATCTCAGTTTGACAGTTTTTTATTTTCTCACTTTCCCAGTTTCCAAGTTTCTCAGCATTTAAACTTTATCAGTTTTCTCAGTTTCTCAGTTTTCCAGTAATTAATATCTCAGTATCTCAGATTATCACTTTCTTAGTGTTTCACCTTCTCACTTTTCACTTTGTCACTTTATCGCTTCCTCACTTTTTTTCAGATTCTTACGTTTGAGAGTTTAAGTTTCACTAAATTTACCAACTCTTTCAGTTTTTCAAGTTCTCCAGATTCTTACCATCTCAGTTAGATTCTCGATTTCTCAGATTCAAAGGTTCTGAATTTCTCAATTGTTCAGTTTTCCAGTTTCTCAATTATCACTTTCTTGGTTTCCGAGTTGCATGGTTTCATAGTTTCTCAGTAATTTAATTTTATCAGTTTATCAGTTCATGAGTTTTTCAGTTTCTGAGCTTCACGTTTACTATGTTTCTGAGTTTCTCCGTTTCTCAGTTTCCCTATTTCCTAGTTTTCAGTTTCTTAATTCCTCACTTTCCAGCTTTTTCAGATTCTCAGATTACTATTTTCTCAGTTTCTCAGTTGATGACTTTCCCAACTCCCAAGCGTCTCAGTTTCTCAAATTTCTAGTTTCTCAGTTTCTCAGTTTCTCAGCTTCTGGGGTTTCCGGTTTCCCACTATCTCAGTTTAGGTGTTTCCCAGCTACTGAGATTATTGGTTTGTCTGTTTCTCACTTTTTCACTTTCTCACTCTCTGATTCTCATATTCTTAGGTTTGACAGCTTAAGTTTCAGCTTTTAAATTCCGCATTTATTAAATTTTTCAGTTTTTGAAGATCTCCAGATTCTCACCTTCTCAGTTTCACAGTTTCTCAAATTCCTAGTTTCTCAGTTTCTCAATTTCTTCTATAATAATTTTTCAGTTTTCCAAGTTCTCCAGATTCCCATTTTCTAATTTTTTCAGTTTCTCACTTTATGAGTTTCTCAAATTCTCAGCTTCTCTGATTCTTGGTTTTTCAGTTTCCCAGCGTACGAGTGTCCCAGTTTCCCAGTTTATTAGTTTTATCGAGTTTCTCTGCGTCTCAGTTTACCAGTTTCCCAGGTTCTCAATTCCTGAGTTTCTTAGTTTCTCGGTTTATCAGTTTCTCAATTTCTCAGTTTCTCAGTTTTTCAGATCCTTGAGTTTGACAACTTGTTTCAGCTTTTCGATTCCTCAGTTACTAAAATTTTCAGTTTTTCAAGATTTCCAAATTCTCATCTTCTCAGCCTCTCAGTTTCTCAATATTTCAAACTCCTGGTTGCACAGTTTTTCAGATTTTTGAGTTTGACAGCTTGTTTCAGCTTTTTGATTCAGAAATTACTAAGAATTTCAGTTTTTCAAGTATTCCAGATTCTCAGCTTCTTAATTTCTGATTTTCAGTTTCAGAATTTCTCAGTTTCTTAGTTTCCATATGTCTGAGTTTTTGAGATTCTCAATTTCTCAGGTACTCAAATCCGTAAGTTCTCAATTTTTCTGATTCTAAAGTTTGACAGCTTAAGTTTCAGCTTTTCGATTCCGCAATTACTAAAATTTATCACATTCTCATCTCAGTTTCTCACCTTTCCTCAGTTTATGTGTTTATCATTTCTTTAGCCTTTCAGTTTCCCATGTCCTCAGTTTCTTAGTTTATAAGTTTTTCAGGTTATGAGTTTCTCAACTTCTGAGCATTTCGGTTTCTGAATTTCTGAGTTTCTCAGTTTCTCAGCTCTTGAGTTTCCCAGTTTATGAACTTATAATTATCGTCTTCTAGTTTCACAATTTTAATTTTTCAATTACCGAAATAATAATTTCCGTGTTACATTAATTCTTAGTTTCTCAGTAGTTGAACTTGATCAATTTTCCCAGTTTCTAAGTATGTCAGTTTTCCAGTAATTAATATCTCAGTATCTCAGACTCTCACTTTCTTAATATTTCACCTTCTCACTTTGGCACTTTGTCACTTTACCACTTTATCACTTTCTCAGATTCTTACGTTTGAGAGCTTAAGTTTCACTAAATTCACTAAATTTTTCTGTTTTTCAAGTTCTCGAGATTCTCACTTTCTCAGTGCTTCAGTTTATGAGTTTCTTACCGTCTCAGCTTCTCAGATTCTTGAGATCTCACTGTTTCAGTTCTCACTTTCTTTTTTTTCTAAGTTGTATGGCTTCACAGTTTATCAGTGGTTAAATTTTCTCCGCTTCTCAGTTTATCAGTTTCCCTATTTCCCAGTATTCAGTTTCTCAGTTCCTCACTTTCTCAGATTCTCAATTTATTAATTTATCATCTTCTCAGCCTATCAGTTTCTCAGTTTCTCATATTCTTGGTTGCTCAGTTTTTCAGATTCTTGAGTTTGGCAGCTTGTTTCAGCTTTTCGATTCCGCAGTTACTAAGATTTTCTGGTTTTCAAGTTTTCCAGATTCTCAACTTCTCAGTTTCTCACGTTATGATTTTCTGAATTTCTCACTTTCTCGCTTTCTCAGATTAGGTTTCTCACCTTCTGATTTTCTCAGTTTATAAGTTTATCATCTTCTCAGTTTCTCAGGACCTCAGTTTATAAATTCTAAAATTTGACAGCTTAAGTTTCGGCTTTTCGATTCCGCAGTTACTAAATTTTTCAGCTTTTTAATATTTTTAGCCTCTCAGTTTCTTAGGTCTTCAGTTTCCCAGTTTATAGGTTTATCAATTACTCCGTTTATTAGTTTCTCAAATTCTCAGCTTTTCGGCTTCTGAATTTCTGAGTTTCTCAGTTTCTCAGCTTCCGGGTTTCCCGCTATCTCA
Organism: Diaperis boleti; assembly: GCA_963583935.1. Taxonomy (NCBI): domain Eukaryota; kingdom Metazoa; phylum Arthropoda; class Insecta; order Coleoptera; family Tenebrionidae; genus Diaperis; species Diaperis boleti. The sequence goes on from OY757242.1 coordinate 11,071,292, forward strand.
TTCTCTCAGTTTCACAGTTTTTCACTGTCTCACTTTCTCAGTTTTCAGATTTTTAGATTCTTATATCCTCATATCCTCAGATTTTCAGTTTCGCAGTTTCTGAGTCTCCCAGTTTCTAAACTTATCATATCGGCTTCTAGTTTCACAATTTAATTTTTTAACTACCCAAGTAGTTCTTTTCTGTGTTATATTGTATCTTAGTTTCTCAGTATTTAAACTTTATCAGTTTTCCCAGTTTCTAAGTTTTCCAGTAATTAATATCTCAGTGTCTCAGATTCTCACTTTCTTAGTGTTTGACCTTTTCACTTTTCATTTTGTCACTTTATCACTTCCTCACTTCCTCATTTTCTCAGATTCTTACGTTTGAGAGCTTAGTTTCTCTGTTTATGAGTTTCTCAACTTCTCAGCTTTTCGGTTTCTCAGTTTCTCAGATTCTTGGTTTCTTTGTTTCGCACTTTCTCACTTTCTCATTTTCTCACTTTTTTACTTTCTGATTCTTAGATTCTTATACGTTTGACAGTTTAAGATTCAGCTTTTAGATTCCGCATCTACAAAATTTTTCAGTATTCCAAGTTCTCCAGATTTTCATAGTTTCTTCATAATTTAATTCATGAGTTGATCAGTTCATGAGTTTCTCAACTTTTCAGCTTTTTAGGTTCTCAGCTACTTGGTTACTAAGTTTCTGAATTTCTCTGTTTCTGAGTTTCTTATTTTCTCAGTTTCCAATTTCTCAATTCCTCATTTTCTCGCTTTTTCAGATTCTCAGTTACCCTATTTCTCAGTTCTTCACTTTCTCACTTTCTGAGATTCCCAGATTCCTAGTCTTAGTTTTTCAGATTCTTATTTTTGACAGTTCTTTCACCGTTTCGATTCCGATGCAAAGTTTCTCAGTTTAGGTGTTTCTCAGCTTCTCAGCTTCTCGGTCCTCAGTTTCTCAGTTTTTCACATTTTGATTTTTTCAGTTTAGGTGTTTCTCAGTTTCTTGGTTTCTTTGTTTCTCAGTTTCTCACTTTCACACTTTCTTACTTTCTCACTTTCTCACTTTCTGATTCATAGATTCATAGGTTTGACAGCTTAAGGTTTAGCTTTTAGATTCCGCATCTACAAAATTTTTCAATATTTCAATCTCCAGATTTCACCTTTATAATTTCTCCGTTACTCACCTTCAGATTTTTTCAGTTTCTAAGTTGCATCGTTTCATAGTTTCTTAATAATTTAATTTTATGAGTTTTATCAGTTCATGAGTTTCTCAACTTCTCAGCTTTTCAGGTTCTCAGCTCCTCGGTAACTAAGTTCCTGAATTTCTCTGTTTCTAAATTTCCTATTTTCTCAGTTTCCCTATTTTCCAGTTTCCAGTTTCTCAATTCCTCACTTTCTCGCCTTTTCAGATTGTCAGTTACCCTATTTCTCAGTTCTTCACTTTCTCAGATTCCTATAGTGTTTTTGTTTTTCAGATTCTTATATTTGACAGCTTATCTTTTACCGTTTCGATTCCGCAGCTACTAAAGTTTTCAGTTCTTTAAGTTCTCCAGACTCTTACTTTCTCAGTTTTTGATTTTTTCAGTTTAAGTGTTTCTCAGCTTCTCAGATTATTTTTTTCTCTGTTTCTCACTTTCTCACTGTTCCCCTTTCTCACTCTCTGATTCTAATATTCTTGGTTTGACAGCTTAAGTTTCAGCTCAATTCTGAATTTTTCAGTTTTTCAAGTTTTCCAGATTCTCGTTTTCTAATTTTTTCAGTATCTCAGTTTATGAGTTTCTTAAATTCTCAGCTTCTTCCATTCTCGGTTTCTTAGTTTCCCAGCGTTCGAGTGTCCCAGTTTCCCAGTTTATTAGTTTCACAATTTCTAGTTTTTCTGCTTCTCAGTTTACCAGTTTTGCAGGTTCTCACATTCTCACATTCTCAGCCTCTCAGTTTCTCAGTATCTCAAATTCCTGGTTGCACAGTTTTTCATATTCTGGAGTTTGACAGCTTGTTTGAGCTTTTTGATTCCGAAATTACAAAGATTTTTATTTAGTCTTTCAAGTTTTCGAGATTCTCACCTTCTCAGTTTCTTAATTTCCGATTTTCGCAGTTTCAGAATTTCTGAGTTTCTCAATTTCCTGATTTCTCAGTTTCTTAGTTTCCGTATTTCTGAGATTCTCAAATTCCTAGTTTCTCAAATTTTCAGATTCTAAAGTTTGACAACTTAATTTTCAGCTTTTCGATTCCGCAGTTATTGAAATTTTTCACATCACCTATTCATTTGCTCAGTTTATGAGTTTATAATTTTTTTAGCCTTTCAGTTTCTCATGTACTCAGTTTCTCAGTTTATAGGTTCTTCAGCTTATAAGTTTCTCAACTTTTCAGCTTTTCGGTTTCTGAGTTTCTCAGTTTCTCATCTTGTGAGTTTCCCAGTTTCCCGATCTCACATTCTCAGTTTTCAGATTCTCATATCCTCAAATTCTCAGTTTCTCAAGTTCCTCAGCTTCGAAGTAATTCTTTCCCGTTTTACATTGTTTCTTATTTTCTGAGTATTTAAACTTTATAGGTTTTCATAGTTTCTAGGTTTCTAAGTTTTCCAGTAAAATATCTCAGATTCTCAGATTCTCAATTTCTTAGTGTTTCACTTTCTCACTTTTCACTTTGTCACGTTATCACTTTCTCAGATTCTTACGTTTGAGAGCTTAAATTTAAGCTTTTCAATTCTGCATTCACTAAATGTTTCAGTTTTTAAAGTTCTCCAGATCCTCACCTTTTCAATCTCTCAGTTTAAGAGTTTCTAAAATTCTCAGCTCCGATTCTCAGTTTCCCAGTATTCGAGTTCTAAGTTTCTCAGTTTCTTAGTTTCTCAGTTTCTCAGTTTTTCAGTTTTTCAGATTATTGAGTTTGAAAGCTTGTTTCAGCTTTCCGATTCCGCAGTAAAAAAAATCAGTTTTTCAAGTTTTCTAGATTCTCATCTTCTCACCATATAATTTTCAGTTTTTCAGTTTTTCTATTTCCCAGTTTCCAGATTCTCAATTCCTCACTTTCTCGTTTTTGCAGAATCTGTTTCTCAGCTTCTGATTTTTTCAGTTTATGAGTTTATCATCTAAGTTTCTCGGGACCCCAGTTTCTCAGTTTCTCAAATTTCAAGTTTGACACCTTAGTTTCAGATTTTCAAGTTTTCCAGATTCTTATCTTCTTAGTTTCTCACTTTCTTATTTTTAAATTTTCTCAATTTATGAGTTTATTATCTTCTCAGCCTTTCGGTTCCTCAGGACCTCATTTTCTCAGATTCTCAAAGTCCTGGTTTCTCAGTTTTTTGGAGTTTTGAGATTGACACCTTAAGTTTCAGCTTTTCAAGTTTTCCAGATTATTACCTTGTCATTATTATTATTACTTTCTCAGATTCACAATTTATGAGTTTATCATCTTCTCAGCCTATCAGTTTCTCATATTCTTGGTTGCTCAGTTTATCAGATTCATGAGTTTGACAGCTTGTTTCAGCTCTCTGGTTCCGAAATTACTAAGATTTTCAGTCTTTCAAGTTTTCCAGATTCTCACATTCTCAGTTTCTTAATTTCTCAATTTCTCAGTTTCTCAGTTTTATAACTTCTGAGTTTCTCTGCTTTTCAGTTTACCAGTTTCTCACCTACTTGTCAGTTTCTTGAGACATCAGTTTTTCAGTTTCTCAGTTTCTCAAATTCCTAGTTTGTCAGTTTTTCAGATTCTTGAGTTTGACAGTTTGTTTCAGCTTTTCGATTCCGCAGTTACTAAAATTTTCTGCTTTTTAAGTTTTCCAGATTTTCAACTTCTCAGCTTCTCACGTTATGATTTTCTCAGTTTCTCAATTCCTCACTTTCTCGCTTTCACAGATTCAGTTTCTCACCTTCTGATTTTCTCAGTTTCTCAGTATATAAGTTTATCATCTTCTCAGCTTCTCAGGACCTCAATTTCTAAATTCTAAAGTTTGACAGCTTAAGTTTCAGCTTTTCGAGTCCGCAGTTACTAAAATTTTCAAATTTTCAAATTTTCAGTTACTAAAAGTTTTTCACATTCTCACCTTCTCAGTTTCTCACCTCATTTTTTCAGTTTATGAGTTTATCATCTTTTCAGCCTCTCAGTTTCTTAGGTCATCAGTTTCTCAGTTTATAGGTTTCTCAGCTTATGAGTTTATCAGTCACTCCGTTTATGAGTTTTTCAAATTCTCGGCTTCTGGGCTTCTTCTTCGGCTTCTGAATTTCTGAGATTCCCGGTGTCCCACTACCTCATTCTCTCAGTTTCACAGTTTTTCTCTGTTTCACTTTCATAGTTTTCAGATTTTTAGATTCTCATATCTTCAGTTTTTCAGTTTCTGAGTCTCCCAGTTTCTAAACTTATCATATGAACTTCTAGTTTGACAAATTAAATTTTTGAATTACCCAAGTAATTATTTTCCGTGTTACATTGTTTCTTAGTTTCTCAGTATTTAAACTTTATCAGGTTTCCCAGTACCTAAGTTTCTCAGTTTTCCAGTAATCAATATCTCAGTATCTCAAATTCTCACTTACTTAATGTTTCACCTTTTCACTTTGACACTTTATCACTTTCTCAGATTCTTACGTTTAAGAGCTTAAGTCTCACTAAATTCACAAAATTTTCCAATTTTTCAAGTTCTACAGATTCTCACCTTCCCAGTTTTTCAGTTTCTCGAGACTTCAGTGTGACAGTTCCGAGTTTTTGTTGTTGTTGTTGCATGGCTTCATAGTTTATCAGTGGTTAAATTTTTTCCGTTTATCAGTTCATGAGTTTCTTAACTTCTCAGATTCGCGGTTTCTCAGTTTCTGAGTTTCTTAGTCGCCCAGTTTCTCAGTTTATCGGTTTCCGTATTTTCCAGTATTTAGTCTACCAGTTCTTCACTTTATCACTTTCTCAGATTCTCAGATTACTAGTTTCTCAGTTTTTCAGATTCTTATGTTTGAAACTTATGTTTCACCTTTTCGATACAGCAGCTACTAAAGTTTTCAGTTTTTCAAGTTCTCGAGATTCTTACCTTGTCAGTTTATCATTTTAACATTTTCTCAGCTTCTAACCGTTTCGATTATTAGGATTCAAAGTCTTTAAATTTCTCAATTTTTCATTTTCTCAGTTCCTCTGCTTCACGGTTACTAAGTTTCTGAGTTTCTCTGTTTCGTAGTTTCTCAGTGCTCCAGTATCTTAATTCCTCACTTTCTCGCTTTTTCAGATTACTCTCAGATTACTATTTTCTCAGTTTCTCAGTTGATAACTCCTCATCTTTTCAGCTTTCTCAAATTTCTAGTTGTTCAGTTTCTCACTTTCTTTTTTCTGGGCTATATTTCTAATAGTTTCTCAGTTATTCAATTCAATTTTCAGATTCTCAGATTCTCAAATCCTCAGATTCTCAGTTTCTAAGTTTCTCAACTTCTGAGTTTATCAGTTTCTAATCTTATCGTATCAGTTTCTAATCTTATCGTATCAGTTTCTAGTTTCACAATTTTAATTTTTCAATTACCCAAGTAATTCTTTTCTGTGTAACATTCTTTCTTAGTTTCTTAGTATTTAAACTTTATCAGTTTCTCAGATTCTCGGTTTCTTTGTTTCTCAGTTTCTCACTTTTTTCTTTTCCCACTCTATTACTTCCTCACTTTCTCACTTTTTCACTTTGTCACTTTCACACTTTGTCACTTTCTTACTTTCTCACTTTTTCACTTTCTTACTTTCTGATTCTTAGATTCTTAGGTTTGACAGCTTAAGGTTCAGCTTTTAGATTTCTCTAAATTTCTCAGTATTCCAAGTTCTCCAGATTTCATCTTTACAATTTCTCAGTTACTCGCCTTCAGATTTTTTCAGTTTCTAAGTTGCATCGTTTCATAGTTTCTTAATAATTTAATTTTATGTGTTTACCAATTCATGAGTTTTTCAACTTTTCTCAAATTCTTAAATTTGACAGCTTAAGTTTTCGATTCCGCAGTTACTGAAATTTTCAGTTTTCCAAGATTTCCAAATTCTTACCTTCTCAGTTTCTCACGTTCCGATTTTCCTATCTTCTCAGCCTCTCAGTTTCTCAGTATCTCAAATTCCTGGTTGCACAGTTTTTCAGATTCTTGAGTTTGACAGCTAGTTTCAGCTTTTCGATTCCGAAATCACTAGTATTTTCAGTGTTTTAAGTTTTCCAGATTCTCACCTCCTCAGTTTCTTAATTTCCGATTTTCGCAGTTTCTCAATTTCTGAGTTTTAGGGTTTCTCAATTTCTCAAATTCGTAGTTTCTCAATTTTTCAGATTCTAATATTTGACAGCTTAAGTTTCAGCTTTTCGATTCCGCAGTTACTAAATTTTTCAGGCTTTCAAGTTCTCCAGATCCTCTGATTTTCAGTCCCTCAGTTTATCTCAAATTCTCAGCTTCTCCGATCCTCAGTTTCCCAGTTCTCAAGTTCCCCAGTTTCTTAGTTTCACAATTTCTCTGCTTGTCAGTTTACCAGTTTCGCACGTTTTCAGTTTCTCACCTTCTCAGATTCTCAAATTCCTGGTTGCTCAATTTTTCAGATTTTTGAGTTTGCCAACTTTGTTCAGCTTTTCGATTCCGAAATTACTAAACATTTTTCAGTTTTTCAAGTATTCCTGATTCTCACCTTCTCAGTTTCTTAATTTCCGATTTTCACAGTTTCAGAATTTATGAGCTTCTGTGTTTCTCAATTTCTCAGTTTCAGTTTCCGTATTTCTGACTTTTTGAGTTTCTCAATTTCTCAGTTTCTCAAATTTCTAGTTTCTCAATTTTTCAGATTTTAAAGTTTGACAGCATAAGTTTCAGCGTTTCGATCCCGCAGTTACTAAAATTTTCTGGTTTTCAAGTTTTCCAGATTCTCAACTTCTCAGTTTCTCACGTTATGACTTTCTCAGTGAGATCTGAGTTTCTAAGCTTCTCGGTTTCTCAGATTCAGATTTTCTGAATTTCTCAATTGTTGGTTTCATAGTTTCTCTGTAATTTAATTTTATCAGTTTATCAGTTCATAAGTTTCTCAGTTCATCAGCTTCACGGTTACTAAGTTTCTATGTTTCTCAGTTTAATAGTTTCTCAGTTTCCCTATGCCCCAGTTTCCAGTTTATTAATTCCTCACTTTCTCGCTTTCTCAGATTACCATTTTCCCAGTTTCTCAGTTGATGACTTGCCCCGATCCTCGGCTTCTCAGTTTCTGAAATTCCTAGTTTCTCAGTTTCCCACTTTCTTTTTTATAATTTTTCAATTTTTTTTAGCAATTAAATTTTCTCAGTGTATCAGTTTCTCAGTTCCTAGTTTCTCAGTTTTTCAGATTCTCAGGTTGTACAGCTTAAGTTGATTTGTTACCAAACAAATCAGTTTTTTCAAGTTTTCTCAGTCTTTTAGTTTATGAGTTTTTCAAATTCTCAACTTCTCCGATTCTGTTTTCCAGTATTCGAGTTTACCAGTTTCTTAGTTTTATCATTTCTGAGTTTCTCTGCTTCTCAATTTACCAGTATCGCAAGTTCTCAGTTTCTCACCTTCTCAGCTTATCAGTTTCTGGAAAGAACAGTTTCTTAGTTTCTCAAATTCCTTGTTTCTCAGTTTTTCAGATTCTTGGGTTTGACAGCTTGCTTCAACTTTGCGATTCCTCAGTTACAAAATTTTTCTGTTTTTCAAGTTTTCCAGATTCTCAACTTCTCAGCTGCTTACGTTCTGATTTTCTCAGTTTTTCAGTTTATAAGCTTATCATCTTCTCAGCTTCTCAGTTTCTCAGGACCTCAGTTTTTCAAATTCTTAAGTTTGGCAGCTTAAGTTTCAGTTTTCGATTCCCCATTTACTAAAATTTTCACTTTTTTAAGTTTTTCACATTTTTACTTTCTCAGTTTCTCACGTTCACATTTTCTCAGTTTATGAGTTTATCATCTTTTCAGTCTCTCAGTTTCTCAGCTTATGGGTTTGTCATCTTCTCAGCTTTTCGGCATCTAAATTTCTGAGTTTCTCAATTTCTCAGCTTCTGAGTTTCCCGGTTTCCCACTATCTCACTTTCTCAGTTTCGCAGTTTTTCACATTCTCACTTTCTCAGTTTTTAGATTCTTAGATTCTCATATCCTCAGATTCACAGTTGATGACTTTCCCAACTTCTAAGCTTTTCAGTTTTTCAAATTCCTAGTTTCTCACTTTTTGAGATTCTCAGTTTCTCTTTTCCCAGTTCCTCACTTTCTGACTTTCTCAGATTCTTAGATTCTCAGATTCCTACTGTCTCAGTTCTTCAGATTCATATTATGTTTGATAGCTTATGTCCTTTTACCTTTTCGATTCTGCAGCTACTAAAATTTTCAGTTCTTTAAGTTCTTCAGACTAACATTTTCTGTTTCTGTTTCTAAGATTTTGATTTTCTCAGTATTCGAGTATTCCAGTTTCCCAATTTATTAGTTTCACAATTTTCGAGTTTCTCTGCTTCTCAGCTTACCAGTTTTGCACGTTATCAGTTTCTCACCTTCTCAGCTTCTCAGTTCCTCAGTTTCTCAGTTACTCAATTTCTCAGTTTTTCGAAGTTTTAAATTTGACAGCTTAAGGTTCAGTTTTCAAATTTTTAATATTTCCAGATTCTCACTTTCTCAGTTTCTTAATTTCCGATTTTTGCAGTTTCAGAATTTATGAGTTTTTGAGTTTCTCAATTTTTCAGATTCTAAAGTTTCAAAGCTTAAGTATCAGCTTTTCGATTCCGCAGCTACTAACATTTTCAGTTTTTTTAAATTTTTACATACTCATCTTCTCAGTTTCTCACCTTCTCAATTTCTCAGTTTGAGTTTATTATTATTATTTAATTAATTTTTCAATTACCGAAGTAATTCTTTCTATCAGTTTTTCCTGTTTCTAAGTTTCTCTGTTTTCCAGTACTTAATATCTCAGTATCTCAAATTCTCACTTTCTTACTATTTCACCTTCTCACTTTTCACTTAGTCACTTTATCACTTCCTCATTTCTCAAATTCTTACGTCTGAGAGCTTAAGTTTCAGCTTTTCGATTCCGCATTCACTAAATCTCTCGGTTTATGAGCTTTTCAAATTCTCAGCTTCGAGTATTCCAGTTTCCCAGTTTCTTAGTTTCACAATTTTTGAGTTTCTCTGCTTCTCAGTTTACCAGTTTTGCAGGTTCTCAGTTTCTCACATTCTCAGCTCCTCAGTTTCTCAGTCTTTCAAATTCTTGACACCTTAAATTTCAGTTTTCGATTCCGCAGTTACTAAAACTTTCCGGTTTTAAAATTTTTCACATTCTCATCTCAGTTTCTCACCTTCTCAATTTCTCAGTTTATGAGTTTATAATTTTTTCAGAATGTCAGTTTCTCATGTCCTCAATTTCTCAGTTTATAGGTCTTTCAGCTTATGAGTTTCTGAACTTCTCAGCTTTTCGATTTCTGATTTTCTGAGTTTCTGAGTTTCTCACTTTCTCACTTTCTCACTTTCTCACTTTCTCACTTTCTCACTTTCTCACTGTCGCACTTTCTCAGTTTTCAAATTCTCAGATTCTCAGATCCTGAGATTCTCAGTTTCTCAGCTTCTGAGTTTCCCAGTTTATAAACTTATAATTATTATGAGCTTCCGGTTTAAAAATTTTACTTATTCAATTACCGTAGTAATTCTTTTTATCAGTTTTCCCAGTTCCTAAGTTTCTCTGTTTTCCAGTAATTAATATCTCAGTATTTCAGATTTTCACTTTCTTAGTGTTTCACTTTTCCACTTTTCACTCTGTCACTTTATCACTTCCTCACTTCCCAAATTCTTACGTTTGAGAGCTTAAGTTTCAGCTTTTCGATTCCGCATTCACTAAATCTCTCAGTTTATGATCTTCTCAAATTCTCAGTTTCTCAGTTTCCCAGTATTCGAGTTCCCCAATTTCTTAGTTTCACAATTTCTGAGTTTCTCTGCTTTTCAGTTTATCTGTAATCTAAATCTTTCAGTTTATCTGTTCATGAGTTTCTCAGCTTCACGTTTACTAAATTTCTTTGTTTCTTTGTTTCTCAGTTTTCTAGTTTCTCAGTTTATCAGTTTCTCAGTTTCTCAGTTTCCCTATTTCCCAGTTTCCAGTTTCTTAATCCCTCACTTTCTCGCTTTTTCAGATTCGCAGATTGGTATTTTCTCAGTTGACGACTTTTCCAACTTCTAAGCTTCTCAGTTTCTCATATTCCTGATTTCCCAGTTTGCCAGTTCCTAGTTTCTCAGTTTTTCAGATTCTCAGTTTCTCTATTTCTCAGTTCTTTACTTTCAGATTCCTAGTGTCTCAGTTTTTCAGATTCATACGTTTGACAACTAAAGTTTTCAGTTTTTTAAGTTCTCCAGACCCTTTCTCTATCTTCTCAGTTTTTTAGTTTCTAACATGTTGATTTTCTCAGTTTAGGTGTTTCCCAGCTTCTCAGATTCTTGGTTTGTCTGTTTCTCAGTTTCTGACCTTTTCACTTTTTCCTTTTCTCACTTTCTCACTTCGTCACTTTCTCACTTTCTCACTTTCTGATTCTCAGATTTTCAGATTCTCTGATCCTTAGGCTTGACAGCTTAAGCTTCAGTTTTCAATTCAGCATTTACTAAATCTTTAAGTTTTCACTTTCTCCACATTTTCATCTTTCGCAATTTCCTCAGTTCCTCAGTTTAGCAGTTTTTCAAGTGTTCTAGATTCTCATTTTCTGATTTTCTGTCTCTCAGTTTAGGAGTTCCTTAGTTTCACAATTTTTGAGTTTCTCTGCTTCTCACCTTCTCAGTTTCTCAATTACTCAAATTTTCAGTTTTTCAAATTCTTAAGTTTGGCAGCTTAAGTTTCAGTTTTCGATTCCCCATTTACTAAAATTTTCACTTTTTTAAGTTTTTCACATTTTCACTTTCTCAGTTTCTCATCTTCACATTTTCTCAGTTTATGAGTTTATCATCTTTTCAGTCTCTCAGTTTCTCAGTTTATAGGTTTCTCAGCTTATGGGTTTGTCATCTTCTCAGCTTCTTGGCATCTAAATTTCTGAGTTTCTCAATTTCTCAGCTTCTGAGTTTCCCGGTTTCCCACCATCTCACTTTCTCAGTTTCGCAGTTTTTCACATTCTCACTTTCTCAGTTTTTAGATTCTGAGATTCTCATATCCTCAGATTCACAGTTGATGACTTTCCCAACTTCTAAGCTTTTCAGTTTTTCAAATTCCTAGTTTCTCACTTTTTCAGATTCTCAGTACCTGACTTTCTGACTTTCTCAGATTCCTACTGTCTCAGTTCTTCAGATTCATATTATGTTTGATAGCTTATGTCCTTTTACCTTTTCAATTCTGCAGCTACTAAAATTTTCAGTTTTTTAAGTTCTTCAGACTAACATTTTCAGTTTTTATTTCTAAGATTTTGATTTTCTCAGTATTCGAGTATTCCAGTTTCCCAATTTATTAGTTTCACAATTTTCGAGTTTCTCTGCTTCTCAGCTTACCAGTTTTGCACGTTATCAGTTTCTCACCTTCTCAGCTTCTCAGTTCCTCAGTTTCTCAGTTTCTCAATTTCTCAGTTTTTCAATGTTTTAAATTTGACAGCTTAAGGTTCAGTTTTCAAATTTTTAATATTTCCAGATTCTCACTTTCTCAGTTTCTTAATTTCCGATTTTTGCAGTTTCAGAATTTATGAGTTTTTGAGTTTCTCAATTTTTCAGATTCTAAAGTTTCAAAGCTTAAGTATCAGCTTTTCGATTCCGCAGCTACTAACATTTTCAGTTTTTTTAAATTTTTACATACTCATCTTCTCAGTTTCTCACCTTCTCAATTTCTCAGTTTGAGTTTATTATTATTATTTAATTAATTTTTCAATTACCGAAGTAATTCTTTCTATCAGTTTTTCCTGTTTCTAAGTTTCTCTGTTTTCCAGCACTTAATATCTCAGTATCTCAAATTCTCACTTTCTTACTATTTCACCTTCTCACTTTTCACTTAGTCACTTTATCACTTCCTCATTTCTCAAATTCTTACGTTTGAGAGCTTAAGTTTCAGCTTTTCGATTCCGCATTCACTAAATCTCTCGGTTTATGAGCTTTTCAAATTCTCAGCTTCGAGTATTCCAGTTTCCCAGTTTCTTAGTTTCACAATTTTTGAGTTTCTCTGCTTCTCAGTTTACCAGTTTTGCAGGTTCTCAGTTTCTCACATTCTCAGCTCCTCAGTTTCTCAGTCTTTCAAATTCTTGACACCTTAAGTTTCAGTTTTCGATTCCGCAGTTACTAAAACTTTCCGTTTTTAAAATTTTTCACATTCTCATCTCAGTTTCTCACCTTCTCAATTTCTCAGTTTATGAGTTTATAATTTTTTCAGAGTGTCAGTTTCTCATGTCCTCAATTTCTCAGTTTATAGGTCTTTCAGCTTATGAGTTTCTTAACTTCTCAGCTTTTCGATTTCTGATTTTCTGAGTTTCTCAGTTTCTCACTTTCTCACTTTCTCACTTTCTCACTGTCGCACTTTCTCAGTTTTCAAATTCTCAGATTCTCAGATCCTGAGATTCTCAGTTTCTCAGCTTCTGAGTTTCCCAGCTTTATAAACTTATAATTATTATGAGCTTCCGGTTTAAAAATTTTACTTTTTCAATTACCGTAGTAATTCTTTTTATCAGTTTTCCCAGTTCCTAAGTTTCTCTGTTTTCCAGTAATTAATATCTCAGTATTTCAGATTTTCACTTTCTTAGTGTTTCACTTTTCCACTTTTCACTCTGTCACTTTATCACTTCCTCACTTCCCAAATTCTTACGTTTGAGAGCTTAAGTTTCAGCTTTTCGATTCCGCATTCACTAAATCTCTCAGTTTATGATCTTCTCAAATTCTCAGTTTCTCAGTTTCCCAGTATTCGAGTTCCCCAATTTCTTAGTTTCACAATTTCTGAGTTTCTCTGCTTTTCAGTTTATCTGTAATCTAAATCTATCAGTTTATCTGTTCATGAGTTTCTCAGCTTCACGTTTACTAAATTTCTTTGTTTCTTTGTTTCTCAGTTTTCTGGTTTCTCATTTTTTTCAGATTCGCAGATTCGCAGATTGCTATTTTCTCAGTTGACGACTTTTCCAACTTCTAAGCTTCTCAGTTTCTCATATTCCTGATTTCCCAGTTTGCCAGTTCCTAGTTTCTCAGTTTTTCAGATTCTCAGTTTCTCTATTTCTCAGTTCTTTACTTTCAGATTCCTAGTGTCTCAGTTTTTCAGATTCATACGTTTGACAACTAAAGTTTTCAGTTTTTTAAGTTCTCCAGACCCTTTCTCTATCTCCTCAGTTTCTTAGATTCTAACATTTTGATTTTCTCAGTTTAGGTGTTTCCCAGCTTCTCAGATTCTTGGTTTGTCTGTTTCTCAGTTTCTGACCTTTTCACTTTTCCTTTTCTCACTTTCTCACTTCGTCACTTTCTCACGTTCTGATTCTCAGATTTTCAGATTCTCTGATCCTTAGGCTTGACAGCTTAAGCTTCAGTTTTCAATTCAGCATTTACTAAATCTTTAAGTTTTCACTTTCTCCACATTCTCATCTTTCGCAATTTCCTCAGTTCTTCAGTTTAGCAGTTTTTCAAGTTTTCTAGATTCTCATTTTCTGATTTTCTGTCTCTCAGTTTAGGAGTTCCTTAGTTTCACAATTTTTGAGTTTCTCTGCTTCTCACCTTCTCAGTTTCTTAATTACTCAAATTTTCAATTTTTCAAATTCTTAAGTTTGGCAGCTTAAGTTTCAGTTTTCGATTCCGCAGTTACTGAAATTTTTAGTTTTAAAGCACATTCTCATTTTTACCTTCTCAGTTACTTAATTTCCGATTTTTGCCGTTTCAGAATTTATGAGTTTCTGAGTTCCTCAGTTTCTCAATTTCTCAGTTTCTTTGTTTTCGTATTTCTGAGTTTTTGGGTTTCTCAATTTATATTTTCTCAGCTCTTCGATTCCGCAGTCACTAAAATTTTCAGTTTTTAAAATTTTTCATATTCTCATCTTCTCAGTTTCTCACTTTATGAGTTTATCATTTTTTCAGTCTCTCAGTTTCTCATGTCCTCACTTTCTCAGTTTATAGGTTTTTCAGCTTATGAGTTTCTAAACTTCTCAGTTTCTCAGTTTCTCAAATTTCAAGTTTGACACCTTAGTTTCAGATTTTCAAGTTTTCCAGATTCGTATCTTCTTAGTTTCTCACTTTCTTATTTTTAAATTTTCTCAATTTATGAGTTTATTATCTTCTCAGCCTTTCGGTTCCTCAGGACCTCATTTTCTCAGATTCTCAAAGTCCTGGTTTCTCAGTTTTTTGGAGTTTTGAGTTTGACACCTTAAGTTTCAGCTTTTCAAGTTTTCCAGATTATTACCTTGTCAGTTTCTCACTTTCTGATTTTTCCAAATTTCTCAATTTATGAGCTTATTATCTTCTCAGCCTTTCAGTTCCTCAGCACCTAATTTTTTCAGATTCTCAAATTCCTGGTTTCTCAGTTTTACGGAGTTCTGAGTTTGACAGCTTGTTTCGATTCCGAAATTATCAAAATTTTCAGTTTTTCAAGTTTTCCAGATTCTCAACTTCTCAGTTTATCACCTGAAGATTTTCTCAGTTTCTCAGTTTATCAGCTTTTAAACTTCTAGATTTCTCAAATTAAGACTTTCTGAATTTTTCAGCTTCTCAGTTTCACAGTTTTTCACTTTCTCACTATCTCAGTTTTCAGATTCTCAGATTCTCATATCCTCAGATTCTCAGTTTCTCAGTTTCTCAGTTTCTCAGCTTCTGAGCCTCCCAGTTTCTAAACTTATATCAGCTTCTAGTTTCACAATTTAATTTTTTCAGTATTACCCAAGTAACTGCTATCCGTGTTACATTGTTTATTATTTTCTCAGTATTTATACTTTATCAGTATTCCCAGTTCCTAAGTTTCTCAGTATTTAAACTTTATCAGTTTTCCCAGTTTCTAAATTTCTCAGTTTTCCAGTAATTAATATCTCAGCATCTCAGACTCTCACTTTCTTAATATTTCACCATCTGACTTTTCACTTTCTCACTTTGTCACTTTACCACTTTATCACTTTCTCAGATTCTTACGTTTGAGAGTTTAAGTTTCACAAAATTTTTGTGTTTTTCAAGTTCTCGAGATTCACACTTTCTCAGTTTTTTAGTTTATGAGTTTCTCACCGTCTCAGCTTCTCAGATTCTTGAGATCTCAGTGTTTCAGTTCTCACTTTCTTTTTTTTTCTAAGTTGTATGGCTTCACAGTTTATCAGTGGTTAAATTTTCTCCGTTTGTCAGTTCTTGAGTTTCTTAACATCTCCGCTTCTCAGTTTATCAGTTTCTGAGCTTCTTAGTTTTTTACCCTCTCAGTTTATCAGTTTATCAGTTTCCCTATTTCGCAGTATTCAGTTTCTCACTTTCTCAGATTCTCAATTTATGAGTTTATCATCTTCTCAGCCTATCAGTTTCTCATATTCTCATCTTCTCAGTTTCTCACTTTATGAGTTTATCATTTTTTCAGTCTCTCAGTTTCTCATGTCCTCACTTTCTCAGTTTATAGGTTTTTCAGCTTATGAGTTTCTAAACTTCTCAGTTTCTCAGTTTCTCAAATTTCAAGTTTGACACCTTAGTTTCAGATTTTCAAGTTTTCCAGATTCGTATCTTCTTAGTTTCTCACTTTCTTATTTTTAAATTTTCTCAATTTATGAGTTTATTATCTTCTCAGCCTTTCGGTTCCTCAGGACCTCATTTTCTCAGATTCTCAAAGTCCTGGTTTCTCAGTTTTTTGGAGTTTTGAGTTTGACACCTTAAGTTTCAGCTTTTCAAGTTTTCCAGATTATTACCTTGTCAGTTTCTCACTTTCTGATTTTTCCAAATTTCTCAATTTATGAGCTTATTATCTTCTCAGCCTTTCAGTTCCTCAGCACCTAATTTTTTCAGATTCTCAAATTCCTGGTTTCTCAGTTTTACGGAGTTCTGAGTTTGACAGCTTGTTTCGATTCCGAAATTATCAAAATTTTCAGTTTTTCAAGTTTTCCAGATTCTCAACTTCTCAGTTTATCACCTGAAGATTTTCTCAGTTTCTCAGTTTATCAGCTTTTAAACTTCTAGATTTCTCAAATTAAGACTTTCTGAATTTTTCAGCTTCTCAGTTTCACAGTTTTTCACTTTCTCACTATCTCAGTTTTCAGATTCTCAGATTCTCATATCCTCAGATTCTCAGTTTCTCAGTTTCTCAGTTTCTCAGCTTCTGAGCCTCCCAGTTTCTAAACTTATATCAGCTTCTAGTTTCACAATTTAATTTTTTCAGTATTACCCAAGTAACTGCTATCCGTGTTACATTGTTTATTATTTTCTCAGTATTTATACTTTATCAGTATTCCCAGTTCCTAAGTTTCTCAGTATTTAAACTTTATCAGTTTTCCCAGTTTCTAAATTTCTCAGTTTTCCAGTAATTAATATCTCAGCATCTCAGACTCTCACTTTCTTAATATTTCACCATCTGACTTTTCACTTTCTCACTTTGTCACTTTACCACTTTATCACTTTCTCAGATTCTTACGTTTGAGAGTTTAAGTTTCACAAAATTTTTGTGTTTTTCAAGTTCTCGAGATTCACACTTTCTCAGTTTTTTAGTTTATGAGTTTCTCACCGTCTCAGCTTCTCAGATTCTTGAGATCTCAGTGTTTCAGTTCTCACTTTCTTTTTTTTTCTAAGTTGTATGGCTTCACAGTTTATCAGTGGTTAAATTTTCTCCGTTTGTCAGTTCTTGAGTTTCTTAACATCTCCGCTTCTCAGTTTATCAGTTTCTGAGCTTCTTAGTTTTTTACCCTCTCAGTTTATCAGTTTATCAGTTTCCCTATTTCGCAGTATTCAGTTTCTCACTTTCTCAGATTCTCAATTTATGAGTTTATCATCTTCTCAGCCTATCAGTTTCTCATATTCTTGGTTGCTCAGTTTATCAGATTCTTGAGTTTGACAGCTTGTTTCAGCTCTCTGATTCCGAAATTACTAAGATTTTCAGTCTTTCAAGTTTTCCAGATTCTCACATTCTCAGTTTCTTAATTTCTCAATTTCTCAGTTTCTTAGTTTTATAACTTCTGAGTTTCTCTGCTTTTCAGTTTACCAGTTTCTCATCTACTTGTCAGTTTCTCGAGACATCAGTTTTTCAGTTTCTCAGTTTCTCAAATTCCTAGTTTGTCAGTTTTTCAGATTCTTGAGTTTGACAGTTTGTTTCAGCTTTTCGATTCCGCAGTTACTAAAATTTTCTGCTTTTTAAGTTTTCCAGATTTTCAACTTCTCAGCTTCTCACGTTATGATTTTCTCAGTTTCTCAATTCCTCACTTTCTCGCTTTCTCAGATTCAGTTTCTCACCTTCTGATTTTCTCAGTTTCTCAGTATATAAGTTTATCATCTTCTCAGCTTCTCAGGACCTCAATTTCTAAATTCTAAAGTTTGACAGCTTAAGTTTCAGCTTTTCGAGTCCGCAGTTACTAAAATTTTCAAATTTTCAAATTTTCAGTTACTAAAAGTTTTTCACATTCTCACCTTCTCAGTTTCTCACCTCATTTTCTCAGTTTATGAGTTTATTATCTTTTCAGCCTCTCAGTTTCTTAGGTCATCAGTTTCTCAGTTTATAGGTTTCTCAGCTTATGAGTTTATCAGTCACTCCGTTTATGAGTTTTTCAGATTCTCGGCTTCTGGGTTTCTTCTTCGGCTTCTGAATTTCTAAGATTCCCGGTGTCCCACTACCTCATTCTCTCAGTTTCACAGTTTTTCACTGTTTCACTTTCATAGTTTTCAGATTTTTAGATTCTCATATCCTCAGTTTTTCAGTTTCTGAGTCTCCCAGTTTCTAAACTTATTATATGAACTTCTAGTTTGACAAATTAAATTTTTGAATTACCCAAGTAATTATTTTCCGTGTTATATTGTTTCTTAGTTTCTCAGTATTTAAACTTCATCAGGTTTTCCAGTACCTAAGTTTCTCAGTTTTCCAGTAATCAATATCTCAGTATCTCAGATTCTCACTTACTTAATGTTTTACCTTTTCACTTTGGCACTTTATCACTTTCTCAGATTCTTACGTTTAAGAGTCTTTAGTCTTTAGTCTCACTAAATTCACAAAATTTTCCAATTTTTCAAGTTCTACAGATTCTCACCTTCCCAGTTTTTCAGTTTCTCGAGACTTCAGTGTGTCAGTTCTGACTTTTTGTTGTTGTTGTTGCATGGCTTCATAGTTTATCAGTGGTTAAATTTTTTCCGTTTATCAGTTCATGAGTTTCTTAACTTCTCAGATTCGCGGTTTCTCAGTTTCTGAGTTTCTTAGTCGCCCAGTTTCTCAGTTTATCAGTTTATCGGTTTCCGTATTTTCCAGTATTTAGTCTATCATTTCTTCACTTTATCACTTTCTCAGATTCTCAGATTACTAGTTTCTCAGTTTTTCAGATTCTTATGTTTGAAACTTATGTTATGTTTCAAGTTCTCGAGATTCTTACCTTGTCAGTTTATCACTTTAACATTTTCTCAGCTTCTAACCGTTTCGATTATTAGGATTCAGTCTTTAAATTTCTCAATTCTTCAGTTTCTCAGTTCCTCAGCTTCACGGTTACTAAGTTTCTGAGTTTCTCTGTTTCCTAGTTTCTCAGTGTTCCAGTATCTCAATTCCTCACTTTCTCGCTTTTTCAGATTACTCTCAGATTACTATTTTCTCAGTTTCTCAGTTGATAACTCCTCATCTTTTCAGCTTTCTCAAATTTCTAGTTGTTCAGTTTCTCACTTTCTTTTTTCTGGGCCATATTTTTCATAGTTTCTCAGTTATTCAATTCAATTTTCAGATTCTCAGATTCTCAAATCCTCAGATTCTCAGTTCTAAGTTTCTCAACTTCTGAGTTTCTCAGTTTCTAATCTTATCGTATCAGTTTCTAGTTTCATAATTTTAATTTTTCAATTACCCAAGTAATTCTTTTCTGTGTAACATTCTTTCTTAGTTTCTTAGTATTTAAACTTTATCAGTTTCTCAGATTCTCGGTTTCTTTGTTTCTCAGTTTCTCACTTTTTTCTTTTCCCACTCTATTACTTCCTCACTTTCTCACTTTTTCACTTTGTCACTTTCACACTTTGTCACTTTTTCACTTTCTTACTTTCTGATTCTTAGATTCTTAGGTTTGACAGCTTAAGGTTCAGCTTTTAGATTTCTCTAAATTTCTCAGTATTCCAAGTTCTCCAGATTTCATCTTTACAATTTCTCAGTTACTCGCCTTCAGATTTTTTCAGTTTCTAAGTTGCATCGTTTCATAGTTTCTTAATAATTTAATTTTATGTGTTTACCAATTCATGAGTTTTTCAACTTTTCTCAAATTCTTAAATTTGACAGCTTAAGTTTTCGATTCCGCAGTTACTGAAATTTTCAGTTTTCCAAGATTTCCAAATTCTTACCTTCTCAGTTTCTCACGTTCTGATTTTCCTATCTTCTCAGCGTCTCAGTTTTTAGTATCTCAAATTCCTGGTTGCACAGTTTTTCAGATTCTTGAGTTTGACAGCTAGTTTCAGCTTTTCGATTCCGAAATCACTAGTATTTTCAGTGTTTTAAGTTTTCCAGATTCTCACCTCCTCAGTTTCTTAGTTTCCGATTTTCGCAGTTTCTCAATTTCTGAGTTTTAGGGTTTCTCAATTTCTCAAATTCGTAGTTTCTCAATTTTTCAGATTCTAATATTTGACAGCTTAAGTTTCAGCTTTTCGATTCCGCAGTTACTAAATTTTTCAGGCTTTCAAGTTCTCCAGATCCTCTCATTTTCAGTCCCTCAGTTTATCTCAAATTCTCAGCTTCTCCGATCCTCAGTTCCTCAGTTTCCCAGTTTTCGAGTTCCCCAGTTTCTTAGTTTCACAATTTCTCTGCTTGTCAGTTTACCAGTTTCGCACGTTTTCAGTTTCTCACCTTCTCAGATTCTCAAATTCCTGGTTGCCCAATTTTTCAGATTTTTGAGTTTGCCAACTTTTTTCAGCTTTTCGATTCCGAAATTACTAAACATTTTTCAGTTTTTCAAGTATTCCTGATTCTCACCTTCTCAGTTTCATAATTTATGAGCTTCCGTGTTTCTCAATTTCTCAGTTTCAGTTTCCGTATTTCTGACTTTTTGAGTTTCTCAATTTCTCAGTTTCTCAAATTTCTAGTTTCTCAATTTTTCAGATTTTAAAGTTTGACAGCATAAGTTTCAGCGTTTTTATTCCGCAGTTACTAAAATTTTCTGGTTTTTAAGTTTTCCAGATTCTCAACTTCTCAGTTTCTCACGTTATGATTTTCTCAGTGAGATCTGAGTTTCTAAGCTTCTCGATTTCTCAGATTCAGATTTTCTGAATTTCCCAATTGTTGGTTTCATAGTCTCTCTGTAATTTAATTTTATCAGTTTATCAGTTTATAAGTTTCTCAGTTCATCAGCTTCACGGTTACTAAGTTTCTATGTTTCTCAGTTTAATAGTTTCTCAGTTTCCCTATGCCCCAGTTTGCAGTTTCTTAATTCCTCACTTTCTCAGATTCTCAGATTACCATTTTCCCAGTTTCTCAGTTGATGACTTGCCCCGATCCTCGGCTTCTCAGTTTCTGAAATTCCTAGTTTCTCAGTTCCCCACTTTCTTTTTTATAATTTTTCAATTTTTTTTAGCAATTAAATTTTCTCAGTGTATCAGTTTCTCAGTTCCTAGTTTCTCAGTTTTTCAGATTCTCAGGTTGTACAGCTTAAGTTGATTTGTTACCAAACAAATCAGTTTTTTCAAGTTTTCTCAGTCTTTTAGTTTATGAGTTTCTCAACTTCTCCGATTCTGTTTTCCAGTATTCGAGTTTACCAGTTTCTTAGTTTTATCATTTCTGAGTTTCTCTGCTTCTCAATTTACCAGTTTCGCAAGTTCTCAGTTTCTCACCTTCTCAGCTTATCAGTTTCTGGAAAGAACAGTTTCTTAGTTTCTCAAATTCCTTGTTTCTCAGTTTTTCAGATTCTTGGGTTTGACAGCTTGCTTCAACTTTGCGATTCCTCGGTTACAAAATTTTTCTGTTTTTCAAGTTTTCCAGATTCTCAACTTCTCAGGTTCTTACGTTCTGATTTTCTCAGTTTTTCAGTTTATAAGCTTATCATCTCAGCTTCTCAGTTTCTCAGAACCTCAGTTTCTAAATTCTAAAGTTTGACAGCTTAAGTTTTGGCTTTTCGATTCCCCATTTACTAGAATTTTCACTTTTTTAAGTTTTTCACATTTTCACTTTCTCAGTTTCTCACCTTCACATTTTCTCAGTTTATGAGTTTATCATCTTTTCAGTCTCTCAGTTTCTCAGTTTATAGGTTTCTCAGCTTATGGGTTTGTCATCTTCTCAGCTTTTCGGCATCTAATTTTCTGAGTTTCTCAATTTCTCAGCTTCTGAGTTTCCTGGTTTTCCACCATCTCACTTTCTCAGTTTCGCAGTTTTTCGCATTCTCACTTTCTCAGTTTTTAGATTTTTAGATTCTCATATCCTCAGATTCACAGTTGATGACTTTCCCAACTTCTAAGCTTTTCAGTTTTTCAAATTCCTAGTTTCTCACTTTTTCAGATTCTCAGTTTCTCTTTTCCCAGTTCCTCACTTTCTGACTTTCTCAGATTCTTAGATTCTCAGATTCCTACTGTCTCAGTTCTTCAGATTCATATTATGTTTGATAGCTTATGTCCTTTTACCTTTTCGATTCTGCAGCTACTAAAATTTTCAGTTTTTTAAGTTCTTCAGACTAACATTTTCAGTTTCTGTTTCTAAGATTTTGATTTTCTCAGTATTCGAGTATTCCAGTTTCCCAATTAGTATTATTATTATTATTAGTTTCACAATTTTCTCAGCTTACCAGTTTGCAGGTTATCAGTTTCTCACCTTCTCAGCTTCTCACTTCCTCAGTTTCTCAGTTTCTCAATTTCTCAGTTTTTCAAAGTTTTAAATTTGACAGCTTAAGGTTCAGTTTTCAAATTTTTAATATTTTCAGATTCTCACCTTCTGTTTCTTAATTTCCGATTTTTGCAGTTTCAGAATTTACGAGTTTTTGAGTTTCTCAATTTCAGAGTTTTAGGGTTTCTCAATTTCTCAAATTCGTAGTTTCTCAATTTTTCAGATTCTAATATTTGACAGCTTAAGTTTCAGTTTTTCGATTCCGCAGTTACTAAATTTTTCAGGCTTTCAAGTTCTCCAGATCCTCTCATTTTCAGTCCCTCAGTTTATCTCAAATTCTCAGCTTCTCCGATCCTCAGTTCCTCAGTTTCCCAGTTTTCGAGTTCCCCAGTTTCTTAGTTTCACAATTTCTCTGCTTGTCAGTTTACCAGTTTCGCACGTTTTCAGTTTCTTACCTTCTCAGATTCTCAAATTCCTGGTTGCTCAATTTTTCAGATTTTTGAGTTTGCCAACTTTTTTCAGCTTTTCGATTCCGAAATTACTAAACATATTTCAGTTTTTCAAGTATTCCTGATTCTCACCTTCTCAGTTTCATAATTTATGAGCTTCTATGTTTCTCAATTTCTCAGTTTCCGTATTTCTGACTTTTTGATTTTCTCAAATTTCTAGTTTCTCAATTTTTCAGATTTTAAAGTTTGACAGCATAAGTTTCAGCGTTTTATTCCGCAGTTACTAAAATTTTCTGGTTTTCAAGTTTTCCAGATTCTCAACTTCTCAGTTTCTCACGTTATGATTTTCTCAGTGAGATCTGAGTTTCTAAGCTTCTCGATTTCTCAGATTCAGATTTTCTGAATTTCCGAATTGTTGGTTTCATAGTCTCTCTGTAATTTAATTTTATCAGTTTATCAGTTTATAAGTTTCTCAGTTCATCAGCTTGACGGTTACTAAGTTTCTATGTTTCTCAGTTTAATAGTTTCTCAGTTTCCCTATGCCCCAGTTTGCAGTTTCTTAATTCCTTACTTTCTCGCTTTCTCAGATTCTCAGATTACCATTTTCCCAGTTTCTCAGTTGATGACTTGCCCCGATCCTCGGCTTCTCAGTTTCTGAAATTCCTAGTTTCTCAGTTCCCCACTTTCTTTTTATAATTTTTCAATTTTTTTTAGCAATTAAATTTTCTCAGTGTATCAGTTTCTCAGTTTTTCAGATTCTCAGGTTGTACAGCTTAAGTTGATTTGTTACCAAACAAATCAGTTTTTTCAAGTTTTCTCAGTCTTTTAGTTTATGAGTTTTTCAAATTCTCAACTTCTCCGATTCTGTTTTCCAGTATTCGAGTTTACCAGTTTCTTAGTTTTATAATTTCTGAGTTTCTCTGCTTCTCAATTTACCAGTTTCGCAAGTTCTCAGTTTCTCACCTTCTCAGCTTATCAGTTTCTGGAAAGAACAGTTTCTTAGTTTCTCAAATTCCTTGTTTCTCAGTTTTTCAGATTCTTGGGTTTGACAGCTTGCTTCAACTTTGCGATTCCTCAGTTACAAAATTTTTCTGTTTTTCAAGTTTTCCAGATTCTCAACTTCTCAGCTTCTTACGTTCTGATTTTCTCAGTTTATAAGCTTATCATCTTCTCAGCTTCTCAGTTTCTCAGGACCTCAGTTTCTAAATTATAAAGTTTGACAGATTAAGTTTTGGCTTTTCGATTCTCCATTTACTAAAATTTTCACTTTCTCAGTTTCTCACCTTCACATTTTCTCAGTTTATGAGTTTATCATCTTTTCAGTCTCTCAGCTTCTCAGTTTATAGGTTTCTCAGCTTATGGGTTTGTCATCTTCTCAGCTTTTCGGCATCTAAATTTCTGAGTTTCTCAATTTCTCAGCTTCTGAGTTTCCCGGTTTCCCACCATCTCACTTTCTCAGTTTCGCAGTTTTTCACATTCTCACTTTCTCAGTTTTTAGATTCTGAGATTCTCATATCCTCAGATTCACAGTTGATGACTTTCCCAACTTCTAAGCTTTTCAGTTTTTCAAATTCCTAGTTTCTCACTTTTTCAGATTCTCAGTACCTGACTTTCTGACTTTCTCAGATTCCTACTGTCTCAGTTCTTCAGATTCATATTATGTTTGATAGCTTATGTCCTTTTACCTTTTCAATTCTGCAGCTACTAAAATTTTCAGTTTTTTAAGTTCTTCAGACTAACATTTTCAGTTTCTATTTCTAAGATTTTGATTTTCTCAGTATTCGAGTATTCCAGTTTCCCAATTTATTAGTTTCACAATTTTCACCTTCTCAGCTTCTCAGTTCCTCAGTTTCTCAGTTTCTCAATTTCTCAGTTTTTCAATGTTTTAAATTTGACAGCTTAAGGTTCAGTTTTCAAATTTTTAATATTTCCAGATTCTCACTTTCTCAGTTTCTTAATTTCCGATTTTTGCAGTTTCAGAATTTATGAGTTTTTGAGTTTCTCAATTTTTCAGATTCTAAAGTTTCAAAGCTTAAGTATCAGCTTTTCGATTCCGCAGCTACTAACATTTTCAGTTTTTTTAAATTTTTACATACTCATCTTCTCAGTTTCTCACCTTCTCAATTTCTCAGTTTGAGTTTATTATTATTATTTAATTAATTTTTCAATTACCGAAGTAATTCTTTCTATCAGTTTTTCCTGTTTCTAAGTTTCTCTGTTTTCCAGCACTTAATATCTCAGTATCTCAAATTCTCACTTTCTTACTATTTCACCTTCTCACTTTTCACTTAGTCACTTTATCACTTCCTCATTTCTCAAATTCTTACGTTTGAGAGCTTAAGTTTCAGCTTTTCGATTCCGCATTCACTAAATCTCTCGGTTTATGAGCTTTTCAAATTCTCAGCTTCGAGTATTCCAGTTTCCCAGTTTCTTAGTTTCACAATTTTTGAGTTTCTCTGCTTCTCAGTTTACCAGTTTTGCAGGTTCTCAGTTTCTCACATTCTCAGCTCCTCAGTTTCTCAGTCTTTCAAATTCTTGACACCTTAAGTTTCAGTTTTCGATTCCGCAGTTACTAAAACTTTCCGTTTTTAAAATTTTTCACATTCTCATCTCAGTTTCTCACCTTCTCAATTTCTCAGTTTATGAGTTTATAATTTTTTCAGAGTGTCAGTTTCTCATGTCCTCAATTTCTCAGTTTATAGGTCTTTCAGCTTATGAGTTTCTTAACTTCTCAGCTTTTCGATTTCTGAGTTTCTCAGTTTCTCACTTTCTCACTGTCTCACTTTCTCACTGTCGCACTTTCTGAGTTTTCAAATTCTCAGATTCTCAGATCCTGAGATTCTCAGTTTCTCAGCTTCTGAGTTTCCCAGTTTATAAACTTATAATTATTATGAGCTTCCGGTTTAAAAATTTTACTTTTTCAATTACCGTAGTAATTCTTTTTATCAGTTTTCCCAGTTCCTAAGTTTCTCTGTTTTCCAGTAATTAATATCTCAGTATTTTAGATTTTCACTTTCTTAGTGTTTCACTTTTCCACTTTTCACTCTGTCACTTTATCACTTCCTCACTTCCCAAATTCTTACGTTTGAAAGCTTAAGTTTCAGCTTTTCGATTCCGCATTCACTAAATCTCTCAGTTTATGATCTTCTCAAATTCTCAGTTTCTCAGTTTCCCAGTATTCGAGTTCCCCAATTTCTTAGTTTCACAATTTCTGAGTTTCTCTGCTTTTCAGTTTATCTGTAATCTAAATCTATCAGTTTATCTGTTCATGAGTTTCTCAGCTTTACGTTTACTAAATTTCTTTGTTTCTTTGTTTCTCAGTTTTCTAGTTTCTCAGTTTCCCTATTTCCCAGTTTCCAGTTTCTTAATCCCTCACTTTTTCGCTTTTTCAGATTCGCAGATTGCTATTTTCTCAGTTGACGACTTTTCCAACTTCTCAGCTTCTCAGTTTTTCATATTCCTGATTTCACAGTATGCCAGTTCCTAGTTTCTCAGTTTTTCAGATTCTCAGTTTCTCTATTTTTCAGTTCTTTACTTTCAGATTCCTAGTGTCTCAGTTTTTCAGATTCATACGTTTGACAACTAAAGTTTTCAGTTTTTTAAGTTCTCCAGACCCTTTCTCTATCTTCTCAGTTTCTTAGTTTCTAACATTTTGATTTTCTCAGTTTAGGTGTTTCCCAGCTTCTCAGATTCTTGGTTTGTCTGTTTCTCAGTTTCTGACCTTTTCACATTTTCCTTTTCTCACTTTCTCACTTCGTCACTTTCTCACTTTCTCACTTTCTGATTCTCAGATTTTCAGATTCTCTGATCCTTAGGCTTGACAGCTTAAGCTTCAGTTTTCAATTCAGCATTTACTAAATCTTTAAGTTTTCACTTTCTCTACATTCTCATCTTTCGCAATTTCCTCAGTTCCTCAGTTTAGCAGTTTTTCAAGTTTTCTAGATTCTCATTTTCTGATTTTCTGTCTCTCAGTTTAGGAGTTCCTTAGTTTCACAATTTTTGAGTTTCTCTGCTTCTCACCTTCTCAGTTTCTCAATTACTCAAATTTTCAGTTTTTCAAATTCTTAAGTTTGGCAGCTTAAGTTTCAGTTTTCGATTCCGCAGTTACTGAAATTTTCAGTTTTTCAGCACATTCTCATTTTTACCTTCTCAGTTACTTAATTTCCGATTTTTGCCGTTTCAGAATTTATGAGTTTCTGAGTTCCTCAGTTTCTCAAATTCTGTTTCTTTGTTTTCGTATTTCTGAGTTTTTGGGTTTCTCAATTTATCTTTTTCTCAGCTCTTCGATTCCGTAGTCACTAAAATTTTCAGTTTTTAAAATTTTTCATATTCTCATCTTCTCAGTTTCTCACTTTATGAGTTTATCATTTTTTCAGTCTCTCAGTTTCTCATGTTCTCACTTTTTCAGTTTATAGGTTTTTCAGCTTATGAGTTTCTCAACTTCTCAGCTTTTCGGTTTCTGAATTTCTGAGTTTCTTAGTTGCACAGTTTGTCATTTTCCCTATTTCCCAGTATATTCAGTTTCTCAGTTCCTCACTTTGTCACTTTCTCCGATTCTCAAATTCCTAGCTTTTCAGTTTTTCAGATTCTCAAGTTTTACAGCTTACGTTTCAGCTCTTCGATTTGGTAGTTCTAAATTTTTCAGTTTTTCAAGTGCTCCAGATGTTCATTTTCTGATCTTCTCTGTCGCTCTGTAAGATTCTTACCTTCTTAGTTTCTCACTTTATGAGTTTATCATCTTTTCAGCTTTTCAGTTTTTCAAGACCTCATTTTCTCAAATTTCTAGTTTCCGAGTTCTGATTCTTGAGTTTGACAGCTTGTTTCAGCTTCTCAACTTCTGTTTCTCAATTTTTCATTTGCTTAAATTCCTAGATTCTGTTTTTCAGATTCTTAAGTTTGGTCGCTTTAGTTTGAGCTTTTTGATTTCGCAGTTCTTCAAGTCTTAAAATTTGACAATTTGTTCTTTCATTTTATCTTTTTTTCAGTTCCTCAACTTTAGTCTGTTTGCGAGTTTTAAAATGTTTCATCATTTCAAGCTTTGAAGCTTTTTTATACTATCTGGAATACATTCAGTGTTATTTTTGAGGTTTAAGAGTAGCATTTTTTTACTTTCAATAGTTTTTTTTTAAATTTCTGAGTTTATTTTCTGGAAATGACCCTTTTTTACTAAAACAACCGGCGAAAGTTACGTTCTGGAAGAAACTCGTGATGATTTCATTGCCAGCTCATACAACCGAGATCGTTCTACAGTAATTCTCGAATGAACGTTCGAGAAGCGGCTTCCTTGCATATACGATGCGAAACCTCCGTCTGAATCAGCCTGATACTGACACTGATAATACAAGAAGTGTAAAACAAACAAGAATTAGCCACGGAATCCCCCATTTTTCCTCCGCAAAGCCAATTCTCCGCCACTTTAACGCAATCCCCCGCCCCCACCGCTGCTCACTGCATCGGCGGCGGCGAGTTAATATCACAGCCTGAATGCTAATACCGGCCTGGCTTTCCAGATATCGACCGTCGGTAATGAAACACGTAAACAACGCCAGACTACTCCTTTAGTTAACGGAGAATAACGAAGATTACGTATACGTGTGGCAGCCGCCGCCACCGCCGCCGCCCACGAGGACTTAGCACGATGATTGGAAACGTCTGCGGCGGCGGCGGCACGATCGCACCTCTCGCAGATAAGGGAAATTGGGAGCCGGAGGAGCCGTTAATTCGAAATTAGAAAATAACAAAGCCGCGATTAGAGGGAAAAATTCGGGGGTGGGCAAATTGCTCGGGAGTTCGGAAAGTTAGCGATCAACACATGTGAAAAGAACCGACCGTTTCAGGGGTGGCAACCTCAACAGCCTAATATAATCAGAGGAACTTCACTAAATTTATGAATATGGAAATTAGCACAAAGGGCCAGGTCCAACTTACTAAATATATTTGCATCGAATATAACCCAACTGACTAACTAACTTTTAAGACTCTGTTGTTTAGTTCGGAAAAAAATTGTATGACATCATTTAATTAACTCTCCATGCACATGGTCCTTCGAGCCGACAATCATCGCTATTGCCAAAATTTGATTGCCCCGACCAGACTTCAAACTAATTACCTTGAATTACACAAAACGACGAAGTCTCTTCATTGAAACGCTCCCGCCGACGTACCCAGCTTGTTAATCCGTCTAATTACGGCGGCTCTTCTTATTAATTTGCACCTTCAATCCTCAGTTGTTATCGCACACACGTGAACCGAATTTTGAATTTATCTCCCGCCTTGTTTACCTCGAGGATACGTTATCTTTATTTGCTCAAGCGACGAAGCTTGTTAAGGAAACGAGTTATTTGCGATTAATTAACTTATGTAGATAACCGATGCTGTTTGTTCAGGCTTCGAGCTGTTCCTGCCGAATCATGCAAGACGGATGAATTGGGAGAATTTTTTTGGTGACTAGTTGGTGGGGGATTATGGGACTTAGAAAGGGGGGTTGTTGGCAACAAGATGAAAATCTGATTTCTCACAGCGATTTTAGCCGTTGGATTACTTTTCCATACCTGCACTATAATCCCAAGCTCCACTTTCCAGTTAAGTTAGTCAAGGTCTCAAATACGCCGGAATAAAATACTTCCCGGGTACCGTATCGGCATCATTCTTGCACCCGAAGATCACTGAGTTAGTGCGCTCCCGATGTCCACCTTCCGACCCCTTTCCGGCTCCCAGAACCGCCGCACCCCAGTAGGGAAAAAAGACGCCGCGCAATAAGACCTACAAAAGACTGACCAGCAGCGTGCGGACTTGAGATCCTGTCCTTGAGCCAACCAAGGAAGAAGAAACGAAGTGGAGGAAGAAGAACAATAGAGAAGAGAGAGACTAGAAGAGACCCAACCTGAGGAGGAAGAAAAGAAGGTAGAAGCACGCGGCCGGCCACCGCTTTCCAGCCACCGACAAGACGGGACCAACGCTGGTATGTCCGGTGCCGTGTGGCCGCACAGGAGGGGAGTCCAAGTAACACCCCAGCCAGCCAATCTCCGGTTCGCCGTGCGGAGGAGATCGGTCCACTCTGAGGGGTCCTAGTAGCGCTCCCGTCCGTACCAATCCGTCCGTCCCCTATCCCTGCTTCACTTACCCGTCCCCGCAACCGCATTGAGTCGGGACACCGAGCAGTCACCGAAGACAGGGACGAGACGTGTAAATAGTTGTACATTATTGGAAAGAAAGTTTGTAACCCTGATACCGCCTTTGTCTTTTTTTTTTCACCAAACTAGACGGGACTCCGATTTAGTTACCCGCGGTCCCGTGGAGCATAACAGGCCAAAAAATCGGCGCTGGAGGCAATCCGACCGGAGTAAGCGTCACAGTTCTAAGGCTTTCAATTGTTCAAATTCTCAGATTTTCTGTGATTTAGGGCTCTTCAAATTCTAAATTTGCCTTGGTTCTCAGGCTTTTCAAAATTTCGAGGTCTCAAGTTCTACAGAATCTCAGATTGTCAACGATCTGTTTGCTTTTGTTTGCCACTTGTTTAGACAAGTTCTCAAGTTCACTAAAATCTTAAGTTTTCCAACATCTCAAATTCTCCACATTCAGGTTTTTGAAGTTTTCAGGTTCCCTAAGCTCTCAGGTGTCTCTAGTTTTCCATTTGTCGTTCTCAAGTTTTCAGGTTGTTAGGTTTCTGAAAGTTTAAGGTTCGCTTAGTTCTCAGGCTTTACAAAATCTCAACTTCCTTCAGTTCTCAAGTTTGGTTACTGAAGTTATAAGGTCCAACAGTTTTCTAAAATCCCAAGTTTCCTCAAATCTCAAGTTCATCCACTTCTCAAGGTCTCAAATTTTCTCAAACCACAGATTTCCCAAGCTCTCAAATTACTCAAAATCTCAAGTTCCTTAAGTTTAATATGTACAATCTAAGATTTACCAATATTTAAGGTTCCTTCAGTCAAGCTTTCAGGTTGCTAAGTTACTCAAGCTTTCTAAAATCTAAGGTTTTCCAAATTTCTGAGGTTGCTCTACTTCGAAACGTGTTGGTTTTTCAAAGTCTCAAGTTTTTAAAAATCTCAGATTCCTACACTGCTCAAGATTTTCCTAGTTTTTAGGTTTGCTAAAATTTCTAGTTTCTAAAGTTCCCTAAAATTCTAGAGTACCCATATTTGAAATTTTTCAAAATTTTAAGTTTTCTGTTATCTCAAATTGTCCAAACTATCAAGTTTCTTATGATCTAAGTATTTCCGATATTCCAGGTTCCCCAAGTCCAGTTGTTAGGTTTTTACTCAAGGTCCCAATTTTACAAAATCTGAGATTCCTCTACATCTAAGTTGTCAAAAAATTAGGTAAATTAAGTTCTTAAGTTTCTTAAAATATCAGGTTTGCCAAATATCTGAGGTTACTCCAAATCCCAACGTGTTGGTTTCTCAAGGTCTCAAGTTCCTTAAAATTTCAGATTTCCAAAAATCTCGAGTTTAGTATCTCAAATTCTCAGGTTTTCTAAGATCTCAAGTTTTTCTAGACCTCAATTTATTTTTATGTTTCTCAAGAGTTTAGGTTGCTATATTTCTAAGGTCTAAGGTTCCTAAGTTTCAGGTTTTTTAATATCTCAGATTCCCCATTTCTCAAGTTCCATAATTGTCCAAATTCTCAAGTATCTATGGTCTCAGGTTCTCAACATCTTAAGCGTTTTGAGCATCCACTTTGGAGTTTCACGTTGTCAGGTTCTTAAGTTGCTCAAGTTCTCAAGTTTCCGAAAATCTCAGGTTCCTGCACTTCTTAATTTTGGTTCTTACTTGCTGAGCTTGATAGATTCCTCAAGGTCCAAGATTCGCTTAGTTCTAAGGCTTTCCAAAATGTCAAACCAATCCATACCTCAAATTAGGGTTCTCAAGTTCCCTAAAATTTTTGGTTTGCCAAGATTTTCAGGTCAAGGTCTAAGCTTCGATTAGTTCTCAGGTTCTCCAAAAAGTCAAGCGAATCCAGTTCTCAAATTTTGTTGCTCAAGTTCCCTAAACTTACGCTTGCTCAAGTTGTTAAAATTTTCAAGTTTTCAAAGATTTCGGTTTCGCTTAGTTCCCAGGTTTTCAAAAATTCCTTAGTTTAAAAATTTCTCTAGTTCTCAGGTTCGGTTTCTGAAAGTTATAACATCCAAACTTTCCTAAAATCTTAGATTTTCCAAAGTTTCAAATTTACCCACCTCTCAAGGTCTCAAGTTTTCTCACATCTCAGATTTTGCAAGATCTCAAATTGTCTCAAGTTTTTTAAGTTTTTGGATATTTCAGGTTCCTCCAGTGCAGGTGTCAGGTTCTTAAGTTACTCAAGGTCTCATGTGTCTCAGAATCTTCAATTCGTCCACTTGTCAAAGTATTGGTTTCTCAAAGTCTCAAGTTCCCTAAACGTTCAGATCTTACAAGATCTCAAATTTCATGTTCTTCCATTTCTCAAGTTTAGTATGTCAAGTTCTCAGGTTTAGTTTTTTTTATATTACACAAGCTCTCAATTTCAGGTTGTCCAAGATTTCAAATTCTGAAAATTTTCAAGTTATTAAATTCCGTTGTGATCCTGTTCAATGTGTGGGGATGTGATATAGAAGAAAACGCGCTAATTAGAATCCTATTTTCGAAGACAAGTTCGACTTTGCTTAGAACATAACGGAAGACATTTTTAGCATTTTTTGTAAATAAAAGAATAAATAGTAGCAGTATGTGAATGGTGTTTTTGTCAATTGAAATACAAATTTTAATTCCAAGGTTTCTAACAATAATACGTGATGATAGTATGGTATAAACATAGGGCTCTTTGATTAATGTTATAGAGCGCTACAAATACAACTATTCGGGAATCGCTACGACCGTCGCCGCTTCCGCCCTTTGTCATCTCGGGCCACGCCCTCTGCATCGAACCATTATTATAACGAAACAATTCCCGACTTCGAATCGATATGATTCTTTCACTCCGGTAATCAGAATAAGAGCGCGCTCTAGATACCGCTCTCCCGGAGTTTTTACGTTGTTCAGAACTGCCGCCGTTTAGTGAGAACAGGACGCCGCATCGTGAAGCGATAAAGGAATTGGTCAGAGTCGAATTGTTTCGATCCCTCGCCATCGTGTACATCATACTGAAATCAAAATCTCAATTTCCAAAATCTTATAGTTGCACAAGTTTGCATTTATAAGGCTCAAATTGTTAAGTTCCCAAAATATTACTTTTTACAAATTTCTGAGGTTACTCCATTTCCAAACGTATTGTTTTCTGAAGGTCTCAAGTGCCCTAAAATTTCAGATCATCCAAAATATCAAATTTCAAATTCTTAAAAGTTCCAAGTTTAGTCTCGAGCTTTTTTAGTATTTCAAAATTTCAAATTTTCCAAATTTTTAGCTTCCTAAGTGCTCAAGTTCCCTAACGTCTTAGTTTTTCTAAGATTTTCTGAGGTTACTCCAAATCCCAACGTGTTGGTTTTTCAAGGTTTCAAGTTCCTTAAAATTTCAGATTTTACATAATCTCAAGTTTAATATCTCGAATTTTCAGGTTTTTGAAGATCTCAAATTCCGCGAATTTTTAATTTTCTTGAAGATTTTGAAGGTTTTCTAAGATCTCAAGTTTTTATAGACTTCAATTTATTTTTAAGTTTTTCTTTTTATATTTCTAAGGTCTAAGGTTCGCTTAGTTCTCAATATCTGAAGTTACTCCGGTTTGCAATTTCTAAGGTCTAAGGTTCGCTTAGTTCTCGGGCTCTTCAACCTCTCTTCAATTCCTACGGTTCGCAAGTTTGGTGTCTCCATTTGTGAGGTTCCTAAGTCTCAGGTTTTTTAAAATCTCAGATTCCCCATTTCTCAAGTTCCATAAATGTCCAAATTCTCAAGTATCTAAGGTCTCAGGTTCTCAACATCTTAAGCGTTTTGAGCATCCACTTTGGAGTTTTACGTTGTCAGGTTCTTAAGTTGCTCAAGTTCTCAAGTTTCCGAAAATCTCAGGTTCCTGCACTTCTTAATTTTGGTTCTTACTTGCTGAGATTGATAGATTCCTCAAGGTCCAAGATTCGCTTAGTTCTAAGGCTTTCCAAAATGTCAAACCAATCCATACCTCAAATTGGGGTTCTCAAGTCCCCTAAAATTTTTGGTTTGAAAAGATTTTCAGGTCAAGTTCTAAGCTTCGATTAGTTCTCAGTTTCTCCAAAAAGTCAAGCGAATCCAGTTCTCAAATTTTGTTGCTCAAGTTCCCTAAACTTAGGCTTGCTCAAGTTGTTAAAATTTTCAAGTTTTCAAAGATTTCGGTTTCGCTTAGTTCCCAGGTTTTCAAAAATTCCTTAGTTTAAAAATTTCTCTAGTTCTCAGGTTCGGTTTCTGAAAGTTATAACCTCCAAACTTTCCTAAAATCTTAGATTTTCCAAAGTTTCAAATTTACCCACCTCTCAAGGTCTCAAGTTTTCTCACATCTCAGATTTTGCAAGATCTCAAATTGTCTCAAGTTTTTTAAGTTTTTGGATATTTCAGGTTCCTTCAGTGCAGGTGTCAGGTTCTTAAGTAACTCAAGGTCTCATGTGTTTCAGAATCTTAAATTCGTCCACTTGTCAAAGTATTGGTTTCTCAAAGTCTCAAGTTCCCTAAACGTTCAGATCTTACAAGATCTCAAATTTCATGTTCTTCCATTTCTCAAGTTTAGTATGTCAAGTTTTCAGGTTTAGTTTTTTTATATTACACAAGGTCTCAATTTCAGGTTGTCCAAGATATCAAATTCTGAAAATTTTCAAGTTATTAAATTCCGTTGTGACCCTGTTCAATGTGTGGGGATGTGATATAGAAGAAAACGCGCTCTAATTAGAATCCTATTTTCGAAGACAAGTTCGACTTTGCTTAGAACATAACGGAAGACATTTTTAGCATTTTTTGTAAACAAAAGAATAAATAGTAGCAGTATGTGAATGGTGTTTTTGTCAATTGAAATACAAATTTTAATTCCAAGGTTTCTAACAATAATACGTGATGATAGTATGGTATAAACATAGGGCTCTTTGATTAATGTTATAGAGCGCTACAAATACAACTATTCGGGAATCGCTACGACCGTCGCCGCTTCCGCCCTTTGTCATCTCGGGCCACGCCCTCTGCATCGAACCATTATTATAACGAAACAATTCCCGACTTCGAATCGATATGATTCTTTCACTCCGGTAATCAGAATAAGAGCGCGCTCTAGATACCGCTCTCCCGGAGTTTTTACGTTGTTCAGAACTGCCGCCGTTTAGTGAGAACAGGACGCCGCATCGTGAAGCGATAAAGGAATTGGTCAGAGTCGAATTGTTTCGATCCCTCGCCATCGTGTACATCATACTGAAATCAAAATCTCAATTTCCAAAATCTTATAGTTGCACAAGTTTGCATTTATAAGGCTCAAATTGTTAAGTTCCCAAAATATTACTTTTTACAAATTTCTGAGGTTACTCCATTTCCAAACGTATTGTTTTCTGAAGGTCTCAAGTGCCCTAAAATTTCAGATCATTCAAAATATCAAATTTCAATTTCTTAAAAGTTTCAAGTTTAGTCTCGAGTTTTTTTAGTATTTCAAAATTTAAAATTTTCCAAATTTTTAGCTTCCTAAGTTCTCAAGTTCCCTAACGTCTTAGTTTTTCTAAGATTTTCTGAGGTTACTCCAAATCCCAACGTGTTGGTTTTTCAAGGTTTCAAGTTCCTTAAAATTTCAGATTTTACATAATCTCAAGTTTAATATCTCGAATTTTCAGGTTTTTGAAGATCTCAAATTCCGCGAATTTTTAATTTTCTTGAAGATTTTGAAGGTTTTCTAAGATCTCAAGTTTTTATAGACTTCAATTTATTTTTAAGTTTTTCTTTTTATATTTCTAAGGTCTAAGGTTCGCTTAGTTCTCAATATCTGAAGTTACTCCGGTTTGCAATTTCTAAGGTCTAAGGTTCGCTTAGTTCTCGGGCTCTTCAACCTCTCTTCAATTCCTACGGTTCGCAAGTTTGGTGTCTCCATTTGTGAGGTTCCTAAGTCTCAGGTTTTTTAAAATCTCAGATTCCCCATTTCTCAAGTTCCATAAATGTCCAAATTCTCAAGTATCTAAGGTCTCAGGTTCTCAACATCTTAAGCGTTTTGAGCATCCACTTTGGAGTTTCACGTTGTCAGGTTCTTAAGTTGCTCAAGTTCTCAAGTTTCCGAAAATCTCAGGTTCCTGCACTTCTTAATTTTGGTTCTTACTTGCTGAGATTGATAGATTCCTCAAGATCCAAGATTCGCTTAGTTCTAAGGCTTTCCAAAATGTCAAACCAATCCATACCTCAAATTGGGGTTCTCAAGTCCCCTAAAATTTTTGGTTTGCCAAGATTTTCAGGTCAAGGTCTAAGCTTCGATTAGTTCTCAGGTTCTCCAAAAAGTCAAGCGAATCCAGTTCTCAAATTTTGTTGCTCAAGTTCCCTAAACTTAGGCTTGCTCAAGTTGTTAAAATTTTCAAGTTTTCAAAGATTTCGGTTTCGCTTAGTTCCCAGGTTTTCAAAAATTCCATAGTTTAAAAATTTCTCTAGTTCTCAGGTTCGGTTTCTGAAAGTTATAACCTCCAAACTTTCCTAAAATCTTAGATTTTCCAAAGTTTCAAATTTACCCACCTCTCAAGGTCTCAAGTTTTCTCACATCTCAGATTTAGCAAGATCTCAAATTGTCTCAAGTTTTTTAAGTTTTTGGATATTTCAGGTTCCTTCAGTGCAGGTGTCAGGTTCTTAAGTAACTCAAGGTCTCATGTGTTTCAGAATCTTAAATTCGTCCACTTGTCAAAGTATTGGTTTCTCAAAATCTCAAGTTCCCTAAACGTTCAGATCTTACAAGATCTCAAATTTCATGTTCTTCCATTTCTCAAGTTTAGTATGTCAAGTTCTCAGGTTTAGTTTTTTTTATATTACACAAGGTCTCAATTTCAGGTTGTCTAAGATTTCAAATTCTGAAAATTTTCAAGTTATTAAATTCCGTTGTGATCCTGTTCAATGTGTGGGGATGTGATATAGAAGAAAACGCGCTAATTAGAATCCTATTTTCGAAGACAAGTTCGACTTTGCTTAGAACATAACGGAAGACATTTTTAGCGTTTTTTAGCGTTTCTAACATAGAGGTTTCTAACAATAATACTGATGACAGTATGGTATAAACATAGGGCTCTTTGATTAATGTTATAGAGCGCTACAAATACAACTATCCGGGAACCGCTACGACCGTCCCCGCTTCCGCCCTTTGTCAGCTCGGGCCACGCCCTCTGCATCGAACCATTATTATAACGAAACAATTCCCGACGTCGAATCGATATGATTCTTTCACTCCGGTAATCAGAATAAGAGCGCGCTCTAGATACCGCTCTCCCGGAGTTTTTACGTTGTTCAGAACAGCCGCCGTTTAGTGAGAACAGGACGCCGCATCGTGAAGCGATAAAGGAATTGGTCAAAGTTGAATTGTTTCGATCCCTCGCCATCGTGTACATCATACTGAAATAAAAATCTCAATTTCCAAAATCTTATAGTTGCACAAGTTTGCATTTATAAGGCTCAAATTGTTAAGTTCCCAAAATATTACTTTTTACAAATTTCTGAGGTTACTCCATTTCCAAACGTATTGTTTTCTGAAGGTCTCAAGTGCCCTAAAATTTCAGATCATCCAAAATATCAAATTTCAAATTGTTAAAAGTTTCAAGTTTAGTCTCGAGTTTTTTTAGTATTTCAAAATTTCAAATTTTCCAAATTTTTAGCTTCCTAAGTGCTCAAGTTCCCTAACGTCTTAGTTTTTCTAAGATTCTCTGAGGTTACTCCAAATCCCAACGTGTTGGTTTTTCAAGGTTTCAAGTTCCTTAAAATTTCAGATTTTACATAATCTCAAGTTTAATATCTCGAATTCTCAGGTTTTTGAAGATCTCAAATTTCGAGAATTTTTAATTTTCTTGAAGATTTTGAAGGTTTTCTAAGATCTCAAGTTTTTATAGACTTCAATTTATTTTTAAGTTTTTCTTTTTATATTTCTAAGGTCTAAGGTTCGCTTAGTTCTCAATATCTGAAGTTACTCCGGTTCGCAATTTCTAAGGTCTAAGGTTCGCTTAGTTCTCGGGCTCTTCAACATCTCTTCAATTCCTACGGTTCGCAAGTTTGGTGTCTCCATTTGTGAGGTTCCTAAGTCTCAGGTTTTTTAAAATCTCAGATTCCCCATTTCTCAAGTTCCATAAATGTCCAAATTCTCAAGTATCTAAGGTCTCAGGTTCTCAACATCTTATGCGTTTTGAGCATCCACTTTGGAGTTTTACGTTGTCAGGTTCTTAAGTTGCACAAGTTCTCAAGTTTCCGAAAATCTCAGGTTCCTGCACTTCTTAATTTTGGTTCTTTCTCAGATCTCAGATTTTGCAAGATCTCAAATTGTCTCAAGTTTTTTAAGTTTTTGGATATTTCAGGTTCCTTCAGTGCAGGTGTCAGGTTCTTAAGTAACTCAAGGTCTCATGTGTTTCAGAATCTTAAATTCGTCCACTTGTCAAAGTATTGGTTTCTCAAAGTATCAAGTTCCCTAAACGTTCAGATCTTACAAGATCTCAAATTTCATGTTCTTCCATTTCTCAAGTTTAGTATGTCAAGTTTTCAGGTTTAGTTTTTTTTATATTAGACAAGGTCTCAATTTCAGGTTGTCCAAGATATCAAATTCTGAAAATTTTCAAGTTATTAAATTCCGTTGTGACCCTGTTCAATGTGTGGGGATGTGATATAGAAGAAAACGCGCTCTAATTAGAATCCTATTTTCGAAGACAAGTTCGACTTTGCTTAGAACATAACGGAAGACATTTTTAGCATTTTTTGTAAACAAAAGAATAAATAGTAGCAGTATGTGAATGGTGTTTTTGTCAATTGAAATACAAATTTTAATTCCAAGGTTTCTAACAATAATACGTGATGATAGTATGGTATAAACATAGGGCTCTTTGATTAATGTTATAGAGCGCTACAAATACAACTATTCGGGAATCGCTACGACCGTCCCCGCTTCCGCCCTTTGTCATCTCGGGCCACGCCCTCTGCATCGAACCATTATTATAACGAAACAATTCCCGACGTCGAATCGATATGATTCTTTTACTCCGGTAATCAGAATAAGAGCGCGCTCTAGTTACCGCTTTCCCGGAGTTTTTACGTTGTTCAGAACAGCCGCCGTTTAGTGAGAACAGGACGCCGCATCGTGAAGCGATAAAGGAATTGGTCAAAGTTGAATTGTTTCGATCCCTCGCCATCGTGTACATCATACTGAAATCAAAATCTCAATTTCCAAAATCTTATAGTTGCACAAGTTTGCATTTATAAGGCTCAAATTGTTAAGTTCCCAAAATATTACTTTTTACAAATTTCTGAGGTTACTCCATTTCCAAACGTATTGTTTTCTGAAGGTCTCAAGTGCCCTAAAATTTCAGATCATCCAAAATATCAAATTTCAAATTCTTAAAAGTTTCAAGTTTAGTCTCGAGCTTTTTTAGTATTTCAAAATTTCAAATTTTCCAAATTTTTAGCTTCCTAAGTGCTCAAGTTCCCTAACGTCTTAGTTTTTCTAAGATTTTCTGAGGTTACTCCATATCCCAACGTGTTGGTTTTTCAAGGTTTCAAGTTCCTTAAAATTTCAGATTTTACATAATCTCAAGTTTAATATCTCGAATTCTCAGCTTTTTGAAGATCTCAAATTTCGAGAATTTTTAATTTTCTTGAAGTTTTTGAAGGTTTTCTAATATCTCAAGTTTTTATAGACTTCAATTTATTTTTAAGTTTTTCTTTTAATATTTCTAAGTTCTAAGGTTCGCTTAGTTCTCAATATCTGAAGTTACTCCGGTTCGCAATTTTGGTGTCTCTAGTTGACAAGTTCCTATGTCTCAGGTCTTTTTTAAAATCTCAGATTCCCCCATCTCTGAAGGTCTCAATTTCCGTAAATGTCCAAACTCTCAAGTTTCTAAGTTCTCAGGTTCTCAAGATCTTAGGCGTCACTTGTCAAGTTTGGAGTTTCACGTTGTCAGGTTCTTAAGTTGCTCAAGTTCTCAAGTTTTCGAAAATCTCAGGTTCCTGCACTTCTTAATTTTGGTTCTTAGTTGCTGAGCTTGTTAGATTCCTCAAGGTCTAAGATTTGCTTAGTTCTAACGCTTTCCAAAATGTCAAACCAATCCAGACCTCAAATTTGGTTTCTCAAGTTCCCCAAAAGCTTAGGCTTACTCAAATTGTTCAAATTTTCAGGTTTTCTAAGATTTTGGTTTCGCTTAGTTCTCAGGTTTTTTAAATTCTTTAGTTTACAAATTCCTCTGCTTCTCAAGTTCGGTTTCTAAAAGTTGTATCTTAGATTTTCCAAAGTCTGAAATTTACCCACCTCTCAACGCCCCAAGTTTTCTCACATCTCAGATTTTTCAAGATCTCAAATTGTCTCAAGTTCTTTAAGTTCTACGGTTTTCGGATATTTCAAGTTCCTCCAGTCCAGGTGTCAGGTTCTTAAGTTACTCAAGGTCTCATGTGTTTCAGAATCTTAAATTCCTCCACTTTTCAAAGTATTGGTTTCTCAATGTCTCAAGTTCCCTCAACGCTCAGATCTTACATTATCTCAAATTTTATGTTCTTCCATTTCTCAAGTTTAGTATCTCAAGGTCTCAATTTCAGGTTGTGTGGCGATGTGATATCGAAGAAAAGGCGCTCTAATTAGAATCCTATTTTCAAAGACGACTTCGACTTTACTTAGAACATAACGGTAGACATTTTTCGCATTTTTTGTAAACATGATGATAGTATGATCTAAACATAGGACTCTTTGATTAGGAACCGTTACGACCGCCCCCGCTGCCGCCCCTTGTCACCTCGGGCCACACCCTCTGCATGAAACCATTATTATAACGAAACAATTTCCGACGTCGGATCGAGATGATTCTTTCACTCCGGAAATCAGCATAAGAGCGCGCTCTGGATATCTCTCTCCCAGAGTTTTTACGTTGCTGAACCCAAAGCCTCAATTTCCAAAATCTTATAGTTGCACAAGTTTGCATTATAAGTGCTGAAATTGTTAAGTTCCTAAAATCTAACTTTTTTAAAATTTCTGAGGTTACTCCACTTCCAAACGTATTGTTTTCTCAAGGTCTCAAGTGTCCTAAAATTTCATCCACAATATCAAATTTCAAATTATTAAAAATTTCAAGTTTAGTATTTCGAGTGTTTTTAGTATTTCAAGATTTCAAATTTTCCAAATTTTTAGCTTAATGAAATTCTCTAGTTCCCTAACTCGTTAGTTTTTTTAAGATCCCAAATTCCTCCAGGTCTCAATTAATTTTCTAAAGTTCTTAGTTTGTTTTGTTTTTAAGGTCTGAGGTTCGCTTATTTCCGGGTTCTTCAACATTTGAATTTCTTTCAGTTCTCTCTCATGTTTGTTGCCTCAAGTTGTGAAGTTCCTAAAACACTCAAGTTCGAAGTTTCCTAAAATCTCAAGTTTTCCAAAATCAGAGATCTCAAGGTCTCACTTTAAATAAAATCTCAGATTTTCCAAGATCTCAAACGGTCCACACTCTCAATCTTTAGGTTCTCGGGTTCTCTAAGATCTTAGTCGAGCCTCCGATTTCCAAAAGTTTTCAAAAATCCCAAGTGTTCCAAAATCTCAAGTTTTCTCAAAACTCAGACGTCCCGAGATCTCAAAATGCCCAAAATCTCAAGTTCTAGGGTTTTCTAAAATCTAGGTTTTCCGATATTTTAGCTTCCGCCAGTCAAGTTGTCATGTTGCTAAGTTAGTCGAAGTCTCAATTTCCAAAATCTTATATTCCTGCACTTCAGAAGTTTGCAAAGTAAGTGCTGAAGTTGTTAGGTTCCTCAAGGTCTAAGGTTCTATTAGTTCTCAGGCTGGCCAAAAATTCAAGCTAATTCAGTTCTCAAATTTGGTTTCTCAAGTTTCCTAAAAGCTTAGGCTTGCTAAAATTTGAAATTGTTCAAATTCTTAAGTTCTCTAAGATTTCGGGTTCGCTTAGTTCCCAGGTTGTCCAAAATTCTTTAGTTCCCAAGCTCCCCAAGGTTTCTCACATCTCAGATTTTTCAACATCTCAAATTGTCTCAAGTTTCAGTTCTCAAGTTTAGTCTCTCAGGTTCTCAGGTTTAGTTACTCAAATACTTAATTTCCTCAAGGTGCCAGTCCAAGATTTCAAATTCTCGAAATTTTCAGGTTAGTTAAATTCCTTTGTGACCCTGTTCAATTTATCCCATTCTCCTAGGTCCCTTTAGTTGCTTAGTCGTGTTCTAGGTTTTCCCGAATTTTCAAGGTTCCTCCACAGATTGATCACTTTTCTTTTTGTTCTCAGATTTCATATTTATAAACTTTTTTTTTCAGATGTTTGCCAAGTTTCGAAGTTTATTCTGTTTGCCCAGGTTTCTCGATTTCTTTAAGTTATTCAAATTCCCCCTTTAGGTAGTTGAAACATCGCTATAGCACGCGTGCTCCAGACCCATTAACATACACGCAGCTGCGGCTTGTAATTTCCGGTGTTACAGGGGCTTTATGTATGCTTCAGACTCATTAATATACCGGCAGTTTTTGCTCCCCGAACTTCCTCTGATTTAACAATAATACGTGATGATCGTATGGTATAAACATAAAAAAAAATTATTTGCTCTTTGATTAATGTTATAGAGCGCTGCGAATACAATTGTCGGGGAACCGCTACGACTGCCCCCGCTGCGGCCCTGGTCAGCTAGGGTCACACCCTCTGCATCGAACCATTAATTTAACGAAACAATTCTTGACGTCGGATCGAGATGATTCTTTCACTCCGGTAATCAGACTAAGAGCGCGCTCCTGATACTGCTCTCCCGGAGTTTTTACGCTACCCGGAACCGCCGCCGTTTAGTGAGAACAGGAAGCCGCATCGTCTAGCGATAAAGAATTCAGTCAGTCGTCCACGCGCTGCTTTTCACGCCTGGGGCTGAGGTCACTATTCCGTCACGAGTCCTGTGAGGGGGGTGACAAGTTGTCTGGTTACCAAAAGCTGTTATAAAGAAACCAAAAATTAATTTATGTTGTATTTTTTGATGTGGAATTTTTGACAACCTTGCGGTGAAAAGCATGCTGATGGCGCTGACGCTCGGGTTGCCGTCTTAATCTACAAAGCGTTCAGTTAATTCCATTCCACATTCGGGAAAAAGAAAATGACAAAGCCAACGCGAATTTAACTAGAACTCTTTAGACCCGATGGCACTTTAAGACGTTGAGGACAAATAGTGATAAGTTAAGTTTAATTAGAACATTGGAAATTCAATTAGGAGTTGCAAGTTGGAATGTGTCTCTCCGGTTGGGACGTGCAGCGACGATTAGCAAGAGGAGTTATATTTTGAATTGAGTAGGTATAATGATCATTTTGTATTGTCGAACGCTCGAAATTACAGTTTGAAGTCGTAATTACTG
This sequence comes from Diaperis boleti, assembly GCA_963583935.1. NCBI lineage: Eukaryota > Metazoa > Arthropoda > Insecta > Coleoptera > Tenebrionidae > Diaperis > Diaperis boleti. The sequence goes on from OY757242.1 coordinate 11,113,923, forward strand.
CGGAGCCTACCGTTCCTCATTAGCTAACCAGCGACAAGAAACCCGCACCTAACTTCTCGTCATCCGAGATCGTCCGCCTTTAATTGGCTCGAGCTGGTGACCCGGATAGAGACAAATTGAACACCAAGACGCAATTCGGCGAAACTAACAATGAGAACAAAGAGAGTGAACTACCGAGTCCGGCGGAGTAATATGAACTTGGATGAATGTCATCAAACTTGTAAACAAAGTTCAAAGCAGCACCGAGGACGTGGATCGAAAACTGGATTATCGAAAACTAATCAAAGAAACAACGAGAAGGTAATGATAGAAATTCGGTCGGGGTGGAAAATGAAAGAGATAAAAGTGAATCTAAAGTATTGCTTTAAAGAGGGAAAGTTCGAAATAGTGGGACGTGCCACCGATGTGGAATGAAAACTCGATGAAAGAAACGAGCCGACGGACAAAAAACTTACCTGAAGTTCGGTTGTAATTGTACGATACGTGGTGTCATCTAGACAAACGTAATTAGTTTTAAATTTTAATTCATTGAGTTTAAAGAATATCAACAAGGATCGAAGAAAGGGGCACTGAAAAGGCTTTTTGGAATGGGTGGGGGGTGGTATCGATGACGTATAGTATCATTACGTTCGAACTTCAGATAGGTTCGTTTCATGGTACGATTACTTCTACGTCCTAGACAATCATAATTATATTATTGAATAGAGAATTGAAAAGTGCATCTAAAGCCCACAAAGAAGTTTTCGCAAGAACATTACATAACTAAATTATGAATTTTGTGCGGAACTCTATGTCCACTCTGTATTTATGTCTCTACAAAACGTACAATAAAAAAAAATGTGATATCAAATTGAATCAACGAATTATCAAAGTTTCAGATTAACGGAATAAAAAATAAACTAATTTGTCAAAAAATCAAATAGACGAAAAACCAACATGTAATATTAACGAAACACCAAAATATCAGATTACCGAAAAATAACTTTGTATTATATACATATCATTATATTTATATCTCTATAGCAATACAGCAAAACGTATAATTAAAAAACTATATCGCCAAAATATAAAAATATACGGAAAACCAATATGTAATATTAACGAATTACCAAACTATCAGATCAACGAAATAACCAATTATCAGAAGATTTAATTTTAAAATCGGAAAATATCATAATATCACGAATGATGAAACTAAAGGATATAATAATAAATAATGAAATTTAAACATAATATCAAAATATCAGATTAACGAAAAATCACTTCGTATTATACATTATTATATTTATGTATCTATAGCCAGACAGAAAAACGTACAATAAAAAAATTACGTGATATCAAATTGAATTAACGAAATATCAAAGTTTTAGATTAACGGAATATCAAATAAACTAAATTGTCAAAATATCAAATAGACGGAAAACCAACATGTAATATTAATGAAACACCAAAATAACAGATTAACGAAAAATTACTTTGTATTATATATTATTATATTTATATCTCTATAGCCATACAGCAAAACGTTTAATTAAAGAATTAAATTATTGTCAAAATATAAAAATTGTCGGGAAACCAATATGTAATATTAACGAAACACAAACATATCAGATTAACGTAATAACCAATTATCAAAAAAAATAATTTCAAAATCGGAAAATATCAAAATTTCACGAATGATGAAACCAAAGGATATAGATAGTAATAGAAGTTGAAATTTAAACAGAATATCAAAATATCAAATTGACGCAATATCAAATGACGATAGATGTATATTATAACCCGAATAACAAAAATATCAGCTTAATGGAATATAAATATCCAAATATGAAATTGACGAAAGGGAAAAATATCAAATTAAAGGAATTTCAAATTTTCACAGTATCAAAATATTTACTAAATTAACGAAACACCATAATATCAGATTAACGAAAAATCACTTCGTATTATACATTATTATATTTATGTATTTATAACCAGACAGAAAAACCTACAATAAAAAAATTACGTGATATCAAATTGAATTAACGAAATATCAAAGTTTTAGATTAACGGAATATCAAATAAACTAAATTGTCAAAATATCAAATAGACGGAAAACCAACATGTGATATTAATGAAACACCAAAATAACAAATTAACGAAAAATTACTTTGTATTATATATTATTATATTTATATCTCTATAGCCATACAGCAAAACGTTTAATTAAAGAATTAAATTGTCAAAATATAAAAATTGTCGGAAAACCAATATGTAATATTAACGAAACACCAAAATATCAGATTAACGAAATAACCAATTATCAAAAAATTTAATTTTAAAATCGGCAAATATCAAAATATCAAGAATGATGAAACTAAAGGATATAATAATAAATAATGAAATTTAAACATAATATCAAAATATATACTCAACGGAATATCAAATGACGATATATCTATCAGATAAACAAAAATACCAGCTTAATGAAATATAAAATCCAAATATGAGATTGACGAAAGGGAAAAATATGAAATTAAAGGAATTTCAAATTTTCACATTATCAAAATATTTACTAAAGTAACGATACACCAAAATATCAGATTAACGAAAAATCACTTCGTATTATATGTTATTATATTTAGATCTCTATAGTTAGACGGCAAAACGTACAATTAAATAATTATGTGATATCGAATTAAATTAACGAAATATCAAATCAACTAAATTGCCAAAATATCAAATAGACGGAAAACCAACATGTAATATTCAAGAAACAACAAAATATCACATTAAATGGAAATTACTTCGTATTATAATATATTCTTATATTTATATTTCAATAGCTAGACAGCAACCCGTATAATTAAAAAGCTAAATTGTCAAAATATAGGCGGAAAACCAATATGTAATATTAACGAAACACCGAAATATCAGATTAACGGAACAACCAATTATCAAAGAATTCGACTTCAATATCCGAAGATATTAAAATATCATGAATGATGAAACGAAAGGATATAGTAATAAAAATTGAATTTTAAACAAAATATCAAAATATCAAATTAACGGAATATCAAATGACGATATATGTAGCAGATAAACCGAATAACGAAAATACCAGCTTAATGTAATATTAATATATATATATAATTATTTTTATATCTCTATAGCCGGACAGCAACACGTATAATTAAAAAACAAAATTGTAAAAATATAAGAATAGACGGAAAACCAATATCTAATATTAACGTAACACTAACATATCAGATTAACGTAATAACCAATTCTCAAAAAAATTAATTTCAAAATCGGAAAATATCAAAATATCACGAATGATGAAACCAAAGGATATAGATAGTAATAAAAGTTGAAATTTAAACAGAATATCAAAATATCAAATTGACGCAATATCAAATGACGATAGATGTATATTATATCCCGAATAACAAAAATATCAGCTTAATGGAATATAAAAATCCAAATAAGAAATTGACGAAAGGGAAAAATATCAAATTAAAGGAATTTCAAATTTTCACAGTATCAAAATATTTACTAAATTAACGAAACACCATAATATCAGATTAACGAAAAATCACTTCGTATTATACATTATTATATTTATGTATTTATAACCAGACAGAAAAACCTACAATAAAAAAATTACGTGATATCAAATTGAATTAACGAAATATCAAAGTTTTAGATTAACGGAATATCAAATAAACTAAATTGTCAAAATATCAAATAGACGGAAAACCAACATGTGATATTAATGAAACACCAAAATAACAGATTAACGAAAAATTACTTTGTATTATATATTATTATATTTATATCTCTATAGCCACACAGCAAAACGTTTAATTAAAGAATTAAATTATTGTCAAAATATAAAAATTGTCGGGAAACCAATATGTAATATTAACGAAACACCAAAATATCAGATTAACGAAATAACCAATTAGCAAAAAAATTAATTTTAAAATCGGAAAATATCAAAATATCAAGAATGATGAAACCAAAGGATATAGTCATAAATAATTGAAATTTAAACAGAATATCAAAATATCAAATTAACGGAGTACTAAATGACGATATATGTATCAGATAAACAAAACAACAAAAATAGCAGCTTAATGAAATATAAAAATCGAAATATAAGATTGACGAAAGGGAAAAATATCGAATTAAAGAAATTTCAAATTTTCACATTATCAAAATATTTAATAAATTAACGATACACCAAGATATCAGATTAACGAAAAATCACTTCGTATTAAATATTATTATATTTATATCTCTATAGCCATACAGCAAAACGTATAATTAAAAAACAAAATTGTAAAAATATAAAAATAGACCGAAAACCAATATCTAATATTAATGAAACACTAAAATATCAGATTAACGTAATAACCAATTATCAAAAAATTTAATTTTAAAATCGGAAAATATCAAAATATCACGAACGATGAAACCAAAGGATATAGTAATAAAAATTGAAATTTAAACAGAATATCAAAATATCAAATTGTCGCAATATCAAATGACGATATATGCATATTATAAATCGAATAACAAAAATATCAGCTTAATAGAATATAAAAATCCAAATATGAAATTGACGAAAGGGAAAAATATCAAATTAAAGAAATTTCAAATTTTCACAGTATCAAAATATTTATGTACTAAATTAACGAAACACCAAAATATCAGATTAAAGAAAAATCACTTCGTATTATATATTATTATATTTATGTCTCTACAGCCAGACAGCAAGACGTACAAAAATTATGTGATTTCAGATTGAATTGACGATATATCGAAATTTCAGATTAACGGAATATCAAATCGACTAAATCGTCAAATTATCAAATAGACGAAAAACCAACATGTAATTCACGAAACACCAAAATATCAGATTAAAGAAAAATCACTTCGTTTTATATATTATTATATTTATATCTCTCTAGCCATACAGCAAAGCGTATAATAAAAAAAACTATGTGATATCAAATTGAATTAACGAAATATTAAAATTTTAGGTTAACGAAATATCAAATCAACTAAATTGGCAAAATATCAAATAGACGGAAAGCCAACATGTAATATTAACGAAACATCAAAATATCAGATTAACGAAAAATCACCTCGTAATAAATATTATTATATTTGTGACTCTATAGCCAGACAGCAAAATGTACAATTATAATTTATGTGAGATCATATTGACAACGAAATATCAAAATTTTAGAGTAACGAAATATCAAATCCACTAAATTGCCAAAATATCAAATAGACGGAGAACCGACATGTAATATTAACGAAAAAGTATTTCGTGTTATACATTACCAGCAGAATGCCCGGCGTTGCCAGGGGGCGTCGCTACCATCGGGGTTCCACTTGGAAGCCCCATTGGGATAGAGGGGCGTAGCTACCATAGAGGTCCTCCTTCCGACAGGGGGGCGTAGCTTAAATACATTGTTGGAACGTTCACTGAAATTTTGTGACATGTTTTGGCTTTTTACAGTTGTTGGAAATTATAAAAATTCACGCACAACAATTTTGACGCCTATAAAGTTTGTTATGAAAATCACCGGTAATAAAAAAAGTAATCAAATTACGACACGTCTGGGCGCGTGTCGTATACTCCGCTGTTGCCGGAGCGAAATGCGGCCGGGAAGACCGTACGAAGAAAAACCCATTTCACTATTCACCTTTCAACAAAACCACCACGGTTTACGCCCGCTAAATTATTCATAAATTCGGAATTTATTTGCTAATGATTTTATTACGGCCAATGCCGTTTTGTCGTCGTATTATAAATATTTACGTGCGGCTAATATAATTATCCGGTTCAGTGAAATGCATGCTGCAACGTTTTAATTAACAATGCAAAAAAGCTGATATTTTCGTGTTTACCGTTTGCATCAATTTGCATCGCTAAAAAGGGCGCATATATTTATCTATTTACGTACGAAATTATTTTCATATTTATCTGCATACGTTGATTATGTTAATAGGGATCGACAAACCGAAAATAATTTTATTCGTTAGGGAATTTAATTTCGTGATGTTGGTTGATTGGAGAGATGATAAAATAGAGAGAGAAAAATATGTTGGTTTGTTCTAATGGTGTATGGTTCAATGAAGGTTTCCTACGCCAGTTGGCATCATGGATTGTTACCATCCATAAATACAAAAAATTTACAAATTGTTTAATGATTAATTTGGATCTGTGGATCTTTCACAATCAGAGACATATTGTTGCTAGACCTGGCTCGACTTCATCAACTATCAACCACGTCCCACCGACACCAATAAATCCAGCGATCGCAACAACCGAAACAAAACGATAATAAACGTCCTTGCTTTTGAGGAATACCTAGTCGAAGAAGAGCACTGGAAAGTTTCGGTATGCTAATTTATCGCCGGAGGTTTCATGTAAATCTGGAGAAGTTTAATTCGAAAGTAGTTGCCGGTTGTTAGTCTGTGCCGTTCTCTGCAAAAACGGCGAAAGAATAACATCCTAGGAGTTGTTCCAAGGAAATGAGAAAGATTTTCATACCTGTTTTTTAAGTTCGGTCTGTTTGCCAAGCTGTGAAAGGTGGCGAAGGGATCTTTTCGTTGTCAAATTTTAATTTAGGAATAAAACACGTCGTGTTGTTTATCTGTAAAGCTAAAAGTCAACTGACTGTAGGAATTATATATTATGTTCTTTAGTTCTTTAGTTCTTTAGTTCTTTAGTTCTTTAGTACTTTAGTTCTTTAGTTCTTTAGTTCTTTAGTTCTTTAGTTCTTTAGTTCTTTAGTTCTTTAGTTCTTTAGTTCTTTAGTTCTTTAGTTCTTTAGTTCTTTAGTTCTTTAGTTCTTTAGTTCTTTAGTTCTTTAGTTCTTTAGTTCTTTAGTTCTTTAGTTCTTTAGTTCTTTAGTTCTTTAGTTCTTTAGTTCTTTAGTTCTTTAGTTCTTTAGTTCTTTAGTTCTTTAGTTCTTTAGTTCTTTAGTTCTTTAGTTCTTTAGTTCTTTAGTTCTTTAGTTCTTTAGTTCTTTAGTTCTTTAGTTCTTTAGTTCTTTAGTTCTTTAGTTCTTTAGTTCTTTAGTTCTTTAGTTCTTTAGTTCTTTAGTTCTTTAGTTCTTTAGTTCTTTAGTTCTTTAGTTCTTTAGTTCTTTAGTTCTTTAGTTCTTTAGTTCTTTAGTTCTTTAGTTCTTTAGTTCTTTAGTTCTTTAGTTCTTTAGTTCTTTAGTTCTTTAGTTCTTTAGTTCTTTAGTTCTTTAGTTCTTTAGTTCTTTAGTTCTTTAGTTCTTTAGTTCTTTAGTTCTTTAGTTCTTTAGTTCTTTAGTTCTTTAGTTCTTTAGTTCTTTAGTTCTTTAGTTCTTTAGTTCTTTAGTTCTTTAGTTCTTTAGTTCTTTAGTTCTTTAGTTCTTTAGTTCTTTAGTTCTTTAGTTCTTTAGTTCTTTAGTTCTTTAGTTCTTTAGTTCTTTAGTTCTTTAGTTCTTTAGTTCTTTAGTTCTTTAGTTCTTTAGTTCTTTAGTTCTTTAGTTCTTTAGTTCTTTAGTTCTTTAGTTCTTTAGTTCTTTAGTTCTTTAGTTCTTTAGTTCTTTAGTTCTTTAGTTCTTTAGTTCTTTAGTTCTTTAGTTCTTTAGTTCTTTAGTTCTTTAGTTCTTTAGTTCTTTAGTTCTTTAGTTCTTTAGTTCTTTAGTTCTTTAGTTCTTTAGTTCTTTAGTTCTTTAGTTCTTTAGTTCTTTAGTTCTTTAGTTCTTTAGTTCTTTAGTTCTTTAGTTCTTTAGTTCTTTAGTTCTTTAGTTCTTTAGTTCTTTAGTTCTTTAGTTCTTTAGTTCTTTAGTTCTTTAGTTCTTTAGTTCTTTAGTTCTTTAGTTCTTTAGTTCTTTAGTTCTTTAGTTCTTTAGTTCTTTAGTTCTTTAGTTCTTTAGTTCTTTAGTTCTTTAGTTCTTTAGTTCTTTAGTTCTTTAGTTCTTTAGTTCTTTAGTTCTTTAGTTCTTTAGTTCTTTAGTTCTTTAGTTCTTTAGTTCTTTAGTTCTTTAGTTCTTTAGTTCTTTAGTTCTTTAGTTCTTTAGTTCTTTAGTTCTTTAGTTCTTTAGTTCTTTAGTTCTTTAGTTCTTTAGTTCTTTAGTTCTTTAGTTCTTTAGTTCTTTAGTTCTTTAGTTCTTTAGTTCTTTAGTTCTTTAGTTCTTTAGTTCTTTAGTTCTTTAGTTCTTTAGTTCTTTAGTTCTTTAGTTCTTTAGTTCTTTAGTTCTTTAGTTCTTTAGTTCTTTAGTTCTTTAGTTCTTTAGTTCTTTAGTTCTTTAGTTCTTTAGTTCTTTAGTTCTTTAGTTCTTTAGTTCTTTAGTTCTTTAGTTCTTTAGTTCTTTAGTTCTTTAGTTCTTTAGTTCTTTAGTTCTTTAGTTCTTTAGTTCTTTAGTTCTTTAGTTCTTTAGTTCTTTAGTTCTTTAGTTCTTTAGTTCTTTAGTTCTTTAGTTCTTTAGTTCTTTAGTTCTTTAGTTCTTTAGTTCTTTAGTTCTTTAGTTCTTTAGTTCTTTAGTTCTTTAGTTCTTTAGTTCTTTAGTTCTTTAGTTCTTTAGTTCTTTAGTTCTTTAGTTCTTTAGTTCTTTAGTTCTTTAGTTCTTTAGTTCTTTAGTTCTTTAGTTCTTTAGTTCTTTAGTTATTTAGTTCTTTAGTTCTTTAGTTCTTTAGTTCTTTAGTTCTTTAGTTCTTTAGTTCTTTAGTTCTTTAGTTCTTTAGTTCTTTAGTTCTTTAGTTCTTTAGTTCTTTAGTTCTTTAGTTCTTTAGTTCTTTAGTTCTTTAGTTCTTTAGTTCTTTAGTTCTTTAGTTCTTTAGTTCTTTAGTTCTTTAGTTCTTTAGTTCTTTAGTTCTTTAGTTCTTTAGTTCTTTAGTTCTTTAGTTCTTTAGTTCTTTAGTTCTTTAGTTCTTTAGTTCTTTAGTTCTTTAGTTCTTTAGTTCTTTGGTTCTTTGGTTCTTTGGTTCTTTGGTTCTTTGGTTCTTTGGTTCTTTGGTTCTTTGGTTCTTTGGTTCTTTGGTTTTTTGGTTCTTTGGTTCTTTAGTTCTTTAGTTCTTTAGTTCTTTAGTTCTTTAGTTCTTTAGTTCTTTAGTTCTTTAGTTCTCAACATTTGGACGATTCAAAATTGTTTCTCTATTCAAATTTTCAGCAATAAAAGTTTTCAAATTGAGAATTCACAATATAGAATTTGAAAATTCAATATTGCACCCATTTAAGAATTTAAGATTTTATATTTTCAAAATTTGAGAATTCAGGGACTCGAGAGTTCAACGCAGAAGAAAATCAGAAGAAAAGGGTAGATGAAAGTGGAAAAGAAAAGAAAATCAAACAATGGAAATGAGTTTAGGAGAAGTAGGAGAAAGTAAAAACAACAACAACAACAAAGAGGAAGCTCCAATTCCATTAGAAGAAAGATAAAGATGAAGGTTAAAATGGACATGAATATGAAGATGGAAATGCATATGGAATTAAAAAAAGACAAATACATGAATAGAAAGCATTAAAAAATTAAAAGTAAAAAGAGAAAGATCAAAAGGAAAAGAAAAGCAAAGGGAAACTTGCAAACACTTTAAGAAATGAAATTGAAAAAGAAAGGAAAAAAGGGACAAATAGACAAAGAGAAAATGAAAGAGAGAGTAAATAAAAATGGAGGAATATGGAGATGAAAGAGACAAACAGAAAAACTAAAAATGGGACAAATCCAAACCCGTGAAAAAGCAAAAGGAATACAAAGAATAAAAATTGGTGGAAAAGATGAAGGAGAAAGAGAAAAAACAACAACAACAAAGAGAAAGCACCAATCCAATGAGAAAAAAACGGAAGTGAAAGAAAGAGAAAGGCAACATGAAGATGGAGGTAAAAACGGGCATAAATATGAAGATGGAAATAAAGATGAAAACAAAAAATACAAATAGATCAAGAAATATAAATCGAAAAATAAAAAGTGTTCAGGCCCCAACCCCTTCCACCCCAAAAGTGGGGCTTGTAACACACACCCCAAAGGGGTGGGGGTGCGGCCACGCACCACTTTTAGTTTGTAGTTTTTAGCGAGAGTAAAGTAAGCTTTGAACCGAGCAACATCGTCTTACTTCTCCATGTTCAAAAACTCTTGAACAAAAAGGAAGAGTAAAAAATAAAAAGGAAGATTAAGCCAAAGTGAAACTTACAAATCCATTAAGAAATGAAACTGAAAAAAAACAAACAGACAAAATGTAAATAAAAATGGAAAAACGGAGAAGAAAAAACACAGAGACAAAGAACGAATAAGTGACAGATTCAAACCCGTTATAGAGAAAAAAAAATCAAAAGATAGAAAAAGAGAGAAAACGGAACGGAAAAGCAAAAGGCAAAGAAAAGGAAAATTCGAGAGAATCAAAATTAAAAGAAAAGGAAAAAATAACGATACAAATTTCCAGTCCAGTGAAAAACGGAAGTGAAGTTGCCATCACTGTAAAAGCACAAAAAATTTTTACTCCATTTTATCGAAAAATGTTACTTAGTAGTACCTAATTTCAATTTTTATTGTTTTTTTTAGCCTGAAGATGGCCTTTTGTAGCGCTTTTATATGTAGCGCTTTGCTACTTCATTATTAAACCGTTTGGGATTAACGTCCATTTTCTTTCTTCCCTCTAATGAAACACACCAAACCGTGATGGACCCATTTTCGAAGTTTAAAAATTCTCTAATTGGTGCAAGGCGATACTCTTATTTGTCTTTGAGCTTCGGCGGAATTTCCTCAACCCTCTCCGTAAATTAATACAATGTATATAATAACTTTAAGAACGAAAGTAAGATGCAGTAATAACAAATCACCGCTGCCCGATTGAACAAGGGCTAAAAAACAAGGACGAAGAATTCTGGGAAAATATCGAAACATTCGATATAATAGGTCTAACACAAACATGGCTTCAAGAAAAAGTTTGGGCAAAGTGGGAAAAGAAGTTAAACGGAAAATACGTCCGGAAGAACAGTTTCGCAAAAAAAGAACACAAGAAAGGAAGACCAAGATGAGGAATCCTAACAGGAGTTAGAAAGGGGTTAGAAGACGAAGAAGATCAATAAGAGAAGAAGCAGGATAAACGAGGGATAGAAGAGAAAACTTTGATAGGAAGAAATATAGGAATAAACAAAGAAAAATACAGAGTAGTACTAAATCTTTATTTGCCCTACGGGCTTTCTGATTCCTATACATATACAAGTAAACTTAGCAATTATAATAATAAAAAAAACTAAATAAAATTCTCTATTTCTTCTCCCCTCCTCTTTTCTCTTCTCCCTTCTCTGTCCTCTTCCATACCTCTTTCATACATTTAATTTCCCTTCCATCTACATTCAGTATTTCCTCTCTCTTTGATTCATCTCACTGCACTCGTTCCACATATGCTCAATCGTCTCTCTTTCCTCATAGCACATTCTACACATTCCTCCTCCATCTTCTGCCCAATACCTATTTTCCCTCTCTTCATTTCCGCACCTAAACCTCGCCATCATCTTTCTTTCTTTCTCGCTCTCCCTCCCCAAATACTTCGGTACTTCCTCGATCATGCATCTTCCGTACTTCCCGTTGTATCTGGATTCTCTAATTCTTTCTCTCCTCTCTTGTCTATCCGTATCCTTATCTCATTCACTTAGTTCTACATTCATCCACAGGCCTCTTTCTCTCAGTCTCTTTCTTTGCTTGCATACCCATTCCTCCTGTAGTAAATCTCCCTATCATTCTCCTCTGAATTCTTCTTTTTTTCTCTCCAGCACTCCTTTAGAATCCTACATTCTTTCCTCCCTTCCATCCTGTCTTCGAACTTGACCGCTCTTTTTCCCGCTTTCACTCTCAACCTATTCCTCTTGCATTCTTCTCTCACTATGTACCCTGGCGTTTCTCTCTCCACGCCTAGCACCCACCTCAGTTATTTCTCTTGCACCCTCTCTATCTCCTCTTGTTCTTTCCATCCGCAGATCTGTGCTCCGTACAACACGCTTTCAATAAGACTTTCAAACATCATCATTCTCCTCTTAAACTCGCCGCCCCACCTTCTCTCTCCTATTCCCCATACACATCCTATCACCTTGTTCGCTTTTCTTGCCAGTTCTCTAATATGTGCCTTATCTGTGGCTCTTTCATTGAACACATACCCCAAGTATTTGAATTCTTTTACTTGTTCTATTACTTCTCCCTCCCACCTCCAATCACTCTCTTCGTTCTTCCTTTTTCTCTTATTGAACACCAGCATTTTTGTTTTCTCTACATTCACTTCTAGTCTTTTCTTCTTCACATATTTTGCTAAACTCTTTATCATTTCCTTCATTTCTCTTTCACTCTTTGCCACCATTACCACATCATCCGCAAACGCAGGCTCCACACTTTTTTTTACCTACCACACCCCCCCGCTTGTGCTCTCTCTAACATTCCGTCCATATCTGCCACATACATCGTGAACAACAAGGGGCTGAGCGGGCAACCTTGCCTCACTCCCTTTGTTGTCACAAACCATTCACTTCCCCTCTCCCCCACCTTCACTTTACTTTTTGTCTTCTCATATATCTCCTCCACCTTTCTTACCAGCCATTCATTTGCCCCTTTCTCCCTCAGGCACTCAAACATCCTCTCTCTGTCCACCTTGTCAAAAGCCGCCTTGAAGTCTACGAATAATGCATACACCCTCCCCCCTTTTTTCTTTAACTCACTCTTCGTCAAATGGTCCAGGATGTATACATTATCCATAGTTCGCCCCCCCTCTCTAAATCCTGCTTGGCTGTCTGGTAATGCTCCCTTTTCCTCTATCTCTCTGCTCATCCTTTTATTCAGAATTGACGCATACAACTTGTACCCTGTGTTTAGGAGAGTTATGCCTCGGTAATTTTCTACTTTATTTTTCTCCCCTTTTTTGTAAATGGGGTAAATTACCCCCTCTCTTCACCCTACCGGGAATCCTTCTCCTCTCCACACCCAATTCATTACCTCCACCAGCCTCTCTAGCACTCTTCTCGTCCCATACATCCACGACTCATTCTGTATTCTATCCCTCCCTGATGCCTTCCCTTTCCTCAGTTTCTTCACATGCCTCTCCACCTCTTCCATTGTAATTTCTTCTCCTTCAGGTTCTACTCGGTTTCTCTTCGTCTCTATTTCCGTTTTCTTTTTTTCCTTTTCTCCCTCCAGCAGCCTCATGAAGTACTCCTCCCACTCATTCATCGTTATCTCCTCTCTCCCATTTTCTTTCTTCTTTCTCTCTCTATTACTATAGTTCCATACGTCCTTCTCTGTTTTTATTGCTTTTATCTCTTCCTCCTTCTTCTCCCTGCATGTCTCTCTGTATCTTCTTTCGCTTCTAAAAAGCCACTTCTGTTCCCTTTAGTCTTTCTCCACTTTCTTAGTTCTTTCCTTTTTACGTTGCTCACATTCTTTGTCCCACCATTTATTCTTTCCTTTTGTTCCTTCACCTCTTACTGTTATTTCTCTTTATGTCGCTGCTTTTTCCAATATTTCTACCAATTTTTTCTCCATTTTCCCTACTTCTTGTAGGAGGGAAATTGTACACGCTGTTCCTGGATTTGAAAGCAGCGTTTGATACTGCAGAAAGGGAAAAAATATGGAAGAGTATGAGAGAGAAACGAGTGGACGAGAGGTTAGTAAGAAGAATCGAAGAAATATATGAGGAAACAAGAAACAGGGTGAAAGTGGGAGAGAAAGTGAGTGAACGCTTCTACACGAACAAGGGAAAAAGAATTTAGAGGTGAACGTAAAAAAGAGCAAAATTATGATATTCAAGAAAAAAGGCGGAAGAGCGAAGAAAAGGGAGTGGAAATGAGGAAACAAAGAAATAGAGGAAGGGAGAGGATTCAAATACCTGGGATACTACTCTAACCAAAGAAACAACGCATCCACACACATTGAAGAGCTGAGCAAGAAAGGAAATAAGTTAGTAGCGCAAGTATAGAGCATAGGAGAAAAGTTCTTCAAAAGAGAGATTGAAAAGAGTGTAATGCTATTTGAAAGCCTAGTGAAGAGCGCAGTGCTGTATGGAGCGGAGATCTGGGGTTGGAAGGAACAAGAGAAAATAAAGAGGGTGCAACAAAAATACTACAGATGGGTGTTGGGACTAGACAAAACTGCGCCAGGGTATATGGTGCTAGAGGAATGCAAGAGGGAGAAAATGAGAGTAGAAGCGGGCAAAAGAGCGAGTAAATTCTAAGAAAAGCAGTGGGAAAGAAAGAAAAAAAAACTATTGCAAGAATGCCTGAAAGAAAGAATAACAGGAGAGAAGGAAGAAAGACGAAAGTATTATGAGAGGAATGGGCTGGGAACAGAGGAAGTGGAAAACAGAAGATAGAGAGAAGAAAGTATATGGGCAGAGGCAAGAGAGAGGGATAGGGACAGGAGGGAAATATACCTTAAAAAGAAAACGAAAAAGAAGGATAGGTGTATGATAGCAATATTTAGGAGTGGAAACGAAACGACAGAGAATGAATATTGGATGGAAGAGGAGAAAAGTTTATGCAGAATGTGTTGGGAGGAAAGGAAAACAATGGAACATCTGCGAAAGTGCAACGAGATGGAAGAAACGGAGAAAAAGGCACGAGACTTGTTGAATGAGGATGGATGAAGAGCGTGATACGAAGAAGGAAGAGAAAAGGGCAGCAGTAGAGAAAGGGGAAGAGGACAAGTGTAGAGAAAAGAAGAGGGAATAGTAGAAAAAAGGTTGACTTAAGTAACCATGGAATATAATTGTAGATTATTATTCAAGTTCCTGTGTGAATTGGACGCTTTGTGCCACAAAGGGTTTATAAAAGCACGAGTGAAACGAGTGCTTTTGTGAACCCCGAGTGGCGTAAAACGTTCAATTTATACATGAACGAGTGTAATACGACGTTTTATCGTTCGACACAACCCTGGAAAGCCTTTAATTCGCTTAAAATCCATAAAAATAGTTTGACGTTTATATTTTGTGTGTGTTTACACAAACGAAAATTTGAAAATTCTTACAGTGTCGAACGATAAAATATATTTATTTTTATTTTATTTTTCTATCTATGTATCGACATTATAATTTCGACCTCGAAAGTGTGAATAAACTGTGATAAAAACGGGACAGTGCAAAAAAATTTAAAACTTGGAAAGCACACTGAGTATTCCGAACAAAAAACTTGATTCTCAGTAGGTCAAATTAAAATAAATATCCATATGCGGCTGATGAATTTGGAAGGCTAAAAAATTTGAATTAAAATTTAGGCTTGGATTTATCAACATTCTTCTGGTTTAAAAAAAAATGAGTTTTCTGAAAACTTGTTGCTTTTGATGAGTTCCACCACTGATTTCAGTTATTTCACTTATTTCTAAAGCACCCCGTGTAATTAACTTTTTTCATCAAACAAATTTTAATTAAATTAATCCCTTCCGAAAACAGCGAATGTAATCGGCACGAAACCCTCTAAATTACCCCTAAAATATCAGAAGCCTGTACCAGTGTATGTCAGCCTACGCATAACTGATTACGTTTCTGTATGTAGCCATGGGGACTATAATGAAGAGTCACGACGCTAAATCATACGCGGTGGTCTCTATTAATTATGTAATTCCGAACCCATTTTCATAATTAATTCTTAATTGATTTCCAATGTTTGAATGGCGACTCATATAGGATGCCAAACTAATATGTTTTATTGCGACCATAAATTCGGCGTGCCGCAGTAATCAGGGATAATTAATTTAAAAGTTATGCATAGGGGGTGTTTCAGAAATAAGTGCAATGGATTTAATAAAACTGAATTTTTCTATATGAAATTTTGTTCCAAACCCCGTAATTATCGAGCTAAAATTAATGTAATATTTAACGCTATTTTAGTTACCCGTCACTGAACGGCTTTACTGATAATAATGCACAACAAAATACTTTAGCAAACCATTCGCAAATAATCTGAACCGTTCGCCGGGAATAAACTAAAAACTCCAATGCTATTTTCAGATTTTCTAACCTTCGAGTACTGGGCGGTTTTCAACTTTTTGCAAAACACGAACACAATGCACAACATTAATGGAAAGTAGGGACACGGCTATTTGGGACGCGTACGTAAAGTCTTTGTGCTTCGGCGGAATTTCTTGACCGGCATCTTTTATGATTAATAACTTTAAAATCGAAAGTAAAACATAATGACAAATTAGTAACATTGCCATTGCCATTTCTGTTCTTTTTTATTTCTCAGCACTCACAAACCAACCTAAAGATGATGATTTGATTGTTAGCACTAAATTTAGATGATATTCTTTCTCAACGTCGAATAAAGCTTAACAAACTGTAGTTTGTGTTAGATCTTTTTTTTGTCATTTGTGACATTTTTGTTACTTCCTGAGATAGCATATGGCGCATCACTTTTCTTAATTTAGCACTTAGCATTTAGCATTTTGGCCTACTGTCAGATTCTAATTATTACTCTTCTAATTTTCTTCAATCCATTTCAAGCCGCTTCGGTCTTCTCCCCCATTATCCTTCACTTTCTTCATTTATTTGGTTTACCTATTTTTTCGTTGGTATTCTTTTATGTATTTATGTTTTCTCAATCTTTTCTCTTGCACTTTCGTCTTTTCTTGCAGGTTCCTCGTCTTTGTTGTTATTCTCTGTCCCTTTCTTCTCCTTTTCCCCTCTTTCCATTTATATTAACTCTTCTCTTTTGCTTTCGCCCTCTCTTTTTATTCCCATCTCTTTCACTATCATCCCCTTACAAGATTCAATTTTTTACTTTGTAGTTACGTTCCATTCTTCGTCGTTTACTTTTCGTTTTCTGTTCATTATTCTATCAATATACCCAGCCTTCATCTTTCTTTGTCTTTGTATCTTTATTATATACAGTTCTTTTTTCTTATTCTGCTTCTTCAATTTCCATTACCATTCTCTTTATTCTTATTTTTCATTTCCCTTTGCTCTTCCGTTCTATATTTTCTCACTTCTGTTTCTTTTTCTCTAGCACGGGTTTGAACCTGTCCATTTTTCGTTCTTTGTCTCTGTTTTCTCTATCTTCATCCATCATTTTTAGTTTTATTTCCTAACTTTCACTTTGTCTTTCCTTTTTTCGTTCTATTTCTTTTTGGCTTTTTATTCCTTGTTCTATTTGTCTTTATCTGTATCTTCATTTCCATCTTCATGTTAATTCCTTTTTTTTTCACTGGACTGGAACTTTCTTTTTGTGGTAATTTCTTTTCTTTTGATTTGGAATCTCTCGATTTTTCTTTTTTTTTTTCCTTTGGCTATATTCTATATTCTGTTTTTTATCTCTCTCTATATAACGGGTTTCAATCTCTCCCTATTTCGTTCTTTGTCTCTGTCTTTTTCTTCTTCTCCATTTGTTCCATTTTCATTTACATTCCCTTTTCTCCTTTTCTTTTTTGTTCGTCTTTTTCGTTTTTGTTTCAATTTCGTCTCTTAATGGGTTTGTAAATTTCACTTTGCCTTTATCTTCCTTTTGATCTTTCTCTTTTACTCTTCAGTTTTACGTTTCGATTTATATTCCTTGTTCTATTTGTATTTTTTGTTTTCATCTTTATTTCTATATTCATGTTCATGTCCATTTTTACCCCAATCTTCATGAATCTTTCTTTTTATCTTACTTCCGTTTTTTTTTTCTCATTGGATTGGTGCTTTCCTTTTGTAGTTGTTTTTTTCTTTATTTTTTTTTCTTCTTCGCCCTCCTCTTCTTTTTTCTTGTTTTCTTGTTTCTGATAATTTATCTTTATTTTCAATTCCATTATCATATTCATATCCACCTTCGCCTTTGTTATTCTCTGTCACTTTCTCTTTGCCTCACGGGTTTAGATTTTTTTCCGTGATTTTTTTTCCTCTTCTCCATCCATTTCCTTTACCATTCTCTATCACGGGTTTGGACTTGTCCTATTCTTCGTTTTTTGTCTGTCTCTTTCGTCTCCATATTCTTTCATTTTTATTTATTTATTTCTTTCAATTTCTCTTTGTCTATTTGTAAATTTTTCTTTTTCTTTTTCAGTTTCGTTTCTTAAGAGGTTTGCAAGTTTCACTTTGCCATTCTCTTCCTTTTTATCTCTCTTCTTTAACTATTGTTTTTTTTTTTAAATGCTTTCTTTTACTTCTTCTATTTGTCTGTTTTATTTTCATCTGCATTTCTATCTTCATATTCATGCCCGTTTTTACCTTCATTTTTTTTCTTTTGCTTCTATTTTTTCACTGCGTTGTAGGTTTATCTTTGTTGCTCCTTTCGTTTTTTCTTTCTCCTTCTTCTTCTGCACTTGTTTTTATTGTTTGCTTTTAATTTTTCTTCCTTTTTCTCTTTGAATTCTTTTTGCTTTCCTGTTTATTCATCTTTGTTTATTTTTTGCTTTCCATTCTTTGTTCTTTTAATTTATCTTTATCTCCAATTCCATTCTCATATTCATATCGACCTCCGCCTTCGTTTTCCTCTGTCACTTCCGTTTTTGCCTCACGGGTTTGAATATTTTTTTGTCGTTTTTTTCCTCTTCTCCTGCCATTTCCATTACCGTTCTCTATCACGGGTTTGGATTTCATTTCTTAAGAGGTTTGCAAGGTTCACTTTGCCTTTCTCTTCCTTTCGATCTTTCTCTTTTTACTCTTACTAATGCTTTCTATTCCTTGTTCTATTTGTCTTTTTTTATTTTCATCTGCATTTCCATCTTCATATTCAAGCCCGCTCTTAACTTCATCTTCATGTTTCTTTCTTTTTTCTTTCACTTCTTTTAGCTTTCTCTTTGTTGTTCCTGTTGTTTTGCTCTTTCTCCTTCTTCTTCTCCTCCTCCCGTTTTCATTGTTTGCTTTTACTTTTATTTTTTAATTTTACCTCCTCCGTCCTTCTACTTTTCCTTCTTTGTCCTTGTCGTTATTTTTTCTGTTTCTTTTTCTCCTTCCATTTTCACTAATATCCTCTCTTCTTTTTCTTTCTCTTTTGATTTTCCGTTCTGTATTCTTTCTCTTTTTCTAGGTTTTGTTTCTTTTCTCTATTACGGGTTTGAATCTGTGCCTATTTCATTCTTTGTCTCTGAATTTTTCTTCTTCTACATTTTTTTCAATTTTTATATTTTATTTTCTCTTTGTCTATTTGTTCGCTCCTTTTTTATCTTTCTGTTTATTCATCTTCGTTTATTTTTTGTTTTCCATTCTTTGTCACCTTCGTTGTTGCCTCACGAGTTCGGACATAGGTTTTTATCGTTTTTATTTTATTCTGCTTCTTCCATTTCCATTATGTTTCTCTTTATTTTTCGTTCTTGGCCTCTGTCTTTTCCATCTTATTCTATTTCTATTTAATTTGCTGTCGCCCTTCTTCTTTATCTATTTGTACCTTTTTTCCTTTAGTTTTTAGTTTTATCTCCTAACCGGTTTACAACATTCACTTTGTCTTTCCCTTTTTCTTTTTTCTCTATTTTGCCTTCTATTCTTTGTTCTTCTTGTCTTTATCTGTATTTGCATATTCATTTCCATTTTCACGTTCCTTCCTTTTTTTTACTTTCGATTTTTCTCACTGGACTGAAACTTTGTCTTTGTCGTTATTTTTTTCTATTTTTTCTTCTCCTTCCATTTTCACATACTATTCTCTCTATTTTTCTTTTTCTTTTCCTTTTGCTTTTTCGTTCTGTATTTTCTCTTTATATATCTTCTGTTTCTTTTCTCTATAACGGGTTTGAATCTGTGCCTTTTTCATTCTTTGTATCTGTATTTTTCTTATGTTTCTTATTCAACTTTTATATTTCATTTTCTCCTTGTCTATTTATTTCTTTTACTCCTTTTTGTTTCTGTAAGTTTTTCTTTTTAATTTTCCTTTTTATTTTACGATTTATATTCCTCGTTCAATTTGCCTTTTTTGTTTTTATCTTCATTTTTATTATTATATTCATATCCGTTTTTACTTAAATCTTTATGTGTCTTACGTTTTTCGTTCACTGACTTTTTTTTCGCATTAGATTGGTGTTCTCTTTTTGTTGTTGTTTTTTCTCTTTCTCATTTTTCTCCATTTATTTTTATTGCTTGCTTTATCTTTTTTTCCAATTTATTTTCCTCTCTCTTTCTGCTATTTTTTTTATCTTTGTATTCCTTTTGTTTTTTTCTGTTGATTCATCTTCGTTTATGTTTTGTTTTCTATTAACGTTTTTGTTAATTTATCTTTATTTTCAATTCCATTATCATATTTATATTTACTTCTCTCTTTCAATTTCGCTTTGTCTTAAAATTTAAATATATCTAAGTCGAACTCCACAAACTTTAATAACTGTAAAATTACTAATGGAACATGTTTCGGCAGAACACTTCTGCCAATGATACAATTGATGAATTACAAGAGGGGTTCTTACCTTAAAGAATATAAAAAATTATGACCTTGACGTAATTTTGAATTAAATTTGACGTTTTCAAAGGGTTACATGATTTTTAAAAGATTTTAAAAATCATGTAACCCTTTTCATCTTAAATTCATATCAGTTTTACCTTCTTTCTTTTTCTTTCACTTTCTTTTTTTCACTGCGTTGTAGCTTTCTCTTTGTTGTTTCTGTTGTTCACCTTCTCCTTCCTTCTGTTTTTCCCTTTTCTCTGTGTATTCTTTTCTGGGCTTCCTCTTTTGCCTTTGTTTTTCGTTTTCTATTCATTATTCTGTTAATTCCTGCATTCTCTTTATTTTTGTTTTTACATTTTTATTTACTTTATTGTTTTCCTTTCTGCTTGTCTATTTGTTCTTTTTTCCTTTCATTTTAAGTTTCATCTCCAAATGGGTTTGCAAGTTTCACTTTGTACTTCTCTTTCTCTTCTTTTTGCTGTCTTTATACATTCTCGTTTTTGCTTTTTATTTTTTCACTGCGTTGTAGGTTTATCTTTGTTGCTCCTTTCGTTTTTTCTTTCTCCTTCTTCTTCTGCACTTGTTTTTATTGTTTGCTTTTAATTTTTCTTCCTTTTTCTCTTTGAATTCTTTTTGCTTTCCTGTTTATTCATCTTTGTTTATTTTTTGCTTTCCATTCTTTGTTCTTTTAATTTATCTTTATCTCCAATTCCATTCTCATATTCATATCGACCTCCGCCTTCGTTTTCCTCTGTCACTTCCGTTTTTGCCTCACGGGTTTGAATATTTTTTTGTCGTTTTTTTCCTCTTCTCCTGCCATTTCCATTACCGTTCTCTATCACGGGTTTGGATTTCATTTCTTAAGAGGTTTGCAAGGTTCACTTTGCCTTTCTCTTCCTTTCGATCTTTCTCTTTTTACTCTTACTAATGCTTTCTATTCCTTGTTCTATTTGTCTTTTTTTATTTTCATCTGCATTTCCATCTTCATATTCAAGCCCGCTCTTAACTTCATCTTCATGTTTCTTTCTTTTTTCTTTCACTTCTTTTAGCTTTCTCTTTGTTGTTCCTGTTGTTTTGCTCTTTCTCCTTCTTCTTCTCCTCCTCCCGTTTTCATTGTTTGCTTTTACTTTTATTTTTTAATTTTACCTCCTCCGTCCTTCTACTTTTCCTTCTTTGTCCTTGTCGTTATTTTTTCTGTTTCTTTTTCTCCTTCCATTTTCACTAATATCCTCTCTTCTTTTTCTTTCTCTTTTGATTTTCCGTTCTGTATTCTTTCTCTTTTTCTAGGTTTTGTTTCTTTTCTCTATTACGGGTTTGAATCTGTGCCTATTTCATTCTTTGTCTCTGAATTTTTCTTCTTCTACATTTTTTTCAATTTTTATATTTTATTTTCTCTTTGTCTATTTGTTCGCTCCTTTTTTATCTTTCTGTTTATTCATCTTCGTTTATTTTTTGTTTTCCATTCTTTGTCACCTTCGTTGTTGCCTCACGAGTTCGGACATAGGTTTTTATCGTTTTTATTTTATTCTGCTTCTTCCATTTCCATTATGTTTCTCTTTATTTTTCGTTCTTGGCCTCTGTCTTTTCCATCTTATTCTATTTCTATTTAATTTGCTGTCGCCCTTCTTCTTTATCTATTTGTACCTTTTTTCCTTTAGTTTTTAGTTTTATCTCCTAACCGGTTTACAACATTCACTTTGTCTTTCCCTTTTTCTTTTTTCTCTATTTTGCCTTCTATTCTTTGTTCTTCTTGTCTTTATCTGTATTTGCATATTCATTTCCATTTTCACGTTCCTTCCTTTTTTTTACTTTCGATTTTTCTCACTGGACTGAAACTTTGTCTTTGTCGTTATTTTTTTCTATTTTTTCTTCTCCTTCCATTTTCACATACTATTCTCTCTATTTTTCTTTTTCTTTTCCTTTTGCTTTTTCGTTCTGTATTTTCTCTTTATATATCTTCTGTTTCTTTTCTCTATAACGGGTTTGAATCTGTGCCTTTTTCATTCTTTGTATCTGTATTTTTCTTATGTTTCTTATTCAACTTTTATATTTCATTTTCTCCTTGTCTATTTATTTCTTTTACTCCTTTTTGTTTCTGTAAGTTTTTCTTTTTAATTTTCCTTTTTATTTTACGATTTATATTCCTCGTTCAATTTGCCTTTTTTGTTTTTATCTTCATTTTTATTATTATATTCATATCCGTTTTTACTTAAATCTTTATGTGTCTTACGTTTTTCGTTCACTGACTTTTTTTTCGCATTAGATTGGTGTTCTCTTTTTGTTGTTGTTTTTTCTCTTTCTCATTTTTCTCCATTTATTTTTATTGCTTGCTTTATCTTTTTTTCCAATTTATTTTCCTCTCTCTTTCTGCTATTTTTTTTATCTTTGTATTCCTTTTGTTTTTTTCTGTTGATTCATCTTCGTTTATGTTTTGTTTTCTATTAACGTTTTTGTTAATTTATCTTTATTTTCAATTCCATTATCATATTTATATTTACTTCTCTCTTTCAATTTCGCTTTGTCTTAAAATTTAAATATATCTAAGTCGAACTCCACAAACTTTAATAACTGTAAAATTACTAATGGAACATGTTTCGGCAGAACACTTCTGCCAATGATACAATTGATGAATTACAAGAGGGGTTCTTACCTTAAAGAATATAAAAAATTATGACCTTGACGTAATTTTGAATTAAATTTGACGTTTTCAAAGGGTTACATGATTTTTAAAAGATTTTAAAAATCATGTAACCCTTTTCATCTTAAATTCATATCAGTTTTACCTTCTTTCTTTTTCTTTCACTTTCTTTTTTTCACTGCGTTGTAGCTTTCTCTTTGTTGTTTCTGTTGTTCACCTTCTCCTTCCTTCTGTTTTTCCCTTTTCTCTGTGTATTCTTTTCTGGGCTTCCTCTTTTGCCTTTGTTTTTCGTTTTCTATTCATTATTCTGTTAATTCCTGCATTCTCTTTATTTTTGTTTTTACATTTTTATTTACTTTATTGTTTTCCTTTCTGCTTGTCTATTTGTTCTTTTTTCCTTTCATTTTAAGTTTCATCTCCAAATGGGTTTGCAAGTTTCACTTTGTACTTCTCTTTCTCTTCTTTTTGCTGTCTTTATACATTCTCGTTTTTGCTTTTTATTCCTTTTTTTATGTGTCTTTATTTTTCTTTTTATATTCATTTCGTTTTTATATTCTTGCATTTTTATCCTCATCTTCATGTTTCTTCCTTTTTCTATTACTTCCGTTTTTTTCTGCTTGAATTGGAGCTTTCTCTTTGTTGTTGCTATTTTCCCTTTCTCCTTCTTCTTTTCCACTCATTTTCTTGCTTTTCTTTTCCTTTTCACTTCGTCACTTCACTTTCGTCTTTTCATCACGATCTTAAATTTTTTTCCTTTTTATCCTTCATTCACTCTCAATTTTTCCTTCTGTTTGTCTTTCTCTTTCTGTATTTCTTATTCTTTCACTTTGTCATTCCGTTTTGTTCCGCTTTGTGTTCTTCTTTTTATTATCGTGTATTTGTATTTTCTTCTCCGTCTTCATCTTTAGCTTCATTTTCATCGCTTTTTTTCTCTTGTTTCTTGCACTTCATTTTTGCTTCTCTTCGTCGTTCTTTGTATCTTTCCCATTCTTCTTCTATTTTTTTTATTTTCACTTACCCTTCTTTTCCTCTTTCTTTTTCTTTTCCCTTTCACTTTCCTCTCCTATCTCGTCAGGTTTGATCTTTTTCTTTATGTCTCTCTTCTTCTGCGCATCATTCTTGTTCTTTTTTATTTATGATATCGTTCATCTGGCAGTCTCATGCCTGCTTTGAATTTGGCACCTTTTTCCCTCTCTTCTTTTTTTATTTGTATTTTCACTTTGTGACGCTTGTTACGATCGGGTTGCCAGTTTTCCAACGTGGTATGCAACCACGGGTAGCTTAGCTGAATACGGTCTTTACTTACAATATATACAGGGGCTCATTATATATTCGTTGCCTGTATTAAATATTCTGTCTCTCGCTCCGTTGGACCCCTGGTTCGTGGGGGGACTTTCTCTGGAGCGGAGCTGCGGCGGCCGGCAGCGGAGGCAGACGTGGGGTTGAGAGGGTTTGTATTATCTTACCGTTGCATTGTCGATGTCCTCTTCCACACTCCCGGTGTTTCTTTGTCTCTCTTCCTCACTTATATTATCTTTACTTATTCCTTGTAAGCTTTTTATGAAGCAAATTTCAGCAACCAGTCAATTAGAGCCCAGGAGAAAAGAAAAACATTTTTCGAGAGAAGACACCAGACACCCTGCTTCTGGTACTTTTTGTAGAAAGGGGGGAGAACGATCATTTTGCCACACGGACTAAATTTCGCCTGAGTTATTAAACCGCACGCATCTCGTGATGTCGACCGCTTTGTACGGTTTAATTTGTTTTGTAAATGGATGGGTCGTTATTTCATTGATAATTTTGGGCCACGAAGGCAGTTAAACAAAAATTAGAACAACAAAGCTGACTTTCACCTGTCGCCACAAACATCCCCGTGTTACAACAGCCGTCCGTGGCTGAAAGACCTAATCTCAATTACACCCCACGCCCGTACGGCCCCCACCAAGTCTCGCACGTTACACGTATTATGAAGGTTAGGTAATCCGGTGACCGGAGGTAACTCGCCCGGAATGGAAGTAGAGCAGGAAGATCGTTTGTTTGGGGGATTAAGGTCGGATATGCAGACTGGACACGATATTCATAAACGAGGCAAACTACCGAGGTCGTCATCCTGAGATCGCCCTGCTTTATTACGCCGATTAGCCCATCTGTATTCAAGGCTTCTTCGGCGATACCGGCCGCAAAAGAGTGTAAACAGCCGGACGAATCTCGACTTCAAACGCGGGGAATAATTGGACGCAGTCGGAAATACAAAGTAAATGAACGAGTTTCACCTGAACGAAACGGGAGGATTTCGTTTCGTGTAACGGGAAGCGGTTAAAATGGGATTTTAAGTTTGCTTTGTGCTGAGTGGTTTTCTCGATATCAAACTTTGTCATAATTTACGGCGTTTCGGAGTTTAAAGTGACTGGGGAATAATTGCTTCGCCGGGGAACGGGGGTGGTAAAGCTGCGAAGTTACGGGGGTGGGCAAAAGTGTATTGTATACGAAAGCGAAAAACTTCTTATGTGTAGGACAGATGTGCGGGACACATTAATTACCAAGGCTGCACGTGCACTCCAGACACATTAAACTGCGTACTTCACCGGACACACCACGCCCTAAATCGCACCTTTAAAAGCTCGGAAAAAATGCTTCTTGACGTCGTATTGGAATAATTCTTTCACTCCGGTAATCAGAACAATAGAGCGCTGCGAACACAACTGTCCGACAACCGCTACGACGGCCCCCGATGCCGCCCTTTGTCACCTCGGGCCACACCCTCTGCATCGAAACATTAATATGACGAAACAAATCGCTTCCTGAATGATTAATTTATTGATAGATTGTTTATTTAATGCCAATGCCAAAGGGTTTAGACAGGTCAAAATACACATTAATTACTAGCGGCTGCTGCCTATCGCCAAGACCGCACGTGCATTCCAGACACATTAAACTGCGTACTGCCAAGCTATGAAATTTGGGTCCGTAACACTTTCGAATCTGAAATGATAGGAAAGTTTTTCCAGCGGCTTCAACAAGTGCATTGGTTCCTCCAATAAAATAAAGTTCTTGTTTAGCTTTATAACTTCAAGTACTCGGAATATTAATTTTAGATTATTCAATTTAAAACTTTCTGGACCGTTGAAAGGTAAACCCAATTACTGAAGTTGCCTCACGAGGAATTAGTTTTAAGTTACGATTAAAATAATAACGTCATTTCGTGCCGCTTTGGTCGTATTCATTAAAAAATAAGTGTCTGTTGCATGTTGTAGACACAGCATTTCCACCAACGAAATTGTGTTTCCTCGCGCTTTGTAAAAATGTACAATTAATTACCCGAATTAATTTCATAAGTGCAACACAGGAATTCGTTCAGTCAACAATTTGTTTCATAGTCCGTGGCCCGTTCCATAACCGTGATTAAATATACCATCATTATTAATTTTACGGTCAATGGAAAATAAATAATGGAATCACAAAATAATTTCTGGCTCCATCGGCTGATTTACACGCAAAAATAAATCCCTCATGAGGTATAAATATACATGCACCGGATGCAATTCGAAGCTGAAGCATTCAATCCGAGCTGCTTACTGGAAATGTACCCTCGCAAGTCTGAAGCATTTTGCGCGCCAACGCAAATCGATTTTCTGTGCCCAATAAGTTGCTTTCTGCAATTTATCGAAGTGTAAATAACTTTTTTAAGAATGTCAACATTTAGCACTTGCGACAAATAAGTCGAACGTTGGTGGAATTTTCCGGTGTTTGCCGGACTGAAAATGGGTTTTCGTCAATGTTTGAAGAAATACATAGTTTCATTTGTTCACCGTTAATTTCGAAGAAATCTACATAAAACGGAACTCAGAGTCAGTCAAATAAACCGATGTGCTTTGTAAACGGATGGGCGGTTATTTCATTGATAATTTTGGATAAAAATGTGTGGCACACTTTGAACGTTTTATGATGTAGAACTTACAGCCATTTTGTGTATGCCAAACAACCTTACAAAACATACCTTGTAGTCCTAGTGGATAACGTTAAACACGAAATAGCTCTGGCGAAGTCGTCGTTCAAACGTCGTAAATCGGTTTTACTTCCCCTTTGTAGCCGTTGATCACGCGGGAATATCGCAGAGGTGACTCCGAGTCGGATTTTAACTCGATAACTACTGGGCTTAGGGTAAAAATTTATTAGGAATAATTATTGACAAAGATTATTATTACCGATTAAATTTATTGCACTTATTTCTGAAACACCGTGTACGCACAATATTTTGCGGTGGTTCTGCTTTAAAACCGAAAGACTACAAAATCGTCCTAATATAGTTTATCCCATTCGATTCGTACATTTTTTTGCCCAAACGAAAACCCATAAAGTGAAAAACATTTCTTGCTCCGACAGCAAACGAAATTCATAATTAACTCCGGCGCAATAAATAAACACACCAGACAAGCGGAAAGTTATCTGGAAACTGGAAAACACCGAACGATGATTAAGTCCGCAGCAAAAAAGCCAAATTCGTGCCCTTGATTGGACTGCTGCTACAAACAGGCAAATTACTTATTTCAATCAGCTGGGTGGAATTGTCTACGCGATAAGCCGGGGGTGTTTTTGCGCCGCTTTTTCGGACGACACGGCCGAATCGTTGGAGACTGCAAAAAGTTCGGCGGGGAAAAATTGGGTAAATGACGCGAGCGTGGGTTGCGGTAATTGTTCGTTTTTTGTTTGTTTCGGGGTTTGTAAATATTGAAAATGAAAGGTGGGCTAAAAATTACAAGCCTGGAACTGAAATAAAATAACAAAATCGAGCATCGTCTCAGGTTAAAATGTCGTTGTCGCGCACTCAGGCTGTAGGGTGTACCCTGGGGCCTCCTGAATACTTGAGACCTTGAAAAAGTGGAGAATCTTGAGATTTCGAGAAACCTTGAACAATGCAACTTTCAGAAGCCAAACTTGAAAAACAGAGGACCTAACCGGGTCTTAGACTTTCAGAAACCTAATAACCTGAGAAACGGAAATACCTGCCTGGGCACACCTGATACTTCAAGAACCTTAGAAAACTTTGGACAGTTTGAAATATAGGCATACCTAAGAGAAACCAAATTTTATAATTCGATTGATTTTATAACTTGAGATTTTAGAAAATACGAGATTTTGAGTAACTTAAAAACCTGACAACTCAAAATTCCAAACTTGACTAGTAAAAGACAACTTGGACCTTAGAGAAACTGAGAACTTACGGAACTTGGGAGTTTAGAAAATTTGAGATTTTATGGCACTTGAGACCTTGAGAGATGGAGGAATCAGAGATTTTGGAGAACCCAAGATTTGAATAAACTTGGAACCTCACAACTTGAGACACTAGAGAAACCCAAGCACTTGCGAAACATAAATTGAGACTTGCAGAAGCTTGAGATTTTAGAAAAGCTGGCGGGTTAGGGAACCCGGGAACTTCAGCAAGCTCAAATTTGGAGAATTTGAGATCTTAAAAACCTGATAACTTGAGATACTAAACTTTAGATTTAGCAAAGGCTGAAATTTTAGGAAACAACCAGCATGCTGAGAAATGGAGTAACTTCAGAAATTTGGAAAACCTCTGATTTTTGGAAACTTGAGACCTTGAGGAACCTAACATCTTGAGCACAACAATGTAATCGTGAGAAGCGCAGGAATACAAGATTTTGGAAATTGAGACTTCCACTAACTTAACAATTTCCCAACTTGACTGGAGGAACCTGAAATATAGGAGAACCTAGATTTAGAAAACTTTAGAAGTTGAGATTTTGGGCAATTTGAGATCTTGGGAAGTCTGAGATTTGAGAAAACTTAAGATCTTGAGAAATGGGGGAACTTGAGACTATGGAACACTTGGAATTTTAGAAAACTTTGGATCTTATATCTTCAGAAACCAAACTTGAGAACTGGAGGAAGTTCAGATTTTGAACCTTCAGAAAGACAAACTGAAACCTGGAAACACCTGAAATATTAGAATACCTAAGGCTTTAGGGAACCTAAAATGTTCAGGAACCTCAGAATGTGGAGAATTTCAGATTTAATTTCAGTTCTAAACAAGTGTTAAACAAACAGACAGATCTTGGACAATCTGAGATTCTGTTAAACTTGAGATCTCGAGTAACCTCGAAATTTTGGAAAACCTGACACATAAGCCAAACTTAGAATTTGAAGACTTCTAAATACAGAATACCTGAGCATTTGAACAATTTTAAATATTGGAAAAACAAAATTTTTAACGAACTTAAGAAACCAAATTTTAGGCCTGGATTAGTTTGACATTTTGGAAAGCATTAGAACTAAGCGAATCTTGGACCTTGAGGAATATAACGAGCAGAGCAACTTAGAACCAAAATTAAGACATACAGGAACTTGAGACTTTCGGAAACTTGAGACCTTGAGCAACTTAAGAACCTGACAACGTGAAACTTCAAAAATGACAAGTGAATGCTCAAAACGCCTCAGATCTTGAGAATCTGAAAACTTAAGAAACTTAAAAGTTTTTGGAAAATCTGAGATCTAATGGAACTTCATACCTTGACAGTTGGGGGAATCTGAGATTTTGAAACTGACATTTGAGACATTTTGAAATTTGAGACACCAAACTTTAGAACTGAAGGAACTTCAGATGTTGAAGAAACGGGGAACTAAGCGAACCTTAGACTTTAGAAATATAACAACCTAAGCACTTGAGAAACAAAAATTGAAACTTGAAAAAACTTGAGATCTTAGAAAACCTGAGAACTTGAGATACTAAACTTGAGAATTTGGAAAATCTGAAATTTTAAGGAACTTGAAAACATTGAAAAACCAACACGTTGGGATTTGGAGCAATATTTGTAAAACTTGATATTTTAAGAAACTTAAGATCTTAACTTACCAAATCACTTGACAACTTAGAAATCAATCTTGACAAGTAGGGGAATATCAGATTTTGTAAAATTGAGGCTTTGAGTAAGTTAATAACGAAACAACTGGACAGGAGGAACCTGAAATATCGGAGAACCTTAGAATTCAGAAAACCCTAGATCTTAAGAAACCTGACAATTTGAGATCACAGAAAACCTGAAATCTTAGAAAACCTGAAAATTTGGACAACTGGAAATGTATTCATCTCTAGAATTTTAGGGAACTTAAGAAAAAAATTTTAGAATTAGATTAACGTGACATTATTGCAAACCTAAAAACTAAGCGAACCTTAGAGACCCTAGAAATATAACAACCTAAACACTTGGGAAACATAAATTGAGGCCTCGAAAATCTTGAAATCTTAGAAAACCTGAGAACTTCAAGAAACTTAAAGTTTGGAGCAGTTTGAGATCTTCAAAAACCTGAGAACTTGAGATACCAAACTTGAGATATTTTAAAATCTGAAATTTTAAGGACGTTGAAACTTTGAGAAACCAACACGTTGGGATTTGGAAAACCTGAACTTAAGGTCTTAATTTACCAAATTACTTGACAACTTAGAAATCAAGCTTGAGATGTAGGGGAATCTCAAATTTTGTAAAATTGAGGCTTTGAGTAAGTATCTAACCGGACTGGAGGAACCTGGAATGTAGAAAATGCTTAGAATTAGAAAACCCTAGATCTTAAGAAACTTGAGAGTTTGGGCAATTAGACAACTTGAAATGTAGGGAACTTTTGAAATCAAATTTTAGAATTTGATTAACTTGACATTTTGGCAAACCTAAAAACTTGGCAAGATCTTGAGAAACTGAGAACTTAAGAAACTTGAGAGTTTTGACATCTTGGAAAATCTAATATTTTAAGGAACTTGAGATCTTGAGAGATGGGGTAATCTGAGATTTTGAAAAACCTGAGACTTAGAAACCTCGCAACTTGAAACACCAATCTTGAGAACTCGAAGAACTTCAGATGTTGAAGATCCGGGAACTAAGCGAACCTTACACTTTAAAAATATAACAAACTAAGCTTTTGAGAAACATAAATTGAGGGGTGGAAAAACTTGAGATCTTATAAAAGCTGAGAACTTCAAGAAACTTAAAGTTTGGAGAAATTTGAGATCTTCAGAAACCTGAGAAGTTGAGACAATAAACTTGAGATCTTGGAAATTCTTAAATTTTAAGAAACTTGAAACCATGAAATACCAACACATTGAGATTTGGAGTAATATCAGATATTTGGAGAATCTGATATTTTAAGAAACTTAAGACCTTAATTTACCCAAATACTTGAAAACTTAGAAATCATCAGTCTTGAGAAGTAGGAGAATTTCAGATTTTGTAAAATTGAGTCCATGAGTGAGTTCAGGACCTAACAACTGGACTGGAGAAAGCAAGAATATCGGAAATCCTTAGAATTTATAGAAAACCGTAGATCTTAAGAAACTTGAGAGTTTGGACAATTTGAGATAATAGAAAACCTGAAATTGGAACTTGAGAAACCAAATTATAGAATTAGATTAACCTGACATTTTGGCAAACCTTAGACCCTGGGGAATCTAACAAGATGAGCAATTGAAAACCAAAACGTGAGAAGTGCAGGAATCTGAGGTTTTGAAAAACTTGATATTTTCGGAAACTTGAGACCTTGAGGAACTTAAGAACCTTGACAACTTGAAACCCCAAACTTGACAAGTAGAAGAACCTGAAATTTTTAAGAACTTGAAATATCGGACCGCCTCAGATCATGAACAAGTTGAGAAGTAATGAAACTTGAGTGTTTGGACATTTTGAGATCTTGGAAAATCTTGACGTTTCACTAAAATTAAGGCCTTGAAAGATGGGGAAATTTAAAATTTTGGAAAATCTGAGATTTTACTTGTAAACTTGAGTAACTTAGTAACCTCAGAACTTGAGACAACAAACGTGAGAACTCGAGGCAAATTCGAATGTTGAAGCACTCAGGAACCAACTGAACCTTAGACCTTAGAAATATAACAACTTAAGCAGTTGAGAAATATAAATTGAGACCTGGAGAACCTTAAGATCTTAGAAAAGCTGACAGGTTAGGTAACCCGGAAACTTCAGAAAGCTCAAAATTTCGATAATTTGAGATTTTGAAAAACCTGATAACTTGAGACACTAAACTTGAGAACTGGAGGAATTTGAAATTTGAAATTTTGCACTTGAGATCTTAGAAAACCTGAGACTTTAGAAAACCTGAGAACTTCAAAACACTTAAAATTTGGAGGAATTTGAGATCTTCAAAAACCTGAGAACTTGAGATACTAAACGTGATAACTGGGAGAATTTGAAACTTGAGATTTTGGAGAATCTGAAATTTTAAGGAAATTGAAACCTTGAGAAACTAACACGTTGGGATTTGGAGTCGGCATGGAATAACCTAAAATTTTTGTAAAACCTGACATTTCATTTCATTTAGGAAACTTGAGACTGTACTGGAAAAACCTGAAATCGGAAAACCCTAGACCTTAAGAAACTTGAGAGTCTGGACAATTTGCACAACTTGAATAGTAAGGAACTCTAGATTTTTAAGGAACTTTAGAAACCAAATTTTAGAATTAGGTTAGCTTGACATTTTGGCAAATCTAAAAACTAAGCAAATTTTAAACCCTGCGGATTCTAACAAGATCAGCAATTGAAAACCAAAACTTGAGAAGTGTAGGAATCTGAGGTTTTTGGAAACCTGTGATTTTCCGAAGTTGGGACCTTGTGGATCTTAAGAACCTAACAGCTTGACACTCCAAACTTGACAAGTCGAGGAACCTGAAATGTTGAAGAACTTGAAATATCTTACCGCCTAAGATCGTAGAAAAATTGAGAACTAATGAAACTTGAGTGTTTGGGGCATTTTGAGATCATGTAAAACCTTGAGATTTTATGGAACTTGAGACCTTGAAAGATGGGGAAATTTGAAATTTTGCAAACCTAAGATTTTAGAAAACTTGTAATTTGAGTAACTTAAGGATCTCATAACTTGAGACAACAAACTTGAGAACTGGAAGAAATTCAGATGCTGAAGAACCCGGGAACTACTCGAAACTTAGACCATAGAAATATAACAACTTAAGCACTTGAGAAACATTATTTGAGGCTTGGAGAAAATTGAGATCTTAGAAAAGCTGAGAGATTAGGAAGCTCAAAATCTGGAGAATTTGATATCTTGAAAAACCTGACAGCCTGAGATAGTATACTTGAGAATAGGAAAAATTTGAGATTTTTGAAGAATTGAAATTATAGGGAACTTGAAGCCTTGAGAAACTAGCACGTTGGGAAGTGGAATAATTTTGTAAATTTGGAAAACTTGAGACCTTGAGGAACTTAGCATC
Source organism: Diaperis boleti (assembly GCA_963583935.1). Classification (NCBI taxonomy): domain Eukaryota; kingdom Metazoa; phylum Arthropoda; class Insecta; order Coleoptera; family Tenebrionidae; genus Diaperis; species Diaperis boleti. Next base: position 11,147,106 of record OY757242.1, read on the forward strand.
CTGAGCACTTACAATGCATACTTGAAAAGTGCAGGAAGATAAAATAAGATTTTTCAAATTGAGACTTCGAGTAACTTAACAACTGAACTGGAGGAACCTGCAATATCGAAAAACCTAGATTTTAGAAAACCCTGGAACTTGAGATTTTGGCAATTTGAGATCTGGAGAAGTCTGAGTTTTGAGAAAACTTGAGGCCATGAGAAGTGGGGAAGTTGAGACTTTGGACCACTTAGGATTTTAGAAAATTTTGGAGCTTATAACTTCAGAAACCGAACTTGAGAACTGGAGGAAATTGAGATTTTGTAAAACCTTCAGAAATCTAACAACCTAAGAACTTGCAAAAGACAAATAATTGAAACCTGGAAACACCTGAAATATTAGAATACCTGAGGCTTTAGAGAACCTAAAATCTTCATACCTCAGAATATGAAGAATTTGAGATTTTGCAAAACCTAAAATTTTAGTGAACTTGAGAACTTGGCTCCCAAGTGTTAAACAAAAAAAAATAGATCTTGGACAATCTAATATTCTGTAGAACTTTAGACCTCGAGTAACCTAAGAAACTGACAACTAGAGAACTGGAGGAACTCAAAGTTTTGGAATAGCTGACACCTAAGCCAAATTTACAATTTGAAGAACCGTAAATCACCAAATTTGAGGTTAATTTGACATTTTGGAAAGCCTTAGAACTAAGCGAATCTTGGACCTTGAGGAATCTAACAAGCTGAGTAATTAAGAACCAAAATTAAGAAGTACAGGACCCTGACATTTTCAGAAACTTGAGAACTTGAGCAACTTAAAAACCTGACAACGTGAAACTGAAAACTTGACAGGTGAATGCCCAAAACGCCTCAGATCTTAAGAACCTGAGAACTTAAGAAACTTGAGAACTTGAGCGTTTGGACATTTTGACATTTTGGAAAATCTGAGATTTTATGGAACTTGAGACTTTGAAAGATGGGGGAGAGGGGGATCTTAATAAACCTGACAACTTGAGATACTAAACTTGAGATTTGGAAGAATTTGAAAATTGAGACTTAGAGAAACCAGCACGTTGAGAAATGGAGTAACTTCGGAAAATTAGAAAACCTTTGATTTTGGAAAACCTGAAACCTTGAGAAACCTATCATCTTGAGCATTTACATTGCACGCTTGAGAAGTGCAGTAATATAAGATTTTGGGAATTAAAAGTTCCAGTAACTTAACAACTTGACTGGAAGAACCTTAAAAATTTCGGAAAACCTAGATTTCAGAAAACCCTAGAATTTGAGATATTGGCCAATTTGAGATCTTCGGAAATCTGAGATTTGAGAAAACTTGAAACCTTGAGAAACTTGAGATTTTGGAGTGGATGCTCGTAACGCCTCAGATCAGATTTTGGAAATTCTGAAATCTAATGGAACTTGAGACCTTGATAGATGGGGAAATCTGAGATTTTGGAAAACTTGAGACTTAGGAACTTCACAACTTGAGACAGCAAACTGGAGAACTCAAGGAACTTCAGATCTTGAAGAACCGGGGAACTAAGCGAACCTTAGACCCTAAAAATATAACAACCTAAGCACTTGAGGAACATTAACTGAGGCCTGAAAGACTTGGGATCTTAGAAAACCTGAGATTTTAGAGAACCTGAGAACTTCAAGAAACTGAAAATTTTGGCAAACCTAAAAACTAGGCATACCTTAAACCCTGGAGAATCTAATAAGATGAGCAGGTTTTGGAAAACTTGAGATTTTCGGAAACTGGAGACCTTGAGGAACTTAAGAACCTAACAACTGAAACTCCAAACTTGACAAATAGAGGAACCTGAAATTTTGAAATCTCGGACCGCCTCAGATGGTCAACAAATTTGGAATTAATGAAACTTGAGTGTTTGGACATTTTGAGATTCTGTTATATATTTAAATTTTATGGAACTTGAGATCTTGAGCGATGGGGGAATATGAGATTTTGAAAAACCTGAAACTTAGAAACCTTACAACAGCAAAATTCAGGAAGTTCAGATGTGGAAGAACCTGGGAACTAAGCGAACCTTATACCTTATAAATATAACAACCTACAAACTTGAGATCTCAGAAAACCTTAGAACTTCAAGAAACTTAAAATTTGGAGGAAATTGAGATTATTAAAAACCTCAGAACAAACAAAGTAGGGGAACCTGAAATTTTGAAGAACTTGAAATCCCGAACCGCCTAAGATCTTGGAACTAATGACACTTGAGTGTATGGACATTTTGAGATCTTGGAAAATCTTGAGATTTTATGGAACCTGAAAAATGGGGAAATCTGAGATTTTGGTAAATCTGAGATTTTTGAAAACTTGTAACTTGAGTAACTTAGAAACCTCACAACTTAGGAACTGAAGAAAATTCAGATATTGAAGAACCCGGGAACTAAGCGAATATTAGAACTTAGAAATATAACAACCTAAGCTCTTGAGAAACATAAATTGAGGCTTGGAAAACTTGAGCTCTTAGAAAACCTGAGAACTTCAAGAAACTTAAAATTTGGAGGAATTTAAGATCCTCAAAAACCTGAGAACTTGAGATACTAAACTTGAGATTTTGGAAAATCAGAAATTTTAAGAAACTTGAAACCTTGAGAAACCAACGCTTTGGGATTTGGAGTACTTAGAAATTTTAAAATTAAGTTAGAGTTCAATCCTGAGAAGTAGGGGAATCTCAGATTTTGTAAGATTGAGGCCTTGAGCAAGTTAAGAACCTAACAACTGTAGCAACCTGAAATATCGAAAAACCTTTGAATTTAGAAAAACCTAGATCTTAAGAAGTTTCAGAGTTTGGACAATGGAGTTTGGACAGTTTGACAACTTGAAATCTCGGACCGCCTCAGATCTTGGACAACTTGAGAACTAATAAAACTTGAGACCTAGAAAGATGGATATTTTGGTAAACCTGAGATTTTAGAAAACTTGTAACTTGAGTGACTTAGAAACGTCATAACTTGAGAACTGGAGGAAATTCAGATGTTGAAAAACCCGGGAACTAAGCGAAACTTAGAACTTAGAAATATAACAACTTAAGCACTTAAGAAACATAAAATGAGAGGTAGAAAAAATTGAGATCTTAGAAAAGCTGAGCGGTTAGATAACCCGAGAAATCCAGGAACCTCAGAATGTGGAGGATTTGAGATTTTGGAAAACCTAAAATTATTGTAAATTTGAGAACTTGTCTATACAAGTGTTAAACAAACTAAGCAGATCTTGGACAATCTAGATTCTGTAAAACTCGAGACCTCGAGTAACCTAAGAAACCGAGAAGTAGAGAACTGGAAGAACTCGAAGTTTTGGAAAACCTGAGAACTTGAGATATTAAACATGATAAATGGAAGTATTTGAAACATGAAATTTTAGAAAATCTGAAATTTCAGAGAACTTGAAACCTTAAGAAACCAACACGTTGGGATTTGGAGTAACCTCAGTTATTTGTAAATCCTGATATTTTAGGAAACTTAAGACGTTAATTTAGGGAAACCTCAGATTTTGTAAAATTGAGGCTTTGAGTGAGTTAAGAACCTAACAACTGGACTGGGGGACCTGAAATATTGGACAACTTGAAATATAGGGAATTCTAGAATCTTAGAGAACTTGAGAAGCCAAATTTAAAATTAGATTAACTTGACATTTTGGCAAACCTAAAAACTAGGCAAACCTTAGACCCGGGCGGAATCTAACAAAATGAGCAGGTTTTGGAAAACTTCAGATTTTCGGAAACTTGAGACCTTGAGGAACTTAAGAACTTAAAAACTGAGACTCCAAACATGACAAGTTGGGGAACCTGAGATTTTGAAGAACTTGAAATTTCGGACCGCCTCAGGAGGTAGACAAATTGGGAAGTAATGAAACTTGAAACTGAAATTTTAAGGAACTTGAGACCTTGAAAGATGGGGGAATCTGAGATTTTGAAAACCCTGAAACTTAGAAACCTTACAACTTGAAACACCAAACTTGAGAACTGGGGGAACTTCAGGTGTTGAAGAACCCGGGAACTAAGCGAATCTTATATCTTAGAAATATAACAACCTAAGCGTTTGAGAAACATAAATTGAGGCCGGGCAAAACTTGACATCTTAGAAAATCTGAGACTTTAGAGAACCTGAGAGCTTGAGATACTAAACATAATAAACAAATTTGAAACTTGAGATTTTGGAAAATCTGAAATTTTAGGGAACTTGAATCTTTCAGAATCCAATATGCTGAGATTTGGACTAACCTCAAATATTTGTAAAACCTGATATTTTAGAGAAAAAAAAATTAAACTTGAGAAATAGAGGAATCTCAAATTTTGTAAAATTGTGGCCTTGAGTAAGTTAAGAACCTAACAACTGGACTGGAGGAACCTGAAATATCTGAAAACCCTAGATCTTCAGAAACTTCAGAGATTGGACAATTTGAGATCACAGCAAACCAAAATTTGAGAAGTGCAGGAATCTGAGGTCTTGGGAAACTTGAGATTTTCGGAAAGTTGGGACCTTGTGGGATTTAAGAACCTAACAACTGAAACTCCAAACTTCAGTGTTTGGACATTTGGAGATCTTGGTAAATCTTGGGATTTTATGGAACTTGTGACCTTGAAAGATGGGGTAATTTGAGATTTTGAGAAACTTGAGTAACTTAGGAACCTCACAACTTGAGAACTTTGTTGAGAAACTCGGAAACCATATTAATGAAATACCAGTTAAGAATTAAGGGAACTTAATAACGGAATAATCAGATGGCAGTAAGAGTTCTACATTGATCTCCATATACAACCTTCAGCCAATAAATACTATTTCCAACCTCATATAACCACTCGTTTAAAAATCTCTCCAGAAGAGGTAACGTCGATGTGGGAACCTCCAAGTTATGGCCTGAGATCTTGGCGGGCCGAAATTTATTTCATTTGTTTAGAACACATCTCCAAAGCTGTATATTATATCGATTCGGCTAACACCCCGATAAAGAAGGATTTCTGTAGGCCGGGGTCGCATCGGTGCAAGCAATACGTTGATACAGGAGATATAAGACGAGAGTCGTCTTTATATTATCGATTCGAAAACCAACAAGATTTCGGCGGCGGCGCCCACCCATTTATTTATTAAGAAACCCTTTAAACTCTAGAGCCACCAAATGAAATTCGCCCAAAAAAGCAATTAAGAAATAATTAAACGCTTGCAGCGCTCGAAATTCGTTAAGTGAGCAAATGAAACCGGCAAAAATATCGTTAGTGCATTTCGGGCTCCGCTAATTTCTCTGAAAAATTTAATATAGTCTAGCAGTCAATATTGGCGAACGTTTTAATCCAATCGTTCCACTCTTTCGTCGTCGCTTGATGAGATCTTTAATTAAAAAAACCATTAAAGAAATATTTGTCTGCAACGATCGAGGGACCAAAGTGGAAAGGTGATTGATTGATCAGAGCGGGCTTTCATATCGACGCAATTGAGTCTAATCCCTTCTCAAAGGGGTTCGGCACATCCGATTGCAGACGGAGTTTGAGAGGGTGGGAAATACATTGTTTCGTTTGTGTCACGAAGGAAAATGGTGGAGGCGCCGGGATAATTTCTCCCTCAAAATTATTTTCTGCCAAACTGTGACTTACATCTGTCTTTTACGGATTTTCACCAACAACCCCATCCCTGATGAAACAGAAACAACGGGTTTATCTCGTTTTATATGTTTACCAAATGTAAAATCCCTGTTGCCTCAAATAACAGCTCTCCTTGTTTGCAATTCCCCAACTTAATACCGCTTAAATACAGTTAATAAAGTGCTCCATAATGGAATCTATCCAAAATGCATAAGCACAAGTTAGCGCAAATCCACAACAAAAAGATCGCTAAACTGCAAAACTTTCTGGTAATTATTATATACTTGCAGGTTACGTTCTTGTAATATCCCAGCTGGCGCTAAATTTTCCTCATGCGGAAACGGACTTTTTGCTCTGTTTCCAGTCGAAAAATTCCGGGAAGTTGGAAATAATTAATTAAAATCTATTAACTGGAGGCGGGAATTTTCTTGAAAAAAGGCTAGTGTTCTTGAAGATAGAACATCCATCTTTAGTACAAGAGGTATTAAAGGCAGCAATAAATGATTTTGGTTCTACACATTTACACAAATTAGAGCACTGATGACGTTAAATCCGCTGGTAAATCTATACATATTCGCAGAATAATCTCCTAAAAGCTTATTGTACTATATCATCGTGTGATGCTAATAATAAAGGGCCAATAATGCTTATTAAATAATTAATAATAAATTAGGTTCATGACTATGCCATTAGATTGCTGATTCACAATATACATATTCCAAGTTTAGGCAGAGAGCTTAATCTTGTTTATAATTTTGGAGGTTAGTTTCATTTGCATAAATAAGCTCGTCATAGTGACAGGTCGGATATAATAGAATATTGTGCAACTAGTGTGGAAAACAGCGCTTTTCCCCGTGAGGTGTGGAAGTTTGTGGCACGAGCCATTAGCGACATGATGCCCTAGTAGCCATAAATATTTTTTATAAATTTCAAAAAATGTATTGGATAAATATTGAAATTGCTAAAATCGCGTATTAACATCAGATCGCCTTGGAATTGTTGTCATGCAGATGGTCGTTTATTGTATAATTTATTAAATGACTTCAGAAATGTAACCGAGAGGTAGAATTCGATAGACTATGTATTTTACATAACCCCAACCGAAAAAATCTAGAGGTGTTAAATCGGGTGATTTGACAGGACCGCCCCTACCAATCCATAGTGCATGTAATGTTATGTTATTCTGTTTGAAATATTTCTATTCCTTTCTCGAAGACTGTCCATTATTTGGCAGAATTCCACTCTTCTTGCAATTCTTGAAGCAGTTCAATATGGTATAGACGAAACCGATGTTTACTGAAACACGGTTTACTGAAGATTTAAAAATATCAGATTGGGCAGCAATTTCTTTTGTACAGGAGTGAAGATTTTCTTCTAAAATTAGTAAAACTTCTAGGTGAGTGTTCTTGTGGCCAATTCATCATTTCTTCTTTCGTAAAATTCATTTTGGAAAAAAATCACAAAAATTAAGCTATTCGTCACAGTATCACTATCAACAAGAACAAACGGCTCCATGGTAACAAGTCTAAGATGATATGATCTCAATACACGATTTCATCAATTTGGGAAATTTTTATAGGTTTTTTGTAAAAATTATCTAAAGTACTAACATTTGCCGAGACAAACGATATTTTGACAGAAAGCTTATTAAAAATGATATTTGGTGGTATAATGGAATATAGGCTGTTCCAGTGTGTCTTAAAGTTTGGGTCTAAAAAAATTATTTACAGAAAAATATTATCCTTTATTTTTCATCTCTTTACTGGTACCCATTTGCACACTTAGTTATCCATCCTTTGGTCTGAGAAATTGAGGGACGGTGTGGCTGTAAAACTAGGAGACTGGGGCACCGGAAAATTAAATATCCTTATACTGAGAAACTGAAAAACTGAAAAAAAGTGTACAAATCTTGAGAGATTGGGGAACTGGGAGACTGTAAGATTGAGAAACTGCAGCACGATGCCTGAAGAACTAAAGAATGAAGAAATTGAGAAGCTCAGAAACTGAGAAATTGGTACACTGAGAAACTGAAAACTGGGAAGCTGAAATGCTGAGAAAGTGGGAGATTGATAAGCTAAGAAGCTTAAACTAAATACTGAGAAACCGAAAAACTAAAGATAAGAATTCAGGAAAATGAGATATCGAGAAATTCAGAAGCTGAGAAACTGAGAATCTAATAATAGTCCGGTCAATTTAGACATTCGAAGGTGCATAAAATCCCAACAAGCTGAAAATCAGTAAAATTGTTCAAAACATAATTATAAATAAAATTTAAAAGTTCCCCATCATTCCCGTGTATGGAAAATTTTTTATTCGAGGTCAAAGGATAGAAAAAATTGTTTTTCGCGATTTTCAGCAAAACGGTAAGTTTTATCATAAAAGTACCTCAAACAAAAATTGTAGATCATAAAATTGTCTATAAAAAATGTATCCATACTTTTTTTCCTACAAGCCTACGAGTTGTAAAAGTTGTTATCGTCATAATATGCACACGTTTCCACGCCACCTATGAGGTAGTGTACTTACAACTTTTTTGAATCGTTATATTTCAGAAACGGTGGCTCGTAGGAAAAAAAGTGTTGATACATATTTTATAGATAATTTTATGATCTACAATTTTTGTCTAGGGTACTTTTATGATAAAACTTACGGTCGAGAAGAACTCATTTTTTTTTACCTTTAACTTCGAATAAAACTTTTTCCATACACGGGAATGATAGGGAACTTTTAAATTTTGTTTATAATTATGTTTTGAACAATTTTACTGTTTTTCAGCTTGTTGGGATTTTATGCACCTTACTCTCATTTTTTGGTCTAGATTGACCGGACTATAAACTGAGAACTTGTGAAACTAAGGAAGTGAGAAACTCAAATAATTATGTTTTTTTTTTAGTACCCATCTGCACACTTCGTCCGTCACTTGAACTAGTCCTAGAAACAGAAGTTGAGAACCCGGGAAACTGAGAAAGTCAAAATTGATAAACTGAGAAACTGGAAAACTGAGAGACTGACAGACTGCAGCTCCGTAAAACTAGGGAATGAGAAATCGAGAAACTGAGAAGCTGAAAAATTAAGAAACTGAGAAATTGAGAAACTCAGATTTTTGGGTCTTACACCTTTTCATTCGGAAACATTTATTTTTTATTTTTCATTTCTTTATTGATACCCATCTACACACTTCTTTATCGCTCCTTTGGACTGAGAATCTGAAAGGGCGTGAGACTGTAAAACTGGAGACTGACACTCTTATACTCAGATTGAAAAACTGAGAAATTCAGAAGCCGGTAAGCTGAGAAACTGGGAGACTGACAGAATGGGACAATGGTAAACTATATAAATCTTTATTTGCCCTACGGGCTTTCTGATTCCTATACATATACAAGTAAACTTTACAATTATAATAATAAAAAAAACTAAATAAAAATCTCTATTGCTTCTCCCCTCCCCTTTCCTCTTCTCCCTTCTCTCTCCTCTTCCATACCTCTTTCCATCTACATTCAGTATTTCCTCTCTTTCTTTCCTCTCTCTTTGTTTCATCTCACTGAACTCGTTCCACATATGCTCAATCGTCTCTCTTTCCGCATAGCACATTCTACACATTCTTCCTCCATCTTCTGTCCAATACCTATTTTCCCTCTCTTCATTTCCGCACCTAAACCTCGCCATCATCTTTCTTTCTTTCTCGCTCTCCCTCCCCAAATACTTCGGTACTTCCTCGATCATGCATCTTCCGTACTTCCCGTTGTATCTGAATTTTCTAATTCTTTCTCTCCTCTCTTGTCTATCCGTATCCTTATCTCTTTCACTTAGTTCTACATTCATCCACACGCCTCTTTCTCTCAGTCTCCCTATTTCTTTGCTTGCATACCCATTTCTCCTGTAGTGATTCTCCCTATCATACTCCTCTGAGTTCTTCTTTTTTTCTCTCCAGCACTCCTTTAGTATCCTACATTCTTTCCTCCCTTCCATCCTGTCTTCAAACTTGACCGCTCTTTTTCCCGCTTTCAATCTCAACCTAGTCCTTTTGCATTCTTCTCTCACTATGTACCCTGGCGTTTCTCTCTCCACCCCTAGCACCCACCTCAGATATTTCTCTTGCACCCTCTGTATCTCCTCTTGTTCATTCCATCCCCAGATCTCTGCTCCGTACAACAACACGCTTTCAATAAGACTTTCAAACATCATCATTCTCCTCTTAAAATCGCCTCCCCACCTTCTCTCTTCTATTCCCCATACACATCCTATCACCTTGTTCGCTTTTCTTGCCAGTTCTCTAGTATGTGCCTTATCTGTGCTCTTTCATTGAACACATACCCCAAGTATTTGAATTCTTTAACTTGTTCTATTACTTCTCCCTCCCACCTCCAATCACTCTCTTCGTTCTTCCTCTTTCTCTTGTTGAACACCAGCATTTTTGTTTTCTCTACATTCACTTCTAGTCTTTTCTTCTTCACATATTTTCCTAAACTCTTTATCATTTCCTTCATTTCTCTTCCACTTTTTGCCACCATTACCACATCATCCGCAAACGCCAGGCTCCACACTTTTGTTTTACCTACCACACACCCCCCGCTTGTGCTCTATCCAACATTCCGTCCATATCTGCCACATACATCAGGGGCTGAGCGGGCAATCTTGCCTCACTCCCTTTGTTGTCACAAACCATTCACTTTCCCTCTCCCCTACCTTCACTTTACTTTTTGTCTTCTCATATATCTCCTCCACCTTTCTTACCAGCCATTCATTTACCCCTTTCTCCCTCAGGCACTCAAACATCTTCTCTCCGTCCACCTTGTCAAAAGCCGCCTTGAAGTCTACGAATAATGCATACACCCTCCCCCCTTTCTTCTTTAACTCACTCTTCGTTAAATGGTCCAGGATGTATACATTATCCATAGTTCCCCTCCCCTCTCTAAATCCTGCTTGGCTGTCTGGTAATGCTCCCTTTTCCTCTATCTCTCTGCTCATCCTTTCATTTAGAATTGATGCATACAACTTGTACCCTGTGTTTAGGAGAGTTATCCCTCGGTAATTTTCTACTTTATTTTTCTCCCCTTTTTTGTAAATGGAGTAAATTAACCCCTCTCTCCACCCTACCGAAAATCCTTCTCCTCTCCACACCCCATTCATTACCTCCACCAGCCTCTCTAGCACTCTTCTCGTCCCATACATCCACGACTCATTCTGTATTCTATCCCTCCCTGGTGCCTTCCCTTTCCTCTGTTTCTTCACATGCCTCTCCACCTCTTCCATTGTAATTTCTTTTCCTTCAGGTTCTACTCGGTTTCTCTTCGTCTCTATTTCCGTTTTCTGTTTTTCCTTCTCTTCCTCCAGCAGCCTCATGAAGTACTCCTCCCACTCATTCATCATTATCTCCTCGCTCCCATTTTCGTTTTTCTTTCTCTCTCTATTAATATAATTCCATACCTCCTTCTCTGTTTTTATTGCTTTTATCTCTTCCTCCTGTCTCTCCTTCTTCTGCCTCTTCTTCTCCCTACATGTCTCTCTGTATCTTCTTTTCGCTTCTAAAAAGCCACTTCTGTTCCCTTTAGTCTTTCTCCACTTTCTTAGTTCTTTTATTGCTTCCTATTTACGTTGCTCACATTCTTTGTCCCACCATTTATTTTTTCTTTTTGTTCCTCCACCTATTACTGTTATTTCTCTTTTTGTCGCTGCTTTTTCCAATATTTCTACCAATTCTTTCTCCATTTTCCCTACTTCTTGTTCTTTAAATCTTGCTTTTTCCAGTCTTCTCTTATACTCTTCCACCCCTTGCTCGTCCCATACTTTAATTATCACCTTCCGCATTTCCTCTATTTTTTCTTCTTCTTCTCTCTTCTCTCTCTCCTCCCTCCTATACTTATCTCTATAGGCAGATGGTCTGACTCTACTCTTTCCCCTATTCTGAATTCTTCGACTTCTTCCCATGCTTCTTCGTTTACTATTCCGTAGTCTATCACCGTCTCTCCTCTACCGCCTATGTAGGTCCATTCTCCTTCTTCGTCCCCTTGTTTATTTCCATTCAGCACATTCCATCCTTTCTCTTCTATCCATTCCATCAACTTCTTCCCTTCCGCGTTTTCTTTCTTGTCTTTGGATTTTCTTTTTCCCTCTCCTCTCTCTTCTTCCCAATCCCTGGCTGCTCTTTCCCCAATTCTCCCGTTAAAATCCCCTCCCAGGAGTAGACATTCTTCCCTGTTGTCTTTGAATGTTTCTTCTATGTTTCTTATTGTTTCTTTCATCTCTTTGCTGTACACTGTCACTATTTTTCACCATTTACTGTCTATTTTAACGTTTCTCATCATGTGACCTTCCTCTTCTCCCTTTTTTTTAGTATTCTCTTTTATTCCTTTTTTTACCCCTGTTATTATTCCCCCTGCTGCTCTTCCTTTTTTCTTTCCCCTTCTCGCCCCTTGCCATTCCCACTTGAACTCCTTTGGTAACAGTTTTTCTATTTTTTCCCAGCTTTCTGACCATGTTTCTGTTAATCCAACAATATCGAACTCCTTCACATAGTCCCAAAAATCTTCTTCTTTTTTCCCTAGTCCCGCTACATTCCAAAATAGTGCCCTCACCCCTGTTTTTCTCGTTACCTTTTTTGATTTCCCCCTTCCTTCCTTAGTTTCCCTCCTACCTCCTTCTTTGTTTCTTTCTTCGGGTTATGGCTATTCCCAATTTCCCGGCTCACCCGTAAAGACTAATTTACAAGGCTTTTCCCGTAAATAGCTATTACAGGTTTACAAATTATCCGATACATTTCGCATAACTCAAATAAAATAAAATATAATATAGTAAATAAAACTAAATAAATCAATAATTCAACACAATAACTAGCAGCTTTTATCCCTTCCCACTTATTGTCCCTCTTCTCCACTCAACCTTCCTCATCCATTCGATCCCTCTTCCGTTCTCATTCAAAATTTCTTCTCTACTCTCATCTCTCCCTCTCAATTCTACGCATTCCTTCAACAAATGCTCTATCGTCTCCTTTTTTTCTCCACACATCCTGCATACTCTATTATTATCCTCACTACAATATTTATTCTCTCTCTCCTCATTTCCACATCTAAATCTTGCTATTATCACTCTCTCTTTTCTACTCTCTCTTCCTAGGTACTTTGGCATTTCTTCCGTTATTATTTTTTCATACTTCCCACTGTACCTAGACTACCTGATTCTCGTTCTTCTTTCCTCCACTTGCACATCTCTATCTTTCTGCACTAATTCATCTGTCATTACTCTGCCTCTCTTTCGCATTCTTTCTATCTCCGCGCCTGCATACCCATTTCTTTCGAAATATGCCTCCATCTCTTTCCATATCCCCTTTCCTATTTCTTTCCTTTTTTCTTTCAAACAGTATTGCAAAATTCTGCACTCTCCTCTCTCTATCACTCTCTCCTCAAATCTTATTGCTCTTTTCCTGCTTCTATTCTTATTCCATCTCTCTTTGTTTTTCCATCACTATATACCCCGGTGTCTCTCTCTCTACGCCTAGCACCCATTTCATATATTTTCCTTACACCCCTTCCAATCCTTCTTGCTCTCTCCATCCCCATATTTCCGCTCCATACATCATCACGCTTTTCACCAAACTATCAAACATCATTACTCTCCTTCTAAAATCCTGTCCAAATTTTTCCTCTCCTATTCCCCATACAGCTCCGATTATCTTATTTGCTCTTTTCACTAACTCTCTCACATGTGCTGTTGCTGTGTTTCTTTCATTCATCACTTAACCTAAATACTTAAATTCTTTCACTTCTTCAATTTTATCTTTCTCCCATCTCCTCACTCACTCATTTACTTTTCTCCTACCACCCCCTTTTCTGAACACCATCATCTTGAATTTCTCTACATTCACGGTCAACTTTTTCCTCCTCATATATTTCTCCATGTTTCCTATAATTTCTTTCATACCTTTCTCCTCTCTCGCTAGCACCACCAAATCATCCGCATATGTTAAAGACCACACTTTTTCTTTGCTGTACACTGTTACAATTCTCCATTTTCTCTGTTTACTTTTCACCGTTCTTTCCATAATCCCTCTTTCTTCTTTTGCTTTAGTTCCATTTTCTCCTTCCAGTCCCTCTTTCACCCCCATTATTATTCCACCTTTAGTTCTGCCTTTCTTGCTTTCCCTCTCTGCATATTGACATTTCCACTTAAAATCTTTCGTCATTCTCTTTTCCAATTTTTCCCACCCCTTTTCTTCCACCCACGTTTCTACCATTCCCACTACGTCAAATTCTCTCAAATACTCCCAAAATTCATTCTCTTTGTTTTTTATTTCCGCTACGTTCCAGAATACTATTCGTATTCGTTTCCCTTTTTCTGCCCTGTCGTCTTTCTCTTGTGCTCTTATTCAAAAAATTTCTGTATCTAATTCCCCCTTTTGTTCGTCCCACCTAAGCCCTTTTCCCTCTATCCATATCTTTTTATAACCCACTTTCACCCGCTGTCCTTTTTGTCGCTCTTATTTGGCTATCGCTGTTAATTCCTTCTGTGTATCTCTTTCCGTCAGATCATTTTCAATGTATACTCTCTTTTCTTTTTTTTCTCTTAGTTTTCTTTTATTTTCCATAACTTTTAATATACACTTCTACCTCTAATTCCACCTTATCCATTTTTCCAGTTTCTTCTCGCTCTCGCATTCCGCTTCGTCCAATCCTGTTACTACAATACTCTTTTTTTCTGCTCTTCCATTTTCTCCTCAATTTTTTCATTTTTTCTTTTAGTTCCATCTTTTCTTTTTCCCATTTTTCTTCCTTTTCACGCATCATAATTCTCAACTGTTCCAGTTCCCGACTCATCTTCCGATTCTCTTCCTTTATCTCCCCTACATCCTCTATAATTTTTTTCAGCATCTCTTTCATTTCCTCATCCATTGCCTCTTTAACCAGTGATCTTTCTAACTTCTTACTTTTCCTAAAGGGGTTAATCCTGTCTTCCGACTCTTGTCCTTCTTCTCTTTGTTTTTGTAATCTTCTTCTCTCTCGCTCTCACTACCACTTTTTTTCATTCTGTTTCTTTTTCACTTTTCTCGCTCGGCTCAACTGCTCGAATCGGAATCCAACAATTTTGGTATATTACTAATATTGGAACACTCTGTATATGATTTATAATAATTTTGAATTGAGAAGGTATCGTGTGGCTATCGTGCCCCGAAAACCTCGTTTTGATCCACACACCTCTGGGACACCCGGTATTTTATTCAAATGTAGATAAAATATACATTTGAAATATTTTCTCTTTAACAAAAGGTACTATATAGTCAATCAGACGAATTCAATTTGCCTAGATGAAATAAAAAGATTTGTTGGCAGCGGCCGAAATAATCCATTCAAAACGCTTCATCCCTGGAGCTCTACCATTGAGATCGATGAGTGAGTGACATGGTATAGTTGGTTGTCTACATTACCGTACTTCGTAGGTTATTGTAAATAAACTTATTACCAAACTTATAACTTAGTCTAAAGGGCCTAAACCGTAGATGGTCTAAATTTGAACGTCTTTCAAGTAACAACGAAGTCTCCCACACTATTCACAACATTATCAAGCCGGAATAACACTCACAAAAGTTTTGTCATTTTATTGACATTTCTCATCGTAAACAAATACAAGCACAAAGTTTCTGCAAATTTCGCTTAATAGTCGATGACTTTTAACGAGTGACAAGTTAGTTGGAAGATGCAATATCTAAATACTCAAATAAAGTGTTGAGAGGGTTGTAAATAAACTAAACCTCTAATATTATAATACATATTTAATTTATTATAATACATTCGTCATAAAGAATCTACAAAATAATGGAAGAAAATACAAATAAATATAATTAAAACATCTGATTCTGCAGAGATTCCTCAGTTGAATAGAACGGATGACTCAATAATAACAGTTTAATTTGCCTATGAAAAGAAGTTGGAGGAAGCGTTCTGTAATTCATTGCCAATCTATTAATTTTTTTTATTGCAAAACACGAGTTCTACTTCTTGACAATCTGTGAGTGCTGTAACTTACGTCGTGGACACAGTCACACAATAACACAAAATCTGTAATAGTTTGGAAGCTTGGCTTAGCGATGGTTGAATTTAGACTGTGGATTTCGGATTCTTCGGACATTGAGTGTCGCCAGGCAGGTAATGGTTTATGACCCTTTGGGTTTCCCTAACTGGCCGACAAACGTTTTGTTTGTCTAAATCATATACGTATGTGTCCGGATATAAGGGACCGGGTATTTTTTACGTTATAAAGAGTTCTCGTTATACAGAAAGCAAAAGAAAACAATATAATAACAATATAAACCAAACAGACCTTAGCAACTTCTACGTTTTAAGAATTTTTTTGTTATATAGGAGTTCGCTATATGGAGTTTACACTGTACTTATAGGATTTCGATTCGTTGAGCCGAGCGGACGTGTTTTGCGGCGCTCGAGAAGATAAGCGGATAAAAAAGCGTGAAAAAGTGAAATAGAAATACAATGAAAAAAAAGTGGTAGTGAGAGCGAGAGAGAAGAAGATTACAAAAGAAAAAGAGAAGAAGGACAAGAGTCGGAAGAGAGGATTAACCCCTTTAGGAAAAGTAAGAAGTTAGAAAGATCACTGGTTAAAGAGGCAATGGATGAGGAAATGAAAGAGATGCTGAAAAAAATTATAGAGGATGTAGGGGAGATAAAGGAAGAGAATCGGAAGATGAGTCGGGAACTGGAACAGTTGAGAATTATGATGCGTGAAAAGGAAGAAAAATCGGAAAGAGAAAAGATGGAACTAAAAGAAAAAATGAAAAAAAATGAGGAGAAAATGGAAGAGCATGAAAAAAGAGTATTGTAGTAACAGGATTGGACGAAGAGGAATGCGAGAGCGAGAAGAAACTGGAAAAGTGGATAAGGTGGAATTAGAGGTAGAAGTGTATATTAAAAGTTATGGAAAATAAAAGAAAACTAAGAGAAAAAAAGGAAAGAGAGTATACATAGAAGATGATCTGACAAAGAAGGAAAGAGATATACAGAAGGAATTAAGAGCGATAGCCAAAGAAGAGCGACAAAAAGGACAGCGGGTGAAAGTGGGTTATAAAAAGATATGGATAGAGGGAAAAGGGCTTAGGTGGGACAAAGAAAAGGGGAGTTAAATACAGAAATTTTTTGAATAAGAGCACAAGAAAAAAACGACAGGGCAGAAAAGGGAAAACGAATACGGAGACGAATAAAGGAGAAAAGGAGCAAATAAGAATAGTATTCTGGAACGTAGCGGGAATAAAAAACAAAGAGAATAAATTTTGGGAGTATTGAGAGAATTTGACCTAGTGGGAATGGTAGAAACGTGGGTGGAAGACAAGGGGTGGAAAAAATTGGAAAAGAGAATGCCGAAAGAGATTAAGTGGAAATGTCAATATGCAGAGAGGAAAAACAAGAAAGGGAGAGCTAAAGGTCGGATAATAATGGGGATGAAAGAGGGACTGGAAGGAGAAAATGGAACTGAAACAAAAGAAGAAAGAGAGATTATGGAAAGAACGGTGAAAAGTAAACAGAGAAAATGGAGAACTGTAACAGTGTACAGCAGAAGTATGAAAGAAACGAAGAGAATAATAGAAGAGCGAGTAAAAGAGCAAGAAGAAGGAACTTTGGTGATTGGGGGGGTATTTTAATGCAAGAATTGGGGGAAAAGAAAGACGGATAGAAGAGGAACAAGAAACAATAGAAGGAAAATCGACAAAAGATAGAACACAAAACGCAGAAGGGAGAGTACTGATTAGCTTAGTAGAAGAAAGAGAGTGGGACATACTTACTGGAACTGCACAGGAGATGAGAAAGGGGAGTACACGTATATTGGATCAAGAGGGGAGACAGTTATTGATTATGTGGTGGTAAATGAAGAAGCATGGGATGAAATAGAGAAATTCAAGGTGGGAGAAAGAATGGAGTCGGACCATATGCTTTTAGAAGTGAAGACAAAAGGAAGAGAGAAATATAGAGGAGGTGTGAATGAGTTTAGAAGAAAAATTGTGAAGAATTTTTGGACGGAAGAAGGAAAAGAAAATTATAGAGCAAGACTTAGGGAGGCAAAATACGAAGAAACAAAAATAAACGAAAAGGTGAGGGAACTGAGCGATAACACAAGAAATGCAACAGAAAAAAAAAGAGATAGAGATAAGAGAGAAGATGGGGCTGTGGAAGAACGAGTGGTGGGACAAAGAATGTAGGGAAAGGAAGCAGGAAGCAAGAAGGAAACTAAGAAATTGGAAAAAGGAAAAAGCAACCAAGGAAGAGTACAAGAGAGCACGCATGAGGTACAATTTAGTATGCAAAGAGAAGAAGCAAAAGAAACGGATGGAAGAAGAGCTAAAGATGAAGTGTATAAAGACGGAAGAAGAGGTATGGAGATACGTAAATAAGGAAAGAAAGAAAAAGAGAGGAATGGAGAGAGTACTTCAGTGAGCTGTTGGGGGGTGATGAAAACAGACAAGAAAAGGAAAAGAGACAACAAAGAGTGGAAGAAATAGAAGAGATACAAGAGAAGAACTAGAGCAACAACTAAGAAAACTGAAAAGAAAAAAGACACCGGGGTGGGATGGTATACAGAATGAAGCGTGGATATATGGAACGGAAAGGGAAGTTGAGAGGTTGTTAGAGATAATGAATGGAGTGTGGAAGGGAGAGGGATTCCCCCAAGAGTGGAAGGAGGGGATAATATGCCCCATATATAAGAAAGGAGAAAAGGATACAGTCAGTAATTATAGGGGATCACTCTCCTAAATACAGCGTATAAGGTATACGCGATGATTGTGGAAGAGAGGCTGATGAAAGAAATAAATGAGAGGGGGGTGTTACCAGACGGATTTAGGAAAGGTAGAGGGACCATGGATAATGTATATATCTTCAAAGAAAAAGTGTGGTCTTTAGCATATGCGGATGCGGTGCTAGCGAGAGAGGAGAAAGGTATGAAAGAAACGATAGGAAACATGGAGAAATATGTGAGGAGAAAAAAGTTGACGGTGAATGTAGAGAAATCCAAGATGATGGTGTTCAGAAAATTGGGTGGTAGGAAAAAAGTAAATAAGTGGAGATGGGAGAAAGAGAAAATTGAAGAAGTGAAAAAATTTAAGTATTTAGGTTATGTGATGAATGAAAGAAACACAGCAACAGCACATGTGAGAGAGTTAGTGAAAAAAGCAAATAAGATAATAGGAGCTGTATGGGGAATAGGAGAGAGAAAATTTGGACATGATTTTAGAAGGAACGTAATGATGTTTGATAGTTTGGTGAAAAGCGTGATGATGTATGGAGCGGAAATATGGGGATAGAGAGAGCAAGAAGGATTGCAAGGAAAATATATGAAATGGGTGCTAGGGGTAGAGAGAGAGACACCGGGGTATATAGTGATGGAGGAAACAAAGAGAGATGGAACAAGAATAGAAGCAGGAAAAAGAGCAATAAGATTTGAGGAAAGAGTGATAGAGAGAGGAGATTGCAGAATTTTGCAAGAATGTTTGAAAGAAAAAAAGGAAAGAAATAGGAAAAGGGATATGGGAAGAGAGGGAGGCATATTTCGAAAGAAACAGGTATGCAGGCGCGGAGATAGAAAGAATGCGAGAGAGAGGCAGAGTAATGACAGATGAATTAGTGCAGAGAGATAGAGATGTACAAGTGCAAGAAAGAAGAAGGAGAATTAGGGAGTCTAGGTACAATGGGAAGTATGAAAAATAATAACGGAAGAAATGCCAAAGTATCTAGGAAGAGAGAGTAGAAAAGAGAGAGTGATAATAGCAAGATTTAGATGTGGAAATGAGGAGAGGGAGTGAAATGGATTACAAAATGTTTACTTTACATTTCTTTATTACTTCGTATGGCACTACATTATTGTTGCTACCTCGAAGGCAACGTATCGACTCCCCCCATTACTAATAATGTGGTAATACTTATAACCTACTCTTACCTATTCACTCTCTCACTCTTTCATTCCACTAATTAATCAACATTATTATATTATCTATTTTGACACCTTTCATCTACCACTACACCTTCCGCGGTTTGAAAGAAAAATTTGTAGTGAAGCTACAAATTTTTTGCGTGATATTTAACTCACTAACAATAATGATTACGGTAGGTAATGGTACATGCTACAGTATCGGATAACTACTATGCTATTTGCTATAAGTTTACTGTGCTAAAAGAATTGTCTACGATAACAATAAAAATATTTACATGAGGTTGATTCTAACAAACTAAAGTATTTACATGAGGTTGCAACCTGGTTAATGATTGTGCTGATTATCTAACTTTACAATTAAACATTTTAACTTTTCGGATAATACAATTTTGTCCTATTTTTGTGAATCACTAGGTCTTTTCGTTCTTTCCACACTTTCACATTCGGCGATAAGTCTTCTATCACTTTAAAAGGACCTTCGTAAATTTCACTGAGTTTATTACCGGTCTCTTTCCGTATTAAAATTAAGTCACCTTTAGCGTAAATTACAGGGTTTGCATTCCTATCATAAACTTGTTTCCTATACACTTTGGAACGAATTAAATTTTCTTTCGCGTCTTGGTGCGCTCTTTGTAGCCTAAATGTAAGTTCTAATGGATAGCTATCGAAATTATACAGGGGATCAATTTGAGTTGTCAAATTTGATGGAAGTTTACAACTCTTCCCAAAAACTAACTCGAATGGTGTATATTGAGTTTCGGTATGCACTGTAGTATTATAAGTGAAAGACCAATAAGGAACCCAAGAACTCCAATTTTCTGACTGATTGTCACACATGATTCGCAAATAAGAGCCTAAAACTTTGTGTGAATTCTCTAAGGCACCTATACTTTCGTGATGATAGGCAGTAGAATGCAATTTAGTAATTTTCAATAATTTACAAATTTCGCTTATTGTTGATGAGATGAACTCTGTTCCACGATCGGTTGCGATTTCGTTTGGGACTCCATATCGTAAAATAAATTTTTCAACAAAAGCTTTGGCGATAGTTACTGTCTCTTTATTTGGTACTGCATATGCTTCTACATATTTCGTTAATTCGCATTGCAGCGTTAAGATGTAAGAAAAATTATTTATGTCTGTTTCGATAGGACCTACTACATCAAGAAAAATTTTTTCAAACGCTGAATTGGCTGTTGTTGTAATCACCATGGGTTCTTTGACTTTTTTACTATGTTTTTGTTTCTGACATTTGTCACAACATTTAACAAATTGGTTTATGTCATTTGTCATTCCTTTCCAAAAATAATATTTTTTAATATTGTTTGTCATTCGCTTCATGCCTGCATGACCACTGGTTGGAAGCAAATGGAAGTCGTTTAAAATAATTCTTTTCATTTTTTCATCTGTCACTTTCTTAACATTATTTATTACACATATTCTAGGTATATGATCATTATATTTACTTTTGTTTTCCTTCAAAAATTCATTAGTCATACCTGCTAGCTTTTTAATTTGTTGCGCATTACCATCATTCTTTAAAAATATTAATTCATTAATTTTAATTTCTTTGCAAAGCAATCCTAAATCTTTCAACAGTTCGTCTCGCGTTGCTGTTGATAAAGATTTTAAGTTCATATACAAAATAAATAGTGAAGGAACATATTTAAAATATTTTTTCTCTGACAACTTATGGTCTAGTTTGTTTACATTATTAAATTCATCTTTTGATGATATTATTAATTCGAAACTATTTAATGGTTTCTTCAGAATTTCGACAACATTTGGATGGCCAGTCCGCGTACTGTCGGGATTCTGTTTCACCTCTGACTTGGATTCAACTTGTGTTCTTCTTGTTTGTGCCCTTGTCATCACACTCACAACTTTCTGATTCATTCTTTTTAATTCATCCGATGTCACACTCACACTTAAATTTTCATTCTTATTTCTATCATTGTTAGTATTTTCATGAGTATCGATAAGAACACGTGATAATGCATCCGCGGCTGAGTTATCACATCCTCTTACGTACTCTACTGTAAAATCATATTCTTCCAAACACAAGCGGAATTTTGTCAAACGACTGGATGGATCAGTCATGTTAAATAGATAGACTAACGGGCGGTGATCCGTTAAAATCTTAAATTTCCGTCCGTATAAATATACTCTAAAGTGTTTTATTGCCCAAGTTATGGCTAATAATTCTTTCTCAATCGTTGAATACCTAACTTCACTTTTATTCAAACTTCTGCTGGCATAAGCTACTGGTTTGCCATTTTGATTTGCCAAGACAGCGCCTAATGCAAGACCTGAGGCGTCTGTTTGTACTATGAATTCATTATTCTGACTTAAATTTGGATATTGTAGCACTGGAGGCTGTATTAAAGCATTTCTCAGAGTTTGAAACGAATTTTCACATTCCTCTGACCAACTGAATTCTACTAATTTTCTACTAAGTTTGTTTAATGGAACTGCAATTTTTGCAAAATTTGGAATATACTTTCTATAATAATTAGCAAAAGCTACAAATCCTTTTACTTCGTCCGAATTTTTTGGTGTTGGATAATTTTCTAAGACTTTAGTTTTTTCTGGGTCAGGTAAAATACCTTCAGATGTAATGGTGTGACCTAGATATAAAATTTCCTTTTTTAAAAATTCACATTTTAATGGGTTTAATTTTAAATTTACTTTCCTGAGTCTTTGAAAAACTTTAGTTAAATTCGAATTATGATCGTGTAAATTTCTACCAAAAACTATTAAATCATCTAAATAAACAAAACAATTTTCATAATTCAATCCAGCCATTGCAATTGTCATTAACCTTGAAAAAGCACTGGGGCTCGTTTTTAACCCCATGGGCAGTCGTTTCATCTGATATTGCCCTTGACTCGTTGAAAATGCTGTTAAGGTCTGCTGGCTTCATTTAATTTTACTTGGTAATAACCTTGACTTAGATCAAGATGTGAGAAGTATACTGCACCTGATAATGAATCAAAAATATCTGTGATATTAGGCAGTGGGAACTTATCATCATGAGTTTTTGTATTTAATAGCCTAAAATCAACTACGCATCTAAATTTCTTTTGACCACTACTATCAGTTTTTTTGGGAACCAATAAAATTGGTGCTGACCATTCACTTTTTGCTGGTTCTATTATATCGTCGTCGCACATTTGTTTTATTTGTTTTTCAATTTCAGCTTTTTGAGTATGAGGGACTCTATAGGGTTTTACATAAACTGGTGTCGCATTTTCTTTTAATGTTATTGTTTGTTCGTAAAGGTTCGTGGTTGTTAATTTGTCGTTTGGTAAATGGAAAATATCTGCATACTTAGCACAAATGTTTATGATTTCTCGACTTTCTTCTTCATTAAGTTTGTCCACATTAACTGTTCTTAAAACTTCTGTTACTCGATCAACTGAATTTTGTGTTTCATTAAATTTACAACATTTATAGTCGCTTAATTTTTGAATTTCATACTGGACATCTTTTAATTGAATTTCTTTTTCACTAACATTTAAAATTTTGACAGGTATTTTTCCGTCTTGCGGTCTTACTACTACTCCTGCTAAAAAAACTTGTTCGCATAGTTCTTTTGGAATTACTACGCAGTCTTCTTTTATGGAAACTGGGAGGTATTGAATTGTTTCACAACGTGCTGGAATTGTTAAAATATTACTCTGCTCCTCCGGTTCTAAATTAATAGAAATTGTTCCGTTATTATTTGCCAATGTTAATTTATTATCTTCATAACTGATTTGTCCGTTATATTTTTTGATAAAATTTCTAACTAAAATTCCGTCTGTACCGCAATTTAAATTTTTAAAAACGTAAAATTTGTGTTGAAAAATTTGATTTCTAATCTTTAATTTTAGATATGCAAAACCTTCTGAAAAAATGTTACCTATTATACTTTGAATTTTGATCTTTTCTTTATGAATTTCAATGTGCGGAGGTAAACAGTTTAATTTAATAGCTGACAAACTAGCCCCAGTATCTAGTAATAATTTAAGTGATTTTTCATTTACCTTTACTGTAATCCAGTCGATGCCGGACGCTGTATTAATTTGATTTATCTGGTAGGCCTCGAAAAAATTTTTCGGACTCGTTGTTTGTTTCTGTATAATTTACTTGTCTATGTGACCGTTCGTTTCGGTTCTTAAATTGAGTAGTGTTATTTTGGTAATTTCGATTTCTGTGATAGTTGTCTTTTTTGAATTGTCCGTTATTAAATTTATTGTGATATGAACCACGATTGTAATTTGAATTTGTAAAGGTCTTATTGTAATTTGGTCTTTGACTCAAATTTGAGCTGTTTTGGTTTCGACAAGAACCTCTGTAGGAACCCCTATATGAACCTCTGTGTGGACTTTTTGACATGGACATTATTTGAAATTGATTAGAACTTCCGGGTGCGCGTGAGTCGCTTTCGTCGATTGCAGCCCTTATGCAATCTTTCAAAGAGTCAACATTTCTAGCCGCTAAAATAGTGCTAAGACGTTGGTTTTTTAAACCATCTGAAAATTGCTTAATGGCTGCTTTCTCGTTTACCGTTTTTAGTATCTTAAATGCCTTGTTATCTCCATCAGCTTGCGAGATCGTTAGATTGACAAATAAATCTTCAATTTCTTTACCGAATTCTTCAATTGATTTACTTCCTTGCATTGCACGATTTAATTTTGATTGTAATGACGTTGCTGATTGTTTGGTTAGTAAATGCTTTCTGATATCCGTTACTAAATCTTTGACTGACTCATAAGATACGTCTAATCTTAATTTGGCACTTGCAGATAAACGCGTTTTTAAAACAAAGTTTATTAAATTTTGCTTGCTTGCATCATTTATCATCGTGTCATAGAGTTCAATGGCATCAATTAGTTGTAGTGTTGTCGTTTCGTCATTGTTTATTACTGGTAATAAATTGCATGCTACCTTCAAATCAAAAGCCATTTTGGAAGAATTATCTGGATTTTGTAATTCAGAATTTATATTTTAATTTTGTGGGATTGGCTCCTCAATATTTTGAGAAATATCAAAAGCTAAAATTTCGTTGTAAATTTTGTCAATATTTGCTTTTAAATGTATAAATTCTTGGACCTCGGTGTCCGTACACACCTCTATATTTTTTTTTATATTTTCAATCAAATTGATCCGTTGTACATAAATTTCTTTAGCTCTTCCTAATTTCTTACTTAACCATTCACCCTGTCTTCTTTCTTTCCCAGCTTTAATTAAATGTGTCTTAATTACGCATAGCTCATCATAAATACTTTGTAGTGACATTTAACAAAGTAAAAAAAAATTTTGTGAAATTGATGGCTTGCAAAAAAAATAACAGGAAATCTATTTCAAAATCGAGAACAACTAGTCAATAATGCAACTACAGCGATTTCACAATTTGGACGATTTACAGTGTAAAATTCGCAATTCCGCACTTCCTGATGTCTTCATCGGGTGCACTGAATTCGATGAGGCGATGAACTTCAGTTGTCGACCTAATTCGGAAATCCTCTTTTGACAAATTTTCGGCAGGGTCCACTCTTTGACTTTTTGACAGGCTTCAGTCCTCGGCAGGATTCACTGTTTGACTTTTTGACAGGTTTCAATTTTCGGCAGGGTCCACTTTTTGACGTTTTGACAGGTTTCACTTTTCGGCAGGATCTACTTTTTGACACTTTTTTACCTTTTGACAGGTTTTCGTTTTCGGCAGGGTCGCCATGAAATGGATTACAAAATGTTTACTTTACATTTCTTTATTACTTCGTATGGCACTACATTATTGTTGCTACCTCGAAGGCAACGTATCGACTCCCCCCATGACTAATAATGTGGTAATACTTATAACCTACTCTTACCTATTCACTCTCTCACTCTTTCATTCCACTAATTAATCAACATTATTATATTATCTATTTTGACACCTTTCATCTACCACTACAGGAGAATAAATATTGGAGTGAGGATAATAATAGAGTATGCAGGATGTGTGGAGAAAAAAAAAAGGAGACGATAGAGCATTTGTTGAAGGAATGCGTATAATTGAGAGGGAGAGATGAGAGTAGAGAAGAAATTTTGAATGAGGACGGAAGAGGGATCGAATGGATGAGGAAGGTTGAGTGGAGAAGAGGGACAATAAGTGGGGAGGGAAAAAAGCTGCTAGTTAATGTGTTGAATTATTGATTTATTTAGTTTTATTTTTATTATATTATATTTTATTTTATTTGAGTTATGGGAAATGTATCGGATACTTTATAAACCTGTAAAGGTAATAAATATACATACTACTACACTGTACTTATAATTATGTACCTGATGTTACACCCACCTTATTTTAAGCAATAAAGTCTCGGGAAATTAATTTTTTCGTTTTAACAGTTTACAGCAGCAAATTTATGAAAAAAGGTTTCTTTTGTTATCTCAAATAAATATATACAATATACAGAGAATAAACAAAGGAAAATATATTCTTTCAGCATAGAAAAAAAAATTATGTAAATATCTCCAATAAAATATAAGTAATGCTATATAACATACATATTACTAAAATATGTATATACAGTGTGGAAATTAAGTAAAGAATAAATTCAGTAACTCCGTTAGTATTTGCACTAGAAATAAAACTTAAAAAGCATGTGGTAGGGCTAATTACAGCGCATCCGACGAACGTATAGAATTTTTTTTTCATCACTTTTTTTTTAGTTATGACGTCATCAATATATATATATATATATTATAGGCATAGGCATATGGCATAGGTTGCCATTAAAAAAACATTGATGACGTCATAACTGTCAAAAAAATTAATGAAAAAAAAAATTGTATACGTTCCTCGGATGCGCTAGAATTTGCCCTATCACATGCTTTTTGAGTTCTATTTCTTGTGAAAATACTAACGGAGTTAGTGAATTTATTCCTTACTTAATTTCCACACTGTATGCTTCAAATATTTAACCGATTTCTCTTGGCCCTCCAGATCCAAGTTGACGTTTTTCTAATTAATTTTGAAGAGTTTTTTTAGTTATTGTGATAGAACTGTGTCAGTGTGCCAGAGTAACTAAAGATAAGTTTTTCAGAACCAATAAACACACCAGATCCGCAACTTTCCAACCGCCCCCTATACAAAAGAGCCTCGTTCGCTGCTTGCAAATTACGAGAAGATGGGCCCTCCTCTCCGGGGATTCTTGAACAAATTCCTCCAGACGCGCGTACGTCATCACATAGTGTGTCGGCACCCGGACACGTATATTTATGGGGGAGTGGATGACCTGGTGCGAGGAGGCGAAATCCTCGCGCGATTTTCGACTTTATATATATGATATGGTATATTAGATAAGTGTCAGCGCGGATCAGGCACGAAGCAGAAAACGGCGCGTGACGAGGAAATAAATCAAGAGAGAAGTGTGTGCGATATGGCCGTGCCGTAATGTGTTGAGGATGCGGTGCCGTTTTTACATAAGTGAGGAAGCAATAATATGAGGGCGGGACCGGAAAGACCAATGTGTCTTTCATCTATAATGAATGTGGGGTCAAGGAGCTCTTAATATCATCTTCATGATAAGCGCAATTTGGACTAATTGTTGGACAAAACTCACCCATCCAATGCGCTCCAACCGAACGTGTTGTTTTAAACGGCTGTCGGAGATGTCAATTTGACAGCTACAGGACAGTCTGCCATGGGGTTTCGGCTGAGTTATTTCATTAGCGTTTTTTGTAAAACACACCGAAATAGCAAATCAATCCCCTTCTGGGACTTTTTCGTGCAAATTTCCATCAGCCGCGTAAGCGGACGTGTAAT
The DNA here is from genome assembly GCA_963583935.1 of Diaperis boleti. Taxonomy (NCBI): domain Eukaryota; kingdom Metazoa; phylum Arthropoda; class Insecta; order Coleoptera; family Tenebrionidae; genus Diaperis; species Diaperis boleti. The sequence goes on from OY757242.1 coordinate 11,174,408, forward strand.
TGGTGCGCGTTCTCCATCGGAATCGGATCCGCCGCAGTCGAGAGAACAGAACAGGAACGTCGGTATTACGGCCGAAGTTGGCACTAATCTGATTACTGGGTTACAGCAATCGCTTCTCCGATTAATCGAAAACTCCAACTACTACTCCGCAACGTTAACCTATTCGCAACTTGTGTAACACTTGCCGCTGCAAATAATTCGGTGATTGCCTGCCTGCGTGTCTGCGTTCTTGCGACGATGAGGAATGGCTAATGGAGGAGCGGGAGAAGTTTCTGGAGTTCGGAACGAGATTTGGGGGGATTTAAGGAGTATTTTTGTGTGTAAGCCACAATTTTAGAATTTCTTGATTGAAGTTCTGTATCGGATTCTATAGTAATTCTCACTATCTAATTTCATTGCAAAATAAAGCCAACTTTTTTTTTATGTTTGTGGAAAATTTGTGGCGGAAACTGTTTAAGAAAGACATCCCATTCCATTGAAGTCGAACAATAACAATAATTTGGTGGGATTAAATCAGTTTCGTTTTACAGCACCGTCAGCGACAAAGGCGGCTTTGGCGCTCGTGACAAATCCATAAATTGACATGTAAACCCGTGGTGTTTTATTTCGTGGAATTTGGAGTGTTTTTACAGTTTTTGTTGTTTTTGTGTCTTCCAGACTGTTCATCAATGTGTGACCAAACATGGGGGCTGTTAGCAGCGCGAAATTGAAGGTAGGATTATCAATTTTTTGTATTTTGTAATTTCAAACTGGGCCGGTCCACTATGCTGGTCGCGCGGGGGTGTTCGGCAGGTACAGTTTTGGACATTTGTGACAGTGGCATTTAAGTTCTAAAGCAGTCTTTATGGAATCTGGATTCATAACCCTATTTTTAGATATTGTCAGTGTGACAGGCACAAATTAATGTAAATGACATCGATTAGAATGATTTTTTGAAGGAATGTTAAACAATAATGTCCAATGTTGGGTGTTCCCAATTGTAATAATTTGAATTTTTGGTGTTTGTGAAAAATTTGGGGCGGAAACAGTTTAAGGAAGACTTTAGACTCACTTGATTTTCATCAATTTTTTTTAACACAATTATTATAAAATGTCTGCATCCTTAACGTCCTCCACTTCCTTTGACGATGACTCTGATGTTATTCCCGTTCACGTAGGCATAAATTTTCAAAAAATAGTGTTATTGAAATTTTGAATCGGATTGGATAAAATATGTCTTTTTTAATCTTGGATTTGACAACAGCCCTTTAGAAAATGTCTTTTTTAATTTTGGATTTGACAACAGCCTTTTTGAAAATATCTTTTTCAATTAATTTTGGATTGGGCAACATCTTATAAAATATATTTTTTAATCTTGGATTTGACATTTTAAAAAGTTTAGTAAGTGTTCCTGTAAATTTTGGATTTCAACATACTTTAAGAAAGTGCCTTTTTCAAATTTGGATTTCGCCACATCTTAGAAAATGTCTTTGTTAACCTTGGATTTGACAACAGCACCTTAAAAAGTTTTTTTTTTTATTTTGGATTTGACAACAACTTAGAAAGTTATTTTTTTATCGTTTAAGTATGTTTTGTTCTGGGTTTGATAATATTCCTTCAAAAAATGTTTCACAATTTTAGGTTTGACATCATCCACTTAGAAGGTGTCTTTAGAAAGTTTCTTTTTAATGTTAGGTTTGAAAACATGATCGATGAAAATGTATTTTTTTATTTTGGATTTGACATCTTTTAGAAAGTGTCTTTTGTAATTTTGTTGTTGGGTTTGACAATATCCCCTTAGGAATTATGTTTAATTCTGGGTATGACAACATCTCTTTAGGAAGGGTTTTATACTTTTAACTTTGACAACATCCACTTGGAAGGTGTCCTTTTTAATTCTGGGTTTGACAACATCCCTTTAGAAAGTGTCTTTTAATGTTACATTTAACAACAGCCTTTAAAGTGTCTCATTTAATCTCGGATTTGACATCCTTATACATAAGAAGTGTCTTATTAAATTTTGGATTTGGCAACATCTTAGAAAGTGTCTTTTTTAATCTTGGATTTGACAACCCCCTTAGAAAGTGTCTCTTTTAATTTTGGATTTGACAACGTCCTTTTCAAAAATATCTTTTTCATTTTTGGATTTGGCAACATATTATAATGTTTTTGTTAATCTTGGATTTGATAACACCCCCTTAGGAAGTGTCTTTTTTAATTTCGGATGTGACATCATTTTAGAAAGTATTTTTTTCAATTAATTTTGGATTGGCCAACATCTTAGAAAATATATTTTTTAATCTTGGATTTGACAACATACGTTAAGAAAGTGCCTTTTTCTATTCTGGATTTTGCCACATCTTAGAAAATGTCTTTGTTATCCTTGGATTTGACAGCAGCACCTTAGGAAGTTCCTGTTTAATTTTGGATTTGACAACTTTTTTTATCGTTTAAGTGTGTTTAGTTCTGGGTTTGACAACATTCCTTCAAAAAGTGTTTCACAATTTTAGGTTTGACATCATTCACTTAGAAGGTCTCTTGTTTAATTCTGGGTTTGACAACAAACCTTTAGAAAGTTTCTTTTTAATATTGGGTTTGAAAACATGATCCATGAAAATGTATTTTTTTATTTTGGATTTGACATATTTTAGAAAGTGTCTTTTGTAATTTTATTGTTGGGTTTGACAATATCCTCTTAGGAATTATGTTTAATTCTGGGTCTGACAACATCCCTTTAGGAAGGGTTTGATACTTTTAAGTTTGACAACATCCACTGGGAAGGTGTCTTTTTTAATTCTGGGTTCGACAACATCACTTTAGAAAGCGTCTTTTACTGTTGCATTTTACAACAGCCTTTAAGAAAGTGTCTCATTTAATCTTAATGTCTTATTAAATTTTGCATTTGGCAACATCTTAGAAAGTGTCTTTTTTAATCTTGAATTTGACAACCCTCTTAGAAAGTGTCTCTCTTAATTTTGGATTTGACGACGTCCTTTTCGATTTTTTTTTTCATTTTTGGATTTGGCAACATATCATAGTGTCTTTGTTAATCTTGGATTTGATAACACCCCCTTAAAAAACATCTCTCTTTAATTTCTGATTTGTCAACATAATTATAGAAAGTACCTTCAGAAACTTTGGAAACTTTTTTTAATGTTGGACTTGACAATAGCCCCTTAGTAAGTGTGTCTTTTAATTTTGGATTTCGCTGCATCTTAGAAAGTGTCTTTGTTAATCTTGGATTTGACAACAGCACCTTAGGAAGTTTCTTTTTTAATCTTGGACTTGACAGCTTTGAAAGTTTTTTTATTATTTAAGTATTTTTAATTCTGGATTTGACAACAAACCTTTAGAAAGTGTTTTTTTTTTTGTTGGGTTTGAAGACATCATCTTAGAAAATGTATTCTTTTATTTTGGGTTCCATAAAAATCCATTAAAAAGTGTCTATTCTAATGTTAGTTATGACATAGAAAGTAGGTATATTTGGTTATTTTGGATTTGACATCCCTTTATGAAGTGTCCATTTCACCTTTGGATCTGAGAACATCTCTTAGAAAGTGTCTTTTGTAATTTTGCATTTGATAGCATCTTGTTTTTTTCATTGTTGGGTTTGACAATATCCTCTTAAAAATTATGTATAATTCTGGGTCTGAGAACATTCCTTTTAAAAGGGTTTTATACTTCCCTTAGAATGTCTTTTTTAATCTTGGGTTTGGCAACAGCCCTTTAGAAAATGTTTTTTTTTTTAATTTTGTTTTTGACATCCTTATACATAGAAAGTGTCTTCTTGAATTTTGGTTTTGGCATCATCTTAGAATATGTTTTTTTTTAATTCTGGGTTTGACAACATCCCTTTAGAAAGTGTCTTTTTTAATTTTGGATTTGAGAACGGCCTTTTTGAAAATATGTTTTTCAGTTTTCGATTTGGCAACATCCTATAAAGTGTCTTTTTTAATCTTGTATTTGATAACACCCTCTTAGGAAGTCTTTGATATTTCGGATGTGTCAACATCATTTTAGAAAGTATCTTTTTTAATTAATTTTGGATTGGGCAACATCTTAGAAAATATATTTTTTAATCTTGGATTTGACATCTTAAAAAGTTTACTAAGTGTTCCTTTAAATTTTGGATTTGACAACATACTTTAAGAAAGTGCCTTTTTAAATTTTGAATTTTGACACATCTTAGAAAATGTCTTTGTTAACCTGGGATTTGACAGCAGCACCTTAGGAAGTTTTTTTTTATTTTGGATTTGACAACTTAGAAAGTTATTTTTTTTATCGTTTAAGTATGTTTAAGTTCTGGGTTTGACAACATTCCTTCAAAAAGTGTTTCACAATTTTAGGTTTGACATCATCCACTTAGAAGGTGTCTTGTTTAATTCTGGGTTTGACAACAAACCTTTAGAAAGTTTCTTTTTAATGTTGGGTTTGAAAACATGATTTATAAAAATTTATTTTTTTATTTTGGATTTGACATCTTTTAGAGAGTGTCTTTTGTAATTTTATTGTTGTGTTTGACAATATTCTCTTAGGAATTATGTTTAATTCTGGTTCTGACAACATCCCTTTAGGAAGGGTTTTATACTTTTAAGTTTGACAACATTCACTTGGATGGAAGGTGTCCTTTTTAATTCTGGGTTTGACAACATCCCTTTAGAAAGTGTCTTGTAATGTTACATTTTACAACAGTCTTTAAGAAAGTGTCTCATTTAATCTCGGATTTGACATCCTTATACATAAGAAGTGTCTTATTAAATTTTGGATTTGGCAACATTTTAGAAAGTGTCTTTTTTATTCTTGGGTTTGACAACCCCCTTAGAAAGTGTCTCTTTTAATTTTGGATTTGACAACGTCCTTTTCAAAAATATCTTTTTCATTTTTGGATTTGGCAACATAATATAATATCTTTGTTAATCTTGGATTTGATAACACCCCCTTAGAAAGTGTCTTTTTTAATTTCGGATGTGTCAACATCATTTTAGAAAGTATTTTTTTCAATTAATTTTGGATTGGGCAACATCTTAGAAAATATATTTTTTAATCTTGGATTTGACATCTTAAAAAGTTTAGTTAGTAAGTGTCTCTTTTAATTTTGGATTTGACAACGTCCTTTTCAAAAATATCTTTTTCATTTTTGGATTTGCCAACATATAATGTTTTTGTTAATCTTGGATTTGATAACACCCCCTTAGCAAGTGTCTTTTTTAATTTCGGATGTGACATCATTTTAGAAGGTATTTTTTTCAATTAATTTTGGATTGGGCAACATCAACATCTTAGAAAATATTTTTTAATCTTGGATTTGACGTCTTAAAAAGTTTAGTAAGTGTTTCTTTAAATTTTGGATTTGACAACATACTTCAAGAAAGTGCCTTTTTCAATTTTGGATTTTGCCACATCTTAGAAAATGTCTTTGTTAACCTGGGATTTGACAGCAGCACCTTAGAAAGTTTATTTTTTATTTTGGATTTGACAACTTAGAAAGTTATTTTTTTTATCGTTTAAGTATGTTTTGTTCTGGGTTTGACAACATTCCTTCAAAAAGTGTTTCACAATTTTAGGTTTGACATCATCCACTTAGAAGGTGTCTTGTTTAATTCTGGGTTTGACAACATCCCTTTAGAAAGTGTTTTTTTTAATTTTGGATTTGACAACGGCCTTTTTGAAAATATGTTTTTCAGTTTTCGATTTGGCAACATCTTATAAAGTGTCTTTTTTAATCTTGTATTTGATAACACCCTTTTAGGAAGTCTTTGATATTTCGGATGTGTCAACATCATTTTAGAAAGTATCTTTTTTAATTAATTTTGGATTGGGCAACATCTTAGAAAATATATTTTTTAATCTTGAATTTGACATCTTAAAAAGTTTACTAAGTGTTCCTTTAAATTTTGGATTTGACAACATTCTTTAAGAAAGTGCCTTTTTAAATTTTTAATTTTGACACATCTTAGAAAATGTCTTTGTTAACCTGGGATTTGACAGCAGCACCTTAGGAAGTTTATTTTTTATTTTGGATTTGACAACTTAGAAAGTTATTTTTTTCTCGTTTAAGTATGTTTAGTTCTGGGTTTGACAACATTCCTTCAAAAAGTGTTTCACAATTTTAGGTTTGACATCATCCACTTAGAAGGTGTCTTCTTTAATTCTGGGTTTGACAACAAACCTTTAGAAAGTTTCTTTTTAATGTTGGGTTTGAAAACATGATTTATAAAAATGTATTTTTTTATTTTGGATTTGACATCTTTTAGAGAGTGTCTTTTGTAATTTTATTGTTGTGTTTGACAATATTCTCTTAGGAATTATGTTTAATTCTGGTTCTGACATCCCTTTAGGAAAGGTTCTATACTTTTAAGTTTGACAACATTCACTTGGATGGAAGGTGTCCTTTTTAATTCTGGGTTTGACAACATCCCTTTAGAAAGTGTCTTGTAATGTTACATTTTACAAGAGTCTTTAAGAAAGTATCTCATATAATCTCGGATTTGACATCCTTATACATAAGAAGTGTCTTATTAAATTTTGGATTTGACAACATACTTTAAGAAAGTGCCTTTTTAAATTTTGAATTTTGACACATCTTAGAAAATGTCTTTGTTAACCTGGGATTTGACAGCAGCACCTTAGGAAGTTTTTTTTTATTTTGGATTTGACAACTTAGAAAGTTATTTTTTTTATCGTTTAAGTATGTTTAGTTCTGGGTTTGACAACATTCCTTCAAAAAGTGTTTCACAATTTTAGGTTTGGCATCATCCACTTAGAAGGTGTCTTGTTTAATTCTGGGTTTGACAACAAACCTTTAGAAAGTTTCTTTTTAATGTTGGGTTTGAAAACATGATTTATAAAAATGTATTTTTTTATTTTGGATTTGACATCTTTTAGAGAGTGTCTTTTGTAATTTTATTGTTGTGTTTGACAATATTCTCTTAGGAATTATGTTTAATTCTGGTTCTGACAACATCCCTTTAGGAAGGGTTTTATACTTTTAAGTTTGACAACATTCACTTGGATGGAAGGTGTCCTTTTTAATTCTGGGTTTGACAACATCCCTTTAGAAAGTGTCTTGTAATGTTACATTTTACAACAGTCTTTAAGAAAGTGTCTCATTTAATCTCGGATTTGACATCCTTATACATAAGAAGTGTCTTATTAAATTTTGGATTTGGCAACATTTTAGAAAGTGTCTTTTTTATTCTTGGGTTTGACAACCCCCTTAGAAAGTGTCTCTTTTAATTTTGGATTTGACAACGTCCTTTTCAAAAATATCTTTTTCATTTTTGGATTTGGCAACATAATATAATATCTTTGTTAATCTTGGATTTGATAACACCCCCTTAGAAAGTGTCTTTTTTAATTTCGGATGTGTCATCATCATTTTAGAAAGTATTTTTTTCAATTAATTTTGGATTGGGCAACATCTTAGAAAATATATTTTTTAATCTTGGATTTGACATCTTAAAAAGTTTAGTAAGTGTCTCTTTTAATTTTGGATTTGACAACGTCCTTTTCAAAAATATCTTTTTCATTTTTGGATTTGCCAACATATAATGTTTTTGTTAATCTTGGATTTGATAACACCCCCTTAGGAAGTGTCTTTTTTAATTTCGGATGTGACATCATTTTAGAAAGTATTTTTTTCAATTAATTTTGGATTGGGCAACATCAACATCTTAGAAAATATATTTTTTAATCTTGGATTTGACGTCTTAAAAAGTTTAGTAAGTGTTTCTTTAAATTTTGGATTTGACAACATACTTCAAGAAAGTGCCTTTTTCAATTTTGGATTTTGCCACATCTTAGAAAATGTCTTTGTTAACCTGGGATTTGACAGCAGCACCTTAGAAAGTTTATTTTTTATTTTGGATTTGACAACTTAGAAAGTTATTTTTTTTATCGTTTAAGTATGTTTTGTTCTGGGTTTGACAACATTCCTTCAAAAAGTGTTTCACAATTTTAGGTTTGACATCATCCACTTAGAAGGTGTCTTGTTTAATTCTGGGTTTGACAACATCCCTTTAGAAAGTGTTTTTTTTAATTTTGGATTTGACAACGGCCTTTTTGAAAATATGTTTTTCAGTTTTCGATTTGGCAACATCTTATAAAGTGTCTTTTTTAATCTTGTATTTGATAACACCCTTTTAGGAAGTCTTTGATATTTCGGATGTGTCAACATCATTTTAGAAAGTATCTTTTTTAATTAATTTTGGATTGGGCAACATCTTAGAAAATATATTTTTTAATCTTGAATTTGACATCTTAAAAAGTTTACTAAGTGTTCCTTTAAATTTTGGATTTGACAACATTCTTTAAGAAAGTGCCTTTTTAAATTTTTAATTTTGACACATCTTAGAAAATGTCTTTGTTAACCTGGGATTTGACAGCAGCACCTTAGGAAGTTTATTTTTTATTTTGGATTTGACAACTTAGAAAGTTATTTTTTTCTCGTTTAAGTATGTTTAGTTCTGGATTTGACAACATTCCTTCAAAAAGTGTTTCACAATTTTAGGTTTGACATCATCCACTTAGAAGGTGTCTTCTTTAATTCTGGGTTTGACAACAAACCTTTAGAAAGTTTCTTTTTAATGTTGGGTTTGAAAACATGATTTATAAAAATGTATTTTTTTATTTTGGATTTGACATCTTTTAGAGAGTGTCTTTTGTAATTTTATTGTTGTGTTTGACAATATTCTCTTAGGAATTATGTTTAATTCTGGTTCTGACATCCCTTTAGGAAAGGTTCTATACTTTTAAGTTTGACAACATTCACTTGGATGGAAGGTGTCCTTTTTAATTCTGGGTTTGACAACATCCCTTTAGAAAGTGTCTTGTAATGTTACATTTTACAAGAGTCTTTAAGAAAGTATCTCATATAATCTCGGATTTGACATCCTTATACATAAGAAGTGTCTTATTAAATTTTGGATTTGACAACATACTTTAAGAAAGTGCCTTTTTAAATTTTGAATTTTGACACATCTTAGAAAATGTCTTTGTTAACCTGGGATTTGACAGCAGCACCTTAGGAAGTTTTTTTTTATTTTGGATTTGACAACTTAGAAAGTTATTTTTTTTATCGTTTAAGTATGTTTAGTTCTGGGTTTGACAACATTCCTTCAAAAAGTGTTTCACAATTTTAGGTTTGGCATCATCCACTTAGAAGGTGTCTTGTTTAATTCTGGGTTTGACAACAAACCTTTAGAAAGTTTCTTTTTAATGTTGGGTTTGAAAACATGATTTATAAAAATGTATTTTTTTATTTTGGATTTGACATCTTTTAGAGAGTGTCTTTTGTAATTTTATTGTTGTGTTTGACAATATTCTCTTAGGAATTATGTTTAATTCTGGTTCTGACAACATCCCTTTAGGAAGGGTTTTATACTTTTAAGTTTGACAACATTCACTTGGATGGAAGGTGTCCTTTTTAATTCTGGGTTTGACAACATCCCTTTAGAAAGTGTCTTGTAATGTTACATTTTACAACAGTCTTTAAGAAAGTGTCTCATTTAATCTCGGATTTGACATCCTTATACATAAGAAGTGTCTTATTAAATTTTGGATTTGGCAACATTTTAGAAAGTGTCTTTTTTATTCTTGGGTTTGACAACCCCCTTAGAAAGTGTCTCTTTTAATTTTGGATTTGACAACGTCCTTTTCAAAAATATCTTTTTCATTTTTGGATTTGGCAACATAATATAATATCTTTGTTAATCTTGGATTTGATAACACCCCCTTAGAAAGTGTCTTTTTTAATTTCGGATGTGTCATCATCATTTTAGAAAGTATTTTTTTCAATTAATTTTGGATTGGGCAACATCTTAGAAAATATATTTTTTAATCTTGGATTTGACATCTTAAAAAGTTTAGTAAGTGTCTCTTTTAATTTTGGATTTGACAACGTCCTTTTCAAAAATATCTTTTTCATTTTTGGATTTGCCAACATATAATGTTTTTGTTAATCTTGGATTTGATAACACCCCCTTAGGAAGTGTCTTTTTTAATTTCGGATGTGACATCATTTTAGAAAGTATTTTTTTCAATTAATTTTGGATTGGGCAACATCAACATCTTAGAAAATATATTTTTTAATCTTGGATTTGACGTCTTAAAAAGTTTAGTAAGTGTTTCTTTAAATTTTGGATTTGACAACATACTTCAAGAAAGTGCCTTTTTCAATTTTGGATTTTGCCACATCTTAGAAAATGTCTTTGTTAACCTGGGATTTGACAGCAGCACCTTAGAAAGTTTATTTTTTATTTTGGATTTGACAACTTAGAAAGTTATTTTTTTTATCGTTTAAGTATGTTTTGTTCTGGGTTTGACAACATTCCTTCAAAAAGTGTTTCACAATTTTAGGTTTGACATCATCCACTTAGAAGGTGTCTTGTTTAATTCTGGGTTTGACAACATCCCTTTAGAAAGTGTTTTTTTTAATTTTGGATTTGACAACGGCCTTTTTGAAAATATGTTTTTCAGTTTTCGATTTGGCAACATCTTATAAAGTGTCTTTTTTAATCTTGTATTTGATAACACCCTTTTAGGAAGTCTTTGATATTTCGGATGTGTCAACATCATTTTAGAAAGTATCTTTTTTAATTAATTTTGGATTGGGCAACATCTTAGAAAATATATTTTTTAATCTTGGATTTGACATCTTAAAAAGTTTACTAAGTGTTCCTTTAAATTTTGGATTTGACAACATACTTTAAGAAAGTGCCTTTTTAAATTTTTAATTTCGACACATCTTAGAAAATGTCTTTGTTAACCTGGGATTTGACAGCAGCACCTTAGGAAGTTTATTTTTTATTTTGGATTTGACAACTTAGAAAGTTATTTTTTTCTCGTTTAAGTATGTTTAGTTCTGGGTTTGACAACATTCCTTCAAAAAATGTTTCACAATTTTAGGTTTGACATCATCCACTTAGAAGGTGTCTTGTTTAATTCTGGGTTTGACAACAAACCTTTAGAAAGTTTCTTTTTAATGTTGGGTTTGAAAACATGATTTATAAAAATGTATTTTTTTATTTTGGATTTGACATCTTTTAGAGAGTGTCTTTTGTAATTTTATTGTTGTGTTTGACAATATTCTCTTAGGAATTATGTTTAATTCTGGTTCTGACAACATCCCTTTAGGAAAGGTTTTATACTTTTAAGTTTGACAACATTCACTTGGATGGAAGGTGTCCTTTTTAATTCTGGGTTTGACAACATCCCTTTAGAAAGTGTCTTGTAATGTTACATTTTACAACAGTCTTTAAGAAAGTATCTCATATAATCTCGGATTTGACATTCTTATACATAAGAAGTGTCTTATTAAATTTTGGATTTGGCAACATCTTAGAAAGTGTCTTTTTTATTCTTGGGTTTGACAACCCCCTTAGAAAGTGTCTCTTTTAATTTTGGATTTGACAACGTCCTTTTCAAAAATATCTTTTTCATTTTTGGATTTGGCAACATATAATGTTTTTGTTAATCTTGGATTTGTTAACACCCCCTTAGGAAGTGTCTTTCTTAATTTCGTATGTGGCAACATCATTTTAGAAAGTATTTTTTTCAATTAATTTTGGATTGGGCAACATCAACATCTTAGAAAATATATTTTTTAATCTTGGATTTGACATCTTAAAAAGTTTAGTAAGTGTTTATTTAAATTTTGGATTTAACAACATACTTTAAGAAAGTGCCTTTTTCAATTTTGGATTTTGCCACATCTTAGAAAATGTCTTTGTTAACCTTGGATTTGACAGCAGCACCTTAGGAAGTTTCTGTTTAATTTTGGATTTGACAACTTTTTCTATCGTTTAAGTATGTTTAGTTCTGGGTTTGACAACATTCCTTCAAAAAGTGTTTCACAGTTTTAGGTTTGACATCATCCACTTTGAAGGTGTCTTGTTTAATTCTGGGTTTGACAACAAACATTTAGAAAGTTTCTTTTTAATGTTGGGTTTGAAAACATGATCTATGAAAATGTATTTTTTTATTTTGGATTTGACATCTTTTAGAAAGTGTCTTTTGTAATTTTATTGTTGAGTTTGACAATATCCTCTTAGGAATTATGTTTAATTCTGGTTCTGACAACATCCCTTTAGAAAGGGTTTTATACTTTTAAGTTTGACAACATCTACTTGGAAGGAGTCTTTTTTAATTCTGGGTTTGACAACATCACTTTAGAAAGTGTCTTTTAATGTTGCATTTTACAACAGCCTTTAAAGACTAACAGACTGAGAAATTGATACATTGGGGGCCGTGAGACTGAGAAAATGAGATAGTAAACTGAGAGACTGTAAAACTGGGAGATTGAGAGACTGACAGACTGGGGCACCGGTGAGAAACTGAAAACTGGAAAGCTGAGACTCTGAGAAACAGAAACTGAGAATCTGAGAGACTGTAAAACTAGGTATCGGAAAATTAAATACTCTGATACTCAAAAACTGAAAAACCGAAATTAAGAAAGCCAAGGAATGGGAAACCGTGAAACTGAAAAGCTGAGAAATTGAGAAACTAATCAACTAAGAAAGTGAGAAAGTTGAAAAACTGAGAAATTAAGAAAGTGAATCTTTGGGACTGCAAAATTGAGGATCTGGAAGACTTAGAAACTGAGAAACTCAGAAACTGAGTGACTGAGTAACTCTGAGAATCTGAAACAATTTAGATGTCGAGAGAATCATAAAATTGAGAAATTAAAAACTGAGATTGAGAACCAGAGACGTTGAGGAATCAATGAGCAGAGTAACTGGTAAATTGAAAAACTGAAAAGCTGAGAAATTAATTAATTGAAACGCTGGGACACTTAGAAACTACGACATTGAGGAAGTAAGGAATTGAGAAACTAAGAAAATGAACAAGTTAAGATATCGAGAAAATATGAAATTGGGGAATTAATAAGCTGATAAACTGAGAAACTTCAGGATTAACAGACTGAAAAATTGGTATATTGGCAGAATCGGAGACTGGGAAACTGACAAAGTAGGACACCGTGGAAATAAAAAAAAAACTAAGGGGGCGCGGAACTAAAGAATCAAAGAATTGAGATTCATGCTCAGAAATTGAGAAACTAAGAAACTTAGTAATTGAGGAACTGAGAGGCTATAGGTCTAGCAGAGCGACAAATTAGTAAATTGACAGTATGGGAGACTAAAAAAATGAGAAAGTAAAAGAGAAACTGAAATATTGTGAGACTGAGAGATTAATAATATTGAGAGACTGCGAGGTTGAAAGACTGTAAAATTTTGAAGCGGAGAGACTGATTGAGAGTCTGGAGCGTAGGGAGACTATTACAATTTAATACTGAGAGAATGGAAAATTTGAAAACCGAGAAGTTGACAGACTGACAATTTGAGGTTCTGAGATACTGGAAAACTGGTGTACTGAGAAGGTGAGTGACTTCGAAACTAGCAGGCTGAGATACTGAGGAATTGAAGAATTAAAAAACTGTGACAGTTTTATGCTCAGAAACTGGTAAATTAAGAAACTTAGTAACTGAGGGATTATCAGAGAAAAAATATGACAGAAACCAATAAAATAAGTAACTTAGTAACTGAGCCACTGAGATATTGAGATACTGACAAACTGGGGATACTTGGAAACTAAAAGACAAAGCATGAGGAACACATGAATTAATAAATTGAGAAACTGAGAGACTCAGTGCATACGAAATTGAAGAAGTAAGAATAGAGAAACTAATATAATAAAACTGAGACAATATAAAATTGGAGAACTGAGATGTTGACAGACTGACAGATTGAAATTATGAGATACTGGTAGATCGAGAAACTGAAAAAGTTAGTGACCTTGAGACTGCGAAACTAGCAGGACGCTATACTGAGAAACAGAGCATCTGAGGAATGAATGAACTGCAAAACCGAAAGACAGAAATTTCGGAATTAAGAATCTAAGAAACCATCAGATTGAAAGACTGAGAGACGGACATTTCAAGTTATCAAGTTTTCAATTGTTGCATTCTCACAAGGTTTTTAGGATCTCAAGTTTCAAAATTTTTGGTTTTTATATTTTATTGTAGCTTTTAATTTTGTTTTTCTGAACTCCAGATTTGCAGTTTTTTAAATTCTGGAATTTTATCTTCGAGTTTTGCAACCTGCAAAAATATTCGAATCAGCGTATTACAGAATTTTTAATTTTGGATCTTCGACTCACAAAATTTGCGAATTTTGATTATAAAAATTTTGACAGAATTTTGGAAAAAGTGGTCGGAATAAGAGGAGAAATAACACTAAAGTGTGACTACAGTGTTGCTAAAATTGGAACGAAATGAAAAATTACGGAAAGTCTTCAAAATTTGACTTTGAACTAGACAAAAGGAACATAAAATCTTGTATGAAACTCGGCTCTAATGGGAAGTTATTGACTCGTGTCATTTATGAATAGTAGTTTATGAAATCATTAAGAAAATGACAAAACGGTGTAATAGTAATATAAATTATGTAAATCGAAATAACGAATTATGAAATGGTTGATCAAATTATAAACTTACGAAACAATAAAACGAAATTGGGGAATAACGAAATTCTTGATGAAGTAATAAATTATCGAAATATCGTGAAATTTTTGCAATTAAAATTCTCGCCAAAATTACGAAACTGAAATAACGAAATATTGTAGTAAATATATAAAATTATTAAATGTTAAACAACTACCAAAACCATGTAATAACGAAATTTATAAAGTTATTAACAAAATAACGAAATAGTAAAATAATGAAACAACTAAATAACGAAATGGATTATTTAATTCTGAGAGGTTTTGACTTTTCAGGTTTTCAGTATCTCAGGTGTACAAATGTTCGGAGATCGCGGAACTGGGATACTGCGAGACTGAGAAATCGAAAAACTGACAGACTGAGAAATTGATATATTGGGAGGCCGTGAGACAAAAAATGAGATAGTAAAAGACTGTAACTGAGCGAGTGGAAAACTGGGAGATTGAGAGACTGACAGACTGGGGCACCGGTGTCTGAAGAACTAAAAAATTGAAAAACTGAAAAACTCAGAAAATGAGAAATTGATAAATTGAGAATCTGAAAATTGGGAAGCTGAGACGCTGACAAACAGAAACTGAGAATCTGAGAGACTGAGACCGTAAAACTATGTAACGGAAAATTAAATACTCTGATATTCAGAAACTAAAAAACAGAAATTAAGAAAGCTACAGAATGGGAAACTGAGAAACTGATTGACTGAGAAAGTGAGAAAGTGGAAAGCTGAGAAACTAAGAAATTGAGAAAATTAAACTTTGGGAGATGACGGGACTGCAAAATTGGGGATCTGGAAAACTTAGAAACTGAGCAACTGAGTAACTCTGAGGAACTGAAACACTTTAGATAGCGAGAAAACTATGAAATTGGGAAATTAAGAAGCTGAGACTGAGAATCTGAGAAGTTGAGGAATCAATGAACTAAGAAAAGGAGTAACTAAGTAACTGAGAAACGGAATAAATAAGAAACTGAGAAATTGAAAGACTTAAGATATTGAGAAAACTATGAATTTGTAAAATTAAGAAATCGAGATGCTGAAAAATAGTGTCTTTTCACTAAGAGACTGAGAGTATGAGGAACTAAACAATTAATAAATTGAAAAACTGAGATGCATAGAAACTGAGGAGCTACTGACAAGATGAAAAACTGAAAATCTGAAAAGCTGAGAAACAGAAACTAAGAAGCCTAAAATTGGTGTTCGTTCGAGGAGACTGAAAATATGAGAAACTAAGACACTGAAAGACTTAAGAGAGACTATGAAATTGAAGAATTAAGAAGCTGAGAAACTGAGAGACTTTAGGACTTACGGACAGATTTTTTAAATTACAATTTTTGATATTTGTGGAAAATTTGTTGCGGAAACTGTTTAAGAAAGACATCCCATTCCATTGCAGTCGAAAAATAACATTAATTTGGTGGTATTCGTTTTTACCGCACCGTCAACGACCAAGGTGGCTTTGGCGCTTGTGACAAATCCATAAACTGACATGTAAACCCGTGGTGTTTTATTTCGTGGAATTTGGAATGTTTTTACAGTTTTCGCTGTTTTTGTGTCTTCCAGACTGTTCATCAATGTGTGACCAAACATGGGGGCTGTTAGCAGCGCGAAATTGAAGGTAGGATTATCAGTTTTTTGTATTTTGTAATTTCAAACTGGGCCGGTCCACTATGCTGGTGGTGCGGGGGTGTTCGTTAGGTACAGTTGGGGACACTCAACATTGGGCATTTATGACATTGGCATTTAAGTTCTAAAGCAGTCTTTATGGAATCTCGATTCATAACCCTATTTTTACATATTGCTAGTGTGTCAGGCACAAATTAATGTAAATGACGCACGTCACGTCATCCATCAGCATCAATATCGATTACAATTATTTTTTGAAGGAATGTTAAAAAATTATGCCCAGTGCTGGGTGTCCCCAATTGTAATAATTAGAATTTTTGGTGTTTGTGGAAAATAACAATAATTTGGTGGGATTAAATCACTTTCGTTTTTACCGCACTGTCAGCGAGCAAAGGCGGCTTTGGCGCTAGTGACAAATCCGTAAATTGACATGTGAACTCGCGGTGTTTTATTTCGCGGTATTTTGAGTGTTTTTACAGTTTTTGTGTGTTCCAGAATGTTGATCGATGTGTTACAAAGGATGGGGGTTGTTTACAGCGCGTAATTCACGGTAGGATTATAAATTTTTTGTATTTTGTAATTTCAAACTGGGCCGGTCCACCATGCTGGTGCCGCCAGGTAGAGTTGAGGCACTCAACATTAAGATCTGAAGCGGTCTTTATGGAACCTCGATTCATAACCTTATTTTTAGCTATTGTCAGTGTGTCAGGCACAAATTAATGTAAATGACACGTCACGTCATCCATCAGCATTAGTATCGATTAGAATGATTTTTTGAATTTCAAAAAATTATGTCCAATCTTGGGTGTGCCAATTTGTAATAACCCCATTTTTTAAATTATGATTTTTGGTGTTTGCGGACAATTTGGGGCGAAAACAGTTTAAGGAAGAGACATACCATTGCGTTGAAATCGAAAATAACAATAATTTGCTGTGATTAAGGGCCGGTTGCATAAACGCAAATCAAAATTGGTTATCCAGTTAACAATCATTAAGTCGTAGAATGCGTTGCTCAAACGCCAATCACTTGATTTTCATCAAATTTTTTTAACACAATTATTATAAAATGTCTGCATCCTTAACGTCCTACACTTCCTTTGACGATGACTGTGGTGTTATTCCCGTTCCCGTAGGCATAAATTTTCAAAAAATAGTGTTATTTAAATTTTGAATCGGATTGGATAGAATATATTTTTTTTAATCTTGGGTTTGACAGCCCCCTTAGAAAGTGTCTCTTTTAATTTTGGATTTGACAACATATTATAATGTCTTTGTTAATATTGGATTTGATAACACCCTCTTAGGAAGTGTCTTTTTTATTTGGGATGTGTCAACATCATTTTAGAAAGTATCTTTTTCAATTAATTTTGGATTGGGCAACATCTTAGAAAATATATTTTTTAATCTTGGATTTGACATCTTAAAAAGTTTTGTAAGTGTTTATTTAAATTTTGGATTTGACAACATACTTTAAGAAAGTGCCTTTTTGAATTTTGTATTGTGCCACATCTTAGAAAATGTCTTTGTTAACCTGAGATTTGACAGCAGCACCTTAGGGAGTTTCTTTTTAATTTTGGATTTGACAACTTAAAAAGTTATTTTTTTTTTCTCGTTTAAGTATGTTTAGTTCTGGGTTTGATAACATTCCTTCAAAAATTGTTTAACAATTTTAGGTTTGACATCATCCACTTAGAAGGTGTCTTGTTTAATTCTGGGTTTGACAACAAACCTTTACAAAGTTTTTTTTTAATATTGGGTTTGAAAACATGATCCATGAAAATGTATTTTTTTATTTTGGATTTCACATCTTTTAGAAAGTGTCTTTGTTAATCTTGGATTTGATAACACCCCCTTAAAAAACATCTCTTTTTAATTTCTGATTTGTCAACATAATTATAGAAAGTACCTTCAGAAACTTTGGAAAGTTTTTTTAATGTTGGACTTGACAATAGCCCCTTAGTAAGTGTGTCTTTTAATTTTGGATTTCGCTGCATCTTAGAAAGTGTCTTTGTTAATCTTGGATTTGACAACAGCACCTTAGGAAGTTTCTTTTTTTATCTTGGACTTGACAACTTTGAAAGTTTTTTTATTATTTAAGTATTTTTAATTCTGGATTTGACAACAAAAATTTAGAAAGTGTTTTTTTTTGTTGGGTTTGAAGACATCATCTTAGAAAATGTATTCTTTTATTTTGGGTTCCATAAAAATTCCTTAAAAAGTGTCTATTCTAATGTTAGTTATGACATAGAAAGTAGGTATATTTGGTTATTTTGGATTTGACATCCCTTTATGAAGTGTCCATTTCAGCTTTGGACCTGACATCTCTTAGAAAGTGTCTTGTAATTTTGCATTTGATAGCATCTTATTTTTTTTTATTGTTGGGTTTGACAATATCCTCTTAAGAATTATGTATAATTCTGGGTCTGAGAACATTCCTTTAAAAAGGGTTTTATACTTTTAAGTTTGACATCCCTTACAATGTCTTTTTTAATCTTGGGTTTGGCAACAGCCCTTTAGAAAATGTTTTTTTTTAATTTTGTATTTGACATCCTTATACATAGCAAGTGTCTTCTTGAATTATGGTTTTGGCAACATCTTAGAATATGTCTTTTTTAATCTTGAATTTGACAACAGTCCCTTAGAAAATTTCTTTTTTAATTTTGGATTTGAGAATGGGCTTTTTGAAAATATTTTTTTCGGTTTTGGATTTGGCAACATCTTATAAAGTGTCTTTTTTAATCTTGTATTTGATAACACCCTCTTAGGAAGTGTCTTTGTTATTTCGGATGTGTCAACATCATTTTAGAAAGTATATTTTTCAATTAATTTTCGATTGGGCAACATCTTAGAAAATATATTTTTTAATCTTGGATTTGACATCTTAAAAAGTTTAGTAAGTGTTCCTTTAAATTTTGGATTTGACAACATACTTTAAGAAAGTGCCTTTTTCAATTTTGGATTTCGCCACATCTTAGAGGATATCTTTGTTAATCTTGGATTTGACAACAGCACCTTAGGAACTTTCTTTTTAATTTTGGATTTGACAACTTTGAAAGTTATTTTTTTATCGGTTAAGTATGTTTAGTTCTGGGTTTGACAACATTCCTTCAAAAAGTGTTTCACAATTTTAGGTTTGACATCATCCACTTTGAAGGTGTCTTGTTTAATTCTGGATTTGACAACAAACCTTTAGAAAGTTTCTTTTTAATGTTGGGTTTGAAAACATGATCTATGAAAATGTATTTTTTTATTTTGGATTTGACATCTTTTAGAAAGTGTTTTTTGTAATTTTATTGTTGGGTTTGACAATATCCCCTTAGGAATTATGTTTAATTCTGGGTATGACAACATCCTTTTAGGAAGGGTTTTATACTTTTAAGTTTGACAACATCCACATGGAAGGTGTCCTTTTAAATTCTGGGTTTGACATCATCCGTTTAGAAAGTGTCTTTTAATGTTACATTTTACAACAGCCTTTAAGAAAGTGTCTCATTTAATCTCGGATTTGACATCCTTATACATAAGAAGTGTCTTATTAAATTTTGGATTTGGCTCCATCTTAGAAAGTGTCTTTTTTAATCTTGGGTTTGACAACCCCCTTAGAAAGTGTCTCTTTTAATTTTTGATTTGACAACGTTCTTTTCAAAAATATCTTTTTCATTTTTGGTTTTGGCAACATAATATAATGTCTTTGTTAATCTTGGATTGGATGACACCCCCTTAGGAAGTGTCTTTTTTAATTTCGGATGTGTCAACATCATTTTAGAAAGTATTTTTTTCAATTAATTTTGGATTGGGCAACATCTTAGAAAATATATTTTTTAATCCTGGATTTGACATCTTAAAAAGTTTAGTACGTGTTTCTTTAAATTTTGGATTTGACAACATAGTTTAAGAAAGTGCCTTTTTGAATTTTGAATTTTGCCACATCTTAGAAAATGTCTTTGTTAAAGACTAACAGACTGAGAAATTGATATATTGGGGGCCGTGAGACTGAGAAAATGAGATAGTAAACTGAGAGACTGTAAAACTGGGAGATTGAGAGACTGACAGACTGGGGCACCGGTGAGAAACTGAAAACTGGAAAGCTGAGACTCTGAGAAACAGAAACTGAGAATCTGAGAGACTGTAAAACTAGGTATCGGAAAATTAAATACTCTGATACTCAAAAACTGAAAAACCGAAATTAAGAAAGCCAAGGAATGGGAAACCGTGAAACTGAGAAGCTGAGAAATTGAGAAACTAATCAACTAAGAAAGTGAGAAAGTGGACAGCTGCAAAGTTGAAAAACTGAGAAATTGAGAAATTAAGAAAGTGAATCTTTGGGAGATTGCGGGACTGCAAAATTGAGGATCTGGAAGACTTGGAAACTGAGAAACTCAGAAACTGAGTGACTGAGTAACTCTGAGAATCTGAAACAATTTAGATGTCGAGAGAATCATAAAATTGAGAAATTAAAAAGCTGAGATTGAGAACCAGAGAAGTTGAGGAATCAATGAGCAGAGTAACTGGTAAATTGAAAAACTGAAAAGCTGAGGAATCAATGAATTGAAAAGCTGAGACACTTAGAAACTACGACATTGAAGAAGTAAGCAATTGAGAAACTAAGAAAATGAACAAGTTAAGATATCGAGAAAATATGAAATTGGGGAATTAATAAGCTGATAAACTGAGAAACTTTAGGATTAACAGACTGAAAAATTGGTATATTGGCAGAATCGGAGACTGAGAAACTGACAAACTAGGACATCGTGGAAATAAAAAAAAACTAAGGTGGTGCGGAACTAAAGAATTAAAAAATTGAGACTCGTGCTCAGAAATTGAGAGACTAAGAAACTTAGTAACTGAGAAACTGAGAGGCTATAGGTCTAGCAGAGCAACAAATTAGTAAATTGACAGTATGGGAGACTAAAAAAATTAGAAATTGAAGGATTGAGAAACTGAAATATTGCGAGACTGAGAGATTAATAATATTGAGAGACTTCGAGGTTGAAAGACTGAAAGACTGGAAAACTTTGAGGCAGAGTGACTGATTGAGAGTCTGGAGCGTAGGGAGACTATTACATTTTAATACTGAGAGAATAGAAAATTTGAAAACCGAGAAGTTGACAGACTGACAATTTGAGATTAAGAAACTGTGAGATACTGGAAGACTGGTGGACTGAGAATCTGAGAAAGTGAGTGACTCTGAGACTGGGAGACTAGCAGGCTGAGATACTGGGAATTAGAACTACTGGGAATAGAAACTAAAAAATTGAGAAATGAGAAACTGGGAAGCTGAGAAACTGAAGAGCTGAGGAACTGAAGATTGGTGTGTTTACAATAAAAGAGAGTATGAGGAATTCATTAATAAATCGAGACACTGAGAGACTTAGAAATTACGAAGTTGAAGATGTAAGGAATTGAGAAACTAAGAAACTCAAGGACTTAAAATATCGATAAAACTAAAATTTCGGAATTAAGAAACTGTGAGATACTGGAAAACTGGTGGACTGAGAATCTGAGAAAGTGAGTGACTTTGAGACTGCGAGACTAGCAGGCTGAGACACTGGGAAATAGAACTACGGGGAATAGAAACTGAGAAACTGAGAAATGAGAAACTGGGAAGCTGAGAAACTGAAAAACTGAAAATTGCTGTATGGGCACTAGAAGACTGAGTATACGAGGAAATAAACAGTGACTAAATTGAGAAACTGAGAATCTTAGAAACTGAAAAGCTAAGAAACTGAGGAGCTGAGGAACTGAAGATTGGTTTGTTTACAATAAAAGAGAGTATGAGGAATTGATTAGTAAATCGAGAAACTGAGACACTTAGAAATTACGAAATTGAAGATGTAAGGAATTGAGAAACTAAGAAACTCAAGGACTTAAAATATCGATAAAACTAAAATTTCGGAATTAAGAAACTGTGAGATAATAGAAAACTGGTGGACTGAGAATCTGAGAAAGTGAGTGACTTTGAGACTGCGAGACTAGCAGGCTGAGACACTGGGAAATAGAACTACTGGGAATAGAAACTAAGAAACTGAGAAATGAGAAACTGGGAAGCTGAGAAACTGAAAAACTGAAAATTGCTGTGTGGGCACTAGAAGACTGAGTATACGAGGAAATAAACAGTGACTAAATTGAGAAACTGAGAATCTTAGAAACTGAAAAGCTAAGAAACTGAGGAGGTGAGGAATTGCAGATTGGTGTGTTTACAATAAAAGAGAGTATGAGGAATTGATTAGTAAATCGAGAAACTGAGAGACTTAGAAATTACGAAATTGAAGATATAAGGAATTGAGAAACTAAGAAACTCAAGGACTTAAAATATCGATAAAACTAAAATTTCGGAATTAAGAAACTGTGAGATACTAGAAAACTGGTGGACTGAGAATCTGAGAAAGTGAGTGACTTTGAGACTGCGAGAATAGCAGGCTGAGATACTCGGAAATAGAACTACTGGTGATAAAAACCAAGAAACTGAGAAATTAGGAACTGAGGAACTGAGAAACTGAGAAACTGAAAATTGGTGTGTTGGCACTAGAAGACTGAGTATACGAGGAACTAAACAGTGATTAAATTGAGAAACTGAGAATCTGAGGATCTGAGGAGCTGAGGAACTGAAGATTAGTGTGTTTACAATAAAAGAGAGTATGACAAATTAATTAAAAAATTGAGAAATTGAGAGCCTTAGAAATTACAAAATTGAAGATGTAAGGATTTGAGAAACTAAGAAACTCAAGGACTTAAAATATCGAGAAAACTGAAATTCCGGTATTAAGAAACACTGAGATACTGGAAAACTGGTGGACTGAGAATCTGAGAAACTGGGAAGCTGAGAAACTGAGATACTGAAAATTAGTGTGTTGGCACTAGAAGACTGAGTATACGAGGAACTAGAGAGTGACTAAATTGAGAAACTGAGAATCTTAGAAACTGAGAACCTGAGAAACTGAAGAGCTCTGGAACTGAAGATTGGTGTGTTTACAATAAAAGAGAGTATGAGGAATTCATTAATAAATCGAGACACTGAGAGACTTAGAATTTACGAAGTTGAAGATGTAAGGAATTGAGAAACTAAGAAACTCAAGGACTTAAAATATCGATAAAACTGAAATTTAGGAATTAAGAAACTGTGAGATACTGGAAAACTGGTGGACTGAGAATCTGAGAAAGTGAGTGACTTTAAGACTGCGAGACTAGCAGGCTGAGGCACTGGGAAATAGAACTACTGGGAATAGAAACTAAAAAACTGAGAAATGAGAAACTGGGAAGCTGAGAAACTGAAAAACTGAAAATTGCTGTGTGGGCACTAGAAGACTGAGTATACGAAGAACTAGAGAGTGACTAAATTGAGAAACTGAGAATCTTAGAAACTGAGAACCTGAGAATCTGAAGAGCTGAGGAACTAAAGATTGGTGTGTTGACAATAAAAGAGAGTATGAGGAAATCATTAATAAATCGAGACACTGAGAGACTTAGAAATAACGAAGTTGAGAATGTAAGGAATTGAAAAACTAAGAAACTCAAGGACTTAAAATATCGAGAAAACTGAAATTTCGGAATTAAGAAACTGTGAGATACTGGAAAACTGGTGGACTGAGAATTTGAGAAAGTGAGTGACTCTGAGACTGGGAGACTAGCAGGCTGAGATACAGGGAAATAGAACTACTGGGAATAGAAACTAAGAAACTGAGAAATGAGAAACTGGGAAGCTGAGAAACTGGGAAGCTGAGAAACTGGGAAGCTGAGAAACTGGGAAGCTGAGAAACTGGGAAGCTGAGAAACTGAAAAACTGAAAATTGCTGTGTGGGCACTACAAGACTGAGTATACGAAGAACTTGAGAGTGACTAAATTGAGAAACTGAGAATCTTAGAAACTGAGAACCTGAGAAACTGAAGAGCTGAGGAACTGAAGATTGGTGTGTTTACAATAAAAGAGAGTATGAGGAATTGATGAGTAAATCGAGAAACTGAGAGACTTAGAAATTACGAAATTGAAGATGTAAGGAATTGAGAAACTAAGAAACTCAAGGACTTGATATATCCAGAAAATTGAAATTTCGGAATTAGAAAACTGTGAGATACTGATAAACTGGTGGACTGAGAATCTGAGAAAGTGAGTGACTTTGAGACTGCGAGACTAGCAGGCTGAGACACTGGGAAATAGAACTACTGGGAATAGAAACTAAGAAACTGAGAAATGAGAAACTGGGAAGCTGAGAAACTGGGAAGCTGAGAAACTGGGAAGCTGAGAAACTGGGAAGCTGAGAAACTGGGAAGCTGAGAAACTGAAAAACTGAAAATTGCTGTGTGGGCACTAGAAGACTGAGTATACGAAGAACTAGAGAGTGACTAAATTGAGAAACTGAGAATCTTAGAAACTGAGAACCTGAGAAACTGAAGAGCTGAGGAACTAAAGATTGGTGTGTTTACAATAAAAGAGAGTATGAGGAAATCATTAATAAATCGAGACACTGAGAGACTTAGAAATAACGAAGTTGAGAATGTAAGGAATTGAAAAACTAAGAAACTCAAGGACTTAAAATATCGAGAAAACTGAAATTTCGGAATTAAGAAACTGTGAGATACTGGAAAACTGGTGGACTGAGAATCTGAGAAAGTGAGTGACTTTGAGACTGCGAGACTAGCAGGCTGAGACACTGGGAAATAGAACTACTGGGAATAGAAACTGAGAAACTGAGAAATGAGAAACTGGGAAGCTGAGAAACTGAAAAACTGAAAATTGCTGTGTGGGCACTAGAAGACTGAGTATACGAAGAACTAGAGAGTGACTAAATTGAGAAACTGAGAATCTTAGAAACTGAGAACCTGAGAAACTGAAGAGCTGAGGAACTAAAGATTGGTGTGTTTACAATAAAAGAGAGTATGAGGAAATCATTAATAAATCGAGACACTGAGAGACTTAGAAATAACGAAGTTGAGAATGTAAGGAATTGAAAAACTAAGAAACTCAAGGACTTAAAATATCGAGAAAACTGAAATTTCGGAATTAAGAAACTGTGAGATACTGGAAAACTGGTGGACTGAGAATCTGAGAAAGTGAGTGACTTTGAGACTGCGAGACTAGCAGGCTGAGACACTGGGAAATAGAACTACTGGGAATAGAAACTGAGAAACTGAGAAATGAGAAACTGGGAAGCTGAGAAACTGAAACACTGAAAATTGCTGTGTGGGCACTAGAAGACTGAGTATACGAAGAACTAGAGAGTGACTAAATTGAGAAACTGAGAATCTTAGAAACTGAGAACCTGAGAAACTGAAGAGCTGAGGAACTAAAGATTGGTGTGTTTACAATAAAAGAGAGTATGAGGAATTCATTAATAAATCGAGACACTGAGAGACTTAGAAATTACGAAATTGAAGATGTAAGGAATTGAGAAACTAAGAAACTCAAGGACTTAAAATATCGATAAAACTAAAATTTCGGAATTAAGACACTGTGAGATACTAGAAAACTGGTGGACTGAGAATCTGAGAAAGTGAGTGACTTTGAGACTGCGAGACTAGCAGGCTGAGACACTGGGAAATAGAACTACTGGGAATAGAAACTGAGAAACTGAGAAATGAGAAACTGGGAAGCTGAGAAACTGAAAAACTGAAAATTGCTGTGTGGGCACTAGAAGACTGAGTATACGAGGAAATAAACAGTGACTAAATTGAGAAACTGAGAATCTTAGAAACTGAAAAGCTAAGAAACTGAGGAGGTGAGGAACTGAAGATTGGTGTGTTTACAATAAAAGAGAGTATGAGGAATTGATTAGTAAATCGAGAAACTGAGAGACTTAGAAATTACGAAATTGAAGATGTAAGGAATTGAGAAACTAAGAAACTCAAGGACTTAAAATATCGATAAAACTAAAATTTCGGAATTAAGAAACTGTGAGATACTGGAAAACTGGTGGACTGAGAATCTGAGAAAGTGAGTGACTTTGAGACTGCGAGACTAGCAGGCTGACACACTGGGAAATAGAACTACTGGTGATAAAAACCAAGAAACTGAGAAATTAGGAACTGAGGAACTGAGAAACTGAGAAACTGAAAATTG
This sequence comes from Diaperis boleti, assembly GCA_963583935.1. NCBI lineage: Eukaryota > Metazoa > Arthropoda > Insecta > Coleoptera > Tenebrionidae > Diaperis > Diaperis boleti. The sequence continues at coordinate 11,200,556 of OY757242.1, forward strand.
GTGTGTTGGCACTAGAAGACTGAGTATACGAGGAACTAAACAGTGATTAAATTGAGAAACTGAGAATCTGAGGAGCTGAGGAGCTGAGGAACTGAAGATTAGTGTGTTTACAACAAAAGAGAGTATGACAAATTAATTAATAAATTGAGAAATTGAGAGCCTTAGAAATTACAAAATTGAAGATGTAAGGATTTGAGAAACTAAGAAACTCAAGGACTTAAAATATCGAGAAAACTGAAATTCCGGTATTAAGAAACAGTGAGATACTGAAAAACTGGTGGACTGAGAATCTGAGAAACTGGGAAGCTGAGAAACTAAAATACTGAAAATTAGTGTGTTGGCACTAGAAGACTGAGTATACGAGGAACTAAACAGTGACTAAACTGAGAAACTCAGAATCTTAGAAACTGAAAAGCTGAGAAACTGAGGAGCTGAGGAATTGCAGATTGGTGTGTTTACAATAAAAGAGAGTATGAGGAATTGATTAGTTAATCGAGAAACTGAGAGACTTAGAAATTACGAAATTGAAGATGTAAGGAATTGAGCAACTAAGAAACTCAAGGACTTAAAATATCGATAAAACTAAAATTTCGGAATTAAGAAACTGTGAGATACTAGAAAACTGGTGGACTGAGAATCTGAGAAAGTGAGTGACTTTGAGACTGCGAGACTAGCAGGCTGAGACACTGGGAAATAGTACTACTGGGAATAGAAACTAAGAAACTGAGAAATGAGAAACTGGGAAGCTGAGAAACTGGGAAGCTGAGAAACTGAAAAACTGAAAATTGCTGTGTGGGCACTAGAAGACTGAGTATACGAGGAACTAGAGAGTGACTAAATTGAGAAACTGAGAATCTTAGAAACTGAGAACCTGAGAAACTGAAGAGCTGAGGAACTAAAGATTGGTGTGTTTACAATAAAAGAGAGTATGAGGAAATCATTAATAAATCGAGACACTGAGAGACTTAGAAATAACGAAGTTGAGAATGTAAGGAATTGAAAAACTAAGAAACTCAAGGACTTAAAATATCGAGAAAACTGAAATTTCGGAATTAAGAAACTGTGAGATACTGGAAAACTGGTGGACTGAGAATCTGAGAAAGTGAGTGACTTTGAGACTGCGAGACTAGCAGGCTGAGACACTGGGAAATAGAACTACTGGGAATAGAAAATGAGAAACTGAGAAATGAGAAACTGGGAAGCTGAGAAACTGAAAAACTGAAAATTGCTGTGTGGGCACTAGAAGACTGAGTATACGAAGAACTAGAGAGTGACTAAATTGAGAAACTGAGAATCTTAGAAACTGAGAACCTGAGAAACTGAAGAGCTGAGGAACTAAAGATTGGTGTGTTTACAATAAAAGAGAGTATGAGGAATTCATTAATAAATCGAGACACTGAGAGACTTAGAAATAACGAAGTTGAGAATGTAAGGAATTGAAAAACTAAGAAACTCAAGGACTTAAAATATCGAGAAAACTGAAATTTCGGAATTAAGAAACTGTGAGATACTGGAAAACTGGTGGACTGAGAATCTGAGAAAGTGAGTGACTTTGAGACTGCGAGACTAGCAGGCTGAGACACTGGGAAATAGAACTACTGGGAATAGAAACTGAGAAACTGAGAAATGAGAAACTGGGAAGCTGAGAAACTGAAAAACTGAAAATTGCTGTGTGGGCACTAGAAGACTGAGTATACGAAGAACTAGAGAGTGACTAAATTGAGAAACTGAGAATCTTAGAAACTGAGAACCTGAGAAACTGAGGAGCTGAGGAATTGCAGATTGGTGTGTTTACAATAAAAGCTAGTATGAGGAATTCATTAATAAATCGAGACACTGAGAGACTTAGAAATTACGAAATTGAAGATGTAAGGAATTGAGAAACTAAGAAACTCAAGGACTTAAAATATCGATAAAACTAAAATTTCGGAATTAAGAAACTGTGAGATACTGGAAAACTGGTGGACTGAGAATCTGAGAAAGTGAGTGACTTTGAGACTGCGAGACTAGCAGGCTGACACACTGGGAAATAGAACTACTGGTGATAAAAACCAAGAAACTGAGAAATTAGGAACTGAGGAACTGAGAAACTGAGAAACTGAAAATTGGTGTGTTGGCACTAGAAGACTGAGTATACGAGGAACTAAACAGTGATTAAATTGAGAAACTGAGAATCTGAGGAGCTGAGGAGCTGAGGAACTGAAGATTAGTGTGTTTACAACAAAAGAGAGTATGACAAATTAATTAATAAATTGAGAAATTGAGAGCCTTAGAAATTACAAAATTGAAGATGTAAGGATTTGAGAAACTAAGAAACTCAAGGACTTAAAATATCGAGAAAACTGAAATTCCGGTATTAAGAAACAGTGAGATACTGAAAAACTGGTGGACTGAGAATCTGAGAAACTGGGAAGCTGAGAAACTAAAATACTGAAAATTAGTGTGTTGGCACTAGAAGACTGAGTATACGAGGAACTAAACAGTGACTAAACTGAGAAACTCAGAATCTTAGAAACTGAAAAGCTGAGAAACTGAGGAGCTGAGGAATTGCAGATTGGTGTGTTTACAATAAAAGAGAGTATGAGGAATTGATTAGTTAATCGAGAAACTGAGAGACTTAGAAATTACGAAATTGAAGATGTAAGGAATTGAGCAACTAAGAAACTCAAGGACTTAAAATATCGATAAAACTAAAATTTCGGAATTAAGAAACTGTGAGATACTAGAAAACTGGTGGACTGAGAATCTGAGAAAGTGAGTGACTTTGAGACTGCGAGACTAGCAGGCTGAGACACTGGGAAATAGTACTACTGGGAATAGAAACTAAGAAACTGAGAAATGAGAAACTGGGAAGCTGAGAAACTGGGAAGCTGAGAAACTGAAAAACTGAAAATTGCTGTGTGGGCACTAGAAGACTGAGTATACGAGGAACTAGAGAGTGACTAAATTGAGAAACTGAGAATCTTAGAAACTGAGAACCTGAGAAACTGAAGAGCTGAGGAACTAAAGATTGGTGTGTTTACAATAAAAGAGAGTATGAGGAAATCATTAATAAATCGAGACACTGAGAGACTTAGAAATAACGAAGTTGAGAATGTAAGGAATTGAAAAACTAAGAAACTCAAGGACTTAAAATATCGAGAAAACTGAAATTTCGGAATTAAGAAACTGTGAGATACTGGAAAACTGGTGGACTGAGAATCTGAGAAAGTGAGTGACTTTGAGACTGCGAGACTAGCAGGCTGAGACACTGGGAAATAGAACTACTGGGAATAGAAAATGAGAAACTGAGAAATGAGAAACTGGGAAGCTGAGAAACTGAAAAACTGAAAATTGCTGTGTGGGCACTAGAAGACTGAGTATACGAAGAACTAGAGAGTGACTAAATTGAGAAACTGAGAATCTTAGAAACTGAGAACCTGAGAAACTGAAGAGCTGAGGAACTAAAGATTGGTGTGTTTACAATAAAAGAGAGTATGAGGAATTCATTAATAAATCGAGACACTGAGAGACTTAGAAATAACGAAGTTGAGAATGTAAGGAATTGAAAAACTAAGAAACTCAAGGACTTAAAATATCGAGAAAACTGAAATTTCGGAATTAAGAAACTGTGAGATACTGGAAAACTGGTGGACTGAGAATCTGAGAAAGTGAGTGACTTTGAGACTGCGAGACTAGCAGGCTGAGACACTGGGAAATAGAACTACTGGGAATAGAAACTGAGAAACTGAGAAATGAGAAACTGGGAAGCTGAGAAACTGAAAAACTGAAAATTGCTGTGTGGGCACTAGAAGACTGAGTATACGAAGAACTAGAGAGTGACTAAATTGAGAAACTGAGAATCTTAGAAACTGAGAACCTGAGAAACTGAGGAGCTGAGGAATTGCAGATTGGTGTGTTTACAATAAAAGCTAGTATGAGGAATTCATTAATAAATCGAGACACTGAGAGACTTAGAAATTACGAAATTGAAGATGTAAGGAATTGAGAAACTAAGAAACTCAAGGACTTAAAATATCGATAAAACTAAAATTTCGGAATTAAGAAACTGTGAGATACTGGAAAACTGGTGGACTGAGAATCTGAGAAAGTGAGTGACTTTGAGACTGCGAGACTAGCAGGCTGGGAAACTGAGAAATGAGAAACTGGGAAGCTGAGAAACTGAAAAACTGAAAATTGCTGTGTGGGCACTAGAAGACTGAGTATACGAGGAAATAAACAGTGACTATATTGAAAAACGGAGAATCTTAGAAACTGAGAAGCTGAGAAACTGAGGAGCTGTGGAACTGAAGATTGTGTTTACAATAAAAGAGAGTATGAGGAATTAATTCATAAATCGAGAAACAGAGAGACTTAGAAATTACGAAATTGAAGATGTAAGGAATTGAGAAACTAAGAAACTCAAGGACTTAAAATATCGAGAACACTGAAATTGCTGAACTAAGAAACTGTGAGATACTGAAAAATTACTTTACTGAGAAACTGAGAAAGTGAGTGACTTTGAAACTAGCAGGCTGAGATACTGGGATACTACTCGGAATACAAACTAAGAAACTGAGAAATGAGGAACTGAGGAACTGAGAAACTGATAAGCTGAGAAAGTGAGAAACTGAAAATTGGTGTGTTGGCACTAGAAGTCTGAGTATACGAGGAACTAAACAGTGACTAAATTGAGAAACTGAGAATCTTAGAAATTGAGAAGCTGAAAAACTGAGGAGCTGAGGAACTGAAGATTGGTGTGTTTACAATAAAAGAGAGTATGAGGAATTAATTAATAAATCGAGATTTTGACAGACTGACAGTGTGAGATTCTGAGATACTGGAAAACTGGTGGACTGAGAAACTGAGAATACGAGGAACTGAACGGTGACTAAATTGAAAAACTCAGAATCTGTGAAGCTACTGAGAAGATAAGAAACTGAGGAGCTGAAAAACTGCCGATTGTTTTTGACCAGAAGATTGTCGATGAATCAAAGTGGCGTAAATTTAAATTAAAACTTAAATATATTTAAGTCAAACTTCACAAACTTTAATAAACGCAAAATTACAATCGGAACATGTTTCGGGCGAACACTACTCCCATCATCAGCCCTTAAAGAATATTAATTTTAAATATACCTTAAGGGCTGATGATGTGAGTAGTGTTCGCCCGAAACATGTTCCAATTGTAATTTTGCGTTTATTAAAGTTTGTGGAGTTCGACTTAAATATATTTATGGAAACCATTTAATGGCCGTCACACATCGTAACAAGGCTCTAAGCAGTAGAGAACAAGTCCTCATTTGTTCGGGTTTTTATGCGACAGGAGCATTTCAACAATTAATTGGGGACTCTGCTTTGGTGCATAAATCCACAGTCTCGCAAACAATTTACAATTAATTTACTGCTTTTAAAAGTTGACGTGCCCAACATACATCGAGAATTTTTCTAAATGAGAGGTTTTCCTTGTGTAATATTGTCAATAGATGGTACCCACATTCCAATTCCATCGCTAGGTGGACCTTTAGCTGAAACCTATAGATGCAGGAAGATTTCTTTCCCTTAACGTTCAGGCTGTTTGTGATGCCGATCTTAAGAGTCGACACATTATAGCTCGGTGGCCAGCATCTGTCCACGATACCACTATTTTCAATGACTGTCCGTCATAACACGATAGAAATATGCTTTGAAGTTTTAAAACGACAATTTCCAACATTGTCGATTTGATTACGCTTAAAAATAGAAACCAATATGGTGGTAATTGTTGCTTGTGCAATTCTGCATAACTTGCCATTATTTATAAAGATGATTAGCCAGAAGATCATCTTGAATTTGATGATGATAATGAAAACAGAGCTCCAGGTTTCCTGGAAGGAAGTTTCCCGATGAGAACTCATCTTGAAAAAAACTGTATTTTCCGAGAGTTTAAAAATTATTAATTAAATAATTATTGTTTAATAGTTTGTATTTTTATTAAAATGAAAACTAAAAAGATAAACAACGTTTCTATTGATAACGAAAATAATTACATAACTATTTCCAATTCTAATTTGGCTTTCCTAATTTGCAATTTTTTAAATTTTAGTACCTTTTGGAAAAGTTTTTGTTTTTGTTCAATTTATAAATTTACTAAGAACAATTTTGTTTAATATATTTTGATTTTTAAACAGCCGCTTTTCTTTGGTACTCTTTTCATTCTGCATTTTGAAATGGAAGAGGAAGGATTTCAGTTTGGCTGAGGTCAATATTTCCTGTAACAAATATAAGTACTTTAAAACCAAATATGTTTTTTTTTTATAAATTTAAATATTATAAAAGAATATATTAAAAATAATGCATTACAATTTGTCTCACTGTGCAAAGTAAATTATTGTGCCCCATCGTCGAAACTATTTGTTCTATAGATACTATTACAACCTAAATTGCTGTAATGCCCTGACAAAATTGAGAAGTGTGGATGGTGACACAAGAAATACAGCTAAATCCCCAAAATCATATAATGAACAAATAAAAATAATACAGATACTTCCAACAATTATACAATATTAAATAACGTGGTAAAATAGAAATTATAATGACTGAATAGAATAGCAAGTTGAATTAAACAATAAATTACGAAATGAACGTTGAAAATAATTAAAAATAAGACAAGTTAAATAGTGACTATGGCTCTTTACCTAGGTTAAAATTACATTAAGGAGATTACTGAACTTACAAAATTTAAGTGAACGCTAATATAACAAAAACTAGGTGAATTGATAACACAAAAAAATACAATAAAAAAATCGTCTATTACTTATCTTCTTGATTAATATGCTAGTTTTGGAGCTGTCCTGACACCTTACTTTTACTTTCTGGCGTATCCTGCGAGTCTGTAAATCTGCAACTCCTGCGGGTCCTTGGGAAATTTCACCAGTTTCCACGTGAACTAAACTATGTGCGTTCAGGAAAGAATTTCCACAGCCAAAATCCCTTGATGGTGGTACAATAATCCTAGTATAAGTGCTGGTGAATTTGCCTATCTGATTTAAAGGAAATAGTCAAGGTCTGCACGCAATAAAATGGTTTCTCTTACCTCTTTCCGAAAATTCAACCTTTAACGATTTATCTGCTTAAGCGATTAGTTATAGAAATAACCCACATTCAACGATACTTAACCGCTAACGCGTTTTTCCTGGACGCAATCCCTTTTACCAGGAGTAATTTTTCGTTGAACGTATACTCGTTAAAGTCTCGAACGAAAAAGAAAGAATCTCGCCGGTACTGCAAAACCTATCGTTTTTTGTATATGCCGGTTATCTCTACGTAGATGCGTTCCAGCGGTGGTGAATGCGCGGCAAAATCAAATTGTAACACTCGACCCTCCCAAAAGGGAAAAATAAAAATTCGTGCAACGAATTTTTATTTTTAACTAGACTCAGTGATGACAACTAGCATATCAAGCAGGCGTGTGTGGAGTGAAGCTCCAGGTCTTAAACAGACCTAGCAAGTTATAGTACTGCCACGGGACGAATAGAATTCTCCCAAATCTCAAAAATTTACAAGACTCTAAACAATAACCAAAACCCAAAATAAAATTATGACCAATGAAATCAAGAAAAGTAATGGGCTCTATAGTGGCTCCTCACTAAAATTATTGGCATTATAGTAGTACCCACTGAAACAGTAACAAACTCATATACAAAACAACCAATGGATTCCAACAAACCTAATTTTAATTGCTCGCAGCAAGGTTTCAAACCTGATGTTAAATGCGTCCGTGTGGCCTGCCGCCACGATCCAACGGTTGCCCCCATTCCCCAGTTCATGGTACATCAATCCGGTAAAACCGATTCAAACTAACAAATAATTTGCTACATCCCCCGTCCGTCTAATCCGCACCTATGCGATTTGTTTCTGAACCCCCGGCTCTAGAAACCCTATAAAACAGACGGCGAGACCCGTACCCTAGAACCGTAAAAAAGAGAAAACCGATGAGGCCCTGACAACATCTCACAACTTCAAAACAATTAAAGATCTAAATCGGTAAGACTTGCCTCTGAGAATTCGCAAATTTGTGTGGTCCTCTCCCAACAACCCGGAACCTACCCGGAAACAACCCGGAAACAACCCGGAAACAACCCGGAAACAATCCGAAACTAACCCGGAAACAACCCGGAACCATCCGGAACTAACCCGGAACTTACCCGGAAATAATCCGAAGTTGATGGATATAACAAACTTCAACAATAGAATAATAATAATAATGGAAGAAAACATAAAGGCGATAAATACAATCACAAGGAAAAATTTTCCGAAGAAAATAGATGGTGGTATTAAGTGCAAAACATAAAGGCAATGAATACAATCACAAAGAAAATTTTTTGAAAATTGGAAAGATATTATACCAAAAGTATAGAGATCTACAACATTTTCAACAACAGCAGCATCACCCCCTATCCGGGAGCTATGGCGCTACGACTTTCTAACGCAACGAGGTCACCTCCACAGCCCCCGTAAAAAAAATCCTATGCAGAATTGACTTGTTGTCAATCGGGTGTATCACCCTGCAACCATGAGTAATTTCACTCATTTAAGAGGTTTAGGCATACGCCAGGGGTCAGGTTGCTTGAGCCCAAACCTCAACTAATTAAAACAAAAGACCAACCGAAATCAAATGAAATTGACTTGATGTCAATCGGGTGTAACTGAAAACAGTCACCCTACAACCATGAGCGATTCCACTCATTTATGTGGTTTTGGCCTACGCCAGGGGTCTGGTTGTTTGAGCCCAAACCTAATTCAAAATATATCAGGAAATTGACTTGTTGTCAATCGGGTGTAACTAAAAACAGCCACCCTACAACCATGAGCGCTTCCACTCATTTATGTGGTTTTGGCCTACGCCAGGGGTCAGGTCGTTTGAGCCCAAAGTAGAATTGACTTGTTGTCAATCGGGTGTAACTGAAAACAGTCACCCTACAACCATGAGCGATTCCACTCATTTATGTGGTTTTGGCCTACGCCAGGGGTCTGGTTGTTTGAGCCCAAAATCTCCACAAATTTCACTTATACCAAATGAAATTGACTTGATGTCAATCGGGTGTAACTGATAACAGTCACCCTACAACCATGAGCGCTTACACTCATTTATGTGGTTTTGGCCTACGCCAGGGGTCTGGTTGTTTGAGCCCAAAAATCAACTACAAGGAAAAACTAGTCCGAGTGATAATCATCGGTTTCATCGCAGTTTTCGCGATCTGACTCGTTACCGGAACTAGTGTTATCGGTAGCGAGAGTGTGATCAGCCTTCAGATCTTTTACGTGCCATCTACCCAATTCTCTACCATTTTCATCGGCCAACAAGTACACGTTCTTTCCGATTCGCTGTTTTATACGGTAAGGTCCAGCAAATCGTTTAGCTAACTTGGCGCTGAAATGCTTAGTGCTATCGGTAGTTGGATAAGTTCTTCTCCACACTAAGTCATCCACCTGGTAGCTAACGTCCCGACGTTTTACGTCATATTGACGTTTCGCGCGTTCATAAGCCCTACGCAACAAAACCGTGACGACCTCTCTGATTTTTTCCAACTTCGTCTCCCTTTTTCGTATCCGTTCCTCCATACGTTCGTCTTCATCGTCCTCTCCTTGCGTGTCGTCTAGGTGTTCTCGTTCTCGTGCGACTCTATGCTCTTGTCCGTCACATATCATTTCACAGCCGAAATTTACGAAATAGGGCGTCTGCCTCGTGGCCTCATGTTTGGCCGTCCTCAACGCACAAGCAACACGACTCAAATTTTCATCCCATTTACGCTGGTCCTGATCAATGTACGAGATTATCAGAGACTTCATCGTACGATTTACCCGCTCCGTGGGGTTATTCTGGGGAGTATACAACGAATTATAATAAGGTTCCACGCCGTAGTTTCGCAAAAACTCTTGAAACTCGCGACTCCTACCGAACTGTACTCCGTTATCCACAATAATAAACTCCGGCACCCCAAACATCAGGAACACTCTTTGTTCTATTTCGTCGATTACTTTGCGCGCCGTCGGTGATCGCAAAGGTATGAAAAACGGGAATTTACTAAAGTAGTCAGTAATGACGAGCACGTACTCTTGTCCATTACTACTCCGAGGAAGTGGTCCAAAAAGATCAGCACTGATCATCTGCCACGGCTTGGTTATAATCGGTCGGGCTCCCATCGTTCCGGCGGGATATCTCGGCTCCGGTTTCACGCTAGTACAAACAGAACACTTCCTTACATAACGACACACATCCGCTTTCATCCGCGGCCAAGTATGATTCTGTTGGATTTTGTTGTACGTTTTGTAAACCCCGAGATGACCTCCTGTCGTCGCGTCATCATGATAGCGACTTAGTAACTCCAACCGTTTTTCCTTCGGAACAACCAGTCTCCAACCATGGTCTTCAACACCTTCGTCCGCTTTTACCTTCTTAAAAAGTTTGCCCCCGCGCGTTCTAAAATTTGGATAACATAGTGGGTTGGCCAATACCTTCCGGATCATTTCCACGTACCATCGGTCCTTCGACGGTCGCTCGGTATCGTCCGCGTCCCCCAAGAGATTTACCTGCGCTGATGGTTCTACTGCCCGTGAAAGACAATCCGGCACGACGTTGTCCTTGCCCTTCCGATGAACGATGGTAAAGTCGTAATTCTGCAACCTCATGACCCAGCGCCCTAGACGACCCAACGGATCTTTTAAATTATTTAACCACAGTAACGAATAGTGATCCGTCACGACCGTAAAGTGGGATCCTTCTAGGTAGCACCGGAGTCGTTCAATCGCATAAATTACGCTCAGACATTCCTTTTCCGTCGTGCTATATCGTCTTTCCGCTGACAGCAGTGCGCGCGAGAGATAACTAATAACTCTCTCCTCACCATCGATCTCTTGAGTTAATACCGCACCTATGCCCACGTCGCTAGCATCGCACTGTACCGTAAAAGGTTTACTAAAATCCGGACAAGAAAGTATTGGTGCCCTTATCAGGACGTTCTTAACTTCCACGAAAGCTCTAGCACACTCTTCTGACCACACAAATCGGTTGCGTTTCCGCGTTAAGTTAGTTAGTGGTGACACCAGGGTGGAAAAATTCGGTATAAAACGTCGGTACCAACTCAGCATGCCAATTATTCGCCGAACTTCTCGGACATTCTTCGGCCGAGGCATATCAACGATGGCACTGACCTTCCGCGGATCTACATTTAACCCTTGACGGTTCACCAAATATCCCAAATAACGCAGCTCGGTTTTACAAAATTCGCATTTACTTTCTTTGAGAGTCAGACCGGCCTGTAACAGTTTCTGGAAGACGATTTCCAGCACCTTCACATGCGTTACAAAATCCGGGGTGCACACGATTATGTCATCAAGGTAAGAGAAAACGTAGGGCTCTAAGTCAGGTGTAAATAAACGATCTACCAAAGTTTGAAAAGTGCCCGGCGCCGAATGTAAACCGAATGGCATCCTCCGAAATTGGAACTGCCCCCTTCCCGGAACCGAGAATGCGGTCATGGGCTTACTCGCCTCGTCCATTGGTATCTCCCAGTACGCGCTTCGGATGTCCAAACTACTGAGATACTGCGCGTTTCCCAAACTATCTAGTATGTGAGAGATATTAGGCAACGGATACGTCTTCCTCTTTGACCGAGCATTCACCCCACGATAATCGATTACGAAACGATAAGTTCCATCCTTCTTGGGAACCATCAGGTAAGGCGAATTCCATTCCGAATCAGCTCTTTCGATAACTCCCAGCGCCAACATCTCCTCTATCTCCTTATCTACGAGCTTCTGAATGAACGGACTGACACGATAACACCTAGAGCGCACTGGAGTAGCATCGTCGTGAAGTTCGATCTTGTGCTTAATCAAATCCGTGCATCCCAACGGTACATCCGAAATCTTTTCAAAATAAGACTTCACACACGCATCTAGTCTCGCTACCTGCACCGGAGTCAGATCGGTTTTTGTTTCGATGTTGTTCAACGTTAACGTAGGATCGTTCTTTACCTCGGCCGCATCCGCAAAGTCCCATGAGAGTTGTCTAAAATTCGGCACAATGCCCATCTCCATCCAAAAATTTATACCTAAGACCAACTCGTGTCGCACAGCCGGTACCACAAGCACCTCAAAAACAACCATCTTGTGCTTTAACCGAATCGGCACATTGACTGCCCCAACACAAATGATCTCGCTATCCGATGCTAAAGCACAACTATCCACCGTGGATTTGTGCATCTTCAACCCCATGGCCTCTAACCTACGCCAACCTGACAACCCCATAATTACATTACTGGCCCCCGAGTCTAATAAAGCAATAAAGTCGCTACCATAAATATTTACCGTTAACCGTGGACACTCGTTCTTATTGCCCATTGAGAAAATATAATCCAACGTTGCTTTCGTCGCTTGTTCCTCCGAAGACAGCTCGCGACCCTTTACTGCTGCCTTCGACCGGCGTTTCCCGATCTCAAACAATCTGGGCACGTAGTACGCGTATAACCTGGTCGTTTACAAGTGAAACAATGAATCTCTCTGACTGCTGTACAGTCACGAGATATGTGGCCAGGCTTCCCACATCGGAAACATTTCGATTTCAACCGTCGGTTCTTATCTATATCTTTGAAAGGCACCACAGGTGAAGTTGGTGGAACTGATCTCGACATGGTTTTAACCCGATTCGCTTCCGCGTGTTTGACCATATTCAACTTATGCCGCTCAAGCTCTTGGCAGTACTCTGCCAGCTGTTCCAGAGTATCGATGCGTTTGTCCCACAATCGGTCCTGATAATAAGGCAATATGTTACGTCGTACGCAGGATAGCCTATCCTGAAGGGATATCTTGCACGGTAAATATGTCTCGAGTTGTTCAAAACGTGCCAAGAACATTCCGATCGTTTCACCTTCCGACTGACGATAACTCATTAATCTCTCACGAGCTGTCCTTTCATAATCGATCGGCAAAAATTCCTGTCGCAACCTCGTGCACAAATCCCCCCAACTAGCAACCCTACTTTCGACCATCCTATACCATACAAGCGCATCCCCCTCGAACAACATCTTTGCGTTTCTTAGCAAATCCGGCTCGGAAATGTCTTGCATAAGTCGCCGCTCTTCTACCTCCTGGACAAATTTACAGACCGCTAATTCATCGCTACGGTCACCATTGAATTTAATATTCCACCCGCTAATTAGTGAAGTGAGATCAGGCGAATTTACCAACCGATAACATGGCGCATTAGATGAGGACGAAGCAAAAGGACTCGACATCGTAATCAAAGTCGCATCTGGATCCGGTGTTTGAACCATTTTTGTGTAATACTTTGCTCGGATATCATAATTTTCAAAAGCTTTATTTAACGCAACAGTTAACGTCCCTTTCAGTGGCACAAGCGTATCCTCTACATCACCGACCCGATTTAAACGACCCTTAAGATGTGTCAACTTGGTGGCCAGCTTTGCCATCACTGTGTCGTTAATGACTTCCCTGAACAATTGATGAACCTCCTCAAGACCCTGCTGACAGTTCGCCAATTCGTCCCCCGCGTCGAGAGTTATCGGCGATTCAAACAAAACACCGTTCTTCTCCAGGCCTAAGCAGAATCTTAAGTTCATCGCCATATCCTCCAGAGTTTCCGAACCTTTTACGACAGTGCCACGAATGCCTAGCTCATATGCAATTTCGTTTTTTGTTAACCAATCAACATTAAGCTCCATCGTAAATTCCTCAAAACGAAATCAACCGAAATTTAACTAGAGATAACACCGTACCGACAAAACTTTACAATTTTTAAAACGCAACTAACAATACTTTACACGACAATTTACACGACCTGACTACTATCAACAATCAAAACAATCTCAACCAGCACTTACCCGGATGTAAAATGGTCTGCCTAACTTGAAGGGATTCTTTCCTTTCCACAACTCTCCAAGTTAAAAGAAAATCCACTGGATAACTTCCCAAGCCGCCAGGTGGTCTTACTACTAAGGTACAGCTCCAACACCGCGGCAAAACGCTACTCAGCTAGAAGATAAAGTAATTAGCAAGTTATTCTTGACAATTCCTCCACACTTCAAAGTTTTGTAGGGACTATCCAAAATTCACAATATTATTACACTATCCCGGTTGACGAGCCCCCAATTTATTACAACCTAAATTGCTGTAATGCCCTGACAAAATTGAGAAGTGTGGATGGTGACACAAGAAATACAGCTAAATCCCCAAAATCATATAATGAACAAATAAAAATAATACAGATACTTCCAACAATTATACAATATTAAATAACGTGGTAAAATAGAAATTATAATGACTGAATAGAATAGCAAGTTGAATTAAACAATAAATTACGAAATGAACGTTGAAAATAATTAAAAATAAGACAAGTTAAATAGTGACTATGGCTCTTTACCTAGGTTAAAATTACATTAAGGAGATTACTGAACTTACAAAATTTAAGTGAACGCTAATATAACAAAAACTAGGTGAATTGATAACACAAAAAAATACAATAAAAAAAATCGTCTATTACTTATCTTCTTGATTAATATGCTAGTTTTGGAGCTGTCCTGACACCTTACTTTTACTTTCTGGCGTATCCTGCGAGTCTGTAAATCTGCAACTCCTGCGGGTCCTTGGGAAATTTCACCAGTTTCCACGTGAACTAAACTATGTGCGTTCAGGAAAGAATTTCCACAGCCAAAATCCCTTGATGGTGGTACAATAATCCTAGTATAAGTGCTGGTGAATTTGCCTATCTGATTTAAAGAAAATAGTCAAGGTCTGCACGCAATAAAATGGTTTCTCTTACCTCTTTCCGAAAATTCAACCTTTAACGATTTATCCGCTTAAGCGATTAGTTATAGAAATAACCCACATTCAACGATACTTAACCGCTAACGCGTTTTTCCTGGACGCAATCCCTTTTACCAGGAGTAATTTTTCGTTGAACGTGTACTCGTTAAAGTCTCGAACGAAAAAGAAAGAATCTCGCCGGTACTGCAAAACCTATCGTTTTTTGTATATGCCGGTTATCTCTACGTAGATGCGTTCCAGCGGTGGTGAATGCGTGGCAAAATCAAATTGTAACAATACCTACAATCCATACTTTTTCCACTGTTTCGAAATAACTTCTTCTAATTCCATATCTTCTTGACCCACATTTTCGTCAACGCCTCCGCCCCTATTTTCCAATCTCTTTTCGAGGATAGAAATATATATGCATCCTTCTAAAAATGAATAATTTTATTATGTTGTAAATACAGTCGGGTTGCCTGGAGCGCCAGTTTTTTTACGTGGTACGCTCCACGGGACCGCGGGTTGCGACACCGGAATACGGTACGCCAGAGGTCAGCTGTCTAGTTTGGCGGGAGAGAAAAATAAAAGTGACACGTTATGACGGTTTTGAACAAACACCCTATGTACAACTATTGACACTATCTACACACACCCTTTCCTCTTGATCGCAGCCAGTCTCCCCGGTGGTGATGGCGGAGAGTCTCCAGTAGTCGGGGATAACAGGGATTGGGACGTTATGGTCCGAGTTTCCAAAGCGCGACCGGTTGGCTGACCATCGGGTACAGTGACCCCGCAGTCTGACAACTAGAGGATGCCAAAACTTACCCGTCACGCGGTGACTAGAGAAGCGGAAGTAACGACCGGAAGAAAACGCGTCCGGGACCGGGATGTTACCGGGTATATGCGTATGAATGTTGACGATGGTCGGTGGGTGCTCACCTTCTTGGACTGGAACTTCTTCGGAAAAGGCACACATCGGACTTCTGCAGCTGAGCGGAGCTTCTTTTGTTGAGACGCTAGAGGGGAGACGATCACGTTGGTCTTATCACTGCGTCCTCCTCCCAACGATTTGACGACGGCTCCGGGCAGCGCAGCGAGTCCGAGATGGCGGTATCCAGAGTGCGCTTCTCTACTGGTCGCCACGATGCCAGGATCATCCCGATACGACATCAACAATACATCGAATATATAAAATTATCGGCTTGTTACTGGTTCGATGGCAAAGAGCGTGGTCCGCTGCGACTAGGGGCGGTGACTGGGGGATAGTTTCATTCACTGCGCGTTAATTTTCTGATTACGGGAATGAAAGAATTACTCCGCTTCCACGCCGGATTTCGCGATGTTAGCTTTTTGAATTTGGACGTGCACGGCCTCTCGGCGACTCGCGGGATGGACCGACCGTGATGGTGAACGTCGCTGGCTGAGTTCTAAGGCTGAGTTCTAAGAGGAGTTTAGAGGGGGGAGACGGTCGAGCCGAATCTCACCGAATCTTACGTGGGGGAGAGGGGGACGCCTGGGCAAAAATCAAGTAATTTTTTTTTTCGCCAAAAAATATGGCTAAATCCTACAAAATAATATTTATCTTCAAACGTCAGTATATTTCTCTTCAAACGTCAGTATATTTTTTAGGCGATGATTACGAAGAAGGCCGCTTTTTTGGAGCCGTAAAGTTTTACTTTTTTGTACGGATCTGTCAAACTCTACTTTTTTTTGACTGATCTGTCAATCTTCATTTTTGTGGGACTGATCTGTCAGAAATTTGACAGATGTGTACAAAAAAGTAAAACTTTACGGCTTCAAAAAAGCGGCCATACAAACACCGTTTTTGAATTCTTTTGTGATCATCGCCCAAAAAAATGTCGTGCCAAGAGTTCTTTTTTGGCCTTATTTGCGACATCAGATGCGTCCAAAAAAGCTAACTTTTACGGCTTAAGTACACAAATTATTATTGTCTGCTGCTCAATTTACCAATCGTGTGCTTTGAAAAAGAGGCCTGTCAAATCGGCAGTGTATATAATTTAATTTTTTTTAAATTTAAATTATTTCATTCTTCTTTTAGGGATTTAGCGCTGAAGTCTATATTAATTTAAAGAAAATAGAATTTCATAAAACTTGACGTCTGTAAGTTAGTGAGATGTTCACTTTTAGACAGAAATTCATGTGTACATTGAGGTTAGTAGACGTTTGAATAGCATGTTTTATTTGGAGAAAAGTGTAAGTTAGTGAGATGTTCACTTTTAGACAGAAATTCATGTGTACATTGAGGTTAGTAAACGTTTGAATAGCATGTTTTATTTGGAGAAAAGTGACTTGAAGAAAATTTGAAAGCACTTGAAATGTCTTAAAGCGACTTGAAGCAACTTTAATCGTCTTCGAAAAGACTAGAAATGTACTGAAGCAAATTGAAGAAACTTGAAAAGAATTGAAGAAACTTGAATCGACTTTGAAAAGACTTGGAATGTCTTGAAACTACTTCAAAGACTTGAGGCGACTTGAAACGACATGAAATGTTTCGAAGGGACTTGAGGCGACTTTAAATGTTTGAAGAAATACTTGAAAAGTCTTGGAGTAATCTGGGAAAACTTCAAATAATATCTTGAATGAACTGGAAGACTTGAAAATTGTTGAAATACTTTGAAGTAACTTGAAACGATTTGAAATGTCTTGAAAGGACTTGAAAGACTTGAAGCCACTTGAAAAGACTTGAGATGTTTTGAAAGGACATGAGATTACTTGAAATGTTTTGAAGTTGAAGCGTCTTGAAGAGAGATAAAGCGACTTGAAGAATATGTTTTGAATAATTTTAAAGCGACCTGGGAAGACTTCAAATATTTTGAAAGGACTGGAAACCACTTGAAAAAACTTGAGATGTTTTGAAAGGACTTAAAATGTTTTGAAGGAAATTGAAGCGACTTGAAGAAACTTGAAAGGATTCGAAATGTCTTGAAACGACTTGAAAGACTTGAAGCGACTTAAAGAAACTTGACGCGATTTGAAATGTCGTGAAGCAACGTGGAATATTCGCGTCCGCATAAACGCGATAAGAGTAGATTTTTTCATTAGGAGTAAAAATGTAACTTTTCGTGGCTCGCCTGTGGTTGCCGGCATTGCGCGCTCGGCCGTCAAACCTACAGACATGTCGATAAAAATCTCGCGACATCTTATTAGGAGGGGAGAGGAGGTTTTCGAAAAATCCCTAGAATAGGTTCAGGTAATTAATGGATGCTTCCTAATTTGCGGAAAATTTAGTAACTTCGTTACAACAGGCGAAAGATTTATTTATATTTATATATTAGCGTGAAGTTGAATGAGAAGTTTTAATCTCCAAATGTGAGTGTAAAATTTTAATGACACATTGCACTGTCTTTAAAAAAAAAATTCCCCATTGCTTTTGTTATACCTAAATGCAAAAGGTAACACATGGGCCAAAAGAGCCCTTATCACTTACTAGAATTATGGGGGTATTTAACAAAGAGTGAGATAATCGAAATTTTAATGTTGGTTAGTTCTTACGTTTTGAAAGTGTTCCCGCTCTTGCACCTATATTTCCACGAAGATGGTAAATGCCCAACAAGATGGAACACCTCCGCATTTGGATGAATTTTTCAGGAAACTATGAATTTTGTGCGGAACTGTATCAACACTATATGTATTACGCCATTCCGAATTCCCATTTTCATCACTTTCCCCCGACCCTCCAGTGCACCCACCTTCCGTTTTACAATACATCACGTCCGATGCTCCAAGATTAACTCCCGAAATCAGCGTAATACAATTAAACCTCCCCAACCCGACCGGCGACGGATTTGTCTAATTCATCGCTGATTCGTAGGTGTATCGCGATATTGCGATCCGTGATATTTACATAGCGTTACATTCAGGTATTAAATCCTTGCTGGAAATGTTTGGAACTATGACACTAGTTGCTACGTGCATATTTCGTCGTCGCGTTAACGATCCTCTGTGGATGGTAAATCACACGGAACAGAATGAAGGATTCAGTGGGATACATTTATGGACGTAATTAATTGGCACGAGGACATTTTTAGTGCGGAGAATGCATGCTGATGGTTGTTGCTGGTGGGATTTTCGGCCGCGATACGTGTAACTTACGAGGAATTTATTGTTATCGATGTTGATTGTCGAGGCGTGTTGGTGTTTGGCTGCGGATTTGTGAATTATATCAGTTACACGATTAAAAATTATTTTTTACAAGTACAAGAACCAACGAACACCACCTAATCCGATCAGATGTGTTCGGAGGCTCGTGCCAAAACCCGCAGACGACTTGGAAACTGGTAACGAGCTCGTTCCGCTGATTTAAATTCATGGGCTCATCGGAGGGATGCGTTGCACGAGCGTCGAGAACAATATCGTCAAAAATGCAATTCGGTTGCAGATGTTTCTTAATATTTTATCCCGAGTACACCTCATATATTTCATTCCGTTAATACGTATCCGGAGGAAAACACGCTCTGCATTTTAGCCTGAAATATTCATTTCGTGCGGCGCGCCTGCACCTGTCTCGTTTTGATCGACCGCAAAACGTCCGATGGCTTCAGGACCAGACTGCTGCTCATATTTCGGGTTTCTGTGGTTATTTTTGCACCGAGAATGGAAATAGAGCCAACAAAATTTGTCAGCATGAGAATTACACCTCGAGGAAAGCCAGTGTTGGAGCGCACGGCTGTCAATAATATGTTCCCCACCGTCCGCGATTACCGCGCACAGGACCGCGAGACCGCGCTTGATTAAATATCGCATAAGTTTGTGTCATTTCTGTCCAACTTAAACGTTAAATTCATTATAGAAGAAGAAGCGGAAAATTTATCTTCCCGCAGACCTCACAAATAACCAAACAATCCCATCCAATTATCCAACCCAAAAAAGGCGTAACCTTCAAACGCAACAGCCATATTTCCCAGAATTTTATTCCCCAATTAACGAATCTCCGCTGCAAGCATTTAATTCTTCCCTAATTGCTCCTTCGGCTGCATGCGATTTGCTTAACTTAAAACCCTATAAAGGACTAAATTAAACCTTGCATGTAACAACAAGTCTAAAATTTATAATCTCGCCTTGTAGATGCTCGTAAGCGGGATAGTCTATTGTTAATACGCCTGAAAATTAATGTCGATTTGCTTGGGTCTCGTAAAATTTTATGAAGCTTACTTGTGCCGTGTAAATGTTTGTTACGGTAAACTGTAACGCTCGGGGCTTTATTATTTGTGTAAGTCCCGAATCGAATTAAAATTTTACGGTGTTGTCAGCGCTCGTATTCATTACGTATTAAGGACGGTTCTTAAATGTGAACGCGGGATGTAAGTACTGATGGGATCTTGTTTTGTATTTACGCTGTTTTGGTTGGATAACGGGGTCGCGAGTTCGGAATGTGTGCAGTTCCGGAGTACATAAAGATTTGAATGTGGGTTACATAATAACGTCTTCTTTATTACTCGTTATTAACGTGCCATAAGATCCGATAATACGTGTTCGAGAAAGTCGTAGCAGAATAACGTAGTCTCAGCTTCAATTCGTCGGTGTTTCAATTTCTGATGATGTTGAACAGGTCTCAACTCCTCAGCTGCAATTTTTAGTTTTTCAGTTTATTAGTTTCTTAGTTGCTCAGTGTGTTTGCTTTTAAGTTGCTAAATTTCTCAGTTAATCATATTTCAAGTACTCAGTTACTTGGTGTTTTCACATTCTCAGAATTCCATTTACTCAGATTCATGAGTTTGTGAGTTGCTTAGATTTTCAATTGCTGATATCCCAACCACACAGTTGCTCAGCTTCTCAGTTACACAGTGTGTCAGTTCCTCAATATCAGTGTCTCGATTCCTCGGTTCCTCAGTGTTTCAATTTCTGTTGGTGTTGATCATGTCTCAAGTTCTCAGCTGCAGATTTGAGTTCTTGAGTTTTCAGTTTCCTCTTTCAGTTTCTCAGTTGATCATAATATCTCAAGCTCTCAGTTACTCAGTTGATCGTGTTTCAACTGCTTATTTAACAATCCCTCAATATAAGTGACTCAGTTGATTCTGAATGTCTCAAGTTTCCTACAGGACCCTTACTCAATTTTAAACTTTCCCAGTTTCTCAGTCTTTCTGTTGATGTCTCCATAACTTCTCAGTTTCTTGTTTATCAGTATCTCAGTGTTTTACTGTGTCCGCTTCTCAGTTAATCATATCTCACGTGCTCCATTCCTCAGCTGCCCAGTTTCAAATTCGATTAATTAGTTTTCACTTGAATCACGTAGTCTCAGTTTCAGTTCCTCAGTGTTTCAATTTCTAAATTGATGTTGATCATGTCTCAACTTCTCAGATGCAATTTTTATTTTTTCAGTTTATCAGTTTCTTAGTTTCTCAGTGTGTCTGCTTTTAAGTTGCTAAATTTCTCAGTTAATCATATTTCAAGTACTCAGTTACTTGGTGTTTTAGTGTTTCAGCTGCTCAACTTCTCAGACTCCCAGCATCTTTGTCTCTCAGATCATCACATTCTCAGAATTCCAATTACTCAGAGTAATGAGTTTGTGTGTTGCTTGGATATTCAATTGCTGATATCCCAACTACACAGTTGCTCAGCTTCTCAGTTACACGGTGTGTCAGTTCCTCAATATTAGTGGCTCGATTCCTCGGTTCCTCAGTGTTTCAATTTCTATTGGTGTTGATCATGTCTCAAGTTCTCAGCTGCAGATTTGAGTTCTTGAGTTTTCAGTTCCCTCTCTCAGTTTCTCAGTTGATCATAATATCTCAAGCTCTCAGTTAATCAGTTGATCGTGTTTCAACTGCTCATTTAACAATCCCTCAATATTAGTTACTCAGTTGATTCTGAATGTCCCAAGTTTCCTACAGGCCTCGTACTCAATTTTAACTTTCCCAGTTTCTCTGTTGATGTCTCCATAACTTCTCACTTTCTTGTTTATCAGTTTCTCAGTCTTTTACTGTGTCCGCTTCTCAGTTACTCACATCTCACGTTCTCCGTTCGTCAGCTGCTCAGTTCCAAATTCGATTAACTAGTTTTTACTTGAATCACGTAGTCTCAGTTTGAGTTCCTCAGTGTTTCAATTTCTGAATTGATGTTGATCATGTCTCAACTTCTCAGCTGCAATTTTTAATTTTTTAGTTTATCAGTTTCTTAGTTTCTTAGTGTGGTTGCTTTTAACTTGCTCAGTTTCTCAGTTGATCATATCTCAAGTGCTCAGTTGTTAGTGTCTCGATTCCTCGGTGCCTCAGTGTTTCAATTTCTATTGGTGTTGATCATGTCTCAAGTTCTCAGCTACTGATTTGAGTTCTTGTGTCTTCAGTTCCCTTTTTCAGTTTCTCAGTTGAACATAATATCTCAAGCTCTCAGTTACTCAGTTGATCGTTTTTCAACTGCTCATTTAACAATCCTTCAATTTCAGTTACTCAGTTGATTCTGAATGTCTCAAGTTTCCTACAGGCCCCCTACTCAATTTTAAAATTTCCCAGTTTCTCAGTTTCTCTGTTGATGTCTTTAGAGCTTCTCAGTTTCTTGTGTATCAGTATCTAAGTTTTTTACTGCGTCCGCTTCTCAGTTAACCATATCTCACGTGCTCCATTCCTCAGCAGCTCAGTCCCAAATCCGATTAATTAGTTTTCACCTGAATACCGTAACCTCAGTTTCAGATCCCTGGTGTTTCAATTTCTGAGTTGATGTTGATCTAGTCTCAACTTCTCAGCTGCAATTTTTAGTTTTTCAGTTTATCAGTTTCTTAGTTTCTCAGTGTGTTTGCTTTTAAATTGCTAAATTTCTCAGCTAATCATAATTCAAGTACTCAGTTACTTGGTGTTTTAGTGTCTTAGCTGCTCAACTTCTCAGATTCTGAGCATCTGAGTCCCTCAGATCAAGTTTGTGTGTTGCTTAGATATCCCAACCACACAGTTGCTCAGCTTCTCAGTTACACAGTGTGTCAGTTCCTCAATATTAGTGTCTCGATTTTTCGGTTCATCAGTGTTTCAATTTCTATTGGTGTTGATCATGTCTCAAGTTCTTAGCTGCCGATTTGAGTTCTTGAGTTTTCAGCTCCCTCTTTCAGTTTCTCAGTTGATCATAATATCTCAAGCTCGCATTTACTCAGTTGATCGTTTTTCAACTGCTCATTAAACAATCCCACAATTTCAGTTAATCAGTTGATTCTGAATGTCTCAAGTTTCCTACAGGCTCCGTACTCAATTTTAAATTTTTCCAGTTTCTCAGTTTCTCTGTTGATGTCTTCTTAAGTTCTCAGTTTCTTGTTTAACAGTATCTCAGTTTTTTACTGTGTCCGCTTCTCAGTTAATCATATCTCACGTGCTCCATTCCTCAGTTGCTCAGTTCCAAATTCGATGAATTAGTTTTCACTTGAATCACGTAGTCTCAGTTTTAGTTCCTCAGTGTTTCAATGTCTGAATTGATGTTGATCATGTCTCAACTTCTCAGCTGCAATTTTTAGTTTTTCAGTTTATCAGTTTCTTAGTTTCTCGGTGTGTTTGCTTTTAAGTTGCTAAATTTCTCAGTTAATCATATTTCAATTAATCAGCTACTTGGTGTTATAGTGTTTCAGCTGCTCAACTTCTCAGATTCTGAGCATCTTAGTCTCACAGATCATCACATTCTCAGAGCTCCATTTACTCAGATTAATGAGTTTGTGTGTTGCTTAGATTTTCAATTGCTGTTATCCCAACCACACAGTTGCTCAGCTTCTCAGTTACACAGTGTGTCAGTTCCTCAATATTAGTGTCTCGATTCCTCGGTTCCTCGGTGTTTCAATTTCTATTGGTGTTGATCATGTCTCAACTTTTCAGCTGCAGATTTGGGTGCTTGAGTTTTCAGTTCCCTCTTTCAGTTTCTCAGTTGATCATAATATCTCAAGCTCTCAGTTACTCAGTTGATCGTGTTTCAACTGCTCATTTAACAATCCGTCAATTTCAGTTACTCAGTTGATTCTGAATGTCTCAAGTTTCCTACAGGCCCCGTACTCAATTTTAAACTTTCCCAGTTTCTCAGTTTCTCTGTTGATGTCTCCATAACTTCTCAGTTTCTTGTTTATCAGTATCTCAGTTTTTTACTGTGTCCGCTTCTCAGTTAATCATATCTCACGGAGCACGTTCATCAGCTTCTCAGTTTCAAATTGGATGAATTAGTTTCTCAGTTGATCATATCTCAGGTGCTCAGTTGTTTGGTGTTTTAGTATTTCAGCTGCTCAAGTTTTCAGATTTTGAGCATCTTAGTCTCTCAGATCATAACATATTCAGAATTCAGTTAACTCAATTACTGAGTTCGTGTGTTGCTTAGATTCTCAATAGCTGATATCCCAACCACACATTGGCTCAGCTTTTTAGTTACTCAGTGTCTCAGTTCCTAAATTTTATTGTCTTGATTCCTCAGTTCCTCAGTGTTTCAATCTGAATTAATGTTGATCATGCTCAGTTCAGTTTTGAGTTCTTGAGTTTTTCAGTTGCCTAATTTCTCAGTGTGTTTGTTTTTCACATGATTAGTTGCTGAGTTTCACAGTTGATTCTCATATTTCAACTGCTTATACTTTCCCAGTTTTTCTGTTGAGGTCTAGTTGAGTTATCAGTTTGTTTATCAGTATCTAAGTTGTTTGTGTCGGTTTCTCAATCTCTGTGTTTCAATCTCAATTAATGTTGATCATGACTCAAATTTTCAGCTGCAGTTGTGAGTTATTTAGTACCCTAGTTTCTGCTTCTCACTTGTTTAGTTGCTCAGTTTCTCAGTTGATCATAATATCTCAAGTTCTCAGTTATTCATTTACCTACTCAGTTTCTAGTACATTCGTACCGTATTCTCTATCAATATCATCTACGATGGAAACCACCCAAAATGCGCGATCTTTGCTTTTTTTTGTCTTTCGTTGTCCGGACAGACCGATGAAATACATTTCAATTACTGCGTCGAGATTTCTAACGCCGCTTCCACTTTTAGAGTATTAAAACTTCCCGGACGCCTCTTCCCGTTTCCTTGTCATTTTCATAATGTCGATATTCCCGATGAATCCTCCGGGGATGATGAATCGCGCTCATAACCGTCCGGAAATTTAATCTGGAGCAATGGCCCGATCCAGACCGTTCGTATCGAAAAGAGTCCTCGAGGAATTGTGATATAATGATGATCGTCTTCGGGCAAATGAACGGCGTTATTGTTGTGTATTGCTGCGGTCGTTTTTAATTTATTGCTGGGCTTTAATCTGTTCAAAAAATCGTATTTGTTGACCACACTCGAGCCGCTGGACTGCACGCAAAATTAGGAAACTCGACCATAATAAATTGTTATACTTGTCCTCGATTTTACACACAGCCGCAATTGCGAATGACCGGATAGTAAAAAGTTGAGCATTCCAGAAGATAGGGAACTAATTTTCTGTAAAGATCGGTTATCGCGAAAAACCCAACAGCAAGTTTACGCTAATGCGGTCTGGTCCCTAGATCCGGCTCGGGACGAGGCCTGCGTTTTTATTGCTTAATCCCGAATTGTTTAGCAGGGATGAACATGAGGTGTTGATATTTTCTATGGGAAGGGAATTTCCAGGTTTGAGTACTGTTACGATCCAAAATTGACGTAACGTTCCTTTCAAGGTTGAGGGGGGGTCAAGGTCACAATAAAATACACTTTTATCCCGCAAAACCTATAATATGAATTTAACAATAGGATAGACAAATTCAACAATAATAGTTAATGTATAATGGTGACAGAGTTATCGTTATAAATTCAATAAATTAATTAAATGTAAGGATGACACATTTTAAATTGATAAATTGAACAAATTGTTAGATGTAATAGTTGACAGATATGTTAAAAATTATTAAATCTGAAACGATAATATAAATTAAAGTTGACAATTCACCAAAGTTATTGCAATGAATGACAAATCTTAAATGTTGATTGTATAATAGATAATAAGAACAAAAACTAAAATGTAAGGTTGGCAAAACAAATTTGACGACGCTCAGACCATCAAACCTTCAAAATACTTGGCCCATCAAATCACCTTGGGCCCCTTTTCTCTACATACAATAGATGTCCGTCCGATGGTATCGGCGAATTGAGATCAAAGTCTCAAACGAATGAAGGAGGAAAACAAAGTAAAAGCAGCCGTATAAGCTGGTGGCTGCTGCCGAAATTGATTGGAGAAACAGTTAAAATCTACAGAGTACAAGAAGTCTGATCTTACTCGAGTTACAAATCCGTCCATCTACCGATTACAATCTACTTTTTTTATATAGAGAGTGGGAAATATCGTTACGTACCTCCAAGCTCACATTCTGGAAAGCCTGGAGAGTGTGGGACTCCCTGGCGGATAGTCGTCCAGTCCTACAAACTAAAAACCCCTCTCGTTGGAGTATTGCTCCACCCGTGGAACCGCCATTGGGCATTACTTCAAGGGTGGTACTCCCGACTCACCTCACCTATTGGTGAGGCGTTTCCGTTCCCGTTCGGCTGTTTCCTTTTTCCGCGTGATATTTTCCACCATGCGGACTACCACATCCCCCCAACTAGGTTATCCTCCTCCGGCCACCAACCCAGGGCTCTCCACACCTTAGCCCGCTCGTCATTCCACGCTCCACAACGGAAGGGAGTGTGTTCTGCATCGTCCACCTCGTGCCCACAAAACCAGCAGGCTGGGGAGGACTCTTATGTCCGGTCAGAGCATCCATGTCCGGTCAGAGCCTGTGTCGGATAAAAGCTAAGACTCCCGTTACCCAGACCGACCCACAACTTGACGTTTGGGATCAACCTCCTCGTCCAAGCACCCTTCCTTCCTGTGCTGCCACTCTTCAAAGTGGGCGTTTCTGGCCTCGGTGGACGTTCTCCCCTCTCTCCTCCGTGTTCTTTCACAAATCATAAGGTCCAAAGGTGGCACCCCGTAGGATAACTCCCAACGCGTCGGTCTAGACCGTCCGATACGCTGAAGTCTTGGTGTCCGCGGCCCTGCTTCATGTGGGAGCTGCATACAGCACTATGCTGCATACAGCACCCTGGTGCGACCATCAGCCCCTCCCAGGTTGGGCATCAGCTTTGCCAGCCTCCCAGCCGTGGCCTCAGTCTTCCTTGCCACCCTCTCCACATGCGGTAGAAACGTCATTTTCCTTTCCAGGTCCACACCAAAGTACCTAATACCCGGTTGCGCCCGGACAAAAGATCTCCCTATATAAAACTCTTCCACGTCGATCCTCCTGCCACCAATCAGTAGGACCATTTCGGTATTGGCTGGAGCAACATTGAGGCCATGGTCGTCCAGCCACTTTGACACAGCCTCAGCAACCTCCTCCACCATGCATTGAAACACCTGCCCAGTGCGGGCCATTGCCATCACCAACAGGTCGTCTGCATAACAGGTAGATCCACCTGGAAGACGCTATACAAAACGTTCCACAAAAGAGGGCCAAGGATCGATCCCTGTGGAACGCCGCATCCGATACCTCTTGTTTCTCTGCCACCTCCATATCGGATGGTCCTATCAGAAAGGTAACTTTTGATCATGGCCACCATCGTTTCCTCAACCCCCATCCGCTCTAGTGCGGTTACTATGGCCTCCCACGGAGCGCAGTTGAAGGAATTCTGAACGTCAAAGCCGTACTGCTGGTCCGACAGCACGCCTCTTTCCTCAAGATCCCGGCTAACTCGATTCCGGATGATGGCCTCCAGTAGTTTTCCCGCAGAGCTTATAAGGAAAATCGGTCTGGATTTATCTCCGCCCTTTGCGATGAGTACTACCCGCGCTTCTTTCCAAGCCGTTGGGAACTTACGACATGATCCCATCAGCCCCGCCATCGTCTCGGCCACAGCCAGTGACACGACCACCGCCGGCAGACCATCCAATTCAGGAGCTTTTTCCCTTTTCAAAACCCTCGCAACTTCTCTTAACTCGACTGTGCTTACGACCGAGTTTTCCCCACCTCCCGAGCCAATTTCTCACCTGGGCGGATCCACTATCGAGAAGAGCTTACCGATGGCCACCTCCTCCTCCTCCGTGATCACCGATCTTGTCCCGAGCCTGCCAGAAACGATCCTGTATGCTTCGCACCAGGGATCCCCTCTGATTTCCTTGATTAGTTTGTCCCAAGCCCGGTCCTTGGCCGCCTCAAGTTTCTTCTTTAGAGCCCCTTTGGCAGCCCTCTAAGCCCCAAGTCTTAAGTCTCTAGTTTCCTCCGTTCTGGCTCGTGTGAGTTTCCTTCTACTAGCGATATTCCGATATACCGGTAGCAGTATACCGGCCTCCTCCCGGACCTAAAAGTTTTTCTGGGAAGACACTGGTTGCAGGCCTGGTACATCTTGACAACAGCCTCGACCGGTGATATATTTTCAGCCTCCCCAAGGATCTCCAGCAGCCTTTGAGCCAATTGTTTTCTTCGCTCTTCCCTCCATATCCAGCCACTTGACCCTATGCCTCGGGGAATGTTTGCTTCCTGTCTGGACACTATGTCGTAACATAGGTACAGATGGTCGCTGCAAGAGTCCGTGTCAAGCACCCTCCAACCCTCCACTGTGAAGCCCCCACCTAGCCGGGCAAATGTTACGTCGATGACTGACGACCGAACTCCGTCATCCCTCACCACTTGGAAGGTAGCCCTATTGCCCCGATTCTCGACACCGAGTTCAGGGCCAGCCATTGCCTCTTCCAAAACGGTCCCCTTGGAATCCGTGACGAAGTAGACTTCGCGTTGAAGTCGCCAGCCACCAACAGGTTTCCCGTATGTGTGCTCAGTTTGGCGACACATAGCAACTAACTAGGACCAAGTCGGCCGCCCTCACCCAAACGTAACCATGTCTCCGTCTTGTGGAAGCCAGACTACCATCTGTCTGGATTGCAGCCGTCCCCCGCGTGTCCTGAATTCAACCTTCCCTGTTGACCCTCGCCTGAATCGGTTCCTGGACCAGTACCTACTGGGTCCCCAGGTCCCGGGAGATTCTTTCCAAGACATCGTGAGCGAGCTCTCTGCGCTCCAGGTTGATTTGGAAGAATCTAGTCGCCATTACCGCGACCAGAACCCACGGCCCCCCCAGGTGCCCCAGTCTCCACACCCCGCTATCCGAGATCTTTACATCGACCTCCAGACGTGCCGAGTTCCGTTCCATCTTGTCCAACTCCGAATCTACTACAATTGTTATATCTGCCGGCTCTTAATCCATATTGACACGATCTGCTTTTGCAACCTCGTCACAGAAGCCAAAAATAAACGGCGATATCTCGTACCGTGTCGCCCGCAGCTGGAAACCGAAAGACCGAGACGAGATCTGCAAACAGAATCGAACCCCGTTCACCCGTTTTTGTGGATATTATCCGACCACTTTTTTCTTACATATGAAGTGGCGCGCAGTTTTTAAAATTGTTACAGTACATAATACAAAATTCAAAATACCGTTCGGATTTCAGTATTGGAATAACTGGAGTCTTTGACCAAATGCTAGTTAAGTTACCGCTGTAGAAATTAAGAAATTGAGCATCTCCCAGATTGAGAACCCTGAACCATAAGGCCATGAGAAGATAAAAATCTTGAGAAATTAATAATTGGGCAATTTATAATTTGTTAGAGAGAACCCGCGAATCTATGAGTTTGAGGAAATAAGGACCTGAAGATCTATGGCCTTGAGAACCTAAATTGAGATCTTAAGACACAGAGAACCTAATATCCTTGGAGATTAAAGAGTTTTTTAACAACTTGATAGAAAATCAAAGAACCCGTCAACTTAAGAACAAAAATCTGCGATTAAGGTCGTCCCACGTCACGTCCCAAAAACAGCTTTTCTAGAAGCTAGGCGAAAAAATATTATACCCCTATTTTTTCGCTTATTCGAAATCGCGCATTTACTAGGTAAGAAAAAATTCCAAACATTTGTCTTATTTGAAACGCGCGGCTTTCTGTGACTTCGTCACGGGACGCCCACAAAGTTCAAAGATACTAGAAGCGCGGACCAATGAGAAACGCACGAACCAATGAGAATGCCCCTCCGAAATGACGTCACAAGAGGCGGTAAATGTCCAGCGTTTGAAAATGCTTGCTGAATTTGCGATTCTTGATACACTCTGTTGATTACCTCATAAAACAACTTTATTAATCAACATAACAAGTTTGGGTTTTTAAAAATTTGAGAATTTATTAAATTGACTACCTTAGACGTCGAGAATCTATGATCAAAAATCCTGTGACACATACAGAATTATTAAATCATATTTCAGAAAAATACTGAACTGCGGGGAAAAAATGGATTCAGATGATATCCGCAAAAACGAGTGCAGCGAGCTCGTACTGATTGCGACGATTCGATCTTTTCTTTCCGATTTCAACCTGCGAGTGACGCGGTACAGATATCTCCGTCTGATTTTAGAGTTTCTGTTAAGCGGAGGATTTCAGAAACAAATGGTATTAGTACCAATATGACAGGCGGCGGTGATAGCAAATTGTGCTAATTGCGAACGGTAATTTGGACGGATTTGAAAACCATGTACGGTGCCTGAAACTAGGAAAAAGGGTAACGTCACGACGTATACTGTGCAGATTTAATTGTTCCCCAATCAATTTAGGCCACATCACCATCAATTAAGAAGGACTGAAAAGCGGTCTTCACGTTCGAATTTCTTTCTTCTTCCGTTGTTATCTGATTTCAACTAGCTGATTCCACCAGGCGAAAGATAAAAGTGTCCCTAAAATATAAAAAACCTTATAAAAAAAAAACTCAAAACAGCTTGGCCCCTCAAACCACCTTGGGCTCCTTTTCTCGACATACAATGGGAACATACAATCTCAACGAATCAGGGAGGAAGATAAAAAAACAGCCCTATAAGCTGCCTAAATTGATTGGAGAAACAGTTAAAATCTGCACAGGACAAGAAGTCTGATCTTACCCGAGTTACAAATCCGTCCATTTACCAATTACAATCTACTACAATTGGGATATCTGCCGCCTCTTAATCCATGTTAACACGATCTGCTTGTGCAACCTCGTTACGGCGATATCTCGTACTGTGTCGCCCGCAGCTGGACACCAGAAGACCGAGACGAGACCTGCAAACAGAATCGAACCCCGTTCGCCTGTTCTTATGGATATCGTCCGACCACCTTTTTTTCGCATATGAGTGGCGCGCAGATTTAAAAATTGTTACAGTACCTGATAAAAAATTCAATATACCGTTTAATTTTCAGTATTGGAGTCTTTAACCAAATGCTAGGAAAGTGGCCGGTGTAGAATTTAAGAACTTGAGAATCTCTCAGATTGAGAACCCGGAACCTGTAAATATAAACTTGAGAACCTGAGACCATGAGAACCTAAAAATCTGATCAATTAATAATTGGGCAATTTAGAATTAGTTAAAGAGGCTAAGAACCTGCGAGTGTATGTGTTGAGAACCTCAAAACCTATGAGCATGAGAACCCAACAACT
This sequence comes from Diaperis boleti, assembly GCA_963583935.1. NCBI lineage: Eukaryota > Metazoa > Arthropoda > Insecta > Coleoptera > Tenebrionidae > Diaperis > Diaperis boleti. The sequence goes on from OY757242.1 coordinate 11,231,741, forward strand.
GAGCAACGATGGACAGGAGAACCTAAGAACGTGAGAAACTGTGAGTTAGAGAACTTTTGAAGCTGTTGGACTTGAGAACCCAAGAACTTAAGAACGTAAGACCCAGAGAACCTAAGATCCTAGGAGACTAAATAGTTGAGAATCGAAGAACCCGTCAACTTCTTGAACTAAGAAAATACAGAATTATGACAATTTAAATCGTATTTCAGAAAAACACTCAACTGAGAGAAAAAATTGTATTCGTTTCTAATATCAATTGTTGAAAGTACTGAAGGAAATATGTACTGTTACATTTTTAAAAACGAGTGCAGCCAGCTTGTACTGATTGCGACGATTCGATCTTCTCTTTCCGATTTCAACCTGCGAGTGGCACGGTACAGATATCGCCGTCTGATTTTAGAGTTTCTGTTAAGCGGGGGTTTTCATAAGCAAATGGTATTAGTACAAATATAATAAGCGGTGGTGATAACAATTTCGGGAAATTGCAAACGGTAATTTGGCCGCATTTGAGTACCGTGTAACGTGCCTGAAACTAGGAAAGGGGGTAAGGTTACAAAGCTTTTATACTGCGCGTTTTAGTTGTTCCCCAATCAATTTAGGCCACATCTCCACGAAATTAACAAAGGAAATGAACCATATTAGAAGAAGCAGATCCTTCTTGACAACATAAAAATCTCCCGACGATTTAATAAAAAAAAGTAGAAACAGTTCCACCATCAACAATTCCACCCTGCATGTAACATTGCGGGTGGCAACAAACAAACATTAACCTCGACACGGCTAAACAACAGCCAAGTTTTAAATATTACATCGTCCGCCATCCGAAGTGCTACAAACTACCGAACCGACCCTCATTTAAAATTTAATTGGACAAATAAGAGCGACTCCGAGCAGGTGAATGTGTTCTAGAGAAAAATTCCCGATTTTCGGTCGTAATGAAGTCGTGCCGCGACCCCGGCGAATTTGCATTCTGCATATATTAAAATGGAAATGTTATTTTTGGGGGCGCGGGCCCAACAAACCATTATCTGTCACAAAAGCCCATTTTTTTAATCGTGCATTCGGCCGGGCGTTAATGAAAATAACGGTTCCATTGATTCAAACGTCGGATTATTTTCAATTCAAATTTGTGCATGCGATTAACTTGTCGCCTGAAATTATATTTGGGTAGTGTTTTTTAATATTTGCTCTAATAACAGTTGTGTTTTTGATGTTTGCTGTATTAATTAGTCGTAATGCGCTACAAATTATTCCGATTACGGTCGTAAAGTGTGGAGTGCGCTTTTCGCGTTTTTATTTTAATAATGGATAGAGCTGCGATTTCCCCGAGGACGGGCTGGATTTAATTCGATATCTTATTTACTTTCGGAATCTCCAGCGACCGGTTTAATTATTCAGTATTTATATATTTCACCGGAAAGTTGCTTGTTTGGGAGTGGGACTTCTTTCACGGGTGACCGGTCTTTGAACTTCTCCCAGTTTTTCTCCTATTATTGTATTTGCTGCCGAAGAGGAAAGAAAAACGAACACCCCGAAAAACACCCTGGAGAAAATCTAAAACTAGTGAAACCTGCACCGCTTGTTGCAGCATCGGTCGGTAATACAGGAAACATATTATGCAAATATATGTGTGTGAACGGAAATAGGTATTAAAGCTTTAATCGGTAGTAGAACTCATCATTGTCAACAATTTTTTTCTTAAGAAGTTTTTGCCCTAAACCCCGTAGTTATCGAGTTAAAATTAGTGGAAGTTTTGACGTTTATTTAGTTACCCGCCACTAAACCGCTCGACTGATTGATAATAATCACAACAAAAAACTTTACTATTGTGTCAGCTTCTCAGTTCCTTAGTCTTTTAAGTTTCTCAGGTTCTTGGTATCTCTGTTTCACAGAATTTCAGTTATGCAATTTCTCAGTTTTTTTAATTTACAAATGTCTCAGATTCCCAGTTTTCTACTTTTTTAATTTTTAGTTTATCATTTTATTGGTGTGTCAAGAATCTTAGTTTGGTACATTCTCTGTTTCTCAGTTTAGTATTATTTTTTCAGTTTCCTAGTATCTCAGTTTCCCAGTTTCTCAGGTTCCCAGTTTCACAGTTTCCTAGTTTCTCAGTTTCCTAATTTCACAGTTTCCTAGTTTCTCAGATTCCTAGTTTCTCAGTTTAATAGTTTCTCAGTTTCTACGCTTTTTAATTCTTCAATATCTTATTCCTGTGTGTTTCTCAGTTTCTCAACATCCAAGATTTTCACTTTCACAGTCTCTCAGTTTTTAAGTTTACCAGTGTGACAGATTCTCACTCCCGGCCTTTTATATTCTCAATATTTTCAACTTTCTTCTTTTCTTCTTTCTTTGAGGTCTCATTGTTTCTCAGTGTGCTAGTTTCTCACTTTTTTAGTGGCTCAGTTACCCAATTTGTCAGTTTTGTAGTTTACTATTGTCTGAGCTTCTCAGTTTCCTCGTCTATTAAGTTTCTCAGGTTGTTGGTTTATATCCGTTTCTCAGAATTTCAGTTATGCAATTTCTCAGTTTTTTAAATTACCGATGTTTCAAATTCTCAGTTTCCCACTTTTTTAATTTTTAGTTTATCATTTTATTGGTGTTTCAAGAATCTTAGTTTCGCACGTTCTCAGCTTCTCAGTTTAGTAGTTTTTCAGTTTCCTTGTATCTTAATTTAGTAGTTTTTCAGCTTCCTAGTATCTCAGTTTCCTAGTTTTTCAGTTTCCTAGTTTCTCAGTTTCCTAGTTTCTCAGTTTCCTAGTTTCTCAGTTTCCTAGTTTCTCAGTTTCATAGTTTCTCAGTTTCTACGCTTTTTAGTTCTTCAATTTCTTATTCCTGTGTGTTTCTCAGTTTCTCAACATCCAAAATTTTCACCTTCCCAGTCTCTCAGTTTTTAAGTTTACCAGTGTGACAGATTCTCATTCCCGGTCTTCTATGTTCTTAATTTTTTCGACTTTCTTTTTTCTCTGACGTCTTATTGTTTCTCAGTGTGCTAATTTTCCACTTTTTTAATGCCTCAGTTACCCAATTTTTAAGTTTAGTTGTTTACTATTGTCTCATCTTCTCAGTTTCTCAGGTTCTTGCTATCTCTGTTTCTCAAAATTTCAGTTATCCAGTTTCTCAGTTTTTTAGGTTACCAGTGTCTCAGATCCTCAGCTTCCCACTTTTTTAATTTTTCACCGTTTCTCAGTTGCTGTGTTGTGATCACTTAGTTTTTCTTTCTCAGTTTCTCAATATCTCAGTTTTTATTTTCTCAGATTCCTAGTTTCTCAGTTTCCCCGTTTCTAAGTTTACCAGCATCTCATTTTATATATTTACCAGTTTCCCAAATTCTCAGTTTCTGTTTTTAAATTGTCTGTGTTTTAATTTTTTAGCTTACTAGTGTTCCCGTTTCTCGATTTCTCAGTTTCTCAGGATCTCATTCTCTCCGGGCACATTTTCTGCTTTTTCAATTTTTCAGTGTTTTAGTTAGTTTCTGACATGCTCACTTACTCAGTTTTTTAATCTCTCATTGTTTCTCAGTGTACTGGTTTCTCACTTTTAGGTGTCTCAATTATCCAGTTTTCCAGTTTATAAATTTACCGGTGTCTCAAATTCTCAGTACCTCAGTCTTTAAATTTTTCAATATTCTTGAGTATTTCAGTGTATTCCTTTTTCACTTTTATAGTGTCTCCGTTTGTCAATTTGTTTTCTGTTTCTTGTTTTTCAGATTCTCAGTGTTTTAGTCAATTTCTGAGTTTGACAGTGCTCAAGATGCTAACTTTCTCTCACGTCTCATTGTTTCTCAGTGTGCTAGTTTCTCACTTTTTTAGAGTCTCAGTTATCCAATTTCTCGGCTTTGTAGTTTACAATTGTCTCAGCTTCTCAGTTTCTCCTTCTTTTATGATTCTCAGGTTCCTTAGTCTTTTAAGTTTACTAGTTTATCAGTTTCCTAGTTTCTCAGTTTCTCAGTTTCTCAGTTTCTCAGTTTCTCAGTTTCTCAGTTTCTCAGTTTCTCAGTTTCTCAGTTTCTCAGTTTCTCAGTTTCTCAGTTTCTCAGTTTCTTAGTTTCTCAGTTTCCTAGTTTCTTAGTTTCTCAGTTTCCTAGTTTCCCAGCTTCCTAGTTTCTCAGTTTCCTAGTTTCTCAGTTTCCTAGTTTCTCAGTTTCCTAGTTTCTCTATTTCCTAGTTTCTCAGTTTCCTAGTTTCTCAATTTCCTGGCTTCTCAGTTTCTCAGTTTCTTAGTTTCTCAGTTTCCTAGTTTCTCAGTTTCTTAGTTTCTCAGTTTCCTAGTTTCCCAGCTTCTTAGTTTCTCAGTTTCCTAGTTTCTCAGTTTCCTAGTTTCTCAATTTCCTAGTTTCTCAGTTTAGTAGTTTCTCAGTTTCCTAGTTTCTCAATTTCCTGGCTTCTTAGTTTACTAGTTTCTCAGTTTCCTAGTTTCTCAGATTCCTAGTTGCTCAGTTTCTACGCTTTATAATTCTTCAATATCTTATTCCTGTGTGTTTCTCAGTTTCTCAACATCCAAGATTTTCACCTTCGCAATCTCTCAGTTTTTAAGTTTACTAGTGTGACAGATTCTCATTCCCGGTCTTTTATGTTCTCAATTTTTTCAACTTTCTTCTTTCTCTGACGTCTCATTGTTTCTCATTGTGCTAATTTCCCACTTTTTTAGTGCCTCAGTTTCCCAATTTTTAAGTTTTGATGTCGTAGCGGCTCCGGAATAGTTTCGTGTGTGGCGCGTTATTTCTCCGATTACCGGTGTGAAAGAATTATCGCAATGCGCCCGTCGGAATCATTTATTTCGAGACATTAAATGTGCGAATAACGCGTGGGGTGTTCGACCTTGGCCAAGCAGTGGGACGCGTGTTTTCAGTGTGGCGAGGATGGACGCTCCACAGCGTCGAACTTCGCTGGCTGTACTTGAATCTCGGAAAATTCGGTAACTTCGTTACAAGTTATGAGAGGATATTTGTATAAGTGATCGACTAGTAGTTGTATTTAATTGAGTTGTGATAACTGGCGTAGTTGGTAAGATATCTTGAGTGGAGACACAACACCGCTCGACATCAAAGTATCTTCTTGATCCAGTCGATTATGATTGTCTTGTTCCATTTCGATCGATTTGAATTTATCCCGGTTTTTCCTTATTTTTTTCTTATCTTCTTAACATTTTTAAATACATTCATTCCATTTTCACTTGATGACTCGTTTGAACTATCGCTATTATAATTTTGTTATCAAGTTCTATATGATTTCTTCCCATAGAGTAATTTTTTAATTTTATTTTTTTTATTTTCTTATTCTTTTAAGCCCTTTTCTGTTTTTGAGTACTATGCTTCCAATGATGCGCGCGGTCTGGTGCAACGCAGCAGCAGCAGGATTTTATCACTGCGTCCTCTTTCCACGTAATGACGGCGGCTTCGGGCAACGTAGCGAATCCGTAATAGCGGTATCCAAAGCGCGCTTTTTTACTGGGCAACATGATGCAAGAACCATCCCCGTCCGACAGCAGGAAGCACTTTATATCGACTTGTTACTGGTTCGGTGCGAAGGGCGTGGTCCGTTGTAAAAAGGGGCAGGGACTGGGGGTAGTCGTAGCCAACGAGCACAAAATAATAATAGAGGCGCCTTGCAGTTAACGCCGAGTGAAGCCGTTTTATCCCCACTCTTGTTTGTCCTTTGCATTGGTTTGTCCATTACAGTTTTGCTTTCAGCTGAATATTATTTGCGCACTTTTTCTTCCCAATTTTTCGAAATTTAGTAGTGAATTGTAGACTGTGGTAGGCGTTATAATTTCTGAAGTAGTTATGCCGCAATGTATAGCCTAATTTTGTACGCGTTAAGTTTTATGCGCAGGCGGTTGGGACAAACAAGAGAGGGGGAATTTGGCTTCAGATCGCCCGTGTATGAGACGGCTCTATTTTGTATTTTGTGCTCGCTGGTCGTAGCGGCTCCGGAATAGTTTCGTTTGTGGGGCACTATTTTTTAGATTACCGGAGTGTAAATTATGGCGTGGGGTGTTCGATCTTGTCCAAGCAGTTGAACGCGGGTTTTCAGAGTGGCGGAATCCACGGGACCGGACGGTAGATGGGTCAGGGACAGGTCTCCACCTTGAGGTTGCGACTCTTCGTCCTCCACTTCTCGTTTGTTGCCAAGCTGCCAGGAGGTCAGGATCTAACCATTTCAATGTTTGGTACGGCCTTTTATATCGTGCTAGTGACGGACCATTAACGTCAGCACCATGCGCGCATCGAGAGTAGTGAGTGGGGAAGCCAAGGTCCTGGCCGTCGTAGACGCTGTGTTTCCAATCTCATGGGGCGGCGGCGAGAATTGGGAATGGTAACGTTGGAATTGCATTATTTTACTGATCACTGTGATAACAAAACAGTGCCGGTACGATGTTTAGAACTAATTTATTTTGCCATTTCAACGGTACGATCAAAGCGAGTGATCCGAGGTGGTAAAGGCGGCGGCTGAAGTTGGTCGTAGGACTAGTCTCTTTCGCACCGCTCTAATTTTCCGATACCGGGAGTGAAAAAAATATTCCGCTGTGACACTGGAAACTATTTTTTCTGCGAGTTAAATATTCAAATTGTGCGGTCGGGCGCTCCGCCGTGAGAATGTCTCTTTGATTACGGTATTTAAAACCCCGAAAATTTTGGTAACTTAGTTACAAAGTGATCCACTAGTAATTGTATTTAATTATAATATTATTATAATTGTGATAACTGGCGCAGTCGGTAAGATATTTTGAGTGGAGATCTGTTTTGTCCAGTTGATTATGATTATTATTATTTCATTTCTTAAATAACTTAGATGTTTATGATTACTTTGTTTTATTTCGATCGATTTGAATTCATAGGAATTTTTCCTTTTTTTTTAAATTACTTTTCGATCTCTATTTTAATTTTGTTATTCAAATCTATTTGATATCTTTCATACTATTGAACTTTTATTGTTTTGTTCCCATAGGTTAATTTTTTAATTTTATTTTCTTTATTTTCTTATTCCTTTAACGCTTTTTTTGTTGTGGAGTGCTATGCTTCCACTGATTTGTTTATTACAGATTTTCTATATATTTTAAGTTTGCAACTTTTGCAAGGCTTGCGTTTTTTTTTATCTTGTTCATTGCTTTGATTTCTTTTTTTTTTCTTTTGTCACACTTACTTCGGAACGGTTGCCTCAAGCGCCAGCTTCTTACGTGGTATGCTCCACTTTACCGCGGGCAGCTACACGGGAGTAGGGTAAGCCGTCATGTTTGGCGGGAAGGGAAATAAATAGTGGGCGCCTGGAGCTCCTACCTTGCTTGCTACTTCTCGTTCCGAGATGCACTGGTAGGTGCACTGGTTCACTGCTCCAGGGCTGGTCACTTCCACTTCCGGGGCGGGTCGACTCACATCTTCCTGTTCCATCAGAACGAAGCTTCTCTTATAGATAAGTTGGAGGGGAGACGATGACGACAGAGTCATAGTGTTATCACTTCGTCCTCCTCCAAACGAAGTGGCGTTAGCTCTGGGCAACGTAGCAAGTCCGGGATGGCTTTATCCGAAGCGTGCTTTCTTACTGGTGAACGTGCTGTAAGAATCGTCCCGGTGAGACACCTGGAAGCATTTTATCTCGAAACGTTAATGGTCGCTGGCTGGTATCAGCGGCTCCGGGACACTTGCATTCGCAGCGCACTTTTTTTCTGATCACCGGAGTGAAAGAATTATTATTTTTTCAATTCATATTATCTGCTTGCTTTCCTACAGTCCTGTTTATATTTTTATTTTTTTAATCTTTTGTTCCTATTATTTCTTGGTATTGTTTTTTCTATTGTGGTGTTCTTATATTGTAATTATACTTAAACTGTTCCATTCTGAAGGTATATCGTTGTAACAGACTTTGTTTTACACCGTTCATACAAATATGGCATTAATTGTTTTGTTGTACGCCAATTCAGTCGTAAAATAATAAATTGTGTTACTATACATATTTTTAAATACAAAATAGTTATTGTGACACTCGTTTCAACATCACCTCTATTAATTGGCATAAATAAAATATCGAACAATAGGTTTTATTTTACATCACAATAAAACATGCCTGAATAAACCCATTCCAACAATATTTTATATTAAATTTACATCATCGTTATTAAAACATGTTCTATATCAATTCCACCAACACTTTAAAGTTGAAACAGATCCACCAGCTACATTATTCGACGCCCGATACGGGCAAGAGCCTTGTTTTTGTGCGTTTTTGAAAAACGGGCTTTGACGAGAACTAAGATATAATGAGCGTAAATTGATACGTTCCTATTGAAGCGCGCTCCTTAAAATAGACGAGATCGGATGTGATGGGAGAAAAGAAGAAGGTGCTTTGTGAAAGGAGCCGATAAAAAGTCGCTTGTCACTTCTTTGATATTTTAAGCGCTAATTATGGGAACGGATGCACGGACGAGATGGGTTTTTGTCGGGGCAGATCTCGGGTTTAATTTCAGATTTGGGAGATAAGAGTTTTACAATCTGAGGGTGTCAGTTGTTTGAGTGACCTCATAAATTGGATTTTTGCGACTTTATCGGGATTTGAAAGCGTTATCTGGACGTTTATTAGGTTTCTGAAAGATGGGGTTGTTGAGTGGCGGATGCGCCGGGCAAGTATTGGCTTTCAGTATAATTAGAAAATGATAATTGACCAACACAATAAAGTCAAGAAGGAGCGTGTTTTGAAACTCACATCCTCATGATATACAGGGTGACTTATAAACAACCTTTGACGCTGTTTCTTGTTTATTATCAACCAGATTTGAACGCGTGGTGTATCAAATAATGTTTTTAATTTTTTCTTATAATGTCTTCATATTTAAAAATATATTCTCTATAGGAACGAATAGAAAAATATGTAGAGTGCAGTTTCAAAAACAGGTTGACTGTCATTTGTCAAAAATTAAACGTCTAGAAATGCATACTGTAATTAGGTACTTAACTTACTAAACCTATTTCATTTGATGCGTTAAAATCACACTAAAGATACAAAGGCATCAAAGGTTTTTGTCAATCACCCTGTGTAAACGTAAGTTTCCACCCATAAACTCATCAGCAAAAAAAGTTTTTCACGTACGTTTCATTCAACACCAAGTTCTCGACCATCTACACTATTCTTGAAAATCTAGACCTTCCGAAACCAAACAGCATAAAAAATTGAGATACCTAAATTGAGACCTGGAGAAACTTGAGAACTTGGAAAATGTGAGGCCTTAGAAAACCTAAGAACTTTAGTAACAGTAGAACCTGACAATTTGAGAAACATAATTTGAGAATTGGATTAACTTGAGATTTTGGGAACTTGAGTAACTTAAGAACCTCACAACTTGAGACACAAAATTTGAGAACTGCAGGAGCTTGAAATGATGAAACTCTGGGAACTAAACGAATCTCCACAAAATTACCAAAATAAGAACTTGAGATGCATAAATTTAGACCTGGAGAAAGTTGAGATTTTGGAGAACCTGAGGCCTTAGGAGACCTAACAAATTTAGCAACATTAGAGCCTGACAACTTGATGGATTAACTTGAGATTTTGGATAACCTGAGATTTTAGGATATTTAGGAACTTGAGTAACTTAAGAATCTTTCAACTTGAGGCTCTAAATTTGAGAACTGGAGGAGATTGTCATTTTGAAAACCTGATAACTAAGCGAACCTTAGACCTTCAGAAAATTAAGACCTAGAGGAACTTGAGATCTTAGAAAACATGGGGACTTTGAAAACCTATGAGATTTTTGTAGCATTAGAACCTGCCAATTTGAAAAACTAAATTTGAGAACTTGATTAACTTGAGAATTTAGAAAATTTGAAATTCTAAGATTAAGAGTTAGAGGAACTTGAGATCTTACAACTTGAGACACCAAATTTAAAACTGGAAATACTTGAGATTTTTAAAAACTTGAGATTTGAGAAAAGTTGTGGGCTTGGATTAATGTGAGATTTTGGACCATTTGAGACCATCTTGGAAATTATGAGATTTTATGGAACTTGAGACCTTAAGAGTTAAGGGAACTTGAGATCTTACAACTTGAGACACCAAATTGAAAACTGGAAATACTTGAGATTTTGAAATCCTGGGAACTAACCGATATTTAGATCTTCAGAAATCCTACATCATATGAACTTGAGATACAAAAATTGAGATCTGGAAAAACTTGATAACATGGAAAGCATTAGCCCTTAGAAAATCTAAATAGTTTTGTGACATTTAGAGATTTTGGAAAACCTGAGATTTAATGTAACTTAGGATCTTAGTAACATAAGAACCTTACTATTTGAGACATCAAACTTGAGAACCGAAGAAACTTGAGATTTTGAATACCTAATCGGGAATTAAACATAAAGCCTTGGAAAATCTAAGAACTTTTGTAAAATTATAACCTGAGATTTTGAGAAACCGAATTTGGAAACAGGATTGACTTGAGATTTTGGAAAACTTGAGATTTGAGGACACTTGTGGGCTTGAGACATCAAACTTGAGAATGAGAGAAACTTGTGATTTTGAAAACCTGATAACTAAGCGAACCTTAGACCTTCAGAAACCTAACAACATAAGAACATGAGAGAATTAAATTAAGACTTAGAGAAACTTGAGATCTTGGAAAACATAAGGACTTTAAAAACCTAAGTCTTTTTGTAGCATTAGAATCTGACAATTTTAAAACGAAATTTGAGAACTGGATTAAGTTAAGATTTCGGGCAATTTGAGATCTTGGAAATTATGAGATTTTATGGAACTTGAGACCTTAAGAGTTAGAGGAACTTGACATCTTACAACTTGAGACACTAAATTGAAAACTGGAAAAACTTGCGATTTTGAAATCCTGGGAACTAACTGATACTTAGTCCTTCAGAAATACTACATCATAAAAACTTGAGATACATTAATTGAGACTCGGAGAAACTTGATAACTTGCAAAGCTTTAGGTCTTAGAAAACCTAAAGACTTTAGTAACATTTATAGATTTTAGAAAATCTGAGATTTTATGAAACTCAGGATCTTGAGTAACGTGATATTTTAGAATTTTAGTAAAAATAGAACCTGACAACTTGAGACACCACACTTGAGAAATGGAGGATCTTGAGATTTTTAAAACCTGGGAACTGAGCGAATCTTAGACCTTCAGGAACCTAACGACCTAAAACGTAAGAACTTTATTAAGATTAGAACCTGACAATTTGAAAAACCAAATTTGAGTACTGGATTCACGAAATTTTTTTAAAAATTCGGATTTTAGGGCTCTTGGGAATTTGATTAACTTGAGAACTGGAGGGACTTGAGATTTTGAATACCTAAGAATCAAACGAAACTTAGACCTTCAGAAACCTAACATAAGATCTTGAGATACATAAATTTGGGAGCTTTAATAATTTAAGAACCTTACAACTTGAGACACCAAACTTGAGAACTGGAAGTACTTGAAGTTTCGAAAACCTGGAAGCTATTTGAAATGTCGACCTTCAGAAACCTAACAACATAAGAACTTGAGATACGTAAATTGCGTTCTAGAGAAACTTGAGACCTTGGGATACATAAAGGCTTAGAAGACCTAAGAAATTTTGTAACATTAGAACCTGGTAATTTGAAAAACCAAATTTGAGAACTGGATTAACTTGAGATTTTGAATACCTAAGCGGGAACTAAACATAAAGCCTTAGAAAACCTAAGAAATTTTTTGTTAACATTAGAACCTGAGAATTTGAGAACCCAAATTTTAAAACTGTATTCATTTGAGATTTTGAAAAACTTGAGATTTGAGAACAGTTCTGTGCTTGGATTAATGTGGGATTTTGGACAATTTGAGATCTTGGAAATTATGAGATTTTATAGAACTTGAGACCTTAAGAGTTAAGGGAACTTGAGTTCTTACAACTTGAGACACCTTATTGAAAATCGGAAAAACGTGAGATCTTCGAAGACAGGAGGTCTTAGTGAACCTATGAACTTTAGCAACATTAGAACCTGAGAATTTGAGAACCCAAATTTTAAAACTTTATTCATTTAAGATTTTGGAAAACTTGAGATTTGAGAACAGTTCTGTGCTTGGATTAATGTGGGATTTTGGATAATTTTGCTTGGATTAATTTGGAAAACCTGAGATTTTATGAAACTTAGGATCTTGAGTAACATAGGAACCTTAGTACTTGAGACATCAAATTTGAGAACCCGAGAAACTTGAGATTTTGAATACCTAACCGGGAATTAAATATAAAGCCATAAAATCCTAAGATCTTTGGTACGATTAGAACCCGAGAATTTGAGAAATCAAATTTGAAAACTGGATTGACTTGAAATTTTGGAAAACTTGAGGTTTCAAGACACCTGTGGACTTGGGTAACTTACAGGCTTTACAACTTGAGACAGCAAACTTGAGAATGGGAGAAACTTGAGATTTGGAAAACCTGACAATTTGAGAAATAAAATTTGAGAACTGGAGTATGTTGCAATTATAAAAAAATGGTAAATAAGCGAATCTTAGACCTTGAGATACCTAACAACATAACAACTTGAGATACATAAATTGAGAACTGGTGAAACTTGAGAACTCGGAAAATTTGAGGCCTTAGAAATCCTAAGAATTTTACTAACATTAGAACCTGACAATTTGAGAAACCATTTGAGAACTGGATTAACTTGAGGTTTACGAAAACCTGAGATTTTGGAAAATTTTTAAACTTTACTAATTTAAGAACCGTACAACTTAAGAAACTTAAGATTCTGAATACCTAGGAACTAAGCGAAATTTAGACCTTCAGAAACCTAACAACATAAGAATTAGAGAAACATAAATTGAGACATAGAGAAACTTGGAACCTTGGAAAAAGTGAGACCTTCGAAAACCTAAGAACTTTAGAAATATCTTTAGAAACTGACCATTAGAAAAAACAAATTTGAGAACTGGAGTTTGAGATTTTGGAAAACCTGAGATTTTTTGAAACTTGAGAACTTGAGTAACTTAGGAAACTTAAAACTTGAGTTACTAAACTTGAGAACTAGTATAACTTGAGATTTTGAAAATATGGGAACTACTCGAAACTTGGGCCTTCAGAGAACTTACAAAATAAGAAATTGAGATATGTAAATGGAGATTTAGAGAAACGTGAGACCTTGGGAGACCTGACCATTTGAGGAACCAAATTTTAGAACTGGATTAACTAGAAATTTTTAAAAACCCGAGAGTTGATTAAGCTTTTAAATTTAAGTAACTTAAGAACCTTACAACTTGAGACGCCAATCTTGAGACCTGGACGGATTTGAGATTTTGAAAGCTAGAAACTAAGCGAAATTTAGACTTTCAGAAACCTAAGAAATTGAGATACATAAATTGAGACATGTCGAAACTTGAGATCTGGAAAAAGGTGGGGCCTTAAAAAAGCTGAAATTTTAGTAAAATTGGAACCTGACAATTTGAGAAGCCAAATTTGAGAATTGGATTAACTTGAGATTTTGAAAAACCTGAGATTTTTGGAAACTTGAGAACTTGAGTAACTTAAGAACCTTACAACTTGAGACAACAAACTTGCGAACTGGAGGAACTTGAGAGTTTGACTTCCTGGAACTAATCGAAATTTAGTCCTTCAGAAACCTAACAACAAAAGAATTTCAGATACATAGAGAAATTGAGATATACATACATATTAAAAACTAACCATTGGAGAATACAAATTTGAGAATGGGATTAATTTGAGATTTTGAAGAACCTGAGATTTTTGGGAACTTGGGAAATTGAGTAACTTAAGAAACTTAAAACTTGAGGCACCAAACTTGAGGAGATATTACTTGATAAGGACTTGAGATACGATTGGGATCTGGAGAAACTTGAGAAATTGGGATACATGAAGCCTTAGAAGACCTAATAAGTTGTCACATTTGAACCTGGCACTTCGCGAAAAAAAAATTGGAGAACTGGATTAACTTGAAATTTGGAAAACCCGAGATTTTAGTAAACTTGTGAACTTGGGTAACATACAAACCTTACAACTTGAGACACCAGACTTGAGAAATGGAGGATCTTGTGATTTTGAAAACCTGTAAACTAAGCGAATCTTAGACCTTCAGGAACCTAACCACATAAAACGTAAGAAATTTAGTAACATTAGAACCTGACAATTTGAGAAGAAAATTTGAAATTTGAAATTGAGATACATAAATTGAGACATGGAGAAACTTGAGATCTGGGAAAACATGACGCCTCACAAAACCTAAGAAATTTAGTAACATTAGAACTTGACAATTTTAGAAACCAAATTGGCGAACTAGATTAACTTGAGATTTTGGAAAACCTGGGATTAAATTACAAATTCATAAACCTTACAACACAAGAACTTGAGATACATAAATTGAGACCTGGAGAAACGTAGCATCCCGGAAAACATGAGATGTATGGAAAATTTCGAGTTTGAGTAACTTTAGAACTTTACAACTTGAGACACCAAACTTGAGACCTAGAGGAACTTGAATTAACCGAACTTTAAACTTCCAGAAACCCAATAACATAGCAAATGGACATACATAAATTAAGACCTGGAGGAACTTAAGATCTTGGAAACCTAAGAACTTTAGTAATATTAGAACTGACCATTGGAGAAACCAAATTTGTGAACTGAATTAATTTGAGATTTTGAAAAACCTGAGGCTTTTGGAAATTTGGGAACTTGAGTCACAACACTTGAGAACTAGTGGAACTTGAGATTTTGAAAGTCTGGGAACTAAGCAAGCCTTGGACCTTTGGAGACCTTACAAGATAAGAACTTGAGATTCGTAAATTGAGTTCTGGAGAAACTTGAGCCTTTGGTATACATGAAGCTTTAGAAGACCTAAGAAGTTTAGTAAGATTTGAATCTGACAATTTGAGAAACCAAATTTGAGTTCTGGATTAACTTGAGAACTGGAGGTGTTTGAGATTTTGAATATCTAGGAACTAAGCGAAATTTAGACCTTCAGGAAACTAACAACGTACGAAATTGAGATACATAAATTGAGACAAACATGGAGAAACTTTAGTAACTTGAGAAACTTAAAATTTGTGTCATTAAGCTTGAGAACTAGTAGAAAAACGTAAAATTGAAACCTGACAATTTAGGAAGCAAAATTTGAGAACTGGAATAACTTGAGATTTTTAAAAAAATCAGATTTTTAGAAACTTGGGAACTTGAATATCTTAAAAACCCTACAACTTGAAAGGGGAAATTTGCGAACTGGGAGAATTTGAGATTTTGGGTCCCTGGGAGCTAAGCGAAATTTAAACCTTTAGAAATCTTAACAACGTAAGAATTTAAGATACATAAATTGAGACAGAGAAACTTGAGATCTTAGAAAAAGTGAGGCTCTTCAACACCTTTAGTAATACTAGTAATATAGAACTTTAGTAATACTAGAACATGAATATTAAAGAAACAAAATTTGAGAAATGGACTAATTAGAGATTTTGAAAAACCTGAGTTTTGTGGAAACTTGGGAACTTGAGTAACTTAAGAAACTTAAAACTTAAGTCAATAAGCTTGAGAACTAGTGGAAATTGAGATTTTGAAAATCTGGGAATTAAGCGAAACTTGGGCCTTCAGAGAACTTACAAAATAAGAACTTGAAATAAGTAAATTGAGTTCTGGAGAAACTTGAGACCTTGGGAGACCTCAGAATTTGAGAAACCAAATTTGAGAACTTAATTAACTTGAAAGTTTCGAAAACTCGAGATTTTAGGAAGCTTGGGAATTTGAGTAACTTAAGAAGCTTACAACTTAAGACGCTAGGTACTTGAGATTTTGAATACCTAGGAACTAAGCGAAGTACGAAATTGAGATACATAAATTGAGACATGGCAAGACTTAAGATCTGGGAAAACATGGGGCCTTACAAAACCTAAAACCCTTAGTAAAATTGGAACCTGAGATTTTAAAAAACTTGAGAATTTGAGTAACTTAAGGAATTTAAAACTTGAGACACCAAACTTGAGAACTAGCGGATCTTGAGATTTTGAAAATCTGGGAACTTGGGACTTCGGAGATATTACAAGATAAGGACTTGAGATTGGGATCTGGAGAAACTTGATACTTTGGAATATATAAAGCCTTAGAAAACCTCAAACTTAGAAACTGACAATTTGAGAGACCAAATTTGAGAACTGGAATTACTTGAGATTTTGTAAAACTTGTAATTTTAGAACACTTCTGGGCTTGAGTAACTTAAGACCTTTACAACTTGAGAACTGGAAGAACATGAGATTTTGGAATACTGGAAACTAACCGCACTTTAGACCTTCAGAAATCTAACATCATGAGAATTTGAGACACATAAATTCAAACCTGGAGAAACTTAATCTCATGGACAGCATTTGGCCTTAAAAGACCTAAGAATTTTAGGGACTAGAGACTTACAACTTGAGAGACCTTGGAAAATTTGAGACTTTAACCTTAAATTTGTTAAGTTGGGAAACTGAACATCAAAAGTTGAGAAGTGGAGTAGCTGAGTAACTAAGTGAGACTTTGTAAAACTTGAGAGTTTAGAAAAATAGAGGCCTTGAGTAACTTGAGAGAATCTGAGATTTTATGGAACTTGAGACCTTAAGAGTTGGGGGAAACTCAGATTTTGGATAACATGAGATTTTAGGAACTCGAGTGTCTTAGTCAAACTTGAGAACTGGAGGAACTTAAATTTTGAAGATCCTGAAATCTTAAGTAACTTGAAAATTTAGAACTTTCTAAGAGTGTTAACAATTTTTCAGGAATATTTAAGTTTTTTTGAGAATTCCACAACAGTAGGACCTCTCATGGCTTATCAACGTTCTCCACAATTCTTCAACAAGTTTCAAGATCCATACGGTCTGTTTAGGATTACCTCATAACTTGAGGGCTGTACGACTGTTTTAATTACATCATATTTTCACCTAAAATAATTCTCACACCTCCTAGCAAGATAGTCGGCGGGACATTTCTGTTTTCCCGTCCGGAAGAATACATTTAGTTGAATTCAGTTTGATGTGATTACGGCTTGCGGGCTTAAAGCGGCGAAGTTGGGGTAATATTTCAGGGAGCGGAGCGCTGACAGGTAAGACCGGTAAAGTTAGCAATTGTGGCGGCGCGTCGCGGTTGCGGCAGAACATCCCGGAACGGAACCGGAACTGTTCTAGCTAGCTGACGCAGAAGGAGAGGTTTATTTTGCGCGTGGTCAGGCTTTTAGTAGAAGAGACACGGAGGATGGAAACGGCTAACGGTGGCAGAGAGCTATTGTGTAGATGTAAACCAAACAATATTGATTCGAAAGTCTCAACTTAACAAAACGACGCCGCTACTCATCTTTCAAATTAAACTCGGAACGGAGCGTCTACATCAAAAATAGAAACGGCCGCCCTCCTCCAACAGAAATTTAATTAATAACTCCAAAGAATAATCAATACCTGCTGCATTTAGCAGATAAACCAAAGTCCAGAGCGGCGCTTGATTAAACAAGCGTAATTTCTCTGATTCATGACGCCATAAAACAGAAAATTAATTAATCCGTTTTGAGTCCTGTTATTTTTGTCGCTGAGGTGCTTTTAATTGCCGACTTGCACAATTCGCTGCCTCTTTAATAAAGTTGCACAAAGTTCATTGGTGCCGTGCTCGATTTATGAAGGCTGTGTTGTGCAGAATGCTACATTGTGGAGGGGGTGGATGTTTAGGGACTTTCTAGTAAAGTCGTGAATTTGGGCGTTCGTTTTTTATCATGTTGTTAACTTGCACTGCAGTAACTTCAGAAACTGAAGGAAAACACGTTAAGGTGGCAACATTGCGGGTCTGGAGCACACGTGAGACTGCGGCAAATTATCTCTCATCTGCTCTAACATGTACCAACCAGAGGAAATATTTTATGATCCTGTTACGAACTCGGCCTCCAAACAAAAATTAAAATTTTCCAGCAATCTAACGATCCCTCCATCCTCTCCGGCGACACACTTTCCATAAGGTCGCTCCGGAATCAATTCTCCATCAAGAACTACTTTCCAATACAGCGCACAAGGCCGACTCGTTTTTTACGTCTCTCTGCTCTCACATTTCAGAAAATATAATGATGATTTCATTACCAACTTCCAGCTCTCGAGTAACTTTCCAACTTGATCGTTACTTCAAGGATCGGCTAAAAATTTTCGTACAAATTCATGCACGGAGAACACGTAGACACTCGATGTAATAAAGTGGAGGAGTAGTTCTTATTACACGGGACATTATGGGAATACGTAATGAGGTAGGCAACACTTTGGTGTGTATCTAACGAACTCACGACTCCGGGGTACGCCAGTCAGACGTAATTTAGGGAGAAATTAATTCGAGCGAAGATGTTCGTAATTATTGTCGCGTTGCAACTGCCGTAGATTAGGAAATAATTGACTTGAAAACCTGACAACCTGAGAACCTGAAGACCTATTTTTTTATTCTAGGTTTTTAGCTCATTTGACCACATAGATTCTCAATTCACACTTGTTTCAGATGTTAAATCGTCAAATGACTTCGAAACCGCGAGCGCGGCATTGGCATGTTGTCGCCGTATCGACAGTTTATTTATTAAAAATAAAGACCGAAGGTTAAGTAACAGTAATGTAGATAAAATCTGGTACGATTGTAGGAATAGTGTAGTATGCAACATGCGTAAAAATCGGTTTGACGCCTTGTCAAACTCGGCCTTTTTCTTTGGAAACTATTGCGTTACTTTTTTCGGTAATCGATTATTTGGGATGTCGTCAAATATGTCTATACTGTCGCCGTACCGCATTCATTGTTTCTTTGTTTCAAAAATTTTATAATATTTACGATATTACATAATAACAAAACCCGGTCTTGAACGTCTCGCAGAAGAAGTTTGTTTCCTAGACTGACCTCAAGGAGGAGCAAAAAACTGCAGTTACTTTAATGGGTCTGGAGCACACATGAAACCCCGGCACACCTGACACTAGAGGTAACAAGCAGCTGCTGTGGGTATTTCAATGGGTCCGGAGCACGCATGAAATCCCGGCACACGTCAAGCAGCAACTGCGAGTATTTTAATGTGTCTGGAGCAAACGTGCTGCCGCCGCGATGTCTCAACTACTGGTAGGAGGAATTTGAAATACTGAAAGAAATAGATAAGTATTGGCACACACTTCAAATCTGAGAATGGTGAGAAAACTGAGCAATTTGAGAAACCTGGGAAAACCTAGAACTTGACTGAGTACCTAAAGGAACCTGAGAAAATTGGACACATTTAACGAAATCACAAAAGAATTTGGCTAACTCGAGAATTTCGAGCATTTGAAATCTTCTAAGAGATTAAGTGCTCGAGAAACTACACCTGACAATCTGGAACTTGAGAAACCAATATGTTGAGAAATGGAGGATCCTCAGAAACGTGAAATCCTAAGATTTTAGGAAACTTGAGAACTTAAGTAACTTAATAACCTGACAGCTTAAGACTTCAGGCTTTACAAGAACAGGAACATTAAATTCAATTGAAATTTGTTGGTAACTTGATAAACATAAAAACCTTACAACTTGAGACATCGAACTTGAAAACTAGAGGAACTTATAAAACACGAGGCTTTAGAAACATAAGAAACTTGAGAACCGGGAATTTGAAAATAGAACTGGATTAACTTTGCCTTTTAGCAAACCTAAACCTTAAAAAATCTAACAGGTTGAGCAGTTGAGAACCAACACTTAAGAAGTGCTGGGACCTGATTTAACCTTAGGCACATACCAACCTAAGAACTTGAGAAATAAAAATTGAGACCTGAGAACTTAAGGAACCTCAAAATTTTGAGAATTTAAAATCTTGAGAAACCTGATAACTTCTGATACCTACCAAACTTGAGAACTAGAGTAATTTGTAATTAGAGATCTTAGAAGATCTGAAATTTTAGCGAACTTGAGAAACGAACACGTTCGGCAGTGGAGGTAACTCAGGAACTGGAGAATTAAGGAAACTTGAGACCTTATCTTAGGAACTTCACAGCTTGAAAGATGAAGTAATTTGAGATGTCGGAAAACTTGAAATTTGAGTAAACTTGGGAACTTGATTAGCATAAGAACCTTACAGCTTGAGACACCAAATTAGAGAACTGGAGGAACTTGAATTTTTTTTATTTCTGGGAACTTGAGATTCTTGAGATCTAACCTAACAAAATGTGAACCAAAATATAACAGTAAACCTGGATTAACTGGACTTTTTGGCAAACCTAAGAACTAAGCAAACATTAGACCTTCAAGAATCTAACAATCTCAGCAATTGCCAACCAAAACTGAAAAGAAGTGCTGGAACTTGAGATTTTGTACAACAAGAGATTTTCTGAAACTTGAGAACTTAAGTAACTTAAGAACCTGACAATTTGAAACCTTAAGGTTAAAAACAAGAGGAATCTGAAATTTTGAAGAACTTGAAATCTCCGAACGCCCCAGGTCTAAGAGAACCTATGACCTCAAAGATCATGAGAATTACATAGTATATTTTGATAACATGGGAAATTTGAGATATTATGGCACTTGGGACCCTGAGATAGGAGGAAGCCTTAGATTTTAGGAAACTTGAAACTTGATTGAATTATGAACCTTAAGACTTAAGACACCAAACTTGAAAACTAGGGAACTTGAGTTGTTTTAAACATTGGAACTAAGTGAAGCTTTGACATTCGGAAATATAAAAAACTATTAACTTCAGAAACATAAATTGAGACCTGGAGAAGCATGAGATCTTAAAAAATATTAGACTTTATTAACATAAGAAAATTGAGAACTAAAATTGGATTAACTTGGCCTTTTGGCAAATCTAAGGACTAAGCCAACCTTAGACCTTAAGAAATCTAACAGGTTGAGTAATTGAGAACCAAAACTGAAGAAGTGCAAGGACCTGAGTTTATGGAAGATTTGAAATTTTCGGACACTTAACACCCTGAAAACTTGAGAATTCCAAACTTTAAAATTGGAGGAACTTGAAATTTTGGAATTCCAGGGAACTAAGCGAATTTTAGGAACATAACAACGCAAAAACTTGAGAAATAAAAATTGAGACCTGGAGACACTTGAGATCTTAGAAAACCTGAGATGTTAAGGAACCTCAGAATTTTGAGAATTTGAGATCTTGAAAAATCTGGTAACTTGAGATACGAAACTTGAGAACTTTAGTAATTTGAAATTTGAGATCTTGGAAGGTCCAAAATTTTAGGGAACTTGAGACCTAGAGAAACCAACACGTTCGGAAGTAGAGCAACCTCAGAAATATGGAAAACCTGAGATTTTAGAAAACTTGAGACCTTGAGGAATCTAAAATTTTGGAAAACTTGAGCCTTGAGCAACTTAAGCAATCTGACAACTTGACTGAAGGAACCTCAAATATCAGAAAATCAGTGATTTTAAAAAACCCGAAAACTTAAGGAATTTGAGATGGAAAATCTAAGATGTGAGAAAACTTGAGATGTTGAGAAGTGGATAAACTTATGATTTTTTGGGAAACTTAGGAATTTCGGAAACGTTCGACCTTTAGAGAAACCAAACTTGAGAACTGAAGAAATTTGAGATCTTGGAGATAATGCGAACTAAGCGAACCTGAAATCGTAGAAAACCTGAAATCTGAGAATTATAAATCTTGGCAAACCTAAGATCTGATGAATCTAACAATCTTACAATCCAGAACTTGAGAAGTGCAGGAACCTGAGATTTTGGACAACTTGAGATCTTAATTAACTTAAGAACCTGACAACTTGAAACTCCAAGCTTAACAAAAAGAGGAACCTGAAATTTTGAAGAACTTGAATTCTCAGAACTTCTCCAATCTCAGAGAACTTTGAGACTTCCGAGAACCTGGATTTTAGGAAAATTGGGAACTTGTTCAACATAAAAACCTTACAATTTGAGACACCAAACTTGAAAACTGGGGAACATGACATGTTTTAAGCGTGGGAACTAAGTGAAGCTTTGACATTCAGAAATATAAAAAACTATTAACTTCAGAAACATAAATTGAGACCTGGAGAAGCATGAGATCTTAAAAAATATTAGACTTTATTAACATAAGAACCTTGAGAACTAAAATTGGATTAACTTGGCCTTTTGGCAAATCTAAGGACTAAGCCAACCTTAGACCTTAAGAATTCTAACAGATTGAGCAATTGAGAACCAAAGCTTATTAAGTACTAGGACCTGAGTTTTTGGAAGATTTGAAATTTTCGGACACTTAAGACCTTGAGTAACTTAAGACCCTGAAAACATGAGAACTCCAAACTTTACATTAGGAGGAACTTGAAATTTTGGAATTCCAGGGAACTAAGCGAACTTGAGACACATAGCAACGTAAGAACTTAAGAAATAAAAATTGAAACCTGGAGAAACTTGAGATCTTAGAAAACCTGAGATGTTAAGGAACTTCAATTTAGCAATCTGACAACTTGACTGGAGGAACCACAAATATCGGATAAACTGTGATTTTAGAAAACCCGAGAACTTAAGGAACTTGAGAATTATTGCAATTTGAGATGAAAAATCCAAGATTTGAGAAAACTTGAGGTCTTGAGAAGTGGATAAACTTATGATTTTTTAGGAAACTTAGTAGTTTTGGAAACGTTGGACTTTTACAGAAACCAAACTTGAGAACTAAGGAAATTTGAGATTTTGGAGAACATGCCAACTATGCCAACCCGAAATCGTAGAAAACGTGAAATCTGAGAATTATAAATCTTGGCAAACCCAAGATCTGAAGAATCTAAGAACCTGACAACTTTTAACTCAAACCTTAACAAGAAGAGGAACCTGACATTTTGAAGAACTTGAATTTTTAGAACGCCTCCGAACTCAGAGAACCTTGAGAACTTCAGAGAAGGGGAATTTGAGATTTCGGAAAACTTGAGATTTTAGGAAACTTGGGAACTTTATTAACATAAAAACTTTACAACTTGACACACCAAACTTGGGAACTGGAGGAACTTGAGATTTTTTAATCCTGGGAACTAAACGAAGCTTGGGAAACAAAAATTGACACCTGGAGAATCTCGAGACTTTATGAGAATTTAAGAATCATAAGAACCTAACAACTTGAGAACCTAAATATAACAGTAGAACTGAGTAACTTGACTTTTTGGCAAACCTAAGAACTAAGCGAACCTTAGACCCTGAACAATCTAACAATCTCAGCAACTGACAATTAAAACCTAATATTTTCGCAAACTTGAGATCTTAAGTAACTTAAGAACCTGACAATTTGAACCTCAAGGTTAAGAAGAAGAGGAAACTGAAGTTTATGAATAACTTGAATACCTCAGATCTCTGAGAACTTAAGCAACTTGAGAGTATGGATGTTTTGATATCTCGGAAAATCTAAGATCCTATGGAACTTGGGACCTTGGGAGAGGGGAAACTGAGAACCTTACAAATTTAGCCATCAATCTTGAGAACTGGAAAAACTTGAGATCTTCTAACACTGGGAACTAAGTGAAGCTTTGATATTCGTAATTCTAAAAACCTAGGAAAATTGAAACCTGGAGAAGCTTGAGATCTTAGCAAACTTGAGAACTTTAAAAAGATAAGAACCTTGAGAACCGAAATTTGAGAACAGAACTGGATTAATTTGACCTTCTAGCAAATCTTAGGACTAAGCCCACCTAAGATCTTAAGGAATCTAAGATTTTGGAAAACTTAAGGCTTGAGCAACTTAGCAATCTGACAACTTGACTGGAGGGAGCTTTGATTTTAGAAAAGCAAAGAACTTAAGGAACTTAAGAATTTAGGAAATTTGAAATGGAAAATCTAAGATTTGAAAAAATTTTAGATCTTGAGAAGTGGATGAACTTGAGATTTTTTGGGAAACTTAAAAATTTAGGAAATTTTAGACCTTTACAGAAACCAAACTTGAGAACTGAAGAAATGTAAAATTTTGGAAAACATACGAACTAAGCGAACCCGAAATCGTGGAAGTTCTGGATAAATTGGGATACTAAACTTGAGAACCTGGGGAATTTAAACTTTGAGATCTTGGGAAATTTTAAGATTCTAGATTTAGATTTTAGATTTTAGGAAACTCGAGAATTTGAGAAACCAATACGTTGAGAATTGGAGGAGCCTCAGAAATTTGAAAACCCAAGATTTTAGGAACCTTGAGAACTTAAGTAACTTAAGAACAAGACAAGTCGAAACTCCAGGATTAACAGGAATATGAAATTTTGAAGAATTTGAAATATCGGAACCCCTGAGATCTCAGAGAACCTGAGAATTTAAGCAACTTGAGAGTTTTTATAGTTTGATATTTTGTAAAATCTGAGATTTTATGGAACTTGAGACCTTGAGATATGGGATTTTGAAAATCTTGAAATTTTAGGAAAGTTGGGAACTTGATTAACATAAGAACCTTATAACTTGAGACCTCAAAGTTGACAATTGGACGAACTTGAGATGTTTCAAACCTGGGAACTAGTGAAGCTTTGACATTCAGAAATATAAAAACCTAGGAACTTAAATTGAGACCTGGAGAAGATCGAGATTTTATAAAATATGAAACTTTAGAAACATAAGAAACTTGAGAACCAAAATTTGAGAAGAGAACTGGAAATCTAACAGGTTGAGCAATTGAGAACTAACACTCAAAAAGTGCTGAGACCTGACTTGACATTTTCGAACACTCATTAAGACCTTGAGTAACTTAAGACCCTGAAAGCTTAGAATTCCAAACTTGAGAACTGGAAGAACTTGAAATGTTGGAATTCCAGGGAACAAAGCGCACTTTAGACACATAACAACCTAAGATATTGAGAAATAAAAATTGAGACCTGGAGAAACTTGAGATCTTAGAAAACGGGAGATGTTAGGGAACCTGAGATCTTCAAGAACCTCAGAACTTGAGAATTTGAGATCTTGAAAAATCTGATAACTTGAGATACCAAACTTGAGAACTGGAGTAATTTGAAGGTTGAGATCTCGGAAGATTCGAAATTTTAGGGAACTTGAGACGTCGAGAAACCAACACGTTCGGAAGTGGAACAACCTCAGAAATATGGAAAACCTGATATTTTAGGAAACTTGAGACCTTGAGACCTAACAACTTGAGAAGTGGACGAAAATAAGGTTTTGGAAAACTTGAGCCTTGAGCAACTTAGCAAACTGAGGACTTGACTGGAGGAACTTGAAATATCGGAAAAATTTTGATTTTAGAAAACTAGTTAACTTGAGGAACTGAAATGAAAAATATAAGATTTAAGAAAATTTGAGATCTTGAGAAGTGGGATTTTTTAGGACATTTAGGAATTTTGGAAATTTTAGAACTTTACGCAAACCAAACTTGAGAACTGAAGAAATTTGAGATTTTGGAAAACATGTGAACTAAGCGAACCCGATATTGTAAAAAACCTGAGAATTATAAATCTTGGCAAACCTAAGATCTGAGGAATCTAAATTGACATCCAGAACTTGAGAAGTGCCGGAACCTGAAATCTTGGACAACAAATCTTGGACAACTTGAAAGGAACTTAAGAACCGGACAAGTTGAAGCTTCAAGCTTAACAAGAAAAGGAACCTGAAAGAATTTGAATTCGCGGAAGGCCACCAATCTCAGAGAACCTTTAGACTTTTAAAGAAGGAGAATTTAAGATTTCGGAGAACCTGAGATTTTATGAAACTTGGGAACTCGATTAACATAAAAACCTTACAACTTGAGAAATCTAACTTGAGAACTGGAGGATTTTTTAAACCTGGGAACTAAACGAAGGTTGGAAAACAAAAATTGGCACCTGGTGAATCTTGAGATCTTAGAAAACATGAGACATTATGTGAATTTTAGAATTAGAACCTAGAGAATTGAGAACCAAAATATAACAGTAAACCTGGATTAACTGGACTTTTTGGCAAACCTAAGAACCAATCTCAGCAATTGACAAGCAAAACTTGAGAAGTGCAGGAACTTGAGATTTTATACAACTTGGGATTTTTGCAGACTTAAGACCTTAAGTAACTTAAAAACTCGTCAATTTTTAACTCCAGGGTTAAGAAGAAGAGGAACCTGAAATTTTGAAGAACTTGAAATCTCGAACCTTACAAATTTAGACATCAATCTTGAGAACTGGAAGAACTTGAGATCTTCTAACACTGGGAACTAAGTGAAGCTTTGATATTCGTAATTCTAAAAACCTAGGAAAATTGAAACCTGGAGAAGCTTGAGATCTTAGCAAACTTGAGAACTTTAAAAAGATAAGAACCTTGAGAACCGAAATTTGAGAACAGCACTGGATTAATTTGACCTTCTAGCAAATCTTAGGACTAAGCACTAAGCCAACCTAAGATCTTAAGGAATCTAAGATTTTGGAAAACTTAAGGCTTGAGCAACTTAGCAATCTGACAACTTGACTGGAGGAAGCTTTGATTTTAGAAAAGCAAAGAACTTAAGGAACTTAAGAATTTAGGAAATTTGAAATGGAAAATCTATGATTTGAAAAAATTTTAGATCTTGAGAAGTGGATAAACTTGAGATTTTTTGGGAAACTTAAGAATTTAGGAAATTTTAGACCTTTACAGAAACCAAACTTGAGAACTGAAGAAATGTAAAATGTAAAACATACGAACTAAGCGAACCCGAAATCGTGGAAGTTCTGGATAAATTGGGATACTAAACTTGAGAACCTGGGGAATTTAAACTTTGAGATCTTGGGAAATTTTAAAATTCTAGATTTAGATTTTAGATTTTAGGAAACTTGAGAATTTGAGAAACCAATACGTTGAGAATTGGAGGAGCCTCAGAAATTTGAAAACCCAAGATTTTAGGAACCTTGAGAACTTAAGTAACTTAAGAACAAGACAAGTCGAAACTCCAGGATTAACAGGAATATGAAATTTTGAAGAATTTGAAATATCGGAACCCCTGAGATCTCAGAGAACCTGAGAATTTAAGCAACTTGAGAGTTTTTATAGTTTGATATTTTGTAAAATCTGAAATTTTATGGAACTTGAGACCTTGAGATATGGGGTTTTGAAAATCTTGAAATTTTAGGAAAGTTGGGAACTTGAGTAACATAAGAACCTTATAACTTGAGACCTCAAAGTTGACAATTGGACGAACTTGAGATGTTTCAAACCTGGGAACTAGTGAAGCTTTGACATTCAGAAATATAAAAACCTAGGAACTTAAATTGAGACCTGGAGAAGATTGAGATTTTATAAAATATGAAACTTTAGAAACATAAGAAACTTGAGAACCAAAATTTGAGAAGAGAACTGGAAATCTAACAGGTTGAGCAATTGAGAACTAACACTCAAAAAGTGCTGAGACCTGACTTGACATTTTCGAACACTTATTAAGACCTTGAGTAACTTAAGACCCTGAAAGCTTAGAATTCCAAACTTGAGAACTGGAAGAACTTGAAATGTTGGAATTCTGTGGAACTAAGCGAACTTTAGGCACATAAC
Source organism: Diaperis boleti (assembly GCA_963583935.1). NCBI lineage: Eukaryota > Metazoa > Arthropoda > Insecta > Coleoptera > Tenebrionidae > Diaperis > Diaperis boleti. Next base: position 11,259,129 of record OY757242.1, read on the forward strand.
AACCTAAGATATTGAGAAATTAAAATTGAGACCTGGAGAAACTTGAGATCTTAGAAAACGTGAGATGATAGGGAACCTGAGAACTTCAAGAACCTCAGAACTTTGAGAATTTGAGATCTTGAAAAACCTGATAACTTGAGATACCAAACTTGAGAACTGGACTAATTTGAAAGTTGAGATCTCGGAAGATTCGAAATTTTAGGAAACTTGAGACGTCCAGAAACCAACACGTTCGGAAGTGGAGCAACCTCAGAAATATGGAAAACAAAAATTTTGATTTTAGAAAACAAGTTAACTTGAGGAACTGAAATGAAAAATATAAGATTTAAGAAAATTTGAGATCTTGAGAAGTGGAATTTTTTAGGACATTTAGGAATTTTGGAAATTTTGGAACTTTACGCAAACCAAACTTGAGAATGAAGAAATTTGAGATTTTGGAAAACATGTGAACTAAGCGAACCCGATATTGTAAAAAACCTGAGAATTATAAATCTTGGCAAACCTAAGATCTGAGGAATCTAAATTGACATCCAGAACTTGAGAAGTGCCGGAACCTGAAATCTTGGACAACAAATCTTGGACAACCTGAAAGGAACTTAAGAACCGGACAAGTTGAAGCTTCAAGCTTAACAAGAAAAGGAACCTGAAAGAATTTGAATTCGCGGAAGGCCACCAATCTCAGAGAACCTTTAGACTTTTAAAGAAGGAGAATTTAAGATTTCGGAGAACCTGAGATTTTATGAAACTTGGGAACTCGATTAACATAAAAACCTTACAACTTGAGAAATCTAACTTGAGAACTGGAGGATTTTTTAAACCTGGGAACTAAACGAAGGTTGGAAAACAAAAATTGGCACCTTGTGAATCTTGAGAGCTTAGAAAACATGAGACATTATGTGAATTTTAGAATTAGAACCTAGAGAATTGAGAACCAAAATATAACAGTAAACCTGGATTAACTGGACTTTTTGGCAAACCTAAGAACCAATCTCAGCAATTGACAAGCAAAACTTGAGAAGTGCAGGAACTTGAGATTTTATACAACTTGGGATTTTTGCAGACTTAAGACCTTAAGTAACTTAAAAACTCGACAATTTTTAACTCCAGGGTTAAGAAGAAGAGGAACCTGAAATTTTGAAGAACTTGAAATCTCGGAAAGTCTCAGATCTCAGAGAACTTGGGACCTCAAGGTACATGAGAGATTTAGGAAACTTGGCAACTTGATTAAATTATGAACCTTACAACTTACAGCAAAATTGAGAACTAGGGAACTTCAGAAGCATAAATTGAGTACATTAACAGCCTGAAAATTTGAGAAGTCAAACTGAGTCCTTTGAAGAACTTGAAATCGGAAAACATTGAACTTTACAAAACCCGAGAACTTGAAATTGAGATATAAGAACACTTGAGACCTTGAGTAGTGGGAACTTTGAGATTTGGAAGAAAGTTAATATTTTCGAAAACCTGGGAACAAAGCGATCTTTAACCCTTCAGAAAATTTACAACCTAGAACTTGAGTAACACAAATAGAGACATAAAGACACCTGAGATTTTTGAAAACTTGGGACATTAATAAACTTCAGTAAACTCAGAATTTAGTGAAATTGAGTTCTTGGAAAACCCATTATCTCACAAAACCAGAGAACTTGAGGAACCTAAGAATTTGAAGAACCTGAAATAGCAGATAACCTAAAATCTTAGAAAACTAGAATTTGGACAATATGAAATGTTGACAAACCTAAGATTTTAAGGAACTTGAGAACTTGACTAAACAACTGATCAACAGTCAAACAGATTTGGAGAATTTGAGATTCTGTAAAACTTGAGATCTTGAGTAACCTTGGTGACTGTGAAAAATTTGATAGCTAAGTGAACCTTAGACCTTGAGATACCTAACAACCTGAGAACTTTATAAACATAAATTGAGACCTGAAGAACAATGAGATCTTATAAAATGTAAGACTTTAGAAACATAAGAACCTTGAGAACTAAAATTGGATTAACTTGGCCTTTTGGCAAATCTAAGGACTAAGCCAACCTTAGACCTTAAGAAATCTAACAGATTGAGCAATTGAGAACCAAAGCTTATTAAGTACTAGGACCTGAGTTTTTGGAAGATTTGAAATTTTCGGACACTTAAGACCTTGAGTAACTTAAGACCCTGAAAACATGAGAACTCCAAACTTTACATTAGGAGGAACTTGAAATTTTGGAATTCCAGGGAACTAAGCGAACTTGAGACACATAGCAACGTAAGAACTTAAAAACTAAAAATTGAAACCTGGAGAAACTTGAGATCTTAGAAAACCTGAGAATTTAAGCAACTTGAGAGTTTTTATAGTTTGATATTTTGTAAAATCTGAGATTTTATGGAACTTGAGACCTTGAGATATGGGGTTTTGAAAATCTTGAAATTTTAGGAAAGTTGGGAACTTGATTAACATAAGAACCTTATAACTTGAGACCTCAAAGTTGACAATTGGACGAACTTGAGATGTTTCAAACCTGGGAACTAAGTGAAGCTTTGACATTCAGAAATATAAAAACCTAGGAACTTAAATTGAGACCTGGAGAAGATTGAGATTTTATAAAATATGAAACATTAGAAACATAAGAAACTTGAGAACCAAAATTTGAGAAGAGAACTGGAAATCTAACAGGTTGAGCAATTGAGAACTAACACTCAAAAAGTGCTGAGACCTGACTTGACATTTTCGAACACTTATTAAGACCTTGAGTAACTTAAGACCCTGAAAGCTTAGAATTCCAAACTTGAGAACTGGAAGAACTTGAAATGTTGGAATTCTGTATAACTAAGCGAACTTTAGGCACATAACAACCTAAGATATTGAGAAATGACAACAAATCTTGGACAACTTGAAAGGAACTTAAGAACCGGACAAGTTGAAGCTTCAAGCTTAACAAGAAAAGGAACCTGAAAGAATTTGAATTCGCGGAAGGCCACCAATCTCAGAGAACCTTTAGACTTTTAAAGAAGGAGAATTTAAGATTTCGGAGAACCTGAGATTTTATGAAACTTGGGAACTCAATTAACATAAAAACCTTACAACTTGAGAACTGGAGGATTTTTTAAACCTGGGAACTAAACGAAGGTTGGAAAACAAAAATTGGCACCTGGTGAATCTTGAGATCTTAGAAAACATGAGACATTATGTGAATTTTAGAATTAGAACCTAGAGAATTGAGAACCAAAATATAACAGTAAACCTGGATTAACTGGACTTTTTGGCAAACCTAAGAACCAATCTCAGCAATTGACAAGCAAAACTTGAGAAGTGCAGGAACTTGAGATTTTATACAACTTGGGATTTTTGCAGACTTAAGACCTTAAGTAACTTAAAAACTCGTCAATTTTTAACTCCAGGGTTAAGAAGAAGAGGAACCTGAAATTTTGAAGAACTTGAAATCTCGAACCTTACAAATTTAGACATCAATCTTGAGAACTGGAAGAACTTGAGATTTTCTAACACTGGGAACTAAGTGAAGCTTTGATATTCGTAATTCTAAAAACCTAGGAAAATTGAAACCTGGAGAAGCTTGAGATCTTAGCAAACTTGAGAACTTTAAAAAGATAAGAACCTTGAGAACCGAAATTTGAGAACAGCACTGGATTAATTTGACCTTCTAGCAAATCTTAGGACTAAGCACTAAGCCAACCTAAGATCTTAAGGAATCTAAGATTTTGGAAAACTTAAGGCTTGAGCAACTTAGCAATCTGACAACTTGACTGGAGGAAGCTTTGATTTTAGAAAAGCAAAGAACTTAAGGAACTTAAGAATTTAGGAAATTTGAAATGGAAAATCTATGATTTGAAAAAATTTTAGATCTTGAGAAGTGGATAAACTTGAGATTTTTTGGGAAACTTAAGAATTTAGGAAATTTTAGACCTTTACAGAAACCAAACTTGAGAACTGAAGAAATGTAAAATGTAAAACATACGAACTAAGCGAACCCGAAATCGTGGAAGTTCTGGATAAATTGGGATACTAAACTTGAGAACCTGGGGAATTTAAACTTTGAGATCTTGGGAAATTTTAAGATTCTAGATTTAGATTTTAGATTTTAGGAAACTCGAGAATTTGAGAAACCAATACGTTGAGAATTGGAGGAGCCTCAGAAATTTGAAAACCCAAGATTTTAGGAACCTTGAGAACTTAAGTAACTTAAGAACAAGACAAGTCGAAACTCCAGGATTAACAGGAATATGAAATTTTGAAGAATTTGAAATATCGGAACCCCTGAGATCTCAGAGAACCTGAGAATTTAAGCAACTTGAGAGTTTTTATAGTTTGATATTTTGTAAAATCTGAAATTTTATGGAACTTGAGACCTTGAGATATGGGGTTTTGAAAATCTTGAAATTTTAGGAAAGTTGGGAACTTGAGTAACATAAGAACCTTATAACTTGAGACCTCAAAGTTGACAATTGGACGAACTTGAGATGTTTCAAACCTGGGAACTAGTGAAGCTTTGACATTCAGAAATATAAAAACCTAGGAACTTAAATTGAGACCTGGAGAAGATTGAGATTTTATAAAATATGAAACTTTAGAAACATAAGAAACTTGAGAACCAAAATTTGAGAAGAGAACTGGAAATCTAACAGGTTGAGCAATTGAGAACTAACACTCAAAAAGTGCTGAGACCTGACTTGACATTTTCGAACACTTATTAAGACCTTGAGTAACTTAAGACCCTGAAAGCTTAGAATTCCAAACTTGAGAACTGGAAGAACTTGAAATGTTGGAATTCTGTGGAACTAAGCGAACTTTAGGCACATAACAACCTAAGATATTGAGAAATTAAAATTGAGACCTGGAGAAACTTGAGATCTTAGAAAACGTGAGATGATAGGGAACCTGAGTACTTCAAGAACCTCAGAACTTTGAGAATTTGAGATCTTGAAAAACCTGATAACTTGAGATACCAAACTTGAGAACTGGACTAATTTGAAAGTTGAGATCTCGGAAGATTCGAAATTTTAGGAAACTTGAGACGTCCAGAAACCAACACGTTCGGAAGTGGAGCAACCTCAGAAATATGGAAAACAAAAATTTTGATTTTAGAAAACTAGTTAACTTGAGGAACTGAAATGAAAAATATAAGATTTAAGAAAATTTGAGATCTTGAGAAGTGGAATTTTTTAGGACATTTAGGAATTTTGGAAATTTTGGAACTTTACGCAAACCAAACTTGAGAATGAAGAAATTTGAGATTTTGGAAAACATGTGAACTAAGCGAACCCGATATTGTAAAAAACCTGAGAATTATAAATCTTGGCAAACCTAAGATCTGAGGAATCTAAATTGACATCCAGAACTTGAGAAGTGCCGGAACCTGAAATCTTGGACAACAAATCTTGGACAACTTGAAAGGAACTTAAGAACCGGACAAGTTGAAGCTTCAAGCTTAACAAGAAAAGGAACCTGAAAGAATTTGAATTCGCGGAAGGCCACCAATCTCAGAGAACCTTTAGACTTTTAAAGAATTAGAATTTAAGATTTCGGAGAACCTGAGATTTTATGAAACTTGGGAACTCGATTAACATAAAAACCTTACAACTTGAGAAATCTAACTTGAGAACTGGAGGATTTTTTAAACCTGGGAACTAAACGAAGGTTGGAAAACAAAAATTGGCACCTGGTGAATCTTGAGATCTTAGAAAATATGAGACATTATGTGAATTTTAGAATTAGAACCTAGAGAATTGAGAACCAAAATATAACAGTAAACCTGGATTAACTGGACTTTTTGGCAAACCTAAGAACCAATCTCAGCAATTGACAAGCAAAACTTGAGAAGTGCAGGAACTTGAGATTTTATACAACTTGGGATTTTTGCAGACTTAAGACCTTAAGTAACTTAAAAACTCGTCAATTTTTAACTCCAGGGTTAAGAAGAAGAGGAACCTGAAATTTTGAAGAACTTGAAATCTCGGAACGTCTCAGATCTCAGAGAACTTGGGACCTCAAGGAACATGAGAGATTTAGGAAACTTGGCAACTTGATTAAATTATGAACCTTACAACTTACAGCAAAATTGAGAACTGGGGAACTTCAGAAGCATAAATTGAGTACATTAACAGCCTGAAAATTTGAGAAGTCAAACTGAGTCCTTTGAAGAACTTGAAATCGGAAAACATTGAACTTTACAAAACCCGAGAACGTGAAATTGAGATATAAGAACACTTGAGACCTTGAGTAGTGGGAACTTTGAGATTTGGAAGAAAGTTAATATTTTCGAAAACCTGGGAACAAAGCGATCTTTAACCCTTCAGAAAATTTACAACCTAGAACTTGAGTAACACAAATAGAGACATAAAGACACCTGAGATTTTTGAAAACTTGGGACATTAATAAACTTCAGTAAACTCAGAATTTAGTGAAATTGAGTTCTTGGAAAACCCATTATCTCACAAAACCAGAGAACTTGAGGAACCTAAGAATTTGAAGAACCTGAAATAGCAGATAACCTAAAATCTTAGAAAACTAGAATTTGGACAATATGAAATGTTGACAAACCTAAGATTTTAAGGAACTTAAGAACTTGACTAAACAACTGATCAACAGTCAAACAGATTTGGAGAATTTGAGATTCTGTAAAACTTGAGATCTTGAGTAACCTTGGTGACTGTGAAAAATTTGATAGCTAAGTGAACCTTAGACCTTGAGATACCTAACAACCTGAGAACTTTATAAACATAAATTGAGACCTGAAGAACAATGAGATCTTATAAAATGTAAGACTTTAGAAACATAAGAACCTTGAGAACTAAAATTGGATTAACTTGGCCTTTTGGCAAATCTAAGGACTAAGCCAACCTTAGACCTTAAGAAATCTAACAGATTGAGCAATTGAGAACCAAAGCTTATTAAGTACTAGGACCTGAGTTTTTGGAAGATTTGAAATTTTCGGACACTTAAGACCTTGAGTAACTTAAGACCCTGAAAACATGAGAACTCCAAACTTTACATTAGGAGGAACTTGAAATTTTGGAATTCCAGGGAACTAAGCGAACTTGAGACACATAGCAACGTAAGAACTTAAAAAATAAAAATTGAAACCTGGAGAAACTTGAGATCTTAGAAAACCTGAGATGTTAAGGAACTTCAATTTAGCAATCTGACAACTTGACTGGAGGAACCACAAATATCGGATAAGCTGTGATTTTAGAAAACCCGAGAACTTAAGGAACTTGAGAATTATTGCAATTTGAGATGAAAAATCCAAGATTTGAGAAAACTTGAGGTCTTGAGAAGTGGATAAACTTATGATTTTTTAGGAAACTTAGTAGTTTTGGAAACGTTGGACTTGTACAGAAACCAAACTTGAGAACTAAGGAAATTTGAGATTTTGGAGAACATGCCAACTATGCCAACCCGAAATCGTAGAAAACGTGAAATCTGAGAATTATAAATCTTGGCAAACCCAAGATCTGAAGAATCTAAGAACCTGACAACTTTTAACTCAAACCTTAACAAGAAGAGGAACCTGACATTTTGAAGAACTTGAATTTTTAGAACGCCTCCGAACTCAGAGTACCTTGAGAATTTCAGAGAAGGGGAATTTGAGATTTCGGAAAACCTGAGATTTTAGGAAACTTGGGAACTTTATTAACATAAAAACTTTACAACTTGACACACCAAACTTGGGAACTGGAGGAACTTGAGATTTTTTAATCCTGGGAACTAAACGAAGCTTGGGAAACAAAAATTGACACCTGGAGAATCTCGAGACTTTATGAGAATTTAAGAATCATAAGAACCTAACAACTTGAGAACCTAAATATAACAGTAGAACTGAGTAACTTGACTTTTTGGCAAACCTAAGAACTAAGCGAACCTAAGACCCTGAACAATCTAACAATCTCAGCAACTGACAATTAAAACCTAATATTTTCGCAAACTTGAGATCTTAAGTAACTTAAGAACCTGACAATTTGAACCTCAAGGTTAAGAAGAAGAGGAAACTGAAGTTTATGAATAACTTGAATACCTCAGATCTCTGAGAACTTAAGCAACTTGAGAGTATGGATGTTTTGATATCTCGGAAAATCTAAGATCCTATGGAACTTGGGACCTTGGGAGAGGGGAAACTGAGAACCTTACAAATTTAGACATCAATCTTGAGAACTGGAAAAACTTGAGATCTTCTAACACTGGGAACTAAGTGAAGCTTTGATATTCGTAATTCTAAAAACCTAGGAAAATTGAAACCTGGAGAAGCTTGAGATCTTAGCAAACTTGAGAACTTTAAAAAGATAAGAACCTTGAGAACCGAAATTTGAGAACAGAACTGGATTAATTTGACCTTCTAGCAAATCTTAGGACTAAGCCCACCTAAGATCTTAAGGAATCTAAGATTTTGGAAAACTTAAGGCTTGAGCAACTTAGCAATCTGACAACTTGACTGGAGGAAGCTTTGATTTTAGAAAAGCAAAGAACTTAAGGAACTTAAGAATTTAGGAAATTTGAAATGGAAAATCTAAGATTTGAAAAAATTTTAGATCTTGAGAAGTGGATGAACTTGAGATTTTTTGGGAAACTTAAAAATTTTGGAAATTTTAGACCTTTACAGAAACCAAACTTGAGAACTGAAGAAATGTAAAATTTTGGAAAACATACGAACTAAGCGAACCCGAAATCGTGGAAGTTCTGGATAAATTGGGATACTAAACTTGAGAACCTGGGGAATTTAAACTTTGAGATCTTGGGAAATTTTAAGATTCTAGATTTAGATTTTAGATTTTAGGAAACTCGAGAATTTGAGAAACCAATACGTTGAGAATTGGAGGAGCCTCAGAAATTTGAAAACCCAAGATTTTAGGAACCTTGAGAACTTAAGTAACTTAAGAACAAGACAAGTCGAAACTCCAGGATTAACAGGAATATGAAATTTTGAAGAATTTGAAATATCGGAACCCCTGAGATCTCAGAGAACCTGAGAATTTAAGCAACTTGAGAGTTTTTATAGTTTGATATTTTGTAAAATCTGAGATTTTATGGAACTTGAGACCTTGAGATATGGGGTTTTGAAAATCTTGAAATTTTAGGAAAGTTGGAAACTTGATTAACATAAGAACCTTATAACTTGAGACCTCAAAGTTGACAATTGGACGAACTTGAGATGTTTCAAACCTGGGAACTAGTGAAGCTTTGACATTCAGAAATATAAAAACCTAGGAACTTAAATTGAGACCTGGAGAAGATCGAGATTTTATAAAATATGAAACTTTAGAAACATAAGAAACTTGAGAACCAAAATTTGAGGAGAGAACTGGAAATCTAACAGGTTGAGCAATTGAGAACTAACACTCAAAAAGTGCTGAGACCTGACTTGACATTTTCGAACACTTATTAAGACCTTGAGTAACTTAAGACCCTGAAAGCTTAGAATTCCAAACTTGAGAACTGGAAGAACTTGAAATGTTGGAATTCTGTGGAACTAAGCGAACTTTAGGCACATAACAACCTAAGATATTGAGAAATAAAAATTGAGACCTGGAGAAACTTGAGATCTTAGTAAACGTAAGATGTTAGGGAACCTGAGAACTTCAAGAACCTCAGAACTTTGAGAATTTGAGATCTTGAAAAACCTGATAACTTGAGATACCAAACTTGAGAACTGGAGTAATTTGAAAGTTGAGATCTCGGAAGATTCGAAATTTTAGGGAACTTGAGACGTCGAGAAACCAACACGTTCGGAAGTGGAGCAACCTCAGAAATATGGAAAACCTGATATTTTAGGAAACTTGAGACCTTGAGACCTAACAACTTGAGAAGTGGACGAAAATAAGGTTTTGGAAAACTTGAGCCTTGAGCAACTTAGCAAACTGAGGACTTGACTGGAGGAACTTGAAATATCGGAAAAATTTTGATTTTAGAAAACTAGTTAACTTGAGGAACTGAAATGAAAAATATAAGATTTAAGAAAATTTGAGATCTTGAGAAGTGGGATTTTTTAGGACATTTAGGAATTTTGGAAATTTTAGAACTTTACGCAAACCAAACTTGAGAATGAAGAAATTTGAGATTTTGGAAAACATGTGAACTAAGCGAACCCGATATTGTAAAAAACCTGAGAATTATAAATCTTGGCAAACATAAGATCTGAGAAATCTAAATTGACATCCAGAACTTGAGAAGTGCCGGAACCTGAAATCTTGGACAACAAATCTTGGACAACTTGAAAGGAACTTAAGAACCGGACAAGTTGAAGCTTCAAGCTTAACAAGAAAAGGAACCTGAAAGAATTTGAATTCGCGGAAGGCCACCAATCTCAGAGAACCTTTAGACTTTTAAAGAAGGAGAATTTAAGATTTCGGAGAACCTGAGATTTTATGAAACTTGGGAACTCGATTAACATAAAAACCTTACAACTTGAGAAATCTAACATGAGAACTGGAGGATTTTTTAAACCTGGGAACTAAACGAAGGTTGGAAAACAAAAATTGGCACCTGGTGAATCTTGAGATCTTAGAAAACATGAGACATTATGTGAATTTTAGAATTAGAACCTAGAGAATTGAGAACCAAAATATAACAGTAAACCTGGATTAACTGGACTTTTTGGCAAACCTAAGAACCAATCTCAGCAATTGACAAGCAAAACTTGAGAAGTGCAGGAACTTGAGATTTTATACAACTTGGGATTTTTGCAGACTTAAGACCTTAAGTGACTTAAAAACTCGCCAATTTTTAACTCCAGGGTTAAGAAGAAGAGGAACCTGAAATTTTGAAGAACTTGAAATCTCGGAACGTCTCAGATCTCAGAGAACTTGGGACCTCAAGGAACATGAGAGATTTAGGAAACTTGGCAACTTGATTAAAATATGAACCTTACAACTTACAGCAAAATTGAGAACTGGGGAACTTCAGAAGCATAAATTGAGTACATTAACAGCCTGAAAATTTGAGAAGTCAAACTGAGTCCTTTGAAGAACTTGAAATCGGAAAACATTGAACTTTACAAAACCCGAGAACTTGAACTTGAGATATAAGAACACTTGAGACCTTGAGTAGTGGGAACTTTGAGATTTTGGAGGATAGTTAATATTTTCGAAAACCTGGGAACAAAGCGAACTTTAACCCTTCAGAAACTTTACAACCTAGAACTTGAGTAACACAAATAGAGACATAAAGACACCTGAGATTTTTGAAAACTTGGGACATTAATAAACTTTAGTAAACTCAGAATTTAGAGAAATTGAGTTCTTGGAAAACCCATTATCTCACAAAACCAGAGAACTTGAGAAACCTAAGAATTTGAAGAAGCCGAAATAGCAGATAACCTAAAATCTTAGAAAACTAGAATTTGGACAATATGAAATGTTGACAAACCTAAGATTTTAAGGAACTTGAGAACTTGACTAAACAACTGATCAACAATCAAACAGATCTTGGAGAATTTGAAATTCTGTAAAACTTGAGATCTTGAGTAACCTTGGTGACTGTGAAAAATTTGATAGCTAAGTGAACCTTAGACCTTGAGATACCTAACAACCTGAGAACTTTATAAACATAAATTGAGAACTTAAGGAACCTGAGAGCAACTTTTCTGAATATTAAAGGGATTATATTTGAGCATTAGGTGTGTCATACCATAGTATTAGGAACCCGAAATTTCGGGGTGTTTTCTTGCCGTATTGGCAACAATGTCCAAATCCCCCTGTTAGCAACCGGACGTTGCATAAGCGAGACGCGCCAAATTTGAATTTATTTGGTAATATCTAACAATAACTTGGGAAAGGTATTTGTTTTCAATTTTTGATGAAACCCATTGTATGCCACATTTTTGCATTTATGCACATTTTGAAATATTTCTTAAATTGAGAGCCCCTCTATACGTATGCTTAAGACTAAAACAAACCACCATAATAATTTCAATTATCTCGGCAATTCCGTCCTATCGTACAAATTGCATTTTTGGTCAATTTCTCATGCAAGGAATCCGTCTCACAAAGCGAGGAAAATTTCCGTCGTGGGTTATTACATTATTATTACATTCCCTCGCTGAAAAATACAGGGATTTTTTAAACGTTCGCGAAATAGGTACAGCGAACTTGTTTTAGTTGGAACACATCTCGGAATGGCGGACGGTCCGACGTACTGCAGACCTTATTTAATTTATGATATTGACGTCTGGCAAGGCAGCGGAGGAGCGCTAAAAAGACTGCTGAAGAGAAAAGTGATGGATATTTTATTACACATCGTAATGCAATTTGCAGCATGCAGTTTACATGGACCTTCGCTTATGCATTATTAATGGGGGTGATTCGCCAGTTTCGCGGAAGGAGACATTGATTTTGGCGATTGCGACGAATGCAAGAGATGATTTGATTTGAGTAGATTGCAAGCGTAGATATTCCGCATTTTAACTACCTCTATAATACAGGTAAACTTTCTTTTTATAAATTTTTGGAAACAGTTTAAAATGCGGGCGAACGTTGGAAAGCTCTTCACTTGCCTTCACTTCCTGTTCGGGAAATTTCTTATTGAAAATACAAAACGACACCCCGCATTTAATTTCCGATGAAGACCTACCTATGAAGGATTTAAGAAAGGATCGTTGAGGCTACTTATTGTGTCAATTATGTCACGTCAAGTGGATCTACATTGTTCGTCCATTTCCCACTTGAAAGCTCTCGGAAGAAATAAAATCCGCAAAGCGGCAGGCAGTTACTAAAGTAAAAGCCCTCAAGACCGTCGGGTCGAACGACCTCTTTGGGCCGAATCGACTCCAACGTTCATGTGTCAAACTGGTAAATTAGCGTCTTGCGGATGTATCAAGTTGGTTAGACTGTTGCGTGCTGCTCCGCTAAATTTCATCAGGAATGTGGCTGCGGCGCGCTGTACGTGAGATTGCTTTCGAATTCCTCATGCAGCTGTTGGGATTTCAGTTTAGAGGAATATTACGTCGATGGGGAGCGAGAGGAATTCCTTCCTCTTCCTTACCTTTCCTGCTACCTGTTCGTCGTTGCTCCTCCGGGATAATCCGGCATTGGGTGACATCATAATTAGATTGAGGATCCAACATGGAGGCTCTGCGGTGGATGGAGTTGAATTTGTTAATTTCGGAAGGGACAAATTGGGTTGAGGGGGTGAGACGTTTTGGTGGAAGGGTGAATCACCATGACAAGCAGTGCTTGCCTCAAACCGCCGACCACCGTAAAATTACCGACCGTTTGAAATAGTATACTGTTTAACAAGTGTCAAAAGTTGAATTTTCTACGCAAGTGTAAGAGCACTCAATATTGTGTTGATAAAGTTCGGCACAATGTATTTTGTAACCACACAGATTTTTTTATTCGTTAAGTGGTCGTGTTGCCCTATCCATCTTCCCTCGAAAATTTTGTCAAGAAACGCTTTGACTTCCAGCCAAAATGCGGTACTGCTCCATCTTGTTGGAACCAAATCTGGGTGGGTAAACAACAACGTTTCCTAAAAAAAAAAGGGTTCTATCAGATGTGTACCTATCATTCCCGCCCACACAAGTTGTCACACGGAAATACGCGGAGTTTCCAGAGAATTTTATTCGTGATTTCCCAATTTGGAACTTAGAAATTTTTACCGCTCAAATTCGGAATTTTGTAAATATTAAATTCCCGAATTTTGGTAATTGAAAATTTTTCCAGCGGAAATCCTGAATTTATAAATTTTAAATTCAAGAATTTGGAGATCTTGAACTCCCGAATTTAAAAAGATTTGAATGGTTCATATTTCGACTTTCCGAAGTTGCAAATTGCAAATTTGTACCGCGGAAATTCTGAATTTGTAAATTTTAATTTCCCGAATTTGTAAAATGTTATTCGTGACTGTCTTGAATTCCCAAATTAACAACATTTTGAATGAATTTGTAAGTTACCCTAGAAAATCAGAACTTTGTGTTTTAATTTTCCAAAATTGAATAGTTTGATTCGTGACTATCTTGAATTCATAAATTTGCATAATTTTGAATTGTTCAAATCTTGACCTTCCAAACTTGGATATTGCGAAGTTTTACCGCGGAAATTCTGAATTTGAAAATTTTAATTTCCCCAAATTGGATAATTTTATTGGTAATTTGTCTTGAATTCCTGAATTTGTAAATTTTAAATACCAGTATGTGGAAATTTTTTGTTGTGGTTATCCTGAATTCCCAGGAATTCTTAATTTGTAAGTTTTAATTTCCTGAATTTGGAAATTTTGAGTCGTGGATATAGAATTCCCCAATTTTCAACATTTTGAACAGTTGAAATCTTGACTGGCCGCACTTAGGAACCACACATTTATATCGCGGAAATTCTGAATTAAAGTATTGTAAATTTGGAAATTGCAAAATTTACCGGAAATTCTTGAAATCTTTACTTTCTGAATTTGGAAATTACAAAATTTTCCACAAAAATTCTGAATTTGAAAATTTTATCTTCCCGAATTTGAAAAACTATATTCGGGACGGTTTGAAGTGTTAAAATCTTGACCTCCCGCATTTCAAAATTGCCAATATTAAATCGTGAAAATCCCGAATTTGCAAAATTTTAAATCGTTGTTGAAATATTGACTTGCAAAATTGCAAATTCTGACCGCGGAAATTCTGAATTTCTAAATTAAATTCCCAAATTTTCAACATTTTGAATCGTTGAAATATTGACTTTCCGAATTTGGAAATTTTACCGCAAAAAATCAGAGTTCCCGAATTTGCAAAATTTTGTATCCTTGAAATCTTCACTTGCCCCATTTGGAAATTACAAATTAATATTTATCGCTATAACATTGTGAACTTGTAAGTTTTAAATTCCAGTTGAAATCTTGACTGGCCGCATTTGGAAATCACACATTTATATCGCGCAAATTCTGAATTAAAGCAGAGTAAATATGGAAATGAAAAATTTACCGCAAAAATTCTGAATTTGAACATTTTGAATTCTAGAATCTTGATCTCCTGCATTTGGGAACTGCTATTAAATTGTGAAAATCCCGAATTTGCAAAATTTTGAATGGTTGAAATCCTGACTTCCTGAGTTTGGAAATTGCGAATCGATTCTAAATTTCCGATTCGAAATTCAGAATTTGCGAAATTTTAAATTCCCCGATTTGCAAAACTTTTTTCGATATGTTAATATGCTAAATTCTCCGTAATTTTTTAAAGGGGGGTTTTAAGGCTACACCATGGTGAAAATTAAATTTAAGTTAAAATTTTGAATTCCATAAGCCCAAAATTCAATCCATAACATGTTAAATTTTAAATGAATTAATGTCGTGGGATCCTTGAAATGCTGATTTCGGAAACCCCCAATTCCCAATTCTACTGATTTTCTTGTTCTCCCAATAATTCTATTGATTATTTCATTTGATGTTTCATTTACTCTATTCGGTAAAGCTAGTTGGTAGCTGTGACTTACAATTATTACCACTGCTAATCTCGACATGACGCAGACAACGGCGGCTTACGCTCGCTTTTTGACGACAATCCTCCCGAATCCTTATGAAATTCCGCATTAATCTCCTTCCTATTTTTCATTGTTTATCAACTCCGCCCGATTCCACGCAACAAGTTAACCCCGATCCCGAATTAGAACCGTCAGCAAAGTGCACAGAGAAACTTTAAGCACCTCTGTGTGAGGTTTGATTAAAAATTATCACCTACCTAATCGCACCGGGGAATTCCCGGAGCTGGCGCAACTTTTTACTTAGTTGCAGTAATTTCCTCCGAAAGAAGTCATATCCAGCATCTTGCGACGTTCTTTAATTATGCACTCTTTGTGCAGGCGCGTTGCTGCGCTCCAGAGGTTATGATCGTTCTGCTTTATTAGCAGATTTAATTTGAATTTTCGCGGAGAAAAGGGCTTTGTTTCACAATTTTCTTTACGGAGGGGATTATTGTCGCGTTGATTGTTCATTTTCAGTGTGAAAGCTGTAGTTTATGTCGCGCCATTTTTCAATTAATTTAGCGTTTATTTGTTGGGGAAAATGGAATAACTTTAATTAAATCCAGTGAGACAAAACGATCGCAGATTAGAAATTTAAATTAATGCCTTATATTTAAAATTAATTCGCTGTGTTTTGGTGCAAGCATTTAATTTGAATTTGTGCGGACATGGGCGGCTGCGAATTGAATATACATACTTATTCTATAATGCAATAATTTTCAATTTTCTTGTATAATAAAGGTCTGAGTTTTCACAATCAACAACGGAAAATTATCCAAATTTATGATATTCACGAGTAAAACATTCGAAATTCGGGAAGTCGATATTTCAACGAATCGAAATTTTGCAAATTCTAGAATTTCCGATATCCACTAACCAAATTTTAAAAATTCTGTACCTTAAAATTTACAAATTCTGGATTTTCGCGGTTAAAATTTGTAATTTACAAATTCGGGAAGTCAAAATTTTGCAAATTTCATAAATACATCAAGAATTCAAGACAATTACAAATAAAATTCTCCAATTTGGGGAAATTAAGATTTACAAATTCAGAATTTTCACGGTGAAAATATACAAACTCAAAATTCGGGAAGTCGATTTTAACCATTCAAAATTTTACAAATTCGGGAATTCAACACATCCACGAATCAAAAGGGCCAAATTCTGGAATTTAAAATTTACAAATTCAGAATATTATAGTTAAAAATTTGTAATTTCCAAATGTGGCAAGTCAAGATTTCAACGAAACAAAATTTTGCAAATTTGGGAATTCCAGGTATCAAAGACCGAAGTGTAAAATTTACAAATTCTTATTTTCCGCGGTAGAAATTTGTAATTTTCAAATTTAGTCTATTTTAATTCAGAATTTGCGCGGTATAAATGTGCGATTTCCAACTGCCGTCAGTCAAGATTTCAACTATAATTTCCGCTCAAAATTTCCAAATTTTGGAATTTAATTTAACATTACGCGATAAAAATTTGCAATTTCCAAATTCGAGAAGTCAAGATTTCAAGGATTCAAAATTTGCAAATTCTTGAATTTAAGATATCGAAATAAAGTTTTTCAAATTCGGGAATTTAAAATTTCAAAACTGGAATATCCGTGGAAGGAATTCGCAATTTCCAAATTCGGGAAGTCAGGATTTCAAGGATTCAAAATTTTTCAGGTTCTCAGGTTTTTATGTTTTCAGATTTTAAAGTCCTCTTAGCCTGAGCAACTGAAAACCAGAAAAACTCAAAACCTGAAAACCTGTAAACCTGAAAAATTGAAAAGCTGCGAACCTGTAAACCTGAAACTGCTGAGAACCTAAAAACCTTAGTACATGAAAATCTAAAAAGTTGAGATGCTGAGAAACTAAAAACTGAGAACATGAAAACCTGAAAACCTGAGAAGCCGATAACCTAAAAAATTGAAATCCTGAAAACGTGAAAGATTGAAATCTTGAGAACCTGGAAACTTGAAAACCTGACTATATACATGGGAACATCAGAGCCAGAAAAATTGAAATCCTGAGAACCGGAATACCTGAGAACCTAAAGACTTTGATCACTTGAAAGCCTAAGGTTTTGAAAATCTGAAACCATGAAAATCCAAAAACCCAAAAACCTGAGAACATGAGATCATCAAAATCTGATGAGATCATCAAAATCTGAGAAACTCAATACATCAGAGTTTGGAGAACCTGAAAAACTGAATACATGAAAACCTGAAAGCCTGACGATCTCGAAATCTGTGAAAATGAAGACTTCAGAAGCTGAGAACCTCAAAATAAAAATAATATAAAACCTGATAATATGAAAACTTGGGACCATGAAAACCTAAAAACCCGAAACCCTGAGAACTGCAAAAAATTACAATTTAATAGATTGAATATCTCAGAACTTCTAAGCCTGAGAACCTGAAGAACCGAGAAATTGAGACTCTGTAAACCTGAACAACTGTAAAAAAGACCGTTTTCAATTTCAAATGTTTTCAGGTTTTCAATTTTTCAGATTTTCAGGTTTTCAGTCTCTGATGTTTTGAGCTTCTCAGATTTTGATGTTTTTAGGTTCTCAGGTTTCCATGGTCTCAGGTTATCAAGTTCTCACGTTTTCAATTCAGTTCCGTACTTCTCACGTTTTCAATTCCACAGATTTTCAGATTAATGGATTTTCAGGTTCCAAGGTTTTTAGGTTTTGAGATTTTCAGTCTTTGATGTTTTGAGGTTTTCAGATCTTTATGTTCTCAGGTTCTCAAGCTTTCGGGGTTACAGATTTTCATGTTCTCAGGTTTTCGGATTTTAAATTTTTCATTCTCAGGTTTTCAGGTTCTCAGGTTTTTAGGTTTTCAATTTCTATAAGCCTTAGAACCTGACAACCTGAGAACCTAAAAAATTTAAATCCTGAAAATCTGTAAACGTGAAAAATTGATATTCTGAACATGAGAACCTGAAACGCCTGAATACCTAAAACTAAAAACGGAACACATGAAAAACCTTAGAACATGGAAACCTGAAAGCCTGATAACCTAAAAAATTGAAACGATGTAAACCTGAAACCCCTGAGTACCTGAAAACGTACCTCAGAACGTGAAAATCTGAGAACCTGAAGAACCGTGAAGTTGAGAACCTGCAAACCTGAAAATCTGAACAACCGTAAAAGCTAAACACCGTTTTCAGTTTCACAGATTTTCAGGTTCCAAGGTTCTCAGGTTCTCAGTTTTTCATTTTCTCAGGTTTTCAGTCCCTGATGTTTTGAGCTTTAGACGTTTTAATTTTCTTAGTAATCCATGGTCTCAGGACTCCAAATTCTCAGGTTTTAAGGTTTTCAATTTTTAAAATTCTGTACTTCTCTCGATTTCAATTCCACAGGTCTGCAGATTCTCCGATCTCTCTGAGAGACTAAAAACTGAGCACATAAAAACCTGCAAACCTGAAAAAAATGACAACCTGAAAAATTCAAATCCTTTAACCCTGAAAGACTGAAACCTTGAGAACCTGTAAATTTGAAAACCAAAAAACCTGTGTACATTAGAACATCATCGGAAAAATTGAAATCCTGTGAACCTGAATACCTGAGGTCCTAAAAACTAGATCACCTGTGAACCTGAAAATCTGAAACCATGACAACCCAAAAAGCTGAGAATTTAAGAACATGAAAATCTGAGGAACTCAAAACACCAGAGACTGACAACCTGAGAACCTGAAAAACTGAGTACCTGAGAACCTGGAAGCCTGAAGAACTGGAAACCTGTGAAATTGAAAACATCAGAACCTGAGAACCTCAAAATAAAAAAAATTGAAACCCGAGAATATGGAAATTTGGGATCATAAAAACCTTAAAAACCCGAACACCTGAGAACCTGAAAAATGACAATCTAAGAAATTCAAACCATCAGAGACTGAAGATCTCATACTTGGACACCTGAGAACCTGAAGAACCGAGAAGTTGAGACCCTGCGTACCTGAACAACTGTAAAACTGAAAGACCGTTTTCAATTTTACAGGTTTCCAGGTTCTAAGATTCTTTGTTTTTCAGATTCTCAAATGTTCAGTCTCTGAAGTTTTAACCTTCTCAGATTTTGATGTTCTCAGGTTTTCAAATTCTCAGGTTTTTAGGTTTTCAAGTTTTAAAGTTCTGTACTTGTCACGTTTTTAATTCCACAGGTTTTCAGGTATTTGGGTTTTTGGGCTTTCAGATTCTCGTATTCTCAGGTTCTCAGGTTTCCAGGTATTGAGATTTTCAGTCTCTCATGTTTTGAAGTTTTTAGAGAATCTGAAAAATTGAAACCCTGAGAACCTGTAAACCTGAAACCCCTGAGTACTTGAAAACCTGTGTACATGAGAACATGGAAAATTGAGATACTGAGAAACTAAAACTGAGCACATGAAAACCTCAGAATATGAAACCTAAAGACCTGAGAACCTGATAACCTGAAAACTTTAAATCCTGAAAACCTGAACGGTTGAAATTTTGAAAACCTGTAAACCTCAAAACCAGAAAACCTGAGTACATGAAAACATCAAAATCTGAGAAACTCAGAGACTGACAACCTGAGAACCTAAAAAACAGAATACCTGAGAACCTGGAGGCCTGGTAACTTGTAAAATTGAAAACGTGAAAAGCAGAGAATCTCAAAATGAAAAAAAAATTGAAACCTGAGAATTTGAAAACTTGGGACCATAAAACCTAAAACCCCGAAAACCTGAGAACATGAGAAATTGCCAATCTAAGAAACTCAAAACATAAAAGACTGAGTATCTCACAGCTTGAAAACCTGACAACCTGAAGAATCGAGAAGTTGAGAACTTGCAAAACTGAAAACCTGAACAACTTACTGTCAAACCTACCTAAACACTGTTTTCAATTTCACAGATTTTCAGGTTCTCAGGATTTCAGTCCCTGATGTTTTGAGCTTCTAAGATTTTGATGTTTTCAGGTTTTCTAATTCTCAGGTTTTTAGGTTTTCAGGTTGTAAAGTTCTGTACTTCCCTCGTTGTCAATTCCACAAATTTTCAGGTTTCCCGGTTTTCAGATTCTTGAATTTTTAAGTTCTCAAGTTTTCGGATTTTCATGTTTTCTTAGCCTGAGCAACTGAAAACCAGAAAAACTCAAAACCTGAAAACCTGTAAACCTGAAAAATTGAAAAGCTGCGAACCTGTAAACCTAAAACTGCTGAGAACCTAAAAACCTTAGTACATGAAAATCTAAAAAGTTGAGATGCTGAGAAACTAAAAACTGAGAACATGAAAACCTGAAAACCTGAGAAGCCGATAACCTAAAAAATTGAAATCCTGAAAACGTGAAAGATTGAAATCTTGAGAACCTGGAAACTTGAAAACCTGACTATATACATGGGAACATCAGAGCCAGAAAAATTGAAATCCTGAGAACCGGAATACCTGAGAACCTAAAGACTTTGATCACTTGAAAGCCTAAGATTCTGAAAATCTGAAACCATGAAAATCCAAAAACCCAAAAACCTGAGAACATGAGATCATCAAAATCTGAGAAACTCAAAACATCAGAGATTGGAGAACCTGAAAAACTGAATACATGAAAACCTGAAAGCCTGACGATCTGGAAACCTGTGAAATTGAAGACTTCAGAAGCTGAGAACCTCAAAATAAAAATAATATAAAACCTGATAATATGAAAACTTGGGACCATGAAAACCTAAAAACCCGAAACCCTGAGAACTGCAAAAAATTACAATCTAATAGATTGAATATCTCAGAATTTGTAAGCCTGAGAACCTGAAGAACCGAGAAATTGAGACTGTAAACCTAAACAACCGTAAAAAAGACCGTTTTCAATTTCACATGTTTTCAGGTTTTCAATTTTTCAGATTCTCAGCTTCTCAGATTTTGATGTTTTTAGGTTCTCAGATTTCCATGGTCTCAGGTTTTCAAGTTCTCACGTTTTCAATTCAGTTCCGTACTTCTCACGTTTTTAATTCCACAGATTTTCAGATTAATGGATTTTCAGGTTCCAAGGTTTCAGTCTTTGATGTTTTGAGGTTTTCAGATCTTTATGTTCTCAGGTTCTCAAGCTTTCGGGGTTACAGATTTTCATGTTCTCAGGTTTTCGGATTTTAAATTTTTCATTCTCAGGTTTTCAGGTTCTCAGGTTTTTAGGTTTTCAATTTCTATAAGCCTTAGAACCTGACAACCTGAGAACCTAAAAAATTTAAATCCTGAAAATCTGTAAACGTGAAAAATTGATATTCTGAACATGAGAACCTGAAACGCCTGAATACCTAAAACTAAAAACGGAACACATGAAAAACCTTAGAACATGGAAACCTGAAAGCCTGATAACCTAAAAAATTGAAGCGATGTAAACCTGAAACCCCTGAGTACCTGAAAACGTACCTCAGAACGTGAAAACCTGAGAACCTGAAGAACCGTAAAGTTGAGACCCTGCAAACCTGAACAACTGTAAAACCTGAAGACCGTTTTTAATTTCACAGGTTCTCAAGGTTGCAAATTCTAAGATTCTCAGTTTTCCACTTCTCAGGTTTTCTGTCTCTGAAGTTTTGAGCTTCTCAGGTTTCCATGCTGTTAGGTTTTCAGGTTTTCACGATCAGAGTCTGAGTATCTCAGAACTTGAAAATCTGAGAACCTGAAGAACCGTGAAGTTGAGAACCTGCAAACCTGAAAATCTGAACAACTGTAAAAGCTAAACACCGTTTTCAGTTTCACAGATTTTCAGGTTCCAAGGTTCTCAGGTTCTCAGTTTTTCATTTTCTCAGGTTTTCAGTCCCTGATGTTTTGAGCTTTAGACGTTTTAATTTTCTTAGTAATCCATGGTCTCAGGTCTCCAAATTCTCAGGTTTTAAGGTTTTCAATTTTTAAAATTCTGTACTTCTCTCGATTTCAATTCCACAGGTCTGCAGATTCTCCGATCTCTCTGAGAGACTAAAAACTGAGCACATAAAAACCTGCAAACCTGAAAAAATGACAACCTGAAAAATTCAAATCCTTTAACCCTGAAAGACTGAAACCTTGAGAACCTGTAAATTTGAAAACCAAAAAACCTGTGTACATTAGAACATCATCGGAAAAATTGAAATCCTGTGAACCTGAATACCTGAGGACCTAAAACTAGATCACCTGTGAACCTGAAAATCTGAAACCATGACAACCCAAAAAGCTGAGAATTTAAGAACATGAAAATCTGAGGAACTCAAAACACCAGAGACTGACAACCTGAGAACCTGAAAAACTGAGTACCTGAGAACCTGAAAAACTGAGTACCTGAGAACCTGGAAGCCTGAAGAACTGGAAACCTGTGAAATTGAAAACATCAGAACCTGAGAACCTCAAAATAAAAAAAATTGAAACCCGAGAATATGGAAATTTGGGATCATAAAAACCTTAAAAACCCGAACACCTGAGAACCTGAAAAATGACAATCTAAGAAATTCAAACCATCAGAGACTGAAGATCTCATACTTGGACACCTGAGAACCTGAAGAACCGAGAAGTTGAGACCCTGCGTACCTGAACAACTGTAAAACTGAAAGACCGTTTTCAATTTTACAGGTTTCCAGGTTCTAAGATTCTTTGTTTTTCAGATTCTCAAATGTTCAGTCTCTGAAGTTTTAACCTTCTCAGATTTTGATGTTCTCAGGTTTTCAAATTCTCAGGTTTTTAGGTTTTCAAGTTTTAAAGTTCTGTACTTGTCACGTTTTTAATTCCACAGGTTTTCAGGTATTTAGGATTTTGGGCTTTCAGATTCTCGTATTCTCAGGTTCTCAGGTTTCCAGGTATTGAGATTTTCAGTCTCTCATGTTTTGAAGTTTTTAGAGAATCTGAAAAATTGAAACCCTGAGAACCTGTAAACCTGAAACCCCTGAGTACTTGAAAACCTGTGTACATGAGAACATGGAAAATTGAGATACTGAGAAACTAAAACTGAGCACATGAAAACCTCAGAATATGAAACCTAAAGACCTGAGAACCTGATAACCTGAAAACTTTAAATCCTGAAAACCTGAACGGTTGAAATTTTGAAAACCTGTAAACCTCAAAACCAGAAAACCTGAGTACATGAAAACATCAAAATCTGAGAAACTCAGAAACTGACAACCTGAGAACCTAAAAAACAGAATACCTGAGAACCTGGAGGCCTGGTAACTTGTAAAATTGAAAACGTGAAAAGCAGAGAATCTCAAAATGAAAAAAAAATTGAAACCTGAGAATTTGAAAACTTGGGACCATAAAAACCTAAAACCCCGAAAACCTGAGAACATGAGAAATTGCCAATCTAAGAAACTCAAAACATAAAAGACTGAGTATCTCACAGCTTGAAAACCTGACAACCTGAAGAATCGAGAAGTTGAGAACTTGCAAACCTGAAAACCTGAACAACTTACTGTCAAACCTACCTAAACACTGTTTTCAATTTCACAGATTTTCAGGTTTTCAGGATTTCAGTCCCTGATGTTTTGAGCTTCTAAGATTTTGATGTTTTCAGGTTTTCTAATTCTCAGGTTTTTAGGTTTTCAGGTTGTAAAGTTCTGTACTTCCCTCGTTGTCAATTCCACAAATTTTCAGGTTTCCCGGTTTTCAGATTCTCGGATTTTTAGGTTCTCAAGTTTTCGGATTTTTATGTTTTCAGTTTTTCGGATTTTGAAAACCTGAAAACCTGAGAACCTGAAAAACTGAGTACTTGAGTACCTGGAAGCTTGAAGAACTGGAAACCTATGAAATTGAAAACGTGAGAAGCTGAGAACCTTAAAATAAAAAAAAATAGAAACCTGAGAATATAAAAACTTGGGACCATGAAAACCAAAAAACCCGAAAAAAATGAGAACCTGGGAAAATGACAATCTAAAAAATTCAAACCATCAGAGACTGAATATCTCAAAACCTGAAATCTTGAGAACCTGAAGAACCGAGAATTTGACATCCTGCAAACCTGAACAACTGTAAAACCAAAAGACCGTTTTCAATTTTACAGGTTTTCAGGTTTCCAGGTTCTAAGGTCCTTAGGTTTTCAGTCTCTGAAGTTTTGAGTTTCTCAGATTTTGATGTTCGCGGGTTTTTAGGTTCTCAAGTTTTCAAATTCTCAGATTTTTATGTTCTCAGGTTCTTAAGTTTTTGGGTTTTCAGATTTTCATGTTTACAGGTTTCGGATTTTTGGGTTTTCATTGTCTCAGGTTTTCAGGTTCTGAGGTTTTTATGTTTTCAGGTTTTAAATTCCTATAAGGCTGAGCTCCTGAAAACAAGAGAAACTAAAAACCTGAAAACCTGAGAACTGGAAAAATTGAAACCTTGAGAAACTGTAAACTTGAAACCGCTGAGAACCTGAAAATCTGAGAACATGATAACCTAAAAAATTGAAATCCTGAAAACTTGAAAAATTGAAATCTTGAGAAACTGTAAACCTGAATACCAGAAACCTGAGTACATGAGAACACCAGAGCCGCAAAAATAGAAATCCTGAGAACCTGAATACCTGATGACCTAAAAAATAGTTTACCTAAAATCTTAAGGACCTGAAAATGTGAAACCATGATAACCCAAAAACCCAAAAACCTGAGAACCTGAGAACCTGAGAACCTGAAAAACTAAGAACCTGTGAAATTGAAAACGTGAGAAGCTGGAAACCTCAAAATAAAAAAAAAATAGAAACCTGAGAATATGAAAATTTGGGACCATGAAAACCTAAAAACCCGAAAAAATGAGAACCTGGGAAAATGAAAATCTAAAAAACCATCAGAGACCTGAAAAACCGAGAAGTTGACACCCTGCAAACCTGAACAACTGTAAAACCTAAAGACCGTTTTCGATTTCACAGGATTTCAGGTTTCCAGGTTCTAAGGTCCTGAGTTTTTCAGATTCTCAGGTTTTGAGTTTTTCAGATTTTGATTTTGATTTTTATGTTCTCAGGTTCTCAAGTTTTCGGGTTTTCAAATTTTCATGTTTTCAGGTTTTCGGATTTTTAATTTTTGATTGTCTCAGGTTTTTAGTTTTTCAGGTTTTAAATTTCTATAAGCTTGAGCACCTGAAAACCTGAGAATCTGAAAAATTGAAATCCTGAGAACCTGAAACCACAAAGCACCTTAAAACCTGTGTACATGAGAACCCGAGAAACTAAAAACGAGCATATGAAAACCTCAGGACATGAAACTCTGATAACCTAAAAAATTGAAATCCTGAAAACCTGAAAGATTAAAATTTTGATAACTCGTAAACTTCAAAACCTGAAAACCTTAGTACATGAGAACATCAAAATCTGAGAAACTCCTAACATCAGCGAGTGACAACCTGGGAACCTGAAAAACAGACGACCTGAGAACCTGGAGGCCTGAAGACCTGGAAACTTGTGAAATTGAAAACGTGAGAATCAGAGAACCTGAGAAAATGGCAATCAAAGAAACTCAAAATATCACAAACTCTGTATCTCAGAACTCGAAAACTTGAAGAAGCGTTCGGTTCGGGTTCTCAGGTTTTCAGTCTCTGATGTGCTGAACTTCTCAGATTTATAGGTTTTCAGGTTTTAAATGTCTATAAACCAGAGAAACTGAAAACAGTACATAAAAACCTAAAAACCTAAGAACCTGGTAACTAAAACAATTGAAATCCTCAAAAACGAAACACAACAAAGCACGTTTCGCCAACATGTTGGCATCATCAGGGCGATGAGTATACGTGCGTCGGTAATTATAATACTTTTTTTGAGTTTTAGAGAAAAACTGATTAAAAGTAGTTAATTGAAATCCTGAAAACCTGAAAACCCGAGTACATAAGAACATCAGACCCTGAAAAATTCAAATCCTGAATACCTGAGAACCTAAAAACCTGAAAAACTTAGACCACGAAAACGTAAATACCCGAAAATCTGAGGATCTCAAAACATCAGAAACTGAAAACCTCAGAACTCGAAAACTTGAGAATGTGAAAAGCTGTCAACCTGTGAAACTGGAAACCTCTAGCCATAGATTTAAAACTTTAAAATACACGAACCAGGAAGCCTGAAAAACTGAAAAATAAGAAATTGTGAAACCAGGAATATCTGAAACATGGTGTCATTTACTAAAGTGTCTCAAATTTCAAATTTAGAATCTCTTCTGAGGCACAACACCGAAAAGACGTTGCAAACATCACACAAGGCCAACTTTTCGACGAAACTCGCTCGCGTAATTGCATTAATACCCGCACATTCCCACTTTGCACATTTCAATTTACTTATCCGCTAAACTGCGAAACGTAAAACAAAATAGTTTTACAAAGCTAATCTCCTCGCAGAGCTCTTAAAAGCCCACATTACATTTTAGACAAATAAAATGCAATACAGTTCTCCGGGATTAATTGCAAATTGCAAATTTAGACAAACACGAGCTTAACGGCAGAATGAAGTCGTTAACTATGTATTATTCAGCAGTCGCTAATTAAAAGGAATTTGTGCTTTCAACTTTATATTATGTTGTATAACATGCTATCAAAACTGAGCCGCCGTTTGAAGGTGCTCTACTCTATTTCGGAGCTATTACGCTGCCAGAGGAGGGATCAATTTCGTTAAATAACGCGACGAGACAAAGAGCGGCAAAAATTGGAGCTGATGGATCGGGTTTCAAACAAGAGTGGGAAACATGATGTTTTTATAAATTCGACAGGGGTTTAGCGTCTTTCTGATCGATACATATGGTAGTGATATTGTAGCAATTACGTAAAAGATTTTCCCGAAAGCGAAACATCGATATTTCACATTCTTTTCGGACGGTGTAAGCCTAATTCGCACCCAACACATAAATGCGTGACGTTCAATAATATAAGTGGGGGCTATATTACATAATATTTTATTCGTTTTACGAAGGTAGCGGACGTAGGAAAACTATTAGAATGAATAGTCAAGACAATATAGAATTTCACCGAAACCTCATCATTATTAATACATTCACTTTGTCGGTCAAAATCGCAGTAATATTCCATTATCCCCCAAAACTAATTTTAGTTTCAGGATTGCGAACGTAGATTGAGCCAAATGAATCGCATATATAACAGACATCCGTCAGTAGCAACTGGCGTAACACCGATCCGAACTTCGACCCTATAAAATCCACACACGGCGATCAAATCAGACCTCAAAATCGCATCGTTAGCAATAATTAGGTACGGGTTAACGGGCATTTAATTTAGTTAATTGTACGTATATGTAGGAGTAAACGTGATTGAGCACATACTCTCTTTGGTATTGGAGTTGCTTGGAAATTAGGATTGGGGAAGAAAGTGGAACTTGATGAACTGTGGGTAAAAGGAATTCCAGTTTTTATGCCAAGTATGCATTTTACACAAACTTTGTAATGTGAAGAAGATAGTTTTCGGGTTTTCAGGTCTTCAGGTGGTCAGTTTTTTATTTTCTCAAGTTTTCAGGTTCTCATCTTGTCAGGCGTTTAGATTCGCAAGGTCTCATGATCTCAAGTTTTCATTTTTTCAGGTTTTCAAGTACTCAGATTTTTAGGTTTTCATGTTCCCAGGTTTTCAGGTACTCAGGGCCTTCAGGTTCGCAGGTTTTTTGGTTTTCAGGTTCTCTTTATTTTTCAGCCTTTTTTGTTTCTCGATAGCTTCCTTAGCCAGCCATTCAGGTTCCTTCATGTCTAATGTTCCACGGCGTTTCAGCTGTCTTTGTTTTTCAGATTCGATAGTTGCAAATTTTAATTCGTAAAAGTTCTGAATTTGTAAAATTAATCATCGAATGAATTTGGAAATTGCAGTTTTGAATCTAGAAAATCACGAATCTTGAAATTTTGTTTCATTAAATTTAGAATTTTTAACTCATCACATGTTCAATTAATTTCCCAATTTTTTTATCCTTGAAAACTTTTTTCATTTTGAAAGTAAATTGGAAATTTTAGTGAAGAAGTTGAATATTTTCAATATTTCCTTTTACCTCTTTTTCTTGTTGTCTTCTTTGTTTGAGAAGCAATCGAGTCTCATGTTTTCAGGTTACAAAGTGTTTCCTAACTTTTAATATTCTCAAGTTCTCAGGTTTTCAAGCTCGCAGAAGTTTGCAGGTTCTCGTTCTTCAGGTTCCCAGATTTTCATGTTCTGAGGTTTTCGGGATTTTAGCTTTTCATCTTTAAGTTTTAAGGTTTTGAGGTTCTCTGCTCTTCTCGTTTTCAAGTTCTCAGGTTCTCAAGTTTTCAGTATCTGATGTTTTGAGTTTCTCAGTTTCTCAGGTTTTCGGATTTTTGACTTTCCATGGTCTCATTTTTTCCAATTTTTAATTCTTTACGGTTTCAGGTTTTGAGGTCCTCTGGTTCTCAGCTTTTCAATTTCTCGGGTTTTCAGCTTTTCAGGTACTCAGGTTTTCTGGTTTGTAGCTTTTCATGGTCTCAGGTTTTCAAATTCTCATATTTTTCCGTTTTCAAGTTTTGAGGTTTTCTGATTCCGACGTGTATTATTATTATTATTATTTTAAATTATCATATTGGGAGTTTCTCAGATTTTTTGGTGGTCTTAGGTTTTCAAGTTTCCATGTTTTTACGTTTTCAAATTTTGATGTGCTCTGATTCTCACTTTTTCAATTTTACAGGTTTTCAGGTTCTAAGGTTTTCAGTCTCTGATGTTTTGGGTTCCTCAGATTATGATTTTCTCAGTTTCTCAGGTTTTCGGATTTTTGGGTTTTCATGGTTTCAGATTTCTATGTTTACAAGTTTTCGGATTTTTAGCGTTTCATGTCTAATTCTAGTCTTCAAGTTTTCAGGTTTTTAGGTTCTCTGCTTCTCATCTTTTCAATTTCACACGTTTTTAGGTTGTCAGGTTCTCAGTTTTTCAGGTTGTCAAGTTTTCAGTCTCTAATATTTTGATTGTTTCAGATTTCAATGTTTCGGGTTTGTAGCTTTTCATTGTTTCAGGTTTTAAAATTCTCAGATTTTTACTTTTTCAAATTTTTGAGGTTCTCTGATCCTCACGTTATAATAAATTAGATTTTCATGTTCTCAGGTTTTCGGGTTTTTAGCTTTTCGTGGTCGCAAGTTTTCAAATTCCCATGCAGTTTACGTTTACAGATTTTCAGGTTCTCTGCTTCTCACATTTTCAAGTTCTCAGACTTTCAGTCTTTGATGTTTTAAGTTTCTCAGATTTTGATGTTTTCATGATTCAGGTTTTCGGGTTTGTAGTTCAGGTTTTCAAAATCTCATAATATTTTTACATATTCAAGTTTTGAGTTTCTCTCATTCTCACGTTTTCAATTTCACAGGTTTCCAGGTTCTCAGTTTTTTAAGTTCTCAGGTTTTCAGTCTCTGATGTTTGGAGTTTCTCACATTTTGATGTTCTCGGGTTTTTGGGGTTTAATATTTTCAGGTTTTCGGGTTTGTAGTTCAGGTTTTCAAATTCTCATATCTTTACGTTTTCAGGTTTTGAGGTTCTCTGCTTCTCACATATTCAATTTCTCAAGTTTTCAGTTTTCCAGGTTTTCAGTTATTCAACCTCTGGTTTTTAGTCTCTGATGTTTTGAGTTTGATGTTGTCAGGTTTTAAGATTTTCGGGTTTTTTGGTTTTCATGGCTTCAGATTGTCATGTTCTCAGGTCTTCTGGTTTGCAGCATTTCATGGTTTCAGGTTTTCAAAATCTCATGTTTTTACGTTTTCAAGTTTTTATGTGCTTTGATTCTCACGTTTTTACTTTTACAGGCTTTCAGGTTCTAAGATTTTCAGTGTCTGATGTTTTGGATTCCTCAGTTTAAAACTTTCTCAGGTTTTCGGATTTTCGGATTTTTGGGTTTTCATGGTTTCAGATTTTTATGTTTACAGGTTTTCGGATTTTTAGCGTTTCATGTCTATTTTTTTAATATTTTCTAGTCTTACAAGTTTTCAGGTTCTCTTATTCTCATCTTTTCAATTTCACAGGTTTCTAGGTTGTCAGGTTCTCAGTTTTTCGGGTTGTCAGGTTTTTAGTCTCTGATATTTTAATTGCTTCAGATTTCAATGTTTGTAGCTTTTCATTGTTTCAGGTTTTTAAATTCTCATATTTTTACGTATTCAAGTTTTGAGTTTCTCTGATTCTCACGTTTTCAATTTCACAGGTTTTCAGGTTTCCGGGTTCTCAGTTTTTCAAGTTCTCAAGTTTTCAGTCTCTGATGTCTTGGGTTTGTCAGATTTTGATGTTGTCACGTACTAAGATTTTCGGGCTTTTGTGTTTTCATGGTTTCAGAGTTTCGTTTCCTCAAGTCTTCGTGTTTGCAGCTTCTCATGGTTTCAGGTTTTCAAAATCTCATATTTTACGTATTCAAGTTTTGAGTTTCTCTGATTCTCACGTTTTCAATTTCACAGATTTTTAGGTTTCCAGGTTCTCAGTTTGTCAAGTTCTCAGGTTTTCAGTTTCTGATGTTTGGAGTTTCTCAGATTTTGATGTCAGGTTTTTGGGCTTTCATCTTTTCAGATTTTCATGTTTTCAGGTTTTTGGGCTTGTAGTTCAGGTTTTCAAATTCCCATATCTTTGCGTTTTCAATTTTTGAGGTTCTCTGATTTTCACTTTTCAATTTCACTGGTTTTCAGGTTTCCAGTTTCTCAGTTGTTCAACTTCTCAGGTTTTGAGTCTCTGATGATTTAGTTTTGTCAGATTTTGATGTTGTCAGGTTCTACGATTTTCGGGCTTTTGGGTTTTCATGGTTTCAGAGTTTCGTTTTCTCAAGTTTTCGTGTTTGCAGCTTCTCATGGTTTCAGGTTTTCAAAATCTCATATTTTACGTATTCAAGTTTTGAGTTTCTGTGATTCTCACGTTTTCAATTTCACAGATTTTCAGGTTTCCAGGTTCTCAGTTTTTCAAGTTCTCAGGTTTTGAGTCTCTGATGTTTTGGGTTAGTCAGATTTTGATGTTGTCAGGTTCTAAGATTTTCGGGCTTTTAGGTTTAAATGGTTTCAGATTTTCGTGTTCTCAGGTCTTCGTGCTTGCAGCTTTTCATGGTTTCAAGTTTTCAAAATCTCATATTTTGACGTATTCAAGTTTTGAGTTTCTCTGATTCTCACATTTTCAATTTCACAGGTTTTCAGATTTCTAGGTTCTTAGTTTTTTCAGT
Source organism: Diaperis boleti (assembly GCA_963583935.1). Taxonomy (NCBI): domain Eukaryota; kingdom Metazoa; phylum Arthropoda; class Insecta; order Coleoptera; family Tenebrionidae; genus Diaperis; species Diaperis boleti. The sequence goes on from OY757242.1 coordinate 11,290,564, forward strand.
TCTCATTTTTTCAGTCTCTGATGTTTGGAGTTTCTCAGATTTTGATGTTCTCAGATTTTTGGGTTTTCATCTTTCCAGATTTTCATGTTTTCAGGTTTTCGGGTTTGTAGTTCAGGTTTTCAAATTCTCATATCTTTACCTTTAAATTTTTAAGGTTCTCTGATTCTCACGTTTTCAATTTCACAGGTTTTCAGGTTTCCGGGTTCTCAGTTTTTCAAGTTCTCAGGTTTTCAGTCTCTGATCTTTGGAGTTTCTCAGATTTTGATGTACTCAGGTTTTTAGGTTTTCATCTTTTCAGATTTTCATGTTTTCAGGTTTTCAGACTTGTAGTTCAGATTTTCCAATTCTCGTATTCTGACGTTTTCAATTTTTGAGGTTCTCTAATTCTCACTTTTCAATTTCACTGGTTCTCAGGTTTTGAGTCTGATGTTTTGGGTTTGTCAGATTTTGATGTTGTCACGTACTAAGATTTTCGGGCTTTTGTGTTTTCATGGTTTCAGATTTTCGTTTTCTCAAGTCTTCGTGTTTGCCGCTTCTCATGGTTTCAGGTTTTCAATATCTCATATTTTACGTACTCAAGTTTTGAGTTTCTCTGATTCTCACGTTTTCATTTTCACAGGTTTTCAGGTTTTCAGGTTGTCAGTTTTTCGAGTTCTCAGGTTTTCAGTCTGTGATGTTTGGAGTTTCTCAGATTTTGATGTTCTCAGGTTTTTAGGTTTTCATCTTTTCAGGTTTTCGGGTTTGTAGTTCAGGTTTTCAAATTCTCAAATCTTTGCGTTTTTAATTTTTGAGGTTCTCTGATTCTCACTTTTCAATTTCACTGGTTTTCAGGTTTCCAGTTTCTAATTTTTTCAAGTTCTCAGGTTTTGGGTTTCTCAGATTTTGATTTTGTCACGTACTAAGATTTTCGGTCTTTTAGGTTTGCATGGTTTCAGATTTTTGTGTTCTCAGGTCTTCGTGCTTGCAGCTTTTCATAGTTTCAGGTTTTCAAAATCTCATATTTTTACGTATTCAAGTTTTGAGTTTCTCTGATTCTCACGTTTGCAATTTCACAGGTTTTCAGGTTTCCAGGTTCTCACTTTTTCGAGTTCTCAGGTTTTCAGTCTCTGATGTTTGGAGTTTCTCAGATTTTGATGTTCTCAGGTTTTTGGGTTTTCATCTTTTCAGATTTTCATGTTTTAAGGTTTTCGGGTTTTTGTAGTTCAGGTTTTCAAATTCTCATATCCTTACGTTTTCAATTTTTGAAATTCTCTGATTCTCACTTCACTGGTTTTCAGGTTTCCAGTTTCTCAGTCTTTCAAGTTCTCAGGTTTTGAGTCTGATGTTTTGGGTTAGTCAGATTTTGATGTTGTCAGGTTCTAAAATTTTTGGGTTTTTGGGTTTTCATGGTTTCAGATTGTCATGTTCTCAAGTCTTCTGGTTTGCAGCTTTTAATGGTTTTAGGTTTTCAAATTCTCATGTTTTTACGTTTTCAATTTTTGATGTGCTCTGATTCTCATCTTCTCAATTTCACAGGTTTTTAGGTTGTCAGGTTCTCAGTTTTTCAGGTTGTCAGGTTTTCAGTCTCTGATATTTTGATTGCTTCAGATTTTTATGTTTTCATGTTTTCGGGTTTTTAGCTTTTCGTGTTCGCAACTTTTCAAATCCCCATACCTTTACGTTTTCCGGTTTTGAGGTTCTCTGCTTCTCAAATTTTCAATTTCTCAGGTTTTTAGGTTTCAAGGTTCTCTGTTTTTAAAGCTCTCAGTTTCTCAGGTTTTCTGGTATTTTATCTTTTCAGATTTTCAGGTTCTCAGGTTTTACATTTCTCATATTTTTACGGTTAAATTTTTGTGTTCTCTGATTTTCACGTTTTCAATTTCAGAGGTTGTCAGGTTTACAGGTTCTCAGTTTTTCAAGTTATTAGTTTTTTAGTCTTTGATGTTTTGAGTTTTTAGAGATTTTGATGCTCTCAGGTTTTTGGGTTTTCATCTTTTCAGGTTTTTGCTTTTGTAGTTTAGGTTTTCAAATTCTCATATCTTTACGTTTTCAATTTTTGGGGTTCTCTGATTCTCACGTTTTCAATTTCACAGGTTTTCAAGTTCTCAGGTTTTTAGTCTCTGATGTTTGGAGTTTCTCTAATTTTAATGTTCTCAGGTTTTTGGTGTTTTTGGGTTTTCATGTTTTCAGGTTTTTGTGTTGGTAGCTTTTCATGTTCTCAAGTTTTTGAGTTTACAGCTTTTCAAAATCTCATCTTTTTACGTATTCAAATTTTGAGTTTCTGTAATTCTCACGTTTTCAATTTCACGGGTTTTCAAGTTTCCATGTTCTCAGTTTTTCAAGATCTTAGGTTTTCAGTCTTTGATGTTTTGAATTTCTCTGATTTTGATGTTCTCAAGTTCTAAGGTTTTCCGGTCTTTAGGTTTTCATGGTTTGAAATTTTCGTGTTCTCAAGTTTTTGGGTTTTTAGCTTTTCAAGGTCTCATTCATGGTTTCAAATCTTTACGTTTTCAGGTTTTGAGGTTCTACGGTTTTCAGTCTTTGATAATTTGGGTTTCTCAGGTTACGATTTTCTCAGTTTATCAGGTTTTCGGGTTTTTTAACTTTTCATGTCTAATTTTTTAAAATTCTCTAGTCTACAAGTTTTCAGGTTTTCAGGTTCTCTGCTTCTCACCTTTTTAATTTCATAGGTTTTTAGATTTTCAGGTTGTCAGGTTTTCAGTCTCTGATATTTTGTTTGTCTCAGATTTTTGTCTTCATGTTCTCAGGTTTTCGGGTTTGTATCTTTTCAAGCTCTCAGGTTTTCCAATTCTCATATCTTTACGTTTAAATTTTTTAAGTTCTCTGATTCTCACGCTTTCAATTTCACAGGTTGCCAGGTTTCCAGGTTCTCAGTTTTTCAAGTTCTCAGGTTTTTTGTCTCTTATGTTTTGAGTTTGTCAGATTTTTATGTTGTCACGTTCTCAGGTTTCCGGGTTTTTGGGTTTTCATGGTTTTAGATTTTCATGTTTTCAGCTTTTCATGGTTTCGAGTTTTCAAAATCTCATATTTTAACTTATTCAAGTTTTGAGTTCCCTTGATTGTCACGTTTTCAATTTCACAGGTTTACAGGTTCTCAGTTTTTCAGTCTCTGATGTTTTGAGTCAGATTTTGATGTTCTCAGTTTCAGGTTTTCGGATTTTTGGGCTTTCATGGGTTCAGATTTTAATGTCCTCAGATTTCGGGCGTTTCAGGTTTTGAGGTTGTCTGCTTGTCATGTTTTAGTTTCACAGGTTTTCAGGCTCTGATCTATTAAGTTTTTCAGATTCTTATGTTCTCACGTTCTCCGGTTTTCGGGTTTTTAAATTTTCATGGACACAGGTTTTATGGTTCTCAATTTTTCAAATTCCAAAAAAGAAAGATGTCGAATGTCGTCTCTCTGATCTTACTCTACCATAGTTTAAACAGTTAAAATAACGTTTTTAGGCGATGATTACGAAAAAGGTGATTTTACTGCCTCTTTTGAAGCCGTAAAGTTTTACTTTTTTGTACGCATCTGTCTAACTCCATTTTTTGGGACTGATCTGTCAGAATTTGACAGATGTGTACACAAAAGTAAAACTTTACGGCTCCAAAAAAGAGACCATACAAACACCTTTTTGGTAATCATCGCCTAAAAAAAAATTATGACCAAATGTGATCATCGCCTAAAAAACGTCGTGTGCACCTAGTACTAGAATTTCTTTGATCAAATAGAATATATAATGGTCAAGTTTAGGATCTCAAATTGTTAATTTGCAATCATAAAATTACCTAACTGCTCAATTAAAATTATGTTCTAAAAGTTCAAATTTAAGTAATTATTGATATGAATAATTATGAGTATGATATAAAATCAAACAAATAGGAAAATTACTGTTTTGTAATCGGCTGGGCCGTTATTTCATTGATAATTTTGGAAGAATGTGTAGTGGCCATTGGTTGAATTCTCGTTTCGAGCCTCTTCGGAACAGTGAATAACAATATAATAAAACTTAATTAATTAACATTAATTAAGTAAAATAACTAGTAAACGATGAATAAAAAAGAGAAATATTAATTAATGAGGATCCTCACACTTCTACTTCAATTAGATTGGCAGCACATAAACACGATTTTCCACTAACTAATCCTTTCTGTCCCAGTTAAATTCCGATAATAAAACGTTCTTTCCGTGTTGAAATTTACATCGATTCGCCAATGTTCTCCCCCACCCGATTATAGCTTTCCGTTCGCCCCACTGAATTATTTACCTTTTCACCTTTCGTTTTATTATTGGACCTTAAAACAATTCAATCAACAGGTCATGATTCCGATGGCGTATTTTTAGATGCGAACGAATTCCATAGACTTTGTACATTTTAATTACGTTTTTCGTTAGAGCTCGACAAAAGTTTTATTTATACACAGTTAGACGTTATTGCGCCGTGCGCATTTTCATAAGCTTATCCGTTAATTTGCCGGAACGTTTCAGCACCGTATTTGTCGCGTCTTAAATAGTTAAATCGCGCATTACCGGCGAATGTTTAGAAGTTCGCGCTTTTTCAAAATAAAACTGCATCTCTCCGCGCTCATTAAAATTTCAGGCGGATGCTGTCACGGCGTTTCCACACTACAACCAATGTGTGTTGTTATCTTTAATAATAAATTCGGGTTTAATACATAAACCGCGGGCGTGTTTAGATAAAGGTGACGAGTCGTGTTTCTTTGTGCTTTAGAGACTGCAGGTTGTCACATAAAAAAATTGTGAAAAGAGTAGAAAGAAAATTGAGCGACATCTGGAATTTCTCGTGTGACTCAAAGCGGCGGTGCTCGAAAATGCGTTTGTCTATTCGAGTGTGAGTGGTCGCGTTTGACAGTTTGACAGAACGTTATCAACCATCAGAGGGACGCAAGGTAGATCCCACAGCCTGAGTGCGAGACCACGAGTAGTGCGTCAAGTGAAGATTTCAACAATTCTAATTATGGGAATTCAGGAAATTCAAGATAATCACAAATACCAATTTCCAAATTCTGGATTAAAATTTACATGTTTTCAGATTCTCATGGTTTCCAATTTTCAGGTTTTCGGGTTTTTAGGTTTTCAGGTTCTTAGGTTTCCAATTCTTAGGTTTACAGTTTCTATGCTTCTCTCTTTTTTAGTTTCTCACAGTTTCTTATATTTCAGTTTTCCAAGCTTCCTGGTTATTGTATTTTCACGTTTTAAACTTAGGTTTTCGGGTTCTCAGGTGTTCATTATATCAGGTTTTCAGATTTTCAGGTTTTCAGGTTTTTAGGTTTAGAGGTTCTCTGCTTCTCGCGTTTTTATTTTTTTAGAGTTTCTTATATTTTACTTTTTCAGTTTTAATGGTACTTGTATTTAAAGTTTTAAGTTTAGGTTTTCAGGTTTTCAATTTTTCAGTTTCTGGTGTTTTCATGTTCTCAGGTTCCCAAGCTTTCCGGTTCTAAAATTTTCGGGGTAACAGATTTCCACGATCTCAGGTTTTAAGGTTCTCAGGATGAGGATTTGTCAGGCTTTTAGGTTTTCAGCTTTAGAGGTTCTCTGCTTATAAGTTTTTGGAATTCTCAGCTTTTTAGGTTTTCCGGTTGTGGTTCTCTCCTCACGTTTTCAATTTCTTATTTTAATTTTTTTGTGTTCTCTGGTCCGTGTATCCTAATGTTTTAAGTTTAAGTTTTCAGGTGATCAGGTTCTTTGTTTTTCAGCTTCTCAGGTTTTACTCTCTGGGGTTTTCAGTTTCTCGGTTTTTCATGTTCTCAGATTCTCAAGCTTTCCGATTCTCAGGTTTTAAGTTTCTCAGGTTTTCGAATTCTCAGGTTTTTAGATTTTCCGCTTTAGTGGTTCTCTCCTCATAACGTTTTCATTTTTTTACTTTCTTATTTATCAGCTTCAGGTTTTCAAATTCTCAGGTTTTCTGATTTACAGGTTATCAGCTTTTCACTTTTTAAATTTTCTCAAACGTTAGGGTTCTCAGGTTTTCGCGTCTTTAACTTTTCACTATTTTAACTTTTTGAAATTCTGAGGTCTTCAAATTTTCAGGCTTTTAGGTTTACCTTTAGAGCTTCACTGCTTCTTACGTTTTTAATGTCTCACAGTTTTTTATTTTTTAGTTTTTCAGGTTCTCTGTTCCTTGTATTTTAAAGCTTTCAGTTTAGATTTTCAAGTTCTGTGGTTTTCAGTTTTTGAGTCTCAGGTTCTCAAGCTTTCCGATTCTCAGGTTTTAGGGTTTTCAGGTTTTCACGATCTCAGGTTTTAAGCTTCTCAGGTTATGAAATTCTCAGGCTTTTAATTTTTCCAGTTTAGAGGTTCTCTGCTTCTCACGTTTTCAATTTTCCACACTTTCTTATTTTCAGTTTTTCAGATTCTCTGGTCCGTGTATTCTAAAATATTTTAAAGTTAAGTTTTCAGGTGCTCAGATTCCCAGTTTTTCAGGTTCTCTAATGTCAGTTTTTGGGGTTTTGATTTTCTCGGTTTTTCATGTTTTCAGGTTCCCAGGTTTTCGGGTTTCAGGTTTTCACCATTTCAGGTTTTAAGGTTCTCAGGTTTTCGAATTCTTAGATTTTTTGATTCTGGTGGTTCTCTCCTTTTCACGTTTTCAATTTTTCGCAGTTTCTTATTTTTCAGTTTTACAGGTTCCCTGGTCCATGTGTGTTAATGTTTTAAATTTAGGTTTTCAGGCAATGAGGTTTTCAAAATCTCAGGTTTTCTGGTTTAGTGGTTATCGGCTTCTCACTTCTTAAATTTTTTACAGTTTCTTATTTTTTAGCTTTTTAAGTTCTCTGTTTTCAGTTTTTGAGTCTCAGGTTCTCAAGCTTTCCGGTTCTCAAGTTTTCTTGTTTTCAGGTTTTCACGATCTCAGGTTTTAAGGTTCTCAGGTTATGAAATTCTCTGGCTTTTAATTTTTCCAGTTTAATTTCTCTTCCCGGTTCGTGTATTTTAAGGTTTAAATTTTGAGGTTTTCAAGTTCTCAGGTTCTCCGTTCTTCATTTTCTCAGGTTTTCAAGTTCTGATGTTTTCAGTCACTGAGGTTTTGATTTTCTCACATTTTCATGTTTTCAGGTTCTCAAGCTTTCCGTTTCTCAGGTTCTTAGGTTTTCTTGATCTCGGGTTTTCAGGCTTTCAGTTTCTCGAATGCTCATGTATTTGGGTTTGCCAGTTTAGTGGTTCTCTCCTTCTCACGTTTTTAATTTCTCACATTTTCTTATTTTTAGTTTTTCAAGTTCTCTAGTCCGTGTATTCGAAAGTTTTAAGTTTCGGTTTTCAGGTTCTCAGTTTTTTAGGTTCTCTGGTTTCAGTCTCTAGGGTTTTCAGTTTCTCGGTTTTTCATGTTCTCAGGTTCTCAAGCTTTCCGATTCTCAGGTTTTCAGGTTTTCAGGTTTTTAGGATTTTAGGTTTTAAGGTTCTCAGATTTTCGAATTCTCAGGTTTTTAGGTTTTCCGCTTTAGTGGTTCTCTCCTCCTTACGTCTTCATTTTTCACTTTCTTATTTCTCAGCTTCAGGTTTTCTGAATTAGAGTTTATCAACTTTTTACTTTTTTAATTTTTTACAGTGGCTTATATTTGAGTTTCTTAGGCTTCCTGGTTCGTGTATTCTAAAGTTTTAAGGTCACGTTCTCAGTTTTTCAAACTTTGGGGTTCTCAGGTTTTCACGATTTTAACTTTTTGAAATTCTGAAGTTTTCAAATTCTCAGGCTTTTAGGTTTTTGTTTAGAGCTTCACTGCTTCTCACGTTTTTAATGTCTCACAGTTTCTTATTTTTAGTTTAATTTTTCAGGTTCTCTGTTCCTTGTATTTTAAATTTTTCAGTTTAGGTTTTTAGGTTCTGAGATTTTTACTCTCTGAGGTTTTGAGTTTGTCAGATTTTCATGTTCTCAAGTTTTCAAGCCTTCCGATTCTCAGGTTTTCAGATTTTTAGGTTTTCATGATATCAGGTTTTTATTTTCTCAGGTTTTCGAAATCTCAGCTTTATAGGTTTTCCGGTTTAGAGGTTCTCTCCTTCTCACGTTTTCTATTTCTCACAGTTTCTTATTTTCAGTTTTTCAGATTTTCTGGTCCGTGTATTCTAAAACGTTTTAAGCTTAAGTTTGAGGTGCTCAGGTTCCCAGTTTTTCAGGTTATCTTTGGTTTCAGTTTCTGGGATTTTGATTTTCTCGGTTTTTCATGTTTTCCGGTTCTCAGGTTTTCGGGTTTTCAGGTTTTCACAATTTCAGGTTTTAAGGTTCTCAGGTTTTCGAATTCTCAGGTTCTTAGACTCCCCGCTTTCGTGGTTCTCTCCTTCTCACGTTTTCAATTTTTCAAAGTTTCTTATTTTTCAGTTTTTCAGGTTCTCGGTCCGTGTATTTTAAATCGTTTTAAGCTTAAGTTTTTAGGTGCTTAAGTTCCCAGTTTTTCAAGTTCTTTATTTTCAGTTTCTGGGGTTTTGATTTTCTCGGTTTTTCATGTTTTCCGTTTCTTAGGTTTTCGGGTTTCCAGGTTTTCACGATTTCAGGTTTTAAGGTTCTCAGGTTTTTAGGTTCTGCACTTTCGTGGTTCTCTCCTTCTCACGTTTTCAATTTTACACACTTTCTTATTTTCAGTTTTTCAGATTCTCTGGTCCGTGTATTCAAAAATATTTTAAAGTTAGGTTTCCAGGTGCTCAGATTCCCAGTTTTTCAGGTTCTCTAATGTCAGTCTTTGGGGTTTTGATTTGCTCGGTTTTTCATGTTTTCAGGTTCCCAGGTTTTCGGGTTTCAGGTTTTCACCATTTCAGGTTTTAAGGTTCCGAGGTTTTCGAATTCTTAGGTTTTTAGATTCTGGTGGTTCTCTCCTTCTCACGTTTTCAATTTTTCGCAGTTTTTTATTTTTCAGTTTTACAGGTTCCCTGGTCCGTGTGTTTTAAAGTTTTAAATTTAGGTTTTCAGGTACTGAGATTTTCAAATTATCAGGCTTTTAGGTTTTCGTTTAGAGCTTCACTGCTTCTCACGTTTTTAATGTCTCACAGTTTCTTATTTTTATTAGTTTTTCAGGTTCTCTGTTCCTTGTATTTTAAAGTTTTCAGTTTAGATTTTCAAGTTCTGTGGTTTCCAGTTTTGTTTTTCTCAGGTTATTAAATTCTCAGGCTTTTAATTTTTCCAGTTTAGAGGTTCTCTGCTTCTCACGTTTTTAATTTCTCAGGATTTTTTATATTTTAGTTTTTTATGCTTCCTGGTTTGTGTATTTGGTTTTAAGTTTAGGTTTTCAAGTTCTCAGGTTCTCAGTCTTTGAGGTTCTCAGGTTTCAGTCTATAGGGTTTTCAATTTCTCGGTTTTTTATGTTCTCAGGTTCTCAAGCTTTCTGATTCTCAGGTTTTCGGATTTTAAGGTTTTCACGATTTTAGATTTTAGGGTTCTCAGATTTTCGAATTCTCAGGTTTTTAGGTTTTCCGCTTTAGTGCTTTTCTCCTCCTTACGTCCTAAGGTTTTCAGTTTAGATTTTCAAGTTCTGAGGTTTTCAGTTTTTGAGTCTTAGGTTCTCAAGCTTTCCGGTTCTCAGGTTTTAGATTTTTCAGATTTTCACGATCTCATGTTTTCAGGTTTTTCGGTTATGAAATTCTCAATATTTTAATTTTTCAAGATTAGAGGTTCTCTGCTTCTCACGTTTTTAATGTCTCATGATTTTTTATATTTTAGTTCTTTAAGCTTAATGGTTCGTGTATTTTAAAGTTTAAATTATAGGTTTTCTTTTTCTCAGGTTCTGCGTTCTTCAGGTTCTCAGGTTTTCAAATTCTGATATTTTCAGTCTCTGAGGTTAAGAGTTTCTCACATTCTCAGGTTCTCAAACTTTTCGTTTCCCAGTTTTTCGGGTTTTCAGATTTTCACGATCTCAGGTTGTAAAATTCTAAGGCTTTTAATTTTTCCAGTTTAGAGGTTCTCTGCTTCTCACGTTTTCAATTTCTCAGGATTTTTTATATTTTAGTTTTTTAGGTTTCTTGGTTCGTGTATTTTAAAGTTTTAAGTTTAGGTTTTCATGTTCTCAGGTTCTCAAGCTTTCCGTTTTTCAGGTTTTTAGGTTTTCATGATCTCAGGCTTTCAGGTTTTTGAATTGAATGAAATGTTTTCAGGTTGTCAGGTTTAGTGTTCCTCTCCTTCTCACGTTTTCAATTTCTCACAGTTTCTCATTTTCAGTTTTTTAAGTTCTCTGGTCCGTGTATTCGAAAGTTTTAAGTTTGGGTTTTCAGGTTCTAAGTTTTTGGGGTTCTCTGGTTTCAGTCTCTGGGGTTTTCAGTTTCTCGGTTTTTCATGTTCTCAGGTTCTCAAACTTTCCGATTCTCACAATCAGGTTTTTGGGTTTTCAGGTTTTCACGATTTTTGTTAGGTTTCTCAGGTTTTTAGTTTTTCCGGGTTAGTGATTCTCTCCTTCTCACGTTTTTCACAGCTTCTTATATTTTAGCTTTTTAGGCTTCCTAGTTCGTGTATTTTAAAGGTTTCAGGTTCTTATGTTTTCAGACTCTGAGCTTTTGAGTTTCTCACATTTTCATGTTCTCAGGTTCTCAAGCTTTCCGTTTCTCAGTTTTTTAGGTTTTCATGATGTCAGGGTTTCAGTCTTTCATGTTATCGAATGCTCACGTATTTAGGTTTTCCTGTTTATTGGTTCCCTCCCTTTCACGTTTTCAATTTCTCACAGTTCCTTATTTATAGTTTTTCAGGTTCTCTGGGCCGTGTATTCGAAAGTTTTAAGTTTGGGTTTTCAGGTGCTCAGGTTCTCAGTTTTTGAGGTTCTCAGGTTTCAGTCTCTGGGGTTTTAGTTTCTCGGTTTTACATGTTCTCAGGTTCTCAAGCTTGCCGATTCTCAGGTTTTCGGGTTTTCAGGTTTTCACGATTTTTTCTGTTTCTCAGGTTTTTGAATTCTCAGGTTTCTAGGTTTTCCGGGTTAGTGATTCTCTCCTTCTCACGTTTTTCACAGTTTGTTATTTTTCAGTTTTTCAGGTGCTTTGTTCCGTGTATTTTAAAGTTTTTAATTTATATTTTCAGGTTTTGGGGTTTTTAGGTTTTCACGATGTCGGGTTTTTAGGTCTTGAGGTTTTCAAATTCTCCAGATCTTAGGTTTTCGTTTAGAGCTTCTCTGCTTCTCACGTTTTTAATGTCTCACTTTTTTAATTTCTTACGGTATTTTACATTTCAATTTTTCAGAAAGTTTTTAGTTTAAGTTTTCAGGTTCTGAAATTTTCACTCTTTGAGGTACTGAGTTTCTCAGGTTTTAAAATTTCAGCTTTTTAGGTTTTCCGCTTTCGTGGTTCTCTCTTTCTCACGTTTGTTTTCATTTTTTCACATTTTTTATTTTTCAGTTTTTCAGGTTCTCTGCTCCGTGTATTCGAAAGTTTTAAGTTTAGGTTTTCAGGAACTCAGGTTCTCAGGTTCCAGTCTCTGGGGTTTTCAGTTTTTCGGGTGTTCATTTTCTCAGGTTTCTCAAGCTTTCTGATTCTCATTTTTTCGGGTTTTCACGATTTCAGGTTTTAAGTTTCTCAGGTTGTTTTACATTTATTTTTTTAAATTTTCAGGTTTTCTGGTTTAGAAGTAATCAGCTTCTCAGTTTTTTAATTTTTTACATTTTCTTATATTTGAGTTTTTCAGGCTTTCTGGTCAATATATACTAAAGTTTTAAAGTTAGGGTTTCAGGTTCTCAGTTTTACAGCTTCGGTTTCTCGGATTTTCATGTTCTCAGGTTCTAAAACTTTAAGGTTCCCAGATTATCGGGTTTTCAGATTTTCACGATCTCAGGTTTTAAGATTCTCAGGTTATGAAATTCTCAGGCTTTTACTTTTCCAGTTTAGAAGTTGTCTGCTTCTCACTTTTTTAATTTCTCACGATTTTTTATATTTTAGTTTTTTAGGCTTCCTGGTTCGTGTATTTTAAAGTTTTTAGTTTAGGCTTTCAGCTTCCCAGTTTTTCAGGTTTTGATATTTTCTGTCTCAGTGGCTTTTAGCTTTCCAGTTCTCAGGTTTCCGGGTTTTTAAGTTTTCATGATATCAGGTTTTCAGATTCTCAGGTTTTCAATTTTTCAGGTGTTCAGATTCTCAGTTTTACAGTATCTGTGGTTTTGAGTTTCGCGGATTTTCATGTTCTCAGGTGCTCAAACTGTCCAGTTCTCAGTTTTTCGGTTTCTAGGTTTTTATGATCTCAGGTTTTTAGGTCCTAAGGTTTTCAAATTCTCAGGCTTTTAAGTTTTCAGATTTAGAGGTTCTCTGCTTTTCTGGTTTTTAATTTTTCAGGGTTTTTTATTTTTCATTTTTTCATACTTCTCGGTTCGTGAATTTTAAAGTTTTCAGGTTCTGAAATTTTCATTCTCCTGTGGTTTTCAATTTTTGAGTCTCAGGTTCTCAAACCTTCCGGTTCTCAGGTTTTCGGGTTTTTAGGTTTACATGATATTAGGTTTTGAGGTTCTCAGGTTTTTAGGTTTTCCGGTTTAAAAGTTCTTTCGTTCTGCCGTTTTCAATTTCTCAGTTTCTTATTTTTCAGTTTCTCCGGTTCTCTGGTCCATACATTTTAAAGTTTTCAGTTACGTTTTCAGGTTCTGAGGTTTTCAATCTCTGAGGCTTTGAGTGCCTCAGATTTTCATGTTCATTTTCCGGTTTTCGGAGTTTTCTGGTTTTTATGTTTTCACAACTTCAGGTTTTCATGTTCTCAGGTGTTCAAATTCTTACGCTTTTAGGTTTTCATGATCTTAGGTATTTAGGATCTGAGGTTTTCAGATTTTGAGGATTTTAGGTCTTCGTTTAAAGCTTTTTTGATTCTCACGTTTTAATGTCTCACCGTGTCTTATTTTCAGTGTTTCATCTTTTCTGGTTCGTGTGTTTTAAAATTTTAAGTTTAGGTTTTCAGGTTCTCATTTTTTCAGGTTTTTAGGTTCTGAGGTTCTCATTCTCCGAGGTTTTGAGTGTCCTAGATTTTCATGTTCTCAGCTACATTTTGGCCTTCTCGTGTGATTTAAAGCGGTGGTGCTCGGATATGCGTTTGTCTATTCGAGTGGGAGTAGTCGGGTTTGAAAAGACGAGAGATGCACGACGAGACCAGCCCATCAGCATCTATCCACCTGAAGGATCCACGAGAGAAGAATTAAAAAACAGAATAGAAAAGTAGTAAAAAATCAAAGAAAAAAAAGTGCTTTAAATTTTGATATAAAGAAAGAAAAATTCATAGAGAAAGCTAGGAGGTAAGAATACTTTTTTATAGAAATTTTTAAGAGGATCTGGAGAATGTTGAATACATTAAGAACTTAGACACTGAAAAAGCACAGAAAAAGAAAACTCTCAAAGGAATAATAACGAAATCGAAAAAGAAAACTGAGTATTTCAGATAAAGACAAATATTGTAAAAAAAAAACAAAGAGATAAAAGCTATGAAAAATTAACTCGAGGGAAATGCAGCGAGGGAAATAGTGGCAAGGTTGACCGATAGATAAATGACGCATGACGAAAAAGAAGTAAGAGAGGATAGAGACTTCAGATGGAGAAAAAAGATGTAAACCCGAACCCTTGAGTTTGAAATTAAAGATAGATATCTGAAGTGGCAGAAAAAAGATCTTTTACACATGTTGCACACAACAGTTTTTCCACCATCGTCCAGTAATCACTTTTCCTGAGTACACTTTTAGTGCTGTTACAAAAGCGACATGTTTGTGCAAGGTCGTACCGTGCCTCGAAGCACCTTCCATTTTGAGGTCGTTAAATTTTTCGTTGCTGACGCAATTTCCGGCAGTAATCCCTCCTTCCGATAAACTTTCCAGCGACAATCTGCTTATTAACTCACTCTAATCTTTGGCCCCATGCCCGAACGACCTTTGGACCACTTCCAGCTCACCCTCGAACTCCGATTCTCCCTATTCGCGAAAATAACACAAATCACAAATCCAGAGACGAAATATTTTTTTCCAAATCGTCCTACCACCTTCAATCCGCACTTAACCCTTCGGATTCACCCCGAGAGTCGCATGCGCCGCCTCCGCCGTCCTCATTCAAACAGTTTGTCGGACTCAGTAGCGTCGCGACGTTCTTTGGAGGCGGCGGCGGCGGCGGTGCACCGTTCCTGCATCGCGTTCCACTCGTAGATGTGACGTTTACGTGTGTCGATCGTGAAGAGAAAAATTATCAAAAATTCCGGTAATCGCTGTCGTCTTATCTCCTTAGGTCAAGATGTTGGTTGCGGAGATCTTCAGTTAGGAAGACGGACATGATGAGATCGGTGCCGGTGTGTGGACTTGGTGAAAAATGTTCGGTGGTGTTGAAGTTAGTGTTGTTGATTGGTAAGTGGTGTTATGGGTGAAGAAAGACTGCAAAGTTGATGTTGGTGCTAGTGTCGCAAAAGACAAGAAGAAATAAAATTCAATAGAATTCAACTATTCAATTTAATCTAGTGTTCCATTTGATCATTAAATTAAATTTTTTCTTATGGTAATTTCTAGTTTATTGATCAGCATTGTTTTGCGAACAAACAATTCAAATGTCGCCTGACTGGGTCGTCAACTCATTAACATATACGTCTACAATTTCCTACATGTATTGTCGGAGTAATCATTGAATTGTACATAGAAAAATTTGGATCATAATAGAACACTGTAAAATAATAATTGCCTATAATTGCGCTTCAGAACTTCTCTCGAAACTATAAAACTTTAAAACGTTAAAGTTAATTAGAGTCGTGTCATACATTTACACGTTAATTCGTTTAAATGTTGACCATATAAATGTTATATTGGAATAAAAGCTTTCAGGCAACATTTGCTGCAAATGAAAATTAAATGCAGAAGTGTTTTTCGGCTTCGTCAATTTGTCGGCGGAAAGCTCTACAAATATTTTACCCTTTAATGTTGACATCTTTTTATAGATTTTCCTGCGATATTAATAACATTGACTGTTCCATAATTAATTTTACACAGTATCAGCGCAGTAATTATCTAAAAAACCAAGAGCACTAGTGCATTAAAAACGTATTTTAATTTAATAATGTGCAGGCTTAGAAAAAATGTTGTATGCAACAAGTGCACCTATGTGTTAAATGAACTACCAATAATTGTCGAATTATTAATATTGTAAATTATTATAAAAATATTATTATTATTTATTCAGTTGCAGTCCGCGAGCGCGGCATTGCTATCCTGTTGCTGTATAGTTCAACATAAAAAAATTATGCTATCAAACATTAAATTATTATTTTATTATTAAAGCAAGTTCTACAAATATTTTACTTTTTAATGTTAATATCTTTTTATAGATTTTCCTGTAAATATTAATAATATTGACTGTTCCATAATTAATTTCCCACAGAATTTATGAAGAAGGATGGTAAAAATATAATCTGTTTGGAAGGCTTTTGGCTAAGCACAGTAACTATCTAGAAAACCAAGGGCACTAGTGCATTAAAAACGTATTTTAATTTAATAATGTGCAGTCTTAGAAAAATTGTTGTATGCAACAAGTGCAAATTATTAATATTGTAAATCATTATAAAAATATTATTATTATATACAGTTGCAGTCCGCGAGCGCAGCATTGCTATGCCGTTGTCGTACAGACAGTTTATCATAAAAATAATTATAATTAATAAATCGGCAAAGTCGTCCAAATGATTAAATAAAGTTGCCAAAATTTGAATTTCATTTATTATAAAGTTTAAACAATTTATGTATCAAGAAGTGTTTTCTTTCTGAAAATTCATCACTAATACCATAAGAAGAAAACAATTTTTCATTTAATAACATCAACTGTTCGCAAAACTCTAAGCGCAGATTCATTTAACATTAAGTGCGCTTATGTTACGGGTACGGATGGTATTTTTCTTTTTTAAACAATTTCACACTGGTGAACTATTCTTGATGATGCAACTAATTTAAAAACATATTTAATGAGCAATTAATTATCTTTGAAATGATAACAGTCGACCTCACTGATAGCTGCAATAGTTTAAGAACGTACACATTTGTTTAAATAATTATATAGGTATGTTTAATTTGTCCATTAAGCCTAATTGAAATGTGGTCTTTGGTTTGTTTTGTCTCCTTTTTGTCCCCTTTTCCTTTTTCCTCCTTGTGTTTTTGTCTCTTATTTTATTGGCCTATTTGACATGTGGTGTATGTTAGTATCGATCTTTTTGGTGTGTTTTGTCCATTTTTCTTATTTTGTTGTTACATTTTTTGTACATGTCCAATCTACTTGATATTTTTGGTCTCTTTGATTTCTTGTCTGGTTTTTTTGTCTTTTATGCCTCTTTGGTCTCGCTGCCCTTTTTTCTCTTTTTGGTGTTTTCTATCGCTTTTATATTTTTATAGTCTCTTCTGTTTAGTCGCTTTGCTATATATAAACACATTCGCCCCTTTAGTCCATTTAGCCTCCTTACTCTCTTTGGTGAAAGTCTGTTGGGCCCTTTTTAATTTTTATGCTCTTTATCGTGTTTTATATCCATTTGTCACTTTGGCCCCTTCAGCTATGTACTTTAACCTTTCCTTGTTCTTTTCGATATAATATTTTATATCTCTATTCTTTTGTTTTGTTTCTTTGGCCTTTTAAGTTACTTTGCACCACTTGTCGCTCTGGTCTCATTGGTTCTTTCTACCTCTGGTTTTTTTTATGTCGTATCACACTTTCGTCTATTTTATCTCTTGTATTTCTTTTATTTCTTTTATTCGTTTAGTCTGTGTCTTTGGTCTCGTTGATATTTTCTTGTTTTTTTTTAGCTTACTTTGCAATAATTGGTCTCTTTAGCCTTATTAGCTCTTTTAACCTCTGGTTTATTTCCTTTTTTTGTCACTTTGCGTTTATGTTTTTTTTTGCAATGTTAGGATATTAATTCTTTATTGTCTGTGTTGTTTCTTAAATCTCTTTGATTCAGTTCATCTGTTTTGCCATCTTTTCTTTTTTGCTTCTGGTTTTAGCCTTTTTGTCCTCTCCACTCTTTATGGTGTTCTCTTTATGTTTTTACTTATTCTCTCCTTTTTTCCAGAAAACTAAAAGTATTGTGGGTATACTATATCAGTCTAGGGATAATAAAAATTTATTCTACCATGAAAATATAATTATAAATTCAGAGGAAATTTTTGATAAAAATTCAAAATAGGAAGATTATGGATGGGACAACTCCATGAAAATAACGCAAGAAAATCTCCACATGATCATTTATTTATGGAAAAATTGAACATCTGATCATCTGCCACTTGCGAATATACGGTGCGTTTGACACACAAGGTTTTACTAAAATTTCGTAAAAAATTTCCATGGAATGGCCGTTTGGTCTCTTCTATTTTTAAGTCACTCTGTATTTTTTTGTCTCTTTTGTCTTTTCCGCTTTTTTCGTTCGTTTGGTCTGTTTGACATGTGGTGGCAGTTAATATTAATCTTTTTGGTTAACTGTGTCTCTTTTGTTCCTTTTGCAATGTTTGGACACATTTTTGTCTGCGTTGTTTCTTTAGTCTCTTTGATATCTTTTGTACTCGTTAGCCTCCTTTGTGGTGTTCTCTGTCTCTTTTGTCTTTTTGTTTTTGTTTTCTCTTTTTCTCATCTTGTTATATTTTGAACACATTGGTCGCTATGGTCTCTTCAGTCTTTTAAGTTACTTTGCTTTTTGTTGATTTCTGTGGTCTTCTTGATCTTTTTCGTCTCTTTCGTCTCTTTCGTTTCTTTCTTTGATCTCTTTGGTTCTGTTTATCTATTTTATATATTTTCTTTTTTGTCTCTTGGTCGTCTTAGATTTTTTACTCAGTATGGTCCCTAAGTCTTTTGTCTTGTTGCTTGTTTTCACTTTTGGTCACCTTGCCATATTCTGAACATATTAGTCACTTTGGCGTCTTCTGTCTTTTCGGTCATCTTTGTTTCATTTGGCTCTTTAGACTTTTTGTCCTCTATATTCTTTATGGTGTTCTCTATCTCTTTTGGGTTTTTGTGTCTTTCTTTAGTCCATTTAGCCTCTTTAGTCTCTTTTGTCTGGTTTGTCTCTTCCGCCTCATTCGTTTATTTCGTTCCTTTTGTGTATTTAGTCGTTTTTATGACTTTTCTGCTTTTGGTTTATTAAATTTTGCCTTTTTTAATATTCATTACTTAATCTCCTTATTCTCTTTTGTCCCTTTTGTCTCATTTGTCTCTTTTGTTTTTTTTTTTGTCTCTTGTCTCCTTTGCCTCTTTTGTCTTTTTTGTATATTTTGTCTCTTGTGTTGTTTTGGTCTATCTGGATTGTCATGTGTTGTCTGTTGGTATTTTAGTTTAATTTTTCTATTTTGATCACATTAGTGTCTTTAGTCTCTTTAGTCTTTTAAATCACTTTGCACTATTTGTTTCTTTCTAGAGTGTATTTTTAGTCCTTTAGTTAACTTGGTCTTTCTGATCTCATAGGTCCATTTTGTCTCTTTCGTTTCATTCGTCTCTTTTCTGTCCTTTGTCCCTTTTGTCGCTTTGTCTTTTAGTCGTATTCGACATGTGGTATCTGTTGGTATCAATCTATATTTGGTGTATTTTGTATTTTTCGTTTCTGTTGTTCCTTTTGCAATTTTAAAGTACTTATTTTTTTTTATTAAAATTTAAATATATCTAAGTCGAACTCCACAAACTTTAATAACTGTAAAATTACTAATGGAACATGTTTCGGCAGAACACTACTGCCATCATCAGCCTTTAAATTATGACTTTAACGTTATTTATTAAAGTACCTTTTGTCTCTTCATTCTCTTGGTTATTTTGATTTTCTCAATTTTCTCGATTGTGTAACTTTGCTTGATTCTTTTAATTGTTTCGATTTTCTTGATTTTCTTGATTTTCTTGATTTTCTTGATTTTCTTGATTTTCTTGATTTTCTTGATTTTCTTGATTTTCTTGATTTTCTTGATTTTCTTGATTTTCTTGATTTTCTTGATTTTCTTGATTTTCTTGATTTTCTTGATTTTCTTGATTTTCTTGATTTTCTTGATTTTCTTGATTTTCTTGATTTTCTTGATTTTCTTGATTTTCTTGATTTTCTTGATTTTCTTGATTTTCTTGATTTTCTTGATTTTCTTGATTTTCTTGATTTTCTTGATTTTCTTGATTTTCTTGATTTTCTTGATTTTCTTGATTTTCTTGATTTTCTTGATTTTCTTGATTTTCTTGATTTTCTTGATTTTCTTGATTTTCTTGATTTTCTTGATTTTCTTGATTTTCTTGATTTTCTTGATTTTTTTGATTTTCTTGATTTTCTTGATTTTCTTGATTTCCTTTATGTCGTTTTTGTAGCTTTTGTCTCTTCATTATCTTGGTTATTTTTATTTTCTCAATTCTCTCGATTGTGTCACTTGATCCTCTTAATCCTCTTGATCCTCTTGATCCTCTTGATCCTCTTGATCCTCTTGATTCTCTTGATCCTCTTGATCCTCTTGATCCTCTTGATCCTCTTGATCCTCTTGATCCTCTTGATCCTCTTGATCCTCTTGATCCTCTTGATCCTCTTGATCCTCTTGATCCTCTTGATCCTCTTGATCCTCTTGATCCTCTTGATCCTCTTGATCCTCTTGATCCTCTTGATCCTCTTGATCCTCTTGATCCTCTTGATCCTCTTGATCCTCTTGATCCTCTTGATCCTCTTGATTCTCTTGATTCTCTTGATTCTCTTGATTCTCTTGATTCTCTTGATTCTCTTGATTCTCTTGATTCTCTTGATTCTCTTGATTCTCTTGATTCTCTTGCTTCTCGTGACTCTCTTGATTTGTCTGATTATTTTGATCCTCTGAGTTGTCTCAATTCTCCCGATTTTATCGATTCTGTGGATTTTGTAAACTCCTTTGATCTTCTTGATTTTTTCATTCTTTTGATTATTTCGTTTATTTCGATTTTTTCGATTATTTCCATTCATTCGATTTTCCATTGTTTTGTTTTACGGCTTCCCCTTATTATTCAGTGTCCTTAAAAAAAATTATTTTTTTCATCTTGTTTTGTCTCTTTGTTATCTTTCTATCTTCCTCATTTTGGTATCTCTAGTGTTTTGTTTTATTTATTTGTCCTTTTAAGTTACTTTGCACTCTTTTGCCTCTTATGTCGTTTTTGTACCTTTTGTCTCTTCATTCTCTTGGTTATTTTGATTTTCTCAATTCTCTCGATTGTGTTACTTTGCTTGATTCTTTTTATTCTTTCGACAATCTTGATTCTCTTGATTCCCTTGATTCTTGATTGTGTAACTTTGCTTGATTCTTTTTACTGTTTAGATTTTCTTGATTCCCTTGATTCTCTTGATTCTATTGACTCTCTTTGATTTTCTTGATTCTCTTTATTCTTTTGATTCTCTTGATTCTTTTGATTGTCTCGATTCGCGTGATTGTCTTGATTGTCTTGATTCTCTTGATTGTCTTGATTGTCTTGATTCTCTTGATTCTCTTGATTCTCTTGATTCTCTTGATTCTCTTGATTCTCTTGATTCTATTGATTCTCTTGATTCTCTGGATTCTCTGGATTCTCTTGATTCTCTTGATTCTCTTGATCCTCTTGATCCTCTTGATCCTCTTGATTCTCTTGATTCTCTTGATTCTCTTGATTCTCTTGATTCTCTTGATTCTCTGGATTCTCTGGATTCTCTTGATTCTCTTGATTCTCTGGATTCTCTGGATTCTCTTGATTCTCTTGATTCTCTTGATTCTCTTGATTCTCTTGATTCTCTTGATTCTCTGGATTCTCTGGATTCTCTTGATTCTCTTGATTCTCTTGATCCTCTTGATCCTCTTGATCCTCTTGATTCTCTTGATTCTCTTGATTCTCTTGATTCTCTTGATTCTCTTGATTCTCTTGATTCTCTGGATTCTCTGGATTCTCTTGATTCTCTTGATTCTCTGGATTCTCTGGATTCTCTTGATTCTCTTGATTCTCTTGATTCTCTTGATTCTCTTGATTCTCTGGATTCTCTGGATTCTCTTGATTCTCTTGATTCTCTTGATTCTCTTGATTCTTTTGGTTATTTTGATTTGTCTGATTATTTTGATCCTCTGAATTGTCTCAATTCTCTCGATTCTGTCGATTCTGTGGATTTTGTAAACTCCCTTGATCATCTTGATTTCTTCATTCTTTTGATTCTTTCGTTTCTTTCGATTCTTTCGATTATTTCCATTCTTTCGATTTTCCAGTGTTTTGTTTTACGGCTTCCCCTTATTATTCAGTGTCCTTAAAAAAATATATTTTTCTCATCTTGTTTTGTCTCTTTGTTATCTTTCTATCTTTCTCATTTTGGTATCTCTAGTGTTTTGTTTTGTTTCTTTGTCCTTTTCTCTTGATTCTCTTGATTCTCTTGATTCTCTTGATTCTATTGATGCTCTTGATTCTCTTGATTCTCTTGATTTTCTTGATTTTCTTGATTCTCTTGATTCTCTTGATTCTCTTGATTCTATTGATACTCTTGATTCTCTTGATTCTCTTGATTCTCTTGATTCTCTGGATTCTCTGGATTCTCTTGATTCTCTTGATTCTCTGGATTCTCTGGATTCTCTTGATTCTCTTGATTCTCTTGATTCTCTTGATTCTCTTGATTCTCTTGATTCTCTTGATTCTCTTGATTCTCTTGATTCTCTTGATTCTCTTGATTCTCTTGATTCTCTTGATTCTCTTGATTCTCTTGATTCTCTTGATTCTCTTGATTCTCTTGATTCTCTTGATTCTCTTGATTCTCTTGATTCTCTTGATTCTCTTGATTCTCTTGATTCTCTTGATTCTCTTGATTCTCTTGATTCTCTGGATTCTCTTGATTCTCTTGATTCTCTTGATTCTCTTGATTCTCTTGATTCTCTTGATTCTCTTGATTCTCTTGATTCTCTTGATTCTCTTGATTCTCTTGATTCTCTTGATTCTCTTGATTCTCTTGATTCTCTTGATTCTCTTGATTCTCTTGATTCTCTTGATTCTCTTGATTCTCTTGATTCTCTTGATTCTCTTGATTCTCTTGATTCTCTTGATTCTCTTGATTCTCTTGATTCTCTTGATTCTCTTGATTCTCTTGATTCTCTTGCTTCACTTGATTCTCTTGGTTATCTTGATTTGTCTGATTATTTTGATACTCTGAATTGTCTGAATTCTCCCGATTTTATCGATTCTGTGGATTTTGTAAACTCCCTTGATCTTGTTGATTTCTTCATTGTTTTGACTCTTTCGATTCTTTCGATTATTTCCATTTTTCCGATTCTCCATTGTCTTGTTTTACGGCTTCCCTTCATTATTCGGTGTCCTTAAAAATGTTCTCTTTTTCACATCCTGTTTTGTCTGTTTTCTTTCTTCTTCATTTTGGTATCTCTAGTGTTTTGTTTTGTTTCTTTGTCATTTTAAGTTACTTTGCACTCTTTTGCCTCTTATGTCGTTTTTGTACCTTTTGTCTCTTCATTCTCTTGGTTATTTTGATTTTCTCAACTCTCGATTGTGTCACTTTGCTTGATTCCTTTTATTCTTTTGACAATATTGATTCTCCTAATTCTCCAAATTTTCTTGATTCTCTTGATTCTCTTGATTTTCTTGATTCTCTTGATTTTCTTGATTCTCTTGACTCTCTTGATTCTCTTGATTCTCTTGCTTCTCATAATTTTTTTATTCTTTTGATTCTTTTGATTCTTTTGATTCTTTTGATGTTCTGGATCCTCTTGATTATCTTGATCCTCTTGATTTTCTGGATCTTCTTGATTATCTTGATCCTCTTGATTCTCTTGATTCTCTTGATTCTAGTGATTCTCTTGATTCTTTTGATTTTCTTGATTCTCTTGATTCTCTTAATTCTCTTGATTCTCTTGATTCTAGTGATTCTCTCGATTCTCTTGATTCTTTTAATTCTCTTTATTCTCTTGATTCTCTTGATTCTCTTAATTCTCTTGATTCTCTTGATTCTCTTTATTCTCTTAAATCTCTTGATTCTTTTGATTCTCTTGCTTCTCTTGATTCTCTTGGTTATCTTGATTTGTCTGATTATTTTGGTCCTCTTAGTTGTCTCAATTCTCTCGATTCTTTCGATTCTCTCGATTCTCTCGATTCTTTCGATTCTTTCGATTTCTTCTATTCTCCATTGTCTTGTTTTAGGGCTTCCCTTTATTATTCGATGTCCTTAAAATTGTTCTGAATTCTGTTACTTGTCTTTATTCTTACAATTTTACTATTCCACGGATGGTTTAAATTTTGAAAAAATATTTACGAAATTTACTGGATTCTAAAGTAAAAATTGGAAATAGAAACTTGAATTTCTTCAATTTAAGAATATATATATTAAGATATTTTTTCCTTTCCAAGTGCTGTTTTTTGTACTAATACCACAGAAATAATACAATAAATTTTGTTAGTACTTGTTTTAGTGGTGATACTAGAGATACAGTATTTTATATTCTGCCTGTAATTCAACGACGAAATAAGCCACTGGTTTATATAAACATACTTTCAGTGCCTTGGTTTATATTTATATTTTTGTAGAAACTACTAGATAAGAAAGAATTAGTTTATTGTACTAGCACTAGAGTAGGCGGAGTACAATTACTACACATGTCAAATCAAGTTCTTGATTTATAAATTGAATACCATGTGGTACTAAGGCACCGTATTAGGAATTTTACATAGAAATGGCACTATTTACGAATATGGCAGGGTCGGAACATTATATTCTAATAAAGGGTTTATTTTAGTACTGGGGCTATGAAAGGAAACAACAGGGAAATAATTTGCTACAGTTTTTTTTTAACTACAGGTGACTAGAATGCCCATTAAATTTTGAAACTAATATTGGGTATCATTAAGGCGACTGGTCCGTTTTTGTTTACTTTACTTTTTTGTTATCTTTTTAAGAACGAGCTGCGGCACACACGAAATATAATACGGTCAGCCGTCGACACGTCTGTCTGCCGCTGAGGGGCGGGGCCTGTGTTACCTTGAACCACGCCAACATTGCTTGAAACTAGCGAACTTTGGAGACAATTTGCAAATTTATTTTTCAATATTTATAAAAACACCATGCATTTACCGAATACAGAGATCAGTAAAAATCAAGCACTAACACGTTTGTTAAAGAAAACAATTTTTTGGCTTCTCATTTTGGCAATAATTTTTTTTTCTGAACAAACAACGTTTTGCCGTGATGAAGGTTTTTTTTTTTACTAATTTTGATGCCCAATACGTTAAGATAGCCTAACAATGAAAGCCGTAATTCGGTTCCAAAGTTGAGGCGACTGAGCGTTTCGCCTTAAGTAATTATTCTACTAGTACTAGGCCAACCAAACTACTAGAACTTCAAAAATAAAAATGTGTACTTGTATTTGTGAGGTTAGGATAATTTCTGTTTTCAGTCGCCTAGGTTCTCAAGTTTTAAGGTTTTGATTTTTTTATGCCCAAGTTTCAGATTGTTTAGTTTTGGACAAATTTACAATTTTCATAGCGTCCGATTCTTAAATTCTTATTATTTTTTATTTTTAAGTTTTTAGGTTTGCAAGGTCTCGGTTTTTGTGTTTTCAGTTTTTCAGGTTTTGAGGTTCTAAAATGCCCATTTTTCAAAATTCAGGTCACAGATTTCCTCGACTTAAGGTTTTTCAGTTATCGGGTTCTTAGAACTCAAATTATGGAGTTCTCAGAGTTTCTTACAAAGGTCATTATGAAACCTAACTTGGATTTTTCCATATGGAATTACTAGTCCTATTTGACAGATGATCTCTGTTTTGTCTCTTTTGTCTCTTTTGTCTCTTTTGTCTTTTTTGTCTCTTTCGTCTCTTTTGTCTTTTCACTCCCGCAACTTTTCAAGATTTGAACTTTCCAGTGTTCAAGATTCTGAAATATATTCGTCGCGTTCCCCTTCACAAGGTTGTAAGTACAGTTGCCAACAATATCGCCGCAATATAGCCGCAAGGTATTTCGCCCCACAACTGTTTCATAAAACATGTCGCTCGAATTAAATACTAGTAATAAGTTCTAGCTGCAGTGACAAAAATTACAAACTAATCCACCGGCCCCAAAGCAGCAGTTAATCCAAACTCGAGCTCCATATAGAGTTACAAACCATTAAGGAACTTTTAATTTAGCGATATTAACCCTCGAACCGGATATAAAGTTTTCATTGCGAGCCCGATTACTTTATCATTTTTATTGCCTTCGACTCGGTCCCGGACCCGATTCGACTTTTCCGAACTGCTCTTTCGTGTCTCTCTTTCTGCGAAGACTCGAAATTACTGCATAAAATTTTCGGCCTCGGAACGTAAAGGCCGTATTATGCAATGTTGATAAGGTGGTGATACAATTTGAGATAACGTCCGACGAGAAGCAGTGCAAAAATGGCCGAAATGAGAGTATAAAGCGGGAGTAATGGGCGGAATTACCTGGAACGTAAAAGCGTAATGACGTCTTGTGAGCCCGGCTCTGTATTATGCATAACTGGGAGTTATATATTTAGTTCTGGGAGAAGACTCAGTTAAGGGACCGAAATTGGTTCCTTTACTTTTTGTAACTAACTGGTCCAGTTATTGGTGGAATTAGTTGGGAGCATCCACCATTTTTTCAATGTTGCTGTAAGGCGAACGTAATTCATGTCGAGCTGAGATTATTTGTATTACAGGTGACCAAAACGAAGTACAGCTTTGTAGAAATGAAATAAAGCAGAGAAACTTTGATGAATTTCTCAGAAATCTCTTGAATGCGAGGAATCCGTCGCACTTTCCGGCACCATTATTGCGGTATTAATCCATAATACGTCCATTTCCAGGTGCGCATTGTCAATTACAGTAATTTCTAATGGCAGTATTGTGTACCACAGCTGTTTAACAAAATAGTAAATTACAAAATAATATTTTAAGACGCATTTTACACACTATTGGAGAAGGTTACGCAAGAGTTTTTCATTCCAGCAGTGTGTACAAAACTTTCAGCTCAAGTTTTGTGTTTGTGTAGAACTATATCTTGCAGGCCATTTTTTTCTAAATTCAAGTAATGAATGTTACGTATATTTATATTTCTGTTTTTCTCTTTAAAGCCCTCAAATCGGGAATAGTAATCACTAAAACACGTTGACAAATGGTTGACAAATCGTATAAATTCGGAAATGGTACATCATGAATTTTGACAATTTCAAATTTAAAAAATTGAATTTCTGAATTTGGAAATTGTAACTTTTGACATCTTGAAATCCTGAATCTTTTAAATTGCTCATCGTTGATAACTAGATCTCCGGAATTTGGAATTCTTAGTTTGTAAAATTCTAATTCCTCGTTTGTGGAAAAATTCAGAATTGTGGAAATCCCGAATTCAAAAATTTTGAGTACCCTGGGAATTTTAACTCTTCATAAATTGAATTCCTGAATTTGCCAAATTATGAATCGTTCTAATTTTAACCTCCACTGGGCACTGGAAAACTGTAAAGTGGAAATTGTGGAAATTTCGAATTTCTAAATTTGAATTCCCAAACATGCAAGTATTAAATTAATTTCCGTGAATATTCTGAATTGTGGAAATACCCAATTTAGAAATTTGGTAATGGTAACTCTCCACATCTTGAATTCCTAAATCTCCCAAATTATGAATCGTCCAAAATAGCAAATTTTAAATCGATCCGTGTGCAGATTCTGATTTCTGGAAATCCCGAATTCAGAAAATTTGAGTTTTCATTTTGCGAATTTTAACTAATTTCAACTCAATTCGCTACATATTCTCAATTAAGAAATTTTAATGTAATCAATTTGAAAATTTTAACTTTCACTTTTAATTTTAACTTGTAAGCTACAAATATTAAATCGTATAAATTTTGAATTTGTAAAATTAGCAAATTTAAAATCAATGCGTGTGCAGATTCTAAATTGTAGATATCCCGAATTCAAAAATTTGAGAATTTTAACCCCTGACATAAAATTTTGCATATCTCAAATTATGATTGCTGCGAAGTTGATCTGAATTTGTAACCAGCAAATTGTAAATCGTCTACATTTTAATTTTGTAAAATTCGAATTTCGGAAACAGTAAATTTTAGATCAATTGGTGCGCAGAATTTCAGAAATTTTGAGTTTCCCAATTTGGGAATTTTAATGCTTGACATCTTAAATTCCTGAATCTCCCAAATTATGTCTCATCGAAAAGTTGGTGTCCGGAATTTGGAAGCTGCAAATTTTAAATCGTGTAAATTCTGACCCTGCAAAATTCGAATTCTGGAAACAGTAAATTTTTGATCAATTCGTTTACAGATTCTGAATTGTAAAAATTCCGAATTCAGAAATTTGGAATTCTCCAATTTGGGTATTTTAACTTTTGAGATTTTAAATTATTGAATCTCCCTAATTATGATCATCAAAGAGTTGATTTCCGGAATTTGGAAGCTACAAATTTTAAATCGTGTAAATTCTGAACTTGTAAAATTTGAATCTCGGAAACAGTAAATTTTAGATCAATTCGTTTACAGATTCTGAATTGTGAACATTTCTTATTCAGAAATTTCGAATTCTCCAATTTGGGTATTTTAACTTTTGACATCTTAAATTATTGACTCTCCCAAATTCTGAATCATCGAAAAGTTGATGTCCGGAATTTGGAAGCTGCAAATTTCAAATCGTGTAAATTCTGAACTTGTAAAATTCGAATCTCGGAAACAGTAAATTTTAGAACAATTCGTGTGCAGATTCCGAATTCTGGAAATCCTGATTCAGAAATTTTGAGTTCTCCAATTTGGGAATTTTAACTCTACATTTTAAATTCCTAAACTTCCCAAATTATGACTCATCGAAAAGTTGCTCTCCGGAATTTGGAAGCTGCAAACTTTAAATCGTGTAAATGCTGAACTTGTAAAATTCGTATTCCGGATTCAGTAAATTTTAGATCAATTTGTGTGCAGATTCTGAATTGTGAAAATGCCCAATTCTGAAATTTTTAGTTCTTCAATTTGAGAATTTCAACTCTTGACATCTGGAGATCCTTAATTTACTAAATTACGAATCTTCGAATACTTGATGTCCGGAATTGGGAAACTACAAATTTTAATTCGTGGAAATTCTCAATTTGTAAAATTCGAATTCCGGAAACAGTTTCCAACCAATTAGTGTGCAGTTTCTAAATTGTGGAAATTTCCAGTTTAGATATTTTAAGTTCCTCAAATTGGGAATTTTAACTCTTGACAACAAATTTTGAATAGCTCAAATTATGATCGTCCAAAAGTCGATTTGAATTTGTAAGCGGCAAATTTTAAATCATATAATTTTGAATTTGTAAAATTTGAATTCCGGAATTTGCAATTTTAAATCAATTCGTGTGCAGATTCTGAATTTTGAAATTCTCGACTGAAGTTTTGAGTTCCTCCATTCGAGAATTTTAACTCTTGACATAAAATTTATAAATATCGCAAATTATGAATTTTAAATCATGTAAATTTTGAATTTGTAAAAATTTGTGTTCAGATTAGGAATTCTTGAAATCTCGAATTCACATATTTGAAGTTTTCCAATTTGGGAATTTTAACACTTCACATCTTAAAGTCCTTAATCTCCCAAATTATGAATTGTCGAAAAGTCGATGTCCTGAATTTGGAATCTGAAAATTCTAAATCGTGGAAATTCTCAATTTGTAAAATTCGAATTCGGGAAACAGTAAATTTTAAATCAGTTCGTGGGCAGATTCTGAAATGTAGAAAATTCAGAAATTTTGAATTCCTCAATTTGAGAATTTTAACTCTTGAATTCCTTAGTCTACCAAATTACGAATCGTCGCAAAGTTGATCTGCAAATTTTGAATCGCGAAAAATTTTAATTTCTCGAATTTGGAAAATTTTGGTGGTCTTGAATTCCCAAATTTACATTTTGAAACGTCAAACATCCGTCAAGTGCAAAATTTTACTACGGTAATTCTGAATTTTTAAATCCCTCTATGTATTTGGAAATTTTGTTTCGTGAGGATATCTTAAATTCCAAATTTTGCAGAATATTTTGAGTTGTTGCAATATTGACTGAATTTCCCGAATTTCGAAAATTTGAATGGAGGATATTTTGAATTCACCAAGTCGAAAAATTTTCAATTGTTGAAATCTGAAGCTGCCGCATTTGAAACTTCAGAAATAATTCAGAAATTTTGGTTCGTAAATATCTCGAATTCTCGAATTTGCTAAATTTTGAAAAGTTGAAATTTGACTTTAAATTCCCCAATTTGGAAAATTCGATTACTGGACATCTTGAATTCCCGAATTTGCAGAATTTTGATTCATAGAGATCTTGACTATAAATTCCCGAATTTGAAAAATATGAGTCGTGGATATCTAGCACAGTGGATATGCTGACTGTTAATTTTATATTCTAATTTTGGAATTTTTATTTCAAAGTGTGTATACATATCTTGAATTCCCGAATTTTCAAAACTTTGAATAATAGGGATCTTGAATATAAATTCTCAGATTTTAAAAATATGAGTCGTGGATATCTTGAATTCATGAATTTGCAATATTTTCTATTGTTGAAAGCTTGAGTTGCTGCATTTTAAAATTGCAAATTTAGCACAGTGGATATGCTGAATTTGTAAATTTTATATTCTAATTTAGAAATTCTGTTTTCTGGATAGGATATCTCGAAATCCCAAAATTGCAAAATTTTGAATCATAGAGATCTTGACTAGAAATTCCCGAAATTGAAAAATATGAGTGGATATATTGAATTTATGGATTTGCAACATTTTCAATTGAAAGCCTGAGTTGCTGCATTAGAAAATTGCAAATTTAACACTTTGATTTAAGCTCAATTTGTAAATTTTATATTATAATTTGGAAGTTTTAATTACATTGTGGATATCTTGAATTCCTAAATTTCCAAATTTTTAAATAGTTGAAATCATTCCTGAAATTGTAAAATGTGAGTCGTGGATATCTTGAATTTCAATTGTTGAAAGCGTGAGTTGCTGCATTTAAAAATTGCAAATTTGACACATTGGATACGCTGAATTTGTAAATATTATATTCTAATTTGGAACTTTTGATTTCAATAATTGTGGATATCTTGAATTCCCGAATTTGCAAAATCTTAAATTCTTGAAATCATGACTTTCAATTTCCGAATATGGAAAGTTTGTGCATTTGAAAATCGCAAATTTAATACAGTGAATTTATGCTGAATTTGCAAATTTTATAGTCTAATTTTGAAATTGTTTTCAGGATATCTGCAAAATTGCAAAATTTTGAATCATTGAGATCTTGATTGCTCCGTTTGAAAGTTGGAAGTCAAACAGGATGCTGTTGAATTTTGAATTCTTGAATTCCACCTTACACAAAAATCAACCATTTATTCAACCAATCAGAAGTAGGTAGTGGCGGATTAAAATTCTGTTTGTGACTTCGTGAATTATTCTTATTTGTTTTCATGCAGTATTAGCCGTTCTCTGTTTCGATCGTAGGACAAATAAAGAGCAAACATAACAGTTTTTCTTCCCAGACAACATTAAAGTCAGGACCATCGACTATCTTGTAGATTCCCCAATAAACCAAATAAACAAACAGCACTCACTCCACTAAATAAAGCCGCAGCACAAATCCTCAGCAGCAAACACTACATCCGCAACTAGCGGGATTATTCTGGCGTATCTGCAAAGTTACAACCGGGAGTGCAGCTGGAAAGATAACTATATTCCAACTAACGATTCCAGATAACATACGTTCCGCATCTAGGGCACATGTTTCAGAGCTGTATACATTATTAATCAATCTGTTCTGCATACATACATAGCAAGCGACCTCTTCACGAACACACCCAGCTATTTATGGAGCGCGGAGGAAAAATGCTGGTGGAT
This sequence comes from Diaperis boleti, assembly GCA_963583935.1. Lineage (NCBI taxonomy): Eukaryota > Metazoa > Arthropoda > Insecta > Coleoptera > Tenebrionidae > Diaperis > Diaperis boleti. The sequence continues at coordinate 11,321,255 of OY757242.1, forward strand.
AGCGATGGCGTGAAGACTCCGGCTTGTTTTCGTGTCATTTCTTTCGTACCGCTTGTTATTTATGCGCATATTTAAGACGGGGTGGGAGCTTGAGGGTTGGCTTTGGTTTAAGGTTGATACTGGGAGCGTAATTTAAAATTAACAGTGAAAATGAACGTTTCGGTGTTGCGCAGGGTGAATTTAAAAATGTCATTCGTTTAACAGCACGGACTGAACACGATTTTTTTGGGCTTTTTGATTAATGTTCCTTAGGGACGTAATTAGCACCGCGTTAATCAAATTCAGTTCAGGAAGGCGCAAATTTGTCGAAAAAAGACCAAACACCATCTCCGCAAAACTATTGACAACCGTTTTAATTTATAGAACACAAACAAACCCGGGCGCGCTACAAAAAACCCTCTCGCAAATACACACACGCACGAAAAACCAAACGAATTTATATCCGAGCGACCGGATCAACATATCAAAATTTCGCACCAACCGCTTTTTTAGGTCAGCAGCGAACCCGCTCCGTAACAAACTCCCTTAATTTCCGTTCTCCGAAATATTCCTCGCGATGATTATCGCTAATATTAATTTCATGGCGGAGAAAAATATGCCAGACGCGATAAAGAAAAAATCGTGACGTTTACAAATTCGGCGATCTGATTACGCGACGCCCTTTTTCGTCAATTTTATTATCAAAGGAAGTCGTTTCCATTCGTTCCACACGACGGGAATAACACCGGGTCCTTCGTGATGGTCGAGAGTGAGACGAAATCTAAGAAAATTATTATGACCCATACTTGGGGAAAATAAAATTGTTGTGGCCGACAATAATTTCAGTTTCCTCACAATATCAGATTCTTACTACATTTACTGCAATTGCATTAGATCTAAATCTATCTTTATCTGGTTACAATAGTTAGAACAAAAACTTAAAACTTAAACCAAACGAAGGACTAAACCGTAGATAAAAAGCTATCTCCACCTCAAAACAATATGTGCACAACATTTCATGTATTGGTCTCTATATGTATTCGTTTGCTATCATTACGTTTAAAAAATCAAAGTTGATTGTTTTTTGAGCTCCAAATTCATATGACAAAAACACAGTTGTTACCCACTGAAAAACTTTATCATCTGATACTTGTTTGGTTAGTCAAACTATAAGTGAGAAAGATATGCCAAATTTTCCAGAATCTGTCAGTATGACTGTTTAATTGGACACTTCGATAGCGTGATAGTTTCAGTTTTAAATTTTTGTGGTTTGATAGTCCGTCAATTCTATTTCCACAGTTTGATGGTTTGAGAGTTTAAAATTTTAACAGTTTTTAGTTTCATATATTCAGGTTTCACAATTTGACAGACTGACAGTTTGTTAGATGATTTGACGTTTCATATTTCTCAATGAAATTCTAACAGTTTGACTTTGTAAGTTGAACAACTTGCCGGTTTAACATACTGAGATTATCAATTTCAGTTCTGGATGTTTCAATGTGACAGTTTTTAAGTTTGCTATTGTCATATTTTCGTAATTGCTAGTTTGACAGTTTGGTGGTTTTACAATTAGACAATGAAATTCTCAGGTGCAAATTTAACAATTTGACAAGGTGAGAGTTAAATTTTCAAAAATTTCCAGATCAAATTTTGAAGATTTTCACCCTCAAACTTTAATATTTGGTGCTTCTCAGTTTCGCATTTTCATAGCCACATTTTCATTCGTATAAATTCGACAATTTATTTCACTCGAGAACAACGATAGAAACGAAATAGTTGAAGGCAGTCCCTAAACTCGAGAACAAAGGAAAAAACAGACAGTCCCTAAAGTCGAAAAGAACGAGGAGAAAAAAGACTCAAGCTTTCAACAATAGAAAATATTGCAAATTCGTGAATTCAAGATATCCACGACTTACATTTTCCCAATTCGGGAATTTAAAATCAAGATTTGGAGGATTCAAAATTTTTCAAATTCATGAATTCAAGATATCCACGACTCATCATTTTCAAATCCGGGAATTAATAGTCAAGATCTCTGTGATTCAAAATTTTGCAAATTTGGGATTTCAAGATATCCAGAAAACAGAATTTCCAAAATAGAAAATAGAATTTACAAATTCAGCATATCCACCGTGCTAAATTAGCAATTTTCAAATGCTGCAATTCATGTTTTCAAAAATTGAAAATGTTGAAAATTCGTGAATTCAAGATATCCACGACTCAAATTTTACAAATCTGGGAATTTATGGTCAAGATCTCTATGATTCAAAATTTTCCGAATTCGGGATTTCTAGATATCCAGAAAACAGAATTTCCAAAATAGAAAATAAAATTTACAAATTCAGCATATCTACCGGGCTAAATTTGCAATTTTCCAATGCAGCAAATCAAGCTTTCAACAATAGAAAATATTTCAAATTCGAGAATTCAAGATAGAAAGTACACAAAATTTCCATATTCGGGAATTGAAAGTCATGATTTCAACAATATAAAATTTAGCAAATTTGTTATTTCAAAATATACACAATTTGAAATCAAGCTTTCTAAATTAGAATATAAAATTTACAAATTCAAGATATCCAATGTTTTAAATTTGCAATTTTCAAATGCAACAAGTCACTTTTTCCACAAATTGAAAATGTTACAAATTCATGAGTTCAAGATATCCAGTCATCGAATTTTCCAAATTGGGGAATTTAAAGCCAAATTTCAACGATTCAAAATTTTGCAAATTCAAGAATTCGAGATATCCACACTTGAAATCAAAAGTTCCAAATTAGGATATAAAATTTACAAATTTAGTATATAAAATGTGTCAAATTTGCAATTTTTAAATGTAACAACTCACGCTTTCAACAGTTGAAGATGTTGCAAATTCATGAATTCAAGATATCCACGACTCATAATTTTCAAATCCGGGAATTTATAGTCAAAATCTCTGATTCAAAATTTTGCAAATTCGTGAATCGAAATACCCAGAAAACAGAATTTCCAAATTAGAATACAAAATCTGTAAATTCAGCATATCCACTGGTACATGGTACTTATAATTGGGACGACATTTGTTTTCGTGGAAATGACGGACGTATAATAATACAAAGTCAAGGTTTGAGAGTATATAGAAAAGGGTTGAATTCAAGGGTTTGTGGTAAAACATATTGGTAAGTGTTTTCCAGTACAGTAATTTGATAGGTGATAAATCATCCCGGAACAGACAGATTTTTAAGATTAGTAGAGTGACGACACGCGGGACCGTTAGTTCACATATAGTCTCAACAATTTTATTTTTAATAAAAAGCTTCTATAATTCTTGGGCGGTTACTTCGCCCCTTATCTCAATCTCCGACATCAGAAGTGGGAACGAAGAAATTGAATCCCTATTTTCCTTGGTCACGCCATCATTTGAGAACGGCTGGACCAATTAAGCAAATTTTTTTTTAAAGTATTCCTTCAAGTTCAAGGAAGGTTCTTATGAAGTAAAACATGGGCAGGGGGGCCCAGGGGGCCCTATTGGGTTTATAACTTAAGAACGGCTGGACCGATTTTTATGATATTTGATTTGTTGGATTTGCCTCCGCCCCGAATAGCCAAATAACTATTAACACATTTACAAGGGGGCCCAGGAAGCCCCCTTGGGTTTATAACTTAAGAACGGCTGGACCGATTTTTATAATCTTTGATTTGTTGGATTTGTATCCACCCCAAATAACAGAATTATTATTGAAATATGAGCATGGGGGCCCAGGGGCCCCCTTGGGTTTATAACTCAAGAACGGCTGGATCGATTTTTACGATCTTAGATATGTTGGATTTGTCTCCGCCCCCAATAGCACAATAACTATGAAAACATGGACAGGGGCTCAGGGGGCTCCCTTGGGTTTATAACTCAAGAACGGCTGGACCGATTTTTATGATCATTAATTTGTTGGAATTTTGCTTGGTCCCGAATAGCAAAATAACTATTAAAACATCGGAAAAATTACAGGGGCGGGGAGCTTGGCACAGGGCAACGACATTAAAAAAGCCCCCCTAATACAGGGCAACAATAACAAATAACGCCGGCCACCAAAATTTGTCGTACCGGGCTTTAAAAATGAAAATCGATTTTTAAGGAGTAAACTCCAAAGTTTCACTTCTGTTGCGCGTGAACTCCACACACAATTTTTTTGATAAGTATTTTTTTGTTTTTCCAGGGATTAGGGCAAGAAGTAAAAGAAACTAAGTTAAACTGCCGACTTTTCGTTGACCATTTTTTGTCAACTTCTTCAGGGGTTCTCTAACAAGTTAAAATTCTATACATATATTACACATTAAAAAGCGTATTATTTTTGATAATATCTCGAGAGCGGATTGACTGACATTTTTCGCGGGCGAATAATACATGATAGATAAAATGAACATGGCGTTGTATGCTGATTCCAGTAATGCCAGTAGAAGGCGTTGTGTGCATTATCCTTTGATAAAAAAAACTGAATTTAATTCAGCTAAAAAGTCAACACAACATTTATGGTTTCTGAGGCGGTACAAATTTCGCAAAATTTACAAATTCAGGATATCCAATGTTTTAAATTTGCAATTTTCAAATGCAACAACTCACTCTTTCAACAATTGAAAATGTTGAAATTTCGTGAATTCAAGATATCCACGACTCACATTTTACAAATTCGGGAATTTATATTCAAGATTTCTATGATTCAAAATTTTGCAAATCTGGGATTTAGAGATATCCAGAAAACAGAATTTCCAAAATAGAATATAAAATTTACAAATTCAGCATATCCTCCGTGCTAAATTTGCAATTTTCAAATGCAGCAAGTCAAGCTTTCAACAATAGAAAATATTGCAAATTCGTGAATTCAAGATATCCACGACTTACATTTTCCCAATTCGGGAAATTAAAATCAAGATTTAGAGGATTCAAAATTTTTCAAATTCGAGAATTCAAGATATAAAGTACAAACTTTCCATATTCGGGCATTGAAAGTCATGATTTCAACAATTTGAAATTTTGCAAATTCGGGAATTCAAAATATACACAATTTGAAATCGAACCTTCTAAATTAGAATATAAAATTTACAAATTCAGGATATCCAATGTTTTAAATTTGCAATTTTCAAATGCAACAACTCACTCTTTCAACAATTGAAAATGTTGAAATTTCGTGAATTCAAGATATCCACGACTCACATTTTACAAGTTCGGGAATTTATAGTCAAGATTTCTATGATTCAAAATTTTGCAAATTCGGGATTTAGAGATATCCAGAAAACAGAATTTCCAAAATAGAATATAAAATTTACAAATTCAGCACATCCTCCGTGCTAAATTTGCAATTTTCAAATGCAGCAACTCAAGCTTTCAACAATAGAAAATATTCCAAATTCGTGAATTCAAGATATTCACGAAATACATTTCCCAATTCGGGGAATTTAGAGGAATCAAAATTTTTCAAATTAGAGAATTCAAGATATCCAGTACACAAACTTTCGATATTCGGGAATTGAAAGTCATGATTTCAACGATTCAAAATTTTGCAAAGATATCAACGAATCAAAATTTCTGAATTATAATATAAAATTTAAAAAATCAGCATATTATCCCGTGTGTTAAATTTGCAAATTTCAAATGCGGCAGCTCCAGATTTCAGCAATTGAAAATTTTTCGACTTTGTGAATTCAAAATATCCTCCACACAAATTTTCCAAATTTGGGAAATTCAGTCAAGATTTCAACAATTCAAAATATTTTGCAAATTTGGAATTTAAGATATCCACACCAATCAGGATTTCCAAATACAGACAGGGATTTAAAAATTCAGAATTACCGTAGTCAAATTTTGCAATTGACGGATGTGTGACGTCAAGATTTAAACGTTTCACCACTAATTTTACAAATTCGAGAAATTAAAATTTACAAATTTTCCGCGATACAAAATTTGCAGTTTCCAAATTTTGGAGATCAACTTACTACTTTGGGAGTTTAACAGGAACTCAAAATTTGTGATTTCGGCATTTCCGCGGTTCAGAATCTTCACACGATTTGATCTAAAATTCGCTAATTCCGGAATTCGAGTTTTACAAATTGAGAATTTCCACGATTTAATATTTGCAGCTTACAAATTCCGGAGATCAACTTTTCGATGATCATAATTTGAGATATTTAGGAATTTAAGATTTAGAGCGTTAAAATTTCCAAATCGAGAAACCAAAATTCAGAATTTGCACACGAATTGATCTAAAGTTTGCTGATTACGGAATTCGAATTTTACAAGTTCGGAATTTACACGAGTTTAAATTTGCAGCTTCCAATTTCCGGACATAAACTTTTCGATTATTCATACTTTGGGAGATTCAGGACTTTAAGATGTCAAGCGTTAAAATTCCCAAATTGGGGATCTGAAAAAAATCAAAATTCGGGATTTCCAAAATTTAGAATCTGCACACGGATTGATTTAAAATTTACTGTCCGGAAATCGAAATTTACAAGTTCGGAATTTCCACGAGTTTAAATTTGCAGCTTCCAAATTCCGGACATAAACTTTTCGATTATTCATAATTTGGGAGATTCAGGACTTTAAGATGTCAAGCGTTAAAATTCCCAAATTGGGGATGTGAAAAAATCTAAATTCGGGTTTTCCAAAATTTAGAATCTGCACACGATTTGATTTAAAATTTACTGTGTCCGGAACTCGAAATTTACAAGTTCGGAATTTACACGAGTTTAAATTTGCAGCTTCCAATTTCCGGACATAAACTTTTCGATTATTCATACTTTGGGAGATTCAGGACTTTAAGATGTCAAGCGTTAAAATTCCCAAATTGGGGATCTGAAAAAAATCAAAATTCGGGATTTCCAAAATTTAGAATCTGCACACGGATTGATTTAAAATTTACTGTCCGGAAATCGAAATTTACAAGTTCGGAATTTCCACGAGTTTAAATTTGCAGCTTCCAAATTCCAGACATAAACTTTTCGATTATTTATAATTTGGGAGATTCAGGACTTTAAGACGTAAAGCGTTAAAATTCCCAAATTGGGGATCTGAAAAAATCTAAATTCGGGATTTCTACAATTTAGAATCTGCACACGAATTGATTTAAAATTTATTGTGTCCGGAACAAGAAATTTGCAAGTTCGGAGTTTACACGAGTTTAAATTTGCAGCTTCCAAATTCTGGACATAAACTTTTCGATTATTCATAATTTGGGAGATTCAGGACTTTAAGATGTCAAGCGTTAAAATTCCCAAATTTGGGATCTGAAAAAAATCAAAATTCGGGATTTCCAAAATTTAGAATCTGCACACGGATTGATTTAAAATTTACTGTCCGGAAATCGAAATTTACAAGTTCGGAATTTCCACGAGTTTAAATTTGCAGCTTCCAAATTCCAGACATAAACTTTTCGATTATTTATAATTTGGGAGATTCAGGACTTTGACGTCAAGCGTTAAAATTCCCAAATTGGGGATCTGAAAAAATCTAAATTCGGGATTTCTACAATTTAGAATCTGCACACGAATTGATTTAAAATTTATTGTGTCCGGAACAAGAAATTTGCAAGTTCGGAATTTACACGAGATTAAATTTGCAGCTTCCAAATTCTGGACATAAACTTTTCGATTATTAATAATTTGGGAGATTCAGGACTTTAAGATGTCAAGCGTTAAAATTCCCAAATTGGGGATCTGAAAAAAATCAAAATTCGGGATTTCCAAAATTTAGAATCTGCACACGGATTGATTTAAAATTTACTGTCCGGAACTCGAAATTTACAAGTTCGGAATTTACACGAGTTTAAATTTGCAGCTTCCAATTTCCGGACATAAACTTTTCGATTATTCATAATTTGGGAGATTCAGGACTTTAAGATGTCAATCGTTAAAATTCCCAAATTGGGGATTTGAAAAAATCTAAATTCGGGATTTCCAAAATTTAGAATCTGCACACGAATTGATTTAAAATTTGTTGTGTCCGGAACTCGAAATTTGCAAGTTCGGAATTTACACGAGTTTAAATTTGCAGCTTCCAAATTCCGGACATAAACTTTTCGATTATTTATAATTTGGGAGATTCAGGACTTTAAGATGTCAAGCGTTAAAATTCCCAAATTGGGAATCTGAAAAAATCTAAATTCGGGATTTCCAAAATTTAGAATCTGCACACGAATTGATTTAAAATTTACTCTGTCCGGAACTCGAAATTTGCAAGTTCGGAATTTACACGAGTTTAAATTTGCAGCTTCCAATTTCCGGACATAAACTTTTCGATTATTCATACTTTGGGAGATTCAGGACTTTAAGATGTCAAGCGTTAAAATTCCCAAATTGGGGATCTGAAAAAAATCAAAATTCGGGATTTCCAAAATTTAGAATCTGCACACGGATTTATTTAAAATTTACTGTCCGGAAATCGAAATTTACAAGTTCGGAATTTCCACGAGTTTAAATTTGCAGCTTCCAAATTCCAGACATAAACTTTTCGATTATTTATAATTTGGGAGATTCAGGACTTTAAGACGTCAAGCGTTAAAATTCCCAAATTGGGGATCTGAAAAAATCTAAATTCGGGATTTCTACAATTTAGAATCTGCACACGAATTGATTTAAAATTTATTGTGTCCGGAACAAGAAATTTGCAAGTTCGGAGTTTACACGAGTTTAAATTTGCAGCTTCCAAATTCTGGACATAAACTTTTCGATTATTCATAATTTGGGAGGTTCAGGACTTTAAGATGTCAAGCGTTAAAATTCCCAAATTGGGGATCTGAAAAAAATCAAAATTCGGGATTTCCAAAATTTAGAATCTGCACACGGATTGATTTAAAATTTACTGTCCGGAAATCGAAATTTACAAGTTCGGAATTTCCACGAGTTTAAATTTGCAGCTTCCAAATTCCAGACATAAACTTTTCGATTATTTATAATTTGGGAGATTCAGGACTTTAAGACGTCAAGCGTTAAAATTCCCAAATTGGGGATCTGAAAAAATCTAAATTCGGGATTTCTACAATTTAGAATCTGCACACGAATTGATTTAAAATTTATTGTGTCCGGAACAAGAAATTTGCAAGTTCGGAATTTACACGAGTTTAAATTTGCAGCTTCCAAATTCTGGACATAAACTTTTCGATTATTCATAATTTGGGAGGTTCAGGACTTTAAGATGTCAAGCGTTAAAATTCCCAAATTGGGGATCTGAAAAAAATCAAAATTCGGGATTTCCAAAATTTAGAATCTGCACACGGATTGATTTAAAATTTACTGTCCGGAAATCGAAATTTACAAGTTCGGAATTTCCACGAGTTTAAATTTGCAGCTTCCAAATTCCAGACATAAACTTTTCGATTATTTATAATTTGGGAGATTCAGGACTTTAAGACGTCAAGCGTTAAAATTCCCAAATTGGGGATCTGAAAAAATCTAAATTCGGGATTTCTACAATTTAGAATCTGCACACGAATTGATTTAAAATTTATTGTGTCCGGAACAAGAAATTTGCAAGTTCGGAATTTACACGAGTTTAAATTTGCAGCTTCCAAATTCTGGACATAAACTTTTCGATTATTCATAATTTGGGAGATTCAGGACTTTAAGATGTCAAGCGTTAAAATTCCCAAATTGGGGATTTGAAAAAATCTAAATTCGGGATTTCCAAAATTTAGAATCTGCACACGAATTGATTTAAAATTTATTGTGTCCGGAATTCGAAATTTGCAAGTTCGGAATTTACACGAGTTTAAATTTGCTGCTTCCAAATTCCGGACATAAACTTTTCAATTATTCATAATTTGGGGGATTCAGGACTTTAAGATGTCAAGCGTTAAAATTCCCAAAGTGCGGATCTGAAAGAAATATAATTTCAGGAGTTCTACAATTTAGAATCTGCACACGAATTGATTTAAAATTTATTGTGTCCGGAACTCGAAATTTGCAAGTTCGGAATTTACACGAGTTTAAATTTGCAGCTTCCAAATTCCAGACATAAACTTTTCGATTATTTATAATTTGGGAGATTCAGGACTTTAAGACGTCAAGCGTTAAAATTCCCAAATTGGGGATCTGAAAAAATCTAAATTCGGGATTTCTACAATTTAGAATCTGCACACGAATTGATTTAAAATTTATTGTGTCCGGAACAAGAAATTTGCAAGTTCGGAATTTACACGAGTTTAAATTTGCAGCTTCCAAATTCTGGACATAAACTTTTCGATTATTCATAATTTGGGAGATTCAGGACTTTAAGATGTCAAGCGTTAAAATTCCCAAATTGGGGATTTGAAAAAATCTAAATTCGGGATTTCCAAAATTTAGAATCTGCACACGAATTGATTTAAAATTTATTGTGTCCGGAACTCGAAATTTGCAAGTTCGGAATTTACACGAGTTTAAATTTGCTGCTTCCAAATTCCGGACATAAACTTTTCAATTATTCATAATTTGGGGGATTCAGGACTTTAAGATGTCAAGCGTTAAAATTCCCAAAGTGCGGATCTGAAAGAAATATAATTTCAGGAGTTCTACAATTTAGAATCTGCACACGAATTGATTTAAAATTTATTGTGTCCGGAACTCGAAATTTGCAAGTTCGGAATTTACACGAGTTTAAATTTGCAGCTTCCAAATTCCAGACATAAACTTTTCGATTATTTATAATTTGGGAGATTCAGGACTTTAAGACGTCAAGCGTTAAAATTCCCAAATTGGGGATCTGAAAAAATCTAAATTCGGGATTTCTACAATTTAGAATCTGCACACGAATTGATTTAAAATTTATTGTGTCCGGAACAAGAAATTTGCAAGTTCGGAATTTACACGAGTTTAAATTTGCAGCTTCCAAATTCTGGACATAAACTTTTCGATTATTCATAATTTGGGAGATTCAGGACTTTAAGATGTCAAGCGTTAAAATTCCCAAATTGGGGATCTGAAAAAAATCAAAATTCGGGATTTCCAAAATTTAGAATCTGCACACGGATTGATTTAAAATTTACTGTCCGGAACTCGAAATTTACAAGTTCGGAATTTACACGAGTTTAAATTTGCAGCTTCCAATTTCCGGACATAAACTTTTCGATTATTCATAATTTGGGAGATTCAGGACTTTCAAGTTGTCAAGCGTTAAATTCCCAAATTGGGGATTTGAAAAAATCTAAATTCGGGATTTCCAAAATTTAGAATCTGCACACGAATTGATTTAAAATTTATTGTGTCCGGAACTCGAAATTTGCAAGTTCGGAATTTACACGAGTTTAAATTTGCAGCTTCCAAATTCCGGACATAAACTTTTCAATTATTCATAATTTGGGGGATTCAGGACTTTAAGATGTCAAGCGTTAAAATTCCCAAATTGGGGATCTGAAAAAAATCAAAATTCGGGATTTCCAAAATTTAGAATCTGCACACGGATTGATTTAAAATTTACTGTCCGGAACTCGAAATTTACAAGTTCGGAATTTACACGAGTTTAAATTTGCAGCTTCCAATTTCCGGACATAAACTTTTCGATTATTCATAATTTGGGAGATTCAGGACTTTCAAGTTGTCAAGCGTTAAATTCCCAAATTGGGGATTTGAAAAAATCTAAATTCGGGATTTCCAAAATTTAGAATCTGCACACGAATTGATTTAAAATTTATTGTGTCCGGAACTCGAAATTTGCAAGTTCGGAATTTACACGAGTTTAAATTTGCAGCTTCCAAATTCCGGACATAAACTTTTCAATTATTCATAATTTGGGGGATTCAGGACTTTAAGATGTCAAGCGTTAAAATTCCCAAATTGGGGATCTGAAAAAATGTAAATTCGCCAAATTGCGGATCTGAAAAAAATATAAATTCAGGATTTCCACAATTTAGAATCTGCACACGAATTGATTTAAAATTTATTGTGTCCGGAACTCGAAATTTGCAAGTTCGGAATTTACACGAGTTTAAATTTGCTGCTTCCAAATTCCGGACATAAACTTTTCAATTATTCATAATTTGGGGGATTCAGGACTTTAAGATGTCAAGCGTTAAAATTCCCAAAGTGCGGATCTGAAAGAAATATAATTTCAGGAGTTCTACAATTTAGAATCTGCACACGAATTGATTTAAAATTTATTGTGTCCGGAACTCGAAATTTGCAAGTTCGGAATTTACGCGAGTTTAAATTTGCAGCTTCCAAATTCCGGACATAAACTTTTCGATTATTTATAATATGGGAGATTCAGGACTTTAAGATATCAAGCGTTAAAATTCCCAAACTGGGGATCTGAAAAAATCTAAATTCGGGATTTCCACAATTTAGAATCTGCACACGAATTGATTTAAAATTTATTGTGTCCGGAACTCGAAATTTACAAGTTCGGAATTTACACGAGTTTAAATTTGCAGCTTCTAAATTCCGGACATAAACTTTTCGATTATTTATAATATTGGAGATTCAGGACTTTAAGATGTCAAGCGTTAAAATTCCCAAATTGCAGATCTGAAAAAAATATAAATTCGGGATTTCCACAATTTAGAATCTTCACACGAATTGATTTAAAATTTACTGTGTCCTTAACTCGAAATTTAGAAGTTCGGAATTTACACGAGTTTAAAATTGCAGCGTCCAAATTCCGGACATAAACTTTTCGATTATTTATAATTTGGGAGATTCAGGACTTTAAGATGTCAAGCGTTAAAATTCCCAAATTGGGGATCTGAAAAAGCCTAAATTATGATTATGAGATATTCAGGAATTTAATATGTCAAAAGTTAAAATTCTCAAATTGAGGAATTCAAAATTTCTGAATTTGGGATTTCCGGAATTGATTTAAAATTTGCTATAAAATTTGGAACTTCTTATATTCTGAATTTCCAAGATTTAAAATTTGCAGTTTTCACATTTCAACTATTCACAATTTGTAAAGTTTTTTTTGTGCATAATTTTAGACACTACTTCAGAGATACGGATTATTTTCTGGTCACTTACGTTTCGGGATATCTGTAAGTTTAAGGCAGATCTGATTCAATGTAGTACATGGCACAATTGCCAAAAGCTCGAAAAGTCCCACCCCGCATAACACAACAACATTTCTTAATTTACAACACTCAGCTTTTTGTTCCAAACACGAAACGTAATCTCACTCCTCCTTTTATGTTATCCTTGGCTTATTCACAACAGTTCCTTTTAATTTAATCAGCAACCCTACGCATTGTCGGCGTTCTTTCATCCGGAATTACACTTGAATTTATATTTATTTGTAACCTTTCCAACCGCACCTATCTATCACGTTCTCAATGAACCCCAAGATGCCACTATCTGCGTCGTAATCAATACCGCGACCTTCCTGCCCGCTCTTATCGTCCATCCTCTTTGTATTATTTTATCTAGTTGTTGAGGGCCTCGTTTAATTCGAATTATGAGAGCCGCTTTGATTTTATTTCCAGCTCGTGGCTGGAACGGCTTAAATAAATTTCTTAGAATACCGCAGGAATGCCGCAGGACAGACTTTTTGCAGATTCAGAGTTTCCTTTTCGCATTACGCTGCTGAAAGGAGTAAACGAGCGAGCGGCAAAGGAAAAGTATTCCTGATTTCCACGAAAATGGAATAAATAACGTCTAGCTACGATTTCTGGAATTATGGAGCCTAGGATTGAGGAGAGGTTCGGGTTCGGCTTTGTGACATATTTGTAGCTGGGCCATTATAATTTCGCTTTCCTCGGGAGAACCACAAAAGGGCGATACGAAAGGCCGCGCTCCGGGTATTTTTTCGGTTTCTGTTTACTCTTATGTAAAGTTATAAAAGAACTTTTTGTAGCAACTAAACTAGTTACTAAACATTCCGGGAAGGAAAATTTAAAATATTAAAGGCATAAGACATTTCACAAAAATTTCATAAGTGTTTAATTTTCCTCGTTGTTCTCAAGTTTAGAACTATTTCGTTTCTTCCTTTTTTCTCGGGTTTAGAGACTATTTAACTATTAAGTTCCCGTCTTTGTTTTCGGGTTTAATTGGTGTTTGAACTATTTCGTTTGCCTCGTTGTTCTGAGTTTTAAGTCATGTCCTTAAGTAGTTCGTTTCCTAAGCTATTCCCGGATTTAGGGAGTGTCATTCTTTATTCCGTTTCCTCAATTATTTTCGGGTTAAGGGAGTGTATTTAACTATTTCGTTATTTTCGTTGATCTCGGTCTTAGCGAGTTTGTTTAACTACTTATTTCTCCTTTTTATTTTCGACTTTAGTAACAGTTTTTAACTATTTCGTTTCCTCCTTTGTTCTCGGGTTTAGGGACTGTCATTAACTATTTCGTTTTTTTCCGTTTTTCTTGGATTTAGAGACTGTTTTTAACTACATCTTTCTCTTTGTTATTTTCAACTTTAGGGACCTGTCTTGAACTATTTCGTTTCCTACGTTGCTCCCGGAGTTAGGAAGTGTCTTTAACTATTTTGTCCTTTTCGTTGATCTCGGGTATAGAAAGTGTCTTTCTTATTTTCGACTTTTAGATCAGTCCTTAACTATTTCCCTGCTTCCTTTGTTCTAGGCTTGGGGACTGTTATTAACTACTTCCTTTTCTCCGTTTTTCTTGGATTTAGGGACTGTTTCTAACTATTTCGTTTCTTCCTTTTTTCTCGGGTTTAGAGACTGTTTTTAACTATTACGTTCCCGTCTTTGTTTTCGGGTTTAATTGGTGTTTTCAACTATTTCGTTTGTCTCGTTGTTCTGAGTTTTAAGTCATGTCCTTAAGTAGTTCGTTTCCTAAGCTATTCCCGGATTTAGGGAGGGTCATTCATTATTCCGTTACCTCAATTATTTTCGGGTTAATGGAGTGTATTTAATTATTTCGTTATTTTCGTTGATCTCGGTCTTAGCGAGTTTGTTTAACCACTTATTTCTCCTTTTTATTTTCGACTTTAGGATCAGTTTTTAACTATTTCGTTTCCTCCTTTGTTCTCGGGTATAGGGGCTGTCATTAACTATTTCGTTTTTTTCCGTTTTTCTTGGATTTAGAGACTGTTTTTAACAACATCTTTCTCTTTGTTATTTTCAACTTTAGGGACCTGTCTTGAACTATTTCGTTTCCTACGTTGCTCCCGGATTTAGGAAGTGTCTTTAACTATTTTGTCCTTTTCGTTGATCTCGGGTATAGAAAGTGTCTTTCTTATTTTCGACTTTTAGATCAGTCCTTAACTATTTCCCTGCTTCCTTTGTTCTAGGCTTGGGGACTGTTATTAACTACTTCGTTTTCTCCGTTTTTCTTGGATTTAGGGACTGTTTCTAACTATTTCGTTTCTTCATTTTTTCTCGGGTTTAGAGACTGTTTTTAACTATTACGTTCCCGTCTTTGTTTTCGGGTTAAATTGGTGTTTTCAACTATTTCGTTTGTCTCGTTGTTCTGAGTTTTAGGTCATGTCCTTAAGTAGTTCGTTTCCTAAGCTATTCCCGGATTTAGGGAGTGTCATTCTTTATTCCGTTTCCTCAATTATTTTCGGGTTAAGGGAGTGTATTTAACTATTTCGTTATTTTCGTTGATCTCGGTCTTAGCGAGTTTCTTTAACTACTTATTTCTCCTTTTTATTTTCGACTTTAGGATCAGTTTTTAACTATTTCGTTTCCTCCTTTGTTCTCGGGTTTAGGGACTGTCATTAACTATTTCGTTTTTTCCGTTTTTCTTGGATTTAGGGACTGTCTTTAACTATATCTTTCTCCATGTTACTTTCAACTTTAGGGACTGTCTTGAACTATCTCGTTTCCTACGTTGCTCCCGGATTTAGGAATTGTCTTTAACTATTTCGTCCTTTTCGTTGATCTCGGGTCTAGAAAGTGTCTTTTTTATTTTCGACTTTTAGAACGGTCCTTAACTATTTCGCTTCTTCTTTTATTCTCGGCTTGGGGACTGTTATTAACTACTTCCTTTTCTCCGTTTTTCTTGGATTTAGGGACTGTATCTAACTATTTCGTTTCTTCATTTTTTCTCGGGTTCAGAGACTGTTTTTAACTATTACGTTCCCGTCTTTGTTTTCGGGTTTAATTGGTGTTTTCAACTATTTCGTTTGTCTCGTTTTTCTGAGTTTTAAGTCATGTCCTTAAGTAGTTCGTTTCTTAAGCTATTCCCGGATTTAGGGAGTGTCATTCTTTATTCCGTTTCCTCAATGATTTTCGGGTTAAGGGAGTGTATTTAACTATTTCGTTATTTTCGTTGATCTCGGTCTTAGCGAGTTTGTTTAACTACTTATTTCTCCTTTTTATTTTCGACTTTAGTAACAGTTTTTAACTATTTCGTTTCCTCCTTTGTTCTCGGGTTTAGGGACTGTCATTAACTATTTCGTTTTTTTCCGTTTTTCTTGGATTTAGAGACTGTTTTTAACTACATCTTTCTCTTTGTTATTTTCAACTTTAGGGACCTGTCTTGAACTATTTCGTTTCCTACGTTGCTCCCGGAGTTAGGAAGTGTCTTTAACTATTTTGTCCTTTTCGTTGATCTCGGGTCTAGAAAGTGTCTTTCTTATTTTCGACTTTTAGAACGGTCCTTAACTATTTCGCTTCTTCTTTTATTCTCGGCTTGGGGACTGTTATTAACTACTTCCTTTTCTCCGTTTTTCTTGGATTTAGGGACTGTTTCTAACTATTTCGTTTCTTCATTTTTTCTCGGGTTTAGAGACTGTTTTTAACTATTACGTTCCCGTCTTTGTTTTCGGGTTTAATTGGTGTTTTCAACTATTTCGTTTGTCTCGTTGTTCTGAGTTTTAAGTCATGTCCTTAAGTAGTTCGTTTCCTAAGCTATTCCCGGATTTAGGGAGTGTCATTCTTTATTCCGTTTCCTCAATTATTTTCGGGTTAAGGGAGTGTATTTAACTATTTCGTTATTTTCGTTGATCTCGGTCTTAACGAGTTTGTTTAACTACTTTCTTCTCCATTTTATTTTCGACTTTAGGAACAGTTTTTGACTATTTCGTTTCCTCCTTTGTTCTCGGGTTTAGGGACTGTCATTAACTATTTCGTTTTTTCCGTTTTTCTTGGATTTAGGGACTGTCTTTAACTATATCTTTCTCCATGTTACTTTCAACTTTAGGGACTGTCTTGAACTATTTCGTTTCCTACGTTGCTCCCGGATTTAGGAATTGTCTTTAACTATTTCGTCCTTTTCGTTGATCTCGGGTCTAGAAAGTGTCTTTCTTATTTTCGACTTTTAGAACGGTCCTTAACTATTTCGCTTCTTCTTTTATTCTCGGCTTGGGGACTGTTATTAACTACTTCCTTTTCTCCGTTTTTCTTGGATTTAGGGACTGTTTCTAACTATTTCGTTTCTTCATTTTTTCTCGGGTTTAGAGACTGTTTTTAACTATTACGTTCCCGTCTTTGTTTTCGGGTTTAATTGGTGTTTTTAACTATTTCGTTTGCCTCGTTGTTCTGAGTTTCAAGTCATGTCCTTAAGTAGTTCGTTTCCTAAGCTATTCCCGGATTTAGGGAGTGTCATTCTTTATTCCGTTTCCTCAATTATTTTCGGGTTAAGGGAGTGTATTTAACTATTTCGTTATTTTCGTTGATCTCGGTCTTAACGAGTTTGTTTAACTACTTTCTTCTCCATTTTATTTTCGACTTTAGGAACAGTTTTTAACTATTTCGTTTCCTCCTTTGTTCTCGGGTTTAGGGACTGTCATTAACTATTTCGTTTTTTCCGTTTCTCTTGGATTTAGGGACTGTCTTTAACTATATCTTTCTCCATGTTACTTTCAACTTTAGGGACTGTCTTGAACTATTTCGTTTCCTACGTTGCTCCCGGATTTAGGAATTGTCTTTAACTATTTCGTCCTTTTCGTTGATCTCGGGTCTAGAAAGTGTCTTTCTTATTTTCGACTTTTAGAACGGTCCTTAACTATTTCGCTTCTTCTTTTATTCTCGGCTTGGGGACTGTTATTAACTACTTCCTTTTCTCCGTTTTTCTTGGATTTAGGGACTGTTTCTAACTATTTCGTTTCTTCATTTTTTCTCGGGTTTAGAGACTGTTTTTAACTATTACGTTCCCGTCTTTGTTTTCGGGTTAAATTGGTGTTTTCAACTATTTCGTTTGTCTCGTTGTTCTGAGTTTTAAGTCATGTCCTTAAGTAGTTCGTTTCCTAAGCTATTCCCGGATTTAGGGAGTGTCATTCTTTATTCCGTTTCCTCAATTATTATTTTCGGGTTAAGGGAGTGTATTTAACTATTTCGTTATTTTCGTTGATCTCGGTCTTAGCGAGTTTGTTTAACTACTTATTTCTCCTTTTTATTTTCGACTTTAGTAACAGTTTTTAACTATTTCGTTTCCTCCTTTTTCTTGGGTTTAGGGACTGTCATTAACTATTTAGTTTTTTTCCGTTTTTCTTGGATTTAGGGACTGTCTTTAACTATATCTTTCTCCATGTTACTTTCAACTTTAGAGACTGTCTTGAACTATTTCGTTTCCTACGTTGCTCCCGGATTTAGGAATTGTCTTTAACTATTTCGTCCTTTCGGTTGATCTCGGGTCTAGAAAGTGTCTTTCTTATTTTCGACTTTTAGAACGGTCCTTAACTATTTCGCTTCTTCTTTTATTCTCGGCTTGGGGACTGTTATTAACTACTTCCTTTTCTCCGTTTTTCTTGGATTTAGGGACTGTTTCTAACTATTTCGTTTTTTCTCGGGTTTAGAGACTGTTTTTAACTATTACGTTCCCGTCTTTGTTTTCGGGTTTAATTGGTGTTTTCAACTATTTCGTTTGTCTCGTTGTTCTGAGTTTTAGGTCATGTCCTTAAGTAGTTCGTTTCCTAAGCTATTCCCGGATTTAGGGAGTGTCATTCTTTATTCCGTTTCCTCAATTATTTTCGGGTTAAGGGAGTGTATTTAACTATTTCGTTATTTTCGTTGATCTCGGTCTTAGCGAGTTTGTTTAACTACTTATTTCTCCTTTTTATTTTCGACTTTAGTAACAGTTTTTAACTATTTCGTTTCCTCCTTTGTTCTCGGGTTTATTGACTGTCATTAACTATTTAGTTTTTTCCGTTTTTCTTGGATTTAGGGACTGTCTTTAACTATATCTTTCTCCTTGTTACTTTCAACTTTAGGGACTGTCTTGAACTATTTCATTTCCTACGTTGCTCCAGGATTTAGGACGTGTTTTTAACTATTTCGTTCTTTTCGTTGATCTCGGGTCTAGAAAGTGTCTTCCTTATTTTCGACTTTTAGAACAGTTCTTAACTATTTCGCTTCTTCCTTTGTTCTCGGCTTTGGGACTGTTATTAACTACTTCGTTTTCTCCGTTTTTCTTGGATTTAGGGACTGCTTTTTACTATTTCGTTTTCTCCGTTGCTCCCGGATTTAGGAAGTGTTTTTAACTATTTCATTTCCTCCTTTGTTCTCGGCCTTAGGAAATGTTACTAACTGTTTAGTATTCTCCGTTTTTCTTGGATTTAGGGGCTGTCTTTGACTATTTCATTTCGTTCTTTGTTTTCGGGTTTAACCTGTGTTTTTAACTATTTCGTTTCCTCCTTTTCTCTCGCGTTTAGAGACAGTTTTTAACTATTTCGTTTCCCCTTTGTTCTCGGGTTGATGGAGTGTTTCTAACTATTTCGTTTCCCTCGTTGTTCAAAGATTTGGGGAATGTCTTTAACTGTATTTGAATTTCTTTATCTCAATTGCTTGTAAATTTATACATCAGAATTCGGAATTCAGAATTGGAAATTTGAAATCTTCCAGAATTTACAAATTGTGGATTTCCGAATTAAATTTTTAAATCCTCAAATGTTTGAATATTATGATGTCGATTGTTTCAAAATATATTCTCTAGAATTTTCTATACAGAATTGGAAAGTTGACATAAAGGATTCTTGAAGATAGAAATTGTGAATCTTTAAATGTGAAAATTAAAATTTGAAATTTGAATTTACTGAATTAAAATTTTAAATCCTCAATTATTTGAATTTCTCGACCTCGAATTGCTTGAGAATTTATATTTCAGAATTTGGAATACAGAATTGAAAAGTTGAAATCTTGAGTTCCTGAATTTACAAATTGTGAACCGTTGAAATGTAAAATTTACAAATTTGAAATTTTAAATTCGTGAATTAGGAAATTTTTTAAATCCTCAAATATTTAAAATTTTTGATCTCGATTGGTTGAGAATTTATGTTTCAGAATTCGGAATAGGGAATTGGAAAATTGAAATCTTGGGTTTTTGAATTTACAAATGGTAAATCGTTGAAATGTGCCATTTACAAATTTGAAATGTAAAATTATTGAACTAAAATTTTAAATCCTCAAATATTTGAATTTTTTGATCTCGAATTCCTTGAGAATTTATGTTTCAGAATTTTTAATACAGAATTAAGAAAGTTGAAGTCTTGGCTTCCTGAATTTACAAATTGTGAATTGTTGAAATGCAAAATTTACAAATTTTTTTATCTCGAATTTTTTGAGAATCTATATTTCAGAATTCGGAATACGGAATTTAAAAGTTGAAATCTTGGGTTCCTGAATTTACAAATTGTGATCGTTGAAATAATTCACAATAATTTTTAAATTTTAGTTTGTGAATTAGGTAATTTTTTAAATCCTCAAATATTTAAAATTCTTGATCTAGATTGGTTGAGAATTGATATGTCAGAATTCGGAATACAGAATTGGAAAGTTGAAATCTTGGGTTCCTGAATTTACAAATTGTGAATCGTTGAAATGTGAAATTTATAATTTTAAAATTTTAGTTTTTGAATTAGGTAATCTTCTAAATCCTCAAATATTTAAAATTCTTGATCTAGATTGGTTGAGAATTGATATTTCAGAATTCGGAATACAGAATGAGAAAGTTGAAATCTTGGCTTCCTGAATTTACAAATTGTGATCGTTGAAATAATTCACAATAATTTTTAAATTTTAATTTGTGAATTAGGTAATTTTTTAAATCCTCAAATATTTAAAATTCTTGATCTAGATTGGTTGAGAATTGATATGTCAGAATTCGGAATACAAAATTGGAAAGTTGAAATCTTGGGTTCCTGAATTTACAAATTGTGAATCGTTGAAATGTGAAATTTATAATTTTTAAATTTTAGTTTTTGAATTAGGTAATCTTCTGAATCCTCAAATATTTAAAATTCTTGATCTAGATTGGTTGAGAATTTATATTTCAGAATTCGGAATTCATAATTATTGGAAAGTTGAAATCTTGGGTTCTTGAATTTACAAATGGTAAATCGTTGAAATGTGAAATTTACATATTTCAAATGTAAAATTCTTGAACTAAAATTTTAAATCCTCAAATATTTTAATTTATTGATCTCGAATTCCTTGTGAATTTATATTTCAGAATTTTTAATACAGAATTAAGAAAGTTGAAATCTTGAGTTCCTGAATTTACAAATTGTGAATTGTTGAAATGCAAAATTTACAAATTTGTAATGTTAAATTCCTGAACTAAAGTTTTAAATCTTCAAATATTTGAATTTCTTGATCTCGAATTCCTTGAGAATTTATATTTCAGGATTTTTAATACAGAATTAGAAATTTGAAATCTTGGGTTCCTGAATTTACAAATTGTGAACCGTTGAAATGTAAAATTTACAAATTTAAAATTTTAAATTCGTGAATTAGGTCATTTTTTAAATCCTCAAATATTTAAAATTCTTGATCTCTATTGGTTGAGAATTTATATTGCAGAATTTGGAATAGAGAATTGGAAAGTTGAAATCTTGGCTTCCTGAATTTACAAATTGCGTATGGTTTAAATGTGGAATTTAAATGAAAAAGTGAATTTAAATTTCTGAATTTCAATTATTTTTCTTCCTACGAAAATCAATGTTTGAGAAACGAAATAAAGAAATGCAACAGTTGACTTGTTTTCGTGCTTTAAACTTGCCGACATCAGCATAGCTTGCAGATTTTTTTAGAACGACGACGGTCATCAAACGGGTCCTCAAACGCCATCCAACCGAGCCAGAACCGTCTTCATTACCGATTGTTTGTAAATGGTTCGCGTAAGCCGAGCGATCCGTCTCTCTCCAGACAAATTACTGGGAAACTTTGTCCCACTCCTGAGAGCTTCCGACAAACGCATTTCCGGGGGACGGATATCGGACGAAAAATTTTTAATTGTCCTTTCTTAAACATAAATGGAAGGCTTTTAGTCGATATTGAAAAGTTCAACTTGTTTCGTTGGTTCTTTTCAGAACTTTACGTCTCCCTTTTCAAAAGGATTTCTGATAAAAGTCGCCGTCTGCAAATATCACGTTTGAGGTAATATTTGCATCTGATATATGGAATATTTTATTGGAGGCTATTTTTAACATTCAAGAATGGCGGATGCGCCGGGACAGTAAAATATAAAAAGTCGAACGGCTAATTGATAAACCACATTTCCCCTAAAAGCATACCGCACGATCAAATTTTAATTAGTAATTTTGTTTCCATCTGTCCCAAAAAAAAACGTTTTTAATATTCCAATTACCGGACAGGGTAATGTAAATTAATTCGAACCTTGCGGGCGAAACGTCGAAAAGCCAATAGCAGGAAAAATTACATCTCCCGGCAATTATATTTATTGGTGACCGAGCCAGATGCTAGAGTGCATTTTTATAGGTCGTAAAAATTTTATGGTAATTAATTCCTCGAAGTTGACCGTTTAGTTTACGGCCGAAATTTGGTTTGATGTCGTCCTTGCGTTTGCTGGTTTTTCCTCGAATCGATCATCGTGCTATATGCGATATCATTGTAACACTGAATGATTTTAAGTGCTATATCATAATACACCATTTCGTAAGATTACCCAGCCTCCGCAACTCTTCCCATTTCATTTTGATGCCCAACAAGCGCGACATTATAAAAGCAAAACAACGTCCAAATTCGACATCCGGTCACTTTCGTAAAACTTTTCACCAAACCGAAACAATCAAAAACAAGTATGAACAAAAAGTTGCTCATTGTGTTAAACCGATCAATTATATACCTCCCCGGGGGCGTTTTTCGGTAAATAAGGTCCCGACCGTTTTAAATATTTCCAGAACAAAATTCGACGAATCCCTTTCTCATTACACTGCAATGTTAAGCGGTGTATTATGCAGTTACAGCCCAATTCTACTTGTTGCCAAGCCGAAATGTTTGACAGTTTTAATTAGGTACGTAATTTTAATAAATTAATAGGATGAATGTCGGGGGTATGATGAATTTCATAATGTCGAACATGTGCACATGTTCGCGCGGATGATTTTCGTTCGAATTAATGTTTAAAATACATAATCGCATGATGTATCGTGTAATAAGTTTTTTACGTCTGTGATTTTCATGAGGTCGGTGGGGGTGTTTCAACAACAGGGTGCAGTGGAAATACAGTTTTTATAATTCGGATTTTTTTTAATATCTTTTTGTGTTACCTAACCTGCAAATAGCAGATGAGCCTTGTTAGATCTGGTGTCGCAAAAAATGCAATTTAGTAAATCGAGAAATTCAGTTTATTCGGAAAAAAATTACATTCCATTTCGAAATGACTAAATTAGGGACATTTATCTAAGGATGTTGACAAAAAAAATAAAAATTGTCATAGAAATATATTAGAAAAGATTTCATTAGTAATCAATTTCAATTAGTAAAAGAGCCAATTTTGAACATAGAATTTTGACGACACAATTTCTGGATTCTCTAGACTTTAGAATATTGAGAATGTGTCATAGAAAGAGAGTAGAAAATCTAAGTTTGGATACCGTATTATTTTATTAATTCGTAAAAGAGTCAATTTTGACAATAGAAGACATTAGCATATTGAGAAAGTGTGATAAAAAGATATTAGAAAGTCGGTATTATTTTTTTGGTATTTTTTGAATATGAAGCATTTCGATGCCGTGAAGCGAAATTTTGATACCATATTTATTAATTCGAAAAAGAGTTATTTTTGAGAATCAAACTTTGACGATACAATTTTTGGATTCTACAGATATTAGAATAGTGAAAAATGTGCCATAGAAATGGACTAGAAAGTCGGTATTGTTTTTTTAATAATTTTTGAAGTAAAACTTCTTTACGGACACTTGACTTGAGGAGTAAGCTGGAGAATGCGTGACGAGAGCGTTACGAAAAGTGTGATCGGGAGAAGCGAACGGAAGTTTTCTTTAATGCAAGATTTTACAATAATTAATTCATTGAAATTTTTTTGCCCTAACGGGATTCGAGCCCGCGTCTTATAGGTTGTGAATCCGCACTTCTCACAATACACCTATATTATCCAATACTGCAGACGATATTAATTCAGGATTCTCTAGCTCCATTTATAAACTCACATAAATTAAGAGCACTCTCAATGGCAAACTGTTCTTTATATGGCGACTTCATTTGTTTTCAGAGCCAACTATGTTTATGTCATAAGTGACAATTACTTTTTGAATTGAAATTTCATAAACGGATAAGCGAACAGAAGTTTTACTTTAGTCGTGTGGTCTAAAGCACACTCGTATTCTCAATTTTTTTAAATGAAGGATTTCGATGTCGTGAAACGAAATTTTTGAGAATAGAACTTTTACGATATAATTTTTGGATTCTACAGACATTAGTGAAAATGTGTTATGGAAATGAATTAGAAAGTCGGTATTATTTTTTTAATAATTTTTGAAAATGAAGGATCTCGATGTCGCGAAACGAAATTTGGATAACACACCTATTAATTAGTAAGTTAGTCAATTTTGACAATAGAACTTCGATGCCACAATTTTTGATTTCTACAGACATCAGAATAGTGAAAAAGTGTCATAGAAACGAATTAGAAAGTCGGTATGATTTTTTGGTAATTTTTGGATATGAAGTATTTCGAAGTCGTGAAACGAAATTTTGAAATCATGTTTATGAATTCGTAATAGTCATTTTTAAGAATAGAACTTTGTCGACACACTTTTTGGATTCTACAAACATTAGAATAGCGAAATAGTATCATAGAATTGGATTAGAAAGTCGGTATTATTTTTTGGTATTTTTTTAATATGAACAATTTTGATGTAGCTAAACCAAATTTCGATATCACACCTATTAATAAGTAAAACAGTCAATTTTGACAATAGAACTTCGAAGTCGCAATTCTTGGATTTTACAGACATCAGAACAGTGAAAAGTGTCATAGAAATGGATTAGAAAGTCGATGTTATTTTTTTTATAATTTTTGAAAATGAAGGATCTCGATGTCGCGAAACGAGATTTGGATAACACACCTATTAATTAGTAAGTGAGTCAATTTTGACAATAGAACTTCGATGCCACAATTTTTGATTTCTACAGACATCAGAATAGTGAAAAAGTGTCATAGAAACGAATTAGAAAGTCGGTATTATTTTTTGGTAATTTTTGGATATGAAGGATTTCGAAGTCGTGAAACGAAATTTTGAAATCATGTTTATGAATTCGTAATAGTCCTTTTTAAGAATAGAACTTTGTCGACACACTTTTTGGATTGTACAAACAGTAGAATAGCGAAATAGTATCATAGAAGTGGATTAGAAAGTCAATATTATTTTTTGGTAATTTTTTAAGATGAAGAATTTCGATGTAGCTAAACAAAATTTGGATACCACACCTATTAATTAGTAAAACAGTCAATATTGACAATAGGACTTCGAAGCCGCAATTCTTGGATTCTACAGACATTAGAACAGTAAAATGTGTCATAGAAATGGATTAGAAAGTCGATGTTATTTTTTTAATAATGTTTGAAAATGAAGGATCTCGATGTCGCGAAACGAAATTTGGATAACACACCTATTAATTAGTAAATGAGTCAATTTTGACAATAGAGCTTGCATGCCACAATTTTTGGATTCTACAGACATCAGAATAGTGAAAAGTGTCATAGAAATGCATTAGAAAGTCGTTGTTATTTTTTTAATAATGTTTGAAAATAAAGGATTTCGATGTCGCGAAACGAAATTTGGATAACACACCTATTAATTAGTAAATGAGTCAATTTTGACAATTGAACTTCGAGGCCACAATTTTTGGATTCTTAAGAAATTAGAATAGTGAAAAATAGTGATAGAAATTAATTAGAAAGTCGGTATTAGTTTTTGGTAATTTTTGAATATGTAGGATTTCGATGTAGTTACAAGAAATACCATTCCTATTAATTAGTAAAACAGTCAATTTTGACATTAGAACTTCGATGCCACAATTTTTGGATTCTGCAGACATAAAAATAGTAAAAAAGTGTCATAGAAAAGAATTAGAAAGTGGGTGTGATTTATTTAATAATTTTTGAAAATGAAAGATGTCGAGTCGCCAAACGAAATTTTGATATCATATTTATGAACATTATAATAGCAAAACAGTCAATTTTGACAATAGAACTTCGAAGTCGCAATTCTTGGATTTTACAGACATTAGAATAGTGAAAAGTGTCATAGAAATGGATTAGAAAGTCGATGTTATTTTTTTAATAATTTTTGAAAATGAAGGATCTCGATGTCGCGAAACGAAATTTGGATAACACACCTATTAATTAGTAAGTGAGTCAATTTTGACAATAGAACTTCGATGCCACAATTTTTGATTTCTACAGACATCAGAATAGTGAAAAAGTGTTATAGAAACGAATTAGAAAGTCGGTATTATTTTTTGGTAATTTTTTAAAATGAAGAATTTCGATGTAGCTAAACAAAATTTGGATATCACACCTTTTAATAAGTAAAACAGACAATTTTGACAATAGAAATTCGAAGCCGCAATTCTTGGATTTTACAGACATTAGAATAGTGAAAAGTGTCATAGAAATGGATTAGAAAGTCGATGTTATTTTTTTAATAATTTTTGAAAATGAAGGATCTCGATGTCGCGAAACAAAATTTGAATATCACACCTATTAATTATTAAAACAATCAATTTTGACAATAGAACTTCGAAGCCGCAATTCTTGGATTTTACAGACATTAGAATAGTGAAAAATGTCATAGAAATGGATTAGAAAGTCGATGTTATTTTTTTAATAATTTTTGAAAATGAAGGATCTCGATGTCGCGAAACGAAATTTGGATAACACACCTATTAATTAGTAAGTGAGTCAATTTTGACAATAGAACTTCGATGCCACAATTTTTGATTTCTACAGGCATCAGACTGGTGAGAAAGTGTCAGAAACGAATTAGAAAGTGGGTATTATTTTTTGGTAATTTTTGGATATGAAGGATTTCGAAGTCATGAAACAAAATTTTGAAATCATGTTTATGAATTCGTAATAGTCATTTTTAAGAATAGAACTTTGTCGACACACTTTTTGGATTCTACAAACATTAGAATTGCGAAATAGTATCATAGAAGTGGATTAGAAAGTCAGTATTATTTTTTGGTAATTTTTTAAAATGAAGAATTTCGATGTAGCTAAACAAAATTTGGATACTACACCTATTAATTAGTAAAACAGTCAATATTGACAAAAGAACTTCGAAGCCGCAATTCTTGGATTCTACAGACATTAGAACAGTAAAATGTGTCATAGAAATGGATTTGAAAGTCGATGTTATTTTTTTAATAATTTTTGAAAATGAAGGATTTCGATGTCGCGAAACGAAATTTTTATAAAACACCTATTAAATAGTAAGTGAGTCAATTTTGACAATAGAGCTTGGATGCCACAATTTTTGGATTCTACAGACATCAGAATAGTGAAAAAGTGTCATAGAAACGAATTAGAAAGTCGGTATTATTTTTTGGTAATTTTTGGATATGAAGGATTTCGAAGTCGTGAAACGAAATTTTGAAATCATGTTTATGAATTTGTAATAGTCATTTTTAAGAGTAGAACTTTGTCGACACACTTTTTGGATTCTGCAAACATTAGAATAGCGAAATAGTATCATAGAAGTGGATTAGAAAGTCAATATTATTTTTTGGTAATTTTTTAAAATGAAGAATTTCGATGTAGCTAAACAAAATTTGGATACCACACCTATTAATTAGTAAAACAGTCAATATTGACAAAAGGACTTCGAAGCCGCAATTCTTGGATTCTACAGACATTAGAACAGTAAAATGTGTCATAGAAATGGATTAGAAAGTCGATGTTATTTTTTTAATAATGTTTGAAATTGAAGGATCTCGATGTCGCGAAACGAAATTTGGATAACACACCTATTAATTAGTAAATGAGTCAATTTGACAATAGAGCTTGCATGCCACAATTTTTGTATTCTTAAGAAATTAGAATAGTGAAAAATAGTGATAGAAATTAATTAGAAAGTCGGTATTAGTTTTTGGTAATTTTTGAATATGAAGGATTTCGATGTAGTTACAAGAAATACCATTCCTATTAATTAGTAAACAGTCAATTTTGACATTAGAACTTCGATGCCACAATTTTTGGATTCTGCAGACATAAAAATAGTGAAAAAGTGTCATAGAAAAGAATTAGAAAGTGGGTGTGATTTATTTAATAATTTTTGAAAATGAAAGATTTCGATGTCGCCAAACGAAATTTTGATATCATATTTATGAACATTATAACAGCAAAACAGTCAATTTTGACAATAGAACTTCAAAGTCGCAATTCTTGGATTTTACAGACATTAGAATAGTGAAAAGTGTCATAGAAATGGATTAGAAAGTCGATGTTATTTATTTAATAATTTTTGAAAATGAAGGATCTCGATGTCGCGAAACGAAATTTGGATACCACAACTATTAATTAGTAAAAGAGTCAATTTTGACAATAGAACTTCGAAGCCGCAATTCTTGGATTTTACAGACATTAGAATACTGAAAAGTGTCATAGAAATGGATTAGAAAGTCGATGTTATTTTTTTAATAATTTTTGAAAATGAAGGATTTCGATGTCGCGAAACGAAATTTTTATAAAACACCTATTAATTAGTAAGTGAGTCAATTTTGACAATAGAGCTTGGATGCCACAATGTTTGAATTCTACAGACATCAGAACAGTGAAAAAGTGTCATAAAAACGAATTAGAAAGTCGGTATTATTTTTTGGTAATTTTTTTAAAATGAAGAATTTTGATGTAGCTAAACCGAATTTGGATACCACACCTATTAATTAGTAAAACAGTCAGTTTTGACAATAGAACTTCGAAGCCGCAATTCTTGGATTTTACAGACATTAGAATAGTAAATAATGTCATAGAAATGGATTAGAAAGCCGATGTTATTTTTTTAAGAATTTTTGAAAATGAAGGATCTCGATGTCGCGAAACGAAATTTGGATACCACAACTATTAATTAGTAAAAGAGTCAATTTTGACAATAGAACTTCGAAGCCGCAATTCTTGGATTTTACAAACATTAGAATAGTGAAAAGTGTCATAGAAATGGATTAGAAAGTCGATGTTATTTTTTTAATAATTTTTGAAAATGAAGGATTTCGATGTCGCGAAACGAAATTTTTATAAAACACCTATTAATTAGTAAGTGAGTCAATTTTGACAATAGAGCTTGGATGCCACAATGTTTGGATTCTACAGACATCAGAATAGTGAAAAAGTGTCATAAAAACGAATTAGAAAGTTGGTATTATTTTTTGGTAATTTTTAAAAATGAAGAATTTTGATGAAGCTAAACCAAATTCGGATACCACACCTATTAATTCGTAAAACAGTCAATTTTGACAATAGAACTTCGAAGGCGCAATTCTTGGATTTTACAGGCATTAGAATAGTAAAAAATGTCATAGAAATGGATTAGAAAGCCGATGTTATTTTTTTAATAATTTTTGAAAATGAAGGATCTCGATGTCGCGAAACGAAATTTGGATAACACACCTATTAATTAGTAAGTGAGTCAATTTTGACAATAGAACTTCGATGCCACAATTTTTGATTTCTACAGACATCAGAATAGTGAAAAAGTGTCATAGAAATGAATTAGAAAGTCGGTATTATTTTTTGGTAATTTTTGGATATGAAGGATTTCGAAGTCATGAAACGAAATTTTGAAATCATGTTTATGAATTCGTAATAGTCATTTTTAAGAATAGAACTTTGTCGACACACTTTTTGGATTCTACAAACATTAGAATAGCGAAATAGTATCATAGAAGTGGATTAGAAAGTCGGTATTATTTTTTGGTAATTTTTTTAAAATGAAGAATTTTGATGTAGCTAAACCGAATTTGGATACCACACCTATTAATTCGTAAAACAGTCAGTTTTGACAATAGAACTTCGAAGCCGCAATTCTTGGATTTTACAGACATTAGAATAGTAAATAATGTAATAGAAATGGATTAGAAAGCCGATGTTATTTTTTTAATAATTTTTGAAAATGAAGGATCTCGATGTCGCGAAACGAAATTTGGATACCACAACTATTAATTAGTAAAAGAGTCAATTTTGACAATAGAACTTCGAAGCCGCAATTCTTGGATTTTACAAACATTAGAATAGTGAAAAGTGTCATAGAAATGGATTAGAAAGTCGATGTTAGTTTTTTAATAATTTTTGAAAATGAAGGAATTCGATGTCGCGAAACGAAATTTTTATAAAACACCTATTAATTAGTAAGTGAGTCAATTTTGACAATAGAGCTTGGATGCCACAATAGTTGGATTCTACAGACATCAGAATAGTGAAAAAGTGTCATAAAAACTAATTAGAACGTCGGTATTATTTTTCGGTAATTTTTTAAAATGAAGAATTTTGATGTAGCTAAACCAAATTTGGATACCACACCTATTAATTCGTAAAACAGTCAATTTTGACAATAGAACTTTGAAGGCGCAATTCTTGGATTTTACAGACATTAGAATAGTAAAAAATGTCATAGAAATGGATTAGAAAGCCGATGTTATTTTTTTAATAATTTTTGAAAATGAAGGATCTCGATGTCGCGAAACGAAATTTGGATAACACATCTATTAATTAGTAAGTGAGTCAATTTTGACAATAGAACTTCGATGTCACAATTTTTGATTTCTATAGACATCAGAATAGTGAAAAAGTGTCATAGAAATGAATTAGAAAGTCGGTATTATTTTTTGGTAATTTTTGGATATGAAGGATTTCGAAGTCATGAAACGAAATTTTGAAATCATGTTTATGAATTCGTAATAGTCATTTTTAAGAATAGAACTTTGTCGACACACTTTTTGGATTCTACAAACATTAGAATAGCGAAATAGTATCATAGAAGTGGATTAGAAAGTCGGTATTATTTTTTGGTAATTTTTTTAAAATGAAGAATTTTGATGTAGCTAAACCAAATTTGGATACCACACCTATTAATTCGTAAAACAGTCAATTTTGACAATAGAACTTCGAAGTCGCAATTCTTGGATTTTACAGACATTAGAATAGTGAAAAGTGTCATAGAAATGGATTAGAAAGTCGATGTTATTTTTTTAATAATTTTTGAACATGAAGGATCTCGATGTCGCGAAACGAAATTTGAATAACACACCTATTAATTAGTAAGTTAGTCAATTTTGACAATAGAACTTCGATGCCACAATGTTTGTATTCTACAGACATCAGAATAGTGAAAAAGTGTCATAGAAACGAATTAGAAAGTCGGTATTATTTTTTAGTAATTTTTGGATATGAAGTATTTTGAAGTCGTGCAACGAAATTTTGAAATCATGTTTATGAATTCGTAATAGTCATTTTTAAGAATAGAACTTTGTCGACACACTATTTGGATTCTACAAACATTAGAATAGCGAAATAGTATCATAGAAGTGAATTAGAAAGTCAGTATTATTTTTTTAATAATTTTTGAAAATGAAGGATCTCGATGTCGCGAAACGAAATTTGGATACCACAACTATTAATTAGTAAAACAGTCAATTTTCACAATAGAACATCGAAAAAGCAATTCTTGGATTTTACAGACATTAGAATAGTGAAAAGTGTCATAGAAATGGATTAGAAAGTCGATGTTATTTTTTTAATAATTTTTGAAAATGAAGGATTTCGATGTCGCGAAACGAAATTTTTATAAAACACCTATTAATTAGTAAGTGAGTCAATTTTGACAATAGAGCTTGGATGCCACAATGTTTGGATTCTACAGACATCAGAACAGTGAAAAAGTGTCATAAAAACGAATTAGAAAGTCGGTATTATTTT
The DNA here is from genome assembly GCA_963583935.1 of Diaperis boleti. Classification (NCBI taxonomy): domain Eukaryota; kingdom Metazoa; phylum Arthropoda; class Insecta; order Coleoptera; family Tenebrionidae; genus Diaperis; species Diaperis boleti. The sequence goes on from OY757242.1 coordinate 11,353,240, forward strand.
TTGGTAATTTTTTTAAAATGAAGAATTTTGATGTAGCTAAACCAAATTTGGATACCACACCAATTAATTCGTAAAACAGTCAATTTTGACAATAGAACTTCGAAGTCGCTATTCTTGGATTTTACAGACATTAGAATAGTGAAAAGTGTCATAGAAATGAATTAGAAAGTCGATATTATTTTTTGAATAATTTTTGAAAATGAAGGATCTCGATGTCGCGAAACGAAATTTGGATAACACACTTATTAATTAGTAAGTGAGTCAATTTTGACAATAGAACTTCGATGCCACAATTTTTGATTTCTACAGACATCAGAATAGTGAAAAAGTGTCATAGAAGTGAATTAGAAAGTCGGTATTATTTTTCGGTAATTTTTTAAAATGAAGAATTTTGATGTAGCTAAACCAAATTTGGATACCACACCTATTAATTCGTAAAACAGTCAATTTTCACAATAGAACATCGAAAAAGCAATTCTTGGATTTTACAGACATTAGAATAGTGAAAAGTGTCATAGAAATGGATTAGAAAGTCGATGTTATTTTTTTAATAATTTTTGAAAATGAAGGATTTCGATGTCGCGAAACGAAATTTTTATAAAACACCTATTAATTAGTAAGTGAGTCAATTTTGACAATAGAGCTTGGATGCCACAATGTTTGGATTCTACAGACATCAGAACAGTGAAAAAGTGTCATAAAAACGAATTAGAAAGTCGGTATTATTTTTTGGTAATTTTTTTAAAATGAAGAATTTTGATGTAGCTAAACCAAATTTGGATACCACACCAATTAATTCGTAAAACAGTCAATTTTGACAATAGAACTTCGAAGTCGCTATTCTTGGATTTTACAGACATTAGAATAGTGAAAAGTGTCATAGAAATGAATTAGAAAGTCGATATTATTTTTTGAATAATTTTTGAAAATGAAGGATCTCGATGTCGCGAAACGAAATTTGGATAACACACTTATTAATTAGTAAGTGAGTCAATTTTGACAATAGAACTTCGATGCCACAATTTTTGATTTCTACAGACATCAGAATAGTGAAAAAGTGTCATAGAAGTGAATTAGAAAGTCGGTATTATTTTTTGGTAATTTTTGGATATGAAGGATTTCGAAGTCATGAAACGAAATTTTGAAATCATGTTTATGAATTCGTAATAATCATTTTTAAGAATAGAACTTTGTCGACACACTTTTTGGATTCTACAAACATTAGAATAGCGAAATAGTATCATAGAAGTGGATTAGAAAGTCGGTATTATTTTTTGGTAATTTTTTAAAATGAAGAATTTCGATGTAGCTAAACCAAATTTTTATAAAACACCTATTAATTAGTAAGTGAGTCAATCTTGACAATAGAGCTTGGATGCCACAATGTTTGGATTCTACAGACATCAGAACAGTGAAAAAGTGTCATAAAAACGAATTAGAAAGTCGGTATTATTTTTTTAATAATTTTCGAAAATAAAGGATTTTGATGTCGCGAAACCAAATTTGGATAACTATCCTATTAATTAGTAAATGAGTCAATTTTGACAAATGAACTTCGAGGCCACAATTTCTGGATTCTTAAGAAATTAGAATAGTGGAAAATAGTAATAGAAATGAATTACAAAGTCGGTATTAGTGTTTGGTAATTTTTGAATATGAAGGATTTCGATGTAGTTACAAGAAATACCACTCCTATTAATTAGTAAAACAGTCAATTTTGACATTAGAAGTTCGATGCCACAATTTTTGGATTCTACAGACATAAGAATATTGAAAAAGTGTCATAGAAACGAATTAGAAAGTCGGTATTATTTTTTGGTAATTTTTGGATATGAAGGATTTCGAAGTAATGAAACGAAATTTTGAAATCATGTTTATGAATTCGTAATAGTAATTTTTATGAATAGAACTTTGTCGACACACTTTTTGGATTCTACAAACATTAGAATTGCGAATTAGTATCATAGAAGTGGATTAGAAAATCAGTATTATTTTTTGTTAATTTTTTAAAATGAAGAATTTTGATGTAGCTAAACAAAATTTGGATATCACACCTATTAATAAGTAAAACAGTCAATTTTGACAATAGAACTTCGAAGCCGCAATTCTTGGATTTTACAGACATTAGAATAGTGAAAAGTGTCATAGAAATGGATTAGAAAGTCGATGTTATTTTTTTAATAATTTTTGAAAATGAAGGATCTCGATGTCGCGAAACGAAATTTGGATAACACACCTATTAATTAGTAAGTGAGTCAATTTTGACAATAGAACTTCGATGCCACAATTTTTGATTTCTACAGACATCAGAATAGTGAAAAAGTGTTATAGAAACGAATTAGAAAGTCGGTATTATTTTTTGGTAATTTTTTAAAATGAAGAATTTCGATGTAGCTAAACAAAAATTGGATATCACACCTTTTAATAAGTAAAACAGACAATTTTGACAATAGAAATTCGAAGCCGCAATTCTTGGATTTTACAGACATTAGAATAGTGAAAAGTGTCATAGAAATGGATTAGAAAGTCGATGTTATTTTTTTAATAATTTTTGAAAATGAAGGATCTCGATGTCGCGAAACGAGATTTGGATAACACACCTATTAATTAGTAAGTGAGTCAATTTTGACAATAGAACTTCGATGCCGCAATTCTTGGATTTTACAGACATTAGAATAGTGAAAAATGTCATAGAAATGGATTAGAAAGTCGATGTTATTTTTTTAATAATTTTTGAAATTGAAGGATCTCGATGTCGCGAAACGAAATTTGGATAACACACCTATTAATTAGTAAGTGAGTCAATTTTGACAATAGAACTTCGATGCCACAATTTTTGATTTCTACAGACATCAGAATAGTGAAAAAGTGTCATAGAAACGAATTAGAAAGTCGGTATTATTTTTTGGTAATTTTTTAAAATGAAGAATTTCGATGTAGCTAAACAAAAATTGGATATCAACACCTTTTAATAAGTAAAACAGACAATTTTGACAATAGAAATTCGAAGCCGCAATTCTTGGATTTTACAGACATTAGAATAGTGAAAAGTGTCATAGAAATGGATTAGAAAGTCGATGTTATTTTTTTAATAATTTTTGAAAATGAAGGATCTCGATGTCGCGAAACGAGATTTGGATAACACACCTATTAATTAGTAAGTGAGTCAATTTTGACAATAGAACTTCGATGCCGCAATTCTTGGATTTTACAGACATTAGAATAGTGAAAAATGTCATAGAAATGGATTAGAAAGTCGATGTTATTTTTTTAATAATTTTTGAAATTGAAGGATCTCGATGTCGCGAAACGAAATTTGGATAACACACCTATTAATTAGTAAGTGAGTCAATTTTGACAATAGAACTTCGATGCCACAATTTTTGATTTCTACAGACATCGGAATAGTGAAAAAGTGTCATAGAAACGAATTAGAAAGTCGGTATTATTTTTTGGTAATTTTTTAAAATGAAGAATTTCGATGTAGCTAAACAAAAATTGGATATCAACACCTTTTAATAAGTAAAACAGACAATTTTGACAATAGAAATTCGAAGCCGCAATTCTTGGATTTTACAGACATTAGAATAGTGAAAAGTGTCATAGAAATGGATTAGAAAGTCGATGTTATTTTTTTAATAATTTTTGAAAATGAAGGATCTCGATGTCGCGAAACGAGATTTGGATAACACACCTATTAATTAGTAAGTGAGTCGATTTTGACAATAGAACTTCGATGCCGCAACTCTTGGATTTTACAGACATTAGAATAGTGAAAAATGTCATAGAAATGGATTAGAAAGTCGATGTTATTTTTTTAATAATTTTTGAAAATGAAGGATCTCGATGTCGCGAAACGAAATTTGGATAACACACCTATTAATTAGTAAGTGAGTCAATTTTGACAATAGAACTTTGATGCCACAATTTTTGATTTCTACAGACATCAGAATAGTGAAAAAGTGTTATAGAAACGAATTAGAAAGTCGGTATTACTTTTTGGTAATTTTTTAAAATGAAGAATTTCGATGTAGCTAAACAAAAATTGGATATCACACCTTTTAATAAGTAAAACAGACAATTTTGACAATAGAAATTCGAAGCCGCAATTCTTGGATTTTACAGACATTAGAATAGTGAAAAGTGTCATAGAAATGGATTAGAAAGTCGATGTTATTTTTTTAATAATTTTTGAAAATGAAGGATCTCGATGTCGCGAAACGAGATTTGGATAACACACCTATTAATTAGTAAGTGAGTCAATTTTGACAATAGAACTTCGATGCCGCAATTCTTGGATTTTACAGACATCAGAATAGTGAAAAAGTGTCATAGAAACGAATTAGAAAGTCGGTATTATTTTTTGGTAATTTTTGGATATGAAGTATTTCGAAGTCGTGAAACGAAATTTTGAAATCATGTTTATGAATTCGTAATAGTCATTTTTAAGAATAGAACTTTGTCGACACACTTTTTGGATTCTACAAACATTAGAATAGCGAAATAGTATCATAGAATTGGATTAGAAAGTCGGTATTATTTTTTGGTATTTTTTTAATATGAAGAATTTTGATGTAGCTAAACCAAATTTCGATATCACACCTATTAATAAGTAAAACAGTCAATTTTGACAATAGAACTTCGAAGCCGCAATTCTTGGATTTTACAGACATTAGAATACTGAAAAGTGTCATAGAAATGGATTAGAAAGTCGATGTTATTTTTTTAATAATTTTTGAAAATGAAGGATTTCGATGTCGCGAAACAAAATTTTTATAAAACACCTATTAATTAGTAAGTGAGTCAATTTTGACAATAGAGCTTGGATGCCACAATGTTTGGATTCTACAGACATCAGAATAGTGAAAAAGTGTCATAAAGACTAATTAGAAAGTCGGTATTATTTTTTGGTAATTTTTAAAATGAAGAATTTTGATGTAGCTAAACCAAATTCGGATACCACACCTATTAATTCGTAAAACAGTCAATTTTGACAATAGAGCTTGGATGCCACAATGTTTGGATTCTACAGACATCAGAATAGTGAAAAAGTGTCATAAAGACTAATTAGAAAGTCGGTATTATTTTTTGGTAATTTTTTAAAATGAAGAATTTTGATTTAGCTAAACCAAATTCGGATACCACACCTATTAATTCGTAAAACAGTCAATTTTGACAATAGAACTTCGAAGCCGCAATTCTTGGATTTTACAGACATTAGAATAGTAAAAAATGTCATAGAAATGGATTAGAAAGTCGATGTTATTTTTTTAATAATTTTTGAAAATGAAGGATCTCGATGTCGCGAAACGAAATTTGGATAACACACCTATTAATTAGTAAGTTAGTCAATTTTGACAATAGAACTTCGATGCCACAATTTTTGATTTCTACAGACATCAGACTGGTGAAAAAGTGTCAGAAACGAATTAGAAAGTCGGTATTATTTTTTGGTAATTTTTGGATATGAAGGATTTCGAAGTCATGAAACGAAATTTTGAAATCATGTTTATGAATTCGTAATAGTCATTTTTAAGAATACAACTTTGTCGAAACACTTTTTGGATTCTACATACATTAGAATTGCGAAATAGTATCATAGAAGTGGATTAGAAAGTCAGTATTATTTTTTGGTAATTTTCTAAAAGACAGAATTTCGATATAGCTAAACAAAATTTGGATATCACACCTTTTAATAAGTAAAACAGTCAATTTTGACAATAGAACTTCGAAGCCGCAATTCTTGGATTTTACAGACATTAGAATAGTGAAAAGTGTCATAGAAATGGATTAGAAAGTCGATGTTATTTTTTTAATAATTTTTGAAAATAAAGGATTTCGATGTCGCGAAACAAAATTTTTATAAAACACCTATTAATTAGTAAGTGAGTCAATTTTGACAATAGAGCTTGGATGCCACAATTTTTGGATTCTACAGACATCAGAATAGTGAAAAAGTGTCATAAAAACTAATTAGAAAGTCGGTATTATTTTTTGGTAATTTTTTAAAATGAAGAATTTTGATGTAGCTAAACCAAATTCGGATACCACACCTATTAATTCGTAAAACAGTCAATTTTGACAATAGAGCTTCGAAGCCGCAATTCTTGGATTTTACAGACATTAGAATAGTAAAAAATGTCATAGAAATGGATTAGTAAGTCGATGTTATTTTTTTAATAATTTTTGAAAATGAAGGATCTCGATGTCGCGAAACGAAATTTGGATACCACAACTATTAATTAGTAAAACAGTCAATTTTGACAATAGAACTTCGAAGCCGCAATTCTTGGATTTTACAGACATTAGAATAGTGAAAAGTGTCATAGAAATGGATTAGAAAGTCGATGTTATTTTTTTAATAATTTTTGAAAATGAAGGATTTCGATGTCGCGAAACAAAATTTTTATAAAACACCTATTAATTAGTAAGTGAGTCAATTTTGACAATAGAGCTTGGATGCCACAATTTTTGGATTCTACAGACATCAGAATAGTGAAAAAGTGTCATAAAAACTAATTAGAAAGTCGGTATTATTTCTTGGTAATTTTTTAAAATGAAGAATTTTGATGTAGCTAAACCAAATTCGGATACCACACCTATTAATTCGTAAAACAGTCAATTTTGACAATAGAGCTTCGAAGCCGCAATTCTTGGATTTTACAGACATTAGAATAGTAAAAAATGTCATAGAGATGGATTAGAAAGTCGATGTTATTTTTTTAATAATTTTTGAAAATGAAGGATCTCGATGTCGCGAAACGAAATTTGGATACCACAACTATTAATTAGTAAAACAGTCAATTTTCACAATAGAACATCGAAAAAGCAATTCTTGGATTTTACAGACATTAGAATAGTGAAAAGTGTCATAGAAATGGATTAGAAAGTCGATGTTATTTTTTTAATAATTTTTGAAAATGAAGGATTTCGATGTCGCGAAACGAAATTTTTATAAAACACCTATTAATTAGTAAGTGAGTCAATTTTGACAATAGAGCTTGGATGCCACAATGTTTGGATTCTACAGACATCAGAACAGTGAAAAAGTGTCATAAAAACGAATTAGAAAGTCGGTATTATTTTTTGGTAATTTTTTTAAAATGAAGAATTTTGATGTAGCTAAACCAAATTTGGATACCACACCAATTAATTCGTAAAACAGTCAATTTTGACAATAGAACTTCGAAGTCGCTATTCTTGGATTTTACAGACATTAGAATAGTGAAAAGTGTCATAGAAATGAATTAGAAAGTCGATATTATTTTTTGAATAATTTTTGAAAATGAAGGATCTCGATGTCGCGAAACGAAATTTGGATAACACACTTATTAATTAGTAAGTGAGTCAATTTTGACAATAGAACTTCGATGCCACAATTTTTGATTTCTACAGACATCAGAATAGTGAAAAAGTGTCATAGAAGTGAATTAGAAAGTCGGTATTATTTTTCGGTAATTTTTTAAAATGAAGAATTTTGATGTAGCTAAACCAAATTTGGATACCACACCTATTAATTCGTAAAACAGTCAATTTTCACAATAGAACATCGAAAAAGCAATTCTTGGATTTTACAGACATTAGAATAGTGAAAAGTGTCATAGAAATGGATTAGAAAGTCGATGTTATTTTTTTAATAATTTTTGAAAATGAAGGATTTCGATGTCGCGAAACGAAATTTTTATAAAACACCTATTAATTAGTAAGTGAGTCAATTTTGACAATAGAGCTTGGATGCCACAATGTTTGGATTCTACAGACATCAGAACAGTGAAAAAGTGTCATAAAAACGAATTAGAAAGTCGGTATTATTTTTTGGTAATTTTTTTAAAATGAAGAATTTTGATGTAGCTAAACCAAATTTGGATACCACACCAATTAATTCGTAAAACAGTCAATTTTGACAATAGAACTTCGAAGTCGCTATTCTTGGATTTTACAGACATTAGAATAGTGAAAAGTGTCATAGAAATGAATTAGAAAGTCGATATTATTTTTTGAATAATTTTTGAAAATGAAGGATCTCGATGTCGCGAAACGAAATTTGGATAACACACTTATTAATTAGTAAGTGAGTCAATTTTGACAATAGAACTTCGATGCCACAATTTTTGATTTCTACAGACATCAGAATAGTGAAAAAGTGTCATAGAAGTGAATTAGAAAGTCGGTATTATTTTTTGGTAATTTTTGGATATGAAGGATTTCGAAGTCATGAAACGAAATTTTGAAATCATGTTTATGAATTCGTAATAATCATTTTTAAGAATAGAACTTTGTCGACACACTTTTTGGATTCTACAAACATTAGAATAGCGAAATAGTATCATAGAAGTGGATTAGAAAGTCGGTATTATTTTTTGGTAATTTTTTAAAATGAAGAATTTCGATGTAGCTAAACCAAATTTTTATAAAACACCTATTAATTAGTAAGTGAGTCAATCTTGACAATAGAGCTTGGATGCCACAATGTTTGGATTCTACAGACATCAGAACAGTGAAAAAGTGTCATAAAAACGAATTAGAAAGTCGGTATTATTTTTTTAATAATTTTCGAAAATAAAGGATTTTGATGTCGCGAAACCAAATTTGGATAACTATCCTATTAATTAGTAAATGAGTCAATTTTGACAAATGAACTTCGAGGCCACAATTTCTGGATTCTTAAGAAATTAGAATAGTGGAAAATAGTAATAGAAATGAATTACAAAGTCGGTATTAGTGTTTGGTAATTTTTGAATATGAAGGATTTCGATGTAGTTACAAGAAATACCACTCCTATTAATTAGTAAAACAGTCAATTTTGACATTAGAAGTTCGATGCCACAATTTTTGGATTCTACAGACATAAGAATATTGAAAAAGTGTCATAGAAACGAATTAGAAAGTCGGTATTATTTTTTGGTAATTTTTGGATATGAAGGATTTCGAAGTAATGAAACGAAATTTTGAAATCATGTTTATGAATTCGTAATAGTAATTTTTATGAATAGAACTTTGTCGACACACTTTTTGGATTCTACAAACATTAGAATTGCGAATTAGTATCATAGAAGTGGATTAGAAAATCAGTATTATTTTTTGTTAATTTTTTAAAATGAAGAATTTTGATGTAGCTAAACAAAATTTGGATATCACACCTATTAATAAGTAAAACAGTCAATTTTGACAATAGAACTTCGAAGCCGCAATTCTTGGATTTTACAGACATTAGAATAGTGAAAAGTGTCATAGAAATGGATTAGAAAGTCGATGTTATTTTTTTAATAATTTTTGAAAATGAAGGATCTCGATGTCGCGAAACGAAATTTGGATAACACACCTATTAATTAGTAAGTGAGTCAATTTTGACAATAGAACTTCGATGCCACAATTTTTGATTTCTACAGACATCAGAATAGTGAAAAAGTGTTATAGAAACGAATTAGAAAGTCGGTATTATTTTTTGGTAATTTTTTAAAATGAAGAATTTCGATGTAGCTAAACAAAAATTGGATATCACACCTTTTAATAAGTAAAACAGACAATTTTGACAATAGAAATTCGAAGCCGCAATTCTTGGATTTTACAGACATTAGAATAGTGAAAAGTGTCATAGAAATGGATTAGAAAGTCGATGTTATTTTTTTAATAATTTTTGAAAATGAAGGATCTCGATGTCGCGAAACGAGATTTGGATAACACACCTATTAATTAGTAAGTGAGTCAATTTTGACAATAGAACTTCGATGCCGCAATTCTTGGATTTTACAGACATTAGAATAGTGAAAAATGTCATAGAAATGGATTAGAAAGTCGATGTTATTTTTTTAATAATTTTTGAAATTGAAGGATCTCGATGTCGCGAAACGAAATTTGGATAACACACCTATTAATTAGTAAGTGAGTCAATTTTGACAATAGAACTTCGATGCCACAATTTTTGATTTCTACAGACATCAGAATAGTGAAAAAGTGTCATAGAAACGAATTAGAAAGTCGGTATTATTTTTTGGTAATTTTTTAAAATGAAGAATTTCGATGTAGCTAAACAAAAATTGGATATCAACACCTTTTAATAAGTAAAACAGACAATTTTGACAATAGAAATTCGAAGCCGCAATTCTTGGATTTTACAGACATTAGAATAGTGAAAAGTGTCATAGAAATGGATTAGAAAGTCGATGTTATTTTTTTAATAATTTTTGAAAATGAAGGATCTCGATGTCGCGAAACGAGATTTGGATAACACACCTATTAATTAGTAAGTGAGTCAATTTTGACAATAGAACTTCGATGCCGCAATTCTTGGATTTTACAGACATTAGAATAGTGAAAAATGTCATAGAAATGGATTAGAAAGTCGATGTTATTTTTTTAATAATTTTTGAAATTGAAGGATCTCGATGTCGCGAAACGAAATTTGGATAACACACCTATTAATTAGTAAGTGAGTCAATTTTGACAATAGAACTTCGATGCCACAATTTTTGATTTCTACAGACATCGGAATAGTGAAAAAGTGTCATAGAAACGAATTAGAAAGTCGGTATTATTTTTTGGTAATTTTTTAAAATGAAGAATTTCGATGTAGCTAAACAAAAATTGGATATCAACACCTTTTAATAAGTAAAACAGACAATTTTGACAATAGAAATTCGAAGCCGCAATTCTTGGATTTTACAGACATTAGAATAGTGAAAAGTGTCATAGAAATGGATTAGAAAGTCGATGTTATTTTTTTAATAATTTTTGAAAATGAAGGATCTCGATGTCGCGAAACGAGATTTGGATAACACACCTATTAATTAGTAAGTGAGTCGATTTTGACAATAGAACTTCGATGCCGCAACTCTTGGATTTTACAGACATTAGAATAGTGAAAAATGTCATAGAAATGGATTAGAAAGTCGATGTTATTTTTTTAATAATTTTTGAAAATGAAGGATCTCGATGTCGCGAAACGAAATTTGGATAACACACCTATTAATTAGTAAGTGAGTCAATTTTGACAATAGAACTTTGATGCCACAATTTTTGATTTCTACAGACATCAGAATAGTGAAAAAGTGTTATAGAAACGAATTAGAAAGTCGGTATTACTTTTTGGTAATTTTTTAAAATGAAGAATTTCGATGTAGCTAAACAAAAATTGGATATCACACCTTTTAATAAGTAAAACAGACAATTTTGACAATAGAAATTCGAAGCCGCAATTCTTGGATTTTACAGACATTAGAATAGTGAAAAGTGTCATAGAAATGGATTAGAAAGTCGATGTTATTTTTTTAATAATTTTTGAAAATGAAGGATCTCGATGTCGCGAAACGAGATTTGGATAACACACCTATTAATTAGTAAGTGAGTCAATTTTGACAATAGAACTTCGATGCCGCAATTCTTGGATTTTACAGACATCAGAATAGTGAAAAAGTGTCATAGAAACGAATTAGAAAGTCGGTATTATTTTTTGGTAATTTTTGGATATGAAGTATTTCGAAGTCGTGAAACGAAATTTTGAAATCATGTTTATGAATTCGTAATAGTCATTTTTAAGAATAGAACTTTGTCGACACACTTTTTGGATTCTACAAACATTAGAATAGCGAAATAGTATCATAGAATTGGATTAGAAAGTCGGTATTATTTTTTGGTATTTTTTTAATATGAAGAATTTTGATGTAGCTAAACCAAATTTCGATATCACACCTATTAATAAGTAAAACAGTCAATTTTGACAATAGAACTTCGAAGCCGCAATTCTTGGATTTTACAGACATTAGAATACTGAAAAGTGTCATAGAAATGGATTAGAAAGTCGATGTTATTTTTTTAATAATTTTTGAAAATGAAGGATTTCGATGTCGCGAAACAAAATTTTTATAAAACACCTATTAATTAGTAAGTGAGTCAATTTTGACAATAGAGCTTGGATGCCACAATGTTTGGATTCTACAGACATCAGAATAGTGAAAAAGTGTCATAAAGACTAATTAGAAAGTCGGTATTATTTTTTGGTAATTTTTAAAATGAAGAATTTTGATGTAGCTAAACCAAATTCGGATACCACACCTATTAATTCGTAAAACAGTCAATTTTGACAATAGAGCTTGGATGCCACAATGTTTGGATTCTACAGACATCAGAATAGTGAAAAAGTGTCATAAAGACTAATTAGAAAGTCGGTATTATTTTTTGGTAATTTTTTAAAATGAAGAATTTTGATTTAGCTAAACCAAATTCGGATACCACACCTATTAATTCGTAAAACAGTCAATTTTGACAATAGAACTTCGAAGCCGCAATTCTTGGATTTTACAGACATTAGAATAGTAAAAAATGTCATAGAAATGGATTAGAAAGTCGATGTTATTTTTTTAATAATTTTTGAAAATGAAGGATCTCGATGTCGCGAAACGAAATTTGGATAACACACCTATTAATTAGTAAGTTAGTCAATTTTGACAATAGAACTTCGATGCCACAATTTTTGATTTCTACAGACATCAGACTGGTGAAAAAGTGTCAGAAACGAATTAGAAAGTCGGTATTATTTTTTGGTAATTTTTGGATATGAAGGATTTCGAAGTCATGAAACGAAATTTTGAAATCATGTTTATGAATTCGTAATAGTCATTTTTAAGAATACAACTTTGTCGAAACACTTTTTGGATTCTACATACATTAGAATTGCGAAATAGTATCATAGAAGTGGATTAGAAAGTCAGTATTATTTTTTGGTAATTTTCTAAAAGACAGAATTTCGATATAGCTAAACAAAATTTGGATATCACACCTTTTAATAAGTAAAACAGTCAATTTTGACAATAGAACTTCGAAGCCGCAATTCTTGGATTTTACAGACATTAGAATAGTGAAAAGTGTCATAGAAATGGATTAGAAAGTCGATGTTATTTTTTTAATAATTTTTGAAAATAAAGGATTTCGATGTCGCGAAACAAAATTTTTATAAAACACCTATTAATTAGTAAGTGAGTCAATTTTGACAATAGAGCTTGGATGCCACAATTTTTGGATTCTACAGACATCAGAATAGTGAAAAAGTGTCATAAAAACTAATTAGAAAGTCGGTATTATTTTTTGGTAATTTTTTAAAATGAAGAATTTTGATGTAGCTAAACCAAATTCGGATACCACACCTATTAATTCGTAAAACAGTCAATTTTGACAATAGAGCTTCGAAGCCGCAATTCTTGGATTTTACAGACATTAGAATAGTAAAAAATGTCATAGAAATGGATTAGTAAGTCGATGTTATTTTTTTAATAATTTTTGAAAATGAAGGATCTCGATGTCGCGAAACGAAATTTGGATACCACAACTATTAATTAGTAAAACAGTCAATTTTGACAATAGAACTTCGAAGCCGCAATTCTTGGATTTTACAGACATTAGAATAGTGAAAAGTGTCATAGAAATGGATTAGAAAGTCGATGTTATTTTTTTAATAATTTTTGAAAATGAAGGATTTCGATGTCGCGAAACAAAATTTTTATAAAACACCTATTAATTAGTAAGTGAGTCAATTTTGACAATAGAGCTTGGATGCCACAATTTTTGGATTCTACAGACATCAGAATAGTGAAAAAGTGTCATAAAAACTAATTAGAAAGTCGGTATTATTTCTTGGTAATTTTTTAAAATGAAGAATTTTGATGTAGCTAAACCAAATTCGGATACCACACCTATTAATTCGTAAAACAGTCAATTTTGACAATAGAGCTTCGAAGCCGCAATTCTTGGATTTTACAGACATTAGAATAGTAAAAAATGTCATAGAGATGGATTAGAAAGTCGATGTTATTTTTTTAATAATTTTTGAAAATGAAGGATCTCGATGTCGCGAAACGAAATTTGGATACCACAACTATTAATTAGTAAAACAGTCAATTTTGACAATAGAACTTCGAAGCCGCAATTCTTGGATTTTACAGACATTAGAATACTGAAAATTGTCATAGAAATGGATTAGAAAGTCGATGTTATTTTTTTGAATATGAAAAATTTCTATGAAGAAAAACGAAATTTGGATACCACTCCTATTAATATGTAATACAATCAATTTTGACAATATAACTTCTACATCACAATGTTTGGATTCTACAAGCATTATAATAGCGAAAAGTGTGATAGAAATGGTTTGGAAAGTCTTTATTATTTTTTGGTAATTTTTTTATATAAAGCATTTCGATGTAACTAAACAAAATTTGGATACCACAGCTATTAATTCGTAAAAAAGTAATTTTTGAGAATAGAACTTTAAAGACACAATTTTTGTATTCTACAGACATTAGAATAGTGAAAAAATGTCATATAAATGTATTAGAAAGTTGGTATTATTTATTTAATAATTTTTGAAAATGAATTTCGATGACGTAAAACGAAATTTTAATAAAATATTTTTTAATTGGTAAAAGAATCAGTTCCCAATGTATTTCCCCAAGATCTGAATTTTCTGTATTCTCAATTTCTTAAGTACATTAGTAGTGCAAACATTTTCATGTTTGTCATCTTTTTAGGTTTTAAGTTTCTTCAGTTTATCAGGTCGCTTAAGTGCCCAAATTTCTTTAGTTTTCAACTTAGAATTCTTAAGTTTCTCATGGTCTGTTTTCCTAGGTGACTTTAGATTTCGCCGGCCATGAAGTTGTTTTTCACTTTGAAGGTTTCTAAGTTCGTCAAGGTCTAAGAGTCCCTAGCATCTCAGATGTATCAAATTGTCCTTTCTCTAGTTCTCAAGTTCTTAGCTTACTTAAGATCTGTAGCTCCTCGGGGTTTTAGGTTATCCTATATTTTATATTATTCCAATTCTCAGCTTTCTCAAGTTATCAAACTTCTTAAGATCTCAGCTTTACTATAGCCTTTATGTTCTTCAATTTCTCAGCTTGTTCGAGTTCTCAGGTTTTTGGGCTTCTCAGTTTTCAGATTACATGAGACATGAAGTTCTCCAAAATTTCAGGCTTCTCAAGATGTCACGTTCTTCCAGTTCTCAATTTATGTTCCTCTAAGTCGAAGGTGTCCTAAGTATTCAGGTTTGTCAGAAGCTCAGATTCGTCCAGGTATCAAATTAGGTTTTGCAAAGTTTCAAGTTCTAAGGTACTCAACCTCTCATGTTTACCATACTCTCTAATTTCCTTGGTTGCTCAAGTTCTCAGATTTCTCTTGTTCTCAACTTTGATTTTTAAAGTTTTTAGTTTCTTAGGTTCCTCTAACTCTCATATTTTCTATATATAGAATTCTCCAGATCTCAAGTTCTCAGGTACTGAAATTCTCCATTTTCCTAATATCTTCTAAAGATTGTGTAAGCAAAATTGCTGTTAGTATGCAAATGTAAACAACAAAATCAAACGCCACAAAGGCTAAACATATACATAACAATTCAAACAATATAAAAACCCTCAAACCATTCCACGTCATTAACGCCACTTCACCTCCCACAATCAATTCATATCCCCTTAATTCCCACTCGACACACTTTCCTCCCCATCTCGCCCTCCCTCTCTCTCTCTGACACACTCACCGAAAACCGCCTCTTTTCGCCCCATGCTCACAACGTCATTATTTCCAGGCCTGCTCGAGTGCATCGGCGGCGTAAGAATCAACCGGCTCGAAGTACCGGAAGTGACGCAATTGGGCGATCCCGTCGTCCTGGATTGCGATTACACGTTGGAGGAGTCGCTCGACGACGGACTGGTCGTCAAGTGGTTTTTCAACGAGACCCCCACCCCGATCTATCAGTGGATACCCAACAAGAAACCGCAAGAATTAGGTAAGAGTTCCGCTCGTGCGGGAAAAAAGCGGACGGTCTCGATTGGACGAGGGCGGAAATCTTTATGTGGGGCAATTATTCCGGGTCCGGGTGGAGCGCGTTTCACGGACGTTTGGAGAGGTTAAGGATGAGTCGAAGAGATGCTTCGGCTTTTCGACAAATACTTGGTCGATTTGATTGGTTATTAGTAATCACTAGAATATTAGAATTTTCAACCATTAACAAATATGCAAATTTCATAAATCAGCTCTTTAGTTATCATTACTTCAGCTACATTAATCCCCAATGAACCCATCATTCACTTTATGGGACTTTTAAATAATAACCGAATTTATTGGACACACTACTGACAGCAGCGTCACCGATATAGACTCCAGTGCCCTCCATAAATATCCATTCCGACATTCGAGTCAGAAATTTCGAGATCCGGTACCGATACAGATTCCTGCTAAATTAATAGTCGAAACGCAGAATTAGCAGTATTGATTTTCTCATATCCGTTATTAAAATTAAAAGCGGCACGCCGACTGGGGAATACTCAGGTTAAAATGCTAAATTGGCGTTAATTAATTTAGCGACGAGCGCGAAAATTGGCCGGAGAGCCGAGCTTTTAAAGCTTTACCATATATTTTTAATTGACACGTGTTCTAACCAATTTCGGTCGTGATGTTGTTGCGTAAATTGAATTTGAGATAAAAATGCATCAGCTATTTATAAATCGTCCCATCGTCGGCCCCAAAGGCCTGCCAATCACGATATTGTCGTTAAATCTTAAATGCATTTTTCGCCGGGTAAATGCCAGGTCAATCCAACAACTTAATAATGGGCAAGGTCGCTTGAAAGATTACCCCTATTGATTTTGCAACAAGCTCCATCAAACTCCATGAATTAGAAGGCAACCTTCTTCGTTGGTTCAATTTTGTCTCCTAAATATTGTCAGAGAACTTTTTTGTCTCTCTAACAACGTGAAGTATTTACACCGAAACTTTCGTTTCTATGATTGGGTTTGCTCCGAACTTTGAACAAATAAATTAAGAAAATTAATGCAATTAATTGGAGGGGATCCCGGTTTTCGTTAGTTGGGAACTAACTTTAATCCGGACCGTTCGGTTATTGAGTTATAAAATGAGTGGGGGCTCTTAAAGAAAGTTGCACTAATTAGATGTGCGCTTGGAGAATTGCGAATCGAGGGTAATTAGAATTTTTGTAAATTTATTTCGAGAATTTATATTATCTTGAAAGTAATTCTAAGTAGAAATTGTATTTTTCTATATAATAAAAGAAATTCACACGAAATTCTCGCGATAAGCTTTTATATCATATGCAATTATTGTATGATGTAACAAATTTATGGGTTTTCTTTAGTTTGATTTATATTAAAGTTTATTTTCTTCTAAAGCTAAGCTTCTTTTTAAAAATATTTTTTTACTATTTTTTTTCAACTTTTTAGTATTTGCTGTGGCTATATTGGACTTAGTGTGATGCCACTAACTTTATCGTTTTCTTCTCTTCAATCCCTTTCATTTGATACCCATATTAAGGGGGTTGAAAAAAAAATGTAATCATCCATCTTGGAGCGGCGGCCATATTGAATTCTTTTCTACTCCTCGAGACCTTTCATTTGATACCCATATTAATGGGGTTGACTAAAATTACATCATCGGCCATCTTGTCGCGACGGCCATTTTGAAAGTATTACAATATTAAGTATTGCTTATTGTATTGTCTTTCAACTCAGTCAGATGTCAAAAAGTGGTTCTAATTTAGCTTGCAAGATTTGACCAACACTAACATACTAACAGGGCAAGTTAAATAAAGGCTTGTAATAAATTGCGATGATATTCTATTGAACTTGAGAGGAATCAGTTCTTGTGGACTTTGGGATTTCTTAGTTCCCCAGTCTCTTAGTTTTTCTCAGTTTCCTAATTTGTCATTTTTAGTTCCGTCGTTTCTCAGTGTCTTAGTCTCAGTCCCAAAAGTGCTGCGTTATTCATTTTCTATTTCTCAGTTCCAAAGATGCCCAGTTTCTGATTGTGTCAGCTGCTCAGTATCTCAGCCTTAAGATGTTTCCCACAGAAACTCAGTTTTGTCTCATTTCTATTTTATTTATCGTTTTCTGAGTGCAGTAGTTTCTCAGTCAAAACATTGCTCCACTTTCCTCATTTTTTCCAGTTACTGGGTCTGTTTCTTTAGATTTTCAACTTTTTTCTCCTCGGTATCTGAGTGTTTCAGTCCCAAAGTTGCTCAGTTTCTCATTGTCTCAGCTGATCAGTATCCCACTCTGATAATGATAGGAGGTCTCAGTTTCTCTGTTCCTGTTTCTTTACGCTCTTCTCATTCTCAGTTTCTCAGTGATTCCAGTGTCGCAGCATGTTCCTCAGTTTTTCAATATCTTAATTTCTTATTTGTTAATATACTCAGACTCTTAGTCTCTCAACTTTTCAGGTTCTCATTATCTCACTGACTCAAATTTCTCAGTTTATCATTGTCTCGGTGCAATTTCGGTTTCTGTTTTTGGGTTTCTGTGTTATTTTCAGTTTTTCAAATCCTCAGTTGCTGAGTGGCTCAGTTTCTGATTGTCTCAACTCTTCTCACATTCTCATTGTCTAAGTTGTTGATTTGCACATTAATTTCTCATTGCTAGGTCTTGAAAGTTCGTGAATATCTCAGTATTTTTCTCAGTTTCTCAGTTTCCTAATTCCTCATATTCTCAATGACTCGGACCCTTAATTTCGCATTTTGAGGTTTCACAGTTTCTGTGTGTCTTAATTTTTCAGTCCTAAAGTGGCTCAGTTTCTCATTGACTCAGTTTGCTGACGTTTTACTGTCTTGGCTGCTCAGTATCTTGTTCTTAAAATCTCTTAATTTCTACGTTTCATAGTTTCTTAGGACTATTCTCAGTATATTAATTTTTAAATTCCTTAATTTCGCAAAGCCTGAGCTTCCCCAGTATCGCATTTTTGGGTACTTTCAAGTTTTTTCCGTTCCATTTGTTTCTCAGCATCTGAGTTTTTTCCCAAATCTTCAATATCTTAGTGGCTCAGTTTCTTTCTGATTTTATCAAATCGGGAATAACTTCTCAGAAGCTGAATATCTTAATTTCTCAGTTCCAAATTTGCTCAGTTTCTCATTGTGCCAACTGCTCAGTATCTCAGTCTTACAATGTTTCTCTGTTCCTGAATTTCTCAACACATTTTTTAGTTACTCAAATTCTTATAACTTTCTGAGTTCCTCAGTCCTCTACTCTCTATCTCAATCTCTCAATTCTTAATTTTATCAGTGACTCAGGTTCTCAGTATTTCGATTTATGAGTTGTATCTGAGTTTCTCAGTCCCAAAGTTACTCAGTTTCTCATTTACTCAGCTGATCAGTATCCCACTCTGATAATGTTTTACTTTTCCTGAATTCTCAATTCTTCATTTTCTCAGTGACTAAGATTCTCAGTTTTTTCTCAGTATCTGAGTTTCTTAATTTATCACTCTCAAAATTGTTCAGTGTTTAATTTTCTCAGTCATCTAGATTCCCAGTTTCACATTTTCTTCCTTGAGTGAAGTCTTTCCTTTCTCGGTATAACTTAGTTAGTATTAGTTTCTCAGTCCAAAAGGTGCTCAGTTTCACATTGCATTAGCTGCTTGGTTTCTCAGTTTTGGGAGGTCTTGGTTTCTCCATTCCTGTGTTTCTTTACGCTCTTCGCAGTTTTTCGATTTCTCGTTTTCTCAGTGATTCCAGTGTCTCAACATGTTCCTCAGTTTATCAATATTTCAATTACTCAGATTCTTATTTTTTATCTTTTCAGTTGCTTATTACTTTTCAACACTCTCAACCCTTTTCTCAGTTTCATAATTTCTCAATTCCTCACTTGCTCATTTTCTCAGTGACTCATCTGCTCATCTTCACATTTTAATATTGCACAGTTTAAAGTTCCTTCCTTTGTAATTATTATCTGAGTGTCTTATAGTATCTCAGTATCTGAGCGTCTTAGTTTCGCATTTCCAAAGCTGCTCAATTAACATTGCTTCAACTGCTCAGTATCTCATCTCTTGTATTTCTCAAGACTATTCTCAGTGTTTCATTTCTTTCTTACGTCTCAATTTATCATTACCTCAGTAGAATATCCAGTTTCTCAGTTTTTGGGTTTCTGAGCTATTTTCAGTTTTTCAATTCTTCAGTTTCTCAGTTTGACATCTTGCAGATTTAATATTTTATTATTTTTTCAGTTCTTTAGTTCCTTCGTTTTTTAGTCCTTGAGTGTCTTAGTTTTTCAGTGCCAAATTTGCTCAGTTTTTGATTGTCTCAATTCTCATATTTCTCGCAGTTCTAGTTGTTCACATTCTCATTGTCTGAGTTGCTGATTTGCAATTAATTTCTCATTGCTAGGTCTTAAAACCTCTCAATATCAGCAAAGTTTCTGAATGACTCAGTATCATTCTCAGCTTTTCAGTTTCATAATTCCTCATATTCTCAGTGACTGTGACTCTTAGTTTCGCATTTTGTGGTTTCACAGTTTTTATTCTCTTGGGTTTTCAGTATCTGATTGTCTTATCGTTTCTGAGCATCTGTGTGTCTCAATTTCTCAGTTCTAAAGTGGCTCAATCTCTTAGTCTCTATGTTTCGAAGCGCACTATCCTCATTTTTTCAGTGTCTCAGATTCTCAGTATTTCGATTCTTCTCACTCTCTCAATTCCTGACTCACATACTTGCTCAGTTTTTTATTATATGAGCTCCTCAGTTTTCACTTCTTCATTTCATCAGTCGGTCTCAGTTTCTCAGTCCTGTAATGTATCTGTTTCTGAGCTTCTCTACTTTCTTCTGAGTTTGTGAATTACATTTTATCAGTGAATCGGCTTCTTTATTTTTTTCAGTTACTCAGTTCTCATTAAGTACCTGAGATTTTCTGCTTTTCAGTTCCAAATTTGCTCATTTTCCATTGCTGCTCAGCATCTCAGTAATTGAGTTTCTAAGAACATTGCTACATTGCTTAGTGGTTTCGTTGTCTCTGTCTCTCAGTTGTTCATTGTCTCAACTGTCTAATTCTTCAGTCCTACAATATTTCAGTATGTCAGTTCTTGCGTTCTTTGTCATTTTTCTCAGTTTCTAAATTTCTCAATTCCTCAATTTCTCAGTGACTCAGACCAAAAGTTGTTGAGTCGTTTGATTGTCTGAGTTGCTGAGTTTTTTATTGTTTCAGTTTATGAGTGTCTCAGCATGTTCCTCAATTCCTTAAGTTTCTCAATTCCTCACTAGCTCATTTTCTCAGTGATTAATAATTATTTCACACTTTATATTTTCTTCATTTTTGGTTATCTGATGTATTGTGGGACTAAAGAAGTAAACAGTTGAAACAATGAACAACTGAGAAACTGAAATAATGATAACTAAGACACTCAAATACTTAGAGAAGAAGGAGAAATTGAGAAAACTACGTCGCTGAAGAATTGAGGAACTGCGAAAAAATTGTGAAACTAGAAACTGAGTCACTCAGAAAATTTCAAATTGAATCACCGAGAAAAGTTTTAAGAAACCCAAGAGTTGATATTCTAAGAAGCCGAAGCAATATAAAATTCAGTAACTTTAAGACTGGGAAACCTGGAAGCTGGTTTACTGAGAAATTGAGAAATTTGAAAAAAAAAACTGAAACGCTGAATCGCTGAGAAAATTATAAACTGGGAAATTATAATAAATGAAAAACTGAGCAAATTTGGAACTAAAAATCTACATATTAAACTTCTGTAACGAAGTCACTTAAGAACTCCAAGAAAAGAGTGTCGAGTGAGGCTCAACGCTCTGAAGCGAAAATTCTCCGCAGTCTAGCAGGCCGCTCTCCCACTGTTCGACAAGGTCAAACTCCCTACTCCCAAATAGGCTTTTTTATCAGCTTCTTAAAAATACTTCTTGATCTCCGATCGGGATAAAACTTTCACCGTTGTAACCGGAAAAATAGCGCGCAGCTTACGCAACTTTCCGGAAGTCCCTACGACCACCCCAAGCCACGCCCTCCGCACCGAATCATTAAGGAAAAATGATTCCCATTATCGCATTGGAATGGGACTTACCCCTATACTCCGTTGTAGCTACCCGCGGTCCCGTGGAGCATACCACGTAAAAAAACTGGCGCTCGAGGCAATCCGACCGTAGTAAGCGTCACACTTCAATTGTTAAGAAACTTTACAACCGTGGAATGTAGACACTGAGAAACTACCAAAACACTGCGATTCTGAATCACTGAAGAAATGTGAAATCAGAATTTGAGATACAGAGAAGTTTTAATCAGCTCAGGAAACAAGATTGGAGGATTGGGAAAGTATGCAACTGAGGCAATAAGAAACTGAGCCACTTTAGCACTAAGAAATTGAGACACACAGATGCTGAGAAACGATCAGACAATCAGATAAAATGCGAAATTGAGGGTCCGAATCAAAAAAAAAATATGAGGAATTAGGAAACTGATAAACTGAGAAAATTGCTGAGACTATCGTTACTCAGCACCTGTGTGTCTCAATTTCTCAGTCCTAAAGTGGCTCAGTATAGTCTCTTAGTCTCTATGTTTCAAAGTTTCTTAACACTATTCTCAGTTTCTTAATTCCTCAATTCCTTAATTTCTCAATGACTGGGTTTCCCCAGTATCGCATTTTTGGATACTTTCAACATTTTTCCGTTCCATTTGTTTCTCAACATCTGAGTGCTTTATATTATCAATCTGTAAGTCAGTTTTTCATTGTCTCATCGTTTCATCTGTTTCCCAAATCGTCAATATCTTAGTGGCTAAGTTTCTTGGCTTTTTACTTTTTCTGATTCTATTAACTCTGGAATAATTTCTCAGAATCTAAATATCTTAATTTCTCATTTCCGAACTTAGTTTCTCAGTTTTTGGGTTTCTGAGCTATTTTCAGTTTTTTAATTCTTCAGTTGCTCAGTCAATCAGTTTCCCAGTTTGACATCTTGCAGATTTCATATTGGGTTATTTTTTCAGTTGTTTAGTTTCTTTGTTTTTCGGTTTTCGGGTGTCTTAGTTTTTTTTCAGTGCCAAAGTTGCTCAGTTTCTGATTATATCAATCCTTCCCATATTTCTCAAAGTCTTGGTTGCTCACATTCTCATTGTCTGAGTTGCTGATTTGAACATTAATTTCTCATTTCTAGGTCTTAAAAGCTTTCATTGTCTAAGTTCCTGAATGTCTCAGTATTTTTCTCAGTTTCTCAGTTTTCTAATTCCTCACATACCTACTCAGTGAGGTTTCACAGGTTTTCAATTTCTCAGTCCTAAAGTGGCTCAGTTTCTATTTTTTATTGTCTCAGCTCGCTCAGTATCTCCTTCTTAAAATCTCTTATTCTCTATGTCTTAACGGGCACTTTACTTCCTATCTCAATTTCTCAATTCCTCATTTTGTCAGTGACTCAGATTCTCAGGATTTCGTTTTTTTCTCAATTTCTTGATTCCTTCATTGTTTAGTTGCTTTGTTTCTTGGTGTTATAGTTCCTGACTCACAAACTTCCTCAGTATTTTATTCTCTCAGCTGCTCAGTTATCAGTTTTTCATTTTACCAGTCGGTCTCAGTTTCTCAGTGTCTTAAGTGCTCAGTTTCTCAGTCCTTCAACGTTTCTGTTTCTGAGCTTTTCTACTCTCTTCTGAGTTTCTGAACTACATTTTCTCAGCGATTCAGCTTCTGCTTTTTCATTTTCCCAATACCTCAGTTCTTCAGTATCTCAGTACCAAAGTTGCTCAGTTTCTTATTATTTCAGTTGTTTTTTTTTGTTGATTTTCAGTTACTCAGAATCTCAGAGGTTTTTCAGTTTCTCAGTTTCTGGATTCCACGGTTGTCCAATTTCTCAACGTTTCCAGTTTCATAGATTATACTACATATGTTAGTCAGTACCTGAAACTTTCCGCTTTTCAGTTCCAAATTTGCTCAGTTTCTCATTGCCCCAGTGGGGCTCAGTTTTTCTGATTTCCTCAGTAAGTCAGCTTCCAAGTCTCGCATTCTTAAGTTTTCCGTTACTTTGCTAGTTTTTTATTTCCTTTGGTTCTCAGCATCTGATTGTTCTGGTTTTCAGTCCTTGCTCAGTGCTCAGTGCTCAATTTCACATTTCTTTGGCTATTCAGTATCTCAATTCTTGGGTTTCTAAGAACATTGCTTAGTGTTTCAATTAGACATTTTATGAGTGACTGATCTTCTCAGTTTCATATTTTTTTCGCAGTTTCTCAATTCTCCAGTAACTCAGGTTTCTCAGTTTTTACTTTCATAGTATCTAATTGTCTCTGTTGTTCGTTATCTCAGTCTCTCAGTTTATTGCCTCATGTGTCTCAGCATGTTCCTCAATTTTTAAATTTCTCAATTCTTCATGTGTTCAGTGGCTCTCAATTTCTCAATTCCTCACTTGGTCATTTTCTCAGTAACTAATTAATATTTAACAGTTTATAGTCCATTCGTTTCTAATTATCTTACATTATGGAACTGAAGAAGTAAACAGTTGAGACCATGACTAAGACTAAGACTAAAACTAAGACACCCAGATACTTAAAAAAGAAGGAGGAATTGAGAAACCTACGCCATTCAAGTCATTCAAGACTTGATATTCTAAGCAGCTGAAGTAATGTGAAATTGAGCGACTTTCTGACTGGGAAACTTGGACGCTGGTTTACAGAGAAATTGAAAAATTTGAAAAAAAAACTGAGGCGCTGAATGTCTGAGAAAATTATAAATTGAGAAATTGCCCCACTGACACTGAGGCAATGAGAAACTGAGCAAGTTTGGAACTAAAAACTAAAAATGTATTAAACTTCCATTGTGGAGAAATTGGACAACTGTGGAATCTGAAAACTGAGAATCTACCGAAACACTGAGATTCTGAGTCACTGAAAAAAAATAATGTGAAAATAATAATTTGAGATACAGAGAAGTTTCAAAAATCTCAGGGAGCGAGATTGTAGGATTGGGAAGGTATGCAACTGAGGCAATGAGAAACTGACTCACTTTAGCACCGGGAAATAAAGATAATCAGATACTAAAAACCTAAGAGAATAAAAACTGTGAAACCTCAAAATGCAAAATTGAGTATCCGAGTCACTGGGAATATGACAAATTAGGAAACTAAGAAACTGAGAAAATACTCAGACATTCAGGAACTTTGATACTGAGAGCTTCTAAGACCTAGCAATCAGAAATTAATGTGCAAATCAGCAACTCAGAAAATGAGCAACTAAGATATTGTACCGAGATAATGATAAGCTGAGACGTCAGAAACTGGGAAATTTGAGTCACTAAGAAAATGTCGAAATGAATCACTGAGAGAGAATACTGCTGAGAAACTTCAGAAATGCGAAATGCGAAACTAAGACGCTCAGATACTGAGAAATAATAAGACTCTCAGATGATCAGGAACGCAGGAACTTTAAACAGTGAAATATTAAAATGCGAAGATGAGTAGATGAGTCACTGAGAAAATGAGCAACTGAAGAATTATTGAGAAATTACGAAACTAGATCTCAGTGACTGAGAAAACGAGCAACTGAAAAGTTGAGAAACTAAGAGTCTGAGTAACTGACACATAATAAATTGAGATATTGAAGAACTGAGAAACTTGCTGAGACACTGGAATCACTGAGACTTCCTAAAACTGAGAAACCAAGCAGCTAATGCAGTGAGAAACTGAGCACCCTTTGGACTGAGTTTCTAAACTAACTGAGTTACTGAGAAATGAAAGACTTCATTCAAGGAAAAAATGTAAACCTGAGAATCTAAATGACTGAGAAAATGAAACATAGAGTAATTTTGAGAGTGATAAATTTAGAAACTAAGAAGAAAACTGAGAATTTTAGTCACTGAGAAAGTGAAAAATTTAGAACTCACGAACAGAAAAAATTATCAGAGTGGGATACAATGAGAAACTGAGCAACGATGGGATTGAGATACTGAAGAACTGAGTCATTGGGAGACTGAAAAAAAACAGAGAAGCTAAATGACTGAGAAAATGTAATTTAGAAACGTAGAAGTAAGTAGAAAAGCTCAGGAACAGTAACATTGCAGGACTGAGAAACTAAGCAGCTAATGCAGTGAGAAACTGAGCACTTTTTGGACTGAGAAACTGTGTTACTCAGAAATGAAAGACTTCATTCAAGGAAAAAATGTAAAACTGAGAAAATGAAAGACTGAGTAATTTTGAGAGTGATAAATTAAGGGACTCAGATACTAAGAAAAAAAAATAGAATTTTAGTCACTGAGAAAGTGAAGAATTTAAAACTCACGAACAGAAAAACATTATCAGAGTGGGATACTGATCAGTTGAGACAATGAGAAACTGAGCAACTTTGGGACTGAGAAACTCAGACCCTCAGATATAACTCATGAATCAAAATACTGAACTGAGAATCTCAGTAACTCAGAAATTATAAACTGACAAATTTTTGAGAAATTGGACAACTGTGGAATCCAGAAACTGAGCAGCTAAGAAAACACAGATTCTGAGTTACTAAAAACAACAAGAAAACCACTGAGACAATGAAAAACTGAGCAACGTTGGGATTGAGATACTGAAGAACTGAGTCATTTTGAAACTGAAAAAACAGAGTAGCTAAATGACTGAGAAAATGTAATTCGGAAACTCAAAGAAAGTAGAGAAGCACAGGAACAGAAACATTGCAGGACTGAGAAACTAAGCAGCTAATGCAGTGAGAAACTGAGCACCTTTTGGACTGAGAAACTAAGACTAATTGAGTTTCTAAAACTAACTGAGTTACTCAGAAATAAAAGACTTCATTCAAGGAAAAAATGTAAAACTGATAAAATGAAAGACTGAGTAATTTTGAGAGTGATAAATTAAGGAACTCAGATACTGAGAAAAATAATAATGAGAATTTTAGTCACTGAGAAAGTGAGGAGTTTAAATCTCACGAACAGAAAAACATTATCAGAGAGTGGGATACTGATCAGTTGAGACAATGAGAAACTGAGCAACTTTGGGACTGAGAAACTCAGACCCTCAGATACAAATCAAAATACTGAACTGAGAATCTGAGTAACTCAGAATTTATAAACTGAAAATTTTCTGAGAAACTGGACAACTGAGGAATCCAGAAACCAAGAAAACACAGCTTCTGAGTTACTAAAAAAACAACAAAAAAACCACTGAGACAATGAAAAACTAAGCAACATTGGGATTGAGATACTGAAGAACTGAGTCATTGGGAAACTGAAAAAAAAAACAGATAAGCTAAATGACTGAGAAAATGTAATTTAGAAACGCAGAAAAAAGTAGAGAAACTCAGGAACAGAAACATTGCAGGACTGAGAAACTAAGCAGCTAATGCAGTGAGAAACTGAGCACCTTTTGGACTGAGAAACTAAGACTAACTGAGTTTCTAAAACTAACTGAGTTACTCAGACATGAAAGACTTCATTCAAGGAAAAAATTTAAAACTGAGAAAATGAAAGACTGAGTAATCTTGAGAGTGATAAATTAAGGAACTCAGATACTGAGAAAAAAATGAGAATTTTAGTCACTGAGAAAGTGAGGAGTTTAAATCTCACGAACAGAAAAACATTATCAGAGTGGGATACTGATCAGTTGACACAATGAGAAACTGAGCAACTTTGGGACTGAGAAACTCAGACCCTCAGATACAAATCAAAATACTGAACTGAGAATCTGAGTAACTCAAAATTTATAAACTGAAAAATTTCTGAGAAACTGTACAACTGAGGAATCCAGAAACCAAGAAAACACAGATTCTTAGTTACTGAAAACAACAAAAATACCACTGAAACAATGAAAAACTAAGCAACGTTGGGATTGAGATACTGAAAAACTGAGTCATTGGAAAACTGAAAAGAAAAGCAGATAAGCTAAATGACTGAGAAAATGTAATTTAGAAACGCAGCAAAAACTAGAGAAACTCAGGAACAGAAACATTGCAGGACTGAGAAACTAAGCAGCTAATGCAGTGAGAAACTGAGCACCTTTTGGACTGAGAAACTAAGACTAACTGAGTTTCTAAAACTAACTGAGTTACTCAGAAATGAAAGACTTCATTCAAGGAAAAAATGTAAAACTGAGAAAATGAAAGACAGTAATTTTGAGAGTGATAAATTAAGGAACTCAGATACTGAGAAAAAAATGAGAATTTTAGTCACTGAGAAAGTGAGGAGTTTAAATCTCACGAACAGAAAAACATTATCAGAGTGGGATACTGATCAGTTGACACAATGAGAAACTGAGCAACTTTGGGACTGAGAAACTCAGACCCTCAGATACAAATCAAAATACTGAACTGAGAATCTGAGTAACTCAAAATTTATAAACTGAAAAATTTCTGAGAAACTGTACAACTGAGGAATCCAGAAACCAAGAAAACACAGATTCTGAGTTACTGAAAACAACAAAAATACCACTAAAACAATGAAAAACTAAGCAACGTTGGGATTGAGATACTGAAAAACTGAGTCATTGGGAAACTGAAAAGAAAAACAGATAAGCTAAATGACTGAGAAAATGTAATTTAGAAATGCAGAAAAAACTAGAGAAACTCAGGAACAGAAACATTGCAGGACTGAGAAACTAAGCAGCTAATGCAGTGAGAAACTGAGCACGTTTTGGACTGAGAAACTAAGACTAATTGAGTTTCTAAAACTAACTGAGTTACTCAGAAATGAAAGACTTCATTCAAGGAAAAAATGTAAAACTGAGAAAATGAAAGACTGAGTAATTTTGAGAGTGATAAATTAAGGAACTCAGATACTGAGAAAAAAATGAGAATTTTAGACACTGAGAAAGTGAAGAATTTAAAACTCACGAACAGAAAAACATGATCAGAGTTTGATACTGATTAGCTGAGACAATGAGAAACTGAGCAACTTTAGTACTGAGAAACTCAGACCCTCAAATACAACTTATAAATCAAAATACTGAACTGAGAATCTGAGTAACCCAGAAATTATACACTGACAAATTTTTGTGAAATTGGACAAACGTGGAATCCAGAAACTGAGCAACTAAGAAAACATAGATTCTGAGTTACTGGAAACAATAACAAAACAACTGAGACAATGAAAAACGGAGCAACGTTGGTATTGAGATACTGAAGAACTGAGTCATTGGGAAACTGAAAAAAAAAAACAGAAAAGCTAAATGACTGAGACAATGTAGTTCAGAAACTCAGAAGAAAGTAGAGAAGCTCAGGAACAGAAACATTGCAGGACTGAGAAACTAAGCAGATAAGACACCATGAAACTGAGACCGACTGATAAAATAAAAAACTGAAAACTGAAAACTGAGCAGCTGAGAGAATAAAATACTGAGCAAGTTTGTGAGTCAGGAACTATAACACTAAGAAACAAAGCAACTAAACAACGAAAGAATCGAGAAAGTGAGAAAAAAACGAAATCCTGAGCATCTGAGTCACTGAGAATTGGGAACACTCAATTGAGAAATTGAGATAGTGAGTAAAGTGGTGAGGAACTCAGGAAGTTATAAACTGACGAAACTGGCCAGCCCTAGAACTGAGAAACGAGGACACTCAGACACTGAGAACCTGAGCCACTTTAGCGCTGAGAAATTGAGACACACAGATGCTGGGAAACGATAAGACAATCAGATACTGAAAACCGAAGAAAATAAAAACTGTGAAACGTTAAAATGCGAAATTGAGGGTCCGAGTCACTGAAGATATGAGGAATTTGGAAACTGAGGCACTGAGAAAAATGGTCAGAGAGTTAGGAACTTAGATATTGAGAGCTTTCAAGACCTTGAAATGAGATATTAATCAGCAACTCAGACAATGACAAAATGAGCCACTAAAACTATGAGAACTATGATAGGAATTGAGACAATCAGGAGATTCTTGACATTTTAATTATTTTTATCTTTTATCTCCTTTGTTTTGCATTATCAGTGTCTTAAAGATTTTGCATTTCCAAGGTTGCTCAGTTTCTCGATCCCTCATTTGTTCAGTGACTCACCTTCTTTGTAGGTATATTGCATTTTTAAAGTTTAATAATTTCTTACTGTCTTAGTTTTTTGTTCCCAAATACAGCGTCCTAAATGAAACAAAAAAAGAAGTGCATTTGCATGTTTATGTTTTCATCCTTTTAACCTTTCTGGAAACAATAAACTCCACCTCTGCACTCCACGTACATACAATTAACCCTTTTTCCCCAACTCTCCCGTTTACACAAATACATCTCCACACTAAATCCTTCAAAGGCAACGTTCCTAACTGCAACGGAACTTTAAGAAAAAACCGCCCCTATAAATAAAATCGACGTTAATAACGCAAACGCCCTGAGTTATTCCGTTGTAGCGTCGAGATGTTTTCGTTGTTTTGCGGCATTCAAATGGCCGGGATGCCCGAGAGCTGCTTCTGCCACCAAAAGCTGATTTATAAAGTTAAAACTACACATAAAGAGCGTTATTTATATCGTGTATAGAACGGCTCTTTTCACCGCCAAATTTCGTATTCATCAAATTATAAATAGGGGTCGGTTTAAGCTGGGGCCGCGCTTTATGGACTGACCGCATTGAGCGACAAGATCGAGCGCTTCGGGGAAGCGGGGGTCGTCGGGGAAGTTGTAACGAGTTTCTGGGGAAATTTTGCAAGATCGAGGCGATTTCAAGTAACCATATTAAAACCATTTAGAAAACAAGATTCAAATAAAATAATACGTAGTGTTATTACGATAAATAAACGTTTTTTAAACCGAATTTACAAAAACAGAACTTGGGTCAAGCAACGGCACTCCTCCCCCTTCATCGAGCGATAAAATAACTAAATAAAGTCGGTAGAAATTTCCGATAATTGCCTTCTCGAACGAATTGCACATAATTCAGTCGGCGGGATCAAAAAATAAATAGACGGATGTCTCTTGTTCCCGCGGACATTACAATAACGAGCGCGAGTATAAATTTAATGGCAGCTTCTTTACAGAACAAGTTGGAGAATTGCCTGAAAAATTTAATAACGGGGAGTTTTTCAGGCCGTCGCGTAAAGTGCGCGAGTAACGTGCTCGCAGGACCGTTAATTAATTATTAATAATTTATCCGGGACGGAAATGGAGGATGTTCGCGAAGTTGCGGGAGTTGCGAAAAATGTGATGATAAAAGTGTCTTTGGGAGTTGGAGCTGGGGGTGCGGATGGTGGGGTGACCTGTGATGACCCCTTTACCTTCCCGCCACTCTTTGAACATTAATCCTGAATTACTACCGTCTGCAGTATTGGATAATGCATGTTTCAGTTTGTGGTCAGCGAAAAGTCGGCAATCATCTGTGGCGCAATTGCATACACAAGCGACACGCGGAAATGGGTGTGGGGTGAGAAGCGCGGACTCAAAATCTACAGTATACGGGTTCGAATCCCGTAAAAACAAAAAAATTGTATATGAATTAATTATTGCAAAATCGTGCATTAATGAAAAATCAGGCATTCATGTAAAGTCGTGCATTAAAAAGGTCAAAATCAAACGTTAAATTGGCTCTTCATAATCGACCAACAATCGAACAAAGGCGTTTTTTACCAATAAAAAAATTTGTCATAGGGAGTCCGGGATATTTTCATTCGCAGCGCTCTATTTTTCTGATTACCGGGGTAAAAGAATTATTCTGCTGCAACCCTGGGAAGCACCTACGAACGTGGATGGCGGTATTCGAATCTCGCGAAATTCGGTAACTTCGTTACAGTACAAAGGAACCACAACCACACATCTGACGGCTGATTTTCGGAACTTTTTCCACTTGTTACACCTGTATCAAAAATAAAAATTAAAGAATGGCGAAGATATACAGTATATACGATTTAATTAGAAGTCTCTCTCTGTCTTTCTCTCTCTGTCTCTCCGGAATTTTCAATACGTACACCTACACCATCGCGATGACCAAAGAGTCTCGGAATAGGGACCGCTCTCTTTATTAACCCTGTCTCTTTCTCTCTTCGGAAATTGAAAAGTGTTTCCGGTGCCCGGCCCAATTTACACCGCCTTAACACGTACGGGGACGGGGGCGAGAGGCCAGGACAGGGGGTGTTTGTATCTTTATTTAAAACAAATGTCTCTCCCCAGATTGAGAGCGTAACGACCGTCGACGTGTTTAAAAGTGGGGTGGAGGTGTGTCGGGGCGGGAAACCAGACACTGGACGGCAACAGATGTCTGAGGGCAGGTCAGGAACAGGTCTCTACCTTCGTCTTGCCAGGTCGACTTCGTTCTTCACCTGTTGCTTCTTCCGAAGCTGGTAGGAGGCTAGTATCCGAAGACTCCACCGTTCTGTTCCACCTTTTATAGAGAAACTGGAGAGGGGATGGTAACGTTGGCTCATTTGCGTGGCCGGATGGCAGAGCCAAGTTCTTATAACGGGGTCCTCTTCCCGACGAAGCGGCGGCGTCTCCGGGCAACGCAGTGAGTCCGGGATGGAGGTATCCGGAGCACGCTTTTGTACTTGTAACACGATGCAAGAACCATCCCGGTCTGATACCAGGAAGCGTTTACTGCGTTGGCTGCGAAGAGCGTGCTCCGAAGTGATATTATTTTTCTGATTACCCGGGTGAAAGAATTATTCGGCTGCGACCCTGGGAAGTATTTTAATTCGGTAACTTCGTTACAGTACAAAGGAAGCAGAACCACACATCTGACGACCGATTTTCGGAACTTCTTCCACTTGTTACATCTGTATCAAAAGAATGAAAATTATAAAAATTTAAGAATTGCGAAGAACGGTAGAATCAGCAAAAATAAAAACATCTTCACCAATTTCTCACACAAATGCAGTTTGGAACTAATTTACTTTAAATTCTGAGCCCACAACTCCACATCTGAAATTAGTCGTTAAAGAAAGGATTTAAATCCTCGACTTTCTCCCTTCCGCAACCCGATTCATCCGAGAGATTAGTAATCTGTCCTCGTTCTCTATGAATTTCAACGTGTTCCAATAAATTGTACGCGGTTATATCCGAAGATATTCCATATTTCAGGGCTTTAGGGAGGTTAATAACTTTTACGTTGTTCTGCTTTTGAAAATTTCAAATTCTTATAGATCTCAGTCTCATAGGTTATCAGGTGTTCTTTCTGGCTTGTAGGTTAGTTGCTTTTTAGGTTTTGAGTTTCTCATATATTCAGGTTTCCAGGTTTTTAAATTCTCATACCTTCTCATGCTTGTTCAAATTTTCAGTTTTAAAAGTAACGTACTGTGACGCTATCTGCGGCGGCGGGTTGTCTCGAGCGCCAGTTTTGTTACGTGGTATGCTCCTCGGGACCGAGGGTAGCTAAACCGGAGTACGCTAAGCCAGAGGTCAGTTTGGCGGAAGGGAATAAAACACAAACTGCTGCGATTACACTATATATTAAATAGAATATGTAAGATTTAATTACACGTGTCTCTCTCTCTCTCCGGAATTTTCAATACGTACACGTACGCGATCGCGAGAACCAAAAGGTCTCGGAATAGGGACGGCTCTCTTTATTAACCCTGTCTCTTTCTCTCTTTGGAAATTGAGAAGTGTTTCCGGTGCCCGGCCCAATTTACACCGCCTTAACACGTACTGGGACGGGGTCGAGAGGCCAGAACAGGGGGTGTTTGTATCTTTATTTAAAACAAATATCTCTCCCCGGATTGAGAGCGTAACGACCGTCGACGTGTTTAAAAGTGGGGTGGACGGGTGTCGGGGCGGGAAACCAGACACTGGAAAGGTTAGGAACAGGTCTCTACTTTCGTCTTGCAGGGTCGACTTCGTTCTTCACCTGTTGCTTCTTCCGAAGCTGGTAGGAGGCCAGGATCCGAAGACTCCACCGTTCTGTTCCACCTTTTATAGAGAAACTGGAGAGGGGATGGTAACGTTGGCTCATTCGCGTGGCCGGATGGCAGAGCCAAGTTGTTATAACGGGGTCCTCTTCCCGACGAAGCGGCGGCGTCTCCGGGCAACGCAGTGAGTCCGGGATGGCGGTATCCGGAGCACGCTTTTGTACTTGTCAACACGATGCGAGGACCATCCCGGTTTGATACCAGGAAGCATTTATTCTTGACCGCTTACTGGTTAGCTGCGAAGAGCGTGCTCCGAAGTGATATTATTTTTCTGATTACCCGGGTGAAAGAATTATTCCGCTGCAACCCTGGGAAGTATTTTAATTCGGTAACTTCGTTACAGTACAAAGGAACCAGAACCACACATCTGACGACCGATTTTCGGAACTTCTTCCACTTGTTACATCTGTATCAAAAGAACGAAAATTATAAAAATTTAAGAATTGCGAAGAACGGTAGAATCAGCAAAAATAAAAACATCTTCACCAATTTCTCACACAAATGCAGTTTGGAACTAATTTACTTTAAATTTTGAGCCCACAACTCCACATCTGAAATTACTCGTTAAAGAAAGGATTTAAATCCTCGACTTTCTCCCTTCCGCAACCCGATTCATCCGAGAGATTAGTAATCTGTCCTCGTTCTCTATGAATTTCAACGTGTTCCAATAAATTGTACGCGGTTATATCCGAAGATATTCCATATTTCAGGGCTTTAGGGAGGTTAATAACTTTTACGTTGTTCTGCTTTTGAAACTTTCAAATTCTTATAGATCTCAGCCTCATACGTTATCAGGTGTTCTTTCTGGCTTGTAGGTTAGCTGCTTTTTAGGTTTTGAGTTTCTCATATTTTCAGGTTTCCAGAGTTTTGATTTCTCATACCTTCTCATGCTTGTTCAAATTTTCAGTTTTAAAAGTAACGTACTGTGACGCTATCTGCGGCGGCGGGTTGTCTCGAGCGCCAGTTTTGTTACGTGGTATGCTCCTCGGGACCGAGGGTAGCTAAACCGGAGTACGGTAAGCCAGAGGTCAGTTTGGCGGAAGGGAATAAAACACAAACTGCTGCGATTACACTATATATTATATACAATATGTACGATTTAATTACACGTCTCTCTCTCTCTCTCTCCGGAATTTTTGATATGTACACGTACACCATCGCGAGAACCAAAAGGTCTCGGAATAGGGACGGCTCTCTTTATTAACCCTGTCTCTTTCTCTGTTTGGAAATTGAGAAGTCTTTCCGGCGCCCGGCCCAATTTACACCGCCTTAACACGTACGGGGACGGGGGCGAGAGGCCAGGACAGGTGGTGTTTGTATCTTTATTTAAAACAAATGTCTCTCCCCAGATTGAGAGCGTAACGACCGTCGACGGGTTTAAAAGTGGGGTGGACGGGTGTCGGGGCGGGAAACCAGACACTGGAAAGGTTAGGAACAGGTCTCTACTTTCGTCTTGCAGGGTCGACTTCGTTCTTGACCTGTTGCTTCTTCCGAAGCTGGTAGGAGGCCAGGATCCGAAGACTCCACCGTTCTGTTCCACCTTTTATAGAGAAACTGGAGAGGGGATGGTAACGTTGGCCCATTCGCGTGGCCTGATGGCAGAACCAAGTTTTTATAACGGGGTCCTCTTCCAGACGAAGCGTCGGCGTCTCCGGGCAACGCAGTGAGTCCGGGATGGCGGTATCCGGAGCACGCTTTTGTACTTGTCAACACGATGCGAAGACCATCTCGGTTTGATACCAGGAAGCATTTATTCTTGACCGCTTACTGGTTAGCTGCGAAGTGCGTGCTCCGAAGTGATATTATTTTTCTGATTACCCGGGTGAAAGAATTATTCCGCTGCGACCCTGGGAAGTATTATAATTCGGTAACTTCGTTACAGTACAAAGGAAACAGAACCACACATCTGACGACCGATTTTCGGAACTTCTTCCACTTGTTACATCTGTATCAAAAGAACAAAAATTATAAAAATTCAAGAACTGCGAAGAACGGTGGAATCAGCAAAAATAAAAACATCTTCTATAATTTCTAACACAAATGCAGTTTGGAACTAATTTACTTTAAATTCTGAGCCTACAACTCCACATTTGAAATTACTCGTTAAAGAAAGGATTTCAATCTTCGACTTTCTCCCTTCCGCAACGCGATTCATCCTAGTAATCTTTCCTCGTTCTCTATAAATTTCAACGTGCTCTAGTAAATTGTGCGCGGTTATATCCGAAGATATTCCATATTTCAGGGCTTCAGGGAGGTTGACAACTTTTACGTTGTTCCGCTTTTGAAAATTTCAAATTTTTTGGATCTCTGTCTCATAGGTTTTCTGTGTTCTTTCTGGCTTGTAGGTTGGGTGCTTTTTAGGTTTTGAGATTCTCATATTTTCAGGTTTCCATGTTTTTAAATTCTCATACCTTCTCATGCTTGTTCAAATTTTCAGTTTTAAAAGTAACGTACTGTGACGCTATCTGCGGCGGCGGGTTGTCTCGAGCGCCAGTTTTGTTACGTGGTATGCTCCTCGGGACCGAGGGTAGCTAAACCGGAGTACGCTAAGCCAGAGTTCAGTTTGGCGGAAGGGAATAAAACACAAACTGCTGCGATTACACTATATATTAAATAGAGTATGTACGATATAATTACACGTGTCTCTCTCTCTCTCCGGAATTTTCAATACGTACACGTACACCATCGCGAGAACCAAAAGGTCTCGGAATAGGGACGGCTCACTTTATTAAGCCTGTCTCTTTCTCTCTTTGGAAATTGAGAATTGTTTCCGGTGCCCGGCCCAATTTACACCGCCTTAACACGTACGGGGACGGGGGCGAGAGGCCAGGACAGGTGGTGTTTGTATCTTTATTTAAAACAAATGTCTCTCCCCAGATTGAGAGCGTAACGACCGTCGACGTGTTTAAAAGTGGGGTGGACGGGTGTCCGTCCGGGAAACCAGACACTGGAAAGGTTAGGAACAGGTCTCTACTTTCGTCTTGCAGGGTCGACTTCGTTCTTCACCTGTTGCTTCTTCCGAAGCTGGTAGGAGGCCAGTATCCGAAGACTCCACCGTTCTGTTCGGCCTTTTATAGAGAAACTGGAGAGGGGATGGTAACGTTGGCTCATTTGCGTGGCCTGACGGAAGAGCCAAGTTCTTGTAACGGGGTCCTCTTCCCGACAAAGCGGCGGCGTCTCCGGGCAACGCAGTGAGTCCGGGATGGCGGTATCCGGAGCACGCTTTTGTACTTGTCAACACGATGCGAAGACCATTTCGGTTTGATACCAGGAAGCATTTATTCTTGACCGCTTACTGGTTAGCTGCGAAGAGCGTGCTCCGAAGTGATATTATTTTTCTGATTACCCGGGTGAAAGAATTATTCCGCTGCCACCCTGGGAAGTATTTTAATTCGGTAACTTTGTTACAGTACAAAGGAAACAGAACCACACATCTGACGACCGATTTTCGGAACTTCTTCCACTTGTTACATCTGTATCAAAAGAACGAAAATTATAAAAATTCAAGAATTGCGAAGAACGGTAGCATGAGCAAAAATAAAAACGTCTTCTCCAATTTCTAACACATATGCAGTTTGGAACTAATTTACTTTAAATTCTGAGCCTACAACGCCACATCTGAAATTACTCGTTAAGGAAAGGATTTAAATCCTCGACTTTGTCCCCTCCGCAACCCGATTCATCCGAGAGATTAGTAATCTGTCCTCGTTCTCTATGAATTTCAACGTGTTCTAATAAAGTGTGCGCGGTTATATCCGAAGATATTCCATATCTAGGATCCGAAGACTCCACCGTTCTGTTCCACCTTTTATAGAGAAACTGGAGAGGGGATGGTAACGTTGGCTCATTCGCGTGGCCGGATGGCAGAGCCAAGTTGTTATAACGGGGTCCTCTTCCCGACGAAGCGGCGGCGTCTCCGGGCAACGCAGTGAGTCCGGGATGGCGGTATCCGGAGCACGCTTTTGTACTTGTAACACGATGCAAGAACCATCCCGGTCTGCTACCAGGAAGCGTTTACTGCGTTGGCTGCGAAGAGCGTGCTCCGAAGTGATATTATTTTTCTGATTACCCGGGTGAAAGAATTATTCGGCTGCGACCCTGGGAAGTATTTTAATTCGGTAACTTCGTTACAGTACAAAGGAACCAGAACCACACATCTGACGACCGATTTTCGGAACTTCTTCCACTTGTTACATCTGTATCAAAAGAAGGAAAATTATAAAAATTTAAGAATTGCGAAGAACGGTAGAATCAGCAAAAATAAAAACATCTTCACCAATTTCTCACACAAATGCAGTTTGGAACTAATTTACTTTAAATTCTGAGTCTACAACGCCACATCTGAAATTACTCGTTAAGGAAAGGATTTAAATCCTCGACTTTGTCCCCTCCGTAACCCGATTCATCCGAGAGATTAGTAATCTGTCCTCGTTCTCTATGAATTTCAACGTGTTCCAATAAATTCTACGCGGTTATATCCGAAGATATTCCATATTTCAGGGCTTTAGGGAAGTTAATAACTTTTACGTTGTTCTGCTTTTGAAAATTTCAAATTCTTATAGATTTCAGCCTCATACGTTATCAGGTGTTCTTTCTGGCTTGTAGGTTAGGTGCCTTTAGGTTTTGAGCTTCTCATATTTTCAGGTTTCCAGAGTTTTAATATCTCATACCTTCTCATGCTTGTTCAAATTTTCAGTTTTAAAAGTAACGTACTGTCACGCTATCTGCGGCGGCGGGTTGTCTCGAGCGCCAGTTTTGTTACGTGGTATGCTCCTCGGGACCGAGGGTAGCTAAACCGGAGTACGGTAAGCCAGAGGTCAGTTTGGCGGAAGGGAATAAAACACAAACTGCTGCGATTACACTATATATTAAATAGAGTATGTACGATTTAATTACACGTGTCTCTCTCTCTCCGGAATTTTCAATACGTACACGTACGCGATCGCAAGAACCAAAAGGTCTCGGAATAGGGACGGCTCTCTTTATTAACCCTGTCTCTTTCTCTCTTTGGAAATTGAGAAGTGTTTCCGGTGCCCGGCCCAATTTACATCGCCTTAACACGTACTGGGACGGGGTCGAGAGGCCAGAACAGGGGGTGTTTGTATCTTTATTTAAAACAAATATCTCTCCCCGGATTGAGAGCGTAACGACCGTCGACGTGTTTAAAAGTGGGGCGGACGGGTGTCGGGGCGGAAACCCAGACACTGGAAAGGTTAAGAACAGGTCTCTACTTTCGTCTTGCAGGGTCGACTTCGTTCTTGACCTGTTGCTTCTTCCGAAGCTGGTAGGAGGCTAGTATCCGAGGACTCCACCGTTCTGTTCCACCTTTTATAGAGAAACTGGAGAGGGGATGGTAACGTTGGCTCATTCGCGTGGCCGGATGGCAGAGTCAAGTTGTTATAACGGGGTCCTTTTCCCGACGAAGCGGCGGCGTCTCCGGGCAACGCAGTGAGTCCGGGATGGCGGTATCCGGAGCACGCTTTTGTACTTGTAACACGATGCAAGAACCATGCCGGTCTGATACCAGGAAGCGTTTACTGCGTTGGCTGCGAAGAGCGTGCTCCGAAGTGATATTATTTTTCTGATTACCCGGGTGAAAGAATTATTCCGCTGCGACCCTGGGAAGTATTTTAATTCGGTAACTTCGTTACAGTACAAAGGAACCAGAACCACACATCTGACGACCGATTTTCGGAACTTCTTCCACTTGTTACATCTGTATCAAAAGAACGAAAATTATAAAAATTCAAGAATTGCGAAGAACGGTAGAATCAGCAAAAATAAAAACATCTTCACCAATTTCTCACACAAATGCAGTTTGGAACTCATTTACTTTAAATTCTGAGCCCACAACTCCACATCTGAAATTACTCGTTAAAGAAAGGATTTAAATCCTCGACTTTCTCCCTTCCGCAACCCGATTCATCCGAGAGATTAGTAATCTGTCCTCGTTCTCTATGAATTTCAACGTGTTCCAATAAATTGTACGCGGTTATATCCGAAGATATTCCATATTTCAGGGCTTTAGGGAGGTTAATAACTTTTACGTTGTTCTGCTTTTGAAAATTTCAAATTCTTATAGATCTCAGTCTCATACGTTATCAGGTGTTCTTTCTGGCTTGTAGGTTAGGTGCCTTTAGGTTTTGAGATTCTCATATTTTCAGGTTTCCAGAGTTTTAAATTCTCATACCTTCTCATGCTTGTTCAAATTTTCAGTTTTAAAAGTAACGTACTGTGACGCTATCTGCGGCGGCGGGTTGTCTCGAGCGCCAGTTTTGTTACGTGGTATGCTCCTCGGGACCGAGGGTAGCTAAACCGGAGTACGCTAAGCCAGAGGTCAGTTTGGCGGAAGGGAATAAAACACAAACTGCTGCGATTACACTATATATTATATACAGTATGTACGATTTAATTACACGTCTCTCTCTCTCTCTCTCTCCGGAATTTTCGATACGTACACGTACACCATCGCGAGGACCGAAAAGTCTCGGAATAGGGACGGCTCTCTTTATTAACCCTGTCTCTTTCTCTCTTCGGAAATTGAGAAGTGTTTCCGGTGCCCGCCTTAACTTAATTTACACCGCCTTAACACGTACGGGGACGGGGGCGAGAGGCCAGGACAGGGGGTGTTTGTATCTTTATTTAAAACAAATGTCTCTCCCCGGATTGAGAGCTTAACGATCGTCGACGTGTTTAAAAGTGGGGCGGACGAGTGTCGGGGCGGGAAACCAAACACTGGACGGCAATATGCCACCCCAGATGTCTGGGGTTATGCGGGGAGCACAAGCAGGTCAAGTACAGATCTTTACCTACGTCCTGCATTTCTTGCTTCTTTCGATGCTGGTAGGATGCGTCCTATTCCCAACAAAGCGGCATCGTCTCCGGGCAACGCAGCTAGTCCGGGCTGGTGGCATTAGGAGCGCGGTTTTCTACTGGTCAACATGATGCAAGAACCATCCCGGTTACTAATTTGCTGCTAAGGGCGTGGTCTGACGTGAGAAGTCGTTATAGCGGCTCCGAGATAGTTTCACGCAGCGCTTTATTTTTCTGGTTACCGGGGTAAAATAGTTCTCCATAGAAGCGGCGAGATTAAATAAATAAATAAATAGATATTTAAAAATATCTTCTCCAATTTCTAACACAAATGCTGTTTGGAACTAATTTACTTTAAATTCTGAGCCTACAACTCCACATCTGGAATTACTCGTTAAAGAAAGGATTTCAATCCTCGACTTTCTCCCTTCCGCAACCCGATTCATCCGAGTGATTAGTGATCTTTCCTCGTTCTCTATAAATTTCAACGTGCTCTAATAAATTGTACGCGGTTATATCCGAAGATAATCCATATTTCAGGGCTTTAGGGAGGTTAATAACTTTTACGTTGGCTCGAGATTACGTCAACAGATGATGTTCAATAGACTGGGGTGTGGGGTAATGTATTCCTGGGCGTGACGCAAGAGCTTTTTAAAAGAGGCGCAATAGGTCGATAATTGCTCTATAAGGAACAGCCGCGATTACTAATCCCTCATCTTCTATAAATTTCAACACGCGCCGATAAATTCAACCCTTCGGGAAGTTAATAACTTTTACTTTGCTTCGAGATCACGCCAACAGATGACGTTCAATCGACTGCAGATCCGCGTAATGTATTCCCGGGCATGACACGGCGTTCTTCTGATATATCAGTTCTGAAATTGAGATATATCCGGTACGTGTATTTTTTCAATATCGCGTGGGCGCGCTAAATAATGTAAACATCTGCCGTCAAGTATTCAGAGTTTAATCTTTGTCGGCGATGTTTTTGCGGGGAAATTTTAATTGAATTTTTCATCAAGCCCTTGTGTTTTTTAATATAAAGCAAAAATAAGACGGTAATTATCGTCAAGAGTCTTTTGTCCGCAGCAGATACCGGTATTTATTAGACGGGGGATGAAAGTTTCAGAGCTTCAGGTGCAGCTTTCCCAGCGAAATAAGTTTTCAGTAAAGCAGCCACGAAAGGAGTGATTTCAACCTCTTTATCTGAAATATGAGCGTTTTTAATGTTAAAGAAAACGCCATGGATATAGTGACAAATTATCGAGAATAATGTTTCGGCACTCTTTGATTCGCAGTCGGCGAATCTTTGTATGGGTCGTTTCTTTGCTCTAAATTACTACAGGT
This sequence comes from Diaperis boleti, assembly GCA_963583935.1. Taxonomy (NCBI): domain Eukaryota; kingdom Metazoa; phylum Arthropoda; class Insecta; order Coleoptera; family Tenebrionidae; genus Diaperis; species Diaperis boleti. The sequence goes on from OY757242.1 coordinate 11,394,939, forward strand.
GGCGTTTGTTGACCCGCGCTGTGGAATTTGGCTGCATACATGCCTGCGTGGAGTTCCCCCGATACATTCCACGTTGCATACCAAATACCGAAAAATAACAGACTATATAAACGTGATTAACCCGACTTTAAAATGGCGTGTATGACAGATTTTCATGTTGGAACAACGAATCGTTTCCAATAAAACAGCAAATGATGATCGTGAAAATGTAAAGGGGAGAATAAAATATCTATGTGATATTCGATTTTGAGGGATAATGGACATGGTTCAGTGTGGGCACCCTCTGTCTATATTTTGGTATATAGCATCTAAATATCACATTAACAAAATATCAACATTAATTAACAAAATATCAAAATAAAAATTTGGGTAATAGGAGCACATAAAATTAACAAACTTTCAAATTAAATCAAATAAATGTCAGATTAACAAAACATCAAATTGATAATATAGCAAAATATAAAGTTGACGAGAAATTGGTGAAATTTGAAATCATAACGCAAAATTAACGAAATATTAAAATATCAAATTAAGGAAATACAGTGATATGGAATTAAGAGAAATAGATACAACAATACAGATACAATACAGATTTTATATCTATCATATAATTATGTTACAAAATATCAAAATTAAGTGAAACATAATTAAATAAGTAAAAATTACCGAAATATTAAAATATCATCAAATGAAAGAAATACAGTGATATAGAATTAAGAAAAAATTGAAATGCGCAGATCGGGAAATTTCTAAATACTGATTTTACAACCATCATATAATTATATCCTGACATATCAAAATTAAGGGAAACTTATACGATTAACGAAATCAATTTGACAAAAATTTGAATATTATAATGTCGCGTCTTACTATGCTGTTCTTAGGATGCAATTATTTTTGTCCAATTTTATATTTTGCTACTTTGTTGATTTGTTGTTTCGTTAAGGTCTTTAATAATTTTTCTTTTCTTTTGCTATTCTGATATTTCGATTGTTGCAAGCTTGATAATTTGATAGTTGCTCTTTCGTTAATGATATATTTTGATAAATCGGTAGTGTGATATTTTAAAATGTTTCGTCAATTTGATATTTAGTGAATTTGAAATTTGAATAATTAATTTTACGCTGCTGCTTAATATGCTATCTCCGCTAATATGGTATTTCGCCATGATTTAAATACTTAATCAAATATTCTATCAAATTAATAATTTGGGTAATAGGAAAACGTAAAATTAGCCTACTATAAAATAAAATAAAGAAATGTCAGATTAACAAAATATCAAATTGATAATATAAAAATATAAAATTGACGAGAAATTTTCAATATATCAAATTTTTACAACGCAAAATTAACGAAATATTAAAATATCATCAAATGGAAGAAATACAGTGATATAGAATTAAGAAAAAATAGAAATGCGCAGATGGGGAAATTTCTAAATACTGATTTTACAACTATCATATAATTATATTATGACAATATCAAAATTAAGTGAAACTTATACGATTAACGAAATCAATTTGACAAAAATCTGAATATTATAATGTCGCGTCTTACTATACTGTTCTTAGGATGTATTTATTTTTGTCCAATTTTATATTTTGCTACTTCGTTCATTTGTTGTTTCGTTAATGTAGTTAATCTATTTTTTTTTATTTTGCTATTTTGATATTTCGTCAGTTGTAAGCTTGATAATTTGATAGTTGCTCTTTCGTTAATGATATATTTTGATAAATCGGTAGTGTGATATTTTAAAATGTTTCGTCAATTTGATATTTAGTGAAATTGAAATATGAATAATTAATTCTACGCTGCTGCTTAATATGCTATCTCCGCTAATATGGTATTTCGCTATGATTAAAATATCTAATTCTATATTGTATCAAATTAATAATTTGGGTAATAAAAAAACGTAAAATTAGCCTACTATAAAATAAATTAAAGAAATGTCAGATTAACAAAATATCAAATTGATAATATACAAAAATATAAAATTGACGAGAAATTTTCAATATATCAAATTTTTACAACGCAAAATTAACGAAATATTAAAATATCATCAAATGGAAGAAATACAGTGATATAGAATGAAGAAAAAATAGAAATGCGCATATCGGTAAATTTCTAAATACTGATTTTACAACTATCATATAACTATATTATGACATATCAAAATTAAGTGAAACTTATACGATTAACGAAATCAATTTGACAAAAATCTGAATATTATAATGTCGCGTCTTACTATACTGTTCTTAGGATGTATTTATTTTTGTCCAATTTTATATTTTGCTACTTCGTTGATTTGTTGTTTCGTTAATGTAGTTAATCTATTTTTTTTTCTTTTGCTATTTTGATATTTCGTCAGTTGTAAGCTTGATAATTTGATAGTTGCTCTTTCGTTAATGATATATTTTGATAAATCGGTAGTGTGATATTTTAAAATGTTTCATCAATTTGATATTTAGTGAATTTGAAATTTGAATGATTAATTTTACGCTGCTTCTTAATATGCTATCTCCGCTAATATGGTATTTCGCTATGATTTAAATACCTAATCAAATATTCTATCAAATTAATAATTTGGGTAATATTAAAACGTAAAATTAGCCCACTATAAAATAAATTAAAGAAATGTCAGATTAACAAAATATCAAATTGATAATATAGCAAAATATTAAATTGACGAGAAATTTTCAATATATCAAATTTTTACAACGCAAAATTAACGAAATATGAAAATATCATCAAATGGAAGAAATACAGTGATATAGAATTAAGAAAAAATAGAAATGCGCAGATCGGGAAATTTCTAAATACTGATTTTACAACTATCATATAATTATATTATAACATATCAAAATTAAGTGAAACTTATACGATTAACGAAATCAATTTGACAAAAATATGAATATTATAATGTCGCGTCTTACTATACTGTTCTTGGGATGTATTTATTTTTGTCCAATTTTATATTTTGCTACTTCGTTGATTTGTTGTTTCGTTAATGTAGTTAATCTATTTTTTGTCTTTTGCTATTCTGATATTTCGTTAGTTTTAAGCTTGATAATTTGATAGTTGCTCTTTCGTTAATGATATATTTTGATAAATCGGTAGTGTGATATTTTAAAATGTTTCGTCAATTTGATATTTAGTGAATTTGAAATTTGAATAATTAATTTTACGCTGCTGCTTAATATGCTATCTCCGCTAATATGGTATTTCGCTATTATTTAAATATTTATTCCAATATTCTATCAAATTAACAATTTGGGTAATAGGAAAAAGTAAAATTTGCACACTATCAAATTAAATCAAATAAATGTCAGATTAACAAAATATCAAATTGATGATATAGCAAAATATAAAATTGACGAGCAATTGGCGGAATATGAAATTTTCACTACGTAAAATTAACGAAATATCAAAATATCATCAAAGGGAAGAAATACAGTGATATGGAATTAAGAAAAAATAGAATGCGCAAATTAGGAAATTTCTAAATAAAGATTTTATACCTACCATATAATTTGTTATGAAATATCAAAATTAAGTGATACATAAATCTGGTCTTTAAAAAATATCAAACTTGAAATTGACGAAATATCAAAATATCACATCCACAAATCGATTTGACAAAAATCTGAATATTATAATGCTGTTCTTAGGATATTTATATTTCCTTAATTTGATACGTTTTTGTCCAATTTTATATTTTGCTACTTCCTTGATTTGTTGTTTCGTTAATGTGGTTAATCTATTTTTTTCTTTTGCTGTTCTGATATTTCGTTAGTTGTAAGCTTGATAATTTGACAGTGGCTTTTTCGTTAATGATATATTTTGATAAATCGGTAGTGTGATATTTTAAAATGTTTCGTCGATTTGATATTTAGTGAACCTGAAATTTGAATAATTAGTTTTACGCTCCTGCTTAATATGCTATCTCCGCTAATATGGTATTTCGCTATTATTTAAATATTTATTCCAATATTCTATCAAGTTAACAATTTGTGTAATAGGGAAAAGTAAAATTTGCACACTATCAAATTAAATCAAATAAATGTCAGATTAAAAAATATATCAAATTGATGAAATAGCAAAATATAAAATTGACGAGAAATTGGCGGAATATGAAATTTTCACAACGCAAAATTAATGAAATATTAAAATATCATCAAACGAAAGAAATACAGTGATATGGAATTAAGAAAAAATAGAATGCGCAGATTAGGAAATTTCTAAATAAAGATTTTATACCTAGCATATAATTTGTTATGAAATATCAAAATTAAGTGATACATAAATCTGGTCTTTAAAAAATATCAAACTTGAAATTGACGAAATATCAAAATATCACATCCACAAATCGATTTGACAAAAATCTGAATATTATAATGCTGTTCTTAGGATATTTATATTTCCTTTAATTTGATACGTTTTTGTCCAATTTTATATTTTGCTACTTCCTTGATTTGTTGTTTCGTTAATGTGGTTAATCTATTTTTTTCTTTTGCTGTTCTGATATTTCGTTAGTTGTAAGCTTGATAATCTGACAGTGGCTTTTTCGTTAATGATATATTTTGATAAATCGGTAGTGTGATATTTTAAAATGTTTCGTCGATTTGATATTTAGTGAACCTGAAATTTGAATAATTAATTTTACGCTGCTGCTTAATATGCTATCTTCGCTAATATGGTATTTCGCTATTATTTAAATATTTATTCCAATATTCTATCAAGTTAACAATTTGGGTAATAGGAAAAAGTAAAATTTGCACACTATCAAATTAAATCAAATAAATGTCAGATTAAAAAATATATCAAATTGATGAAATAGCAAAATATAAAATTGACGAGAAATTGGCGGAATTTGAAATTTGCACAACGCAAAATTAATGAAATATTAAAATATCATCAAACGAAAGAAATACAGTGATATGGAATTAAGAAAAAATAGAATGCGCAGATCAGGAAATTTCTAAATAAAGATTTTATACCTAGCATATAATTTGTTATGAAATATCAAAATTAAGTGATACATAAATCTGGTCTTTAAAAAATATCAAACTTGAAATTGACGAAATATCAAAATATCACATCCACAAATCGATTTGACAAAAATCTGAATATTATAATGCTGTTCTTTGGATATTTATATTTCCTTAATTTGATACGTTTTTGTCCAATTTTATATTTTGCTACTTCCTTGATTTTTTGTTTCGTTAATGTAGTTAATCTATGTTTTTTCTTTTACTATTCTGATATTTCGTTAGTTGGAAGCTTGATAATTTGATAGTTGCTCTTTCGTTAATGATATATTTTGATAAATCGGTAGTGTGATATTTTAAAATGCTTCGTCGATTTGATATTTAGTGAACCTGAAATTTGAATAAATAATTTTAAGCTGCTGCTTAATTTGCTATCTCCGCTAATATGGCATTTCGCTATTATTTAAATATTTATTCCAATATTCTATCAAGTTAACAATTTTGGTAATAGTAAAAAGTTAAATTTGCGCACTATCAAATTAAATCAAATAAATGTCAGATTAAAAAATATATCAAATTGATGAAATAGCAAAATATAAAATTGACGAGAAATTGGCGGAATATGAAATTTTCACAACGCAAAATTAATGAAATATTAAAATATCATCAAACAAAAGAAATACACTGATATGGAATTAAGAAAAAATAGAATGCGCAGATTAGGAAATTTCTAATTATAGATTTTATACCTAGCATATAATTTGTTATGAAATATCGAAATTAAGTGATACATAATCTGGTCTTTAAAAAATATCAAACTTGAAATTGACGAAATATCAAAATATCACATCCACAAATCCATTTGACAAAAATCTGAATATTATAATGCTGTTCTTTGGATATTTATATTTCCTTAATTTGATACGTTTTCGTCCAATTTTATATTTTGCTAATTCCTTGATTTGTTGTTTCGTTAATGTGGTTAATCTATTTTTTTCTTTTGGTGTTCTGATATTTCGTTAGTTGCAAGCTTGATAATTTGACAGTGGCTTTTTCGTTAATGATATATTTTGATAAATCGGTAGTGTGATATTTTAAAATGCTTCGTCGATTTGATATTTATTGGACCCGAAATTTGAATAACTAATTTTACGTTGTTGCTTAATATGCTATCTCCGCTAATATGGTATATCCTATATCCTATATCCTATATCCTATATCCTATATCCTATATCCTATATCCTATATCCTATATCCTATATCCTATATCCTATATCCTATATCCTATATCCTATATCCTATATCCTATATCCTATATCCTATATCCTATATCCTATATCCTATATCCTATATCCTATATCCTATATCCTATATCCTATATCCTATATCCTATATCCTATATCCTATATCCCATATCCTATATCCCATATCCTATATCCTATATCCTATATCCTATATCCTATATCCTATATCCTATATTTCGTTAATGTGGTTAATCTATTTTTTTCTTTTGCTGTTCTGATATTTCGTTAGTTGTAAGCTTGATAATTTGATAGCGTACTTTCGTTATTGATATATTTTGATAAATCGGTAGTGTGATATTTTAAAATGCTTCGTCGATTTGATATTTAGTGAACCTGAAATTTGAATAATTAATTTTTCGCTGCTGCTTAATATGCTATCTCCGCTAATATGGTATTTTGCTATTATTTAAATATTTATTCCAATATTCTATCAAATTAACAATTTGGGTAATAGGAAAAAGTAAAATTTGCACACTATCAAATTAAATCAAATAAATGTCAGATTAACAAAATATCAAATTGATGATATAGCAAAATATAAAATTGACGAGAAATTGGCGAAGTATTAAATTTTCACAACGCAAAATTAACGAAATATAAATATATCACCATATGGAAGAAATACAGTAATATCGAATTAATTTGATATGTTTTTGTCCAATTTTATATTTTGCTACTTCGTTGATTTATTGTTTCGTTAATGTGGTTAACCAATTTTTTTTCTTTTGCTGTTCTGATATTTCGTTAGTTGTTGTAAGCTTGATAATTTAATAGTTGCTTTTTCGTTAATGACGTATTTTGATAAATCGGTAGTGTGATATTTTAAAAAGTTTCGTCGATTTGATATTTATTGGACCTGAAATTTGAGTAACTAATTTTACGTTGTTGCTTAATATGCTATCTCCGCTAATATGGTATATCCTATATTCTATATCCTATATCCTATATCCTATATCCTATATCCTATATCCTATATCCTATATCCTATATCCTATATCCTATATCCTATATCCTATATCCTATATCCTATATCCTATATCCTATATCCTATATCCTATATCCTATATCCTATATCCTATATCCTATATCCTATATCCTATATCCTATATCCTATATCCTATATCCTATATCCTATATCCTATATCCTATATCCTATATCCTATATCCTATATCCTATATCCTATATTTGGTTAATGTGGTTAATCTATTTTTTTCTTTTGCTGTTCTGATATTTCGTTAGTTGTAAGCTTGATAATTTGATAGCGTACTTTCGTTATTGATATATTTTGATAAATCGGTAGTGTGATATTTTAAAATGCTTCGTGGATTTGATATTTAGTGAACCTGAAATTTGAATAATTAATTTTTCGCTGCTGCTTAATATGCTATCTCCGCTAATATGGTATTTTGCTATTATTTAAATATTTATTCCAATATTCTATCAAGTTAACAATTTGGGTAATAGGAAAAAGTAAAATTTGCACACTATCAAATTAAATCAAATAAATTTCAGATTAAAAAATATATCAAATTGATGAAATAGCAAAATATAAAATTGACGAGAAATTGGCGGAATATGAAATTTTCACAACGCAAAATTAATGAAATATTAAAATATCATCAAACAAAAGAAATACACTGATATGGAATTAAGAAAAAATAGAATGCGCAGATTAGGAAATTTCTAAATAAAGATTTTATACCTAGCATATAATTTGTTATGAAATATCAAAATTAAGTGATACATAATCTGGTCTTTAAAAAATATCAAACTTGAAATTGACGAAATATCAAAATATCACATCCACAAATCCATTTGACAAAAATCTGAATATTATAATGCTGTTCTTTGGATATTTATATTTCCTTAATTTGATACGTTTTTGTCCAATTTTATATTTTGCTACTTCCTTGATTTGTTGTTTCGTTAATGTGGTTAATCTATTTTTTTCTTTTGCTGTTCTGATATTTCGTTAGTTGCAAGCTTGATAATTTGACCGTGGCTTTTTCGTTAATGATATATTTTGATAAATCAGTAGTGTGATATTTTAAAATATTTCGTCGATTTGATATTTAGTGAACCTGAAATTTGAATAATTAGTTTTACGCTGCTGCTTAATATGCTATCTCCGCTAATATGGTATTTCGCTATTATTTAAATATTTATTCCAATATTCTATCAAGTTAACAATTTGTGTAATAGGAAAAAGTAAAATTTGCACACTATCAAATTAAATCAAATAAATGTCAGATTAAAAAATATATCAAATTGATGAAATAGCAAAATATAAAATTGACGAGAAATTGGCGGAATATGAAATTTTCACAACGCAAAATTAATGAAATATTAAAATATCATCAAACGAAAGAAATACAGTGATATGGAATTAAGAAAAAATAGAATGCGCAGATTAGGAAATTTCTAAATAAAGATTTTATACCTAGCATATAATTTGTTATGAAATATCAAAATTAAGTGATACATAAATCTGTTCTTTAAAAAATATCAAACTTGAAATTGACGAAATATCAAAATATCACATCCACAAATCGATTTGACAAAAATCTGAATATTATAATGCTGTTCTTAGGATATTTATATTTCCTTAATTTGATACGTTTTTGTCCAATTTTATATTTTACTACTATATCCTATATCCTTTATCCTATATCCTATATCCTATATCCTATATCCTATATCCTATATCCTATATCCTATATCCTATATCCTATATCCTATATCCTATATCCTATATCCTATATCCAATATCCTATATCCTATATCCTATATCCTATATCCTATATCCTATATCCTATATCCTATATCCTATATCCTATATCCTATATCCTATATCCTATATCCTATATCCTATATCCTATATCCTATATCCTATATCCTATATCCTATATCCTATATCCTATATCCTATATTCTATATCCTATATCCTATATCTTATATCCTGTATCCTATAACCTTATACGTTGCTGCTTAATATGTTATCTCCGCTAGTAAGGTATTTCGATATTATTTAAATATCTAATCCAATATTCTATAAAATTTACAATTTGGGTAATAGGAAAACGTAAAATTAGCATACTATCAAATTAAATTAAAGAAATGTCACATTAACAAAATATCAGATTGATGATATAGCAAAATATAAAGTTGACGAGAAATTGGCGAAATATCAAATTTTCACAAAGCAAAATTAATATTAAAATATCAAATGAAAGAAATCCTGTGATATGGAAATAAGAAAAAATAGAGATGCGCAGATCAGGAAATTTCTATTAGATGAAGATGTCATACCTATCATATAATTATGTTATGAAATATCAAAATTAAGTGAAAGATATACGATTAACGAAATCAGTTTGAAAAAAATCTTAATATTATAATGCCGCGTCTTACTATGCTGTTCTTAGGATGTATTTATATTTCTGTAATTTGATATGTTTTGTCCAATTTTATATTTTGCTACTTCGTTGAGTTGTTGTTTCGCTAATGTGGTTAACCATTTTTTTTTTCTTTTGCCATTCTGATATTTCGTTAGTTGTAAGATTGATAATTTGATTGTTGCTCTTCCGTTAATGATATATTTTGATAAATCGGTTGTGTGATATTTTAAAACGTTTCGTCGATTTGATATTTCGTGAACCTGAAATTTGAATAATTAGTTTTACGCTGCTGCATAATATGCTATTTCCGCTACTGTGATATTTCGTTATTACTTAAATATTTAATCCAATATTCTTTCAAATTCATAATTTGGGTAATAGGAAAACGTAAAATTAGCACACTATCAAATTAAGTTAAAGAAATGTCAGGTTAACAAAATATCAAATTAATGATATAGCAAAATATAAAGTTAACGAGAAATTGGCTGAACATCAAATTTTCCTATATCCTGTATCCTATATCCTATATCCCATATCCCATATGCCATATCCCATATCCCATATCCCATATCCCATATCCCATATCCCATATCCCATATCCCATATCCCATATCCCATATCCCATATCCCATATCCCATATCCCATATCCCATATCCCATATCCCATATCCCATATCCCATATCCCATATCCCATATCCCATATCCCATATCCCATATCCCATATCCCATATCCCAAATCCCATATCCCATATCCCATATCCCATATCCCATATTCCATATCCTATACTCTATATCCTATATCATATATATCCTACATCCAACATCTATTAAATACATTCTAAAGTGACAAAAAAATCGGCCCGCAATCATTGTTGCTCAGAACGCGTCGATTTGTTGAAATTGCGACAATTCCTCGCGCTCGTAACTTGTATCGACCATAAATGTCTACCAATAACCGCCCGATTTGACGTCTTACTGTGCCGTAACGAGCGCATTATCGCCGATAAAATTTTACGAGAAATAATCAAAACGCTCGTCGTATTGTAATTTAAACGGACGAAACGATTCGTACCGATATCCATATGGAATATCGGCCGTTATGGCCCCCTTTTCAGGCGATACAATTATCTCGAACAATGCATCGGCGTGTGTTTACAGCCGAAGGATTCGACCGAGTTTTTAGCTGGAATGTCATCTTCATCCAAGTTGCGCTCAAAGCACTTGTGTAACTTGGAATACAATTTACATCGAGTTAATATTTACACGGCGCACAAGTGTTGAGTCGTCGACAAAGCCATTACGGTTCTGATTGATTGCGGGCCGTGATTGAATGTCGCGGACGTGGGTTCAACATTACGGGCGACAATGTTGCAAGATGTAGTTGTTTCTCTTTCTTCTGTTATAAGTTTTCTATATCAAGTCTATTTACATAAATAATATATATTACATAGCACCTGAGGAAGACCATTAGTTAATAGATAATGCGAGCACATTCCCGGAATTCCGTGGCAGGGTATGTAGTATGCAACAGACTATCCAAATTATGTCGCATGGCACGTCATCGTAACATCTGTGTTTGATAGGTAGTTCGCAAGCAGCACCGACATGCTTAATATACGCAAGAATGATTTAAAAATCTTTGGAAATGTTTATTTTAAGTAAATCATAAACGTATATGCGACGAATATAATATACGTATAAACGAAGTTTATGTATTCACAAAATTTTAGTAAATGTCTTTTCATCATTTTATTAGCTTTTAGGCTTTATTATAGAGTTGTTTTCAGGTAATTACTTCCAATTCATTCATTCATTATGTTTTATTAATGCATGTTCCCAACATCTATCATTACGTAAATTGGAAATAAGTAACATCACAATTTGGCATCACCACATCCCGTTCGTAAAAATTTATACAATATTTCCCGACTTCCGCCCTTCGCATAAAATTTTTCTCCAAGTTAAATTCACTCTCCAAAGTTGTTACGCTGAAAGCCGCCCGTTTCGTTTCCAGCAGTAGTTAGAGGGGAAAACCGAAACTGAAAATTTACTCAAGCCTTTCTCCACTTGCTATTCATGCCGACACAAGTAGAAAGCCCCTCCTCCACCCACCACCGCCCTCATAAATCATAACCGAACAAATTCGTCGCAATTTGAATAAATCTTCCGGGAGAACAAGTACTTGCCTCCTGGTAATAATGAGCCGATATTCTAAAAATTCTAGGAAACAGAAGTATAAAATGTGTGACGATATAGTAGGTATATTATAGGGTCCTATTTCCTGACAACCGAAGAAATAAAGAACCTCAATTTCTCAATTTCGTAATAATTTTACGTATTTGTTCACTTTCATATTTTCATAATTTCAGTTTCATAATTTTAACTTAAAATTTCTACAATAATTTAAAAAGTATCGCAATTTGAGAATGCCACATTTGCACTTTCATAATTTCATAAAGTTTAACATTTTCATATTTTCAGTTTCACAATTTTCTAATTCAGATTTGATAAATCCGATTTTAAATTTCGCACTTAACTTATTAAACAGTTAACACTTAACAGTTTCAGAGCTTTTTTCACATTACATAGTTTTACATTTTTATAATTTCAGTTTTACACTTAAATTCATAATTCTAAATTTCACACTTTTAGTTTCATAATTTTTGGTTCCAAAGTTTTTTAAATTTCGGTTTGACTCACTCATTTTTGCAAGTTCAAAAATTCATAGTATCGCAATTTGACAATGCTACATTTTTAGTTTCATAATTTCAGATTCACATATTCATATTTTCAGTTTCACAGTTTTCTAACGAATATTTGATAAATTCGATTTTAAATTTCGCCTTTAGGTTTCATAATTTAAATTACTCAACTTCAAAATTTTGGTCTGAATAATTCATTTTTACAATTTCACAAATTCAGTTTAAAATTTCACAATTTCATGGCTTCACAATTTTGAGCTGGCTCATTTCAAATTTCGTTGTCAGTTTAATAAATTGATAATTCTAAATTTGACACTTTCAGTTTCATAATTTTAGTTCCAAAGTTTTATAATTTCTATTTGACTTATTCATTTTTACAAATTTCAAAAATTCATAGAATCGCAATTTGACAACCCCACATTTGCAGTTTCATATTTTTACAAAGTTTCGAATATTCATATTTTCAGTTCCACAGTTTTCTAACGAATATTTGATAAACTCGATTTTAAATTTAAATTTGACACCTTCACAGTTTCATAATTTTAGTTCCATAGTTTTATAATTTCTGTTTGACTTGTTCATTTTTACAATTTAAAAAATTCATAGTATCGTAATTAGACAATTCCACATTTGCAGTTTCATAATTTCAGTTTCACTTATTCATATTTTCAGTGTCAGTTTTCTAACGAATAATTGATAAATTCGATTTTAAATTTCGCATTTTTACATTTTCATAATTTTAGTTTTCCAATATCATCCTGTCAATTTCATAAATTCATAATTCTAAATTTCACACTTTGACAGCTTCATAATTTTATTTACAAAGTTTCATAATTTCAAATTTCATAACTTCAGTTTTACAATTTCATCCTATTAATTTCATAAATTCGTTATTCTAAATTTCACACTTTTAGTTTCATAATTTTAGTTCTAAAGTTTTATAATTTTGGTTTAGCTGATTCATCTTTACAATTTCAAAAATTCTTAGTATCGCAGTTTGAAAAGTTTCAGTTCTTTAATTCAGATTTGATAAATCCGATTTTAAATTAGAGACTTACTTAAATTATGAAACTGTTAACAGTTAACAGTTTCATAATTTTAGTTCCACAAATTCATAATTTTGGTCTGAATAATTAAATTCAGTAATACTAAAATTTCACAATTTCACGGCTTCAAAGTTTTACAATTTCATAATTTCAGTTTTAGAATTTGATCGTTTCAATTTCATAAATTCATAATTTTAAATTTCACAGTTTTACAGTTTTATAATTTTAGTTCCAGTTTTATAATTCCTGTTTGACTTTACAATTTCAAAAATTTATAGTATCGCTATTTAAAAATGCCACATTTGTTGTTTCATAATTTCATAACGTCTCAAGTTTTCATGTTTTCAGATTCACAGTTCATAACAGTTTCATATGTTGTTACTATGTTCATCTGGCTCATTTCACATTTCATGAATTCAAAGTTTAACAATTTCATAATTTTAGATTTACAATTTTTTAAATTCATAATTCTAAATTTCACACTTTCAGTTTCGTAATTTTTGGTTCCAAAATTTTATAATTTTAGTTTGACTTATTCATTTCTACAAGTTCAAAAATTCATAATTAAATTCATAATTCTAAATTTCACACTTTCAAGTTTCATAATTTTTGGTTCCAAAATTTTATAGTTTCAGTTCGACTTATTCATTTCTACATGTTCAGAAATCCATAATATCGAAATTTGAGAATGCCACACTGTTAGTTTCATAATTTCAGAAAGTTTCACATTTTCGTATTTTCAGTTTCGCAATTTTCTAATTCAGATTTGATAACTACGGTTTTAAATTTCGCTCTTAAATTATGAAACTGTTAACAGTTAAGATTTTCACAATTTCACAAATTCAGTTTTAAAATTTCAGAATTTCAAGGCTTCACAGTTTTAGCTGAAATGTGTTACAACTTTGAACTGGCTCATTTCAAATTTCACGACTTCAAAGTTTTACATTTTCATAATTTCACTTTTACAGTTTCGTCATGTCAATTTCATAAATTCATAATTCTAAATTTCACAGTTTCGGTTGCATAATTTTAGTTCCAAAGTTTTATAATTTCTCTTTGACTTATTCATTTTTACAATTTTAAATATTTATAGTATCGCAATTTGAGAATGCCACATTTGCAGTTTCACATATTCATATTTTCAGTTTCACAGTTTTCTAACTAATATTTGATAAATTCGATTTTAAATTTCGCACTTTAACACTTTCATAATTTTAGTTACTCAAATTCAAAATTTTGGTCTAAATAATTAATACATTTTTAAAATTTCACAAATTTATAGTCTTAAAATTTTACAATTTCATAGCTTCCCAGTTTTAGGTCCAATGTGTTACAATTTTGAGCTGGCTCATTTCAAATTTCACGTCTTCAAAGTTTTACATTTTCATAATTTCACTATTACAGTTTCGTCATGTCAATTTAATAAATTCATAATTCTAAATTTCACACTTTCGGTTGCATAATTTTAGTTTCAAAGTTTTATAATTTCTCTTTGACTTATTCATTTTTACAATTTTAAATATTTATAGTATTGCAATTTGAGAATGCCACATTTGCAGTTTCACAATTTCAGTTTCACATATTCATATTTTCAGTTTCACAGTTTTCTAACGAATATTTGATAAATTCGATTTTAAATTTCGCACTTTAACACTTTCATAATTTTAGTTACTCAAATTCAAAATTTTGGTCTAAATAATTAATACATTTTTAAAATTTCACAAATTTATAGTCTTAAAATTTTACAATTTCATAGCTTCCCAGTTTTAGGTCCAATGTGTTACAATTTTGAGCTGGCTCATTTCAAATTTCACTACTTCAAAGTTTTACATTTTCATAATTTCACTTTTACAGTTTCGTCATGTCAATTTCATAAATTTATATGTCTAAATTTCACACTTTCAGTTTCATAATTTTAGTTCCACAGTTTTATAATTTCTCTTTGACTTATTTATTTTTACATGAAACTGTTAACAGTTAACATTTCCACAATTTCACGAATCCAGTTTTAAAATTTCACAATTTCAAGGCTTCACAGATTTAGTTTTCAAGCTCCACGGTGTTAGAATGTTGATCTAGCCATTTCAAATTTCACGACATCAAAGTTTTAGATTTTCATCATTTCAGTTTTACAATTTCATCATGTCAATTTCATAAATTTATAATTCTAAATTTCACACTTTCACATTTTCATAATTTTTGGTTCCAAAGTTTTTAAAATTTTGGTTTGACTCATTTATTTTTGCAAGGTCAAAAATTCGTAGTGTCGCAATTCAAAATTTTACAATTATTTCAGTTGATGAATTCATAATTTTAAATTTTGTTCCAAAGTTTTATAATTTCAGTTTGGATTATTAATTTTTCAATATAAAAAAATCATAGTATCGCAATTGGACAATCCCATATCTGCTGTTTCATAATTTCACAAATTCATAATTTCGCAAAATTTTACATTTTTATCTTTTCAGTTTCACAATTTTCTAATGCATATTTGATAAATTCGATTTTAAATTTCGCACTTTTTACAGTTCCATAATTTTAATGCCACAAATTCATTTTGGTTTGAATAATTCATAAATTATACATCTTCACTGTTTCATAATTTTAGTTCCAAAGTTTTATAATTTCAGTTTCAGTTCAAAAATTCATATTATCGCATTTTGACAATCCCACATTTGCAGTTTCATAATTTCACAAATTTAACATTTTCATAATTTCAGTTCTACAATTTCAGTATGTCAATTTGATAAATTCATATTTGTAAATTTCAGTTTCATACTTTTAGTTTCAAAGTTTTATAATTTCAGTTCGACTTACTCATTTTGAATATAAAAAATTCAGTTTCCCAATTTGACAATCCCATATCTGCTGTTTCATAATTTCACAAATTCATAATTTCTCAAAATTTCACATTTTCATCTTTTTAGTTTCACAATTTTCTAAGGCACATTAATTTGATAAATTCGATTTTAAATTTCGCACTTCAACAGTTTCATAATTACGTCTTCAAAGTTTCACATTTTCAGAATTTCAATTCCATCGTGTCGTCAATTTGATAAATTCATAATTTTAAATTTCACACCTTCACTGTTTCCAGTTTTAGTTCCAATTTTAGTTCCCGTGTAATAATTTCGATTTGACATTAATTTTTACAATTTCAAAAATTAATATTACCGCTATTTGACAATTACACATTTGCAGTTTCATAATTTCACAAATTTCACATTTTCAAAATTTCAATTTTACAATTATTTCAGTTGATGAACTTATAATTTTAAATTTCACACTTCTAGTATTATAATTTTGGTTCCAAAGTTTTACAGTTTCAAAAATTCAGTATCGGAATTGAGGATCCCATATTTTCAGTTTCATAATTTCAGAAAGTTTCACAATTTCGTATATTATCAGTTTCACAATAATTTTAGTGAGGTTCATTTCAAATTTCACGCCTTCAAATTTTGACATTATCTTAATTTCGGTTTAGAATTTCATTATGTTAGTTTGATAAATTCATATCTGTAAATTTTAGTTTCATAATTTTAGTTCCAAAGTTTTATAATTTTAGTTTGGGTTATTCATTTTTCAATATAAAAAAATCATAGTATCGCAATTTGACAATCCCATATCTTCAGCTGTTTCATAATTTCACAAATACATAATTTCGCAAAATTTCACATTTTTATATTTATATTAGTTTCACAATTTTCTAAAGCATATTTGATAAATTCGATTCTAAATTTCGCAGTTCAACAGTTTCATAATTTAAGTTCCACCAATTCATAATTTTGGTCTAAAAAATTTATTTTCACAATTCCACACCTTAACAACTTCGTAATGTTGGCTCTAATGTGTTATGTATTTTTCCTGCCTCATATTAAAATTCTAATTTTTAAAATTTTAATAATTTCAATTTCATCGTGTCGTCAATTTGATGAATTTATAATTTTAAATTTCACACCTTCACAGTTTCATAATTTTAGTTCTAGTTTAATAATTTTTTTCGTTTTGACATTAATTTTTACAATTTCAAAAATGTCAATGTCAATTTGATAAATTCCTACTTATTTGTAAATTTCTGTTTCATAATTTTAGTTTCAAAGTTTTATAATTCCAGTTCGACTTACTCATTTTAAATATAAAAAATTCATAGTATCCCAATTTGACAATCTCTTATCTGCTGTTTCATAATTTCGCAAAATTTCACATTTTCATCTTTTTAGTTTCACAATTTTCTAACGCATATTTAATAAATTCAATTTTAAATTTTATTGCCACAAATTAATAATTTAGGTCTGAATAATTCATTTTCACAATTTTAAAAAGTCATAGTTTTACAATTCCACACTGTCACGGCTTCGTAATATTGGCTCCAATGTGTTATGATTTTTTCCTGCCTTATTTTAAAATTCAAGTCTTCAAAGTTTCACATTTTCATCATTTCAATTTTACAATTTCATCGTGTGGTTGATTGGATAAATTCATAATTTTAAATTTCACATCTTCACTGTTTCATAATTTTAGTTCCAAAGTTATATAATTTCGGTTTGACATTCATTTTTACAATTTCAAAAATTCATATTATCGCATTTTGACAATCCCACATTTGCAGTTTCATAATTTCACAAATTTAACATTTTCATAATTTCAGTTCTACAATTTCAGTATGTCAATTTGATAAATTCATATTTGTAAATTTCAGTTTCATACTTTTAGTTTCAAAGTTTTATAATTTCAGTTCGACTTACTCACTTGAATATAAAAAATTCATAGTATCGCTATTTGACAATCCCGTATCTGCTGTTTCATAATTTCGCAAAATTTCACATTTTCATCTTTTTAGTTTCACAATTTCTTAACGCTTATTTGATAAATTCAATTTAAAATTCTATCGCCACAAATTACTAATTTTGGTCTAAATAATTCATTTTCACAATTTAAAAAATTCATAGTTTTACAATTCCACACTTTCACGGCTTCGTAATGTTGGCTCCAATGTGATGATTTTTGCACAGCCTCATTTTAAAATTCACATCTTCAAATTTCACATTTTCATAATTTAAATTTTACAATTTCATCGTGCCGTGCATTTGATTATTTCATAATTTTAAATTTCACGCCTTCACAGTTTCATAATTTTAGTTTAAAACTTTTATAGTTTCGGTTTTACATTCATTTTTACAATTTCAAAAATTTGTACAATTTGACAATCGCACATTTGCAGTTTCAAAATTTCACAATTTTCACATTTTCATAATTTCGGTTGTACAATTTCATTATGTCAATTTGATAAATTCATAATTGTAAATTTCAGTTTCAAAGTATTATAATTTCAGTTCGACTTATTCATTTTGAAAATAAAAAATTCATAGTATCCCAATTTGGAAATCCCATTTCTGCTATTTCATAATTAGTTTCACAATCATTTAAGGCATATTTGATAAATTCGATTTTAAATTTGGCACTTCAACAGTTTCATAATTACGTCTTCAAAGTTTCACATTTTCAGAGTTTCAATTCCATCGTGTCGTCAGTTTCATAAATTGATAATTTTACATTTCACACCTTCACTGTTTCATAATTTTAGTTCCCGTGTAATAATTTCGATTTGACATTAATTTTTACAATTTCAAAAATTAATATTACCGCTATTTGACAATCACACATTTGCAGTTTCAATTTTACAATTATTTCAGTTGATGAATTCATAATTTTAAATTTCAAACTTCAGGTATCATAATTTTGGTTCCACAAATTCACACTTCCATGACATCATAATTTTTTTCTCCTAATAATTGCTCATAATTTCAGACTTTCTGAGTTCAGTTTCATAGTTTTCGGTTTTACAATTGTATTAAGTCAATTTGATAAATTCATATTTTGCAGTTTCATAATTTTGGTTCCAAAATTTATAATTACGATTTGACTTCGCAAAATTTTACTTTTATATTTTTAGTTTCACATTATTCTAATGTAAATTTGACAAATTCGTTTAAATTTGTCATTTTAACAATTTTAGTTCTACAAATTAGGTCAATGTTAATCACGGTAAAAACTTTTTTATTTTGGTGAATAGGGTGAGCTTATCATTTCGATTTCTCTTCGGGTTTCTCATTTATCGTTTTTAAAACCAATGTCAGCGATCCTCCATAGTTCATTTCAGTGCTTTGAATGTAGGCAGTTTAATTTTCCTAAATACTTTTAAAGTTACGTTCAGCGGTTGCAAAATCAACTGTTTGAATTTCTACCACAGTTCGTGACACACCCTGTAGATAATATGTTGATGATACGATGTTGAACGCATCTCCAACATCTCCAACAAACTCCGAAGACGCTTTCAGTCCTCCTCTCGCAATTTAAAGAGACTCTCCTCTCGCGCGAATTGCCGGAAGTTCCCCTGGATCGCGCGTAAAGTTTTCTCTCTCCGGGCTGATTTGAAAGTCAAAATGAAAGTTTCGAGATAAGTATTGCTAAGTTGGTGGTGTTTGCAGGTATACTTAAGGGACGTCTGGATCTGGGGTACTCGGCGAGCAGCGACACCAACAGCGTGCATCGCGCGTTGCATATCATCCAGCCGGGCCCGGATCTTTCCGGGGACTACACCTGTCTCGTCTCCACCTTCGCCAGCGAGGACAGGAAGACCAAGAGGATGCTGGTCTTCGGTGAGTTCAAATTTGACATTTTAGCGTTAGCATTTTAGCATACTCGAGCAAAAAGTGTGATTGAAAGTTTTCTGTTTTTAAATCGATGCAAGATTTTAACCACAAAAAGTTAGAAGGTGTTTACTTGGTCCGACAAAAACTTTCTGACGCTTTCAAGTTCATGTAGTCATAGGCGAAGGGTCAAATAAGGGGTCAGAAAAATGATCAAAAAAATTTCGGATTTCAGCAAAGTGGTAAATGGAAAAAAGATTTTATTTTGACGAGTTGTACTTGTGGTTAAATTTTCTGCTAGGACCTATATAACACCCCGTATGTGTGAAAACTTTGACGAGCACAGCCTACTGTTTTCAAATCGAGACGGTTTCGGCAAGACATGGAAACGTAGTAAAAATTCCTTTCGAATACTCCACAGACTGCAAAAAGAAGTAGTTCGTATTTATAAAGTACCGTCTTAATTAAACCACCGGCCGACAAATAATAATTTCCTTGTAAAACACAGACACGATAGTCTTTGAAGCCGACCAAACACGGCCCCTTAATTAGAATTTTTATTAAACTTCTTCCGCCCCCAGCCATCCACCTCTCCAATTACTACAAACCGTACAGTATTCTACTAAGGGATGAATTTCTCAAATTCGCATGCGGTTGCGACGACCCGGCCCATAAATTACGCTAAATGCTGTCTCGAGACTGCAGCGGCGGGATCTCCCTGCGACATTTTTATCAAAATTGAGTTAAAATATTTTCTTTAATAAAGGATATAAAAGTATATGATACGGGGTTTACAGAGGCGGGTTCTGTTCGCGGTCCACTGGTTTGCGCTCGTAAATAATGGGAGTTTTGCTGCCGTGCTGCTAGCTGCGCTCTTTGTGCTCCGGCATAATTGAAAAGAGAAATAAGAAGTGAGTCGGGTATTCAAAGCGGTGATTGTGGTTGCGTCTTTCTGCGACGGGATTAATAGTGTGGTAATTGCTGGGATTGTTGTTTAATCAAGCCGTGCTTTGCTTATTTATATGCTCGATAGCTCTAGACCATCGGCGGAAAAAAAAACGTCTTATAGTAAATTAATGTCAAGCTTCTTCTTATTAATTTTTCGTAAATTTTCTTTTACTGAACGCAGTCGACATTATCGACAAAAGAGAAGGAAGAGACAAAAGATAAATACTGACAGAAGACAAAATTGACAAACACAACAAAATAATCCAAACAGAAACCAACACAGAACCACCAGGTCACCAGGAAGTTAAAAAGACCAATGAGATCATAGAGAGACAAAAGAAACCAAAGGGAAAAAAGAGGCAAAACTTTCCCAAATTACTGAAATTGTGTTTTGAGATCACATCATCTTAGAACCGTTACCATGGAGCCGTTTGTTCTTGTTGACAGTTATCCTGTAACAAATAGTTTTGTGATTTTTTTTACAAAATAAATTTTACGAAAGAAGAAATGATCGTATCGTATAATGCGTTAGGAGCAGCCGAAAGAAATTCCTTTTTGGCCACAAGAATTTACAACGTTTTGAAAACACTGGACACGTGGCCTACAACAAAAAACAATTAATTGGTAGAAGAGTAGGTGAGCTAGAAGTTCTACTAATATTAGAAGAAAATCTTCCCTCCAGTACAAAAGAAATTACTGCCCAATCTGATATTTCAAAATCTTCAGTAAACCGTGTGATCAAAAAACATCGGTTTCATCCATACCATATTGAACTGCCTTAAGAATTGCAAGAAACTTATAGTGGAATTATGCCAAATATTGGACAATCTTCTAGAAAGGAATAGAAATATTTTAAACAGAATTTTGTTCAATTATGAGGCGACCTTTAAGAGTAATGGGCATGTCAAGAGGCATAATATGCACTATTATGCCACTGAAAATCCCCTCTACCAATCAGCTGTCCTTAATGTGGTTGCAACAGGATGGAGCTCCTGTACATTTCTATTCGAATGTAAGAAGATATTTAAATGATTGGTTGCTGAGACGTTGGAATGGTAGGAGCGGTCCTGTCAAATGGCCAGTAAGATCACCCGATTTAACGCCTCTAGATTTATGTAAAGGATAGATTCTATCGAATTCTTACGTAAACCTAAGCCTGTCTACCTCTCGGTGTCATTTCTGAAGTAATTTAATAAATTATACAATAAACGACTAGCTCCATGGCAACAAGTCCAAGGAGATCTGATCTTAATACGATCTCATGAATTTGGAAAAGTTTTTTAGGTTTTTTGTACAAAAAAAAGTTCTAACATTTTCCGAAGCAAACCGTAAGAAAGATTATTAAAAATGCTATTTGATGGTATAATGGAATATAGGGTGTTCAATTTGAAAAAAAAAGTTATACATTTTGCGAAACCGTACACCCTGTATAGAAATATCAATTTAGATGACTTTCAATCGGTATGTATTAAAGTTTGGATCTATAAAAAATTATTGACAGAATAATATTCAGTTATCTTTGTTGGAATGGTCTCTGCAATTTTTTTAAAAAGGACAAAATTTTACCTAAAATCCTTTATAACTCAAGAACCATCCATAATAAACCTGTGGTACCTAATATCATTTTGCTCAGCATTAATTGCTCCTTTAATTCAATAACTAATATACAGGGCCACTGCATTAAAAAAAACGAGTGTGCTTTAGACCACACGACTGAAGTAAAACTTCATTTCGCCATTGTGAAAGTGCTCTTAATTTATGTAAGTTTATAAATGGAGCTAGAGAATCCTGAATTAATACCGCCTGCAGTATTGGATGATGCATGTTTCAGTTTGTCGTCAGCGAAAATTCGGCAATCATGTGTAGCGATTATTAAGATAAGTAGCGTAATTGCGTACAAAACTCACACACGCAAATTGGTGTATTGACAAAAGTTTGGATCTACAACCTAAAAGACGCGGGTTCGAATCCCGTTAAGGCAAACATTTTTTCTATGAATTAATTATTATTATTATTATTAAAACTTCCGTTCGCTTCGCCCGATCACAATTTTCGTAACGTTCTGGTCAGGCATTCACCAGCTTACTCCCCAAGTCAAGTGTCCGTAAAGTATTTACTTCAAAAACATAACTTCGGTTAGGACACTCTGTATATGATTTTTAATAATATTAAATTGTGAAGGTATCCTTTGGCTATCCTCCCCCGAAAACGCCGTTTTGATATCTGCCAAAATAAGAGCGTAAATGATGGTCCACACACTTCTTGGACACCCGGTATATTATATAATTATATAGTATGTATGTACCCACATTTTCATAATATTTCATTAAATTTCCAATTTTAAGATTCTTAACACACAAAAGAGACGAAACATACAAAAGAGACAAAATATACAAAAGAGGCAAAACAGACAAAAGAAACAAAAGAGACAAAAGAACCAAACGCGACAACAGAGACGAAAGAGACAAGAGAGACAAAAGAGGCTGAAGAGACAAGAAAGGCTAAAGAGACGAGAAAGACTAAAGAGACAAGAGAGACAAAAGAGTCAAAAGAGACAAAAGGGACAAAAGAAACAACAGTGACAAAACAGCCTGAATAATCTAAAGAGATACCAACACACAACTTTGGTATATTACTAATATTAGGACACTCTGTATATGATTTTTAATAATTTTAAATTGTGAAGGTATCATGTGGCTATCGTCCCCCGAAAACGCCGTTTTGATATCTTTCAATATAAGAACGTAAATGATGGTCCACACACCTCTGGGACACCCGGTATATTATATAATTATATAGTATGTATATGCCCACATTTTCATAATATTTTTCGAATTTTAAGATTCTTAAGACACAAAAGAGACGAAAAATACAAAAGAGACAAAAAAGGCAAAAGAGAAAAGCGACAAAACAGACAAAAGAAACAAAAGAGACAAAAGATACAAACGCGACAAAAGAGACAAAAGCGACAAAAGAGACAAAAGGGATAAAAGAGACAAATGATACAAGAGAGAGAAAAAACACGATAAAGACAAGTGAAACAAAAGAGACAAAAGAGACTGAAGAGACAAGAAAGGCTAAAGAAACAAGAAAGACTAAAGAGACAAGAGAGACAAAAGAGTCAAAAGAGACAAAAGGGACAATAGAGACAACAGTGACAAAACAGCCTGAATAATCTAAAGAGATACCAACACACAACTTTGGTATATTACTAATATTAGGACACTCTGTATATGATTTTTAATAATTTTAAATTGTGAAGGTATCATGTGGCTATCGTCCCCCGAAAACGCCGTTTTGATATCTTTCAATATAAGAACGTAAATGATGGTCCACACACCTCTGGGACACCCGGTATATTATATAATTATATAATATGTATATGCCCACATTTTCATAATATTTTTCGAATTTTAAGATTCTTAAGACACAAAAGAGACGAAAAATACAGAAGAGACAAAAGAGGCAAAAGAGACAAAAGCGACAAAACAGACAAAAGAAACAAAAGAGACAAACGCGACAAAAGATACAAACGCGACAAAAGAGACAAAAGCGACAAAAGAGACAAAAGGGACAAAAGAGACCAATGATACAAGAGAGAGAAAAAACACGATAAAGACAAGTGAGACAAAAGAGACTGAAGAGACAAGAAAGGCTAAAGAAACAAGAAAGACTAAAGAGACAAGAGAGACAAAAGGGACAAAAGAGACAACAGTGACAAAACAGTCTGAATAATCTAAAGAGATACCAACACACAACTTTGGTATATTACTAATATTAGGACACTCTGTATATGATTTTTAATAATTTTAAATTGTGAAGGTATGGTGTGGCTATGGTTTCCCGAAAACGCCGTTTTGATATCTGTCAGAATAAGAGCGTAAATGATGATCCACACACCTCTGGGACACCCGGTATATTATATAATTATATAGTATGTATGTACCCACATTTTCATGATATTTTTCGAATTCTAAGATTCTTAAGACACAAAAGAGACAAAACAGACAAAAGAAACAAAAGAGACAAACGCGACAAAAGAGACAAAAGAGACAAGAGGGACAAAAGAGACAAAAGAGACAAAAGGGACGAAAGAGACAACAGTGACAAAACAGCCTGAATAATCTAAAGAGATACCAACACACAACCACCAGGCCAACAAGACAAAAGAGACAAAAGAGACAAAAGAGACAAAAGAGACAAAAGAGACAAAAGAGACAAAAGAGACAAAAGAGACAAAAAAGACGAAAGAGACAAAAGAGACAAAAGAGACAAAACAGACAAAAGATACAAAAGAGACAAAACAGACAAAAGAAACAAAAGAGACAAACGCGACAAAAGAGACAAAAGAGACAAGAGGGACAAAGTGACAAAAAAGACAAAAGAGACTGAAGTGACAAGAAAGGCTAAAGAGACAAGAAAGATTAAAGAGACAAGAGAGACAAAAAAGTCACAAGAGACAAAAGAGACAAAAGAAACAGAAGGGACGAAAGAGACAACAGTGACAAAACAGCCTGAATAATCTAAAGAGATACCAACACACAACCACCAGGTCAACAAGACAAAAGAGACAAAAAAGACGAAAGAGACAAAAAAGACGAAAGAGACAAAAGAGACAAAAGATACAAAAGAGACAAAACAGACAAAAGAAACAAAAGAGACAAACGCGACAAAAGAGACAAAAGAGACAAGAGGGACAAAAGTGACAAAAAAGACAAAAGAGACTAAAAAGACAAGAGAGACAAAAAAGTCTAAAGAGACAAAAGAGATAAAAGAGACAAAAGGGACGAAAGAGACAACAGTGACAAAACAGCCTGAATAATCTAAAGAGATACCAACACACAACCACCAGGTCAAAAAAAAAAAACAAAAGAGACAAAAGAGACAAAAGAGACAAAAGAGACAAAAGAGACAAAAGAGACAAAAGAGACAAAAGAGACAAAAGAGACAAAAGAGACAAAAGAGACAAAAGAGACAAAAGAGACAAAAGAGACAAAAGAGACAAAAAAGACGAAAGAGACAAAAGAGACAACAGTGACAAAACAGCCAAAATAATCTAAAGAGATACCAACACACAACCACAAGGTCCAAAAGAAAAAAGGGACAAAAGAGACAAAAGAAAAAAAAAGCGACAAAATAAACAAAAGAAACAAAAGAGACAAACGCGGCAAAAGAGAGGAAGGAGACAGAAGAAACGAAAGGCACAAAAGACACGAAAGATACAAGAGAGACAAAAGACACGAAAAAGCAAGATAATTATACCAAAGGGACAAGGGGGACAAGGGAGACAAAATATACTGAAGAGACAAGATAGACTAAAGAGACAAGAGAGACAAAAGAGACAAAAGAGACAAAAGAGACAAAAGAGACAAAAGAGACAAAAGAGACAAAAAAGACAAATGAGACAAAAGATACAAAAGAGACAAAAGAGACAAAACCGTTCTTGGCTCTTCCTGACTCTGACCCGTCCTCTCCAATTTACAATGTTCATTTTCTGCAGATTGTCAGTATTTGTTGTCTTAAATTTGACAAAAGAAACACAAAAGACAAACGCGACAAAAGAGACGATGCAGACATAAGCCACGAAAGAGACAAGAGAGACTAAAAGGACAAGAGGGACAAAAGAGTCAAAAGAGACAAAAGTGACTGAAGAGACAAGATAGACTAAGGAGACAAGAGAGACTAGAGAGACAGAAGAGTCAAAAGAGACAGCAGAGACAACAATGACAAAACAGACTGAATAATCTAAAGAGATACCAACACACAACCACCAGATCAAAACGACAAAACAATCTAAGAAGTTAAAAAAAAAACAATGAGATCATGGAGACCAAACAGTGCAAAGTAACTTAGAATAATAAAGACACCATAGAAACCATTTCTAGAACCGTTCTCGGCTCTTCCTGACTCTGACCCTTCCTCTCCAATCTACAATGTTCATTTTCTGCAGATTGTCAGTATTTGTTGTCTTAAATTTGACAAAAGGGACAAAAGTGACGAAAGAGACAAAAGAAACAAAGGGAAAAGAGAGACGAAAGATACGAAAGAGACAATTGAGATTTTAAAGCTCCCAAATATTGAGCTTCTTAAGTCAAAATAGTATCTATTATGCGATTTTCAGATACTCAAACCACCAGGTTATCATAAAGACCATTTCACGGCTCTTCCTTACTCTGACCCGTCCTCTCCAATTTACAATGTTCTTTTTCTGTAGATTTTCTTTACTGAATCCGGTCGACATTGTCAGTATTTGCTTTTTTAAATTTTTGGATTATCATCCAGAAATCTGACAAAGGAGACAAAAAGTCAAAAGAGATAAAAGAGAAGAAAGCGACAAAAGACACAAAAGAGAAAAAAAGGAGGGAAAAGAGACAATAGAAAGATACTGACAGAAGATAAAATAGACAAACAAGTTAAAATAATCTAAAGAGGTAGCAACACACAACCAAAATGCAAAATGACCTAAAACTGCAAAGAAACCAAAGCGACCATTTTTACAACCCCTTCTCGGATATTTCTGACTCTGACTCGTCCTCTCCAATTTACAATGTTGACTTTCTGTATTTTTTTTTAATCTGGTCGACATTGTTTAGATTATCATTCAGAAATCTGACAAAAGAGACAAAAGGGACAAAAAAGAAAAAAATACACAAAGGAGATAAAAGAGAAGAAAGAAAGGCAAGAGAGATACTGAGAGAAGACAAAATTGACAAACAAGACAAAATAATCTAAAGAGATAGCAACATACAACCACCTGGTGAAAAAGACTAAAAAAAGAGAAGTGATATCACAGAGACCATAAAGTGCAAAGTGACTTAAAAGACTAAAGAAACCAAACCCCTTGTCGGATCTTCCTGACTCTGACTCGTCTTCTCCAATTTAAAATGTTCATTTCCTTTAGATTTTTTTGTTACCGAATCCGGTAGTCATTGTCAGTATTTGCTTTTTTAAATTTCTGGATTATCATCCAGAAATCTGACAAAAGAGACAAAAGAGGCAAAACAGACAAAAGATACGAAAGAGACAATTGAGATTTTCAAGCTCTCAAATTGTGAGCTTTTTTAGTCCACATATAGATGTCGTAGCCACATTACAAATTCCGCCGTTTTATCAAATGGCTAGCCACTTTATAAAACGCGGCCACATTCTAAGATCGTCGTTCATTTTGCATTATTTTACAATTCGGCCCGTATTTTCAGCCATTTGGCCTATAAAGTAAAATCCACATTCTTAAATGTAATGCTCCGTTCTCTTTATTGTAGAAAAAAAAATCCTTGGAACGTAGAACGCATTAATGAAATTATAACAATTGTTATGAATATTATGAAATCGAAAGCAGGCCTGCTTGAAATAGGGGAGACAAAAAAAATCAAAAAAAGGAAGCTGGAAAGTGAACCAAAACTCTACTTTGGATGTTCCTGATACAGCTCCAATATCTAAGAGAGAATGTGTTATGTAATGTAAATAATTATGTTAATATGCAAGTCGGATATAATCGTCGCCGCGTTGTCGGCCCCGTTGGGTTTTATTATGCCTTTAAAGTTTATGGATGCAAATAGCCATCGGGAACTCCGGCGAATTTTGACCATCAGACCCATCGGGAATTTTATAAAGTGGCTAGCCATTTGATAAAACGGCGGATTTTGTAAAATACAAAACAAAACAGAAGAGAGAGATAGATACAATAGAGATAAAAAAAAAACAAGATTGACAAAGATTGACAAAGAAAACTTAATCCGAGAAGTAATCTAAAAAGATACCAACAAAAACCACAGTATAATCTGAGACGTCAATAATTTGACATATTGAGACACATTTCTGTAGTTTTGAGAAATTAGCAACAACTTTTAAATCTTTGGCAGCTTTGAGATCAACACAACTAAAGCTGTACAATAACGAAATTTAATTAAAAATTGGCAAACCTGATTACGAACAGTAATTACTAGATTACTGGATCGAACGAACTTACCTCAAATGAAGTTCGATCTTGATTATATGTAGGTCTCTTTTTTAATTTATTAACAGACGAGAAATGAATTTTACAAACAGCTTTTCGGGTGTCTTCAGGTAACTATTCTAAATTCAGTATTACGACAATGTTATCACAATGATAATTTTTAGGAAACGATGTATTTTTAGCTGCATTGAGAAAAATATTTGAAAATGGTAAAACAGAAATAGCCAAATTCGGAGATTTGAAATAAGTTTAAAGGAAGATAGTAACAACTGCAAATAAAACACACAAAAAATGAACAAATTTACACAATTGACACCTAGTAGTTAGCTTTGGAATGACAACTCGGACGTCAAGCTCACGTGTTGCATACACTATTGTATTACCGTTAATTGTCCCGTTTCCCAGTCAATCTACTAAGTGGTGTAAAAGCCAGCCTCATGTAAATATAGACACAGGGCCATTAAGCATATTAAAATTTACCCTCATATCGATTTCGAAAAATTTCCCGCTCAAATAACGCTCACGAATTCGGGTCCTGTTTACTCGCCAGTTTCCGACATTACAAAATAATCTTTTAAATAAAGAGAAGTCGGCGAATTGGAAGCGCGCAAATTTACTTGACGAACTCGAGAGCTTTAGTAACACAAAGCCGAAGCTCATCAGGGCTATGGATTTTCTTTGCGACGAATTAGCAGTCTCATTGCCGCGAAATACGAGTACTTTTCAACTTAAATAAGCTCGTTTTTGTTTCGTTGTGCCAGAAAGCTTTTCTTGTCTGTCGGCGGAATTAACTTTAAATTAGTGATGCCGCACTACATGCTGCAAACATTTTTCCGTTTTCAAGGAAGTTTTGGCTTTTGATCTCACATTTGCCCCGGATCCCTTTGTTTGCGCACATATTACATTTTGTTTTGGTTGAAAAAGCTGCAGGTCGCTTAATGCCTTCGGTGGACCCACTGAAATCGTTACCTCTTTGAGAACCAGTAATTGCGATGTCTTTTATCTGCGACGTGAAGAGAAAATAACAGCTTTTCCGGGAAGGACTTTGTTGAGGTTCTTGGAAATTGATTCGCTTCTACGTAACGGAGGAGAGACGTGACTGCAATTTTTCCACTTCATCTAGAAAAGCTAAATTACCCAAAAATTTCCGAAACCAGAACCCCAGCCGTTCGGCCGAGAGCAGTGTCCGGCTGAAATGAATTGTAAGACGTCACGCGAAGAGAGACACTAAAATCACACTATCAGGTCACAAATCCCGGCGTTTAATTACATTTCCTCCTCTCAGAGATGACGAGCCATTGAAAAGCCATTCTGCGTCGGCAATGAAAAGTGATTCTCTCCCGCACAGCCCGTCGCAGTGTTAGCGAAACGATGATAACGCAAGATAAACTTAACAAATTTAATAGTCCATTAAAATTTATCATCTCTGCGCCGATTAAAATGCACCATCGGGCCGATAACATCGGCCCGTCCTATGTTCGCAGCAGACATCAAACTGAAATGTGCGTCGATAAATTGTCAACGGGAGGATAATTGTGCAGTCACACCAGCAGCCGGTTATGGAGTTCGATAATTGAACAAGAAAATTCGACAAGTTTTGATGCTCTGGAATAGTCACGTCGGCATGTGTACAATGTGAGTTAGGGAGCTAATTTCTGTTTACGGTTTGCACGCCACATTCTACCTAAACTATAAAACCAAATGCGGGGTGCACGGGTTGTGAACTGGTACAACTTGCCCCACTTGGGTGTTTCAAATTAAAACTTTGAATTTTATGTGAAAAAAATTTTGTATGTCACTTTATAGCGACAAACACTGCATCATCTGGTTGTAATATATTTCGCTAATTAAGCATTAAGTAGACCAAAGAAGTAAAGAGAATCAAGAATGTAAATTTAATGAGAGTAAAGAAACTACAGAAAAAAAAAACTAAACTGAACGGACTAAAAGGACCAAAAGGAGATCAACAAAACCAAAAAGTTTTGAGAGATGCAAAACTATAAAGAGACTAAAGTAATCAAGAGACCAAATACACCTAAGAGATTTAAAGGACTACGGAAATAAACGCGAAAACAACAAAAGGGGCTAAAAAACTAAAGGGACTAAAGAGACCAAAAACACCAAAGAGAATGAAGAGAATCCAGAGGAGTGAAGAAACAAAGAGACAAAAGATACAAGAGACTAAATAAACAAAAGAGGAAAAAAGATAAAGAGACAACAAACCAAAGAGACTAAAGAAAGCAAAGAGACAAAGGAAGAAAAGAATCAAAAAGACAAAAGGAATTACAAAGTTAAAAAACCAATGAGACCAAACAGTTCAAAGGAACTTAAAAGAGTAAAGAGACCATAAGACCATTTCACTGCTCTTCCTGCCTCTGACCCGTCCTCTCCAATTTACAAAGTCCAAACATGTATTATGACTTTATGAGAATTTCAGACACTCAAATTACCAGGTTCTCATAATGTTTTCATATTTTTAATTCAAAATTTAATATTCTTATTTTCTGGTGCTTCTGTTCTCAGGTGCTCATATAATCTCATCCTTAAAAAAAAAGGACAAAAGAGACAAAAGAGACAAAAGAGACAAAAGAGACTGAATAGACAAGGGAGACTAAAGAGACAAGAGAGACTAAATAGATAAGAGAGACTAAAAAGATAAAAGCGAAAAAAAAGACTAAAGAGACAAAAGAGGAAAAGAGGCAAAACAGATAAAATAATCTAAAGAGATACCAACACACAACCACCAGGTCAAAATGACAAAAAAACTATAAAGTTAAAAAGTCTAATGCGACCACAGAGACCAAATAGTTCAAAGTAGTAACTTAAAAGAGAAAAGAAACCATGGCGACTATTTCACGGCTCTTCCGGACTCTGCCGGTCCTCTCCAATTCACAATGTTAATCTTTTATAAGTTCTCTTAAAAGAGATAAAAGGGACAAAAGACACAAAAGAGATAAAATGGACAAAATATACCAAAGAGGCAAAAGAGACGAAAGAGACGAAAGGGACAAAAGAGACGAAAAACAAAAGAGATAAAAGACACCAAATAGACAAAAGAAACAAAAAAGACAAAAGAAACAACAAAGACAAAAGTTACAAATGAGACAAATGACACATACGAGAATGAAGAGACAAGAAAGACTAAAGAGACAAGAGAGACAAAAAAGACGGAACCGACAAAATAATCTAAAGAGATACCAACACACAACCACCAGGTCAGGTCAGGTCAGGTCAGGTCAGAGTTCAAAGTAACGTAAACGAAGAAGGACTCTGACCCTTCCTCTCCAATTTACAATGTTAATATTTTGTAGGTTGTCATTTACTGAATCCAGTCGACATTATGAGTATTTGCTGCCGTAAGAGACGAAAGAGAAAAAAAGGGACAAAAGAGGCAAAAGATACGAAAGAGACAAAAAAGACAAACGACATCTAGATTTCCCGAACTTGTAGGTTGGAAATTCTGGGCTCGCGCAGACCAAATAGAATAAAAAAAACTAAAAAGAATGAAGAAGCAGAAAGTATCAAAAGGACAGACAAAAAAGATAAAAGAAATAAAAAATCAATATGATATGAGATCAAAAACAACAAATACGTCATAGGCACTAAAAATACCAAAAAGACAAAGTACTAAAAAGACAATAGATGCAACAAATACAGAAAAGCAAAAATGACAAAACTGACAAAATTAACAGACAAGACAAAAGAGAATCAAGATACTAAAGAGACCAAAGAGACCAAAGAGACCAAAGAGACCAAAGAGACCAAAGAGACCAAAGAGACCAAAAAGATCAAAGAGACCAAAGAGTCTAAAGAGTCTAAAGAGTCTAAAGAGTCTAAAGAGTCTTAAGAGACTAAAGAGACTAAAGAAACTAAAGAGACGAAAGAGACTAAAGAATCTAAAGAGACTAAAGAGACTAAAGAGACTAAAGAGACTAAAGAGACTAAAGAGACTAAAGAGACTAAAGAGACTAAAGAGACTAAAGAGACTAAAGAGTCTAAAGAGTCTAAAGAGACTAAAGAGACTAAAGAGACTAAAGAGACTAAAGAGACTAAAGAGTCTAAAGAGTCTAAAGAGTCTAAAGAGAGTAAAGAGACTAAAGAGACTAAAGAGACGAAAGAGACTAAAGAGTCTAAAGAGTCTAAAGAGACTAAAGAGTCTAAAGAGACTAAAGAGACTAAAGAGACTAAAGAGACTAAAGAGACTAAAGAGACTAAAAAGACTAAAGAGACTAAAGAGACTAAAGAGACTAAAGAGTCTAAAGAGTCTAAAGAGACTAAAGAGACTAAAGAGACTAAAGAGACTAAAGAGACTAAAGAGACTAAAGAGACTAGAGAGTCTAAAGAGTCTAAAGAGTCTAAAGAGTCTAAAGAGACTGAAGATACTAAAGAGACTAAAGAGACTAAAGAGACTAAAGAGACTAAAGAGACTAAAGAGACCAAAGAGACCAAAGAGACCAAAGAGACCAAAGAGACCAAAGAGACCAAAGAGACCAAAAAGACCAAAGAGACCAAAGAGACCAAAGAGTCTAAAGAGACTAAAGAGACTAAAGAGACTAAAGAGACTAAAGAGACCAAAGAGACTAAAAATATCAGAAAGACCAAAGAAACCAAAGAGACCAAAAGGACCAAAAGGACCAAAGAGACTAAAGGAAACAAAGAAGACCAAAGAAGTCAAAGAGATTAAAGAGACCAAAGAAAACAAAAAGACCAAATAAACCAAAAAGTCAAAAGAACTAAAGAGACCAAAGAGACAAAAAATACCAGAGACCAAAGAGACCAAAGAGACTAAAGAATCTAAAAAGACTAATCGACTAAAAAAATTTGAAAAACTAATGAAACTAAAGAGACTAAAAGACCAAAAAGATCAAAGAAACCAAAAAGACCAAAGAAACCTTATAAACCAAAAAAAAAAGAGACAAAAGAGACTAGAGAGAACAAATATGCTAACCAGAATAAAAAGACTAAATGGATCAAAGAAACTATAGTGTTCAAAATGACAAAACGCATCAAAGAGAGTAAGGAAACCAGGGGGACTAAAAATACTAAAAGTATCAAAATGACTAAAGTGTCCATAGAGACTAAATTCCCCAAAAAAAAAAAAACACAAATACACCACCAAATACAGCAAAGAGAACAAGGAAACGAAATATTTATATTATTAATAAAAAGACTAAAAGTAGCAAAAAAACAAAGAAAGTAAAATTAATAAAAAGTACTAAAGAAACATAGGTAACAAAGAGAAAAAAAATTAAAATAGGATATTATGCAAATTTTATAGAAAGTATTTCTCAGGTATAACTGAAGCCCCTAACCTCGCAATGACCTCTATAACAAACTACTTCTTCTCCTTTGTGATCCGTGGCGTGGACCTTAACACCGACAAACACGATATTCTTCTGGCCATGGAAAATCTCAATCTCCCCATTCACAAAATGTTTAGAATCAAATCCCGCCGCACAAATAAGTGGACCCCGGCCATCACCGGAGACACAAACACCCTCGACCATGTCCTGACCCGCGGCATCAGTGCACTTAAAAACCAGAAGAATGTTCTTAAATCCAGGTGGAGTAAATTTAAATTAAAATTTAAATATATCTAAGTCGAACTCCACAAACTTTAATGAGCGTAAAATTACAAATGGAACATGTTTCGGCAGAACACTACTGCCATCATCAGCCCTAATTTACCAAGAGATTAATGATACAATTGATGAATTACAAAAGGGGTTCTCACTTTAAAGAATTTAAAAATTTTGACATTGAACTGCTCTTCTTGTGAGTCATTCGACATAGGTCAGACAGGTCGCAAAATTTCAGACCGTATTAAAGAACATTTTAGGCACATCTACAACAACACAGATCTTGATCCTCCTCCATCAACACCTTCTTCTTTCGCCAATCATATATTAATAACAAAACATAGTTTTTCACCATCAAATTCCAAATTGATTCATAAATGCAATAAAGGCCGGAAATTAGATTTTCTTTGGACTTTAGAAATAAGGAAAGCCTTGAAACTGGAAAACAGATCTTGTTTAAACGAACAGAATAATTTCAATAACCCCATTATTAATTCACTATTTTAATTTTTTACCACTCAAACAAACTCACCAGATTCTCCTTGATCCATTTTAATTTTTACATTTTATAAAATGTTGTTTTTACGAAATGTTTTAAAAATAATGTAACCTTTTCAAAACGTCAAATTTAATTCAAAATAACGTCAATGTCATATTTTTTAAAATTCTTTAAGGTAAGAACCCCTCTTGTAATTCATCAATTGTATCATTAATCTCTTGTTAAATTAGGGCTGATGATAGCGGTAGTGTTCTGCCGAAACATGTTCCATTTGTAATTTTACGCTCACTCCACTTGTTTGGATCGCTTAAAGCGCAGCCTCCTTCCCACTCCAATGAGCCAATAGGGTCGTCCCACAATTTTCAAAAACAGTTTTTCTAGAAACTAGACGAAAAAATATTATACCCCTATTTTTTGTTTATTAACGAAATTACGCGTTTACTAGATAAAAAAAAAAATCCGAAACATTTGTCTTATTTGAAACGCGCGCCTTTTAGTGACGCCAACACGGTACAAAATTTACCAGACAAGATTCAAGTTACTAGACGTGCCGACTAGTGAGAAGCGTACGAACCAATGAGAAAATTCTAGCCAAAATTGCGATTTTTGATATGCTCTGTTATCTTGCAAAACAACTTTATGAAACAATAGAACACCTTTTAGGGCTTCATGTTACATAGTCTACGAGATGCTATAGTTGAATTCGTCAAATTCAATCGAGGGGGACGAACCCATTGTTACCAGCTTGGCCACCCCTAGACAGAATACCCCAACAAAAACGTGTGCCTCAAATGCACGTGAAGCCCCTCAGCAAACAAGTGCCAACAATAGTAATGCCAATTCACATTAACAGCTGTTGACCAGCCACTAGGAGTTAGTATAGGTTAGGATTACCCTGGGATTGCCATCATTGCCAATATAAAAAAATAAGTTATACTATTTTTAGGATTTTCAGATACTCAAATTACCAGGTTCTCATATTTTAGCTCATATCATACCTTCCCATATTTTCATGTTTTTAGAAATTTAAGATTTATGGTGCTTAGATTTTCAGATGCTAACATTCATCGATACTCATCTTCTCAGGTGCTCAGGGTCACAAATTGCAAAACTCAGATTATTACGTTCTCAGGTGCCCGTTTAAGGAAAACAAAAGAGACAAAAGAGGAAAAAAGTCGGTCGACATAATCAGTATTTGCTGTCGTAAGAGACAAAAGAGACAAAAAAGACAAATTAATGAGATCTATTTTTCAGGCTCTAAAATTGTCAGCCTTTTACAAGATTTTCGGACACTCAAATTACCAAGTTATTTTAATCCCAGGTTACCACATTTTCATATTTTCAGTTCGAAATCCAAGATTTTTATTTTGTGATGCTTTGGTTCTCAGATGTTAAAAGCTAAATTGATAGGACTAAAAGGACCAAAAGGAGATCTAAATAGACCATACAGTTTGCATGCAGAGATGCAAAACTATAAAGAGACTAAAGTAATCAAGAGACCAAATACATCTAAGAGATTAGAAAGGTCTACAGAAATAAAAGCGATAAAAAAAGAGGCTAAAAAAGTAAAGGGACTAAAGAGACGAAAAACAGCAAAGAGAATGAAGAGATGTCCGATGGTCAAAATTGGCCGGAGTTCCCGATGGTCGGAAAATCCGGCTATTTGCATCCATAAACCTTAAAAGCATCATAAAACCAACGGGGCCGACAACGAGGCGACCACCATATCCGGCTTGCCTATTCACATAATTATTTACAAAAGGGAAAAAAAAGTTATCAGTTCGAAATCTAAGATTTTTGTTTTGTGGTGCTTATAGGTTCTCAAACATTCACAGGTACTCATATTTTCAGGTGCTCGGGTTCACAAATTACAAAATTAATATTAACACATAATATTATAAACCAGAAGAATGTCGATAAATCCAAGTGGAGTAAACACAAACGAAAAAAAATATATAAAATTACGTCAACGTCATAATTTTTTATATTCTAATATAATATATAAGGGCTGATGATGGCAGCAGTGTTCTGCCGAAACATGTTCCATCTGTAATTTTACACTTATTAAAGTTTGTGGAGTTTGAGACACCACATACGAAATAGGCCAAAAAGACAAAAGAGAGAATACTATCTGAGATGTCAATAATTTGACATATTGAGACATATTTCTGTAACTTTTAACTGTTTGACAGCTTTGAGACAAAAGAGACAAAAGAGACAAGAGAGATAAAAAAGACAAAGGAGACGAGAGAGATC
Source organism: Diaperis boleti (assembly GCA_963583935.1). Taxonomy (NCBI): domain Eukaryota; kingdom Metazoa; phylum Arthropoda; class Insecta; order Coleoptera; family Tenebrionidae; genus Diaperis; species Diaperis boleti. Next base: position 11,432,268 of record OY757242.1, read on the forward strand.
AAAGAAACAAAGGAGACAAAGGAGATAAAAAGGCCAAAGAGACAAAAAAAAAAACTAAAAAGACAAAAGAGAGAAGAGAGACAAAAGAAACAAAGGAGACAAAAGAGAAAACAAGCTCTCAAATTGTGAGCTTCTTAAGTCCCAAGATGTACAACGAGATTGTTCTCATAATTTCAGGTTACCACATTTTCATATTTTTTGGTGCTTATAGTTTCTCAAATGCTCACAGGTATTTTCAAGTTGTCAGGTTCACAAATTGCAAAATTCTCAGATATTTAGGTTCTAAGATGCTCATATTATCACATACTTAGAATTTATGTAGATTAAAGAAACAATAAAGATTAAAAAGAATAAAAAGACAAAATGCAAAATAAATTGGATAGACAAAATACACCAAAGGGATAACCAAGAGACACCACATATGAAATAGGCCAAAAAGACAAAAGAGACAACAGAGATAAAAAAAATAAGACAGAAATTGACAAAGAAGACAAAATAATCTAAAAAGATACCAACGGAAACCACTAAATCAAAAATGCAAAAGAAACAATGGAGATAAAAAGTACACTACAATCTGATACGTCAATAATTTGACATATTGAGACATATTTCTGTAGCTTTGAGAAACCAGTAACAACGTTGAAATGTTTGGCACCTTTGAGATCAACACATCTAAAGCTAAATAATAATGAAATTTTCTTAAAAAAATCAGAAAAATGATTACTTACAGTTCAATCTGAGACGTCAATAATTTGACATATTGAAATTGAGATAATATTCTATAGCTTTGAGAAACTAGTGGCAATGTTTACATGTTGTACAGATTTGGGATCAAGACAAACAAAGACAGAAGAGACAAAAGAGACAAAACAGCAGAAAGAAAAAAAAAGTCTAAGAGGGGTCCAATAGGCAAGAACACTAAAGAGACTAGGGAGGCTAAAGTGGCCAATTAAAAGTGACTAAACAGAAAGAAACAAACAAAAATGCAAATACAACAAAAGAGACAAAATACACCAAAGAGATAGATACCAACAGACTCAGATATCAATAGGTTAAAAAATGTAAGTGTGGCTAAAAGAGAAAACATCAAAAATACAAAAGATTAGAGAACACTAAAAAGAGTAAAGACGACAGAGTTACTGAAGAGACATAAAATGCAAAAGATATGTCGTAGATTAAAGAAACAACACAGACTAAAATGAGTAAATAGACAAAGGGCAACAAATAACAAAATAGTGTGTACAAATTGAACTGCTCTTCTTGTGAGTCATTCTACATACGTCAGACAGGTCGCAAGATATCAGACCATATTAAAAAACATTTCAGGCACATCTATAACAACATATATCTTGATCCTCCTCCATCAACACCTTCTTCTTTCGCCAATCATATGTTAATAACGAAATATAGTTTTTCACCATAAAATTCCAAATTGATTCACAAATGCAATAAAGACCGGAAATTAGATTTTCTTGACGCTTTGGAAATAAGGAACAGAATAATTTCAATTATCCCATTATCAATTCACTATTTTAATTTTTCCAATCAATTTTTTATTTTTTCATTCAACATTATTTTAACCTCAAATGCCAACTTTTTTCACTTATAATGATTTCATTATTTATCACCTTTTCTACCACTCAAACAAAGTTACCAGATTCTCCTTGACCCATTTTTAATTTTTACATTTTATAAAACGTTTTTACGAAATCTTTTAAAAATCATGTAACCTTTTCAAAATGTCAACTTTAATTCAAAATAACGTCATAATTTTAAACATTCTTTAAGGTAAGAACCCCTCTGTAATTTATCAATTTCATCTAAATGTATCATTAATCTCTTTTAGAATTAGGGTTGATGATGGGAGTACTTTTGTCCCGAAACATATTCCAATTGTAATTTTACGTTTATTAAAGTTTGTGGAGCTCGACTTGAATATATTTAAATTTTTATTTAAATAACAAAATACACTAAACCTCAGTGGCCAAGTTTATTTATTTCATATATTCTAGATATTTAGAAAATGTTAAATCTTTTTTGAATATTAGTTATATTAAAAGAATGTGAATGAAATGTGGAAAATATTTGAAGTATATATTTTAGTAACATGTATGTTAAATAGCATTACTTATATTTTAATGGAGACATTTACCCAATATATTTTTTTAAATATATTTAAAATATATATTTGTGGCTACTAGGGAAGAACCAAGGAGTGCAAAAGACTAAAATGACAATATAAAAGACTAGAAATATCAAATAAGTCTAGAAGTCCACAAGAAAATTAACAGATAAAAAATGTGCTTGACGTTTAATTATTTTATTGAAAACATTAAAAATACTCATAACAGCCTGTTGAAGCGCATCGTACCGGTGGAAATTACTTCAACGAAATTTTCTGTGTCTCAATAAAAATGTAATTCCTGCCAAACAGTCACAATAAACTACGTATTTTTGGGACCACCAGCACACAATTCCACTATTTTCCCCCAAATTATTTATTCACAGCAAAATATTTTCCAATACTTTGAGCCCAGCATCCAGCTGTCAATTTCCCGGCCCGAAATACCCGCGAGCCCGAAAATCAGCTCCCATCCGACCCGTCACGCGCAAAAACGGAATTCGTCCCGATAATCTAGTTCGAAAAAAAAATCGACGGGCCGATTAGCGGAACGTCCGCGTCGCGAACAAACGGTGAATAACGACCGAAAACAGGGAAAAAATTCATGAGTACGCTCTCGCGAGACGCACAAACGATTTTTATGTGTCGCCGCTGCAGCAAGAGCGCAACTTTTGCGCGAGCTGGTTTTAATAACAAATTAACCACGGTTTGAATAATTCACATTTACATATTCATGCGGGAATTGCGACACACCAAACAGCGGCGCTCGCTTAATTATTCCAATTTTCATAGTGGTGGAGACGGCGAAATGGCGGATTTTGTGTATTTAACACTATGGGAAAAAACGGGAAGCGCGAGGAGCGAGAACTCAAAGAGAAAATTTTGTAAAATTGTCTCTTAACGTGTTGCAGGCAATATGCACTTATTAATGCGAGAACCATTAAAGAATATGAGGCTGGAAACACTGTGTTGCGGCAGAGGGTTGTATGTATGACCCACAGATTTGCACAGAATAAAAAGGAATTCATTGAATCTAACTTTGATATCATCAAAAAAACCACAATCTACAACAACACAGATCTTGATCCTCCTCCATCAACACCTTCTTCTTTCGCCAATCATATATTAATAACGAAACATAATTTTTCACTCTCAAATTCCAAATTGATTCATAAATGCAATAAAGGCCGGAAACAGATCTTGTTTAAACGAACAGAATAACTTCAATAATCCCATTATTAATTCACTATTTTAATTTTTTACCACTCAAACAAACTTACCAGATTCTCCTTGATCCATTTTAATTTTTACATTTTATAAACACATGTACATGTAACCTTTTCAAAACGTCAAATTTTAATTCAAAATAACGTCAACGTCATAATTTTTAATATTCTTTAAGGTAAGAACCCCTCTGTAATTCACCGATTGTATAATTAATCTCTTGTTAAATTAGGCAGTAGTGTTCTGCCGAAACATGTTCTATTTGTAATTTTACGCTCATTAAAGTTTGTGGAGTTCAACTCAGATATATTTAAATTTTAATTTGATATCATCGTTGAGCAATAAGTGTACGCAACTCGTTTTCAAAACAAATTTATTAAACTCCCTGAACGGTAAGCGTTACTTTGGTCTGTTTTAACTCACACTTTAAAAAACCTGGAGGTTGGAAATACTGGCCTCGAGCAGAAGCTTTTATGCAACCATCAATATAAGCAAGAATGTTTTCTGTTTACCAGGATTAAAGAATACGAAGAAATTCATAAACACAGGAAAGAAACTAGAAAGTTCTAAGAAGACGAAGAAGACCAAAAGAATAAAACTAATTGTACAAAAGAAACAAGGATACAAAAGAAACAAAGGAGACTAAATCGTCCGAAGGGACAAAGAAACGAAACATACTAAAAGAGACTAGAGAGAATAAGGAATATAAAAAAAGGCAAACAAAGTCCTTTTAATAGACACCGAAGAGAAAAACGAAAAAAAACAAAACACTAAAGGAACAAAACTAAAACTAAAAAGACCAAAGATAGTAAACAGAAAACAATGGGGAAAAAAGAAGTGCAAAAAAATAAGGAAACTAAAGAGATGAAAGAGACCAAAAACATCAAAAAAACAGAAAAAACAGGCAAAATTCATAAAAACATACAAAAAAAAGAAATAAAAGCGACCACAATCGAAGGAAAAAATGAGACCAAATTTACAAAAGAATAAAAAACTAAAGAGGGTTAGGTACCGAAGCGTCCAAAAGGACTAAAGACTAAATAGAAAAAAAAAACTAAAAAGAATAACCACAAAAAGACAGACAAAAAAGGATAAAAGAAATAAAAGATGTGATTTGACAGTTCCGAGAGAATAAAGTGATCAAAGTGACCGAAGGTATCAGAAAGAACAAATACATAAAAGGCACTAAAAATACCAAAGAGACAAATACTAAAAAGGCAATAGATACAGAAAAGCGAAAGCGACAAAACCGACGAAATTAACAAACGAGTCAAAAGAGTATAAAAAAACCAAAAAGACCAAAGAGACCAAAGAAACTTTAATATTTGATGTTAAAAAATTTTACTTAACACAGTCAATAGACCAAGAATAGACTAGAAAAACTAAAGAGACTAAAGAGACTAAAGAGACTAAAGAGACTAAAGAGACTAAAGAGACTAAAGAGACTAAAGAGACTAAAGAGACTAAAGAGACTAAAGAGACTAAAGAGACTAAAGAGACTAAAGAGACTAAAGAGACTAAAGAGACTAAAGAGACTAAAGAGACTAAAGAGACTAAACAGACTAAAGAGACTAAAGAGACTAAAGAGACTAAAGAGACTAAAAAGACCAAAGAGACCAAAGAGATCAAAGAGACCAAAAAGACCAAAGAGATCAAAACACTAAAGGAACAAAAGAAACCAAAAAGATCAAAAAACTAAAAAAAAAACAAAAATTGTAAACAGAGAAAAATGACAAAAAAAAAGACAGATACAAAAGAATAAAGAAACTAAAGAGATGAAAGAGACCAAAAACATCAAAAAGACAAAAAAAAACAAAGCGGCAAAATTCATAAAAACATACAAAAGCGGTAAAAGGAATAAAAGCGACAACAATCGAAGAAAAAAATGAGACCAAATTTACAAAAGAACAAAAAACTAATGAGGCTTATGGGACCAAAAAGGCCTCAAGGAACCAAAAAGTAAAAATAAAATACCACAGCGTCCAAAAGGAGTAAACACCAAATAAAAAAAAAACTAAAAAGAATAACCAAGCAAAAAGGATCAAAAGGACACACAAAAAAAAAAACGAAATAAGTAAAAAATTAATGTGATTTGAGAGTTCCGAGAGAATAAAGTGATCAAAGCGACCGAAGATATCAGACAGAGCAAATACATCAAAGGCAATAGATACAGAAAAGTGAAAGTGACAAAACAAAATTAACAAACGAGTCAAAAGAGACTCAAGAGTATAAAGAAACCAAAGAGACCAAAGAGACCAAAGAAATTTTAATATTTGATCTTAAAAAATTTTACTTAACAGACTCAATAGACCAAGAATAGACTAAAAAGACTAAAGAGACTAAAGAGACTAAAGAGACTAAAGAGACTAAAGAGACTAAAGAGACTAAAAAGACTAAAGAGACTAAAGAGACTAAAGAGACTAAAGAGACTAAATAGACTAAAGAGACTAAAGAGACCAAAAAGACCAAAGAGACCAAAGGGACCAAAGAGACCAAAGAGACCAAAGAGACCAAAGAGACCAAAGAGACCAAAGAGACCAAAGAGACCAAAGAGACCAAAAAAACCAAAGAGACCAAAAAGGCCAAAGAGACCAAGGCGACTAAAGACACTAAATGAATCAAAGGACCAAAGAGACCAAAGAAATTTTAATATTTGATGTTAAAAAATTTTACTTAACAGACTCAATAGACCAAGAGTGGACTAAAGAGACTAAAGAGACTAAAGAGACCAAAAAGACCAAAAAGACCAAAGAGACCAAAGAGACCAAAGAGACCAAAGAGACCAAAAAGACCAAAAAGACCAAAGAGACCAAAGAGACCAAAGAAATTTTAATATTTGATGTTCAAAAATTTTACTTAACAGACTCAATAGACCAAGAATAGACTAGAAAGACTAAAGAGACTAAAGACACTAAAGAGACTAAAGAGACTAAAGAGACTAAAGAGACTAAAGAGACTAAAGAGACTAAAGAGACTAAAAAGACTAAAGGGACTAAAGAGACTAAAGAGACTACAGAGACTTAAAAGACTAAAGAGAATAAAGAGACCAAAAAGACCAAAGAGACCAAAGAGACCAAAGAGACCAAAAAGACCAAAGAGATCAAAACACTAAAGGAACAAAAGAAACTAAAAAGATCAAAGAACTAAAAGGACCAAAAATTGTAAACAGAAAAATGAGGAAAAAAAGACGAATACAAAAGAATAAAGAAAAAAAGGGATAAAAGAGACCAAAAACATCAAAAAGACAAAAAAACAAAAGAGGCAAAATTCATAAAAACAGATACAAAATTGGTAAAAGAAATAAAAGCGACAGCAATCGAAAGAAAAAATGAGAGCAAATTTACAAAAGAATAAAAAATTAATGAGGATTATGGGACCAAAAAGGCCTAAAAGAACCAAAAAGTAACAAAAATAAAAATACCAAAGCGTCCAAAAAGACTAAACACCAAATAAAAAAAAACTAAAAAGGATAACCAAGCAAAAAGGATCAAAAGGACACACACAAAAAAATGAAATAAATAAATAATAATTAATGTGATTTGAGAGTTCCGAGAGAATAAAGTGATCCACGTGACCGAAGATATCAGAAAGAACAAATACATCAAAGGCAATAGATACAGAAAAGTGAAAGTGACAAAACAAAATTAACAAACGAGTCAAAAGAGACTCAAGAGTATAAAGAAACCAAAGAGACCAAAGAGACCAAAGAAATTTTAATATTTGATCTTAAAAAAATTTACTTAACAGACTCAATAGACCAAGAATCAAGAATAGACTAAAAAGACTAAAGAGACTAAAGAGACTAAAGAGACTAAAGAGACTAAATAGACTAAAGAGACTAAAGAGACTAAAGAGACCAAAAAGACCAAAGAGACCAAAGAGACCAAAGAGACCAAAGAGACCAAAGAGACCAAAGAGACCAAAGAGACCAAAAAGACCAAAGAGACCAAAAAGGCCAAAGAGACCAAGGCGACTAAAGACACTAAATGAATCAAAGGACCAAAGAGACCAAAGAAATTTTAATATTTGATGTTAAAAAATTTTACTTAACAGACTCAATAGACCAAGAGTGGACTAAAGAGACTAAAGAGACTAAAGAGACCAAAAAGACCAAAAAGACCAAAGAGACCAAAGAGACCAAAGAGACCAAAGAGACCAAAAAGACCAAAAAGACCAAAGAGACCAAAGAGACCAAAGAAATTTTAATATTTGATGTTCAAAAATTTTACTTAACAGACTCAATAGACCAAGAATAGACTAGAAAGACTAAAGAGACTAAAGACACTAAAGAGACTAAAGAGACTAGAGAGACTAAAGAGACTAAAGAGACTAAAAAGACTAAAGGGACTAAAGAGACTAAAGAGACTACAGAGACTTAAAAGACTAAAGAGAATAAAGAGACCAAAAAGACCAAAGAGACCAAAGAGACCAAAAAGACCAAAGAGATCAAAACACTAAAGGAACAAAAGAAACTAAAAAGATCAAAGAACTAAAAAGACCAAAAATTGTAAACAGAGAAAAATGAGGAAAAAAAGACGAATACAAAAAAATAAAGAAAAAAAGGGATAAAAGAGACCAAAAACATCAAAAAGACAAAAAAACAAAAGAGGCAAAATTCATAAAAACAGATACAAAATTGGTAAAAGAAATAAAAGCGACAGCAATCGAAAGAAAAAATGAGAGCAAATTTACAAAAGAATAAAAAATTTATGAGGATTATGGGACCAAAAAGGCCTAAAAGAACCAAAAAGTAACAAAAATAAAAATACCAAAGCGTCCAAAAAGACTAAACACCAAATAAAAAAAAAACTAAAAAGGATAACCAAGCAAAAAGGATCAAAAGGACACACACAAAAAAAATGAAATAAATAAATAATAATTAATGTGATTTGAGAGTTCCGAGAGAATAAAGTGATCCACGTGACCGAAGATATCAGAAAGAACAAATACATCAAAGGCAATAGATACAGAAAAGCGAAAGTGACAAAACAAAATTAACAAACGAGTCAAAAGAGACTCAAGAGTATAAAGAAACCAAAGAGACCAAAGAGACCAAAGAAATTTTAATATTTGATGTTAAAAAAATTTACTTCACAGACTCAATAGACCAACAATAGACTAGAAAGACTAAAGAGACTAAAGAGACCAAAAAGACCAAAGAGACCAAAGAGACCAAAGAAACCAAAGAGACCAAAGAGACCAAAGAGACCAAAGAAACTAAGAGATCAAAAAGCAAAAAGAGACCAAAGAGACCAAAGAGACCAAACAGACTAAACAGAATAAAGACACTCAAAGAATTAAAGGGACTGAAGAGACCAAATAAAACAAAGAAATTTAAATATTTGATGTTAAAAATTTTACTCAACAGACTAAATAGACCAACAATAGACTAGAAAGATTAAAGAGACTAAAGAGACTAAAGAGACCAAATGGACCAAAGAGACCAATGAGACCAAAGAGACCAAAGAAACCAAAGAGACCAAAGAGATCAAAGAAACCGAAGAGACCAAAGAGACCAAAGAGACCAAAGATATCAAAGAGAAAAAAAGACCAAAGAGAAAAAAGAGACCAAAGAAACCAAAGAGACCAAAGAGACCAAAAAGACCAAAGAGATCAAAACACTAAAAGAACAAAAGAAACCAAAAAGATCAAAGAACTAAAAAAGCCAAAACTAGTAAACAGAGAAAAATGGGGAAAGAAAAGACAGGTACAAAACAATAAAGAAAATAAAGAGATGAAAGAGACCAAAAACATCAAAGAGACAAAAAAAAGAGGCAAAATTCATAAAAAGATATACAAAAGTGGTAAAAGAAATAATAGCGACAACAATCGAAGCAAAAAATGAGACCAAATTTACAAAAGAATAAAAAACTAATGAGGCTTATGGAACCAAAAGGGCCTAAAGGAACCAAAAAAGTAACAAAACTAAAAATACCAAATCGTCCAAAAGGACCAAAGATCAGATAGAAAAAAAAAAACTGAAAAGAATAACCAAGCAAAAAGCATCAAAAGGACAGACAAAAAAAGGTGAAAGAAATAAAAAATCAATGTGATTTGGGAGTTCCGAGGGAATAAAGTGATGCAAGTGACCGAAGATATCAGAAAGAACAAATACATCAAAGGCACTAAAAATACCAAAGAGAGTTAAAATACTAAATAGGCAATAGATACAGAAAAACGAAAGTGACAAAAATAGACCAAGAATAGACTAGAAAGACTAAAGAGAACAAAGAGGCTAAAAAATCTAAAGAGACTAAAGAGACTAAAGAGACCAAAGAGACCAAAGAGACCAAAGAGACCAAAGAGACCAAAGAGACCAAAGAGACCAAAGAGACCAAAGACACCAAAGAGACCAAAGAGACCAAAGAGACCAAAGAGACCAAAGAGACCAAAGAGACCAAAAAGACCAAAGAGACCAAAGAGACCAAAGAGCCCAAAGAGACCAAAGAGACCAAAGAGACCAAAAAGACGAAAGCGACCAAAGAGACGAAAGATACTGAAGACACTAAAAAACTAAAGAGGCTAAAGAGACCCAATATGCTAATCAAAATATAGTCCCGCTATTTTGATTAGAAACTATAGTGTTCAATGATACCAAAGGCATCAAAGAGAGTAAAGAAACCAGGGGGACTAAAAATACTAAAAGGATCAAAATGACTAAATCGTCCATAGAGACTAAATTCTCTAAAACAACCAAATACACCAAAGAGAACAAGGAAACGAAATATTTTAAAATAGTGTAAAAGTTTTAAAGAGACCAACAAGACTAATATTCACAAAAAGGACAAACACAATAAAAGTAACAAAGGTAATCATGAGAATAAAGGGAGATCAATATAGTATATTATGATACAAGTTTTATAAGACGCATTTTGTAGCACGCGCGGGTTTAGAGCACGACGATCGTAGCGAAAAGTGCCCAAAATGAGTAAGTTTGGAAAATGCTTGATAAACGAGTTATCATACAGTATTTTTTCTACTTTGCTCCATTTTATACAAAATTATCAAATTTCACAATCTAGGTTGGCCACGTTTGCGAGGTGCATTAACGGCGTTTATAAAACAGAATTAATTCGAAACGTCAATACTCATATTTTTCTTTATCTTTTTGACATGTATCAAAAACGTGGTAGTGAATTTTACCCCATCCCGAACGACCTCCAAAAACGTCTCTCATCTATAACTGACCTATTCACCTAACCTCACAATAACCTCTATAACTTCTCCTTTGTGATCCGTGGTGTGGACCTTGACACCGACGATCGCGATATTCTTCCGGCCCTGGAAAGTCTCAATCTCCCCATCCACAAAATGTTTGCAATCAAATCCCGCCGCACAAACAAGTGGACCCCCCCCCCTTATCCGCGCCATCACTGGAGACACAAACACCCTCGACCATCTCCTGACCATCAGTGCATTTGTTTGGCGCCAGCCCCCTTCCCACTCCAATGCGCCAATTGTTACCAGCGTAACCATCCCCAGACAGCCACTTGGACTTGACAGCAAAGTATAGATTAGGATTGCCCTGGGATTGCCAAGATTGCCAATACTAAAAAAATAAATTAAACTAATTTAAACCGCTTTTTTCTCAGTACGAACGCGAAAAAGTAAGTGATTAAAGAGAGCAAAGACATCCGAAGCGAGCAGAAGAACAAAGTGTATATAAAAACTAGCAGATACAAAAAAGAAGTAGATGGAATGAAGATAATTTCCCAAAAGACGAACAGAAGAGTCAATATAAATTTGGAACACCAAAGATAAAAAAAGGACTAAAATGATATAAAGGACAAAAATAAACGAACCGACAAATTTAAGACATGAGACAAAAACTAAAGAGCATAAAAACCAAAGAAACCAAAAACGCGAAAAAGAATAAAGAACCAAAAGAGAATGAAAAGACTGAAGTGATTAAAGAGAGTAAGAGGAAGGAAACCAGAGAGACACAAAAGACCAAGGCCACTAAAAAGACGAAAGCGTCTAATGAGACCTCAGCAAAATAAAGAGAATAAAAGAAGTTGAAAGTGACAAAGGAGACAAGAAAGAAAAGAGACAAACAGACAATAGTCAAAAGAGACAAAACAGGCGAAAAATACGAAAGTGACAATTGAGATTTTCAACCTCTGAAATTGGGAGCTTCTTAAGTTCAAATATGTTTTACTAGATTTTCAAATTACCAAGTTCTCATAATCCCAAGTTACCACATTTTCGTATTTTTAGATCGAAATCATTTAGTGGTGCTTCGGTTCTCAGACGCTAAGAATTGAACTGAAAGGACTAAAAGGACCAAAAGGAGATCAGAAAAACTAAAAAGTTTTGAGAGATGCAAAACTATAAAAATACTAAAAGTAATCAAGAGACCAAATACATCTACAGAAATAAAAGCGAGAACAAGTCTAAAGAACTAAAGGGACCAAAAACACCAAAAAGCATTTAGAGAATAAAGAGGAGTGATAAAAAAATCAACGATATCAAAAAGAGTAAACAAACAAAGGGACTTAAAATGTCAAAGATACTAAAACGACTAAAGAGCCAAAAGCGATAAAAGAGATAACAGATACATAGTGTCAAAAGGAATAAAAAACACAAACAAGAACAAAGAGACAAATCTAAAGGGACCAAGGAAACTAAAGAGAATGAATAAACGAAAGAGACTAAAAGACTAAACGGAGTAAAGAAATTAAAAGGAAATTAACAAAGATTTGAAAGAATAAAGAGAGACACATGACCTAAATGCACCCAAAAGAGACTAACAAAAAAAAAACAAAAGGTCCAAATGGACTAAGTAGACAAAAAAGACCAAAGAATCCAAAAGTTATCAAAAATTAGCAAAGAAAGCAAATAGACTAAATACATCAAACAGTACGAAGACTAAATAGTGTAACAGCTCCTTTACGACTTCTTTGGTGGCAGACCGATCGCTTTAGATTAGCGGAGGCCACAGGAGTTAGGCCATTCAATTAATTTTTGAACCAAATTTGGTTGGTAGTTTTGAGGTTAATAAAACTTGGTAAAAAGTTAAATAATAGAAATACATGTGCGAGAAGATCTCGTATATGTACAGAAATTTTTCAATCTCTATGCAGTTGGTAACGACAGTGCCTGTGATGTCAACCTGCCACTGCAGCGAACATACTTATTATTTTCATTAAGATTCTCGCCGTTGCAACATTTACTTACCGTTCGTAGCTAATATTTGACTAAATTACGAAAGAACATATTGCAGCAAACACTGTCTGTCTGAAATATCAAAGAATTTAATAAAGCGCTTTATTTTTACTCCGGCACTAAACTCGCTGTATTAACTCGCGGAAGAACTTCATTTCGTTTTAGCTGTGCAGTTAAAAAGTTGAAAAGTTTAAACAACGTTAAGAGACTCGTTCGTCGCGGAATTACGACTAATTGTCAACATTTTATTACGAAAGAGACGGACCTCACCTTAAAATACTTTTTTATCGCGAAGTCCGTACAGTTGTACGTTTTGGAAATATCGGCCGTCGCCCTTTTATTAAACCAATTTCCCCCCGTGCATAAGCAATGAAAACTTGGAAGCGCAATTTTGCGTCTAATTTGTTGTGTAACTTCATTATCGACACAACGAGATGCAAATTGTTCGTTCGGCTCCTGTCGATGAGGGAGCACGGGGGGTGGAAGTCGGACGTTCCAGCTGTTGGGAATATAGTTTTGTTTGTCGCTTTTGTTCAACAATCCGATGTCGGTGCATGTGTGCCGGCCGAGAATTAATTCAGTTCTACGATTCTCTTATAATTTTATGCGGAATAACCCTTTGTTGCTGCAGACAATAAGCTTAAACTGGAGGAATTATTGTTGCGAGCTAGATTAGAGTAATTATGACGCTGTAAACGGAGTTGGTCAGATGGGGGCGCCGATATTAATTTGGTAAATAAACTTTGGAGGGTTGGGGTGTTTGCTGCTGGTGGAATTGGGATGTTCAGCTTTGTGCTGTAACGACTCTATACGCTTAGTCTAGGAAATAGAGAAGTTTTCAACACTTTAGTTAATTCCAATGCGACATTTTAGCAATGTCACTAGACGAGTCACGTCTGTCTAGTGAAAAAAATGTACTTTGCAAGTTCTTGACTTTTAGTCTTTTTCGTTTCTACATTTAGTTTTGTCACTTCGCATATGCGGTTTTAGTCTCTTTATTCTGGTCTATTATTCTCTTCTCTTAGTACCTTTAGTTTTTTTAGCACTTTTGTTGCTTTCGCTTCATCTCTTGTTTCTGTAGTCTTTCAAAATCGTTGATATTTGTTATGTAATCTAAAAAATTATGTGAATATGCAAGCCGGATATAGTCGTCGCCGCGTTGTCGGCCCAGTTGGGTTTTATTATGCTTTTAAAGTTTATGGATGCAAATAACTTACCTGATCTGACCCGACCACATATTTTCTTAATTTCCTTATTTTCTTTAGTCTCCTTGGTTTTGTTTTATATCTTCTATTCCTTTTGTCGCTTTTGTTACATTTGTATCTCTTATATCCCTTTTCCCTCATTAGCAGTTTTAGTGTCTTTGGTATCTAAGTTCTTTTGGTTTTACTCTTTTTGATGTCTTTGATCTCCTTGTCCCTATTGGTTCCCTTATTCTATTTATCCAACTGATCTCTTTACGTTTTTTCCTCATCCATGTCTTGTATTTTTTTTGGTTCCTTAGTTTCCCTATTCTCTTTATTCTCGTTTGTTTCCTTGTTCTGTACTTTTTTCCTTTTTTGTCTCTTTTGTTTTCCTTAGTGTAATGTTTTTTCTGCTTTCTTTCCAATATGATCCCCTGAGAACGTCGAAATCTGAGAGTTTTGCAATTTGCGCAATTTTGTTAGCATCTGAGAATCAAAGCACCAGAACTAAGAATATTAAATTTCGAAAACATTATGAAACTTGTGATAATGAGAACCTGAAATGAAAGTGAAAATCTCATAATACATATTATTTGGACTTAAGCTCACAATTTGAGTGCTTGAAAATCTCAATTGTTTCTTTCATATCTTTCGTTTGTCTGTTTTTTTTTCTCTATTGTCTCTTTTGTCTCCTTTGTAACTTTTCTTCTTTTGTTCTCCTCATTGTAATGGTATTTTTGGTTTCCTTCTAAGGATGCGATTATATGAGCATCTAAGAAAATAACCAATAGAAAAAAGAATCTTAAATTTCGAACTAAAAATATGAAAACGTGTTCTGAGAATTTGATCTCCTGTTGTCTCTCTTGTCTATTCTGCCTCTTTTGTATTTTTTATCTATTTTAACTCTTTTATTTCTTTTGTCACTTTTTCCTCTTTCGTCTATCTTGTCTCTTTTGTGTCTTTTGTCTTTTTTGTCTCTTTTATCTCTTTTGTCTCTTTTGTCTCTTTTATCTCTTTTGTCTCTTTTGTCTGTTTTTTTCCTTTTGTCTCTATAATATGAAAACGTTGGAACCTGCTATTATGTGAAATTCTCATAATACATATTTAGAATTAAGAAGCTCACTACTTTTTTGGTTCCATTGGGCCTTTTTGGTCCCATAAACCTCTTTAGTTTTTTAATCTCTATAAAGTTGGTATAATTTTTTCCTTGGCTTGCTTTTGTCGCTTTTGTTTCTTCTACCACTTTTGTGTCTGTTTTTATCAATTTTGTCTCTTTGGTTTTTTTAGTCTTTTTGATGCTTTTGGTCTCTTTCGTCTTTTTAGTTTCTATATTCTTTTGGAGCTGTCAATTTCTTTTCCCATTTTTTCTGTTTACTATATTTGGTCTTTTTAGTCCTTTTGATCTTTGTGGTTTCTTTTGTTCCTTTTTGTGTTTTAGTCTTTTTCGTTGTTCTCTTCGGTGCCAATTAAAAGGACTTTTTTTTGCCTTTTTTATATTACTTATTTTCTTTAGTCTCTTTTAGTATATTTGGTTTCTTTGTCCCTTCGGACGATTTAGTCTCCTTTGTCTCTTTTGTATCCTTAGTCGCTTTGGTATTTTTAATTATTTTGGTTACTTTAGTCTCGTTTGTAATTTCAGTTTTTTCTTGCCCATTTCTATATTCTTTTGGTCCTTTTTGTCTTCTTAGGACTTTCTCGTTGCTTTCCTGAGTTTATGAATTTCTTCGTATTCCTTGATCCTGGTAAACAGAAAACATTGTCACTGATATTGATGGCTGCATAGAATCTTCTGCGCGCGCCCAATATTTCCAATCTCCAAGTTTTTTTGTCTCTTTTTTTCCTTTTGTCTCTTTTGTTTCTTTTTTTCCTTTTGTCTCTATAATATGAAAACGTTGGAACTCGGTATTATGAGAAACTGGTAACTTGAGTGTCTGAAATTCTCATAATACATATTTGGACTTAAGAAGCTCACTACTTTTTTGGTTCCTTTTGGCCTTTTTGGTCCCATAAGCCTCTTTAGTTTTTTATTTTCTTTTAAAGGTGGTATCATTTTTTCCTTCGCTTGCTTTTGTCGCTTTTGTTTTCTTTACCACTTTTGTGTCTGTTTTTATCCATTTTGTCTCTTTGGTTTTTTTAGTCTTTTTGATGTTTTTGGGCTCTTTCATCTTTTTAGTTTCTTTATTCTTTTGGACCTGTCAATTTCTTTCTTCATTTTTTTCTGTTTACTATCTTTTTTTTAGTCTTTTTGATCTTTATGGTTTCTTTTGCCCTTTTTGTGTTTTAGTCTTTTTTGTTGTTCTCTTCGGTGAATATTTAAATAACTTTTTTTGCCTTTTTTAAATTATTTATTCTCTTTAGTCTCTTTTTGTATATTTCGTTTCTTTGTCCTTTCGGACGATTTCGTCTCCTTGTTTCTTTTGTATCCTTAGTCTCTTTCGTATTTTAAATTATTTTGGTTCCTTAAGTCTCTTTTGAACTTTAGTTTTTTTCTTGTCCATTTCTATATTCTTTTGGTCCTTTTTATCTTTTTAGGACTTTCTAGTTGCTTTCCCGAGTTTATGAATTTCTTCCTATTTTTTAACCCTGGTAAACAGAAAATATTGTCACTGATATTGATGGCTGCATAGAATCTTCTGCGCGAGCCCAATATTTCCAACCTCCAAGTTTTTTGTCTTTTTTTTTCTTTTGTCCTCCTTAGTGTAATGGACTTTTTGGTTTCTTTCTAAGGATGTGATTATCTGAACATCTAAGAACATAAGCAACAGAAAATAATTATCTTAAATTTCGAACTTAAAATTTGAAAAAGTGTTATGAGAACCTGGTAATTTGAGTGTCGAAAAATCTCGTAATACATATTTGGACTTAAAAAGCTTACAATTTGATAGCTTGTTGTCTCTCTTGTCTCTTCTGTCTCTTTTGTATCTTTTGCCCCTTGCCTCTTTTGTCTCTTTTATTTCTTTCTTCACTTTTGCCTCTTTTGTCTCTTTTGTGTTTTTTGTCTCTATAATATGAAAACGTTGGAACCTAGTATTATGAGAACCTGGTAATTTGAGTGTCTGAAATTCTCATAATGCATATTTGGACTTAAGAAGCTCACTACTTTTTTGGTTCCTTTTGGCCTTTTTGGTACCATAAGCCTCTTTAGTTTTTTATTCTCTTTTAAAGTTGGTATAATTTTTTCCTTCGCTAGCTTTTGTTGCTTTTGTTTCTTTTACCACTTTTGTGTTTGTTTTTATCAATTTTGTTTCTTTGTTTTTTTAGTCTTTTTGATATTTTTGATCTTTTTAATCTTTTTAGTTTCTTTATTCTTTTGGAAATGTCAATTTCTTTTCCCATTTTTTCAGTTTACTACATTTGGTCTTTTTAGTCCTTTTGATCTTTGTGGTTTCTTTTGTTTCTTTTTGTGTTTTAGTCTTTTTCGTTGTTCTCTTCGGTGTCTATTAAAAGGACTTTTTTTGCCTTTTTTATATTATTTATTCACTTTTTTTCCGCTAATTTTGGAACATCCTGTATATTGCGTTAATGTCAACGCTGCCGACATTTAAACGTTAAAAAACACTCAATGTGTCCGAGAGTCGACTAACATATTATGTGATTAATAAATTTAATCGTTGTGATACAGCGCCTACTTTGTTGTGGTGTACAAAGCGAAAGCCTGGAGCTCTTTCGCTTTTTAAACCAGACTTTTACATTTGCCGACCCGAGGCTGTTTATTTAATTCACCTTTAATTGTAAAATCTGCTTCAGGGGATTTATTGTCACTACTACTTGATTGAAAACAAAAACTAATTATGGATTTTTACAGCAACCGGTATACCCTTTCTGAAAGCCAAACTCCCGCCCTTGTCCTCCTCTTAATTCAAAGCAAACTTCAACCCCAGTTGTCTCCACCACCACACACACTTGACTTTCCCCAAACTTCTCGCAACCGAATTTATCAGAATTATTTGTTGCTCCCCGAAATTCCGAAACTCCTCCAACTTTTTATCCGCAGAATAGAAACTTTCCCGCCGATAGCGCCCAGTGTTTTCCCAGTTTGTCGCAAATCGAGTAACTCCCCCAGCGCGCAGATAATTTCACTGAAAAGCCGTATTTCATACAGTCGTAATATGAGGTCGCGTTTTACGACATAAATAAAAGTGCCGTCACGCGTCAAAACCTAATTTATTACCGCCATGTGTCTTCCCTCCAATCTGTGGGTTTTCGGGGGAGTTTTGCTTGGAACTAATTAAAAAATACCGAAGCGAAAAATTCGGTCTTTTATTCCGTCCCGGAAAAAATAAGAGAATATTATATTTCGGGGGTGGTGGTGTCATTAATTTATGTTCCGGGGCATCGGAAGGGAGGCGCTCATTAATCTGGGACGTTCGGACCATTAAGCTCTTTTAAAGATGTCACCTCCCAGACGGATATTGAAAATGAAACTAATTTGTTACTTTGTGGGAAGGATTGTTAACGGTTTTGGAGCGGAGATGCTGCGATTGTTGCACGTTAATGAGGATTTTTTTTTACACAGTGAACTAGAACCTACGATTTATCTTATTTGATACTTAATAGTAATTACAGAACGGAGTCTCGGGTCTCAGATTCTCAATCTATGAGGTTCTTAGTTTCCCAGCGTTTCACTTTTTCAGGTGCTCAGTTTCTCAACTTCCCAATTTCATGGTGCCTCAATCGCATAATTTTTCAGTTACTCAAATTTTCAAGTACTTCCTTTGTCAATCAAGGAGTAACTCAGCAATTAAGCTGAAAATGAAACAATTGAACAACTGAAACTGGGAAACTGTGGAACCGAATCTGAGAAACTAAGGAACTGAGAAAATGCGCAGCAGAGACTCTGAGTAACTGAAAAACTGTGTAATTGAGTAACTCAGCAACTGAGTCACTCTGAAAATGAGGAATTGCAAAACTGAGAAACTAGCAACTAAGAAACTGATCAGCTGAAAATCGGAGCAATTGAAAATCTGAGCAATTAATCAACTATTTTCTCACTTGATAAGCCGAGAATTTAAGCAACTGAGAAAGTGTGAAACTGGAAACCTTAGCATCTGAGAAGCTGAGCAGCTGAGCTTCTAAACAAATGAGAATTTGAGACACTGAGCAAACGAGAAAATTATCACCTCAGAATATGAGCAAGTTGAGAAACTGAGCAACTGAAAGTTGAGTAGCTGGGAATTTGAGAAATATTGAATATGAGCAAATGAAAAATAAGTCAAACTAATTACTCAGCAACTGAAGATGTGAGGAAGAGAGTACGCTGAGAAACTGAGCAATTGAGAAACCGCTAAAGTGTTTAATTCAGCCACTGAGTAAGAGTTTACCAGTTTCTTGGTTTTTTGGTTTTCTAAATTTTGGCTTTCCTAGTTTCTCAGTTTCCTAGTTTTTTTCAGTTTTCTAGTTTCTCAGTTTCCTAGTTTTTTAGTTTCCTCGTTTCTCAGTTTTCTAGTTTCTCAGTTTCTTAGTTTCTCAGTTTCCTAGTTTCTCAGTTTCCTAGTTTCTCAGTTTCCTAGTTTCTCAGTTTCCTAGTTTCTCAGTTTCTTAGTTTCCTAGTTTCTCAGTTTCCTAGTTTCTCAGTTTCCTAGTTTCCCAGTTTCTCAGTTTCCTAGTTTTTCAGTTACCTAGTTTCTCAGTTTCCTAGTTTCTCAGTTTCCTAGTTTCTCAGTTTCCTAGTTTCTCAGTTTCCTAGTTTCTCAGTTTCTTAGTTTCTCAGTTTCCTAGTTTATCAGTTTCCTAGTTTCCCAGTTTCCTAGTTTATCAGTTTCCTAGTTTATAAGTTTCCTAATTTCTCAGTTTCCTAGTTTCTCAGTTTCCTAGTTTCTCAGTTTCCTAGTTTCTCAGTTTCCTAGTTTCTCAGTTTCCTAATTTCTCAGTTTCCTAGTTTCTCATTTTCCTAGTTTTTCAGTTTCCTATTTTTCTCAGTTTCATAGTATCTCAGTTTCCTAGTGTGTCAGTTTCCTAGTTTCTCGGTTTCATAGTTTCTCAGTTTCCTAGTTTCTCGGTTTCCTAGTTTCTCAGTTTCCTAGATTCTCAATCAACTAGGTTGTCATTTTCCTATTTTCTCAGTTACCAAATTTCACAATTTCCTATTTCCTCATTTGCTTATTTTCTCGATTTCCTAAATTCTACGTTTTCTAGTTTCTTTGCTTCCAGGTTTTTCAATTCTCTTGTCTAAGTTCTCTTGTTTCGAAATTTCCTAGTGTCTGAGTTCTTTAGTTTCTCATTTTTCTAATTTCTTATTTTTCTTATTTCTTAGTTGCCTAATGAATGATTTTCGGTTTCCAAAATTTTTGTTCACCCAATTTATCAGTTTCAAAATATTCCAAAATATGTATTTGTAGTTTCTCAGTTTCTCAATTTCGTTCTTCCTAATTTTCCTAGTACTTTTTAATTGCTCAGTTTTCCAGTTTCTTAGTTTCCCAGTTTCCATGTTTTTCAGTTTCCAAATTTCTCATTTTCCTAGTTGCTCAGTTTACCAGGTTCCCATTTTTATATTTTCTCAGTTTTCTAATGTATCGGTTTCCTAGTTTCCCAGTTTCATAGTTTTTCAGTTTCCTAGTTGCTCAGTTTACCAGGTTCTCATTTTTATATTTTCTCAGTTTTTCAGTTTTCTAATGTATCGGTTTCCTAGTTTCCCAGTTTCATAGTTTTTCAGTTTCCTAGTTTCTCAGTTTCCTAGTTTCTCAGTTTCCTAGTTTCTCAGTTTCCTAGTTTCTCAGTTTCCTAGTTTCTCAGTTTCCTAGTTTCTCATTTTGCTATTTATTCAGTTTCCTAGTTTCCTAGTTTCTCAGTTTCCTCGTTTCTTAAATTTCCTAGTTTGTCAGTTTTCTAGTTTTTCAGTTTCCTAGTTTCTCAGTTTCCTATTTTCTCAGTTTCCTAGTTTTTTCAGTTTCCTAGTTTCTCAGTTTCCTAGTTTTTCAGTTTCCTAGTTTTTCAGTTTCCTAGTTTCTCAGTTTCCTAGTTTCTCAGTTTCCTGGTTTCTCAGTTTCATAGTTTCTCAGTTTCCTAGTGTCTCAGTTTCCTAGTTTCTCAGTTTCCTACTTTCTCAGTTTCCTAGTTTCTCAGTTTCCTAGTGTCTCAATTTCCTAGTTTCTCAGTTTCCTAGTTTCTCAGTTTCCTAAATTCTCAGTCTACTAGGTTGTCATTTTCCTATTTTCTCAGTTTCCAAATTTCACAATTTCCTATTTCCTCAATAGCTTATTTTCTCGATTTCTTAATTTATATGTTTTCTACTTTCTTTGCGTCCAGGTTTTTCAATTTTCTTGTCTAAGTTCTCTTGTTTCGAAATTTCCTAGTGTCTGAGTTTTTTAGTTTCTCATTTTTCTTATTTCTTAGTTGCCTAATGAATGATTTTCGGTTTCCTAAATTTTGGTTTACCCAATTTATCAGTTTCAAAATATTGCAAAATATGTATTTGTAGTTTCTTAGTTTCTCAATTTCGTTCTTCCTAATTTTCCTAGTACTTTTTAATTGCTCAGTTTTCCAGTTTCTTAGTTTCCCAGTTTCCTAGTTGCTCAGTTTACCAGGTTCTCATTTTTATATTTTCTGTTTTTCAGTTTCCTAATGTATCGGTTTCCTAGTTTCTCAGTTTCCTAGTACTTTTTAATTGCTCAGTTTTCCAGTTTCTTAGTTTCCCAGTTTCCTAGTTGCTCAGTTTACCAGGTTCTCATTTTTATATTTTCTGTTTTTCAGTTTCCTAATGTATCGGTTTCCTAGTTTCTCAGTTTCCTAGTTCCTCAGTTTCCTAGTTTCTCAGTTTCCTAGTTTCTCAGTTTCCTAGTTTTTCAGTTTCCTAGTTTTTCAGTTTCCTAGTTTGTCAGTTTCCTAGTTTTTCAGTTTCCTAGTTTCTCAGTTTCCTAGTTTCTCAGTTTCCTAGTTTGTCAGTTTCCTAGTTTGTCAGTTTCCTAGTTTGTCAGTTTCCTAGTTTCTCAGTTTCCTAGTTTCTCAGTTTCCTAGTTTCTCAGTTTCCTAGTTTCTCAGTTTCCTAGTTTCTCAGTTTCCTAGTTTCTCAGTTTCCTAGTTTCTCAGTTTCCTAGTTTCTCAGTTTCCTAGTTTATCAGTTTCCTAGTTTATAAGTTTCCTAATTTCTCAGTTTCCTACTTTCTCAGTTTCCTAGTTTCTCAGTTTCCTAGTTTCTCAGTTTCCTAGTTTTTCAGTTTCCTATTTTTCTCAGTTTCCTAGTATCTCAGTTTCCTAGTGTGTCGGTTTCCTAGTTTCTCGGTTTCATAGTTTCTCAGTTTCCTAGTTTCTCGGTTTCCTAGTTTCTCAGTTTCCAAGATTCTCAATCAACTAGGTTGTCATTTTCCTATTTTCTCACTTACCAAATTTCACAATTTCCTATTTCCTCATTTGCTAATTTTCTCGATTTCCTGAATTCTACGTTTTCTAGTTTCTTTGCTTCCAGGTTTTTCAATTCTCTTGTCTAAGTTCTCTTGTTTGGAAATTTCCTAGTGTCTGAGTTCTTTAGTTTCCCATTTTTCTAATTTCTTATTTTTCTTATTTCTTAGTTGCCTAATGAATGATTTTCGGTTTTCAAAATTTTTGTTCACCCAATTTATCAGTTTCAAAATATTGCAAAATATGTATTTGTAGTTTCTCAGTTTCTCAATTTCGTTCTTCCTAATTTTCCTAGTACTTTTTAATCGCTCAGTTTTCCAGTTTCCTAGTTTCCCAGTTTCCATGTTTTTCAGTTTCCAAGTTTCTCATTTTCCTAGTTGCTCAGTTTACAAGGTTCTCATTTTTATATTTTCTCAGTTTCCTAATGTATCGGTTTCCTAGTTTCCCAGTTTCATAGTTTTTCAGTTTCCTAGTTGCTCAGTTTACCAGGTTCTCATTTTTATATTTTCTCAGTTTTTCAGTTTTCTAATGTATCGGTTTCCTAGTTTCCCAGTTTCATTGTTTTTCAGTTTCCTAGTTTCTCAGTTTCCTAGTTTCTCAGTTTCCTAGTTTCTCAGTTTCCTAGTTTCTCAGTTTCCTAGTTTCTCAGTTTCCTAGTTTCTCAGTTTCCTAGTTTCTCAGTTTCCTAGTTTCTCAGTTTCCTAGTTTCTCAGTTTCCTAGTTTCTCAGTTTCCTAGTTTCTCAGTTTCCTAGTTTCTCAGTTTCCAAGTTTCTCAGTTTCCTAGTTTCTCAGTTTCCTAGTTTTTCAGTTTCCTAGTTTCTCAGTTTCCTAGTTTCTCAGTTTCCTAGTTTCTCAGTTTCCTAGTTTCTCAGTTTCCAAGTTTCTCAGTTTCCTAGTTTCTCAGTTTCCTAGTTTTTTCAGTTTCCTAGTTTCTCAGTTTCCTAGTTTCTCAGTTTCCTAGTTTCTCGGTTTCCTAGTTTTTCAGTTTCCTAGTTTCTCAGTTTCCTAGTTTCTCAGTTTCCTGGTTTCTCAGTTTCATAGTTTCTCAGTTTCCTAGTTTCTCAGTTTCCTACTTTCTCAGTTTCCTAGTTTCTCAGTTTCCTAGTTTCTCAGTTTCCTAGTTTTTTCAGTTTCCTAGTTTCTCAGTTTCCTAGTTTCTCAGTTTCCTAGTTTCTCAGTTTCCTAGTTTCTCAGTTTCCTAGTTTCTCAGTTTCCTAGTTTTTTAGTTTCCTAGTTTCTCAGTTTCCTAGTTTTTCAGTTTCCTAGTTTCTCAGTTTCCTAGTTTCTCAGTTTCCAAGTTTCTCAGTTTCCTAGTTTCTCAGTTTCCTAGTTTCTCAGTTTCCTAGTTTTTTCAGTTTCCTAGTTTATCAGTTTCCTAGTTTCTCAGTTTCCTATTTTTTCAGTTTCCTAGTTTCTCAGTTGCCTAGTTTCTCAGTTTCCTGGTTTCTCAGTTTCATAGTTTCTCAGTTTCCTAGTTTCTCAGTTTCCTAGTGTCTCAATTTCCTAGTTTCTCAGTTTCCTAGTTTCTCAGTTTCCTAAATTCTCAGTCTACTAGGTTGTCATTTTCCTATTTTCTCAGTTTCCAAATTTCACAATTTCCTATTTCCTCAATAGCTTATTTTCTCGATTTCTTAATTTATATGTTTTCTACTTTCTTTGCGTCCAGGTTTTTCAATTTTCTTGTCTTAGTTCTCTTGTTTCGAAATTTCCTAGTGTCTGAGTTCTTTAGTTTCTCATTTTCCTAGTTGCTCAGTTTACCAGGTTCCCATTTTTATATTTTCTCAGTTTTCTAATGTATCGGTTTCCTAGTTTCCCAGTTTCATAGTTTTTCAGTTTCCTAGTTGCTCAGTTTACCAGGTTCTCATTTTTATATTTTCTCAGTTTTTCAGTTTTCTAATGTATCGGTTTCCTAGTTTTATAGTTTTTCAGTTTCCTAGTTGCTCAGTTTACCAGGTTCTCATTTTTATATTTTCTCAGTTTTTCAGTTTTCTAATGTATCGGTTTCCTAGTTTTATAGTTTTTCAGTTTCCTAGTTGCTCAGTTTACCAGGTTCTCATTTTTATATTTTCTCAGTTTTTCAGTTTTCTAATGTATCGGTTTCCTAGTTTCCCAGTTTCATAGTTTTTCAGTTTCCTAGTTTCTCAGTTTCCTAGTTTTTTAGTTTCCTAGTTTCTCAGTTTCCTAGTTTTTCAGTTTCCTAGTTTCTCAGTTTCCAAGTTTCTCAGTTTCATAGTTTCTCAGTTTCCTAATGTCTCAGTTTCCTAGTTTCTCAGTTGCCTACTTTCTCAGTTTCCTAGTTTCTCAGTTTCCTAGTGTCTCAATTTCCTAGTTTTTCAGTTTCCTAGTTTCTCAGTTTCCTAAATTCTCAGTCTACTAGGTTGTCATTTTCCTATTTTCTCAGTTTCCAAATTTCACAATTTCCTATTTCCTCAATAGCTTATTTTCTCGATTTCTTAATTTCTATGTTTTCTACTTTCTTTGCGTCCAGGTTTTTCAATTCTCTTGTCTAAGTTCTCTTGTTTCGAAATTTCCTAGTGTCTGAGTTCTTTAGTTTCTCATTTTTCTAATTTCTTATTTTTCTTATTTCTCAGTTGCCTAATGAATGATTATCGGTTTCCTAAATTTTTGTTCACCCAATTTATCAGTTTCAAAATATTGCAAAATATGTATTTGTAGTTTCTTAGTTTCTCAATTTCGTTCTTCCTAATTTTCCTAGTACTTTTTAATTGCTCAGTTTTCCAGTTTCTTAGTTTTCCAGTTTCCTAGTTGCTCAGTTTACCAGGTTCTCATTTTTATATTTTCTGTTTTTCAGTTTCCTAATGTATCGGTTTCCTAGTTTCTCAGTTTCCTAGTTTCTCAGTTTCCTAGTTTCTCAGTTTCCTAGTGTTTCAGTTTCCTAGTTTCTCAGTTTTCTCGTTTCAAAATTTCCCAGTTTCTGAGTTTACCAGTTGCTCATTTTCTTAATTTCAATTTTTTTTAGTTGCCTAAAGTTTATGGGTTTCCAAAATTTTTATTCACCCAATTTACCAAATTCAAAGTGTTGCAGTAAATTTATAGTTTCCCAGTTTCTAATATTAGTTCTTGCTTTCACCTTTTAGGTGCTCAGTTTCAAAATTTCCCAATTTCATAGTGCCCCGATTTCATAATTTTTCAGTTCCTCAAATTTTTAAGTTCTTATTTTGTCAATCACTGAGTCAGTGAGTTACTGAGCAATTAAGCTGACAATTAATCAACTGAACTGGGAGATTCTGGAACCGAATAGCTAAGAATCTGAGAAACTAAGGAACTGAGAAAATGAGCAGTTAATCAGCAGAGAATCTGAGTAACTGAAGAACTGAGTAATTGAGTAACTCAGCAACTGAGTCACTGTGAAAATGAGGAATTGCAAACCTGAGAAACTCCAACCAGCTCTGACACTGATCAACTGAGAAACCAGCAACTAAAAAACTGATCAGCTGAAAATCGGAACAATTCATCAACTATTTGCTCAGTTGATGAGCCGAGAATTAGAGCAATCGTAGAAGTTCAGCAGCAGGTTAAACTGTGCGACTGAGCGAATTATAAACTTCTAAACTAAAAAAAATAAACGGAGTAAATGAGGAATTAAGCAACTTTGTGGCTGATCAGTTGAGAAAAGGAGTTGAGCATCTGAGTAGATACAAAACTGGGTGAAGCAGGAACGTAAAAACTGAGCAGCTAAAAATAAGAGCAATTGACAAACTGAGCAAATAATCACCTGAGAATTTGCGCAACTGGGAGATTGCAAAACTGAAAAGGTCAGCAACGGAGAAGAAGATATATGAGAAGCTGAAAGGATGAGCGGCTTGGAAATTAATGAACTGAGAACAAATAAACTTAGAAACTAAGAATTAAACAACTATAAACTGAGAATAAAGCATCTGAGCAACATATTGGAACAAGTAAGATTCTCAGCATTTGAGTAGCTGAGCAGTTGAGATTCTAAACAAATGAGATACTGAGCAACTGAGAAAATAGACACCTCAGAATATGAGCAAGTTGAGAAACTGAGCAACTGAAATTTGAATAGCTGGGAATTTGAGCAATATTGAATCTGAGCAAATGAGAAATAAGTCAAATTAATTACTCAGCAGTTCAAGAAGTGCTGAACCAAGAAGCCGAGCAAAAGCTCAGAACTAAAAATATGAGTAACCGAGAAACTATTAATTTGAGAGTAGCTAATGGTATATACAACTGAGAATTTGAGTAAGAGAGTAGGCTTTTAAACTGAGCAATTGAAAAACCGCTAAAGTGTTTAATTCAACCACTGAGTAACTGAGCAATCGACTCAGAACACATGAAAAACTGAGTCACTAAGCAAACAAGCAACTGACAATAAAATCAGATTCGGAAATTAAAATTTTTATTCAATCTGAGACATTGAGAAACTGAAGACCAGAAGAACGTAGCCACAAGAGTTGAGAAAATGAGAAATGAGAATCTGAGAACTTACAACGGAGCAACTGAGAGTTTGAACAATATTGAGAACCTGTGCAACTGAGAAACTTAGCACCGGGGCAGATAAAAAGTGAGCAATTGAGAGATTAATCAGCTCAGAATTTGAGCAACCTGAGAATCCGAGCAACTGAGAATTTGAGCAATTGAGAAATTAGTCAAATGAACAACTGCTGAACCAAGAAACCGAGTCAAAGCTTGGAACAAATAAACTGAGGAAATTATGTACTTAATTCGAACTAAAGAACAAAAAAGGAACTGGAAATCAGGAGCCAAGGAATTAAAAAATTCTTCAAGCCTTAGGTTCTCAGTGTGGCTGGTCTTCTCAGCTTGAAAGTTACTAAATTTCTGAGCTTTCATGGATAAATAATTATTTTGCAGATTTCTGTATCCCGACGTCACTCCCCTCCACCATCCGCACCACGGTTGGCCCCTCCCCCCCCATTTTTTCCGCCGAACTGAACAATCCCGTTTCGCACCACATAAACCAATTCCGAAGTGTTTAACATGTTTGCACAATTGCCGCTGATTAGATTATTCTCGCAAAATAATTAATTTTCGCGTCAACTATATTATCTCGTTGAATATTATTCCGGTTCGCGCGACATAACGACATCCATTCAATAATTCACTCGGTACGAACATTTTAATTTCGGTTAATAGAAAATTTTACTGGCATCGGATTTCGAAACGACGCCGTAAACACGCCGAATGAAATTAATCATAAAATTTACAACAACGTAAAGGGGGAACGATGGCGATGCGGAGTCGTTCTTTGTGGCGAGAATGTTTACACACTGTTATGGGTTTACGAGTCCTTTTCTCCGAATTGGAGGAGAGTTTTGACGATTTTGTGCACTTTTTGTATTGAGGACTAGTAAGTCTTGTTGTGGTGAGAATTTGCTATTGGTAAGATCCAAAGAAGATAAATATCTAATATTGAAAATAAAAAACATAATATAAACGTCGTTAGTTTCTCAGTTTCCTATTTCCTTAGATTCCTAGTTCCTAAGTTTCCTAATTTCTCATTGTTCTAGTTTGTCGGCTTTAAAGTTTCATAGTTACTCAGTCTCCCAGCTTCTCATCTTCCTAGTTTCTAAGTTTGCTAGTTTCTCAGTTTCGTGGATTCTCATTTTCCTAGTTTCCTAGTCTCTCAATTCTCAGGTTCTGAATTGCTTCATTTCTCAATTTTCTAATCTTTAAGTTTCCTGATTTCTCAGTTTCCTACTTTCTCAATTTACTAGTCTCTAAGATCCCTATAGTTTCTTAGTGTCGTAGTTTCTCATTTTTCTAGTTTAGTAGTTTCTCATTTCCTTTTTTCTGTTTCCTAGTTTCTTATTTGTTCTAGTTTCTCAGTTTTTTATTTTCCGAGATCCTTAGTTTCCCAGTTTCTCATTTTTCTAGTCTGTAACTTTCCTAGTTTAATAGTTTCCTAGAAATTCCCGGTTTTCTAGTTTAGTAGTCTATCCGATTTTCTGGTTCCTCAGTTTCTCAGTTTCCGTGTTTTTCACTTTTTTAATTCCAAATTTCCCAAAATGTTAATTCACCGAGATTCTAAGTTTAATAGCTTTCTAGTAGATTTTTGTTCCGGTTTCTCAATTTATTGTTTTCTACCTAATTTTTCTAGTCAGTTTCCTACTTTTTTAATTTTATATTTTCTAAGATAATTGGTCTCCCTAGTACTTTTGTAGTTCTCATTTTCCCCCGTTTACTAATTCGCCGACTACTCCGTTTTCCGGTTTCCCAATAGCCAGTTTTGTCAGTTTTTTAATTTTCTAATTTCTCAGCTTCCTACTTTCTTTCTTAGTTTCCTACTTCCTCAGTTGCTTATTTGCACAATTGCCTAGTTTACCAATTTTCTATTTGCTTATTTTCCTAGTTTTTAAGTTTCCTGATTTCTCAATTTCCTAGTCTCTTAGCTTCCTAGTTTCTCATTTTTCTAGTTTTCTAGTTTCTCAGTTTCTCATTTCTCTAGTTTCCCACTTTCTCAGTGTCCTAGTTTCTCGCTTCCCTAGTCACTAAGTTTCCTCGTTTCTCATTGCTCTAGTTTGCCGGTTTTAAAGAAGTTTCCTAGAGGGTTTTTAGAGTCGGAGTTTCATAGTTTCTTATTTTCCTACGTTCTCAGTTTCAAGTCACGAAATTTCCTAGTTCTTCATTTTCCAGTTTCCCATTTGAAAGTTCTTTATTTTCTCAGTTTGCTAGTTCCTCAGTTGCTTATTTTCTCAATTTCCCAATTTCTGAATTGCTTATTTTCTCAATTGCCTTGTTCCTAAGTTTCCCAGTTTTTCATTTTTCTGATTTCGTATACTTTCATAGTTCCTCACTTTTCTAGTTTCCCGGTTTCTCAGTCAGTTTCCTAGCTTCTCAGTTTGTTAGTTCCTCACTTTTCTAGTTTCCTAGTTTTTTATTTTCCCGGTTTATAGAGTGTTTGAGATTCCTAGTTTCTCAGTTTTCTAGTTTTTCAGGTCTCTAGTTTCTTCGTTTTATAGTTTTTCAGGTGCCTAGTTTCTCAGTTTTCCAGTTTTTTAGTTTCCTACTTTCTCAGTTTCCTGGTTTTTCAATTTCCAAGTTTCTCAGTTTACTAATTTTTCAGATTATTCGTATCTTGCTTTCCTATTTTCTCAATTTCTCAGTTTCCTAGTTTCTAAATTTCCTACTTTCTCAGTTTCCTATTGAAGAAGATCAGGATAATTGTTAGCTGATCAAACAGAGAGACACAGCTTGGTCAAAGGCTTTATTGTGACTGACTATAAAATTAAGAATACAAGCAGACGCAAACGAAACAGACTATTGGAATACTAAGAACTAATAACATACAAGGTTATACAGAATCGTAAGGAGTTCAGATTTCAAAACAATTTCCCAGAATTCTTAACACTTCCCCTAAAGCTGAACCCTTTAATACATAACAATTAAACATTATTAGTAATACCTAATTTATTTCTCATATCTTCAAATTTGGGACGAGCAAGTGCTTTAGTAAGAACATCTGCGCACTGATCTCTACTAGGAACAAAATTAATTACAATTTTTCCTTTTTGATACAAATCCCTAATAAAATTATATTTTACATCGATATGCTTTGAACGATCATGAAATTCTGGGTTTTTAATCAACTTTATCGCACTTTGATTATCGGTGAACATATTAAATTTCTCGCACTTTATACCGAAATCGGTAAATAACCGAGAACACCAAATACCTTCTTTCGCACCGTGCGCCGCACTCACAAATTCCGCTTCTGTTGTACTTAACGAAACGCACTGTTGTCTCTTGGTCTTCCAAATGACGGCAGCACCTCCATATTTGCACAAAATTCCGGATGTTGATTTCCTGGTCTCTGGATCACCTGCATAATCCGCATCAGCATAAACTTCGAAATCACCAACAGCATTGTACAATAATCCAAAAGTCTTTGTACCTTTCAAGTATCGAAATACTCGTTTAACAAGTAGCCAGTGAGCTTGAGAAGGTTTGTCCAAACTTCTCGCCAGAATGTTCACTGCAAAACAAATGTCTGGACGGCATATAACTTGCAGATACATGAGGTTGCCCACCGCTTCTCGATAGGGAATATTTTCTGCTGGTAGGTTCAGTAGGTCAGTTTTGTTCCATCCCATTTCAATTGGAGTTGTAACAGGCTTGCAATCTTGCATGTTGAAACGTTTGAGAATCTTCTCCACGTAGGCACTTTGACTCAAAAATACAGAGCCATCACTACGAAATGAAAGTTCAATACCCAAGAAAGATTTTACAGTCTTTGTGATTACCGCTTTAAATTCCAGTGCTAATTTTTGCACAAAATTGTCGGCATCTGTTTCACGAGTGGAAAACACTAGTCCGTCATCCACGAAAATTACAACAAAGAGTTTATTCTTCCGTGAGTTTGTCACATATAAACAGGGGTCCGAAGCACTTTCTTGGAGTCCAAAGCTTGTTAGAAATTTCGAAAAACACTTATTCCAACACCTCGGTGCTTGCTTCAAACCATAAAGGTTTTTTAAAAGTCTACAAACACGCCCGCTATTGTCCTGAAAACCTTTTGGTTGCTCCATGTAAATATCTACTCCAGTCTCTAAGTTGCCGTATAAAAACGCAGTTTTTATATCGAACTGTCGAATAAAAAGTCTTTCACGAGCCGCGACACTTAGCAAAATACGAATTGTCTCATATCTCGCCACCGGACTGAAAGTTTCACTGAAATCGACGCCTTCTCGCTGTAAAAATCCTCGAATTACCAGACGCGCTTTATGTCTGTAATTTGATCCATCAAAACTAGGTTTCACTTTAAATACCCATTTGTTGCTAATTACTTGAGCATCAGGCGGTTTCTTAACCAAAACCCACGTTTTATTTTCATAAAGTGAATTTATTTCTTCCTGCATTGCGACCTTCCAATTTGCAGCATCAGCTGAACTAATTGCTTCTTGGAAACTCTTTGGTTCACTTTCTTTGTTGAATGTTGACGATAAATATCCATATCGTTCTGGTTGTTTTCTTTCTTCATTCGTGCGTAAATTATATTGACGTTCTAAATGTTCCAAACTTACGTCGGTAGTAAAATCCTCGTCCGATTCCTGGAATAGTTCTGGGTCAAAATAATCTAGCAAAGAGTCATTTTCACTGACTTCTTCTTGAACGTCTTGCAACGGTGGTTCCACGAATTGGGGAATTATCTCGTCCTGAACTTCCTCATGGATTTCTTCGACTTCTCCAACGTTCTGGACTTCCACCCACACACTTTCCGATTTACATTTTTCTTTGTGTTCACCCGGAAATGCACTGCACAGAATTTCATTTTTAAACACTACATCTCGACTCACAATTACGTCGTGTTTTTCTGGAACGTAGATCCTGTATCCTCGAAAGCTGTCATGATATCCAACGAAAAATCCTTTGAGCGCCTTTCTGTCCCACTTTTTCCGTTTTTCTTTCGGCACATGTACGAAGCACTGAGTACCGAACACACGAAAGTCTTTAAAACTTGGCTTTTCCCCGTACCACAGTTCATACGGTGTTTTCTTTCCAAATCTAGACGGCCCGGTCCTGTTCAAAACATACGCTGCTGTGTTGATCGCCTCTGCCCAGAGACTCTTTGGCAACGACGGCTTCGCATACATCATAGATCTTGCGGACTCGACAAGAATTCGATTTTCTCGTTCGGAAACTCCATTATGTTCTGGAGTATACGGTGGTGTAAAAGTCTGTTTAGTACCATGTTTTCCTGCTAGAGTATGCATGTCCTTGTTGTCATACTCTTTCCCACCATCGGAGTGAATTTCTTGTATGTTTTCACCAAAGCGAGTTTTGACTTCATTTGAAAAAAGTTCAAATTTTTCTTTCACTTCAGACTTTTCCCGCAAAAAGTACACCTGACGGAAATTACTGTACTCGTCTTTGAATACCACATAGTACCGCTTTTTACCCAAAGATTCCACTTCCATGGGACCGCATACATCCGAATGAATTAATTCTCGCGGTGTTTTAGCTCGAACCTCCCGAATTCCGAAACTTTCGCGATGCATTTTGCCGTATACACAACCATCACAAAATTCAGTGTCCACTTCTACGTTCAGACCATTGTCTTTTAAAAAGTTCTTCACATGGCGCTTATTTTGATGACCTAAGCGCTCATGCCAGATCTGAAGCGTATTTCCCGTGTCTTCTTTATTTGCGACGACACACGTTGAACTCGGAGTTTTGACGCGTAGGTTGATTTTGTACAAATTTCCGAACTCCGAACCGGTTGCGACAACCCGATCGTTCTTTACGAACACGCACTGTTTTCCTTCGTTCTTGATGATGAAATTAATGCCTCTTCTTGCAGACACTTTAACCGAAAACAGATTGCAGACCATTTTTGGAGTGTATAATACATCATTCATGAAACCTGGTTCCCATTTGCCACCTACTAGAGTTTCAATTTCTACGACTCCTTTTCCGACGGCTTCTACTGGTTCACCATTTCCAATATAAATCAGTTCAGGTTTCTCGAACTCTTGGAACTCCTTAAACACTTCTCTCACATTGGACATGTGGTCGGATGCTCCACTGTCTATAATCCAGTCATTTTTGTCAAACGTGATACATTTGTTTCCTACGAATGCTGTCGCACCTTCCTTAGATTGATCCTTCTTGCTTTTATTTCTGCAATCCTTCTTAAAGTGACCTCTTTTGCCGCATCCATAACACTTAAATTTCTTTTGACTGTCTGACTTTCTCTCTTGACTCCCCGCTTTCATTTTTGAAAACAAAGCTACCATTTCATCGCTGTTGGATTCAGAGCTGTTGGCCGGTTTCATTCGCTGCTCTTCCGTTAGCAATCTAGTTGTCAAATTTTCCAGAGTTTTCTGTCTTGATTCTGTCGAATCCCAAGCACTGTGGAAATGCCTATATTCACTCGGTAAAATTGACAAAATTCTTGTTAGTAGCATTGAATCGGGAATGGTACCTCCAAGCTTTTTCATACGATCACCCATTTGTTCAAGTTTCGCAATATGTTCCGCAACACTTTCCGACGGATTCCACTTAAACTCAAAAAATTGTTTCTGTATTAATGACAAGGTCTCATCACTTTTTAAATCGTACACTGCGTGCAATTTAGACCACATTGCATGTGCTGATTCGCAGGTCATTAATAACTGCAGTGGTTTGGCTTCCACTGTCGTGACGATAAGTTTTCTCGCCAGTTTGTCTAGCTTGTTGTACGATTCAATCCGCGCTTCAATTACTTCAGCATTTTCGCCTTCTTGAGCTTCCGGTTTGACCGTTGTCCCGTCACAAATCTGCAAAGCCCCACTGCAATCTAGCAGCGTCTTGACTACAAATTGCCACTGCGGCCAGTTTCTACTGTCACGTAGTTTTTCAACGTGTATCCTTTCGGAGTCCATTGTTGCAAAATTCCACAACGATCACGACGAACGCGAAAACACCGAACCCGAAATTACCGTACCGAAAAACTCGTAAAACTACATACGACCTTCACGCTAGTCTGGGACCATAACCTGAAGAAGATCAGGATAATTGTTAGCTGATCAAACAGAGAGACACAGCTTGGTCAAAGGCTTTATTGTGACTGACTATAAAATTAAGAATACAAGCAGACGCAAACGAAACAGACTATTGGAATACTAAGAACTAATAACATACAAGGTTATACAGAATCGTAAGGAGTTCAGATTTCAAAACAATTTCCCAGAATTCTTAACACCTATTTTTTCAGTTTCCTAGTTTCTCAATTTCCTAGATTGCCGATTTCAAAGTTTCCCAGTTCCTCATTTTACAAAATTTTTATTCACCCAGTTTCTCAGTTTCATAGTATTGCAGTAGATGTATAATTTCCCTATTTCTCAATTTATTTTTTTACAATTTTTCTAGTAGATTTTAAAGTTTCTGTCTTAGAACATTCATAGCTTTCATTCTCCCCCGTGTATTAAATCTCAGATTCCTCCGTTTAATGGTCTCTCAATACCAAATTTTTTCAGTTTATTAGTTTTATAAATTCTCAGCTCCCTAGTATCTCAGTTTACCAGCTTCTTAGTTGTTAATTCCTCATTTTCTTAGTTTCCTAGTTTTTCGTTTTCCCGGTTAATAGAATATTTGCGTTTCCTAGTTTCTCAGGTGCCTAGTATCTCAGTTTTTTAGTTTTTCAAATTCCTGGTTGCTCAGTTTTCTAGTTTTTCAGTTTACTAGTTTTAAAGTTTATTGGTTTCTTGCTATCCTATTTTCTCAGTTTCTCAGTTTCCTAGGTTGCCGATTTCAAAGTTTCCGAGTTTCTCATTTTACTAAATTTATATTCACCCAGTTTCTCAGTTTCATAGTATTGCAGTAAATTTATAATTTCCCAATTTCTCAATTTATTTTTTGATAATTTTTGTAGTACATTTTACATCTGTCTTCTTAGAAGGTTGATAGATTTCATTCTCCCCTATGTATTAATACCAAATTTTTCAAAAATTTTCTCAATTTATTAGTTTTACAACTTCTCAGCTTCCTAGTATCTCAATTTCTCAGATTCTCAGTTTGATAGTTCCTCATTTTCTTAGTTTAGTACTTTTTTATTTATCCGGTTTATAGAGTCCCCTTGTTTCCCGGTTTCTCAGTTTTCTAGTTTCTTAGCTTTCTAGTTTCTTTCCCAGTTTCTCTGTTTCCTAATTTCTTAGTTTCCTAGTTTCTTAGTTTTATAGTTTCTCAATTTCCTAGTTTCTCACTTTTCTAGTTTCTCAGTTTCCTAGTTTCTCAGTGTCCTAGTTTCTCAGTTTACTAGGTTCTCATTTTCCTATTTTCTCAGTTTTCCAGTTTTTCAGTTTTATAGTTTCTCAGTTAATAGTATTCCTAATTTCTTAGTTCACTAATTCCTCAGTTTCATAAACATTTTTATTTTCATAATTTCATAATTTTTATTTATCCAGTTTCACAGTTTCATAATTCTGCAGTAGATTTATAGGTTGCTGCTCTCTCACTTTCTAAGTCGCCCAGTTACCGAGTTTTTTATTTTTAGAATTTGTCAGTGCCCTTGTTTTCCAATAGATTAGTTTCCCGATTTTACAATTTCTTAGTTTATCAGTCTTTCTAATAATGTTCTAGTTCACATTGTTCTAGTATACTAACTTTCCGAATCCTAACTACACTGGTTTCTCAATACCGAATTTTCTCAGCTTCCTAATGTTTCTTAGTTTTTATTTTCTCAATTTTTTACTCTTTTCTGCATTTATCATTTTCCCAGTATTTTTAAGTTTTGTAGTTTCTCAATTTCCCAATTCTGAAATATATCTACAATTTTACAGTTTTCTATTTCCTCAGTTTCCTAGATTCTCATTTTCCAATTTTCCCAGTTTCCTAGTTTCTCAGTTTCCTAATTTCTCAGTTTCCTAGTTTCTCAGTTTCCTAGTTTCTCGGTTTCCTAGTTTCTCAGTTTCATAATTTTTCATGTTCCAAGTTTGTGTTTTTTAGTTTATCAGTTTACTAGATTCTCATTTTCCTACTTTCTCAGTTTCTTAATTTCACAATTTCCTAGTTTTCCTGAGTTGCTTATTTTCCCAATTTCCTAGTGTCTAAATTTTCTAGTTTTTAGAACTCCTACTTTATGTGTTCCCTAGTTTCCCATTTTCCAATTTTTTTATTTTTCTTGTTTGTCAGTTTCCTAATGATTTTGAGTTTCCTAAATCTCTATTCACGCAGTTTATCAGATTTATAGTCTTGCAGTAGATTCATAGTTTCCCAGTTTAGCGATTTAATTCTTGCTAATTTTTCTATTTTTTATTTTTTTTTGGTTTCTCAGTTTATCAGTTTCATAGTGTCTTAATTTCCCACTTTCTCAGTTTCCTATTTCCTGAGTTTTTTAGATTCGCGGTTTCAAAGTTTCCCAGTTTCTCATTTTACTAAGTTTTTATTCATCCAGTTTCTCAGTTTCATAGTATCTTAATAGATCTATAATTTGCCAATTTTTCAATTTCTCTTTTGCTAATTTTTCTAGTACATTTTACAATTTCTAAGTTTCTCAGTCTTCTTAGTGCATTCATAGCTTTTATTCTCCCCAGCGTATTAATTCTCAGATTCCTCCGTTTTATGGTCGCTCAATACTAAATTTTCTCAGTTTATTAGTTTTACAAATTCTCAGCTCCCTATTATCTCAGTTTCCCAGCTTCGCAGTCTGATAGTTCCTCATTTTCTTAGTTTTCTAGTTTTTCATTT
Organism: Diaperis boleti; assembly: GCA_963583935.1. NCBI lineage: Eukaryota > Metazoa > Arthropoda > Insecta > Coleoptera > Tenebrionidae > Diaperis > Diaperis boleti. The sequence continues at coordinate 11,468,464 of OY757242.1, forward strand.
TCCCGGTTTATAGAGTGTTTGAGTTTCCTGGTTTCCCAGTTTTATAGTTTCTCAGGTGCCTAGTACTTCAGTTTTCTAGTTTTTCAGTTTCCTAGTTTCTCTGTTCGCTAATTTCTCATTTTCCGAATTTATTATTTTTTTTATTCCTCAATTTCCCCAAAGATTCGGTTTCGTAAATTTTTATTCACCCAGTTTCTGAGTTCAAGTATTGCAGTAGATTTATAGTTTCCCAGTGTCTCAATTTCGTTCTTGCTAATTATTCTAGTACTTTTTAAATTCTCAGTTTCCCACTTTCTTGGTTTCTCATTTTTCTAGTTTCCTATTTTCTCTATTTCAAGTCATGACGTGAAGTCATTACTAGTTTTTCATTTTTCCAGTTTCCAAATTTCGCATTTTCCTAGTTTCTCAGTTAGTCTCTAAGTTTTATAGTTTTTCAATTTACAAATCAAAAAAATCGTACTTTCTGTGTTTTCTAGTTTCTCATTTTCTCATTGCAGTTGATTTATAATTTTCCAACTTCTTAATTTCTTTTTTGCTAATTTTTCTAGTAAATTTTACAATTTCTAGGTTTCTCAGTCTTCTTAGTACATTCATTGCTTTCATTCTCCCCCGTGTATGTTATGTTAATGTTCGGATTCTTCCGTTTTCTGGTTTCTCAATACTGTATTTTCTGATTATTAATTTTATAATTTATCAGCTTCCTGGTTTCTGTTTCAAAGCTTCTCACTTTTCTTAGTTTTCTAGTTTTTCAATTTCCGACTTTCTCAGTTTCCTGGTTTCTCGGCTTCCTAGTTTTTAAGTTTCCGACTTTCTCAGTTTCCTAATTTCTCAGTTTCTCAGTTTCCTATTTTCTCAGTTTCCCAGCTTCTCAGTTTCATAATTCCATAGTTTCTCACTTTCTAGTTTCCTAATTTCTTAGTTCACTAGTTCTTCAGTTTCCTAAAGTTTTTTATTTGCATAATTTCATAATTTTTATGTACCCAGTTTCACAGTTTTTAAATTTTCTAGTTAACATTTTCCTAGTATACTAACTTTCCGAATCCTAACTGGAACGGTTTTTAAATACCCAATTTTTCTCAGCTTCCTAGTATCTCAGTTTTCTAATTTTTGGTTTCTAAGTTTTTTATTTTCTCAATTTTCTAGTAGCTCATTTTTTCGCATTTATCATTGACCCAGTTTTCAAGTTTTATAGTTTCTCAATTTCCCAGTTCTGAAATAGATTTACGATTTCCGACTTTCTAAATTTGTTACTTTCTCAATTATCTTAATACTTTGAAATTGAGAACCAAAAGCCTTAACCTTTTTTTCTAAAATTTTTTCGATGTTCATTGTTCTAATTCATTTCTATCTATTTTGTTCTGTACTTTGATTTTTGATTTTATTTTATATAAAAAATTTATTTATATAACAATTTCCTGTAGCAATGAATCATAATATATCAATGAATTTTTTGCTTGTTCCTAAACTTTAAAACTCCATCATAACTCTAAAAGTAATTTTGTGATTGACTTTTGGACTTCTTGGGGCGTAGTAACGAACGTGGACTTTGTAGATGTCTCTGATGGTTCGTTTGTTAAAAAAAATGTGAAAAATGATTTTTGTGTATATGGTGGAGGCGCCGGGATAACTTTCGACATCAGGTCCTTTTTGAAAAACTTCTATCTTTGTGCCAAACAAACTTCGTTTTAGGAATAGGGGAAAACCACCCCAACCCCGTCTGACTATCACAGGCTATTATTGAAACATGTCAGTGAAGCGCTCCAACGCTGGAAATTTCACGAGCCGACCTTCCATCAATTATTCGACGCGTCTAATCACCGCAGTCAAAGCGATGCCGCCGCCGCCGCCCCCAATTCCCCAATTTTATTTTTAGGGATCGTGGATGCGGGGGCGGGGGGCCTCCGGAGGCACATGTGAGCGCGTATTTCCGGATCGCTTTCGCTCGCAGGTCTGGAGTGTCGTTTTTGCTCCGTGGGGGTAGGAAGAGTTTTTGGCGATTAATATGCAAATGTGGGTTTATTTTTTCGGAGAGATATTTCCGAGTGGAGCGAATTAAACTTTAAAGTCTAAAACACTGCAGGAACAAACACCTGAAAAAGCCGAGTTCTGAGCTAACAATAATCGAAACCACTTCCAAACTGACAAAAATTGACAGCACATACATCAACCTTTTTCCGTGTTTGCTCAGCTCTTTCCAGCTTCCACTATGAGCGAAATTACGCTCCTGTTTTCCGAATGTCAATAAAGGATAATCCACACGGGCCGGGATCAAAGCGATTTTGTAATAACGGATTACTTGTTTTTGTCATCGCACTGATGTTTTACCGAACGGTCAACACGAACCGGACTTATCGTTATTTAATTTAAATTCGTGGGATTCCCGCTTGTTGTAAATCATTGTCACTCGAAGCCGTGTCCTGGAATTTTCTCATTTCGATGGCAGCTTTTACCGTTCTTCAAAAGGAATATTAAACGGGGTATTTTTAGCAAACTGTTGAGTCAATAATTTAGTTAGTCGGGGCCGGAACAAAGCGCCTTCGGACTTTTTTTTCAAGAGAAGTAATAAACAAAGACATACTTTTGTTCAAGAAACAAATTAAAATTAAGTGGAGTCTGCAGTATTGGGACAGCACAGAGCTTTTGAAAAGCCTTTGTAATGTTAAAAAACTGGGAGTAAAACAAGGATTAACACTAACCTAGTAGGCACAAATATTTTAAATATATTATATTGGATATATATTTTTAGTGAGAGGTTTTTAAATATATTCTTTATATTTTATTCAAATGTAGATAAAATATATATTTGAAATATTTACTCAATATTAATAATATATGTTGGTTCTGTATTTTTAAAAATATATTTGATAAATATTTTTAGTGAGAGATTTTTAAAAATATTGTTTATATTTTATTCAAATGTAGAAAAAATATACATCTGAAATATTTTCTCTAACAAAAAGTATTGTATAGTCATTCAGACGAATTCAATTTTCCTAGATGAAAGAAAAAGATTTATCCCTGATTCTGTTTAGAATGTCTAACAGACAATGTCGATACATAGATAGAAAAATAACAATAAAATAAAAATTAATCTATATTCTATGGTTAATTAAATCAACCATTTTTTCTTATATTCCGTCTCCTTTTCCCTACACTTCTCCTCTACCGCTGCTCTTTTCTCTTCCTTCTTCGTATCATACTCTTCATCCATTTTCTTCTTCGTCCATCCTCATTCAACAACTCTCTTTTCTTCTATATTTTTTCCCTCCAATAGTTCCATGAAATGTTTCTACTATGTGTGTATTTTTCTACCTTTGTCCACTCCCTCCTTTTCTTTTCTTGCCCGGTTTATTTATCTCCATCTTTCTTTCTGGCAGGTTAGTGCTTCAGTTTTTTCCCTTTCTTTCTCGCTCCATATGTTCTTTTCATACATTTTTGGTTGTATTCTTTCTTTTTTTTATGTATTCTTTCCTTTCGGTGTTGTATTCTTTCAGTTTCCGGAGTTCCTTCTTCACTTCTTTCTTCAAATCGCGGCATTGCTTATCCCACCAGTCGTTTCTACTTCTATAGTTTCGTAGTGTAGTTATTTTCTCTTTTCTTATTACTGCGGCTTCTATCGTTCTTTTTAACTCTTCCAATTTTTTCCTGGCCTCTGTTTCCTGTAGCTGTTTCCTTATTAAGTTCTCTCTATATTCTTCAATGCTCTCTTCTGTCTAGCTCACCCGTACTGTCTTTATTCTGCCCTTTTTCTGTTCCTTTCAATCTTATCTCTATTGGCATGTGATCTGATTCTGTTCTCTGCTGTACTGTCTCTATCTTATTGAACGCCTTCTCATTGGTCATCACATAATCGATTACTTTTGTTCCCCTATATCTCGCGTACGTATGATTTTCTTCTTCATATCCTTCTTTATTTAAATTTGCAATGCTCCAGCTGTTTTCCTCTATCATTTCCTCTATCTCTTGTTTTCCTCTTTTTTTGGTACCCTCTCTTCTTTTTCTTCCTGCCACGTTTCCCTGCCCCCTTTTCCCACTCTTGCAAAGAAGTCACCTCCCATTATCACATATTCATTTTCTTTACCTTCTACCTTCTTCTCTATATTTTGTCTGGTAGTTTGCATCTTTGTGCTGTATATCGTTAGTACTCTGTATTTTTCTTTGTCTATCCTTATCTTTCTTTCTATCAAACTTTCCTCTCCCATCCCTCTTTTATCCTGCTCGTTCTCTCTTTGATCTTCCACGTCTTCTAACTCCTGTTAGGATTTCTCCTCTTGGTCTTCCTTTCTTGTGTTATTTTTTTGCGAAACTGTTCTTCCAGGCGTATTTTCCGTTTAACTTATTTTTCCATTTTGTCCAATCTTTTTCTTGCAGCCATGTTTCTGTTAGACCTATTACATCGAACATATTCCGAGAATTCTTCGTCCTTGTTTTTTACCCCTGTCACATTCCAGAATACCATTCGTATCTCTTCTTTCTTTTTCCCATTTGTTGTTTTTCTTTTCTCCTTTTCTCGATTTTCCTGGTTTGTGCTTTTTCCGTTTTCCTAGTCTATATTTATCCAGCCTTCTTTGCACTCTATCCTCCAGTTTTTCTTTTCGTCTTTCTTTTCAGTTCGTTTCTTCCATCTCTTTCTTTTCCCATCTTATTCTCTTTGCTTCTTGTCTGGTCTTCTTTTCTGTTTCCTCTGCTATGTTTTTTTGTTTTTTCTTTTTTTCCTGTTTTATGCCTCCCATTGTCTCTCTTTCTTTTTCCCTTCTTAGTGTTCTTCTTTCTCCGTTCTTTTCCTCTATTTTCTTTGTTTCGTCTTATTTCCCCTACTGTCGCTGTTCCATTTCTTTTATATTGCTTCTATCCAAATTTTTCCTTGTACCTCCCGGTCTATTCTTGTTAAGTCATTCTCTATGTAGATTTTATTCCTATCTTCTGTTTCCATTAGTACTTTCTTATTTTTCATTAGTTTAATTTTGTCCTCCCAGTTCTTTGATTCTACCAGTGTAGTCTTTTCCTTAGTTTCATCACATTTCTTACATCTACTTCTACTACTTCTTTGATTATTTCTTTAATAAATGCTTTTGTCTCTCTCGTAATTTCCTCTCCTTCTGTCTTTTCACTTTGCCATGCCTTAATTATTATATTATTCCTGCTTCTCCTTTTCTCTTATCTCCCTCAAAAACCTCTATTCTCCCTTCTAGCTGTTGCTTTTCGACTCTTCTCTTAATCGTCTTGTATCTCTTGTAATTTTTTTATTACTGTCTCCATCTCTTCTTCTGCTCTTCCGATGTTTCTTCTCTGTTCTTTCAAGGTGTTTTTTCAACTTTTTTACTTCTCTTGAACGCTATTCCCTTCTCTTTTTCTTCTTGTTCTTTTCTCTGTTCTTTCTCTTCTCTCTTCCTCTTTGTTTCTTGTAGATATTCATATGAATCATATGTGAATTTGTGGTGCCTACTTTCTTCACCGCGGAGCGTTTTCTGTATTTGCACCTCTTTATCTGCGTCCCGGCGATAAAGCTTATCTCACCTTTTTCAATCGCTCGGTGAGCTCCGTTCTTCTCAAAAGTTACTATTCTCTCAGCTCCCCAGTTGTTTTCGGCCTTTTCTATTTTTGTTCCGCTTGATAACCTAGGAAATTGAGGAAATAGGAGACTGAGAAACTGCGAAGCCGAGAAACTAAGAAACTCAGACACTAGGGCGCTTAGAAACTAGGAAATTGAGATTATAAGCAACTGAGAAACCAGGAAACATATAAACTAGGAAACTGAACTAGAGAACTTTGAAACCGGAAAACTAGAAAAATGAGAAACCAGAAAATTGAGAAAATAGGGAACTGAAAAAATCGGAAACTGAAGAACTGGGAAACTTAGTAACTATAAAATTTAGAAAATAAGCAACTGAGGCACAAAGAACACCAGGAAGTAGGGATCTTAGAAACCAGCAAATTGAGAAAATAATTAACTGAAGAACTACGCAACTGAGAAACTAGGAAAATGAGAAAAAAGAAAACTGAGAAACTAGAAAACTTTGAAACCAGGAAACTAGAGAAAGGAAACACTACACTAGGAAAATGAGAAACTAGGAGACTCGGCAAATGGAAAACTTATGAACTATAAAATCTGAGAAACTGGTCAAATTAGAAACTAGGAAATTGATAAAATATGGAACTGAGGAACTCGGAAACTGACAAAATAAGCAACAGAGGCACTAGGAAACTGAGAAACCAGAAAACATATAAACTAGGAAACTGACAAACTAGAGAACTTTGAAACCAGAAAACTAGAAAAATGAGTAACGAGAAAACTGAGAAACTAGGAAACTGAGAAACTAGAGAACTTTGAAACCGGAAAACTAGAAAAATGAGAAACCAGAAAACTGAGAAAAAAGGGAACTGAGCAAATCGGAAACTGAGGAACTGGGAAACTTAGAAACTATAAAATTGAGAAAAGAAGCAGCTGAGGCACAAAGAAGACCAGGGAGTAGGGATCTTAGAAACCTGCAAATTGAAAAAATAATTAACCGAAGAACTACGCAACTGAGAAATTAGGAAAATGAGAAAAAAGAAAACTGAGAAACTGGGAAACTGAGAAAATAAGCAACAGAAGCACTAGGAAACTGAGAAACCAGAAAACATATAAACTAGGAAACTGAGAAACTAGAGAACTTTGAAAACAGAAAATTAGAAAAATGAGTAACGAGAAAACTGAGAAACTAGGAAACTGAGAAAATAGGGAAATGAGAAAATCGGAAACTGAGGAACTGGGAAACTTAGAAACTATAAAATTGAGAAAATAAGCAGCTGAGGCACAAAGAAGATCAGGGAGTAGGGATCTTAGAAACCAGCAAATTGAGAAAATAATTAACTGAAGAACTACGCAACTGAGAAACTAGGAAAATTAGAAAAAAGAAAACTGAGAAACTAGAAAACTTTGAAACCAGGAAACTAGAGAAAGGAAACACTAGACTACGAAAATGAGAAACTAGGAGACTCGGCAAATGGAAAACTTATGAACTATAAAATCTGAGAAACTGGTAAAATTAGAAACTAGGAAATTGATAAAATATGGAACTGAGGAACTCTAAAACTGAGAAAATAAGCAACAGAGGCACTAGGAAACTGAGAAACCAGAAAACATATAAACTAGGAAACTGACAAACTAGAGAATTTTGAAAACAGATAATTTGAAAAATGAGTAACGAGAAAACTGAGAAACTAGGAAACTGAGAAACTAGAGAACTTTAAAACCTGAAAATTAGAAAAATTAGAAACCAGAAAACTGAGAAAATAGGGAACTGAGAAAATCGGAAACTGAGGAACTGGGAAACTTAGAAACTATAAAATTGAGAAAATAAGCAGCTGAGGCACAAAGAAGACCAGGAAGTAGGGATCTTAGAAACCAGCAAATTGAGAAAATAATTAACTGAAGAACTACGCAACTGAGAAATTAGGAAAATGAGAAAAAAGAAAACTGAGAAACTAGAAAACTTTGAAATCAGGAAACTAGAGAAAGGAAAAACTAGACTAGGAAAATGAGAAACTAGGAGACTCGGCAACTGGAAAACTTATGAACTATAAAATCTGAGAAACTGGTAAAATTAGAAACTAGGAAATTGATAAAATATGGAACTGAGGAACTGGGAAACTGAGGAAATAAGCAACAGAAGCACTAGGAAACTGAGAAACCAGAAAACATATAAACTAGGAAACTGACAAACTAGAGAACTTTGAAAACAGAAAATTAGAAAAATGAGTAACGAGAAAAATGAAAAAAATAAGAAACTGAGAAACTGGGAAACTATAAAATTCAGAAACTAAGCTGCCGAGGAACAAAGAAGACCAGAAAGTAGTGAGCTTAGAAACCAGAAAATTGAAAAAATAAACAACTGAGAAACTAGGAAAATGAGACACAAAAAATGTCATGAATGAAAAATTAGAAAACCATGAAACCGGGAAACTAGACAAAGGAGAAACTAGAAAACTTCCAAACTATAAAATTGAAAAAATAAGCTGAGGAATTAAGAAACTGGGAAACTGCAAAATTAGAAACTAGTAAATTGATAAAGTAAGCAACTGAGAAACGAGAAAACTGAGAAAATAGGCAATTGAGGAATCAGGAAACAGACTAGAAAAGTAAAAAACTGGGGAATGTAAATGCTAAGTAACCGAGAAAGTAGGAAACTGAGGAACTGGTAAATTGAGAAACTAGGAAACTATAATTAAAAGAATTATAAAAATGAGAAACTACGAAACTGATAAATCTTATAACCGAAAAACTTGAAAAATAAGAAACTAGGAAACTTGAAGTCTAACAACATTGAGAAACTGGGGTACTGAGAAAATAAGCAGGTAAAAACTTTAAAACTGAGAAAAAAAGCAACCGAGAAATTAGGAAACTGAGAGACTAGAAAATTGAGAAACTAGTAAACTTTGAAACCGGGAAAGTAGAAAAATGAGAAATTAGGAAACTTTGAAAACGGGGAAGTAGAAAAGTGAGAAACTAGGAAATTGAGAAGCTAGGAAACTGGGAAAATATAAAAATTCAAAACTATCAAACTGATAAGCTGGGAATCTTAGAAACTAGGAAGGTAAGAAACTAGCAAACTTTGAAACAGGGCAATTATAAATACGAGAAACTAGTAAACTCGGGAAATAGGAGACTGAGACACTGGGAAACTCAGACACTAGTAATTTCAGAAACTAGGTATCTTAAAAATTAGCAAAACGAGGAAATAAGCAAGTAAGGAACTAGGAAACTGAAAAATAGAAAACTTGAAATCCGTGAAATTGTGAAACTATGAAGCTGGGAAAACAGGAGACTGAGAAACTGAGAAGCTGAGAAAGCAGCAAACTCAGAAACTAGGGTAATGATAAAATAAACAACTGAAAAAATAAGCAACAGAGGAACTAGGAAACTTAGAGGCTAGGTAACTGGGAAATTAGGAAACTGAAGAACTAGTAAATTGAGAATCTAGGAAATTTTGAAACTGGGAAGCTACAAAAATGAGAAACTATTAAACTTATAAACTAGAAAACCATGAGAAACCATGAATCTGAGAAAATAGGCATCTGACGAACTAGAAAACTGGGAAATTAGGAAAACTCTGAAACCGGATAGCTAGAAAACTGGGAATCTAAGAAATTCAGAAACTACGCCATTGAGAAAATATGCAACTGATTAACTAAGAAACTGAGAAACTAGGAAACTGAGGAACTATGAAATTGAGTAAATAAACAACTGAGCAAATAGGAAACTTAGAAACTGAGAAATTAGGCAATTGAGAAACTACCAAACCTTGGATCTAGGATACTATAAGAACTATAAAACTGATAAATTAGGAAATACGGAACTAGGCAACTGAAAAACTATTCTTGAGAAAATTAACGACTGAAGAACCAGGAAATTGAGAAAATAGGAAATGAGAAACTAGATAAATGAGAAAACAGAAAAATTAGGAAATAGGAAATTGAGAAACTCGTAAACCGAAAGACTATGAAACTGAGAAACTACAAAACTTGGAAAATTGGAAACTTAGAAACAATAAAATTGAGAAAATAAGGAACTGAGGAACTAGGCAACTGAGAAGCTAAAAACAACACGGAAACTAAGAAAATGAAAAAACTAGAAAACTTTGTGGCCGCGAAAACACAAAAATAAGAAACTAGAAAATTTAGAAAATACGAAACTCAGAGAAACTAGGAGATTGAGATACTGGGAAATTAAAAGAGTGGGAAATTGCGAAAATAAGCAAATAAGAAACTAGGGAACTCAGAAACAGCGAAGCTTTAACCCTGTAAAATTGAGAAACTAGGAAGCTCAGGACATAGGAGATTAAGAAACTGGGCAGCCGAGGAACTAAGAAACTCAGAAACTAGGAAAATGAGATAATAAGCAACTGCGGAACTAGGCAACCAAGAATCTAGGAAAATTGGAAACTATGAAACTGGGAAACTAGAAAACTTTGAGACAGAGACACTTAGAAACTATAACATTTAGAAAATAATCAAATCAGAAACAAAGAAAATAGGGATTTTAGAAACTAAGAAATTGAGAAAATAAGCAAATGAGGAACTAGGCAACTGAAAAAGTAGGAAACTGATAAACTAGAATCATACGCGAAACAAGGAAACAGAAACTAGAAAACTTTGAAAGCGGGAAACTAGAAAAATGAGAAACTAGGAAACTTAGAAACTCAGAAACTAGAAATGTAGGAAATTGAGAAAATAAGCGACTGAGAAACCAGGAAACTTTGAAACCGTAAAATTGAGAAACTAAAAGACTGACAAACTGGAAAGCTGAGAAACTAAGAAACTAGAAAACTAAAAAAATAATCAACACAGGAACTGGGAAACTGAGATACAAGGAAACTTGAAGACTAAAGTATTGAGAAACTAAGAAACCAATAAATTAGGAAATTTTGAGAAACTAAACTAGGAATCTTTAAAACCCAGAAACTAGAAAAATGAGAAATTAGAAATCTTTGAAAACTGGGAAACATAAAAGGTAGGAGAAAATAAGCAAGTGAGGAACTAGGAAAGTTTAAAACCCTGAAATTGATAAACTAGGAAATTGAGGAAATAGGAGACTAAGAAACTGGGAAGCCGAGAAAGTAAGAAACTCACACACTAGGGCGCTTAGAAACTAGGAAATTGAGATGATAAGCAATTGAGGAACTGGACAAATGAGAAACCAGGAAAGTGAAAAACTAGATAACTGAGAAAATAGGAAACTGAAAAAATAGTAGACTGAAAAACTGGGATAGTTAGAAACTATAAAATTGAGAAAATAGGCAGCTAAGAAACAAAGAATGCCAGAAAGTTGCAAATTGAGAAAATAAGCAAATGAGGAACTACGCAACTGAGAAACTAGGAAAATGAGAAACAAGAAAATTGAGCAACTAGAAAACTTTAAAACTAAGAAACTAGGAAACTTCCAAACTAGGAGACTCAGCAAATGGAAAACTTATAAATTATAAAATTGAAAAAATTAGCATCTGAGGAACTAAGAAACTGAGAAACTAGGAAATTGATAAAATATGTAACTGAGGAACTCGGAAGCAGAGAAAATAAGCAACAAAGGAACTAGGAAATTTAGAGACTAGGTAATTGAGAAACTAGGATAGTTTGAAACTGGAAAACTATAAAATGAGAAACTGATAAACTAAAAAAGTTTTAATTCGGAAAATTAGAAAAATAAGAAACTAGGAAATTTAAAACTAGCAAAATTGAGAAACTGGGAAGGTGAGAAACTAAGAAAATCAAAAACTAGGGTACTGAGAAACCAGGAAACTAAGAAAATCAGCAATTGAGGAACTAGGAAAATTAGAAACTATGAAACGGATATACTAGAAAACTTTGAAACAGGAAAACTAGAAAAATAAGAAATTAGGAAACTTAAACTCTAACAAAATTGAGAAACTGGGAAGCTGAGAAATTCAGAAACTATGGTACTGAAAAAATAAGCAAGTAACAAACTAAAAACTAAAAAATAAGCAACCGAGGAGTTAGGAAACTGAGAGACTAGAAAATTGAGAAACTAGTAAACTTTAAAACCGGGAAAGTAGAAAAATGAGAAATTAGGAAACTTTGAAAACGGGAAAGTAGAAAAGTGATAAACTAGGAAATTGAGAAGCTAGGAAACTGTGAATCTTTGAAAATATAAGAATTCGAAACTAGCAAACTTTGAAACCGGGCAATTATAAATACGAGAAACTAGTAAATTCGGGAAATAGGAGACTGAGACACTGGGAAACTCAGACACTAGTAATTTCTGAAACTAGAAAATAAGCAAGTAAGGAACTAGGAAATTGAGAAATTAGAAAACTTTAATCCGTGAAATTGTGAAACTATGAAGCTGAGAAAACAGGAGACTGAGAAACTGAGAAGCTGAGAAACCAGCAAACTCAGAAGCTAGGGTAATGATAAAATAAACAACTGAGAAAATAAGCAACAGAGGAACTAGGAAACTTAGAGGCTAGGAAACTGAAAAATTATGAAATTTAGAGACTAGGTAACTGGGAAATTCGGAAACTGAAGAACTAGTAAATTGAGAATCTAGGAAATTTTGAAACTGGGAAGCTACAAAAATGAGAAACTATTAAACTGAGAAAATAACCATCTGACGAACTAGAAAACTGAGAAATTAGGAAAAAGAAAATATGCAACTGAGTAACTAAGAAACTGAGAAACTAGGCAACTGAGGAACTATAAAACTGAGTAAATAAACAACTGAGCAAATAGGAAACTTAGAAACTGAGAAATTAGGCAATTGAGAAACTACGAAACCTTGGAACTAGGATACTATAAAAACTATAAAACTGATAAATTTGGAAACTTTAAAATCGGGGAACTAGAAAATTGAGAAACTAGAAAATTGAGGAAATAAATAGCTGAGCAAACAGGAAAATGAGACAATCAGCAACCAAACCGGAAAGCTAGAAAAATCAACAACTAGGAAATTGAGAAAATTTGCAACCGAGGAACTAGAAAATTGAGAAAACTGGATAACTACGGCACTAGGAGTAACTAGGGATCTTAGAAATTAGAAAATTTAGAATTAGCAACTGTGAAACTACGGAACTGAAAAACTATGAAACTGATAAACTTGAAACTTGAGGAACTAGGAAAATGAAAAGCTAGAAAACTTTCCTGTCGGGAAAATACAAAAATGAGAAACCAGAGAATTTAGAAAATAGAAAACTCAGAAACTAGGAGACTGAGATACTGGGAAGCCGGGAAACAAAGAAACTCAGAAACTATTAAAATGAGATAATAAGCAACTGAGGAACTAGGCAACCGAGAAACTAGAAAACCTGGAATCTATGAAACTGAGAAACTAGTAAAATGGAAGACTATAAAACTTTGAGACCAGGAAAATCAGGAATAAAGAAACTAGGGATTTTAGAAACTAAGAAATTGAGAAAATATGCAAATGAGGAACTAGGCAACTACTGAGAAAGTAGGAACCTGAGGAACTATAAAACTGAGAAACTAGGAAACCGGAAAACTAGAAAATGGATCAAGTAGGAAATTGAGGAAAGTAGTAACTGAAGAACTAGGAAATTGAGAAAATAGGAAAATGAGAAACTAGACAAATGAGAAAACAGAAAAATTAGGAACTTGGAAATTGTGAAGATCAACAACTCAGGAACTAGGAAACCGGAAAACTAGAGAACTGAGGAACTAGGCAACTGAGAAGCTAAAAAATCAAGGAAACAAAAGCAATCAATGAGAAAAAATAAGAAAACAAGCCTAAATTTCAAAGTAGGGCTAATAAATTCACAAAAAGACTATTGATGTAAGAGTTTCTTCCATCTTCTTGGGAACACTTCGTCCAAATAACGCCGCACCGGGCTTAGTGTGTTGGAGCACCATCCTGTTGCAACCAGATGTTATTATTTAGAGGTTCATTTAGTATTTAACAGAGAAAAACAGTTCAGACATAATTCTTTTGTACCAATTCAGGGTTTGTCAACATTGTATTGGTATCTCTATGGTATTTTTCTTAAATTTCGATAACATTAGACAATTGTGTTAATTTTTTGAAATTTTACTAATTTGAACTTTAGCGCCGTTTTAATTCATGCTTTCCTTATCTAACCTATTAAGTATTTGACAACGTTGGGAACAGAATAAAAAAACTCTATTCAAATGTAAAAAAACATAGGTTGCCATAAAAAATATATTAATGAGATCATAACTGTAAAAAAAAATATGAAAAAATTTTGTCTACGTTCCTCGGATGCGCTATAATTAGCCCTATCACACGCTTTTTCTAGTGCAAATACTAACGGAGCTACTGAATTTATTCCTTACTTAATTTCCACACTGTATATATAAATTTTCTGGATTGTCTTATAAAAGTGTTTTTTTTTGTTGTTAAAATGCATTACTATTATTATAAAAAATATTACCTATCCAAATGTTTCCAATAAAATATAAGTAATGCTATATAACATACATATTACTAAAATATATACTTCAAAATATTTTCCACATAATATTTCATTCACATTCTTTTGAAATAACTAATATTCAAAAAAGATTCAGTATTAACAGTATGAAATAAATAAACCAGTTTTATTCGTGAATTAAATACTAATTTTTCGTTTTGTTTGCAGTACCAGAGAAGCGTCTGGAACTCCGGCAGGAGCACGTCCGCGACGGCACGCTGCAGGTGGTATGCTCGGCGGAGGGCGTCTTCCCCAAACCGAACATGAGCCTGCACGTGGGCAACAGGTAATATAAGTTGGGCTCACGCTCGCGCTGCTTTACGACCCAAATTAAAATCAACCGCTGACGAGACGAAGCCGGTTTTAATAAGGCCGCCCGATAATTGCTACATGCTATTTTGCAAGCCGATAAAAGGGCTCATATCGCGATAAATGGACCCGTAACGCGATTAATTAAACTCATTTGCTGCACTGCTGAGAGCTCGAGTGCAATAATTGAGGGGCGGGTAGGTGTGTGGGGTGAGGGCGGCGTCGTGGGGATGACGGGGAGTTTTTTGTTAGGTTGTAACGGTAATGAGTTTTGCGTTCAAAAACAAAGATGATATTATATTGCTTCGGGTTAAGGCCACGCGGCTGAAGTGAAAACTTCTTTGGCGATCGTAATTCGAAATAAACAAAAGTTTATTCGAGGCGTGTCTGGAGAAGTTTTCTCATAAAAAAAAAACAAGGACAAAATGGTGCTTCCACTTCTGAGTTTTGTGCAACGTTTCTTTTCTCACTTTCTATTCTGTTTCGCAAAAAAAGGAAGCAGAAAGCGGGAAACTACGAAAGAGTGAAAAATGCTTCCTCATTAACCAAGTCTCCCTAGTTTACGATGTCCTAGTTTTTCCTTATTCTTCTAGTTTACCGGTTTCAAAGTTTTCTAGTTTCTTAGCTTTCTAGTTTCAAAGATCCCTAGTTTATCAGTTTGATAGTTCCTAACTTTTCGTTCTTTGGTTGCTTATTTTCTCAGTACCTTAGTTTTTGAGTTTCTCAGCATCCCAGTTTCTCAATTTTGTTAGACTTTAACTTTCCTAGTTTCTTATTTTTCTAGTTTTCCGGTTTCAAAATTTTCTAGTTTATCAGTTTTACAGTTTCTCGTTTTTATAGTTACGCATTTTCAAAGTTTCCTAATTACCAGTTGCTAGTTTCCTACTTTCTCGGTTACCTAGTCTTTAAATTTCCTAGTTTTTCACTTTCCTAGTCTCTAAGTTTCCTAGTTCCTTAATTAATTTTTTTCTGAGTATCCTTGTTCTTGATTTTTTTAGTATCTCAGCTTCCCAGTTTCTCAATTTTGCTACTCTTTAAGTTTCCAAGTTTCCTATTTTTCTAATTTTTTTATGTTGTAATTTCTAAGTGTACCGGTCTTAAAGTTTTCTAGTCTCCCATTTTCCTAATTTCTCAGTTTCATAGATTCCAGGTTTTCTAGTTTCCCGGCTTCCCAGTTTCTCAGTTTCCTAGTTTCTCAGTTGCCTAGTTTCTCCAGTTTCCCGGTTTCCTAGTTCCTGATTTTCTGATCTTCACAATTTCCTAGTTCCTAATTTTTCTATTTTCTCATTTGTCTAGTTTATCATTTTCTTATTTTTTCAATTTCCTAGTTCTTCAATTGCTACTTTTCCTCAATTTGCTAGTTGATCCTTTTTTTAGCTTTCCGGTTTCCTAGTTTTTCAGTTTTCTAGCTCCTCAGGTTCCTACTTTCTCAAGAGTTTATAGTTTCTAAGTGTCCCGGTCTCAAAGTTTTCTAGTCTCCCATTTTCCTAGTTTCTCAGTTTAATAGATTCCAGGTTTTCCAGTTTCTCGGTTGCCTAGTTCCTCAGTTGCTTATTATCTTATTCTGATAGTTTCTGAGTTTAATAGTTTCCCGGCTTCCCAGTTTCTCAGTCTCCTAGTTTCTGAGTTTTCGATTTTCTAAATTTTCTAGTTTATCATTTTTGTATTTTCCCGACTGCAAAGTTTTAGTTTTTCATTTTCCTTGTTCCTCAGGTTTCAAGTTTATCAGTTTCATAGTTTCTCAGTTGCGTAGTTTCACAGTTGCTTATTTCCTAAATTTTCTTCAAGTTTCTGGGTTTCCTAGTTTCTCAATTTTCTACTCTCTTAGTTAGTTTCTTATTTGCTTATTTTTTCAGTACCATAGTTTCTAAATTTCTCAGCTTCCCAGTTTCTAAATTTTGTTAGACTTTAAGTTTTTATTTACTATTTTTCTAGTTTTCCGGTTTCAAAGTTTTCTATTTTATCAGTTTCATAGTTCCCCAGTATAAAAGTTCTAGTTTCTCAATTTACCAATTCCTTAGTTTTTTAATAATTTGATAATTTCCTACTTATATTTTCCTAGTCTTTAAGTTTCTTAGTTCCTTATTTGCTTGTTGCTTATTTTTCCAGTTTTCTGGTCTCTTAGTTGCTTCTTTTCGCAGTACCCTAGTTTTTGATTTTCTTATTTTCTCAGCTTCCCAGTTTCTCAATTTTAACAGACTGTGAGTTTCCTAGTTTCTTATTTTTGTAATTATCTGAATTAAAATTTTTCTAGTTTATCAATTTCTTAGTTTCTTATTCTATAGTTTCTCAGTTTAAAAGTTTCCTAGTTTCTCTATTTACCAGTTCTTCAGTCTCCTAGTTTCTCGATTACCTAGTCTCTAAATTTCCCAACCTCTAAATTTCCTAGTTACTCTGTTGCTTATTTTCTCAGTTTCCGAGTTCCTCAATTACATATTTTATCAATTTTCTAGTTTCAAATTTTTACAGTTTCTCAATACCTCAGATGCTTATTTTCTCAATTTTATAATTTATAAGTTTCCCAGTTTCTCATTTTCCTAGTTTGTAAGTTTCCTAGTTTCCCAGTTTCAAAGTTTCCTGGTTTTTCAGTTGCTTGTTTTCTCAGTACCCTAGTTTTTGGTTATCTTAGTTTCTCAGCTTACCAGTATCTCAATTTTACTAGTCTCTAAGTTTGCTACTTTCTTATTTTTCTAGCTTTCCGATTTTAAAGTTTACTAGTTTGTCAGTTTCATAATATCCCACTTTCAAATTATCCTAGTTTCTCAATTTACCAGTGCTTCAGTTTCCTAGTTTCTCGATTACCTAGTCTATAAATTTCTCAACGTATTATCTGTTGCTTATTTTCAGCTTCCGAGTTTATTAGTTACATATTTTATCAATATCCTAGTTTCTCAATGGCTTATTTTCTTAATTCTATAGTTTATAAGTTTCCTAGTTTCTCAGTCTCCTAGTTTCTCATTTTTCGAGTTTGGAAATTTCCTTTTTTCTCCTTTTTATAGTTTCTCAGTTTTCTAGTTTCCCGGTTTCAAAGTTCTCTAGTTTATATGTTTCCTGTTGCCCAGTTGCCAGTTGCCTAGTTCCACAGTAGCTTATTATCTCAATTACCTAGTTTCTAAGCACCCTAGTTTCTAAGCACCCTAGTTTCTGAGTTTCTTATTTTCTCAGCTTTCCAGTTTCTCAGTCTCCGATTTTCTCAGTTTCTTAGTTTCTCAATTTCACACTTTCAAAGTTTTCTAGTTCGCATATTTCTAGTTTTTTAGTTGCCTAGTTCTTCAGTTGTCTAGTTCCTCACTTGCTTATTTCCTTAATTTCCTAGTGTCTCAGTTTCCTTGTTTCTCATTTTCTTAGTTCCCTAGTTTTCTCCTTTGTCTAGTTTCTCATTTTCATATTTTTTTAATTCCATAATTGTTTAATTTTCTAGCTTTCCGGTTTCCTAGTTTCTCAGTTTCCTAGTTCCTCAGGTTTTTACTTTCTCAGTAGTTGCCTAGTTCAACATTTGCTTATATTCTCAATTTCCTAGTTACCACAATCCCTAGTTTCTTTGTTCCTGATTTGCTTATTTTATAAATTTTATAGTTTCTACGTGTCCCGGTCTCAAAGTTTTCTAGTTTCCCATTTTCCTAGTTCCTTAGTTTCTCGGCTTACCGATTTCTCAATCTCCCATGTGCTGATATTCCTAGTTTCTCAATTTCACGGTGTTAAAGTTTCCCTGTTTCTAAATTTCCTAGTTTCTTAGTTGCTTATTTTTTCAATTTCTTAGTTTCTAAAATCCCTAGTTTCTTTGTTTCTCAGTTGTTAATTTTCTAAATTTTCTAGTTTATAATTTTGCCGGTCTCAAAGTTAACTAGTTTCCCATTTTGCTAGTTTCTCAGTTTTATAGTTTCCAAGTTTCCTAGATTCTCGGTTGCCCAGTTCCCCAGTTGCTTATTATCTCATTTTCCTAGTTCCTGTTTCCCAGTTTTCAAAGATTCCTAATTTTTCATTTTTCTAGTTTCCCTGTTTCAGAGATTCCTAGTTTCTCAAAGTTTCCTAGTTTATTAGTTTCTCAATTTTTTAGTCTCGAAGTTTCGTAGTATCTCAGTTTCCTATTTCATATGTTGATTATTTTCAGAATTTTCTAGTTTCTCAGTTGTTTATTTTATCAGTACGCTAGTTTCTGAGTTTCTTAGTTTCTCAGCTTCTCAGTCTCCTATGTCCTCAGTTTCCTAGTATCTCAATTTCACGGTTAAAGTTTCCTGGTATCTCAGTTTTCTAGTTCCTCAGTCGCTTATTTTTTCAATTTCCTACTTTTAAGTTTCCCAGTTTCTAAGTTTTTTAGTTTCGCATATTACTAGTTCCAATTGTTCCTAGTTTATCTGTTTCCTACTTTTTCAGTTGCCTAGTTTCTCAGTTGCTCATTTCCTTAATTCCCTAGTTTATAAGATCCCTAGTTTATGAATTTCCTAGTGTCCAAGTTTCCTTGTTTCTCATTTTCTTAGTTCTTTAGTTGTTTATTTTCTCAATTTCTAAGTTTCTCAGTTTAATAGTTTGTCAGTTTCCTAGCTTCTAAGTTTCCCGGTTCCTCAGTTACTTATTTTCTCAATATATCGTTTCTACGTTCCCTATTTTCCGAGTTTCCTAATTTTTATGTTTCTAGTTTCTCAATTTCCTAGTTCTTCAGTTGCCTAGTTCCTCAATAGCTGATTTCTTCAATTTCGTAATTTCTAAAATCCCTAGTTTCTTTGCTTCTCAATTTTTTAGTTTCTAATTTTCCCGGTTTCAAAGTTTTCTAGTTTAACATTTTTCTACTTTCTCAGTTTCTTATTATCCCATTTTCCTAGTTTTTTTTTCCTATTTTCTAAATTTTCTAGTTTCTCATTTTTGTATTTTTCCGGACGCAAAGTATTCTAGTTATTCATTTTCCTAGTCTCTCAGTTTCCTTGTTCCTCAAGTTTCTAGTTTATCAGTTTCCTAGTTCCTCAGGTATCTAGTTTATCAGTTTCCTAGTTTCTCAGTTGCCTAGTTCACGTTTCTCATTTTTCTAGTTTTCCGGTTTCCTAGTTTCTCAATTTCTCCGTTTCTGAGTTGCTGATCTTCTCAATTTCCTAGTTTCTAATTTTTCTGTTTTCTCCATTTTTTAGTTTCTCATTTTCCTTTTTTTTATTTCCTAGTTGTTTAATTTTCTAGCTTTTCGGTTTCCTAGTTTTTCAGTTTCATATTTTCCAAGTTTACCAGACATTCGGTTGCCTAATTCCGCAGTTGCTTATTATCTCATTTTCCTAGTTTCTGAGTTTCTTAGTTTCTCGGCTTCCCAGTTTCTCAATCCCCTATGTTCTCAGTTTCCTAGTTTCTTAATTTCACGGTGTTGAAGTTTCCCTGTTTCTAAGTTCCCTAGTTTCTTAGTTGCTTATTTTCTCAATTTCTCAGTTTTTAAGTTTTCCACTTTCTCAGTCTCCTATTTTCCGAGCTTCCTATTTTCTAAATTTTCTAGTTTCTCATTTTTGTATTTTTCCGGACGCAAAGTTTTCTAGTCTTTAATTTTTCTAGTTTCTCAGTTTCCTTGTTCCTCAGGTATCTAGTTTATCAGTTTCCTAGTTCCTCAGGTATCTAGTTAATCAGTTTCCTAGTTTCTCAGTTGCCTAGTTCCCGTTTCGCATTTTTCTAGTTTTCCGGTTTCCTAGTTTCTCAATTTCTCCGTTTCTGAGTTGCTGATCTTCTTAATTTCCTAGTTTCTAATTTTTCTGTTTTTTCCTTTGTATAGTTTCTTATTTTCCTATTATTTTAATTTCCTAGTTGTTTAATTTTCTAGCTTTCCGGTTTCCTAGTTTCTCAGTTTCATAGATTCTTGGTTCCCTAGTTTCTCAGTTGCTTATTATCTTAATTTTCCTAGTTTCTGAGTTTCTTAGCAACTCGGCTTCCCAGTTTCTCAATCTCCTATGTCCTGGGTTTCCTAGTTTCTCAATTTCACGGTATTGAAGTTTTCCTGTTTCTAAGTTCCCTAGTTTCTTAGCTGCTTATTTTCTCAATATTCCAGTTTCTTAGTTTCCCAGTATCTCAGTCTTCTAGTTTCGCAGTGCCCCATTTTCTAAATTTTCTAGTTTCTCATTTTCGTATTTTCCCGGCGACAAAGTTTTCTAGTTTTTCATTTTCCTAGTTTCTCAGTTGCCTAGTTCCTCAGTTGTCTAGTTTCACAGTTGCTTATTTCCTCAATTTTCTAATTTCTAAAATACCTAGTTTTTCTTAGTGTCGCAGTTTTCCAATTTCCTTGTTTCCTTGTTTTTTTTAGCTTCTCAGTTGCCTGGTTCCTCATTTCTCTAGTTTCCCGGTTTCCTGGTTCGTGAGTTGCTGATCTTCACAATTTCCTAGTTCCTAATTTTTCTGTTTATTCATTTGTCTATTTTCTCAATTTCCTGGTTCTTCAGTTGCAACTTTTCTCAATTTCCTAGTTGATCCTTTTTATAGCTTTCCGGTTTCCTAGTTTCTCAGTTTCCTAGTTCCTCAGGTTTCTACTTTCTCAGTAGTTTCCTAGTTCCTCATGTGCTTATTTTCTCAATTTCTTAGTTTCTAAAATCCCTATAAAATTTTATAGTTTCTAAGTGTCCCGGTCTCAAAGTGTTCTAGTCTCCTATTTTTCTAGTTTCTCAGTTTTATAGATTCCAGGTTTTCTAGTTTCTCGGTAGCTTAGTTCCTCAATTGCTTATTATCTCATTTTCATTGTTTGCCAGTTTCTTAGTTTCCCGGCTTCCCAGTTTCTCAGTCTCCTAGTTTCCGAGTTTTCTATTTTATAAATTTTCCAGTTTCTCATTTTTGTATTTTCCCCACCGCAAAGTTTTCTAGCTTTTCATTTTCCTAGTTCCTCGGGTTTTAAGTTTATCAGTTTCGTCGTTTCTGAGCTGCGTACTTTCACAGTTGTTTATTTCCTAAATTTTCTAATTTCTAAGATCCCTAGTTACTCCTAGTTTCGTAGTTATAAACTTTCCTTGTTTTCTTGTTATTGTTAACTTCTCAGTTGCCTAGTTCCTCAGTTGCTTATTTTCCCAATTTTATTGTTTCTAAGTTTCCTATTTCCCGAGTTTCCTTTTCTCATTTTTCTAGTTTCCCGGTTTCCCAGTTTTTTAGTTGCACAGTTCCTCTTTTACTTATTTTCATAATTTTCTAGTTTCTATAATCCCTAATTTCTTTGTACCTGATTTGCATATTTTCTAAATTTTATAGTTTCTAAGTCTGACAGTTTTCTAGTTTCCGATTTTCCTAGTTTCTCAGTTTCATATTTTCTAAGCTTCTTGGTTTCAGATTGGTTCCCAGTTTCTCAGTCTCTTATTTTCTCAATTTACTAGATTCTCAATTTCACGGTTGTAAAGTTTCCTTGTTTCTCAATTTCCTACTTCCTTAGTTAATTATTTTCTCAATTTTCTACATTTTAAGTTTCTCAGTTTCTGAGTCTCCTAGTTTTTGACTTTCCTTAGTTTCTAAGATTCCTAGTTTCTCATTTTTCTAGTTTCCCGCTTTCCAGGTTTTCTAGTTTCTGTTTTCTTGTTTTGCATATTCCTAGCTTCTCAGTTTCCTAGTTCCTTATGATCCTAGTTTATCAGTTTCCTACTTTTTCAGTTGCCTAGTACCTCAGTTGTCTAGTTCCTCAGTTGCTTATTTCCTCAATTTCCTTGTTTCTAAGATCTCTAGTTCCTGAATTTCCTGTTGTCTCAGTTTCCCAGTTTCTCAGTTTCCTTGTTTCTCATTCTCTTAGTTCCTCAGTTGCTTATTTTCTCAATTTAATGTTTCTAGGTTTCCTATTTTCCGAGTTTTCTAGTTTCTCATTTTCCTATTTTCTCAATTTCCTACTTCTTCAGTTGCTAATTTTCTCAATTTCCTAGTTGTTTATTTTTTTAGCTTTCCGGTTTGGTTGCTGATTATCCCGGTTTCAAAGGTTCCTATTTTAGTTTCCCAAAGTTTCCTAGTTTTTCAGTTTCCTAGTTTCTCAATTTTTTAGTCTCTAAATTTCCTAGTATTTCAGTTTCCTAGTTCCTGTGTTCATTATTTTCTTAGTTTTCTATCTAATTCCTCAGAAGCTTATTTTCACAATGTCCAAGCTTTTATGTTTCCCAGTTTTCAAAGATTAATAATTTCTCATTTTTCTAGTTTCCCGGTTTCAAAGATTCCTAGTTTCTCAAAGTTTCCTAGTTTTTCATTTTTCTAGTTTTGCGCTTTCAAAGTTTTATAGAGTTTCTGCTTGCTAGTTTCGCATATTCCTAGTTTCTCAGTTTCCTAGTTCCGATAGTTCCTAGTTTATTTGTTTCCTAATTCTTCAGTTGTCTAGTTTCTCAGTTGCTTATTTCATTTTCTTGGTTTTTCAGTTGCTTATTTTCTCACTTTCTAAGTCTCCCAGTTTTCTAGTTTCTCTGTTTCCTAGCTTCTAAGTTTCCCAGTTCCTCAGTTGCTTATTTTCTAAATTTGTTTTTAAGTATTTGAGAGTAAAGAATTGGAAAATTGTTAGTGAAAATTAGGAAATATTACCCATGATGCTATAAAAGTACAATATTTGAAAACCAAGATATTCAATCGGAAAAGAGCGAAACATCAAAAGTCTAAACCATTTTTTTATGATTGAATATAACTCTTGAAAATAAAGCGACAATCAGCGTGTCCATTTTGATGTTTTTACTCAAAACTTTGCACGATCCCTAAAGAAGTTTTCACTTCAGAAATGAAAGCAGACTTTCGTAACTAAAACCGGACATTGTACGTTCACAGTGAAGTAAACAGCTCGAAGGTGGCAGTCCTGGAAAGAGCCGGTCTCTTCGACATCCGCGCCACCGCCGAGGTGCCCTCTCTCAACGGCCCCGAGGAATTCTCCTGCGAGCTGCGCATCCCGCAGGCCAATTACACCGTCAGAAAGGAAGCTATCTATTATCCCGGTGGGTGTGCCTAATTTATCTATTTTATAAACTAACACCCTCCTCTGAGAGGAACACTGCACGCGTTACGACCGAGAGAGTCGTGCTGAAAACTTCTAATGCACTGTTTCGTCTGGTCTGGAGGGACGTGCGGGGGCGTCGGGGAGAGATATTTCATGTGGGCGTGGAGATATATATGCATTGTCTATAGCTACTCTTATTCATATTTCTTCCCAGCCATATATACGTATAAAGTCAAAATAAAAGACAACAAAGAAAAGAAGAATTAAGAATAACAATTAAAATATCTTTTCAACATCTTAGTTATTGTCAGGTTTGCATGTTCCTGTAAAGTGATCTGTCATAAATATTGAACAAGAAAAACATTCAAGTTGGCCATGAACGAAAGACGAATTTAATACGGCACACTTGACATTTAATAGTTTGCCTAAGTTTTTTGTCAATCTCCCTGTAGGTATTTACCGACGACAGATGACACTCAACTTTTGACATTTTGACAAATGACACTAGAAACTTGAACATTTCATTTAATTTTGGACACGACATTTTGGAGTTCTGTCAATCTGTACAAAATTGAATTTGTATAAAAAATCTATTTTTGACATTTCACATATTGATTGATTGACAGTTGATATTTTACGCCTTAGACATCACATTAGGCTCTGAAAATTTGACACAATTCACTAGACACCGATTACTTGAGATTCTAAATTTTAAATTTGAGATCCAGTAATTAATTTTGTATTTCACACAACTAGACCCTCCGTACGTCACAGACAAATTAAATTAAAAAAGCAGCAAAAAAAAAGCAGACAAATAAAGCATTCCCTCCGGTTCCGACCCACCGCATAAAGGCTCCATAAAAACAAAGCCGTCAACTTTTAGCATCTTATCTGGTATTTGCATCTCCATAAACTTCCTCCGCTCAAAACGTACCCTGCCTAATCCACTTTATTCCCTTCTGTAGTCAAACAAAATAAAAAGCCGACACGCCACTGTTTTCCCCCGGATTAACACGGCCAACTACAAAGTGCAGCCGAGTTTTCCATTTTTTCCCTAAATATTTAATCCGCGACTTTTAATTTTAGAAAGTCGAGCGGAAATTTTCCAGGTATTGACTGACGGAGATGCATCTCGATCTTCAGCGCCGACCTTTTTTGCGAGGAAAGGCTTTCCGGGGAGGAAATTGCATTTTACGGATGCCTCTTGTGGCAGGTCTGTGGCGATTGCAACTCTGGATGGAATGAGGGTTTTATTTGTTAAAAATAATGCCGGATGGCAATTTTAATTATGTCAATATCCGCAGTAGAATGCGAGTGCATGACATTTAATTAATCTAATTTCTGAAAATCCGATAAGGACCTCCGATGATGTCAAAACTTCAGATTTTACCCTGAAAGATTACTTAACAAACTCCCTAATTGTTAATAAAATATTTCCACACTAAAATTAATAACGCGCGGCCCGCGGTCTTAAACCCGAAGAATACCGCGATATTGTGGCTGAAAGCAAGGTCTCGATTAGCCCCAACTTTATGGCTCCTTTCGGATCAGCTAACGTTATCTCTGCCTTCATTTATGCAAGGTCGTACAGGGGAGATCAGGAACTACTCGTATGATTCTATATTTCTCTAAATAAACTGCCGATAAAGGCTTCAGCGATGAATGCAATACTCAAAGAAAGAAAGTAGACAAACGCATCGCTGGTGAAACAGACTAAAAAAGACGTCATTTTAAAAAGTTTCAATGATGAACGAAATAGACGAAGAAAAGCTTTAGTGATAAACAAAATAAACGGAGAAAGAGCGACTGTCATTCTTCGACTCTCTCATTTATTGATGGTCTTTAGGGAAGGTCTCTTTACGTCTGTTTCACCGCTGAACCCTTCAAGAACTATAATATATCTTCAACAATTTGAAATGCTCAGCTACCCGATTTCTAAATTGCTCAGATACTCACTGACTCAGTTTCATCCGAATTTGTGAATTTTGATTTCTTGAAATCCTTAAGACTCTAAAGATGCAAATTTTGAATGTTTAAAATCTTGAAGTTCCTTAGTCCTAAGTTGCTCAGTCTCATATTCTGAGATGCTCAGGCGGTGGGTTTTTCAGCTTCGCAGCTTCTCCGTTGCTCAGAGTCTTAGCTGCACGTCCTTCCAGATTCTGAGCTTTTGTTCGGCTTCTTAGCAGACTCACTCAGTAGCTCATTTGATTGTTCAAATTTTCAGTTGCTCAGTTTCTCAGGTTGTTTAAATTCTCAGTTTCTCAGTTGCTCGCTTGCTTACATATTCTCTTGTTCAGATTCTCAGTTGCTCAGTTTCTCAAGTACTGAACTTGATTTTATTTAGTTTTGCAACTACTCAGATGCCCATGTTCTTACTGTTGTTGAGACTTTCAGTTGCTCGTTGGTAATTTTTCAGTTTCTGGATTCCAGTACCTATGGTCCCTTGGTCTTCAGTATCTCAGTTTCTCAGTTGCTCAAATTACGGTTTCTCAATTTCTTTGTTACTCTGATCATAAATGACAACCCACATTATGGCTATTGATTTTTAGTTTATTTTTCTTTCTTTACAAGTTTCTCGGGTTGCTCAAATTCTGAACTGCTTAGTCTCTCAATTGCTCAAATTCTCATTTCCTTGGACTCTCAGTTCCTCAGTTTCTCGGATGTTGAGCGTTTTACTTACTCAGATTTTTGTCTGCTTAGCTGCTAAGTTTCTCAGATGCTCAGTTTTTTTGTTGCTCAGTTCCTCACTTGAACAAAGCTGGTTAGCAAAGTTACTCAATTACTGAGTTACTGAATTACTAAATTTGTTGTTATTTTTTAATTTTATTGTTTTTTATTCTCTGCTACTCAACTGCGCATTTTCTCAGTGGCTCAGATTCTCAGTTATTCGGTTCCTCAGTTTCCGGATTCTACTGATCTTCAGTACAACTTCAGTACAGTTGTTCAGCTGCTCAAACTCATTCGAGGTTCTGAAGTGCTCAGCAACTCAGTTACCCAGTGCCCAGTGACTCCGCGGCTCAGTTTGACACTTCGACATTTTAACTAACGACCCACATTCCAGCTCCTGATTTTTAGTTTATTTTTCTTTCTTTACAAGTTTTTCGGGTTGCTCAAATTCTCGTTTGTTTAGACTCTCAACTCCTGACTTTCTCGGATGCTTCTTGTCTACTCAGCTGCTAAGTTTCTTAGTTCCGCACTCTCTCATCGGTTGTTCAAATTCTCAGGTGATCATTTGCTTTTAGGTTGCTGTTTCGACCAGTTTTTAACAACTCAGATGCTCAGTTTTTTTTTTCTCAATTCTTCACTTCAACAAAGCTGGTTAGCACAGTTGCTCAATTGCTGAGTTAGTCAATTACTAAATTTTTAGTTATGTTTTAATTTTATTTTGGTTATTTTCTGCTATTCAGCTGGGCATTTTCTCGCTTTGAGATTTCAATATATTTCAGTTTCTTAATTGTCCATATTCTGAGATGCTCAGGCGCAGGTTTTTCAGTTTAGCAGCTTCTCTGTTGCTCAGAGTCTTAGCTGCACGTACCTCCAGATTCTGAGCTTTTGCTTGGCTTCTTAGCGGAGCAGTTTCAGAGTCACTCAGTAACTCATTTGATTTGCGTCTCAGTTGTTCAGATTCTCCATTGCTCAAATTTTCAATTTCTCAGGTGGTGCATATTCTCATCTTATAAGTTTCTCAGTTGCTCACATGTTCTCTTGTTCAGATTCTCAGTTGCTAAGTTTCTTAAATGAACTTCTCAACTCTCAGCTGCTGATTTTATCAGTTTTGCAGCTGCTTACATGCCCATTTTTTTACTATTGTTCAGACTCTGAGTTGATCTGTTGTAAGTTTTTCAGTTTCTGATTTCTCAGTTTCTGGATTCCAGTCCCTGATCTTCCGAATCTCAGTTTCTCAGTTGCTCAAATTCTGAACTGCCTAGTCTCTCAATTGCTCACCTTTTACTTCCTGAAATTCTTGTCAGCTCAACTGCTAAGTTTCTCGGTTTCGCACTCTCTTATCAGTTGCTCCAATTCTCAGGTGATCATGTGCTCAGTGGATTAATTCCTCACTTGAACAAAGCTGGTTCGCACATTTACTCAATTGCCGATTTACTCAATTCCTAAATTTTTTAGATATTTTTTAATTTTATTTTGGTTATTCTGTGCTACTCAACTGCGCATTTTCTCAGTTGGTTAAATTCTCAGATTCTCAATTATTCAGTTCCTCAGTTTTCCGGTTCTACTGATCTTCAGTACATCAGCTGTTCAGTTGCTCAAACTCATTCCAGGTTCTGAAGTGCTGAGCTAGTCAGTTGACACTTCAACATTTCTCAATTTCTCAGTTGTCCATATTGTGAGATGCTCAGTTGCTGAGTTTTGTGCCTTGGCTGTACGGTATCTTGGTTTAGCAGAAGATCGTTCGACTAACATCTCAGTTTCCCAGTTTCTCTGTTGCACAGTTTTTCAGTTGCTCAGTTTCTCAGGTTTCTCACTTGCTCAAATATTTATTTCTTTAGATTCTAAGTTGCTCAGTTTCTCAGATTAGTATTACCAGTAACTTATTTCCTTCTCAGTTTATAAGTTTTGAAGTCTCGCTCAATCGTTCAGGTACTCGGTTGCTTATATCTCCACTTCTCCGCAGCTGAGTTTCTCAGTTTTGCACTGGTTCTCAGCTGATCATTCAGTCAACTGACTAATTGCTCATCCTCTCAATTACTCTGCTTGCAGCTTCTCAGTTTTTCATTTCATACGATTCTCTATTGCTCATATTCTCTGCCGCCCATTTGCTCCTCTTCTCAGATTTTTAGCTACTAAGTTGGTTATTGGGTCAGTTGGACATTTTAACTGTTTCTCAGTTGCTCGGTGTTATTTTCAGTTTTTAAGTTACACAGTTCCACAGTTTCTCAGGCTACTTTCTAACAGATTCTCAATTGCTATATTTAAAGCTTCTTAGCTTCCGGATATCTCAGATGCCCATTATCTCGGTTGCTCAGATTTTCACCCGCACAAATTTTTAGATTCTGAGCTTTTGCTCTGTATCTTAGTTGAACAATTTTGTTTATATCTCCGCTGCTCCACTGCTGAGTTTCGCATTCTCTCAGTTGAACATTTGCTCAGTTGATTAACTGCTCAGCCGGCCAATTGCTATGATATTCAGTTGATGAGTTTTTACGTTGCTGTTTCAGCCTGTTTCGTAGCTACTCAGAGGCTAAATTGTTTTGTTGATCGGTTGTTCAGTTGTTCAGATTTTCTGTTGCTCAACTGCTCAATTTATCAGATTCTCGGTTAATCGGTTCCCCAATTTTCCGATTCCAGTGATCTTGGGACATCAGTTATTCAGTTCGGTCTGCTCAGCTGGTAAGTTTCTCAGTTTCGCACTCTCTCAGGTGATCATTTGCTCAATTTATTAATTGCTGAGCTTGTCAGTTGCCCTGATTTTCAGCCGCTCAGTATTTACGTTGCTGTTTGGCCCAGTTTTTTACCCACTCAGCTTTTTTTTGCTCATTCCTCACTTGAACATAGCTGGTTGGCACAGTGACTCAATTACTAATTTTTTTGTTATAGTTTAACTTTATTTTGGTTATTCTCTGCTACTCAACTGAGCATTTTCTCAGTTGATTAAATTCTCAGATTCACAGTTATTCGGTTCATCAGTTTCCCGGTTCTACTGATATTCAGCACATCGGCTGTTCAGTTGGTCAAACTCATTCCAGCTTCTGAAGTGCTCAGCTACTCAGTTACCCGGTGCTCAGTGACTTGGCGGCTCAGTTTGACACTTCAACAGTTTTCATTTTCTTAGTTGTCCATATTCTAAGATGCTCAGCTGCTAGGTTTTGAGCCTTGGCTGTACGGTATCTTAATTCAGCAGTTCCTGCGTTGTTCGCTAGAGTGTTTGACTAATATCTCGGTTGCTCAGATTAGTATTACTAATAATTTATTCCCTTCTCAATTTATAAGTTTTGAAGTCATTCAATCGTTAAAGTACTCGGTTGCTTATATCTCCACTGCTCCGCCGCTGAGTTTCTCAGTTTTGCACTGGTATAATCGCGCAAATTCTCAGCTGATCATTGATTCAACTGACTAATTGCTCAGCTTGACAATTACTCTGCTTTCAGCTTCTCAGTTTTTTATTTCCTATGATTCCCTATTGCTCATATTCTGTGCCGCTCATTTGTCCGCTTCTCAGCTGTTTAGCTGCTCAGTTGCTTATTGGCTCAGTTTGACTTTTTAATTGTTTCTCAGTTTCTCGGTGTTATTTTCAGTATTTAAGCTACTCAGTTTATCAGGTTACTCTCTTATTCCAATTCTCAATTGCCATGTTCAAAGCTTCTTAGCTTACGGATATCTCAGATGCCCAATATTTCGATTGCTCAGATTTTCAGCCGCACATATTTTCAGATTCTGAGCTTCTGCTTTGCTTCTTAGTTGAACAGTTCCTCAATTTTGCTTATATCTCCGCCGCTCTACTGCCGAGTTCCGCATTGTTTCAGTTGAACATTTGCTCAGTTGATTAACTGCTCAGCCGGCCAATTGCTATGATATTCAGTTGATGAGTTTTTACGTTGCTGTTTCAGCCTGTTTCGTAGCTACTCAGAGGCTAAATTGTTTAGTTGATGGATTTTTCAGTTGTTCAGTTTCTCTGTTGCTCAACTGTGCATTTTCTCAACAGCTCAGTTTATCAGATTCTCAATTACTCGGTTTCTCAATTTTCCAGTTCCATTGATCTTAGCACATCAGTTATTCAGTTTAGTATGCTCAGCTGGTAAGTTTCTCAGTTTCGCACTCTCTAGATTATCAATTGCTGAGCTTGTGAATTGCTCTGATATTCAGTTACTAAGTATTTACGTTGCTGTTTTTACAGTTTTTTAGCCACTCATATGCTCAGTTTTTTGTTGCTCAGTTTCTCACTTGAACAAAACTGGTTAGCACAGTTACTCAATTACAATTTTTTTTTGTTATATTTGAATTCTGAACTGGTTAGTCTCTGAATTGGTCACCTGCTCAATTGCTCAAATTCTGATTTGTTTAGACTCTCAACTCCTCAGTTTCTCGGATGTTTTTTGTCTGCTGAGCGCTAAGTTTCTTCAATTCTCAGGTGTTCATTTGCTCAGTGGATTAATTGCTGAGCTTGTCAATTGCTCTAATTTTCAGCCGCTCAGTATTTGGGTTGCTGTTTCGCCCAGTTTTGTAACCACTCAGATGCTCAGTTTTTTTGTTGCTGCTTCCTCACTTGAACAAAGCTGGTTAGCACATTTACTCAATTGCCGATTTACTCAATTCCTAAATTTTTTAGATATTTTTTAATTTTATTTTGGTTATTCTCTGCTACTCAACTGCGCATTTTCTCAGTTGGTTAAATTCTCAGATTCTCAATTATTCAGTTCCTCGGTTTCCCGGTTGTACTGTTCTTCATTACATCGGCTGTTCAGTTACTCAAACCGCGGCCCAGTTTGACACTTTAACATTTCTCAATTTCTCAGTTGTCCATTATTCTGAGATCCTCAGCTGCTGGGTTTTGTGCCTTGGCTGTACGGTATCTTAGTTCAGCAGTTCCTGAGTTGCTCATTAGCTGGTTTGACTAACATCTGAGTTGCCCAGTTTTCCAGCCGCTCAATTTTTCAGTTGGTTAGTTTTTCAAATTCTGAGCTTCTTACTTGTTCCGATTCAGATGATAATTTTATCAGCGTTGCAGTTACTCAGTTGTCCATGTTTTCACTATTCTACCGATTCTCAGTTGCTCTTTTGTAGGTTTTTGAGATTCTGATTACTCAGTTTTTCGATTCCAATTTCTATGTTTTTTTGGTCCTTCAGTATCTCAGTTTATCGACTTCGCAGTCTCTGAGATGCTCAGTTGCCCAAGTTCCCGTTTTTTTTTTGTTCCTCTGATGTTAACTAACAACCCACATTCTAGACTTTTATTTTATTTGTGTTTCTTTATTTCGAATTAAATTAGTACTATCAGTAATTTATTCGCTTCTCAATTTATAAGTTTCGAAGTTCTTCAATCGTTCAGGTACTCCGTTGCTCATATCTCATTCTCAGTTTCGCACTGGTTCAGTTGAGAAAATTCTCAGCTGATCAATCACTCAACAGACTATTATTATGAATTATTACATATTATTAGAATATGTCTATGTTGCTCATTTGCTCCGCTTCTCAGCTGTTTAGCTACTAAGTTGCTTACTGGCTCAGTTTGACATTTTAACTGTTTCTCAGTTCTGCGGTTCCTCTTATGTATTTTCAGTATTTAAGTTACTCATTTTTTTAAGATTATCAAGTTTCCGATGCTTGTTCCTAGCTTTCCTAGTATCTCAGTTACTTAGCTTTTAACTCTTCCATCAGCCTCTCAGTTGCTCAGTTTCTTACTCAATTTCTCAATTGCTTCCGAGTATCTCAGATGCCCAGTTTCTCAATTACTCAGATTTTCAGGTTCTGAGCTTTTGCTCTGTTTCTTGGTAGAACAGTTCCTCAGTGTTGCTTATATCTCCGCTGCTCCACTGCTGAGTTGCTCAGTTTCGCATTCTCCCAGTTGTTTAAATTCTCAGTTGAACATGTGCTCAGTTGATTAATTGCTCTGATATTCAGTTTCTCATCTTTTACTTTGCTGTTTCAGCCTGTTTCGTAGCCACTCAGAGGCTAGACTGTTTAGTTGATCGGTTTTTCAGTTGTTCAGATTCTCTGTTGCTCAACTGTGCATTTTCTCAACTGATTAATTTATCAGATCTTCAGTTATTCGGTGCCTCAATTTTCCAATTTTCCGATTACAATGATCTTAGAAGATCAGTTATTCCGTTCACTTTGCTCAGCTGGGAACTTTCTCAGTTTCGCACTCTTTCATTTGATTGTTGAGTTCATTAAATGCTGAGATTTTCAATTGCTCTGATTTCCGGGTGCAGTTTTTCAGTTTCTTAGTTTCACAGTTCATCAGTTTTGAATTTTATTTTAGTTATTCTCTGCTAGTCGATTGCGCTTTTTCTCTGACTCTCAGCTATTCGGTTCGTGAGTTCCCGAGATCCTGCAGTTCTTTAGTTTCACAGTTGTTCAGTTACTCAGTGACACTTTACTCAGTTTGACGTTTAAACGTTTCTCAGTTTCTCAGTTGTCCATATTCTGAGATGCTGAGGTGCTGGGTTTTTCAGTTTTGCAGCTTCTCTGTTGCTCAGAGTCTTAGCTGCACGTACGTCCAGATTCTGAGCTTTTGCTCGGCTTCTTAGCGGAGCAGTTCCTGACTCACTCAGTAACCCATTTGATTTGCGTCTCAGTTGTTCAGATTCTCCATTGCTCAAATTTTCAGTTTATCCGGTTGTTCATATTCTCATCTTATCAGTTTCTCAGTTGCTCACATGTTCTCTTGTTCATATTCTCAGTTGCTCAGTTTCTCATATGCTGAACTTCTCAACTCTCAGCTGCAGATTTTATCAGTTTTGCAGCTGCTCACATGCCCATGTTCTTACTATTGTTCAGAGTCTCATTTGCTCTGTTGTAAGTTTTTCAGTTTCTGATTTCTCAGTTTCTGGATTCCAGTCCCTGATCTTCCGAATCTCAGTTTCTCAGTTGCTCAAATTCTGAACTGCCTGGTCTCTCAATTGCTCACCTTTTACTTCCTCAAATTCTTCTCAACTGCTAAGTTTCTCGGTTTCGCACTCTCTTATCAGTTGCTCCAATTCTCAGGTGATCATGTGCTCAGTGGATTAATTGCTGAGCTTGTCAATTGCTCCGATTTTCGGCCGCTCAGTATTTACGTTGCTGTTTCGCCCAGTTTTGTAACCACTCAGATGCAGTTTTTTTGTTGCTCGCTTCCTCACTTGAACAAAGCTGGTTCGCACATTTACTCAATTGCCGATTTACTCAATTCCTAAATTTTTTAGATATTTTTTAATTTTATTTTGGTTACTCTGTGCTACTCAACTGCGCATTTTCTCAGTTGGTTAAAATCTCAGATTTTCAATTATTCAGTTCCTCAGTTTTCCGGTTCTACTGATCTTCAGTACATCAGCTGTTCAGTTGCTCAAACTCATTCCAGGTTCTGAAGTGCTGAGCTACTCAGTTGACACTTCAACATTTCTCAATTTCTCAGTTGTCCATATTGTGAGATGCTCAGTTGCTGAGTTTTGTGCCTTGGCTGTACGGTATCTTGGTTTAGCAGAAGATCGTTCGACTAACATCTCAGTTTCCCAGTTTCTCTGTTGCTCAGTTTTTCAGTTCCTCAGTTTCTCAGGTTTCTCACTTGCTCAAATATTTATTTCTTTAGATTCTAAGTTGCTCAGTTTCTCAGATTAGTATTACCAGTAACTTATTTCCTTCTCAGTTTATAAGTTTTGAAGTCTCGCTCAATCGTTCAGGTACTCGGTTGCTTATATCTCCACTTCTCCGCAGCTGAGTTTCTCAGTTTTGCACTGGTTCTCAGCTGATCATTCAGTCAACTGACTAATTGCTCATCCTCTCAATTACTCTGCTTGCAGCTTCTCAGTTTTTCATTTGATACGATTCTTTATTGCTCATATTCTCTGCCGCCCATTTGCTCCTCTTCTCAGATTTTTAGCTACTAAGTTGGTTATTGGGTCAGTTGGACATTTTAACTGTTTCTCAGTTGCTCGGTGTTATTTTCAGTTTTTAAGTTACACAGTTCCGCAGTTTCTCAGGCTACTTTCTTACAGATTCTCAATTGCTATATTTAAAGCTTCTTAGCTTCCGGATATCTCAGATGCCCATTATCTCGGTTGCTCAGATTTTCACCCGCACAAATTTTCAGATTCTGAACTTTTGCTCTGTATCTTAGTTGAACAATTTTGTTTATATCTCCGCTGCTCCACCGCTGAGTTTCGCATTCTCTCAGTTGAACATTTGCTCAGTTGAACTGCTCAGCCGGCCAATTGCTATGATATTCAGTTGCTGAGTTTTTACGTTGCTGTTTCAGCCCGTAGCTACTCAGAGGCTAAATTGTTTTGTTGATCGGTTGTTCAGTTGTTCAGATTCTCTGTTGCTCAACTGCTCAGTTTATCAGATTCTCGGTTAATCGGTTTTCCAATTTTCCGGTTCCAATGATTTTGGGACATCAGTTATTCAGTTCGGTCTGCTCAGCTGGTAAGTTTCTCAGTTTCGCACTCTCTCAGGTGATGATTTGCTCAATTTATTAATTGCTGAGCTTGTCAATTGCTCTGATTTTCAGCCGCTCAGTATTTACGTTGCTGTTTGGTCCAGTTTTTTAGCCACTCAGCTTTTTTTTGCTCATTCCTCACTTGAACTTAGCTGGTTGCCACAGTTACTCAATTACTAATTTTTTTGTTATAGTTTAACTTTATTTTGGTTATTCTCGGCCACTCAACTGAGCATTTTCTTAGTTGATTAAATTCTCAGATTCACAGTTGTTCGGTTCATCAGTTTCCCGGTTCTACTGATATTCAGCACATCGGCTGTTCAGTTGCTCAAACTCATTCCAGCTTCTGAAGTGCTCAGCTACTCAGTTACCCGGTGCTCAGTGACTTGGCGGCTCAGTTTGACACTTCAACAATTTTCATTTTCTTAGTTGTCCATATTCTAAGATGCTCAGCTGCTAGGTTTCGAGCCTTGGCTGTACGGTATCTTAATTCAGCAGTTCCTGAGTTGTTCACTAGAGTGTTTGACTAATATCTCAGTTGCTCAGCTTCTCAGATTAGTATTACTAATAATTTATTCCCTTCTCAATTTATAAGTTTTGAAGTCATTCAAACGTTAAAGTACTCGGTTGCTTATATCTCCACTGCGCCGCCGCTGAGTTTCTCAGTTTTGTTTTCATTGACTCAACTGACTAATTGCTCAGCTTGACAATTACTCTGCTTTCAGCTTCTCAGTTTTTTATTTCCTATGATTCCCTATTGCTCATATTCTGTGCCGCTCATTTGTTCCGCTTCTCAGCTGTTTAGCTGCTGTTGCTTATTGGCTCAGTTTGACGTTTTAACTGTTTCTCAGTTTCTCGGTGTTATTTTCAGTACTTAAGCTACTCAGTTCCTCAGTGTATCAGGCTACTCTCTTATTCCAATTCTCAATTGCCATATTTAAAGCTTCTTAGCTTCCGGATATCTCAGATGCCCAATATTTCGATTGCTCGGAATTTCAGCCGCACATATTTTCAGATTCTGAGCTTCTGCTTTGCTTCTTAGTTGAACAGTTCCTCAGTTTTGCTTATATCTCCGCCGCTCCACTGGTGAGTTTCGCATTGTCTCAGTTGAACATTTGCTCAGTTGATTAACTGCTCAGCCGGCCAATTGTTATGATATTCAGTTGATGAGTTTTTACGTTGCTGTTTCAGCCTGTTTCGTAGCTACTCAGAGGCTAAATTGTTTAGTTGATGGATTTTTCAGTTGTTCAGTTTCTCTGTTGCTCAACTGTGCATTTTCTCAGTTGCTTAAATTCTCAGATATTCAGTCATTCGGTTCTTCAGTTTCCCGGTTCTCCTGATCTTCAGTTCATCGGCTGTTCAGTTGCTCAAGCTCATTCCAGGTTCTGAAGTGTTCAGCTACTCAGTTGTCGAGTGCTGAGTGACTCCGCGGTTCAGTTTGACACTTCAACATTTCTCAATTGCTCAGTTGTCTATATTCTGAGATGCTTAACTGGTGGGTTTTGAGCCTTTTCTCTACGGTATCTTAGATCAGCAGTTTCTGAGTTGCCCAGTAGCTAACAGTAGCTAACATCTCAGTTGCCCAGTTTCTCAGCTGCTCAATTTTTCAGTTGCCCGGTTTCTCAGGTTGTTCACTTGTTCAAATATTGATTTCTTCAGTTTCTCAATTTCTCAGTTGTCTATATTCTGAGATGCTCAGCTGTTGAGTTTTGAGCCTTGGCTCTACGTACTTCCAGTTTGAGAGCTTTTGCTCGGCATTTTACTTCAGCAGTTGCTGAGTTGCTCAGTAATTCGTTTGACAAACATCTTAGTTGCTCAGTTTCTCAGGTTGCTCACTTGCTCACATATTCATTTCTTCAAATTGTCAGCTCGGTTTCTCAAATTCTGAGCTTCTTACTTGTTCAGAATCAGATGATAATTTTATCAGCTTTGCAGTTACTCAGTTGCCCCCAGTTTGTAAGCTTTTCAGATTCTGGTTTCTTAGTTTCTCGATTTCAATTCCTATGTTCCTTTGTTCTTCAGTATCTCAGTTTATATGTAGGTTTCTCAACCTCTGAGATGCTCAGTTGCTCAAGTTGCCGTTTATCAGTTTCTTTGTTCTTCTGATCGTAACTAACCCACTTCCTAGACTTTTAGCTTAATAGTCTTTCTTCATTTCGAATTAAATTAGTATTATTATAAATTTATTCGCTTCTCAATTTGTAAGTTTCGAAGTCCTTCAATCGTTCAGGTACTCCGTTGCTCACATCTCCACTGCTCCGCCGCCGAGTTTTTCAGTTTCGCATTCGTTCAGTTCCTAAAATGCTCAGCTGATCATTCACTCAACTGACTAATTGCTCAGCTTCTCAGCTTTCATTTCCTATGATTCCCTATTGCTCATATTCTCTGCTGTTCATTTGCTCCGCTTCTCAGCTGTTTAGCTACAAAATTGCTTATTGGCTAAGTTTGACATTTTACCTGTTTCTCAGTTGCTCTTGTTTTCAGTATTTAAGTTACTCTTTTTCTCAGTTTATCAAGTTTTCAATGTCAGTTCTCATTTTTCCAATGTTCCTAGGTTTCTCCGTTCTTCAGTATCTCAGTTCCTTAGTTTTTAACTCTAATTGCTAAGTTTCTCAGTTTCGCATGCTCTCAGTTGAACATTCGCTCAGTTGATTAATTGCTCAGACTGAAAAATTGCTATGATATTCAGTTGCTCAGTTTTTACGTTGCTGTTTCAGTCTGCTTCGTAGCTACTCAGAGGCTAAATTGTTTAGTTGATCGGTTTTTCAGTTGCTCAGATTCTCTATTGCTCAACTGTGCATTTTCTCAACTGCTTAGTTTATTAGATTCTCAGTTACTCGGGTCCTAAATTTTCCGGTTCCAATAATCTTAGGACACCAGTGATTCAGTTCAGTCTGCTCAGCTGGTTTCTCAATTTCGGAATCTCTCAAGTGATCATTTGCTCAGTTGATTAATTGCTGAGCTTATCAATTGCTCTGATTTTCAGCCGCTCAGTATTTAAGTTGCTGTTTTGCCCAGCCTTTTAGCCACTCGGATGCTCAGTTTTTTTGATCAATTCATCACTTGAACAAAGCTGTTTAGCACAGTTACTCAATTGCTAAGATACTCAATTACAATTTTTTCTTGGCTATTCACTGATACTCAACTGCGCATTTTCTCAGTTGCTAAATTCTCAGATTCTCAGTTAGTCGCTTCCTCAGCTTCCCGGTTCTACTGATCTTCAGTACATCAGCTGTTCAGTTCCTCAAACTCATTCCAAGCTCTGAAGTGCTCAGCTACTCAGTTACCCAGTGCTCAGTGACTCCGCGGCTCAGTTTGACATTTCAACATTTTTTGCTTTTTCAGTTGTCCATATTCTGAGATGCTCAGGTGCTGGGTTTTTCAGTTTTGCAGCTTTTCTGTTGCTCAGAGTCTTAGCTGCACGTACCTCCAGATTCTGAGCTTTTGCTCGGCTTCTTAGCGGAGCAGTTCCTGACTCACTCAGTAATCCATTTGATTTGCGTCTCAGTTGTTCAGATTATCCATTGCTCAAATTTTCGGTTTCTCAGGTTGGTTATACTCTAATCTTATAAGTTTCTCTGTTGCTCACATGTTCTCTTGTTCATATTCTCAGTTGCTCAGTTTCTCAAATGGTGAACTTCTCAACTCTCAGCTGCTGATTTTATCAGTTTTGAAGCTGCTCACATGCCCACGTTCTTACTATTGTTCAGACCCTTAGTTGCTCTGTTGTAAGTTTTTCAGTTTCCAATTTCTTAGTTTCTGGATTCCAGTCCCTGATCTTCCGAATCTCAGTTTCTCAGTTGCTCAAATTCTGAACTGCTTAGTCCCTCATTTGCTCAATTGCTCAATTGCTCAAATTCTCATTTGTTTAGATTCTTAGCTTCTTTCTCGGATGTTCCGCGTTTTACTTACTCAGATCCTTGTCTGCCAAGCTGCAAGTTTCTCGGTTTTGCACTCTCTCATCAGTTGTTCCATTTCTCATGTGATCGTTTGCTCAGTGGATTAATTAATTGCTGAGCTTGTGAATTGCTCTAATTTTCGGCCGCTCAGTATTTACGTTGCTATTTCTACCAGTTTTTTAGCCACTCAGATGCTCAGTTTTTTGCTGCTGAGTTCCTCACTTGAACAAAGCTGGTGTGGACAGTTACTCAATTACAAAATTTTTTTGTTATTTAAAAATTTTATTTTGGTTATTCTATGAGACTCAACTGCACATTTTCTGAGTTCATCAATACATGTTCAATTGCTGAATCTCTTTCCACGTTCTGAAGTGCTGAGCTACTCAATTACCCAGTGCTCAGTGACTCCGCAGGTCAGTTTGTCACTTCAACATTTTTCAATTTCTCAGTTGTCCATATTTTCAGATGCTGCAGTGTTTTGATCCTTGGCTGTACATACTTCCAGTTTCTGAACTTTTGCTCGGTATCTTAGTTTAGCAGTTTTTGAGTTGGTCAGTAACTCGTTTGATTAACGTATCAGTTCCTCAGATTCCTCACTGCTCAAATTTTCAGTGGCTCAGTTTCTCAGGATGCTCATATTCTCATCTTCTAAGTTTCTCAGTTGCTCACTTGCTCACATGTTCTCTTGTTCAGATTCTCAGTTGGTCAGTTTTTCAAATGCTGAATTTCTCAACTGTCAGTTACTACTCAGATATCCATGTTCTTACTTGTGTTCTTACTCTGTTGTAAGTTTTTCAGTTTCTGAATTCCAGTTCCTATGTTCCCGCAATCTTCAGTAGCTCAGTTTCTCAGTTGCTCAAATTCCGGTTTCTCAATTTCTTTGCTGCTCTGATCTTAACTAACAACCCACATTCTATCTACTGATTTTTAATTTATTTTTGTTTCTTTACAAGTTTCTCGGGTTTCTCCATTTCTCAAATGCTCACCTGCTCAATTGCTTAAATTCTCATTTGTTTAGACTCTCAGCTTCTCAGTTTCTCGTATATTGAGCGTTTTACTTAGTCAGCTGTCTGTCTACTCAGCTGCAAAATTTTTCGTTTTTGCACTCTCTCATCAGTTTCTCCAGTTCTCAGGTGATCATTTGCTCAGTGGATTAATTGCTGAGCTTGTCAATTGCTATAATTTTTAGCAGCTCAGTATTTAGGTTGCTGTTTCCCCAGTTTTTTAACCACTCAGATGCTCAGTTTTTTTGTTGCTCAATTTCTCACTTGAACAAAGCTGCTTAGCACAGTTACTCAATATTTTTTTTTATATATTTTTTAATTTTATTTTGGTTATTCTCTTCTACTGAACTCCACATTTTCTCAGTTGCTTAAATTCTCAGATATTCAGTTATTTGGTTACTCAGTTTCCCGGTTCTCCTGATCTTCAGTACATCGGCTGTTCAGTTGCTCAAGCTCATTAAAGGTTCTGAAGTGTTTAGCTACTCAGTTATCGAGTGCTCAGTGAATCCGCGGTTCAGTTTGACACTTCAACATTTCTCAATTGCTCAGTTGTCTATATTCTGAGATGCTCAAT
This sequence comes from Diaperis boleti, assembly GCA_963583935.1. Lineage (NCBI taxonomy): Eukaryota > Metazoa > Arthropoda > Insecta > Coleoptera > Tenebrionidae > Diaperis > Diaperis boleti. Next base: position 11,508,169 of record OY757242.1, read on the forward strand.
TGGTGGGTTTTGAACCTTGGCTGTACGGTATCATAGTTCAGCAGTTCCTGAGTTGCTCAGTAGCTCGTTTGACTAACATCTCAGTTGCTCAGTTTCTCAGCTGCTCAATTTTTAGTTGCTCTGTTTCTCAGGTTGCTCATTTGCTCAAATATTGATTTTTTCAGTTTCTCAATTTCTCAGTTGTTTATATTCTAAGATGCTCAGCTGTTGAGTTTTGAGCCTTGGCTCTACGTACTTCTAGTTTCAGAGCTTTTGCTCGGCATCTTACTTCAGCAGTTGCTGAGTTGCTCAGTAACTCGTTTGACAAACATCTCAGTTGCTCAGTTTTTTAGGTTGCTCACTTGCTCACATATTCATTTCTTCAAATTCTCAGCTCTGTTTCTCAAATTCTGAGCTTCTTACTTGTTGAGAATCAGATGATAATTTTATCAGATTTGAAGTTACTCAGTTACCCATGTACTCACTATTGTTCCGATTCTCAGATTCTTTTTTGTAAGTTTTCCAGATTCTGGATTTTCAGCCGCACATATTTTCAGTTTCTGAGCTTTTGCTCTGTTTCTTGATCGAACAGTTTCTCAGTGTTGCTTATATCTCCGCTGCTCCACTGCTGAGTTTCTCAGTTTTGCATTCTCCCAGTTGTTCAAATTTCCAGTAGAACATAGAACATGCTTAGTTGACTAATTGATCAGCCTGCCAATTGCTCTGATATTCAGTTTCTCATCTTTTACTTTGCTATTTCAGCCTGTGTCATAGCCACTCAGAAGTTAGACTGTTTAGTTGATCGATTTTTCTGTTGTTCAGATTCTCTGTTGCTCAACTGTGCATTTTCTCAACTGATTAGTTTATCAGATTTTCAGTTACTCGGTGCCTCAATTTTCCAATTTTCCGATTACAATGATCTTAGAAGATCAGTTATTCCGTTCACTTTGCTCAGCTGGTAACTTTCTCAGTTTCGCACTCTTTCATTTAACTGTTGAGTTCATTAAATGCTGAGATTTTCAATTGCTCTGATTTCCGGCTGCAATTTTCCAGTTTCTTAGTTTCACACTTCATCAGTTTTGAATTTTATTTTAGTTATTCTCTGCTAGTCGATTGCGTTTTTTCTCTGACTCTCAGCTATTCGGTTCCTGAGTTCCCGAGATCCTACAGTTTCTTAGTTTCACAGTTGTTCAGTTACTCAGTGACACTTTACTCAGTTTGACACTTAAACGTTTCTCAGTTGTCCATATTCTGAGATGCTCAGTTGATGGGTTTCTCAGTTTAGCAGCTTCTCCGTTGCACAGACGTACTTCCAGTTTCTTTTGCTCGGTTGCACAGTAACAGAATTTTTCATTTGTAAAGCTTCAACTCTCGCATTTTGAAATTCTTGATATGGTCAATTTTAACATTGAAATCATTGTTGAATCAATTGGTAAAACATTGCACAATTTGAGCTTTCTGGTTCGAATGCACATACACACCCTTTTAACCCTCCATGTTAATTATAATTATAACACACAATAGGCGATAATTACTGTTGCCATTAGCAAAACAACGTTTCCAATTTTTAACGCGATTTTTAATTGAAAGCTTCAAGTCCGACGTTTCGTGCATTCGATGCACAGGTGCAAGTTTTAATTAACAGTGAAATGCAGATTTCAGTTTAAACACAATTGTTCGAAATAAATGCGTAAAAGTTTGGCGTTTATATGGAACAATACGCGCAGTTATCGCAATTACAATAATATAATAGAAATCATTTTCGATTTATTTAAATTATCCGGCTCTTGAAAGCATGTCTATTAGACAATGAGAGTATTTGCGCAAAAATTTTGCGATGCATTGTTCGAGACGGATCCGCTATTTTTATTTTCACGACCGAAATATTTCCGTTATCGCAACAACGCAAACGTTTTTCCAATTAATTGCTTGTGTTTACAGAAGCTCTTAATAACGGCGGATAGTTTATTATGTGGATGTGAAGCATGAGTTCAGTTAAAACAAACTAATTAAACGACTCGCGGCATCCGCTTATGAATGCGGGGCGCGATCTTAAAACACTCCAAAATTAATTTTGATCCAAACAGCTTGAGGTTTTGTTTGCTGTTTGTTGAAGGCAAGTGGTCCTGTGTGCGGATGAGCGTTCTCGATATACTTCGACACTTAAAATCGGCCGATTTCTCTTTCGCGCAATTAACCGGGGCGGTTTTAGACCCCCTATTGTACTCGGGCGTCCAGTAAATCGGCCATCAAATTTACGACCGCAGAAATCGCAACTGGAACTCCTGGAATGATTTCCTTGCCGCGATACATTTTCACATTGTCCGTATTGTTCGCGCCGGCTTCGAACAGCTTTATGGAAAGTTCGTGTGTTGCTGTTTTTGATGCGGAAATAATGGACCGAGATAGGGGGCGAAATCGGTTATTTTGTCTTTGTAAAGGGACCTGTCCGGCAGTCATTTGGGAAACAAAGTGTTGCCAAACAGAAGTTAAAACTGCCACTATCCCGGCGCATCCACCACTTTTCGATAATATTGACGGGAAGATAACTGTGCCAAAGACAGAATAGGCACAGGCGTACGCTCTCAGGGAGGATGGGACCCTTCCAAGTGGTTTAATTATGTTAAAGCTCGCGCAGATAACGGAGAGGAGCATGTTCGAATGGCTTCGTTAATCGATGCCGGTGGACGGGTTATTTGTAACAGATTTCTTATCGCAAACGACGTCGCGGTAATGACGAGAACCTGGTCGTCATTCCGAGAGATCAATAAGCTCGTGAAGGTTTCAACATGGTTTTAAATAGACAGCAGAAAAATGAGTTGAGAGCCTACTCACAATAATATTAACAAAAAACTATCACGCAATAGTAATGCGTGTCGCACGAGTGCTCCAGACACATTGTAAATTTTTTAGGTCTATATTAATTAATTTCTCGGCGTTCTGTATCAACAAACAGAATCGAATTACCTCGATTAATAGAAAAGTTTCTGGTAATACAATATTCCTCAACCATAGAATCAATAATTGGATAATCAGTAATAAAAAGAAGGCAAATGGAGCTTTTGCAAGGACAAAAGTATAAATTCGCCAACATTGTCTAAATATATAATTGTTTTGTAATTTTCTTTACATTGTGTGTTGGTCTATAAGTATATGAAAGACCGTTCGTAGCGTTGGTGCCACGTTCTCAAGGTCGCATGTGCTAATGGTGCTAAGTTACCCGAAGCCAGTGTCTATCGCAACCGGTATCACGTGTTTTTATTCCTCCGTTCGTTCGTTATTTTTGCTTCGCTGTTGGTGGATTCTTTCACTATCGCACTTTCTTATACTTTTTCTAATAATAATTTATCTTTCTCATTCTCTATATATTTTCTTATATAAGTCTTTCTTTCTTCTTTAGTAATTAATGTGTGAATTATGTAGATCAAATTAAGTTAACAAAATACGTTTAATGTACATGTGCTTCGAGTGTTTACTATTTACAATTTTTATACATTTTAGAGAGACAATACTGCTCGGTGTCAAAAAGAGTACCGAAAGAACTCAAACACACTCTTTCTTATAATAATTATTATCTTTCTCATTCTCTGTAATTTTTTTTTATATAACACTTTCTCTCCTCTATCAACCTCTTTTTCTTTGTGATTCTATCTATCGAGGTTTTATTTTCTTATGTAACTCTTTCTCTTCTCTTTCCACCTCTTTTTTGTAGTTCTATCTATTAATGTATATCTTTCTTTCCATTATCGCACTCTTATATTTATACTTATAATTATTTATATTTTTCATTCTCTAAACATTCTTCTTAGATAACTGTATCTGCACTCTGTCTATCTCTTTTTTGTCATTCTATTTATCGACGTTCCCTGCATATATCTTTCTCTCCTTTTTTATATGATTGTATCTATCGACGCCCTCTACATACAACTTTTTAAATAAGTATCGCACTCTTTCTTCTAATTATTTATCTCCCTCATTCTTTATATACTTTCTTATATAACAGTTTCTCTCCTTTATATATTTCTTTTTTATGTGATTCTATCTGTCGACATCGTCTACATATTTCTTTCTTTCCACCATCACACTCTTATACCGAATTATTATTGTCTTTCTCTTCTTTACCGATCTCTTTTTTTTGTGTTTATATTTATCGACTTCCTCTACATATATCTTTCTTTCAACTATGGCACTCTTTCTAATAATAATTTATTTTTCTTATATAATTCTTTTACTCCTCTATCTGTCTTTTTTTTGTGATTCTATCTATCGACGTCGTCTACACTTATCGCACTCTTTTTGTAATTAATTATTTATCCTTCCCATTCTCTATATTTTATTTTATATTTTAATATATACTTTTTAATATAATCAATTTATCTATGTTTTTTTTTGTTTGTCTTTAATCATTTCATCTCTTTCAGATAGTTTTTTACTTTCCTTTTAATTCCTCTATTTTATCTTTAATTTATTATCTCGCTTTTTATTTTGTATTTCTCTTAACTTTTTTTCTCTTTTCCATATATTTCTCTTTCTTTCCTCTATATATAGTTCACTTCCTTCTATCTATTCTTCTCGTTCCTGTATCGATGTTTATCTATTTCTACCTCTGTCTTCTGTTTTTTTCATTTTTCTCCAGATTGCCCCACGACACCGAAGCCTAAGCTTTTCTAAGATCGTAGAAAAACTCAAAATATCTTTTTATTGCACTAGTGTAACAATAAGGAGATACTCTTTGCACTAGTGTAAGTATTAACAAATTTTTACATATTTCAATGGTGCGAAAATGGCCTGCTTTGTCTAATGATGAAAGCTAAATTCTTGTTGCGTTTACGGGATTCCATTATTTATTAATTTGAACACTATGTACAATTTATTTATACTTCTAATATTACACTATTTACATTATTTACACTATTTACAATTTACTGCTTCACTGGCACGTCTCGTATTATTTATTTACACATCATGCGGCACGCCGGATAGATAAAAGTAACTGTCCGACTCGACCCACTTACTCACTAGACTCGATGACTGGACTGACTGATGCGACTAGACTGACTCCCGCTGGCTAAATCTTTCTAGTCGGCTCCAGATCTTTCATGGCGCTCTCGATCTGTACCTTGAATTCCAAAAGATGAGTCATACTACCTCGAGGACGTTGTAGTAAATTCCAGTACATTCCAGTAATTGTTGACGCCGCTACAGCGATGAGTCATTTCGGGTCCACGTCGGTCACATTACTTTCATGATTGTGTACCGAAACCAGCCTTTGGCAACACGTCAAGTGCCATACGACTTTTTGCACGTACTACATACAATATTTTTTCTAGGATCGTAGAAAAATATTTTTTATTGCAATAGTAAAACAATAAAGAGATACTCTCTGCACTAGTGCAAGCGTAAACATCTTTTTATATATTTCAATGGTGCGAAAATGGCCTGCTTTGACTAATCATGAAAGCTTAATTATTTTCATTATTGTATATCGAAACTCACCTTTGGCAAACGGACAAGTCTCATACGACTTTTTGCACACATTAGATACAATAGTTTTTCTAAAATCGTCGAAAAACTCAAAATATTTTTTATTGCACTAGTGTAAGAATAAGGAGATATTATTTGCACTAGTGGAAGCATGAACAATTTTTATTTATTTCAATAGTTCGAAAATGGCCTGCTTTGCCTGATCATGAAAGTTAAACTATTTTCAACATTGTGTACCGAAACCTGCCTTTAGCAACACGTTAAATGCCATACGACTTTTTGCACGTATTATATGTAATATTTTTTCTAATATCATAGAAAAACTCACAATATTTTTTATTGCACTAGTGTAACAATAAGGAGATACTTCTTGCACTAGTGCAAGTATGAACAACTATTTATATATTTGAATGGTGCGAAAATTGCCTGATATGCCTGACCGTAAAAGATAAATTATTTTCATTATTGTGTACGGAAACCAGCCTTTTTCAAACCGTCAAGTGGCATACGACTTTTTGCACGTATTATGTACAATATTTTTTTTAGGATCGTAGAAAAACTCAAAATGTTTTTTATTGCACTAGTGCAACAATAGAGAAATACTAATATGAACAACTTTTAATATATTTCAATCGTGCGAAAATGGCTTGCTTTGCCTGATAATGAAATCTAAATTATTTTCATTATTGTGTACCGAAACCCGCCTTTGGCAACACGTCAAGTGCCATACGAGTTTTTGCACGTATTACATACAATATCTTTTCTAGGATCGTAAAAAAAACTCAAAGTATTTTTTATTGCACTAGTGTAACAATAAGGAGATACTCTTTGCACTAGTGCAAGTATGAACAACTTTTTTATATATTTGAATGGTGCGAAAATGGCCTGATATGCCTGACCATAAAAGATAAACTATTTTCATTATTGTGCACAGAAACCCGCCTTTTTCAAACCGTCAAGTGGCATACGACTTTTTGCACGTATTATGTACAATATTTTTTCTAGGATCGTGGAAAAACTCAAAATGTGTTTTATTGCACTAGTGCAACAATAAAGAAATACTAATATGAACAACTTTTTATATATTTCAATCGTGCGAAAATGGCTTGCTTTGCCTGATAATGAAATCTAAATTATTTTCATTATTGTGTACCGAAACCCGCCTTTAGCAACAAGTCAAGTGCCATACGACTTTTTGCACGTATTACATACAATATCTTTTCTAGGATCGTAAAAAAACTCAAAATATTTTTTATTGCACTAGTGTAACAATAAGGAGATACTCCTTGCACTAGTGCAAATATGAACAACTTTTTATATATTTGAATTGTGCGAAAATGGCCTGATATGCCTGACCATAAAAGATAAATTATTTTCATTATTGTGTACCGAAACCCGCCTTTGGCAACAAGTCAAGTGCCATACGACTTTTTGCACGTATTACATACAATATCTTTTCTAGGATCGTAAAAAAACTCAAAATATTTTTTATTGCACTAGTGTAACAATAAGGAGATACTCCTTGCACTAGTGCAAATATGAACAACTTTTTATATATTTGAATTGTGCGAAAATGGCCTGATATGCCTGACCATAAAAGATAAATTATTTTCATTATTGTGTACAGAAACCCGCCTTTTTCAAACCGTCAAGTGGCATACGGGTTTTTGCACGTATTATGTACAATATTTTTTCTAGTATCGTAGAAAAACTCAAAATGTTTTTTATTGCACTAGTGCAACAAGAAAGAAATACTAATATGAACAACTTTTTATATATTTCAATCGTGCGAAAATGGCTTGCTTTGCCTGATAATGAAATCTAAATTATTTTCATTATCGTGTACCGAAACCCGCCTTTGGTAACACGTCAAGTGCCATACGACTTTTTGCACGTATTACATACAATATCTTTTCTAGGATCGTAAAAAAACTCAAAATATTTTTTATTGCACTAGTGTAACAATAAGGAGATACTCCTTGCACTAGTGCAAGTATGAACAACTTTTTATATATTTGAATTGTGCGAAAATGGCCTGATATGCCTGACCATAAAAGATAAATTATTTCCATTATTGTGTACCGAAACTCGCCTTTTTCAAACCGTCAAGTGGCATACGACTTTTTGCACGTATTATGTACAATATTTTTTCTAGGATCGTAGAAAAACTCAAAATGTTTTTTATTGCACTAGTGCAACAATAAAGAAATACTAATATGAACAACTTTTTATATATTTCAATCGTGCGAAAATGGCTTGCTTTGCCTGATAATGAAATCTAAATTATTTTCATTATCGTGTACCGAAACCCGCCTTTGGCAACACGTCAAGTGCCATACGACTTTTTGCACGTATTACATACAATATCTTTTCTAGGATCGTAAAAAAACTCAAAATATTTTTTATTGCACTAGTGTAACAATAAGGAGATACTCCTTGCACTAGTGCAAGTATGAACAACTTTTTATATATTTGAATTGTGCGAAAATGGCCTGATATGCCTGACCATAAAAGATAAATTATTTCCATTATTGTGTACCGAAACTCGCCTTTTTCAAACCGTCAAGTGGCATATGACTTTTTGCACGTTTTATGTACAATATTTTTTCTAGGATCGTAGAAAAACTCAAAATGTTTTTTATTGCACTAGTGCAACAATAAAGAAATACTAATATGAACAACTTTTTATATATTTCAATCGTGCGAAAATGGCTTGCTTTGCCTGATAATGAAATCTAAATTATTTTCATTATTGTGTACCGAAACCCGCCTTTGGCAACACGTCAAGTGCCATACGACTTTTTGCACGTATTACATACAATATCTTTTCTAGGATCGTAAAAACACTCAAAATATTTTTTATTGCACTAGTGTAACAATAAGGAGATACTCCTTGCACTAGTGCAAGTATGAACAACTTTTTATATATTTGAATTGTGCGAAAATGGCCTGATATGCCTGACTATAAAAGATAAATTATTTTCATTATTGTGTACAGAAACCCGCCTTTTTCAAACCGTCAAGTGGCATACGACTTTTTGCACGTATTATGTACAATATTTTTTATAGTATCGTAGAAAAACTCAAAATGTTTTTTATTGCACTAGTGCAACAATAAAGAAATACTAATATGAACAACTTTTTATATATTTCAATCGTGCGAAAATGGCTTGCTTTGTCTGATAATGAAATCTAAATTATTTTCATTATTGTGTACCGAAACCCGCCTTTGGCAACACGTCAAGTGCCATTCGACTTCTTGCACGTATTACATACAATATCTTTTCTAGGATCGTAAAAAAACTCAAAATATTTTTTATTGCACTAGTGTAACAATAAGGAGATACTCCTTGCACTAGTGCAAGTATGAACAACTTTTTATATATTTGAATTGTGCGAAAATGGCCTGATATGCCTGATCATAAAAGATACATTATTTTCGTTATTGTGTACGGAAACCCGCCTTTTTCAAACCGTCAAGTGGCATACGACTTTTTGCACGTATTATGTACAATATTTTTTATAGTATCGTAGAAAAACTCAAAATGTTTTTTATTGCACTAGTGCAACAATAAAGAAATACTAATATGAACAACTTTTTATATATTTCAATCGTGCGAAAATGGCTTGCTTTGCCTGATAATGAAATCTATATTATTTTCATTATTTTGTACCGAAACCCGCTTTTGGCAACACGTCAAGTGCCATACGACTTTTTGCACGTATTACATACAATATCTTTTCTAGGATCGTAAAAAAACTCAAAATATTTTTTATTGCACTAGTGTAACAATAAGGAGATACTCCTTGCACTAGTGCAAATATGAACAACTTTTTATATATTTGAATTGTGCGAAAATGGCCTGATATGCCTGACCATAAAAGATAAATTATTTTCATTATTGTGTACCGAAACCCGCCTTTGGCAACAAGTCAAGTGCCATACGACTTTTTGCACGTATTACATACAATATCTTTTCTAGGATCGTAAAAAAACTCAAAATATTTTTTATTGCACTAGTGTAACAATAAGGAGATACTCCTTGCACTAGTGCAAATATGAACAACTTTTTATATATTTGAATTGTGCGAAAATGGCCTGATATGCCTGACCATAAAAGATAAATTATTTTCATTATTGTGTACAGAAACCCGCCTTTTTCAAACCGTCAAGTGGCATACGGGTTTTTGCACGTATTATGTACAATATTTTTTCTAGTATCGTAGAAAAACTCAAAATGTTTTTTATTGCACTAGTGCAACAAGAAAGAAATACTAATATGAACAACTTTTTATATATTTCAATCGTGCGAAAATGGCTTGCTTTGCCTGATAATGAAATCTAAATTATTTTCATTATCGTGTACCGAAACCCGCCTTTGGTAACACGTCAAGTGCCATACGACTTTTTGCACGTATTACATACAATATCTTTTCTAGGATCGTAAAAAAACTCAAAATATTTTTTATTGCACTAGTGTAACAATAAGGAGATACTCCTTGCACTAGTGCAAGTATGAACAACTTTTTATATGTTTGAATTGTGCGAAAATGGCCTGATATGCCTGACCATAAAAGATAAATTATTTCCATTATTGTGTACCGAAACTCGCCTTTTTCAAACCGTCAAGTGGCATACGACTTTTTGCACGTATTATGTACAATATTTTTTCTAGGATCGTAGAAAAACTCAAAATGTTTTTTATTGCACTAGTGCAACAATAAAGAAATACTAATATGAACAACTTTTTATATATTTCAATCGTGCGAAAATGGCTTGCTTTGCCTGATAATGAAATCTAAATTATTTTCATTATCGTGTACCGAAACCCGCCTTTGGCAACACGTCAAGTGCCATACGACTTTTTGCACGTATTACATACAATATCTTTTCTAGGATCGTAAAAAAACTCAAAATATTTTTTATTGCACTAGTGTAACAATAAGGAGATACTTCTTGCACTAGTGCAAGTATGAACAACTATTTATATATTTGAATGGTGCGAAAATTGCCTGATATGCCTGACCGTAAAAGATAAATTATTTTCATTATTGTGTACGGAAACCAGCCTTTTTCAAACCGTCAAGTGGCATACGACTTTTTGCACGTATTATGTACAATATTTTTTTTAGGATCGTAGAAAAACTCAAAATGTTTTTTATTGCACTAGTGCAACAATAGAGAAATACTAATATGAACAACTTTTAATATATTTCAATCGTGCGAAAATGGCTTGCTTTGCCTGATAATGAAATCTAAATTATTTTCATTATTGTGTACCGAAACCCGCCTTTGGCAACACGTCAAGTGCCATACGAGTTTTTGCACGTATTACATACAATATCTTTTCTAGGATCGTAAAAAAAACTCAAAGTATTTTTTATTGCACTAGTGTAACAATAAGGAGATACTCTTTGCACTAGTGCAAGTATGAACAACTTTTTTATATATTTGAATGGTGCGAAAATGGCCTGATATGCCTGACCATAAAAGATAAACTATTTTCATTATTGTGCACAGAAACCCGCCTTTTTCAAACCGTCAAGTGGCATACGACTTTTTGCACGTATTATGTACAATATTTTTTCTAGGATCGTGGAAAAACTCAAAATGTGTTTTATTGCACTAGTGCAACAATAAAGAAATACTAATATGAACAACTTTTTATATATTTCAATCGTGCGAAAATGGCTTGCTTTGTCTGATAATGAAATCTAAATTATTTTCATTATTGTGTACCGAAACCCGCCTTTGGCAACACGTCAAGTGCCATTCGACTTCTTGCACGTATTACATACAATATCTTTTCTAGGATCGTAAAAAAACTCAAAATATTTTTTATTGCACTAGTGTAACAATAAGGAGATACTCCTTGCACTAGTGCAAGTATGAACAACTTTTTATATATTTGAATTGTGCGAAAATGGCCTGATATGCCTGATCATAAAAGATACATTATTTTCGTTATTGTGTACGGAAACCCGCCTTTTTCAAACCGTCAAGTGGCATACGACTTTTTGCACGTATTATGTACAATATTTTTTATAGTATCGTAGAAAAACTCAAAATGTTTTTTATTGCACTAGTGCAACAATAAAGAAATACTAATATGAACAACTTTTTATATATTTCAATCGTGCGAAAATGGCTTGCTTTGCCTGATAATGAAATCTATATTATTTTCATTATTTTGTACCGAAACCCGCTTTTGGCAACACGTCAAGTGCCATACGACTTTTTGCACGTATTACATACAATATCTTTTCTAGGATCGTAAAAAAACTCAAAATATTTTTTATTGCACTAGTGTAACAATAAGGAGATACTTCTTGCACTAGTGCAAGTATGAACAACTTTTTTATATATTTGAATGGTGCGAAAATGGCCTGATATGCCTGACCATAAAAGATAAACTATTTTCATTATTGTGCACAGAAACCCGCCTTTTTCAAACCGTCAAGTGGCATACGACTTTTTGCACGTATTATGTACAATATTTTTTCTAGGATCGTAGAAAAACTCAAAATGTGTTTTATTGCACTAGTGCAACAATAAAGAAATACTAATATGAACAACTTTTTATATATTTCAATCGTGCGAAAATGGCTTGCTTTGCCTGATAATGAAATCTAAATTATTTTCATTATTGTATACCGAAACCCGCCTTTGGCGACACGTCAAGTGCCATACGACTTTTTGCACGTATTACATACAATATCTTTTCTAGGATCGTAAAAAAACTCAAATTATTTTTTATTGCACTAGTGTAACAATAAGGAGATACTCCTTGCACTAGTGCAAGTATGAACAACGTTTTATATATTTGAATGGTGCGAAGATGGCCTGATATGCCTGATCATAAAAGATAAATTGTTTTCATTATTGTGTACGGAAACCCGCTTTTTTCAAACCGTCAATTGGCATACGGCTTTTTGCAAGTATTATGTACAATATTTTTTCTAGGATCGTAGAAAAACTCAAAATGTTTTTTATTGCACTAGTGCAACAATAAAGAAATACTAATATGAACAACTTTTTATATATTTCAATGGTGTGAAAATGGCCTGCTTTGCCTGATAATGAAATCTAAATTATTTTCATTATTGTGTACCGAAACCCGCCTTTGGCAACAAGTCAAGTGCCATACGACTTTTTGCACGTATTACATACAATATCTTTTCTAGGATCGTAAAAAAACTCAAAATATTTTTTATTGCACTAGTGTAACAATAAGGAGATACTCCTTGCACTAGTGCAAATATGAACAACTTTTTATATATTTGAATTGTGCGAAAATGGCCTGATATGCCTGACCATAAAAGATAAATTATTTTCATTATTGTGTACAGAAACCCGCCTTTTTCAAACCGTCAAGTGGCATACGGGTTTTTGCACGTATTATGTACAATATTTTTTCTAGTATCGTAGAAAAACTCAAAATGTTTTTTATTGCACTAGTGCAACAAGAAAGAAATACTAATATGAACAACTTTTTATATATTTCAATCGTGCGAAAATGGCTTGCTTTGCCTGATAATGAAATCTAAATTATTTTCATTATCGTGTACCGAAACCCGCCTTTGGTAACACGTCAAGTGCCATACGACTTTTTGCACGTATTACATACAATATCTTTTCTAGGATCGTAAAAAAACTCAAAATATTTTTTATTGCACTAGTGTAACAATAAGGAGATACTCCTTGCACTAGTGCAAGTATGAACAACTTTTTATATATTTGAATTGTGCGAAAATGGCCTGATATGCCTGACCATAAAAGATAAATTATTTCCATTATTGTGTACCGAAACTCGCCTTTTTCAAACCGTCAAGTGGCATACGACTTTTTGCACGTATTATGTACAATATTTTTTCTAGGATCGTAGAAAAACTCAAAATGTTTTTTATTGCACTAGTGCAACAATAAAGAAATACTAATATGAACAACTTTTTATATATTTCAATCGTGCGAAAATGGCTTGCTTTGCCTGATAATGAAATCTAAATTATTTTCATTATCGTGTACCGAAACCCGCCTTTGGCAACACGTCAAGTGCCATACGACTTTTTGCACGTATTACATACAATATCTTTTCTAGGATCGTAAAAAAACTCAAAATATTTTTTATTGCACTAGTGTAACAATAAGGAGATACTCCTTGCACTAGTGCAAGTATGAACAACTTTTTATATATTTGAATTGTGCGAAAATGGCCTGATATGCCTGACCATAAAAGATAAATTATTTCCATTATTGTGTACCGAAACTCGCCTTTTTCAAACCGTCAAGTGGCATATGACTTTTTGCACGTTTTATGTACAATATTTTTTCTAGGATCGTAGAAAAACTCAAAATGTTTTTTATTGCACTAGTGCAACAATAAAGAAATACTAATATGAACAACTTTTTATATATTTCAATCGTGCGAAAATGGCTTGCTTTGCCTGATAATGAAATCTAAATTATTTTCATTATTGTGTACCGAAACCCGCCTTTGGCAACACGTCAAGTGCCATACGACTTTTTGCACGTATTACATACAATATCTTTTCTAGGATCGTAAAAACACTCAAAATATTTTTTATTGCACTAGTGTAACAATAAGGAGATACTCCTTGCACTAGTGCAAGTATGAACAACTTTTTATATATTTGAATTGTGCGAAAATGGCCTGATATGCCTGACTATAAAAGATAAATTATTTTCATTATTGTGTACAGAAACCCGCCTTTTTCAAACCGTCAAGTGGCATACGACTTTTTGCACGTATTATGTACAATATTTTTTATAGTATCGTAGAAAAACTCAAAATGTTTTTTATTGCACTAGTGCAACAATAAAGAAATACTAATATGAACAACTTTTTATATATTTCAATCGTGCGAAAATGGCTTGCTTTGTCTGATAATGAAATCTAAATTATTTTCATTATTGTGTACCGAAACCCGCCTTTGGCAACACGTCAAGTGCCATTCGACTTCTTGCACGTATTACATACAATATCTTTTCTAGGATCGTAAAAAAACTCAAAATATTTTTTATTGCACTAGTGTAACAATAAGGAGATACTCCTTGCACTAGTGCAAGTATGAACAACTTTTTATATATTTGAATTGTGCGAAAATGGCCTGATATGCCTGATCATAAAAGATACATTATTTTCGTTATTGTGTACGGAAACCCGCCTTTTTCAAACCGTCAAGTGGCATACGACTTTTTGCACGTATTATGTACAATATTTTTTATAGTATCGTAGAAAAACTCAAAATGTTTTTTATTGCACTAGTGCAACAATAAAGAAATACTAATATGAACAACTTTTTATATATTTCAATCGTGCGAAAATGGCTTGCTTTGCCTGATAATGAAATCTATATTATTTTCATTATTTTGTACCGAAACCCGCTTTTGGCAACACGTCAAGTGCCATACGACTTTTTGCACGTATTACATACAATATCTTTTCTAGGATCGTAAAAAAACTCAAAATATTTTTTATTGCACTAGTGTAACAATAAGGAGATACTCCTTGCACTAGTGCAAATATGAACAACTTTTTATATATTTGAATTGTGCGAAAATGGCCTGATATGCCTGACCATAAAAGATAAATTATTTTCATTATTGTGTACCGAAACCCGCCTTTGGCAACAAGTCAAGTGCCATACGACTTTTTGCACGTATTACATACAATATCTTTTCTAGGATCGTAAAAAAACTCAAAATATTTTTTATTGCACTAGTGTAACAATAAGGAGATACTCCTTGCACTAGTGCAAATATGAACAACTTTTTATATATTTGAATTGTGCGAAAATGGCCTGATATGCCTGACCATAAAAGATAAATTATTTTCATTATTGTGTACAGAAACCCGCCTTTTTCAAACCGTCAAGTGGCATACGGGTTTTTGCACGTATTATGTACAATATTTTTTCTAGTATCGTAGAAAAACTCAAAATGTTTTTTATTGCACTAGTGCAACAAGAAAGAAATACTAATATGAACAACTTTTTATATATTTCAATCGTGCGAAAATGGCTTGCTTTGCCTGATAATGAAATCTAAATTATTTTCATTATCGTGTACCGAAACCCGCCTTTGGTAACACGTCAAGTGCCATACGACTTTTTGCACGTATTACATACAATATCTTTTCTAGGATCGTAAAAAAACTCAAAATATTTTTTATTGCACTAGTGTAACAATAAGGAGATACTCCTTGCACTAGTGCAAGTATGAACAACTTTTTATATATTTGAATTGTGCGAAAATGGCCTGATATGCCTGACCATAAAAGATAAATTATTTCCATTATTGTGTACCGAAACTCGCCTTTTTCAAACCGTCAAGTGGCATACGACTTTTTGCACGTATTATGTACAATATTTTTTCTAGGATCGTAGAAAAACTCAAAATGTTTTTTATTGCACTAGTGCAACAATAAAGAAATACTAATATGAACAACTTTTTATATATTTCAATCGTGCGAAAATGGCTTGCTTTGCCTGATAATGAAATCTAAATTATTTTCATTATCGTGTACCGAAACCCGCCTTTGGCAACACGTCAAGTGCCATACGACTTTTTGCACGTATTACATACAATATCTTTTCTAGGATCGTAAAAAAACTCAAAATATTTTTTATTGCACTAGTGTAACAATAAGGAGATACTCCTTGCACTAGTGCAAGTATGAACAACTTTTTATATATTTGAATTGTGCGAAAATGGCCTGATATGCCTGACCATAAAAGATAAATTATTTCCATTATTGTGTACCGAAACTCGCCTTTTTCAAACCGTCAAGTGGCATATGACTTTTTGCACGTTTTATGTACAATATTTTTTCTAGGATCGTAGAAAAACTCAAAATGTTTTTTATTGCACTAGTGCAACAATAAAGAAATACTAATATGAACAACTTTTTATATATTTCAATCGTGCGAAAATGGCTTGCTTTGCCTGATAATGAAATCTAAATTATTTTCATTATTGTGTACCGAAACCCGCCTTTGGCAACACGTCAAGTGCCATACGACTTTTTGCACGTATTACATACAATATCTTTTCTAGGATCGTAAAAACACTCAAAATATTTTTTATTGCACTAGTGTAACAATAAGGAGATACTCCTTGCACTAGTGCAAGTATGAACAACTTTTTATATATTTGAATTGTGCGAAAATGGCCTGATATGCCTGACTATAAAAGATAAATTATTTTCATTATTGTGTACAGAAACCCGCCTTTTTCAAACCGTCAAGTGGCATACGACTTTTTGCACGTATTATGTACAATATTTTTTATAGTATCGTAGAAAAACTCAAAATGTTTTTTATTGCACTAGTGCAACAATAAAGAAATACTAATATGAACAACTTTTTATATATTTCAATCGTGCGAAAATGGCTTGCTTTGTCTGATAATGAAATCTAAATTATTTTCATTATTGTGTACCGAAACCCGCCTTTGGCAACACGTCAAGTGCCATTCGACTTCTTGCACGTATTACATACAATATCTTTTCTAGGATCGTAAAAAAACTCAAAATATTTTTTATTGCACTAGTGTAACAATAAGGAGATACTCCTTGCACTAGTGCAAGTATGAACAACTTTTTATATATTTGAATTGTGCGAAAATGGCCTGATATGCCTGATCATAAAAGATACATTATTTTCGTTATTGTGTACGGAAACCCGCCTTTTTCAAACCGTCAAGTGGCATACGACTTTTTGCACGTATTATGTACAATATTTTTTATAGTATCGTAGAAAAACTCAAAATGTTTTTTATTGCACTAGTGCAACAATAAAGAAATACTAATATGAACAACTTTTTATATATTTCAATCGTGCGAAAATGGCTTGCTTTGCCTGATAATGAAATCTATATTATTTTCATTATTTTGTACCGAAACCCGCTTTTGGCAACACGTCAAGTGCCATACGACTTTTTGCACGTATTACATACAATATCTTTTCTAGGATCGTAAAAAAACTCAAAATATTTTTTATTGCACTAGTGTAACAATAAGGAGATACTTCTTGCACTAGTGCAAGTATGAACAACTTTTTTATATATTTGAATGGTGCGAAAATGGCCTGATATGCCTGACCATAAAAGATAAACTATTTTCATTATTGTGCACAGAAACCCGCCTTTTTCAAACCGTCAAGTGGCATACGACTTTTTGCACGTATTATGTACAATATTTTTTCTAGGATCGTAGAAAAACTCAAAATGTGTTTTATTGCACTAGTGCAACAATAAAGAAATACTAATATGAACAACTTTTTATATATTTCAATCGTGCGAAAATGGCTTGCTTTGCCTGATAATGAAATCTAAATTATTTTCATTATTGTATACCGAAACCCGCCTTTGGCGACACGTCAAGTGCCATACGACTTTTTGCACGTATTACATACAATATCTTTTCTAGGATCGTAAAAAAACTCAAATTATTTTTTATTGCACTAGTGTAACAATAAGGAGATACTCCTTGCACTAGTGCAAGTATGAACAACGTTTTATATATTTGAATGGTGCGAAGATGGCCTGATATGCCTGATCATAAAAGATAAATTGTTTTCATTATTGTGTACGGAAACCCGCTTTTTTCAAACCGTCAATTGGCATACGGCTTTTTGCAAGTATTATGTACAATATTTTTTCTAGGATCGTAGAAAAACTCAAAATGTTTTTTATTGCACTAGTGCAACAATAAAGAAATACTAATATGAACAACTTTTTATATATTTCAATGGTGTGAAAATGGCCTGCTTTGCCTGATAATGAAATCTAAATTATTTTCATTATTGTGTACCGAAACCCGCCTTTTGCAACACGTCAAGTGCCATACGACTTTTTGCACGTATTACATACAATATCTTTTCTAGGATCGTAAAAACACTCAAAATATTTTTTATTGCACTAGTGTAACAATAAGGAGATACTCTTTGCACTAGTGCAAGTATGAACAACTTTTTATATATTTGAATGGTGCGAAAATGGCCTGATATGCCTGACCATAAAAGATAAATTATTTTCATTATTGTGTACGGAAACCAGCCTTTTTCAAACCATCAAGTGGCATACGACTTTTTGCAGGTATTATATACAATATCTTTTCTAGGATCGTAAAAAAACTCAAAATATTTTTTATTGCACTAGTGTAACAATAAGGAGATACTCCTTGCACTAGTGCAAGTATGAGCAACTTTTTATATATTTGAATGGTGCGAAAATGGCCTGATATGCCTGACCATAAAAGATAAATTATTTTCATTATTGTAGACGGAAACCAGCCTTTTTCAAACCGTCAAGTGGCATACGAATTTTTGCACGTATTATGTACAATATTTTTTCTAGGATCGTAGAAAAACTCAAAATGTTTTTTATTGCACTAGTGCAACAATAAAGAAATACTAATATGAACAACTTTTTATATATTTCAATCGTGCGAAAATGGCCTGCTTTGTCTGATAATGAAATCTAAATTATTTTCATTATTGTGTACCGAAACCTGCCTTTAACAACACGTCAAGTGCCATACGACTTTTTGCACGTATTACATACAATATCTTTTCTAGGATCGTAAAAAAACTGAAAATATTTTTTATTGCACTAGTGCAAGTATGAACAACTTTTTATATATTTGAATGGTGCGAAAATGTCCTGATATGCCTGACCATAAAAGATAAATTATTTTCATTATTGTGTACGGAAACCAGCCTTTTTCAAACCGTCAAGTGGCATACGACTTTTTGCACGTATTATGTACAATATTTTTTCTAGGATCGTAGAAAAACTCAAAATGTTTTTATTGCACTAGTGCAACAATAAAGAAATACTAATATGAACAACTTTTTATATATTTCAATCGTGCGAAAATGGCTTGCTTTGCCTGATAATGAAATCTAAATTATTTTCATTAGTGTGTACCGAAACCAGCCTTTGGCAACCCGTCACGTGCCGTACAGCTTTTTGCACGTATTAAATATCACATTTTTGCGTCATAAAATTCACTTGTGTAAGCAGATCCAGGGCAGATATAAAAAGTCAATAATTAATTCTTAATGAAGCGCTGTCACCTCCATCCTGCTATTCCTGACTAAATTTATTTGTCAAACCGTTTTCTTTTTAGAATTTTTTTGTTCATATTTTTTATCCTGTAATGTTTTATAAATGGAGGTAGTATTATTTAGAGGAGTGTCGGACGAAAAAATTTTAGCTCACAAATTCGCTGACACTTTCTGCCCTAAAACAACGCGTCCGTGTACACATTCCCAGCCGACACTATCGATTTGTTGTCTCACATTTCAGCTGTAGTTCAGAGGCGGCCGTTACAAATGTACTGAAAATTCTCTTTACTCTTCATAACGTATTGTCTGTTTATCAACGTGGCAGGTTTAAACCGGTTTTTATGCAGAGGCCGAACGTTGCGTTAATCCGGCGCCGCGCGGAGCCCGAAGGAGAGGAGCGTTCGAACAGGAAAACACTATTTTATGGGCCATCTGTTATTTACGAAAAAATAAAAAAGCTATTACGTGACGCAACGTCGATGTGCTTTCAGCCGAAAAAAGTGGTTTATGAGGTCAGCGGGTTGTAAATTTGATAGGTGTTTTGACCCGTCGCATCCGCCAATGTTGATGATTGGGTTTTCGCTGATTGAGGTTTCGTTGACGACGAAATTGGTGAACACTCTACAAATAACTCAGTGCATTATATAGACATGACAGTTGGTTGAAACACAAACTTGTCAAAAATAAAATATTTGGACCCGGCGCATCCACCCAACACCATTATCCTGATAATTCTACATATGAATGGCCATATGTTATACCAAATTATCCTGCCAAATGTCCGTCCGATAAAGGAGTATTTCCCGTGATTTTAAACGTATATATCCCGTATTTTAACTACTTCTATAATCGGGGTAAATTTAACGTTGATTTTTATTAGTTTTTTTGGAAGTATTTTTTTTCTTCACAATCGACTATTTCTGACACAACAACTTTGATCCTCTTCCTAGCTCATTAAACATTCAGAAATACACGATCTACCATCTCCAATCTACCCCTTCCATTTCGATGTCACGTGTCTGAGCTCCCACTCCGTTCGCCCTAGCAGCGAGAGGGAATATAAATTTATAAATGTTTGCTGTAACTTTCAACCGGGCAAATCCCTCCGAAGAAAATTAAATACGTAACAGAGTCTCAGCTCTCAAGGCAGTCATCTCGAAGTGAGTGTAAAACACTGTCTGCGAAAACAACGTCAGGGCGGAAATCTCGTGCTACTCCCCAGACGGTCGTAACCCACAGACTTACGAACGTCGATAGAGGGCGGCGGTTCCTTCGACCGTTTTCGGTGACCTAATTAACTCTATGTGACGAGTTGCGTACATGATTTTTTGTCCGCACCTCCGAGTATTCCGAACCCAATTAATCATGTATTATTTAATCAGCAGCTATTATCTCGAATTCACCGTCATTATCCGCGTGCACCGCGGCTCTAACTCTCTCCATAATTTATGCATTATATCGAGCACATCGTTGTTCGCATCTGGGTTACTGGGCTTTTATTATCAGGGACTTACATGATTTCCATAATTCATCTTCTAATGTGTTGCGTTAATGGAGCCTTTGTCGGTCGCGCGACTTTCCGAAGGATTGATATCTTCGGAATAAAAGCTAAATCTTCGAAACAGAGCCGAAGGGGAATCGAAAATTTATCGTCGCGGGAAAATTTTAATGGAGGTTTTTCAAAGTCGCGGATGTGACGATTAAATGGGGCGGAAGTGACGTGTGGTTTGCTCGGTTGTTGATTTCAATTGTTGTGTATTGCGAGAAGGTTTAATGACTGCTGGTTTGTCTCCACCAAAAAGAAAAAGTTATATGGGAACATTTGCTAAATTGGACCATTACTATCAAGAGTAGTTTTAATTTTATTGTATTACGTTTTTTCGCCTCATTAAATTGTTTTATTTCAGTGTTATTTTTTTCTGTTTCCAATGACACTATCAAATTTTGAAATATCCACAAAACATTTTAAAAATCGGACTAAAGAGCGGAATGTTGACATAATAGTGGAAAAAATATTGTACACAACTAAAACTCAATAATGTGTTTTTCGTTTCATTCAATTGTTTAAAATCGGTGTTATTGTTATTTTCCAAAAACAATCGAAATGTCCACAAAATAAATTCCTAATTTATTGGCATTTTCGGAAAAGTATCGTGCGTAACAAGTACCTAAAGTATCTTTCGCTCTGTTCTTATCAAGCTTTTACAAATTTAGTTGCTATTACTGCAGATTGAAACATCGGCCTCAAAATCCGAATATGTATGAACATTAAGGTGAAAAAATATTGTACACAACAAAGACTTCATCATGTGTTTTTCGTCTCATTCAGTTGATTAAAATCAGGGCTATCTATATTTTCCAATGACACTAGCCAACGTTGAAATGCCCACAAAATAAGTTCTTAATTTTTTCGCATCGTCGTGGAAAAAAAAATGTGCTGAAATATATTTTTGTTCTGTTGTGATCAAGATTTTGCAAATTTCGTTGTGATTATTCCAGATTGAAACATTTTTAAAAATCAGCCTTAGAAGCCGAATATTAACACGATATTGAAAAAATATTGTACATAACGAAGACCTAAAATTTTGTCTTTTTAGCCTCATTCATTTTTTTTAACCAGTGTTATTTTTTTCCAATGACTATCAAATATTGAAATGTTCACAAAAAAGTTCCTAATTCTGATCAAGCTTTTGCAAATTTAGTTGATATTAATGTAAATTGAAACATTTTAAAAATCGGACTAAAGAACCGAATGTTGACCTGAATTTCGAAAAAAATATTGTACACAACAAAGACCTAAAATGGTCTTTTTCGGCTAATTCAATTGTTTAAAATCAGTGTTATTTTTATTTTCCAATGACTATGAAATGTTGAAAATTGCACAAAATAAGGTCATAATTTTTCCCATCGTCATGGAAAAATATTGTGTACAACGAGTACCTGAAATATCATTTTATTTTGTTCTGATCTAGTTTTTGCAAATTTAGTCGCTATTATTGCAAATTGAAACATTTTGAAAAATCAGACATTATGGTGGGAAAAACATTATACACAGTGATGAACTAAAATTGGTTTTTTGTTTTTCGCCTCATTAATATATATTTTTAAATCAGTGTTAGGTTTATTTTCCAATGGCACTATCAAATGTTGAAATGTGTACGAAAAAATTACTAATTTTTTCCCATCGTCGTGGAAAAATATTGTGTCTAACGAGTATGTGCAATATCTTTTTGGTCTGTTTTGATCAAGCTCTTGAAAATTTAGTTTTTATGATTGCAAATTGAAGCATTTTTATAAACCAGACTAAAAACCGAATATTGACATTATGGTGGAAAAACTATTGTACACAACGAACACCTAATACCTTTTTTGCCTCATTCAATTCTTTAAGATAGTGTAATTTTTATTTTCCAATGACTATCAAATATTGAAATGTCCACAAAAAAGTTCATAATTTTTTCTCTTCGTCGTGGAAAAATATTGTATGTAACGAGAACTTCAAACATTTTTTTCTTCTGTTCTGATCAAGCTTTGCAAACAAATCAGTTACATCAATCATCAAAGATTTTTGAAAATCGGGCTAAAAAGCCGAATATTGACATGGTGGAAAAACTATTGTACACAACGAATACTTACATGCTGTTTTTTTCGTCTCATTAAATTGATTAATATCAACGTTATTTTTATTTTCAAATGGCATTGTCAAATATTGAGATGTCCACAAAATAAGTTCCTAATTTGTTCGCATCGTCGTGGAAAAATATTGTGTGTTACCGGTGCCTAAAATACCTCTTTGTTCTGTTCTGATCAGGTTTTTGAAAAAATTTTTGTCATTATTCCAGATTGAAACATTTTTAAAAATCAGCCTTAGAAGCCGAATATTAACACGATAGTGAATCTATATTGTACATAACGAAGACCTAAAATGGTCTTTTTCGGCTAATTCAATTGTTTAAAATCAGTGTTATTTTTATTTTACGATGACTATGAAATGTTGAAAAGTGCACAAAATAAGGTCATAATTTTTCCCATCGTCGTGGAAAAATATTGTGTCTAACGAGTATGTGCAATATCTTTTTGGTCTGTTTTGATCAAGCTCTTGAAAATTTAGTTGTTATTATTGCAAATTGAAGCATTTTTATAAACCAGACTAAAAACCGAATATTGACATTATGGTGGAAAAACTATTGTACACAACGAATACCTAATACCTTTTTCGCCTCATTCAATTCTTTAAGATAGTGTAATTTTTATTTTCCAATGACAATTTCAGGTGTTGCAATGTCCAGAAAATAAATTCCTAATTTATTGGCATTTTCGTGGAAAAATATCGTTTATAACAAGTACCTAAAATATCTTTTTGCTCTGTTCTGATCTAGCTTTTACAAATTTAGTTGCTATTACTGCAGATTGAAACATCGGCCTTAAAAGCCGAATATGTATTAACATGATGGTGAAAAAATATTGTACACAACAAAGACTTAATCAGGTGTTTTTCGCCTCATTCAGTTGGTTAAAATCAGGGCTATCTATATTTTCCAATGACACTAGCCAACGTTGAAATGCCCACAAAATAAGTTCTTAATTTTTTCGCATCGTCGTGGAAAAAAAAAATGTGCTGAAATATATTTTTGTTCTGTTGTGATCAAGATTTTGCAAATTTCGTTGTGATTATTCCAGATTGAAACATTTTTAAAAATCAGCCTTAGAAGCCGAATATTAACACGATATTGAAAAAATATTGTACATAACGAAGACCTAAAATTTTGTCTTTTTAGCCTCATTCATTTTTTTTTAACCAGTGTTATTTTTTTTCAATGACTATCAAATATTGAAATGTTCACAAAAAAGTTCCTAATTCTGATCAAGCTTTTGCAAATTTAGTTGATATTAATGCAAATTGAAACATTTTAAAAATCGGACTAAAGAACCGAATGTTGACCTGAATTTGGAAAAAAATATTGTACACAACAAAGACCTAAAATGGTCTTTTTCGGCTAATTCAATTGTTTAAAATCAGTGTTATTTTTATTTTCCGATGACTATGAAATGTTGAAAATTGCACAAAATAAGGTCATAATTTTTTCCATCGTCATGGAAAAATATTGTGTGTAACGAGTACCTGAAATATCATTTTATTTTGTTCTGATCTAGTTTTTGCAAATTTAGTTGCTATTATTGCAAATTGAAACATTTTGAAATATCAGACATTATGGTGGGAAAAACATTATACACAATGATGAACTAAAATTCGTTTTTTTTTCGCCTCATTAATATATATTTTTAAATCAGTGTTGTCTATTTTCCAATGGCACTATCAAATGTTGAAATGTGTACGAAAAAATTCCTAATTTTTTCCCATCGTCGTGGAAAAATATTGTGTCTAACGACTATGTGCAATATCTTTTTGGTCTGTTTTGATCAAGCTCTTGAAAATTTAGTTGTTATTATTGCAAATTGAAGGATTTTTATAAACCAGACTAAAAACCGAATATTGACATTATGGTGGAAAAACTATTGTACACAACGAATACCTAATACCTTTTTCGCCTCATTCAATTCTTTAAGATAGTGTAATTTTTATTTTCCAATGACAATTTCAGATGTTGAAAAGTCCAGAAAATAAATTCCTTATTTATTGGCATTTTCGTGGAAAAATATCGTTTGTAACAAGTACCTAAAATATCTTTTTGCTCTGTTCTGATCTAGCTTTTACAAATTTAGTTGCTATTACTGCAGATTGAAACATCGGCCTTAAAATCCGAATATGTATTAACATTATGGTGAAAAAATATTGTACACAACAAAGACTTCATCAGGTGTTTTTCGTCTCATTCAGTTGATTAAAATCAGGGCTATCTTTATTTTCCAATGACACTAGCCAACGTTGAAATGCCCACAAAATAAGTTCTTAATTTTTTCGCATCGTCGTTGAAAAAAAAAGTGCTGAAATATCTTTTTGTTCTGTTGTGATCAAGATTTTGCAAATTTTGTTGTGATTATTCCAGATTGAAACATTTTTAAAAATCAGCCTTAGAAGCCGAATATTAACACGATATTGAAAAAATATTGTACCTAACGAAGACCTAAAATTTTGTCTTTTTAGCCTCATTCATTTTTTTTAACCAGTGTTATTTTTTTCCAATGACTATCAAATATTGAAATGTTCACAAAAAAGTTCCTAATTCTGATCAAGCTTTTGCAAATTTAGTTGATATTAATGTAAATTGAAACATTTTAAAAATCGGACTAAAGAACCGAATGTTGACCTGAATTTCGAAAAAAATATTGTACACAACGAAGACCTAAAATGGTCTTTTTCGGCTAATTCAATTGTTTAAAATCAGTGTTATTTTTATTTTACGATGACTATGAAATGTTGAAAAGTGCACAAAATAAGGTCATAATTTTTCCCATCGTCGTGGAAAAATATTGTGTCTAACGAGTATGTGCAATATCTTTTTGGTCTGTTTTGATCAAGCTCTTGAAAATTTAGTTGTTATTATTGCAAATTGAAGCATTTTTATAAACCAGACTAAAAACCGAATATTGACATTATGGTGGAAAAACTATTGTACACAACGAATACCTAATACCTTTTTCGCCTCATTCAATTCTTTAAGATAGTGTAATTTTTATTTTCCAATGACAATTTCAGATGTTGCAATGTCCAGAAAATAAATTCCTAATTTATTGGCATTTTCGTGGAAAAATATCGTTTATAACAAGTACCTAAAATATCTTTTTGCTCTGTTCTGATCTAGCTTTTACAAATTTAGTTGCTATTACTGCAGATTGAAACATCGGCCTTAAAAGCCGAATATGTATTAACATGATGGTGAAAAAATATTGTACACAACAAAGACTTAATCAGGTGTTTTTCGCCTCATTCAGTTGGTTAAAATCAGGGCTATCTATATTTTCCAATGACACTAGCCAACGTTGAAATGCCCACAAAATAAGTTCTTAATTTTTTCGCATCGTCGTGGAAAAAAAAAAATGTGCTGAAATATATTTTTGTTCTGTTGTGATCAAGATTTTGCAAATTTCGTTGTGATTATTCCAGATTGAAACATTTTTAAAAATCAGCCTTAGAAGCCGAATATTAACACGATATTGAAAAAATATTGTACATAACGAAGACCTAAAATTTTGTCTTTTTAGCCTCATTCATTTTTTTTTAACCAGTGTTATTTTTTTTCAATGACTATCAAATATTGAAATGTTCACAAAAAAGTTCCTAATTCTGATCAAGCTTTTGCAAATTTAGTTGATATTAATGCAAATTGAAACATTTTAAAAATCGGACTAAAGAACCGAATGTTGACCTGAATTTGGAAAAAAATATTGTACACAACAAAGACCTAAAATGGTCTTTTTCGGCTAATTCAATTGTTTAAAATCAGTGTTATTTTTATTTTCCGATGACTATGAAATGTTGAAAATTGCACAAAATAAGGTCATAATTTTTTCCATCGTCATGGAAAAATATTGTGTGTAACGAGTACCTGAAATATCATTTTATTTTGTTCTGATCTAGTTTTTGCAAATTTAGTTGCTATTATTGCAAATTGAAACATTTTGAAATATCAGACATTATGGTGGGAAAAACATTATACACAATGATTAAACGATCAAAAGAACTTACCTGAAGTTCGATCGTAATTATATGAAGCATCCATTCCGAAGATATCACTAAATAACAACGTAGTTCGGTTTCTGTACCACCATGCCACAAGATTTTAAAGAGAACAAAGTCCCCCCTTCCGGCCCATGCGCCGCACGTCGCATTACTCTCATTGTATTCAAAGTGTGAAGAGTTTTCGTGCAACGGGGCCTACGGGTGGGTGGGAGGTGATATCTTCGGAATGGATGCTTCATATAATTACGATCGAACTTCAGGTAAGTTCTTTTGATCGTTTAATTATATTTCAGCATCCATTCCTTCAGATATCACTAAATAACAACGTAGATTTTTAAAGATAAGTTGCAACGACAAACTCTTTAATGGCCAACTAGGCAAACAGAAGAAGCATTAACATAACAAAACATTCTTAAAACAAGAACTGAGGGCGGTTAAACGCCTAAGTTTAAGATTGTTGACACATAGGGAGCCGAATTCATCAGAGGACGATTGTAGAAGCGAGCAAAAGTTTCGGAATCTTTACTCCATCCCGCTGTTTGTTTAATTTGCTCGATGGGGATTCCTAACCTACACGCCGCTGAAGTCGATGCGTGGCGTGCCGAGTGGGGTTTGAATTGGTTGGTGTCTACTCCCGCTAAATGAAGAATCTCCCTCACCCAACGACTAAGCGTCTGTTTGGTCGCAATTCCGTGGGGTTTCTTAAAGGTTAGAAACAGAAAATCCTCTTCGATTCGAAGGCTACGTGTTGCGTCTAAGTACGCCTCAACCGTGCGGGCCAAACAAAGATCAGCGTTTTCAAAATATGGGATCGTGAGAACCGGCTGGGGGCGGTTGACGCCTGAGGTTTTCAGAAAATCCGGTATAAAGATACGTAAGCCATCCTCGGATTTTTTAATACACGAAACTCGAATTAACGAAATTGTCTGTAGACGTTGGCCGGTCGCAAGAACGAATAAGGTGGCTAGTTTTCGTGATAGTTCTTTCAGGTCAGAGGTTTGCATCTTTGCAACGAATGCCAACACAGGTTGTGGGTCCCATGTTGTATTGTACTTTGGTTCTGATGGTCGCAATCGTGACAAACCTCGCATGAATCTCTTCACCAAGGGGTCTTCTCCCACAGATCCCGGTAAGATCAGCGAAAGTGCTGAGCGATGGTTGTTAAAGGAGCCATACTTACAATGACCGTTGCTGAGTAATTCTTGGAGAAATGACAGTACATCTTTTGTTGTACCATTAAACGGGCAAATGTTCTGCCTCTCACACCATACCCACCAAAGTTTGTAACAGGTCGAATATTGTTTCATCGTAGCCGACGATAGGGAGGTAAGAATGGTGTTGAGTGTTTCCACCGGGGCGCCTTTCCGCCGGAGGGCTTCGCTGATACAACTGCTGCCACCAGGGAAAGCGTATCCGACAATGGGTGGCGGGCAGGACATTAACTTGTTAAAAAGAGGGTACCACGGTTGAGAAGGCCAGTTTGGTACTACGATGACGCCCTCGGCTTTGTCACAAAGTATCTTTTGTAAACTGCGAAGGATGAGAGCAAAAGGGGGAAAGGCATAGAAAAAACGGTCACCCCAAAAGACTGTAAAGGCATCTACTCCCGCTGCGCCAGGATCTCTAAATCGTGAAATATAGGTCTCGCATTTCGTATTATGCCGCGAGGCAAAGAGATCTATCTCTGGGGGGCCAAACCTTGCAGCTACAGTATTAAACACAGGCGACGAGAGGGACCACTCTGTTTCCGTCGAAAGAAAACGGGACTCAGCATCCGCTTCCCAGTTGTCAGCTGACGAAATGTAAGAAGCTACAATCCAAAGATTTTTTGATTCACACCACTGCCAGATGTGTCTGGCAAGATCAGACAGTTCTGGGAAACGTACGCTTCCCATACGATTGACGTAAGAGATCGCCGTGGTATTGTCTGATCTAACGAGGAGGTTGTTGTTTCTCAAGTCAGCGGCAAAGCATTTCAGCCCGAAAAAGATGGCCTGAAGTTCCAAATAATTGATGTGTTTTTCCTTCTCCGCCTCCGTCCACCATCCATGGGTGCGTTCTCCTGCTGCACAGGCCCCCCAACCTGTAGTGGATGCATCCGTAAAAATTATCAATGAAAAGGAGTCTGGTCTGATATCATTAAAAGAACTGTCAATGTGCGTTTCCCACCAGCGAAAATCCGACTTTAGTTTCACGGAAATAGACATTTTCGCGTTGTAGTCGAAGTTGTTAACTTTAAGAGCATTGACTTTTTCGCGTTCAAATCGCTTCGTGTAGAGCCAGCCGTACTTCACGGCCGGACAGACCGAGACGAGCAGGCCAATAAATTGAGCAAACTGATGGATTTTACAAGATTCCCGTTTCTGAAAATAATGAATCCAGTTTTTTAGTTTTTGCCGCTTGTCAGGCGGGAGTTCAATTTTTAGTTCCGTAGTGTCTAGGACAAATCCCAAGAATTTGCAACGATTACTCGGTATTAGGACACTTTTTTCAGTATTAATTATGAAACCCAGAGAAGTCAAGAGCTTATGTGTGATGGATACATTTCTGGAACACTCCTCAAAAGTTTCTCCTAGGATTAAAAAGTCGTCAAGATAATTGACACATGACACCCCTTTTTCTCTGAGATCCTGGGTAATAGGTTTCATAAGTTTTGTAAAAGTATATGGTGCCGACGACAAGCCAAATGGGAGGCAATTAAATTCAAAGAGTTGGGTATCAAACATAAATCTCAAATATTTTCTATGCTCTGGTATGATAGGCACCAAAAAATACGCATCCTTTAAGTCAATTGACGCTACGAAACAACCTTTGGTTATTAATCGCTGAGCGGTTCTGATGTCTTCCATTTTGAAATGTGGAGACATAATAAAGTTATTAAGGTGTTTCAGGTTTAGAATAAACCGTTTCTGGCCGTTTGGCTTATCAGCTAAAAAGATGCGCGACAAATATTGACCCTTTCTCGGTGTACATGGAGAAATTGCACCTAGACGTAAAAGATCCAGAACAGCTTTTTTCATAAACCCCAAGTCTTTCTGCGCAATCGCGGAAGTGGGGGGCTGAAATTGTGTGGGTATTTTTGTTAAGGGAAGTTTATAACCCCTTATGCAGGTCAGGACCCAAGGGTTTGACGTGAGTTTACGCCAGTGTGAATAAAATAGAGTGAGCCTGCCGGCATAACCATCGTTTACCTGATTTAATTCCGATGATGGCGCGTCTCCTTGTAGTGGTATGATTTTGGGGTTTGCCCTTTGTAAGGTCTCGTCTCCCCCCGACGGACCGGGCGCTGCCTGTTTAACGCTTTGGTCTGAGGGGTCGTGTTGCTCCCCCCCTTTTTTGCTGGCGGCTTTTTGAGGGACGTGGAGTATGTGGCCTTAATGCCGGAACTCGCGGACTGCAAGGCCTTGGCCTCCTTAATTTTTTCCGACAACTCGTCGCCAAAAAGATGTTCAGTGGGCGAAGTTTTTTCAAGTACGGCCCTGACCTCTTTATTCACGAGGGGAAATATCAGTGACCGTCTCAAGGTGGAGAGAGAATAAAATAAATTCGTTAACAACCTTCCTGTGTCGCCTAAAAAATGTAATAAAGTGTCTTTTAATTCCGGCGACACCTCGGTGTTATTCGAGACGAGAATTCTAGTAATTGCTTGCCCCAGCGCCGACAAAGCGGCCGTTAGTTGATTCTGCGAACTCGATAATGTTTGGTCTCGGTTTTTATGGCCGCCCGTCATGACCTGTGCGACCAGCTGATTTATTTCCGGTGGCGTGAGTTTTTCACAGTTCGATGGCCTTTTATGTTTTTCAATTAATTGTGAAAACTCCTCCGGACCAAGACCCTTTTGCAAAGTTGTTTGCCATATTGCTGACAATTTTTCATGGAGCTTTGTACCCGTCATGTTTGCATTTTCGGGTGCCCCTCCTAGGATTTTAACGATGTCATCGGACAAATCGCAGTCACCGTACAGGCTCAGAACATCGTCCGCGCAGGGTTGCTGAGGTGAGCGAGTTACCGAAGCTAAGCCGCCCGGGCTATAGACAGCGGTATTCGGGGGCGAATTATGTTGCGAGGAAGCTAAGCCGCTCGGGCTGTAGACATCACGAGGCGCAACGGTCGACGGACCTGGCAGGTTTCGAGAATTGCTGCGAACTCGTCTCCTTGCCGTCTCTTTGCGCGCCGGTCGGTGTAGGCTACGACGAGTGTCGCGGGATCGAGAAGTGCAGGCACTGGAAGACCTAGAGGACGAACGTCTTCCACTGCCACGCCGACGGCGCGATCCCGACCGATTCCTAGTACGGCTCCTACTTCTCGAAGAGCAGCGTCTGGCGAGCTTTCGTTCCAATTCCTCAATGCGTTGGCGAAGTTTTCGTTTTCCACCCATTGCTAAAAGGCTGCAAGTGTATAGAGGGGACGCCGGCTGTGGCCGGCGTTAGTACTTACCGATGCGATGCAGTCGAGCACAAGAAACCGAATGAGAGTAATGCGACGTGCGGCGCATGGGCCGGAAGGGGGGACTTTGTTCTCTTTAAAATCTTGTGGCATGGTGGTACAGAAACCGAACTACGTTGTTATTTAGTGATATCTGAAGGAATGGATGCTGAAATATAATGAACTAAAATTCGTTTTTTTTTCGCCTCATTAATATATATTTTTAAATCAGTGTTGTCTATTTTCCAATGGCACTATCAAATGTTGAAATGTGTACGAAAAAATTCCTAATTTTTTCCCATCGTCGTGGAAAAATATTGTGTCTAACGACTATGTGCAATATCTTTTTGGTCTGTTTTGATCAAGCTCTTGAAAATTTAGTTGTTATTATTGCAAATTGAAGGATTTTTATAAACCAGACTAAAAACCGAATATTGACATTATGGTGGAAAAACTATTGTACACAACGAATACCTAATACCTTTTTCGCCTCATTCAATTCTTTAAGATAGTGTAATTTTTATTTTCCAATGACAATTTCAGATGTTGAAAAGTCCAGAAAATAAATTCCTTATTTATTGGCATTTTCGTGGAAAAATATCGTTTGTAACAAGTACCTAAAATATCTTTTTGCTCTGTTCTGATCTAGCTTTTACAAATTTAGTTGCTATTACTGCAGATTGAAACATCGGCCTTAAAATCCGAATATGTATTAACATTATGGTGAAAAAATATTGTACACAACAAAGACTTCATCAGGTGTTTTTCGTCTCATTCAGTTGATTAAAATCAGGGCTATCTTTATTTTCCAATGACACTAGCCAACGTTGAAATGCCCACAAAATAAGTTCTTAATTTTTTCGCATCGTCGTTGAAAAAAAAAGTGCTGAAATATCTTTTTGTTCTGTTGTGATCAAGATTTTGCAAATTTTGTTGTGATTATTCCAGATTGAAACATTTTTAAAAATCAGCCTTAGAAGCCGAATATTAACACGATATTGAAAAAATATTGTACCTAACGAAGACCTAAAATTTTGTCTTTTTAGCCTCATTCATTTTTTTTAACCAGTGTTATTTTTTTCCAATGACTATCAAATATTGAAATGTTCACAAAAAAGTTCCTAATTCTGATCAAGCTTTTGCAAATTTAGTTGATATTAATGTAAATTGAAACATTTTAAAAATCGGACTAAAGAACCGAATGTTGACCTGAATTTCGAAAAAAATATTGTACACAACGAAGACCTAAAATGGTCTTTTTCGGCTAATTCAATTGTTTAAAATCAGTGTTATTTTTATTTTACGATGACTATGAAATGTTGAAAAGTGCACAAAATAAGGTCATAATTTTTCCCATCGTCGTGGAAAAATATTGTGTCTAACGAGTATGTGCAATATCTTTTTGGTCTGTTTTGATCAAGCTCTTGAAAATTTAGTTGTTATTATTGCAAATTGAAGCATTTTTATAAACCAGACTAAAAACCGAATATTGACATTATGGTGGAAAAACTATTGTACACAACGAATACCTAATACCTTTTTCGCCTCATTCAATTCTTTAAGATAGTGTAATTTTTATTTTCCAATGACAATTTCAGATGTTGCAATGTCCAGAAAATAAATTCCTAATTTATTGGCATTTTCGTGGAAAAATATCGTTTATAACAAGTACCTAAAATATCTTTTTGCTCTGTTCTGATCTAGCTTTTACAAATTTAGTTGCTATTACTGCAGATTGAAACATCGGCCTTAAAAGCCGAATATGTATTAACATGATGGTGAAAAAATATTGTACACAACAAAGACTTAATCAGGTGTTTTTCGCCTCATTCAGTTGGTTAAAATCAGGGCTATCTATATTTTCCAATGACACTAGCCAACGTTGAAATGCCCACAAAATAAGTTCTTAATTTTTTCGCATCGTCGTGGAAAAAAAAAAATGTGCTGAAATATATTTTTGTTCTGTTGTGATCAAGATTTTGCAAATTTCGTTGTGATTATTCCAGATTGAAACATTTTTAAAAATCAGCCTTAGAAGCCGAATATTAACACGATATTGAAAAAATATTGTACATAACGAAGACCTAAAATTTTGTCTTTTTAGCCTCATTCATTTTTTTTTAACCAGTGTTATTTTTTTTCAATGACTATCAAATATTGAAATGTTCACAAAAAAGTTCCTAATTCTGATCAAGCTTTTGCAAATTTAGTTGATATTAATGCAAATTGAAACATTTTAAAAATCGGACTAAAGAACCGAATGTTGACCTGAATTTGGAAAAAAATATTGTACACAACAAAGACCTAAAATGGTCTTTTTCGGCTAATTCAATTGTTTAAAATCAGTGTTATTTTTATTTTCCGATGACTATGAAATGTTGAAAATTGCACAAAATAAGGTCATAATTTTTTCCATCGTCATGGAAAAATATTGTGTGTAACGAGTACCTGAAATATCATTTTATTTTGTTCTGATCTAGTTTTTGCAAATTTAGTTGCTATTATTGCAAATTGAAACATTTTGAAATATCAGACATTATGGTGGGAAAAACATTATACACAATGATGAACTAAAATTCGTTTTTTTTTCGCCTCATTAATATATATTTTTAAATCAGTGTTGTCTATTTTCCAATGGCACTATCAAATGTTGAAATGTGTACGAAAAAATTCCTAATTTTTTCCCATCGTCGTGGAAAAATATTGTGTCTAACGACTATGTGCAATATCTTTTTGGTCTGTTTTGATCAAGCTCTTGAAAATTTAGTTGTTATTATTGCAAATTGAAGGATTTTTATAAACCAGACTAAAAACCGAATATTGACATTATGGTGGAAAAACTATTGTACACAACGAATACCTAATACCTTTTTCGCCTCATTCAATTCTTTAAGATAGTGTAATTTTTATTTTCCAATGACAATTTCAGATGTTGAAAAGTCCAGAAAATAAATTCCTTATTTATTGGCATTTTCGTGGAAAAATATCGTTTGTAACAAGTACCTAAAATATCTTTTTGCTCTGTTCTGATCTAGCTTTTACAAATTTAGTTGCTATTACTGCAGATTGAAACATCGGCCTTAAAATCCGAATATGTATTAACATTATGGTGAAAAAATATTGTACACAACAAAGACTTCATCAGGTGTTTTTCGTCTCATTCAGTTGATTAAAATCAGGGCTATCTTTATTTTCCAATGACACTAGCCAACGTTGAAATGCCCACAAAATAAGTTCTTAATTTTTTCGCATCGTCGTTGAAAAAAAAAGTGCTGAAATATCTTTTTGTTCTGTTGTGATCAAGATTTTGCAAATTTTGTTGTGATTATTCCAGATTGAAACATTTTTAAAAATCAGCCTTAGAAGCCGAATATTAACACGATATTGAAAAAATATTGTACCTAACGAAGACCTAAAATTTTGTCTTTTTAGCCTCATTCATTTTTTTTAACCAGTGTTATTTTTTTCCAATGACTATCAAATATTGAAATGTTCACAAAAAAGTTCCTAATTCTGATCAAGCTTTTGCAAATTTAGTTGATATTAATGTAAATTGAAACATTTTAAAAATCGGACTAAAGAACCGAATGTTGACCTGAATTTCGAAAAAATATTGTACACAACGAAGACCTAAAATGGTCTTTTTCGGCTAATTCAATTGTTTAAAATCAGTGTTATTTTTATTTTCCGATGACTATGAAATGTTGAAAATTGCACAAAATAAGGTCATAATTTTTCCCATCGTCATGGAAAAATATTGTGTGCAACGAGTACCTGAAATATCATTTTATTTTGTTCTGATCTAGTTTTTGCAAATTTAGTTGCTATTATTGCAAATTGAAACATTTTGAAAAATCAGACATTATGGTGGGAAAAACATTATACACAATGATGAACTAAATTTCGTTTTTTTTTCGCCTCATTAATACATATTTTTAAATCAGTGTTATGTCTATTTTCCAATGGCACTATCAAATGTTGAAATGTGTACGAAAAAATTCCTAATTTTTTCCCATCGTCGTGGAAAAATATTGTGTCTAACGAGTATGTGCAATATCTTTTTGGTCTGTTTTGATCAAGCTCTTGAAAATTTAGTTGTTATTATTGCAAATTGAAGCATTTTTATAAACCAGACTAAAAACCGAATATTGACATTATGGTGGAAAAACTATTGTACACAACGAATACCTAATACCTTTTTCGCCTCATTCAATTCTTTAAGATAGTGTAATTTTTATTTTCCAATGACAATTTCAGATGTTGAAAAGTCCAGAAAATAAATTCCTTATTTATTGGCATTTTCGTGGAAAAATATCGTTTGTAACAAGTACCTAAAATATCTTTTTGCTCTGTTCTGATCTAGCTTTTACAAATTTAGTTGCTATTACTGCAGATTGAAACATCGGCCTTAACATCCGAATATGTATTAACATTATGGTGAAAAAATATTGTACACAACAAAGACTTCATCAGGTGTTTTTCGTCTCATTCAGTTGATTAAAATCAGGGCTATCTTTATTTTCCAATGACACTAGCCAACGTTGAAATGCCCACAAAATAAGTTCTTAATTTTTTCGCATCGTCGTTGAAAAAAAAAAGT
The DNA here is from genome assembly GCA_963583935.1 of Diaperis boleti. Taxonomy (NCBI): domain Eukaryota; kingdom Metazoa; phylum Arthropoda; class Insecta; order Coleoptera; family Tenebrionidae; genus Diaperis; species Diaperis boleti. Next base: position 11,544,390 of record OY757242.1, read on the forward strand.
GCTGAAATATCTTTTTGTTCTGTTGTGATCAAGATTTTGCAAATTTTGTTGTGATTATTCCAGATTGAAACATTTTTAAAAATCAGCCTTAGAAGCCGAATATTAACACGATATTGAAAAAATATTGTACCTAACGAAGACCTAAAATTTTGTCTTTTTAGCCTCATTCATTTTTTTAACCAGTGTTATTTTTTTCCAATGACTATCAAATATTGAAATGTTCACAAAAAAGTTCCTAATTCTGATCAAGCTTTTGCAAATTTAGTTGATATTAATGTAAATTGAAACATATTAAAAATCGGACTAAAGAACCGAATGTTGACCTGAATTTGGAAAAAAATATTGTACACAATGAAGACCTAAAATGGTCTTTTTCGGCTAATTCAATTGTTTAAAATCAGTGTTATTTTTATTTTCCGATGACTATGAAATGTTGAAAATTGCACAAAATAAGGTCATAATTTTTCCCATCGTCATGGAAAAATATTGTGTGTAACGAGTACCTGAAATATCATTTTATTTTGTTCTGATCTAGTTTTTGCAAATGTAGTTCCTATTATTGCAAATTGAAACATTTTGAAAAATCAGACACTATGGTGGGAAAAACATTATACACAATGATGAACTAAAATTCGTTTTTTTTTTTCGCCTCATTAATATATATTTTTAAATCAGTGTTATGTTTATTTTCCAATGGCACTATCAAATGTTGAAATGTGTACGAAAAAATTCCTAATTTTTTCCCATCGTCGTGGAAAAATATTGTGTCTAACGAGTATGTGCAATATCTTTTTGGTCTTTTTTAATCAAGCTCTTGAAAATTTAGTTGTTATTCTTGCAAATTGAAGCATTTTTATAAACCAGACTAAAAACCGAATATTGACATTATGGTGGAAAAACTATTGTACACAACGAATACCTAATACCTTTTTCGCCTCATTCAATTCTTTAAGATAGTGTAATTTTTATTTTCCAATGACAATTTCAGATGTTGAAATGTCCAGAAAATAAATTCCTAATTTATTGGCATTTTCGTGGAAAAATATCGTTTGTAACAAGTACCTAAAATATCTTTTTGCTCTGTTCTGATCTAGCTTTTACAAATTTAGTTGCTATTAGTGCAGATTGAAACATCGGCCTCAAAATCCGAATATGTATTAACATTATGGTGAAAAAATATTGTACACAACAAAGACTTAATCAGGTGTTTTTCGTCTCATTCAGTTGATTAAAATCAGGGCTATCTATATTTTCCAATGACACTAGCCAACGTTGAAATGCCCACAAAATAAGTTCTTAATTTTTTCGCATCGTCGTGGAAAAAAAATGTGCTAAAATATCTTTTTGTTCTGTTGTGATCAAGATTTTGCAAATTTTGTTGTGATTATTCCAGATTGAAACATTTTTAAAAATCAGCCTTAGAAGCCGAATATTAACACGATATTGAAAAAATATTGTACATAACGAAGACTTAAAATTTTGTCTTTTTAGCCTCATTCATTTTTTTAACCAGTGTTATTTTTTTCCAATGACTATCAAATATTGAAATGTTCACAAAAAAGTTCCTAATTCTGATCAAGCTTTTGCAAATTTAGTTGATATTAATGTAAATTGAAACATTTTAAAAATCGGACTAAAGAACCGAGTGTTGACCTGAATTTGGAAAAAAATATTGTACACAACGAAGACCTAAAATGGTCTTTTTCGGCTAATTCAATTGTTTAAAATCAGTGTTATTTTTATTTTCCGATGACTATGAAATGTTGAAAATTGCACAAAATAAGGTCATAATTTTTCCGCTGTCATGGAAAAATATTGTGTGTAACGAGTACCTGAAATGTCATTTTATTTTGTTCTGATCTAGTTGCTATTATTGCAAATTGAAACATTTTGAAAAATCAGACATTATGGTGGGAAAAACATTATACACAATGATGACCTAAAATTGTTTTTTTTTTCGCCTCATTAATATATTTTTTAAATCAGTGTTATGTTTATTTTCCAATGGCACTATCAAATGTTGAAACGTCTACGGAAAAATTCCTAATTTTTTCCCATGGTCGTGGAAAAATATTGTGTCTAACGAGTATGCGCAATATCTTTTTGCTCTGTTTTGATCAAGCTCTTGCAAAATTTAGTTGTTAGTATTGCAAATTGAAGCATTTTTATAAATCATAATAAAGAACCGAATATTGACATTATGGTGGAAAAACTATTGTACACAACGAATACCTAATACCTTTTTCGCCTCATTCAATTCTTTAAGATAGTGTAATTTTTATTTTCCAATGACAATTTCAGATGTTGAAAAGTCCAGAAAATAAATTCCTAATTTATTGGCATTTTCGTGGAAAAATATCGTTTGTAACAAGTACCTAAAATATCTTTTTGCTCTGTTCTGATCTAGCTTTTACAAATTTGGTTGCTATTACTGCAGGTTGAAACATCGGCTTTAAAAGCCGAATATGTATTAACATGATGGTGAAAAAATATTGTACACAACGAAGACTTAATAATGTATTTTTCGCCTCATGCAATTTATTGAAATCAGTGTTATTTTTATTTTCCAATGACACTTGGAAAGTTTATAACAAAAAATAAAATGGTCGAGAAACATGAAGTTAGTTCTTAACCGTATGGTGGTGCCAATTCAAAAAAATTAAAACTACATGAGAAATATTAGTGGTGCAACCTACATACCCTACTTTCCCCTAATTGTTGTGTTACTCATTACCTATAAGTGGTAGCGCTTATTGCTGAATGGGCGCGAACGACCGTCGAAGGAAAAAGTCCCCACTACACTTTGCGGAACGCTGGCCGCCACCCAATGTTACTTCGCGCCCCGTGAATTTTGTGGGAGTAGCCGTTCAATCGACGTTACACTGGAGGTCCCCTTTTTACTTTTACCACGCAAACTAGAAAGAGCTGCCCATACCGGCCAAGGCCGGTCCAAATGACAAATTTAACATGGATAGACACTCATAAACAATGATCCCCAAAAACTGTTGACAAATTAAACGCGGAACAAAGAACAAAGAACCGGACGGCAAACACTTATAAATTTCCGCCCCCTCCTCCGCCTCGCCGCCCCCGGGTCGATCGAAGCACCTCGAACGAAATAAATACTGGCATGTGACAGCTTCCACGGAAGGACGTGACACGTGACAGTAAAAAAAGAAAACAGTGTCGAACGGAGGTCTCGAAGCGATATTCATACTCGCGCTTCTGGTCCCAGATGGTTCGACTGCAGCGAGGAAGGCGATAAATACGCGAAATGGGGAACTTTAAAACTAGCTGGATGGGGATGTCTTCGAATTCGGAGTTGATTTGGAGTTTAAGGAAAATAGGGATTTTCATATTAAATTGGGTCGTAGACGATGGACCGGATGCGGGAATTATTCATGTCGGGGCGATTGTTAAGTCGTCGATTTGGAGCTGGGGGTGGAGTGAAAAATGTACGTAGGGCGTAACTAAGCGGTACAAGTTATATTTGTGTTAGACATCTGCTCGTTTTCGCGACTTCCTAATTTTCCTTTCCATCAGGCCGCCCCTAAAACTTTAAGTGCTTTTTAAATCCGACAATGCGATCCCAAACAAAGCTATCAGACATTTTCGGCCTTTCGAACACAACTCTGTGAATCAATTATCATCCCGGAGCTCTTATCGTCTCAAGACATAATTTCTCAAACCCGACGTAACGAATTACACGCCCATTAAGAGCTCTCCTGCAATGACACATCCCGGCCAGTAATTATAAAATAATGCTTCAGAGCCCCGTTTAATCCAATTACTGCACACACAAAACGTCAAATTAGGCACGTAAACAAATCTTCGGCGCTGTTAATAATACACGGGGCAGGCCGGATCACAAAGCGTCGGGTTGCCGAGTTGGGTCCATCAAGTGTGCGAACTGTCGATAATTTGGTCAGCAGCGTTTCGTCCCAGCTGACGAAACAGAATTGGGAAGTTGGCGGAACGGGACTTGACGGGAAGTCACGTAGGGGACAGGAGCGCTTGCCACTTAATATTGATAACGACGGGATTGTTGTTTGACCCCAGTAGCCAAGTTTATTTATTACATAATTATATTACATTTTTCTTTGTATATTCTTATAGATCTTACTATCAATTCAGCGTCTTTCCGTTTTGGTAACTTTCTGCCTCCATCAAAATACGCACTGGTTTAATTATACCATAAAATGCAAAGTATATTCAAACACCATTATTTTATCACTTCCAAATTGAAATTTTAGATTCTGCTTCTTTTTAGCGTCCTCAATATACTTTATACTTTACTATCTCTTCAGCATCCGTATGTATATTTCGTATACTAATTTCAATAATTAAGCGTCCTACATTGTTGCCAATTCACACAAGTGATTTAAGTAAGTGTGTACTAGTAGTGGTTTAGACTCAGAATTGGACCCAATTTTTTTTAAAATGTCAGTCGTGCGTCATAGCTTTTGTGTCATCAATTTCTGTGATATTCCATGTAAAAAGAAACATCTGAAATAAATAAATAAATAATAATAAAAAATTCAGACAAACGCTTCAGTTCCGAATTTTGTTTTTTTTTACTGTTTTGGCGGTTGATGATTTTTTAATTAAAATACCAACACTATTTTACTGAAAAAGTACTTTAAGTTACAGTAGATGGTCTATAAATCGATTGTTTTTTTATACAAACAAAAGCTTGACTTGATTTCAACGGAGATAAGCATGGGAAATTGGTTAAACCCCTATTCTATTAATTTTAGAATTTGGGGTATTGTTGGAGAGACATTAAAACGACCTTGACTTTTAATTGAGCAATAACATGTAAACAATGTCTTTAAAAGTATTGTAACACAATTTGGCGTTAAATAGGCCTGATAAAAAGCCGATATATTGAACTTCAACCGAAACGCCTCAGTTCTGAAATTTTAATAATTTTGTTTTTAGAGATCGTTTGAAAGGATCTGGAGAAAATCTAGATAAACGCATCCCAGCCTATAATCCGCAATTTTTTTGACCCCTTATTTCACCCGCCACCTATGCCGACATGAACTTGAACGCATCAGAACGTTTTTGCCGAACAGTGTCGCGCCGCTGTGTATTGTTATGTGTGCTCGATTCTTGTGTTCGTTGATTATTTTATTATGATTCAGGACGTTTCAGATGTAATCGCGTTTTGGAAATTGCACCTGAAATTTTTAAGTATTCGAAGATGTGTTTCGAAGTGTATTCGAACTGTCGGTGTGTCAACATCAAGGATTATTTCTGATCTGAGTTAGAGTGTTTATTATTATATGCTAACCTACTTCAATATTATGCATATTATGGTACGTGAGTACATCTTTCCATTTAAACAGTTTCTATTTCGATTCGTTTATCGGGTAAAGTTTTTGTGCCTTCCTAACAATCAATGAACTTGGGTCCATAAGTGGATATTGGTTTTAAGGGTCAAACTTAATTTTAACTCCGTAAGGGAGCGCTTGCGAAATAAAAATTTACTTTGACGAGTTGTACTTGTGGTTAAATTTTCTGCTAGGACTTCCATAACACCCTGTATACATATATAAAATCCAAATACCAATCACTCACTCATAAAGAAATCTTCGGATCCACTGAATCGATTGCAATGATGAAAATTTACACTTACTTATTTTACCACGCAGACGCTCACTAGGAAACGGTTTTTCAAAATTCAGTTCCTTATTGAATAGAATAATGGAATAAAAACAATGTGTGAAGTATTAAATGAAATAATAAAATTTTAATATTAATTAATAATAAAAATTATCAAAGGTTTGCCCTTGCGATTTATTAATGGTCATAGCGAATGCTAACATGATTATAAATTGGGTTCGCTCCAAGGAAAATGGCAATAATGTACCAGAATACGTCATGTGACTTCTGGGTATTAAAATACATTTCCCAGTAAGTTGATCATATAGTTAAAATTTTGTAATCAATTGTATTTTGATGCAATCGTTTAACACGCATTCTTGTGCCATTCCCTAACGTAATGCCCGTGTTTAATACTTCTAACACCCCGAGTTTGCCAAGATGGTTTTTTAGGCGATATTCACGGCACACCCAAACCTCAGGGGACGGACCAAGTTATATTTAGCTCTAGTGTGCCAGTTTCTTACTCAAAACGACTTACGCTACTTCAAGTCGGTGACTGTAATGGACTAGTATCTGCCGAAAATAAAATGCAAATAATCAATGAACCTGTCAAATTTTTGAAAATGAAAACTAATTTAGGCCTAGATATTATTAATGTCTTTCATTAAAAAATAAATCAGAAAAATCGGTGCAGTACACACTGTTTTATTTGTTACCAATCGATTCATGTTCAACGCTTAAATATATAGATATGAGATATAAGAGATAATCTTGTGGAGTACCTATTAGAGACACATCGAGATTCTATCTGAATCACAAGAACTAGATGATGTCATCAGTGGAACTATCTGGAGGCGCCTGCCTGGAAGAATACACCAATCAAGCATCACAGTCACAGTCCGAGTCGAAGATCAGTGGGTCGAGTCGGAGAGTTGCTTTTATTCACCTGGAGTGCCGCACGATGTATAAATAAATAGACGATCCCGTTTACGTGTTTTGTAAATAGTGTAAATAATGTATATATTGTAGTATATAAAGTCTAAGTAAATTGTAAAAAATGGAACCCAGAAACGCAACATTGGTGTCAGAAGTGGGATACGAAGATTTGTAAGAAATAGATAAATCGATGTGAAGGTTAACAAGAAATATGAAGTTGGGCACGGGCTAAGTTATATTTAGCTGTGGTTCGCCAGTTTCTTACTCAAAACGACTCACGCTACTTCAAGTCGGTGACTGTAATGAACTAGTAGCTGTCGAAAATAAAATGCAAATAATCAATGAACCTGTCAAATGTTTGAAAATGAAAACTAATCTAGGCCTAGATATTATTAATGTCTTTCATAAAAAAAAAAAATCTGAAAAATCGGTGCAGTACACACTGTTTTATTTGTTACCAATCTATTCATGTTCAACGCTTGAATATATAGATATGAGATATAAGACATCATTTTGTGGAGTATTCGAGACACATCGAGATTCTATCTGAATTGCGAGAACTAGATAATGTCATCAGTGGAACTATCTGGAGGCGCCTGCCTGGAAGAATGCACCAACCAGGCATCACAGTCACAGTCGGAGTCGAAGATCAGTGGGTCGAGTCGGAGAGTTGCCTTTATACACCCGGAGTGCCGCACGATGTATAAATAAATAGACGATCCCGTTTACGTGTTTTGTAAATAGTGTAAATAATGTATATATTGTAGTATATAAAGTCTAAATAAATTGTAAAAAAATGGAGCCCAGAAACGCAACATTGGTGTCAGAAGTGGGATACGAAGATTTGTAATAAATAGATAAATCGATATGAAGGTTAACAAGAATTATGAAGTTCGGCACGGGCTAAGTTATATTTAGCTGTGGTTCGCCAGTTTCTTACTCAAAACGACTCACGCTACTTCAAGTCGGTGACTGTAATGGACTAGTATCTGCCGAAAATAAAATGCAAATAATCAATAAACCTGTCAAATTTTTGAAAATGAAAACTAATCTAGGCCTAGATATTATTAATGTCTTTCATTAAAAAAAAATCTGAAAAATCGGTGCAGTACACACTGTTTTATTTGTTACCAATCGTTTCATGTTCAACGCTTAAATATATAAATATGAGATATAAGACATCATCTTGTGGAGTATTCGAGACACATCGAGATTCTATCTGAATCACGAGAACTAGATGATGTCATCAGTGGAACTATCTAGAGGCGCCTGCCTGGAAGAATGCACCAATCAGGCATAACAGTCACAGTCGGAGTCGAAGATCAGTTGGTCAAGTCGGAGAGTGTCCTTTGTACACCCGGAGTGCCGCACGATGTATAAATAAATAGGCGATCCCGTTTACGTGATTTGTAAATATTGTAAATAATGTATATATTGTATTATATAAAGTCTAAATAAGTTGTAAAAAATGGAGCCCAGAAACGCAACATTGGTGTCAGAAGTGGGATACGAAGATTTGTAAGAAATAGATAAATCGATATGAAGGTTAACAAGAAATATGAAGTTGGGCACGGGCTAAGTTATATTTAGCTGGGGTTTGCCAGTTTCTTACTCAAAACGACTCACGCTACTTCAAGTCGGTGACTGTAATGGACTAGTATCTGCCGAAAATAAAATGCAAATAATCAATACACCTGTCAAATTTTTGAAAATCTAAATTAATCTAGGCCTAGATATTATTAATGTCTTTCATTAAAAAAAAAAAACAATCAGAAAAATCGGTGCAGTACACACTGTTTTATTTGTTACCAATCGATTCATGTTCAACGCTTAAATATATAAATATGAGATATAAGACATCATCTTGTGGAGTATTCGAGACACATCGAGATTCGAAGTCGGAATCGAAGATCAGTGGGTCGAGTCGGAGAGTTGCCTTTATACACCCGGAGTGCCGCACGATGTATAAATAAATAGACGATCCCGTTTACGTGATTTGTAAATAGTGTAAATAATGTATATATTGTAGTATATAAAGTCTAAGTAAATTGTAAAAAAGTGGAGCCCAGAAACGCAACATTGGTGTCAGTAGTGGGATACGAAGATTTGTAAGAAATAAATAAATCGATATGAAGCCTAACAAGAAATATGAAGTTGGTCACGAAGAAAGAAGAAAGGGTTTGAAGTTGCTCGAGAGATAGCTGGAGCACCGTGAGTTATAGAAATAACTGGAAGAAAATCGGGTCACCGGAGAAGAGTGCTTGAGGATCTGGGAAGAAGACAAGAAACTGAGGTCATTCATTCGGATTAGATAACGGTGCTGACTGAACTCGACTCTCTGAAATAAGTTTCTTAGTGAGCAATTGTGCAAAATTTCATTGCAATCGGTTCAGTGGATCTAGGGATTAACCCTCCACCCCGTAACCCCCCTTTAGAATGGAATTTTGAAAAGCCATTTCTTAGTGAGCGCCTACGTAGTAAAATAAGTAAGAGTGCAAAATTTCATTGCAATCGGTTCAGTGGATCTAGGGATTAACCCCCCACTCCATTACCCTCTTTAGAAATCGAATTTTGAAAAACTACAATGTGATATATAAATTAATTTTGTGGATTGTCGTATAAAAGAACTTTTTTGCTGTTGGGAAAATGCATTATTATTATAATTGCTATAAAGAATTCGGGGGCACCGATACGTCAACATAGTGTGATAGGCGATTTGAGAAAGTTGTCCAATGCTACTACTATCCTAATGCTGTTTTCCCATGGTTACCATATCGCTGGAAGTAGAAACGTACCAGATTGCCAGTAGTGACTAATATACTGTATACGATAATTTGCGATAATTCAGCGTCCATTTGATTGTTGCTATCAGACACAGTTCAGGGAATACCAAACATACATTCATAGAAGTTTGTAAAAAAAAATGTGGATGGCAGCAGCAGTACCGTAGGAGAAATTAACGTGGGATTTCTCTTCAGCGTCCGTATACGAACGCCTAAGCCGGCGGACGCTGAAGCATATGTAATTTTAAAATGTACGGACGCTGAATGGATAGCAGGATATATATATTTTTTCTGTATATTATATATATTTATTTAACTCCTTAAAACGTAGAAATTGTTCAGGTCTGTTTGGTTTAAATTGTTATTATATTGTTTTCTTTTGCTCTCTGTATAACAAAAACTCTTTATAACGTAAAAAAAAACGATTCTTCCAATTTCGCTATGTAGAGTTTATACTGTATTATATCTATTATTTTTTAAACAGCCACTCTGATTGATGATAAATTAGAATATCTTATCTTACGACCACGACGTAAGTGGGTAAACAATTTTAATGTGATGTATAGTTTTATGTCTATATGGTAGTTTTGTTGCAGAAAACGAGAAATTTAAACATAATTATCCATTTTTTTTGCGGTATTACCAGTAGATCTCGACCCTCCGCAGAGAAGATGCAGGTCCTCATCTCACAATTTAAGATTTTCTAAAATTTTCACCCTTTCTCCACTCTCCCCTGTCCGTTGTAAAGCTGTTGCCGCGGTTTTCACGTGCGTGCTTTAAATATACACCGGCGTAATTTTCAGCTGAAATAACGGTGATTAGGGAGGAGAAAAGGCAGAAAGCGGAAGTTGTTTGATTACGTATTCCGAAGGCATTTTTCTGCTTTCCATTCGCCGGTTGTTATCTCAAATTGCAAATGAAGGCTTTGTGTAAACAGCTTGTTTGTGCCCGAGAAAAGAACGCCTTAAACGTTGCCATTACGAAATTACACAATAATTTTCATAACACTACTGCAGATCGCCGTACGGAAACTTGCATACACAAATTCCGAGGCTATCGAAATGAGATCTCGGTGGAATTACATAGAGGATGTCATTCTTGGAAACGGATGGCGGAATCGTATTAGAGAAAGAGGTTTTCTTCGCGGGATTCTCGAGGGCGATGTTTTGTGGAAGTTTGCTAATCAAAGCAGAATAGGTATTTTTGTAACTGTTTGACTGAGAAACTTTAAAACGGAAATTTTTAAACTAGAAGACTGCGAAAAAGGCTGAGGAATTAAAGGACTGAGAAGTTCAGAAGCTGAAAACTGAAAAACAATGTCGCTAAGCAGCTGACCAGTCTAGGGTCAAAAGTGAGGGATTTTGAGAACCTGGAAACAAAGAGGAGCTGAGACACTGAGAAACTGGCGAAACGAACAATTTTATTGAACAACTGAGAATTTTATAAACTGGGACTAATCCGCTGAAAAGCTGAGCAACTGAGAAATCGAGATACTAAAAAATTTAGCAGATTATCAACTAAGCAGCTGAGTGACTGAGGAACCGAGAAATTTTAAAAATGGGCAACAGAGCTAGTGAGCAGTTGTGAGATATGGTCAACTGTAAACCAAAAAATCTGAGATACTGAAGAGACACTGAAGAATAGGCCAATTAAGAAGCTGAGGCATAGAAATATAATAAGGCGGCTGAGTAAAAGAGACATATAAGCAATTGAGTACCTGGGAGCAATTCTGAGTAAATAGCTGACTCAACTGAGAAGCAAAACAGTCGAGGTGGAAGCAAGTAAAAAACTGGGAAACTGAGCAATAGAGGATCTGCGGTTGAGAAACTGAGAAACTCACAACTGAGCAGCTGAGAAGCTTAAGGAACTAATACTGCGAAAATGAAAAAAAATGTGGCACTTAAAAATAGAACAATTAAGATAATGAGCAGTTGAAACACTAAAGAACTGAGCCATCGTAAATCGTAAAAACTGTAAGACTGAGTTTAAGTTGCTGAGCGGCTGGGATATGATGAATTAAGTAACTGAAACTGAAGAACTGGTTATATATACTTCGAAAAAACTACTCCCTGGGGTTGTAGCGGGATGATTCTTTAACTCGAGTAATAAGAAAAATAAAGCGCTTTGAATGCAATCTTCCGGATGTCGCAACCGGGATGGTTCTTGTATCACTCTGTTCAGTAAAGAAGCGCACTCCGTGTGCTACCATTCCGGGCTCGCTACGTTGTCCGCAGCCGCCGCCACTTCTTTGTAAAGAGGACGCAGTGATGAGACCTGACTTTGCCGCATTGCGCCAGACCGCGCACGTCACTCAAATTCTCTATAAAAAAGTCCCAGTAGCTCCTCCCCAGTAGAAATCGCCACTTACCGTCGCCGTTCCCGGATGAAGACAAACACTCACTCCGTTTCTCCGGGACTGTATATAGATATATGTTGTAAATACTCTCCCTGTACATATTGACCCGCCTGTGTATAAACTGTAAATACAATCCGGACCCCCTGTATATAAAATAAAATTAAATCCGATTGCCGTAACTGCATTTGATTTACGGTATACTGTACTCCAATTTAGTTACCTGTGATCCCGTGGAGCATACCACTTAAGGTTAGGTTTTCTGGTTGACGTTCCAAACTGACAGCTATAAGCAAACGAAACAATTCCTTTCATCAATCGTGATATCTTGATATTTAGATTTTTCGCTAATGCAATACATATTATGACATGTTTCCACTTCGTTAAATTTAATATTTCCTTATGTTGTAATTAACATGGGATGCTTTAAATTTCCATTTTGAGTAAGCGGGGAAAAAAAGTCATGTCTTTGATTATAGCTCATTTTTTAAATGTCATGTTATGGTTAAAAAAACTGGCGCTCGAGGCAATCCGACCGTAGGAAGCGTCACAAGGTAACTGAAGGACTGAATAAATAAGAATCCGGAACAGAGAAACTCAGAATCCGAGACACTAAGAAACTGAATAGTTGAGAAGCTGACAGATTGAACAACAAAGAAACTGCGTCACAGCAAAAATGAGAATCTGAAAAACTGACAGATTGAGAATGTAAGGAACTGAGAAAATGTAAAACTGAGACTCTGAGCATCTGAGTCCTGAGTATGCTAAGATCGCATCTGATATCACAAAATTTAGTTACCCCCATTCCGAACAAATAATCTGAAAATCTTAAGAACTGCGAAATTTTGAAACCGGTAAACTGAGCAACTGAACAACTGAAAATCTGATAAACTCTGAAAGCTGAGCAATTGAGAAATCAAGGCATGAGCAACTGAAAATTTGAGCAATTAAGACATTTAGGAGGTTATCAACTGAGCAGCTGAGTAACTGAGTAACTGAGAAATTGTAAAAGTGAGAAACAAAGCTATCGAATAGCAAAGAAACCAAGACACAAATTGAGATACTGGGGGACACAGAATCTCAAAAACTGACAGTTTGGGAATTTAAGAGACTAAGATTCTGAGATACAACTACAGATCTGAAAAACTCTGAAATTGAGAAACTGATAAATATTTCCTGGCGTCGTAGCGGGATGATTTTTTTCACTCCGATAGTCAAAACTAATAAAGCGCTTCAAATGCTACCTTCCAAAATCCGCTACGACCACCTCTAGTCACCGCCTTTGCCACCTCGAACCACGCCCTTTCCATTTGTACGAAGAAATAAATACTTCCCGATGTCGCACCGGGTTCTTGCATCGTTTTGACCAGTAAAAAAGCGCGCTCCAGATGATACCATTCCGGGCTCGCTACGTTGTCCTGAGCCGCCGTCACTTCGTTTTTGAAGAGGACGCAGAAAAAGAGAAAAATATAGAAAGCGAGGGTAAATTAGAGAGGTAGAGAGAAAGAGAGAAAGGGGGAAAAAACATAAATAGGTAATAGTTTCCCCCTCTTCTCCTTCGTTATTCGGCAGGCCCGGGGTTCGATACCCAGCGCGGACGACTCTTTTCTAAAGGTTTTTATAAACTGGGACTAATCTGCTGAAAAGCTGAGCATCTGAGAAATTAAGATATGAGTAGGCAGCTGAGTGACCGATAAACCGAGAAATTCTAAAAATTAAAAACAGAGCTAGAGAGCAGTTGTGACATATTTTATGGTCAACTGTAAACCAAAGGAACTGAGACACTCAAGAACAGACCAATTAAGAAGCTGATGCATAAAGAACTAAAAAATTGAGAAACTGAAAAATAGGGCAGCTGAATAGTCGAGATATAAGCAATTGAGCACCTGGGAGCATTTCTGAGTAAATAACTGAGCAACAGAGTAGCAGCATAAGATCGATGAGATCGATTGAGAAAATGCGGCACTTACAAATTGGACAATTGAGATAATGAGCAGTTGAGACACTAAAGAACTGAGCCATCGCGAAACGAAAAAACTTTAAAACTGAGCAGCAAAGTTGTTGAGCGGTTGCGATATGATCAACTAAGTAACTGAAACTGAAGAACCGTTTAGGTGAGCAGTTAAACAATTGAGTCATGATCAAATTGATATTTTAAAACTTAGCAACTGAGGAACAGTTGGGATTTAATCAAAAGAAAAATTGAGATATTTAAGCAGCAGAGAAATTCAACTGAGAAGCTGGGACACAGCGACACTTGGAAATTAAGAAACTGAAAAACTAAGAAATCAAAAAATGAAAAGATGAAAATCTAAATGAGAAGGTTGTAACGAAGTTACCGAAATTCTCAAGTGTCGAGTAAACTGTAAACCAAAGAAACTGAGACACTCAAGAACAGGCCAATTAAGAAGCTGAAGCATAGAGAACTAAAAAATCAAGAAACTGAAAAATTGGACTGCTGAATGGTCGAGATGTAAGCAATTGAGCACCTGAGAGCATTTCTTAGCAAATAACTGAGCAACAGAGTAGCAGCATTATAATAAGATCGATTGAGTAACGGAGGAATTGAAAACGTGGAAAGTTAAGAAGTTGAGAAGCTGAAATACTGACACACTGAGAAATTAACAAACCTAAAGATATGATCAACTGAGGAACTGAGAAATTGAGCCACTGCGAAACTCAGGAAACGAGGCACCGGAAAAATGAAAAAAAAAAGATAATGAGGAACTGACCTACTGAAGCAGTAAGAAACGTAAAAAGTTGAGAATCTGAGAAATAGAACAACTGAGAAGTAGAACAGTCGAGGTTGGAGCAACTAAAAAACTGGGAAACTGAGCAATAGAGGATCTGCGCAGTTAAGATAAAATGCATTAAATAAATGACAAAATTAAATTCGAAAGTTAAAATTTTGTGAGAAGCTGAGAAACTGATTCACTGGGGCACTGAGCAGTTGGGATATGACCTACTGAGAAACTGAGAAACTGAGACACTTAAGGAACTATAACACTGCGAAAACGAACAAATTAGAAAACGAGAATTTGAAAAATGCGGCAACTAAAAATAGAGCAATTAAGATAATGAGCAGTGGAGGCACTAAAGAACTGAGCTATCATAAATCGTAAAAACTCTAAAACTGAGTTTAAGTTGCTCAGCGGTTGGGATATGATGAACTAAGTAACTGAAACTGAGGAACTGGTTAAGCGAGCAAATTGAGAAACTGAGATACTTTAAAACTGAGCAACTGAGCCAAAGCGGCACACTGAGAAATTGGAAAATTGAAAATGTGAGAAACTAACTAAGAAACTAAAAAAAAGTTGAGTATCTGAGAAATTGATTCACTGAAACCTGACCAGTTACGATTTAAATTGAGAAATTTCAGCAGCAAACAAACTAAGAAACTAAAAAATTGAGAAATTAAAAAATGAAAATCTAAATGAGAAGGTTGTAACGAAGTTATCAAAATTTTCAAGAGTCGAGTACCGTCAGAGAGGTTTGCCGCTATCATGCGACACTCGGACAAGGTCTAACACCATACTTCCTCCAGCGTGCGTTTATACTACGAAAAAACTACTAATAATAAGAAAAATAAAGCGCTTCGAATACAATCTTCCGGTACCCGCTACGACCACCCCCAGTCACCGCGCCTGTCACCTCGAACCACGCCCTTGACATTGCGCCGTTTGTATGAAAAAATAAATACTTTCGGGATGTCGCAACCGGGATGGTTCTTGTATCACTCTGATCAGTAGAGAAGCGTGCTCCGTGTGCTACCATTCCGGGCTCGCTACGTTGTCCGCAGCCGCCGCCACTTCTTTGTAAAGAGGACGCAGTGATGAGACCTGACTTTGCCGCATTGCGCCAGACCGCGCACGTCACTCAAATTCTCTATAAAAAAGTCCCAGTAGCTCCTCCCCAGTAGAAATCGCCACTTACCGTCGCCGTTCCCGGATGAAGACAAACACTCACTCCGTTTCTCCGGGACTGTATATAGATATATGTTGTAAATACTCTCCCTGTACATATTGACCCGCCAGTGTATAAACTGTAAATACAATCCGGACCCCCTGAATATAAAATAAAATAAAAACCGATTGCCGTAACTGCATTTGATTTACGGTATACTGTACTCCGATTTAGTTACCTGTGATCCCGTGGAGCATACCACTTAAGGTTAGGTTTTCTGGTTGACCTTCCAAACTGACAGCTATAAGCAAACGAAACAATTCCTTTCATCAATCGTGATATCTTGATATTTAGATTTTTCGGTAATGAAATACATATTATGACATGTTTCCACTTCGTTAAATTTAATATTTCCTTATGTTGTAATAAACGTGCGAATCTTTAAATTTCCATTCTGAGTAGGCGGTGGAAAAAAAGTCATGTCTTTGATTATAGCTCATTTTTTAAATATCATGTTATGGTTAAGGTTAGGTTTTCTGGTTGACGTTTCAAACTGACAGCTATAAGCAAACGAAACAATTCCTTTCGTCAATCGTGATATCCTGATATTTAGATTTTTCGGTAATGCAATACATTTTATCACATGTTTCCACTTCGTTAAATTTAATATTTCATTATGTTGTAATTAACGTGCGATTCTTTAAATTTACATTCCGAGTAGGCGGGGAAAAAAAAAGTCATGTCTTTGATTATAGCTCATTTTTTAAATGTCATGTTATGGTTAAGGTTAGGTTTTCTGGTTGACGTTTCAAACTGACATCTATAAGTAAACGAAACAATTCCTTTCGTCAATCGTGATATCCTGATATTTAGATTTTTCGGTAATGCAATACATTTTATGACATGTTTCCACTTCGTTAAATTTAATATTTCATTATGTTGTAATAAACGTGCGAATCTTTAAATTTCCATTCTTAGAAGTCGGCGGAAAAAAGTCATGTCTTTGATTATAGCTCATTTTTTAAATATCATCTTATGGTTAAGGTTAGGTTTTCTGGTTGACGTTTCAAACTGACAGCTATAAGTAAACGAAACAATTCCTTTCGTCAATCGTGATATCTTGATATTTAGATTTTTAGGTAATGCAGTACATATTATGACATGTTTTCAGTTAGTTAAATTTAATATTTCATTTTGTTATGATTAACGTGCGATTTTTTAAATTTCCATTATGAGTAGGCGGGGAAAAAAAAGTCATGTCTTTGATTATAGCTCATTTTTTAAATGTCATGTTATGGTTAAGGTTAGGTTTTCTGGTTGACGTTTCAAACTGACAGCTATAAGTAAACGAAACAATTCCTTTCGTCAATCGTGATATCTTGATATTTAGATTTTTTGGTAATGCAGTACATATTATGACATGTTTTCGCTTAGTTAAATTTAATATTTCCTTATGTTGTAATTAACGTGCGATTTTTTAAATTTCCATTCTAAGTAGGCGGGAAAAAAAAAATCATGTTTTTGATTATAGCTCATTTTTTAAATATCATGTTATGGTTAAGGTTAGGTTTTCTGGTTGACGTTTCAAACTGACAGCTATAAGCAAACGAAACAATTCCTTTCGTCAATCGTGATATCTTGATATTTAGATTTTTAGGTAATGCAGTACATATTATTACATGTTTTCACTTCGTTAAATTTAATATTTCCTTATGTTGTAATAAACGTGCGAATCTTTAAATTTCCATTCTGAGTAGGCGGCGGAAAAAAGTCATGTCTTGGATTATAGCTCATTTTTTAAATATCATGTTATGGTTAAGGTTAGGTTTTCTGGTTGACGTTTCAAACTGACAGCTATAAGTAAACGAAACAATTCCTTTCGTCAATCGTGATATCCTGATATTTAGATTTTTCGGTAATGCAATACATTTTATGACATGTTTCCACTTCGTTAAATTTAATATTTCATTATGTTGTAATTAACGTGCGACTTTTTAAATTTCCATTCTGAGTAGGCGGGGAAAAAAAAGTCATGTTTTTGATTATAGCTCATTTTTTAAATGTCATGTTATGGTTAAGGTTAGGTTTTCTGGTTGACGTTTCAAACTGACAGCTATAAGTAAACGAAACAATTCCTTTCGTCAATCGTGATATCCTGATATTTAGATTTTTCGGTAATGCAATACATTTTATGACATGTTTCCACTTCGTTAAATTTAATATTTCATTATGTTGTAATTAACGTGCGACTTTTTAAATTTCCATTCTGAGTAGGCGGGGAAAAAAAAGTCATGTTTTTGATTATAGCTCATTTTTTAAATGTCATGTTATGGTTAAGGTTAGGTTTTCTGGTTGACGTTTCAAACTGACAGCTATAAGTAAACGAAACAATTCCTTTCGTCAATCGTGATATCCTGATATTTAGATTTTTCGGTAATGCAATACATTTTATCACATGTTTCCACTTCGTTAAATTTAATATTTCATTATGTTGTAATTAACGTGCGACTTTTTAAATTTCCATTCTGAGTAGGCGGGGAAAAAAAAGTCATGTTTTTGATTATAGCTCATTTTTTAAATGTCATGTTATGGTTAAGGTTAGGTTTTCTGGTTGACGTTTCAAACTGACAGCTATAAGTAAACGAAACAATTCCTTTCGTCAATCGTGATATCCTGATATTTAGATTTTTCGGTAATGCAATACATTTTATGACATGTTTCCACTTCGTTAAATTTAATATTTCATTATGTTGTAATTAACGTGCGACTTTTTAAATTTCCATTCTGAGTAGGCGGGGAAAAAAAAGTCATGTTTTTGATTATAGCTCATTTTTTAAATGTCATGTTATGGTTAAGGTTAGGTTTTCTGGTTGACGTTTCAAACTGACAGCTATAAGTAAACGAAACAATTCCTTTCGTCAATCGTGATATCCTGATATTTAGATTTTTCGGTAATGCAATACATTTTATGACATGTTTCCACTTCGTTAAATTTAATATTTCATTATGTTGTAATAAACGTGCGAATCTTTAAATTTCCATTCTTAGAAGTCGGCGGAAAAAAGTCATGTCTTTGATTATAGCTCATTTTTTAAATATCATCTTATGGTTAAGGTTAGGTTTTCTGGTTGACGTTTCAAACTGACAGCTATAAGTAAACGAAACAATTCCTTTCGTCAATCGTGATATCTTGATATTTAGATTTTTAGGTAATGCAGTACATATTATGACATGTTTTCACTTCGCTAAATTTAATATTTCCTTATGTTGTAATAAACGTGTGATTTTTTAAATTTCCATGCTGAGTAGGCGGGGCAAAAAAAAGTCATGTTTTTGATTATAGCTCATTTTTTAAATGTCATGTTATGGTTAAAAAAAACTGGCTCTCGGATGAATCCGACCGTAGGAGGCATCACAAGGTAACTGAAACTAACAAGCTAGATATCATAAAATGAGAACCTGAGCCACTGGGAATATGAGAACCTATAAAACTAAGCAACAGAACAGCTGTGTCACTTCAGCAATCAGAAACCGAGAAACTAGAAAACTACGAAATTAATAATAATCCAAGAAACTAAGAAACTGATAGAGTGGGAGATTGGGGGACTGCAAAGAGTGCTGAGAATATGAGCAGCCGAAAATTGCCACATTGGGAAACTGAGCAGTTGATATATGAGCAACTGAGAAACTAAGCAACTGAATAGTTGAGAAGCTGACGGATTGAGCAACAAAGAAACTGCGTCACTGAAAAATTCAGAGGTTGAGAATGTAAGGAACAGAAAAAATTTAGAACTCAAACTCTGAGTATTCTAAAAGAAATCAAGGCATGAGCAACTAAAAATTTGAGCAATTGAGACATTTAGCAGGGTATTAACTGAGCAGCTAAGTAACTGAGTAACTGAGAAATTGTAAAAGTGAGAAAAAGAGCTATTGCATAGCAAAGAAACCAAGACACCGATGAAGAGACAAATTAAGAAACTGGAGTACACAGAATCTCAAAAACTGAGAGTTTGGGAATTTAAGAGACTAAGATTCTGAGATACAACTACAGATCTGAAAAACTCTGAAATTGAGAAACTAAAAAAAAATTCCTGGCGTTGTTTGCTGATGAATTTTTCACTTCCGGATGTCGCACCGGGTTCTTGCATCGTTTTGACCAGTAAAGACGCGCGCTCCAGGTCCTACTATTCCGGACTCGCTACGTTGTCCGGAGCTACCGCCACTTCGTTCCGAAGCGGACGCAGAAAGAGAGAAAAATATAGAAAGCGAGGGTAAATTAGAGATGTAGAGAGAAAGAGAGAAACGAGAGAAAAACATAAATAGGTAATATAAGGCCCGGGGTTCGATACCCAGCACGGGCGACTCTTTTCTAAAGGTTTTTATAAACTGGGACTAATCTGCTGAAAAGCTGAGCATCTGAGAAATCCAGATATCAGTATGCAGCTGAGTGACCGAGGAACCGAGAAATTCTAAAAATTAGCAACAGAGCTAGAGAGCAGTTGTGACATATGGTCAACTGTAAACCAAAGAAACTGAGGCACTCAAGAACAGGCCAGTTAAGAAGCTGAAGCATAGAGAACTAAAAAATTGAAAAACTGCAAAATATAGGAGCTGAATAGTCGAGATATAAGCAATTGAGCACCTGGGAGCATTTCTGACTAAATAACTGAGCAACAGAGTAGCAGCATTATAATAAGATCGATGAGATCGATTGAGGAAATGCGGCACTTACAAATTGGACAATTGAGATAATGAGCAGTTGAGACACTAAAGAACTGAGCCATCGCAAAACGAAAAAACTTTAAAACTGAGCAGCAAAGTTGTTGAGCGGTTGCGATATGATCAACTAAGTAACTGAAACTGAAGAACCGTTTAGGTGAGCAGCAATTGAGTCATGATCAAATTGATATTTTAAAACTTAGCAACTGAGGAACAGTTGGGATTTAATCAAAAGAAAAATTGAGATATTTAAGCAGCAGAGAAATTCAACTGAGAAGCTGGGACACAGCGACACTTGGAAATTAAGAAACTGAAAAACTAAGAAATCAAAAAATGAAAAGATCTAAATGAGAAGGTTGTAACGAAGTTACCGAAATTCTCAAGTGTCGAGTAAACTGTAAACCAAAGAAACTGAGACATTCAAGAACAGGCCAATTAAGAAGCTGAAGCATAGAGAACTAAAAAATCAAGAAACTGAAAAATTGGACAGCTGAATGGTCGAGATGTAAGCAATTGAGCACCTGGGAGCATTTCTGAGTAAATAACTGAGCAACAGAGTAGCAGCATTATAATAAGATCGATTGAGTGATCGATGAGATCGATTGAACAAATGCAGCACTTCGAAATTGAACAATTGGGATAATGAGCAGTTGAGACACTAAAGAACTGAGCCATCGCGAAACGAAAAAACTCGAAAACTGAGCAGCAAAGTTGTTGCGGTTGCGATATGATCAACTAAGTACCTGAAACTGAGGAACTGGTTAGGTGGACAGTTAAACAATTGAGTTATGATAAAATTGATATTTTAAAACTGAGCAACTGAGGAACAGTTGGGATTTAATCAAAAGAAAAATTGAGATATTTAAGCAGCTGAGAAATTCAACTGAGAAGCTGGCACACAGCGACACTTGGATATTAAGAAACTGAAAAACTAAGAAATCAAAAAATGAAAAGATGAAAATCTAAATGAGAAGGTTGTAACGAAGTTACCGAAATTCTCAAGTGTCGAGTAAACTGTAACCCAAAGAAACTGAGAGACTCAAGAACAGGCCAATTAAGAAGCTGAAGCATAGAGAACTAAGAAATCGAGAAACTGAAAAATAGGGCAGCTGAATAGTCGAGATATAAGCAATTGAGCACCTGAGAGCATTTCTTAGCAAATAACTGAGCAACAGAGTAGCAGCATTATAATAAGATCGATTGAGTAACGGAGGAATTGAAAACGTGGAAAGTTAAGAAGTTGAGAAGCTGAAATACTGAGGCACTGAGAAATTAACAAACCTAAAACTGCAGTAAAGATATGATCAACTGAGGAAATTGAACTGAGAAATTGAGCCACTGCGAAACTCAGGAAACGAGGCACTGGAAAAATGAAAAAAAAAGATAATGAGGAACTGACCAAATGAAGCAGTAAGAAACGTAAAAAGTTGAGAATCTGAGAAATAGAACAACTGCGAAGTAGAACAGTCGATGTTGGAGCAACTGAAAAACTGGGAAACTGAGCAATAGAGGATCTGCGCAGTTAAGATAAAATGCATTAAATAAATGACAAAATTAAATTCGAAAGTTAAAATTTTGTGAGAAGCTGAGAAACTGATTCACTGGGGCACTGAGCAGTTGGGATATAACCTACTGAGAAACTGAGAAACTCAAAAACTGAGCAGCTGAGAAACTGAGACACTTAAGGAACTATAACACTGCGAAAACGAACAAATTAGAAAACGAAAATTTGAAAAATGCGGCAACTAAAAATAGAACAATTAAGATAATGAGCAGTGGAGGCACTAAAGAACTGAGCCATCATAAATCGTAAAAACTGTAAAACTGAGTTTAAGTTGCTGAGCGGTTGGGATATGATGAACTAAGTAACTGAAACTGAGGAACTGGTTAAGCGAGCAAATTGAGAAACTGAGATACTTTAAAACTGAGCAACTGAGCCACAGCGGCACACTGAGAAATTGAAAAATTGAAAATGTGAGAAACTAACTAAGAATCTAAAAAAAAGTTGAGTATCTGAGAAATTGATTCACTGGAAACTAACCAGTTGCGATTTAAATTGAGAAATTTCAACAGCAAAAACTAAGAGAAATTAAAAAATGAAAAGATGAAATTCTAAATGAGAAGGTTGTAACGAAGTTACCAAAATTCTCAAGAGTCGAGTACCGTCAGCGGCGACTGTAAGTGGCGATTTCTACTGGGACTTAAGATTGGCCCTGCCTTCCTCGGTTGCTCCCCAGGTGCTGGATCGGCGTACTGGTCACTGTCCTTGGTTACAGTTCACTGTTCCGGTTCACTGGTCACTGGTCACTTGTCACTTCCCGGGTGGTGGCTGGTGCACAACTGTCTCCTCCATCAGAGCGGAGCTTCTTTCCTAGGAAATTTCATCACGTCAAATGTCATTACCGCGGCCTCTTTCCAAAGCAGTGGCGGCGGCTCCGGACATCGTAAAGATTCCGGAATGGTAACACCCGGAACGCGCTTTTTACTGATCAGAGTGATATAAGAACCATCCCGGTTGCGACATCCGGAAGTATTTATTTCTTCGTACAAACGGCGCAATGTCAAGAGCGTGGTTCGAGGTGACAGGCGCGGTGACTGGGAGTGGTCGTAGCGGGTCCCGGAAAATTGCATTCGAAGCGCTTTATTTTTCTTATTATTCTAGGGTGGTCGACCTTGTCCGAGTGTCGCATGATAGCGGCAAACTTCGCTGAGGGTACTCGACTCTTGAGAATTTTGGTAACTTTGTTACAACCTTCATTTACACCTTAGATTTTCATCTTTTCATTTTTTAATTTCTCAGTTTTTCAGTTTCTTAGTTTCTTGCTGCTCAATTTAAATTGCAACTGGTCAGTTT
Source organism: Diaperis boleti (assembly GCA_963583935.1). Classification (NCBI taxonomy): domain Eukaryota; kingdom Metazoa; phylum Arthropoda; class Insecta; order Coleoptera; family Tenebrionidae; genus Diaperis; species Diaperis boleti. The sequence goes on from OY757242.1 coordinate 11,567,548, forward strand.
CCAGTGTTTTTAATTTTCCAATTTCTCAGTGTGCGGTGACTCAGTTGCTTAGTATTAAAGTATCTCTGTTTCTCAATTTGACCAAACTCAATTGTCTAACTTCTCGCTTAACCAGTTCCTCAGTTTCAGTTACTTATTTCATCATATCCCAACCGCTCAGCAACTTAAAGTCAGTTTTAGAGTTTTTACGATTTACGATGGCTCAGTTCTTTACTGTCTCAACTGCTCATTATCTTAATTGTTCTATTTTTAACTGCCGCATTTTTTTAAATTCTCGTTTTTTAACTTTTCCTTTTTCTCAGTATTACAGTTTCTTAAGTGTTTCAGCTTCTCAGTTGTTGAATTTCTCAGTTTCTCAGTTGCAGATCCTCTATTGCTCAGTCTCCCAGTTTTTTAGTTGCTTCCACCTAGACTGTTTTGCTTCTCAGTTGTTCGGTTTCTCAGATTCTCAACTTTATACGTTTTTAGTTCCTTACAGTTTCAGTTGCTCAGTTCCTCATTATCTCAATTTTTTATTTTCCCAGTACCTCGTTTCATGAGTTTCGCAGTGCCTTTACTGCAGTTTTAGATTTCTTAGTTTTTGAGTGTCTCAGCTTTTCAGCTGCTCAACTTTTTAGCTTTCCACCTTTTCAATTCCTCAGTTACTCAATCGATCTTATTATAATGCTGCTACATATACTCAATTGCTCATATATCTATATTACTGAGCTGCCTTATTATATCTTTATGCCTCAGCTTCTCAATTGGCCTATTCTTCAGTGTCTCAGATTCTTTGGCCTACAGTTGACCATATCTCACAACTGCTCACTAGCTCTGTTGCCCATTTTTAAAATTTCTCGGTGCCTCGGTCACTCAGCTGCTCAGTTGATAATCTGGTAAATTTTTTGGTTACTCATATCTCGATTTCTCAATTGGTCAGCTTTTCAGCGGTTTATAAAATTCTCAGTTTTTCGATAAAATTGTTCGATTCGCCAGTTTCTCAATATCTCAGCTCCTCAATGTTTGCAGATTCTCAAAATCCCTCAGTTGTTCTCAGTTGCTCGATTTTTCAGTGGCTCATATGTAGACTGGTCAGCTGCTTAGCTGCATTGCTTTTCAGTTTTCAGCTTCTGAGCTTCTCATTCTTTTAATTCCTCATATTTTTAAGAAATAAATACTTCCGGATGTCGCACCGGGTTCTTGGATCGTTTTGACCAGTAAAGAAGCGCGCTCCAGGCGCTACCATTCCGGGTTCGCTACGTTGTCCGGAGCCGCCGCCACTTCGTTGGGAAGAGGACGCAGAAAGAGAGGAAAATATAGAGAGGTAGAGAGAAAGAGAGATAGGGGAGAAAAACATAAATAAAGGTTTTTTCCGCGGTCTTCTTTACAATTATCCTTATCGTGTCCCCTCTTCTCGTTGTCTGTTCTTACTATCGCTATTATCAATTTTCGACATAGATAATAATTAGAAATTCACTAATATATCTAACTGATCCATTCTTACCAGTTAAATATCTCTTCGATATCCCGCTAAAAACAATACTACACTTTTAGCATCATAAATGATACCGGAATAGCGAGAAAAGCTCCGACTGAAATTTTTTTCACTTCAAGAAATGAGGAACAGACAACCCGAACTAATAAACCGGAAATGACGTCTGTTTCAAACCCGCGCTTCAAAAGTGTCAAATTCGTTACTCTTGGGCGAGTGAAGCCGAATGTGTGTGTTCACGGATCTGTGATGATTACACACCAATCACAAATGTAAATGGTATTTCCGGCGCTGAGGGACGCGTGTTGCGACCTTTCGAGTGTTAATTGACCTATTGTTCTACCTGACCGGCTCGGAAAATTTCAGAGCTGCGTGCGGAAATGTGTCGGTTGCGAAAATTTTAATTGGAACAATTTGTTACGTGATGACGGGGGTGGATTCAATATGTTGTGGGGGATTTTGTCGTAATCGACACCCATGAAATAATTATTTCAACATTTTGATTTCATCCGAAACCTGAGATGGTGGTGTTGGATTCAGACAACAATCTGAACTAAAAACTAATATATAATTTTGACATCCTTTCTATCTCTATTCTTAAGAATCGATTTTTAAAGCCCGGTACGACAAATTGATGGGTAGTAAAATCGAGCGTTAACAAAAAGAGTTATGTTTTGTATTTTTGTCGTTTCTCACTCATTAGTATAGCTAAGTCTCATTACCATTTTTACAATAGAGACTCCAGAAATCGTCTAATGAAAACTGCATCCGTGGAGTGCCGCAGCCTGATAAAGGCGCTAATTACCAAAGAGACCATCAAAAAGTCAGACCTGCAGCAGGTGGGATTTAATTAACTCGATACCCTCATATACATAATGTGATATAACCAGAACAACAGTACGTAAAGTAGACGCCCGAGCATCCTTGTACTACATTCTAGGGTACAATTCAGTATTATTTAGTAGATAAGGGAATAATACCGTCTCTATAATGAACATAGTTCTGTGATAACTATTCGCCGGATGTGCTAAAACCGGCACTAAAACTTTAAACTCATTCCGGCTTTGCTAACTAATAAGCTAAGCGACATTATTGTTCTTAGACCGCCGACATATTCTCCAGGCTCTTCGCTGCAGGTTTTGAATTGACTGGATCGTTCGCCGAGCTGCGACCTACGTGTCCGTGACAATTTCAGCTCACCGCCGACAAAGAAACGTTTCAGCGGAATTAACTGCCGACAACTTCATCGAAAATTACGACGCATTCATCGGCTTAAACTGATTAGGAGCAATTTAATTTTAAATCGGAATTTAATTAGACGGTCGGGTGCGCTTTCGGGCTTCCGTAATCAGCCAGGTCGCGGCGGCAAGTTATGATTTTAGTTTAGTTTAATTTATTGTTAGATGAGCAGATGTGTGTGTTATTGCGCAATAAATTAATTCCGGTAAGCAAATTCGGTTCGAAACAGTTTATAGTAATAATGATGTATATTGCTTTCACTTAAGTCGAAGCAAACAGCGAACAACGTGCTTAAAAATAAGAATCAATTGCTGAAATGGACTCTTGCAGTAACAATAAAACAAAGATGGGAAAATAAAATACCAATTGTTAGTTAAACTTATTTTTAGCGAATTTCGTGTTTCCGTTGATGGCACTGAAAAAGTTTATGCATTTTACATGACTTCCCTAAATGGTTTTATTCAATTTTCGTTGCAGCACGTTTGTACAAATGCAATTTTGCTCAGATATATCGTTGACCAATTTTTTTACAATTACTTTCGAACACTTGTGTGGCATTTTCGTTCGCCACTAGCCCGGATCTAGTATGTGCAGCTGCTATTATTTAAGATGCTCAGATTGTCAGCTTCTCAGACGCTCAGATTGTCACAAACTCATGTTCGCAGACTATCAGTCTATCATATTTTAGCTCACTAGATTGCAGGTTTCCCAATTTCAGTTTCTCATTTTGTGAGATTCTTCTCAGACTTAAATTTTTAATTTCATCTATTCTCAAGTTCTCACATTTTCAAATTCTCATTTAAGGAAGTAAGATTCTTAGACTTAGTGATTTCAAAGAGACTAAAGAGACTAAAGAGACTAAAGAGACTAAAGAGACTAAAGAGACTAAAGAGACTAAAGAGACTAAAGAGACTAAAGAAACTAAAGAGACTAAAGAGACTAAAGAGACTAAAGAGACTAAAAAGACTAAAAAGACTAAAGAGACTAAAGAGACTAAAGAGACCAAAGAGACCAAAGAGATCAAAGAGACCAAAGAGAAAAAAGAGACTAAAAAGATTCAATAAACAAAAGGTACAAAAAATACCAAAGAGACTAGAAGCACCCAAGAGCCAAAAAGGCATAACACATACAAAAGAGAAAATTGAAAAAACCGAAAAAAATGGAACCAATGAGAAGAGACTAAAAAGTATAAAAAACCAAAAAAACTAAAAAGTGTAAAAAGCAAAACAAAAAAGACAAAAAGCAAAAGGAGACAATAAATAACAAAAGACTAACGAAACCAATGGGAAGAAAAAGAATAAATATCCTAAAAATATCAAAGTCCAATGACATGCTTTGATATTCTATCTAAGCGATCTAAAGAGACTAAAGAGACCAAAGAGACTACGGAGTCCAAAGACACCAAAGACACCAAAGAGTCTAAATAGAGCAAATAGACTAAAAGGACTAAAGCAAAAAGCACTAAAAATATCAAAAAGACTAGAAGTACCAAAGAGACAAAAGGGATAACAGATACAAATAAGAAAAGTGGCAAAACCGACAAAAAAAAACAACGAGACAAAAGAAGATAAAAAGGTTAAAAAGCCAAAGAGACAAAAAAGACAAAAAGCAAAAGGAGACAAAGAAGAAAAAAAGACTAACAAAACCAAAAGGAAAAAAAAGAATGCATATTCTAAAAATATCAAAGGCCAATGACATTCTTTGATATTCTATTTAAGCGATCTACATAATAAACCCTAAAGAAACAAGAGACTAAAGAGTCCAAAGTGACCAAAGAGAACAGATAGACCAAAGAGACCAAAAATACCAAAGAGACTAAAGAGACTAAAGAAACTAAAAAGACTAAAGAGACTAAAGATACCAAAGATACCAAAGATACCAAAGATACCAAAGATACCAAAGAGACTAAAGAGACTAAAGAGACCAAAGAGATGAAAGAGAAAAAAGAGGCAAAAGAGACCAAAGAAAAACGGCACTAAAAATGCCAAAGAGAGTCGAAGTACGAAAAAGCCAAAAAGGGACAAAAAAAGAAAAGCGATAAATCTGACCTGATCTGGTAAAGACCAAAAAATAAATATCCTAAAAATATCAAAAACCAATGACATACTTTGATATTTTACTAAAGAGGCCAAAGAGACCAAAAAGACCAAAGAGACCAAAGAGAGCAAGGAGACTAAAGAAACCAAGGAGACTAAAGAGATTAAATGGACTAAAGAGACTAGAGAAAAAATACACCAAAAATACCAAAGAGACTAGAAGGACCCAAAAGCCAAAAAAGGATAAAACGCACACAAAAAAAAAGAAATTGAAAAAACCGACAAAAAGGAGCAAAAGAGACTAAAAAGTATAAAAAGCAAAGAGATAAAAAGACAAAAAGCAAAAGGAGACAATGAATAAAAAATAGACTAACGAAACCAAAAGGAAGAAAAAGAATGCCTATCCTAAAAATATCAGAGGCCAATGACATACTTTGATATTCTATCTAAGCGGTCTAAAGAGATTAAAAAGAGAAAAGAAACAAAAGAGACAAAAAACTCAAAAGTACCGAAACCATCTAAAGACACAAAAGAAACAAAAGACTAAAAAGTCCAAAGTGACCGAAGAGACTAAAGAAACAACTGATACTAAAGAGGCCAAAGACACCAAAGAGACTAAATAGAGTAAATAGACTAAAAGACTAAAGAAAATAGGAACTAAAAATACCAAAGAGACTAAGAAGTACCAAAGAGCCAAAAGGCATAACAGATACAAATAAGAAAAGTGACAAAACCAACATAAAGAACCAACGATACAAAAGAAACTAAAAAGGATAAAAAGCCAAAGGAACAAAAAAGACAAAAAGCAAAAGGAGACAATGAATACAAAAAGACTAACGAAACCAAAAGGAACAAAAGGAATAAATATCCAAAAAGTATCAGAGACCAATGATATACTTTTCTATTTTATCTTAACGATCTATAGAAACTAAAGAAAGAGAAGACTCAAAAGTAACAAAAGGATCTAAAGACACTAAAGAAGAGACTAAAGAAACTAAATGGACCAAAAATAAAAGAGAAAGAGACCATAAAAACCAAAGAGAACCAGGAGACCAAAGAGGCTAAAGAAATAAAGAGAGTAAAGAGACTACAGAGGATTAAAGATAACAAAGAGACTAAAGAGACTAAAGAGACTAAAGAGACTAAAGAGACTAAAGAGACTAAAGAGAACAAAGAGACCAAAGAGACCAAAGAGACCAAAGAGACCAAAGAGACCAAAGAGACCAAAGAGACCAAAGAGACCAAAGAGACCAAAGAGACCAAAAAGACTAAAAAGACCAAAGTGACAAAAGAGAATAAATTATGTATAAAACAGAATTCAAAGACGAAAGACACCGAAGAGAACAACAAAAAAGCCAAAAGACTAAAAAATCAAAAGGGCCAAAGAAAACAAACGTCCAAAAAGGCTAAAAAGGATAAAAAGAAGTAGTAAACGGACAAGAAGAGGATAAGAAAAAGAGCACAGAAAAAAATTAAGGTATGCAAAAGAATAAAGAAACCAAATTGATGAAAGAGACCAAAAACATCAAAAAGATCAAAAGGACCAAAGAGTCAAAATTGATAAGAGCAAATACAAAAAATGTTAACAAAATCTACAGAAGAAAAATCTACATTAAGAGACGAAAGAGTTAAAGGAACCAGAAGAGTAACAAAAATAAAAAGACCAAACCGTAAAAAGGGATCAAAGACCAAAAAGAACAAAACAACTGAAAACTACTACGGTCGGGTTGCCTCGAGCGCCAGTTTCTTTAAAGTGTCATGCTCCACGGGACCGCGGGTAGCTATACCAGACTACGGTACGCCAGGGGTCAGCTGTCTAGTTTGGCAGGAGGGAAAAAATAACAAAATGTGAGAATCTTTAATAAGCACCCTATATACAATGTATTTACAAGACCCACTATCTTCACAATCTTCGTCGCTTCCTCTTCATTCAATGGAGGGACGCCCTCCCGACGGTTGTAGCGGCGGCGAAACGTGTATATACCGGAAGTGGAAACCGGAAGGAACGTGGTCGGGTATTGGAAGGTGCCGGGATGTTACCAAGAACTTGGACTGGAACCGGGAAGATGGTGATACGTTTTCGGTAGAGGCGCAATTCATATCTCCCTTCTGCGGCTGAGGATCTTCTTTTATGGAGACGCTGGAGGGGAGACGATGACGTTGGCAGACGCCCGCGGCCTGTTGCAATGTAGTAGAGGGAGAGTCTTATCACAGCATTCTCTTCCTGACGGAACGGCGGCGGCTCCGGGCAAGGTAGCGATTCCGGAACGGCGAGGTCCGGAGCGCGATTCCTTGTTGTTCAAAATGATGTAAGTCCCGGAAAGCATTTTTCCTGGACACTTTAATGAATCGGTGCGGAGTGCGCGATCGGCGGTCACAATGGCGGTGGCTTGGGGTGGTCGTAGGGGAAAGTTGCATAAGATGCGCCCCATTGTTCCGGTTACAACGGCGAAGGTCAAGAAGTATTTTTAAGAGGCTGTTAAAGATTGTTTGACCTTGTCAAAACAGTGGGACAGCGTCCCGCTAGTCTGCGAAGAATATCGCTTCAGACCGTCGCGCCTCGTTTCCGATCCTCGTCTCTTAGAATTTTTAGGCAACTTCGTTACAAGACTAAAAGAAACCACAGAGACCAAGAAATAAAAAGTTAATTGTGACTAAAGGGGCAAAAAATACCAAAACACCAAAGATTATTGGATGATGATGATAGTGGGAGACCGAAAAGACTAAAGAAAGTGCAATAACGAAAAATAAATAACAGATCGAAGTGACTAAATAAATTAAAAAGAACTTAAGCGATTAGAGCAATCATAGGCACTAACGACACTATAAAGCAAAAAGAACACGGAATGTGAAAATACCATCGGCAAGCGGAACAAATGAGTCAAGGCTATAGTCATCAAAAAGATCAATAAAATAAAAGAGATCAAAAGGCCAATAGAGACTAAACAGACTAAAGAGACTAAAGAGACCAAAGAGACCAAAGAGACCGAAGAGACTAAAGAGACCGAAGAGACCAAAGAGACCTAAGAGATCAAAGAGACCAAAGAGACCAAAGAAACCAAGGAGATGAAAGAGAAAAAAGAGGCACAAGAGGCTAAAGAAAAACGGCACTAAAAATACCAAAGAGCGACAAATCTGACCTGATCTGGTACAGACCAAAAAAGGAATATCCTAAAAATATCAAAAACCAATGACATACTTTGATATTTTGCCAAAGAGGCCAAAGAGATCAAAGCGACCAAAAAGACCAAAGAGACCAAAGAGATTAAATAGACTAAAGAGACTAGAGACAAAAGACACCAAAAATACCAAAGAGACTAGAAGGACCCAAAAGCCAAAAAAGGATAAAACATACAAAAAAAAAAAGAAATTGAAAAAACCGAAAAAAAGAAACCAATGAGACAAAAGAGACTAAAAAGTATAAAAAACCGAAGAGATAAAAAGACAAAAGAGCAAAAGGAGACAAAGGAGAAAAAAGGACTAACGAAACCAAGAGGAAGAAACAGAATAAAAAATTAAAATTTAAATATATCTAAGTCGAACTCCACAAACTTTAATAACTGTAAAATTACTAATGGTACATGTTTCGGCAGAACACTTCTGCCATCATCAGCCTTTAAAGAATATAAAAAATAATTAAATTAAAACTGGATTTAAGAACATTCTTCTGGTTTAGAATAAAAAATATCCTAAAAATATTAAAAGCCAATGACATACTTCGATATTTTATCTAAACGATCTAAAGACACTAAATAATCTAAAGAGATTAAAGAGAGGAAAAAACCGAAATAGACAAAATACTCAAAAGCATTAAAACGATCTAGAGACATCAAAGAAACAAAAGCGACTAAAGAGTCCATAGGAACCCAAGAGACCAAAGAGACTAAATAGAGTAAATAAACTAAAAAAGCCAAATAAAAAAGGCACTAAAACTACGAAAGAGACTAGAAGTACCAAAGAGTCAAAAGGGATGAACGAGAAAAAGCAAAAAGAGGCAATGAAGAAAAAAAGACTAACCAAACCAAAAGAACAAAAAGAATGAAAATCCTTAATATCTCAGAGACCAATGACATACTCTGTTTATCTTAACGATGTAAATAAACTAAAGAAACAAAAGAGACAAAGGTTCAAAGGTAACAAAACGATCTAAAGACCAAAGACAAAAAGAACAAAGAGACCAAAAAGGCCAAAGAGACCAAAAAGGCTAAAGATTCTAAAGAGATTAAAGAGACTAAAGCGACTAAAAAGACCAAAGAGAGCAAAGAGAGCAAAGAGAGCAAAGAGAGCAAAGAGACCATAGAGACCAAAGAGACCAAAAAGACCAAAGGGACCGAAGGGACCGAAGGGATTAAGTAGACCGAAGAAACCAAAGAGACCCAAGAGATCAAAGAGACCAAAGAAACCAAAGAGACTAAAAAGACTAAAGAGACAAATTGACCAAATTGATCAAAGAAAATAAAGAATGTAAAAAAAATGTAAAACACCAAAGACGCCGAAGAGAAGAACAAAAAAGCTAAAAGACTAAAAGACCAAAAGGACAAAAAACACCAAAATGACTAAAAAGACTAAAAAGAGCAAAGTAGTAAACAGACCAAAATGGGATCAAAAAGACAAAATAAAAGAGATGCAAAGAATAAAGAAACCAAAGTGATGAAAGAGACCACAAACATCAAAAAGACCAAAAGGACCAAAGAAGCAAAATTGATAAAAGCAAATACAAAAATTTTTAACAAAATCTACAGAAGCAGCAGAAAATAAAAACGAGACCAAATTTATTAAAAAGAATTAAGAGTATTAAGGGACAAAAGACCTAAAGGTACCAAAAGACTAACAAAAATAAAAATACCAAACCGTATAAAGGGACCAAAGACCAAAATGAACAAAACAACTGAAAAGAATAATGATACTAAAGGAACCACAGAGACCAAGAAAAAAACATTAGCAAAAATATTAATTTAAAATTTAAATATATCTAAGACGAACTCTAACTATTAAAAAAATTAATAGTTCAGTGTGACTAAAGGGGCAAAAAAAACAAAAACATAAAAGATTCTTAAATGACTAATGCGAGACCGAAGAGACGATTGAGGTGACTAAATAAATGAAAGAGAAGTTAAACGACTAGGGCAATCATAGACACTAAAGGAACTAAAAGCCAAAAAGAGCAAGAAGATAATAACAGTAATTTGTGTACCTAGGCCGAGAAGTTAGCTGTTTGGACGCATCTGTTGTTTGCAGACAAAGCCAAAAAAAGCACTTTTGGCCGAGGTGCACACGACGTTTTTAGGCCATGATCACAAAAGAATTTAAAAATTTGGACACATATTTTTTTTGGGCGATGATTACCAAAAAGGTGTTTTTTTACGACTTTTTTGGAGCCGTAAAGTTTTACTTTTTTGTACACATCTGTCAAATTCCGACAGATCAGTCCCAAAAAAGTAGAGTTTGACAGATGCGTACAAAAAAGTAAATCTTTACGGCTCCAAAAGAGGCCGTAAAATCACCTTTTTCGTAATCATCGCCTAAAAAACCATTAAAGCAAGAGAAAAACTAAAAATAGCAGAACAGTACAAGAAAAACGAAAATATCATCATAGGCAAAGGGAACAAATAAGTCAAGGCGATGAAGTCATCAAAAAGACCAACACGATAAAAGAGATCCAAGAGACAGCAGCAACTAAAGAGACCAAAGGGACTAACGACTCTAAAGAGACTAAAGAGACTTGTATTGAATTGGGGGGTATATTTGTGTTACTCGAAGGACCATATGTTTTGGATTTGTTTTGAAACACTCGCGAACTTAATAAACTTGTATATTACGAATAGTTGTAGATTGATGTTGAACGTTTCTTCTCCCGGATTTGTTTTGTACTGAATTTGAATAAATGAACCGTGTCCTGGTTTTAGATTGAATTATGCCCTTGCGGCTGTTGAATAGTAAGTTGTCTGAATGAGTTTTGGATTTTGACTTGTTGTTTGATTAAGAGTTCGTTTTAGACTTGTTGTTTGATTGAGAGTTGGATTTTGGCTGACTTGCGGGCGTGAGCGCCGCCAGTCAGGTAAAGGTTTGCGACGGCCGCTGCAAATATTTCTCAACAAAACCAAAGAGACTAAAGAGACTAAGGAAACTAAAAAGACTAAAGAGACTAAAGAGACTAAAGGGACTAAAGAGACTATGGAGACAAAAGAGACTAAGGAGACAAAAGACACTAACGAGAATAATGATACTAAAGAGACCAAATGAACCAAAAGGAAGAAAGAGACCAACGAGACCAAGGGGACCAAGGAGATCAAACAGACCAAAGAGACTAAAGAGACCAAAGAGGTCAAAGAGATCAAAGAGATCAAAGAGACCAAAGAGACCAAAGAGACAAAAAAAAACAAAAAGACCAAAGAGACCAAAGAAACCAAAGAAACCAAAGAGACCAAAGAGACCAAAGAGACCAAAGAGACCAAAGAGACTAAAGAAACTAAAGAGACTATCGAGACCAAATTTACTAAAGATTGTAAAAGACTCATTGGGACCAAAGGCTTAAAGTAAACAAAAGAGAAAAAAAATAGAAATACCAAAGCGTCCCAGGGGACTAAGGACCAAATATAAAAAAAAAACTAAAAAGTATAAAGAGGCAGAGGATCAAAGACAGAAAATAGAGAGGAGAAGAAAAGAGATAATAAGGTGATCAAAGTGACCGAAGGTATCAGAAAAAATAAATACATCAAAGGCACTAAAAATACCAACTAGACTTAAAGTACTTAAAAGACAATACGATTTAACAGATGCAGAAAAGCAAAAGTGACAAGGAAATTAAGAAATGAGTCAAAAAAAAGACCAAAGAGACTACAGAGACTAAAGAGACTAAAGAGACTGAAGAGACTGAAGAGACTGAAGAGACTGAAGAGACTGAAGAGACTGAAGAGACTGAAGAGACTGAAGAGACCGAAGAGACCGAAGAGACCGAAGAGACCGAAGAGACCGAAGAGACCGAAGAGACCGAAGAGACCGAAGAGACCGAAGAGACCGAAGAGACCGAAGAGACCGAAGAGACCGAAGAGACCGAAGAGACCGAAGAGACCGAAGAGACCGAAGATACCGAAGAGACCGAAGAGACCGAAGAGACCGAAGAGACCGAAGAGACCGAAGAGACCGAAGAGACCGAAGAGACCGAAGAGACCGAAGAGACCGAAGAGACCGAAGAGACCGAAGAGACCGAAGAGACCGAAGAGACCGAAGAGACCGAAGAGACCGAAGAGACCGAAGAGACCGAAGAGACCGAAGAGACTGAAGAGACTAAAGAGACTAAAGAGACTAAAGAGTCTCAAGAGACTAAAGAGACTAAGGAGGAAAAAAATAAATATCCTAAAAACATAAAAAGTCAATGACATACTTTAATATTTTATCTAAACGATCTACAGGCACTAAATAATCTAAAGAGATTAAAGAGAGGAAACAAACAAAAGAGACAAAGAACTTAAATGTACCAAAACGATCAAAAGACACTAAAAAAACGAAAGAGACAAAAACTCAAAAGTACCAAAACGATCTAAAGACACCAAAGCAACAAAAGCGACAAAAGAGTCCAAAGGGACCAAAGAGACCAAAGAGACCAAAGAGACCAAAGGGATTAAAGGGACTAAATAAACTAAAAAGACTAAATAGACTAATGAGACTAATGAGACCAAAGAGACTAAAGAGACTAAAGAGACTAAAGAGACTAAAGAGACTAAAGAGACTAAAGAGACTAATGAGACTAAAGAGACTAAAGAGACTAAGGGTGATTTCATCAACCTCCGTTGAACTGAATCATCTGTCAATTATTGCTATAGTTTTAACAAACGTATCTATGCAGTTGTTTATCAGTTAAAGTGAATATATGTTGGTGAAACCGGTCCTAAAGAGACTAAAGAGACTAGGGAGACTAGGGAGACTAGGGAGACTAAGGAGACTAAGGAGACTAAAGAAACTAAAGAGACCAAAGGGGCAAAATATACCAAATTGACCAAAGAGAATAAAGAATGTAAAAAACCAAATTAAAACACCAAGGACTTCGAAAAGAACAATAAAGAAGCTAAAAGACTAAAAGACCAAAACGACAAAAGAAACCAAAAATTCCAAAAAGATTAGAAGAATAAAAAGACCAAAGTAGTAAACCGGCAAAGTGGGATAAAAGAAAACAAAAAAAAAATAAATGCAAAAAAATAGAGAATCCCAAGTGAAAAAACATTAACAAGACGAATAGGATCAGAGAGACAAAATTTACTAAAGGGAATAAAGAGTAATAATAGACAAAAGACCTAAAGGAATCAAAAGAGTAACAAAAATAAAAAAACAAACCATTAAAAGGGACCAAAGAGCAAAAAGAAGAAAACAACTGAAAAGACTAAAGGGACCACAGAGACCAAGAAAAAAACATTACCAATGAAATAAAAAGTTGAGAGCGACTAAAGGGGCAAAAAAGACAAAAACACCAAAGAATCTTAAATGTCTAATGCGAGACCGAAGAGACTAAAGAAAGTGCAGTGACGAAAAAGAAATAACGGATCGAAGCGCCTAAATAAATGGAAGAGAAGTTAAACGACTAGAGCAATCATAGACACTAAAGACACTAAAAGCTAAAAAGAGCAAGAGATAATAACAGTAACTTGTGTACCTAGGCCGTAAAGTTTTACTTTTTTGTACGTATCTGTCAAACTCAACTTTTTTTGGAATGATCTGTCAGAGAGGCCGTACAAACACCTTTTTCCTAATCATCGCCTAAAAAAGCAAAAGGAACACTAAAAATAGCAAAACTGTACAAGAAAAGCGAAAATATCATCATAGGCAAGGGGAACAAGTAAGTCAAGGCGATGAAGTCATCAAAAAGACCAACACGATAAAACAGATCCAAGAGACAACAGCAACTAAAGAGACTAAAGGGACAAAAGAGACCAACGAGTCTAAAGAAATTAAAGAAATTAAAGAAACTAAAAAGACTAAAGAGATTAACGAGACTAAAGATACTAAAGAGACCAAATGGAACAAAGAGACCAAAGAGACCAAAGAGACCAAAGAGACCAAGACGATTTAGGAGACTAAGGGAACTACTAAGACTGAGGAGACCAAGGCGACTAAGGAGACCAAAGAGACTAAAGAGACAACAGGGATGACAGTAAACAGGGTAACATAGATAAGAGGGAACAAAGAGACTAAAGACCTCAAAGGAACCATAAGAGACTAAAGTGCTCACAGAAATTAACAAAACTGAAAGAGATCAACGAAACCAGAGAGACTAAAGAAAGCAATGAAAGCACCAAAGCGGTCAAAAGAGGCTAAATAGTTGGATACGGAAGAAACTCGAGAGAGTAAAAAAGTACCGAGACTAAAGACACTAAAAAGACTAAAGTTATTGAACAGACCAAAGCGACAAACATTGTAAAAAAATCGCATAGAAGCATAGAATGGTAAAAATGAAATGTCGATCGAAAATTTGAATTAAGCACCAAAACAACAATAGTGTAGGTAAATCCGTGCGAGAACAATTTTTTCTGTCGTTTCCATCGCCGGCTTGCCACCACCAACGTGGATGTTAAATAATTGGCAAAAAGCACACCGAATATTGTAGAGACACAGAAAGGCTAAATTGATACTGAAGACCAATAAGAAAAAAGAAAAGGAAGACAATATAACGTTTTCCCCCAGCAGTGTAAAAACTTCCCTCCCGTTAATGACAGAGTAAAGATCGTGCCAGTTCAGAAAATTGTCGACCAGCGTGTATCCCAAGTTTCCAGTGCACCAGCTAGTAATTTAAACTTTCAGAAAGTTTTAATGGTCGGTACGTAATATTATGTGAGATGCAACCCGATCGGGTCGTTGGCATAATTATTTTCAGCACGCGATATTCCGCATCGAGAAACGTCACTCAATTCGGATTCTGGAGGTCCAAACTCCAATAAAATTAAACCGGAACAATGTCGATAAATCCAAGTGGAGTAAATTTAAATTAAAATTTAAATATATCTAAGTCGAACTCCACAAACTTTAATAAGTGTAAATTTACCAATGGAACATGTTTCGGCGAAACACTACTGCCATCATCAGCCCTAATTTAACAAGAGATTAATGATACAATTGAATTACAGAGGTTCTTACCTTAAAGAATATAAAAAATTATGACGTTGACGTAATTTTGAATTAAATTTGACGTTTTCAAAGGGTTACATGATTTTTAAAAGATTTCGTAAAAACAACATTTTATAAAATGTAGAAATTAAAAATGGATCAAAGAGAATCTGGTAAGTTTGTTTGAGTGGTGAAAAATTAAAATAGTGAAATAATAATGGGATTATTGAAGTTATTTTGTTCATTTAAACAAGATCTGTTTTCCAGTTTCAAGGCTTTCCTTATTTCCAAAGTCTCACAAAAATCTAATTTCCCGCCTTTGTTGCATTTATGAATCATTTTGGAATTTGATGGTGAAAAACTATGTTTCGTTATTAATATATGATTGGCGAAAGAAGAAGGTGTTGATGGTGGGGGATCAAGATCTGTGTTGTTATAGATGTGCCTGAAATGTTATTTAATACGGTCTGATATTTTGCGACCTGTCTGATCTATGCAGAATGACTCACAAGAAGAGCAGTTCAATTTGTATACACCTGATAACGATTTGTAATCTAATGGATCTTTATTTTTAATAAAAAATCTGGATAAGTTGTTATTTGTTTTAAATAAAACTTTAAAACCGTTTTTCTTAAGTATTTTAGAACATTTCTCTGAGACGACACCAAAGTATTTTAATGAATTTGAAAAGGAAATTGTTTCTGATGGATTTTTAACCAAGTGGTGTGTGTATTTGAATTTGTTATAGTATCTATAGTATAATTTATTTATAGCTTATAAAGAATATCCATTATTTTAAGCAATTTGTTTATTGTTGTTAAGTTCTGTTTGAAAAGATGAATCTGATAGCGGTATAGAAAATAATTGGTGGAAAAAGGAATGAAAAGCTGCAAATCTCTTGTTAAATTAGAGCTGATGATGGCAGTAGTGTTCTGCCGAAACATGTTCCATTTGTAATTTTACACTTATTAAAGTTTGTGGAGTTCGACTTTAGATATATTTAAATTTTAATCCAATAAAATTGGTCAGTTTATTTATGGAGAATTAATTGTCCGAAATTGGGTCAACACTATCTTCCTCCCGACGGAAAGCCCAAATAATGTAACCGAATTGGAGGAAATCATTCTTTCGCCTTTCCTTCCGTCGATTTCCGGAGCAGCGATCAAACCGAATTATTTCTGGCGCGCGAATTTGAAGTAATTTGCCTAAAAGCACTTGAAGGGCTTTTTGCGAAACCGGATTAAGCTCGCAATTGTTGTTTTTGACAATCGTCGCTTCGAAACGTATCAGTAGGTGCCAGAAATCCAATTAGAATCTCCCTAATCTATCGCGCAAAACACGAAATAATAACTGAAATTAGAGGTCAACGACTCCGATCGTAATTATTGGTAAATGAAGAGGGAATTTACTAGCACCATTAATTCATTAGCGTAACGAGATGGGTTTCGCCTTACACACACAAATGCGTCATAATCCATCCGTACTTCTTTAATCTGCGAATACGTCAAAGGCTTTGAGCATTACGTTGAAAAACGAGTGATGATAAGTGGCTTTCGAGCTTTCAAAAGTAACTAAATGGACAAAATTAATTACTGAACATGTACCAGCTTTTAAATTAATGTCGATCGCACGTTTGCAAAAGTGCGCCAAAATTAATTGAATTGAACGAAATTAAATAAATAACCCAGTCAATTGATTCCATTGAAATAATTCTGTTTATATTTCAGCTCCCCAGTGTTTCATTGCAGATAGTTTTTAAACGCGGAATTTGAAATGAACGTGTTCGATTAGAGTTACGGCTTTAAACAAAGACATAAAAATGAACTAGTTTTCCCACGGCCATATAAGAAAGTGACAGTTTCCGAACAATCAAGTATCCACGAAAGTTGACATTTAAAATTTTCACTTCACGACTTAGTAGGCTTGTTTGATTTTTGATCGTTCTAAAATATTGATGATAAAACAGTTATATACTAATTGTCAAAATAACACCAGTACGATAATTTTTGTAGACGACAAAAAAATAATCAATTAAGTGTTTAACGCAGTCGCGGGAAAGTCGTGGACTTAAACTGCACTTATAAATCTCAAAAAATGTGTCAATTGAAAGATAAAATGGACATGATTGTATTGTCAAAAATACGTGAAATTTTAAGGAAAATACATTTATTTCATTCAACTGCTGAAAATATTCTCCATTTTGGTCTAATCACAGATGAGCCCTTCGGCTAACACCTTGAATAACATATCTGGATTATTATTTATTTCATTATTTTTTTCTGTGATTCTAAGCCTTAATTCTTGTAAATAATGAAGAGGCGTTCGGTATATGGAATTTTTAACTAAGGCCAAAAAAAAAAGTCCGCAGGTCACAAGATCTCGGAGGCCATATATTTTCTGTGTTCCGACTACTAAGTCTGTTATCAAAGAACTCTCGTATAATAGCTATTGTGGTCCTTGCTGAATGTGCTGTGGCCCCATCTTGTTGAAAATAGCCAATTCGTCATCATGGAGTTCGTTAATAAAAGTTTCCAAAATCACTTTTTGATATACAAGTGCAGTTAGGTTACCTGAAAGGGGGTTTAAAATTTTTTTTAGGTTTAAATAACTAATAATGAACGATCTACCTTCAAAAAATACTGGTCCTATTATACGTCGTCAGCTAATTGCTGCCCAAACACCAATGTTTTGTGGATGTAATGGGGCCTCTACATAAACATGAGGCTTTTCACTGCTCCAAATTTTCATATTTTGTGCATTAACGTATCCACTTAACATTCAAATTTAACATTTGCAATTTTAGATATATTCAATATTTCAACGATTTGAAATCAAAAGAATTCTGGATTGAAGTTTAAAATTTGACTAATTTGAAATTCCGCAATTCAAAACTACATTTATTCAAAATGGACCACAAACATTACTGAAAGAGAGAGCTAGATTGAAAGAGAGCAAAAAAAAAGAAATTAGACAAAAAACAGCAAATTGCAAAAATGGAAAAAAGAGACCAAATAAGAAAAATAAGAAAATCGAAAATTTTTAAGAAAGTGAGACCCTTTACAAGTTTCCTTTGTAAATGTCAAACAGTGATTTTTTAAAATTACAAAATACAGGGTGTTTGAAAAGACTAAAATGCTCACAGATATTAAAAAGACTGAAGAGACTGAGGAGACTGAAGAGACTGAAGAGACTGAAGAGACTGAAGAGACTGAAGAGACTGAAGAGACTGAAGAGACTGAAGAGACTGAAGAGACTGAAGAGACTGAAGAGACTGAAGAGACTGAAGAGACTAAGGAGACCAAAGCGATTGAAGACAAGAAATAAACTGATTAGAATAAACAGAAAACGGAGGTTGAATAGTAGGAAAGCTAAGAAACCTGAGCAAACCGAAAGAAATAAATGAGGCAAAAACACCAACTTGCCAAAACCAAAGATACTAAACAGACTGAAGAAACTGAAGACTCTGTGGGGATTGCAGATACTGAAGAGTCTGAAAAGACTAAAGAGATTGCAGAGACTGAAGAGACTGAAGAGACTGAAGAGCAAGGCAACAATAAAATCACTTAATCAAAATAGTATATTACATTATAAGTGTGGTAGGTTCAATTTTACATCACGAAGTGTTAATACTGAAACACGACGCGAAGCGGAGTGTTTTAATAAAACTGAGTGATGTAAAATACCTACCACACACATAATGTATACAACTTTTTAGCCGATGAAGTTTTCCACTCGGCGCCCCCATTTAAGAAAAATTATCGTTGCACCGAAGTTACATTCACATTATTGACATAAAGATAGGTGCAGGATAGTGTGACGGACGCGAGTTTTGCCCAAAAGGATACGGGAGTTGTAGGAATGCATAAATAGCATAAATAGGGCACAATTCCGAAAAATATGAGGGAGGTTATGTTTTTCGAGTGTTTTGTTGACTTACCTTAACTTTTTCATTATCTTATTCTTAACGTGTTTTACTTTTAGTACAATGACTTCACCCATTTTGCCATATTATTGTATTTTATGAGAGTAATAATCGCAATAAATTAACATTTTTAGATTGAGTGACATTGTAAATTGACAAGGTAAATTGACAACTGAGATGCTTACTATTTATACCACGAGATGGTGCGCCTTCGAGTGTCTTTAAATTGGTCATTATTATATCTTAGAAACTTATTCAAAGAGAGTTAAGTGCGGTATCTTCTTTCAAATTATACGGCCAATATTTATCATAAAGTATCTGTTTTTTTGCGCGGTTCTTAAAGAAGAAAATTTTGGACTATTTTACCGCTTAAAGGCGGTAGGTGACAGCTTCAATGTGTAAAAAATGGGTTACCATGGCTGTCTAAAATGTGGTAGAACGTAGTTTACAACTGTCGAGGCTAAAAAGGAACATTACATGGTATAACAAATAATCGTATCCGAAAATACCTTATAAGGGAATGGAAGAAAATAGGTCAAGGTGATAAAAGTCATCAAAAAGACCAATACAATTAAAAAAATTAAAGAGACTTCCTCGTATCTGTCAAACAGTGATTTTTCAAATGACAATAAACAGAATGTAGAAGAATGAAGAATGAAGATTCGTTTACAAATTAAGAAAATACGATCATATATCTCAAAAAATAAAAGATCTAGGGTGGTTAAAAATTAATTACACTTTCAAATATCATCTTGCCATATTTATATTTAAAATGCTTGCCGCTTCTTCACCTCCATACCTACGAGAGAGATTTCATTCTAGAAGGAGTTGTCATGGTATTCTGGTACGACGTGTCTATGAGCTTTCCATGCCAGCATTTAAAACTGCGCTGTTTGAAAGATCGTTTACCTACAACTGTATCAAAACATACAATTCAATAGATTTATTTCGACGGAATTACAATTTGAATAGCTTTCGGACGAAAATTAAAGATCTCCTTAATATTTAATTAATATTTAATTATCAATATTTAGATAAATGGCACCAAATGGTATTTTTAACTATTATGTATATGCATACATTATATATGAATAGCAGATTTTTTTTATTATGTTTGTAATAGGTATATATATATATATTTTTTTTTTCTTTGTTTCTTTAAGGTTTATTTTTGTTATTTGAGGTTAAGTGCGAATAGCTTAGGCTAGACTTCGCCTCTTTCTTAATAAATTCCTATTATTATTATTATTATTATAATGTATTGAGAAATACAAGTTTTCGTCAACAGTGAGGACATAGATAAGAGAGAACAAAAAGACTAAAGAGTTCAAAGAAATCACAGACATTAACAAGACTTGAAAAGACCAAGGAAGTCAAAGAGATGAAACGAAATAAATGAGACAAAAACATAAAATTGACAAAACGGAAAAGTCAATAAAATTATTATACAATTAAAAAGACTAAAGAGACTAAAGAGACTAAAGAGAGCAAAGGCACCAAAGAAATCAAAGACTCCAAAGAGACCAAAGAGACTAAAAAGCCTAAAAAGACTGAACAGACTAAAGAGACTGAAGAGACTGAACAGAGTGAAGAGATTGAAGAATATGAAGAGACTGAAAAGACTGAAGAGACCGACGAAACTGAAGAGACCCACTAGATCAAGCAGACGAAAAAGACTGAAGAGACTGTGGAGACTGAAGCGACTGAAGAGGCCAAAGAGACCAAAGGGACTAAAGGGACAAAAGGGACAAGAGGGACCAAAGGGACCAAAGTGACTAAAGGGACCAAAGGGACTAAAGGGAATACAGAGACTAAATAGACTAACGGAACTAAAGCGAATAAAGAGACCAAAGAGACAAAAGAGACGAAAGAGATTAAAGAGACCAAAGAGACTAAACAAGTTGAAAAAAAAAGCAAGGAAGCAGTAAAAGGGACCAAAAGAATCAAAACACCAAAGGGACCAAAGGGACCAAAGTGACCAAATCGATAAAAGGGACAAGAAGGACCAAAGGGACTAAAGGGACTAAAAGAACTAAAGGGACCAAAGGAATTAAAGCGACTAAAACAACTAAAGAGAGTAAAGAGACTAATACCAAAGTGACCAAAAAGACCAAGGAGATTAAAGAGACTAAAAAGAGCAAAGTGACCAAAGGGACTAAAGCAACTAAAGAGACCAAAGAGACAAAAGGGACTAAAGGGACTAAAGGGACTAGAAATACTAAAGAGACCAAAGAGACTAAAGCGGCTGAAGACACTAAACAAACTGATGAGAATAAACAAACACAAAGGAGATTGAAAAGTAAGAAAGCTAAGATTCCTGAGCAAACCCAAAAGGTGAGAAATGAGATGAAAGAAATAAATGACGCAAAAAACACCAACTTGCCAAAACGACCCAAAGATACTAAAAAGACTAAAGATACTGAAGAGACTGAATAAATGAAGAGACTGAAGAGCAAGGCGACAATAAAATCACTTATTCAAAAAAAAACATAACATAATATAAGAAATAATCGTACCCGAAGATACCATATAAGGGAATGGAAGAAAATAGGTCAAGGAGATAAATTAATCAAAAAGCGCAATACGATCAAAAGATCCAAGAGAGTAAGGACACTGAAGAGACTGAAGAGCCAGAATAGACTGAAGAGACTGAAGATACCCAGGAGATCAAGGAGACCAAAGAGACCAAAGATACCAAAGTGACCAAAGTAACCAAAGAGACCAAAGAGACCAAAGAGACCAAAGAGACCAAAGAGACCGAAGAGACCGAAGAGACTGAAGCGACCAAGGGTACCAACGGGACCAACGGGAACAAAGGGACTAAATGGAGCAAAGGGACAAAAGGTACAAAAGGGACAAGAGGGACTAAATGAACTAAAGGGACCAAAGGGACTAAAGGGACTAAAGAGACCAAAGTGATCAAAAAGACCAAGGAGATTAAAGAGACTAAAAAGATCAAAGGGACTAAATGGACCAAAGGGACTAAAGGGACTAAAGATACTAAAGGAACTAAAGGGACTAAAAGGACTAATGGGACTAAAGGGAGTAAATAGACTAAATAAATTAAATAGACTAAAGATGCTTAAGAGACTAAAGAGACCAAAGATACTAAAGAAACCAAAGGGACCAAAAGGACTAATAAGCCTCAACTGACTAAAGTAACTAATGGCACCAAAGGAAGTAAAGGGACTAAAGGGACTAATAGGCCTAAAGGGACTAATGGGACTAAAGATACTAAAGAGAATATAGACCCCAAGGAAACCAAAGAGACCAAAGAGACCGTAGAGACCGACGACACCGAAGAGACCGAAGAGACTGAAGAGACTGAAGCGATCAAGGGTACCAACGGGACCAACGGGACCAAAGGTTCTAAAGGTACCAAAGGGACAAAAGGTACAAAAGGGACAAGAGGGACCAAAGGGACCAAAGGAACTAGAGGGACTAAAGGAACTAAAGGGACCAAAGGGACTAAAGGTACTAAAGAGAATAAATAGACTAAAGAGACTAAAGAGACTAAAGAGACCAAAGAGACCTAAGAGACAAAAGGGACTAAATGGACTGAAGGGAGTAAAGAGACCAAAGTGACCAAAAAGACCAAGGAGATTAAAGAGACTAAAAAGAGCAAAGGGACTAAATGGACTAAAGGGGCTTAAGAGACTAAAGAGACCAAAGAGACTAAAGAAACCAAAGGAACCAAAAGGACTAATAGGCCTAAACCGACTAAACTATCTAATGGCACCAAAGGAAGTAAAGGGACTAAACGGACTAATAGGCCTAAAGGGACTAATGGGACTAAAGATACTAAAGAGAATATAGAGCCTAAATAAACCAAAGGGACTAAAAGGACTAAAGGGACCAAAAAGAACAAAGGCACTAAAGGGACTAAAAGGAGTAAACGGACTAAAGAGACTAAAGAGACTAAAGAGACTAAAGAGACTAAAGAGACTAAAGAGACTAAAGAGACTAAAGAGACTAAAGAGACTAAAGAGACTAAAGAGACTAAAGAGACTAAAGAGACTAAAGAGACTAAAGAGACTAAAGAGACTAAAGAGACTAAAGAGACTAAAGAGACTAAAGAGACTAAAGAGACTAAAGAGACTAAAGAGACTAAAGAGACTAAAGAGACTAAAGAGACTAAAGAGACTAAAGAGACTAAAGAGACTAAAGAGACTAAAGAGACTAAAGAGACTAAAGAGACTAAAGAGACTAAAGAGACTAAAGAGACTAAAGAGACTAAAGAGACTAAAGAGACTAAAGAGACTAAAGAGACTAAAGAGACTAAAGAGACTAAAGAGACTAAAGAGACTAAAGAGACTAAAGAGACTAAAGAGACTAAAGAGACTAAAGAGACTAAAGAGACTAAAGAGACTAAAGAGACTAAAGAGACTAAAGAGACTAAAGAGGCTAAAGAGGCTAAAGAGACTAAAGAGACTAAAGAGACTAAAGAGACTAAAGAGACTAAAGAGACTAAAGAGACTAAAGAGACTAAAGAGACTAAAGAGACTAAAGAGACTAAAGAGACTAAAGAGACTAAAGATACTAAAAAGACTAAAAAGACAAAAGCAACGAAAGGGATTAAAGAGACCAAAGAGACTAAACAGGTTGAAAACCAAAAAAGCCAGGAAACGATAAAATCAATTAAGCAAAAAAAAACATTACAAACATAAAATAATTGCAAATGAGAACCATAGAGGGCAACGGAAACAAATAGGTCAACAAAAGTCATCAAAAAGCGCAATACGAAAAAAAATCCAAGAGACTAAAGAGACTAAGAAGACTGAAGATACTGAAGAGACTGTAGAGACTGAAAAGCCCGAAGAGACTGAAGAGACCCAGAAGGATCAAGGAGACCAAAAAGACCAAAGAGACCGAAGAGACTGCAGAGACTGAAGAGACTGAAGAAACTGAAGAGACTGAAGCGACCAAACGGACTAACGAGACCAAAAGGACCGAAGGGACTAAAGGGAGTAAAACTACTAAGGGGACTAAAGAGACTAAAGAAACTAAAGAAACTAAGTTTCCTAAAGAAACCAAGAAGATTAAAGACACCAAAGGGACCAAAGGCACTAAAGCGGCTAAAGAGACCAAAGTGACAAAAGTGACAAAAGAAACTAAAGAGACTAAACAGGTTGAAAACCAAACAATCAAGGAAACAATAAGTTCAATTAAGCAAAAAAAAACATTACAAACATAAAATAATTACAACTGAGAACCATTAAGGGTAACGGAAGCAAATAAGTCAAAGTGATGAGGTCATCAAAAAGCGCAATACGATAAACAGATCTAAGAGACTGAAGAGACTGAAGTGACCAAAGAGAGTGAAGAGTCCCAGGCGATCAAGTTGACCAAAGAGAACAAAGAGACCACAGGTTCTAAAAACACCAAAGAAATAGACTGAAGAGACCCAGGAGATCAAGGAGACCAAAGGGACCAAAGGGACTAGAGGGACTAAAGAAACTAAAGAAACTAAAGGGACCAAAGAGACTAAAGGGACTAAAGCGACCAAAGTGACCAAGAAGACCAAGGAGATTAAAGAGACTAAATGGAGCAAAGAGACTAAAAAGATCAAATGGACTAAATGGACCAAAGGGACTAAAGGGACTAAAGGGACTAAAGGGACTAAAGATAATAAAGGGACTAAAGGGACTAAAAGGACTAAAAGGACTAAAGGGACTAAAGAGAGTAAATAGACTAAATAAACTAAGCAGGCATAAGAGACTAAAGAGACCAAAGATACTAAAGAAACCAAAGTACCAAAAGGACTAATAGGCCTAAATTGACTAAAGTAACTAATGGCACCAAAGGAAGTCAAGGGACTAAAGGGACTAATAGGCCTAAAGGGACTAATAGGACTAAAGATACTAAAGAAAATATAGAGCCCAAAGAGACCAAAGAGACCGAAGAGACTGAAGAGACTGAAGCGACCAACGGTACCAACGGGACCAACGGGACCAAAGGTACTAAAGGGACCAAAGGGACCAAAGGGACTAGAGGGACTAAAGGAACTAATGGGACCAAAGAGACTAAAGGGACTAAAGAGAATAAATAGACTAAAGAGACTAAAGAGACCAAAGAGACCTAAGAGACGAAAGGGACTAAATGGACTGAAGGGAGTAAAAAGACCAAAGTGACCAAAAAGACCAAGGAGATTAAAGAGACTAAAAAGAGCAAAGGGACTAAAGACCAAGGAGATTAAAGAGATTAAAAAGAGCAAAGGGGCTAAATGGACCAAAGGGACTAAAGGGACTAAAAGGACTAAAGGGACTAATAGGCCTAAAGGGACTAATGGGACTAAAGATACTAAAGAAAATATAGAGCCCAAAGAGACCAAAGAGACCGAAGAGACTGAAGAGACTGAAGAGACTGAAGCGACCAACGGTACCAACGGGACCAACGGGACCAAAGGTACTAAAGGGACAAAAGGTACAAAAGGGACAAGAGGGACCAAAGGCACCAAAGTGACTAAAGGGACCAAAGGGACCAAAGGGACTAGAGGGACTAAAGGAACTAATGGGACCAAAGAGACTAAAGGGACTAAAGAGAATAAATAGACTAAAGAGACTAAAGAGACCAAAGAGACCTAAGAGACGAAAGGGACTAAATGGACTGAAGGGAGTAAAAAGACCAAAGTGACCAAAAAGACCAAGGAGATTAAAGAGACTAAAAAGAGCAAAGGGACTAAAGACCAAGGAGATTAAAGAGATTAAAAAGAGCAAAGGGGCTAAATGGACCAAAGGGACTAAAGGGACTAAAAGGACTAAAGGGACTAAAGGGACTAAAGGGAGTAAATAGACTAAATAGACTAAATAGACTAAAGAGGCTTAAGAGACTAAAGAGACCAAAGAGACTAAAGAAACCAAAGGGACCAAAAGGACTAATAGGCCTAAACTAACTAAATTAACTAATGGCACCAAAAGAAGTAAAGGGACTAAAGGGACTAATAGGCCTAAAGGGACTAATGGGACTGAAGATACTAAAGAGAATATAGAGACTAAAGAAACCAAAGGGACCAAAAGGACTAATAGGCCTAAACTGACTAAATTAACTAATGGCACCAAAGGAAGTAAAGGGACTAAAGGGACTAATAGGCCTAAAGGGACTAATGGGACTAAAGATACTAAAGAGAATATAGAGCCTAAAGAAACCAAAGGGACCAAAGGGACTAAAGGGACTAAAAGGACCAAAAAGAACAAAGGGGCCAAAGGGACCAATGGTACTAAAGGGACTAAAAGGAGTAAAGAGACCAAAGAGACCAAAGAGACAAAAGAGACCAAAGAGACCAAAGAGACTAAAGAGAATAAAGAGACTAAAGAGACAAAAACGACGAAAGGGATTAAAGAGACCAAAGAGACTAAACAGGTTGAAAACCAAAAAAGCAAGGAAACAATAAAATTAAGCAAAAAAAAACGTTACAAACATAAAATAATTACAACTGAGAACCATAGAAGCCAACAAAGCAAATAGGTCAAGGCGATAAAGTCATTAAAAAGCGCAATACGATAAAAAGATCCAAGAGACTAAAAAGACTAAAGAAGCTAAAGTGCCCAAAAAGACGAAAGAGCTCAAAGAGACCAAAGAGACTACAGATATTAAAGAGGTCAAAAAGATTAAAGAGATGATAAAGTGATAAATTCATTATAAAGGAATATACGATAAAAAAGATCCAAGAGGTTTAAGACACTAAAGAGGCTAAAAAGACCAAAGAAACTAAAGACAAAAGAGACTAAAGTCACCGAGGAGACTAAAGAGACCAAAGAGATTAAATAAATTATGGATTCTGAACTAAAGAGACTGAAAATCTCTGAAATTTCTGAAACTGAGGAAACATAAACCGAACGACCTTACACTTCAGAACTCAAAAAATTAAAAACGTGAAAAGTTGAAAATCCAGAAAACCTAGAAAAAGTTGAAGTCTTGTGGACTAATAAACTGACAAGCTTAGAAAATCGAAACACAAATGAACTAAATAACTTGAGTATATTGAAGAACAAAAGAGACTAAAGAGACTAAAACAACTAAAGAGACTAGACTAAACAGCTTAAAACAAAAAGACAGAAAAAAGATCAAAGACCCAGGCAGACACCAAACAGACTAAAGACCACAAAGTCCATTGAGATCAAAAGAATAAGATAACTAAAAATACTTAAGAGACAATATAATTGACGGGAAGCAGACAAACCAAGCAAATTAGGGAGGAAGAAGTGACTAAAGAGACAAAACAAGCACAAATTTGGAAATCTAATGTAATACCGGAATAGACATAATATCTGAGAATCCAGTCTTTGGAATATTTTCTATTAATTAATTTTTTGGTTTTATGTATATGAATTCCGTATGGATTCAAAATCAAACAATAGTCTCATATTTTTAAAACCCTCTTTTCTTAATTTAATGGTTTTTCAATTAAAAAAAAAAAACAAAATTAAAAATCAAGCTGCTTATGAAATATGTATTTTCTTTGTTAGTTGAATTCGGAAAAAAATATTGCCGTTAATACTTATTTATACAACCAGGGTAAAAGGTCCCAGGACAACAAGTGCCATGGCAGTTTTTTCACGTGTTGCATCCGACACTTGTTCTACGTGTTACTTTTCAAAAAAAATTATATACATTATTGATATCTATCCTGTGCTAATTATTTAGAAACGATACACGTTTGACCTAAAAAAATTAGATGAAAAAATTACTTTTTTTTAACAATATTTGGCAAAAATTGAATAGAAGATGGGTCGTTTTCCTCCACAAGCATGTTACTGAAAAAACTCCCCTTACGGGCGATTTCCTCGGAATCAGGTCTTTACCGGAAATTATTAGCGCGGTGCCGTTTTATAGTTCCACAAATATAATCGGAAATATATAGTATCCATTTAGCAAACAAAAGATGTTTTTTTACATTTGTTACGGAACTTTATAACGTTCATTTGGATTATCGACTGTTTCGGTGCAAAAATTTCAAAACCCCATTTCGAAACAAAACAAAAATGATCATCGATCCCGACAAGACTCCGACTAACAAAGCGCATGCAGTGTTCCGAAAACTCCTCTTTTTCGCCCGTCTGCATCACTATTTCCGTTGAATGAACAACTTCCCTTGCTGTGTATTGTGGATTTAATTCAGCATAGTGGCATTGTTTGTGTGTTTGTTGCAGCAGCAAGTGGAGGCGCGTTTCACTCATCATCAGCAGTTTTAGAGTCCGTTCTCCTCGTTTTCCATGTACTTCTACTACGTAAGTTCTAAGAGGGAAAGAGAGGGAGATGTGCTTCGGTCGACCCGGCTAACACCCTACTTTCCAGGTTAAATTCAACTTCTCGTCGAATGGCCAAAGTGTGTTATGTAAAATATTTTCTATAAATGTGTAAATTAAAAGAATGTTATATTCCTTGAATAAATTGTGTACATTTTTTACCGACTCGTCTTCTTGACGGATGCAGCACCATCGGAAAGGCATTAAGGCGGAATGCACATGTGCGCGAACGCCCGCATCGGCACTATATTGTTTCCAATATGGCCGCGTCACATGGGACTGTCCCATTATTTTTATTGCGGTTGCGACGATGAAAATGCAAAGTTGCAAATGTGCGCGGACGGAACACAAAGACTCGAGACGTTTTCGAAAGCATCAAGTGGAACTAACGCAGATTAATGAAAGTCTTTGTTCCTCGGACCGGCTTTTATCTTTTGTTATGAACTTTCTTATTTAAACGGTTACGTTGGTGTTCGATTCGAAAATCGACTTTGCAGCATCGCCGGTCGATCATTCAACCTTGGAAATTCAGTTTGAAGAGCAAAACATCGAGCAAACAAGCTCAGAGACGCTACATAGTTTCACTCATCTCGAAACTTCGTTGTAAACACCGCCAAAGCCGCTTAAGACTGAACGGAGTTGCTCAGGGTCTCGCGTTGCAACCCTCACTTTTCGTCGCCCTTCAAAACAACTTGTCAGTGGCGGCACTAGATGTGCGACCGCATGAGTTTTGGTATCTTCAAGAATTAAACCAGTTGGCAACCAATCAGACACAAGGAAACACTTCTAGGTCCCTCTAAAGAATCGAGACCCTGGGGCATGGACCGTACGCCATATAGATGATACGGGATATTTTCCAGACGTCGGCGTCGACGTAACTGTAACAAATAAATTAAAAACGCCAGGTCTTTCGCACAAAACACGTGCGGCTGGAGCGCATGTGGTCTACAGTGAATCCTGCATCTCCATAATTGCTTTTATATAATTTTGTTAGTATCTGCTATGTTTATCAATATTTTAATTTTTTTAATTTTTTGGATAATCGTCCTTTTATTTTTCTTGAATTTTTTGTTAGACAAAAGAGACAAATAAAACAATAGTGAAGGAGCGAAGAGATCAAGGCGACTAAAGAGACTAAATAGATTAAAGAAACGAAAGAAGCTATAATGTATAAAGTATCCAATAAGACAAAATACATCATTGTAACTTAAGTGGCCAAAGTGAATAATGGGACAATAGTTACGAAAGCGATAAAAAGACGAAAGAGCAAACACAAACAACAGTGAAGAGACTAAAAAATTATAGAAACCATTAAGTCCAAAGAGACTACAGACAGTAACAAGACTAAAAGAGACCAAAGAAACCCAAAATGCAAACCAAATAAATGAGGCAAAAGACAGAAAATACGTAGAGGGACCCAAGAAAACATAGATATTAAAGAAACTAAAGAGCTTATTGTAAGTTTTTAATTGCTTATTCGAAACAAAACTAAAAAGACTAAAGAGATTGAATAAACTAAAGAAACCAAAGAGACCAAAGAGCCCAAAGAGCCCAAAGGACACTAAAAAGACAATAGGAAAATATGAGCCACCGAAAAAGACACCCGAAAAAGCCAATAATCAATAGAACGTAAATGGACAAAAAATATAAAAAAAAAACAACAAAAGAATTAACCACAGAAAACAAATAGATTAACAGGACTAAAGGGACAACACAGACTAAAGAGAGTTAAAAGGAAAAAATATAAAAGATTGTAAAGTGTCAAAAGACACAAAAGGCACCAATTAAACTAAAGGAGTAAGGAAAATAGAAATCGAAGAGAGAAAAATGATTTAAGAGACAAAATAAAAGACTATTGAGATGAAATAAGCCAAAAGATCAAGAAAACGAAAGAAGCTACAAATTACTAAAGAGACAAGAAAGGAAGATGACACTAAAAAGAACAAAAGATACTTAAGACAAAATACGATCATAAAGATACTCATGAGACAAATAGACAAAAGAGAATACAATAAACAAAAGGGAAAAAAGTATCAAAATGAATAGTAGATCCAAAAAAGATAAAAGGGCCAAACAGGTCAAATAGTCCAAAGAGACCCAAGGACCAAAGAACCCAAAGAAACCAAAGAAACTATTATATTAAAAAGTCTACAAAGATTATAGAGACCAAAGAGATGAAAGAAACAATAAAGACTAAAGTAACCAATAAGACAAAAAGCCAAAATACTTCCATGTAACCTAAGTTGCCGAAGTGACTAATAGGACAACACATACGAAAGCGATAAAAAGATACAAAAGAAGAAAAAACACGAAAAACAACTGTGCGGTGCTTCACTTATTCTTATTCCTACAAACTGTTGAGACTGCAAAACAAAGCTTATCTTTTTACCACCCTTCACAAATGGGATAAATGGGACAGTCCATCTCTAAGGAGGGAAGCCTTTCTGTTCTTAAAAACTAGAGTTGTCTAAATAGCAATCTCGAATCCTACAACAACAATGAAGAGAGTAAAGAGATCAAAAAGCATTAAGGCGAAAGAGACTACAGACACCAACAAGACTGAAAGAGCCGAAAGAAACTAAAAAGACAAACGAAATAAATAAGACGAAAGACAGAAAACACCACGAGGAACAAAAAAAATAAAGAGACTATAGAAAATAAACAGTTTCTTGAATTGTCCACTTAATTTCCTTTATTACATCGTGAATCGGTGATACACTGCGAATAGGAAACTTGATAAGATCTTAATTCTTTATTCCAAACAAAACTAAAGAGACCAAAGACACCAAAGAAACTAAAGAAACTAAAGAGTCTAAGGGACTAAAAAGACTAAAGTGATTAAAGAAACTAAAGAGACCAAAGACACCAAAGAGACCAAAAAGACCAAAGAGACTAAAGAGACTAAAGAGACTAAAGAGACTAAAGAAATTAAAGAAACTAAAGAGACCAAAGAGACCAACGAGACCAAAGAAACCAAAGAGATCAAAGAGACCAAAGAGACTAAAGAGACTAAAGAGAGAAAGAGACCAAAGAGACTAAAGAGACTAAAGAGACTAAAGAGACTAAAGAGACTAAACTGACCAAAAAGCCCAAGAAGATTAAAGAGACTAAAGAGACTAAAGAGACTAAAGAGACTAAAGAGACTAAAGAGACTAAAGAGACTAAAGAGACTAAAAAGACTAAAGTGACTAAAGAGACTAAAGAGACTAAAGAGACTAAAGAGACTAAAGAGACTAAAGAGACTAAAGAGACTAAAGAGACTAAAGAGACTAAAGAGACTAAAGAGACTAAAGAGACTAAAGAGACTAAAGAGACTAAAGAGACTAAAGAGACTAAAGAGACTAAAGAGACTAAGTAAATAGACTAAAAGCCAAAAGGGATAAAAGATGCAAATAAGAAAAGTGACAAAACCGACAATAAGAAACCAAATGGACCAAAAAGATCAAAGAGGCCATAAAGCCCAAAGAGGCCAAAGAGACCAAAGAGGCTAAAGAGAGTAAATAGACTAAAATGACTAAAGATACTAAAGAGACTAAAGAGACTAAAGAGACTAAAGAGACTAAAGAGACTAGAGAGACTAGAGAGACTAGGGAGACTAGGGAGACTAGAGAGACTAGAGAGACTAGAGAGACTAGAGAGACTAGAGAGACTAGAGAGACTAGAGAGACTAGAGAGACTAGAGAGACTAGAGAGACTAGAGAGACTAGAGAGACTAGAGAGACTAGAGAGACTAGAGAGACTAGAGAGACTAGAGAGACTAAAGAGACTAAAGAGACTAAGTAAATAGACTAAAAGCCTTTTGGATAAAAGAGACCAAAGAGACCAAAGAGACCAAAGAGACCAAAGAGACCAAAGAGACCAAAGAGACCAAAGAGACCAAAGAGACCAAAGAGACCAAAGAGACCAAAGAGACCAAAGAGACCAAAGATACCAAAGAGACCAAAGAGACCAAAGAGACCAAAGAGACCAAAGAGACCAAAGAGACCAAAGAGACCAAAGAGACCAAAGAGACCAAAGAGACCAAAGAGACCAAAGAGACCAAAGAGACCAAAGAGACCAAAGAGACCAAAGAGACCAAAGAGACCATTGAGACTAAAGAGACTAAAGAGACTAAAGAGACTAAAAAGACTAAAGAGACTAAAAAGACTAAAGATACTAAAGAGACTAAAGAGACTAAAGATACTAAAAAGACTAAAGAGACTAAAGAGACTAAAAACACCAAAGAGACCAAATAGAGTAAATACACTAAAAGCCAAAAGGGATAAGAGATACAAATAAAAAGAGTGACAAAACCGACAAAAAGAAACAACCAGACAAAAAAAAACTAAAAATGATAAAAAGCCAAACTGACAAAAAGACTAAAAGCAAAAGGAGACAAAAAGACTAACAAAACCAAAAAAAAACAAAAAAATATACAAAAGATATCAGAAACCAATGACATACTTTGCTATGAGACTAAAGAGAATAAAGAGACTAAAGAGACTAAAGAGACTAAAGAGACTAAAGAGACTAAAGAGACTAAAGAGACTAAAGAGACTAAAGAGACTAGAGAGACTAGAGAGACTAGAGAGACTAGAGAGACTAGAGAGACTAGAGAGACTAGAGAGACTAGAGAGACTAGAGAGACTAGAGAGACTAGAGAGACTAGAGAGACTAGAGAGACTAGAGAGACTAGAGAGACTAGAGAGACTAGAGAGACTAGAGAGACTAGAGAGACTAGAGAGACTAGAGAGACTAGAGAGACTAGAGAGACTAGAGAGACTAGAGAGACTAGAGAGACTAGAGAGACTAGAGAGACTAGAGAGACTAGAGAGACTAGAGAGACTAGAGAGACTAGAGAGACTAAAGAGACTAAAGAGACTAAGTAAATAGATTAAAAGCCAAAAGGGATAAAAGATGCAAATAAGAAAAGTGACAAAACCGACAATAAGAAACCAAATAGACCAAAAAGATCAAAGAGGCCATAAAGCCCAAAGAGACCAAAGAGACCAAAGAGACCAAAGAGACCAAAGAGACCAAAGAGACCAAAGAGACCAAAGAGACCAAAGAGACTAAAGAGACTAAAGAGACTAAAGAGACTAAAGAGACTAAAGAGACTAAAGAGACTAAAGAGACTAAAGATACTAAAGAGACTAAAGAGACTAAAGAGACCAAAGAGACCAAAGAGACCAAAGAGACCAAAGAGACCAAAGAGACCAAAGAGACCAAAGAGACCAAAGAGACCAAAGAGACCAAAGAGACCAAAGAGACCAAAGAGACCAAAGAGACCAAAGAGACCAAAGAGACCAAAGAGACCAAAGATACCAAAGAGACCAAAGAGACCAAAGATACCAAAGAGACCAAAGAGACCAAAGAGACCAAAGAGACCAAAGAGACCAAAGAGACCAAAGAGACCAAAGAGACCAAAGAGACCAAAGAGACCAAAGAGACCAAAGAGACCAAAGAGACCAAAGAGACCAAAGAGACCAAAGAGACCAAAGAGACCAAAGAGACCAAAGAGACCAAAGAGACCAAAGAGACCAAAGAGACCAAAGAGACCAAAGAGACCAAAGAGACCAAAGAGACCAAAGATACCAAAGAGACCATTGAGACCAAAGAGACCAAAGAGACCAAAGAGACCAAAGAGACCAAAGAGACCAAAGAGACCAAAGAGACCAAAGAGACCAAAGAGACCAAAGAGACCAAAGAGACCAAAGAGACCAAAGAGACCAAAGAGACCAAAGAGACCAAAGAGACCAAAGAGACCAAAGAGACCAAAGAGACCATTGAGACTAAAGAGACTAAAGAGACTAAAGAGACTAAAAAGACTAAAGAGACTAGAGAGACTAGAGAGACTAGAGAGACTAGAGAGACTAGAGAGACTAGAGAGACTAGAGAGACTAGAGAGACTAGAGAGACTAGAGAGACTAGAGAGACTAGAGAGACTAGAGAGACTAGAGAGACTAGAGAGACTAGAGAGACTAGAGAGACTAGAGAGACTAGAGAGACTAGAGAGACTAGAGAGACTAGAGAGACTAGAGAGACTAGAGAGACTAGAGAGACTAGAGAGACTAGAGAGACTAGAGAGACTAGAGAGACTAGAGAGACTAGAGAGACTAGAGAGACTAGAGAGACTAGAGAGACTAGAGAGACTAGAGAGACTAGAGAGACTAGAGAGACTAGAGAGACTAGAGAGACTAGAGAGACTAGAGAG
Source organism: Diaperis boleti (assembly GCA_963583935.1). Classification (NCBI taxonomy): domain Eukaryota; kingdom Metazoa; phylum Arthropoda; class Insecta; order Coleoptera; family Tenebrionidae; genus Diaperis; species Diaperis boleti. The sequence goes on from OY757242.1 coordinate 11,601,749, forward strand.
TCTAGAGAGACTAGAGAGACTAGAGAGACTAGAGAGACTAGAGAGACTAGAGAGACTAAAGAGACTAGAGAGACTAAAGAGACTAAAGAGACTAAGTAAATAGATTAAAAGCCAAAAGGGATAAAAGATGCAAATAAGAAAAGTGACAAAACCGACAATAAGAAACCAAATAGACCAAAAAGATCAAAGAGGCCATAAAGCCCAAAGAGACCAAAGAGACCAAAGAGACCAAAGAGACTAAAGAGACTAAAGAGACTAAAGAGACTAAAGAGACCAAAGAGACTAAAGAGACTAAAGAGACTAAAGATACTAAAGAGACTAAAGAGACCAAAGAGACCAAAGAGACCAAAGAGACCAAAGAGACCAAAGAGACCAAAGAGACCAAAGAGACCAAAGAGACCAAAGAGACCAAAGAGACCAAAGAGACCAAAGAGACCAAAGAGACCAAAGAGACCAAAGAGACCAAAGAGACCAAAGATACCAAAGAGACCAAAGAGACCAAAGATACCAAAGAGACCAAAGAGACCAAAGAGACCAAAGAGACCAAAGAGACCAAAGAGACCAAAGAGACCAAAGAGACCAAAGAGACCAAAGAGACCAAAGAGACCAAAGAGACCAAAGAGACCAAAGAGACCAAAGAGACCAAAGAGACCAAAGAGACCAAAGAGACCAAAGAGACCAAAGAGACCAAAGAGACCAAAGAGACCAAAGAGACCAAAGAGACCAAAGAGACCAAAGAGACCAAAGAGACCAAAGAGACCAAAGAGACCAAAGAGACCAAAGAGACCAAAGAGACCAAAGAGACCAAAGAGACCAAAGAGACCAAAGAGACCATTGAGACTAAAGAGACTAAAGAGACTAAAGAGACTAAAGAGACTAAAAAGACTAAAGAGACTAAAAACACCAAAGAGACCAAATAGAGTAAATACACTAAAAGCCAAAAGGGATAAGAGATACAAATAAAAAGAGTGACAAAACCGACAAAAAGAAACAACCAGACAAAAAAAAACTAAAAATGATAAAAAGCCAAACTGACAAAAAGACTAAAAGCAAAAGGAAACAAAAAGACTAACAAAACCAAAAAAAAACAAAAAAATATACAAAAGATATCAGAAACCAATGACATACTTTGCTATGAGACTAAAGAGAATAAAGAGACTAAAGAGACTAAAGAGACTAAAGAGACTAAAGAGACTAAAGAGACTAAAGAGACTAAAGAGACTAAAGAGACTAAAGAGACTAAAGAGACTAGAGAGACTAGAGAGACTAGAGAGACTAGAGAGACTAGAGAGACTAGAGAGACTAGAGAGACTAGAGAGACTAGAGAGACTAGAGAGACTAGAGAGACTAGAGAGACTAGAGAGACTAGAGAGACTAGAGAGACTAAAGAGACTAGAGAAACTAAAGGGACTAAAGAGACTAGAGAAACTAGAGAGACTAAAGAGACTAGAGAGTTTAGAAAGACTAAAGAGACTAAAGAGACTAAAGAGATTAAAGAGACTAAGTAAATAGACTAAAAGCCTTTTGGATAAAAGATGCAAATAAGAAAAGTGACAAAACCGACAAAAAGAAACCAAATGGACCAAAAAGATCAAAGAGGCCATAAAGCCCAAAGAGGTCAAAGAGACCAAAGAGGCTAAAGAGAGTAAATAGACTAAAAAGACTAAAGATACTAATGAGACTAAAGAGACTAAAGAGACTAAAGAGACTAAAGAGACTAAAGAGACTAAAGAGACTAAAGAGACTAAAGAGACTAAAGAGACTAAAGAGACTAAAGAGACTAAAGAGACTAAAGAGACTAAAGAGACTAAAGAGACTAAAGAGACTAAAGAGACTAAAGAGACTAAAGAGACTAAAGAGACTAAAGAGACTAAAGAGACTAAAGAGACTAAAGAGACTAAAGAGACTAAAGAGACTAAAGAGACTAAAGAGACTAAAGAGACTAAAGAGACTAAAGAGACTAAAGAGACTAAAGAGACTAAAGAGACTAAAGAGACTAAAGAGACTAAAGAGACTAAAGAGACTAAAGAGACTAAAGAGACTAAAGAGACTAAAGAGACTAAAGAGACTAAAGAGACTAAAGAGACTAAGTAAATAGACTAAAAGCCAAAAGGGATAAAAGATACAAATAAGAAAAGTGACAAAACCGACAATAAGAAACCAAATGGACCAAAAAGATCAAAGAGGCCATAAAGCCCAAAGAGGCCAAAGAGACCAAAGAGGCTAAAGAGAGTAAATAGACTAAAGATACTAAAGAGACTAAAGAGACTAAAGAGACTAAAGAGACTAAAGAGACTAAAGAGACTAAAGAGGCCATAAAGCCCAAAGAGGCCAAAGAGACCAAAGAGGCTAAAGAGAGTAAATAGACTAAAGATACTAAAGAGACTAAAGAGACTAAAGAGACTAAAGAGACTAAAGAGACTAAAGAGACTTAAGAGACTAGAGAGACTAGAGAGACTAGACTAGAGAGACTAGAGAGACTAGAGAGACTAGAGAGACTAGAGAGACTAGAGAGACTAGAGAGACTAGAGATACTAGAGAGACTAGAGAGACTAGACAGACTAGACAGACTAGAGAGACTAGAGAGACTAGAGAGACTAGAGAGACTAGAGAGACTAGAGAGACTAGAGAGACTAGAGAGACTAGAGAGACTAGAGAGACTAGAGAGACTAGAGAGACTAGAGAGACTAGAGAGACTAGAGAGACTAGAGAGACTAGAGAGACTAGAGAGACTAGAGAGACTAGAGAGACTAGAGAGACTAGAGAGACTAGAGAGACTAGAGAGACTAGAGAGACTAGAGAGACTAGAGAGACTAGAGAGACTAGAGAGACTAGAGAGACTAGAGAGACTAGAGAGACTAGAGAGACTAGAGAGACTAGAGAGACTAGAGAGACTAGAGAGACTAGAGAGACTAGAGAGACTAGAGAGACTAGAGAGACTAGAGAGACTAGAGAGACTAGAGAGACTAGAGAGACTAGAGAGACTAGAGAGACTAGAGAGACTAGAGAGACTAGAGAGACTAGAGAGACTAGAGAGACTAGAGAGACTAGAGAGACTAGAGAGACTAGAGAGACTAGAGAGACTAGAGAGACTAGAGAGACTAGAGAGACTAGAGAGACTAGAGAGACTAAAGAGACTAGAGAGACTAAGGAGACTAAAGAGACTAAGTAAATAGATTAAAAGCCAAAAGGGATAAAAGATGCAAATAAGAAAAGTGACAAAACCGACAATAAGAAACCAAATAGACCAAAAAGATCAAAGAGGCCATAAAGCCCAAAGAGACCAAAGAGACAAAAGAGACCAAAGAGACCAAAGAGACCAAAGAGACCAAAGAGACCAAAGAGACCAAAGAGACCAAAGAGACTAAAGAGACTAAAGAGACTAAAGAGACTAAAGAGACTAAAGAGACTAAAGAGACTAAAGAGACTAAAGAGACTAAAAAGACTAAAGATACTAAAGAGACTAAAGAGACTAAAGAGACTAAAAAGACTAAAGAGACTAAAGAGACTAAAAACACCAAAGAGACCAAATAGAGTAAATACACTAAAAGCCAAAAGGGATAAGAGATACAAATAAAAAGAGTGACAAAACCGACAAAAAGAAACAACCAGACAAAAAAAAACTAAAAATGATAAAAAGCCAAACTGACAAAAAGACTAAAAGCAAAAGGAGACAAAAAGACTAACAAAACCAAAAAAAAAAACAAAAAAATATACAAAAGATATCAGAAACCAATGACATACTTTGCTATGAGACTAAAGAGAATAAAGAGACTAAAGAGACTAAAGAGACTAAAGAGACTAAAGAGACTAAAGAGACTAAAGAGACTAAAGAGACTAAAGAGACTAAAGAGACTAAAGAGACTAAAGAGACTAAAGAGACTAAAGAGACTAAAGAGACTAAAGAGACTAAAGAGACTAAAGAGACTAAAGAGACTAAAGAGACTAAAGAGACTAAAGAGACTAAAGAGACTAAAGAGACTAAAGAGACTAAAGAGACTAAAGAGACTAAAGAGACTAAAGAGACTAAAGAGACTAAAGATACTAAAGAGACTAAAGAGACTAAAGAGACTAAAGAGACTAAAACACCAAAGAGACTAAAGAGACTAAAGAGACTAAAGAGACTAAAGAGACTAAAGAGACTAAAGAGACTAAAGAGACTAAAGAGACTAAAAAGACTAAAGATACTAAAGAGACTAAAGAGACTAAAGAGACTAAAGAGACTAAAACACCAAAGAGACCAAATAGAGTAAATACACTAAAAGCCAAAAGGGATAAGAGATACAAATAAAAAGAGTGACAAAACCGACAAAAAGAAACAACCAGACAAAAAAAAAACTAAAAATGATAAAAAGCCGAACTGACAAAAAGACTAAAAGCAAAAGGAGACAAAAAGACTAACAAAACCAAAAAAAAAACAAAAACATATACAAAAGATATCAGAAACCAATGACATACTTTGCTATGAGACTAAAGAGAATAAAGAGACTAAAGAGACTAAAGAGACTAAAGAGACTAAAGAGACTAAAGAGACTAAAGAGACTAAAGAGACTAAAGAGACTAAAGAGACTAAAGAGACTAAAGAGACTAAAGAGACTAAAGAGACTAGAGAGACTAGAGAGACTAGAGAGACTAGAGAGACTAGAGAGACTAGAGAGACTAGAGAGACTAGAGAGACTAGAGAGACTAGAGAGACTAGAGAGACTAGAGAGACTAGAGAGACTAGAGAGACTAGAGAGACTAGAGAGACTAGAGAGACTAGAGAGACTAGAGAGACTAGAGAGACTAGAGAGACTAGAGAGACTAGAGAGACTAGAGAGACTAGAGAGACTAGAGAGACTAGAGAGACTAGAGAGACTAGAGAGACTAGAGAGACTAGAGAGACTAGAGAGACTAGAGAGACTAGAGAGACTAGAAAGACTAAAGAGACTAAAGAGACTAAAGAGACTAAAGAGACTAAAAGCCTTTTGGATAAAATATGCAAATAAGAAAAGTGACAAAACCGACAAAAAGAAACCAAATGGACCAAAAAGATCAAAGAGGCCATAAAGCCCAAAGAGGCCAAAGAGACCAAAGAGGCTAAAGAGAGTAAATAGACTAAAAGGACTAAAGATACTAAAGAGACTAAAGAGATTAAAGAGACTAAAGAGACTAAAGAGACTAAAGAGACTAAGTAAATAGACTAAAAGCCAAAAGGGATAAAAGATACAAATAAGAAAAGGACAAAACCGACAATAAGAAACCAAATGGACCAAAAATATCAAAGAGGCCATAAAGCCCAAAGAGGCCAAAGAGACCAAAGAGGCTAAAGAGAGTAAATAGACTAGAGATACTAAAGAGACTAAAGAGACTAAAGAGACTAAAGAGACTAAAGACACTAAAGAGACTAAAGAGACTAAAGAGACTAAAGAGACTAAAGAGACTAAAGAGACTAAAGAGACTAAAGAGACTAAAGAGACTAAAGAGACTAAAGAGACTAAAGAGACTAAAGAGACTAAAGAGACTAAAGAGACTAAAGAGACTAAAGAGACTAAAGAGACTAAAGAGACTAAAGAGACTAAAGAGACTAAAGAGACTAAAGAGACTAAAGAGACTAAAGAGACTAAAGAGACTAAAGAGACTAAAGAGACTAAAAAGACTAAAGATACTAAAGATACTAAAAAGACTAAAGAGACTAAAGAGACTAAAGAGACTAAAGAGACTAAAGAGACTAAAGAGACTAAAGAGACTAAAGAGACTAAAGAGTAAAGAGACTAAAGAGACTAAAAACACCAAAGAGACTAAATAGAGTAAATACGCTAAAAGCCAAAAGGGATAAGAGATACAAATAAGAAGAGTGACAAAACCGACAAAAAGAAACAACCAGACAAAAGAAACTAAAAATGATAAAAAGCCAAACAGACAAAAAGACTAAAAGCAAAAAGAGACAAAAAGACTAACAAAAAAATATATACAAAAGATATCAGAAACCAATGACATACTTTGCTATTTTATCTTCACGATCTAAAGAAACTAAAGATCCAAAAGACTCAAAAGTAACAAAAGGATCTAAAGACACTAAAGAAGCTAAAGAGACCAAATGGACCAAAAAGAACAAAGATGCCATAAAGCCCAAAGACAAAAACACTAAACATTCTTAAATGACTAATGCAAGACCGAAGAGACTAAAGAAAGTGCAGTGACTAAAAGGTAATAACGGATGGAAGCGACTAAATAAATGAAAGAGAACTTAAGCGACTAGAGCAATAATAGACACTAAAGACACTAAAAGCCAAGAAGAACAAGGAGATAAAAACATTAAAGCGAAAAATAGCAAAACAGTACAAGAAAAATTAAAATATCATCATAGGCAAGGGGAACAAATAAGTCAAGGCGATGAAGTCATCAAAAAGACCAACACGATAAGAGAGATCCAAGAGACAACAGAAACCAAAGAAACCACAGAAACCAAAGAAACCAGAGAAACTAGACAAACTAGAGGAACTAAAGTTAGTAAAAAAACTAAAGTAACTACAGGAACAAAACTAAAAACACCAAAGAGCCAAAAGAAATTAAAGACATCAAAGAGACTAACTTGAATAAATAGACTAAAGGGCTAAAAGAGAATTAAAAAGAATATAAAAAGACAAAAATCGTCAATGAAAGACCGGAAAGTAACAAGAAGAGAAGAAAGATTAATTCAACTACAGAATCCACAGAGAATAAAAGAATTAAGAAATAACACAGGATGAAGAGAGAAGAAAGGATAAAATGAGGGTGAAGTGACACAGACACAAAAGAGTCTAATAAAACCAAAGGGATAAGGAAAATTACAGATCAAAGAGGACGTAGTGATATAAAAGACTAATGAGACAATACAAAAGACTAGAGGAATGAAGTAAGCCAAAAAGACCAAGAAAACCAAAGAGGCTAAAGTGATTAAGGAGACAATATAGGAAGAAGACACCGAAAATAACAAAGAGACCAAAGGGAGCAAAGAGACAGCACAGACTAAAATAATTATAAGAGACTCATGAGACAAATAGACAAAACGGAATAAGAGAGACAAAAGATAAAAACGTATCAAAACAAACAATGGAGTCTAAATCTAAAGTGTCTAAAGAGTCTAAAGAGCCTAAAGAGCCTAAAGAGCCTAAAGAGCCTAAAGAGCCTAAAGAGCCTAAAGAGCCTAAAGAGCCTAAAGAGCCTAAAGAGCCTAAAGAGCCTAAAGAGCCTAAAGAGCCTAAAGAGCCTAAAGAGCCTAAAGAGCCTAAAGAGCCTAAAGAGCCTAAAGAGCCTAAAGAGCCTAAAGAGCCTAAAGAGCCTAAAGAGCCTAAAGAGCCTAAAGAGCCTAAAGAGCCTAAAGAGCCTAAAGAGCCTAAAGAGCCTAAAGAGCCTAAAGAGCCTAAAGAGCCTAAAGAGCCTAAAGAGCCTAAAGAGCCTAAAGAGCCTAAAGAGCCTAAAAAGCCTAAAGAGTCTAAAAAGTCTAAACAGTCTTCTAAAGAGTCTAAAGAGTCTAAAGAGACCAAAGAGACAAAAGCGATTAAAGAGACTAAGACAAAAAGAACAAAAAAAAAACAAGATAAAAAAAGAGACAAAAGGGGCCAAACGGAGCAAAACGATCAAAGATGTCAAAAAGACCAAAGAGACAACACAGACTAAAATGATTATAAGAGACTCATGAGACAAATAGACCAAACGGAATAAAATATACAAAAGCTAAAAACGTATCAAAACAAGAAAAACAAAAGGGACAAAGGCACCGAAAAAAAAACGACTAGAGCAAGCCTGGACATAAAGGAGATCAAAACCCATAAAGAATAAGGGGAAAATAAAGCAAAATAAACAAAACTAAACAAGAGAGATACAAAAAATATACTAATCCGAATACTGTTATAGCCATCGAAATTATACAGAATAAGTACATCAATAAAACGAAAAACCCAGTATTCTCTTTTTTCCTTTTTGGTCTCTTTTTTGTCTTTTTTTTGTCTTTTTTGTTTCTGTTCTTTCCTTTATCTCTTTTGTTTCTTTAGTATCTGTTGCTCCATTTGTCCCTAGTCTTTTTGGACTTTTTTTGTCTTTTTTGCAACCCTCTTTTTTTCCTGTTTTTAGTCTTTGTTGTCTCTTTAGATTTTTTGAGTATTTTATCTCTTTGATTCATCTCTGGTCTGTTTTGTACCTTTTATCATTTTTTTGTCTTTTTTGTCTTTAGTAAACTTGACCTCTTTGCTTTTTTGGTGCCTTATATCTCATTGTCTTCTAGTCTGTTTTATCGCTTTAGTCACTTAACCTCTTTAGTTTTTTAATGTTTTTGGTTTATTGGATCTCTATAGTTTTTATAGTCTTTTAAGTCACTTTTCTCATCTGTCTGTCTCTTTTTTGCATTGGTCCCTTTCGTCCCTTTTGCTTCTTTCGTCTCATTTCTCTATTTGCCTCGTTAGGGTCTTCTCTTCTCTTGATCACTTTTTTATCCGCTAACATTTTTAACACATTGTTTCGCTATTCCTTTTTGTCTCGTTGGTGGTTTAGTCTTTTTTGTTTCGTTGTTTCCTTTGTCCCTTTTATTTCTTTCGTTTTTTTTGCTGTCTCTTTGAATTTTTTGATTTCTTTAATCTCTTTGATACATTTGGTCCATTTTGTACCTTTTATCATCTTGTTTCTTTTGTTTTGTTGTCATTGATGTCTTCAATATCTTTGATATCTTTTTCTCATTTGCTTTTTTTTTTTTCTCTCTTTTGTCTTGATGTCTTTTTCGTTGTTTTATTCACTTTTATCTGTCTATGTTTTGGTCGTATTATTGTATTTCGTATATGGTATCTATAGTTTTTTTAAGACTTTAGTCGTTTTAGTCCGTTTGAGTCCTGTGATGAATTCACTAAGAGAGAATTAAAACGTAGAAAAAAAATAAAAAAATTGCAAAAAAACTTTGGAAACAAAAAATAGGGAGAATTGAATTTCAGTTTCAACTTTCTTGGAGAAGCACTAAATTGCGTATTGAATACGTGCCGCGTGCCTCGTAGGAACGCCACTGACTGCAAGCAAGCCCAAAGGCGCTACATACTTTCACTCAACTCGAAACTTCCTTGTAAACACCACCAAAGCGGCTTAAGACCGAACGGAGTTCCTCAGGGCCTCGCGTTGCAACCTCCTTATTCTCACCTCTTCACAATAAACTTGCCGACATTTTTATACAGTAAAACAGTAGCGTCGCCGTGTTCGCAAATCGACTTTGCAGCTTCTTATTGTGAACGAAACACAATTGAAACTGGACGTTTAATTAGCACGAGAGGCAACGAGGTGGAAACTACAAAACGAACACGTGCAAAGGGAACAATCGATTTCGCTTCCTTATACAGAGAGCCTTGTCTGCACAACGAAACAGATAGCAGAAGTCGATTGAAAGAGAGGTAAGTGAGATTTTCATCATTTAATTAAAACGAGCTTTGATTATCGACAGGGATAGGGGGGCCTTTGTCGATTGGAATTTCGGTCGAAATGAATGTATAGATGTGGTTTGTGCGCAATGAATGCATATGAATGCAGTGATTGTGGAGATATTGACGGTAATGGATGCATTTGGTATTGTTTTGACAGAATTTTTTTGCTGAGGTGATTAACGTAACAGATGTAAAAAGAAGAAAGGCTGTTCTTCTAATTTCCAATTTTAATTCAATTCCAAGAGTGAGACAAATACAATGTTTTTCAAACGCGTTTGAAGTGATTTCTTTATGATGCTGTTGAAAATCTCTGTCTGATAATAACTGAACGTTTTTTTCGGGTTTAAAGCCAATCGGGTTCCTGAGCTCCTCAAGGTTCCCCAAATTCTTAGGTTGCTTAAGTTCCCAGATTTCTCCTTGATGCTATTGCATTGTTTGGTTTCACGTCCCTTTCTGTTCGGGGAATTCTTCTTGAAACCATAAAACGAAGGAGCGCAGAGAATATCTGGTGAATTTGTGAATCCGGGGACCTTGCCCGTTAGGGGATTTGCTGAAGGATTGTTGATTAGTTTCTTCTAAACTTCGGAAAATCTAAGGCTTCAGGATTAGAAATATAAGGACTGAAAATGTGACCAATACAAAATTTGAAATTGGGAACTTGCGGACCTAAACACTAATTGACAACCGGAACCTTAAAACCTGATATTCCAGAAAATTGAAAAGTGGCGAACCTGAATTCATGAAATTAAATAATAAGGTTTGGCGGCCGAGCGCACAAGGCCGGCAACTACAGACGAGCCACGAAAAGTTCCACTTTTACTCCTAACAAAACAATCTACTATTATAGCGGTTATGCGAACGCTAATATTTCACGTCCCTTCACGACATTTCAAGTCCTTTCAAATCGTTTCAAGTTTCTTCAAGTCGCTTCAAGTCCTTTCAAAATATTTCAAGTCTTTTCCAGTAGTTTCAAGTTTCTTCAAACCACTTCATATCTTTTCAAGTCGCTAAAGGACATTTCAAGTCTTTTTGAAGTCTTCTCAGGTCGCTTCAAGACTATTCAAGACATTTTAAGACTTCAAAACATTAAGTCGCTAAAGGACATTTCAAGTATTTTTTAAGTCTTCCCACGTCGTTTCAAGACCCTTCAAGACTTTTCAAATCGCTTCAAAACATTTCAAGTCACCTCAAGTACCTTCAAAACATCTTTTCATTTTTCAATTTGCTTCAAATCTTTCAAGTCATTTCAAATCCTTTGAAGTCGCTTCAAAGTATTTCAAGTCTTTTCAAGTGACAGATCGCTCCAAAACTCTTCAAGAATTTTGCAGACATTTAAAGTCATTTCAAGTCGCTTCCAATCCCTTCAAGATATATCTTCCCAGGCCGTTTCAAGACTCGTCAAGACATTTCAAGTCTTTTCAAGTCGGTTCAATTCAATACATTTCAAATCTTTCTACGTCGCTTCAAGACTCTTCAAGGCATTTCAAGTCTTGTCAAGTCGCCTAAAAGACATTTCAACTCGTTTCAACTTTCCTCAAGTCGCTTTATCTCTCTTCAAATCGCTTTAAGTCCCTTCAAAATATTTTCTAGTGTTTCAAGTAGTTTCAAAATATTCCAAGTTCCTTTCTGTCGTTTCAAGTCGCCTCAAGTTTTTGAAGTCGCTTTAAGACATTCCAAGTCTTTCCAAAGCCGATTCAAGTTTCTTCAATTATTATCTTGAAGTTTCTTTGATTCCTCTCAAAACTTTTCATGTCGCTCCAAGTCTCTTCAAAATATTTCATGTCGTTTAAATTCGCTCCAAATCTTTTCAAGTCGTTTCAAGTCCTTTTAACATATTTCACGTCGCTTGAAGACCTTTCAAAATATTTCATATTGCCTCAAGTTCCTTCAAAATATAGTAAGTCTTTTCAATTCACTTCAAGCCTTTCAAGTCGTTTCAAAACATTTCAAGTCCTTTCCAGTCGTTTCAAGTTTCTTCAAGTCACTTCATCCCTCTTCAAGACGCTTTAAGACTTTTCAAGACATCTCAAGACTTTTAATGTGGCTTCACGTCTTTCAAGTCGTTTGAACACATTTTAAATCCTTTCAAGTCGCTTCAAATTACTTCAAGTCTTTTAAGTGGTTTGCAGTCCGTTCAAGATATAATTTGAAGTCTTCCCAGATCGCTCGAAGACTCTTCAAGTATTTCTTCAATCATTTCAAGCCTTTCGAATAGTTTCAATTTCCTTCAAGTCGTTTCAAGTTTCCTCAAGTTGGGTCAGCACGTTTTAAGTTGATTCAAGTCGCTTCTAGTCCGTTCAAGATATTTGAAGTCTTCCCAGGTCGCTGCAAGACTCTTCAAGACATTTCAAGACTTTTCAAATCGCTTCAAAACAATTCAAGTCACCTCAAGTACCTTCAAAACATCTTTTCATTTTTCAATTCGCTTCAAATCTTTCAAGTCATTTCAAATCCTTTCAAGTTGCTTCAAAGTTTTTCAAGTAACTTCCAATCCCTTCAAGATATTATTTGAGGTGTTCCCAGATCGCTCCAAGACTCTTCAAGAATTTTGCAGACATTTAAAGTCATTTCAAGTGGCTTCCAATCCCTTCAAGATATATCAAATCTTCCCAGGCCGCTTCAAGACTCTTCAAGATATTTCAAGTCTTTTCAAGTCGCTTCAATTCAAAACATTTCAAATCTTCCCACGTCGCTTCAAGACTCTTCAAGTCTTTTCAAGTCTCTTCCAGTCCCTTCAAAATACTTTAACTCTTCACAGGTCGCTTTAAGATTCTTTAAGACATTACAAGTCTTTTCAAGTCGCTTAAAAGTCATTTCAAGTCGTTTCAAGTTTCCTCAAGCCGTTCTATCTCTCTTTAAATCGCTTTCAATCCCTTCAAAATATTTTCAAGTAGTTTCAAAATATTCCAAGTTCCCTCATGTCGTTTCAAGTCGCCTCAAGTCTTTGAAGTCGTTTCAAGACATTCCAAGTCTTTTCAAAGCCGATTCAAGTTTCTTCAATTATTCTCTTTAAGTTTCTTCGATTCCTTTCAAAACTTTTCAACGCGCCCCAAGTCTCTTCAAAATATTTCATGTCGTTTCAATTCGCTCTAAATCTTTTCAAGTCGTTTCAAGTCCTTTTAACATATTTCACGTCCCTTAAAGACCTTTCAAGTCCTTCTAAATCACTTCAAGTTTCTTCAAGTAGCTTCAAGACTTTTCAAAATATTTCATATCGCCTCAAGTCCCTTCAAAATATAGTAACCCTTTTCAATTCACTTCAAGTCTTTCAAGTCGTTTCAAAACATTTCAAGTCTTTTCCAGTCGTTTTAAGTTTCTTCAAGTTGCTTCATCTCTCTTCAAGTCGTTTTAACACATTTTAAATCCTTTCAAGTCGCTTCAAATTACTTCAAGTCTTTTAATTGGTTTGCAGTCCGTTCAAGATATAATTTGAAGTCTTCCCAGATCGCTTAAAGACTTTTCGAGTATTTCTTCAATCATTTCAAGCCTTTCAAATAGTTTCAATTTCCTTCAAGACGTTTCAAGTTTCCAAAATTTGGGTCAGCACGTTTTAAGTTGTTTCAAGTCGCTTCCAGTCCTTTTAAGATATTTGAAGTCTTCCCAGGTTGCTTCAAGACTCTTCAAGTCTCTACAAGACATTTTAAATCATTTCAAGTCGCTTCCAATGTTTCCAATCCCTTCAAGATATTTCATATCTTCCTATGTCGCTTCAAGACTCTTCAAGACATTTCAAGTCTTTTCAAGTTTCCTCAAGTCGCTTTGAGTCCCTTCAAAATATTTTCAAGTGTTTCAAGTAGTTTCAAAATATTCCAAGTTCTTTCATGTCGCTTCAAGTTGCTTCAAGTTTTTGAAGTCGCTTCAAAACATTCCCAGTCTTTTCAAAGCCGATTCAAGTTTCTTCAATTATTCTCTTTAAGTTTCTTCGATTCCTTCAAAACTTTTCATGACGCTCCAAGTCTCTACAAAATATTTCATGTCATTTAAATTCACTCCAAATCTTTTCAAGTCATTTCAAGTCTTTTAAACATATTTCACGTCGCTTGAAGACATCTCAAGTCCTTCTAAATCATTTCAAGTTTCTTCAAGTCGCTTCAGGACTTTTCAACATATTTCATATTGCCTCAAGTCCCTTCAAAATATAGTAAGTCTTTTCAATTCACTTCAAGTCTTTCAAGTCGTTTCAAAACATTTTAAGGCCTTTCCAGTCGCTTCAAGTTTCTTCAAGTCGCTTCAAATTACTTCAAGTCTTTTAAGTGGTTTGCAGTCCGTTCAAGATATAATTTGAAGTCTTCCCAGATCGCCCCAAGACTCTTCAAGTATTTCTTCAAACACTTCAAGTTTTTCAAATAGTTTCAATTTCCTTCAAGTCGTTTCAAGTTTCCTCAAGTTGGGTCAGCACGTTTTAAGTTGTTTCAAGTCGCTTCCAGTCACTTCAAGATATTTGAAGTCTTCCTAGGTTGCTTTAAGGCTCTTCAAGTCTCTTCAAGACATTTCAATTCATTTCAAGTCGCTTCCAATGCTTCCAATCCCTTCAAGATATTTCATATCTTTCCAGGTCGCTTCAAGACTCTTTAAGACATTTCAAGTCTTTCAAGTGGCTTAGAAGTCATTTCAAGTCGTTTCAAGTTTCCTCAAGTCGCTTTAAGTCCCTTCAAAATATTTTCAAGTGTTTCAAGTAGTTTCAAAATATTCCAAGTTCCTTTATGTCCTTTCAAGTCGCCTCAAGTCTTTAAAGTAGTTTCCAGACATTCCAAGTCTTTTCAAAGCAATTCAAGTTTTTTCAATTATTCTCTTTGAGTTTCTTCAATTCCTTTAAAAACTTTTCAAGTCGCCCCAAGTCTCTTCAAAATATTTTATGTCGTTTCAGTTCGCTCCAAATGTTTTCAAGTCGTTTAAAATTTTTTTAACATATTTCACGTCGCTTGAAGACATTTGAAGTTTTTCTAAATCACTTCAAGTTTCTTCAATTCGCTTCAAGACCTTTCAAAATATTTCATATTGCCTCAAGTCCCTTCAAAATACAGTAAGTCTTTTCAATTCACTTCAAGTCTTTCAAGTCGTTTCAAAACATTTCAAGTCCTTTCTAGTCGCTTCAAATTACTTCAAGTCTTTTAAGTGATTTGCAGTCCGTTCAAGATATAATTTAAAGTCTTCCCAGATCGCTCCAAGACTCTTCAAGTATTTCTTCAATCATTTCAAGCCTTTCAAATAGTTTCAATTTCCTTCAAATCGTTTCAAGTTTCCTCAAGTTGGGTTAGCACGTTTTAAGTTGTTTCAAGTCGCTTCCAGTCCGTTCAAGATATTTGAAGTCTTCCCAGGTTGCTTCAAGACTCTTCAAGTCTCTTCAAGACATTTCAAGTCATTTCAAATCGCTTCCAATGCTTCCAATCCCTTCAAGATATTTCATATCTTCCCAGGTCGCTGCAGGTTTCAAAACATTTCAAGTCCTTTCCAGTCGTTTCAAGTCGCTTTAAGACTCTTCAAGACATTTCAAAACTTTTCAAGTCGCTTCAAATCTTTCAAGTCGTTTCAAGACATTTTAAATCCTTTCAAGTCATTTCAAAGTATTTCAAGTATTTTCAAACGGCTTCAAGTCCCTTCGAGATATAATTTGAAGTCTTCCCAGATCGCTCCAAGACCCTTCAAGTATTTCTTCAAATATTTCAAGTCGCTTCAAGTATTTCAAGTAGTTTCAATTTCCTTCAGGTTGTTTCAAGTTTCCTCATGTTGGGTCAGCACATTTTAAGTTATTTCAAGTGGCTTCCAGTTCCTTCAAGATACTTGAAGTCTTCCCAGGTTTCTTCAAGACTTTTCAAGTCTCTCCAAGACATTTCAGGTTTTTTCAAGTCACTTAAAAGTCATTTCCAGTTTTTTCAAGTCGTTTTATCTTTCTTCAAGTCGCTTTCAGTCCATTCAAAATATTTTCAAGTTCCTTAATGTCGTTTCAATGGCCCACGATATACAAATCTGACTGAATTCTGTCTAAAAGTGAACATCTCACTAACTTCCCGATTATTTTCACTAGGTCATATACAAGTTTTATGAAATTCTTTTTTCTTCACAAAAATGTAAACTTTAGCGCTAAATTAGTAAAATAATGAAATGATTTAAATTTAAAAAAAATCTAAAATATATGCTGCCGATTTGAGAAGCCTCCCAAATTTTTCAAAGCACATGATTGGTAAATTGAGCGGCAGACAAAATATTTTGTCTACGCAGCAAAAATGGCCAATTAAGCGGCAGACAAAACACTTTGCCTGCTTAGGCAGCAAGTATGGTCAATTGGGCGGCAGACAAAATAGTTTGTATGTCTAGGCAGAGAAATGAACATTTGTCATTGCCTATTGACGTTTTGTCGCAATTTTCCACTGTTTCTTGCATAAAAAAAATTACGTGATTTTTGCACAGGGAATTCCAGGGTCAAATTATGAATACGGGGAGGTAGCCCGTTAGGGGATTTGAGGAAGGATTGTTGAAGCACGATTAGTTGTTATAAATTTGGTAAAACCTAGGGATTAGAAGAAACTAAAGACCTCTAAATTTAAAAGACAGCACTTAAAACTTTACAACCTGGAAAGTCGGAAAGTTCAAAAATATGAGAACCTGAAATAGTTAGCAATTAAAAAATTGAAATTGAGAATTTTAGAACCTAACCACTAATTGACAACTGCAACCTTAGAACCTGAAATAATAGAAGATTGAAATGTGGCAAACCTGAATTCATAAAAACAGAAAAAGAAAAAGAATTGTTTTATAATAGTTATAAGTCCAATCTTCATGGATACATAGTTTTATAGCTTTATCATAGTTCAATCACAGTTGTATAGTTTTCTAGTTTTATAGTTTGAGCATAGTTTTATAATAATTTCACAGCTGAATCCTAGTTTTGTTATAGTTTCATAGTATCATTGTTTCATATTGTTATAGTTTGATCATAATTTTACTACAATTTGATGGAATCATTGTTTTTTAGTTTGATAATGTCATGGTTTAAGATTTCATAATTTCATCACGGTTTCATAACTGTTTCATCATTGTTTTATAAGGCCTATCTTCATGGATGCATAGTTTTGTAGCTTTACAACAGTTTAATCACATTTATATTTTCACAGCTTTATGGGTTGATCAAAGTTTTATAATAATTTCACAGCTGCATCCTAGTCTCCTCATAGCTTCATAGCTGCATAGTTTATTGTTTTATGATTTTATGGTTTAATCATTTCATAATTGGTCATAATTTCGTCATGATTTCACAAAAATGTTTCATAATAGTTTCATAAGTTCTATCTTCACTTATTCATCGTTATATAGCTTTATCATAGTTTAATCACAGTTGTATAGTTTCCTAGTTTTATACTTTGAGCATAGTTTTATAATAATTTCACAGCTGCATCCTAGTCTCCTTATAGTTTCATAGTATCAGTGTTTCTTAATTTTATAGTCTAATCTTAATTTTACTACAATTTGATGGAATCATAGTTTTATAGTTTCATAATTTCTTGGTTTAAGATTTTATAGTTTCATCACTGGTTCATAACTGTTTCATCATTGTTTCATAAGTCCTATTTTCATGGATGCATAGTTTTATAGCTTTACAACAGTTTAATCACATTTATATTTTCATAGCTTTACGGGTTGATCAAGGTTTTATAATAATTTCACAACTGCACCCTAGTCTTCTCATAGCTTCATAGATGCATAGTTTTATAATTTTATGGTTTAATGATTTTATAATTCGTCATAATTTCGTCATGATTTCATAAAAATGTATCATAATAGTTTCATAAGTTCTATCTTCACTTATTCATCGTTTTATACCTTTATCATAGTTTAATCACAATTGTATAGTTCCTAGTTTTATAGTTTGAGCATAGTTTTATAATAATTTCACAGCTGAATTCTAGTTTCCTTATAGTTTCATAGTATCAATGTTTCTTAATTTTATAGTCTAATCTTAATTTTACTACAATTTGATGGAATCATAGTTTTATAGTTTCATAATTTCATGGTTTAAGATTTCATAATTTCATCACTGTTTCTTAACTTTTTCATCATTGTTTCATAAGTCCTATTTTCATAGATGCATAGTTTTATAGCTTTACAACGGTTTAATCACATTTAGATTTTCATAGCTTTACGGCTTGATCAAGGTTTTATAATAATTTCACAACTGCACCCTAGTCTCCTCATAGCTTCATAGATGCATAGTTTTATAATTTTATGGTATAATGATTTTATAATTCGTCGTAATTTCGTCATGATTTCATAAAAATGTTTCATAATATATAGTTTCATAAGTTCTATCTTCACGGATTCATCGTTTTATAGCTTTATCATAGTTTAATCACAGTTGTATAGTTTCCTAGTTTTATAGTTTGAGCATAGTTTTATAATAATTTCACAGCTGCATCCTAGTCTCCTTATAGTTTCATAGTATCATTGCTTCTTAATTTTATAGTTTGATCATAATTTTACTACAATTTGATTGAGTCATAGCTTTATAGTTTCATAATTTCTTGGTTTAAGATTTTATAGTTTCATCACGGGTTCATAACTGTTTTATCATTGTTTCATAAGTCCTATTTTCATGGATGCATAGTTTTATAGCTTTACAACGGTTTAATCACTTTTATATTTTCATGGCTTTCGGGTTGATCAAGGTTTTATAATAATTTCACAACTGCACCCTAGTCTCCTCATAGCTTCATAGATGCATAGTTTTATAATTTTATGGTATAATGATTTTATAATTCGTCATAATTTCGTCATGATTTCATAAAAATGTTTCATAATATATAGTTTCATAAGTTCTATCTTCACGGATTCATCGTTTTATAGCTTTATCATAGTTTAATCACAGTTGTATAGTTTCCTAGTTTTATAGTTTGAGCATAGTTTTATAATAATTTCACAGCTGCATCCTAGTTTCCTTATAGTTTCATAGTATCATTGCTTCATAATTTTATAGTTTCATCATAATTTTACTACAATTTGATGGAATCATAGTTTTATGGTTTCATAATTTCATGGTTTAAGATTTCATAATTTCATCACTGTTTCATAACTTTTTCATCATTGTTTCATAAGTCCTATTTTCATGGATGCATAGTTTTATAGCTTTACAACGGTTTAATCACTTTTATATTTTCATGGCTTTCGGGTTGATCAAGGTTTTATAATAATTTCACAACTGCACCCTAGTCTCCTCATAGCTTCATAGATGCATAGTTTTATAATTTTATGGTATAATGATTTTATAATTCGTCATAATTTCGTCATGATTTCATAAAAATGTTTCATAATATATAGTTTCATAAGTTCTATCTTCACGGATTCATCGTTTTATAGCTTTATCATAGTTTAATCACAGTTGTATAGTTTCCTAGTTTTATAGTTTGAGCATAGTTTTATAATAATTTCACAGCTGCATCCTAGTTTCCTTATAGTTTCATAGTATCATTGCTTCATAATTTTATAGTTTCATCATAATTTTACTACAATTTGATGGAATCATAGTTTTATGGTTTCATAATTTCATGGTTTAAGATTTCATAATTTCATCACTGTTTCATAACTTTTTCATCATTGTTTCATAAGTCCTATTTTCATGGATGCATAGTTTTATAGCTTTACAACGGTTTAATCACATTTATATTTTCATAGCTTTACGGGTTGATCAAGGTTTTATAATAATTTCACAACTGCACCCTAGTCTTCTCATAGCTTCATAGATGCATAGTTTTATAATTTTATGGTTTAATGATTTTATAATTCGTCGTAATTTCGTCATGATTTCATAAAAATGTTTCATAATATATAGTTTCATAAGTTCTATCTTCACGGATTCATCGTTTTATAGCTTTATCATAGTTTAATCACAGTTGTATAGTTTCCTAGTTTTATAGTTTGATCATAGTTTTATAATAATTTCACAGCTGCATCCTAGTTTCCTTATAGTCTTATAGTATCATTGCTTCATAATTTTATAGTTTGATTATAATTTTACTACAATTTGATTGAGTCATAGTTTTATAGTTGCATAATTTCTTGGTTTAAGATTTTATAGTTTTATCACGGGTTCATAACTGTTTCATCATTATTTCATAAGTCCTATTTTCATGGATGCATAGTTTTATAGCTTTACAACAGTTTAATCACATTTATATTTTTATAGCTTTACGGGTTGATCATGGTTTTATAATAATTTCACAACTGCACCCTAGTCTCCTCATAGCTTCATAGATGCATAGTTTTATAATTTTATGGTTTAATGATTTTATAATTCGTCATAATTTCGTCATGATTTCATAAAAATGTTTCATAATAGTTTCATAAGTTCTATCTTCACGGATTCATCGTTTTATAGCTTTATCATAGTTTAATCACAATTGTATAGTTTCCTAGTTTTATAGTTTGAGCATAGTTTTATAATAATTTTACAGCTGAATTCTAGTTTCCTTGTAGGTTAATAGTATCATTGTTTCATAATTTTATAGTTTGATCATAATTTTACTACAATTTACAGCTTCATAGCTGTAATAGTTTTATAGCTTTACAATAGTTTAATCACAGTTATACGTGGGCTTCAGACAACCCGACTGAGGGGCGGATCCCAGCCGCTAGAATCTACAATAGAGTATATTTTTGTCTTTCAAATTAATTGTATGGGATTTTTGCTATCATTTTCATGTTAATAAACTGAAACCACCTAAATTAATCGCTGGCGGGGTCACGGTAAAAAACCGTAAAATATTTTTGAATTTTAAGAAATTTACACATTGCACACAAGACACTCGGAAAGTACCGCCCCCGTTCGGCTTTAAATATTTAACTAGAATTAACAGGACCACCGTTAAAAAAATGCCAAAAATAGAACTATGTTTGCACAACTCGTTTGCAAGTAGACAGGTTCTATTTGAACGCATATGTGTCGTACCGATGAATGAAAAATATTTGCTTTTTAAAATTATACCTCGCAAAATGATGGAAACGCCGAGCTAAAATTTACATCGCAGCGACGACGGAATATTTTGGAAAAATTGGACGAATAAAATTCCAAATCGTATCTGCTCCAGAATTCAAGAGCCGCGCCGAACTTAACTTACTTGATTTGAGAGGAGGGCATCAATAATGTAGAGCTTCCCTTTGTTGTTGGCGAGGGTGGTTCGGGATGTGTACATAAATACATATATGTTGTTTGTTCATGGAAGATTTGAGGGTGAGGATAAAATTTAAAATGGACACAATGTCAGATTTCATGCAGAGACAAACACGGCGGGCGAACTAGAAACGCGAATGAAATTCCTTAGAATTGTTTGCACTCCGGAGCATTTTTCTTCGTTTGTTAATAAACGAAAAATAATGAAGGCAGCTCGAAGCTGGAATTCCATCCCGAGACTTTCTTTCCGCCCGGCAGTTAATTAACATCGTTAAGCCTCGGCCCGAATAAGTTTAATTGCGTTCGAAAATCCCATTATCTAAATTATTATAAGGACGAACGAAAAATAACGCGCCGGGACCCGGGATCACGTTTCGGTGAGGCCGCCCCTGTCCATAAGACGTTCCACTTAAGAACTGTCCGACCCCGGTGTCTCCACCCGAACAAAACAAATTCCCATTTCCATTAAACACGTCCAAACTCGCGCAAAGACTTTCATCCCCCGTTTAAACCTTTAACTCGTAACTTTTAAATTCCGTTTCGCAAGCAAAAAAGGCCGAAAGCGGCCGCAAGTGAATTACCACTCCAGACAGTCCGCCCTTAATTTGAATAATTCTCCGCTTCCCCACGTCCGGCATCATATGTAAAAGATCGCCTCCTGCTCCTTGATCCCGATCCGGCAGTATTGTTTTCTCGTAAAATGTGAAATATGGCACGGCTGAACCGGAAACTCCGTGTTCTCCGAGGAAAAATATCCGGGCAATAAATAGTGATGTATTTGAACGGACTAGATCGCCTTATACGGGGGCTTCCAGCCGCAGGAATCGCATTTCTGGGACGTGATCCCGATCCGAGGGCGTTCTGTTTTGTGGCCGGTGTGTAATGAGATTTTCGGGAATTGGTAATTTTTATCGTCAGTCAGGACGTATTTATCGACTGTTTGTGTATTAAGCGCAAACAGCCTTGTAAAATAATTTTTTTTAAATGGTGGATGCGCTGTTCTAAAAAAATGTTTTAATAAAGTTTTGTAATTAGATCATCAACAATGGTATTTATCTGGCCAAAGGTATGTATTTTCATTGACTATTTTTTTTATTGCTCTCTTCATACAAGAACCTGTATCAAAACAATACATTTCGCATTGAACTTTTCAATACACCTGACTACATAATTATTATCACATCCTCAACAACCAATCATTATTTAATTATGTCCTCATGCTGTCTCTCCCCCTTAGGCAATATATTATTATTGCCTCGTAGTGCCTGTTTCTCCACTAAGGGTCTCTTAATTATTTCCTTCGTTGTCATTCTTAATAAAAAAGTATTTAAATTAGTTCCCCTCAGTGTCTATTCCCCCTTAAAGGGTTAAATTACTTTTATATACTGTCTATTTTCTGTTAGCGAGTCCCGTTATTATTGCCTTCAACTATTTGTCCCCCTTTTGGGATTCTCAATTCTTTCATTCCGTTTAAAGTTTCCCCCAGAGATTTATTTTATTTCTTCAACATGCCTATTCCCCCTTAGAAAGTCTAGTAATTAATTGCCTAAACTGCTTGTTCCTCTTAAGCGAGTTTTATAATTATACTTTCCCGCCCTTTCTTCCGCCTTAGAGTATCTTAAATATTTTCTTCCACTGTCTGTGCCCCCTAATTATCTCCTAATTATTAGTTTCAATTTTTCTTATCCCGCTTCAAGTTTCTCGCAGAGAGACTTATTATTTCCTCCCTGTGCCTTTTACCCCTTAGCGACTCTTTTAATTATTTGCTTCACTGTTGCCTGTTTCACCTTGGAGAATCTTTTAATTATTGCCATATACTACCCGTTCCTCTAAGAGTCTTTTAATTGTTCCCTCCCACTGTCTGTTCCCTCTTAGTTGGTGTCTTAATTATTTAATTAGTTCTTCACTCTGCCTGTGCCCAATTAGAGAATATCTTAGTCATTGCCATACACTGGCTGTTGCCCTAAGAGCCTCTTAATTACTCCCTTCCACTACCTGTTCGCCTCTAGCGGATCTATTAAATATTTCTTTCGTTGCCTTTTCCCCCTTCTGAAAGACTCTTAATTATTCCCTTTCACTGCCTGTTCCCCTTGGCGAGTCTATTAATTATTTCCTTTTGATGCCTTTTCCCATTTTTAAAAGTCTCGTAATTATTCCCTTCCACTGTCTGTTCCCCTTATCGAGTCTTTTAAATCTTATTTTTTTCCTGACGTCCGTTCCCTCTTAATTATTGTTTCTACCATTGCTACCTTTTCCTTTTAGAAATACTTAGTCATATACTGCGCCTTTCAATTATTTCTTTGATGCCTTTTCCCTCTTACATTGTCTTTTAATTATTTTCTTTCTTTGCTTTCCCCAATTAAGAAATCTATTTATTATTTCCACCCAATGCCTTTTTCCCCTTAGTGTCTCTTAATTATTTCCATTGCTGTATTTTCTCCCTTTTGAAAGTCTCTTAATTATTTCCCTCTACTGCCTGGTCCATCTTAGAGGTCTTTCCCCCTAATGATTTTTTCCCTAAGTGTCTCTTAATTATTTTATTTGCTGTATTTTCTCCCTTTTGAAAATCTCTTAATTATTTCCCTCTACTGCCTGGTCCATCTTAGAGAGCCTTTTAATTATTTCCTTTGTTTGCTTTCCCGCATTAGGAAATCCACTTATTATTTCCTTCCTTTGCCTTTTCCCCCTAAATCGATTTTCATTTCTAAAGCTTGGTACGACAAAGTTTGGTGGCCGGCGTTATTTGTTATTGTTGCCCTGTAGTTTTTCCGAAGTTTTAATAATTATTATTCTGCTATTCGGGGCGGAGGCAAATCCAACAAATTAAAGATCATAAAAATCGGTCCAGCCGTTCTTGAGTTATAAACCGAAGGGAGCCCTCTGCCCATGTTCTCATATTATTTTGCTATTCGGGGCGGGGCGGAGACAAATCCAACAAATCAAGGATCATAAAAATCCGTCCAGTCGTTCTTAAGTTGTAAACCCAAAAGAGCCCCATTAGCCCATGTTTTGATAATTATTCTGCTATTCGGGGCGGAGACAAATCTTAACAAATCAAAGATCATAAAAATCGGTCCAGCCGTTCTTGAGTTATAAACCCAAGGGAGCCCCCTTGTCCAGGTTTTCATAGTTGTTCTGCTATTCGGGGCGGGGCGGAGACAAAAACAACAAATCAAAGATCATATAAATTGGACCAGCCGTTCTTGAGTTATAAACCTAAGGGGGCGCCCTGGACACGTCTATATATGTGTTAATAGTTATTCTGCTATTCAGGACGGACACAAATCTAAGAAATCAAAAATAATAAAAATCGGTCAAGCCGTTCTTGAGTTATAAACTAAAGGGTGCTCCCTGGACCCCCATCTCCATGTTTTGATAGTCATTCGGCTACTCAGGCCGGAGACAAATCCAACAAATCAAAGATCATGAAAATCGGTCCAGCCGTTCTTGAGTTATAGACCCAAAGGTGCCCCCTGGGCCCCCATGTCCATGTTTTAATAATTATTCTGCTTTTCGGGGCGGGGCGGAGACAAATCCAACAAATCGAAGATAATAAAAATCGGTCCAGCTGTACTTGAGCTATAAACCGAAAGGGGACCCTGGGCCGCCCTGTTCATGTGTTAATAGTTATTTTGCTATTTGGGGGTGGAGACAAATCCAACAAATTAAAGATCATAAAAATCGGTCCAGCCGTTCTTAAGTTATAAACCCAAGGGGGGGGGGCTGAGCCCCCCTTCCCATGTTTTACTGTATAAGAACCTTTCTCGAGCTTAAAGAAATATTTCAAAAAAAAATAGCTGAATTGGTCCAGCCGTTCTCAAGTGATGCCGTGACCAAGGAAAATAGGGATTCATTTTTATATATATATAGATTTCCCCCACTGCCTTTTCCCCCTAAATGTCTCTTAATTATTTCCTTCTACTGCCTGTTTCATCTTAGAAGACCATTTGATTATTTCTTTTGATGCATTTTCCCTCTTGGATTTTCTTTTAAATGTTTTCATTGTTTGCTCTCCCGTATTAAGAAAATTATTTATTATTTCTCCCCAATGCTTTTTTCCCCTAAGTGTCTCTTAATTCTTTCCTTTGCTGTATTTTCTCCCTTTTGAAAGTTTCTTAATTATTTCCCTCTACTGCCTGGTCCATCTTAGAGAGCCCTTTAATTATTTCCATTGCTGCCTTGTCCCTCTTAGATTGCCTTTTAATTATTTCCTTTGTTTGCTTTCCCGCATTAGGAAATCCACTTATTATTTCCTTCCTCTGCCTTTTTCCCCTAAGTGCGTCTCAATTATTCCCCTTTCACTGCCTGTGTCCCCTAAGAGTCTTTTAAATATTTTCTGCCACAGCTTGTTCCCCCTAAACAAATTGCTTAATTATTACCTTTGCTGCCTTTTCTCTCTTAGATTGTCTTTTAATTATTCTCTTTGTTTGTGTTCCCCCATTAGGCAATCCATTTATTACTTAACTCCACTGCTTTTTTCCCCTAAGTGTGTCTTAATTAATTTTTTTTTCTCTGCCTGTTCCCCCTAAACGAGTCTTTGCATTATTAATTATATCCTGACGCTGCCCGTCCCCTCTTAGAAAATCTCTTAATTATTGTTATGTAGTGCCTGTGTCCCCTAAGAGTCTTAATTATTTTCTTCCACAGCCTGTTCCCCCTAAACAAATCACTTAATTATTGCCTTTGCTGTCTTTTCCCTCTTATATTTTTTTCTTTTAATTATTTTCATTGTTTGCTTTCTCCCATTTGGAAATCTATTTACTATTGCCCCCACTGCCTTTTTTCCCCTAAATGTCTCTTAATTGATTCCTTCAACAGCAAATCCCTTAATTATTTTCTTTGCTGCTTTTTCCCAATTTTGAAAGTTTCTTAATTATTTCCTTCTACTGCCTGTTCCATTCTATCTATAGAGTCGTTTAATGGTTTCCTTTGCTGCCTTTTTCCTCTTAGATTGTCTTTTAATTATTTTCTTTGTTTGTGTTCCCCCATTAGGCAATCCATTTATTACTTAACTCCACTGCTTTTTTCCCCTAAGTGTGTCTTAATTAATTTTTTTTTTCACTGCCTGTTCCCCCTAAACGAGTTTTTGCATTATTAATTATATCCTGACGCTGCCCGTCCCCTCTTAGAAAATCTCTTAATTATTGTCATGTACTGCCTGTGTCCCCTAAGAGTCTCTTAATTATTTTCTTCCACAGCCTGTTCCCCCTAAACAAATCACTTAATTACTGCCTTTGCTGTCTTTTCCCTCTTATATTTTTTTCTTTTAATTATTTTCATTGTTTGCTTTCTCCCATTAGGAAATCTATTTACTATTGCCCCCACTGCCTTTTTCCCCTAAATGTCTCTTAATTATTTCCTTCAACAGCAAATCCCTTAATTATTTTCTTTGCTGCTTTTTCCCAATTTTGAAAGTTTCTTAATTATTTCCTTCTACTGCCTGTTCCATCCTATCTATAGAGTCGTTTAATGGTTTCCTTTGCTGCCTTTTTCCTCTTAGATTGTCTTTTAATTATTTTCTTTGTTTGTGTTCCCCCATTAGGCAATCCATTTATTACTTAACTCCACTGCTTTTTTCCCCTAAGTGTGTCTTAATTAATTTTTTTTTTCACTGCCTGTTCCCCCTAAACGAGTCTTTGCATTATTAATTATATCCTGACGCTGCCCGTCCCCTCTTAGAAAATCTCTTAATTATTGTCATGTACTGCCTGTGTCCCCTAAGAGTCTTTTAATTATTTTCTTTGTTTGTGTTCCCCCATTAGGCAATCCATTTATTACTTAACTCCACTGCTTTTTTCCCCTAAGTGTGTCTTAATTAATTTTTTTTTCACTGCCTGTTCCCCCTAAACGAGTCTTTGCATTATTAATTATATCTTGACGCTGCCCGTCCCCTCTTAGAAAATCTCTTAATTATTGTTATGTACTGCCTGTGTTCCCTAAGAGTCTCTTAATTATTTTTTTTTCCACAGCCTGTTCCCCCTATACAAATCACTTAATTATTGCCTTTGCTGTCTTTTCCCTCTTATATTTTTTTCTTTTAATTATTTTCATTGTTTGCTTTCTCCCATTTGGAAATCTATTAACTATTGCCCCCACTGCCTTTTTCTCCTAAATGTCTCTTAATTGATTCCTTCAACAGCAAATCCCCTAATTATTTTCTTTGCTGCTTTTTCCCAATTTTGAAAGTTTCTTAATTATTTCCTTCTACTGCCTGTTCCATCCTATCTATAGAGCCGTTTAATTGTTTCCTTTGCTGCCTTTTTCCTCTTAGATTGTCTTTTAATTATTTTCTTTGTTTGTGTTCTCCCATTAGGCAATCCATTTATTACCTAACTCCACTGCCTTTTTCCCCTAAGTGTGTCTTAATTAATTTTTTTTTTCACTGCCTGTTCCCCCTAAACGAGTCTTTGCATTATTAATTATATCCTGACGCTGCCCGTCCCCTCTTAGAAAATCTCTTAATTATTGTCATGTACTGCCTGTGTCCCCTAAGAGTCTCTTAATTATTTTCTTCCACAGCCTGTTCCCCCTAAACAAATCACTTAATTATTGCCTTTGCTGTCTTTTCCCTCTTATATTTTTTTCTTTTAATTATTTTCATTGTTTGCTTTCTCCCATTTGGAAATCTATTTACTATTGCCCCCACTGCATTTTTCCTCTAAATGTCTCTTAATTATTTCCTTCAACAGCAAATCCCTTAATTATTTTCTTTGCTGCTTTTTCCCAATTTTAAAGGTCTCTTAATTATTCCCTTCCACTGCCTTTCCTTTCCCCTTTTGAAAGTTTCTTAATTATTTCCTTCTACTGCCTGTTCCATCCTATCTATAGAGTCGTTTAATTATTTTCTTTGCTGCCTTTTCCCTCTTAGATTGTCTTTTAATTATTTTCTTTGTTTGTGTTCCCCCATTAGAAAAACTATTTATTATTTAACTCCACTGCTTTTTTCCCTTAAGTGTGTCTTCATTTTTTTTACTGCCTATCCCCCCTAAACGAGTCTTTGCATTATTAATTATATCGTGACGCTGCCCGTCCCCTCTTACAAAATCTCTTAATTATTGTTATGTACTGCCTGTGTCCCCTAAGAGTCTCTTAATTATTTTTTTCCACAGCCTGTTCCCCCTAAACAAATCACTTAATTATTGCCTTTGCTGTCTTTTCCCTCTTATATTTTTTTCTTTTAATTATTTTCATTGTTTGCTTTCTCCCATTTGGAAATCTATTTACTATTGCCCCCACTGCCTTTTTCCCCTAAATGTCTCTTAATTGATTCCTTCAACAGCAAATCCCTTAATTATTTTCTTTGCTGCTTTTTCCCAATTTTGAAAGTTTCTTAATTATTTCCTTCTACTGCCTGTTCCATCCTATCTATAGAGCCGTTTAATTGTTTCCTTTGCTGCCTTTTTCCTCTTAGATTGTCTTTTAATTATTTTCTTTGTTTGTGTTCCCCCATTAGGCAATCCATTTATTACTTAACTCCACTGCTAATTAATTTTTTTTTCACTGCCTATTCCCCCTAAACGAGTCTTTGCATTATTAATTATATCCTGACGCTGCCCGTCCCCTCTTAGAAAATCTCTTAATTATTGTCATGTACTGCCTGTGTCCCCTAAGAGTCTCTTAATTATTTTCTTCCACAGCCTGTTCCCCCTAAACAAATCACTTAATTACTGCCTTTGCTGTCTTTTCCCTCTTATATTTTTTTCTTTTAATTATTTTCATTGTTTGCTACCTCCCATTAGGAAATCTATTTACTATTGCCCCCACTGCCTTTTTCCCCTAAATGTCTCTTAATTATTTCCTTCAACAGCAAATCCCTTAATTATTTTCTTTGCTGCTTTTTCCCAATTTTGAAAGTTTCTTAATTATTTCCTTCTACTGCCTGTTCCATTCTATCTATAGAGTCGTTTAAGGGTTTCCTTTGCTGCCTTTTCCCTCTTAGATTGTCTTTTAATTATTTTCTTTGTTTGTGTTCCCCCATTAGGCAATCCATTTATTACTTAACTCCACTGCTTTTTTCCCCTAAGTGTGTCTTAATTAATTTTTTTTTCACTGCCTGTTCCCCCTAAACGAGTCTTTGCATTATTAATTATATCTTGACGCTGCCCGTCCCCTCTTAGAAAATCTCTTAATTATTGTTATGTACTGCCTGTGTTCCCTAAGAGTCTCTTAATTATTTTTTTTTCCACAGCCTGTTCCCCCTATACAAATCACTTAATTATTGCCTTTGCTGTCTTTTCCCTCTTATATTTTTTTCTTTTAATTATTTTCATTGTTTGCTTTCTCCCATTTGGAAATCTATTTACTATTGCCCCCACTGCATTTTTCCTCTAAATGTCTCTTAATTATTTCCTTCAACAGCAAATCCCTTAATTATTTTCTTTGCTGCTTTTTCCCAATTTTAAAGGTCTCTTAATTATTCCCTTCCACTGCCTTTCCTTTCCCCTTTTGAAAGTTTCTTAATTATTTCCTTCTACTGCCTGTTCCATCCTATCTATAGAGTCGTTTAATTATTTTCTTTGCTGCCTTTTCCCTCTTAGATTGTCTTTTAATTATTTTCTTTGTTTGTGTTCCCCCATTAGAAAAACTATTTATTATTTAACTCCACTGCTTTTTTCCCTTAAGTGTGTCTTCATTTTTTTTACTGCCTATCCCCCCTAAACGAGTCTTTGCATTATTAATTATATCGTGACGCTGCCCGTCCCCTCTTACAAAATCTCTTAATTATTGTTATGTACTGCCTGTGTCCCCTAAGAGTCTCTTAATTATTTTTTTCCACAGCCTGTTCCCCCTAAACAAATCACTTAATTATTGCCTTTGCTGTCTTTTCCCTCTTATATTTTTTTCTTTTAATTATTTTCATTGTTTGCTTTCTCCCATTTGGAAATCTATTTACTATTGCCCCCACTGCCTTTTTCCCCTAAATGTCTCTTAATTGATTCCTTCAACAGCAAATCCCTTAATTATTTTCTTTGCTGCTTTTTCCCAATTTTGAAAGTTTCTTAATTATTTCCTTCTACTGCCTGTTCCATCCTATCTATAGAGTCGTTTAATTATTTTCTTTGCTGCCTTTTCCCTCTTAGATTGTCTTTTAATTATTTTCTTTGTTTGTGTTCCCCCATTAGAAAAACTATTTATTATTTAACTCCACTGCTTTTTTCCCCTAAGTGTGTCTTCATTTTTTTTTACTGCCTATTCCCCCTAAACGAGTCTTTGCATTATTAATTATATCTTGACGCTGCCCGTCCCCTCTTACAAAATCTCTTAATTATTGTTATGTACTGCCTGTGTCCCCTAAGAGTCTCTTAATTATTTTTTTCCACAGCCTGTTCCCCCTAAACAAATCACTTAATTATTGCCTTTGCTGTCTTTTCCCTCTTATATTTTTTTCTTTTAATTATTTTCATTGTTTGCTTTCTCCCATTTGGAAATCTATTTACTATTGCCCCCACTGCCTTTTTCCCCTAAATGTCTCTTAATTGATTCCTTCAACAGCAAATCCCTTAATTATTTTCTTTGCTGCTTTTTCCCAATTTTGAAAGTTTCTTAATTATTTCCTTCTACTGCCTGTTCCATCCTATCTATAGAGCCGTTTAATTGTTTCCTTTGCTGCCTTTTTCCTCTTAGATTGTCTTTTAATTATTTTCTTTGTTTGTGTTCCCCCATTAGGCAATCCATTTATTACTTAACTCCACTGCTAATTAATTTTTTTTTCACTGCCTATTCCCCCTAAACGAGTCTTTGCATTATTAATTATATCCTGACGCTGCCAGTCCCCTCTTAGAAAATCTCTTAATTATTGTCATGTACTGCCTGTGTCCCCTAAGAGTCTCTTAATTATTTTCTTCCACAGCCTGTTCCCCCTAAACAAATCACTTAATTACTGCCTTTGCTGTCTTTTCCCTCTTATATTTTTTTCTTTTAATTATTTTCATTGTTTGCTACCTCCCATTAGGAAATCTATTTACTATTGCCCCCACTGCCTTTTTCCCCTAAATGTCTCTTAATTATTTCCTTCAACAGCAAATCCCTTAATTATTTTCTTTGCTGCTTTTTCCCAATTTTGAAAGTTTCTTAATTATTTCCTTCTACTGCCTGTTCCATTCTATCTATAGAGTCGTTTAAGGGTTTCCTTTGCTGCCTTTTCCCTCTTAGATTGTCTTTTAATTATTTTCTTTGTTTGTGTTCCCCCATTAGGCAATCCATTTATTACTTAACTCCACTGCTTTTTTCCCCTAAGTGTGTCTTAATTAATTTTTTTTTCACTGCCTGTTCCCCCTAAACGAGTCTTTGCATTATTAATTATATCTTGACGCTGCCCGTCCCCTCTTAGAAAATCTCTTAATTATTGTTATGTACTGCCTGTGTTCCCTAAGAG
Source organism: Diaperis boleti (assembly GCA_963583935.1). Lineage (NCBI taxonomy): Eukaryota > Metazoa > Arthropoda > Insecta > Coleoptera > Tenebrionidae > Diaperis > Diaperis boleti. The sequence goes on from OY757242.1 coordinate 11,632,701, forward strand.
TCTCTTAATTATTTTTTTTTCCACAGCCTGTTCCCCCTATACAAATCACTTAATTATTGCCTTTGCTGTCTTTTCCCTCTTATATTTTTTTCTTTTAATTATTTTCATTGTTTGCTTTCTCCCATTTGGAAATCTATTTACTATTGCCCCCACTGCATTTTTCCTCTAAATGTCTCTTAATTATTTCCTTCAACAGCAAATCCCTTAATTATTTTCTTTGCTGCTTTTTCCCAATTTTAAAGGTCTCTTAATTATTCCCTTCCACTGCCTTTCCTTTCCCCTTTTGAAAGTTTCTTAATTATTTCCTTCTACTGCCTGTTCCATCCTATCTATAGAGTCGTTTAATTATTTTCTTTGCTGCCTTTTCCCTCTTAGATTGTCTTTTAATTATTTTCTTTGTTTGTGTTCCCCCATTAGAAAAACTATTTATTATTTAACTCCACTGCTTTTTTCCCTTAAGTGTGTCTTCATTTTTTTTACTGCCTATCCCCCCTAAACGAGTCTTTGCATTATTAATTATATCGTGACGCTGCCCGTCCCCTCTTACAAAATCTCTTAATTATTGTTATGTACTGCCTGTGTCCCCTAAGAGTCTCTTAATTATTTTTTTCCACAGCCTGTTCCCCCTAAACAAATCACTTAATTATTGCCTTTGCTGTCTTTTCCCTCTTATATTTTTTTCTTTTAATTATTTTCATTGTTTGCTTTCTCCCATTTGGAAATCTATTTACTATTGCCCCCACTGCCTTTTTCCCCTAAATGTCTCTTAATTGATTCCTTCAACAGCAAATCCCTTAATTATTTTCTTTGCTGCTTTTTCCCAATTTTGAAAGTTTCTTAATTATTTCCTTCTACTGCCTGTTCCATCCTATCTATAGAGCCGTTTAATTGTTTCCTTTGCTGCCTTTTTCCTCTTAGATTGTCTTTTAATTATTTTCTTTGTTTGTGTTCCCCCATTAGGCAATCCATTTATTACTTAACTCCACTGCTAATTAATTTTTTTTTCACTGCCTATTCCCCCTAAACGAGTCTTTGCATTATTAATTATATCCTGACGCTGCCCGTCCCCTCTTAGAAAATCTCTTAATTATTGTCATGTACTGCCTGTGTCCCCTAAGAGTCTCTTAATTATTTTCTTCCACAGCCTGTTCCCCCTAAACAAATCACTTAATTACTGCCTTTGCTGTCTTTTCCCTCTTATATTTTTTTCTTTTAATTATTTTCATTGTTTGCTTTCTCCCATTAGGAAATCTATTTACTATTGCCCCCACTGCCTTTTTCCCCTAAATGTCTCTTAATTATTTCCTTCAACAGCAAATCCCTTAATTATTTTCTTTGCTGCTTTTTCCCAATTTTGAAAGTTTCTTAATTATTTCCTTCTACTGCCTGTTCCATTCTATCTATAGAGCCGTTTAATTGTTTCCTTTGCTGCCTTTTTCCTCTTAGATTGTCTTTAATTATTTTCTTTGTTTGTGTTCCCCCATTAGGCAATCCATTTATTACTTAACTCCACTGCTTTTTTCCCCTAAGTGAGTCTTAATTAATTTTTTTTCACTGCCTGTTCCCCCTAAACGAGTCTTTGCATTATTAATTATATCCTGACGCTGCCCGTCCCCTCTTAGAAAATCTCTTAATTATTGTGATGTACTGCCTGTGTCCCCTAAGAGTCTCTTAATTATTTTCTTCCACAGCCTGTTCCCCCTAAACAAATCACTTAATTATTGCCTTTGCTGTCTTTTCCCTCTTATATTTTTTTCTTTTAATTATTTTCATTGTTTGCTTTCTCCCATTTGGAAATCTATTTACTATTGCCCCCACTGCATTTTTCCTCTAAATGTCTCTTAATTATTTCCTTCAACAGCAAATCCCTTAATTATTTTCTTTGCTGCTTTTTCCCAGTTTTAAAGGTCTCTTAATTATTCCCTTCCACTGCCTTTCCTTTCCCCTTTTGAAAGTTTCTTAATTATTTCCTTCTACTGCCTGTTCCATCCTATCTATAGAGTCGTTTAATTATTTTCTTTGCTGCCTTTTCCCTCTTAGATTGTCTTTTAATTATTTTCTTTGTTTGTGTTCCCCCATTAGAAAAACTATTTATTATTTAACTCCACTGCTTTTTTCCCCTAAGTGTGTCTTCATTTTTTTTTACTGCCTATTCCCCCTAAACGAGTCTTTGCATTATTAATTATATCTTGACGCTGCCCGTCCCCTCTTACAAAATCTCTTAATTATTGTTATGTACTGCCTGTGTCCCCTAAGAGTCTCTTAATTATTTTTTTCCACAGCCTGTTCCCCCTAAACAAATCACTTAATTATTGCCTTTGCTGTCTTTTCCCTCTTATATTTTTTTCTTTTAATTATTTTCATTGTTTGCTTTCTCCCATTTGGAAATCTATTTACTATTGCCCCCACTGCCTTTTTCCCCTAAATGTCTCTTAATTGATTCCTTCAACAGCAAATCCCTTAATTATTTTCTTTGCTGCTTTTTCCCAATTTTGAAAGTTTCTTAATTATTTCCTTCTACTGCCTGTTCCATCCTATCTATAGAGCCGTTTAATTGTTTCCTTTGCTGCCTTTTTCCTCTTAGATTGTCTTTTAATTATTTTCTTTGTTTGTGTTCCCCCATTAGGCAATCCATTTATTACTTAACTCCACTGCTAATTAATTTTTTTTTCACTGCCTATTCCCCCTAAACGAGTCTTTGCATTATTAATTATATCCTGACGCTGCCAGTCCCCTCTTAGAAAATCTCTTAATTATTGTCATGTACTGCCTGTGTCCCCTAAGAGTCTCTTAATTATTTTCTTCCACAGCCTGTTCCCCCTAAACAAATCACTTAATTACTGCCTTTGCTGTCTTTTCCCTCTTATATTTTTTTCTTTTATTTATTTTCATTGTTTGCTTTCTCCCATTAGGAAATCTATTTACTATTGCCCCCACTGCCTTTTTCCCCTAAATGTCTCTTAATTATTTCCTTCAACAGCAAATCCCTTAATTATTTTCTTTGCTGCTTTTTCCCAATTTTGAAAGTTTCTTAATTATTTCCTTCTACTGCCTGTTCCATCCTATCTATAGAGCCGTTTAATTATTTCCTTTGCTGCCTTTTCCCTCTTAGATTGTCTTTTAATTATTTTCTTTGTTTGTGTTCCCCCATTAGGAAATCCATTTATTATTTAACTCCACTGCTTTTTTCCCCTAAGTGTGTCTTAATTAATTTTTTTTTTCACTGCCTGTTCCCCCTAAACGAGTCTTTGCATTATTAATTATATCCTGACGCTGCCCGTCCCCTCTTAGAAAATCTCTTAATTATTGTCATGTACTGCCTGTGTCCCCTAAGAGTCTCTTAATTATTTTCTTCCACAGCCTGTTCCCCCTAAACAAATCACTTAATTATTGCCTTTGCTGTCTTTTCCCTCTTATATTTTTTTCTTTTAATTATTTTCATTGTTTGCTTTCTCCCATTTGGAAATCTATTTACTATTGCCCCCACTGCCTTTTTCCCCTAAATGTCTCTTAATTGATTCCTTCAACAGCAAATCCCTTAATTATTTTCTTTTCTGCTTTTTCCCAATTTTAAAGGTCTCTTAATTATTCCCTTCCACTGCCTTTCCTTTCCCCTTTTGAAAGTTTCTTAATTATGTCCTTCTACTGCCTGTTCCATCCTATCTATAGAGCCGTTTAATTATTTTCTTTGCTGCCTTTTCCCTCTTAGATTGTCTTTTAATTATTTTCTTTGTTTGTGTTCCCCCATTAGAAAATCTATTTATTATTTAACTCCACTGCTTTTTTCCCCTAAGTGTGTCTTCATTTTTTTTCACTGCCTGTTCCCCCTAAACGAGTCTTTGCATTATTAATTATATCCTGAGGCTGCCCGTCCCCTATTAGAAAATCTCTTAATTATTGTTATGTACTGCCTGTGTCCCCTAAGAGTCTCTTAATTATTTTCTTCCACAGCCTGTTCCCCCTAAACAAATCACTTAATTATTGCCTTTGCTGTCTTTTCCCTCTTATATTTTTTTCCTTTTAATTATTTTTATCGTTTGCTTTCTCCCATTTGGAAATCTATTTACTATTGCCCCCACTGCCTTTTTCCCCTAAATGTCTCTTAATTATTTCCTTCAACAGCAAATCCCTTAATTATTTTCTTTGCTGCTTTTTCCCAATTTTGAAAGTTTCTTAATTATTTCCTTCTACTGCCTGTTCCATCCTATCTATAGAGCCGTTTAATTGTTTCCTTTGCTGCCTTTTTCCTCTTAGATTGTCTTTTAATTATTTTCTTTGTTTGTGTTCCCCCATTAGGCAATCCATTTATTACTTAACACCACTGCTTTTTTCCCCTAAGTGTGTCTTAATTAATTTTTTTTTCACTGCCTGTTCCCCCTAAACGAGTCTTTGCATTATTAATTATATCCTGACGCTGCCCGTCCCCTCTTAGAAAATCTCTTAATTATTGTCATGTACTGCCTGTGTCCCCTAAGAGTCTCTTAATTATTTTCTTCCACAGCCTGTTCCCCATAAACAAATCACTTAATTATTGCCTTTGCTGTCTTTTCCCCCTTATATTTTTTTTTAATTATTTTCATTGTTTGCTTTCTCCCATTAGGAAATCTATTTACTATTGCCACCACTGCCTTTTTCCCCTAAATGTCTCTTAATTATTTCCTTCTATTGCCTGTTCCATCCTATCTATAGAGCCGTTTAATTGTTTCCTTTGCTGCCTTTTTCCTCTTAGATTGTCTTTAATTATTTTCTTTGTTTGTGTTCCCCCATTAGGCAATCCATTTATTACTTAACTCCACTGCTTTTTGCCCCTAAGTGTGTCTTAATTAATTTTTTTTTTCACTGCCTGTTCCCCCTAAACGAGTCTTTGCATTATTAATTATATCCTGACGCTGGCCGTCCCCTCTTAGAAAATCTCTTAATTATTGTCATGTACTGCCTGTGTCCCCTAAGAGTCTCTTAATTATTTTCTTCCACAGCCTGTTCCCCCTAAACAAATCACTTAATTATTTCCTTTGCTGTATTTTCTCCCTTTTCAAAGTCTCCTAATTATTTCCCTCTACTGCCTGGTCCATCTTAGAGAGCCCTTTAATTATTTCCTTTGCTGTCTTTTCCCTCTTAGATTGCCTTTTAATTATTCTCTTTGTTTGCTATCCCCCATTAGGAGATTCATTTATTATTTTCCCCACTGCCTTTTCCCCCTAAATGTCTCTTAATTATTTCTTTCTACTGCCTGTTTCATCTTAGAAGTACATTTAATTATTTCTTTTGATGCATTTTCCCTCTTGGATTTACTTTTAAATGTTTTCATTGTTTGCTCTCCCGTATTAAGAAAATTATTTATTATTTCTCCCCAATGCTTTTTTCCCCTAAGTGTCTCTTAATTCTTTCCTTTGCAGTATTTTCTCCCTTTTGAAAGTTTCTTAATTATTTCCCTCTACTGCCTTTTCCCTCTTAGAGAGCCCTTTAATTATTTCCTTTGCTGCCTTTTTCCTCTTAGATTGCTTTTTAATTATTTCCTTTGGTTGCTTTCCCGCATTAGGAAATCCACTTATTATTTCCCTCCTCTGCCTTTTTCCCCTAAGTGCGTCTTAATTATTCCCTTTCACTGCCTGTTGCCCCTTAACGAGTCTTTTAATTGTTAATGTCTCTTAATTATTTCCCTCTACCGCCTGGTCCATCTTAGAGAGCCCTTTAATTATTTCCTTTGCTGCCTTTTCCCTCTTAGATTGCCTTTTAATTATTTCCTTTGTTTGCTTTCCCGCATTAGGAAATCCACTTATTATTTCCCTCCTCTGCCTTTTTCCCCTAAGTACGTCTTAAATATTCCCTTTTACTGCCTGTTGCCCCTTAACGAGTTTTTTTAATTATTAATCATTTCCTAATGCTGTCCGTCCTCTCTTAGAAAATCTCTTAAGTATTGTTATGTACTGCCTGTGTCCCCTAAGAGCCTTTTAAATATTTTCTTCCACAGCTTGTTCCCCTAAACAAATTACTTAATTATTACCTTTGCTGCCTTTTCCCTCTTGGATTGTCTTTTAATTATTTTCTTTGTTTGCTATCCCCCATTAGGCAATCTATGTATTATTTCCTCCACTGCCTTTTCCCCCTAAATGTCTCTTAATTATTTCCTTCTACTGCCTGTTTCATCTTAGAGGACCATTTAATTATTTCATTTGATGCCTTTTCCTTCTTGGATTTTCTTTTAAATGTTTTCATTGTTTGCTTTCCCGTATTAAGAAATCTATTTATTATTTCCCCCCAATGCTTTTTCCCCTAAGTGTCTCTTAATTATTTCCCTCTACTGGCTGGTCCATCTTAGAGAGCCCTTTAATTATTTCCTTTGCTGCCTTTTCCCTCTTAGATTGCCTTTTAATTATTTCCTTTGTTTACTTTCCCGCATTAGGAAATCCACTTATTATTTCCTTCCTCTGCCTTCTTCCCCTAAGTGCGTCTCAATTATTCCCTTTCACTGCCTGTTGCCCCTTAAAGAGTCTTTTAATTGTTAATTATTTTCTAATGCTGCCCGTCTTCCCTTAGAAAATCCTTTAATTATTGTTATGTACTGCCTGTGTCCCCTAAGATTCTTTTAAATATTTTCTTCCACAGCTTGTTCCCCCTAAACAAATTACTTAATTATTACCTTTGCTGCCTTTTCCCTCTTGGATTGTCTTTTAATTATTTTCTTTGTTTGCTATCCCCCATTAGGCAATCTATGTATTATTTCCTCCACTGCCTTTTCCCCCTAAATGTCTCTTAATTATTTCCTTCTACTGCCTGTTTCATCTTAGAAGACCATTTAATTATTTCTTTTGATGCATTTTCCCTCTGGATTTTTTTTAAATGTTTTCATTGTTTGCTCTCCCGTATTAAGAAAATGATTTATTATTTCTCCCCAATGCTTTTTCCCCTAAGTGTCTCTTAATTCTTTCCTTTGCTGTATTTTCTCCCTTTTGAAAGTTTCTTAATTATTTCCCTCTACTGCCTGGTCCATCTTATAAAGCCCTTTAATTATTTCCTTTGCTGCCTTTTCCCTCTTAGATTGTTTTTTAATTATCCTTTTTGTTTGCTTTCCCCCATTAAGAAATCTATTTCTTATTTTCCCCCAATGCCTTTTTTCCTTAAGTGTCTCTTTGTTATTTCCTTCGACAGCCTGTTCGAAAATTTTTAAATTATTTCTTTTGCTGTTCTTTCTTCCTTTTCAAAGTCTCTTAATTATTTCCCTCTACTGCCTGGTCCATCTTAGAGAGCCCTTTAATTATTTCCTTTGCTGCCTTTTCTCTCTTAGATTGCCTTTTAATTATTTCCTTTTTTTGCTATCCCCCATTAGGAGATTCATTTACTATTTTCCCCACTGCCTTTTCCCCCTAAATGTCTCTTAATTATTTCTTTCTACGGCCTGTTTCATCTTAGAAGACCATTTAATTATTTCTTTTGATGCATTTTCCCTCTTGGATTTTCTTTTAAATGTTTTCATTGTTTGCTCTCCCGTATTAAGAAAATTATTTATTATTTCTCCCCAATGCTTTTTTCCCCTAAGTGTCTCTTAATTATTTCCTTTGCTGTATTTTCTCCCTTTTGAAAGTTTCTTAATTATTTCCCTCTACTGCCTGGTCCATCTTAGAGAGCCCTTTAATTATTTCCTTTGCTGTCTTTTCCCTCTTAGATTGCCTTTTAATTATTTCCTTTGTTTGCTTTCCCGCATTAGGAAATCCCCTTATTATTTCCTTCCTCTGCCTTTTTCACCTAAGTGCGTCTCAATTATTCCCTTACACTGCCTGTTGCCCCTTAACGAGTCTTTTAATTGTTAATTATTTCCTGATGCTGCCCGTCTTCCCTTAGAAAAACTCTTAATTATTGTTATCTACTGCCTGTGTCCCCTAAGAGTCTTTTATATATTTTCTTCCACAGCTTGTTCCCCCTAAACAAATTACTTAATTATTACCTTTGCTGCCTTTTCTCTAGATTGTCTTTTAATTATTTTCTTTGTTTGCTATCCCCCATTAGGCAATCTATGTATTATTTCCTCCACTGCCTTTTCCCCCTAAATGTCTCTTAATTATTTCCTTCTACTGCCTGTTTCATCTTAGAGGACCATTTAATTATTTCATTTGATGCCTTTTCCTTCTTGGATTTTCTTTTAAATGTTTTCATTGTTTGCTTTCCCGTATTAAGAAATCTATTTATTATTTCCCCCCAATGCTTTTTCCCCTAAGTGTCTCTTAATTATTTCCCTCTACTGGCTGGTCCATCTTAGAGAGCCCTTTAATTATTTCCTTTGCTGCCTTTTCCCTCTTAGATTGCCTTTTAATTATTTCCTTTGTTTACTTTCCCGCATTAGGAAATCCACTTATTATTTCCTTCCTCTGCCTTCTTCCCCTAAGTGCGTCTCAATTATTCCCTTTCACTGCCTGTTGCCCCTTAAAGAGTCTTTTAATTGTTAATTATTTCCTAATGCTGCCCGTCTTCCCTTAGAAAATCCTTTAATTATTGTTATGTACTGCCTGTGTCCCCTAAGATTCTTTTAAATATTTTCTTCCACAGCTTGTTCCCCCTAAACAAATTACTTAATTATTACCTTTGCTGCCTTTTCCCTCTTGGATTGTCTTTTAATTATTTTCTTTGTTTGCTATCCCCCATTAGGCAATCTATGTATTATTTCCTCCACTGCCTTTTCCCCCTAAATGTCTCTTAATTATTTCCTTCTACTGCCTGTTTCATCTTAGAAGACCATTTAATTATTTCTTTTGATGCATTTTCCCTCTGGATTTTTTTTAAATGTTTTCATTGTTTGCTCTCCCGTATTAAGAAAATGATTTATTATTTCTCCCCAATGCTTTTTCCCCTAAGTGTCTCTTAATTCTTTCCTTTGCTGTATTTTCTCCCTTTTGAAAGTTTCTTAATTATTTCCCTCTCCTGCCTGGTCCATCTTATAAAGCCCTTTAATTATTTCCTTTGCTGCCTTTTCCCTCTTAGATTGTTTTTTAATTATCCTTTTTGTTTGCTTTCCCCCATTAAGAAATCTATTTCTTATTTTCCCCCAATGCCTTTTTTCCTTAAGTGTCTCTTTGTTATTTCCTTCGACAGCCTGTTCGAAAATTTTTAAATTATTTCTTTTGCTGTTCTTTCTTCCTTTTCAAAGTCTCTTAATTATTTCCCTCTACTGCCTGGTCCATCTTAGAGAGCCCTTTAATTATTTCCTTTGCTGCCTTTTCTCTCTTAGATTGCCTTTTAATTATTTCCTTTTTTTGCTATCCCCCATTAGGAGATTCATTTACTATTTTCCCCACTGCCTTTCCCCCCTAAATGTCTCTTAATTATTTCTTTCTACTGCCTGTTTCATCTTAGAAGACCATTTAATTATTTCTTTTGATGCATTTTCCCTCTTGGATTTTCTTTTAAATGTTTTCATTGTTTGCTCTCCCGTATTAAGAAAATTATTTATTATTTCTCCCCTATGCTTTTTTCCCCTAAGTGTCTCTTAATTCTTTCCTTTGCTGTATTTTCTCCCTTTTGAAAGTTTCTTAATTATTTCCCTCTACTGCCTGGTCCATCTTAGAGAGCCCTTTAATTATTTCCTTTGCTGCCTTTTCCCTCTTAGATTGCCTTTTAATTATTTCCTTTGTTTGCTTTCCCGCATTAGGAAATCCACTTATTATTTCCTTCCTCTGCCTTTTTCCCCTAAGTGCGTCTTAATTATTCCCTTTCACTGCCTGTTGCCCCTTAACGAGTCTTTTAATTGTTAATTATTTCCTGATGCTGCCCGTCTTCTCTTAAAAAATCTCTTAATTATTATTATGTACTGCCTGTGTCCCCTAAGAGTCTCTTAATTATTTTCTTCCACAGCCTGTTCCCCCTAAACAAATCACTTAATTACTGCCTTTGCTGTCTTTTCCCTATTATATTTTTTTCTTTCAATTATTTTCATTGTTTGCTTTCTCCCATTAGGAAATCTATCTACTATTGCCCCCACTGCCTTTTTCCCCTAAATGTCTCTTAATTATTTCCTTCAACAGCAAATCCCTTCATTATTTTCTTTGCTGCTTTTTCCCAATTTTGAAAGTTTCTTAATTATTTCCTTCTACTGCCTGTTCCATTCTATCTATAGAGTCGTTTAATGGTTTCCTTTGCTGCCTTTTCCCTCTGAGATTGTCTTTTAATTATTTTCTTTGTTTGTGTTCCCCCATTAGGTAATCCATTTATTACTTAACTCCACTGCTTTTTTCCCCTAAGTGAGTCTTAATTAATTTTTTTTCACTGCCTGTTCCCCCTAAACGAGTCTTTGCATTATTAATTATATCCTGACGCTGCCCGTCCCCTCTTAGAAAATCTCTTAATTATTGTTATGTACTGCCTGTGTCCCCTAAGAGTCTCTTAATTATTTTCTTCCACAGCCTGTTCCCCCTAAACAAATCACTTAATTATTGCCTTTGCTGTCTTTTCCCTCTTATATTTTTTTCTATTATTTATTTTCATTGCTTGCTTTCTCCCATTTGGAAATCTATTTACTATTGCCCCCACTGCCTTTTTCCCCTAAATGTCTCTTAATTATTTCCTTCAACAGCAAATCCCTTAATTATTTTCTTTGCTGCTTTTTCCCAATTTTGAAAGTTTTTTAATTATTTCCTTCTACTGCCTGTTCCATCCTATCTATAGAGCCGTTTAATTATTTCCTTTGCTGCCTTTTCCCTCTTAGATTGTCTTTTAATTATTTTCTTTGTTTGTGTTCCCCCATTAGGAAATCCATTTATTATTTAACTCCACTGCTTTTTTCCCCTAAGTGTCTCTTAATTATTTCCTTTGCTGTATTTTCTCCCTTTTCAAAGTCTCCTAATTATTTCCCTCTACTGCCTGGTTCATCTTAGAGAGCCCTTTAATTATTTCCTTTGCTGCCTTTTCCCTCTTAGATTGCCTTTTAATTATTTCCTTTGTTTGCTTTCCCGCATTAGGAAATCCACTTATTATTTCCTTCCTCTGCCTTTTTCCCCTAAGTGCGTCTCAATTATTCCCTTTCACTGCCTGTTGCCAATTAACGAGTCTTTTAATTGTTAATTATTTCCTGATGCTGCCCGTCTTCCCTTAGAAAATCTCTTAATTATTGTTATGTACTGCCTGTGTCTCCTAAGAGTCTTTTAAATATTTTCTTCCACAGCTTGTTCCCCCTAAAGAAATTACTTAATTATTACCTTTGCTGCCTTTTCTCTCTTGGATTGTCTTTTATTTATTCTCTTTGTTTGCTATCCCCCATTAGGAGATTCATTTATTATTTTTCCCACTGCCTTTTCCCCCTAAATGTCTCTTAATTATTTCTTTCTACTGCCTGTTTCATCTTAGAAGACCATTTATTTATTTGATGCATTTTCCCTCTTGGATTTTCTTTTAAATGTTTTCATTGTTTGCTTTCCCGTATTAAGAGATCTATTTATTATTTCCCCCCAATGCTTTTTTCCCCTAAGTGTCTCTTAATTATTTCCCTCTACTGCCTGGTCCATCTTAGAGAGCCCTTTAATTATTTCCTTTGCTGCCTTTTCCCTCTTAGATTGCCTTTTAATTATTTCCTTTGTTTGCTTTCCCGCATTAGGAAATCCACTTATTATTTCCTTCCTCTGCCTTTTTCCCCTAAGTGCGTCTCAATTATTCCCTTTCACTGTCTGTTGCCCCTTAACGAGTCTGTTAATTGTTAATTATTTCCTGATGCTGCCCGTCTTCCCTTAGAAAATCCCTTAATTATTGTTATGTACTGCCTGTGTCCCCTAAGATTCTTTTAAATATTTTCTTCCACAGCTTGTTCCCCCTAAACAAATTACTTAATTATTACCTTTGCTGCCTTTTCTCTCTTAGATTGTCTTTTGATTATTCTCTTTGTTTGCTGTCCCCCATTAGGAGATTCATTTACTATTTTCCCCACTGCCTTTCCCCCCTAAATGTCTCTTAATTATTTCTTTCTACTGCCTGTTTCATCTTAGAAGACCATTTAATTATTTCTTTTGATGCATTTTCCCTCTTGGATTTTCTTTTAAATGTTTTCATTGTTTGCTCTCCCGTATTAAGAAAATTATTTATTATTTCTCCCCTATGCTTTTTTCCCCTAAGTGTCTCTTAATTATTTCCTTTGCTGTATTTTCTCCCTTTTGAAAGTTTCTTAATTATTTCCCTCTACTGCCTGGTCCATCTTAGAGAGCCCTTTAATTATTTCCTTTGCTGTCTTTTCCCTCTTAGATTGCCTTTTAATTATTTCCTTTGTTTGCTTTCCCGCATTAGGAAATCCCCTTACTGTTTCCTTCCTCTGCCTTTTTCACCTAAGTGCGTCTCAATTATTCCCTTACACTGCCTGTTGCCCCTTAACGAGTCTTTTAATTGTTAATTATTTCCTGATGCTGCCCGTCTTCCCTTAGAAAAACTCTTAATTATTGTTATCTACTGCCTGTGTCCCCTAAGAGTCTTTTATATATTTTCTTCCACAGCTTGTTCCCCCTAAACAAATTACTTAATTATTACCTTTGCTGCCTTTTCTCTAGATTGTCTTTTAATTATTCTCTTTGTTTGCTATCCCCCATTAGGAGATTCATTTATTATTTTCCCCACTGCCTTTTCCCCCTAAATGTCTCTTAATTATTTCTTTCTACTGCCTGTTTCATCTTAGAAGACCATTTAATTATTTCTTTTGATGCATTTTCCCTCTTGGATTTACTTTTAAATGTTTTCATTGTTTGCTCTCCCGTATTAAGAAAATTATTTATTATTTCTCCCCAATGCTTTTTTCCCCTAAGTGTCTCTTAATTCTTTCCTTTGCAGTATTTTCTCCCTTTTGAAAATCTCTTAATTATTGTCATGTACTGCCTGTGTCCCCTAAGAGTCTCTTAATTATTTTCTTCCACAGCCTGTTCCCCCTAAACAAATCACTTAATTATTGCCTTTGCTGTCTTTTCCCTCTTATATTTTTTTCCTTTTAATTATTTTCATCGTTTGCTTTCTCCCATTTGGAAATCTATTTACTATTGCCCCCACTGCCTTTTTCCCCTAAATGTCTCTTAATTATTTCCTTCAACAGCAAATCCCTTAATTACTTTCTTTGCTGCTTTTTCCCAATTTTGAAAGTTTCTTAATTATTTCCTTCTACTGCCTGTTCCATCCTATCTATAGAGCCGTTTAATTGTTTCCTTTGCTGCCTTTTTCCTCTTAGATTGTCTTTTAATTATTTTCTTTGTTTGTGTTCCCCCATTAGGCAATCCATTTATTACTTAACACCACTGCTTTTTTCCCCTAAGTGTGTCTTAATTAATTTTTTTTTCACTGCCTGTTCCCCCTAAACGAGTCTTTGCATTATTAATTATATCCTGACGCTGCCCGTCCCCTCTTAGAAAATCTCTTAATTATTGTCATGTACTGCCTGTGTCCCCTAAGAGTCTCTTAATTATTTTCTTCCACAGCCTGTTCCCCCTAAACAAATCACTTAATTATTGCCTTTGCTGTCTTTTCCCTCTTATATTTTTTTCTTTTAATTATTTTCATTGTTTGCTTTCTCCCATTTGGAAATCTATTTACTATTGCCCCCACTGCCTTTTTCCCCTAAATGTCTCTTAATTGATTCCTTCAACAGCAAATCCCTTAATTATTTTCTTTGCTGCTTTTTCCCAATTTTGAAAGTTTCTTAATTATTTCCTTCTACTGCCTGTTCCATCCTATCTATAGAACGGTTTATTTGTTTCCTTTGCTGCCTTTTTCCTCTTAGATTGTCTTTTAATTATTTTCTTTGTTTGTGTTCCCCCATTAGGCAATCCATTTATTACTTAACTCCACTGCTTTTTTCCCCTAAGTGTGTCTTAATTAATATTTTTTTTCACTGCCTGTTCCCCCTAAACGAGTCTTTGCATTATTAATTATATCCTGACGCTGCCCGTCCCCTCTTAGAAAATCTCTTAATTATTGTCATGTACTGCCTGTGTCCCCTAAGAGTCTCTTAATTATTTTCTTCCACAACCTGTTCCCCATAAACAAATCACTTAATTATTGCCTTTGCTGTCTTTTCCCCCTTATATTTTTTTTTAATTATTTTCATTGTTTGCTTTCTCCCATTAGGAAATCTATTTACTATTGCCACCACTGCCTTTTTCCCCTAAATGTCTCTTAATTATTTCCTTCTACTGCCTGTTTCATCCTATCTATAGAGCCGTTTAATTGTTTCCTTTGCTGCCTTTTTCCTCTTAGATTGTCTTTAATTATTTTCTTTGTTTGTGTTCCCCCATTAGGCAATCCATTTATTACTTAACTCCACTGCTTTTTGCCCCTAAGTGTGTCTTAATTAATTTTTTTTTTCACTGCCTGTTCCCCCTAAACGAGTCTTTGCATTATTAATTATATCCTGACGCTGCCCGTCCCCTCTTAGAAAATCTCTTAATTATTGTTATGTACTGCCTGTGTCCCCTAAGAGTCTCTTAATTATTTTCTTCCACAGCCTGTTCCCCCTAAACAAATCACTTAATTATTGCCTTTGCTGTCTTTTCCCTCTTATATTTTTTTCTATTATTTATTTTCATTGTTTGCTTTCTCCCATTTGGAAATCTATTTACTATTGCCCCCACTGCCTTTTTCCCCTAAATGTCTCTTAATTATTTCCTTCAACAGCAAATCCCTTAATTATTTTCTTTGCTGCTTTTTCCCAATTTTGAAAGTTTTTTAATTATTTCCTTCTACTGCCTGTTCCATCCTATCTATAGAGCCGTTTAATTATTTCCTTTGCTGCCTTTTCCCTCTTAGATTGTCTTTTAATTATTTTCTTTGTTTGTGTTCCCCCATTAGGAAATCCATTTATTATTTAACTCCACTGCTTTTTTCCCCTAAGTGTCTCTTAATTATTTCCTTTGCTGTATTTTCTCCCTTTTCAAAGTCTCCTAATTATTTCCCTCTACTGCCTGGTCCATCTTAGAGAGCCCTTTAATTATTTCCTTTGCTGTCTTTTCCCTCTTAGATTGCCTTTTAATTATTTCCTTTGTTTGCTTTCCCGCATTAGGAAATCCCCTTATTATTTCCTTCCTCTGCCTTTTTCACCTAAGTGCGTCTCAATTATTCCCTTACACTGCCTGTTGCCCCTTAACGAGTCTTTTAATTGTTAATTATTTCCTGATGCTGCCCGTCTTCCCTTAGAAAAACTCTTAATTATTGTTATCTACTGCCTGTGTCCCCTAAGAGTCTTTTATATATTTTCTTCCACAGCTTGTTCCCCCTATACAAATTACGGAATTATTACCTTTGCTGCCTTTTCTCTCTTAGATTGTCTTTTAATTATTCTCTTTGTTTGCTATCCCCCATTAGGAAATCTATTTATTATTTCCCCACTGCCTTTTCCCCCTAAAGGTCTCTTAATTATTTCCATCTACTGCCTGTTTCATCTTAGAAAACCATTTAATTATTTCTTTTGATGCCTTTTCCCCCTTGGATTTTCTTTTAAATGTTTTCATTATTTGCTTTCCCATATTAAGAAATTTATTTATTATTTCCCCCCAATGCTTGCGTGTCTCTTAATTATTTCCTTTGCTGTATTTTCTTCCTTTTGAAAGCCTCCTAATTATTTCCCTCTACTGCCTGGTTCATCTTAGAGAGCCTATTAATTATTTCCTTTGCTGCCTTTTCCCTCTTAGATTGCTTTTTAATTATTTCCTTTGTTTGCTTTCCCGCATTAGGAAATCCACTTATTATTTCCTTCCTCTGCCTTTTTCCCCTAAGTGCGTCTTAATTATTCCCTTTCACTGCCTGTTCCCCATAGCAAGTCTCTTAATTATCTCCTTCCACTGCCTGTTCCCCTTAGTGAGTTTTTTAATTATTAATTATTTCCTGTGTAAATACACCTGTAAAGGTGTATTTTAATTACTTCCTATCGTTGCCTTTTCCTCCTTAGCGAGTTTTTAACTATTTATTCGGGTGGTACCGGTTCTTCTTTAGAGATTCATTTAATTTTTGCCATCTACTACATTTTTCCCATAGAGTCTCTTAGTTAATTCCTTCCACAGTCTTTGCCCTTAAAGAACCTCTTAATTATTTTCTTTATTTGCTTTTCCCCCTTCAAAAGTCTATTCATTATTTTCCCCCACTGCCTTTTCCCCTTAGTGTCTTTTAATTATTTCCTTTCACAGCCTTTTCCTCTTAGAATTAGACATTATGGACGAGGCGACCTTAGGACTAACTAGTAAATACTATTTTTTGTTTGCTTTTCTTCCCTAAGTTTATTTATTACTTTCCCCGTTGAGGATTTCCCCAAGCGTCTCTTAATAATTGTTTGCTTCGACAGCCTTTATAGCAAATTCCTTAATTTTGTCCTTCATTTCCTTTTCCCCCTTTTGAAAGTCTCTTAATTATTCCCTTCCATTGCCTGTTCACCATTAACAAGACTTTTCATTATAGTCTTTAATTATTTGCTTCCACTGCTTTTTCCCGCTTTAGACTTTTAACTATTTATTGCTTTTTCCCCCTTCGGAAGCCTCTTAATTATTTCCTTACACTTCCTGCTCCCCCTTACTCAAAGAGTGTCCTGTCCACTGTCTATTCCCCCTTAGCGAGTTTTTTAAATGTTTCCTTCTACTGCCTGTTTTAATTATTAACTATTTGCTGATGCTGCCCGTTCCCTCTTAGAAAATCTATTAATTATTTATTATTATTGTTATTTATTTTCCTTCACATGCCTATTCCCCCTTAGCAAGTCTATTATTTAATTGCTTAAACTGCCTGTTCCCCTTAAGCGAGCCTTATAATTATTTTTTCCTGCTCTGTCTTCCGATTTAGAGTCTCTTAATTATTTTCTTCCACAGCCTGTTCTCCCTAAACAAATCAGCTAATTATTACCTTTGCTGCTTTTTCCCCGTAGAAAGTCTCGTAATTATTTCCCTTCACTGCCTTTTCCCCCTTACCAATTAGAAAGTCTCTTAATTATTTAATTATTTCCTCCTGCTGCCTCTTTCCCTTAGAAATTCTTTTAATTATTTTCTTCCATAGGTTGTTCCCCTTTAGCAAACATCTTAATTATTTCCTTTTCTGTCTTTTCCCTCTTAAACGTGTATTTTAAGTATTTCCTATCGTTTTTTTTTTGCTCCTTAGCGTGTCTTTAATTATTTGCCGTCCGCTGCCTTTATCCCTTCAGCGGTTCTTTTAACTATTTATTTCTGTGGCTGCCTGTTTTTCTTTAGAGAATCTTTTAATAATTATTACCATATACTGCATGTTTCCCCTAAGAGTGTCTATCCTTCCACAGACTGTTCCCCCTAAAGTGTCTTTTAATTATCTTCTTTCGTTTTCTTTTCCTCCTCTACGAGTTTTTGATTATTTGCTTCTGGTGTTTTAACTATTTATTCTTGTGGATGCCTGTTTTTTTTTAATATTGCTATCTACTGCCTGTGTTCCCTACGAGTCACATAGTTATTTCCTTGCACAGCCTGTTCTCCCTGAACAGGTCTGTCAATTATTTCCTTCGGTGCCTTTTCTTCCTTAGAATGTTTTTTGATAATTTTTTCGTTGCTTTTTCCGCCTTAGAAAATTTCTTCATTATTTGCTTCCACTGCCTTTTCCCTCATAGATTATTTCTTCATTATTGCCATGCACTGCCTGTTTCCTCTTAGCGAGTCGCGTTGTACGCATTTCCGGTGTGTAATGAGATTTTCGGGAATTGGTAATCTTTATCGTGAGTGAGGAGGACTTTTTTGACAGTTTTTGTATTTGATGTGCCATTACATTTTCAGAAATTAAGCGCAAACAGCCTCGTTATAGTATTTAACGTTACAAGTCCGGAATTTTTTTTTTTCTTAAATGCTTTGATAGGATTTCATATCAAATTTGTTCCAGTTTCCGAAACTGCCCCTCAATTTCCTGTAAGATCATTGGTTGCTGACATATCGATGGTTGAAGGCAAAAGGATCCCTTTTCGTTTAATATCGAATATCCCCGCTAAAAATGGCCGTAGATACAATCTAAAAAAAGGAAATTGAAGCTGAATAAACAGGCTATTCGGTTCATGCAATGGTTCAACCCGAAATAATTTCTCCGAACCCGTGGAGTAAAAAGAAAGAAGGCCAAATTTTGTAAAAAAAAATTCCGCGCTATTTCTTTGGATTTCTTGGAAAACATGGCTCCTAAAAATTTTTGACCAAAAGATCCGAAAACTAGAATCTTGGAGCTTTAAAATGCTTTTTTTAAATCCTCGATACGACCATTTTTCACTTAAATACAGCTCATCAAAAATCACCAAAAATTTGGATTTATTTCTTGCTCCTTTAATTTATGTGAGTAGTGTACTTCCTTTCAGTGCCTGTTCCCCTTAAAGGTTATCTTAATTACTTCCATCTACTGTCTATTTCTTCTTGGCGAGTCCCTTTATTATTGCCATCAAGTTCCGGTCCCCCCTTTGGGATTCTCAATTATTTCATCCCGTTTAAAGTTGCCCGTAGAGATTTATTTTATTTCTTCCACATGCTTATTCCCCCTTAGCAAGTCTAGTAAGTAATTGCCTAAACTGCTTGTTCCCCTTAAGCGAGTTTTATAATTATATTTTCCCGCTCTTTCTTCCGCCTTTGAGTATCTTAACTATTTCCTTCCAATGCCTGTTTGCCCTGAGAGAGTCTTAATTATTTTCTCCCACTGCCTGTCCCCCTTAAAGCGTATTTCTGTGTACTGTGTATTTCCTATTAGTCAGTCTCTTCATTATTGCCTTCAACGACCTGTTCCCATTTGGGACTGTCAACTTTTTTTTATCCCGCTTTAAGTTTCCCGCTGCGAGTGTCATTATTTCCTCCCGGTGCCATTTACCCTTTTAGCCTTTAGACTTTTAATTCTTTGCTCGCTGCCTGTTCCTACTTAGAAACTCTAATTATTTCGTCCCACTGCCTGTATACACTTAGCAAATCTCTTACTTATTGAATTATATCTTCACGTTGCCTGTTCCCCCTTAGACAATATCTTAGTTATTCCCTTCCACTGCCTGTTCCCCCTTAGCGGGTGTCTTAATTATTTATTAGTGATTGCCATACACTGTCTGTTTCCCATAAGAGCCTCTTAATTATTCCCTTCCACTGCGTGTCCGCCTTTAGCTGGTCTATTAAATATTTTTTTCGCTGCTTTTTCCCCTTTTGAAAGTCTTTTAATTATTCCCTTTCCCTGCCTGTTCCCCCTTAACGAGTCTATTAAATATAAAATTATTGTTATTTACTGATTATTTTCTGCCACATCCTGTTCCCCTTAACAAATCACTTAATGATTGCCATTGCTGTCTTTTCGAATTAGAAAATTTTAATTATTTCCTTACACTTTCTGTGTCCCCCTACCAATTAGCAAGTCTCTTAATTATTTAATTATTTTTTCACACTGCCTGTTTCCTTTAGAAAATCTGTTAGTTATTGTCATAAATATACTGCCTGTTCCCCCAAGAGTCTCTTAATGATTCCGTTTCACTGCCTGTTTCCCCTTAACGAATCTTTTAATTATTAATTATTTTCTTCCACAGCTTGTTCTTCCTAAACAAATCACTTAATTATAACCTTTGCTGCCTTTTCCCTCTTAGATTGTTTTTTAATTATTTTCTTTGTTTGTTTCCCCCATTAGGAAATCTATTTATTATTTTCCCCCACTACCTTTTTCCCCTAAATATTTCTTAATTAGTACCGCAATAGCAAATTCCTTAATTATTTCCTTCATTGCCTTTTCCCCCTTTTGAAAGTCTCTTAATTAGTCCCTTCTACTGCCTGCTCCCCATTAGCGAGTCTTTTCATTATAGTCTTTAATTATTTGCTTAAACTGCCTTTTCCCTTTTAGACTTTTAACTATTTATTCCTGTAGCTGCCTGTTCCCCTTTGGAGACTCTTTTAATTTTTGCTGACACATTGAGAATTGTTGATGACACTTTCAAAAAGGAAATGATTCAGAGATTCGCTAAGGGGGAAAAGGAAACAAAAAGAAATGATTAAAATACATTTTAAGAGGGAAAAAGTAGCGAAGAAAATAATTAAGAGAGCCTTAGGGGAAACAGGCAGTACATGAAAATAATTAGGAGATTTTCTAAGAAGGAACTGGCAGGGTCGAGGAATAATTATTAATTAAAAGACTAGCTAAGGGGGAACAGGCATTGTAAGGAAATAATTAAGAGGGTCTATAAGGGGGAAAAGCAGCGAAGGTAAGAATGAAGAGATTTGTCCGCCTTTCACTGCCTGTTCCCCCTTAGCGACTCTCTTAATTATTTCCTCCCACTGCCTGTTCTTCCGTAACGAGTCTTTTAAATATTAATTATTGTTATTTACTGTATATTCTCTTCCAAATCCTTTTCTAATTAACAAATCACGTAATTATTGCCATTGCTGCTTTTTCGCCTTAGAAAATCTGAATTATTTCCTTACACTGCCTGCGCCCCCTTACCAATTAGCAAGTCTCTCTTAATTATTAAATTATTTTTCACACCGCCTGTTTCCCTTAGAAAATCAGGTATTGTCATATACTGCCTGTTCCCCCAAGAGTCTCTTAATTATTTCTTCCCACTGTCTCTTCCCCCTTATCGAGTTTCTTAATTGTTAATTATTTTCGTGTACTGCTTGTTTACCCTAAGGATCTCTTAATTATTTTCTTCCACTGCCTGTTCCCCGCTAGTGAGTCTTTTAATTATTTATAATTATTTGCTGTGTATAATAAAGGTCTCTTAATTATTTTCTTCCACAGCCTGTTCACCCTTAGCAAACACCTTAATAATTATTTCCTTCGTTGCATTTTCCCCCTTTAGAAAGCGTCTTAATTATTTCCTTACAGTGCCGGCTACCCCTTACCGAGCCTCTTAATTATTCAATTATTTCTTTTGCTGTCTTTTCCTCCTTTTGAATGTCTCTTAATTATTTCCTTCCACTGCCTGTTTCCCCTAATGGTTTTTTCCCTACATTTCCCCCTTAAACTTTTTTTTAGACTTTTTCTCTTAAGCGGGTCTTTCAACCATCTCCCTTTTGAAAGTTTCTTAATTATCTTTTCCTACTGCCCTTCTCCCTAAGAGAGTCTTTTAATTATTAATCATTTTTATGTGTTGCCTGTTTACCCTCACAATCTCTTAATTATTTTCTTTAACAGCCTGTTTCCCCAAAAGTCTCTTAATAAATTATTCCCTTGCACTGCCTGTTTCCCATAGCGAGTCTCTTAATTATTTCCTTTCCCTGCCTGTTCCCCCTTAATGAGTCATTTAATTATTAATTATTTTCTGTGTACCCTAAATCTGTCTTCATTATTTTCTTCCACAGCCTGTTCACCATTAGCAAACACCTTAATTATTTCCTTCGCTTCCTTTTCCTTCTTAGATTGTCTTTTAATTATTTTTTCTATTTGCTTTTCCCCCCTAAAAATCTATTCATTATTTCCCCCCACTGCCTTTTCCGACCTTAGTGTCTTTTAATTATTTCCTTCCACAGCGTTTCCCCCTTAAAATATGAAATTATGGACGAGGCGATCTTAGGAGTAACTAGTAAATAGCATTCTTTAATTGCTTTTCTTCCTTAGAAAGTCTATCCATTACTTTGCCCTTTGAGAAACTCCTAATTATTGCCTTCCACTACCTGCTTTCCCTAAGCGTCTCTTAATAATTATTTGCTTCGACACCCTGTTCCTCTATAGCAAATTCCTTAATTAATTTCTTTATTGTCCTTTCTCCCATTTTAAAGCCTCTTAATTATTCCCTTCTACTGTCTGTTTTCCATTAGCGAGTTTTTTCATTATAGTCTCCAATTATTTGTTTCCACTGCCTTTTCCCCCTGTAGACTTTTAACTATATATTCTTCTGGCTGCCTGTTCCCGTTTAGAGATTTTTTGTTTGTTTCCATTTACTGTCTCTTTTCCCTAAGAGTCTCTTAATTATTTTCTTCTACAGACTGTCCCCCTTAGAGTGTCTTTAAATTATTTCCTTTCTTTGCCTTTTCCCCCTTAGAATGTCGCTTAAATATTTCTTTCCACAGCCCCCCCCCCCTTCTAAAACAAATCACTTATTTATTACCTTCGCTGCTTTTCCCCCTTAGAAAGCCTCTTAATTATTTCTTTACACTGCCTGCTCCCTATTATACCGAGTCTCTTAATTATTTAATTATTTCCTCATTAGAAAATCTCTTAATAATTATTGTCAAGTACTAGCTGTGTCCCCAAAGAGTCTCTTAAGTATTCCCGTCCACTGCCCCTTCCTCCTCAGCGAGACTCTTAATTATTTCTTTTGCTGTCTTTTCCCACTTTTGAATGTCTCTTAATTATTTTCTTCCACAGCCTGTTTACCCTTAGCAAACGCCTTAATTATTTCCTTCATTGCCTTTTCCCCCTATTGAAAGTCTCTTAATTAGTCCGTTCCACGGCCTTTTCCCACTTTAGACTTTTAACTGTTTATTAGTGTGACTCTCTGTGTCTTTTTATTTATTTATCTCTTAAGAAATCTCTTAAAATCACTTTCTTGTTGTCATGTACTCTCCGTGTCCATTAGAAGTCTTTTAATTATTATTTGCTTCCACTGCCTTTTCCCCCTGTAGACTTTTAACTATTTATTCCTCTGGCTGCCTGTCCCCGCTTAGAGATTTTTTAAATTGTTTCCATCTACTGTCTATTTTCCCTAAGAGTCTCTTTATTATTTAATTCCACAGACTGCCCCCTTTAGAGTGTCTTTAAACTATTAGTTTACTTTGCCTTTTTCCCTTTAGAATGTCGCTTAAATATTTCTTTCCACAGCCCCCCCCCCCCCTTCTAAAACAAATCACTTATTTATTACCTTCGCTGCTTTTCCCCCTTAGAAAGCCTCTTAATTATTTCTTTACACTGCCTGCTCCCTATTATACCGAGTCTCTTAATTATTTTATTATTTCCTCATTAGAAAATCTCTTAATAATTTTTGTCAAGTACTAGCTGTGTCCCCAAAGAGTCTCTTAAGTATTCCCGTCCACTGCCCCTTCCCCCTCAGCGAGACTCTTAATTATTTCTTTTGCTGTCTTTTCCCACTTTTGAATGTCTCTTAATTATTTTCTTCCACAGCCTGTTTACCCTTAACAAACGCCTTAATTATTTCCTTCATTGCCTTTTCCCCCTTTTGAAAGTCTCTTAATTAGTCCGTTCCACGGCCTTTTCCCACTTTAGACTTTTAACTGTTTATTAGTGTGACTCTTTGTGCCTTTTTATTTATTTATCTCTTAAGAAATCTCTTAAAATCACTTTCTTGTTGTCATGTACTGTCCGTGTCCATTAGAAGTCTTTTAATTATGATTTGCTTTCACTGCCTT
Source organism: Diaperis boleti (assembly GCA_963583935.1). Taxonomy (NCBI): domain Eukaryota; kingdom Metazoa; phylum Arthropoda; class Insecta; order Coleoptera; family Tenebrionidae; genus Diaperis; species Diaperis boleti. The sequence continues at coordinate 11,655,950 of OY757242.1, forward strand.
TCCCCCCTGTAGACTTTTAACTATTTATTCCTCTGGCTGCCTGTCCCTGTTTAGAGATTTTTTAAATTATTTCCATCTACTGTCTATTTTCCCTAAGAGTCTCTTTATTATTTAATTCCACAGACTGCCCCCTTTAGAGTGTCTTTAAATTATTTCCTTTCTTTGCCTTTTCCCCCTTAGAATGTCGCTTAAATATTTCTTTCCACAGTCCCCCCCCCCTTCTAAAACAAATCACTTATTTATTACCTTCGCTGCTTTTCCCCCTTAGAAAGCCTCTTAATTATTTCTTTACACTGCCTGCTCCCTATTATACCGAGTCTCTTAATTATTTAATTATTTCCTCATTAGAAAATCTCTTAATAATTATTGTCAAGTACTAGCTGTGTCCCCAAAGAGTCTCTTAAGTATTCCCGTCCACTGCCCCTTCCCCCTCAGCGAGACTCTTAATTATTTCTTTTGCTGTCTTTTCCCACTTTTGAATGTCTCTTAATTATTTTCTTCCACAGCCTGTTTACCCTTAGCAAACGCCTTAATTATTTCCTTCATTGCCTTTTCCCCCTTTTGAAAGTCTCTTAATTAGTCCGTTCCACTGCCTTTTCCCACTTTAGACTTTTAACTGTTTATTAGTGTGACTCTCTGTGCCCTTTTATTTATTTATCTCTTAAGAAATCTCTTAAAATCACTTTCTTGTTGTCATGTACTCTCCGTGTCCATTAGAAGTCTTTTAATTATTATTTGCTTCCACTGCCTTTTCCCCCTGTAGACTTTTAACTATTTATTCCTCTGGCTGCCTGTCCCCGTTTAGAGATTTTTTAAATTGTTTCCATCTACTGCCTATTTTCCCTAAGAGTCTCTTTATTATTTAATTCCACAGACTGCCCCCTTTAGAGTGTCTTTAAATTATTTCCTTTCTTTGCCTTTTCCCCCTTAGAATGTCGCTTAAATATTTCTTTCCACAGCCCCCCCCCCCTTCTAAAACAAATCACTTATTTATTACCTTCGCTGCTTTTCCCCCTTAGAAAGCCTCTTAATTATTTCTTTACACTGCCTGCTCCCTATTATACCGAGTCTCTTAATTATTTAATTATTTCCTCATTAGAAAATCTCTTAATAATTATTGTCAAGTACTAGCTGTGTCCCCAAAGAGTCTCTTAAGTATTCCCGTCCACTGCCCCTTCCCCCTCAGCGAGACTCTTAATTATTTCTTTTGCTGTCTTTTCCCACTTTTGAATGTCTCTTAATTATTTTCTTCCACAGCCTGTTTACCCTTAGCAAACGCCTTAATTATTTCCTTCATTGCCTTTTCCCCCTTTTGAAAGTCTCTTAATTAGTCCGTTCCACGGCCTTTTCCCACTTTAGACTTTTAACTGTTTATTAGTGTGACTCTTTGTGCCTTTTTATTTATTTATCTCTTAAGAAATCTCTTAAAATCACTTTCTTGTTGTCATGTACTCTCCGTGTCCATTAGAAGTCTTTTAATTATTATTTGCTTCCACTGCTTTTTCCCCCTGTAGACTTTTAACTATTTATTCCTCTGGCTGCCTGTCCCCGTTTAGAGATTTTTTAAATTGTTTCCATCTACTGTCTATTTTCCCTAAGAGTCTCTTTATTATTTAATTCCACAGACTGCCCCCTTTAGAGTGTCTTTAAATTATTTCCTTTCTTTGCCTTTTCCCCCTTAGAATGTCGCTTAAATATTTCTTTCCACAGCCCCCCCCCCTTCTAAAACAAATCACTTATTTATTACCTTCGCTGCTTTTCCCCCTTAGAAAGCCTCTTAATTATTTCTTTACACTGCCTGCTCCCTATTATACCGAGTCTCTTAATTATTTAATTATTTCCTCATTAGAAAATCTCTTAATAATTATTGTCAAGTACTAGCTGTGTCCCCAAAGAGTCTCTTAAGTATTCCCGTCCACTGCCCCTTCCCCCTCAGCGAGACTCTTAATTATTTCTTTTGCTGTCTTTTCCCACTTTTGAATGTCTCTTAATTATTTTCTTCCACAGCCTGTTTACCCTTAGCAAACGCCTTAATTATTTCCTTCATTGCCTTTTCCCCCTTTTGAAAGCCTCTTAATTAGTCCGTTCCACTGCCTTTTCCCCACTTTAGACTTTTAACTGTTTATTAGTGTGACTCTCTGTGCCCTTTTATTTATTTATCTCTTAAGAAATCTCTTACAATCACTTCCTTGTTGTCATGTACTGTTCGTCTCCATTAGAAGTCTTTTAATTATTATTTGCTTCCGCTGCCTTTTCCCCCTGTAGACTTTTAACTATTTATTCCTCTGGCTGCCTGTCCCCGTTTAGAGATTTTTTAAATTGTTTCCATCTACTGTCTATTTTCCCTAAGAGTCTCTTTATTATTTAATTCCACAGACTGCCCCCTTTAGAGTGTCTTTAAATTATTTCCTTTCTTTGCCTTTTCCCCCTTAGAATGTCGCTTAAATATTTCTTTCCACAGCCCCCCCCCCCCTTCTAAAACAAATCACTTATTTATTACCTTCGCTGCTTTTCCCCCTTAGAAAGCCTCTTAATTATTTCTTTACACTGCCTGCTCTCCCCTTTACGAGTCTCTTAATTATTTTATTATTTCCTCATTAGAAAATCTCTTAATAATTTTTGTCAAGTACTAGCTGTGTCCCCAAAGAGTCTCTTAAGTATTCCCGTCCACTGCCCCTTTCCCCTCAGCGAGACTCTTAATTATTTCTTTTGCTGTCTTTTCCCACTTTTGAATGTCTCTTAATTATTTTCTTCCACAGCCTGTTTACCCTTAGCAAACGCCTTAATTATTTCCTTCATTGCCTTTTCCCCCTTTTGAAAGTCTCTTAATTAGTCCGTTCCACGGCCTTTTCCCACTTTAGACTTTTAACTGTTTATTAGTGTGACTCTCTGTGCCTTTTTATTTATTTATCTCTTAAGAAATCTCTTAAAATCACTTTCTTGTTGTCATGTACTCTCCGTGTCCATTAGAAGTCTTTTAATTATTATTTGCTTCCACTGCCTTTTCCCCCTGTAGACTTTTAACTATTTATTCCTCTGGCTGCCTGTCCCCGTTTAGAGATTTTTTAAATTGTTTCCATCTACTGTCTATTTTCCCTAAGAGTCTCTTTATTATTTAATTCCACAGACTGCCCCCTTTAGAGTGTCTTTAAACTATTAGTTTACTTTGCCTTTTTCCCTTTAGAATGTCGCTTAAATATTTCTTTCCACAGCCCCCCCCCTTCTAAAACAAATCACTTATTTATTACCTTCGCTGCTTTTCCCCCTTAGAAAGCCTCTTAATTATTTCTTTACACTGCCTGCTCCCTATTATACCGAGTCTCTTAATTATTTTATTATTTCCTCATTAGAAAATCTCTTAATAATTTTTGTCAAGTACTAGCTGTGTCCCCAAAGAGTCTCTTAAGTATTCCCGTCCACTGCCCCTTCCCCCTCAGCGAGACTCTTAATTATTTCTTTTGCTGTCTTTTCCCACTTTTGAACGTCTCTTCATTATTTTCTTCCACAGCCTGTTTACCCTTAGCAAACGCCTTAATTATTTCCTTCATTGCCTTTTCCCCCTTTTGAAAGTCTCTTAATTAGTCCGTTCCACTGCCTTTTCCCACTTTAGACTTTTAACTGTTTATTAGTGTGACTCTCTGTGCATTTTTATTTATTTATCTCTTAAGAAATCTCTTAAAATCACTTTCTTGTTGTCATGTACTCTCCGTGTCCATTAGAAGTCTTTTAATTATTATTTGCTTCCACTGCCTTTTCCCCCTGTAGACTTTTAACTATTTATTCCTCTGGCTGCCTGTCCCCGTTTAGAGATTTTTTAAATTGTTTCCATCTACTGTCTATTTTCCCTAAGAGTCTCTTTATTATTTAATTCCACAGACTGCCCCCTTTAGAGTGTCTTTAAATTATTTCCTTTCTTTGCCTTTTCCCCCTTAGAATGTCGCTTAAATATTTCTTTCCACAGCCCCCCCCTTCTAAAACAAATCACTTATTTATTACCTTCGCTGCTTTTCCCCCTTAGAAAGCCTCTTAATTATTTCTTTACACTGCCTGCTCCCTATTATACCGAGTATCTTAATTATTTCCTCATTAGAAAATCTCTTAATAATTATTGTCAAGTACTAGCTGTGTCCCCAAAGTGTCTCTTAAGTATTCCCGTCCACTGCCCCTTCCCTCTCAGCGAGACTCTTAATTATTTCTTTTGCTGTCTTTTCCCACTTTTGAATGTCTCTTCATTATTTTCTTCCACAGCCTGTTTACCCTTAGCAAACGCCTTAATTATTTCCTTCATCGCCTTTTCCCCCTTTTGAAAGTCTCTTAATTAGTCCGTTCCACTGCCTTTTCCCACTTTAGACTTTTAACTGTTTATTAGTGTGACTCTCTGTGCCTTTTTATTTATTTATCTCTTAAGAAATCTCTTAAAATCACTTTCTTGTTTTCATGTACTGTCCGTGTCCATTAGAAAGTCTTTTAATTATTATTTGCTTCCACTGCTTTTTCCCCCTGTCGACTTTTAACTATTTATTCCTCTGGCTGCCTGTCCCCGTTTAGAGATTTTTTAAATTGTTTCCATCTACTGTCTATTTTCCCTAAGAGTCTCTTTATTATTTAATTCCACAGACTGCCCCCTTTAGAGTGTCTTTAAATTATTAGTTTACTTTGCCTTTTTCCCTTTAGAATGTCGTTTAAATATTTCTTTCCACAGCCCCCCCTCCCCCTTCTAAAACAAATCACTTATTTATTACCTTTGCTGCTTTTCCCCCTTAGAAAGCCTCTTAATTATTTCTTTACACTGCCTGCGCCCTATTATACCGAGTCTCTTAATTATTTAATTATTTCCTCATTAGAAAATCTCTTAATAATTATTGTCAAGTACTAGCTGTGTCCCCAAAAAGTCTCTTAAGTATTCCCGTCCACTGCCCCTTTCCCCCTCAGCGACACTCTTAATTATTTCTTTTGCTGTCTTTTCCCAATTTTGAATGTCTCTTCATTATTTTCTTCCACAGCCTGTTTACCCTTAGCAAACGCCTTAATTATTTCCTTCATTGCCTTTTCCCCCTTTTGAAAGTCTCTCAATTAGTCCGTTCCACTGTCTTTTCCCACTTTAGACTTTTAACTGTTTATTAGTGTGACTCTCTGTGCCTTTTTATTTATTTATCTATTAAGAAATTTCTTAAAATCATTTTTTTGTTGTCATGTACTGTCCGTGTCCATTAGAAGTCTTTTAATTATTATTTGCTTCCGCTGCCTTTTTCCCCTGTAGACTTTTAACTATTTATTCCTCTGGCTGCCTGTCCCCGTTTAGAGATTTTTTAAATTGTTTCCATCCACTGTCTATTTTCCCTAAGAGTCTCTTTATTATTTAATTCCACAGACTGCCCTCTTTAGAGTGTCTTTAAATTATTAGTTTACTTTGCCTTTTTCCCCTTAGAATGTCTCTTGATTACAGTTATTTATTACCTTCGCTACTTTTCCCCGTTAGAAAGCCTCTTAATTATTTCTTTACACTGCCTGCTCCCCCTTTACGAGTCTCTTAATTATTTAATTATTTCCTCATTAGAAAATCTCTTAATTATTGTCAAGTACTACCTGTGTTCCCAAAGTGTCTCTTAAGTGTTTCCGTCCACTGCCCGTTCCCCTTTCGCGAGACTCTTAATTATTTCTTTTGCTGACTTTCCCCCTTTTGAATGCCTCTTAATTATTTCCTTCCACTGCCTGTTTCCCCTAATGGTCTCTTAATAATTTTTTTCCCAAACCTGCCCCCCTTAGCAAACAACTTATTTATTTTTTTCGCTACATTTTCCCTTTTAAAGTGTATTTTAATCATTTTTTTTCGTTGCCTTTTCTCCCTTAGCGAGTCTTTAATTATTTGCTTCCGTTGACTTTTTCTCTTAAGCGGGTCTCTCAACCATTTCTTTTTTGAAAGTTTCTTAATTATTTCTTCCTACTGCCCTTCCCCCTATGCGAGTCTTTTAATTATTAATTATTTTCACATACTGCCTGTTTACCCTCACGATATCTTAATTATTCCCTTCCACTGCCTGTTTCTCTTAATTATTTCCTTCGCTGTCTTTTCCCTGTTTCCCATAAGAGTCTTTAATTTATTTCTCTCCACAGCCTTCCCCTTTAAAGAATGTCTTAATTATTCTTTCCACTGCCTGTTTTCCATTAGAGTCTTTTCATTATAGTCTTTTATTATTTGCTTCCACTGCCTCCCTTAGACTTTTAACTGTTCCCCTCTAGAGATTCTTTTAATTGTTGCCACCTACTGTCTATTTTCTGTAAGAGTCTCTTGATTATTTCTTTCCAGAGCCTGCTCTCCCTTAGCAAGTCTCTCGATTATTTCCTTCGCTGCTTTTTCCGCTTTAAAAATTTCTTCATTATTTGCTTCCACTGCCTGTTTCCCATTAGCCAGTCTAATTATTTCATTGTTTCCTGACGCTGCCTGTTCCCTCATAATAATATCTTAACTATTGCCATGTACTGCCTTTTTCCCTTTAGCTTCTTCTACAGCCTGTTCCCCCTTTGTGAATCAATTAAATAACCCAAAAAGCTCCGCAAATCTTTAGTTGCCCACTTCCAATTTTAGTGGTCTCTGTACTGTATGAACGCCAGTCTTATTGTTTTACGGAATCTAAAATCCGGCCCGACGGACCAAACCCTCTCCCCCGTCGCGACAACTCTAAACTTCTTCTTTGTTCTCCGCTCATTCCCTCCACTATAAATACTTGAAAACTTCTCCGAAGCTACAATGAATAAATTCCGCCTTGTTCCGATTTAAATTTCTCGCTCAAACTAGTTAAAAGAAATCGATTACAGTCCGTAATTCGATGAGAACTTTATGAGATGCTCGAGGTGTTCAGAGGTGCATCGGACAGCTGTTCAGCACACAAAGCCGTGTCGTACACAGAGACGGTAATCATCGTTGTGATGTACATGTGTGCAGAGCTCTGCATTATCGGCGCGTGGTATCGATTCAAAACGCGGAGGGGGCCGAGAAAAATGAGCGTGATATTTTCCGGGAATTACCGTATATTAAGCGAAGTGTATAGATTTTTCTTTGGGGAATTGTGTATCGGTCAGATCACGCACTTCCTAATGGAGATCGCAGAGGAGTGGATGGTGCCATTTGTGTGCTGTTTGTTAATGTGTTTGGATTACCGGCATTAGTAAATGCGGTCTGGGTTGAGGGTTCGGATTTCGTTTGCGCTTTTCGGGGAGAGGAAGGGTTGGTAGGCCGCAGGACTAAAAGTGAACCGTAAATTATGGCCATCAATTTGGGATTTCTCTCTGGCTTGGGGCAGAGGACGCTCCGAACAAGTTCGGTTGGTCTTGTCATTTTTGGAACTTTTGAAATCGTATAACCTGCTTCAGTTCAGAGTGTAATTAGAAAACTCAAATCTGCATTCTGAAAACTAAAACCTGAAATAAAAATCTAAAATATGACGAAATTTGTAATCTGGGTGCGAAAACTGCATTCGAATGTGAAATCCGCAATCTTTAATATAAAACTGAAACCCTGAAATCTGCAATCTGAAATGGAATGTGATTTTCACAACAACCAATTTAGAATCTGACACCCAAAATATTCATTCTGAATTTGAAATCTAAATTTGTAAATAGAAATCTGCAATGCGGAATGTAAAAACTAATATCTGAAGCATAGAGCGCTAAATATCTAGACTCTGATATCTGGAATCTGAAAACTAGAATTTATAATCCGAAATCTAGAACGTGAAATTTAAAATCCAATACAAGAAATTGGATTTCAGGAATCTGGAATGTAAAATTTAGAATATGGAATTTAAAATGTAAAATCTAGATTCTAATTTTTACACCCTGTATTCTCAGTCGGAAATCTAAAAGTAAAAATTAGAATCTAGAATCTGAAGTCTGGAATGTGAAATCTAGAATTTATAATACAAAATCTAGTATCTGAAACATTAAATCTGGGATTTAAAATCAAATACAAGAAATTGGAATTCTGGAATATGAAATGTACAATTTAGAATGTGGAATTTAAAATGTAAATTCTGGATTCCAATATCTAAAGCCTGAAGCGTGAAATCTAGAATATGCAATCTGAAATCTAAAATATGACATACATTTTCAGGAATTTGACTTGTGAAGTGAAAGAAACATTCTGAGTCGCCAGAAGTTTAAAAGTAGAAACTAGAAAAGGAATCTAATATCTGAAGCATGAAGCGTGAAATCTTGAAATTCAAATCCAAAATCTAGAATTTGAAAACTGAAAGCTGTGATATAAAATCCAATACAAGAAATTGTAATTCTGAAATCTGGAACGTACACTTTAGAATATGGAATCTAGAATGCAAAATTTGGATTCTAATATCTAAAGCCTGAAGCGTGAAGCATGAAGCGTGAAATCTAGAATCTGAAATGTGAAATGTTAAATTAAGAATTTATAATAAGAATTCAGGAATCTGATGTGTTAAAAATTCTGAGTCAAAAATTTAAAAGTAAAAATTACAAATGGATTCAAATATCAGAAGTTATTGAGTGGGAAATCTAGAATTTGAAATCTGAAATGTGAAATCTAGAATTTTTAATCCAAAATCTAGAATTTGAAATCTGAAATCCGTGATTTAAAATTAAATACAAGAAATTGTAATTTTTAAATCTGGAAAGTACACTTTAGAATATAGAATCTAGAATGCAAAATTTGGATTCTAATATCTAAAGCCGGAAGCGTGAAATCTAGAATCTGAAATCTGGAATGTGAAATTAAGAATTTATAATAAGAGTTTAGGAATCTGTGTTAAAAATTCTGAGCCAGAAATTTAAAAGTAAAAATTACAAATTTATTCAAATATCAGAAGTTATTGAGTGGGAAATCTAGAATTTGAAATCTGAAATGTGAAATCTAGAATTTTTAATCCAAAATCTAGAATTTGAAATCTGAAATCCGTGATTTAAAATTAAATACAAGAAATTGTAATTTTTAAATCTGGAAAGTACACTTTAGAATATGGAATCTAGAATGCAAAATTTGGATTCTAATATCTAAAGCCTGAAGCGTGAAATCTAGAATCTGAAATCTGGAATGTGAAATTAAGAATTTATAATAAGAGTTTAGGAATCTGTGTTAAAAATTCTGAGTCAGAAATTTAAAAGTAAAAATTACAAATTTATTCAAATATCAGAAGTTATTGAGTGGGAAATCTAGAATTTGAAATCTGAAATGTGAAATCTAGAATTTTTAATCCAAAATCTAGAATTTGAAATCTGAAATCCGTGATTTAAAATTAAATACAAGAAATTGTAATTTTTAAATCTGGAAAGTACACTTTAGAATATGGAATCGAGAATGCAAAATTTGGATTCTAATATCTAAAGCCTGAAGTGTGAAGCATGAAGCGTGAAATCAAGAATCTGAAATCTGGAATATGAAATTAAGAGTTTAGGAATCTGTGTTAAAAATTCTGAGTCAGAAATTTAAAAGTAAAAATTACAAATTTATTCAAATATCAGAAGTTATTGAGTGGGAAATCTAGAATTTGAAATCTGAAATGTGAAATCTAGAATTTTTAATCCAAAATCTAGAATTTGAAATCTGAAATCCGTGATTTAAAATTAAATACAAGAAATTGTAATTTTTAAATCTGGAAAGTACACTTTAGAATATGGAATCGAGAATGCAAAATTTGGATTCTAATATCTAAAGCCTGAAGTGTGAAGCATGAAGCGTGAAATCAAGAATCTGAAATCTGGAATATGAAATTAAGAGTTTAGGAATCTGTGTTAAAAATTCTGAGTCAGAAATTTAAAAGTAAAAATTACAAATGGATTCAAATATCAGAAATATATAGCGTAAAATCTAGAATTTGAAATCCAAAATCTAGAATTTGAAAACTGAAAGCCGTGATATAAAATCCAATACAAGAAATTGTAATTCTGAAATCTGGAACGTACACTTTAGAATATGGAATCTAGATTGCAAAATTTCGATTCTAATATCTAAAGCCTGAAGTGTGAAGCATGAAGCGTGAAATCTAGAATCTGAAATCTGGAATGTGAAATTAAGAATTTTAATAAGAATTTAGGAATCTGTGTTAAAAATTCTGAGTCAGAAATTTAAAAGTAAAAATTACAAATAGTTTCAAATATCAGAAGTATGGAGCGTGAAATCTAGAAATTGAAATCCAAAATCTAGAATTTGAAAACTGAAAGCCGTGATATAAAATCCAATACAAAAAATTGTAATTCTGAAATCTGGAACGTACACTTTAGAATATGGAATCGAAAATGCAAAATTTGGATTCTAATATCTGAAGCCTGAAGCGTGAAATCTAGAATCTGAAATCTGAAATGTGAAATTAAGAATTTATAATAAGAATTCAGGAATCTGATGTGTTAAAAATTCTGAGTCAGAAATTTAAAAGTAAAAATTACAAATGGATTCAAATACCAGAAGTTATTGAGTGAGAGATCTAGAATTTGAAATCTGAAATCTAGAATCTCTAATCCAAAATCTGGAATTTGAAATCTGAAATCCCTGATTTACAATCCAATACAAGAAATTGTAATTCTGAAATCTGGAACGTACATTTTAGAATGTGGGATTTAGAATGCAAAATTTTGATTCTAATATCTAAAGCCTGAAGCCTGAAGCATGGAGCGTGAAATCTGGAATGTGAAATTGAGAATTTCTAATCCAAAATCTAGAATTTGAAAACTGAAATCCATGATTTAAAATCCAATACAAGAAATGTGAATTCTGGAATCTGATATGTACAATTTAGAATGTTTAATCTGAAATATAAAATCTGGATTCTAATGTCTAAGGTTAAAATCTAGAATAATTATGCAATCTGAAATCTAAAATATGACATGCGATATCTGGAATCTGACTTGTGCAAGCAACATTGGGAGTCAGAAATCTAAAACTAGAAATTAAAAATGGAATCCAAAATATGAAGCATGAAGCGTGAAATCTAGAATCGAAAATCAGGAATGTAAAATCTAGAATTTACAATACTTCTAAAAAAATCTAGAATGTGAAATCTGAAATGTGGGGGTTTTAAAATCGAATAAAAGAAATTGGAATTCTGAAATCTGGAACGTACAGTTTAGAATGTGGAATCTAGAATGCAAAATCTGGATTCTAATATCTAAATCCTGAAGCGTGAAATCTAGAATATACAATCAGAAGTCTAAAATATGACACACTAAATCTAGAATCTGACTTGTGAAAACTACATTCTGACTTAAAAATTTAACAGTAGAAAGGAAATCTAATATCTGAAGCATGAAGCGTTAAATCCAGGATTTCAAATCTGGAATGTGAAATTTAGAACATATAATCCGAAATCTAGAATGTGAAATCTTAAACCTGGAATGCGCAATTTAGTATCTGGAATCTGGATGCTAATCTGGATTCTAATAACTAAAGCCTCAAGCGTGAAAACTAAAATTTTAAATCAAGAATGTGAATCCATTACAAAAAACGGGAATTCTGGAATCAGGCATGTAGGGTAAATTTTAGAATGTGGAATCTGGAATGTAAATTTCTGGATTCCAATATCTAAAGCCGGAAGCGTGAAATCTAGAATATGCAATCTCAAATCTAAAATATGACATTCGAATACAGGAATCTGATTTGTGAAAAATACATTCTGAATCATAAATTTGAAAGTAGAAATTAGAAATGGAAGCTAATATCTGAAGCATGACGCGTGAAATCTGAAATCTGGGATTTGAAATTCCAATACAAGAAATTGGAATTCAGGAATATGAAATGTAATATTTAGAATGTGGAATCTGGAATGTAAAAACTGTATTCTAATATCCAAAGCCTGAAGCATGAAATTTAGAATATATAATCCCAAATCTAGAATGTAAATGCTTTAATTTAAAATCTATTACAGGAATTTTGGAATCTGGAATATGCATTTTAGAATGTGTAATCTGGAATGTAAAATCTGATTGTGATTATAATATCTAAAGCCTGAAGCATGAAATCTAGAATATACAATCTGAGTTCTAAAATATGACATTCTAAATCTAGAATCTAACTTGTGAAAAGCACATTCTGAGTCAGAAATCTAAAACTAGCAACTAGAAATGGAATCAAATATCGGAAGCATCAAACCTGGAATGTGAAATCTAGAATTTATATTCCGAAATCTAGGATGTGAAGTCTGAAATTTTTGATTTAAAATCCAATACAAGTTATTAGGATTATGGAGTGCACAATATAGAATGTGAAATCTGAAATGTTGAATCTGGATTCTAATATCTAAAAAGCCTGAAGCGTAAAATCTAGAATATGCAATCTGAAATCTAAAATATGACATACGTATTCAGGAATTTGACTTGTGAAAAAAACATTATGAGTCGTCAGAAATTTCACAGCAGAAACTAGAAAAGGAATCTAATATCTGAAGCATGAAGCGTGAAATCTAGAATCTGAAATCTGGAATGTGAAATTAAGAATTTATAATCCGACATATAGAATGTGAAATCTGAAATCTGGGATATAAAATCCACTACAAGAAATTGGAATTCTGAAATCTGAAACATACAGTTTATTATAATGTGGAATCTAGAATGCAAAACCTGGATTCTAATACCTAAAGCCTGAAGCGTGAAATCTAGAATATATAATCTGAAGTCTAAAATATTACATCCAAAATCTGAAATCTGGAATGTGAAATCTAGAATTTATAATCTGAAATCTAGAATGTGAAATCTGAAATCTGGGATTTGAAATCCAATACAAGAAATCGGAATTTCGGAATCTGGAATGTACAATTTAGAATCTGGAATCTAGAATGCTAATCTCAATCCTAATATGTAAAGCCTAAAGAGTAAAATCTAAAATACGATATCCGAATTCAGGAATCTCATTTGTTAAAAATTCTGAATTAGAGATTTAAAAGTAAAAATTACAAATGGAATCAAATATCAAAAGTATGGAGCGTGAAATCTAGAATCCGAAATCTAGAAGGTGAAATTTCAAATCTGGGATTTAAAATCCAATTCAAGAAATTGGAATTCTGAAATCTGGAACGTACATTTTAGAATGTCGAAATTTGGATTCTAATATCTAAAGCCTGAAGCGTAAAATCTAGAATATGCAATCTGAAATCAAAAATTTGACATACGAATTCATTAATTTGACTTGTAAAAAAAACATCCAGAAATTTAAAAGTAGAAACTAGAAAAAGAGTCTAATATCTGAAGCCTAAAGCGTGAAATCTAGAATACGCAATCCGCGGCCTAAAGCATGACATCCGAATTCAAGAATCTGATTTGTGAAAAATTCTGCGTGAGAAATTTAAAAGTAAAAATTACAGATGGAATTAATTAAATGTCAAGTATGAAACGTGAAATCTAGAATTTGAAATCTGAAATGTTAAATATAGAATTTCAAATTGAAAATCTTGAATGTGAAATCTGAATTTCGTTATTTAAAGTCCAATTCTAGAAATATGAATTCTGGTATCTGGAATGCACAATTTAGAATGTGGAATCTGGCACATTAAATCTGCATTCTAAAGTCTAAAGCCTGAGGCGTGAAATCTAGAATATGCTATCCGAAATCTAAAATATGATATCCGAAATCTGGAATCTGACTTGTGAAAACTAAATTCTTAGTCAGAAATTTAAATTAGAAATTTGAAATTGAACCTAATAACTCAAGCGTGATGCATGAAATCTAGAATCTGAAATCTCGAATGTGAAATATAGAATATATAGTCCGAAATCTAGAATGTTAAATCTGGAATTTAAAGTCTATCAAAAGAAATTGGAATTCCAGAATCTGGAATATGCAATTTAGAATGTGGAATCTGGATTCAAATGTCTAAATCCTGAGGTGTAAAATCTAGAATAATTATGCAATCTGAGATCTAAAATATGACATTCGAAATCTGGAGTCTTAGTTGTGAACACTAAATTCTTAGTCAGAAATCTAAAACTAGAAATTAGAAATGGACTCCAATATCTAGAGTATCAAATCTGGAATGTGAAATCTAGAATTTATAATCCGAAATCTAGAATGTGAAATTTGAAATCCAATACAAGAAATTGTAATTCAGAAATTTGGAATGTACCATTGAGAATGTGGCATGTTGAATGTGAAATCTGGATTCTAATATCGATAGCCTGAAGCGTAAAATCTAGAATATGCAATCTGAAATCTAAAATATGACATCCGAAATCTCGAATCTAACTTGCGAAAACTTCAGTCTCAGTCAGAAATCTAAAAGTAAAAATTAGAAGTGGAATCTAATATCTGAAGAATGAAGCGTGAAATCTAGAATTAGAAACCTGGAATGTAAAATCTAGAATTTATAATCCGAAATCTTGAATGTGAAATTTCAAATCTGGGATTTAAAATCCAATAGAAGAAATTGGAATTCTGGAATATGGAGTGCACAATTTATAATGTGGAATCTGGAATGTTAAATATGGATTCTAATATCTAAAGCCTGAATCGTGAAATCTAGAATATGCTATATGAAATCTAAAATATGATATCTGAAATCTAGGATCTGACTTGTGAAAACTAAATTCTTAGTCAGAAATCTAAAACTAGAAATTTGAAATGGAACCTAATATCTCAAACGTGACTCGAATGCGAAATCTAGAATATATAATCCCAAATCTAGAATGTTAAATCTGGAATTTAAAATCTCAAGAGAAATTTGAATTTCAGAATCTGGAGTTCACAATTTGGACTTCCGAGTCAGAAATTTAAAATTGGAAATTTGAAATGGAATCTAATATCTGAAGCATGAAACGAAAAATCTAGAATGTGAAATCTAGAATTTATAACCCGAATTCTAGAATGTAAAATCTGATATCTGCGGTTTAAAATCCAATACAAAAAATTTAAATTCTGTAATATGGAAAGTACCGTTTAGAATGTGGAAGCTAGAATGCAAAATCTTCTAATATCCATAGCCTGAAGCATGTAATCTAGAATATACAATCTGAGGTCTAAAATATGACATCTGAAATCTGGAATCTAACTTGCGAAAACTTCAGTCTGTCAGAAATCTAAAAGTAAAAATTAGAAGTGGAATCTAATATCTGAAGAATGAAGCGTGAAATCTAGAATTAGAAACCTGGAATGTAAAATCTAGAATTTATAATCCGAAATCTAGAATGTGAAATTTAAAATCGGGATTTAAAATCCAATAGAAGAAATTGGAATTATGGAATATGGAGTGCACAATTTAGAATGTGGAATCTGGAATGTTAAATATGGATTCTAATATCTAAAGCATGAATCGTGAAATCTAGAATATGCTATATGAAATCTAAAATATGATATCTGAAATCTAGGATCTGACTTGTGAAAACTAAATTCTTAGTCAGAAATCTAAAACTAAAAATTTGAAATGGAACCTAATATCTCAAACGTGACTCGAATGTGAAATCTAGAATATATAATCCCAAATCTAGAATGTTAAATCTGGAATTTAAAATCTCAAGAGAAATTTGAATTTCAGAATCTGGAGTTCACAATTTGGACTTCCGAGTCAGAAATTTAAAATTGGAAATTTGAAATGGAATCTAATATCTGAAGCATGAAACGAAAAATCTAGAATGTGAAATCTAGAATTTATAACCCGAAATCTAGAATGTAAAATCTGATATCTGCGGTTTAAAATCCAATACAAAAAATTTAAATTCTGTAATATGGAAAGTACCGTTTAGAATGTGGAAGCTAGAATGCAAAATCTTCTAATATCCATAGCCTGAAGCATGTAATCTAGAATATACAATCTGAGGTCTAAAATATGACATCTGAAATCTGGAATCTAACTTGCGAAAACTTCAGTCTCAGTCAGAAATCTAAAAGTAAAAATTAGAAGTGGAATCTAATATCTGAAGAATGAAGCGTGAAATCTAGAATTAGAAACCTGGAATGTAAAATCTAGAATTTATAATCCGAAATCTAGAATGTGAAATTTAAAATCGGGATTTAAAATCCAATAGAAGAAATTGGAATTATGGAATATGGAGTGCACAATTTAGAATGTGGAATCTGGAATGTTAAATATGGATTCTAATATCTAAAGCATGAATCGTGAAATCTAGAATATGCTATATGAAATCTAAAATATGATATCTGAAATCTAGGATCTGACTTGTGAAAACTAAATTCTTAGTCAGAAATCTAAAACTAGAAATTTGAAATGGAACCTAATATCTCAAACGTGACGCGTGAAATCTAGAATCTGAAATCTCGAATGTGAAATTTAGAATATATAATCCCAAATCTAGAATGTTAAATCTGGAATTTAAAGTCTCAAAAGAAATTTGAATTTCAGAATCTGGAGTTCACAATTTGGACTTCCGAGTCAGAAATTTAAAATTGGAAATTTGAAATGGAATCTAATATCTGAAGCATGAAACGAAAAATCTAGAATGTGAAATCTAGAATTTATAACCCGAAATCTAGAATGTAAAATCTGATATCTGCGGTTTAAAATCCAATACAAAAAATTTAAATTCTGTAATATGGAAAGTACCGTTTAGAATGTGGAAGCTAGAATGCAAAATCTTCTAATATCCATAGCCTGAAGCATGTAATCTAGAATATACAATCTGAGGTCTAAAATATGACATCTGAAATCTGGAATCTAACTTGCGAAAACTTCAGTCTCAGTCAGAAATCTAAAAGTAAAAATTAGAAGTGGAATCTAGAATATATATTCCCAAATCTAAAATGTTAAATCTGGAATTTAAAGTCTATCAAGAGAAATTGTAATTCAAGAATCTGGAATGTACAATTTAGAATGTGGAATCTAAATTCAAATGTAAATCCTGAGGCGTAAAATCTAGAATAATTATGCAATCTAAAATATGGCATTCGAAATCTGGAATCTGAGTTGTAAACACTAAATTTTTAGTCAGAAATTTAAAACTAGAAATTAGAAATGGACCCCAATATCAAAAGTATCAAATCTGGAATGTGAAATCTAGAATTTATATACCGAAATCTAGGATGTGAAGTCTGAAATCTGGGATGTCAAATCCAGTACAAAGAATTGGAATTCAGAAATATGAAATGTATAATTTAGAATGTGGAATTTGGAATATAAAATCTGGATTCTAATATCCAAAGTCTGAATAATGAAATCTGGGATTTAAAACAAGACAAGAAATTGGAATTTTGGAACCTGGAATGTTAATCTGGATTCTAATATCTAAAGCCTAAAAGGTGAAATCTAGAATACGCAATCTGAAACCTAAAATATGACATCCGAATTCAGGAATCGGACTTGTCAAAACTACATTCTGAGTCAGAAATCTAAAACTGGAAATTAGAAATGGAATCCAATATCAGAAGGATGAAGCGGGAAATCTAGAATCGGAAATCAGGATTGTGAAATCTAGAATTTATAATCTGAAATCTAGAATATGAAACTTGAAATCTGGGATTCAAAATCCAACACAAGAAACTAGAATTCCGGGTTCTGGAATGTACAATTTAGAATGTGGAACCTGGAATGTAAAATCTGGATTCTAATATTTAAAGCTTGAAGCGTGAAATCTAGACTATCTAATCTGACATCTAAAATATGACATTCGCAATCTGAAACCTGACTGGTGAAAAGTAAATTCTTAGTCAGAAATCTAAAACTAGAAATTTGAAATGGAACCTAATATCTGAAACATGACGCGTTAAATCTAGGATCTCTCAAATCTCGAATGTGAAATCCAGAATATATAATTCCAAATTTAGAATGTTAAATCTGGAATTTAAAGTCTCAAGAGAAATTGTAATTGCAGAATCTGGAATGTACAATTTAGAATGTGGAATGTAGATTCAAATGTCTAAAGCCTAAGACGTAAAATCTAGAATAATTATTACGCAATCTGGAATCTAAAATATGACATCCCAAACCAGGAATCTGGCTGAAAACTAGTGAAACCTGATAGTGGAATATGAATCTCTAAAAGCTGACCAAGAACTTAATTACGAAACAAACACTACAAGAAACAATTCCATTTTAAAAAATCTCCTCGTCCTCAGTCCACTCCAATCCCGACCTCCAGCTATTAGTATTTCGCGCACAAAGCCAAAAAACCATTTGAACCTCGTCGTTGTGTTTCTCATCGCGAAACTTTCTAAAATCCGCTGCATCCCAGATATAAAATAATAGAACAAAAGGGCCGCATTCACTTCCGCTGTAAAACCGCCCCGCGGAACAATGCGCCGAAAAGAAACACCTAGACGGAAATTGTCGTCAAAGGAATCTTTTCAAAAGAAGGATTAGTAATTAGTAATTAGTGCGTGCTTTGCACTTGCGACGACTTCAAAGCGTCCGTCTCGCGAAGGGCAGGGGCTCGAGTGCGCTCACCGACGCGGCGCCCTTTAATTAGAGCTTCGAGCTTTTTATTCAGCAGCCGAGGAGTTGCAGGAAAAAATCTGCGACGTTATTAGTTTCTCGGGGGTGGGGGTTTTAAGTGATCGAATAATTGCGATGAGGACGACTTGGGTGGGTTTACTTCGGATTTCCTTTAATTGGGTGCTTTGAAGACCGTCGAGAGGGGGTATTCTGTGCAGTTACTAAAGGGGATCTACAGGTTGTATAGACGGCTGAAAAAGAAGCGAATCGAGAATGCACGGTGACCGAAAGGTAAGGCCTTGTGGTATTTTTCGCGTTAAAGACCGCGGACCGCGCTCGATTATTTTTAATATAAAATTAAGATTTTTTTAACATTAAGCAACCTGAGGAGACCGACAAAAGAACAAAGAATTTTCTTAAAAATAATGAATGTTAAGTTTGATCAGGCTCATGTGACACACGCCAATTTACGTTCTTCCCACTTTGAAATTTCCGACGTAATTCACCAGCCCGGCCTCTTCGACATCCAAAGTGATACCTAAGCAGCAACCTCAGCTCCGCCCATTAAGAAGTTTGAAAGTTCCAAACTCCGCGGCTTCGTAATATAAGACGTCTTTACCGACGTACTTGTGTTACGATCACTTTAAACCGCTCTACTCCGAAAACAATCGTCTTATCTTGAAGCAACAGAATTTAGATCCGCTCAGCGCCAAGAAAAACACTGCCCTTGCATTTTACATTATTTCTTGAGTCGCATCCCGACATCCGGCGCTGCTTTTTCTGCTGCCTCTACCTCCTAAAGATTACCCAATCTGTTTACACAAAGTTGGTTATTTTAATGGCCGCATAAACCTAACTTTACAGAGAGAGCTTCAGAGTTGCCGGGAGTAAATCCGAAAAATAGTGCTGCTCGAGGGCGTTTTATGTTGACAATATACATAAAGATTTACTACTGTTTCAATGAGCCATTTGTTAAGTAATAATAAATCCGGTATACAGGGTGTTTTTAAAACATTGTCACTACTCACTCTTATATGAAATATTTACATCCGGCTGTTCAAACTTGCACAACCGTTC
Organism: Diaperis boleti; assembly: GCA_963583935.1. NCBI lineage: Eukaryota > Metazoa > Arthropoda > Insecta > Coleoptera > Tenebrionidae > Diaperis > Diaperis boleti. The sequence continues at coordinate 11,675,356 of OY757242.1, forward strand.
AATTTAATAAACGGAGTATACTCCTAATTATTAAAACTATGTGTTGATAAATAAAGTGGTCAACTAACGGAGTGTGTTTGATAAGTGTAGTATACTGGCTGATTTTGAAACATTGTCATCGCATAGAATTAGTAAAACCCTCTTATACCAAGTAGGTATATCCACCCCGATGTTCAAACTTGCAGAACAATTATTATCTCAGTTACTTTGTGTCTTGACTTCTCAAATTCAGAGTCACTGAGTTTTTCAACTTCTCTGTTTTTCAAGTCTCATATTTTATAAGTTTACACATTCTAGTTCACAATTTGTCACGTTCACAGTTTATCAGTTTGTCAGTTTCCTGTTTTCTCACTCTTTCAGATTCTCAGTCCGTCAGTTGCTCAGTTTCCTAGTTTTTCAGTGTCTGAATTTTTCAGCTTCTCTACTTCAGTTTTTCAATTTCTGATTTTATGTCTCACAAATTAATAAATTTACAGTTTGTCGATGTTTTAGGGTCACAGTTTCTCAGTTTGTCAGATTCTTAATTTCTCAATTTTTCAATTTCTCAGTTTCTCAAACTCTCAGATTCTCAGTTTCTGAGATTTTCAGTTAGTCAGTTGATCCGTCTCTAAGCTTCTCAGTTTGTGTCCTGTTCCCTCAGTTAATTTGTTTCTTGATTGCTCAAATTTCCAGCGGTTGAGTTTCTTGGCTTTCTTATTTCTCAATTTTATAAGTTTATACAAGTTTAGTTTTTTTCTTGTTCACAGTGTCACAGTCTCAGTTTCTCGGTTTGTCAGTTTCTTAGACACAGAGATTCTCAATTTCTCAATTTTTCAATTACTCGGTTTTTCAAATTTTCAAATTCTTAATTTTTCAAATTCTAATTGTCGCAATTTCTTAATTTCTCAATTCCTTAATTACTGCATTTCCCAATTTCTCAGATTTTCAATGTCAGATTTTCAGTTTCCGTTTTTCAGATTGTGAGTTTATTCGTCTCTAAGCTTCTCAGTTTCTATTTTACAGTGTCTCACTTTCTTAAGTCTCTCTAAGTTTATCAGTTATTAGGTTCTCAGATTATCAGTTTCTCAATATCGCAGTTTCCCAGATTCTCAATTTCTTATTTTGTTTGGGTCAGTTTGTTTTAAGTCTCTAAGATTCTCAGTTTCGTAGTTCCTGATTTTATAAGTTTCTCAGTTTCTCAGTATCTCAGCATCACAGTATCTCAGTATCTCAGTATCTCAGTGTCTCTGTTTCTTATTTTCTCAGTTTTGATGTTTTTCAATCTCTCAGTTTTTCAGTTTATCAGTATCTGAGTATCTCAATTTGTCAGTTTCTCAATTTCTCAGTATCTCAATTCCTCAATTTTTTAGTTTCACAGTTTTTCAGTTTCTTAGTTTCTGATTTTATAAGTTTTTCAGTATCTCAGTATCTCAGTATCTCAGTATCTCAGTATCTCAGTATCTCAGTATCTCAGTATCTCAGTATCTCAGTATCTCAGTATCTCAGTATCTCAGTATCTCAGTATCTCAGTATCTCAGTATCTCAGTATCTCAGTATCTCAGTATCTCAGTATCTCAGTATCTCAGTATCTCAGTATCTCAGTTTCTCAGGCTTTCAGATTCTCAGTTTCTCAATTTCTCAGGTTCTCAGTTTCACGATTTATCGATTTCTCAAATCCTCAATTTCTCAAATTCTCAATTACTCAATTTCTTAATTTTTCAATTTGTCAATTTCTTAATTTTTCAATTTCACAGTTTCTCGGTTTCTCAGTATCTGAGTATCTCAGTATCTCAGTATCTCAGTATCTCAGTATCTCAGTATCTCAGTAGCTCAGTATCTCACTATCTCAGTATCTCAGTATGTCACATTCTCACTATCTCAGTATGTCAGATTCTCAACAATTTCTCATTTTCACACATTCTCATTTTCTCACATTCTCAATTTCTCAGTTTCTAAATCTCGCAGATTCTCAGTTTATCGTTTCGCAATTTCTCAGTTTCTGAGTCTCTCAGTTTTTCAATTTCCCAATTTTACAAGTTTACTCTTTTTTCTGGTTCACAGTGTATCAGGTTCACAGTCTGTCAGTTTTTCGTTTCACAGGCTCTCAGTTTCTCAGTTTCTCCATTTCTCAGTTTATCAGATTCTCAGATTCACAGGTGCTCAAATTCTCAATTTGTAAGTTTTTTAGTCTCTATTTTTCAATTTTTGATTTTATACTTTTCTGCATTTCTCAGTTTTTCAGTTTCTCGGATTTCCAATGCCCCACTTTCTCAGCTTCTCAATTCTCACATTTTAAAACCTTCACAACTGATTTACAGTGTCCCTCAGTTACTTATTTTCTTAATTTATCAGATTTTTAAATTCGCTAGTTCAGTTTGTTTTAAGTCTCTCAGATTCTCAGTTTCTCAGTTTCGTAGTTTCTAATTTTATAAATTTCTCAGTTTCTCTGTATCTCAGTTTCGTAGTTTCTGATTTTATAATTTTATCAGTTTTTCAGTATCTCGGCATCTCAGTATGTCGGTATCTCAGATTCTCTGTTTATAATTTTATCAGTTTTGCAGTTTTTCAGTTTATCAGTATCTGATTATCTCAGTTTGGCAGTATCTCAGTTCCTCAGATTCTCAGATTCTCAGATACTCAAATACTCAGATACTCAGATATTCAGATACTCAGATACTCAGATACTCAGATACTCAGATACTCAGATACTCAGATACTCAGATACTCAGACTCAGATACTCAGATACTCAGATACTCAGATACTCAGATACTCAGATACTCAGATACTCAGATACTCAGATACTCAGATACTCAGATACTCAGATACTCAGATACTCAGATACTCAGATACTCAGATACTCAGATACTCAGATACTCAGATACTCAGATACTCAGATACTCAAATACTCAGATACTCAGATACTCAGATACTCAGATACTCAGATTCTCAGGTTCACAGTTTGTCAGTTTTTCGTTTCTCAGGCTCTCAGTTTCTCCATTTCTCAGTTTATCAGATTCTCAGATTTGCAGGTGCTCATATTCTCAATTTGTAAGTTTTTCAGTCTCAATTTTTCAATTTCTGGTTTTATGCTTTTCTGCATTTCTAAGTTATTCTGTTTGTCAGTTTTTCAGTCTAAGATTCTCAGTTTCTCAGATTCTTAGATTCTCAAATTCTTATATTCTCAATTTGTAAGTGTTTTAGTGTCTCAATTTTTCAATTATTCATTTTGTGCGTTTTTAGATTCCTCAATTTGTAGTATAAGATTCACAGTTTCCCAGCTTCTCAGTTTCTCAAACTCTCAGTTTTTAAATTTTTCCTTTACTCAACTTCTCAGATTCGATATAAGTCGGATTTTCAGGTTCTCAGATTTTCAGTTTCTCAATTTCTCAATTTTTTAATTTGTCAATTTGTCAATTTCTCAATCTCTCAGTTTTTCAATTTCCCAATTTTACAAGTTTACTCTTTCTGGTTCACAGTTTGTCAGTTTGTCAGTTTTTCGTTTCTCATGCTCTCAGTTTCTCCATTTCTCAGCTTCTCAGATTTTCAGATTCTCAATTTCTCAATTTCTCAATTTCTCAATTTCTCAATTTCTCAATTTCTCAATTTCTCAATTTCTTAATTTCTCAATTTCTCAATTTCTCAATTTCTCAATTTCTCAATTTCTCAATTTCTCAATTTCTCAATTTCTCAATTTCTCAATTTCTCAATTTCTCAATTTCTCAATTTTTCAATTTCTCAATTTCTCAATTTCTCAATTTCTCAATTTCTCAATTTCTCAATTTCTCAATTTCTCAATTTCTCAATTTCTCAATTTCTCAGTTTCTAAATTTCGCAGATTCTTAGTTTATCGTTTCGTAATTTCTCAGTTTCTCAATCTCAGTTTTTCAATTTCCCAATTATACAAGTTTACTCTTTCTGGTTCACAGTTTGTTCACAGTTGTCTCATATCCTCAGATTCTCAGGTTCACAGTTTGTCAGTCTGTCAGTCTGTCAGTTTTTCGTTTCTCAGGCTCTCAGTTTCTCCATTTCTCAGTTTATCAGATTCTCAGATTCGCAGGTGCTCATATTCTCAATTTGTAAGTTTTTCAGTCTCAATTTTTCAATTTCTGGTTTTATACTTTTCTGCATTTCTCAGTTTTTCAGTTTCTCGGATTTCCAATGTTCCACTTTCTCAGCTTCTTAATTCTCACACTTTAAAACTTTCACAACTGTTTTACAGTGTCAGTGTTCTCTGTATCTCATTTTCTCAGTTTTGAAGTTTCTCAGTTTATCAGTATCTGGGTATCTCAGTTTGTCAGTTTCTCCATTTCTCAATATCTCAGTTCCTCAATTTCTCAGTTTCACAGTTTATCAGTATATCAGTATATCAGTTTATCAATTGCACAGTTTATCGTTTTTATATTCTCTCATTTTCTCAGATTCTAAAGTCCCGCACATTAAGAATTCCGGAATCGTTTTACAGTCCTATTTTCTAAGTTTATACTTCACAGTCTCAGTTTCTCGGTTTCTCAGCCTATCAGGCTCTCAGTTCCTCAATTTCTCATTTTCTTAGTTTCTCTAATTATTCTCCGATTCTCAGGTTCGATATTGGTCAGTTTTTCAGGTTCTCAGATTATCGGATTCTCAGGTTCTCAAATTTTCCGATTCCCAATTTCTTAATTGGTCAGTTTCCCAGTGTCTCAATTTATCAATTTCTGATATCATGCGTTTCTCAGTTTCTCAATTTATTTAAGATTCTCAGTTTCACAGTATCTCAGTATGAGGACCAGTGTCTCAGGGTTTCAGATTTTCAGTTTCTCAATTTCTCAAATTTTCAGTTCCACGATTTGTCGATTTCTTGAATGTTCAAAAATTTCTCAAAAGTTTAGCAATTTCTCAGTATCTCAGATTCCCAATTTCTCAATTTTTCTAATTTTAAAATTTTTAGTTTCAAATTTACTGGTTCTCAGGTTCTCAGATCCTGAGATTCTCACATTCTCAGATTATAGATATTCAGATACACAGATACTCAGATTTGTAAGTGTTTTAGTGTCTCAATTTGTCAATTATTCATTTTGTGCGTTTTTAGATTTCTCAGTTTTTCAGTCTAAGATTCTCAGTTTCTCAGCTTCTCAGTTTCTCAAGCTCTCAGTTTTCCAATTTTTCCGTTACTCAACTTTTCAGATTCGATATAAGTCAGATTTTCAGGTTCTCAGATTATCGGATTCTCAGATTTTCAATTTCTCAATTTCTCAATTTCTCAATTTCTCAATTTCTCAATTTCTCAATTTCTCAGTTTCTAAATTTCGCAGATTCTTAGTTTATCGTTTCGTAATTTCTCAGTTTCTCAATCTCAGTTTTTCAATTTCCCAATTATACAAGTTTACTCTTTCTGGTTCACAGTTTGTTCACAGTTGTCTCATATCCTCAGATTCTCAGGTTCACAGTTTGTCAGTCTGTCAGTCTGTCAGTTTTTCGTTTCTCAGGCTCTCAGTTTCTCCATTTCTCAGTTTATCAGATTCTCAGATTCGCAGGTGCTCATATTCTCAATTTGTAAGTTTTTCAGTCTCAATTTTTCAATTTCTGGTTTTATACTTTTCTGCATTTCTCAGTTTTTCAGTTTCTCGGATTTCCAATGTTCCACTTTCTCAGCTTCTTAATTCTCACACTTTAAAACTTTCACAACTGTTTTACAGTGTCAGTGTTCTCTGTATCTCATTTTCTCAGTTTTGAAGTTTCTCAGTTTATCAGTATCTGGGTATCTCAGTTTGTCAGTTTCTCCATTTCTCAATATCTCAGTTCCTCAATTTCTCAGTTTCACAGTTTATCAGTATATCAGTATATCAGTTTATCAATTGCACAGTTTATCGTTTTTATATTCTCTCATTTTCTCAGATTCTAAAGTCCCGCACATTAAGAATTCCGGAATCGTTTTACAGTCCTATTTTCTAAGTTTATACTTCACAGTCTCAGTTTCTCGGTTTCTCAGCCTATCAGGCTCTCAGTTCCTCAATTTCTCATTTTCTTAGTTTCTCTAATTATTCTCCGATTCTCAGGTTCGATATTGGTCAGTTTTTCAGGTTCTCAGATTATCGGATTCTCAGGTTCTCAAATTTTCCGATTCCCAATTTCTTAATTGGTCAGTTTCCCAGTGTCTCAATTTATCAATTTCTGATATCATGCGTTTCTCAGTTTCTCAATTTATTTAAGATTCTCAGTTTCACAGTATCTCAGTATGAGGACCAGTGTCTCAGGGTTTCAGATTTTCAGTTTCTCAATTTCTCTAATTTTCAGTTCCACGATTTGTCGATTTCTTGAATGTTCAAAAATTTCTCAAAAGTTTAGCAATTTCTCAGTATCTCAGATTCCCAATTTCTCAATTTTTCTAATTTTAAAATTTTTAGTTTCAAATTTACTGGTTCTCAGGTTCTCAGATCCTGAGATTCTCACATTCTCAGATTATAGATATTCAGATACACAGATACTCAGATTTGTAAGTGTTTTAGTGTCTCAATTTGTCAATTATTCATTTTGTGCGTTTTTAGATTTCTCAGTTTTTCAGTCTAAGATTCTCAGTTTCTCAGCTTCTCAGTTTCTCAAGCTCTCAGTTTTCCAATTTTTCCGTTACTCAACTTTTCAGATTCGATATAAGTCAGATTTTCAGGTTCTCAGATTATCGGATTCTCAGATTTTCAGTTTCTCAATTTCTCAATTTTTCAATTTGTCAATTTCTCAATCTATTTTCAGTTCGTGAGTTTATCCGCCTCTAAGCTTCTCAGATTTTCGATTTCTCACTTTCTGAGTTTCTCAGATACTCAGAATCTCATTTCTAAATCTCTCAGATTCTCAGTCTGTCAGTTTCTCAATCTCTCAGTTTCTCGGTTTTTCAGTGTCTCAAATTATCGGTTTTTGAATTTTTCCGTTTTAAAATCGTTTCACAGTGTCCCATTCTTTCAGTCGCTTAGTTTGTTGATTTCTCAAAATTTTAGCGACTTAGTTTCTGAGCTTTTCTGTTTCCTGATTTTATGTTTCTGGTTCACAGTCTTTCAGGTTCACAGTTTGTCAGTCTGTCAGTTTTTGGCTTCTCAGTCTCTCAAAATATCGGTTTTTCAATTTTTCCGTGCTTCAACTTCTCAGATTCGATATATGTCAGTTTTTCAGGTTCTCGGATTCTAAGGTTCTCAGATTTTCCGATTCTCAATTTCTTAATTGGTCAGTTTCCGAGTGTCTCAATTTCTCAATTTCTGATTTAATGCGTTTCTTAATTTCTCAAGTTTTTTAAGATTCTCAGTTTCACAGTATCTTTTAGTTCTCAGTTTCACAGTTTCTCGTTTTCTCAATCTCTAAGATTCTCAGTTTCTCAGTCTCTGTCCGTTTCTCAATTCCTAAAATTGTCAATTTCTGGATTTTCAGTTTTTCAGTTTGTGAGTGTCAATTTCTCAATGGTTGATTCTATGCGATTCTCAGTTACTCAAGTTTTTTAAAATTCTGTTTCTCAGTTTTAAAGTATCTCACTATGTCAGTTAGTAAGTTTCTTTATTTCTAAGTTTTGCAGACCCCCAGTAACTAAGTTTCTGAGCTTCTCTAGTCCTCAAGAGTTACATTTACAAGTTTAGAGTAAACTTCTTTATTTTTTCAATATTTCAGTTTCTCAATTCGCCGGTCACTGTTTAACTCAATTTTTCAAGTTTCACGAATTTACAATTAGTTAGTTTTTGGACTCCAAATTTTGGTAGGTAGAGATTTTGTGTAGATTACCGAAAATACTTTCCAATGTCAATTATTGAACACCAAGTTGATTGGTTGATATGTGTACTTCCCAACGTTAGATTTTATGCGTTGATGTTATCGTTAAATACCGATATCAGAAGGATCAAAACATCTAAGCTCGTTCGTTACCACTGACGGACAATGCGAGTTTAACAAAATGCTCAGAGTATTTCTAATAGCTTATGAGTAGACGGATCTTAATTTATTCCTGTTCTAAAAAACTAAAACGACGTATTTGCTCGGAATGGGCCCGTGTGACGTGTGAAGTTTCTTGCACAGACTTATTAACCCTTTTATACCAACTAGGTATATTCACGCCGACTCACAGCACAATCAAATTTAAAAAAAAATTGTATACACGGTGATTTTGATAAATTGTCATTACATCCGATTATAAACGCACTTTTATATCAATTACATCCACGCAGGTGTTCAAACTTGCAGAACCGTTTAATTTGAAAAATGTAGTATGCAGGGTGATTTTGGAACATTGTCATCAAACCCAATTACTAACGGCCTATTAAAGCTTACAGACCGATGAATTTCAAAATGTAATATACACGGTGATTGTAATTACCGTCAATTATAAACACACTCTTATATCTCCCCGCCCATGTTCGAACTTACAAACTGCAAAATCAATGATCGTGAATATTTTACCGCGATTAATATTTCACGCTAAAAGCTTTACGTAAGTGCAGATCAAACAGATTGAATTCCATAAAAGTGTGTTATTTGAACATCATGTTTGTATTATCTTTATATTCTATTATACAGCGAATGCATTACGTGACGTCAGTTCGAAAATTACAGTTAATATGATTATGGGAGCTCGCACGACAGGCACTGCTGTCACCGATTTAACGCAAATATATTATTATGCCGGCGTTTTTAATTTTGAGAAGCTCTAATTAACATTATTTTTAATCAGTGTATATGATTTTTACACGGCAACGCAAAACGCTAATATGACAGTGGAAATTTGTACAGTAACAATTAGTGTGATAATGTATTCAATGCATTTTGCTATTTTGCAGTAATGACGTCAGCGTCCCGATTCGATTCATATATTTATTTATGTTGCACTACGGCCTTCAATGCTCGGTGCGCTCACCCCTAGACACCTGGCGGTTATAACACGACAATTAGCAAAGTTGGATGAAAAAATCGCCCTATTCATTCATCCGAATCCCGAAAAAACTCGCCGTTTATTCACATCGGACCGAAATAATCTCCGGGATCAACAAAATACAGACGCCCTAATGGACACGAAGCCTCTATTGGCGCGATTCATTTCTCCAAACTGACATGTTTATACTTGTGTTGCCGCAAGCTGCTGCAAAATCGTCCGCCCTGCTTTAGAACCGATGACAGCCGGCGAGGCAATTAATCAATCAATTATTTTTTTGCCGGAGCAGCCGTCAATTTCACTTTGTATTCCGGGGATGGCCATCGACAACTTGGAGTTTTGCTAATGTCTTGATTAATTTATTTCGTTTTGTGTGTGGCAGGAGATAATCGAATTATGTGTTGCTGAGTTATAGCGTTAAATTCCTGCCGTCCGCTTGTTCGGGTCATTTGCACTCTTAATGTTTTTATTAGTGTTTGTTTGCAGAATTTCTGGTCCGGTGTTGTCGGTCGGCATTGCTTCGGGGTGGAACCGCATTCCTGGTGGAGGAATGTTAGTGCGGTTGTGAGGTCTTCAGTAAACGTCAAACAATGGACGGGGGCCCGGATGCGGGAATAAAAAGGGAATTATATTTCTATTGTTCAAACAAAGTCAGATAAGTCAAAATACTTACTACCTTATAAGTGCCGACAACCGCACCACGTTTTGCATCCTTCTCAAATCTGAAGACCAACGCCCACTTTACTGCAATCACCCATTCTCAAGTCCTCTACCCTAATCGAGAACGCTCTGTGCATACGTCGCCACGTAAGTCTGCTGAGAACATACACCTCCTTTGCGGAGGTCGAGAGCTCCAATTGAGAGGACGGTAGATCTGTGCTAAAGCATCGTGGTCGTGATCCTAATAGTGTAATCAAGAAGTTGAAAACATGCGAAAATTAGATACAAGGATCCGAAAAATATAAGCGATAGCGACAGCTCATTCGATTTGGGATTTTATTCTGACAAAGATTTTTTTTTGTTTATTCTGCAAATAAAAATTACAATTGGTAGTAACAAAAAACCAAAAAAAAATTTGGGGTTTAGTCTTTTGGCAATAACACAAAAACTATAAGTGATAGCGAAAATCGGAAAAAAGATTCAAAAAGAGAAGGAAATTTCCGATCACTTTTTTTGTGTTTTAAAAAACATTATTTGCACATTTATTAATGCCTTAATTAGTGAGTTGTGCCAAAGTTGAGATGGGTGAAACGGTGTCATCAAAGAAAGAATTTCCGAAGCGTAGAAGATATCACTAAAGACACTTACATATTATGCTCTCTACATTTTCTTAACGAAACCTATTGAGGCACACCTTTATCCAATAACAGATGCAAAATAAAAGGTTTGCCTTTTGCTTCTGAAACGTAAGAGTTAAAAACTTCTACCTAATCGTACTTTTCAGATTTGCATTTAAGAGAACAAGTTTGAGTGTGAAATATGGCAAAGTAACAAGTGAAACTGGAGTGTCAACATCAGTAGACAACACATTATTCAGTGAACCTAACAGACTTTACAGGCTTAGATCCCTGCGAAGACTGAAGAGAAAGTCTGCCAAACTGAAACCTCAAGATATCAGTGTAAATCTACACAAAGCACATTGTCAATATATATATATATATATATATATATATATATATATATATATATATATATATATATATATATATATATATATATATATATATACCTATGTTCCTATCAATGTGGCACCCTGCATAATGGATGTAAAAGTAGCACCCACTTTATACACTGAGATAAATGCTTAACAAATTGGCACCTATATAAATCTTGTCAAAGTGGCTCCAATTTTTATACGTCGAAATATGCAATTGATATACAAAGTGGCACCATGCGGTGTTGTCAAGTTTGTGAATTTGTTGAGTGCCACTTTGTTGGCTATTTAATCTATTTTGTATATAAATGCGAAACTGACTTCTCACTGATCAAGGCACACCCCAGACCGTCAAGTCTTGATAAGGTGAAATTTGGTTGGTACATAGTTTTTAGGACGTTTGGCGCATTAAGAAAGGATTTTTGAAGATTTCTTTTCTAAAAGATTGAAAATGCGGTTAACTAGTTTTCCTAAAAGAAAAAGAGGAAAAAGGTTTTTCTTAAAAATTTCCATAACTCGAAAACTCATTATGCTAAAAACTTTTTTCCGATCAAGAAAAATTGGGATCTAGATTCTCCTTTAAAAAAGCCTAGACCCCTGATTGACGATTTTGTAAAAAAAAAGGCTGACCCCAATTTACGCTGGCAAGGCCGCGGGTAACTGCTATCTAGTAATCTATGCGGGTTGTTATGGAAGTCCTAGTAAAAAATGTAACCACAACTCGTCAAAAGAAACATTTTTTAAAGTGAAACTTTCTTTAGCGAGGTAGTGAGTCAGGAAAAATTAAACGGAAATCAGAGTGAAACAATTTGATGGTGGGGATGAATGAGAGTGGGGACGAGTGGGTGAATGAAACGATTAGCGTAGTAGGTCCCTATCTCAGGGGGGGGGGCCGTCGGGCCCCGCTGTCTCAAGGTGGCCCATCGGTACCCGTTATCTCAAGGGGGCCTTCGCGCGCCCTGTATCGAGGGGTCCCTCCAAGACCACCGTCTCGAATATGCCTCCTCGGGCCTCGTTGTTCCAAAGGGGCGCCCTCTTTAACAAGTGGCCCCTTTGGGGACCTTCTTATTTTATTTACCGTAACATTTGTATCAGAAAATAATGAAATAAACTCGATTCCTACCATCGTCTTGGCAAGTTTCACTTTCAGTCGTGTGCTTATAAAAGTGAGGCACACAACAATTTTTGTATCTACCTTTTTTTTCGCAAACGCTCCCTGTCAAAGTTAAAATTAAGAATAATTTGACCCCTAAAACCAATTCCCGCCTATGGACTCCACGTTCTCTGATAACGATGATGCACAAAAAAGTTTGCCTATTAAAACAAATCGAAACAAATAATGTAATCATGTAATAACCTGCCATAATAGTCAGATGTTAAGGTAGATTAGTACTTTTTACTGGAGTCGTGTACATTAACTGCTTCATATGCCCGCACAAAAAAATCTTACTATAAATTTCAAAAATAAGCAGGCGGTATTTTAAAAACAAATCGATATATTTGTTTTCTTTTGCACTGTTGAATAGAAAATAAAATGAGCTTTTTGCTAATATAGCACATGACCTAGGTTGCTATTTTTATATATGGTTTGCTCATAGGATTTAGAACGCCTATTTACAGACCAATCGTGTTTAATCCAATCCTTTATACCTTCAAAGACATTTTTTAAGCGTTATTGCTCAATTAAAAGTCAAGGTCGTTTTTCATGTCTCCAAGAATACCTCAAATTCTAAAATTAATATAATACGGGTTTAACAATTCTCCTGCGCTTATTTCTGTTGAAATTAAGTCAAGCTTTTATTCGTACAAAAAAAAATATATATATACAAACAATCGTTTTATAGACAATTTACTGTAACTTAAACTACTTTTTCAGTAAAATATTGTTGATGTTTTAATAAAAAAAGTCCTCAACCGTCAAAATAGTAAGAATAAATCTAAATTAGGAACTGATGCGTTTAATGTTTTTCATGTTATTATTGAATCAAATAAACGGTAATAAAAATGAGACCTGACAATGATGGATTATATTTCAGTTAGGACATTATCTGCTACAAAGCTTAGATAACTTTTTAGCTTCAAATTTTAAAGATTCTGACTTTTTTTCGGTTTTTCGCTTATAACTCGAAAACTATGCGTCCTACCTAAAAAATCGTAGGAACTAAAATTAAAGTTGATAAAACACCCTGTAAGAATCACCCCTAAAGAGGTTTCTAGGTTGAATCGTTCTCGAGATATGTGCCTATGAAATTGTAGTCCAAGCAAATTAGACTTTTTAGAAGAAATAATTTATGAAGTTTTGAAATTTTGGTTATAAACTCCTAGAAGGCACCCAAATAAAAATCCGAAGAGTTCCCACTCCCTCGGAGGGATCTTCATCCAATTCATCTTCTCAAGGGGCCCCCTGTCTCAAAAGATTCCCCTGTCTCAAGGGGATTCCCTGTTCTAAAAGAAACCTCCTGTCTCAAGGGGGCTCAATGTCAACATTTCTTTACAGAAATGAACAGTTAATGTTAATTTACATTCTTACAATTCTTTACAATTACAATTCTTTTTTTTCATCTATTTTCGATGATTGTCGTGTTTTGTATAAATAATTCAATTATTTGTTGTTATAAATAACAAATTGGGAAATTGAAGTAAATACTTTTTGCCCAAACTTAAAAGAAAGAAATTTCACTCCGACTATGTAACTTAAGTCATACTCACGTTTGATAAAATATGGATATTGGGGGTTGCAATTTAAAAAATAAGCACGCAGTATTTTAAAAACAAATCGATAGATTGAGCTTTTTGCTAATATAGCACATGACCTAGGTTGCTATTTTTCTATTATGGTTTGCTCATAGTCGATTGGACAAACTGTTCTTGAGATATCGGGGTATGTAACAGAATACTGTTATTACACCATGTATCTTTAAAGAATGACATTTTTGAAAATAAAAAGCACGTTAGTTTTAATTAAATTAATTAGTTAATTAATTAATTGAATTAAAATAAAAAGATTAATTATTTATTATTAATAATATGGTTAAAAGTTAATAGTTATTTATTATACGAGTGTGGAATGTACTATATTAGGCACGCAAGAAAAAGTTTAGGGTAATTTTCTTAAGTGCCTAATATAGTACTCCACACGAGTGTAATATTACGTTTTATCCAAAATCATTCCTAATAAATTATATCCTATTGTATTTTTATCCATTTTCCATTAAAAGCAGAGAGCTATGGAATGGTTTTTATAGTTTTGCATTTGGTTGATTTGGACTATTCCGTGAGTCCGAGTTGTTCTCTCACTAGTGTGTAATGATCAACATTACACCCTCAAATTAGCATAGTAATTCGCTTACTACACACGATTTTGGATAAAGAATTTTTTAATGTCGTAATATAAAGTACAAAATTTGGTACGATTAGGTACAAATATACTACCATCCTCAACTGTGCTCTTTAAATCTAAATGTAGTATGATTTTTAAATAAGCACACCGACTGGCAGTGTTGCCAGATTTTGGGTGCCACTTTATGCACTAGTTATCGTGGTGCCATTTTGTCAACATTTGAATATTCCTTATATGTGTATATAACACAAGCGCCCTCTGGTGTCAAACCTTATTAACTATTGGAGTATAACCGTATATAAAAAATGTAAAAGTGGCACCCACCAGAAAATTCGCCAAAACGGTGCTGATATCGCCCTCTAGCGAGATAAATATTTTAAAGGCAAAAACAAAGCGGCACCCGATACCGGGTGCCACTTTGTAAAATTGGGTGCCACTTTTAGAAGTATTATGCGATTTGGGTGCCAGAATGACAAACCAGTTCACACAAGTGATTTAAGTATGTACTAGTAGTGGCTTAGGTTCAGAATTGGACCCTCTTAAAATGTCAGTCACGCATCATAGTTTTTGTGTTATCAATTTCTGTGATATTCCATGTAGAGAGAAACATCTGAAATAAATAAATAAATAAATTGAGACAAACGCTTCAGTTCCGAATTTTGATTTTTCTTTACTATTTTGGCGGTAGAGGATTTTCTGGTTACAATATCAACAGTATTTTACTGAAAACGTACTAAGTTACTGTAGATTATCTATAAATCGATTATTTGTAGTTTTTTTGTACGAACGAAAGCTTGACTTGATTTCACCGAAAATAATCGTGGGGAATTGATTAAACCCGTATTCTATTAATTTTAGAATTTGGGGTATTCTTGGAGACATTAAACGCCCTTGACTTTTAATTGAACAATAGCATGTAAAAAAATGTCTTTAGAAATATTTTAACACTATTTGGCGTTAAATAGGCGTGATAAAAAGCCGATATATTGGAAAATTTCAACTGAAACGCCTCAGTTCTGAAATTTTAACAATAAAATTTTGTTTTAAGAGCTTGTTTGAAAAGATCTGGAAAAAAATCTAGATAAACGCATCCTAGCCTATAATAAGATAAAATTACATTTGTTTTTACTTTTGTGTTTTTCATCTGTCCAAAAACAAATTTATTAAAATTAGGAGAGGACAGCGTTTTTCGGGTCAGCTACTGTATACAAATATAAAATCCAAATACCAATCACTCACTCATAAAGAAATCTCCGGATCCACTGAACCGATTGCAATGATAAAATTTTGCACTTACTTACTTTACGGTTTTTCAAAATTCCATTCCTAATTAAATAAAATAAAAACAACGTGTGAATTATTAAATAAAATAATAAAATAAAATCACTGTGCAGGGACGGACTATCTAGTTTCGTCGCTATTTATTAGTGTAAAATGGCAATAATGTACCAGAATACGTCATATGAATTCTGGGTATTAAAATACTTTTCCCAGTTGATCGTTCACTTAAAATTTTGTAATCAATTGTATTTTGATGCAATCGTTTAACACGCATTCTTGTGCCATTTTTTGGGCGATATTCTTGAGGTAAATGTCATAAGATGAGTGATGCCACTCTAAATTCACCGCACACCCAAACCTCAGGGGACGGGCCAAGTTATATTTAGTTGTAGTGTGCCAGTTTCTTACTCAAAACGATTCACGCTACTTTAAGTCGGCGACTGTAATGGACTGGTATCTGCCGAAAATAAAATGCAAATATGTAATCAATAAACCTGTGCAATTTTTGAAAATCAAAACTAATCTTGGCCTAGATCTTATCAATGATTCATTAAAAAAAACAATCAGAAAAATCGGTGCAGTACACGCTGTTCTATTTGTTACCAATCGATTCATGTTCAACGATTAAATATATAGATATGAGATCTAAGACATCATCTTGTGGAGTATTTGATAAACATCGAGATCAAGAATGTACCAATCAGGTCACAGTCAGAGTCGGAGTCGAAGATTAGTGGGTCAAGTCGGACAGTTGCCTTTATCTACCCGGAGTGCCGCACGATGTATAAATAAATAGACGAGTCCGTTTAAGTGATTTGTAAATAGTGTAAATAACGTATATATTGTAGTGTACAAACTCTAAATAAATTGTAAAAAATGGAACCCAGAAACGCAACATTGGTGTCAGAAGTGGGATACGAAGATTTGTAAGATATGAATAAATCCATATTATGGTTAAAAAGAAATATGGAGTTGGGCAGGAAGAAAAAGGAAGGGTTTGAAGTTGCTTGAGAGATAAGTGGAGCACCGTGAGTTATAGAAATAACTGGAAGAAAATCGGGTCTGCACAGAAGGGTGCTTGAGGATCTGGAAAAAAGACAAGAAACTGAGATGACAATTTTCGGATTAGATAACGGTGCTGACTGAACTCGACACTCTTATTCTACTAAAATAAGGAAAGGAATAGAAATTTGAGCAAGTGCGCAAAATTACATTGCAATAATCCAGAGAATAACCCACCCCCTGTTGCCCACATTAGGAATGGGATTTTGAAAAGCCGTTTCTTAGTGAGCGCCTACGTGATAAAATAAGTAAGAGTGCAAAATTTCATTGCAATCGTTTCAGTGGATCTAGCGATTAACCACCGACCCCATTACCCCCCTTTGGAACAGAATTTTAAAAAACCGTTTCTTGGTGAGCGCCTACATGGTAAGAAAAGAAAGTGTGCAAAATTTCATTGCAATCGTTTCAGTGGATCTAGCGATTAACCCCCGACCCCGTTACCCCCCTTTGGAACAGAATTTTAAAAAACCGTTATTTAGTGAGCGTCTACGTGGTAAGATAAGAAAGTGTGCAAAATTTCATTTCAATCGGTTCAGTGAATCCAATGAATAACCCCCCACCTCGGAACCCCCCTTTAGAATGGAATTTTGAAAAACCGTTTCTTAGTGAGCGCCTACCTGGTAAAATAAGTAAGAGAGCAAAATTTCATTACAATCGGTTCAGTGGATCTAGGGATTAAATCCCCACCCCGGAACCCCCCTTTAGAATGGAATTTTGAAAAACCGTTTCTTAGTGAGCGCCTACGTGGTAAAATAAGTAAGAGTGCAAAATTTCATTACAATCGGTTCATTGGATCTAGAGATTAATCCCCCACCCTGGAACCCCCCTTTCGGATGGAATTTTGAAAAACCGTTTTTTAATGAGCGTCTACGTAGTAAAATAAGTAAGTATGCAAAAATTTCATTGCAATCGGTTCAGTGGGTCCAGAGAATAACCCCCCACTCCGGAACCCCCCTTTAGAATGCAATTTTGAAAAACCGTTTTTTAGTGAGCGTGTACGTGGTACAATAAGTAAGAGTGCAAAATTTTATTGCAATCGGTTCAGTGGATCTAGGGATTAACCCCCCACCCCGTTCCTCCCTTTAAAATGGAATTTTGAAAAACCGTTTCATAGTGAGCGTCTACTTGGCATAATAAGTAAGTGTGCAAAATTTTGCTGCAATCGATTCAGTGGATCTAGGGATTAACCCCCCTCCGTGACCTCCCTTTAGAATGGAATTTTGTAAAACCGCTTCTTACTGATCGCCTACGTGGTAAAGTAAGGAAGGGTGCAAAATTTCATTGTAATCGGTTCAGGGGATCCAGAGAATAACCCCCCACCACGCTACACCCCTTAGAAATTAAATGAATTTTGAAAAACTACAATGTAATATATCAGTTTATTTTTTGTATTGTCCTATAAAAGGGACTTATCTGTTGGTTATCTTATATATATTATGCAACGGTTAAATGAGTAAAATAAATGAGAAAACAGTCAGTACATAGCCCTTCAGCTACGTTGTTTACATAACATTGAGGTTATGTTGTTTTCTAGAGATGTGCGGAATGAAACTTTTGCAGAATGTTTTTAATGGGGTCAGACAAAGAACACAACTTTGTGTACAAAAACCTGAAGAACGCTTTCAACACTTGTTGTAAATACATACCTATTATAAACCCAACGAGCAAGACACATCGTACAGGTAAATAAAAATTATTTAAAGTATTTTTTGCATGCTAATGACATTTTTCTATGTACCGAGAACAGACTGGCCTCTTGGAGCCTGTGACGACATCAAAAAAGAATTTACGTATATCTGTACCACTTCTGTTTGCGATTTTTACATACTTTTGACAATGGGTTCCCTAGTTGTTGTAATTTCTTCCTTTGGCCACATGTTAAAAATTTCTTGTACAAAGCACCCATAGCCGATGCAAGAAAGAATAGAAAACTGAAGAAAACATTTTCACCATTAATTTGCTGTAACTGTTTTGTGTCCTTCTAAGGGATTGTAAAATTAACAATAAACATTTGTAGAAATTTGGTTAGAGACTGTCAGTTAGTCATATCCCTTTAATTTCTACATTTTATAGAAATAAAGGTGTAAAACCATATCATAAAGTGTCCGATATCTAAAAATATTAACTCAATTAACATTATACCCAAAGGTCTGAATGGACTTTACTTTTACCTTAATTTTTTACCAACTAACGGACAAAAATCTTCTTGAATTAATATTGGTGAATACAACATGCTTCTGTCAAAAACCGTTATAGGAATCCTGGAGATACCTGCAGGCCATTGCAGCCCAAATCCCCAAATCGTGTCGGTCTATATAAAACCGCTAACTAATACCCTAAAACACTTGTCTTTAAGATGCATAATAATAATTATTAATAAAATTGCAGCTTCTCTGATATTTTGAGGTTATGTATGTAACCAAGCTTTTTGTTGAACGCACTATATATCAAAAGTTTCTGTCTAGCATCCAATATAGACTTCAAAATTTGCAGTTACGTTGGTCACTTTTGGCTTTTGGCTTGGACGTTGGCTTGATGGGTACTATTACAACCTAAAATAGTCAGACACAGACAGACAAGAAGGTTTATTGCCGACAGTTTACAATCACAAGGTGGTATTGGATTGACTCTATATAATTCAAGATGTTGTTAGAATTACATGCTTTAAACTGCCGGCCCGCTGTTTTAGGCTTCTGCCTCTTCAGCGGAAGAGTCCAGAATCTGGGATTGGTAGGTGTGTTTGTGTGCCCACACACGGCTGCGGTCTTGAAGATGATCTCACATTCGTGTACAGAACAGTAGAGCACTGGGAAACCGCAGAAAACCAGTACTAAGATCGTCGTCTTGGGCACGTCGACTAGAGAGTATGTAAAGAAAGGATGATGAACAGGATCACGATTGTTGCTGCCGTTCTCTGGTGTAAGTGGTTTTGGGTCCGGGAGGCGCCGTTTCCGGATCCACGCCTGGTCGTGGGTGCCTTAGCTGGTACCGGAGTCCTTGTCCATCCTACAAAGAAGGCCGACAGTACGATTTTGTTCAATCGCGTAAGTTGGAGAAAACTGTCGAAATTGGTAGAAGTGAGATTGTTGTTGAAAGAGATTGAGAAGGATTGGGAAGGTGAAAGCGAGAAGGGGAGCAGATTGAAGGGTGAGTTAGAGGAAGCGATGAGAAAATAAGAGAGAGAAGAGAGAAGATGTGGAACGTTAGGGCATGGAACGTTTTCACCTGTTTGTCTTGTTCAGTTGTTTTTTGTGACCTGTTTCCGTTTTTTGTGACCTGATTCTAGTTTCTTAGAATTTCTCGGATGTCTGGTCTGAACTAAAAACACAAAAACAAAAGTGCAGAACAGGTTTCTACGCTGGCTGGAGTGAGGAAAGGAAGAGAGAGAGAAGAGAAGAGTAGCGTCATGTTGTCGTGAGGTAGGATGGGAGATTGGATGATGTCATCTTGGACGGATGTTTATTGCTGACTTCTGGGAACCTGTTTTTTGTTTCGCTTGGAATGCACAGGTGTTGAATTGGGTCAGTCTGATGACGCCGGCTCTTGCGCTGGATGTAGGTCCTAAGAGCTAGACAGGGCCGGCCTGAGGAATAAGCTGTGCCCTGACTGACAGGGAAGCTTCTTCGAGGTGGTTTTCAAGACTTGGGGACAGGTCGAAGTATGTACCGTGGGCACACGGAAGATGTGTGAGCTTCATCCGCGGTACGGTTGGAAATCGTCTCCAGCGGGCTCCTCCAGGTAGCTCTCCTTGAGAGTGTTTCTCGCCAATGAGCTGCCGTTGGAAAGTGTACGGCGCACATATGACGCTTGGAGTTTGGTCAGACGTTCCAAGATCGGAGGAGTTTTCGTCACCTTGTACAAGAGTCGGCTAGGGTAACGGAAATAAGTTGAAAGATTTTTCTCAGAATTTTTCTTTCGCATGACGCTACTTGTTGAAGGTGGTGCCGTGAAAGAGAGGCCAAGATTGGAGCTTTGAAGTCGAATAGGGGTTTTATGAACGTTTTGTAGGTGTGGACAAGTGTTACGGTGGAGCAACCCCTTATACCTCCCCGCAACTTTGAAATTATAGACGCTCTCTTTCTCACCTTCGTGAGAGTATTTCTCAAGTCAGGTGGAAGTGTACCTGACTTGTGGAATTCCACCCCCAGATATCGAACAGAATCTTTGAAAGGTATTTGATTCCCGCAAAGTGTCACACGCGCGAAACGAGGCTCAAATTTTTTCGAGGCGTGCTGTTTTCCGTGCCGAAAAAGGACGACGGTAGATTTCTCTGGGTTCGCCACTTGGACGCCCACTCTTCGATATCGTCCAGGACCTTCTGGGCCGCCCTGGCTGCTTCTTCAACTCTTCGATGTCCCGTCCAGAGGGCCGTGTCATCGGCGAATTGAAGGGTTTTGGTCGTGTCGTCGACCGCCGCCGGGATGTAGATGTGGCAGTAGATCAAGAAGAGCAACGGCGAAAGGGCCGATCCTTGGGGGACTCCAGCTCTTATGTTAATGGGGTCGGAATGCTTCTTCCCGACCTTCACTCGGACGGTCGAGTCGACGAGGGCGACGAACTTGTCGGGGAAACACAGCGTCTTCAGCTTCTGAATGAGCCCGGCGTGCCAAACCCTATCAAATGCCTTCTCGATGAAGACACCGAGAATACACTGACCAGAGTTTAGGAACCGAGAGATGTCGGTCTGGAGGGCCACCATGGGGTCGAGGATGGTTCGATTGGCTCGAAAGCTAAACTGAGTTTCAGAATATTTTCAGCCTCACAAACGTATCTTAGCCTTTCGGTGATAATTCTTTCGAATGAGCATAAGAGTGTTATGGGGCGATGGACGCCTGTTTTCCACACAGTAGGGAAATACGAGGCGACCAGGCAGTTGGCCTCCATAGCGTCATCCGGCAAATTCTTCAGCGTTGTGTTGTTGATCTTGTCTAATCCGGGGGCCTTCTTGCTTTTCAGATGCAGGATCTTGGCTCTGATTTCCTTTACGGTGATGGGTTCGAGAAGTTGGTTCCCTCCACCTGGATTTTGTTGCTGTTCGGCTTGATGTTGTAGAGTCAGCAACCGGGTCTGACTTCTCTGCCGTCTTCTGAACTTATTCCGGAATTCTTCGACTTTGTTCCGGTGAGCATTGTCGAAGAGTGGATCTTCGGGAATTTTGAAGGTTTCCGAAAAGTACGCTGCGAACGCGGTTGCTTTTTTTCTGTTCGTCACCAAAAAGGCGTTTCCGACCTTCAGCGGATGACGAGGAGCCGATTTTTGACCGGTCAAAATTTTGAATTGTTTCCAGAATTTTGGTGTGTCGCGGTGGTCGTGTTCCGAGCATGCTTTGAACCATTTTTTTTCGCGGAAATGATTGGTGTCTTCGGATTTTCGCGTTGAGCCGGCTCCACTCTGTTTTCGTCTGTGGATCGTGGGTACGCACGATTTCTGGGGGAAGGATTTTTCGATGAATGTCAATGACCCTCTCCGGAGTGTTGTCAATGAAAGAGGAATAAATGATGTTGGATAGGTCATTGACTTGTTCGTCGATACGCCAGGTGTTCGGCGTCTGTGCTGTTTGAGGCAGTGGCCGACTGATGCATTCTCGGAATCCCTCCAGTCGGTTTTTTTGATGTCACGTATTCGGATAACCGTTGGAGTTTCGGCGGCGGGATTGTTTTATGTTAATTCCACCAAGATCGGTAGATGATCGGAAGTAATTGCTGTACCGATTTACGAATTTTCGGTTAGGCATCGAATCGTGAATTAGAATATGATCAATAATGGAAGAACCTTGGTGATTGATGAGAGTTGGACTGGAATTGGGAATTCGGAAGAGTGGCAAGCACTGGAGTGCACTGTTGAGAATTTGGCCATTTGGATTAGACGCTGTGTCTCCAAAGTCAGTATGTCTTGAATTGAAGTCTCCTAGAATAATTGAATTTTGGAATTGGGCGACATAGTTCAGAAATTCCCAACTGAGACGTGACTTTGGTGGATTATAAAAGCTGAAAATCAAGAAAGTGCTTCTCTCGATATTTGCTTCGGCCGCAATGCACTCAGTGCTACGAAATTCTGGGGGAAGTTCGTGCTGTCGGTAACCGAGATTGTTTCTGATTAGGAGGGCGACTCCTCTATAATTGGAACCAAGGTCGGGGTCTGAAACTTTGTGCAGGGCATTGTAGCCACGAAAATTGGGGAGTTTCGACGCTTTGACCTCGGGTAGAGAGAGGACAGCTATTCCGTCTGATTGAAGGAAGTTGCCGACGGCTGACTTTTTGCGGCGGATGCCGCAGCAGTTTACAGTGGCCAATCTTACCAACACTAGCCACTGCCCTGCACTGAGATGTGCCAGCTGTTGCCAGAGAAGCTGAATTCAACTTCCAAGTGCAATAACCTGCGGGACCAGGTCTTTATCCGCATGCAGGGCATCGCTGGGACGAGACGGGGAGGGAACGGGTTGGTCAAGACTGACCAATCTTTCGGTTTCTTGGCCGTCAGCAACAGTTAGCTGCCTCTTGGGGCATTCCAGATGGTGGCCGGAACAGTTGACGCAGCGGAGGTCGTTACTGCGACAATCGGAAAGGCGGTGAGATCCTCCACATTTGGGGCATTTAATTGCCTTTGAAGGGCAATTCTCTTGAGTATGACCAACTGCTTGACAGCCCCAGGCAGGATACTGCAGGATTTGGGGACGAGATTTTCGTCAGACTTTGTGAAAACGAAGTAGACCACGTCGGAGGAGCGAATCCATCGTTTTTTGGTCCTTTGTGATCAGCCTAAAGAGGCGAGTAGGTTGATCGGTTGCTCTGGAGGTGATTCTCCAGGCCCGCTCGATGTACAGTTCCTCACGGCCCGCCTCCTGGACATCCTCGCGAGTGATGTCGGAATCGACTTCACGCACCACACACGAGAATGATGGTGAGGGTTTGTGGATTTGCGGCTGACGCCGATTTTTGGGGGTTAGAGTTGTCACCCTGGACTCGGGCGAACCAAGTTGGTCCCTAAACATTTGAAGATGTTGGGGGGAGGGAGCCACGGTGGTGGAGAAGGTAGCGGAGTTATCCCTATAGATGTTCAGGGACGCCACCTTGATGGCCGAGGCTTTCAAGGCGTTGGCCATCGCTTTCGTGGAACGAAAGTTGGCTGGCAACGAGGTTACCTTGAATTTTGGAAGTTGCTGCGGCTCTGTGGTGGACGCGGGAGACCGCGAAGTGCCGGGTTGAGGGGAGCGTTGGGAAGCTGACGGTTGGCCACTTCTCACAGGTGGGCTCGCTGAAACCTTGATTGGCCGGACTTGGTTGGCGCGGTGCGGGGGAGTATTTTTGTCTGCCGCTGCCGCAACTCTGCCTGGGTCCCTGCGGGGGAGATACTCTCGTGCAGTGACCTGACGCTCCTAGCAGGGCTGGCTTCCCTGGAGTTGTTGTTAGAAGCCCTGCTAGGGGCTGACCTGGTGGACCCCACGGCTCTCTACATCTTCTTTCCCTTGAAGAGTTCGGGGACGGGCTGGGTCGTTTCGACCCTCCCGCCGTCACTGCACTGCTCAAGCAAACAAACACTAGCTTCGCACTGCCCGCGCGATCACGTCTTTACCCTTCGACAGTCGGGTAAAGAATGCTAAAATAGTCGTAATGTCCTGCCAAATATTTGAGGTATGCGTATGACACAGGAAAATGCAGATATGTTCCAAAAGTCATATAATGGTTAAATAAACTGAGAAATTTCTTTACAATGAAACAATATTAAATTAAACGTAGATTGAAATTAAATTGACAAGTAACAAGTAGGTTAAAATAAAATAAACTATCTGAATAATGAATTAAAATGTAACAGATTAAAATACGACTATTGTACCATTCTTAAAAGATTAAATTACATTGGAAAGATTAAATTACAAGATTAAGAAATGTGTTAGCTTGAAAATTACAATTAAACTGACGCGATAATAAAAAAAGAACAAATTGGAATATTTAACAAAAAAATGATGTACCACTTATGTTCTGAGTCGGTTTTTGACGCTTTCTGTCAGTCTTGGAGCTGACGTTCTCTTAGGGATTAGGTGTTGAGGGGTGTGAGGGAATTTGCTCCCCTCACCGACACTTAGACTACACCGCGGGCCCATTGTGTCACCCCCTCACGTCCCTCATTCCTGTCTCTCATCCAGCCATCCGACATTGTAGAAAAAAGCTAGAATGGTTCCAGGCGAGGTACACCTCAAATTGGCCCAGCTGGGCCATGTCTCCCCCAGTATGGACTTTCTGGTCGAGGCGAGAGCCGGACATTCCCGTAGGATATGTTCGAGAGTCTCGTCCTCCTCTAAACACCCCCTGCACGTTGGGTCGTTGACCACCCCCATCACGTGGAGGTGTTTATTTGGCCTGCAGTGACCGGTCCAGATGCCCACCAAAAGAAGACAAACGCGGACAAGACTTGGCTCTGATTTTTGATAAAAATCTTGCTTTGTCTGCAGCCTGTTGTCGTTTCCCATCTATCACAGTGTCTAGAATGGGTGTCAGTTTTGATCAGGTTTGAGAGGTAGCGGTTGGCCGGTCAGATGGGCGGTTCGGTTCCATCCGGTGTTCCCGTTGCACCCTGTCGAGCCAGCACGTCGGCCCTCTCATTCCCCTCATTACCGTTATGTCCTCGAACCCATCTTAGCTCAACGACATTGTTTAGTACTATTCTCGACAGTGCCAGATGGCAGTCATGTACCACTTGAGAGGTAATTCTGCAACTGGCCAGAGCCCGCAGAGCTGCTCGACTGTCGCTGAAGAAGCACATCGTTTTTTTACTGACATTGCGCCCAGTGATTTCTGTGGCACCCCTAAGAATGGCCGCGATCTCCGTCTGGAAAATACTGGCACATTCCCCTAGGGTTGCGCTGAGATTGCAGTTCATTTCGGGGATGTGAATTCCCGCTCCAGAGCCTGCTTTCGTTTTTGATCCATCCGTGAAGATGGAAATATCAAACTTCGGATGTTCTTCTGTATCCATATGCACTGCATAGGATTTGTCGAAAGCATATTGAGGACAGATACGGTCCGATCCCGCAGCCAAGAAAGGTATTCTGTGGAGTCCCTCGCTCTAGATGCGGGCGTGCCCGCGTTCTGATTTCCCAGCTTTCCAAAGGTTACCTTCCCGCAGCCTGCGAGCGGAGGCAAATGCCATGCCCTCCACGAAGAGATCGATGGGAGGCAGACACAGGATAGCCTCCAGAGCTGCGGTCGGGGTGGTTCTCATGGCGCCCGTCACAGCCACACATGCCATCCGTTGGATGCGTCCGAGACGTGTCATCGTTGTTTTTTGTCTGACTCTTTGCCACCAGACAATTGCTCCGTAGCTCAGCATCGGTCTGATGACGGCCGTTTAGAGCCAGAGGGTAATCCTGGGTGTTAAACCCCAGGACCTTCCCACCGCACTCCTACACTGCCACAGGGCGACGCTAGCTTTGTCTATTTTGCTCTCCAGGTGCTTTTTCCAAGTAAGCTTATGATCCAACATAACGCCCAGGTACTTCACATCCTGCGAGAGTTTCAGCTTGACGCCGTTAAGGGAGGGCAGCCTTAGCTGTCCCATCTTCCTTCTGTTCGTGAAGAGGACTAGCTCTGTCTTTTGTGGATTCACAGCCAGAGCCTCCTTCTTACACCATTTTTGTACCAGGCAGAGTGCTGTCTGCATAAGGTCGCATAGTACATTTTCGTACTTACCAGTAAGCAGTATGACCAGGTCATCTGCGTATCCGGTAGTGTAGAATCCCGCCTCGTTGAGTGTGCATAGAAGGTCGTCCACTACTATGTCCCATAGCAATGGGGAGAGAACTCCCCCCTGAGGACAGCCCTTCTTAACCACTCCTCGAGTAGTTGCGTCCGCTACACTAACCTGTATGGTTCTGCAGTCCAGCACCCGCTGAATCCAGTCACGTACTGTTCCTGAGACATTGCGGTTCTGAAGTGCTCGCCCGACGCTATCGAAGGTGGTCTTGTCAAAAGCCCCCTCGATGTCGATGAATACTCCTAAGGAGTATAGTTTGTGCTCCAGGGCTCCCTCAATCCGCCCCACCACCTCGTGTAGAGCGGACTCGGTCGATTTCCCTGGAACATATGCATGTTGGTTGGGGCGTAATGGTCTGGCCCTTAGCACCCCATCCCTTATTTGGTAGTCGCATAGTCTCTCCAAGGTTTTTAACAAAAACGATGTGAGACTTATGGGACGGAAAGATTTCGCGAGAGAATAATCTCCTCGCCCTGGTTTGGGGATAAAGACAACTCTCACCTCCCTCCACATTTCCGGTACGTATGCGAGTGCAATACATGCCCGAAAAATTATCACGAGGTTGTCCAGAATCTCCGAAAGTCCCCACTGTAGCAGGGCCGGGAAGATTCTGTCCACGCCCGGTGACTTGAAGGGTTTGAAAGCTGTTATAGCCCATTCTACGCTAGTGTGGTTCACAATCCGCGCAGCCTCAGCCCAGTCCTCCAGGGAGGGGGCTTTCGGACAGCTTTGGATCGGATTCACATCCGTTGTGACCACACAGCCCGGAAAATGTGTAGCCATCAGTACCTGGGCTGTTTCATTGGCAGAGTCCGTGTGTGTGCCGTCCTCTTTCTTCAAACTACCTAGTTGCTGTCCCGGATCCTTTGACAGGATTTTCATCAGCCGGGCAGCGGTGGTGGTACATTCGAGGTCCCCACAGAATTTTGACCTCTGCTTAGAACGAACGTCTTTTTTGTATTGCCGCTGGTATTCTTTAAATTCGTCCCAGTCGGCTGCATTTTTGGTCCTTTTGGCCTTATTGAATAGCTTGCGCAGATAGGCTCTTCCCCTTTCCAGTTCCTTACACCACCATGTGGTGTTGTGGCCCTGGCGGGTGCCTGGTCTCAGCGGACAAGCTTGCTCATAAGACATCATCAGAGACCTAGTGAGGTCTTAAGATCATTAGAGATATCGAGCCGACCCCTGACATTTGACAGGTTTTCTAGAAATAGATCCCTGTCAGTTTGTTTTGGCTTCCTGTACGGCTTCGGTAGCATCTCTTTTGCTTCTAACGAAAACGTTATCCATCTATGGTCTGACATGGACACCTCGAGGTCACAAACGTAGGTTCGCTCCCTCGATTGAGTATTCCTAACTTTGTGCTTGTAAGATATTCGAGCAGTGCTGTTCCTCTGCTGTTGCAATCACCGCTCCCCCATACGATGTGGTGTGCGTTGGCATCGCATCCAGCAATGAGTTGTTTTCCTTCCCTTTCACAATGCTGAACTAGGTCCGCCAGCTCCCTAGAAGGGGGTGGCTCCCTGGAGTCCCCGGGGAGGTATACTGAGGCAAAAACTACCTTTATTACGTTCCTTCAAAATTCCAGGTTAACCTGCACAGCCGTGACATCTCGGTTGCAGTAGCCCGTCAGTTGGAAGGCGTTTTGTTGACCTGAAACATATACACAAGTTCTAGGTCTTTCTTTAAGGGAACCCACGTAAGTGGTCCCGGACGATTTGTCGCCCATGCCACAAACTCGGTTGCCTACGCACCACGGTTCTTGTAGCAGGGCTATTGTTACCTGCTTTGCTGTCAAGTGACGACTTAGGGTTACCGCCGCCTCCCGACAGCGGTGCAGGTTTGCTTGAATTAGTCTGAGTCCTTTGTCCATTAGGTCGAACCCGCACACCGGACGTCGACGGTTCTGCTCCACCCGAACGTGTCGTCTGCCCCGTGGGGCGTCCGGTTGCTCCTATATCAGCTCTTGGTGTTGCTGCAGGGATGACGCCTGGTTGGAGTTGTTTTTATTCTCCATACCGGGATTTTTTACTTCATCTCCCAAGCTCCCCACCCACCACGGAGTCCCATATGGGGACGCCGAGCTTCGACGCCAGGGATACTCGAGAGATATAGCCCCCAGGAGGTTGTTGCACACAGCCCACGCGGTCTGCCGAAGCCGCCCACGCAGTTGCATGCCCCAATGCTCCCCAAGGGCTCACCCCGTCGGCCCTCTGACGGGACGACACAGCCGATTGATCGAGGTGGGTTAGTCTCGACCGCCCGTCTAGGGTGAAATCCGGGCCAAAGTGGCGTGTTGCCCTCCCAAGGCCGTAGCCAAGATCAGGCTCAACCACCAGGATCCCTTCATCCACCCGCACGGGTCGCCACGCACGACACAAACACGTGGGTGACTGCTTATGCACCTGCAACACCGGCCAGTCATTTAAGACCAGCCCCCGTGCCCCCTGTCGGCAGACAGGCGGTTTACGGTATGCGTCACGAGCTGGTCCGCGGCGAGGGGCTTTCGTTCAGCACAGCGGGGGGTTTAGACCCCGGACTTCCCTACTAACCCCCCACTACCCATTCTCCTATCGGCCACCTGGAGACGCGCCTGGTAGGTAGCTCAACCCCCAGGCTGACGTTCCCTTACAAATATCTTTTCTTTGTGATCCTGGGAGACAAACTTAAGGATTTCCTGAGACTTCACGTATGGAAAACTACTCAACAGCTATTCCTTATGAAAATGAGGCATGAAACAAATCCTAACGGTGAATGCTGGTTTTCTCCTATTTGATTGAGAGAGAATAGTCAAAGTCTGCACGCAATAAAGAATTATTCCTTACTTTTTTTTATCCCCAAGTACAACACTTATTCGATATATCCGCTAAACGATTAAATTAAAAATTATTTAGACACCTCCATCATTTTCTCCGTACTTTGATGTAATTCCTAACTCCCTTAGTCCTTTGATAGTAGGACAGAATTGCGATGGAGATGTTACTTCGATAATATGTCGCTCGAAAAGAAAACCGCAAGTCCGTCTCGTTGAATACAACAATTTTTTCCGTGCTTTTTGTGCGTGCGGGTTATCTCTAATCGCTGAATCGTGCCTGAATTCTCGATGGCCAATGCGCGGAAAAATCAAATTGTAACAGTAGGCACAATTGGATATCTTGCATAAGTATGGTATCTAGGTCGTCATCGTAATTTCCCTCGTTTGGTTTGAGTACCTGGCCTAGGTGAGGTCTGCCACCTTACAGGATGGAATGATTGATGGGGTCTACCTAAGTATTTAGAGGCCTTCCACAGCAAGTGTTCCCCACATGCTGTTGGTGACAGAGATTCTAGAGTTTTCTTGAGGCTGTTATTTTTTTATTCTTCGATAGCTAGTTTCAAGTCCTTTTTCGCTTGAGTCAGTAGGTATTATTTGTCTGAGTGATGATGCCATAACACCGTTTCTCGGTTATTCTGATTCTTATTTCTAGTGGCTGGGTAATTATGGGGTCCGAGATTTTATTTAGGGATGGGGTGTTAGCCCATGCTGCGACCTGAATTGAGTTAGGTTCTTCGCAATCCATTACGGTTGAGGAAACTGTTAGTGTGGTCTGACGATCCATCTAGGGGGGCTGGGTTCAATACTGGTGAAGAGAGTGCTATGCCTTTGGACACGCATAAATCCAGAAGCTCAGGCGCTTTCATTGGGTTGGTAAGCCAGGATGATAGTGATCTCGATCGATGCAATTCTTCAGTTGTCTACCCCTTGTGACAGTCAGTCTGGAGCCCCAAAAGGTAAGTTTAGCATTCCATATTCTCATATTTTTGTTGTCTTCAATGAAAACGGAGGTCCAATAAAATTTTGTTAATTAACAATTGCCTCACCTATTGAAAAAATTAGTTAAATCGATTTTTCTAACAGGATCTCATTCCATCAAGTGTTAGGAAAACACTATCATTTATTCAAATTTTTTAATTAATATTTAATACTATAAAAAATATATATATTTAATGTGACGTACTCTCTTCAGCCCATTCTGTGACGGCTACGCGGAGCCCTGTATTCAGCGTTGAATTAAAGTGATTAGTAATGGAGATAGAACTCCGGGAGTTGGGAGTTTCTCATCGGAAATTTCCTCCTCTTTTCGAATCTTTTTTCCGATTTTCGCTATCGCTTATACTTTTGTGTTATTGCTAAAAAACTAAATCTCCTTTTTTTTTAGTTTATTGTTAATAACAATTGTAATTTTTATTTGCGCAACAAACAAAAAAACGTACTATAACGGGTTTCTGCAAACCGTACAGAACTATGTCACATAAACGGTTGTACCTTTTGTCTTATTTGCTAGGCAAAGTTATTGACCGTCACACAATCGTACATAATTACAACGGTTACAAAAACTGCCATTTTTCAAACAATGTAAATCGGTCCCCGTCTCGACCCCTTTAAAAACGCTCGTCGATCCGCCCTTGATTTATTTAAAGTGTCCCGATGCGGCACGTCGCGACGTCAGGTGGGACAACACAAACGAGCCATCAGTCGGTAAAACAGAAACAGATGTGCGAGTCCCGAATAGGAATGAGCCAATTCGAATAATGGAGCCCGGTGGTGTCCATAAGTTGAATACGAAGGGGATTTATGCGGACACGAGAGCGGAGGAAATTCCCCGTCTCTCTCCGTCTGTGCGACGGCACACATCACACCACTTGCGGCCTCGATGGTTTACGGGCCTTTGTTAGCAACACCTCGGCTGTCTGAGTGCAACTTGGAAATTTTCTTTTAAATGTGGATTTGTCCACTCCGTTAAGTTGGGTTCTATTTTCTATTTCGATGACAATGTCCTCATGTAATACTCTTACGAAACCCGAGTTATGGTAGGTTTCGTAACCTGTGCTGGTGACCGGATTGCCCTAGATTTTTACGCGTAATTAACACTCCGTTAGTCGCGTTAGTCTTTCCAAAATGCATGAATTTTGTCAGGACTGTGATAACCCCCCTTTGCATTACCGCCACATTTTGAATTTGAACATGAAATGAAATGTCAATGACGTCACCAAACGTCAAATTTAAAAATGTGAAACAAACCGCGAACTTGAAAAGGTTGGCCAATGATCGTCAGACAATGGAAGAAAAAGCAGAACCCTACGTTGTGTGATTTTTTTACAAGACAATCAATGGCGGGACATTCAAACTTACCCAACAAAACAAACCCCAAATTCTTTGGATACATGGCGAGAGCTAATCAGGAGTGGAGCGCAAATTGATAACACAAAAATTATGGCTTTAAATGTTTATTCAGTTTGAACAACTTGAAGTGTCTTGAGTTTAGTGATTGCGTACTGTGGTTAACAATTTCTGGTGTCTTCGGATTAAGTTGGTACACATGCGATTTCATAATGTTAACAATAATGATTCCAAATAATAAATAAAAACGGACAATTTAACATGACTTCAACAGAGTAACAATTGGCGGCAAATAATAAAACAATAATACAATTAAACAATCCTGCGGTACATGATGAGTGAGGTTAGATCAGCTAAATACATTCCACCCTTGAGCTTTTGTAGTTTACAGGAATTTACAACTGACTGATACAATGAAACAGCTGAGAGGGAAACACAAGAATATCGAAACGCGTGGAGTTATCAAAGTGGAGTGCCTGTAAGTCGGAGAGTGGTGGACCACAAGTAGATCCAATGGAAAGACTAAAGCGAAGCGAACAAGACAATTGTCTGTCCGTGAGGCCAGATTGTAGAGAGAGTTCGTGAGGCCAGATTGTAGAGAGAGTTTACGATCGTGGGGGCAAAACTGGCACATCCAACGGACCAAGAGAAATGAGTTTATTACGGAATTTTCCTAGACATAGTTACGTTGGTCTTTCTGGGAGGCTTGTACAAACCAAGTCCAAGTTAACGGCACTTCTCTCAGGAACTATTCTTTTAGTTATTTAGTATTTTAAAGATTAGTGAAGTAAGCCATTAGTCAGGAACTCGAAAACAGTGCAGCAACTTGGACTTCGTAGGTTCAAGGAATTAGTGGCAAATCCCTTTTTCTAGGCCCCTATGCACCCAAGAGACAATGGGCATAGGTATCCCTGAAAGTAGGGCCACCTAACTCCTTCTAACAGCAGCCGGCAACGCGGACCACGAACTGAACACTATTTGGTCGCTCTGTTGTCTCGAAACATGTACGAACAAACAACACAATAAATCAAATATACCGTAACGCAATGTTTGGTTTGGAAGCCATTTTGACACGGATATAATGCGATGACATCAGCGGGCGCAATACGGAACGGGGCACAATGTAACTACAACACTACAACATGCACAAACTACACTAAAAACCGATCTTTGGCTTCCACGATGTCGAATAAGCGCTAGATGTCAGTTAACAGCGAACGACAAAAAATCGCAAGGGGCCGCAAAACAACGATAAGACACTTTTTCAGAACCCTTGACATTCGGCGTGGCTTTTTGCCGCTGTTTCTGTTCTTACTCAGTGTTGGTTAATTCAAGTCAACAGAGACCAAAATAGCTTTGTAACAACCGCAAGCTGCTGTCGGCCTCATAGCGAAAGACAGGTACTTATTAACAAATTTATCCGAGTGGCAATCTAGTTAATTTGAGTTAGGGAATCACTTTGTTTTGAATTGAACGCGCGAGCCCTGTAACTAGAGGTGAACCACACATTGGAACTTTCCGAAATTGACAACAATAACTAAAAACAAATTAGAACAACGACTTTAGCAAGTTATTCGGGGTACCTGTGACTCATCAGCTTGGTAATTTATGCTACTGCAGAGAAAAGAAGGGCCGAAGGCAACTGATATGAAATTGGGGGCTCACGGGATACTTCCAGGGACAATTGTGAACATTATTTTAAACAAAGACTAGCATTCTGTACAAGTCATGTAGGTGCAAAGTAGGAACGACTCCATTTTCAAGATGGCGAGTTTTATGACGTCCTAGCGTCCAAAATGGCGGGCTAACGGTAAAATTTGAGATGGTTTTACCTAAACATTTCCGAGATGCACATGGAATAAACGTCGGTCAATTTCCTGGCCTCTCCGGACGGCGAGTCGGGAGAAAAATATAGAGCAAATGGTTACCTTATTTCCAGGAATACAATCACCTCACTTGGCTTAGGGACGCGACGGTGGAACTTTAACTCACTCGAACTAAACAAAACTGGAACCTCCGCGAGATGGATCTCCCTTTCGAAGTCGAACGAACGCGTACAATTCTTTTACGACAAATGGAAGCTCAGCGGTGGAGATATAACTATGCTTTAACAAAATGGCGAATTTCGTGAACAAAAATAACGTGGTGTAACTTCAACGAAAGCAGAACACCCACTGCCGCCCTTTCATCAAGCGTGGTTCCTCGTTCCCACCGAAACTTCTGCTAGCTCCCTCTAGCGTATCCATCTCGGGCGGTAACGGTCGCTAAAGACTAGGCTTCCAGGGCATTTGTCATACTTTGGCGGTGAACGGGTTGCAGCTCTCTTGGATGGTATTAATTTTGAATCGGGATATCTCAGGACTAATAAATATTTTAGTTAAGTTTATACGGTGTACGTTAAATATTTGAGGAACTTATTCAGAATTTTTTTCATAATCAGATAACTGCACAATATTTCAGAACAGATCTTACTCTAAAGAGTTAAGCAAGATAATAAGCGATCTCACATTAGAAAAGTCAATTGTCCACCTTTTAATACAGCCCAACATTTTGTTGGCTTGAGCAATAATATGATCGAAATGAACCGTAAATGTAAGTTTGGAATCGAGATAAACTCCTAAATCCCGAATAAAATTAACAACTTTAAGTTTATGATTATTAATACTGTAGGCGGGAATACTGGGATTTTACTTCCTACTAAAATTTATAAGACATATCGCAAAGATAAATTTGTAACGTTAAAGTAAGAAACAGTAAAGATGAACACTGAAATTTTTGAACAAGTAAAAAGAGAAAGGGTACAATATTTGAGCCTTGCGGCACTCCCGAAGTAACACAGTATACAGTACATTTCTCATTGTCAACCTTTACTTGCTGAGACTTATTCATTAAATAACTAGTTAGCCAGGACAACAGGCCACGTACCACAATAGAACGGTTAACTTTGTCAAACGCCTTACTAAAATCTGTGTAGACTGTAGGAACTTCATTGCCACTGTCACGGTTAGTACGGTCGGATTGCCTCGAGCGCCAGTTTTTTTACGTGGTATGCTCCACGGTACGCCAGGGGTCAGCTGTCTAGTTTGGCAGTAGGGAAAAAATAACTTATTTAATATTTAAAGAACACCCTATATACAATGTATATACCTTTCACGTCTCCAAAAAAATACTTGCGGGCGGCGTCTCGGGATAATTATTTCATTTCCATAATTAGAAAAATACCGCCCAGCTAACGAGACTATCCCGGAGCCTTTACGACAACCCCCAGTCGCCGCTCCTTGTCACAGCCGACCACGCTCTTCGCATCGAATCAGTTATAAGCTGATATAAAATGCTTCCTACTGTTGTACCGGGATAATTCTGGTATCATTGTATCCAGTGAAAAAGAGCGGTCCTGATAGCGCCATCCCGAACTCGCTCCGGTTCCCGGAGCCAAAATTCCCGCGTTGGAAAGAGGACGCGGTGATAAGACTCTCCCTACTACATTGCGACGAACCGCGCACATCAACCCACGTCATCGTCTCCCCCCACCTTCTTTATAAAAGAAGCCCCGCTCTTGTGAAAAGGTCAGATGTGAGCCGACCCTCCCTGGAAGCAGAACCGTCCCACCCTCGAACAAGAAAGAGCCGGCAAGGTAGGAGCTTCAGGCGTCCACCTCACTTCCGGAAACTTTCCCATTGTCCAGCCGCCACCGGCCATCGTAACCAAAGTGTCCCGATGCTACTGGTCGCACGGAAGGGTCTGTGCACCGGAAAGCACCCGGACTGATCTGGTCTGCCGGAATCCAACCCGTACCATCCCGGATCCTAACCTCCGCGGACGAGCGTAATATGAATAACTGAGAGAGTCGATAACTTTGTATTTTGCATTGTAAACAACCGAGTGATTAATATTTAAATAGTGTAAATATAAGGAAGATCACAACCACGTGAATTATTTATTTCCCCTCCCGCCAAACTTGACAGCTGACCCCCGGATTTTCATACGGTGAAACTACCCGCGGTCCCGTGGAGAATACCACGATAAAAAACTAGCGCTCGAGGCAACCCTTTCCGAAACAAGCGACACAATTTACAACACCACTATAATAATTCGGTGCGAAGGGCGTGGCCCGCGATGACAAAGGCGACGGATTCTGGTGGTCGTAGCGACTTCCGGAAAGTTGCATAAGCTGCGCGCTATTTTTCCGGTTACAACGATGAAAGCTTTATCCCGATCGGAGGTCAAGAAGTATTTTTAAGAAGCGGTTAAAGATGGCGTAGGGTGCTTGACCTTGTGCTAGACTGCGGAGAATTTTCACTTCGGAGCGTTGAGCATCACTTCCGACACCCTTTTCTTGGAACTCTTCAGTGACTTCGTCACACCACATTCAAAATTTTTTACTATAAAATTTACAAAAGTCATAAGATTTGTTTCTGTTGATCGAGACTTTCTTTGATATTGACAAAAGACTTAAAGAAAGAAAAAAAAAAGGACTGAAAGTGAGAAGTGCAAAAACACATTGTCAAATTGTGAGACCTGAAGAACTGAGAATTTCAAAAACCATCAAACTAAGATCGTGAAATTGTTAAACTTAGGCTTGAGAAAATGTCAAACAAGAAAGCAAAAAGTGAAAATTAAAGATACTTGAATATCTGAGAAAATAAGAACCTGAGAAAACCGGACAACTGGAAAAACCGAGAAAATTTAAATATGAAGATACTAAGAAACAATGAAATTCAGAAAAGAAACATGTGAGAAATTTGCAATACTGAGAAATTAAGTAACTGAGTAATTGAAAAACTAGTTTAGAAACTTAGCACCTGAGAAGCTGAGAAATTGAAAAACTCATAAACTGAGAGACTGAGAAAATGAGAAACTGGGAAACTGAGAATCTGGGAAGATGAGAAATTCATTAACTTAGAAACAGAAAATCAGAGGATGAGAAACTGAGGAAAGGTGAGAATCTGCAAAACTTACCTAAGGATCGAAACTGATAAAATTATAAAGTAAGATAATGAGAAATTTAGAAACTGAGAAATTGAGAAACTGAGAAACCGAGAAACCAAGAAACAGAGAAGGTGAGAATCTAGAGAACTTAAACACTAAAAAAATTGGCAATTACGGAATCGAAAAGCTGAAACCTAGGCTGCAAAACCTGAGAATAAGAGAAACTGAGAAAATAGGAATGTTAGAAACTGAGAAACCAAGTTGAAAAACTCATAAACTGGGAAACTGAGAAAGTCAGAAGGTGACAATTTGAGAAACTTAGGTCACAATTCGGAGAACTTGAATAACTGAAAAATATAGTTAATTTGGAATCGAAAAGCTGAAACTTAAGGTGTCAAGCCAAAGAATCTGAGAATTTGGGAGAGTGAGAAAGTGAGAAATTGAGAAATTGGGAAACTGAGAAACTAGACTGGAAAACTGAGAACTTTAGAAACTGAGAAATTGGGAAATTGAGAAACTGAAAAACTGAGAAACTGAGAAAATGAGAAACTAACAAGATGAGAAAATCATAATATCAAATACCGAGAAAATCAAAAGGTGAGAAACAGAAGGCGAGAATTTGGAAAACTTGAAAAACTGAAAAAACTATGGAATCGAAAAGCTGAAATTTAAGCTGTCAAACTTAAGAATCTACCAAACTAAGAAATTAGGAATTAAAAAAGTTGAGAAACCGAAAAAGTCAGAAACTTAGAAACTGAGAATCTATGAGAAGGTGAGAAAGTGGAGAAAGTGAGAAACTGAGAAACTGGGAAACTGAGAAATCAAGAAATTTAAAAACTTAGAAACTTAGAAACGGAGAAGCTGAGAAACAGGGAACCGAGAATCTCAGACTCTGTGGATCTGAGAAAGTGAGAAATTGAAAAACTGAGAACCAAAGAAATTGAAAAACTGAGAGACTGAAAAATTTAAAAACTTAGAAACTAGTAAATCTGAGATAGTTAAGGTATTAATTGTGACACTAGAAACTGATAATATGTTTAGTAACTGAGAAATAGAGAAATTGGAGAAAGTGAAAAACAGAGAAATTGAGAAAGTAACAAACTGAGAAACTGAGAAACTGAGAAACTGAGAAACTGAAAAACTGAAAAACTGAGAATCTGTGAATCTGACAAACTTGAAAATTCAGTAACAACGGAACCGAAAAGCTAAAACTCAAGCTGTCAAACCTAATAATCTGAAAAACAAACTGAGAAACAAGAATCTGAGGAAATTGAATTACTGAGAAACTGAAAAAATATTACAGAAAAAAGTGAGAAACTGAAAACTAAGACACAGAGGGTGATAATATAGAGAACTTAATAAACTAAAAAATTTAGTAATTGCGGAATCGAAAAGCTGAAACTTAGGATGTAGAACCTGAGAATCAGAAAAACTGAAAATGAACTCCTGAGAAATTATAAGAAAAAAAAAAAAGAGAAACGGAGGAAATTGAAAAACTGAAAAATATAGTAAATGCGGAATCGAGAAGCTCAAACTTAAGCTGCCAAAGCTGAGAGTCTGAAAATTTGAAAAAATGAGAAAGTGGGAAAGGGAGAAAGTGAGAAAGTGAGAAAGTGAGAAAATGAGAAAGTGAAAAGGTGAGAAGGTGAGAAACTGAGCCATTGAAAAACTTAAAAAATGAGAAATTAAAAAAACAGTGTAATACAAAAAGAATTACGTGATTAATTGATAAATTAAAATTGTTAAACTAAAATTTGAAATAATATGTGAAAACTGCGAAACCTAGAAATTGAGAACTTGAGAAATTGAGGAACTGAAAATGTGAGAATCTGAGAAAGAGATAAAGTGGAGAAAGTAAAAAAGTGAGAAAATGGGTAACAGGGAAACTGAGAAACAGAGATACTAAAAAACTGAAAAAGTGAGAAACTGAGAAACAGATATACTGAAAAACTGAAAAACTGAAAAAGTGAGAAACTGAGAAACCGTGAAACTGAGAATCTTAGAAACTGAGAAACAAACTGAGAATCAGAAAACCGAGAATTTGGGAAAGAGAGAACCTGAGAAACTCAGAAACTGAGGAACTGAAACACTGAGAAACTGAGAAACTGAGAAATTGAGAAACTAAGAAACTGAGAAACAGAAAGTGACAAACTGAGAAACTGATAGAATGAGAAACTGAGAAACTGATAAAATGAAAAACTGACAAAATGAGAAAGTCATAATCTCAAAAACCGAGAAAATCAGATGATGAGAAACAGAAGCCGAGAATTTGGAAAACTTGAATAACTGAAAAAACTATGGAATCGAAAAGCTGAAACTTGAGCTGTCAAACGTAGGAATTTGAAAACTTGGAAAACTGATAAAATTATAAAGTTAGAAAGTAAGGAAATGAGAAAAAAACTAAAAAATTTAGTAATTACGGAATCGCAAAGCTGAAACTTAGAATGTAAAACCTGCGAATTACAGAAACTAAGAATTAACTACTGAGAAACCATAAAAAATAACAGAAAAATATGAGAAAGAGAAATTATGAATTTTAGAAACTGAGAAACAGAGAATTTCAGGTACTTAGAACTGGGAAACTAAAATTAAGGAACTGAAAAACTGAGAAACTGAGAAAATGAGAATTTGAGAAACTCATGAACTGAGAAACTGAAAAGAATTTCAGAAACTTGAAAAAATTAGAAAAATATAGTAAATGCGGAATCGAAAAGTTGAAACTTAAGCTGCCAAAGTTGAGAATCTGAGAATTTGAGAAAATTTAAAAGTGAGAAAGAGACTCTGAATCTGAAAAACTGGGAAACTTAGAAACTGAGAACCTGAGAAACTGAGAACAAAGAGTCTGACATTCTGAGAATCTGAGAAGCTGAGAATTCAAGAACCCGAGAATATGAGAAAGGCAGAAAATTAGAAATTGGGAAACTGGGAAAGTGAAAACCTCATAAAATGAGAAAATTAGAAGGTTAAAAACTAAGAAACTTAGAAAGTGTAAATCTGGAGAATCTAAACATTTAAAAAATTTAGTTACTGCGGAATCGAAAAGCTGAAACTTAAGCTGTCAAACGTAAGAATTTGAAAAACTGAGAAAATCAAAAGGTGAGAAACAGAAGGCGAGAATTTGGAAAACTTGAAAGACTGAAAAAACTATTTAATCAAAAAGCTGAAATTTAAGAATCTAAAAAATTCAAAAATTAGGAATTAGAGAAATTGAGAAACTGAGAAACTGAGAATCTATGAGAAGGTGGGATGGTGAGAATATGGAGAACTTGAAAGACAGAAAAAAATTTAAGCTTTTTAAAAAGGTCAGAATCTGAAAACTTGAGAAATTGATAAACTGATAAAGTTAGGAAGTAAGAAAATGGGAAATTGGGAAACTAAGAAACTGAGAAACTGAAAAGCTCAGAAACTGAGAAACTGAGAAACTGCGAAACAGATTATCAGAAAAACTGAGAAATTGAGAAAATGAGAAACTTAGAAACTGGGATGCTGAGAAACTGATAACGGAGAAGCTGAAAAGTTGAGAAAATTATAAACTGAGAAATTGAGAAAATCAGGTGAATATCTGGAGAACTTGAAGCACTGAAAAATTCAATAACTACGGAACCGAAAAGCTAAAACTCAAGCTGTCAAACCTAAGAATCTGAGAAAATTGAACTGGTAAACCGAAGAAATTGAATTACTGAGAAACTGTACAAAGGTGACAGAAAAAAAAGAAACTGAAAAACTATGAATTTGAGAAACTGAGAAACTAAGACACTGAGGAGGTGAGAATCTAGAGAACTTAAAAAAATTAAAAAATTTGTAATTACGGAATCGAAAAGCTAAAACTTAGGATGTAAAACCCGAGAATTACAGACACAGAGCATTTCTTAAACTGAGAATACTGTAAAAAAAATGGGAAACTAAAAAAATAGGAATTTTAGAAACTGAGAAACCAAGAATTTCAAAAACTCAGAACTGGGAAACTGTGAAATTGAGCAACTAAAAAACTAAGAAACTGAGAAGGTGAGAAGTTGAGAAATACATAAACTGAGAAAATTAGAATTTGAGAGTCTTAGAAACTGAGGTCAGAAATTCGAGAACTGGAAAAACTGAAAAATATCGGAAATGCGGAATCGAAAAGTTGAAACTTTAGCTGCCAAAGCTGAGAATCTGAGAATTTGAGAAAGTGAGAAAGTGTAAGTAAAAGGTGAGAAATGAGAAATTGAAAAACTGCGAACCTAAGAAACTGAGAAACTGAAAGACTGAAAAACTTGTAAAACTGAGCAAGTTAAGGTAATGAGAAATTAAAACGCAAAGAGAATTACGTTGTTAAATGATAAATTAAAATTGTGAAACTAGAATCTGATATATGTTTAGAAAATGGGAAACTTAGTAGCTGATATACTTAGAAACTGAGAAACTGAGAACCTGAAAAACTGAGGAACTAAAAATCTGAGAATCTGAGAAAAAAAGAAAATGGAGAAAGTGAAAAACTGAGAAACTGGGAAACCGGGAACTGAGATACTGAGGAACTGAAAAATCGAGAAACTTAAAAACTGAAAAACTTAGAAACTGAGAAACTGGTAAGACTGAGCAAGTTAAGGTAATGAGAAATTAAAAAAACAGCGTCACACAAAAAGAATTATGTGGTTAAACGATAAATTAAAATTTTGATACTAGTATCTGATATGATAATTATGTCTAGAAACTTGGAAACTTAGAAGCTGATAAACTTAGAAACTGAAAAACTGAGAAACTGAGAACCTGAGATACTGAGATACTGAAGAACTGAGAAATCGAGAAATTTAGAATCTGAGAAAGTGAGGAACTGATAATCTAAGAATCTGTGAAGGAGAGAAAGTGGAGAAAGTAAAAAACTGGGAAAATAAAAAACCCGGAAAATGCGAAACTAAGGAACTGAGAAGCTGAGAAAGTGAGAACCGAGAATCTACGTAAATGAGGAATCAAAATGCTGAAATTGTAAAATTTTCCAAGCTCGTCAGGTTCTTCAAATTCTGCAGATTCTTTAGAATTCTGAGATACTGTGTTTTTTCCACTTATTTTGGTGTCCTTCAGGACCTTTTTCTTTATGATTATTTACTATTCTTAAAGTTTGTCCAGTTCCTCAGATTCTTCTTTTGGTTCACTTTAGAAAGGAAAGAGGAATCGAATTCATCCCTTAAAATGTCTATATTCGTATATTGATTATTATTATCAGAAAACGAATGCGGTCGCTTCAAGCAAATCAAAGTTTTCAAAATAACTAAAATTTTCGTGCGAATGTCCGAATGTAGGTAAATCAAATGCAGCCAATTTGTATTCCGCAAGAATTAAAATCCTCAACTTCTGATCCCAAACCAATTAAACTCCCTGAAAAAGCTCCGCAACGCCGCCCCCTGAACCAACAAACGAAACAATCGTGCCGGGGGCGGCAACTCTCGGTCAACTCTAAGCAATAACCACGAAATAAAGTCCGAGGGCATTAAGCCGTTTCCAAAGCCACTCTTATGAAGAACCCGACAAACATTATCGCCGTGTTCGCTTATGAAAGTGATATCTTTGGAGAATGGATTTTTTTCCAAAGCGTCCCTGAATAACTCCCCTGAATGGAGGAAGTGTTTTTATTGCCTTGGTCACGGAACGGAGAAAGTGATATTTTTGGGGCCGTGTGGGAGATATTGGTGATTTGAAAACTACCCGAATCACAAAATGGTGGATGCGCCGGGATACACAATTTCATTGTAGGATGTGCATTGTTGATTTAGATAGTATCGGCATTTTTAACAATCGTAAAACTAGACTGCTGTTATCCATACAACCACAAAGAAGTATTTCCGGCTGCAGCCATAAAACCGGTGCAGTTATGGCGGCAAATTGCACCTGTTCGGAGCCGTATCTCCAACGAGTGGTCCTGTAAATAAATAAATAATTTTAATTAGTTTGCCCCCGAAGCGCCGGGGGCGTCCGGAACACGCTTTCCGATGCGATATTTTATTACATTTTATTGACATCGTTATTCATAATAATGCGTTTGCGAACCAGTCGTCCGCCGATAATCATAATTGAATTTTATTTGCATTCGATAAAAACGGCCGACATTAACATAAATCCCTGCAGTAAAACAACAAGACGCGGCAATCCATCGAAAGGCTGGTCGATGGGCGACGGGTGTCATTAAAATTCAGTGATGGTGACAGATAAGGACCATCCATCATCATAGATAAAGATCATCGAGTTCAACAGCCCGTCTCGCAGCCTCTAATAAATTTAACGGGAAAAATTCCGGCACTGACCCTAATTAATCCCACCAGCTGCGCCAGGTCACGACGTGTAAAAACTATGTCGCAGAA
The DNA here is from genome assembly GCA_963583935.1 of Diaperis boleti. Classification (NCBI taxonomy): domain Eukaryota; kingdom Metazoa; phylum Arthropoda; class Insecta; order Coleoptera; family Tenebrionidae; genus Diaperis; species Diaperis boleti. The sequence continues at coordinate 11,717,723 of OY757242.1, forward strand.
TTAGTGCTTTGTAAGGGACGTTAATTTGCAAAAATGTGCAAAGTTTCTAACTTTTACGGCTCCTTGGGGAAACCACTACTAAGCAACTAAATCTGCGTCGCATATTTTACGAACTTTATTAAATTCGTTCCCGGCTCGCTGACAATAAATACGGCCCATCAACTAACCTGCAGTAATTACTCTGACCACTAGAGTGCATGTAATGCGGACGAGATTGCCAGAATACACCGCATGAATAATGGTTCCGAGCACGAAACTATTGAAAACTATTTCACTTTGTATGAATTCGGTCGTATTCCTGCCGGTTTTCTATAATTTCCGGGAGTGGGTTTTATGATTAAAACTCGTCGTCTTTTTGTCGTCATCTAACTTTCGGGGAAAGCGGGGCCATTGTTGGAGTTTTAGACGCGGCGAAAAATTTACAGGGAGAATTAAGGAACTAAAAACTGAGATACTGTGAATCCAACATTGAGAGTAAAAAACTGTGAGAGTTAAAAATACGCGCGCAAACGATGTGAGCGGGTCGCGAGATGGCGCCACTTACACTTTTGAGAACTGACAGTTTTCGGCCTTTATTTTAAAATTGGTTTTTCTGGTTGAAATGTCCAAGCAGTATTAAATTTTTAACAGTCTGTAAATACAAATCAACAGCTGTGTAAATATGAACTGCTGTCATCGTTAATCCTCTGGGCATAAAATTTTTGTCAATTATGTGATATAGCCTACACCCGCACTGCCGGATTTCCAACCACCTTGTCTTAGAAAGAGACTGCCGTCTTGACGTATCCAAACGTTTGATGGGCAAAGGATTTCCCTGAATGTCTACAATCAGCTGTATGTGGGGAAACATAATTATATTCTGTATATATATGCATACACATCTCACTATTTAACTGCCGGGAAAAGATCAATATTGTTAATTTTCTCTTTTAGCAAATAAAGTACCGGTGCTAGATTTGTCATTTTTAGTTAGGTGACAAACCAAATTATTATTTAAAAGCTATAAAATTGCCACCGAATAAACGAGGTGTTTGAAAAAATTACACCGATTTGGTATACAAGTTTCAGTTAGTTTCAATTTCACAGTTTGGCAGCTCGGGTATTTTTTAAGCTCTCAAATTTTCAGTTTCTCAGTTTGACAGTGTCTCACTTTTTCAGATCATTGACTATCACACTTTATGAGTTTCACACTCGTGTTACAGCGTCCCATTCCCTGAATTACTTAGATTTTTTATTTCTCAGATTTTCAGAGGATGAGTTTGTCAGATTTTCTGTTTCTCAATTTATAAGTTTACTCTTTCTTTTTGACAGTTTATCAGTTTGTCTGTTTCTCGGTTTCTTAGTCTTTCAAATTCTCAGATTCTTAAGTCTCACACTCTTAAGAGTACTAGAGTCGTTTTACAGTGTCCTATTCCCTTAATTACTTAAATTCCAGATTTCTGAGATTTTCAGAAAATGAGTTTCTCAGCTTTTCTGTTTCTCAGTTTCAAAGTTTCTTAGTTTCTTAGTTTCTTAGTCTCCCATTTTCTCAATATCTTCAGTCTCACACTTTATGGGTTCCACAGTCGATTAACAGTGTCCCACTCCCTTAGTTACTTAGATTCTTGATTTCTGAAATTTTCGAAGAATGAGTCTGATGCTCCGCTTCCCAATTTCTCAGTTTTTGAGTTCTTCAGTTTCTTAGTTTCTCAGTTTCTCAGATTCTCAGTTCCTCAGTTTTTCAGTTTTACAGTTTCTCAATTTCTTAGTTGAATGGTTTCTCAGTTTCTCGGTTTTACAGTGTCTTACTCTTTCAGTTTCTCAAGTCTCATACTTTATGAGTTCCAGAGTCGTTTTGCTTCTCAGTTTAACAGTTTCTGTTTCACAATTGCTCAGTTGATTGATTTTTCAGTTTCTCAGTTTTACACTAAGTTTTTCAATTTATAAAGTCTCAGACTCTATGAGTTCCACAGTCGATTTACAGGGTCCCATTCCCTTGGTTACTTAGATTCTTGATTTCTGAGATATTCAGAAAATTAGTTTCTCAGCTTTTCTGCTTCCGTTTCCCAGTTTCTCAGTGTCTCAGTTTCTTAGTTTCCTAACTACTTTTTAATCAATTTTTCCATAAAACACCAAAAATAATTTTTTGTTATAATTACAGACTCACGTTTCGCCAACAGTGATGGAACAATCAGGGCGATGAGTAAAGTTGACTCATCGCCCTGTTGATGTAAAGATTGTTGGCGAAACGTGCATTGGTAATTATAATAAAAAACATTTTTGGTGTTTTAGGGAAAAACTGATTAAAAGTAGTTATCTACCACCAAAAGTGATCCGATTGTGACAATTGTTTTGTTTTTGACTTTTTAGTTTCCCAGTTTCCCAGTTCTTCAGTTTCTCAGTTTCTCAGTTTCTTATTTTTTCAGTTTCTCAGTCTCTCAGTCTCTCAGTCTCTCAGTCTCTCAGTCTCTCAGTCTCTCAGTCTCTCAGTCTCTCAGTCTCTCAGTCTCTCAGTCTCTCAGTCTCTCAGTCTCTCAGTCTCTCAGTTTCTCCGTTTCTCAGTTTCTCAGTTGATTGGTTTCTCAGTTTCTCAGTTTTACAGTGTCTCACTTTTTCAGTTTATTAAGTCTAACACTTTATGAGATCCACAGTCGTTTTGCTTCCCAGTTTCTTATTTTCTCAGCTTCCCATTTTCTCAATTTCTCAGTTTCTTAGTTTTTCAGTTTCTCAGTTTCATAGTTTTTAGGTTTAACAGTTTCTCAGTTTCTCATTTTCTTAATTTCTCAGTTGATTAGTTTCTCAGTTTTACAGTGTCTAACTTTTTCAGTTTATTAAATCTCACACTTTATGAGTTCCACAGTCGTTTTGCTTTTTAGTTTCCCAGTTTTCCAGTTTTCCAGTTCCTCAGTTTCTCAGTTCCTCAGTTTCTCAGTTTCTCAGTTTCTCAGTTTCTCAGTTTCTTATTTTTTCAGTTTCTTAGATTCTCGGTTTCTCAAATTCTCAGTTTCTTAGTTTCTCAAATTCTCAGTTTATCAGTTTTCCTGTGTCTAGTTCCTCATTTTCTCATTTTCTCAGTTTCCCAGTTTCTTAGTTTTTCATTTTCACATTTTCGCATTTTCAGTTTTTCAGTTTTACAGTTTCTCAATTTCTCAATTTCTCGATTTCCCAGTTTCTCAGTTTCTTATTTTCTCAATTTCTCAGTTGATTGGATTCTCAGTTTCTCAGTTTTACAGTGTCTAACTTTTTCAGTTTATTAAATCTCACACTATGAGGTCCACAGTCGTTTTGCTTTTTAGTTTCCCAGTTTCTCAGTTTTTCAGTTTCTTTCTTTTTTCAGTTTCTTAGTTTCTCAGATTCTCAGTTGATTGAATTCTCAGTTGATTGAATTCTCAGTTTCTCAGTTTTACAGTGTCTCACTTTTTCAGTTTAATAAGTCTCACACTTAATGAGTTCCACGGTCGATTTACAGTGTCCCATTCCCTTATTTACTTAAATTCTTGATTTCTGAGATTTTACGAAATTGAGATTCTCAGCTTTTCTGCTTCTCAGTTTCTTGATTTTTCAGTTTATTAGTTTCTCAGTTTCTCTATTTCTCAGTTTCTCGGTTTCTTAGTTTTTTAGTTTCTCAGTTTCTCATTTTTTGAGTTCCCCAGTTTCTCAAATTCTCAGCTTCTAAGTGTCTCATTTTCTTAATTTCTCAGTTGATTGGTTTCTCAGTCTTTCAGTTCTTCAATTTTCCAGTTTCTTAGTTTCTCATCTTCTCAGTTTCTCAATTTCCCAGTTTATCAGATTCTTAAATTCTCAGTTTCTCAGTTTCTCAGTTTTTCATTTTCTAAATTTCTCAGTTGATTGGTTTCTCAGTTTTATAGTGTCTCGCTTTTTTAGTTTATTAACTCTCAGACTTTATGAATTAAACAGTCGTTTTGCTTCTCCGTTTCCCGGTTTCTCAGTTTCTTAGTTTCTAAGTTTCTCAGCTTCCCAGTTATTGATTTTTTCATTTTCTCAGTTTCCCAGTTTCTTAGTTTCCCAAATTCTCAAATTCTCAGTTTTTCAGTTTTTCAGTTTCCCAGTTCCCCAGTTTCTGAGTTTCCCAGTTTCTGAATTTCTCAGTTTCTTAGTTTTTCAGTTTCTCAATTTCCCAGTTTCTCAGTTTACCAATTTCTCAGTTTCTCAATTTCTCAGTTGATTGGTTTTTAGTTTCTCAGTTTTGCAGTGTCTCACTTCTTCAGTTTATTAAGTCTCACACTTTATGAGTTCCACAGTCGTTTTGCTTCTCAGCTTCTTATTTTTTCTTCAGTTTCTTAATTTCTCAGTTTCTCAGTTTCTTAGTTTCCCAGTTTTTCAGTTTCTTGGTTTCTCAAATTCTCAGTTGATTGGATTCTCAGTTTCTCAGTTTTACTTTTCTCACTTTTTCAGTTTCACAATTTATGAATTCCACAGTCGTTTTGCTTCTCAGTTTCTTAATTTCCCAGTTTCTGTTTACCAATTTTTCAATGTTTCTGAAATTCTCAATTTCTCAGTTGATTAATTTCTGAATTTCTTTACAGTGTCTAACTTTTTCAGTTTATTACATCTCACACTATGAGTTCCACAGTCAATTTGCTTTTTAGTTTCCCAGTTTCTCAGTTTCTCAGTATCTCAGTTTCTCAGTTTCTCAGTTTCTCAGTTTCTCAGTTTCTTTCTTTTTTCAGTTTCTTAGTTTCTCAGATTCTCAGTTGATTGAATTCTCAGTTTCTCAGTTTTACAGTGTCTCACTTTTTCAGTTTAATAAGTCTCACACTTAATGAGTTCCACGGTCGATTAATAGTGTCCCATTCCCTTATTTACTTAGATTCTTGATTTCTGAGATTTTACGAAATCGAGATTCTCAGCTTTCCTGCTTCTCAGTTTCTTGGTTTTTCAGTTTATTAGTTTCTCAATTTCTCGGTTTCTTAGTTTTTTAGTTTCTCAGTTTCTCAGTTTCTCATTTTTTGAGTTCCCCAGTTTCTCAAATTCTCAGCTTCTAAGTGTCTCATTTTCTTAATTTCTCAGTTGATTGGTTTCTCAGTCTCTCAGTTCTTCAGTTTCCCAGTTTCTTAGTTTCTCATCTTCTCAGTTTCTCAATTTCCCAGTTTATCAGATTCTTAAATTCTCAGTTTTCCAGTTTCTCAGTTTCTCCGTTTTTCAGTTTCTCAGTTTCTCAGTTTCCAAATTTTTTGGTTTCTCAAATTCTCAAATTCTCAGTTTCTCAGTTTCTCAGTTTCTCAGTTTCTCAGTTTCTCAGTTTCTCAGTTTCTCAGTTTCTCAGTTTCTCAGTTCCTCAAATTCTCAGTTTCTCAGTTTTTTAATTTCTCAAATTCTCAGCTTATCAGTTTATCATTTATTTTGACTTGTCATTTGTTGTTTTTAAGAATAAGCTACTAAAACTGTTTTAAAAATGTTTATAAAATGTATGATAATGTAATTTATGTCTTTTTGAGTTGTTACTGTTGTACTATTTTTTTTTTACTTTTCTGTGTGATTGTAAAGGTGGAATATTGCCGTTAATAAATGTTAAATGTTATTATTATTATTATTATTATTATCAGTTTCCCAGTTTCTCAGTTCCTCATTTTCTCATTTTCTCAGTTTCCCAGTTTTTTAGTCTTTCATTTTCTCATTTTCGCCGTTTCCCAGTTTCTCAATTTCCCAGTTTTTCAGTTTCCCAGTTTCTCAATTTTTCAGTTTTTCAATTTCCCAGTTTCTCAGTTTACCAATTTCTCAGTTTCTCAATTTCCCAGTTTCTTAGTTTCCCAGTTTCTCAGTTTCCCAGTTTCTCAGTGCCTCATTTTCTCAGTTTCCCAGTTTCATAGTTTCTCATTTTCTCGTTTTCTCAGTTTCCCAGTTTCTTAGTTTACCAATTTCTCAGTTTCCCAGTTACTTAGTTTCCCAGTTTCTCAGTTTCCCAGTTTCTCAGTGCCTCATTTTCTCAGTTTCTCGACTTCTCAGTTTCTCAGTTTCCCAGTTTCTCAGTTTCTTAGTTTCTCAGTTTCTTAGTTTCTCAATTTCTCAGTTTCTTAGTTTTTCAGTTTCTCAGTTTCTTAGTTTTTTAGTTTCCCAGTTTCCCAGTTTCTCAGTTTCTCATTTTATGAGTTTCCCAGTTTCTCAGTTTCCCAGTTTTTTAGTTTCTCAAATTCTCAGTTTCTCAGTTTCTCAGTTTCTTATTTTCCCAGTTTCTAAATTTCCCAGTTTCTTAGTTTCCCAGTCTTTCAATTTCTCAGTTTCTTAGTTTTTCAGTTTCTCAATTTCCCAGTTTCCCAGTTTCTTAGTTTCCCAGTTTCTCAATTTCTCAATTGATTGGTTTTTTAGTTTCTCGGTTTTAGAGTGTCTGACTTTTTCAGTTTATTAATTCTCACACTTTATGAGTTCCACAGTCGTTTTGCTTCTCGTTTCCCGGTTTCTCAGTTTCTTTCTTTTTTCAGTTTCTTAGTTTCTCAGTTTCTCAGTTTCTCAGTTTTTCAGTTTCTCAGTTTCCCAGTTATTTATTTTTTCATTTTCTCAGTTTCCCTGTTTCTTAGTTTCCCAAATTCTCAAATTCTCAGTTTTTCAGTTTCTCAGTTTCCCAGTTTCTCAATTTCCCAGTTTCCCAGTTTGCCAGTTTCTTAGTTTCCCAGTTTCTGAATTTCTCAGTTTCTTAGTTTTTCAGTTTTTTCAATTTCCCAGTTTCTCAGTTTACCAATTTCTCAGTTTCTCAATTTCTCAGTTGATTGGTTTTTTAGTTTCTCAGTTTTGCAGTGTCTCACTTTTTCAGTTTATTAAGTCTCACACTTTATGAGTTCCACAGTCGTTTTGCTTTTTAATTTCCCAGTTTCCCAGTTTCTCAGCTTCTTATTTTTTCTTCAGTTTCTTAGTTTTTCAGTCTCTCAGTTTCTTAGTTTCTCAGTTTTACTTTTCTCACTTTTTCAGTTTCACAATTTATGAGTTCCACAATCGTTTTGCTTCTCAGTTTCTCAATTTAACAGTTTCTGTTTACCAATTTTTCAGTTTCTGAAATTCTCAATTTCTCAGTTGTTTAATTTCTGAATTTCTCAGTTTTACAGTGTCTAACTTTTTCAGTTTATTAAATCTCACACTATGAGTTCCACAGTCGTTTTGCTTTTTAGTTTCCCAGTTTCTCAGTTTTTCAGTTTCTTAGTTTCTCAGTTTCTCAGTTTTACAGTGTCTCACTTTTTCAGTTTAATAAGTCTCACAAATGAGTTCCACGGTCGATTTACAGTGTCCCATTCCCTTATTTACTTAGATTCTTGATTTCTGAGATTTTACGAAATTGAGATTCTCAGCTTTTCTGCTTCTCAGTTTCTTGGTTTTTCAGTTTATTAGTTTCTCAGTTTCTCTATTTCTCAGTTTCTCGATTTCTTAGTTTTTTAGTTTCTCAGTTTCTCATTTTTTGAGTTCCCCAGTTTCTCAAATTCTCAGCTTCTAAGTGTCTCATTTTCTTAATTTCTCAGTTGATTGGTTTCTCAGTCTCTCAGTTCTTCAGTTTCCTAGTTTTTTAGTTTCTCATCTTCTCAGTTTCTCAATTTCCCAGTTTATTAGATTCTTAAATTCTCAGTTTCTCAGTTTCTCTGTTTCTCAGTTTCTTATTTCCTAAATTTCTCAGTTGATTGGTTTCTCAGTTTTATAGTGTTTCACTTTTTCAGTTTATTAACTCTCACACTTTATGAATTAAACAGTCGTTTTGCTTCCCAGTTTCTCAATTTCTCGGTTTCTTAGTTTTTCAATTTCTCGGTTTATCAGTTTCTGAGTTTCTTAGTTTTTCAGTTTCCCAGTTTCTCAGCTTCTCAAATTCTCAGCTTCTCGGTTTCTCATTTTCTTAATTTCTCAGTTGATTTGTTTATCAGTTTTTCAGTTTCTCAGTGTTTCAGTTTCCCAGTTTCTCATTTTCTCATTTTCTCATTTTCTCATTTTCTCATTTTCTTATTTTCTCATTTTCTCAGTTTCCCAGTTTCTCAGTTTCTCAGTTTCTCAGTTTTTCAGTTTCTCCGTTTCTCCGTTTCTCCGTTTCTCCGACTCTCAGTTTCTCAGTTTCTCATTTTCTAAATTTCTCAGTTGATTGGTTTTTCAGTGTCTCACTTTTTCAGTTTATTAACTCTCACACTTTATGAGTTCCACAGTCGTTTTGCTTCCGAGTTTCTCAATTTCTCAGTTTATTAGTTTTTCAGTTTCTCGGTTTCTCAGTTTCAGAGTTTCTTAGTTTTTCAGTTTCCCAGTTTCTCAAATTCTCAGCTTCTCGGTTTCTCATTTTCTTAGTTTCTCGGTTGATTGGTTTATCAGTTTCTTAGATTTACAGTGTCTCACTTTTTCAGTTTATTAAATCTCACACTATGAGTTCCATAGTCGTTTTGTTTTTTAGTTTTCCAGTTTCCCAGTTTCATAGTTTCTCATTTTCTCGTTTTCTCAGTTTCCCAGTTTCTTAATTTACCAATTTCTCAGTTTCTCAGTTTCCCAGTTTCTTAGTTTCCCAGTTTCTCAGTTTCCCAGTTTCTCAGTGCCTCATTTTCTCAGTTTCCAAGTTTCATGGTTTCTCATTTTCTTATTTTCTCATTTTCTCATTTTCTCAGTTTCCCAGTTTCTCAGTTTCTCAGTTTCTTAATTTTCCAGTTTCTCAGTTTCTAAGTTTCCCAATTTCTCAGTTTCCCATTAGCTTGTCACAGATTTTACGGTTCGCCCTGTATACGACGATTTACATTCTCCGAGAGCCGTCTCGTTGGTTCTCGTGGTGGTGCTCTGTTTAAGGTCCGGGGTGGCACAATTATAACCGGAACACTTTATTACGATTGCCGGCGGCAGCTAGATCCCAGGAGGGTACAGGGAGGAAGAGGTGGTGGACGGTTGGACCTCCTACCTTGCTCGATTTTTCCTCTAAGGCTGGGACGGTTTACCACCTCCTTCTGGACTGGTCGGCCCAACGCTCCTGCTTCCAGGGCTGGACTTCTCCGGAGAAGACACGACTGTTCCGGATCGGTTCACTGGTCACTGGCTGGTGCACAACTGTCGTTCTAACGGAGCGAAACTTCTTCTAGAGACGCTGCTTCCTCTTCCCATCGGAGCGGCGACGGTTCCGGGCAACGTAGCGGATCCATGACGCAAGCACCATCGCGGTACGACGCCGGGAAGTTTCACTCGCAGCGCGCCATTTTTCGGATTGAAGTGTGTGTGAATTTGGTCAAACAGTGAGGGGACGGGTCGCTCAGCCGCGGAGAATGTCGCTTGAGAGCATCGAATCTCGCTGACTGTACTGGAATTTCGGGATTTTTCGGTAACTTCCTTACACAATAGAAAGTTAGAAGTTATGGCTTTGTCCCTATATGTAATGGAATAGACCGATAATGTCGTAAGAAGTAAAGTGATACTGGTTGTTCCGAAAAACGATGGGGGACAGAGGTTTTGCGTAGATTACCGAAAACCCTTTCCATTGTCGATGATTGAAGAGCAAGTTCATTGGTTGAGAGGAGTAGTTCTCAACATTTGATGTTATGAGCGGATATTATCAAAAAGTCAAAACTTCCTAGTATTTTTAATAAGCATATGAGGTTAGTCGTTGAGAAAACTGGTCCAGAACAGAAGAGTGTCGTAAATATGCATCTTAATTAATTCCTATTCTAAGAACCCAAAAACTACGTATTTGCTCGGACTGAGCCCGACTCATGTCTGTCCAGTAAAGAAGATGACTTTAGAAAATGGGGGAAGCTGTAAATAACTACTTATTATTTTGTTCAATAATGGTTTTAAACCCAACATGCTATACTATCGATAGTACAAATAATACAGGAAGATCGCGCGCTTATTGGAGTAGGAAGAACATAGGAAGAGAATAAAAAGAGACCGACAAGAAAGTACTTAAAGATCAATAACTTTAATTTGCTCCAATGCCAAGGGCATAAAAGGTAAACCAAATTGTTGCTGGTCAATTTTGTTTAGTTCAACCTACTTTTTAATTTAAAATTCGTAAAGTAGTAAACCTTTCTCGGCTGCCATGCAGATAAAAGCAAAGTAGTTCCGCGCACTAAGCAGTCTTAATTACATCTAATATGCATAAATTAAGTTTCGCTGCCAAAGCCTTTTACGAGAGCGCCGCAACGGCCCCTGAGCGGATTTTTCCGGAATAATTGTTATTGCAGTTGCAGTTTTAGCTGCTGACAATGGAGCTGTTAGACTCCAACTTTCTGCTCGAAATGCACCGGCAAAGCTTCCTTTGTGGATTGAGCTTTTTCTGAAAGCTGCAGCAGCGACGTGTTTACGTCAGGCCGGTAAGCCCGAGGTTTATTTTATTTACAGGGTGGATAAAAACTGTCCTGATAGGTAACGAGCTGCATTGTAATCATTATAAATGTTGCCAAATATTACAGGAATCCCCGTGGATATCTCACCGCGTCTCCTCGTAATTTTAAGAAAGTCCTGCTTTCCCTGGAAATTAGACGACAAAAAAACGACCACTTTTAATCATAAAACTCGATGGTAATATAGAAAACCGAATTCTTAGAAAGTGAAATGGTTTTCAATAGTTCTGTGCTCGGAACTAAATAATTATACTCACTGTAGCAGAATTTTGTGCGTTTTCAGAGCTTGATTTATGATATTTGAATGTGCAGTAGAACTATCAAATTCCGCTAAGATTGACATATCCGAAAGATGCCGCTGTGCGAACCGTTTAAAACAGCACGTACGGTTGGAGCGCATTGGATGGTCGACCGATATCCACGGCCACGATTTATCGCAGAATCATTTAGTATTGACCTCACTCTTACCGTCAACGGGGTAACGGGGTGGAAGACTTCAATTTTGGTAATGGAGTTTGAGCAGTCAAATCTTCTACACGAGTTCGGCCTCATTGTTATTCCATCAAATGTCATCCGTATCTCAAGAAGTGTCCACAAAAACGTTTCCAATATTTGGCACTTTTTAGACAATAAATTGATTTGTTACTTGACTAAAACTACAACTCTAGAGTCGATAGTTCATTTATTAATGGAGTTGGAACAAATCTGTCGCATGTGTTTGGTCCTTCTAATATGACTCGCAACTCTAGAACTGTCCACTACAGTAGTGCCAATTTTTGACAGCATTTAAACAAAGATTAGTATAGTCACTGGGCTGAGAATGACTATTTTAGCTTCGGTAGTTCATTTGTTAATAAAGTTGTAACAGTAAAATCTTCTACACGAGTTCGCCCTCATTGTCATTTCAGCAAATGTCATGCGTATCTCAAGAAGTGTCCACAAAAACGGTTCCAATTTTTGACACTTTGTAGACAATAATTTGGTTTGTTACTTGACTAAAACAACAGTTCTAGAGTCGATAGTTTAAATATTAATGGAGTTGGAACAAATCTGTCGCATGTGTTTGGTCCTTCTAATATGATTCGCAACTCTAGAACTGTCCACTATAGCAGTGCAAATTTTTGACATCATTTAAACAAAGATTAGTATAGTCAGTTGGCTGTGAATAACAATTTTAGCTTCGGTAGTTCATTTGTTAATAGAGTTGGAACAGTAAAATTTTCGACACGAGTTCGCTCTCATTGTCATTTTAACAAATGTCATGCGTATCTCAAGAAGTGTGTTTTGTCCATCTAATATGATTCGCAACTCTAGAACTATCCACTATAGTAGTGCTAATTTTTGACAGCATTTAAAAAATATTAGTATAGTCACTTGACTGAGAATGACACTTTAAGCTTCGGTAGTTCAATTGTTAATGGAGTTGTCATGCGTATCTCAAGAAGTGTGCACAAAAACGGTTTCAATTTTTGAAACTTTTTAGACAATATTTTGGTTTGTTACTTGACTAAAACTACAGTTCTAGAGTCGATAGTTCATTTATTAATGCAGTTGGAACAAATATGCCGCATTTGTTTGGTCCTTCTAATATGATTCGCAACTCTAGAATTGTCCAATATATTAGCGACACTTTTTGACAGCTCTTAAACAAAGATTAGAATAGTCACTTGGCTGAGAATGACAACTTTGAGTTCGGTAGTTTATTTGTGCATGAATTTGGAACAGTAAAATATTTCACAAGAGTTTGTCCTCATTATTATTAAATCAAATGTCATCCGTATCTCAAGAAGTGTCCACAAAAACGTATCCAATTTGTTACAATTTTTAGACTATAATTTGGTTTGTGACTTGACTAAAACTACAACTTTAGAATCGATAGTTTATTTGTTAATGGAATGTGAACGAATCTGTCGCATGTGTTTGGTCCTTCTAATATGATTTGCAACTCTAGAATTCTCCACTATATCAGCGCCAAATTTTGACAGCTCTTAAACAATAATTTGGTATATCACTTGGCTGAGAATGACAATTTTGAGTTCGGTAGTTCATTTGTGCATGAATTTGGAACAGTAAAATATTTCACAAGAGTTTGTCCTCATTATTATTAAATCAAATGTCATCCGTATCTCAAGAAGTGTCCACAAAAATGTATCCAATTTGTTACAATTTTTAGACTATAATTTGGTTTGTGACTTGACTAAAACTACAACTTTAGAATCGATAGTTTATTTATTAATGGAATGTGAACGAATCTGTCGCATGTGTTTGGTCCTTCTAATATGATTTGCAACTCTAGAATTGTCCACTACCTCAGCGCCAATTTTTGACAGCTCCTAAACAAAAATTTGGTATGTCACTTGGCTGAGAATGATAATTTTAAGTTCGGTAGTTCATTTATGCATGAATTTGGAACAGTAAAATATTTCACAATAGTGTGTCCTCATTATTATTACATCAAATATCATCCGTATCTCAAGAAGTGTCCAAAAAAACGTTTCCAATTTGTTACAATTTTTAGACTATAATTTGGTTTGTGACTTCACTAAAACTACAACTTTAGAATCGATAGTTTGTTTTTTAATGGAATGTGAACAAATCTGACGCATGTGTTTGGTTCTTCTAATATGATTTGCAACTCTAGAATTGTCCACTACATCAGCGAAAATTTTTGACAGCTCTTAAACAAAAATTTGGTATGTCACTTGGCTGAGAATGATAATTTTAAGTTCGGTAGTTCATTTGTGCATGAGTTTGGAACAGTAAAATCTTCCACAAGAGTTTGTCCTCATTATTATTAAATCAAATGTCATCCGTATCTCAAGAAGTGTCCACAAAAACGTTTCCAATTTGTTACAATTTTTAGACTATAATTTGGTTTGTGACTTGACTATAACTACAACTCTCTAGAGTCGATAGTTCATTTATTATTGGATAATGAACGAATCTGTGGCATGTGTGTGGTAATTCTAATATGATTCGCAATTCCAGAATTGTCTACTATATCAGTGCCAAATTTGACAGCTCTTAAACAAAAATTTGGTATGTCATTTGGCTGAGAATGACAATTTTAAGTTCGGTAGTTCATTTGTGCATGAATTTGGAACAGTAAAATCTTCCACAATAGTTTGTCCTCATTATTATAAAATCAAATGTCATCCGTATCTCAAGAAGTGTCCACAAAAACGTTTCCAATTTGTTACAATTTTTAGACTATAATTTGGTTTGTGACTTCACTAAAACTACAACTTTAGAATCGATAGTTTATTTATTAATGGAATGTGAACGAATCTGTCGCATATGTTTGGTCCTTCTAATATGATTTGCAACTCTAGAATTGTCCACTACCTCAGCGCCAATCTTTGACAACTCTTAAACAAAAATTTGGTATGTCACTTGGCTGAGAATGACAATTTTAAGTTTGGTAGTTCATTTGTGTATGAATTTGGAACAGTAAAATCTTCCACAAGAGTTTGTCCTCATTATTATTAATTCAAATGTCATCCGTATCTCAAGAAGTGTCCACAAAAACGTTTCCAATTTTTGACACTTTGTAGACAATAATTTGGTTTGTTACTTGACTAAAACTACAACTCTAGAGTCGATAGTTCATTTATTAATGGAGTTGGAACAAATCTGTCGCATGTGTTTGGTCTTTCTAATATGATTCGCAACTCTAGAACTGTCCACTATATCAGTGACAATTTTTGACAGCTCTTTAACAAAGATTTGGTTTGTCACTTGGCTGAGAATGACAATTTTAGCTGCTAACTGAAATTGTAAAACTTTGCATCTTTAGTTACATTAATAATTTTTATTTACGTTCTTGTTCTAACCAACTTTGTCAAACTCTTACCAACCACACCGACAACCAGTAGTAGAACGCCTCCCAAAGTGCATCGGCCTCGCCTTCGGCCCAAATCATATTTCTATAAAGCCAAGAAGCAGAAGATTAAAGTCAACCTCTGTATAATACGATGTGCACATGAGAGAGTTGCGAACTCGCGTATATTCCCAAAGCCGGAGCAATTCAAACAGAGGCGGCTGCGGCTCGCCATGGCCGACTCTCTATATCTCGAAGGCAATAACGTACTCCTGATCCCGCACTTTGGGAATCCACCGCAAATTGCCGGGAAGAAGGCAAGATTGAACTGCAAATACGAAACGACAAATATTTCGTGTTTAAAGTCGCGTCCGGAGGGAGGACGCCGCCGGGCCGGATTTTTTGATTACGGGATGTCGCAGGTGGGATTGAAAACGAGCTTTATTTCAGTTGTGATTTATTCCACGATATAAAAGAACCTCAAATTTGAACTGGTGATTTAACCAAAACAAAAAGGGAAAATCGCAGTCTTCGATTTTTCGCGACCGCGACCGCGTTCCGCGCTAGTTCCTATTTACCTGACATTGTATTTCGTAATCCATTTAATACAAGGTAATTGGGTTAAAAGATTTCAGAACAGTGAATTTACAAATAAAAGATTGTGGAGTCGTGGAACTTGCCGTTTTAATCATATCTGTGTCTGACAAAGAAACGTTGATCCTCAAATCCAATTATAATCTCTCCAGAAAAACGCTAATGCGCTATTCCACTCTAATCAAATTAGTAGACCAGAAAACTCCTCCAAGACAACACAGTAATGACCCCATTTCGTTAGCAAAAAGCCACTCCACCACCACCACCGTTTTGCAGTTTACCCAATTAATCAAAGTTATTTGGCACAGAAGGAAAAAGTAATTATTGCACCGCAGCGTAATTTAAATTAAAAGGACATCCCTCTCCGGAGAGGACATTTATAGATCCATTAGGATGAATTAGAGTCCTTCCATATCAAAGGAAAAAATGTTCCCCTGATTCTTACAAAGTGCTTTAATTAGACACTCTTCTGTTTTTGTTAGTTTTGTTGCTGCGCCGTGTCATGCACAAGTTCGTTTCAAAGTTGAGTAAAAACTACAATGAAAGATAATTTGATTATCGTACTAAAAGATTTAATTAAACACGCCGACATGGAATACAGAAGACTTTGCTTTAACGACGTCACGTTCAGAAGAGTAATTATTATAGTAAACAATACAAAACGAATAAGTAGTGGGAGGTACGGCTCATAAACGCGGGAGGTGATGTAAAGTCAGTGAGCAGAAGTAACAAACAGGATCGCTGTTGTTTTATTTAGAACTTAAAATTCCCAGTGCAATTGGAGCAATTGACGGCACTGATCTCTCCGTATTTCATCTTACTGCTCCCACTTTTTCGCCAATGTCACCCCTCAAACTTTCTCAGTTTTGTAATTCCATTAGCATAACATCCCCTCCGTTCAAGGCCGCCTCGTGAAATATCGGCAGCGAGCGTTAGATCCGGATGAATGAACAGTAGGCCGTGCGTAGCTTTCAGCTGTCGACGTTCAGCGCCCACTTTGTCTCTGACACAATGACCCACTCATACCACCGATCAATCGGCGAACGCTCCGAGGGCCCCCGACCCGGATAAAAACATAAGCAGGACGCCATGAATGAGAAATTGCCCCGGCCGATATCGCTTACGGCAAATGGAAAAGAAATATTTTTCGGCAGGACGAAATATGAATGCGGAGGAAAGAGGACTGTTTTTACGAGTGGGAATTTCGAAACGTACGTGTATTATGCGACACGGGACTTATTTGTTCGGGAATGCGGTCCCGACAGGGTCGAGAGGGGTCAACTGGAGGACTTTTATCAAGAGGAGTTGTGTTTTTTCCGGTCGGTTCGACCGACGGATGTTTATTATTTCTGGTGATTTATCGGTCGGCAATAAACGCTGCGCACGTACGTGCAGGAGGAGAAAACGAGATTTTTTTAAATTAAGCTGACTGCCGCAGAAATTCCTCTAACTTCAGAAAGGCAATGTTATATAAAATAACTCACATTGCCGTAGTATATGATAAGAGTACCTGAAATACTGCGAAAGTGTAAAATTGTGAACCTATTAAAATGTGAGCCTGAAACAAGAAACTGATAAACTCAAAACTACAAAATAAGAAACGAGAAAAAAATCTGAAATGAGAAATTGAGACATTGAAAAACTAACAAACTGACAAACTGAAAGACTGATAAACTCTGAGAGGTTAAAAAACTTAAAGACCACAATTAAAACTGAGAAACTGAGAAGCTAAAAAATCTCTAAAAAAACTGAGACTAACAAACTGCGAAACTCACAAACTAACAGAAAGAAAGAAATTTATTGGTGCTATCAGTTTTTAAATATACACACAAATAATTTAAAAAATTACATATAAATAAATTTAAAAATTGTTACACAGCTCATAAAATATAAAATGAATAAACAATTTATTTTTTAACAATCTGAGAACATGCTAAACTGAGAATCTGAAAAACTGAGAAATAAAATACTGAAAAACCGAAAAATTGAGAAACAAAAACATAAGAACTGAAAAACTTAAAACTGCCAAATAAAACTTCAAAAACTGAGAAACCCAAAGTCAGAAATTGAGAAACTGAGAAGTTGAAATACTCAAAAACTAACAAACTGATAAACTGAGAAATTGAGAACTTAAAAAACTGAGAAACTGATAACCTGGAATACAACGAAACTGTGAACCTATTAAAACCTGAGACTTCAAAATCTGAATAACAAGAAACTGAGAAACAAAAAAACTGAGAATATTAGATCTGCAAAATATAAAACCAGAGGATCTTTAAAAACTAGAGAAGCAGAAAATCATAAAATCAGAAATTTAGAAACTTAGAAATTGAGACACTGGGGAATCTGAGAAACTACGAAATTGAAAAACTGAGAAATTGAGAAACTGAGAATCTGTGAACCTGAAAACCTGAGAACTAAAAAAACTGAGAAACTGATAACTTATATAATATAACGAAACTGTAAAATTGTGAACCTATTAAAACCTGAGACTCCAAAATCTTAAAAACCAGAAACGGAAACAAAAGAACAAAGTGAAAACCTGAAAATCTTTAAAAACTTGAGAAACTGAGAAATCCATAAAATCAGAAATTTACAAAATTGGAAATTGAGAAATTGAGCCTCTGAAAAACTGATAAACTGAAAGATTGAGAATCTCAAAAATTGAGAAACTGAGAAATTGAAAGATTGAAAATCTGTGAAATTAAGAAACTGAAAATTTCGGAATCTGAGAAAGTGAGAAACTATGAAATCAAAAAAATGAGAAAAAGGGAAACTAAGAAACTGAGAACGTGAAAACCTGAAATTCAGCGAAACTGAAAAATTGTAAACCCATTAAAATGCGAGACTTCAAAAACTCAAAAACAGAAATATAAGAACTGAAAAACATAAGAAAAGAAAAACTGAAAACTGAATCCGAAATTAAGACACTCAAAACCTAACAAACTGATAAACTAAGATATTGACAATCTGAGAACTTGAGAAGTCTGGGAATCTGGGAAACTGAGAAACAGAACCTAAAAAACTGCGAACCTGTAAAATTGTGAACCTATTAAAATCTGAGACTCCAAAATCTCAAAAACAACAAACTGACAGACAGAAGAACTGAGAATATTAAATTTGCAAAATATAAAAGCAAGAAAACCTGAGAATCTTTAAAAACTTGAGAATCTGAGAAATTCATAAAATCAGAAATTTACAAAATTGGAAATTGAGACAATGAAAAACCAACAAACTGAGAAATTGAGAAACAGAATTTGATATACCAAGAAACAGCAAAACTGAGAAAAGGAGAATTTGAGAAAATAAGAAACTGCCAAACTGTAAACTTGTGAACCTATTAAATTGTGAGACTCAAACAAGAAAATCAAAACTACATAACTAGAAACCAAGAAGGGGAAAACCGGAGAATCTTTAAAAACTTGAGAAATTTATAAAACCAGAAAATGAGAAATTGAGACACTGAAAAACTAACAAACTTAGAAATTGGGAAATTGAAAAACTGATAAACTGTGAAATTGTTGAGATTGTATGTAAAATTTTGGAACTCGCACCTTGAGAGGTTAAAAAACTTTAGTTTAAAAGACTACGATTAAGACGCTGAGAAACTGAGACACTGAAAAACAGAAAATAAGAAACATTAATTGCTAAACCCAGAACCTGAAAAGCTGTGAAATTGAGAAACTAAAAAATTGGGAAACAGAAACATAAGAACTGAAAAACTGAAAACTACAAAATAAGAAAACAATAAGGCGAAAATTGAGAAATTGAGTAACTGAGAAATTAACAAACTGAAAAACAGACAAATTTATTATTTCCCAAAATTGAGAAAATGAGAAACAAATTAAGAGAATGAATTTGGGAATCTGAGGAACCTAGAAACTAATAACATCAGCAAATGAGAATTTGAAACACTGGAAAATAACAAACCGAGAAACCTTGAAATTGAGAAACTGAGAAAATGTGAAATTGAGAATCTGAGAAACTCAGAAACCGAGAAATTGAAAAACTGAGAAACAGAAAATCAGTATGTGGAAATATGAGAAGATGAGAAACGGGTAATAAAAACTGAAAATTTATAATTGTGAACCTATTAAAATTAAAATTTAATACTTTAAAATCTTAAAAACAAGAATCTGAGAAACAAAACTGCAAAATATGAAAAAAAGAAAGCGAAAATCTAAAAATCTTTAAAAATTTGAGAAACAGAAACTCACAAAATAAGAAATTTAGAAATTCACAAATTGAAAAATTGAGACACTGAAAAACCAACAAACTGAGAAAGTAAGAAAAGGAGAAAATGAGAAACTAAGTAATTTAAAAAACTGACAAACAGAAACAGAATTTGAGAAAATAAGAAACTGCCAAACTGTAAAATTGTGAACCTATTAAACTGTGAGACTCAAACAAGAAAATCAAACCTACAAAATTAGAAACCAAGAAGGGGAAAACCGGAGAATCTTTTAAAACTTGAGAAACTGAAACTGAGAACTTGAAATACTGCGAAACTGTACAATTAAAATTTGAGATTTAAAAAGCCCAAAAACTGAGAAACATAATTAAGATAGATTGAGAAACTTATATACTTATTAAATCAGAAATTGAGGAACATGGAGACGGAGAATTTAAGAAACTGAAACTGAGAATTTGGGAAACAGGAACAGAGAAACTTATAATATCAGAAAATGAGAAGTTGAGAAAATCGTGAGAAATTGAGAAACGCATAAAATCAGAAATTTAGAAACTGATGTATAGAAAAACTGATAAATTAAGAAAGCAAAACATTGAGAATGTAAGAAAATGAGAAACTCGGAAACTGAAAATCTGAGAGACTGAGAAACTGTCAAACCGCGAATCTGAGAAAAAGGAAAGCTGAGAAATTGAGTCCCTGAAAATCTGAGAAATCAAGAAACAAGTATGTGAGGGAATGGGACACTGTAGAACTCTTAAAGCGTTAGACTTAAAAAACTTCTAATCTGAGTAACTGAAAAACTGAGAACCTAAAAAACTGCGAAACTGTTTTAGAGACAATTTGAGAGTTAAAAAAATCAAAAACAAATCATAAGAACGGAAAAACTTCAAGATAAGAAACCAAGACCGCGAAAACCTGAGATTCTTTAAAAGCTTGAAAAACAAAAACACAAAATCAGAAACTGAAAAATTGAGACACTCAAGAACTAAAACTGAGAAACTAAGAAATTCAGAAACTGAGAAACAGAACATAAAAAACTGTAAAACTATAAAGTTGTGAACCTATTAAAATCAATTGAGACTTCAATAGAGAAACTGAGAAATTCATAAAACAAGAAATTTAAAAACTTGAGAAATTGAGACACTGAAAAACTAACAAACTGAGAGATTGAGAAATCTGGGAATCTGAAAAAGAGAAATAGAAAAACTGAGAAACTAAGAAACCGGGGAACTGAGAAACTGTGAAATTGAAAAACTGAGAAACAGAAAATAAAAATCTGGGAATCTGAGAAGCTGAGAAACGGATTCTAAAAAACTGCGAAACTGTAGAAATGTGAACCTATTGAAATTAAAATATGCGTAAAATTAAAATATTACAAACAAGAATTTGAGAAACAAAAGTACTGCGAATGTCTAATCTGCAAAATATGAAACCAAGATAGCGAAAACCTGAATATTTTTAAAAATTTGAGAAACAGAAACTGTAAACCCATCAAAATGTGAGACTTCAAAAACTCAAAAACAAGAAACAGAAATATAAAAACTTAAAAACATAAGAAAAGAAAAACTCAAAACTGCAAAATAGGAAATCATAAAATCTGAAATTGAGACACTCAAAAACTAACAAATAAAAGTGATAAACTAAGAAACTGAAAAATTGAAAAGCTGCGAAACGTATCCTATAAACTGCAAATTTGTAAAATGGTGAACCTATTAAAATTAAATTTGAGACTTCAATATCTCAAAAACAGGATTCAGAGAAACAAAAGAAATGGAAATGTTTAATCTGTAAATATGAAAAAAAGAACGCGAAAACCTGAGCATCTTTAAAAACTTGAGAAAGAGAAACTTATAAAATCAGAAGTTTAGAAACTTTGAAAATTGAGAAATTGAGTGACTGAAAAACTAACTGAAAAATTGAAAATCTCAGAAATGGAAAAGCTGAGAAATTGAAAGGCTGAGAATCTGTGAAATTAAGAAACTGAGAAACTTAGAGTTTGGGAATCTATAAAACTGAGAAATTGAGAAAATGAGAAACTGAGAACTTGATAACTTGAGAACATAAAAAACTGAGAAACTGAGAACCTGAAAAATTGAGAAACTGGAATACAGTGAAACTGAAAAATTGTAAACCCATTAAAATGTGAGAATTCGAAAACTCAAGAACTAGAAAATGAGAAATATAAGAACTGTAAAATTCAAAACTGCAAAATAAGAACTCATAAAAGCAGAAATTGATAAACTTAGATACTGAGAAATTAACAATTTGAAAATATGAGAAACTGAGAAAATAAAAAATTGAAAAACTGAGAAATATAAGAGCTGAGAAACTTACAACTGCCAAATAAGAAACCAAGAAGGCGAAAACCTGAGAATTTGTAAAATTGAGAAACTGAGAATTGGGAATCTGAGAAACTACGAAATTGAGAAACTGAGAACCTGAGAACCTGAGAAACTGAGAACCTGAAAAACTGAGAAACTGAGAACCTGAAAAACTTAGAAACTGATAACCTGGAATACAGCGAAACTGAAAAATTGTAAACCTATTAAAGTGTGAGGCTTCAAAAAATCAAAAATAAGAAAATGAGAAATCTAAGAACTGAAAAATTCAAAACTACAAAATAAGAAGTCATAAAAGCAGAAATTGAGAAGCTCAGAAATTGAGATATTTAGACACTGAGAAATTAACAAATTGAAAATCTGATAAACTGGGAAACTACAAAATTGAAAAATTGAGAAATATAAGAACTGAAAAACTTACAACTGCCAAAAGACAAACCAAAAAGCCAAACACCTGAGAATCTTCAAACACTTGAGAAAGAGAAACTCATAAAATAAAAAGTTAGAAACTTAGAAATTGAGAAATTGAAAATCTCAGATATGAAGAAATCGAAAGGCTGAGAATCTGTAAAATTAATAAAATGAGAATCGGGGAATCTGAGACACTATGAAATTGAGAAACTGAGAACCTGAGAACATGAGAAACTGAGAAAATGAAAAACTTAGAAACTGATAACCTGGAATACAGCAAAACTGAAAAATTGTAAACCCATTAAAATGTGAGAACTCAAAAACTCAAGAACTAGAAAATGAGAAATATAAGAACTGAAAAATTCAAAACTGCAAAATAAAAACTCATAAAAGCAGAAATTGATAAACTTAGATACTGAGAAATTAACAATTTGAAAATCTGAGAAACTGAGAAAATAAAAAAATGAAAAACAGAAATATAAGAGCTGAGAAACTTACAACTGCCAAATAAGAAACCAAGAAGGCGAAAACCTGAGAATCTGTAAAATTGTGAAACTGAGAGACATATTCTAAAAAACTGCGAAACTGTAAAATTGTGAACCTATTAAAATGTGAGACTTGCAAATCTCAAAAATAAGAATCTGAGAAACAAAGGAAATGCGAATGTTTAATCTGCAAAATATGAAAAAAAGAGGCGTAAACATGAGAATCTTTAAAAGCTTGAGAGACAGAAACTCAATATCAGAAATTTGTAAACTTACAAATTGAGAAATTGAGAAACTAAAAACTAACAAACTGGGACACTGAGAATCTCAGAAATTGAGAAATTGAGAAATTGAGAAATTGAGAAAATCAGAATCTGAAAATCTGATAAACTGAGAAGCAAAAGAAATGCGAATGTTTAATCTGCAAAATATGAAAAAAGGGGGCGTAAACATGAGAATCTTTAAAAACTTGAGAGACAGAAACTCAATATCAGAAATTTGAAAACTTACAAATCGAGATTTTGAGAAACTAAAAACTAACAAACTGGGACACTGAGAATTTCAGAAATTGAGAATTTGAGAAATTGGGAAAATCAGAAACTGAAAATCTGAGAAACTGAGACATATTCTAAAAAACTGCGAAAATGTAAAATTGTGAATCTATTAAAATGTGAGACTTTCAAATCTCAAAAATAGAAATCTGAGAAAAAAAGGAAGTGCGAATGTTTAATCTGCAAACTATGAAAAAAGGAGGCGTAAACATGAGAATCTTTAAAAACTTGACAAACAGAAACTCAAAATCAGAAATTTGGAAACTTACAAATTGAGAAATTGAGAAACTAAAAACTAACAAACTGGGACACTGAGAATCTCAGAAATTGAGAAATTGAGAAAATCAGAATTTGAAAAACTGAGACATATTCTAAAAAACTGCGAAACTAAAATTGTGAACCTATTAAAATTTGAGACTTTCAAATCTCAAAAATAGGAATCTGAGAAACAATAGAAATGCGAATGTCTAATCTGCAAAGTATGAAAAGAGGAGGCGTAAACATGAGAATCTTTAAAAGCTTGAGAGACAGAAACTCAATATCAGAAATTTGTAAACTTACAAATTGAGAAATTGAGAAACTAAAAACTAACAAACTGGGACACTGAGAATCTCAGAAATTGAGAAATTGAGAAAAACAAAATCTGAAAATCTGATAAACTGAGAAGCAAATGAAATGCGAATGTTTAATCTGCAAAATATGAAAAATGGAGGCGTAAACATTAGAATCTTTAAAAACTTGAGAGACAGAAACTCAATATCAGAAATTTGAAAACTTACAAATCGAGAATTTGAGAAACTAAAAACTAACAAACTGGGACACTGAGAATTTCAGAAATTGAGAATTTGAGAAATTGGGAAAATCAGAAACTGAAAATCTGAGAAACTGAGAGACATATTCTAAAAAACTGCGAAAGTGTAACATTGTGAATCTATTAAAATGTGAGACTTTCAAATCTCAAAAATAGAAATCTGAGAAACAAAGGAAATGCGAATGTTTAATCTGCAAACTATGAAAAAGGAGGCGTAAACATGAGAATATTTAAAAACTTGAGAAACAGAAACTCAATATCAGAAATTTGGAAACTTACAAATTGAGAAATTGAGAAACTAAAAACTAGCAAACTGGGACACTGAGAATCTCAGAAATTGAGAAATTGAGACAATCAGAATATCTGAAAATCTGAGAAACAGACATATTCTAAAAAACTGCGAAACTGTAAAATTGTGAACCTATTAAAATGTGAGACTTTCAAATCTCAAAAATAGAAATCTGAGAAACAAAGGAAATGCGAATGTTTAATCTGCAAAATATGAAAAAAGGAGGCGTAAACATGAGAATCTTTAAAAACTTGAGAAAGAGAAACTCAAAATCAGAAATTTGGAAACTTACAAATTTAGAAATTGAGAAACTAAAATCTAACAAACTGGGACACTGAGAATCTCAGAAATTGAGAAACTGAGAAAATCAGAATCTGAAAAACTGAGAGACATATTCTAAAAAACTGCGAAACTAAAATTGTGAACCTATTAAAATTTGAGACTTTCAAATCTCAAAAATAATAATCTGAGAAACAATAGAAATGCGAATGTCTAATCTGCAAAGTATGAAAAGAGGAGGCGTAAACATGAGAATCTTTAAAAGCTTGAGAGACAGAAACTCAATATCAGAAATTTGTAAACTTACAAATTGAGAAATTGAGAAACTAAAAACTAACAAACTGGGACACTGAGAATCTCAGAAATTGAGAAATTGAGAAAATCAGAATCTGAAAATCTGATAAACTGAGAAGCAAAAGAAATGCGAATGTTTAATCTGCAAAATATGAAAAAAGGAGGCGTAAACATGAGAATCTTTAAAAACTTGAGAGACAGAAACTCAATATCAGAAATTTGAAAACTTACAAATCGAGATTTTGAGGAACAAAAAACTAACAAACTGGGACACTGAGAATTTCGGAAATTGAGAATTTGAGAAATTGGGAAAATCAGAAACTGAAAATCTGAGAAACTGAGAGGCATATTCTAAAAAACTGCGAAAATGTAAAATTGTGAATCTATTAAAATGTGAGACTTTCAAATCTCAAAAATAGGAATCTGAGAAACAAAGGAAATGCGAATGTTTAATCTGCAAAATATGAAAAAAGGAGGCGTAAACATGAGAATCTGTAAAAACTTGAGAAACAGAAACTCAAAATCAGAAATTTGGAAACTTACAAATTGAGAAATTGAGAAACTAAAAACTAGCAAACTGGGACACTGAGAATCTCAGAAATTGAGAAATTGAGAAAATCAGAATCTGAAAAACTGAGAGACATATTCTAAAAAACTGCGAAACTGTAAAATTGTGAACCTATTAAAATGTGAGACCTTCAAATCTCAAAAATAGGAATCTGAGAAACAATAATAATGTGAATGTCTAATCTGCAAAGTATGAAAAGAGGAGGCGTAAACATGAGAATCTTTAAAAGCTTGAGAGACAGAAACTCAATATCAGAAATTTGTAAACTTACAAATTGAGAAATTGAAAAACTAAAAACTAACAAACTGGGACACTGAGAATCTCAGAAATTGAGAAATTGAGAAATTGAGAATTTGAGAAATTGAGAAAATCAGAATCTGAAAATCTGATAAACTGAGAAGCAAAAGAAATGCGAATGTTTAATCTGCAAAATATGAAAAAAGGAGGCGTAAACATGAGAATCTATAAAAACTTGAGAAACAGAAACTCAATATCAGAAATTTGGAAACTTACAAATTGAGAAATTGAGAAACTAAAAACTAGCAAACTGGGACACTGAGAATCTCAGAAATTGAGAAATTGAGAAAATCAGAATCTGAAAATCTGATAAACTGAGAGACATATTCTAAAAAACTGCGAAAATGTAAAATTGTGAACCTATTAAAATGTGAGACTTTCAAATCTCAAAAATAGAAATCTGAGAAACAAAGGAAATGCGAATGTTTAATCTGCAAACTATGAAAAAAGGAGGCGTAAACATGAGAATCTTTAAAAACTTGAGAAAGAGAAACTCAAAATCAGAAATTTGGAAACTTACAAATTTAGAAATTGAGAAACTAAAAACTAACAGACTGGGACACTGAGAATCTCAGAAATTGAGAAATTGAGAAAATCAGAATTTGAAAAACTGAGACATATTCTAAAAAACTGCGAAACTAAAATTGTGAACCTATTAAAATTTGAGACTTTCAAATCTCAAAAATAGGAATCTGAGAAACAATAGAAATGCGAATGTCTAATCTGCAAAGTATGAAAAGAGGAGGCGTAAACATGAGAATCTTTAAAAGCTTGAGAGACAGAAACTCAATATCAGAAATTTGTAAACTTACAAATTGAGAAATTGAGAAACTAAAAACTAACAAACTGGGACACTGAGAATCTCAGAAATTGAGAAATTGAGAAAAACAAAATCTGAAAATCTGATAAACTGAGAAGCAAATGAAATGCGAATGTTTAATCTGCAAAATATGAAAAATGGAGGCGTAAACATTAGAATCTTTAAAAACTTGAGAGACAGAAACTCAATATCAGAAATTTGAAAACTTACAAATCGAGAATTTGAGAAACTAAAAACTAACAAACTGGGACACTGAGAATTTCAGAAATTGAGAATTTGAGAAATTGGGAAAATCAGAAACTGAAAATCTGAGAAACTGAGAGACATATTCTAAAAAACTGCGAAAGTGTAACATTGTGAATCTATTAAAATGTGAGACTTTCAAATCTCAAAAATAGAAATCTGAGAAACAAAGGAAATGCGAATGTTTAATCTGCAAACTATGAAAAAGGAGGCGTAAACATGAGAATATTTAAAAACTTGAGAAACAGAAACTCAATATCAGAAATTTGGAAACTTACAAATTGAGAAATTGAGAAACTAAAAACTAGCAAACTGGGACACTGAGAATCTCAGAAATTGAGAAATTGAGACAATCAGAATATCTGAAAATCTGAGAAACAGACATATTCTAAAAAACTGCGAAACTGTAAAATTGTGAACCTATTAAAATGTGAGACTTTCAAATCTCAAAAATAGAAATCTGAGAAACAAAGGAAATGCGAATGTTTAATCTGCAAAATATGAAAAAAGGAGGCGTAAACATGAGAATCTTTAAAAACTTGAGAAAGAGAAACTCAAAATCAGAAATTTGGAAACTTACAAATTTAGAAATTGAGAAACTAAAATCTAACAAACTGGGACACTGAGAATCTCAGAAATTGAGAAACTGAGAAAATCAGAATCTGAAAAACTGAGAGACATATTCTAAAAAACTGCGAAACTAAAATTGTGAACCTATTAAAATTTGAGACTTTCAAATCTCAAAAATAATAATCTGAGAAACAATAGAAATGCGAATGTCTAATCTGCAAAGTATGAAAAGAGGAGGCGTAAACATGAGAATCTTTAAAAGCTTGAGAGACAGAAACTCAATATCAGAAATTTGTAAACTTACAAATTGAGAAATTGAGAAACTAAAAACTAACAAACTGGGACACTGAGAATCTCAGAAATTGAGAAATTGAGAAAATCAGAATCTGAAAATCTGATAAACTGAGAAGCAAAAGAAATGCGAATGTTTAATCTGCAAAATATGAAAAAAGGAGGCGTAAACATGAGAATCTTTAAAAACTTGAGAGACAGAAACTCAATATCAGAAATTTGAAAACTTACAAATCGAGATTTTGAGGAACAAAAAACTAACAAACTGGGACACTGAGAATTTCGGAAATTGAGAATTTGAGAAATTGGGAAAATCAGAAACTGAAAATCTGAGAAACTGAGAGGCATATTCTAAAAAACTGCGAAAATGTAAAATTGTGAATCTATTAAAATGTGAGACTTTCAAATCTCAAAAATAGGAATCTGAGAAACAAAGGAAATGCGAATGTTTAATCTGCAAAATATGAAAAAAGGAGGCGTAAACATGAGAATCTGTAAAAACTTGAGAAACAGAAACTCAAAATCAGAAATTTGGAAACTTACAAATTGAGAAATTGAAAAACTAAAAACTAACAAACTGGGACACTGAGAATCTCAGAAATTGAGAAATTGAGAATTTGAGAAATTGAGAAAATCAGAATCTGAAAATCTGATAAACTGAGAAGCAAAAGAAATGCGAATGTTTAATCTGCAAAATATGAAAAAAGGAGGCGTAAACATGAGAATCTATAAAAACTTGAGAAACAGAAACTCAATATCAGAAATTTGGAAACTTACAAATTGAGAAATTGAGAAACTAAAAACTAGCAAACTGGGACACTGAGAATCTCAGAAATTGAGAAATTGAGAAAATCAGAATCTGAAAATCTGATAAACTGAGAGACATATTCTAAAAAACTGCGAAAATGTAAAATTGTGAACCTATTAAAATGTGAGACTTTCAAATCTCAAAAATAGAAATCTGAGAAACAAAGGAAATGCGAATGTTTAATCTGCAAACTATGAAAAAAGGAGGCGTAAACATGAGAATCTTTAAAAACTTGAGAAAGAGAAACTCAAAATCAGAAATTTGGAAACTTACAAATTTAGAAATTGAGAAACTAAAAACTAACAGACTGGGACACTGAGAATCTCAGAAATTGAGAAATTGAGAAAATCAGAATTTGAAAAACTGAGAGACATATTCTAAAAAACTGCGAAACTAAAATTGTGAACCTATTAAAATTTGAGACTATCAAATCTCAAAAATAGGAATCTGAGAAACAATAGAAATGCGAATGTCTAATCTGCAAAGTATGAAAAGAGGAGGCGTAAACATGAGAATCTTTAAAAGCTTGAGACAGAAACTCAATATCAGAAATTTGTAAACTTACAAATTGAGAAATTGAGAAACTAAAAACTAACAAACTGGGACACTGAGAATCTCAGAAATTGAGAAATTAAGAAAATCAAAATCTGAAAATCTGATAAACTGAGAAGCAAAAGAAATGCGAATGTTTAATCTGCAAAATATGAAAAAAGGGGGCGTAAACATGAGAATCTTTACAAACTTGAGAAAGAGAAACTCAAAATCAGAAATTTGGAAACTTACAAATTTAGAAATTGAGAAACTAAAAACTAACAAACTGGGACACTGAGAATCTCAGAAATTGAGAAATTGAGAAAATCAGAATCTGAAAAACTGAGAGACATATTCTAAAAAACTGCAAAACTGTAAAATTGTGAACCTATTAAAATGTGAGACTTTCAAATCTCAAAAATAGGAATCTGAGAAACAATAGTAATGCGAATGTCTAATCTGCAAAGTATGAAAAGAGGAGGCGTAAACATGAGAATCTTTAAAAGCTTGAGAGACAGAAACTCAATATCAGAAATTTGTAAACTTACAAATTGAGAAATTGAGAAACTAAAAACTAATAAACTGGGACACTGAGAATCTCAGTAATTGAGAAATTGAGAATTTGAGAAATTGAGAAAAACAGAATCTGAAAATCTGATAAACTGAGAAGCAAAAGAAATGCGAATGTTTAATCTGCAAAATATGAAAAAAGGGGGCGTAAACATGAGATTCTTTAAAAACTTGTGAGACAGAAACTCAATATCAGAAATTTGAAAACTTACAAATCGAGAATTTGAGAAACTAAAAACTAACAAACTGGGACACTGAGAATTTTAGAAATTGAGAACTTGAGAAATTGAGAAAATCAGAATCTGTAAATCTGAGTAACTGAGACATATTCTAAAAAACTGCGAAACTGTAAAATTGTGAACCTATTAGAATGTGAGACTTTCAAATCTCAAAAATAGGAATCTGAGAAACAAAAGAAATGCGAATGTTTAATCTGCAAAATATGAAAAAAGGAGGCGTAAACATGATAATCTTTAAAAACTTGAGAAACAGTAGCTCAAAATCAGAAATTTGGAAACTTACAAATTGAGAAATTGAGAAACTAACAAACTGGGACACTGAGAATCTCAGAAATTAAGAAATTGAGAAAATCAGAATTTGAAAATCTGAGAAACTGAGACATATTCTAAAAAACTGCGAAACTGTAAAATTATGAACCTATTAAAATGTGAGACTTTCAAATTTCAAAAATAGGAATCTGAAAAACAAAAGAAATGCGAATGTTTAATCTGCAAAATATGAAAAAAGGAGGCGTAAACATAAGAATCTTTAAAAACTTGAGAAACAGTAACTCAATATCAGAAATTTGGAAACTTACAAATTGAGAAATTGAGAAACTAAAAACTAACAAACTGGGACACCGAGAATCTCAGAAATTGAGAAAATGAGAATTTGAGAAATTGAGAAAATCAGAATCTGAAAATCTGAGAAACAGAGACATATTCTAAAAAACTGCGAAACTGTAAAATTGTGAACCTATTAAAATGTGAGACTTTCAAATCTCAAAAATAGGAATCTGAGAAACAAAAGAAATGCGAATGTTTAATCTGCAAAATATGAAAAAAAGGGGCGTAAACATGAGAATCTTTAAAAACTTGAGAAACAGAAACTCAAAAACAGAAATTTGGAAACATACAAATTGAGAAATTGAGAAACTAAAAACTAACAAACTGGGACACTGAGAATCTCAGAAATTGAGACATTGAGAATTTGAGAAATTGAGAAAATTAGAATCTGAAAATCTGAGAAACTGAGACATATTCTAAAAAACTGCGAAACTGTAAAATTGTGAACCTATTAAAATGTGAGACTATCAAATCTCAAAAATAGGAATCTGAGAAAAACAAAAGAAATGCGAATGTCTAATCTGCAAAGTATGAAAAGAGGAGGCGTAAACATGAGAATCTTTAAAAGCTTGAGAGACAGAAACTCAATATCAGGAATTTGTAAACTTACAAATTGAGAAATTGAGAAACTAAAAACTAACAAACTGGGACACTGAGAATCTCAGAAATTGAGAAATTGAGAAAATCAGAATCTGAAAATATATTCTAAAAAACTACGAAACTGTAAAATTGTGAACCTATTAAAATGTGAGACTTTAAAACGTAAAAACAAGAAACTGAGAAATATAATAACTGAAAAACATAAGAACAGAAAAACTCAACACTGCAAAATAAGAACTCATAAAATCAGAAATTGAGACACTCAAAAACTAACAAAATGAGAAAATAAGATGTGAGAATCTGAGAAATTGAGAAAATCTGAATCTGAAAATCTGAGACAAAGAGACGTATTCTAAAAAACTGCGAAACTGTAAAATTGTGAACCTGTTAAAATGTGAGACTTCCAAATCTCAAAAACAGGAATCTGAGAATCAAAAGTAATGAAAATATGAAAAAAGGAGGCGTAAACATGAGAATCTTTAAAAACTTGAGAAACAGTAAGTCATAAAATCAGAAATTTTGAAACTTAGAAATTGAGAAATTGAGAAACTAATAAACTGAGAATCTGTGAAATTCAGAAATTGAAACTAAAAAACTAAAAAATTGGTAAGCTGAGAAACATAAGCTTAAGAATCTCAGAAGAAACAGTAACTCATAAAATAAGAAATTTAGAAACTTAGAAATTGGGACACTGAAAAACTAACAAACATAAATTGAGAGACTGAGAATCTGTGAAACTTATAGTTTGGGAATTTGAAAAACTATAAGACTTTTTTTTAATTTTATTTATTTATTTCGTTTAATTACTGTTATATCACCATTTACATAAAAGTACAAAAATACAAAAACCTACAAAATAAAGTATTGCATTTATATACGCAAATATAAAAAAACATACAAACATACAAGAACTTCCAAAACTTACTGTTGCAGATTGATGTTAAACGTAGATTAAAAGCATACATAAGTCAGTGGCTTCATAATATTAAATTTATACAATAGTTGTACTAAAATTACATAAAAAATAGTCCCCGATTTTATATATACAATTTTGCGGTAATTTTTTTTTTATTTTAAGCTAAGAAACTTTGAAACTGAAAAACTGAAAACCTGAAAAACTGAGACACTGAGAACTTGGAAATCTGGGAAAACTGTAAAATTTTAAAGCAATTAATGGGAAAGATAATTAACTATTAATATATTTAATTACATTTAATATATAAATATTTACAAATTCTGCTATCCCGGCGCATCCACCATTTCTCGAAATTATTTTCAAAGACCCCTCTTTATTTAAGGTTAAATATGGTATTGATGTTGTCAACTAGGTTAAAGCAACCCACACATTCGAATACTTTGAGGATCTTATATTTTGCGTATTGACAAATAGCGAGAGATTCATCGAAACAAGAAGCGCCGCCGTAGAAATCCGAAGCTCTTCGGAAGGTTAATTTGAGGGTCGCCGTCTGTGTACTACAACGAGTGAGTTTACGGCCTTAATACGACACTCCGGCAAGTTTTCAATTTAAGAGCACTTCTGCTTGTTCACTGTTAACTAAGCAAACTAGGCTGATGTTCACATATTATTATAGTTTCTCAACAAGTTATGTTCTCAGACATAATGAAGCCACTCCGTTCGCGCGCCCGGGGCGAATTTTTAATTGTCGTAGGGCGATGGTAAAATTTTCCAGATTGACGGGACGGGAGCATCTGACGATCAAACTCCTGGAAATCTCTCTTATTGAACACCGGCGAACTACGTTATAAATTCTATGAGTGACAGTAACAATTTCTGGATATATTGAAGCAAAGCCGGCGCTCCACTCTATTTCTTCGTTTCAATGCGCGCAGGTTTTTTCTTGACAATACGGTGAAATATTAAAAAAATATACTCCGCATATTGAACAGAACTTCTTCCTTTGTGTCGGCGCTACATAGTTTTAACAATGTGAATATTTCGCAAATTGATACCGCCAGTCTGTAGTATTTCACAGTTTTGAGTGCATTCCGACCGGCGATGCATAGTTAATGATTTTAATAACACATCGTGCACCTTGTCGACATCACGGAATAGTTAAAAATTGATCATCAATTATAGCTCGCTATTTCCGGACGTCCCAATTCGCTCACCGATAATCTTCCTGTAATCGGTGATTGGGCCGGAGACCGGTGCTGAATTGTTAAAACGACATTTCGTGTTTACAATTAGATTGTTTGGGTTTCAACGAGATGCGGTCGCCGGACCTGCATCAGACGATGAATAATTTAGACCACCACTTGTTTTCCTGGCAAGCCGAGAACAACACCTAGACGGGGCCGAGCTAATAGTGTGCGTCTATAAATGTATCTGAGGATGAAATTTATAACCCCAACATTCCAGCGCCGCTGATTGATGCATTCACATATCTAGCAAGTTCCTTCCAAAGCACGACTATTTGTCCACTGTCAGTAAATAACGTCAAGTGTAGTGATGCCATTTCTCACAGACGCACTTTCCAGATAACTCGCGTCTTACTGAAATTGAATTCCCGACACTTCCCCTACCTGACACCGACAATCCTCCTTAATTTGCACTTTGTGCTTGGGTACTTCCAGCGATATTAACAACGAGCGATTCAGAGGAGCTTTAATCAAAGGGACCTTTTGAAATTACAAAAATGTCTGTGTTTACACCATGCAATCAACACGTATTATTGGTTGCCTAATTGTTAGAAAACATGTAATTAATCTTTGGATTTCACATACTGTTACTATTTTTTCTTTTATTTACAAAAAGGCTCAAAATCTCCTCCGTTATGTTCTAAGCAAAGTCGAACTCGTCGAATTTTCAATTGACCATAACCTCATATTTTCGAGTCTTTTTTAGCAAAATTATACCACATCATAAATCGAAGTTTACGATTATTTAGGTAAAATACACATTTTATGACTCCTTTAGATAGGGGCTCTCAATTGAATTTCGTATCAGAAGGAGTTGCAAAATTATTAAAACTCAAATTCCAATCCGTTGTTCTATTGGCTACTGGAATTAATCTCTCCATTACAAATGCCTCAAATATGAAAATTATGATTTCAATTTATCGTTGTCATATCTCAAATGATGGAATTCCTAGCGTGACATTTATTTTCTACAATTAATTTAGGGTTTTCTGCTTTTTATATAAAAGGAGCAATTGGTGCTCAACCTTGGCACAAAATTTTCTTCTTCGAGAAACCGAACTCGGAAAATTCCTCTTACAATAAACACGATGTTCCAACTCAAGGTTCATGCACATTTGCACAACCAACAATGGAACCAACGGACAATAAATTCTGGGAACTGGATTCTTTTAAAAACGAAACAGTTATAACTCAAGTGCGAGCGAATATTTAATGACGGTAATAAACGTTCTAAAACTGATAAACACGTGGTTAAACGTACACGTACGCCGTAGAATTGGTTTAGATTAGTTTTATGTTGCACGATCAGATGCTTAATATTATTGCGATGAGCGAATAAAAGAAACAGAATGTAACAAATTAATTGACACAAAATGGCTTATCTGGCCTTCAAAACATTGGTTGGAAACGAAATCATAATGGCAAACTCTATTAAATTGTCAAACTGTCGAATTTTTAAAATCTGAAGTTGCCAAACTATCAAATCGTGTAACTGGTAACCTGGAAGAACTGAAACTGTGAAGCTGTCAAAAACTCAAACTGTCAACTTGTTAGACTGTAAATCAACCTGTCAGACTGTCAGACTGTGAAACTATGGAATTATAAGCAATCGAATCTTTAAATCGGCATGCTGTCAAGCTCTCACTCGAACTTGAAAATTCATAATCTTCACATTGTTAAAATGTCAAACTCCCAGCGAGAGGCGATTAAATTTTTGAACTACCATTTTGTCAAACTATCACTATAAAATGTAGAAAACTGAAACTCTGACACTTTCAAAATCTTAAACCGTCAGTCTGCATAACTTGCAAAATGGAATTGTAAAAACCATGATACACTGAAATTGAAGGTCACAAACTCTCACATTTTACGAGAGTTAAACTGTTAAAATCTCAAACTCATACAGTGAGGTGGTTAAATTTTTGAACTTCTGCATTGTCAAACTGTCAAATTGAAACGTAGAGAACTGAAACTCTGACACTTTCAGAATGTTAAACCGTCAATTTGCATAACTTGCAAAATGCAATTGTCAAAACCATGATACACCGAAATTGAAGGTCACAAACTGTCACACTTTAAGACAGTTAAACTGTTCAAATGTCAAACTCGCACCGTGAAGCGGTTGCAATTTTGAAATTCCATATTGTCAAACTGTCCAAACTGAGGCTTCGAGAACTGAAATTCTGATACTTTCAAATTTTAAACCGACTGAAGGTCACAAACTGTAAAATCTCAAACTTATACCGTAAAGCTGTTAAATTATTGTTGAACTTCCATACTGTAAAACTGTCAAACTGAAACTCTGACAATTTCAAAATGTTAAGCCGTCAATCTGCATAAATTGTAAAATGGAATTATAAAAATCATGATACATTGAAAATCAAGGTCAGAAACTATCACATTTTAGGAAAGTTAAACAGTTAAAATGTCAAACTCGCAGCGTGAGGCGTTCAAAATTTTCAACATCAATACTGTAAAACTGTCAAAAGAAATGTCGATAACTGAAACTATGACACTTTCAAAACCTAAAACCGTCACTCTGCATAACTTGCAAAATGGAATTTTATAAATCATGATACACCACAATTGAAGTTCACAAACTGTCACACTTTAAGACAGTTAAACTGTTAAAATGTCAAACTCGCACCGTGAGGCGGTTGAAATTTTGAAATTCCATAGTGTCAAACTGTCAAACTGAAACGTCGACAACTGAAAGTCTGACACTTTCAGAATGTTGAACCGTCAATCTGCATAAGTTGTAAAATGAAATTATAAAACCCAAGATACACTGAAATGCAAGGTCACAAAATGTCACGTTTTAGGAAAGTTAAACTGTTAAAATGTCAAACTCACACCGTGAGGCGGTTAGATATTTTAATTTCCGCACTGTCAAACTGTCAAATTGAAACGTCAAGAACTGAAACTCTGACACTTTCAGAATGCTAAACAGTCAATCTGCATAACTTGAAAAATCGAATTGTAAAAACCATGCTACGCCGAAATTGAAGGTTACAAACTGTCACACTATACAACAGTTAAACTGTTAAAATGTCAAACTCGCACCGTGAGTCCATAAAAATGTTCAGCTTCCATACGGTGAAACTGTCAAAAAGAAATGTCGAGAACTGAAACTATGACACATTCAGAATGCTAAAGAGTCAATCTGCAAAACTTGCAAAATGGAATTGTAAAAACCATGATACACCAAAATTGAAGGTCACAAACTATCATGTTTTAAGAAGGTTAAACTCTCAAAATGTCAAACTCGCACATTGAGTCGGTTAAATTTTGAACTACCCTACTGTCAAACTGTCAAACTTAAACGTCGAGAACTGAAACTATAACACCTTCAAAATGTTAAACCGTCAATCTGCATAACTGACAAAATGGAATTGTAAAACCATGCTACACTGAAATTCAAGGTCACAAACTGTCACATTTTGGGACAGTTAAACTATTAAAATGTCAAACTCGCACCGTGAGGTGGTTAAATTTTTGAACTTCCGTACTGTCAAACTGTCAATCTGCCTAATTTGCACAATGGTATTGAAAAAACCATGATACACCAAAATTGAAGGTCACAATTGAGACGTCGTGGACTGAAACTCTGACACTTTCAAAACGTTAAAGCGTCAATCTGCATAACTTGCAAAATGGAATTTATTGTAAAAACTATGATACACCCAAATTGAAGGTTACGAGTTGTCACATTCTAAGTTAACTTGTTGAAATGTCAAACTCAAGCCATGAGGCGGTTAAATTTTTGAACTTCCGTAATGTCAAACTGTCAATCTGCCTAACTTGCAAGATGGAATTGAAGAGACCATGATACACCAACATTGAAGGTCACAATTGAAACGTCGAAGACTGAAACTCTGACACTTTCAAAATGTTAAAGCGTCAATCTGCATAACTTGCAAAATGGAATTTATTGTAAAAACTATGATACACCGAAATTGAAAGTTACGAACTGTCATGTTCTAAGTTAACTTGTTGAAATGGCAAACTCAAGCCATGAGGCGGTTCAATTTTTGAACTTCCGTACTGTCAAATTGTCAACCTGCATAACTTGCAAAATGGGATTGTAAAAGCCATGATACACCAAAATTGAAGATCACATTTGAAACGTCGAAGACTGAAACTCTGAGACTTTCAAAATGTTAAAGCGTCAATCTGCATAACTTGCAAAATGGAATTTATTGTAAAAATTATGATACACCGAAATTGAAGGTTACGAACTGTAACATTCTAAGTTAACTTGTTGAAATGTCAAACTCAAGCCATGAGGAGGTTAAATTTTTGAACTTCCCTACTGTCAAACTGTCAATCTGCTTAACTTGTAAAATGGTATTAAAAAAACCATAATACACCAAAATTGAAGGTCTCAATTGAAACGTTGAGGACTGAAACTCTGACACTTTCAAAATGTTAAAGCGTCAATCTGCATAACTTGCAAAATGGAATTTATTGTAAAAACTATGATACAGCGAAATTAAAGGTTACGAACTGTCACATTCTAAGTTAACTTGTTGAAATGTCAAACTCAAGCCATGAGGCGGTTATATTGTTGAACTTCCGTACTGCCAAGCTGTCAATCTGCATAACTTGCCAAATGGGATTGTGAAAACCATGATACACCAAAATTGAAGGTCACAATTGAAACGTCGAGGACTGAAACTCTGACACTTTCAAAATGTTAAAGCGTCAATCTGCATAACTTGCAAAATGGAACTTATTGTAAAAACTATGATACATCGAAATTGAAGGTTACGAACTGTCACATTCTAAGTTAACTTGTTGAAATGTCAAGCTCAAGCCATGAGACGGTTAAATTTTTGAACTTCCATACTGTCAAACTGTCAATCAGCCTAACTTGCAAAATGGAATTGACAAAACCATGATACACCAAAATTGAAGGTCACAATTGAGACGTCGTGGACTGAAACTCTGACACTTTCAAAACGTTAAAGCGTCAATCTGCATAACTTGCAAAATGGAATTTATTGTAAAAACTATGATACACCCAAATTGAAGGTTACGAGTTGTCACATTCTAAGTTAACTTGTTGAAATGTCAAACTCAAAACTGTCAATCTGCCTAACTTGCAAAATGGAATTCAAAAAAACATGATACACCAAAATTGAAGGTCACAATTAAAACGTCGAGGACTGAAACTCTGACACTTTTAAAATGTTAAAGCGTCAATCTGCATAACTTGCAAAATGGAATTTATTGTAAAAACTATGATACACCGAAATTGAAGGTTACGAGTTGTCACATTCTAAGTTAACTTGTTGAAATGTCAAACTCAAGCCATAAGGCGGTTAAATTTTTGAACTTCCGTACTGTCAAGCTGTCAATCTGCCTAACTTGCAAAATGGTATTGTAAAAACCATGATACACCAAAACTGAAGGTAACAATTGAAACGTCGAGGACTGAAACTCTGACACTTTCAAAATGTTAAAGCGTCAATCTGCATAAATTGCAAAATGGAATTTATTGTAAAAACTATGATACACCGAAATTGAAGGTTACGAGTTGTCACATTCTAAGTTAACTTGTTGAAATGTCAAACTCAAGCCATAAGGCGGTTAAATTTTTGAACTTCCGTACTGTCAAACTGTCAATCTGCATAACTTGCAAAATGGGATTGTAAAAACCTGATACACCAAAATTGAAGGTCACAATTAAAACGTCGAGGACTGAAACTCTGACACTTTCAAAACGTTAAAGCGTCAATCTGCATAACTTGCAAAATGGAATTTATTGTAAAAACCATGATACACCAAAATTGCACGTCACAATTGAGACGTCGAGGACTGAATCTCTGACATTTTCAAAATGTTAAAGCGTCAATCTGCATAACTAGCAAAATGGGATTGTAAAAACCATGTTACACGGAAATTGAAAATCACAAACTGTCAAACTTTAAAACCGTTAAACTGTTAAAATTTCAATCTCTCACCGTGAGGCGGTAAAATTTTGGAACTTCCGTACTGTCAAACTGTCAAAGTGAAACGTCGACAACTGAAAGTCTGAGACTTTCAGAATGTTGAACCGTCAATCTGCATAAGTTGTAAAATGAAATAATAAAACCAAAGATACACTAAAATGCAAGGTCACAAAATGTCACATTTTAGGAAAGTTAAACTGTTAAAATGTCAAACTCACACCGTGAGGCGGTTAGATATTTTAATTTCCGCACTGTCAAACTGTCAAATTGAAACGTCAAGAACTGAAACTCTGACACTTTCAGAATGCTAAACAGTCAACCTGCATAACTTGAAAAATCGAATTGTAAAAACCATGCTACGCCGAAATTGAAGGTTACAAACTGTCACACTATACAACAGTTAAACTGTTAAAATGTCAAACTCGCACCGTGAGTCCATAAAAATGTTCAGCTTCCATTCGGTGAAACTGTCAAAAAGAAATGTCGAGAACTGAAACTATGACACATTCAGAATGCTAAAAAGTCAATCTGCATAACTTGCAAAATGGAATTGTAAAAACCATGATACACCAAAATTGAAGGTCACAAACTATCATGTTTTAAGAAGGTTAAACTCTCAAAATGTCAAACTCGCACATTGAGTCGGTTAAATTTTGAACTACCCTACTGTCAAACTGTCAAACTTAAACGTCGAGAACTGAAACTATAACACTTTCAAAATGTTAAACCGTCAATCTGCACAACTGACAAAATGGAATTGTAAAACCATGCTACACTGAAATTCAAGGTCACAAACTGTCACATTTTGGGACAGTTAAACTATTAAAATGTCAAACTCGCACAGTGAGGTGGTTAACTTTTTGAACTTCCGTACTGTCAAACTGTCAATCTGCCTAACTTGCACAAAGGTATTGAAAAAACCATGATACACCAAAATTGAAGATCACAATTGAAACGTCGAAGACTGAAACTCTGACACTTTCAAAATGTTAAAGCGTCAATCTGCATAACTTGCAAAATGGAATTTATTGTAAAAACTATGATACACCGAAATTGAAGGTTACGAACTGTCACATTCTAAGTTAACTTGTTGAAATGTCAAACTCAAGCCATGAGGCGGATAAATTTTTGAACTTCCGTAATATCAAACTGTCAATCTGTCTAACTTGCAAGATGGAATTGAAGAGACCATGATACACCAACATTGAAGGTCACAATTGAAACGTCGAAGACTGAAACTCTGACACTTTCAAAATGTTAAAGCGTCAATCTGCATAACTTGCAAAATGGAATTTATTGTAAAAACTATGATACACCGAAATTGAAAGTTACGAACTGTCATGTTCTAAGTTAACTTGTTGAAATGGCAAACTCAAGCCATGAGGCGGTTCAATTTTTGAACTTCCGTACTGTCAAATTGTCAACCTGCATAACTTGCAAAATGGGATTGTAAAAGCCATGATACACCAAAATTGAAGATCACATTTGAAACGTCGAAGACTGAAACTCTGAGACTTTCAAAATGTTAAAGCGTCAATCTGCATAACTTGCAAAATGGAATTTATTGTAAAAATTATGATACACCGAAATTGAAGGTTACGAACTGTAACATTCTAAGTTAACTTGTTGAAATGTCAAACTCAAGCCATGAGGAGGTTAAATTTTTGAACTTCCCTACTGTCAAACTGTCAATCTGCTTAACTTGTAAAATGGTATTAAAAAAACCATAATACACCAAAATTGAAGGTCTCAATTGAAACGTTGAGGACTGAAACTCTGACACTTTCAAAATGTTAAAGCGTCAATCTGCATAACTTGCAAAATGGAATTTATTGTAAAAACTATGATACAGCGAAATTAAAGGTTACGAACTGTCACATTCTAAGTTAACTTGTTGAAATGTCAAACTCAAGCCATGAGGCGGTTATATTGTTGAACTTCCGTACTGCCAAGCTGTCAATCTGCATAACTTGCCAAATGGGATTGTGAAAACCATGAAACACCAAAATTGAAGGTCACAATTGAAACGTCGAGGACTGAAACTCTGACACTTTCAAAATGTTAAAGCGTCAATCTGCATAACTTGCAAAATGGAACTTATTGTAAAAACTATGATACATCGAAATTGAAGGTTACGAACTGTCACATTCTAAGTTAACTTGTTGAAATGTCAAGCTCAAGCCATGAGACGGTTAAATTTTTAAACTTCCATACTGTCAAACTGTCAATCTGCCTAACTTGCAAAATGGGATTGAAAAAAACATGATACACCAAAATTGAAGGTCACAATTGAAACGTCGAGGACTGAAACTCTGACAGTTTCAAAATATTAACGCGTCAATCTGCATAACTTGCAAAATGGAATTTATTGTAAAACTATGATACATCGTAATTAAAGGTTACGAACTGTCACATTCTAAGTTAACTTGTTGAAATGTTAAACTCAAGCCATGAGGCGGTTAAGTTTTTGAACTTTCGTACTGTCAAACTGTCAATCTGCCTAACTTGCAAAATGGGATTGTAAAAGCCATGATACACCAAAATTGAAGGTCACAACTGAAACGTCGAGGACTGAAACTCTGACACTTTCGAAACGTTAAAGCGTCAATCTGCATAACTTGCAAAATGGAATTTATTGTAAAAACTATGATACACCAAAATTGAAGGTCACAAACTGTCATAGTTTAAGACAGTTAAACTGTTGAAATATCAAACTCTCACATAGAGTTGGTTAAGTTTTGAACTTCAATACTGTCAAACTGTAAAACTGAAACGTCGAGAACTGAAACTATGACACTTTCAAAATGTTGAACCGTCAATCTGCATAACTTGCAAAATGCAATTGTAAAACCCATGATACACCGAAATTGAAGGTCACAAATTGTCACAACTTAAGACAGTCAAACAGTTAAAATGTCAAACTCGCACCGTGAGGCAGTTGAAATTTTGAATTTCTATACTGCCAAACTGTCAAACTGTAACGTTGACAACCGAAACTCTGACATTTTCAATATGTTCAAAAGTCAATCTGCATAGCTTGCAAAATGCAAACTGCTAAAATTTCAATCACTCACCGTGAGGGGGTAAAATTTTAGAACTTCCTTCCTGTCAAACTGTCAAACTGAAGTTATTGTAAAACTATGATACACCGAAATTGAAGGTCACATTTTAAGTTGTTGTTAAATGTGAAATAAAATTTTTGAACTTCCGTACTGCCAAACTGTCAAAAAGAAACGTCGAGAACTGAAACTTTGACATTTTCAAAATCTGAAACTGTCAATCTGCATAACTTGCAAAATGGAATTGTAAGAAAACATGATACACTGAAATTGAAGGTCACAAACTGTCATATTTTAAGACAGTAAAATTGTTAAAAAATCACCCAGTGAGGCGGTTAAATATTTTATTTGTTACTCGTTTGTAAACATCAATTTATCAAAACACAGTATTAATCAAGAAAGTTTGTTTTTACAAGTCACTAACTAAAAGAGTTTTTACTGGCTACAGGATTTGCCAGGCTCGTCTTCGACTCGCCGGTCATATCCTTCTGTCCGCCAGTAAAAACCCTTTTACCATGCTAGTAATGTTAGATATTATGAATTGTATTGTCAAACAGTCAAACTGAAACGTCGAGAACTCTAGTTCCGATATTTTCAAAATGTTAGAAAGTCAAAATGCAATACGTACAAAATTAAGTTGTAAAAATTGTGGAAATTGATGAAAAACTGTCAAATTGTGAAACGTTAAAATATCAAATTAAGAACTGTTAATTTGTTAAACTCTGAAGAAACCATAAAATTGTGAAACCGTAAAACTGTAGAAATAGAACGTAATTACTGTCAATCTACAAAAACTTGAAACATGGACTGTTACTCTATCAAATTGTTTCATGAAAGGGTCAAACTGACAAATTCTGAAAAGTTAACCGAGACTGCAGTGCCGTCGAAACTGTCAGATTGGCGAACTATCAAACTGGGATATTTCAAATTATCTGACGAACTAAAACTTTACAAACGACAAGTTGGGAGACTTCATAAATGCCGTATAGTTTTAAAGTGTAAAACCGTACTACTGCGAAAAGGCTGCCAAATCTTCAAACATTGTAAAATTTGAAATTTAAAACGGTCAAATAATGAAACTATAAAAAAAAATATTTCTGGGACAGTCAAATAAGGAAATTTTGTAACTGGCGAATGGGAAAACTATCAAACTGTGAAACCATGGAATTATGAAAAATCAAATGTTCAAATAGGCTAGCTGTCAAACTCTGGCCTGTTTTCTGGATTTGAAAATTCATTATCTTTAAATTGTTTAAACGGTCAATGTGGACAACTTGCGAAACGAAGATAAACTGTTAAATGTCGAATTGTCGTATTAAACATTCAAACTGACAAATTATAAAAGTTTAGTATGTAGAATTGTCAAACTCAAAATGTGGGAAAACTGTCAAGTGGCAGAATAAACGCGGACTTTGGAAAGTCTGAAAATTTGATACTGTCGTATACTTTCAAGCTATGAAATTCTGAATAAAGCTGTCAAAGCTCTAAACTCTGCAAAGGTGTAATTTCAAAATGTAAAATTGTGAAAGTGTTAAACCATAAATTTTGAAGTCAAAATTTTAAACCAATAAATGACTGACAAATTCTGATAAATTTTAAATTCAAACTGTTAAATAGTCACAATGAAACTGCCAAACAGTGAAACCGTCGCAATTCTCTCGTCACAATTCTACTTTTCTTATGAGTTTACTTTTCGTTACATTTTTTACTAATACTTTTTTCTCCTTTTTTTTTCAACCGACAAATTTAATATAATGTACAATTTTATTCTATATT
Source organism: Diaperis boleti (assembly GCA_963583935.1). Taxonomy (NCBI): domain Eukaryota; kingdom Metazoa; phylum Arthropoda; class Insecta; order Coleoptera; family Tenebrionidae; genus Diaperis; species Diaperis boleti. The sequence goes on from OY757242.1 coordinate 11,761,157, forward strand.
TATTTATTTAAAATAAAAATAAGCTTTGATGAAAATGTTTAGTTTTTATACAAGTTACTCTTCCAGCAACAAACGAAAACTTTTCTCCCACCAGCGCATTACTAATTCCATTCAATATGAAAAAGCTCAAAGCTGCACCATTATTGCACCGACAATGCATGTATTAAAACAAGAACGCTTTGTTCGAGTGCACTGCCAGAGATGCTTCTTTCAAAGCTCTGGTTCTAGTGTTTTTTTCCATCACTACACGAAACGCACATTAGCATAGTGCACAACTAATTTTAGTCAAAAAAAAATCGTATTCTCTGCATGAAATTGTGTCAATGTTGAACTAATTTATCGACTTGTGGTCAATAACATTCATTTTTGTGCTGCCGCGATATCGGTTGGTTTATCTGGGTGTTTACCTCTTAATTATCCACCCACTAATTTTATCTACGTTTATGTTGTTCTTTTTCATTTAGTGCACCGGAGTAGTGCTATTATTCAGTGTTAGATTTCGTTTTATTTTGTATTTCCTACGTCAACGTCAATGACCCCTAATAATTTATGCAAAATCGAATTACAATACATCGCAAATTCTTCAAACCTGTAAAAATTTCACCCTTTAAAGAACCCTATTTTTGACACAAATCGCAACCATGCAACAATAATGAAAACCGATACATGTACTCTGTACATTTCCGTGAACATCTTTAATCATTTTTAAATTGAAAACAAACGCGACGTTGTTTGGACATTCAATAATTTAGTTAGTTTTTGCGTTGTGTTTTGTTGTAGATAAATTAGGTATAGACAAATTAAGTACCTATGCACTCGTTATTTAGAGGTACTTTTATTGTATTCGTTTTGTGAATTATATAATGGAAAAAGTGGTATATGACTAATATAACGTGCGTTCAACAAAAATCGACGACGAAGCAAGCCTTGGAATCACCAAGACGTGTCTGCATTTAGATTATTACGGGTAAAAAGTGGCATTATTAAATGCGGGTAGAAGAACGGCAGCAACCTTCACAATTTTGTTGAACGCACGATATAGATATTCCGGTATACGTATTCAGTTTGACAGCTGTCAAACCTAACTTCACAATTTGCTGTTAATTCGTGTCCTTTCTCATTTTGCCTGAACGAATACAAAAAACGTTGTTCAATACACGTTGTTGAGAAATATTTGCAGTCTGCCAGTTTGGGAAAAACCAAAGGGTCGTAAAACCGTTTACCTGACTGGCACCGCTCACGATCGCCCCAGTCGCACTCGAACTCTTAGTCAAAACAGTCGCATTCAATCATTCAAACCAACGAGTCGAAAACGAACTCAAATTCAATTCAATTCTTATTCAAAAACAAGTCGAAACCAATCATTCATACGAGTCGAAAACGAACACGCATTCATTCTATTCAAACAAAAATTTAATCTAAAACCAAGACTCGGTTATTCAAATTAAGTAGAAACCACCGGGAGAAGAAACGTTCAAGAACTATCTGCAATTATTCGAAATAAACAAGTGCATAAGTTCGCGAGTGTCTCAATCGAATTCAAAAACATGGTCCTTCGAGCAACATACAAATTCTTAAACCAAATCGACCAGAGCTTCAAACCTCTCTAAATCAAAATCAACCCCCAATTCACCTTACACACGTGCTCTGTTTTTTGTCGATTTTGAAGTCACATACGTTCAGTTTCAACCAACAGTTTGAACTGCTGAGTTCGACTGTACAGTTTAGCCTCTACTTGTGTGGGTATTTCTGTCTGAAGGATTGAACTGTACGTGTGTGTGCTTCACAGTGTAAAGTTTCAACTGAACAGTTCAAACTGTCAGATAAAACTAAACGTGCGTGGCTCCCTTTAGTCTGTTTTGTTTCTTTATTTTTCTTGATTTCTTTGGAGGCTTTTTGTTTGGTTTTTTGGCTTTTGTATATTTAGTCGATTTTTCTTTTTTGCTTGTCTTGTATCTTTAGTTGCTTTTCTCACTACGCTCGCTTGGTCTCTTTAGTATCTTCACTCTCTTTGGCTTCTTTTTTGTCTTTGTTCTTCTTGGCCTCTTTAGTCTCTATAGACTCTTTTATATGTTGTTTCTTTATCCTTTTAGGATCTTTGGATTCGTACCTTTCAGTTTTGATGGTACATGTTTCTGTTATTAACATGATTTGCTTTTTATGCTTTATTGTCTCCTTGTTTTTTTTTCGATTTTTAGCTTATCTTTGGTCTCTTGCACAATTTGCCTCTATTATCTCTTCTGGCTCTTTTATTTGTGTTCTCCCTTTTTACCTTTGTCTGTTCTATCTCTTTTGTCTTCTGTCTCAGAAGTCTTTTTGGCTTTTATGGCCCCTTTTATTTCTTTGTTATCTGGTTTCTTTTGTTTTTTGTCTTCTTTTCTGTTTTTAGTCTTTTTGCATTCAATATTTCTGGTGTCTCCTTCATGTGTCTTATCTCTTATGTCACTAAATCATATTTAGTCTCTTTAGTCTCTTTGGTCTTTTTGGTCTCTTTGGCCTCTTTGGTCTCTTTATTGTCTCTAGCCTCTAATCTCTTTAGTCAATTTAGTTTCTTTAGTCCCTTTAGTACCTTTTTAGTGTTTTTGGCCTTTTTGGTCACTTTGGTCTCGTTGGTCTTTTTAGTCTCTCCGTTCTCTTTGGTCTCTTTAGTTTCTGTCTTTGAAGTCTTTTTGGTCCTTTTTGCTTTTGCTTTTTTTGTCATCTTTTTTGTCTTTGGTGTTATTTCACTCTAGCGCCCACTACATCTGTTTCGTTTCTTTGTATTTTTTGTTTCTTTAGTAATTTCATCCTTTTTAGTTTTCTTGGTCTCTTGTTTATTTGACCCTTTTATTCTATTATAATTGTTTATAGTCTTTTAAGTGACTGTGGTCTATCAGGTCTCTTTAGTCTCTCTAATCTCTCTAGACTCTTTAGAATTTTTAGTCTTTTCTTTGGTCTTTTTGGTGTTTTTGGTCTCTTTGGTCTCTTTGATCTCTTTGGTCTCTTAGGTCTCTGTGATTTCTTTAGTCTCTTTAGTCTCTTTGGTTTCTTTAGTCTCTTTAATATTTTTAGTCTCTTTAGTCTCTTTGGTCTATTTAGTCTCCCTGTTCTCTTTGGTCTTTTTAGATTCTGTCTTTGCAGTATTTTTGTCTATTTGGTCGCTTTTGCTTTTCTCCATCCTTTTTGGTTTTCTTGGTCGCTTGTTTATTTGACCCTTTTATTCAATTATAATTGTTTTAAGTCTTTTAAGTAACTGTTGTTGTTTTGGTCTCTCTAATCTCTCTAGTCTTTTGAGTCTGTTTGGTCTTTTTAGTGTTTTTGGCCTCCTTGGTTCTTTAGTCTTTTTAGTCCTTTTAGTCTCTTTGGCCCCTTTGGACCCTTTGGTCCCTTTGGTCCTTTTGGTCCCTTTGGTCCCTTTGGTCCCTTTAGTCCATTTAGTCCCTTCAGTCCCTTTAATCCCTTTAGTCGCTTTGGTCGCTTTAGTCGCTTTAGTCGTTTTAGTCCCTTTAGTCCTTTTAGACATTTAGTCCATTTAGTCTCGTTTGCCTTTTTAATCTCTTTAGTCTCTTTACACTTTTTGGTCTCTTTGATCTCTTTGCGCCTTCCGGTTTCTTTTGTCCTTTTTGGTTTTCTTGGTCTGTTGTTTATTTACCCTTTTATTCTATTATCATTGTTTTAAGTCTTTTAAGTAACTGTTATTGTTTTTGTCTCTCTAATCTCTCTAGTTTTTTGAGTCTGTTTGGTCTTTTTAGTGTTTTTGTCCTCTTTAGTTCTTTTAGTTCCTTTGGTCACTTTGGTTCCTTTGGTCCCTTTGGTCCCTTTGGTCCCTTTGGTCCCATTAGTCGCTTTAGTCGTTTTAGTCCCTATAGTTCCTGTAGTCCCTTTAGTCCCTTTATTATCTTTAGTCCCTTTATTCCCTTCATTCCCTTTAGTCCCTTTATTCCTTCTAGTCGCTTTAGTCGCTTTAGTCGCTTTAGTCGCTTTAGTCGCTTTAGTCGCTTTAGTCGCTTTAGTCGCTTTAGTCGCTTTAGTCGCTTTAGTCGCTTTAGTCCCTTTAGTCCCTTTAGTCCTTTTAGTCATTTAGTCCATTTAGTCTCTTTAGATTTTTTAGTCTCTTTAGTCTTTTTAGTCTGTTTGGTCTTTTTGATCTCGTAGCTCTTTCCGGTCTCTTTAGTCTCTCTTTTCACTCTAGTCTGTTCTTGAGTGTATTTAGTTTCTTTGGTATTTTTTAGCTTTTTTGGTTTCTTTAGTCTCTTTAGTCTCTTTAGTCTCTTTAGTCTCTTCAGTCTATTTAGTCTCGTCAGTCTATTCAGTCTCTTCAGTCTCTTCAGTCTCTTCAGTCTCTTCAGTCTCTTCAGTCTCTTCAGTCTCTTCAGTCTCTTCAGTCTCTTCAGTCTCTTCAGTCTCTTCAGTCTCTTCAGTCTCTTCAGTCTCTTCAGTCTCTTCAGTCTCTTCAGTCTCTTCAGTCTCTTCAGTCTCCTCAGTCTCCTCAGTCTCCTCAGTCTCCTCAGTCTCCTCAGTCTCCTCAGTCTCCTCAGTCTCCTCAGTCTCCTCAGTCTCCTCAGTCTCTTCAGTCTCCTCAGTCTCTTCAGTCTCCTCAGTCCCTTCAGTCTCCTCAGTCTCTTCAGTCTCCTCAGTCTCCTCAGTCTCCTCAGTCTCCTCAGTCTCTTCAGTCTCTTCAGTCTCTTCAGTCTCTTCAGTCTCTTCAGTCTCTTCAGTCTCTTCAGTCTCTTCAGTCTCTTCAGTCTCTTCAGTCTCTTCAGTCTCTTCAGTCTCCTCAGTCTCCTCAGTCTCCTCAGTCTCCTCAGTCTCCTCAGTCCCTTCAGTCTCCTCAGTCTCTTCAGTCTCCTCAGTCTCCTCAGTCTCCTCAGTCTCCTCAGTCTCTTCAGTCTCTTCAGTCTCTTCAGTCTCTTCAGTCTCTTCAGTCTCTTCAGTCTCTTCAGTCTCTTCAGTCTCTTCAGTCTCTTCAGTCTCTTCAGTCTCTTCAGTCTCTTCAGTCTCTTCAGTCTCTTCAGTCTCTTCAGTCTCTTCAGTCTCTTCAGTCTCTTCAGTCTCTTCAGTCTCTTCAGTCTCCTCAGTCTCCTCAGTCTCCTCAGTCTCCTCAGTCTCCTCAGTCTCCTCAGTCTCCTCAGTCTCCTCAGTCTCCTCAGTCTCCTCAGTCTCTTCAGTCTCTTCAGTCTCCTCAGTCTCTTCAGTCTCCTCAGTCCCTTCAGTCTCCTCAGTCTCTTCAGTCTCCTCAGTCTCCTCAGTCTCCTCAGTCTCCTCAGTCTCTTCAGTCTCTTCAGTCTCTTCAGTCTCTTCAGTCTCTTCAGTCTCTTCAGTCTCTTCAGTCTCTTCAGTCTCTTCAGTCTCTTCAGTCTCTTCAGTCTCTTCAGTCTCTTCAGTCTCTTCAGTCTCTTCAGTCTCTTCAGTCTCTTCAGTCTCTTCAGTCTCTTCAGTCTCTTCAGTCTCTTCAGTCTCTTCAGTCTCTTCAGTCTCTTCAGTCTTTTCAGTCTCTTCAGTCTCTTCAGTCTCTTCAGTCTCTTCAGTCTCTTCAGTCTCTTCAGTCTCTTCAGTCTCTTCAGTCTCTTCAGTCTCTTCAGTCTCTTCAGTCTCTTCAGTCTCTTCAGTCTCTTCAGTCTCTTCAGTCTCTTCAGTCTCCTCAGTCTCCTCAGTCTCCTCAGTCTCCTCAGTCTCCTCAGTCTCCTCAGTCTCTTCAGTCTCTTCAGTCTCCTCAGTCTCCTCAGTCTCCTCAGTCCCTTCAGTCTCCTCAGTCTCTTCAGTCTCCTCAGTCTCCTCAGTCTCCTCAGTCTCCTCAGTCTCTTCAGTCTCTTCAGTCTCTTCAGTCTCTTCAGTCTCTTCAGTCTCTTCAGTCTCTTCAGTCTCTTCAGTCTCTTCAGTCTCTTCAGTCTCTTCAGTCTCTTCAGTCTCTTCAGTCTCTTCAGTCTCTCTAGTCCCTTTTATTATTCTTTTTAGTGTTTTTGGCCTTTTTGGTCACTTTGGTCTTGTTGGTCTTTTTAGTCTCCCCGTTTTCTTTGGTCTCTTTAGTTTCTGTCTTTGCAGTCTTTTTGGTCTTTTTGGTCCTTTCTGGATATTTTGTCGTCTTTTTTGCCTTTGGTTTTATTTCATTCTAGTGTCCACTACATGTTTCGTTTCTTTGTATTCTTTTGTTTCTTGTAATTTCATCCTTTTTAGTTTTCTTGGTCTCTTGTTTATTTGACCCTTTTATTCTAATATAATTGTTTATAGTCTTTTAAGTAACTGTGGTCTTTCTGGTCTTTTTAGTCTCTCTAATCTCTCTCGTCTTTTTAGAATTTTTAGTCTTTTTTTTTTTTTTGCTCTCTTTGGTCTCTTAGGTCTCTGTAGTTTCTTTGGTCTCTTTGGTCTCTTTGGTCTCTTTGGTCTCTTTGGTCTCTTTGGTCTCTTTGGTCTCTTTGGTCTTTTTGGTCTCTTTGGTCTCTTTGGTCTCTTTGGTCTCTTTGGTCTCTTTGGTCTTTTTGGTCTTTTTTGTATCTTTGGTCTCCTTAGTCTCTTTAGTCTCTTTAGTTTCTGTCTTTTCAGTCTTTTTGGTCTTTTTGGTCCTTTCTGGTTATTTTGTCATCTTTTTTGCCTTTGGTTTTATTTCACTATAGTGTCCACTACATGTTTCGTTTATTTGTTTGTTTATTTGACCCATTTATTCTCTTATAATTGTTTATAGTCTTTTAAGTAACCGTGGTCTTTATGGTCTCTTTAGTCTCTCTAATCTCTCTAGTCTCTTTAGAATTGTTAGTATTTTTTTTGTTTTTTTTTTATGTTTTTGGTCTCTTTGGTCTGTTTGATCTCTTTGGTCTCTTTGGTCTCTTAGGTCTCTTTAGTCTTTTTAGTCTCCTTAGTCTTTTTAGTCTCCCCGTTCTCTTTATCTATGCAGTATTTTTTGTCTACTTGGTCCTTTTTGCTTTTCTTGTCATCTTTTTTGTCTCTTTGTCTTTTTCTTTCTTTAGTAACTTTATCATTTTTGCTTTTCTTGGTCTCTTGTTTATTTGACCCTTTTATTCTATTATAATTGTTTTAAGTCTTTTAATTAACTGTTGTTGTTCTGGTCTCTCTAATCTCTCTAGTCTTTTGAGTCTGTTTGGTCTTTTTAGTGTTTTTGGCTTTTTTGGTCCTTTAGTCTCTTTAGTCCCCTTAGTCCATTTGGTCCCTTCGGTCCCTTTGGTCCCTTTGGTCCCTTATTTGGTGCCATTCCTCCCTTTAGACGCTTTAGTCCTTTTATTCCCTTTAGTCCCTTCAGTCTATTTAGTCCATTTAGTCCCTTTAGTTCCTTTATTTTTTTAGTCTCTTTACTCCTTTTGGGCTATTTGGTCTCTTTGGTCTCTTTGGTCTCTTTGATCTCTTTGGTCTCTTTGGTCTTTTTGGTCTCTTTGGTTTCTTTGGCCTTTTTGGTCTCTTTATTCTCTCTAGCCTCTAATTTCTTTAATCAATTTAGTTTCTTTAGTACCTTTAGTTCCTTCAGTGCTTTCAGTCCCTTCAATTCCTTCAGTCCCTTCACTCTCTTCAGTCCCTTCAGTCCCTTCAGTCTCTTCAGTCCCTTCAGTCCCTTCAGTCTCTTTAGTTTCTTGAGTCTTTTTGTCTCTTTGGTCTCTTTGGTCTCTTTGGTCTGTTTGGTCTGTTTGGTCTCTTTAGTCTCTTTAGAGATACAAAACGGACTAAAGAGCTTAAAGAGGCCAAATAGATCAAAGAGATCAAAGAGACCAAAGGGATTAAAGAGACCAAAAAGACTAAAGAGGCTAAAGAAACTAAAAGACTAAAGATACTGAAGATGCTAAAGAGGCTAAGGGTACCAAAGAAACTAAGGAGGCTAAAGATATTAAAGAGATCAAGGAGACAAAAGAAACTATAATGACCAAAGTATCCAAAAAGACAAAAAACATTATACATCAATGCCACCAAAATTGGCCAAACTGACTAATGAGACAACAAATACCAAGGTGAAAAAGGGACAAAAAAAGAAATAAACAAAGAACAACAGTAAAAATAATAGAGAGATTAGGGAAACTATTAAGACAACACGGGGTACAGAGACTAACAAAACTGAAAGAGACCAAAGAGAAAAAAGCGTATAAAGAGACCAAAGAGACTTAGAGACCTCAAAGACTAAAAAGACTGAAGAGACTAAAAAGACCAAAGTTATCAAAGCGACCAAAGAGACCAAAAACACCAAAGAGACCAAACACACCAAATAGACCAAAGAATCCAAAAAGACCGAAGAGACCAAGGAGACCATAAAAACTAAAGAAACCGAAGAGACCAATCAAAACCCAAACCAAGATTAGAGCTGTGTGGTGCGGTCTGATTAGTAGAACTAATGACCATCGAGCGTTTACTCTGATAATTGCAATTTTATACCCCCACGCTCCCCACACGTGGGCGGCATTTAGGAAACAGGCATCAAATCAATGAAATTGCATTTTAAAATAACTATAGGTCATTCACTGTTTTCTGGTGAGAAACATTAATTTAAGCCTGCCTTAATTCACGGCTTATAACTTCCCTGTCCTCAAATCCCGAGGATTTGTCCGCACTTACACCCTGCCCCTTCCTAAAGAAATTAAAGACACCAGAGCAGAGCAGAGTTTTTTTTAATTGCAATAGCATAAAAAGTCAAATAAACAAGGGACCAAGAAAACTAAGAAGGATGAAGTTACTAAAAAGACAAAAAAGACAAAGATATAAAACAGAAGTTGAAGACGCTAAAATCAAAAGTGTGCAAAAAAAACAAAAACAAAAAAGACGACATTAAAAGGTTCTAAACACACTAAAGAAACTGAAGAGACTAAAGATACTAAAAAGAGTAAAGATACTAAATAAACTAAATAGACTAAAGAAACTAACGAGACTAAATTGACCAAAGAGACCAAAGAGACTAAAGACCTCAAGAGTTTAAAGAAACCAAAGAGGTCCAAGAAACCAATGAGATCATTCAAAACGCAAACCCTACCAAGATTAGAGCTGTGTGGTGCAGTATTATTAGCACAACTAATGACCATCAAGTATTTGCTCTGATAATGCTCAATCTTTCGTGAACAATGTTAATTGTAATTTTATACCCACTCGCTTCCCACAAGTGGGCGGCATTTGGAAGGCAGGCATCAAATCAATGAAATTTCATTTTAAAATAGCTATAGGCCAGTCACTGTTTTCTTGTGAAAAACATTAATTTAAGCAAAAGAGTGCAAAAGAACCAAAAACAAAAAAGACGACATAAAACAATGGAACCGAGAAGACAAACGAAGCAGAATGGAACAATGAGGCTAAGAAGACAACAAAGACAGCAGACAAAAGAGAATAAAAGATAAAAATAAAAAAATATATACAACTGAGACAAAAGTGAAGGAGAGTCCAAAGAGACTCTAGAGACACATTTATAAGGTACAGAACCAAAAAAGTAAAAAATACAGAACTCAAAGAAAACAGCCGAAAGAAACAAAATAGACAAATTGTCCAAAGACAATAAAGAGAGTAAAAAGACTAAAGAGACGAAAGAGATCAGTGAGACCAAAAAGACCAAAGAGAACAAGAGGACCAAAGAAACCAAAGAGACCACACAGATCAAATAATATAACAAAGAGACCAATCAAAATTCAAACTCTACTAAGATTAGAGATGCTTGGTGTAGAATAATTGGCAGAACTAATGACCATCGAGCATTTACTAAAACAAGCAAAAGAAGCAAAAGGGGGTAAAGAGACCAAGAAGAATACAGAGACAGCAGACAGTCCAAAGAGACTAAAGAGACCATATAGACCAAAGAGACCAAAAAGACAAAGAGTACAAGGGGACCAAAGAAACCAAATAGACTAAAGAGACTAAAGAGACCAATCAAAACTCAAACTTTACCAAGATTATAGCTGTGTGGTGTTGTATGAAGTGAATTCGCGACCGGATTCTCGTTTAGTGTTTAGTTAATAATCTTATGTATAGCATAGGTTAAATAAATTTGTAGATTTGGACACCACGCGCCCTGTTGCGGCATAGCATGAGGTTGCATCAGGGAGCCGTAAATGGCGCCGGTCGCTGAAGGTTTAGTCTGTGACAATGTTAATTGCCATTTTATACCCCCACGCTCCCCACATGTGGGCGGCGTTTAGAAACCAGGCTTCAAGCCAATGAAATTGCATTTTAAAATAACTATAGGACAGACACTGTTTTCTTGTGAGAAACATTAATTGAAGCCCGCCTTAATTCACGGCACTAACTTCCCTGTCTTCAAATCCCGACACACTTACAACCGGCCAAGACGGAAATTTGTTCCCCGTAACATGTTTAAAATATGGCGCAATCATTAGAGGTACAGAATGTGGCTAGTACAGGTGACATGATTATGGTGCTCTAGATTACAGAACGTAGGGTATGATTATGATCGAACTTCAGGTAAGGACCAAACTATCCGACAACATACGTAGACCATGCATTAGAACTTCCCCCTAAAAGCCCAACATCAAAACAACAAACTGCCATCCTCTCATACTTTCATTACGATCACAAAATGCACGGAACGTCCTCCTCGGCGCGGAGATGCACTTAACTCGTCTGCATTAATTTGGCTCTAGGAGGAAGTGTCTCGTCCTGTTCGTAAATAATAAATAATAACGAACGTCTCGCGGAATTCTCGGATCTAATCCGACGTCTAAATGTTGACATATCATTATTGTTTTCCTACGATCGCGTCCCGGGACGTTCGCCAATCAAAAAAACAAGATTGAACGTCGTCCCGTCGGACGGTCTTTGCGATTCCTTTCGTCGCCTCGAGGGTCCGCACTAAACTCTAAGAGTGTATCGAAGAATAACAGTCCGGAGGGACCGGACACGCACTTGGCTGGAGGATTTCGCGGAGGTTACGTCAACAGAAAAGGAGCGTGATCCGTTTTGTTTGAGTTCTGTGGATGGGAATTGCAATGTCCGTGCAACGTAAAAGGAGACAGAAAGGCGAGGATATGAACAGGGTGACGATAGGGTGAGAGTTAAAGGAGAGAGAATCCAAAATACTATCACTAAAATACCAACACTATGTACAATTTATTTACAGTTATTATATTACAATATTTACATAATTTACACTATTTACAATTTACTACTTCACCGGCAAGTCTCGTATTATTTATTTACACATCGCGCGGCACTTCGGATAGATACAGGCAACTGTTCGACTCGACCCACTGATCTTTAACTTCGATGAACTGCGAAGCGACTGGTTGGCTGACTCGATGATACGACTAGACTGGTTTCCGCTGGAACGTCCTCTAATAAATATACCGGCGCCTAAATCCTTCTAGGCGCTCCCGGAGAGTTCCATTGATGACATCATTCTGTTCTCGATCTGTACCGGATATTCCAAAAGATGATGTCATATCGAGTACGTTGTTGTATAAATCCAGCACGTTCTAGTTGATGACGTCATAATCTCACGCCGATGCAGCTATGAGTCATTTCGGGTCCACGTTCGTTACATTAGGGTACAATTAATGCATGTGAATAGACTAGGACCAGTAAAACAGACGAAAAAGAAATAAAAGCAGGAAGTTGACAAATAAAAATTGAAAGGACTCTGTTTGCACAGACACGTGTAATCACCTGGAAGTGATAAGAATCGACAGAACAAAAAAGTTAGATAAGGATAAAGGACATAAACTTTTCTTCCCGCACCCTCTTCTCCTTAACCTACTGAACTTTAATCATCTGTGACCTTTCCGCCAGGACCCTCCTTAACATCTGCACACCGATTCGCCAGCCAAGCGGAATTTTTACATCATTTGGCTAACCGAGGATCGATACCGAGCCGTCGCGTGCTCTTCGTTTACTCTAACAGGATAAATTATGTATTTGTAGTCATTACGGACTCTACTACGATGATGTTTTATTTACTCGACCGTTTAGTCAAACTAGGCGATCTGCAAGTTTTCGGGAATTCCTGTGCGTCTCGTCTTTCCTCTTGCGTTGCGATAAATTAATTGCGATTTGTAGAGTTTTAACGAGCAAATTTGAATTTAGAACGGTCTTTTTTTTTTTGGTGGATTAATAAAATTGAGTCAATTTGGCGATTTTATGGGCGCCACCCAAACCAACGGCATCAAAAATGTTTGAATGTGTTTAAAGTTGTAGGATAATAAGATCCTTTTAAAGGTCTTCTAAGGAGACCAAAAAGATTTAAAAACTACAGAGTCTAAAGCCTCGGTTCCTAATCTTTTCAATCTCGTTATCCCTAATTTCCTACAAGGGGAAATGATTTACCCTCCTTTAAAATGTTATCCCAGAAAATAATTTTTGCAATTACAAATAGTCTTTATTAATCATTTTCTTACAATCTTACTGTAGGTAAGTACTTTACAAGTAATTAAAAATTAATTCTAAATAAGTAATAATTTAACCTTCAAACTGACTATTGTTAGTGTAATAATTAAAGTTGTAATTAGGAGTGTCCCTTCTTTACTCTATTAAGTACCAACCTTATCACCCCTGCAGTGTAGTTGTTTTACCCCTGCGGAGGTAATTACCCCCAGGTTCGGTACCGAGGGTCTAAAGACCCTAAAGTGTCCAAAGAGCCCAGAGTCCAAAAAGTCCAAAAACTCTAAAGAGTCTAAAGAATCCAAAGAGTCCAAAGAGTCCAAGGAGTCCAAAGATTCCAAAGAGTCCGAAAAGTCCTAAAAGTCCGAAGGGTCTGAGGGGTCTGCAGGGTATGAAGGGTCTGAAGAATCTGAAGGGACTCAAGGGCTTGAAGAGTCCGAAGAGTCCGAAGAGTCTGAAGTGTCTGAAGAGTCCGAAGAGTCCGAAGAGTCCGAAGAGCCCCAAGAGCCCGAGGAGTCCGAAAAGTCCGAGGAGTCCGAAGAGTCCGAAGAGTCCGAAGGGTCTGCAGAGTATGAAGGGTCTGAAGGGTCTACAGAGTATGAAGGGTCTGAAGGGTCTAAAGGGTCCGAAGGTTCTGAAGTTGTAGGATAATAAGCTCCTTTTTTTGGATATTTCATCAATATGATATTGCTATTTCGTTAATTTCATGATTGGCTCTGACACTGACATAGGTATTTTGATAAAGGGACTAAAGAGACTGAAGAGACAAAAGCGATTAGACACATTCAAAAGACCAGAAAGACACAGTTACTTAAAAGACTAAAAACAATTATAATAGAAAATAGGTTCAAAGAAACAAGACACCAAAAATTAAAAAATATGAAGTTACTAAAGAACAAAAAAATACAAAAAGACGAAACAGATGTAGAAGACGCTAAAAACCAAAAATTGCAAAAGGACCAAAGACAAAAAAGACTACAAATAACAAAGGAACCGAGACGACAAAAGAAGCAAAAGGGACCAAAGAGACCAAAAAGACCGCAAAGACAGCAGACAAAGGATAATAAGCAGATATAAAGAAAACAGAGTATTCAAATGAGACAAAAAAGAATAGGAGTTTAAAGAGACTCAAGAGACACACATAAATTATAAAACAAAAAGAAGTAGAACAGACAGAACACAAAGAAAACAGCCGAAAGATGTAAAAGAGACAAATTGTCCAAAGAGAATACAAGGTACCAAAAGGACTAAAGACACTAAAAAAAGAGACTCAAGAGACTAAAGAGACTAAAGAGACTAAAGAGACTAAAGAGACTAAAGAGACTAAAGAGACTAAAGAGACTAAAGAGACTAAAGAGACTAAAGAGACTAAAGAGACTAAAGAGACTAAAGAGACTAAAGAGACTAAAAAGACTAAAGAGACTAAAGAGACTAAAGAGACTAATGACGCTGAAGAGACTAAAGGGACCAAAGGGGCCAAAAAGGCCAAAAAGAGAAAAAACTAAAAAAGAACTAAAGAGACTAAAGACACTGTTACTTAAAAGACTAAAAACAATAATAAATAAAACAAATGTAAAGAAAACAAAAACAGAATAATCAAATGAGACAAAAATAAGCAGAGTTCAAAGAGACTCAAGAGACACACATAAGTTATAGAAAAAGAAGTAGAAAATACAGAACACAAAGAAAGCAGCCGCAAAAGATAGAAGAGACAAATTGTCCAATGAGAATACAAGATACCAAAGGGACTAATGAGGCTAAAAAGACTAAAGTGACCAAAGGGACCAAAGAGACCAAAAACTGAAAAACAAATAAAAAAGAACTAAAGAGATCAGACACATTCAAGAGACCAGGAAAATACAGTCACTTAAAAGACTAAAAACAATTATAATAGAAACAAATGTAAAGAAGACAAAAACAGAATATTCAAATGAGACAAAAATAAGCAAAGTTCAAAGAGACTCAAGAGACACATATAAGTTATAGAAAAAAAAAAGTAGAAAAGACAGAACACAAAGAAAACAACCACAAGAGATAGAAGAGACAAATTTTCCAAAGAGAATACAAGGTACCAAATAGACTAAAGAAACTGAAGAGAGTGAAGAGACTGAAGAGACCCAAGAGACCGAAGAGACCGAAGAGACCGAAGAGACCGAAGAGACCGAAGAGACCGAAGAGACCGAAGAGACCGAAGAGACCGAAGAGACCGAAGAGACCGAAGAGACCGAAGAGACCGAGGAGACCGAGGAGACCGAAGAGACCGAAGAGACCGAAGAGACCGAAGAGACCGAAGAGACCGAAGAGACCGAAGAGACCGAAGAGACCGAAGAGACCGAAGAGACCGAAGAAACCGAAGAAACCGAAGAAACCGAAGAAACCGAAGAAACCGAAGAAACCGAAGAAACCGAAGAAACCGAAGAAACTGAAGAAACTGAAGAAACTGAAGAAACTGAAGAAACTGAAGAAACTGAAGAAACTGAAGAAACTGAAGAGACCAAAGAGACCAAAAAGATCAAAGATACCAAATTTACTAAAGAAACTAAAGAGACCAAAGAGACCAAAGAGACCAAAAAGATCAAAGATACCAAATTTACTAAAGAAACTAAAAAGACTAAATAGAACAACGAGACTAAAGAGACCCAAGAGACCAAAGAGACTAAATGGATTAAATTAGCCAAAAAGACTAAATAGAACAACGAGACTAAAGAGACCCAAGAGACCAAAGAGATTAAAGAGACCAAAAAGATCAAAGATACCAAATTTACTAAAGAAACTAAAAAGACTAAATAGAACAAGGAGACTAAGAGACCCAAGAGACCAAAGAGACTGAATGGATTAAATTAGCCAAATAGACTAAAAGGCTAAAGAGATTAAAGAAAATATAGAGAGCAAGGAGACCAAAGAAATTAAAGAGTCTAAAAAAACTAAGAACCTAAAGAAGCTTATGGAACTGAAGAAACCAAAGAGACCAAAGAGACCAAAGAGATCAAAGATACCAAATTTACTAAAGAAACTAAAAAGACTAAATAGAACAAAAAGACTAAAGAGACCTAAGAGACCAAAGAGTCTAAATGGATTAAATTAGCCAAATAGACTGAAAAACTAAAAAGGTTAAAAGGCTAAAGAGACTAAACAGATTAAAGAAAATATAGAGAGCAAGGAGACCAAAGAAATTAAAAATTCTAAAAAACTAAGAACCCAAAGAAGCTAATGGAACTGAAGAAACCAAAGAGACCAAAGAGACAAAAGAGACCAAAGAGACCAAAGGGACCAAAGAGATCAAAGTTACCAAATTTACTAAAGAAACTAAAAAGACTAAATAGAACAAAGAGACTAAAGAGACCTAAGAGACCAAAGAGACTAAATGGATTAAATTAGCCTAATAGACTAAAAAACTAAAAAGTCTAAAAGGCTAAAGAGACTAAAGAGATTAAAGAAAATATAGAGCGCAAGGAGACCAAAGAAATTAAAAATTCTAAAAAACTGACAACCCAAAGAAGCTAATGGAACTGAAGAAACTAAAGAGACCAAAGAGGCTAAAGAGACTAAAGAGACCAAAGAGACCAAAGAGACCAAAGAGACTAAAGAGACCAAACAGACCAAAGAGACTATTAGAAGGTATGGTGGATCGTTTCAATAATTCACACAAAAAACGTTTACTTATTTTATTAATACAACTTATACTTTCAACGGTCTTTTAGAGAGTGAGTGTGTTGTTGGGATATTTCCCGATCCTATTTTTAAAACAATAAAAGTTCAGTTCACTTAAAAAGGGCTGACACACAAATCATAATAAATAACATTTAGTCACACACATAAAATGTTATCGTGGCGTCTAGACTAATATTGGGTATACGTTACATAATCACCACTTAACAGAAGTGAATACAATTTTGTATATTATTACATATTATAAAAACCAACAGAGACCAAAGAGACTAAAGTGACTAAAAAGACCAAAGAGACTAAAGAGACCAAAGAGACCAAAGAGACCAAAGAGACCAAAAAGACCAAAAAGACCAAAGAGACTAAAGAGACTAAAGAGACTAAAGAGGCCAAAGAGACCAAAGAGACTAAATGGATTAAATTAGCCAAATAGACTAAAAAACTAAAAAGTCTAAATGGCTAAAGAGACTAAAGAGATTAAAGAAAATATAGAGAGCAAGGAGACCAAAGAAATTAAAAATTCTAAAAAACTGAGAACCCAAAGAAGCTAATGGAACTGAAGAAACCAAAAAGACCAAAGAGACCAAAGAGGATAAAGAGACCAAAGAGACCAAAGAGACCAAAGAGACCAAAGAGACCAAAGAGACCAAAGAGACCAAAGATACCAAAAATACCAAAGAGACCAAAGAGACTAAAGAGACAAAAAAGACTAAAGAGACCAAAGAGACCAAAAATACCAAAGAGACCAAAGAGACTAAAGAGACAAAAAAGACTAAAGAGACCAAAGAGACCAAAGAGACCAAAGAGACTAAAGAGACCAAACAGACCAAAAAGACCAAAAAGACCAAAGAGACTAAAGAGACCAAAGAGACTAAAGAGACTAAAGAGACCAAAGAGACCAAAGAGACCAAAGAGACCAAAGAGACCAAAGAGACCAAAGAGACCAAAGAGACCAAAGAGACCAAAGAGACCAAAGAGACCAAAAAGACCAAAGAGATCAAAGAGACCAAAGAGACTAAAGAGACTAAAAAGCCAAACTCTACCAAGATTAGAGCTGTGCGCTGCAGTATTATTAGCAGAACTAATGACCATCGAGCATTTACTCTGATAAAACAATAACTTTTAAGGGAAGCAGTTAATTTCCATTTTATACCCCCACGATCCCCACACGTGGGCGGTATTTGGAAAGCAGTCATGAAGTCAATGAAATTTTTTTTATAAGATAACTATAAGAAAGACAACATGAAACAAAGGAACCGAGATGTCAAAAAAAGCAAAAGGGAACAAAGAGACCAAAAAAAATACAGAGACAGAAGACAAAAGAGAATAAAAAAATAAAAAGTGAAAAATATATACAAATAAGCGAAAAGAGAAGCCGAGTTCAAAGAGACTCAAGAGACACAGTCATAAGGTACAGAACAAAAAGAAGTAGAAAAGACAGAACACAACGAAAACAGCCGAAATACATAGAAGAGTCAAATTGTCCAAAGAGAATAAAAGGTGCTAAACAGACTAAAGAAACTAAAGACACTAAAGAGACTAGAGAGAATAAAGAGACTAGAAGGACTAAAGAGACTAAAGAGTTCTTTGTTTTTTTTCCTTTTTTGTCCCTTTTTCACTTTGGTCTTTGTTGTCCCATTAGTCACTTTGGCCAATTTGGTCTCATTGATGTATTCTGCGTTTTTATCTTTTTGGATACTTTGGTCATTATAGTTTGTTTCGTTAGTCTCTTCGGTCACTTTGGTCCCTTTGGTCTCTTGGTCTCTTTGGTCTCTTTTGTCTCTTTTGTCTTTTTAATCTCTTTAGTATCTTTATTTTCTTTAGTCTCTTTAGTCTCTTTAGTCTCTCTTTCTTTAGTCTGTTTAGTACCTTTTATTCTCTTTGGACAATAATTTGTCTCTTCTATCTTTTTCGGCTGTTTTTGTACTCTTGAGTCTCTTTGTACTCTGTTTCTCTTTTGTCTCATTTGTATATTTTTTTTTATTTTTTTTATTCTCTTTTGACTGCTGTCTCTGTAGTGTTCTTTGTCCCTTTGTTCCCTTTTGTTTCTTTTGTCATCTCGGTTCTTTTGTTTTATGTCGTCTTTTTTGTTTTGTTTTCATTTGCACTCTTTTGTTTTTAGCGTCTTTGACATCTGTTTTATCTCTTTGTCTTTTATGTCATTTTAATACCTTTATCCTCCTTAGTATTCTTCAGGAAGTTGCCGAGTCTAAGTGCGGATAAATCCTTGGAATTTTAGGACGTGGGATTTATATCGCGTGAATTATAGCAAGCTTAAATTAATGTTTCCCAAAAAAAAAACAGCAAATGGCCTATAGTAATTTTAAAATGAAATTTCATTGATTTGATGCGTGCTTTCCAAATTTCGCCCACGTGTGGGGAGCATGGTGGTACAAAATGGCAATTAACATTGTTCAGGAAAGCTTACCTTAAAGGTTGTTGCATTATCAGAGTAAATGCTCTATGGTCATTAGTTCTGCACTGCACCACACAGCGCTAATTCTGGTAGCGTTTGAGATTTGATTTGTCTCTTTGGCCTCTTTGGTATCTTTAGTCTCTTTGGTGTCTTTAGTCTCTTTAGTCTCTTTGGTCTCTTTAGTCTCTTTTGTCTCTTTTGTATCTTTAGTCTCTTTAGTCTCTTTTGTCTCTTTTGTCTCTTGGGCTCTTTGGTCTCTTTGGTCTCTTTGGTCTCTTTGGTCTCTTTGGTCTCTTTGGTCTCTTCTTTTTATTCTTTACCTTATGACTGTGTCTTTTCAGTCTCTTTGGACTCTGCTTCTCTTTTGTCTCATTTGTATATATTTTTTTATTTTGATCTTTTATTCTCTTTTGTCTGCTGCCTCTGCGGTCTTTTTATTCTCATTGCTCCCTTGTGCTTCTTTTGTCATCTCGGTTCCTTTGTTTGATGTCGTCTTTTGTGTTTTTTGTTCTTTTGCACTCTTTTGTTTTTAGCATCTTCTACATCAGTTTTATCTCTGTGTCATTTTTGTCATTTTAATTACTTCATCCTCCTTAGTTTTCTTGATCTCTTGTTTATTTGACATTTTATTCTATTATAAATTTCATTAGTCTTTAAAGTAACTCTGCTCTGCTCTGGTGTCTTTAGTCTTTCTAGGAAGTGGCCGGGTGTAAGTGCGGAGGAATTCTCGGGATTTGAGGACAGGGCAGTTATAGGCCGTGAATTTAGGCAGGCTTCAATAAATTTTTCTCAAAGCAAAACAGTGACTGGCCTAAAGTTATTTTAAAATGAAATGTCATTGATTTGATGCCTGCTTTCCAAATGCCGTCAACATGTGGGGAACGGGGGGGTATAAAATGCCAATTAACATTGTTCATAAAAGCTTCCCTTAAAGGTTGTTACAAAATCAGAGTAAATGCAAGCAAGTCTGTGCAATTCTATTTAAACACCTATTACACATCGAGGAATTATTACATTGTGTAGATCTGACAACGTTTTTGCAAAATAATCCCGGTGACTCCCAAATTATGATGATCTGGTAATCTTTAAGTATTATTTTTTCTGTCACAACAACCGGTGCAGTTAATGGGTCTAGTAATTATTGTGCTGACAGTATGTTTAAAGCTTGACAGTTTCTTACCTTCAAAATCTGTCCTATCGCTATCAACCTGAAATATTTAAACGTCTTCCTCAAAAACACAAAAGTCATCCTGATGAATTCCCTCGCTTGATGAAGCCACCGTAATGCACCGTCCCGGCAAAAATCCCCTGCCCCGAGCATTCCGATTTAATTAAAACCTCTGCTCACCCCTTCAGCGAGCAAAACTCCCCATTTAAAGGACACTGTTTCGGCGAGCAAACACTCTTATCGGCGCCTCTGTAATCAACATCATTTAATACGCCCTGAATACACGGGGAAACAGATAAGGCGCCGTTTAATTAAGCGGCATAACCGCCGATAATACGTCCCTGGACGGAAAAATTCTTAGGGGCGCTGAGCGTGAAACGAGTCGAGGACCGCTGCAACGTTACGATACAGAAGTCGAGCAGCTAATGAAGCCCTCTCCTAATTGCAAAGCTACCATCGTCAGCTCCGGAATGGTGATAGGTGCTTAATTAGCTCCCTTTACAAATTTAATCTGTTATGCTCGCTTTATATTTGAGCGAGAGCAACTCGCTAAGTGCCAAGTTGCTAAAACCATTCTTTGGGCGCGGGGGCGCAGCCGGAGTTAATGTGGATATGCAGACTTATTGGGGTAATAACGTTGCGAATTGAGTTATGAAGAGTAAGCGTCTGGGGAAAGAAATTTGCATTGTTATGGTGGATGGCGGCGGGTGGCAGGAGCACGTGTAAATTTACTGGGTGTCTGCAGCCACGTCAGGATGGGGAGACAAATGTTGCCACGGATATACAAAGGGAGAAGAACGTCAACAATCCTTTATTACTGCCTGCTACCTGTCCGAGCATTCACAGCGGATGATGTCATCACTCCAGAAGGTTCTCTGGACGACAAACGTATATACAATGTTTTTAAAAAACGGACAGAGCTGTATATTTTGTATTTATTGTGTGATTTTAAAGAAACAATCTGTGGTTGGAAGATATTTTTGCATATGAATTTCAAGGTCAAATGAATTGAAAGAGAATTCAAAGAAAAATGTTGAATTAATTATTTACACCTGTCCGGCTCAATCACAACCCAGTGTGTCCTCCGATTTCACCAACACCCTCTGACCTCTAACCAAAAGTGAAAATTATGCAACAGCTTAGCGGAAAGTCGCAACTCGAAAATCGATGTCCCCGTTTTTCTCTCTCCTTTGTGTCGGCCAGAGCACCGAAATAACAGCAAAGAATTGTATGAAAGATAAATGGAATTATCCCTACTTTCGTGATGCTCGAGAGCTCCCAGTCGTAACACTGCAACAATTTTCTACAATTCAACTTTAAATTGTTTCATGCGGATGACGTGACGGCCCGATCCCGCTGTTGCTCTTAATTGCTGCAGAAGGACCGGTATCGATTACGCTCATCAATTATTGCAGAGTCTCCCGGAGTAGCGGAGTAAATAATGCAGCAGCAATGATTCGGAGTAAATCACGAGAGGGAGAAAAAGTTCGGACAAAGTTTTAATCGATTGTCATAACTGCACCTCCGGAATTGGCAAGTTTCGCGGATCTTGCGTTACTTCTGCTCTGATGGAAGCGGCAAACACGAGCGCAGATACAAATCATCTCGGTCTGCGGAGGACTATTTAGCACGCCGTATATTTTCCGGGAAACTTCAAGATTGGCGCCAACAAGAGCAAAAGTTCGGAAAGCTGCGCTCAAATGCGGTCGCCAAGTTGGGTTTTTCGGTCGTGAAAAGTGTGATCTGCTGTAAACAAAATAATGTTCTGCACGTAATTTAATGAATGACCGAAGGAAGTTGAAAATCCACAATTCTACTGAAAAAAGACTACAAATTAAAAATTCCTATGCCTGCATCTTCAACAACTTTAATCACCGTGGCTCGCATGGAACTTAATGGCCAACTCATTAAGAGACTCGAATAAAAAATTCATTTACTCGGATAATTATGTATGCATCCTTTTGCAGCCCGCATCATTTCAGCCCGGAACCGCATCTGGCCCAATTTAATAAATAATCCGAACAAGCTCGCGCTCAAGGTAACATTTCCCGTGTTTCCTTTTAAGCCCAAGCCCTTTTTTATTCATGAAAAAGTCAAAGAGACCACTTTTCATCATCTCCCGCAGCCCCGCCGCAACCCTTTATTCTTTCCGGGGAATACGCCAACCGTCGAGGTTTGATCAGATCTCAAAGTCTTAGCTGTCAAGATCCAAAAGTGTCAGAATGTCAAAGTATTTCATTCTATTATCTCAGAATCTCAAACTCTTAAGAACTTAATCAGTAAAAGCATGGGTGTCCCAACTTCGCCGAATCTTAAATTCTTTGGATCTAAGGAACAGGTCTCAGTGTCTTTGCTGTCAAAATCTAAAAGTGTCAGAATGTGAAAGTCTTTCATTCTAATATCTCAGATTATCAAACTCTTAAGAACTTAATCAGTCAAAGCATTAGTTTCCCAATTTTGCCGAATCTTGAATTGTTTGATTTGGTAAGCCTTGAACTTAGGATGAGATCTCAGAGTCTTAGCTGTCAAAATCTAAATGTCTCAGAATCTCAAAATATATAATTATAATATGTATCTCAGATTCTCAAACTACATATTAAGAACCTAGAAAGCCAAAGCATGAGTCTCTCAGTCTTGCCGAATCTTAAAATCTTTGACCCGGTACGGTTTGGATCTAAGGATCAGCTCTCAGAGTCTTAACTGTCAAGATCTAAAAGTACCAGAATGTCAAAATCTTTTATTCTAATATCTCAAATTGTCAAACTCTTAAGAAATTAATCAATTCACGCATGAGGTTCTCAGTTTGGCCGAATCTTAAATTGTTTGATTTTGGAGACCTTGAATCTTAGGTTCAAATCTCAGTCTT
Source organism: Diaperis boleti (assembly GCA_963583935.1). Classification (NCBI taxonomy): domain Eukaryota; kingdom Metazoa; phylum Arthropoda; class Insecta; order Coleoptera; family Tenebrionidae; genus Diaperis; species Diaperis boleti. Next base: position 11,783,555 of record OY757242.1, read on the forward strand.
AGCTGTCAAAATCTAAAAGTCTCACAATCTCAAAATATTTAATTATGTTATGTATCTCAGAGTGTCAAACTCTTGAGATCCTAGGAACTCAAAGCATGAGTCTCCAAATTGCGCCGAATCTTAAATTCTTTGAGCTGGTAGGCTTTGGATCTAAATATCATCTCTCAGAATCTTAACTGTCAAGATTTAAAAGTGTCAGAATATCAAAATCTCTAATATAATATCTCAGATTCTCAAACTCTTAAGATCTTAGGACGTGAAAGCATGAGTCTCCCAGTATCGCCAAATCCTAAATATTTTCATCCTGTAGGCCTTGGATTCAAGGAGCAGCTCCCGGAGTCTTAGCTGTCAAGATCTAAAAGTGTCAGAATGTCAAAATCTTTAATATAATATCTCAGATTCTCAAACTCTTAAGATCTTAGGACGTGAAAGCGTGAGTCCTCAGTCTCGTCGAATCTTAAATTTTTTTATCTGGTAGGCTTTGGATCTAAGGATCAGCTTTCAGAGTCTTAGCTGTCAAGATCTAAATGTGTCAAAATCTCAAAACCTTCCATTCTAATATTTCAGATTTTCAAACTCTTAAGAACTTAAAATGTCAAATCATGAGTCTCCCAGTTTTGAGGAAACTTAAATTGTTTGATCTTATAGGCCTTGGATATTAGGATAAGACTCTTTAGATTTTGTTAAATTTTTAATATCCCACATTTCCAGACTCTTAAGTTCTCAGAAAGTCAAGAACTCAGATCTTCAGTGTCAAGAGCATCACAATCTCAATGTATGAGCTTGTCAGTTTCACTCAATCTTAAATTGTTTGAATTTCTGATAACAGACACCTGGGATCTTGGAATCTCAAGAAGATAAACTTCAAAACATCAGAAGATCGCGATTTTGAAAATACCAGCATGCCCGAATGTAAAAATCTTCAAATTTTGAATTTCAAAATATAAGAATGTCAAAACTGTAGAAAAGTCTTCTGAATCCTGACATTCTTTAATTTCTGATCTTGGATGCATTTAATCTCAAGATCTCAGAATCTTAGATATACAGAATGTCCTTATATCAATATCTAAAATTGTCAGCATGTCAAAATCTTTCATTCTAATATTTCGGATTCTCAAACTCTTAAGAACTTTAGAAGTCAAAGCATGTTTCTCTAGTGTCAAAATATTAAGATCTTAGGAAGTCAATTTTGTAGGTTTTGGATTAAAGGAACGGCTATCAGATTCTTAGCTGTCAAGATCTAAAAGTGTCAGAATGTCAAAATCTTTCCGTCCAATTTCTCATTTTCTCAAACTCTTAAGAACTTAATCAGTCAAAGTATGAGTCTCCCAATTTCGCCGAGTCTTAAATTGATTGATTTGGTAAGCTTCGGAAATTAGGATCAGAACTTACAGTGTTAGCTGTCAAAATCCAAAAGCCTAAGAATCTCAGAATATTTAATTATAATAATGTATCTCAGATTCTCAAAATCTTAAGATCCTCGGATGTGAAAGCATAAGACTCCCAGTCTCGAAGAATCTTAAATTGCTTGATCTTGTAGGCCTTGGATCTAAGGATCAGTTCTCAGAGTGTTAGCTGTCAAGGTCTAAAAGTGTCTAAATCTTTAATTTTAATATCTCAGATCCTCAAACTTTTTAAGATCTTTGGAAGTGAAAGCAGGTATCTCTCAGTCTCGCCGAATCTTAAATTGCTTGATTTTGTAGGTTTTGGATTTAATGATCAAATCTCAGAGTCTTAGCTGTCAAATCTAAGTCTCATAATGTGAAAGTATTTAATTACAATATCTCAGCTTCTCAAACTCTTAAGAACCTAATCAGTCAAACCATGAGTATCTCAGTTTCGCCGAATCCTAAATTGTTTGATTTGGTAAGCCTTGGAACTTAGGATTAGATTTTTGAGTCTTAGCTGTCAAAATCCAAAAATCTCAGAATCTCAAAGGATTTAATTATAATAATGCATCTTAGATCCTCACACTCTTAAAATCTTAGGAAGTCATAGCATGAGTCTCCCAGTTCAGCCAAATCTTAAATTGTTTGATTTTGTAGGCCTTGGATCTTGGGATTAGATCTCACAGTCTTAGCTGTCAAAATCTAAGTCTAATAATGTCAAAATATTTAATTATAATATCTCAGGTTCTCAAACTCTTAAGATCTTAAAAATTTGGCGGTATTTTAGTCTGTTCAGAGGAACCAGAAAGTCAAAGCTTTAGACTCCCAGTTTAGACGCATCTTAAATTGTTTGATTTTGCAGGCTTTGGATTCAAGGAACAGCTCTCAGAGTCTTAGCTGTCAAGATTTAAAAGTGTCAGAATGTCAAAATCTTCCATTCTTATATCTCAGATTCTCAAACTGTTAAGAACCTAATCAGTCAAAGCAGGAGTATCTCAGTTTCTCCGAATCCTAAATTGTTTGATTTGGAAAGTCTTAGATCTTAGTATCAGATCTTAGAGTCTTAGTTGTCAAAATTCAAAAGACTCAGAATCTCAAAATATTTAATTGTAATAATGCGTCTTAGATTCTCAAACTCTTAAGATCTTAGGAAGTCAAAGCATGAGTCTCCCAGTTGAGCCAAATCTTAAATTGTTTGATTTTGTAGGTCTTGGATCTTGGGATTAGATCTCACAGTCTTAGCTGTCAAAATCTAAGTCTAATAATGTCAAAATAATTAATTATAATATCTCAGGTTCTCAAACTCTTAAGATCTTAAAAATTTGGCGGTATTTTAGTCTGTTCAGAGAAACCAGAAAGTCAAAGCTTTAGACTCCCGGTTTAGCCGCATCTTAAATTGTTTGATTTTGCAGGCCTTGGATTCAAGGAACAGCTCTCAGAGTCTTAGCTGTCAAGATTTAAAAGTGTCAGAATGTCAAAATATTTCATTCTAATATCTCAGATTCTCAAACTCTTAAGAACCTAATCAGTCAAACCATGAGTATTTCAGTTTCTCCGAATCCTAAATTGTTTGATTTGGTAAGTCTTAGATCTTAGTATCAGATCTTAGAGTCTTAGTTGTCAAAATCCAAAAAACTCAGAATCTCAAAATATTTAATTGTAATAATGCGTCTTAGATGCTCAAACTCTTAAGATCTTAGGAAGTCAAAGCATGAGTCTCCCAGTTGAGCCAAATTTTAAATGGTTTTATTTTGTAGGTCTTGGATCTTAGGATCAGATCTCAGAGTCTTAGCTGTCAAGATTTAAAAGTGTCAGAATTTCAAAATTTTTCATTCTAATATCTCAGATTTTCAAACTCTTAAGAACTTAAGAAGTCTAAGCATGAGTCTCCCATAAAGCTTGAGATCTACAATCTTCAATTTGGAATGAGAAATGTAGAGTCTGAACACCAGAATCTAAAATCTATAATTTGGAATTTGGAATCTGGAATCTGGAATCTGGAATCTGGAATCTGGAATCTGGATTCTAGAAGCTCTAATCTAGAATTTGGAATCCGGAATTAAGAATCTGAAATCTTGTGTTTGAAATCTAGAATCTGGAATTTAGAATCTGGAATTTGTTATATAAAAGTTTGAATGTAGAATCTGAAGTCTATATGATGAAATTCAGAATATTATGAAGCCAGAATCCAGAAAGTGAAATCTCGAATATAATGTCGAAGTCTGAATCGTAAAATATAAAAACTGAAATCTGGAATCTAGAATGTAGATGCTGTAATATGTAATCCAAAATCTAAAACTTGATACTCTGTAAACTGACGATTATGTTATTCACTGATGAAATCTGTATTCTGAAATCTAAAATATAAAATTCGAAATTTGGAGTGACATCCAGTTTCTTAAATCTAAACCTTGAGATTTACAATCTTTAATTTGGAATGAGAAATCTAGAATCTGAACACCAGAATCTAAAATCTATAATCCGGAATCTATAATCTGGAATCTGGGATCTAGGATCTGGAATCTAGTATCTGTAAGAATGTCAAAACTTTAAAAGTTTTTGGAATTCTGAACTTGGAGGCTCATAATCTCAAGATCTCAGAATCTTAGATATTCAGAATGTCGTTATATTAAGATCTAATAGTCATAATGTAAAAATTGACGAAACTGGAAATTTTGTTATATTTTTAATATCTTACATTTCCAGACTCTTAAGATCTCAGAAAGTAATTCATATTTTCAAAGTTTCAGAGCATCAACATCTCAAAGTTGCGCGGAATCTTAAATTGTTTGAATTTCTGATATTGAACACCTGGGATCTTCAAATATCAAGAACTTAAAACTCAAAGCATCAGAGGACTAAAGTTTGAATCCTGATGTTCTTAAATTTGTGATCTTGCATGTAATCTCAACATCTCAAAATCTTCTATATTCAGAATGAATTGTTCTCTTTTATTTAAACCCTGTTTTGTCTTCTACAAGAAGGTGTTCACAAGGAGGAAGACACAACAAAGGTCACTCCCACCCCCACACCTCCTCGGGGGGCGGCGTGCCGTATCGGGAACGGCTCATAACGCATATCCGCGAGTTTCGAGTGTCACAACTCTATTGATTTCCGCAAAGATTTATTACCAGCGGCCGTAGATGCGCCATGCTAATGCTTAACTGATTGATGACCTGCATTGCAAACCATAAACAAATTATAATTAATTTCTTTTCGATACAGGAGCCCGCAATTAATGACCTAAGATTTATTTGATTAATTCGCCGGCTGCGGTCTTGGGGATTTTTCACGGCCGGAAGCACGAAAAGGCCGGCCATTTGTTTCCGGTATTAATATTTCCTATTCGATGGGGTTGAAGGCAAAGTTGTTTCACACCAACGACGCTAAAACATTTTCCCTACGAGAACCCCCGACATTTTTCAGCCAGACCCACTGAAAACTTGATAAAACCGTAAAACGTTCAGGATGTTCATTAGGCGGTCGCGTTCGTAATTTGTCTTCGCTCCCGTTTTTACCTGCCGCGCTTTTCCTGCCGCTGAAAAATTACCATATAAATAAATAACGTCGAAACTGGGTCCAGCGGCGGCTGGAAAGTTCTGGAGCGGAACCCACCTGGACGAGTAACGACAAGAAAGCATAAATTCGTTAGACGAGTGAAGAGGACTTCACCATGAATAATTCCAAGAGACTGAGTCAGCAGCTGCTCTACCACTAATTCAATTACTGGTCTTCCCGGGCTCGGCCGCAGGGATAAGATTATCCGGCGAGTTCGCTTGACCCGGAATCCGCTCATCTGCGAATGTACAAATATACAAAATACTTACGGCTGCCAACTGCTGAGTGGACGGGTTTGGGGCGGTCGTCCCGGTTTCAAAATGCTTCGTCATTTAGAAAACTCCTTTATGGGTAATGTGGAGCGGCCTCGAGTGCTTAAGTATTTTTCTTTACGCGCGGGAGGCAGTTTAGAATTAGCATAACGAAAAAGCGGGAGGTTTAGGAGTGGGGAACAACCAATATATTTTCTTAAAAAATTATATCAAATTGTATAATTTCAAGTCAAGAGTCGCCGATAGTCAACACATAATCGCCATCTGCCGTTCTTTTTTTCACTATTGGCGAACACGATTGAGGTATACTGAGTGGGAAAAACATCCTTGTTCATTAAACATCAAGGATACAATAACTTTCCTAACCTCATAACTTTTATGACGTCACAGATTTCAAGTATTATACAGAGACCATTTTACGTTTGTTATTTTACATATTTTGACTAACAGAAACTAATAAATGCTTTCATCTCTGTATCTGTAAAGTTTCACTTCGAAATGGCGCGACGGCCACAATACCCAATTAATATTTTTTTTAATGGCACTGTGTCAATGGTTGCATTCGTTTATACCGTAAATAAGCTGAGGACAATTCCGGTTTTAGCGCGCGTTTAACTTTCGCCCCATAAACCACCGCCCCCGCCGCCGGCTCTAATTATTTATCGCCCAAACGTAAATTAAACTCCACAACGTAAACTTCCATTACATTTTACAACATTGTTCCCGATCACAATTTGAAAAACGTGCGGCGTCAGATAAATACCAGCGCTTAATAAAACGTCACGCAAATTCGTCGTTATTGTGTGTATGTGTGTGTTTTAAAATAACGAAAAAATGCTGTCGATCGTCATTACCAGCCGCAACATGTCATTATCGGCCATTTTAAAATTAACCTTTGATCTTGGTGAGTTATTGAGCTATTGTCATTAAATTGATTATAAAGCAGCTACAATAGCTCGTCAGTGTAAATTTCCGCTGCAAACATCCGAATATACATAATATTGTTTCATTAGTTTAAAGCTGACCGCAAAAGCAAATTGCAGGTACACAGTGATGTTAACCCCCGGACTGGATGTTGTCTGCAGTTTCGGAGTATGTAAATATAAACAATTTTGGGGTTGAGTTGAATGGGATCAATTAGGGGAGGGATGTTGTTTGTGGTAGTATTACATAAAATAGTTTATTATATACCAAGCTAGGAAAGTCGTTTTTCTTATCTGAGCCTATAAAGTTCGTGGTTTATACATTATTTTTTTCAATCATATTTTTCTGTATATTGTTGTATTTATAATATTACATAAAATACTCTTGATTTGGAAAATTACAAATTGATGCTTTTTTTTTGTAGAAACAAATCGATAAAAGTAGCTCTGGATAGTAAATTTAAAATGATGTATCACACGACCCCCCCCCTCGACGCCATTTAAATTTTTTAAGGGGGTGCCCCCCTGGCTAAAGAAGTGAGATTTAAGACTTGAAAGTTTGGTACAATTTGGTCCCCCTTGATAACAAAATTGACCTGTTCGAGCGTTTTCTTCTGAGTCTTTCTGCTGAGTTGGGCAGTACAAATTTTAGTTGGGACACCCGGTATTTTAAAACCATATATCTTGGGATTTTTACAGTTAGAATTTTTAAATATTTTACTACGTCATCTCATATTAGGGACTGCCACAGGTTTAAATAACTAATATACTTCGTTAATCACCCTGCAGATCTGTAGGTTTATATCTAGTTTATGTATAATATATCTTTTGTTATTTTGTTTCTTTTGCATTTTTATCTTTTTATTCCTTCTAGTCTCCGGTATTGTTTTAGTTTCTTTGATCTTTATGGTTTATTTTTCCCTTTTTGCCTTTTTTGTTTTCTTGTTTTTTTTGTTTTTTCACTTTTGTCTCGATTAGCCTATTTGTGGTCTTTGCTTTTTTTGTATTTTGTCACTTTTATATTTTAGTCTGTTTAGACTTTTTGGTTTCTTTGTTCTGACTACACTTTTGTTTTGTTCCTTTACTTCTCTTTATCAATTTGCTCTATTGGGTCCAATGACCTCTCTGGTCTTTCATCTGTCTTGTATAATCAGTCTGATTGGTGTCGTTGGCCCCTTTAGTTTGTTCAATCACTTTCGATGGCCTCTTTGATCTTCCGTCTGTCTGGTCTAATTCGTTTCTTTGGTGCCGTTTACATTTATTAACTCTTTTAATTCTTTTTGGGTTGCTTAGTTAGTCTCTTTGGTCACTTTGATCTCTTTGGTGTATTTGGTAGCTTTGGTCTTTCTAGTCTTTTTGGTCTCTTCGTTCTCTCCAATCTCTTTGGTTTTTTCGGTTTGTTTAGTCCCCAAAGTCCCGCAAGGCCCTCAAGTCTCTTTAGTTTATTTAGTTTCTTGGTCTCTTAGGTCTCTTCAGTTTCTTTAGACTTTTTTGTCTCTTTAATCTCTTTCGTCTTTTTAGACCTTTACACATTTTTGTCCATTTAGTCCCTTCAATCCCTATTTTCACATTGGTCCCCAGAGTCCCTCAAGTCCCTCCATAGTTTAGATCATTTGATTCCTTTAGTCCCTTTAGTAATTTTAGTCCCTTAAGCACCTCAAGTCAGTTAAGTTTCCAGCTTCATCTGTTTTTTTTTAGTATCTTTGTTCTCTTTAGTTCCTTTGGTCCCTACAGTAAATTCGGTCCATTTATTCTATTTTGTTTCTTAAGAATGTTTTATCTCTTTAGTCTTTTTAATCCCGTTATACCATTAATTTATTCTCTATAAACCCTCTTGACACTTCAGTTCATTTTCTTCCTTTATTCCCGTTAGTCCTTTTCGTCCCTTTAGTACCTTAAGTCCCTTAAATCTCTTCGATATCTTTGGTCTCTTCAATCTCTTCACTCCCTTTAGTCCCTTTGATACTTAAAGTTCCTTTAGTGTTTCATGTCTCTTAAGTATCTTAAGTCTCTCAACTTCCTCTTTTTCTATTTCTTTAGTTTCTGTCGCTTCTTTAAATCCTTTGGTTCCTTTAGTGCTTTTAGTCCCTCAAGCTTATGTCCCTTAATCTCATTTATCTCTTTGGTGTCCTTAGTCTCTCAATCTCTTTGCTCCCTTAGTCCTTTGAGCCCCTTAAGTCCTTCAAGTCTCTTAAGTATCTCAAGTCCCTCAAGGCCCTTAAGTTTCTCAAGTTTCTCTGTAATTTTTTAGTTGCTTTGGCTTCTGTCAATAATTTGGTTCCTTTGGTCCCTTTGGTGCATTTAGTCCTTTTTGATCCCAATACTCTTCTTGGTGTCTTTGATACCTTTTATCTCTTGTACCATCTTGTTTCTTTTGTTTTTTGTCTTTGTCTATTTGTCCTCTTTGCCCTTTTTTCAATCTAATTGTTTTTTTAGACTCTTTGGTCAATTTATTTGATTTAAGATACTAAATCTTTGGTCTCTTTAGACTCTTAGTTTCTTTAGGTCCTTTAGTTACCTTAGATTCCTTTGGTTCCTTTATTTAATTTTTTTAGTTTCTTTTATTTGTTTTTGTTTCTTCAGTCCCTTAAATTCCTTAAGTCCCTCAAGTCCGTCAAGTCTCTTTAGTTTATTTATTTTATTTAGTTTCCTTAAACTCTTTGGACTCTTTAGTTCCTTTAATCCTTTTAACCGGATTTACCCTTCCTGCATTTTAGTTCCTGTACTCTCCTTAGTCTCTTTATTCCCAATAGTATCTTATCCCTTAAGTTTCTTTTGTTTCTTTAGTCCCTTTGGTCACTCAAGTCCCTCCAGTCCCTTAGTCTCTGAAGTCCCTCAAGTCCCTCAGATCCCCCAAGTCTCTAAGGTCCCTCTATATTTTCGTTCTTTATACCGTTTGGTCATTTAAGAAACTCAAGTCCCTCAAGTCTCTAGTCTCTTTAGTCTCTTTAGTCCATTTGGTTTGCGTTATCCTTTTTGTCCCTTGAGTCTTTTTCGACTCTTTAAAGGTTTAACAGGGTCCATTTACGCAAATTTGATGATGAATTGAATTTAATTAATTTAAAACATTTCAATCTGGCCCTTTTGTTTAATTTATAATTTGGTTTGTTTCTATAGTCTTTTTGGTTTGTTTGATCCCTTTTTTCTCTTGTATCATCTGTTTTTTTGTCTTTGTCTATTTGTCCTCTTTGACCTTTTTAGTGTCTGTACTCTGTTGTCTCTTTGTCTCATTGGTCTCTTTTGTACTCTAAACCCTTTTTAGTCTTTTCAATATATTTTGTTTCTTTGTGCGTTTTGTCTCTTTAGTAATTTTAACTTCTTTAATTTTTTGATCTTTTATTTGAACTCAGTTCCTTTAGTTCTTTTATTCCCTTTAGTCCCTTTAGTAGCTTAAGCCCCTTAAATCTCTTTTATCTCTTTGGTCTCCATAGTCTCTCAATATCTTTACTTCTTTTAGTGCTTTTGGTCCTTTCAGTCTCTTAAGTCCGTCAAGTCCAAGTATCTCAAGTCCCTCAAGACCTTTAAGTTTCTCAAGTCTCTCGGTAATTTCTTTAGTTGCTTTGGTTTCTTTGGTACATTTAGTTCTTCTAGTCGCTCTTTCTTTTTAATCCCAATAGTTTTTTGGTGTCTTTGATAACTTTTGTCATCTTGTTTCTTTTGTTTTTTGTCTTTATCCACTTGTTCTCTTCGCCCCTTTTTCAATCTTTTGTCCTTTTTAGACTCTTTAGTTCCTTTATTTTATTTAGTTTCTTTAGTCCCTTTAGCCCCGAAGTCCGTTAAGTATTTTAAGTCTTTCAAGTCCCTCTTTCTCTATTTCTTTAGTTTCTTTCGTTTCTTTGGATACTTTGGTCCCTTTAGTTCTTTTGATCCCTTTAGGTTCTTTATTAACTCAAGTCGCCCATTTTTTTGTATCTATAGTCTTCTTGGCGTCTTTGATCCCTTTTATCTCTGTATCAACTTGTTTCTTTTGTTTTTGTCTTTCTCTATATGTCCTCTTCGTCCTTTTCAGTGTGTTCAATCTCTTTCGCATTGTTAGACTATTTAGTTCCTATAGTACCTTTAGTCTTTTAAGTCCCTTTATTTTATTTAGTTTTTTTAGTCTTTTTGGTCTTTTTGGTCTCTTTAATCTCTTTACTATCTTTAGTATTTCTACTCCCTTTGGCCCCGTTAGTTCCTTCAGTCCCTTCAGTCCCGTTTTTCCCTCTGTAGTTCCTCAAGTCCCTCTGTAGTTCCGCTCCTTTGGTTCCTTTAATCCCTTTTGTGCCTTTGATCACTTAAATCACTCAGGTCCCTCAAGTCTCTAGTTTCTTTAGTTTCTTTAGTCTCTTTATTCCCTCTGGTCTGCTTTATTTTTTGCCCTTTGCGTCTTTTTGTACTTTACCCTTTTATTTAATCTGTATTTTTCTTTCCTCTAAAGTGTGTCTTTGGTCCCTCTTATCTTTTGCATCATCTTGTTTTTTGTTTTTTGTCTTTGTCTATTAAATTTGTACTTTTCGCCCTTTCTTTATAGTATTTTCAATATATTTTGTCTCTTTGTCCGTTTTGTCTCTTTAGTAACTTTAACCTCTTGATATTGTTTGGTCTTTGGTTTAATCCCTTTAGTCCCCATAGTAGCTTAAGTCCCTTAAATCTCTTTGATTTCTTTGGTCTCCTTAGTCTGTCAATCTGTTTACTCCCTTTGAGTTCCTTAAGTCCCTCAAGTCCCCCTTAAGGCCCTTAAGTCCCTCAAGCCCCCTACGAGTTTACCGAGGTAGTGGCTCTACGGTTTTCGGCCGTACTTGAAATTCGTACGCTTCCCATTGCGGTTTTTTTTTGGAGGTTTTCCTTTACAATTAGCCGAATGGTGGGAGCCTGTACTCAGTAAATAGTTTATTTTAAATAAACGTTTAACAACTTGACTCAATTATTCACCTGTTTTGGTATTAAGTAGTGTAGAATGCTTATGGGTATTTTTCACCCACGCCATGTAAATGTTTTGGTTGAGAGGGTCATGCATCCTAGGGTTAATACCTTTAACCCTTTAACGCCTTACTCCCGTTAGTCCATATGATATCTTAAGTCTCTTTGGTTTTTTGATCCCTTTGGTTGCTTTATTCTCTTTAGTCCCTGCAGTACCTTAAATCCCTTAAGTCTCTTTGGTCCCTTTAGTCTCGTTGGTCTTTTATGTCACTTTGGTTTCTCTAGTTTTTTTGGTCTCTTCGTTCTCTTGAGTATCTTGAATCTTTTTGATCACTTTGGTTTCTTTAGTCCCTCAAGTCAGTTTATAGTTTATATCCTTTGATTCCTCTAGTCCCTTTAGTGATTTTAATCCTTTAAGCCCCTCAAGTCACTCATGTCTCTAGCTTCATTTTTTTTTCAGTTTCCTTGGTCTCTTTAGTTCCTTTGTCCCTATAGTACCTTTGATCCAGTTCCTTAAGTTTCTTTATTCTATTTGCTTCCTTAAGACTCTTTAATCTCTTTAGTCTTTTTAATCCCTTTATACCATATATTCTCTATAGACCCTTTGGTTACTTCAGTCCCTTAAATCCCTTCGATCCCTTTGGTCTCTTTAACTTCTTTACACCCTTTAGTCCCTATGGTCCCTTAAGTCCCTAAAGTCCCTTAAGTCCCTTAAATATATTAAGTCTCTCAAGTCCTTTTTTCTCTATTTCTATTTCTTTAGCTTATTTTAGTTCTTTTGGTCCCTTTAGAGCCTTTAGTCCCTCAAGTCGCCCACTTTTTGTCTCTATAGTCTTCTTGGTGTCTTTGATAATCTTATCTCTTTTATGAGCTTGTGTCTGTTGTTTTCGTCTTTCTCCATTTGTCCTCTTCGTCCTTTTCAGTGTGTTCAATATCTTTCGCCTTGTTAGACTATTTAGATCCTTTGGTCCCTATAGTGCCTTTACTCTATTAAGTCCCCAAAAATTCCTTTATTTTATTTAGTTTCTTTAGTCTCTTTGGTCTTTTTAGTCTCTTTGGTCTCTTTACTATTTTTAGTTTCTCTGCTTCCTTTGGCCCAGTACCTCCTTCAATCCCTTCAGTCCCCTATTTTCCCTTTTGTGCCTCTAGTCTCTAGTTTCTTTCGTCTCTTTAGTCGCTTTGACCTGCTTTATTTTTTTGCCCTTTGAGTCTTTTTGTACTATGCCCGTTTGTTTAATTTGTATTTTTTTTTGTCTCTATAGTGTCTTTGATCGCTCACGTCTTTTGTATCATCTTGTTTTCTTTTCTTTTTTGCCTTTGTCTCTTTGTATTCTTCACCCTTTTTAGTGTTTTCAATATATTTTGCCTCTTTGTCCGTTTTGTCTCTTTAGTTACTTTAACCTCTTGATATTTTTTGGTTTTTGGTTTATTTGAACACAGTCCCTTTAGTTCTTTTAGTTCCTTTAGTCCCTATAGTAGTTTAAGTCTCTTAAATCTATTTCATGTTTATGTTCTCCTTAGTCTCTCAATCTCTCTTACTCCCTTTAGTGCCATTGGTCCTTCATGTCGCTCTTTCTTTTTGATCCCAATAGACTTATTCGTGTCTTTGATACCTTCTATCTCTTGTATCATCTTGTTTCTTTTGTTTTTTGTCTTTGTCTGTTTGTCCTCTTCGCCCCCTTTCCAATCTTTTTGCCTTTTTAGTCTTTTTAGTTCCCTTATTTTATTTAGCTTCTTTAGTCTCTTTGGTCTCTTTAGACTCTTTAGTTCCTTGAGTTCCTTCAGTTCCTTCAGTTCCTTCAGTTCCTTCAGTTCCTTCAGTTCCTTCAGTTCCTTCAGTTCCTTCAGTTCCTTCAGTTCCTTCAGTTCCTTCAGTTAATTCAGTTCCTTCAGTTCCTTCAGTTCCTTCAGTTCCTTCAGTTCCTTCAGTCCCTCAAGTCTCTTTAGTTTATTGATTTTATTTACTTTCCTTAAACTCATTGCACTCTTTAGTCCCTTTAATTCTTTTAACCGGATTTACCCTTCCGTTACTTTAGTTTCTGTATTCTCCTTAGTCCCTTTATTCCCAATGGTACCTTATCTCTTAAGTTTCTTTGGTTTATTTAGTCCCTTTAGTCTATGAAGTCCCTCCAGTCCCTCAGTTTCTCAAATCTCAAAAATTTCTTTGGTTCCTTTATTCTTTTTAGTCCCTTTATTCCCAATAGTACCTTATCCCTTAAGTTTCTTTGGTCCCTCAGATCCCTCAAGTCTCTAAAGTCCCTCTGTAGTTTCGTTCTTTAGAGCGTTTGGTCATTTAAGTCCCTCAAGTTTCTAATATCTTTAGTCCCTTTGGTTCTTTTGGTCTGCGTTATCCTTTTTGTCCCTTGAGTCTTTTTAGACGCTGGCCCTTTTGTTCAATTTCTAAATTGGATTGTCTCTATAGTCTTCGTGGTGTCTTTAATCACTTTTGTCTCTTGCATCATCTTGTTTTTTATTGTCTTTGTCTATTTGTGATCTTTGACCTTTTAATTGTCTGCACTCTGTTGTCTCTTTGTCTCATTGGTCTCTTATGTACTCTTCACCCTTTTTTGTGTTTTCAATATATTTTGTCTCTTTGTCCTTTAGTAATTTTAACTTCTTGATATTTTTTGCTTTTTTATTTGAACTCAGTTCCTTTAGTTCTTTTAGTCCCTTTAGTAGCTTAAACCCCTTAAATCTCTTTGGTCTCCTTAGTCTCCCAATCTCTTTACTTCCTTTGGTGCCTTTGGTCCTTTGAGTCCCTTAAGTCCCTCAAGTCCCTTAAGTATCTCAAGTCCCTCAAGGCCTTTAAGTTTCTCAAGTCTCTCGGTAATTTTTTTAGTTGCTTTGGTTTCTTTCGATCCTTTGATTTCTTTGGTGCATTTACTCCTTCTAGTCGCCCTTTCTTTTTAATCCCAACGGTTTTCTTGGTGTCTTTGATACCTTTTATCATCTTGTTTCTTTTGTTTTTTTGTCTTTGTCTACTTTCTGTCCTCTTCGCTTCTTTTTCAATCTTTTTGCCTTTTTAGACTCTTTAGTCCCTTTATTTTATTTAGTTTCTTTAGTCTCTTTAGCCCCGAAGTCCGTTAAGTATTTTAAGCCTTTCAAGTCCCTCTTTCTCTATATCTTTAGTTTCTTTCGTTTCTTTGGATACTTTGGTTCCTTTAGTTCCTTTGATCCCTTTAGGTTCTTTATTAACTCAAGTCGCCCATTTTTTTGTATCTATAGTCTTCTTGGCGTCTTTGATCCCTTTTATTTCTGTATCAACTTGTTTCTTTTGTTTTTGTCTTTCTCTATATGTCCTCTTCGTCCTTTTCAGTGTGTTCAATCTCTTTCGCATTGTTAGACTATTTAGTCCCTATAGTACCTTTAGTCTTTTAAGTCCCTTAAGTCCTTTTATTTTATTTAGTTTTTTTAGTTTCTTTGATCTTTTTGGTCTCTTTAATCTCTTTACTATCTTTAGTATTTCTACTCCTTCAGTCCCTTCAGTCCCCGTTTTTCCCTTTTGTCCCAAAATTCCCTTAAGACCAAGTCCCTCAAGTAGATCTGGATTACCGTTCCTTTAGTCTCTTTTGTGCCTTTGATCACTTAAATCACTCAAGTCCCTGAAGTCTCCAGTGAGTTTCTTTAGTCTCTTTATTCCCTTTGGTCTGCTTTGTTTTTTTGCCCTTTGAGTCTTTTTGTACTCTGCCCTTTTGTTTAATTTGTATCTTTTTTAGCCTCTCATCATCTCTTTGTCTATTAAATTTGTACCCTTCACCCCTTTTTCAATCTTTTTGAGTTTTTAGATTTTTAGTCCCTTTATTTTATTCAGTTTCCTTAGTCTCTTTGGTCTCCTTAGACTCTTTACTCTCTTTAGTTTGTTTACGTCTTTATGTCCCCAGAGTCTCTCAATTCCCTCTGGTTACTTCAGTTCCTCAAATCCCTCAAGCCCCTTAAGTTCTTAGTCATTTTAGTTTCGTTAGTTCCTTTAGTTTCTTTTGTCTCTTTTGATTTTTTTTGTTTCTTTGGTCTCTAAATTTCTTTAAGTTCCTCAAGTCCTTAAAGTCTCTTTAGTTTATTTAATTTATTTGGTCTCTTTGGTGCCGTTCGTCCCTTTAGTCAATTTAGTAAATTAAATCCCTTAAATCTCTTTGATCTCTTTGGTCTCTTCAATTTCTTCACTCTCTTTAGTTCCTTTGGTCTTTTGAGTCCCTTTATTCGTCAAGTCTCTTAAGTATCTTAAGTTTCTCAAGTCCCTCTATCTCCATTTCTTTTGTTTCTTTCGCTTTTTTGGATCCTTTGGTCCCTTTAGTGCCTTTAGTCCTTCAAATCGCCCATTTTTGCCCTTATAGTCTTCTTGATGTCTTTGATCCCTTTTATTTCTTGATCGCTCACGTCTTTTGTATCATCTTGTTTTTTTTTCTTTTTTGCCTTTGTCTATTTGTAGTGTTCACCCTTTTTAGTGTCTTCAATATTTTTTGACTCTTTCTCCGTTTTGTAACTTTAGTAATTTTAACCTCTTGATATCTTTTGGTCTTTTGGTTTATTTGAACTCAGTCGCTTTAGTTAATTTATTCCCTTTAGTCCTTTAGTCCCTATAGTCCCTAAAATCTCTTTCATCTCTTTGGTTTTCTAAGTCTCTCAATCTCTTTACTCCCATTAGAGTTTTTGGTTGTTTGAGGCCCTTAAGTCTCTTAAGTTCGTTAAGTCCCTTAAGTTTCTCAAGTCCTTCAAGGTCCTCAAGTCCCTCTGTAATTTCTTTAGTTGCTTTGGTTTCTTTCGATCCTTTAGTTCCTATGGTTCCGTTGGTCCTTTTGGTACATTTAATCGTTCAAGTCGCTCTTTTGTTTTGATAGTCTTCTTGGTGTTTTTGATACCTTTTATCTGTTGTGTCATTTTGTTTCTTTTGTTTTTTGTTTTTGTCTGTTTGTCCTCTTCGCCCCATTTTAAATCTTTTTAGAATTTTTAGTCCCTTTATTTTATTTAGTTTCTTTAGTCTCTTTGGTATCTTTGGTCTCTTAACTCTTAACCTTTTTGTTCTTAAAGTCCCTCAATTTTCTCTGGTTAATTTAGTTCCTCGTTCCCTTAAATCCCTCAAGTCCCTAAAGTCTTTGGTGTCGTTCGTCCCTTTTGACCCTTTAGTTCCAATGGTACCTTTGGTCCGTTAGGTGCCATAAGTTTCTTTATTTTATTTAGTTTCTTCAAACTCTTTAGTCTCTTTAGTCCCTTTATTACCTTTAACCCCATTTACCCTTCGGTAACTTCGGTCACTTTAGTTCCTTTATTTCCCTTCCTCCCTTTAGTCCATTCTTTGATCCCTTTGGTTGCTTTATTCTCTTTAGTCCTTTAAATTCCTTAAGTCTCTTTGGTTTCTTTTGTCTTGTTGGTCTTTTTAGTCTCTTTGGTCTCTTACGTCACTTTGCTTTCTCTAGTCTTTTTTTTAGTTTCTTCGTTCTCTTGAGTCTCTTGAACCTTTTTGATCTCTTCGGTCTCTTTAGTTCCCAAAGTTCCTCTAGTCCCTTTAGAGTTTAGATCCTTATTGATTCTTTTAGTTCCTTTAAGCCCCTCAAGTCACTCAGGTCTCTAGCTTCATTTGTTTTTTTTATAGTACCTTTGATCCATTAAGTTCCTTAAGTTTCTTTATTCTATTTTGTTCCTTAAGACTCTGTAATCTCTTTAGTCTTTTTAATCCCTTTATACCTTTATACCTTATTTTAGTCCCTTAAATCCCTTCGATCTCGTTGCTCTCTTTAACTTCTTTATTCCCTTCTTTAAGTCCCTTTTTCTCTATTTCTATTTCTTTAGTTTCTTTTGCTTCTTTAGATTCTTTGATTATTTTAGTTCCTTTGGTGCCTTTAGTGCCTTTAGTCCCTCAAGTCGCCCATTTTTTTGCCTCTATAGTCTCCTTGGTGGCTTTGATCCTTTTATCTCTTTTATCATCTTGTATCTTTTGTTTTCGTCTTTCTCCATTTGTCCTCTTCGTCCTTTTCAGTGTGTTCACTCTCTTTCGTCTTGTTAGACTGTTTAGTCCCTTTGGTCCCCAAAAGTCCCTTTATTTTATTTACTTTCTTTAGTCTCTTTGGTCTCGTTAGTATTTTTAGTTTCTCTACTACTTTTGGTCCCGTTAGTTCTTTCAGTCCCTAGAGTCCCCTTTTGTGCCTTTGATCACTTAAGTCACTCAAGTCCCTAAAATCTCCAATTTCTTGAGTTTCTTTAGTTCCTTTAGTCCCTTTGGTCTGCTTTATTTCTTCGCCCTTTGAGTCTTTTTGTACTATGCCCTTTTGTTTGATTTGTTTTTTTTTGCCTCTATAGTGTCTTTAATCCCTCTTATCTCTTGTATCATATTCTTTTTTCTTTTTTGTCTTTGTCTATTTGTCCTCTTCACCCTTTTTTAGTGTTTTCAATATATTTTGCTTCTTTGTCCGTTTTGTCTCTTTAGTAAGTCTTTTGATTTATTTGAACTCAGTCGCTTTAGTTCATTTATTCCCTTTAGTCCCTATAGTAGCTTAAGTCCCTAAAATCTCTTTCATCTCTTTAGTGTCTTAATCACTTTGCTCCCATTAGTGTCTTTGGTCCTGTAAGTCCCTTTAGTATCTCAAGTTCCTCAAGACCCTTAAGTTCTTCAAGTCGCTCTGTAATCTCTTTAGTTGCTTTGGCTTCTTTCGATCCTTAAGTTTGTTTAAACTCTTTGGTCTCTTTAGTCCCTTTAATACCTTTAACCCTATTTACCCTTCGGTCACTTCGGTCACTTTAGTTCCTTTATTGCCCTTATGCCCTTTAGTCCATATGGCATTTTAAATCTCTTAAGTCTCTTTGGTCCCTTTGGATGCTTTATTCTCTTTAGTCCCTTCAGTATCTTAAATTTCTTAAGTCTCTTTGGTCCCTTTGTCTCTATAGTACCTTTGATCCATTAAGTTCCTTAAGTTTCTTTATTCTATTTGGTTCCTTAAGACTCTTTAATTTCTTTAGTCTTTTTAATCTTTTTATACAATTTATTCTCTATAGACTCTTTGGTCACTTCAGTCCCTTAAATCCTTTCGATCTTTTTGGTCTCTTTAACTTATTTACTCCCTTTAGTCCCTATGATCCCTCAAGTCCCTTAAGTCCTTTAAGTCCCTTAAGTTCCTCAAGTCTCTTAAGTATCTTAAGTCTCTCAAGTCCCTCTTTCTCTATTTCTATTTTTTTAGTTTCTTTAGCTCCTTTTGATCATTTAGTTCCTTTGGTCCCTTTAGTGCCTTTAGTCCTTCAAGTCGCCCATTTTTTGTCTCTATAGTGTTCTAGGTGTCTTTGAGCCTTTTATCCTCTTGTATCTTTTGTTTTCGATTTTCTCCATTTGTCCTCTTCGTCCTTTTCAGTGTGTTCAATCTCTTTTGCCTTGTTAGACAATTTACTCCCTTTGGTCCCTCTAGTACCTTTAGTCTATCTTATTTAGTTTTTTTTTGTCTCTTTGGTCTTTTTGGTCTCTTTCTTCTCTTTACTATCTTTGGTTTCTCTACTACTTTTGGTACCGTTAGTTATTTCAGTCCCTTGAGTCCCCTTTTTCCCTTTTGTGTCTTTGATCACTTAAGTCACTCAAGTCCCTAAACTCTTGAGTTTCTTGAGTTTCTTTACTTTCTTTAGTCCCTTTGGTCTGCTTTATTTTTTTGTCCTTTGAGTCTTTTTGTACTATGTCCTTTTGTTTAATTTGTTTTTTTTTTACCTCTGTAGTGTCTTTAATCCCTCTTACCTCTTGTATCATCTAATTTTTTTTTGTCTTTGTCTATTTGTCCTCATCACCCTTTTTTAGTGTTTTCAATATATTTTGTCTCTTTGTCCGTTTTGTCTCTTTAGTAAGTCTTTTGATTTATTTGAACTCAGTAGCTTTAGTTCATTTATTCCCTATAGTCCCTATAGTAGCTTAAGTCCCTAAAATCTCTTTCATCTCTTTGGTTTCCTTAGTCTCTCAATCTCCTTGCTCCCATTAGTGTTTTTGGTCCTGTGAGTCCCTTAAGTATCTCAAGTCCCTCAAGGCCCTTAAGTTTCTCAAGTCGCTATGTAATTTCTTTAGTTGCTTTGGCTTCTTTCGATCCTTAAGTTTCTTTAAACCCTTCGGTCACTTCGGTCACTTTAGTTCCTTTATTCCCCTTACGCCCTTTAGTCCATATGGCATTTTAAGTCCCTTAAGTCTCATTGGTTCTTTTGGTTGCTTTATTCTCTTTAGTCCCAGCAGTACCTTAAATCCCTAAAGTCTCTTTGGTCTCGTTGGTCTCTTTAATCTCTTTGGTCTCTTACATCACTTTGGTTTCTCTAGTCTTTTTGATCTCTTCGGTCTCTTTAGGCCTCAAAATCCCTCAAGTCCCTTTATAGTTTAGATCATTTGATTCCTTTAGTCCCTTTAGTGATTTTAGTCCTTTAGGCCCCTCAACTCACTTAAGTCTCTAGCTTTATTTGTTATTTTTAGTTGTTTAGTTCCTTTGACCCTGTAGTACCTTAAGTTTCTTTATTCTATTTGGTTCCTTAAAACTTTTTAATTTCTTTAGTCTTTTTAATCCTTTTATACCGTTTATTCTCTTTATACCCTTTGGTCACTTGAGTCCCTTAAAACCCTTCAATGTTTTTGGTCTCTTTAACTTCTTTACTCCCTATGGTCCCTTAAGTCCCTCAAATCCCTTAAGTATCTTAAGTCTGTCAAGTCCCTCTTTCTCTATTTCTATTTCTTAAGTTTCTTTAGCTTTTTTCGATCCTCTGATTCCTTTAGTGTCTTTGTTTTCTTTAGTGCCTTTAGTCCGTCAAGTCGACCATTTTTTTGCCTCTATGGTCTTCTTGGTGTCTTTGATCCCTTTTATCTCTTGTATAATCTTGTTTCTTTTGTTTTTTGTTTTTGTCCTTTTATCCTCTTCGTGTTCAATCTCTTTCGCCTTGTTAGACTATTTAGTCCCTTTAGTCCCTATAGTTCTTTTATTTTATTTAGTTTCTTTAGTCAATTTGGTCTTTTTGGTCTCTTTAGTATCTTTTCTCCCTTTGGCCCCGTTAGTTTCTTCAGTCCCTTCAGTACTTTTTTTTCCTTTGGTTCCTTTAGTTTTTTTATGCACCTTAGTCACTCAAGACCCTCAAGGCTCTAGGTTCTTTAGTCTCTTTAGTTCCTTTGGTCTACTTTTTTTGCCCTTTGGGTCTTTTTGGTTCCTACCCTTTTGTTTAATTTGTATTGTCTTTGATCCCTCGTGTCTCTTTGTCTGTTTTGTTCCTTTAGTAACTTTAACCTCTTGATACTTTTTGGTCTTTTGGTTTATTTGAACCCAATATTGTTCTTGGTGTCTATGATACCTTTTATCTCTAACTCTATTTAGTTTCTTTAGACTCTTTACTGTGTTTGGTTTGTTTATTCCCTTTTGTACCCAAAGTCCCTCAATTCTCTCTGATTACTTTAGTTCCTCAATTGCCTCAATTTCCTATTTTTTTAGTTTCTTTAGTTCCTTTAGTTTCTTTGATCGCTTTTTAGTCTCTTAAGTCCCTCAAGTCCCTAAAGTCTCTTTGATTTATTTAATTTCTTTAGTCTCTTTGGTGTCGTTCGTTCCTTTTGTCACTTTGGCCACTTTAGTTCCTTTATTCCCTTTACTCCCTTTAGTCCATATGGCATCTTAAGTGTCTTAAGTATCTTTGGTTTCCTTGATCCCTTTGGTTCCTTTATTTTCTTTAGTCCCTGCAGTACCTTAAATCCTTTAAGTCTCTTTGGTTTTTGGTCCCTTTGATCCATTATGTCCCTTAACTCTCTTTGATTTTTTTGCTCTCTTTAGTCCTTGTAGTATCTTCAGTCCCTTTAGTATCCCAGATGCCCCTCAAGCCTCATAAATCCCGTAATTTCCTATGTAATTTATTTTATTTCTTTGGTTCCTTTATTCTTTTTAGTCCCAATAGTACCTTATCCCGTTAGTTTCTTTGGTTTCTTATGTCTCTTTGGTCCTTCAAGTCCCTCAGATCCCTCAAGTCTCTAAAGTCGCTCTGTAGTTTCGTTCCTTGGGTTCCTTTAGTTCCTTTAGTCACTTTGATGCCTTTGGTCATTCAAGTCCCTCAAGTCTCTAGTTTCTTTAGTCTCTTTGGTCCTTTTGGTCTGCTTTATCCTTTGAGTCTTTTTAGACTGTGGCCCTTTTGTTTAATTTGTAATTTTGTTTGTCTCTATAGTCTTCTTGGTGTCTTTGATCCTTTTTGTCTTTTGTATCATCTTGTTTTGGTTTTTGTCTTTGTCTATTTGTCCTCTTTGTCGTTTTTAGTGTCTTTATTCTGTTGTCTCTTTGTTCGTTTTGTCTCTTTAGTAACTTTAAGCTCTTGATTTTTTTGGGTATTTTGGTCTTTAGCCTATTTTTATTTTCTTTGGTCTCAACAGTTTTTTGTCTCTTTGGTCTCATTTTTCTTTTTGATGTATTTTTTCTATTTATTCCTTGTAATCTGTGTTGTTTCTCTTTAGTCAATTTAGTCTCTTTACCTGTTGAGCTTCTCTGTCTCTTTGATTTTTGTGATATCAGTCTCTGTAGTTTTTTTTTATTTCTTTAATCCCTTTTTTAGTCTTTTTTCTGATATTGACATCTTTTTGAGGTCGACCGGGTGCCAATTATAATCAGTTTGTTTAGTACAGCCGTTAATAGACAGTGATAGATAAGTAATGAATAAGTCCAGTGAAGTGTTACCGCGAGTGATAAACCTCCTAGAGTCATAAACATCTATAAACTAAACACGGCCCCGCATCCCATTACGTTTTCTCAAAGTCGGCACTGGCGGCGAAGCCCATAGGGTATAATGCGTTATTGACGCGACAGGCGTTTGTAAAGGCGCACTTGTCACATCAAACGCACCCTAATTGCGTATGCATGGCCTAATGTGTGCGTCGCAGTGTGAGGGCGGCGATGTTGAATTGGCACGGATGGTGTCGAAGAGGTAATGTGACTGTACAGGGTGTTTCCGGGGCTCCACCACTTTTAATATATTCGTTATCTTCACTCCGAAGCCTTTCTCCCTTTCCAACCCCGAATAGAACAAATCCGAATAAAATAACGAACTCCGCACACATTTAGCAAAGTTTTCCCATTCTGCATCCGACTGAATATGCCGCAGCTGAATAAGTGAATGGAGTGAACGTTCTGCAGCGAGTCGTTGTAGGGCTCTTAACAATATTAGCGCCGAATATAAAGAGAGCGATGACTGCAGTGGCTCGGTTCGTTTTGTGCGACCTGCACTCTCTAATGGCTTTATGTATGTCCGGGGGATCGATAAGAAAATACGTTTTGATGTTGATTAAGTCGGGGATTTGTTTGCTCGATGACGTGCAATTTGTACCTATCGGTGATTGCTGTGCACCGTCGCCATTTTTTTCGACGGGGTGCTGCGCCGTGTCCTCTCCGGGGCCTACTGTATCAACGGAGTCACCAAGCGAAACGATAGGAGGCTGTCGTCTTGGTGGAGGCGGTGGATCCAGTTATTGCGAAGAATTACGTTTACATTAATCTTAAGTTAACTTAACTGTGTGAGAGTGTGAGGTAGAATAGTTTAGAATAACCCCCACTAACCTGTGTTACAGAACGAGCGCCCCATACGCGCGCCCCCTTTCCACACCCATTAACTTTAATCTTCCGCTCGTTGACTTAACAGAAATGTGATTTGTGCCGAAAAGAGTCGAGCACTCCGGCCCCGGGACACCTCTTATCGCGCCGCTAAACAGCCTTTTAGGCGGCGAAGAGAAAAAACAATCGCCGCTTGTTCGGCGACGCTTTGCTGCCATTTTTCACAACGGAAATAGAAAGGGGGATATTGATGTTTGGTTGCAGTTTAAGGGCGGGCGGACGATCAATCAAAGACGGGAGACAATCAATCATTGGGCCGTGCGACGCGGTTCGAAAAGTTCGCGATGATGCCTTCCGAGTTTTTAAATTGTTGACTACGATTTGCAAGAGAAAGCGAAATTGTTTGAGGAGAAGGGTGGAAGTTTCTAACGATTGGTTCTTTTGTGTCTGCAGGAGGTCAAAAATACAAAGTGTATTTTCTTCTATCTGTCTTAGATATCTGAACGCACCAATAACCTCAAATTTAAACAGTTTAAGTATATATGCATCTAATTATTTTCAATCCTATGATTCTAGGTCTTGCATCTTGATTCATTTGACAAGTCCTAGCAGAAAATTTAACCACAAGTAGAACTAGTCAAATTAAAAATTTTTTTTCCGCAAACGCTCCCTTACGGAGTTAAAATTAAGAATAGTTGACACGCCTATGGACCCATGTTTATTAATTGTCGGGAATGCACAAAAACTTTACCCGATAAACGAATCGAAATAAAAATTGTTTAAATGGAAACATGTACTCACCTCTATAATATGCATAATATTGAAGTAGGTTAGCATGTAATAATAAACTCTCTAACTTACATCAGGGATAATCCTTGTTGTTGTACATGTGATAAACGATAAATGTTGACACACCGACACTTCGAAGCACATCTTCGAATACTTAAAAATTTCAGGTTCAATTTGCAAAACGCGATTACATCTGGGACGTCCGAAATCTTGAGTTGGAGAAAAAAATTTGCCATAATCAACGAGCACAGGCCATGACAAAACATAAAAGATAAAAATTGTAATGATTTTTTGTATTGTTTTGTACGCCTATGACTTTGCTCACGTACTTACGCTACGGAGTTGGACGGAATGTCCCGAAAATAAACGAACAATTAAATTAAACAATCAGCGCAGAGGGATTTAAGGTCGAACTTCCGTTGAAACAACTGTACCCCTCTCGCTCATGATGTTGGCTTTAAACAATTCGCCTACAAGCTACCAAGCTTACCGGGTCTATATTTTCTGACGTCGTTAGTTTCAACCATAGGAGTCCATCAAGGATCTCGCTTGAGACCTCTTCTATTTTGCTTATTTATTTGTAATATTACAGAAATCGTTAAATGCATTTGACGTCTTATTTCTGACAGTTTATGTGTTTAATAGTATGTTATCATACGAGTTTTATAAGAATAATTTTGTCGCACGCACGGTTTGGAGTTCATCATACAATATTTTTCCCACTTTGCCACTTTTTATACAAAATAATCAAATTTCACAATCTAGGGAATTTCGCGGCGGTTGGCTACGTTTACGAGGTGGCTATGAAAAAGAATTAATTTGAAACGTCAATACTCGTATTTTTGTCTTTCCAAAAATAAGTTCTGAAGTTCTTCAATATACGCCAGCAGAAATACGGGCTTTACGTTCTCTACGATCTCCGAAAACATTTTACCACCGAATTTTGAACTGCAACGCCACGACGTTCCGTTATACTATTAAAAACCTTCCTGACGGCGTCCAGAACCGTCCAAAATCGAAAGCCCCACTGCAATGCACCAAGAATCCGCCAAGTGTTGGCAGCTTGGGCACCTCCAGACAGAATGCCCTAACAAAATGGCGTGTCCTAAATGCACGTGAAGTGCCAACAATAGCAATGTCAATTTATATTGACAGTGAAGTATAGGTTAGGATTGCCAAGATCAAAAAGATTGCCAATATTAAAAAAATAATAATACTATTTTTAGTATAATTATTATATCACCGCTTTTGTCTATTATGACACGAAAAGCGTACCGTAATAGTCTTAGTACGAACGCAAAGTACAAATAAATCTTTAAATTCATTTTTGATCAACAACCAATCAGTAAAAAATATTGGATTGTTAGGCTAGAAACTAGAGGAACTAGAGGAACTAAAGGAAGCAAAGGAATGAAACTACAGAGGCCCTAGAAAGACCAAAAAGATTAAATAAACTAAAGAGACTTGAGGGACTAAAGAGACCAAAGATGTCAAAGAAACTAAATAAACTAAAGGGAGTTGATGGACTTGAGGGACTTTGGGGGCTCAAGGGACTAAAATTAAAAATAGACTAAAAGGACTAAAAAGACCAAAGAGAGTAAAGGAAACGAAAAAACCAAAGAAACTGCCGAAACCGAAAAATCTGAAGGAACCAAAAAAAACTAAAAGAACTAAAGGCACTAAAGGACTAAAGGAATTAAAGGAACAAAACTACAGAGCCCCTTGAGGGGGCCTGACGGAGTTGGGGGACTAAAGGGAATAAAAGACTAAAGGAAGTAAAGAGACTAAAGATAGTTAAAAAATGTAACTTACTATAAGGACTAAGTGGCTAAAGGGAATAAAGGAACCAATGAAACCATAGGAACCTAAGAAACTAAAGAAACTTGAGAGACTTAAAGGAGATGAGAGACTTAGAGACCAAACATTACAAAGAGACTAAAGAACTAATGAAACTTAAGGGACTTACTGAACCAAAGGTACCGTAGGGACTTAAGGAACCGAAGGAACCAAAATCTATTAATACTATTAATTTCTGATCTATAACGAATCAGTAACCAATATTGGTGTGTTAACATGGGCACAACATACACCAGTCACTACGTATCGTTGGTGTCTTTGATAGTACAATGTTGCACCAATTTCAGTCCAACATTTGTAATTTTTTCTAGTAAATATCCGATTAGTAAACAATATTAGCTTGACAAATATCTTTGTTGTAAAATATGACACCAGCATTGGGTGTTTAGTATGACCACAATCTACATCAATATATCAGAGACGTTCCACTGTTGCTTGAGTCATTTAAGTTGCTTTTGCTCTTTGCTTTTGTTTCTTGTGTTTTTTTGCTCTGTTTGATATAATTATTTATGGTATCTGTGGTTTCTATCTCGTTTGTGTATTTTTTTTTCTTTTACTTTTCTGTTTATTTTTAGTCTGTCTTATAACTTTGGTCCAATTGATCTCTTTGATTTTTATGGTCTATTTGGTCCATTTTGCCTTTTTTGTCTGTTTAGTGCCTTTGGTGTTTTCTATCTCTTTTGTATTTTCTTGTTTTTTTTTATTCTGACAACACTTTTATTTAAAATTTAAATATATTCAAGTCGAACCCCACAAACTTTAATAAACGTAAAATTACAATTAGAACATGTTTCGGGAGAAAGCTACCCTCATCATCAGCCCTAATTTTACAAGAGATTACTGATACAATTGATAAATTATAAAGGGGTTCTTACCTTAAAGAATGTTTAAAATTTGAAATTATTAAATTTTTAAAATTGGACACTTTTATTTGTTCCTTTAGTCCTCTTAATCCATTTACTCTCTTTGGTCCCCTTGACCTCTTTAGTCTGTTTGGTCATTTTCTATGGTTTCAACAAGGGAAAGTAGAGGAAATAAAGGGACCAAAAAAACGAAACTACGAGGCACTAGAAGGACTAAATAGACTAAAGAGACCAAAAATACTAAATAAACTAAAGAGACTTGGGGGACTAAAGAGACCAAATAGGGTAAAGAAACCGAAGAAAATGACGAAACCGAAGAATCTGAAGAAACAAAAAAAAAACTAAAAGATTAAAGGCACTAAAGGGCTAAAGGAATTAAAGGAACAAAACTACAGAGCTCCTTGAGGAGGCCTGACGAAGTTGGGGTACTAAAAGGAATAAAAGTCTAAAGGAAGTAAAGAGCCTAAAGAGAATAAAGAGACCAAAAAGGCTAAAGAAATTTGAGGGTCTTAATGGACTAAAGTACTATAGGGAACAAAGTTACTAAAGAGATCAAAAAGAACAAAGAGACAAAAAACTAAAGAGATTTGACACAGGCAAGAGAGGCCAAATGAACTAAAGGAACTACAGAGAGACCTGAGGGAGTTGAGGGACTTATATAGTAAAATGAACTATAGGAACTAAAGAGACTAATGGGACTAAAGTAATATTGGCTGTTTAGTATGACCACAATCTACATCAATATATTTTTTTTAGTCAATTTTTTCTCTTAGGTTTCTTTGATATTTATCATCTCTTTTATTTTGTTCTTTTCTGGTTTTTTGCTTTGTCCCTTTAGTCCACTTAATCAATTTGGTCTCTTTCGTCTGTCTGGTCTAATTCGTTTCTTTGACCCCTTTTGCGTCTTTGGTCTCTTTAAGGTTTTTGTCTCTTGAACTTCTCAGTCAATTTTTTTTTTAGTTTCTTTAGTTTCTTTATTTTTTTTTGGTTCCTTTATTTCTTTTAGTTCCTTTGGTTCTTTTGGTTTCTTTATTCTCTTTAGTATCTTTAATCCCTGTAGCACGTAAAGGTCCTTTAGTCTTTTGCTTTTCTTGGACTTTTTTAATTCCCTTTAGTCTCTGTAGTCTTTTTGGCAGGTTCAGTCTGCTCAGTCCTGTAAAGGTTGTAGTGTTGTTGGACTCCAAATCAGACACGTTTTGAACAGTTTCATTTTACGGCAACTATGTAACAATAAACAAGAATTTGCTGGACAAACACAGGACAAAAAGCGACGTGAGACGGATAACTGTTAACTGGTTTTTGTCAAAAAGCATATCATCACTAACTTCGGTTATTGTCCGCGAAACAGAAATGTCCCCCGTATCTGCATTATTTAGTCCCTTTATTCCCTTCAGTCGTGGATTCTTGGTTTCATTCATTTCTCTGGATCCATTAGTAGTTTTGGTTCCTTTTGTTCCTTTAGTCCCTATAGTACCTGTAGTCCATTACGTCCTTTAAGTATCTTTGATCTGTTTGGTTTCTTGAGTCTCTTTGGTCTCTTTCCTAACTTTGGTCCTTTTTGCCTTTGAAGGTTTCCTGGTCAATTCAATCCCTTTTTCTCTCTTGGTCCCTTGAGTCTTTTTTATGTTTTTTGGTTCCTTTAGTTTCTTTGGTCCCTTTTGTACCTCAAGTCCCTTAAGTCTATAAAATGTGTAGTTTCTGTAGTTCCTTTAGCCTCTTTACTACCCTTACTCTCTTTTCCGTTGGTTCCTTTGGCTCATTACGTCCTTTAAGTTTTATTAGTTCTTTAGTGTCTTCTTTAGTCCCTGAGTCCCTCATCTCCCTTAAGTCCCTCAAGTCGTGTAGTTTCTATAGTTTCTTGGTTTTCTATGGTTTTATTGTTTCCTTTATTTCCTTTACTTCCTTGGCTCATTTTGCTTCATTACGCTTCATTGGTTCTATTATTCCCTTTAACTACTTAGTCCATATAGTACGTTACATTCTTTAAGTATCTTTAGTCCCTTCGGTCCCTTTAGTTCCTATCGTATCTTTGATCCATTACGTCCCATAAGTCTCTTTAATCTCTTTGGTTTCTTTAAATTCTTACTCGCTATACTCCCTTTGGTCCCTTTAATACCTTCAGCTTCTTTTTCCCTTTTGTCCCTTGCGTCTTTTAAGGTCTTTTTGAAGTTCCTTTAGTTCCTTCAGTTCCTTCAGTTCCTTCAGTTCCTTCAGTTCCTTCAGTACCTTCAGTTCCTTCAGTTCCTTCAGTTCCTTCAGTTCCTTCAGTTCCTTCAGTTCCTTCAGTTCCTTCAGTTCCTTCAGTTCCTTCAGTTCCTTCAGTTCCTTCAGTTCCTTCAGTTCCATCAGTTCCTTCAGTTCCTTCAGTTCCTTCAGTTCCTTCAGTTCCTTCAGTTACTTCAGTTACTTCAGTTACTTCAGTTACTTCAGTTACTTTAGTTACTTTAGTTACTTTAGTTACTTTAGTTACTTTAGTTACTTTAGTTACTTTAGTTACTTTAGTTACTTTAGTTACTTTAGTTCCTTTAGTTCCTTTAGTTTCTATGGATCCTTTGGTTCCTTTGGTTCCTTTGGTTCCTTTGGTTCCTTTGGTTCCTTTAGTTCCTTTGGTTAATTTAGTTCCTGTGGTTCCTTTAGATAATTTAGTTCATTTTGTTCCTTTAGTCCTTTCAGTTCCTTTGGTTCCTTGGCTTCTCTTGCATCATTACGCTTCATTGGTTCTATTATTCCCTTTAACCAATTAGTCCATATAGTACGTTACATTCTTTAAGTATCTTTAGTCCCATTGGTCCCTTTAGCACCTATAGTATCCTTGATCCATTACGTCTCTTAAGTCTCTTTACTCTCTTTGATTTCTTTAGATTGTTTACTCTATTTACTCCCTTTGGTCCCTTTAATTTCTTCAGTTTCTTTTTCCCTTTTGTCCCTTGCGGCGTCTTTTAAGTAACTCAAGTCCCTAAAATCCCCAAAGTCCCTTAAGTCCCGCAACTCCCTTAGGTCTCTCTGTAATTCCTTTAGTTCCTTAGGTCCTCTAGTTCCTCTAGTTCCTCTAGTTCCTCTAGTTCCTCTAGTTCCTCTAGTTCCTCTAGTTCCCCTAGTTCCTCTAGTTCCTCTAGTTCCTCTAGTTCCTCTAGTTCCTCCAGTTCCTCCAGTTCCTCCAGTTCCTCCAGTTCCTCCAGTTCCTCCAGTTCCTCCAGTTCTTTTAGTTCCTTTAGTTCCTTTAGTTCCTTTAGTTCCTTTAGTTCCTTTAGTTCCTTTAGTTCCTTTAGTTCCTTTAGTTCCTTTAGTTCCTTTAGTTCCTTTAGTTCCTTTAGTTCCTTTAGTTCCTTTAGTTCCTTTAGTTCCTTTAGTTCTTTGGCTTCTTTTTCATTATTACGCTTCATTGGTTCTATTATTTCATTTTGCCACTTAGTCCTTATAGTACGTTACATTCTTTAAGAATTTTTAGTCCTTTTGGTCCCTTTAGTTCCTATAGTATTCGTTACGTTCCTTAAGTCTCTTTACTCTCTTTGGTTTGTTTAGATTCTTTACTCTCTTTACTCCCTTTGGTTCTTCTAATCCCCTCAATTTCTTTTTCCTTTTTTGTCCTTTGCGTCTTTGAAGTAACTTAAGTCCCTCAAATCCCTAAAATCCTATAAGTCTCTCAACTACCTCAGGTCTCTCTATAGTACCTTAGTACCTTTGGTTCCTTTGCCCTCTCTTGCCTTTTTAGTCGCTTTAGTCCCTAAATTTCTCTAGTTTTTCAGTATCTTTGTTTTTTTTTTTCTATTTCTGTAGTCCCTTTGTTCCCTTTAGTGCCGTAAGACCCTCAGAATTCTTGATTTTATTTAGTTTCCATATAGTCTTTTATTCTCTTTAGTCCCCCAACTCCGTAAGTCCCTCCAAGGCGCTCTGTGGTTTGGTTCCTTTAAATCCTTTAGTCCTTTATTGGCTTTAGTAATTTTAGTTTCTTTGGTTTTTTCAGATTCTTCGGATTCTTCAGTTTCTTCGGTTTCTTGACTCGCTTTGGTCTCTTTAGCCCCTTGAGCTTCCAAACTCCCTCAAGTCTCTTTAGTTTATTTAGTTTCTTTGATATCTTTGGTCTCTTTAGTCTCTTTACTCCCTTTAGTCCTTCTAGTGCCTCTGTAGTTTCGTTCTTTGGTTCCTTTAGTAACTCTTATATTTCTTGTTTCTCTACTTCCTCTAGTTCCTCTACTTCCTCTAGTTCCTCTAGTTCCTATAGTGTCTCTAGTTTCTTTGGTTTCGTCAGATTCTTCGGACGCATCCAAATTTTTAAATTGTTGACTATGATTTGCAAGAGAAAGAGAAATTGTTTGAGGAGAAGGGATTTTGCGGCAGGGTGGAAGTTTGGGTCAGATTTTCTAACGATTTGTTCTTTTGCTTTTTCGTTTGATAGATGTTCTTATTCTCTATAGTTTCTACGGCTCTTGTGGTCGGTTTTGTACTTTCAGTTTATTTAATTTTGTCTCTATAGTTTTCTTGGCGTATTTGATACCTCTTATCTCTTGTATCATCTTGTTTTTTTTTTTTTTGTCTTTGTCCTCTTTGTCATTTTTTATTTTATTTTTTGGTATTTTTGCATTTGTTCTCACTAGTCTTTTTTATTGTCTGTAGTCTATTTTATCACTTTAGTTTCTTTGTCTCTCTTGATTGGTATCTTTGGTTCCTTTTTTTGTCTGGTATATGGTATCTGTTCCTATCTACCTCTTTGGTGTATTTTTTCTATTGATTCTTGTTAATCTGTGTTCTATCTTTGATCTCTTTGGGAGTTGTGTCTTTTTAGTCCTTTTAATCGCTTCAGCGTCCATTAATTGCTTGTGGTGTTTTTCTTTTAATTTGGACCCCCACTCCTCCTTGATGAGATTTGGTGAAATCCCCCCGAACAAAATAGAAAATATTAATAAAGTAAAATAATACATGTAATATATTTTTTTATATTAGGACCAATTTGGCTAATTATAATAGTCCTTGAAGTTCTAGGAAGGTTCTTATGAAGAGATATGGGGGCCTAGGGGCCCCCCTTGAGTTTATAACTCAAAAACGGCTAGACCGATTTTTATGATCTTTGATTTGTTGGATTCGTCTTCTTCCCGACTAGCACAATAGCCATTAAAACATGGACATGGGGACTCAGGAGGACTCCTTGAGCTTATAACTAAAGAACGGCTGGACCGGTTTTTATGATCTTAATTTGTTGGATTTGCCTCCTCCCCGAATAGCAGAATAACTATTAAAACATCGGAAAATTGACTGTGGTTGGGGAGCTTGGTACAGAGCAACAAAATAACAAAGCCCCCTGGGGACAAGGGGGGGCTCCCATGGTACAGGGCAACGACAATAACAAATAATGCCGACCATCAAAATTTCTCGTATCGGGCTTTAAAAATGAAAATCGATTCTTAAGAACTCCAAAGTTTTATAACGCCATCTCTGATACATGCCAGAAACAAAAATGAACATGGCGTTCCGGTAATTCCAGCAGATAAATAAACTGAATTTAATTCTTATATAATATAGTCTCTTTTTTTTATCTTTTGCGTCCTAATTGTTTTGTCTCTTTTTTAGTTAACTTTAGAAAATCTATAAATGTATATTATTCCATTTTTTATGATTTTAGATAACTGTAAAAAAAATGTATAAATAAAAACCGTTGAATGGTTCCGAATTTACAAAAAATAAACTTCCTATCTCTTGAAAACCGCTAAAGATAACACCAAGTCATTGCGTATTTTTTTCTTGTTTTCGCATGTGGTTTTTTATTTATGACAATTATTATTGTAAACAAATTGATCTATGAAAAATATTGTTGTGGTTTTGTTAAGAAAACTAAGTCGAACGATATAGCGATGAGACGCAAACATAAATATAACAAGTGGAAGACAGAAGGTAGATCAGTAATAGTTGTGTTTGTTACAAGTTCAACATGGCCGTCCGATTGGTATGTAACTCTGCTGTGACAATCAAAATTTTTTCTACACTTATTCTTTAGAGTGAGGAATTTTGCGAAGCACTAAGAGACGATAGAATTAACGATGCAATCTCTTTAATTAATGAAAGTTCTTACTTTGAGGACCAGTTGTATTTCCGTTATGAAGGGAGAGATTGTTCTAGGATGTATTACAAAACTCCGTTAGGTTGGGCAATTCAGTACGACAAACTTATCATTGTAAAATATTTGCTTGAGAAGAATGCCGACATTAACCAGTCCTACTTAGACGGCTCACCTCTCCGAGATGCTGTCCAGAATGCGTATGAAGGTATTGTTCGTTACTTACTTATAAAGGGTGCAGACATCGAAGACGCAAACGGATCTGTACTACCAGATGCTGTTAAGTGTGGAAATCTGCAAATTTTGAAAATGATTTTAGATAAACAAGTAGATGTGACTCTTGATAGTCAATTAATTAAGTCTCTTGGAACAGATAAACCAATTGCGAAATTAGAGTGCTTCGCACAAAAAGGAGCAAATTTAAATGCGCTGTTTGACGATAAGAAGACACCTCTTATATATGCTGTTGAGATGGACAATTTTAGGGCGACACAATGGCTTATGGAAAACGGTGGTAGATTTTCTGCCCCCACTGCTTTATTCAGAGCTGTTGAGCTTAAAAAATTTAGCTTCGTTGTACAATTTTTGGACGAAAAAGTCGATCCGCAGAAACAACCTTGAAATCGTCCAATTGTTGCTAATTGCGGGTGCAGATCCCAATATTCCTGGTCAAAACGGCATCTCACCTTTAATGAGATCTATCGAAATGATGCAAAGTGAAATTGTTTTCCGTCTGTTGGCAAATGGAGCACATGCAAACTTTGTAGACAAGGATGGTAATTCCCCGCTGATTCTAGCCATTCAGAGCGGGCTACCGAAAGTTGTAGACGCTCTGCTAAATTTGAATGTAAACGTCGACGTCAAAGACAAAGAAGGGAACAGTTCTTTAACGTTGGCCCTCCGAATGAAAGAAAGACACATCATTAGTTCTCTGATCTTACGCAAAGTCACACATCCATATGACAACTTGACGTTACTCTTCAAATGTATCGAACTGAACATGGTCGAGCTCATTAATTCTATGGTCGGATCAGATTTCGACCTTGAAGTCTTCGGTGACGACGGATTTACCCCTCTAACCAAAAGCGCCAATCTCGGACACTGCAAAATACTAAAACTACTGCTTGAAAAAGATGCAGACGTGGATCTCGTAGACAAAAATGGCAAGTCGGCTTTGAACATCGCCATCTCGAAAGGGAATTTGCAACTCATCGATCTTCTGATTTCCGCCGGATGTGACGTCAAGCGATCCAAAAGTGAGTTGGACGGCTTGGCCGAAAAAGATGCGAACTTCCGGTGGTACCTGCAGAACCTGCGCAAGAAGAACAGAGGTGGGTGTTGTGCTCAGTTTTGGTAATTTTTTTTTTCGTTGTTTTAGATACCAATTGAAGGGATTACAAGGAGTTGACGAACTGCACTGGACCGGAAGAGAAGTAACTTGTATTTTGTTAAAGTATAATAAAGTGTGCATAGAATTGATGTATTGCGTTGTTCTTGACGAATCACTTAAAAAGTTATATAAAATAATGACATAAAACATAAGTCATAAGCCATAAGCCATAAGCAATAAGCCATAAGACATGAGACGTAAGACATTAGACATAAGACATATAGCATCTATAGCAATAACGACTTTACCAATATTACAATTGCGAAATTTTTTTTAACAAAATTCGACGGCGATAAATCGACTCTTTATGAGTGTGTAGATAATTGTGGCGAGAAACTGAAACCATTGCAAAAATAAAAGTTATTAGTAAATTAAAAAAAGGTATTTTCCCTCGTATTGATACTAACTTCCGTTTTCCACTGATAAAGTAATTGACGTAAATAAATTGGAAAGTAATTTAGAACCAATAGGTTTTGAAGAAAATATTGCTAACGTTCTTACGATCAACTCAAATCAAAACTCTAGTTCAAATCGTTTAACTAAAACCGCGAATTTGCTGCGCACAGGTTATTTAAACACCGAAGAGAAAGAATCTGTAATAAAATCTGCTGTAAGTACAATCACATATTTCATGTAGAAGGTTATAACTTAACATACACGGATTCAATTACACACGATACACCAACTAAATCTGCTACGCCAACCAGTTGTAAAATGTATAGACTTCCTGAAGTCCACAAGGAAGAAATAAGTGAGCAAATTAGTCAAATGATAGAACAGGGAATAATCCAGCCGTCCAATTCCCCTTGGAATTCACCTATACTTGTCGTTCGTAAAAATCCACTATACCCGGCAAGAAAAATGGCGAATCGTTGTTGATTATCGTAACGTTAATGATGCAACTGTCGGTGACTCACGCCCGTTACATCAACTTTCCGAAATTCTAGATCAATTAGGACACTCGAAAGATTTTACAGTAATCGATTTAAAATCCGGATATCACAAGATGAAGATGTCTGCAACGGACGCTTCAAAGAGGAGCATTTTCTACGGAATCAGGTCACTATCAATTTAATCTATTGCCTTTTGTTCTGGTTTGACAAATGTACCCGTGACTTTTCAGCGATTAATGAACACTGTGTGGGTCGATATTCGAAATTATCGTTGCTCTGTTTACTTAGATGACATCGTTATTACTAGAAAATCACAATCAGAGACTTAGGGAAGTTTTTCAAAGATTAGCTGATCATAATTTAAAAATCGAGAAGAACAAATCCGAATTCCCTCCACGCGAAGTTATGTATATTTGACATAAAATTACTGACCAAAGTGTGAAGCCTGATACTGGTAAGGTAAAATCCACTATACCCGTCAAGAAAAAATGGCGAATTGGCGTTGATTATCGTAACGTTATTGATGCAGCTGTCGGTGACTCATCCCCGTTACCCCAAGTTTCCAAAATTCTAGATCAATTAGAACACACGAAATATTTGACAGTAATCGATTTAAAATCCGCATATCACAAGATGACGATGTCTGCAGCGGGTGCTTCAAAGACAGCATTTTCTACGGAATCAGGTCATTATCAATTTAATCTGTTGCCTTTTGTTTACTTAGATGACATCGTTATTCACGCGCATACTTTAGAAAATCACTATAACCGTCAAGAAAAAATGGCGAATCGGGATTGATTATCGTAACGTTAATAATGCAACAGTCGGTGACTCATGCCCTTTACCCCAAGATTCCGAAATTGTAGAACAATTGGGACACTCGAAATATTTTACAGTAGTCGATTTACAATCCGGATATCACAAGATGACATTTTCATAGTTTCATTTTATAGAAAATCACAATCGGAAACTTAGGGACGTTTTTCAAAGATCAGCTGATCATAATTTAAAAATCAAGAAGGACAAATCCGAATTCCTTCGTCCCGATGTTTTATGTATTTGGGTCATAAAATTACTGACCAAGGTGTGAAGCCTGATAGTGGTAAGGTAAAATCCGCTATACCCGTCAAGAGAAAGTGGCGAATCGGCGTTGATTATCGTAACGTTAATGATGCAAATGTCGGTGACTCATGCCCGTTACCCCAAGTTTCCGAAATTGTAGATCAATCAGGACACTGAATATCTTAAGTAATCGATTTAAAATCCGCATATCACAAGATGACGATGTCTGCAGCGGGCGCTTCAAAGACAGCATTTTCTACGGAATCAGGTCATTATCAATTTAATCTGTTGCCTTTTGTTTTGGTCTGACAAATGTACCCGCGACTTTTCAGCGATTAATGAACAATGTGTTAGTCGGTATTCGAAATTATCGTTGCTTTGTTTACTTAGATGACATCGTTATTTACGAGGATACTTTAGAAAATCACTATAACCGTCAAGAAAAAATGGCAAATCGGGATTGATTATCGTAACGTTAATAATGCAACTGTCGGTGACTCATGCCCTTTACCCCAAGATTCCGAAATTCTAGAACAATTGGGACACTCGAAATAATTTACAGTAATCGATTTACAATTCGAATATCTCAAAATGACATTTTCATAGTTTCATTTTATAGAAAATCACAATCGGAAACTTAGGGACGTTTTTCAAATATCAGCTGATCATAGTTTAACAATCAAGAAGGAGAAATCCGAATTCCTTCGTCCCGAAGTTATGTATTTGGGTCATAAAATTACTGACAAGGTGTGAAGCCTGATACTTGTAAGGTAAAAACCGTTATACCCGTCAAGAAAAAATGGCGAATCATCGTTGATTATCGTAACGTTAATGATGCAACTGTCGGTGACTCATGCCCGTTACATCAACTTTCCGAAATTCTAGATCAATTAGGACATTCGAAAGATTTTACAGTAATCGATTTAAAATCCGGATATCACAAGATGAAGATGTCTGCAACGGACGCTTCAAAAACAGCATTTTTCTAAGGAATCAGGTCATTATCAATTTATTCTATTGCCTTTTGTTTTGGTCTGACAAATGTACCCACGACTTTTCAGCGATTTATTAACAATGTTTTAGTCGGTATTCGAAATTATTGTTGCTTTGTTTACTTAGATGACATCGTTATTCACGCGGATACTTTAGAAAATCACAATCGGCGACTTAGGAAAGTTTTTCAAAGATTAGCTGATTATAATTTAAAAATTGAGGATGACAAATCCGAATTTCTTCCACGCGAAGTTAGGTATTCGGGTCATAAAATTACTGACCAAGGTGTGAGGCCTGATAGTGGTAAGGTAAAATCCGCTAAACCCGTCAAGAAAAAATGGCGAATTTGCGTTGATTATCGTAACGTTAATGATGCAGCTGTCGGTGACTCATCCCCGTTACCCCAAGTTTCCGAAATTCTAGATCAATTAGAACACACGAAATATTTTACAGTAATCGATTTAAAATCCGCATATCACAAGATGACGATGTCTGCAGCGGGTGCTTCAAAGACAGCATTTTCTACGGAGTCAGGTCATGATCAATTTAATCTGTTGCCTTTTGTTTACTTAGATGACATCGTTATTTACGAGGATACTTTAGAAAATCACTATAACCGTCAAGAAAAAATGGCGAATCGGTATTGATTATCGTAACGTTAATAATGCAAATGTCAGTGACTCCTGCCCTTTACACCAAGATTCCGAAATTCTAGAACAATTGGGCCACTCGAAATATTTTACAGTAATCGATTTAAAATCCGCATATCACAAGATGACGATGTCTGCAGCGGGTGCTTCAAAGACAGCATTTTCTACGGAGTCAGGTCTATATCAATTTAATCTGTTGCCTTTTGTTTTGGTCTGACAAATGTACCCGCGACTTTTCAGCGATTAATGAACAATGTGTTAGTCGGTATTCGAAATTATCGTTGCTTTGTTTACTTAGATGACATCGTTATTTACGAGGATACTTTAGAAAATCACTATAACCGTCAAAAAAAATGGCGAATCGGGATTGATTATCGTAACGTTAATAATGCAACTGTCAGTGACTCCAGCCCTTTACACCAAGATTCCGAAATTCTAGAACAATTGGGACACTCGAAATATTTTACAGTAATCGATTTACAATCCGGATATCACAAGATGACATTTTCATAGTTTCATTTTATAGAAAATCACAATCGGAAACTTAGGGACGTTTTTCAAAGATCAGCTGATCATAATTTAAAAATCAAGAAGGACAAATCCGAATTCCTTCGACGCGAAGTTATGTATTTGGGTCATAAAATTGCTGACCAAGGTGTGAAGCCTGATACTAATAAGTTAAAATCCACTATACCCATTAAGCAAAAATGGCGAATGGTGCTTGATTATCGTAACGTTAATGATGCAACTGTCGGTGACTCATACCCGTTACCCGAAGTTTCCGAAATTCTAGATCAATTAGGACACTCGAAATATTTTACAGTAATCGATTTAAAATCCGGATATCACAAGAGACTTAGGGAAGTTTTTCAAAGATTAGATGATCATAATTTAAAAATTGGACAAATGCGAATTCCTCCGACGCGAAGTTATATGGTCCTGGTTATATGATCCTGGTAAGGTAAAATCTGTTATCAATTATCCTAGTCACGTCACTAAGACTACTAATAACAGTTTGAGCTGTATATTTTATATAATATAAATATATAAAAGTATAATAAAAAATAAGTAAACTTCTGATAATTTTCTATCTATTTAATTTTTAGTACAGCGGAAAACTGTAACGTCTTCAATGTTTTACCGTCTAATGTGCGCACATCCACACCTCAACTTGCCACATCCAAATTGATCGCACCTAGATCCGGCACGACATAATCCGCCTTAATCCCCTCTCGCCTTTCCGTCCCAGACACGAGATATCCCACCTACATATATTTTTAGCCATATAGTTGATGACCCAGACTTCCTATCAGCTGACTCCACGCCACCGTTTTCCGCATGACGTCCATTCGTTCCATTATCTCCGAAGACATGCCGAAGACCTTAAACGCCGCCGCCACCGTTAGTTTCGGCAGTTCCATCCATCACGTCTCGATGGGAAAAACTAAGACGCTCAATTATTTGTCATCGTGTTTTATTATACAAAACAAGTCCTTCGTGCAGTTCGCCACGAGACAAATCATCGGTTGTAAAACTTTTCCGCTACATATTGCGGATGTTTTCGGGGGAGCCGGGCCTGATTAAAATGGGAAATTGTAGTTTTGAAGTGTTTGGGAAAAAGCGGAAAGACTGTAAGGCTCCTTAAAGTAACGCGGCCCCAACCGCAACCATCAAATTCAAATAGAAAAATCAAAATTTACAATCTCGTCCCGAAGTGCATTCGTAAAGTTGATTAAAATTCAAGACACGTCTTCATAGTGCAAGTCAGCTCGACGCTGCAGCCATAGCAATCGGTAACGAAATCGGTTTGTCGGACTAAATGAATGCATTTCTCGATATCAATGTGGAATAAAAGCAAAATAATGGGAGCGTTATGACGATGGAACCCGATGCCTTTTCAACACGAACTCTCTGCACTTGCAAAACGCTTTAGGGGTGGAAAGGGCGCCTCGGCCCTTTAATTTGTCTTCGTTTCGATGTTTTAATGGTTCACGTTTTACAGAATCGGGGCTGCGAGGTGGCGCGGGATTATTGGAAGTCAAATGGATAAGTAAAAACGCTTAGTCCAGGTGGAATATCAAATTAGCCAAACAGTAATAGTAGAAATTAAAGAAATGGTAATAATATCAAATTAGCAAGTGTCGAAAGTTAAGAAAATATCAAATTTTAAGTTTCAAACATACGAAGAGACAAAACACAAAAGTATAGCAATATATCTGAATAAATATTAAATTAGCGAAACGTTAAAACCAAAATATCAGCACGATTAACGACAAATCACAGTAAAATACCACATGAATTAAATATCAAAATGATAATTAAACTGACATAGAAATAAAGATAGAAAAATATCAAATTAGCGAAAACTCAAATACCAAATTAAAAACACTACAATATATAAAATTAATGAATATGTAATATGTTTATCAAAATTTAAAATATCAAATCGATGAAATGGCAAATCAGTCAAACGTACAATTAACTAAATAGCAAAGTAAGGAAATAGCGATAAACACAAAAACCCGGTTGATAAAATAACTAAATATCATATTAACGAAATACCGATTATTATCTAAATATCAAAACAAGATTGATAAAGATAAAGAAATTATATCTAAGATTTTCTCAGAAAAGACAATTATATACGTGACGTTGGATGGTTAGAAGAAGTAGCTCAAAAACTCCACAAACGCAAGACGTAAGACGTGAGACATAAAACGGAAGATGTAAGACTAAGGCGTAAGAAGTAAGAACTAAAACGTAAGACGTAAGACTTAAGACGTAAGACGTAAGACGTAAGACGTAAGACGTAAGACGTAAGACGTAAGACGTAAGACGTAAGACGTAAGACGTAAGACGTAAGACGTAAGACGTAAGACGTAAGACGTAAGACGTAAGACGTAAGACGTAAGACGTAAGTCGTAGAATTTGTGGATGTAGGATGTAGGATGTAGGATATGGAATATAGAATATAGGATCTAGATGTAGAATGTAGGATGTAGGATTATAGGATGTAGGATATAGAATATACAATGTATCCCTGTACAGTTTTGAATTTAGTGATAATGATAGTTTTGAAATATATTGACTCACAACGCGAAAGAAAAAAGTTTTTGTCTCCTGTAAAACTAGTCAGAATGGAGTTACACAAATTTCGGGTTTTAACGACGATATAGGATCTAGGAATGGATGTAGGATATAGGATCTAGAATGTAGGATATAGGATGTAGGATGTAGGATGTAGGATGTGGGATGTAGGATATAGGATATTGGATATAGGATATAGGATATAGGATATTGGATATAGGATATAGGATATAAGATATAAGATATAGGATATAGGATATAGGATATAGGATATAGGATATAAGATATAGGATATAGGATATAGGATATAGTATGTAGGATGTAGGATGTAGCATGTAGGATGTAGGATGTAGGATGTAGGATGTAGGATGTAGGATGAAGGATGTAGGATGTAGGATGTAGGATGTAGGATGTAGGATGTAGGATGTAGGATGTAGGATGTAGGATGTAGGATGTAGGATGTAGGATGTAGGATATAAGATATAGGATGTAGGACGTATTACGTAGGACGTGGAACGTAGAACGTAGGATATAGGATATAGGATCTAGGATGTAGGATGTAGGATGTAGGATGTAGGATGTAGGATGTAGGATGTAGGATGTAGGATGTAGGATGTAGGATGTAGGATGTAGGATGTAGGACGTAGGACGTAGGACGTAGGACGTAGGACGTGGAACGTAGAACGTACGATATAGGATATTATAGAATATAGAATATAGGATATAGGATCTAGGATGTGGGCTGTAGGATGTAGGATATAGGATATAGTATGTAGGATGTAGGATGTAGGATGTAGGATGTAGCATGTAGTATGTAGGATGTAGGATGTAGGATGTAGGATGTAGGATGTAGGATGTAGGATTTACGCTGTAGGATGTAGGATGTAGGATATAAGATATAGGATATAGAATGTAGGACGTATTACGTAGGACGTGAAACGTGGAACGTAGAACGTAGGATATAGGAGATTATAGAATATAGAATATAGGATATAGGATCTAGGATGTAGGATGTAGGATGTAGGATGTAGGATGTAGGATGTAGGATGTAGGATGTAGGACGTAGGATGTAGGATATAGGATATAGGATATAGGATATAGGATGTAGGACGTAGGACGTAGGACGTAGGACGTGGAACGTAGTACGTAGGATATAGGATATTATAGAATATAGAATATAGGATATAGGATATAGGATCTAGGATGTGGGCTGTAGGATGTACGATATAGGATATAGGATATAGTATGTAGGATGTAGGATGTAGCATGTAGGATGTAGGATGTAGGATGTAGGATGTAGGATGTAGGATGTAGGATGTAGGATGTAGGACGTAGGATGTAGGATGTAGGATATAGGATATAGGATGTAGGACGTATTACGTAGGACGTGGAACGTAGAACGTAGGATATAGGATATTATAGAATATAGAATATAGGATCTAGGATGTGGGCTGTAAGATATAGAATATAAGATGTAGGATGTAGGATGTAGGATGTAGCATGTAGCATGTAGGATGTGGGATGTAGGATGTAGGATGTAGGATGTAGGATGTAGAATGTAGAATATATAGGATATAGGATATAGGATGTAGGACGTAGGACGTAGGACGTAGTACGTAGGACGTGGAACGTAGAACGTAGGATATTATAGAATATAGAATATAGGATATAGGATCTATGATGTGGGCTGTAGGATGTAGCATGTAGGATATAGAATATAGGATATAGGATATAGGATATAGGATATAGGATATAGGATATAGGATATAGGATATAGGATATATGATATAGGATATAGGATATAGGATATAGGATATAGGATATAGGATATAGGATATAGGATATAGGATATAGGATATTGGATATAGGATATAGGATATAGGATATAGGATATAAAATATAGGATATAGGATATAGGATGTAGGACGTAGGACGTAGGACGTGGAACGTAGAACGTAGGATATGAAATATAGAATATAGGATGTAGGATCTAGGATGTAGGACGTAGGATGTAGGA
Organism: Diaperis boleti; assembly: GCA_963583935.1. NCBI lineage: Eukaryota > Metazoa > Arthropoda > Insecta > Coleoptera > Tenebrionidae > Diaperis > Diaperis boleti. The sequence continues at coordinate 11,825,755 of OY757242.1, forward strand.
TGTAGGATATAGGATATAGGATGTAGGACGTATTACGCAGGACGTGGAACGTAGAACGTAGGATATAGGATATTATAGAATATAGAATATAGGATATAGGATCTAGGATGTGGGCTGTAAGATATAGAATATAAGATGTAGGATGTAGGATGTAGGATGTAGGATGTAGCATGTAGCATGTAGGATGTGGGATGTAGGATGTAGGATGTAGGATGTAGGATGTAGGATGTAGGATGTAGGATGTAGAATGTAGAATATATAGGATGTAGGACGTAGGACGTAGGACGTAGTACGTAGGACGTGGAACGTAGAACGTAGGATATTATAGAATATAGAATATAGGATATAGGATCTATGATGTGGGCTGTAGGATGTAGCATGTAGGATATAGGATATAGGATATAGGATATAGGATATAGGATATAGGATATAGGATATAGGATATAGGATATAAGATATAGGATATATGATATAGGATATAGGATATAGGATATAGGATATAGGATATAGGATATAGGATATAGGATATAGGATATGGGATATTGGATATAGGATATAGGATATAGGATATAGGATATAGGATATAGGATATAGGATATAGGATATAGGATATAGGATATAGGATATAGGATATAGGATATAGGATATAGGATATAGGATATAGGATATAGGATATAGGATATAGGATATAGGATATAGGATATAGGATATAGGATATAGGATATAGGATACAAGATATAGGATATAGGATATAAGATATAGGATATAGGATACAGGATATCGTCGTTAAAACCCGAAAGTTGTGTAACTCCATTCTGACTAGTTTTACAGGAGAAGCAAAAAACTGTGTTCTTTCGCGTTGTGACTCAATATATTTCAAAACTTTCATTATCACTATATTCGTATCGAAGTTTTGAATTTAGTGATAATGATTGTTTTTTGCGACTTCTATAAAACTAGTCAGAATGGAGTTACACAAATTTCGGGTTTTAACGAGGATATAGGATATAGGATGTGGTATATAGGATATAAAATATAGGGTATGCGATATAGGATACAGAATACAGGGTATGAGATATAAAAGATCAGCTGTACTACGTTAGACGTAGAGAAAGAGCAATTATAAAAGAGCGAACAGAAGACAGATGAGTTCCTGTCCTTCCGCCCACCGGAAGCAGACCAGAAGGACCTGACCGACCCACTGAGGAAAAGTAATATAGGGGACCTCCTACTGCCCCTCCGTCGCTTCCTTACCACCGACCTGAAGGGACCAGTCCTGGTATTTTTAATGCCAACTTAGTGCACTGGGGCTAGGGCATCTGTTGTGGTTTCTGATTTTCTCTGCACCTGCCGGTTGAACACCGGGATATCCGCGCATATCCTTTTTCGCGGCGCTCTCCCGCCTGCTCTTTCTGTCCTGAACCCACCCTGATCCCGAGCAACGCAACGGGTTGTTACACTTGAATTGTTTCGGTCCCCGAAATTAGTTGCGTCACCGTGAATATATTGAACCCCTGTATATATTGAACCCTTGGATGTATTGAACCTCTGTATATATGCCTTGTAAATAAAGCTTGTAAAACCGTCACTGTTTATTTATCCTCCGCTAAGCTCCACAGCTGACCCCTGGTACAACGTACTGCACTAAGCTACGCGTGTGGAGCATACCACGTAAATTGTTTAAATATCAAAATATCGTAAGACGTATAATGTAATGTATGGCATAAGGAATAAGACATTATGATATAAGATATAGGATAAAGGATAGGGTATGAGATACAAAACATAAGCTGAATTACGTAAGACGTGAAGTAAGAGTAGATATAGAGGCAGTTAATGAATGACATGTCAAATTATTTAAATATCAAAATACCAAATTGATGATGGAAAAGACTATCATAACAGAATAGTAAAATAAATAAATATGTTCCAAAATATCAGACGCACGAAGGAAAAAAATATAAAATTAACAAAAGTTCAAAAATTCAAGAAAAATTTAATATGTGAGATGTAAGACGTAAGAAGGCAGACGTAAGACATAGAACACAAAGGGATATAGGTATAGTATAGAGGATATACAATATAGGATATCAGTCGCCTAGTTGCAAAACCTGACAAGTCACATATTCCAAAATGAGATTATTTACATTAACAGTAAATTAATTTATTATATAAGACGATAACATTGATGACTATCTTTTCGCGTAACTTTCGAAATGCAATATCAAATATAAAATTCAATTCTATCGTCTTATAATTATATTAGTGTAATACCCAATTTCATTTTGGAAAAAAAAATGTGAGTTGTTGGGTTTTGCATCTAGGCGACTGATAAAATTAGTATATAGAAAGTATCAAAAGCGCAAACAAAGAGAAAGTTAAGGTAATAGCAAATTTACGTAGGCTAGTTACTGAAGAGGACTAGTAAGGAAGTGGGGAGGATGGTTGGAGCTTAGCTTAGTCAGCTTCTTCTTCCTGTGCGGCTACTGGTGGGGTGATAATCACATAGGCTCATGCGCACGACTTGTCGCAGTGCGGAGGAGTTATCTTCCCTCCGGAGTGAAATCGGTTCCGGGCATCGTATCGGCTCCGGCGTGGCGGCGTCCGGAACGCGCTTCTTCGCCGATCAAGATGATGTAAAAATCATTCCGGTACGATAACTAGAAGTATTTAATTTCGGCGGTTTCCGGTTCGACGAAAGGGCGTGGTCGGGCGTGACAAGGTCGGGGGTGGTCGTTAGCGACTCCGGAGTAGGTTCGTCTGGAGCGCGCTAATTTTCAATGACACAGCAAACTATTCTTCCCGGCGATTTATATGTATACTTTTTAGGTGCACGGTCTTGCTTAAATAGCGAATCGGCGGTGCGCCCCGCGGTGTGAATGTCGCTTCGCTGACGGCTCTTAATTTGGTATTTAAATTCATTTTATATCTATTTTTTATTCTATATCTGTTTAAGGAGTTTATAAATCTTAATAGAGAACTATATCAAGTTTATGAAAATTGCGACCCCTTAAATTTTTATACTTATCAAAATTAATTTAAATTAAACCGAGCGTTTAAATAAACAAACAATATAAGCCCAAAGCCCTCAAGTACTGCACAATGTAATCAACAAACCCTTTTGATACCAAATTATCACGTTTTAATTTCGCGAAAGAGTTTGTCCTCAAGGTTAATTAACCAGACACTTATTTAAAATTAGATTAAATATCTGTTCTCTGTGTAGCGAAATTCATCCAAGTGTGTATTCCTGCTGCTTCAGGGGCTTCGTTCCCAATTCTCAGACGTTTTATATCGCTCGGGTATCATATTTTACTGCAGTTAGCTTTTAGTTCGTACAGCGTACATCTACTAAACATTAACACATTAATTATACGCGTCTACATTGCAATAAGGACAGTAGGTAATTAATTTACGAAAACTATTCGTCTTGCGTTTTAATTAATTTAATTATTTGCAAGTGTAAACGAGTCTTAAGTACATTCTTCTTGACGAATGCGTTTGTGCTCGTTTTCCTGGACGTTGGTTTGGAAGGACCGACTCAAAAGGGAGTTACGCGAGTAGAAATTAAGTTAGTGAAAAAAGTGCGGTAAGTGACTCGCACGTGTGCTCCAGACCATTTAGCACTCCTGTACGTGTGCTTCTGCTGCATGTCGCCGGCTGGAGTCAAGTGTGCTGGTCGGTAAAAAAATAATAAAGAGACAAAAAACGTGTAAATAAAGCAGTTTAAGTCTGTGTGTATGTATTGTGTTACTTTTTAAGGTTATTAACGTAACACCCTGAAGACTCTTTCATAAAACTTTGTATATTACAGAAAAATATTGGTAGAACATGTGTAAGCGAACGTTACTCTTGTGTTGATATTTCTCTAGATCTTTACGAGAGTTAAGTCCCTAAAACTAGTTACATTTATTATTTGACACATAACCTATTGAGACGACGGCGCGTCGGCACCGGAAGCGAATGATGTCATGAAGATGTCACCACGTATGGTAACGTAATTAATCTGGAATAGTCCACATGAGAACGTCTAGGAATAATTTTATTGTTCACATAGGATGCTCTCATGAGCCTAGAAAATTCTGTAGCGGTGATTTCATACTATACCACGCTCGTACAAGAGAATGATCTCATTCTTCGGGAATAATCGATTGCGCCGAAAGCATGATCTCATGATTCCCGGAATAGAAGGAATCGAGAACGTCAGGAGGGGTATAAGAAGGGATCAAACGACGGAGCAAGTCAGTCGATTGGTAGCATCGTGAACAAGTGGTCAGCGCGTGTGTACATAGCGAAAAGTTAGTCTTTTTAATAAAACTTTGTAACTACGGAGTGCACCAGAATATTTCTTTAAATCCTCGAACCCGCCCGGCTCAGGCTACGTTACACTATTAAAATTTAACATATTGAAATCCTAAAACTTCCATTAAGATACTCACGAATTCAAAAGTCATGAATTTATAAAATTTAAAATTGCAAAGTTACACCAAAGAAACTAATTAACACTCCCTCCTTCAATATGCTTTAATCCATTCTGAATATTCATCAGATGCAGCAGCACCTCCTCAAGACGCATCCATTTAGTCAACACCGTCAATATTTGCCTGTGTCGTAATAATTGTTGTTTGCCAGTGCGGAGATTAATGTCTGCTCGAGATTAAGTTAAAATTTGTGTTAAATGAACTGTACACAGCCGCTTCATTAGCGGGAATCAACATTATGTTAGTTATTTACAGTGCGGGAAGACCGGGGAGTTTGTATGCGGATCGGGTACATACTCTGTTTACACTAAATGAAAAGTTTAATTGCTGATCTATGAATTCGGTGAAATTCTTTGATTTCAGTGTATAATCACGTCCGAACTTCACAATCACACATTGGAACAGTTGATGCCACTCCGAAAATCGAAGGGATTAATTCCGGAAAGCGCGCAGTTCCTCTGACTGATCCCACTGCAGTATAAAAAATTCAACTAATCTCTGTTTCGTGTTTCTGTGTGCAGTGTGCAATAACGTCAGCCCGACTTTGTTCCCGTTTTTGTCGTCGGCAATTTAGATTATTGAGCGAAATTTGCGACGGGGATATTCGGGAGAGAGGAGAAAAAACTGTTTCGGGGATTGGGAGTAATCGGGGACCGATACTGCCTTGTTATTTGAACAAAAGTTAGTTTGGCGGGACATTAAATTTAAATGCAATTAGATTAGTGGGATTGGTGGATAAATTTCGTGTCATCAGGCTCAATAAACTATAATATGGTTCACAAGTCCCTCTTTCGAGTTCATTCGATTCGTAATTGCACCAAAAATTGTTTTGTTAAAAATCAATATTCGCAAATAAAAATTACAAAAGTTATAAACAAAAAAAGGTTGTTAGGTTTCTTGCAATTTGAGATTTTAGGATTTTGAGAAATTGAAATTTTTAAACTGAGATTTTGAAATTGACAGTGAAATTTGTAATGAAGTATTGAGAATTTGAGATTTGGACATTTCGACAGTTGGTGACTTGTTTTTCTTTTTCTCTTTGAGCCGTTGAGAATTTGGAATTATAAAGTTTTTGATTAAAATTTTAAAATTTTGACAAATTTTCATATTCAGACTGTGGCTTTTAGGCTTTGAGACTATTAGATTTTTTCTTTAAGATTTTGAAGAATTTGAGATCGTGAGAATTATTATTAATTTTGAGAGTTGACGCTTTGAGATTCTGAAATTATCGTTGTTTCAGCATTTTTTAATAATGCATGACTGTCGAATTTTGCTTGAGATTTTGAAACTGAGATTTCGAGACTTTGAAATTTTAAGTGTTTTTGGGATTTTTAAATTTTGAAGCTGAAATTTTTAAATTTTTATTTAAAAACTTTAGTTTTTAGTTTGTTATTTTAAAGACTGAAACCCTGAAATTTAAAACTTTCTTTGAGATTTTGGGACTTCGTGATAGTCAGATTTGAACTTTGAGATTTTAGGATATCGAGAGACTGAGATTTTAAAAGTTCCAGTTTTGGAGATATTAACATTTGGAGATTTGGAGTTTTTGAGATTTTGAGATCTTAGGATTTTGAGAAATTGAAATTTTTAAACTGAGATTTTGAAATTGACAGTGAAATTTGTAATGAAGTTTTGAGACTTTGAGATGTGGACACTTCGAGAGTTGGTGACTTGTTTTTCTTGTTGTCTTTGAGCCGTTGAGAATTTGGAATTATGAAGTTTTTGGATTAAAATTTTAAAATTTTGACAGATTTTCATATTCAGACTGTGGCTTTTAGGCTTTGACACTATTAGACTTTTTCTTTAAGATTCTGGAGAATTTTAGATAGTGAGAATTATTATTGAATTTGAGAATTTACAGTTTGAGATTCTGAAATTATCGTTGTTTCGGCATTTTTTAATAATGCATGACTGTCGATTTTTGCGACTTGAGATAGTAATTCTTGATATTTTGAAATTGAGATTTAGAGATTTTGAGACATTGAGATTTTAAGTGTTTTTGGGATTTTTAAATTTTGAAGCTAAAATTTTGATATTTTCATTTGAAAACTTTAGTTTTTGGTTTGTTATTTTAAAGACTGAAACCCTAAAATTTAAGGCTTTCTTTGAGATTTTGGGACTTTGTGATACTCAGATTTCAACTTTGAGATTTTAGGATAGCGAGATACTGAGATTTTAAATCTTCCGGTTTTCGAGATATTAACATTTTAAGATTTGGAGTTTTTGGGATTTTGAGAATTGAAATTTTTAAACTGAGATTTTGAAATTGACAGTGAAATTTGTAATGTAGTTTTGAGACTTTGAGATGTGGACACTTCGAGAGTTGGTGACTTGTTTTTCTTGTTATCTTTGAGCCGTTGAGAATTTGGAATTATGAAGTTTTTAGATTAAAATTTTAAAATTTTGCCAGATTCTCATATACAGACTGTGGCTTTTAGGCTTTGAGACCATTAGAAGTTTTCTTTAAGATTTTGGAGAATTTGAGAACGTGAGAATTATTATTAATTTTGAGAGTTTACGCTTTGAGATTCTGAAATTATCGTTGCTTCAGCATTTTTTAATAATGTCAAATTTTGCGACTTGAGATAGTTATTCTTGAGATTTTGAAACTGAGATTTTGAGACTGAAATTTTAAGTGTGTTTGGGATTTTTAAATTTTGAAGCTGAAATTTTGACATTTTCATTTGAAAATTTTAGTTTTTGGTTTGTTACTTTAAAGACTGAAACCCTAAAATTTAAGGCTTTCTTTGAGATTTTGGGACTTTGTGATACTCAGATTTGAACTTTGAGATTTTAGGATATCGAGACACTGAGATTTTAAATTTTTCGGTTTTCGAGATATTAACATTTTGAGATTTGGAGTTTTTGAGATTTTGAGATCTTAGGATTTTGAGAAATTAAAGTTTTTAAACTGAGATTTTGAAATTTACAATAAAATTTGTAATGAAGTTTTGAGACTTTGAGATTTGGACACTTCGAGAGTGGGTGACTTGTTTTTCTTGTTCTCATTGAGCCGTTGAGAATTTGGAATTATGAAGTTTTTGGATTAAAATTTTAAAATTTTGTCAGATTTTCATATTCAGACTGTGGCTTTTAGGCTTTGACACTATTAGACTTTTTCTTTAAGATTCTGGAGAATTTGAGATCGTGAGAATTATTATTGAATTTGAGAATTTACAGTTTGAGATTCTGAAATTATCGTTGTTTCAGCATTCTTAAATAATGCATGACTGTCAAATTTTGCGACTTGAGATAGTTATTCTTCAGATTTTAAAACTGATATTTCGAGACTTTGAAATTTTAAGTGTTTTGGGGATTTTTAAATTTTGAAGCTGAAATTTTGACATTTCCATTTGAAAACTTTAGTTTTTGGTATGTTATTTTAAAGACTGAAACCCTGAAATTTAAAACTTTCTTTGAGATTTTGGGACTTTGTGATACTCAGATTTGAACTTTGAGATTTTAGGATACCGAGATACTGAGATTTTAAATCTTCCGGTTTTCGAGATATTAACATTTTAAGATTTGGAGTTTTTGAAATTTCGAGATCTTAGGATTTTGAGAAATTGAAATTTTTAAATTGAGATTTTGAAATTGACAGTGAAATTTGTAATGGAGATTTGGATACTTCGAGAGTTGGTGACTTGTTTTTCTTGTTCTCAATGAGTCGTTGAGAATTTGGAATTATGGAGTTTTTGGATTAAAATTTTAAAATTTTGACAGATTTTCGTATTCAGACTGTGGCTTTTAGGCTTTTAGAATTTTTCTTTAAGATTTTGGAGAATTTGAGATCATGAAAATTATTATTAATTTTGAGAGTTTACGCTTTGAGATTCTGAAATTATCGTTGTTTCAGCATTTTTTAATAACATGACTGTCGATTTTTGCGACTTGAGATAAGTTATTCTTGAGATTTTGAAACTGAGATTTCGAGACTGAAATTTTAAGTGTTTTTGGGATTTTTAAATTTTGAAGCTGAAATTTTGACATTTTCATTTGAAAACTTTAGTTTTTGGTTTGTTATTTTAAAGACTGAAACCCTGAAATTTTAAACTTTCTTTGAGATTTTGGGACTTTGTGATAGTCAGATTTGAACTTTGAGATTTTAGGATATCGAGACAATAAGATTTTAAAGCGTCCAGTTTTCGAGATATAAACATTTTGAGATTTGGAGTTTTTGAGATTTTGAGATCTTAGGATTTTGAGAAATTGAAATTTTTAAACTGAGATTTTGAAATTGACAGTGAAATTTGTAATGAAGTTTTGAGACTTTGAGATGTGGACACTTCGAGAGTTGGTGACTTGTTTTTCTTGTTGTCTTTGAGCCGTTGAGAATTTGGAATTATGAAGTTTTTGGATTAAAATTTTAAAATTTTGACAGATTTTCATATTCAGACTGTGGCTTTTAGGCTTTGACACTATTAGACTTTTTCTTTAAGATTCTGGAGAATTTTAGATCGTGAGAATTATTATTGAATTTGAGAATTTACAGTTTGAGATTCTGAAATTATCGTTGTTTGAGCATTTTTTAATAATGCATGACTGTCGAATTTTGCGATTTGAGAAAGTTATTCTTAAGATTTTGAAACTGAGATTTCGAGATTTTGAGACATTGAGATTTTAAGTGTTTTTGGCATTTTTAAATTTTGAAGTTGAAATTTTGAGATTTTCATTTGAAAATTTTAGTTTTTTTTTTTGTTATTTTAAAGACCCAGAAATCTAAGACTTTCTTTGAGATTTTGAGACTTTGTGATAGTCAGATTTGAACTTTGATATTTTAGGATATCGAAACACTGAGAATCTAAATCTTTCAGTTTTCAAGATATTAACATTTTGAGATTTGGAGTTTTTGAAATTTTGAGATCTTAGGATTTTGAGCAATTGAAATTTTAAAACTGAGATTTTGAAATTGACAGTGAAATTTGTAATGAAGTTTTGAGACTTGGAGATTTGGACACTTCGAGAGTTGGTGACTGGTTTTTCTTGTTCTCTTCGAGCCGTTGAGAATTTTGAATTATGAAGTTTTTAGATTAAATTTTTAAAATTTTGGTAGAGATTTATATTCACACTGTGGCTTTTAGGCTTTGACACTATGAGACTTTTACTTTAAGATTCTGGAGAATTTGAGACCGTGAGAATTATTATTGAATTTTAGAATTTACAGTTTGAGATTCTGAAATTTTCGTTGTTTCAGCATTTTTAATAATGCATTTCTGTCGAATTTTGCGATTTGAGATACTTGTTCTTGAGATTTTGAGACTGTTATTTCTAGATTTCTAAATTTTGATAAATCGAGATTTTAAATGTTTTTGGATTTTTTTTTTGAGATTTTGGTACTTTGTGATACTTAGTTTTGAATTTTAAGATTTTAGGATATTGAGTCACTGAGATTTTAAAACCTTCAGTTTTGGAGATATTAAAATTTTAAGATCTTAGGATTTTGAGAAATTGAAATTTTTAAACTGAGATTTTGAAATTGACAGTGAAATTTGTAATGAAGTTTTGAAACTTTGAGATTTGGACACTTCGAGAGTTGGTGACTTGTTTTTCTTGTTCTCATTGAGCCGTTGAAAATTTGGAATTATGAAGTTTTGAGATTAAAATTTTAAAATTTTCACAGATTTTCATATTCAGACTGTGGCTTATAGGCTTTGAGACTATTAAAATTTTTCTTTAAGATTTTGGGGAATTTGAGACCGTGAAAATTATTATTGAATTTCAGAATTTACAGTTTGAAATTCTGAAATTATCGTAGTTTCAGCCTTTTTGAATAATGTATGTCTGTCCAATTTTGCGACTTGAGATAGTTATTCTTGAAATTTTGAGACTGAATTCTAGATTTTGAGATTTCTAAACTTGTCAAATCGAGATTTTAAGTGTTTTTGGATTTTTTTTTTGAGATTTTGGTACTTTGTGATACTTAGTTTTGAATTTTAAGATTTTAGGATATTGAGTCACTGAGATTTTAAAACCTTCAGTTTTGGAGATATTAAAATTTTAGGATCTTAGGATTTTGAGAAATTGAAATTTTTAAACTGAGATTTTGAAATTGACAGTGAAATTTGTAATGAAGTTTTGAAACTTTGAGATTTGGACACTTCGAGAGTTGGTGACTTGTTTTTCTTGTTCTCATTGAGCCGTTGAAAATTTGGAATTATGAAGTTTTGAGATTAAAATTTTAAAATTTTCACAGATTTTCATATTCAGACTGTGGCTTATAGGCTTTGAGACTATTAGAATTTTTCTTTAAGATTTTGGGGAATTTGAGACCGTGAAAATTATTATTGAATTTCAGAATTTACAGTTTGAAATTCTGAAATTATCGTAGTTTCAGTCTTTTTGAATAATGTATGTCTGTCCAATTTTGCGACTTGAGATAGTTATTCTTGAAATTTTGAGACTGAATTCTAGATTTTGAGATTTCTAAACTTGTCAAATCGAGATTTTAAGTGTTTTTGGATTTTTTTTTGAGATTTTGGTACTTTGTGATACGGAGTTTTGAATTTTAAGATTTTAGCATATTGAAACACTGAGATTTTAAAACTTTCAGTTTTGGAGATATTAAAATTTTAAGATCTTAGGATTTTGAGAAATTTGAAATTTTTAAAGTGAGATTTTGAAATTGACAGTGAAATTTGTAATGTAGGTTTGAGACTTTGAGATGTGGACACTTCGAGAGTTGGTGACTTGTTTTTCTTGTTCTCTTTGTGCCGTTGAAAATTTGGAATTATGAAGTTTTTAGATTAAAATTTTAAAATTTTGCCAGATTTTCATATTCAGACTGTGGCTTTTAGGCTTTGACACTATTAGACTTTTTTTTTAAGATTCTGGAGAATTTGAGACCGTGAGAATTATTATTGAATTTGAGAATTTACAGTTTGAGATTCTGAAATTATCGTTGTTTCAGCATTTTTTAATAATGCATAACTGTCGAATTTTGCGACTTGAGATAGTTATTCTTAAGATTTTGAATCTGAGATTTCGAGATTTTGAGACATTGAGATTTTAAGTGTTTTTGGTATTTTTAAATTTTGAAGTTGAAATTTTGAGATTTTCATTTGAAAATTTTAGGTTTTTTTTGTTATTTTAAAGACCCAGAAATCTAAGACATTCTTTGAGATTTTGAGACTTTGTGATAGTCAGATTTGAACTTTGATATTTTAGGATATCGAAACACTGAGAATTTAAATCTTTCAGTTTTCAAGATATTAACATTTTGAGATTTGGAGTTTTTGAGATTTTGAGATCTTAGGATTTTGAGCAATTGAAATTTTAAAACTGAGATTTTGAAATTGACAGTGAAATTTGTAATAAAGTTTTGAGACTTTGAGATTTGGACACTTCGACAGTTGGTGACTGGTTTTTCTTGTTCTCTTTGAGCCGTTGAGAATTTTGAATTATGAAGTTTTTAGATTAAATTTTTAAAATTTTGGTAGAGATTTATATTCACACTGTGGCTTTTAGGCTTTGACACTATGAGACTTTTACTTTAAGATTCTGGAGAATTTGAGACCGTGAGAATTATTATTGAATTTGAGAATTTACAGTTTGAGATTCTGAAATTTTCGTTGTTTCAGCATTTTTAATAATACATTTCTGTCGAATTTTGCGATTTGAGATACTTGTTCTTGAGATTTTGAGACTGTTATTTCTAGATTTCTAAATTTTGATAAATCGAGATTTTAAATGTTTTTGGATTTTTTTTGAGATTTTGGTACTTTGTGATACTTAGTTTTGAATTTTAAGATTTTAGGATATTGAGTCACTGAGATTTTAAAACGTTCAGTTTTGGAGATATTAAAATTTTAGGATCTTAGGATTTTGAGAAATTGAAATTTTTAAACTGAGATTTTGAAATTGACAGTGAAATTTGTAATGAAGTTTTGAAACTTTGAGATTTGGACACTTCGAGAGTTGGTGACTTGTTTTTCTTGTTCTCATTGAGCCGTCGAAAATTTGGAATTATGAAGTTTTGAGATTAAAATTTTAAAATTTTCACAGATTTTCATATTCAGACTGTGGCTTATAGGCTTTGAGACTATTAGAATTTTTCTTTAAGATTTTGGGGAATTTGAGACCGTGAAAATTATTATTGAATTTCAGAATTTACAGTTTGAAATTCTGAAATTATCGTTGTTTCAGCCTTTTTGAATAATGTATGTCTGTCGAATTTTGCGCCTTGAGATAGTTATTCTTGAGACTTTGAGACTGTGATTTCAAGATTTTGAAATTTCTAAATTTTGACACATCGAGATTTTAAGTGTTTTTGGATTTTTTTTTGAGATTTTGGTATTTTGTGATACGGAGTTTTGAATTTTAAGATTTTAGGATATTGAGACACTGAGATTTTAAAACTTTCAGTTATGGAAATATTAAAATTTTAAGATCTTAGGATTTTGAGAAATTTGAAATTTTTAAAGTGAGATTTTGAAATTGACAGTGAAATTTGTAATGTAGTTTTGAGACTTTGAGATGTGGACACTTCGAGAGTTGGTGACTTGTTTTTCTTGTTCTCTTTGTGCCGTTGAAAATTTGGAATTATGAAGTTTTTAGATTAAAATTTTAAAATTTTGCCAGATTTTCATATTCAGACTGTGGCTTTTAGGCTTTGAGACTATTAGAATTTTTCTTTAAGATTCTGGAGTATTTGAGATAGTGAGCATTATTATTGCATTTGAGAATTTACAGTTTGAGATTCTGAAATTATCGTTGTTTCAGCATTTTTTAATAATGCATGACTGTCGAATTTTGCGACTTGAGATAGTTATTCTTGAGATTTTGAAACTGAGATTTCGAGATTTTGAGACATTGAGATTTTAAGTGTTTTTGGTATTTTTAAATTTTGAAGTTGAAATTTTGAGATTTTCATTTGAAAATTTTAGTTTTTTTTTTGTTATTTTAAAGACCCAGACATCTAAGACTTTCTTTGAGATTTTGAGACTTTGTGATAGTCAGATTTGAACTTTGATATTTTAGGATATCGAGACACTGAGAATTTAAATCTTTCAGTTTTCAAGATATTAACATTTTGAGATTTGAAGTTTTTGAGAATTTGGAATTATAAACTTTTGAAATTAAAATTTTAAAATTTTGACAGATTTTCATATTCCGACTGTGGCTTTTAGGCTTTGAAACTATTAGACTTCTTCTTTAAGATTTTGGAGTATTTGAGATCGTGAGAATTATCATTGATTTTGAGAGTTTGAGATTTGTAGATTTTGACACATTGAGATTTTTTGTTTTTTTCCTTTTTTCGCCGCTAAATTAAAATTATAAACATTGCCGGGACAATTCCGGTGGGCAGGACTTTTTTTGGAAAATTTCCTGCACTTTGAGGATCTTTTTTCAAATTTCGGATATCTCAAATAGTTTTTGAAGTATTTGCAAAAAACGTAACCACCTTTTTTTGTTTACTTAATTGTTTATAACTTTTGTTAATGTTTATTTGCGGATATTGATTTTCAACTAAAAAAATCTTTCGATTCCTCTTAACTCGAATTTCGGAAAAAAATTACTTGACTAGGGTTAACCAGCAATCCCAGGTTAACACCTGTTACCGTTTACTTTACTTGGTACTCTCGCAAACATGTAATTGAATTGCTTTTATGTTTAACACAAAATGCTAAAAAATTCCAAAACACCTAAAAATAAAATTCATGAACACACAAAAATATTCTCGTTCCTCGGTCATCAGCACAAAACGCTGCAACTCCCCGGGATGATAAAACGTCTTCCTGAGGAAACTCGGGATGTACACCAGTGTTTATTTTATTCATCTCTGCTGCAGCAACAAAAGCCGGGTCATAAACTTCTTTCGTGCTCTCGGGTTTATGAAGCCGGTCCATTGTTTAATGCGTTTAAATATTTACCAGGCTTAAACGCTCCATTTGATACAAAATTAAAATTGCGCGGAGACGCGTTTACGTATTTCTAAATTTGCCGTTTGGACGCAAAGAAACAACAAGATCGAAAATCCTTATTTCGCTCTTCGGACCAAAGTATTCCGGATCCGCAATTCCGCGCCGGCCTCGCATCATATTTTACAGCAGTTAGAGCGGCGGTATTTCGTCATCCTTCCACTCCATAAAATAAATATTTAATCAAGACCGGCGGTCCCCGGTCCGGTCCGCTCCTTCTTCAACTCGTCGTCGTTATTTTTATGGCGAGCGAGCAAGAATTTCGTCCGAGCGGGAGCGTCACGTGATTGATGACGTTAGTTTTAATATTTTCGTGCGGCGAGCATCTGGAAAACTCGCGATTTGATTCCGGTTTTATGGCGGTGTTGCGGTACAGAGAGGCGAACGCTTGTCATTTGCCGGGAGATTGGATTGAGTGGGAAATTATTGCGGCGAGGAGATCTGTCAAAGAACGTATAATATGGTTGTGGATCTGTTTTATGAAAGCTGCATTAAGGCGTTCCTAAGGAGGAATTGTCCAGGGGTTGACGCAAAATGAAGTGGGAATAGAATTGGGTTCATTGCAACGTTAATAATATGCATTTCACAGTCTTGAATAATAACTTCATTTCGATTCGTCATTTACGAAAGAATAGTTTTCTGCTTTTTTGTTTTTTTATCATGGCTCAAGTTGTAACGAAGTTACCGAATTTCTCAAGGTCCGAGTTGACCCGCTGCGACCACGACACTCTCTGTGGCCGGGCCGCAGATAGAGCACCTCAAATGTAACTTTCCGGGAACCGCTACGACCACCCCCAGTCACCTCCCCTGTCACCTCGAACCACGCCCTCGACATCGCGCCGTTTATGTGAAGAAATAAAAAGCTTTCGGATGTCGCACCGGGATGGTTCTTGCATCATCTCAGCAAAAAAAGCAAGCTGCGGATGCCACCATTCCGGGCTCGCTACGTTACCCTTTACGCCGCCACTTTATTGCGAAGCGGACACAGTGATAAGACCTGACTCTGCCGCACTGCACATCAGTCAACGTCTCTCTATAGAACAAACTCCGCTCTGATGGATTAGACATTTGTGTACCAGCCACCACCCGGGGAATAACGAGTGACCAGTGAACAGTGAACTAAAACAGTGACCAGTGCACCAATCTAGCACCATCGGAAAACAAGGTAGAAGCTCCACCCACCTGCCACTGCCTTCCCGTCACCAACAAGACGAGATCAACCCAGGTACTTTCGGTGCCCTCGTAGCCCCCTAGATAACCCGTCTCTTGTGGCCCGTACGCAGGAAAGCGATCCACACTCAAGAGTCCCAGTAGCTTCTCGGTCGACCATTGACTTCCCCCCTAACCCCGCTCCCCCGAGATTGTATATAGATATATTTTGTAAATACTTTCCTATACATATTGACCCCCTGTACATAAATTGTAAATAAAATTCGACCACCGTCACTGTATTTGATTTATTCCCCTACAACCAAACTAGACAGCTGACCCCTGGTACACCGTACTCCGATTTAGCCACCCGTGGTCCCGTGGAGCATACCACATAAAAAACCTTTCTGCGTTTTTCTTTCTATCTTTCTGTTTTATATCTAGCTATACAAATATATTTCTCTCTCTCTCGCTCTCATCAGTCTATCATATCCTTGCCCGTTTCTGATTATAAGATTGCTTCACTCGTATCATTGTCTTTTTCAAAGAAAATGCAAATCAGAACTGTCTAAACCCGGACAAAGTAATTTGTCAACAACACTTTGCTTTTACTTTTTAATTTTGAGCAGGTTATTTATTTATTTTTTTCATTCTTAGTTTATTTGCTTCTAGCGTTTTGCTCTGTTCGTCCATTTCCACTGTCATCGATTTAATTTTTCTCCCTTAATGTGCTATTTTCACGTTGCATTTTTAGTTTTATTCTTATTTTATAGTTCCTCTTTCTTTGTTTCGTCTTCTACTTGTCTGCTCTCAGTGTTTGATCGCACTTTTCCATTTTATTTTGGTTCATTCCTCTTCTTTTTTTTTTTGTTTCGCCTTCTACTTGTCTGCTCTCGGTGTTTGACCGCATTTTTCCATTTTATTTTGGTTCATTCTTCTTCTTTTTTGTTTCAATTTTGTTTTTCAAAGTTTCATTGTTTCATTTTTTATTTGTTTACTGTTTTACTTTTTACTTTTTAATTTTACTTTTTGTTGATCCGTTTTTCTGTGCTCTTTCGCTGGTTTTCTACTTTTTATATCTATACTATTTTTTCTTTTGTTATTTTAGCATCTTTTTCTCCTTCGTTTTATCATTTAGTTTTTCTCCTTGTTTTTTTTTCAAGAATGAAATTGTGACGAAATAACGAAGAAATAAAAAACAATAACTTACGAAATATGAAATTTGGGAAATAGCAAAATGTCAAATTCACAAAATAGCTAAATATCAAATTAAAGAAATAATGAAAATTGATGAAATATCGAAATATCACATGAAATTTATGAAATCTCAAAACAGAGAAATACCGATTTAGCGAAACAAAACGAAATATCCAAGTGTTAAATTAATGAAATATCAAAATGTCAAATTAACGCTATTCCAAATATACTAATGAAATATTCAAATAAATATATTAACGAAATAGCAAATTAGTTAAATCACAAAAGATGGAATTAACTGAATATCAAGATTTCAAAAAAATTCAGAAATAGAAAATTAAATCAGCCAAAGTTGGCCATGTATGAAAAGTCGCTTGTCGTAATTTAATACTGCTGCTAAAATAAATAAAAAAAAAATAAGAACTAACAAAGTATCAAATTTGCAACAAAAAAAAAGAATAAAATTATAAAAAATATCATATTCACTGAACATCAAGTTAACATCATACGTATGTGTAATATTAGCGATAACAACGAAACAACATGATACTAAATTTACGCAAGACCAAATTTAATATTTTAAATAAAATATTACATAAACAAAACATCAAATGAACGATATAACAACACTTGAAATTAGCGATATAAACGAAATACCAAAACAGAACATTTTGTTTAAAAAATGGCGCAAATATCAAACAACATCAACGAAATATGAAATCATAAAAGAGTGTCAAATTAAGGCAATAACAGGATAATAAATTTACGAAATGCCAAATTTAATAATATGCGAAATATTCGATGAACGAAATATTAAGTAAACAAAATAGGAAAATGTAAAGTTACCGAAATATCAGTAATTATAATAAGTATCAAATTTTCAAATTCATTAAAATTTAAAAATAATAAAATGGAGAAACATCTAAATATCACATTAACAAAAATCAAATATGTGATACAAGATATGGGATAAGGAAGGCATAAAACTCCGATTTAGCTACCTGTGCTCAAGTGGAGCATACCACGTAAAAACATTGCGTTCGAGGCAACCCGACCGCATACATAGTCACAAAATACCATTATTTACATTGGTTTTATTGTATCTGCGTGTATCAAATTGAAGAAATATCGAAATATCACATGAAGGATCAATTGTAAAAATGTCAAATTGATGAAATCTCAAATTCTCAGAAAAATTACGAATTAACGAAATATCAAATATCCAAATGTTAAATTAATGAAATATCAAAATATCAAATCAACGCAATTCTCAATATACTGATGAAATATTCGAATATATTAACAAAATAGCAAAAAATGGAATTAAAGAAATATCAAGATTTCAAAGAAATACAGAAATGGACGACACCATTCCGGACTCGCTACGTTACCCGGAGCCGCCATCACTTCGTTGGGAACAACCTCTCTTTAAGAGAAGCTCCGCTCTGACGGAGGAGCCACCACCCGGGAAAAGGAACTAGTGGACGGTGGACCAGAACAGTGACCAGTGCATCGATCTAGCACCTGGTGAGCAGCCGAGGAAGGATAGGACCGACTTAAAGGAAAACAAGGTAGAAGCTCCAGCCACCTGCCACCGCCTTCCCGTCAATATCAAGACGGGATCAACCCAGGTACTTTCGGTGCCCTCGTAGCCCCCTAGCTGACCCATCTCTTGTGGGCCGTAGGGAGAAAGGCGATCCACACGGAAGAGTTCCGCTTCCCCGAGATTGTATATAGATATATGTTGTAAATATTTTCCTGTACATATTGACCCCTTGTACATAAACTGTAAATAAAATTCGACCACCGTCACTGCATTTGATTTATTCCCCTACAACCAAACTATACAGCTGACCCCTGGTACAACGTACTCCAATTTAACTACCTGTGGTCCCGTGGAGCATACCACGTAAAAACCTTTCTTTGTGTTTCTTTCTATCTTTCTCTTTTATATCTAGCTGAACAAATATTTTTTCTCAAGTCGATGAAATCTCAAATAAGAGAAAATTAACGATATATCAAATATCCAAATGTTAAATTAACAATATCAAAATGTCAAATCAACGCAATTCTAAATATACTGATAAAATATTCGAATATATCAACGAAATAGCAAAAAATCCAATTAACGAAATATCAAGATCTCAAAGATATTTTATACAGAAATAGAAAATTAAATTAGTCAAAGTTGGCCATGTATGAAAAGTCGCTTGTTTTAATTTAATATTGCAGGTAACAAAATAACAAACTAAGAACTAACGAACTATCAAATTCGCCACAAAAAAAAAATATAAGAATAAAATTATAAAGTTTTATGAAAGCTGCATTAAGGCGTTCCTAAGTAGGAATTGTCCAGGGCTTGACGCAAGATAGAATTGGGTTCATTGCAATGTCAATAATACTCATTTCACAGTCTTGAATAATACCTTTATTTCGATACGTCTTTTACGAAAGTATTGTTTCTGTTTCTTATTTTTTCATTTTATTCTTCCATGATTCAAGTTGTAACAAAGTTACAGAATTTTTCAAGGCTCAAGTACAATTCTGTGGCCGGGACGCCGCGCTCCCATTGTTTGACCAAGGCCGACCAACCCCAGTCACCGCCTCTGTCAATTCGAACCACGCCCACGATATCGCGCAGTTTATGTGACAAAATCAAATACTTCCGGATGTCGCACCGTAATGGTTCTTGCAACTTGCTAATCAGTAAAAAGTGCGTTCCGGTTAACACGGTTCCTAAATCGCTACGTTACCCGGAGCCGCCACCACTTCATTGGGAAGAGGACGCAGTGATAAAACCTCTCTTTAAAAGAAGCTCCGCTCTGACGGAGGAGACAGTTGTGCACCAGCCGCCACCCCGAAAAGAACCAGTTGTAAAAAATATCAAATTGATGAAATCTGAAATCAGAGAAATATCAAATTAACTAAATATCAAATATCCAAATGTTAAATTAATGAAATATCAAAATGTCGAATCAACGCAATTCTCAATATACTGATGAAATCTTCGAAAATATTAACGAAACAGCAAAAAATGGAATTAACGAAATATCAAGATTTCAAAGAAATACAGAAATAGAAAATTAAATTAGTCAAAGTTGGCCATGTATGATAATTCGCTTGTTGTAATTTAATACTGCAGCTAACAAAATAACAATCTAAGAGCCAACGAACTATCAAATTCGCAACAAAAAAATTAAAATATAAGAATAAAATTATAAAATTTTATGAAAGCTGCATTAAGGCGTTCCTAAGGAAGAATTGTCCAGGGCTTGACGCAAGATGAAGCGGGAATAGAATTGGTTTGATTGCAACGTCAATAATATTCATTTCACAGTCTTGAATAATAACTTTATTTCGATACGTCATTTACGAAAGGATTGTTTCTGTTTCTCATTTCTCCATTTTATTGTTTCCTGATTCAAGTTGTAACGAAGTTACCGAATTCTTTAAGGTCCGAGTACAATTGTGTGGCCGGGACGCCGCGCTCCCGTTGCTTGACCAAGGCCGACCACCCCCAGTCACTGCCTCTGTCACCTCGAACCACGCCCTTGACATCGCGCAGTTTACGTGAAAAAAAAACAAATACTTCCGGATGTCGCACCGGAATGGTTCTTACAACATGTTAATCAGAAAAAGGTGCACTTCGGATGACACCATTCCGGACTCGCTACGTTACCCGGAGCCGCCACTACGTCGTTGGGAACAGGACGCAGTGATAAAACCTCTCTATAAAAGAAGCTTGTATATATTTTCCTGTACATATTGACCCCCTGTACATAAATTGTAAATAAAATTTGACCACCGTCACTGTATTTGATTTATTCCCCTACTTCTATTTAGCTACCCGTGGTAAGGTGGAGCATACCACGTAACAAAATCTTTCTGCGTTTTTCTTTCTTTAAAAATGGAATTAACGAAATATCAATATTTCAATGAAATTCAGAATTAGAAGTATCAAATTTTCAACAAAAAAAAGTAAGAATAATATTATTATATGATAACATATTCACTGAACATCAAGTTAACAAAACATCGTAGGTATGTACGTAACATTAGCGATAATATTTGAAATATCGGAATAACGAAGTATTAAATTAACGATTGATTAAAACATAACTAATGAGATATCAAATTGGCGCATAAAAATAATATTTATGAAATTTTAAAATATTACATAAACAAAACATCAAATTAACGAAATAACAACACCTGAAGTTAGCGATATAAACGAAATACTAAAACAGAATATTTTGTTTAAAGAAATGGCGCAAATATCAAACTGAGGAAATATCCTCCAATAACATCAACAAAATATGAAGTCAACAAAGAATGTCAAATTGACCCAATAACATGATACTAAATTTACGAAATGCCAAATTTAATAATATGTGAAAGATTCGATGAACGAAATATCAAGTAAACAAAATAGGAGAATGTGAAGTTACCGAAATATCAATAATTATATTGCAGGAACGAAATAGCAAATTAAGTATCAATTTATCAAATTCATTAAAATTTAAAAATAATAAAATGGAAAAACATTCTTCCTTCCATCAATCCATTATATCCTTGCCGTTTTCTGATTATAGGATTGCTTCACTGGTATCATCTGACAAAGTAATTTTGTAGCAATACTTTGCTTTTACTTTTTCATTTTGGGGGTTTATTTATTTACTTGTTTCATTTTTAGTTTTTTTTTGCTTCTTAGCAGTTTTGCTCTGTTCTCATTCGCTTCTACATTTCCACTTTCATCGATTTAATTTTTTCCCTTATTGTTATATTTTCTCGTCAAATTATTAGTTTTATTATTATTTTATAGTTTCTCTTTCTTTTGTCTGGTCTCGTTTTTTGAATTTAGTTTTTTTTCTGATCCCTTTTTCAACGTTTTATTGTTTTACTAGCTGACCTGGCAAACTTTGTACCGCCTCAGAATCAATAACACAGGGGCCCCGTGTTATAATAGTTATTCTGATCATAAAAAATCATAAAAGCCCTTCTTTAGTTATAAACCCAAGGGGCCCCCTCGGCCCCCATGTCCATGTTTTAATAGTAATTCTGCTATTTGGGGCGAAGACAAATCCAACAAATCAAAGATTATAAAAATCGGTGTAACTTAAGGGGTCCCCCTTGAAACCCAAGGGGACCCCCATGTTGATGATTTAATAGATACTTTGCTATTCGGGTCGGAGACAAATCCAATAAATCAAAGATCACAAAAATCGGTCCAGCCCAATGGGGGTCCCTGGGCCCCACATGCCCATGTGAAAAAAACTTTACGACCTATTCTCATACCTACCAAATATACAAAAAAAAAATTATAATAAAAATCGGTCCAGCACAATAGGTTCCCCTGGGCCCCCATGTCCATGTGAAAAATAGTTTACCACCGATTCTCATACCTACCAAATCTACAAAAAAAAAAAACATAAAAATCGAAAAATCGGTCCAGCCCAAAGGGGGGGGCCTGGGCCCCCATGTCTATGTGAAAAATAGTTTAACATCTATTCTCATACCTGCCAAACATACAAAAAAAAAACATAAAAATCGGTCGAATATATTACAGCAACTAAATAGCAAACTATCAAATTATCAAATTCATTAAATTTTTAAAATAATAAAACGGGAAAACATGTATACATATATCAAAACAAAAACCAAAAATGTCATACAATATATGAGATAACGTAAGACGTAACATAAGACGTTAATCCATATGTTCGTATGTCTCGCTAAAAATCAAAAATGGCTTTACCGATTTGAATAATTTTTGTTTTGTTTTGTTGGTTATATTACAGGAATGGTTTAAAACTGCTTTTCACATGGACATGGGGGCCCAGGGGGCCTCCTTGGGCTGGACCGATTTCTCGGCTCGACCGATTTTTATGTTTTTTTTTTGTATATTTGGTAGATA
The DNA here is from genome assembly GCA_963583935.1 of Diaperis boleti. Classification (NCBI taxonomy): domain Eukaryota; kingdom Metazoa; phylum Arthropoda; class Insecta; order Coleoptera; family Tenebrionidae; genus Diaperis; species Diaperis boleti. The sequence goes on from OY757242.1 coordinate 11,848,413, forward strand.
TGAGAATAGGTGATAAACTATTTTTCGCATGGACATAGGGGCTCAGGGGGGCCCCTTGGGAAGGACCGATTTTTGGATCGTCCGATGTTTATATTTTTTTTTACATTTTACTGAATATGGCGTAAAGTATTTTTCACATGGACATGGGGGCCCAGGGGGGGCTTGCGCTGGACCGATTTGTCGGCTCGACCGATTTTTATGAAATTTTTTGTATACATATTTGGTAGGTATAAGAATAGGTCGTAAGTATTTTTCGCATGGACATGGGAGCCCAAGGAGCCCACTTGGGTTTTTAACTCAAAAAGAGCTTTTATGATATTTGATTTGTTGGATTTGTCTCAGCCCCGAATAGCAGAATAACTATTAAAATATGGGCGTGGGGGCCAGAAGCGCCTCTTGGCTTTCAACCCTAAAGTTCAGCTAAAAAATCAAAAAATTAAAATTAGGTAATTTTGTATGGGAATCGCTACTACAGATTACTTTTAATAGATGGCGTTTGTGGTGGAACTATCAGACGATATACAAAACTGTCATTTCTTCTTGAATCGCTACTTCGGATTACTTTTAATAGAACCCGATTGTAGGTGATACGAAGTTCATCGGGTCAGCTAGTATGAGATAAAATTAATATAGTACATATATAGGATAATCTATGAGCTACAGGGTGAGTCAATAGTGCGAGGACGGCTTTACTAATGAAAATAAGGAATTTTGAAAATTTTGTTTTGATGTCATAATAATTATATTACCATCAAAGCTCTATCGACTAATTCATTGTTTGATACTTCGTATAGCTCTAAAAATGTTTTCAAAGCCTACTTTTTGTGAATGGAATGACAGATATCGTCGCAATTTCCAAACAGATCTAGGAGTGTTTCATTTAAAATAACAAAGTTATGGATGTCCAACTATTGCATAAATTAGTCGGTTCTTGCGAAGACCCTGTACAATAACATCTAATTGTATTAGGAGCGTCCAAAAAACCCAAGCTTTGTTTATTGATATGTAAAATTTCAATCTTAAATATTTAATAATAATGCTGATACAAAATTTTAAATGATCACATGACTTTTCGAAAATTTTCACAAAAAATTGATAACTTGGCAACCTTGTATTCCAAATTTAGAAAAAAGATATGCAGTTGTAGCATCTAGAAGTCGGTTGACAAAAACACTGGTGATGCGATAATGTTTGTGGGGAGTGTATATGATGACATTAAAAATTTTTTTTTTAATCTTCCGTCCGGGCACTATTGACTCGCCCTGTATTTAGGAAACAAAATATCAAAATATTTAAATTAATGAATTATCGAAATCTCAGATTCATGAAGTATCATATAAAAGAAATTATAAATTTATCTAAACAACAAAGCTTTTATTTGAGAAGATACTCTAATTTAGTTTTTTAATTCCACTCGAAAATATCAACAGCAATGTTGTAAATAACAACTGAAGCAGCTCGCAAAATGAAACCCTGACTGTGATAAAATTCAATGTTTGGTCCGTACATTTTCAGGACATAGTGCAGTTCCTAGAAACGAGTCATAATCCTCAAAGATTTATACAAACTTTTATAGTGCAATTTTGTTGAGTGATGTTAAGAATATGGTCGCCTCCGCATGCACGGTCTAAAACTTGCCTCACTATATAAAATTATTTTTAATATTTATCCGCTTCGGTGGAAAACGCGGGGGCGAGAGGATATTTCTTTGTGATTGTCGAAAGATTCCCAACCAATAGTTCGGTTAGGGTAGGACCGTCTGGAAATTGGAATTTATGGCACGTAACGATTTATGAAGGCCGGCCAATATTTTAATTTTATTATAATGTGCAGAAGCAACGGCTGCTAACGTAGCTATCTGTTCTCATTTGCTGTTTTAATGGGAGGATGTATAGTTTACGTGGAATTTATGACTCATATACAAGAATGGTAGCTCCTTGGATTATGTGCTGAATTATGGAGGTGCATGATTTGCGATCGCTGGGCCGGTGCACTAAATTAGGGTTTTTGTGGCTTAAGTCAGTTCTTGATGATGACAAGAATAAGTTACGTCGCCACTTTGGCGGATGCGCCGGGATAATTTCGACAGTATTTTTTTAAACGCCACGAAAGTCAATTAAACTCGAGACGCCAGTCGACATTCGGAATTGATATTCGCGATAACTGAATTTTCACTAACAAAACTTTCCAAGAATTACACTTAATTACAGCTAAATAATTGAAGACAAACTCCCAACGAAATTAGTGGATTACGATTCAGGAAACTTCCAATTATCGCCAGGTTTTCGGAACCCGAATTATTAATGAACCCCTGAATAGCTCCCTTCTTCTCATTTAAAAGTTCATTCTTAGACTAATTAAGGATCTTGCAAATGTAATTGGAAAGAAGTTTTTTGGCCTCGACGGATTATTAAAGCGGGAAGTGTCGGACGTCAATCTCGCTTAAGCGGATTTGTTTTGAGAAATCTGTCAGATGATCAGGAGTTTCTGTCGCTTTTGGGGTCGTCTTTTACCAAAACCAGGTAAAAAAATGCATAAAAATGAGGGGAGATTTTTATAAAAATCTTTTACAAATTGTACACCTGAATAGTTGAATTGTATTGATGCAAAACCTTGGAGTACTAAATTGTCAACCTGATGAAATTATTGCAAACCGTAAATGGAATTAATTGACTGCAAATTGATATTAAATTGTTACATTAAAAGTATACACACAAAAGTTAAATCAATAAAATTGTTAGAGCCAATAAACATTTAAAACCATTATTTTGTAAAGAATCTGTATTACCGACTAATGAAGCAACACAGTAAATATAGAGAATTGAAGAAAGCAGCAAATAAGAAGGACGGTAGGAAGAGGACAAGTTGTAAGCTGTAACCGGGACCCCAGATAAGGTAGTGCTACCAGGGCTTCCGGTCAGAATGGATGCTCCGTCGCTGAGGTAGAGAAGGGGTCACGATGGGGTCTCGAGTGAAAATGTGTCGTTGAAAATAAAATGCTATTATATTATATCATTACTTTGGGAAATCCCAGAGTCGGTCCCAGGTGGTGAGAAGTATTACTTTTACAATTAAAATAACTTAAACTCATAAATCTACAGCGTCTAGAGGCGTATGGGCGTATGCCATATTGGCAACCTGACCAGTACTGGCGTCAGAGATAGGAAGCATCTTGATTAATTTATATTAACAAAAAATAAAACTACGTATTTGCGCGGAATTGAACAATTTGACGATAACAAAAAAGGAAAGATAAAAGCTATAAGAACAGGGAAGGGGGTGTGGAACTATATTAATAGAGACAAAAAAAAGAAACAGTGAGTGAGGAGATAACGAAGAGCGAGTGGGAGGAATACTTCATGAGGGTGCTGCAGGGGGAAAAACAAAAAGGAAAAACAGAGATAAGAAATTACGCTGGAAAAGGTGGAAAGGCAAGTGAAGAAACTGCGGAAGAGGACAGCGTCGGGGAGGGATACAGTACAGATGTATGGGACGAGAAGAGTGCTAGAGAGACTGGTCGAAGTAATGAATGCTACTGTTAGTGTTAAGAATGGGTTATTTGTTCTTTTTGATTTAAGAGACTCAAGAGAATAAAGAGACTAAAGAAAGTAAAGAGACTAAAAAGATCAAAGAGATTAAAGATCCCAGAGAGACCTAAGTGAACAAAAAGACCAAAGAGACCAAAGAGACAAAAGAGACTCAAGAGAGCAAAGAGAATAAAAAGAGTAAAGAGATTAAAGAGTCTAAAGAGTCTAAAGAGTCTAAAGAGTCTAAAGAGTCTAAAGAGTCTAAAGAGTCTAAAGAGTCTAAAGAGTCTAAAGAGTCTAAAGAGTCTAAAGAGTCTAAAGAGTCTAAAGAGTCTAAAGAGTCTAAAGAGTCTAAAGAGTCTAAAGAGTCTAAAGAGTCTAAAGAGTCTAAAGAGCCTAAAGAGCCTAAAGAGCCTAAAGAGCCTAAAGAGCCTAAAGAGCCTAAAGAGCCTAAAGAGCCTAAAGAGCCTAAAGAGCCTAAAGAGCCTAAAGAGCCTAAAGAGCCTAAAGAGCCTAAAGAGCCTAAAGAGCCTAAAGAGCCTAAAGAGCCTAAAGAGCCTAAAGAGCCTAAAGAGCCTAAAGAGCCTAAAGAGCCTAAAGAGCCTAAAGAGCCTAAAGAGCCTAAAGAGCCTAAAGAGCCTAAAGAGCCTAAAGAGCCTAAAGAGCCTAAAGAGCCTAAAGAGCCTAAAGAGCCTAAAGAGCCTAAAGAGCCTAAAGAGCCTAAAGAGCCTAAAGAGCCTAAAGAGCCTAAAGAGCCTAAAGAGCCTAAAGAGCCTAAAGAGCCTAAAGAGCCTAAAGAGCCTAAAGAGCCTAAAGAGTCTAAAGAGTCTAAACAGTCTAAAGAGTCTAAAGAGTCTAAAGAGTCTAACAAAAAGAAGAACAAAAAGGCCAAAGAGACCAAAGAGACCAAAGAGACCAAAGAGACCAAAAAGACCAAAGAGACCAAAGAGACCAAAGAGACCAAAGAGACCAAAGAGACCAAAGAGACCAAAAAGACCAAAAAGGCCAAAGAGACCAAAAAGACTAAAGAGACCAAGGAGGCTAAAGAGAATAAAGAAACCAAAAAGACCAAAAAAACAAGAGAGACTCAAGAGAGTAAAGAGTCTAAAGACACCAAAGAATCAAATAAACTAATGGGAATAAAGGTTCTAAAAAGGTTCTAAAAGAGACCAGAGAGACCAAAGAGACCAAAAAGACAAAAGAGACTCAAGAGGGTAAAGAGTCTAAAGACACCAAAGAACCAAAGAGACTAATGGGACTAAAGGTTCTAAAGGAACTAAAAGGACTAAAAGCACTAATACAACTAAAGAGACCAAAGACACCAAAGAGACCAAAGAGACTCAACAGAGCAAAGAGAATAAAGAGAATAAGGAGATTAAAGAGAGTAAAAAGAGTAAAGAGAGCAAAGAGTCTAAAGAGACCAAAAACTCTAAAAAAACTAAAAAGACCAAAGAGACCAAAGAGTCCAAAGAGACCAAAGGGACCAAAAGGACCAAAGAGGCCAAAGAGCCAAAAGAGACTCAAGAGACCAAAGAGACCAAAAAGACCAAAGAGACTCAAGAGAGTAAAGAGAGTATAGATAGTGAAGAGGGTAAAGAGAGTAAAGATAGTAAAGTGAGTAAATTGAGTAAAAAGACTAAAGAGACTAAAGAGACTAAAGAGACTAAAGAGACTAAAGAGACTAAAGAGACTAAAGAGACTAAAGAGACTAAAGAGACTAAAGAGACTAAAGAGACTAAAGAGACTAAAGAGACTAAAGAGACTAAAGAGACTAAAGAGACTTAAGAGACTAAAGAGACTAAAGAGACTAAAGAGACTAAAGAGACTAAAGAGACTAAAGAGACTAAAGAGACTAAAGAGACTAAAGAGACTAAAGAGACTAAAGAGACTAAAGAGACTAAAGAGACTAAAGAGACTAAAGAGACTAAAGAGACTAAAGAGACTAAAGAGACTAAAGAGATTAAAGAGACTAAAGAGACTCAAGAAACTGAGGAGACTAAAGAAACTGAGGAGACTAAAGAGACTAAAGAGACTAAAGAGACTAAAGAGACTAAAGAGACTAAAGAGACTAAAGAGACGAAAGGGACTAAAGAGACTAAAGAGACGAAAGGGACTAAAGAAACTGAGGAGACTAAAGAAACTGAGGAGAATAAAGAAACTGAGGAGACTAAAGAGACTAAAGAGACTAAAGAGACTAAAGAGACTAAAGAGACTAAAGAGACTAAAGAGACTAAAGAGACTAAAGAGACTAAAGAGACTAAAGAGACTAAAGAGACTAAAGAGACTAAAGAGACTAAAGAGACTAAAGAGACTAAAGAGACTAAAGAGACGAAAGGGACTAAAGAAACTGAGGAGACTAAAGAAACTGAGGAGACTAAAGAAACTGAGGAGACTAAAGAAACTGAGGAGACTAAAGAAACTGAGGAGACTAAAGAGACTAAAGAGACTAAAGAGACTAAAGAGACTAAAGAGACTAAAGAGACTAAAGAGACTAAAGAGACTAAAGAGACTAAAGAGACTAAAGAGACTAAAGAGACTAAAGAGACTAAAAAGACCAAAAGGACTAAAGAGACCAAATAAACCAAAGAGACAACAGAAACCAAAGAGACCACAGAAACCAAAGAGACCAACAAGACCAAAAAACTAAATAGACTAATGGGACTAAACGGTCTAAAGGGACTAAAGGGACTAAAAGCAATAAAGGGACCAAAGAGACCAAAGGGACCAAAAAAGCCAAAGAGACCAAAGAGATCAAAGAGACCAAAAACACCGAAAAGACCAAACAGACTAAAGAGACCAACGAGGCTAAAGAGAATAAAGAGACCAAAGTGATCAATGTGAGAAAAAAGACCAAAGAGACAAGAAGCTAAAGCGACAAAAGACTAATGACACTAAAAAGACCAAAAGAGACCAAAGAGTCCAAAGAGACCAAAGAGACCAAAGAGAGGAAAGAGTCTAAACAGACAAAAGAGATTAATGAGACTAAAGGTTGCAAAGATACTAAAGAGACCAAAGAGACTAAAGATGCTAAAGACACTAAAGACACTAAAGAGACTAAAGAGACTAAAGAGACTAAAGAGACTAAAGAGACTAAAAAGACTAAAGAGACTAAAGAGACTAAAAAGGCTAAAAAGATTAAAGAGACCAAAGAGACTAAAGAGACCAAAAAATCCAAAAAGACAACAGAAAACAAAGAGACCACAGAAACCAAAGAGACCAATAAGACCAAAAGACCAAATAGACTAATGGGACTAAAGGGTCTCAAGGGACTAGAGGGACTAAAAGCAATAAAGGGACCAAAGAGACCAAAGAGACCAAAGAGATCAAAGAAACCAAAAGGACCGAAGAGACCAAAGAGACTAAAGAGACCAACGAGGCTAAAGAGAATAAAAAGACCAAAGTGATCAATGTGAGCAAAAAGACCATAGAGACAAGAGACTAAAGCGACCAAAGAGAGGATAGAGTCTAAATAGACAAACGTGACTCATGAGACTAAAACGACCAAAGAGTCCAAAGAAACTCAAGAGACTCAAGAGAGTAAAGAAAATAAAGAGAGTAAAGAGACCAAAAAGACCAAGAAGGACAAAGGACCAAATAGTCCAACGGGCCTTAAGGGTCTAAAGGGAATAAAGGGACTAAAAGCACTAAAAAGACTAGAGAGACCAAAAAGACCATAGAGACCAAAGAGACCAAAAAGACAAAAGAGGCTCAAGAGGGTAAAGAGTCTAAAGACACCAAAGGACCAAAGAGACTAATGGGATTAAAGGTTCTATAGGAACTAAAAAGACTAAAAGCACTAAAAGAACTAAAGAGACCAAAAAGACCATAGAGACCAAAGAGACCAAAGAGACCAAAAAGACCAAAGAGACCAAAGAGACTCAAGAGAGCAAAGAGTATAAATTGAATAAGGAGATTAAAGAGAGTAAAGAGAGTAAAGAAAGTAAAGAGAGTAAAAAGTCTAAAGAGTCTAAAGAGACCAAAAATTCTAAAGAAACTATAAAGACCAAAGAGACCAAAGGGACCAAAGAGGCCAAAGAAACCAAAGAGACCAAAGAGACCAAAAGAGGCCAAGGAGGCTAAAAAGAATAAAGAGACCAAAGTGACCAGTGTGAGCAAAAAGACCATAGAGACAAGAGACTAAAGCGACCAAAGATAGGAAAGAGTCTAAATAGACAAAAGAGGCTCATGAGACTAAAAAGACCAAAGAGTCCAAAGAAACTCAAGAGACTCAAGAAAGTAAAGAAATAAAGAGAGTGAAAAAACCAAAAAGACCAAGAAAGACAAAGGACCAAATAGACCAATGGGTCTTAAAGGTCTAAAGGGATTAAAGCGACTAAAAGCAATAAAAGCACCAAAGAGACCAAAAAGACGAAAGTGACCAAAGAAACCAAAGAGACCAAAGAATCCAAAGAGAAAAAGGACCAAGTAGACCAATGGGACTAAAAGGACTAAAGGGACTAAAAGGACCAAAAATGCTAATGGGACTTAAGACAGTAAAGAGAGTAAATAGCCTTAGAAGACCAAATAGACCAAACAAATCAAAAAGACCAAAGAGTCCAAAGAGACTAAAGAGACTAAAGAGACTAAAGAGACCAAAGAGACTAAAGAGTTAAATTAATCCAAAAAAACAACAGAAACCAAAGAGACCACAGAAACCAAAGAGACCAACAAGACCAACAAGACCAAAAGACCAAATAGACTAATGGGACTAAAGGGTCTCAAGGGACTAAAGGGACTAAAAGCAATAAAGAGACCAAAGAGACCAAAGAGATCAAAGAAACCAAAAGGACCGAAGAGACCAAGGACCAAAGAGACTAAAGAGACCAACGAGGCTAAAGAGAATAAAAAGACCAAAGTGATCAATGTGAGCAAAAAGACCATAGAGACAAGAGACTAAAGCGACCAAAGAGAGGAAAGAGTCTAAATAGACAAAAGAGACTCATGAGACTAAAAAGACCAAAGAGTCCAAAGAAACTCAAGAGGCTCAAGAGAGTAAAGAAAATAAAGAGAGTAAAGAGATTAAAAAGACCAAGAAGGACAAAGGACCAAATAGTCCAACGGGCCTTAAGGGTCTAAAGGAAATAAAGGGACTAAAAGCACTAAAAAGACTAGAGAGACCAAAAAGACTATAGAGACCAAAGAGACCAAAAAGACAAAAAAGACTCAAGAGGGTAAAGAGTCTAAAGACACCAAAGGACCAAAGAGACTAATGGGATTAAAGGTTCTAAAGGAACTAAAAAGACTAAAAGCACTAAAAGAACTAAAGAGACCAAAAAGACCATAGAAACCAAAGAGACCAAAGAGACCAAAAAGACCAAAGAGACCAAAAAGACCAAAGAGACTAAAGACACCAAAGAGATCAAAGAGACTCAAGAGAGCAAAGAGAATAAAGAGAATAAGGAGATTAAAGAGAGTAAAGAGAGTAAAGAAAGTAAAGAGAGTAAAAAGTCTAAAGAGTCTAAAGAGACCAAAAATTCTAAAGAAACTAAAAAGACCAAAGAGACCAAAGAGTCCAAAGAGACCAAAGGGACCAAAGAGGCCAAAGAAACCAAAGAGACCAAAGAGACCAAAAGAGACCAAGGAGGCTAAAAAGAATAAAGAGACCAAAGTGACCATTGTGAGCAAAAAGACCATAGAGACAAAAGACGAAAGAGAGGAAAGAGTCTAAATAGACAAAAGAGACTCATGAGACTAAAAAGACCAAAGAGTCCAAAGAAACTCAAGAGACTCAAGAAAGTAAAGAAATAAAGATAGTGAAGAAACCAAAAAGATCAAGAAGGACAAAGGACCAAATAGACCAATGGGTCTTAAAGGTCTAAAGGGATTAAAGCGACTAAAAGCAATAAAAGCACCAAAGAGACCAAAAAGACGAAAGTGACCAAAGAAACCAAAGAGACCAAAGAATCCAAAGAGAAAAAGGACCAAGTAGACCAATGGGACTAAAAGGACTAAAGGGACTAAAAGGACCTAAAATGCTAATGGGACTTAAGAGAGTAAAGAGAGTAAATAGCCTTAAAAGACCAAATAGACCAAACAAATCAAAAAGACCAAAGAGTCCAAAGATACCAAATAGGCTAAAGAGACTAAAGAGACTAAAGAGACTAAAGAGACCAAAGAGACCAAAGAGACCAAAGAGACCAAAGAGACCAAAGAGACCAAAGAGACCAAAGAGACCAAAGAGACCAAAGAGACCAAAGAGACCAAAGAGACCAAAGAGACCAAAGAGACCAAAGAGACCAAAGAGACCAAAGAGACCAAAGAGACCAAAGAGACCAAAGAGACCAAAGAGACCAAAGAGACCAAAGAGACCAAGGAGACCAAGGAGACCAAGGAGACCAAGGAGACCAAGGAGACCAAGGAGACCAAGGAGACCAAGGAGACCAAGGAGACCAAGGAGACCAAGGAGACCAAGGAGACCAAGGAGACCAAGGAGACCAAGGAGACCAAGGAGACCAAGGAGACCAAGGAGACCAAGGAGACCAAGGAGACCAAGGAGACCAAGGAGACCAAGGAGACCAAGGAGACCAAGGAGACCAAGGAGACCAAGGAGACTAAGGAGACTAAGGAGACTAAGGACACTAAGGAGACTAAGGAGACTAAGGAGACTAAGGAGACTAAGGAGACTAAGGAGACTAAGGAGACAGACTAAAGAGTTTAAAAAGACTAAAGAGACCAAAAGAGACCGAAGAGACTGAAGAGACCGAGGAGACCGAAGAGAGCAAAGAGACCAAACAGACCAAAAAGACCAAACAGACCAAAGAAACCAAAGAGCCCAAAGAGACAAAAGAGACTCAAGAGACCAAAGAGACCAAAGAGTCTCAAGACACCAAAGAGACTAAACCGACTAAAGAGACCAAAGTGACCAATGTGAGCAAAAAGACCAAAGAGACCAATAATATTAAAAAGACCAAAAGGACCAAAAAGAGGAAAGGGTCTAAATAGACAAAAGAGATTAATGAGACTAAAGGTTCCAAAGAGTCCAAAGAGTCCAAAGAGACCAAAGAGACCCAAGAGAGTAAAGAGAGTAAAGGAAGTGAAGAGGGTAAAGAGAGTAAAAATAGTAAAGTGAGTAAATTGAGTAAAAAGAGTAAAGAGAGTAAAGAGAGTAAAAATAGTAAAAATAGTAAAGATAGTAAAGAAAGTAAAGAATGTAAAGAGTCTTAAGAGACCAAAGAGACTAAAAAAACCAAAGTGACCAAGAATATCAAAGAGACCGATAAGATTAAAGAGACTAAAAGGACCAACAAGAGGAAAGAGTCTAAAGAGACTAAAGAGACTAAAGAGACTAAAGAGACTAAAGAGACTAAAGAGACTAAAGAGGCTAAAGAGGCTAAAGAGGCTAAAGAGGCTAAAGAGGCTAAAGAGGCTAAAGAGGCTAAAGAGGCTAAAGAGAATAAAGAGACTAAAGAGACTAAAAAAACTAAAAAGACTAAAAAGACTAAAAAGACTAAAGAGACCAAACAGACTAAAGAGACCAAATAATCCAAAAGGAGACAACAGATACCAAAGAGACCACAGAAACCAAAGAGACCAACACGACCAACAAGACCAAAAGACCAACTAGACTAATGGGACTAAAGGGTCTCAAGGGACTAAAGGGACTAAAAGCAATAAACGGACCAAAGAGACCAAAGAGACCTAAGAGACCAAAGAGATCAAAGAAACCAAAAGGACCGAAGAGACTAAAGAGACTAACGAGGCTAAGGAGAATAAAAAGACCAAAGAGTCCAAAGAGACCAAAGAAACCAAAGATACCAAAGAGACCAAAGAAATTAAAGAGACCAAAGAGACTAAAGCGACTAAAGTGGCTAAAGGGAACAATAAGATTAAAGTGACTAAAGGGACCAAAGAGAGGAAAGAGTCTAAATAGAAAAAAGAAACTAATGATATTAAACATACTAATGAAACAAAAGATTCCAAGGAGACCAAACAGACCAAAGATACCAAAGAAACCACAGAGACAAAAGAGACTCAAGAGACCAAAAAGACTAAACCGACTAAATAGACCAAAGTGACCAATGTGAGCAAAAAGACCAAAGAGACCAATAATATTCAAAGAACTAAAGGGACCAAAGAGAGGAAAGAGTCTAAATAGACAAGAGAGGCTAAAGAAACTAAAGAGACTAAAGAGACTAAAGATACTAAAGAGACTGAAGAGACTAAAGAGACCAAAGAGACTAAAGAGACTAAAAACACCAAAGAGACTAAAGAGACCAAAGAGACCAAAAACACCAAATAGACCAAAGAGACCAAAGAGAGTCTGTAGAGACAGCCAAGCAAGATTTAGAGAGGGTGAAGGCTATGCATAAATTATACATCTTGGACCAACTGACTTCAGGGCTGTTTTCGTTGGATTGTGCGAAGATGTTCGAGTATCTCAGGGAGGGAGGGGTAAATGAATGACTGCTAAAGAAGGTAAAGGGACTGTACGAAAGGACAAAAAGTAAAATGAAGGTAGGCGAGTGGGAAGATGAATGGTTTGTGAAAACAAAAGGAGTTAGGCAAGATTGCCCGCTTAGTCCCTTATTGTTGACGATGCATGTGGCAGATATGGGTGAAATGTTATAGAGGGCGTAAGCAGGGGGTACGTAGTAGGTGGAGTGAGAGGGCGAAGAGTAGTATCTGATTAGTGTGCTACGGGTGGATAGTAAGCCGACGGCGCGACGGCACCGGAAGCGAATGATGTCATGATGATGTCACCACGTATGGTAACGTAATTAATCTGGAACAGTCTACATGAAAACGTCTGGGAATAATTGTCCACATAGAATGCTTTCATGAGCCTAGAAAATTCTGTCGCGGTGATTTCATACTATACCACGCTCGTACAAGAAAATGATCTCATTCTTCGGGAATTATCGATTGCGCTGAAAGCATGATCTCATGATTCCCGGAATAGAAGGAATCGAGAACGCCAGGAGGGGTATAAGAAGGGATCAAACGACGGAGCAAGTCAGTCGATTGGTAGGATCGTGAACAAGTGCTCAGCGCGTATTATTGTGAAAATTTGTACATAGTGAAAAGTTAGTATTTTTAATAAAAGTTTGTAACTACGGTGTGCACCAGAATATTTCTTTAAATTACAATAGATAAACGCCAGGGTATATAGTGAAAGAAAAATGCAAAACGGATAAGTTGAGAGTGAAGTTGGGCAAAAGAGCGACCGAGTACGAAGCCAGGATGGAAGGAAGGGGAGAATGCAGGATACTGAATGAGTGCTGAAGAGAAAAGAAGAAGAACGTAGCAGAGATCGAAGCAGAGAAATATTAACAGAAGAATGAGTACGCGAGCAAATAAATAGAGAGCTTGAAGGAAAGAGAAAAACAAGAAAGAAGGGAAATTATCAGGGAGTCCAGGTACAAATGTAAGTACTAGAGATGTATGATTGAGGAAATACCGAAGTATTTGGAGAGGAAGGATGGTGGCGGGGTTTAGGTGCGAAAATGAAGAGAGGGTGCGAATGAGTGTTGGTTGGAAGAGGGAGGAGGGAGGTGTAGAATGTTCTATGATTAGAGAGAGACGATTGAACATAATTATGTGGAATGATTGTAGTTAGATGAGAAAAGGAACGAAAAAGGAAAGAAGGGAAATACTGAATGTAAAAGAGTATGTAAGAGGAGGAAGAAGGCAGAAGAGAAGAGCGGCGTCATTTTTGTTGCTAAGTTGAGATGTTGGATATACGCATGACTTGTTATTGCGTGAGAACATACAGTGCAGACGATTCGCAACTTTTTAGCTAGTAAGCTAATCCAATCGCCTTAATGCAATATGAGAGGAGATTTTAATATTATTTACCTAGCCATGAAGAAAACAAAGGACGATCGCAACTTTTTGTTATCAAGTAGCTGGACAATTGTGGTCTAAGCAACTTTGATGGAGTAGGGAATTAATTTGAGTAGATCTAAGATGCGGAAGGCCTGTTGAAGGAAAACATCAAGAAAGTTGAAAGAAACCGATAGAAGAAGTAATCAACGAGTTCAACTCAATAGAGATGGAACATCCACCATACAGTCCGAACTTGACACCGTGTAACTATTATTTTTTTTCCTAAATTAAAGAAATAGTTGCGCGGACGTCGTTTTTCTTCGGATGAATGCCTGAAAAATGCGGAGGTGATTTTTGAGGACCTTCCGAAAGTTTTTTTTTTTGGAAAGTCTTATTGAATAAACGTTGGAATAAGTGTGTGACCGTTAGTGGATCTTATATCGAAAAATAAAATATTACTTTTCTTCCAACTCTTTTCCTTCACGGCTAGGTAGATAATATCAAAATCTCCCCTCGTATTATGAAAATTACCAGATTATTTTTAAAATGTTTGGCGACATAACGGAAGCTGGCTACTGCTGCTATTGCGCAGAATTTAATTTTACCATTTAAATTTATCAGTGTTTTACAGCCTGATTTCATTTTGAGTTGCGACTGGTCTTAAACGTCGGTTGCTATGAAGACGTCTTATCTAAAGACCAGGCATTAAGGACCAATTTTATGTTTCACTTCACATGAAATTGAGCCTTATTGACTGGGCTTTACTTAAGACGTTTCCATAGCAACCCGCACGTGCGACAAATCGCAAATCAAGATGAAATCGGGCTGATAAATAATATAATTCAATATATACAATATTTGCTGATATGTATGTACAATAATAGAGTAATTTAATAACCGACAGCAAAGCGCTCTCAAGCACTAAACCCTCAAAGTCTAGCGTCTTTGACGTATTTTTTTAGTCGAAACGAATACCTTCGATACTAGACAAAGTCGCCTTAATTAGAATTTTCTTGTGCAAGTAACGAGAGCTTTCTCGTGTTACAGCTTCGTCGCTCTAACAAACTGCGAAAGCCGGTTTACGCCAAAAGGGTCTCCGAGGATGTGCACTCTTATTCAAACCAAAAAAACAACTCTCGTATCTTCCCCGGATGTAGTTATAAAAATTACGCGGGACTCGTTAGTTCCAATTAACTCTTTGTAATTGTTGGCTTGGTTAGGTTGAGTGGGTCTAACGCGAACTGTCGGTAATGTCGTTAGTGTGCGGATTACCGCAAGTTGCAGCCATTTTCGAGGAGAAGGAACGACGTTTTCCCGTTGCGTCGGACAGCGGCGAGTGTAAACAAACTCATGAGGAGAAAAATATATTTTGTACTTTTCGACAATTTGTTCGAAATTATGATATAAAATAAAAATCAATAATTAAAATATAGTAAAATCCAAGCTTCGTCTGCACTCATGTCTGCCACTCTTTCCGTCAGTGTGGAAAGTCGTTTCACCCAGCTTGCTCCGCAACTATCCGAAAGCCACATAAAACTTTGTTTTTATTTTGACAATAATCTCGGCAGGAAGACCGCCAACACGTGCCGCCGACATTAAAGTTGAAAATGTTTCCATTCGAGCTAGTTCCGAGCAGTCGCTGCCTCTAATCAAATTTATGCTTAATCCTAATCCCTTATTGAAGTTACCAACGCACTTTTACCGCGTCTTCACAAGAAGAATTAAGCACTTGTCCGCCAATTCGGTTCATGCCGTTCCCTTTCAATTCGCACCCCTGCCAATACGCCGTGATGGTTAACTTGCGAGACGTAACAGGCTTTTAATTAAATGTTTTAGATCCCCGGAGGTGTGCCCTTTGGTCAAGCAATCATGTAGCAAATCCGCATCAATTTGTCTGAAAATCTGTTTAACACACCCTCAATGACAAGCTGTTAAGTTGGTAACCGAATTGCGAGCGGTGGCCAAAAATCAATGATTCGATATTTAGGGCTATTGGGCACGAGGGGGTTGTTGTTCGAAATTTTCCTGCAATTTTAAATATACAGATTTGTATGTAACGCGTCATCGAGCGCGATTAGCATACAATGGAGTTTCCTTCACTGTCTAACAAACGTTAAAATCGGGCCTTTTCTTTTTGGTTGCAACATCACTCGGTGTGTATATAGAATAGAAAGGGAGCACAATTTGCGACCCATTAGCATACAGATGAAAGGGGGCTACCGGTGCCAGCCCAGACGATGTCTGGGCTTGATCAGGGCCGGAGCGTCGGGTTATTAAAGGGCCGGGGCCAGGTAGGGGCGAATTTTCGTGTCGAACGAGAATACGGAGATTCGAATGGGGGCAGACGTGGTGCGAATGGGGAAAACGATTTGCAAGGTCTTATTCGTCGTGAGAAATGTGCATGTTATTGGCCATATTTGAAACCCGGTATTCTAGCATGTAAAATATAAGTAGGCAATGGACAGAGACACGATATAGGAAGATATAACCTGTTGATTTAAAAACTAAAAATTATATTATATAATTATATATAACGATAAACAATATGTTAAATCTTGTTGTAAAAGTAGGATATAAAATCTGTTTAATAATTTTATAATTTTGCGATTTTATAATTCCATTATTTGTTCGATTTTATAATTCCAGTTTACTAATTTCTAATGTATTCTATCGTTCCATAATGATAATTCCATAATTTAGAGGAGATACCATTGATAAAATAATAATTTTACAATCTTTATGTCTCATAATACCATAATTCAATTCCTAGCAGAAGGATTTGGGGGTTAACACTTTTGGTACGATGTTTTTATAATTATTCCAGTCCATTTCTAATTTGTTTTATCGTTTCATAATTTTATAATCTCATAATTTATTTCGTAGATAATCCCAAACCGTAGAGTCACAAAAGATTTTTCTGCCAATCTTGTTGTGTTTCATAATTTTACAATCTTGGTGTTTTATAATTAAATAATTCAGTACGGAAAGCAAGAATTTCGAGGTTAACAGTTTAATAGTTTCATGGTAAAAAGTATTGTTGGTTCGATGGTTTTAAAATTTCATAATTAATTTACTAGTTTCATAATTTCGTTGATTTCTAAGTTATTTTATCGTTTCATAATTATATAATTCCATAATTTATTTAATCGATAGTTTTACAGCCGTAGGGACACAAATGGTAAAATTTCTTGTGTTGGTGTTATTGTGTTTCATTACAATCTTGTTGTTTTATAATTCCATAATTCAACTCCTAGGTAAAAGGTGTCGGGATTAACAGTTTCATAGTTTCATGGTAAAATGGATTATAGGTTTGATGGTTTTATAATTTCAAGATTAATTTGTTAGTTTGATAATTTTGTTGAGTTTTAATTTGTTCCACCATTTCAAAATTATATAATGCCATAATTTATTTCTAGGATAGTTTCACAACCGTAGAGTCACGAATTTCTAGTGGTAATGTTCTGTGTTTCAATTCCTAGCAAAAGAATTTCGGTGTCAACAGTTTCATAGTTTCATGGTAAAATGGCTTTATAATTGCATGATTAATTTATTAGTCTCATAATTCCGTTCATTTCTAATTTGTTTTATCGTTTCAAAATTATATAATTCTATAATTTCGTTGATTTCCAATTTGCTTTATCGTTTCATAATTTTATAATATGTACTTCCATAATTTAGAAGAGCCAGAAATGATAAACTTTCTTGTGCTAATGTTGTTGTGTGTTTCATAATTTCACAATCTCGCTGTTTTATAATTCCATAACTCAACTTCTAGCTAGAGGATTTTCGGGGTTAACTGTTTTATAGTTTCATGGTAAAAATTATTATCGGTTCAATGGTTTTATAATTTCAGGATTAATTTGTTAGTGTCATAATTTTGTTGATTTCTAATTTGTTTTATAGTTTCAAAATTATATAATTTCACAATTTATTCAACAACCGTAGAGTCAAAAATGCTAAATTTTCTTGACCTAAGCTTGTTGTGTGTTTCATAATTTTACAATCTTACTATTTCATAATTCCGTAATATAATTTCTAGCGAAAATATTTCGGGGTTAAAGTTTCATAGTAAAAAGGATTATTGGTTCTATGGTTTTATAATTTGGTAATTAATATATTAGTCCCATAATTTCGTTGATTTCTATTTTGCTTTATCATTTCATAATTTTATATGTACTTCCATAATTTAGAACACCCACAAATGATAAAATTTCTTGTGCTAATTTTGTTGTGTTTCATAATTTCACAATCTCGCTCTTTTATAATTCCATAACTCAACTTCTAGCTAGAAGATTTTCGGGGTTAACTGTTTTATAGTTTCATGGTAAAAATTATTATCGGTTCGATGGTTTTATATATTCAGGATTAATTAGTTAGTCTTATAATTCCGTTGATTTCTAGTTCGGTTTATCGTTCCGTAATTTTATAATTTAAGAATTTATTTCATCGATGTTTTCACAATCGTAGCGTCACAAAATGATAAAATTTATTGTGCTAATGTTGTTGTGCTTCATAATTTTACAATCTTACTGTTTCATAATTCCATAATTCAATTCCTAGCCGAAGGATTTTGGGGTCAACAGTTTCATCGTTTTATGGTAAAAAAATTCATTGATACGAGGGCTTTATAATTTCATTATTAATTTATTGGTCTCATTGTTTCGTTGATTTCTAATTTGTTTTATCGTTCCAAAATTATATAATTAGATAGATTAGATATCATCGAAGTTTTCACAACAGTAGAGTCAGAAATGATAAAATTTCTTGTGCTAATGTTGTTGTCTGTTTCATAATTTTACAATTTTACTGTTTCATAATTCCATTATTCAATTCCAAGCTAAAGGATTTCGAAGTTAACAGTTTCACAGTTACATTATAAAAAGAACTATTGTTTCGATGGTTTTATAATTTGACAATTAATTTATTAGTCTCAGAATTTCGTTGATTTTTAATTTATATTATCGTTTCAAAATTATATAAATCCACAATTTATTCCAACGATAGTTTCACAACCGTAGGATCAGAAATTATAAAATTTCTTGTGCTAACATTGTTGTGTGTTTTATAATTTTACAGTCCTGGTGTTATATAATTTCACAATTCAGTACCCAGCGCAAGAATTTCGGCGTTAACAGTTCCATAGTTTTATAGTAAAGCTAATTATTTTTTCGATGATTTTATAATTTCATAATAAATTTAATGGTTTTATAATTTCCTTGATTTCTAATTTGTTTTATCGTTTCATAATTTCATAATTCCGTAAATTATTTCAATGATAGTTTCACAACCGTAGTTACATTTCTTGTGCTAATGTTGTTGAATGTTTCATAATTTTACAATTTTACTGTTTCATAATTCCATAATTCGAAAGGATTTCGGGGTTAACAGTTGCATAGTCTCATGGTAAAATTGATTATTGGTTTGATGGTTTTATAATTTCATAATTAATTTACTAGTCTCATAGTTCGGTTGATTTCTAGTTTGTTTTATCGTTCCAAAATTATATAATTCCATAATTTATTTCAACGGTAGTTTCTCAACCGTAGAGTCACAAATGATAAAATTAATTTCTTGTGTGTTTCATAATAATTTTACAATTTTACTGTTTCATAATTGCATAATTCAATTCCAAGCTAAAGGATTTTAGGGTTAACAGTTTCATGTTGAAAAGGATTATTCGTTTGATGGTTTTATAATTTGCAGATTAATTTGTTAGTCTCATAATATTGTTGATATCTAATTTGTTTAATCGTTTCAAAATTATATAATTCCACAATTTATTTCAACGATAGTGTCACAACCGTAGAGTCAGAAATTATAAAAATTTCTAGTGCTAAGATTGTTGTGCTTTTTATAATTTTACAGTCCTGGTGTTATATAATTTCATAATTCAGTACCCAGCGCGAGAATTTCAGCGTTAACAGTTTTATAGTAAAACTAATTGTTGGTTCCATGATTTCATAATTTCATAATTTATTTAATAGTTTCATAATTTCGTCGATTTCTAATTTGTTTTATCGTTTCATAATTCACTAAGTTATTTCAATGATAGTTTCACAACCGTAGTCACAAATGATAAAATTTCTTGTGCTAATGTTGTTGAATTTTTCATAATTTCACAATTTTACTGTTTCATAATTCCATAATTCGAAAGGATTTCGGGGTTAACAGTTGCATAGTCTCATGGTAAAATTGATTATTGGTTTGATGGTTTTATAATTTCATAACTAATTTATTAGTCTCATAGTTCGGTTGATTTCTAATTTGTCTTATCGTTCCAAAATTATATAAGTCTATAATTTATTTCACAACCGTAGTCACAAATGATATAATTAATTTCTTGTGTGTTTCATAATAATTTTACAATCTTACTGTTTCATAATTCCATAATTCAATTCCAAGCTAAAGGATTTCGGAGTTAACAGTTTCACAGTTGCATGATAAAATGAACTATTTTTTCGATGGTTTTATAATTTGACAATTAATTTATTTGTCTCATAATTTCGTTAATTTTTAATTTATATTATCGTTTCAAAATTATATAATTCCACAATTTATTTCGCCTATGGTTTCACAATCGTAGTGTCAGAAATAATAAAATTTCTTGTGCTAAGATTTTTGTGTTTTATAATTTTACATTCCTGGTGTTATATAATTTCTTAATTCAGTACCCAGCGCAAGAATTTCGGCGTTAACAGTTCCATAGTTTTATGGTAAAGCTAATTATTGGTTCGATGATTTTATAATTTCATAATTAATTTAATAGTTTCATAATTTCGTTGATTTCTAATTTGTTTTATCGTTCCATAATTTCATAATTCCGTAAGTTATTTCAATGATAGTTTTACAACCGTAGTCACAAATGATAAAATTTCTTATGCTAATGCTGTTGAATGTTTCATAATTTTACAATTTTACTGTTTCATAATTCCATAATTCGAATGGATCTCGGGGTTTATTATTTCATAATTTATTTATTAGTTTGATAGTTTGGTTGATTACTAATTTGTTTTATCGTTCTAAGATTATATAATTCCATAATTTATTTTACAACCGTAGAGTCACAAATAATAAAATTAATTTCTTGTGTGTTTCATAATAATTCTACAATCTTACTGTTTCATAATTCTATAATTAAATTCCAAGCTAAAGTATTTCGGTGTTAACAGTTTCATAGTTTCATGTTGAAAAGGATTATTGGTTCGATCGTTTTATAATTTAATAATTAATTTATTGGTCTCATAATTTCGTTGATTTCTAATTTGGTTTATCGTTTCATAATTTTGTAATTTGATAATTTATATAATAATTAATTAATTTATATAATGTTTTTTTGTGCTTCATAATTTTAGAATCTTACTCTTTCATAATTCCATAATTCAATTCAATGATTATTGTTTCGATGGTTTTATAATTTCATAATTCGTTTAATAGTCTTATAATTTCGTTGATTTCTAATTTGTTTGATCGTTTCATAATTTTATAATATCATAATATATCTCAACGATAGTTTCAGAACCGTAGTCAGAAATAATAAAATTAATTTCTTGTGACAATATTGTCCGTTTTATGGTTTTACAATCTTACTGTTCCATAATTCCGTAATTGATTTCGTAGCTAAAGAATTTTGGACTTAACAGTTGCATAGTTTGATTGTAAAAATGATTATTGGTACCATGTTTTTATAACTGTTCCATAATTATTATTTCGTTGATTTCTTCGTTCGATGGTTTTATAATTTCATAATTTTTTTCATCGTTAGTTTGAAAACCGTTGTCACAAATGATAAAATTTCTTGTGTTAATGTTATTGTGTGTTTAATAATTTTTAATTCCTACTGTTTCATAATTCCATAATTCATTCCAGCTAGAGGATTTCGGCGTTAACAGTTTCATAATTTCCTGGTAAGAAAGATTATTGTTTCGATGGTTTTATAATTTAATAATTAATTTATTGGTCTCATAATTTCGTTGATTTTCAATTTGGTTTATTTTTTCATAATTTTATAATTTGATAATTTTTATAATAATTAATTAATTTATATAATGTTGTTTTGTGTTTCATAATTTTACAATCTTACTGTTTCATAATTCAATGATTATTGTTTCGATGGTTTATAATTTCATAATTAGTTTAATAGTCTTATAATTTAGTTTTTTTCTATTATTTCATCGATGTTTTCACAACCGTAGAGCCACAAAATGAAGAAATACCTTGTGCTAAGGTTGCTGTGTGTTTCATAATTTTACAATCTTTCTGTTTAGTAATTCCATAATTCAGTACCCAGCACAATGATTTCAGAGTTAACCGTTTCATAGTTTGATTGTTAATGGATTATTGGTTCGATGGTTTTATAATTTCACAATTAATTTATTAATTGCTCCTAGATAAAGGATTTCGGGGTTAAAAGTTTCATAGTTTCATGGTATAAAGGATTATTGGTTCGATGGTTTTATAATTTGATAATTTCTAATTTGTTGTATCGTTTCACAATTATATAATTCCACAAATGATAAAATTTCTTGTTGTGTGTTTAAAAAATTTACAATCTTACTATTTCATAATTCCGTTAGACAAGTTCTAGCTAAAGGATTTCGATGTTAACAGTTTCATAGTTTCATGGTAAAAAGAATTATTAGTTCGATGGTTTTATAATATGATAATTAAAATATTAGTCCCATAATTTCATTGATGTCTAATTTGCTTTATCGTTTCATAATTTTATACCTCCATAATTTAGAAGTGAAAATTTCTTGTGCCAATGTTGTTGTGTGTTTCATAATTTCACAGTCTAGTTGTTTTATAATTCCATAATTGAATTTCTAACTAAAGGCTTTTCGGGGTTAACTGTTTTATAGTTTCATGGTAAAAATTATTATCGGTTCGATGGTTTATAATTTCAGGATTAATTTGTTAGTCTCATAATTTCGTTGATTTCTAATTTGAATCTCACAAATGATAAAATTTCTTGTGCTAATGTTGTTGTGTGTTTCATAATTTCACAATCTCGCTCTTTTATAATTCCATAAGTCAACTTCTAGCTAGAGGATCTTTGGGGTTAACTGTTTTCTAGTTTTGTGGTAAAAATTATTATCGATTCGATGGTTTTATAATTTCAGGATTAATTTGTTAGTCTCACAAAATTACATAATTCCACAATTTATTTCAACGATAGTCTCACAACCGTAGAGTCAGAAATGCAAAATTTTCTTGTGCTAACCTTGTTGTGTGTTTCATATTTTTATAATCTTACTATTTCATAATTCCGTAATATAATTTCTAGCGAAAAGATTTCGGCGTTAACAGTTTCACAGTAAAAATAATTATTGATTCTATGATTCTATAATTTGGTAATTAATATATTAGCTCCATAATTTCGTTGGTTTCTAATTTGCTTTATCGTTTCATAATTTTATATGTACTTCCATAATTTAGAAGAGCCACAAATGATAAAATTTCTTGTGCTAAATGTTGTTGTGTGTTTCATAATTTCACAATCTCGCTCTTTTATAATTCCATAACTTAACTTCTAGATAGAGGATTTTCGGGGTTAACTGTTTTATAGTTTCATGGTAAAAATTATTATCGATTCGATAGTTTTATAATTGCAGGATTAATTTGTTTGTCTTATAATTTCGATGATTTCCAATTTGTTTAATCGTTTCATAATTTTATAATATTATAATTTATTTCAACGATAGCTTCAGAACCGTAAAGCCACAAATGATAAAATTAATTTCTTGTGACAATGTTGCCTGTTTTATAATTTTACAATCTTGCTGTTTTATAATTAAGTAATTAAATCCGTAGCTCAGTTGCATAGTTTCATGGTAAAAAGTATTATTGGTCCGATGGTTTTATAATTTCAGGATTAACTTGTTAGTCTCATAATTTCGTTGATTTCTAATTTGTTTCATCGTTTCATAATTTACAATCTTACTATTTCATAATTCCATAATTTAATTCCTAGCTAAAACATGTCGGAGTTAACAATTTCATAGTTTCATGGTAAAATTGATTATTAGTTTGATGGTTTTATAATTTCAGAATTAATTTGCTGGTCTCATAATTTCGTTGATTTTTAATTTGTTCCATCATTTCAACATTATATAATTCCACAATTATTTCAACGATAGTTTCACAACCGTGGAGTCACAAATGATAAAATTAATTTCTCGTGTTAATGTTGTGTGTTTCATAATTTTACAATCTCGCTTTTTTATAATTCCATAATTCAACGTCTAGTTAAATTATTTTCGGGGTCAACTGTTTTATAGCTTTATGGTAAAAATAATTATCGGTTCGATGGTTTTATAATTTTAGTATTAATTCGTTAGTCTCATAATTTCATGGATATGTAATTTGTTTTATCGTTTCAAAATTATATAATTCCATAACTTATTTCAACAATAGTTTCACAACCGTAGAGTCACAAATGATGAAATTAATATATCGTCTTAATGTTGTTGTGTTTCATAATTTTACAATCTTACTGTTTCATAATTTCAGAATTTAATTCCTAGCTAAAAAAAAATTGGGGGTTAATAGTTTCATAGATTCATGGTAAAAAAATTATTATTTCGATGGTATTATAATTTAATAATTAATTTAATGGTCTAGTAATTTCGTTGATTATAATTTGTTTTATCGTTTCAAAATTATAATATAATTCCATAATTTATTTCATCAATGTTTTCACAACCGTAGCATGACAAAATGATAAAATTTATTGTGCTAATGTTGTCTTGTACTTTATAATTTTACAATCTTATTGTTTCATAATTCCATAATTCAATTCAATGGTTATACTTTATATGGTTTTATAATTTCATAATTGGTTTAATAGTGGTTAATAATTTCGTTGATTTAATTTAATTTGTTTAATCGTTTCATAATTTTATAATATCATAATGTATTTTAACGATAGTTTCAGAACCGTAGAGTCTTAAATGATAAAATTAATTTCTTGTGACAATGATGTCTGTTTTATAATTTTACAATATTGCTGTTTCATAATTCCGTAATTAAATTCCCAGCTAAAGGATTTCTGGGTTAACAGTTTCATTATTAAGGGATTAAAAAAAATATTATTGGTTCGATGGTTTTATAATTTCATAATTAAGAAATTTGTCAATGTTAGCAGTGACCAGTCAAAGTTCGCGTTTACTAAAATCTACTGTCAAAAATGACAACTTTGCAAATATTTTGGACAGAAACATGATAATAAAAACCAACTTTTTTTAATTGGCTTCCCAAAGGAGTTGGGTCGGTACTACCTGAAGATTTAATGGATGCTTCTCTTGTCATTTTGCCCTTTGATTCAATGATGCATTGATTAGCTTTTAACTTTAACCTTCTTGCGTCGATTGCTGGTTCGGAAAGAACATCGGCGCCGGCGTTCTTGTTAATCCCTTTTGGAAAATCATTTTCAGTTAGTGAGGAAAATGCAATAATACGTCGCACGGTAGACTTCCCTTCAAAGGAAACTTTTTGCTGATAAAATTTTGTTTGTGCTCGAAAAACAGCTCCACTTACACATTTACATGCTCGACGACTCCGGAATATTATCTCGCGTCCCTTACGAAAGAAACACACTTCACGTGGAATAAATCAGCCCTTGGGGTCGGTTTAAGTAGGTGCGTCAAGAACACAGCTGGAACGACGTCGTCGGCAATAAGAGATTGTTTCGAAATTGAGTCATTATAGTCAGCGAGCATACGGTAACGGCGTATGTGACCAATATTCCAGGTTTCGTTCCTGCAGGATCCTCACGTTTTCAATTTGGGACTCGAGAGGCGCGCACGTTTCCTTCCGTCCATGTGATTCCCTCTCTGCAGCAGCGACTGCGATTCCGTGATACCTACAAGCTACAAGAGTCTAATGGGAACCGGGACGAGTATTCTTTTCCTTCGCGTGTTATTTACATAAGAGCTAAGCGGGGAAAAGATGGAATTCACGGCGATGAGGTCGCTCGTAAATTTCTCGGGGTTCGGATCGTCGGTGGGCGCATTTCGACGGAACGGGATTTATCTTCGGAGTGGGCAGTTGACATTCGAGAGGAGCTAAATTTACCGACGAGTGGCCAAGATGAACGAAATGACGAATCTTGTGAAATAACAGTGGTCTGGGTGCTCCCTAGTAGCTATAATTATTTTAAATATACTTGATAAATATGTTTAGTGAGAGATTTTTGAATATATTGTTTATATTCTATTCAAATGTAGCAAGAATATATATCTGAAATATTTTCTCTATAACAGAAAGTACTGTTTAGTCATTCAGACAAATACATTACATTAAAACTTGTACCTACTTACTTCGTGGTCGTAGTCATCACAATAACACAAAATCTGTAATAGTTTGGAAGCTTGGCTTAGCGATGGTTGAATTTAGACTGTCGATTTCAGATTTTTCAGGCAATGAGTGTCGCCAGGCAGGTAATGGTTTATGACCCTTTGGGTTTCTCCAACTGGCCGACAACCTTTTTGCCCGAAGTTGACCTAATCCCTTACGCATAGATTGAATTATATCTGCCACCACGTTTCACCACCCACCGAACAAGAATGTCTTCTCGACGGAAACACCGGCCGAAAAAAGGCCTCTCAAACCTGCGGAAGCATCGTGGTGACAATAGATCAACCGCTGGCTTAACAGTACTGACAGGTGTGAGGTTATGTAGGTGTAAACAAAGGAAGTTCTTGAATATTTTCTGACAGACAAAAGGAAAGTATGAAAGGTAGGTATTACCAAGTCGAGGTTCCATTAATTTAGCCCCTTTCGTTCTAGGCAGTGAGAAAAGTGTCGAAAAGACGATAGCATTGAAAGTAACATTCCCTAATGTCGAACACTATTACGGTTTACAGTAGAAATTAGTCCGAGAGCGAAAAGTGTGAAATGCACGAATAAAACAGCGGTTTAAACTCAAGAGCGTGGTACGGCGAATACCATCTCCCTTGGTGGTAAAATACTCTAGGATGCCCTAACCCAGCAATCCCTTCACAGCGAGGTGATTCAAACCAAAAACAACAAATCAAACAACCGAAAAAAGTAAAGAAATACGTAAGGTTAATGAAAAGATAAAATTATCTTCACACTCCCCTTTCTCCATATAGGAAATTTAAAAAGAAATTTCATCAAAACAACCCAAACAAAGAAAAGAAATGACCTATTTGAAACACCTATTCTCTCCCTCTCTTCATTTTCCCTCTCTCCAAATACTTCGGTATTTCCTCAATCATACATCTCTAGTATTTCCATTTGTACCTGGACTCACTGATACTTTCCCTTCTTTCTTGTCTGTGCGTATTCTTGTCCCTTTCGGTCAGTTCTACATTAGTAGTTAGTCTCTTTAGTCTCTTTTGTCTCTTTTGTCTATTTGGTATCTTTGATCTCTATAGTCTCTTTAGTCTCTTTAGTCTCTTTAATCTCTTTAGTCTCTTTAGTCTCTTTAGTCTCTCTAGTCTCTCTAGACTCTCTAGTCTCTTCTAGTCTATTTGGTCTCTTTAGTCTCTTACGTCTCTTTATTCTCTTTAGTCCCTTTAGTCACTTTAGTCTCTTTAATCTTTTTAGTCGCTTTAGTCTTTTCGTTCCCATTGGTCTCTTTGGTCTCTTTGGTCTCTTTGGTCTCTTTGGTCTCTTTAGTCTCTTCTAGTCTATTTAGTCTCTTTAGTCTCTTTCGTCTCTTTATTCTCTTTAGTCCCTTTAGTCACTTTAGTCTCTTTAATCTCTTTAGTCGCTTTAGTCTTTTCGTTCCCATTGGTCTCTTTGGTCTCTTTGGTCTCTTTGGTCTCTTTGGTCTCTTTGGTCTCTTTAGTCTCTTCTAGTCTATTTAGTCTCTTTAGTCTCTTTCGTCTCTTTATTCTCTTTAGTCCCTTTAGTCACTTTAGTCTCTTTAATCTCTTTAGTCTCTTTAGTCTCTTTAGTCTCTCTAGTCTCTCTAGACTCTCTAGTCTCTTCTAGTCTATTTGGTCTCTTTAGTCTCTTACGTCTCTTTATTCTCTTTAGTCCCTTTAGTCACTTTAGTCTCTTTAATCTCTTTAGTCGCTTTAGTCTTTTCGTTCCCGTTGGTCTCTTTGGTCTCTTTGATCTCTTTGGTCTCTTTGGTCTCTTTGGTCTCTTTGGTCTCTTTGGTCTCTTTAGTCTCTTCTAGTCTATTTAGTCTCTTTAGTCTCTTTCGTTTCTTTAGTCTCTTTAGCCTCTTTAGTCTCTTTTTTCTCTATAGTCCTTTTGGTCTCATTCTCTTGTTTGGTCTCTTCAGATTCTTTAGTCATTTTAGTCTTTTACTTTATACAGTTTTTTGGTCTCTTTCATCACAGTTCTCTTATCTCTTAAATTGTCTCTTTGTCTATTTGGTATCTTTGAGCTCTATAGTCTCTTTAGTCTCTTTAGTCTCTCTAGTCTCTCTAGACTCTCTAGTCTCTTTTAGTCTATTTGGTCTCTGTAGTCTCTTTCGTCTCTTTATTCTCTTTAGTCTCTTTAGTCACTTTAGTCTCTTTAGTCTCTTTAATCTCTTTAGTCACTTAAGTCTTTTTGTTTCCATTGGTCTCTTTGGTTTCTTTGGTCTCTTTAGTCTCTTTGGTCTCTTTAGTCTTTTTAGTCTCTTTAGTCTCCTTTGTCTCTTTAGTCTCTTTAGTCTCTTTACTCTCTTTAGTCTCTTTAGTCTCTTTAGTCTCTTTAGTCTCCTTAGTCTCTTTAGTCTCTTTAGTCTCCTTTGTCTCTTTAGTCTCTTTAGTCTCTTTAGTCTCTTTAGTCTCTTTAGTCTCTTTAGTCTCTTTAGTCTCTTTAGTCTCTTTAGTCTCTTTAGTCTCTTTAGTCTCTTTAGTCTCTTAAGTCTCTTAAGTCTCTTAAGTCTCTTTAGTCTCTTTAGTCTCTTTAGTCTCTTTAGTCTCTTTAGTCTCTTTAGTCTCTTTAGTCTCTTTAGTCTCTTTAGTCTCTTTAGTCTCTTTAGTCTCTTTAGTCTCTTTAGTCTCTTTAGTCTCTTTAGTCTCTTTAGTCTCTTTAGTCTCTTTAGTCTCTTTAGTCTCTTTAGTCTCTTTAGTCTCTTTAGTCTCTTTAGCCTCTTTAGTCCTTTTGGTCTCATTGTCCTGTTTGGTCTCTTCAGACTCTTTAGTCATTTTAGTCTTTTACTTTATACAGTTTTTTGGTCTCTTTCATCACAGTTCTGTTATCTCTTAAATTGTATCTTTGTCTACATATTTGCTATCTTTCACCTCTATAGTCTCTTTAGTCTATTTAGTCTCCTTAGTCTCTCTAGTCTCTCTAGACTCTTTATTCTCTTCTAGTCTATTTAGTGTCTTCAGTTTCTTTAATCTCTTTAGTCTCCTTAGTCTTTTTGTTTCTTCTGGTCATTCCAGTCTCTTTGCTTTCTTTGCTCTTTTTGGTCTCTTTGGTCTCATTAGTCTCTTTAGTCTATTTAGTCTCTTTAGTCTCTTTAGTCTCTTTGCTCTCTTTGGTCTCTTTAATCTCTTTAGTCTTTTTAGTCTCCCTAGTCTCTTTGGTCTTTTTAATACCTTTGATCCCTTTGGTCTTTTTAGACTCCTTGTTCTATTTAGCTTCTTTAGTCTCTTTAGTTTCGTTAGTCTCTTTAGTCTTTTTAATACCTTTGAATCCCTTGGTCTCTTTAGTCTAATTGTTCTCTTTAGTCTCTTTGGTCTCTTTAGTCTCTTTAGTCTTTTTAGTCTCTTTGTCCTCTCTAGTCTCTTCAGTCTCTTTAGTCATTTTAGCCTTTAACATTATACAGTTTTTTGGTCTCTTTTATCACAGTTCTCTTATCTCTTAAATTGTCTCTTTGCCTATTTGGTATCTTTGATCTCTATAATTTCTTTAGTCACTTTAGTCTCTTTAGTTTTTTGTTCCCTTTGGTCTCTTTAGTCTTTTTAATATCTTTTAATCCTTTGGTTTCTTTAGTCTGCTTGTTTTCTTTAGTCTTTTTGGTCTCTTTAGTCTCTTTATTCTCTTTAGTCCTTTTGGTCTCTTTGTCCTCCTTGATCTCTTCAGCCCCTTTAGTCATTTTAGTCTCTTATTTTAAACAGTTTTTTTGGCCTCCTTAGGTCTTTGGTCTGTTTCATCACAGTTCTCTTACCTCTTATATTATCTTTTTGTCTATTTGGTATCTTTGATTATTATAGTCTCTTTAGTCTCTCTAGTCTCTTATAGTGAATTTAGTCTCTTTAGTCTCTTTTTTCTCTTTAGTCATTTTAGTATTTTACTTTATACAGTTTTTTGTTATCTTTCATCACAAGTTCTCCTATCTCTTAAATTGTCTCTTTGTCTATTTTGTATCTTTCATCTCTATAGTCTCTTTAGCTTATTTAGTTTCTTTAGTCTCTCTAGTCTCTTTAGACTCTTTAGTCTCTTTAGTCTCTTTAGTCTCTTTAGTCTCTTTAGTCTCTTTGGTCTCTTTGGTCTCTTTGGTCTCTTTGGTCTCTTTGATCTCTTTGGTCTCTTTGGTCTCTTTAGTCTCTTCTAGTCTATTTAGTCTCTTTAGTCTCTTTCGTCTCTTTATTCTCTTTAGTCCCTTTAGTCACTTTAGTCTCTTTAATCTCTTTAGTCGCTTTAGTCTTTTCGTTCCCATTGGTCTCTTTGGTCTCTTTGATCTCTTTGGTCTATTTGTTCTCTTTGGTCTCTTTGGTCTCTTTGGTCTCTTTAGTCTCTTCTAGTCTATTTAGTCTCTTTAGTCTCTTTTGTCTCTTTAGTCTCTTTAGCCTCTTTAGTCTCTTTTTTCTCTATAGTCCTTTTGGTCTCATTCTCTTGTTTGGTCTCTTCAGATTCTTTAGTCATTTTAGTCTTTTACTTTATACAGTTTTTTGGTCTCTTTCATCACAGTTCTCTTATCTCTTAAATTGTCTCTTTGTCTATTTGGTATCTTTCATCTCTATAGTCTCTTTAGTCTCTTTAGTCTCTCTAGTCTCTCTAGACTCTCTAGTCTCTTTTAGTCTATTTGGTCTCTGTAGTCTCTTTCGTCTCTTTATTCTCTTTAGTCTCTTTAGTCACTTTAGTCTCTTTAGTCTCTTTAATCTCTTTAGTCACTTAAGTCTTTTTGTTTCCATTGGTCTCTTTGGTTTCTTTGGTCTCTTTAGTCTCTTTGGTCTCTTTAGTCTTTTTAGACTCTTTAGTCTCTTTAGTCTCCTTTGTCTCTTTAGTCTCTTTAGTCTCTTTAGTCTCTTTAGTCTCTTTAGTCTCTTTAGTCTCCTTAGTCTCTTTAGTCTCTTTAGTCTCCTTTGTCTCTTTAGTCTCTTTAGTCTCTTTAGTCTCTTTAGTCTCTTTAGTCTCTTTAGTCTCTCTAGTCTCTCTAGTCTCTCTAGTCTCTCTAGTCTCTTTAGTCTCTTTAGTCTCTTTAGTCTCTTTAGTCTCTTTAGTCTCTTTAGTCTCTTTGGTCTCTTTGGTCTCTTTAGTCTCTTTAGTCTCTTTAGTCTCTTTAGTCTCTTTAGTCTCTTTAGTCTCTCTAGTCTCTCTAGTCTCTCTAGTCTCTCTAGTCTCTCTAGTCTCTCTAGTCTCTCTAGTCTCTCTAGTCTCTCTAGTCTCTTTAGTCTCTTTAGTCTCTTTAGTCTCTTTAGTCTCTTTAGTCTCTTTAGTCTCTTTAGTCTCTTTAGTCTCTTTAGTCTCTTTAGTCTCTTTAGTCTCTTTAGTCTCTTTAGTCTCTTTAGTCTCTTTAGTCTCTTTAGTCTCTTTAGTCTCTTTAGTCTCTTTAGTCTCTTTAGTCTCTTTAGTCTCTTTAGTCTCTTTAGTCTCTTTAGTCTCTTTAGTCTCTTTAGTCTCTTTAGTCTCTTTAGTCTCTTTAGTCTCTTTAGTCTCTTTAGTCTCTTTAGTCTCTTTAGTCTCTTTAGTCTCTTTAGTCTCTTTAGTCTCTTTAGTCTCTTTAGTCTCTTTAGTCTCTTTAGCCTCTTTAGTCTCTTTTTTCTCTATAGTCCTTTTGGTCTCATTCTCTTGTTTGGTCTCTTCAGATTCTTTAGTCATTTTAGTCTTTTACTTTATACAGTTTTTTGGTCTCTTTCATCACAGTTCTCTTATCTCTTAAATTGTCTCTTTGTCTATTTGGTATCTTTCATCTCTATAGTCTCTTTAGTCTTTTTGTTGCCATTGGTCTCTTTGGTTTCTTTGGTCTCTTTAGTCTCTTTGGTCTCTTTAGTCTTTTTAGACTCTTTAGTCTCTTTAGTCTCCTTTGTCTCTTTAGTCTATTTAGTCTCTTTAGTCTCTTTAGTCTCTTTAGTCTCTTTAGTCTCCTTAGTCTCTTTAGTCTCTTTAGTCTCCTTTGTCTCTTTAGTCTCCTTTGTCTCTTTAGTCTCTTTAGTCTTTTTAGTCTCTTTAGTCTCTTTAGTCTCTCTAGTCTCTCTAGTCTCTTTAGTCTCTTTAGTCTCTTTAGTCTCTTTAGTCTCTTTAGTCTCTTTAGTCTCTTTAGTCTCTTTAGTCTCTTTAGTCACTTTAGTCTCTTTAGTTTTTTGTTCCCTTTGGTCTCTTTAGTCTTTTTAATATCTTTTAATCCTTTGGTTTCTTTAGTCTGCTTGTTTTCTTTAGTCTTTTTGGTCTCTTTAGTCTCTTTATTCTCTTTAGTCCTTTTGGTCTCTTTGTCCTCCTTGATCTCTTCAGCCCCTTTAGTCATTTTAGTCTCTTATTTTAAACAGTTTTTTTGGCCTCCTTAGGTCTTTGGTCTGTTTCATCACAGTTCTCTTACCTCTTATATTATCTTTTTGTCTATTTGGTATCTTTGATCTTTATAGTCTCTTTAGTCTCTCTAGTCTCTTATAGTGAATTTAGTCTCTTTAGTCTCTTTTTTCTCTTTAGTCATTTTAGTATTTTACTTTATACAGTTTTTTGTTCTCTTTCATCACAAGTTCTCCTATCTCTTAAATTGTCTCTTTGTCTATTTTGTATCTTTCATCTCTATAGTCTCTTTAGCTTATTTAGTTTCTTTAGTCTCTCTAGTCTCTTTAGACTCTTTAGTCTCTTTAGTCTCTTTAGTCTCTTTAGTCTCTTTGGTCTCTTTGGTCTCTTTGGTCTCTTTGGTCTCTTTGATCTCTTTGGTCTCTTTGGTCTCTTTAGTCTCTTCTAGTCTATTTAGTCTCTTTAGTCTCTTTCGTCTCTTTATTCTCTTTAGTCCCTTTAGTCACTTTAGTCTCTTTAATCTCTTTAGTCGCTTTAGTCTTTTCGTTCCCATTGGTCTCTTTGGTCTCTTTGATCTCTTTGGTCTATTTGTTCTCTTTGGTCTCTTTGGTCTCTTTGGTCTCTTTAGTCTCTTCTAGTCTATTTAGTCTCTTTAGTCTCTTTTGTCTCTTTAGTCTCTTTAGCCTCTTTAGTCTCTTTTTTCTCTATAGTCCTTTTGGTCTCATTCTCTTGTTTGGTCTCTTCAGATTCTTTAGTCATTTTAGTCTTTTACTTTATACAGTTTTTTGGTCTCTTTCATCACAGTTCTCTTATCTCTTAAATTGTCTCTTTGTCTATTTGGTATCTTTCATCTCTATAGTCTCTTTAGTCTCTTTAGTCTCTCTAGTCTCTCTAGACTCTCTAGTCTCTTTTAGTCTATTTGGTCTCTGTAGTCTCTTTCGTCTCTTTATTCTCTTTAGTCTCTTTAGTCACTTTAGTCTCTTTAGTCTCTTTAATCTCTTTAGTCACTTAAGTCTTTTTGTTTCCATTGGTCTCTTTGGTTTCTTTGGTCTCTTTAGTCTCTTTGGTCTCTTTAGTCTTTTTAGACTCTTTAGTCTCTTTAGTCTCCTTTGTCTCTTTAGTCTCTTTAGTCTCTTTAGTCTCTTTAGTCTCTTTAGTCTCTTTAGTCTCCTTAGTCTCTTTAGTCTCTTTAGTCTCCTTTGTCTCTTTAGTCTCCTTTGTCTCTTTAGTCTCTTTAGTCTCTTTAGTCTCTTTAGTCTCTCTAGTCTCTCTAGTCTCTCTAGTCTCTTTAGTCTCTTTAGTCTCTTTAGTCCCTTTAGTCTCTTTAGTCTCTTTAGTCTCTTTAGTCTCTTTAGTCTCTTTAGTCTCTTTAGTCTCTTTAGTCTCTTTAGTCTCTTTAGTCTCTTTAGTCTCTTTAGTCTCTTTAGTCTCTTTAGTCTCTTTAGTCTCTTTAGTCTCTTTAGTCTCTTTAGTCTCTTTAGTCTCTTTAGTCTCTTTAGTCTCTTTAGTCTCTTTAGTCTCTTTAGTCTCTTTAGTCTCTTTAGTCTCTTTAGTCTCTTTAGTCTCTTTAGTCTCTTTAGTCTCTTTAGTCTCTTTAGTCTCTTTAGTCTCTTTAGTCTCTTTAGCCTCTTTAGTCCTTTTGGTCTCATTGTCCTGTTTGGTCTCTTTATTCTCTTTAGTCCCTTTAGTCACTTTAGTCTTTTTTAGTCTCTTTAATCTCTTTAGTCGCTTAAGTCTTTTTGTTCCCATTGGTCTCTTTGGTCTCTTTGATCTCTTTGGTCTATTTGTTCTCTTTGGTCTCTTTGGTCTCTTTGGTCTCTTTAGTCTCTTCTAGTCTATTTAGTCTCTTTAGTCTCTTTTGTCTCTTTAGTCTCTTTAGCCTCTTTAGTCTCTTTTTTCTCTATAGTCCTTTTGGTCTCATTCTCTTGTTTGGTCTCTTCAGATTCTTTAGTCATTTTAGTCTTTTACTTTATACAGTTTTTTGGTCTCTTTCATCACAGTTCTCTTATCTCTTAAATTGTCTCTTTGTCTATTTGGTATCTTTCATCTCTATAGTCTCTTTAGTCTCTTTAGTCTCTCTAGTCTCTCTAGACTCTCTAGTCTCTTTTAGTCTATTTGGTCTCTGTAGTCTCTTTCGTCTCTTTATTCTCTTTAGTCTCTTTAGTCACTTTAGTCTCTTTAGTCTCTTTAATCTCTTTAGTCACTTAAGTCTTTTTGTTTCCATTGGTCTCTTTGGTTTCTTTGGTCTCTTTAGTCTCTTTGGTCTCTTTAGTCTTTTTAGACTCTTTAGTCTCTTTAGTCTCCTTTGTCTCTTTAGTCTCTTTAGTCTCTTTAGTCTCTTTAGTCTCTTTAGTCTCTTTAGTCTCCTTAGTCTCTTTAGTCTCTTTAGTCTCCTTTGTCTCTTTAGTCTCTTTAGTCTCCTTTGTCTCTTTAGTCTCTTTAGTCTCTTTAGTCTCTTTAGTCTCTTTAGTCTCTTTAGTCTCTCTAGTCTCTTTAGTCTCTTTAGTCTCTTTAGTCTCTTTAGTCTCTTTAGTCTCTTTAGTCTCTTTAGTCTCTTTAGTCTCTTTAGTCTCTTTAGTCTCTTTAGTCTCTTAAGTCTCTTAAGTCTCTTTAGTCTCTTTAGTCTCTTTAGTCTCTTTAGTCTCATTAGTCTCTTAAGTCTCTTAAGTCTCTTAAGTCTCTTTAGTCTCCTTTGTCTCTTTAGTCTCTTTAGTCTCTTTAGTCTCTTTAGTCTCTCTAGTCTCTCTAGTCTCTTTAGTCTCTTTAGTCTCTTTAGTCCCTTTAGTCTCTTTAGTCTCTTTAGTCTCTTTAGTCTCTTTAGTCTCTTTAGTCTCTTTAGTCTCTTTAGTCTCTTTAGTCTCTTTAGTCTCTTTAGTCTCTTTAGTCTCTTTAGTCTCTTTAGTCTCTTTAGTCTCTTTAGTCTCTTTAGTCTCTTTAGTCTCTTTAGTCTCTTTAGTCTCTTTAGTCTCTTTAGTCTCTTTAGTCTCTTTAGTCTCTTTAGTCTCTTTAGCCTCTTTAGTCCTTTTGGTCTCATTGTCCTGTTTGGTCTCTTTATTCTCTTTAGTCCCTTTAGTCACTTTAGTCTTTTTTAGTCTCTTTAATCTCTTTAGTCGCTTAAGTCTTTTTGTTCCCATTGGTCTCTTTGGTCTCTTTGATCTCTTTGGTCTATTTGTTCTCTTTGGTCTCTTTGGTCTCTTTGGTCTCTTTAGTCTCTTCTAGTCTATTTAGTCTCTTTAGTCTCTTTTGTCTCTTTAGTCTCTTTAGCCTCTTTAGTCTCTTTTTTCTCTATAGTCCTTTTGGTCTCATTCTCTTGTTTGGTCTCTTCAGATTCTTTAGTCATTTTAGTCTTTTACTTTATACAGTTTTTTGGTCTCTTTCATCACAGTTCTCTTATCTCTTAAATTGTCTCTTTGTCTATTTGGTATCTTTCATCTCTATAGTCTCTTTAGTCTCTTTAGTCTCTCTAGTCTCTCTAGACTCTCTAGTCTCTTTTAGTCTATTTGGTCTCTGTAGTCTCTTTCGTCTCTTTATTCTCTTTAGTCTCTTTAGTCACTTTAGTCTCTTTAGTCTCTTTAATCTCTTTAGTCACTTAAGTCTTTTTGTTTCCATTGGTCTCTTTGGTTTCTTTGGTCTCTTTAGTCTCTTTGGTCTCTTTAGTCTTTTTAGACTCTTTAGTCTCTTTAGTCTCCTTTGTCTCTTTAGTCTCTTTAGTCTCTTTAGTCTCTTTAGTCTCTTTAGTCTCTTTAGTCTCTTTAGTCTCCTTAGTCTCTTTAGTCTCTTTAGTCTCCTTTGTCTCTTTAGTCTCTTTAGTCTCCTTTGTCTCTTTAGTCTCTTTAGTCTCTTTAGTCTCTTTAGTCTCTTTAGTCTCTTTAGTCTCTCTAGTCTCTTTAGTCTCTTTAGTCTCTTTAGTCTCTTTAGTCTCTTTAGTCTCTTTAGTCTCTTTAGTCTCTTTAGTCTCTTTAGTCTCTTTAGTCTCTTAAGTCTCTTAAGTCTCTTTAGTCTCTTTAGTCTCTTTAGTCTCTTTAGTCTCATTAGTCTCTTAAGTCTCTTAAGTCTCTTAAGTCTCTTTAGTCTCTTTAGTCTCTTTAGTCTCTTTAGTCTCTTTAGTCTCTTTAGTCTCTTTAGTCTCTTTAGTCTCTTTAGTCTCTTTAGTCTCTTTAGTCTCTTTAGTCTCTTTAGTCTCTTTAGTCTCTTTAGTCTCTTTAGTCTCTTTAGTCTCTTTAGTCTCTTTAGTCTCTTTAGTCTCTTTAGTCTCTTTAGTCTCTTTAGTCTCTTTGGTCTCTTCGGTCTCTTCGGTCTCTTCGGTCTCTTCGGTCTCTTCGGTCTCTTCGGTCTCTTCGGTCTCTTCGGTCTCTTCGGTCTCTTCGGTCTCTTCGGTCTTTTCGGTCTTTTCGGTCTCTTCGGTCTCTTCGGTATATTTATAGTCTCTTTAGTCTCTCTAGTCTCTTATAGTGAATTTAGTCTCTTTAGTCTCTTTTTTCTCTTTAGTCATTTTAGTATTTTACTTTATAGTTTTTTGTTCTCTTTCATCACAAGTTCTCCTATCTCTTAAATTGTCTCTTTGTCTATTTTGTATCTTTCATCTCTATAGTCTCTTTAGCTTATTTAGTTTCTTTAGTCTCTCTAGTCTCTTTAGACTCTTTAGTCTCTTTAGTCTCTTTAGTCTCTTTAGTCTCTTTGGTCTCTTTGGTCTCTTTGGTCTCTTTGGTCTCTTTGATCTCTTTGGTCTCTTTGGTCTCTTTGGTCTCTTTGGTCTCTTTGGTCTCTTTGGTCTCTTTAGTCACTTTAGTCTCTTTGGTCTCTTTAATCTCTTTAGTCTTTTAGTCTCTTTAATCTCTTTGGTCTCTTTAATCTCTTTAGTCTATTTAGTCTCGTTGGTTTCTTTAATCTCTTTAGTCTCTTTAGTTTTTCTAGTCCATTTGGTCTCTTTGGTCTCTTTGCTCTCTTTGGTCTCTTTGGTCCCTTCAGTCTCTTTGGTCTCTTTAATCTTTTTAGTCCTTTTGTCTCTTTAGTCTCTTTGGTCTTGTTAATACCTTAGATCCCTTTGGTCTTTTTAGACTCCTTGTTCTCTTTAGTTTCTTTGATCTCTTTAGTCTCTTTATTCTTTTTAGTCCTTTTGGTCTCTTTGTCTATTTAGTATCTTTGATCTCTATAGTCTCTTTAATCTTTTTAGTTTTTCTTAGTCTCCCCAGTCTCGCTAGTATCTCTAGTCCCGTTGGTCTCTTTTTTCTCTTCAGTCCCTTTAGTCTCTTTAGTCTTTTTGTTCCCTTTGGTCTCTTTAATACCTTTGATCCTTTGGTCTCTTTAGTCCTTTTGGTCTCTTTGGTCTCTTTAGTCTCTCTAGTCTCTCTAGTCTCTCTAGTTTCTTCTGTCTCTTTAGTCTTTTTGGTCTTTTTAGTCTCTTTAGTCCCTTTAGTCCCTTTAGTCTTTTTAGTCTCTTTAGTCTCTTTAGTTTCTTTAGTCTCTTTAGTCTCTTTAGTTTCTTTAGTCTCTTTAGTCTCTTTAGTCTCTTTAGTCTCTTTAGTCTCTTTAGTCTCTTTAGTCTCTTCTAGTCAATTTAGTCTCTTTTCTAACCCCTCTCAAAACCCTGCCGGAAACTCTTCCCTTCGCCACACCCCCAATCATTACCTCGACCAGTCTCTACCAGTTCTCTACCAGTCCCTCCCTGGTGGTGTCCTCTTCCGCAATTTCTTCACTTGTCTCTCCATCTCTTCCAGTGTAATTTCTTGGCCTTCTGGTGCTGTTTGGTTCATCTTGATCTCAACTTCTGTGTAACCTTTGTCTTTTTCCTCCTCCAGCAGCGTTTCACAACCCCTTCGTCGTTCTTATATATTTTATCTCTCTTTTTGTGTTACACGTCGAATGGTCCAATTTCGCGCAAATACGTAGTTTTAGTTTTTTTTATAATCTATCTGTATATAGACAAGAAAGTCGTGTTAGTTACACTATTTATAACTCAAGAACGGCTGAACCGATTTGGCTGAATATTGGTGAGGAGGTAGGTTAGAACCTAGGATAGGATACTTTACATGGAGATGGGGGCTTAGGGGCCCCTTTGGCTTTATAACTCAAGAAAGGCTGGACCGATTTTTATGATCTTTGTTTTGTTGGATTTGTCTCTGACCCGAATAGCAAAATATCTATTAAAACTTGGACAGGGGGACTCTCTTGGGTTTATAACTCAAGAACGGCTGAACCGATTGTTAAAATCTTTTTGGTATATTTGGTAGGTATGAGAATAGGTCGTTAAGTACTTTTTAGATGGAGATGGGGGCCCAGGGGCCCTTCTTGAACTAGACCGATTTTTATGATTTTTTTTGTATATTTGGTAGGTATGGGAATAGGTGGAAAAGTATTATTCGCATGGACCTGGGGGCCAAGGAGCCCCCTTGGATTTATTACTCAAAAACAGCTGGACCGTTTTTTGTGATCTTTGATTTGTTGGTTTTGTCTCCGCTCCGAATAGCAGAATAACTATTCAAACATTGGAAAAATTACTGGGGGCGGGGAGCTTGGTACAGGGCAACGACAATAACGAAAAGCCCCCCTGTTACAGGGCAGAAATAACAAATAACTAGCTGACCCGGCGAACTTTGTACCGCCTCAGAATCAATAGATGTTGTGTTAGCTTATTAGCTGAATCAAATTCAGTTTTTTTATCAAAACATAATGCACACAACGCCATCTACTGGCTTTACCGGAACCAGCATACAACGCCATGTTTATTTTTGTTACTATCATGTATCAAAGATAGCGTTATATACGGTTTCCATACAAAATGTATGAGAAAATTTTTAATAGTTATTTGTCCCCGAAAAAAGTCAGTCAATCCGTTTTCGAAAACTTGGACAGGGGGGCTCAGGGGCCCTACTGTGCTTTTGGGCTTATAACTCAAGAACAGCTGTACCGATTTTTATGATCTTTCATTTATTGGATTTGTCTCGGAAAAATTACAGGGATAGGAATAGAAAGAGATCCAGAAGAAGAAGGAAAAGTCGAAAAAAATGGAGTAGAAGGAGAAAGATAAAGTAATAGGTCGGTCTCAAGAAAGAAGAAAGTTATTCCGGCAACCGAAATAGCCATTTAAAGCAGATGCCTGCATTTTATTTTCAACGACACTTTTACACTCGGGACCCCACAGTGACCCCTTCTCTACCTCAGCGACGGAACATCCATTTAGACTCGAAGCTACCTCCTGGGACCATAGCCCCTTTCTGGGTCTACAGTTACATCGCTCCCTTGCGTCATTTTCTTCCTCTCTCCAACCCCTTTGTCATCTTCCTTCCGTCGTCCTTATTTGCTGTTGTCTTCAATTTTCTCCGCCATTTTCTATATATTTACTTCACTTTAATCTGCTCCATGTGTTGCTGCATCAGTCGGTAATACAGATTCTTCACAAAATTATTGTTTTAAATATTTATTGACTTTAACAGTTTTCTTGATTTAACTTTGGTGTGTACACTTTTAATGTAATGTACAATTTAATAACAATTTGCAGTCAATTAATTCGATTTACAGTTTGCAATAATTTCATCAGGTTGACAATTTAGTTCTCCAAGGTGTAACATACATCAATACAATTCAACAAATCAGGTGTACAATTTGAGTGAGATTACAATTATTTATATTTCCCCCGGTTTTGTGTTTTTGTTTGGTTTTCTTTAGTTTTTTTTCTAACTACTGTAAACAGATAAAAATAGGCTTAAATCTAATGCAAAATAATGTTGTCGATCATCTTGATGTATATGATTCCTTGCTATGAGTAAAGTACCACAACAATTCATATGTCTCTCGCCTATGGCTCGACCAAAAACAAGTGTAATAAATCGTGTATCAGGATCTTGACTTTACGATTGAAATCAAAATGGAGTAACTTTTTGTCCGCATCTTGACCTTGCCGTTTTATTATTCAATAACATAATTTTAAAATGTGGGAATGTATCAGTAACTGACAACACATGAACTCCCAATTTATCTCTAGCTTTGGTATGGCATTGTGACGCTTATTCCGGTCGGGATGCCTCTAGCGCCAGTTTTTTAACGTGGTATGCTCCACATGGCACACAGTAAGTTATCGGGTCGGAGAGCTACACCAGGGCTTCCTCGGCAAAGCCGCCCTCCTCTGCGGATAGTCGGCACCGGGAATACCAGGGCTGATCCCGTCCTGTCGCTGGCTGGGAAGCGATGGTGGTCTACTCTAGTAAGTAGAAAAATCTCTGATACAAAAAACAAACAAGTTTTATGGAGGCAGGACCATTCAA
The DNA here is from genome assembly GCA_963583935.1 of Diaperis boleti. Taxonomy (NCBI): domain Eukaryota; kingdom Metazoa; phylum Arthropoda; class Insecta; order Coleoptera; family Tenebrionidae; genus Diaperis; species Diaperis boleti. The sequence continues at coordinate 11,888,566 of OY757242.1, forward strand.
ATAACACGTTTATGATGTGACGCCACTAGAACACATGGTCGGAACAATCGCGACCTACTAATTATTGACGAATTGATTTTTTAAATGGAACACTTTAAACCAAATGAACTCGTGGTGTAGGTATCATTTATTTTAGTGGATGTTTTGTGGTTATTAAATTGTCAAACTATTACCAACTGTTAAATAAACAAGGTCACTACGACTCGTTGCTCGCAGTAAATAATCCAGTCAAATCAGTAAAATAGTTAAAGCCAATAAACATTTTATTGATGAAGAGCAAAACTCCTGTACTAAATGTGAAGAAAAAAATACAAAAAATAACTGTTTGAAATAATACTATTAACAAAATATGAGTAAAGTCATTTCGCAACCACCGCCTATAATTCCCCCTTTTTTCGTCGTAATTCGCCCGAAACACAATCAACTTTTTCACCAGTAATCACGAACGGGCAATAACAGGAAATTTTGCGAGAAATTTCCCCAATAAACACGTCGGACGAAACCGAGCGATATTGCCGAGCCTCGTAAAAAAACGTCTCCGGCATTTCATCCGACAGTAAATTTGGAAGTATAGTGTTTTCTGCACGAGCGAATGCGTCGTGATGTTTCTTTCTCGCCCGCCTTTTTTCGCCACGATTACATTTGAAACTTTGTAATGCTAATTTGTATAAATAACAGCAGGCGGCCAAGTAAAAAATATTAAGTCGGTGGCAATATTTGGTCGGAAGCTCCACTGCCGATCGTCGCTGTAATCCCTCTTCCGATTCAATTCTCCCATTTAATCCTACCGCTCTCCACGTGTTATTTCTCTTGCAAACCGAATTTATCGGCCCAAACGTCTGCGCTCCTTCCTCGATGTAAACACTTCCATCGCAATCACTTGGCGGTGTTTTCGTTGGAAACATTCAGGTTCTTCCAGGGTTTATGTATGATATTGGTAATTTAATTTGTACAATGTGCGACTGTCAATTAAATTAATTGTATAATTCACACCTGCACGATAAATTAAGTCTTTACATTTTCTACGCTTATGGGATTAATTTATTTTCACTCCGAATTCCTAGTCCTTCGGCTAACAAGTTTAGCAAAAGTCGCTTCTTTGTTGAATTGCTGATAAACGTTTAAACCAAATTACGACTCGACAAACTTTCGGACGCGAATTAACTAATAGAATTTCTTGAAGTGACGTCGGGGTCGTTGTTTACACTTCTGACGCGCACTTCCTTCGTTTTTCCGGCGAACTTTAATATTGAATGTGACAGAATTTATTGGCGCAATTAGTCTCGAACGATCAACAAGTGATAAATTCTCGGAATTTATTTTAATTCGGCCTGTTGCGACTTCCGTAAAAGTGGTATTTGTTTACCAAAGCAGGTACTTGCGATTTTATCACGTCATTGAGCCGCCGGCGTGAGGTCTTTGCAAATGGGATTTACGGGGCTTGAGTGAAATGTAACGGCGCGAATTACGAGAGGATCGTCTAAGACAAATTACGCGGAAAACGATAAAAATATTATTGCTTTGATTTATAAAGTGGTTCGCGAGTGTATGGCGATCATAAATTATTCATTCGTCGGCTCGATTCTCAAACCCAAACAAATCCTTTTATTACGGCGGCGGCGGCGGAAGTGGGGCGGCTGTGAATGGGGTGAGGAGTTCGAGTGTTGCTTGCACAAGGGAGGACACGACGGAAAAAAGGAGTTTGTACTAAATGCGATTTCAAGTGTAAGACGAATTTCGAATTGCTGACTGACATCGACATGCTACAATTTTTTGAAAAAGTCATTAGCGGTGGTTCGTGACGTGGCAATTTTTCTCCCGTGTGTACGTTTCCGTATTTAACAAGCTTACAAATATCACAACTACTAATAAAATTTCGTATGACTTTTCTGCATGTAAGCCAACAGTATTTTGAAGACAATATCTGTAGCGTTTCTGTGGTACCCCTACGGTTGCTTTTGCCAATATGTCTGATTTTTATAATTTCTAGTTGTTCGTCAGCCGCTTCAATATCTTCCAGGACTTTCAAATATCTTTCGGATGTTATGGTTTCATCAAAATTACGTTGTATTACAGAATTGATTTGTTTGTAAGAATCTTTATTTTCAAAATAACATCCGTAATTTACACGTGGGTCTATATAAGTTTTCACAAAATTTACAAGATCTTTTTCCAAATTACCTGAAACACACGCTGAAACGTGGAGGGCGCGTTTTTCAGGCCAAACGGCATTCTCAAGAATGCATGCATGTGCAAGCAGTCTTATGAGTCTACTTCGATTTGGTGAAAACCAGAAGCCAAATCGAGTGTGGTGAAATACTGGCTACGTCCTAGTTTGTCTAATATGTCGTTAATGTTTGTTCATTCAATTTCCATAATCGACGACCATTCTCCATTCGCGCTCACCGGACGCGTCTTTTTTCTTTCCCACGATCCATATAGGTCATATGGATTCTTTGTTCTAGCAATTTTCTAATTTGTTTCTGAAATTTGGGTTTATGGACGTGAGGGTATCTGTGGATGGGAGTTTTGTGTTCCAATTTAATTTGGTGTTTTACAGCATTAGTGAAAGTAAAATTTCTGGAATAGGAGCGAAAAATATCTGCATCAGATTTCAGTAATTTTGTTGATGCCCCTGTCGAATTACACCCTGTATACGGCGGTTCGGAATCTGATCGCTTCGGTCTGTAAACGGTCGGTGACAAAAGTTGCGGATCACCCTGTAGACGTCGGTGTACCCGCCCCCTGTATACGGTGGTTCGGTTAGTTTCGGAACCCGAGTGATCGATGACAAAAGTTACGATGCACCCTGTAGACATTGCTGTACCCGCCCCTTGAATACAAAAGTTAAGATCAGTTAAGTTAAGATAAAAAAAAATCGGGACAACTTATTACGGAGGCTAGTTACACGACTTGTCGCAATGCTGAGGAGTGAGGGTTTTATCATTGCGTGATCTTTTCTCCGAAGTGAAATCGGCTCCGGGCATCGTATCGGATCCGGAATGGCGGCGTCCGGAACGCGCTCCTTCGCTGGTCAAGATGATGTAAAAACCATTCCGGTATTATAACCGGAAGTATTTATTTTCCGCGGTTTCCGGTTCAACAAAAGGGCGTGGTCGGGGGGTTGGGGGTGGTCGTAGAAACTCCGGAGTAGGCTCGTTTTGAGCGCGCTAATTTTCCGGTGGAGGTAATGAAAGAATTATCGGGCTGTGACACTGCAAACTATTCGTTCTCGGCGAGTTATATGTTTAAATTTCAGGTGCATTATCTTGCTTAAATAGCGAGTCCACGGACTGTTCCGCGGTGAGAATGTCGCTTCCCTGACGGTACTTAACTCGGATTTCTCTGTAACTTCGTTACAACGCTGTGACTTCTTCTTTGTTGCAGTGGTCGAGTCTAAATTCTGAAATATCAAGTCTGCATGAAGATTTCTACAGTGTCAAATGTTTCTCTAGGAATTACTTTGAATGGGTGTGAAAAGTTTACTTCTGCAAAGCGATTGGTTGGATTTTTTATTGATGTAAATGCAATATTGTTCTTGACGTTAACCAGACTTTCAGGAATTTCTAATTTTGAAAAATTTTGTTTTTGTAAAAGAGCATTTCCATTTTTTACATTAAAAAATTTGATTTTAATTACTTGAAGTGAATGTAATCATATCACTATAATCGGTCTTCTAAAATTCATATTATTTTTTGTATTTGGAAGTTCAAGTGTTTGAGAATTTAAATTAATATTATAGTAGGTCTGGGCGGATAATTTGAAACTGGGATATTTCGGTGTCTCATTAGATTTTTTGATGTAATGACTTTTTCTTTCTCATTGATATTAAAATCATTAGTGAGTATCCACAAGGTGGACTTCAAAAAGTCGGGCCGCCTAGTGGCTAAATAATCCCCTAGTGGACTGCTGAGATGTTTTAAAAATACGCGTAAGTACGAGGATGTAGGGGAGATAAAGGAAGAGAATCGGCAGATGAGCCGGGAACTGGAACAGTTGAAAATTATGATGCGTGAAAAGGAAGAAAAATGGGAAAGAGAAAACATGGAACTAAAAGAAAAAATGAAAAAATTGGAGGAGAAAATGGAAGAGCAGGAAAAAAGAGTGAGAAAAAAAGAATATTGTAGTAACGGGATTGGAAGAAGAGGAATACGAGAGCGAGAAGAAACTGGAAAAATAGATGAAGGTGGAATTAGAGGTAGGAGTGACTGTTAAAGAGATGTATAAAATAAATGGAGGAAAAATGATTGTGGCGGAACTTGGGAGCTTTGGGGAAAAGAGGAAAGTTATGAAAAATAAAAGAAAACTAAGAGAAAAAAAAGGAAAGATGTAAGTGTACTGGTGATTTATTAACAAATTAACAAAAGAATAAACAACAAAAAGAATGGTGTCGTGTTCACCTCGCGGGCTCAACTACTCTTCTACTTGCTTTAGCGCCGGCGTGGCCGCAGGTGGTACGGCCCAGCGGCGGGCCAGTGGCGGCGGCTGGCTCCGCTACATCCTCCCCTTCTGGATCGCGGTTACGTCCCGATAGCGATACAGGTAAATCTTCGTCACTGGAAGGGTTCTTGCGGGGCCTGCCACGTTTACGGGTGGGGCAGATAGGTGCTGGCCCTGGGGATTTCTCGACATCCGGTTCAACAAAAAGTCAAAGAGCGCTCGACAAATAAGTGCCGAGGGGTACTCCCGGGTCGTCCAGATTGGCTATTTGGTAGGAGGTGGACGACACTTGTTTTATCACCAAGTAGGGACCATCTCGCCGCGGAGCAAACTTGCTAGTGAACAATTTGGATTGCTGACTCAACACATGAACGTCTACCAGGACCTTGTCTCCAATCTTGTAACCAGTGCCTCCTCGGCGGTGGAGATCGTATCTCCAGCGTAGAAGCGATTTGTCGGAGATACGGCGTAATCTCGGATATGACATTCTCGTTGGCCACGACAGCCCGGAAGTCACGTGAAGCCTCATAGGGAGTACGAAGCTCGCGACCGAAGGTTAAATATGCAGGGCTGAAACCCGTGGCGGAGTTCACCGCTGAGTTCAGGGCAAACCGTACAGCGGGCAAGGCTTCTTTCCAATAAAATAGAAAGTTGTACTTTGACATCTCGGTTTCTTCGTTCTTCAGGGTTGGCGGAGGGATGGTACATCGGAATAAGATTTTGCTTGATACCCATGCAATAGGCAACTTGCTGCATGACTTCTACCACAAACTGGACACCATTGTCGCTTATCACACGTCGTGGGGTACCATATCTCAGTACGATCTCGTCCACAAGGCAGCGGGCGCGTGCGTCTGCAGTGGCTTGCACTAAAAGGAAAAGTTCTAGCCAACGTGCGGCAGTGTCCTCGATGGCAAACACCCATCGTTCGTTGTTAGAACCCGGATGTAACGGACCAATCAGATCCATAGCCAAAGTCTCGAATCGCTGGGACATTACCGGAGTCTGGAGCAAACCCGCAGGCTTCAAATTGCTAGGCTTGTACTTCTGGCAAGAAATGCACTGGGCCCCGTGCTTTGCGACATCTCTTCTAATCGTAGTCCAATAGTAACGATTGATTATTCTTCGGATTGTCTTTTCGCGACCATTATGGCCAGCGAGCGGCGAATCATGGCACTCGGACAAAATTTGCGGCACCATGGATCGAGGTACCACCAATTGAGCTTCTTCTGCGTCGCTTTCGGAGGAGTAGTGGTACAACAAACCACCGGAGAGGACGTACCCACGATCAGTCCATCTCGTAGCATCAACAGGATCAGGGTCATCAGCTTCGAAGCAGTTTATGATTTGAACTACGCTGAGTCGGCAAGCTGTAGGTCTCGCATTTCCTTGGCGGAAACGGTAGGTAGCAAAGCTAAAACCGTACACAGATTAGTGGTACTTGTGGGGTAGGATTCAGTGATGGGGGGTCGGGACAAGGTGTCGGCAAGGACATTTTGTCTTCCAGGAAGGTATTCGATCCTAACGTCAAAGGATTGAAGCAACAAGGACCAACGTGCTAGGCGGCCAGAAGGAGACCTCGAGGACATTAACCACCGTAGCGGCTGATGGTCAGTCTTGATGACGATGGTCGCACCATCCAGGTATCCCCTGAACCTTTGGACAGCAAACACCACAGCCAAAGCTTCACGCTCTGTGGTCGTATAGTTTCTTTCTGAAGACGTGAGCAGACGAGAGTCATACTCGACTGGCTTCTCTTCCGAGCCCTCCCCTTGGAGCAAACATGCCCCAATAGCATAGGCGCTGGCATCGCTCTTGATTATAAAGGCCTCGTTGGTATCTGCCTGTCGTAGAATGGGAGGCGTTACCAGGGATTTCTTTAAGGCGTGGAACGCTTCATCTTGCTCGGATTCCAACTCCCACACAGCGTTCTTCCTGGTCCGTTCAGTCAGAAGTCGAGACACGCGCGCAAAACCCGGCACGAAACGACGGAACCAACTACAGGTTTGCAGGAACGTTAACAGTTCACGTACATTCTTTGGGGGAGCCATACCGGTAATAGCTCTCACTTTGTCTGCATCTGGTAGGATACCCTCGGGGGTAATCACATGACCGAGGTATCTTACACTCGCGCGGCAGAAACAACATTTGGACCGATTCGCGGACAGTTTGAATACACGAAGTCTATCAGAACCAGCTTGCAGGTCACGTAAGTGTCCCTCGAAACTGGAACTAATCAACACTAAGTCATCAAGGTAGGCAAATACAGTTATTTCACCAAGTCCCGCGCGAAATCGATCGATTAAACGCTGGAAGGTAGCCGGCGCATTCCTAAGTCCGAATGGCATTCGACAGAAGCGATAAAGTCCAAACGGAGTAATGAAACCGGTTTTATCGCGGTCACATTCTCTCACACCTACCTGGTGGTAGCCAGATTGAAGGTCTAAAGTAGACATGCAAGCAGCATACTTGGCAGAATGGAATAAATCATCCATCCTCGGTAGTGGATAGCGGTCGGGTACTGTCTTGGCGTTGATCTTCCGGTAGTCTATGCATACTCGTATTTTGCCGTCCTTCCCATGCACCCGTTCTTGGATACCTTGTTCCAGCAGACTGTCGATTTCAACCTGCAAGGCAGCTCTCTTGGGTGGCGACAATTGGTAAGGTGGAACTGCAATTGGTACATCGGCCGAGAGGTTGATTATGTGTTATGCAAAAGGAGTAGCCTCTTGCCTTGGAACGAAAACATCGACGTTCTTGGTTAGCAATTCGTTAGTGCGGTCACGCTCAGTCTCCTGCAACAAGCTTCCTTCTTCGGGTCGAAGACTTGGTTTCACTAAATCGGCGGAGACTGCAGCTACTTGTTCTGATACAGTTTCGGGCTCGGGGTACAACTGAAATTTAACGTGTGGCATATTCTGAAATGAATAGTTCATTTTAGAAATGTCTAATGTTTCACAAAGTCAACGCCCAACAGAGTCTTGCTGTTAACATGTTCTGGTACCGCAACAAACTTGGTCGGAATGGCTCTTCCATTCAGGCACACGTAGGTGTCAAAGGTGAGCGAGGTCACGGTTCGCGTGACACCATCAGCTAGCGTCATGTCCAGGCTAGACGAAGACGAGTCCCGTCTTGCCATTAACGGTAATGCGCATCATGGGACGAGAAACGCATCCACCATCATCTGCGATTAAAACGTCCATGGCGGAGGTCTCAGTAGTCGGTGTAGTCTTGCTTTTGCAGAACGGGCATCGAGAGCGAATGAAACACGGATTTCCACAGCCATAACACGAAATTGTTGGCTTGACGACGGCGGATTTTCCTGTCTTGCCATTAGTGCTTGAACTAGCACTCGCACGTTTACGACACTCGTTTTGTGTATGTCCGAAATTGTTGCAATAACTCCACTTTGGACGAGGCTTCTTCACCTTGTCTTCGTTTTTCTCTGGAATCGACTTCTTATTAGAGGCTTCTAGAAAGCTATCCTCAATTGGTCGGGCTTTCTTGACCAGCTCTGTGAAATCGTTAACGGAGTCTCTAGGCAGCTGCTTCCGAATTCTACTATTCAGCAACCCATAGATCATATCCATCTTACGGACTTCATGCAACACAGGTATTTCTGGAAGTTGCGACAACAGTGCGCGAGCACTACTTTCAAAAATGTCAGTTGGCTCGTCGAATCTTTGTTCCCGAGAGAACAGTTCTCGGAAAATTCGGTGTGGTGGAAGCTCACGGCCAAAAGCGTTTCTCAGACCCTCAATTGCTTCATTCGGCTCTGAAAACAACGATTTGGCACCCTGGTGCCATGTGGCAGCGATGCCATCCAACAACATCGGTAGTCCTTTAAGCGCGTTCTCGTGAGATATATGCATGCACTCTTTGTACACTTGAATAGCATCTATGAACGCTTCTACACTCTCGCCTACATTTCCTGAAAACCGTGTCTGACACTGTGAAAAGTTACCATTCTCCGGAGGTGCTGCAGGTGCTAGACCCTCTCTCACTTGAATTTTCTCCAAGAGTCTGACGAACTGTTCTTCAGTCAGCGTTGCCATCGTTGTTCGGTTTTTGTCACTCTTGTCACCTGACTCGGCAGTGATCTTCTTTGGTACCACTTGTGATCGCAAATAGTACGGCACAAGAGCACGATCGTCCTTTGACATTAACAACGACAGTCACGAAATAGGTTATATTACATATAACAAAAGTCACTAGAATTCCCCTTGACTAGGGACCCTAGATTCTGGTTAGAAAATGGCTAACCGGACTTCTCGCGCGAAATCGCGTGAACACGACGAAAATTGCGACAATTTGTCGATTTCAACCACTGCGAGATCACAACACTGTTTTCTCGATAGCACTATACCGTTCCGGAATAGCGAAAATGCGAATCTGTGATGAATCGAGTTCACAACGCAACGATGTTTTATTCCCAGTTTTCTGTCCGAAATAATTCGTTTGCACAACTTTGCACTTCACCGTGGTTATTCGGCAGAACGTTGGGCGTTAGATGTAAGTGTACTGGTGATTTATTAACAAATTAACAAAAGAACAACAAAAGGAATGGTGTCGTGTTCACCTCGCGGACTCAACCACAAAACAGTAAACTATAAGAAGTGATACGCGCATGCTAACTGATGGCAAATTATTTTTCGACGGCCATGACAGATCGGGGTGCCAAGTGGCGGTATATTTAAATTAATTATTGAATCACAGATTTTCGTATTTTATTCGCACAACACAGAAATTTTTAGAAAATAGTTACATCTTGAAGCAGTTTTTAAAAATCTGCCTCTTTTGTAACTATTTTCTACAAATTTCAGTGTTGCTTATTTTTATTTAAAGAATAAATAAAAACCAGCAAACTTCTGCAACAAAAAAATATTTATTTTTATATTCTGTACATAAATGTTAACTATAGGAACTGCAATATACTACACATAAAAATTCTAGTTTTCTGTTCTGAACAGGAACCCCACCATAACTCCTTTACGAGTTGATGTCCTCTTGTTTCTGGTTGTAGACTATTTAGCCCTGACAAGTCACGTTGCCCAGGATGCACCACGAGGAGGCTAGTCTACGCTGCACCCCAACAAATAAAAAATAAAATAAATAAAAATAAAGGATTCGATTGACACCAAAAAATTGACCTGCAAAATGGTCTCCACAAACCCGGAAGTTATTACACTTGTCAAAGTCCTCAGGAATCCCACACACTTGTTTCCATTTTCTCCTGACGCTTTCATTTTTCGGAAAGTAGAAAAAGCTTTTGTTATTCGTCACACCTAGGTAAAACGCATTATTGCACCCCGGCATTTTGCAACAGTATTTCGGCGGGCGATCCATCGTAGTTAACGAACCTCCCTGAAGAAGCCTGTGAAAAGAAAAACACACGTTGTTTCTGTTCCAACAAACCAAATTTGAAACTAATACTTATCTTTTCAATCTCCGAAGGCTCTTTGAAACACCACTAATCACAAAAATATAACCGATTTCTTTTCACATAACTACGTTGGTGCTGGGTACCGGCGAAAACAGCTGATTGCAGCTGATGTCAGTTGGTCGGTATTATGGGCTGCTCATGTTAAAATTTACCGACTGTGTGGTTCCGCCATCTTAGTTCCGAGTGCTAAAACCAGCAATATATTCCTCTCTCTATTTGCCTGGTTTGCAATACAAGCAACCCCCGGGTGGGCTCAACTACTCTTCTACTTGCTTTCGCGCCGGCGTGGCCGCAGGTGGTACGGCCCAGCGGCGGGGTTTTGGCCTGGGCAGGCTGGCTGGCCAGTGGCGGCGGGTGGCTCCGCTACAAAGAGAGTATACATAGAAGATGATCTGACACAGAAGGTATTAAGAGCGATAGCCAAAGAAGAGCGACAAAAAGGACAGCGAGTGAAAGTGGGTTATAAAAAGATATGGATGAAGGGAAAAGGGCTTAGGTGGGACGAAGAAAAGGGGGAGTTAGATAAAGAAAATTTTTGAAAACGAGCACAAGAAAAAGTCGACAGGACAGAAAAGGGAAAACGAATACGGAGAGGAATAAAGGAGAAAAGGAACAAATAAGAATAGTATTCTGGAACGTAGCGGGAATAAAAAACAAAGAGAATGAATTTTGGGAGTATTTGAGAGAATTTGACGTAGTGGGAATGGTAGAAACGTGGGTGCCGAAAGAGAATGCCGAAAGAGTTTAAGTGGAAATATCAGTATGCAGAGAGGGAAAGCAAGAAAAGGAGAGCTAAAGGTGGGAGGTGAAAGAGGGACTGGAAGGAGAAAATGGAACTGAAGCAAAAGAAGAAAGAGGGATTATGGAAAGAACGGTGAAAAGTAAACAGAGAAAATGGAGAATTGTAACACTGTACAGCAGAAGTATGAAGGAAACGAAAATAATAATAGAAGAGCGAGTAAAAGAGCAAGAAGAAGGAACTTCGGTGATTGGGGGGGATTTTAATGCAAGAATTGGGGGAAAAGGAAGACGGATAGAAGAGGAACAAGAAACAATAGAAGGAAGATCAACAAAAGATGAAACAGAAAACGCAGAAGGGAGAGTACTCATCAGTTTAGTAGAAGAAAGAGGGTGGGACATACTTAATGGGAACTGCACAGGAGATGAGAAAGGGGAGTACACGTATATTGGATCAAGAGGGGAGACAGTTATTTACTATGTTATGGTAAATGAAGAAGTATGGGATGAAATAGAGAAATTCAAGGTGGGAGAAAGAATAGAGTCAGACCATATGCCTTTAGAAGTGAAGACAAAAGGAAGAGAGAAAGATATAGGAAGTGTGAATGAGTTTAGAAGAAAAATTGTGAAGAATATATGGACGGATGAAGGAAAAGAAAATTGTAGAGCAAGACTTGGGGAGGCAAAATACGAAGAAACAGAAATAAACGAAAAGGTGAGGGAACTGAGCGATAACATAAGAAACGCAACAGAAAAAAAAGACATAAAGATAAGAGAGAACATGGGGTTGTGGAAGAACGCGTGGTGGGATAAAGAATGCAGGGAAAGGAAGCAAGAAGGGAAACTACGAAATTGGAAAAAAGAAAAAGCCACCAAGGAAGAGTACAATTTAGTATGCAAAGAGAAGAATCAAAAGAAACGGATGGAAGAAGAGCTAAAGATAAACGGTATAAAGACGGAAGAAAAGGTATACATAAATAAGGAATAAAGAAAAAGAGAGAGAGAGTGAGTGATTGAATTACTATAGAGGAATGGAGAGAGTATTTCAGTGAGCTGCTGGGGGGTGATGAAAACAGACAAGAAAAGGAAAAGAGACAACAAAGAGTGGAAAAAATAGGAGAGATAACAAGAGAAGAACTAGAGCAACAAGTAAGAAAACTGAAAAGAAAAAAGACACCGGGGAGGGATGGTATACAGAATGAAGCGTGGATATATGGAACGGAAAGGGAAGTTGACAGGTTGTTGGAGATAATGAATGGAGTGTGGAAGGGAGAGGGATTCCCCCAAGAGTGGAAGAAGGGGATAATATGACCCATATATAAGAAGGGAGAAAAGGATACAGTCAGTAATTATAGGGGAATCACTCTCCTAAATACAGCATATAGGGTATACGCGATGATTGTGGAAGAGAGGCTGATGAAGGAAATGAATGAGAGGGGGGTGTTACCAGACGGACAGGCGGGATTGAGAAAAGGTAAAGGGACCATGGATAATGTATATAATTATCTTGAATCACATAGTAGGAAATGAGACAAAAAAGAGGGGTGGCAAGATATACGCATTCTTTGTGCTTGAGAAAGAGAGGAATAAATGAGCATCTGGTAACAAAAATAGAAGAGATATATGAAGAGACGATAAGAAGAGTGAGAGTGGATGGAAGGGTGAATAAATGTTTCAAAGGGAGTAAGACAAGGTTGCCCACTGAGCCCCAGCCTGTTTGCAGCTTTTATTGGAGATATAGAGGAGATGTTCAGGAAGGGGCAGGCAGGGGGGGTTGTGTTGGGCAAAGAAAAAGTGTGGTCTTTAGCATATGCGGATGATTTGGTGGTGCTAGCGAGAAAGGTATAAAAGAAATGATAGGAAACATGGAAAATTATATGAGCAGGAAAAAGTTGACGGTGTATGTAGAGAAATCCAAGATGATGGTGTTCCGAAAAGGGGGTGGTAGGAGAAAAGTAAATGAGTGGAGATCAGTGGCGAATTTACCAGCAGGCTGAGTAGGCTGGAGCCTAGGGCGGCAAATTTGGGTCCAAAATTATTTTTGTCTTACAGAAATTAAAAAATTCATATTTATATACATAAATATTATCAGGTCCACACAAACAATTCGACATGTAATATGCACACCGCTTAGATAATTTTTTCTACTATTTGCGTATAGAATACGCCGCCTATTTAGTGACTTACCGCACTTACGGCAGGCGACTTTGATGAAACAAGATCGAACAATTTTTTTTCGCGCCTTTTAAAGGCGGATTGTCCGTTGCATTTATTTACGCACTTCATTCATTTACGTGAATTCAGTCCGTTAATTGTGTTTTGATATTCTAAATTAATATTTCTGTGTTGTGTTTAGTATATTGGTGTAATAATGTTTCAACCCTTGAAAAATGATGCTAAACCAAGCACAAGTGCAGAAACTAGGAGCTACAATGAAATATTGGAAAATATTACAGATACGGAATCGGATTTGAGTAGTAGTGATGATGAAGCTGAATCTACTTTTAATCAGTTTTTCCCTAAAACACCAAAAACAATTTTATTAAAACTGCCAACGTTTCGCCAACAATGTTGGCATCATCAGGGCGATGAGTAAACTAGTTTTGGTGTTTTAGGGAAAAACTGATTAAAAGTAGTTATCTACCACCACAAGTGATCCAGACAATTGTTTTGTTTTTGAAGCTGAATCTAAACAAATAATTTTTAATGCGGCTCTGACTTGCAGTCGGCAATCTCACTTTGTATAGCAGGTGTGCATGTCCGAAAGCAAGTTTTTTTTATAAAAACTTCTTTATTTTCTGGAAGTCACTAAATAGGTGTCGTATTCTCTAGTCGCTTTTGGTTGCGGCGCGGAAACGAGTGACAATAATTTCATAACATAACATCACACTGCGGTGGGTACAAACTTAAAGTAGGTAAGAAGGTAGTCATCATAAGGAGTAATCATAATAATGATATTACAATAAATCATCCGTAATGAATCAGTAAGACGAAGGCGCTAAACGGACATGAATGGAAAAATAAATTACTTTTTTTTGGGAATTCCGACTTTTCTCTGGCAATTCTGACTTTTTTTTGGCAATTCCGACTTTATTCTGGCAAATGTGACAGGGGTAGGACGTGTTGCTCAAACTTGAAATATGATATATTGTCCACATTTCGAGTATAGGGAAATATGACCTTCTTGAAGTATGTTTCCTTAAGTGGTTGAGCGCGTAGCGCGAGGCATCTATTTCAGTGAAGCACAGAAGTTACCGTCTGTGAAAATTCGTTTTTCTGTGGATCATTGAAATAGGTGCCTCGCGTTACGCGCTCGAATCCATAAAGAAAGATACTCCAAAAAGGTCATATTTTCCTGTACGTGAAACTCTAAATGTGGACAATATTTCATATTTTAAGTTTGGCCAACAAAAAAGTTGGAATTTGCCAATGGAAGAAAAGCAGAATTGACCGAAAAAAATCGGAATTGCCAGGAAAAAGTCGTAATTGCCAGAAAAAAAAGTCCGTTCAGCCCCTTCGTAGTAAAATATAATTTAACTTGATAAATATTTTTTAATCAATAAATTTTTAAAAATTATTTAATTACGTTCACCGAATCTACATTATTGTGTAAGTAATTTAGGAACTGACAAATCGATCCCCTAGTTCACAATCATACTTCATACCGGGAAAAGTTGGTGTAATTAGGACGATAGTGCACAAATCATAAAGTTACAATTTCATTGACAAAAAAAATGTAATTAATATTTTGACGTTCTCGAAGAATCGCGCCGTGATGATTTCATCGTAAATTCGTACGATCGTGAATATTCCGGAGTTCTGCAGTTCTCGGCCCGGTTATCGGCGTATCCAGAAAGCCGCTTCCCGCTTTAAATAGGACGCGAGAACGACCGCCAGACACTCGAAGTCTGAATAAACTACTGAGCGTCATCATCCGTGTGACTCGTGCGAACTGTTAAAATAAATAATTGTGCCGTTATAACTGTACATAGACTAGTGTTTAAATAAATTGTAAAAAGGTAACTGTTTAAATAAATCGTTTTGTGAACCCATAAACGCTACAATATGATTGTGAACTAGGGTATAGAATTGTAGAGATCGGTAGGGGCGGCAAAATTTGAATAGCCTACTGGCGGCAAATGTGTAAATCCGCCACTGGTGGAGATGGGATAAAGAGAAAATTGAAGAAGTGAAAGAATTTAAGTATTTAGGTTAATATGTGATGAATGAAAGAAACACAGCAAGAGCACATGTGAGAGAGTTGGTGAAAAAAGCAAATAAGATAATAGGAGCTGTATGGGGAATAGGAGAGAGAAAATTTGAACATCATTTTAGAAGGAGAGTAATGATGTTTGATAGTTTGGTGAAAAGCGTGATGATGTATGGAGCGGAAATATGGGGATGGAGAGAGCAAGAAGGATTGGAAGGGGTGCAAGGAAAATATATGAAATGGGTGCTAGGGGTAGAGAGAGAGACACCGGGGTATCTAATCAAGAGTATTCTATGTAGATTTGGAAAATAACAAGTCTTATGCTCTTTTTTGTAAAAACAAATTGATAAAAGTAGATTTGGATAGAAAATTGAATAAGCTTTAGAATAATGTATCACATGACCCCCCATGCCATTTACATTTTTTAAGGGGGTGGCTCCCCTGGCTAAAGGGGCGAGATCTAAGACTTTGGCTCCCCTTGATAACAAAATTGACCTGTTCGAGCGTTTTCTTCAAAGTGTTTCAAAATTAAAATTGTTGGTGGGTACAAATTTTAGTTGAGTATTTTATGTAGATTTGGGAAATATCGATTTCATGTTTTTTTTTTGTAGAAAAAAAAAATCGATAAATGTAGGTCTGGATAGAGAATTGAATAAGCTTTAAAATGATGTAATTTTTTTAAGGGGGTGGCTCCCCTGGCTAAAGATGTGAGATCTGAGACATGAAAGTTTGGTACAATTTAGTCCCCCTTGATAGCAAAATTGACCTGTTTTAGCGGTTTCTTCTGAGTTTTTCGAAATTGGAATTGTTAAGGGGTACAAATTTTAGTTGGGACACCCTGCACATACTACTACTAGTTGAGGTTAATGGACGAATTCCTATGCGTGTAGCGGATTTACGTGAAAGTCGTGTTACACTACAGAAAGGGCAGACGATCCTGTACTACGGGTCGTCCGTTGCAAAGAACAACCTGTTAAATGTGACATAAAAGAGGCTCAGCGGACGAGTGTAGAAAAGCTCTGCCTAGAAGACTGGAAAAAACGAACCATTAATTGGAGAAGGCCAAGGCCATTTATCCGCATTTTTTTTGCTACCGAAGGTCGAAGCACCGGCAGAGCCAACATTGGGCAGCATAGAATCAACACAGGAGATGTTGCTCCGATCAGATAACCACCAAGAAGACTTCCGTTTGCAAAACAGCCAGAGGTGGCTCAGATGGTAGACAAAATAAAAGCGGACGGAATCATTGAAGACTCTTCAAGTCCGTGATCGTCACCAGTTGTTTTGGTAACGAAGAGATATGGCGCCACTCGTTTTTGCGTTGACTACAGACGGCTGAACGATGTAACTAAGAAGAACAGCTATCCGTTGCCACGTATTGATGACACTATATGCATGTTGTCGGGATTGCAGTGGTTTTCAACCCTGGAGCGCCTACTGGCGTTACTGGCGACTACTGGCAAGTTGAGATCCATCGCGATGACAAAGAGAAGACGGAGTTCTCGACTGGAAGCGGTCTCTACCAGTTTAGCGTCTGGACGGACGGACTCTGCAAGGCCCCAGCCACTCTTGAGAGGTTGATGGAACTGGTTCTGCTAGGACTGACTTAGAAAATTTGCTTGGTGTACCTCGATGACGTCATGGTGGTTGGAAGAACCTGCGAGGAACCTCTGAAAAATCACACTGAAGTTGTAAAATTGCAAAAGTGAAGATATGAAACTGAATTTGTGTAACCAAAAATGTGAAATTTTTTCTCCGTGAAATTTTAAAACTGAAAGTATTAAATTGCCATCGTGAAATTGTATATTGTAACTGCAAAAATGTTAAATCTTGCAAAAAAAATATTAATTTGTGAAAATCTGAAAATCTGTTTTTGTAGAAATGTGAAATTGTGATAGTATCAGCTATGAATTTGTGAGATCCAGTCTGTAAAATTTTTCAAAATGGAATAAACCATTAATTGATCAAACTGAAGATGTAAATTTGCAAAAGTGAAAATATCAAATTGAGTTTGTGAAACCAAAAATGTGGTTTTGTGAAGTTCCCAAACTGTGAAAACGTGAAATTTTAACCCTGTCTACTATACTCATCGACTAACTAAATGGTTGAAAAATGACAACCATTTATTGATTTTTTTCCCTTTGAACTAGAACTCGCTCTCATTTTTAATCTGCTTTCAGAAGTCAAAAAATGGTTGTCATTCCAATACCATTAGTCAATCAGTCAGTTGTGGATGCGGCGGCCCACCCGCCCACCGCATTCACAGATTGTACCATGAACCATACATGGCTTTTAGTCACAAAGCACAACTGTAAAATACAACAAACGGAATATGGATGCAATAGGAAATGGTTGTCATTCCGAACCGGTTTGTCAACCATTCGGCGAAAAATTTAAATTTGAGCATATATTTTGGTGTAACAATCAATTTGGATTGATGTTGTTTGTTGGTATAAGGTTTCTTTGTGACTTTCTTCCATCGGTTCACTTCTCTCTTCCGCTCTTCCATATCTTCCCTGAGCTGTCTGTTGTCGTTTTCAGCTCTTTCACTTCTTTCCTCGTCTCTCTTGTGTCTTCTTTGATTTGCTTAAGGTCGTCCATTATTCTTTTGTCATTTCCTCCATCTCCTTCCCCAATTATTCTTGCCTTCTTTCTTTCCCCGGAGATCTTGCTGTTTTTTTTTTTACTTTTTTGAAAGGCTACTGGACTTTCTTCTATGAATTTTAATACTATGAATTCATCAAATTGAAATTATAAAATTCTAAGACTGAAACAATGAAAATGTGAAACGGCTTTTTACCGTAACTCAACGATCCTTTTCTAAATCCCTCACGGTCTATTTCCTCGGATAACCGGGAACTATTTGCGGTGTGTCGTTTTATATTTTCAGCGACAAATTCCCCGAATTGTAAGGACGTGGGACCACACGTCATCACCACAACAAAACCAAAGAGCTATCAGCTGTCGAAAGCTTCAACCGTTCGCGCGCATTTTAAACAGTTACAATGTTTTATATCAGATCGGAGGTGACCATGCAGAATATGAGTTGCTTTTATAATTTTCACACAACCTCCAATCCATCGTGACAGCTAGAACTTTCAATTCTAAATTCCGGAGCAATAACTAATTGATCGAAAACAACCAAAAAACAGTCCGTACTATCTCAATCCCACGACAGCCGCTCACCCGGTTGATGTTTAGAGTGCAGTTGCATGTGCAGTTGCTAACAGTGATTTACACCACTGACGTTTATTTTTAATCCGTCCGGTAAATGTAAATAAAAGAATAGTCGTTGACAGCACTAAAAGCCATCAAGCATTCGTCCGTGCGACCGAAAACCGAAACTTATTTTTGTGATGCATTTTTGGGCTTTTGTTCGCTAACAAACCCGCCCGGTAATTCTCATTCATTTTTACGACGAATCGTGTTTCGCTCGGTAATCGAATAGCTAGACATCCAGTGACAGTCCTATTATCCACGTGTCGTCATTTACATATAGAGTAGGTCCATCAGCATGTTTTGAGTCGCACTCGCTGAATTTGTCCTCGATGTCGGCTGATGCTAAATAAGATTAATAATTGAAACTAGTCCTTCAATTTCATGGAGGAGCTGCCGCTTTCAGGTTTTGTCGGTTTTAATCTGGACAGAGGGCCGCAGGCTGAAGGGTGTCGACTGTCGACTGCCAGTTTTTATTAAGTGTACGAGGTTTTGCGAGTTGGAGTGTTGTTTTTCGACGTGTGGTCGGAGATTTAATTAAAAATTGGGAGGATGGCTAATCGGACGACTTTATGAATGGAAATTCAGATTGAAATTTAAGGGAGCTCGTGAATGCAAACAGACGTACTGTCAAACTCAAAACAAATGAATGAGAGTGTAACGGTTTAAAATGCGCGCGGACTGTTAAAGTGCGAAGTGACACAGAGATGGCGCCTCTTCGGACGGCGCTTTGTGAAATTCCTTCCGCTGGCTGGTATCGTGGCGTGTGATATCAATCGCAAAAAATACCCAGTGAAGTTCTGAATCCGGGAAAATACCCTCAGTTTCCACAGTACCCCTCTGCGGTTACTCAAATTCTGAGTAATTTAGTGTCTCAATTCCCCTTTTCATTTACTCAAGATCTCAAATCTCCACTGCTGAATTTCTCAAATGGTCAAGTTTTTTTTTCAGGTTTGGTTTCTTAAGTTACCCAAGGTCTCAAATTTCCTTCTTCAAGGTCTAAGGTTTGCTTAGTTATCAGGTTTTCCACAATCTCAAATTAATCCAGTTTTTAAATTTATTTTCTTCAGTTTTCCGTTACCAAAGGCTCCTCCGCATGTCAAAGTTGGTTTTTGAAGGTTCCAAGTTCCCAAAGATCTCAAAATATCAAGATTCTTGAGGTTTTAAGTTCTCAAGTTTCCTGAACTTTCGGGTGCTTCAAATTCTCAGGTTATTTCAATTTGCGTTTCTAAATTCCTCAAACATCTTTATCAGCATTTTTAAAATTTCAAGTTCCTCTCAATTGTTCTCAAGTTTAGTTTCTTTGATCACTCAAGTTTTCAAGTTTCTAAACTCTCAAATTGCCCAAGATCCAAAGTTGAGATTAGGAATATTCTCAAAACTTTGGAAAATCTCAGATATTAGGAAATTTGAGACTTTGAGTAACATAAGAGTCTGACAACTTCATAGACCAAATTTGAAAACTGTATTGACTTGAGGTTTTTGGAAAACTTGAGAACTAAGCGAACAGTAGACCTTGAGAAACCAAACTTGAAAAGTGGAGAAACGTTTCGGAAAATTTGAGATGTTGGGAATCTTAAGATCTTGACCAACTTAAGAATCTGTAAACTGACGGAACCAAACTTGAGAACTGTAGGAACCTCAAATTTTAAGAACTATAAAACTGGACAATCTGAACGATTTGGTAAGCCAGACATTTTAGGCCTTGACTAATTTGAGAGAATATAAATTAATTAGAGGATTCAATTTTATCCAATATCTCAATTCCGTAGCGAAACGGATGTTTCAATTTCTCAGTTCTCCAGTTACTGAACATCTCAGGCACTCAAATTCTCTCTATCATAGTTTCTCGATTTTCCAATCCTCAATTTCTCAAATGCTCAAGATAGCAGCTCTTTGGTTATTCCGTTTCTCATCTAAAATTCTCCAAATACCAAATTTTCAGTATATCAAGTTCTCAGGTTCTGTAAAAGCTTAAGGTTTCCAAAATCGGAAGTTCTTCACTTCATCTCATGTTCCAGTTTCCTTGCTTAGTCAAGGTCCATAAATTCTCAACTTTGCAAAATTTCAATTAGTCCAAATTCCTAAAGTTCTCAGCTCCTTTAAGATCTCAGGTTTACCGATATTTCGGGTTCTTCAGAATTACAGGTTCCTGCAGTTCTCAAGTTTGGTTTTTTCAGTGATTTTGAGATTCATATTTTTAAGCGAACCTTAGTCTTAAGAAGTTGATCAAAACCTGAGGAATTGAGAAACAAATTGATTACTGGAGAAAACAGAGAATGTGGAAAACAAAAATTTTCTCAAAACCTGAGGTTTAAGGGAACTTGAGACCTTGACTAATGAAAAAAACTAATTTGAGAGTAAGTAGGGAACTTGATAAACCAAAGTTGAGAAGAGGAAAGATCTCAGTACTTTGGAAAATCTCAGAACTCTAGAGACCAAATTTGTGACATAAATCGACTTGAGATTTTGGAGAATTTGAGAACTAAGCGAACCTTAGACCTTTAGGCCTTGAAACTTGAGAAGTGGAGAAATTTTTCGTAAAATTTGAGATGTTATGAAGCTTAAGATCTTCACTAAATTTAGAATCTGAACAAGTGAAGAAACCAAACTTGAGAACTGTAGAAACCTCAAATTTTAAGAACGAAAGGAACTAAAGAATTTGAACAATTTTAAATCTTTGTAAGTCTGTGATTTTAGAACTTGACTAATTTGTGAAAAACTAAATTAATGAGAGGATTCAAATTTATCCAATATCTCAATTTCGTGGCCAAACAGATGTTTCAATTTCAGTTCTCCAGTTCTTTAGTACCTCAGTTACTGAGAATCTCAGGTACTCAAATTCTCTCTATAGTTTTTCGATTTTCCAATCCTCAATTTCTCAAATGCTCAAGTTAGCAGCCCTTTTGTTATTCCGCTTCTCAGCACCTCATTGCCTCAATCATGGAGGTCCTCAGCTTCTAAAATTCTCAGTTTCTGAGTTGTACGGTTCCTCAATTTCTGAGTAATTTAGTTTCTCAATTCCCCAGTATATTACCTTTTCATTTAGTCAAGATCTCAATTCCGTAGCGTAACAGTTATTATTGTTTCAATTCCATAGTTCTCCAGTTTTTTAGTACCTCAGTTCCTGACCATCTCAGGTACTCAAATTCTCTGTATTTTAGTTTCTCAAATCTCAACTGATTCATTTCTCAAATGCTCAAGTTAGCATCTCAAGTTAGTTCTCAGGTTCTCGCTAAGTTATGTGGTTCTTCAAATTTCAGGCTTCTATTTTTTCAGCCTTGGTTTATTAAGTTACTCGATTTCTCAAGTTTTCTTCCTCAAGGTTGTTAGATTCCTCAAGGTCTATGGTTCGCTTAGTTATCAGATTTTTCATAATGTCAAATTAATCCAGTTTTCAAATTTCTTTTCTTCAGTTGTCACTTATCTAACGTTCCTCCCCATGTCAACGTTGGTTTCTCAAGGTCTCGAGTTCCTAAAGATCTCAAATTATCAAAATTCTAGAGATTTTAAGTTCTCAGTTTCTCTTAAATTTCAGGTTTTCTGAACTTTCGGGTGCTTCAAATTCTCAGGTTCATATAGATTCTTCAAACACCAAGGTTCTCCGAGATCTCAGTTTTTCCAAAATTTCAAGTTCCTCTTGTTCTCAAGCTTAGTTTCTTTAATCACTCAAGTTTTGAAGTTTCTCAAATCTGAAATTGCCCAAGATCTAACGTTGAGATTAGGAATATTCTCAGGACTTTGGAAAATCTCAGATGTTAGGAAACTTGAGACTTTGAGTAACATAAGAGTCTGACAACTTCAGAGTCCAAATTTGAGAACAGTATTAACTTGACATTTTGGAAAACTTGAGAACCAAGCGAACCTTAGACCTTGAGGAACCAAACTTGAGAAGTGGAGAAACTTTTCGTAAAATTTGAGATGTTATGAAGCTTAAGATCTTGACTAAATTAAGAATCTGAAAAGTGAAGGAACCAAACTAGAGAACTATGGAAACCCCAAATTTTAAGAACGAGAGGAACTGGAGAATTTGAACAATTTTAAATCTTTGTAAGCCTGATATTTTAGAACTTGACTAATTTGTGAGATACTAAAGTAATGAGAGGATTCAAATTTATCCAACATCTCAATTTCGTGGCCAAACAGATGTTTCAAATTCAGTTCTCGAGTTTTATAGTACCTCAGTTATTGAGACTCTCAGGTACTCAAATTCTCTCTATAGTTTTTCGATTTTTCAATCCTCAATTTTTTAAATATTCAAGTTAGCAGCCCTTTTGTTATTCCGCTTCTCAACATCTCATTGCTTCAAACATGGAGGTCCTCAACTTCTCAGATTCTCAGTTTCTGAGTTGTAAGGTTCCTCAATTTCTGAGTAATTTAGTTTCTTAATTCCCCAGTATATTAACTTCTCATTTAGCCAAGATTTCAATTTCGTAGCGTAGCAATTCCTTAGTTCTCCAGTTCTTTAGTACCTCAGTTCCTGACCATCAGGTACTCAAATTCTCTGTATTTCAGTTTCTCAAATCTCCACTGCTCCATTTCTCAAATGATCAAGTTAGCATCTCAAGTTCTCAGGTTCTCGCTAAGTTACGTGGTTCTCCAAATTTCAGGTTTCTATTATTTCAGCCTTGGTTTCTTAAGTTTCTCAATTTCTCAAGTTTTCTTCCTCAAGGTCTATGGTTCGCTTAGTTATCAGATTTTCCATAATATCAAATTAATCTAGTTTTCAAATTTCTTATCTTCGGTTGTTAGTTATCTAAGGCTAATCCCATGTCAACGTTAGTTTCTCAAGGTCTCAAGTTCCCAAAGATCTCAAATTATCAAGATTCTCGAGAATTTAAGTTCTCAGGTTCCCTAAAGTTTCAGGTTTTCTGAACTCTCAGGTTCTTGCAAATTTCAATTTGTGTTTATAAATTTCTCAATTTTTTAGATTTCTGAAACTCCAAGGTTCTCTTAGTTCTCAGCCTTTCCAAAATGTCTCGTTCTTCTTGTTCTCAAGTTTAGTTTCTTTGATTACTCAAGGTCTGAAGTTTCTAGAATCACAAATTGCCCAAGATCTAAAATTCTCCAAAGACCTAATTTTTAGTATATCAATTTCTCAGGTTCTGTAAAAGCTTAAGATTTCCAAAATCTCAAGTTCCTTCGCTTCATCTCATGTTCCAGTTTCCTTGCTTAGTCAAGGTCCATAAATTCTCAACTTTGCAAAATTTCAATTAGTCCAAATTCCTAAAGTTCTCAGCTCCTTTAAGATCTCACGTTTGCCGATATTTCGGGTTCTTCAGAATTACAGGTTCCTGCAGTTCTCAAGTTTGGTTTTTTCAGTGATTTTGAGATTCATATTTTTAAGCGAACCTTAGTCTTAAGAATTTGATCAAAACCTGAGGAACTGAGAAACAAATTGATTACTAGAGAAAACAGAAAATGTGGAAAACAAAAAAAATTATCAAAACCTGAGGTTTAAGGGAACTTGAGACCTTGACTAATGAAATAAACTAATTTGAGAGAAAGTAACCTAATAAGACAAGGCAAATTTGAAATGAAAAAAAAACTTATAAATCTGAGAACTGAAAATTTGATAAACTGAACTTGAGAACTGGGAGAACTAAAAATTTTTGGAAAACGTAAGAGCTGAGGAAATTTTATAGTGAGAATTTGGACTAATTGAAGTCTTGAAAATCCGAGATCTTAGGGCAGTTGAGAACTTGAAAAAATAACGTTGAGAAGAGGAAGGATCTCAGTACTTTGGAAATTCTCAGATATTAGGAAACTTGAGACTTTGACTAACAACAAGCTTGACAACTTCAGAGACCAAATTTGAGAACTGGATTGACTTGACATTTTGGAGAATTTGAGAACTAAACGAACCTTAGACCTTGAGGGACCACTTGAGTGCTCTCGAGTGCTTTAAATGCTCAGGTTCCAGCTATTTTCAATTTGCGTTTCTAAATTTTTCAGGTTCATAGATTCTTCAAACACTGAGTTCTCAGCTTTTCCAAAATTTAAAATTCCTCTTGTTCTCAAATTTAGTTTCTTTGATCACTCAAGTTTTCAAGTTTCTAAAATCTCAAATTGCCCAAGACCCAACGTTGAGATTAGGAATATTCTCAGATATTAGGAAACTTGAGTCTTTGAGTAACATAAGAGTCTGACAACTTCAGAGTCCAAATTTGAGAACAGTATTAACTTGACATTTTGAAAAACTTGAAAACTAAGCGAACCATAGACCTTGAGGAACCAAACTTGAGAAGTGGAGAAACTTTTCGGAGAATTTGAGATGTTAGGAATCTTAAGATCTTGACCAACTTAAGAATCTGTAAACTGACGGAACCAATCTTGAGAACTGTAGGAACCTCAAATTTTAAGAACTATAAAACTGGACAATTTGAACGATTTGGTAAGCCAGACATTTTAGACCTTGACTAGTTTGAGAGAAACTAAATTAATTAGAGGATTCAATTTTATCCAATATCTCAATTCCGTAGCGAAACGGATATTTCAATTTCTCAGTTCTCCAGTTACTGAACATCTCAGGCACTCAAAGTCTCTCTATCATAGTTTCTCGATTTTCCAATCCTCAATTTCTCAAATGCTCAAGATAGCAGCTCTTTGGTTATTCCGTTTCTCAGCACCACATTGCCTCAATCATGCACTTGTCCAGTTTTTCAGATTCTCAGTTTCTGAGTGTTGCGCTTCCTCAATTCCTGAGTAATTTAGTTTCTTAATTCTCCAGTTTCTAAATTTTCATTTACCCAGTATCTCATTTCCGTAGCGTAGCAATTATTGTTTTAATTTATCAGTTCTCCACTTCTTTAGTACTTCCGTTAATGCTCAAGTTAACATCTCAAGTTCTCGCTAATGTGGTTTTCCGAGATTTCAAGTTCTCCAAATTACAGGTTTCTGTTTTTTCAGGTTTGGTTTCTTAAGTTACTCAATATCTCAAGATTCCTTCCTTAAGGTTGTGAGATTCCTTAAGGTCTAAGGTTTTCAAATCTGTTTTCCTCAGTTGTCAGTTATCTAAGGTACCTCCCCAGTCCCCACGTCAACGTTGGTGTCTCAAGATCTCAAGTTTTCAAAGATCTCAAACTATCAAGACTCTCGAGATTTTAAGTTCTCAGGTTCTCTAAATTTTCAGGTTTTCTGAACTCTCGGGTGCTTCAAATTCTCAGCTTCTTGCAATTTTCAATTTCTGTTTCTAAATTTCTCAGTTCCTTAGATTCCTGAAACTCCAAGGTTCTCTTAGTTCTCAGCTTTTCCAAAATTTCTAGTTCTTCTTGTTCTCAAGTTTAGTTTCTTTGATTACTCAAGGTCTGAAGTTTCTAGAATCTCAAATTGCCCAAGATCTAAAATTCTCCAAATACCCAATTTTCAGTTTATCAAGTTCTCAGGCTCTGTAAAAGCTTAAGTTTCCTTGCTTAGTCAAGGTCCACAAATTCTCAACTTTGCAAAATTTCAATTAGTCCAAATTCCTAAAGTTCTCAGCTCCTTTAAGATCTCACGTTTACCGATATTTCGGGTTCTTCAGAATTACAGGTTCCTGCAGTTCTCAAGTTTGGTTTTTTCAGTGATTTTGAGATTCATATTTTTAAGCGAACCTTAGTCTTAAGAAGTTGATCAAAACCTGAGGAATTGAGAAACAAATTGATTACTGGAGAAAACAGAGAATGTGGAAAACAAAAAATTTTCTCAAAACCTGAGGTTTAAGGGAACTTGAGACCTTGACTAATGAAAGAAACTAATTTGAGAGAAAGTAGGGAACTTGAGAAACCAAATTTGAGAAGAGGAAAGATCTCAGTACTTTGGAAAATCTCAGATTTTAAGTAACTTGAGACTTTGACTAACAACAAGCCTGACAACTTTAGAGACCAAATTTGAGAAATAAATCGACTTGAGATTTTGGAGAATTTGAGAACTAAGGGAACCTTAGACCTTTAGACCTTGAAACTTGAGAAGTGGAGAAATTTTTCGTAAAATTTGAGATGTTATGAAACTTAAGATCTTCACTAAATTTAGAATCAGAACAAGTGAAGGAACCAAACTTGAGAACTGTAGAAACCTCAAATTTTAAGAACGAAAGGAACTGGAGAATTTGAACAATTTTAAATCTTTGTAAGCCTGAGATTTTAGAACTTGACTAATTTGTGAGAAACTAAATTAATGAGAGGATTCAAATTTATCCAATATCTCAATTTCGTGGCCGAACAGATGTTTAAATTTCAGTTCTCCAGTTCTTTAGTACCTCAGTTACTGAGAATCTCAGGTACTCAAATTCTCTCTATAGTTTTTCGATTTTTCAATCCTCAATTTCTCAAATATTCAAGTTAGCAGCCCTTTTGTTATTCCGCTTCTCAACACCTCATTGCTTTAAACATGGAGGTCCCCAACTTCTCAGATTCTCAGTTTCTGAGTTGTAAGGTTCCTCAATTTCTGAGTAATTTAGTTTCTCAATTCCCCAGTATATTAACTTCTCATTTAGCCAAGATTTCAATTTCGTAGCGTAGCAATTCCTTAGTTCTCCAGTTCTTTAGTACCTCAGTTCCTGACCATCAGGTACTCAAATTCTCTGTATTTCAGTTTCTCAAATCTCCAATGCTCCATTTCTCAAATGATCAAGTTAGCATCTCAAGTTCTCAGGTTCTCGCTAAGTTACGTGGTTCTCCAAATTTCAGGTTTCTATTATTTCAGCCTTGGTTTCTTAAGTTTCTCAATTTCTCAAGTTTTCTTCCTCAAGGTCTATGGTTCGCTTAGTTATCAGATTTTCCATAGTATCAAATTAATCTAGTTTTCAAATTTCTTATCTTCGGTTGTTAGTTATCTAAGGCTAATCCCATGTCAACGTTAGTTTCTCAAGGTCTCAAGTTCCCAAAGATCTCAAATTATCAAGATTCTCGAGAATTTAAGTTCTCAGGTTCTCTAAAGTTTCAGGTTTTCTGAACTCTCAGGTTCTTGCAAATTTCAATTTGTGTCTATAAATTTCTCAATTTTCTAGATTCCTGAAACTCCAAGGTTCTCTTAGTTCTCAGCCTTTCCAAAATTTCTAGTTCTTCTTGTTCTCAAGTTTAGTTTCTTTGATTACTCAAGGTCTGAAGTTTCTAGAATCACAAATTGCCCAAGATCTAAAATTCTCCAAAGACCTAATTTTTAGTATATCAATTTCTCAGGTTCTGTAAAAGCTTAAGATTTCCAAAATCTCAAGTTCCTTCGCTTCATCTCATGTTTCAGTTTCCTTGCTTAGTCAAGGTCGACAAATTCTCAACTTTGCAAAATTTCAATTAGTCCAAATTCCTCAAGTTCTCAGCGCCTTTAAGATCTGAGGGTTACCGAGATTTCGGGTTCTTCAAAATTACAGGTTCCTGCAGTTTTCAAGTTTGGTTTTTTCAATGATTTTGAGATTTCTATTTTTAAGCGAACCTTAGTCTTAAGAATTTGACCAAAACTTGAGGAATTGAGAAACAAATTGATTACTGGAGAAAACAGAGAATGTGGAAAACAAAAAAAATTCTCAAATTCTGAGGTTTAAGGGAACTTGAGACCTTGATTAATGAAAAGAACTAATTTGAGAGAAAGTAACCTAATAAGACAAGGCAAATTTAAAATAAAAAAACTTATAAAACTGAGAACTGAAAATTTTATAAACTAAACTTGAGAACAGGAAAAACTTAAAATTTTTGGAAAGCGTGAGAACTAAAAAATCTCAATTTGGACTATTTGAGGTTTTGAAAATCCGAGATCTTAGGGCAGTTGAGAACTTTAGAAACCAGCATTGAGAGGAGGAAGAATCTCAGTACTTTGGACAATCTCAGATATTACGAAACTTGAGACTTTGACTAACAACAAGCCTGACAACTTGAGAGATCAAATTTGAAAAATAGACCAACTTGAGATTTTGGAGAATTTGAAAAAATTTGAGATCTCGTGAAGCTTAAGATCTTGACTAAATTAGGAATCTGAAAATTGAAGGAACCAAACTTGAGAACTGTAGAAACCTCAAATTTTAAGAACTATAGAAATTGGAGAATTTGAACGATTTGGTAAGCCAGACGTTTTAGGCCTTGACTAATTTGAGTAAAACTAAATTAATTATAGGATTCAAATTTATCCAATATCTCAATAACGTAGCGAAACGGATGTTTCAATTTCTCAGTTCTCCAGTTCTTTAGTAACTCACTTACTGAGCAACCCAGGCACTTAAATTCTCTCTATCATAGTTTCTCGATTTTCCAATCCTCAATTTCTCAAGTGCTCAAGATAGCAGCTCTTTGGTTATTCCGTTTCTCAGCACCTCATTGCCTCAGTCATGCAGTTGCCCAGTTTTTCAGATTCTCACTTTCAGAGTTTTGCGATTTCTCAATTTCTGAGTAATATTTAGCTTCTTAATTTTTCAGTTTCTAAATTTTAATTTACCCAGTATCTCATTTCCGTTGCGTAGCAATTATTGTTTCAATTACTTAGTTCTCCCATTCTTTAGTACCTCCGTTAATGCTCAAGTTAACATTTCAAGTTCTCAGGTACTCGCTAAGTTATGTGGTTTTCCGAGATTTCAAGTTCTCCAAATTACAGGTTTCTGTTTTTTCAGGTTTGGTTTCCTAAGTTACTCAATATCTTCCTCAAGGTTGTTAGATTCCTCAAGGTCTAAGGTTTTCAAATTTGTTTTCTTCAGTTGTCCGTTATTTAAGGTAGCTCCCCAGAAAGGGAAACTAAATTAATTAGAGGATTCAAATTTATCCTCTATCTCAATTCCTTAGCGAAACGGATGTTTCATTTTCTCAGTTCTTCAGTTTTTTGGTATCTCAGTTACTGAGCATCTCAGGCACTCAAATTCTCTCTGTCATAGTATTTCGATTTTCCAATCCTCAATTTCTCAAATGCTCAAGATCGCAGCTCTTTGGTTATTCCTTTTCTCAACACCTCATTGCCTCAGTCATGGAGTTTTTCAGATTCTCAGTTTCTGAGTTTCGCGGTTCCTCAATTTCTGAGTAATTTAGTTTCTTAATTCTCCAGTTTCTAAATTTTCATTTACCCAGTATCTCATTTCCGTAGGGTAGCAATTATTGTTTCAATTTCTTAGTTCTCCAGTCCTTTAGTAACTCCCTTAATGCTCAGGTTAACATCTCAAGTTCTCAGGTATTCAAGTTGGGTGGTTTTCCGAGATTTCAAGTTCTCAAAATTACAGGTTTCTGTTTTTTCAGGTTTGGTTTCTTAAGATACTCAATATCTCAAGTTTCCTTCCTCAAAGTTATTAGATTCCTCGAGGTCTAAGATTTTCAAATTTGTTTTCTTCAGTTGTCAGTTATCTAAGGTACCTCCCCAGTCCCCATGTCATCGTTGGTATCTCAAGGTCTCCAGTTCTCAAAGATCTCAAATTATCAAGATTCTCGAGATTTTAAGGTTCTTGCAAATTTCAATTTGTGTTTACCAATTTCTCAGTTTCTTAGATTCCTGAAACTCCAAGGTTCTCTTAGTTCTCAGCTTTTCCAAAATTTCTAGTTCTTCTTGTTCCCAAGTTTAGTTTCTTTGATTTCTGAAGGTCTGAAGTTTCTATAATCTCAAATTGTCCAAGATCTAAAATTCTCCAAATACCTAATTTTTAGTGTATCAAATTCTCAGGTTCTGTAAAAGCTTAAGTTTTCCAAAATCTCAAGTTCCTTCGCTTCATCTCATGCTTCAGTTTCCTTGCTTAGTCAAGGTCCACAAATTCTCAACTTTGCAAAATTTCGATTAGTCCAAATTCCTCCATTAAGATCCTTTAAGATCTGAGGTTTACCGATATTTCGGGTTCTTCAAAATTACAGGTTCCTGCAGTTCTCAAGTTTGGTTTCTTCAGTGATTTTGAAATTCCTAGTTTTAAGCGAACCTTAGTCTTAAGAATTTGACCAAAACTTGAGGAATTGAGAAACAAATTGATTACTGGAGAAAACTGAGAATGTGGATAACAAAAAATGTTCTCAAATTCTGAGGTTTAAAGAAACTTGATCACTCAAGTTTTAAAGTTTCTAAAATCTCAAATTGCCCATGATCCAAGGTTGAGATTAGGAATATTCTTAGAAATTTGGAAAATCTCAGATATTAGGAAACTTGAGTCTTTGAGTAACATAAGAGTATGATAACTTCAGAGACCAAACTTGAGAACTGTATTGACTTGACATTTTGGAGAATTTGAGAACTAAGCGAACCTTAGACCTTAAGGGACCAAACTTGAGCAATGGAGAAACTTTTCGTAAAATTTGTAATGTTATGAAGCTTCAGATCTTGACTAAATCAGGAATTTGAAAAGTGAAGGAACCAAACTTAAGAACTGTAGGAACCTCCAATTTTAAGAACTGTAGAAACTAGAAAATTTAGAACAATTTGGTAAGGTAGACATTTTAGGCCTTAACTAACTTGAGAGAAACTAAATTAATTAGAGGATTCAAATTTATCCAATATCACAATTCCGTAGCGAAACAATTTTCTAAAATCTCAAGTTCCTTCGCTTCATCTCATGTTTCAGTTTCCTTGCTTAGTCAAAGTCCATAAATTCTCAACTTTGCAAAATTTCAATTAGTCCAAATTCCTCAAGTTCTCAGGTTCTTCAAGATTTGTGGTTTACCGAGATTTCGAGTTCTTCAAAATTAGAGGTTCCTGCAGTTCTCAAGTTTAGTTTCTTAAGTGATTTTGAGATTTTGAGATCTTAGGGCAGTTGAGAACTTGAGAAACCAACGTTGAGAAGAGGAAGGATCTCAGAACTTTGGAAAATCTCAGACATTAGGAAACTTAAGACTTTGACTTACAATAAGCCTGACAACTTCAGAAACCAAATTTGAGAAATGGATTGACTTGAGATTTTAGAGAATTTGAGAACTAAGCGAACCTTAGACCTTGAGGGACCAAACTTGAGAAGTGGAGAAACTTTTCGTAACATTTGAGATGTTATGAAGCTTAAGATCTTGACTAAATAAAGAATCAGAAAAATGAAAGAACCAAACTTGAAACTGTAGAAACCTCAAATTTTTAGAATGAAAGGAACTGGAGAATTTGAACAATTTTTAAATCTTTGTAAGTCTGAGATTTTAGAATTTGACTAATTTGTGAGAAACTAAATTAATGAGAGGATTAAAATTTATTCAATATCTCTATTCGGAGCGAAACAGATGTTTCAATTTCAGTTCTCCAGTTCTTTAGAATCTCAGTTACTGAGAATCTCAGGTACTCAAATGCTCTCTATCATAGTTTCTCGATTTTCCAATCCTCAATTTCTCAAAAGCTCAAGTTAGCAACCTTTTTGTTATCCCGTTTCTCAGCACCACAATGCTTCAATGTCCTCAGCTTCTCCGATTCTCAGTTTCTGAGTTGTACGGTTCCTCAATTTCTGGGTAATTTAGTTTCTCAATTCTCCATTATATTACCTTTTCATTTAGTCTACATCTCAATTCCGCAGCGTAACAATTATGATTGTTTCAATTCTTTAGTTCTCCAGTTCTTTAGTACCTCAGTTCCTGACCATCTCAGGTAATCAAATTCTCTGTATTTCAGTTTCTCAAAACTCCACTGCTCCATTTCTCAAAGTTCAAGTTAGCATCTTAAGTTCTCAGATTCTCGTTAAGTTATGTGGTTCTCCAAATTTCAGGTTTCTATTTTTTCAGTCTTGAAAGTTACTCAATTTCTCAAGTTCTCTTCCTCAAGGTTGTTAAATTTCTCATGGTTCGTTTAGTTATCAGATTTTCCATAATGTTAAGTTAATCCAGTTTTAAAATTGCTTATCTTCGGTTGTTAGTTATCTAATAGTAGAATGCTCACGGGCATTTATTTTCACTCCCGTGTGACTCGCGAGGTTAACAGCAACGAATTAGCCAGAAACCAAGCTTGTGCCCTTGTGACTCAAAATCCGAAAGCCGTCAAAAATCGTCCTGTGCAGAAGGGCACTAGAAACGAATTGCGAGTTACGCATATGGGTGGAAACTAGATTTTGAATGTGATTTTTTGGTAGTAGTTTCATAAAAAAGTCTGTCCGGGTTATATATTTTTAATTCTTTGAAATTTCCAAAACCCCTAAGAGTCTTAGGCGAGCGATAACTTCGGAGGCGAATAACTCGAAATGATACCTGCTAAAAATTCGTTAAATTTGCCGCTTTTTTTCGTTTCCACCGGATTATCTCAAAAACAAAAGCCTAACTTAAAAAATTCGTCTCTTGAAAAAAGTTTGCCCCGAGTATGTGGATGCCAACCGTTTTTGATTCATAATTTTTGAGAGTATCTCAAATCCGTTGCGTAGCAAGTATCGTTTCAATTTCTTAGTTCTCCAGTTCTTTAGTATGTACCTCAGTTACTGAGCATCTCAGGTATCTACCCAAATTCTCTGCATCTCAGTTTCTCAAATCTCTACTGCTCCATTTCTCATGTGCTCAAGTTTCCAAAGTTCTCAAGTTCTCTAAGTTTGGTTTCTTCAGTGATTTTGAGATTCCTATTTTTAAGCGAACCTTAGTCTTAAGAATTTGACCAAAACTTGAGGAACTGAGAAACAAATTGATTACTAGAGAAAAGAGAGAAAGTGGAAAACAAAAAAAAATATCAAAACCTGAGGTTTAAGGGAACTTGAGACCTTGACTAATGAAATAAACTAATTTGAGAGAAAATAACCTAATAAGACTAGGCAAATTTAAAATAAAAAAACTTATAAATCTGAGAACTGAAAATTTGATAAAGTAACTAAGATCTGAAAGAATTCAAAATTTTTGGAAAACGTAAAACTAAGAAAATCTTATAGTCAGAATTTGGGCTATTTGAGGTCTTAAAAATCCGAGATCTTAGGGCAGTTGAGAACTTGAGAAACCAACGTTGAGAAGAGGAAGGATCTCAGTACTTTGGAAAATCTCAGATATTAGGAAAATTGAGACTTT
The DNA here is from genome assembly GCA_963583935.1 of Diaperis boleti. Taxonomy (NCBI): domain Eukaryota; kingdom Metazoa; phylum Arthropoda; class Insecta; order Coleoptera; family Tenebrionidae; genus Diaperis; species Diaperis boleti. The sequence continues at coordinate 11,921,486 of OY757242.1, forward strand.
GAGTAACATAAGAGTCTGACAACTTCCATAGACCAATTTTGAAAACTGGATTGACTTGAGATTATGGAAAACTTGAGAACTTTAGACCTTGAACCAAACTTAAGAATCTGAAAACTGGAGGAACCAGACTTGAGAACTGTAGGAACCTCATATTTTAAGAATTAAAGGAACTGGAGAAAAATCTGGAAATCTTTTCAAACATGAGATTTTAGAATTTGACTAATTTGAGAGAATTTTAATATATTTTATCTAAGTCGAACTCCACAAACTTTAATAAGTGTAAAATTACAAATGGAACATGTTTCGGCAGAACACTACTGCCATCATCAGCCCTAATTTAACAAGAGATTAATGATACAACTGATGAATTACAAGAGGGGTTCTTACCTTAAAGAATATAAAAAATTATGACATTGACGTAATTTTGAATTAAATTTGACGTTTTCAAAGGGTTATATGAATTTTAAAAGATTTCGTAAAAACAACATTTTATAAAATGCAAAAATTAAAAATGGATCAAAGAAAATCTGGTAAGTTTGTTTGAGTGAAAAATTAAAATAGTGAATTAATAATGGGATTATTGAAGTTATTCTGTTCATTTAAACAAGATCTGTTTTCCAGTTTCAAGGCTTTCCTTATTTCCAAAGTCTCAAGAAAATCTAATTTCCGGCCTTTATTGCATTTATGAATCAATTTGGAATTTGATGGTGAAAAACTATGTTTCGCTATTAATATATGATTGGCGAAAAAAGAAGGTGTTGATGGTGGAGGATCAAGATCTGTGTTGTTATAGACGTGCCTGAAATGTTCATTAATACGGTCTGATATTTTGCGACCTGTCTGACCTATGTAGAATGACTCACAAGAAGAGCAGCTTAATTTGTATACACCTGATGATGATTTGTAATCTAATGGATCTTTATTTTTAATAAAAAATCTGGATAAGTTCTTATCTGTTTTAAATGAAACTTTAAAACCGTTTTTCTTAAGTATTTTAGAACATTTCTCTGAGACGACGCCAAAGTATGTTAATGAATTTGAAAAGGAAATTGTTTCTGAAGGATTTTTAACCAAGTAGTGTGGGTATTTGAATTTGTTATAGTATCTATAGTATAATTTATTTATAGTTTAAAGAATATCCATTATTTGAAGCAATTTGATTAATGTTATTAAGTTCTGTTTGAAAAGATGAATCTGATAGTGGTATAGAAAATAATTGGTGGAAAAAGGAATGAAAAGCTGCAAATTTATGGGAAACAGGGTGACAAGAGTCAAAAGGTATTACGCAATCTGTGATACTTTCTATAAATGTCAAATTTAAAAGTATTATTATTTCTAGTGATTAACAACTCTAAAGGGGGAATTTGGGAATTGATTTCAATTTCAACCTTTTCCCATTAGACCAGTAGTTTCTTTTGTCAATTCACCTGTATCAATACTTTCAAAATGGCTTAATACAATTCTTAGACAACATTTAGATTTCAATAACAAATTTGCAATAAAAAACTTAATAGATCTTTGCTCCAAAATTAGAAATTTCCAAATTCCATCAGACACTAGACTTGTTTCATTTGACGTAGTTAATTTATTCCCCAGCATCCCACCCAAATCTTGCTTATTAATTTTCAAAAACCTACTATTTAATTCTAATATGCCAACCATACATGCAATTTACATTCACTTTGTGAGACTGTCCTAGATCAAAATTTCTTTCAATTTGATAATAATTTTTATTCACAAGACTCCGGCTTAGCAATGGGTTCTAATTTGTCACCTCTTTTAGCAGAAATATTCATGAATAACTTAGAAGATCAGTTTTTAAGTTCTTCTCCCTTTAAAGATCATTTTCTTTTTTGGTACAGATATGTAGATGACATAATTGTTTTATTCAAAGGAGCTGATTCTGAACTGGATAAGGCTCTAGGCAACTTAAATTCTTTAAACCAATCCATTAAATTCACTGTTTAAAAATCTGTATTCTGACTTTGAAAGCTCACAACTCAGAGGCATAAAAAAATCAATACACGAATTATAGTAAAAAATTACAAAAAGGTCCTTACGATTTTTTAAGCACAAGTATATCCCAAAGTGGTAAATCTCAAGAAAACGAAAGGCACCGATTACATATTAATTTATACGATCCCGTGCAACTTCATTAGGTATCACTCGAACGTCCGCAAATTTGCACAACCCTCCACCTCTTCTCTTTTTCCCAATTAAAAGACGGCGGCATCCGAAAAACACACTCTCCCGAACTGCAATATTCATTCCGCCATCGGCGCCGACCTGAGGCCAATTAGAATTCAGAAATTCAGTCTGTCGCAAAGTGTATTAGCAGTTCCCATTTCACTTATTGCGCGAAAAGTTAAAAATTTGCAAATTGATAGTTCGTGTTCGACTGGGAGTCATTAAAAGTTCATGCATAGCAAATTTCCATCCCTCCGCCCCTGACTCGGGCGCCGAAATGAAATTACGCCACTCGAACGAGCTGAATTTATAAGGCCTACACTTAAATTAAAAACTTAAATGCCCTGAGAAGTCGACCCGTTGCGTCCTTGTCGAATTATTAGCGTCGTAAAACGGAAATAAAAGAGTCGCGCGAGGAGGGAGCGGGCCGTTATTTCCTTGGTGGAGTTTGGGACATGTAAAACATGTAGATGTGTGTGCGGATAATACATTATCAATTTGTTGTGTAATAACTCCCCTTTACATTACCGCCACTTTTTGAATTAGAACATGAAATGAAATGTCACCAAAAATTTGAAATAAACCGCGAATTTTAAAAAGATAATTGAGTAAATAATGAGTAAATAAAACAACAAAACATAAACCAAAACAATAGCTAAACTAATTTTATTTTCCTTCCATCTCTTCCCTCCTTTTCTCTACATTTTTTCTTCTGTTTAAAACTCCTTTCATCCAGCCCAGTCCTTAAACTTCTTTTTGTATCAGTACTTTCCAATCGTCTCCCTCCTCTCTCAGCTCCTCACATTTTTTTGCCATGTGCTCTATTGTTTCTGTCTTTCTCTGTACAGTCTGCACACTCTCTCGTCTCTCTTTCTCTCTTTCCTGTATTTGTTTTCTCCTTCCTCGTTCCCACATCTAAACCTTGCTATTACTTTTTCTTATCGTTCTTCTCGCTTTCCCTCTTCAGGTATGCCGGCAGTTCCTCCGTGATTTGTAACCTATACTTTCCATCATACCTTGACTCATTTAACCTCGTTCTCCTTTCCTGCTTCTGTACGTCTCGGTCCACCTCAACTATCTCTCTTAGTACATTTACTCCATTGTTTCTTCGCCTCTCTACCTCCTCCACTGCATACCCGTTTCTCTCGTAATATTTTCTTTTCTCTTTTCCTGCTCTTTCTATCTTCCTATTCTTTATCTCTTTCCAACACTCTTGCAAGATCTTACATTACGTTCTTTCTCTTATTCTCTTTTCAAATTTTACTGCTCTTTTTCCTGCTTCCACTCTTATCTTGTCTCTCTTTACTTCTTCCAGTACGATATATGCTGGCGTTTCTCTGTCCAATCCTAGTACCCATCTTCAGTACTCCGCTTGGATTGCTTCCAGCTTTTCCTGCTTCTTCCATCCCCATATTTCTGCTCAGTACATCATGACACTCTGTACTAGCTTTTCGTACATCAGTCCTCTCCTTCTTATATCTGGTCCGAATTTTCTCTCGCCTATTCCCCATACTTTACCTACCACCCCGTTTGCTTTCCCCTCTAGTTCCTCTATATGACTTTTCTCGTTGTTAGTCTCGTTAAAGGTGTAACCCAAGTATTTAAATTCTTTTACTTTTTCTAGTTCTCTGCCTTCCCACTTCCGTTCCTCTTTCTTTCTTCTGCCTCCGTTCTGAAAAATCATCATTTTTGTTTTCGCCAGGTTTAATTCTAGCTTCTTTCTTTTCAGGTATCTTCCTAGGCATTTTATCATTCCCTTCATTTCTTTGGCCTCTCTCGCTATTAGCACCATATCATCGGCGTATGCCAACGAGTGCACTTTCTTTTTTCCTACCACCACTCCCCCTGCCTCTGCTAGTCTTAGTTTTTCTTGCAGGTCGGTTATAGATAGATAGATAAATCTTTATTTGCCCTACGGGCTTTTTGATTCCTATACATATACAAGTAAACTTAACAATTATATTAATAAAAAAAACTAAATAAAATTCTCTATTTCTTCTCCCATCCCCTTTTCTCTTCTCCCTTCTCCCTCCTCTTCCATACCTCTTTCATCCATTTAATTTCCCTTCCATCTACATTCAGTATTTCCTCTCTTTCTTTCCTCTCTCTTTGTTTCATCTCACTGCACTCGTTCCACATATGCTCAATCGTCTCTCTTTCCTCATAGCACATTCTACACATTCTTCCTGCATCTTCTGCCCAATACCTATTTTCCCTCTCTTCATTTGCGCACCTAAACCTCGCCATCATCTTTCTTTCTTTCTCGCTCTCCCTCCCCAAATACTTCTGTACTTCCTCCATCATGCATCTTCGGTACTTCCCGTTGTATCTGGATTCTCTAATTCTTTCTCTCCTCTCTTGTCTATCCGTATCCTTATCTCTTTCACTTAGTTCTACATTCATCCACACGCCTCTTTCTCTCAGTCTCCCTATTTATTTGCTTGCATACCCATTCCTCCTGTAGTAATTCTCCCTATCATACTCCTCTGAATCCTTCTTTTTTTCTCTCCAGCACTCTTTTAGTATCCTACATTCTTTCCTCCCTTCCATCCTGTCTTCGAACTTGACCGCTCTTTTTCCCGCTTTCACTCTCAACCTATTCCTCTTGCATTCTTCTCTCACTATGGACCCTGGCGTTTCTCTCTCCACCCTCTCTATCTCCTCTTGTTCTTTCTATCCCCATACCTCTGCTCCGTACAACAACACGCTTTCAATAAGACTTTCAAACATCATCATTCTCCTCTTAAAATCGCCTCCCCACCTTCTCTCTCCTATTCCCCATACACATCCTATCACCTTGTTCGCTTTTCTTGCCAGTTCTCTAATATGTGCCTTATCTGTGGCTCTTTCATTGACCACACACCCCAAGTATTTGAATTCTTTTACTTGTTCTACTACTTCTCCCTCCCACCTCCAATCGCTCTCTTCGTTCTTCCTCTTTCTCTTATTGAACACCAGCATTTTTGTTTTCTTTACATTCACTTCTAGTCTTTTCTTCTTCACATATTTTCCTAAACTCTATCATTTCCTTCATTTCTCTTTCACTCTTTGCCACCATTACCACATCATCCGCAAACGCCAGACACTTTTTTTCTACCTACCACACACCCCCCCGCTTGTGCTCTCTCTAACATTCCGTCCATATCTGCCACATACAACGTGAACAACAAGGGGCTGAGCGGGCAACCTTGCCTCACTCCCTTTGTTGTCACAAACCGTTCACTTTCCCTCTCCCTTACCTTCACTTTACTTTTTGTCTTCTCAAATATCTCCTCCACTTTTCTTACCAGCCATTCATTTACCCCTTTCTCCCTCAGGCACTCAAACATCCTCTCTCTGTCCACCTTGTCAAAAGCCGCTTTGAAGTCTACGAATAATGCATACACCCTCCCCCCTTTCTTCTTTAACTCACTCTTCGTCAAATGGTCCAGGATGTGTACATCATCCATAGTTCCCCTCCCCTCTCTAAATCCTGCTTTGCTGTCTGGTAATGCTCCCTTTTCCTCTATCTCTCTGCTCATCCTTTCATTCAGAATTGATGCATACAACTTGTACCCTGTGTTTAGTAGAGTCATCCCTCGGTAATTTTCTTCTTTATTTTTCTCCCCTTTTTTGTAAATGGGGTAAATTACTCCCTCTCTCCACCCTACCGGGAATCCTTCTCCTCTCCACACCCCATTCATTACCTCCACCAGCCTCTCTAGCACTCTTCTCGTCCCATACATCCACGACTCATTCTGTATTCTATCCCTCCCTGGTGCCTTCCCCTCAGTTTCTTCACATGCCTCTCCACCTCTTCCATTGTAATTTCTTCTCCTTCAGGTTCTACTCGGTTTCTCTTCATCTCTATTTCCGTTTTCTTTTTTTCCTTTTATCCCTCCAGCAGCCTCATGAAGTACTCCTCCCACTCATTCATCGTTATCTCCTCGCTCCCATTCTCCTTTTTCTTTCTCGCTCTCTATTAATATAGTTGCATACCTCCTTCTCTGTTCTTATTGCTTTTATCTCTTCCTCCTCTCTCTCCTTCTTCTGCCTCTTCTTCTCCCTGCATGTCTCTCTGTATCTTATTTTCGCTTCTAAAAAGCCACTTCTGTTCCCTTTAGTCTTTCTCCACTTTCTTAGTTCTTTTATTGATTCCTTTTTACGTTGCTCACATTCTTTGTCCCACCATTTATTCTTTCTTTTTGTTCCTTCACCTCTTACTGTTATTTCTCTTTTTGTCGCTGCTTTTTCCAATATTTCTACCAATTCTTTCTCCATTTTCCCTACTTCTTATTCTTTAAATCTTGCTTTTTCCAGTCTTCTCTTATACTCTTCCACCCCTTGCTCGTCCCATACTTTACTTATCACCTTCCGCATTTCCTCTATTTTTTTCTTCTCTTCCTCTCTTCTCTCTCCTCCTTCCTATACTTATCTCCATAGGCAGATGGTCTGACTCTACTCTTTTCCCTATTCTAAATTCTTCGACTTCTTCCCATGCTTCATCGTTTACTATTCCGTAGTCTATCACCGTCTCTCCTCTACCGCCTATGTAGGTCCATTCGCCTTCTTCGTCCCCTTGTTTATTTCCATTCAGCACTTCCCATCCTTTTTCTTCTATCCATTCCATCAACTTCTTCCCTTCCGCGTTTTCTTTCTTGTCTTTGGATTTTCTTTTTCCCTCTCCTCTCTCTTCTTCCCAATCCCTGGCTCCTCTTTCCCCAATTCTCCCGTTAAAATCCCCTCCCAGAAGCAGACATTCTTCCCTGTTGTCTTTTAATGTTTATTCTATCTTGCTTATTGTTTCTATCATCTCTTTGCAGTACACTGTCACTATTTTCCACCATTTACTGTCTATTTTAACGTTTCTCACCATGTGACCTTCCTCTTCTCCCTTCTTTTTAGTATTCTCTATTATTCCTTTTTTACCCCTGTTATTACTCCCCCTGCTGCTCTTCCTTTTTTCTTTCCCCTTCTCGCCCCTTGCCATTCCCACTTGAACTCCTTTGGTAACAGTTTTTCTATTTTTTTCCCAGCTTTCTGACCATGTTTCTGTTAATCCAACAATATCGAACTCCTTCACATAGTCCCAAAAATCTTCTTCTTTTTCCCTAGTCCCGCTACATTCCAAAATAGTGCCCTCACCCCTGTTTTTCTCGTTACCTTCTTTGATTTCCCCCTTCCTTCCTTAGTTTCCCTCCTACATCCTTCTTTGTTTCTTTTTTCCCGTTTCACTGTCCTTTTTACTTTGCCATTGTCCCCCTTTTTCCCTCCTCCCCTTCTTCTTCTTATTGGAAAACCTCTAGACTCTCTCTCTTTTCATTCCATCTCCATTGCTCCCCGTCCACTATTAATTTCCTGTATCCCACCACTTACTTTTCTCCCTTCTTCCCTTTTTTCCTTCGCCATACTTTTTAGTTTCTTCTGTAAATCTCTTTCTTTCTTTGTGAGGTCGTTGTCTATGTATATCCCCCTTGTTTCCCTCTTCTCCCTCAATTTTCCTTTGTGCTTCATTATTCTTTCCTTCTCACCCCATCCCTTCATCTCCACCAATACTTGATCCTTGTTAATCCTGTAACAATCTTTTACTTTACTATCCTCTACATTTTCCTTTAAAGACTTCTCTACATCCTCTTTTTTTACATGTCTTTTTCTTTCCCCGACCCATCCTGTTATCACGATGTTGTTCTTCCTCTTTCTTCTCTCTTCGATTTCCATTCTCTCTTCCAGCTTTTCCACTCTCTCCTTTCACCAGTCTCTTTCTCCTTCCCATCTCTTCTCCTTCTCTTTAAATTCTTCTCTCTGCGTCTCTATCTCTCTCTTGAGTTCCTTGTTTTCTCGTCTTATTTCTTTCATCTCCTCCTTCAACTCTTGCAACAGCTCCAATATTTTTTTGTGTCCGTTTCCTTCTCTTTCTCTGATGTCTTCTGTGTTTTCTTAACTCCAGGAAACCTCGCCGTCTTTTTTTGAAAAAAATTCTCTTCCTCCTCTTCTTGTTTTTCTGTTCTACCCTCCCCTTTTCTCCTTCTTTTCCTTTCCTCCAGGTAAGAGTCCAGGCTTCCCTGACTGATCCAGCGGTTTCTATCGTCTTTGTTCATCCGCTTCCTGTGGCGCCTCCTAGATGTCGTTATCTTCCGGTTTCGCCGATTTATTCTTTTTCCTGACTATATCTCCTCTTCCCTGACCAATTCTTTCTTCCTACCTTTCTTTAATACCTCTTCTCGCTTTTCTCAATATCTTCTCTAAATTTTGCTGTATATCACCTTCTATTTCTCTATTTTTCGCTACTTAACCTCTCTACCACATGTTTACCTTTAGCTCGGTAATATAGGAATCTGCAGGTCGCTTATATATGCCGCGAATAGACAGGGGCTGATTGGGCATCTTTGTCTTTTACTCGTTTTCCCGTTTACTTTTACTCTGTTTCCCGTTTCTAGGTAAATTTACTCTATTCTACTCACCAGCTGCTCGTTGATTCCTTTCTCTCTTAGGTACTCCCATAATCTCTCTATTTACACTATCAAAAGCCTATTAGATGTTTCAAGATGTAGACGTTATCGACGGTGCTTTTCCCTCTCCTAAAACCCGCTTGTCCATCTGGTAACAACTCTTTTTCATATAGTGCTTCCTTCAATTTCTCTTCCAGTATTATTGCGTAGATCTTGTACGCCGTGCTCAGCAGACTTATACCTCAATAGTTCTCCACCTTTTTTCTTTTTCCTTTTTTGTGTATCGGACACATTAGCCCCATCCTCCATTGGCATGGTAACCCCTTTCCTTGCCAGACGTCGTTAACTCTCGCTATCTCCCTCATTATGTCTATTATTTCTTCTGTTGCATAGATCCACGCTTCGGTTGCAGTTCATCTTCTCCCGCCGCTTTTCGTTTCTTCATGCTTCCTATCCCCCTCTTAATCATTTCCTTCGTAATTTCTTCCCATTTCTCTTGTTCTCTTGTTTCTTCTTCCTTTTGTCTTATTTCCGTTTCGTCCTTTCCGTCTAGTAACTCTTTAAAGTATTTTCTCTCTTCTATCCTTATCTTCTCGTCTGCCCTCTTTTTCACTTTTCGTTCTCTGTTTATCTATTTCCAAACTTCTTCTTCTGTGTTGATTGATCTAATTTCCTCTGCTTCTTCTTTTTTCTTTTCTTCCTTCTTTCTCTCACAAGTGTCTTTGTATTTCTTTAATTGCTTTCGGTATTATTCTCTCGATCCCTTTCCATTTCTCCATTTTCTCATTTTGCTTTCTGGCTAGTCTTTTCATTCCTTTGCATTCTTTATCCCACCATCTATTTCTTTCCATTCTTTCTCCCACTTGTACTTCTATTTTCTTTGTTGTCATCGCTTCTCTCATTCTCCTTTCGAGTTCTTTCATTCTTGTTTCGGTGTCTTTTTGTTTTTCTTTTTCTCTTTCAATATGTTGTAGCGCACTTCTGTACTTTTGTATGCTTTCTTGTTCCCAGATTGTTTTTATAATTGTTTCTTTCTCGGGTTTTTCCTTTTTATTTCTATTTCAAACGGTTGGTGATCTTTTGTTTCCCACTTCGAATCTTCTTACTTCATCCCATGCATGTTGATTGACTATTGTGTAATCAATCACTGATTCTCCTCTTGGCCCCACGTACGTAAATTCTCCTGTATTCTCTTCCCAGTTCCCGTTCAGTACCTCGTTTCCTCTCTCTTCTATAAATTCGATAATTTTTCTTCCTTCTTTATTTTATGTCTTGTCCTTCGATGTTCTTCTCTCATTTTCTGTCTCATTATTCTCTCTTCCTATTCTTGTCACAATTCTCGCATTAAAGTCCTTTTTCTGTCTCACTTATGGTCTCTTCTAACATTTGTTTTGTACTGTATATTGTAATTATTTTAACTTTATTTGTTCCTAGTTTTACATTTCTTTCTGTTATTCCAGTTCTCTGTAGTTCTTGTTTTGTGTTTATTTCGTCCTCAATTTCTTTCCTTACTCCTGTGATGATGCCTCCTTTCACTCGTCTTTTCTTGTTTTTCCTTTCTGCTGCTCGACATCTCCATACATACTCTCTCGGCATTCTCTCTTGTATCTTCTTCCACTCCTTTTCATCTACCCACGTTTCTACCATTCCAATTACGTATTCACTTATGTATTTCCAGAAGTCTTCTCCTTTGTTTCTTATCCCCGCTACTAATTTTATTCTTCCTTTTATTTTCTTCTGTTGCTTTCCCGTTGAATCATGTACCTTCTTTCCTATTTCTTTCCCGGTTTTTCCTTTCTCCTTTAAAAAAATTCCAGTCGCTCGGTGGCATCGTTCCATTTCCTCCAAATTTCCTCTACTTGCAGTTTCCTGTAGCTTACCCTTACCGTGTTTCCTTCTTCCCTTTCCCTCTTCGCTATCTCTCTTATCTTTTTCTGTATCTCTCTTTCTTTCCTTGTTAGGCCGTTGTTTACAAAGATTTTCGGCCCTGTCTTATTTCTTAGTTTTTCTTTATTCTTCATGACGTTCAGCTCTTGTTCCCAACTCTCAGTTTTTGCTATTATCATCTCTTCTCCCTTTATAGCATAGGTCTCTGTTATCTTCACTTCTGATTCCAACTCCTTTTCAACCCATTTCTCCATTTCTTTTTTCATGTTTTGCCCCGTCTCTTTTAGTCTTAGCCCTGTTATTACTTTGTTATTTCTTCTTTCACCTCTTTCTTTTTCCTCCATCTGGCCTATCTTCTTTTCTATGAAGTTTATCTCTTCTCTCCATTTCTCCTCTTTTTCTTCCATCGCTTTCTTCAGTTGGTTCTCTTCTCTCTTCAGCTTTTCCATATCTTCCCTGAGCTCTCTGTTGTCGTTTTTCAGCTCTTTCACACCTTTCCTCGTCTCTCTGGTGTCTTATTTGATTTGCTTAAGGTCCTCCATGATTTTTTTGTCATTTCCTCCAACTTCTTCTTGCCTTCTTTCTTCCCCTGGAGATCTTGCTGTTTTTTTACTTTTTTTAAAAGGCTACTGGACTTTCTTCTATGTCTCTTTTTCTCTTAATTTCCTCTTTATCTTCTTGAATTCCTCATTTGTCTTCTCCCTGTTTCATACCGGTCCGCAACCTTCACCACTGTACCGTGTATTGTTGGTTGCCGGCGTTCGTTGTTGTTGACGTTACTGTTTCTTCCTCTGGTTTTTCTCCACTCCTCGCACTCTATCTCTTTCTACCTTTTGTTTATGTTACTTTTTCCCTTCTCTGCTGTTTCTTCACTTTTCTCTGTTTTGTTTACTCTATTTTCCTCTTTTTTTTTTCTCGACACTTCTTTCCACGTACTCTCGTGACGGTCGCTCTAGTGGCTTCGTATTAAGTTGGTAACAATGCAATTTGATGATTTTAACAATAATGATTCTAGTAATAAATTACAACAGATTTCAAGAGATTAACAATTTAGTTCTTCAGAAAAACAGTAAATAATCATTCAATTTAACAATTCTGGTGTACATGATGAGTGAGGTTATGTCAGCAAATTTTATTCCACCTTGAGCTTTTGCAGTTTACAGGAGTTTAGAACAAACAGATACAGTGAAATATCTACGCCCAAAGCGGGCATCTTCGCACGTGAGAGGGAAATTGAAACGCGTGGAATTATTTAAGTTGGGGTACATCTGAGTCGGAGATTGATGGACCACTTGTAGATCAGATGGAAAAACAAGGGAAGTTAACAAGACAACTGTCGGTAAGTGAGCCAAGAATGTGGAGAGTTCACTATCATATTCCTGTCTTTCTTTAAGGCTTGTCCAAACCAAGTCCAAAAACAAAACAATTATCTGGATCACTTTTGGTGGTAGATAACTAACTCATCCCCCTGATGATGCCAACATTGTTGGCAAAACGTGCGTTGGCAGTTGTAATAAAATTGTTTTTGGTGTTTTAGGGAAAAAACTGATTAAAAGTACAAACCAAGTCCAAGTTAGCACTTAACTCGGGGACTATTCTTTTGGTTGAAGTATTTTAAGCATATGTGATGCAAGCAATTTATTAGTAGCCCGAAAACCACTCTGCAAACTCCAACCAAAATTTGGCTCAGAAGTTAACAGTAACTCCACTTGGTAATACCCTGTAACCCCGGGAGGAAGTTCAAGCGAGTTCGAAACCGACCCCCGTTTCACAAGTGACTCCAGGACGTTCGCACTATTGGGACCGTATAAAATCTGTAAAGCAGTATTGCAACAAGAACTACAAAAATGACTGCTATTTGGTCTATCTGTTGATTCGAAACATATATGGACTAACAATAAAATATACAGTAACGCAACGTTTTATTTGGAAGCCATTTTTGAAACGATCGCGACAAAAAAGCAAAAACACTAGATACCGAAATTTGGCTTCCCGGTGTCTAAAACAGCTAGATGTCGGTTAGATGCGAATGTCGGTTAGATGCGAATGTCGGTTATTAAGCGCAACTTAATATAAAAAAATATAAGACACTTTTCAGATCACCAGATTAGGCGTGGCGCTTTGCCGCTATTTGCCCTTTTGTCTTCAGTTCTTACTCAGTGTTAATTCAAGTCAACAGAGACAAAATAGCTTTTAAATGACCGCAAGCTGCTGTCGGCCTTATACCGAAAGACAGGTAGTTATTCAATGATTTATCCAGATTTGTATAGCAGTAGTGGATATTATTTAAACAAGACCTAACAACAAAAGAGTGACAAATAGCTTTCAACCCTGGCAGCCATTTTATTGGTGACGTGAACAAAGAGTGGCCGGAAAACAGTAAAAATTGGATGCCTCGAGCGCCAGTTTTTTATTGTGGTATGCTCTGTCGCAGGAACAAGGTTTCCCCCAGGTCACGGATGGGGTCCGCGACTTCTCGGTGGTGGAAACGGTGCCGTAGACATCGACCGACGTCGAAGGAGGTTGTCGGTGAGAGCGGATGCTCGACCTGGTGCTGTGCGCCTCGACGTAATGGTCCACCGGACCAGTAGGGTTTTAGGGTCGACGATTTGTCAAGAAGACATCAGTTTGTGTTTTTATGTGTGTTTTTATTCAAACACCTCTTTCGAGGGCTGAATAGAACTGACTTCCAACCAGAAAGTGACATGCCTTTATACCTGCGACCGGGAAAAACCTGATCGCAGCTGGCGTCCTGCTTTCTGATTAGCTGCAGCCTATTCTTATTAAAATCTTACATTAATTAAACTTAAATCTACTTAAAACTACACTTAGTCTATAGCGCGAGCGCTAAACTATACTATTACATTACTTATAACTAACCACTCGCGACTCAAAGCGTAAAAAACGCGCGGAAGTGGGAGGGCCGAGCGGTAGACAGTATAAAGGTAAACCTTCGGCGGCTGGCGCCCATTTACCGCTCGACTTCCACTAACAGAGAATCCAGTCGCGAATTCACTCCATACAACACACTCCCCCTTCACTTTTCTGCTGGTCGTGAAGTCGTCCCTCCATGTCAAGCTTCGGAGAAGGTGGTTGTAAGCGGTAGTGACGTCCGCGACGTCGTTCGTCGGGCTCCCAGAGGCGGATGACGTTGTTGAATGTCGCGCTGGAATCCGCGGGCGTCCACGGTTTTGGGGCGTGGCGAGCTGAGCTCGCGGGTTTGGCGGGTACCACCCGTCGTGGTTGCTCGTGGTCGGTTAGTTGGCTGGTGACGTGTTGCTGCTGGTCCATCTCAGGGGGTTTGCAGGGGCCGTCCGGCGGTGTCTCGGTAGCTTTTGCTGATGAACTCCTGGGATACGGTGTCGGCGATCTGAATCGCACTCAACTCAGCCGCTCGTCCCATGTCACCGTTCGTTTCGGAACGACGGTGGTCGTAATCGGTGGAAATCCCGGAGGCGGCGAGATCTTCGGCGGCGTCGGAATTGTAGTGAGCGTCGTAATCGGTCCGTCGTGCACCAAGACGGCGGCGTCTTGAAACTAGGTGGTGGCCGTCTGACCGCCGCAGGTGTCGTTGTCGGACAAGATGAAACCTGCTGGATAAGCTGTCCAGGGTCGGCCAGGGATGTTTTAACGTCCTCGAGGTCCTCTACACAGGGCGGTAGCTGCAGGATTGCGGATGCCTGTCCTGGTACCGCGCTGGAGGCGGCGGCGTGTCTTGGCTCCGGGATGTAGTCGGCCTCGTGGTGGACGTCTGCGATGACCACGAACGTGTGGGCCACAGACTTGGCACCGGCGTCATCTTCGGCTATCCTCTGGATGGCGGCGCAAGAAGTGGACGCTGACGTCCAGCGTGACGGTGGTGGGACTACATCTCGCCGGAAAATCAACGAACGCGTTGACGATCTCGGGTTTTTGTGGGGTGGCTGGGTCTGGTGGTAAGACGATCTCCGGGAGGTCGGCGAAGTCGGCTGGCGGCGGCGGAATGACAAACAAGTCCAGCACCTCGTCCACCGACATGTTTTCGAGGTAATCTTGCGGCTCGGCAACGGTCGGCCAGATGTCGCACAACTCCTGCTGCGGATTTTGGGCTACAGGGGGATAGGTCTCCACCTGCGAAGGGGCTCTCTTTGACCTGTGGTTCTACTTCCTCTTCTTGCGCTTCTTGGGGGCGCCGCGGCCGACTCTTGGTTTGGGCGTTGGTTACTGCCTCGGCGCAGATCACGGTCGGAGACCTCTTCGTTGGGCGACCCATCCTCGTTGTAGAGGTAGCCCATATCTCCGTCGTAGTACAGCGGGTTCAGATCATGCCAGCGGGCGTCGATGGGGACGATGGAGGTCGCGTAATCCTCGCGGCGTAGTTCCGGGTTGCGATTGCTTCTCCATCCGTCCATCAACTCCAGCTCGCGCTCGCTGAATTTCGGGACCAGACACCCGTCGCTGTCGTACTCGCCCCTGTACGCCCTTCTGAGCATAATCCAGACCTCATTGAGGTCGGTGTCGTTCTCCACCTCTCGCCTTAGCTTGTCGGGGACGTAGTCGATGAACTTGAGGGCCAAGGCGGCGTCCTTCTCCGGGCCTGGGTTGGTATATTCGAGGTACTGATCGCAGGCGGCTATGAAGGGTTCGGGGTACTTTCCAAAGTACAGGACTGGTGGTGGGTAGACCGGGCCGGACATCGTAGCGGTGGAAACTTGGTGGAGTCGCTGATGTCTTGGAGTACGGTACGCCAGGGGTCAGCTGTCTAGTTTGGCATGGAGGGAAGAAATAACTTGAGACAACGTGACAATATTTAAGGAACACACTATATACAATATATTGCGTATTTACAACACCACTATCTTCACTGTCCCTGTCGCTTCCTCTTCCCTCTCAATGGCGGGACGCTCTCCCAACGACTGTGGCGGCGGTGAAAGGTGACAAGGGTAGGAAAGGTGTAGTCCGGGTTTCCAGGGAAAAACACGAAACTGGTCTGGAAACTACTAGCGCGCGACAGCTGTCTGGCTCGCGAGCAGAGTGCCCCCGTCGTCAGATAACCGGAGAATGCCGGAATTAAACACCGGCAGGCGATGGATAGAAACCGGAAGTGGAGACCGGAAAGAACGGGATCGGGTATTGAAACGTACCGGGATGTTACCAAGAACTTGGACGGGAACCGGGAGGATGGTCGGCTGGGACTTCCTCTTCGGTAGAGGTGCGACTCACATCTGACCTCTGTGGCTGAGCGGGGCTTCTTTTATGGACACGCTGGAGGGGAGACGATGATGTTAGCAGACGCGCACGGCTTGATGCAAATGTAGTAGGGAGAAAGTGTTATCCCCGCATTCTCTTCCGGACGGATCGACAGCGACTGTAGGTCCCATCCCGATCCGATAAAGGGAAGCATTTTTCCTGGACACTTTAATAACTCGGTGCGAAGGGCGTAGCCCGCGGTGACAAGGGTGGCGGCTCGGGGTGGTCGTATCGACTTCCGGAAAGTTGCATGAGCTGCGCGCTATTTTTCCGGTTATAACGGTGAAAATTTCATCCCGATCGGAGGTCCAGAAGTATTTTTAAGAAGCGGTTAAAGATGTTGATTTGGGCGTAGGGTGTATGACCTTGTCGAACAACGGGAGAGCGGCCTGCTGGACTGCGGAGAATTTTCGCTTCAGAGCGTTGAGCACCACTTCTCACACACCCTTTTCTTGGAATTTTCGGTGACTTCGTCACAAGCCTTTATCTAGAAGTTTCTAGTATGCACGTGGAACAAACGCCCGTCAATTTCAGGTCCATCTCATTTTGTTGAGGACAGGAAAAGAATAGATAGAATAAAAAGGTTACCTGTAACTACTTCGGGCGGCACAATACACGCGATTGTTAATTTAAATTCAACCGATCCTTCTGGTAACGTGAATTTTGGACAATGCAATTTAAGCATAGAATACACTCAATTTAAAAACAGGAGAACTCATAGTGGAATAAAATCAGATAAAAACAAACATTGAGCGTTATGACTTGATGCCTCTAACGTTAAAGTCTGAATTAATGTAATGGCCGCCGGTCTTCCTTCCACCCTCTAGAAGGGACGCCAACCGTTTTTTTAGCCACGCCAGCTTCAGCGCATTGCCAACCACTGCAGGATGTTGCAACTTTAGAGTCGTTGCCCAACGTGCACCTTGCAGGTTCTCCTGTGCATTTTGGGGATATCTAAGTTGATCCCATTTATATTCCTGTTTTTCTTACTTCCTCTTCGTCGTCTTCCTCTCCTTCGTTTTCCATCTTCTCTCAGTTATTTAATAAATTTTTTGACACATTTATCTGATTTATACGTGAAGCTTAACCTGATGGCATCAGATTCTATCTTACAAAAATTGGATTATTTCGTTAAGCCATAAAAAAAGAAATGACAATGAACGCACACACATCACGTAAACATGAAGTTTCAAATTAATGAAGAACATACATACATAAAGGAACGAAGTTCTAAACAGTTCGTTCCTCACACGGCAAGAATCCGGGCTCAAGCACGTCCTCTCTTGCGTCTGTTTTCTCCCCTCGAATTGAAAATAGGAAATTCCATATTATGTTGCTCGTTGTATCTATCTGTTTGTTTAAAGGAGACCGTTATTTCAATTGAAAATTTTACCGTCGAGAGCCTCCTTTGAAGCGCTATTTAAATAACGGAATGGAATTGCTAATATTTACCCGGCTTTATTGCGATAGACTGTAAACACCTGATTGTCAAATCTGGCGAATTATTTATGAGTGGGGATCGATGATTATACGGCTGCGGATTATTTAAAATTTTGATTAGTACAGTATTAGTTTGGACAACCATTGTATTTAAATATCTAATGCGTGTGCATGGAGAGCAAATGTTGTAATTAAAGCTAGAAACGGACTTGGAGATCGGATCTGTTTAAACGTCAATCTGGATTTGCGTCGGTGCAGATAGTGGCATTTATTGTGTTTGGTAAAGTCATTAGTTGATGGCAGTTGTGACGAGGTTATCTAAATAATAATATTTTGTTGTTCATCAATGTTATACCTCATATAAATGTCATTGTCATTTATGCTTCTTTGTGCTTTTGCTAAAAGTTTTTCAAAACTCAAGCCTCGATTTCCAAAAGTCAACTGGCGCAGTCGGTAGGATAAGCCCAACGTTCTTTTAAAATCCAAAGTGGTGAACTCGGAAAGGGCTTGAGCACTTTCGCAAACTAGTGAACCCAGGAAATTCCGTAGAACTTACTTAGTTACTTAGTAACTTAACAATACTTAGTAACTGGAACCGAAAAGGATGCAAACAAACTGCTGAGTCATAGATGTCACAAATTAACGAATTCAACTCGAACAGAAATGCGGAAATACAAACTAAAGTGATCGCTCAAGGTCTCCAATACGGAATAATAATAATTCTACACTTAATAACGATATGGCTTTCAAATTAGAATATTTACAAATATTACCGGAATTTACGCGAAAGCAATCGGTATTAAGCGAATTCATTGAAATTAGCGAACAGCTAATAGCAAAATTTTATAACAATACTGTCACGTAGCCTGAGCCGGGGGAATTCGTAAGCAAATTAACGTTTTTCTATGTACAAATTTACTTTCTCACGATAACACGACGACCGACTTGTTCACGATGCTTCCAGTACACTGTCCCGTTCCGTCGTTCGTTCTCTTCTTATACCCCTAATGGTGTTCTCGATTCCTTCTATTCCGGGAATAATGAGATTAATATCGTAATCTTGAAGGATGACATCATCCTCTTTGTGCAATCTTCGTATAGTATGAAGTATGACATCAGCGCGACAGAACCTTCTCAGCTGATGAGAGCGTCTTATGCGAACAATCAATGCCAAACGTTCTCACGGTCTGTGGACTGTTCTAGATCAACGCCATTACCGTATGCGGTCATATGACATTATCTGCTTCCGGTACCGTTTATGGCATCCCAATATCACAATTTCACATTTCTACAAAAACAGGTTTTCAGAATTTCGTAAATTTCTTAATTTTGCTATTGCACGATTTCACATTTCCAGTTTTAAAATTTCATTCTGTCATAATTTTAGTTTTATGGTATCCCAAGATCACGATTTAGCATTTCTAGGAAAACAGATTTTCAGATTTTCATAATTTTTTTTGCACAATTTTACATTTCCAGTTTTACAAATTCATTGTCATAATTTTCGTTTCATGATAACTTCACAAAACTAAATTCAATTCTATATCTTCAAATTTGCAGTTTTACATTTTGAGTTTCACAATTTCAATGTGATCGATAAATAGTTGCAAAATTGTAATTTTACAATTTTAGGAATTGGATTTCACAAATTCATTGCATCCCAATATCACAATTTCACATTTCTACAAAAACAGGTTTTCAGATTTTTATATTTTTTTTTGCACGATTTTTTATTTTCGGTTTTACAATTTCCTTTTTCATAATTTTAGTTTTACAATGTCAAGATGTCAGTTTTGAAACATTCACATTTTTAAAACGTTTCCTAAAATTCAGTTCGGTAACTTCACAAACTCACATTTTTGGTTTCACAAATTCAGTTCCTTATCTTCACTTTTGCAGTTTTACATTTTCAGTTTTACAACTTCAGTTTGATCAACTAATGGATTTTTACAAATTCATAACTTTCCAATATCACAATTTCGAATTTCTACAGAAACAGCTTTTCAGATTTGCATATAAAAATAATTTTGCTTTTGCAACGTTTTACATTTCCAGTTTTATAATTTCATGCTGTCGTAATTTTAATTTTACAATTCGATGATGTCAATTTAATACATTCAGTTTTAAAATTTTACAGTTTGGTAACTTCACAGTATCACATCATTTTTGGTTTCACAAATTCAATTTTTTATCTTCACTTAAGCAATTTTACATTTTCACTTCAGTTAGATAAATTAGTAGTTTATTTTAGTTTCACAAATTAGTATTTTCACAATTATATAAATTTAATTTCACAAATTCATAGCATCTCATTATCACAATTTCACATTTTTACAAACATTGGTTTTCAGATTTTCATAAATTAATAATTTTGCTTTGGTAGGATCTTTCATTTTCAGTTTTACAATTTCATTCTGTCATAATTTTAGTTTTACAATTTCATGATATGAATTTGATATTCAGTTTTAAAATATCACGTTTTCACAGTTTCCTAAAATTCAGTTTGGTAACTTCACAAAACTATATTTTTGATTTCACAAATTTAATTCGATATCTTCACTTTTGTAATTTTACATTTTTAGTTTCACAAACTTTATTGTAATCAACTAATAGTTTATTTCAGTTGGAAAATGTTGTAATTTTACAAATTGAATTTCACAAATTCATAGCATCCCCTTATCTCAATTTCAGATTTCTACAAAAACAGATTTTCAGATATTCACAAATAATTTTTTTGCACGATTTTACATTTCCAGTTTTACAATTTCATGCTGTCGTAATTTTAATTTTACAATTTCATAATGTCAATTTAATACATTCAGTTTTAAAATTTCACAGTTTGGTAACTTCACAGTATCGCATCATTTTTGGTTTCACAAATTCAATTGGACATCTTCACCTTTTGAAATTCTACATTTTGAGTTTAACAACTTCAATTTGTATTTGACAAATTTGTAATTCTACAATTTTACAAATTTATCGCATCGCAATATCACAATTTCATATTTCTACAAAAACAGGTTTTTAGATTTTACCTTTCTAGTTTTACGATTTCATCTTTCATAATTTTAATTTTACAATTTTGTCAATTTGACAAATAAATTTCACAAACAAATTCGTAATTTCACAATTATATAAATTTAATTTCACAAATTCATAGCATCCCATTATCATAATTTCACATTTCCACAAACATTGGTTTTCAGATTTTCATAAATTAATAACTTTGCTTTGGCAGGATTTTTCATTTTCAGTTTTACAATTTCATTCTGTCAATTTGATACATTCACAGTTTCAAAATGTCACGTTTTCAGCATCCTAATGTTCATTTTGGTATCCTTACAAAACTACATTTTTTGTTTCACAAATTCAATTTTATGTTTTCACTTTTGCAGTTTTACATTTTCAGTTTCACAACTTCAGTGTAATCATTAAAAATAATAGTTAATTTCAGTTGGACAATTTTGTAATTTTAGAATTTCACAAATTGAATTTCACAAACTCAGCATCAAATTATACCAATTTCACATTTCTACAAAAACAGGTTTACAGATTTTCATAAATTATTTTTTTTACGATTTTACATTTACACTTTTACAATTTCATGCAGTCGTAATTTTAATTTTACAATTTAATGGTGTTAATTTAATACATTCAATTTAAAAATTTTACATTTTCAGAGTTTCCTAATATTCAGTTCGGTATCTTCACAAAACCACATTTTTGGTTTCACAAATTCAGCCTTCACTTTTGCAATTTTACGTTTTCAGTTTTACAACCATTTGGTCAATTAATGCTTTATTTCAGTTTGACAAATTTGTAATTTTACAATTTTATAAATTGAATTTCACAAATTCATTGCATTCCATTATCTCAATTTCGCATTTCTACAAAAACAGGTTTTAAATTTCCAGTTTTACAATCTCATGCTGTCGTAATTTTAATTTTACAATTTCATGATGTCAATTTAATGGATTCAGTTTTAAAATTTCATGTTTTCACAATTTTCCAAAATTCAGTTCGGTAACTTTACAAAACCACATTTTTGGTTTCACAAATTCAGTTCACTTTGCATTTTTACATTTTAGTTTTACAACTTCGGTTTGATCAATTATATTATTAATGGTTTATTTCAATTTGACAAATTTGTAATTTTACGATTTTACAGATTTAATTTTACAAATTCATAGCATCCCAATATCACAATTTCGAATTTCCACAAAAACAGCTTTTCAAATTTTCATAAATTAATAAGTTTACTTTTGCAAGTTTTTAACATTTCCAGGTTTACAATAATTTCATTCTGTCATAATTCTAGTTTTACAATTTTATGTCAATTTAATACACTCAGTTTTAAAATCCCAGTTTGGGAATTCACAATATCGCATCATTAGTTTTACAAATTCGATTTGGTATATCCACTTTCGTAATTTTATATTTTCACTTACTTCAGTTTCACAAATTCGTAATTCGATATCTTCACATTTGCAACTTTACATTTTCTGTTTCACAACTTCGATGTGATCAATAAATAGTTTACTTCTGTTTGACAAATTTGCAATTTTACAAATTGGATTTTACAAATTTATGGCATCCCAATATCACAATTTCACATTTCTACAAAAACAGGTTTTCAGAATTTCGTAAATTTCTTAATTTTGCTATTGCACGATTTCACATTTCCAGTTTTACAATTTCATTCTGTCATAATTTTAGTTTTATGGTATCCCAAGATCACGATTTAGTATTTCTAGGAAAACAGATTTTCAGATTTTCATAATTTTTTTTGCACAATTTTACATTTCCAGTTTTACAAATTCATTGTCATAATTTTCGTTTCATGATAACTTCACAAAACTAAATTCAATTCTATATCTTCAAATTTGCAGTTTTACATTTTGAGTTTCACAATTTCAATGTGATCGATAAATAGTTGCAAATTTGTAATTTTACAATTTTAGGAATTGGATTTCACAAATTCATTGCATCCCAATATCACAATTTCACATTTCTACAAAAACAGGTTTTCAGATTTTTATAATTTTTTTTTGCACGATTTTATATTATCGGTTTTACAATTTCTTTTTTCATAATTTTAGTTTTATAATGTCAAGATGTCAGTTTTGAAACATTCACATTTTTAAAACGTTTCCTAAAATTCAGTTCGGTAACTTCACAAACTCACATTTTTGGTTTCACAAATTCAGTTCCTTATCTTCACCTTTGCAGTTTTACATTTTCAGTTTTACAACCTGTTTGGTCAATTAATGCTTAATTTAAGTTTGACAAATTTGTAATTTTACAATTTTATAAATTGAATTTCACAAATTCATAGCATTCCATTATCTCAATTTCGCATTTCTACAAAAACAGGTTTTAAATTTCCAGTTTTACAATCTCATGCTGTCGTAATTTTAATTTTACAATTTCATGATGTCAATTTAATAGATTCAGTTTTAAAATTTCATGATTTCACAGTTCCCCAAAATTCAGTTCGGTAACTTTAGAAAACCACATTTTTGGTTTCACAAATTCAGTTCACTTTGCATATTTAAATTTTAGTTTTACAACTTCAGTTTGATCAATTATATTATTAATGGTTTATTTCAATTTGACAAATTTGTAATTTTACGATTTTACAGATTTAATTTTACAAATTCATAGCATCCCAATATCACAATTTCGAATTTCCACAAAAACTGCTTTTCAAATTTTCATAAATTAATAAGTTTACTTTTGCAAGTTTTTAACATTTCCAGTTTTACAATAATTTCATTCTGTCATAATTTTAGTTTTACAATTTTATGTCAATTTAATACATTCAGTTTTAAAATCCCAGTTTGGTAACTGCACAATATCGCATCATTAGTTTCACAAATTCAATTTGGTAGCTTCACCACCACAATTTTATATTTTCACTTCAGTTTGATGAATTAACGGTTTATTTCAGTTTCACAAATTCGTAATTTTAGAATTATATAAATTCAATTTCACAAATTCATAGCATTCCATTATAACAATTTCACATTTCTAATTAGTTTTCAGATTTTCATAAATTAAGAATTTTGCTTTCTAACGATTTTACATTTGCAGTAAGTTTTACAATTGCATTCTGTCATCATTTTAGTTTTACAATCGCATGGTGTCAGTTTGCTACATTCACAGTTTTAAAATTCAGGTTTTCACAAATTTCTCAGTTTGATAACTTAACAAAACCACATTTTTGGTTACACAAATTCAATTTGATATTTTTACTGTTTACATCTTGAGTTTCACGACTTTAGTTTGATTAATTAATAGTTTATTTCTTTTTGAAAAATTTGTAATTTTACAATTTTACAGACTGAATTTTACAAATTCGTAGCATCCAATATCAAAATTTCGTATTTCTACAAAAACAGGTTTTCATATTTTCATAAATAAATTAATAATTTTGCTTTTGTACGATTTTACATTTCCAGTTTTCCAATTTCAAGCTCTCATAATTTTAGTTTTACAATCTCATGATGTCAATTTGTTACATTCAGAATTTTAAAATTTCACGTTTTCAGTTTCCTAAAATTCAGTTGGTAATTTCACAAAACCACATTTTTGGGTTCACAAATTCAGTTCCATTTCTTCACATTTGCAATTTTACATTTTCAGTTTTACAACTTCAGTTTTATCACTGAATGGTATATTTCAGTTTGACAGATTTGTAATTTTAGAATTTTTTTATTGAATTTCACAAATTCATAGGATCCCGTCATCTCAATTTTACATTTTTACAAAAAAAACATCTTCATAAATTAACATATTTTGCTTTTGCACAATTTTACATTTCCAGTTTTACAATTTCATGCTGTCATAATTTTAGTTTCTCAATTTCATCATGTCAATTTGATACATTCACAGTTTTAAAATTTCACATTTTCAGTTTCCTAACATTCACACTTTTTTAACTTTACAAAACCACATTTTTGGTTATACAAATTCAATTCGATATCTTAACTTTTGTAACTTTACATTTTTAGTTTCACAAATTCAGTGCGATTAATAAATAGTTTACATCAGTTTGATAAATAAATTTGTAATGTTACAATTTTACAAATTGAATATCACAAATTCATCGCATCCCAATATCACAATTTCATACTTCTACAAAGACAGGTTTTCAGATTTTTACAAATTATTTTTTTTTGTAAGATTTTACATTTCCATTTTTACAATTTAATTTTTCATAATTTTAATTTTACAATTTCATGATGTCAATTTGGTGCATTCACAGTTTTTAAATTTCGCTTTTTAGGTTTATTAAAAATTCTCAAATTGGTAGCTTCACAAAACCACATTTTTGTTTTCACAAATTCAATTGGATATCTTCACTTTAGCAATTTTATATTTTCAGTTTCACAAATTCAGTTTGATCAATTATTAATAGTTTTTTTCAGTTTGACAAATTTTTAATTTTATAAATTGAATTTCACGAATTTATGGCATCCCCATATCACAATTTCCCATTTCTACAAAAGCAGGTTTTCATAAATTAATAATTTTGCTTTTGTACGATTTTACATTTTCAGTTTTGCAATTTGATTCTGTCGTAATTTTAATTTCACAAAATCATATCAATTTGATACTTTCACAGTTTTAAAATTTCACGTTTAAGAAAACCACATTTTTGGGTTCACAAATTTAATTTGAAGTTTTCCCTTTTGCAATTTTACATTTTCAGTTTCACAACTTCAATTAATAGTTTATTCCATTATTATTATTTTACAAATTCATCTCATCCCAATATCACAAGTTCATATTTCTACAAAAACAGATTTTTATAATTTTTTTTTCCAAGATTTTACATTTTCAGTTTTACAATCTCATCTTTGGTGTCAATTTGGTACAATCACATTTTTAAAACTTTGCATTTTCAGTTTCCTAAAAGTTCACAGATTGGTAACTTCTAGACCCACATTTTTGATTTTACAAATTCAATTCGACATCTTCACTTTAGCAATTTTATATTTTCAGTTTCACAACTTCAGTATGTTCAATTAACATCAACTTATTTCAGTTTGACAGTTTTGTAAATTTACAAATTTATAAATTGAATTTCAGAAATTCATAGCATCCCATCATCTTAATTTCACATTTCTACAAAATTTTCAGATTTTTATAAATTATTTTTTTTAACGATTTTACATTTCCAGTTTTACAATTTCATGCTGTCGTAATTTTACAATTTCATGATGTCAATTTAATACATTCAGTTTTAAAATTTCACGTTTTCAGTTTCCTAAAATTCAGTTTGGTAACTTCACAAAACCACATTTTTGGTTTAACAAATTCAATTCGATATCTTCACTTTTGCAATTTCACATTTTCAGTGTCACAACTTCACTTTGATCAATTAATAGTTTATTTCAGTTTGACAAATTTTGTTATTTTACAATTTTTTAAATTAAATATCACAAATTCATAGCATCCTATTATCACAATTTATGATTTCAACAAAAAGTTTTCAGATTTTCATAAATTAATTTTGCTTTTACACAATTTTAAATTTCCAGTTTTACAATTTCACTTTGTCATAATTTTATTTTTACAATTTCATTATTCACAGTTCACATTTGATACATTCACAGTCTTAAAATTTCACATTTTCACACTCCCTTTTCTGGGTACCCCGTAGCCCAAGAGACAACTCAAAATCGAAAACGACTTCTCTCCCACCTCCCAGGTAGAGGTTTAGCCGAAGTAGGGTCACATAACTCCCCCAAACAGCAGAATGCAGCGCAAACCACGAACTGAACACTATTTGGTCTATCTGTTGCCTCCAAACATGTACGGACAAACAATATAATAAATAAAATATACAATAACGCAACGTTTTCTTTGGAAGTAATTTTGAAACCGGTCGCAATGCGATGACATCTAGCGGGCGTAACACGTAACGAGGCGCAACGAAGCTACGAACATGCACAAGCAAACAACACTAAGTACCGAATTTTGGCCGGTGTCAAAAATAGGGAGATGTCCGTTACAAGCGAACGACGGGACCGGAAATTGCAAGGGGGCGCAAGACAACATAACGATAAGGCAATTTTCAGAACCCCGACATTCGGCGTGGCGCTTCGCCATTTTGTGCCTTTTGGTCTTCAGTTTTTACTAAGCGTTGGTTAATTCAAGTCAACAGAGACAAAATAGCTTTTTAAATGACCGTAGTTATTAAAGGATTTATCTGAGTTGACACGCGGACCACGGAATACTTCGAGTAGCAATAGTGAACATTATTTTTAAACAAAGGCTAGAATTCTTAACAAGACATGTAGATACAAAGGCTGAACGACATGACGGGTTTTATGACGTACCTAACAGACAAAATGGCCGACTAACGGTAAAAATTGAAAGGGTTTTTATCTAGGATTTTCTACTATGGAACAAACGCCGGTCAATTTCAGGGCCATCTCATTATGTTGAGTATGACAAAAAGAAACAGAGAGAATAAAAAAAGGTTACCTGTAAATACGTCGGGCGGCACCACACACATGATTGTTAACTTTAAAAACAGAAGAACTCATAGCGGAATAAAATCAGATAAAAACAAAGAATTAAGCGTTAGTTACGACTTTAAATTTCACACCTTCACAATTTCATAATTTTAGTTCCAAAGTTTTATAATATTGGTTTGACGTTCACTTTTACAATTTCAAATTTGACAATCCCACATTTGCAGTTTCATTTCAGTTTCACAATTTCTGTTGATGAACTAATAATTTTAAATTTCACACTTCCAGTATCATAATTTTAGATCCAAAGTTATACTATTTCAAAAATTCAGTATCGCAGTTTGAGGATCCCAGATTTTCAGTTTCATATAATTATGTATTCATAAAGTTTCATAATTTTATATATTATCAGTTTTACAATAATTTTGGTCCGGCTCTTTTCAAATTTCACCTCTCAAAATTTTCACATTTTCATAATTTCGGTTTTACGTCATTATGTCAATTTGATAAATTTGTAAATTTTTGTCTGACTTATTCAATTTCCAATATAAAAATTCATAGTATCGCAATTTGACAATCCCATATGTGCTGTTGCATAATTTCTTGTTTCACAATTTTCTAACGCATATTTAATAAATTCGATTTTAAATTTCGCACTTTAACAGTTTCATAATTTCAGTTCCACCAATTCATAATTTTGGTCTGAATAAATAATTTTTACAATTTTAAAAATTTATATTTTTACAATTTCATGGTGTCCTTAATTTCATATATTTATGATTTTAAATTTCACACCTTCACAGTTTCATAATTTTAGTTCCAAACTTTTATCATTTCGGTTTGCCATTGATTTTTACAATTTCAAAAATTCATTTTATTGCAATTTGACAATCCCACATTTGCAGTTTCATAATTTCACATTTTCATAATTTCAAATGTGAAATTTCAGTTGGTGAATTCATAATTTTAAATTTCGCACTTCCAGTATCATAATTTTGGATCCAAAGTTTCACAAATTCAAAAATTCAGTATCGCAACTTGAGGATCCCATATTTTCAATTTTATAATTTTATAGTTTCACAATTTCATATTATTAGTTCCACAATTTTCTGAGACAAATTTGATAAATTCGAGTTTAAATTTCGCGCTTCAAGTTTTATAATTTCTCTTCATAATTTTTTCTCCTAATAATTGCTCATAATCTCACATTTTCCGACTTCAAAGTTTCACGTTATTATAGTTTTGGTTTTACAGTTTCATCATGTTAATTTGACAAATTCCTATTTGTAAATTTCAGTTTCATAATTTTAGTTCCAAAGTTTTAGAATTTCAGTTTGACTTATTCATTTTTCAATATAAAAAATTCATAGTATCGGAATTTGACAATACCATATGCTGTTTCATAATTTCTAGTTTCACAATTTTCTAACGCATATTTGATAAATTCGATTTTAAATTTCGCACTTTTTACAGTTTCATAATTTCAGTTCCACAAATTCATAATTTTGGTCTGAATAATTAATTTTTACAATTTTAAAAATTTATATTTTTACAGTTTCATGGTGTCGTTAATTTTATAAATTCATGATTTCAAATTTCACACATTCACAGTTTCATAATTTTAGTTCCAAAGTTTTATAATTTTGGTTTGCCATTGATCTTTACGATTTCAAAAATTCATTTTATCGCAATTTGACAATCCCACATTTGCAGTTTCATAATTTCACATTTTCATAATTTCAAATGTAAAATTTCAGTTGATGAATTCATAATTTTAAATATCGCACTTCCAGTATCATAATTTAGTTCCAAAGTTTCACAAATTCAAAAATTCAGTATCGAAATTTGTGGATCCCTGATTTTGAGATTCATAATTTCATAGTTTCACAATTTCATATTATTAGTTCCACAATTTTCTAAGACAAATTTGATAAATTCGAGTTTAAATTGCGCGCTTCAAGTTTTATAATTTCTCTTCATAATTTTTTCTCCTAATAATTGCTCATAATCTCACATTTACCGACTTCAAATTTTCACGTTTTTATAGTTTTGGTTTTACAGTTTCATTATGTCAATTTGACAAATTCCTATTTGTGAGTTTAAATTTCGCACTTTAAACTTTATAATTTCTCTTCATAATTTTTTCTCCTAATAAGTGCTCATAATCTCACATTTTCTGACTTCAAAGTTTCACGTTTTTATAGTTTCGGTTTTACAGTTTCATTAGGTCAATTTGATAAATTCATATTTGTAAATTTCAGTTTCATAATTTTAGTTGAAAAGTTTAATAATTTTAGTCTGACTTATTCAATTTCCAATATAAAAATTCATAGTATCGCAATTTGACAATCCCATATGTGCTGTTTCATAATTTCTTGTTTCACAATTTTCTAACGCATATTTGATAAATTCGATTTTAAATTTCGCACTTTAACAGTTTCATAATTTCAGTTCCACAAATTCATAATTTTGGTCTGAATAATTAATTTTTACAATTTTAAAAAATTATATTTTTACAATTTCATGGTGTCGTTAATTTCATAAATTCATGATATTAAATTTCACACATTCACAGTTTCATAATTTTAGTTTCAAAGTTTTATAATTTTGGTTTGACATTGATTTTTACGATTTCAAAAATTCATTTTATCGCAATTTGACAATCCCACATTTGCAGGTTCATAATTTCAAATGTAAAATTTCAGTTGATGAATTCATAATTTTAAATTTCGTACTTCCAGTATCATAATTTTGGTTCCAAAGTATCACGAATTCAAAAATTCAGTATCGCAATTTGAGGATCCCATATGTGCTGTTTCATAATTTCATAGTTTCACAATTTCATATTATCAGTTCCACAATTTTCTAAGACAAATTTGATAAATTCGATTTAAAATTTCGCACTTCAAGTTTTATAATTTCTCTTCATAATTTTTTCTCCTAATAATTGCTCATAATCTCACATTTTCCGACTTCAAAGTTTCACGTTATTATAGTTTTGGTTTTACAGTTTCATTATGTCAATTTGAAAAATTCATATTTGTAAATTTCAGTTTCATAATTTTAGTTCCAAAGTGTTAGAAGTTCAGATTGACTTATTCATTTTTCAATATAAAAAATTCATAGTATCGGAATTTGACAATCCCATATGTGCTGTTTCATAATTTCTAGTTTCACAATTTTCTAACGCATATTTGATAAATTCGATATTAAATTTCGCACTTTAACAGTTTCATAATTTCAGTTCCACAAATTCATAATTTTGGTCTGAATAATTAATTTTTACAAATTTAAAAATTTATATTTTTACAATTTCATCGTGTCGTTAATTTCATAAATTCATGATTTTAAATTTCACACCTTCACAGTTTCATAATTTTGGTTCCAAAGTTTTATAATTTCGGTTTGCCATTGATTTTTACAAGTTCAAAAATTCATTTTGTCGCAATTTGACAATCCCACATTTGCAGTTTCATAATTTCAAATGTAAAATTTCAGTTGATGAATTCATAATTTTAAATTTCGCACTTCCAGTATGTTAATTTTGGTTCCAAAATTTCACAAATTCAAAAATTCAGTATCGAAATTTGAGGATCCCAGATTTTCAGTTTCATAATTTCATAGTTTCACAACTTCATATTATTAGTTCCACAATTTTCTAGACAAATTTGATAAATTCGATTTTAAATTTCGCACTTCAAGTTTTATAATTTCTCTTCATAATTTTTTCTCCTAATAATTGCTCATAATCTCACATTTTCCGACTTCAAAGTTTTACGTTTTTATAGTTTCGGTTTTACAGTTTCATTATGTCTATTTGATAGATTCCTATTTGTAAATTTCAGTTTCATAATTTTAGTTCCAAAGTTTTAGAATTTCATTTTGACTTATTCATTTTTCAATATAAAAAATTCATAGTATCGGAATTTGACAATACCATATGCTGTTTCATAATTTCTAGTTTCACAATTTTCTAACGCATATTTGATAAATTCGATATTAAATTTCGCACTTTAACAGTTTCATAATTTCAGTTCCACAAATTCATAATTTTGGTCTGAATAATTAATTTTTACAAATTTAAAAATTTATATTTTTACAATTTCATCGTGTCGTTAATTTCATAAATTCATGATTTTAAATTTCACACCTTTACAGTTTCATAATTTTGGTTCCAAAGTTTTATAATTTCGGTTTGCCATTGATTTTTACAGGTTCAAAAATTCATTTTGTCGCAATTTGACAATCCCACATTTGCAGTTTCATAATTTCAAATGTAAAATTTCAGTTGATGAATTCATAATTTTAAACTTCGCACTTCCAGTATCATAATTTTGGTTCCAAAGTATCACAAATTCAAAAATTCAGTATCGCAATTTGAGGATCCCAGATTTTCAGTTTTATAAATTTATAGTTTCACAATTTCATATTATTAGTTCCACAATTTTCTAAGACAAATTTGATAAATTTGAGTTTAAATTTCGCACTTTAAATTTTATAATTTCTCTTCATAATTTTTTCTCCTAATAAGTGCTCATAATCTCACATTTTCCGACTTCAAAGTTTCACGTTTTTATAGTTACAGTTTTACAGTTTCATTATGTCTATTTGATAGATTCGTATTTGTAAATTTCAGTTTCATAATTTTAGTTAAAAAGTTTAATAATTTTAGTCTGACTTATTCAATTTCCAATATAAAAATTCATAGTATCGCAATTTGACAATCCCATATGTGCTGTTTCATAATTTCTTTTTTCACAATTTTCTAACGCATATTTGATAAATTCGATTTTAAATTTCGCACTTTAACAGTTTCATAATTTCAGTTCCACAAATTCATAATTTTGGTCTGAATGATTAATTTTTACGATTTTAAAAAATTATATTTTTACAATTTCATGGTGTCGTTAATTTCATAAATTCATGATATTAAATTTCACACATTCAAAGTTTCATAATTTTAGTTCCAAAGTTTTATAATTTCGGTTTGCCATTGATTTTTACGATTTCAAAAATTCATTTTATCGCAATTTGACAATCCCACATTTGCAGGTTCATAATTTCAAATGTAAAATTTCAGTTGATGAATTCATAATTTTAAATTTCGTACTTCCAGTATCATAATTTTGGTTCCAAAGTTTCACAAATTCAAAAATTAAGTATCGAAATTTGAGGATCCCAGATTTTCAGTTTCATAATTTCATAGTTTCACAATTTCATATTATTAGTTCCACAATTTTCTAAGACAAATTTGATAAATTCGATTTAAAATTTCGCACTTCAAGTTTTATAATTTCTCTTCATAATTTTTTCTCCTAATAAGTGCTCATAATCTCACATTTTCTGACTTCAAAGTTTCACGTTTTTATAGTTTCGGTTTTACAGTTTCATTAGGTCAATTTGATAAATTCATATTTGTAAATTTCAGTTTCATAATTTTAGTTGAAAAGTTTAATAATTTTAGTCTGACTTATTCAATTTCCAATATAAAAATTCATAGTATCGCAATTTGACAATCCCATATGTGCTGTTTCATAATTTCTTGTTTCACAATTTTCTAACGCATATTTGATAAATTCGATTTTAAATTTCGCACTTTAACAGTTTCATAATTTCAGTTCCACAAATTCATAATTTTGGTCTGAATAATTAATTTTTACAATTTTAAAAAAATATATTTTTACAATTTCATGGTGTCGTTAATTTCATAAATTCATGATATTAAATTACACACATTCACAGTTTCATAATTTTAGTTTCAAAGTTTTATAATTTTGGTTTGACATTGATTTTTACGATTTCAAAAATTCATTTTATCGCAATTTGACAATCCCACTTTTGCAGGTTCATAATTTCAAATGTAAAATTTCAGTTGATGAATTCATAATTTTAAATTTCGTACTTCCAGTATCACAATTTTGGTTCCAAAGTTTCACAAATTCAAAAATTCAGTATCGAAATTTGAGGATCCCAGATTTTCAGTTTCATAATTTCATAGTTTCACAATTTCATATTATTAGTTCCACAATTTTCTAGACAAATTTGATAAATTCGATTTTAAATTTCGCACTTCAAGTTTTATAATTTCTCTTCATAATTTTTTCTCCTAATAATTGCTCATAATCTCACATTTTCCGACTTCAAAGTTTCACGTTTTTATAGTTTTGGTTTTACAGTTTCATTATGTCAATTTGAAAAATTCATATTTGTAAATTTCAGTTTCATAATTTTAGTTCCAAAGTGTTAGAAGTTCAGTTTGACTTATTCATTTTTCAATATAAAAAATTCATAGTATCGCAATTTGACAATCCCATATGTGCTGTTTTATAATTTCTTGTTCCACAATTTTCTAACGCATATTTGATAAATTCGATTTTAAATTTC
The DNA here is from genome assembly GCA_963583935.1 of Diaperis boleti. Classification (NCBI taxonomy): domain Eukaryota; kingdom Metazoa; phylum Arthropoda; class Insecta; order Coleoptera; family Tenebrionidae; genus Diaperis; species Diaperis boleti. The sequence continues at coordinate 11,954,526 of OY757242.1, forward strand.
GCACTTTTAACAGTTTCAAAATTTCAGTTCCACAAATTCATAATTTTGGTCTGAATAATTAATTTTTACAATTTTAAAAATTTAAATTTTTACAATTTCAGGGTGTCGTTAATTTCATATATTCATGATTTTAAATTTCACACCTTCACAGTTTCATAATTTTAGTTCCAAAATTTTATAATTTCGGTTTGCCATTGATTTTTACAATTTCAAAAATTCATTTTGTCGCAATTTGACAATCCCACATTTGCAGTTTCATAATTTCACATTTTCATAATTTCAAATGTAAAATTTCAGTTGATGAATTCATAATTTTAAATTTTGCACTTCCAGTATCATAATTTTGGTTCCAAAGTTTCACAAATTCAAAAATTCAATATCGCAGTTTGAGGATCCCAGATTTTCAGTTTCATAATTTCATAGTTTCACAATTTCATATTATTAGTTCCACAATTTTCTAAGACAAATTTGATAAATTCGAGTTTAAATTTTGCACTTCAAGTTTTATAATTTCTCATCATAATTTTTTCTCCTAATAATTGCTCATAATCTCACATTTTTCGACTTCAAAGTTTCACGTTATTATAGTTTTGGTTTTACAATTTCATTATGTCAATTTGAAAAATTCAAATTTGTAAACTTCAATTTCATAATTTTAGTTTCAAAGTTTTAGAAGTTCAGTTTGTCTGATTCAATTTTTAATATAAAAATTCATAGTATCGCAATTTGACAATCCCATATGTGCTGTTTCATAATTTCTTGTTCCACAATTTTCTAACGCATTTTTGATAAATTCGATTTTAAATTTCGCACTTTTAACAGTTTCATAATTTCAGTTCCACAAATTCATAATTTTGGTCTGAATAATTAATTTTTACAATTTTAAAAATTTAAATTTTTACAATTTCATGGTGTCGTTTAGTTTCATATATTCGTGATTTTAAATTTCACACCTTCACAGTTTCATAATTTTAGTTCCACAAATTCATAATTTTGGTCTGAATAATTAATTTTTACAATTTTAAAAATTTAAATTTTTACAATTTCATGGTGTCGTTAATTTTATATATTCGTGATTTTAAATTTCACACCTTCACAGTTTCATAATTTCAGTTCCACAAATTCATAATTTTGGTCTGAATAATTAATTTTTACAATTTTAAAAATTTATATTTTTACAATTTCATGGTGTCGTTAATTTCATAAATTCATGATTTTAAATTTCACACCTTCACAGTTTCATAATTTTGGTTCCAAAGTTTTATAATTTCGGTTTGCCATTGATTTTTACAAGTTCAAAAATTCATTTTGTCGCAATTTGACAATCCCACATTTGCAGTTTCATAATTTCAAATGTAAAATTTCAGTTGATGAATTCATAATTTTAAATTTCGCACTTCCAGTATCATAATTTTGGTTCCAAAGTATCACAAATTCAAAAATTCAGTATCGCAATTTGAGGATCCCATATGTGCTGTTTCATAATTTCATAGTTTCACAATTTCATATTATTAGTTCCACAATGTTCTAAGACAAATTTGATAAATTCGATTTAAAATTTCGCACTTCAAGTTTTATAATTTCTCTTCATAATTTTTTCTCCTAATAAGTGCTCATAATCTCACATTTTCCGACTTCAAAGTTTCACGTTTTTATAGTTACAGTTTTACAGTTTCATTATATCTATTTGATAGATTCGTATTTGTAAATTTCAGTTTCATAATTTTAGTTGAAAAGTTTAATAATTTTAGTCTGACTTATTCAATTTCCAATATAAAAATTCATAGTATCGCAATTTGACAATCCCATATGTGCTGTTTCATAATTTCTTGTTTCACAATTTTCTAACGCATATTTCATAAATTTGATTTTAAATTTCGCACTTTAACAGTTTCATAATTTCAGTTCCACAAATTCATAATTTTGGTCTGAATAATTAATTTTTACAATTTTAAAAATTTAAATTTTTACAATTTCAGGGTGTCGTTAATTTCATATATTCATGATTTTAAATTTCACACCTTCACAGTTTCATAATTTTAGTTCCAAAATTTTATAATTTCGGTTTGCCATTGAATTTTACAATTTCAAAAATTCATTTTGTCGCAATTTGACAATCCCACATTTGCAGTTTCATAATTTCACATTTTCATAATTTCAAATGTAAAATTTCAGTTGATGAATTCATAATTTTAAATTTTGCACTTCCAGTATCATAATTTTGGTTCCAAAGTTTCACAAATTCAAAAATTCAATATCGCAGTTTGAGGATCCCAGATTTTCAGTTTCATAATTTCATAGTTTCACAATTTCATATTATTAGTTCCACAATTTTCTAAGACAAATTTGATAAATTCGAGTTTAAATTTTGCACTTCAAGTTTTATAATTTCTCATCATAATTTTTTCTCCTAATAATTGCTCATAATCTCACATTTTTCGACTTCAAAGTTTCACGTTATTATAGTTTTGGTTTTACAATTTCATTATGTCAATTTGAAAAATTCAAATTTGTAAACTTCAATTTCATAATTTTAGTTTCAAAGTTTTAGAAGTTCAGTTTGTCTGATTCAATTTTTAATATAAAAATTCATAGTATCGCAATTTGACAATCCCATATGTGCTGTTTCATAATTTCTTGTTCCACAATTTTCTAACGCATTTTTGATAAATTCGATTTTAAATTTCGCACTTTTAACAGTTTCATAATTTCAGTTCCACAAATTCATAATTTTGGTCTGAATAATTAATTTTTACAATTTTAAAAATTTAAATTTTTACAATTTCATGGTGTCGTTTAGTTTCATATATTCGTGATTTTAAATTTCACACCTTCACAGTTTCATAATTTTAGTTCCACAAATTCATAATTTTGGTCTGAATAATTAATTTTTACAATTTTAAAAATTTAAATTTTTACAATTTCATGGTGTCGTTAATTTTATATATTCGTGATTTTAAATTTCACACCTTCACAGTTTCATAATTTCAGTTCCACAAATTCATAATTTTGGTCTGAATAATTAATTTTTACAATTTTAAAAATTTATATTTTTACAATTTCATGGTGTCGTTAATTTCATAAATTCATGATTTTAAATTTCACACCTTCACAGTTTCATAATTTTGGTTCCAAAGTTTTATAATTTCGGTTTGCCATTGATTTTTACAAGTTCAAAAATTCATTTTGTCGCAATTTGACAATCCCACATTTGCAGTTTCATAATTTCAAATGTAAAATTTCAGTTGATGAATTCATAATTTTAAATTTCGCACTTCCAGTATCATAATTTTGGTTCCAAAGTATCACAAATTCAAAAATTCAGTATCGCAATTTGAGGATCCCATATGTGCTGTTTCATAATTTCATAGTTTCACAATTTCATATTATTAGTTCCACAATGTTCTAAGACAAATTTGATAAATTCGATTTAAAATTTCGCACTTCAAGTTTTATAATTTCTCTTCATAATTTTTTCTCCTAATAAGTGCTCATAATCTCACATTTTCCGACTTCAAAGTTTCACGTTTTTATAGTTACAGTTTTACAGTTTCATTATATCTATTTGATAGATTCGTATTTGTAAATTTCAGTTTCATAATTTTAGTTGAAAAGTTTAATAATTTTAGTCTGACTTATTCAATTTCCAATATAAAAATTCATAGTATCGCAATTTGACAATCCCATATGTGCTGTTTCATAATTTCTTGTTTCACAATTTTCTAACGCATATTTCATAAATTTGATTTTAAATTTCGCACTTTAACAGTTTCATAATTTCAGTTCCACAAATTCATAATTTTGGTCTGAATAATTAATTTTTACAATTTTAAAAATTTAAATTTTTACAATTTCAGGGTGTCGTTAATTTCATATATTCATGATTTTAAATTTCACACCTTCACAGTTTCATAATTTTAGTTCCAAAATTTTATAATTTCGGTTTGCCATTGAATTTTACAATTTCAAAAATTCATTTTGTCGCAATTTGACAATCCCACATTTGCAGTTTCATAATTTCACATTTTCATAATTTCAAATGTAAAATTTCAGTTGATGAATTCATAATTTTAAATTTTGCACTTCCAGTATCATAATTTTGGTTCCAAAGCTTCACAAATTCAAAAATTCAATATCGCAATTTGAGGATCCCAGATTTTCAGTTTCATAATTTCATAGTTTCACAATTTCATATTATTAGTTCCACAATTTTCTAAGACAAATTTGATAAATTCGAGTTTAAATTTTGCACTTCAAGTTTTATAATTTCTCATCATAATTTTTTCTCCTAATAATTGCTCATAATCTCACATTTTTCGACTTCAAAGTTTCACGTTATTTAGTTTTGGTTTTAGAATTTCATTATGTCAATTTGAAAAATTCAAATTTGTAAACTTCAATTTCATAATTTTAGTTTCAAAGTTTTAGAAGTTTAGTTTGACTGATTCAATTTTTAATATAAAAATTCATAGTATCGCAATTTGACAATCCCATATGTGCTGTTTCATAATTTCTTGTTCCACAATTTTCTAACGCATTTTTGATAAATTCGATTTTAAATTTCGCACTTTTAACAGTTTCATAATTTCAGTTCCACAAATTCATAATTTTGGTCTGAATAATTAATTTTTACAATTTTAAAAATTTAAATTTTTACAATTTCATGGTGTCGTTAATTTCATATATTCGTGATTTTAAATTTCACACCTTCACAGTTTCATAATTTTGGTTCCAAAGTTTTATAATTTCGGTTTGCCATTGATTTTTACAGGTTCAAAAATTCATTTTGTCGCAATTTGACAATCCCACATTTGCAGTTTCATAATTTCAAATGTAAAATTTCAGTTGATGAATTCATAATTTTAAACTTCGCACTTCCAGTATCATAATTTTGGTTCCAAAGTATCACAAATTCAAAAATTCAGTATCGCAATTTGAGGATCCCAGATTTTCAGTTTTATAAATTTATAGTTTCACAATTTCATATTATTAGTTCCACAATTTTCTAAGACAAATTTGATAAATTTGAGTTTAAATTTCGCACTTTAAATTTTATAATTTCTCTTCATAATTTTTTCTCCTAATAAGTGCTCATAATCTCACATTTTCCGACTTCAAAGTTTCACGTTTTTATAGTTACAGTTTTACAGTTTCATTATGTCTATTTGATAGATTCGTATTTGTAAATTTCAGTTTCATAATTTTAGTTAAAAAGTTTAATAATTCTAGTCTGACTTATTCAATTTCCAATATAAAAATTCATAGTATCGCAATTTGACAATCCCATATGTGCTGTTTCATAATTTCTAGTTTCACAATTTTCTAACGCATATTTGATAAATTCGATTTTAAATTTCGCACTTTAACAGTTTCATAATTTCAGTTCCACAAATTCATAATTTTGGTCTGAATAATTAATTTTTACGATTTTAAAAAATTATATTTTTACAATTTCATGGTGTCGTTAATTTCATAAATTCATGATATTAAATTTCACACATTCAAAGTTTCATAATTTTAGTTCCAAAGTTTTATAATTTCGGTTTGCCATTGATTTTTACGATTTCAAAAATTCATTTTATCGCAATTTGACAATCCCACATTTGCAGGTTCATAATTTCAAATGTAAAATTTCAGTTGATGAATTCATAATTTTAAATTTCGTACTTCCAGTATCATAATTTTGGTTCCAAAGTTTCACAAATTCAAAAATTAAGTATCGAAATTTGAGGATCCCAGATTTTCAGTTTCATAATTTCATAGTTTCACAATTTCATATTATTAGTTCCACAATTTTCTAAGACAAATTTGATAAATTCGATTTAAAATTTCGCACTTCAAGTTTTATAATTTCTCTTCATAATTTTTTCTCCTAATAAGTGCTCATAATCTCACATTTTCTGACTTCAAAGTTTCACGTTTTTATAGTTTCGGTTTTACAGTTTCATTAGGTCAATTTGATAAATTCATATTTGTAAATTTCAGTTTCATAATTTTAGTTGAAAAGTTTAATAATTTTAGTCTGACTTATTCAATTTCCAATATAAAAATTCATAGTATCGCAATTTGACAATCCCATATGTGCTGTTTCATAATTTCTTGTTTCACAATTTTCTAACGCATATTTGATAAATTCGATTTTAAATTTCGCACTTTAACAGTTTCATAATTTCAGTTCCACAAATTCATAATTTTGGTCTGAATAATTAATTTTTACAATTTTAAAAAAATATATTTTTACAATTTCATGGTGTCGTTAATTTCATAAATTCATGATATTAAATTACACACATTCACAGTTTCATAATTTTAGTTTCAAAGTTTTATAATTTTGGTTTGACATTGATTTTTACGATTTCAAAAATTCATTTTATCGCAATTTGACAATCCCACTTTTGCAGGTTCATAATTTCAAATGTAAAATTTCAGTTGATGAATTCATAATTTTAAATTTCGTACTTCCAGTATCACAATTTTGGTTCCAAAGTTTCACAAATTCAAAAATTCAGTATCGAAATTTGAGGATCCCAGATTTTCAGTTTCATAATTTCATAGTTTCACAATTTCATATTATTAGTTCCACAATTTTCTAGACAAATTTGATAAATTCGATTTTAAATTTCGCACTTCAAGTTTTATAATTTCTCTTCATAATTTTTTCTCCTAATAATTGCTCATAATCTCACATTTTCCGACTTCAAAGTTTCACGTTTTTATAGTTTTGGTTTTACAGTTTCATTATGTCAATTTGAAAAATTCATATTTGTAAATTTCAGTTTCATAATTTTAGTTCCAAAGTGTTAGAAGTTCAGTTTGACTTATTCATTTTTCAATATAAAAAATTCATAGTATCGCAATTTGACAATCCCATATGTGCTGTTTTATAATTTCTTGTTCCACAATTTTCTAACGCATATTTGATAAATTCGATTTTAAATTTCGCACTTTTAACAGTTTCAAAATTTCAGTTCCACAAATTCATAATTTTGGTCTGAATAATTAATTTTTACAATTTTAAAAATTTAAATTTTTACAATTTCAGGGTGTCGTTAATTTCATATATTCATGATTTTAAATTTCACACCTTCACAGTTTCATAATTTTAGTTCCAAAATTTTATAATTTCGGTTTGCCATTGATTTTTACAATTTCAAAAATTCATTTTGTCGCAATTTGACAATCCCACATTTGCAGTTTCATAATTTCACATTTTCATAATTTCAAATGTAAAATTTCAGTTGATGAATTCATAATTTTAAATTTTGCACTTCCAGTATCATAATTTTGGTTCCAAAGTTTCACAAATTCAAAAATTCAATATCGCAGTTTGAGGATCCCAGATTTTCAGTTTCATAATTTCATAGTTTCACAATTTCATATTATTAGTTCCACAATTTTCTAAGACAAATTTGATAAATTCGAGTTTAAATTTTGCACTTCAAGTTTTATAATTTCTCATCATAATTTTTTCTCCTAATAATTGCTCATAATCTCACATTTTTCGACTTCAAAGTTTCACGTTATTATAGTTTTGGTTTTACAATTTCATTATGTCAATTTGAAAAATTCAAATTTGTAAACTTCAATTTCATAATTTTAGTTTCAAAGTTTTAGAAGTTCAGTTTGTCTGATTCAATTTTTAATATAAAAATTCATAGTATCGCAATTTGACAATCCCATATGTGCTGTTTCATAATTTCTTGTTCCACAATTTTCTAACGCATTTTTGATAAATTCGATTTTAAATTTCGCACTTTTAACAGTTTCATAATTTCAGTTCCACAAATTCATAATTTTGGTCTGAATAATTAATTTTTACAATTTTAAAAATTTAAATTTTTACAATTTCATGGTGTCGTTTAGTTTCATATATTCGTGATTTTAAATTTCACACCTTCACAGTTTCATAATTTTAGTTCCACAAATTCATAATTTTGGTCTGAATAATTAATTTTTACAATTTTAAAAATTTAAATTTTTACAATTTCATGGTGTCGTTAATTTTATATATTCGTGATTTTAAATTTCACACCTTCACAGTTTCATAATTTCAGTTCCACAAATTCATAATTTTGGTCTGAATAATTAATTTTTACAATTTTAAAAATTTATATTTTTACAATTTCATGGTGTCGTTAATTTCATAAATTCATGATTTTAAATTTCACACCTTCACAGTTTCATAATTTTGGTTCCAAAGTTTTATAATTTCGGTTTGCCATTGATTTTTACAAGTTCAAAAATTCATTTTGTCGCAATTTGACAATCCCACATTTGCAGTTTCATAATTTCAAATGTAAAATTTCAGTTGATGAATTCATAATTTTAAATTTCGCACTTCCAGTATCATAATTTTGGTTCCAAAGTATCACAAATTCAAAAATTCAGTATCGCAATTTGAGGATCCCATATGTGCTGTTTCATAATTTCATAGTTTCACAATTTCATATTATTAGTTCCACAATGTTCTAAGACAAATTTGATAAATTCGATTTAAAATTTCGCACTTCAAGTTTTATAATTTCTCTTCATAATTTTTTCTCCTAATAAGTGCTCATAATCTCACATTTTCCGACTTCAAAGTTTCACGTTTTTATAGTTACAGTTTTACAGTTTCATTATATCTATTTGATAGATTCGTATTTGTAAATTTCAGTTTCATAATTTTAGTTGAAAAGTTTAATAATTTTAGTCTGACTTATTCAATTTCCAATATAAAAATTCATAGTATCGCAATTTGACAATCCCATATGTGCTGTTTCATAATTTCTTGTTTCACAATTTTCTAACGCATATTTCATAAATTTGATTTTAAATTTCGCACTTTAACAGTTTCATAATTTCAGTTCCACAAATTCATAATTTTGGTCTGAATAATTAATTTTTACAATTTTAAAAATTTAAATTTTTACAATTTCAGGGTGTCGTTAATTTCATATATTCATGATTTTAAATTTCACACCTTCACAGTTTCATAATTTTAGTTCCAAAATTTTATAATTTCGGTTTGCCATTGAATTTTACAATTTCAAAAATTCATTTTGTCGCAATTTGACAATCCCACATTTGCAGTTTCATAATTTCACATTTTCATAATTTCAAATGTAAAATTTCAGTTGATGAATTCATAATTTTAAATTTTGCACTTCCAGTATCATAATTTTGGTTCCAAAGCTTCACAAATTCAAAAATTCAATATCGCAATTTGAGGATCCCAGATTTTCAGTTTCATAATTTCATAGTTTCACAATTTCATATTATTAGTTCCACAATTTTCTAAGACAAATTTGATAAATTCGAGTTTAAATTTTGCACTTCAAGTTTTATAATTTCTCATCATAATTTTTTCTCCTAATAATTGCTCATAATCTCACATTTTTCGACTTCAAAGTTTCACGTTATTTAGTTTTGGTTTTAGAATTTCATTATGTCAATTTGAAAAATTCAAATTTGTAAACTTCAATTTCATAATTTTAGTTTCAAAGTTTTAGAAGTTTAGTTTGACTGATTCAATTTTTAATATAAAAATTCATAGTATCGCAATTTGACAATCCCATATGTGCTGTTTCATAATTTCTTGTTCCACAATTTTCTAACGCATTTTTGATAAATTCGATTTTAAATTTCGCACTTTTAACAGTTTCATAATTTCAGTTCCACAAATTCATAATTTTGGTCTGAATAATTAATTTTTACAATTTTAAAAATTTAAATTTTTACAATTTCATGGTGTCGTTAATTTCATATATTCGTGATTTTAAATTTCACACCTTCACAGTTTCATAATTTTGGTTCCAAAGTTTTATAATTTCGGTTTGCCATTGATTTTTACAGGTTCAAAAATTCATTTTGTCGCAATTTGACAATCCCACATTTGCAGTTTCATAATTTCAAATGTAAAATTTCAGTTGATGAATTCATAATTTTAAACTTCGCACTTCCAGTATCATAATTTTGGTTCCAAAGTATCACAAATTCAAAAATTCAGTATCGCAATTTGAGGATCCCAGATTTTCAGTTTTATAAATTTATAGTTTCACAATTTCATATTATTAGTTCCACAATTTTCTAAGACAAATTTGATAAATTTGAGTTTAAATTTCGCACTTTAAATTTTATAATTTCTCTTCATAATTTTTTCTCCTAATAAGTGCTCATAATCTCACATTTTCCGACTTCAAAGTTTCACGTTTTTATAGTTACAGTTTTACAGTTTCATTATGTCTATTTGATAGATTCGTATTTGTAAATTTCAGTTTCATAATTTTAGTTAAAAAGTTTAATAATTCTAGTCTGACTTATTCAATTTCCAATATAAAAATTCATAGTATCGCAATTTGACAATCCCATATGTGCTGTTTCATAATTTCTAGTTTCACAATTTTCTAACGCATATTTGATAAATTCGATTTTAAATTTCGCACTTTAACAGTTTCATAATTTCAGTTCCACAAATTCATAATTTTGGTCTGAATAATTAATTTTTACGATTTTAAAAAATTATATTTTTACAATTTCATGGTGTCGTTAATTTCATAAATTCATGATATTAAATTTCACACATTCAAAGTTTCATAATTTTAGTTCCAAAGTTTTATAATTTCGGTTTGCCATTGATTTTTACGATTTCAAAAATTCATTTTATCGCAATTTGACAATCCCACATTTGCAGGTTCATAATTTCAAATGTAAAATTTCAGTTGATGAATTCATAATTTTAAATTTCGTACTTCCAGTATCATAATTTTGGTTCCAAAATTTCACAAATTCAAAAATTCAGTATCGAAATTTGAGGATCCCAGATTTTCAGTTTCATAATTTCATAGTTTCACAACTTTATATTATTAGTTCCACAATTTTCTAGACAAATTTGATAAATTCGATTTTAAATTTCGCACTTCAAGTTTTATAATTTCTCTTCATAATTTTTTCTCCTAATAATTGCTCACAATCTCACATTTTCCGACTTCAAAGTTTCACGTTTTTATAGTTTCGGTTTTACAGTTTCATTATGTCTATTTGATAGATTCATATTTGTAAATTTCAGTTTCATAATTTTAGTTGAAAAGTATTATAATAATTTTAGTTTGAGTTATTCATTTTTCAATATAAAAATTCAAGTATCGCAATTTGACAATCCCACATATTACGCTGTCTGTCAATTTTGATTTTTCTGTACCTGACGCTTACTTGACACGACTTGACATGGACATGGAACCAAACTCAAAATCACACTGACATTTCGTTCAGTGCAGGGTTCAGTGTGTTACCAATGGAAACAAAAATAGTATATTTTGAGTGCGTTATATTAACGCACTCAAAATGAATACTTTAACAGCTTTGTTGCAACAGCAAATTGGAAAAATAATAATTACCAACTCTTTTAATTACCCAAATTCCGCAGCCCTCCGTCCCATAAATCATCCCTCGAGATTAGCCCTAATGACAAATTTAAAACTTAACTTTCGACCCGAAACGAATCAATATTTATGAGAGGCAAACAACGAACGAACAGCTCAAAATTTGGTGACTTCTTCCATTCATCCCTTACTAAAGTTTTCTTTATTTTATTTAATTAAGGCGCGGCTCGGCCGGATTGGGGTGAGACTGCATAAATGAATGTTAAATATCTCGCTTTGTTCACCTCGTCTCAACTCCTAATGCACTAGACGCAGTTTGTCTGTGTAAAGTTGTTTAATAATTAAGTTTTTTCGGTATTGGGTCGAGGTCAACTACCTGTTCGAAAGATCGCGGCGGATAAGTCATCGTTCTGGAACGTTCTGGAGATAGAAGAGCACCGAAAAAACATTATCAACAATTACGTATATTACGTTACATTTTTATAACAGTTTTGTGCTCCAGAAAACAAAACAAAAGCTGCAGAATAAACTACAAAATGACGATATTTGCGTGGATAAAATATGACGATTTTTTTCAATAAAATAACAGATGGACTTGTCGAGATAATTTTAATTGTCGTCAGGGCTTGTTTATTTTGCACGGTAATTTTTTCCAATTGCGTCGTTTATTTTTGATTTGAATAAATAACGGTCTAAATAAATAATGCATTTGTGCATTTTCATTAATCTGGACGTGACGCCTCTCTCAAATTGTCCTAAATTCGTTTTGATGCGTACCCCCTTGAGAATTTTGATATATTTGCGATAATTCCGTTTAGATGCAGCAGTATGCAAATTATTTATTTTGAGAGACGACTGTCCCTGGCATCAGAAGTGAGAGAGTATTGAAGTCGATTCGCTTATGTTTCTATATATAGCCATATATTTATTACAACCGTCCATCTCTCCAAACTCAATCAAAACCGAAATGCATGCCCGAAATACTCTTAACTCAATAAAGGATTAATAAGTCCCCAGCGAACTCCCTCTCAACACATGTCTCGCTATGCGACAGTCTCTGGGACACATGTTTCGAGAAACTTAGGGCTTGTATTGTAACCCAATAACGGCAGCCGTTCCCTTAAGGAATTAAGGGAAGATGGGTATGCTCGTCCGGCCGTAATAATGAGTGATTCCTTTGCCTTACGAGGGGATTTGCTAGTTGGCTTTTCCTGTCTTACTTACAGCGGGATTATTGCTGCGCGAGCTTTTGTGTAAGGATCCCGTTTCCGTTCTCTGCCAGACGAGGCCGAATCCGGCAAGGATATTTTTCTGTTTCCGGGCCTATAATGCAATATAATATAAAACAGATCAAATATATTGCTTTCGAAAAATATATGTTCCAACTATCGGTTTAATTTTCAAATCTTTAGATTTTAAGTAATCAGGTGTGATAACCCCCTTGAACGTCTTCTTTCGAATACGATCTAGTGCCTTTGTTCGTTTGGTCGGCAACTGTGTGAAAATTTAATAACAATTTGCAGCCAATTAATTCCATTTGCAATTTGCAATAATTTCATCAGATTATGTTATATGAAGTTGTTAACCCTCACAGCCATAAATTTAAAAAAAATGAAAAATTCGAGAGTTGTTGGTGGTTCGACAGCCAACAAGTAAAAGAGCCGATCTATCCCGGTATCCCCACCACTGGATATCAGCGCTGCCGAATACAGCGAGTTCGGAATGTTTTCCATGAATTGTCTGGTTAAAAAGGTTTGCAAATTCTCAGGTTCTCAGGTGGCCAGGTTTTTTAGGTTGTCAGGTACTCAGGCAGGTTTCCACTCTCGCACACTTGTTGGTTCCTTCATTTAGAGGTTATAAGGTTCTCGGGTTGTTTCGTTAGATCGATATTTTGTGAGTATGAAAATCTGACAATTAATTAATTTCATATTTTCGTATTTAATTAATTTGATATTTTGTTGCTCAGTTCGCGATTTTGTGACAAATATTGTCTCAATTTAATATTTCATGAATTTGATAATACTATATCACAATTTCTTTAATATAACGGTTTCTGTTTCGATAGTTTTATTTTTCACTGATTTTTCGTTATATTTTATGATATTTTAATAGAATTACTCTGATAATTGGATATTGTACTCTATCTGATATATTGATATTTGATTAATTTTCTATTTTCCTATTTCGTATATTCGAGATATCGTTATTTGCAATAATTGTTAATTTATTATTTTCTCGTTTCGGCAATCGTGATATTTTCATATGTGATTAGTCTGATGTTTCGTTAATCTCAATTTTTATCTAGTTTTATTTAGTTTCGTAGTTTCATAGTTTCAGGTAGTTGCTATTTTATCAATATTTATTACGATTTCTTTATTGTAACTTTTGCTGCTTCGATAGTTTGATATTTCTCTGATTTTTCGCTATTTGATGTTTTACGAAATTCTTCCGTTAATTGGCTATTTTTTCTTTCGTCTGATATTTTGGTATTCTTTGATTTGATTTGCTATAAAATTGCTATTTCGTATATTTGAGAAATCGTTAATTGCTATTTTAGTTTTTTACAGATTTACAGTTTTTTTACAGTTTTACAGTTCTACAGTTCCACCGTTTAACACTTCTACAGTCCTTCAGTTTTTTACAGTTCTACACTTATACAGTTTTACAGTTTTTTACAGTTTTACAGTTATACATTTCAACAGTTTTACAGTTTTTTACAGTTTTTTTCCTACAATTTTTTGCAGTTTTACAGGTTTTTAAAGTTTTAGAGTTCTACATTTTTTTACAGTTTTACAGTTTTTCACAGTTTTACAGTTTTACGGCTCTACAGCTTTGTAGCTCTAAAGTTTTACTTTTTTACAGTTCTACAGTTTTACAGTTCTACAGCTCTACAGTTTTACAGTTTTACGGCTCTACAGTTTTACAGCTCTACAGTTTTAGTTTTTCACAGTTTTACAGTTCAACAGCTTTACAGTTCTACGGTTCTACAGTTCTTCAATTCTACAGTTCTACAATTCTACAGTTCTACAGTTCTACAGTTCTACAGTTCTACAGTTCTACAGTTCTACAGTTCTACAGAACTACAGTTCTACAGTTCTACAGTTCTACAGTTCTACAGTTCTACAGTTCTACAGTTCTACAGTTCTACAGTTCTACAGTTCTACAGTTCTACAGTTCTACAGTTCTACAGTTCTACAGTTCTACAGTTCTACAGTTCTACAGTTCTACAGTTCTACAGTTCTACAGTTCTACAGTTCTACAGTTCTACAGTTCTACAGTTCTACAGTTCTACAGTTCTACAGTTCTACAGTTCTACAGTTCTACAGTTCTACAGTTCTACAGTTCTACAATTCTACAGTTCTACAGTTCTACAGTTCTACAGTTCTATAATTCTACAGTTTTACAGCTTTGCAGTTTTACAGTTCTACATTTTTACAGTTTTATAGCTCTAAAATTCAACAGTTTTACAGCTCTAAAGTTTTATTTTTTTACATTTCTACAGCTCTACAGTTTTACGGCTCTACAGTTTTACAGCTCTAAAGTTTTAGTTTTTTACAGTTCTGCAGTTTTACAGTTCTATAGCTCTACAGTTTTACAGTTTTACATCTCTACAGTTTTACAGCTCTACAGTTTTAGTTTTTAACAGTTTTACAGTTCTACAGTTCTACAGTTCTTCAGTTCTACAGTTCTACAATTTTACAGCTCTATAATTCTACAGTTTTACAGCTTTGCAGTTCTACAGTTCTTCAGTCCTACAGTCCTACTGTTCTGCAGTTCTACAGTTCCATAATTCTACAGTTTTACAGCTTTGCAGTTTTACAGTTCTACATTTTTACAGTTTTATAGCTCTAAAATTCAACAGTTTTACAGCTCTAAAGTTTTATTTTTTTACATTTCTACAGCTCTACAGTTTTACGGCTCTACAGTTTTACAGCTCTAAAGTTTTAGTTTTTTACAGTTCTGCAGTTTTACAGTTCTATAGCTCTACAGTTTTACAGTTTTACATCTCTACAGTTTTACAGTTTTACATCTCTACAGTTTTACAGCTCTACAGTTTTAGTTTTTAACAGTTTTACAGTTCTACAGTTCTACAGTTCTACAGTTCTTCAGTTCTACAGTTCTACAATTTTACAGCTCTATAATTCTACAGTTTTACAGCTTTGCAGATATACAGTTTTACAGTTCTATAGTTCTAAAGTTCTAAAGTTCTAAAGTTCTACAGTTCTACAGTTTTACAGCTTTACAGCTTTACAGTTTTATAGCTTTGCAGTTCTACAGTTCTACAGTTCGAGAATTTTATAGTTTTACCGTTTAACAGTTTTTTGCAGTTCTACATTTTTCTACAGATTTTTGCAGTTTATTAGTTTTACAGTTTTACAGTTCTACATTTCAACAATTTTACAGTTTTTTACAGTTTTTTTTTACAATTTTACAATTTTTTAGTTTTACAGGTTTTTAAAGTTTTACAGTTCTACATTTTTTACAGTTCTACAGTTTTTTACAGTTTTACGGCTCTGCAGTTTTACAGCTCTACAGTTTTAGTTTTTTAGAGTTTTACAGTTCAACAGCTTTACAGTTCTACAGTTCTTCAGTTCCACAGTTCTACAGTTATACAGCTTTACAGTTTTATAGCTTTACAGTTCTACAGTTCTACAGTTTTACAGTTCTATAGTTCTAAAGTTTAACAGTTTTACAGTTCTACAGCTCTACAGTTTTACAGCTCTACAGTTTTGCAGCTCTACAGTTTTAGTTCTTCACAGTTTTACAGTTCAACAGCTTTACAGTTCTACAGTTCTTAAGTTCTACAGTTCTACAGTTTTACAGCTTTACAGTTTTGCAGTTTTACAGCTTTGCAGTTCTACAGTTTTACAATTCTATAGTTTTAAAGTTCAACAGTTTTACAGCTCTAAAGTTTTAGTTTCTTACAGTTCTACAGTTTTACAGTTCTACAGCTCTACAGTTTTATAGTTTTACAGCTCTACAGTTTTACAGCTTTGCAGATCTACAGTTTTACAGTTCTATAGTTCTAAAGTTCTAAAGTTCTAAAGTTCTAAAGTTCTACAGTTCTACAGTTTTACAGCTTTACAGTTTTACAGCTTTGCAGTTCTACAGTTCGAGAATTTTATAGTTTTACCATTTTACAGTTTTTCGCAGTTCTACATTTTTTTACAGATTTTTGCAGATTATTAGTTTTACAGTTCTACATTTCAACAATTTTACAGTTTTTTGCAGTTTTTTTTTCTACAATTTTACAATTTTTTAGTTTTACAGGTTTTTAAAGTTTTACAGTTCTACATTATTTACAGTTCTACAGCTTTTTTACAGTTTTACGGCTCTGCAGTTTTACAGCTCTACTGTTTTAGTTTTTTAGAGTTTTACAGTTCAACAGCTTTACAGTTCTACAGTTCTTCAGTTCCACAGTTCTACAGTTATACAGCTTTACAGTTTTATAGCTTTACAGTTCTACAGTTCTACAGTTTTACAGTTCTATAGTTCTAAAGTTTAACAGTTTTACAGCTCTAAAGTTTTAGTTTTTTACAGTTCTACAGTTTTACAGTTCTACAGTTTTACAGTTCTACAGTTCTACAGTTTTACAGCTTTACAGTTTTGCAGTTTTACAGCTTTGCAGTTCTACAGTTTTACAATTCTATAGTTTACAGTTCAACAGTTTTACAGCTCTAAAGTTTTAGTTTTTTACAGTTCAACAGTTTTACAGTTCTACATTTCAACAATTTTACAGTTTTTTACTATTCTTTATCTACAATTTTACAATTTTTTACAGTTTTACAGTTTTACAGTTTTCTTTACAGTTTTACAGTTTTTTACAATTTTAAAGTTTTTTACAGTTTTACAGTTTTACGGCTCTACAGCTTTGCAGCTCTAAAGTTTTAGTTTTTTACAGTTCTACAGTTTTACAGTTCTACAGCTCTACAGTTTTACAGTTTTACGGCTCTACAGTTTTACAGCTCTACAGTTTTAGTTTTTCACAGTTTTACAGTTCAACAGCTTTACAGTTCTACGGTTCTACAGTTCTTCAGTTCTACAGTTCTACAATTCTACAGTTCTACAGTTCTACAGTTCTACAGTTCTACAGTTCTACAGTTCTACAGTTCTACAGTTCTACAGTTCTACAGTTCTACAGTTCTACAGTTCTACAGTTCTATAATTCTACAGTTTTACAGCTTTGCAGTTCTACAGTTCTTCAGTCCTACAGTCCTACTGTTCTACAGTTCTACAGTTCTACATTTCTACAGTTCTACAGTTCTACAATTCTACAGTTCTACAGTTCTACAGTTCTACAGTTCCATAATTCTACAGTTTTACAGCTTTGCAGTTCTACAGTTCTACATTTTTACGGCTTTACAGTTTTACGGCTCTAAAGTTTTAGTTTTTTACAGTTCTGCAGTTTTACAGTTCTATAGCTCTACAGTTTTACAGTTTTACATCTCTACAGTTTTACAGTTTTACATCTCTACAGTTTTAGTTTAACAGTTTTACAGCTCTACAGTTCTACAGTTCTTCAGTTCTACAGTTCTACAATTTTACAGCTCTTTAATTCTACAGTTTTACAGCTTTGCAGATCTACAGTTTTACAGTTCTATAGTTCTAAAGTTCTACAGTTCTACAGTTTTACAGCTTCACAGTTTTACAGCTTTGCAGTTCTACAGTTCTACAGTTCGAGAATTTTATAGTTTTACCGTTTTACAGTTTTTCGCAGTTCTACATTTTTTTACAGATTTTTGCAGATTATTAGTTTTACAGTTTTACAGTTCTACATTTCAACAATTTTACAGTTTTTTGCAGTTTTTTTTTTCTACACTTTTACAATTTTTTAGTTTTACAGGTTTTTAAAGTTTTACAGTTCTACATTTTTTACAGTTCTACAGCTTTTTTACAGTTTTACGGCTCTGCAGTTTTACAGCTCTACTGTTTTAGTTTTTTAGAGTTTTACAGTTCAACAGCTTTACAGTTCTACAGTTCTTCAGTTCCACAGTTATACAGCTTTACAGTTTTATAGCGTTACAGTTCTACAGTTCTACAGTTTTACAGTTCTATAGTTCTAAAGTCTAACAGTTTTACAGCTCTAAAGTTTTAGTTTTTTACATTTCTACAGTTTTACAGTTCTACAGTTCTTAAGTTCGACAGTTCTACAGTTTTACAGCTTTACAGTTTTGCAGTTTTACAGCTTTGCAGTTCTACAGTTTTACAATTCTATAGTTTTAAAGTTCAACAGTTTTACAGCTCTAAAGTTTTAGTTTTTTACAGTTCTACAGTTTTACAGTTCTACAGCTCCACAGTTTTACAGTTTTACGGCTCTACAGTTTTACAGCTCTACAGTTTTAGTTTTTCACAATTTTACAGTTCAACAGTTTTACAGTTCTACATTTCAACAATTTTACAGTTTTTTACTATTCTTTTTCTACAATTTTACAATTTTTTACAGTTTTACAGTTTTACAGTTTTACAGTTTTACAGTTTTACAGTTTTACAGTTTTACAGTTTTTTTACAGTTTTACAGTTTTTTACAGTTTTACAGTTTTACAGTTTTACAGTTTTACAGCTCTACAGTTTTATATCTTTACAGTTTTACAGCTCTACACTTTTAGTTTTTCACAGTTTCTTACAGTTTTACAGTTTTACAGCTTTACAGCTATACAATTCTACACTTCTAAAGTTCTATAGTTCTACAGTTTTACAGTTTTACAGCTTTGCAGTTCTACAGTTCTACAGTTTGAGAATTTTATAGTTTTACAGCTTTACAGTTTTTCGCAGTTCTACAGTTTTTTACAGATTTTTGCTGTTTTTTAGTTCTACATTTTAACAGTTTTACAGTTTTTTACTATTCTTTTTCTGCAATTTTACAATTTTTTACAGTTTTACAGGTTTTTAAAGTTTTACAGTTCTACAGTTTTTTACAGTTCTACAGTTTTACGGCTCTGCAGTTTTACAGCTCTACAGTTTTAGTTTTTTACAGTTTTACAGTTCAACAGCTTTACAGTTCTACAATTCTACAGTTCTACAGTTTTACAGTTTTACAGATTTACAGTTTTACAGCTTTGTAGTTCTACAGTTCTATAGTTTTAAAGTTCAACAGTTTTACAGCTCTAAAGTTTTGTTTTCTACAGTTTTACAGTTTTACAGTTTTACAGTTCTACAGGTCTTCAGTTCTACAGTTTTACAGCTCTACAGTTTTAGTTTTTCAGAGTTTTACAGTTCAACAGCTTTACAGTTCTACAGTTCTACAGTTATACAGTTCTACAGTTCTATAGTTCTTTAGTTCTACAGTTTTACAGTTTTACAGTTTTACAGCTCTATAGTTTTAGTTTTTTACAGTTTTACAGTTTCTTACAGTTTTACAATTCTGCAGCTTTACAATTTTTTTACAGTTTTTTACAGTTCTTTTTCTACAATTATATTTACAGTTTTACAGTTTTACGGCTCTATAGTTTTACAGCTCTAAAGTTTTAGTTTTTTAAAGTTCTACAGTTTTACAATTTTACAGTTTTTCGGCTCTACAGTTTTACAGTTTTACGGCTCTACAGTTTTACAGATCTACAGTTTTACTTTTTCACAGTTTTACAGTTCAACAGCTTTACAGTTCTTTGGTTCTACAGTTCTACAGTTCTAAAGTTCTACAGTTCTACAGTTCTACAGTTCTACAGTTCTACAGTTCTACAGTTCTACTGTTCTACAGTTCTACAGTTCTACAGTTCTACAGTTCTAGAGTTCTACAGTTCTACAGTTCTACAGTTTTACAGTTTCAGTTGCACACTTTCACACTTTCACACTTTCACAGTTTCACACTTTCACAGTTTCGGTTTCACAGTTTCACAGATTTTCAGTTTTACAGTTTCAGTTTATTCAGTACTGCAGTTTTACAGTTCTACAGATGATTCAATTTTACAATGATGGAATCTGGGATAATTTGCCAGTTAGATGATTTATAGGTTTGATATTTCCATAATTTGATAGTCTGTAGCCTGATAGTCGATATTCAATAGTGGTTAATTGTGATCGGTAGTTGATACCAGATTAATAAAATACTAAAATACCAACTTACTCTCTACTTTGTAGTTTTTCCGCTTTTATTATCTTTGCCCCTTTTTTACTCAATGTTCTGTTAACCTGGCATTGTGTCATTTTGTTTCTTCTTCTTAATCTTCACGAAATGATACTCTCTTTTATTTATTTAATGCATTGTAACGAAGTTCCCAAGGACAAGTTCTCCGCTCAGCCGATTGGCTCCCCCAAACCCCACCCCCTAAATCGTACCGTTGACATGTTGGAAAAAATACTTCCCGGTGTCGGATTGGGATGTCCCTTTCACCCCGGCAATCAAACAAATAGGAGGCTGCGACTACAACTGTCCGGGAACCGTTACGACTTCCCCCAGCCACCTTCTCACTTCGGACCAAGACCTTTGCAACAAACCATTAACATGTCGACACCAGTAAAAAAGTGCGCTCCTGATAAAGCCCTCCCGAAATTTCTTCGTTGCCCGAAACCGCCGCGATCTGGCTTTAAAGAAGACGCCATGTCAATAAGTGATAAGACATTGACTTTCCCACACTGCGCCATGCTTCTCTATAAAAGACGCTCCGCTCTCATGGAGCAGGCAGTCCTCTAGCTAGACAGCTGACCCCTGCCATACCGTACTCCGGTGTAGCCACTTCAGCCGCATTTTACATTTAACTCTTTCATATTTCACCAGTTCGTAAATTCTATACTTGGATATTTGGTAATATTCGTTTTTTGTTATTAAGGTAATATAAATATTTCTGCGCACTGATCTTGGGATTTCGTTTGTTTAATGTTTTGTCATTACCGTGATTTGATATTTCTTTTAATTAGTTTTTATATGTTGATATTTCGGTAACAAGTTGGGACATTGTGACTCTTTCTGCGGTCGGGTTGCCTCGAGGTATGCTCCACTGGACCGCGCGTAGCTACACCGGAGTAAGGTACGCCCGAGGTAAGCTGTCTAGTTTGCCGGGAGGGAAAAATAAAACTGACACAGTGTGACGCGTCCGTGTATTAATCAGGAATTACCGAGAATATGGATAGGAATGGGGAGGATGGTCGGCTGGTGCTCACCTTCTTGGACTGGAACTTCTTCGAAAAGGGCACGACTCACATCTGACTTCTGCAGCTGAGCGGAGCTAGGGAAAGAGTCTTGTCACTGCGTCCTCTTTCCAATGAGACGACGTCGGCTCCGGACACCACGGCGAGTCCGGGATAGCGGCATCCGGAGCGCGCTCTTTATACTGACCACGGAAGTGAAAGAATTGCTCCGCTCAAAGCTTTCTTGCTATGTAAACGGTTTGAATTTGGACGTAGGGTGCAAGGCCTCGGACACGCAATGAAGCAGCGGCCAGCTACTAGCGGGATGAACCGACCGTGACGGTAAAGGTCGCTGGTAACTTCGTTACAACATTTCAGTCCAGATTTCCATATTCTGGAGTTGATAATTCCCCAGATTGTAATAAATGTTTCCGTTTTAGGATTATAATAATTTTTCAATGATTCTCGTTAAAATCGAGTGAATCTTCATCGTTTTACCAGCAGAATGAACGAGACATCCACGAAATAGTTGTCGAGGAAATAGTAAAGCAACAGCAGCAATATCACCCCCGCATTTCTATAAACACAAATTCCGCAAAGCCCCCGGCACGAAATAAATATCCAACTCGGGGCTATTTACAGTAATCGAACCAAACTTCAATATATTGATAAAAGTAGTTGCTCCAAAGAAACGATCATAAACTAAATTAAACTCCTCGCTTGAGAGATCCATCGCACAAAGTGGGTAATCTAGGTAGCGATATCCTTGTAAGTAATCAAAGAAAAGGAATTTTTTGCCAATTCGGTTCGACGTTCGGGAAGTAAAGTCGAGAGAGACGCTGCGCGTCCACAACCATTTTTAAAATTTAACGAGCGGAATGACGACTGCGAAAAGTCGGTTAATAATTAACGGACGGAGATTTGCCGATGTTTTCGTTGCGAGAGTGTCGCGTATTTTTGCAGAAAGGGATTAAACAAATCTGATTAGAAAAATCTATGGCTGGACGAGTGCCGTTGTTTATGGAAGCTGTTGTTTTAGCGGGATGTAATCGGTTCGGGTTTTATGTGATTGGAGGGAAATTAGACGGGGGGAATGCCGAGTGGAAAAAATATTGTGAGCATTAGTTGTAAACTTTTTTTTATTATGACAAAATTGGAAAGACAACATTAGACAACAGTTTCTGTATGCCATATTCGCATTTTGGAATTTGGTAGAATTGTCAACTTCATCATCACATTCTCACATTCTCTTTCTATTTATGCTACAATATATTTATTTCTAAATTGTTGTAATCGGAGTATAAAAATTAAAACTGTCGGATCACACACATTTATTTTCCTTCAGCAAACCAACAACTGCCAACGAATTCTCCCTCCCGCTCCTCGACTCGTTTCGCGCGTTCCTCATAATATATCTCCGCTATCTCCGCAACATATCTACAACTCATATTTTCACAATTTCACCTCTTCAACACAAAGCTATTATTGCGAAGCAGCTCGCATTTAGCGGCAACGTTTTTGATCAATGCTCGCGTGCCGAGGTATTATTATGAACTGACATTAATTTGTCAACAATGCTGTCAGCGGCAATAAATTCCCCAACACGTCCGGTAAGAAGGTGAATGGCTATAATTATGAGCCTTTTCTGAACACAGCAGACATCGACGGTAATTTATTGAAAAGGCAATTAGAGCCGTGACGTGGTACAATGAAGTTTTTCTTGTGGGGTTAATGGAACCGTATGGGACCGTGATGCCATCATGTTTCTTTAAATTTGGTCTGCGTCTTCCCTTAGACAATTTTTGTTTAGTTTCGATCTCCATTTTTATATCCTTGTGTATCTATGAAATGGAACTTAATACCCTGTAGATTTCCATGTAAATTATACTCGAAAACTGAATCCATATTGTGTGTCAACAAGACAAAGGAAATGCAGCATTCTTGTGCTACCGGCGATATCGATCCCCGGTTCGTAATCAAGAAATAGAACTCTGGTCTTTTCCGATATGAAATGTAAACAGCGGATTACCACCGATCACTTTCCAATTCCCGGTATTAACATTTTTCCGCGGCGCAGTTCTTCCCCTTATTTGTGAAATGCCAGCTCGTAGTACGAACAGAGTACACAGATGTAATAACGAAGATTATTTCCAGGTGCATTTTTCCGCACTGTATGATTCTAAAATGTTATTCGAATTAGAATAATTTTTCCAGGATCCTGTTGGGACATGATCCCCACATTCGTGTTACAGCACTGGGAAAGCGCGGGAAACCAGCACCAGGATCGTCGTCGTGGGTACACCGACTTGGTGAAAAGGTGGTTGCTTTGTTGCTGCCGCGTTCCGCTGCTGTAGTTACGAATGATAAATAATTAATATGGATAGAGACACTTTTTGCAAGAGGAGTGTAGAAAAAGAGAAAGAAATAGTTAACAAATTAATTAAATAACGAACAAAAATACGAGCAATAAAATAAGCTTGTGAGAAAGAAAGACCAAAAATAAACAAACGAGAGAAAAGTGAGAAAGAAATAGAAATATGAAAGGTAGTGAGAGAAATATAAGGGAGTGACAGAATAATAAAAGTGGGGGCGAAAGTAATTAAATAAAAAAAAAGAATTATATACAATAAAAAAGACAAGAATATAAAAAAGCCCCTTGTAACATTTGTATCAGAAAATAAAGAAAAATATTCGGCCAAGGCCAAACACCCACCCCCTTCCCCGGCCCAATTGACCCCCATGTCTCAAAAGCCACTTGTGACAATTGTATCAGAAAATGAAGAAAAATACTCGACCAAGGGAGCCGTCCTGTCCCAAGAGGCACCCCTTGTCCCAAAAGCCACTTGTAACATTCGTAACAAGGGCCCCCCTTGTTTGTAATTTGATAATGGCTATTAGCATATTAGTAGTAGTTCTCGTCCTAAGAATTCACTTCTGTCACGATTTTGACGCCAGAAAAACTGATTTCTACTCCCGCTTGTGTAAAAATAAGAATTAAAGTGAGATAGAGGAAGATAGAATGAAAAGAAGGGAGAATAAGAGAGAATGAGTAAGAAAAGACAAAGTTAATAATTGGGACATATAGGAAGAGAGATAATGCGAGAGATAGTAGCGATGTTAGAGAGAGATGCGTAAAGATAATGTGATAGACACAAGGAGAGTATTGTAGTAATGGGAACAAACCGTGAAGGAAATGCAAACAGATGGAAGACAAAAAGAACAATAGAGGAAGAAAACAACATGTAAAATGTGTAAAATAAATGAGAAAAAATTATGAAAAAAGAGAAAACGATAAAAGATAGTAGGTGGGACAAATAGAAAGAGAGAGATATATATATTGAAAGATGGGAAAGGACAGTATGTGATAGATAAAAAGAGAGAATGATAGTAATGGGAACAAAAGGATAATTTTCTGGTGCTATCACAGTATGTTTGTTGCTCCTTCACCTCTCCCACTCCTTTCGGATATATCATATCATATAGCAGTGTTGAGGGGTGGTTCACACCGAGCCGCACTGTGATGTGAGTCAAGCAATGCAGTCCGCGGTGACAAATTGGGTAAAAAAAAATAAAATTAAAACATACGGATTGAGAATGTACTGGAAGATGAAAGAGTAAAAGGTACAGTGAGAAACATTAAACAAAAAAAGAAAGCTAGAGGAGAGTCAAACAGAAAATTGGAAACTAATGAATGGAAAAATATTTTATAGACAGTTATTCTTTGTAGAAAAGAGAAAGAAATAATCACAAATTAATTAAATAATTAATAAAGCAATCAAAAGAGAATACATCTCTACAGAGAGGGAAGAGAGAAACAGACATACAGAAAAAAATAAAAATAAAGGCGATTTATATAAAATGAAAGACACAGAATGGTAAGAGAAAGAGAGAAACATCAAAGAATGAAAAGAAAATGAAAATAAGAGAGCAAGATACAGGAGAGAAATATCTAAAATAAGAAAGGAATTAACATAAAAATTATAAAAAGAATAAAGAGAGGCAATAACAAAATAAAATAGAAAGGCTAGAAATAATAGAATAAAAACAACATCAAAAATAAACCGTCTAACAAAACGTAAAGAATATGTACAGAAAGATGAAAACAGAAAAATTTAAAAAAGATAATGATGAAAGAGAATGCAAAAGATGAGAGAAAATTATGAAAAATGACAAAAAGATAAACTTACTGTTGAAAAAGAAGAATTAAAGAAAGATGCAGAAGTATAGAAGGAAAGGAAGAGAGAATAAGAAAGAAGAGTAGGAAAAAATAAAGATACTAAGTGGAACAAATAGGCAGACAGTGTGGGAGAGATAGTAACGGAGTGAGAGGGACAGAGATATTGAAAGATGCGAAAGACCAGAATGTAATAGATACAAGGAAAGGATTGTAGTATGGGAACAAACCGACGGAGAGAATAAGGGGTGGAAACATAATTAGAAGAAAGATAGTGATACCTTTCTGATGGTACCAAAGAGATGGCACCACGATGCGTCTGAACAGCATTCTGTCGTCATGTTTCGGTTATACTACACTGATCAGGTCTAATAAGACCGAAAAAAAGCAAAAGGCTAACAGAGAGATAAAGACGACAATAAAAAGGAAAAATGAAAGAAAAAGGAACGGAAAAAAAATTGAAAAAAATCTGGAGAGAATATCTGAAGCGAGTGATACTACAAAGAGAGGGATAAAAAAGAGAGATTGAGTAAGATGGAAGGGATAGAGAAATGATGTGAATATAAAAAGAAAAACAAGAGACAAAATTTTGCAGAAGAAAGAGCGAGAGAGAGAGAGAGAGCGAAAGAAGAGACAATTGTCAAAAATTAAATATGAATTAAAAGAAAGACAGAACAAGAATAAAAGAAGAACACAAAGAAAATATTAATGTAAAACGAAGAGAGAATGTCAAAAGATATATTTGAAGTAAGATGAGTCAACAAAAGAAGAAAAGGAAAGAAGTTCTTCACTGAAGAGAGTGAATAAAATACTTTTTGTGTTTCATTGCGTATTTACTTCTTGATCTCTTGGTTCTGTGCTTCCTTATTTTATAGTTTACTGGAGGGTGACTGAAACATCTGTTGACGCTCTATCTTACTCATCGTTTCATTTTTGACATATGACAGCTAACCAAAGAGACCAAAGATACTCAAGAAACTAAAGAGAATAAAGGGACTAATGAGTCTAAAGAGTCTGAAGAGTCTGAAGAGTCTGAAGAGTCTGAAGAGTCTGAAGAGTCTGAAGAGTCTGAAGAGTCTGAAGAGTCTGAAGAGTCTGAAGAGTCTGAAGAGTCTGAAGAGTCTGAAGAGTCTGAAGAGTCTGAAGAGTCTGAAGAGTCTGAAGAGTCTGAAGAGTCTGAAGAGTCTGAAGAGTCTGAAGAGTCTGAAGAGTCTGAAGAGTCTGAAGAGTCTGAAGAGTCTGAAGAGTCTGAAGAGTCTGAAGAGTCTGAAGAGTCTGAAGAGTCTGAAGAGTCTGAAGAGTCTGAAGAGTCTGAAGAGTCTGAAGAGTCTGAAGAGTCTGAAGAGTCTGAAGAGTCTGAAGAGTCTGAAGAGTCTGAAGAGTCTGAAAAGTCTGAAGAGTCTGAAGAGTCTAAAGCGACAAAAGAAACTTAAGAGACTGCAGATACCAAAGAGACTACAGAGACCAAAGATGCCAAATAAACGAAAGAAACGGTTTAAGAGATAAGACAACTGTGATGAAAAACACTAAAGGTACTAAAGAGACCAAAGACGTTAAGGAAACTAAAGAAACCGAAGAGACCAGCGAACCTAATTATGGTAAATAGACTAAGGGTACTAAAATGCTAGAGCCCAAAGAAACTAGAGAGATTAAAGAAATCAAAAGATAAACAAAAAGACCAAAATAGACAAGATGACAAAAGAGAACAGAGGGCCCTCAAAGACCAAAGAGATTAAAGAAGCAAGAGTCTAAAAACAAAAAAGACACAAAAATACCAAGAGACCAAAGGGACCAAAAAGACTACAGAGGTCAAAGATACCACATAGGCCAAAGAAACGATTTAAGAGATAAGACAACTGTGAGGAGAGAGACTAAAGGAACTAAAGAGGCCAAAAAGACTATGTAGAGTAAGAGACCAAAAAAACCTAAGAAACTAAAGAGATTAAAGAGACTAAAGAGACTAAAGAGACTAAAGAGACTAAAGAGACTAAAGAGACTAAAGAGACTAAAGAGACTAAAGAGACTAAAGAGACTAAAGAGACTAAAGAGACTAAAGAGACTAAAGAGACTAAAGAGACTAAAGAGACTAAGAGACTAAAAAGACAGTAGAGACTAAAGAGACTGCAGATACCAAAGAGACTACAGAGACCAAAGATGCCAAATAAACGAAAGAAACGGTTTAAGAGATAAGACAACTGTGAGGAGAGAGACTAAAGGAACTAAAGAGGCCAAAAAGACTATGTAGAGTAAGAGACCAAAAAGACCTAAGAAACTAAAGAGATTAAAGAGACTAAAGAGACTAAAGAGACAAAGAGACTAAAGAGACTAAAGAGACTAAAGAGACTAAAGAGACTAAAGAGACTAAAGAGACTAAAGAGACTAAAGAGACTAAAGAGACTAAAGAGACTAAAGAGACTAAAGAGACTAAAGAGACTAAAGAGACTAAAGAGACTAAAGAGACTAAGAGACTAAAAAGACAGAAGAGACTAAAGAGACTAAAGAGACTGCAGATACCAAAGAGACTACAGAGACCAAAGATGCCAAATAAACGAAAGAAACGGTTTAAGAGATAAGACAACTGTGATGAAAGACACTAAAGGTACTAAAGAGACCAAAGACGTTAAGGAAACTAAAGAAACCGAAGAGACCAGCGAATCTAATTATGGTAAATAGACTAAGGGTACTAAAATGCTAGAGCCCAAAGAAACTAGAGAGATTAAAGAAATCAAAAGATAAACAAAAAGACCAAAATAGACAAGATGACAAAAGAGAACAGAGGGCCCTCAAAGACCAAAGAGATTAAAGAAGCAAGAGTCTAAAAACAAAAAAGACACAAAAATACAAAGAGACCAAAGGGACCAAAAAGACTACAGAGGTCAAAGATACCACATAGGCCAAAGAAACGATTTAAGAGATAAGACAACTGTGAGGAGAGAGACTAAAGGAACTAAAGAGGCCAAAAAGACTATGTAGAGTAAGAGACCAAAAAAACCTAAGAAACTAAAGAGATTAAAGAGACTAAAGAGACTAAAGAGACTAAAGAGACTAAAGAGACTAAAGAGACTAAAGAGACTAAAGAGACTAAAGAGACTAAAGAGACTAAAGAGACTAAAGAGACTAAAGAGACTAAAGAGACTAAAGAGACTAAAGAGACTAAAGAGACTAAAGAGACTAAAGAGACTAAAGAGACTAAAGAGACTAAAGAGACTAAAGAGACTAAAGAGACTAAAGAGACTAAGAGACTAAAAAGACAGTAGAGACTAAAGAGACTAAAGAGACTGCAGATACCAAAGAGACTACAGAGACCAAAGATGCCAAATAAACGAAAGAAACGGTTTAAGAGATAAGACAACTGTGAGGAGAGAGACTAAAGGAACTAAAGAGGCCAAAAAGACTATGTAGAGTAAGAGACCAAAAAGACCTAAGAAACTAAAGAGATTAAAGAGACTAAAGAGACTAAAGAGACAAAGAGACTAAAGAGACTAAAGAAACTAAAGAGACTAAAGAGACTAAAGAGACTAAAGAGACTAAAGAGACTAAAGAGACTAAGAGACTAAAAAGACAGAAGAGACTAAAGAGACTAAAGAGACTGCAGATACCAAAGAGACTACAGAGACCAAAGATGCCAAATAAACGAAAGAAACGGTTTAAGAGATAAGACAACTGTGATGAAAGACACTAAAGGTACTAAAGAGACCAAAGACGTTAAGGAAACTAAAGAAACCGAAGAGACCAGCGAATCTAATTATGGTAAATAGACTAAGGGTACTAAAATGCTAGAGCCCAAAGAAACTAGAGAGATTAAAGAAATCAAAAGATAAACAAAAAGGCCAAAATAGACAAGATGACAAAAGAGAACAGAGGGCTCTCAAAGACCAAAGAGATTAAAGAAGCAAGAGTCTAAAAACAAAAAAGACACAAAAATACAAAGAGACCAAAGGGACCAAAAAGACTACAGAAGTCAAAGATACCACATAGGCCAAAGAAACGATTTAAGAGATAAGACAACTGTGAGGAGAGAGACTAAAGGAACTAAAGAGGCCAAAAAGACTATGTAGAGTAAGAGACCAAAAAAACCTAAGAAACTAAAGAGATTAAAGAAACTAAAGAAACTAAAGAGACAAAGAGACTAAAGAGACTAAAGAGACTAAAGAGACTAAAGAGACTAAAGAGACTAAAGAGACTAAAGAGACTAAAGAGACTAAACAGACTAAAGAGACTAAAGAGACTAAAGAGACTAAAGAGACTAAAGAGACTAAAGAGACTAAAGAGACTAAAGAGACTAAAGAGACTAAAGAGACTAAAGAGACTAAGAGACTAAAAAGACAGAAGAGACTAAAGAGACTAAAGAGACTGCAGATACCAAAGAGACTACAGAGACCAAAGATGCCAAATAAACGAAAGAAACGGTTTAAGAGATAAGACAACTGTGATGAAAGACACTAAAGGTACTAAAGAGACCAAAGACGTTAAGGAAACTAAAGAAACCGAAGAGACCAACGAATCTAATTATGGTAAATAGACTAAGGGTACTAAAATGCTAGAGCCCAAAGAAACTAGAGAGATTAAAGAAATCAAAAGATAAACAAAAAGACCAAAATAGACAAGATGACAAAAGAGAACAAAGGGCCCTCAAAGACCAAAGAGATTAAAGAAGCAAGAGGCTAAAAACAAAAAAGAAACAAAAATACAAAGAGACCAAAGGGACCAAAGAGACTACAGAGATCAAAGATACCACATAGGCCAAAGAAACGATTTAAGAGATAAGACAACTGTGAGGAGAGAGACTAACGGAACTAAAGAGGCCAAAAAGACTATGCAGAGTAAGAGACCAAAAAGACTTAAGAAACTAAAGAGATTAAAGAGACTAAAGATACTAAAGAGACTAAAAAGACTAAAGAGACTAAAGAGACTAAAGAGACCAAAGAGACCAAAGAGACCAAAGAGGCCAAAGAGACCAAAGAGACCAAAGAGACCAAAGAGACTAAAGAGACTAAAGAGACTAAAGAGACTAAAGAGACTAAAGAGACTAAAGAGACTAAAGAGACTAAAGAGACTAAAGAGACTAAAGAGACTAAAGAGACTAAAGAGACTAAAGAGACTAAAGAGACTAAAGAGACTAAAGAGACTAAAGAGACTAAAGAGACTAAAGAGACTAAAGAGACTAAAGAGACTAAAGAGACTAAAGAGACTAAAGAGACTAAAGAGACTAAAGAGACTAAAGAGACTAAAGAGACTAAAGAGACTAAAGAGACTAAAGAGACTAAAGAGACTAAAGAGACTAAAGAGACTAAAGAGACTAAAGAGACTAAAGAGACTAAAGAGACTAAAGAGACTAAAGAGACTAAAGAGACTAAAGAGACTAAAGAGACTAAAGAGACTAAAGAGACTAAAGAGACTAAAGAGACTAAAGAGACTAAAGAGACTAAAGAGACTAAAGAGACTAAAGAGACTAAAGAGACTAAAGAGACTAAAGAGACTAAAGAGACTAAAGAGACTAAAGAGACTAAAGAGACCAAAGGAGAGAAAGAGAGCCCACACAGTCCAAAGAGACTAAGGAAGCAACACAGTTTAAAAAGTAATAAAATTAAAATTAAAAAACAAATAAGACGGTCGGTACCCGGATACCAAAACTGGTCTCGTCCAGGTGGTGGGCGGGTGGCAGGCGGGTCTCTACCTTCTTTTCTTCCTACTTGGGGCCTCTTCGTTATTTTTTCTTCCAAAGTCGGAAGGAGGACATTATCCTCACGCTTCTGCTAGGCCCTTTATAACGTGTTTAGTGGCGAATCAGAACAAGAGCGGTCCCGATACGGTGTCAGGAAGTATTTTATTTCGGGTTATTTATCACCGTCGTGTCGGGAAATTCGGTAAGTTCATTACAAGACTAAAGGCACTGAAGGGACTAAAAAGACCGGTTTTTAATTTTTTCTTTTTCATTATCTTTTAGTATTTTAGTCGACAACTTCATCTGTTTCTGCTATGTTATTTAAAATAATAAAATAAAGAGGATTCACATAAAATCAAAGAGACAGAAAGACGAGAGTAACAGAAAAACATTAAAGAGTGAAAGGAAAATGAAAATAAGAGAGCAGGATATAGGAAATTATTAATATATAAAATAAGAAAAAACAATTAAGATAAATATTATAAAAAGAATAAAAAGAGGCAATTAGAAATTTGATTAATTAATAAATTGGATAACTAATTAACAAAAAACAGAAGGGACACAGAAATAGCAAAGTAAAATAGAAAGGCTAGAAATAAAAGAAGAAAAAAAAAACAAAAATACACCCGTCTAAAAAAATTACAAAACATAAAGGAAATGTATAGAAAGATGAAAGATAAAAGACGAAAAGAGGGAAAAAACAGAAAGATTAAAAAAAACATAATTATGAAAGAGAGAGGGTGTGCAAAAGATGAGAGAAAATTATGAATAAGGAGAAAAAGATAAACGGACAATAAGAAAGAACAGTAGGAAAAAACAAAGATACTAAGTGGGACAAATAAGCAGAAAGAGTGTGGGACAGATAGTAACGGAGTGAGACAGACAGAGATAAGTGATACTAACGTGAAAATGAAATATAGGCAGATAAAAGATCGTGTGAAAAATTAAAGACAAAGAGGGGATAAAAAGGAGAGATTGAGTAAGATGGGGTAGAGAAATTATGTCAATATAAAAAGAAAAATAAGGGAATTTTGTAGAAGAAATAGAGACGGTGAAAGAAGAGACTATTAGGAAATTATACCAAAATATTAATGTAAAACGAAGAGAGAATGTCAAAAGATGTACTTGAAGTAAGATGAATAAAGAAAAGAAAGACATGAATATTCGGAAAGAAGAAAAAAGTATAGAGTGAATAAAATATTTTACCATTTAAAAAAAAGAAATAATTAAAGCAAACCAAAGAGAATACAGAAGAAGTAGAGACACGGACCTACAAAAAAAAATAAACAAAAGGGACTTATATAAAATGCATGAGAAAGAGAGAAACATCAAAGAGTGAAAAGATAATGAAAATAAGAGAGCAAGATAGAGGAGAAAAATATCTAAAATAAAAGATGCAATTAGAAATTTAATTAGTTACAAAATTGCATGAGTAATAACAAAAACCTGAAGGGAAACGGAGACAGAAACTCTGGAAATAAAGGTTAACAAAACGTCAAGAAAATGCAGAAATATGAAAGACAAAAAGACGAAAAGCGGGACAAAGATTTGAAGAATGAGGGAAAATTATAAAAAAGAGAAGAATATAATACGTTGAAAAAGAAAAATTCAAGAGAGATACAGAAAGAAAGGGACAAATAGGGACAGATAATAACGTAGAGAAAGAAGAAGAAGTTTTTATATCCAAGACTTAAACACACCAATTAGTTTAGTAAAAGAGCAATATTAAATAGAACAATAATATAAAATAAAAAAGTTTACAAATAATAGGAACAAAAGGAAATAATACCCAAGATAAGACACTTGATAACCCCTCACACTTTTATCGCTTCCATAACTTACGATATAATAATAATCATTACTTGGCGCTAAGATCGGCAACGATAATGAAATTTACTCGTGTATCGTGCGTGCGTAATTATCGTGAATTACGCCTTTAATTAAATTCCTCCGATGGCTTAATGACTTTGTAAACATTGCGAGATCTCGGAGGGCTTCGTGTTTCTTTTACATCTCGTCGGATTTGTGCTTTGAATGTTAAATTCGCAGTCCGTGCTTGCGAAATTTTAGTTGTTCGTCCTTTGAGACGTGTTATCTCGCTTAAGAGACATTAGTAAAATCTTCGATGGAAATTGTAAATCAAAAAGGTCAGTTATTGCGTTTCCGTCTCTTACATTAACAGATACGAGCCCTCGGAAAGTTCTCACAAAGGGCTCGCGTAACTCTTGAACCATCGCCGGGGGGCGCAACGGCTGCGAACTTCTCATGCCGGAGCTGAAGATAAGCTTTTGAAGTCATCTCGTCAGCTGTTCATAATCCATTGTAAAATTGAACGCTCTCAAGTGTAACTTTAAACGAAATAACATTCGGAGAGTCCCCGCTGATACCTGCAACATAATCGCATCAACTTTAGGATTTCGTCGGTCGTTTTTCAGCGAGAAGGGAGCCCCGCTTCTGATGCATCACTCCGCTCGAAAATACGCCCGATTAAGCATGCATTTTTCGGTAATCCGGGACGAATATGTTGCTAATTCTGGAGTTTCCGTCAAATATAACGGCGACAATCAATAAACTCCGGTTCGGACTTTGGATCCTTTTAGAGGCCCTATCTCATCCGAGAGGGTCCTCTCGCGACCATCCATTACGCGAGGGTTGCGAGACCATCCCTGCGCCCATAAATCCCGAAAGTCTGGCGCAGATTAACCGCACTCGCAGCACGCATTATTCCGATATTCAACAAGTTAAAATGTGCGATTGGACCGCCGAGACGACGGAGATCGAAGATGTTGTTTCGGTGGGCACAACGGGGATGGATTTGTTCGGGGTAGTTTTGAAGCTAGGGGGAGAGTTCATCGTTGTCTTATGCTGAATAAATGTTGGAATATTTTTTCACTCTATTCACTGAAGAACTTCTTTCCGAATGTCCATGTCTTTCAAGGTCTTCCTTTTCTTCTTTTCTTTACTCATCTTACTTCAAGTATATCTTTTGACATTCTCTCTTCGTTTTACATTAATATTTTGGTAACTATATTTTCTTTGTATTTTTCTGTTATTGTTGTTCTGTATCTCTCTTCATTGATATTTAACATTTACTAATTGTATCTACTTTCGCTCTCTCCCTTTCTTTCTTCTGCAAAATTCTGTCATGTACTTACGTCGTGGTCGTAATCAACACAATCACACAATAACACAAAATCTGTAATCGTTTAGAAGCTTGGCTTAGCGATGGTTGAATTTAGACTGTTGATTTCGGAATCTTCGGGCATTGAGTGTCGCCTGGCAGGTAATGGTTTAACTCCTTATGTCTGGAGCTGGAGAGTTGAAGAAGCGCAGACGCCCCTTATTCTCTCCATCGGTTTGTTCCCATTACTACAATTTATTCTCTCCTTGTATCTACCACATTCTGCCCTTTCGCATCTTTCAATATCTCTGTCTCTCTCTAACTCCTTTACTATCTCTTGCCTATTTGTTTTTTTTTTATTTCTAGCCTTTCTATTTTACTTTGCTAATTCTGTGTCCCTTCTGTTTTTTGTTAATTAGTTAATCAAATTTCTAATTGCCTCTCTTTATTCTTTTTATAATATTTATGTTAAATGTTTTTTCTTATTTTATATATTAATAATTTCCTATATCCTGCTCTCTTATTTTCATTTTCCTTTCACTCTTTAATGTTTTTTGTTACTCTCGTCTTTCTGTCTCTTTGATTTTATGTGAATCCTCTTTATTTTATTATTTTAAATAACACAGCAGAAACAGATGAAGTTGTCGACTGCATATACTAAAAGATAATGAAAAAGAAAAAGAAGAAAAACCGGTCTCTTTAGTCCCTTCAGTGCCTTTAGTCTTGTAATGAAGTTACCGAATTTCCCGACACTACGGTGATAAATAACCCGAAATAAAATACTTCCTGACACCGTATCGGGACCGTTCTTGTACTGATTCGCCACTAAGCACGTTATAAAAGGCCTAGCAGAAGCGTGAGGAGCCCAGATCCTGTCCTCCTACCGACTTTGGAAGAAGAAGAACCGAAGAGTCCCCGACCAACCCGAGTAGGAAGAAAAGAAGCTAGACAACCGCCTGCCACCCGAACACCCGCCCACCACCTGCAGGATTAGATTAGTCTTGGTATCCGGGTACCAACCATCTTATTTGTATGTCTTATTACTTTTTAGTATTCTTTAATATCTCTAGTTTCTTTGGTTTCTTTAGCATTTTTAGTACCCTTTTAGCCTCTTCTCATAATCAGACTCTTTAGACTCCTTAGTCTCTTTGATCGCTTTGGTCTCTTTGGTCTCTTTGGTCTCTGTGGTCTCTGTGGTCTCTTTGGTCTTTTTGGTTTCTTTGGTCTCTTTGGTTAGCTGTCATATGTCAAAAATGAAACGATAAGTAAGATAGAGCGTCAACAGATTTTTCAGTCACCCTCGAGTAAACCATAAAATAAGAAAGCACAGAACCAAGAGATCAAGAAGTAAATACCCGATGAAACACAAAAAGTAACAAATAAACAACGGTTTATTTTTGTTTTTGTTTTTTTTTTTCTTTTATTTCTAGCCTTTCTATTTCACATTGCTATTTCTCTGTTTCCCTTCTGTTTTTTTTAATTATTTATAAAATTTATTAGTTAATAAAAAATTTAACTGCTTCTCTTTATTCTTTTTATAATTTTTATTATATTGTGGTATCTTTTGTTTTTCTTTCGGTCTCTTTAAACTCTTTAGTCTCTTTAGTCTCTTCAGTTTCTTTAGTCTCTTAAGTCGCTTTGGTCACATTGGTCACATTGGTCTCCTTGGTCTCTTTGGTCTCTTTGGTCTCTTTGCTCTCTTTGCTCTCTTTGGTCTCTTTGCTCTCTTTGGTTTCTTTGGTCCCTTTGGCCTCTTTGGTCTCTTTGGTCTCTTTGGTCTCTTTGGTTTCTTTGGTCTCTTTGGTCTCTTTGGTCTCTTTGGTCCTTTTGGTCTCTTTGGTCTCTTTGGTCTCTTTGGTCTCCTCGGTCTCTTTGGTCTCTTTGGTCTCTTTGGTCTCTTTAGTCTCCTTAGTCTCTTTGGTCTGTGTGGGATCTCTACCCTTTTGTCATCTTGTCTATTTTGGTCTCTTTTGTTTTTCTTATGGTGTCTTTAACATTTTTAGTACTCTTAGTTTCTTTGGTCTCTTTGGTCTCTTTGGTCTCTTCGATTTCTTTTTGTTTATCTTTGTCTCTGTAAACTCTCTAGTGTATTTGGTTTCTTTAGTCTCTTCAATTTCTTTAATGTCTTTAGTCTCTTTAGTTTCTTTAGTATTTTTAGTTTCTTTAGTCTCTTTGGTCTGTGTGGGATCTCTACTCTTTTGTCATCTTGTTTATTTTGGTCTCTTTTGTTTTTCTTATGGTCTCTTTAATGATTCTAGTTTCTTTGGTGTCTTTAACATTTTTAGTACTTTTAGTTTCTTTGGTCTCTTTTTTCTCTTTGGTCTCTTTGGTATCTTCGGTCTCTTCGATCTCTTTTTGTTTTTCTTTTGGTCTCTTTAAACTCTCTAATGTCTTTGGTATCTTTAGTCTCTTCAGTTTCTTTAATCTCTTTAGTCTTTTTAGTTTCTTTAGTCTCCTCGGTCTCTTTGGTCTCTTTGGTCTCTTTGGTCTCTTTGGTCTCTTTAGTCTCCTTAGTCTCTTTGGTCTGTGTGGGATCTCTACTCCTTTGTCATCTTGTCTATTTTTGTCTATTTTGTTTTTCTAATGGTCTCTTTTATGATTCTAGTTTCTTTGGTGTCTTTAACATTTTTAGTACTTTTAGTTTCTTTGG
Source organism: Diaperis boleti (assembly GCA_963583935.1). NCBI lineage: Eukaryota > Metazoa > Arthropoda > Insecta > Coleoptera > Tenebrionidae > Diaperis > Diaperis boleti. The sequence goes on from OY757242.1 coordinate 11,991,558, forward strand.
TCTCTTTGGTCTCTTTTTGTTTTTCTTTTGGTCTCTTTAAACTTTCTAGTCTCTTTAGACTCTTTGGTCTCATAAGTTTCTTTAATTTCTTGGTCTCTTTATTCTTTGTAGTCTCTTACTCTATAGTCTTTTTGGCCTCTTTGGTTCCTTTAGTCTCTTTAGTCTCTTTAGTCTCTTTAGTCTCTTTAGTCTCTTTAGTCTCTTTAGTCTCTTTAGTCTCTTTAGTCTCTTTAAACTCTTTAGTCTCTGCGATCTCTTCAGTCTCTTCAGTTCTTTCGGTCTCTTTAGTCTCTTTAGTTTCCTTCGTCTCTTTAGTTTCTTATGTCTCTTTAGTCTCTTTAGTCTCTTTAGTCTCTTTAGTCTCTTTAGTCTCTTTAGTCTCTTTAGTCTCTTTAGTCTCTTTAGTCTTTTCAGTCCCTTACTCTATATATTTTTTTTGGTCTCTTTAGTTCCTCTAGTCCCTTTCATCTTCATCTTTGATCACAATTGTCTTATCTCTTGAATCATATCTTTCGTCTATTTGTCATATTTTTGTCATCTCTGTGGTCTCTTTCGTATGTTCGATCTCTTTAGTCTCTTTAGTCTTTTTAGTCTTTTTAGTCTCTTTAGTCTCTTTAGTCTCTTTAGTCTCTTTAGTCTCTTTAGTCTCCTTAGTCTCTTTAGTCTCTTTAGTCTCTTTAGTCTCTTTAAACTCTCTAGTGTCTTTGGTCTCTTTAGTCTCTTTAGTCTCTTTAGTCTCTTTAGTCTCTTTAGTCTCTTTAAACTCTCTAGTGTCTTTGGTCTCTTTAGTGTCTTTAGTTTTTTCAGTATTTTTAGTCTCTTTGGTCTCTTTGGTCTCTTTGGTCTCTTTGGTCTCTTTGGTCTCTTTGGTCTCTTTGGTCTCTTTGGTCTCTTTGGTCTCTTTGGTCTCTTTGGTCTCTTTGGTCTCTTTGGTCTCTTTGGTCTCTTTGGTCTCTTTGGTCTCTTTGGTCTCTTTGGTCTCTTTGGTCTCTTTGGTCTCTTTGGTCTCTTTGGTCTTTTTGGTCTCCTTGGTTTCCTTGGTTTCCTTGGTCTTTTTGGTCTCCTTGGTCTCTTTAGTCTCCTTCGTTTCTTTGGTCTGTGTGGGATCTCTGCTTTTGTCATTTTCTCTATTTTGGTCTGTTTTGTTTTTCTTTTGGTCTCTTTAATGATTCTAGTTTCTTTGGTGTCTTTAACATTTTGAGTACTCTTAGTTTCTTTGGTCTCTTTGGCCTCTTTTTGTTTTTCTTTTGGCCTCTTTAAACTTTCTAGTCTCTTTAGACTCTTTGGTCTCATAAGTTTCTTTAATTTCTTGGTCTCTTTAGTCTTTGTAGTCTCTTACTCTATAGTCTTTTTGGCCTCTTTGGTTCCTTTTAGTCTCTTTCATCACAGTTGTCTTACCTCTTAAACCCTTTCTTTGGTCTACTGGTATCTTTGGTCTACTGGTATCTTTGGTCTTTGTAGTCTCTTTGGTCTCTTTTTTCTTTTTGGTCTCTTCGGTCTCTTCGGTCTCTTCGACCCCTTTTTGTTTTTCTTATGGTCTCTTTAATGATTCTAGTTTCTTTGGTGTTTTTAACATTTTTAGTACTCTTAGTTTCTTTGGTCTCTATGGTCTCTTTTTGTTTTTCTGTTGGTCTCTTTAAATTTTCTAGTCTCATAAGTTTCCTTTAATTTCTTGGTCTCTTTGGTCTTTGTACTCTCTTACTCTATAGTCTTTTGGGCCTCTTTGGTTCCTTTAGTCTCTTTTATCACAGTTGTCTTACCTCTTGAACCCTTTCTTTGGTCTATGTGGTATCTTTGGTCTTTGTAGTCTCTTTGGTCTCTTTGTCTCTTTGTATTTTTGTGTCTTATTTGTTTTTAAACTGTGTTGCTTCTATAGTCTTTTTCGTTTGTGTGAGCCCTATGCTTTCTCTTTTCACCTTGTCTCTCTTTAGGATTTTTAGTTCCTTAATCTCTTTAGCATAATTAGACTCTACGGTCTCTTTGGCTTCCTTGTTCTCTTTGGTTTCTTTGGTCTGTTTAGTCTCTTTAGTCTCTTTAGTCTCTTTAGACTCTTTAGTCTCTTCAGTCTCTGCAATCTCTTCAGTCTCTTCAGTTCCTTCGGTCTCATTAGTCTCTTTAGTCTTTTCATTCCCTTACTCTATACAATCTTTTTGGTATCTTTAGTTCCTCTAGTCTCTTTCATCACAATTGTCTTATCTCTTGACTCATATCTTTCGTCTATTTGTCATCCTTTTGTCATATCTGTGGTCTCTTTCGAATGTTCGGTCTCTTTAATCTCTTTAGTCTCTTTGGTATCTTTGGTCTCTTTGGTCTCTTTTGTCTCTTTGGTCTCTTTGGTCTCTTTGGTCTCTTTGGTCTCTTTGGTCTCTTTAGTCTCTTTGGTCTCTTTAGTCTCCTTAGTCTCTTTGGTCTGTGTGAGATCTCTGCTCTTTTGTGATCTTGTCTATTTTGTTTTTCTTGTGATGTCTTTAATAATTCTAGTTTCTTTGGTGTCTTTAACATTTTTAGTACTCTTAGTTTCTTTGGTCTCTTTGGTCTCTTTGGTCTCTTCGGTCTCTTCGATTTCTTTTTGTTTTTCTTTTGGTCTCTTTAAACTCTCTAGTGTATTTGGTCTCTTTAGTGTCTTTAGTTTCTTTAGTCTCTTCAGTTTCTTTAATGTCTTTAGTCTCTTTAGTTTCTTTAAGATTTTTAGTTTCTTTAGTCTCTTTGGTCTCTTTGGTCTCTTTGGTCTCTTTGGTCCCTTTAGTCTCCTTAGTCTCTTTGGTCTGTGTGGGATCTCTACCCTTTTGTCATCTTGTCTATTTTGGTCTCTTTTGTTTTTCTTATGGTGTCTTTAACATTTTTAGTACTCTTAGTTTCTTTGGTCTCTTTGGTCTCTTCGATTTCTTTTTGTTTATCTTTGTCTCTGTAAACTCTCTAGTGTATTTGGTTTCTTTAGTCTCTTCAATTTCTTTAATGTCTTTAGTCTCTTTAGTTTCTTTAGTATTTTTAGTTTCTTTAGTCTCTTTGGTCAGTGTGGGATCTCTACTTTTTTGTCATCTTGTTTATTTTGGTCTCTTTTGTTTTTCTTATGGTCTCTTTAATGATTCTAGTTTCTTTGGTGTCTTTAACATTTTTAGTACTTTTAGTTTCTTTGGTCTCTTTTTTCTCTTTGGTCTCTTTGGTATCTTCGGTCTCTTCGATCTCTTTTTGTTTTTCTTTTGGTCTCTTTAAACTCTCTAATGTCTTTGGTATCTTTAGTCTCTTCAGTTTCTTTAATCTCTTTAGTCTTTTTAGTTTCTTTAGTCTCCTCGGTCTCTTTGGTCTCTTTGGTCTCTTTGGTCTCTTTAGTCTCCTTAGTCTCTTTGGTCTGTGTGGGATCTCTACTCCTTTGTCATCTTGTCTATTTTTGTCTATTTTGTTTTTCTAATGGTCTCTTTTATGATTCTAGTTTCTTTGGTGTCTTTAACATTTTTAGTACTTTTAGTTTCTTTGGTCTCTTTGGTTTCTTTTTGTTTTTCTTTTGGTCTCTTTAAACTTTCTAGTCTCTTTAGACTCTTTGGTCTCATAAGTTTCTTTAATTTCTTGGTCTCTTTATTCTTTGTAGTCTCTTACTCTATAGTCTTTTTGGCCTCTTTGGTTCCTTTAGTCTCTTTCATCACAGTTGTCTTACCTCTTAAACCCTTTCTTTGGTCTACTGGTATCTTTGGTCTTTGTAGTCTCTTTGGTCTCTTTGTCTCTTTGTATTTTTGTGTCCTATTTGTTTTTAAACTGTGTTGCTTCTATAATCTTTTTGGTCTGTGTGAGCCTTATGCTTTCTTTTGTCACCTTCTCTCTCTTTAGGATTTTTAGTCCCTTAGTCTCTTTAGCATAATTAGACTCTACGGTCTCTTTGGCCTCCTTGTTCTCTTTGGTTTCTTTGGTCTGTTTAGTCTCTTTAGTCTCTTTAGTCTCTTTAGTCTCTTTAGTCTCTTTAGTCTCTTTAGTCTCTTTAGTCTCTTTAGTCTCTTTAGTCTCTTTAGTCTCTTTAGTCTCTTTAGTCTCTTTAGTCTCTTTAGTCTCTTTAGTCTCTTTAGTCTCTTTAGTCTCTTTAGTCTCTTTAGTCTCTTTAGTCTCTTTAGTCTCTTTAGTCTCTTTAGTCTCTTTAGTCTCTTTAAACTCTTTAGTCTCTGCGATCTCTTCAGTCTCTTCAGTTCTTTCGGTCTCTTTAGTCTCTTTAGTTTCCTTCGTCTCTTTAGTTTCTTTAGTCTCTTTAGTCTCTTTAGTCTCTTTAGTCTCTTTAGTCTCTTTAGTCTCTTTAGTCTCTTTAGTCTCTTTAGTCTCTTTAGTCTCTTTAGTCTCTTTAGTCTCTTTAGTCTTTTCAGTCCCTTACTCTATATATTTTTTTTGGTCTCTTTAGTTCCTCTAGTCCCTTTCATCTTCATCTTTGATCACAATTGTCTTATCTCTTGAATCATATCTTTCGTCTATTTGTCATATTTTTGTCATCTCTGTGGTCTCTTTCGTATGTTCGATCTCTTTAGTCTCCTTAGTCTTTTTAGTCTTTTTAGTCTCTTTAGTCTCTTTAGTCTCTTTAGTCTCTTTAGTCTCTTTAGTCTCTTTAGTCTCTTTAGTCTCTTTAGTCTCTTTAGTCTCTTTAAACTCTCTAGTGTCTTTGGTCTCTTTAGTCTCTTTAGTCTCTTTAGTCTCTTTAGTCTCTTTAGTCTCTTTAAACTCTCTAGTGTCTTTGGTCTCTTTAGTGTCTTTAGTTTTTTCAGTATTTTTAGTCTCTTTGGTCTCTTTGGTCTCTTTGGTCTCTTTGGTCTCTTTGGTCTCTTTGGTCTCTTTGGTCTCTTTGGTCTCTTTGGTCTCTTTGGTCTCTTTGGTCTCTTTGGTCTCTTTGGTCTCTTTGGTCTCTTTGGTCTCTTTGGTCTCTTTGGTCTCTTTGGTCTTTTTGGTCTCCTTGGTTTCCTTGGTTTCCTTGGTCTTTTTGGTCTCCTTGGTCTCTTTAGTCTCCTTCGTTTCTTTGGTCTGTGTGGGATCTCTGCTTTTGTCATTTTCTCTATTTTGGTCTGTTTTGTTTTTCTTTTGGTCTCTTTAATGATTCTAGTTTCTTTGGTGTCTTTAACATTTTGAGTACTCTTAGTTTCTTTGGTCTCTTTGGCCTCTTTTTGTTTTTCTTTTGGCCTCTTTAAACTTTCTAGTCTCTTTAGACTCTTTGGTCTCATAAGTTTCTTTAATTTCTTGGTCTCTTTAGTCTTTGTAGTCTCTTACTCTATAGTCTTTTTGGCCTCTTTGGTTCCTTTAGTCTCTTTCATCACAGTTGTCTTACCTCTTAAACCCTTTCTTTGGTCTACTGGTATCTTTGGTCTACTGGTATCTTTGGTCTTTGTAGTCTCTTTGGTCTCTTTTTTCTTTTTGGTCTCTTCGGTCTCTTCGGTCTCTTCGACCCCTTTTTGTTTTTCTTATGGTCTCTTTAATGATTCTAGTTTCTTTGGTGTTTTTAACATTTTTAGTACTCTTAGTTTCTTTGGTCTCTATGGTCTCTTTTTGTTTTTCTGTTGGTCTCTTTAAATTTTCTAGTCTCATAAGTTTCCTTTAATTTCTTGGTCTCTTTGGTCTTTGTACTCTCTTACTCTATAGTCTTTTGGGCCTCTTTGGTTCCTTTAGTCTCTTTTATCACAGTTGTCTTACCTCTTGAACCCTTTCTTTGGTCTATGTGGTATCTTTGGTCTTTGTAGTCTCTTTGGTCTCTTTGTCTCTTTGTATTTTTGTGTCTTATTTGTTTTTAAACTGTGTTGCTTCTATAGTCTTTTTCGTTTGTGTGAGCCCTATGCTTTCTTTTTTCACCTTGTCTCTCTTTAGGATTTTTAGTTCCTTAATCTCTTTAGCATAATTAGACTCTACGGTCTCTTTGGCTTCCTTGTTCTCTTTGGTTTCTTTGGTCTGTTTAGTCTCTTTAGTCTCTTTAGTCTCTTTAGACTCTTTAGTCTCTTCAGTCTCTGCAATCTCTTCAGTCTCTTCAGTTCCTTCGGTCTCATTAGTCTCTTTAGTCTTTTCATTCCCTTACTCTATACAATCTTTTTGGTATCTTTAGTTCCTCTAGTCTCTTTCATCACAATTGTCTTATCTCTTGACTCATATCTTTCGTCTATTTGTCATCCTTTTGTCATATCTGTGGTCTCTTTCGAATGTTCGGTCTCTTTAATCTCTTTAGTCTCTTTGGTATCTTTGGTCTCTTTGGTCTCTTTTGTCTCTTTGGTCTCTTTGGTCTCTTTGGTCTCTTTGGTCTCTTTGGTCTCTTTAGTCTCTTTGGTCTCTTTAGTCTCCTTAGTCTCTTTGGTCTGTGTGAGATCTCTGCTCTTTTGTGATCTTGTCTATTTTGTTTTTCTTGTGATGTCTTTAATAATTCTAGTTTCTTTGGTGTCTTTAACATTTTTAGTACTCTTAGTTTCTTTGGTCTCTTTGGTCTCTTTGGTCTCTTCGGTCTCTTCGATTTCTTTTTGTTTTTCTTTTGGTCTCTTTAAACTCTCTAGTGTATTTGGTCTCTTTAGTGTCTTTAGTTTCTTTAGTCTCTTCAGTTTCTTTAATGTCTTTAGTCTCTTTAGTTTCTTTAAGATTTTTAGTTTCTTTAGTCTCTTTGCTCTCTTTGGTCTCTTTGGTCTCTTTGGTCCCTTTAGTCTCCTTAGTCTCTTTGGTCTGTGTGGGATCTCTGCTCTTTTGTCATCTTGTCTATTTTTGTCTCTTTTGTTTTTCTTTGGTGTCTTTAACATTTTTAGTACTTTTAGTTTCTTTGGTCTCTTTTTTCTCTTTGGTCTCTTTGGTCTCTTCAGTCTCTTCAATCTCTTTTTGTTTTTCTTTTGGTCTCTTTGGTCTCTTTGGACTCTTTGGTCTCTTTGGTCTCTTCGGTCTCTTCGGTCTCTTCGATCTCTTTTTGTTTTTCTTTTGGTTTCTTTAAACTCTCTAGTGTCTTTCGTCTCTTTAGTGTCTTTAGTTTCTTTAGTCTCTTTGGTCTCTTTAGTCTCTTTGGTCCCTTTAGTCTCCTTAGTCTCTTTGGTCTGTGTGGGATCTCTGCTCTTTTGTCATCTTGTATATTTTTGTCTCTTTTGTTTTTCTTTGGTGTCTTTAACATTTTTAGTACTTTTAGTTTCTTTGGTCTCTTTTTTCTCTTTGGTCTCTTTGGTCTCTTCAGTCTCTTCAATCTCTTTTTGTTTTTCTTTTGGTCTCTTTGGTCTCTTTGGACTCTTTGGTCTCTTTGGTCTCTTCGGTCTCTTCGGTCTCTTCGATCTCTTTTTGTTTTTCTTTTGGTTTCTTTAAACTCTCTAGTGTCTTTGGTCTCTTTAGTGTCTTTAGTTTCTTTAGTATTTTTAGTTTCTTTGGTCTCTTTGGTCTCTTTGGTCCCATAGGCTCCTTAGTCTCTTTGGTCTGTGTGGGATCTCTGCTCTTTTGTCATCTTGTCTATTTTTGTCTCTTTTGTTTTTCTTATTGTCTCTTTAATAATTCTAGTTTCTTTAGTGTTTTTAACATTTTTAGTACTTTTACTTTCTTTGGTCTCTTTTTTCTCTTTGGTCTCTTTGGTCTCTTCAGTCTCTTCAATCTCTTTTTGTTTTTCTTTTGGTCTCTTTGGTCTCTTTGGTCCCTTTAGTCCCCTTAGTCTCTTTGGTCTGTGTGGGATCTCTGCTCTTTTGTCATCTTGTCTATTTTTGTCTCTTTTGTTTTTCTTTGGTGTCTTTAACATTTTTAGTACTTTTAGTTTCTTTGGTCTCTTTTTTCTCTTTGGTCTCTTTGGTCTCTTTGGTCTCTTCAGTCTCTTCAATCTCTTTTTGTTTTTCTTTTGGTCTTTTTCGTCTCTTTGGACTCTTTGGTCTCTTTGGTCTCTTCGGTCTCTTCGGTCTCTTCGGTCTCTTCGATCTCTTTTTGTTTTTCTTTTGGTTTCTTTAAACTCTCTAGTGTCTTTGGTCTCTTTAGTGTCTTTAGTTTCTTTAGTATTTTTAGTTTCTTTGGTCTCTTTGGTCTCTTTGGTCTCTTTGGTCCCATAGGCTCCTTAGTCTCTTTGGTCTGTGTGGGATCTCTGCTCTTTTGTCATCTTGTCTATTTTTGTCTCTTTTGTTTTTCTTATTGTCTCTTTAATAATTCTAGTTTCTTTGGTGTTTTTAACATTTTTAGTACTTTTAGTTTCTTTGGTCTCTTTTTTCTCTTTGGTCTCTTTAGTCTCTTCAGTCTCTTCAATCTCTTTTTGTTTTTCTTTTGGTCTCTTTGGTCTTTTTGGTCCCTTTAGTCTCCTTAGTCTCTTTGGTCTGTGTGGGATCTCTGCTCTTTTGTCATCTTGTCTATTTTTGTCTCTTTTGTTTTTCTTTGGTGTCTTTAACATTTTTAGTACTTTTAGTTTCTTTGGTCTCTTTTTTCTCTTTGGTCTCTTTGGTCTCTTTGGTCTCTTCAGTCTCTTCAATCTCTTTTTGTTTTTCTTTTGGTCTCTTTGGTCTCTTTGGACTCTTTGGTCTCTTTGGTCTCTTCGGTCTCTTCGGTCTCTTCGATCTCTTTTTGTTTTTCTTTTGGTTTCTTTAAACTCTCTAGTGTCTTTGGTCTCTTTAGTGTCTTTAGTTTCTTTAGTATTTTTAGTTTCTTTGGTCTCTTTGGTCTCTTTGGTCTCTTTGGTCTCTTTGGTCCCATAGGCTCCTTAGTCTCTTTGGTCTGTGTGGGATCTCTGCTCTTTTGTCATCTTGTCTATTTTTGTCTCTTTTGTTTTTCTTATTGTCTCTTTAATAATTCTAGTTTCTTTAGTGTTTTTAACATTTTTAGTACTTTTACTTTCTTTGGTCTCTTTTTTCTCTTTGGTCTCTTTGGTCTCTTCAGTCTCTTCAATCTCTTTTTGTTTTTCTTTTGGTCTCTTTGGTCTCTTTGGTCCCTTTAGTCCCCTTAGTCTCTTTGGTCTGTGTGGGATCTCTGCTCTTTTGTCATCTTGTCTATTTTTGTCTCTTTTGTTTTTCTTTGGTGTCTTTAACATTTTTAGTACTTTTAGTTTCTTTGGTCTCTTTTTTCTCTTTGATCTCTTTGGTCTCTTTGGTCTCTTCAGTCTCTTCAATCTCTTTTTGTTTTTCTTTTGGTCTCTTTCGTCTCTTTGGACTCTTTGGTCTCTTTGGTCTCTTCGGTCTCTTCGGTCTCTTCGATCTCTTTTTGTTTTTCTTTTGGTTTCTTTAAACTCTCTAGTGTCTTTGGTCTCTTTAGTGTCTTTAGTTTCTTTAGTATTTTTAGTTTCTTTGGTCTCTTTGGTCTCTTTGGTCTCTTTGGTCCCATAGGCTCCTTAGTCTCTTTGGTCTGTGTGGGATCTCTGCTCTTTTGTCATCTTGTCTATTTTTGTCTCTTTTGTTTTTCTTATTGTCTTTTTAATAATTCTAGTTTCTTTGGTGTTTTTAACATTTTTAGTACTTTTAGTTTCTTTGGTCTCTTTTTTCTCTTTGGTCTCTTTAGTCTCTTCAGTCTCTTCAATCTCTTTTTGTTTTTCTTTTGGTCTCTTTGGTCTCTTTGGTCCCTTTAGTCTCCTTAGTCTCTTTGGTCTGTGTGGGATCTCTGCTCTTTTGTCATCTTGTCTATTTTTGTCTCTTTTGTTTTTCTTTGGTGTCTTTAACATTTTTAGTACTTTTAGTTTCTTTGGTCTCTTTTTTCTCTTTGGTCTCTTTGGTCTTTTTGGTCTCTTCAGTCTCTTCAATCTCTTTTTGTTTTTCTTTTGGTCTTTTTGGTCTCTTTGGACTCTTTGGTCTCTTTGGTCTCTTCGGTCTCTTCGGTCTCTTCGATCTATTTTTGTTTTTCTTTTGGTTTCTTTAAACTCTCTAGTGTATTTGGTCTCTTTAGTGTCTTTAGTTTCTTTAGTCTCTTCAGTTTCTTTAATGTCTTTAGTCTCTTTAGTTTCTTTAAGATTTTTAGTTTCTTTAGTCTCTTTGGTCTCTTTGGTCTCTTTGGTCTCTTTGGTCCCTTTAGTCTCCTTAGTCTCTTTGGTCTGTGTGGGATCTCTGCTCTTTTGTCATCTTGTCTATTTTTGTCTCTTTTGTTTTTCTTTGGTGTCTTTAACATTTTTAGTACTTTTAGTTTCTTTGGTCTCTTTTTTCTCTTTGGTCTCTTTGGTCTCTTCAGTCTCTTCAATCTCTTTTTGTTTTTCTTTTGGTCTCTTTGGTCTCTTTGGACTCTTTGGTCTCTTTGGTCTCTTCGGTCTCTTCGGTCTCTTCGATCTCTTTTTGTTTTTCTTTTGGTTTCTTTAAACTCTCTAGTGTCTTTCGTCTCTTTAGTGTCTTTAGTTTCTTTAGTATTTTTAGTCTCTTTAGTCTCTTTGGTCTCTTTAGTCTCTTTGGTCCCTTTAGTCTCCTTAGTCTCTTTGGTCTGTGTGGGATCTCTGCTCTTTTGTCATCTTGTATATTGTTGTCTCTTTTGTTTTTCTTTGGTGTCTTTAACATTTTTAGTACTTTTAGTTTCTTTGGTCTCTTTTTTCTCTTTGGTCTCTTTGGTCTCTTCAGTCTCTTCAATCTCTTTTTGTTTTTCTTTTGGTCTCTTTGGTCTCTTTGGACTCTTTGGTCTCTTTGGTCTCTTCGGTCTCTTCGGTCTCTTCGATCTCTTTTTGTTTTTCTTTTGGTTTCTTTAAACTCTCTAGTGTCTTTGGTCTCTTTAGTGTCTTTAGTTTCTTTAGTCTCTTCAGTTTCTTTAATGTCTTTAGTCTCTTTAGTTTCTTTAAGATTTTTAGTTTCTTTAGTCTCTTTGGTCTCTTTGGTCTCTTTGGTCTCTTTGGTCCCTTTAGTCTCCTTAGTCTCTTTGGTCTGTGTGGGATCTCTGCTCTTTTGTCATCTTGTCTATTTTTGTCTCTTTTGTTTTTCTTTGGTGTCTTTAACATTTTTAGTAGTTTTAGTTTCTTTGGTCTCTTTTTTCTCTTTGGTCTCTTTGGTCTCTTCAGTCTCTTCAATCTCTTTTTGTTTTTCTTTTGGTCTCTTTGGTCTCTTTGGACTCTTTGGTCTCTTTGGTCTCTTCGGTCTCTTCGGTCTCTTCGATCTCTTTTTGTTTTTCTTTTGGTTTCTTTAAACTCTCTAGTGTCTTTCGTCTCTTTAGTGTCTTTAGTTTCTTTAGTATTTTTAGTTTCTTTAGTCTCTTTGGTCTCTTTAGTCTCTTTGGTCCCTTTAGTCTCCTTAGTCTCTTTGGTCTGTGTGGGATCTCTGCTCTTTTGTCATCTTGTATATTTTTGTCTCTTTTGTTTTTCTTTGGTGTCTTTAACATTTTTAGTACTTTTAGTTTCTTTGGTCTCTTTTTTCTCTTTGGTCTCTTTGGTCTCTTCAGTCTCTTCAATCTCTTTTTGTTTTTCTTTTGGTCTCTTTGGTCTCTTTGGACTCTTTGGTCTCTTTGGTCTCTTCGGTCTCTTCGGTCTCTTCGATCTCTTTTTGTTTTTCTTTTGGTTTCTTTAAACTCTCTAGTGTCTTTGGTCTCTTTAGTGTCTTTAGTTTCTTTAGTATTTTTAGTTTCTTTGGTCTCTTTGGTCTCTTTGGTCTCTTTGGTCTCTTTGGTCTCTTTGGTCCCATAGGCTCCTTAGTCTCTTTGGTCTGTGTGGGATCTCTGCTCTTTTGTCATCTTGTCTATTTTTGTCTCTTTTGTTTTTCTTATTGTCTCTTTAATAATTCTAGTTTCTTTAGTGTTTTTAACATTTTTAGTACTTTTACTTTCTTTGGTCTCTTTTTTCTCTTTGGTCTCTTTGGTCTCTTCAGTCTCTTCAATCTCTTTTTGTTTTTCTTTTGGTCTCTTTGGTCTCTTTGGTCCCTTTAGTCCCCTTAGTCTCTTTGGTCTGTGTGGGATCTCTGCTCTTTTGTCATCTTGTCTATTTTTGTCTCTTTTGTTTTTCTTTGGTGTCTTTAACATTTTTAGTACTTTTAGTTTCTTTGGTCTCTTTTTTCTCTTTGGTCTCTTTGGTCTCTTTGGTCTCTTCAGTCTCTTCAATCTCTTTTTGTTTTTCTTTTGGTCTCTTTCGTCTCTTTGGACTCTTTGGTCTCTTTGGTCTCTTCGGTCTCTTCGGTCTCTTCGGTCTCTTCGATCTCTTTTTGTTTTTCTTTTGGTTTCTTTAAACTCTCTAGTGTCTTTGGTCTCTTTAGTGTCTTTAGTTTCTTTAGTATTTTTAGTTTCTTTGGTCTCTTTGGTCTCTTTGGTCTCTTTGGTCCCATAGGCTCCTTAGTCTCTTTGGTCTGTGTGGGATCTCTGCTCTTTTGTCATCTTGTCTATTTTTGTCTCTTTTGTTTTTCTTATTGTCTCTTTAATAATTCTAGTTTCTTTGGTGTTTTTAACATTTTTAGTACTTTTAGTTTCTTTGGTCTCTTTTTTCTCTTTGGTCTCTTTGGTCTCTTCAGTCTCTTCAATCTCTTTTTGTTTTTCTTTTGGTCTCTTTGGTCTCTTTGGACTCTTTGGTCTCTTTGGTCTCTTCGGTCTCTTCGGTCTCTTCGATCTCTTTTTGTTTTTCTTTTGGTTTCTTTAAACTCTCTAGTGTCTTTCGTCTCTTTAGTGTCTTTAGTTTCTTTAGTATTTTTAGTTTCTTTAGTCTCTTTGGTCTCTTTAGTTTCTTTGGTCCCTTTAGTCTCCTTAGTCTCTTTGGTCTGTGTGGGATCTCTGCTCTTTTGTCATCTTGTCTATTTTTGTCTCTTTTGTTTTTCTTATTGTCTCTTTAATAATTCTAGTTTCTTTAGTGTTTTTAACATTTTTAGTACTTTTACTTTCTTTGGTCTCTTTTTTCTCTTTGGTCTCTTTGGTCTCTTCAGTCTCTTCAATCTCTTTTTGTTTTTCTTTTGGTCTCTTTGGTCTCTTTGGTCCCTTTAGTCCCCTTAGTCTCTTTGGTCTGTGTGGGATCTCTGCTCTTTTGTCATCTTGTCTATTTTTGTCTCTTTTGTTTTTCTTTGGTGTCTTTAACATTTTTAGTACTTTTAGTTTCTTTGGTCTCTTTTTTCTCTTTGGTCTCTTTGGTCTCTTTGGTCTCTTCAGTCTCTTCAATCTCTTTTTGTTTTTCTTTTGGTCTTTTTCGTCTCTTTGGACTCTTTGGTCTCTTTGGTCTCTTCGGTCTCTTCGGTCTCTTCGGTCTCTTCGATCTCTTTTTGTTTTTCTTTTGGTTTCTTTAAACTCTCTAGTGTCTTTGGTCTCTTTAGTGTCTTTAGTTTCTTTAGTATTTTTAGTTTCTTTGGTCTCTTTGGTCTCTTTGGTCTCTTTGGTCCCATAGGCTCCTTAGTCTCTTTGGTCTGTGTGGGATCTCTGCTCTTTTGTCATCTTGTCTATTTTTGTCTCTTTTGTTTTTCTTATTGTCTCTTTAATAATTCTAGTTTCTTTGGTGTTTTTAACATTTTTAGTACTTTTAGTTTCTTTGGTCTCTTTTTTCTCTTTGGTCTCTTTAGTCTCTTCAGTCTCTTCAATCTCTTTTTGTTTTTCTTTTGGTCTCTTTGGTCTTTTTGGTCCCTTTAGTCTCCTTAGTCTCTTTGGTCTGTGTGGGATCTCTGCTCTTTTGTCATCTTGTCTATTTTTGTCTCTTTTGTTTTTCTTTGGTGTCTTTAACATTTTTAGTACTTTTAGTTTCTTTGGTCTCTTTTTTCTCTTTGGTCTCTTTGGTCTCTTTGGTCTCTTCAGTCTCTTCAATCTCTTTTTGTTTTTCTTTTGGTCTCTTTGGTCTCTTTGGACTCTTTGGTCTCTTTGGTCTCTTCGGTCTCTTCGGTCTCTTCGATCTCTTTTTGTTTTTCTTTTGGTTTCTTTAAACTCTCTAGTGTCTTTGGTCTCTTTAGTGTCTTTAGTTTCTTTAGTATTTTTAGTTTCTTTGGTCTCTTTGGTCTCTTTGGTCTCTTTGGTCTCTTTGGTCCCATAGGCTCCTTAGTCTCTTTGGTCTGTGTGGGATCTCTGCTCTTTTGTCATCTTGTCTATTTTTGTCTCTTTTGTTTTTCTTATTGTCTCTTTAATAATTCTAGTTTCTTTAGTGTTTTTAACATTTTTAGTACTTTTACTTTCTTTGGTCTCTTTTTTCTCTTTGGTCTCTTTGGTCTCTTCAGTCTCTTCAATCTCTTTTTGTTTTTCTTTTGGTCTCTTTGGTCTCTTTGGTCCCTTTAGTCCCCTTAGTCTCTTTGGTCTGTGTGGGATCTCTGCTCTTTTGTCATCTTGTCTATTTTTGTCTCTTTTGTTTTTCTTTGGTGTCTTTAACATTTTTAGTACTTTTAGTTTCTTTGGTCTCTTTTTTCTCTTTGGTCTCTTTGGTCTCTTTGGTCTCTTTGGTCTCTTCAGTCTCTTCAATCTCTTTTTGTTTTTCTTTTGGTCTCTTTCGTCTCTTTGGACTCTTTGGTCTCTTTGGTCTCTTCGGTCTCTTCGGTCTCTTCGGTCTCTTCGATCTCTTTTTGTTTTTCTTTTGGTTTCTTTAAACTCTCTAGTGTCTTTGGTCTCTTTAGTGTCTTTAGTTTCTTTAGTATTTTTAGTTTCTTTGGTCTCTTTGGTCTCTTTGGTCCCATAGGCTCCTTAGTCTCTTTGGTCTGTGTGGGATCTCTGCTCTTTTGTCATCTTGTCTATTTTTGTCTCTTTTGTTTTTCTTATTGTCTCTTTAATAATTCTAGTTTCTTTAGTGTTTTTAACATTTTTAGTACTTTTACTTTCTTTGGTCTCTTTTTTCTCTTTGGTCTCTTTGGTCTCTTCAGTCTCTTCAATCTCTTTTTGTTTTTCTTTTGGTCTCTTTGGTCTCTTTGGTCCCTTTAGTCCCCTTAGTCTCTTTGGTCTGTGTGGGATCTCTGCTCTTTTGTCATCTTGTCTATTTTTGTCTCTTTTGTTTTTCTTTGGTGTCTTTAACATTTTTAGTACTTTTAGTTTCTTTGGTCTCTTTTTTCTCTTTGGTCTCTTTGGTCTCTTTGGTCTCTTCAGTCTCTTCAATCTCTTTTTGTTTTTCTTTTGGTCTTTTTCGTCTCTTTGGACTCTTTGGTCTCTTTGGTCTCTTCGGTCTCTTCGGTCTCTTCGGTCTCTTCGATCTCTTTTTGTTTTTCTTTTGGTTTCTTTAAACTCTCTAGTGTCTTTGGTCTCTTTAGTGTCTTTAGTTTCTTTAGTATTTTTAGTTTCTTTGGTCTCTTTGGTCTCTTTGGTCTCTTTGGTCCCTTTAGTCCCCTTAGTCTCTTTGGTCTGTGTGGGATCTCTGCTCTTTTGTCATCTTGTCTATTTTTGTCTCTTTTGTTTTTCTTTGGTGTCTTTAACATTTTTAGTACTTTTAGTTTCTTTGGTCTCTTTTTTCTCTTTGATCTCTTTGGTCTCTTTGGTCTCTTCAGTCTCTTCAATCTCTTTTTGTTTTTCTTTTGGTCTCTTTCGTCTCTTTGGACTCTTTGGTCTCTTTGGTCTCTTCGGTCTCTTCGGTCTCTTCGATCTCTTTTTGTTTTTCTTTTGGTTTCTTTAAACTCTCTAGTGTCTTTGGTCTCTTTAGTGTCTTTAGTTTCTTTAGTATTTTTAGTTTCTTTGGTCTCTTTGGTCTCTTTGGTCTCTTTGGTCCCATAGGCTCCTTAGTCTCTTTGGTCTGTGTGGGATCTCTGCTCTTTTGTCATCTTGTCTATTTTTGTCTCTTTTGTTTTTCTTATTGTCTTTTTAATAATTCTAGTTTCTTTGGTGTTTTTAACATTTTTAGTACTTTTAGTTTCTTTGGTCTCTTTTTTCTCTTTGGTCTCTTTAGTCTCTTCAGTCTCTTCAATCTCTTTTTGTTTTTCTTTTGGTCTCTTTGGTCTCTTTGGTCCCTTTAGTCTCCTTAGTCTCTTTGGTCTGTGTGGGATCTCTGCTCTTTTGTCATCTTGTCTATTTTTGTCTCTTTTGTTTTTCTTTGGTGTCTTTAACATTTTTAGTACTTTTAGTTTCTTTGGTCTCTTTTTTCTCTTTGGTCTCTTTGGTCTTTTTGGTCTCTTCAGTCTCTTCAATCTCTTTTTGTTTTTCTTTTGGTCTTTTTGGTCTCTTTGGACTCTTTGGTCTCTTTGGTCTCTTCGGTCTCTTCGGTCTCTTCGATCTATTTTTGTTTTTCTTTTGGTTTCTTTAAACTCTCTAGTGTATTTGGTCTCTTTAGTGTCTTTAGTTTCTTTAGTCTCTTCAGTTTCTTTAATGTCTTTAGTCTCTTTAGTTTCTTTAAGATTTTTAGTTTCTTTAGTCTCTTTGGTCTCTTTGGTCTCTTTGGTCTCTTTGGTCCCTTTAGTCTCCTTAGTCTCTTTGGTCTGTGTGGGATCTCTGCTCTTTTGTCATCTTGTCTATTTTTGTCTCTTTTGTTTTTCTTTGGTGTCTTTAACATTTTTAGTACTTTTAGTTTCTTTGGTCTCTTTTTTCTCTTTGGTCTCTTTGGTCTCTTCAGTCTCTTCAATCTCTTTTTGTTTTTCTTTTGGTCTCTTTGGTCTCTTTGGACTCTTTGGTCTCTTTGGTCTCTTCGGTCTCTTCGGTCTCTTCGATCTCTTTTTGTTTTTCTTTTGGTTTCTTTAAACTCTCTAGTGTCTTTCGTCTCTTTAGTGTCTTTAGTTTCTTTAGTATTTTTAGTTTCTTTAGTCTCTTTGGTCTCTTTAGTCTCTTTGGTCCCTTTAGTCTCCTTAGTCTCTTTGGTCTGTGTGGGATCTCTGCTCTTTTGTCATCTTGTATATTGTTGTCTCTTTTGTTTTTCTTTGGTGTCTTTAACATTTTTAGTACTTTTAGTTTCTTTGGTCTCTTTTTTCTCTTTGGTCTCTTTGGTCTCTTCAGTCTCTTCAATCTCTTTTTGTTTTTCTTTTGGTCTCTTTGGTCTCTTTGGACTCTTTGGTCTCTTTGGTCTCTTCGGTCTCTTCGGTCTCTTCGATCTCTTTTTGTTTTTCTTTTGGTTTCTTTAAACTCTCTAGTGTCTTTGGTCTCTTTAGTGTCTTTAGTTTCTTTAGTCTCTTCAGTTTCTTTAATGTCTTTAGTCTCTTTAGTTTCTTTAAGATTTTTAGTTTCTTTAGTCTCTTTGGTCTCTTTGGTCTCTTTGGTCTCTTTGGTCCCTTTAGTCTCCTTAGTCTCTTTGGTCTGTGTGGGATCTCTGCTCTTTTGTCATCTTGTCTATTTTTGTCTCTTTTGTTTTTCTTTGGTGTCTTTAACATTTTTAGTAGTTTTAGTTTCTTTGGTCTCTTTTTTCTCTTTGGTCTCTTTGGTCTCTTCAGTCTCTTCAATCTCTTTTTGTTTTTCTTTTGGTCTCTTTGGTCTCTTTGGACTCTTTGGTCTCTTTGGTCTCTTCGGTCTCTTCGGTCTCTTCGATCTCTTTTTGTTTTTCTTTTGGTTTCTTTAAACTCTCTAGTGTCTTTCGTCTCTTTAGTGTCTTTAGTTTCTTTAGTATTTTTAGTTTCTTTAGTCTCTTTGGTCTCTTTAGTCTCTTTGGTCCCTTTAGTCTCCTTAGTCTCTTTGGTCTGTGTGGGATCTCTGCTCTTTTGTCATCTTGTATATTTTTGTCTCTTTTGTTTTTCTTTGGTGTCTTTAACATTTTTAGTACTTTTAGTTTCTTTGGTCTCTTTTTTCTCTTTGGTCTCTTTGGTCTCTTCAGTCTCTTCAATCTCTTTTTGTTTTTCTTTTGGTCTCTTTGGTCTCTTTGGTCCCTTTAGTCCCCTTAGTCTCTTTGGTCTGTGTGGGATCTCTGCTCTTTTGTCATCTTGTCTATTTTTGTCTCTTTTGTTTTTCTTTGGTGTCTTTAACATTTTTAGTACTTTTAGTTTCTTTGGTCTCTTTTTTCTCTTTGGTCTCTTTGGTCTCTTTGGTCTCTTCAGTCTCTTCAATCTCTTTTTGTTTTTCTTTTGGTCTCTTTCGTCTCTTTGGACTCTTTGGTCTCTTTGGTCTCTTCGGTCTCTTCGGTCTCTTCGGTCTCTTCGATCTCTTTTTGTTTTTCTTTTGGTTTCTTTAAACTCTCTAGTGTCTTTGGTCTCTTTAGTGTCTTTAGTTTCTTTAGTATTTTTAGTTTCTTTGGTCTCTTTGGTCTCTTTGGTCTCTTTGGTCCCATAGGCTCCTTAGTCTCTTTGGTCTGTGTGGGATCTCTGCTCTTTTGTCATCTTGTCTATTTTTGTCTCTTTTGTTTTTCTTATTGTCTCTTTAATAATTCTAGTTTCTTTGGTGTTTTTAACATTTTTAGTACTTTTAGTTTCTTTGGTCTCTTTTTTCTCTTTGGTCTCTTTGGTCTCTTTGGTCTCTTCAGTCTCTTCAATCTCTTTTTGTTTTTCTTTTGGTCTCTTTGGTCTCTTTGGACTCTTTGGTCTCTTTGGTCTCTTCGGTCTCTTCGGTCTCTTCGATCTCTTTTTGTTTTTCTTTTGGTTTCTTTAAACTCTCTAGTGTCTTTCGTCTCTTTAGTGTCTTTAGTTTCTTTAGTATTTTTAGTTTCTTTAGTCTCTTTGGTCTCTTTAGTTTCTTTGGTCCCTTTAGTCTCCTTAGTCTCTTTGGTCTGTGTGGGATCTCTGCTCTTTTGTCATCTTGTATATTTTTGTCTCTTTTGTTTTTCTTTGGTGTCTTTAACATTTTTAGTACTTTTAGTTTCTTTGGTCTCTTTTTTCTCTTTGGTCTCTTTGGTCTCTTCAGTCTCTTCAATCTCTTTTTGTTTTTCTTTTGGTCTCTTTGGTCTCTTTGGACTCTTTGGTCTCTTTGGTCTCTTCGGTCTCTTCGGTCTCTTCGATCTCTTTTTGTTTTTCTTTTGGTTTCTTTAAACTCTCTAGTGTCTTTGGTCTCTTTAGTGTCTTTAGTTTCTTTAGTATTTTTAGTTTCTTTGGTCTCTTTGGTCTCTTTGGTCTCTTTGGTCCCATAGGCTCCTTAGTCTCTTTGGTCTGTGTGGGATCTCTGCTCTTTTGTCATCTTGTCTATTTTTGTCTCTTTTGTTTTTCTTATTGTCTCTTTAATAATTCTAGTTTCTTTAGTGTTTTTAACATTTTTAGTACTTTTAGTTTCTTTGGTCTCTTTTTTCTCTTTGGTCTCTTTGGTCTCTTCAGTCTCTTCAATCTCTTTTTGTTTTTCTTTTGGTCTCTTTGGTCTCTTTGGTCCCTTTAGTCCCCTTAGTCTCTTTGGTCTGTGTGGGATCTCTGCTCTTTTGTCATCTTGTCTATTTTTGTCTCTTTTGTTTTTCTTTGGTGTCTTTAACATTTTTAGTACTTTTAGTTTCTTTGGTCTCTTTTTTCTCTTTGGTCTCTTTGGTCTCTTTGGTCTCTTCAGTCTCTTCAATCTCTTTTTGTTTTTCTTTTGGTCTCTTTGGTCTCTTTGGACTGTTTGGTCTCTTTGGTCTCTTCGGTCTCTTCGGTCTCATCGATCTCTTTTTGTTTTTCTTTTGGTTTCTTTAAACTCTCTAGTGTCTTTGGTCTCTTTAGTGTCTTTAGTTTCTTTAGTATTTTTAGTTTCTTTGGTCTCTTTGATCTCTTTGGTCTCTTTGGTCCCATAGGCTCCTTAGTCTCTTTGGTCTGTGTGGGATCTCTGCTCTTTTGTCATCTTGTCTATTTTTGTCTCTTTTGTTTTTCTTATTGTCTCTTTAATAATTCTAGTTTCTTTAGTGTTTTTAACATTTTTAGTACTTTTAGTTTCTTTGGTCTCTTTTTTCTCTTTGGTCTCTTTGGTCTCTTCAGTCTCTTCAATCTCTTTTTGTTTTTCTTTTGGTCTCTTTGGTCTCTTTGGTCCCTTTAGTCCCCTTAGTCTCTTTGGTCTGTGTGGGATCTCTGCTCTTTTGTCATCTTGTCTATTTTTGTCTCTTTTGTTTTTCTTTGGTGTCTTTAACATTTTTAGTACTTTTAGTTTCTTTGGTCTCTTTTTTCTCTTTGGTCTCTTTGGTCTCTTTGGTCTCTTCAGTCTCTTCAATCTCTTTTTGTTTTTCTTTTGGTCTCTTTGGTCTCTTTGGACTCTTTGGTCTCTTTGGTCTCTTCGGTCTCTTCGGTCTCTTCGATTTATTTTTGTTTTTCTTTTGGTTTCTTTAAACTCTCTAGTGTCTTTCGTCTCTTTAGTGTCTTTAGTTTCTTTAGTATTTTTAGTTTCTTTAGTCTCTTTGGTCTCTTTAGTCTCTTTGGTCCCTTTAGTCTCCTTAGTCTCTTTGGTCTGTGTGGGATCTCTGCTCTTTTGTCATCTTGTATATTTTTGTCTCTTTTGTTTTTCTTTGGTGTCTTTAACATTTTTAGTACTTTTAGTTTCTTTGGTCTCTTTTTTCTCTTTGGTCTCTTTGGTCTCTTCAGTCTCTTCAATCTCTTTTTGTTTTTCTTTTGGTCTATTTGGTCTCTTTGGTCCCTTTAGTCTCCTTAGTCTCTTTGGTCTGTGTGGGATCTCTGCTCTTTTGTCATCTTGTCTATTTTTGTCTCTTTTGTTTTTCTTATTGTCTCTTTAATAATTCTAGTTTCATTGGTGTTTTTAACATTTTTAGTACTTTTAGTTTCTTTGGTCTCCTTTTTCTCTTTGGTCTCTTTGGTCTCTTCGGTCTCTTCGGTCTCTTCGACCCCTTTTTGTTTTTCTTATGGTCTCTTTACTGATTCTAGTTTCTTTGGTTTTTTAACATTTTTAGTACTCTTAGTTTCTTTGGTCTCTATGGTCTCTTTTTGTTTTTCTGTTGGTCTCTTTAAATTTTCTAGTCTCATAAGTTTCCTTTAATTTCTTGGTCTCTTTGGTCTTTATAGTCTCTTACTCTATAGTCTTTTGGGCCTCTTTGGTTCCTTTAGTCTCTTTTATCACAGTTGTCTTACCTCTTGAACCCTTTCTTTAGTCTATGTGGTATCTTTGGTCTTTGTAGTCTCTTTGGTCTCTTTGTCTCTTTGTATTTTTGTGTCTTATTTGTTTTTAAACTGTGTTGCTTCTATAATCTTTTTGGTCTGTGTGAGCCCTATGCTTTCTTTTGTCACCTTGTCTCTCTTTAGGACTTTTAGTCCCTTAGTCTATTTAGCATAATTAGACTCTACGGTCTCTTTGGCCTCCTTGTTCTCTTTGGTTTCTTTGGTCTGTTTAGTCTCTTTAGTCTCTTTAGACTCTTTAGTCTCTTCAGTCTTTGCAATCTCTTCAGTATCTTCAGTTCCTTCGGTCTCTTTAGTCTCTTTAGTCTTTTCAGTCCCTTACTCTATGTAATATTTTTGGTCTCTTTAGTTCCTCTAGTCTCTTTCATCACAATTGTCTTATCTCTTGAATCATATCTTTCGTCTATTTGTCATCCTTTTGTCATCTCTGTGGTCTCTTTCGTATGTTCGGTCTCTTTAGTCTTTTTAGTCTCTTTAGTCTCTATAGTTTCTTTGGTCTCTGTGGTCTCTTTTGTCTCTTTCGTCTCTTTGGCCTTTTTTGTCTCTTTGGTCTCTTTGGTCTATCTGGTATCTCTTTCGTTTCTTTGGTATCTTTAGTCTCTTTAGTCTCTTTGGTTGGCTGTCATATGTCAATAATGTTACGACAAGCAAGCAGTGATATGCAAGATATAGCGTCAAAGGATTGTTCAGTCACCCCGCAGTAAACAATATAATAAGGAAGCACAGAACCAAAAATAGATCAAGAAGTAAACAGGCAATGAAATACAAAAAATCATTGTCACAAGCAACTGACAGAAGAGAAGTGAAGCAAAAGAAAAAAGAAGCAGAAACCAAGAATTGATATAGCAGTTAATAAGGCAAAAAATGTTTAAATATCTAAAAATGGTAACAAATAACAGATCAATAATGACCTAATAATAAAATGAAAAAAAAACATTCAACAATAAAACAGTGAAACAATCAAACAATGAAGAAAACACCGGAAGTCGGTAGCGATTTTTTCTGAAAATGCACAGTTAAGCGTTGATACAATAGTGAGAGAAATAAAGGTGCATTAATCTTCTTCGTTTTGTGGTTAATTCTGCCTTTTGTTGCCATCTATCTTGCTGGTTTTTGCATTAGTACCGAGTATGCCCTTGTGTAGTTGTAGTACGATACCTCCTCATTTTGCTATTTTGTAAAATTGTCAATTTCATCGTCATTATAACTGCAACGATTTGAGATATCCAATCTATTCTTTCAGTAGATCGCAAAATTAAAATTAAACGTATATTCACTCTAATTTCACTTTGTTTTCCAACACGTTGTTTTTAATCAACCTCCGACCACAACACCAGTACAACACACAATAGAGTGTCACCTCCCTGTAAATAACGTCCTCCACCATTTCCACAAAGTTTTCAGGTGTTGCCGCTTGTTTCTTCATCATCATTACTGCTCTCCTCGTTCCCGGCCTCATTAATTTTTAGAGCAGAGTTGTACAGGTGACGTGTCGTGCGAAAATTTCTCGTGCGATTGTCGGTAAGACAAGTGGGGACAGGTTGATAGATGGTGTTATTTCGACGGCGGCCGTATATACCCATCCATTAGTATTGCCATTCACCGCACAGCACTATAAGGGCGGTTGTGTTCAGCCGAAGGAAGGATCCGGTGTTAATGCACTGCCTAATTTGCATACCGACATCATGAATACGTGATTAGACTCCTCTGTCTGATTCAACAACCTGCACCGGTCCGTTCCGAGTGTTCCATTTCGGCCTGGGAGGTGTTGTAACACTCCGGATTTATGACGGGTGGAGAGGAAGCGATAGTCGAACCGACGCCTCGTGGAAATTTGCTAATGCATTCTTATGATTTACTGGGCCCTTATCCGCGAACATCTTTCTCGAAGGAGAAAAAGAGAGCCGGGAGTTGCGGCAACTTATTAACCCGCCCGGAGTCCAATCAGACCCGAAATTCAAGTTTGGGTACACCGTGTGTAATCTTTCCCATAAATATTCATGCCGGTGGGATGGAGGGGCGGAATTAATATCGGATCTACTGGATCGTATGTTTCCTTTTTTATTTAGGATTTGTGGCAATCATTCTCAAAGATTTTTGAGCGGGTGGTGAAATTGCCATTTTCGTTTGAAAACAGAAAGTTCTAAAATTGACCTATATAAATTGAAACATGAATTTGCATACACGTTTGCATGAATTGGCTGATTTTCCAACAACGGAACTGTGTTCTTATTGATTTTATAATGGAGTCATTAAGACCTAAACGTCCGTGGAGCCGTCGTACGACAACCTGCAATTCCAGTAAAAATTTAAAAGCATCACGTAACAAACTTTCAACTAATCATGAAATTGCGTGATTTATTAACAATCCGCATGTTTACGTGCTAGTTTTACAAATCTTGATCCTCTAAATTTGCAATTATAAATAAATAAATCCCACTGTAATTGGACGTCATGAGTTAGACAACGACAAAACGTTTTAAAATGGTGGATAGCCATTCAAAAATCTGGCTTCTTTGTAATTTCTTTAATTAGTTTTGTCATTAGATTTTAAAAGATTAAGCGTCGTACATGAATTACAATTTTTCTTTCAAATGGTGGCTGCGCAACTAAGAGCAAAATTTTTACACACAGAAGAGGTATTTGAGGTTTTTCAATCGTCACTTTTTGAATAATTTTTGCCATTAGACTATAAAAAACTGAGTGCGGACAGCGTCGTTTGACAAAAATTTAGTTTTAAAAATGGTAAAAACCACATTTTTAGAAAGAGACAGTCGAGGTCCTTTGTTTTTCAGTTATTTTTGTCATAAACAAATTTAGTCGTCAAACAACAAAAAAAAAACAATTCCAAAATGGTTAATGCGCCGTTCAAAACAATTTTTATTTAATTATTTATTTCCTCACGCTGCCTCTTGCCCTTAAAGAGTATCTTAGTTATTTCCTTCCACTGTCTGTTCACTCTAAGGGGGTCTTAATTATTTTCTCCCACTGCCTGTACCCCCTTAAGGAGTATCTTAATAATCTCCATCTACCGTCTATTTTCTCTTAGCGAGTCTCTTCATTATTGCCTTCAACCAGCTGTCCCCCTTTTGGGATTCACAATTATTTCAACACGTTTAAAGTTGTTCCCAGAGATTCTTTTTATTTTCTCCACATGCCTATTCCCTCGCAGCAAATCTATTAATGTTATTATTTGCTTAAACAGCCCGTTGCCCTTAAACAAGTTTTAAGAGTTATTCCCATTGGGTTTCAAAATTATTTCCGCTTAGCAAGTCCTTTCATTGTTGCCTCCAACTATGCCTTTTCTCAATTAGCGAGTCTTACAATTATTTGCATACATTGCCTCCTCCCCTTAAGCGGGTATTTTCACTATTTCTTCAAGCTGTCAGTTCCCCTTTAGAAAGTCTCTTAATAATTTTATTTCCCTACATGAGACTCTCGTTAGTATTTCCTCACACAGCCTGTTCGCTCTTAGTTATTGTCATATACTGCCTGCTTTCCCTAAGAGACTCTTAATTATTCCTTCCACTACATGTTCCCACTTAATTATTCCGTTACACTGCCTGTTCCTCCTTAGCAAGTTTCTTAATTATTCCCTTCGCTGTTTTTTCCCTCTTAGTATTACCTTTCGTTGCTTTTTTCCCATTAGAAAGTCTCTTATCTTCTTCCACTGGCTGTTCCCTCAAGACTATTTCCTTTAACTGCTTGATCCCCATTAGCGAGTGTTTTAATTATTTCCTTCCACTGCCTCTTGCTAATAATAAGTAACACTAATAATTATTTTAATTATTAGTTATTTCCTGACGCTGCCTGTTCCCCCTTAGCGAGTATGTTAATTATTTCCTTTGCTGTCTTTTCCCCCTTTTTAAAGTCTCTTGATTAGTTCTTTCCAATGCCTCTTCCAATTAGCGAGTCTTTTAATTATTAATTATTTCCTGCCTGATGTTGCATGTTCCTTTTTAGAGAATTTCTTAAGTATTACCATATACCAACTGTTTGCCCTAAGAATCTTTTAATTATTTCCTTCGCTGCCTTTTCCCTCTTACAGTGTCTTTTAAATATTTGCTTTGGTTGCCTTTTCCCCTCAAGCGGGTCATTTAACTATTTCTTCCCGCTGCCTGTTTCCACTTAAAACGTCTCGTCTCCAACTGCTTCTTCAATTTTAGCAAAACTTTTAATGATTTAATTATTTCCTGACGCTGTTGCTCCTAACAGTTTTTTAATTATTTCCTCTCGTTGCTTTTCCCCTTAGAGAGTCTTTTAACTATTTCCTGACGCTGCCTATTCCCCATTAGCGATTCTAAGAATTATTTTCTTCGCTGTCTTTTCGCCCTTTTGAAAGTCTCTTAATTAGTTCCTTTCAATGCCTTTTCGAATTAGCGAGTCTTTTAATTATTAATTACTTCCTGATGTTGCATGTTCCTTTTTAAAGAATCTCTTAAGTATTATCATATACCAACTGCTTCCCCTAAGATTTTCTTAAATATTTCCTTTGCTGCCTTTTCCCCTTAAGCGGGTCATTTAACTATTTCTTCCCGCTGCTTGTTCCCACTTAGAACGTCTCGTCTCCAACTGCTTCTTCAATTTTAGCAAAACTTTTGATGATTTAATTATTTCCTGACGCTGTGTTGCCCCTAACAGTTTTTTAATTATTTAATCTCGTTGTTTTTCCCCTTAGAGAGTCTTTTAACTATTTCCTGACGCTGTCTATTCCCCATTAGCGATTCTATGAATTATTTTCTTTGCTGTCTTTTCGCCCTTTTGAAAGTCTCTTGATTAGTTCCTTTCAATGCCTCTTCCAATTAGCGAGTCTTTTAATTATTAATTATTTCGTGATGTTGCATGTTCCTTTTTAGAGAATCTCTTAAGTATTATCATATACCAACTGTTTCCCCTTTTGAAAGTCTCTCAATTATTTCCTCACACTGATTGTTCCCCCTTGGCGAGTCTCTTAATTATTTAATTATTTCCTCAAGCTGCCTTTTCCCTTTTAGGAAATCGCTCAATTATTTCATACAATTAAAATTTCCGATGGTCTAATTATTTCCTTCGCTGCCCTTTCAATTTTACAATGTCTTTTAAGTATTTACTTTCATTGCCTTTTCCCCCTTAGCGAGTCTGAATTATATGCTTCCATTACCTTTACCCCTTAAGCGGGTCATATAACTATTTCTTCCCACTGCATGTTCCCACTTAGAATGTCTCGTTATTTCTTCCAACTGCCTCTTCCCTTTTAGCAAGTCCTTTAATGATTTAATTATTTCCTGACGCTGCATGTTCCCCCTTAGCGAGTATTTAATTATATGCTTCTACTGCCTTTTAGCCTTCAAGCGGGTCTCTTATCTATTTATTACTGTAGCTGCCTGTTCCCCTTTAAAGAATTTTTTCATTATTGCGAGCTATTTTCTGTTAAACTAAGAGTCTTTTAAGTATTTCCTTCCACAGACTGTTGCCCCCCCCTTGGAGTATCTCTTAATTATTTAATTATTTCCTTACGCTGTCTGTACCCCATTAGAGAATCTCTACCATTAAAACTTCCGATGGTCTAATTATTTCCTACCACTGCCTTTTCCCCCTTACTGAGTCCTTTAATTATTTGCTTAAAATGCCTTTTTCCCTTTAGCGTTCAGTGCCTGCTGCCACTTGCCGAATTTATTCGTTAAGATTTTTTAAAATTATTTCTTTCTTTTCCCCCTTTTGAAAGTCTCTTAATTAGTTCGTTCTAATGGCTCTTCCCCCTTAGCGAGTCTTTTAATTATTAATTATTTCCTGACGCTGCATGTTCCTTCTTACAATTAGAGAATCTCTTAAATATTGTAATATACTGCCTGTTTCCCCTAAGATTCTCTTAATTATTTAATTTCGTTGCCTTTTCCTCCCCCCCCTCCCTTTTGAAAGTCTCTTAATTATTTAATTATTTCCACACCGCGGCTGTTCCCCATTAGATAATCTCTTAGTTATTTTCACATACTACCTGTTTCCCCTAAAAGCATCTTAATTATTCTCTTTCACTGTCCGTTACCCCATAGCGAGTCTATTAATGATTTAGCTTGTCTTTAAATTATTTACTTTCGTTGCCTTTTCCCTCTTAGAGAATCGCTTAATTATTTCATACCATTGAAATTTCCGATGGTCTAATTATTTCCTACCACAGCCTGTTCCCCCTTTAATTATTTCCTTACACTGCATGTTCCCACTTGGCGAGTCTCTTAATTATTTCCTCACGCTGCCTCTTGCCCATTGGAGAATCTCTTAGTCATTGCCATTATTGTCTATTTCCCCTAAAAGCCTCTTAATTATGCCCTTCCACTGCCTGTTCCCCCTTTGCGAGTCTATCAATTATTTAGAGTGTCTTTTAATTATTTACTTTCCTTGCCTTTTTTCTTAGAAAATTGCTCAATTATTTCAAACGATTGAAACTTCCGATGATCTAATTATTTCCTACCACTGCCTTTTCCCCTTTAGTGAGTCCTTTAATTATTTGCTTAAAATGCCTGTTCCCCTTAAGCGTTCCAACTGTTCCACTGCCCCTGTTGTAACTTGCCGAGTTTCTTAATTATTTCCTTCACTGCCTTTTCCTTCTTACAGTGTCTTTTAAATATTTACTTTCGTGGTCTTTTCCCCCTTAGCGAGTCTGAATTACATGCTTCCATTGCCTTTTCCCCTTAAGCGGACCACATAACTATTTCTCTCCGCTGCCTGTTTCCACTTAGAACGTCTCGTTATTTCCTCCAACTGCCTCTTCCCTTTTGGCAAGTCTTTTAATTATTTCCTGACGCTGCCTGTTCCCCATTAGCGAGTCTATTAATTATTTCATTCGCTCTCTTTTTCCCCTTTTGAAAGTCTCTTAATTAGTTCGTTTCAATGCCTCTTCCCCCTTAGCGAGTCTTTTAATTATTAATTATTTCCTTCGCTGCCATTTCCATCCTAAAGTGTACTTTAATTATTTCCTTTAGTTGTCTTTTATGCCCTAAGCGAGTCTTTAATTATTTGGTTCCACTGCCTTTTCCCCTTCAAGCGGGTCTCTTATTTATTTATTACAGAAGCGGCCTGTTCCCCTTTAAAGAATCTTTTAATTATTGCCATCGGATTCCTGTTAAACTAAAAGTTTTTAAGTATTTCTTTCCACAGTCTGTTTCCCTTTGTAGTGTCTTTTAATTATTTTCTTACATTGCCTGTTCCCCCTTGGCGAGTCTATTAATGATTTAGAATGAATTTTAATTATTTACTTTCGTTGACTTTTTCCTCTTAAAGAATCGCGCAATTATTTCATACCACTGAAACTTCCCCCCAAAGGTCTAATTTATTATTTCCTACCACTGCTTTTTCCCCTTAGTGAGTCCTTTAATTATTTGCTTAAAATGCCTACTCCCCTTAAACGTTCCAACTGTTGCAACTTGCCGAGTTTCTTAATTATTTCCTTCACTGCCTTTTCCCTCTTACAGTGTCTTTTCCACTTAAGCGGGTCATATAACTATTTCTCCTGAGAGGGGTTGGAATAATACCCTCAAATTGTCAAGACTCACTTCTGACAATGGAGCAATTAGAAACCATTCAGGAGGCGATTCTGGACAATATTGTGGAAAAGGTGAAGGATGAGGCTGCAATAGAGCCTCGTTTTCACCAGTTCCACAAAAGGCCGGGCTGGTTTGCCCCATTAGAAAAAGCCTCCTAGTGACATCCTGAACTTTGCAAAGAAGGTGGGATTCCTAGGAACATAGATGCGAGTAGGGTTTTGAACAAAAGGTCATCGATGGTCGACGTTCTGAGAGGCTGAATAGCCTTAGGACCCCAGAGTACAATACAATGCCTTTCCCCCTTTTGAAAGTCTCTTAGTTATTTCATTTCAGTACATGAGACTCTCGTTAGTATTTCCTCGCACTAACTGTTCCCTCTTAGTTATTGTTATATACTTCCTGCTTTCCCTAAGAGCCTCTTAATTATTCCCTTCCACAGCATGTTCTAACTTAATTATTTCTTTCCTGAGCCTGTTCCCTCTTAGAGAGCCTCTTAGTTATTTCCTTCGCCACTTTTTCCCTCGTAGATTCTCTTTGTTTACTTCCCCCCCCCCCTTAGAAAGCCTATTCATTATTTCCGACCACTTACTGTTTCACCTAAATATCGCTTAATTATTTCCTTTGGCAGCCTGTTCCTTCTTCGCAAAACCCTTAATTATTTCCTCACTCTGCCTGTTTTCCCCCTAGAGAATCTCCTAGTTCTTGTTATATGCTGTCTGTTCTTCCAAGAGTCTTTTAATTATTCCCTTCCAATGCCTATTCCCCCAAAGCAATTTCCTTCCACTGCCTGTTCCTCCTTAACGTGCCTTTTAATTACTTCCTTTGCTGCATATTCCCCCTTTTGAAAGTCTCTTAATTATTTGCTCCCACTACCTCTTGCCAATTAGAGAATATTTTAATTATCTATCAATTATTATTTATTTTCTGACGATGCATATTCCTTCTTAGAGATTCTCTTAAGTATTTCCATCCTAAAGTGTATTATTTTAATTATTTGCTTCCACTGCCTTTTCCCCTTTAAGCGGGTCTCTTAACTATTTGTTACTGTAGCCTGTTCCCCTTTAGAAAATCTTTTAATAATTGTCATATACTTCCTGTTAACCAAAGAGTGTTTTTAGTATTTCCTTCCACAGCCTGTTCCCCCTTGAAATGTCTTTTAATTATTTTTTTCGTTGCCTTTTCCCCCTCTGAAGAACGTCTCGTTATTTCCTCCAACTGCCTCTTTTCTTTTAGCAAATCTTTAATCATTTAACTATTTCCTGACGCTGTCTTTTCCCTCTTATAAAATACTTTAGTTCTTGCAATGTCTTGTCTGTTCCTCCTAAAAGTCTATTAATTATTTCCTTTCGTTGCCTTTTTTCCCTTAGAGAGTCTTTTAATTATTTTCTGACGCTGCCTGTTCCCCATCAGCGATTGTATGAATTATTTCCTTTACTGTATTTTCCCCCTTTTGAAAGTCTCTTAATTAGTTCGTTATAATGACTTTTCCCAAATAACGAGTATTTTAATTATTCCTTGACCCTGCCTGTTTCCCTTCAGAGAATCTTTTAATTATTGCCATCTACTTTCTGTTAACTTAAGAGTCTTTTAAGTATTTCCTTCCACAGCCTGTTCCCCCCCCCCCTTTGGGAGTCCCTTAATTACTTAATTATTTCCTCACGGTGCCTGTTCCCCATTAGAGAATCTTTTAGTTATTGTCACATACTGCCTGTTTCCCTTAAAAGCCTCTTAATTATTCCCCTCCACTGCCCGTTCCCCCATAGCAAGTCTATTAATGATTGAGCGTGTCTTTAAATCATTTACTTTCGTTGCCTTTTCCCTCTGAGAGAATCGCTCAATTATTTCATACCACTGAAACTTCCAATGGTCTGATTATTTCCTTACACCGCCTGTTCACCCTTGGCGAGTCTCTTAATTATTTCCTCACGCTGCCTGTTGCCCATTGGAGAATCTCTTACTTATTGTCATTATTGTCTATTTCCCCTAAAAGCCTCTTAATTATGCCCTTCCACTACCTGTTCCCCCTTAGCAAGTCTATTAATTATTTAGAGTGGCTTTTAATTATTTACTTTCGTTGCCTTTTCCCCCTTAGCGAATCTGAACTATATGCTCCCAGTGACTTTTCCCCTTCACGGGTCATTTAACTGTTTCTTCCCGCTGCCTGCTCTAACTTAGAACGTGTCGTTATTCTCTCCAACTGCCACTTCCCTTTAAGCAAGTCTTTTAATGATTTAATTAGTTCCTTCCAATGCCTCTTCCCCCTTAGCGAGTCTTTTATTTATTAATTATTTCTTGACGCTTAAGTATTGTCATATACTGCCTGTTTCCAATAAGAACCTCTTAATTATTCCATTCCACTGCCTGTTCCCCCTTAGCAAGTCTATTAATGATTTACAGTGTCCATTAATTATTTCCTCCGCTGTCTTTTCCAACTTTCGAAAGTCTCTTAACTAGTTTCTTCCAATGCCCCTTCACCCTTAGAGAGTCTTTTAATTATTTCCTGACGCTGCCTGTTCCCCATTAGCCAGTCTATTAATTATTTCCTTTGCTGTCTTTTCCCCCT
This sequence comes from Diaperis boleti, assembly GCA_963583935.1. Classification (NCBI taxonomy): domain Eukaryota; kingdom Metazoa; phylum Arthropoda; class Insecta; order Coleoptera; family Tenebrionidae; genus Diaperis; species Diaperis boleti. The sequence goes on from OY757242.1 coordinate 12,022,313, forward strand.
TTTTGAAAGTCTCTTAACTAGTTCTTTCCAATGCCTCTTCCCAATTAGCGAGTCTTTTAATTATTAATTATTTACTTTAGTTGTCTTTTATCCCCTAAGCGAGTCTTTAATTATTTGGTTCCACTGCCCTTTTCCCTTTAAGGGGGTATTTTAACTATTTCTTCGCGTTGTCGGTTCCCCTTTAGAAAGTCTCTTAATTATTTCATTTCACTAGATGAGTTATTGTCATATACTGTCTGCTTTCCCTAAGAGGATCTTAATTATTCCGTAACACTGCCTGTTCCTCTTCAGCAAGTTTCTTAATTATTCCGCTCGCTGTCTTTTCCCTCTTAATATTTCCTTTCGTTGCTTTTCCCCCTTATAAAGTCTCTTAATTATCTCTTTCCATAACATGTTAACCCTTACAGAGCCTCTTAATTATTTCCTTCGCCACCTTTTCCCTTGTAGAAGCCATTTCTTTACTTTCCCCCGTTAGCCTATACATTATTTCCGCCCACATACTCACCTAAGTGTCTCTTAATTATTTCCTTGAACAACTTGTTCCTCCTTAGCAAATTCCTTAATTATTTCCTTTACTCTGTCTGTTCCCCTTTAGAGAATCTCCCAGTTATTGTCATAAGCTGCTTGTTCCCCCAAGAGTCTTTTAATTATTCCCTTCCACTGCCTGTTCCCCCAAGACTATTTCCTTCCACTGCCTGCTGCCCTTAGCAAGTCTCTTAATTATTTCCTTTGCTGCCTTTTCCCCTTATTGAAAGTCACTTAATTATTTCCTTCTACCGTCTCTTGTCCCGTAGAGAATTAATTTAATTATTAGTGTATTAATTATTTTTTTTGCTGTCTTTTCCCATTTTTTAAAGTCTCTTAGTTAGTTCGTTCCAATGTCTCTTCCCCCTTAGCGAGTCTCTTAATTATTAATTATTTCCTAACGCTGCATCTTCCTTCTTAGAGAATTATTACTGTAGCTGCCTGTTCCCCGTTAGAGCATCTTTTAATTATTGCCATACACTTCCTGTTAACCTAAGAGTCTTTTAACTATTTCCTTCCACAGCCTGTTCTAACTTGGAGTGTCTTTTAATTATTTCCTTAAACTGCCTGTTCCCCCTTTGGCAAGTCTCTTAATTATTTAATTATTTCCTTACGCTGTCCGTATCCCATTAGAGAATCTCTACCATTAAAACTTCCGATGGTCTAATTATTTCCTACCACTACCTTTTCCCCCTTAGTGAGTCCTTTAGTTATTTGCTTAAAATGCCTTATTCCCTTTAGCGTTCTAGTGCCTGCTGCCACTTGCCGAATTTATTCGTTAAGATTTTTTAAAATTATTTCTTTCTTTTCCCCCTTTTGAAAGTCTCTTAATTAGTTCGTTCTAATGGCTCTTCCCCCTTAGCGAGTCTTTTAATTATTAATTATTTCCTGACGCTGCATGTTCCTTCTTACAATTAGAGAATCTCTTAAATATTGTAATATACTGCCTGTTTCCCCTAAGATTCTCTTAATTATTTAATTTCGTTGCCTTTTCCTCCTTTTTAAAGTTTCTTAATTATTTAATTATTTCCTCACGCTGGCTGTTCCCCATTAGATAATCTCTTAGCTATTTTCACATACTACCTGTTTCCCCTAAAAGCATCTTAATTATTCCCTTTCACTGTCCGTTCCCCCATAGCGAGTCTATTAATGATTTAGCTTGTCTTTAAATTATTTACTTTCGTTGCCTTTTCCCTCTTAGAGAATCGCTTAATTATTTCATACCATTGAAATTTCCGATGGTCTAATTATTTCCTACCACAGCCTGTTCCCCCTTTAATTATTTCCTTACACTGCATGTTCCCCCTTGGCGAGTCTCTTAATTATTTCCTCACGCTGCCTCTTGCCCATTGGAGAATCTCTTAGTAATTGCCATTATTGTCTATTTCCCCTAAAAGCCTCTTAATTATGCCCTTCCACTGCCTGTTCCCCCTTTGCGAGTCTATCAATTATTTAGAGTGTCTTTTAATTATTTACTTTCCTTGCCTTTTTTCTTAGAAAATTGCTCAATTATTTCAAACGATTGAATCTTCCGATGGTCTAATTATTTCCTACCACTGCCGTTTCCCCTTTAGTGAGTCCTTTAATTATTTGCTTAAAATGCCTGTTCCCCTTAAGCGTTCCAACTGTTCCACTGCCTGTTGTAACTTGCCGAGTTTCTTAATTATTTCCTTCACTGCCTTTTCCTTCTTACAGTGTCTTTTAAATATTTACTTTCGTGGTCTCTTCCCCCTTAGCGAGTCTGAATTACATGCTTCCATTGCCTTTTACCCTTAAGCGGACCACATAACTATTTCTCTCCGCTGCCTGTTTCCACTTAGAACGTCTCGTTATTTCCTACTACTGCCTCTTCCCTTTTGGCAAGTCTTTTAATTATTTCCTGACGCTGCCTGTTCCCCATTAGCGAGTCTATTAATTATTTCATTCGCTCTCTTTTCCCCTTTTGAAAGTCTCTTAATTAGTTCGTTTCAATGCCTCTTCCCCCTTAGCGCGTCTTTTAATTATTAATTATTTCCTTCGCTGCCATTTCCATCCTAAAGTGTACTTTAATTATTTCCTTTAGTTGTCTTTTATCCCCTAAGCGAGTCTTTAATTATTTGGTTCCACTGCCTTTTCCCCTTCAAGCGGGTCTCTTATCTATTTATTACAGAAGCGGCCTGTTCCCCTTTAAAGAATCTTTTAATTATTGCCATCGGATTCCTGTTAAACTAAAAGTTTTTAAGTATTTCTTTCCACAGTCTGTTTCCCTTTGTAGTGTCTTTTAATTTTTTTCTTACATTGCCTGTTCCCCCTTGGCGAGTCTATTAATGATTTAGAATGAATTTTAATTATTTACTTTCGTTGACTTTTTCCTCTTAAAGAATCGCGCAATTATTTCATACCACTGAAACTTCCCCCCAAAGGTCTAATTTATTATTTCCTACCACTGCTTTTTTCCCCTTAGTGAGTCCTTTAATTATTTGCTTAAAATGCCTACTCCCCTTAAACGTTCCAACTGTTGCAACTTGCCGAGTTTCTTAATTATTTCCTTCACTGCCTTTTCTCTCTTACAGTGTCTTTTCCACTTAAGCGGGTCATATAACTATTTCTCCTGAGAGGGGTTGGAATAATACCCTCAAATTGTCAAGACTCACTTCTGACAATGGAGCAATTAGAAACCATTCAGGAGGCGATTCTGGACAATATTGTGGAAAAGGTGAAGGATGAGGCTGCAATAGAGCCTCGTTTTCACCAGTTCCACAAAAGGCCGGGCTGGTTTGCCCCCTTAGAAAAAGCCTCCTAGTGACATCCTGAACTTCGCAAAGAAGGTGGGATTCCTAGGAACATAGATGCGAGTAGGGTTTTGAACAAAAGGTCATCGATGGTCGACGTTCTGAGAGACTGAATAGCCTTACGACCCCAGAGTACAATACAATGCCTTTCCACCTTTTGAAAGTCTCTTAGTTATTTCATTTCAGTACATGAGACTCTCGTTAGTATTTCCTCGCGCTAACTGTTCCCTCTTACTTATTGTTATATACTGCCTGCTTTCCCTAAGAGCCTCTTAATTATTCCCTTCCACAGCATGTTCTAACTTAATTATTTTTTTCCTGAGCCTGTTCCCTCTTAGAGAGCCTCTTAATTATTTCCTTCGCCACCTTTTCCCTCGTAGATTCTCTTTGTTTACTTCCCCCCCCCCCTTAGAAAGCCTATTCATTATTTCCGACCACTTACTGTTTCACCTAAATATCGCTTAATTATTTCCTTTGGCAGCCTGTTCCTTCCTCCTAGTTCTTGTTATATGCTGCCTGTTCTTCCAAGAGTCTTTTAATTATTCCCTTCCAATGCCTATTCCCCCAAGGCAATTTCCTTCCACTGCCTGTTCCCCCTTAACGTGCCTTTTAATTACTTCCTTTGCTGCATATTCCCCCTTTTGAAAGTCTCTTAATTATTTGCTCCCACTACCTCTTGCCCCTTAGAGAATATTTTAATTATCTATCAATTATCTCCTTCCTTAAGGAGTGTTTCAATTATTATTTATTTTCTGACGATGCATATTCCTTCTTAGAGATTCTCTTAAGTATTTCCATCCTAAAGTGTATTATTTTAATTATTTGCTTCCACTGCCTTTTCCCCCTTAGTGAGTCCTTTAATTATTTGCTTAAAATGCCTACTCCCCTTGAGCGTTCCAACTGTTTCACTGCCCCCCCCTGTTGCCATTTGCCGAGTTTCTTAATTATTTCCTTCACTGCCTTCTCCCTATTACAGTGTCTTTTAAATCTTTACTTCCGTTGCCTTTTCCCCCTTAGTCTGAATTAACTATTTCTTCCCGCTGTCTGTTCCCACTTAGTACGTCTTGTTATTTCCTCCAATTGTCTCTTCCCTTTTAGGAAGTTTTTTAATTCTTTAATTCTTTCCTGGCGCTGCCTGTTCCCCATTAGCGAGTCTATTAATTATTTCCTTCGTCGTCTTTTCACCCTTTTCAAAGTCTCTTAATCCGTTCATTCCAATGCCTCTTCCCCCTTAGCGAGTCTTTTAATTATTAATTATTTCCTGACGCTGCATATTCCTTCTTAGAAAATCTCTTAAGTACTGTCATATACTGCCTGTATCCCCTAAGAGCCTAAAATGTATTTTAATTATTTCCTTTAGTTGTCTTTTCCACTTTAAGCGGGTCTTTTATCTATTTATTACTGTAGCGGCCTGTTCTTAATTTAAAAAATCTTTTAATTATTGCCGTCTATTTCCTGTTTAACCTAAGAGTTTTTTAAGTATTTCCTTCCACAGACTGTTCCCCCTTGGAGTTAATTATTTCTTTTCTTTGCTTTTTCCCCTTTTGAAAGTCTCTTAATTATTTCCTTCCACTGCCTTTTCCCCCTTAATGAGTCCTTTGATTATTTATTAAAATGCCTATTCTCCTTAAGCGTTCCAGTGCCAGTTGCCACTTGCCGAATTTATTAATTATTTCCTTCACAGCCTTTTCCCCTTAAGCGGCTCATATAACTATTTCTTTCCGCAGCCTGTTCCCACTTAGAACGTCTCGTTATTTTCTCCAACTGCCCCTTACCTTTTTAGTCTTTTAATGATTTTATTATTTCCTGACGCTGCCTTTTCCCTCTTATAAAGTCTTTTAGTTATTGCAATGTCCTGGGTGTTCCTCCTAAGAGTCTTTTAATTATTCCCTTTTGTTGCCTTTTTTCCCCTTTATTATTTCCTGAATTAGCGAGTATATTAACTATTTACTTTTTTATTATTTCCTTTCGTTGCACGTTCCTCCTTAGCAAGGTTTTTATTATATCCCTGCACTGCCTTAAGTTATTGGCATGTACTACCTGTTTCCCATAAGAGCCCCTTAATTATTTCCTTCCACTGCCTGTTTGCTCTAAGAAATATTTAGGAAAAATCTTCTAGGGTTTTTGGAGAGTTTTTGTAATAGTTCTGTCATTAGTTTTTTAAAAATTGAGCGCGAACAGCGTCGTAGAATAATTGCATTTTTCTGTCAAATGGGGGATGTGCTATTAAGAGCAAAATATTTTTTTTTTTTTAAAGGCGCTGTTCAGTCATTCGAGGTCCTTTGTTTTTCAGTTTTTCACTTATTTTTGTCGTTAGAGCATAAGAAAATTTAGCAAAATTGATTAAAGGTCTTTCATTCGTTAGATTTTGAATAATGTTTGTCATTAGATAAAAAATGAAAAACTCGTGGTGCGAATAAAATGGTAAGAAAATGATTGCAGCGTTGTACTCTACCCGGCAGGTCAACGGTGAATTAAAATATAGTCAAATTTGGGATGTCTCACACAACTTAATAAAAATACGGGCGAGACTACGTCTCATTAGATGTAGAAAATCCACATGGTGGTTTTTTCCTTGAAGGTGTGTAATTTCGCTTTTAGCGAATGCTTTACAGATCGCTGGCTCTTTTGATATGAGATTGCAACACTTGACTTTTTGGCGAGCCGGAAGGGGTTGTTTGCTGGCGATGCGTTTGTAATTGACCATTGAGACTTTCAAAGGGGAATCGGAGGTTGAGAGTCCTCGACGCGATCAAGATGCGGTGTGATAAGGGTTGGAAGAGGGTGCGGTTAAATGCTACTTCATCAATATCTTAACAAACTCAGTAACAAGCAATTTTAGTGTCTTTTTTCCAACAAGAAGTCGATTCTCAATTCAATATGTATTGGACGACCATTACAATAACTTACTCACCGACTTCCGACCGACCCATATCCCTAACTTACGACCAGCAATCCGTAAGAAAACGCAAGACCGGAGCCGATAGCAGTAACAAATGTCCATCGAAACCATTCGAGAAACACGACCGGAAGCGAAAAATGCATTTCCCGGACGGTAATGCTGTTTTTCCACCGTCGAGGGAAGAGATAAAACATACGTCCTGTTTAGCACAGTTCGGTTCGAGATCGTCGTCATTGACTCGGCCAAATCCTCTCAGTCAGGGAAGTTTTAATCCGATTGTACGCGTCGCGGAAGATATTTGTAATCTCCATTGCGTAACGAAATTCGACTTCGGAGCGCAAGTTCGCCGGTGTTAAAATGTAAAAAGTAACGAACTTTGGGAGAGTTCGTTTTTCACGCGGAAATTAGATTTAATAAGTCGTGCCCTGGGCGGCTTTGTCGGTATTTCGTGGGTGTAAAAGGCGTTAATGTTTCCATGTTTCTCTGGTGAGAAGTTAAGCAGGAGCAGGAAATTTGACTGGATTTCAAAGAAACCAGAATAATTTAATGAGTAATTTAACATTAGGCGTTCTCTGCCAAAGCACAGACCCTAATCTGAACACATTCCACTGCACATATTTCATATAACTACAAAACACTTTTATTACAAAGCCTCGCGGATAAGCTTAGCCGATATTTCAACCTTTGTGAGCACTTTTAGAAGCGGCGCTGCTTTGATTCCACAAGCTTTACACTTCCTTTGCTGCCGCGACTCAAAAAGTATTGACTTTGAGACGAGAACGTTATTGCGAAGGGAGATACCCCTGCGGCATTATTACGGGAGTCATCAACTCGCCCTCAGGACTGTTTCGAGCATGGTGGGCTGTGTGTTTCGTCGCACATCACTCTTCTGACAAACGGAAAAAATGTTTTGTTTGGTTATTCAGATTAATTCCAGTTCGCATGATTCTAAACTTGTCAATAATGTTAGTCACGCGAAGTCTAGAGAATCTATTGTGTTCGAGTAAACTTTGGGGAACGGCTTTTGCATATGAAATTATTCCAAATTGGCCAAAAAAGCCAAATGAAGAAAAGAGCAACAAAACACAGTAAAAGTGATTTATTAGAACATCTAACGGTATAAAACTCTATTGATGTTTACTTTCTTGATAAGTGTGTCACACTGTGTGCTTTCAAACCGTACTTATATTTCGTTCTGAACTCACATTGTTTACATGAAAACCATTCAATCTCGTGGTCTGCCAAGTGTTGCAGATCGTGCTTTTTCAAGTCATGCTTGTATTTAGTCTTGAATTTGCATTTCTCGCATGAAAACCATCGAAACTTATGCGGTTCTAAGTGCTTCGATTCGTGTGTTTTTAAGAGCTCTTTATATTTACTCCTATAATCGCATTGTCCACAATAAAACCATTGAATCTCATGCCCCTTTAAGTGCCTAATCTTGTGCGATTTTAAGCGCGATTTATACTTACTTCTATAATCGCATTGGCCACATGAAAACCATTGAATCTCATGTTCTCCCAAGTGCTTCAACTTGTGTGATTTTAAGCAGTCCTTCCTTCTACTTTTATAATCGCATTGATCACATGAAAACCATTTAATCTCATCGCCTTCTAAGTGCTTCAACATGTGTGAATTTAAGTGATGTTTATATTTGCTTCTGTAATCGCATTGTCCACATGAAAACCATTGAATCGCTCGTTGTTCTAAGTGTTTCAGAAGGTGGCTTCTCAAGTTATGCTTGTATTTAGTCTTGAAATCGCATTTTTCACATGAAAACCATTGAACCTCATGTTCTTCAACGTGTTTCAACTTGTGTGCTTTTAAAGCCGACTTATATTTACTCCTAAAATCGCATTGTCCACAGGAAAACCACTGAATCTCATGTGCTTCTAAATGTTTCATGTTGTGGGATTTCAATCTATACTTGTAGTTGGTCTTGTAATTGCACTTTTCGCATTCAAACCGCGTATATCCAAAACATTCGCGTGTCACATGCTTGTACCAACAGAGCATAGAATAGGTCTCTAAATGACAGTTTTGACACTCGTAGCTCTGATCGCCTCTTGTTTCGGTTTGTATATGGAGGTGGCGCTCGCGTATGTGTTGTTTGAGGACCACTGTCATATAAGTTGTAAAGTTGCAGTCGCGACAACGGTAGATTTCTATATCACCACTGTTACAGCCGAAAGGTTCGAGTCCGACATGATGACGTTTCGCGTGATTGGTGAGAAAGAACATCGAACCGCTCTTGAATTTACAGAACTCACAATTAATGTCTTTTGGATTAAAATTGGCAATTTCTGCGGAATATTCCATGTCTGGCATCCTTACGACGCCAATTATTATCTGGAATGGTCTAAAATTGATCAATTATGCAAGAAAAAATCAAAAGCACTCACCAGAACGTCAATCAACCAGAACTAGCTGGTTCGGCTCTAACCTCAAAATGTCTCAAACCATAGACAACAGAGGAGTGGAGAAGCGGAATGGCGCTCGGGGCGAATGTGCAGGGAAGTAATCGTATAAATCGTGACATCTAGAATTACAAGATCCCAATATTAACTGTGCTCCTTCACTTAAGCTCCGCAGTTGAATGGTTTGAAAACAGAATATTAATGTTTTCGTAATTCAAAATGACGCATATAGATGACGCTATGTAACTACAGAAATCGTACTTTGTGATTTAAGTCTATCGTTAGAGGGCGCTTCAAAATGACAGTTGCCAGGTCAAATAAAGGAAAACAAATAATATGTGCTATTTTTCATTAATTGTTTATAATATTCACTTATTACTGTGAGCGAAAACTATGTATAAACTCAACAACAAAACTTAAACCAAATGGTTTTACTACAATATTTCACATTGATTTCCTTCATTCGAAGCTTATAAAATCCAACACCAGAGGTCAGCCACTTTGCTGATTTTCGCCAATAAGATAGACGGATCTAGGGATCTACAAAGAGCAAGAAAGGGTCCAGAATTATATCTATACTCCGTTTTTTTACGAAGGAAGTAGATGGCAGCAGTGGTACACGACCCGTGCACATTAGCGAATAAATGGTACAGAGGTGCGCTAATTCCCTCGGCAACCCATAATTCACCGGCGTATTATGTACTGACATGAGTGACGTGCATGCAAAAGTAGGGTGTAATAAAAAACCGTGTCGTGCGCGAGTGTAAAGCGGACGCGTCACGTGGTACAAAATGGTAACCTCTTATTGTTTCGTTGAAGTCCTTATTTTCTAAAGAAAAACGGACACAGAAAAAGGTTAAAAAATATACAGGGTTAGTCAAAAGTATGGAATGGGCGGTTTATCTCCGTAAATATGAATTTTATGACAAAATGTCTTTTATAAAAGTTTTTTTACTAATTATTCTCTATTTCTTAACCTGCTCGTTGTTTTTATATGTCAACGCATTTCCATGGAAACGTAACTGATTTTTGTTTTTTGAAGGGCAACCTAGTAATTTTATTGCAGATTTTTGTTTCTCCTTTTTTTATTTGAAATGACCTGGTATTTTCTTTGTGTGGTTTGATAACAAAATTTTACAGAAAATAGCCATAATACTTTAGTCAATCAAATAATCTTTAACTTAAATTAAATGTTCAAACTGAAGACCCCCTGCAGCTTGACAGTAACCGAATCTGTGTAACGAATTTTGTAGCCAGTAAGGTGGTATTTCTGCGATTCCATGTCTGATTTTGACTTCTAAATCTTCCAAATTTTGTTTTTTTTTTGTAAACTTTAGTTTTTAAATGACCCCAGAGGAAAAAATCTAAGGGGTTTAAATCGGGGGAAACAGCAGGCCATTCAATAGGCCCCCGACGTCCTATCCAAAGACCTGGAAAAATGTTATCCAGAAATAGGCAAACATCAACCCCATAATGGGGTGGAGCGCCGTCTTGCTGAAATAAAATATCTCGGTTTAGCATTCCTCCGGAAATAATTGTACAGTATCGAGTACAGGATGAACGTTGTTAAATAAATGACATCGTGGTGTGAACGTTCTCGATCTCCATAACCAACCATCATGAGGATTTCAGTTCTTTCAGTTTCACTAAGTTTCACCATGTTTACAAATTAAAATAAAACTATCCTTATTAAATTGATTTGTTAACTTATTGAAAGGTACTTTACAATAACATGAAAAATACCATTAAAAGAACAGAGGCCACTATATTTTTTTGTAGAATTATCATCACATGAATAAAAAGTATCACTAAAAATTGGAGAATCTGATTTGATACCAATTTTGTCATTTATTCGAAATTATGATTTTACACAGAAATTTTGTTATGAAAGGTTATTAAAAAAATACCAGGTCATTTCAAATAAAAAAAGGAAAAGAAAAGTCAGCAAAAAAATTACTAGGTTGCCATTCGAACAACAAAAATTGGTTACGTTTCCATGGAAATGCGTAGGAGATAAACCGCCTAATCCATACTTTTGACTAACCCTGTATATCGATCCATAGAGAAAAAATTGTAGAATAAATTAAAAGATCTGGTGGAGAGATGCGATCGGCACTGTTAAATCTGATTTTATTGGCACTGCGAGTTTTTCTTGTTGTCTAAAGTTTGTGTCTGTTCGATTTAGAATTCGAATCCTCAATAATTCACCTTACGAAACTGACGGGTTGAAGCAGATTCTAAAAATACGTGTCGCGTATTTAAGTCACCGAAAATTATATTTATATTATATTACACGTCAATGTAATCTGCAAACGATTATTTTTTTGTTCATGAATGAAATTTTCCGCTAAATCGTTTCAATTTTATCGTTTGTTCCTACCATGTGTTCTGGTGGCGTCAGGTCGTAAACTTAGCGGCCATCGCTTTATGTTTTATGGCCTGACTCTATAAAACTTGCTTATTTATTCGTACCAGAGACTTTGTTGTCAATTTCAGAAAGTTCGAATGTGTTTTTGACTTGAATAACTACCTGTCTTGCGGTCAGTTAAAACCTATTTTGTCTCTGTTGATTTGAATTAACCAACACTAAGAACTGAATGCAGAAGGGCAAAAAGCGGCAAAGCGCCACGCCCAATGTTGTAGTTCTGATTGTGTTTTATCTTTTTATGCTTTGTTGCACCCCCTTGCGATTTCCGATATCTAGCTAGTTTAGGCACCGGGAAGCCCAAATTTCAGTATCTAGTGTTTTTGCTTTCTGCATATTTGTAGTTTCGTTGCGCCTCGTTGTGTATGCGCCCGCTAGATATCGTTGCTTCGCGCTCGTTTCTAAATAGCTTCCAAAGAAGAACGTTGCGTTACTGTATATTTTATTGTGTTTGTCCTTATATACAGGGTGGAAAGTTTAACTTTAACTAATCTTAACTGCGATTGATTTTGTCAAAAATTTTTGACACACATCAATTTTTGTTTTTAAATTGCCATTTCTAGTCTGATCAGCTTTTTTTTGTTTTTACTCAGGGGGCTGTAACCACCCTTAAGTTTTTTTTTTTTCAAATGGGAAGATATGTCAACCGAAACATCATTGGAAAGTTTATAAAAAAAGGAGTACAACGATATATTTTTTTAATTTGTCCAGCTAATTTAATTAATTTACTGTTTGAAAATTGTTGGACTAAATAAATCTCGTTTTAGGTAAGTATAATGTTTTTTTAATGTAACAGATGTTCAATATGTTCAATAAGTCTTCCTTGACAAAATGCAATACGATAATAAAAATCATTTCTTACATTTTACATAACATTTGTGGAGTGATTTGCTGAATTTCATAGGTAATACGTTGTTGCAAATCTTCAAGATTATCGGGTTTTGTGGTGTAGACTGTACTTTTAAGATACCCCCACAAAAAAAAGTAAAGAGGGCTGAGGTCTGGTGGTCTTGCTGACAATTCTATTGCACCTTTTATTCCGATCTACCTATTATGAAAAATGCCGTCCAAATAACGCCGATCGGATGCACGATAGTGCGGTGGAGCTCCATCCTGTTGATACAATATTCTCTCATGTGGAATGTTTAGATCTAATTCATTTCTAAATTGGTCCTCCAGAGCTGGGCGAAGCGTTTCTTGAAGAAACTGCAGATATCTTTTTGCATTAAGATTACCAGGAAAGAACACTGATCCTATGACCCTATCTCCAACTATCCCAGCCCACACATTTAGTTTATGTTGACGTTCAATGTGAGTTTACCCGCATAAAGCAAGGATTAGGGTCACCCCAATAACGCCACTTTTGTCTGTTGACTTTGCCGTTTAATGTAAATGTGCTTTCGTCAGAAAAAAAATACATTCTAAAGAAATTTGAATTTTAAGTTTTTCTGTTAAATGGTGCATTATTCTTATTAACTATCACTACTTATTCGTCAAATAAATGATGAAAACTAACAAAGTTTGCAAAGAAAATTAAATTTATTAGAAAAAGAAACGATAAGATAATAAACCCGCACGAAGAAAAAGAAACACACTGAAGCATCCAAAAAACAGTTTTTAGGTCCTTATTTTCAGATGAGATAGAATAACACGAAACAAAACACATCGTTATATTCCTTTTTTTATAAGCTTTCCAATGATGTGTCGGTTGACATATCTTCCCATTTGAAAAAGAAAGCTGATCAGGCTAAAAAGTGGAAATTTAAAAACAAAAATCAACGTGTTTCAAGAATTTTTCGCAAAATCAATTGCAGTGAAGATACGGAATTTATTCCAGTTAAACTTTCCACCCTGTATATCGAATCAACAGATAGACCAAATAGCATTCATTACGTGGTTCGCGTTGCAGGCTGCTGATTGGGGAGTTATGTGGCCCTACTTTGGGTAACGTGTACCCGAGAGGTGGGAACAAAGTCGTTTCGACTTTGAATTGGCTCTTGGGCTGTAGTGGTACCCATGAAGGGAGTTGCTGCTAACTTCTGAGCCAAACCAGGTTGGAGTTTTAAGTAATTCCAAGCGTTTCCATATTGTTGCTTCCCCTCTCAGGTGCGAATATGCACGTTTTGGACGTAGAGAATTCACTATATCTGTTTGTCGTAAAATCGTGTAAACTTCAAAAGCTCAAAGGTGGAATAAAATTAGTTGACTTAACCTCACTCATCATTACGCCCAAAATTTTTAAATTGGATTATTGTTTGCTAACCTGTTGAAATCATTGGAAATTGTCAGTTGTAATTTATTACTCGAATTATTGTTAAAAATTGCCCAATTGCATTGTTACCAATTTAACACCAAGTCTCTAAAACTTGTTAATCACAAAACGAAATCACCAAACTCAAACTCACAAAATGATTAAAACTAATAAACATTTAAAACCATAATTTTTGTGTTATCAATTTACTAATCTACTAATTTATTAATCTGGGGTTTGTTTTGTTTGGGTAAGTTTGAATGTCCCGCCATTTTTTGTCTTGTCAAAAAAATAACACAACGTAGGGTTTTGCTTTTTCTTTCATTGTCCCACCTTTAAAGTTCGCGGTTTGTTTCAAACTTTCAAATTTGACGTAGGTTGACGTCATTGACATTTCATTTCATGTTTAAAATTCAAAAAGTGGCGGTAACGTAAAGGGGGGTTATCACAAAACTGAAAACTAAACGATTGAATATTGTTGTTTTGTTACTTACCCACGTTGCTTAGCCTTTGACCCTATGGATTGCTGCAGAAGCAGATGGAAAAATCACATGCGCAAATTGCACCCGCAAGGCTGGTCTACGAGGAGTCTGTTCTCATGTTTCATGTTCCAAAATTATGAAAAGCCCACAAGAACTGGCAGTAAAGCATACTGGCTGCCACCCTCTAATAGACCGTCTCAACCTAAGAGAGTTGCTGAAATTGACTTTTCTGTACCCGGTAAGAGGTTCAGCAGTGAAGTAAAAGGAGTTACAAAAACTGTTGAAAAGATACCCCCAATCGATGCAGAAGAACGTAAACAGTTTTTGGATTTGGGAGACACACTTATTAACTACTCCTTTTGCACAGGAAATTAAAGAATATTTTGAAACAAAAAGTATGTTTTACATGAACAAACATTTTAATAAGGAATATACAACAAAGTCTTTGGAGGAATTACAAAATATTGGTCAGTATTAGTTATTAAAAGTCAAAACAAGTTTATCAAATTAATTTATTTACAGCACAAACCATTCGTTTTGAAATAACGTGAGATGAAAGCAGAAACATCACCAAAGAAACCCAAGAACAATCAAAATCAAAATCTTGGTTTTTATATAGAATGGGCAGAATTACAGCCTCAGTATTTAAGAATTGCTGCCGAACAAGTATAGAACAACCGTTGTCCGCGCCGATGAAATTGACAGTAATACACAGTCGTACCAATAGAGGTAAAATCACCACCAGGGGGGTTTGAATCGCGACTTAATGGAAACTGTAATAAGGAGTCATGAAACTCGAATAACTGTCAACCGTTGTCAACATTAAACCAGAAGAATGTTCCAGAATCCAGGTGGAGTAAATTTAAATTAAAATTTAAATATATCTAAGTCGAACTCCACAAACTTTAATAACTGTAAAATTACTAATGGAACATGTTTCGGCAGAACACTTCTGACGTAATTTTGAATTAAATTTGACGTTTTTTTATCAAAATAACGCAAATAAAATAAGAACTTCAATGAAATTTTCGGTGACAGCAAAAATAAATAAATAAAACTAGCGACAAAAATTTTTTAATAAAGACGAGGTAAGATTTGCATTATTATTCTAAATCATATCTGGTTTTGAAAAAAAAATAAAGCGCGCTTAATTTTGAGATTTGAATTAATTTGTTCCACGCCCTCCTAATTTTTCATTCTGTAACTATTACAGTTTACTCTAATGCGCGAGGTGGTGACATCTAGCGATATTTGGTCTGTTTTCCAAACGCAAGGTTTTGAGCGATTGGCACGACTTTAGAACAACCATCGCTTTCTTTAATTAGGCGAATTTGTCACAATGACATTTGACACAACATTCCAACTTTTGGTTTGAAAAATCCGGATTATTTATCAATCCACAATATCCATATTTTGGAGCAACCCCTGATGGTTTAATAGGATGTGATTGCTGTGGCACTGCAATTGTTGAAATGAAATGTCCCCACTGTCAGGAACAGTACAATTGAAGAGCAGGCGAAGATTAAATCCTTTTATTTAAAGGCATTTCTGGTGGTTTGGAGCCCTTCAAGTATGGCCCAAATGGAAATTCTGTTCAACCAACAATTTTGGAAACGAGAGTCACAAAAAGCCGAACTGTTATTTTATAAAGTTTTAATGCCCGAAATATTAGGCAACTACTTTACTAAAGGAGAGAAAGACAAAATTAATTCGATTGAAGTGGATGAAGCATACTGGAATCCGGACCTTGACTGGGAAGTAAATTCCGATGATGATAATGATGATTCAGAATTTCCTGTACAAACTGAGACTGCTGGCACCACATACTGATAGCTTGTGAATCTGATTCGTGTAGGATGGAGTGGTTTTATTTAAAGTGTTTAGGGCTGGATAGTGTTCCTGAAGGGATTTGGTATTGTCCAGATTGCAACAAATAAACAATAAAAATGTTTTTACTTTATTCATTGGAAATGATGGGAGGACAAATTAATAAAAGCACAACAAACTGTAATCATTTTATCCACCAGTGCAACATCGTCGTCAACTTTCCTCAACTGCCTTATTAGAAATTTGTCTTTAAAAATTCTGTACTTGCCTCTGACCTGTCTGATTATTCTCTCAAGATGAATTCGTACAGTTGCCAATTTTCGTGTGCTTTCAATATCTTCTGGTCCTAATTGCTTTTACCTCTTAAAAACGCAGGGTATGCTACCTGGGCGCAGTAGAGTTGTACATTGTCATCAATTGCTATTATTAGGTCGCCAGAACACAGATTATTTAAAATTCCACTATCTTCTACAATGAAGCTGTCCCGCCATATGCTTTTGAAATAAACGTAATAACTCCTTGTAGAGAAATTTCTATTAAAAATTTAATACTTTGATTGTGTTTGTAATGAGACTTCACGGCAGCCTCCAAATTTACACCTCAAAGCAGTCAATTATAACAGTGACTTTGTTGTCAAAGCATCTAATGAAATCTTGTATGTGGCATATTTAACTGTAAATAAATTCTCTCGAGTGGGCCAATTAATAAAACTTTTAAATCGACTGTGCTGGATATGAATTACAGTTTCAAAAATTCTTGCGCATGTAGTACGGCTACATAATTTTTTTTGCCTAAATATGTAAAATCAAAATTTAATCTGAGTCTTAATAATGTAATCAATAGCTGCTGAAATTTTGATATACCCATTTTCTTCTCCATTAGATAAGGTTCCAGCTCCTCAAAAACACGAGAGTTTTGGTAGGAAATTCTATAAAATATAAAATATCTTCATCATCTTTAAGAGACTCTTCGTCGAGTTTATATTTAGAAATTTCGTGTTTCAGTTTTCTAATTTCTGCTTTGGCTCTCTCTAGTTTCATCTCATAAGCTTTCCAATGATGTGTCGGTTGACATATCTTCCTATTTGAAAAAAAAAACTTAAGGGTCGTTACAGCCCCCTGAGTAAAAACAAAAGAAAGCTGATCAGGCTAAAAAGTGTCGATTTAAAAACAAAAATCGACGTGTTTCAAGAATATTTCTCAAAATCAATTGCAGTAAAGATACTGAATTTATTCCAGTTAAACTTTCCACCCTGTATAAATTTCAAATGTCCTAAAATTCTTTATCTTTATTTTTAAATCTTCTGCCACGTCATAACCATGGGAATCATCTGCCATTTTGTTTTTGAGTACGTATAATAATATATCAGGTGTTCATTTAAAAAAGTCATCAAGTCGTCTATGAATTTGACGTAACATTTTAAGAGGGGGGTTCGACGTTTGTCACACGCTAGGTGGCGCCACGGGTAAAAAAACAAGGGTCCCGTTTTGTTAAGATTTACGTAAAAGTATTGATATAAATAGCATCTACTTATTATTAATAGATAGCCGAAAGTTGTCCCTTGGACCTAATGCCATTTTTTTGACTGGTGATGGTCAATAAACTCGGAAATAAATTATTAAATTCCATTCATTTTTGAAATTTCATAGTAACGAAATTACATGAAAATCGTTACAGACTTGGCGAAAGCTTTTAAAAAGTCACTGCTAAACCCAAAAGTGATCAACTTTGCGTTTAAATCGAAATATCTTGACAGAATTGACCGAAAATTTGCCCGCTTATGTCTGACCTATCATAATTTTGCTGCAATAGTTTGACTACTTTCTCAGAGATGGGGCACAAGCCAGACGCAAGAACACAAAATTTAAGAATCCTATGGACCCTGTGACGGTCTTGATTGTGACACTACTTTCTGTGCACGCGAAAGAAGAAGAAAGTTATAGAAACGTATGTCTGTGAGATATCAGACGCAGAGAGGAACCGGCAAATGCGTGGGTACCTATTGTACTCGTCACGTTCACTGTTTTGTACCTGACGAGTTTCGGGTAATTACGGTATATTTCCAGAAAAGAGGGTGCGGATGATTTTGCCTCTGACGAGATATGCGACTTGTAATCGAACAGTAATAATTATTAACTTAAAAAAATAAGAAATGGACTTTTAGATCATGCAATTACCTACAAAAATTGTTTCCATACTTTTTTTCCTATACGAATCACACCATTCCTGTGATATCGCGATTCCAAAAGTTGAAGTATTCAGGACTCATTTGATACAAAAAAGCGATCTATTCGTAATGCATATTAATATTGTATGGTTTGGTTGGATTTACTGACAGATGAACTGATAGTTTTGGAATTGATAGTTTTGGTTATTATTTATTATGTAATTATTGTTTTTATTTTATTTTTGCGTTGTATCTTATGTGTTATTGTAGCAAACTATATAATTTGTTATTATGTTTTACTTAACACCAACTTCAAAATTATAAAACAATTAATAATTACATAATAAACAATAATTTACTAAAAACAAAAATAGCTCATAATAGTCAGGTCAAAACAGACATTTCAATTCCCATTTGGAAATTTTGTTGAATAAGGGAGGGGTCGTCAAAGGACTGTTCTGCCGTAGCTAGCGGCAAGATGGGTTTTTCGGCCACTTTACTATTTATTAGGGTCTCAGGTAGACTTCGCTGTAAAAGATAGAAAATATTGGAAAATACCCCATCTAGAGTTGAGTAGTTCCATCGAGTGGTAAGTACCGTTACAATATTATTTTGTTGAATGTGAACAATGGGGGCCATCTAGTAGTCAGTTGACGTTTTACATATTTTACCCTGGCTTCTAACCTGAACATGTTGAAGTGGGCGTGGTCGGACCCCGCTCTTAACGTACGTCTGTTCCGAAATTAATAATGTTGTATGTATTGCTGGTTGCAGCCTTTCAACTTGTAGATGAAACAATAAATCACATGCGCTTTTCAATTCGTCTTTGTCACTCAAAAAATCACAAGCAACTTGATAACTTTTTTAAATGAACACCTTATATTTTGATACACCAAAACGGCAGTCGTCCTAAAATACTTTTTCAGTTCACCAAATTAACACACCTGTCACACCTGAGCGACGTTGAGCCTACCGCGACTGCGTTTAACTAACCCCCATCTCATGTACAGTAGGTACAACTGACTCACTGAGAAAATTTAAGGCTTTCCTAAATTATGTATCATCAGCTGTTTACTGCCTCTTAGACTATTACACTGCCGTCCTATGGAAAAACCACGGATGTGCCCGTGGGATGTGCGCGAAGCCTACTTTTGAGAATTGACGTCCCGAAAGTTTAAAATAAAGAACTAACTGCCATTTCTTTGTTTGTTATTTAAAAATGTATGTATTTTGCATGGTAGTTTCTAGTTCGTTGTACATTCACTTCACTATGCTTTTAAATTTTAATTTCTGCTCTTTCATACATAATTGCTTCGCTTACGAAGTTTCAGTCTATTAATTAGATTTTTTTACTTAAAATAAAGCGCGTATGTAACACTGGTCGTTTCACATACGAGGTTTGGAACTAGCATTTTAATGTTTTACTTAGCATATAGGGCGTATGTAACATTAATTCGACAACACCAAACTCAATAGATGGCGCTCCTCAAACGTCAAAAATGGCAAGGAAAACAAAAATCAGCTGTTCCTGTCACTGTCATTTTCGACTTGTGTTTGTGTAAATTTACGGACTTTGGAAAAAAATATGAAAGAAATGCCCTTCAGTCTTACAAAAATTAACTTGAGAATGAAGTATATACTCCAGGCTTGGTAGTTAGCTCCAAATTCCCGTCCACAACAATTTGCATTTAATCGACAACCGCAGCAATTTGGATTTAATCGACAACAAAATTTTAATCAGAACCCATCAAATCGAAATCCCAGTAACGTATTTAAACCAAGACCCATACCTTTGGACAAACCTGTCCCTATGAGCGTTACCACGAGAAATACATTTACCCCAAATAGAAATAATTTCAAACGTCCTCAACAAAACTGGATTGCTGAAGAATTACACAACACCGAAAATGAAATTAATGATCTTGAAATTCAGGAATATCCTGAAGAAAATTAAGAATTTAATGAAAGTAACCCGTCAACTTCGCATAACGAATATTTTGAGCAAAATTCTGAAGCTTTTTTAGACGAAGCTGCCTCGGACAAGGTGAATTACTAAACATTGATGATAATCCTTCACAATTACCCTACATCATTATATCTTTTGACAATTTCGAATTAAAATGTTTAATTGACACCGGTTCAACAAAATCTTTTATTAACCCAGAAAAGGCCAAACGTTATTTTCCAAATTTAATAAAAAATGATCCTTTTGTTATTTCAACAGCACATGGTTGTACACGAGAAAAATTTAGTATGTCTGTTACATGTCCTAAAATTTTCAGATCTGGCCAAAATAATATCAAATTTCATTTGTTTAAATTTCACAATTATTTTGATTGTCTTCTCGGAATTGATAATTTGAAAAAATTACAAGCAGGTATCGATTTAAATTCAGGTAAATTGGTGTTACCAAAAACAAAAATTTCTTTGAATTTAAAAAATTTGAGCGATTATAACAGCTGCATCACGGTTCCACCAAAATCGGAACAAGTAGTAAAAATCCGCCTTTCAAATGTTCAAAAGAGTGTTGCGTTACTTCCAAAGTATACATTTTCTGATTTCATGATTCCTGAAAGCGTGATAAAAATTGAAGATAATTTTGCTTTAACTACGTTAGTAAATCCAACAAATAAGACCGAAAAAATTGATATTTCCCAACCCTTCGAAGTAATTCCTCAAGAACAATTTGATATTCCAAATTTGAATAACATTCAATATGACAAAAGTTATTTTGATTTTTCAAACGTTAGATTAGATCACTGTAATTATGAAGAAAAAAAGCAACTGGTCAAACTACTAAAATCATACTCTGATATTTTCTATTTCGAATCAGAACCTTTGACTTTCACTAATGCAGTTAAATATAAAATCAATTTAAGAGACAATACACCCATACACACTAAAACATATCGTTACCCACATGTTCATAAAATGGAAGTACAGAGTCAAGTAACTAAAATGTTAGAACAAGGGATAATTCGACCGTCTGACTCTCCCTGGTCGAGCCCAATTTGGGTAATCCCAAAGAAACTGGATGCCTCCGGACAACGTAAGTGGCGGATAGTAATAGACTATCGCAAACTAAACGAAGAGACGATTGAAGATCGATACCCGTTACCAAATATTAAGGACATTCTTGATAAATTGGGTCGTAGTCAATATTTCACTACAATTGACCTGGCGTCAGGTTTCCATCAAATAGAAGTCGACCCAAATGACATTCAAAAAACTGCATTCACTGTTGAAAATGGGCATTACGAATTCGTCCGAATGCCCTTCGGGCTCAAAAATGCTCCATCCACTTTCCAACGCGTAATGGACAACGTTCTACGAGGCGTGGTGAACGATTGTTGTATTGTTTATTTGGATGACATAATCATTTTTTCAACTTCACTTCAGGAGCACATTGACAAATTATCAGTAGTTTTCGATCGATTACGAAAATTTAATCTAAAAATACAATTGGACAAGAGCGAGTTCTTAAGGAAAGAAGTTAACTACTTAGGTCATGTCATAACCCCAGAAGGAATTAAACCAAACCCGGACAAGGTCAAAGCTATTCTAAATTACCCCATTCCAAAAACACCAAAACAATTAAAAGGATTTCTAGGTCTAATAGGTTATTATCGGAAATTTATAAAAAATTTTGCCAAATTAACAAAACCTTTAACAATAAGATTGAAAAAAGATAGGAAAATTGACCCCGAAGAATTAGACTATAAAACATGTTTCGAATTTTGCAAAAACATTCTGACCAATGATCCCATTTTACAATATCCGGATTTTGACAAGCCTTTCGTACTAACAACAGACGCCAGTAATTACGCTATTGGCGCAGTTCTTTCTCAAGGACCTATAGGAAGAGACCTTCCAGTAGCATACGCGTCACGAACCCTTAACGAACATGAGATTAACTACTCAACAATAGAAAAAGAGTTACTTGCTATTGTTTGGGCAACGAAATATTTTCGCCCCTATCTATATGGTCAAAAATTTAAAATTGTAACCGACCATCAACCCCTAAAATAGCTCTTCTCTCTCAAGGAACCAAATTCTAAACTAGTCAGATGGCGCTTACGCCTAGAAGAGTTTGATTACGAAATTCAATATAAAAAAGGTAAATTGAATAGCAATGCAGATGCTTTATCCCGACCTCCAAATTTCAACATGACTTCAACTTCAACTTCAAGGTCAGACACACCCGAAAATAAAAATCCATTTTTGCGCTATATGGAAGATTTTAATAAAACTCTTAGCGGACCTTCTAGTAGAAACCAAGATGTTAGCTCTATTATAGCAGAACCTGATGAGGAAATGGACGAAAATTTTGATGACAATAGCGATAATATTACAGTCCATACAAGTGAAGCAAATCCTGTTTGTTTAATACCCATCTCAGAAGATCCACTTAATTTCGGCAAAAATCAAATTAAATTTATTTCAGTTGCAAGTGATCCTTCGGAACCAATAATCGAACATTTATTTGAAAATTCAAAACAAAGAATGACTGTCCAAATTTCACGAAATAATCTCAGAAACGATGTTTTAAATTTTATAAGGAGTTATATTGTTCCGAATATATCCTACTCTTGCCATTTCGAAAATGATAAATTATATAAAGAAATCGGAGAAGTTTTGAGACAAAATTTTAACCAATCCATATTATTTAAAAGACATAAAAAAATTCTAGATGACGTTGAATCTTTAGAAGATCAACTTGAGAAAATTCAACACTATCATTTAAGTAAAACTAACCACCGTGGAATTAATGAAACACTTCAAAAATTATCATTGCAATATTACTGGCCCAACATGTTAAAGAGTATTCAAAATTTTATTAATAACTGTGATATTTGCAAAGTAGTAAAATATGACCGCAAACCTTTAAAACTGAAATTCAATCTAACCCCAACAGCAACCAAACCTTTCGAAATAATTCACATCGACGTACTTAAATATCATTCACACAAATTTTTGACCATCATTGATGCGTTAAGTAAATATGCTCAAGCATATCTACTCGAAACCATGCAAGCTATCGAAATTATGAAAAAATTACTGATTTACTTTAGTCATCATTCTGTTCCAAGTCTAATCGTGACTGATAATGGATCAGAATTCGATAATGGTATAATTACAGAATTTTTCAAAATTCATAAGATTGAAGTTCACTTTTGTAGCCCACATCATCCTTCCAGTAATGGTCTTATAGAACGCTTTCACTCGACATTCTTAGAACATATAAATTTAATTAATAATCGACCAGAGTTCGAAAAGGATTCAATTCCTACAAAGGCACTGTACGCTATAATAGCTTATAATAATTCAATCCACAGTACCACCAAAATGTCCCCTTTCAATATTTTAAATTTAAATAATGAAAACGAAATTGCTAATATCGATTTGGACCATTTAATTGTCAATAATTACCTGCAATCGCATAAAAAAAAACTTCAAGCAGTTTTTAAAGAAATCAATGCTCGCTTGACAGAGAACAAAGGAAAAACCTTAAGAGGGGGGTTCGACGTTTGTCACACGCTAGGTGGCGCCACGGGTAAAAAAACAAGGGTCCCGTTTTGTTAAGTTTTACGTAAAAGTATTGATATAAATAGCATTTACTTATTATTAATAGATAGCCGAAAGTTGTCCCTTGGACCTAATGCCATTTTTTTGGCTGGTGATGGTCAATAAACTCGGAAATAAATTATTAAATTCCATTCATTTTTGAAATTTCATAGTAACGAAATTAGATGAAACTCGTTACAGACTTGGCGGAAGCTTTTAAAAAGTCACTGCTAAACCCAAAAGTGATCAACTTTGCGTTTAAATCGAAATATCTTGACCGAATTGACCGAAAATTTGCCAGCTTATGTCTGACCTATCATAATTTTGCTGCAATAGTTTGACTACTTTCTCAGAGATGGGGCACAGGCGAGACGCAAGAACACAAAATTTAGGAATCCTATGGACTCTGTGACGGTCTTGATTGTGACACTACTTTCTGTGCACGCGAAGGAAGAAGAAAGTTATAGAAACGTATGTCTGTGAGATATCAGACGCAGAGAGGAACCGGCAAATGCGTGGGTACCTATTGTACTCGTCACGTTCACTGTTTTGTACCTGACGAGTTTTGGGTAATTACGGTATATTTCCAGAAAAGAGGGTGCGGATGGTTTTGCCTCTGACGAGATATGCGACTTATAATCGAACAGTAATAATTATTAACTTTAAAAAAAAAAGGAACCGACTTCAAAAAACCCAAAGTAACATAAGTTAACTAAAAAGCAAAAAATAAAAATTTTCAATTTCAGAGTTATTTGTTGTTCCGCTTAATGTAATTATTTATTTTTCCGTTTAATGAAATTCAGAAATTATTGTTGATTATCTAATTATTATTAATTGTTTTATAATTTTGAAGACGGTGCCAAGTAAAACATAAAATTATACATTTTAAAGTTATAATTCCCTGATAATTTCAGACTTCTTAATTCACGATTATGATTACTGAATTAAACTTTTCAGAACCCATTTGATACATTAGGTAATATGTAGTATATTTCAAACGAGTGCGCTGTCATTACACTTTTCAGGGGCGAGGGCGAATTTTTGCAGCCCGAGGCGAATTCCGAGGGCTGCAATGAGCCCGAGCCCCTGAAAAGTGACAGGGCACGAGTATTGAACAGTGTTTTTTGTATTCGTTCCAGCAAAATGAGAAAATTTAAAAGAAATTTAAATGTCTTGATCAGGGGTGGGTCATATCTACCAGTTAGGAAATTCCAGTGTCATAAACCCTTACCTGACCCAATTTAAAATCGCGAACAAGGTTCCTTTATTCAAATCTTTTTAAAACCTTCATTCCCTCTCATACAAGCTTCCATTTCATAACATGCTTTCTGACAATAACGACATCACTCAGTTCAACCGTCACAATCAGTAAACGAAGCTCTATCAAAATATGGAAAAAAAATACATTAATTTGGATAAAGCTGAAAATTGGTTCAGGTCTTAGGTACACTATAACAAATAAAATATCAAAAAAAGATCAGACAAAAGTTTTAGATCATGCAATTACCTACAAAAAATGTTTCCATACTTTTTTTCCTACGAATTTGATACAAAAAAGCGATCTATTCGTAATGCATACTAATATTGTATGGTTTGGTTGGATTTACCGACAGATGAATTGATAGTTTTGGTTATTATTTATTATGTAATTATTGTTTTTATTTTATTTTTTCGTTGTATTTTATGTGTTATTGTAGCAAAGTATATAATTTGTTTTTATGTTTTACTTAACACCAACTTCAAAATTATAAAACAATTAATAATTACATAATAAACAATAATTTACTTAAAAGCAAAAATAGCTCATAATAGTCAGGTCAAAACAGACATTTCAATTCCCATTTGGAAATTTTGTTGAATAAGGGAGGGGTCGTCAAAGGACTGTTCTGTCGTAGCTAGCGGCAAGATGGGTTTTTCGGCCACACTGTCGGCCACTTTACTATTTATTAGGGTCTCAGGTAGACTTCGCTGTAAAAGATAGAAAATATTGGAAAACACACCCCATCTAGAGTTGAGTAGTTCCATCGAGTGGTAAGTACCGTTACAATATTATTTTGTTGAATGTGAACAATGGGGGCCATCTAGTAGTCAGTTGACGTTTTACATATTTTACCCTGGCTTCTAACCTGAACATGTTGAAGTGGGCGTGGTCGGACCCCGCTCTTAACCAGATTAAATAAGACTAGAGAAGATGTGCCAGTTGAACTACCCAAACAAGTTTTTGTCAAAAGCAATTTCAGATCAAAAAATAGAAATCGATACAAAAAAGAGGAAATTTTGGAAACAAACCCTGAAAGAAAAACGGTTTGACCATTCTAAAACTGGTAGAAAATTTCACAAACTTCACATGGACAATATCAAACGACCAACTAAACAAACGTCGTCTATTCCAGGTACATCCTCATAACGGCGACAATGGTCGGAACCATCGCAGACAGAAATATTTCCAATAATCCCGGTATTCTTCCCATAAATTTAGGTCCAGCTAGACTTGGAATTTCTTCACATCACATGATACATTATTTTAACATTTCCTCCCTCCTAATAGAACACAAGAAATTACAACATCATTTATTAACCATTCAAAATGCATTAACAAATGAAACCGAAACTCAGAGAGACACTCTAAATTATTTCAAAATCATTCAATATAATATTGAACTTATCGACGAAAAGTTGTATCACTTTCATCAACATAAAAAGGTTAAACGAGGAGCTATCAACGTGTTAGGTTCCCTTATTAAAGCAATCACGGGTAACATGGATTCTGAAGACAATGAAAGAATAAGTAGTGTCATCAATACCATCAAGAATAATCAGGATAACATTGCTCACCAACTCACTAATCAATATTCGATTAATCAAGAAATTATAAGTAAATTTGAAAAAAATATCCATGACGTACAACATAATGAACGCGCTTTATACTCTATGACTTCAAAATTCGAAAATATCACAAAAACACAGATAAATACCTTATTCGTCAAAGATATGTTAAACCAACTTAACCATTTATTTAATGTAATTTTGAACATCGTCCAGGACGTCGAAAACTCAATAACATTTTGCAGGTTAAAAATCGTTCATCCCAGTATAATCACAAACGAAGAACTTTTGAAAGAATTGACTAAGATAAATTCAATTTTTAACGATCAATTGCCATTCCCAGTAAATTCTGAAAATATTCAAAATTTTAAAAATATTCTGAAAACAAAATGTGTAATCAACAGATTAGAAATAATATATTTCATTTCATTTCCCTTATTTGAAACCAGGAAATATGAATTGTTCCATTTGATACCTCTTCCTGATAGTCAATTTCGAACGATCATCCCAAACGCGAAATACATTATAAAATCTGAATCCAATATGTGGCCGTTAATAGATAATTGCGACAAAACCCAAAACGAATATCTTTGTGCGAACGAACTACGTATGTACGTCAACATCACCTGCGAAGCGAGAATTCTGTCCAAAAATGCTTTTGATCAATGCTCCATGGTCCAGCTCAACAAACTTCAGTCTTTAGAGTTTATCCCTGAAATTAATCAATATCTGTGCATCTTTCCTGAACCTGTACCCATCAAAACAGCCTGTACATCCGTTTTGACACAAGGACAAATCCAAGGCGTTTTCCTAATTGAAAACCAAGCCTCCTGTGAAAAGTTTCTGAACGGACAACTGCTGACATTCAACGAAACGACCATAGGACGACCAGTCATTCTCGAGGATATCAGTTTTCCTGTGAACAACAACACAGCGGAACTTCCCAAGCTGACGCTAAGAACATTGCAAGTCACCAAATTAAGCAACAACCTTCCCAATCTGGAACTTATCCACATTGACAACAAAAACTGGTGGCATATCCCAGGAACCGTCTTCCTCTACACCCTCGTGTTGGTGTTAATCCTTTGGATCATTTATAGAAAGTTTCTGCGAAGACATGCAGCCACCCCACAGGAAGTCACCAGAACTGAACATCTACCCCAGGATGCCACATTTTAACCCTTCCTCTTCGGAGCTTCGGACTAAGAGGGGAGGAGTTATACCATGCACTTTCGCGGAATCCCAGTGTAGTGGCCGAAGTGCTGAGTAGACGCTTTAAGTTAATAAAAGTATTGTAGTTAGCTTTCTTAGACACTTTGTTGCTCGCTAGTGATTTGTACGCTTCGTAATAAAAATTATTATTATTTTTAAAAAGTCTTGTCGTCCGTCACATCACTTAATTAACATGAAATGAAATGTCAATGACGTCACCAAACGTCAAATTTGAAAATTTGAAACAAACCGCGAAATTGAAAAGGTTGGCCAGTGATCGTCAGATAATGAAAGAAAAAGCAGAACCCTACGTTGTGTTATTTTTTTGACAAGACAAGCAATGGCGGTACATTCAAACTTACCCAACGAAACAAACCCCAAATTCTTTGGATACATGGCGAGAGCTAATCAGGAGTGGAGCGTAAATTGATAACACAAAAATTATGGTTTTAAATGTTTATTCAGTTTGAACAACTTGAAGTGTCTTGAGTTTAGTGATTGCGTACTGTGGTTAACAATTTCTGGTGTCTTCGAATTAAGTTGGTACACATGCGATTTCATAATGTTAACAATAATGATTCCAAATAATAAATAACAACGGACAATTTTACACGGTTTCAACAGAGTAGGAAACACAAGAATATTGAAACGCGTGAAGTTATCTAAGTGGGGTGCATGTAAGACGGAGAGTGGTGGACCACAGGTAGATCCAATGGAAAGCCTAAAGCGAAGTGACCCAGACAATTGTCTGTCAGTGGGGCCAGATTGTAGAGAGTTTACTATCATGGGGGCAAACTTGTACATCCAACGGACCAAGAGAAATGAGTTTATTACGGAATCTTCCTAGACATAGTTATGTTGGTCTTTTTGAAGGCTTGTCCAAACCCAGTCCAAGTTAGCGGCACTTCCCTCGGGGACCATTTATGAAGCAAGCAATTTGTTTAGTAGCCCGAATCCATACCGCAAACTCCAACCTAAGTTTGACTCAGAAGTTAACAGTGACTCCACTTCGCTTTACCCTGCAATCCCCAGGAGGACATGTCAAGCAAGTTCGAAACCAACCCCCGTTTGACAAGTGACCCCAAAAAGCAGGTATTCACGACTGGGACCGTATAAAATCTTGACAGCAGTATTGCAACAACAACTACAACAATGTATGCTATTTGGTCGGTCTGTTGATTCGAAACATGTACGGACACACAATATAAAAATAAAATATACAGTAACGCAACGGTTGGTTTGGAAACCATTTTGACACGGATACAATGCGATGACATCAGCGGGCGCAACACGTAACGGGGCGCAACGTAACAACAAACATTACAAACATGCACCAACTACACTAAAAACCGATTTTTGGCTTCCACGGTGTCGAATAAGCGCTAGATGTCAGTTAACAGGGAACGACAAAAAATCGCAAGGGGCCGCAAAACAACGATAAGGCACTTTTTCAGAACTCCTGACATTCGGCGTGGCTTTTTGCCGCTGTTTGCCCTTTATTCATCGGTTCTTACTCAGTGTTGGTTAATTCAAGTCAACAGAGACAAAAGAGCTTTGTAACAACCGCAAGCTGCTGTCGGCCTCATAACGAAAGACAGGTAGTTATTAAAGGATTTATCTGAGTGGCAATCTAGTTATGTTAAGTTAGAGAATCACTTTGTTTCAAATTGAACGCGCCTGTGGTTCGGACTCGGTAACTAGAAATCAACAACACATCTGAACTTTGTGAAATTGACAACAATAACTAAAAACAAATTACAACAACGATTTTAGCAAGTTATTCGGGGTGCCTGTGACTCATCAGCTTGGTAATTTATGCTACTGCAGAGAAAAGAAGGGCTGAAGGCAACTGATACGAAATTCAGGGGCTCACGGAATACTTCTAGTAGCAATAGTGAACATTAGTTTAAACAAAGGCTAGAATTCTTTACAAGACATCTAGGTGCAAAGTAGGAACGACTCCATTTTCAAGATGGCGAGTTTTATGACGTCCTAGCGTCCAAAATGGCGGGCTAACGGTAAAATTTGAGATGGTTTTACCTAAAGATTTCCGATATGCACATGGAATAAACG
This sequence comes from Diaperis boleti, assembly GCA_963583935.1. NCBI lineage: Eukaryota > Metazoa > Arthropoda > Insecta > Coleoptera > Tenebrionidae > Diaperis > Diaperis boleti. Next base: position 12,051,756 of record OY757242.1, read on the forward strand.
TCGGTCAATTTCTTGGCCTCTCCGGACGGCGAGTCGGAAGAAAAATATAGAGCAAATGGTTACCTTATTTCCAGGAATACAATCACCTCACTTGGCTTGGGGACGCGACGGTGGAAATTTAACTGACTCGAACTAAACAAAAGCTGGAACCTGCACGAGATGGATCTCCCTTTCGAAGTCGAACGAACGCGTACAACTTTTTGAAACAAAAGGAAGCTAAACGGTGGAGATATAACTATGATTTAACAAAATGGCGAATTTAGCGAACAAAATAACGTGGTGTAAACAACGGAAGCAGAACACCCACTGCCGCCCTTTGAAGCGTGGTTCCTGGTTCCCACCGAAATTTCCGCCCGCTCCCTCTAGCGTATCCATCTCGGGCGGTAACGGGCGCTAAAGGCTAGGCTGCCGGGGTATTTGCCATACTTTGGCGGTGAACGGGTTGCAGCTCTCTTGGATGGTATTAATTTTGAATCTGGATATCTCATCAATTTTGAATCTGGATATCTCATCGTAGATTAAATCAACCGCGTCATCATTGACAGCAACTTCTTTCCAAAATATCAGCTTGTGTTCAGGGCATATTCCGGATAGGTTTCTCATTGGTATCCGAATTCTTTAAATTCCTGTTTTTTTTTTTGCCCAATACATTTAACCGCTTTTCTTCTTCAGTAAAGCTTTCCTTATAAAACAGATCGTATTGTCCTCTTTTAACTGTAATGGCACATATATTTTTCAATAAAGGCCTGTCTTTGTTCAGCTTTTGTAGTTGGTAATTTGTCACAAGATTAGGCCAATGTCGAAAATTTGAATAGCACATTTCTTTTATCTCAACAATTCCTTTCTTGGAACTATCCCTTACAACGTCGACAAAATCTTGGAAATCGTAACATTTTGGATGCTTTCTGAAACTTGCTCGACTAAATGATGAAAACTATCAGCCGACATGTATGTATGTCCTGCTTCTAAATATTTAATTGTAACACTTTCAGCTGCTGTTTCGTTTGAGTTTATAAGGTATAACAGAAAAGAAAAAAAAACACCAGTTCTTATTTTGTCCACTGCAATTATCAGCCCACAACACAATATGTTTGTAATCACGAGTTGCACGGTTGGTTAAAAAGTTGTGAAAAGCACTAACAATATCTTTTTTTTTCGTCCTGAGATGCCTTCATGCCAAATGCAGTTCTTTGGCATAAATTTGTTCGAAGACTTCCCCAATGGCACAAACAATTCATTAAAAACTATAATTCTTGGTTTAAATATAATTTGTTTAAACATATCAAGCCTGGGTAGCATAATAACTTTTTTATTATACCTGCATCAGAATCGCCGTTTAAAGCACGCCTGAGCGTGCGAATACAGGCGATTAAAGCACGGCGAGCTTTAAAGGTTGTCAAGGAAATATAGGTATCATTATAACTTCATCAAATTTGAAAACTTTTCATATTCCTTCAGGTATGGGTCTTTTGACTTCGATGGTAGTATTTTGGATTCCGCTTGTTCGGCCAATGCTTCTATATCGGGTGAAATCTCGTTTTAAGTCATTTTTCCTCGATTTTTGCTGACACGACTAAATGCAATGACAGACGTGGACGCGAGAAAAACGTAAACAATAATTGTCGTAACTAATGGCAATATTATTACGCCATTTCGATTTATCACGACAAAAAATATTTCTAAGTTTTTAGTGCGTAATTTGTTTCCAGTATTGCTGGTATAATAAAAAATAGCGTAAAGTATTCGTGGATAACTGGTCTTTAAAACACTTGCTCTATTTCGAGCACTCCCGGCTACGCCGTCGTGCTCGAAAACTCGCGCGTGTTTTAAAGACCTTGTTATCCACTCATACTTTAATATACTATTTGCATGTCTACTGAAAAATAGGCCTTTTCTGGATCATTCTCACTCTTTGCAACATCTGTTCTATATTCATTTCTCGAAATTTTTGCTTTCTCTATGTGAATTTTCCATGCTACACAATGGTTGCAATTTGGGACGGATTCCAAATTATCTTTCTTGTGATTTTTGTCATGCAGTTGAAAAGATTCACACTTCTTGCATTCTTCATGTCCAAGTTTGGTAAATGAAATATTCATATCAACTGTTACGACTTTTCTATAAACTTCGTAGGAGATTTGCCTATGAGGATACTTACACTTGTAGTCGTTATACATGTTTGTTATTGTTATGTCGCATGGCAAGTACAATTTATTTGGGGCATGTTCTCGTCGATAATGAGATACACACGGCGAATACATATTTATATGATTTTTAATTTCCTGTTTATCGGATTTTCTCCTCTGATGTGAACCTCGACGATCAAGTGGCGGGCTAATTATTTTCCTCACAATAAAATCGTTGTTAGCAGCGTAGCCCAAAGTTCCTAGGAAAAATGTTTTACAAACATTCACGCGTTTTCCATCTTTGCTCTTTAATGAAAAACTGCGGCTTATATTTTTTCTGCATTCTTCTTCATTTTTTAGCTCCTTCCTTCTCCTCGTCGTCGAGGTCAATTGTATAATGTTAAATACAAACAATTTTTTTTCCTTGAAGTTCATTTTCCAAAATTTTCTGTTAATAATCTCTCTAATTTCTTCAGTGAAATATTGGGAACATTTTTTTTGCAGGTACAACCGGGTTTCTTAAAAAGATGACATTTTCTTCTCTTATTGACAGCATATTCTACTCTCTCCTGTTTGCTTTTTGCGTACTTTTTTCTCTTCCGCTCGTTTCCAGTTTTCGTGTTACTTTGATCGATCTCAAACATTTCGTTTTCTTTGTCATTTTCTTCAATGGAGATGTGATTATTTATTTCATCTTCGTAAATATTTTCTTCATTTACTCCCTCTTCCAGTTGTTTCTTATTCTTGTCTCTGAAATTTAATTGAGTTAACTCATCCAATTCAGTTACATCCATTACTTCATTTATTCCTTCTTGGCATATATTTTTTTCAAGTACCAATATTTTCGCATTGTTGTTCTTGTCTTCTATATTAAATTCACTTAACTCAACCATTTTCAAGCTTTCTCCATTTGTACAATTTTGGCCATCTATATTTCCTGAATTTAAATATGAAATTTCATCGTACACAGCTGAATTATGTGCAGAAGATGTGCGAGTGTTAAGAAAAGTTTCAGAGAATGAACTAAAATTTCCACGTAAGCAAGAAATATCTAGTACCAAAGAAACATCATTTGAAACATTCAAATCTGTGTATGTAATTTCCATTGTTTCGTTATTATTATAACTAAAAGTGGTACAATTTCATCAACGGCTGGATCCGGGATTGAAATATTTTCAGCATTTTCACAAACTTTTCTCACCAACTCCGTTTGATCTAAAAAATGTTAGCTTAGACTTGTATTCGTCTAAGCTAATAAATATTACTTATTTAGTGATAATCACTGGTTTACAGTTGCCTCAAATTTTTTTGCTGTTGACTAACTTTTGGACGCTGATTTCAAAACTGCCAACACATTTTTAGATATTTAGATAAAGTAACACATCTTTTAATCATTTCCTTCTAAGAAACTTCACCTCAAAGCTTTTCTATTATGTTGAGTTTTGGAAAAGTGTCGAATTATTGAATACATCTGTAATATTTGAATATCAAAAATAACATCCGAGTTTATTGCTAAGCAAATCGATTTGATTTGACTATGATGTAAAAAATGGTAAAAATTAACCATTTTTTTTTAACAAAAGAACATCTTATAAACAATTTTTGGGTACCACACAGAGGGGAATTACCTATATTATATGAAAATGTAAAAAATTCATTTTCGGAAAAAATTGCACATCCGTGGTTTTTCTATAAGACGGCAGTAGATGGGTAGTCTATGTGCGTCGTTTTGAATTACGAGAATGTAAATATCCTGGACTCAAACCATCCAACTCTAGAGCTCATGAGAGAAAGCTGCTTACGGCTAACATCACGACGTAATTGTAGTCTATGGTTACTTCTACATCTCTTTCACTCTGTGGCTGAGGCATTTTGAGGTTAGTCGAACCAGCTGCTTTATTGACGTTCTGGTGAGAGTATTTTTGCCTTTTTTGTATAACTGACAAATTTTGGACCATTCCAGGTAATAATTGGCGTCGTAAGTATGCCAGACATGGAATATTCCAAAGAAATAGCCAATTTGAATTTGGACCATTGTGAGTTCTGCAAATTCAAGAGCCGCTCGATGTTTTTTCTCGCCAATCACGCGAAACGTCATCATGTCGAAATCGAACCCTTTGACTGTACAACCGCTGTTATGGAAATCTATCGTTGTCTAGACTGCAACTTTACAACCTATATGACAGTGGTCCTCAAACAACACATACGCGAGCGCCACCACCATTTACAAACCGAGACTAGAGGAAATCAGAGCTACAACTGTCAAAACTGTACTTTAGAGACCTATTCGATGCTCTGTTGGTACAATCATGTGACACGCGAATGTTTTTTTACAAGTGAAGATAAGCAGTTTGAATGTCGAAAATGCAATTTCAGGACTAAGTACAAGAGTAGGTTTAATATACATAATGTGATACACTTAGAAGCGCATGAGATTCAGTGGTTTTCCTGTGGACAATGCGACTATAGGAGTAAATATAAGTGGGCTCTAAAAACACACGAGTTGAAACACGTAAAAGAACATGAAATCCAATGGTTTCCATGTCAAAAATGCAATTTCAAGACCAAATACAAACAAAATTTGAAAAGCCACCTTCTGAAACACCTAGAAAAAGGTGAGATCCAATGGTTTTCATGTGGACAATGCGATTACGGAAGCAAATGTAAATATCACTTAAAATTACACAAGTTGAAGCACTTAGAAGACCATGAGGTTAAATGGTTTTCATGTGAACAATGCGATTATAGAAGTAGACACGAGCGCCTTCTGAAATCACACAAGTTGATGCATTTAGAAGAACATGAGATTCAGTGGTTTTCTTGTGAACAGTGCGATTATAGAAGCAAATATAGGGGGGCTCTAAAAGCACACAAGTTGAAACACGCAAAAGAACACGATATTCAATGGTTTTCATGTGAGAAATGCAATTTCAAGACTAAATACAAGCATCACTTGAAAAGCCACCTTCCGAAACACTTAGAAAATCGAGTGATTCAGTGGTTTTCATGTGGACAATGCGATTACAGAAGCAAATATAAACATCGTTTAAAATCACACAAATTGAAACACTTAGAACAACATGAGCTTCAATGGTTTTCATGTGGACAATGCGATTACAAAAGTAAATATAAATATCACTTAAAATCACACAAGTTGAAGCACTTAGAAGGCGATGAGATTAAGTGGTTTTCATGCGATCAATGCGATTATAAAAGTAAACATGAACCCGTTTTGAAATCACACAAGTTGATACATTCAGAAGAACATGAGATTCGGTGGTTTTCTTGTGAACAGTGCGATTATAGAAGCAAATATACGAGGGCTCTCAAAGTGCACAAGTTGAAACACGCAAAAGAACATGAGATTCAATGGTTTTCATGTGAAAAATGTAATTTCAGGACAAAATATAAGCATTACTTGAAAAGCCACCTTCTAAAACACTAGTGATTTAGTGGTTTTCATCTGGACAATGCGATTACAGAAGCAAATATAAACATCACTTAAAATCACACAAGTTGAAGCACTTGGAAGGCGGTGAGATTCATGTGATCACTTGGGAGAGCATGAGATTCAGTGGCTTTTATGCGATCAGTGCGATTATAGAATCATATGGAGGAACTCTTTAAAATTACAAGCTGAAGCACTTAAAGGCGCGTGAGATTGAATGGTTTTCGACGGGTTCGACTGAAACTGAGACCGAAACTAGTGTGACTTTATGTTTAGAAATGTAAGAGTTAGGTCGGTCTGCATGGACCCAAACAGTTTTTATTTCATTAAGTCCCGAGCTTTTGACTTGTATTCGTCTAAGCTAATAAATATTACTTATTTAGTGATAATCACTGGTTTACAGTTGCCTCAGATTTTTTTGCTGTTGTCGACTAATTTTTGGACGCTGATTTCAAAACTGCCAACAGATTTTACAAAAAAGGCATGAATTTGTTATTTTCCAAATCAGGAGTATTTTATGTAGATTTGGAAAATAACAAATTCTTATGCTCTTTTTTGTATCAACCAATCGATAAAAGTAGGTTTGATTTTGGTTTAATTTTTTTTAAGAGAGTGGCTCCCCTGGCTAAAGGGGTGAGATCCAAGTCATGAAAGTTTGGTACAATTTGGTCCCCCTTGATAACAAAATTGACCTGTTCGAGTGTTTTCTTCTAAGTGTTTCGAAATTGAAATGTTTGGGGGGTACAAATTTTAGTTGAGTATTTTATGTAGATTTGGAAAATATCGACTTCATGTTTTTTTCTTTGTAAAAAGGAACCGATAAATGTAGGCCTGGATAGAGAATTGAATAAGCTTTAAAATGATGTATCACACGACCCCCCATGCTATTTAATTTTTTTAAGAGAGTGGCTCCCCTGGCTAAAGGGGTGAGATCCAAGTCATGAAAGTTTGTTAGAATTTGGTCCCCCTTGATAACAAAATTCACCTGTTCGAGCGTTTTCTTCTGAGTCAATTGGGACAGCCTGTATAATCGACTATTAAATTTGCGGTGATCGGGCGAAGCAAACGGAACTTTTCTTTAATGCACCATTTTACAATAATTAATTCATAGAAATGTTTTTTGCTTTAACGGGATTCAAACCCGCGTCTTATCAGTTGTGAATCCGCACTTGTCACACTATACCTATTTGCGTGTGTCAGTTTTGTATGCAATTGCGCTACTTATCTTAATCGCTACACATGAAACATGCATTATCCAATACTGCAGACGGTATTAATTCAGGATTCTTTAGCTCCATTTATAAACTTACATAAATTCAGAGCAGTTTCACAATGGTGAACTGAAGTTTTACTTCAGTCGTACGGTCTAAAGCACACTCGTATTTTTTATTATGTTCGGATACCGTTAGATGCCGCAATAAATGTTTATCACTTGTACTGTGTTTTGTTTAAAATGAGCAAATCCTGAAATTTATACGAGTCATTGCTTCAGACGGACTTCGACTACAATTTTAGTGGATGCTGGAGATGACCTGATTCCGCTCAAGACATACGGAGGGTGGAGATTTTCTACGGTCGCAGAAGCATGTGAATATGCATTCTGTCGAAAACAATGTAGATTTAATAATATCGGAGTATGCTAACACAATAAACTTTCAAATACTGTCTTAGAAAAGTCTCCAGTTTCAATTATAATAAAAGACTGCAGGAATTTCACCATCAATTGCAATACAAGTGTCTTATTAATTTTTTGTTTTACATTAATATTTTTTTAAAGTTGTAGTTGATTTTAATAAATGAAAGTCGTAGAAAAAGTATAATACACAATTCGGTTCCGCGCACATTCCGCACTCGCCAGATTACGGCACGAGTGTAGCGAGCAAGATTCGTGCTTGTGCGTAATAGTCGTCAACCCTATTAGTAAGCGCTGCTAAACTAGCCTGAGGTCGGGCAGGCAATCCGAAATTCACCTTTGTAACTTACAGGTTCCGTACTTCAATGTCGTATTAAAACAAGTTCAAATTTGGGATTTCTCAAGTTTCAGTTGGGAAAACGATCTACTCAATAAATTTTAATCATTAACATGAAAAACTGTCTCATAAGTGTTCAGTAATATTTGATAAATACAGCGACGACGGCGCGACGGCACCGGATGATGTCATCTGTCTGGCAACAATTATTGGATGGTAACGGCATTGATCCACAATAGCCCACAGACCGTGAGAACGTCTGGGAATGATTGTTCACATAAGATGCTCTGAGTCCCCGATGCTCTCATCAGCCGAGAAGGTTCTGTTGCGCTGATGTCATACTATACGACGCTCGCATAAAGAGGATGATGTCATCCTTCAAGAATATTCCGTCGCGCCGAAAGGATGATCTCATTGTTCCCGGAATAGAAGGTATAAGAAGGGAACGGAACGGGACAGTGTGTACTGGAAGCATCGTGATCTAGTCGGTCGGCGTGTTATCGTGAACAAGTAAATTTGTACATAGGAAAACGTTAATTTTTAATAAAAGTTAGTAACTACAGTGTGCTCACGAATTTCTTTAAATTCTCGAACCTGCCCGGCTCAGGCTACGTTACAATACTGTACCAATTCCAGATAAAAGGAATTAACATTAAACAATTTTTTCTCTGATTTTTTCTTCATCCTGAGATATCAAAATAGACCATACAATGCATAGGAGAACTTCAAGTTGCCTATCCGGCAAGTTGCTCTGAAGGTAGCAACATCCAGCAGAGGTTGGCAGCGCGATGAAGTTTTCGTGGTTAAAACGACGGTTGGCGTCCCTGCTAGGTAGTGGAAGAAGGACCGTTTAACGTTAGAAACATCAAGTCGTAACTAACGTTTAATTCTTTGTTTATATCTGATTTTATTCCACTATGAGTTCTCCTGTTTTAAAGTTGAGTATGCTCTATGTTTAAATTGCATTGTTGAAATTTCACGTTACCAGAAGGATCGGTTGAATTTAAATTAACAATCGCGTATATGATGCCGTCCGACGTATCTACAGGTAACCTTTTCTTATTCTATGTTTCTTTTTGTCATACTCAACATAATGAGATGGCTCTGAAATTTGCCGGCGTTTGTTCCATACTAGAAACCCCTAGATAAAAACCATTTCAAATTTTACCGTTAGTCGGCCATTTTGTTTGCTAGGGACGTCATAAAACCCGCCATGAGGAAAACGGAGTCGTACAGTTTTGGTATCTATCTACTTATGAGTCACAGGCACCGCGAATAACCTGCTAAAGTCGTCGTTGTAATTTGTTTTTAGGTATTGTTGTCAATTTCAGAAAGTTCAAATGTGTGAACCACAGGCGCGTTCAATTTGAAACAAAGTGATTCCCTAACTTAACATAACTAGATTGCCACTCAGACAAATCCTTTAATAACTACCTGTCTTTCGGTATGAGGCCGACAGCAGCTTGCGGTCATTTAAAAAGCTATTTTGTCTCTGTTGACTTGAATTAACCAACACTGAGTAAGAACTGATGAGTAAAGGGCACAAAGCGGCATAGAGCGACGCCGAATGTCAGGAGTTCTGAAAAAGTGCCTTATCGTTATGTTTTACGCCCTCTTGCGATTTCCGATCTCATCGTTCGTTTGTAACTGACATAACTGACAGCTAGCGATTATTCGACACCGTGGAAGCCAAAGATCGGTATTAGAGTTTTGTTGTTTGTGCATGTTTGTATTTACGTTGAGCTTCGTTACGTGTAACGCCCGCTTGTCACCGCATTGCGCCTGGTTTCAAAATGGCTTCCAAATAAAACCCTTGCGTTACTGTATATTTTATTATTTTATTGTTTGTCCATATATGTTTCGAATCAACAGATAGACCAAATAGCATTCATTTTTGTAGTTCTTGTTGCAATACTGCTTTCGAGATTTTATACGGTCCCAGTCGTTAATACCTGCTCTCTGGGGTCATTTGTCAAACGGGGGTCGTTTTCGAACTTGCTTGAACTTATTCCCGGGGACTACAGGGTAACATGAAGTGGAGTTACTGTTAACTTCTGAGTTAAACTTAGGTTGGAGTTTGCGGCGTGGATTCGGGCTACAAATAAATTGCTTGCTTCAGACATATTTCAAATGCTAAATAACCAAAAGAATAGTCCCCGAGATAAGTTCTGCTAACTATCTTGGTTAGGACAAGCCTTAAAGAAAGACAGGAAACTAAGTATGTATAGGACAATTCAGTAACAATCTCATTTCTCCTGGTCTGTTGGATATACAAGCTTTTCCCCCAGGATAGTCACCTCTCTACAATCTTGCCTCACTGACAGACAGATCTTGTTCACTTCACTTTAGTCTTCACATCTGATCTACATGTTGTCTATCACTCCCTGACTCAGATGTACTCAACTTAGATAACTCCGTGTTTCAATATTCTTGTTTTTCCCTCTCAGGAGCGAAGAGTCCCGCTTTGGGCGTAGATATTTCATGGTATCTGTCTGTTGTAAATTGCTGTAAACTGCAAAAGCTCATGGTGGAATAAAATTAGCTGACTTAATCTCACTCATCATGTACACAAGCATTGTTAAATTGTATTATTCTGTACTATTTTCTGAAGAACTAGATTGTTAATTTCTTGAAATCATTGTAAATTGTCAGTTGTAATTTTTTACTCGAATCGTTATTGTTAAAATCATCAAATTTGCATTGTTACCAACTTAATACGAAGACACTAGAAACTGTTAACCACAGTACGAGATCACAATACTCAAAAGCACAAAACGACTAAAACTTAATGAACGTTTAAAACCATAATTTTTGTGTTATCAATTTACGCTCCACTCCTGATTAGCTCTCGCCATGTATACAAAGAATCTGGGGTTTTGTTTCTTTTGGGTAAGCTTGAATGTCCGGCCATTGTTTGTCTTGTCAAAAAAATAACACAACGTAGCGTTCTGCTTTTTCTTTCAATTGTCTGACGATCACTGGCCAACTTCTAGAGTTTGCGGTTTTTTTCAAATTTTTAAATTTGACGTTTAGTGACGTCATTGACATTTCATTTCATGTTCAAATTTAAAAAGTGGCGGGAATGTAAAGGGGGGTTATCACAACAAATACCCATATTATTTTATCCTCCCCACTACGGCCATGCACGTAACGCCAAAGTAAAAGACTGTGGCGACCTGAGATTCGAATTCCCGCCACCCTGACGGAAGTAGCAGAAGATCCGACTGCTTTCGTTGCTAGACTTCGGACACATATGAGTGAACTACGTCCTCGGCCTACAGCAGACCACAGCCGACAAACATTTTTCGTACCTCGTGAACATGTTTTTCTGCGGGATGACACCGTGAGAAAACCACTGACACCACCATACACTGGCCCCCATGAAGTCATCGAGCGGCGCGACAAATATTTTACGATAAACGTAAATACGAAACCAGTATATGTTTCTGTCGACAGGTTGAAACCAGCGTTCATATGTCAGGAAACGGCTCCAACATCGCCCTCCGCAAAGGCGACAGAAATTCCAGCTACCCCTCAAACACCCGCCCCCATAACTGTATCGAAGACAAGATGGATGCCAGTCAGACTTCGTACCTAAAGTACTGGGAGGGGAGTACTGTGGCGACCTGAGATTCGAATTACCGCCATCCTGACGGAAGTAGCCTAAAAGTCCGAAAACAGGACAAATCCCGAACTACGGCTCCTCTGCATTCATTCACTTCCTAACGGTCTCCGCGGGCAACAACTTCGTGTAGCAACTCGGGCGCGCTTCAGTTTAATTCATGTTTTGTTTTATATTCATTTGTTAAGTTTGTAATGTATAATAAACGTGTGGAACGTTCCTGTCTGTGTACCAAGTATAGACCCGACTAAACCCACAGAGTCAAGCGTTAGTTACGTCTTGCTACTGCTAACGTTAAAAATGGAATGGAATCTCTCTGTGCAATGGCGGCCGGTTCCCCTTCCACCTATCAGGGAGGCAGGGATGCCAACCGAGGTTTTAACCTCAACAAGTCCACTTTGTGTTGCCAACCTCATGGGTGTTGCTAACTTCAGAGCAACTTGCCGGACAGGCAACTCAAAGTTCTGCTGTGCGTCGCATGCAGTTGGTGTATTTTGGCGATATCTCAACGTGAGGTGTTTTTCTGTTAATTTGGACCCTTCTCTCTTCCATGATGAGATTTGGTAAAACCACCCCCTCCCTCTCATCACGTGAGATTTATCCCTTACAATTTTTAAATAATTAATTCTCATGTATGTTGATGTATTTTTCTAAATACCACTAAATACCTAATAAAGCGTTAATACTGATGGAATATAAAGGGGAAAAATAATAGCCGTTCAAGGGACACCTTCTCCAATTGTTCACTCACTTCATTTTCACGAAAAGACATCTCATTATGTTGAGTATGACAAAAAGAAATAGATAGAATAAAGGTTACCTGTAACTACGTCGGTCGGTACCACACACACGATTAAATTGAACCGATCCTTCTGGTAACGTGAAATTTCGACAATGCAATTTAAACGTAGAGAACACCCAACTTCAGAACAGGAGAACTCATAGTGGAATAAAATCAGATAAAAACAATAAATTAAGCGTTAGTCACGACTTGATGCTTCTAACGTTAAAAGTGGAATGAATGTAATGGCCGCCGGTCCTCCTTCCACCACCTAGCAGGGACGCCAACCGTTTCTTCAGTCAGGCCAACTTCATCGCGCTGAACCTCTGCTGAATGTTGCTAACTTCAGAGCAACTTGCCGGATAGGCAACTCAAAGTTCTCCTATGCATGGGATAGGAGTGTAAAAGTATATCGATCGATGTAAAAGTATATCTTGGGAAATACCTATTTTCATAATAGTGAAAATACCCAATGCAATGGCAATTCATCATAAAGGTAAAAAGTAATACACAGCAAAGTTTTTTTTAATGTTCCTCCTCATTCTGTGAATTTTTGGGCAAATTTGATTCGTTTTCCCGCAATCGTTAAAACAAAAATACAGGATTTTTAAAATTCTGATTTAGGTATGTAATTCAAAAGGACCCTTGAATTGGTTTTGAAAAAATTAACTAGGTAGGTTCTTCAATTTCTAACGATGCTCGTCTTTATTAATTTTTCGATCAACAAGACACGTGCATCCTGTTCGAGGGTGCCATACTGTGCGCTGCGACAGCCACACCCATAGGACTGAGAGCTTTGTTGCCAAATTGTTCACGACCCTCAATCTGTAATAGATGGCGACACCAACCGCTTGGAAAATTGTTAAAAGGAATTCTTCGATTCCTCTACTTAGTACTTGCCTAAATGGTTTGTTTTTTACACGGAACGTTTTTAAAAAGTCGTAATAACGTCCGAAAATCCTTTCAACCGAATTATTTTGACAATTAACAATTTTTTTTCATTTTTTTTTTTAAACAAAAGATTTTGGACTTTCGTAAACGCATCGGTCTAAGATTCTAACTTTCAGCGTTATTAAAAATCGATATATCAATGTGGTAATAGATTTCATCGAAAAATCAAACTATCCAAGATGGCGCCTGGTATTGAACCCTCTTAAGTCAGAGAATCACTGTTTCAAATTCAACGCGCCTGTGGTTCGGGCTCTGTAACTCGAAGTCAACAACACATTTGAACTTTCTGAAATTGACAATAATATCTAAAAACAAATTACAACAAGGGCTGAATGCAACTGATACGAAATTTCTGGGTTCACGCGAGGTCTACGGAATACTTCGAGTAGCAATAGTGAACATTATTTTAAACCAAGGCTAGAATTCATATCAAGACATGTAGATACCAAAGCTGAACGACTCCGTTTTCCTAATGGCGGGTTCTATGACGTCCCTAGCAGACAAAATGGCCGACTAACGGTAAAATTTGAAATGGTTTTTATCTAGGAGTTTCTAGTATGGAACAAACGCCGGTCAATTTCAGGGTCATCTCATTATGTTGAGTATGACAAAAAAAACAGATAGAATACGAAACGGTTACCTGTAGATACGTCGGACGGCACCACACACACGATTGTTAATTTAAATTCAACCGATCCTTTTGGTAACGTGAAATTTCAACAATGCAATTTAAACATAGAGCGCACTCAACTTTAAAACAGGAGAATTCATAGTGGAATAAAATCATCTAAAAACAATTACGACTTGATACTTCTAACGTTAAACGGTCCTCCTTCCACTACCTAGCAGGGACGCCAACCGTCGATTTAATCACGACAACTTCATCGCGTTGCCAACCTCTACTGGATGTTGCTAGCTTCAGAGTAACTCGAAATTTTTCTATGCATCGTATGGTCTATTTTGGGGATATCTCAACCTTAATGTATTTATTCAATTTGGCGTAAAATATTTTCGCGCATATCACTGGCATTCAATTTTTATGTACAGGCCGTTTCAATCGAAACGAACCACCCTCAATAACTTTTAAGGAAAAGAGGTTTGAGCTAAATCTAAAAACAGGTCAATTTTAACCTCGAGGCGGACATGTTTTGGTGCAATAGTAGGCATGCTTGGTGCAACGTCATACCACTGACAGGAGCGACCACTATTTTTTAAATAGGGGATAGGGGTTGAGTGACATGTCGTTTGAAAGGTCTTTTACTTGTCTTTTCAACAACATAATTAGTTTTTTAATTACATAGTCTGTAAGCTAGTAATTAAACAAAAATTAAACAGATTTGTTTTGTATCTAGGCATGCTCGCAATTACCGATAAAAAGCTTTCAATAAACATCTATTGATTTTGAATCATATCAAATTGTTGTAGGATTTGCCCCTAAACTCATTTTGACAAAAGACGAAATGCGCATGTGTCTGAACCACCCTGCGCGCTGCTCCACTGCTCCACTGCGTATTTTTACTTTACAGCATTAAAATCACACGTTGTGAGAGGTATCGAACTGGACCCATGTATTAAATAGAAAAGGATAGTTGTCTGAACGGCAAAAAAAGCCGACACTTGAAGTTTGCTTGATTTATTAATTGTCTCTACGGATACTTTAATTTGGGACATCTGTGGAAACATACTTCGCTTCATGGTTGCTTTCGATTTGAATTAAAAGGAGGTTTAGTTTTGCTTTATTTAAAACGGCGCTCACAGTTTACACCTGTTGCTTTCAGAAACATTTGCCAAATTTCAAGAATGTCACTTACAGGGGTCCATTAAATATTTTTATTTTTTTAAAGCCCGGTACGACAAATTTTTGGGAAGTAAAATCAATCGTTAAAAGTTAACGCGTTAGAAAAAAACGTTATGTTTTCAGTAACTCTCAAAACTGTGTCATGTATTGTTGGTTGCCCCCTTGGAATACTTGTGGCGGGGCATTATTTTCTGATACAAATGTTATGTATGTTATGTGGCTTAGTGTAACTAAAACAAGGGGGCCTCCCTTGGGACAGGGGGGAGTGCTTGAGACAAAGCGCTTCCTTGGGACAGGGGACTCCTGGGATCGTAATGCCTACCACCTACTCCATCCGCACCACCAGTGTTGCACTTTGATTTCCGTTTCATTTTTTCGTACTCACATCCCTTTAACGACGTCGTTAGACAATTACAAATTTGACGTTTGTTTATTGTATTGTAATTGTTTAACGACGCTGTCACAGTTTTTTTAATAGAGATTTGCTCCCATTATGTGTTTTGTAGACTGCATATTAAATTATTTCATAATGCGAATTTAATAAACCGATGAGGAGCACTAAAATGACCTGACAAATGTATAACGAAAGCGAATATGAAATATGAAAGGAGAGATAATATTTAAAATTCATAACACGAAATATGAAATGTAAGATTACGAAATATAACATTCAAATCATGAAATATGGAGAGGTGTTGAGATGTGAGTTATGAAATGCAAGTATTATGAACCATAAAAAGTGAAATCTAAAATATTGAATATATTCAATATTATGGGGGAGCCAAGTGTGTTGCCTACGTCCGCCCCCACGATCGGACCGCAGGTTGAAATCCAAATCCAGAAAGGGTCGAGAAGAGGCTAAAAGAGACTTTTCTCAACACTGTTTGTTCTTCCTTTGTTTTGGCCACAAGCGTCCAAGACTTTCTCAAAGTTTGCTTCGTTCTTTGTATTAAGTAAGTTCACATTCAGTTCTTTTAATGTAATTGCTAAATTGATTTTGTGTGGTAATTGTTGTGTATGTATTTGTTATTCAAATTCAAATATTGTATTCACTTAAATTAATTGTTATTTTATGAATTAACTAAATTATTGTTAAAAGTCATGAAATCAGCCACCATTGTTAAACGAGTTAAATTATCAAAAATTGTTAGTAGATAAAATGTTTAAAAAGTCAATTATTAATCAAAAGTTAGACCATAAGACCTCTAAAGCAAATACATTGATAGATCCCTAATTTTGTGTTGTTACTCTACGCTCCGCCTCCAACGCTGCGCACCTGCATTCAAAGAACCTGGTTCTGTGTCTGGTAGGTTTGGTTTGAATTTCCCGCCACTCTTGTCTTGTCCAAAAAAAAAGAACACAACATAGGTCCGTTCTTCTGTCTTTGTTTCTAGACGATCACGATTCACTGGCCAACCTTTTAAATTTCGCGGTTTTTTTTCAAATTTGACGTTTGGTGACGTCATTGACATTTCATTTGACGTTTAATTTCAAATCGTTGGCGGGAAGGGCTTAGGCTCATCACAGTCTCTCTTTGTTATCACTTCTTTGACCCTTTAGTTCGTTATTCTTGCCTTATCTCTTTTTAGACTTTTTGTGTTTTCGGTTTACTTTCTTATTTCGTTTTTTTAGTATTTTTTTGGCTGTTTTGTTCTGTTTTCATAGCCTCTTTGATGTTTTTGGGCCTTTGTGTGTCAATTGAAAGATAAAATGGTGGAAATTCTCAAACAGGATTTTATTGTAAAAAATACGTGAAATTTTAAGGAAAATTTAAGCAGTGAACAAATGAAGTTCTTAAAAAAACTACTGATTTTATAGAGTAGAAAGACTGTTTCACTAGACAAAAATAACACAACAACCAACATCAACAATGCAAGCGGCAAGATACTGAGATTTGATGTTAAGGCGCTTCTCTCACCCCATGTTTGCAGTGTACATTTATAAAAATCGCTGTATTGTTAATTGCTGATCAATAATCTTCAAATTTGGAACAGTTGTAGAAAAAGGATTGCTTTAGAACCTACGCATATTTTTTTTCAAAATTGTTTAGTTAAATATGCAAATATGTTGAACTGAACATACGTAACTTTTGTTACCATTTTAATGCCACTTTTAAATCTACCAAGAAACATGCGTATCGCCTTGCCTATAGTTTTTTCTTATTCTTTGCAACATTATTGAAGATGGAAGCGCAAATACAACTATGTAATAATGTTTCATTGTGTCACTGAATGTACTTTTTCTGTGTCTCGCGTGGATTTTTGTTTACGTCCTACTACTTGTGTCACACTTCGAACTTTTTGATCACTCTCACCCAGTAGTTGCTCGTCCCTGCGAAATGCCCCTTAAGTTAATTCTTCAAATTAATTTGACATTTGATGGCAGTGGTTCAGGTAACACCGAACTGGGATTTCATTTATACACAAGATCTGACAAAAAATGGAAATTAACAATAAAAAAATAGGTTGTGGAGGCCAATTTTTTTTCGTATCTGTTTAAATATTTATTTCCTAAATTTCTTGAAACCTCAAAATTATTTTTTTAACTTCTTGAATGACGTAACTTTAGATGCCACAATTAAGCATATCAATCGCGAAAGACGCACGGATTCGATTTCATGGATGACTCGATTACAAATTATCTTGATCGCTTGTTAGGTATAAAAACTGCCGAGCAAAACTTGAAATTTGCCACGAAAAATTGTCAGCAAGAAATGATATTTGCCACCAAAAATTGCCGAGCAAAAAAAAATAAATTTACTAACCAAAATTGTCAGCAAAAAAATTAAATTTACTAACCAAAATTGTAAAAAAAAAATTAATTTAATAAGATGTTTAAGAACTCTTGTATTGTAATTGGTGGTGAAATTCCTGCAGTTTTTTATTATACTTGGAACTGCAGACTCTTCTAAGGCGGTATTTGAAAGTTTAGATGAGATGATATTCTTCTGCCACCGTAGAAGATCTCCACCCTCCGCGCCATCATGTCACATCCAGCATCCACTAAAATTGTAGCCGAAGTCCGTCTGAAGCAATGACCCGTATACATTTCAGGGTTAGCGAATTTTAAACAAAACTCAGTACAAGTGATAAACTATAAACATTTATTACGACATCTAACGGTACAAGAACAAACAACTCTATTAATGTTTACTTTTTTGACAAGTGCCATTTTAAGTTATACTTGTATTTTCTTCTGAAATCACACTGTTCTCCCAATTGTGATTTTAAGGAGTACTTCATGCTACATTTATAATCGTACTGATCACATAAAAACCATTTAATCTCATCGCCTTCTTAGTGCTTCAAGTTGTATGATTTTAAGTGATATCTTTGCTTCTCTAAACGCATTGTCCACATGAAAACCACTAAATCACTCATTTCTCTAAGTGTTTCAGCAGGTGTCTTCTCAAGCTATGTTTGTATTTAGTCTTGAAATTGCATTTTTCACATGAAGACCATTGAATCTCATGTTCTTTTACGTGTTTCAACTTGTGTGCTCTTAGAGCCCTCCTATATTTGCTTCTATAATCGCACTGTTCACAAGAAAACCACTGAATCTCATGTTCTTTTAAATGTATCAACTTGTGTGATTTCAGAAGGCGCTCATGTTTACTTTTATAATCGCATTGATCACATGAAAACCATCTAATCTCCTCGCCTTCTAAGTGCTTCAACTTGTGTGATTTTAAGTGCTGTTTAAATTTGGTTCTGTAATCGCATTGTACACATGAAAACCATTCAACCTCATGTTGTTCTAAGTGTTTAAACTTGTGTGATTTTAAATGCCATTTATATTTGCTTCTGTAATCGCATTGTCCACATGAAAACCATTTAATCTCATCGCCTTCTAAGTGCTTCAACTTGTGTGATTTCAAGTGATTTTTATATTTGCTTCTGTAATCCGATTGTCCACATGAAAACCACTGATTTTCTAAGTGTTTCGGAACGTGGCTTTTCAAGCGATGCTTGTATTTAGTCTTGAAATTGCATTTTTCACATGAAAACCATTGAATCTCGTGTTCCTTTACGTGTTTCAACTCGTGTGCTTTTAGAGCCCTCCTATATTTGCTTCTATAATCGCACTGTTCACAAGAAAACCATTGAATCTCATGTTCCTTTAAATGTATCAACTTGTGTGATTTCAGAACGCGCTCATGTTTACTTTTATAATCGCATTGATCACATGAAAACCATTTAATCTCATCGCCTTTTAAGTGCTTCAACTTGTGTGATTTTAAGTGATGTTTAAATTTGCTTCTGTAATCGCATTGTACACATGAAAACCACTGAACCTCATGTTGTTCTAAGTGTTTAATCTTGTGTGATTTTAAATGACACTTATATTTGCTTCTGTAATCACATTGTCCACATGAAAACCACAGATTTTCTAAGTGTTTCGGAACGTGGCTTTTCAAGCGTTGTTTGTATTTAGTCTTGAAATTACATTTTTCACATGAAAACCATTGAATCTCATGTTCCTTTACGTGTTTCAACTTGTGTGCATTTAGAGCCCTCCTATATTTGCTTCTGTAATCGCACTGTTCACAAGAAAACCACTGAATCTCATGTTCCTTTAAATGTATCAACTTGTGTGATTTCAGAAGGCGCTCATGTCTGCTTTTATACTCGCATTGATCACATGAAAACCATTTAATCTCATCGCCTTTTAAGTGCTTCAACTTGTGTGATTTTAACTGATGTTTAAATTTGCTTCTGTAATCGCATTGTACACATGAAAACCATTGAACCTCATGTTGTTCTAAGTGTTTAATCTTGTGTGATTTTAAATGCCATTTATATTTGCTTCTGTAATCGCATTGTCCACATGAAAACCACTGAATCTCATGTGGTTCTAAATGTTTCTTGTTGTGGGATTTCAATTTATACTTGTAGTTGGTCCTGAAGTTGCATTTTCGGCAATCAAACTGCTTATATTCACTTGTAAAAAAACATTCGCGTGTCACATGCTTGTACCAACAGAGCATAGAATAGGTGTTCAAATTGCAGTTCTGACACTCGTAGCTCTGATATCCTCTTGTCTCGGTTTGTAATTGGAGGTGGCGCTCGCGTATGTGTTGTTTTAGGACCATTGTCGTATAAGTTGTAAAGTTGCAGTCCAGACAACGATATATTTCTATATCGGCAGTATTACAGTCAAAAGGTTCCAGTTCGACATTATGACGTTTCGCGTGATTGGTGAGAAAAAACATGGAATGGCTCTTGAATTTGCAGAACTCACAGTGGTCCGCATTAATGTCTTTTGAAGTCAAATTGGCCATTTCTTCGAAATATTCCATATCTGGCATCCTCACGAGGCAATCGTTGGCTGGAATGATCTAAAATATGTTTGTCTAAATTTAATTATACAAAAAAAAGCAAAAATACGCTCACCAGGACGTCAATAAAGCAGTAAATTCGATTCTAACCTCAAAATGTCCCAATACCATAGACCCACGAGTACTGGATGAGTATAATGGCGCTCGGTGCGGATCTAGACACCGCTGCGGTATTAACTGTGAAGCAGGTTTCTATCACTTGATCTCCGCAGTTGAATGCTTTGAGTTCTGAATATTAAGATTCTGAATAATTTTAATTCACCGTCATTAGATGGCGCAAGTGTCGATTGTTCTCCATCAATGATGAGCGGCAAAACTCACTATTTTAAGTCGTCTTTTGCTGCACAGATTTGTGTGAATCAAAGCGAAAAGTAGTTTTGAGTATATTGATGTAGGTATAAATATGTAAAAATCTTATGTTGTTTATTCGAGGAAGTATGAGCACGGGCAGGCAATAAATTCCGTGTGCAGTAGTAATGCGAAGTATGATAATATTAATTAGATAATTATCAATTTTAATGAAAGTGCCAGAACAAAAATTTAGTTGATTATCAATACTTCAATGATTCTTTTTGCGTTTGGTTCAGAATAACTCTAAAGTGGCCCATTTTAATTTCATTCATATTGGACATAAAAGTTCGAAGATATAGCAGCAAACCCCTCAAAATGAAATGGAAATGTGATCGACTAAGAGTACACCAGACGCAGATTGCATTGTTAGTTTATGGCAACCCCAGAATAAAGTAAGTACCAAACTGTGGTCACGGACGTGTTTAGCTGACAATAACGTCATAAATACGGTGAATAATAAAATTGATTTATTGTGTGTTAACCAAACATAATTTCTTTGTTTATGAACCGATTTCAATTATTCTTTTTGCGTTTTGTTCAGTATAGCTTCAAGATGATCTCATTTTAATTTCATTGATATTGGACATAATACTCTGTAGAATCGCGGGAATGAAGAATTTGGAATTTGTGAATATAAACTCGAATGTTGAATCTCGAATCCTCGAATCTTGAATAATTGACGTATTATACTTGTAACTATGAATACTTAACTAGGTCTATTAAACACAGACAGCCAGGCCCGGTTTTTAAGAATTATTATTAACTAGCCATCAAATAATGAATATTGACAACTGTTGACATTTCTTCTCAACGTCAAGTTTTTCACAAAGTATGTTTTATTCTTTCTCTTCAACCGATTTAATTGACGTATTATACTTGTAACCTATGAATACTTAACTAGGTCTATTGAACACACACAGTCAGGCTGGGTTTTTAAGAATTATAATTAACTGGCCATGAAATAATGAATCTTGACACCTGTTGAATTTTTTTCTCAACGTCCAGTTTTTCACAAGGTTTAATTTCTAATTTTAATTCTAAAAGTACAGTTGTAGATAAAACGTCGTATGTGGCTATTGTACACTCGAATTTCCATTCTCGTGTATTATCACCACCATTATATGCTCATTAAATAATCTATTACTGTTCCGTTTAATAAAATTAAGAAATAATTGTTTATCATATAATTATTAATTGTTTTATAATTTTGAAGTTGGTACCAAACATAAAAGCAAATTGCATATATACCTTCCTACAATAACAAATTAGATACTACAAAAAATATATAAAAACAATTCATAATACATAATTACATAATAAATAATTATTTATTAATTCAAATCTAACAATAAATTCATCAAATCTGTCGGTAAATCCAACCTAGACCATGCAAAATTAGTTTTTACCTAATGTATCAAATGAGTTCTGAAAAGTTTAATTCAATAATTATAATCATGTATTAAGAAGTCTGAAATTATCAGGGAATTATAACTATAAAATGTACATTATAATGTATAACTATTTTTTGTAATTTTAAGTCTTCTTTCATAGTTCTAGATTTAAATATGTTTTTTTCTGTAAGTCGGGCAGAAAAGCCAACCAAGTGACCGCGTAGTAACTAACGGTAGTTGTAAAGCATTTTAGGGTGCTGGAGTAGGAAATATAAAGCGATCATACCTATGTCTAAACAAATCGCTCGGCCGTCAAACCTACAGACTTGTCACTTTTGGTAGCCACGTGCACGTAACGCTCTCAACCAATCAGGAAAAGGAAAGTCGTTTTGTGCTTTACGATTTTAAACAGCCGCTAGTATGAAGACTAGGAACCTCTACACGTAAAAAAATGAACTACGATTTGCATTGAGTCATATGGAGATTACAGTTTTGCTGCCTAATTTTATAACAATGAAAAGTTAGAACATTGTTTGTAGTCCGATCATGAAGGCAATAATCATTTACAAAACATATTGCAATTTGAAGCTTTTGATTACAGCCGTTCAGGCACAAAAAATTCATATTTTAGGTCATCTTTCTGATGACTGCAGAGGTTTAATTAAAATTGGATTGCTTTAAATATACTTGTGATATGATAGCGAAATTATAATATGTTATTAAGGGTATAGAACACGCCGTCAAACTACCTTGAAAGCCTCCACACATAAAACCTTTACGCCATCAATCGGAGTATCTCCTTTTTATATCATTTGAGACCGTCGGTCACACATTTTTTGAATTGCAATAGTTGCTCGCCCTCCAAAGTACCTTGAGCACTAATATGCAGATGTTTGAGATGAAAATGTCTTAATTAATTCCGTTATATGATGGTTCTTCGAAATGACAATCGGATGATTTTGGTCATGTGACAATTTGGCATGTCTTAACTTACCACCGACCCGATTGATATGTTCGTCCAAAAATAGATCTAAGCTTATTAATGTGCTTGATGTAGCCAGAGTTTTTCTGGCCATTAAGTCGCTTAGTTTTTGGAAAAATGCTTCGGCTTGCTGTAAGCGGAGGACTAGAAGTCGCGCCTTGTTTAATTCATCAGAAGTCAGGCAACTCTTTCGTTTGTTTTGTAATTTTTTATAATTATGCAAAAAACTTAGCATGAATACTGTGACTCGTAAGTGTTTGTTACAGTTACCCTTTTTCTCTTGGGAATTTCATTAATATCAAAATTAGCAAGTGTCGCATTTTGAAAGTTAGCATGTGAAGTGGATTTGGTTTCACCCCTTTTGGCGTTACATCATGTCCCACGATGAAGAGATTCGCATTTGTCCAACTGAATTTTAAGCATTTTTAGCCATTCAAATATGTACTTACGACAAATTAATTACTATTTAAATGTTCATGAAGCGACGTGGAGAATAAAATGAAACTTGTGTGTGATAAGGGGTCAGTAGTAAAGTGACGGCTCAATATGCAGAACCTTATAGGGTTAGCAAAGATTTTGGATATGATCGATATCAGATACGGAGTGTGAAAGGAATGAGGGGTTACAAAAGTTATCAGGTCCTGGTGGCTGTTGGTATACTGGAGTGGGTTGCCTGGGAGGGAAAGTTTTGTGGCGGTTTATTGATGTGTCGCGGTTGGTTATGGATTCTCAAGGGCAACGTCACTGTGAAGCTTTAGTACTGTAAGCAAATTTGTGGCTCTTCTAGGTAAAAGAATAAAAAGGCTCGAGGACGTGCCAACCTGCAGGATGGCCGAATGTTGAGGGCAAGACGAAAAAGTGGACCGCCGATTCAGCATATCAATTACAGGAACACGAACGTCTCCACGTGTTATTGCTCTTTGTATGAATAAGGTTATAAATGTATGACGGTTAGTCTTTGATCAGTCGTGGATTAGAAACGTATTCATCTGAGTTAATTGTTTTTTTCTCGCCCCAACTAAACAGTAATTTATTATGCATTATTTCACAAAATGAATACAATTTTTTTTTCCTACATGTTTGTTTACATTGCATTAAACTAACAACTACAAACAATAATAATTTTATTTTTTACTTCCCGGGTGTTTTAAATGTTGCATGTTGTGTCGATTTACGTTTTTCTTGTATTTAGTTTTATAATCGCATTGTCCACATGAAAACCACTGGATCTCATGTTCCTTTAAGTGTTTCACCATGTGTTTTCCCAGGGGGCCCTTACTCTTACTTTTATAATCGCATTGTGCACATGAAAACCATTGGATCTGATGTTCTTCTACGTGTTTCACCAACATGTGCGAATTAAGGGACTTCTTATGCTTACTTCTGAAATCGCATTGTTCGCATGAAAACCATTGAATTTCATGTCCCTTCGAGTGTCTCACCATATGCCTTCTTAGATCGAACCTATACCTACATCTATAATCGCATTGTCCACATGAAAACCATTCAATCTCATGTTCATCCAAGTGTTTAAAAATCATGTGTGATTCTAGAGCGTACTTACGCTTACTTTTATAATCGCATTGTGCACATGAAAACCACTGAACCTCATGGTCTTCTATGTGTCTCAGCAATATGTGTGATTTTAAGACGTTCTTATGCTTAGTTCTGAAATCGCATTGTTCACATGAAAACCATTGAATTTCATGTCCCTTTGAGTGGGTCACCATATGCCTTCTTATATGGAATTTATACTTAGTTCTATAATCGCATTGTCCACATGAAAACCATTGGGTCTCGTGTTCTTCCAAGTGTTTCACCACCTTGTGTAATTTTAGATCGCTCTTATACTTACTTCTATGATCGCAATGTTCACATGAAAACCATTGAATCTCATGTTCTTCTAGGTGTTTCACATTATGTTTATTAAAGCTACTCCTGTATTTACAACTGTAATTGCATTTTTGGCATTCAAACCGCTTATATCCCTTTGTAAAAACACAATCGCGTGTCACATGCTTGTACCAACAAAGCACAGAAAAGGTCTTTAAATGACATTTTCGACACTCGTAACTTTGAAATGCTCTTGTCGTAGTTGGCGAATGGAGGTGTCCCTCGCGTATGTGCCGTTTGAGCACCACCGTCATGTTAGTTGAAAAGTTACAGTTTTGACAACGATAGATTTCCACATCACCGGTTTCACAGTTGAAAGGTTCAAGTCCAAGGTGGTGTCGTCCCGCATGATTGACCTTGAAAAAGATTGAACCGGTCTTGAAGTTACAAAAGTCGCAATGATGGACAATGATATTCTTGAGATTCACATCGGCCATTTTGGCGGCTTTGTTGATACCCTGCGTGTAGTCGCTGTTAATTGACACCAAATACTGTACAAAAACACCTACCAGAAGTACTATGAAAGAGTGGGTTACGTTCTAACCTCAAAATGCCAAATCGTTTTCCAGGCCAACCAGTAAATATCTGATTGGAACTGAAATTTCCGTATTGTCAAAAATCATAAGACCGCTTCCTTGAAACTGAAAAACTATCAAAAATTCTGAAAAAGAATTGTTCACTACACAACGTGTCGTCAACAAACTTCGCACCGGTAGCCATAAACAATTTTGATCTAGAGTGTATTCAGCGAAGACAGCGCTGTAGCTTGTGGTTGAACGGGCAACTTTGAGCAGCGCTTTCTTGGACCGGTTGTCAATCTGTAGACTGACCAACAAATAATGTTTCAGTTGGCAACAATATAATTTGACACTGGCCGCGGCCACCAAACGAAACAGTATCCTCCTTCGGATCTCCTTAGTCTAAGGGAGGGTGCCCGGTTCCTTAAGAATTTAAGGATTGTATCACGCATGCGTATCCCCTTCTCATACAAGAGCGGGGTAAGTTAGGTTATGTGAATGTGAATATTTCCCACCAAAATTTTTGTTTTGTAGTTGGCGAGTGATCGATATATAATATATTTCAAATGAATTGGCATCGCGGCAGGCGCTGGAAATTCAAATTTATGTTGGCAGCACGACATCCAACCCTCATAATAAATATCTCTAACCAGTGGTAAGACTCTAACATTCTTGCATTTTTGTAACTGTCAAGTGGTTTCGACACGTTTCGATATTTGTGTTATTGGGATTACTTTGTCGTTGATTTGCGTGTTCGTTCATTGACAAAAAACTGTCTTATCAGTTGGGACTAATTTCTCATAATTTTGGAAATTCATGTTACTGCCGAGAAAGGAGGGTACAAATCAATTTGTACGAAATTTCATGATGCACGTGATTTACACGAAATGATCTATATTACAATAGTGGATAGTATTGAAACAAAGGCTAAAATTTTAACAAGAAATGTAGGAACAAAGGCGGACGATTAGCATCCAACATGGCGGCGTTTTATGACGTTGGGAAAAATGGCCGACTAACGGTAAAAATTGAAATGGTTGTACCGAAGAGTTTCTGGTATGCACGTGGAACAAACGCTAGAGAAATTACATGGAATCTCTTTACGATGAGTCGGACAGAAAAATATATTTTTTGAAAACGATCCACCCTAAGTATGTAGAAAACAAAAACGTTATGTGCAAATGGGGTAGTATACAAGTGATTTTTTAGTACTGCATATTGATGTAGGAGATATATTGTATAATGTAGTGAAATCAGTTCATGTGTAATGGTCGCAATAATCTGAAAATAAGATTTTGAAATTCAACCTTGGCTCCGCCCCTCCCGTGAAAATAAAAGTTTGTGACGTAGTTAGTTTTTTCAATCTGGCAACGCCGCATGATGCATGAATGATGAACCTACGATATTGGGCGAGAAAACGAAACGTCAATGTCAATTGTTGAGGTTAGGAAGCTATAGTGCGAACACGAAGACGAGACAGTTACGATTATCACAAAATTAAAAACAGAAAAAAAGATGAGTGATGAGTGGTAAAAATTGTTATTATTAAATTCATCAGAAAGTGCCCCAAATAAAACATTCTTAACCGTCCCAAAAGATTACGAGACGAATTTTCCCAAAGTATGTGATGTCCTGCTTAGATGGCTATGGGTAGGAATCCTTGCTATAATGGGTCTCTTGTAGTTCGCATTTTAATACGAAGAAAAAGCAAAAAATGACCGTCTAAAAAATGTAAACACAGGCATGCGTTAAACCGTCAATTTAGCAGCGTTGCCAGATGGTCAGCTGCTCGAATATCATTGGTCCCATTAGAGCGCTAAGTTTGAATTTTAGCTAGTTTTTCTGTGATTAATTTTGTAGATACTATATTAGAAAAATTCTTGGTCTCACACAATATCATTACCATTTATCCTATAGAATAATGTGGAGCAGGTTATTCACCAATTTTCATACATAGTACACTTCCCCTTTGCTGAAACCGGTCAATTTTGTTTGTCAGGGGGACACTTAATTAGTGTATTTTTAGACCTGCAGGTGCACCCCCTTGGCTGGGGCAGCAGCCCCCTCAAAAATCTTAAATGGAACAGGGGGTTAAAAAGTTTATTTTTTGAAAAGTCCATTTAACCTCTTTTTGGCTATGCAGTTGTTTTTTATTTCTACGATTAGTTTTTAAGAAATCGTCACTTTGCGACAAAAAGTTAAAAAGTTTAATCTTTTTCCAAAATATCAAGTATTTTCTGAAATAAAAACTGTTTCTTATTCATTGACAATTGACAAGTATTCAGTTTTAAAGTAAATCTGCATACATTCGGATGAAAAAATGGTCAACTCAGTTGTTGAAAGAGTTGAAATTATTTCTATTTATGGTTCCCAAAACAATATGAAGCTCCACCACATTATGCCTTAAACGTTCGCAAATTGGCTTAACAACTGAGATATCCAGATTCAAAATTAATACCATCCAAGAGAGCTGCAACCCGTTCACCGCCAAAGTATTGCAAATGCCTCGAAAGCCTCGCGTTAAGTGACCGTTACCGACCGAGATTGATGCGCTAGAGGAAGCTGGCGGAAGTTTCCGTTGGAACCAGGAACCACGCTCCAAAAGGGCGGCAGTGGGTGTTCTGCTTCCGTTGAAGTTACACCACGTTATTTGTTCGCTAAATTCGCCATTTTGTTAAAACATAGTTATATCTTCACCGTTGAGCTTTTCTTTTGTTTCAAAAAGTTGTACGGGTTCGTTCGACTCCGAAAGTGAGATCCATCTCCCGTAGGTTCCAGCTTTTGTTTAGTTCGAGTCAGTTAAATTTCCACCGTCGCGTCTCCAAGCCAAGTGAGGTGATTGTATTCCTGGAAATAAGGTAACCATTTGCTCTATATTTTTCTTCCGACTCACCGTCCGGAGAGGCCAAGGAATTGACCGACGTTTACTCCATGTGCAAATCGGAAATCCTTAGGTAAAACCATTTCAAATTTTACCGTTAGCCGCCATTTTGTACACTAGGACGTCATAAAACTCGCCATCCTGAAAATGGAGTGGTTTCTCCTGTGCACCTACATGTCTTGTAAAGAATTCTAGCCTTTGTTTAAACTAATGTTCACTATTCCGTAGACCTTGGGTGAACCCATGAATTTCGTATCAGTTGCCTTCAGCCCTTCTTTTCTCTGTAGTACATAAATTACCAAGCTGATGAATCACAGGCACCCCGAATGAATTGCTAAAATCGTTGTTCTAATGTTTTTAGTCATCGTTGTCAATTTAAAAAAGTTCAAATGTGTTGTTGACTTCTAGTTACCGAGTCCGAGCCCCAGACGCGTTCAATTCAAAACAAAGTGATTTCCTAAAAGCTATTTTGGTCTCTGTTGACTTGAATTAACCAACGCTCAGTAAGACGTGGGGACAAAAGGTAAAAGCTGGCAAAGTGTCACACCTGAATGTCGGGGTTCTGAAAGGTGCCTTATCGTTGTTTTGCGCCCACTTGTAAGGTCTCGTCATTCGCTTGCAGCGGACTTTTAGCTATTTTCGACACCGGCCAAAATTCGGTACTTACTGTAGTTGGTTTGTGCATGTTCGTAGCCTTGTTGCGCCTCGTTACGTGTTGCGCCGCTGGGTGTCATCGCGCTGCGTCCTGTTTTCAAATGACTTTCAAAGAAATCGTTGCGTCCTGTATATTTTATTATTATGTTGTGTGTTCGTGTTTCGAGACAACAGACCGACCAAATGTGTTCAGTTCGTGTTCCGCGTTGCAGGCTGCTGTTAGGAGGAGTTGGGTGGCCCTACTTTCGGCGATACCTATGCCCAATTTCTCTTTGGGTATGGAGACCCAGAAAAAGGGAGCTGCTACTAATTCCTTGAACCTACGAAGTCAAGGTTGCAGCACTGTTTTCGGGCTACTGACAAATTTCTTGCTTCACTAATATTTAAAATACTAAATAACTAAAAGAATAGTCCCCGAGGGAAGTGCCGCTAACTTGGACTTGTTTTGGACAAGCCTTAGAGAAAGACCAACATAACTATGTCTAGGAAAATTCCGTAATAAACCCATTTCTCCTGGTCCGTTGGATGTGCAAGTTTTGCCCCCATGATAGTAAACTCTCTACAATTCTGGCTCCACTGACAGACAATTGTCTTGTTCACTTCGCTTTAGTCTTTCCACCACTCTCCGACTTACAGGCACCCAACTTAGATAACTCCACGCGATTCAATATTCTTGTGTTTCCCTCTCAGATAGTTCATTGTAAATGTCTGTTGTAAATTTCTGTAAACCACAAAAGCTCATAGTGGAATGAAATGAAATGAAAAAAACACCTGATCTACATGTTTTCCATCACTCCGACTCAGATGTACTCAACTTAGGTAACTGGTTCAATATTCTTGTTTTTCCCTCTCAGGTGTGAGGAGGCCCGCTTTGGGCGTAGATATTTCATGGTATCTGTCTGTTGAGAATTCCTGTAAACTGCAAAACTCATGGTGGAATAAAATTAGCTGACTTAACCTCACTCATCATGTACACAAGCATTGTTAAACTGTAGTATTGTTTACTATTTTCTGAAGAACTAAATTCTTAATTGATAAAACCTTCAAACTTGCATGGTTACCAACTTGATACGAAGACACTAGAAATTGTTAACTGTGTCATAAAACTCAAAAGCACAAACCGACTAAAACTTAATAAACATTTAAAACCATAATTTTTGTGTTATCAATTTACGCTCCACTCCTGATTAGCTCTCGCCATGTATCCAAAGAATCTGGGGTTTGTTTGTTGGGTAAGTTTGAAGGTCCCGCCATTGCTTGTCTTGTCAAAAAAATAACACAACGTAGGGTTCTGCTTTTTCTTTCATTGTCTGACGATCACTGACCAACCTTTTCAATTTCGCGGTTTTTTTCAAATTTGACGTTTGCTGACGTCATTGACATTTTATTTCATGTTCAAATTCAAAATGTGGCGGTTATGTAAAAAGGGGGGTTATCACAATATTTTAAATTACATTATTATATTATTGAAAAATGACAATGGCAGACGGTTATGCCGGTTGTAACATCACGGCAGACACTTTTCAAAGTTAAAAAAAATTCAAAAATATTTTAGTAGATCTATTCCTCAGTAGCTACAAAGTTACTGATGTTAATGAAAGCTTCAGCAAAAAAGTTCAAAATTTCGACGCGAGCTCTATTCCACCTTGCAAAAGCGAGCTATAGGCGGTGTGCGCATTTTAAATTCCGCGCACTTTACAGCGCCTCCAACGGCCTTTCTGGCATTTTTAGTGGTAAAACAAATAAACGTCGTATCTGTCAGATATTTGCATCCCTTTGCATCCAATTTGCATCATATTTGTGCGTCATACCGTTCTCAGGAAAATGGGAAAAACCCGAAAACGTCGACAATTATTTCAACTTAGTTTGAATCGTCTACGGTTCGAAGGGTTTGAATTAGAATTATTAATAAGAAATATGCAACGCGAAGTTTTTTTGGATTCCTACATGTTTGTTATTCGCACAAAACTGCGGGTAACGAGAGTAAAGGTAAAAATCTCAAGCAAAGTGGTCATGTTTTCAATTTGGTGGAACGTAACGGTGTCGTTTTTTTTTCTCATACGATTTGTTCGGAAATGTGTAAAATTTCACAGACAATGAACTGTTATAGTGTTTATTAGGACAGCCAACAACACAACAACCGATTCTCGATGAAGCATTTTCTCGCACTTCAGACATTTTTGTCGAATTGAAGAAATCACTAATCTGTCAATTCGGTTCCGTCAGATTCTGATCAGATTCCGTACCACTAAAAATGCCAGAGATGCCGCGTGGTGGCGCTGAGGTAAAACACGCACCTATGATACGCACACCGCGTATACCAGCAGTTTTTAAGAGTTCATTATATTTCTACCATTTGGAAAAAAAATTTCAAAGAAGAGCCCACCACATTGAGCCCATGGTTGGATAGAGGAAGAAAGTTCCTTCGTTTTCAAATGGTTTGAGGGAGATCAACTTCCAGATCTTGTCAGCGATTTGTTGTACTGAATACAAAAAGTAAAGTACCTATATGAGATTTTTATTACCACAGTCGAGTATTAAATCGAGGAAGAGGAACAAGTCATAACAAGACTAAAAAAATTACAACTTATTAAAACAGTAAAGTCTTAATTATCTATTAATTATCTATTGACATTTACTGTTAAAACTAAAAAAAAAAACAACAAACAACGATAGTATCAATAATTAGGGTTTTATGAACTTTTCAAATAAATTATTATTAAATCGGTCCATCCTCCTCCTTTTTTCTTCGTAGCGGGCTTCGACAGCACTTGATGGAGTTTTACGCTTTTTTGAGGTCTCGTTAGGATATGTGTCTGCGAGCAGCTAGCGGCGCTTGTGGACGACTGTGTGAAGGCAATTAATAATAGTAACATTTAAGAATTCTTTTATTTTCAAAAGTAATTATTTACAGTTTTTTTAATTTTTAATCCTTCTTCTAAAATTGCTAATTTTCTTTTTTGTAAATTTACGAGCTCTTCTTGTGTCTTAGCTAGCCTCCGGATTTCATCCCTGATTTCCGTCAATAAATTGTTGGTTTCAACACCCTGGGCGATATTCCTTTGAATCTCTTTCAAGGCCAAGGTCTTGGTTCTCTCCTGTCGCCTTTTAGGGAGTTCTGGAGGTTTCTTGGGAAGAGGAATGGCAGCTAAATGTACAATTTTAAAATCTTGTATCAAACGTACATAATTTAACATAGTAAAATGTGGATTAGTAGTCAAATGTTGCAAGTGTTTTATTCTGAATTTTTCTTCTTAAATTAAAGGCAATAATTTTTTTTGAGAAACTGCATAATAATTGTAAATAATTAAATTTGTTGAAACTTACTTTTTTGTTTATAATCGCATTGTCCACACAAAAACCTTTGATTCTCATGTTCTTCCACGTGTATCACATTATGTTCATTAAAGTTGCTCTCGTGGTTACTCCTGTAATTGCACTTTTGGCATTCAAACCGCTTATATCCACTGGTAAAAACACAATCGCTTGTCACATGCTTGTACCAATCGAGCATAGTATCGGTCTCTAAATTACATTTTCGACACTCGTACCTCTGACCTGCTATTGTCTCAGTTTGCAAATGGAGGTGTTGCTCGCGTATGTGCCGTTTGAGGACCACTGTCATATAAGTTGTAAAGTTACAGTCTTGACAACCGTAGATTTCCACATCACTGGTTGTACAGTTGAAAGGTTCAACTCCAACGCGGTGTCGTTCCGCATGATTGACCTTGAAAAACATTGAACCGGTCTTGAAATTACAAAAGTCACAATGATAGACAATGATGGTCTTCAGATTCACATCGGCTATTTCTTTCAAGCATTCCATATCTGGCGGTCTTGAAGATACCCTGCGTGTAGTCACTGTTAATAATTGAGACCAAATACTGTACAAAATACCTACCAGAGGGACCATAAAAGATGAGGTTACGGTCTAACCTCAAAATGGTTTTCTGGGGAAACCAGTAATTGTGTAATTAGAACTAAAATTTCGCTATTAGCCAAAACAATAAAATGGGGGTGTTTCCTTGAAATAGTCAAAAACTATAAAAAATCCTCAAACAAAAATTCACTACATAAAGCGTCATAAACAAACTTCACACTGGTAGCCATAGACAATCGGATCTAGATGATCTAGAAGATGCAGCGCACTTCTCAACGGGCGCATTCAGTAAGGTCACTGGATAAAAGTGCCACCATCAGTTATTTCTTATGGAAACTAAAAGATATAGATATAGGACGAGTTTTAATGTGTTAGAAAAAGATACTAGAATCTAGAGATTTTTATTGATCCGTCAAGGATTTAAATGACGTAATTCGCGTTTAAGGTTATGTTTTCAATATTTGCTGATTATTTGAATTTATACCAATACCAACTAGGCGGTCTCAGGCTAACACAAAAAAATATGGTTTTGATTGTTTATTAGTTTCTTCTTTATTTGGCGGATTTCAGGTCTGCGATTACGTACTGTGATTAACAATTTCTAGTGACTTTGTATTAGGTTGGTGATAATTTGATTTGACAAGTTAATAACAATTTGGACAATAAATTACATCTCACAATTTAAAACAATTTCAACAGGTTAACAGTTTAATTCTTCAGAGAGTAGCATGCACTGATACAATTTAACAATGCAGGTGTACCTAATGAGTGGGGTTGAGTCAGCTGATCTAATAAGATTTATAGAAAATATAACCTTTGAGTTTTCGAAGTTTACAAAAACCTACAACTACGTTGTGATAATCCCCCCCCTCTAAATTACCGCCACTTTTTGAATTTGAAGATGAAATGAAATGTCAATGACGTCACCAAACGTCAAATTTGAAAATTAAAGGTTGGCCACTGATTGTGAGACAATGAAAGAAAAAGCAGAACCCCACGTTGTGTTATTTTTTTGACAAAACAAGCAATGGCGGGTATGGGTACATTCAAACTTACCCAAACGAAACAAACCCTAGATTCATTGGATACATGGCGAAAGCTAATTAGGAGTGGAGTAAAATTGATAACACAAAAATTATGGTTTTAAATATTTATTAAGTTTTAGTCATTTTGTGCATTTGAGTTTTGTGATCTTGTACTGTGGTTAACAATTTCTAGTGACTTCGGATTAAGTTGGTAACAATGCAATTTGAAATGACTTTGCTCCCACCTCTCAGGTACAGATTAGCCAAAGTAGGGCCACATAACTCCCCCAATCAGCAGCCTGCAACGCGAACCACGAACTGAATGCTATTTGGTCTATCTGTTGCCTCGACACATGTACGGACAAACATAATAAAATAATAAAATATACAGTAACGCAATGTTTTCTTTGGAAGCCATTTTGAAACGAGCGCGACGAGATGACATCTAGCGGACACAAAACGCAGCGAGGCGCAACGAAACTACCAACATGCACAAAGCAAAAACACTAAATACCGAAATTTGGCTTCCCGGTGTCTAAAGTAGCTAGATGTCGGTTACATGAGAACAACGGAATTCGGAAATCGCAAGGGGGCGCAATACAACATAAAGATAAAACACTTTTCAGAACCCCAACATTCGGCGTGGTGCTGTGCCTCTTTTTGTCCTTTAGTCTTCAGTTCTTACTCAGTGTTGGTTAATTCAAGTTAACAGAGACAAAATAGCATGCACGTGGAACAAACACCGGTCAATTTCAGGGCCATCTCATTATGTTGAGTAGAACAGAAAAAAAAGATAGAATAAAAAGGTGACTTGTAAATACTTCGCGCCGCACCACACGCGATTTTTAATTTAAATTCAACCGATCCTTCTGGTAATTTTCGACGGTGCAATTTCAACATAGAACCCACTCAACTTTAAAAACAAGAGAACTCATAGTGGAATAAAATCAGATAAAAACAAAAATTCAACTTCAGTTACAAAAGTTATTAATGTAATGGCCGCCAGTCCTCCTTCCTTCCTCCAAAAGGACGCCAACCCTGTTGTAGCCACGGTCAACCACTGCTGGATGTTGCTAACTTCAGAGTCGTTCCAAAACGAGCACCTTGCCGGGTAGGCAAGTCGAAGTTCTCCTGTGCATTACAAGTCTATTTTGGGGATATCTCAAGGTATATTGTATTCGAACATTCAGTATAAAAATTCATGTCTTCATCAGTCTCTCCATTAGTGTCTCCATCGGTCTCCTGATTAGCGTCTTCATTGGTCTTTTTATTAGTGTCTTCATTAGTCTCTTCATCACGAAATAAGTACATTATTTCTATTATAATATTTTCACTGCCATTGTCTGAATCATTATCATGGTTTGTAGCATCTTCCTCTTCCCATAATATGTTGTCTTCCGTGACACCAAGCGCATTAGAAATGCAACACTACTTATTAAACCCATGTGATAGCTATTATGGAATCCTTTGAAATACTTTGCCACGCTTTGGGGTTTTGTTTCACTTATATTTTCCATCTTACGAGACCTAATATATTCTTTAACACATCAGAATACAAATGGTTTTAGTTATTTCTCACCTTCAAACCAAACTCTTTTCTACAATGTTCCAAAGCTAACCTCAGTTTAGGTGAGAATCTTAATGTCAACCTCATTTGTGAGGTTAAGTCGAAAGAGCCCGAATCTGAACCGCATGGCCCGCATACAAGCCGCAGATTTGTTTTGTTTTGCTATGTTTGTTAACCGATTTGGTTAGAATATATTTTACACTTGTAATTTTTCATAACACAACTCATCTTGTAATTACCCGTACGGCACCAGTAATTACGGAAAAATTTCTACATATTGTAAACGTATTCTGTAACACAAAGTTATCACTGGTGATCAATATGTGGTCAAGTGATTCCGCAAGTGAGAATATCGATTTAATATAAAAAGACGCATTTCTCACTGATAACGAATACAACGAAAGATTTCGTTTGAAAATCTCCTTCGGGATATTGGATCAACGCTAGTGAATGGAGGTCAGTACCATGATGTTTGCGATATACATGGGGTTTCAAAAATGAGTGTGTGTAGATGCTGTTAATGAGATAAAATTCGACGAAATAGTGTAATGACCCCATAATATTTTGGATGTTGTACAAAGATTTCCTGCAATAGCCTGTTTTCCTGAAGTATGTGGTGCAATGGATGGAACACTTATAAGAACATAGACGCTGTTGAAATTACTAAATCGAAATTTACAAGGCAAATGTCTTTAAATGGGGCAAGATTGTAGAGAGTTCACTACCACGAGAAAAACTTACACGTACAAATGAACCAAGAGAAATTAGTTTGTTGCTGACAGTTTATTTTACTGGGGTAGAATTGCACCACTTCCGCTTACTTTCCTGTTTTTCTTTAAGGCTTGTCCAAACCAAGTCCACGTTAACAAAACGAATCTCAGACTCAGTACTTGTGAAGCAAGCAATAAGTTGCCCGAAAACAACGCTCCAAACTCCAACGTAGTTTTAACAGTAACTCCAACTCGGAATATCGCTGCAGAACTCGGAATATCGCTGCAGATTAGGACCGCATAACCTGCCAACAGCAGCATACAACACAAACCACGAAATAAATGCTATTTGGTCTATCTGTTGATTCGATACATGTATGGACAAACATAACAAAATAAAATATACAGAAACGACGCAACAATATCTAGGGGTGCAGACCGCAAACCAAGCGAGGCGCAACTAAACTTAGGCTATATCACGCAAGGAAAATACTAGATACAGAAAATTCGCTTCACGATGCCTAAACTAGCTAGATATCGTAACATTCAACGACGGTACCGACAATCGCGGCGGGCGAAACATAGCATAGAAACATACACACAAAAAAACATAAGTAACGTATCGATACATATTAAAGTGGGTCAGGCGATGTGGCTCTTTCTTGCTTTTTTTTGTTGCATAAAGTTCTTGGTGGTAAAGATCTGGCGAAACAAAGGGCTGATGACTAGCTTCCCACAATGGCGGCCGTTTTATTGCAGTGACGCTGCAAAATGGTCGTCCAACGGTAAAAAGTAAAATAACCTCACGTAAGTCGGACACGCAGTCGATGTGGGATTTACTGGGACAGACTAGACGAAGGAATCGAATATTCAAGTTCCTCTTGTTCTCAAGTTTGCAACATCTGAATTTGTCCAAATTATCACATTCTTCAAGGTCTCAGGTTCTTTAAGATCTGAGGTTTTCCGAGATTTCGGGTTCTTCAAAATTTTAGGTTCCTGCAATTCTCAAGTTTGGTTGAGTTCAGTTGTCATAATTTTAAGTTTGTTAACCTCTCAGGTTTTCCAAAATCTCACTTCTCAAGTTTGGGTTCGCAAGTTCTTAGCTTGTTAGTTTTATTAAGCTCTAAGGTTCTTACTTCTCAAATTTTACAAAATGGTAAGTTAATCCAGTTCTCAAATTTGGTTTCTCAGGTTGCTAGCTTCTTATGTTATTAAAGGAATTGAAAAACAAATTGAGATCTTGGCAAACCTTGAGGAACTTGAGAAACGCAATCTGACAACTGGGGAAGAACTTCAAATTTCTAAAACCCCGAGAACTTAAGAAATTTGAGATTTTGGAAAATCTGAGATCTTAGGGCAGTTGAGACCTTGAGAAACCAACGTTGAGAAGAGGAAGAACCTCAAAATCTCAGATATTAGGAAACTTGAGACCTTGACTAACATAAGAGCCCGACAACTTCAAAGACCAAACTTGAGAACTAAGGGAACCTTAAAGTTTGAGGACCCAAAGTTGAGCGGTGGAGAACTTATCGGAGAACTTGAGATTCTAGGAACTTTAAGAACTTGAGGAACCTGAAAACTAAAGAAACCAAATTTAAGCACTTTTGGAACCTGAAATTTTAAGAACTTAGGGAACTTGAGAATTGAGACAATTTGAAATCTTGGAAAATCAGTCAGAAATTTTGGAAAGACTGACATTTTAAGACACTTGAGATTTTGAGTAAATTAAAAACTTGAGACACTTAAATTGAGAACTATAGAAACTTGAGATTTTGGAAAACCTGGAAACTTGGCGAACCATAGACCTTCAGAAAACTAACAATCTGAAAACTTATAAACATATAAATTGAGACCAGGAGAACCCTGAGATCTTAGAAAACCTTGTGAACCTGAGACCTTCAGGAACCTCAGAATTTGAAGAATTTGTGATATTGGAAAACCTGTTATCTTAGACAACCTCAACAAACTCA
This sequence comes from Diaperis boleti, assembly GCA_963583935.1. Lineage (NCBI taxonomy): Eukaryota > Metazoa > Arthropoda > Insecta > Coleoptera > Tenebrionidae > Diaperis > Diaperis boleti. The sequence goes on from OY757242.1 coordinate 12,089,612, forward strand.
ACGGCGGAAATAAACTGGATATTAAGACAAAAGCTGGACACAGATTGGCGCCACTTCGTAGCGTCGTCCTCTTGGTCCCAGCTCCTCCTACCGTATCATCTCTGTCGGTAACGGCTGGACTTCCGGGGTCCCCCCAGTACTTTGGGGGTGAACGGGTTGCAGATCTCTTAGATGGTGTTAGTTGTTTTTTTTTTTTTTTAACTGGGTTTCTCACTTGTTACAATTGTACAGATTGTGTTATAGGCCCCTGAACGTTATCGTACTTTTTGCGGTTGTTTGACAACACGAAAAATTAGTAAATGACTATTTAGATGAACGATTGTACTAAAAGTGACAACATAAAAGAAATAATCTGTCCCCCCCCCCCAGTCAGGTATGCAGAAATATTTCCAGATCGCCAACATCCCAATAAGAGTGTGTTCTTGCATATAGTGAATCGTGTCAGAACAACGGGAAAACTGACTTGTGGTAACCCAGCTGGGGCCCCGCGAACAGCTCGCATTGTGCGAAATGAAGAAACTGTACTTGGAGCTTTCCAAGAAGATGGAAGGCAAAGTATAAGAAGTGTGTCACGGCTGGTGAACCTTGGGCGATCTACCATGCAACGAATCAGTCGATATGGGTTTTCCTCGGATTTCATCTGTAGAATTTCAAATTTGCATTATAACGGTCAAGATGGCTGCGCCGTCGTGGGTAAGAAGGGAACGCGAGGCTTTTTCCCGTTAGGCCGTGTAAGGTAAAAACAATGGCGGTTCACGAATGGCCTGCAGGTCCTGCACTTGCCGCTCTCAAGTGTTGTGATAACCTTACGTCCGCCTCCAACGCTGCGCACCTTGCATACAAAGAACCTGGTTCTGTGTCTGGATAGGTTTGATTTGAATTTCCCGCCACTATTGTCTTGTAAAAAAGAGAACACAACGTAGGTCCGTTTTTCTGTCTCTGTTTTCTAGACGATCACGATTGACTGGCAAACCTTTTTAATTTCGCGGTTTGTTTGAAATTTTCAAATTTGACGTTTGGTGACGTCATTGACATTTGTGATGTTTCATTTCAAATTGTTGGCGGGAAGAGCCAACTTTGACCCTAAAATTAAGAAAATGGCATCTGAATAAGAAAATGAACATTAATCGCAGAACGATTTGGTCCTATTATAATGATAATTTTTTGATTTTCTAATTACAGCTTTCTTTAGTTTCGACTTCTGCTGTCATAAATTTTGCAAAACTTGTGTAATGAAAGAATAATTTTCCAAATACCACTCAAGTAAACCTGTCGAATTATTTTCAAATTGTTCTCAATCTCTTGATATTCCCAAATCGATCTAACTTCTTGTAAAAATTGTCTGAATTAACGTTTGTCCGAATATTTTTAAGGTGCTTAGATAAAATAATAAAAAAACTGTGTAGGTACAAAATGAAATTTTAATAAAAAACAACATAAAAAAGTATAATATGATTTTTAAAACAAAACGAATAAAGAATTATAAAATAGAAAGAAAATGTTAATTTATTTTTTTTAGTTTATTATGTAAATGTTGAATTTTGGACTTTACAACCATAACCGTTCGTTGAATTCCCGTTTTTGCTAAAAATACTTTAATTTTCTCTCCAGGTGGATACGTCCCTTTATTAATGTAACAACCAAACTCCTTTTTAAGTAAGTGTAGTTCTTCATTCGCCCAACCTAGAAAGTGTTATTTATAGTAGAGTGACAAAACATAATTTTTGAGTGTACCAATTCTTTTCTTACTACCACGATTTTGAGATTTGTTTGGTTCGTTATCCTCCTTTGATTGTTTTGGCAATTGTTCTTTACATTCATTCGCCATGCTTAAAGTGTTCTCCATTAGAGCATTATTTACGAGCACAGCCAATTCTGTGTTCCACCGAGACCAAACCAACTCTTTAAAATCTCTGACACCCCTTAACCATTCCCGACTCTGGGTGAGTGACTGGCATGTGTACCCATCACTTTCCCTTAGAATCAAGTGAACGAGCTCGTCGCAAGCTAATTTTAATGACGTTCCCAAGTGCTTCGCGAGAGTGGGCGCTCTTAAAACTTTCTTTTCGTGGTCGTAACCAGCGATCTGTCGTGCAGCCAATACCACGTTATCGAAATGCTTTGGGGAAAGCATATCCTTGAAATGAAGTTTTTTGTCGTTTGTAATTTCCCTGAAGCGAATGAGAAGGCGAGAAAGTTCTCTCATTCTATTACTACACGTGTAGACTAGACGCTCTCTACTATGTTTTTTCAAGTAGGATTCGCCGAAATGAGCGATTAGCAAATCCTTCTTAGCCTCGAAAGCGATATCGTCCCCCTTCATTATCGAAAAAACGTCGTTTTTAACGTTCATTTTCGAGATAACTTTCGTGGGATCCATGGCACAAGCGGCGAGTGTTTGCGAATCGCCCAAATAATTCGTTTTGCCCCCTTTCTTGTGTTTTTGGAGGTTACAATTTTTTGCATGTCTCCTCAAATAGCTTTGCACAAACAAGCCTTTACAGTAGGGGCACGGTACGTACAAGCGTTCCGTTGAATCGTTTGACTTTCGGTTAGGTCTTTCCACCCCTTGAATGAATAAATCAAAATTCGTTTCATTTCTCAATAACGAGAAGGCTTGTCGTCGCTCTTTACTATTTTTCGGCAACTGAAAAATCTTGCGAACTCGATTCTCATCGGGATGGTGTCTTTGTATGTGTCGCGTGAAATTTTTGGTGGCAATGTCTGAACGACAAAATTTGCATCGTATCACCTTGATTTTCGATTTTTTTCCAATGGTTTCAATTTTACCTTCATTAGAATTATTACCAATCTTCACTATATTACTGACACTATCAGTGTCATCAATTGATTCATTAAAGCAACTTGAACATGAAGATTCAGCTATTGGCATACAGTAACGATCATTTGATTCTGAAATAATTCGGCGTTTATCAAATGAGGAATATTCTTTATCAGTAGAATCGCCAGGATTTGTGTTTTCCATTGTCCATTCCTGTAGCTTCGATATTAGTAGTGTAACTATTTTGAAAGGTGAATAAAAACTTACGGTTCTATTTTTGACATTTGACTGCTGTTCTTCAATGTTTCCGGGAACTCTAGGGGCCAATTCATACGAATCGGCTTCACAGACGTTATCGTTTTCACTGTTCTCATCTGCTCTTGCTGAAAATATAGATAACGGACAGATAATATACGTACAATAAAACTAGTAGATCCTCGGCCAGTGCAGTCGCGCTGGCCCTAAACTTTTCAATAGAATGCAACCATTTTTTCCTGTGATTTCTGTAATGATAGCTGTCGAGCTCGTCAATTTGAGCAACTTTTTTTTAAATCATTTTTTTTCTATTTCACCCTTCTAAATTTAAAAATTCTTATCGTAGTTTTTTGGAAACAACAAGCACGTTTGGAATTCAGTTTTCGCGAACCGTTTTTTCCGGGCGATAGTTTTTCGAAGTGAAAGTAAATCAGTAGCGGGTACGCGTTTGAGTGCGAAAACTTATCTCCCGAATAAAGGATTTTTCGTAAAATTATTATCAAGAGAAGTTACTCAAATTGACGAATTCTATCCATTTCCATAACACCCGATATAATACTAGCTGGCCCGCCACGGCTTCGCTCACGCAGTATTCGTTTTCACATAAGAATAATCATATTTTATCAATTCTACGTGGTTCAACATGTGCGATTTTAGAGCGTTCTTATACTTACTTCTAGAGTTGCGATGCCTACATGAAAACCATTCTTCTACGTGTATCACATTATGTTTATTAAAGTTACTCTCGTCGTTAGTACTGTAATTACATTTTTGGCATTCAAACCGCTTATAGCCACGTGTAAAAACACAATCGCGTGTCACATGCTTGTACCAACAGAGCAAAGAATATGTCTCTAAATTACATTTTCGACACTGGTAGCTCCGATCTCTTGTCTCAGTCTGCAAACGGAGGTGTCGCTCGCGTATGTGCCGTTTGAGGACCACTGTCATGTTAGTTGTAAAGTTACAGTCCAGACAACGATAGATTTCCACATCACTGGTTTTACAGTTGAAAGGTTCCAGTCCAAAGTGGTGTCGTTCAGCATGACTGACCTTGAAAAACATTGAACTCGTCTTGAAGTTACAAAGATCACAATGATAGACAATGATGTTCTTGAGATTCATATCGGCTATTTCTTTCGAGTACTCCATATTTGTCGGTTTTGTAGATGACCTGAGCCTAGTGAGAGCTAATAAATGGTACCAAACATTCCACAGATTCACTTACGCGAAGAACCAAAAATTATTGGTTATGTTCTAACCTCAAAATGTCAGACCGTTTGCCGTCCCAATCGCTAGTTACTTAATTAGTATTGAAGCTTAGGTATTGTCAATAATCACAAAATTGATTAATGCTTTCTCGAAATTTTGGAAAATCATTAAAGGATCGTCAAAAGCAAGGATTAATCACCACTTTCATTAAAACTGGGAACCACAGATAATAGGGAACAGGAATATTCATGCTAACAAGGCGACAGTGGCGCGCTCGTGTTACTAGTACAAACTAATTATACGATGGCGCTTTATTAAAAAAATAAATAAGAAACAAAAATTTGGTAAATGGCCAACGCATGGACATTATTTTTAAGGACTAAAATAAAAAATTGTATTTATTTAAACAGAGACTTAACTTTTCGACAACTTAATCAGTGTTACATACGTACGTAACGAATTTCGGCGGAGGATTGCTAACAGTAAAAATGAGATTGCACTTAATAGTATATTATACAACGAGGCTATAATGGGTTCTATTATTCCCGAGGATAGAAGTTGGTGTAACTATCCGAGAGAATATTAGCCATTATAGCGAGTTGTATACTATGCTTTATCTACTACTAATTTGCAAGTTAAAAAAGTACTTAAATTTGTTATGTCTAAATTTATTTTCCAACAAGGTGAACATTACTGATGGTAAACGAGTGAGCAACAAAATTCGCGATCGCAGTTGGCTAAACGTATATCGGTACTAAAAGTTTACTTTTAACCTATTTTCCCTGATTATCAAATTTGAATTTCAACGTCAAAACCTTAGACTAGGTTAAAACAGTTTTTCATATTGAGACCAGCGCCCTCCAGTACCGCCATAGATACACTCCTAAAAACCGATCAAGCGATCGATGTTATCGACTAAATAATTGGCGAGTCCGTTTGAAAGCCAAACAATAATTAATGACGAAAAGTCTGTGCCACAAACGATTAAATTACTAATCGTTTGTGGTTTGTGCATATCCTGCGCTTTGGCAGGTTGCACATTTTAAATCATCAAGTGGTCAATTTTTTGCGAGTAGATGGTGAGTCCAGTTTTTGGTTAGCAATAAACGAATAAATCTGTTATATCTTTATTACAGTCGCAACACTAAAAACCCGATTCAAGTCTCTTCGAGAGAAGTACCGGAGTGAGGTAAAATTTAAAGCCAAAACCACAATGAGTTTCTTCCGTTATATGAATGTTATATGTTATATGAATCAACCTCGAAAGTAAAAAGTTAAAATTCTATCTGTACTTGGTTAACTTTTGAAAACTTTTATTGAACAACATCCAATGAAAGCATAATTTTATAAATAAAATAAGTGCGCCATTAACCTCAAATAGTTTTTTAAACATAGAACTTCATCAAGTAGGCGATTAATTGGAAAATGAAAGTGTTCCTATTCAAAGTGTTACACTAGTTACTATTCCACCAGTGGTTCAAGTTTGTGGTCACTGCACCACAGAGAGCTACAAACTCAAGCAGGTGGGAGTTCAATAAAAAAAAGGCGGTTGGAGGAAAACCTCGGTTTCATGTTGGATGGAGCCCCTGCCTATCAATACTGATAAAATTGTGAAAAAGCATTATTTTTTTATTAAGAAGCTCCTTTTAAATTGATTTAACACTAATAAACTTTACCATTAACATACTGTTTTAAACAAGCCGTGACCTTTACAGCAAAGTTAAAAACATTACGTGTTCCTTATCTCCTCTGCAGAGTTGTAAGATTTTCAATTTGTGTTGTAGTACCTTGACAATATCATCAACGATTTCGGGGTCTGCATTGATGGTCCTATGGAAGATTCTAGAACGTGTCACCAAAATCCCAAATGTGTTTTCTATTGTTCTCTTTTGGCCATTTGGTGCTTTGACATAAAATATAGTGGAGATAAAACGTCCGAAATAGTAAAACATGTTTCCCGCACCATACGTATGATGGGTACCCCCAAACGAAACCCATATGAAAAGCTGGGATAAGAATCTCCAGTGGCAAGAAACCGAAGAGTCACTGCTAACCGACATCCTGAATCCTGATCATTTCACGGCGAGAATGTTTTTGCAAATCAACAAGTGACAATAATTCTTGTTAAATTGAAAAAAAATTCGGTGTCTCCAAGGCGCATTTCTTGGAACAAATTGTGATAAAAGCGTTGTTCTTTTGTGCTTCTGCAAAAAAGGTTGCACCCAGTAACGTCTACGGCGGGCACTTTGTGATTCGACAGCAGCCTCGAAGATGAAGAGCTCCCAACAGTGTTACTGTCGCACCCAATAGAACGACTTTCTCGCAGGTGGTAGGACCCATATTTCTACCTGAAGCAAACAAAAACTTTTGGGTAATTTTTACCTTCTCCATGAAAATGTGGAACTTTGTCCTGTAAGGTAAGTCCATAGTTCCTTCTTTTTAATTTATCATCATTGAAATATTTTCGATTGAAACGGTCTGTATATATTTTTGTTATGTTCAGACAACTTCTTTGTTTATGTCAACTACAGGATGAAGTTAGACTTCGCAATCATACCATTTCTGACAGTGCTCGTTCATCGTGTGGCCTACTAATTTATTTGATTCTAAATCAGACAATACTATTTCTTCCAAGATTTTATGTTTCACTTGGCAAACAATTAATAATTACATAATAAACGATAATTTCTTAATTACATTAAACAGAATTGTTGAATTAAAAATATTTTTTTTACTTTTTAGTTATGTTATTTTTGTGTTTTTTTTTTGAAGTCGGTTTCTTTTTTTTAAGTTAATTTTATGTATTATTATTGTTAATGGTGTTTGGTTATGGGTAGATACTAATGTGGTGGAGGGTATGGAGATCCCAGTACCAGAAATTCGATAGGGCGATCCTACAACGGATGATTTGCAGGACAACCAGGAATACCATCAAGTTCAACTGTTGAGCCCAATATTGCCTGAATTCATCTTGAAGAACCCCAACCTTCAACTTCAACTGCTCACTCAATTCCTCCTGGTAAATTCAAAGTTATAGAACAATTAATAATAATTAGATAATAAACGATAATTTCTTAATTACATTAAATAAGTATTAAAATTTTTTTTTTTACTTTTTAGTAACGTTATATTGAAGAACCCCAACCTTCAACTTCGAGAGCAGCTCACTCGATTTCTCCTAGTAAGATTGTTATTTGGAATTTTAATAACCAGTAATTGCCAAATGGGAGCACATCAGAAAATTTTACGCTCTGGATACTATGTGGATGACACCAGATTGTGTACGAAATTGACAGACGCCCACATATATGTGGGCAAAATGTATAAAATGAAGGTCTCCATAATGGCACAAGTTTTTAGTAACAGGGTAGGGGCGTTAATGAAACGGATATCTCAGTGACTGACAAATTCAATTGATTTTATTTTTTATTTTAGATATACAATGCCAGCACAAGTTACCTGATGAAGCAGAATATACTGCGGACTTTATATTGCTAATGGACAAATTGTTTGATAGCCTAAATGGCAATAATAAAACCGCTGCCCAAAGTAAGCCCCTAATTTAGCATTTAGTATTAAATATTATAATAACAAACATAATTTTTTTGGTGTAAGTAGGTCAATAGATGGGATAAGACCAAAGATTCTTGAATCGTCGGAACACCGATCAGAATTCTATTGACCCTGTAATGCTGCAGGCAAAGGAAATGTACGATCGAAGGCGTAAATTTAAGAAATAAAGTTATATTTATGTTGTGAATATTTTCATTTTTTTTCCCTCCAGTTTATTGTTACCTACAAATTAGACTCTGCAAAAAAGTTATCCGGAAAAGTTAACTCGTTTTTCCTGGAGACTTATTGTGAAGTTTAATTTTGAAAATTAACTTGAAAATTACAAAGAACCAAAACCCAGCCATTTTGGTTTAATTGTGCCTGTGCCCGTTGGGAGGCGCAGCAAATTATATCCAGGCCGGTAATGTAGGAGATTCTAATCTAAAGGTATTTAATTTATGATGACACCTAACGAAACTTCCCGGTGTCTAAAATAGCTAGGTATCGGTTACATGCGAACGACGGTATTCGGAACACGCAAGGGGGCGCAATACAACATAACGATAAAGCACTTTTCAGAACCCCGACATTCGGCGTGGCTCTATGCCGCTTTTTGCCCTTTAGTCTTCAGTTCTTACTCAGTGTTGGTTAATTCAAGTCAACAGAGACAAAATAGCTTTTAAATGACCGCAAGCTGCTGTCGGCCTCATACCGAAAGACAGGTAGTTATTCAATAATTTATCCAGGTTTGAATAGAAGTAGTGGACATTATTTTTACAAGACTGAACAACAAAGGGGTGACTAATAGCTTTCTACCCTGGCGGCCATTTATTAGTGACGCGGACAACGGTAAAGACCGAAAAGCTAGGAGTTTCTAGTATGGAACAAACGCCGGTCAATTTCAGGGCCTCCTCATTATGTTGAGTATGACAAAAAGAAATAGATAGAATAAAAAGTTTACCTGTAAATACGTCGGGCGGCACCACACACACGATTGTTAATTTAAATTCAACCGATCCTTCTGGTAACGTGAAATTTCGACAATGCAATTTAAACACAGAGCACACTCAACTTTAAAAACAGGAGAACTCATAGTGGAAAAAATCAGATAGAAACAAAAAATTAAGCGTTAGTTACGACTCGATGCTTCTGAATGAATGTAAAATGGCCACCGGTTCTCCTTCCACCCTTTAGAAGGGACGCCAACCGTTGTTTTAGCCACGCCAACTTCCGTGCTCTGCCAACCACTGCTGGATGTTGCTAACTTCATAGCCGGATAGGCTACTCGAAGTTCTCCTATGCATTGCATGGTCTATTTTGGGGATACCTCAATAGTGAACGTTATTTTTAAACAAAGGCTAGAATTCTTAACAAGACATGTAAATCCAAAGGATGAACAATTTCGTGTTCATCATGGCGGGTTTGATGACGTAGCAGAAAATGGCCGATTAACGGTAAAAATTGAAATGGTTTTACTTAAGGATTTCCGGTATGCACGTGGAGCAAACGCCGGTCAATTTCATGGCATCTCCTGACGGTGACTCGGAAGAAAAATATAGAGCAAATGGTTACCTTATTTCCAGGAATACAACAACCTCACTTGGCTTGGGGACTTGACGGTGGAAATTTAACCGACGCGAACTGAACAAAAGCTGGAGTCTGCGCGGGATGGATCTCACTTTCGGGGTCGTACGACGACGCACAACTTTTTCAACAAAACCAGGCTCAACGGTGGAAAATAACTAGGTTTTACAAAATGGCTAATTTTCAGTCAAAAATGTAAGTTTGAGTATAATATATTTTGGTGTAAATCTCAATTTGGATTTATTCTCATTACTGGTATAAGGTTTCTCTGTGACTAAAAAGCGTATGGTTCTGGCTCCGTTTGTGAGTGCGGTGGGCGGGTGGGCCGCCCTGTCCACTATACTAATCGACTGACTATTAGTCAATCAGTCAGTTGTAACTCCAACGCAAGCTGAACACCCACTGCCGCCACTTCGTAGCGTCGTCTTCCTGGTTCCAGCGGAAGCTGCGCCAGCTCCCTCTAGCGTATCACCTCTGTCGGTAACGGCTGGCTGGGGTACTCGCAGTACTTTGGGGGGGAACGGGTTGCAGCTCTCTTAGATGGTATTAGTTTTAAAACTGGATATCTCATTACTATTAAATGCTCAAAAATTGGTCGGTAATAAAGGTATTTATTGGTATAAAGGTATTTATTTTAAATTAATATACTTACTCACTTTTTTTTAATAAATCTGAAAAATTAGTTACTATGCACACAATCCCATTGTTGCATAAAAATATCCATTGTTATATTAAAATGTTGCCGCATTCATTTTTGCATAAGTCTCGATAATTTAAGATGCGTTTAAATACATTTATGTTAAAGACCAAAGGCATTGCGTCAATTAATTATTGATGTACATTTTGTTTCGCATACTTTAGCAGCATTTTGGGTGTACTTACTGATAATAATTTGCTGTAATCAACATTGGAAGATCCCGAAAAGAAACCCACATACACAAAAGAAATAAACACTCAGTATTTTTTAAATATTTTTCTCTGACTTACCAAATGGTTCCAAATAACGTACGATTGTGTTGGTGCGGCAACACCCTGTATATAAATAAAAATCAATTGCCACATGTATGAAAGAGCATCACTTGATAACGGCTCGATCGATTCGGCAGATTTTTTTGTTGTGTTCGTTATTGTCAGGAGAAGGTTTGTATGAAAGAAAATTTTTGGAAAATCCACCGGAAATTTGGAAAATTCGGAAAGAACCTTTGTTCTATATGATTTTTGTATGAACTCAAAAGCATAACTCACGTTTCGAACGATGGATATGTGTAATTCTTTTTTTTGTTTTGTTCGTTATGGTCCTGAAAAAGTTTTCAAAACAATTAAATTCGAAAAAATTACGAAGAAAAGTCGGAAAATTCGAACAAACTGCAAAAATCATAATACTTGTGTACATGGCTGCTTGCACGGTAGTAGTGAATAGAAACAAGTGGCAATATTAATTTTTTATGTTCCTAATGCTTCATACTAATTCAACATGGAAAAAAACAGTTATAGTTTTTTTTTAATTAATTAATTAATTAATTAAGGATAGCCTTGAACATATTTTGATAGTGTTGTACATAGACTTTATTAACGTTACTACATTACTGTATAGATATATAATACTGCATCACTTCACTAACAGACTGCGTCCCGTTGTCGCTTATAACCTTGCGTGGGCAGCCATAACGAAGGAAAACTTCGTCTATTAAGCACTTCGCGCACGTTTCTGCGGTAGCACTCTTCAGCGGAAATAGTTCTATCCACCGAGATGTGGTGTCTTCTACGGCAAAAACCCAGCGTTCTTCGGCCGGCGTTTTCGGTAGTGGTCTAAACAAGTCCATCGCGAGGACTTCAAAACGTTGTGCCATGACGGGAGTTTGAAGAAGACCTGCAGGCTTCCAATTACTACACTTGTAACGCTGGCAATCGACACACTGTTGCACGTGTCGGCGAACATCGCGCCGCAGTGTTGTCCAGAAATAATGTCTGGAAATCCTCTCGGTAGTTTTTTCAACTCCAGGATGACCGTCTATCGCCGAATTGTGGAATTCGTTCAGAACTTGCGGTATAATCTGAGTCGGTACCACAAGTTGAGGTTCCTCCGATTCGGAATCTGGAGTGTATCTATACAATATACCGCCGGACATTATATAACCTCTGTCAGTCCATCGGCGAAGAGTCTCTTCATTGCCCTCGTCGAAACTCTCTATGATACCCCGCAGGGTGTCATCCTTCATTTGTTCCTCCCTCAGGTTCGCAGACGAAATCGTTGGCAAATTGACGGTCACAAAGCAAGTCGGCACTTCGGTCGCCGACTCTGCGTCTTCAACGGGAGGTCGTGATAACATATCTGCGATTACGTTACTCTTCCCGGGTATGTAGTTGATGCTCAGATCGTAGGCCCGCAATAGGAGCGCCCACCGAGCAAGTCTACCCGATGGAGATCGGAGGGTCATGAGCCACTTCAATGGCTGGTGATCTGAGGCAACTATCACCTTCGCTCCTTCCAGGTAGCTGCGGAACTTCTTAATTTCGAACACGATGGCCAGTGCTTCTCTCTCTGTAGTCGTGTAGTTCGTCTCTGCAGAAGTCAGCAAACGACTCGCATATTCAATAGGACGTTCGTCCGGACCCTCCCCCTGCAACAAACATGCACCCAACGCATAGGCGCTTGCATCGGTCCTCAAAACATATGAGAGAGTTGGATCAGCTTGTCGTAAAATCGGCGCGGTCGTAAGTAACTGCTTTAGTTTCTCGTAAGCAGTTTCCTGTGACGTACCCCAAGTCCACACTGCCTTTTTCTTGGTCAACTCAGTTAAGGGCCGGGCCACCACTGAAAAATTGGGTATGAATCTTCTGAACCAGATGCACGTCTGCAAGAATGACAGTAGCTGTTTAAGATTTTGAGGTGTTGACATGCGCACAATCGCCGAAACCTTGTCGGGGTCTGGTGCAATTCCGTCTCCTTTGATTATGTGCCCAAGAAACTTTACTTCAGCGCGTCCAAACACGCACTTCATCCGGTTGGCACGTAGTTTGAAGAGTCGGAGTCTATCAAAGACTTTACGTAAGTCACTCAAATGTTGCTCAAATGTTCTTGATCTTACGAAGAAATCGTCTATGAAAGTTTCCAAACACACGTCGGAAAGCCCCGACCTGAACCGGTCTATCAGGCGCTCAAACGTCGCTGGGCTGTTTGTCAAGCCGAAAGGTAGTCGTCTGAAACGATACAGTCCCGATGGGGTCGCAAACGCAGTCTTATCGCGATCCTTTTCTCTGACAGGTATTTGCCAAAATCCATCCTTCAAATCAATTGTTGACATGTAGTCCCCTTCCTTTGAATCTTGAATAATGTCGTCGATCCTGTGCATAGGATACTTATCTGGGACAGTTATCGCGTTGAGTTTCCGAAAATCAACGCAGAACCTCAAAGTGTTGTCTTTTTTGGGGACCAAAACCACCGGAGACGCATAGAGTGACTCGCATTCTTCAATCACGTTGTTTTTGAGCATTTCCGCCACCTTCTCTTCGACAATCTCGCGCCTTTGCGGGGATAAGCGGTACGGTGGTGTCGCTATCGGCACATCCGATGATGCTCTTGCAGCAGCTCAGTCAACTGCTATTTCTGCGTCGTCGTTAAGTTGGTGCCTTCATCGCTTCTTAACTTCAGGTCCGTTAGACCAACGGGGGTACTAACGTTGGATCCCTTATCTTCCACTAGAACATGCCTCTTGGTGGGTTCTGTCCCAAAATGGGATGGCTACGAACTCGGCTTTGATAGTGCGCCCTTTCAGGTTCACTGCCACGTTGTACACTTCCGTCTGCACCTCGCGCGGTACTCCGTCCGCCATGGTCATTTCCTGCACCCTTTTGAGTGGCTTGAAACCACAGCTCAGGAGGTGTTGTCGAAGCTTGCGGCCTGCAATGCTCCTTGCTGCGCCGGTATCTGCGTAAGCCAGGCCAATCAACCCATACACTTCCACCTCTATCAGTGGCCTTACAAACTCTTCCAGCCCCGCTGCCAAAACGCTTAAATCCCTTGGACTTTGGTCTTGAGCTTTCTGCTGCTTCGGGCACTGCCTACACCACGACAACCGTAGCATACGAGGTGCGTCTTCTGCGGCAAGGGCGTCGCTGAAGCGCTTGCACTGCTCCTGTCGACCTTATCTTTTTCGCTGGTTACATTCCGTTGTGACAACTTGCGACATTCCTGTTGAGTGTGTCCATAATTTTTGCAGAAGTGACACTTCACTCTTCCTTTCATCCGTTGTTCTTGGGTTAATTCCGCATCCGATTCTCTACAGGAATCTTCCCTAGACTTCTTGATCAACTCGTCGAAGCTTGTGATCTGATCCCTCGGAATCACTCTTCGTAACTTGGGCAACAGCAGACCATAAATCATATCAATTTTGTGCTCTTCACTGAGTACAGGTGTGCTGCTCAGTTTGGCCAACAAAGCCCTTCCATTGCTGATAAATAAGTCCGTCGCCTCCCCTGGCCCTTGTTCCCTAGAAAAGAGTTCCTTGAAAATTTTGTGGTTCGGTTTTTGCTCACCGAAGCTGCGTCTCATAGCTTCCAGTGCATCATTCCAAGACGACACAGAAGATTTTGCGCCTTGCTACCACGTAGCGGCAATACCATCTAACAACATTGGCAGTCCCTTGAGAGCGTTTTCATCACTGATTTTTACGCAATCCTTGTACACGCTGACTGCGTCAATAAAGGCTTCCACGTGTTCGCTTCTTGCGCCCGAGAAACGCGACTTACATCCTGCGAAATTCCCCGTAGTACCTGCTGAGGGTTGTGGATCGTTAGGTTGAGCTGGGGTCAACATTGTTCTCATGTCTAGAAGCAGTTTCTTGAACTTTTCCGTCATTTTGGGTGGTTGCGTATCACGCGATCTTAAGTCGTACGAATGTGGAACTCCGCTTGTCATTCACGGTCACTCACGCAAAATTCCGGCTTGGTCAAATCGTCCTGAATTCGAAACTTCTGGCAGAATTCGATGTAAATCAAACGATTTGTTTACAATGCGAAAATGCGAAATCGGAAGTGACAGGTGTCGTATGACGTATGACAGCCAAAGTCCCTACCTAGTTCCTATCCCAAGTCACTAGGATTTCGGCGGCAATTTTGAATTAGCCCGTTCTCATCTGCCGTTACGATTCGACCACTGTATCACCCGCGGCACTCCTCGTCTCGCGCACAGTTGAGTTGACAGTCCAAAGTTTGGCGATTGTTACCGAACGCGTACGGCGTTTAAGTCCACCAGTTTGAACTTTTCCGTTACACAAAGTCAACGGTTTCGCTTGCGAATTCTATGAGTTCCCTCTGGATCGATTAATCGCTTACCGAAAACCACTTATAGGAGATGTTTGGTGCAGTGCACTTCTGGCCACAAATTCCGCAGAACATTCCCATCCGCACTTTCTTACTTCCTTTCAGATTCAGCCAACGTGGTTTTCGCTTTTCGAGTCGGTCACTTTCCAGTTTCTAATCGGTTCGGCCCAAAGTTGGAGCGCCACTTGTTGAACATAGACTTTATTAACGTTATTACTATGCCCCGGATTAATATGTATTTACATATTTTTATTTTAAATTGTTTTCGTTCTTAATTATGGTTTCTACATAAAATATGTTATTTAGATCGTGAAAATTCAGGTTTTATTTTCCATATTTTTCCATATTTTAAATATAAATTCATATTCCACAAAATATCAATCAATTTATGCATATTTTTTAAAAAATTCTTAGAAAAGTACACTGGCAAACATGTTCCAGATAAATCTACACCTAGAAAAAATTACGTATGTGGTATTTATGAAGATTGTTTGGCTTCGATTCGTGAAAATATAAGATTTCAGTTTAAAAAGGTTGACAGTTTAGTATCAAACGTAAAGAAATTTTTTTTGAAGGCTCCAAGTAGGATCTCAAAATTCAAAGAGATGTGCCCTGACATTCACTTGCCGCCATAACCAGCGCTAACTCGCTGGGGAACTTGCTAACAGCAGTTGAACACTATACCCAATATTACGATCAAATCACAACTATTATTTTTGGATTGGAAACCGAGGCTGCTGCCATTGCAATCTCAAAAGAACTTCTCGAAGATGACGAAATCTACACAATGACTTGGTCTACATAAAAAGCAATTATTGCTTTTTATCAGACCAGATAAAGACGCTCCAGAATTCTTTTACTTCGCTAAATGAAAATATCGAAATGAAGGTTTCTGAATCTGGAGGACCCGTTGCTCAAGTTGCTAGGCAAAAATTTAATCACGTGATAGAAAAAAAACAAAGAATTTCATATCCTAAAAAAAATTAACAGCATGGTGTGTGGAAGATTAAAAGTCGACATAGACGTGCCCTACTCACTTGCAAAATTATGCAAATTTAAATATGCTCCAATCACATCCTGTGATGTTGAAAGATCATTCAGCCAGTACAAAACATTATTTCGTCCAAATAGAAAAAGTTTCAATTTTGAAAATTTAAAAAAACACCTGATTATTTACTGCAATTCCAAATGTTCTTGAAACGGAAGCTGAATAAAATTGTAATTTTAGATTTTTTGCAATAAATAATAGTTTTATTTGAAATGTTGTTGCTTTTTATTGTACATATTTTTTTCATATTTTAGGTTTTTTAGTCCATATTATATTTACATATTTCGAAATTTTTAATACATATTTATCCGGGGCCTAGTTATTACATTACTGTATAGATATACAGTATGTCCCCGAATTGAGTTTACAAGAGGAAAAAAAAATTTATTTTTGATTTTATGCCAAAACCTCAAAGGAATAAGATTTTTGGCTTGTCCTGAAACCAGCAAATCTGTAATTAAAACTTCATTATTTTGAGTCAGTGGAAAGAAAACTTAATTTTTCTCTTAATTTTGGACTTATAATTTTTTTTCTTTGCTCTTTAAATACCACCACATTGGCGATTTTATTTTTTTGACAACGATGTCACGTTGACAAATGAGTTTAAGCAAGTTAAATAACAAAAATGTTTGTGAAAAAAATTATTTTAAATAAATTAAAATTAATTTAATAAAAAAATGGCAACTCAAAGAAACACCTTTAACATAAAAAAAATAATTTTTAACAAGAACAATAATTATTCAATTAACCCCCCATCCATTTCTGCGCACAATTCTACTCCAAAACGATAGCTTGCCCTCGTGATAAGAAAACTTTAAGATTAAAATTAATCATTACCAAGTCCAAAATCAAGAGAAAAATATACGTTTCTTTCAACTCGGTCAGAATAATGAAGTTTTAATTACAGATTTGCTGGTTTCAGGACAAGCAAAAAATCTTATTCCTTTGAGGTTTTGGCGTAAAGTCAAAAATAAATTATTTTTTCCTCTTGTAAACTCAATCCGGGGACATACTGTATAATAATAATTTGTCGAACATAGAACACCGCAGCACCGACATTAGCAACCGACTGTTCCACTCTCATCTCATGCGCCACCTATTGTCCGTCCGTTACAATAGGCAATACATTCGCGACATATTCATTTATATATATATATATATATATATATATATATAAGAGTTTGTGGCGAAGTTAGCGCCACCGCATCACGGTTGGCAATACAAAGTATCAGCAAAAGTCCCTGAAAAGTGACAGCAACCACGCGACAACGGAAGATGAACACGAGGACTCGCTCTCTTGTTCTTCGGCCGTCGCCACAGTAACATCGGTCTCAAAACATAAATACAAGTCTGAAATAAACCACGTGCAACAGTAGTTGGTATATCATTCACACATCTTCTTCCAAGAAGTAACTAAACCAGTACCCAGCTACAAGTTCATAAAAAATACTTTTCATCTGGTAAGCGGATGCCAATTGCAGAACCCACTGCGGCGTTGGCGAGTTTTTAAGTCATTTAGGTCATTTTATAGATGCACTGCAAGAAGCCATTCTTAGGAACAAGAAAATAAAATTTATATTAATTGTTATTAACATTATTCTCAAATTTCTGCATCTGTATTATTATATGGCTAATTCCTAAAAATTTTTATTAAACTTTTTTGACGCAATCTATCTGGCAGTGAAAGTACCCGTTGGCAAGCGTGCTGCACCTTCTACATCAAAATTGTCTATGACTACCAATATGAAGTTTGTTTCCTTGGGTGGTGAATCATCGTTTTTTTGATAGTTTTTTTGTCACGGTTTCAAGGCAGCAAGTTCTATCTTATGATTTTTGATAATACCTAAATGTCAGTTCTAATCAGATAGTTACTGGTTGGCCCGGAAAACGATTTGACACTTCGAGGTTAGAAAGTAACCTTATCTTTTTTGGTCTTTCCGATAGGTATTTTTGTACAGTATTTGGTCTCAATTATTAACATTGACTACGCGCAGGTTACCTACAAGACCGCCAGATATGGAGTACTCGAAAGAAATAGCCGATGTGAATCTCAAGGTCATTGTTCATCATTGTGACTTTTGCAACTTCAAGACCGGTTCGATGTTTTTCAAGGTCAATCATGCGGAACGACACAACTTTGGACTTGAACCTTTCAACTGTGAAACCAGTGATGTGGAAATTTACCGTTGTCAAAACTGTAACTTTAACACTAACATGACAGTGGTCCTCAAACGACACATACGCGAGCGACACCTGTATTTACAAACTGAGACAGGAGGAGATCACAGCTACGAGTGCCGAAATTGTAATTTAGAGACCGATACTCTGCTCGATTGGTACAAGCATGTGACAAGCGATTGTGTTTTTAGAACTGGATATAAGCGGTTTGAATGTCAAAAATGCAATTACAGCACTAATTGCAAGAGTAGCTTTAATAAACATAATGTGATACACTTAGAAGCACATGAGATTCAGTGGTTTTCATGTGGACAATGTGATTATAAAAGTAAGTATAATACTACTCTAAGAAGACACATGGTAACACACTCAAGGGGACATGAGATTCAATGGTTTTCATGTGAGCAATGCGATTACAAAAGTAAGCGTAAGGACACGCTAAAATTACACAAGTTGAAACACTTAGCAGGACATGAGGTACAATGGTTTTCATGTGCACAATGCGATTATAAATGTATACGTAAGCACGCTTTAAAATCACACAACTTGTTGAAACACGTAGAAGAACATCAGATTCAATGGTTTTCATGTGAACATTGCGATTATAGAAGTAAGTATAGGAACGATTTAAAATCACACAAGATGTTGAAACACTCAGAAGAACATGAAATTCAATGGTTTTCATGTGGACAGTGTGATTATAGAAGTAAATATAAGGTTGCTCTAAGAAGACACATGGTGATACACTCGAAGGGACATGAGATTCGATGGTTTTCATGTGAACAATGCGATTTCAGAAGTAAGTACAAGAACACCCTAAGATCACACAAGTTGTTGAGACACTCGGAAGAACATGAGATTGAATGGTTTTCATGTGGACAATGCAATTTCAGAAGTAAGCTTAAGGCCGGCCTAAGATCACACAAGTTGTTGAAACACTCAGAAGGACGTGAGATTAAACGGTTTTCATGTGAACAATGCGATTTCAGAAGTAAGCATAAGAACGGCATAAAATCACACATGTTGGTGAAACACTTAGAAGAACATGAGGTTCAATGGTTTTCATGTGAACATTGCGATTACAGAAGTAAGCGTAAGTACACTTTAAAAATACACAACTTGAACCACTTAGAAGAACATGAGGTTCAATGGTTTTCATGTGAGCAATGCGATTATAAAAGTAATAAGAGGAGCTCCCTAAGAACACACATGGTGAAGCACTTGAAGGAACAAGAGATCGAGTGGTTTTCATGTGGACAATGCAATTTTAAAACTAAGTACAAGAGAAACTTAAAATCGCACACCAAGAAACACTTAAAACACCAGGGAAATACAAAATGATTGCTGCAGAGCAATTAGAGTAATATTGTTTGAAATACAGTGTATTCAGCACGAATGATTTGTTATCTTAGTTTAATGCAATTTATGTGAAAATTGTAGCTTACCTTTTACATACCTCGTTAAAATTGTTTCAGTTCTTTGTTAAATTCAGTTCAAATGTATAATTATGTTGGTAATTTGTTAATAAAAGGTCAAAGATAACAATGTGTATATATTATATAATTGTGTTAGGCCGATATATGGCATATAACAAGCGAGGATAATGTAATAATAATAATAATATAAGATCAGAATTCAAATTTAAGGTTGGCAGTGTTGTGTGCCTCGCCTTTATAATCACACGGCCGAAGTGCTAAGACGATGTTAGGAAGCGAGTTTATTTCATTATTTTCTGACTGGGGGCTTACGGGCCCCTTGGGACAGGGGGGCGTACCTACCATCTGGACCGCTGTAATACCTACCGTACTCCATCCCCACCACCAAAGTGTTTCACTTTGATTTCTGTTTCATTTTTTCGTATACCTGGATTAAGAAGTTTCACTTCAAAAAACAAACCATAAGCAACTTGTTGCCAAAACAAAAAACTGAGAGCCTTCTGGAATATACATTTCAGAGGTTGACAGAAAATATTGCTAAATATTCGTCTACTGTTAGACAGTCAGATGCCGGAGAGATGGGCACATCCAGAGTTTATTAGAAGGAATCTACCATTCGTTGGCTGACCTCTTTTTTTAACGGGTAGAAGTCAGCAAGTTAAAATTGGTGAATATATTTCCGAGTCTTTTTTTTGTACCTTCTGGGGTGCCGCAAGGCTATCATTCCGATCCTATCCTTTTTTTATTATTCGTCATCTTCTTTAAAATACCATTTTTTATTTTATGCCGATCTATTTTTTTTAAATCAATCAGTTCAGTGGAGGATACTGAATTACGAACTACAATTGGATCTTCATAGTCTGAAAAGAGTAAACTTAATCATAACGTGGAAAAGGGTCATGCCATATCATTTTCGAATAAAAAGGTAACATGGAGTTATAATTACTACATAGGTAAAACGGTACTGAGATATGTGGATGAGGTCAATGATTTAGGTGTTATTTTTGATTCAAAAATTACATTTAAAAATCTGTAACGAAGTTACAAATTCTGTGAAGATCGAGTGCATCGAGTTTAGCCAGCAACGGGCGCCGCTCGTTGGTCCCACCCGCTTGTCTCCTCAACTCGTCGATAAAATACTTCTAGGCATCGAAACGGAATAATTCTTTCGGTCCGGTCATCATAAAATTTGCCCGCTGCAAACGAGACCATCCCGGAGTCGCTACGGCCACTCCCAGTTTTCGTTATTGTAACCCCGAACTACGCCCTTCTCACCGCACAGTTTAAATGTAAGTTTTGGGGGCGGCCGTGATAAAGGTAACAAAATTAACAAAAGAGGTGACAACAGCTATTATTTCCAACTCTAGACGTAGTCGAATTCTTTTCTCGCCTCTCTGGACCAACCAATGTAAAGCGCACGTAAAGAAAAAAAAAACAGACAAAAAAATATATCTATATTTCTTTTCGCAAACACTCCCGTCATAGTTAAAATTAAGAATAGTTTGACACCTAAAACCAATGCCCGCCTATGGGTTCGATAAAGAGGATGCACAAAAATAAAAACTGTTTAAATGGAAACACGTACTAACCTATCATAATATGCACACGTTGAACTAGGTTATTAATAATAAACTCCTTTTTCGTGTAACGTGCGGTAAACAATAAAAGTAAGTTGAAACACCGACATACCCACTTAACATCTTCAAATACATAAGCTTGGCTCTTCCTCAATTGTATCTAAAATTTCTGATTCAATTTTAATAGCGCGAATAAATCTGGGACGTCCGAAATCTGGAGTTGGAGAAGAAAATTTGCCATAATCACAAACGTTGCACTGTTATCACAAAAGCACCTGACGTTGGATTTTCGGGATTTAAAAACGTTCCATCTGCAGAGAAGCAGCGGGCCTCGTTTGCATTATCTAACGCTTAATTAACAAATTATTATTAAACGACTGAAGACTGCTATCGAAACGACCCATTTTTTATCCCAAAAAAGTTAGAAGCTGTTTAGCACAAAAACTTCGTTCAATGAACCCATAGGAATTGTTCAAAAAAATTGCGGATTTCAGCAAAGTGGCAAATAAAAAAAAGTTTATTTTGACGAGTTAAATTTTTTGTTAGGATTTCCATAACGGCCTGTGGATATTTAAGTTTTTTTTTTTATTTGTCTGAAAATTTAAACTAGGAATGCCTTAGATGTTCTAAATATTTATAATAATATTTTTCGTGCACTTACTACTTAGTATTTCAATTTTAGTTAGTGTTGTGTGCCCGATTTGGGTCCGAAACAAAGGTAAAACTTTAAATTACAATATTTATATCAGTCATGGAGTGACGTCACCGGGGATTCGCCTGACCAGTTTTTCAGTTTTTAGTTTGTATTATAACGGTCCGGATTACTGATTAAAATTCAAATAAAAGAAAGAGGGGGGGGGGAGGTTTAAGGGGACGCTACATTTGTAACAGCCATTTTCTTTCTTTGCATAAAGAAAACATGGCGGCGAGTTGGCTTTCATTGTTTTGTATTCGAAGCAATCCAAATTTCATTTAAACGGTAGTTCAGTGAGTTATGGTTTGAATTCCTTCTTTTTTTAACGATAAAATTTCATAGACTGTCTTTCAGATTTAGACAATAACATTTTAATTTACAAGTCAATGTTTCGGTAAACCAAAACTACAAAACCCAAAACGAAAATTTTTAAATATCTGTATTATTTGTGTATTAATCAATGTGTGTAGTAGTTTGTTTTTCATTTGATGTGAAACACGGCACCGTATTGCGGGTACTGGGTGGTAACCAAAGGTGGGAGCGAGGAAGGTGCAGTGGTGCACTTTAGAAATGTGTGCCTTTATCTATTTTGGGTTGTTTTCAAAATTTGATGTGCAGCAGGTTGCTTGCTCCTAGCTCGAGCGGTGACAGAATGTGAAGCAAGATGGAAAAGTTCTTGTACTTTAATTGCTCATCCGAATAGTAGTAGTAGTATTGCTCAACTCAAATACCAAATTTATTGATAATCTGGAAAGGCGTTCAAACTGTAACTTACCTGTGTACTTGTTTTAATTAATAATAAAATTTAAAAGGTAGTCATTTATCGTAGTTTTCGGTTTGTTAATGAAATTGAATTTGTCGAAAGAAAAGAAAACACTCACTGCTTTGATTAACTGTATTTTTTTACTAATGGATTTGTTTGAAATGGGTATGGGATGTTGTAACCACTCCACTTTTCTTCACTTGCAATTTTGGGAACTCTTTCGCTAGGTACAATTGTTCAAATTAACGTTTGTCATAAATTATTCAAATATATTGTGTTCACTTAAATTAATTGTTATTTCATGAAATAACCAAATTATTGTTAAGAGTTATGAAATCATAAAAAAAATATAAAATAAAATCATAGTCATAACTAACGCTTAATTCTTTGTTTTTATCTTATGAGTTCTCCTGGTTTTAGAGTTGAGTGTGCTCTATGTTTAAATTGCATTGTCGAAACTTTACGGTACCAGAAGGATCGGTTGAATTTAAAATTAACAATTATGTGTGTGGTGCCGGGCGACGTAGTTACAAGGTAACCTTTATTCAATCTATTTCTTTTTGTCCTACTCAATATAATGTGGCGTTTGTTCCACGTGCATACCAGGGACTCTTAGAGAAAAGCCATTTCATATTTTACCGCTATTCGGCCATTTTGTCTGCTAGGGACGTTATAAAACCGGCCGAGTCGTTCGGACTTTGCATCTATATGGCTTGTTAAAAATTCTAGCCTTTGTTTAAAATAACGTTCACTATTGCTACTCGAAGTATTTCGTGAACCCAGGAATTTCGTATCAGTTGCATTCAGCCCCTCTTTTCTCTGCAGTAACATAAATTACCAAACTTATGAGTCACAGGCACCACGAATAACTTGCTAAAATCGTTGTTGTAATTTGTTTTTAGTTGTTGTTGTCAATTTCAGAAAGTTCAAATGTGTTGTTGACTTCTAGTTACAGGGCCCGCGCGTGCAATTTGAAACAAAATGATTTCCTAACTTATAATGAGATTGCCACTCAGATAAATCCTTTAATAACTACCTGTCTTTCGTTATGATGCCGACAGCAGCTTGCTGTCATTGAAAAGCTATTTTGTCTCTGTTAACTTGAATTAACCAACACTGAGTAAGAACTGATGAATAAAGGGCAAAAAGCGGCAAAGAGCCACGCCGAATGTCAAGAGTTCTGAAAAAGTTATCTTATCTTATCGTTAATTTCTGCTTGGAACACGGTTGCCAAGGAGCCCAGGTTGATGCTCATGTCATCTCCCGGTGCTTTTCCGGCTACCCCTGCCCCAGTGCTCTTTGTTGTTTTGGACCCATCCCTATACCAGATGATTCCGTTGTTACTTCTCAGTTTCCGGGTATCGACCCTCTCCTCCCTTCTCGGTATGACTACCTCGAAGGGTTTACAAAGGTCATACTCGGTCCTGAGTCGGTCCGATTGCATACTTAGCACGCAATCGTTCCGTATTTTCCCAAATATCTCGGTGTGGTATCCCCTTCTAACGTGGGTCCTGCCATATCCGGTACTTACAAGCCTGTATGCTGCCTTCATTGCCTCCGATTTCACCAAAAGGTGTAGCGGAGGCAGGTTCAGGAGCACTTCCATGGCTGCGGTAGGCGTTGTATTCATTGCTCCCATATTCCAAGGCAGGCAAGTCTTTGCAGCTTCCCTAAAAGCCTTGTACCGTGCTTTCCAGACGCCTTATGCCACCAAATCATCGAAGAGTATGTTACAGTGGGAATTATGACCTTGGTGTAGAGCCAGCGAACCATTTCTGGTTTTAATCCCCACGTCTTTCCCACCATGCCTCTACGAGTAGCCTTAGTGGTGATGTATTCTAGATGGAGTTTGAAACCAAGTTTGGTATCTAGCATTAGTCCCAAGTACTTGACTTCTTTCCCTATCCGCAATTCTTTTCCCCACAGTCGGAGCCTCTTCAAATCGATGAGATTCCTCCTTCTTGTGAAGACCATGACTTCAGTCTTATCGGGGTTAACCGACAACTGTTTCTCAGTGCACCATCTCTCGACGACTGTCAGAGCCCGCTGCATCATTTCTGATACAGCCCCTCCGAACTTGCCGCTTACGAGTATGGTGATATCGTTCGCATATCCTTGTGCGTGAACTCCTGTCTGCTCCAGGTTCCCCAGGAGGTCGTCGACCACGAGTGACCACAATAAAGGCGATAAAACGCCTCCTTGTGGGCACCCTCTGGCCGCCACCACCCCCCTAGTCACCTCAGCCTTTTAAGGCCGAGTCGATCCATTCCACGACCACAGGGGCTATACCCCGCCTCTTAGTTGCTTTCGCAATAGAGTTGAATGAGGTGTTATCGAAAGCACCCTCTATGTCCAGAAAGGCCCCCATCGCAATCTCTCGATTTTCCAGGGTTCCTTCTATCCTACGAGTAAGCTCGTGGATGCTCATCTCGCATGATTTTCCAGATTGATAGGCAAACTGTTACCGATGTAAAGGGGCGTTTACCAGAACATCGTCCCTGATATACCTGTCAATCAGTTTCTCCAAGGTCTTAAGGAGAAATGATGTTAGGCTTATTTTTCGAAAGGATTTCGCCCGGGCGTATGATTCTCGCCGTGGTTTTGATATGAATACCACTTTCACTTTCTTCCAGCCCGTTGACACGTACTTCAAGGCCAGGCTGCCCCTGAGTAATGCGCACAGGGGGGAGGCTAATTCCTCGAATCCCTGTTGAAGCATCAGCGGAAGAATTCCGTCGATTCCTGGAGATTTGAATGGTTTGAAAGATTTCACTCCCCATCCAAGTCTTGTTTTGTTAACCAGCCTATCGGCTAGTTTCCACAAGCGTAGGTTCAGATGAAACATGCCACTCACGAATAACTCGGCACACGAACGGCGTACCTATCGTTATATCGATAACCTCCTGCCTTGTCGCGGTGATAAAGGTAGGTTCGTTACCGCGGTTTACTACTTCTAGCTTATTATGAATAATAAATTCTAAAAGTGACTCACCTCTTCTGTTGGTCCCTGAACTTCCCCACACTATATGATGGGCGTTGGAATCACAGCAGAGCACTAGCTGCGTGTTGGTTTCTTCGCAGTATTCTACTAGTGCTCTAACCTCTGGTGTTGGGGGTTGTCCCGCTTGATCGTGTGGTAGGTATGCGGATCCGATTATTATTTCTCTCTCGGTTCCTGGCATAGTGATTTTTATCTTGCCTGCCATGAGGTCCTGACCACTAAGCCCCCACATTGGCAGTGTATTCGCTTTTGTCTTTGCAAGTATGCAAGCTCTTGGATGACTTCCTCCTGGTGCTAAAAGCTCCCATTCGTTCCCCATCCTGAGTCCTCTGATCTGGTCCCTATATACCCATGGTTCCTGAATCAGCACGATATCAATATCGCTATTAGTTATGTATCTTTGCAGAGCAGCTGACGCCGCCTTGCAGTGATAAGGCCCTGAAGATGCCCACGTTTTTCTTTATCCCCTCGGATGACACAAGGGTCCTATTCGGACCCTTGTTCGTCTTCTTGGGATTCGGGTGTCGGATCGGGAGTATTCCTTGCGGTCCCCCCCTCCTCAACCTCCATCCCAAGTATGGCCTGCATTGCAGCTCCTCCGGATTTTGGTCCAGGAGTGCTCATCCAGTAGGATGATAAGTTGCTGTCCCCTGGGGTCCAGCCTCCTATTCACTACTGACCAGCTTTCTGTCTTAAGACCTGGATTTTGTGTCTTAAGACGCCGCAACACGAATTCCGGTTCCTGTTCAGGCCCCGGAATCCATGTCATCACCCTCACGGGTTTCGGGACGTCCTTAGCGTCGACAACACTAAGTTCCGCCCCTTCCCAGGGTACGCTTCCTGTGACCACCCGCACCAGCCATTCCCTGGTGGTCTGGTCGGCGCAGGAGGCGAGCAGGTAGCCCCCCCGGAAATTTACGGCGGAGAACCTGGGTGCAGGCTCCCCTTCCTGTATTTCGTCCAGAGCCTAGATTAGAGCGGTCTTGATCAGATCCGCCTGATCCTCGCTGAGGACGTTTGCTGGATATCCATGCGGCAAAATTGCCATCTGGATATCCGACACTGCCGCCGCAAATGATACAGTGGGCCTGGTAGGCCTACCCCTCCTTTTTGGCGGACGTGTTTTATCGCTGGGAGTACCCTCTGGCAGTCGTCGGAGTTTTTTGCCCCCGACTGCCGGAGAATTCCCCCTGATTCCGGTACTGGTTCCCGGTTCCGCAGTCGAGCTTGTGCCCGCTGTAGAGCCTGGGGTCCTTGCGGCCCCCTGTCCACCAGCAGGTTGCAAACCCTTCTCTTTTTGTTTCTGGAGCCGTCTTTTGGCAGCTCCGGACAATCTCCTGGGTGGATCCGTCCTTTCGGAACCTCCTCCCAGGGGTGTGTTTGGTTGGTTTTCGTTTACTTCGGTATCCATAAATGGTCCCATGAGTAGGAGGAAAGGGTGGTAATATGCGCAGTGCCCTCTGTACGCATAGAAGGCTACATACAACAGGGTTCGCCTGGTGCCCTGAGGTTTCCCGCTAGTGCCCCCCGGCCATGCATCTTTTAGGCGCGCGCAATACCTTAAGATTGGGGAGATTTTTATAGTGGTCATCCACGCGGCCAGACAATGAAGCCAAGCCTCCGTGCCCCCTGCTTGCACTACCCCCACCATGTGTGGAGGGTCGTTGCACAGGTCAGGCGGTTTACGGTATGTGTCGCGAGCTGGTCCGCGGCGAGAGGTTTTCGTTCGGCGCAGCAAGGGTTTTAGACCTTGGTCCTCCCTACTAACCCCCCCCCCCACTAACTAGAGTCGGTGAAGACTCTAGCCATTCTCCTATCGGAGACCTGGAGACGCGCCTGGTAGTTAGCTCAACCCCCAGGATCGCGACCATAAGGAGGATTATTAGGACTTATACTTTTCAGCCATTTCCCGAAAGTATACCATCAAAACAATTTCGGAAAATGACTGCACTTTTAATAGGGGGCGCCATTGCATAAAATCTTTGTAAACAAGCTCGTACTTGCCTTTGTCTGGTAACAAATCCTTTGTGAAGGCTAGTGGTGTTAAAACTTCGTCGTCGTGTACATTGGCTCAGTTTTAGTGTTTCTGCACGAGCGGGTAGGCACCCGGCAAAATCCCGCGATCTTTTAAATTAGGAAATAATTAAACAAATAATACTTCAGATTTAATGGAATCAGATTGAGGGTACCTTTCGCTCACATTTAATTCTTTGAATTTTGCATCTGTTGTAGATACTTTGTTCTTGTCTTGTGACTGTTTGTGTTACTTGTTTCAATATTTTCTTGTTCTGGTTGTTGTATTCATATTAATAATTCAACAAAATGCCGCGTATGCATAATAAATGCATCGTGCCTTCATACCAGGCATCACTAGGGTTTCAGGTAAAATTACATATTTTCAGTTGAATTTAACAATAATTGTAATAATTGTTTATACAGTACAAGAATTTATTGCGTTGCCTGAGAAAGCACTGGCATATAATTTTCATTTCAATTAATAAAGAACATCATCGAGAAGAAAACACCTGATGTCTATTCTGATGCCTTGCCTTCCTGCTCATCCGTTGCCTTCATTAAAGAAAAAAAAAACTTATTCTTTACAATACCAGATAAGAAGGTTTCATTATGGATTCTGCAACATTATTGGCTGCTTTACCCGTGAATAATGATATTAAGCTGCTATCATTGGTTGAAGTGAATGTGAATAATGCAAACGAGATGTGTGAATAATGAATATGGTTATTTAGGCAGATCAGCATTGGTATTGAGCTTGTTATCAAATAGTCGTAGAAAAAAAAAACATTTTCATTCATAAATGTTTTTATTAAACTTTTTCCATGCAATCTATCCAGGAACTGAACTTTCTAGATTAAACCGTCTATGGTTACCAACATGAAGTTTGTTTAGGACAAGTTGTGTAGTGAATCATTGTTTTCTGATAGTTTTTTCACGGTTTCCAGCAAACGGTCCTACTTTATGATATTTTGGTAATACCTAAGTTTCAGTTGTAATCAGATCATTGTCATTTCTGGGTGGCCCGGAAAACGATTTGACACTTTGAGGTTAGAACGTAACCTAATCTTTAGTGGTCCCTCCGGTAGGTGTTTTTGTTCAGTATTTGATCTCAATTATTAACATTGACTACACGCAGGGTACCTACAACACCGCCAGTTATGGAGTACTCCAAAGAAAAAGTCGACGTGAATCTCAAGAACATCATTGTCCATCATTGTGACTTTTGCAACTTCAAGACCGGTTCAATGTTTTTCAAGGTCAAACATGCGGAACGACACCATCGTGGACTTGAACCTTTTAGTTGTAAAGCCAGTGATGTGGAAATCTACCGTTGTCAAAACTGTAATTTTACAACTAACATGACAGTGGTCCTCAAACGGCACATACGCGAGCGACACCTCCATTTGCCAACTGAGACAAGAGATCGGAGCTACAAGTGTCGAAAATGTAATTTAGAGACCAATAGTATGCTCAATTGGTACAAGCATGTGACAAGAGATTGTGTTTTTACAAGTGGATATAAGCGGTTTGAATGTCAAAAATGCAATTACATGACTAACTACAAGAGTACCTTTAATAAACATAAACTGATACACTTAGAAGCACATGAGATTCAGTGGTTTTTATGTAGTAAATGTGATTATAGAAGTAAGTATAAGGCTACTCTAAGAAGGCACATGGTAACACACTCAACGGGGCATGAGGTTAAATGGTTTTCATGTGGGCAATGCGATTACAGAAGTAAACGTAAGGACACGCTAAAATTACACAAGTTAAAGAAACACTTAGAAGGACATGAGGTTCGATGGTTTTCATGTGCACAATGCGATTTTAAATGTAAAAGTAAGAATACTCTAAAATCACACAGCTTGTTGACACACGTAGAAGAACATCAGATTCAATGGCTTTCATGTGAACATTGCGATTATAGAAGTAAGCATAAGACCACCTTAAAATCGCACATGTTGGCGAAACACGTAGAAGAACATGACGTTCAATGGTTTTCATGTGGGCAATGCGATTACAGAAGTAAGCATAAGAACGCCCTAAAATTACACATGTTGGGGAAACACGTAGAAGAACATGACGTTCAGTGGTTCTCATGTGCACAATGCGATTATAAAAGTAAGAATAAGGGCTCCCTAAGAATACACAAGGTAAAACACTTAAACGAACATGAGATCCAGTGGTTTTCATGTGGACAATGCGATTTTAAAACTAAATACAAGGGAAACTTAAAATCACACAATAGGAAACATGAGACTAATTGCTTTTCGTGTGGACAATGCGATTTTAGAAGTAAGCACAAGAAGGCCCTAAAATCACACATGTTGGTGAAACACGGAGAAGAACATGAGATTCAATGGTTTTCATGTGGGCAATGCGATTACAGAAGTAAGCATAAGAACGCCCTAAAATCACACAAGATGTTTAACCACCTAGAAGAACATGAAATTCAATGGTTTTCATGTGCACAATGCGATTATAAAAGTAAGAATAAGGGCTGCATAAGGAGACACAGGGTGAAACACTTAGAGGAACATGAGATCCGGTGGTTTTCATGTGGACAATGCGATTTTAAAACTAAGTACAAGGGAAACTTAAAATTACACCAGATGAAACACTTACAACACCGGGGAAGTACAAAATGATTGATGTAGAAGAATAACAGTAAAAATTCTTGTAATACACAATGTATAATTATTATATACAATTACATACGCGATAAAGTTGAATATATGACTACGTAATATACGTATCCATGTTTTTTTAATTACTAGACGTAAATGAGATGTCAGTCTGTTGAATTGTACTAATTTTATCAAATGGAATAAGCGCTCTACTTTGCCGGTAAACGACACCTTACTTATAATAGGTAATGGGAATAGTGAGGTGATAATAAATGAAATGGCAAGAACCAACGACGGACACACCGAGCCGTAGTGACGGAACAAATTTGTATGTTAAATAATTAAATATAACTAAAAAATAAATTAGTCTAAATTTAACTATCTTTATTTTCTGCAAAATAATCAATTGCGTCATCGTAAAATTTTGCTTGTATTAAACCATTTGTTTTTTGTTTTATACACGAGAAACTGTTGTATAGATACGGATATAACTGGTGTGGTGACGACTGAGCAAACAAAAAATTCAGGCAAACACTGCAGTGTCGGCTGTTGTTGCATAAAAACTACCATTCAGCTGGCGTGGTGGAAGACTCAAAATTTTAATGGCTTTAGCTAAATAACTCGTACACTTTGACATTTTACCATGTCTAATATACAGAATGATTCACGAAGTGTATAGAATAATTAAACCTCAAATTATATGGCCCTAAACGTAGTTTTGACGGTATTAAAAAACGCTCGATTAAAGTTGATGTAATGAAAACATTTTGATAGTCGTTGGATTTATTTTCGGGAAAAATTTACGATATGAACTATTGTGAATATCTCGGTATTGACTGACCCTTTCCGACTGACAAAAACAACTCAATTGAAAAAGAATGGCTCACCTAGACCACCGTACAATTTATAAAGAATGTTCAGAGTGACCACCGCCGTTATGAATACAGGCTTGGCATCGCCGAAGCCACGACTCATGGACTCTGTTGAACACGTCATTCGCGGACGGTTTGCACTGCATTGCGACGCTTGTTTACCGCGGCGGTTGCCTCGAGCGCCACTTTATTTACGTGGTACGCTCCACGGGACCAGGGGTAGCTAAAAGTCGGATTACGGTGCTGCAGGGGTCAAATGCCTAGTTTGGCACGAGGGAAAAATAAATTCGATTCGGTGTTGTAGTTTAATGTTCACCCTATGTACAACTATTTACAATACAACGTTTAGCGGTTCGGTCTTCAGTAACTCGGTGACGGAGCTTGAGATTCACCTTGTATACACATTGTGGTTGAGAATCTGTACGTTTCGGTCTGCAAGCGGTCGGTGACAAAAGTTACTGATCACCCTGTAGACGTTGGTGTACCCGCCCCCTGTATACGGTAGTTCGGTTGATAGAAGTTTCGGAACCCGAGCGGTCGGTGACAAAAGTTACGATGCACCCTGTAGTATACTGTTATTGGCGTGCCCCGGGATTTGTCTCGCTGATTCGGTCTGGTTGAACCGGAAGCTTGGACAGCGTGGAACCGTGAGATCCCCCGTCTGGACCGAACCTTCCCGGAGACCAGTAAAAACCGGGATACCTTATTCTTCTTCCTGGGCGGGCACGACACTTCACTGTCGTTCTAAGGGAGCGCAGCCTCTTTTATAGACCTGCTGGAGGGTCTTATCAATACGTTACCTTCCCTCCGGAGTGGCTTCGGCTCCGGGCATCGTATCGGATCCGGAATGGCGGCGTCCGGAGCGCGCTTCTTCGCTGGTCAACATGATGTAAAAACCATTTCGGTACGACACCCGGAAGCATTTATTTTCGGCGACTTCCGGTTCGACGAAAAGTCGGCGGCTGGGTGTGGTCGTAGCGACTCCGGGATAGTCTCGTTCGGAGCGCGCTAATTTTCCGG
The DNA here is from genome assembly GCA_963583935.1 of Diaperis boleti. Classification (NCBI taxonomy): domain Eukaryota; kingdom Metazoa; phylum Arthropoda; class Insecta; order Coleoptera; family Tenebrionidae; genus Diaperis; species Diaperis boleti. Next base: position 12,121,554 of record OY757242.1, read on the forward strand.
TGGCGGTAATGAAAAAATTATCCCGCTGTGAGACTGCAAACTCTTTTCCCGGCGAGTTATATACGTTTAAATTTCAGGTTGCATATGGCCCCAAACAAAAAAATCACACGGATTTCAGTCCGGGGAACCTGGAGGCCGCAACGTAGGTCCTTCGCGGTCAATCCATTTGCCGGGAAAATTCACATTTAACCATCGCTTCCCATAAATTCTTCTCGCCGTTGAAGCATTTACGCGAGCTCTTTTGTTCCTTCTTAAATATTATTTTTGGAACCTAGACCGAGTGCCGTGGTTGCTGTGTTTTGTGTTATTCGTTTTGGTTTGTCATAGCTCTATTTCGTGGATAAATTGATACCGGGGTTGTTGAAGTACTTTGTTGACACTTAACTTGGTTTTTCTCGACGATATAAATGTACATGGAAACATATATCACAAATTTGACATCAGTAAAGTATTTTGCCAAAAATAAACCGAACGTAATACATATTGGCAGTTGCCCTTACAGCGTATTTCTGTTGGTGTGGAACTTTAATAACCTTGTCACACTTAAAATTTGACAGATTCACCAGATTGCCAATCGGTCTTTGTCATATCTGTATTTACAGTACATTGTTAAATATCTTTTTTATATGCACACTCTGCACTGTAGACCAAGGGGTCATTTCATTGTATCGGTTTTATGTGAATGGGGTCGTCCCACAATTTTCAAAAACAGCTTTTCTAGAAACTAGACGAAAAAATATTATACCCCTATTTTTTCGTTTATTCGAAATCACGCCTTTACTAGGTAGAAAAAAATCCGAAACATTTGCCTTATTTGAAACGCGCGCCTTTTTGTGACGTCAACACATGAGAAAATTCACCAGACATAATTCAAGTTACTAGACGTGCCGACTAATGAGAAGCGCACGAACCAATGAGAATGCTCCCCCGAAATGACGTCACAAGACGCGGTAAATGTACAGCGTTTGAAACTGATGGCAGAAATTGCAACCATGTTTCTGTTAATCCAACAATATCGAACTCCTTCACATAGTCCCAGAAATCTTCTTTTTTTCCTAGTCCCGCTACATTCCAAAATAGTGCTCACCCCTGTTTTTCTCGTTACCTTCTTTGATTTCCCCCTTCCTTCCTTAGTTTCTCTCCTACTTCCTTCTTCTATGTTTTCATAGTTATTCTCCTATTCGGGCCGAGGCGGGGACAAATCCAACAAATCAAAGAACATAAAAATCGGTCCAGCCGTTCTTGAGTTATAAACCAAAGGGTGCCCCCTGGGCCCCCATGTCCATGTTTTGATAGTTATTCTGTATTTCGGGGCGGAGACAAATCCAACAAATTAAAGATCATAAAAATCGGTCCAGCCGTTCTTGAGTTATAAACCAAAGGGGGCCCCCATGTCCATGTTTTAATAGTGATTCTGCTATTCGGGGCGGGGACAAATCCAACAAATTAAAGATCATAAAAATCGGTCCAGCCGTTCTTGAGTTATAAACCAAAGGGGGCCCCCTTGTTCATGTGTTAATAGTAATTTTGCTATGCGGGGCGGAGACAAATCGAACAAATCAAAGATAATAAAAATCTGGTCCAGCCGTTCTTAAGTTATAAACCCAACGAGGCCCCTTGAGCCCCCCTGTCCATGTTTTGATAGTTATTTTGCTATTCGGGGCGAAGGCAAATCCAACAAATCAAAAATTATAAAAATCGATCCACCTGTTCTTAAGTTATAAAACCAAGGGCCCCCCTGAGCCGCATTGAGCCCCCCTGTTCATATTTTGCTTCATAAGAATCTTCCTCGAATTAAAGGAATATTTAAAAAAAAAAATTTGCTAAATTGATCCAGCCGTTCTCAAGTGATGCCGTGACCAAGGAAAATAGGGATTCATTTTTATATACAGTATGCCCCGGATTGAGTTTACAAGCGGAATTTTTTTTTTATTTTTGATTTTATGCCAAAACCTCAAAGGAATAAGATTTTTTGCTTGTCCTGAAACCAGCAAATCTGTAATTAAAACTGAAAATTGTCTTCTCAAGGGGTGCAAAAGCGATTTCAGCCATGTCTTTTTTTTGTGTAGGTCGTATTCATCCGTATTATAAAATAATGTTATATTCTTTTTGCGATTTACACATAATTAAGGTATGATATCTAATAATAATCTGTTGGGTATTTATTATTTTACATTCTCCTTATAAAAGAACCATTTCCAAACTATCTGCCTTTTTCTGTGAAGCATGCGCGAAACGTTTAGCCCAACCTGGTGTGCTATTTCAATCTCCCTTCGTTTCAAAGCGTATACGACTCAATTCGAAGGCTTTCAAAGCGCATACGCTTTCAGTTTTGTATTCCAATCTACTCTTCGCATTGGTCTTCGTGTCGTACGAGCAGTTACGTTTGGCAACGCCGCAATTATATCAGCTGTTTTGGTGACGTATTGTCAAATGTAGGTTAGATTGGGTTCAAGGTTCCTCTCACCCCATTAGAAGGGTTATAAACTCGGTCTCCCAGTCTCAAGTTACTGAGTCCTTTACTATCTCATTTTTTCAGTCTCACGACCACCCAATATAACATTTTCTCAGTCTGTTAGACTTTTGAATTCTCAGTCTCCCAGTTCCCCAATCTCTGAACATATGTACTCCTAAGACGTTGAAAACTTAAAAACCTAAAAGCCTCACATAATTAAATAATCCATTTCGTTATTTAATTATTTCATTATTTTGTTAATAACTATAAATTTCGTTATTACATTGTTTTGGTAGTCGTTGAACTTTTCTTGATATTTCCTAATTTCATAATTTTATCAAGAATTTATCACAGCATTCTCTTCCAGACGGAACGGCTACGACTCGGGGCAAGATAGCGATTCCGGAGCGGTGAGGTCCGGAGCGCGCTTCCTTGCTGATAAAAATGATGTAAGTCCCATTCCAATCCGATAATGGGAAGCATTTTTCCTGGCCACTTTAATGTTTCGGTGTGGAGGGCGTGGCCCGCAGTGACAAGGGCGGTGGCTTGGGGTGGTCGTAGCGACTTCCGGAAAGTTGCATAAGCTGCGCGCTATTTTTCTGGTTCCAACGGTGAAAGTTTCATCCCGATCGGAGGTCAAGAAGTATTTTTAAGAGGCTGTGAGGGAGCTTGACCTTGACAGCGCCTGCTAGACTGCGGAGACTTTTCGCTTCAGAGCGTCTAGCATCACTTCGGACACTCTTTTCTTGGAATTCTTAAGTGACTTCGTTACAAACTTCATTTGATTGATACTCTGTGAAAATTTCAAGTATCTACCTATCACATTATTATATCCCGTTGGGACCCTTAAGGTACGAACCCTAGAAATAGTAATTATACACTAAGTTTGAGAAGACATTTCAGCTATTTTATTACCCATGATGCGAAGCATCGCGAGTATTAATAGTGCGAGGCTAAGAAAAAACTTCTAAACCGTGGATTATACACTATTTTTTTACTACTAGGACATTTGTTTAACTTTTCTGCAAATGGTAATCATGATAATGCGAAAGGTCGGAGCGAATTTAACTAAGATATCCATGGCAAATTTAGGATTTTACAAGTAATTCCAGCTTCCCAGTTCTACATTGTTGAGCTATCAGCTATCATGAATAATGTAGAAAAAAGACAGTAAATGTCAAATCGACACATCAACTACGGCCGTAACGATGCCAACATTGTCAATTGTTTTTATTATCTACTGAGGGAATAATCCATTATTGTGTAAGGTGGAGAAAATCAATTTCTCAAGTCTTTGTCTCAAGCATCACACGATATGATTATTATATTGATGTTCTCTAAAGCTAGTACTGTTTTTTTTTATTGGACATAACGATAGTCTTTTGTTTGAGGACAGAGTTTTTAATATAAATAATTGTGGTGTGTTTCGCGTGTGTTCCATTTTTTTTTTCTTTAATATGGTTAGAAAGTGTTTGATTTGTGGAAATACGAACAAACCGTTATTTGAACTATCATGTCACCAAAAAGCAAACTTGAAACTGACACCATAGTTTCCTGATTTATCGGTCGCAATTTTAATTACAAGGAAAATCGTGGCGTTGATTACCGTACTTCAGCGACACTAGAGGAGTGATTATATGGCCATAAAAAGGTGTCAGTCGCTTTAAATGCAGTGGGCCATGCTAAAACAGACCCACAGACCCCCATAAAATGTTCGAAATATCGTAGTCTACTGAATTGCAGCCTGTACAAATTCTGCCTAATAAATTGACAGCTTGTGATCAGCCTATGCTCTTCCCACCAACAATTTGAAATTAAACGTCAAATGAAATGTCAATGACGTCAAATTTGAAAATTTGAAACACCGCGAAATTGAAAAGGTTGGCCAGTGAATCGTGATCGTCTAGAGACAAAGACAGAAAAGCGGACCTACCTCTACCTTGTATTCTTTTTTTGACAAGACCTCAGTGGCGGGAAATTCAAATCAAACCTACCAGACACAGGACCAGGTTCTTTGAATGCAGGTGTGTAACGTTGGCGGGAAGTGCGTAGGCACAAAATTGGTGCCGTTTCGACCAGGATGCATGTGTGGCGTAGCGTTTCGTTGGAGCGTAGTAATTTTGGATGGATATTGGTTTTGTCTTTCTGTTCCCGAGAACAAAAGGCCCCTGAGACAGACGAAATGCCACCATGGAGAAAAGAAGGAAGAAGTGGTGCCCTAAGTTTTTGAAGAAGAAGAACCAGATGGACCGGGAGAAAGCGGCTCTTCAGGAGATGGAGACGGAATCATCGTACGGCCAGTAATGTTTTTGAATAAGTTTGACATTTTTCTGTCGAATTCAGGGAAAAGAAGAGGTTTTGCAAAGCCTCACGAATGGGGGGGCGTTGGGCAGTTTAGGGGTCTTGTGGCCTACCACAAATGGGGGGCGTTGGACAGATTTTGAAGGGTCTTTTTGGCCTACCACGATTGGGGAGCGTTGGGCAGATTTTGGGGGGGCTTTTTGGGGTTTTGCGTTGGGCAAAGTTGAGAAGTTTAGGGGGCGTGTTGTGGGACATTCTGGTGGCAGGCACAACAACAGCAAATCCGGTTAGAGTTTCAGATAGGCCCTTCCCGAATGTCTACACACACTGCAGGAACCCGATTCAGGCCGTGTTCGTGGTAACTACAATATATCGAATTTAAAATTGTATCATCGACGTGTTTAGTGTGTTCCTGGTTCTGTTTTTTTTTTGTGCGGCAGGTACCTTCTGATAGACGCTCTCCTCCAGACCCACCATGTTCGTCTCACGGTGTCAGGATGGACAAGGATCTAGAGGACAGTCAGGGGACCCACGACCAGACGTGAATTCCGACACGGCACCTCCCGAGCATTGAGAGCTACACAAAATCCACAACTCTTACAGCTAATGTCGAGCATTCACGTCGACGATCCTGGCACTGGTTTTCTGCGGTTTTCCAAATAGTGCCTTAACCCTTTCTTGGGTTAACACGAATGTGGGGATCAGGTCAAAGGCCACAGCCGGGTGTGAATGCAAATCCCATCCAACTCCTCTGTTGAAGAGGCGTTCGAACAAAATCCTAAAATGAAGTGTCTCTGATCGTTTCGCTCCGAAGGCACTTGGGGGCGACTGTAAAGACCCAACACTCTGAGGCCAAGTGTGTTGCCTACGTCCGCCTCCACGAGCGCATTGGAGCAGGTAGAAACCCGAACCCAAGAAGGGCCGAGGGGAGGCTGAAGGAGAGTTTGTGAACACTGTTGGTTCTTCCTTTGTTCTGGCTACAATTTTTATATTATATAATTGTTAAATTGATTTTGTGTTGTGAGTGTGTTAGTGTAATTGGTACAACTTTTAATTATTTCCTTTAGTTATTTGTTTTTCGTTCGTGTAGAAATTATTGTCGACCGACCGAGTCTTTTTGAAACAAGGGTAAAATTTTTAATATTTAATAAGTCGAGGAGGGACGCCACCGTCTAGGGGAACCACCTGTACAAGTTTATGACAGTTTATTTTATAACGATCCGGATGACTCATTTAAATTCAAATGAGAGAAAGAGAGAGAGAGAGAGAGAAGGGGTTAAGGGGACGCGTCATTTTGTGTTGTTTGGAAAAGGAAAAGATGGCGGCGCGTGGGTTTGATTTATTTGTAGTCGAAGTGATCCAAATTCATTGTAAATGATGGTTGCGATGTTTTATAGTTTTAATCCTTTTTTTAATTTTTTTTAATAATATTAAAAGATTTATAGACTGGTATTCAAAGCATTTCAAAAGCTAACTTTTCTTGATTTCTCTATCCAATGCAATGTATTTTATCAGTCTAAAGTTTTGGTAACCCGAAACGGCTGAACTTGACATGAAATTTTGTGTATCTGTGTATTTCTTCGTCTTTCATTTGAGGTGTGTGTGGTGTGTGAGAGCTGTGAGAGCGCCGATCATCAGGGGTCGGGGAAAGGCGGTTAGGGATGTGGGGCGGTGTTGTACTTTTAATTACTCATCCGAATACCAGTATTGCTCAACTCAGAGACCAAATTCATTGATAATCTGGAAAGGTGTTCAAACTGTAACTTATCTGTGTACCTGTGTTTGAATTTATAATAAAATTAAAAGGTTTCTATTTATCGTAGATTTCGGGTTGTTAATGAAATTTAATTTGTGGAAAGAAAAGGTCAATTAATTGATTAAAGTGTAACTTTTACTGATTGAAGTATGAGTATGGGTATGAAATGTTATAATAACTTCACTTTTCTACACTTGTAATCTTGGGAACTCTCTCGCCTGATACCATTGTTCAAATCAATGTTTGTCATAAATTATTCAAATATTGTATTCACTTAAATTAATTGTTATTGTATAAATTCACCAAGTTATTGTTAAAAGTCGTGAAATCAGCCACCATTGTTAAACGAGTTAAATTATCAAAAATGTTACTAGATAAAATGTTAAAAAAAAATCAATTATTAAGCAAAAGTTCGACTATTAGACCTCTAGAGCAAATACATTGATAAATCTTTAATTTTGTGTTATTACTCTACGCTCTGACCCCCAGCGCTACACACCTGCGTTCAAAGAACCTGGTTCTGTGTCTGGTAGGTTTGATTTGAATTTCCCGCCACTAATGTCTTGTCAAAAAAAGAACACAACGTAGGTCCGCCCTTCTGTCTTTGTCTTTAGAAGATCACGATTCACTAGCCAACCCTTTCAATTTCGCGGTTTGTTTCAAACTTTCAAATTTGACGTTTGTTGACGTCATTGACATTTTATTTGACGTTTAATTTCACATTGTTGGCGGGAAGAGCGCAGGCTCATCACAAGCTGCTTCCGGCGCTGTTCAAAGTTGCCCGTTCAGCCACAGACTGCAAACAAGCGCTACAGCGCTGCAGTTGACAAAGCGTGATGCACTCTAGGTTAAATTTGTCTATGGCTACCACCGTTAAGTCTGTTGAGGACAATTTGTGTGTTGAAGCATTGCTTTTGAGGATTTTTGATGGTTTGTCAGACCTATTTGATGATTTTTAAAGTACCAAAATTTCAGTTCTAATCATATAATTACTGGTTGGCCCGGAAAACGATTTGACATTTTGAGGTTAGAACGTAATTTAATCATTTATGGTCCTTTTGGTAAGTGTTTTTGAATAGTATTTGGCCCCAGATATTAACAGTGACTACACGCAGGGTACCTACAAAACCATCAGATATGGAGAACTCGAGAGAAATAGCCGATGTGAATCTCAAGAACATTGTTTATCATTGTGATTTTTGCAATTTCAAGACGGGTTCAATGTTTTTCAAGGCCAAACATGCGGAACGACACCACCGTGGACTTGAACCTTTTAATTGTAAAACCAGTGATGTGGAAATCTACCGTTGTCAAAACTGTAATTTTACAACTGACATGACAGTGGTCCTCAAACGACACATACGCGAGCGACACCTCCATTTGCAGACTGAGACAAGACGAGATCACACATACGAGTGTCGAAATTGTAATTTAGCGACCAGTACCATACTTTGTTGGTACAAACATGTGACACGCGATTGTTTTTTTGCAAGTGCATATAAGGAGATTGAATGCCAAAAATGCAATCACAGGGGTAGCTTTGATAAACATGTGATACACTTAGAATCACATGAAATTCAGTGGTTTTCATGTAGACATTGCGATTATAGGAGTAAGTGTAAGAACGCTCTAAAATCACAAAAATTGAAACATATAAAAGAACATGATAATCAATGGTTTTTATGTGGGCAATGTGATTATAGAAGTAAGTATAAGGTCCACCTAAAAAGACACATGGTAACACACTCAAAGGCGCATGAGATTCAGTGGTTTTCATGTGGACAATGCGATTTCAGAAGTAGGCATAAGTACTCTCTAAGAGCACACAAGAAGTTGATTCACTTAGAAGCACATGAGATTCAGTGGTTTTCATGTAGACATTGCGATTATAGAAGTAAGTATAAGAGCGCTTTAAAATCACACCTGTTGTTGAAACACGTAGAAGAACATAAGATTCAATGGTTTTCATGTGAATATTGTAATTATAGAAGTAAATATAAGGCGGCTCTAAGAAGACACATGGTGACACACTCAAAGGGACAGGATATTCGATGGTTTTTATGTGAACGATGCGTTTTCAAAAGTAAGCACAAGGACGCCCTAAGATCACACAAATTGTTGAAACACTTGGAGGAACATGAGATTAAATGGTTTTCGTGCGAACAATGCGATTACAGAAGTAAGCGTAAGGACACTCTAAAATTACACCAGTTAAACCACTTGGAAGAACATGAGGTGCAATGGTTTTCATGTGGACAATGCGATTATAGAAGTAAGCGTAAGGACGCTTTAAAAACACACCAGTTGTTAAAACACATAGAAGACCATGAGCTTCAATGGTTTTCATGTGGACAATGTGATTACAGAAGTAAGCACAAGAAAGCCCTAAAATCACACAACATATCGAAACATTTAGAAGAACATGAGATTGAATGGTTTTTATGTGGACATTGCGATTTCAGAACTAAATTTAAAAGCGCTCTAAAATTACACAAGTTGAACCACTTGGAAGAACATGAAGTTCAATGGTTTTCATGCGCACAATGCGATTATAAAAGTAAGAAGAAGGTTTCCTTAAAAATGCACATGGTGAAACACTTAAAGGAACATGAGATCCAGTGGTTTTCGTGCGGACAATGCGATTTTAAAAGTAAATACAAGAGAAACTTAAAATCACACAACATGAAACACTGAAAACATTGGATGATTGATGTAAAGCAGTAATTTTGTTTGTAAAACAGTGTTTAATATCAATACAACGTTTGCAGCACAAATGATTTTGTTATATTAGATTATTGCTATGTATGCAAACGTAATTTTTTTTATTTCATACTGTCCGGTAGATTCAGTTTCACGGCTCCATTTTGAGTCCGGAAAGTGCTCTATTAGGGTATCAGAGCCGGAAAGTTATTTTTGACACAATAAAACCTCAAATCAAACCTTTTTGACAAATTTTATTTTTAAGGAAATGCAGCAACAAGAATCACTCAACCGCTGGGTATGACGGATAATTATTAATGGTAATGTTAATTGTACAACTCGAATTTCCGGAAACAGTCATTCCTGGGTTATGAACGGATGTAGACGTAGATGGAACCCCTCCGATGGATCCATACTGGCTGCGAAATACATCTTCCACAGAACGATGAACTACACATTCTCTTAGACTATAACGAAACTAATTAATATTCCGCTTAAAAACTCCAAAATAAACTTACCAAAACGAATATAGTTAGATACGCCAGTATTACTTTCTCATTGACGTCATTAACTATATTCTCCTTCTTCCATTGACAAATTAGTCTATACTACTCGTTATTTATTATACTGAGATTACCCTCTTTTACATTACCGCCACATTTTGAATTTGAACATGAAATGAAATGTCAATGACGTCACCAAACGTCAAATTTGAAAATTTTAAACAAACCGCGAACTTTAAAGGTTGGCCAGTGATTGTCAGACAATGAAAGAAAAAGCAGAACCCTACGTTGTGTACGTAAACCCCAGATTCTTTGGATACTTGGCGAGAGCTAGTCAGGAGTGGAGCGTAAATTGATAACACAAAAATTATTGTTTTAAATGTTTATTAAGTTTTAGTCGTTTTGTGATCTCGTACTGTAGTTAACAATTTCTAGTGTTTTCGTATCAAGTTGGTAACAATGCAAATTTGATGGTTTTAACAATAATGATTCAAGTAATTCGATCTTAACAATTAACAATTTAGTTCTTCAGAAAATAGTAAACAATAATACAATCCAACAATGTTTGTGTACATGATGAGTGAAGTAAAGTCAGCTATTTTCATTCCACTATGAGCTTTTGTAGTTTACAGGAATTTACAACTGACAGATACAATGAAACATCTGAGAGGGAAACACAAGAATATTGGAACGCGTGGGGTTATCTAAGTTGAGTGCATGTAAGTCGGAGAGTGATGGACCACAGGTAGATCCAATGGAAAGACTAAAGCGAAGTGAACCAGACAGTTGTCTGTCAGTGGGGCCCGATGGTAGAGAGTTTACTATCATGGGGCAAACTTGCACATACAACGGACCAGGAGAAATTAGTTTATTACGGAATTGTCCTATACATAGTTATGTTGGTCTTTCTTTAAGGCTTGTCCAAACCAAGTCCAAGTTAGCGGCACTTCCCTCGGGGACCATTCTTTTAGTTATTTAGTATTTTAAATATTTATGAAGCAAGCAATTTGTTTAGTAGCCCGAATCCACATCGCAAACTCCAACCTAAGTTTGACTCAGAAGTTAACAGTGACGCCACTTCGCTTTACCCTGCAATCCCCGGGAGGACATGTCAAGCAAGTTCGAAAACAACCCCCGTTTGACGAGTGACCCCAAAAAGCAGGTATTCACGACTGGGACCGTATAAAATCTCGACAGCAGTATTGCAACAAGAACTACAACAATGTATGCTATTTGGTCAATCTGTTGATTCGAAACATGTACGGACAAACAATATCATAAATAAAATACACAACAACGGAACGTTTTCTTTAGAAGCCATTTTGAAACAGGACGCAATGAGGTGACATCAGCGGGCGCAACACGTAACGGGGCGCAACGTAACTACAAACATGCACAAACTACACTAAAAACCGATTTTTGGCTTCCACGACGATGGATGTCGCTGGATGTCAGTTACGAGCGAATGACGAGAAATCGCAAGGGGGTACAAAATAACGATAAGGCACTTTTTCAGAACTCCTGACATTCGGCGTGGCTTTTAGCCGCTGTTTGCCCTTTATTCATCGGTTCTTACTCAGTGTTGGTTAATTCAAGTCAACAGAGACAAAAGAGCTTTGTAACAACCGCAAGCTGCTGTCGGCCTCATAACGAAAGACAGGTAGTTATTAAAGGATTTATCTGAGTGGCAATCTAGTTATGTTAAGTTAGAGAATCACTTTGTTTCAAATTGAACACGCCTGGGGCTCGGACTCGGTAAGTAGAAGTCAACAACACATTTGAACTTTTTGAAATTGACAACAATAACTAAAAACAAATTACAACAACGACTTTAGCAAGTTACTCCCGGCGCCTGTGACCTGTAAGTTTGTTAATTTATGCTACTGTAGCGAACAGAGGGCTGAATGCCACTGATACGAAATTCCTGGGTCCACGGAAAACTTCCAGTAGCAATAGTGAACATTATTTTAAACAAGGGTAGCATTTTCAAGATGGCGAGGTTTATGACGTCCTGGCGTACAAAATGGCGGAATAACGGTAAACTATGGACTGTCCTTTATCTAAGAGTTTCTATTATGCACGTGGGAGAACCACCGGTCAATTTTTAGGGCCGTCTCATTATGTTGAGCATGACAAAAAGAAATAGATAGAATAAAGGTTGCCTTGTGATTACGTCGGTCGACACTACACACAATTGTTAATTGAAATTAAACCGATCCTTCTGGTAACGTGAAATCTCGACAATGCAGTTTAAACATTGAGCTCACCCCACTTTAAAAACAGGAGAACTCATAGTGGAATGAAATCAGATACAAGTAAAGAATCAAGCGTTAGTTACGTCTTGCTGCTTCTAACGTTAAAAATGGAATGCCTCTCTCTGTGCAATGGCGGCTAGTCGGTTCTCCTTCCACCTCACTAGCAGGGATGCCAACCGACGTTTTAACCCCAACAATTTCATTGTGTTGCCAACCTCATGGGTGTTGCTAACTCCAGAGCAACTTGCCGGATAGGGAACTCTAAGTTCTGCTGTGCGTCGCATGTAGTTGATGTATCTTGAGGATATCTCAATACCTTTCTGAAGATTTTGTTGGAATAAGAAAGAGAGTCACTTCTTTAGATTTACGAAAGATCTCCGAAGAATATTATGATTTTCTTCCATTTCGTTTTTCAAAAACAAGTTTAAAAACAACAAATCAAACAGTTGTCATAGATACTCAGAATTTATGGATGTTTAAATTCTGAATTCAAATTTCAGCTTTTTAACTGAAAATGATTTAGTATGCAGTATGCAATAAAACAACAATAAAACGCATTACGACATACGTCCGGAAACTTTTACAGTTGTCTCAAAATTTTCATTTCGACTCGTTACTGTAAAAATGTGTTTTCCGGACTTAAACGTAAATTACTACTTTGGCCTCCTGAACTGTAAAACGTATGTGACGGATGCCTAGTAAGCTGATTTTTACAAACGGTGCGGTAAAATTGCGTAAACTATTGACATTAGCCGGTGAGAACTGGCACAACATCTGTCCGTGACAACTGTGTCAACCTCCAATGTTTTAATAGCAATTATTTATTATGAGATTTTTAAATAATAATTGTCGGCCAAAAATCGTAATATAAATCTCATTGCTCCAGCTTCCAAGTTCTACATTGTTGAGCTATCAGCTATCATGAATAATTTAAAAAAGACAGTAAATGTCAAATCGACACATCAACTACGGCCGTAACCATGCCAAGATTGTCAATTGTTTTTATTATCTACTGAGGGAATAATTCAGTATTGTGTAAGGTGGAGAAAATCAATTTCTCAAGTCTTTTCTCTCAAGCATCACACGATATAATTATTATTATATTGATGTTCTCTGAAGCTAGTAGTGAAAAAAACATTTTATTGGACATAACGATAGTCTTTTGTTTGAGGACAGAGTTGTTAATATAAAATAATTGTGCTTAAGTTACGTTTTACAATTGACATCTTCAATTTTTCAAATTCAAACCTGTGTTTGGCGTGTGTTCCATTTTTTTTTCTTTAATATGGTTAGAAAGTGAACTACCATGTCACCAAAGAGCAAACTTGAAACTGACACCATAGTTTCCTCATTTATTGGTCGAAAATTTTAATAAATTACAAAGAAAATCGTGGCATTGATTACCGTACTTCAGCGACATATGGAAATTGCGAGGAGTGATTATATGGCCATAAAAAGGTGTCAGTCGCTTTAAATGCAGTGGGCCATGCTAAAACAGACCAACGGAGCCCCCAAAAAATGTTTGAAATATCGTAGTCTACTGAATTGCAGCGTGTACAAATTCGGCCTAATAAATTGACAGCTTGTGATGAGCCTACGCTCTTCCCGCCAACAATTTGAAATTAAACGTCAAATGAAAACCGCGAAATTGAAAAGGTTGGCCAGTGAATCGTGATCGTCTAGAGACAAAGACAGAAGAGCGGACCTACGTTGTGTTCTTTTTTTGACAAGACCTCAGTGGCGGGAAATTCAAATCAAACCTACCAGACACAGAACCAGGTTCTTTGAATGCAGGTGTGTAGCGTTGGCGGGAAGAGCGTAGGCTCATCGCAAAATTGGTGCCGTTTAGACCAGGATGCATGTGTGGCGTAGCGTTTCGTTAGGGCGTAGTAATTTTGGATGGATATTGGTTTTGTCTTTCTGTTCCCGAGAACAAAAGGCCCCTGAGACAGACGAAATGCCACCATGGAGAAAGGAAGGAAGAAGTGGTGCACCAAGTTTTTGTAGAAGAAGAACCAGATGGACCGGGAGAAAGCGGCTCTTCAGGAAAAGAAGTGGACAAACAAGAAGAGGTTTTGCAAAGCCTCACGAATGGAGGGGCGTTGGACAGATTTTGAGGGGTCTTTTTGGGCTACCACGATTGGGGGGCGTTGGGCAGATTTTGGGGGTTCTTTTTTGGGCTACCGTAAATGGGGGGCGTTGGGGAAAGTTGAGAAGTTTAGGGGGCGTGCTTTGGGAGATTCTGGTGGCAGGCACAACAACAGCAAATCCATTTAGAGTTTCAGATAAGCCCTTCCCGAATGTGTACACACACTGTAGGAACCCGATTCAGGCCGTGTTCGTGGCAACTACAATATAACGAATTTAAAATTGTATCATCGACGTGTTTAGTATGTTGCTGGTTCTGTTTCTTTTTTGTGCTGCAGGTACCCTCACGGTGTCAGGATGGACAAGGATCTAGAGGACAGTCAGGGGACCCACGACCAGACGTGAATTCCGAAACGGCACCTCCCGGACCCGAGCCCTCCAGCATCGAGAGCGACAGAAAATCCACAACTCTTACATCTAATATCGAGCATTCACGGAGACGATCCTGGCACTGGTTTTCTGCGGTTTTCCAAATAGTGCGTTAACCCTTTCTTGGGTTAAGACGAATGTGGGAATCAAGTCAAAGGCCGCAGCCGTGTGTGAATGCAAATCCCATCCAACTCCTCCGTATCACTCGTTTCACTCCGAAGGCACTTCGGGGCGACTGGAAAAACCCAACACTCTGAGGCCAAGTGTGTTGCCTACGTCCGCCTCCACGAGCGCATTGGAGCAGGTAGAAACCCGAACCCAAGTTTGGTCGAGGAGAGGCTGAAGGAGACTTTCTGAACACTGTTGGTTCTTCCTTTGTTGTGGCCACAAGCGTCCAAAGTTTCCTGGATCCTTGTATTAACAAAGTGTGCATTCAGTTTCTTTTTATATAATTGTTAAATTGATTTTGTGTTGTGAGTGTGTTAGTGTAATTGGTACAACTTTGAATTATTTCCTTAAGTTATTTGTTTTTCGTTCGTGTAGAAATTATTGTCGACCGACCGAGTCTTTTCGAAACAAAGGTAAAATTTTAAATATTTAATAAGTCGAGGAGGGACGCCACCTGTACAAGTTTATGACAGATTATTTTATAACGATCCGGATGACTGATTTAAATTCAAATAAGAGAGAGAGAGAGAAGGGATTAAGGGGACGCTGCGTTTGTAACGGTCATTTTGTGTTGTTTGGAAAAGGAAAAGATGGCGGCGCGTGGGTTTGATTTATTTGTAGTCGAAGTGATGCAAATTCCATGGTTGCGATGTTTTGTAGTTTGAATGCTTTTCTTAAAATTTCTTATAATATTAAAAGATTCATAGACTGGTATTCAAAGCACTTCAAAAGCTAACTTTTCTTGATTTCTCTATCCAATGCAATGTGTTTTATCAGTCTAAAGTTTTGGTAACCCGAAACGGCTGGACTAGACATGAAATTTTGTGTATTTGTGTATCTTTCTATCTGTGTATTTCTTCCTCTTTCATTTGAGGTGTGTATGGTGTGTGAGAGGAGGTACCTCACTAGCCGTTCTCACTTAGCTGTGAGGGCGGCTTTCAGGGGTCGGGGTACGGCGGTTAAGGGATGTGGGGCGGTGTTGTACTTTTAATTACTCATTCGAATACCAGTATCTGTGTACCTGTGTTTGAATTCATAATAAAATTAAAAGGGGTCTATTTATCGTAGACTTCGGGTTGTTAATGAAATTTAATTTGTCGAAAGAAAAGGTCACTGCATTGATTAAATTGTAACTTTTACTGATTGGATTGTTAATGGGTATGAGATGTTATAATAACTTTTCTACACTTGTAATCTTGGGAACTCTTGCCTGATACCATTGTTCAAATTAATAATTGTCATAATTTATTCAAATTTTGTATTCACTTAAATTAATTGTTATTGTATAAATTAACCAAATTATTGTTAAAAGTCACCATTGTTAAAAGAGTTAAATTATCAAAAATTGTTACAAAAAATCAATTATTAAGCAAAAGTTCGACCATAAGACCTCTAAAGCAAACACATTGATAAATCCCTAATTTTGTGTTGTTACTCTACGCTCGGCCCCCAGCGCTACACACCTGCATTCAAAGAACCTGGTTCTGTGTCTGGTAGGTTTGATTTGAATTTCCCGCCACTGAGGTCTTGTCAAAAAAAGAACACAACGTAGGTCCGCTTTTCTGTCTTTGTTTTAGACGATCACGATTCACTGGCCAACCTTTTCAATTTCGCGGTTTGTTTCAAACTTTCAAATTTGACGTTTGTTGATGCCATTGCCATTTCATTTGACGTTTAATTTTAAATTGTTGGCGGGAAGAGCCTAGGCTCATCACAAGCTGCTTCAAGCGCTGTTCAAAGTTGCCCGTTCAGCCACAGACTGCAAACAAGCCCTGCAGTTGACAAAGCGTGATGCACTCTAGGTTAAAATTGTCTATGGCTACCACCGTTAAGTTTGTTGAGGACAATTTGTGTGTTGAAGCATTACTTTTGAGGATTTTTGATGGTTTGTCAGACCTATTTTATGATTTTTGAAAGTACGAAAATTTCAGTTCTAATCAGATTACTGGTTGGCCCGGAAAACGATTTGACATTTTGAGGTTAGAACGTAATTTAATCATTTATGGTCCTTTTGGTAAGTGTTTTTGAACAGTATTTGGCCCCAGTTATTAACAGTGACTACACGCAGGGTACCTACAAAACCATCAGATATGGAGTACTCGAGAGAAATAGCCGATATGAATTTCAAGAACATCATTGTTTATCATTGTGATTTTTGCAACTTCAAGACCGATTCAATGTTTTTCAAGGCCAAACATGCGGAACGACACCACCGTGGATTTGAACCTTTTAACTGTAAAACCAGTAATGTGGAAATCTACCGTTGTCAAAACTGTAATTTTACAACTAACATGACAGTGGTCCTCAAACGACACATACGCGAGCGACACCTCCATTTGGAAACTCAGACAAGAGGAGATCACAGATACGAGTGTCGAAATTGCAATTTAGCGATCACTTCCATGCTCTGTTGGTACAAACATGTGACACGAGATTGTTTTTTTGCAAGTGAATATAAGGAGATTGAATGCCAAAAATGCAATCACAAGGGTAGCTTTGAAACACATTGCGATTATAGGAGTAAGTGTAAGAACGCTCTAAAATCACAGAAATTGAAACACATAAAAGAACATGATCATCAGTGGTTTTTATGTGGGCAATGTGATTATAGAAGTCAGTATAAGGTCCATCTAAAAAGACACATGGTAACACACTCAACGGGACAGGATATTCAATGGTTTTCATGTGGACAATGCGATTATAGAAGTAAGCGTAAAGACGCTCTAAAAACACACCAGTTGTTGAAACATGCAGAAGAACATAAGATTCAATGGTTTTCATGTGAACATTGTGATTATAAAAGTATCTATAAGGACGTTGTAAAAAAACACATGGTGACACACTCAACGGGACAGGATATTCAATGGTTTTCATGTGGACAATGCGATTTCAGAAGTAAGCACAAGGGAGCCCTTAGATCACACAAGTTGTTGAAACATGTGGAAGAACATCGGATTAAATATGGTTTTCGTGTGGAAAATGCGTTTTCAGAAGTAAGCGTAAGGGCACTCTAAAATTACACATGTTGAACCACTTGGAAAAACATGAAGTTCAATGGTTTTCATGTGGACAATGCCATTATAGAAGTAAGCGTAAAGACGCTCTAAAAACACACCAGTTGTTGAAACATGCAGAAGAACATGAGGTTCTTCAATGGTTTTCATGTGGACAATGTAATTACAGAAGTAGGTATAAGAAAGCCCTAAAATCGCACAATATGTCGAAACACTTAGAAGAACATGAGATTGAATGGTTTTCATGTGGACAATGCGATTACAGAAGCAAGCGTAAGGACACTCTAAAAATACACACGTTGAAGCACTTAGAAGAACATGAGGCTCAATGGTTTTCATGTGCACAATGCGATTATAAAAGTAAGAATAAGGGCTCCCTAAAAATACACATGGTGAAACACTTAAAGCAACATGAGATCCAGTGGTTTTCGTGTGGACAATGCGATTTTAAAACCAAATACAAGAAAAGTTTAAAATCACACACCATGAAACACAGAGAACACCGGAGAAGTACAAAATGATTGATGTAGGGCACTAAGAGCACAAATGATTTTGTTATATTCGATTAATGTTATGTAAGCAAACATGTAATAATTTTTATCTACAACTGCTTTGTATTAGCGTCATTACACCACTCATTCGACACTGTTTGAGTTGAATAATGAAGGTCATTACACCACTAGTGGAATAATTGAAGGCACACTTTAATCAAATCAAATTTTACTAAAATGACAATTAACACGAATATGTAACATTCTGCTTCAAAGAGATTGTAGCTCGCAGCATAGAATAAAATGCCCAAAGGCTGGAGCACTTATAAGTCTTCGATAAATCTTCAAAAAATGCCAGTAATATTTTCTCTTTTACTTCATTGTTTATTTTCTTGGATGTATACCAATCAGTGCACCGATTATAAAATTTCTCGTACTTTAATTTCGACTTATCTGGTAAAAGTGAAGACACATCCTTTGCAGCAGCTTCTTCAATATCTGAGGGCAGATTTTCTCTTCTGAATCGCTCATTACACTTTAACTTGCACAGTTTGTTGCAACTAATAAAATTATTTAGTAAATCGTTGTTTACACGTTTTCAGCCAAATTTGAGTAGTTGTCATAAAAATGTCAAAGTTTCCTTGATTTTTTATTTTGATAAAATTTGTATTACTTTCAAACAAATTTAGATTGTTTTCAGACTTGGGCAGTTGTAGATAAATTTTTGTATATCATACGTGGGCTAGAGCATATTACAGTAACTCGTGTGTTACAGATGACTCGGTCTACGACCTCGTCATCTGCAATCTTCACACTCGTTGTGTAATGATGCTTCTATCCCACTAATAATATAAATATATATTTTCTACTTTGCGTTCGTACTGAGGCTATTACGATACGCTTTTGGGTGTCATAATAGACAAAAGCGGTGTTATAATAATTACACTAAAAATAGTATAATTTATTTTTTTAATATTGGTAATCTCTCTGTCTGATCGTGGCATGTGGCAATCCTAACCTATACTTCGCTGTCAACTACGAGGAAATAGAAACAGGAGGGAACGTATGGTACAAACGATGCGCGACGGAAATGGAAATCAGCTGTTAAAAAAGTGGTCTCTGATGGTGGGGAGAGTTGTGATGCATTGTTCATAGGCGTCGACATAACGATAAAAGAAGGAGCGTGGAAAAAAACGTGTATAGACGGAATTGCATTACGATTTAGGACGGTCTTGAACGTATTAAAATCTGTGGCTTGGAAGTGTTGCGAACAAAGCACTGCCCACTTTGTTATGCTCTCTTTTGTCCGATTGACAAATTTCAACCATTCTGCTTTCCGAATACTGCATTTTGAAAAACTAAAAAACCAATTTAGTTTTATCTAAAGTACTAACTACTAACGCAACAGAAAAAAAATACTCCTATTAATTTTGTACATTCACGTTGGGGATGCTAACGCACGCCACTGGCACAAAATCAACAAAATAAGATGGATACCGCGTGAAACTTGGCCACGACCTGCTCAATGTGGTCTCTTCAATGGCCGACTTCCGTCGCGTTTTGTGCCTACCCCCACTACCCATACATTCTCTCCTGTTTCTATTTCCTCGTAGGCTGTCAATGATGTATGAATGTGAATTGGCATTACTATTTTTGCCACTTGTATTGGAAATTCACGTGCATTTAGGGCAAGCGATTTTGTTGGGGGAGGTGTCCAACAAGCTGGTAACACTTGTCGCCTTGGTGTAGGACGGCGTCTGTTGGTTTTACATGTCCTGGATGGCTCGCCTTGACTTTGTGTGTGGAGGCCGTCAGGAAGGTTTTTAATAGTATAAGACAACATTGTGGCGTTGCAGCTCAAAATACATACGGTAGGAAAATGTTTTTGGAGATCGTAGAGAACGTGTTCTCCTTCTGCCAATTTTCAAATTGGGCGTATGTTTTTCCATATACCTCGCGTGACTTTAAAGGTAGCAAATTGCCTATCGTATTTTCGCCAAAGCCCGCATTTCGGGGGGCGTACATTGAAGAACTACTTCAGAACTCATTTTTGGAAGGACAAAAATAAGAGTGTTGACGTTTCAAATTAATTCTTTTTCATAAGCTGTTTTCGCGGAGCCGATCCCGAGCACATTCGGAACACAAACGGAGGAAGTTCAGGACTTTACCAATGCGCATGGGCGTCTTCAGAATTGTTACAGAATTTTTAGCTCCGCGAACGCATTACGAACGTACAACGAACAAAACGCATTGAGCACGTCTGCGTCCTTCTGTCAAAATACGAAGTGGCGTATCACGACTTTTCAGGAGAAGCGTTTATGTGTTTTTCTTGATAATGAAATTTATGTTTTCCAACTTTAAATAATATATTTTTTTTTTATTTTCTTGGTATAATTTTTTTTGTCATTTTGACAATATTGAAAGAGGAATAAGAATCGTGAAAAAAAGAGGTGACGATTAAAAAAAACTGTCGATGACGTCATATCTGAAAATTGACAACCACACGCGTTATTTATTAACTTATTATTAACTTTTTTCCTTTGTTACTAAACTGTGGTATCTTTGACTCCCTAGGTTGGCACCACCTACACCAACCCTTAACGACTGCACCACCGACCGCCATGATTCCGCGTGTAACCGTTGAACAGTACTGTCGGGCAATCTTGTTGGGCATTTAGTATACATACATTATTATAGTTAATAAACATAGTTAAATAAGTACCCCGGGTCTTATTGAGATAGAACATAAATGCAGATTCCATCATGGTTTCGTGATGAAAACAGAAATAAATCAATACTGATTAATTTTTCTTGAACAAGTCCTTATTTATATAAAAGTAAAGAGAGGGGTAGTTTCCACCTTATCTGTGTAAAATTGTGTAGATAACGCCATTTAATAACGTCCGGATGTCATTTACAAACCGGGAAATCCACACCCCGCGGTGGATCATTATACCTTTAGCCGGCGCAAGTGGACGGTCGGATTAATGACCCTTTCCGGGCACCCAGTTTAGAACAGGTACAATTGGCGCTTTTGGTATATGCCCTTCCCTAATATTAGATTTTCCCAATGTTCGAATGATATTTTATTTTAGAAGACCACATTTATTTTATAAAGAATGTTCTTAAATCCAAGTGGAGTAAATTTAAATTAAAATTTAAATATATCTAAGTCGAACTCCACAAACTTTAATAACTGTAAAATTACTAATGGTACATGTTTCGGCAGAACACTTCTGCCATCATCAGCCCTTAAAGAATTTTATAAATAAAATAAAATTAAAATAAAATAGTATACTAACCTTGAAGAAAGGCTTGATTCCAGCCTCGCGAATTTATCTAACCTCGACACTTCGCCTCTCGTTCGGCTGTAATCAAGCACTTGCTTACTCGGTATGTAATATACTACCAATATTTGGAATTAAATTGTAAGTTCATATAATACATGTAAATTAAGTGATGTGACGGACGACAAGACTTTTTAAAAATAATAATAATTTTTATTACGAAGCGTACAAATCACTAGCGAGCAACAGAGTGTCTAAGAAAGCTAACTACAATACTTTTATTAACTTAAAGCGTCTACTCAGCACTTCGGCCACTACACTGGGATTCCGCGAAAGTGCATGGTATAACTCCTCCCCTCTTAGTCCGAAGCTCCGAAGAGGAAGGGTTAAAATGTGGCATCCTGGGGTAGATGTTCAGTTCTGGTGACTTCCTGTGGGGTGGCTGCATGTCTTCGCAGAAACTTTCCATAAATGATCCAAAGGATTAACACCAACACGAGGGTGTAGAGGAAGACGGTTCCTGGGATATGCCACCAGTTTTTGTTGTCAATGTGGATAAGTTCCAGATTGGGAAGGTTGTTGCTTAATTTGGTGACTTGCAATGTTCTTAGCGTCAGCTTGGGAAGTTCCGCTGTGTTGTTGTTCACAGGAAAACTGATATCCTCGAGAATGACTGGTCGTCCTATGGTCGTTTCGTTGAATGTCAGCAGTTGTCCGTTCAGAAACTTTTCACAGAAGGCTTGGTTTTCAATTAGGAAAACGCCTTGGATTTGTCCTTGTGCCAAAACGGATGTACAGGCTGTTTTGATGGGTACAGGTTCAGGAAAGATGCCCAGATATTGATTAATTTCAGGGATAAACTCTAAAGACTGAAGTTTGTTGAGCTGGACCATGGAGCATTGATCAAAAGCATTTTTGGACAGAATTCTCGCTTCGCAGGTGATATTGACGTACATACGTAGTTCGTTCGCACAAAGATATTCGTTTTGGGTTTTGTCGCAATTATCTATTAACGGCCACATATTGGATTCAGATTTTATAATGTATTTCGCGTTTGGGATAATCGTTCGAAATTGACTATCAGGAAGAGGTATCAAATGGAACAATTCATATTTCCTGGTTTCAAATAAGGGAAATGAAATGAAATATATTATTTCTAATCTGTTGATTACACATTTTGTTTTCAGAATATTTTTAAAATTTTGAATATTTTCAGAATTTACTGGGAATGGCAATTGATCGTTATAAATTGAATTTATCTTAGTCGATTCTTTCAAAAGTTCTTCGTTTGTGATTATACTGGGATGAACGATTTTTAACCTGCAAAATGTTATTGAGTTTTCGACGTCCTGGACGATGTTCAAAATTACATTAAATAAATGGTTAAGTTGGTTTAACATATCTTTGACGAATAAGGTATTTATCTGTGTTTTTGTGATATTTTCGAATTTTGAAGTCATAGAGTATAAAGCGCGTTCATTATGTTGTACGTCATGGATAATTTTTTCAAATTTACTTATAATTTCTTGATTAATCGAATATTGATTAGTGAGTTGGTGAGCAATGTTATCCTGATTATTCTTGATGGTATTGATGACACTACTTATTCTTTCATTGTCTTCAGAATCCATGTTACCCGTGATTGCTTTAATAAGGGAACCTAACACGTTGATAGCTCCTCGTTTAACCTTTTTATGTTGATGAAAGTGATACAACTTTTCGTCGATAAGTTCAATATTATATTGAATGATTTTGAAATAATTTAGAGTGTCTCTCTGAGTTTCGGTTTCATTTGTTAATGCATTTTTAATGGTTAATAAATGATGTTGTAATTTCTTGTGTTCTATTAGGAGGGAGGAAATGTTAAAATAATGTATCATGTGATGTGAAGAAATTCCAAGTCTAGCTGGACCTAAATTTATGGGAAGAATACCGGGATTATTGGAAATATTTCTGTCTGCGATGGTTCCGACCATTGTCGCCGTTATAAGGATGTACCTGGAATAGACGACGTTTGTTTAGTTGGTCGTTTGATATTGTCCATGTGAAGTTTGTGAAATTTTCTACCAGTTTTAGAATGGTCAATTTTTGGTCTAACCGTTTTTCTTTCAGGGTTTGTTTCCAAAATTTCCTCTTTTTTGTATCGATTTCTTTTTTTTGATCTGAAATTGCTTTTGACAAAAACTTGTTTGGGTAGTTCAACTGGCACATCTTCTCTAGTCTTATTTAATCTAGTTAAGGTTTTTCCTTTGTTCTCTGTCAAGCGAGCATTGATTTCTTTAAAAACTGCTTGAAGTTTTTCTTTATGCGATTGTAGGTAATTATTGACAATTAAATGGTTCAAATCGATATTAGCAATTTCGTTTTCATTATTTAAATTTAAAATATTGAAAGGGGACATTTTCGTGGTACTGTGGATTGAATTATTATAAGCTATTATAGCGTACAGTGCCTTTGTAGGAATTGAATCCTTTTCGAACTCTGGTCGATTATTAATTAAATTTATATGTTCTAAGAATGTCGAGTGAAAGCGTTCTATAAGACCATTACTGGAAGGATGATGTGGGCTACAAAAGTAAACTTCAGTCTTATGAATTTTGAAAAATTCTGTAATTATACCATTATCGAATTCTGATCCATTGTCAGTCACGATTAGACTGGGAACAGAATGATGACTAAAGTAAATCAGTAATTTTTTCATAATTTCGATAGCTTGCATGGTTTCGAGTAGATATGCTTGAGCATATTTACTGAACGCATCAATGATGGTCAAAAATTTGTGTGAATGATATTTAAGTACGTCGATGTGAATTATTTCGAAAGGTTTGGTTGCTGTTGGGGTTAGATTGAATTTCAGTTTTAAAGGTTTGCGGTCATATTTTACTACTTTGCAAATATCACAGTTATTAATAAAATTTTGAATACTCTTTAACATGTTGGGCCAGTAATATTGCAATGATAATTTTTGAAGTGTTTCATTAATTCCACGGTGGTTAGTTTTACTTAAATGATAGTGTTGAATTTTCTCAAGTTGATCTTCTAAAGATTCAACGTCATCTAGAATTTTTTTATGTCTTTTAAATAATATGGATTGGTTAAAATTTTGTCTCAAAACTTCTCCGATTTCTTAATATAATTTATCATTTTCGAAATGGCAAGAGTAGGATATATTCGGAACAATATAACTCCTTATAAAATTTAAAACATCGTTTCTGAGATTATTTCGTGAAATTTGGACAGTCATTCTTTGTTTTGAATTTTCAAATAAATGTTCGATTACTGGTTCCGAAGGATCACTTGCAACTGAAATAAATTTAATTTGATTTTTGCCGAAATTAAGTGGATCTTCTGAGATGGGTATTAAACAAACAGGATTTGCTTCACTTGTATGGACTGTAATATTATCGCTATTGTCATCAAAATTTTCGTCCATTTCCTCATCAGGTTCTGCTATAATAGAGCTAACATCTTGGTTTCTACTAGAAGGTCCGCTAAGAGTTTTATTAAAATCTTCCATATAGCGCAAAAATGGATTTTTTCTACTTTGGTGTCATAATTGAGTTTTGTGAAACTAAAAGTAGTGTCACAAAGGAACTTTTTGTGAAACTGCTTTTGGTTTTTTTATTTGATACGTAATACGTTGGTATTGACCATTTCTAACCAACTACAGTCGAAGTCAAGCCAAGTGTCAACTTTTCAGATAAAAAACATAACCAGAAACACAACCGTTCCTAATCCAACTACCTAATCCTAAAAATCCCTAGATTATTTAAAAAACAGAATTTTAACATTTTCATAAAACGAAGAGCTCCAAAGTAGAAAAAATAGTATATTACACTCGTTTAACGAGGCATTGTGACATTCGTTCTATTGGAGCACTTCTCGCTGCGCTCGTCGTGCCCCAAAACCACTCATGTCACAATGAAGTCTCTTGTTAAACTCGTATAATAATGTACTATTTATTTTCGGGTGTGTCTGAACTTGAACTTGAAGTTGAAGTCATGTTGAAATTTGGAGGTCGGGATACAGCATCTGCATTGCTATTCAATTTACCTTTTTTATATTGAATTTCGTAATCAAACTCTTCTAGGCGTAAGCGCCATCTGACTAGTTTAGAATTTGGTTCCTTGAGAGAGAAGAGCCATTTTAGGGGTTGATGGTCGGTTACAATTTTAAATTTTTGACCATATAGATAGGAGCGAAAATATTTCGTTGCCCAAACAATAGCAAGTAACTCTTTCTCTATTGTTGAGTAGTTAATCTCGTGTTCGTGACGCGTATGCTACTGGAAGGTCTCTTCCTATAGGTCCTTGAGAAAGAACTGCACCAATAGCGTAATTACTGGCATCTGTTGTTAATACGAAAGGCTTGTCAAAATCCGGATATTGTAAAATAGGATCATTGGTCAGAATGTTTTTGCAAAATTCGAAACATGTTTTATAGTCTGATTCTTCGGGGTCAATTTTCCTATCTTTTTTCAATCTTATTGTTAAAGGTTTTGTTAATTTGGCAATTTTTTTTATAAATTTCCGATAATAACCTATTAGACCTAGAAATCCTTTTAATTGTTTTGGTGTTTTTGGAATGGGGTAATTTAGAATAGCTTTGATCTTGTCCGGGTTTGGTTTAATTCCTTCTGGGGTTATGACATGACCTAAGTAGTTAACTTCTTTCCTTAAGAACTCGCTCTTGTCCAATTGTATTTTTAGATTAAATTTTCGTAATCGATCGAAAACTACTGATAATTTGTCAATGTGCTCCTGAAGTGAAGTTGAAAAAATGATTATGTCATCCAAATAAACAATACAACAATCGTTCACCACGCCTCGTAGAATGTTGTCCATTACACGTTGGAAAGTGGATGGAGCATTTTTGAGCCCGAAGGGCATTCGGACGAATTCGTAATGCCCATTTTCAACAGTGAATGCAGTTTTTTGAATGTCATTTGGGTCGACTTCTATTTGATGGAAACCTGACGCCAAGTCAATTGTAGTGAAATATTGACTACGACCCAATTTATCAAGAATGTCGTTAATATTTGGTAACGGGTATCGATCTTCAATCGTCTCTTCGTTTAGTTTGCGATAGTCTATTACTATCCGCCACTTACGTTGTCCGGAGGCATCCAGTTTCTTTGGGACTACCCAAATTGGGCTCGACCAGGGAGAGTCAGACGGTCGAATTATCCCTTGTTCTAACATTTTAGTTACTTGACTCTGTACTTCCATTTTATGAACATGTGGGTAACGATATGTTTTAGTGTGTATGGGTGTATCGTCTCTTAAATTGATTTTATGTTTAACTGCATTAGTGAAAGTCAAAGGTTCTGATTCGAAATAGAAAATATCAGAGTATGATTTTAGTAGTTTGACTAGTTGCTTTTTTTCTTCATAATTACAGTGATCTAATCTAACTTTTGAAAAATCAAAATAACTTTTGTCATATTGAATGTTATTCAAATTTGGAATATCAAATTGTTCTTGAGGAATTACTTCGAAGGGTTGGGAAATATAAATTTTTTCGGTCTTATTTGTTGGATTTACTAACGTAGTTAAAGCAAAATTATCTTCAATTTTTATCACGCTTTCAGGAATCATGAAATCAGAAAATGTATACTTTGGAAGTAACGCAACACCCATTTGAACATTTGAAATGCGGATTTTTACTATTTGTTCCGATTTTGGTGGAACCGTGATGCAGCTGTTATAATCGCTCAAATTTTTTAAATTCAAAGAAATTTTTGTTTTTGGTAACACCAATTTACCTGAATTTAAATCGATACCTGCTTGTAATTTTTTCAAATTATCAATTCCGAGAAGACAATCAAAATAATTGTGAAATTTAAACAAATGAAATTTGATATTATTTTGGCCAGATCTGAAAATTTTAGGACATGTAACAGACATACTAAATTTTTCTCGTGTACAACCATGTGCTGTTGAAATAACAAAAGGATCATTTTTTATTAAATTTGGAAAATAACGTTTGGCCTTTTCTGGGTTAATAAAAGATTTTGTTGAACCGGTGTCAATTAAACATTTTAATTCGAAATTGTCAAAAGATATAATGATGTAGGGTAATTGTGAAGGATTATCATCAATGTTTAGTAATTCACCTTGTCCGAGGCAGCTTCGTCTAAGAAAGCTTCAGAATTTTGCTCAAAATATTCGTTATGCGAAGTTGACGGGTTACTTTCATTAAATTCTTCATCTTCTTCAGGACATTCCTGAATTTCAAGATCATTAATTTCATTTTCGGTGTTGTGTAATTCTTCAGCAATCCAGTTTTGTTGAGGACGTTTGAAATTATTTCTATTGGGGGTAAATGTATTTCTCGTGGTAACGCTCATAGGGACAGGTTTGTCCAAAGGCATGGGTCTTGGTTTAAATACGTAACTGGGATTTCGATTTGATGGGTTCTGATTAAAATTTTGTTGTCGATTAAATCCAAATTGCTGCGGTTGTCGATTAAATGCAAATTGTTGTGGTTGTTGATTAAATGCGAATTGTTGCGGAGGAATTTTTTGGAAATGTTTTAAATTTGGAGGTAGTTGTCTGTTAGTATTAACGATGGGTTTGTAAGATTTTGAATTGTCAGTTATATTAAAATCGTTAGTCAAAATTTTTAGAGCTTGACTCAAAGAACCAGGTTGTCTGGTGGACAAATAGTCGCCTAAGGAGGGGTTGTTTAAATGTTTAAGGAAAACTCTCAAAGCAAGATAATTTGAACTGTCGATCAATGTATCTTTGACTATTTGATCTCCTGCGAGTTGAGTCGAGATATAACTGATTTGCAAGTTTAGGTTTTCTTGCACCTTGGTGAAGAATTTGAAGATTTTGAATTTAATGAACCAACGGTTTCATATTACCTTGTTTTAAACTGCACAGTTCTATTGTGAGGGTTTGAAGGTCGCGTTTATCAGCGTACGTTGCTAACAGTGCATTTTTGAGGTCAATCCAGGTTTTGATTGAGTACGACGCAATATGATTGGCAGCATTGCACTTTATCTTATTTTTAATAGACTTTAATACTAGCGTATTTTGAAAATCGTCTGGTTGTCTGAAATTATAAAACTTTGCGATCAATTGTTCGCTTGTAGATATAAATTCTGTTAAGAGTGCCTGGTCTCCAGTAAACTCTGGTAGTATTTGTAAATACTCCATTTTAAATACTGAAGGAGAAGGGTTTTGCCCTGTAGGTACTCCTGTTTCTGGCATTTTACTTTAATTATTTTATTTTATAAATATTAATATTTAATAACTTTTATATATTGAACTTGCTTGTTCCTAAATTAATTCTTCAGTTAACGCTGATCGGAATTTCGAACGATCACACTGATACAAAAATAATACAAAAATAATTATGTGATTTCCAAATCCGAATCAGTAAGCTGTTAACGACATCTACGACTCACCAGCAATGTAGCATCTTCTGCCGAAGTCCGTCCCAAACTCGATAGGCTTCAAAGCGTTGAAACGCACCGTCGTCGTGTTGGAAGTCCGTGGATTAACCAGGTCCAATTTTCCCAGTGAAAGTCCTCTAAGCACTTCATGTTCACCTCGACACGATTTGGAAAGTCCGCGAAATTAATCGGGTTCACTGGCTCGGTCTTGAAGGAAAGTTCACGAAGATTTTTCCGAGGTTCACTTTAAACGGGCACTAAAACGTTAGCCTATCCTACCGACTGCGCCAATTAAGTGATGTGACGGACGACAAGACTTTTTAAAAATAATAATAATTTTTATTACGAAGCGTACAAATCACTAGCGAGCAACAGAGTGTCTAAGAAAGCTAACTACAATACTTTTATTAACTTAAAGCGTCTACTCAGCACTTCGGCCACTACACTGGGATTCCGCGAAAGTGCATGGTATAACTTGTATTTATTAAATCTCTTACTTTTTCGTTATAAAAGCGTAAAGATCTTAGGAAACTTAAGCAGAAATTTACAATGATTTACAATTTGCTTGATTTATAGTGAGCACACGAAATAAGAATTAATACCTCTACTATTATTTAAATAACATAACCCGGACATTAACCCCGACAATTCTCTTATACCCCTAGCAGGTATAAACCGCCAGTAAGTACCAAACCAAACCAACCCACCCACTATTTTACTTTTAGGATTTATTTGCGACGGGTTCTGTACTTGACAGTGGTTGGTTGATTTTTAAATTGTTAGAGCTTTGTCCCTTGAAGGGTGTGTCTTCTTTTAGAGGAATAACTAATTTCAGCAATTACAGCAACGTTTTTAATTTTTTTAAATTTATATTTATGTCAAACAATTGATGAATTTATTCTTTACCGGCTCCCATTACATTTTTTTTATATTCACATTGTTTACTTCAAAATAGGATTGTTTAAATATAGCACACTCATTTGTACTATAATTAAGTACCAAACCGGTAATATGACAATGGTGGGACCAAATTTACAGTGTCGACTTTAGAATGTTCCCAAAAAATTGTTTTAAAAAATATATGGTGTTTGTGATTTCATGGTACAAAAATTCCGTTTTCGGATTTGTTTAATTTTTTTTCTGGAAAGTGGATGCACATAGATTTTTTAAATATTTTTCATTAGTTTCCATTGTGTTAGTTAATCGATGGGCAGTGAAAATTTTCATAAAAAGTAACGTAAATTTAGGGAATAAAAGCTAACTGACAGCCTTAAAACCGAACAATGTAATAGACCTACCTCGAGATTTGTATAACGTTTTTTGGCAGACAATTTAAAAATCTAACAATAAATAATTTTGATTTAAAAATTGGAAGTTGACAACTGACTGACAGATGTTGTGTCAGTTCTAACCGGCAAATGACACAAAAGTCATCCGTTGGCGAACAAAAACTGCAAAAATCTATTGAATGGAAAAAAATTATTGTTGTTAAAGTTGTCGCATGTTTACCGCATCGTTTGTAAAACGCAGTTCAGGAGGCCAAAAAAATTATTACATGTTTGCTTACATAACATTAATCTAATATAACAAAATCATTTGTGCTGCAAACGCTGTATTAATATTAAACACTGTATTACAAACAATAGTACTTTTAGTGCCCTACATCAATCATTTTGTACTTCTCCGGTGTTTTCGGTGTTTCATGGTGTGTGATTTTAAACTTTTCTTGTATTTGGTTTTAAAATCGCATTGTCCACACGAAAACCACTGGATCTCATGTTGCTTTAAGTGTTTCATCATGTGTATTTTTAGGGCGCCCTTATGCTTACTTTTATAATCGCATTGTGCACATGAAAACCATTGAGCCTCATGTTCTTCTAAGTGCTTCAACTTGTGTACTTTTAGATTGTCCTTACGCTTACTTCTGTAATCGCATTGTCCACATGAAAACCATTCAATCTCATGTTCTTCTAAGTGTTTCGACATAGTGTGCGATTTTAGGGCTTTCTTATGCCGACTTCTGTAATTACATTGTCCACATGAAAACCATTGAAGAACTTCATGCTTTTCTGCATGTTTCAACAACTGGTGTGCCTTTAGAGCGTCTTTACGCTTACTTCTATAATCGCATTGTCCACATGAAAACCATTGAATATCCTGTCCCGTTGAGTGAGTCACCATGTGTTTTTTTACAACGCTCTTATACATACTTCTATAATCACAATCTTCACATGAGAACCATTGAATCTTATGTTTTTCTGCATGTTTCAACAACTGGTGTGTTTTTAGAGTGTCTTTACGTTTACTTCTATAATCGCATTGTCCACATGAAAACCATTGAATCTCATGCGCCTTTGAGTGTGTTACCATGTGTCTTTTTAGATGGACCTTATACTTACTTCTATAATCACATTGCCCGCATAAAAACCATTGATTATCATGTTCTTTTATGTGTTTCAATTTGTGTGATTTTAGAGCGTTCTTACACTTACTCCTATAATCGCAATGTCTACATGAAAACCACTGAATTTCATGTGATTCTAAGTGTATCACATGTTTATCAAAGCTACCCATGTGATGGCATTCAAGCCGCTTATATCCACTTGTAAAAACACAATCGCTTGTCACATGCTTGTACCAATCGAGCATAGTATCGGTCTCTAAATTACAATTTCGACACTCGTATCTGTGATCTCCTCTTGTATCAGTTTGCAAATGGAGGTGTCGCTCGCGTATGTGTCGTTTGAGGACCACTGTCATGTTAGTTGTAAAATTACAGTTTTGACAACGGTAGATTTCCACATCACTGGTTTTACAGTTAAAAGGTTCAAGTCCACGGTGGTGTCGTTCCGCATGTTTGGCCTTGAAAAACATTGAACCGGTCTTGAACTTGCAAAAATCACAATCATAAATAATGATGTTGTTGAGATTCACGTCGACTTTTTCTTTGGAGTACTCCATATCTGATGGTTTTGTAGGTACCCTGCGTATAGTCACTGTTAATAACTGGGGCCAAATACTATTCAAAAACACTTACCAAAAGGACCATAAATGATTAAATTACGTTCTAACCTCAAAATGTCAAATCGTTTTCCGGGCCAACCAGTAATTATCTGATTAGAACTGAAATCGTCAGAAGCAATGCTTCAACACACAAGGTGTCCTCAACAAACTTCACAGTGGTAGCCATAGACAATTTTAACCTAGAGTGCATCACGCTTTGTCAATGGCAGCGCTGTAGCAACGATGTCTTAAGGGGGGGTTTGACAGGTCTAGAAGTGAGGTTAGAATTATTTGAATTTTCAATCGAAGTTAAATTAAAATTTACAGTGCAGATAAGCTTTACAGGCTAGAAATCGCAAACCACTGGCATGAAGCTATGATGCCATATACTTTTCATATTTTATTGTGTTATTACGTAAAAATTACAATATTTTAAAGAGCCCGCGCTGTCGTTTACAGATTTCAAGTCGCTTGCATTTTAATTTTGCTCCTTACCGAAAGTTCTCAAGTGTGTCTCCTCATTCTGTATTAAGTAGGCTACGATGTGATACTGAGTACATGTTGTTTAAAGCTGTTATGTATAAATTAACTTGCATTGAAGAGTTTTGCTGCAGAGAAAAGCGCTTTAAACCTGAAAAAAAGTTCGCGAGGTTTACGTATGATGGCGCGCGTCGGATGAGAGAATTTGGCGCTACATTTAAACTCTCTACTTACGTTACGTTAAAGTTAAAAGCTGAAGATGAAGTACAACCCTCTAGCTTTATTTTTAAGGGTAGTTTATTAAGGGTGGTTGGTACGAAAAGAGAAACCTAAGTGCTAAATACGTTTTCCATGTAAAATATGCATATTTTAAAATTAACATAAACTTTATTTAAAAAAATTGCCTTTACATGTCTAGAAACAGAGGGTAGAAGACTGTTAGCGGAGCGATCTACATTATATAATGTATTGTGTGTTGCGCACCTCTCGCTTTAATCACACAACCGTAACCAAAAACCTCGTGAGGCCTCTCTTCTGTAGTTTCAAACAAACCAGTCGTGGAGAAAATCCGAAAAAATTCAGAGACGCATGAGAGGCCGACACGAGCATCCCCTATTTTTTTCACGTTTCTTTGTCGGTCGGGAGTGGTTCCTTGTAGAAGGGGTGGTTAAAGTTTTTTTTTAAAATCAACCGCACCGACGCTTTCCTCTAATTTCGTATAAACAAACCTGAGAATGTGGAATTAAAAAAAATTCATCCCTCAAGAGTGGACTCGGAAACCGGAGACATTAGGGATCTGGGGTTTCGACAAACCACCGACGGAAAAAATCCGAAAAAATTCAGTCGTTTTGTTTATCGCCATCGAATTTCCTGGAAATATGTCTATTTTTTTTCGTCTATTATGAGAATTTTGGTGCACTGGCAAATATGAGACCATCATTTCCAGAAATCTCATCCGAAGAATATAGATCGTCTGTTCCTGATATAATTTTTGTTAACTGACTTTTAGGCAAACGCCCCATTTTATTCAGATTTGCTTATTTCTATTTTATGAGAAGGGAAATTTTGGGACACGACGGAAACGGTAAAGTTAAATTTATTATATATTTTTGCAATTTTATTTTCACACAGGTAAAAGATAATGAGACGACGGCGCGACGGCACTGGAAGTATGGTAACGTGATTAATCTAGAACAATCCACATGAGAACGTCTGGGAATAATTGTTCACATAGGATGCTCTCATGAGCCTAGAAGATTCTGTCGCGGTGATCTCATACCATACCTCGCTCGTACAAGAGAATGATCTCATTTTTCGGGAATAATCTATTGCGCCGAAAGCATGATCTCATGATTCCCGGAATAGAACGAAACGAGAACGCCAGGAGGGGTATAAGAAGGGATCAAACGACGGAGCAAGTCAGTCGATTGGTAGCATCGTGAGCAAGTGATCAGCGCTTGTTATTGTAAAAGTTTGCACATAGTGAAAAGTTAGTTTTAGTGTTTTTTAATAAAAGTTAGTAGCTACGGTGTGCACCAGAATTTTCTTTAAATCCTCGAACCCACCCGGCTCAGGAGTGCTATTCCCATCTCCCTTCGCTTCAAAGCGTATACGTCTCAACTCGAAGGGTTTCAAAGCGCATACGCTTTGAGTTTCGTATTCCCATGTACCCTTCGCATCAGTCTTCGCATTGGGCGAGCGGTTACGTTTGGCAACGCCGCAATTATATCAGCTGTTTGCGTGGACGTATTGTCAATAGGTTAGATCGGGTTAAATGTTCCTGTCACCCCATTAGAAGGATTATAAACTTGGTTTTCCCGATAATTCTAAAAGAATGCCGCCAAGGGAATAAATCAATCATTTATGTGATTTGTTATTCATCCTTCAGCGCCATCCATAAAAGAGATTTCATTTCATCACTAAAAGTATATGAAATGATAAGAAGGAATTTGACACTTTGGATTTCTATAAATTACGTAATTTTCCAGCTGAACTCTGCAACATTTAAGGGAAGAAAATTCGAAGAGGCGGTTTATGGCG
The DNA here is from genome assembly GCA_963583935.1 of Diaperis boleti. Classification (NCBI taxonomy): domain Eukaryota; kingdom Metazoa; phylum Arthropoda; class Insecta; order Coleoptera; family Tenebrionidae; genus Diaperis; species Diaperis boleti. The sequence continues at coordinate 12,155,926 of OY757242.1, forward strand.
ATATGATGAGGACAAAGTTGTCGTTGAAGAAAGTGCTTTGCGAAAGAAAAGTGGCTGCATTAGAACGGACTGCAGAAGCCAATTAAACAACTGCTGCACCAAAGGAGATGGCATTAGTGCAAGGGGCTGCAGCCAAAGAGAGGAGTGTAGCAGCACAAGAGAAAACTGTTGCAGCACTTCAGTTGATTCCTCAACATCTTCTCGAACTAATTTGCTTTCCTTAAGTTTTCAAAAAATAGAAAATTGGACACTTATTTCTGGACAGAGGGAGTACTTAATTGCAAATGACTTGTTTGTTGTCAGTTTCATCTCCAATAAATAATAAGTGTACATACTTTAAATAGAATATAGTGTGCATAATATTATAAGTAGTTAGGGTTGATTATGTTTACTTAATAATAACATTTAATTTTAATACATTTTTCTTATTTTAATAAGCCCAATCATTATCGTCTAAACCTATCTATTATTCATTGCTTTGCTGCACGTCCTTCAAATCTGAAAAAATATAAATAAGTTCATACCCCACAATTATAGTTTCTTAAACAATGTACCTTCAAAAATAGATATATACAAATCCCAGTTTTTAAATTTTCGTGTGATAAATGATCGCAGCAAGTCCAACAAATATTGAAAAATATCTTTGTTAACACGAAATACTCGCAAAAATTGTTGGTTGGTTAATTCCTGGATTTCCATTTGCAACTGCATCAGCCTCTTCGGCAAGTTCCTTGTCGTTTAACAATTGCAAAAGTACAATAATATCCATAATATTAATGTTAATACTTTGCTCCACAAATTCGACTGTCAACACTGCTAACATGAAAAAACAAGAAGTTAGGTTGGGATCACTCAAAGCGTGTGGTAAATAGCGCTCGCTGCAAAACGAACGACTTTCCTTCGACTCAAACCGTATACGCTTCGTTTCGAAGGGTGAAGAATACGCTCGACTCGCTACCACTCGCGTGTGACGTCAATTTCGAAGTGTTCGTGTCGACGCGAAGGGTGAAGAATAGCACTCCAGGCAACGTTACAATAACAAACATGAGAAAATTGCACATTTAAGACAAAAAGAATTCACAATATGTGTTGAGAAATATTTGCAGCGGCCGTCGCGTCTGCCAGTTGGGAAAAACCAAAGGGTCGTAAATAATAATATTGATATTGTTGGTTATGTCCATATTTCTTAATTTAAAATTTATTTCTTTAATGGGTTAATTGGGCAGAAAAAATAACGATGATTAGTAGGGTGCCGACGTTTCGGCCCTTTTCGGGGCCTTCCTCATGGCTGTAATATTTATTTATTTTAATATTGATCATGTACTATTTGTTTATGTAATTACATACCTGTACTACTTGTAATTAAATTAAAAAGAAGGTTCGAGAATAAAATGAAGTAAAAATACAACACTGAGACATGAGACAATTAAAAACAAATATTCCTTCTTAATCCTAATATTCCTCACTCCAAATGACGAATGGAGAAGTTGACAATTTGTCATTAATAACTATGCCAACCTTGACAACATAACAGAACAATAAACACTAAATTTTTCTCTTTTGTAACTACAGTAGGCAACCATTAAAACTTAGATAATAGTATTAAACAAACAATAAATTATGAAAATTAAGCGAATGATCTGAACACTAACAATGCGAATTGATTAAAAATTGAAAATTACAAAACTCAAAATTACAAAAACCACACTTCTATTTTTTAGTTTCTATTTTTCAATTTGTAATTTTCAAATATTCTTAGTTTAAGTTTTATTGTAATGTTTGGACGGCACGTCGGCGTCTGCGAGCAAGTGGCGTCCGAAATCATACTGCAGCAAGAAAAATAAAACACCTGCTCATAAAGAAGCCAGAGTTGGGTTTGCACTGGAATACCTCCTTCAAAATGATTTTTGGAACCGGGTTATTTTAAAATAAAAGATTATGTTTTCATAAAATTGCGAAGGTCGGCGTGGTTCGTAGAATGCAAGATCTTTTGTATTTGGCAATGTCATTCCATCAAAATTATTTGAATTGATTTCACACTGACAACACACTTTTCCTTACTACAAGCCTAATGTTCACTTAAGGCTGCGTTTTAGTCTAAAATGGCGGGAGATTAATACCCAAATGACACTTTTATACAAATTTAAAAATTTAAACATTTTAAACGAAAATTGATTTATCAGGCACGTTGTAAATATTTATTGTGAGACACCTTTTCAACCGTTATGTCCAAAATTGAGCTAAATTACCAAAAAAAATATATAAAAGTTGCAAAAATCTTGGATCAGCTTTGGCGATAATTTTATACAAGTTCGATGGAGTATGAAATTATAAAGTGAATCCCAAATTGTAAGGAGGAAATAAGCTTTTGTTTTGACAAAATAGCCAAAATAAAACAGTACTTGACAGCTCCGACATCTTGCTTATTTTAGTTGAGCCTGTTGGTCACCATATTATGCGGTGGCGCTGTATAACGATTTGGCGGAAAATTTGTACAAATTCAAAGATTTACACACTTAAATAAAATTTAAATGCAAAAGTTTGGATGGATGGATGTTTGTTGCTCAATCACACCAGACCGGCTGAACGGATCTGGATGAAATTTGGCACAGAGTATAATCTGGAATAGCACATAGGCTACTTTTGACCCCGGAAAAATGTACGGTTCCCGTGGGATAGATTTGTTACAAGCTTTTATTTAACTTGCCTTGTTGGTATGTTAGTATGTGAGGGTCAAATCTTGCAAGCTAAATTAGAACCACTTCTTGACATCCGATTGAGCTGAAATTTTGTATACGCTTTTAGTTTTGGTGACAATACAATAAACAGTACTCAATATTGTAATACTCTCAAAATGGCCGTCGCCACAAGATGGCGGATGATGTATTTTTAGTCAACCAGATTAATATGGTTATCAAATGAAAGGGCTTGAAAAGTAGAAAACAAATTTAATATGGCCGCTGCTCCAAAATGGCGGATTATATTTTCTTTGCAACCCCTTTAATATGGGTGTCAAATGAAAGGGGTTAAAGAGTAGAAAACGATACAACTAGTCACATCACACTAAATTCAATATGACCGCCGCTCCAAGATGGCGGATTACATTTTTTTTTCAACCCCCTTAATATGGGTGTCAAATGAAAGGGCTTGAAGAGTATAAAACGATAAAGTTAATGACATCACACTAAATTCAATATGACCGCCGCTCTAAAATGGCGGATTACATTTTCTTTTAAACCCCTTAATATGGGTATCAAGTGAAAGGGCTTGAAGAGTAGAAAACGAATTCAATATAGCCGCTGCTCCAAAATGGCGGATTACATTTTCTTTTGAACCCTTTTAATATGGGTGTCAAATGAAAGGGGTTAAAGAGTAGAAAACGATACAGCTAGTCACATCACACTAAATTCAATATGACCGCCGCTCCAAGATGGCGGATTACATTTTCTTTTCAACCCCCTTAATATGGGTGTCAAATGAAAGGGCTTGAAGAGTATAAAACGATAAAATTAATGACATCACACTAAATTCAATATGGCCGCCGCTCTAAAATGGCGGATTACATTCTCTTTCAAAACCCCTCAATATGGGTATCAAATGAAAGGAATTGAAGATTGAAGAACGATAGTTAGTGACATCACACTAAGTTCAATATGGCCACGAAAAAATTCTAAAAAATCGAAAAAAAAAAACAGTAAAAGATATTTTTAAAAACAAGCTTTTATTTAATGCTCTGCAAAGAAAAAAATAAACTTTGAAATAAATCAAACCAAAGCAAACCCATAATTTTGTTACATCATACATCATGTTTTTAAAAATATTCTTTTACTATTTTTTTGTTGCCCCCCCTCCCAAATGGGCTCCGATGGTAGCTACACCCCCCTCTCCCAAGAGGGCCCCGATGGTAGCTGCTGAGAAAGCTTTATTTTAATTTAGGAAAAGTGCTTAATTTGTAGATAGAATAATATACAGGGCGTTTCAATGGAAATGAGCCACCGTTAATAACTTTTAAGGAAAAGAGATTTTTATCTCGACATGTTTTAATGCAATAGTAGACACGCTTGGTGCAACTCCATATCTCTGACAGGAGCAACCCCTAATTTTAAATAGGGATTGAGTAACATGTCGCTTGAAAGGTCTTTTAATTGTCTTTTCAACCACATAATAATTTTTTTAATTACATGGTCTACAAGTTAGTAATTAAAAAAATTACTTGTTTTGTATCTAGGCATACTTGCAAAACTTCTTATCCCACGGTGTAAGATTTTTGTACGGGGTGAGCGCGTAACTCGACACGAACTCGAAAAATGCAATATATAAGTGGGGGGATATTTGAGACCGGGAGGAGATAGTCCAAGCAAATTAGACGAAAAAACGACGAATAGAAGAAATAATTTAGAAGTTTTAAAATGTTGGTTATGAACTCCCAACAGGGGCCGAAATAAAGATCCGAAGAGTTCCTACCTCCCCGGGGGGAGCTTCATCCCCTTTTGCCCAAAAAAGCGCCCCCAGGAAGGTTTTCCCCATTTTTCTCCTAAACCGTAACTCCACGCACAATTCTTTTTCAATATTTATTTGTGTCGAATAGACTTTATGGAGTGTTAAACGGCTCTTCGAAAATAAACAAAAATATTTGTTTAACATATTATAACATCCATAAAATTCGAATTTAAGTTATTTATATTTATGTGTAGTGTGTTTATTAAAGAACAATGCCACGTTTTCGTGGACGAGGAGGAAATACTGACGACATACACGGAATTTATAATAAGTCTACACCCGCTATTGGTTAAATCGAACGACAGAAGATCAATTATTGACCTACAATGCAAATTTAAGAGACCGGGTTGCAAACACAGGTGCAAATGAAAGTCAAGAGCAACGCAATGAACGACTTTGTACTGAAACAAAGATAAGGACGTAATTTTTTTTTGTACTTAGAGCGTGACCTGGATGGTTCTTAGCTACAGTTGGACTCGCTGTTGTCGAGATCCAGATTTTTTTTTAATTTTCTGACCGATTTTGATGATTTTTTTCTGTACTTATGGTGTCACCTGGTAGTTCTTAGCTACAGTTGGACCCGGTAGGTGGCGCTGTCAGATATAGTTTTTTTCACATGGACATGGGGGCCCAGGGGGTCCCCTTGGGTTGGACCGATTTTTCGGCTCCACCGATTTTTATGATAATTTTTGTATATTTGGTAGGTATAGCTCGTAAACTATTTTTCACATGGACCCTGGGGGCCCCCATGGGCTGGACCGAGTTTTATGATATTTGATTTGTTGGATTTGTCTCCGCCCCGAATAGCAGAATAACTATTAAAACATAGATATAGGAGCCGAGGGGCGCCATCTTGGGTTTCAACCCTAAAGTTTAGCTGAAAAATCAAAAATAGGTAATTTTGTTTGGAAATCGCTACTTCAGATTACTTTTAATTGATGGCGTTCGTTGTGGAACTATCAGACGATATACAAAACTGTCATTTTTTCTTGAATGGCTACTTCGGAATACTTTTAATAGAACGCGTTAGTAGGTGATACGAAGTTCACCGGGTCAGCTAGTATCTTTATATTTATATATTATGATGTGGGGGAAAATGTGGAAAACACATTCAAGCCTAAATTTATATAATCAAAATAAAATCGTGTTCGTTGGTAAGCGCATCACTTGAGAACAGGTGGACCGATCTGGATATTTTTTTTAGTATTCGTAATAGTTCAAATAAGGTTTTTCGGACAATACAATTTGGAAAAGCTTCCCGGGAAATTGTAAAATTCGGAGAAAACTGAAAGTGCTTTTTTTCTGTGATTTTTGTATGACAATTATTTTAGTGGCAATTTTTCGACAAGCTTTATTCCAGCGACAATTTTTTTGTAACTATTTGCTATTACAATTTACAAGTAAAATTGTCGAGAAAAATAAGACTCGAGGTCTAAATATTGCCGCCAATTTTTGCTCTTCAGATTGATTCGTCTCTGTTGCTTGAGAAAATAATGACTCGTGCAAGCACTCGTCATTATTTTCATCGCAACAGAAACTCGTATCTCAATCGCAAAAATTATTGTGGGCAATATTTTGACCTCTCGTGCTATTACTACTACTATCTGATAGAAAAAAGTTTTTTTTTGGATGGCCCCTCTTTCCGAAAATGTGAAAAAAGCACACCCAATGTAAAATTGAGCGTGCAAATGCGAAAACCACACAGCACACGACTGAAAACAAGTTTCCGTAAACACGTACATAAACAAAGCATCCGATACGACAAATTGCATTTCAATCAAAAATAATCTCATGTCGTCGCCGTGATAACGAGTAAGCCCGATGGCTGCCGAAGTGTGAGGAGGATTAGGAAATTGAATAATTAAATAATTTTGCGTTCGGTCGCCATCTAGTGGCCAATTTAAATCCATAGTTCTCGAAATGGCCGTTATGGCGTAGGGACGCCCCCTTAACACCCGTGTAGTTCCTCTTCTTTCTTTGCGTTATTCGTGTGACTTAGTTTGTCAAACTAACATGTGACAATAATAGTGAAAAAGTATAAAATCGAGGTTATTCAAACGTCTAGCATATAAAGCCCATTTTACATTTAACATAAGTCAAATTTGAACTCTGTCCGAAATTTCGTGCTCGCCGTGGTACATATAGAAAACAAAAACAAATATTAAATTAAAAAAAAAAGAATAAGGGCGCAAATTGCTAAAAAAAGTAGTTAAACAGCAAAAATTAGATAATATATATTTTTTTAAACTCGATTCGACACATAAATTTACGGGTTACTTTGTTAAACGGTCGTTAAACTCAGTTCACAACTTTTCTATGAAAATAATGTCTAAAATAATTCAAAACTAAACTGCCACTCAGGAACTGGCCCTCAGGACCCTGACAGCTAACCTGGTCTAGGTATCCTTCCGAACTTGAGGTAATGGTGGTCAGCTCAGAATGGGTTGGTTGTGAAAGACCTTCTGGCGGTCGCAACTGAACGAACAACCGGCCTAGTCCCAATGGCCGCTCTGCAAGAGGTGGTGTTTGCGTGGAGGATTCCCGAGGTAGAAGAAAGTTTTTTTTTACCGGTTTTAAGTTATTACATACCTAGATGTTCTGGCTAACTTAACCGCTGATAATCTCTATAGTCCCCCAACGCAAATAACTTTTTTTGAAGTAAAACTTCTTTACGGACACTTGACTTGGAGAGTAAGCTGGTGAATGCGTGACGAGAGCGTTACGAAAAGTGTGATCAGGTGAAGCGAACCGAAGTTTTACTTCAGTCGTGTGGTGTAAAGCACACTCGTATTTTTTTTTACTACTGCCGTTCAGTCTTTTTTTATAAACAAAAACCAATTTTTTTTTTCTTTTTTTAATTTATCTCCACCAAAAGCAACGTGATCAAACAATATAACTGTGAACCGTTACAATACAAAATTTCGGAGGATGTTGCAAAGAACGCTCACACGCATTCGTGGCACGTACAATTTTCGATATCGGCGTTCATCCTGCTCCGGGATAGGCTCTGCTAACGTCCTGCAAAAACGTTGGAACTTGTCCTGAGAGATTAACTATACCGTCAAGGATGTAGTCATCGACAAGCCGGCCACAGCCCACAAGGGCTCTTCACCTCTGTGTGGACGCACGAATTGGATGGAGTGGTTCAGTCTCGTGCCCTTTTCTTTCGAGTATTCCATATCTGATGCTTTTGTAGGTACCCTGCGTGCAGTCCCTGTTAATAACTGGGGCCAAATACTGTTCAAAAACACTTACCAAAAGGAACATAAAAGATTAAATTACGTTCTAACCTCAAAATGTCAAAACGTTTTCCGGACCAACCAGTAATTATCTGATTAGAATTGAAATTTTGGTACTTTCAAAACTCATAAAATAGGTCGGACAAACCATCAAAAATACTCAAAGCAATTATTCAACACACAACGTGTCCTCAACCAACTTCACGGTGGTAGCCATAGACAATTTTAAACTAGAGTGCATCACGCTTTGTCAACGGCAGCGCTGTAGCCTACGATGTACTGGTAAGACATCGTTGGCTGTAGCGCTTGTTTGCAGTCTGCGGCTGAACGGGCAACTTTGAACAGCGCTTACTTAAAGCAGCTGTCAATTTATTAGGCGGAACTTATACACGCTGCAATTCAGTAGACTACGATATTTCGAACATTTTTTAGGGGCTACGTGGGTCTGTTTTAGCATGGCCCGCTGCAGTTAAAGCGACTGACACCTTTTTATGGCCATACTCCTCGCAATTTCCAAAAGCCGAATAATCCGCTCTAGTGTCGCTGAAGTACGGTAATCAACGCCACGATTTTCCTTGCAATTAAAATTGCGACCGATAAACCAGTAAACTATGGTATCAGTTTCAAGTTTTCTTCTTGGTGACATGGTAGTTCAAATAACGGTTGGTTCGTATTTCCACGAATCAAACACTTTCTAACCATATTAAAGAAGAAAAAAATAGAATAGTTTTTTCCACTACTAGCTTCAGAAAACATCATTACAATTATTATTGTAATGTAATGTAAAAATATTCCTCTCCAAGCAAATTAATAGAGAAAATCACCTCATGGGCACCCCATCCAGGGACACACTGTATATCATACAGTTAGCTTTTTCTTCTACGAGTTTTTGTATCGAACGTTTTCCTTTTTATCTTACCGATTATATAATTTACGCTTAGTTTTTATATCAAACATTCGGCACTTCAAATTTGAGAAATTTAAATATTTAATTATGAAAAAAAAAAAATGTAACTTACACAGTTGAATTTTTGATTACATTTGTGTGTGGTATGGTGTGATACGAGGGATTCTAAGCATAAGGTGTGTAGGTTTCTAAATACAAATGTATGTTCCAAAATTTATCCATATCCTCTTTTGCTGCTTTTCTATTTATGGTTTTTCACTTTTGTGAATATTTTTAAAACACCCCCAGTATCCGTTGCACAATAAATACAAGTACATAATACAATTTGTAACTTATATTTTTTGTGCAAGGGCATCTGGAATCAAAAATTTTTTTTTCCATTTTTTTTTCAATAATACGTTTTTTCTACTCCCGTTTCTAAAGTATAACTTCACACATTGGAAAAATAATTTTTTCTGCCCTTTTGGCACAGACAAAAAATTGATTTGGTAATATTTTTTTTATTAAATTTATTTATCCTCTGCAAAAAGATTGGGTAAAACTAAGATTACTTTTCCCAAAATTCTTATAATTTCGACGAAAAAATTGGTATTTTTAATATTATAATGGTAGAAAAAGTATACTGTGTACATTAAACAACACAAAAGTAAAAACAAATGTAATTTTATTTTTCGCCCCGGAAATGCGGAGCGAAAATTGCATTTCCTTGAATAGTCACGAAAACATTTACACATTATTTTGTAATTTCTGACACCTTAGAAAGAAAGAAACTACTAGATAGGTACAGTTACGGCCACGGAATTTTGGCCGTCACTTATCATTTATTGTCATAAGATGTAAGGCGACCCTTAGGTATTCGTAACCTAACTTTCTACTATTTCAAAGACTTGTCATTTTGACACTGACTCACTCGCATGAAAACACTAACAGTGACAAATTTTTAGATTTCAATTTCAAAAAGTCAATCATAATGACAATAAAGCATGGACTACATACATTTTCTTTTAATTGACATTAAAGTGACGGCTAAAATTCCATGGCCGTGACTGTACGTAGAAAATAATTGGTAATTCAATTTATTAAATTGATACATTAATTTTCATTATAATTGGGGATTTCAGAAAAAAAAATACACGACTCTTCAGTACGACGAGATACGGCACGGAGTGCCTCGTATCTCACTGCGGCTCCTCGTAAGTATCATTTTCCTGACTCTTCAGTAAGTAACGATTTATAATTTAGGCGCTTTCCAGATGTTTCTCCAGATCATTTTTTTTTCAATCGAAATCATTCAATTAAGTTATTTCCATCCGGAGAACATAACGAACAAACAAAAAAAGAATTCATATCGTCAGTTATGATCGAGACTGCATACAAAAATTATGATGAATAAAATATCTCCCCACTTGCATTTTCGTGTCGGGTTGGTGTCGGGTTGCGACACCGTGGGATAAGAAGTTTAACTTCAAAAAATGGCTTCATTGGAAGTGCTTGTCTCAAAAAAAGTACCATTTATCCAGTATAAACTTGAGTAAAATTAATAGTCCCAATATCTTCAAAAAAAAAATAAAAAATTATTTTATAGTTTGACACTGTCAGAATTTTCAAGTTTTCGCTTGTGTAAACACTTTCTGTCATGCAATAATAAAATGTCAGATAAATGTCACACTATTTTTATGAATTTTAAGCAATTTAAAGACTTGTCAAGGTGGTGTCAAAGTATAAAACGTTGTATTACACTCGTTTCTGTGTGAATTAGGGGCCTTCCGGCACTCGGGGCTTAAAACAGCACTCATTTCACTCACTTTTACACAGGAACTCGTATAATAATATACTATTTATCCCACAGGAAGCAAAAAATACACTGCGTGGAGAATGAAAAGATCTTTTCAACGATATGTCCTCATGACCCACTTTCCCTATTTAAAATATAAGGGTGCGTGTCAGTGCGGATAGGGTGCTTTAGTTAGAAGTTTGAAATTACCTCAAAACTTGTGCTCCTAAAAGTAAAAATAAATAAAATAAATATACAGGCTGTCCCATTTAAAACTCCCCAGTCCAGATTTCTCCGAATTGATTACTGTGATTTAAAAATGAACACGTCGATTTTATTTGCCAGGGGCACATCTTTTCAGATTTTTTTTAAGTTCCGGCGCTTCGCCCTCTTCGCGAGGGGGCTGTTAGCCCCAAAATCTTAAATGGCACTATGGGTCCAGTGATACCTCATTTGAAAGGTATTGGAGGCCTCTCTACAACTAACCACTTACTTTTCAATGTTTCGCAGTTTTTACCGTAAAAACGATAATTTTCTATTTTCAAGGTAATCCACATCTTCTCATGCTGTGTCCCACATAAACCACAAAAACAAACATGTAATTGCTGATATTAGACTTACTGAAATTGGGGGAATGGGTTCAGTTTTGCAAATCGTCTGTATTTCTGCATGGAAATGAAAGGTGGCCATATCCAACATTTATTACGTTAATTAGATCATTTAATGAAAAATAATCGTGTCGTATACTCCACATTCAGTTTTAAGTCCTTTGCGCTATTTAGCAATCAAAAGCAACAACGTAATGACACAAAAGTTTAATTTCAGCAATTACATGTTTTAAATGGGACAGACTATAATAAAAATGGACCTATCCCGGCGTTTTTCGCTAAACAACTCGAGTAAATTCAAGTGGGCAATTTTCGTTGATACAGCCGGTATAAACAGGCAGGAATGCGTTTTTTTCAGATTTTTTTTCAATTGAAAACATTCAATTGAGTTTATTTCCATCCTGGGATCGTAACGAACAAAATTAACTTAAAAAAATTTACTTTAAAAAAAAAGAGAACCGACTTCAAAATGTGAAAAATAATAATTATTAGAAAGAAAGAAAGAAAGAAATTTATTGGTGTTATCAGTTTTTAAACGTACATACAAATAATTTAAAAAACTACATATAAATAAATTTAAAAATTGTTACACAGGTCATAAATTTAAAATAAAAAATAAATAGACAATTTATAGGTTACACATTACACATTACCAACATTACTTTTGACGAGGACCTAAATAGGTCAAAAAATATAAAATAAATGGACAAACCCACACTCAAACTTTTCTGCTAGTGAACAGAATGCGGCCAACCATACAGAGAGAGAAAAAAAATATATCCCCCCAATAGCAACGCCGACTCCACAGTTCCCATGAAGGACCTAATCAGGTAACAAACATAGTTCTTTGACAGAGGTTGATGCCAAATACTCCTTCCAATCATAAAACGCCTGAGATGTTAAGAAAGATTTCATTATAGTCTTGAATTTTAAAATATCCAAATTCCGGATCTGTTCCGGTAACATGTTAAAAAACTTTATTCCTAAATAACCCGTACTATTCTGTGCCCTAGACAACCTTATATAAAATGGTCGTATATCTCTATTACCCCGAGTATGATGATTATGATAGAAGTTGTTTTTTGGGTATCGTGACTCATTCTTTTTTATGTGTATTAAACACTCTAAGATATATAGGCAGGGATAGGTAAGAATTCCCAATTCGATAAAGAAGGGTCTGCAATCTTCCCTATATCCAATACCCGCGAGGATACGTACAGCTCTCCTCTGCAGCCCAAAAAGGTCGTGCCTGATTGCAGAGTGACCTACAACAAGCAGGCCATACACCAAATGGGATTGGATGAGAGCGAAGTACGCTGACCTTAGGACGGGTACCGATACAGAGCCAGACAAACTCCTCAGAAGAAAGATGTTATTGTTTAGTCTACTGGTGACCACCCTACCCTGCTCCCCCCACTGTAATTTTGAGTCTATATGCACTCCCAAGAATTTTGTACTTTCGCTTGTGTTAGCTCCACCTGTGCGAAGAGTAAAAAGCACTTTGGCCGTTTTATTAGCGTTAAGACAAAGCTGATTATTAACAAACCAGGTCTCTGCTTCCAATTGTGCAACATCAGCACGCTCCAGAACGCGCTCCAAGGAAGCCCCACTGTTGGACAATGTGGTATCATCTGCAAACAGTATGGTTTCAGAGTTTTGCACCGATTTTGGAAAATCATTTATGTATATAAGAAACAGGATAGGTACCAATACCCCAACATCCAAAGAAAGCTCCCCCGAGCAGGCCCCATTTACACATACTACTTGTTTTCTGTTAGACAGGTATGACGAAATTAATTTACAGCTGTTAGGTAAAAAGTTGTAAAAATAAAGCTTTCTTATTAGTGTAGTATATGATACACAATCAAAGGCCTTAGTAAGGTCCAGAAAGGTGGCCAAAGCATATTCACCCCTTTCAAAACAGTCAAGTGTGTAATCAACAAAATCAAGCATTGCGTGTGTAGTGGAGCGTCCACTGCGAAAGCCATACTGATTTTCAACAAACAACTTTAAATTCTCAAAGTATGCTGCTACTATTTGGTTCTTTAATAGTTTTTCAAAGATTTTTGAAAATACCGGAAGTAATGAGATGGGCCTAAAGTTGTTCAAGTCTTTTCTATCACATTTCTTATGTACTGGAATGCACATAGCTTTTTTAAGACAATCTGGGAAGATCCCCTCCCGAATGCAGCAATTTATAAGCCTAGTTAGGGCAGGCACCAGCAGATCTTTTGCAGACTTAATAACGTCTGTACATATCCCATAGATATCCCTACTACGACCATTTTTAAGACTGTCCACGGCATCCCGAACAGCAACACAGGATACTTCTGTGAATTCAAAAAATGACGAGTTATATATTGGTAAGTCCTTCATGAATACTATAGGGTCAACATTACCTCCAGTAAGACCCCCTACAATACTGCCAGCCACACCCACAAAAAAATCACTAAATTCATCAGCAGAAAAGTTTGATTCCACCATAGATTTTTGTGGTTTACGAGATTTTATTATTTTCCACATAGCAGACACTTTGTTACTTGCATTATCAATATAGTTGTCATTAGCAAGTATTTTAGCATTTTTTATAGCAAGACGGTATTTTGCACGGAAGGAGTATTTATATCTTCTGAGTTCTACTGAGTTATTTCTAGTACATGCCTCTGTGATAAGTTGTAGTGTTTCACGCATGCTCCTCAGATCATCTGTAAACCATTGCACAACACTGTTAGTGCCATCCTTCCTAACTAACCTTGTTTTCTCAGGAAATGCCTCATTAAAAATATTATTGAAGATGTAGCAATACTGATTAAATTTGTCATTTGCATCAATATTGATACATTCAATAAATGATAAGTCCAAAGCCTCAAGCATTCCATACAATTGATACTTGCCCTTAAGAGTAATCGGTCTGCAAAGCTTTGTGATAGAAGTATTATCAACAGTTGGTGTTGCGAGGCAAAGCTCTATACCGATATGATCAGAAATTACAGCCTCAACTGGTGATACACTTATAACGCTACAACCCTCACTTACAAAAACATTATCAAGGCAGTTATCATATCTAGTTTTAAAATCTACTAGCCTGCTTAGACCAAAGGAGGAAAATAGATTGCAAAGTTCAATACATTGTCTATCCATACGATTATTAAAATGTACATTAAAGTCTCCCCCTATGATAACATTAACCCTACTCACATTAATACTTTGTAACAATTGACTAAGTGTATACATAAATATCTTAAAGTTACCTGAAGAGGATGACCTATAAATAGTTATTATTACTAAGTTCATCATAATTAATCTAATAGCAGAAATCTCACAATGAAGTTCAGAGGAGAGGTTCCTTAGGCCAATTAACTCTTCAGACTTTAGCTCAGGGTTTACTAAGCATAGCACACCTCCATGTTTATGAGTTTTTCGACCAAAGCTAGATGCAACTTGCATATTATTTATTTTAATCATATTTGAATTTTCACACAATAACCAATGTTCACTGACACCAATAACGTCATATTTATTGTTATTTGCACATAAAAAGCTCTCAAATTCACCTAATTTACTTAGTAACGATTGCACATTAATATAGAGAATATACATTACATTGGTACTTAATTGACATGTCTTATTCTTAGAAATTTCTGACCTCTTTACGTTGTTGTTTTTCATGAACTCTGTCCCTGTTGCACATCCTGTGGAAAATTTGCTCTCTCAGCAGCCTTGTCACTCCAACTTAGCCTGTACCTTCTAACAAAGGTATCAGTAGGCCAGAAAACAGGCTGCATTAACTTATCTAGGTCCTTTAGAGGAGCAGTAACTAGAAAAGATTTAGCCTGCCCCTCACTCAAACATCTTGCTGTAATATCAGTAATATCGCTGTTTGCTTTTATGAAAGAAATCATGCTCCCGGCCGTGTGTTTCTTGTTGCATCTACCCACATAGACATAGGCCCTACGGGGCACACCACACAGATTATCTGATGGATTACCAGTTCCAACAATGACATTCCCTCTACGCTTTCTCATCCATTTCTTTTGCACTTCAAATCCTTCCTCATTGACATTTTGCGCAGAAACAATAGCTCGATTTAGCTGCGATAGAGTTATTTCATTTTGTTTATCCATAGTTTTTTTCAAATTCTGCTTGTCAGTTTTATTAACAGCACCCTGACCATGTTTATTGCGATTTGAAGTATCACTAGCTGACACACTAGCATATGAACGGTAGCTAGGCTGAAACGCTGAATTACTCTTCTTTTGAGACCTTTTGAAAAGCTGCGAATTGTTGTTGTCACTTATATTGTAGTTGTTTGCTGGTACTGAAGCATCTACTGTCTGTGCGTTAGGTAATGATAAAATTCCAGAGCTGGTCATCCCAGAAGCCGAAAACTGAAACATTTTCGCCGAAGTATCGGACTTATTAGTTTTTTTCATTGGTGGGTTAGTGACCTCTGTAAACGTTGGATTCCTATTCACCTGAAAACTTGTGATATCTTCTTTAAGTAGTCTTATCTCCTCCCTAAGGTTTTTATTCTCCGCGATTAAAGTTGACATTGACACATTCATGTTTTCGATTAATGTTGTTAACTTGAAAATGTGTGACATAACATCATCATTGCTGTAATTTTCTGATGTCGATTCTCTCTCCCAACGGGCCCTTTTAACTTTTAATTATTACATGTGCTACCTAATGATCTGTTTGAAGTCTCTGCCAAGAAAAAAGGTTACAAATTTGTAACATACTGTAATTATACAGAAATATCAACAACGTTATAACGCATAAAAAATTCGATATCATTCGAGACGACCCTCATCAGATCCTGACTTGGTGACAAACCATTTCAAGAAAAAACACGTAAATTTGCTTTTTATGGAAGAGAACTTATTCCACTGGTTTTTGTCGTTTTTTTTTTCGTCCTTGTACGCTCTGCCATATACGTGATTCATCTTTAGCTACGGTTTCTTAGACATGTTCGCCGCTCACAACTCAGTGTATGCCGTGCGTCGCGCACAACCGCCGTAATCTACTCAGTTTATACTGGATGGACTCGTTTTCTTAAAAAAAAAGTTTAGCTGAACGCAATGTCGTAGAATGAGTTGTGATATAGCAAACTGACAAACCTTCTTTAAGACACGCAATAGTTCAGCTATTAATCAACAGGAGTCCGCCACCTTCTTGATCAAAAATATTCCATCTCTTTTGTCGGTGCTTTCTTTACACAGGGATCCCAGTCTTAACTAAAAGTGGTAATTTCCGTGACTTTTCCCTGTTTTCCCTGAACAATTTCCAATTCCCTGACTTTACTCAAGGCCACTATTAATGTCATTCCTTTAAAAAGCAAAGCAACTACACATATACTATAACTAACACGTTAAACGACCCAGTGACTAGCTCAGAATAATTCTCATTATCTGGGGAGTGGATAAAATTTGATAGAACAAGGAATATATACAAGGATTGAACAGAATAATAAAATAGATAATATTTTACGTTAGCTGAAACTCGATTCGACACATAAATTTACGGGTTACTTTGTTAAACGGCCGTTAAACTCAGTTCACAACTTTTCTACGAAAATAATGTCTAAAATATTTCAAAACTAAACTGCCCCTCAGGACCCTGACAGCTGACCTGACCTGACCTGACAGCTAACCTGGTCTAGGTATCCTTCCGAACTTGAGGTAATGGTGGTCAGCTCTGAATGTGTTGGTTGTAAAAGATCTTCTGGCGGTCGCAACTGAACGAACAGCCGGCCTAGTCCTAATGGCCGCTCTGCAAGAGGTGGTGTTTGCGTGAAGGATTCCCGAGGTAGAAGAAAAAGCTGGACGTCACGTTACACATTAGGTTTTTTTACCGGTTTTAAGTTATTACATACCTAGATGTTCTGGCTAACTGATGATAATTTCTCTAGTCCCCCAACGCAAATCACTTTTTTTGAAGTAAAACTTCTTTACGGACACTTGACTTAGGGAGTAAGCTGGTGAATGCGTGACGAGAGCGTTACGAAAAGTGTGATCGGGCGAAGCGAACGGAAGTTTTCTTTAATGCACGATTTTACAATAATTAATTCATAGAAATTGTTTTGCCTTAACGGGATTCGAACCCGCGTCTTATAGGTTGTAAATCCGCACTTCTCACAATACACCAAATTGCTTTGTCAGTTTAGTATGCAATTGCGCTACTTATCGTAATCGCTACACATGATTGCCGACTTTTCGCTGACGACAAACTGAAACATGCATTATCCAATACTGCAGACGATATTAATTCAGGATTCTCTAGCTCCATTTATAAACTTACATAAATTAAGAGCACTTTCACAATGGCGAACTGTTTTTTATATGGCGACTTCATTTGTCTTCAGAGACAACTGTTTATGGCATAAGTGACAATTACTTCTTGAATTGAAATTTCATAAACATATTTTTATTGAAGTAAAACTTCTTTACGCACGCTTGACTTGGGGAGTAAGCTGGTGAATGCGTGACGAGAGCGTTACGAAAAGTGTGATCGGGCGAAGCGAACGGGAGTTTTAATTCAGTCGTGTGGTCTAAAGCACACTCGTATTTTTTTTACCTCTGTCGTTCAGTCTTTTTTTATAAACAAAAACCAATTGTTTTTTTTTTGTTTGTTTTTTTGTTTTAATTTAGCTCCACCAAAAGCAACGTGATCAAACACGGTGAACCTGAATACAAAATATCGGAGGATGTTGCAAAGAACGCTCACAGGCATTCGTGGCACGTACAATTTTCGATATCGGCGTTCGCCCTGCTCCGGGATAGGCTCTGCTAACGTCCTGCAAAAAACGTTGGAACTTATCTGAGAGATTAACTATACCGTCAAGGATTTAGTCATCGACAAGATCAACATTATTACCTCTCACCGGTGTTAGTATGAATTCTGTAGGGCTGAGCCATTCCTGCAGGAGGAAGCCCTAGCCACTGACAATCCAAACACTTGTGGTGAAATCGGCCGGCCACATGCCACAAGGGCTCTTCACCTCGGGGATTCCATATCTGATAGTTTTGAAGGTACCCTGCGTGTAGTCCCTGTTAATAACTGGGGCCAAATACTGTTCAAAAACACTTACCAAAAGGACCATAAAAAAATAAATTACGTTCTAACCTCAAAATGTCAAATCGTTTTCCGGGCCAACCAGTAATTATTTGATTAGAATTGAAATTTTGGTACTTTCAAAACTCATAAAATAGGTCGGACAAACCATCAAAAATACTCAAAGCAATGCCTCAACAAGGCTTCAACACACAACGTCTCCTCAACCAACTTCACGGTGGTAGCCATAGACAATTTTAAACTAGAGTGCATCACGCTTTGTCAACGGCAGCGCTTGTTTGCAGTCTGTGGCTAAACGGGCAACTTTGAACAGCGCTTACTTGAAGCAGCTGTCAATTTATTAGGCGGAACTTATACACGCTGCAATTCAGTAGACTACGATATTTCGAACCTTTTTAAGGGGCTACGTGGGTCTGTTTTAGCATGGCCCACTGCATTTAAAGCGACTGACACCTTTTTATGGCCATACTCCTCGCAATTTCCAAAAGCCGAATGATCCGCTCTAGTGTCGCTGAAGTACGGTAATCAACGCCACGATTTTCCTTGCAATTAAAATTGCGACCGATAAACCAGTGAACTATGGTGTCAGTTTCAAGTTTTCTTCTTGGTGACATGGTAGTTCAAATAACGGTTGGTTCGTATTTCCACGAATCAAACACTTTCTAACCATATTAAAGAAGAAAAAAATAGAATAGTTTTTTCCACTACTAGCTTCAGAAAACATCATTACAATTATTATTGTAATGTAATGTAAAAATATTCCTCTCCAAACAAATTAATAGAGAAAATCACCTCATGCGCACCCCATCCAGGGACACACTGTATATCATACAGTTAGCTTTTTCATCTACGAGTTTTTGTATCGAACGTTTTCCTTTTTATCTTACCGATTATATAATTTACGCTTAGTTTTTATATCAAGCATTCGGCACTTCAAATTTGAGAAATTTAAATATTTAATTATGAAAAAAAAAAAAATTGTAACTTACACAGTTGAATTTTTGATTACATTTGTGTGTGGTATGGTGTGATACGAGGGATTCTAAGCATAAGGTGTGTAGGTTTCTAAATACAAATGTATGTTCCAAAATTTATCCATATCCTCTTTTGCTGCTTTTCTATTTATGGTTTTTCACTTTTGTGAATATTTTTAAAACACCCCCAGTATCCGTTGCGCAATAAATACAAGTACATAATACAATTTGTAACTTATATTTTTTGTGCAAGGGCATCTGGAATCAAAATTTTTTTTTTCCATTTTTTTTTTCAATAATACGTTTTTTCTACTCCCGTTTCTAAAGTATAACTTCACACATTGGAAAAATAATTTTTTCTGCCTTTTTGGCACAGACAAAAAATTGATTTGGTAATATTTTTTTTATTAAATTTATTTATGCTCTGCAAAAAGATTGGGCAAAACTAAGATTACTTTTCCCAAAATTCTTATAATTTCGACGAAAAAATTGGTATTTTTAATATTATAATGGTAGAAAAAGTATACTGTGTACATGAAACAACACAAAAGTAAAAACAAATGTAATTTTATTTTTCGCCCCGGAAATGCGGAGCGAAAATTGCATTTCCCTGAATAGTCACGAAAACATTTACACATTATTTTGTAATTTCTGACACCTTAGAAAGAAAGAAACTACTAGATAGGTACGTAGAAAATAATTGGTAATTCAATTTATTAAATTGATACAATAATTTTCATTATAATTGGGGATTTCAGAAAAAAAAACACGACTCTTCAGTACGACTTACTTTACTCGGAGCCTTGTAAAATACTCGGCACGGAGTGCCTCGTATCTCACTGCGGCTCCTCGTAAGTATCATTTTCCTGACTCTTCAGTAAGTAACGATTTATAAATTAGGCGCTTTCCAGATGTTTCTCCAGATCTTTTTTTTTTTCAATTGAAATCATTCAATTAAGTTATTTCCATCCGGAGAACATAACGAACAAACAAAAAAAGAATTCATATCGTCAGTTATGATCGAGACTGCATACAAAAATTATGATGAATAAAACATCTCCCCACTTGCATTTTCGTGTCGGGTTGGTGTCGGATTGCGACACCGTGGGATAAGAAGTTTAACTTCAAAAAATGGCTTCATTGGAAGTGCTTGTCTCAAAAAAAGTACCATTTATCCAGTATAAATTTGAGTAAAATTAATAGTCCCAATATCTTCAAAAAAAATAAAAATTATTTTATAGTTTGACACTGTCAGAATTTTCAAGTTTTCGCTTGTGTAAACACTTTCTGTCATTACTTTGTTAAACGGCCGTTAAACTCAGTTCACAACTTTTCTACGAAAATAATCTCTAAAATATTTCAAAACTAAACTGCCCCTCAGGACCCTGACAGCTAACCTGGTCTAGGTATCCTTCCGAACTTGAGGTAATGGTGGTCAGCTCAGAATGGGTTGGTTGTGAAAGATCTTCTGGCGGTCGCAACTGAACGAACAGCCGGGCTAGTCCTAATGGCCGCTCTGCAAAAGGTGGTGTTTGCGTGAAGGATTCCCGAGGTAGAAGAAAAAGCTGGACGTCACGTTACACATTAGGTTTTTTTACCGGTTTTAAGTTATTACATACCTAGATGTTCTGGCTAACTGATGATAATTTCTCTAGTCCCCCAACGCAAATCACTTTTTTTGAAGTAAAACTTCTTTACGGACACTTGACTTAGGAAGTAAGCTGGTGAATGCGTGACGAGAGCGTTACGAAAAGTGTGATCGGGCGAAGCGAACGGAAGTTTTCTTTAATGCACGATTTTACAATAATTAATTCATAGAAATTGTTTTACCTTAACGGGATTCGAACCCGCGTCTTATAGGTTGTGAATCCGCACTTCTCACAATACACCAATTTGCTTTGTCAGTTTTGTATACAATTGCGCTAGTTATCTTAATCGCTACACATGATTGCCGACTTTTCGCTGACGACAAACTGAAACATGCATTGTCCAATACTGCAGACGGTATTAACTCAGGATTCCCTAGCTCTATTTATAAACTTACATAAATTAAGAGCACTTTCACAATGGCGAACTGTTTTTTATATGGCGACTTCATTTGTCTTCAGAGACAACTGTTTATGGCATAAGTGACAATTACTTCTTGAATTGAAATTTCATAAACATATTTTTATTGAAGTAAAACTTCTTTACGCACGCTTGACTTGGGGAGTAAGCTGGTGAATGCGTGACGAGAGCGTTACGAAAAGTGTGATCGGGCGAAGCGAACGGGAGTTTTAATTCAGTCGTGTGGTCTAAAGCACACTCGTATTTTTTTTACCTCTGTCGTTCAGTCTTTTTTTATAAACAAAAACCAATTGTTTTTTTTTTGTTTGTTTTTTTTTGTTTTAATTTAGCTCCACCAAAAGCAACGTGATCAAACACGGTCAACCTGAATACAAAATATCGGAGGATGTTGCAAAGAACGCTCACAGGCATTCGTGGCACGTACAATTTTCGATATCGGCGTTCATCCTGCTCCGGGATAGGCTCTGCTAACGCCCTGCAAAAAACGTTGGAACTTATCTGAGAGATTAACTATACCGTCAAGGATTTAGTCATCGACAAGATCAACATTATTACCTCTCACCGGTGTTAGTATGAATTCTGTAGGGCTGAGCCATTCCTGCAGGAGGAAGCCCTAGCCACTGACAATCCAAACACTTGTGGTGAAATCGGCCGGCCACATGCCACAAGGGCTCTTCACCTCGGGGATTCCATATCTGATGGTTTTGTAGGTACCCTGCGTGTAGTCCCTGTTAATAACTGGGGCCAAATACTGTTCAAAAACACTTACCAAAAGGACCATCAAAAATTAAATTACGTTCTAACCTCAAAATGTCAAATCGTTTTCCGGGCCAACCAGTAATTATTTGATTAGAATTGAAATTTTGGTACTTTCAAAACTCATAAAATAGGTCGGACAAACTATCAAAAATACTCAAAGCAATGCCTCAACAAGGCTTCAACACACAATGTCTCCTCAACCAACTTCACGGTGGTAGCCATAGACAAATTTAAACTAGAGTGCATCACGCTTTGTCAACGGCAGCGCTGTAGCCTACGATGTACTGGTAAGATATCGTTTTCTTCTTAGTGACATTGTAGTTCAAATAACGGTTGGTTCGTATTTTGACCAATCAAACACTTTCTAACAATATTAAAGAAAAAAAAAACATTATTACAATTATATCATGTGATGCTTGAAACAAAGACTTGAGAAATTGATTTTCTCCACCTTACACAATAATGGATTTTTCTCTCAGTAGATAATAAAAACAATTGACAATGTTGGCATGGTTACGGTCGTAGTTGATAAGTATAGCACGAGGAAGCTGGAATTTCTTGCAAAATCTTAAATTTTCCACGGATATCTTAGTTAAATTCGCTCCGACCTTTCGCATTATCATGATTATCATTTGAAGAAAAGTTAAACAAATGTGCTAGTAGTGAAAAAATAGCGTATAATTCAAGGTTGAGAAGTCTTTTCTTAGTCTCGCAATATTATTACCCGCGATGCTTCGCATCTGACCGCAACGAAGTCACTTAAGAATTCCAAGAAAAGAGTGTCGGAAGTGATCTCGACGCTCTGAAGAGAAAAGTCTCCGCAGTCTAGCAGGCGCTGTTCCACTGTTCCAGTGTTCCGCAGTCCCACTGTTCGACGAGGTCAAGCTCCCTACGCCCAAATCGGCATCTTTTACAGTCTTTTAAAAATACTTCTTGACCTCCACTCGGGGTGAAACTTTCACCGCTGTAACCGGAAAAATAGCGCGCAGCTTATGCAACTTTCCGGAAGTCGCTACGACCACCCCAAGTCACCGCGAGCCACGCCCTCCGCACCGAAACATTAAAGTGTCCCGGAAAAATGCTTCCCATTATCAGATTGGAGCTTACATCATTTTCATCAGCAAGGAAGCGCGCTCCGGACCTCACCGCTCCGGAATCGCTATCTTGCCCGGAGCCGCGGCCGTTCCGTCCCGAAGAGATTGCTGTGATAAATTCTTGAAAATTATGAAATTAGGAAATATCAAGAAATGTTCAACGACTACCAAAACTATGTAGTAACGAAATTTATAAAGTTATTAACAAAGTAATTAAATAACTAAATAACGAAATGGATTATTTAATTTTGAGAGGGTTTTAGGTTTTCAACGTCTTAGGAGTACAAATGTCCAGAGATTGGGGAACTGGGAGACTGAGAAATCAAAAGTCTAACAGACTGAGAAAATGAGATAGTAAAGGACTCTAACTTACTAACTAACTAACTAACTAACTTAGAGATTGAGAGACTGGAATACTTGGAGACTGCGTAACTGATAGACTGGGGGATTGAGAGACTGACAGACTGGGGCACCTGTGCCTGAAACTGAAAACTAGGAAGCTGAGAAAATAATTAACTGAGAAAGTGTGAAAGTGGAAAGCTGAAAAACTGATAGAGAAAGTGAAATAATTAATATATCGAGAAAACTATGGAAGAAACTGAGAAATTGAGAAACCAAAACTGAGACACTTTAGTACTAACAGACTGAAAGTTTGGTATATTGGCAAAACGGGAGACTGAGAAAGTTAAGGACTGTGAAAGTGAGAGACTGGGAGACTGGAAGAATTAAAAAAATGAGAAACTCAAATGGTCAGAAGTTCTTTCGGTGTTGGTATAAATGCCAGCATTTTACAAACTTTAAGAACATCGGCATGATGTGGGATTTACAATAATTTGTGGCAAACTATTACCTACAGAATAAATTAATATGTCTAAAAATAAACTGCAAACGAAGCTATACTCCATTTGGCGGCATTCTTTTAGAATACCGAGTTTATAATCCTTCTAATGGGGTGAGAGGAACCTTTAACCCAATCTAACCTACATTTGACAATACATCACGCAAACAGCTGATATAATTGTTGCGTTGCTAAACGTAACTGCTCGCACGACACGAAGACCAAAGCGAAGGGTAGATTGGAATACGAAACTCAAAGCGTATGCGCTTTGAAAGCCTTCGAGTTGAGTCGTATATGCTTTGAAACAAAGGGAGATTGGAATAGCACACCAGGTTGGGCTAAACGTTTCGCGCATGCTTCACAGAAAAAGGCGGCTGGTTTGGAAATGGTTCTTTTATAAGGAGAATGTAAAATAATAAATACCCAACAAAGTGTTATTAGATATCATACCTTAATTATTTGTATATCGCAAAAAGAATACAACATTATTTTATAATACGGATGAATACGTACCTACCCAAAAAAAAAGCATGGCTGAAATCGTTTTTGCACCCCTTGAGAAGACAATTTTGGAGAATACTAAAATATTTCGCGCACAAGGTGAGCTATAGGAATAGCAGTTATTAAAACTATATCTACGTCAATTTTTTGCAATCTAACTGCAATATTTCAGTAAAAATCAATATGCAAGATTTTTTTGCAATATTTTGTTTTCCACACATTTGGAATATATCTCAGCAATATTGTTGCAATATTACCTATGCAAGTAACAGATTGTAACATTTTGTTGTTGTTAATAATAAAATTTTACCAATTCGTACAGTAATAGGCTTTTCAGCGTCTCAATTGGTAAAAACAAAGGTTCGTTCATTATTTTTGAAGTTATGGAACGATTACCTCTTGTAATCGAAAACTTCTTTTTGACGAAAATACTGAAATTTCGTGTCGAAAACTGCTATATCTTGCCTAGCTTTTATCATTGAGCGAATGAAACCAAAGTTACGAAATGTCTTCAATTTTGCACGGACAACTAATAATTGAAAATGGCAAGATATTCCAGTTTTCGACACGATTTTTTTTTTGTGGGGCTTCTACATATTTTCATAATAATTCTTTTTTTAAATAATATTGTGGATGTATATTGTAGTAAAGATAGTAATATAGTTGTAAATAAAATTCAGCTTGTAAGCTTAAAATCGTATTTTTTCAAAAATTCAAACCTAATGCGCCACTTTAAGACATTGGCCCATAGAGCTGAAATTTTGAACGAACACGTCTTATACTATAGATCATCTATTGATAATACAGGAATATTGAAATTAAAAAAAATTCACTTCACCCCATTGTACATGTCTGCCTTAATAATAATATTAAATAGTTATTTACAATCGAGTTTGGTAGATCAAATTCAACATTGTGAGATTTTAATTTTGAAGCACGTGGCATCCCCGAGTGCTTTATTAATTAATTAGATTGGAGGTTGACAACTGAATGACAGATGTTGTGACAGTTCTAACCGGCAAATGACACAAAAGTGATCCGTTCGCGAACAAAGACTGCAAAAAGCTATTAAATGGAAAACATTTTGTTACGCCACTGGAGATCACGCCGCCACTGAACATATTTGTTAAATCTTTAAGAAATCATAAGAAACAGCAGGGAGAGAATTAGCAGGCCAGAACGAGGAGACATTCTTGAGAGAACTATTGATTATTTCGGTTGTATTAGATCAACAATGATTATTGAAATCTGGCGGTTCTTGACGGTCTTTACCCTTAACAAATTTGTGGAAGTATTTTACTGTAACAAGTATTTCTCTGATTTTAAAGTTGCCGCATTTTTACCGCATCGTTTGTACAAATCATCTTACTAGTTCAGGAGGCCAAAAACATTATTACATGTCTAATCTAATATAACAAAATCATTTGTGCTGCAAACACTGTATTACAAGCGATATTACTCCTAGTGCCCTACATCAATCATTTTGTACTTATCCGGTGTTTTCAGTGTTTCTTGGTGTGTGATTTCAAACTTTTCTTGTATTTGGTTTTAAAATCGCATTGTCCACACGAAAACCACTGGATTTCATGTTGCTTTAAGTGTTTCACCATGTGCATTTTTAAGGAGCCCTTATTCTTACTTTTATAATCGCATTGTGCACATGAAAACCATTGAACTTCATGTTCTTCTCCATGTTTTAACAACCGGTGTGTTTTTAAACCGTCCTTGCGCTTACTTCTATAATCGCATTGTCCACATGAAAACCATTGAACCTCATGTTCTTCTAAATGACTCAACTTGTGTATTTTTAGAGTGCCCTTACGCTTACTTTTGTAATCGCATTGTCCACATGAAAACCATTCAATCTCATGTTCTTCTAAGTGTTTCGATATCTGGTGTGATTTTAGGGCTATCTTATGCCTACTTCTGAAATCACACTGTCCACATGAAAACCAACTAACCTCATGTTCTTCTGGGTGTTTCAACAACTGGTGTATTTTTAGAGCGTTCTTACGCTTATTTCTATAATCGCATTGTGCACATGAAAACCATTGAACCTCATGTTCTTCTAAGTGGCTCAACTTGTGTAATTTTAAAGCGTCCTGACGCTTATTTCTGTAATCGCATTGTTCACATGAAAACCATTCAATCTCATGTTCTTCTAAGTGTTTCGATGTCTTGTGTAATTTTAGGGCTCTCTTATGTCTACTTCTGAAATCACATTGTCCACATGAAAACCATTGAACCTCATGTTCTTCTGCATGTTTCGATAACTGGTGTGTTTTTAGAGCGTGCTTATATTTACTCCTATAATCGCATTGTCCACATGAAAACCATTGAACTTCATGTTCTTCTAAGTGCTTCAACATGTGTAATTTTAGAGTGCCCTTATGTTTACTTCTGAAAACGCATTGTCCACACGAAAACCATTTAATCTCATGTTCTTCCACATGTTTCAACTTGTGTGATCTTAGGGCTCCCTTGTGCTTACTTCTGAAATCGCAGTGTCCACATGAAAACCATTGAATATCCTGTCCCGTTGAGTGTGTCACCATGTGTCTTTTTACAGCGTCCTTATACATACTTCTATAATCACATTGCCCACATAAAAACCATTGATTCTTATGTTCTTTTATGTGTTTCAATTTGTGTGATTTTAGAGCGTTCTTACACTTACTCTTATAATCGCAATGTCTACATGAAAACCACTGAATTTCATGTGATTTTAAGTGTATCACATGTTTATCAAAGCTACCCTTGTGATTGCATTTTTGGCATTCAATCTCCTTATCCCCTCTGGCAAAAAAACAAACGCGTGTCACATGTTTGTACCAACAGAGCATGGTACTGGTCTCTAAATTACAATTTCGACACTCGTATCTGTGATCTCCTCTTGTCTCAGTTTGCAAATGGAGGTGTCGCTCGCGTATGTGTCGTTTGAGGCCCACTGTCATGTTAGTTGTAAAATTACAGTTTTGACAACTGTAGATTTCCACATCACTGCTTTTACAGTTAAAAGGTTCAAGTCCACGGTGGTGTCGTTCCGCATGTTTGGCCTTGAAAAACATTGAACCGGTCTTGAACTTGCAAAAATCACAATGATAAACAATGATGTTCTTGAGATTCACATCGGCTATTTCTTTCGAGTACTCCATATCTGATGGTTTTGTAGGTTCCCTGCGTGTAGTCACTGTTAATAACTGAGGCCAAATACTATTCCAAACACTTACCAGAAGGACCATAAATGATTAAATTACGTTCTAACCTCAAAATATCAAATCGGTTCCCGGGGCAACCACTAATTATCTGATTAGGACTGAAATTTTGGTACTCTCAAAACTCATAAAATAGGTCGGACAAACCATCAAAAATCCTCTAAATATAATCAATACAATGCTTCAACACAAATTGTCCTCAACAAACTTAACGGTGGTAGCCATAGACAATTTTAACCTAGAGTGCATCACGCTTTGCCAACAGCAGCGTTGTAGCGCTTGTTTGCAGTCTGTGGCTGAACGGGCAACTTTGAACAGCGCTTACTTGAAGCAGCTGTCAATTTATTAGGCAGAATTTGGACACGCTGCAGTTCAGTAGACTAGGGTATTTCTAACATTTTTTGGGAGCTCCGTGGGTCGGTTTTTGCATGGCCCACTGCATTTAAAGAGACTGACACCTTTTTATGGCCATATAATCACTCCTCGCAATTTCCATACGCTCTAGTGTCGCTGAAGTACGGTAATCAACGCCACAATTTTCCTTGTAATTAAATTAAAGTTGCGACCGATAAACCAGGAAACTATGGCGTCAATTTCAAGTTTGCTTTTTGGTGACATGGTGGTTCAAATAACGGTTTGTTTTCGTATTTGCACAAATCAAACACTTTCTAACCATATTAAAGAAAAAAAAATACGAGTGTGCTTTAGGCTACACGACTGAAGTAAAACTTCCGTTCGCTTCGCCCGATCACACTTTTCGTAACGCTCTCGTCACGCATTCACCAGCTTACTCCCCAAGTCAAGCGTGCGTAAAGAAGTTTTACTTCAACCAAAATCCGTTTATGAAATTTCAATTTAAGAAGTAATTGTCACTTAGGCCATAAACATAAACTCTCTGAAAACAAATGAAGTCGCCATATAAAGAACAGTTCGCCATTGTAAAAGTGCTCTTAATTTATGTAAGTTTATAAATGGAGCTAGAGAATCCTGAATTAATACCGTCTGCAGTATTCGATAATGCATGTTTCAGTTTGTCGTCAGCGAAAAGTCGGCAATCATGTGTAGCGATTCAGAATTCAAAAGAATCCAAGAATCGAAAGAACCCAGTGAACCCAGGGAACCAAGAAAATGCAGAGAGTCCAGAGAGTCCAGGGAGTCCAGAAATCCAGAGAACCCAAAGAATCCACAGAACCCAGCAGGCCCAGAAAATCCAAACAACCCAAAGAACCCAGAGAACCCAGAAAACCCAGAGAACTCAGAGAATCCAGAGAATGCAGGGAATCCAAAGAATGCAAGAAATCCAAGAAATCCAAGGAATCCAACGAATCCAAGGAATTCAAGAAATCCAGTGAACCCAGAGAACCAAGAGAATCCAGAGAGTTCAAAGAGACCAGAAATCCAGAGAATCCGGGAAATCCAGAGAATCCAGAAAATACAGAGAACTCAGAGAATCCACAGAACCCAGCAGGGCCAGAAAACCCTGAGAATCTAGAGAATGCAGGGAATCCAAAGAATCCAAAGAATGCAAGAAATCTAAGGAATCCAAGGACTCCAAGGAATCCAAGGAATCCAAGGAATCCAAGGAATCCAAAGAATCCAAAGAATCCAAAAAAACCAAGAGAACCAAAAGAATCAAGAGAACCCAGAGAACCTAAAAAACTCCAAGAACCCAAAGAACCCAGAGAACTCAGAGAACGTAAAGAACCCATAGAATCCAAAGAACCAAAATAACCAAAAGAACCCAGAGAACCCAGAAAATCCAGAAATGCAGGGAATCCAAGAAATCCAAATAATAAAAAAAAAAAAACAGAGAACCCAGACAACCTAGAGAACCCAGAGAACCCAGAGAACCCTGAGAATCTAGAGAATGCAAGGAATCCAAGGAATCCAAGGAATCCAAGGATTCCAAGGATTCCAAGGAATCCAAGGAATCCAAGGATTCCAAGGAATCCAAGGAATCCAAGGAATCCAAGGAATTCAAGGAATCCAAGGAATCCGAAGAGTCCAAAGAATCCAATGAATCCAAAGAATCCAAAGAATCCAAAAAACCAAGAGAACCCACAGAACTCAGAGAACGTAAAGAACCCATAGAATCCAGATCATCAAAAAAATCCAGAGAATCCAGAGAATGCAGGCAATCCAAAGAATCCAAGGAATCCAAAGAATCCGAAGAATCCAAAGAATCCAAAGAATCCAAAAAAATCCAAATAATCCAAAGAATCCAAAGAACCAAGAGAACCAAAAGAATCCAGAGAACCCAGACAACCTCGAGAACTCAGAGAACCCAGAGAATCCACAGATCCCAGAGAAAATAGAGAATCCAGAAAACCCAAATAACCAAAGAAACCAAAAGAAATAAAAGAACCCAAAGAACCAAAAAAAAAACAGAACCCAAAGAACCCAGAGAATCAAAAAAATACAGAGAATCCAGAGAGCCCAAAGAGTCCAGAAATCCAGAGAATCTAGAGAATGAATAAAATACAGAGAACCCAGAGAATCCAGAGAACCCAGAGGACATAGAAAATCCAGAAAACCCAAATAACCAAAAAACCCAAAAGAAATAAAAGAACCAAAAGAACCAAAACAACAAAAAAACCAAAAGAACCAATAAAACAAAAAAAAAAACAGAAAACCCAGAGAACCCAGAGAATCGAAAGAATCCAGAGAATACAGAGAATGCAGGGAATGTAAGGAATCCAAAGAATCCAAAGAATCCGAACAATCCAAAAAATGCAAGAAATACAAGGAATCCAAGAAATCCAAGGAATAAAAGGAATCCAAAAAATCCAAAGAATCCAGAGAATTCAGAGCGTCCAGAGAATCCAGATAATGCAGGGAATCGAAGAAATCAAAATAATCCAAAGAATCCAAAAAATCCAAGAATCCAGAGAACCCAGAAAACCATGAGAAAGCAGACAAAGCAAATAGGTGTATTGTGAGAAGTGCGGATTCACAACCTATGAGACGCAGGTTCGAATCCCGTTAAGGCGAAAAAAAAAAAAATTCTATGAATTCATTATTGTAAAATCGTGCATTAATGAAAACATCCGTTCGCTTCGCCCGATCACAGTTTTCGTAACGCTCTCGTCACGCATTCACCAGCTCACTCCCCAAGTCAAGTGTCCATAAAGAAGTTTTACTTCAAAAATAGAACACACGCCAAACACAGGTTCGAATTTGAAAAATTGAAGATGTCAATTGAAAAACGTAACATAAGCGCACAATTATTTTATATTAACAACTCGGTCCGCAAACAAAAGACTATCGTTATGTCCAATAATAGTACATTATCACACGAGTTTAAGAAGAGGCTTCATTGTGACATGAGTGGGTTTGGGGCACGACGAGCGCAGCGAGAAGTGCCCCAATAGAACGATGCCTCGTTAAACGAGTGTAATGTACTATTTTTTCAACTTTGGAGCTCTTCGTTTTATGAAAATGTTAAAATTATGCTTTTTAAATATTCTAGGGATATTTAGGATTAGGTAGTACTGGTTGTGTTTGTAGTTGTTTTTTATCTGAAAAGTTGACACTTGGCTTGACTTCGACATTAGTTGGTTAGAAATGCTCAATACCAACGTAATACGTATCAAATAAAAAAACCAAAAGCAGTTTCACAAAAAGTTCCTTTGTGACACTACTTTTAGTTTCACAAAAACTCAATTATGACACCAAAGTAGAAAAAATGTTTTTTCCACTACTAGCTTCAGAGAACATCATTATAATAATTATATCATGTGATGCTTGAGACAAAGACTTGAGAAATTGATTTTCTCCACTTTACACAATAATGGATTATTCTCTCAGCAGATAATAAAAACAATTGACAATATTGACATGGTTACCGCCGTAGTTGATGTGTCGATTTGACATTTACTGTCTTTTTTTTGCATTATTAATGAAAGCTGATAGCTCAACAATGTAGAACTGGAAAGCTGGAATTTCTTGCAAAATCTTAAATTTGTCATGGATATCTTAGTTAAATTCGTTCCGACCTTTCGCATTATCATGATTATCATTTGAAGAAAAGTTAAACAAATGTGCTAGTAGTGAAAAAATAGTGTATTGTGAAAATAATTTTATCTTTTCATTAACCTTACATATTTTGTTAGTTTTTTTTCGGTTGTTTGATGAATTGTTTTGGGTTTGGATCACCTCGCTGTGAAGGGATTGCTGTTTGGGGCATCCTAGAGCATTTTACCACCAGAAAGGGGAGATGGTATTCGGCGTACCACATTCTTGAGTTTAAGCCGCTGTTTTCTTCGTACTTTTTACTCTATTCTCGCTCGAACTAATTTCTACTGTAAACCGTAATTGTGCTCGACATTACGGATTGTTACTCTCAATGTTATCGTTTTTCTTCTTCATTCTTCGCTGTGCTGGTGTTATCTGGTTCCATCTTTCATTCTGGAAGTATGCAACACTTTTCCCACTGCCTAAAACGCCAAGGGGCTAAATTAATGGAACCTCGACTGGGTAATGCACCCTTTGCATTAGAAAAATGTTATAGTGCTCATGCGCAAAGGGTGGTGTTTTCAGCGACCTTGATATTGGGTTGGTAGTACTCTGGTACTGATGGTTGACTTCAACGACGTCAGAAAATTTATGGTCGAAGGTTGACTTATTGTTGTCACTTGTCACAGCTGTTCATTCTATTATCGCGTTATTTTGAAGCTCTGTGATGTTTGCTACAAAAACGAAAAGAATTGGTTGTTATCAGGACTTTCAGAATTTCTTGGAATCGAAAACAGTGGGACAATTGCACAATATTTTTTCGAATTCGGATATAAAGGAACGGCACATTTAGGCATTTTTTATAACCACTATACACCACTTCTTGTCCTACAAATTTTTAGGTTAAAGCATGCCAGTTGGGGCTGTTATTGTTAGGGAATTTCCATTTTCGGAATTTAATGCTGGCGTGGGAGAAATCACTAGATTTCAATTTGTGTGATTTTAGAGCGTTCTTACACTTACTCTTATAATCGCAATGTCTACATGGAAACCACTGAATTTCATGTGATTTTAAGTGTATCACATGTTTATCAAAGCTACCCTTGTGATTGCATTTTTGGCATTCAATCTCCTTATCCCCTCTGGCAAAAAAACAATCGCGTGTCACATGTTTGTACCAACAGAGCATGGTACTGGTCTCTAAATTACAATTTCGACACTCGTATCTGTGATCTCCTCTTGTCTCAGTTTGCAAATGGAGGTGTCGCTCGCGTATGTGTCGTTTGAGGCCCACTGTCATGTTAGTTGTAAAATTACAGTTTTGACAACTGTAGATTTCCACATCACTGCTTTTACAGTTAAAAGGTTCAAGTCCACGGTGGTGTCGTTCCGCATGTTTGGCCTTGAAAAACATTGAACCGGTCTTGAACTTGCAAAAATCACAATGATAAACAATGATGTTCTTGAGATTCACATCGGCTATTTCTTTCGAGTACTCCATATCTGATGGTTTTGTAGGTTCCCTGCGTGTAGTCACTGTTAATAACTGAGGCCAAATACTATTCCAAACACTTACCAGAAGGACCATAAATGATTAAATTACGTTCTAACCTCAAAATATCAAATCGGTTCCCGGGGCAACCACTAATTATCTGATTAGGACTGAAATTTTGGTACTCTCAAAACTCATAAAATAGGTCGGACAAACCATCAAAAATCCTCTAAATATAATCAATACAATGCTTCAACACAAATTGTCCTCAACAAACTTAACGGTGGTAGCCATAGACAATTTTAACCTAGAGTGCATCACGCTTTGCCAACAGCAGCGTTGTAGCGCTTGTTTGCAGTCTGTGGCTGAACGGGCAACTTTGAACAGCGCTTACTTGAAGCAGTTGTCAATTTATTAGGTAGAATTTGGACACGCTGCAGTTCAGTAGACTAGGATATTTCTAACATTTTTTGGGAGCTCCGTGGGTCTGTTTTTGCATGGCCCACTGCATTTAAAGAGACTGACACCTTTTTATGGCCATATAATCACTCCTCGCAATTTCCATACGCTCTAGTGTCGCTGAAGTACGGTAATCAACGCCACGATTTTCCTTGTAATTAAAATTGCGACCGACAAACCAGGAAACTATGGCGTCAATTTCAAGTTTGCTTTTTGGTGACATGGTGGTTCAAATAACGGTTTGTTTTCGTATTTGCACAAATCAAACACTTTCTAAACATATTAAAGAAAAAAAAATACGAGTGTGCTTTAGGCTACACGACTGAAGTAAAACTTCCGTTCGCTTCGCCCGATCACACTTTTCGTAACGCTCTCGTCACGCATTCACCAGCTTACTCCCCAAGTCAAGCGTGCGTAAAGAAGTTTTACTTCAACCAAAATCCGTTTATGAAATTTCAATTTAAGAAGTAATTGTCACTTAGGCCATAAACATAAACTCTCTGAAAACAAATGAAGTCGCCATATAAAGAACAGTTTGCCATTGTAAAAGTGCTCTTAATTTATGTAAGTTTATAAATGGAGCTAGAGAATCCTGAATTAATACCGTCTGCAGTATTCGATAATGCATGTTTCAGTTTGTCGTCAGCGAAAAGTCGGCAATCATGTGTAGCGATTCAGAATTCAAAAGAATCCAAGAATCGAAAGAACCCAGTGAACCCAGAGAACCAAGAAAATGCAGAGAGTCCAGAGAGTCCAGGGAGTCCAGAAATCCAGAGAACCCAAAGAATCCACAGAACCCAGCAGGCCCAGAAAATCCAAACAACCCAAAGAACCTAGAGAACCCAGAGAACTCAGAGAATCCAGAGAATGCAGGGAATCCAAAGAATGCAAGAAATCCAAGGAATCCAACGAATCCAAGGAATTCAAGAAATCCAGTGAACCCAGAGAACCAAGAGAATCCAGAGAGTTCAAAGAGACCAGAAATCCAGAGAATCCGGGAAATCCAGAGAATCCAGAAAACCCAGAGAACCCTGAGAATCTAGAGAATGCAGGGAATCCAAAGAATCCAAAGTATGCAAGAAATCCAAGGAATCCAAAGACTCCAAGGAATCCAAGGAATCCAAGGAATCCAAGGAATCCAAGGAATCCAAGGAATCCAAGGAATCCAAGGAATCCAAGGAATCCAAAGAATCCAAAGAATCCAAAAAAATCAAGAGAACCAAAAGAATCAAGAGAACCCAGAGAACCTAAAAAACTCCAAGAACCCAAAGAACCCAGAGAACTCGGAGAACGTAAAGAACCCATAGAATCCAAAGAACCAAAATAACCAAAAGAACCCAGAGAACCCAGAGAATCCAGAAATGCAGGGAATCCAAGAAATCCAAATAATCCAAAAAAAAAAACAGAGAACCCAGAAAACCTAGAGAACCCAGAGAACCCAGAGAACCCTGAGAATCTAGAGAATGCAAGGAATCCAAGGAATCCAAGGAATCCAAGGAATCCAAGGAATCCAAGGAATCCAAGGAATCCAAGGAATCCAAGGAATCCAAGGAATCCAAGGATTCCAAGGAATCCAAGGAATCCAAGGAATTCAAGGAATCCAAGGAATCCGAAGAGTCCAAAGAATCCAATGAATCCAAAGAATCCAAAGAATCCAAAGAATCCAAAGAATCCAAAAAACCAAGAGAACCAAAAGAATCCAGAGAACCCAGAGAACTCAGAGAACGTAAAGAACCCATAGAATCCAAAGAACCAAAATAACCAAAAGAACCCAGAGAACCCAGAGAATCCATAAAATGCAGGGAATCCAAGAAATCCAAATAATTCAAAAGAACCATAAGAACCCAGAGAACCCAGACAACCTAGAGAACCCAGAAAACCCAGAAAATCCACAGATCCCAGAGAACATAGAGAATCCCGAAAACCCAAATAACCAAAAAAACCAAAAGAAATAAAAGAACCAAAAAAACCAAAAGAACCAAAAGAACCAAAAAAAACAGGACCCAGAGAACCCAGATCATCAAAAAAAATCCAGAGAATCTAGAGAATGCAGGCAATCCAAAGAATCCAAGGAATCCAAAGAATCCAAAGAATCCAAAGAATCCAAAGAACCAAGAGAACCAAAAGAATCCAGAGAACTCAGACAACCTAGAGAACTCAGAGAACCCAGAGAATCCACAGATCCCAGAGAAAATAGAGAATCCAGAAAACCCAAATAACCAAAGAAACCAAAAGAAATAAAAAAACCCAAAGAACCAAAAAAAAACAGAACCCAGAGAACCCAGAGAACCCAGAGAATCAAAAAAATCCAGAGAATCCAGAGAGCCCAAAGAGTCCAGAAATCCAGAGAATCTAGAGAATGCATAAAATCCAGAGAACCCAGAGAATCCAGAGAACCCAGAGGACATAGAAAATCCAGAAAACCCAAATAACCAAAAAACCCAAAAGAAATAAAAGAACCAAAAGAACAAAAAAAAACAAAAGAACCAAAAGAACCAATAAAGCAAAAAAAAACAGAAAACCCAGAGAACCCAGAGAATCGAAAGAATCCAGAGAATACAGAGAATGCAGGGAATGTAAGGAATCCAAAGAATCCAAAGAATCCGAACAATCCAAAAAATGCAAGAAATACAAGAAATCCAAGAAATCCAAGGAATAAAAGGAATCCAAAAAAATCCAAAGAATCCAGAAAATTCAGAGCGTCCAGAGAATCCAGATAATGCAGGGAATCGAAGAAATCAAAATAATCCAAAGAATCCAAAAAATCCATTAATCCAGAGAACCCAGTGAACCCAGAAAACCATGAGAATGCAGACAAAGCAAATAGGTGTATTGTGAGAAGTGCGGATTCACAACCTATGAGACGCAGGTTCGAATCCCGTTAAGGCGAAAAAAAAATTCTATGAATTCATTATTGTAAAATCGTGCATTAATGAAAACATCCGTTCGCTTCGCCCGATCACACTTTTCGTAACGCTCTCGTCACGCATTCACGAGCTTACTCCCCAAGTCAAGTGTCCATAAAGAAGTTTTACTTCAAAAATAGAACACACGCCAAACACAGGTTCGAATTTGAAAAATTGAAGATGTCAATTGAAAAACGTAACGTAAGCGCACAATTATTTTATATTAACAACTCTGTCCGCAAACAAAAGACTATCGTTATGTCCAATAATAGTACATTATCACTATCATTATCGAGTTTAAGAAGAGGCTTCATTGTGACATGAGTGGGTTTGGGGCACGACGAGCGCAGCGAGAAGTGCCCCAATAGAACGATGCCTCGTTAAACGAGTGTAATGTACTATTTTTTCTACTTTGGAGCTCTTCGTTTTATGAAAATGTTAAAATTATGCTTTTTAAATATTCTAGGGATATTTAGGATTAGGTAGTACTGGTTGTGTTTGTAGTTGTTTTTTTATCTGAAAAGTTGACACTTGGCTTGACTTCGACATTAGTTGGTTAGAAATGCTCAATACCAACGTAATACGTATCAAATAAAAAAACCAAAAGCAGTTTCACAAAAAGTCCCTTTGTGACACTACTTTTAGTTTCACAAAAACTCAATTATGACACCAAAGTAGAAAAAATGCTTTTTTCACTACTAGCTTCAGAGAACATCATTATAATAATTATATCATGTGATGCTTGAGACAAAGACTTGACAAATTGATTTTCTCCACCTTACACAATAATGGATTATTCTCTCAGTAGATAATAAAAACAATTGACAATGTTGGCAGGGTTACGGCCGTAGTTGATGTGTCGATTTGACATTTATTGTCTTTTTTTAACCGACTTCAAAAAAGGAGGAGGTTATCAATTCGGTTGTATGTTTTTTTTTTTTAATGTTTGTTACCGCAGAACTCCGTCATTTATAAACCGATTTGTAAAATTCTTCTTTTATTTGAAAGAGTATACTTACAGATTGGTCCCATTTTCACCATTTCAGGATCTGATGAGGGGATCTCATGGAAATCGAAAAAAATCCTCAAATTTTCGCTCCCTTTAATTAACCGACTTCATGTATGCACACCGATTTCTTCGTCAATTGTGGACTAATTTACAAAATTCTTCTTTTAATTGAAAGAGGATACTCTAA
This sequence comes from Diaperis boleti, assembly GCA_963583935.1. Taxonomy (NCBI): domain Eukaryota; kingdom Metazoa; phylum Arthropoda; class Insecta; order Coleoptera; family Tenebrionidae; genus Diaperis; species Diaperis boleti. Next base: position 12,193,483 of record OY757242.1, read on the forward strand.
AGGTGGTTACATTGTTAAAAAATCAGGATCTGATCAGGGAATCCCATGGATATCGAGAAAAATCCTCAAATTCTCGCTGCCTTTTTAACCGACTTATCATGTATGTTCACAGATTTCTTTGTCAGTTGTGGACCGATTTACAAAATTCTTCTTTTATTTGAAAGGGTATACTCTTGACGTGGTTCCATTGTCAAAAAATCATTATCTGATCAGGGAATCCCATGGAAATCGAGAAAAATCCCCATATTTTTTCTTCATTTTATGTATAAATATGTTCATACCGATTTCTTCGTCAACTTTATTGAGGACCTCAATATTGGAGAAGCGTCTTTACTAGGTATCACTAACTTATCACTTAAAATTGTAAAAAAAATTGCTTTAAAAAAAAGAGAACCGACTTCAAAAAGTGAAAAATAATTGAATATATGTATTATTACATGTACTACCCAATGATCTGTGTGAAGTCGGTGCTAAGCCAAATAGGTAGTAGATAGATAGGCTGCCTGCTCCAGCCACATCGAAGGTCTCCCGGCGAACGCACCGGAATGCGTGAGCGTGGGTGGGGGGCTCGTGCTGAGCAAAACACCCCAAACGGCAGACGTCGTTGACGGTCGTCTCGAATGATATTGAATTTTGTATGCGTTATAACGTTGTTGATATTTTTGTATAATTACAATATGTTACAAATTTGTAACCTAATTGGCTTGGCACGGACTTCAGACAGATCATTGGGTAGTACATGTAATAATACATGTATTCAATTATTTTTCACTTTTTGAAGTCGGTTCTCTTTTTTTTAAAGCAAATTTTTACATTATTAATGAAAGCTGATAGCTCAACAATGTAGAACTGGAAAGCTGGAATTTCTTGCAAAATCTTAAATTTGCCATGGATATCTTAGTTAAATTTGTTCCGACCTTTCGCATTATCATGATTATCATTTGAAGAAAAGTTAAACAAATGTGCTAGTAGTGAAAAAATAGTGTACTGTGAAGATAATTTTATCTTTTCATTAACCTTACATATTTTGTAAGTTTTTTTTCGGTTGTTTGATGAATTGTTTTGGGTTTGGATCACCTCGCTGTGAAGGGATTGCTATTTGGGGCATCCTAGAGCAGTTTACCAAAAAATTGTGATAGTATTCGGCGTACCACGCTTTTGAGTTTAAGCCGCTGTTTTCTTTGTGCTTTGTAGTCTATTCTCGCTCCAACAAATTTCTACTGTAAACCGTAATTGAGGAGTTGGGTGCAAAAAGGGCACTTCTCTAATAACGTCATTCGGAGATATGGCGTTCCAAAGTTTCCGGTCGCTAGAAATTTGTAAAACAATGTTTTCTTCTAAATGAGAATTTTAAAATACAGGTTTCTTCCATATGGTTATCGCACTGTTAGCAATGGCAAGGCGTTATATGTATTTGAAATATATGAAAAGCTAAAAAAAGTGACTGTGTAATATGCCCTTCTTGCATATAACGCCTAAACCGGGTCTTAAAGTGGGATTGGAAGCCTTTTAATGCAGTAATAAGGTAATATTTATTCATTCACAGTTAGAATAGGTAACAGTAATGTTAAATTGAAACACATAAACTGAAAACAATTTTTTTAGTGAAAAACTAGAATATAAAATGAAAAAAATTATCAATTCAAGTTCCTGAAACTGAGACACGCTGAAACAACAGGTAGATAACAGTAAATCACTAAAAATCAAATGATCAACAATAAGGTAATCAGTAATCCAAATCAGTGAAACCGGAACCGTTTTATATAAAAAAGGAACTGTCATTTTGGCATTCTATGCAAAAAGGGCACTTTTAATCTTGTCATTTTTAGCAGATTCCAGCCGCCTGGTGTACGATAGCAGAAGCAAGTCGTCATCAGTACATAAAGAAGGGGTCATTTTAAATAAAAATACATTTTAAAGAAAAAAGACACTTCCCGGGAAGTGCCCTTCTTGCACCCAACTCCTCAATTGTGCTCGACATTACGGATTGTTACTCTCAATGTTATCGTTTTTCTTCTTAATTCTTCGCTGTGCCGGTGTTATCTGGTTCGATCTTTCGTTCTGGAAGTTTGCAACACTTTTCCCACTGCCTAAAACGCCAAAGGCCTAAATTAAATAAATACGTCGACTGGGTAATACCTACACTTAAAATTTCTTTGTGTCTCGTCGGTAAATAATGAAGAACTTCTTTTGTTTACGTCTACATAATCTCACACCTGTCAAGCAGCGGTACGTCAATCGTCACCGCGTCGCTGCGAAGCTTTCTTCCGGCCGGCGTTTTCCGTCAAAAAGAAACATTACTATTCGCTGGTTGATGAAACGTGGTGGTAGTTATAATTAAATTGGAATTATCAGCAAGGGATTAACGCATCCGTTTCATCGAAGTGGGTGATTCTCGTCTCGTTGGAAACATTCGTAAATCGACGGAATAATTTTCGACTTGGAGGGATTAAAACCACCGAATAAGTCGTCCACGTGGTGCGTCCACCTTTCGTTTTCTTTGGAGTCGTCCAGGTCCCTCATTGGAGATAAGGGCCTTTCTGTTTGTTAAATGGGGTACTTAAAGGGGAATCTTCTTCATTAGGGTGCTGGCTCGGGGTGAACCCTAGAATCTTCACCACTTAATTTATCTGGATTGGAACTACGCCATCGAGGGTGGTATTCCTTGGAAGTTCCAGCGTGGACGATTAAGGAGGACTTAATTGTGGCAGGGCTGGAGAATCGTCATCGTGTCCTTCTGGAAGACAACTCTATCGTCTCTATCGTGTTTCATAAAACTAATTAAATCTCCGAATCGTCGTCGTAACCATCCTCTTCTGTGGTAAAAACTGGTGGCGTCCATTTAAGTAAAAAAAAGAGTTAAAGATATAGCATAAATAACAATCTCATAGAGCTAGATTTGGGATGGTATCAAACCAATTTTTGGTACGCAAGTCTTTTCTTAGCCTCGGATCTTGGGTAATTAAATAGCTTGACTAGGAAAAATGTCTTATCAACCTTGATGTATAATTACTATTTTTAGGGTTCGTACCTCAAGGGTGCCCACGGGACCCTATTACTCAGGCTCCACTGTCCGTCCGTCCGTGACACGGCTGTATCTTTTAAACCGTAATAGGTAGACACTTGAAATTTTTACAGAGTGTGTACTACTATGGTCGCTATAGCAATAAAAATAAAATAAAGTTAAAAAGAAGAAAGAAACGTGTTTTGTTTTCGGCGTGTTTTTACTAAAGAATTTTTTAAAAATGTGTAGTGTTACCCTTCGTGTGCGAGTCCGACATTATAAAACTTTTTTTTTTTATAAAACTTGATTAAAGATGTTTTAATTTTATTATTTCTTACTAATCAAATAGAGTTAAATATTTCCTTAGAAACCGCAACTATAAATACACTCATAATTCCATTGGTAGCTACTAACTAGGGCAACTAGGGCTATTAGAATCCTTAACTCCCTCATATTTTATGTGGTTTCAGAACAATCAACAGAAATGAAGCCACAGTTCTTGAATCCACCACTGAAAGTATTTCTCGCATTGGCTGAATTGAAAGATTTTTCAATTTCAATTTCTGTTGAAGTGCTGTTGATATTTGAGTTTCTGCATTTTTTTTTTAATTTTTTCTAATGTATTTTTCCCAACTAGTTGGACCATGCAACGCTTCACTCGATAGGTTAAAAAAATGTTCAGGACCAAACGGACGTAGACATATTGAGATATCCCTAAAATACATCATACTTTGCGACGCAGAGGAGAACTTTGAGTTGCCTATCCGGCAAGTTGCTTTGAAGTTAGCAACAACCAACAGAGGTTGGCAGCGGGATGAGTTTGTCGTGACTAAAAGAAATGGTTGGCATCCCTGCTAGGTGGTGGAAGAAGGACCGGCGGTCATTACATAGATTCATTCCACTTTTAACGTTAGAAGCATTAACTAACGCTTAATTCTCCTGTTTTTAAAGTTGAGTGTGCTTAAAGTTTAAATTGCATTGTTTGACCGGCGTTTGTTCCACGTGCACACCAGAAACTCCTAGAGAAAAGCCATTTCATATTTTACCGTTATTCCACCATTTTGTCTGCTAGGGACGTCATAAAATTCGCCATGTTGAAAATGGAGTCGTTCCGCCTCTGCATCTACATGTCTTGTTAAGAATTCTAGCCTTCGCTTAAACTAATGTCCACTATTGCTACTCGAAGTATTCCGTGGACCTCGCGTGAACCCAGGAATTTGGAAAGCCAAAGGTTGGTTTTTAGTGTAGTTTGTTTGTGCATGTTGGTAGTTTTTTTTGTTGAGCCTGCTGTTCTCGCATCGCGATCGTTTCAAAATGGCTTCCAAATAAAACGTTGCGTTACTGTATATTTTATTTATTATGTTGTTTGTCCGTACATGTTTTGAGGCAACAGATAACCAAATAGGGAGTTATGTGGCCGTACTTCGGCTATACCTATACCTGGGAGGTGGGAGACCAAGTTTTAGACTTTGCGTTGTCTCTTGGGGTATAGGGGACCCAGAAAAGGGAGTTGCTACTAACTCCTTGAGCCTACGAAGTTGGAGTTGCAGTCCTGTTCTCGGGCTACTGACAAATTTCTTGCTTCACAAATATTTAAAATACTAAATAACCAAAAGAATAGTCCCCGAGGGAAGGGCCGCTAACTTGGAATTGGTTTGGACAAGCCTTAAAGAAAGACAATGAACTAAGCAGGTCAAGGATAATTCAGTAACAAATTCATTTTTCCAATCTTTCGGCTCAACCAGAACGGCTTTTCTGGTAGTTACAGCACCCCCTCCAGCGTCTAGCCATCGTAACAAGGTAATTCCGGTTTCTATTGGTCTCCGGGAAGAATGTCCATCCGTAACTTTTGCCACCGATCACTCGGGTTCCGAAACTTGTGGTAATTGAACAGCAGCCGTATAGAGGGGGCGGTTACACAGCCGTCTAAGGGTGAACTACAAGATCCGTCATCTACAACCGCGTGCCGCAACTTGTAAATATATTGTAAATAGTTGTACATAGGGTGATTAATAAACTGTAACACCGAGCCGAATTTATTTTTCCCTCCCGCCAAACCAGACAGCAGCTGACCCCTGACCACGTGAAAAAAAAACGTGCGCTCGAGGCAACCACCGCCGTAAATACACAAGCGTCACAAGGTTTTAATTTTGAAGCACGAGGCATCGACGAGCAATGAGATTTATATTACGATTTTTGACCGACAATTATTATTTAAAAATAAACAACATTAAAACATTGGAGGTTGACAACTGACGGACAGATGTTGTACCAGTTCTCACCGGCTAATGTCAATAGTTTATGCAATTTTATCGCATCGTTTGCAAAAATCAGATTCACATACGTTTTACAGTTCAGGAGGCCAAAAAAATTATTACGTTTGCCTACATAGCATTTAATCTAATATAACAAATCATTTGTGCTGCAAACGTTGTACTGATATTAAACACTGTTTTACAAACAAAATTATTGCTCTACTTCAATCATTTTGTACTTCTCCAATGTTTTCAGTGTTTCATCTTGTGTGTATTTAAGTTTCTCTTGTATTTAGTTTTAAAATCGCATTGTCCGCATGAAAACCACTTGATCTCATGTTCCTTTAAGTGTTTCACCATGTGCATTTTTAGGGAGATTTTCTTCCTACTTTTATAATCGCATTGTGCACATGAAAACCATTGAACCTCATGTTCTTCTAAGTGGTTCAACTTGTGTAATCTTAGAGCACCCTGATGCTTAGTTCTGAAATCGCATTGTCCACATGTAAACCATTCAATTTCATGTTCTTCTAAGTGTTTTGATATGTTGTGTAATTTTAGGCCTTTCTTGTACTTACTTCTGTAATCACATTGTTCACATGAAAACCATTGAACCTCATGTTCTTCTACGTGTTTCAACAACTGGTGTGTTTTTAAACCCTCCTTGCGCTTACTTCTATAATCGCATTGTCCACATGAAAACCATTGAACCTCATGTTCTTCTAAGTGGCTCAACCTGTGTAATTTTAAAGCGTCCTGACGCTTATTTCTGTAATCGCATTGTTCACATGAAAACCATTCAATCTCATGTTCTTCTAAGTGTTTCGATGTCTTGTGTAATTTTAGGGCTCTCTTATGTCTACCTCTGAAATCACATTGTCCACATGAAAACCATTGAACCTCATTTTCTTCTGCATGTTTCGATAACTGGTGTGTTTTTAGAGCGTGCTTATATTTACTCCTATAATCGCATTGTCCACATGAAAACCATTGAACTTCATGTTCTTCTAAGTGCTTCAACATGTGTAATTTTAGAGTGCCCTTATGTTTACTTCTGAAAACGCATTGTCCACACGAAAACCATTTAATCTCATGTTCTTCCACATGTTTCAACTTGTGTGATCTTAGGGCTCCCTTGTGCTTACTTCTGAAATCGCATTCTCCACATGAAAACCATTGAATATCCTGTCCCGTTGAGTGTGTCACCATGTGTCTTTTTACAGCGTCCTTATACATACTTCTATAATCACATTGCCCACATAAAAACCATTGATTCTTATGTTCTTTTATGTGTTTCAATTTGTGTGATTTTAGAGCGTTCTTACACTTACTCTTATAATCGCAATGTCTACATGAAAACCACTGAATTTCATGTGATTTTAAGTGTATCACATGTTTATCAAAGCTACCCTTGCGATTACATTTTTGGCATTCAATCTCCTTATATCCTCTGGCAAAAAAACAATCGCGTGTCACGTGTTTGTACCAACAGAGCATGGTACTGGTCTCTAAATTACAATTTCGACACTCGTATCTGGGATCTCCTCTTGTCTCAGTTTGCAAATGGAGGTGTCGCTCGCGTATGTGTCGTTTGAGGCCCACTGTCATGTTAGTTGTAAAATTACAGTTTTGACAACTGTAGATTTCCACATCACTGCTTTTACAGTTAAAAGGTTCAAGTCCACGGTGGTGTCGTTCCGCATGTTTGGCCTTGAAAAACATTGAACCGGTCTTGAACTTGCAAAAATCACAATGATAAACAATGATGTTCTTGAGATTCACATCGGCTATTTCTTTCGAGTACTCCATATCTGATGGTTTTGTAGGTACCCTGCGTGTAGTCACTGTTAATAACTGGGGCCGAATACTATTCAAAAACACTTACCAGAAGGACCATAAATGATTAAATTACGTTCTAACCTCAAAATGTCAAATCGTTTTCCGGGCTAACCAATCTGATTAGAACTGAAATTTTGGTACTATCAAAACTCATAAAATAGGTCGGACAAACCAGTAAAAATACTCAAAAGGCAATGCTTCAACACACAACGTTTCCTCGATCAACTACACAGTGGTAGCCATAGACAATTTCAAGCTAGAGTGCATCACGCTTTGTCAACAGCAGCGCTGTAGCGCTTGTTTGCAGTCTGTGGCTGAACGGTCAACTTTGAACAGCGCTTACTTGAAACAGCTGTCAATTCATTAGGCAGAATTTGTACACGCTGCAATTCAGTAGACTACGATATTTCAAACCTTTTTTGGGGGCTCCGTTGGTCTGTTTTAGCATGGCCCATTGCATCTAAAACGAATGACACTTATTTATGGCCATTTAATCACTTCTAGCAATTTCCATACGCTCTAGTGTCGCTGAAATACGGTAATCAATGCCACGATTTTCCTTGTAATTAATATTGCGACCGATAAACCAGGAAACTATGGTGTCAGTTTCAAGTTTGCTTCTTGGTGACATGGTAGTTCATATAACGGTTTGTTCGTATTTGCACAAATCAAACACTTTCTAACCATATTAAAGAAAAAAAATACGACTGTGCTTTAGACCACACGACTGAAGTAAAACTTCCGTTCGCTTCGCCCGATCACACTTTTCGTAACGCTCTCGTCACGCATTCACCAGCTTACTCCCCAAGTCAAGCGTGCGTAAAGAAGTTTTACTTCAACCAAAATCCGTTTATGAAATTTCAATTTAAGAAGTAATTGTCACTTAGGCCATAAACATAAACTCTCTGAAAACAAATGAAGTCGCCATATAAAGAACAGTTCGCCATTGTAAAAGTGCTCTTAATTTATGTAAGTTTATAAATGGAGCTAGAGAATCCTGAATTAATACCGTCTGCAGTATTCGATAAAGCATGTTTCAGTTTGTCGTCAGCGAAAAGTCGGCAATCATGTGTAGCGATTCAGAATTCAAAAGAATCCAAGAATCGAAAGAACCCAGTGAACCCAGGGAACCAAGAAAATGCAGAGAGTCCAGGGAGTCCAGAAATCCAGAGAACCCAAAGAATCCACAGAACCCAGCAGGCCCAGAAATTCCAAACAACCCAGAGAACCCAGAAAATCCAGAAAACCCAGAGAACTCAGAGAATCCAGAGAATGCAGGGAATCCAAAGAATGCAAGAAATCCAAGGAATCCAAGGAATCCAACGAATCCAAGGAATTCAAGAAATCCAGTGAACCCAGAGAACCAAGAGAATCCAGAGAGTTCAAAGAGACCAGAAATCCAGAGAATCCGGGAAATCCAGAGAATCCAGAAAATACAGAGAACTCAGAGAATCCACAGAACCCAGCAGGGCCAGAAAACCCGAAGAACCCAAAGAACCCAGAGAATCCAGAAAACCCAGAGAACCCTGAGAATCTAGAGAATGCAGGGAATCCAAAGAAAGCAAGAAATCCAAGGAATCCAAGGACTCCAAGGAATCCAAGGAATCCAAGGAATCCAAGGAATCCAAGGAATCCAAGGAATCCAAGGAATCCAAGGAATCCAAGGAATCCAAAGAATCCAAAAAAACCAAGAGAACCAAAAGAATCAAGAGAACCCAGAGAACCTAAAAAACTCCAAGAACCCAAAGAACCCAGAGAACTCAGAGAACGTAAAGAACCCATAGAATTCAAAGAACCAAAATAACCAAAAGAACCCAGAAAATCCAGAAATGCAGGGAATCCAAGAAATCCAAATAATCCAAAAAAAAAAAAAACAGAGAACCCAGACAACCTAGAGAACCCAGAGAACCCAGAGAACCCTGAGAATCTAGAGAATGCAGGGAATCCAAGGAATCCAAGGAATCCAAGGAATCCAAGGAATCCAAGGAATCCAAGGATTCCAAGGAATCCAAGGAATCCAAGGAATTCAAGGAATCCAAGGAATCCGAAGATTCCAAAGAATCCAATGAATCCAAAGAATCCAAAAAACCAAGAGAACCAAAAGAATCCAGAAAACTCAGAGAACGTAAAGAACCCATAGAATCCAAAGAACCAAAATAACCATAAGAACCCAGAGAACCCAGACAACCTAGAGAACCCAGAGAACCCAGAAAATCCACAGATCCCAGAGAACATAGAGAATCCCGAAAACCCAAATAACCAAAAAAACCAAAAGAAATAAAAGAACCAAAAAAACCAAAAGAACCAAAAGAACCAAAAGAACCAAAAAAAAACAGGACCCAGAGAACCCAGATCATCAAAAAAATCCAGAGAATCCAGAGAATGCAGGCAATCCAAAGAATCCAAGGAATCCAAAGAATCCAAAGAATCCAAAGAATCCAAAGAATCCAAAGAATCCAAAGAATCCAAAGAATCCAAAGAATCCAAAAAATCCAAAGAATCCAAAGAATCCAAAGAATCCAAAGAATCCAAAGAACCAAAAGAATCCAGAGAACCCAGACAACCTAGAGAACTCAGAGAACCCAGAGAATCCACAGATCCCAGAGAAAATAGAGAATCCAGAAAACCCAAATAACCAAAGAAACCAAAAGAAATAAAAGAACCCAAAGAACCAAAAAAAACAGAACCCAGAGAACCCAGAGAATCAAAAAAATCCAGAGAATCCAGAGAGCCCAAAGAGTCCAGAAATCCAGAGAATCTAGAGAATGAATAAAATACAGAGAACCCAGAGGACATAGAAAATCCAGAAAACCCAAATAACCAAAAAACCCAAAAGAAATAAAAGAACCAAAAGAACCAATAAAACAAAAAAAAAAAACAGAAAACCCAGAGAACCCAGAGAATCGAAAGAATCCAAAGAATCCAGAGAATTCAGAGCGTCCAGAGAATCCAGATAATGCAAGGAATCGAAGAAATCAAAATAATTCAAAGAATCCAAAAAATCCAAAAAATCCAAGAATCCAGAGAACCCAGTGAACCCAGAAAACCATGAGAATGCAGACAAAGCAAATAGGTGTATTGTGAGAAGTGCGGATTCACAACCTATGAGACGCAGGTTCGAATCCCGTTAAGGCGAAAAAAATATTCTATGAATTCATTATTGTAAAATAGTGCATTAATGAAAACATCCTTTCGCTTCGCCCGATCACACTTTTCGTAACGCTCTCGTCACGCATTCACCAGCTTACTACCCAAGTCAAGTGTCCATAAAGAAGTTTTACTTCAAAAATAGAACACACGCCAAACACAGGTTCGAATTTGAAAAATTGAAGATGTCAATTGAAAAACGTAACGTAAGCGCACAATTATTTTATATTAACTCTGTCCGCAAACAAAAGACTATCGTTATGTCCAATAATAGTACATTATCACACGAGTTTAAGAAGAGGCTTTATTGTGACATGAGTGGGTTTGGGGCACGACGAGCGCAGCGAGAACCCAGAGAACTCAGAGAACGTAAATAACCCATAGAATCCAAAGAACCAAAATAACCAAAAGAACCCAGAGAACCCAGAGAATACAGAAATGCAGGGAATCCAAGAAATCCAAATAATCCAAAAAAAAAAAAAACAGAGAACCCAGACAACCTAGAGAACCCTGAGAATCTAGAGAGTGCAGGGAATCCAAGGAATCCAAGGAATCCAAGGATTCCAAGGAATCCAAGGAATTCAAGGAAGAGAACCAAAAGAATCCAGAGAACTCAGAGAACGTAAAGAACCCATAGAATCCAAAGAACCAAAATAACCAAAAGAACCCAGAGAACCCAGAGAATCCAGAAAATGCAAGGAATCAAAGAAATCCAAATAATCCAAAAGAACCATAAGAACCCAGAGAACCCAGAGAACCTAGAGAACCTAGAGAACCCAGAAAATCCACAGATCCCAGAGAACATAGAGAATCCCGAAAACCCAAATAACCAAAAAAACCCAAAGGAAATAAAAGAACCAAAAAACCAAAAGAACCAAAAGAACCAAAAAAAACAGGACCCAGAGAACCCAGATCATCAAAAAAATCCAGAGAATCCAGAGAATGCAGGCAATCCAAAGAATCCAAGGAATACAAAGAATCCAAAGAATCCAAAGAATCCAAAGAATCCAAAGAATCCAAAGAATCCAAAGAATCCAAAGAATCCAAAAAAATCCAAAGAACCAAGAGAACCAAGAGAACCAAAAGAATCCAGAGAACCCAGACAACCTAGAGAACTCAGAGAACCCAGAGAATCCACAGATCCCAGAGAAAATAGAGAATCGAGAAAACCCAATTAACCAAAGAAACCAAAAGAAATAAAAGAACCCAAAGAACCAAAAAAAAACAGAACCCAGAGAACCCAGAGAATCAAAAAAATACAGAGAATCCAGAGAGCCCAAAGAGTCCAGAAATCCAGAGAATCTAGAGAATGAATAAAATACAGAGAACCCAGAGAATCCAGAGAACCCAGAGGACATAGAAAATCCAGAAAACCCAAATAACCAAAAAACCCAAAAGAAATAAAAGAACCAAAAGAACCAAAACAACAAAAAAACCAAAAGAACCAATAAAACAAAAAAAAAAAACAGAAAACCCAGAGAACCCAGAGAATCGAAAGAATCCAGAGAATACAGAGAATGCAGGGAATGTAAGGAATCCAAAGAATCCAAAGAATCCGAACAATCCAAAAAATGCAAGAAATACAAGGAATCCAAGAAATCCAAGGAATAAAAGGAATCCAAAAAATCCAAAGAATCCAGAGAATTCAGAGCGTCCAGAGAATCCAGATAATGCAGGGAATCGAAGAAATCAAAATAATCCAAAGAATCCAAAAAATCCAAGAATCCAGAGAACCCAGAAAACCATGAGAAAGCAGACAAAGCAAATAGGTGTATTGTGAGAAGTGCGGATTCACAACCTATGAGACGCAGGTTCGAATCCCGTTAAGGCGAAAAAAAAAAAATTCTATGAATTCATTATTGTAAAATCGTGCATTAATGAAAACATCCGTTCGCTTCGCCCGATCACAGTTTTCGTAACGCTCTCGTCACGCATTCACCAGCTCACTCCCCAAGTCAAGTGTCCATAAAGAAGTTTTACTTCAAAAATAGAACACACGCCAAACACAGGTTCGAATTTGAAAAATTGAAGATGTCAATTGAAAAACGTAACATAAGCGCACAATTATTTTATATTAACAACTCGGTCCGCAAACAAAAGACTATCGTTATGTCCAATAATAGTACATTATCACACGAGTTTAAGAAGAGGCTTCATTGTGACATGAGTGGGTTTGGGGCACGACGAGCGCAGCGAGAAGTGCCCCAATAGAACGATGCCTCGTTAAACGAGTGTAATGTACTATTTTTTCAACTTTGGAGCTCTTCGTTTTATGAAAATGTTAAAATTATGCTTTTTAAATATTCTAGGGATATTTAGGATTAGGTAGTACTGGTTGTGTTTGTAGTTGTTTTTTATCTGAAAAGTTGACACTTGGCTTGACTTCGACATTAGTTGGTTAGAAATGCTCAATACCAACGTAATACGTATCAAATAAAAAAACCAAAAGCAGTTTCACAAAAAGTTCCTTTGTGACACTACTTTTAGTTTCACAAAAACTCAATTATGACACCAAAGTAGAAAAAATGTTTTTTCCACTACTAGCTTCAGAGAACATCATTATAATAATTATATCATGTGATGCTTGAGACAAAGACTTGAGAAATTGATTTTCTCCACTTTACACAATAATGGATTATTCTCTCAGCAGATAATAAAAACAATTGACAATATTGACATGGTTACCGCCGTAGTTGATGTGTCGATTTGACATTTACTGTCTTTTTTTTGCATTATTAATGAAAGCTGATAGCTCAACAATGTAGAACTGGAAAGCTGGAATTTCTTGCAAAATCTTAAATTTGTCATGGATATCTTAGTTAAATTCGTTCCGACCTTTCGCATTATCATGATTATCATTTGAAGAAAAGTTAAACAAATGTGCTAGTAGTGAAAAAATAGTGTATTGTGAAAATAATTTTATCTTTTCATTAACCTTACATATTTTGTTAGTTTTTTTTCGGTTGTTTGATGAATTGTTTTGGGTTTGGATCACCTCGCTGTGAAGGGATTGCTGTTTGGGGCATCCTAGAGCATTTTACCACCAGAAAGGGGAGATGGTATTCGGCGTACCACATTCTTGAGTTTAAGCCGCTGTTTTCTTCGTACTTTTTACTCTATTCTCGCTCGAACTAATTTCTACTGTAAACCGTAATTGTGCTCGACATTACGGATTGTTACTCTCAATGTTATCGTTTTTCTTCTTCATTCTTCGCTGTGCTGGTGTTATCTGGTTCCATCTTTCATTCTGGAAGTATGCAACACTTTTCCCACTGCCTAAAACGCCAAGGGGCTAAATTAATGGAACCTCGACTGGGTAATGCACCCTTTGCATTAGAAAAATGTTATAGTGCTCATGCGCAAAGGGTGGTGTTTTCAGCGACCTTGATATTGGGTTGGTAGTACTCTGGTACTGATGGTTGACTTCAACGACGTCAGAAAATTTATGGTCGAAGGTTGACTTATTGTTGTCACTTGTCACAGCTGTTCATTCTATTATCGCGTTATTTTGAAGCTCTGTGATGTTTGCTACAAAAACGAAAAGAATTGGTTGTTATCAGGACTTTCAGAATTTCTTGGAATCGAAAACAGTGGGACAATTGCACAATATTTTTTCGAATTCGGATATAAAGGAACGGCACATTTAGGCATTTTTTATAACCACTATACACCACTTCTTGTCCTACAAATTTTTAGGTTAAAGCATGCCAGTTGGGGCTGTTATTATTAGGGAATTTCCATTTTTGGAATTTAATGCTGGCGTGGGAGAAATCACTAGATTTAAACCATTTTGGTGTGGTTTAGTTCCCGCCGCGCATGAATACTAATAAATTTTCTTCTAGTGCAAAAGGTCCATACCTACACTTAAAATTTCTTAGTGTCTCGTCGGGAAATAATGAAGAACTTCTTTTGTTGCTGTCAAGCAGCGGTACGTCAATCGTCACCACGTCGCTGCGCAGGTTTTTGAAAGGCCTTCTTCCGGCCGGCGTTTTCCGTCAAAAAGAGACATTACTACTCGCTGGTTGATGAAACGTGGAGGTAGTTGCAATTAAATTGGAATTATCCGCAAGGGATTAACGCATCCGTTTCATCGAAGTGGGTGATTCTCGTCTCGTTGGAAACATTCGTAAATCGACGGAATAATTTTCGACTTGGAGGGATTAAAACCACCGAATAAGTCGTCCACATTTCGTTCTCTTTGGAGTCGTCCAGGTCCCTCATTGGAGGTAAGGGCCTTTCTGTTCGTTAAATAGGGTACTTAAAGCGGAATCTTCTTCATTAGGGTGCTGGCTCGGGGTGAACCCTAGAATCTTCACCACTTATTTATCCGTCCGTCTGTCACACGGCTGTATCCTTTAAACCGTAATAGGTAGACCCTTGAAATTTTTACAGAATGTGTAGGTACTACTATGGTCGATATAGCAATAAAAATAAAATAAAGTTAAAAAAAAGAAAGAAACGTGTTTTATTTTCGGCGTGTTTTTACTAAAGACTTTTTTAAAAATATGTAGTGTTAACTGTCCGACTAACACTTGGCCGATTTTTTATAAAACATTTTGTTTTTCATAAAACTTGATTTAAACATGTTTTTATTTCTTACTAATCAAATACAGTTAAATATTTCCTTAGATACCGTAACTATAAATACACTCATAATTCCCTTGGGAGCTATTAGGGCTATTAGACTCCTTAACTCCCTCATATGTGGTCTCAGAACAATCAACAGAAATGAAGCCACAGTTCTTGAATTCGCCACTGAAAGTATTTCCTGCATTGGTTGAATTGAAAGATTTTTCAATTTCAATTTCTGTTGATATTTGAGTTTCGGCAATTTTTTCTAATGTATTTTTCCCAACTAGTTGGACCATGCAACGCTTCACTCGATACCTTAAAAAAATGTTCAGGACCAAACGGACGTAGACATATTGAGATATCCCTAAAATACATCATACTATGCGACGCATAGGAGAACTTTGAGTTGCCTATCCGGCAAGCTGCTTTGAAGTTAGCAACAACCAACAGAGGTTGGCAGCGGGATGAGTTTGTCGTGACTAAAAGAAATGGTTGGCATCTTTGCTAGGTGGTGGAAGGAGGACCGGCGGTCATTACACAGATTCATTCCACTTTTAACGTTAGAAGCATCAAATCATAACTAACGCTTAATTCTTTGTTTTTATCTGATTTTATTCCACTATGAGTTCTTCTGTTTTTAAAGTTGAGTGTGCTTAATGTTTAAATTGCATTGTCGAAATTTCACGTTACCACAAGGGTCGGTTGAATTTCAATTAACAATTGTGTGTGTGGTGACGGGCGACGCAGTTACAAGGTAATCTTTATTCTATCTATTGCTTTTTGTCATACTCAACATAATGGCAATGCCATGAAAAATTGACCGGCGTTTGTTCCACGTGCATACCAGAAACTCCTAGAGAAAAGCCATTTCATATTTTACCGTTATTCCGCCATTTTGTCTGCTAGGGACGTCATAAAATTCGCCATGTTGAAAATGGAGTCGTTCCGCCTCTGCATCTACATGTCTTGTTAAGAATTCTAGCCTTCGCTTAAACTAATGTCCACTATTGCTACTCGAAGTATTCCGTGGACCTCGCGTGAACCCAGGAATTTGGAAAGCCAAAGGTTGGTTTTTAGTGTAGTTTGTTTGTGCATGTTGGTAGTTTTTTTGTTGCGCCTGCTGTTCTCGCATCGCGATCGTTTCAAAATGGCTTCCAAATAAAACGTTGCGTTACTGTATATTTTATTTATTATGTTGTTTGTCCGTACATGTTTTGAGGCAACAGATAACCAAATAGGGAGTTATGTGGCCGTACTTCGGCTATACCTATACCTGGGAGGTGGGAGACCAAGTTTTAGACTTTGCGTTGTCTCTTGGGGTATAGGGGACCCAGAAAAGGGAGTTGCTACTAACTCCTTGAGCCTACGAAGTTGGAGTTGCAGTCCTGTTCTCGGGCTACTGACAAATTGCTTGCTTCACAAATATTTAAAATACTAAATAACCAAAAGAATAGTCCCCGAGGGAAGGGCCGCTAACTTGGACTTGGTTTGGACAAGCCTTAAAGAAAGACAGTGAACTAAGCAGGTCAAGGATAATTCAGTAACAAATTCATTTGTCCAATCTTTCGGCTCAACCAGAACGGCTTTTCTGGTAGTTACAGCACCCCCTCCAGCGTCTAGCCATCGTAACAAGGTAATTCCGGTTTCTATTGGTCTCCGGGAAGAATGTCCATCCGTAAGTTTTGCCACCAATCACTCGGGTTCCGAAACTTGTGGTAATTGAACAGCAGCCGTATAGAGGGGGCGGTTACACAGCCGTCTACAGGGTGAACTACAAGATCCGCCATCTACAACCGCGTGCCGCAACTTGTAAATATATTGTAAATAGTTGTACATAGGGTGATTAATAAACTGTAACACCGAGCCGAATTTATTTTTCCCTCCCGCCAAACCAGACAGCAGCTGACCCCTGACCACGTGAAAAAAACGTGCGCTCGAGGCAACCACCGCCGTAAATACACAAGCGTCACAAGGTTTTAATTTTGAAGCACGAGGCATCGACGAGCAATGAGATTTATATTACGATTTTTGGCCGACAATTATTATTTAAAAATAAACAACATTAAAACATTGGAGGTTGACAACTGACGGACAGATGTTGTACCAGTTCTCACCGGCTAATGTCAATAGTTTACGCAATTTTATTACAGTTCAGGAGGCCAAAAAAATTATTACGTTTACCCACATAGCATTTAACCTAATATAACAAATCATTTGTGCTGCAAACGTTATATTGATATTAAACACTGTTTTACAAACACAATTATTGCTCTACATCAATAATTTTGTACTTCTCCAATGTTTTCAGTGTTTCATCTTATGTGTATTTAAGTTTCTCTTGTATTTAGTTTTAAAATCGCATTGTCCGCATGAAAACCACTTGATCTCATGTTCCTTTAAGTGTTTCACCATGTGCATTTTTAGGGAGATTTTCTTCCTACTTTTATAATCGCATTGGGCACATGAAAACCATTGAACCTCATGTTCTTCTAAGTGGTTCAACTTGTGTAATCTTAGAGCACCCTGATGCTTAGTTCTGAAATCGCAATGTCCACATGTAAACCATTCAATTTCATGTTCCTCTAAGTGTTTCGATATGTTGTGTAATTTTAGGCCTTTCTTGTACTTACTTCTGTAATCACATTGTTCACATGAAAACCATTGAACCTCATGTTCTTCTACGTGTTTCAACAACTGGTGTGTTTTTAAACCGTCCTTGCGCTTACTTCTATAATCGCATTGTCCACATGAAAACCATTGAACCTCATGTTCTTCTAAATGGCTCAACTTGTGTAATTTTAGAGTGTCCTTACGCTTACTTCTGTAATCGCATTGTTCACATGAAAACCATTCAATCTCATGTTCTTCTAAGTGTTTCGATATCTTGTGTAATTTTACGGCTTTCTTATGCCTAGTTCTGAAATCGCATTGTCCACATGAAAACCATCGAATATCCTGTCCCTTGGAGTGTCTTCTTAGAGCGGGCTTATATTTACTTGTAAAAACACAATCGCGTGTAACATGCTTGTACCAACAGAGGATGGTACTGGTAACTAAATTACAATTTCGACACTCGTATCTATGATCTCCTCTTGTCTCAGTTTGCAAATGGAGGTGTCGCTGGAGTATGTGTCGTTTGAGGACCACTGTCATGTTAGTTGTAAAATTACAGTTTTGACAACGGTAGATTTCCACATCACTGCTTTTACAGTTAAAAGGTTCAAGTCCACGGTGGTGTCGTTCCGCATGTTTGGCCTTGAAAAACATTGAACCGGTCTTGAAGTTGCAGAAATCACAATGATAAACAATGATGTTCTTGAGATTCACATCAGCTATTTCTTTCGAGTACTCCATATCTGACGGTTTTGTAGGTACCCTGCGTGTAGCCACTGTTAATAACTGGGGCCAAATACTGTTCAAAAACACTTACCAAAAGGATCATAAAAGATTAGATTACGTTCTAACCTCAAAATGTCAAATCGTTTTCCAGGCCAACCAGTAATTATCTGATTAGAACTGAAATTTTGGTATTTTCAAAAATCACAAAATAGGACTGACAAACCATCAAACGTCCTCAAGGGCTATTCTTCGACTAACAACATGTCCTCAACAAACTAACCATAGACATTTTTGACCTGGAGAGTGCACCACGCTATGTCAACGGCAGCGCTGTGGTGCGTGTTTGCAGTCTGTGGTTGAATGGACCACTTTGAACAGCGCTGTATTGTAGCAACTGTCAATCTATTGCTTGCGTCTGTTTTAGCATGGCCCAGCGCATTTAATTTCCGCCCAACTGTTTCTGAAGTACGGTAATCTACGCCACGACTTTTCTTGCAAGCAAAATTCCGACCGGTAAAGCAGTAATCTATGGTGCCAGTTTTAAGTTTGGTTTCCGGTGACGTAGTAGTTCGAATAACAGTTTGTTGGTATTTCCACAAATTAAACACTTTTGAACAATTTTAAAGCAAAGAAATAAAACACATGTCACGTAAACACAATTTTATATTATCAAATTTGTCCCCAAACAAAACAATATTGTTATGTCCAATTTTTTTTTTAGGGTTCCTATCTCAAGGTTGCCAACCACACAATATTACTATAAGGCTCTGCTGTCCGTCTGTCCGTCCGTCTGACACTTGAAATCTTCACAAAGTGAATAATAACAAATTAATAATAAAAATAAAATAAAGTTAAAAAGGAGAAATGAAAGCTGAACCGTCTGTATGAAAATCTGACGCGCTCGAGTATTTCAAACTGGCGATTTCTTTGCATTTTCAAAAATCCGCCACGAGCTTGCGTCAGATACGAATCGTCAGTTTTTTTTTAACGGGAGCTTCGTTTGGGTTCAGTTAACATCCCCTCTGAATATCTGACGTGATCGGTAAAAATGTTTTTTCTATTTTTTATCCATCCGTACGGCCGCCCCCACCATGCAAATCGGCATGGACATACCTCCGTCATCTGAGACACGTGGGACATAATACACTATCAATGTCTGATACGCTCGAGTATTTCCATGGTTGTTTTTTATGGTTAAGATAGTGAGTTACCGTGCTCATCGCTCTCCTAAGAAAGTGCGTTCAAACCCGAACTAAGTAATTTTATTATTAACTATCCGGTCATGAAAACCTTCGTTCTTTGATTTCTGCATACAAAGTAAACGCGTGGTGGTATTTTTGAAAATTACTTTTTCCCCTGCTAGAAAAGATGCTCAAAGTGAAGGCCAGCGCTGGCGAGGCAAGCCCGTGTTCGTTTTTTTACATTTCTTGTGGTTCGTTCAAAAAGTTTGGGAGTGTTACGCATTGTGGTGGCAGCATTCTCGTAATTCTTGCATGTTGTTCATAGAGACAGCATAAACTAATTGTTTCATTCACCGCCACAGAAAGGAGTCGCAAGGTATTCATTCTGTCGTTAACCATTTGTGCCGAGTGGCACGGCGCTCCGTCGTGCACATACCAAACATCTTTTTAACAAAATATCCAACTGTTCGTTTACAAAATTGAGATATCCCTCGGCAGTCAAGCGTTGTGGTGAAATAAACGGCCCAATTAAAGGATCACCAACAATCTCTGTCCACGCGTTTAAAGAAAACTGTCATTGGGGACGAGTTTCTTGAATGGGATGCAAGTTGTCATCACTCTAGACAATAGTGTTAAGTTAGTTAAAAACATATTCTTTTGTAAAACAAGCTTCGTCTGTAAAAAGTAGTTTTCCACGCGGTAAATTGCCAAACCGCAACTCGTTCGGTTCATTTTCAACGATTTCTTCTTCAGCCTGTGCCACTCCTGATGTTCTTGGAATTTGCCATAATCCCGAAGATGTTGCACAACGAAAGTAAAGAATTTTCTCGGTTCAGGAATCGTTGCGCTTCATTGCTTCCGCGTACAAAATCGCTATTAAAATTAATAAATAAAGTTTTAACGTCAATTTAGTTACCCGTCACTGAACAGCTGGACTGATAACGCAAAACAAAACATTGCGAAATAATCTAAACCGCTCGTCGTAAATAAACTAAAAATGGATAACTCACCTACTAAACGTCATGACATCAACATTCTTAAAGTCTTTGTGTTTCGGCGGAATTTCCTTGACCTTCTCCGTAAATTAATACAACGTCCGTGTATTCGCTGTTAGAATAAGCCGGCATTATTAATTAATTTAAATATGAAAGTAAAAAACAATAATAACATATTACCGCTGCCTAATTGAGTTTTCTCGAGAAACTGATTTCAATAATAATGATTGTGAGTTTATCAGCATGTAACTTTGTACAATTGATTGCCAGTGAATTAAATTAAAATAAATATCCATATTATGCGGCTCCTGAATTTATAGGGGAGAAAATACTAAAGGAAAAGTTGTTGCTTTTGATGTGTTCTACCACCGATTTCAGTGAATGCACTTATTTCTGAAACACTGTATTATTATTTAAAGAAGGATTTCGTTGCAAACTGGTGTAATTAGCGACAATAGAAGAGAAAGTGTTACAGTTTTACCATTAAGGTGCATTGTACGAATTCATAATATAAAACGCTTTACCAAGGAATAATTATGCGATTTAATTGCCTCTAAACATTCTGAGAACTAAAATTACATCGAGCAATGTGTACAGTATGTATTTATTCTTTTGTATTGCAATCCCCACAAAAAAACTATTAGACACAAAAGGTAATCATTAACAAGTAGTTTTTTGTCCAAATTTTATGACAGTGAAACCAACTCCTAGTCTATTAACGTGGTCTTGTTACACACAGTCTATACGTTCACCATTATTATAACTATTTATGCAAAAAACTATAAAATGTTAACTATGGAGAGAAAATACGGGCTGTGCATTTATTTAAATGTTGACAAACCCTCAACTCAAGACATTTCTAATCGGTTTATGATAAATGGAAAAATAATTTAGTTCTAGACATGGTACCGGGACTATTTTGATATCTCAGTAATCAGTAAATTAGCGCGATTACAACGCCACCACTCCCAATTCTCGCCGCCGCCCCATGAGATTGGAAACACAGCGACTATGACCTCCAGGACCTTGGCTTCCCCACTCACTACTCTCGATTTGCGCAGGATGCTGACGTCAATGGTCCGTCACCGGCTCGCTATAAAAGGCCGTACCCTACGTTGGAATGGTGAGATCCTGGTCTCCTGCCAGCTTGGAAACAAGCGAGAAGTGGAGAACGAAGAGTCGCAAGCTGAAGCTAGAGATCTGTCCCTGACCCGTCTACCGTCCCGTTCCTTCCCTGTCCCCGGACATCTGTGGTGGTTTAAGTCCAGTGTCTGGTTCCTCGCTCCTGCCCTACCCTCGCCCCTGTACAACCCCCGTCTGCATGCGTCGGGCGACTCGGTATGCATTTCTTCTCAACTCCCTGATTTGTACCTTATATGTAGCTCTTTGATTAAACAAACTTCTGATTCCTTCTTTTTTTCTTCTTCTGAATAACATTTTTTAAAACGCAAGAAACCGAGAATTCAGAATAATAACAGAATTGAGACAGATTGGAATAATCGGAGGCAGAGAAACAAATCAGAGAAATTGGGGGAATCGGAGGAATATTCAGAATCAGTAGAATCAGAAAATCCTCACGAATCAGAAGAATCAGCACAATCAGAGCAATCAGAAAAATGGGAAGAATAAGAAAACATAGTCGGAAGAGTAGAAAGAGTCGTAGGAGATGGAAGAATAAAATGAATTAAAAGAGAATCAGAAGAAACAACCGGAAAAACTTTAATAACCAAAAAATTGGAACAACTGGAAGAACAGGAACAACCAGCAAAGTTGAAAGAATAGGAAGAATCAGAAGAGTCGATAAAATTAATAAGAACGGTCAGAAGGATCGGATTAGTCTGGACAATAAGAAGAAACTGTTTATTTAGAAGTATTAGTAAGATCAGAAGAAACACATAAATCAGAATAGGAAAATCAGAAAAAACTAAGTTTTTAGACATCAGACGAATCGGATTGCTATGGAGAATGAAGAAATCAGAATATTTAGGAAACTCAAAACAAACCACAAAAATGATAAGAAAACACATTGTTTTTTATTCCATTGGAGAAAAGACGGAGTAAGAAGAATCAGAAGAAATGGAAGAATCGGAAGAATCAGAAGAATATGAAAGTTGTAACGAAGTTACCAAAAAATTCCAAGAGACGGGTATCGGAAACGAGGCTCGACGCTCTGAAGCGAAATTCTCCGCAGTCTAGCGGGACGCTGTCCCACTGCTTCGACAAGGCCAAGCTCCCTACGCCCGAATCAGCATGTTTAACAGCCTCTTAAAAATACTTCTTGACCTCCGAACGGGATTAAACTTTTACCGTTGTAACCGGAAAAATAGCGCGCAGCTTATGCAACTTTCGTAGCGAACCACCCGAAGCCACCGCCCTTGTTACCGCAGGCCACGCCCTCCGCACCGATACATTGAAGCGTCCAGGAAAAATGCTTTCCATTATCGGATTGGAATGGGACTTACATCATTTTGAACAGCAAGGAAGCACGCTCCGGACCTCGCCGCTCCGGAATCGCTACCTTGTCAGGACCCGCTGTCGTTCCGTCTGGAAGAGAATGCTGTGATAAGACTTTCTCCCTACTACATTGCAACAGTAGTATCCAGACAAACTTACTGTTCCTTTCCTCCTGCCAAACTAGACAGCTGACCCGTGGCGTACCGTACTCCGTTGTAGCTGAATATGAAGAATAAGAAACCGGAATAAGCAGAAAGGGAATGATTGGAAGATTGGGTAAAACCGGAAAAACTAGAAGCTCTAAAAAATTGGAAGAGCTAGAAGAATAGGAACCGGAAAAAGCGAAAGAATAGAAAGAATCATAAATATCGGGAAAGTACGAAGAATCAGAATATTAGAAAATTAGAATAAACACATAAATCAGAATAGGAAAATTAGAAAAGCTAGAGTTATCAGACATCACAGGAATCAGAGGACTATAGAGAATAAAAAAAGAACCAGAAAAACCGCAAAAATCAGGAAAGTCAGGAGTATGAATATACAGTATGAAAGAAGTGCGAAAAATAGGAGAAATCAAAAATATCAAAGGATGAATAAAAAATCAACAAAGACAGAACAGTAGTACGTAAAGAACAAACAACCCAAAATAATCACAGGAATTATAGATATCAGAAGAATTTAAAAAAGGTCAAAACTAGTAAAAATCGGAGGTTTTAGAATAAAGAAAGCGGACGACTTCGAAAAGTTAAAAGAACCAGAGAAATCATAAGAAACTGAAGCATAATAAAAATCAGAATAAATGAAAAGAATCAGAAGAAACCGAGGAATCAAAATAATAGAAATAATTAGATTCGGAAAAACCCGAAAACCGGAAGAACCTGAAGAACAGGGTTAATAATAATTAGAATAGAAAAACTTCGAAAAAGAAAACAGAATAGTAATAGGAATTAGATAAATGAAGTCAGTAATGGAAGGAATAATAATAACAGGAATGAGACAAATCGGAGGAAGAACAAAATCAGAGAAATTGGGAGAACTGGAGGAATATTCAGAATCAGAAGAATCAAAAAAGCCTTAGGAATCAGAGTAATCGAAAGAATAGGAAGACACAGTCGGAAGAGTTGAAGGAGTCGTAGCAGACAGAAGAATCGAATTAATTAAAAGAGAATCACAAGAATCGGCAAATCGGACGAATCGTGTGAATCGGAAGAATAAGGAGAATCAGAAGGATCAGATGAATCCCAGAAACCAGAATAATAAAAATTAGGTATTACTTCGGCTGAATCGGAAGAATATGAAGAATAGAAAAATCAGAAGGGGCAGAATGAAAAATTTACAAGAGCTGGTAGAACCAGTAAAGTTTAAAGAATTGGCAGAATCAGAAGAGTCGAGAAAATAACAACAGTCAGATTATTTAGAAATGTTGGTAAGATCGGAAGAAACACATAAATCAGAATAGGAAAATTAGAGAAGTGAATGTTTTCAGACATAAGAGTAGGACTATAGAGAATAAAAAAATCAGAAAAGTCAGAAGGGTCGGAGGGAGCAATCAGAAGAAGCCGAAAAGCGGAAGAGTCTCAAGAACCTCTAAAACCCCAAGGCTCAGAAAAACCATAAGGAGCGGCCCAATCGGAAAAATAAAAACAGTAAAACTGAAACAGACCGAAAGAATCGGAAATAAAATTAACAATCGGAAGAATTTGAAAAAGAAAAACAATCCCCAAAATAGACCTGCAACGCACGGGAAGACTTTGATTTGCCTACCCGGCAAGGTGCTCGTGGGGCAACGACTCTGAAGTTAACAACATCCTGCAGTGGTTGGCAACACGCTGAAGTTAGTTGGTCGTGGCTAAAAAAAGGGTTGGCGTCCCTTTTTGGTGGGAGGAAGGAGGACCGGCGGCCATTACATAGGGATGCCGACTTTAACGTGAGACGCATACAAAATATATAAGTCTTTAATCTATGGTTAGACGCAACAAGTCGTCTTTTTGTAACTGACGCTTAATTTTTGTTTTTATCTGATTTTATTCCACTACGAGTTTTTCCTGTTTCACGTTACCAGAAGGATCGATTGAATTTGAATTAAAAAAATAGCGTTGTGTTTTGCAGACAGAAGTATTTACAGGTAACCTTTTTATTCTATCAATTTTTTTTCTGTCCTACTCAACATAATGAGATGGTCCTGAAATTGACCGGCGTTTGTTCCACGTGCATACTAGAAATTCGTCGGTAAAACCATTTCAATTTTACCGTTGTTCGACCATCCTTTGTCAGCGTCACTAAAAAAAATGGCCGCTATGATGGAAAGCTATTAGTCACTTATTTGTTTGTTAGATCTTGTTTAAATAACCTCTACTATTGCTATTCAAACCTGAATAACTACCTGTCTTTCGGTATGAGGCCGACAGCAGCTTGCGGTCAGTTAAAAGCAATTTTGTCTTTGTTGACTTGAATTAACCGACACTAAGTAAGAAGTCAATACACAAGGGCAAATAGCGGCAAAGCGCCACCTCTAATGTTGTGGTTCTGAAAAGTGTCTTATCTTTTTATCCTATGTTGCGCCCCCTTGCGATTTCCGATTCCGCCGTTTGCATGTAAACGATCGTTGTGTTTGCGCCCTCTGGGTATCGTAGCGTCGCGTTCGTTTCAAAATGGCTTCCAAAGAAAACGTTGCGTTACTGTATATTTTAATATGTTTGTCCATATATGTTTCGAATCAACAGATAGACCAAATAGCGTTCATTTTTGTGTTTGGTGTTGCATGCTGCTTTCGAGATTTTATACGGTCCTAATCGTGAGAACATGTACTCTGGGGTCATTTGTCAAACGGGGGTCGTTTTCGAACCCGCTTGAATTTCCTCCCAGGACTGCAGCGTTATTACGAAGTGGAGTTACCGTTAACTTCTGAGCCAAAGTTAGGTTGGAGTTTGCAGTGTTGTTTTCGGGCTACTAATAAATTGCTTGCTTCACAAATACTCAACCACCAAAAGAATAGTCCCCGACATAGTTTCTAACTTGGACTTGGTTTGGACAAGCCTTAAAGAGAGACAGGAAATTAAGCATGACTAAGACAATTCGTAACAAACTCATTCCTTCTAGTCCGTTTGGATGTGTAAGCTTTTTCTATAATAGTGAACTCTCTACAATCTTGTCTCACTTACAGACAGTTGTCTTGTTAACTTCGCTTTAGTCTTTCCATCTGATCTACATGTTGTCCATCAATCTCCGACTCAGATGGATTCCAACTTAAATAATTCCACGCGTTTCAATATTTTACTGTATCCGGTTGTTGTAAATTCCTGTAAACTGCAAAAGTTCAAGGGTGGAATAAAATTAGCTGACTTAACCTCACTCATCATGTACCTACACCAAAATTGTTAAATTGTATTATTGTTTACTATTTTTCTGAAGAACTAAATTGTCAACCTGTTGAAATCATTTGAAATTGTCAGTTGTAATTTATTACTCGAATCATTATTGTTAACATTATCCAATTACATTATCACCAACTTAATATGAAGTCAAAAAAAATTGTTAACCACAGTACGAAATCACAAACACTCAAATACACAAAGTGACAAACTTAATAAACGTTTAAAACCATAATTTTTGTGTTATCAATTTACGCTCCACTCCTGCTTAGCTCCAGCCATGTATCTAAAGAATCTAGGGTTTCTTTTGTTTGGTTGAGTTTGAATATCCCGCCATTGCTTTGTATTGTAAAAAAAAATAACACAACGTAGGGTTCCGGTTTTTCTCTCATTGTCTGACGATCACTGGCCAACCTTTCTAAAGTTCGCGGTTTGTCTCGTTTGCTAACGTCATTGACATTTCATTTCGTGTTCAAATTCAAAAAGTGGCGGTAATGTAAAGGACGGTTATCACAATAAGAAGAATGGAAAAATCGGACCTTTCACAAAAGTCGAAGAAATAAAAACAATTATAAGAAGATATAGTCTTTTTATCCCATTGGAGAAAAGACGGAGGGAGAAGAATCAGATGAACATGAAAGTAGTAGGGAAAATCGGAGGAATCGGATGAATATGAAGAATAAAAAAACAGAATAGGCAGAATCGAAATGATTGGAAGAATGGGTAGAACCGGGAACTACGAGAACCAAAAAATTTGAAGCTTCTTTTTCTTTGGTTCTTACCCAGGTGTCCCTAAATTTAGCTGGTTGTTCCACTCTAGGGCCTGCAGTTTGACTTGTTTGAGAAGGTCCGAAAAGCGCCCGAACCCACTTCGAAGTCACACCCAAGTTCTAAATTTCCAGCTAATTGTTAAAACAAAAAATCTCCCGGAAATCCTACCGACTGCGCAACTTACCTGTGGTCACTCGAAGTTTTTAAAAACAGCAAATCTTTCATACGATCTTTATTAGTCAAAAGCCCCTAAATATATAAACTAAAAATACAGTAGGTATTATAATTTTACAGAAGCCAATCAAACTGTGATTTCATTACATTTGTAATTACACCATAATTCTATGAAAAATACAAAAACGCTAACTACTAATCCGCCAATAAGTAAATAAAAAACAAAATTTAAATGCCTTAGACCTAGCACAATATTGTCATCAGAAGTTTGATTTGTGTGTTTAAACGGAATATAATTCGACGATAAACCGTACTGGAACCCTCTCAATAACAATTTTTAAAATTTTCGCAAATATGGAGAATGTTTCTGGAACATGTAGGTGTCAAACCCGGGAACGACCGGTTCCTTCAAAATATAATAAGGAATTTTCTTTTTCTTTAAGTGCATTTTGTGTATCATAACTTTAACCTGGGTTTTCCTCAAAAGAAACCCATCTGTGGGATCGGAAAGTGCAAATAATTTTGGCCGTTGTTGGTCTTTCATAAAAATAAACTTTTCATGAAGACCGTAAGAGTGTGGTGACAAGTGAGCATACCATTCCCAAGTATAAATTGGTATATTAGTGAATTGTATTTCTGAAATATTAGTAATTTTGTAGACGTATCCAGGACTAACAATCGAACTAATTAAGACACTCTGAAATGAAGTGCGAAATACTACACACAACATAATAAATAGTACCAGTAGATACTGAACCAAGCGTTGTTTTTCTGGCAATTTAGGTAAAGAGTGACCGACAAATACGGACCAGATGTACAAAAACCTAATTCTAAACTTACGCACACTGAGGTATTTTTTATTTGCCAGCTTCGCGGTAGTATAGATTGCACCAAATAACAGAAATAGAAGTATCCATACCGTCGTTGAAAATACAGATAAAATGTTACGTTGTTTCCTCAGGTTCTTCGTTTTTGGCAGCAGTAGAATCAACGCATCTAGTTGATGTGGATACGTAAATTCCACATTACGAAAAGTATCGATTCCTTGGAAGTGGCTGACGAAACAGAAATCAGATCTATCCCTCTGAATGTCATTGTAAGCTTGGAGAAAAGAATCAGCACTTTCCCCCGCAAATTCAACAAGTTTAAGAGTGGCATTAATCATCGCCAGCATCATCTGCAATTGTCGAAAGTCTCTGCCATACCACCTGTCTTCAACTTTAACAGCAAATGGAGGAAAATCAAACATTGAAACTCGAAGCTGGTACCCGTGCAAGTTCTTCAGTTTTTCAACAAATAAATTACCCGTGTGTAATCTGCCCAAGAGATTCATAAGTTTTTCTTCGATGAAAGGGTTATAAGAGAATACTTGCAATTCTTTGTATACAAATACGAGGACAAAGTTGAGAATATATCTTTTCCAAATGTGATCCAACAACTCTTCTCCAAATAGTGGTATGCGATACACCAAACTGATTGATTACCTTTGGATATTGAGCGATTTACAACATTCTGCAGAACACTGACACAATGCACAACATTAATGGAAATTAGGCATAAAGTGATTTGGGAACACATAAAGTCTTTGTGTTTTTGCGGAATTTCCTTGACCTTCTCCGTAAATTAATACAACGTCCGTGTATTCGCTGTTAGAATAAGCCGGCATTATTAATTAATTTAAATATGAAAGTAAAAAACAATAATAACATATTACCGCTGCCTAATTGAGTTTTCTCGAGAAACTGATTTCAATAATAATGATTGTGAGTTTATCAGCATGTAACTTTGTACAATTGATTGCCAGTGAATTAAATTAAAATAAATATCCATATTATGCGGCTCCTGAATTTATAGGGGAGAAAATACTAAATGAAAAGTTGTTGCTTTTGATGTGTTCTACCACCGATTTCAGTGAATGCACTTATTGCTGAAACACTGTATTATTATTTAAAGAAAGATTTCGTTGCAAACTGGTGTAATTAGCGACAATAGAAGAGAAAGTGTTACAGTTTTACCATTAAGGTGCATTGTACGAATTCATAATATAAAACGCTTTACCAAGGAATAAGTATGCGATTTAATTGCCTCTAAACATTCTGAGAACTAAAATTACATCAGGCAATGTGTACAGTATGTATTTATTCTTTTGTATTGCAATCCGCACAAAAAGCTATTAGACACAAAAGGTAATCATTAACAAGTAGTTTTTTGTCCAAATTTTATGACAGTGAAACCAACTCCTAGTCTATTAACATGGTCTTGTTACACACAGTCTATATGTTTACCATTATTATAACTATTTATGCAAAAAACTATAAAATGTTAACTATGGAGAGAAAATACGGGCTGTGCATTTATTTAAATGTTGACAAGCTTTCAACTCAAGACATTTCTAATCGGTTTATGATAAATGGAAAAATAATTTAGTTCTAGACATGGTACCGGGACTATTTTGATATCTCAGTAATCAGTAAATTAGCGCGATTACAACGCCACCACTCCCAATTCTCGCCGCCGCCCCATGAGATTGGAAACACAGCGACTATGACCTCCAGGACCTTGGCTTCCCCACTCACTACTCTCGATTTGCGCAGGATGCTGACGTCAATGGTCCGTCACCGGCTCGCTATAAAAGGCCGTACCCTACGTTGGAATGGTTAGATCCTGGTCTCCTGCCAGCTTGGAAACAAGCGAGAAGTGGAGAACGAAGAGTCGCAAGCTGAAGCTAGAGATCTGTCCCTGACCCGTCTACCGTCCCGTTCCTTCCCTGTCCCCGGACATCTGTGGTGGTTTAAGTCCAGTGTCTGGTTCCTCGCTCCTGCCCTACCCTCGCCCCTGTACAACCCCCGTCTGCATGCGTCGGGCGACTCGGTATGCATTTCTTCTCAACTCCCTGATTTGTACCTTATATGTAGCTCTTTGATTAAACAAACTTCTGATTCCTTCTTTTTTTCTTCTTCTGAATAACATTTTTTAAAACGCAAGAAACCGAGAATTCAGAATAATAACAGAATTGAGACAGATTGGAATAATCGGAGGCAGAGAAACAAATCAGAGAAATTGGGGGAATCGGAGGAATATTCAGAATCAGTAGAATCAGAAAATCCTCACGAATCAGAAGAATCAGCACAATCAGAGCAATCAGAAAAATGGGAAGAATAAGAAAACATAGTCGGAAGAGTAGAAAGAGTCGTAGGAGATGGAAGAATAAAATGAATTAAAAGAGAATCAGAAGAAACAACCGGAAAAACTTTAATAACCAAAAAATTGGAACAACTGGAAGAACAGGAACAACCAGCAAAGTTGAAAGAATAGGAAGAATCAGAAGAGTCGATAAAATTAATAAGAACGGTCAGAAGGATCGGATTAGTCTGGACAATAAGAAGAAACTGTTTATCCGCAAACGTCACAAAAGTGACAACTTATGTGCCTCCATTGACAAGGTAAAAGTGTAATTTTATGTGATTAGGCTCATAAAGTAGCCAACAGGTGTTATTTTATGTGCTTAATCACATAAAATAAGTGACACTTGTACCTTGTCAATGAATTCTTTCAAATTCTTACTAAATTGTTGTTTTCTAATTTATTGAAAGTAAACTAGCGAGATAGTGGATGGGGACGCGTGTAAATGAAACGACTAGCTCCTCCTCGTTTTATTTACCAAGGGGGCTCCTGACCAAGGGGGGCCGAACACGGGTGCTCATGACCAAGTGGGCTCCTGGACAAGGGGGTTCCCGACCAAGGGGGCTCTCGATGAAGGGGGCTCCCGACCAAGGGGGCTCCCGGCCAGGGGGCTCCCGACCAAGGGGGCTCCCGGCCAGGGGGCTCCCGACCAAGAGGGCTCCCGGCCAGGGGGCTCCCGACCAAGGGGGCCCCCGACCAAGGGGGCCCCCGACCAAGGAGGCTCCCGGCCAGGGGGGTCCCTGTCAGGGGGCTCCCGACCAAGGGGGCTCCCGGCCAAGGGTGCTCCCAGCGAAGGGGCCTCCCGACCAAGGGGGCTCCCGGCCAGGGGGCTCCCGGCCAGGGGGGCTCCCGGCCAAGGGGCCTCCCGACCAAGGGGGCTACCGGTCAGGGGGCTCCCGACCAAGGGGGCTACCGGTCAGGGGGCTCCCGACCAAGGGGGCTCCCGATCAAGGGAGGACTCGACCAAGAGGGAACCCGAACAAGGGGGCTCCTAACCAAGGGGGCTTCTGAGTAAGGTTTGCGGATAAAATAGTATATATCATTCAGAGCATAAGTCGCTTTATGTGCTTCGCCTGGACTTAACCGACTCACTTCGTTCGTCGGTCAACAGTCCAGGCTCAGCACATAAAGCGTAACTTATGCTCTTAATAATATAATCTACTATTATTTAGAAGTATTAGTAAGATCAGAAGAAACACATAAATCAGAATAGGAAAATCAGAAAAAACAAAGTTTTTAGACATCAGACGAATCGGATTGCTATGGAGAATGAAGAAATCAGAATATTTAGGAAACTCAAAACAAACCACAAAAATGATAAGAAAACACATTGTTTTTTATTCCATTGGAGAAAAGACGGAGTAAGAAGAATCAGAAGAAATGGAAGAATCGGAAGAATCAGAAGAATATGAAAGTTGTAACGAAGTTACCAAAAAATTCCAAGAGACGGGTATCGGAAACGAGGCTCGACGCTCTGAAGCGAAATTCTCCGCAGTCTAGCGGGACGCTGTCCCACTGCTTCGACAAGGCCAAGCTCCCTACGCCCGAATCAGCATGTTTAACAGCCTCTTAAAAATACTTCTTGACCTCCGAACGGGATTAAACTTTTACCGTTGTAACCGGAAAAATAGCGCGCAGCTTATGCAACTTTCGTAGCGAACCACCCGAAGCCACCGCCCTTGTTACCGCAGGCCACGCCCTCCGCACCGATACATTGAAGCGTCCAGGAAAAATGCTTTCCATTATCGGATTGGAATGGGACTTACATCATTTTGAACAGCAAGGAAGCACGCTCCGGACCTCGCCGCTCCGGAATCGCTACCTTGTCAGGACCCGCTGTCGTTCCGTCTGGAAGAGAATGCTGTGATAAGACTTTCTCCCTACTACATTGCAACAGTAGTATCCAGACAAACTTACTGTTGTTTTCCTCCTGCCAAACTAGACAGCTGACCCGTGGCGTACCGTACTCCGTTGTAGCTGAATATGAAGAATAAGAAACCGGAATAAGCAGAAAGGGAATGATTGGAAGATTGGGTAAAACCGGAAAAACTAGAAGCTCTAAAAAATTGGAAGAGCTAGAAGAATAGGAACCGGAAAAAGCGAAAGAATAGAAAGAATCATAAATATCGGGAAAGTACGAAGAATCAGAATATTAGAAAATTAGAATAAACACATAAATCAGAATAGGAAAATTAGAAAAGCTAGAGTTATCAGACATCACAGGAATCAGAGGACTATAGAGAATAAAAAAAGAACCAGAAAAACCGCAAAAATCAGGAAAGTCAGGAGTATGAATATACAGTATGAAAGAAGTGCGAAAAATAGGAGAAATCAAAAATATCAAAGGATGAATAAAAAATCAACAAAGACAGAACAGTAGTACGTAAAGAACAAACAACCCAAAATAATCACAGGAATTATAGATATCAGAAGAATTTAAAAAAGGTCAAAACTAGTAAAAATCGGAGGTTTTAGAATAATGAAAGCGGACGACTTCGAAAAGTTAAAAGAACCAGAGAAATCATAAGAAACTGAAGCATAAGAAAAATCAGAATAAATGAAAAGAATCAGAAGAAACCGAGGAATCAAAATAATAGAAATAATTAGATTCGGAAAAACCCGAAAACCGGAAGAACCTGAAGAACAGGGTTAATAATAATTAGAATAGAAAAACTTCGAAAAAGAAAACAGAATAGTAATAGGAATTAGATAAATGAAGTCAGTAATGGAAGGAATAATAATAACAGGAATGAGACAAATCGGAGGAAGAACAAAATCAGAGAAATTGGGAGAACTGGAGGAATATTCAGAATCAGAAGAATCAAAAAAGCCTTAGGAATCAGAGTAATCGAAAGAATAGGAAGACACAGTCGGAAGAGTTGAAGGAGTCGTAGCAGACAGAAGAATCGAATTAATTAAAAGAGAATCACAAGAATCGGCAAATCGGACGAATCGTGTGAATCGGAAGAATAAGGAGAATCAGAAGGATCAGATGAATCCCAGAAACCAGAATAATAAAAATTAGGTATTACTTCGGCTGAATCGGAAGAATATGAAGAATAGAAAAATCAGAAGGGGCAGAATGAAAAATTTACAAGAGCTGGTAGAACCAGTAAAGTTTAAAGAATTGGCAGAATCAGAAGAGTCGAGAAAATAACAACAGTCAGATTATTTAGAAATGTTGGTAAGATCGGAAGAAACACATAAATCAGAATAGGAAAATTAGAGAAGTGAATGTTTTCAGACATAAGAGTAGGACTATAGAGAATAAAAAAATCAGAAAAGTCAGAAGGGTCGGAGGGAGCAATCAGAAGAAGCCGAAAAGCGGAAGAGTCTCAAGAACCTCTAAAACCCCAAGGCTCAGAAAAACCATAAGGAGCGGCCCAATCGGAAAAATAAAAACAGTAAAACTGAAACAGACCGAAAGAATCGGAAATAAAATTAACAATCGGAAGAATTTGAAAAAGAAAAACAATCCCCAAAATAGACCTGCAACGCACGGGAAGACTTTGATTTGCCTACCCGGCAAGGTGCTCGTGGGGCAACGACTCTGAAGTTAACAACATCCTGCAGTGGTTGGCAACACGCTGAAGTTAGTTGGTCGTGGCTAAAAAAAGGGTTGGCGTCCCTTTTTGGTGGGAGGAAGGAGGACCGGCGGCCATTACATAGGGATGCCGACTTTAACGTGAGACGCATACAAAATATATAAGTCTTTAATCTATGGTTAGACGCAACAAGTCGTCTTTTTGTAACTGACGCTTAATTTTTGTTTTTATCTGATTTTATTCCACTACGAGTTTTTCCTGTTTCACGTTACCAGAAGGATCGATTGAATTTGAATTAAAAAAATAGCGTTGTGTTTTGCAGACAGAAGTATTTACAGGTAACCTTTTTATTCTATCTATTTTTTTTCTGTCCTACTCAACATAATGAAATGGCCCTGAAATTGACCGGCGTCTATTCCACGTGCATACTAGAAATTCGTCGGTAAAACCATTTCAATTTTACCGTTGTTCGGCCATCCTTTGTCAGCGTCACTAAAAAAAATGGCCGCCATGATAGATCAGATAGTCACTTATTTGTTTGTTAGATCTTGTTTAAATAACCTCTACCATTGCTATTCAAACCTGAATAACTACCTGTCTTTCGGTATGAGGCCGACAGCAGCTTGCGGTCAGTGAATACACAAGGGCAAATAGCGGCAAAGCGCCACCTCTAATGTTGTGGTTCTGAAAAGTGTCTTATCTTTTTATCCTATGTTGCGCCCCCTTGCGATTTCCGATTCCGCCGTTTGCATGTAAACGATCGTTGTGTTTGCGCCCTCTGGGTATCGTAGCGTCGCGTTCGTTTCAAAATGGCTTCCAAAGAAAACGTTGCGTTACTGTATATTTTAATATGTTTGTCCATATATGTTTCGAATCAACAGATAGACCAAATAGCGTTCATTTTTGTGTTTGGTGTTGCATGCTGCTTTCGAGATTTTATACGGTCCTAATCGTGAGAACATGTACTCTGGGGTCATTTGTCAAACGGGGGTCGTTTTCGAACCCGCTTGAATTTCCTCCCAGGACTGCAGCGTTATTACGAAGTGGAGTTACCGTTAACTTCTGAGCCAAAGTTAGGTTGGAGTTTGCAGTGTTGTTTTCGGGCTACTAATAAATTGCTTGCTTCACAAATACTCAACCACCAAAAGAATAGTCCCCGACATAGTTTCTAACTTGGACTTGGTTTGGACAAGCCTTAAAGAGAGACAGGAAATTAAGCATGACTAGGACAATTCGTAACAAACTCATTCCTTCTAGTCCGTTTGGATGTGTAAGCTTTTTCTATAATAGTGAACTCTCTACAATCTTGTCTCACTTACAGACAGTTGTCTTGTTAACTTCGCTTTAGTCTTTCCATCTGATCTACATGTTGTCCATCAATCTCCGACTCAGATGGATTCCAACTTAAATAATTCCACGCGTTTCAATATTTTACTGTATCCGGTTGTTGTAAATTCCTGTAAACTGCAAAAGTTCAAGGGTGGAATAAAATTAGCTGACTTAACCTCACTCATCATGTACCTACACCAAAATTGTTAAATTGTATTATTGTTTACTATTTTTCTGAAGAACTAAATTGTCAACCTGTTGAAATCATTTGAAATTGTCAATCACAAGAATTATAGATATCAGAAGAATTTTAAGAAGGTCAAAACTCGTAAAAATAAGAGGTTTTACAATGGTCGGAGTAGTCAAAAGAATATATAAAATAAAGAAAGCGGACGACTTCGAAAAGTTAAAAGAACCAGAGAAATCATAAGAAAGGGAAGCATAAGAAAAAATGAAAAGAATCGGAAGAATCAAAAGAGTATAAAGGGTCAGAAGAAACAGAGGAATCAAAATAATAAAAATAATTACATTCGGAAGAACCCGAAAGCCGGAAGAACCTGAAGAACAGGATTAATAATAATTAAAATAGAAAAACTTCGAAAAAAAAAAACAGAATATTATAAATTAGATAGATAAATTAGATTAGATAAATAAAGTCAGTAATGGAAGGAATAATAATAACAGGAATGAGACGAATCGGAGGAAGAACAAAATCAGAGAAATTGGGAGAACCGGAGGAATATTCAGAATCAGAAAAGCCTTACAAATCAGAGTAATCGAAAGAATAAGACACAGTCGGAAGAGTTGAAGGAGTCGTAGCAGACAGAAGAATCGACCGAACTAAAAAAAAAATTGAAAGAATAAGGAGAATCAGAAGGATCAGATGAATCACAGAAATCAGAATAATGAAAATTACGAAAGTAATAGTAAATTAAAGGTATTAGACTTCGGCGGAATCGGAAGAATACGAAGAATAGAAAAATCAGAAGGGGCAGAATGAAAAACTTAGAAAAGCTGGTAGAACCAGTAAAATTTAAAGAATTGAAAGAATCAGAAGAGTTGAGAAAATAACAACAGTCACATTATTTAGAAATGTTTTTAAGATCGGTAGAAACACATAAATTAGAATAGGAAACTTAGAGAAGTGAATGTTTTCAGACATAAGAGTAGGACTATAGAGAATAAAGAAATCAGAAAAGTCAGAAGGGTCGGAGGGAGCAATCAGAAGAATCCGAAAAGAACCTCTAGAACCCCAAGGCTCAGAAAACCCAGAAGGAGCGGCCGAATCGGAAAAATAAAAACAGTAAAACTGAAACAGACCGAAAGAATGGGAAATAAAATGAACAATCGGAAGAATTTGAAGAACAATGAGATATTCCCAAAATAGACCTGCAACGCACAGGAGAACTTTGACTTGCCTACGCGGCAAGGTGCTCGTGGGACAACGACTCTGAAGTTAACAACATCCTGCAGTGGTTGGCAACGCGCTGAAGTTAGTTGGTCGTGGCTAAAAAAAGGGTTGGCGTCCCTTTTTGGGGGGAGGAAGGAGGACCGGCGGCCATTACATAGGGATGCCGACTTTAACGTGAGACGCATACAAAATATATAAGTCTATAATCTATGGTGAGACGCAAGAAGTCGTCTTTTTGTAACTGACGCTTAATTTTTGTTTTTATCTGATTTTATTCCAATACGAGTTTTTCCTGCTTCTAACGTTGGATGTGCTCAATGTTTAAATTGCATTGTCAAAAATTTACATTACCAGAAGGATCGGTTGAATTTAAATTTAAAAAATCGCGTTGTGTTTTGCCGACAGAAGTATTTACAGCTAACCTTTTTATCTATTTTTTTTCCGTCCTGCTCAACATAATGAGACGGCCCTGAAATTGACCGGCGTTTGTTCCACGTGCATACTAGAAATTCGTCGATAAAACTATTTCAATT
The DNA here is from genome assembly GCA_963583935.1 of Diaperis boleti. Taxonomy (NCBI): domain Eukaryota; kingdom Metazoa; phylum Arthropoda; class Insecta; order Coleoptera; family Tenebrionidae; genus Diaperis; species Diaperis boleti. The sequence continues at coordinate 12,230,586 of OY757242.1, forward strand.
TTAAGGTTGTTCGGCCATCCTTTGTCAGAGTTACTAAAAAAACGCAACAAATTATTCACATAATATTTAATTCGTTTGCCTGGTTACTTTTTTCTGTAAAACTTGATATTGAAAATTATATAATTCTAATGCATAATATTAGTAATAGAATCATAGTAGGTATTATTATCGCTATGTATTTAATAAGCAGTCATGGTTATCTACTTAATTGCTCTAATAACTTATAACCCACACTGCCAAGTATAATATGTTATTCGCATAGTAAAAATCATGGAAGCTCGGTATGAAAATCTGAATGTTCAGTATTTTCTGAAGAGTGTTTAGTAGATTACTGGACGCTCGGTATAAAAATCTAAATGTTAAGTATTTTCTGAGTAAAATGTTATTCGCATAGGAAAAATCATGTTATATATATATATTTACTAGCTGACCCGGCGAACTTTGTACAGACTCAGAGTCAATAACACAGGGGCCCCCACATCCATGTTTTAATACTTATTCTGCTATTCGGGGCGGAGACAAATCCAACAAATTAAAGATCATTAAAACCATTCTTGAGTTATAAACCCAAGGGGGCCCCCTGGCTCCATATCCATGTTTTAATAGTTATTCTGCTATTCGAGGAGGAAAAAATCCAACAAATCCAAGATAATAAAAATCGGTCCAGCCCAAAGAAGCCCCCATGTTTATGTGAAAAATACTTTACGACCTATTCTTATACCTACCAAACATACAAAACAAATATACAAAAAAAAAACATAAAAATCGGTCGAGCCGTTTTGGAGCAGTTCGACCACAAACACCGTGACACGATATTTTTATAGAGAGTGATCATAAAGTTCCGCACAAAATTCATAACCTAGTTATGTACTATTTTTGTGAAAAACGATCGTACGTACGATTTTTGTTTTTTTTGTTTTAAAATTGCCATTGGTTTTAAAAATTCTCTTTTCAACAAGAGTATAAAATTGATACCTTGCATAACTTCTTTTTTTGGATTTGTAGTGAAATAGTATTTTTTCAAGGAATGAAAATTTATTTTTTTGAAGTAAAACTTCATAAATTAAAAAAAAAAGTTATGCACTTTTACTCTCTTTTGTTGAATAGAGAATTGAAAAGTGCATCGAAAACCCAAAAAAAAGTTGGGGGTTGCCATTTAAAAAAATTGATCACGGTGTCATAGTTCAAAAACAGATGACGTCATCAACAAAATTTTTATGTCGAAAGATAACTATTTAAAAATAAAAATCGACATGTTGAAGCGTTTTTCGCAAAACCGTAACATAAGTTATGAATTTTGTGCGGTACTTTATGATCAGACTGTATATTAGAATATAGTGTACAGTTTGTAATAATTGTTCTTATTGAATTGTATTGGACATACATACATTTTTTATACTCTGCATGACGCAATTAAATACGTATTAAATGATGATGTTATATTTTATACCGAACAAACATTTTTTATACTTTGCATAAAGCAATAAAATACATTGTAGTTATGCTATATTTTACTATGCAAACATATATTTAAATACTGGCGTAACCTACCGTGCAACTGGTTACTATACTTACAATGACAATTATTTACTGTGCAAAAATGCAGTAAAATACTGAACAGTTAATTACATGCCCTAAAAAAATAGCCGCCATGGTGGAAAGCTATTAGTCATCCCTTTGTTTGTTAGATCTTGTTTAAATAATCTCCACTATTGCTATTCAAACCTGAATAAGTCATTGAATAACCTGTCTTTCGGTATGAGGCCGACAGCAGCTTGCAGTCAGTTAAAAGCTATTTTGTCTTTGTTGACTTGAATTAACCGACACTAAGTAATAATTGAATACACAAGGGCAAATAGCGGCAAAGCGCCACTTTTAATGTTGTGGTTCTGAAAAGGCTCTTATCTTTTTGCGTCCCCTTGCGATTTCCGATTCCGCCGTTTACATGGAAACGATCGTTGTGTTTGCGCCCTCTAGGTATCGTAGCGTCGCGTTCGTTTCAAAATGGCTTTCAAAGAAAACGTTGCGTTACTGTATATTTTAATATGTTTGTCCATATATGTTTCGAATCAACAGATAGACCAAATAGCGTACATTTTTGTGTTTGGTGTTGCATGCTGCTTTCGAGATTTTATACGGTCCTAATCGTGAGAACATGTACTCTGGGGTCATTTGTCAAACGGGGGTCGTTTTCGAACTCGCTTGAATTTCCTCCCAGGACTGCAGCGTTATTACGAAGTGGAGTTACCGTTAACTTCTGAGCCAAAGTTAGGTTGGAGTTTGCAGTGTTGTTTTCGGGCTACTAATAAATTGCTTGCTTCACAAATACTCAACCACCAAAAGAATAGTCCCCGACATAGTTTCTAACTTGGACTTGGTTTGGACAAGCCTTAAAGAGAGACAGGTAATTAAGCATGATTAGGACAATTTGTAACAAACTCATTCCTTCTAGTTAACATTATCCAATTACATTGTCACCAACTTAATATGAAATCAAAAAAGATTGTTAAGCGCAGTACGAAATCACAAACACTCAAATACACAAAATGACGAACTTAATAAACGTTTAAAACCATAATCTTCGTGTTATCAGTTTACGCTCCACTCCTGATTAGCTCTAGCCATGTATCTAAAGAATCTAGGGTTTCTTTTGTTTGGTTGAGTTTGAATATCCCGCCATTGCTTTGTCTTGTAAAAAAAATAACACAACGTAGGGTTCCGCTTTTTCTTTCATTGTCTGACGATCACTGGCCAACCTTTTTAAAGTTCGCGGTTTGTTTCGTTTGCTAACGTCATTGACATTTCATTTCGTGTTCAAATTCAAAAAGTGGCGGTAATGTAAAGGACGGTTATCACAATAAGAAGAATGGAAAAATCGGACCTTTCACAAAAGTCGAAGAAATAAAAACAATTATAAGAAGATATAGTCTTTTTATCCCATTGGAGAAAAGACGGAGGGAGAAGAATCAGATGAACATGAAAGTAGTAGGGAAAATCGGAGGAATCGGATGAATATGAAGAATAAAAAAACAGAATAGGCAGAATCGAAATGATTGGAAGAATGGGTAGAACCGGGAACTACGAGAACCAAAAAATTTGAAGCTTCTTCTTCTTTGGATCTTACCCAGGTGTCCCTAAATTTAGCTGGTTGTTCCACTCTAGGGCCTGCAGTTTGACTTGTGTGAGAAGGTCCGAAAAGCGCCCGAACCCACTTCGAAGTCACACCCAAGTTCTAAATTTCCAGCTAATTGTTAAAACAAAAAATCTCCCGGAAATCCTACCGACTGCGCCACTTACCTATGGTCACTCAAAGTTTTTAAAAACAGCAAATCTTTCATACGATCTTTATTAGTCAAAAGCCCCTAAAAATAGAAACTAAAAATACAGTAGGTATTATAATTTTACAGAAGCCAATCAAACTGTGATTTCATTACATTTGTAATTACACCATATTTCTATGAAAAATACAAAAACGCTAACTACTAATCCGCCAATAAGTAAATAAAAAACAAAACTTAAATGCCTTAAACCTAGCACAATATTGTCATCAGAAGTTTGATTTGTGTGTTTAAACGGAATATAATTCGACGATAAACCGTACTGGAACCCTCTCAATAACAATTTTTCAAATTTTCGCAAATATGGAGAATGTTTCTGGAACATGTAGGTGTCAAACCCGGGAACGACCGGTTCCTTCAAAATATAATAAGGAATTTTCTTTTTCTTTAAGTGTATTTTGTGTATCATAACTTTAACCTGGGTTTTCCTCAAAAGAAACCCATCTGTGGGATCGGAAACTGCAAATAATTTTGGCCGTTGTTGGTCTTTCATAAAAATAAACTTTTCATGAAGACCGTAAGAGTGTGGTGACAAGTGAGCATACCATTCCCAAGTATAAATTGGTATATTAGTGAATTTTATTTCCGAAATATTGGTAATCTTGTAGACGTATCCAGGACTAACAATCGAACTAATTAAGACACTCTGAAATGAAGTGCGAAATACTACACACAACATAATAAATAGTACCAGTAGATACTGAACCAAGCGTTGTTTTTCTGGCAATTTAGGTAAAGAGTGACCGACAAATACAGACCAGATGTAAAAAACCTAATTCTAAACTTACGCACACTGAGGTATTTTTTATTTGCCAGCTTCGCGGTAGTATAAATTGCACCAAATAACAGAAATAGAATTATCCATACCGTCGTTGAAAATACAGATAAAATGTTACGTTGTTTCCTCAGGTTCTTCGTTTTTGGCAGCAGTAGAATCAACGCATCTAGTTGATGTGGATACGTAAATTCCACATTACGAAAAGTATCGATTCCTTGGAAGTGGCTGACGAAACAGAAATCAGATTTATCCCTCTGAATGTCATTGTAAGCTTGGAGAAAGGAATCTGCATTTTCCCCCGCAGATTCAACAAGTTTAAGAGTGGCTTTAATCATCGCCAGCATCATCTGCAATTGTCGAAAATCTCTACCATACCACCGGTCTTCAACTTTAACAGCAAATGGAGGAAAATCAAACATTGAAACTCGAAGCTGGTACCCGTGCAAGTTGTTCAGTTTTTCAACAAATAAATTACCCGTGTGTAATCTGCCCGAGAGATTCATAACTTTTTCTTCGATAAAAGGGTTATAAGAGAATACTTGCAATTCTTTGTATACAAATACGAGGACAAAGTTGAGAATATATCTTTTCCAAATGTGATTCAACAACGATGGTAGAAAATCTATAGTGTCTATAGTGTCAACTCTTCTCCAAATAGTGGTATGCGATACACCAAACTGATTGATTACCTTTGGATATTGAGCGATTTACAACATTCTGCAGAACACTGACACAATGCACAACATTAATGGAAATTAGGCATAAAGTGATTTGGGAACATATAAAGTCTTTGTGTTTCTGCGGAATTTCCTTGACCTTCTCCGTAAATTAATACAACGTCCGTGTATTCGCTGTTAGAATAAGCCGGCATTATTAATTAATTTAAATATGAAAGTAAAAAACAATAATAACATATTACCGCTGCCTAATTGAGTTTTCTCGAGAAACTGATTTCAATAATAATTATTGTGAGTTTATCAGCATGTAACTTTGTACAATTGATTGCCAGTAAATTAAATTAAAATAAATATCCATATTATGCGGCTCCTGAATTTATAGGGGGGAAAATACTAAAGGAAAAGTTGTTGCTTTTGATGTGTTCTACCACCGATTTCAGTGAATGCACTTATTTCTGAAACACTGTATTATTATTTAAAGAAGGATTTCGTTGCAAGCTGGTGTAATTAGCGACAATAGAAGAGAAAGTGTTACAGTTTTACCATTAAGGTGCATTGTACGAATTCATAATATAAAACGCTTTACCAAGGAATAATTATGCGATTTAATTGCCTCTAAACATTCTGAGAACTAAAATTACATCGAGCAATGTGTACAGTATGTATTTATTCTTTTGTATTACAATCCCCACAAAAAGCTATTAGACACAAAAGGTAATCATTAACAAGTAGTTTTTTGTCCAAATTTTATGACAGTGAAACCAACTCCTAGTCTATTAACGTGGTCTTGTTACACACAGTCTATACGTTTACCATTATTATAACTATTTATGCAAAAAACTATAAAATGTTAACTATGGAGAGAAAATACGGGCTGTGCATTTATTTAAATGTTGACAAACCCTCAACTCAAGACATTTCTAATCGGTTTATGATAAATGGAAAAATAAATTAGTTCTAGACATGGTACCGGGACTATTTTGATATCCCAGTAATCAGTAAATTAGCGCGATTACAACGCCACCACTCCCAATTCTCGCCGCCGCCCCATGAGATTGGAAACACAGCGTCTATGACCTCCAGGACCTTGGCTTCCCCACTCATTATTCTCGATTTGCGCAGGATGCTGACGTCAATGGTCCGTCACCGGCTCGCTATAAAAGGCCGTACCCTACGTTGGAATGGTGAGATCCTGGTCTCCTACCAGCTTGGAAACAAGCGAGAAGTGGAGAACGAAGAGTCGCAAGCCGAAGGTAGAGATCTGTCCCTGACCCGTCTACCGTCCCGTTCCTTCCCTGGCCCCGGACATCTGTGGTGGTTTAAGTCCAGTCTCTGGTTCCTCGCTCCTGCCCTACCCTCGCCCCTGTACAACCCCCGTCTGCATGCGTCGGGCGACTCGGTATGCATTTCTACTTAACTCCCTGATTTGTACCTTATATGTAGCTCTTTGTTTAAACAAACTTCTGATTTCTTTTTTTTTTTCTTCTGAATGAATAACATTTTTTAAAACGCAAGAAACCGAGAATTCAGAATAATAACAGGATTGAGACAGATCGGAATAATCGGAGGCAGAGAAACAAATCAGAGAAATTGGCGGAATCGGAGGAATATTCAGAATCAGTAGAATCAGAAAATCCTCACGAATCAGAAGAATCAGCACAATCAGAGCAATCAGAAAAATGGGAAGAATAAGAAAACATAGTCGGGAGAGTAGAAAGAGTCGTAGGAGATGGAAGAATAAAATGAATTAAAAGAGAATCAGAAGAAACAACCGGAAAAACTTTAATAACCAAAAAATTGGAAGAACTGGAAGAACAGGAACAACCAGCAAAGTTGAAAGAATAGGAAGAATCAGAAGAGTCGATAAAATTAATAAGAACGGTCAGAAGGATCGGATTAGTCTGGAAAATAAGAAGAAACAGTTTATTTAGAAGTATTAGTAAGATCAGAAGAAACACATAAATCAGAATAGGAAAATCAGAAAAACCAAAGTTTTTAGGCATCAGACGAATCGGATTGTTATGGAGAATGAAGAAATCAGAATATTTAGGAAAGTCTAACGAACCACAAAAATGCTAAGAAAAAGCATTGTTTTTTATTCCATTGGAGAAAAGACAGAGTAAGAAGAATCAGAAGAATATGAAAGTTGTAACGAAGTTACCAAAAAATTCCAAGAGACAGGTATCGGAAACGAGGCTCGACGCTCTGAAGCGAAATTCTCCGCAGTCCAGCGGGCCGCTGTCCTACTGTTTCAACAAGTTCAAGCTCCCTACGCCCGAATCGGCATCTTTAACAGCCTCTTAAAAATACATCTTGACCTCCGAACGGGATTAAGCTTTTACCGTTGTAACCGGAAAAATAACACGCAGCTTATGCAACTTTCTGGAAGTCGCTACGACCACCCGAAGCCACCGCCCTTGTTACCGCAGGACACGCCCTCCGCACCAAATCATTAAAGCGTCTAGGAAAAATGATTTCCATTATCGGATTGGAATGGGACTTACATCATTTTCAACAGCAAGGCAGCACGCTCCGGACCCCGTTGCTCCGGATTGCTACCTTACCCGGAGCCGCTGTCGTTCCGTCGGGAAGAGAATGCTGTGATAAGACTTTCTCCCTACTACATTGCAACAGTAGTATCCAGACAAACTTACTGTTCCTTTCCTCCTGCCAAACTAGACAGCTGACCCGTGGCGTACCGTACTCTGTTGGCTGAATTTGAAGAATAAAAAACCGGAATAAGCAGAAACGGAATGATTGGAAGAATGGGTAAAACCGGAAAAACTAGAAGCACTAAAAAATTGGAAGAGCTGGAAGAATAGGAACCGGCAAAATCGAAAGAATAGAAAGAATCAAAAATATCGGAAAAGTAAGAAAAATCAGAGTATTAGTAAAATCAGAGTAAACACATAAATCAGAATAGGAAAATTAGAAAAGCTAGAGTTATCAGACATCGGAGGAATCAGAGGACTATAGAGAACAAAAAAAAGAACCAGAAAAACCGCAAAAATCAGAAAAGTCTGGAAAATAAAAAGTATTAAAATATTCAGAAGAATCACAGAATATACAGTATGAAAGAAGTGCGAAAAATCGGAAAAATCAAAAATATCTAAGCATGAATAAAAAATCAACAAAGACAGAACAGTAGAACGTAAAAAACAAACAACCCAAAATAATCACAGGATTTATAGATATCAGAAGAATTTTAAGAAGGTCAAAACTCGTAAAAATAAGAGGTTTTACAATGGTCGGAGTAGTCAAAAGAATATATAAAATAAAGAAAGCGGGCGACTTCGAAAAGTTAAAAGAACCAGAGAAATCATAAGAAAGGGAAGCATAAGAAAAAATGAAAAGAATCGGAAGAATCAAAAGAGTATAAAGGGTCAGAAGAAACAGAGGAATAAAAATAATAAAAATAATTAGATTCGGAAGAACCCGAAAGCCGGAAGAACCTGAAGAACAGGATTAATAATAATTAAAATAGAAAAACTTCGAAAAAAAAAACAGAATAGTATAAATTAGATAAATTAGATTAGATAAATAAAGTCAGTAATGGAAGGAATAATAATAACAGGAATGAGACGAATCGGAGGAAGAACAAAATCAAAGAAATTGGGAGAACCGGAGGAATATTCAGAATCAGAAAAGCCTTACAAATCAGAGTAATCGAAAGAATAAGACACAGTCGGAAGAGTTGAAGGAGTCGTAGCAGACAGAAGAATCGACCGAACTAAAAAAAAAAATTGAAAGAATAAGGAGAATCAGAAGGTTCAGATTAATCACAGAAATCAGAATAATGAAAATTACGAAAGTAATAGTAAATTAAAGGTATTAGACTTCGGCGGAATCAGAAGAATACGAAGAATAGAAAAATCAGAAGGGGCAGAATGAAAAACTTAGAAAAGCTGGTAGAACCAGTAAAATTTAAAGAATTGAAAGAATCAGAAGAGTTGAGAAAATAACAACACTCACATTATTTAGAAATGTTTTTAAGATCGGAAGAAACACGTAAATCAGAATAGGAAACTTAGAGAAGTGAATGTTTTCAGACATAAGAGTAGAACTATAGAGAATAAAGAAATCAGAAAAGTCAGAAGGGTCGGAGGGAGCAATCAGAAGAATCCGAAAAGAACCTCTAGAACCCCAAGGCTCAGAAAAACCAGAAGGAGCAGCCGAATCGGAAAAATAAAAACAGTAAACCTGAAACAGACCGAAAGAATCGGAAATAAAATGAACAATCGAAAGAATTTGAAGAACAATGAGATATTCCCAAAATAGACCTGCAACGCATAGGAGAACTTTGACTTGCCTACTCGGCAAGGTGCTCGTTGGGCAACGACTCTGAAGTTAACAACATCCTGCAGTGGTTGGCAACGCGCTGAAGTTAGTTGGTCGTGGCTAAAAAAAGGATTGGCGTCCTATTTTGGAGGGAGGAAAGAGGACCGGCGGCCATTACATAGGGATGCCGACTTTAACGTGAGACGCATACAAAATATATAAGTCTTTAATCGTCTTTTTGTAACTGACGCTTAATTTTTGTTTTTATCTGATTTTATTCCACTACGAGCTTTCCTGTTTCACGTTACCAGAAGGATCGATTGAATTTGAATTAAAAAAATAGCGTTGTGTTTTGCAGACAGAAGTATTTACAGGTAACCTTTTTATTCTATCAATTTTTTTTCTGTCCTACTCAACATAATGAGATGGCCCTAAAATTGACCGGCGTTTGTTCCACGTGCATACTAGAAATTCGTCGGTAAAACCATTTCAATTTTACCGTTGTTTGGTAATCCTTTGTCAGCGTCACTAAAAAAAAATGGCCGCCATGATGGAAAGCTATTAGTCACTTATTTGTTTGTTAGATCTTGTTTAAATAACCTCTACTATCGCTATTCAAACCTGAATAACTACCTGTCTTTCGGTATGAGGCCGACAGCAGCTTGCGGTCAGTTAAAAGCAATTTTGTCTTTGTTGACTTGAATTAACCGACACTAAGTAAGAAGTGAATACACAAGGGCAAATAGCGGCAAAGCGCCACCTCTAATGTTGTGGTTCTGAAAAGTGTCTTATCTTTTTATCCTATGTTGCGCCCCCTTGCGATTTCCGATTCCGCCCTTTGCATGTAAACGATCGTTGTGTTTGCGCCCTCTGGGTATCGTAGCGTCGCGTTCGTTTCAAAATGGCTTCCAAAGAAAACGTTGCGTTACTGTATATTTTAATATGTTTGTCCATATATGTTTCGAATCAACAGATAGACCAAATAGCGTTCATTTTTGTGTTTGGTGTTGCATGCTGCTTTAGAGATTTTATACGGTCCTAATCGTGAGAACATGTACTCTGGGGTCATTTGTCAAACGGAGGTCGTTTTCGAAACCGCTTGAATTTCCTCCCAGGACTGCAGCGTTATTACGAAGTGGAGTTACCGTTAACTTCTGAGCCAAAGTTAGGTTGGAGTTTGCAGTGTTGTTTTCGGGCTACTAATAAATTGCTTGCTTCACAAATAAGTTCTAACTTGGATTTGGTTTGGACAAGCCTTAAAGAAAGACAGTGAATAGTGAACTGTTTACAATTTTGTCTGACTTACAGACAGTTGTCTTGTTAACTTCATTTTAGTCTTTCCATTTGATTTACATGTTGTCCATCAATCTCCGACTCAGATGTACCCCAACTTAAATAATTTCACGCGTTTCAATATTCTTGCTTTTCCCTGTCAGTTACGAATATGCACGCTTTGGACGTAGATATTTCACTGTATGCGGTTGTTGTAAATTCCTGTAAACTGCAAAAGTTCAAGGGTGGAATAAAATTAGCTGACTTAACCTCACTCATTATGTACCTACACCAAAATTGTTAAATTGTATTATTGTTTACTATTTTTCTGAAGAACTAAATTGTCAACCTGTTGAAATCATTTGAAATTGTCAGTTGTAATTTATTACTCAAATCATTATTGTTAACATTGTCCAATTACATTATCACCAACTTAATATGAAGTCAAAAAAAATTGTTAACCACAGTACGAAATCACAAACACTCAAATACACAAAGTGACAAACTTAATAAACGTTTAAAACCATAATTTTTGTGTTATCAATTTACGCTCCACTCCTGCTTAGCTCCAGCCATGTATCTAAAGAATCTAGGGTTTCTGTTGTTTGGTTGAGTTTGAATATCCCGCCATTGCTTTGTATTGTAAAAAAAAATAACACAACGTAGGGTTCCGGTTTTTCTCTCATTGTCTGACGATCACTGGCCAACCTTTCTAAAGTTCGCGGTTTGTCTCGTTTGCTGACGTCATTGACATTTCATTTCGTGTTCAAATTCAAAAAGTGGCGGTAATGTAAAGGACGGTTATCACAATAAGAAGAATGGAAAAATCGGACCTTTCACAAAAGTCGAAGAAATAAAAACAATTATAAGAAGATATAGTCTTTTTATCCCATTGGAGAAAAGACGGAGGGAGAAGAATCAGATGAACATGAAAGTAGTAGGGAAAATCGGAGGAATCGGATGAATATGAAGAATAAAAAAACAGAATAGGCAGAATCGAAATGATTGGAAGAATGGGTAGAACCGGGAACTACGAGAACCAAAAAATTTGAAGCTTCTTCTTCTTTGGATCTTACCCAGGTGTCCCTAAATTTAGCTGGTTGTTCCACTCTAGGGCCTGCAGTTTGACTTGTTTGATAAGGTCCGAAAAGCGCAGGAACCCACTTCGAAGTCACACCCAAGTTCTAAATTTCCAGCTAATTGTTAAAACAAAAAATCTCCCGGAAATCCTACCGACTGCGCCACTTACCTGTGGTCACTCGAAGTTTTTAAAAACAGCAAATCTTTCATACGATCTTTATTAGTCAAAAGCCCCTAAAAATAGAAACTAAAAATACAGTAGGTATTATAATTTTACAGAAGCCAATCAAACTGCGATTTCATTACATTTCTAATTACACCATAATTCTATGAAAAATACAAAAACGCTAACAATTAATCCACCAATAAGTAAATAAAAGACAAAACTTAAATGCCTTAATCCTAGAACAATATTGTCATCAGAAGTTTGATTTGTGTGTTTAAACGGAATATAATTCGACGATAAACCGTACTGGAACCCTCTCAATAACAATTTTTCAAATTTTCGCAAATATGGAGAATGTTTCTGGAACATGTAGGTGTCAAACCCGGGAACGACCGGTTCCTTCAAAATATAATAAGGAATTTTCTTTTTCTTTAAGTGCATTTTGTGTATCATAACTTTAACCTGGGTTTTCCTCAAAAGAAACCCATCTGTGGGATCGGAAACTGCAAATAATTTTGACCGTTGTTGGTCTTTCATAAAAATAAACTTTTCATGAAGACCGTAAGAGTGTGGTGACAAGTGAGCATACCATTCCCAAGTATAAATTGGTATATTAGTGAATTTTATTTCCGAAATATTGGTAATCTTGTAGACGTATCCAGGACTAACAATCGAACTAATTAAGACACTCTGAAATGAAGTGCGAAATACTACACACAACATAATAAATAGTACCAGTAGATACTGAACCAAGCGTTGTTTTTCTGGCAATTTAGGTAAAGAGTGACCGACAAATACAGACCAGATGTACAAAAACCTAATTCTAAACTTACGCACACTGAGGTATTTTTTATTTGCCAGCTTCGCGCTAGTATAGATTGCACCAAATAACAGAAATAGAAGTATCCATACCGTCGCTGAAAATACAGATAAAATGTTACGTTGTTTCCTCAGGTTCTTCGTTTTTGGCAGCAGTAGAATCAACGCATCTAGTTGATGTGGATACGTAAATTCCACATTACGAAAAGTATCGATTCCTTGGAAGTGGCTGACGAAACAGAAATCAGATTTATCCCTCTGAATGTCATTGTAAGCTTGGAGAAAGGAATCGGCACTTTCCCCCGCAGATTCAACAAGTTTAAGAGTGGCGTTAATCATCGACAGCATCATCTGCAATTGTCGAAAATCTCTGCCATACCACCTGTCTTCAACTTTAACAGCAAATGGAGGAAAATCAAACATTGAAACTCGAAGCTGGTACCCGTGCAAGTTGTTCAGTTTTTCAACAAATAAATTACCCGTGTGTAATCTGCCCGAGAGATTCATAATTTTTTCTTCGATGAAAGGGTTGTAAGAGAATACTTCCAATTCTTGGTATACAAATACGAGGACAAAGTTGAGAATATTACTTTTCCAAATGTGGTCCAACACCGATGGTAAGAAATCTATATTGTCAACAGTCTTGCAAATGATAAAGTGGTTATCGAACCTGCTACTCCAAAATGAATACCCCCGCAACTTTATAATTGTCTCGTTGATGTCGGAAATTCTCTCTACGAAAATGAAATTTCCCTGGGTCGACACATATTCGGGTACGTTTACAGATCCGGTAGCTATCATGCACGGACACTCGTTATGTTGGATAAGCCAGTTGGAAATATCTTTGGTAAGCCGTAAGTGAACATTTATGTAACTACAAGAAGTGTAGTTTTTCCTTATGTGGTATTTATGTAGTTCCAAATAAACTTTATCGTTTAAGCTGAAGTTTAGATAACAGTGAATTGATGGTAAGAAGTTTAAAACTAGTAAGAAGTTCCGCATTTTTGTTAGCACAAAGGTGCTTGTTGGTGCTGGCAATACAGACCTGTTTTTTTTATTAAATACATTAAGCTGAAATTGGGCAATTAATATACTGGACAGGTACCCATGGTCGTGAGTTTTAGCTGAAAGTTTTCCGTTAATTTCCTAAGTAGGAGCATGGAAATGTTCAGATGTATAGTAGTAATCATCTTAATGGAAGGAAATCCTATTATTAAATAATCTAATGGAAATTTCTTTTAAAGTTTCGCAGAGTGAATGTATATTAATACTGTCGTTTCTAATAAAATTTGCAACTTTGCACCCCGACACTCATTATTTTATTATACGAAAACGGGAAATGAAGCGTTCGGCCGCGGAAAGGAACTGTGGCGTTCGTGGGAAAAATGCCGGTCACTTTTTTCCACCACGCACGTTACGCACTTTGATCACACTTTTTTTAGGGTGTTTTTATGACCACACATTTGTAAATTAAAAATATGTGTACGCCTTATATACATAGTGTAACAGAAATAAGTATCGAAATTTTAATCAACAATAGTAGGACGAGAGGTCAAAGTATTGCCGCCAATTTTTGCTCTTCAAATTGACTCGTTTGTGTTGCTTGAGAAAATTATTGATGCAAAAAGAAATTGTCGCTGGAATAAAGTTTCTCAGAAATTCATTTATTTAATAAAACAGTACGAAACCAGCGGTGACGGCTCCGGGCAACGTAGCGGATCCTGGATGGCGGGACCCGGAGCGCAGTTCTTTACTGGTCAACATGAGAGAAAAATGGCTTTTCGTGGTTCGTCTGTATTTGCCTCACTTTTGCTCCTAATAAAACAATCTACTAATTAATTTTCTTCTAATATCTATCAGGGAGGGATCCATTAGCAATTTGGTTTTCGAACGTTTTATGGGTATTTGAACTTAAACCTTCAGACAATTTCATTACACTGAATTTATTTTTGATTGATACACATACGGCTATAAATATTCTCTAAAAATAAACACTACCTTCGATATAACACAAAAATCAAATACATAATTACGTTAAATATAATAGTTAAATGTGATCATTATTAATATTGCCTTTTAATTCCATCTGTCTCTAGATTTCCTCAGCTTGGGTTTTGGAGTCTGAATCCATCTTCCATAAGAAAACTCTAAACAGAATATAATACAACCTAAAATTAAACCGCCAACAAGTACATAAAATACTGAGCAAAGATGTTTCATGGTCAATACTTTGAATGCTTCATTTCCTGTCATATTTCCACCGAATCCTGTGGGATAATTTTTGTATTTATTGGCCAGTCCATAAGCATGAACTCGTAATAATTGTAGATTAAATGTTTGAAGAAAAGGAGAGTATTTTTGAAAAACGTGAACGTCAAAGCCTTGTGCTATTGGTTCTTCAATCATGTAAAATGGCATCGCTTGGGAGTGTTGAGGTAGCCAATTAAGAAATAATTCCAATGATCTCAAAGCAAGGATGTACGCTGCAGTTTTCTCCATATTATATACTCTGTTTATTAGGTCTTTCGTTGTTACTACTACAGTTTGGTTTGTACACGGGCTTTTGTCCGAAATTAAAGTACGCATATTTTTGGATATAAAAATAGTGATATTTGTTTTGCACAATTCTTGCAATGTTTTAATTTTATCAGGTGTGTCCACACTTAGAAATGTGCTAATCATGAAGGACATAAAAGATGTACGAAGTATGAGGAAGCCGGCTATCAAAGCTACCAGTTGCAGCCGAATAAAAAGCCGTTGATTTTTAAATTTAGGAAAACTGTAACCCAGAAGAGATGCAGTGCTATAAATTAAAGATTCTGGTAAAGAGTATGCCCTTGCAACAGTAAGAAAAATGGAAAAGACGAATGTTAATAGAATTATTAAAACCCATACTTAGGCATTAGGACTACAATCTTGTCGTACGAATGCGGATATGAATATTCTACGTGATCAAACCTTTTTTCTGTCTGTTAAAGCAAAAATCTGCATTACCTTGTTCTACTTTCTCAAAAGCATCCTTACGTCCGTATGGTGGCATCTCTAAAATCTTAACGGTGGCATTTACGGCCGATATTACTGACTGTAAGATATTATAATCTTTACCGTACCAACGTCCATCACTTTTGAAAACTAGTGACTGTTCATGAAATATAGATGCTCTTAGTTGATAATTGTAAAAATTACTTAATTTATCCGTAAATAAATTCTTAAAACAGTTAGGATCTTGTGTAAGATTGACAATTCTCCCATTCAAACTGCTCTTAAACGGATCATAAGTGAAAATGTTCAAGTTTTTATAAACAAAGACCAACACGAAGTTTAATAAATGTCTTTTCCAAATCATGCGCAATGCTTCTGGCAAAAAATCCGCATTGTTGACTTCACCACAAAGAATGAAGTGATTTTCACCACGCGAATTCCAGAAAGAGTATTTTCGTAGTGTCTGCAACCGTCTCCGAAAGAAGCAGCGTGGGACAGAAATCGTTAATATGTCGAATAAACAAATTAGAAATGTCTTCGGTCGTTGGTGTGTGAGTGTTTAAACAAATACAGAGATCGTAGTCTTCTTGAATGATATTTTCTTTGTATTTGATTAAATATTCCTCCAGGTATTGATGCAAGAACGTAGATTGTTGTTTAATAATGATGCCATTTTCGGCACAAATAGTTATGACCAGGGAAAACGTACATATTATGTAAAACAGACACAACATGTTGGAGAAACGAATTTAACGTTATGCAGGTTTCGTCTGCAGTATAAATGCAACAAAATTATCTTTTATTCTTTTATACTATTCATTTGTTAGCCAGTGGAACAAAAGAACAATAAGTATTTACTCCGTAATGTTGATGTAATTTCAGGTTTGACTATAACAATCCTTAAAGGGAACAATTAGAAAACGTTTTTGTCATAAAAATAAAATAGCCACTTTTAGCCTTATTTTTTTACAAACAAAATATGTAACTTCGTATCAAACATTTCTTAATTTAAATAAAATTATGTGCAGAACTCGCAGCAGTTTGATGGACAAATTCCTGCCTTGCAATTTCCTTATCATGGTGATTGTATAATAAAACTAGTAGTAAATGTTTATTTGCCCTGCGGGCTTTCTGATTCTTATACATATACAAGTAAACTTAACAATTATAATAATAAAAAACTAAATAAAATTCTATATTTCTTCACCCCTCCCCTTTCCTCTTCTACCTTCTCCCTCCTCTTCCATACCTCTTTCATCCATTTAATTTCCCTTCCATCTACATTCAGTATTTCCTCTCTTTCTTTCCTCTCTCTTTGTTTCATCTCACTGCACTCGTTCCACATATGCTCAATCGTCTCTCTTTCCTCATAGCACATTCTGCACATTCTTCCTCCATCTTCTGCCCAATACCTATTTTCCCTCTCTTCATTTCCGCACCTAAACCTCGCCATCATATTTCTTTCTTTCTCGTTCTCCCTCCCCAAATACTTCGGTACTTCCTCGATCATGCATCTTCCGTACTTCCCGTTGTATCTCGATTCTCTAATTCTTTCTCTCCTCTCTTGTCTATCCGTATCCTTATCCCTTTCAGTTAGTTCTACATTCATCCACACGCCTCTTTCTCTCAGTCTCTCTATTTCTTTGCTTGCATACCCATTCCTCCTGTAGTAAATCTCCCTTTCATTCTCCTCTGAATTCTTCTTTTTTTCTCCCCAGCACTTCTTTAGAATCCTACATTCTTTCCTCCCTTCCATCCTGTCTTCGAACTTGACCGCTCTTTTTCCCGCTTTCACTCTCAACCTATTCCTCTTGCATTCTTCTCTCACTATGTACCCTGGCGTTTCTCTCTCCACCCCTAGCACCCACCTCAGATATTTCTCTTGCACCCTCTCTATCTCCTCTTGTTCTTTCCATCCCCAGACCTCTGCTCCGTACAACAACACGCTTTCAATAAGACTCCCCACCTTCTCTCTCCTATTCCCCATACACATCCTATCACCTTGTTCGCTTTTCTTGCCAGTTCTCTAATATGTGCCCTATCTGTGGTTCTTTCATTGAACACATACCCCAAGTATTTGAATTCTTTTACTCGTTCTATTACTTCTCCCTCCCACCTCCACCACTCTCTTCGTTCTTCCTCTTTCTCTTACTCACCAGCATTTTTGTTTTCTCTACATTCACTTCTAGTCTTTTCTTCTTCACATATTTTCCTAAACTCTTTATCATTTCCTTCATTTCTCTTTCACTCTTTGCCACCATTACCACATCATCCGCAAACGCCAGGCTCCACACTTTATTTCTACCTACCACACACCCCCCCGCTTGTGCTCTTTCTAACATTCCGTCCATATCTGCCACATACATCGTGAACAACAAGGGGCTGAGCGGGCAACCTTGTCTCACTCCCTTTGTTGTCACAAACCATTCACTTTCACTCTCCCCTACCTTCACTTTACTTTTTGTCTTCTCATATATCTCCTCCACCTTTCTTACCAGCCATTCATTTACCCCTTTCTTCCTCAGGCACTCAAACATCCTCTCTCTGTCCACCTTGTCAAACGCTGCCTTGAAGTCTACGAATAATGCATACACCCTCCCCCCCTTTCTTCTTTAACTCACTCTTCGTCAAATGGTCCAGGATGTATACATTATCCATAGTTCCCCTCCCCTCTCTAAATCCTGCTTGGCTGTCTGGTAATGCTCCCTTTTCCTCTATCTCTCTGCTCATCCTTTCATTCAGAATTGATGCATACAACTTGTAGCCTGTGTTTAGGAGAGTTATCCCTCGGTAATTTTCTACTTTATTTTTCTCCCTTTTTTTGTAAATGGGGTAAATTACCCCCTCTCTCCACCCTACCGGGAATCCTTCTCCTCTCCACACCCCATTCATTACCTCCACCAGCCTCTCTAGCACTCTTCTCGTCCCATACATCCACGACTCATTCTGTATTCTATCCCTCCCTAGTGCCTTCCCTTTCCTCAGTTTCTTCACATGCCTCTCCACCTCTTCCATTGTAATTTCTTCTCCTTTAGGTTCTACTCGGTTTCTATTCGTCTCTATTTCCGTTTTATTTTTTTCCTTTTCTCCCTCCAGCAGCCTCATGAAGTACTCCTCCCACTCATTCATCCTTATCTCCTCGCTCCCATTTTCTTTTTTCTTTCTCTCTCTATTAATATAGTTCCATACCTCCTTCTCTGTTCTTATTGCTTTTATCTCTTCCTCCTCTCTCTCCTTCTTCTGCCTCTCCTTCTCCCTGCGTGTCTCTCTGTATCTTCTTTTCGCTTCTAAAAAGCCACTTCTGTTCCCTTTAGTCTTTCTCCACTTTCTTAGTTCTTTTATTGCTTCCTTTTTACGTTGCTCACATTCTTTGTCCCACCATTTATTCTTTCTTTTTGTTCCTCCACCTCTTACTGTTATTTCTCTTTTTGTCGCTGCTTTTTCCAATGTTTCTACCAATTCTTTCTCCATTTTCCCTACTTCTTCTTCTTTAAATCTTGCTTTTTCCAGTCTTCTCTTATACTCTTCCACCCCTTGCTCGTCCCATACTTTAATTATCACCTTCCGCATTTCCTCTATTTTTTCTTCTCCTCCTCTCTTCTCTCTCCCCCTTCCTATAATTATCTCTATAGGCAGATGGTCTGACTCTACTCTTTCCCCTATTCTGAATTCTTCGACTTCTTCCCATGCTTCTTCGTTTACTATTCCGTAATCTATCACCGTCTCTCCTCTACCGCCTATGTAGGTCCATTCTCCTTCTTCGTCCCCTTGTTTATTTCCATTCAGCACTTTCCATCCTTTTTCTTCTTTCCATTCCATCAACTTTTTCCCTTCCGCGTTTTCTTTCTTGTCTTTGGATTTTCTTTTTCCCTCTCCTCTCTCTTGTTCCCAATCCCTGGCTCCTCTTTCCCCAATTCTCCCGTTAAAATCCCCTCCCAGAAGGAGACATTCTTCCCTGTTGTGTTTTAATGTTTCTTCTATCTTGCTTATTGTTTCTTTCATCTTTTTGCTGTACACTGTCACTATTTTCCACCATTTACTGTCTATTTTAACGTTTCTCACCATGTGACCTTCCTCTTCTCACTTCTTTTTAGAATTCTCTTTTATTCCTTTTTTTACCCCTGTTATTATTTCCCCTGCTGCTCTTCCTTTTTTCTTTCCCCTTCTCGCCCCTTGCCATTCCCACTTGAACTCCTTTGGTAACAGTTTTTCTATTTTTTCCCAGCTTTCTGACCATGTTTCTGTTAATCCAACAATATCGAACTCCTTCACATAGTCCCAAAAATCTTCGTCTCTTTTCCCTAGTCCCGCTACATTCCAAAATAGTGCCCTCACCCCTGTTTTTCTCGTTACCTTCTTAGATTTCCCCCTTCCTTCCTTAGTTTCCCTCCTACTTCCTTCTTTGTTTCTTTTTTCCCGTTTCATTGTCCTTTTTACTTTGCCGTTGTCCCGCTTTTTCCCTCCTCCCCTTCTTCATCTTATTGGAAAACCTCTAGGCTCTCTCTCTTTTCATTCCATCTCCATTGCTCCCCGTCCACTATTAATTTCCTGTATCCCACTCTTACTTCTTTCCCTTCCCTTTTTTCCTTCGCCATACTTCTTAGTTTCTTGTGTACATCTCTTTCCTTCTTTGTGAGGTCGCTGTCTATGTATATCCCTCTTGTTTCCCTCTTCTCCCTCAATTTTCCTTTGAGCTTCATTATTCTTTCCTTCTCACCCCATCCCTCCATCTCCACCAATACTTGATCCTTGTTAATCCTGTAACAATCTTTTACTTTACTATCCTCTACATTTTCCTTCAAAAACTTCTCTACATCCTCTTTTTTTACATGACTTTTTCTTTCCCCGTCCCATCCTGTTATCACGATGTTGTTCTTCCTCTTTCTTTTCTCTTTGATTTCCATTCTCTCTTCCAGCTTTTCCACTCTCTTCTTCCACCAGTCTCTATCTCCTTCCCATCTCTTCTCCTTCTCTTTAAATTCTTCTTTCTGCCTCTCTATCTCTCTCTTGAGTTCCTTGTTTTCTCGTCTTATTTCTTTCATCTCCTCCTTCAACTCTTGCAACAGCTCCAATATTTTTTTCTCCATCTCTGTGTCCGTTTTCTTCTCTTTCTCTGATGTCTTCTGTGTTTTCTTTACTCCAGGAGACCTCGCCGTCTTTTTACTTTTTTGAAAAAATTTCTCTTCCTCCTCTTCTTGTTGTTCTGTTCTACCCTCCCCTTTTCTCTTTCTTTTCCTTTCCTCCAGGTAAGAGTCCAGGCTTCCCTGACTGAGCGAGCGGTTTCTATCGTCTTTTTCATCCGCTTCCTGTGGCGTCTCCTAGATGTCGTTATCTTCCGGGTTCGCCGATTAATTCTTTTTCCTGACCATATCTCCTCTTCCCTGCCCAATTCTTTCTTCCTACCTTTCTCTAATACCTCTTCTCGCTTTTCTCAATATCTTCTCTAATTTTTTCTTTATATCAACTTCTAATCCTCTATTTTTCGCTACGTAACCTCTCTACCACGTGTTTACCTTCAGCTCGGTAATACAGGAATCATAATAAAACTAAATTAGGTATTAGAATTTT
Organism: Diaperis boleti; assembly: GCA_963583935.1. Classification (NCBI taxonomy): domain Eukaryota; kingdom Metazoa; phylum Arthropoda; class Insecta; order Coleoptera; family Tenebrionidae; genus Diaperis; species Diaperis boleti. Next base: position 12,251,544 of record OY757242.1, read on the forward strand.
ATAAATGCCAATCACACTTTTATTTCATTAGATTGAGGTACGGATGAACACGATCCGAAGATACTCTACTTGGAAGCAGTGACGAAGAAGGTTGCAATGGTAATACTAAGTGGAGGTGCTCACATTTTACCTGAAAAAAGGTATTCCGACTGAAAAAGCCAGAACAAAGCCCTAAAGCCATTGGAGAGCAAGTTCTTGAGCCAGAGTTCAAAAAGGACTAGCTCTGACGGTAGCACTCCTGAAGTTTCTAGCAAGCGAATAATACCTTCCTACTTTCCAGAATCTCTGCTAACAGTGGAACAGTTAGAGGTCATACAAGAGAGTATTCTGGAAAACTTATTATTTGATGTAAAATAGCTTCAGCTTGCGTTCTTCTTGCTACTTAAAATAGTTGGTAGCGTTTTCGACCAAAACAAATTTGCTATGAAGACCATAGGATCCTGCTGTCAAGTCGTCGTACCATTTCCAAGTGTAACTAATGCGTGTAACTAATACTAGTAATTTTGTCGTTATCTCCAGGACTGACCACTGAACTAATTAAGGAACTCTGAAATAAAGCCTTAAATACTAGGCAAAGCATGACGACTATAACACTGGGCAACAGCCATTTTGTTTTCTAAACATAAGTAACGAATTCATACCATGTGTACCATGTTAAATTTAAAAATGACAATAAAAAATGCTCATTGGTTACCGTTTTTGAGATGCAAAAATTTTGGGTTTTACCTTTTTCCATATTTATCATAGGAGTCTAACGACCATTGCAAAGATCTAGCAACCATAGAAAACAATTTTTGGACAACCAAAGAGCTGAAAATTATGTACATTTGGTGGAAAATCTCTTGATGGTCTGCAAACATATGGGGTACAATATGTCTTTGAAGGTGCACTTTTTACATTCCCATGTTAACTTTTTCCCCATAAATTGTGGCGCCGTTAGCGACTAGCATGGTGAGCGGTTCCACCAAGATATTTCCTCAATGGAAAAAGGGGTATCAAAGAACTACCATGTTGGCGGATTACTGCTGGATATCTATTCGCGATGCAGCAGACGCAAAATTCAAGCGACAAAGCAAGAAAAGAAAATCTGACTGTTTTTAAAAACTGTAACCAACTGAGTATTTTTGTTATTATGTACGTGTTTAGCGAAATTAAATGAAGTAGAAATGGTGTCAATTATGCATAAAACAAGCAAAAAACATTTTTTTGTAGCCCAGTGTAATCAACAAGTATTAAATCAACGGTGGTCTATATGGAAATTTTGGTAAAGGAATGCCAAGAAATGCAGCCCAGATATGGTAAAAATGTAACTTCAAATTTCTTCCCAAAGAAATATTTCGTATTTGCTAATTTCATTGTACCAAAAACTATGACATTTAATATTGATATGAGTACCTAAACTGTGGTCGAAAAACTGGATAAAATGTTGCGTTGTTTTGTCAGGTTTTTGGTTGTCGGTAGTACAACAACTAACAACAGAAGATCAACAGTCTTCCGTAATGGTTCGACAACAACAAATGTGGCATTAACATCATCAAGAGTTGTCGAAAATCACTACCGCACCATTGGTCTTTAACTTTAACAACAAATGGAAGAAAGTAAACATCAACGCATATACTTCCAATCGTTTGTAGACGAAAACGATGACAAAGTAGAGAAAAAGTGATTTTCAAATCTGCTGCACCAAAATCGGAAATTCACTCTAAATAAATAAAATTCCCTTGAGTTGACACATATCTGGTACGTTCACAAATCCGGTGGCCATCATTGACGGACACTTATTTTTAATAAATCAGTCAGAAACCAGCGGCGATGGCTCCGGGCAACGTAGCGGATCCGGGATGGCGGGACCCGGAGTGCGCTTCTTTACTATTCAACATGATGCAAGAACAATTCCGGTACGACACCGGGAAGCATTTATTCCAGACGGGTTTCTGCTTTAATGCGAATGGAGTGGCTGGTGGAGGTCGTAGCGACTCCGGGATAGTTTAATTCGCAGCGCGCTATTTTTCTGATTACGGGAGTGAAAGAGTTATTCCGCTGTGACGCTGGGAAGTTTTTTTTTCGAAGAGTTAAATGTTTGGATTGGGGCGTAGGGTGCACGGCCTTGATCAAACACTGAGACCGCGGGCCGCTCAGCCACAGAGAATGTCGCTTGAGAGTGTTAAACCCCGCTGACGGTACTTAGTACCATGGAATTGTTTGGACGTAGAGTAAATCTATGGAATACATGGAATAGAAAGTACACCTGTTTGCAATGCAGATATGAGGTCGGGGGACCGCTTACGGCCGGCAAGACTAGGTATCATATCATACGGACACGTCCTTTCCTCTCGAGAGACATAGATGTTGTTGGAAAGTTGGGTGATGCCCACCAGCCCAGCGTCTGCCCATCCTAAGACTTTAGACCTCCTCACGAAAGAGAGTCGAAGTCTTTTTATCATTATTTAGTTAGTACAACCCACCATAACAAAAACGGGTTTAATGGTACCCATGTAAAGACGTGCCAAGACGATAATTTCTCCAAACTTGGACCGAGAGAAAAAATAAAACTAATCCAAAAAAATTTATGCGATAGCGGAACATAACCGCCCAGTTAAAACAAAATATTATACTATTCTAAAACAGAAAGTGGTGGCAAAGGGCAACGCGTGACCACAAGGTGCTTTTTTTTAAGTGACAACGGACACCATCTGGTCAGTACCAGGATGCACTGCAATGACTCGTGCCAGTTTCCAATGCGCACGTGGCACCAGGTTGCCTTTAATTACAACCATATCGCCTATACAGATGGGTTTTGTGGAACTTACCGCGCTGCTGCAGCGCCATTTTTACCTTCAAAAAAGGAGGATTATTACCAAGTCAGGATCTGATCAGGGAATCCATCGAAATCGAGAGAAATCCTCAAATTTTTAGTTATTACTTGGCTTGGCACTGACTTCAAATACATGTATTCTGTATGATATATTTTCGCTTTTTTGAAGTCGGTTTCTTTTTTTTAAGTTTGTTACTAGCTGACCGGACAGACGTTGTTTTGTACAAATTTTAATAATTTTTTTTTTGGACAAATCGCGAAACAACACAAAATATACATTTCTTTACTTTTCAATTTAGTTATATTATGATAGATTATATGACACATAATAAATTGAGCCAATAGCAATTTTTTTATGATTGCTGCGCTGTTGTGGTGTTTCGGCGGAATACGTCTCATGACTCGCACGTTTAATCGATTATTTTTATGCTCTTGTGATATTAAAACTGATTATGTCCTCGTTATGTTGTGACGCTTACTGCGGTCGGATGCTCCACACGAAAAACACGAAACTGGTCTGGAAACTACTAGCGCGCGACAGCTGGTTGGCTTGCGAGCAGAGTGCCCCCGCCGTCAGACAACTGTAAGATGCCGGAATTTCGCACCGGCAGGCGATGACTAGATACCGGAAACGGCGACCGGAAAGACCCGTCCGGATGCTACCAAAGACGCGGACGATTGGCTGGCGCGCGAGCAGAGTGACCTCGCCGTCAGACAACCGGAAAACGCCGGCAGGCGATGGCTAGAAACCGGAAGTGGAGACCGGAAAGAACGGGATCGGGTATGGAAAGGTACCGGGATATTACCAGGAACTTGGACGGGAGCCGGGAAGATGGTCGGCTGGGACTTTCTCTTCGGTAGAGGTGCGACTCACATCTGACCTCTGCGGCTGAGCGGAGCTTCTTTTATGAACACTCTGGAGGGGAGACGATGACGTTAGCAGACGCGCGCGGCTTGTTGCAAATGTAGTAGGGAGGAAGCGTTATCACCGCATTCTCTTCCGGTGGTCGTATCGACTTCCGGAAAGTTGCATAAACTGCGCGCTATTTTTCCGGTTATAACGGTTAACGGTTAAAGATGTTGTTTTGCGCGTAGGGTGTTTGACCTTGCTCAACAGTGGAGAGCGGCCTGCTGGACTGCGGAGAATTTTCGTATACGGTGGTTCGTTTGGTTTTGAAACCCGAGCGGTTGGTGACACAAGTTACGATGCACCTTGTTGAGGTTGATGTACCCGCCTCCTGAATACGATGGTTTGGTTGGTATGAGTTTCGGAACCCAAGCGGTTAGTAACGAAAGTTATGAGACACCCTGTGGAAACTGATGTACCCGCCCCTTGAGTACGGCGCTTCAGTTAGCAAAGTTTCGGAACCCGGGCGGTCAATTACAAAAGTTTACATGGGGCGGTTCGGTTATTGGGAATTTTGGAACTCGATCGATGACAAAAAATCAGATTCACCCGGTATACTTCGGCGCGCCCGTTCCCCGTGTACGACGCGATGATTTTTTTGGAAGGTATAGCCTTATTGGAAAAACGTTGGAATAAGTGTGTGACCTTTAGTGGATCTTATAACGAAAAATAATATATTACTTTTCTTCTAACTATTTTCCTTCATGACTAGGTAGATAATATAAAAATCTCCCCTCGCAAATCATCCTCGGAAATGTTCATAACTTTCAATGAAAGGATTGTAGGCATATACTTGCAATTGTTTGCCAAATAGTTTTCAGAAATGAAGGTAAAGATCAGAATTAAATTTTACAAATTCGGCGGCTATCATTGACAGACACTAATTTTATTTAATAAACCAGTCAGAATCTAGCGGCGACGGTTCCTGGCAACGTAGCGGATCCTAGATGGCGGGACCCTCAGCGCACTTCTTTACTGGTCAACATGAGAGAAAAGTGGCTTTTCGTGGTTCGTCTGTATTTGCCTCACTTTTGCTCCTAATAAAACAATCTACTAATTTTTATTTTTAATTTTAAACGTTTTAGGGGTATTACACTGAATTTATTGTTGATTGATACACATACATCTATAAATATTGTAACAAAAAATAAACACTACCTGCGATATAGTATAACACAACAATCAAATACATAATTATGTTAAATATAATAGTTAAATGTGATCATTTTTAATATTGCCTTTTAATTCCATCTGTCTCTAGATTTCCTCAGCTTGGGTTTTGGAGTCTGAATCCATCTTCCATAAGAAAACTCTACACAGAATATAATACAACTTAAAATTAAACCGCCAACAAGTACATAAAATACTGAGCAAAGATGTTTCATGGTCAATACTTTGAATGCTTCATTCCCTGTCATATTTCCACCGAATCCTGCGGGATAATTTTTGTATTTATTGGCCAGTCCATAAGCATGAACTCGTAATAATTGTAGATTAAATGTTTTAAGAAAAGGAGAGTATTTTTGAAAAACGTGAACGTCAAAGCCTTGTGCTATTGGTTCTTCAATCATGTAAAATGGCATCGCTTGGGAGTGTTGAGGTAGCCAATTAAGAAACAATTCCAATGATCTCAACGTAAGGATGTACGCTGCAGTTTTCTCCATATTATATACTCTGTTTATTAGGTCTTTCGTTGTTACTACTACAGTGTGGTTTGGACACGGGCCTTTGTCCGAAATTAAATTACGCAGATTTTTGGATACAAAAATAGTGATATTTGTTTCGCACAATTCTTGCAATGTTTTAATTTTATCAGGTGTGTCCACACTTAGAAATGTGCTAATCATGAAGGACATAAAAGATGTACGAAGTATGAGGAAGCCACCTATGAAAGCTATCAGTTGCAGCCGAATAAAAAGCCGTTGATTTTTAAATTTAGGAAAACTGTAACCCAGAAGAGATGCAGTGCTATAAATTAAAGATTCTGGTAGAGAATATGCCCTTGCAACAGTAAGAAAAATGGAAAAGACGAATGTTAATAGAATTATCAAAAGCCATACTTGTAATTTAAAAACTGATAATAAATTGTGGGTGTGCATCTTGTCTATAAATATAAATGGCATTAATACTACAATCTTGTTGTACGAATGCGGATATGAATATTCTACGTGATCAAACCATTCTTTTGACTGTACAAAATAAACGTTAAAGCAAAAATCTGCATTACCTTGTTCTACTTTCTCAAATGCATCCTTACGTCCGTATGGTGGCATCTCTAACATCTTAACGGTGGCATTTACGGCCGAAATTACTGATTGTAACATCGCGTAATGTTTACCGTACCAACGTCCATTGCTTTTGAAAACTAGTGACTGCTCTTGAAATATAGATGCTCTTAGTTCATAATTGTAAAAATTACTTAATTTATCAGCAAATAAATTTTTAAAACAGTTAGGATCTTGTGTAAGATTGACAATTCTCCCATTCAAACTGCTCTTAAACGGATCATAAGTGAAAATGTTCAAGTTTTTATAAACAAAGACCAACACGAAGTTTAATAAATGTCTTTTCCAGATCATGCGCAATGCTTCTGGCAAAAAATCCGCATTGTCGACTTCACCACCAAGAATGAAGTGATTTTCACCACGCGAATTCCAGAAAGAGTATTTTCGTAGTGTTTTAATGGAGTTTTCAATATCGGTCCATTGTTGTAAAAATATGAACGTGGCGTCAGATCGGCGAACGTTTTCGGTGTCTGCAACCGTCTCCGAAAGAAGCAGCGTGGGACAGAAATCGTTAATATGTCGAATAAACAAATTAGAAATGTCTTCGGTCGTTGGTGTGTGAGTGTTTAAATAAATACAGAGATCATAGTCTTCTTGAATGATATTTTCTTTGTATTTGATTAAATATTCCTTCAGGTATTGATGCAAGAACGTAGATTGTTGTTTAATAATGATGCCATTTTCGGCACAAATAGTTATGACCAGGGAAAACGTACATATTATGTAAAACAGACACAACATGTTGGAGAAACGAAATTAACGTTATGCAGGTTTCGTCTGCAATATAAATGCAACAAAATTATCTTTTATTCTTTTATACTATTCATTTGTTAGCCAGTGGAACAAAAGAACAATAAGTACTTAGTGGGTAATGTTTTACGTAATTGCAGCTTTGACGATAACAGTGCCTCAAGAGACAAAATATTCCAGAACAGTTACAAAACGTTTTTGTAATAAAAAATAAACAAACCACTTTTCGGCTTACTGTTTTACAAACAAAATGTGTAACTTCGTATTAAACGTTATCTAATTTAAATAATATTATGTGCAGAACTCGTAGCAGTTTGATGGATAAATTCCTGCCTTGCAATTTCCTTATTATGGTGATTGCGTAATAAAACTAAAATAGGTATTAGAATTTTACAAATGCCAATCACACTTTTATTTCATTACATTTGTAATTACAACATAATTCTACGAGAAATACAAAAACACTAATCCACTAATAAGTAAATAAAAAATAAAACTAAAATCCCATTAAAAATTAAAAAGATTAATTCAAAATATGATTTGTAAAATTATTTACCTAAAGTAATTAAATGCAGTGAACAAAGAAAAATAATTATCTATGTTGTTCACAAAATAAAACATCGAACACAATTTTCGAAAAACAAAATATCGAAAACAAATCATCGAAACGACAAAATGTCGCAGGTAAAAAGCTGTTTGATAAACTACCCAAAAAAACTACCAGATTTTCTATAAAAATTATCATACCAAAATATTCTAGACATTCTTACGAAGAGATTGAGGTACGAATGAACACGATCCGTTTGTTCTAAATATTTTAAAACTCAAAATCTGCACAAGAGTTTGACGCTTTGAGGTTGAGTTGAGGTGTGAAGTTGCCGTCTGTGAAAATTTGTTTTTCCGTGGATCATTGAAATTGGTACCTCGCGCTTCGCGCTCGACCCCTTAAAGAAACTTACTCCAAGAAGGTGATATTTTCGTTCGATGATTTGTTTTTCAATATTTTGTACTTTGGATATTTTGTTTTTCGACAAATTGTGTTCTATTCCTAAGGTGATATTTTCTATTCAATAATATTTCCGCTACCCACTCCGGATATCAGGCGACCTCCGGTTTAAAAAAGCCTTCCTATGACATGCGGGGCTCTGCTACAGGCGACCTCTATTCCCTAGCTTCTCGTGGGATACATATGGACAAGGAAAAACCCAAAGGGCTGACTAACCTTTAAAAGAGTTAACGGAAGAGGAAGTACAAAGCCTCCCGGAAACAGTAGAAAGAATGGAACATGGTGAAAATCCTGAGCATACCGAAGATACTCTACATGCAAGCAGTGACGAAGAAGTCAAAAATGCCCTCGACAACTTTAACTTAAAGGTTGCAAGAGTAAGACTAAGCGGAGGTGCTCACAAAAGGTTTAAGTTTTACCTGGAAAAAGGTATTCCGACTGAAAAAACCAGAACACTCGCGCTAAAGCCACTGGAGAGGAAGGTCTTGAGCAAGAGTTCAAAAAGGACTCGCTCTGACGGTAGCACTCCTGAAGTTTCTAGCAAGCGAGCGAATAATACCTTCCTACTTTCCAGAATCTCTGCTAACAGTGGAACAGTTAGAGGCCATACAAGAGAGTAATCTGGACAAAATAGTGGAGAAGAAGAAAGAGGAAACAGAAAACCCTCACTTCCTCAACATACAAAAAAGACCAAGCTGGCTCAGTCTTACGTGTGCTGATGCGGCCACCATGGAGTGGCTAAAAGGCATACAGTGTGAGATAAAGCCTAAAGAATTAAATATATAATTACAAGATAGTTCAACCAGAAATACAAGAAAACTTATAACTAAGCCACTATGTTCTATTAAAATTAAAAATACATTGTAGATGTTTTACACTCAAAACAATATTATCATTACTAGTTTCATTTTAATCCAAACCAGAAACAACCGGTTCGCTCATAATATGATACGGTACCTACTTTCTTGCTTTTCAATCTTATTTGCTGTAAAATGGCTTCAGCTTGCGTTCTTCTTAAAAGAAAACCGCTTGCAGGATTAGATACTGAAAATAGTTCGTAGCGTTTTCGACCAAAACAAACTTGTTATGAAAGCCATAGGATTCTGGTGTCAAGTCGTCATTCCATTTCCAAGTGTGGATTGTTATATTGTTACCGGAGCTCATTTTGAGGCGGTTTTTACCGCTATATTAATATTTTAAGTTTTTCCTGTAGTTCTAAATTTAGTTGTGAGGGACAAAACTGACCGCGAAACGGTAATTCTGACGGTACATTGTAAAACTATTTAGGGTGGTTATTTGCCCCTCGAAGGTCAGTACCCCTGGAGTGTGAAATACGAAACGTTTCTTAGTTTCAACTCTTACATCATCATCACCAAAAAACACTCGACGATCGGGGCTCAGGGGATTTCACCCCCATTACTCGGGGCCCCCTTTGCACCCCCTTCAACACGTGGCGCCCAACGTGGGACAATCTTAGCATCGCTGCTAAGACTTGCCCATTTCCGCTCTGGCTCAACCACCCCTCCGTGGAGATGTCAGCCACAGCACCCAGAAAAACAACAAACACCATCCACACCAGGCAGTAAGGGGCCACCTGCGGCCTAACATCAAGTAGGAAGACGACAACGACTCCACCAGGTGCCCGACAAAGCAACAATGTACTCACCAGCCGACCCACCTCCACGCCTGTACTTCGGGGAGTACCCCGAGTCATTTATCGAGGAATGCGACTACTACCTGGTTTGTACCAATCCAATAGACCCGAAGGACGACGTCGCCCTCGCCCTCCGATTCATCAATGACATCCCGGAGAGTCTGAGACGAGACATGGAGTTCTACCCCTACGTCCAGGACATCTGGGACGTTCTGAGAAGGGCGTATGACGGCTTGTACGACCAGGAGATCATGGAGGAACGGGACAGGCAACAACGACGGGTCGAGTCGCCGTACTGCGACGAGGACCAGGGGTTCCCCAAGGACGCCCCAGAAAGCCACTGGGAAGGCAATGACTACCCGGAGGACCTGGAGTACGACACCGACGGGGAGCCCTACATGGAATTCAGCGAACGCGACCTAGACCTGATGGACGCGTGGAGAGACTACACAACCTCCACTCGTCCCGTCGACTCCCGCTTCCACGGGCCGGGTCCAGAGTACTACGACGACGAAGAAGGCAACCTCTACAACGAGGATGGGTCGCCCAACGAGGAGGTTCCCGACCGGTACCTACGCCAAGGCAGCTCCAACCAACGGCAGGGGTTCTGCTATGCCATGGTGGCCGAGCCAGAGGTCGGCCGCGGCACCCGCAGAAAGCGGAGAAATAAGAAGCGGAACCGTAGGTCCAGTAAGACTCCCTCGCAGGCGGAGATCCCCCCTCCTGTCGTCCTGATTCGCGAGAGTCAAGCACCTGGCGTCACCGAAGCCGCCGCACTACCACCAGCAGCGGCTACACCAGAATATATCAAAAGCAGCTCTCCGGAGCCTGAAGAAGTCGCCGCCGCCCAGAGCCCGCAGCAGGAGCTGTGCGATTTCTGGCCGACCGCTGCCGCGTCCCGGGATAACCTCGGTCACATGACTGTAGACGAGGTGCTTGACCTATTTGTCATCCCGCCACCGCCAGCCGACTTCAAAGACCTCCCGGACCACCTGGAGATTGTGCCACCACCTAGCATCGTCTTCCCGGACGAGCCCGACCAGGATGTCAGCTTCGCACCCGAGAACCAAGGAAGCGCGATTGTCAATGTCCAAAAAAAATTTAGCTCTGACTTAGGTACGCCGACCGTCAGCGTCCCGACGCTGGCCACCACGACAATCACCGCCATCCAGAGGACAACCGAAGATGACGCCGGTGCCGAGTCTGTGGCCCACACGTTCGTGGTCATTGCAGACGTCCATCACGAGGCAGACTACATTCCAGAGCCGAGACAATCCGACGCAGATGCTTTCACAGCGGTCCCAGGACAGGCGCAAGCAATCCTGCAGCCCTGTGACGTTCCCGAAGAAACTGAAACGAGAACATCCCTGGTCCACCCTGGACAGACACCAGAAATCCAGCTGGTTCTAGCTCGTACCGATGTGACATCAACGATGACGGTCACACGGCCACCAGCCGGCTTCACGGCACCGCCATCCGTATGCACGACTCCTGCGACCCTCCCGACGCCGCCGTTACCAACCAGCGACCTTTCGCTGGCTCCGGACCATCCGTGGCAACAACACCGGGTTGAAAATAAGGCAACGTGGCCTAAGGGTTTGTCGACATCAACTCGCATCCGCCTGCCATCGACCCCGTCTACATGGGGAGATTTCGTCATCTGGACGCCGCCACCACGGGACACGAGCCCCCCGCCGGTTCCGATCACGCGCGCCGTTCACCGTCACCGACGCCGGTTATCACTACCGGACCAGCATCCCGGAGTGCCTATCGCCCTCAGTCAACCCTAACAGAAGGACAACGCCTGGAGAAGTCCGAAAACTCGACCTAGAGGAAAGCCACCTGAGGAGGCACGGGCCGTGCGTAGCGCTAAAACACCGCCTTCGAGACGGGGGAGTGTGTTACCGGAGCCCATTTTGAAGCGGTTTTTACCGCTGTATTAATATTTTAGGTTTTTCCTGTAGTTCTAAATTTAGTTGTGGGGGACAAAACTGACCGCGAAACGGTAATTCTAACGGTACATTGTAAAACTATTTAGGGTGGTTATTTGTCCCTCGAAGGTCAGTACACCCTGGAGTGTGAAATACAAAACGTCTCTTAGTTTCGACTCTTACTTCACCATCACCAAAAAACACTCGACGATCGGAGCTCAGGGGATTTCACCCCTTTTACTCGGGGCCCCCTTTGCACCCCCTTCAACAATATTAATGTGTTTTAATTAAGAAAATACTAGTAATCTTGTCAATATCACCAGGGGCCCGTTTCATAAAAAACTTGTCACTTGTAAAACCAATTCGTTGCTAAGTAGCAACCAATCAATGAAGCTCTTCCTTGACTACACACTTGTATTACAAGTGACAAGTTTTTTTATGAAACGGGCCCCAGGACTGACCTCTAAACTAATTAAGGAACTCTGAAATGAAGCAAAGCATGACGAATAAAATCAACAAGTATATAATTATTAAACCAACGGTTGTCTATGTGGAAATTTTGGTAAAAGAAAGCCGAGAAATGCAGTCCAGATATTATGTAAAAATATTTCTTCAAATTTCTTCCCAAACAAATGTCTCGTTTTTGCCAATTTCATCGTACCAAAAATTGTGACATTTAGTATTGATAGGAGTACCCAAATTGTGGCCGAAAAAATGGATAAATTATTGCGTTGTTGCGGCGACGGCTCCGGACAACGTAGCGGATCCGGGATGGCGGGACCCACAGCGCGCTGGTTAAATGCAACACGACACCGGGAAGCATTTATTCCCGATGGGTTTTTGGTTCGATGCGAAGGGTGTGGCTCAACGTGACAAGGGTGGCGGCTGGGGGCGGTCGTAAAGATTTATTCCGCTGTGACGCTGGGAAGTTTTTTTTTCGAAGAGTTAAATGTTTGAATTTGGGCGTAGGGTGCACGGCCTTGATCAAACACTGAGACCGCGGGCCGCTCAGTCGCGGAGAATGTCGCTTGAGAGTGTTGAACCCCGCTGACGGTACTTGAAACTGGGAAATTTTCGGTAACTTCGTTACAGTACCATGGAATTGTTTGGACGTAGAGTAAATCTATGGATTACATGGAATAGAAAGTACACTTGTTTGCAATGCAGAGATGAGGTCTGGGGAAACTAGGTATCATATCATACGGACAAGTTCTTTCCTCTTGAGAGACATGGATGTTGTTGGAAGGTTGGGTGATGCCCACCAGCCCAGCGCCTGCCCATCCGAAGACTTTAGGCCTCCTTTCGAGAGAGAGTCGAATTCTCCTTATTATTATTTAGCGGGGGTACAACCCACCCAAAACCAAAACGGGCTTTAAGGCACTATTACGACCTAATAAGGCGTAACTTCCTGTCAAATATTGAAGTATGGGGTATGAGCTAAGACACAGAAGAATCCAGTTATGTCCCACAAAGTCATATAATGATTAAATTAACAGAGATTACATACGATTAAACAATATTAAATTAAAATTTAATAAATAAGATGATTAAATAAAAACTTTATGTCTGAATAAAGAAAATGTAACAAATTATAATACGAATATTGTCCAATTTTTTAAAGGTTAAATTCATTTGAACAAGATTAAGAAACGTTAAGCTGAAAATTACAATAAAAGATTGACGAGAACAAAAACTACTTGGAATGTTTAACAAAAAAAAAGATCTACCCCTTATCTTATTTTGAGCTGGTTTTTGACGGTTTTCTACCGGTCTTTGGAGCTGACGCGTCCTTTCAGTCTCTTTTTGTGAATATTCTGAGGGGTCCACGTGTGGATTACGACAGTCCACACAGTCACGTTCAGTCAAATTATGAGAGGAAACTACGCAACAGCTACTCTAAGCTAAATGAAACAACCCCTACTGGTGGATGCTGGTGTTCCCTATTTGACTGAGAGAAAAATAATGAAGGTCTACACGCAATAAAGAATTTTTTATTACCTTTCTCCCGAGTTAGACACTTAAATCGATATGATCCGCAAAAGCGCTTCCAATTTTAAACAATTGAACATCTCCACCATTTACTCCGTTCAATGACGAGATTTCCTAAACTCGTAACCCTTGATTAGGACCAACAATATGGTGGAGATGTTACCTCGATAAGGTCTCGACTCGTAAAGAAGTTCGGCGCAACCTTACACTTTTTTTTTCAACTTTTTCACCCGCGTTTTTGTGGCGTTGTTATCTCTGAGCGTTTCTGGATTCAAGACAGTGGAGCCCGGGAAAAACAAAATTGTGACAGTACCTATGTAAAGATGTGTCAAGACGTTAACTTCCCCAAACTTGACCAGCGAGCAAAAAAAGTACGAAAGCGGAACATAACCGCCCACCTAAATCGAAGTTTTATACTATTCTAAAACGGGGATTCCGATTCGAGTAGTTGAGCCGAGCGGACGTGTTTTGCGGCGCTCGAGAAGATAAGCGGATAAAAAAGCGTGAAAAAGTGAAAAAGAAATAGAATCAAAAAAAGTGGTAGTGAGAGCGAGAGAGAAGAAGATTACAAAAGAAAAAGAAAAGAAGGACGAGAGTCGGAAGAGAGGATTAACCCCTTTAGGAAAAGTAAGAAGTTAGAAAGATCACCGGTCAAAAAGGCAATGGATGAGGAAATGAAAGAGATGCTGAAAAAAATTATGTAGGAAGTAGGGGAGATAAAGGAAGAGAATCGGAAGATGAGTCGAAAACTGGAACAGTTGAAGATTATGATGCGTGATAAGGAAGAAAAATGGGAAAGAGAAAAAATGGAACTAAAAGAAAAAATTAAAAAAATGGAGGAGAAAATGGAAGAGCAGGAAAAAAGAGTGAGAAAAAAGAATATTGTAGTAACGGAATTGGACGAAGAGAAATGCGAGAGCGAGAAAAAACTGGAAAAATGGATGAAGGTGGAACTTGGGAGCTGGGGGGAAAAGAGGAAAGTTATGGAAAATAAAAGAAAACTAAGAAAAAAAAAAGGAAAGAGTATACAAGAAGATGATCTGACTAAGAAGGAAAGAGATATACAGAAGGAATTAAGAGCGATAGCCAAAGAAGAGCGACAAAAAGGATAGCGGGTGAAAGTGGGTTATAAAAAGATATGGATAGAGGGAGAAGGGCTTATGTGGGACGAAGAAAAGGGGGAGTTAGATACAGAAAATTTTTGAATAAGAGCACAAGAAAAAGACGACAGGGCAGAAAAGGGAAAACGAATACGGAAAGGAATAAAGGAGAAAAGGCGCAAATATGAATAGTATTCTGGAACGTAGCGGGAATAAAAAACAAAGAGAATGAATTTTGGGAGTATTTGAGAGAATTTGACGTAGTGGGAATGGTAGAAATGTGGGTGGAAGAAAAGGGGTGGTAAAAATTGGAAAAGAGAATGCCGAAAGAGTTTAAGTGGAAATGTCAATATGCAGAGAGGGAAAGCAAGAAAGGGAGAGCTAAAGGTTGGATAATAATGGAGGTAAAAGAGGGACTGGAAGGAGAAAATGGAACTGAAGCAAAAGAAGAAAGAGGGATTATGGAAAGAACGATGAAAAGTAAACAGAGAAAATGGAGAATTGTAACAGTGTACAGCAGAAGTATGAAGGAAACGAAGAGAATAATAGAAGAGCGAGTAAAAGAGCAAGAAGAAGGAACTTTGGTGATTGGGGGGGATTTTAATGCAAGAAATGGGGGAAAAGAAGACGGATAGAAGAAGAACAAGAAACAATAGAAGGGAGATCAACAAAAGATGGAACAGAAAACGCAGAAGGGAGAGTACTGATTAGCTTAGTAGAAGAAAGAGGGTGGGACATACTTAATGGGAACTGCACAGGAGATGAGAAAGGGGAGTACACGTATATTGGATCAAGAGGGGAAACAGTTATTGATTATGTTATGGTAAATCAAGAAGCATGGGATGAAATAGAGAAATTCAAGGTGGGAGGAAAAATGGAGTCGGACCATATGCCATTAGAAGTGAAGACAAAAGGAAGAGAGAAAGAAAGAGGAAGTGAATGAGTTTAGAAGAAAAATTGTGCAAAATATTTGGACGAAGAAGGAAAAGAAAATTATAGAGCAAGACTTAGGGAGGCAAAATACGAAGAAACAGAAATAAACGAAAAGGTGAGGGAACTGAGCGATAACATAAGAAACGCAACAGAAAAAAAGAGATAGAGATAAGAGAGAAGATGGGACTGTGGAAGAACGAGTGGTGGGATAAAGAATGCAGGGAAAGGAAACAGGAAGCAAGAACGAAACTAAGAAATTGGAAAAAAAGCAACCAAGGAAGAGTACAAGAGAGCACGCAAGAGGTACAATTTAGTATGCAAAGAGAAGAAAACCGAGAAATGCAGTCCAGATATTATGTAAAAATATTTCTTCAAATTTCTTC
This sequence comes from Diaperis boleti, assembly GCA_963583935.1. Classification (NCBI taxonomy): domain Eukaryota; kingdom Metazoa; phylum Arthropoda; class Insecta; order Coleoptera; family Tenebrionidae; genus Diaperis; species Diaperis boleti. The sequence goes on from OY757242.1 coordinate 12,267,297, forward strand.
CCAAACAAATGTCTTGTTTTTGCCAATTTTATCGTACCAAAAACTGTGACATTTAGTATTGATAGGAGTACCCAAATTGTGGCCGAAAAAATGGATAAAATATTGCGTTGTTGCGGCGACGGCTCCGGGCAACGTAGCGGATCCGGGATGGCGGGACCCACAGCGCGCTGGTTAAATGCAACACGACACCGGGAAGCATTTATTCCCGATGGGTTTTTGGTTCGATGCGAAGGGTGTGGCTCAACGTGACAAGGGTGGCGGCTGGGGGCGGTCGTAACGATTTATTCCGCTGTGACGCTGGGAAGTTTTTTTTTTCGAAGAGTTAAATGTTTGAATTTGGGCGTAGGGTGCACGGCCTTGATCAAACACTGAGACCGCGGGCCGCTCAGTCGCGGAGAATGTCGCTTGAGAGTGTTGAACCCCGCTGACGGTACTTGAAACTGGGAAATTTTCGGTAACTTCCTTACAGTACCATGGAATTGTTTGGACGTAGAGTAAATCTATGGATTACATGGAATAGAAAGTACACCTGTTTGCAATGCAGAGATGAGGTCTGGGGAAACTAGGTATCATATCATACGGACACGTCCTTTCCTCTCGAGAGACATGGATGTTGTTGGAAGGTTGGGTGATGCCCACCAGCCCAGCGCCTGCCCATCCGAAGACTTTAGGCCTCCTTTCGAGAGAGAGTCGAATTCTCTTTATTATTATTTAGCGGGGGTACAACCTACCCAAAACCAAAACGGGCTTTAAGGCACTATTACGACCTAATAAGGCGTAACTTCCTGTCAAATATTGAAGTATGGGGTATGGGCTAAGACACAGAAGAATGCAGTTATGTCCCACAAAGTCATATAATGATTAAATTAACAGAGATTACATACGATTAAACAATATTAAATTAAACCAGAAGAATGTTCTTAAATCCAGGTGGAGTAAATTTAAATTAAAAATTTAAATATACCGGGTGTCCCAGAGGTGTGTGGACCTACAACTACGCCCTTATTTTGAAAGATATCGAAACGGGCTTTTTGGGACACGATAGCCACACGATACATTCACAATTTAAAATTATTATAAATCATATACAGAGTGTCCTAGCATTAGAAATATACCAAAGTTATGTTTTTTTTTAAATAGAATGCCCTGTATATTAGTTGGTGAATTGAAAGAGCAGTTAATGTTGAGCAAAATGATATAAGGTACTACAGGTTTATTATGGATGGTTCTTGAGTTATGAAGAATTTTAGGTCAAAATTAGTGCTTTTTAAAAAAAATTGCAGGTACCATTCCAACAGAGATAACTGAAAACTTTTCTGTCAATAATTTTTTATAGACCCAAACTTTAATACAGACTGATTGAAAGTCATCTAAATTGATATTTCTATACAGGGTGTACGATTTCGCAAAATGTATAATGTTCTGCCGAAACATGTTCCATTTGTAATTTTACGCTCATTAAAGTTTGTGGAGTTCGACTTAGATATATTTAAATTTTAATATTAAATTAAACGATGGTTGAAATTAAATTGATAACTAATAAGATGATTAAATAAAAACTGTTTCTGAATAAAGAAAATGTAACAAATTATAATACTATTGTCCAATTTATAAAAGGTTAAATTCAGTTGAACAAGATTAAGAAAAGTTAAGTTGGAAATTACAATAAAAGCTTGACGAGAACAAAAACTACTTGGAATGTTAACAAAAAAAAGAGATCAACTACTTATCTTGTTTTGAGCTGGTTTTAGACGGTTTTCTACCGGTCTTTGGAGCTGACGCATCTTTTCAATTCCTCCTCTTAGAGGGTCTATTTTTGTGAATATTCTGAGGGGTCCACGTGTGGATTACGACAGTCCAGAAAGTCACGTTCAGTCGAATTATGAGAGGAAACTACTCAACAGCTACTCTAAGTTAAATGAAACAACCCCTAGTAGATGCTGGTGTTCCCTATTTGATTGAGAGAAAAATAGTCAAGGTCTGCACGCAATAAAGAATTTTTCCTTACCTTTCTCCCGAGTTAGACACTTAAATCGATATGATCCGCAAAAGCGCTCTCCACCATTTACTCCGTTCAATGACGAGATTTTCTACCCTCGTAACGCTTGATTAGGACCAACAAATGGTGGAGATACCTCGATAAGGTCTCGACTCGAAAAGAAAGAAACAAGTTCGGCGCAATCTTACAAGAACTTTTTCACCCGCGTTTTTGTGGCGTTCTTATCTCTAAGCGTTGATTCGTTGTCGTAAGTGGCACCAGGTTGCATTTAATTATAATCATATTGCCTACACAGATGGGTTTTGCGGAAGAAACCCACTTACCGCGCTGCTGCAGCCTGTGCAGAAACTCTTGGTTCCAACACGCCCAGAAATCCTGGTGCAAGCCCCGCAACAACTGCCAACTGCCACAACCTGGTGGGTTGATTATTTTGCCAATGTTTAGCATCGTGGTCTGGAGTAGGAGATACGTGTTCTACAGTCATAGTATAGTTTTAACGATTTTAAGAGTGCTTCTATTTGAACTAAAGCTGTGTATAATTTCTCCTCGTCACACATGAGTCTTAACTCAACATCCCAAAGGCCGCCGAAGTGAGGTGCAGAAGGAGGATTAAAGCGCCATTTTTACCTTAAAAAAAGGAGGATTGTCACCAAGTCAGGATGTGATCAGGGGATCCCATGGAAATGGAATTTGGCTTGGCACCGACTTCAAACAGATTAATAAGTAGCTCATGCAATAATATCTTCAGTATAATGTATTTTTCGTTATTTTGAAGTCGGTTCCTTTTTTTAAGTTAACTACTAGCTGACCCGACGGACGTTGTTCTGTTCAAATTTTAATAAATATGTTTTTGAACAAAATGCCAAACAACACAAAATATACATTTTAGTTATTATGTTCTTGTTTATACAAAAATCCCAACAAGCACTTTCAATATTTACGACCAACTTTTCCAATTTTTGTTTTCGTAAACACCTTATTTGGACTATTACGAATATTTAAAAAAAATAGTCAAATTCGTCTAGCCATTCTCAAGTGATGCGCTTACCAACGAACAGCATTCCACCCGGGGTATATATTTAATTGATATTTCCTAAAATAATATTGAGTCATTATTTTTATCTTCAAACATCAGAAAAAAAAATACAAATGGCCATTTCTCTACCATGGCAGACAAAATATTTTGTCTTCCACTCAATTGAAAAAAACGTGTGCTTTGCAAAATGTTCATGTCATTGAGGTCAGTAAACTGTCAAATTTGTTTTTCGTGTGCGATTTTCGGCGTTTGAAGAAAAAACTGCATGTTTTATTCGGAGAAAAGTGGCTTTTCGTAGCTCGTCTGTATTTGCTAATAAAACAATCTACTATTTAATTTTCTTCTTATATCTATCAGGGAGGGAAGATGTTTGCCACTCATTAGCAATTTGGTTTTCGAACGTTTTAGGGGTATTTGAACTTAAACCTTCAGACAATTTCATTACACTGAATTTATTTTTGATTGATACACATACATCTATAAATACTGTAATAAAAAATAAACACCACCTGCGATATAGTATAACACAAAAATCAAATACATAATTACGTTGAATATAATAGTTAAATGTGATCATTATTAATATTGCCTTTTAATTCCATCTGTCACTAGATTTCCTCAGCTTGGGTTTTGGAGTCTGAATCCATCTTCCATAAGAAAACTCTACACAGAATATAATACAACTTAAAATTAAACCGCCAACAAGTACATAAAATACTGAGCAAAGATGTTTCATGGTCAATACTTTGAATGCTTCATTCCCTGTCATATTTCCACCGAATCCTGTGGGATAATTTTTGTATTTATTGGCCAGTCCATAAGCATGAACTCGTAATAATTGTAGATTAAATGTTTGAAGAAAAGGAGAGTATTTTTGAAAAACGTGAACGTCAAAGCCTTGTATTATTGGTTCTTCAATCATGTAAAATGGCATCGCTTGGGAGTGTTGAGGTGGCCAATTAAAAAATACTTCCACTGTTCTCAAAGTAAGGATGTACGCTGCAGTTTTCTCCATATTAAATACTCTGTTTATTAGGTCTTTCGTTGTTACTACTACAGTGTGGTTTGGACACGGGCCTTTGCCCGAAATTAAAAAACGCATATTTTTGGATACAAAAATAGTGATATTCGTTTTGCACAATTCTTGCAATGTTTTAATTTTATCAGGTGTTTCCACACTTAGAAATGTGCTAATCATGAAGGACATAAAAGATGTACGAAGTATGAGGAAGCCGGCTATCAAAGCTACCAGTTGCAGCCGAATAAAAAACCGTTTATTTTTAAATTTAGGAAAACTGTAACCCAGAAGAGATGCAGTGCTATAAATTAAAGATTCTGGTAAAGAGTATGCCCTTGCAACAGTAAGAAAAATGGAAAAGACGAATGTTAATAGAATTATTAAAACCCATACTTGTAATTTAAAAACTGATAATAAATTGTGGGTGTGCATCTTGTCTTTGAATATAAATGGCATTAGGACTACAATCTTGTCGTACGAATGCGGATATGAATATTCTACGTGATCAAACCTTTTTTTTGTCTGTATAAAATAAACGTTAAAGCAAAAATCTGCATTACCTTGTTCTACTTTCTCAAAAGCATCCTTACGTCCGTATGGTGGCATCTCTAAAATCTTAACGGTGGCATTTACGGCCGATATTACTGACTGTAAGATATTATAATCTTTACCGTACCAACGTCCATCACTTTTGAAAACTAGTGACTGTTCATGAAATATAGATGCTCTTAGTTGATAATTGTAAAAATTACTTAATTTATCCGTAAATAAATTTTTAAAACAGTTAGGATCTTGTGTAAGATTGACAATTTTCCCATTCAAACTGCTCTTAAACGGATCATAAGTGAAAATGTTCAAGTTTTTATAAACAAAGACCAACACGAAGTTTAATAAATGTTTTTTCCAGATCATGCGCAATGCTTCTGGCAAAAAAATCGCATTGTTGACTTCACCACAAAGAATGAAGTGATTTTCACCACGCGGATTCCAGAAAGAGTATTTTCGTAGTGTTTTAATGGAGTTTTCAATATCGGTCCATTGTTGTAAAAATATGAACGTGGCGTCAGATCGGCGAACGTTTTCGGTGTCTGCAACCGTCTCCGAAAGAAGCAGCGTGGGACAGAAATCGTTAATATGTCGAATAAACAAGTTAGAAATGTCTTCGGTCGTTGGTGTGTGAGTGTTTAAATAAATACAGAGATCATAGTCTTCTTGAACGATATTTTCTTTGTATTTGATTAGATATTCCTTCAGGTATTGATACGAGAACGTAGATTGTTGTTTAATAATGATGCCATTTTCTGCACATATAGTTATGACCAGGGAAAACGTACATATTATGTAAAACAGACACAACATGTTGGAGAAACGAAGTTAACGTTAGGCACGTTTCGTCTGCAATATAAATGCTTATCTTTTATTCTTTTATACTATTCATTTGTTAGCCAGTGGAACAAAAGAACAATAAGTATTTACTCCGTAATGTTTATGTAATTTCAGGTTTGACGATAACAATGCTTAAAGGGAACAATTACAAAACGTTTTTGTCATAAAAATAATATAGCCACTTTTAGGCTTATTTTTTTACAAACAAAATATGTAACTTCGTATTAAACATTTCTTAATTTATGTAAAATTATGTGCACAACTCGCAACAGTTTGATGTATAAATTCCTGCCTTGCAATTTCCTTATTATGGTGGTTGTGTAATAAAACTAAAATAGGTGTTAGAATTTTATAAAAGCTACACACTCTTATTTCATTACATTTGTACTTTGTCTATTTAAATTATCTAACGTTTAAGACTTTGAGAAGAGAGTTTAGATCAGATACGAAAGCACCAAATGAGATGCATTTAGAACAAACGAACAATTGTCTCAAATCTGATCCAAAAAAATTGGTCCTTTGTTAGTTCTAAAAGAAATTCTATCTCGATTCCGGCAAATATAACCTACAACGGATCTGACCTTTATGATCCAAGAACATTAGTTAACGGCTTTGCTGATTATATTAATTTCTCAAACATTTGTGTAAAACAATGATGTTGATGTATCTTGTTCCAATTTAAACACGTGTCACTACTGAAGATAACACATGATTATGACCAACGCTCTTTCGACTCGGAATTTGTACAGTGTGCGATTTATTAGAGGAATTTAGAGGACGTTCCTTTGAATATAAGACAACATATGCAGTTCTACCAGACGGAGCCCCTCCCCATAGTGTCAGAATGGTTAGATAATAATTTCCAGGAAAAGTGGATCGGAAGAAAACTAAATTCATGTGATTTTTTTCGGGTGAAATTGAAATAATCGTGTCTCAGAGGTGCAAATTGGACCGGTAGCCCTTTGGCGCACCTGGGGGATCAACATATAATATATTGACCCCATTACCGGCCGGGGTTCCTCTTGGCTAACAACCAATCGGAGCCCTAAACTGTTGTTCCTAACGCAACAGGAAAAGACCCCCACGACCGGTCCCATTCGAATAAGGGCCAAGGTGAAGGTGGTGGTGTCTCCGGAGATTTACCGGTTGACGACTTAGGCAATGCCCATTGACGCTTTGAATGGACCAACGACCTCAGGAATGACTTGCTCGACTGCTACGAGACGAGCGGGTCACGGCAAGGGGGTTACATGGCAAGGATGTATGCACCGAAAAAAAAGATTTGTTACGATAACTCACATGTTAGTACTCCCAACAAATTTTGTTTGTGGAAATAGCCTCAACAAAAAAGTTTGTTGTCCTAACAAATTTTATTTGTTATCAAAAATTTGTTGCGTTAACAAACATATTACTAACAGCAACAAACACAGAATTTGTTGTGTTAACAAACCTATTACTATTAACTACAAACACAGAATTTGTTGCGTTAACATACATACTACTCACAGCAACAAACACAGAATTTGTTGAGTCAACAAACATTATTACCAACAGCAACAAACATAGAATTTGTTGTATTAACAAACGTATTATTTCCAGCTACAAACACAGAATTTGTAGTATTAATATTTTTTTTAGTTTACAGGGTGCTCCGTTATTGAGACACCGTGATCCATGAAATCCTTGAAAAACTGAAACTAAAATTCAATTTAATTTAATTAATTAATTTCATACTAAAATTGAACAATAAATAAAAACAAGCAAATAAGAATCTTTACACTGTATATAAAAAATTTGGTGTTGTCACTTACAATCGTAATTTTAGAAAAAAAAACTAGTTTTGAAAAAATGACTTGTCTTTTTTAAGTTTGAGCTTACTTACCTTAAACAGTGTCTTAATTTTTTTAAATCAGCAACTTTGTTGCAACAATAACAATCATATTTGACATCAGAAATAGATATTAGCATTTTCTTGCATAAATAACTTGAAAATTTTATATTGGCTATAATATATTTATATTATATTAGAAGATGGATTCACTAGTACAATATCCTCATTATAATTGCTATTAATTTTATAAAACAAAGATTAGAAAAAAAACAAATATTGTAATGCAATTATAAAAACGTATTGTAACGTAGCCTGAGCCGGGCGGGTTCGAGGATTTAAAGAAATATTCTGGCGCACACCGTATTTACAAACTTTTATTAAAAAGACTACTAAGACGACTAACTTTTCACAATGTACAGACTTTCACAATATCACGCGCTGATCACTTGTTCACGATGCTTCCAAGACTGACTTGCTCCGTTGTTTGATCCCTTCTTATACCGCTCCCTTCGTTCTCGAATTCTTCTATTCCCGGAATCATGAGATCATGTTTCCAACGCAAAGAATTATTCCAGAAGAATGAGATCAGTCTCTTGTACGAGCGTGGTATAGCATGAGATCACCGCCACAGAGTCTTCTAGAGCATCTCATGTGAACAATTATTCCCAGACGTTCTCATGTGGACTATTCCAGATTAATTACGTTACCATACGTGGTCAGATCATCATGACATCATCCGCTTCCGGGCCGTCGCGCCGTCGTCTCAGTATATACATACATAGTACATACCTATAAAAACAAAATAAATCAAAAACAAAATTCTAATAAAAAATCAAAAGAAAAAATACTATAATAAAAAAACCTACTGACTGTTTCTCATTGCAACATAAGAATTTCAACTGAAATAAATAAATAAACTGAAAAAAAATAATAAACTTACTAAACTATAACCTAGTTTAGTTTTCAACGCTGGGGATATGTTTATGTAGTCACAAATAGATATATTTATATAGCTTAATCGTTGTTTATATGTCCAGTCCATGAGTCTATACAATTCATTAGCCACTTCACTTCATCTTCTTCTTCTGTCAATAAACTTGTAATATTATCTACACAAGAAAAAAATAATAGAAATAATAACTCGGCATTAAATAATAATTATTATGTACCTGAAATCGCACAAATTACTTCTTTTTTCCGAAGTTAGGAGGATTTAGGAATAACTCCATTGGTGCGTGTAAATTTCTGCGACTGTTATAGTATCTTCGAAATAGTTTTCAATCTTTCTCCACCCATTAGTACTTGTCCTTCTCAGGCTTTGTGAAACATACACTTCCTACAATTTCCGCAATTATTATTAATTTTTTTAAATAGATTTAAATACATACCTTGACTTCTGATGAAAACAGCCCAACTACTGCATTTTCCAGTAAAACAAATTTGGCACTCGTCAATCTAAAAACAAACAATTTAAGTAGGTACTGTACCCTTATTTTTTGCGACCTTCAGTGTGAGGTATTTTTCTGAACATTGAGTATAAAAATAATATGTTCATTTTAGAAAGTTTTGCAAAAACAATCATTTTAACTTAAACATATATAATAATAAAATAACAAATAAAATAAAGTTACTTTGTACAAAATCTAAATGCTTGGAAATATTCCGGCTAAGTGCCATTGTTCCAAATAAACGGGTAATTATGCTGACTATTTTAGTTTTCCTTTTAGTTATTGCATCGAAAAGTAAACATGTCTTCCGAGAAGCAGAACAAGATAATTTCGTTCTTCCGAGCATATCGGTATGCTTGGGGTCGCCTGACAACAAACCGAACGTGATATATGTAGGAACTAATTTCTTAAAAACCAGAAATGCAAATTAAATCAAATTCAGGAGCAAATTCAAACCAAAGCACAAAAAGATAATATGATTGTTGAAAGTTGAGGGTTGGCGCCTGAAAATAAATTTAAATAACAGCGTCATAATCCATCACCTTTTATAGGTTAATTATATTATTGCACTATGCAATACCTACCTACTCAAGTTATTACAAAAAAAAAACACTGCCCATAACAAATAACACAACCACCTGATCCGATCTAATACTGACACATGGATGCAATCTGCATACACAACCGAAAAGTAGACAATTAACGGCCCTTCTCTTTCCATTTTAGTAATTCTAGGAAATGTTCTGCAGCTACGCTTCTGATTGGTGTAGATGACCGGGAAGCAACACCAACATCTTTTTTTGTAATGATAGCAAACTAGAATTTGTTGTCACTACAAACGCTTTGTTCGACATAACAAATATTTATGTTACTTGTGGCAACAAACACGTTTTTGTTAAGTTTTGTTCTCCTAACAAAGCAATAAAAAGAAAATCATTTCAGATAACAAAGAATAAGTTATGACAACAAATTTTTCTCCTACAAATTAAAATTTGTTGTCACAACAAATTAATTTTTTTCAGTGTGCTCTGTGGGGTGAGAGACATCCAGAGCATCACTTTTTCGCGCCACAGAAACTCCGCGATTATGTAGCCTACCTTCGTCGAATCAAATATGAAAGAGCACCCGAACAATTGGCGGAGATACGGCCGGTCGAGCCGGAGATTCGTCAGGCTGTTCGGGTAGATGTGATGCCTTCCAACAGAAAGTCTCTAAATAAAATTCCACCGCCCAAATCCAACGATTTAGTTGCAGCGGACGAATCCCTCGATAGGAACCTCCCTGGGGATGCAGACAGCCTGCTCCTGAACGAAATGGTCTATCGAGAGGCGACGCGGCTTTCTTCTTCGGTCCAACGTGGTGGGAGCACTGAGGCCGAGAAGAAGTTCGAACGTCGCCTTGAAAAGATAGACAAAAAGATAGGAACTGCCAGGCAGGATATTTCTCGTATTCAGTGTGTGATGGCTCATAGCGCGAGGCTTTCGCCGGACCCATCATACGCTGAATAATAGCGGTGCTTGCTGTAGAGAAAAAGCACTGCATGGACATAGTCCGCTGTCTGGTGACTGCAAGAAAAGCTCTGATAAGGAGTAGATGAAGGATAGTCGAGAACAACATGTTCAAGACTAATCATTCGGGGCTCTTCCAGCAGCCCAACTCTGTCCCAGAGAAATTGCCGGCGGTGCGGGATGTCGAAACCTCTTGGAGGGGAATATATGAGAGAGTTCTCAATTAAGACCAGTGGTGTGCAATCCGATAACCCCGGAAGAGATTGGAGAGACCCTTAAGGGAATCAAAAATTTTGCCGCACCAGGCCCGGACGGAATTAATACCTTTTGGTGGAAGAAATTCCGAAGCACGCATAAGCGTCTGGCCAAGGTATTTAATTCCTGGCTTAATGGTGAGCGGCAAATTGCGGACTGGGTTGTCGAGGGGCGAACCGTTTTACTACCTAAAACGGGTGATTTGTCTCAACCTTAGAACTACCGGCCAATAACTTGCCTAAATGCGTGCTATAAGATTTTCACCAGACTTCTGTACTACCGAATATTCCACGCTATTAACCCGGTGTATTCGAAAATTTTCGAACAGCGGGGCTGTAAGAGGGGAGTAGACGGCTGCAAGGAAAACCTGCTGATCGATAGGTGCGTCACGCAGGATGCCGTTCAATATAAGCGCAACAAATCTATGGCTTGGATCGATTATCGTAAGGCATTCGGCACAACATCTCACGAGCTGATTATTCACTGCGGTACCCGGTACACTGGTGAGATGCATCAAACAACTGATGTCACTCTGGAAGACTCGGATCTCGATAACATCTCGACGGGACCGAGTTCAGACAGAGTTGATATCATTCAGAAGAGGAGTATTCCAGGGAGAATCCTTGAGTCCTCTTCTGTTTTGCATCTCACTGTTGCCGCTGTCCGTAGCCTTGCACGGTGCAAAGGGTTATAGCTGTGGTACACCCGGTAACCGGAAGCATAAGATCACGCACTTGTTCTACATGGATGATTTAAAAGTGTATGCTTCCGGCAAGCAAGAACTGACGTAGTCATTGCGCATAGTGCAGGAGTACACAGATGCTATTGGCATGGAGTTCGGTTGGGACAAATGCGCTCAGGTTCATCTCAAAAGAGGACGATGCGGGTATTTCGATGAAGATGCTCAACTCATTGACTTACAAGTAATTGGGTGTGGGGCAGTGCCACATCCAAGCGTCACACCAGGTAAAAAAGTCTCTCTGCGGCAATCTGCTCCGACGAATCTGTTCGTCAGAGCTTTCGGGGAAGAACAAGATTTTTGCCACAAATGTGCTTGCCGTTCCGATCCTGCTCCACTCATTTGGAGCAGTTAAGGCGAAACGCTCAGTCGCCTCAACTTTGGAACCGAATTACGGCTTTCATTGTTAGGCTATCTTAACGTATTGGGCATCAAAATTAGTAAAAAAAAACCTTCATCACGGCAAAACGTTGTTTGTTCAGAAAAAAAAATTATTGCCAAAATGAGAAGCCAAAAATTTTTTTTCTTTAACAAACGTGTTGGTGCTTGATTTTTACTGATCTCTGTATTCGGTAAATGCAAGGTGTTTTTATAAATATTGAAAAATAAATTTGCAATTTGTTCCCAAAGTTTGCTAGTTTCAAGCAATGTTGGCGTGATTCAAGGTAACACAGGCCCCGCCCCTCAGCGGCAGGCAGACGTATCGACAGCTGACCGTATTATCTTTCGTGTGTGCCGCAGCTCGTTCTTAAAAAGATAACAAAATAGTAAAGTAAACAAAAACGGGCCAGTCGCCTTAAATGGTCAGTAGATGAGTTGAAGCAGATTGATCGGGATACTCGAAAAATGATGCATCTACAGCGCAGTTTGCATCCAAAATCGTCCATTCCGAGATTATATCTTCCAGAAAACCAGGGAGACCGAGGACTTTTGGGTTTGGAGTGTCTTCATAACAGGGTAATCTTGGGTATAGCCTGTAAGATCATCCAAAGTTCAGATCCCCTGTTGCTTCTTGTCGGGGCATTTTTGTTTAGGGCGGCACAAAAAGCAGCAGATGAACTCGGTCTTGACTTACATCCCACGTCAGAATCTCTGAGCAAAATATGCTCATGAGAAGGCATATGGATAAGTCAAAGAGATCAAGTGGACTGAAGTCTGAGACTGAGGGATTCATTTGCGCTGCGCGAGAAGGTGTAATTAACACCTTGGTCTATCGCAGCCATGTGATGGGTATAGGGGTGCCGAATGTGAGCTGTAGGGCTTGTCACAGGGCCTCTGAAACAGCAATGCATATATATTTATAATTATATTGGCGGCATGCCCGCTGTATGCAGTTTCGGCCTATATCCATCGCCACAATGCGGCGTTGAGAGTGTTATGCTTTTATTTAAGACACCATTATGCGATAGACCAGACACCAGTTCTGCCCTATGTCCCGAACAACATTGAGTCCGTTGTGAAGAACGAAAGGTGCTATTAGACCACTCCTGCTGAAAATAACATCTGCGTCAAAGAGGAGGAAAAGCGGACAAAGTATCAAGACCTGCTCTTTGAACTTAGGAGGCTGTACTCAAGTGAAGCAGTTCGTTTTGGTAATTGGATGCATGGGAGACATCAAGGACTCGCTCGTCTCCAATCTGAAAATCATTCCTGCCTTCCGTAAACCGGCAGAGACCCCTGCGGCTGGAATGCGGAAAGCGGTCATCTTGGGGTCGTTGCGTCTGCTTAGGGCACATGATTTACTGGATTCATAGCTACTGACCTCATGGTTTTGAGGAGTGGCTATGATGTACGAAATGGACCTGACCAGCAAGGAACCTCGTGAAGGTCGGACTCGCGGGAGCTCCTTCTGGTCAATACGAAAAAAAAAATAGCATTGAGATATCCCCAAAATAGCCCTGTAAAATGCACAAGAGAACTTCGACTTGCCTAACCGCAGGCACACGTTGAGCAAAGACTCTGAAGTTGCAACATCCTGCAGTGGTTGGCAACGCGCTGAAGCTGGCGTGACTAAAAAAACGGTTGGCGTCCCTGGTTTAGGGAGGAAGAAGGACCGGCGGCCATTACATTCATTCAGATTTTAACATTAGAAGCATCAAATCGTAACTAACGTTTAATTTTTTGTTTTTATCTGATTTTATTCCACTACGAGTTCTCCTGTTTTTAAAGTGGGTATTCCGCTTCCGTTGGAGTTGCACCACGTTGTTTTGTTCTGCAAATTAGCCATTTTGTAAAACCTGGTTATTTTTCACCGTTGAGCGTGCTTTTGTTTAAAAAAGTTGTACGTGTTCATTCGACCCAGAAAGTGGGATCCATCTCGCGCAGATTCAAGCTTTTGTTTAGCTCGCGTTGGTTAAACGTCCCCAAGCCAAGGGAAGTTGTTGTATTCCTGGAAATAAGGTAACTATTTGCTCTATTTTTTTTTCCAACTCACCGTCAGGAGATGCCATGAAACTGATCAGGGTTTGTTCCACGTGCATTCCGGAAATCCTTAGGTTAAACCATTTGAATTTTTACCGTTAATCAGCCATTCTTTTTTGCTACGTCATAAAACCCGCCATGATGAACACGAAATTGTTCAGCCTTTGGATCTACAAGTCTTGTTAAGAATTCTAGCATTTGTTTAAAAATAATGTTCACTATTGCTACTCGAAGTATTCCGTGGACCTCGCGTGAACCCAGAAATTTCGTATCAGTTGCCTTCAGCCCGTCTGTCTATTAAACTTATGAGTTACAGGCACCGCGAATAACGTGCTAAAGTCGTTGTTGTAATTTGTTTTCAAATATTGCCTAGATTGCCAGTCAGATCAATCATTGAATGACTGCCTGTCTTTCGGTATAACGCCGACAGCAGCTTGCGGTCATTTAAAAGCTATTTTGTCTCTGTTGTCTTGAATTAACCAACACTGAGTAAGAACTAAAGGCTAAAAGGCAAAAAGCGGCAAAGCGCCACGCCGAATGTTGGGGTTCTGAAATTGTGCCCCCTTGCGATTTCCGAATACCGTCGATCGCATGTACCCGACATCTAGCTATTTTAGACACCGGGAAGCCAAATTTCGGTATTTAGTGTTTCTGCTTTGCGCATGTTGGTAGTTTCGTTGCGCCTCGCTGCGTTTTGCGTCCGCTAGATGTCATTCATCGCGCTCGTTTCAAAATGGCTTCCAAAGAAAACATTGCATTACTATAAATTTTATTATTTTATTATGTTTCTCCGTACATGTGTCGAGGCAACAGATAGACCAAATAGCATTCAGTTCATGGTTCGCGTTGCAGTATATGTATATGTATATGTATATGATTTATCATATCATCATTTTAAATTGTGAAGGTATCGTGTGGCTATCGTCCCCAGAAAACCCCGTTTTGATTTCTTTCAAAATAAAGGCGTAAATGATGGTCCACACACCTCTGGGACACCCAGGATGTAAAAATTTTAACTGGTTCATCGTAAGGTCCAGGACAACAAACTGAAAATTTCAGTCAGAAATTTTAATGGGGCATAACCTCTTTAAACCAGCCAAGTTTCGGCGTTCATTAAGTCGACATGACAAAAACAGGCACACGCTGGATTCCGAGCGATAAGGTTCAAATTAGCACTTGACATTGAAGTTGATTTACCTGCCCCAAAACAATTATCCTAAAATGACGTTGATACGGAACTGTGGTTTTGCACATCTTAACGTGTAAAACCCGCTTCGTCCGTCAACAACACAATGTTTAAAATGTTCCGCACATCTCGAGTTAACGCGGCAGGGAAACAACTTGCAGCTTTTGTACAATTTTCTGGAAAATACGCGTGCTTCGTCTTCGGTTTCGAGGCTCGAGAACTGAGATGAGAACTGAGGTGGATCAAAAAAAGATTAGAGTTTTTGTTGAGTTTTATGAACTAAAGATATATCTCAAAAAATCTTGTTTTCATTGTACCGTATTATTTTAATTTTCATAGGCGTGTACACATTTTACGATACAGGGGCGGAGTGGAAAACCCAAACCAAGGGGGTTGCACTGTACTCATCCCAAGGTGTTACCAAATTTTTTAGTTTCCTCGGACCTCTAAATTGCTTCCAGGGGTTAAAGTTTAAAGAAATTTGAATATACAAAACTAATGTTATGTAATTACCTGTTCTGTAACCGAGAAATTAAGAAACTTATAAGGGCCTTGAAGAAGTGGACAAATTACTCTCTCTTTGCACTTTTCATTTGTGTTTACGCTTGTTAGGCTGTTTATTTTATTTATTTTATTAGAATTTTCATGTTTGCGTTTTTTACTTCTACATACTATTTTCTAATCTTCAATCTCACATTTTTAATCGCTTGAGTCTTGAATCTCTTAAGTGTCTAAGCTTTCTTAAAGCTTCTGTCCCATAACTTTCTTTTCTTTGGTCTCGTTCATCTCTTTAGTTTCATTTGCTTGTGCTCTTTATATTATTTTGCTTCTTTTTAGTCTTTTTCAAATTCCTTTAAAAAAATAATTTTTGATGTTTTTAGTGTTTCATTTGAATTTATTTAGTCTCCTTGATCCCTTTGATCCCTTTTGTCTTTTTGGTCTCTTTGGTCCCTTTGGTCTCTTTGGTTCAGTCTCTTTAGCCTCTTCAGTCTCTCTAGTTTCTGCAGTCTCTTTTGTCTCTTTGGTGTCTTACTGCTAATACTTAATAAGTAATTGCCGCTTACAAAAGAAAAATAAAAATCTCAAAATTAGCAAATATCAAATAAACACTATACAGGGTGTTCTCGAAATGACTACTTTAATTTTAACCAATAGTAAAACTCCCCGAGAGCAACAACATTTTTATCTACCACTTTTTCGAAATCTCAAGTTTTTTTAGCATTTTTGGAACCCTTCAAATTGACGAACCGTATATGGGTATTTATTGTAACTTGACCTACAGACAGTCAATTGTTTTTGTGGTTTCTAATTTTTTTGAACTCTCGGATGCATCAGTTACCTGCTGTTGAGAATCACTATCGTCGGGCGTGTTATTGTATTTTATTTTCGCTTTTAAAGTTATTATCGTATTTCTCGTCTGCCTAATTTCCATTAACGTTCTACATTGTGTTTTGCAAAAAACCGCCAGTACCCGAAGGTTATCAAATCGAATTTGAAAAAGCAACAATTAAATCCCTATCACGTACAGAAAGTCTAATTTTTACAGCCGGAGGATTCAATAATACATAATAGTCATCGGAGATTTTCAACTTAAATAATACGTGGGGGCAGACAAAAATCCGCATGTTATTTATTAGGCCCCACATTTTCAATAGCATTGGATGTTGAAGTAAAAACGTTTAGAAGGTCAGTTTTCAGATTTTTTGTTTATTTACGCCGAGCGGTTTAAATTAATTCCGAGTGTTCTTTGAAGTTTTTTGTCGTGTGTCGTTATCACCGCTCAGGGGTTCAGTGGCGTGTACCACAATTAACGTCAAAACTTCCACTAATTTTAGTTCGATAACTACGGGGTTTAGGGCAAAATTTTATTAAATTTTTTTTTTGACACTGATGAGTTCTACTATTGGTTAAAATTAATGTAGTTATTTCTGGGACACCCGGTATATCAAAATATTGTAACCCTATAATATTCAGATTTCAGATAACTGGTATTTATATATGAGACGGAATCAAGAGATACCAAAATGTAATTTGTCATTTGCGAACAAAAAAAAACCTGTAATTTTTTGATTTTGAAAAAGACTAACGTAAAATCCTAACCCCCCAAACCTGCCTACGTAATACTTGAACTGCCCCTAATCGATACAAATAAATTAGAAATAATCAATAACTTAGTAATTCATATTATAGCCGCAAAGATGTCGCGTTTCCAAACGCTGTCGTTAACTTGACGCATCGATCCAACGTCACCATGACAAACTCAAATTTCCAGTAAGCATCGCGTCTTAATTTGAAACCGAGAAAATGTCCCAGTTCGACATAATTTTCGACAGCTCTCAGCAAAATTTAATCGAAGTACCACAAAGAATCCTACAGATGTCCCGCTTGAGGATGCTCTACCTCCAGCAAAACTTCATCAGAGAATTACCGGAAGACTTCTTCCAGAAGCTGCCGAATCTCGCATGGTTAGACTTGCGGTCCAACCAACTAACGACAATTCCAAAAGGCATCGCTCATCACCAGCATCTAGAAAATCTGCTGCTATCCGACAACAAAATTGAGATGCTCCCGAACGAATTGGGCTTGCTGCCAAACTTGAAAGTTCTGCAAATCGCAAACAACCCCTTGATGTATCCCACCGGCAAAGTGGTGGCCGAGGGGACAAAAAGCATCGTGGTGTATTTGAAGCATCAGTTCGAGAAGTTGGCAAGTGTATTCGAAGAGAAAAAGGAAGGTGTGGAATCCAAAGCGGCCGACGCGGAGGTGAAGGAGGAACGGGAAATTAGGGTGATGGCAGATTACGTTAATGACAATTTCACAGCGCAAGAGTCGGTAAATTCCAGTTTATTAGTTAAAGGACTTTCACAATCAAACGTCAAACGACAGGACAGTGGAATAGTACATAAAATATCCACAACGAACAATAAGATACTGTTAAAATCGTACTACGATGACGAGCCAGCACCCAAACCCAAAGCTTCCACTCAGACAGGGGAATCCATCACCTATCTACCCTCCTACAAACACTCTTGGATGACCAAACTCAGACAGCTCTTGGAACAGCAGGAAAAAATCCTGCAACAAGAACGGTTGTGTGGTGTGCACAAACTATTGGTCACTATTAAACACCGTGTTTATAGGAATCTGCAAGCTTTGACTTCTTGGCGAACGGAAAAAAAAGCGGAGCCACCACGAGAACACGGAAAGGATTATCAGCCGCCGCCCCCTTATGCGGTTTACCCCCAGTACCAGTCAATGCTGTCGAGGGAAGATATGCACAAGGAGATTGACAAAATGATGGCACAACGGAAGGATCCGCCCAAAGTGCAGGATGTCGAGAAGCTGATTAGCGATTTGGTGGGTCAGTTGAAAGACATGGAGACCACGTACGGGGGGTTGCAGTCGCCGAGGAGCGAAATTGAGGCGGCGGGGTCCCAAATTATGAAGGTAAAGAGTAAAAACTGTAGGATTTTAACGCTCGATTTGAGAATTCGCTCATTCCAAGGTCAGGAGATTCTCAAAAAGGTGTCGGTTGGAAGATTTTGAGATTCCAAAATTCCAAAATTCCAATTCGTACTTTTTAAACTTATCCATGCTAACCCTTAATTTTTCGAAATTTAAAGATTCCCAAATTTTTTGATTCCAAAATTCCGAAACAAAAATTTACAAAACACTGAAAGGGATTGGAAATTCGGAAATTCCGAAATTAGAAAATTCCAAAATACCAATTAGTACTATTAAGATTCAAAAATTTTGAGATTGCGTGTTTTAAGTGATTTTAAAATTTTAAAATGAAGATATTTTAGAATTACAAAATATAATATACATTTCATTCGAAGAATACATTCTACCAACTTCAAGACAAAAATATATCTACTTCTATGTGTATCTACTATCAACTAAAAATTAATTTCTGATCAGTATATTGTGATTCACGAAGTTACGCAAACATTCAAACCTGTGAACTGTAAAAAAACAAGATATATGGCTTCAAAATTTAAATTCAAAACCGATTGAGAACCTTTAGCATGATTGAAGTAAATAAACCCTTTTTTTCTTGACCCAAACAAAAAACTACTTTTGTGCTTCAGTTTCATTTTGACTGTTTGGCAGTGCACTAAATTTTCTTAAAATGCTTTCAAATAATGACATAACCAATATGATTATTACCTACAGAAATACCCGTGGGAACGCTCTTGCGACTCGGAAGTTGTACAGTGTGCTATTTCCAAAGATTTTGGAATGCAAAGGTTACGAGCTCCTCCCCATAGTGCACGCGTAGTGTCAGAGTGGTTACATAATAGTTTCCAGGAATGATTAAGATTTAAATCCATGTGATTTCTACAGTAGATACAGTGGAACAGCGGGTTGAAAACGTTTATGTTGTCTTATGGAGCTACCAAGAAACTACAATTTTTTTTGTTCGGGTCATAATTCCAGTGGCCATCAAAAGTTGATCGGTCGTGCATTTTTTGACTTGATGCAATTTGTAACCGTCTACTACTGTAGCTTAAATATTTGCGTAACTTCGTGAATCACCCTGTATATTACGAAATAATCTCATTACGGATTTTTCTTAAACTAGCCAACTTTTTGTTTGTCGATTCCTTTAAATCCTATTTGGAATCATATACTAACGATCTCCAGTTATTTGTGCTTTTCTTTTAATATTTTATTTTTTGTCTTTTTAGTCTTTTTGTCCCTGAACAACCATTGGTTTGTTTATTTCGGTCAAGTTCTCTATCACAGGTTTTCAATAGGTTCTGAAACTACCGGGTCTTTAGGTTCTGAGATTTTTTTTGTTAATTTTTTAGGGTTTTAGGTTTTTAGGTTTCTTGTTTCTTATTTTTTAGATTCCCATATTTTCAGATGGTTTGAAGATGTCAGATTTTAATGTTCTCAGCATTTCAGATTTTCTGGTTCATAAGTATCATGAGTTTTTCCTTGTATATTTCACAATCTTTTCTGAACTTCCTTTTTATTCCTTACCAGGTTAAAAGAGTTGTCTTTTATTCATATCTTTTTTTTTTTCTCCAATGATGTTCTTGAAATTAATGGTCCATACTTTTTCTGTAATCAATGTCTTAGAATCCCAAATTTTAAGTAGGTACTCAAGTTTTATATAAAATTTTCAGCTTCTTTCAAGATTCCTAACTTCTCAGATTTCTTTAATTAGAAAGAATTAGAGAACATAACCCTGAAATTCCTAAGGCTCTGGGAACCTGAAAACCTAAGAACCCAATAATACAAACTAAACCCGGGAGATTTCTGACAACCTTCTTTTAAAAAACTCTAAAACTTGAAAACCGCAAAATATAAAAACAAACTGAAAATTTGGTAAATAAAAAACGGAGGAACTGAAAATCTGCAGGAAACTAAAAACTCGTAAACTTAGAAACCGATGAAATAGAAACAAAGCAATTTCATGTCTGAAAACCGATAGACACCCTAAGACTTGAGAGGCTGAAAATATGAGAAACTTAAAACCTGAAAGATAGTGTTAGGGAGCGTCCATTAATTACGTGAGTCGATTTTGACGATTTCGCAAGGCCGACAATTACAGGCGAGCCACGGAAAGTTCCACTTTGACTCCCAATAAAACAATCTACTATTATCGCGGTTATGCGAACGTGAATATTTCACGTCGCTTCACGACAATTTAAGTTTCTTCAAGACGCTTCAAGTTCTTTCAAAATATTGCAAGTCACATCAAGTACCTTCCAAATATTTCAAGTCTTTTCAATTCGCTTCAAGTCTTTCAAGTCATTTCAAAATACTTTCAAGTCCTTTCCAGTCGTTTCAAGTTTCTTCAAGTCGCTTCATCTTTTTTCAAGTCGCTTCAAGACTCTTCAAGACATTTCAACACTTTTTAAGTTGCTTAAACTTTTTTCAAAACATTTCAAGTCACCTCAAGTCCTTTCAAAATATTTCAAGTCATTTTCATGTCGGTTCACGTCTTTCAAGTCGTTTCACGACATTTCAAACCCTTTCAAGTCGCTTCTAGTCCCTTCAAGATAGATTACTTGAAGTTTTACCAGATCGCTCCAAGACTCTTTTCTGTCATTTTAAGTCGCTTCAATTCCACTCAAAACAAGTCCCAAGTCCCTTCGAAACATTATTTCATGTCGTTTCAAGTCGCTTCAAGTTTTCAAGTAGTTTCAAAAGATTCCAAATACCTTCAAGTCGTTTCAAATTTCTTCAAGTTACTTCAGGAAATTTTAAGTTTTTTTTTCAAGTCGCTTCCAGTCCCTTCCCAGGTAGCTTTAAGACTCTTCAAGACATTTCCAGTCTTTTCAAATCGTTTCAATTGCTTTCAAAACATTTCAAGTCGCTTCAAGCCCTTTCATAACATTTCATGTCCTTTCAGGTCGCTTCAAGTCTTTGAGTCTTTTCAAAGACATTTCAAGTGTCTTCAAGTCGCCTCAAGTCCCTTCAAAATATTTCAAGTCTTTTCAATTCGCTTCAAGTCTTTCAGGTCGTTTCAAAACATTTCAAGTATTTTCCAGTCGTTTCAATTTCCTTCAAAACACTTCAAGTCACCTCAAGTCCCTTCAAAAGATCTCAGGCTTTTTTCAATTTGCCTCAAGCCGCTTCAAATTATTTCAAGTATTTTCAAGTGGCTTAAAGTCCTTTCAAAATATTTGAAGTCTTCCCAGGTCGCTTCAAGACTCTTCAAGACATTTCAAGACTTTTCAAGTCTCTTCAATTCCTTTGAAAACTTTTCAAGTCGCCCCAAATAATTTCAAAACATTCCATGTCGTTTCAATTTGCTCCAAGTCTTCTCAAGTCGCTTCAAGTCCTTTTAACATATTTCACGTCGCTACAAGACATTTCAAGTTCTTTTAAATAGTTTCAAGTTTTTTCAAGTCGCTTTTCAAAATATTTCCTATCGCCTCAAGTCCCTTCAAAATATTTCAAGTCTTTTCAATTCGCTTCAAGTCTTTCAGGTCGTTTCAAGTTTCTTCAAGTCGCTTCATCTCTTTTCAAGTCGCTTCAAGACTCTTCAAGACATTTCAAGACTTTTTAAGTCAATTCAATTTTCTTTAAAACATTTCAAGTCACCTCAAGTCCCTTCAAAATATTTCAAGTCTTTTCGTTTCGCTTCAAGTTTTTCAAGTCGTTTCAAGTTTTGTCAAGCCACTTCATCTCTCTTCAAGTCGTAAAGGACCTTTCAAGTTTTTTCAAATAGCTTCCCGTCCCATCAAAACATTTGAAGTCTTCCCAGGTCGCTTCAAGACTCTTCGAGACATTTCAAGATTTTTCAAGTCGCTTCAATCTCCTTCAAGACATTTCAAGTCACCTCAGGTCCCTTCAAAACATCTCAAGTTTTATTCAATTTGCCTCAAGTCGCTTCAAGGTATTTCAAGGATTTTCAAGTGGTTTCCAGTACCTTAAAAATATTTGAAGTCTTCCCAGGTCGCTTCAAGACTCTTCAAAACTTTTCAAGTCGCTTCAATTCCCTTCAAGACATTTCAAGTCACCCCAAGTCCCTTCAAAACATCTCAAGTTTTTTTCAATTTGCCTCAAGTCGCTTCAAGGTATTGCAAGTATTTTCAAGTGGCTTCCAGTCCCTTCAAGATATTATTTAAAGTGTTCCCAGATCGCTTATAGACTCTTTAAGCATTTTCCAGACATTTCACGTCTTTTCAAGTTCCTTCCAATTCCTTCAAGATATAGCAAATCTTCCCAAGTCGCTTCAATTTCATCCAAAACATTTCAAATCTTCCCAGGTCGCTTCAAGCCTCTTCAAGACATTTCAACATTTTTCAAGTCGCTTCAATACCCTTGAAAACATTTCAAATCACCTCAATTCCCTTCAAAACATCTTAAATCTATTCAAGTGGCTTCCAGTCCCTTCAAGTTATATTATTTGAAGTTTTCCTAGATCGCTCCAAGACTCCTCAAGTATTTTCCAAACATTTCTTTGTCATTTTAAGTAGCTTCAATTCCATTCAAAACATTTCAAGCTGCCCCAAGACCCTTCGAAACATTTCATGTCGTTTCACGTCGCTTAAAGTTTTTCAAGTAGTTTCAAAATATTCCAAGTACCTTCAAGTCGTTTGAAGTTTCCTCAAGTTACTTCAGGACATTTTAAGTTTTTTCAAGTCGCTTTCAGTCCCTTCAAGATATTTGAAGTGTTCCCAGGTTTCTTCAAGACTCTTCAAGTCTTTTCAATACATTTTAAGTCTTTTCAATACATTTTAAGTCTTTTCAATACATTTTAAGTCTTTTCAAATCGCTTCTAATGCTTCCAATCAATTTAAGATATTTCAAATCTTCCCAGGTCGCTTCAAGACTCTTCAAGACATTTCAAGTCTCTCTTCAAGTCACTTTCAGGCCCTTCAATATACTTTAAAGTCATTTCAAGTCTTTCCAAATCGCTTCAATTAGTTTCAAAACTTTTCAACTCGCATCAAGTCTATTCAAAACATTTCATGTCTTTTCAATTCGCTTCAAGTCTTTCAGGTCGTTTTCAGTCGTTTCAAGTTTTTTAAAGTCGCTTCAAGACTCTTCAAGACATTTCAAGACTTTTTAAGTCGCTTTAATTTCCTTCAAAACATTCCAAGTTACCTTAAGTCCTTTAAAACATCTCAAGTTTTTTCAATTCGCTTCAAGTCTTTCAAGTTCTTTCAAGTCGCTTCCAATCCCTTCAAGATATAGCAAATTTTCTCATGTAGCTTCAAGACTCTTCAAGACATTTAAAGTGTTTTCAAGTCGCTTCAATACCATCCAAAACATTCCAAATCTTCCCAGGTCGCTTCAAGGCTCTTCAAATCTTTTAAAGTCGCTTTCAGGGCCATCAATATGTAAGTTTTCCTAGGTCGCTAGTCTTTTTAAGTCTTTTCAATTTCTTTCAAAACTTTTCAAGTCGCCCCAAGTCTCTTCAAAACATTTCAAGTTCTTTCCAGTCGTTTCAAGTTTCTTCAAGTCGCTTCATCTCTCTTCAAGTTGCTTCAAGACTCGTCAAGATATTTCAAGTCTTTTCAAGTCGCTTCCAATCTCATCAAGATATAGCAAATTTTCTAAGGTCGCTTCAAGACCCTTAAAGTCTTTTAAAATCGCTTCCAGTCCCTTCAATATATTTGAAGTTTTCCCAGGTCGCTTTAAGATTGTTCAAGATATTTCAAGTCTTTTCAAGTCTCTTCAATTTCGTTTAAAACTTTTCAAGTCGCCGCAAGTCTCTTCAAAATATTTGAAGTCTTCCCAGGTCGCTTACTCTTTAAAGATATTTTGAGACTTTTCAAGTCGCTTCAATTCCCTTCAAAACATTTCAAGTCACCTCAAGTCCCTTCAAAATATCTCAAGCTTTTTCAATTTGCTTCAAGTCTTTTCAAGACATTTCAAATCCTTTCAAGTCACTTCAAGGTATTTCAAGTATTTTCAAGTGGCTTCCAGTCCCTGCAAGATATTATTTGAAGTGTTCCTAGATCGCTCCAAGGCTTTTCTAGTATTTTCCGAACATTTCTCTGTCATTTTAAGTCGCTTCACTTCCACTGAAAACATTTCAAGCTGTCCCAAGTCCCTTCGAAACATTTCATGTCGTTTCACGTGGCTTCGAGTTTTTCAAGTAGTTTCAAAACCTTCAAGTCGTTTTAAGTTTCCTCAAGTTACTTCAGGACATTTTAAGCTTTTTTCAAGTCGCTTCCAGTCCCTTCAGGATGTTTGAAGTGTTACCCGGTTTCTTCAAGACTCTTCAAGTGTCTTCAACACATTTAAAGTCTTTTCAAATCGCTTCCAATGCTTCCAATCTCTTCAAGATATTTCAAATCTTCCCAGGTCGCTTCAAGACTCTTCAAGACATTTCAAGTCTTTTCAAGTCTCTCTTCAAGTCGCTTTCAGTCCCTTCAATACATTTTAAAGTCATTTAAAGTCTCTTCAAATCGCTTCAATTGCTTTCAAAACATTTCAAGTCGCCTCAAGTCCCTTCAAAACATTTCATGTCGTTTCATGTCGCTTCATGTCTCTGAGTCGTTTCAAGACATTCCAAGTCTTTTCAAAGCCGATTTACGTTTCTTCAAGTCGCTTCAAGTCCTTTCAAAATGTTTCAAGTCGCCTCAAGTCCCTTCAAAATATTTCAAGTCTTTCAGGTCGTTTTCAGTCGTTTCAAGTTTCTTGAAGTCGCTTCATCTCTCTTCAAGTCGATTCAAGACTCTTCAAGACATCTCAAGTTTTTTCAAGTCGCATCAAGTCTTTTAACTCGTTTCAAAATATTTCAAGTCCTTTCCAGTCGTTTCAAGATTCTTCATCTCTATTCAAGTCACTTCAAGACTCTTCAAGACTTTTCAAGTCGCTTCAATTTCCTTTAAAACATTTCAAGTCACATTATGTATTCGCTTCAAGTCTTTCAAGTCGTTTCAAGACATTTCAAATCCTTTCAAGTCGCTTCAAGGTATTTCATGTCTTTTCGAGTGGCTTCCAGTCCCTTCAAGATATTATTTGAAGTCTTCCCAGATCGCTCCAAGACTCTTCGAGTATTTTCCAAATATTTCTTTGTCATTTTAAGTCGCTTCAATTAATTTCAAAACATTTCAAGCTGCAACAAGTCCCTTCCAAACATTTCATGTCGTTTTAAGTCGCTTCAAGTCTTTCAACTAATTTCAAAATATTTCAAGTAGCTTCAAGTCTTTTCAAGTTTCATCAAGTTACTTCAGGGCATTTTAAGTTTTTTGAAGTCGCTTCCAGTCCCTTCAAGATATTTGAAGTTTTCTCAGGTTGCTTCAAAACTCTTCAAGTCTCTTCAAGACATTTCAAGTCGCTTCCAATGTTTCCAATCCCTTAAAGATATTTCAAGTCTTCTCAAATCGCTTCAATTGCTTTCAAAACATTTCAAGTCGCCTCAAGTCCCTTCAAAACATTTCATGTCGTTTCAAGTCGCTTCAAGACATTCAAAGACGCCATACACAATTTTATGAAATTATATTTTCTTCAAAATAATGTAAACTTCGGCGCTAAATCTCTAAAAGAATTTTTCAAAGCACGATTGGTAAATTGAGCGGCAGACAAAATATTTTGTCCACCCAGCAAAAATGGTCAATTGAGCAGCAGACAAAAACTTTGTTTGCTTAGGCAGCAAATATGGTCAATTGGGCGGCAGACAAAATACTTTTTCGGCCTCCGTCTCAAATTAGTTATTTTCCAATCGTCCAGATCGTCTTGAAAACGATATTTGCCTGCCTAGGCTAGAAAATGCAAGAGACCCTCAGAGAGCCCCTCGGGCCCCCACATGTCTAAAAGGCCTCCCATGTCTCAGAGGCGCCCTGGCGCATGGGGGCCTATATCCCCCTGAGGGGCCCCGTGTCTCAAAGGGCCCCCTTGGGGCACCATGTACCAGGAGCTTTATTATTGTCGTTTCCCTATACCAAGGCCCCTATCCTGTAATTTTTCCGATGTTTTAATAGTAAGTTATTCTGCTATTCGGGGCGGAGACAAATTCAACGAACATAAAAGCTTGCACTGAAAATCCCTGGTTTCCATTTTCTAGCCTAGGCAGGCAAATATCGTTTACGCACAACTGCATCTTTTATACTTGTTTACATCTTGGTTACCATGATTGAAAATGGCAAAAGCCCGTAAAGAGAAAGCCCGTAAAGAAAAAACCCGTAAAGAAAAATTATCACAAAAGAAATGAACATTTATTTATGATAATTATAACTATTAATTGTGCGTAAAACGTTATACGAATCTCTGGCCGAAAGACCGTTTACGTCCTCGGACGACTTAAAGGCTCTCCTTCGTCGGGCCTCAAAACTATTTCTTTCGGCCCTCTATACGTAAATTACTATTTCAAGACGATCTGGACGATTGGAAAATAACTAATTTGAGACGGAAAAATACTTTGTTTGTCTGTCTGTTTTTCTGACGTTTGAAGAAAAATTTTATTGTGTAGGATTTGGCCATATTTTATGTTTTATTTACATAACCGTTTTTTCGCAATTTTACAGTTTCTTGCGGAAAAAAAGGTGATTTTCTCCCACGTGAAATTGGGTGAGATTCGGCTCGTCGTTTTAGTCCTTCAGCTGGTCTTTTACAAATTAAAACTAACAAAACATTACTTGAGTAGTTATCTGACCTTATTACCTTTATAAATGACTTTGTGGACAACAAAATTTAAAGACGATAGTTTGAACACAATTTTAGTGAATAATCAAAGTTTCGGGTACACACAAACAAGCAAATTTCCAAAAAGGCAGGGTCGTAAAATAAAAATATGGCGGCTACGTTTGCGACATGACGCCGCTAGAACAAGTGATTAAAACGTTTTAAATTTAGCTGAATATATGAATATCAAGAGATTTCCTGGATTTTCGGTGATCGACCACGAACCCGCATTTCTCATTTGTGAATTTACAAATTCCGGACTTCAACGGCGAATTGAAAAATGGTCAAATTTGTAATCTCTTTTATTTTATGTAACACGTGTTCAAATCGAGTTAATGATAAATAACTTAGAGCGTTAACGGTTTTTTGTCAGTAATACATAATGACAGAACGTGGAAATGAAACTAAAAAAGTAAAAGAATAGGACCGCAATAGACTAAAAAAATGAAATTGAGGTTTTCAGCTTATCAAATTTTCAGGCGTTCAGGTTTTCATCCTTTCAGTTTCCCAGGTTAGGTTTCAGATTCAAAGACCTCTAGTTTTAACATTCCCAGACTCAGATTTTACAGCTTCTGCTTCACATTTACATTTTCAGGCTTGTAATTTCTTATGGTTTTCAGATCCTTGGCCTTGTTTATATATTTCATGCTCTCAGATTTTCAGGTTATTATTCATTTATTATTTTTTTGGTTTAATCTGTTATATTTCGAGAGTGCGTTGAGTTTAGTTTTTTAATTTTTTGTCTTTTTTTAAATGTTTTTTTTAACATTACGTGATTTAAAGGAGTGACACTTATTCAACATCACCTTGTATATAGTAATGGAAAAAGTTATTTATGCATGAAGTATAAGATGTGTCTATTTGTATATCACTTTTTACACGTGTTACATGTAATTTTCTTTACGATCGTCCCAGAACTCACAAATTTTATATTACCAATTTGCACACGAGTGCCATACTGAATAATTCTTTTATGGTGAAAAAATTACCTGTTTTACACGATCGTATAAAAAAAAATGTCTTTTCATTTGTGATCCTTTTTCCATGTTTCAGATAATGGACATGCACAAGAGAATCCTGGAACTGCGAGAAACCAACGACATAGCCTTACAATAAACTGTTCAAATTTATTTATACTCTTCATATTTTTATACATTACATAATTCCTTATACACAGCTAAATAGGTAATTGCTATATCTATCGTGAAATAAAATATAATTATAGTACAAAATCACAAAGTTAATTTAATTATGAAGATCTATCAAAATTCTTGTAACAAATTATATTAGAATCAGTCAAGTGTTATAATACAGTTGTGCAGTTTTAAAAGGTACGCCCCATCACTATCTTTCCCTTTATCGCCTCGAGGGTGTTCTCCACGAAGCCCAGCTTCCCGTAAAACGCGTGCGTGTAACTGTCGGTGGAATCCATGACCACGTGAACACCGAACGAACCTGCAACAAGGGATGAGGACCGTCACGTGATTGGTTGCGGACTCACCATTGGCCCGCAATGCCGCCAGGAGACAGGTGACTAATCTCTTGCTGGCCGATTGGTCGAGGACAGACGGAAGAATGCTACAGATCATGCTGGAGGGGTGCGTGGGACTGGATACGTAGATTTCGTCCTTGAAGCTGTGGAAATGTGATATGGCGTCCTGAAGAGAGAGCCGAAGTTAATTTGATAACAGTAAATAAAAGTCACAAATTACTTGTGCAAACTTTGATAGATCGTTATCGTTAATAAGGGCTAGAGGGTACTTCTGGCACATTTCTGGTACCCAAGCCAACTCCATTTTCACTCTGAATTTCTTGTAATCCGGAGAAGCGCAGGCGAATCCAACGACCCCCGCGTCGTCCTCCACCACAAAACAGAACTCTGGATGCAGTGTCAAATACGCGCCCACGATGCCGTCAGCTTGCAAATTCTTCAGCTCGTCCGGATACGGATGAGGGTCTTCGAGACCATCCTTACAGGTTCTGTTGCACACGCTGAAGACTATTTCCTCATCTGTCGGTAAGTAAGGTCGCACGGTGTAAACCCGACAGGTGGGCACATCCGGGACTTTGTAGACGAAGAGGTCGTTGCCGGAATCCACAGGAATCAATCGCTGAAATTCAATCAACTGTTAGAAAGACTGAAATAATCACGGTCTGTTCCAATAAACTAACATTCCTCGACCCTATAAGTGCACAACCAGTGGACTTTTAGTGTCTTGGATTTAAACAAGGTCCGGCGGGTGTAAAAAATCTGCAAAAAAAGGATTACCTGAAGGTCCGCGGTGAGGCCCCCGCGGAACACCCACGGCTCTTGTTCGCCGCTCATGAACGTCTCTTTCCATCCTTTCGAAAACCCTACCAGAAAATGGAATCAGAGATGTCGCCACACTGGAAAACGCAATGCATTCGCAGAGTTGCTCGATCGTTACGCCAAGTTGCGGTTTACGCCAAAAAACGCAGCAGTTACGACTTACCATTCAAAGAAACCGGTTAAGGTTAAGTGAGACAGATCTCTGCGAGGGATTTGTTGAGTTATTTGGTAGAAAGCCGGAAATTGCAGTAACAGTACTAGAGTACGCCAATAGGTGTTACGGATCGTTCGCCCGACATAAATACAAAGATTTTAGGGCGAATCAAACCGCATACAAAAATGTTTACAGAATATCCAAAAGGCCATATTAGTCTTCTTTACATTATTGCCTTTCGTTTCCAGGATTCAATTCAAGAATTTTTCGTATTCCTCGTTCTCTTTCTTCATTTATTATCCGTATCGGCATTTAATACAGTCGCAACTCAAGATGAAATCGGGCTGTTATACACAAGCCACCTATTATTTTGTAACAAAGTTACTGAAAAATCCGTTTAAATACCGTTGGCGAAGCGACATTCTCACGGACTCGCTATTAAGCAAAAACGTGCACCTGAAATTTAAATATAAAACTCGTCGGGAAAAATAGTTTGCAGTCTCACAGCGGGATAACTTTTTCATTACCGTCATCGGAAAATGAGCGCGCTGCGAACGAGACTATCCGGAGTCGCTACGACCAACCCCAGCCGGCGACCTTGTCACGCCCTTTCATCAAACGTAAACCGCCGAAAATAAATGCTTCCGGGTGTCGTACTGGAATGATTCTTACATCATGTTGACCAGTAAAGAAGCGCGCTTCGGACGCCGCCATTCCGGATCCGATACGATGCCCGGAGCCGATGTCGCTCCGGTGGGAAGAAGAGGCTGGCTAGCCCGGATCAACCCCGACCTCACCACCCCGCCCCGCGAGCCAGCGAGACGAATGCCGGGGACGCCAATAACAGTATACAACAGGGTGTTCCGTAACTTTTGTCATCGACCGCTCAGGTTCCGAAACTTGTAACAACCGAACCACCGTATACAGGGGGCGGGTACACCGACGTCTCCAGGGTGATCCGTAACTTTTGTCACCGACCGCTCGGGTACAGAAACTTGTAATAATCGAACCACCGTATACAGGGGGCGGGTATACCGATGTATACAGGGTGATCAGTAACTTTTGTCACCGACCGCTTGCAGACCGGAAGCGCATGCAGGGGACAATTACACAGGAAAATCTCAAGCTCCGTCACCAAGTTACCGAACCTATAAACTTTGTAAATATATTGTAAATAGTTGTACATAGGGTGAACATTAAACTATAACGCCGAGGCGAGTTTATTTTTCCCCCCCGCCAAACTAGACAACTGACCCCTGGCGTACCGTACTCCGACTTTTAGCTACCCGTGGTCCCGTGGAGCATACCACGCTCGAGGCAACTGCTGCCGTAAACAAGCGTCACAATTTCGACACATATTTTTCTTCTCGATTTAAAGTGTTGATTTAAATTTTGTTGTTGTTGACAGAAAAAAAATACATTGAAAAAATAAAAGTCGACTATGGTTCTTTGACCTTGTGACCTTAGAATGTCAAAGAAATATCTTTGTAATAAATGAGAAAGATACAGCTCTGTTCGTTTTTTAAACACCCTGTATACTGTATAATTTTCTAAAATCGTGTTTTTTGTTTTTATTTTTTATTTTACTTTAATTTCATTTCCTTGAGTTTCTGTACCTGAACTTACTCTTGTTCCTCTTTTCTTTTTCTCATTATTACTTCCCGTATATCTTTTAATAAAAATGTTGTTTTGATCTATCTTATTCTCCATTTTATTTATTCTCTTAAAAGTTTTGTATTCTTTTTGTCTTTTCTATCCTTTCTTTTCCCTCCAGTAAATGCTTCTTTTAAATTTTTGGTTTTCCCCTCGAATTAAGCCGTTGTTTATAATGTACTTAATATTTCGGGTATCCTATATTGCTCGCGTGAATTTGCATAAGACAGTGAATTCTTGGAAGCGTTTTGAGACAAAAAAAATCAAAATTGACGCTCTTAAAGTTAAATTTTTTTTTATTGATGTGGAACACATCTATAGCGGCGATGGGTAGTAAACTGTTTGAAGTGCTTAAAGATTTTAAATCAGTGATAGTATTATTGAGTCTAAATATGAGTGGCAGTGACGTTCAAGCGGTCATTCATTAATACCGTCTTATACACCTTCAACAGCTACTATTACAGAAATCACAGAAGATACAACAAATAATATTCCGTAACTCCATTGTAAAAGAGTCTATATTATAGTAGATTATATCGTGCGTTCAACAAAAAACAACGTCAAGTGACATGACATGTCATTAGATTGGAGAGGTTTTTATGGTGGTGCCTCAACACCCGACCAGATACTGAAGCCAAGCCCCCCTGCCCTGACGAGCCAGAGCTTGTGAAGGTTCCAGCCGTTCTTCTATCCACATTTAATGCGTGTGATCTAAATGCAGACAAGACTTGAAGATTCCAAGGCTTGCTTCGTCGTCGGTAAATAAAACAAGGTGGCCCCCTCGGTAACAAGAGACCACCCTTTAATTTTTAATTATAAATTCTTTTAATAACAATTATTTTCGATGTTCCACATCTGCCGGGCGACTCGTGGCAGCTTAATTTTTTTTAATCTTCTCCTACCCTCAAATTCTTCAACTTGAATCCAAAAAAATTACCCAAAATTCTCGGTCTATCACTCCTAACACATAATGAAGTTCACATTAAAGAAAATTTCAAAACGACTACGCTGATGCCATTAAATCAGGTCAGTGATCTGTAGTTTACGAGATATGAGCAAAAATGTTTTTGTGTGATCACGAACTTCACGAGTTTTACGCAAGTGGCAAAATTTTAAAACGTTATATCTCCGAAATCATTAGAGACATCGGGGTGAGAGTTGCCCCGGTAGATTCAGGAGGTTGAGTTCTATCAGAAAATGATCACTTTGGGGCAATTTTAGAAAATTTTCAAAAAACGTTCATAACTCGAAAACGGTTCTGTTTAGGGGGAAACCGAGGGGTACAGACGGATTGCTCGAGTCAATTTACATGAGACAGTGATGGTTTGGAAGCGCTTTGAGACAAAAGTTTCTTTTTTCAATTTCAAAAATTTACCCCCTCGAGGTTCAAATTTTTTTAAATTCTTTGCTACTCCTAAACTGTTCGACTTATGGTGACGTAGCCCCGAGTCTAAGTAAATACGGAACTCCTCTTTCGGCTGACGCCCACCGACACGTCCTATCGAGCAGGGTTTGTTCGTAAAACAATTAAAAAAATCCAATAAAATTACCCAAAATTCTCAGTCTATCACTCCTAACACATAATGAAGTTCAGATTAAAGAAAATTTCAAGACGAATACGCTAATGCCATTAAATCAGGTCAGTGATCTATAGTTTACGAGATATGAGCGAAAATCTTTTTGTGTGTTTACGACTTTCACGAGTTTTACGCAAGTGGCAAAATTTTAAAACGTTATATCTCCCAAATCATTAGAGATATCGGGGTGAGAGTTGCCCCGGTGGATTCAGGAGGTTGAGTTCTATCAGAAAATGGTCACTTTGAGGCAATTTTAGAAAATTTTCAAAAAACGTACATAACTCGAAAATATTTCTGTTTAGGGGGAAACCGAGGGTACAGACGGATTGCTCGCGTCAATTTACATGAGATAGTGATGGTGTGGAAGCGCTTTGAGACAAAAGTTAATTTTTTCCATTTTCAAATTTTACCCCCTTGACGTTCAAATTTTTTAAATTCTTTGCTACTCCTAAACTCTTCCGACTTATGGCGACGTTGCCCAGGGTATAAGTAAATAAAGAACTCCTCTTTCGACTGGCGTCCACAGACACGCCCTATCTAGCAGGGTTTGTTCGTAAAACAATTTAAAAAATCCAAAAAAATTACCCAAAATTCTCAGTCTATCACTCCTAACACATAATGAAGTTAGATTAAAGAAAATTTAAAGACGAATACGCTAATGCCATTAAATCAGGTCAGTGATCTATAGTTTACGAGATATGAGCAAAAATGTTTTTGTGTGTTCACGACCTTCACGAGTTTTACGCAAGTGACAAAATTTTAAAACGTTATATCTCCGAAATCATTAGAGATATCGGGGTAAGAGTTACCCCGGTGGATTCAGGAGGTTGAGTCCTATCAGAAAATGGTCACTTTGAGGCAATTTTAGAAAATTTTCAAAAAACGTACATAACTCGAAAATATTTCTGTTTAGGGGGAAACCGAGGGTACAGACGGATTGCTCGCGTCAATTTACATGAGATAGTGATGGTGTGGAAGCGCTTTGAGACAAAAGTTAATTTTTTCCATTTTCAAATTTTACCCCCTTGACGTTCAAATTTTTTAAATTCTTTGCTACTCCTAAACTCTTCCGACTTATGGCGACGTTGCCCAGGGTATAAGTAAATAAAGAACTCCTCTTTCGACTGGCGTCCACAGACACGCCCTATCTAGCAGGGTTTGTTCGTAAAACAATTTAAAAAATCCAAAAAAATTACCCAAAATTCTCAGTCTATCACTCCTAACACATAATGAAGTTCACATTAAAGAAAATTTCAAAACGACTACGCTGATGCCATTAAATCAGGTCAGTGATCTAGTTTACGAGATATGAGCAAAAATGTTTTTGTGTGATCACGAACTTCACGAGTTTTACGCAAGTGGCAAAATTTTAAAACGTTATATCTCCCAAATCATTAGAGATATCGGGGTGAGAGTTGCCCTGGTGGATTCAGGAGGTTGAGTTCTATCAGAAAATGGTCACTTTGAGGCAATTTTAGAAAATTTTCAAAAAACGTACATAACTCGAAAATATTTCTGTTTAGGGGGAAACCGAGGGTACAGACGGATTGCTCGCGTCAATTTACATGAGATAGTGATGGTGTGGAAGCGCTTTGAGACAAAAGTTAATTTTTTCCATTTTCAAATTTTACCCCCTTGACGTTCAAATTTTTTAAATTCTTTGCTACTCCTAAACTGTTCCGACTTATGGCGACGTTGCCCAGGGTATAAGTAAATAAAGAACTCCTCTTTCGACTGGCGTCCACAGACACGCCCTATCTAGCAGGGTTTGTTCGTAAAACAATTTAAAAAATCCAAAAAAATTACCCAAAATTCTCAGTCTATCACTCCTAACACATAATGAAGTTCAGATTAAAGAAAATTTCAAGACGAATACGCTAATGCCATTAAATCAGGTCAGTGATCTATAGTTTACGAGATATGAGCAAAAATGTTTTTGTGTGTTCACGACCTTCACGAGTTTTACGCAAGTGACAAAATTTTAAAACGTTATATCTCCAAAATCATTAGAGATATCGGGGTGAGAGTTACCCCGGTGGATTCAGGAGGTTGAGTCCTATCAGAAAATGGTCACTTTAAGGCAACTTTAGAAAATTTTCAAAAAACGTTCATAAGTCGAAAACGGCTCTGTTTAGGGGGAAACCGAGGGTACAGACGGATTACTTGCGTCAATTTACATGAGATAGTGATGGTTTGGAAGCGCTTTGAGACAAAAGTTAATTTTTTCAATTTCCAAAATTTACCCCCTTGAGGTTCAAATTTTTTTAAATTCTCTCCTCCTACACTCTTCGAGTTATGGCGACGTTGCCCAGGGTATAAGTAAATACGGAACTCCTCTTTCGACTGGCGCCCACCGACACGTCCTATCGAGCAGGGTTTGTTCGTAAAACAATTAAAAAAATCCAATAAAATTACCCAAAATTCTCAGTCTATCACTCCTAACACATAATGAAGTTCAGATTAAAGAAAATTTCAAGACGAATACGCTAATGCCATTAAATCAGGTCAGTGATCTATAGTTTACGAGATATGAGCGAAAATCTTTTTGTGTGTTTACGACTTTCACGAGTTTTACGCAAGTGGCAAAATTGTAAAACGTTATATCTCCCAAATCATTAGAGATATCGGGGTGAGAGTTGCCCCGGTGGATTCAGGAGGTTGAGTTCTATCAGAAAATGGTCACTTTAAGGCAATTTTAGAAATTTTTCAAAAAACGTTCATAACTCAAAAACGGCCTTGTTTAGTGGGAAACCGAGGGTACAGACCTGATCTGACCCCTGGAGTATCGTACTCCGACTTTTAACTACCCGTGGAGCATACCACGTAAAAAACTGGCGCTCGAGGCAACCGCCGCCGCCGAGTTCTTTTCTCTCGGGTCAATTACCTATTAAGTATTACCGTGATTGCAGGATAATATAGGTCGGTCTTTCGGGCAGTGGTGAGAATCGATCGGTACTTAAGGCGATGAAGTTGACAATTTTACGAAACAGGTAAATGCAACAAAAAAAAGAAACAATTCACCGGATCGTCTGTTGCGTATTTTTGGAATTGTGGAACGCTTCCATTTTGTTAACAATTAATAATTGTTCCCTGTAGTTATGGTACTCTAGCAAGGTTGTTTTCTTTTGTGTTTCTCCTTCAGTGGATAACGTTACGCCTTTTGCGAAACGATTCATTCATGTAAGCACTTCGTTCTGTTACTATTTTAGCAAAAGCGATTATTATTAAACGAGAAAAACTCCAAATAACTTACATATCTCTCGCAGTATCTTTGTCCGAATACGCAAGCGTTTAAAAAAAAATTTGACTCGCAAAAAAAACTGACGCAAAATGCGTAGCCACATTACACTACGTTCTGATCGATGCATACATGTATAGGTCCCCTGGGTGTACGATGGCATAGAAGCAGGAAACTGGCCGCCAGCTTAAGAAAACAAGAACTTATTAATAAATGGAAAATACTGGAAAACATCTGGAAAACACTCAAAGACTTATAAGTGGAGCGGCGTAAAATGAAAGCACCGACATTGCTCCCATTTTGCCGCAAAATAAATTTACAAAACAATAATCGATTACTTTCCAAAATTACGCCCTATCATCAAATCCATGGACACCTAATCTCCTCTCTGTCTGCATAGCTGAAAACAAAATTACGCCCAGCGAATGGAAAAATGATTGCAAATGAACTTAAGTACACAATGTCGCATTTACGCCTTGCGCTGTCAGCCTAAGAGCGGGCGGTATAGATTTCCTGTGGATGGAATGTAAAATTTTGTGTGTGTGAGTCATTATTACAAACATACACCTAAATGCCAAATTTTATTTATCTCCATTTACAATAAGTCAACCGGAACCCCTTAGCAGCCAAATCCGTTTAGGTCAATGTTGGTACTTACTCACCCATACAAAATTGTACGTGTATCTAATCCATAGGAAATCTATACCGTCGCCTCTCCTACTACGAAGGAAAGTAATCGACTATCGAGAAGGCATCGCCGGGTCAGTGCTTAACTAAGTATTGAACCCAACAAAAAGTCAAGCCGTAACTTCAAGGTAGGTGCAACACGACAGAACAACCCCATATGACTTACCCAACCACTTCACATAAGAATTGAGCAAAGAAATAACACCCCTGATATCCCAAAGGTACGAGTACAGGTCGTACAGAATTTCTCTGTTATTGCAACTGGACAGATGTTGGAACAATCGATTCACGGCTTGCGTCATTTCGTTCATCTTCTCGGCACGAGTGAACCACTCCTGCACCTGCAAAAATCGTCGTTAACACAAAAGACCGAGCTGCGGTGACGTCTACCGACTTCCGCCTTTGCCGAGTCTCTCTTCTGATTGGCGGCCATTACGATATGCGCGTTCGATTTCAACCAGTTGAATTCTTGCAGCAATTGCAGGCCTTGACCGCCGTGTTCGAAGGGCAAATAGAACAGGTCGCATAAGAGGGATAAGTCTTCGAAGGTGAGGTCGCTCCCTTTCCTTAAATTACGCAAAGTCGGTAATGAGAATGGGGAAAAGTGGCGAACGACAAACCTTGCAGACGCAGCTTCGACGTCCGGTTCCACCAGCATCTGGTTGGGGCCGTCGGTTGATTCGACTTGCATGCTGCCGCTAGACGTCTGTAAAAAATATGTTTGAGGTGAAAACGTCTATTCGCTTCAACTAATATAAATAAAATTATTTCATGAGAGGACCTTACCGAATTCTCGCTCATGGCAACGTCCTCACTCGACTGTTCGGCCGGAGCTTTGGCGACATGAGCCGGAGACGCATTCGGAGTGCTGTTGCAATCCATCGGCTCGGAAGGACTCAAGCTCGACTCGTTACTCAAATCGGTGCTAGTGTCCGTGTTCATGAAGGTCTCCTCCTTGTTGACTTCCTTTCCGTCGACTTTCTCGCCGTTCGTAACGACTTTGCCGTTTTCTTTCTCCGGTTTTATGTGCGTTCCGCTCAACACGGTGATGCTTTTATCGTCTGAATCTGCGACAGGAATGGGAATGGGAACAGGAGCTATGGGATTTGGAATTGAGTCATTACATACAACTTTCGTCTCAGAAACTAGGGAGTTCATCACGGGGCCAGGCAGTGGGCTCACTAGACTGTCAGTGACTGTGACCTGAAATAGGGAAACAGACTGTGGAATCTTGACTTAGACCACTTCTTCAACTTACGGTACTACAGACTTCAGCCAAAGCTTGAAGCTGATTCTGGTTGACCACCGGCTGAGAGATGCTGCCTGTCGTCGTCGTCGTGGTGGATGTAAGTGTCATGCAGGTATTGATGGAAGGAATAATGGGAACTGGAATAACGGCCACGGCAGGCTGGGGCTTGACTATGGGTCCCCACGCCGACTTGTGTTTGGAGAACTCGGGCAGCCATTCGTGAATGGCATTGCGAAGAGCACGTCTGGGGTGGTACATGTTCGGGGAAAGGGAGGATGGAACGTCCTCCCCTAAACCGTCTTCTGTTTCAGTCTCTAGTTTTATGTCGGCAGATACTGTGTCGTCTGAAAAAGAAAGACATTCCATTGATTCCGGAAAGATCTTGGATGCGGAGTGAGGATATTGGCTTGATGTTGACAGTGCCCTAAATGCCGCGACACGCAATAGCCCCCACACCATTCGAAACCAAAGCTGGTTGGTTCAAAGCTAACATTTTGAAAGCTCCTCACAACGCAGAGAGATATTTGAATTCAGTTTTCGGTAATCAACGCCGAAGCCCTATTTTTATCACGATGTTTGTACGGCGAATTTTTTATCATGTCTGCAAACGTTGCGATCTCATGAATCAAATATCAGAACTGTATCTCCGGATTCGATACTTCCTACTCGCCATTCGTTGTTTATCAACTTAGATTTTTCTTTTTTCGTTTCTTTTTTAATTCGTTCTTGTTCTTCGTCCATAATTTTATTTTTATTGTATTTTCGGTTTTTCCCCTTGTCTTTTATCATTTGGTCTTAATTTTGTTGTGACCGCATTTCGTCGTTCATTGTTTCATCCTTTATCTTTTATTATTAGCGTCTTTTCATAGGCAAATGAATAGTAACTTTCACGGTCGGAGTTAATAGTAAAATACTTAGGTCGGGTTTGGACTGCGACTGTTTTGACCTTGGGTGGATTTAGATGATTTACTAATATAAACAGTTGGCTACACCTACTACCAGCCCACTCTTCTTTCAGACTAGGACTCGTCCATGTGCTACTGAGCATGGTTATTCATACGCTGCGGCATCTCTATATGCGTTAGTGTCGGCAACAGTCGAGCCCGTCTGGCGGGGTTCCGCCCATCGCATCGGTCGTCTAAGGCCCATGCTTCCCCGAGTTTGCCGGTTTTTAACCGTGACTCCGATAGTGATTATTTTAGGAGGGCCGGCATCGGAAATAGAGCGTTAAGTCGACAACGAGCTTTCTTTGATCACCACCTTTTTCGTCGAAAAGAGACATTTTCTTTCAGCATCCTGGTACTTTCGAAATCTCCCATGACGACTCCCTCAGGGTCTCCGTAACGACTCCACGAAAGCTCCATCGCCGACGACCCGGTAGTGGGCATAGGGCTTCGTTTCCCTTCATCCCGGCAACACCGCCCCTTGTGTCAGTAGTTGAGGGGTAAAAATATACAGGGTGTCATGGTCATGGCTGAACAATTTTGTGTAGCAATACGTCTCCTTTTCCGACAAAAAAAAACCTCAACTCTAACCCTGTTTACCGAAGACGTCAATGATCTGAACTTTTACACGGCCACTGTTTTTGTCAGTCTATTCTCGTAGGTTTCAATAAAATCAACGCTTATTTTTCTGAAAATTGAAAATAGAAGGATCGGTCAGAATTGTGCAATTGCAACGTTCACAACGTTTTTTATTGTGTGGGAAATTGCCGCTGTGATGCATGCATTATCCATTAAATATTGTGTATTTGATACTTTTTCTTCTTCAAAATTTTCGACAGACTATATTATAGATTATAAATTATCGAACAGTGATCCTATATAAGGACGTTGCATAGTTTTTGTTCCCTGAATTCTGATAGTTACTCTGCCGAGGCATGGGCGTCGAATGTCCGCTGGATTTAGGGGATTTTTACTTTTTCGAAAAATGAAGTGGTTGTAACTTAAAAGAATGACACACGTTCAAACTCACCCTGTATATAAAATGAGGAGCTAATTCTCAAAACTTAATGAGTTAATGCTTAATTTCGGCTTGATTGCTTAAACGATTTTTTGTATTAAAATATTCCACTCGAAAATTAATCAGTTTTCGTAATTTTTTAAAGATTAAAGATTTTAAAAAACACCCTGATTTTATGTGCAGAGGAACTTTAGATATTGTTACATATTTGAAACATTTAATTTTCTGCATTCCATAGCCGAAAATCGGTCTTCCCGGCCGCCTACCGCACAGACGCATTTGTTCTACTGCGCGCAGGCCACAAAAGCGACTGTTCCTCGAAGGAAATTGAATGCCTTGGCATGTCCAACTTTCTGGCCTTGGGTCGTAATATACTATTCCTTGAGGCCATTTTGAAATTTCCTTTTGTTTTATTTTATTATTTGACTACTTACATAGTTTTAGGATATTTTATGATATCATTTGAAAATCATTGTAATTTCTAACTGATGAAAGAAACATATTTGATCTAATATATGTGCCGAGGAGAAGACCTCTGAGTAGTTCTGGTGGATTTTATGTCTAAAACTGTCACTGTGACATCTTTATCTGACAGTTTGCAATTTCGCCTAGTTTGAACTTTAAATATATGTTTTTTTTTACCAAAAAGGGGTGACACATTGGGGTCGTAAACCCCCCTATGTTACTCCCCATTGCAAATATTATTTGTGGTGAAAATTTCAGGAGGATCTGATCACCGGTTTAGGCGCCCATAACATACAAACAAACAAACAAACAAATATTGATTTATATATATATTATTTTATATTCAGAGCCTTTCCAGCTACAATATTTACAGAGACATCGAAAACAAAATTAGTCGAAGTTGGCTGTGCTAAAAGGGGAGCGTTCAAGAATGACGTAACGCAATTTTTGAAGATTTTAGATTTTATTTTCGATCTCTCTGTAGAACCTTTTTTGGCTCTTTTATTCTATGTTAATAGCTCCAGTATGGCCGACTTTATTTTCTGCATGCAGGAAAAACAATGCAGAAAAAATATCCAGTGCAATTTGAAAAAAAAAAAGAACAAGAAAAGTATCAAATACACTGTGTTATTGAAATACCTGCCATTATTTTATTCATAACATCGCAACTACACCAAATTATGAATGTCAATAAATGCAAATTACAATAAGGAAATAAAACTTACGCAACCCAAATTGTAACTCTCAATAAAAAATTTAATAAATAGTGCTTAAAAAAAATAAAAAATACTGAGTTTGTTAACTAATTTGTAAATAGTGTAAATAAAATAAATACTGTAATATAAAAAGTCTAAAATAAAATGTATATGCGGTGTAAATAAATAATGGAACCCAAAAACGTGACAGTATTAAAATATCATAGTGTCATAAATGTTTGTCAAATCTACAATTGTTTGAAGAAAAAAAAAAAAAAAACTGCATCGCTTCTTAATATTTCAATTTTCACACAAAGAACAAAGAAGTCTTCCAATATTTTATTTTATTTAATTTAATTTCTTTTTCTTTATTTTTCGAACCAATATTTTTTCTCATTTTCTAATTCTCTATAACAATAAGTAAAAATAAATAAATATAGTGCAATTTGAAAAATATTAATTGGGTGGTAATATACTATTCCTTGAAGCTATTTTGAAATTTCCATTTGTTTTATTTTATTACTTGACCCCTTGTTATATATTTTTAGGATATTTGAGCCTCTCCAGCTACAGTTTCACAGAGAGATCGGAAACAAAATTAGTCAAAGTTGGCTGTGCAGAAAACTCCGCTTGTCGTAGTTTAATAGAATTATTTATGAGATGTCAGATTTAACGCGGTCAACTCGATATGTAAAAAATAACTCTAATGAACTAAGACGAGCGGCTTTTTCTGCACGGCCAACTTTGATTAATTTTATTTTCGATCTTTCTGTAGAACCTTTTTTGGCTCTTTTATTCTATCTTACTAGCTCCAGTAGGTCGACTTAATTTTTTGATTAACATTTTTTGTAACCAGGAGAAACCAATGCAGAAAAAATATCCAGTGCAATTTGAAAAAAAAAAAAAATTAGAACAAGAAAAGTATCAAATAACCTGTGTTATGAAAATACCTGCAATTATTTAATTCACAACATCGCAAGTACACCAAATTATGAAACTCAACAAATGCAAATTATGATAAGCAAATAAAACTTACGTAACCCAAATTGTAACTTTCAACAAAAAATTTAATAAATAACGTGATTGAAAAAAATTAATTGAG
The DNA here is from genome assembly GCA_963583935.1 of Diaperis boleti. Lineage (NCBI taxonomy): Eukaryota > Metazoa > Arthropoda > Insecta > Coleoptera > Tenebrionidae > Diaperis > Diaperis boleti. The sequence continues at coordinate 12,309,316 of OY757242.1, forward strand.
TCTGTTTGGTATTTCTGTTATTACGAGGCCGTTGACGTAATTTGTAAATAGTGTAAATAAAATAAATACTGTAATATATAAAGTCTAAAAGAATTGAATATGGTGTGTAAATAAATAATGGAACCCTAAAACGTGACAGTATTAAATTATCATCTTTATTTTATTGTAACAAGAGGCTTGAGGGAACACTGAAAATGACCATGTGTGTCATGAATGTTTGTCGAATCTACAACTGTTTGATAAAAAAAAAAAAAACTGCACCGCTTCTTAATATTTCAACTTTCACACAAAGAACAAAGAAGTCCTCCAATATTTTATTGAACACAATGATGGCTGTTTCCAGAGAAGTTATTTTTTTAGTTTACTTGTGTTATTTTTCAAACCAATATTTTTTCTCATTCTCTATAACAATGAGTAAGATAAATAATTATAGTGCAATTTGAAAAATATTAATTGGGTGGTAATATACTATTCCTTGAAGCTATTTTGAAATTTCCATTTGTATTATTTTATTATTTGACCCCTTGTTATATATTTTTAGGATATTTGAGCCTTTCCAGCTACAGTTTCACAGAGATCGGAAACAAAATTAGTCAAAGTTGGCTGTGCAGAAAACTCCGCTTGTCGTAGTTTAATAGAATTATTTATTAAATGTCAGATTTAACGCGGTCAACTCGATATGCAAAAAATAACTCTAATGAACTAAGACGAGCGGCTTTTTCTGCAAGGCCAACTTTGATTAATTTTATTTTCGATCTTTCTGTAGAACCTTTTTTGGCTCTTTTATTCTATCTTACTAGCTCCAGTAGGTCGACTTAATTTTTTGATTAACATTTTTTGTAACCAGAAGAAACCAATGCAGAAAAAATATCCAGTGCAATTTGAAAAAAATAAAAATAAAAATTTAGAACAAGAAAAGTATCAAATATACTGTGTTATGAAAATACCTGCAATTATTTAATTCACAACATCGCAAGTACACCAAATTATGAAAGTCAATAAATGCAAATTATGATAAGCAAATAAAACTTACGTAACCCAAATTGTAACTTGCAACAAAAAAATTAATAGTGATTTAAAAAAAAATTACTGAGTCTGTTAATTAATTTGTAAATAGTGTAAATAAAATAAATACTGTAATATAAAGAGTCTAAAATAAATGTATATGGTGTGTAAATAAATAATGGAACCCAAAAACGTGACAGTATTAAATTATCATCTTTATTTTATTGTAACAAGAGGCTTGAGGGAACACTGAAAATGACCATGTGTGTCATGAATGTTTGTCGAATCTACAACTGTTTGATGAAAAAAAAAAAAAACTGCATCGCTTCTTAATATTTCAACTTTCACACAAAGAACAAAGAAGTCCTCCAATATTTTATTGAACACAATGATGGCTGTTTCCAGAGAAGTTATTTTTTTAGTTTACTTGTGTTATTTTTCAAACCAATATTTTTTCTCATTCTCTATAACAATGAGTAAGATAAATAATTATAGTGCAATTTGAAAAATATTAATTGGGTGGTAATATACTATTCCTTGAAGCTATTTTGAAATTTCCATTTGTATTATTTTATTATTTGACCCCTTGTTATATATTTTTAGGATATTTGAGCCTTTCCAGCTACAGTTTCACAGAGATCGGAAACAAAATTAGTCAAAGTTGGCTGTGCAGAAAACTCCGCTTGTCGTAGTTTAATAGAATTATTTATTAAATGTCAGATTTAACGCGGTCAACTCGATATGCAAAAAATAACTCTAATGAACTAAGACGAGCGGCTTTTTCTGCAAGGCCAACTTTGATTAATTTTATTTTCGATCTTTCTGTAGAACCTTTTTTGGCTCTTTTATTCTATCTTACTAGCTCCAGTAGGTCGACTTAATTTTTTGATTAACATTTTTTGTAACCAGGAGAAACCAATGCAGAAAAAATATCCAGTGCAATTTGAAAAAAATAAAAATAAAAATTTAGAACAAGAAAAGTATCAAATATACTGTGTTATGAAAATACCTGCAATTATTTAATTCACAACATCGCAAGTACACCAAATTATGAAAGTCAATAAATGCAAATTATGATAAGCAAATAAAACTTACGTAACCCAAATTGTAACTTTCAACAAAAAATTTAATAAATAACGTGATTGAAAAAAATTAATTGAGTCTGTTTGGTATTTCTGTTATTACGAGGCCGTTGACGTAATTTGTAAATAGTGTAAATAAAATAAATACTGTAATATATAAAGTCTAAAATAATTGTATATGGTGTGTAAATAAATAATGGAACCCAAAAACGTGACAGTATTAAATTATCATCTTCATTTCATTGTAACAAGAGGCTTGAGGGAACACTGAAAATGACCATGTGTGTCATGAATGTTTGTCGAATCTACAACTGTTTGATGAAAAAAAAAAAAAAACTGCATCGCTTCTTAATATTTCAACTTTCACACAAAGAACAAAGAAGTCCTCCAATATTTTATTGAACACAATGATGGCTGTTTCCAGAGAAGTTATTTTTTTAGTTTACTTGTGTTATTTTTCAAACCAATATTTTTTCTCATTCTCTATAACAATGAGTAAGATAAATAATTATAGTGCAATTTGAAAAATATTAATTGGGTGGTAATATACTATTCCTTGAAGCTATTTTGAAATTTCCATTTGTATTATTTTATTATTTGACCCCTTGTTATATATTTTTAGGATATTTGAGCCTTTCCAGCTACAGTTTCACAGAGATCGGAAACGAAATTAGTCAAAGTTGGCTGTGCAGAAAACTCCGCTTGTCGTAGTTTAATAGAATTATTTATTAAATGTCAGATTTAACGCGGTCAACTCGATATGCAAAAAATAACTCTAATGAACTAAGACGAGCGGCTTTTTCTGCAAGGCCAACTTTGATTAATTTTATTTTCGATCTTTCTGTAGAACCTTTTTTGGCTCTTTTATTCTATCTTACTAGCTCCAGTAGGTCGACTTAATTTTTTGATTAACATTTTTTGTAACCAGGAGAAACCAATGCAGAAAAAATATCCAGTGCAATTTGAAAAAAATAAAAATAAAAATTTAGAACAAGAAAAGTATCAAATATACTGTGTTATGAAAATACCTGCAATTATTTAATTCACAACATCGCAAGTACACCAAATTATGAAAGTCAATAAATGCAAATTATGATAAGCAAATAAAACTTACGTAACCCAAATTGTAACTTGCAACAAAAAAATTAATAGTGATTTAAAAAAAAATTACTGAGTCTGTTAATTAATTTGTAAATAGTGTAAATAAAATAAATACTGTAATATAAAGAGTCTAAAATAAATGTATATGGTGTGTAAATAAATAATGGAACCCAAAAACGTGACAGTATTAAATTATCATCTTCATTTCATTGTAACAAGAGGCTTGAGGGAACACTGAAAATGACCATGTGTGTCATGAATGTTTGTCGAATCTACAACTGTTTGATGAAAAAAAAAAACTGCATCGCTTCTTAATATTTAAACTTTCACACAAAGAACAAAGAAGTCCTCCAATATTTTATTGAACACAATGATGGCTGTTTCCAGAGAAGTTATTTTTTTAGTTTACTTGTGTTATTTTTCAAACCAATATTTTTTCTCATTCTCTATAACAATGAGTAAGATAAATAATTATAGTGCAATTTGAAAAATATTAATTGGGTGGTAATATACTATTCCTTGAAGCTATTTTGAAATTTCCATTTGTTTTATTTTATTACTTGACCCCTTGTTATATATTTTTAGGATATTTGAGCCTTTCCAGCTACAGTTTCACAGAGAGATCGGAAACAAAATTAGTCAAAGTTGGCTGTGCAGAAAATTCCGCTTGTCGTAGTTTAATAGAATTATTTATGAAATGTCAGATTTAACGCGGTCAACTCGATATTTAATAAATAACTCTAATGAACTAAGACGAGCGGTTTTTTCTGCACGGCCAACTTTGACTAATTTTAGTTTCGATCTCTCTGTAGAACCTTTTTTGGCTCTTTTATTCTATCTCAATAGCTCCAGTAGGTCGACTTAATTTTTTGATTAAAATTTTTTTGTAACCAGGAGAAAACAATGCAGAAAAAATATGTAGTCCAATTTGAAAAAAATAAAAATTTAGAACAAGAAAAGTATCAAATACACTGTGTTATGAAAATACCTGCAATTATTTTATTCACAACATCGCAAGTACACCAAATTATGAAAGTCAATAAATGCAAATTATGATAAGCAAATACATAAAACTTACGTAACCCAAATTGTAACTTTCAACAACAAAAAAAATAAATAACGTGGTTATTGAAAAAAATTAATTGAGTCTGTTTGGTATTTCTGTTATTACGAGGTCGTTGAAGTAATTTGTAAATAGTGTAAATAAAATAAATACTGTAATATATAAAGTATAAAATAATTGTATATAGTGTGTAAATAAATAATGGTACCCAAAAACGTGACAGTATTAAATTATCATTTTTATTTTATTGTAACAAGAGACCTTGAGAGAACAATGACCATGTGTGTCATGAATGTTTGTCAAATCTACAATCGTTTAATGCAAAAAAAAAAACTGCATCGCTTTTTAATATTTCAACTTTCAAACAAAGAACAAAGAAGTCCTCCAATATTTTATTGAACACAATGATGGCTGTTTCCAGAGAAGTTATTTTTTTAGTTTACTTGTGTTATTTTGCAAACCAATATTTTTTCTCATTCTCTATAACAATGAGTAAGATAAATAATTATAGTGCAATTTGAAAAATATTAATTGTGTGGTAATATACTATTCCTTGAAGCTATTTTGAAATTTCCATTTGTTTTATTATATTATTTGACCCCTTGTTATATATTCTTAGGATATTTGAGCCTTTCCAGCTACAGTTTCACAGAGAGATCGGAAACAAAATTAGTCAAAGTGGGCTGTGCATAAAACTCGGCGTGTCGTAGTTTAATAGAATTATTTATGAAATGTCAGATTTAACGAAGTCAACTCGATATTCAATAAATAACTGTAATGAACTAAGACGAGCGGCTTTTTCTGCACGGCCAACTTTGACTAATTTTAATTTCGATCTCTCTGTAGAACCTTTTTTGCCTCTTTTGTTCTATGTTAATAGCACCAGTGGGTCGACTTTATTTTTTGATTAACATTTTTTGTATCCAGGAATAAACAATCCAGTGCGATTTGAAAAAAAAAAATAAAAAATTAACCATCACCTGTAAAAAATGTAATGTGAATTTTTTTTTAGAGGTAGATAATGATAATGTGGTTCTCAATCAATTTTATAATTACATTTGATATGGCATTCCTTCAAATTTGGTTGCTAGCATCTTCAATTGGAGATGATGTCATCGTGGCAGGATTGTCGGAGTTCTTACGTCATCTCCTTCGGTTTCGCTCAGGCGGGGAGAGGGATATGACAAGAACTCGGGACATCGAAGTCTGTCTTAATGTGTCAAACCTCATGTGATGTTGATTTTAAAAGATATTGTATTAAACATGTTGTCCAAAAGGCTTTCGTATCTTTTTGGGTAAAATGAGCAGAATACACTGTCAAATTTTTGTGAGTCAAATTAACATTCCAATATTTTGTCACGTACAAATGCAATTAAATAAACTGGCTGACTCCTGATCCGGTTCGAAGGACCAAATTTTTTTTATGTATCGTGTGCAAAATTCTTTGCACAAAGCAACAAATCAATGTTTTAACAAGTGGTATGTACCCAGTTCTGATAACGGAGAAAACTGATAACAATACAAAAACAAATATGTGTACATTAAATATTAAGATAAATGAACACCATTAGAAGTCCATTAGTAAAAGAAACATTGTTTAATATAACTAATGAAACAAAAGGTGCAAACACACTCCAACGATGTTGCTAATGAGCATTTAATATTCCCATGGAAGTTTTTAACTGACTATGTACTAACTGTAAATTATATATTTAGGACAAGTAAAATATTTACTTACTTAAAGTGAGATCTCTTTGCCCATCCACGTTACACCGCGACCACTGAGCCAGCGTATGGATTGCAATAAAATTGGCACCATATTCACAATTCGGATTTGTCACGACCCCCCTCAATTTGGGGATCAAATCAGGAGATCTTCCGGAATATGGACCCAAAAACACCCTCTTCTGGTCGTAGTCGTTGGCATGTAAATTGTCCCAAATAACCGGTGGTCGTCGCAAGGCGTCTGTAATTTCCTGAATATTTTCTTTGGTCAAAATTCTGGAAATCACCTTTTGACCTGAATAAAAAACATTAGCAGTCGATTTGATTACAAAAGAAACCACATTACCAGTCCACATAATATCAATTTCCTGTGCTAATTTTGAGCCTAGAGTATTTAAATATTCAGAGTTGGTCACGTTAGGGACGGCCCTAGTGGAGCAGTATTGTGTGGGACAAACCAGAAACTTGGGTTGCCCCAAATGCTGGTAAATGTCGTTGGTGATGGAGACTTGGGCCTGGGCGAACGACTGGAAAACCTCCTTGTCGGCCTCGGACATTTCCGGTTCAATATCATCGAATAAAAGAGCGAATGCTATACATCCAAACTGTGACACTTGTTCTAATTTGCGTTTCAACGCTGTGATTTCTTTAGTGCTACTATATGTGATGTCTAGTCCCGGGGATAAAGCGTAGTAAAATGTGATATTTTGATCCTTCGCAGCCTGTATCAAGCCAGTCAAATGCTCGGCTTCCTCTACCGTGTACAATTCACGCCAGTACGCCCTATGCTTGTAGTCGTCTTTGGGGGCGTAGACGTAGGAATCCATTCCCCATTTTTTCATTCTACAAAGTCCTATTTATTGAGATCAAACAATGTAAACAACTCACTTTTGGAAAAGGTCCTTTCTTTGCTCCGTCGTCCATGGCCGGCCGTAGAACCCTGGAAAATTACGGAATTAAATTAGTCCTTGTTATTTTCCCATTTTGTTTTATTTATGTTTTTATTAAAGGTTGGGGCAATTTCCATTATCCCCACTACTGCCTTTGTAAATAGAAGCAGATGTTGCAAACAACCCCCCTTTTTCACGTTCTGTGGGCACAATAGTGGCTTATTCTTTTCGGTACTCACCCTCGACTACCCCGCATATAAAGTTTCCGTTTTTTGTGTTTAAATTTTCTGAATTTGGTAGGTTAGAATTCTCCGCCATTTTTCCGTCCGCAACGTCAAAGCGACAGACACAAACTGTCAGTTTGGCGAGTTTTGATAGGACTAGGCAACCAGCAAATCAACGGGGATTTTGTACAGGCAAGCCATTAAACAGCGTTGCTGCGAAGGAGGCAGTTTCTGTAGGATATACCTGTGTGAATATTAATCAATAAACGATATAAATTGTAAAAGCAAGAGGTATTTGTCTACAATGATCTAATAGTACCATGAGATCATTTAAATTATAAATTATAGTAGGCTGTGAAATTTAAATTAGGTTGGCACTACTAACTTTTGACACTTTGATTTAAAATTTGAATGTCAAAGTGACGGCAACAGAATGGTGAATGGAACGCTGTGTTAATGACTTTCCCTTTCTAGATTAATTCATTTTCCCTTATCAATCTTGAAGAACTGCAATAGGTAATTTTCAATGCATGCAACGCTATAGGGAGGGTCCATTAATTCGACTTTTTATTACAAGTCTGTAGGTTTGACGGCCGAGCGCGCAAGGCCGGCAACTACAGATAAGCCACGAAAAGTCCCACCTTTATTCCTAATAAAACAATCTACTATCAATCTACAATCAAGACATTTCAAGACTTTTCAAGTCGCTTCAATTCCCTTCAAAACATTTCAAGTCAACTCAAGTCCCTTCAAAACATCTCATTTTTTTTTTTTTCAATTTGCTTCAAGTCTTTCAAATTGTTTCAAGACCTTTCAAATCCTTTCAAGTCACTTCAAGGTATTTCAAGTCTTTTCAACTGGCTTCCAGTCCCTTCAAGATATTATTTGAAGTGTTCCCAGATTGCTCCAAGACTCTTCAAATATTTTCCAGACATTTCAAGTCTTTTCAAGTCGCTTCCAGTCCCTTCAAAATATTTGAAGTTTTCTCAGATCACTTTAAGATTCTTCAAGACATTTCAAGTCTTTTCAAGTCTCTTCAATTCCTTTCAAAACTTTTCAAGTCGTCCTAAGTCTCTTCAAAACATTTCATGTCGTTTCAATTCGCTCCAAATCTTTTCAAGTCGCTTCAAGTCCTTTTAACATATTTCACGTCGCTTCAAGACATTTCAAGTCCTTTTAAATTGCTTCAAGTATCTTCAAGTCGCTTCAAGACCTTTCAAAATAATTCATATCGCGTCAGGTCCCTTCAAAATATTTCAAGTATTTTCAATTCGCTTCAAGTCTTTCAAGTCTTTCAAGTCGTTTCAAAACATTTCAAATCCTTTCCAGTCAATTCAAGTTTCTTGAAGTCGCTTCATCTCTCTTTAAGTCCTTTCAAGACATCTCAAGTCTTTTCAATTCGCTTCAAGTTTTTCAAGTCGTTTCAATACATTTCAAATCCTTTCAAGTCGCTTCAAGGTATTTCAAGTGTTTTCAAGTGGATTACACTCCCGTTAAGATATTATTTGAAGTCTTGCCAGATCGCTCCAAGACTATTTAAGTATTTTCCAAACATTTCAACTCAATTTAAGTCGTTTAAATTCCATTCAAAACATTTCATGTCGTTTCAAGTCGCTCCAAGTCTTTCAAGCAGTTTCAAAATATGTATTCTTATATGTGGAGCAATCAGACAAAAGCAGATAAATCAGAGTTGAGCTAAACCAGATCAGAATCAATCAATTTATCTGGTTTAGCTCAACGCTGAGTGCACCAATGGATTCATCTGAGCCTATTTACTGATAATCCATGTCTAACTCATTTTTCGCTAAATTGGATTTATCTGCTTTTGTCTGATTGCTCCACATATAGCTTCAAGTAGTTTCAAGTTTCCTCTCTTCAAGATATTTGAAGTCTTCCCAGGTTACTTCAAGACTTTTCAAGTCGCTTCAAGGTCCTTTCCAGTCGTTTCAAGTTCCTTAAGTCGCTTTATCTCTCTTTACGTCGCTTCAAGACTTTTCAAGACATTTTATGACCTTTCAAGTCGCTTCAATTTCCTTCAAAACATTTCAAGTTACCTCAAGTCCTTTCAAAACATTTCAAATCCTTTCAAGTCACTTAAATGTATTTCAAATCTTTTCAAGTGTCTTCCAGTCCTTTCAAGATATTATTTGAAGTCTTCGAAGCATTTCATGTCGTTTAAAGTTCCTTCAAGTCGTTCCAAGTTTCCTCAAGGTATTTCAAACATTTTCAAGTGGCTTCCAGACTCTTCAAGATATTATTTGAAGTCTTCCCACATTGCTCCAAGACTCTTCAAGTACTTTCCAAACATTTCAAGTCATATTAAGTCGCTTCAATTCCATTCAAAACATTTCAAGCTGCCTCAAGTCCCTTCGAAGCATTTCATGTCGTTTAAAGTTCCTTCAAGTCGTTCCAAGTTTCCCCAAGTTGCTTCAGGGATATTTTAAGTTTTTTCAAGTCGCTTCCAGTCCCTTCAAGATATTTGAAGTCTTCTCAGATTGCTTTAAAACTTTTCAAGTCTCTTCAATTCCATCCAAAACATTTCAAATCTTCCCAGGTGGCTTAAAAATTTTTCAAGTCTTTTTAAGTTGCTTCCAGTCCCTTCAAAATATTTGAAGTTTTCTCAGGTCGCTTTAAGATTCTTCAAGACATTTCAAGTTTTTCAAGTATCTTCAATTCCTTTCAAAACTTTTCAAATCGCTCCAAGTCTCTTCAAAACATTTCATGTCGTTTCAATTCGCTCCAAATTTTTTTCAAGTCGCTTCAAGTCCTTTTAACATATTTCACGTCGGTTCAAGACATTTCAATTTTAAATCGATTCAAGTTTCTTCAAGTCGCTTCAAGACCTTTCAAAATATTTCTTATCGCCTCAAGTCCCTTCAAAATATTTCAAGTATTTTCAATTCGCTTCAAGTCTGTAAAGTCGTTTCAAAACATTTCAAGTCCTTTCCAGTTGTTTCAAGTTTCTTCAAGTCGCTTCAAGACTCTTCAAAAGATTTCAAGACTTTTCGAGTCGCTTCAATTTTCTTCAAAACATTTCAAGTCACCTCAAGTCCTTTCAAAACATCTCAAGTCTTTTCAATTCGTTTTAAGTCCTTCATGTCGTTTCAAGTTGCTTCAAGGTATTTCAAATATTTTCAAGTGGGTTCCAGACCCTTCAAGATATTATTTGAAGTCTTCCCAGATCGCTCCAAGACTCTTCAAGTACTTTCCAAACATTTCAAGTCATTTTAAGTCGCTTCAATTCCATTCCAAACATTTCAAGCTGCCTCAAGTCCCTTGGAAGCATTTCATGTCGTTTAAAGTTCCTTCAAGTCGTTCCAAGTTTCCTCAAGTTGCTTCAGGGATATTTTAAGTTTTTTCAAGTTGCTTCCAGTCCCTTCAAGATATTTGAAGTCTTCCTAATTGCTTCAGAACTTTTCAAGTCTCTTCAATTCCTTTCAAAACTTTTCAAGTCGCCCCAAGTCTCTTCAAAACATTTCATGCCGTTTCAATTCGCTCCAAATCTTTTCAAGTCGCTTCAAGTCCTTTTAACATATTTCACGTCGCTTCAAGACATTTGAAGTCTTTTTAAATCGCTTCAAGTTTCTTCAAGTCGCTTCAAGACCTTTCAAAATATTTCATATCGCTTCAAGTCTCTTCAAAATATTTAAGGTATTTTCAATTCGCTTCAAATCTTTCAAGTAGTTTCAAAACATTTCAAGTCACCTCAAGTCCTTTCAAAACATCTCAAGTCTTTTCAATTTGCTTCAACTCTTTCAAGTCCTTTCAAAACATTTTAAATCCTCTCAAGTCGCTTCAAGGTATTTCAAATCTTTTCAAGTGGCTTCCAGTCCCTTCAAGATATTTGAAGTTTTACCAGGTTGCTTCAAGACTTTTCAAGTCTCTTCAAGACATTTCAAGTCTTTTCAAGTCGCTTCCAATCCCTGGAAGATATTGAAAATCTTCCCAGGTTGCTCCAAGACTCTTCAAGACATTTCAAGTCTTTTCAAGTCGTTTCAAAGTCCTTTCAAGTCGTTTCAAGTTCCTTAAAGTCGCTTTATCTCTCTTCAAGTCGCATTCAGTCCCTTCGAAACATTTTCAAGTAATTTCAAGTCTTGTTAAATCAATTGCTTCAATTGCTTTCAAAACATTTCAAGTCGCCTCAAGTTTCTTCAAGTTAGTTAGTTATAATTTAGATTTTTTTAAATTTAAATTTATTATTTCATTCTCTTAGGGATGTAGCGCTGAAATTTACATTATTTTGAAGGAAATAAGAAGAATGAGATAATAAATTTAAATTTAAAAAAATCTAAATTATATACGCTGCCGATTTGACAGGCCTCTCGAATTTTTCAAAACACACGATTGATAAATTGAGCGGCAGATAAAATATTTATTCTACGCAGCAAAAATGTTCAATTGAGCGGCAAACAATAGTATATTTTATTACAAGGCCAGAAAATGTCATTTTGCAAGTGCGAGCACAGTTTGTGGAGGCGAGGCGTAGCCGAGTCACATGTGTCTTATAGACCTCATAATCCATTCAAAATCGGCGTTATTATGACTACATAATAAACAAGTGTTGGATAATAATACATTATATTATAAGTGACAGAAATGCATCATTATTAGCGAGTGAGAATTTTGACTCAAAACTCTGCCAGTCTTCAAGTTGCTTCCGGTCCCTTCAAAACATTTGAAGTCTTCCCAGGTCGCTTTAAGATTCTTCAAGACATTTCAAGTCTTTTCAAATCTCTTCAATTCCTTTCAAAACTTTTCAAGTCGCTTGGAGCGAAAAGCGAATTGAAACATTTCATGTAGTTTCAATTCGCTCCAAATCTTTTCAAGTCGCTTCAAGTCCTTTTAACATAGTTCACGTCGCTTCAAGACCTTTCAAAATAATTCATATCGCATCAAGTCCCTTCAGTATTTTCAATTCGCTTCAGTTTTTCAAGTCGTTTCAAAACCTTTCAAGTCCTTTCCAGTCGTTTCAAGTTTCTACAAGTCGCTTCAATACTCTTCAAGACATTTCAAGACTTTTCAAGTTGCTTCAATACCCTTCAACACATTTCAAGTCTTTTCAAGTCGCTTCAATTCCATTAAAACATTTCAAATCTTTCCAGGTCGCTTGAAGACTCTTCAAGTCTTTTCAAGTCGCTTCCAGTCCCTTCAAAATGTCTTTTCAAGTCGCTTCCAGTACCTTCAAAATATCTGAAGTATTCCCAGGTCGCTTCAAGACTCTTCAAGACATTTCAAGTTTCTTCCAGTCGCTTCAAGTCCTTTCAAAACATCTCAAGTCTTTTCAATTCCCTTCAAGCCTTTCAAGTCGTTTCAAGGTATTTCAAATCTTTTCAAGTAGCTTACAGTCTCTTCAAGATATTATTTGAAGTGTTCCCAGATCGTTCCAAGACTCTTCAACTATTATTTTCCAGACGTTTCAAGCCTTTTCAAGTCGCTTCCAATCCCTTCAAGATATAGCAAATATTCCAAGGTCGCTTCAAGACTTTTCAAGTATTTTCAATTCGCTTCAAGTCTTTCGAGTCGTTTCAAAACATTTCAAATCTTTTCCAGTCGTTTCAAGTTTCTCCAAGTCGCGTCATCTTCTTTTAAATCGCTTCAAGTCTCTTCAAGACATTTCAAGTCTTTTCAAGTCGCTTCAATTTCCTTCAAAACATTTCAAGTCACCTCAAGTCCTTTCAAAACATTTCAAATCCTTTCAAGTCGCTTCAAGTCTTTCAAGTCCTTTCAAAACATTTCAAATCCTTTCAAGTCGCTTCAAGATATTTCAAATCTTTTCAAGTGGCTTCCAATCCCTTCAAGATATTATTTGAAGTCTTCCCAGATCGCTCCAAGACTCTTCAAGTACTTTCCAAACTTTTCAAGCTGCCTCAAGTCCCTTCGAAGTATTTCATGTCGTTTAAAGTTCCTTCAAGTCGTTCCAAGTTTCCTCAAGTTCCTTCAAGTTATTTGAAGTCTTCCCAGGTCGCTTTAAGATTCTTCCAGACATTTCAAGTCTCTTCAAGTCTCTTCAATTCCTTTCAAAACTTTTCAAGTCGCTCCAAGTCTCTTCAAAACATTTCATGTCGTTTCAATTCGCTCCAAATCTTTTCAAGTCGCTTCAAGTCCTTTTAACACATTTCATGTCGATTCAAAACATTTCAAGTCCTTTCAAGTCGCTTCAAGTCTTTCAAGTCCTTTCAAAACATTTCAAATCCTTTCAAGTCGCTTCAAGATATTTCAAATCTTTTCAAGTGGCTTCCAATCCCTTCAAGATATTATTTGAAGTCTTCCCAGATCGCTCCAAGACTCTTCAAGTACTTTCCAAACTTTTCAAGCTGCCTCAAGTCCCTTCGAAGTATTTCATGTCGTTTAAAGTTCCTTCAAGTCGTTCGAAGTTTCCTCAAGTTCCTTCAAGTTATTTGAAGTCTTCCCAGGTCGCTTTAAGATTCTTCCAGACATTTCAAGTCTCTTCAAGTCTCTTCAATTCCTTTCAAAACTTTTCAAGTCGCTCCAAGTCTCTTCAAAACATTTCATGTCGTTTCAATTCGCTCCAAATCTTTTCAAGTCGCTTCAAGTCCTTTTAACATATTTCATGTCGATTCAAAACATTTCAAGTCCTTTTAAATCGCTTCAAGTTTCTTCAAGTCGCTTTAAGACCTTTCAAAATATCTCATATCGCCTTAAGTTTCTTCAAAATATTTCAAGGATTTCCAATTCGCTTCAAGTCTTTCAAGTCGCTTCAAAACATTTCTTTCCAGTCGTTTCAAGTTTCCTCAAGTTGTTTCAGGACATTTTAATTTTATTCAAGTCGCTTCCAGTCCCTTCAAGATATTTGAAGTCTTACCAGGTTGCTTCAAGACTTTTCAAGTCTCTTCAATTCCCTCCAAAACATTTCAAATCTTCCCAGGTCGCTTCAAAACTTTTCAGGACTTTTCAAGGCGCTTCCATTTCCTTCAAAATATTTGAAGTGTTCTTTAAGATTCTTCAACACATTTCAAGTCTTTTCAAGTCTCTCCAATTTCTTTCAAAACTTTTCAAGTCGCCCCAAGTCTCTTCAAAAGATTTCATGTCGTTTCAATACGCTCCAAATCTTTTCAAGTCGCTTCAAGTCCTTTTAACATATTTCACGTCGCGTAAATACATTTCATATCGTTTTAAATCGCTTCAAGTTTCTTCAAGTCGCTTCAAGACCTTTCAAAATATTTTATATCGCCTTAAATTCTTTCAAAATATTTCCAGTATTTTCAATTCGCTTCAAGTCTGTAAAGTCTTTTCAAAACATTTCAAGTCCTTTCCAGTCGCTTCAAGTTTCTTCAAGTCGCTTCATCTCTCTTCAAGTCGCTTCAAGACTCCTCAAGACATTTCATGACTTTTTGAGTCGCTTCAATTTTCTTCAAAACATTTCAAGTCACCTCAAGTCCTTTCAAAACATCTCAAGTCTTTTCAATTCGCTTCAAGTCTTTCAAGTCGTTTCAAGACATTTCAAATCCTTTCAAGTCGCTTCAAGGTATTTCAAATCTTTTCAAGTGACTTCCAGTCCCTTCAAGATATTATTTGAAGTCTTCCCAGATTGCTCCAAGACTCTTCAAGTACTTTCCAAACATTTTAAGTCATTTTAAGTTGCTTTAATTCCATTTAAAACATTTCAAGCTGCCTCAAGTCCCTTCGAAGCATTTCGTGTCGTTTAAAGTTCCTTCAAGTCGTTCCAAGTTTTTTCAAGTTTCTCTTTCAAAATATTTCATATCGCCTCAAGTCTCTTCAAAATATTTCAAGTATTTTCAATACGCTTCAAGTCTTTCAAGTCGTTTCAAAACATTTCAAGTCCTTTCCAGTCGTTTCAAGTTTCTTGAAGTCGTTTCAAGTTTCCTCAAGTTGTTTCAGGACATTTTAAGTTTATTCAATTCGCTTCCAGTCCCTTCAAGATGTTTCAAATCTTCCCAGGTTGCTCCAAGACTCTTCAAGTCATTTCAAGGCGGTTCAAAGTCCTTTCAAGTCGTTTCAACTTTCTTCAAGTCGCTTTATCTCTCTTCAAGTCGCTTTCAGTCCCTTCGAAATATTTTCAAGTCATTTCAAGTCTTTTTAAATTATTTGCTTCAATTGCTTTCAAAACATTTCAAGTCGCTTCAAGTCCCTTCAAAACATTTCATGTCGTTTTAAGTCTCTTCAAGTGCTTTCAAATTGCTTCAAGTCATTTTTCTTCGAATAGAACTAAATACTAATCTCAATGTACACATTAATTTCTGATGTCTAAAACTGAACTTTTCGCTAACTTCCCGATTATTTTTTAAGACGTCCTACACAAGTTTTATGAAATTTTATTTCCTTCAAAATAATGTAAATTTCAGCGCTAAATCCCTAAAAGAATGAAATAATAAATTTAAACTTAAAGAAATCTAAATTATATACGCTGCCGATTTGACAGGCTTCTCGAATTTTTCAAAGCACACGATTGATAAATTGAGCGGCAGACAAAATATTTATTCTACGCAGCAAAAATGTTCAATTGTGCGGCAGACAAAATACTTTGTCTTCCTAGGCAGCAAGTATGGTCAGTTGGGCGGCAGACAAAATACATTGGCTGTCTAGGCAGAGAAATGGACATTTGTCATTGCGTATGGACCCATGTATTTTTACCTGGGCTGCGCGCGCATCTGAACGGCAAGTGACATTTCTAAAATTAATTTGGTAAATGTCAAATGTGAAAGCACCAGCTATATAAATAAAACAATATGGTGTATAACTGCTTCGTTCCTTTTTGTTCAAATCGAAAACATACCGAAAAATTAAACAACAAAAACGCCGTTGCTGTCACTTTTTGACAGGTGTAGAAGGTCTGTTCAGTACTATCATTATTTATGTGGTAAAATTCAATATTCATTTATTGCAATATCGTACACAAACATGACAATTTATATTAATGTAATATAAAGTTAACACTTCAGAACTATTATAATTATTTTACATTAAAAAGTTTATCTCTCAGAAAAATCAACTTTCATCCATAATTTCAACGACTCTTTCACCATCATCATTACCAGCATCATCATCGCCAATCTCTAAAACTGATACGATAGGTTTATGGTAGCTGAAGTAAGAAACGAACAATTTTGATTCGAATCTATTTAAATGTCTAATAAAGACCGCACTAATAGTAGTTTTGTATTTCGTTGTGCTAAGATTGCGATCATTTGACATCGTTAAACATACAAGAAGTCTCGTATATCACGCAATGACTTATCTGCAGAAATGTAATAATGAACTGATTATCACCAGAGTGGCAACGACTTATACACATATCGCCGATATCAGAAACAGTAGCAGTAAACATGCTGGTGTATTTCGCGTGCACATCCATATAATTTGTGCAATAATGATCTGTGTTCATATTTTGATAAATTAATAGTTACTCCTCCCGCTAGACGATTATTTCTTCTGAAACTCGCAACAAAGAGAGGGGGATATTACCTCCTCTCCTACGCCGCGCCGGCGCAGCGGTCTACCCTCCCTCCGTCTTACGAATTTTCGATCAGGCCACGTGTCCTGACGCGACTTTAACATTTTTTACCCATCCCAAAAAGTGCTCACCGCCGCTAAAGAAGTTTTCACTTCAAAAAACGCCTACTCTAATTTATAATTTAAATGATCTCATGGTATATTATGATACGAGTTTTATAAGAAGCATTTTGTCGCACGCACGGGTTTAGGGCGCATTCGCGGCCGCACTTGTCATTCAGGAGGCTCGGGGTACGATTCCCATTGCGGTCGACTCTCCTGTTAAGGTTTTCCTTTATAATTAACCGAGTGGTGAGAGATGTTATCCTTATGCAATTTCCCGTTAGTCGCATTCTTGCGTTAACCCATCCTAGTTTCCTCCTTGTGGCTGAAAAGGCGCCTAAGCCTAGAACGCTCCGCCCCGAAAGAGGAATGTGACGTTTGCCATTTTTTTTCTACTCTACCGGCTCTAAAGGCATTTTGTGCTGATTTCGGGGGGTATATTTTTGCAAAGTAGACTCGGACTTTTGTGCCTTATAAATTGATTATTATAATAAATCAAGTAGGTAGATTCAGACTATAAAAGACAGATGGATTAATTTAATGGATGTTGAGTGCATGGATGGTGCACCAATGGGATCCTGGTAAGTGATGTTATACATATGGTTTTTAATAAAATGTTCCACTTCTGTCGCGCGTGGACTCCACGCACAAGTCGTTTCAAAAAACATTTTATCATTATCATTTTAATTTTTTTTTTTATAAATAACCACTGGTGAAAGCCAAATGTATTTTTTCAAATTGAACTGTATATATATATTTTTTCACTCATTCTTAGAGAGAATATTTTTTGAAATATAAGGACAAACAAAAAAATTATGGGTAGAAAAATAAAGAAAGAGAAATAAAATAAACTTATCTCTAAGTTGTCTCAGACATTATCTAGGAACATTATTGCGTTCAATAAAATATTTGTTTGTTCTTGTTCGTTGTGTGGAAGTTGAAATATAAAAAAGCGATATATTTTTTTTTTCATTAAACAATTAAAGATTTGACAAACATTCATGACGCACTTAGTCATTTTCAGTGTTCTCTCAAGCCTCTTATTTATTTACACATCATGTAAAATTTATTTCAGACTTTTTATAATACAGTATTTATTTTATTTGTAATATTTACACATTACGTCAACAAATTTGCATTAATTTATCCGTTGAAAAATTTGCTACATAACGGCATTTTTTCAATTCCTTCTGAGGGCTTTTGATAATTATCGTAAAAAAATAACACTTACGTAATCCAAATTATCCAAAATTATTATTTTCCATTGTTTTTTCTAGAATTTGACAAAAAAAACGCTCGTGAGTTAAAGTTAAAGTAATAAATAATTCGTAGTATTTAGAGGGATTTAGAACAATGCAACTTTAACGCTTGTGAAATGAATTATTAATAATTTTCGAAATAAAAACATTAATTTATGGAGAAGTGATCCTATATAAGAACGTTGTATAGTTTTTGTTCCCTGAATTTTGACGGTGATTCTGCTGAGGCATGGGCGTCGAATGTCGGCTGGATTTAGGGGATTTTTACTTTTTCGAAAAATGAATTAGTTGTAATTTAAAAGAATTACACATGTTCAAACTCACCCTGTATATAAAATGAGGAGCTTATTCTCAAAACTTAATGAGTTAATGGTTAATTTTGGCTTGATTGCTTAAACGTTTCTTTGTATTGAAATATTCCACTATAAATAAACATTTCTACGACCTTTTAGTAATTTTTTAGAGCCATTAAAAACATCCTGATATCGGAACTTTTTATGTTCAGAGGAACTTTAGACGTTACTACATATTAGAAACATTTACTTTTCTGCACACCATAGGAGAAAGTTGGTCCTCCCGGCCGCGTACCGCTCCGGGAGCAGCCGTTTTTATGCCAAAGTGGAACGCGCTCTGCGCACAGGCAACAAAAGCGGCTGTTCCTCGAACGAAACGCGACCGGGAAGACCAACTTTCGGCTCGATGCGCTGGCATGTCCAACTTTCTGACCTTGGGTCGTAATATGCTACTCCTTGAGGCTATTTTGAAACTTCCATTTGTTTTATTTTATTATTTGACTACTTGTTACGTAGTTTTAGGATATTTGAGCTTTTCCAGCTACAGTTTCACAGAGAGATCGGCAACAAAATTAGTCAAAGTTGGCAGTGCAAAAAACTCCGCTCGTCGCAGTTTAATAGAATTTTTTAGGAAATGTCAGAGTTGACGGGGTCAACTCGATATTTAATAAATAACTCTAATGAACAAAGACGAGCAGCTTTCTCTGCACGACCAACTTTGACTAAGTCTAAGGGCTATCTTTCTTCTTCTGTTGGCTTCGATGCTGTCGCGTTTGGGAACTATGTGACGCTCGTTTACAGCGGCGGTCGCCTCGAGCGCCATTTTTGTACGTGGTATGCTCCACGGGACCACGAGTAGCTAAAAGTCGGAGTACGGTCCGATTCCAGGGGTCCAGGGTCAGCTGTCTGGTTTGGCGGGAGGGAGAAATAAATTTGACTCTTGTTACAGTTTAATGTTCACCCTATTATGTACAACTATATTTAGAAAATTTATAGGTTGGGTCTTCGGTAACTTGCTGACGGAGCTTAACGTTCACCCTGTATACCCCTGTGTAACTGCCCCCTGTATACGGTTGTTCAAAGTCTACACGTTTCGGTCTGCGAGAGGTCGGTGACAAAAGTTACGGGACAGCCTATATATTGTTATTGGTGTTCCCCGGGATTCGTCTGTAGACGTCGGTATACCCGCTCCCTGTATACGATGGTTTGGTTGTTACAGTTTTTGGTACCCGAGCGGTCGGTGACCAAAGTTACGGATCACCCTGTTCACGGCTATACACCCGCCCCCTGTATACAGTGGTTCGGTTATTACAAGTTTCGGTACCCGAGCAGTCGGTGACAAAAGTTTCGGATAACCCTGTATACGGCTGTGTAACCGCCCCTTGTATACGGTGCTTCGGTTGTTACAGCTTTTGGTACCCAAGTGGTCGGTGACCAAAGTTACGGCACAGCCTGTATACTGTTATTGGCGTTCCCCGGGATTCGTCTCGCCGCCTCGCGGGGCGGAGTGGTGAGATCGGGGTTGGTCTAGCCAGCAGAAAAAAAGATCGGTCTGGTTGAACATGAAGCTTGGACACCGTGGAACCGTGAGATCCCCCCGTCTGAACCCAACCTTCCCGGTTACCAGTATACATATAGTCATCACCCTGTATTCCTTAATTAGGGCGGCTTAGTTACCAGAGAAGACTAGGAAGGAAGCAGGGAGGTCGGTTTTTGTAGAGGAAACGATTCCCTCTGTTCTTCCAACTGAGCGGAGCCTCTTTTATAGACCTGCTGAAGAATGAAAGTCTTATCAATGCGTTTTCTTTCCACCGGATCGACATCGGCTCCGGGCATCGTATCGGATCCGGAATAGCGGCTTCCGAAGCGCGCTTCTTCACTGGTCAGCATGATGTAAGAACCAACCCGGTCGGCGGCTGAGGGTGGTCGTAGTGACTTCAGGATAGTCTCGTTCGCAGTGCGCTAATTTTTCGATGACGAGAATGAAAAAAATTATCCCGCTGTGAAGCTGCAAAGTATTTTTCCCGGCGAGTTATATGTCTAAATTTCAGGTGCACAGCCTTGCTTAAATAGCGAGACGACGGGCCGCTCGGCCGTGAGAATGTGGCTTCGCTGACAGCTTAAACTCGGTATCCAAACTCGAATTTGTCGGTGACTTCGTTACAACTATTTTGCTCCTCCTTTCTTTTCTCGGGTTTAGGAACTGTCTTTCCCCTGCTGTTTCATTTGCTGCGCTAATGCGTATGCACCGCCTTTCTCTTGCGTTTTGGAACTGTCCTTCTTCTTTTGTTTCGTTTGTCGCTATAGGTCTTCTTTTTCTGTTGCACTTGATGTTGTGGAGTTTATTGGATATTTTTCTGTTTTAATTTTTTTTATAGGGTTTAAGGACTGTTTGTCTCCGACATTTACCATAATATATCCCTACCATAATATTTCTTCTTCTATTGCCTTCTATTGAATTATCTTTCTCCTCCTTTCTCTTCTCGGGTTTATGGACTGTCTTTCCCTTTCTGCTTCTTTGGCTGCTCTGGAGTGTAGAGAGTGTAGGCACCGTCTTTCCCTTTCTATTTCATCTGAAACGTGACAATAGTGGTAACTAAGTCAGCTATTGTGACAAATCATTGTCATTTACAATATCTGAAACCATAAAATTTTGTATAACGCATTTTTTTATTTACTTCGGAATGACAGATAGACGAATCTCTTATTATCTTATCGGTTATCTTGAGATGGAGCCAACGAGAAAAAGAGGTAGGCCGTCTCATTTACACAGTCATAAGTATTTACGCGATAACGCCTATAGATGATGAAAGAAACGAAAATTACACATCTTTCCATGATTTTAAAGTAAGTATAACTCTGGCCCTTTGGCTGAGAGCAGTGTCCGGCTGTGATGTATCAAAATGTCATTAATATATTTTCTGAGTTACAGTTAGTGCTAAAGTGTGCTAACGATTTTGTCATCAACAATTACATAGAAAAAATAATTCAGACACAATCATTTTGGCGATAAAAACAAAATTTCCGTTAGAACTGTATTCATCATACAAATAAATTACGTATTTTAATCTCTGAAAGGATCTTCGCTCTCTTTCAAGCCTACAATCTCCATCGTCTTCATCCACACATTCTTTGCCAATAAAGGATCCTTGGCGGTTCCCGGACGCCCGACTTTCTGACACCTTTCAAAGTGCTCACCACTATGAACTTCAATCCCTTTGGCGAGAGCACAGTGAAGACTGGTCTGAGCTCCTTCTTCACACGTCTACGAATAAACAACTTTATCATCTCGTCCTTTTAAATTTGGTGACTTACAATCGAAAAGAGTTGCACAAAAATGTCGTTAACCACTTTTCTGATACCCGACAAGTTGTGGAAAATCTCACTTGCTATAAATCCCGGATGCAGAGAAAAGGTCGTCACACTCGTTCCTTGAAGTTTCTTCGCCAGTTCGATAGTGAACAAGACATTACACAATTTCGAATTGTTGTAGTCTTGGCCTGGGACGTGCCTGTCGAGAACATCTAGGTTGAATTTCGTGGCAAAACTGGCCAGCAACGATGAGACATTCACAACGCGACTTGGACCTGTTCTTTTTAACAAATCTAAAAGATATTGTAAAGAGACGTACTGACTAGTATTCAAAACTCACTAATTAGCAGGAGTGTCAACAAAACGTTCGAAAAATAATTCACTTGTAGTAGCAAAGGAAGTCCATCAACACCCTTTTCATCGCCAAGACCATAAGCACCGGCATTGTTCACAAGAATATCTAAACGCTCTTCGGTCGCATTAATGTCTTTAGCAAAGGCTCTAACGGAATCAAACGACGCTAAATTAACAATTTTCACAACCACATTTTCATTTCCTGTTTCTTGGATGATTTTAGCGCGTGCCTCTTCAGCCTTACTCTGGCTTCTGCACGCTAGAATTACTCTGGCTCCTCTTTTGGCAAAATCGATAGCCGTGACATAGCCGATGCCTGCAAAACGTATGTGTTGTAAAGGATAGTGGAAATAAGCAGTCACTTACCGCAATTGGCCCCTGTTACGATGGCAGTTTTGCCCACCAGACAAACTCGGCTTTTACATCGCCGCTGTCTGAGCTTAATAATAATCCGAATACCTCCAAGCGCAGCGAGGATAAACGCGATGATATTGATCAGCACACCCATTCTTATTGTTGATAAAAGTTTATTTCACTGTGTCTATTTTTGTATGTAGCAAAAATATGATTATATTGACACGATAAGATAACAAACCTACCTTGCTGGCATATATCTGCTGTTATTAGTGGTTGCAGTGATGATTTGTATCGGTACTTATAAATAGAAAAAGATAAAACACATTATCAAAAATTGTTCATATGGTTACGGCACTTCAGACCCATTGCACAATACGAAACACGTTTTATTATTGTAGGATTGGAGCGGGGCACGGCGCAGACGCAGAGAAAGCTAAGGGCGAGGAGTCGAAGAACAAGCTAGGCGCGCTAAGTAAATAAAGTTGGAACAAATACACCGAAATAAAATACTTCCCGGCACCGTATCGAAACCGTTCTTGCTCCCAGTCGCTCAGTGAATTACCGCGCTCCTGACGACGACGTCGAGAATCGTTCATGCCACTCATGGCGGCCGCCAAAACGTGGAGTAAGGGGCCGCGCTAATAAGCGACGGATTGCAAGTCCCCACTGCTTCGCCACTAGATGGTCTATATAAGGGGCACAGCCGAAGAGAACCCGACCCCGAAGAAGAGAAGAAGGTAGAGTTACACCACCGGTTTAGGGACCTGTATATAGTGTACATATTTTATTTTAATTTTCCTCCCGCCAAACTTACCGTACTTCGATTAAGCTACCTGTGGTCAAGTGGAGCATACCGCGTTAAAAAACTGGCGCTCGAGGCAAACTGACCGGAACTAGCGTCACAAAGTATTGTTTTGCAGTTTGCGAGTCGACGAGAATTAACGACGAGTACGACCCTATTATTTATTTATTTCAACGAAGCATTAAAGACGCTACAACTGAAGACGAACAGGAGCATTAAGGACGACCCAATAAACACGATAACTACTGAGGAGGAGATGATAGCCGGCGTAACTACCCATCTAGATTGAAACAAAGAAGAAAAACGATAGATGTTTGATGTAAGGTGATTTTAATCTATATATATATATATAAAATCCAAATACCACTCACTGACTCATCACGAAATCTCCGGTCCCATAGAAGGGATTGCAATGAAACTTTGCACGCTTACTTATTTTACCACGTAGGCGCTCACTAAGAAACGGTTTTAAAAAATTCCATTACAAAGGGGGGTAACGCCCCCCCCCTTAATCTCTGTATCCACTGAACCCACTGCAATGAAATTTTGCACAGTTACTTATTTCACCACGTAAGCGCCTACTAAGAGACGGTTTTTTAAAATTCCGTTCCAAAGGGGGGTAACGGTGCTCCCCGTCCCGTTAATCTCTGGATCTACTAAACCGATTGCAATTAAATTTTGTACACTAATTTCTTTTACCACGTAGGCGCTCACTAAGAAACGGTTTTTCAAAATTTTATCTCCAAGGGGGGTAACGGGGCGGGAGAGTTAATCTCTGGATCCACTAAACCGATTGTAATTAAATTTTATTACTTATTTATTTCACCGCGTAGGAGCTCACTAAGAAACGGTTTTTTAAAATTCCATTAATAATAAATGTGGTAACGGGGTGGGAGGTTAACCTCTGGATCCACAAAACCGATTGTAATGAAATTTTATTACTTATTTATTTCACCACGTAGGCGCTCACTAAGAAACGGTTTTTCAAAATTCCATTCATAAGGGGGGTAACGGGGTAGAGGGTTAATCTCTGAATCCACTAAACCGATTGCAATTAAATTCTATTACTTATTTATTTTACCGCGTAGGCGATCACTAAGAAACGGTCTTTTAAAATTCAATTTCCAAGGGGGCGAAAATGGGGTTACTTGGTTTCTCTAGACTTCACGTAACATGAAAACCAAAAATGGTAAAGACGTGAAAATTCGTACGCCGACCCCAACTTTCGCGGGCAAAGCCGCGGGTAACTGCTAGTTATAAATAAAATAATTAAGTATAAGTAAAATAATATTGTTGAAGTAGACGACAAAGAAGACGAGTTGGTGCGTGCAGCTGACGACCGCACACAATAGGCAGTATTTCAAAAAATGACGTACATAGCTGAAACTTACAGAGGGAGACAACTTCAATTTGTATATTTTGAGATTAGACTACAGAGGTACGCCAAATTTGAAAAAGGAACTATTACGTTTGATGGATTTCGGGAAGAGCATGAAGACGAAGGCGACGAAAAAGTTGAAGCCGAGCAAGATCAAGACGAGCAGATTTCTCAAAGTTCGTATAAGAACGTCAGTTAGACCTTTTAGTGGTGATGATAAATATCCAATATATAGATGGATAGACGATTTAACAGAAACGGTTACTTTGTGAGGCTGGAATAAAAGCCGTTGATGAAATTAGCAAATTAACAGTGCGACGTTGCATAAGATGTCCTAAAAAAACTTGGGTAAAAATGAGTCGATGGAAAAAACAAATATCAATGAGAGAATTAGGAAACATTAGTACCTATTGGGCATGGCGACTCAGGACCACATAGCAAACCTATATGGAACAACCAACCTGCAGTGATAGAAACACCGAAATAAAATACTTCTCGACGCCGTATCGAAACCGTTGCTGCTTACAGTCACAGAGTGAAATAACGCGCTACCGATGTTGACGTCCAGAATTCTCCACGCCGTCCCTAGCCACCGCCGACCCGTGGAGCAAAGGCTACGCTGATAACCGATGGATCGCGAGAGCCCCCACTCAGGACCACGCATCGGTTCAACGTCACTCCGGCGCAGCGCTCTCCCACCACGTGGTTTATTAAAAACCGACCGTTGGCGTGTAACGACAGGATGAGTCCACTCTATAGCCCAGAAGGAAGCAGAAGAGAGACCGAAGCTTAGATGGAGGTAGAGACACATTGCCGGAGGCACCAGCTCCCTGGGCAGGCCTGAGTATCCCAGTACCGACTGGCTGCACAGGAAGTTGATTCGTACTGCGGGAGTCCAAGCAGCTTCTCGTGCTCGCAGGAGCTCGATATACACTGCGAGAGTCCTATTGTTGTATGGAGTGAATTCGCGACCGGATTCTCGTTAGTGTAGTGTTTAATTTTAAGTAGTTAAATAAGTTTAGATTTAAACACCACGCTTTCTGTTGCGGCATAGCATGAAGTTGCAACAGGGAGCGAGCGTGCGATAGTAGCGGAAGTCGAGCGGTAAATGGCGCCAGCCGCTAAAGGTTTACCTTTATACTGTCTACCGCTTGGCCCTCCCACTTCCGCGCTCTCGCGATAAAGCGTTTTAAAGCGTTTTTTTTCGCTTTGAGTCGCGAGTGGTTAGTTATAAGTAATGTAATAGTATAATTTAGCGCTCGCGCTATAGTTTAAGTTTAGTTTTAAGTAGATTTAAGTTTATTAAATGTTAGTTTTAAGTAAGAATAGACTGCAGCCAATCAGAAAGCAGGACGCCACCTGCGATCGGGTTTTACCCCGTCGCAGGTATAAAGGCAGGCCACTTTCTGGTTGGAGGGGAGTTCTATTCGGACCTCGAAAGAGGCTGAATAAAGTGCACAAAATCCAAACTGATGTCTTCTCTTTAACAACTCGTCGACCCCAAACCCTGCTGGTCCGGTGGACCGCTACGTCGAGGCGCAGAGCACCAGGTCGAGCATCCGCTCTGACCGACAACCCCCTTCGACGTCGGTCGATGTCTCCGGCAACGTTTTCACCACCGAGGAGTCGCGGACCCCATCCGTCACCTGGTGGAAACCCTGTTCCTGCGACACGTGGCGCCCAACGTGGGGCACTTCTCCAGAATGGCTCCTGAGGGAACCCCAAACTAAAAACCGCGTCGAAGAGGAGAGAGAAGGAGGTCAGGACCAACCTGGTGCACCAGCTACGACGGAGGACCGCCCACACCAACCAGTAGGGGGCGACCAAACGACAACGGAAGACATCAGCAACATCACGAGCCCTCGACCATGGAGAGGGTGGAAACAACGCTCCTGCAGATTGCAACCCAAATGGCCGCCCTGCAGGAGGTGGTCATGAACTCCCGGCGATATGTAATCGCCCCTGACGTCATCCTGCCCACCATGGAGCCGGAGGATGAATTCCAGCACTTCCAGGGGGTCCCGGAAGAAGACCCGGAGCAGGACTACGACAGCGACGGATGTCTGGTTCCAAAATTCAGCGAGCGCGAGCTGGAGTTGATGGACGGATGGAGAAGCAATCGCGACCCGGAACTACGCCGCGAGGACTACGCGACCTCCATCGCCCCCATCGACGCCCGCTGGCATGAGCCGAACCCGCTGTACCACAGCGGAGATATGGGCTACCTCTACAACGAGGATGGGTCGCCCAACGAAGAGGTTTCCGACCGTGACCTGCGCCGAGGAAGTAAACCACGGCAGCAAGAGTTCTGCGGCGCCATGACGGCCGAACCAGGAGTCGGCCGCGGCGCCCCCAAGAAGCGCAAGAAGAAGCGGCAGAACCGCAGGTCAAAGAGAACTTTTTCGCAGGTGGAGATCTATCCCCCTGTGGGCCCCGGTAGCGAGTACCAGGTACCCGGAGTCCCCGAAGCCGCCGCATTACCACCAGCAGCGGCCACCACCGAATTCGACACCCCGGTCGCTCCGGAACCGGAAGAAGTCGCCTCGAACCTCGAACCTCGAACACATGTCCGTGGACGAGGTGCTGGACTTGTTTGTCATCCCGCCGCCGCCAGCCGACTTCACCGACCTCCCGGAGCACTTGGAGATCGTCCCGCCACCAGACGAAGTCGTCCCACAAGAAACCGAGCCAGAAAAACTCAACGAGCCCGAGATCGTCAGCGCGTCTGTCGATCTTCCGGCGAGATGTAGTCCCGCCACCGTTACGCTGAACGTCAGCGTCCCGACGCAGGCCACCACTCCTTGCGCCGCCATCCAGAGGAAAGCCGAAGATGACGCCGGTGCCGAGTCTGTGGCCTACACGTTCGTGGTCATCGCAGACGTCCACCACGAGGCCGACTACATCCCGGAGCCACGACACACCGACGCCTCCACCGCGGTGCTAGGACAGGCATCCGCAATCCTGAAGCCACCGCCCTGTGTAGAGGACCTCGAGGACGTTGAAGCCATAACATCCCTGGCCGACCCTGGACAGCTAATCCAGCAGGTTTCATCTTGTGCGACAACGACACCTGCGGCTGTCAGACGACCACCACCTGGTTTCAAGACGCCGCCGTCTTGGTGCACGACGCCTCCGGGATTCCCACCGATTAGGACCACCATCGTTCCGAAACGAACGGTGACATGGGACGAGCCGCTGAGTCGAGTGCGACCCTGCGAACCTCCTGAGACGGACCAGCAGCCCCACGTCACCAGCCAACCAACCGACCACGACCA
The DNA here is from genome assembly GCA_963583935.1 of Diaperis boleti. NCBI lineage: Eukaryota > Metazoa > Arthropoda > Insecta > Coleoptera > Tenebrionidae > Diaperis > Diaperis boleti. The sequence goes on from OY757242.1 coordinate 12,336,970, forward strand.
ACCACGGCGGGAGGGGCCCGCCAAACCCGCGAGCTTAGCTCGCCACGCCCCAAAACCGCGAACAACCGCGGACTCCAGAGCATCATTTACCAAGGCCTTACCTTCTCCGAAGCTTGACACGGAGGGACGACTTCACGGCCAGCCGCGAAGAAACTCGCGACGCGTTTAATTTTAAGTAGTTAAATAAGTTTAGATTTAAACACCACGCTTTCTGTTGCGGCATAGCATGAAGTTGCAACAGGGAGCGAGCGTGCGATAGTAGCGGAAGTCGAGCGGTAAATGGCGCCAGCCGCTAAAGGTTTACCTTTATACTGTCTACCGCTTGGCCCTCCCACTTCCGCGCTCTCGCGATAAAGCGTTTTAAAGCGTTTTTTTTCGCTTTGAGTCGCGAGTGGTTAGTTATAAGTAATGTAATAGTATAGTTTAGCGCTCGCGCTATAGTTTAAGTTTAGTTTTAAGTAGATTTAAGTTTATTAAATGTTAGTTTTAAGTAAGAATAGACTGTTCCTGCGACACTATTAGCTCCACGGTCGGTGATCGACTTTCCGACCGCCGGCGATATTGAGGCGGGTCTCCCTCCCGTATCTCTCCACCTTAAAACCCGTAAATAGAGGATCAGCGGAGAGAGACACCGGATTTAATGTTAAAGAGTTACCAGGGCCAAGTGGAGAGAGAGACACCGTGGAAATAGTAGTTATAGGCACCGTGTAAATAATAAGAAAGAAACCGTGTAAATATTAAAATAATAAAGACCATAATACCGACCCACTGTTTTTGATTCCCAAAAGTGGAGCATACCACGTGAAAAAATTCGCGCTCAAGGCCTTCCAACCGTAACAAGCGTCACAAAGCAGAAAATTAAAATTTATTTCTAGATTAAGAAGACCGACCCAGCAGTGAAACCAACTCGAGAACTAAACCGCACGATGAAAGAAATTTGAACAAAAGGCACAAGGGCATAAATAACAGTGTAGTGTATAATTGCAGTGCGAGGACACAAGTCGATCGAATGTAGACACAAAGATAAAGGTACCAAGTGTTTTCGATGTCAGCAATTTGGTCATAAAGAAATGGAGCTGACAAAAGATTAGTTAATAACTGTATTATTGCCCAGTGTGTCATAAATTCAATGAATCAGATGTATAAGAAAATCAAAACTGATAATACGTAAAAGGGTTAATAGATACTGGAAGCCACGTCACATTGATTAAAGAAGACATCTACAAGTAGTTAAACCCACACGAGATGAACTCCTCTAGTATTATTTTGACGGGAAATGGGGTAATATTGAAATACTAGTTTTGTAAAACTTATATGTATTAAGACACGAGTTCAAGTTAAGTTTTACAAAACGAGTTCTGCATGTTAATTTTTCTTATTTGCATATTAATTTCATTTTTTGACAAATAAAATCAATTTTGGTAATTCAGAGAATTTTGTTAAATTTTGATTTTTCTGTACCTGACGTATACTTGACATGACTTGACACGGAACCATAACCTCAAAATCACACAAACATTTCGATCAGTGCAGGGTTCAGTCTGTGTTATCAATGGAAACAAAAATTCTAGATTTTGTTAGAACAGCAAATCAGAAAAATCAAATTAAGCCATTGGGATACTTCCAAACCAAGGTATTAATCGACGATGATTAATTCCCTTCTAGGGTTTGTGTTGTCTCAAAAGATTCTATGATTCTATGAAGATCGAGCTCGTTGTGGGCACAGAAATAATCAATCAAGCAGAAGTGACGATTAACAAAGACGGAATTGACTGGATTTGCTTCGACGAAAGAAAGATAGAATCCGTTCGCCGCCCGTGACGACCAGCCGCTTGTCTCTTTACCGCGTGGACTAAGCCGAACGCACCACGCCGTAAAATCGCGTCTTTCAACTCGTCGAAAAAATACTTCTAAACATCGGGCCGGAACCATCAAAAAATTTGCGCGCTGCTTATGAAACTATCCCGGAGCCGCTACGACCACTCTTGTCACCCAGACCATCCCCTTCTCATTACACAGTTCAAATGTAAAACTAAAATGCTTAATGTTGACGTATCGCGATGACTCTTTAACTCCGGTAATCAGAATAAGACCGCGCTTCGGGTCCCGCTATTTGGGAGTTTGTACGCTGCCCGGATTCACTGCCATTCCGGGAAAACAGGGCGCCGCATCGTCTAGCTATGAAGACCATGGGTAAGTCGCCCACACGCAGGGGAATAACGTCACTGTTCCGTCACGAGCACACTATAAAAGAGCGACCAGAAGCCAGTGGAAGGTAGTTGGTGACACAGACCATTCCAGTGGTGACCGTTCCGGTAATGTGGTGACGTTCCAGTTCCAGTAAGTGCGTTCCTGCCCTCTCGCCCCCCAGAAGCAGACCATAAGGACCGGCGAAGGAAAAAATAAGGTAGAGGATCTCCTGCTGCCAGCCCTGGCATCTTTGGTGCCGACCTGGTGCAACGAGAGTAGGGCGCTTGTGGTTTAAAACTCCAACTGATTTTTTACTTCGACACTGAGAGAAACAGTCTCTTTCGAGACTGCACCAGCGGATCCAGCACCTTCAAGCAAGAGAGGAACGGTTTCTTTCGAAACCTTACGTCGGAGAGAGAACACGGTCTCTATCGACACCGACACGCAGTGCCACCATCACGCAGTAAAACTGCCACGCAGTACCACCGCCACCGGGCCGGGCCGTCCACGGGGTCCACTTCCTCCAGGTTACAGGAGAGGGCGTCCATTCAAAGCGAAGGGAAAGATTCGGTCTCTGTCGAGGCCTCCTCCACCGTCAGTGACGATATCCGCTGAGCTTTCCTTGGCGGCCATCGCCTTCCTGTTCCACGACCGGGTGAGGTGCGCTCGGCGCGTCTTCTTCAACAGGAAGAAAATAGCTCCTTGCGAGGTCGTCTAGGTGTCTGGATTTCGGTGCACTTGCCGGTTACCCACCGAGATATCCGGACGGGTCTTTATAGGGATCCTTCCAACCAACCAGAAGGGGTCACCCTTGGTATACTTCGTGACGACCTAGTGCAACGGGGTTAGGGCGCCTGTGGTGGCTTCTTAATAAAGGCCGTTCAGGTGCACTTGAAGGTTGATCACCAGGATATCCGAGAGGGTCTTTTCCTGGGACTCCTGACCGCCGACCGGAAGGGACCGGTTCTGGTAGCTTGGGTGCCGACTTGGTGTAACGGGAGTAGGACTGACCGCTGGTACACTACGGTGGAACACTCTCCACTAAGCTACCTGTAGATCCGTGTGGAGCATACCACAATAAAAATACTGTCGCTCGAGGCAACCCGACCGTAGACGTTAACGTCGTATGGTTTACTTGACCATGGGTAGCTTAATCGGAGTCCGGCGGTATACACGGTCTCTATCTCCGATTATTGAGGTCCCCCTCTCTCCGATCTCTTCGTGAGCTGCGGCGGCCGGCGGCCGGCGGCGGGCGTGAGGTGAGACGGCACGGACCGGAGCAACTGTCCGGATATCGCCGACGCTCGAAATGCGGTCGGGAGGTCGATCACCGACCGTAAAGCCGCTAAGACTCCCGCAGTATTAGATCGACTTCCTCCGCATGACACACAGGAGGTCGGCGGGCCGGATAGCTACGAGGTCTCCGTCGGCAAGGCCACCCTCCTGTGCGGCTAGTCAGCACCAGGACTACCAGGGGTGATCCCGTCCTGCCGGTGGGTGGGAAGCGTTGGTGGGCGGAGGTCTGTACCTCGGTCGGTCGCTTCTTCTTCAACTCTCTCTTCGGCTTCTTCCCCAACGGCTGGACTCATCCTAACGTTTCCATGCTAGCAGCCTTTTATAGACCATGTAGTGGGAAAGCACTTGCGCTGCTGTTATGTCTAAAGGATGCACGGCCCCGAGTGGCGAGTGGGGGACTTGCGATCTGTCCCTTAACTTCGTTACATTAGAAATGATCTCGAGTCATAAACCAAAGAGTGACCAAACGAAGAGGAGTGCCAATATAGAGATGTCTGACAAACAACCAGTTTACCAAAGAGCACGAAGTGTGCCATATCCAGAGAGAGAAGTTGTTGAAAGACATGTGAAAAAGTGGCTAGAAAATAATATTGCTGAACCATGTTCATCCGAATACGCCAGTTAAGTTACGAATAACCATAGTTAAGGAAAGATAAATGATCGTCAGACAATGAAAGAAAAAGGGGAACTCTACGTTGTGTTATTTTTTTGACAAGACAAAACAGTGGCGGGACATTCAAACTTATCCAAACAAAAACAAAGCCTAGTTTCCTTAGATACATGGCGAAAGCTGAGGAAGTACATGTATAAAATCTCGAAAGCAGCATGCAACGCGAAGTACAAAAATGACTGCTATCTGGTCGAACTGTTGATCCGAAACATATTTGGCCAAACACAATAAAATTTACCGTAACGCAACGTTTTCTTTGGAAGCCATTTTGAAACGATCGCCACGCGACGACACCTAGCGGGCGCAAACGGAACGACGCGCAACGAAACTACAAACATGCACAATGCAAAACACTAGATATCGAAATTTATCGTTTACACGCAAATGACGCAAATGACGGAATCGGAAATCGCAAAGGGGCGCAACATAGCATAAAAATTAAGACACCATTCAGAACTACAACATTAGGCGTGGCGCTTTGCCGCTATTTGCCCTTCTCTATTCAGTTCTTACTCAGTGTTGGTTAATTCAAGTCAACAGAGACAAAATAGCTTTTAACTGACCGCAAGCTGCTGTGGGCCTCATACCGATTCAATGATTTATCTAGGTTTAAACAAAGGAGTGACTAATAGCTTTCCACAATGGCGGTCATTTTATTAGTGAGGCTGACAAAGGATGGCCGAGCAACGGTAAAATTGAAAAGATTTTATCTAGGAATTTCTAGTATGCACATGGAACAAACGCCGGTCAGTTTTAGGGCCATATCATTATGCTGAGTAGGATAGAAAAAAAATGGATAGTATAAAAAGGTTAACTTACCGTAAATGCGTGGGGCGGCAGGACACACGCGGTTTTTTAATTTAAATTCAACCGATCCTTCTGGTAACGTGAATTTTCGACAGTACAATTTAAACATAGAACACACTCAACGTTAAAAACCGGAGAACTCAAAGTGGAATAAAATTAGATAAAAACAAAAAGTCTGAATGCCAATGTAATGGCCGCCGGTCCTCCTTCCTCCGTCCAACAGGGATGCCAACCCTTTTTTTACTTCAGCGCGTTGCAAACCACTGCAGGATGTTGCTAACTTCAGAGTCGTTGCCCAACGAGCACCTTGCCGGTGAATTACAGGTCTATTTTGGGGATGTCTCAAGCTTTTTACCGTTTAATTTAGTATTGGCCACAGCCGAACATTATGGACTATAGTTGCAAGTTAAAAAATGTGAGTTTCTCAAGAAAAAAGTTTTTTGGTCATCTAGTGGAAGATCGAAAGATATATCCATCGGAAAGCAAGACGTTAGCAGTTTTGAGATTTTGTTTCATATTCTAAATTGTTGGTTGTAGATGTCACATTTAGATTTCAAACTTCAATTGGCAGATTCCAGATTTTACATTCCACATTTCAGGTTTCAGACTAAGTTTTAGATTAAAAAATTAGAATTGCGATTTCAGGTTTCAGATTCGCAATTGCGAGTTGCGGATATCACATTCCAGAGTTCATGCTTTAGAATTTGGATATTTAAAATTTCAGATGTCATATTTCGCATACTGTAAAATTCATATTAAAGTTTTAAAAATTTCAGATTCCAGATTTTAGATTTGAGGTTTCAGGTTTATACATCAAATTTTAGATTGCACAGTCTACATTTGCGATTGCAAATTTCGGATTGTGTTTCATTCAGTATTTTTCTAATTTTATGTTCTTTCAGGTAAAACTTAAGTTTTCGAGCCATTATATCAAACGAACAAAGAAAATAATTTCTTTCATCCCACTACTCACATACAAAATAAAGTGATTTGTTATCTTTTGCATACATATATGTTCCATTTGACTTTACTCCTATTTGGAAAACCTAATTTGTTTTCAACAATATCAGCTTACAAAGGGAACATTTCCGAATTTTGCAAACGGATGGGCCGTTATTTCATTGATAAGATTGTGGGCGCTTTATGATGTCATAAATGTCTGCCATCTTCGGTTTGCTAAAATACTAAAGATATATTTAATATTTGTTTGGTTGGGCTATTAAACTGTAGGGAGTACTTTGTCGGTTAGAATTCCTAAAATCGAGAACAATTCATTCAAAAATTGGAGAAAGTTTTAACTAGCAATAAATTTCCGCAATAAATGTACAGAGAGATGTGCGTCTTGTGTGTAATAATTTGGTCTGTTTGTTAAGTCCAAATTTTGAGGTTGTGGTTGAGGTTTGTGTAAATATATATTTACATCTTGCTATCAATGCTGCGTCCTTTCACGAAATAACACATGCTGTCCACAAAAAAGAAACGTATATATTTAACTTAGAAATCAGTGACCTCTAGATATTCAAACGGAGATTCCAAGAATCTATTGTTTTTACAGATATCTTTTAAAATAATGAAAACCAAATGCTTTTATTGTTAGCATGATAGGGCGTCCGTACATTAATAGCACGTTGCTGCATCCAGAATATACACATTACTTTAAAAGACAATTAATCAAATTTGGAGTAAAGTTTACCTGAAAAATTATGTATAGAACAGGATTCCAACTTGTTTTATAAAACGTAAGTATGACTAGTTACATAGTCGCAGTGAAATTTCTTTCTTTTAGGTTCGGACAAAAATTATTTATATACTTCAATTTCCCAATTTGTTATTTTATAACAACAAATAACTGAATTCTGTTTTCAAAACACGTCAATCAACGAAAATAGATGAACAAGAGGAATTGGATCAATAAAAATTAAAATTAACTGTACAATTCTATTAAGAAATGTTGATATTGAGGTCCCCCCTTTTGAGACAGGGTGTTTCTTTTGGCACAGGGGACCCCCTTGAGACAGGGGAGCCTTTTTGGGACAGGGGGCGTATCTATAATCTGAACCGCGAGAAAAAATTGCTAAAAGGCTTCATGACGTCACGCCCAGATGCGGTGTCTTAGGAAAAAGGGATGAAGATCCCTCCGAGGGAGTGGGAGTCGGATTTTTGTTTGGGTGCCTTCTGGGAGTTCATAACCAAAATTTCAAAACTTCATAAATTATTTCTTCTTAAACTAGAATTTCATAGGCACATATCTCGAGAACGATTCAACCTAGAACCCTCTTCTGGAGTGATTCTTATAGAGTATTTTATCAACAATGTGGATTCAGTGTTGTCGTTTGTTATTGATAAGTGACAATACAATACTGTGGTATTGTCACTGTGTAATGCTAGCGTTTAAAACAATTAATTATTAATTAATTCCGTTATGTAATGTTTTTAACACGTTCGCTACGGCCATTTAAAAAATAATTAACTTTAAAAAAAAGAAACGACTTCAAAAAACCCAAAGTTAACTAAAACGTCAAAAATAAAAATGTTCAATTTCAGAGTTATTTGTTGTTCGGCTTAATGTAATTATTTATTGTTCCGTTTTATGAAATTCCGAAATTATTGTTTATTATCTAATTATTAATTGTTTTACAATTTTGAAGTCGGTACCAAGTAAAACATAATATAAAATTATACATTTTAAAGTTATAATTTCCTGATAATTTCGGACTTCTTAATTCACGATTATGATTACGGAATTAAACTTTTCAGAACTCATTTCATATATTAGGTAAAAGATATATATTCGTAGTATGTCCCAATTTTGCATGGTTAGATTTGAAATAAATAAATAATTATTATTTATTATGTAATGTATTATGAATTGTTTTTATAATTTTATTCGTAGTAACTAATTTGTTATTGTAGGAAGGTATATAATTTGTTTTATGTTTTTATGGCACCGACTTCAAAATTATAAAACAATTAATAATTCGATAATAAACAATAATTTCTGAATTTCATTAAACGGAACAATAAATAATTACATTAAGCGGAACAACAAATAACTCTGAAATTGAACATTTTTATTTTTTAGTCAACTTGTTACTTTGGGTTTTTTGAAGTCGGTTTCTTTTTTTTTAAACTTAATTATTTTAGAATTTTAAGTGATTAAACAAAAATTAAATACTATAAAATCTATATAAAAACAAAAATTTAATGCTATAAAATCTATATAAAAACCAAAATTAAATGCCATAAAATCTATGCAATACAAAATGGTTGTTGGTTTTTATTCTATGACGTCATCATCAATTTTGTTAAATGACAACCACATTTTTTTTTGGTTTTGGTAGACTTTTTTCCTCCCTAAATGGTGACCTAAAAAATTGATACGTTCACGTAGTTACCCTTATTATCATAATTTTTATTCCTAATTATTTGTAAGATACCTTTATAATTTTTCTATTCCTTTCCACTTTGTTCCATTTTAATTGTTTATTATTCCGTAACCTTTTTTTAAGTTAATTTTTTTCTTCTTTTTTTTTCTCCGTTCCCTTTCTTTGTCAAGTCTTAATTCTTCTTTATTTTGAATTGCTTTTAAAATATAGGGGAAAAAATTCATTCATCATACTCCTAAAAATTAAGCAACTTTGTAATTTTTTTTATGAATAAACAAATGCTGATATGGGGTTTGTAATACCGTCTTACCCTGAAATAAGCTGTCCTTTATCGATTTTTCACAACCGCATATTCAAATAATCAAAACTAAACCCGTGAAATTCAATAAAAGTCAAGTCCGCTGCAATCAAAACTATCTTGATTTTTGGCGTGTGCAATTAAACGGGGGGGCGATGATCCTCTGTGTGGAGACAAGTCGTTACAGATTTCATTCCTATTCATTAGTTATTAATTGCGTTATATAATGTTTTTAAGCAAATCGCTCGGACAGGTCAATTTTTTTATGCCACCTGCTATGCAATTAAAAAAAAACATTTTTAATTTCTTGCCAAAGAATTTCATTTCTATAAATTATTTCAATTAATAAATCATTTTGATCGCCGGAATATACAACGGAAAAACAAACATTTTTTCGACAAATTGCAAATTGTCTAGAATCTGAAAATTTACATAACCAGTTTACAATATAATTAAGATATTTATTTTAATTTACTTGTATATACATGTACAATAATCATGTCCTTTGTTTATTTGTATTTGCTTGGTCTCATCGTTTATACAGATACAAGCAACTTTTTTTGATAAATACTGCAAAGTATTTTTACTTACTATTTTTATTTTTACTAACTAGTCTTGGGTCGGTCCGTATTTTGAGAGTTTTCGAGTATCGGTATTCCGGAAGCTGCAAAGCATCATAAAAAAACCTGCTGTGTTTGTGGGCTTTGTCTTCGCCGCACAATTTTATGATTTTATGGCTGAATGGTATGAATGGGTTCTATCTTATACCTGACCGTTCCCCTGACTGCTGTGGAATGCGACATCTTCTGCTCCAAGGCCACACCAAATTTTAAATTTTCTACCCAAGTTCCTACCCAATTATACAGCTTTCTGTATTTTTCAAGCTTACTTCAGAAATAATTTTCCCGACAAACATTATTGAATTTTATAGACGAACAACAATGCTAAGGCACGTGAGTTTTTTTCTAACGAAAGTTTAATTCTTGCTACAGGGTAACGTCTATTTGAAATTTACGAATTGTGCGTTGTTTTTCAGAAATAAAATTCCAAAGACATTCATTTATACTCCTGAAAATGAAGCAACTTTGTCATTTTTTTATGAATAAACAAATGCTAATATCGGCTTTGTAATACCGTCTTACCCTAAATTAAGATGTCTTTTATCGATTTTTCATAACCGCATAGTCAAATAATCCGTAAAATTCAATGAAATGGTGACATGTTTCCCGTGCATTTGGTATAGGCTCTATCACTGGTAAATGACAACCTTAATTTTGGTTTCTACGATTTTTTAGGTAGGACGCATATTTTTCGAGTTATAAGCGAAAAACCGAAAAAAAGTCAAACGCTTCAGTTCCCAATTATGATTTATTCTTATTATTTTGACGGTCGAGGACTCTTTTATTAAAATATCAACAATATTTCACTAAAAAAGTAGTTTAAGTTACAGTAAATTGTCTGTAAAACGATTGTTTGTATTGTTTTTAAGCTTGACTTGATTTCAACAGAAAAAAGCGCAGGAGAATTGTTATACCCATACCCTATTAATTTTAGAATTTGAGGTATTGTTGGAGACAACGACCTTGATTTTTAATTGAGCAATAACACGTAAAAAATGTCTTTAAAGGTATAAAAGATTAGATTAACCACGATTGGCATGTAAATAGGCGTTCTAAACCAAGGTATGTATATATTTAATCGTTGAACATGAATCAATTTCAACCAAATGAAACAGTCTGTACTGCACCGATTTTGATAATTATATAAATCTTTATTTGCCCTGGGGGCTTTCTGATTCCTATACATATACAAGTAAACTTAACAATTATAATAATAAAAAAAAAACTAAATAAACTTCTCTATTTCTTCTCCCCTCCCCTTTCCTCTTCTCCCTTCTCCCTCCTCTTCCATACCTCTTTCATCCATTTAATTTCCCTTCCATCTACATTCAGTATTTCCTCTCTTTCTTTCCTCTCTCTTTGTTTCATCTCACTGCACTCGTTCCACATATGCTCAATCGTCTCTCTTTCCTCATAGCACATTCTACACCTTCTTCCTCCATCTTCTGCCCAATACCTATTTTCCCTCTCTTTATTTCCGCACCTAAACCTCGCCATCATCTTTCTTTCTTTCTCGCTCTCCCTCCCCAAATACTTCGGTACTTCCTCGATCATGCATCTTCCGTACTTCCCGTTGTATCTGGATTCTCTAATTCTTTCTCTCCTCTTTTGTCCATCCGTATCCTTATCCCTATCATACTCCTCTGAATTCTTCTTTTTTTCTCTCCAGCACTCCTTTAGTATCCTACATTCTTTCCTCCCATCCATCCTGTCTTCGAACTTGACCGCTCTTTTTCCCGCTTTCACTCTCAACCTATTCCTCTTGCATTCTTCTCTCACTATGTACCCTGGCGTTTCTCTCTTCACCCCTAGCACCCACCTCAGATATTTCTCTTGCACCCTCTCTATCTCCTCTTGTTCTTTCCATCCCCAGACCTCTGCTCCGTACAACAACACGCTTTCAATAAGACTTTCAAACATCATCATTCTCCTCTTAAAATCGCCTCCCCACCTTCTCTCTGCTATTCCCCATACACATCCTATCACCTTGTTCGCTTTTCTTGCCAGTTCTCTAATATGTGCCTTATCTGTGGCTCTTTCATTGAACACATATCCTAAGTATTTGAATTCTTTTACTTGTTCTATTACTTCTCCCTACCACCTCCAATCACTCTCTTCGTTCTTCCTCTTTCTCTTATTGAACACCAGAATTTTTGTTTTCTTTACATTCACTTCTAGTCTTTTCTTCTTCACATATTTTCCTAAACTCTTTATCATTTCTTTCATTTCTCTTTCACTCTTTGCCACCATTACCACATCATCCGCAAACGCCAGGCTCCACACTTTTTTCTACCTACCACACACCCCCCCGCTTGTGCTCTCTCTAACATTCCGTTCATATCTGCCACATACATCGTGAACAACAAGGGGCTGAGCGGGCAACCTTGCCTCACTCCCTTTGTTGTCACAAACCATTCACTTTCCCTCTCCCCTGCCTTCACTTTACTTTTTGTCTTCTCATATATCTCCTCCACCTTCTCACTCTTCGTCAAATGTTCCAGGATGTATACATTATCCATAGTTCCCCTCCCCTATCTAAATCCTGCTTGGCTGTCTGGTAATGCTCCCTTTTCCTCTATCTCTCTGCTCATCCTTTCATTCAGAATTGATGCATACAACTTGTACCCTGTGTTTAGGAGAGTTATCCCTCGGTAATTTTCTACTTTATTTTTCTCCCCTTTTTTGTAAATGGGGTAAACTACCCCCTCTCTCCACCCTACCGGAAATCCTTCTCCTCTCCACACCCCAGTCATTACCTCCAACGGCCTCTCTAGCATTCTTCTCGTCCCATACATCCACGACTCATTCTGTATTCTATCCCTCCCTGGTGCTTTCCCTTTCCTCAGTTTCTTCACATGCCTCTCCACCTCTTCCATTGTAATTTCTTCTCCTTCAGGTTCTACTCGGTTTCTCTTCGTCTCTACTTCCGTTTTCTTTTTTTCCTTTTCTCCCTCCAGCAGCCTCATGAAGTACTCCTCCCACTCATTCATCGTTATCTCCTCGCTCCCATTTTCTTTTTTCTTTCTCTCTCTATTAATATAGTTCCATACCTCCTTCTCTGTTCTTATTGCTTTTATCTCTTCCTCCTCTCTGTAATTCTTCTGCCTCTTCTTCTCCCTGCATGTCTCTCTGTATCTTCTTTTCGCTTCTAAAAAGCCACTTCTGTTCCGTTTAGTCTTTCTCCACTTTCTTAGTTCTTTTATTGCTTCCTTTTTACGTTGCTCACATGCTTTGTCCCACCATTTATTCTTTCTTTTTGTTCCTCCACCTCTTACTGTTATTTCTCTTTTGTCGCTGTTTTTTCCAATATTTCTACCAATTCTTTCTCCATTTTCCCTCCTTCTTGTTCTTTAAATCTTTTTCCAGTCTTCTCTTATACTCTTCCACCCCTTGCTCGTCCCATACTTTAATTATCACCTTCCGCATTTCCTCTATTTTTTCTTCTTCTCCTCTCTTCTCTCTCCTCCTTCCTATACTTATCTCTATAGGCAGATGGTCTGACTCTACTCTTTCCCCTATTCTGAATTCTTCGACTTCTTCCCATGCTTGTTCGTTTACTATTCCGTAGTCTATCACCGTCTCTCCTCTACCGCCTATGTAGGTCCATTCTCCTTCTTCGTCCCCTTGTTTATTTCCATTCAGCACTTCCTATCCTTTCTCTTCTATCCATTCCATCAACTTCTTCCCTTCCGTGTTTTCTTTCTTGTCTTTGGGTTTTCTTTTTCCTCTCCTCTCTCTTCTTCCCAATCCCTGGCTCCTCTTTCCCCAACTCTCCCGTTAAAATCCCCTCCCAGAAGTAGACATTCTTCCCTGTTGTCTTTTAATGTTTCTTCTATCTTGCTTATTGTTTCTTTCATCTCTTTGCTGTACACTGTCACTATTTTCCACCATTTACTGTCTATTTTAACGTTTCTCACCATGTGACCTTTCTCTTCTCCCTTCTTTTTCGTATTCTCTTTTATTGCTTTTTTTACCCCTGTTATTATTCCCCCTGCTGCTCTTCCTTTTTTCTTTCCCCTTCTCGCCCCTTGCCATTCCACTTGAACTCCTTTGGTAACAGTTTTTCTATTTTTTCCCAGCTTTCTGACCATGTTTGTGTTAATCCAACAATATCGAACTCCTCCACATAGTCCCAAAAATCTTTTTCTTTTTTCCCTAGTCCCGCTACATTTCAAAATAGTGCCCTCCCCCCTGTTTTTCTCGTTACCTTCTTTGATTTCCCCCTTCCTTCCTTAGTTTCCCTCCTACTTCCTTCTTTGTTTCTTTTTTCCCGTTTCATTGTCCTTTTTACTTTGCCGTTGTCCCCCTTTTTCCCTCCTCCCCTTCTTCTTCTTATTGGAAAACCTCTAGTCTCTCTCTCTTTTCATTCCATCTCCATTGCTCCCCGTCCACTATTAATTTCCTGTATCCCACTCTTACTTCTTTCCCTTATTCCCTTTTTTCCTTCGCCATACTTCTTAGTTTCTTCTGTAAATCTCTTTCTTTCTTTGTGAGGTCGTTGTCTATGTATATCCCCCTTGTTTCCCTCTTCTCCCTAAATTTTCCTTTTTGCTTCATTATTCTTTCCTTCTCACCCCATCCCTCCATCTCCACCAACACTTGATCCTTGTTAATCCTGTAACAATCTTTTACTTTACTATCCTCTACATTTTCCTTCAAAAACTTCTCTACATCCTCTTTTTTTACATGACTTCTTCTTTCCCAGTCCCATCCTGTTATCACGATGTTGTTCTTCCTCTTTCTTCTCTCTTCGATTTCCATTCTCTCTTCCATCTTTTCCACTCTCTCCTTCCACCAGTCTCTCTCTCCTTCCCATCTCTTCTCCTTCTCTTTAAATTCTTCTCTCTGCCTCTCTATCTCACTCTTGAGTTCCTTGTTTTCTCGTCTTATTTCTTTCATCTCCTCCTTCAACTTTTGCAACAGCTCCAATATTTTTTTCTCCATCTTTGTGTCCGTCTCCTTCTCTTTCTTTGATGTCTTCTGTGTTTTCTTTACTCCAGGAGACCTCGCCGTCTTTTTACTTTTTTGAAAAAAATTCTCTTCCTCCTCTTCTTGTTTTTCTGTTCTACCCTCCCCTTTTCTCTTTCTTTTCCTTTCCTCCAGGTAAGAGTCCAGGCCTCCCTGACTGAGCGAGCTGTTTCTATCGTCTTTGTTCATCCGCTTCCTGTGGCGCCTCCTAGATGTCGTTATCTTCCGGCTTCGCCGATTTATTCTTTTTCCTGACTATATCTCCTCTTCCCGGTCCAATTCTTTCTAACTACCTTTCTCTAATACCTCTTCTCGCTTTTCTCAATATCTTCTCTAATTTTTTCTTTATATCACCTTCTATTTCTCTATTTTTCGCTACTTAACCTCTCTACCACATGTTTACCTTTAGCTCGGTAATACAGGAATCCACCGATTTTGATAACTGTTTTTTTAAATGAAAGACATTGACAAGTTCTATGTGTAGATTACTTTCCATTTTCAAAAACTTCACAGGATCATTAATAATTTGCAAATCATTTTAAGGGAAAAGCGCTCCATTACAGTCATCGATTTAAATGAGCGTGAATCGTTTTAAGTTGGACAACTGTAGCTAAAAATAGGTATCTTAGTCCCGCCCCTGAGGTTTTGTGAGCAAGTTGGCTAGGGAAGCTTATACATCTGGATGGATGTTTGGGTGCGGAGTGTGAAGAGTGTGAAATAGAGGACGAATGAAGCTGTGCAAAATACAATTCTTTTATAGCATAATTTTTCTTGCCTAAAAATTGGTTTACCAATTCCACAATATTTTATGAGCTGCGACTTTCTCAACAAATCAATCGAGAAGCGGAAGATTTATTGTTTAATCGGTTTTTCAACACAGTACTGGTAGTAATGTCTTCTGTTTCGTACATTCGATGGCCTCCGTTTCTACATTAGCGAACAATTCAATCAGAGGCATCTTACACCGCACAATAAACAAGTGTTTAGGCAAAACATTGTATATAAAGAAATTGTTCCGTTTTTTTTTTTTTATTATTATTCAGACAAGGCAAATTAAAAATTGTAATAAGTAATATGGTAACCAGTCTTTATTCAACACTATTTACGTAAGTATTCACAATTTTTTTACATTCATTTAATTACCAATTCAATACATACCACTAGAATTTCGAGTGACGGGCGATCACTAGTTTATTTAAAACCTTTAACCGAAACGCCTCAGTTCCGAAATTTTAACAATTTTATTTTCTAGCATAAATATTAATTGAATAGAGAGTTTAGGGCGTGAAAACGAACGGGAGAATTGTAAATTCATCAATATTATTAGGAGAAAACTATTTTGCTACGAAAGCGTTGAACGGACATGAATGGAAAAATAATTGAAACGATTTTTTTTTTTCTAGCAATTCTGACTTTTTTCTGGCAATAGCGGCAGGGGTAGGACGATGGTGCTGTTTTGTTGCCCAAACTTAAAATATGAAATACTGTCTACATTTTAAGTTTCACGTACAGGGAAATATGAAATTTGTTTTTTTAATGGGTCGAGCGCGTAGCGTGAGGCACCAATTTCAGTGATCCATGGAAGTTGTCCTCTGTGAAAGTTTTATTTTATAATTCATAAAATCATAAAATACCAGATACACTCCACATTTCGAGTTTCATGTACAGGGGAATATGAAATTTTTGGAGTATGTTTCTTTAAGTGGTCGAGTGCGTAGCACGAGGCACCAATTTCAGTGATACACGGAAGTTACCGTTTGTGAAAATTTGTTTTTTCATGGATCATTGAAATTAGTGCCTCGCGCATTTCGGAATTTCTAGAAAAAAGTCAGAATTGCCAGAAAAAAGTTGGACGGCAAGAAAAAAAAACGTCAGATATTTTCCCATTCATGTCCGTTCAACGCCTTCGTATACACGGCCGTTGGGTTTTATATGACCTCGGAAGTATTGTTCAATTCGTTCTTCGAACTCGTCTCAAAAAAAAATCTTTGGATTAGCCGTAAAAACTATCCTAACAGAGCGGAAAAAAATATGTAGTACCTAGATTGTAAAAGTGGGACTTTTCGTGACAAGTCTGTAGGTTTGGTAACTACAGACGAGCCACGTAAAGTCAATTTTCTTCGAATAACACATGCCATTTTTCTTTCAAATGCAGAAAATCACAAAACTTTTTCGGCCGACAAAAAATTCTGGGCCTCCGTCCAACCTGTCCTAAGGGGGCTTCTATACCAAGGGCCTATCCCTGTCCCATGGGTCCCCTTGTTGCAAGGGGGCCTCCCTTTCCCAATCTGGCCTGTCTGTCCCAAGAGGGCCCACCTGTCCCAAGAGGACCCGCCTGTCGAAAGGAAGTCTCCCGTCAATAGGAGGGCCCGACTGTTCCAAGGGGGCCCCGTGTATCAGAGGGGCTTTGATATTGTCGTTGCCCTTCGATGTTTTAATAGTTATTCTGCTATTCGGGGCGGAGAAAAATCCAACAAACAACTCACGCATTTATTAAAGCTTTTATCGAAAATTCCTGCTTCCTATTTTCTTGCCCCAGCAGGCAAATGATCATTTTGAAGACGTTTTCGACTATTGAAGAATAACTAATTTTAGACGGAGGCCCACAAATATCTTGTCTGCCTAGGCTGAGAAACCGACATCATTGACTATTGACTTATACAATGACACGTTTTTTTATACGTTTGAAGAAATAATTAATTAAAAAAAAAGAAACCGATTTTAAAAAACACAAAAGTAACGTAAACTAACTAAGTGTTAAGTGTCAAGCGCTTCTCGAATGAGAAAACGACGACTGGATTAAAAAGAAGATGAAAGACGAAAACGCTAAAAAAATAGAATCATGAATTTTGAAACAATTATTAAGTCCACAGGAGCGCGAAAATAGATTGTCGATTCTGAGAGCATGTAAGTGTTAAATAAATTAAGAAATGAATGTCAAAAAGATCGAGACCATCGCTTTACGATGACTTAAGATTCAAGATTTGATATTTGAAATTTTATATTCGAGATTAGAGATTCTAGGACTGCGCATCCAAATTTGGAATTCTACATTATACTTTGCAGACACAAAATTCCAGTTTCGGGATTTGTAGATGTAGAAAAAAATACAAATTTTACATACCGTGTATAAATAAGCGGTTATACTTTTCACGACGTGGTACAATCATTTTGGTTTTTCCGCTGGGTCTAACAAAAAAGTTCGGTCAAAATTTCGCATCTTTTGGAGCGATTTGATTATATAATGAAACGAGCAAACGAAAATAATCCGATTATACTAACCTCCTCATTCGACGTTTTCCGCGAAAGACCAGCCCAGCTGCGTTGTCGTGGTGTTTCGGCGCAATCCGTCTCATGACTCGGAAGTATAATCGATTAAATTTCTTTTTTTTTGTCTGATTTAGAATAAAATAAATTTATTGAGAAAGCCACACGACGAAAGAGCACTGTCAGAAATAATACTATTGCGAAGACTAACTTCATCCTCTAATTGAGGTTATATACTATTGAAATTGTCTTCTTTATAATATATAAAAAAATAAATCAGCACAATTACGATCGTTAGACGTCCCTCTAAGAATTCGTTTTTGGACTGCCCCCATCCCTTTAAACTAAACTACATGGGTTAGATTTGCTGCGTCCGTATACGGACGCAGTACAGTATGGTCGTGGACGCAGCATTGAATGCGATTTTGCAAGCATTTACATCCATAATAATTTTCGTGTTACCAATTTACGCTCATCACTGTCTTGTCCTCCTGCCACGTCTTTTCGAGTCGATTACCATCTGCTCAAATTTAAATTTTGCGGGTTTTCAGTTTTAAAATTTGACGTTCATGACGCCTCATATTCAATATTGTGGTAGTGCAAGTGCTCTTGAAATCCTCGAACTCGCCCAGCTCAGACAACGTTACAATACTATCTTAAAGGTAATCGCCGCAGGTATCGCGGAAAATATCGCGTGGCACGATTGGCGGAGATCGGATCATAAAATTTTGTCTCGCCGGCGCCGCGTTTATGGTACATTTTCCGAACCAGTCTCTCTACCTGCAAAAATTAACTGCCTTAACCAAACAAGACACTACACTACACTAAAACCTCACGATTAATCAACTCTACTAGGAACAATATTAACAATGTTGATAATGAAATTTATTATTGTCTGTTCATATACAGGTTATCGCTGGAAAACGAGGGACATTTTTTATCTTATCGTGGTAGTATACCATACTTGTGCTATATTGTCATTCTGCGCAAAAACAAATACAGTTTATCAACAAGAATGGGTGTGCTGATCAAAATAATGGCATTCATCCTCATCGCAGTTGGAGGATACCGGATTTTTCTCAAGCTGAGACAACGGCGATGTAAGAGTCAAGTTTGCCTGTTGGGCAAAACAGCCATCGTAACAGGAGCCAATTGTGGTAAGTAGCTGTGCATTTGCCCGACTGTCGTTTATAAGAGATAACGTATGTGAAGGTATCGGCTACGTCACAGCTGCTGATTTTGCCAGAAGAGGAGCCAGAGTAATTCTAGCATGCAGAAACCAGAGTAGAGCCGAAGAGGCACGCGCTAAAATCATCCAGGAAACGGGAAATGAAAATGTGGTGGTGAAAATAGTTAATTTAGGGTCTCCTGATTCGGTTAGAGCGTTTGCTGAAGACGTCAACGCGACGGAAGAGCGGTTAGATATTCTGGTCAACAATGCCGGTGCTTGTGGACGTGTCGACGAAAAGGGTATTGTTGGAACACCTTTGCTACTACAAGTGAATTATTTTTCGAACGTCTTGTTGACACTCCTCCTAATCGGTAAGTTTTGATTACTTATCAGTACCTCTCTTACCATTTCTTTGCTTTTAGATTTATTGAAAAAAACAGGTTCGAGTCGCATCGTGAACGTCTCATCACTTATGGCAAGTTTTGCCACGAAATTGAACGTCGATGATCTCGACAAACCCGTTCCGGATCAAGACTACAACAATTCTAAATTGTGTAATATCTTGTTCACAATCGAACTGGCGAAGAAACTTCGAGGTACTAGTGTGACCGCATATTCTCTTCATCCTGGTTTTGTAGCAAGTGAGTTTTTCCGCAATTTGTCAGGTTTCAGCAAATTTGTTAACGACATTTTTGTGCAACTCTTTTCTATTGTAAGTTACCAAATCTACTAGCACGATATGAGAAAGGTTATTCGTAGACGTGTGAAGAAGGAGCTCAAACCAGTCTTCATTGTGCTCTAGCTGAAGGAATTGAAGTTCATAGTGGTGAGCATTTTGAGAAGTGCCAGAGGGTTGGGCGTCCAGAAACTGCCAAGGATCCTTCATTAGCAAGGAACGTGTGGAAGAAAACGATGGAGGTTATATGTTTGAAGGAGAGTGAAGATCCTTTTAGAAGAGTGTCATAAATATAGTTATAACGCAGTTTGTTTTTGTTTCCAACAGCTTTTGATAATATTCGAGGACAATTCAAAGGTGGTATTGACCTATAGGTGTATGAGTCATAGCAATTTAGTGTCTATTCACATTTTGTTTGTACATGTAATTTTTAACGATTCTTTGATCAGTCTTCACTAACTTTCAACGACGGATAACGGTTTCCTATAACTCTTGATTGCACTTATCACTTTGAAACCATTAAGTACCTTTCCACCTATTTTATTTATAATTTTACGACCTTTTATAGTAGGAGTATATTGCATAACTAACACGGAAAGTGATAAATAACGCACAAGCGGGAGGGGTTAGCCGAGTTTATTGTAATGGTGTTATTTTGACAATTATTAAATATGATTGGATGTGTAACTGTTTCATTACTCACCATTTGTTTTGTTATTATAACTGGATTCTCCTAGTAACTGTGCAGGAGGGTCTTGAAGTTTAGATTTCGCCTGAAGGATTCATCAATATAGCTTTCGGCCACGGTGGTAGATTTCCATCCCCCGTGGCGTTTAAGTGTGGTTATGTCTCTGTGACCTTGCGGAAGCAATGGCCTATATATAATTCCGGAGATTCCAGGTAGCGATTTCTTTTATATTATACCTCTCTAGAGATTTTCGCTCACCACGAAAGCTGTCAGTATTTTAGAACTGTCAAAAATCAAGCAAGCCTTAGCTCTTCCCGCCAACAATTTGAAATGAAACCTGCACAAACGTCAATGAAATGTCAATCGAATTGTAGACTTCGGAGGGGCGGCAAAATTTGAATAGCCTACTGGCGGCAAATGTGTAAATCTGCCACTGACTATATCATTTATACAATAATGGTATAATGTAAAATTATGGGTTTGCTTTGGTTTGATTTATTTCAAAGTTTATTTTCTTTTTCCCAGAGCATTTACTAGCTGACCCGGCGAACTTTGTATCGCCTCAGAATCAATAAATGTTGTGTTAACTTATTAGCTGAATTAAATTAAGTTTTTTTTTTATCAAAGGATAATGCACAGAACGCCATTTAGTGGCGTTACCGGATCCGGCATAACACGCCATCTTCATTTTTGTTTCTCTCATGTATCAGAAATGGCGAAATTTTTTTTAGTTAATTTTTCTGATGTTTTAATAGCTATTCGCTCCCGAAAAAAATCAGTCAATCCGTTCTCGAGATATCATCAAAAAATTTGAGTGTGGAGTAAACGCGTAACAGAACTGAAACTTGGTAGTTTACTCCTTATTAAACATATCAAAAATCATAAAAATCGGTCCAGTCGTTCTTGAGTTATAAACCGAAGGGGGCCCCCTGATGTCTCATTTTAACATATAAACACACCAGGACACCTATAGGGGATGATTGAAGAAACGGTAAAAAATGGTGGATGCGCCACTTGAAGAAAATCTGTAAAATATTCAATCGGATCTTGAGGGTATTAACTTATCGAATTTGGGAGCTCTCTTCATAATTACATTTCCACATTTAAACATATAAAGACACCAGCAAATCTATAGCGGAAGATTGAAGAAACGGTGAAAAATGGTGGATGCGCCACTTGGAGAAAGTCTGTAAAATATTCAGTCGGCATTTGAGGATGTAATTTGTCGAATTTCGGAGCTATCTTCATCAATACAATGTCACAGTTCAACATATAAAGACATCAAGACATCTATTTGATTGAAGAAAAATCGGTCTAGCCCAAGGGGGTCATCTGGGCCTCGATGTCCATGTGAAAAATAGTTTACCACATTTTTTCATACCCACCAAATATACAAAAGAAATTTCATAAAAATCGGTCAAGCCGTTTTGGAAGAGTTCGACCACAAACACCGTAACACGAGATTTTTATATATTAGACTAGCTGACCCGGCGAACTTTGTACCGCCCCAGAATCAATAACACAGAGGCCCAGGGGGGCCCCGGTGCCCCATGAAGCCCAAGTGGGCTCCCTGGGCCCCCATGTCCATGTGTTAATAGTTATTCTGCTATTCGTGGTGGAGACAAATCCAACAAATCAAAGATCATAAAAGCCGTTATGGGTTATAAATCCAATGAGGCCCCCTGGCCTCATGCCCATGTTTCAATAGTTATTCTGCTATTCGGGGCGAACACAAATCCAACAAATCAAATATCATAAAACCTCTTCTTAAGTTATAAACCCAAGGGGGCCTCCTGGGCCCTCAGGTCCATGTTTTAATAGTTATTCTCCAGCGCAAGGGCGCCCCCTGGGCCCCCATGTCCATTTGAAAAATACTTTACCATATATTCTCATACCTACCAAAATTGCAAAAACAAAATTCATAAAAATCGGTCGTGCCGAAAAAGCGGTCAAGCCGAAGGGGGGCCCCTGGGCCCCCATGTCCGTGTAAAAAATAGTTTATCACCTACATATTCTCATACCTGCCAAATATACAAAAAAAATCATAAAAAGCTGTCGAGCCGTTTCGGAGGAGTTCGACCACAAACACGGTGACACGAGATTCTTATACAGGGTGTCCCAACTAAAATTTGTACCCCCCAACAATTCCAATTTCGAAAGACTCAGAAGAAAACGCTCGAACAGGTCAATTTTGTTACCAAGGGGGACTAAATTGTACCAAACTTTTATGGCTTAGGTCTCACCCCTTTAGCCAGGGGAGCCACCCTCTTAAAAAATTTAAATAGCATGGGGGGTCGTCTGATACATCATTTTAAAGCTTATTCAATACATGCCCTCTAACAATTAATTTCGGTAACAAAAACAACATCATTGACATCTTCCCAGACATATAATCGTAAATTATTGCCTAAAAAAGTTGAGTTTGTTGTGTTTTTAAAATGTTTTTTTTTAATCTCCACACTTCTAACATTTGTTGTATAATACATATTATACTACTATTTTATTTCACAAATAGAGATACCTTTGAAGTAAGTGTTCCCAAAAATCTGTGAGACACTGAACTGTGTGCTTTTTCGAAAATTTCGTCTACATGTTCTCCTTCTTATGTTTATTCTTTCGTAAATTAATTACCTTTTTAACGAGGGGCTGTTAACTTGGAAAAAACAAAAATTGAAAAAAATGGCAATCAAACGTGAGGTACAGCTTGTGTCTGCATAATCAAAAGTTTGCAAATCTAACATCCAAATCAGAAACGTCATTTAGCAGAAATACCAATTAACCTGAAATACCACTCGTGTTATTCAAAAGTCCCAAAGTCATTAATTTAGCACAAATTTTCAGTTTTTCTTAATTAAATAAAGCCAAATTCGAAAAAATAGTATATTACACGCGTTTCACAAGCCGAAATTGTAGCACTCGTGCCTTTGGAGCACTTCTCGCTGCGCTCGTCGTGCCCCAAACTGCTCGTGCTACAATTAACCGTCTTGTGAAACTTGTATAATAATATACTATTCTTGACTACAGTATCCCTAAAGATTTCTCCACAACTGCATGAGGAAATCCTGCCACTTCAATAAATTCAGGATAGGCCAGGCGACAGAGAGTTCAATAAGGAAATAATTAGTGGAAAGCTGGAAATTGCCTTAAGCTCTTTATTTGGACCCACTTATTACTGTCCTAAGTTTTCCCTCTCGAGCGAAGTCGGCGTTGGCCCTTATGGCCCAAAGAAGGTACAATTTTTCAGTTTTTTGCAAATATCTCTTAAAGCATCAACTTTATCAACAAAATACTTATTAGCAAAAATAATCTAGAGTAAATTTGCAACCAAAAAGTTCTTAACCGTTTGCTTCTAAAGTTAACCGTTACGACGCTACGGCCATTCAAAGTGGAGCCCTTCTTGGTCCTTGCGGAAAAGTTATAAAAAAATCACATGCTATATCAAAGTTTCTACATGTTATAAATAATTTCGAACATCCCACCTATAGAAGCTATTAACTTGTTACAATTATAACTGCGATCTAAGACAAACAGTTTTGGCTAATTATATTCCAAGCAAATTATACGAAAAAACGACGAATAGAAGAAATAATTTATAAACTTTTGAAATTTTGGTTATGAACTCCCAGCAGGAACCCAAATAAAGATCCGAAGAGTTCCCACCCCCCGAGGAGAAACTTCATCCCTTTTGGCACAAAAAACCGCCCCCGAGCGTGACCTCATTAAGCTTTTCTGCATTTTTCTCGTAAGCGGTAACTCCGACGAGAAAATGTTATCTGACTGATGTTCTTCATTAAATTCTGCATAAAATTGGTCTCATGAAGTTTTTGTCTATCTCCCACCCAACGCTCATAAATGACGTTGAAAAATGAGTATAGTTTTCAGCGCTGCAACTGTTTGTCTTATATCGCAGTTATAATTGTTAATAGCCTGTATTTGATATAGCATGTGATTTTTATAACTTTTCCGCAAGGACCAAAAAGGGCTCCACTTTGAATGGCCGTAGTATCGTAACGGTTAATTTTAGAAACAAACAGTAAAGAACTTTTTTGTTGAAAATTTACTCTAGATTATTTTTGCTAATAAGTATTTTGTTAATAAAGTTGATGCTTTAAGAGATATTTGCAAAAAACTGAAAAATTGTTTCTTCTTAGGGCCTTAAGGGCCAACGCCGACTTCGCTCGAGGGGGAAAACTTAGGACAGTAATAAGTGCGTTCAAATAAAAAGATTAAGGCCATTTCCAGCTTTCCACTAATTATTTCCTTATTGAGGCATTTTTTTGCTGTTGCCTGGCCTAGGAGTGTTGAACACATCTTTTGGATCCATTTGAATGTCCCTTCCTGTTAAACATTCCTGCATCACATTTGATCATGCCAAAAATGGCAACTTTTTTGGCTGCTTTCAATTCCATTGCAAGCCTCAGAGGTGCATGCAATCCTTGTGTATTGCGTAGAATGGCCATGTTTATTTTCTCAACATTTTTCCTACAATTTAATTGTGATTGCTTTAAAGGGTAGACACCATCTAAAGTGTTTCTCACTGAACACAAACCGCTAGTCATCACATCAGGGACCCCATAACGCAAACAAGGCAATGCAAAACTAATTTTGGAGCCAAAAATTCACAAAGTTTGAACTTTGAAAGAATGAATCGGCAGGAATTGTCAAAATGATGCTGTCGGCTGTCACTTGATGTGTGCCGGATGTTTCACGCACGTCCTGGCTGATGCTCGTTTGCGTGACGAAGACTCTACTTGTCCCGCTTGAAGAGCTGAAATCAGCAAAACCACAGCCGCTAGGAATTTGGCAGTGGAAAACGCTGTCGCTAAATTGCTCACAGAGAGAGACTTTCAGGTTGTAAGTTCGACAGAATTGGATGCCCATGGCGTGGACCACATCACGAGAAGGAGCAACACGAGCAGATATGCGGTCACCCGCAGCTTTGGAAGTATTGGATCAGAATCATCAAGGTTTTCAGCGTTCAGTTACCAGTGGGTGGTGAAAGCAAAGATTAGCGACAGTCAGAAAGATCTCATCCAAAGTTTAGAGAGAGATATGACCTACCAGCTGATACTCAAATCAAAAATACAGTCAACCCTGAACCTAAGTTACAATGTCTTTTGCGGTCCAGTGGGGGGATAGTAGTAATAGATGCACTTTTGATCTGATGCACTTTTGTCTGATGCACTTTTGTATGATGCACTTTTGTCTGATGCACTTTTGTCTGATGCACTTTTGTGTGATGCACTTTTGTCTGATGCACTTTTGTCTGATGCACTTTTGATCCCGGTACTTTAGACCCTGCACTTTAGACCCCGGTACTTTTAGATCCGGCACTTTTGTTCCCGGTACTTTTGATTGGAATCTTTTTACATCGACATGTTAAGACTTGATTTTATTCATTAATTGCAAGGGTCCCTTTCCAAAACATGAGATTAAATAATATATCTCGAGAATTTATTACATGTTAAGACTTGATTTTAAATATTTATGAGAAATCATTAATTTAAGCCCCTATTTACATAAAAGCGGATAATTTTCTACAATCAAGTTGTAACCTGCAAGGTTTTATCAAGTTCTAAACTGTATGGATTTATAAAATATCAATAGACCGTCATCCGTTTGGTTAAGTTAATAATAGTTTGTCGGCATCTTTTTACATCGACATGTTAAGACTTGATTTTAAATACTTGATGCGAAGTCGTTAATTTCAGCCCATATTTACATAAATGCGGATATTTCTCAAAGAGAGCGTGGGAATCTGCTATTTTGAAAAAATGATCCTCTTAGCAGGTTGGTACCAGATGGCTTATAAATTTATCAAAAGTCGTCATCCGTTCAGCCCCTGATAAGCTAAGAGTTGGCTCGGCACTTATTTTAGAAGTGTACGATTGGATGCGTAATTATAACATCTGTAAATTCATGTTAAGCCACACAAAATTCAAGAAAAATTAAAAATATCAAAGTAAATTTATTGTAAAATATAAACTATTCAGAAAATCACTGTGGACACATTGCAAAGTTTTAAACGTCTTGACAATAGGTGAAAAAATAGAAAAAGATACAGAAAAATTGGAAACTTTTTTAATTGAGTAAATACGGTAAATGTTAAGGGTTTTGTGAATTTCATAAGATAAGGATGTTTTGATGGTTGCATAATTCATTTAAATACATTGTTAACAGTAATAAATATACAAAGTTTTAAACGTCTTGACAATAGGTAAAAAAGAGAAAAAGATACAGAAAATTTTAAACTTTTTAATTGAGCAATTAATATTTAACTAAATAGTTAGATATTCACTTTTTGAAAATTATTATTATTCTGATGTGGTAATTTTTGGATTAAATAAAATTAATATTTTGAAATTATTATTATTCGTAGGTCCCATTCCCGTATAGCAACGAAGTAAAATTAAAAGATTAAATCGCCGTAAAAAGAAGAAGCCAATATTTAGAAAGTGTAACAAATGTAGATAATTGTAATAAAATAATAATAATGATATATAAAAATATACATTTATTTACATATATATTTATTCACAGCTTATTATAAATAATTATCAAGAAGTCGATAGTAACAAACGATAGACAGATGTAACGTATAAAAGGGGTTAGTCCCAACTCTCCTCCACCTCAATGTTAGTCTCCAGTTGCTTGAGGTAGCTTAAGTCCTCCCACTGTGGTCTAGGACCTTGTTGTTGTTGCTGTTCTTTTAATTGTTCACGTTGTGCCTGGTACATCTGATCTAGCCTCAGTCTATGTTCGGCACGGTGACAACGAATTATATGATTTGATAGCCTATGGGCTAGCATAACGTGGTTATTGTTGTAGGGGCACACCCTAATGTCCTCTAAAAACAAAAGAAACAAAAAACTAATAGATTAAACTAGAAAGATGTAGCTTTATATGTCACTTACCTTCCACCGGATCGTAGTAGAAGTTGACTTTTCTTTTATTTTGTTTTGCAGCCATCTTGTGTGTTACGTATTGCTTCTAATGGTCGAACAAGAGTGTATTTGGAACTGAATATCTGTACAGGCTAGTGGCTGGCTTTTATACAACGCTGAGTTCTCCCATGAGCATTAAAATATCACACCCTTAAAAATAAACATTTTCCCATGATAGGGATGTCAATAAATTCTCGAGATATATTATTATTTAATCTCAAGTTTTGGAAAGGACCCGCCAACTCTTATCAGAGGCTGACCGGATGACGACTTTTGATAAATGTATAAGCCATCTGGTAACAACTTGCTAAGTGGAGCATATCAGCTTAAGACGAAAATAATTCGTTTTTTTCATAATTTGCTATGACCTTTTAGCAATTTTTTCATTTTGCAATATAAATTTATAGTTGACAGACAATTTTGTCCGTGCTAACATCGCGCCAGATGTAATTTTAGTAAAAATTGAGTTCTTCGCGAGAAGCCGTCACTTATTGTTATTATTTAAAATGCATACAATGGACTTACAGATGAATATGGACACATTGCAAAGTTTAAATGTCTGGGCATAAAGCGTGTTAAGCTGCACAAAATTCAAGAAAAATTAAAAAATGTATCAAAGTAAATTTATTGTAAAATATAAACTATTCAGAAAAATCATTGTGGACACACTGTAAAGTTTTAAAACGTCTTGACATAAACCGTTTAAGCTACACAAAATTCAAGAAAAATTAAAAAAAAATGTATCAAAGTAAATTTATTGTAAAATATAAACTATTCAGAAAAATCACTGTGGAAACATTGCAAAGTTTAAATGTCTGGGCATAAAGCGTTTTAAGTTGCACAAAATTCAAGAAAAATTAAAAAAATGTATCAAAGTAAATTTATTGTAAAATATAAACTATTCAGAAAAATCACTGTGCACACAATGCAAAGTTTAAATGTCTTGGCATAAAGCGTTTTAAACTGCATAAAATTCAAGAAAAATTAAAAAATGTATCAAAGTAAATTTATTGTAAAATATAAACTATTCAGAAAAATCATTGTGGACACACTGTAAAGTTTTAAAACGTCTTGACATAAACCGTTTAAGCTACGACGCCCCGCCGCGCTTAATTTTTCAAGTACCCAATTAGCGTCTCAAGTTCTTAAGTTTTCACATGGCGGCTGGGGTGCTTGGCGGCGGGCGTCGCGGCGCTCGGACGCGCCGCGGAACCCGGCGTTGCAGGGTGGACCCCGACATTAATTTTAAACGCTCAAGATAACTGGCAAACTTCTTCTTATCACCTCAGAATCTCTATCATCCGGTGTTACCGTATCGATGTAACTAACGGTGAATTGACGTTCCACCTAGAATTTTCGTTTACGCAAATCGATAAAGAAATATTAAAGTTGAAGAACCGCGACTTGGTAATATTTATCTGTGATGAATTTTAAACTACTTTTCAACTTGCCTTAGTAATATCAAAAGGAAATAAAATAAAATAAATATTCTCAATGAAAATTTGCTACTGCGGATTAAAAAGACGGCCGCACGACCTTACCTGAGTAAACAAGAATCTGTTAAACTTTAAACATGTAAATTGAGAAACTGAAATGTTTAGAAAAGTTAGAAAAGTTAGAACCTAAAATGAAGACTAAAAATATGAGACGAATAGTTACACGTAGGCGTTAAGACATTGAAGACCTTAGTAAAACAAGAATCTATATGAAACTTGAGACGAAAAGTTACACACGTTTAATAAGATCCTCATGACTTGAGTAAATGAGAAACTGAACATTTTCAAGTCTCCAATTATCGTCTCAAGTTCTTAAGTTTTCACATGGCGGCTGGGATACTTGGCGGCGGGCGTCGCGTCGTCCGACGCGGCACTGAACCCGGCCGTGCATGGTGGAACACGGTATTAATTTTAAACGCTCAAGATAAACTGGCAAACTTCTTCTCACCTCAGGATCTCTATCATCCGGTGTTACCTTATAGATGTAACGGTGAATTGACGGTCCTCCTAGAATTTTCGTTTACGCATACCGATAAATAAATATTAAAGTTGAAGAAACGCGACTTGGTAATGTTTATATGTGAGGAATTTTAAACTACTTTTCAAGTTGACTTAGAAATATCAAAAGGAAATAAATAAAATAAATATTCTCAATGAAAATTTGTTAGGTACTGAGAATTAAGCAAACGGGTAGGTTTTTACAATTGCTAGATAGATAGAGATTAAGCGGAATCTCTGCTAGTGATAAGTGCGAAAGTCTAAAAGATGTGACTGTATGGCCGTGGAAGTTCTTTTGTTTAAGCAATCCGAAACATATAATATTTGAATAAACCACGACTTGTTAATAATATTTAAATCTGTGAGGAATTTGAAACTACTTTTCAAGTTGCCTTAGTAATATCAAAAGGAAATAAAATAACATAAATATTCTCAATGAAAATTTGTTACTGTGGATTAAAAAGACGGACGCACGACCTTACCTGAGTAAACAAGAATCTGTCTTGGCAACAGGGGTAGTCATTGGGTCGTTTATGAAAAAGCACGGACAGATGCAAACTATGCAGTTCAAAAGTGTGCAATCCAGACCACGCAGCAAATGTTCAACCTGTAGATTTTTTTTTTTGTGCTCTAATGAGAAAAAAATTGTTTTTTGGAGTACCACGATATTTAATTGGTCTGTAATAAATAAATTTTCTTTCAAATGTGATGAATTCTAGTAGTCAGTTGATGGTCTAATTTAGTATAATTATTTTGAAATTAATTAACTATCCCATTTTTTGTGATTGTTCCTGACGAGACTTCTAAGTCCAAAATTTTGTAGACGAAGAGTTAAACACCGTAATAGAATCTTCAAGACTTGAGTAAAATGAGAATTTATGAAACTTTGAACCTGTAAGTTGAGAAAATTGAAGTGTTGAGAAAATTTAAACTTAAAAGTGGCAACTAAGAACTTGAGACGACAAGTTACACACCGTAAAAAAAGAGCTTCATGACTTGAGTAAAAATAAGAATTTATGAAACTTTAAACCTTTAAGTTGAGAAATTGAAGTGTTGAACAAAGTTAAAACTTAAAACTGAAAATTCAAAACTTGAGACGAAAAGTTACACACCATAATAAGATCTTCATGACTTGAGTAAAGTAAGTCTATGAAACTTTAAACCTTTAGGTTGAGAAATTGAAGTGTTGAGAAAAAGTTAAAGCTTCTTCGCGAGAAGCCGTCACTTATTGTTATTATTTAAACTTTACAATGTGTCCCAGATTAGGTGATTTCAATGCAGTTATAATTTGAAATTGATAAAATATCCGAAAAAAGATCTTCAGGACCTGAGTAAAATAAGAATTTATCATATTTTAAGAAATTGAAATGTTGAGAAAACTTAGAACCTAAAAACTAAAAACTAAGAACTTGATACGAATAGTTACATACCGTAAATAATCTTCAGGACATGAGTAAACTAAATCTATGAAACTTTAAACCTCTAAAATGAGAAAATGAAATGTTGAAAAAAGTTGGAACCTAAAAGTTAAAACTTAGAACTTGAAACGAATAATTACCAAAACACTGTTAACCTGCAAGGTTTTATCAAGTTGTAACCTGTAGGGATTTATAAAATATCAAACTTTGATTTTTAAATATCTGATGAGAAATCATAAATTTCAGTCCATATTTACATAAATGCGGTTGTTTTTAGCGTGGGAATCTGCATGGTATATTTTACGCAAAATTTGTTTGAAATTTTTTAAATTTTTCTTGAATTTTGTGTAGCTTAAACGGTTTATGTCAAGACGTTTTAAAACTTTACAGTGTGTCCACAATGATTTTTCTGAATAGTTTATATTTTACAATAAATTTACTTTGATACATTTTTTAATTTTTCTTGAATTTTGTGCAGCTTAAAACGCTTTATGCCAAGACATTTAAACTTTGCAATGTGTCCACAGTGATTTTTCTGAATAGCTTATATTTTACAATAAATTTACTTTGATATATTTTTTTAATTTTTCTTGAATTTTGTGCAACTTAAAACGCTTTATGCCCAGACATTTAAACTTTGCAATGTTTCCACAGTGATTTTTCTGAATAGTTTATATTTTACAATAAATTTACTTTGATACATTTTTTAATTTTTCTTGAATTTTGTGCAGCTTAAAACGCTTTATGCCAAGACATTTAAACTTTGCAATGTGTCCACAGTGATTTTTCTGAATAGCTTATATTTTACAATAAATTTACTTTGATACATTTTTTTACATTTTTCTTGAATTTTGTGCAACTTAAAACGCTTTATGCCCAGACATTTAAACTTTGCAATGTGTCCATATTTATCTGTAAGTCCATTGTATGCATTTTAAATAATAACAATAAGTGACGGCTTCTCGCGAAGAACTCAATTTTTACTAAAATTACATCTGGCGCGATGTTAGCACGGACAAAATTGTCTGTCAACTATAAATTTATATTGCAAAATGAAAAAATTGCTAAAAGGTCATAGCAAATTATGAAAAAAACAAATTATTTTCGTCTTAAGCTGATATGCTCCACTTAGCAAGTTGTTACCAGATGGCTTATACATTTATCAAAAGTCGTCATCCGGTCAGCCTCTGATAAGAGTTAACGGATCCTTTCCAAAACTTGAGATTAAATAATAATATATCTCGAGAATTTATTGACATCCCTATCATGGGAAAATGTTTATTTTTAAGGGTGTGATATTTTAATGCTCATGGGAGAACTCAGCGTTGTATAAAAGCCAGCCACTAGCCTGTACAGATATTCAGTTCCAAATACACTCTTGTTCGACCATTAGAAGCTATACGTAACACACAAGATGGCTGCAAAACAAAATAAAAGAAACGTTAACTTCTACTACGATCCGGTGGAAGGTAAGTGACATATAAAGCTATATCTTTCTAGTTTAATCTATTAGTTTTTTGTTTCTTTTGTTTTTAGAGAACATTAGGGTGTGCTCCTACAACAATAACCACGTTATGCTAGCCCATAGGCTATCAAATCATATAATTCGTTGTCACCGTGCCGAACATAGACTAAGGCTAGATCAGATGTACCAGGCACAACGTGAACAATTAAAAGAACAGCAACAACAACAAGGTCCTAGACCACAGTGGGAGGACGTAAGCTACCTCAAGCAACTGGAGACTAACATTGAGGTGGAGGAGAGTTGGGACTAACCCCTTTTATACGTTACATCTGTCTATCGTTTGTTACTATCGACTTCTTGATAATCATTTGAAATAAGCTGTGAATAAATATATATGTAAATAAATGTATATTTTTATATATCATTATTATTATTTTATTACAATTATCTACATTTGTTACACTTTCTAAATATTGGCTTCTTCTTTTTACGGCGATTTAATCTTTTAATTTTACTTCGTTGCTATATGGGAATGGGACCTACGAATAATAATAATTTCAAAATATTAATTTTATTTAATCCAAAAATTACCACATCAGAATAATAATAATTTTCAAAAAGTGAATATCTAACTATTTAGTTAAATATTAATTGCTCAATTAAAAAGTTTCAAATTTTCTGTATCTTTTTCTCTTGTTTACCGATTGTCAAGACGTTTAAAACTTTGTATATTTATTACTGTTAACAATGTATTTAAATGAATTATGCAACCATCAAAACATCCTTATCTTATGAAATTCACAAAACCCTTAACATTTACCATATTTACTCAATTAAAAAAGTTTCAAATTTTTCTGTATCTTTTTCTATTTTTTCGCCTATTGTCAAGACGTTTAAAACTTTGCAATGTGTCCACAGTGATTTTCTGAATAGTTTATATTTTACAATAAATTTACTTTGATATTTTTAATTTTTCTTGAATTTTGTGTAGCTTAACATGAATTTACAGATGTTATAATTACGCATCCAATCGTACACTTCTAAAATAAGTGCCGAGCCAACTCTTAGCTTATCAGGGGCTGAACGGATGACGACTTTTGATAAATTTATAAGCCATCTGGTACCAACCTGCTAAGAGCATTTTTTCAAACCCTTGATAATAGCAGCCATGGAGATTCCCACGCTCTCTTTGAGAAATATCCGCATTTATGTAAATATGGGCTGAAATTAACGACTTCGCATCAAGTATTTAAAATCAAGTCTTAACATGTCGATGTAAAAAGATGCCGACAAACTATTATTAACTTAACCAAACGGATGACGGTCTATTGATATTTTATAAATCCATACAGGTTAGAACTTGATAAAACCTTGCAGGTTACAACTTGATTGTAGAAAATTATCCGCTTTTATGTAAATAGGGGCTTAAATTAATGATTTCTCATAAATATTCAAAATCAAGTCTTAACATGTAATAAATTCTCGAGATATATTATTTAATCTCAAGTTTTGGAAAGGGACCCTTGCAATTAATGAATAAAATCAAGTCTTAACATGTCGATGTAAAAAGATTCCAATCAAAAGTACCGGGAACAAAAGTGCCGGACCCTAAAAGGCCGGATCTAAAAGTACCGGGGTCTAAAGTGCAGGGTCTAAAGTACCGGGATCAAAAGTGCATCCTATCAAAAGTGCATCCGACAAAAGTGCATCCGACAAAAGTGCATCAGACAAAAGTGCATCAGACAAAAGTGCATCAGACAAAAGTGCATCAGACAAAAGTGCATCAGACAAAAGTGCATCAGACAAAAGTGCATCAGACAAAAGTGCATCAGATCAAAAGTGCATCTATTACTACTGGGGATGTCAAAGTCAGTCCATGTGTCTACAAATTTGAATTTGATCCCTCCTGCTTTACAATATTTTGGCACCTTTCGTTCATTTTTACAGTGTATGGCATAACTTTATTTTATTAAATATACTGAATATTTTCGTAAAGGTTTATACTTTGTAAGTATGTTTTCGTTTTGAGATCTCTATAGAATTTAGATTCTTTTCAAATAGATCTTATTTATGTACATTTTGAAGATTCATTTTATAATTTTTACGTGTGAAATGTTTTTATTTCACAGATTTTATTTATGTTACCAACATTGGCGTGTTGGCATTATTTTTAGTTGTAATACAATTTTAGTATTATGTCAAGAATATGTGTCATTTTATGTTCTTTGACACTGTAATTTCAATATTATAAAGGTAGAGTTAAAAGAGTAATTAATATCTTAATTGTATGAAAAGGGATATTGGTAGAAATATAAATGTTTAAAATAATAATAATAATTATGTAACAACTCTTGCTCGATGGTGGTATATCTTTTCCTTTTTCTTTATGTTCAGTAACTGTTGACGTTAAAATAGTAAACTATTGAGTTTTAAGAATTTTAATAAAATATACAAGAATTTAAAAAAAATTGATAAATAATTTGAAAATTAATTGAATTACGAATTAAATTAAATACATATAAAAAAAAATAATCTGACTTTAACTTTATATATATAAAATAATAATAATTCTTAAAACAAAATCCTTACTTGGATATTAGAAAATAATGATAATTATATAGTGTATTAAAAATGATTAGTGAAATTTTTAAAATAAAATAAAAAATATAAGAAACGTCGAATAGGAACGAAGGTTCAAGAACGACGACTTCTAGGATGGTATGAGAAACCGGGCAGGAACTATGATGTTAACAGTCACCACTTATTAAAAGATTTATATCGAAACTATAGCTGACGCACAGACGTCCTGTCCAAATTTCAATAAATTCGTTTTTGGACAGATCGCGAAACAACACAAAAATAAAAACAAATTTAATTAATTTTAATAAAGGCTACAATGTGTTTTTCCAGATTTTTCTACAAATATTCCCGATTTTTATTTTCAATTGAAAACATTTCCATCGCGGGAGCATAAAGAACAAAACAAAAAAAAGAATCAACCAAATATGTTGGCCAACTACTTTCAAGTAATGCGCTTACTAAGGAACAGCATTTCATTTTTATTATACAGATTAACCCCCCACCCCGTTATGGGAATTTTGAAAAACCGTTTCTTTAATTGCAATCGGTTCAGTGTATCTGGAGATTATTATACTTACATATAGAAAAAAAGCTATTCGTTTTTTATGGGCAATTGCGTTAAAAAAAACGACGTCACGTGGGCCATGTATTAAAAAAAGTATGGCGTATTACATCTGACATGTGACTGTTTACCCGTAACCCAAATTGCATGCGTGTGATGTAAATGCAGAAATGACTTGAAGATTCCAACGCTTGCTTCGTCGTCGTTGTTTTATTGGACGCACGTTATAAGTCGGCCACTAGTAGTAATAAAACCTGGATGTAATTCAAGTAATTCCAGAATAATTCCGGTAATTCCGATAGTACTTGGAATTAATTCTCGCAATATGTACAACTAATTCCATAGTTAACAGTCCCTCACCTTTTAATTAACTGTGTAATGTGCAATGTTATGTTATGTAACGTCTACGCGCGAACAATACGTGAACGAGCCTTCATACGCGAGAATCGATCGTCTACAGCAGCACGTGTTCCCACTGCCTGCACTGGGTCAGTGAAACACAAACATTTTCATGCCGCCATCAGCGAATTGTTGTCATCAACCAAGTAACTAGTTTCGGTCAATAGCGCTACAATACTCACTGCGCTGCATGGAATAATTAATTATTGTTAAAAGTCGTGTCCGATCGAAATGCCGCTTTGGGTAGTAGTCACTCAGGTGTTACTTGTCATCTTGTTTGTTATCTTTGTTGGTATAAAGCTGTATTTGAGTCCACCCACGAAATGGTGTCGAAGTCAACGATGTTTGCTTGGAAAAACGACTGTGATAACAGGGGCCAACACAGGTTAGTGGATTTTATGTGCTCGAAAAGTCTGCCGATAACACGTTTCTTGCTGCTACATAATTAATTAATGGTTTAATTTCTCTTTTTTGCCGCAAATATTAACCTTTTAGGTATATTTTCTGACAAATTCCCACACTGTTAGCACATGCTGATGCAGATGCCTACTTGTTGCAAATTGCCCCATCACCTAATTACAGTGACTTTCTCTTTCCCGTGAAAAAAAAATCTTATGCGTTTCATTGTTTTTTATAGAACAGCTTCTTTGTGACCTTGTCTGTAAAATCCTACACTGTTAGAATTTTTAATTATAAAATTTAATGTACATAATGCATAAGGGTTTTTTAGTGTTCCATAATCATATCGGTAGCCTCTTTTAAACAAGGTTTCAATCAAAATTCCATCTTATAGCTTGTATACTTTTAGTTGCCATAAAATAAAAACAACAAAAACATTAATTAAGTATGGTTTAAGATTACCAACACACAATATGTCAAGTTCAAGATTGCTTAAATGGTGTTACTTGCTAACACATCCATAAAACCCTTTTTTTTTTAATATAGTCTGGACTTCTGTATCGAGTGACAATTAGACCACCACCTGTTTTAGTCCACAAATATACCTATAATTATACATTGGAAGGCCAGTGATATGACATGCGCGAAAATATTTTACGTGGTACAAAAGTCCCTATCTTTCACAATGCTTCCTTCTAAAGAAAAGCGGACCATAGTAGCAATATTCGTTTGGAATTCGTTTGAATCCGCGATCATATTAATTGGGTCGTAAGAAGTATTTAATACTAGAATATAGCTTACAAAATAACTAAATTCAATCCCAAAATTGCGTCGAGTAACATAATTAAGTTGTATCAATAATTGTAATGTATCTATCACTTTATTAATAAATTTTATATATACAGGGTGTAACAGAAATAAGTATTAAAACTTATAACCAGTAACAGAACTTGATAAGAGCAACAATTTTTCTCAATACACTTGTTTTGTCATAAACTCAAGTTGGCCCAGCTGGGTCATGTCTCCCCCAGTATGGACTTTCTGGTCGAATAAAGAGCCGGACATTGTCGTAGGATACGTTCGACAGTCTCGTCCTCCTCTAAACACCTCCTGCACGTTGGGTTGTTT
The DNA here is from genome assembly GCA_963583935.1 of Diaperis boleti. Taxonomy (NCBI): domain Eukaryota; kingdom Metazoa; phylum Arthropoda; class Insecta; order Coleoptera; family Tenebrionidae; genus Diaperis; species Diaperis boleti. The sequence continues at coordinate 12,373,896 of OY757242.1, forward strand.
ACGATCCCCATCACAAGGAGGTGTTTCTTTAGCCTGCAATGTCCGGTCCAGATGCCCACCAAAAGGCGGAGTCTGTCCCTTGACAGAACTTGGCTCTTTTAAAGCAAGGATTTTTGACAAAATCTAGAATGGGTGTCAGTTTTGATCAGGTTTGGGAGGTAGCGGTTCGCCGGTCGGATGGGCGGTTCGGTACTATCCGGTGTTCCCGTCGCACCTTGTCGAGCCAGCTCATCGGCCCTCTCATTCCCCTCATTACCGTTATGTCCTCGAACAAACATGTCAAATTTGTTCTTCTGTATCTCCCAAGAGAGGTACGCTAAGGACATTAGCGGTCGTGGTCGAGGGGCTGATCGTGAAGGCGCAAAAACCGCTGGGAATAGCATTGGTCTCGTAACAATTTGGGCAATTTCTTCTGTAAACTACTGGTTTTTGGCAGCCATAAAACCGTATCGGGGCCGCAGCTTTGGACTTTGGGCGCGGTCTAAGCTGTTTGAGTTCTACAGTGTAGTGAAAGTTCTGAAAAAGTCTGAAAACTCTTGATGAGTCTGGAAGGACATAAAAAATACATAGAAATCTCAATTTCGTAAGAATTTAAGAAAACATTATTTTCTAAAAAAAAATTAATAAATATCTGAATAACCTGATGAGTCCTTAGACATCTTGTGCAATTTTAAATTCAAACTAGCCAATCACGGCTAAGCGCGAGTGATCACAACCAATTAGAAGAAAGATCCAACTACGTCATCTTGTAGGACGTAGGAAAGTTTTTTCAACACAACACTACTTTCTCGACAGGATTTCATGTTTTTGAAAAATGCTGGCGAGGCCTATTATGCAGAATATTAGAGGAATCCCGAAAAGGTTTCGAAAAGTCTCGCAAAAAGTCCTTAAAGTCATGATATCCTCCATAGACCTGATGAACATTGATAAACGTAACAGGCCTTAAGGAGTCTTGAAGGCTTTTGAAGAGTGTCAGATTTTCCTCAAATATTGAGAAACTATTATAAATTCTGAGGAATCTTGCAGAAAACTCGGGCGCCCCAAAAATTCTCAAATTTTGTTAGAATTTTGAAAACTCTTGATAACTCCTAAGCAATATTAAACAATTTATAGAATTTTCATTAGATATTAAATTAAATAGATTTCCAAAGAATTAAAAGAGTTTGAACAGATTTTGAACACTAAAGAATCGAAAAATATCCTCACCTTTCTCGTGAAATCTCGAAACAACATTAAAAGCACCAAAGACGAATTTAAAGAGATTTTGAAGACATCCCTAAGCTTCAAACCTCAAAGAGTGGTAAAAAAGCATTGGAGGAACCTGACAACCTTTCACCTGTAAAGTCTAACTTGAGAAGTGGGAGAACGTGAGAACTTAGGCATCCTGAAATCTGTGAAGATCATTGGCAGCCTGAGAATTTGTAAAATCCGAGATCCTGTAATATTTGAGAATTTAGGTAATATGAAAGATGGAAGAACCTAAGAACCTGAGAATTTTTAGAAACCTAACTTGGGAACTGGAGGAACCTGAGAATTTGGGCAACCTGAGAATTTGAAATCTCGGAGAACTGAGAACTTGATGAAGCAAAAGACACGAGAACTTGAGAAATCTAACGTGAAGAACCTGGAGATCTTGGAACCTTCAGAATTCAAGTAATCTGAGACCTGTGGAACCTAAGAACCTGATAACTTGAGAAACCTTTAGAACTGGAGGAATCTGGGAACTTGAGGAATATGAAAGTTTGAGCAACCTGAAAATTGCAGAACCTGAAATCTTCGAAAACCTGAGATCTTAGAGGACCTGAGAAACCGAGGAACATGAAAGTTTTCAAGATTTAAGTTGTTTGGGAATATGAAACTTTGGAAGAAACAGCGAATTTGAGTAATTTAACATGAGGAACCTGAGAATTTGAAGAATCTGAGATCCTACGAAATTTAAGCAATTAGGGAATCTGAGTCCTGGAGGAATCTAAGAGCCTCACACCTAATAAATCTAATTAGAAAAGTTGAGGAACCTGAAATTTTTGAAAACCTGAGATCTTAAGGAACCTGTGAATTTGAAGCACATGAAATCTTTGAAAACTTGAGAGATTAGGGACTCTAAGAAATTGAGGAACCTGATAATTTGAAGAACCTAAAATCCTGTAAAACTTGAGCATTTAGGGAATTTAAGTTCTAGAGAACTTGAGAAACGGAAGAACCTGGGAATCTGAAAAACTTGAGAAATGAACCAACCTAGAAATTTGAACAACCAGAAATTTTGGAAAATCTGAGATCTTAGGGAACCTGAGAAATTGAGCAAGAACCCGAGAATTTCAAGAATTTGAAATCTCGAAAACTTGAGGAACCTGAGAATTTGAAGAACCCAAAATCTTTGAAGATCTAAGTCCTTTGGGAATCTGTGCCCTGGAGGAACCTAAGAGCCTCATACCTGATAAATCTAACTTCAGAAGTGGCGGAGTCTGAGAATTACAGCAATCTGAAAATTTTAAGATACTGAAATCTGTGAAGATTTGAATTCAACGGGAAGCTGAGAATTTGAAGAACCCTGTGTAGCTGCGTGATCCTTTTGCCTTTTCGGACGATCCTTACTCCCAAACTTTTTAAAAAAATTTAATAAAGGGGGGGGGGGCGAGGTGTAAATAAACATAATTGTCGTTACTATACTCAAGACAATCCCCGTTAGATTCGGGAATATTATTTCTGTTAACGTCTGGTGTGGAATTTTGGGAAATACAATAATATAATAATTGGACTCCATATTGGGGAATAAAGAATAAAAATGGTAAAATGCTGGTATCACCAAATTTTAATTATAGTAAAAAAAAAGGTTTTTTTAACTTATAAATAATTAAAATTTAAATATATCTATGTCGAACTCCACAAACTTTAATAACTGTAAGATTACTAATGGTACATGTTTCGGCAGAATACTTCTGCCATCATCAGCCCTAATTTAACAAGAGATTAATGATACAATTGATGAATTACAAGAGGGGTTCTTACCTTAAAGAATATAAAAAATTATGACATTGACGTAATTTTGAATTAAATTTGACGTTTTCAAAGGGTTACATGATTTTTAAAAGATTTCGTAAAAACAACATTTTATAAATGTAAAAATTAAAAATGGATCAAGAGAATCTGGTAAGTTTGTTTGAGTGAAAAAATTAAAATAGTGAATTAATAATGGGATTATTGAAGTTATTCTGTTCATTTAAACAAGATCTGTTTTCCAGTTTCAAGGCTTTCCTTATTTCCAAAGTCTCGAGAAAATCTAATTTCCGGCCTTTATTGCATTTATGAATCAATTTGGAATTTGATGGTGAAAAACTATGTTTCGTTATTAATATATGATTGGCGAAAGAAGAAGGTGTTGATGGTGGAGGATCAAGATCTGTGTTGTTATAGATGTGCCTGAAATGTTCTTTAATACGGTCTGATATTTTGCGACCTGTCTGACCTATGTAGAATGACTCAAGAAATGGTTGTCATTCCAATACCATTAGTGAATCGGTCAGTTGTGGATGCGGAAGATTAAACGACAGGCGGAGAGAAACTGGATCAAAGAATGCATCAAAGAACATTATCGCCACCTCAACATCGTGAATAGAGACCTCAAATGGCTTTACTTTGAAATCAATTTCTCCCTGGACCACCTACAGTTCGACTATGTGGACAGACTTATTAGAGATAGATTACAAGACTTAGCACATAGGAAATACGAGAATCTAGTAAGAAAGTTAGATCACCTTTGCTTTGAACAATTAAACATGCCATTTAAAGATAAGAGGTCCATCTTAGACCATCATGTAGAATCTTTACCTATTCAAAATAGTCAAGCTATAGATCATAAATTTCACAATAGAGTTTTAAATGACAGTAATACCTTATTTTCAGAGTCTGAAATTAATTTTCTTTCCAAAGGCCTTAAATACAATGTCCAACCATTAAATATCCAACACGTAAAAGAAACACTTGCAGTTGAAACAGAAATCATCACCAATCATTATAATACACCATTGATACCCGATACCATTCCATCACTAGTAACTACATTAACTACCTTATCTAAAGACCCCCACAATATCACAAAGAACATTTCAGATTCAAACATGATTAAAAGCTTAAAAACAAAAATTAAAGAAAACAACATTTGTATTAGTAAAGCTGACAAGGGTAATTGTTTGGTAATACTTAACAAACAAGATTACTTAAACAAAGTAGAGAATTTCTTAAAATCTGGTGAGAGTCATTCTACATAGGTCAGACAGGTCGCAAAATATCAGACCGTATTAAAGAACATTTCAGGCACATCTATAACAACACAGATCTTGATCCTCCACCATCAACACCTTCTTCTTTCGCCAATCATATATTAATAACGAAACATAGTTTTTCACCATCAAATTCCAAATTGATTCATAAATGCAATAAAGGCCGGAAATTAGATTTTCTCGAGACTTTGGAAATAAGGAAAGCCTTGAAACTGGAAAACAGATCTTGTTTAAATGAACAGAATAACTTCAATAATCCCATTATTAATTCACTATTTTAATTTTTCACCACTCAAACAAACTTACCAGATTCTCTTTGATCCACTTTTAATTTTTACATTTTATAAAATATTGTTTTTACGAAATCTTTTAAAAATCATGTAACCCTTTGAAAACGTCAAATTTAATTCAAAATTACGTCAATGTCATAATTTTTTATATTCTTTAAGGTAAGAACCCCTCTTGTAATTCATCAATTGTATCATTAATCTCTTGTTAAATTAGGGCTGATGATGGCAGAAGTATTCTGCCGAAACATGTACCATTAGTAATCTTACAGTTATTAAAGTTTGTGGAGTTCGACATAGATATATTTAAATTTTAATTTAAATTTACTCCACTTGGATTTAAGAACATTCTTCTTGTTTATAAATAATTGTTTAAAAAAAGAAATTGATACCAGCATTATACGATTTATTTCAACATTTACTGAAAAAACAAAATTTGAAAACGCTAAAAATTAAAGGCATAATGGGAAATTTAATAAAAAATAATTAAGCGTTGAGGAGGTGGCTCACCCTAGCGGCAAACCGTCCCTGCATAATATACGGGGGGCGATTGCTATGTTTATAGCAACGATCTAATATTCTCTAGATGCGCTGTGGAGAGAGAGGCATTGACTTGAACATACAAGTGAGACAGCGCATGACAATCAGCTGATCAAGGGCAAAACACCAAAACATTCATGTTGCTTGCCTGTTGTTTTGGTTTGTTTCATTGTTTGTTGCTGTGATTTCATTCAATTTGATGTTTGTGGGATAAGATGGTACAAAGTTGTGCTGCATACGGTTGCACTAATCGAGCAAAGAGAGGTAGCAAGATATCATTTCACAGGTGAGTTAAATCTCATACTCTTACCTAACAATCGGCGAAAAAAAATTAATTTTTCATAAAACTAGCTTCCCCACGGACCCTGTTTTGCGAAAGAAATGGATCATTGCAACAAAACGAGATGGATTTGTGCCCTCTAATTATTCAAGGTTGTGTTCAGAACATTTTGAAGAAAATTGTTTTGTTTACAACTTTGGAAAGAAAAGTTTGAAGAATGGTGTAGTTCCCACATTATTTAAATTTCCGGATCATTTAAAGAAACAACAGCCAAAGCAAAGATCTGCTAGGTTAAAAAATGTTCCAACTGTGGAGAAAGAATCAATTATGTAATTATCAAGTACTTATATTTGTGTGAAATGTTAGTAATAATTTGTGTCTTTACAGTCCGTCAACATCAACGTCACCCTCTTTTTCTCAAGAATTACAATTATCCACAGTATCCATCAGTGAAGACAAAAAAAGTACTTTTTGTGAAGAATTACCATCAGTATTCCAAGCGATGAAAGCAAGAAAAAGGTACCTAACTGTCAAGTGAAAAAGTTATATCTACAATGTGTCCAATATTCATTTTGTTTTAGGAAAAGAAGTCAACCTGTTTACATGGGCGACATATATCCAGAGGATTTGGATAATCCAAAAAAATTTAAAGCAATGTGGCAAATTGCAACAAAAACTATAGATAGGCAGAAGAAAACGATATTGTACTTAAGAACAAAAGTGCAGAGGCTACAGAAGAGAGTTAATTCACTTCATGATCTTATAGATCATTTAAAGACCAATAATAAAATTTCACAAGACTGCCATTCGATACTTCAGGTGTGATAGTTATGACCAGAAACCATGTCTATGCAGACAACAGAATTTTTATTTTTATTTTTTTCTATTGCATGCAGGAGGCTTTCTGATGCTTGTAGGTGGTTCTGAAAGTAGGTACAGCTTTGTTTTGCAAGGCATGTTTTTCAGCCTAACAGGTAGGTACAATTCCAATAAATGTCACTTTTTGCCATAACAGATTATAGCAAAAAGTGACATTGATGGATAAAATTTATTGTCCGCAATTGTACATTATAAATATAATAAGCTTTAGTTTGGTGCTGTAGTTTGCTAGTGGAGCATTTTGCAGATTTATTAAGAGGAATAAATGTTTATTTCAGAAAAGGGGGAAATGTGTACAATTTTACGTATTTTTTTACTTAACCGTTTTTTTGCTTTTTTAGGAATGCGTACCCAACTCTGAAAAACAGTTGCTTTTGCGTCAATTGAAAATGGTTACAGAAAGAAAATTTCCAGCTGAATTGCGAATATTCGCGCTCACGTTACATTTTTATTCTTCTTCAGCCTATAATTACGTTAGGAAGACTTTCGGTAACTGTTTACCACATCCTAATACCATCAGAAAATGGTATTCATCAGTGGATGGTTCACCAGGATACACTGCTGAATCCTTAAATGCTGTCAAAATGAAAGTTGCAGAACTTCAAAAAGATGGAAAAGAACTGGTATGCTCGCTGATTATGGATGAAATGTCAATCCGTCAGCACATTGAATGGAATGGCAAGAGAAGTCTGGGATATGTGAATTTTGGTTACAACATTGAAAGCGATTCTTTACCGTTGGCTAAAGAGGCATTGGTCTTTCTCATTGTTGGCGTAAATTGTAGATGGAAAATACCTGTAGGATATTTTTTGATAGACTCTTTGTCAGCACAACAGAAAGCAGATTTAGTTAAAGGATGTTTAATAATGTTACAAAAAACTGGCACTAAAATAATATCTTTAACATTTGATGGAGCAGCAGCAAACCTGACAATGGCAAAGATTTTAGGAGCAGATTTGAATCTTTCATCCCTTAAACCATTTTTTTTGCATCCCCAAACACAGGAAGAAATATTTATCATTCTTGATCCGTGTCACGTTATAAAGCTGATACGAAATGCTCTAGGTGATTGGGGTGGATTTTATGATAAAGAAAACAAAAGGATTTTGTGGCAGTATTTTAAAGATTTAGTCGCACTCCAAGAAAAAGAAGAATTACATTTGGGCACAAAGATAAGACGAAGGCATATTGATTATCATTCAGAAAAAATGAAAGTTAAATTGGCGGTGCAAGTATTTAGCTCCAGTGTGGCGGATGCTTTGCAATACTGTGATTTAGATTTGAAACATCCATCTTTTCAAAGTTCATCTGCCACAGTTACATTTTGCCGCATTATTGATAAATTATTTGACATATTGAATACGCGAAATTCATTAAGTAAGAATCCTTTTCGAAAACCTCTTTCAGAATGGAATATCTCTCATATAAGGACCTTCTTCACAGAAGCCAAAAGCTACATCTTAAACTTGAAAAATTTGTCAGGTGAGAAGATGGTTTTTGGGAAACGAAAAACGGGGTTTCTTGGTTTAATCATTAATATGTGTTCAGTGCAGTCCATTGTTGAAAAGTACATTATTCAAAAAAAATATTTATCCTACTTATTAACGTACAAGGTCAGTCAGGATCACATTGAAACTTTTTTTTGTGCTATCAGATCAAGGGGGGGATTTAACAATAACCCGACAGCTTTCCAATTTGAAGCCGCTTACAAGAGACTTTTAATTCATGCCGAAATTTCTTCGAAATCAACAGCGAACTGTCTTCCCCAGGATGACACTTACATATTAAACATCGCTTCGACAGATCCGAAAAAGAAAATTGTTCCCAACAATGACGTGGACAGTTTAGTTTCATCAGAAGAGTTTGATTTTGACGAGTTGTTATTTAACAATATAACTTCTGAATACACTGATGATGTTATTGCTTATATTTGTGGTTTCATAGTTAGAAAACTAAAAAATAAAATGAATTGTGCCGAATGCTGCGCTCAGCTAGAAACTGAACACTCATTTTCCAAATTAATTGATAGAAAAGACCGCGGAGGTTTAGTAAAACCGTCTGTTTCTGTCGTGGAAATATGCAAAATTGCAGAAATAATTTTTAGAAGAAATATGGACTTTAGTGGCAATGTTCTTTTAAAACTTACTTATTTAACAAAAAAACATATTAATATTAACAATTATTTTGCGGGCTTACACGATCATATTTTAGATCAAGACCCTCTGAATAATCACTTATTGCAATTATTGAATTTAATTTTAAAGTATTATTTCACAATTAGAATTCATCATAAAAATATGCAAATGAATGAAGTTAAAAAACGAATCAGGCACAAATATTCAAAATTAATTTTGTTTCAGCATCAGTAGGATAGGTAATCATTTTAAATTTTCTAGTTGGTTATTTGACTTGTAATTCTAATTAGGTATTATTATTGTTATTCATGTATTTAGTTAGTTTTGGGTATGAGTTAGTTTGTTTATAATCCGTTAATAAATGTATGCTTGTAATCTTGATAATTGTATATCAAATGTAGTATTATAAATAAATAAAATCTAATAACTCGCAGTCAAGTCCATTACGAGCATTTAAAAGTTGCCCACAGTCACGTGGTATCATTCTGTCGGTCTTTGTCGTACTCGATAGTCGTTCATATGCTCTTGCCCACTCTTATGGTTGAAATCAGTTCGCTGCATTGAATCGCTACGTTACGGCGTATCTAGAGTACAGCTATTAGGTCATTGGTTTATAGGTACCATAATACAATAATTACTGATAAATATAGACAAAATGTAATATTTTTGTTTTGTTTTTCTCTATATTAAAAGCATTACGTTGTTATGGAAACGAGAATAGAGTGTGAATTATTTGCAGCACAATGCTTTTTTTTAATGAACTGTACCTAGTTTAATAAATTTGCACGAATTTTACAAAGGCGTGACTATATTCCGTTACAAATTCTATGTAAATACGAAGGAAAATTAATTGAGACAATAGACAAATTTAACACTCCAAACAATTTAATAGATACATAATATTATATAGAAATAATTATACACCTAAAAATACTTTCAATACACTGCTTTGCTTCGACATGTAGAAGTAATTATTATTATTATTTTATTCCTAATTATTTATCTAGGTTTTATAAACAAATAAACAGTCCTAAAAAATAAAGCGGGCAAAATTAGGATTTACTCAATACGGGTAGGTATTCTCGCTTTGAACCAGTCGATTGGGATTTCCATTATGGAAATTCAACTAATTTTGTTAGTTTCCTGTTGAGTGTCATCAAGGGCATTATACAAGGAGAGAAAAAAATTAAGATAATCGTATTACAAAACTTTCAACAAAATGAAAAAGTCGCCGAAATATGGCGCTTCTTCAGCACCGTGCTGCTATATTATTATAAAAATATTATTGTTTATAAGTAAATGCAAAGCGTATATATTTTATTTTTTGCATCTATATAAATACATATAGTCAATTATGTGGACGAATTACAATTATTAACCTACACTAATTAGTGATTGCATATAAATATATTGCATATTTGGGCATGATGCTCATGTAGGTATATTTCATCAAAAGTTGCATAGGTATGGGACCTTGTCTGAGAAATTCTTAGATTTTATTATTGTCATTGTCATTGTCGCGGGTGGCTCGTCTGCATCGTAAACACTATCGTAAAAATAAAATAAATCAAAATTAGGTACTTTATTTGCACATAATAGTTTTCAAAATAGACCTATAATTACCAAATAGGGTACATGGTTAGACGCAGCAATTTTTTATGCCGATAATTTTATTAAAGATATAGATATATATTCTCGAAATCTGAAATCTGAAGAAATAATTAAAACTTCGGAATTGCACCAGCACTTTGAATTTATTAAGACACACTAGCTGGAAACAAAAGATTTGCCTCTATCAGAACGAAGTGTGCCGATGTATAAACATTTATATTTTCAGACAAAAGACAAAAATTTCTATTGGAAACTTTTGAACAAAATTTATTATAAATTGTTACAGAAATATGTTGGAAAATAATAAAAAAAACAAGATTTAATTTAATAATTGACTAGGATTAAGAAAATTTTGTGTGAATAAATTAATCCAACTTTGTTTTCAATAATTTTTGTCAAACCTTTGCATATTGTACTACATACAAATAATAGTCGAACTGACTGCATATTTCTTTAAAAATTAATGCATATTATACCCGACCCTACCTTCACATGTTCGACACCATCAGACTCGACACCCTCTCGACACTTCGAATCTTCAACAGTAAAATGAGTGAAATGGCGTTTAGGGAGAAAGTAGTAAATTAATTCGTTAGAAAAGATTGTGTTGGTACAGAGACCACTGTACAGGGCCAACTTATGAGAAATCATTAGCATACAGCTATTTGGTAAGGTTTGATAAGATAACTTCCAAATTAATTTTACCAATTATTTATGATTTTAGAAAAACCGTTTAAGTTCAATTGGTAGGGGGACTACTGTTCGTCAAGCCGTGATCATATTTCTACGTCTATTATACGAAATTTTATATTCGTTTTAGATCAAAATTGTACGTCTATATTTAGTCGAATTTGTACGAAATATTTACGTCTATCACTGTACGTCTATATTTAGTCGAAGTTGGATGAAATATTTACGTCTATTTGGCGGACATCCTTAGACGTCTAGTCTAGTCGAAATTTTAACATCTATTAGACTAGATGTGTTGCTTGGTATGTACAGGAGAGCTCCTTGCTTGTTGCGGATTGTCCGAATCAAAATTGGGCGAAGGAACATACAACAATAAATAAATTGGGGAAAAACATGTTTTAAACTTTGCTAATATACACCTTAAATTATAATTATAAATTAAATGTAGTATTAAGAACGCTCTAATGTAGAAAGTTAGCGTATTCATATCTTTATCGTTTACTAAAGTTCACGTTTATTAAACCAACAAAGGAACTTTGTCAGTAATAAATTTAAAAGTAGATTGAAGTGTTGATTATAATCAACACTTCAATCACTAATAACTATTACTGGTTGGAGGTAGATATAATCACCAGTGTTGATTTTGGAAAAACCAAACTTATCATATGAAAAAAATCATGTTATCAAACAATGGTCATTGTTTTCTCTCTTTATTTTCGCTTCCTTGAAAAGTTTTGCTTCGTCCCGCTTTTGCTTTTTTCCTGTTTTTCAACTTATTTTCTCTTGTGCTCTTCTTCCTGTTTCCTAAAATACTCTTTTTGCAATTTTCACCTGAAATTACTGAAGGCTTAAATTCTTTTGCTTGACGTTTATTTACTCGTTTTAGTTTCGTCGCATTTTTGGCCTCCTGAATTGTAAAACGTATGTGACGGATGAGTTGTCTACCTTTCAATCTTTTAATCAAAATTATTTCTTATTGAGATTTTTAAATGATTGTCCGCCAAAAAACGTAATGCAAATCTTGTGGTAGTTTTATTATATTGTTAGGTTTTAATAAAACACTCGGTTTGTATTTGTTCGTTAGCCAGAAATTTCTTCAAAAACATAATATTGTATCTCTTTTATTGCTGTCTTATTATTTAACCTTATTTGGTCTTCCTTTCTTTGATAGATTTTTCTTCAGCGATGTCATTCATGTTTTCTGTATTTGCTCCTAATATTCTATTTCTTCGATAGACCTTTCTACAATGTCATTATTCATCTCTTGGTATTCGCATCTAACTCTTCTATTGGTCTCCTATTAATTGGTTCGAAATTGCATTGACTTTGTTGTGGAGTCGTGTAGAGGGACTGCTCGAGATTCCTTCTGGTGATTTGCTCTAGAATCATGCGATGGCAGGAGGTGAACTTATTGCCACAGTTGTAGATTCTTGTGACGCGACAGTTTTTTGAAAATGTTGTAAGGATATTGTGGTGATCAGAAAAGTTTAGAAATAAAATGTTGAAGAAATAATGTTGCATAGTTTTTTTGGGGTTGAGCACTGATTGTTGGAAATCGAGGTGGATTGTTTTATTTACCTACTTCCATTCAACATTTTGGATCATATATAAAAAGTAGTACATATATGCAACGCGTAAGAAAAGTAAGTTTTCTTGAAAACTAGCACCTTTCTGGTCTTCCATTATCGCAAACCCTATACCTGCTGTAATTGTTGATCGATTCTTCCGGTATTTTGCGGGGTTTTCCAACTTCAAGTTGGTGATCATATCTACATCTAACAATAATAATAATCAACACTTCAATCTATTGTTGTGTTCCTGGTTTTTGTTTGTTCCTTTAAAAAACGTGGACTTTAGTAAACGATAAGGATACGAATACGCCAAAAAAGTATAAATACATTTTTTGTTGGATCCGCATTCAGTTTCAACATTAACGTGTTCCAAATACAGCATATAACCAAAGTTTAAAAATGCTTTTCCTCAATTTATTTATTGTTGTGTGTTCCTTCACTCAATTTTCATTCGGACAATCCGGTAAGTGATTCTGAATTTGTATTTTAAAATATAATGTAACTTTACATTAAGATGGCTATTGGCGCGATTTCTATGGTGACATTTCTTCGGATGCTATTGTTGCTGGCCAAAACAAGCAAGGAGATCTTCTGTACATAGGACAAGTGTATGTTCACGATGGTGGACTAATTAACGGGCAGATCACTTCAGGATACAGTGATATGTATGTAGACTACCAGGGGGTAGTCCATGGTGAAAACTACATTAAAGTATGCATTAATTTTTTATACTGAAACTTTAATAATAATTATTGTCGTTAATTCTAGATTTTCTAGAATTATTCATGGATAGAAACCTCCAAAGATTCGGTGTTAGATGATTTGAAAGGAAAAGTTCCGGTTATCGGAGGCCATGAAGATGAAGTTTCAGAAAATTTTATCGCTCGTATGAACTTGGATGGTCAAACTTACATTGGAAGAGTTCTCTCTAATAGCACCACATACGGCCAAATATTTCTTGGTGTAAATGATAATCTTCACTATCTAGAGTCATACAATTATGAAATATTAATATACAATCCTTAAGTTCCTTGTGGAACCATTTCTTGGAAAATTAATTTTATTAAACTTTATTAAATTTATTTATTGGAAAGTCCTAGCAGAAAATTTGACCACAAGTAGAACTCGTCAAAATAAACATTTTTTTATCCATAATTTTTTTCGCAAAGGATCCCTTACGGAGTTAAAATTAAGAATAGTTTAACCCCTAAAACCATAACCCGCCTATGGTCCCAATTTAATTCATTGTGAGGAATCCACAAAAACTACCCGATAAACGAATCGAAATAAAAACTGTTTAAATGGAAACATGTACTAACCTACCATAATATGCATAATATTGAAGTAAGTTCGTATGTAATAATAAACTCTCTAACTTACATTAGGAATAAAGGACTTCTCAAACCAAAGCGGGGTTCCGGGATCGGGAGCGAATCCATTGCGGGATATGTAACTGTACACACCGATGCGACGCATGCATTTTTATCTTTGTAGCTATATGCGGCGGACTTCATTTGCATTACCTAACACCAACACCATAGAAAAAAACATTTTCGTGGAAATTACAATGAATAAATTCTTAGTATTCGCTTAAGAATCGAGCACAGTTCAAAACATCGCGGCCGGCGCGACACACCTGATAACTAAAATTTACTATCAACGACAAATTTTTTGTCCCAAAAAAGTTAGAAGGCAAAAACTCTCTGATGCGTTCAAGCGTTGGTTCAAGTTCACTTACTCATAGGCGGAGGGTGAAATAAGGGGTCACAAAAATGTTCAAAAAAATTGTGTGGTAAATAGAAAAAAATGTTTATTTTGACGAGTTCTACTTGTGGTAAAATTTTCTGTTAGGACTTCCATAACACCCTGTATGTCTTTTTGATCTATTATCACAAGGTTGTTGTTTTCCCGTCCGGAGATTTATATCTTTCCTTATACAGGGTTATTCACGAAAGAATACGAGTCTGATGAAATTTTGATGCAACCAACATTGCATTTGCGCCGGTTACATTTCTTCGAAAACTAACACAATAGTGTGCACAATATTCGATTTCAAAATTTTAAATTTGCAATCAGTTTTAAAAATTGTGCTATTCTTGCGAATTGGCCCTTACAAATTCAACATGCATAACTGCTAAACAACAAGAAACTAATCAATTATTATTAATGGTAAATAAGAAATAAAAAATGAGACATAAAAATTAATTCATAACGTGTTCGATGTGCCGACCCTCCAGGAATCTGAGAACAGGTGGATAGAACTTGAGAAGCTTTTAGAACTGGAGCAATCTGGGAACGTGAGGAATATGAGAATTTGAGCAACCTGAGAATTGCAGAACCCGAAATCTTGGAAAACCTGAGATCTTAGGGGATCTGAGAAACTAGGGAACATGAAAGTTTTGAAGATCTAAGTTCTTTGGGAATATGAAAACTGTGGAAGGACCGAAGAACTTGAGTAATTTAACATGAGGAACTTGGGAATTTGAAGAACCTGAGATACCACAAAATTAAAGCATTAGGGAACCTGAGTTTTGGAGGAATCTAAGAACCTCGCACCTGAGAAATCTAACTTGAGAAGTTGAGGAACGTGAGAACTTAAGTAACCTGAAAATTTGAAACACCTAACATCTTTAATATCTTCGAAGTTCTTTGGGAACCTAACTTGAGAAATGTAACGTAAGCAACCTGAGGAATTGAAGAACCCGAGATTCTGAAAAACTTCAGTATTTAGGGAATCTTTAACCTGGAAAAAACCTAATTTGAACAGTGAAAGATTCTGAGAGTTTGAAGAATCGGAAATTTTGGCAAACCTGGGATCTTAGAGAACCTGACTTCTTGATAAACCAAAGTATCTCAAAAACCACGATTTGAAGAAATTGAGATCCTGAACAATCTTAGGTATTTTAGGGAGTAAGAACCTAAGAAACTAAGAACATGAGAAGCCTAACTGGGGGAACCTAACGACGGCTGGTTGAAAAGGAAGATGAAAGACGCAAACGCTAAAAAATAGAACCAGAAATACTGAAACAATGATGAATTAATATTACTACCTGAAAAATCTAAGGCACGGTAGAAGGCAATTGTGCCTTTAAAGTTTAATGATGATAACTCCCAGACCTGAATAATTAGTATTATTAAACGAAAAATTTGAGAATTTTCCTCGATTTCCATGGGAACCCCTCATCAGATCCGGACTTGCTGACAATCGGACTACCTCCGGAGTATACTCTTTCAAATAAAAGAAGAATTTTCAAAAGCGATCCACAATTAACGAAGAAATCGGTGAACATACATAAAAGTAAAAATTTGAGAATTTCCCTCGATTTCCATGGGAACCCCTTATAAGATCCGGAGTTGGTGACAATGGGACTATCTCAGGAGTATACCCTTTCAAATAAAAAAAAAATACGAGTGTGCTTCAGATCACACGACTGAAGTAAAAAAAACTTCAGTTCGCCATTGTGAAAGTGCTCTTAATTTATGTAAGTTTATATATGTAGCTAGAGAATCCTGAATTAATACCGTCTGCAGTATTGGATAATGCATGTTTCAGTTTGTAGTCAGCGAAAAGTCGGCAATCATGTGCAGCGATTAAGATAAGTAGCGCAATTGCATACAAAACTGACACACGCAAATGTCTGAATGGAGTGAAGCGAGAATTCTCAACCTGAAGACCCGGGTTCGAATCCCGTTAAAGCAAACATTTTTTCTATGAATTAATTATTATTATTATTATTAAAACTTCCGTTCGCTTCGCCCGATCACACTTTTCGTAACGCTCTCGTCAGGCATTCCCCAGCTTACTCCCCAAGTCAAGTGTCCCTAAAGAAGTTTTACTTCAAAAAGGAGTTTTCAAATATTCCCAAACAAGAGGATTAAGGGTACTTTTTAAGGAATGCTGTCGGAACCTGCAAGGAGAAAGTCACTATATGAGGTGTTGTCATCGAAGCAGAAATTAGGAAGACACTTTCTAATAAGATGTGAAAACAAATACAAGAAAGACAATTTTGTTATCAAAACAAAAGCGAAGAAGACACTTTTTATGGAGATGTCAAAACAATAGAAAAGAAATACACCTTTCCCAAAGCATGTTGTCGAAACAAACTGAAAGGAAGAGGCTTTCTTAGATGATGTTGTCAAAGCTAAAACGAAGAAAGATACTTTCTAATGGGATGTTGTAAAACAAAAATTAAGAAAGACTCTTTGTCCGGTGACATTGTCAAAACAAAAAGGAAAAAAGACACTTTCTAAGAGAATCTTGTCAAAACAAACGAGAAGAAAGACACTTATTGAGGAGATGTTGCCAAAACAAAAAAGAAGAAAGACACTTTTTAAGACGATCTTGCCAAGACAAAAACGAAGAAAGACACTTTCTAAACCGAAGTTGCCAAATCAAAAAGAAAGAAAGACACTTTGAAAGTAACGTCCACAACACAAAAAGGGAAAAGGAAACTTTCTGAGGAGATCATCACCTTAACAAGAGCTTTTCTTCGTTTTTGTCTTAAAAAGTATCCTTCTTCCTTTTTGTACCGTCAACATGGTTTTAGGAGGTGTATTTCATTCTTTCTATTTTGACAGAACCTTTTCAAAAAGTGTCTTCCTTCCTTTTTGTTTTGATAACATTTCCTTAGAAAGTGTCTTTCTTCGTTTTTGTTTCGTCAACATGCTTTGAGGAGGTGTATTTCATTCGTTGTGTTTTGACAGCATCTCTTTAAAAAGTGTCTTCCTTCCTTTTCGTTTTGACAACAATAGCTCAGAAAGTTTATTTATTCCTTATTGTTTTATCAGCATCCCTTTAGGAAGGCTCTTTCTTACAACAGCCCCTAGAAAGTGTCTTTCTTTCTGAAAACATTTTTTTAGAAGGTGTCTTGTATCCTCTCGGTTTCGTTAACATCACCTTTGAAGGAGTCTTTCCCCGTTTTTGTTTTTACATCATCTTAGAAAGTGTCTTTCTTCGTTTTTGTTTCGTCAACATGCTTTGAGTAGGTGTATTTCATTCGTTTTGTTTTGACAACATCTCTTTAAAAAGTGTTTTCCTTCCTTTTTGTTTACACAACAATAGCTCAGAAAGTGTATATATTCCTTATTGTTTTATCAGCATCCCCTTAGAAAGGGTATTTCTTCCTTTTTGTTTTGACGTCTTCCTTCCTTTTCTTTTGACAGCAGCCCCTAGAAAGTGTCTTTCTTTCATGAAAACATTTTTTTAGAAAGTGTTTTGTATCCTCTTGGTTTCGTGAACATCACCTCAGAAACAGTCTTTCCACGTTTTTGTTTTCACATCATCTTAAAAAGTGTCTTTCTTCCTTTTTTTTCCGTCATGCTTTGAGTAGGTGTATTTCATTCTATTTGTTTTGACAGTATCTCTTTAAAAATTGTCTTCCTTCCTTTTTGTTTTGACAACAGCCCCTAGAAAGTGTCTTTCTTTCATGACAACATTTTTTTAGAAAGTGTCTTTTATCCTCTTGGTTTCGTGAACATCACCTTAGAAACAGTCTTTCTTCGTTTTTGTTTTCACACCATCTTAGAAAGTGCATTTCTTCTTTTTTGTTTCGTAAACATTTTCTTAGAAAGTGTCTTTCTTCCTTTTTGTATCGCCAACATGCTTTGAGGAAGTGTATTATTTTTTTTTTTGACAGCATCTCTTTAAAAAGTGTCATCCTTCCTTTTTGTTTTGACAACAATAGCTCAGAAAGTGTACATATTTATTCCCTATTTTTATTTTCAACATTCCTTTAGAAAGGGTCTTTCATCCTTTTTGTTTTGACAACAGCCCCAAAAAATGTCTTTTTTCATGACAACATTTTTTATTAAGTGTCTTGGGTCCTTTTGTTTCGTTAACGTCACTTTAGAAGGAGCCTTTTCTCGTTTTGGTTTTCACATCATCTTAGAAAGTGCATATCTTTCTTTTTGTTTCGTCAATATTTCCTTAGAAAGTGTATCTCTTCCTTTTTGTTTCATCAACATGCTTTGAGGAGGTGTATTTAATTTTTTTTGTTTTGACAACAATCTCTCAGAAAGTGTTTATTCCCTATTGTCTTGTTAACATCCCCTTAGAAAGGCTCTTTCTTTCTTTTTTTTTTTTTCATCAACATGCTTTGAGGAGGCGTATTTCATTCGTTTTGTTTATTTTAAGAGTATCTCTTTAAAAAGTGTCTTCCTTCGTTTTTGTTTTGACAGAAATAGCTCAGAAATTGTATTTATTCCTTATTGTTTTGTCAACATCCCCTTAGAAAGGGTCTTTCTTTATTTTTGCTTTGACAACAGCCCCTAGAAAGTGTCTTTCTTTCATAACCACATTTTTTTAGAATGTTTCTTGTGTCCTCTTTGTTTCGTCAACATCACCTTGGAAAGAGCCTTTCCTCGTTTTTGTTTTCACATCATCTTAGAAAGTGCATTTCTTCCTTTTTGTTTCCTCAACATTTCCTTAGAAAGTGTCTTTCTTTCTTTTTTTTTCCTTCGTGCTTTGATTAGGTGTATTTCATTCTTTTTGTTTTGACAGTATCTCTTTAAAAAGTGTCTTCCTTTCTTTTTGTTTTGACAACAGCCCCTAGAAAGTGTCTTTCTTTCATGACAACAGCCCCTAAAATGTGTCTTTCTCCCATGAGAACATTTTTTTAGAAAGTGTCTTGTGCCCTCTTTGTTTCACCAACATGCTTTGAGGAGGTTTTCATTTTTTCATTTTGACAGCATCTCTTTAAAAAGTGTCTTCCTTCCTTTTTGTTTGACAACAATCTCTCAGAAAATGTACATATTTATTCCCTATTGTTTTGTCAACATTCCCTTAGAAAGGGTCTTTCTTCCTTTTTGTTTTGACAACATCCCCTAGAAAGTGTCTTTCCTTCGTGACAACAGTTTTTTAGAAAGTGTCTTCAGTCCTTTTTGTTTCGTCAACATTACCTTAGAAAAAGTCTTTCCTCGTTTTTGTTTTCACATCATCTTAGAAAGTGCATTTCTTCCTTTTTGTTTCGTCAACATTTCCTTAGAAAGTGTCTTTCTTCCTCTTTGTTTCGTCAACATGCTTTGAGGGGGTGTATTTCTTTTTTTTTGTTTTGAAAGTATCTCTTTAAAAACTGTTTTCCTTCCTTTTAGTTTTGACAACAGCCCCTAGAAAGTGTCTTTCTTTCATGACAACAGCCCCTAGAATGTGTCTTTCTTCCATGAGAACATTTTTTTAGAAAGTGTCTTGTGCCCTCTTTGTTTCACCAACATGCTTTGAGGAGGTGTATTTCATTTTTTCGTTTTGACAGCATCTCTTTAAAAAGTGTCTTCCTTCCTTTTTGTTTTGACAACAATCTCTCAGAAAGTGTCCATATTTATTCCCTATTGTTTTGTCAACATCCCCTTAGAAAGGGTCTTTCTTCCTTTTTGTTTTGAAGACAGCCTCTAGAAAGTGCCTTTTTTTTCTTTTCACATCATCTTAGATAGTGCATTTTTTCCTTTTGGTTTCGTCAACTTTTCCTTAGAGAGTGTCTTTCTTCCTCTTTGTTTCGTCAACATGCTTTGAGGGGGTGTATTTCATTTTTTTCGTTTTGACAGCATCTCTTTGAAAAGTGTCTTCTTTCTTTTTTGTTTTGAAAACAGCCCCTAGAAAGTGTCCTTCCTTCGTGACAACAGTTTTTTAGAAAGTGTCTTCAGTCTTTTTGTTTCGTCAACATCACCTTAGAAAGAGTCTTTTCTCGTTTTTGTTTTCACATCATCTTAGAAAGTGCATTTCTTACTTTTTGTTTCGTCAACATTTCCTTAGAAAGTATCTTTCTTTCTTTTTTTTTCCTTCGTGCTTTGATTAGGTGTATTTCATTCTGTTTGTTTTGACAGTATCTCTTTAAAAAGTGTCTTCCTTTCTTTTTGTTTTGACAACAGCCCCTAGAAAGTGTCTTTCTTTCATGACAACAGCCCCTAAAATGTGTCTTTCTCCCATGAGAACATTTTTTTAGAAAGTGTCTTGTGCCCTCTTTGTTTCACCAACATGCTTTGAGGAGGTTTTCATTTTTTCATTTTGACAGCATCTCTTTAAAAAGTGTCTTCCTTCCTTTTTGTTTGACAACAATCTCTCAGAAAATGTACATATTTATTCCCTATTGTTTTGTCAACATCCCCTTAGAAAGGGTCTTTCTTCCTTTTTGTTTTGACAACATCCCCTAGAAAGTGTCTTTCCTTCGTGACAACAGTTTTTTAGAAAGTGTCTTCAGTCCTTTTTGTTTCGTCAACATTACCTTAGAAAAAGTCTTTCCTCGTTTTTGTTTTCACATCATCTTAGAAAGTGCATTTCTTCCTTTTTGTTTCGTCAACATTTCCTTAGAAAGTGTCTTTCTTCCTCTTTGTTTCGTCAACATGCTTTGAGGGGGTGTATTTCTTTTTTTTTTGTTTTGAAAGTATCTCTTTAAAAACTGTTTTCCTTCCTTTTAGTTTTGACAACAGCTCCTAGAAAGTGTCTTTCTTTCATGACAACAGCCCCTAGAATGTGTCTTTCTTCCATGAGAACATTTTTTTAGAAAGTGTCTTGTGCCCTCTTTGCTTCACCAACATGCTTTGAGGAGGTGTATTTCATTTTTTCGTTTTGACAGCATCTCTTTAAAAAGTGTCTTCCTTCCTTTTTGTTTTGACAACAATCTCTCAGAAAGTGTCCATATTTATTCCCTATTGTTTTGTCAACATCCCCTTAGAAAGGGTCTTTCTTCCTTTTTGTTTTGAAGACAGCCTCTAGAAAGTGCCTTTTTTTTCTTTTCACATCATCTTAGAAAGTGCATTTTTTCCTTTTGGTTTCGTCAACTTTTCCTTAGAGAGTGTCTTTCTTCCTCTTTGTTTCGTCAACATGCTTTGAGGGGGTGTATTTCATTTTTTTCGTTTTGACAGCATCTCTTTGAAAAGTGTCTTCTTTCTTTTTTGTTTTGAAAACAGCCCCTAGAAAGTGTCCTTTATTCGTGACAACAGTTTTTTAGAAAGTGTATTCAGTCTTTTTGTTTCGTCAACATCACCTTAGAAAGAGTCTTTTCTCGTTTTTGTTTTCACATCATCTTAGAAAGTGCATTTCTTACTTTTTGTTTCGTCAACATTTCCTTAGAAAGTATCTTTCTTTCTTTTTTTTTCCTTCGTGCTTTGATTAGGTGTATTTCATTCTTTTTGTTTTGACAGTATCTCTTTAAAAAGTGTCTTCCTTTCTTTTTGTTTTGACAACAGCCCCTAGAAAGTGTCTTTCTTTCATGACAACAGCCCCTAAAATGTGTCTTTCTCCCATGAGAACATTTTTTTAGAAAGTGTCTTGTGCCCTCTTTGTTTCACCAACATGCTTTGAGGAGGTTTTCATTTTTTCATTTTGACAGCATCTCTTTAAAAAGTGTCTTCCTTCCTTTTTGTTTGACAACAATCTCTCAGAAAATGTACATATTTATTACCTATTGTTTTGTCAACATCCCCTTAGAAAGGGTCTTTCTTCCTTTTTGTTTTGACAACATCCCCTAGAAAGTGTCTTTCCTTCGTGACAACAGTTTTTTAGAAAGTGTCTTCAGTCCTTTTTGTTTCGTCAACATTACCTTAGAAAAAGTCTTTCCTCGTTTTTGTTTTCACATCATCTTAGAAAGTGCATTTCTTCCTTTTTGTTTCGTCAACATTTCCTTAGAAAGTGTCTTTCTTCCTCTTTGTTTCGTCAACATGCTTTGAGGGGGTGTATTTCTTTTTTTTTTGTTTTGAAAGTATCTCTTTAAAAACTGTTTTCCTTCCTTTTAGTTTTGAGAACAGCCCCTAGAAAGTGTCTTTCTTTCATGACAACAGCCCCTAGAATGTGTCTTTCTTCCATGAGAACATTTTTTTAGAAAGTGTCTTGTGCCCTCTTTGTTTCACCAACATGCTTTGAGGAGGTGTATTTCATTTTTTCGTTTTGACAGCATCTCTTTAAAAAGTGTCTTCCTTCCTTTTTGTTTTGACAACAATCTCTCAGAAAGTGTCCATATTTATTCCCTATTGTTTTGTCAACATCCCCTTAGAAAGGGTCTTTCTTCCTTTTTGTTTTGAAGACAGCCTCTAGAAAGTGCCTTTTTTTTTCTTTTCACATCATCTTAGAAAGTGCATTTTTTCCTTTTGGTTTCGTCAACTTTTCCTTAGAGAGTGTCTTTCTTCCTCTTTGTTTCGTCAACATGCTTTGAGGGGGTGTATTTCATTTTTTTCGTTTTGACAGCATCTCTTTGAAAAGTGTCTTCTTTCTTTTTTGTTTTGAAAACAGCCCCTAGAAAGTGTCCTTTATTCGTGACAACAGTTTTTTAGAAAGTGTATTCAGTCTTTTTGTTTCGTCAACATCACCTTAGAAAGAGTCTTTTCTCGTTTTTGTTTTCACATCATCTTAGAAAGTGCATTTCTTACTTTTTGTTTCGTCAACATTTCCTTAGAAAGTATCTTTCTTTCTTTTTTTTTCCTTCGTGCTTTGATTAGGTGTATTTCATTCTTTTTGTTTTGACAGTATCTCTTTAAAAAGTGTCTTCCTTTCTTTTTGTTTTGGCAACAGCCCCTAGAAAGTGTCTTTCTTTCATGACAACAGCCCCTAAAATGTGTCTTTCTCCCATGAGAACATTTTTTTAGAAAGTGTCTTGTGCCCTCTTTGTTTCACCAACATGCTTTGAGGAGGTTTTCATTTTTTCATTTTGACAGCATCTCTTTAAAAAGTGTCTTCCTTCCTTTTTGTTTGACAACAATCTCTCAGAAAATGTACATATTTATTCCCTATTGTTTTGTCAACATTCCCTTAGAAAGGGTCTTTCTTCCTTTTTGTTTTGACAACATCCCCTAGAAAGTGTCTTTCCTTCGTGACAACAGTTTTTTAGAAAGTGTCTTCAGTCCTTTTTGTTTCGTCAACATTACCTTAGAAAAAGTCATTCCTCGTTTTTGTTTTCACATCATCTTAGAAAGTGCATTTCTTCCTTTTTGTTTCGTCAACATTTCCTTAGAAAGTGTCTTTCTTCCTCTTTGTTTCGTCAACATGCTTTGAGGGGGTGTATTTCTTTTTTTTTTTGTTTTGAAAGTATCTCTTTAAAAACTGTTTTCCTTCCTTTTAGTTTTGACAACAGCCCCTAGAAAGTGTCTTTCTTTCATGACAACAGCCCCTAGAATGTGTCTTTCTTCCATGAGAACATTTTTTTAGAAAGTGTCTTGTGCCCTCTTTGTTTCACCAACATGCTTTGAGGAGGTGTATTTCATTTTTTCGTTTTGACAGCATCTCTTTAAAAAGTGTCTTCCTTCCTTTGTGTTTTGACAACAATCTCTCAGAAAGTGTCCATATTTATTCCCTATTGTTTTGTCAACATCCCCTTAGAAAGGGTCTTTCTTACTTTTTGTTTTGAAGACAGCCTCTAGAAAGTGCCTTTTTTTTCTTTTCACATCATCTTAGAAAGTGCATTTTTTCCTTTTGGTTTCGTCAACTTTTCCTTAGAGAGTGTCTTTCTTCCTCTTTGTTTCGTCAACATGCTTTGAGGGGGTGTATTTCATTTTTTTCGTTTTGACAGCATCTCTTTGAAAAGTGTCTTTTCTTTTTTGTTTTGAAAACAGCCCCTAGAAAGTGTCCTTTATTCGTGACAACAGTTTTTTAGAAAGTGTATTCAGTCTTTTTGTTTCGTCAACATCACCTTAGAAAGAGTCTTTTCTCGTTTTTGTTTTCACATCATCTTAGAAAGTGCATTTCTTACTTTTTGTTTCGTCAACATTTCCTTAGAAAGTATCTTTCTTTCTTTTTTTTTCCTTCGTGCTTTGATTAGGTGTATTTCATTCTTTTTGTTTTGACAGTATCTCTTTAAAAAGTGTCTTCCTTTCTTTTTGTTTTGACAACAGCCCCTAGAAAGTGTCTTTCTTTCATGACAACAGCCCCTAAAATGTGTCTTTCTCCCATGAGAACATTTTTTTAGAAAGTGTCTTGTGCCCTCTTTGTTTCACCAACATGCTTTGAGGAGGTTTTCATTTTTTCATTTTGACAGCATCTCTTTAAAAAGTGTCTTCCTTCCTTTTTGTTTGACAACAATCTCTCAGAAAATGTACATATTTATTACCTATTGTTTTGTCAACATCCCCTTAGAAAGGGTCTTTCTTCCTTTTTGTTTTGACAACATCCCCTAGAAAGTGTCTTTCCTTCGTGACAACAGTTTTTTAGAAAGTGTCTTCAGTCCTTTTTGTTTCGTCAACATTACCTTAGAAAAAGTCTTTCCTCGTTTTTGTTTTCACATCATCTTAGAAAGTGCATTTCTTCCTTTTTGTTTTGTCAACATTTCCTTAGAAAGTGTCTTTCTTCCTCTTTGTTTCGTCAACATGCTTTGAGGGGGTGTATTTCTTTTTTTTTGTTTTGAAAGTATCTCTTTAAAAACTGTTTTCCTTCCTTTTAGTTTTGACAACAGCGCCTAGAAAGTGTCTTTCTTTCATGACAACAGCCCCTAGAATGTGTCTTTCTTCCATGAGAACATTTTTTTAGAAAGTGTCTTGTGCCCTCTTTGTTTCACCAACATGCTTTGAGGAGGTGTATTTCATTTTTTCGTTTTGACAGCATCTCTTTAAAAAGTGTCTTCCTTCCTTTTTGTTTTGACAACAATCTCTCAGAAAGTGTCCATATTTATTCCCTATTGTTTTGTCAACATCCCCTTAGAAAGGGTCTTTCTTACTTTTTGTTTTGAAGACAGCCTCTAGAAAGTGCCTTTTTTTTCTTTTCACATGATCTTAGATAGTGCATTTTTTCCTTTTGGTTTTGTCAACTTTTCCTTAGAGAGTGTCTTTCTTCCTCTTTGTTTCGTCAACATGCTTTGAGGGGGTGTATTTCATTTTTTTCGTTTTGACAGCATCTCTTTGAAAAGTGTCTTCTTTCTTTTTTGTTTTGAAAACAGCCCCTAGAAAGTGTCCTTTATTCGTGACAACAGTTTTTTAGAAAGTGTATTCAGTCTTTTTGTTTCGTCAACATCACCTTAGAAAGAGTCTTTTCTCGTTTTTGTTTTCACATCATCTTAGAAAGTGCATTTCTTACTTTTTGTTTCGTCAACATTTCCTTAGAAAGTATCTTTCTTTCTTTTTTTTTCCTTCGTGCTTTGATTAGGTGTATTTCATTCTTTTTGTTTTGACAGTATCTCTTTAAAAAGTGTCTTCCTTTCTTTTTGTTTTGACAACAGCCCCTAGAAAGTGTCTTTCTTTCATGACAACAGCCCCTAAAATGTGTCTTTCTCCCATGAGAACATTTTTTTAGAAAGTGTCTTGTGCCCTCTTTGTTTCACCAACATGCTTTGAGGAGGTTTTAATTTTTTCATTTTGACAGCATCTCTTTAAAAAGTGTCTTCCTTCCTTTTTGTTTGACAACAATCTCTCAGAAAATGTACATATTTATTCCCTATTGTTTTGTCAACATTCCCTTAGAAAGGGTCTTTCTTCCTTTTTGTTTTGACAACATCCCCTAGAAAGTGTCTTTCCTTCGTGACAACAGTTTTTTAGAAAGTGTCTTCAGTCCTTTTTGTTTCGTCAACATTACCTTAGAAAAAGTCTTTCCTCGTTTTTGTTTTCACATCATCTTAGAAAGTGCATTTCTTCCTTTTTGTTTCGTCAACATTTCCTTAGAAAGTGTCTTTCTTCCTCTTTGTTTCGTCAACATGCTTTGAGGGGGTGTATTTCTTTTTTTTTGTTTTGAAAGTATCTCTTTAAAAACTGTTTTCCTTCCTTTTAGTTTTGACAACAGCCCCTAGAAAGTGTCTTTCTTTCATGACAACAGCCCCTAGAATGTGTCTTTCTTCCATGAGAACATTTTTTTAGAAAGTGTCTTGTGCCCTCTTTGTTTCACCAACATGCTTTGAGGAGGTGTATTTCATTTTTTCGTTTTGACAGCATCTCTTTAAAAAGTGTCTTCCTTCCTTTTTGTTTTGACAACAATCTCTCAGAAAGTGTCCATATTTATTCCCTATTGTTTTGTCAACATCCCCTTAGAAAGGGTCTTTCTTCCTTTTTGTTTTGAAGACAGCCTCTAGAAAGTGCCTTTTTTTTCTTTTCACATCATCTTAGATAGTGCATTTTTTCCTTTTGGTTTCGTCAACTTTTCCTTAGAGAGTGTCTTTCTTCCTCTTTGTTTCGTCAACATGCTTTGAGGGGGTGTATTTCATTTTTTTCGTTTTGACAGCATCTCTTTGAAAAGTGTCTTCTTTCTTTTTTGTTTTGAAAACAGCCCCTAGAAAGTGTCCTTCCTTCGTGACAACAGTTTTTTAGAAAGTGTCTTCAGTCTTTTTGTTTCGTCAACATCACCTTAGAAAGAGTCTTTTCTCGTTTTTGTTTTCACATCATCTTAGAAAGTGCATTTCTTACTTTTTGTTTCGTCAACATTTCCTTAGAAAGTATCTTTCTTTCTTTTTTTTTCCTTCGTGCTTTGATTAGGTGTATTTCATTCTGTTTGTTTTGACAGTATCTCTTTAAAAAGTGTCTTCCTTTCTTTTTGTTTTGACAACAGCCCCTAGAAAGTGTCTTTCTTTCATGACAACAGCCCCTAAAATGTGTCTTTCTCCCATGAGAACATTTTTTTAGAAAGTGTCTTGTGCCCTCTTTGTTTCACCAACATGCTTTGAGGAGGTTTTCATTTTTTCATTTTGACAGCATCTCTTTAAAAAGTGTCTTCCTTCCTTTTTGTTTGACAACAATCTCTCAGAAAATGTACATATTTATTCCCTATTGTTTTGTCAACATCCCCTTAGAAAGGGTCTTTCTTCCTTTTTGTTTTGACAACATCCCCTAGAAAGTGTCTTTCCTTCGTGACAACAGTTTTTTAGAAAGTGTCTTCAGTCCTTTTTGTTTCGTCAACATTACCTTAGAAAAAGTCTTTCCTCGTTTTTGTTTTCACATCATCTTAGAAAGTGCATTTCTTCCTTTTTGTTTCGTCAACATTTCCTTAGAAAGTGTCTTTCTTCCTCTTTGTTTCGTCAACATGCTTTGAGGGGGTGTATTTCTTTTTTTTTTGTTTTGAAAGTATCTCTTTAAAAACTGTTTTCCTTCCTTTTAGTTTTGACAACAGCTCCTAGAAAGTGTCTTTCTTTCATGACAACAGCCCCTAGAATGTGTCTTTCTTCCATGAGAACATTTTTTTAGAAAGTGTCTTGTGCCCTCTTTGCTTCACCAACATGCTTTGAGGAGGTGTATTTCATTTTTTCGTTTTGACAGCATCTCTTTAAAAAGTGTCTTCCTTCCTTTTTGTTTTGACAACAATCTCTCAGAAAGTGTCCATATTTATTCCCTATTGTTTTGTCAACATCCCCTTAGAAAGGGTCTTTCTTCCTTTTTGTTTTGAAGACAGCCTCTAGAAAGTGCCTTTTTTTTCTTTTCACATCATCTTAGAAAGTGCATTTTTTCCTTTTGGTTTCGTCAACTTTTCCTTAGAGAGTGTCTTTCTTCCTCTTTGTTTCGTCAACATGCTTTGAGGGGGTGTATTTCATTTTTTTCGTTTTGACAGCATCTCTTTGAAAAGTGTCTTCTTTCTTTTTTGTTTTGAAAACAGCCCCTAGAAAGTGTCCTTTATTCGTGACAACAGTTTTTTAGAAAGTGTATTCAGTCTTTTTGTTTCGTCAACATCACCTTAGAAAGAGTCTTTTCTCGTTTTTGTTTTCACATCATCTTAGAAAGTGCATTTCTTACTTTTTGTTTCGTCAACATTTCCTTAGAAAGTATCTTTCTTTCTTTTTTTTTCCTTCGTGCTTTGATTAGGTGTATTTCATTCTTTTTGTTTTGACAGTATCTCTTTAAAAAGTGTCTTCCTTTCTTTTTGTTTTGACAACAGCCCCTAGAAAGTGTCTTTCTTTCATGACAACAGCCCCTAAAATGTGTCTTTCTCCCATGAGAACATTTTTTTAGAAAGTGTCTTGTGCCCTCTTTGTTTCACCAACATGCTTTGAGGAGGTTTTCATTTTTTCATTTTGACAGCATCTCTTTAAAAAGTGTCTTCCTTCCTTTTTGTTTGACAACAATCTCTCAGAAAATGTACATATTTATTACCTATTGTTTTGTCAACATCCCCTTAGAAAGGGTCTTTCTTCCTTTTTGTTTTGACAACATCCCCTAGAAAGTGTCTTTCCTTCGTGACAACAGTTTTTTAGAAAGTGTCTTCAGTCCTTTTTGTTTCGTCAACATTACCTTAGAAAAAGTCTTTCCTCGTTTTTGTTTTCACATCATCTTAGAAAGTGCATTTCTTCCTTTTTGTTTCGTCAACATTTCCTTAGAAAGTGTCTTTCTTCCTCTTTGTTTCGTCAACATGCTTTGAGGGGGTGTATTTCATTTTTTTCGTTTTGACAGCATCTCTTTGAAAAGTGTCTTCTTTCTTTTTTGTTTTGAAAACAGCCCCTAGAAAGTGTCCTTTATTCGTGACAACAGTTTTTTAGAAAGTGTATTCAGTCTTTTTGTTTCGTCAACATCACCTTAGAAAGAGTCTTTTCTCGTTTTTGTTTTCACATCATCTTAGAAAGTGCATTTCTTACTTTTTGTTTCGTCAACATTTCCTTAGAAAGTATCTTTCTTTCTTTTTTTTTCCTTCGTGCTTTGATTAGGTGTATTTCATTCTTTTTGTTTTGACAGTATCTCTTTAAAAAGTGTCTTCCTTTCTTTTTGTTTTGACAACAGCCCCTAGAAAGTGTCTTTCTTTCATGACAACAGCCCCTAAAATGTGTCTTTCTCCCATGAGAACATTTTTTTAGAAAGTGTCTTGTGCCCTCTTTGTTTCACCAACATGCTTTGAGGAGGTTTTCATTTTTTCATTTTGACAGCATCTCTTTAAAAAGTGTCTTCCTTCCTTTTTGTTTGACAACAATCTCTCAGAAAATGTACATATTTATTACCTATTGTTTTGTCAACATCCCCTTAGAAAGGGTCTTTCTTCCTTTTTGTTTTGACAACATCCCCTAGAAAGTGTCTTTCCTTCGTGACAACAGTTTTTTAGAAAGTGTCTTCAGTCCTTTTTGTTTCGTCAACATTACCTTAGAAAAAGTCTTTCCTCGTTTTTGTTTTCACATCATCTTAGAAAGTGCATTTCTTCCTTTTTGTTTCGTCAACATTTCCTTAGAAAGTGTCTTTCTTCCTCTTTGTTTCGTCAACATGCTTTGAGGGGGTGTATTTCTTTTTTTTTTGTTTTGAAAGTATCTCTTTAAAAACTGTTTTCCTTCCTTTTAGTTTTGAGAACAGCCCCTAGAAAGTGTCTTTCTTTCATGACAACAGCCCCTAGAATGTGTCTTTCTTCCATGAGAACATTTTTTTAGAAAGTGTCTTGTGCCCTCTTTGTTTCACCAACATGCTTTGAGGAGGTGTATTTCATTTTTTCGTTTTGACAGCATCTCTTTAAAAAGTGTCTTCCTTCCTTTTTGTTTTGACAACAATCTCTCAGAAAGTGTCCATATTTATTCCCTATTGTTTTGTCAACATCCCCTTAGAAAGGGTCTTTCTTCCTTTTTGTTTTGAAGACAGCCTCTAGAAAGTGCCTTTTTTTTTCTTTTCACATCATCTTAGAAAGTGCATTTTTTCCTTTTGGTTTCGTCAACTTTTCCTTAGAGAGTGTCTTTCTTCCTCTTTGTTTCGTCAACATGCTTTGAGGGGGTGTATTTCATTTTTTTCGTTTTGACAGCATCTCTTTGAAAAGTGTCTTCTTTCTTTTTTGTTTTGAAAACAGCCCCTAGAAAGTGTCCTTTATTCGTGACAACAGTTTTTTAGAAAGTGTATTCAGTCTTTTTGTTTCGTCAACATCACCTTAGAAAGAGTCTTTTCTCGTTTTTGTTTTCACATCATCTTAGAAAGTGCATTTCTTACTTTTTGTTTCGTCAACATTTCCTTAGAAAGTATCTTTCTTTCTTTTTTTTTCCTTCGTGCTTTGATTAGGTGTATTTCATTCTTTTTGTTTTGACAGTATCTCTTTAAAAAGTGTCTTCCTTTCTTTTTGTTTTGGCAACAGCCCCTAGAAAGTGTCTTTCTTTCATGACAACAGCCCCTAAAATGTGTCTTTCTCCCATGAGAACATTTTTTTAGAAAGTGTCTTGTGCCCTCTTTGTTTCACCAACATGCTTTGAGGAGGTTTTCATTTTTTCATTTTGACAGCATCTCTTTAAAAAGTGTCTTCCTTCCTTTTTGTTTGACAACAATCTCTCAGAAAATGTACATATTTATTCCCTATTGTTTTGTCAACATTCCCTTAGAAAGGGTCTTTCTTCCTTTTTGTTTTGACAACATCCCCTAGAAAGTGTCTTTCCTTCGTGACAACAGTTTTTTAGAAAGTGTCTTCAGTCCTTTTTGTTTCGTCAACATTACCTTAGAAAAAGTCATTCCTCGTTTTTGTTTTCACATCATCTTAGAAAGTGCATTTCTTCCTTTTTGTTTCGTCAACATTTCCTTAGAAAGTGTCTTTCTTCCTCTTTGTTTCGTCAACATGCTTTGAGGGGGTGTATTTCTTTTTTTTTTTGTTTTGAAAGTATCTCTTTAAAAACTGTTTTCCTTCCTTTTAGTTTTGACAACAGCCCCTAGAAAGTGTCTTTCTTTCATGACAACAGCCCCTAGAATGTGTCTTTCTTCCATGAGAACATTTTTTTAGAAAGTGTCTTGTGCCCTCTTTGTTTCACCAACATGCTTTGAGGAGGTGTATTTCATTTTTTCGTTTTGACAGCATCTCTTTAAAAAGTGTCTTCCTTCCTTTGTGTTTTGACAACAATCTCTCAGAAAGTGTCCATATTTATTCCCTATTGTTTTGTCAACATCCCCTTAGAAAGGGTCTTTCTTACTTTTTGTTTTGAAGACAGCCTCTAGAAAGTGCCTTTTTTTTCTTTTCACATCATCTTAGAAAGTGCATTTTTTCCTTTTGGTTTCGTCAACTTTTCCTTAGAGAGTGTCTTTCTTCCTCTTTGTTTCGTCAACATGCTTTGAGGGGGTGTATTTCATTTTTTTCGTTTTGACAGCATCTCTTTGAAAAGTGTCTTTTCTTTTTTGTTTTGAAAACAGCCCCTAGAAAGTGTCCTTTATTCGTGACAACAGTTTTTTAGAAAGTGTATTCAGTCTTTTTGTTTCGTCAACATCACCTTAGAAAGAGTCTTTTCTCGTTTTTGTTTTCACATCATCTTAGAAAGTGCATTTCTTACTTTTTGTTTCGTCAACATTTCCTTAGAAAGTATCTTTCTTTCTTTTTTTTTCCTTCGTGCTTTGATTAGGTGTATTTCATTCTTTTTGTTTTGACAGTATCTCTTTAAAAAGTGTCTTCCTTTCTTTTTGTTTTGACAACAGCCCCTAGAAAGTGTCTTTCTTTCATGACAACAGCCCCTAAAATGTGTCTTTCTCCCATGAGAACATTTTTTTAGAAAGTGTCTTGTGCCCTCTTTGTTTCACCAACATGCTTTGAGGAGGTTTTCATTTTTTCATTTTGACAGCATCTCTTTAAAAAGTGTCTTCCTTCCTTTTTGTTTGACAACAATCTCTCAGAAAATGTACATATTTATTACCTATTGTTTTGTCAACATCCCCTTAGAAAGGGTCTTTCTTCCTTTTTGTTTTGACAACATCCCCTAGAAAGTGTCTTTCCTTCGTGACAACAGTTTTTTAGAAAGTGTCTTCAGTCCTTTTTGTTTCGTCAACATTACCTTAGAAAAAGTCTTTCCTCGTTTTTGTTTTCACATCATCTTAGAAAGTGCATTTCTTCCTTTTTGTTTTGTCAACATTTCCTTAGAAAGTGTCTTTCTTCCTCTTTGTTTCGTCAACATGCTTTGAGGGGGTGTATTTCTTTTTTTTTGTTTTGAAAGTATCTCTTTAAAAACTGTTTTCCTTCCTTTTAGTTTTGACAACAGCGCCTAGAAAGTGTCTTTCTTTCATGACAACAGCCCCTAGAATGTGTCTTTCTTCCATGAGAACATTTTTTTAGAAAGTGTCTTGTGCCCTCTTTGTTTCACCAACATGCTTTGAGGAGGTGTATTTCATTTTTTCGTTTTGACAGCATCTCTTTAAAAAGTGTCTTCCTTCCTTTTTGTTTTGACAACAATCTCTCAGAAAGTGTCCATATTTATTCCCTATTGTTTTGTCAACATCCCCTTAGAAAGGGTCTTTCTTACTTTTTGTTTTGAAGACAGCCTCTAGAAAGTGCCTTTTTTTTCTTTTCACATGATCTTAGATAGTGCATTTTTTCCTTTTGGTTTTGTCAACTTTTCCTTAGAGAGTGTCTTTCTTCCTCTTTGTTTCGTCAACATGCTTTGAGGGGGTGTATTTCATTTTTTTCGTTTTGACAGCATCTCTTTGAAAAGTGTCTTCTTTCTTTTTTGTTTTGAAAACAGCCCCTAGAAAGTGTCCTTTATTCGTGACAACAGTTTTTTAGAAAGTGTATTCAGTCTTTTTGTTTCGTCAACATCACCTTAGAAAGAGTCTTTTCTCGTTTTTGTTTTCACATCATCTTAGAAAGTGCATTTCTTACTTTTTGTTTCGTCAACATTTCCTTAGAAAGTATCTTTCTTTCTTTTTTTTTCCTTCGTGCTTTGATTAGGTGTATTTCATTCTTTTTGTTTTGACAGTATCTCTTTAAAAAGTGTCTTCCTTTCTTTTTGTTTTGACAACAGCCCCTAGAAAGTGTCTTTCTTTCATGACAACAGCCCCTAAAATGTGTCTTTCTCCCATGAGAACATTTTTTTAGAAAGTGTCTTGTGCCCTCTTTGTTTCACCAACATGCTTTGAGGAGGTTTTAATTTTTTCATTTTGACAGCATCTCTTTAAAAAGTGTCTTCCTTCCTTTTTGTTTGACAACAATCTCTCAGAAAATGTACATATTTATTCCCTATTGTTTTGTCAACATTCCCTTAGAAAGGGTCTTTCTTCCTTTTTGTTTTGACAACATCCCCTAGAAAGTGTCTTTCCTTCGTGACAACAGTTTTTTAGAAAGTGTCTTCAGTCCTTTTTGTTTCGTCAACATTACCTTAGAAAAAGTCTTTCCTCGTTTTTGTTTTCACATCATCTTAGAAAGTGCATTTCTTCCTTTTTGTTTCGTCAACATTTCCTTAGAAAGTGTCTTTCTTCCTCTTTGTTTCGTCAACATGCTTTGAGGGGGTGTATTTCTTTTTTTTTGTTTTGAAAGTATCTCTTTAAAAACTGTTTTCCTTCCTTTTAGTTTTGACAACAGCCCCTAGAAAGTGTCTTTCTTTCATGACAACAGCCCCTAGAATGTGTCTTTCTTCCATGAGAACATTTTTTTAGAAAGTGTCTTGTGCCCTCTTTGTTTCACCAACATGCTTTGAGGAGGTGTATTTCATTTTTTCGTTTTGACAGCATCTCTTTAAAAAGTGTCTTCCTTCCTTTTTGTTTTGACAACAATCTCTCAGAAAGTGTCCATATTTATTCCCTATTGTTTTGTCAACATCCCCTTAGAAAGGGTCTTTCTTCCTTTTTGTTTTGAAGACAGCCTCTAGAAAGTGCCTTTTTTTTCTTTTCACATCATCTTAGATAGTGCATTTTTTCCTTTTGGTTTCGTCAACTTTTCCTTAGAGAGTGTCTTTCTTCCTCTTTGTTTCGTCAACATGCTTTGAGGGGGTGTATTTCATTTTTTTCGTTTTGACAGCATCTCTTTGAAAAGTGTCTTCTTTCTTTTTTGTTTTGAAAACAGCCCCTAGAAAGTGTCCTTCCTTCGTGACAACAGTTTTTTAGAAAGTGTCTTCAGTCTTTTTGTTTCGTCAACATCACCTTAGAAAGAGTCTTTTCTCGTTTTTGTTTTCACATCATCTTAGAAAGTGCATTTCTTACTTTTTGTTTCGTCAACATTTCCTTAGAAAGTATCTTTCTTTCTTTTTTTTTCCTTCGTGCTTTGATTAGGTGTATTTCATTCTTTTTGTTTTGACAGTATCTCTTTAAAAAGTGTCTTCCTTTCTTTTTGTTTTGACAACAGCCCCTAGAAAGTGTCTTTCTTTCATGACAACAGCCCCTAAAATGTGTCTTTCTCCCATGAGAACATTTTTTTAGAAAGTGTCTTGTGCCCTCTTTGTTTCACCAACATGCTTTGAGGAGGTTTTCATTTTTTCATTTTGACAGCATCTCTTTAAAAAGTGTCTTCCTTCCTTTTTGTTTGACAACAATCTCTCAGAAAATGTACATATTTATTCCCTATTGTTTTGTCAACATCTCCTTAGAAAGGGTCTTTCTTCCTTTTTGTTTTGACAACATCCCCTAGAAAGTGTCTTTCCTTCGTGTCAACAGTTTTTTAGAAAGTGTCTTCAGTCCTTTTTGTTTCGTCAACATTACCTTAGAAAAAGTCTTTCCTCGTTTTTGTTTTCACATCATCTTAGAAAGTGCATTTCTTCCTTTTTGTTTCGTCAACATTTCCTTAGAAAGTGTCTTTCTTCCTCTTTGTTTCGTCAACATGCTTTGAGGGGGTGTATTTCTTTTTTTTTTTGTTTTGAAAGTATCTCTTTAAAAACTGTTTTCCTTCCTTTTAGTTTTGACAACAGCCCCTAGAAAGTGTCTTTCTTTCATGACAACAGCCCCTAGAATGTGTCTTTCTTCCATGAGAACATTTTTTTAGAAAGTGTCTTGTGCCCTCTTTGTTTCACCAACATGCTTTGAGGAGGTGTATTTCATTTTTTCGTTTTGACAGCATCTCTTTAAAAAGTGTCTTCCTTCCTTTTTGTTTTGACAACAATCTCTCAGAAAGTGTCCATATTTATTCCCTATTGTTTTGTCAACATCCCCTTAGAAAGGGTCTTTCTTCCTTTTTGTTTTGAAGACAGCCTCTAGAAAGTGCCTTTTTTTTCTTTTCACATCATCTTAGATAGTGCATTTTTTCCTTTTGGTTTCGTCAACTTTTCCTTAGAGAGTGTCTTTCTTCCTCTTTGTTTCGTCAACATGCTTTGAGGGGGTGTATTTCATTTTTTTCGTTTTGACAGCATCTCTTTGAAAAGTGTCTTCTTTCTTTTTTGTTTTGAAAACAGCCCCTAGAAAGTGTCCTTCCTTCGTGACAACAGTTTTTTAGAAAGTGTCTTCAGTCTTTTTGTTTCGTCAACATCACCTTAGAAAGAGTCTTTTCTCGTTTTTGTTTTCACATCATCTTAGAAAGTGCATTTCTTACTTTTTGTTTCGTCAACATTTCCTTAGAAAGTATCTTTCTTTCTTTTTTTTTTTTCCTTCGTGCTTTGATTAGGTGTATTTCATTCTTTTTGTTTTGACAGTATCTCTTTAAAAAGTGTCTTCCTTTCTTTTTGTTTTGACAACAGCCCCTAGAAAGTGTCTTTCTTTCATGACAACAGCCCCTAAAATGTGTCTTTCTCCCATGAGAACATTTTTTTAGAAAGTGTCTTGTGCCCTCTTTGTTTCACCAACATCCTTTGAGGAGGTGTATTTCATTTTTTCGTTTTGACAGCATCTCTTTAAAAAGTGCCTTCCTTCCTTTTTGTTTTGACAACAATCGCTCAGAAAGTGTACATATTTATTCCCTATTGTTTTGTCAACATCCCCTTTGAAAGTGTCTTTCTTCCTTTTTGTTTTAAAAACTGCCCTTAGAAAGTGTCTTTCCTTCGTGACACCATTTTTTTAGAAAGTGTCTTGTGCTCTCTTTGTTTCACCAACATGCTTTGAGGAGGTGTATTTCATTTTTTCCTTTTGACAGCATCTCTGTAAAACGTGTCTTCCTTCCTTTTTGTTTTGACAACAGCCTCTAGAAAGTGTCATTCTTTCATGACAACATTTTTTTAGAAAGTGTATTGTGCCCTCTTTGTTTCACCAACATGCTTTGAGGAAGTGTATATAATTCTTTTTGTTTTGACAGTATCTCTTTAAAAACTGTCTTCCTTCCTTTTTGTTTTGACAGCAGTCGCTCAGAAAGTGTACATATTTATTCCCTATTGTTTTGTCAACATTCATTTCGACAGGGCCTTTCTTCCTTCGTGTTTTGACAACAGCCCCTAGAAAGTGGCAACATTTTCTTAGAAAGTGTCTTGTGTTCTCTTTGTTTCGTCCGCATAGAAAGAACCTATCCTCCATTTCCATGTGAAAACATCCCTTTAGAAAGTGTCTTTCTAATTTCTGTTTTGACATCCCCTTAGAAAGTGTCTTTATTCTTTTTTGTCTGGAGGACGTCCGCTTAGAAGTGTCTTTCATTTTTTCGATTTAACAATATCTCCTTAGAAAGTGCTTTTCTTCTATTTTTTTTTTCACATCCCTTTCGAAAGTGTCTTCCTCCTTTTTGTTTTGACATCGCCTTAGAAAGTGTCTTTATTATTTTTTGTCTTTAGGACATCCTCTTTGAAATAAATTGTCTTTCCTCCTATTCGTTTTGACAACATTTCTTTCCTAAATGTATATCTTTCTTTTTGTTTTGTCATCGCCTAAACAAGTATCTTTCTTAAACTTTGGTTTGTGAACATCCCATTTGAAAGTGTCTTTCTTTGTGTTGGTTTTGACACCATTGACTTAAAGTGTCCTTATTTCTTTTGTCTTGACAATTCTCTTTGGAAATGTCTTCAACACTTCTTCTTTTTTCGTCAATATTTCCTTAGAAAGTGTCTTCCTCCTTTTTGTTTTGACATCCCTTTAGAAAGTGTCTTTATTCTTTTTTGTCTTTCCTCCGATTCGTTTTGACAACATTTCTTTCCTAAATGTATTTCTTTTTTTTTGTTTTGTCATCGCCTAAACAAGGGTCTCTTTTTAACTTTGTTTCAACAACATCACTTAAAGTATCCTACTAGCACTTGATTTACATTATTATATAATCGTACTGCATTGACAATTTGTCGTCATTAAACTGTCACTTACAAATCTCGATTTTGATGGTGCTCTAGAATTCTTATTAAAAAGTAGCAGAAAAAAAGTCCAAAACACCTAGTGACGTAGTTCCGCTTTTAAACAATGTGAATTTTAGCACGCTTTATCTTATTGTCATGATTTTCAAGGTATCGGTTACGAAACAGCACTGGACTTCGCCAAAAGAGGCGCCAAAGTCATCCTTGGCTGTAGGGATCCGAAAAGAGGCGAAGAAGCCCGTCGCAAAATAATAGAAGCAACCGACAACCCCAACGTCTTCCTCAAAACCGTCGATTTTGCATCATTCGACTCAGTTCGAGCCTTTGCTCGAGACATCAATAACACTGAAGAAAAACTGGACATTCTTGTCAACAACGCTGGGATATCGTTTAATGATGAAACGAAAACGGAGGATGGCCACGATATGGTCATGCAAGTCAATTACTACTCTCATTTCCTCTTAACAAATTTGCTGATGCGTAAGTATTGGTAACCTTTCGTGCCGAATCCTGAAGTTATTCTTGTAGGGGTGATGACCAGATCTGGTGAACCCAGTCGGATAGTCAACGTGTCTTCACTGGCAGCAAATTTCGCCGCTTCCTTTGATATAGACGAACTTGATAAATACCGCGGAAATTTCCACATGTACGAGAACTCCAAATTATGCAATATTCTGTTCACCAAAGAGCTAGCCAGAAGGTTGGAGGGCACGAACATTACAACGTTTTCTCTGCACCCTGGTCCCATAAAGACAGATATTTTCAGATCTTGCCACGGTGTCACGAAAATATTAATTGAAACAGTTGTTGCATTGTTTTATAAAGTACAAACCCAGGTAATGTGTTCTTTTATAAATACTAATCCAAATTTTTAGAATGTGGAGGAAGGTGCCCAAACCACCATCTATTGCTCGGTAGAGAAAGGCATTGAAAAATTCAACGGACATCATTTTGATAACTGTCGGAGGGTGGCGGACTACAAAAGTGCAAGTGTCCCCGGACATCCGAGAAAGTTGTGGGAAGTCACGGAAAACATTGTTGAATTGCGAAAAGAAGAACAATTTCGTATTGTCAAATAATAACGTAGCTACACTTTTTGTTATTTTTATTTGCAAAATCACTGGTTACTACTCTCCTGCAATCGAAGATGTACCAATAAATGATTACTAAATGGAATGGGTTTTCTTACATACACTTTTGCGTTCATTGTGGTGATAGTTGCCGGACTGAAGCTGTTTATTAGGCTGGGAACAAGGCGGTGCACAAGCTACGTCTGCTTGAAAGATAAAACTGTCATCGTAACTGGAGCCAACTCTGGTGAGTAATTTTTTTACACAGCCACAACTCTAAAATCTGTTAAGGTATTGGCTACATAACGGCTCTAGATTTTGCCAAAAGGGGTGCTAGAGTGATTCTAGCATGCAGAAGCCACACAAAAGCTAAAATAGCTTGCGAAAAAATCATAGATGAAACAGGAAACGACAGTGTCGTAGTCAAATCTCTCAATTTGATTTCGTTGGCTTCTGTTAGAGCTTTCGCTAAAGATATCAACGAAACAGAAACACGACTAGACATTTTGGTTAACAACGCGGGTGCTTTTGGACTTGGCGACGGAAGAACCGTCGACGGTCTTCCTTTGTTGATGCAAGTGAATTATTTTTCCAATGTTCTGTTGACCCTCCTATTAATCGGTAATGTCTGTACTTAAGTTGTATTTCTAATAAGACTACTTCTTAGACTTGATGAAGAAATCAAGTCCCAGTCGCATAATAAATGTGTCATCTTACGCAGCAAACTTAGCCTCCAATTTTCAATTAGAAGACCTCGACAGGTACGTTCCAAGATACGCCTACCAAAACTCCAAATTGTGCAATGTCCTGTTCACCATTGAACTGGCCTATAAACTTCGGGGAACGAATGTGACCACGTATTCTCTTCATCCAGGATTTATAGAAAGCGGATATTTTCACAACATTACAGGTTTAAAAAAACTGGCTGTATACACTTTGGTGAAATTATTTTCTATAGTAAGTTAGCGATGTTAGTGACGCAGTAGTGATTTGAGCGATTGCAGACACGTGAAGAAGGAGCTCAAACTAGTCTTCACTGTGCCCTTGCTAGAGATATCGAAGTTTACAATGGGGAGCATTTCGAGAGGTGTCAAAAAGTTGGACGTCCGAAACCTGCGAGGGACAGCGATTTGGTAATCAAAGTTTGGGAGAGGACAATGGAAATTTTAAATCTGAAAGGGAACGAAAACCCTTTTAGACGTTAATATACCGGTTTTCATTAAATAAAGCGAGAGAAAATGGTTACACTAGTTTTGTTTTTATGGTTTCTTTAATATTGGTCGACAAAAACCATACTGGTTTTGATTCCCTGATGAGTATAGCATAGCAGCTTCTCCATTTTGTTGCCCCAAGTTTCTTAAATTATTGAAGGCAAAGGTGCTGACGTTCAGAACCCTCCACGCCGCCCCTGGCCGCCCTCGACCCGTGAAACAGGGGCCACGCTGATAACCCATGGATCGCGAGTCCCCCACTCGCCACTCCGGACCACGCATCGGTTCGACGTCACTCCGGCGCAGGGTTGTCATATAAAACCGAGCACTGGAATGCAACGCCGGAAGAAGGCCAAAAGCTGAAAAAGAAATCCCAAAGAGGGGTTTCGATTTTAGCCAGAGCCCACAAAAGCCCGGGGCTGGGGGTCAGGAGAGTGACAAACCACAGAGTACCTCCTGTGATTTTCCACAAAGAAGAGTTAAGCGTCAACTGGGTGAAGCGCAACAACGCCAATTTCACGTTGGCCAAAGTGACGGAGGGAGAAATTAGAATTCATCCCTCGTCTGTCGATGACTGTGATGGACAGAGAGGGATTACACGATCACTTCTTCCCACTGAAAGGGGAGAAGCCAGTAAAAGTGGTTCTCAGGGGGATCGACTCCATGATCTCTGAAAAGATGTGGAGGAGGCCCCCACCCTTGAAGGATTCTCGGCCATGCGGATCAGCCGCATTAGGGGCAAAAATGGACCATTGGACATGGTCATAGCGGAGGTGCCAAGGAGCGAACGCCGAATCTGTGGCCTGTCGAGGCTTTGTGGCCTCGTGATAAAGCCGGAAACGCTCCGCAGACGGAAGGGCCCCCATCAGATCAAGGACTGCGATGGCAAGGCACCCAAAAAATGTGTGAACTGCCGGGGTTCACACCCGGCCAGTTTCAGGGCATGCCCCAAGTGTCCCGCCGAAGGGGTGGCACAAAAACCGGCCGGAAATGGGGGGAACCCCTGGAAGCGGCCTGGGGGCCCACATGTTCCCGGGAAAGACGCGGTGAATTCGGCACCTGTGGCTAAGCCCAGCACGTCGAAGACGCCCGCCAAAGCTTCCCCCCCAGCAGCTCCTCTGAGAGCTTCTCAAAATCGCAGAGTCAGAAATTTGCGAAACATTGTACATTGTACCAAGCAAGGAAACAAGACCGCTCTCATGGTCAACTGCCCAAGAGTGTCTCACTGTAGAATAGAATCATGTAAGCGACGTAATAGATGCTTGAGATAAAGATAGAAAGTCGGACGTCCGACTAACAGATTTTTACTGTTCAAATTTCATCATGTCGGTACTTCAAACAATAAAAGAACTCCAAAATAATATCGGCACCCTCTGGTTGACCCTGGCGAACTCCGGGGCGTCAGTGGAGGCCATGATATAGGTGGAAGGCCGCTGACGTGATCTTCCTACCGAAGCAGGTAGGTCAACTCCAGTTTCCACAGAGTTATCGCCCAAGCTTTCTCTTCTGGGGAAGGTGGCGGAAAGGGTGATACTGCGGAGCTTGGTTGGTTCCCCAGGGGTCGGTGCTTTCCCCGTTCCTCTTCTCAATCTTTTTGTCCGATGTCTCGCGTGCGGAGGACGTCGCCACTACCACGGCGGTCCTAGTTCAAAGCGGAGACACTGAGCTAGCGACCAGGAAACTTCAAAGGATCATCATGGTTCATCAAATGGCGAATAGACGTGAACGCTGCAAAGAGCAGCGCCGTCTTATTCACCAAGAAAAGATACCGGCAAAACAGGATCTGCACCGTGGTGGGCCGCGTCTCCATGTTTGGTTCACCCATTTCATGGACGACCGAAGCCAATTACCTCGGAGTGGTACTAGACCGCGGCTATCTTTCCGGGCCCACATCAAGTCGGCCCGTGACAAAGTAACTGGTATGATCCAGCTACTGTACCCGATGATTGGTCGACGTAGTCGGCTGACCATCGAGAACAAGCTGCTGTTGTTCAAGACAGTTGTGAGACCGGCCATGATGTACGCTTCTCCCGTATGGGGATACGCGGCATAGTCGCACATCAAGATTCAGCGAAGCAGAAGGGAATTTATGCGGGCAACTCCGGGATAGACGTTCACCCCAACAGGTTAGTTTGAGTAATGGTGGACTATGACGAACGATCCAATCACAAGCACAGGCGCCCCAAAATGGCGTTTGTGGACAGGTGAGCGAACAAGAGCGCTCAAGACCCGCCAAGCGGGACGAATCGTCGCTTCGGCGATGGTTCACCAATAATCAAAACTCATTTTACTGCTTAATATTTTCTGTTTCAGATGAAGGAGGCAATGGACATCGTCCAGCACTCCGTGCAACCAAAGAAACTCTGCTGGTGCAACGCCGGAATTACTAGGCGTACACCACCGACAGGGCCACAATGCGGGAACCCTCGTAGCTCCTCAGTTGTTTGGAAACAACGACCAACTCTTGCGGAGTAGGTCGTTCTACACTGTGGGAGTCCTAGCAGTTCCTCGGTCCGTGATATCTAGCCGGATGTCTTCTTGGCGTTGCTCCTGCCTGTATTTTCCACCTCGAAACCGCCTCCGCCGCCGGCTGCCGCATTTCCACTTCGGAGAGTGACTCAGCAAATAAGGCAAAGACGGAGAGAGGCACCGGGTTAATACTTACATAAAGATTTATTTTATAAGGTTTAAAAGGAGAGAGACACTGGGTTAAAAATAAAGTTACGAGGGAGATGGACACCCGGTGCATAAATAAATAGGGGTAAAACGGAGAAAGAGACACTTTGAAGATAATAGTATCTCTAAATAGTCATTAATAAAGATCGCAATACCGACCGACTGGTTTGTTTCCCTCCTTGTTCCCCGCGGTGCTTTTCGCTCCCCGCTACCTGGAGATCGTAGGATAAAGGGACATAATGGCCGACGGAGAAACACCACTGCTTCAGCCGCCACAAGATCCTAACTCCAAGAACCGGCACCAGTGACCTGAGTGCATAAGCTCATGGAGGACGACCTGATGTATGCGATTTTACTGAGGTTCGGCCTCGACCCGATCGGCAATCTGGATGGAGGAAAAGCACGCCTAGTCAACTGCCTTCGGGAAGGACCACCACCTCCCAAACCGACTCCATCGTCAGCAGCAACCAGCAGCTGGTTAAGTAGCCTAATGTGACCGCGGGTTAAAGTTCGATATCCCGCTAGCTAGTGAATTCTAAAAAAATAAGCGGATCGTGTATCAGGCTCATGTAACCCATGCATATCTTTGTTGTAAAAATATTACAGCAAAAATTAAAAAGAACATCGTTAAACTATTAGAAATGGCGTCATAGTTGCTTCAGTATTATTACAAAACAATTTTTTGCAAAAGCATGTTTAATTTTGCTGAATTGGGGGTGCTTAAAAAATGAGGTAATGGTATTGTTGCGTTTGTGGGTTCGATTATTGTATCTTATATCTCGTCTTATTTCTTTACACATCGCGCGGCACTCCGGATAGATAAAGGCAACTGTCCGACTCGACCCACTGCTCTTCAACCTCGATGCGACTGGTTGACTGATGCGACTAGACTCCCGCTGGAACGTCCTCCAATAAATATACCGGCGCCTAAACCCTTCCAGGCGCCTCCAGATGTTCCATGGATGACATCATCGCGCTCTCGATCTGTACCGGATATTCCAAAAGATGATGTCGTTGTAGTATAAATCTAGCACGTTCTAGTAATTGATGACGTCATAATCTCAAGGCACTGCTGCTATGAGTCATTTCGGGTCCACGTCCGTTATAATAATTGAGAAAGAAATTCTGAATTGGTAAATTTGAATTCGCAAATTTGGAAAATTTGAATTCTCAATTT
Organism: Diaperis boleti; assembly: GCA_963583935.1. Classification (NCBI taxonomy): domain Eukaryota; kingdom Metazoa; phylum Arthropoda; class Insecta; order Coleoptera; family Tenebrionidae; genus Diaperis; species Diaperis boleti. The sequence continues at coordinate 12,417,007 of OY757242.1, forward strand.
GGAAAATCTGAATTCTCGAATTTGGAATATTTAAATCTTGAATTTCTAAATGCCAAATCGTCGACATGTTGAATTCCTGAATTTTCAAACTTTAAATCAATTTGTATAGCCCAAAATTCCTCGAAATTGCAGATTCTGAAACGTGGAAATGCCAAATTTAGAAATTTTAAATCCAAGAATTGGGAATATTTGAATCGTGCATATCTTGAATTTCTGAATTTACAAAATTTTTATTCAAAATGAAATTTTGAAATTTTGAACCCCTAAATTGAATCGTTGATTTGAATTGAATTGAACTATCAAATTTTAAATTAATTTGTGTTTTTGGATTCAAGAAATGTATTTGAAAATTGCAGATTCTGACTCGTGAAATGCCGAATTTAGAAGTTTTCAATTTCTAAATTTGGAAATGAGAAACCAATACATCTTAAAGTACTGAATTTCAGAAATTTGTAATCGTCGAGATTTTCTGATTTGTAAATTTTAAAATTTGGAAATTTTGAATTTGTAGATTTTCAATTCTCAAATTTGGAAAATTTGAATTTTCGAATTTGGAAAATTCGAATTCTCGAATTTGGAATATTTGAATTCTCGAATTTGGAGTAGTTGAGTCGTGGGTAAATTCAATTTATATATTTACAATATTTTGTATCGATGGAGCCGTGAATTTCTAAATTCTTAATCGTTGACAGGGTGAATTCCTGAATTTTCAAATTTTATTGCATCATTGGACCCCTACGTTCTCGCAAATTGCAGATTCTGAAAAGTGGAATTGCCGAGATTAGAAATTTTGAATTCAAAAATTTGGAAAAATTGAGTCATCTTGAATTTTAGTTTTTTTTTTCGAAATCCCGAAATTGAAAATTTTAAATTAATTTGTGTCTTTGGATTTTAGAAATACTGAATTTGGAAATTGCATTCCGACTCGTGAAATGCTGAATTTAGAAATTTTCAATTTCTTAATTTGCAAATGAGAAACCTTTACATCTTGAAGTACTGAAATTCAGAAACTTTGAATCGTTGAGATCTTCTGCTTTGTAAATTGTAAATTTTAAAATTTGTAAATTCTGAATTTGTAGATTTTCAATTCTCAAATTTGGAAAATTTGAATTCTAGAATTTGGAATATTTGAATTCTCGAATTTGAAGTATTTGAGTCGTGGGTAAATTGAATTTATATATTTACAATATTTTGTATCGATGGAGTCGTGAATTTCTAAATGCTTAATCGTTGACAGGTTGAATTCCTGAATTTTCAAATTTTATTGCATCATTGGACCCCTATATTTTCGCAAATTGCAGCTTCTGAAAAGTGGAATTGCCGAGATTAGAAATTTTGAATTCCAAAATTTAGAAAAATTGAGTCATCGTGAATTTTTAAATCTTTTTTTCTAAATCCCGAAATTGAAAATTTTAGATTAATTTGTGTCTGAATTCTAGAAATAATACTGAATTTGAAAATTGCATTCTGACTCGTGAAATGCCGAATTTAGAAATTTTCAATTTCTAAATTTGGAAATGAGAAACAATGCATCTTAAAGTACTGAATTTCAGAAATTTGTAATTGTCGAGATCTTCTGATTTGTAAATCTTAAAATTTGGAAATTCTGAATTTGTAGATTTTCATTCTCAAATTTGAAAAATTTGAATTCTCGAATTTGAAAAACTTGAATTCTCGAATTTGGAATATTTCAATTCTAGAATTTGGAGTATTTGAGTCGTGGGTAAATTGAATTTATATATTTACAATATTTTGTATCGATGGAGTCGTGAATTGCTAAATGCTTAATCGTTGACAGGTTGAATTCCTGAATTTTCAAATTTTATTGCATCATTGGACCCTTATGTTCTCGCAAATTGCAGATTCTTAAAAGTGGAATTGCCGAGATTAGAAATTTTGAATTCCAAAATTTGGAAAAATTGAGTCATCTTGAATTTTTTTTTTTTTTTCTAAATCCCGAAATTGAAAATTTTAAATTAATTTGTGTCTTAGGATTCTAGAAATAATACTGACTTTGGAAATTGCATTCTGACTCGTGAAATGCTGAATTTAGAAATATTCACTTTCTAAATTTGCAAATGAGAAACAATACATCTTAAAGTACTGAATTTCAGAAATTTGTAATTGTCGAGTTCTTCTGATTTGTAAATTTTAAAATTTGGAAATTCTGAATTTGTAGTTTTTCAATTCTAAAATTTGGAAAATTTGAATTCTCGAATTTGGACAACTTGAATTCTCGAATTTGGAATATTTGAATTCTCGAATTTGGAGTATTTGAGTCGTGGGTAAATTGAATTTATATATTTACAATATTTTGTATCGATGGGGTCGTGAATTTTTAAATGTTTAATCGTTGACAGGTTAAATTCCTCAATTTTTCAATTTTAATAGATCATTGGACCCCCATGTTTTGCAAATTGCAGATTCTGAAAAGTGGAATGCCGAGATTAGAAATTTTGAATTCCAAAATTTCGAAAAATTGAGTTATCTTAAATTTTGAATTTTTTTTTTAATCCCGAAGTTTAAAATTTTAAATTAATTTGTGTTTTTGGATTCTAAAAATGTTGTATTTGAAAATTGCAGATTCTGACTCGTGAAATGCCGAATTTAGAAGTTTTTAATTTCTAAATTTGGAAATGAGAAACAATACATCTTAAAGTATTGAATTTCAGACATTTGTAATCGTCGAGATCTTCTGATTTGGAAATTTTAAAATTTGGAAATTCTGAACTTTTAGATTTTCAATTCTCAAATTTGGAAAATTTGAATTCTCGAATTTGGAAAACTTGAATTCTCGAACTCGGAATATTTGAATTCTAGAATTTTTAGTATTTGAGTCGTGGGCAAATTGAATTTAGATATTTACAATATTTTGTATTGATGGAGTCGTGAATTTCTAAATGCTTAATCGTTGACAGGTTGAATTCCTGAATTTTCAAATTTTATTTCATCATTGGACCCCTATTTTTCGCGAATTGTAGACTTTGAAAATTGGAATTGCCGAAATTAGACATTTTGAATTCCAAAATTTGGAAAATTTGAGTCGTGCATCTTGAATTTTTGAATTTCTTTTCCTAAATCCCGAAATTGAAAATTTTAAATTAATTTGTGTCTTCGGATTCTAGACATAATACTGAATTTGAAAATTGCATTCTGACTCCTAAAATGCTGAATTTAGAAATTTTCAATTTCTAAATTTGGAAATGAGAAACAATACATCTTAAAGTACTGAATTTCAGAAATTTGTAATCGTCGAGATCTTCTGATTTGTAAATTTTAAAATTTGGAAATTCTGAATTTGTAGATTTTCAATTCTCAAATTTGGAAAATTTGAATTCTCGAATTTGGAAAACTTGAATTCTCGAATTTCGAATATTTGAATTCTAGAATTTGGAGTATTTGAGTCGTGGGTAAATTGAATTTAAATATTTACAATATTTTGTATCGATGGAGTCGTGAATTTCTAAATGCTTAATCGTTGACAGGTTGAATTCCCGAATTTTCAAATTTTATTGCATCATTGGACCCCTATATTCTCGCAAATTGCAGATTTTGAAAAGTGGAATTGCCGAAATTACACATTTTGAATTCCAAAATTTGGAAAATTTTAGTCGTGCATCTTGAATTTTTGAATTTAATTTTTTTTTCTGAATGCCGAAATTGAATATTTTAAATTAATTTGTGTCTTTGGATTCTAGAAATACTAAATTTGGAAATTGCATTCTGACACAATTGCAATTTCTAAATTTGGAAATGCGGAACCTATACATCTTAAAGTATTGAATTTCAGAAATTTGTAATCGTCGAGATCTTCTGATTTGTAAATTTTAAAATTTGGAATATTTGAATTCTCGTATTTGAGTCGTGGGTAAATTGAATTTATATCTATATATATAAAAATGAATCCCTATTTTCCTTGGTGACGGCATCACTTGAGAACGGCTGGACCAATTTAGCAAATTTTTTTTTTTTAATATTTCTTTAAGCTTGAGGAAGTTTCTTATGAAGTAAAACAAGGGACCCTGAGCCCCCCTTGGGTTTATAACTTACGAACGGCTGGACCGATTTTTATGATCTTTGATTTGTTGGATTTGTCTCCGCCCCGAATAACAAAATAACTATTAATACATGGACATGGGGGCCCAGGGGGCACCTTTGGGTTTATAACTCAAGAACGGCTGGACCGATTTTGATGATCTTTGGTTTGTTGGATTTTTCTCCGCCCTGAGTAGCAGAATGACTATCAAAACATGGACATGGGTGCCCAGGGAGCACCCTTGAGTTTATAACTCAAGAACGGCTGGACCGATTTTTATGATCTTTGATTTGTTAGATTTGTGTCTATCCTGAATAGCAGAATACCTATTAACACATATACAGGGTGTCCCAACTAAAATTTATACTCCCCAACAATTCCAATTTCGAAAGACTTTGAAGAAAACACTCGAACAGGTCATTTTTGTTATCAAGGGGGGCCAAATTGTCCCAAACTTTCAAGTCTTCGATCTCACCCTTTTAGCCGGGGGAGGCACCACCGTAAAAAAATTTAATTGGCATGGGGGGTCGTGTGATACATCATTTTAAAGCTTATTCAATTCTCTATCCAAACCTACTTTTATCTATTCGTTTTTGCAAAAAAGGGCATAAGAATTTGTTATTTTCCAAATCTACATAAAATACTCTTGATTTGGAAAATAGGAAATTCATGTTTTTTTTTGTAGAAACAAATCGATAAAAGTAGATCTGGATAGAGAATTGAATAAGCTTTAAAATGATGTATTACGCGACCCCCTATCCCATTTAAATTATTTAAGGGGGTGGCTTCCCTGGCCAAAGGGGTGAGATCTAAGAGTTGAAGGTTTGGTACAATTTGCTTCCCCTTGATAACAAAATTGACCTGTTCGAGCGTTTTCTTTTGAGTCTTTCGAAATTGGAATTGTTGGGGGGTACAAATTTTAGTTGGGACACCCGATATAGACGTTAGGTTTATAACTCAAGAACCGCTGGTCCAATTTATATGATGATTTGATTTGATTTGTTAGATTTGTCTCCGCCCCGCCCCGAATAGCAGAACAACTATGAAAACCTGGACAGGGGGGCTCCCTTGGGTTTAGCAGAATAGCAGAATAATTATCAAAACAAGGACAGGGGGCTAATGGGACCCCCTTGGGTTTACAACTTAAGAACGACTGGACGGATTTTTATTATCTTTGATTTGTTGGATTTGTCTCCGCCCCGCCCCGAATAGCAAAATAACTATGAGAACATGGACAGAGGGCTCCCTTTGATTTATAACTCAAGAACGGCTGGACCGATTTTTATGATCTTTAATTTGGTGGATTTGTCTCCGCCCCGAATAGCAGAATAATTATTAAAACTTCGGAAACACTACAGGGCAACAATAACAAATAACGCCGGCCACCAAACTTTGTCGTACCAAGCTTTAGAAATGAAAATCGATTTTTAATGCGTAAACTCCAAAGTTTAACTTCTGTTGCCCGTAGACTCCACACACAATTTTTTTTTATGATATCTTGAGATCGGATTGACTGACTTTTTTCGTGGGCGAATAACTATTAAATCATCGGAAAAATTAACGAAAAAAATTCTCTCATACATTTTCTATGGAATCCGTATATAACGCTATATTTGATACATGACAGAAACAAAAATGAACATGCCGTTGTATGCTGGTTCCGATAATGCCAGTAGATGTTTCTATCAAAGTAGATCAAAGTAGATCCTTTGATAAAACAACTGAATTTAATTGAGCTAAAAAGTTAACACAACATTATTTATTGATTCTGAGGCGGTACAAAGTTTGCCGGGTCAGCTAGTATTTACAATATTTTGTATCGATGGAGTCGTGAATTTTTAAATGCTTAATCGTTGACAGGTTGAATTCCTGAATTTTCAAATTTTATCAGTTTGTATCGTTAGACCCTTATATTCTCGCAAATTTCAGATTCTGAAAAGTGGAATTGCCGAAATTAGAAATTTTGAATTCCAAAATTTGAATTTAAAAGTTTCTTTTTTTCTGAATCCCGAAATTGAATCGTTGACCTGAACTCCCGAACTATCAAATTTTAAATTAATTTGTGTCTATGGATTCTAGAAATATTGAATTTGGAAATTGCAGATTCTGACTCGTGAAGTACTGAATTTCAGAAATTTTGAATCGTTGAGATCTTCTGTTGTCAAAAAGACAATTCTAGGAAATTATTCCTTCTGGGTGTAACACTTCTAATGTCATATTATATTCTTCTTTATTATTCTTACCAGCAACAAAAGCGTCCAATAAAATTTCATAATCAAAATCACGCCAATAGAAGCCTGAAAGTAAGATTAAATAATTATTAAAGATGAGGAGAGCCATAACCTAGCAGATAGGGAAGACAAACACAAAGAAATATTTACTAAAGCTATAACGAAATTAAAGAGAACCATATTTTTTCAAATAGATACTTTGTATAAAAGGCAGCTTTTGCAATTAGGATGTATCTTATAACTTGAAACTATATTTATACTCAAACATGTAATTATCTGCTTTGGGGGCAATAATTATTTTACACAGTACGATAAGATTTTGTGGAATTGTGATGTAATTAAAAATAAACTAATTTCACGAGTCATTTGTGTTTAATACCCTTGAATATAGTATGTATATAAAGTAGGTAAGTATGTAAGTATGAAGACAAATTATATCCAAATGTTTCGATTCAAAAGTGATAAATTAATTACTGTTTTATCTTCCCCTCCATGTACCCTCTAACTCGATACGCTTAGGCTCCAAGCGGTGTGTGAGACCGACTCGACTCTTTTTTTGCACTTTTGAATGTGAGGTAAGTTTTTTGGGATTTGATTTTAAATTATAAAATAACGTGCTTTCGTTACCCAGAATGCACTTCGATAACGAAATCAATGCTGAAGCAGGAGCTGAGCAAAAACCAGTAATGATAACGTCTAGCATTTTAGATTTTAAGCATTTCGAAAATAAAGTGAACCATATTTTTTCAAATAGATACTTTGTATAAAAAGCAGCTTTTGCAATTAGAATGTAAGTATGTTATAAATATTAATATTTTATGGAATACTGTAGAATTGTAATGGAATGAAAATAAACTAATTTCATGAGTCATTTGTGTGTAATATCCTTGCATCTCTCTAATCCAGCTAGTATGAAGATCTATTATATCCAAACGTTGTAGTGTTTTAGTATTAGTAATTCTACCTAATGTCAAAATGGGAGATCCTTGGAGAGAAAATGGTACCCCCATGTGATACAACTGTTTAAGATGAAAAGAAAATAATTTATTGAGTAGGGAGAAAATATGCAAATGAAAAATGAGGGAAACAATAAAATTTAAAAATTTCAAGGCAATAACATAGGGAAATGTAAAAAATTTCTATTGAAGTTTGAGGGTTTTCTTTATTCAGCCAAAGGATCGTTTGGATTATGTTCTATGGATCAAACAGAGCCTCTCGATATTTCTACTGATTCTGTGTGTTCTATTGTTTTTTTAATTTTTCCAGTATCTGATTCTGTCGGATGTATAAACAAATCTTATATTTTACTGATTCACTCGAAACAAAATAATGTACGTGCAGAATTTGACTCAGTTAACAGTCAAAACTAGGGTTTATCTTGCGCCAGTTTTTTATTGTGGTATGCTCCACACGCGTCCACGGGTAGCTTAGTGGAGTACGGTGAACCAGGTTTTTTTTACAGGTTTTAATTTACAAGGGTAATATATACAGGGGTTACAGATATTCGCGGTTTATATACAAAGGTTTTTTTTACACCAACTGGAACACCAACCGGACTGTCGGAATCACCAACTGCAACGGTGCTTGTGACGAAACGTTCGTCCCCTGCGTGAACGGCCGCGCATGGCCGACTCACCCAAGGTCTTCATCGCTATACGATTCGGCGTCCTATTCTCCCGGAACGGCGGTGAATCCGCGCAGCGCACAAACTCCGGAACGACAGGACCCGGAGCGCGGTCTCATTCGATCACCGGAGTGAAAGAATCATCCCGATACGTCAACATTAGGCATTTAAACGGTGCGATGAGAAAGGCGTGGTTCGGGGTTACAAGAGCGAAAACTGGGAGTGGTTGTAGCGACTCCGGGATGGTCTCGTTTGCAGCGGGCAAATTTTATTATTACCGGACCGAAAGAACTATGCCGGTCCCATGTCTAGAAGTATTTTAATCTTTACAGAATTTCTAACTTCGTTACAACACTAAATCCTCTTCAGAGAAGCTTAAAAAACTCGAAAAAATCTTGGACCGTTGCTAGCGGAGGACGCTACAGGCGGGAATTTTAAATCGGACTTCTTAGGATGGTGCTAGAACCGGAAATTCGTTTAATTATTGTTAGTTCTACCGCAGATTTCAAATCGTAACAAACACTTGTCTCCATCTTCTTAGGTTAGGTTTAGTTTCTCCTATAAATTTCCTGTAGTTACAGTGTTCTAGTCCGGTTGTCCTCATTTGTGTTTCCCCTTCAGTGGAGAACGTTACACATGATAGTTAGATCGCAATGAGAGGAAAAGGGTTACAAAAATATTTACTTATAGAAAATAAATAATTTTTAATGGTAAAATCTTACTGGCGAATTAATCGCATGAAAAACGTTGAACAGAGAGTTAATATTATTTATTATGCGATTATTTTGTGCACAAATGTTTCATTTAATGGTTCGCAAAATTAACAGTTATAAGTATGAAATGTCCAAATTGTGATTTATTTATAGCGCAGAACTAATATTGTTCTGTAACGATGGTTATAGTCATTGTGTTGAAATGATTAAACAACAATTATATTTTTTTTAAGCATTTCAGCTATTCCCATGGTAATCAATTCCCCCACGGGCAAATAAATCTGTTTACAATAATATTTTACACCATAAAAGTATCCACGATCATCACAGTAATCAAAAAAAAAAATATAGGGAATAAAGTTGCACTTTATTCCCGGTTGGGAGGAATAGTTATTTATGTATCTGGGGAATAAAGACCCATTTTAATCCCGAGAATGTAAGAAATGCCAGAGCCGACCGTAGGGAGCCGAGGGCATTTTCATTTGAGGGATTAAAGGTCTTTATTCCAGAAATGCATACAAAACTTTCGTCCCACCCTCCTAAAGTTGATAATAAATTACAAAATATTATTTTTTTCAAGTAATAATAATTGTGAGTTTGTCTAACACTCTCAATTCACAGAATTGAAATTAAGAATTAATATCAGTAGAAAATAACGATCACGAATACAGTTTAGACATTTGGCCATTACTGCAAGAGCTAAAGATCTATTTTTTTATTTTATTCCCTAGGGAATAAAGTAGCACATTTTTAGTCGAAAACGAGGGAATAAAGTTGCACTTTATTCCCCGGTTGGGATGAAAGTATATTTTACAACATCCCTTGACAATAAAAGATAATTATATCTTGTCAAGTTACTAAATTTTTAAAAAGGTAAAGTATATCTAGTTTTAGATACTCAAATCTCACAAAAAAACACCTGTATACCATAGTATCGTAACCTAATTTTTTTTTTCACGATTTTTATTCCTTTTTCAATTGTCAGAATGACAGTATAAAAAATTTAAAACCTGATCTAATATATAAAAATCTCGCGTCACAGTGTTTGTGGTCGAACTCCAAAACGGCTCGACCGATTTTTATGATTTTTTTTTTGTATATATGGTAAGTATGAGAATAGGTCGTAAACTATTTTTCACGAGGACACGGGGGGCCAGGGGGCCCCCTTGAGCTGGACCGATTTTTATGATTTTTTTTTTATATTTGGTAGGAATGAGAATAGGTCGTAAAATTCTTTATTTAATGGTTTGCAAAATTAACAGTTATAAGTATGAAATGTCCAAATTGTGATTTATTTATTGCGCAGAACTAATATGTTCTGTCACGACGGTTATAGTTATTGTGTTGAAATAATTAAACAATTTAATTTTTGTGAAGCATTTCAGATGTTCCCATGTTGATCAATTAGGTATGAGGATATGTGGTAAAGTAGTTTTCACATAGACATGGGGGCACAAGGGACCCCCTTGGGCTAGACCGATTTTCCGGCGCTACCGAATTTTATGATTTTTTTGTTGTATATTTGGTTGGTATGAGAATAGGTCGTAAAGCATTTTTCACATGGACATTTGAGCCCAGGGCCCCCTTGGACTGGACCGATTTTTATGATCTTCGATTTGTTGGATTTGTCTCCGCCCTGAATATCGGAATAAATATTAAAACATGGACATGGGCGCCCAGAGCGCCCTTTTGGGTTTATAACTCAAGAACGGCTTTTATGATAGTTGATTTGTTGGATGTATCTCCGCCTGAATAGTAGAATAACTATTACAGCATGTACATGGGTGCCAAGGGGGCCCCTTGGACTTATAACTCAAGGTCGGCTGAACGGATTATTATGATCTTTGATATGTTGGATTTGTTTTCGCCCCGAATAGCAGAATAACTATTAAATCATGGAAAGGGGGCTCAGTGGGCCCCTTGGGTTTATAACTCAAGAACAGATAGACCGATTTTTATGATCTTTGATTTTTTGGATTTGGTACAGGGCAACGACAATACAAACCCCCCTTCTACAGGGGGGCCCCTGAGGACAGGGAGGCCCAAATGACAGGGGGGGCCATGGGGACCTTTATCGTACAGGGCAACGACAATAATAAATGACGCCGACCACCAAAATTTGTCGTACCGGTCTTTAAAAATGAAAATCGATTCTTAAGGAGTGAACTCCAAAGTTTCATTTCTGTTGCGCGTTTTTTGATGATACCTCGTGAACGGATTGACTATTTTTTTTTATGGGGCAAATAACTATTAACACATCGGAAAAATTAACGAAAAAAATGTTCTCATACATTTTGTTTGGAGTCCGTATGTAGCGCCATCTCTGATACATGACAGAAACAAAAATGAACATGGCGTTGAATGCTGGTTCTGGTAATATCAGTAGATGGCGATGTGTGCATTATCCTTTGATAAAAAAACTTTTAATTCATTTATTTTATTTGAATTCAGTTAATAAGTTAACACAACATTTATTGATTCTTAGGCGGTATAAAGTTCACCAGATCAGCAAGTATAATAAAAATTTTGAGAAAAAAATTATTGAATGTTGGAAAAAAAGTAGGTAACTAAAATAATGGTCCAGAACCCTCCTTATAATCTCAAGGCCAAAGGCTATTTGAGCTCAAGTCAAGACTGAGCCATCACAGGCGCCTATAACCGACGGTACAATCTCAAGGCCAAGGGTTAATTGAGGTCAAAGTGGTCTATAACGGGCACTACTAACGTTACTTCATACATTGCTAGTTGGGTAGCAAAAAAACTAAAAAAATTATGTTCTAGCAAATCGCAAATATTTAGAAATAGTACAATCCACAGCAATTTCGATGACTTTAGGCTGTTTCAGAAATAAGTGCGATAAATTTAATTAGTAATAGAACTTAGTAAAATTGTCCAAATGGTATAATGCGATATTTCAAACTGATTTTCAAAATTTTCAAAACACAATGCACAAATTAGGCACAGGGCGATTTGGGAAGCGCAACATCCTTGACCTCCTTAAATTAATACAATGCAACGAAAGTGAAATACAATAGCAAGTTAGCGCCGGCCACCCTCGGTTTCGACAATCGCACGGAAAAAAAAATGAGAATGTTGATAAGCAGTCCGGGACAAAATTGATTCTCAGTAGGACAAGTTAAAATAAATATCCATATGCCGCTCGTAGGGAGAAAAAAAAAGAGAGTTTTAGGAAAAGTCGTTGCTCTTGATGAGTTCTACCACTGATTTGAATTATTGCACTTATTTTTGAAACAGCATGTATGAACAAAGAAAGGGTCGTTTAGCCAGGGAAGTTTGGCTGCATTCCTGGACGAAAAGAAAATAGGAAAAAGAACATGGGAGAGCCGAACAGGAAGACAGAACGAGGAAGAAAAGAAGATATTTTAAATAAGTAAAATCGCAGCAACATTGTCAGCAGCAGGTAAGATAATTTACAGTGAGTTAGCGAGAATCATTCATAAGTTGGAAGAAATAAAAAGGGAACTAAAGAAAGAAATGAGGGGGATACGAAGAGACAACCAAGAAATTAAGAGGGAGATTGAAAGGCAAACAGGAGAATGTAAAAAGAAAGAGACGAGATGGGAAGGAGAGAGAAACAAGTTGACAGGGAGAGTGACAGAGCTGGAAGAGAAAATGTAGTATAAGGAAAGGAGAAGGAGGAAGAACAATATTGCGCGGTATGGGGTGCGGAAAAGAGAAGTAAACAGCAGGCCAAAGAGAGTATAGAGGAGTCTCTGAGAAAAAATATAGAAAAGGTTAAAATAAATAGAGATCAATTGTAGAAAATAAAGAAACAGATCTGATATTTATCGATAACTAGCTGATCCTGTACCAAGCTCCCCGTAATGTTTTAATAGTTATTCTGCTATTCGGAGCGGAGACAAATCCAACAAATCAAAGATCATAAAAATCGGTCCAGCCGTTCTTGAGTAATAAACCCAATTGGCCCTCAGGGCCCCTATGTCTAATAAAAAGTATCCTATGTCCATCTCTTGGTTCTAAGCTACCTCCCCACCAAATCGGTTCAGCCGTTCTTGAGTTATAAATAGTGTAACTAACACGACTTTCTTTTATATTATAACATCGATAGATAGAGATGACGTCACAAAGCTAGAAAGAGAGTTATTAAAAAAATTACGAGGCGTAGGAAAGGAAGAACGGAAAGACCAGAAAGAAGTAGAGTGGGATGCAGGAAACGAGAGACTAGAGTTTTTCCAACGGGAAAAGAAGGACAACGGATGAAAAATAAAGAGGCTAAAGAAAGAGGACGAGGGTATTATTTTGGAATGTAGCGACAATAAGAAAAAAAAAAAAACATTTTTCGCATTATTTTTGGCAATTTGAGATAGTGGAAAAGGCAAAGATGGGAAAGAACAAAAAAACTGCCACCAAAAGAATTCAAGTGGGAATGTCAAGGAGTCACCAGAGTACAAGACTAAAAAAGGCCAAATTCGAAGAACAAGTAGTAAGAATTGAAATATTAAAAGAAGCAGCGACAAAAAGAAAAATAACAAAAAGAGGCAGAGGGGCAAGAAAGAAAAATAACTGGTGGGACAAAGAATGGAAAAAGGGAGCATTAAAGGAGCTAACAGAAGCGGTTTTCTAAAAGTCAAAAGAAGATATAAAGAGACACCTGGAGGGAAAAAGAAGCAGAAAGAAAACAGAGAAAGAGGGAGAAATGAAAGCTATAACAATAAAGAAGCAGGTGAGAGAGAAAAGAACATAAATGAGGATATAACGAAGATAGAGTGGAAGGAATACTTTCTTAGGCTGCTAGAGGGAAAAAAGAAAAAAGGAAACCCAAAACAGAGATGAGGGGGAACCAAACAACAACGAAAGGAGAAGAAATCAGGCTGGAAGAATTGGAGAGACAAGTGCAGAAACTGAGGAAGAGAAAAGCGCCGCGGGAGGATAGAGTACAGAACGAATCGTGGATGTATTGGACGAGAAGAGTGCTAGAGAAACTTGTTGGGGTAATGGACGGAAAAACAAAAATGAGAAAGAGGAAGAATGAATGGAGGTGGGAGAGGGAAAACAGAGCAAAAAATGTAAGAGCTCAGGGTGACGGATAAGGCCCGTATCAGGGATTTTACAAGAAAACCATAAAAGGTGATCGGGTGTGTATGGGGAGTAGGAGCGAGAATGTGGAGAAGTGGAGGGAGTGATAAAATGTTTCCAAAGAATTTTGAGGAATTCTGGGTAGTCCTTAAAGACAATGCTGAATCATTCTCAATAGACCTTCGGATTTCTAAAGAATCCTATATAGGATGATCGCGCTTGTTAATTTCTCCTAAAGATCTCTCAGAACTGAATATAGAACAGAACTCCTCAGAACCCCCCTGAAATAGTCCTGAAAAATCTTGAACTGAGAAAGAATGATGATTTGAAGAGTCTGGGTGATCTTGAGGAACACTGAAAGTACTACAGACAGAGCTCTAAGGGATTTGAAAAGTTTTTAAGGATCTTGAAAGCGTCCTGATGGATATGGAGGGTTTTTAAAGAGTGTTGAAGAAACATTTTTCTTTTCTAATTGTTAGATAATAATTGTTGGGTAATTGTGGTACCTACATATTATTGTAGTGGTAGTTAGTTTATTATGCAGTTAATTTGTCACATTCGTAAAAATGGTCCATAATTAAGATCAGTATCTGAGAAAATGGAGAAAAGCTCTTTACTTTAAAAAGAAAAGAAGAGAAAGAAGGCAAGACAATGAAGAAGAACGGTTGAAAGAATTCTTTTTCGAGGTGCAAGAAGGATTGGATGTGGCTGCTTTTGAAGTAGTAATAGTGGAGATGCGAGATCACGGGATGCAAATAAACGAGTTTTCCGTTTTAAATCTATTGAAGCGAAGCAGGCACGAACTGAGTTGTCAATTTTTTGAAAGATGAGCATGTTGGACGCAGTTTTACTAATTTCTGCTATCTTCTTTGTAGCGGCCGATATAGTGATGGCCCTGTGTCTCGGACTGGTTCTGCCCTATCACGTGACACGTCTGGGATGGTTTCCAGCGAGTGGTCAAAAAGTCAATTACCACACAGCCGTGTATCATTACTGTCCTTGCATTGTCGAAGTCTACAAATTTCAGAAAAATCATCCCGAGTATATACAATACAATAAGGCAGACTTTGGCAGTGGTACGAAAGGGAATAGGTCTTCAAGGGTACGAACCTTATCCGGCACTGGCAACCGTAGAAACCAAAAATGTAAGTATTCAGTTTAAACATATTTTGTTCAACAATTTAGCAACAGTATGTATTTAAAAAAGAAATTGGGCTTGAATGCGTCAAAGTAGATGCTTCTTTGTCGTTTCAGTCTTTTTTTAATTCCTATTCTGGTCATTGCATTTGCAGTTCCAATATACTTACTAGTAGTATATTGTAAGTAGTATCCGAGCAAATTTAAGTTTTTTATTTTTTAAGTTTTCCAGTTGTGAAGTTCTGAAGTTTTCATATTGTAATGTTTTCATTTTTTCAAATCTAATTCACGGGTTCTCAGGTTGTCTGAGTTTCAGTTTAATATTTAAAAGTCCTGAAGCTCTCAGATTTTCAGACTTTCAATTTCTTGGTGTTCGAGATCATCGGTATTTTCACCTCTCCAGATTTATAGTTTTATAGTAGTCATAGTTTCTCGGTTTCTCTGTTCTTCAAGTTTCCAGTTTCGAATACTTTTGAGTTGTTTGTTGTTCAGAATTTCAAATCTCCATGTTTCTTTTTTGGTTTTTATGTTTTCAGGATATCGGTCTCTCAGTTTTTAGGTTCTGCACCTAAATTTCTTGACATGTCTTTTTTTTTCTTCAGCTTCCAATTGCCTCTACTTCTTCTTAGTTCACGTGCCATTTTGATTTATTTTCCTTCAAAATTTCTGCCACTATACTTTTGTTTCTCTTTTGTTATGTTGGTTCAATCACCTTTTAGAAGCTTGACGTCAAGCTAGCAGGACCATGACTTTAAGATATAAAAAAATCAAAAATTAACTCCATGGGAATTTAAGGCTATTTAAAGGCTAATTTAATGACAAAGACTTAATTTTATTGCTCCTATAGTTTTCGTAGAAATTATGGTTCTGCTGGCCTGACGTCAAGCTAGCAGTACCATAACTTAAAATTTGGTAAAAATTGAAAAATAACTACATAAGATTTTAAGGCTGTTTAAAGGCTAATTTAATGCCAAAGACTTAATTTTATTGATCTCATAGTTTTCGTAGAAATTATGGCTTCGCTGGCTTGACGTCAAGCTAGCAGGACCATGACTTAGAATTTGGTAAAAATTGAAAAATAACTATATAAGATTTTAAGGCTGTTTAAAGGCTAATTTAATGCCAAAGTCTTAATTTTATCGCTCTTATAGTTTTCGTAGAAATTATGGTTCTGCTGGCTTGACGTCAAGCTAGCAGGACCATGACTTTAAAATATAAAAAAATCAAAAATTAACTCCATGGGAATTTAAGGCTGTTTAAAGGCTAATTTAATGCCAAAGACTAAATTTTATTGATCTCATAGTTTTCGTAGAAATTATGGTTCTGCTGGCTTGACGTCACGCTAGCAGTACCATAACTTAAAATTTGGTAAAAATTGAAAAATAACTACATAGGATTTTATGGCTGTTTAAAGGCTAATTTAATGCCAAAGACTTAATTTTATTGCTTTTATAGTTTTCGTAGAAATTATGGTTCTGCTGGCTTGACGTCAAGCTAGCAGTACCATAACTTAAAATTTGGTAAAAATTGAAAAATAACTACATAGGATTTTAAGGCTGTTTAAAGGCTAATTTAATGCCAAAGACTTAATTTTATTGATCTCATAGTTTTCGTAGAAATTATGGCTTCGCTGGCTTGACGTCAAGCTAGCAGGACCATAACTTAAAATTTGGTAAAATTTGAAAAATAACTACATAAGATTTTAAGGCTGTTTAAAGGCTAATTTAATGCCGAAGACTTAATTTTATTGCTCTTATAGTTTTCGTAGAAATTATGGCTTCGCTGGCTTGACGTCAAGCTAGCAGGACCATGACTTAGAATTTGGTAAAAATTGAAAAATAACCACATAGCAATTTAAGGCTATTTAAAGGAAAATTTAATGCCAAAGACTTAATTTTATTGCTTTTATAGTTTTCGTAGAAATTATGGTTCTGCTGGCTTGACGTCAAGCTAGCAGTACCATAACTTAAAATTTGGTAAAAATTGAAAAATAACTACATAGGATTTTAAGGCTGTTTAAAGGCTAATTTAATGCCAAAGACTTTATTTTATTGATCTCATAGTTTTCGTAGAAATTATGGCTTCGCTGGCTTGACGTCAAGCTAGCAGGACCATAACTTAAAATTTGGTAAAATTTGAAAAATAACTACATAAGATTTTAAGGCTGTTTAAAGGCTAATTTAATGCCGAAGACTTAATTTTATTGCTCTTATAGTTTTCGTAGAAATTATGGTTCTGCTGGCTTGACGTCAAGCTAGCAGTACCATAACTTAAAATTTGGTAAAAATTGAAAAATAACTACATAGGATTTTATGGCTGTTTAAAGGCTAATTTAATGCCAAAGACTTAATTTTATTGATCTCATAGTTTTCATAGAAATTATGGCTTCGCTGGCTTGACGTCAAGCTAGCAGGACCATAACTTAAAATTTGGTAAAATTTGAAAAATAACTACATAATATTTTAAGGCTGTTTAAAGGCTAATTTAATGCCAAAGACTTAATTTTATTGATCTCATAGTTTTCGTAGAAATTATGGCTTCGCTGGGTTGACATCAAGCTAGCAGGACCATAACTTAAAATTTGGTAAAATTTGAAAAATAACTACATAAGATTTTAAGGCTGTTTAAAGGCTAATTTAATGCCAAAGACTTAATTTTATTGTTCTTATAGTTTGCGTAGAAATTATGGTTCTGCTGGATTGACGTCAAGCTAGCAGGACTATGACTTTAAAATATAAAAAAATCAAAAATTAACTCCATAGGAATTTAAGGCTATTTAAAGACTAATTTAATACCAATGACTTAATTTTATTGCTCTTATAGTTTTCGTAGAAATTACGGTTCTGCTGGCCTGACGTCAAGCTAGCAGGACCATAACTTAAAATTTGGTAAAATTTGAAAAATAACTACATAAGATTTTAAGGCTGTTTAAAGGCTAATTTAATGCCAAAGACTTAATTTTATTGTTCTTATAGTTTGCGTAGAAATTATGGTTCTGCTGGATTGACGTCAAGCTAGCAGGACTATGACTTTAAAATATAAAAAAATCAAAAATTAACTCCATAGGAATTTAAGGCTATTTAAAGACTAATTTAATACCAATGACTTAATTTTATTGCTCTTATAGTTTTCGTAGAAATTACGGTTCTGCTGGCCTGACGTCAAGCTAGCAGTACCATAACTTAAAATTTGGTAAAAATTGAAAAATAACTATATAAGATTTTAAGGCTGTTTAAAGGCTAATTTAATGCCAAAGACTTAATTTTATCGCTCTTATAGTTTTCGTAGAAATTATGGTTCTGCAGGCTTGACGTCAAGCTAGCAGGACCATGACTTTAAAATATAAAAAAATCAAAAATTAACTCCATAGGAATTTAAGGCTATTTAAAGACTAATTTAATACCAATGACTTAATTTTATTGCTCTTATAGTTTTCGTAGAAATTACGGTTCTGCTGGCCTGACGTCAAGCTAGCAGTACCATAACTTAAAATTTGGTAAAAATTGAAAAATAACTATATAAGATTTTAAGGCTGTTTAAAGGCTAATTTAATGCCAAAGACTTAATTTTATCGCTCTTATAGTTTTCGTAGAAATTATGGTTCTGCTGGCTTGACGTCAAGCTAGCAGTACCATAACTTAAAATTTGGTAAAAATTGAAAAATAACTACATAGGATTTTAAGGCTGTTTAAAGGCTAATTTAATGCCAAAGACTTAATTTTATTGATCTCATAGTTTTCGTAGAAATTATGGCTTCGCTGGCTTGACGTCAAGCTAGCAGGACCATAACTTAAAATTTGGTAAAATTTGAAAAATAACTACATAAGATTTTAAGGCTGTTTAAAGGCTAATTTAATGCCGAAGACTTAATTTTATTGCTCTTATAGTTTTCGTAGAAATTATGGCTTCGCTGGCTTGACGTCAAGCTAGCAGGACCATGACTTAGAATTTGGTAAAAATTGAAAAATAACCACATAGCAATTTAAGGCTATTTAAAGGAAAATTTAATGCCAAAGACTTAATTTTATTGCTTTTATAGTTTTCGTAGAAATTATGGTTCTGCTGGCTTGACGTCAAGCTAGCAGTACCATAACTTAAAATTTGGTAAAAATTGAAAAATAACTACATAGGATTTTAAGGCTGTTTAAAGGCTAATTTAATGCCAAAGACTTTATTTTATTGATCTCATAGTTTTCGTAGAAATTATGGCTTCGCTGGCTTGACGTCAAGCTAGCAGGACCATAACTTAAAATTTGGTAAAATTTGAAAAATAACTACATAAGATTTTAAGGCTGTTTAAAGGCTAATTTAATGCCGAAGACTTAATTTTATTGCTCTTATAGTTTTCGTAGAAATTATGGTTCTGCTGGCTTGACGTCAAGCTAGCAGTACCATAACTTAAAATTTGGTAAAAATTGAAAAATAACTACATAGGATTTTATGGCTGTTTAAAGGCTAATTTAATGCCAAAGACTTAATTTTATTGATCTCATAGTTTTCATAGAAATTATGGCTTCGCTGGCTTGACGTCAAGCTAGCAGGACCATAACTTAAAATTTGGTAAAATTTGAAAAATAACTACATAAGATTTTAAGGCTGTTTAAAGGCTAATTTAATGTCGAAGACTTAATTTTATTGCTCTTATAGTTTTCGTAGAAATTATGGTTCTGCTGGCTTGACGTCAAGCTAGCAGGACCATGACTTAGAATTTGGTAAAATTTGAAAAATAACCACATAGCAATTTAAGGCTATTTAAAGGCAAATTTAATGCCAAAGACTTAATTTTATTGCTCTTATAGTTTTCGTAGAAATTATGGTTCTGCTGGATTGACGTCAAGCTAGCAGGACTATGACTTTAAAATATAAAAAAATCAAAAATTAACTCCTTAGGAAGTTAAGGCTAATTTAATACCAATGACTTAATTTTATTGCTCTTATAGTTTTCGTAGAAATTACGGTTCTGCTGGATTGACGTCAAGCTATCAGGACCATGACTTTAAAATATAAAAAAATCAAAAATTAACTCCATAGGAATTTAAGGCTATTTAAAGACTAATTTAATGCCGAAGACTTAATTTTATTGCTCTTATAGTTTTTGTAGAAATTACGGTTCTGCTGGCCTGACGTCAAGCTAGCAGTACCATAACTTAAAATTTAGTAAAAATTGAAAAATAACTACATAGGATTTTAAGGCTGTTTAAAGGCTAATTTAATGCCAAAGACTTAATTTTATTGATCTCATAGTTTTCGTAGAAATTATGGCTTCGCTGGCTTGACGTCAAGCTAGCAGGACCATGACTTAGAATTTGGTAAAATTTGAAAAATAACCACATAGCAATTTAAGGCTATTTAAAGGCAAATTTAATGCCAAAGACTTAATTTTATTGTTCTTATAGTTTTCGTAGAAATTATGGTTCTGCTGGATTGACGTCAAGCTAGCAGGACTATGACTTTAAAATATAAAAAAATCAAAAATTAACTCCATAGGAATTTAAGGCTATTTAAAGGCTAATTTAATACCAATGACTTAATTTTATTGCTCTTATAGTTTTCGTAGAAATTACGGTTCTGCTGGCCTGACGTCAAGCTAGCAGTACCATAACTTAAAATTTGGTAAAAATTGAAAAATAACTATATAAGATTTTAAGGCTGTTTAAAGGCTAATTTAATGCCAAAGACTTAATTTTATCGCTCTTATAGTTTTCGTAGAAATTATGGTTCTGCTGGCTTGACGTCAAGCTAGCAGGACCATGACTTTAAAATATAAAAAAATCAAAAATTAACTCCATGGGAATTTAAGGCTATTTAAAGGCTAATTAAATGCCAAAGACGTAATTTTATTGCTCTTATAGTTTTCGTAGAAATTATGGTTCTGCTGGCTTGACGTCAAGCTAGCAGGACCATGACTTTAAAATATAAAAAAAGTCAAAAAATAACTCCATGGGAATTTAAGGCTATTTAGAAAAATTAACTCCATGGGAATTTAAGGCTATTTAAAGGCTAATTTAATGCCAATGACTTAATTTTATTGCTCTTATAGTTTTCGTAGAAATAACGGTTCTGCTGGCCTGACGTCAAGCTAGCAGTACCATAACTTAAAATTTTGTAAAAATTGAAAAATAACTACATAAGATTTTAAGGCTGTTTAAAGGCTAATTTAATGCCAAAGACTTAATTTTATTGCTCTTATAGTTTTCGTAGAAATTATGGTTCTGCTGGATTGACGTCAAGCTAGCAGGACTATCACTTTAAAATATAAAAAAAATCAAAAATTAACTCCATAGGAATTTAAGGCTATTTAAAGGCTAATTTAATACCAATTACTTAATTTTATTGCTCTTATAGTTTTCGTAGAAATTACGGTTCTGCTGGACTGACGTCAAGCTAGCAGTACCATAACTTAAAATTTGGTAAAAATTGAAAAATAACTGCATAAGATTTTAAGGCTTTTTAAAGGCTAATTTAATGCCAAAGACTTAATTTTATTGCTCTTGTAGTTTTCGTAGAAATTATGGTTCTGCTGGCTTGACGTCAAGCTAGCAGGACCATGACTTTAAAATATAAAAAAATCAAAAATTAACTCCATGGGAATTTAAGGCTATTTAAAGGCTAATTTAATGCCAAAGACTTAATTTTATTGCTCTTGTAGTTTTCGTAGAAATTATGGTTCTGCTGGATTGACGTCAAGCTAGCAGGACCACGACTTTAAAATATAAAAAAATCAAAAATTAACTCCATAGGAATTTAAGGCTATTTAAAGGCTAATTTAATACCAAAGACTTAATTTTATTGCTCTTATAGTTTTCGTAGAAATTACGGTTCTGCTGGCCTGACGTCAAGCTAGCAGTACCATAACTTAAAATTTGGTTAAAATTGAAAAATAACTATATAAGATTTTAAGGCTGTTTAAAGGCTAATTTAATGCTAAAGACTTAATTTTATTGCTCTTATAGTGTTCGTAGAAATTATGGTTCTGCTGGCTTGACGTCAAGCTAGCAGGACCATGACTTTAAAATATAAAAAAATCAAAAATTAACTCCATGGGAATTTAAGGCTATTTAAAGGCTAATTTAATGCCAAAGACTTAATTTTATTGCTCTTGTAGTTTTTGTAGAAATTATGGTTCTGCTGGATTGACGTCAAGCTAGCAGGACCATGACTTTAAAATATAAAAAAATCAAAAATTAACTCCATAGGAATTTAAGGCTATTTAAAGGCTAATTTAATACCAAAGACTTAATTTTATTGCTCTTATAGTTTTCGTAGAAATTATGGTTCTGCTGGCTTGACGTCAAGCTATCAGGACCATGACTTTAAAATATAAAAAAATCAAAAATTAACTCCATAGGATTTTAAGGCTATTTAAAGGCTAATTTAATACCAAAGACTTAATTTTATTGCTCTTATAGTTTTCGTAGAAATTACGGTTCTGCTGGCCTGACGTCAAGCTAGCAGTACCATAACTTAAAATTTGGTTAAAATTGAAAAATAACTACATAGGATTTTAAGGCTGTTTAAAGGCTAATTTAATGCCAAAGACTTAATTTTATTGATCTCATAGTTTTCGTAGAAATTATGGCTTCGCTGGCTTGACGTCAAGCTAGCAGGACCATGACTTTAAAATATAAAAAAATCAAAAATTAACTCCATGGGAATTTAAGGCTATTTAAAGGCTAATTTAATGCCGAAGACTTAATTTTATTGCTCTTATAGTTTTCGTAGAAATTATGGTTCTGCTGGATTGACGCCAAGCTAGCAGGACCATGACTTTAAAATATAAAAAAATCAAAAATTAACTCCATGGGAATTTAAGGCTATTTAAAGGCTAATTTAATACCAAAGACTTAATTTTATTGCTCTTATAGTTTTCGTAGAAATTATGGCTTCGCTGGCTTGACGTCAAGCTAGCAGGACCATGACTTAGAATTTGGAAAAAATTGAAAAATAACCACATAGCAATTTAAGGCTATTTAAAGGCAAATTTAATGCCAAAGACTTAATTTTATTGCTCTTATAGTTTTCGTAGAAATTATGGTTTTGCTGGCTTGACGTCAAGCTAGCAGGACTATGACTTTAAAATATAAAAAATCAAAAATTAACTCCATAGGAATTTAAGGCTATTTAAAGGCTAATTTAATACCAAAGACATAATTTTATTGCTCTTATAGTTTTCGTAGAAATTACGGTTCTGCTGGCCTGACGTCAAGCTAGCAGTACCATAACTTAAAATTTGGTAAAAATTGAAAAATAACTGCATAAGATTTTAAGGCTTTTTAAAGGCTAATTTAATGCCAGACTTAATTTTATTGATCTCATAGTTTTCTTAGAAATTATGGTTCTGCTGGATTGACGTCAAGCTAGCAGTACCATAACTTAAAATTTTGTAAAAATTGAAAAATAACTACATAAGATTTTAAGGCTGTTTAAAGGCTAATTTAATGCCAAAGACTTAATTTTATTGCTCTTATAGTTTTCGTAGAAATTATGGTTCTGCTGGATTGACGTCAAGCTAGCAGGACTATCACTTTAAAATATAAAAAAATCAAAAATTAACTCCATGGGAATTTAAGGCTATTTAGAAAAATTAACTCCATGGGAATTTAAGGCTATTTAAAGGCTAATTTAATGCCAAAGACTTAATTTTATTGATCTTGTAGTTTTCGTAGAAATTATGGTTCTGCTGGATTGACGTCAAGCTAGCAGGACCATGACTTTAAAATATAAAAAAATCAAAAATTAACTCCATAGGAAGTTAAGGCTATTTAAAGGCTAATTTAATACCAATGACTTAATTTTATTGCTCTTATAGTTTTCGTAGAAATTACGGTTCTGCTGGCCTGACGTCAAGCTAGCAGTACCATAACTTAAAATTTGGTAAAAATTGAAAAATAACTACATAAGGTTTTAAGGCTGTTTAAAGGCTAATTTAATGCCAAAGACTTAATTTTATTGCTCTAATAGTTTTCGTAGAAATTATGGTTCTGCTGGCTTGACGTCAAGCTAGCCGTACCATAACTTAAAATTTGGTTAAAATTGAAAAATAACTATATAAGATTTTAAGGCTGTTTAAAGGCTAATTTAATGCCAAAGACTTAATTTTATTGCTCTTATAGTTTTCGTAGAAATTATGGTTCTGCTGGATTGACGTCAAGCTAGCAGGACCATGACTTTAAAATATAAAAAAATCAAAAATTAACTCCATGGGAATTTAAGGCTATTTAAAGGCTAATTTAATACTAAAGACTTAATTTTATTGCTCTTATAGTTTTCGTAGAAATTATGGCTTCGCTGGCTTGACGTCAAGCTAGCAGGACCATGACTTAGAATTTGGTTAAAATTGAAAAATAACTATATAAGATTTTAAGGCTGTTTAAAGGCTAATTTAATGCCAAAGACTTAATTTTATTGCTCTTATAGTTTTCGTAGAAATTATGGTTCTGCTGGATTGACGTCAAGCTAGCAGGACCATGACTTTAAAATATAAAAAAATCAAAAATTAACTCCATGGGAATTTAAGGCTATTTAAAGGCTAATTTAATACCAAAGACTTAATTTTATTGCTCTTATAGTTTTCGTAGAAATTATGGCTTCGCTGGCTTGACGTCAAGCTAGCAGGACCATGACTTAGAATTTGGAAAAAATTGAAAAATAACCACATAGCAATTTAAGGCTATTTAAAGGCAAATTTAATGCCAAAGAATTAATTTTATTGCTCTTATAGTTTTCGTAGAAATTATGGTTTTGCTGGCTTGACGTCAAGCTAGCAGGACTATGACTTTAAAATATAAAAAATCAAAAATTAACTCCATAGGAATTTAAGGCTATTTAAAGGCTAATTTAATACCAAAGACTTAATTTTATTGCTCTTATAGTTTTCGTAGAAATTACGGTTCTGCTGGCCTGACGTCAAGCTAGCAGTACCATAACTTAAAATTTGGTAAAAATTGAAAAATAACTGCATAAGATTTTAAGGCTTTTTAAAGGCTAATTTAATGCCAAAGACTTAATTTTATTGATCTCATAGTTTTCTTAGAAATTATGGTTCTGCTGGATTGACGTCAAGCTAGCAGGACTATGACTTTAAAATATAAAAAAATCAAAAATTAACTCCATAGGAATTTAAGGCTATTTAAAGGCTAATTTAATACCAATGACCTAATTTTATTGCTCTTATAGTTTTCGTAGAAATTACGGTTCTGCTGGCCTGACGTCAAGCTAGCAGTACCATAACTTAAAATTTTGTAAAAATTGAAAAATAACTACATAAGATTTTAAGGCTGTTTAAAGGCTAATTTAATGCCAAAGACTTAATTTTATTGCTCTTATAGTTTTCGTAGAAATTATGGTTCTGCTGGATTGACGTCAAGCTAGCAGGACTATCACTTTAAAATATAAAAAAAATCAAAAATTAACTCCATGGGAATTTAAGGCTATTTAGAAAAATTAACTCCATGGGAATTTAAGGCTATTTAAAGGCTAATTTAATGCCAAAGACTTAATTTTATTGCTCTTGTAGTTTTCGTAGAAATTATGGTTCTGCTGGATTGACGTCAAGCTAGCAGGACCATGACTTTAAAATATAAAAAAATCAAAAATTAACTCCATAGGAAGTTAAGGCTATTTAAAGGCTAATTTAATACCAATGACTTAATTTTATTGCTCTTATAGTTTTCGTAGAAATTACGGTTCTGCTGGCCTGACGTCAAGCTAGCAGTACCATAACTTAAAATTTGGTAAAAATTGAAAAATAACTACATAAGATTTTAAGGCTGTTTAAAGGCTAATTTAATGCCAAAGACTTAATTTTATTGATCTCATAGTTTTCTTACAAATTATGGTTCTGCTGGATTGACGTCAAGCTAGCAGGACCATGACTTTAAAATATAAAAAAATCAAAAATTAACTCCATGGGAATTTAAGGCTATTTAAAGGCTAATTAAATGCCAAAGACGTAATTTTATTGCTCTTATAGTTTTCGTAGAAATTATGGTTCTGCTGGCTTGACGTCAAGCTAGCAGGACCATGACTTTAAAATATAAAAAAAGTCAAAAAATAACTCCATGGGAATTTAAGGCTATTTAGAAAAATTAACTCCATGGGAATTTAAGGCTATTTAAAGGCTAATTTAATGCCAATGACTTAATTTTATTGCTCTTATAGTTTTCGTAGAAATAACGGTTCTGCTGGCCTGACGTCAAGCTAGCAGTACCATAACTTAAAATTTTGTAAAAATTGAAAAATAACTACATAAGATTTTAAGGCTGTTTAAAGGCTAATTTAATGCCAAAGACTTAATTTTATTGCTCTTATAGTTTTCGTAGAAATTATGGTTCTGCTGGATTGACGTCAAGCTAGCAGGACTATCACTTTAAAATATAAAAAAAATCAAAAATTAACTCCATAGGAATTTAAGGCTATTTAAAGGCTAATTTAATACCAATTACTTAATTTTATTGCTCTTATAGTTTTCGTAGAAATTACGGTTCTGCTGGACTGACGTCAAGCTAGCAGTACCATAACTTAAAATTTGGTAAAAATTGAAAAATAACTGCATAAGATTTTAAGGCTTTTTAAAGGCTAATTTAATGCCAAAGACTTAATTTTATTGCTCTTGTAGTTTTCGTAGAAATTATGGTTCTGCTGGCTTGACGTCAAGCTAGCAGGACCATGACTTTAAAATATAAAAAAATCAAAAATTAACTCCATGGGAATTTAAGGCTATTTAAAGGCTAATTTAATGCCAAAGACTTAATTTTATTGCTCTTGTAGTTTTCGTAGAAATTATGGTTCTGCTGGATTGACGTCAAGCTAGCAGGACCACGACTTTAAAATATAAAAAAATCAAAAATTAACTCCATAGGAATTTAAGGCTATTTAAAGGCTAATTTAATACCAAAGACTTAATTTTATTGCTCTTATAGTTTTCGTAGAAATTACGGTTCTGCTGGCCTGACGTCAAGCTAGCAGTACCATAACTTAAAATTTGGTTAAAATTGAAAAATAACTATATAAGATTTTAAGGCTGTTTAAAGGCTAATTTAATGCTAAAGACTTAATTTTATTGCTCTTATAGTGTTCGTAGAAATTATGGTTCTGCTGGCTTGACGTCAAGCTAGCAGGACCATGACTTTAAAATATAAAAAAATCAAAAATTAACTCCATGGGAATTTAAGGCTATTTAAAGGCTAATTTAATGCCAAAGACTTAATTTTATTGCTCTTGTAGTTTTCGTAGAAATTATGGTTCTGCTGGATTGACGTCAAGCTAGCAGGACCATGACTTTAAAATATAAAAAAATCAAAAATTAACTCCATAGGAATTTAAGGCTATTTAAAGGCTAATTTAATACCAAAGACTTAATTTTATTGCTCTTATAGTTTTCGTAGAAATTATGGTTCTGCTGGCTTGACGTCAAGCTATCAGGACCATGACTTTAAAATATAAAAAAATCAAAAATTAACTCCATAGGATTTTAAGGCTATTTAAAGGCTAATTTAATACCAAAGACTTAATTTTATTGCTCTTATAGTTTTCGTAGAAATTACGGTTCTGCTGGCCTGACGTCAAGCTAGCAGTACCATAACTTAAAATTTGGTTAAAATTGAAAAATAACTATATAAGATTTTAAGGCTGTTTAAAGGCTAATTTAATGCCAAAGACTTAATTTTATTGCTCTTATAGTTTTCGTAGAAATTATGGTTCTGCTGGCTTGACGTCAAGCTAGCAGTACCATAACTTAAAATTTGGTTAAAATTGAAAAATAACTATATAAGATTTTACGGCTGTTTAAAGGCTAATTTAATGCCAAAGACTTAATTTTATTGCTCTTATAGTTTTCGTAGAAATTATGGTTCTGCTGGATTGACGTCAAGCTAGCAGGACCATGACTTTAAAATATAAAAAAATCAAAAATTAACTCCATGGGAATTTAAGGCTATTTAAAGGCTAATTTAATACCAAAGACTTAATTTTATTGCTCTTATAGTTTTCGTAGAAATTATGGCTTCGCTGGCTTGACGTCAAGCTAGCAGGACCATGACTTAGAATTTGGAAAAAATTGAAAAATAACCACATAGCAATTTAAGGCTATTTAAAGGCAAATTTAATGCCAAAGACTTAATTTTATTGCTCTTATAGTTTTCGTAGAAATTATGGTTTTGCTGGCTTGACGTCAAGCTAGCAGGACTATGACTTTAAAATATAAAAAATCAAAAATTAACTCCATAGGAATTTAAGGCTATTTAAAGGCTAATTTAATACCAAAGACATAATTTTATTGCTCTTATAGTTTTCGTAGAAATTACGGTTCTGCTGGCCTGACGTCAAGCTAGCAGTACCATAACTTAAAATTTGGTAAAAATTGAAAAATAACTGCATAAGATTTTAAGGCTTTTTAAAGGCTAATTTAATGCCAGACTTAATTTTATTGATCTCATAGTTTTCTTAGAAATTATGGTTCTGCTGGATTGACGTCAAGCTAGCAGGACTATGACTTTAAAATATAAAAAAATCAAAAATTAACTCCATAGGAATTTAAGGCTATTTAAAGGCTAATTTAATACCAATGACCTAATTTTATTGCTCTTATAGTTTTCGTAGAAATTACGGTTCTGCTGGCCTGACGTCAAGCTAGCAGTACCATAACTTAAAATTTTGTAAAAATTGAAAAATAACTACATAAGATTTTAAGGCTGTTTAAAGGCTAATTTAATGCCAAAGACTTAATTTTATTGCTCTTATAGTTTTCGTAGAAATTATGGTTCTGCTGGATTGACGTCAAGCTAGCAGGACTATCACTTTAAAATATAAAAAAAATCAAAAATTAACTCCATGGGAATTTAAGGCTATTTAGAAAAATTAACTCCATGGGAATTTAAGGCTATTTAAAGGCTAATTTAATGCCAAAGACTTAATTTTATTGCTCTTGTAGTTTTCGTAGAAATTATGGTTCTGCTGGATTGACGTCAAGCTAGCAGGACCATGACTTTAAAATATAAAAAAATCAAAAATTAACTCCATAGGAAGTTAAGGCTATTTAAAGGCTAATTTAATACCAATGACTTAATTTTATTGCTCTTATAGTTTTCGTAGAAATTACGGTTCTGCTGGCCTGACGTCAAGCTAGCAGTATCATAACTTAAAATTTGGTAAAAATTGAAAAATAACTACATAGGATTTTAAGGCTGTTTAAAGGCTAATTTAATGCCAAAGACTTAATTTTATTGATCTCATAGTTTTCGTAGAAATTATGGCTTCGCTGGCTTGACGTCAAGCTAGCAGGACTATCACTTTAAAATATAAAAAAAAACAAAAATTAACTCCATGGGAATTTAAGGCTATTCAAAGGCTAATGTAATGCCAACGACTTAATTTTATTGCTCTTATAGTTTTCGTAAAAATTATGGTTCTGCTGGCTTAAAAATTTTTTTTTACGTATTCCTTTAAGTTAAGAACGGCGGGACAGATTTTTACGATCTTTGATTTGTTGGATTTGTCTCCGCCCGGAATAGCAAAATAACTATTAACACATTTACAAGGGGGCCCAGGGGGGCCCCTTGTGTTTATAACTTAAGAACGGCTGAACAGATTTTTATGATCTTTGATTTGTTGGATTTGTCTCCGCCCCGAATAGCAGAATAATTATTCAAACATGGACAGGGGGCCTAGGGGCCCCCTTGAGTTTATAACCCAAGAACAGCTGAACCGATTTTTATTATCTTCGATTTGTTGGATTTGTCTCCGCCCCGAATAGCAGAATTACTATTCAAATATGGACATGGAGGCGCAGGGGCTCGCTTGGGTTAATAACTCAAGAACGCTTGGATCGATTTTTATGATCTTCGATTTGTTGGATTTGTCTCCGCCCCGAATAGCAAAATAACTATTAAAACATCGAAAAAATGACAGGGGCGGGGAGCTTGGTACAGGGCAACGACAATAACATAGCCCCCTTGGTACAGGACAACAATAACAAATAACGTCGGCCACCAAAATTTGTCGTGAAAATCGATTTTTAAGGAGTAAACTTCAAAGTTTCACTTCTGTTGCGCGTGGACTCCATGCACAATTTTTTTGATAATGTCTCGAGAACGGATTGACTGACATTTTTCGGGGGCGAATAACTATTAAAACATCGGAAGAAATAACGAAAAAAAGTTCTCATACATATTACATGGAATCCTCCATTTTGATTTATCAACATTCTTCTGGTTTACAACATTTATTGATTCTGAGGCGGCACAAAGTTCGCGCGGGTCAGCTAGTCTATATATAAAAATGAATCCCTATTTTCCTTGGTCACGCCATCACCTGAGAACGGCTGGACCTATTTAGCAATTTTTTTTTAAGTATTCCTTTAAGTTCGAGGAAGGTTCTTATGAAGTAAAACATGGACAGGGGGGCTTAGGGGGCCCCCTTAGGTTTATAACTGAAGAACGGGTGGACCGATTTTGATGATCTTCGATTTGTTGGATTTATCTCCGCCACGAATAGCAGAATAACTATTAAAACATCGGAACAATAACAGGGGCGGAGAGCTTATTACAGGGCAACGACAATAACAAAGCCCCCCTGGTACAGGGCAACAATAACAAATAACGCCGGCCACCAAAAGTTATCATATCGGGCTTTAAAAATTAAAATCGATTTTTAAGGAGTAAACTCCAAAGTTTCACTTCTGTTACGCGTGGACTCCACACACAATTTTTTTGATAATATCTCGAGAAACATCGGAAAAATTAACGGAAAAAATTTTCTTATGTACATTTTGTATGGAATTCGTATATAACGCCATCTTTGACCCATTGCAGAATCAAAAATGAAGATGGCGTTGTATGCTGGTTCCGGTAATGCCAGTAGAAGGCGTTGGGTGCATTATCCTTTGATAAAAAAAAACACTGAATATAATTCAGCTAAAAAGTTAACACAACATTTATTGATTCTGAGGCGGTACAAAGTTCGCCGTGTCAGCTAGTATTAGATAAAAATTTAAAAAATAACCACAGGATTTTAAGGCTATTTGAAGGCTAATTTAATGTCAAAGATAATAAGGCCCAGGTTTTTTTCGAAGTTATGGTCCTTAGGGCTTTACGTCAAGCTAGCAGGATCATGGCTTTAAAATATTATAAAAGCAATAATTAACCTGGAATTTAAGGTTAGTATAATTAAGTCTTTAAATAGTCTTAAATTCCCATGGGGTTTATTTTTTTTACGTCAAGGTAGCAGAACCATCGTTTCCATGAAAACTATAAGAACAATAAAATTAAATCTTTGGCATTAAATTAGAATTTAAATAGCCTTAAAATCCTATACGGTTTTTCAATTTTCACGAAATTTTAAGTCATTGTCTTGACTTCAAGCCGGCAGAGCCATAATTTCTACGAA
The DNA here is from genome assembly GCA_963583935.1 of Diaperis boleti. Lineage (NCBI taxonomy): Eukaryota > Metazoa > Arthropoda > Insecta > Coleoptera > Tenebrionidae > Diaperis > Diaperis boleti. The sequence continues at coordinate 12,448,189 of OY757242.1, forward strand.
AACTATGAGAGCAATAAAATTAAGTCTTTGGCATTAAATTAGACTTTAAATAGCCTTAAATTCCCATTAGGTTAATTTTTGATTTTTTTCAAATTTTAAAGTGATGGTCCTGATAGCAGAGCCATCGTTTCTATGAAAACCGTAAGAGCAATACAATTAAATCTTTGGCATTAAATTAGCCTTTAAGCAGCCTTAAAATCGTATGTGGTTATTTTTCAATTTTTACCAAATTTTAAATCATGGTCCTGCTAGCTTGATGTCAAGCCAGCAGAACCATAATTTCTACGAAAACTGTAAGAGCAATAAAATTCAGACTTTGGCATTAAATTAGCCTTTAAATAGCCTTAAATTTCCAATGGGTTAATTTTTGTTTTTTTGGAATTAATTTACAAATGGCACTTAGGACCTTTCCTTGTAAAACATGCTTGGCACATACATACCAGTGTCTTCATTTATTTAATTTTTTACGACCTTATTTAGATAGTTAGAACGTAGAACTCTTGTCAGAACACGCAGCAAAGTACATACAACCTTTTAAGGGAAAAAAACTGAAAATTTGGCACTTGGAGCCTTTGGAACGTCCACGCTTCAATTATTCTCTACTTCTTAATCTGCTCGTTGTTTTTATATGTCAACGCATTTCCATGGAAACGTCCTAGTAATTTTTTGCAGATTTTTGTTTCTCTTTTTTTATTTGAAATGACCTGGTATTTTTTTAATATCTTTTCATAACAAAATTTTTGTGTAAAATTATAATTTCTAATAAACGACAAAATTGGTATCAAATCAGAGTCTCCAATTTTTAGTAATGCTTTTTATTCATGTGATGATAATTCTACAAAAAATTATAGTGGCTTCTATTCTTTTAATGGTATTTTTCATGTCATTGTGAAGTATCTTTCAATACGTTAAGAAATCAATTTAATAAGGATAGTTTTATTTTAATTTGTAAACATGGTGAAACTTAGTGAAACTGAAAGAATTGAAATCCAAATGATGGTTGGTTATGGAAATCGACAACGTTCACACCAAGATGTTTGTCATTTATTTAACAACGTTAATCCTGTACTCGATATTGTACAATTATTTCCGGATGCAGATCGACAAGGAATGCCAAACCGAGATATTTGGTTTCAGCAAGACGGCGCTCCACCCCATTATAGGGTTGATGTTTGCCTATTTCTGGATAACATTTCTCCAGGTCGTTGGATAGGACGTCGGGGACCTATTGAATGACCTGCTAGGTCCCCCGATTTAAACACCTCGGTTTTTGTCCTCTGGGTCATTTAAAAATTAAAGTTTACAAGAAAATATTTACAAAATTTGGAAGATTTAGAAGTAAAAATCAGACATGGAATCGCAGAAATACCACCTAACTGGCTACAAAATTCGCTACGCAATTTTTATGACAGATTAGGTTACTGTTAAGCTGCAGGGGGTCTTCAGTTTGAACGTTTAATTTAAGTTAAAGATTATTTGATTGAATAAAGTATTATAGCCATTTTCTCTAAAATCTTGTTATGAAACCACACAAAAAAATACCAGGTCATTTCAGTAAAAAAAAAGAAACAAAAATCTGCAAAAAATTACTAGGTTGCCATTCAAAAAACAAAAATCAGTTACGTTTTCATGGAAATGCGTTGACATATAAAAACAACGAGCAGATTAGGAAATAGAGAATAATTAGTTAAAAAACTTTTATAAAAGACATTTTGTCATAGAATTCATATTTACGGAGATAGACCGCCCATTCCATACTTTTGACTAACCCTGTATAATGGGACCCTAAGCCAAGAAAACACTGAGGAAAATTGTTTACTTCTTTTTTTATTACATTTTCAGTTCTCTTGTTTTGTTTGTTTTTTAATGTTTCATTGCGTTTCACTCGAGCTGACAGTTTTGATATAATACAGGTAGTATAACAAAAAGCGTTGTCTTCAGTAACCCTCTAAACTGCGCCATGTATTGGTGGTTGTCCCATAAGGACACTTGGGACAGAACATTATTTAAAGGCGGCTTATGGTAACTAAAACAAAGGGGCCCCAGGGTGCTCCCTCGGGACGGGGGGGCTACGTACACGCCCCCCTCCTGGAACATGGGAACCATCTCGTAACATGGTCCCAGTCGCGCGTCGGAGGTGACACGCACAATTGATTTTTTGTTTGTGTGTCGTTTATTTCTCACTTTTTACTTCTCACTAATACATTGTTTTTATTTTCAGCTGTCAGTACTGCCGATTCCTATAAGCCAACTGAATCTGACTTACCTAATATAACATCTCCTACAGTCCGACCAACAACTCAGAATATTGACGATTCCTCTAAGCCAACTGAAACTGACTTACCTAATATAAGATCTACTGCATTCCGACCAACAACTCAGAATATTGAGGATTACTCTCAGCGAACTGGAAGTGACTTACCCAATTTAACATCTCCTACAGTCCGACCAAAAACTCAGCATATTGCCGATTCCTCTAAGTTAACTGAAACTGACTTACCTAATATAAGATCTACTGCATTTCGACCAACAGGTCAGAATATTGCTGGTTCTTCTAAGACAACTGAAGCTGACTTACCTAGTACAACATCTACTGCATTCCTACCAACAACTCAGAATATTGGCGATTCCTCTAAGTCAACTGAAACTGACTTACCTGATATAACATCCCCTACAGTTCGACCAACAACTCAGAATATTGCCTATTCCTCTCCGCCAACTGAAAGTGACTTACCCAATTTCACATCTCCTACAGTCCGACCAAAAACTCAGAATATTGGCGATTCCTATAAGCCAACTGAAACTGACTTACCTAATATAACGTCTACTGGTTTCCGACCAAGAACTCAGAATATTGCCAATTCCTCTAAGCCAACTGAAACTGACCTACCTAATGTAACATCTCCTACGGTCCGAACAAGAGTTAAAAATGCCCCCTATGTAGTGTCTCTAAACTATGAATGCAGAAAAGGAGTGTACCTTTGCACCGGTCTAATATGGAATCAATCTGCAGCGATATTTCGTCAGTTTAGTCAATATTTTAATTGATAGCATTAATTTTTGCAATTTTAGACAAGGACTGCTTTCATGTTAAGCTGCCGAAACATTGCCACGTTGTTCGCTCCCGAACAATTTTTTCTCGTACAGGGGGTGAAACACACGTAGTTACGAATTACATGTTCACGAAGCTAGAGTCTGTCACTCTGACTGTGGATCCTGAATTTTCTGACAACATAAAGCCCCGAAAACCAGCCTTTACTCTAGAGGGTCCGAATCCAAGAGCACCCGCTCGGGGATATTATTTTATGAACGAAACAAGTAGACGTCGGAGTGAAAGACGAATGATGTATTATACCTTCCATGCTTTGGAGGAAAACGTACCTTGTAAATACGATTGGGCGTTTGAAAGTTTTTATGGGCCCTTTTTTTACGAATGTGGCAAAGTTGCTGCATTTAAGGTTGATTTGCAATCAATGTGTGACAACTTTGGAATGCAATTGGATCCAAATCACACGCATCGTTTTAAAGGTTACTGTCCTTAAGATTAATTTATGATTAAACGAAGTTAACTTAAGTGAAGTTCGAACATAATTATATGACCGCTTTTCGGCGGTTGAGACGCCCCCCACTTTTATCACTCTCCCCACTCCTACTACTCTGAGACCACGCCTACCGCCCCACACCTACTCCTGTGAGACTATGCCTACCTACCCACTCGTTTGATTTCTTTTTTCCTCCCATGTCCTTTCTGCCATTGCTTGTCCTCTTCTAGGACTGGGTTTCCTCTGTTGTCGTGGTAGAGGAAGAGGTCGTTGGGACGACATCACCTTTTCTAGTCTCCCCCTTTCTAGACTGACACGCAACTTGCCACAAAAGTCGAGAAAGAAATACGAGTTAAGTTACAAAACTTTCGTGGATTGGAATTTCATGGAATTCACTGTCTTGGCGTATTTCTCCGGACCAGCAGTGAAATACAAATCCTCTTCACTATGGTCTCAATATTCTATGCTTAGATCTACTCTGAGCATTCACAACAATATTAATATTGAAACCTATCATAAGTTACGTGCATTTTAAAAAGAAAATCCGAGGGCCATCAGGGTATAAAATCAAAAACATTTACTATTTCTCAATGAAATTGATGAATTCTTATGGCAAGCTCCAGATGAAATATATCTTGCTACAAAGGTAAGATACCAACTTCTTAATAATATACTGTCATGTGTACCTACAATTAAGGATATTTTTTAAGATTGCTCTTATAATGGGCATTATGGGTGCTTGCTGGACCACTGAAATACATGCCATTGAAAGTGAATGATATTTCTGACATAATATAATAATGTTGGTCACCATCCCCGTCACCAGAACTGTACGGAAATTCACCATAGCTGGTACATTTTATAATGTTGTTCAAAATTATATCAATTTACGTCCGCCAAATGTTTTTTTTAACTAAACTATCAAAAAGGCAAGTGCACTTCTCAAAATATAGGTGTCAACAAGATATCCAAAATGAGGCGAGAAAGAGCCAACTATTTAAAACTACCGGAAGCTGAAAAGTATACTGGACACAGTTTCCGAAGATCATCAGCTGCAATACTAGTAGATACAGGTACCGATATAACGGCTTTGAAAAGACATGGGGAATGGAAGTCCACATCAGTAGCCGAAGGTTATATAGACACTTCCATTAATAAGATGGAGTCGGCCAACAAAATCATCAACGCAGTTCAAGCTTCTAGCAGCAGTGTACGAAATGCAACGGAACAACAAAAACTTAAACATTGACACCAGTGTAGATGTAAAATCGTCTCCCTTTACTATTGTTAATTACGGTACGGTTAATGTATATGTAAAAGAGATATAAAAAATATTACAATTGTTACTTAATTCTTTAACAGGATTAGAAAAAGTATAGTTTTGAACTCGTAAGAAATGGCCATTTCCAGTCGGATAAATTACTCCACTCGCCTTCGGCTCGTGTCGCAGATTTTATCCTCATGGAAATGGCCAAATCCGTCGAGGACGATTAAGGAGTATTTATTTGTGCCAGTGGCTGAAGAATCGTTCGTCGGCTCCATCTGGAAGAGATCCCATCGCCCAACCAACGTTCCAAAGAGCAGATAAGCCATCTTCTGTCGTTTTCGTTCATTACTTGTTTCTTCTTTTGTGGTTATTTCCCACCGCAATAATATAATATAGTATTAAGCTCATTGTGTAACGTAAAACTAATCGTATTGTCATATCGTCGTTGACTGACTACTAAGACTATTTAATTTCAATTGTCAAGTTAGTAATATGTTTATTTGAATTAAATTATTTATTAAAGTTTTCCAGTGCTAATCACTTGTAACCATCATCTTCTGCTGTAAAAAGTGGTGGCGCCAATTTAAGTTAACAAATATATATATGTTAGCGCGGTTGATATATCGCGCATGCCTGAGGTGGTCAAGAGTGAATTATCCTAGTCTTGCTTAGTTTCCTGTCTTTCTTTAAGGCTTCTCCAAACCAAGTCCAAGTTAGCAGATCTCGGGGATTATTCTTTTGGTTAAGTATTTTAAGTATTTGTGAAGCAAGCAATTTATTAGTAGCCCGAAAACCACGCCGCAAACTCCAACCTACGTTTGGCTCAGAAGTTAACAGTAACTCCACTTTGTAATACCCTGAAGCCCCGGGAGGAAGTTTAAGCGAGGTCGAAAACGACCCCGTTTGACAAATGACCCCAGAGAGCAGGTTCGCACGATTGGGACCGTATAAAATCTCAAAAGCAGTATTGCAACAAGAAGTACAAAAATTACTGCTATTTGGTCTATCTGTTGATTCGAAACATATCGCCGGCTGAATGTAAGAAGTAGGTAAGTCGAAGTTTAGGAATTTTGAGTTATTTACTGTGTGTTAACTAGAGGGCATACAGAATTTAATGTAAAAAGCACGAGTCCGAATAAAGCATACCGGCTTTGGGAATTATTTTTAAATTCACGGCCTCTCGATCCGTTTTCACAAACTCAATAATCTGTTTGAGCTATTTCTTCAAAACAACGAAACATGAGTTACCTAGATGTTACAATCAACCGGCGATATGGACAAAAAATAAAATATACAGTAACGCAACGTTAGCTACATCTAGCGCTAAAGCACAAAATACCTAAATTTGGCTTCCCTGTGTCGAAAATAGCTAGATGTCGGTTACATGCGAACGACGGGATCGGAAATGGCAAGGGGCGCAATACAACATAAACATAAGACACTTCTCAGAACCCCAACATTCGTGGCGATATGCCTCTTTTTGCCCTTTAGTCTTCAGTTCTTACGCAGTGTTGGTTAATTCAAGTCAACAGAGACAAAATAGCTTTTAAATGACCGCAAACTGCTGTCGGCAATTATTATCCAGGTTTGAATAGCAGTAGTGGATATTATTTAAACAAGACCGAACAACAAAGGGCTGACTACGCCGGTCAATTTCAGGGCCGTCTCATTTATGTTGAGTATGACAAAAAAATTGATAGAATAAAAAGGTTACCTGTAAATACGTCCGGCTGTACCACACACGCGATTGTTAATTTAAATTCCACCGACCCTTCTGGTAACGTGAAATTTCGACAATGCAATTTAAAACATAGAGCACACTCGACTTTAATAATACAGAAGAACTCATAGTGGAATAAAATCAGAGAAAACAAAAAATTAAGCGTTAGTTACGTCTTGATGCTTCTAACGTTATAGTCTCCTTTGAATATAATGGCCGCCGGTCCTCCTTCCACCCTCTAGAAGGGACGCCAACCGTTTTTTTAGCCACGCCAGGTTCAGAGTGTTGCCCACCACTGCAGGATTTTGCTAACTTCTGAGCAACTTGCCGGATAGGCAAGTCGAAGTTCTCCTATGCATTGCATGGTCTATTTTTTTAATATCTCAGTGTTTAAGATAAATTAGTATCATGAAGTATGTTATATAATATACAGACCGCTTCAATCGAAACGAGCCACCCTCAATAACTTTTTTGGAAAAGATATTTAAGAAAAATCTAAAAACAGGTCAATTTTTATCTCGAGGGGGACATGTTTTGATGCAATAGTAAGCAGGCTTGGTGCAACCCCATACGCCTGACAGGAGCAACCTCGATTTTTTAAATAGGGAATAGGGGTCGAGTAACATGTCGTTTGAAAGGTCTTTTAATTGTCTTTTTGGCCACATAATTATTTTTTTATTTGTATAGTCTATAAGTTAGTAATTAAAAATGAAACATTTTTTTACGGATTTTTTTTTGGATCTAGGAATGCCTGCAATTAACGATAAAAAGCTTGCAATAAAATTAAATGCACGTGTTTTTCTAGTGTCATATAGGCGTGTTTGTCGTCGTTTATTTTTCGTGAAATTCTTACATTAAGTACACGTGTTTTTCTAATCAAATAAAAATAAAATACCTAAGGAGTGAAAGAGTTCCAGCAGGGTATAAAAAATCATCATCATGGTGTAGCCCTATAGGTTTTTGGGTTTAAAAGGAGGTTCTTCAATTTAGTTCCTTTATTTTTTTTATTATTGTATTTTACTTTACCTCAATTTACTTTTTTTTTATAAAAAATCGTGTTAAAAAATATGTATTTATTATTTAAATAATAACTTAAATCAAATTATATAAAATAGAAAAGAACGAATGGCGGTGAAGTGTAAATTATTATTTTTGACTATTATTTCTCGTAAAATTTTAACATTAAATACACGTGTTTTTCTAGTCATCTATACTACAAATAAAAACGCATTCGAGGCGTGTTTTGGCGCCGTTTACTTTTCGTGAAGTTTTCACGTTAAGTATACGTGTTTTTCTAGGCAAATAAACACTAGAAGGAACGTATTCCATAGCATATTATTATGCGTGTTTTGTGGTCAAGTTTATAAGTCACTAAGGGGTTTCAAAGATAAAAATTATGATTTTAAAATACACACCCCACAAAAATTATCGCATCACCTAATTTTTCTTCTTTTATTTCAATAAATGACATCTCACGTCAATGATTTTTACTGGTAGTATCGTTCCTACATTTTTAAATCTTACCTGTATAAGACAAGCACATACTTCAAGTTATGATAGTTCTTTTTTTGATTTTTGAATATAGCGGTAAACTCCACTGTTTTAAAACTGTAAGTTGTGACTTGTTTTGGGGTTCTTGTTTGATTAATGTTGAGATAAACAGAAAAAAACATCAATACTAATGTTAACCAACGAGCTTCCTTGCACCTTTCCTACCAAGAAGCGGTACGGACCATCATGCGATTAGAAGATAGTCCCAGTATGCGTTATGTGGCACGTACTCTAGGAGTGCATGCTTCCACTATCAGCAGGAGCGCAGCACGTTTTAGGGAAACTGGAGAATATGGTAGAAGGCGGAGACAAGGAAGAAATGAGGTAATTTATCCTAAGAGACGATCGTTTTTTGCGGTTAACAGCTTTACCTATTAGACATTGTACGGCGCGAATGCTGCAAAATGAACTTTTAGCAGCCAGAAATTTGTAAATTTCGAAACAGACAGTTAGAAATCGTCTACGAGAAGATGATGTGAGGGCTCGGGTGTCTGTACTTTGGCCTCTTCTCGACAGGGTACACCGAGCTTCTCGGTTACAGTTTGCTCGAGAACATGCCCATGGAATATCGATGATGGCAAAACGTGCTGTTTTCACATGAGTCTCGTTTTTCTTTATATGCATCTGATAAGCGAATTCCAGTGTACAGACGTCCTGGAGAGCGTTACTTTCAGTGCAATTTTCGACCTCATGTTCCATTTGGGGGAAGTTCAATAATGGTTTGGGGAGGAATCTCTGTGGGGGGTGACATGGAATTGGTATCGTTACGAAGTGCTTGTTTAAATGAGAGACGATATATTGGGGACATTTTAGAGCCTCACGTGGTACCATATGGACCTTTTATCGGGGATAATTTTCTATTCATGCACGATATTGCTAGACCCCACATTTCTAGAATTATGCAACAATACATGGAAGAGGTAGATTTGAGGGTATTGCAGTAGTCTGTGATAAGCGCCGACCTAAATCCCATTGAGGATGTATGGGACCATCTTCAGCAAGGTTTGTTAAATCAGCAAAGAGCCTTTTTTAGCCTACAAGAACTTGAGGCAGTTCTTATGCAAGAGTGGGAAAATCTAGTCAAAATTACATTGTTGACCTTATAACAAGCATGCCCAGAAGAATGGAACCTGTTATTCGTGGCAGGGGTAAAAATGCACCATATTAGTTTGAGTGTTAATTTTTGTTTAAGTGTTAAAAATTAATTTAATTTCGTCCTTAACAGTTTTTCAAAATTTTTTTATTGCGTTTTATTTCGACTACTAATACAGTTTATATAACGGTGGAATAATTATTTTTTTCAAAGTCGTTTGACAAAAATGCTGGTGATGCGATAATTTTTGTGGGGAGTGTACATAATGTATAATAATCCTACTTAATTATATTTTTTATTTGAATTACGATTAAAATCAAATATAGAAGCATATAAAGCAATTAATGTGGGTAAAATATAAGTAATTTTTGACGTTCAGTTCACAGTCATATAATTATATAGTACATTCATGTACTACAAAGGAACGCATTCCATTGGCGTCTTTTACAGATTCCATATGGGCCGTTTTTGCGCCAAGTTTAGAAGCCACTGTAAATTGTTTGTTGCGGGTTATAAAACATGTACATTTTTTATTTGAATCACATTTTAAATAAAATAGAATGGTTATAGGATTTAAAAGTAGAAACAATAGAAATATTTAGTAAGGCTAGCATTTCTTTCATAATTCTTACGAAACATGTTAACAACTAAGTTAGCTCTTGTAAACATTTGGCACCCCGAAACAACCTTGAAAGTTTGACGTTTTTTCGTGGTTAAAATGTTTTAGGATCATATCGCCCGCCTAGTTCGCAATAGATGACCAATCGCTTTTTGAGAATTCATATAATTATTCAAAAACAAAACAATTGTCTGGATCACTTTAGGTGGTAGATAACTACTTTTAATCAGTTTTCCGATTCACTCATCACCCTGATGATGCCAACATTGTTGGCGAAACGTGGGTCGGTATTTATAATAAAAATTGTTTTTGGTGTTTTAGGGAAAACTGATTAAAAGTAGTCATATAATTATTATTAAATTAAAATTTAAAAATAAAATTGACATTTCCCATTCTATTATGGTGTCAATGTTATAAAAAATTACAAAAGCTCTTTAACCCAACGGCAAAGAAATAATTCAATGTAGGTAGCTATATTTACTTACGTAGATAGGTACTTACAAATATTAATTTAAATGTGTTTGTTAAAGTTGAAAACAAAAATTAGGATCTTTAATTATTACGGTTAATCAACGAAATTATTAAATATTGGTAATGTCTGGTAATGTGAAACGCTGTGAAGTAAGTGAAGGTGTCAAAAGACCAGTGAAAAGATTAAAAATAAAACAACGAATCTCTTTTGAGAGTCGTGTCGCGAAGTTTGAGTGTGTCTTTGACCGGAGAAGAGTTTGGTGTTGGTCAGGGAATGAAAAGTTTTTAAAAACGAAATTGAAAGCAGGTATAATTAAGGGACAATTTGAAACATACGTTGAGAAGTTTTACCGTTTAGGGGCTGGAATTTTGAGAAGAACGGATATTGGTTTATGATGGGGGCTGAAGGTTGAGGAACCGACGACGCGAGCGTAATTTGTCGAAAATAAATAATAACCAAACGTATAGATCAGTACTATCATTGAATATTTCTGCCTTATCGAATTTGTTTTGGCGACAAACATGCTGCTTCCAAGACACAAAACTTTCAAAATGTACGTGATTTACAGCTTTTTTTATTGCGCCTTGCACCCCGAACGAAACGAAACCAAGGAACTCTTTCCAGATGTGTCATCTGTGCTTGGCCATTGCTTCGTTCAATTTTGTTCATTTTCATTTTTCGTCTGAGATCGTGCAGTTCGTTTCGTTTTCGTTTGCCTTACCAAGTTTTGAGATTTGTGTAGCTTTCAAAAGTCCTAAAGGTAAGTAGTACAGTATTTTATTTAAAAATAGTAACTAAAGTTACATTTTTTATTCATATTACCATTGAATTTGTAACTATCAGAATTGCCGATGTAATGTAATTTTTCGTGCCTCTCCGAAGCATTGCCGTCAACAGATGGCGTAACTGTAAAAAGTCTTGCAATACTGGGGAATTTTGTTTTTACGAAACCCATACATGTTACTTGTCATTTTCATTACAAAACAGATTTTCAATTTAAATTTTGATTCCATTGTTGAACATATGATTGGTTAAAATATATATGAGTGAAATAGTCACATATAATGATATAATGTCATTTTGTCCTATTGTTTACCCGGCCTTGCGCTAATAGTGCATGAGGCGGCGTTGTGGACAAAATGTTTTTTTTACAATCTTATTAATATTATAAATGCGAAAGTTTGGATGGATAGATGTTTTTTGCTCAATCACGCCAGAACGGATCTGGATGAAATTTGGCACAGAGATAGAGTATAGTCTGGAATAGCACATAGGATACTTTTGATCCCGGAAAAATGTACGGTTCCCGTGGGATAGATTTGTTTATGTTTTTCACAGAGCAAGGGATCAAATGATGATTTTTGCAAAGTGTATCATAAATGATTGCGGGTGAATGAGAGCAGTGGGTATTACGGCGCCGGCGGTTCAGATGGTAGCTACGCCCCCAATTCCCAAGCGGGCCCCGATGATAGATACGCCCCCGGTTCCAAGGGGGCTCTGATGGTAGTTACGCCTTCCTCTCTCAAGGAGGCCCCGATGGTAGCTACGCACTCCTTCCCCAAGGGCCCCCCGATGGTAGCTTCGCCACCCTATCCCAAATGGGCTCCGATGGTAGCTACGCCCCACTCCCCAAGGGGGTCCCGATGGTATCTACGCCCCGCTCCCCAAGGGGGCCCCGATGGTATCTACGCCCCCCTGCCACAAAGGAGCTTCAAGGGCAAACGCGATAGTTGCAACGCTCACCTGTCGCATGGGGACCCGATGGTAGCTACTCCCCCCTATCCCAAGGGGGCTTCCAAGGGGAACTGTTGGTAGCTACGCCCCCTATCCCAAGGGGACTTTCAAGGGGAACTGTTGGTAGCTACGCCCCACTGTCCTTATGTAGCCCCCGATGGTAGCTACGCCCCCCTGTCCTAACGGCCCCCCCGACGGTAACTTTGCCCCCCTGTCCCATGGGGCCCCCATCACCTGATGACGGCCCCCGTTGGTCGAAAACGTTTGTGAGGAATAATAAAATAAAAAGAAAAATACAGGAAGTAAATTGGAAAAAACGTTTCAAAACCTGTAGGGCTACATCATGATGTAATTTTGTTTTGTTTGTTTATTTTTTATTAATTTCTTTAATGAACGTTTGCTTTTGTTTTCATTTTTATATTCTCAAAGTGGTAATCAAACCTCTGTTCCGTTAAATTATTTGATTTTCCATTTCCTAGTTTTTCCGAAAAAACTAATTCAGAAAATTGTTATTGCCGAGGTAAATATTTTCTGCTTCAAAAATCATGCCAATTGTGCGATTGTATTGTCGAGGATAAATACGTGTCTATGAATATATTAAATCTAAATTTTAGAATAACAATGCGGGCGCCCTCTGTCCAACTTTTAGGAAAGTATAAAAGCCGGCACGATTTTGGTCATTGGATCGGCAATTCTGATAGTTACAAATTCAATGATATTACTAACCAGTTTAATTTAAATTTATTCCGCAAGTGTACCGATTTTATGACTTCAAAAGTGGTACTCCATCTAAGACCTGCCTTCTTACAAGGTTTTTAAGATTCATTTTAAGACAGGTATATACATATACACCGTTATTCACGAAACAATACGAGCCCACCGAAATTTTCGATGCAACCAACATTGCATTTGCGCAGATTACATGGATTAAAAAAAATCTTAAATATAGTGTGCACAATTAGATAACAACAGATATTGTCAGTGTCAAAATTTTAAATTTGCAATCAGTTTTAAAATTCACTATGCTAGTACAGTAACGGCCATGGAATTTTAGCCGTCACTTTATTGTCATTATGATTGACTTTTTGACATCTAAAAATTTGTCACTGTTAGTGTTTTCATGTGAACGAGTCAGTGTCAAAATGACAAGTCTTTCAAATAGCAGAAAGTTAGGTTACGAATACCTAAGGGTCGCCTTACATCTTATGACAATCAATGATAAGTGACGGCCAAAATTCCGTGGCCGTAACTGTACGCCACGGCGTCAAAACAAAGGTGGATTTCTCTGTTAAGGTAAACTTTGTAAATTGATGGTGAATTGCATCTTATAAAGAACATTATTTAAATTTTAGACGGGCTGATCGAAAAGCAACAAATCAATCCCTCGTGTGTAATTGTCACTTCAAAGATGAGGATAGAGCTTACAATATTTCAGTAATTATTTTATATGGAGGATGAGATCTCCAACAGCTCATATTGTAACAGAAACAGCTAGTCAGTCTCCTGGTGTCCAAATCATCAGAAAAGCCTTATGTCTGGCCGTAAAGTGCAAGTGCCCTTTAATTTGGTGATAGTAATAATGATCTTCATTCATGTCTTCTTCATGAAATTCGATAATAATTGTTTTTTGAGATCGTCGCTCAAGGACGAGATGCTTCTCCACTTGTAAGGACATTTTACCTCTAAACTCAGATGTTAACGGAAATAATATTTTGTAAGTGTCTGTAAGTGTAAAGTAGCTTCATCGATAAACAAGACATTTTGCAAAAAATTTTATTTCCCTGAAGAAACAGCACAACTTCTAACCCTTTGGGAAAATCGGTCACTTTTAGTTCTTGAATCAAGGTGATGTAGTGAGGATGGAATTTATTGGCCCTCAAATTCTGGCATACTGATGCCTGGCTTATCTCAACCATTCGTGTCACTTCCTTCTGGCCAATATGGGGATCTTCTGTTACCATCTCTAGAACGACTACTTCATTATGTTCCCCAGTTGTAGTCCTTTCCCTAGGCCTAGTAACTGGAGGTCAATGCAGTCTCAACTCTGCCTCTAATTTTTTTTAAATTTTATCTGTCGGTCCTCTTTTTTTCAGGGTAACGCTCTTGCAGCAAGAGAAGCGTTTTTTCTGCATTCGCCATAAATGAAAAGCATTTAGCATAGGTTTTTTCGTCATTGGAATACATTATTACCAAAACAACAATAAGGTCAAAATAATTGACACTGGTTGACACTGACAGTATCTAATGTCATAATAAATTAATGTGCACACTATGTTTTAGCTTTAAAAGAAATTGTTTTTTCCATCTATGTAACCTGTGCAAATGCAATGTTCCACTCATCAGTGGAAAGTCTCTCAAGAAAACAAGTTTTTGGTGATGAGTCTCTTTTTTAATGGTAAGCGGCGTCGAACTGTAAACCTTGGAGAGGATTTTTGCTGTACCCCGACGACGTCTTATGCATCGCCAATGTCAGCATTTTCTCCAGCTTCAACATATCCTGGTAAATTGTGTCTTTTTATATCATTTACGACAATCATATACCAAGTATGGATTTTTTTATTTTTGCAATAGTTACTTATAGTTATTTCTTATAGATTTTGAGGCAACTGTACTGTAAAGATTGGCAAAACTGACCCAGCACGTCGAGCAACACACAATCCGAGTCATGAAAAAAATGATTAATTTTAATTAGGACAATTAGCCCATAATAATTATTTTAGTTTTTTTTTATAATAATAATTATAGTTATAGTTATATCGTTTATATTTTCTATTCACCTTTATACATTATAATAGATTTGAACTTTTGTAAAACAATTTTTTTGTTTGTTTTATAATAAATATTTGTCATGAAAATCAACAGTTTTTTAATATACTTATTTCCTAAAACCAGCTAAAAAAGACGTATTTTATAATATCTTTAAGATACGTTTACAGAACGTTTTGTTGAAACATTGAAAATGCCATTTAATTCAAAAAATCAACACGTCTTTTCAACCTGGTAAAAACACCTGAAAAAGACGTGTAGATAAATCATTATTTGCCTTACGGGCTTTCTGATTCCTATACATATACCAGTAACTTAACAATTATAATAATAAAAAAAAAACTAAATAAAAGTCTCTATTTTTTTCCCCTCCCCTTTCCTCTTCTCCAATCTCTCTCCTCTTCCATACCTCTTTCATCCATTTAATTTCCCTTCCATCTACATTCAGTATTTCGTCTCTTTCTTTCCTCTCTCTTTGTTTCATCTCACTGCACTCGTTCCACATATGCTCAATCATCTCTCTTTCCTCATAGTGTTATACTGAAGTCACCCAGGTCCTGGTGGAGGGTGACTCTTCGGGGATGTCGGGGTGGTTTTTTGGTCTTTTTAAAACACGCCAATTTTTAGGACTGACTTACTGGTTTACTTGTACAAAAACAGGGGGGGACTGGCGATCTACCAGCCGCAGGGTCCCCTGGTGGACTTTACACTGAAGACAAGGACGCCTTTGAGGTGACGTAGCGATAGAGCTACGTGCAGGGACCTCGTGGACGTCTTTTACAAAGAGGAGAAAACAAAGCTTTTTGAAGGTGACGGAGCGATATAGCTACGTGCAGAGACCTTCAAGCTTCTGCCCCTGAGCCGGAAAGCGCGGCCCTTTTATCTAAAAAAACGAGTAACGGTAAAAGAGAAAGTTTTTTACGGAGTACCGTTACTCGCCCTGGCTCGCGCTTTCGGCGCGTCGGCCCTTGCTGCATCTTTTTATGCGTTTTCTCCATAATCCTTATTACTATCCTTAATTCTACCTATCTAAATATATGTGATAAGATGTCCTAATTAATATTTACATGATTCTAACCCTATCTATTGCGAGCTTAGTTAATTACAGTAAAAAAAACCCGCATCAACTGGCCGAGGGGCGGAGCGCGAACTGAGCTGATAAAGGGAAGTAACGCTTGCTTCGTCACTATTTCACCTCGGGCTGTCGTCGGACCCAGTCCTCCCTCCGAAGCGTATAATTCGCTGTTAGACGCGTCGGAGGGCTTGTCTTAATTATTAAAGCTATCCCTAATTAGTATTTACAGTCTTAAATCAACCTATTGCGAGCTGAATTGATTGTAAAGGGAAAAAAACAACTCGCAGTTACCAGTCGGTGGGCGGAGCCGGAGCGCTGACCGATGTTATATAGGGAAGTGGCGCATCACAGCGTCACTCATTTTGTCCAGCTCCGCCGTTCAATCAAGTCCTCTCTCCGATGCATGTAATTTACTGTTAGATGCTTCGGAGAGTTAGTCTAAATGCCTAATCCTAACATGCAATGATTCCTAACACTACATTATACAAAAAAACCCTCACGCACTTTTTGCGGCACAAATCTGCGGAACTCGACACTGTCTTCCGATAACACACTCCCCCGTCCAGAAGGCGATGTTCCGTTGTTGGTGTCGAGTCGTCCCTCATGCCTCCGCTTCCTCCCCTCTGGGCTCGGCCGGCGTCTCCTCCAGGTCGGGCTCTTCAGGTGTCTGGCGGTGCTGAGCGCGGGTTCTGGCCGTTTGATTTCTACGGCGTTTTGCTTCCTGCATCTGCGCCTGTCTGGTACGGACGCTGTGGAATGCGGGGTTGTCGATGTGGGCCTTCTCGTCGCCGGCTAACCTCCCGATCGTGACTCGGGCGGGCTGGTCGTCACCGTCTTCGACTTGCGTGGCGGCGTTCCTCTTTGACAGGTCACTTCGAGCTGGTGCCCGTCGGAGGTTGTCCACGTGTTCCACCGTTTCCTGCTGGTTTCCATTGTCCAGGTGGTAACAGTTGTCGCCGGCTATGGCGGCCACGATGACGGGGCCGGTCCATGTTGGTCGGAGGCCGGCGGGCGTGTGTCGTTTGACCATGACACGGTCACCCACCTGGTCTACCGCCACGGTCTGCCAGGGGCGTTTGGGGTTATAGGCCCGTAAGGGGGCTTTCTTCTGGGGTTTGCCGGTCTTGGTGGCGGCGCATATGAGGCATCCTCGGACGTGGTTTGTCGCGTCCTTTGTAAGAGACGACCAGGTGTAGTGGCGTTGAATAGCTCTGATCGTCTCGTCTCTGCCTGGGTGTCCGGCGTCCACCGAGTCGTAAAACTCGTGTAGGACACGTTGGCGGGCGTCGGCGGGGACCCAGAGTTGTGGTGGGTCGTTACGCCGCCAGAGGTAGCCTTCGCGGGTCTCGTAGTGGCGGGCGAAAGCTGCGTCGCCTCGGGCTCGCGGTCCTTGCGCTAGGATGTGTTGGAGGCGTTGTAGATTTGCCGTAGTTTCAGGGTCTCGGAGTTGGGCCTCCTTTACTTCGTCGGCGAACGTCTGGAGGTCCATGGCCGCCAGGGTGATTGGCTCGGCGGACCCGGGTGCTTCGACCGGACATAACATTCTATCCAGGGCCTCTACGTCGTCCGGGAGTTCTTTTTCGTCGGGCTGGCGCGAGAGGAGGTCGGGTAGATGGTTCTCTTTCCCGGGGCAGTGTTCGACTTTAAACTTGAACTCCTGGAGTAGTAGGGCCCATCGGGTCAGTTTAGCGTTCGACTCCTTGGCGGTGTTAAGCCACAGAAGTGCCTTGTTGTCCGTTCGAAGCGTGAATTCTTGTTCCTCCAGATGGTGCCGGTACTTCTTGACCGCCCAGACGATGGCGAGGCATTCCTGCTCGTTGACGTGATAGCGGCGTTGCGTGGCGTTGAACTTGGCACTATGGTAAGAGATGACTTTCTTCTTGTCGTCCTCTTCTTGGTACAGTACCGCCGCCATGCCAATGCCGCTCGCGTCCGTCTGCAGTACCAGCGGTTTGTCCTCGTCTGGTCGGTGGAGCTGTAGGGGTCGACCAATGGCCTCTTTGAGGGCTTCGAAAGCACTTTGGGCCTCCGGAGTCCATCGGAACTTCGGTCGAGCCAGCAGGTCGGTGATGGGGGCCGCGATTTCCGCGAACTTTGGGACGTACTCGCGTATCCAGTTCGCAAGTCCTAGGAATCGCTGAACCTGCTTTTTTGTCGTGGGAGCTGTTGCATCTCGAATTTGGGTGAGGTGGTGCGTCTGTGGGCGGTTGCACTCGCTGCTGATGACGTACCCGAGGTACGGGAGTTCCTCCATGCCGAACCGGCACTTTTCGACCGCGCACCTTAGTCCGAACTCGTGCGTTTTGGAAAACACTATTATGTCGTCAAGGTACACGTGTACGAAGCCGAGCATCCCCGCGAGCACTTGGGCCATTAGTTTCTGAAATGTGGCCGGCGCGTTTTTTAGTCCGAACGGCATTACGCGGTACTGGTAGGTCGCCCCGTCTGGAGTGGCGAACGCGGTGAGTCGCTTGCTTTTTTCCTCCAGCGGTATCTGCCAGTACCCGGTGCGCAGGTCGATCGCGGAAAACACTTTCGCGTTCCCAAAGTCCCGGAGTGCGTCCTGTATTTTAGGCAGCGGTGCCGCTTCACTTTCCGTCAGTTGATTTAGACGGCGGTAGTCGGTACAAAACCTCAAACTTCCGTCTTTCTTCGGTGCGAAAACTACTGGGGAGCAGTAGTCACTCGTTGAGCGTTCTATTACCCCCGTCGCGAGCAGTT
Organism: Diaperis boleti; assembly: GCA_963583935.1. Classification (NCBI taxonomy): domain Eukaryota; kingdom Metazoa; phylum Arthropoda; class Insecta; order Coleoptera; family Tenebrionidae; genus Diaperis; species Diaperis boleti. The sequence goes on from OY757242.1 coordinate 12,466,749, forward strand.
CCCGCACTTGCTCAAATAGTAATCGTTTTTTATGTTCGCCCAGCGTGTACTGGCGGAGTTTCATTGGTTCGTCCTTCTTGAGGCGGATTGCGTGTTTCACTGCGCGAACTGCACCAATACACCCGTTTTGGTTCACCAGGTCCGCGAACACTTTTATGGCGTCCATGAGCACACTTTCAAGTCTTTTTGGAAATCCGTGGTGGATTTCCGGGAGGGCTGTCACCGACATCTCCGTGGAGGGTAGTTCGTCCGTCCAGAAGCTGGTGGAGCGTTGGTCAGTGCCGTGGTGGACGCACCTGAGGCCGTAGTCGATGGTGGCCTGGGCAACACGTAACCAAGCGTCTCCGAGGATGACATCCGTGGCGAGACCTGGGACCACGGTGAACTCCACGTCGTGGTATGTCTGGTCCGCGATGGTGATGTCTATCCATGTTCGGCCGGTGGACGAGATGATGACTTCCTGCACGGCTAATTGGATGCGGGACGTTTCTGGTTCTTGGGGGGCGGCGAGGTTTGAGTTGATGAAGTTCAGGGATGCTCGGGTGTCGACAGCGGCCCTGACTTCATCGCCTCTGATGGTCGCGGTCAGGCTCGCTAGTTTCCTGGCGTCGTGGGTGAGCCCGTAGCAGAGGGCCGTGGTGGAGACGTCTCCACAGCCCTTCGCCAGTTTTCCGCCGGTCGGGGACGTTTCGGCTCGGTGAGACGTAGTACGGAGGTGGCCTTGGTGACGAAATCGTCTAGAGAGCGGTATGAGCCGACCGCTAAAATGGCTCTCGTCGCTGTTGGCATTTGCTGCACCAACTCCCGGATGAGGTGTTCCTCCTGGTGCCCCGGAAAAATCCTAGCGTATATTTGTCGTTGCTTCGACACATATACGTCCAGGTCATCTCGGGGGTTGTAGTGCGCCTCCGTGAATGCCCTGTGTAGGTCCGGAAGTATCTCTTCCGCGCCGAACTGTCGACGTAAACGCTTCCAAAGGTCTTGCAGTGACCTGTCCTCATTTTTATAAAACGAGTTCTTTCTCGCCGCCGCGTTCCTTAGCTGTTTGTGAGCTACAACTACCTGTTGCCTGGAGTTGTAGCCGACGTTTTCTTTGAAGTAAGCCTCCACATCCTGGATGAAGGCCTCCGGGTCCTCCTGCGGTTCTCCGTCGAAACTCCGGATCTCATCCTCGAGGCGGACCGGTGCTGCTGGTTGTCGCGGCTGGTTGAAGTTCATTCCCAGCCGGACGAGGTGGTCTATAACTTGGATGGTGGTGGCACTGATGTGGTCACCTGCAGGTGAAGCTGGGGGCGGCGACGTGCAGCTGGAGTCCGTCGCAGTGTTTTCCGATGGCCTGGCGATGATGTTTGATGCTGCCATTGTCGTCATCGCGGTGTTTGTTGCTGCAGTTACCGTGGTGATGTTGTGGGTGGCGGGCATCGCCTGGGTGATTATCCCGGTGGTGGTAGCTGTCTCGGTGGTGGTGGTCATCCTGGTGGACCGGGTCAGCACCATGGGGTAGGTTCCTCCAGCAGCAATGCTGGAGCGGCCGTGTAGGTTGGGCGCCAAGTGTTATAATAATAATAATAATAATAATAATAATAATAATCTTTATTTGTCCAACAGAGTTCAATTACAGGACAAATGGTAACAATAAGATAAGTAACGTAAAATGTATACTCATATACTATACTTATAACTAAGCTAAAACTAAGTCTTCAGCAAGTAAATTGGCGGCTTTGCACATGACGAAAATTGGTGATCTACGTAGGACATTTGTTTTCGCTAGAGGTAGACGAAAGATAATTGCAGATCTTGAAGATGGTCGAGGAACATTGAATGGAAGCTTGCCCAGAAGATATTCACAATCAATATGATTATGCACCAGATTGGCAGTAAACTGGGCGCCACGTTTGGTTTTTCTTTCTTCAAGTGAAACCATTTGGTGACGCGCAAGAAGATCAGTTTGACTAGTCCCGACTTCTGGATAAATACCGTCAGTTCTATACGATAAATATTTCATAAAACGACGATAAATCTTGTCTAGTCTCAAGGCATGTGATACATATAAGGGGTACCATACCAAGACGGCATACTCCATTTTACTTAAAACATAGGCATGAAAAAGTTGCTTAATCAAACAGATATCATTAAAGTCGCGACTGACACGCATAACAAATCCCAGAGATTTGGTTGCGGAAGAGCATACAGCGTTGAGATGTTCGAGAAATGATAGCTTTGAGTCAAAAATGACACCTAAATCTTTCATGTTGTTCTTTTTGTTAAGTAGCTGACCATGAATTGAATAATACGTTTGTACTGGAGACGATGTGCGTGTGAACGTTACGTAGCAGCATTTGTTAATGTTAATGGGCAGCCCATTTTTGTCGCACCATCTCACCATTCTATCCAGATTAGCTTGTAATAGTAACTTATCATCGTGTGATTTGATTGTTAGATATAATTTAACGTCATCAGCATAGGCTAAAACCGGACAAGACAAAGACGACAATAGATCATTTATGAACAGGATGAACAATAATGGACCTAAGTGTGAGCCTTGGGGCACTCCAGATGTTGCAGTAAACACTTTAGATGCAAATCCACTGTAAAATACGTAACCACTTCTACCCTGCAGATAAGACTTCAACAAAGTTACAGCATTAACATTTAAACCAATATTACTAAGCTTTTGTAGAAGAATATTATGCTGAATTCTGTCAAATGCCTTCGACAGGTCAGTGTAGATAACATCCACGTGTCCTCGGTTATCAATCTCCTCAGACAGGTATTGTGCTATAGTAGAAAGATTAGTCACCGTGGATCGCCCAGACACAAAACCATGCTGGAACGGAGACAGATAACCCCTTACTTTGTTGTAGATTACAGTGTAAAGAACTTTTTCAAGTACTTTTGCAAAATTAGGCAAAATCGATATTGGTCTATAATTGGAAATAGATGATTTATCACCACTCTTAAATACAGGGGTTATGCGAGCACGCTTCCATCGATTAGGAAAAGTGGAAGTTTTAATCACCAGGTTGATCAGTGTACATAATGGTTGTGCAAATACGACTCTACAATCCCGTACAAAAAATGATGGTATCAAATCATCCCCTGCTGTGAATTTATTAGGAAATTTTGCCATAATAGATATTAAGTCAACTTCACTCACGTAAGGAAATTCGAAAGGTACAATGCCATCCATAGAGACTTCTGACAGTTTCTCAACAGTTGATGAAAATGAACTTGAAAACAATTTAGCGAAAGCATCGACAATGGATTGAGGCTCCGTGAACTCTACATCCTCTTCATGCAAGGTACAGGGAATTCTAGAATTTCCTCTTTTGCTACTTAAGAATTTCCATAATTCAGCAGGATTAGATTTTATGTTGGCTTCTATTGTAAGAATGTAAGAATTATATGATTCAGAAATTTGCGCTTTAGTTATGCTACGCAGACGACTAAAATCATTATAGAATCGACAATTTCGAGTCTTTAGCCATTTTTTCCTGTAGTATTCTTTTAATTTTAGTAAATATTTAGTCTCAGCTGAAAACCATATGGGATATTTAGATTTCGAATTAGAAGATTGTTTGGGTACAAAATCATCCAATAACCGATATAATACAGAGTAAAAGGAGTCCAGGGCTTTATCAACATCATCAAAATGTTCCAGAAATGACCAATCAACGTCAAAGAGAGCGTGGTATAATAAGATAAAATTAGCTTTACGAAAATTAAACGTACTATTATTAATTGACGGAAAAGGGCGGTTAGTTGGATTATTTACAGCAATATCCAGATCAATATTTAAAGCAGGGTGGTATCCATCTTCATTTACAAAGGTGAATCTGAATGATGTATAGACATTTTAAGATGGCTATTAGCAAGAACTAGATCCAGTAGTTTATGATCACGGTTTATGACATCATTGTATTGTGCAGCATTTATAATACTCATAAACTGTTGTAAACTGTTAGCTTTATTTGAGAGGATAAAACCAGTCCTAGGTATAAAGGATATATTAAAATCCCCAATTAGAATGAACTGTTGACCAATAAGAAGTTGTTCGAGAGCCGAGGTATATGTCTCCAAGTCATCAGCACAAATGTCAGGAGGAATATAAATCACACCAATTATGATAATTAAAGAACCAATGAAACATTTACACAATATAAGATCAATAAGAGGAACAATATCGTCAAGGAAAGAGGTGTTGAGTGTAATATACTTGTATTTCTCATTGAAGGCGACCAACACTCCTCCACCTTTAGATCTACTAACACGACTAAATTTGCGATCGCTACGAACAACTCTGTAATGTGCAGGAAATAATTCATTATTAAACACGGAGTCATTAAGCCACGTTTCAGTGATCAAAATAACATCAAAATTGGAAATACAAGAATTATGAAAAAACTGATTAGTTTTAGAATTAAGCCCTCGAACATTTTGATAATAAATTGAAAAAGACATAGATGCACTGTTGGACACACTTAGTTTTCCGAAACTATTACGGGAACACCATTTTTGTACTTAATTCTAAGATTAGGTTCGTTATTCGCAATACGAGTATCAAGCTCAAGTTTGATAGAATTGAAGTATTTTATTTGACGTGGAGTCCTATCGTAAGAAACAGATAATGATGCAAAGTTATCTAACTCTTTTAATTTCTTAAATTTGGCAATAACACTATGGATATTTTCAACAGAAGTCTAACTTTAATAGGACGGGCCAAGTTCTGTTTGGAGCGGCCAAATTTACCTAATCTAATTGGGTTTAACTTTTGTTCTTCTATGTTTAACTGTGATAGCATGTCCTTAACTAAATTTGTATCATGCACAATTTGCTCTTTTTTGGAGTTAACTTGTTCAGCGGAGTGATATATTATAAAATTGCAAGCCCTTAAGTTACGTTCAGTTATCTCAGTTGCAATATCCTCGAAAGTTGATTCCGAAGGCAAACAATTTGCAGTAGTATTGTCAACAACATTCTCATTGGCAGAGAACGCGTCTTTCCACTTCTTAAGCTCGCCAATTTCATCCTTAAGCACTTTTAGAAGTGAAAGAATTTTGGGTGCTTGGTGAAAACCCTGATCACAATCAAGGCATATATATTTATTTCTTCTTTTAGTGTTGGAACGTAACTCAGTAAAACACTTTATTTCATTTGGTGTTAAATCGGAGCAGTTAGAATTGATATGAACAGGTTTGTTACATCCGTCACACTTAATGAAGGTCTTAACATTGGTTCCATCAATAATAGTGTTACATTTTAGACAAAACATGCTGATGTAGTGAATAGACAATAGGCAGTAGACAAACAAATATTATACTGAAGTGAAGTGTTATACTGAAGTCACCCAGGTCCTGGTGGAGGGTGACTCCTCGGGGATGTCGGGGTGGTTTTTTGGTCTTTTTAAAACACGCCAATTTTTAGGACTGACTTTACTGGTTTACTTGTACAAAAACAGGGGTGGACTGGCGATCTACCAGCCGCAGGGACCCCTGGTGGACTTTACACTGAAGACAAGGACGCCTTTGAGGTGACGTAGCGATAGAGCTACGTGCAGGGACCTCGTGGACGTCTTTTACAAAGAGGAGAAAACAAAGCTTTTTGAAGGTGACGGAGCGATATAGCTACGTGCAGAGACCTTCAAGCTTCTGCCCCTGAGCCGGAAAGCGCGGCCCTTTTATCTAAAAAAACGAGTAACGGTAAAAGAGAAAGTTTTTTACGGAGTACCGTTACTCGCCCTGGCTCGCGCTTTACTGGCTGAGGGGCGGAGCGCGAACCGAGGTGATAAAGGGAAATAACGCTTGCTTCGTCACTATTTCACCTCGGGCTGCCGTCGGACCCAGTCCTCCTTCCGAAGCGTATAATTCGCTGTTAGACGCGTCGGAGGGCTTGTCTTAATTATTAAAGCTATCCCTAATTAGTATTTACAGTCTTAAATCAACCTATTGCGAGCTGAATTGATTGTAAAGGGAAAAAAACAACTCGCAGTGACCAGTCGGTGGGCGGAGCCGGAGCGCTGACCGATGTTATATAGGGAAGTGGCGCATCACAGCGTCACTCATTTTGTCCAGCTCCGCCGTTCAATCAAGTCCTCTCTCCGATGCATGTAATTTACTGTTAGATGCTTCGGAGAGTTAGTCTTAATGCCTAATCCTAACATGCAATTATTCCTAACACTACATTATACAAAAAAAAACCCTCACGCACTTTTTGCGGCACAAATCTGCGGAACTCGACACTGTCTTCCGATAACAATAGCACATTCTACACATTCTTCCTCCATCTTCTACCCAATACCTATTTTCCCTGTCTTCATTTCCGCACCTAAACCTCGCCATCATCTTTCTTTCTTTCTCGCTTTCCCTCCCCAAATACTTCGGTACTTCCTCGATCATGCATCTTCCGTACTTCCCGTTGTATCTGGATTCTCTAATTCTTTCTCTCCTCTCTTGTCTTTCCGTATCCTTATCTCTTTCACTTAGTTCTACATTCATCCACACGCCTCTTTCTCTCAGTCTCTCTATTTCTTTGCTTGCATACCCATTCCTCCTGTAGTAATTCTCCCTATCATTCTCCTCTGAATTCTTCTTTTTTTCTCTCCAGCACTCCTTTAGTATCCTACATTCTTTCTTCCCTTCCATCCTGTCTTCGAACTTGACCGCTCTTTTTCCCGCTTTCACTCTCAACCTATTCCTCTTGCATTCTTCTCTCACTATGTACCCTGGCGTTTCTCTCTCCACCCCTAGCACCCATCTCAGATATTTCTCTTGCACCCTCTCTATCTCCTCTTGTTCTTTCCATACCCAGATCTCTGCTCCGTACAACAACACGCTTTCAATAAGACTTTCAAACATCATCATTCTCCTCTTAAAATCGCCTCCCCACCTTCTCTCTCCTATTCCCCATACACATCCTATCACCTTGTTCGCTTTTCTTGCCAGTTCTCTAATATGTGCCTTATCTGTGGCTCTTTCATTGAACATATACCCCAAGTATTTGAATTCTTTTACTTGTTCTATTACTTCTCCCTCCCACCTCCAATCACTCTCTTCGTTCTTCCTCTTTCTCTTATTGAACACCAGCATTTTTGTTTTCTCTACATTCGCTTCTAGTCTTTTTTTCTTCACATGTTTTCCTAAACTCTACCACACACCCCCCCGCATATCTGCCACATACATCGTGAACAACAAGGGGCTTAGCGGGCAACCTTGTCTCACTCCCTTTGTTGTCACAAACCATTCACTTTCCCTCTCCCCTACCTTCACTTTACTGTTTTCTCATATATCTCCTCCACCTTTCTTACCAGCCATTCATTTACCCCTTTCTCCCTCAGGCACTCAAACATCCTCTCTCTCAGATTCACCTTTTGTAAATGAAGATGGCTACCACCCTGCTTTAAATATTGATCTGGGTATTGCTGTAAATAATCCAACTAACCGCCCTTTTACTTCAATTAATAATAGTACGTTTAATTTTCGTAAAGCTAATTTTATCTTATTATACCACGCTCTCTTTGACGTTGATTGGTCATTTCTGGAACATTTTGATGATGTTGATAAAGCCCTGGACTTCTTCTACTCTGTATTATATCGGTTATTGGATGATTTTGTACCCAAACAATCTTCTAATTCGAAATCTAAATATCCCATAATATGGTTTTCAGCAGAGACTAAATATTTACTAAAATTAAAAAAATACTACAGGAAAAAATGGCTAAAGACTCGAAATTGTCGATTCTATAATGATTTTAGTCGTCTGCGTAGCATAACTAAAGCGCAAATTTCTGAATCATATAATTCTTACATTCTTACAATGGAAGCCAACATAAAATCTAATCCTGCTGAATTATGGAAATTCTTAAGTAGCAAAAGAGGAAATTCTAGAATTGCCTGTACCTTGCATGAAGAGGATGTAGAGTTCACGGAGCCTCAATCCATTGTCGATGCTTTCGCTAAATTGTTTTCAAGTTCATTTTCATCAACTGTTGAGAAACTGTCAGAAGTCTCTATAGATGGCATTGTACCTTTCGAATTTCCTTACGTGAGTGAAGTTGACTTAATATCTATTATGGCAAAATTTCCTATTAAATTCACAGCAGGGGATGATTTGATACCATGATTTTTTGTACGGGATTGTAGAGTCGTATTTGCACAACCATTATGTACACTGATCAACCTGGTGATTAAAACTTCCACTTTTCCTAATCGATGGAAGCGTGCTCGCATAACCCCTGTATTTAAGAGTGGTGATAAATCATCTATTTCCAATTATAGACCAATATCGATTTTGCCTAATTTTGCAAAAGTACTTGAAAAAGTTCTTTACACTGTAATCTACAACAAAGTAAGGGGTTATCTGTCTCCGTTTAAGCATGGTTTTGTGTCTGGGCGATCCACGGTTACTAATCTTTCTACTATAGCACAATACCTGTCTGAGGAGATTGATAACCGAGGACACGTGGATGTTATCTACACTGACCTGTCGAAGGCATTTGACATAATTCAGCATAATATTCTTCTACAAAAGCTTAGTAATATTGGTTTAAATGTTAATGCTGTAACTTTGTTGAAGTCTTATCTGCAGGGTAGAAGTGGTTACGTATTTTACAGTGGATTTGCATCTAAAGTGTTTACTGCAACATCTGGAGTGCCCCAAGGCTCACACTTAGGTCCATTATTGTTCATCCTGTTTATAAATGATTTATTGTCGTCTTTGTCTTGTCCGGTTTTAGCCTATGCTGATGACGTTAAATTATATCTAACAATTAAATCACACGATGATATGTTACTATTACAAGCTAATCTGGATAGAATGGTGAGATGGTGCGACAAAAATGCGCTGCCCATTAACATTAACAAATGCTGCTACGTAACGTTCACACGCACATCGTCTCCAGTACAAACGTATTATTCAATTCATGGTCAGCTACTTAAAAAAAAGAACAACATGAAAGATTTAGGTGTCATTTTTGACTCAAAGCTATCATTTCTCGAACATCTCAACACTGTATGCTCTTCCGCAACCAAATCTCTGGGTTTTGTTATGCGTGTCAGTCGCGACTTCAATGATATCTGTTTGATTAAGCAACTTTTTCATGCCTATGTTTTAAGTAAAATGGAGTATGCCGTCTTGGTATGGTACCCCTTATATGTATCAGATGCCTTGAGACTAGACAAGATTTATCGTCGTTTTATGAAATATTTATCGTATAGAACTGACGGCATTTATCCAGAAGTCGGGACTAGTCAAATTGATCTTCTCGCGCGTCACCAAATGGTTCCACTTGAAGAAAGAAGAACCAAACGTGGCGCCCAGTTTACTGCCAATCTGGTGCATAATCATATTGATTGTGAATATCTTCTGGGCAAGCTTCCATTCAATGTTCCTCGACCATCTTCAAAATCTGCAATTATCTTTCGTCTACCTCTAGCGAAAACAAATGTCCTACGTAGATCACCAATTTTCGTCATGTGCGGAGCCGCCAATTTACTTGCTGAAGACTTAGTTTTAGCTTAGTTATAAGTGTAGTATATAAGTATACATTTTACGTTAGTTACTTATCTTATTGTTACCATTTGTCCTGTAATTGAACTCTGTTGAACAAATAATTTTTTTTTTTTTTTGTATTGACCAGAAGGAGCTCCCCGTGATTCCGACCTTCACGAGGTTCTTTGCTGGTCAGGTCCTGTTCGTACATCATAGCCACTCCTCAAAACCATGAGGTCAGCAACTATGAATCCCGTAAATCATGTGCCCTGAGCAGACGCAACGACCCCAAGATGACCGCTTTCTGCATTCCAGCCGCAAGGTTCTCTGCCGGTTTACGGCAGGCAGGAATGATTTTGAGATTGGAGACGAGCGAGTCCTTGATGCCTCCCATGCACCCAATTACCAAAACGACGAGCTTCACTAAGTAACTTGAGTACAGCCTTCTAAGTTCAAAGAGCAGGTCTTGATATTTTGTCCGCTTTTCCTCCTCCTTGACGCAGATGTTATTTTCAGCAGGAGCCGAAAATTCAATAACAAACATCTGCTTGGAGGAGTGGTCCGCTGTTATCTGCCTGACGGTGGAGAACGAGAAGTTCCAATAGATTCGGCACCTTTCGTTCTCCACAACGGACTCAATATCGTTCGGGACATAGGGCAGCACTGGTGTCTGGTCTATCGCATAATGGTGTCGTAAATGAAAGTATAACACTCTCAATGCCGCATTGTGGCGATGGATATAGGCCGAAGCTGCATACACCGGGCATGCCGCCAATATATGCATTGCTGTTTCAGGGGCCCTGTGGCAAGCCCTACAGCTCACATTCGGCACCTCTATACCCATCACGCGGCTGCGATAGACCAAGGTGTTAATTACACCATCTTGCGTAGCGCAAATGAATCCCTCTGTCTCAGACTTCAGTTCACTTGATCTCAGAAAGGCAAATATATGCCTTTTGGATAAGCCAAGGTTTTCAATGTTCTTGAAGAAAACACTATGCATTGACTTATCCATATGCCTTCTCATGAGCATATCTTGCTCAGAGATTCTGACGTGGGCTGTAAGACGGAGCAAATTGAGCTCGGTAATAGAATGTGGCCGAGCTCGCTCAACGTCAAAGTCAAGACCGAGTTCATCTGCTGCTCTTTGTGGCGCCCTAAACAAAAATGCCCCGACTCCCCGCCTCTCGTGATCCCCGACAAGAAGCAACAAGGGATCCGAACTTTGGATGATCTTACAGGCTATACCCAAGATTAGCCTGTTATGAAGACACTCCAAACTCAAAAGTCCTCGGCCTCCCTGGTTTCGTGGAAGATATAACCTCGGAACGGACGATTTTGGATGCAAACTGCGCTGTAGATGCATCATTTTTCGAGTATCCCGATCAATCTGCTTCAACTCATCTACTAACCATTTAACTGCTCCAAATGAGTAGAGCAGGATCGGAACGGCAAGCATATTTGTGGCAAAAATCTTGTTCTTCCCCGAAAGCTCTGACGACCAGATTCGTCGGAGTAGATTTTTGTACTTGCCGCAGAGAGACTTTTTTACCTGGTGTGACGCTTGGATGTGGCACTGCTCCACACCCAAGTACTTGTAAGTCTCTCCGGCGTTCAGATGTCTCAGAACGCTTCCGTCAATGAGTTGAGCATCTTCATCGAAATACTCGCATCGTCCTCTTTTGAGATGAACCTGAGCACATTTGTCCCAACCGAACTCCATGCCAATAGCATCTGTGTACTCCTGCACTATGCGCAATGACTGCGTCAGTTCTTGCTTTCCGGAAGCATACACTTTTAAATCATCCATGTAAAACAAGTGCGTGATCTTATGCTTCCGGTTACCGGGTGTACCACAGCTATAACCCTTTGCACCGCGCAAGGCTACGGACAGCGGCAACAGTGAGATGCAAAACAGAAGAGGACTCAAGGAATCTCCCTGGAATACTCCTCTTCTGAATGATATCAACTCTGTCTGAACTCGGTCCCGTCGGGATGTTATCGAGAACCGAGTCTTCCAGAGTGACATCAGTTGTTTGATGCATCTAACGAGTGTATCGGGTATCGCAAGACATTCGAGCAAGTGAATAATCAGCTCGTGAGATGTTGTGTCGAATGCCTTACGATAATCGATCCAAGCCATAGATAGGTTGCGCTTATATTGGACGGCATCCTGCGTGACGCACCTATCGATCAGCAGGTTTTCCTTGCAGCCGTCCACGCCCCTTTTACAGCCTCGCTGTTCGAAAATTTTCGAATACACCGGGTTAATGGCGTGGAATATTCGGTAGTACAGGAGTCTGGTGAAAATCTTGTAGCACGCATTTAGGCAAGTTATTGGCCGGTAGTTCTGAGGCTGAGACAAATCACCCGTTTAGGTAGTAAAACGGTTCGCCCCTCGACAACCCACTCCGGAATGGGCCGCTCACCATTAAGCCAGGAATTAAATACCTTGGCCAGACGCTTGTGCGTGCTTCCTCTTTCCCCGTCCCATCCTGTTGTCACGATGTTGTTCTTCCTCTTTCTTCTCTCTTCGATTTCCATTTTCTCTTCCAGCTTTTCCACTCTCTCCTTCTCTTTAAATTCTTCTCTCTGCCTCTCTATCTCTCTCTTGGGTTCCTTGTTTTCTCGTCTTATTTCTTTCATCTCCTCCCTCAACTCTTGCAACAGCTCCAATATTTTTTTCTCCATCTCTGTATCCGTTTCCTTCTCTTTCTCTGATGTCTTCTGTGTTTTCTTTACTCCAGGAGACCTCGCCGTCTTTTTACTTTTTTGAAAAACTTTCTCTTCCTCCTCTTCTTGTTTTTCAGTTCTACCCTCCCCTTTTCTCTTTCTTTTCCTATCCTCAAGGTAAGAGTCCAAGCTTCCCTGACTGAGCGAGCTGTTTCTATCGTCTTTGTTCATCCTGTGGCGCCTCCTAGCTGTCGTTATATTCCGGCCACTCTTCTTTTAAAACCTAGAAACACAACAAAACAAAATGGTGAACTCGGCGCGGTTGATCACGAAGAGCGACCCAGTGGTACTACCAAAGAGACGTGTATTATCAGACGTTTGTAACACGTCATTTTTACACGTCAAAAGTAACGTTGATTTCGGCGACATCGTAACGTCTATTCAACGGTTGGTAGGTACTCGTTTGTTTTACGTTTTTTTCACGTTGTTTTGTTTACGGAAAATCAGTACGTCTTAACAACGTGGTAAAATCACGTAAAAAAAACGTGTTTTACTAGATGTTATAAACACGTCGAAAGTAACGTTGAAGTCAGCGACATCGTAACGTCTATACAAGCGTTGGTACTCGTCTTTTTTTTACGTTTTTCTCACGTGGTTGTGTTTACTGGGTGAGAATTTCTGGCGCCAGTTTGTGCATAAAAACACAGAGTAACTAGAACAATTATCAAAACCATAAGTAATAAACACAGTGACTCTCGAACTAAAAAAAAAAACCTTTGGCAGAAATCGCAATGATGATTTTACCATTATAAATAGTGCTCGAAAGACACATATAATGTTGAAAGAATGACTCAATCCATTGCGGAGTTATATGACGATGAAATTGAAAATTCAACAAAAAGAAAAATGCGAATGTGACCTTTCGCAACGTGACATGAACACAATGGCACAATCAGCAAGACAGATTGAAACAAAAGGCAGAATTAACTCTAGAACGAAGAAATAAGTCGGTAGAAACATTTCCAAAGAATAAGATTTTTTTATTTAAGACATAGATAGATACAGTGTTGTCAAGTAAATTCCTACGGCTGTGTGGATAAGACAATCCACCTCTTTTTTGTCTTTATAGATGTATAAATAAATGTAATTGTAATAATAATTGTAAACATTGTTAAATAATTTTATTTCAAAGCCGTCGTCATGGATCACGAATTTCTTCGCTGATCCACTTAAAGTCAGGGTCACCATAAACTAGCAAATCAAAAGGGCGATATATTGCTTCAACTGTACTATTCTTAGAAAAATGAATAGTTGCCCAATATGAACTGAGTTCAGCCATTCCGAAAATAGATTTAAGATGTATGTGACGGCCAATATAATAGTAACCCGACATCATAGAATCATCATGACCACCAATAACAACTTCAATAAAGTTAAGAATATCTCTGATATCATCTTCGAATGTTAACCATACAAAATTCTTCTGGGAACCACAGAGTATCTACAATCAAATTTAATAAAATCTTTTTGGACCAAAAACTGTATATAATATTTGTATACTTTAAGTGATTTTGTATGCAGGTTAATGTCACCAACAACAGTTGAGTTTGATACGACAAACTCATTATATGTCTTAGCAAAGATGCTGCCTATATGTAATCCACTATGAAATCGGTTATTAAATCCCTTCACTCCATGACTTTTAGACAAGTAGAATTGTATTATGTATATGTATTCCCCGTCATTATTCTTACCTGCAACAAAAGCGTCAAATGGTATTTGATCGTCTAGATCACGCCAATAGTAGCCTTAAAGTAAAATTGAATAATGATTAAGGATGAGGATAGCAATAACCTACCAGGTAGGGAAGATAAACACGAAGAAATATTCACCAAAACTATAACGAAATTAAAGAGAGGCATATTTTTTCAAATACATACTTTGCATAAAAGGCAGCTTTTGCAACTAGAATGCATGTTATATAGAAACCATATTTACACCCAAATAATTATCTGCTTTGGGGGCAATAATTATTTTATAGAATACGATAAGATTTTGTGGAATTGTAACGTAATTAAAAATAAACTAATTTCACGAGTCATTTGTTTTTAATACCCTTGCATCTCTCGCATAAATAAATTATATCCAAATGTTTCGATTCGAAAGTGACCTTAACTCTATGGGCCGGATAGGAAGTACTAAAAAGAGCGTTGTAAGTGGTAGTCGTGATACGCTTAAGGCCGCTGCATAATTGGTCAGAAGCAGGAACAGTAACAGGAACGAGAGCAGGAACATAAAGTGTATGCTTTCAAATGACTCCATACACAATATGTTTCGTACATCAGTAACGGGAACAGGAGCAGAAGCAGGAATGGAAGACTTGGTCCCGTTCCTGGTTCTGCGCATTTACGAAAAACTAGTGGATCTGAGGAAATTAAAATTTGACATTGGCAAAACTAGTGACCTAGTGACCAACGTCTTCATGTCTTGTCTTTGTCTTCACAGCTCTAACCTCACTATTTATATTTCATTTATTTCCCAGCTTTTACGTGTGTACATAATTTTTGGTTATCATGTTTCTATTTACATTATCTTACAATTTCCCTCCATTAATATAAGCATTTTGCCACGGTACTGCACCTGTTGCACTCATAAGGTAATTTGAAAGTGTCCCGCATGTCACAAATTAGTCGAACCTCACCTGTGTACTAGTTCGTGTCACTCCTTATATTTTCACGCCATTCGCTAAAAATGAGAATATATTGTTGCAAATGCATGATAATTTCCCTACGTACAGGGAAATATTTGAGTTTAACAACAATTAAATTCAAACTCCCTCAAAAAACAACTTTCAGTTTTAGGTTATAATGTCATCTGTCATAGTGACATTTTAGTGCCAAAATAAAAAACCCAAACAAGTTGTCGTTTCCGTTACTGGTTCTGCTGCAATTGTGCGACGACAATTTATTTCTGTTCCTGTTACTGCTCTCGTTCCAGTTTTTGTGTTTTAGTTCTGTTTTCTTTTTTTGCACTTTTGAATATGAGGTAAGTTTCTTGGGATTTGATTTTAAATTATAAAATAATGTGCTGTGGTTGCCCAGAATGCACTTTGATAACGAAATTATGTTTGTTACCTCAAATCTTCGTCATTTATAAACCGATTTGTAAAATTATTTAGTCAGGATGTGATGAGGGGGATTCTAGGGAAATCGAAGGAAATCTTCAAATTTTTTATTGCCGTCGTTTTCTCATTATTCGAAAAGCGTCTTCACTAGGTCACTTAAAATTGTAAAAAAATAACAACAAAACAGAGAACCGACCTCAAAAAGTAAAAAATAATTGAATACATGTATTATTACATGTGCTATCTAATAATCTGTTTGAAGTCGGTGCCAAGCCAAATAGATAGTAGATAGATAGGCTGCCCGCTCCCGCCACATCCCCGAATGCGTTATAACGTTGTTGATATATAAATATATATATTCAGTAATCATACAATCCTGAACCACTTTTACAAACCTGAGCCATATATGTGGTTCAGGATTTCTAACCATTATAAATCCCCTCCCTTGACCGTGCAGGGCGTAATAACAAAATTTTAAAATGGCTCAGCTTCATGTCATTGATGTGAATTTTAGTTCAGCAAATTTCCGCGTGGTGGCGCTCAAATCGTTAAAAATTATATACATGTATATAATTGTGTGCACAGTCGTACGAACAATCCTGAACCGATGATCTGGCAACGTTGCTGCAGTCCGATTTAATTTATTATGGCTCATTTAAAAATCAATGTTTATTTGTTTGTTCGTATTTTATGTGCTCCTACACCGGTCAACCGATCCGTCTGAAATTTTGACCACAGATAATATTCTCAATGAGTAGTAATAGTTGACCACCCCAATGTGTCAGAAAAAAAATATTTAAATTTCAAACCGGGCCAAAATGAGCTCTCTGTCAGATGAAAATGTCAGTGATTTATTTAATTTTTGGGCTGTAGCAACACACGTCGGGTACAAGCTAGTTTGTAATAAAAAAAAATTCGCTACGAATTTGCAATTGACACTGTAAGCTATTGAAAATGTCCTAGTTTGAATAGAAATAATATTTAAATAAATACGTGTTTTTTCGTGGATCATTGAAATTGGTGCCTCGCGCTTCGCGCTCGACACCTTAAAGAAGCATACTCCAAGAAGGTCATATTTCCCTGTACGTGAAACTTGAAATGTGGACAGGCCAGATTGAGTGAAAATTTGTTTTGTATTTCTATATTTATTGTTCAATATTTTGTAGTTTCGATTATTTGTTTTTCGATATTTTTTATTTTTGTTATTTTGTACTTTCGACAAATTGTGTTCGATATTTTGTATTCAATAATATTTCCGCCTGTCATAAGAAATAATAAAAAATTCAGCAAACGCTTTAGATCCGAATTTTTGACGGATAAGGGTTTTTTGGTTAAAATACCAACAGTATTTTACTGAAAAAGTAGTTTAAGTCACAATAAATTGTCTATGAAACACTTTTTTGTATATATATTTTTTTGTGCGAACAAAAGCTTAACATGATTATAACAGAAAGAGCGCAGGGTATCGTTAGACATTAAAAACGACCTTGACTTTTAATTGAGCAATAACGTAAAACATGTCTTTAAAAGAATTTTAACACGATTTGACTGCAAATAGGCGTTATAAAACCCCGATATATTTAAAAACTTCAACTTCAACCGCCTCAGTTCCGACATTTTAACAATTTTGGTTTTATGTTAGCACCACAATTATTATTCCTCTTGAAGCATCATTTTACCCTAAATTACTAAGTTATTAAATTTTTTATTACTAGCCACAGAAAAATCATTATTTATGAGAATGAGAAATTGATTTTCTGTACCTTACCCAATAATGGATTTTTCTCTCCTACTAGTAGATAGTAAAAACAATTGACAATGTTGGCATTTGATGTCATTTTCATAATTTAATATGCTACTTGCTTTTCATGGATATATTAGTTAAACTGGTTCCGACCTTTCGTATTATCACGATTATCATTTGAAGAAAAGTTAAACAGAAATCCTAGTAAAAACTGGTCGATGCGACTAGACTCCACTCCAGCTGGAACGTCCTCCAATAAATATACCGGCGCCTAAATCCTTCTAGGCGCCTGCAGATAGTTCCATTGATGACATCATTGCGCTCTCGATGTGTACATTGTAGTAGTAAATCTAGACTGTTCTAGTAATTGATGGCGTTATAATCTCAAGCCGCCGCAGCTATGAGTCATTTCGGGTCCACGTCCGTTACAATAATTTTAGTTCCAGGGCTGCGCTCTGTATAATGGGTATTTCTCCACGACCATTAGTGAATGTAATAATTCCAAAATAATTTTTAATAATAGAAAGTAATTCTCACTCTTGGAATATAATATATTTTTTGAAGTACTTTCTTCTTATGTGTTTTGCATGTTTTCATGCTATAACAAGTGACAGAATGAATATTCTTTAATAAATTTATGCTCAACGCAATAGATAGACTGCCGTGAATTTCAAAACTGTCCACAACTGAAATCCGAACCCCGAAAAAATTATGTTATTAAAATGTTTTATTTGAATATTGCGCGAACCTCTTAGAGGTTCTTAGAAGAGGAGCATATACCCACCTTATCTTAGCGACCTCGGTCGGCAAATTTATCGCCCATCGGAAAAGTGTTTTGCTTATTCTCTTTGTACAAAATTTTGTTAATAAAAATAGTTTTTTTTCGGGGTGTCGAATTTTACTTACAGGCAGTATACAATGTAATGTAATAATTGTTTCAATAAATAACTTGTTTTATTCAAATATAATTATTTTTTATTCATACTTTCTGCTCGTGGTGAAAATACCGTATGTTGCTCGGTTAGAATGAAAATTCGATCTACTCGCTAACACTCGCGTTCGGAAACTTCCACTCGTATCGAATTTTCATATTAATAACCTTGTTACAGAACATTTCAGACCGTATTAAAGAACATTTGAGACACATCTATAACAACACAGATCTTGACTCTCCTCCATCAACACCTTCTGCGTTTGCCAATCATATATTAATAACGAAACATAGTTTTTCACTATCCGATTCCAAATAGATTCACAAATGCAATGAAAGCAGGAAATTAGATTTTCTTGACACTTTTGAAATAAAGAAAGCCTTGAAACTAGAAAATCTTTCCATTCAACATTATTTACCTCAAATTTCACTTTTTTCTCTTATAATTATTTCATCATTTATTTATCACCTTTTATACCACTCAAATATAGTTTAAACAAACTTACCAGATTCTCCCCAAACCATTTTTATTTTTTACGTTTTAAAAAATGTTATTTTCCTTATTTTTTTTTTAAATAATGTAACTTTTTCAAAAAAACGTGAAATTTAACAATCTTTCAATCACATAACATAAGAACATAAGTGTATTTTTGATTGTTCGATTTATAGACTTGTTCTTAGAAAGTGTCTTTTTTATCCTTAACTTGTTAGATTAACTTCCTCTTAGAAAGTCTTTTTCATACTGTTCGTTTTGTAGACATATCCTTAGAAATTGTTTTTTTTCTGCATAGAAAGTGTCTATACTGTTCGTGTTTATCTTAGAAAGTGTCTTTTTTATTGCCGTCTTGCCGACGCTTTCATAGAAAACGCCTTTTGCACTTTTCGTGTTCATCTTAGAAAGTAGGTGTTTTAGCAACCTCTTAGAAAGTCTCCTTCATACCATTCAACTATTTTACCCACATACTTTTTAGAAAGTGCTTGTTTTGCAGAAATGTTCATAGAAAGTGTCTTTTTTATCGTTCCCTTTTTGACATCCTGTTGGAAAGTCTCCCTTATACTGTTCATTTTGATCACACTCGTAGATAGTGTTTTTTATTATTCCTTTTGCAGACATATTTTTAGAAACTCCCTCTTGATTGCTCATTTACCAATATTTGCAGGGAAATGTCTTTCATACTGTTTGTGTTCATCTTAGAAATTGTCTTTTTTATTGTTCGTTTTGCTGTTATCTGTTTGTCTATCTTCGAAATCAGAGAGAACCAGATTTTTTCAAATAGATACTTTGTGACGCTGTCTACGGTCGGGTTGCCTCGAGCGCCAGTTTTTTATTGTGGTATGCTCCACACGTGTCTACGGTGTACCAGGTAATAAACAGGGTAAATAAACAGTCAGGGTTTAAGACAAGCTTTAATTACACGGAATATTTACAAAGGTTGAATACATACAAGGGTGAAAAATATACAGGGGTTCGGTATATATAGAAATTGAATATATTCGCGGTAGTTTAATATATACAGAGGTTTGACAAAATTACGGAGCTAATTTCGGCACAACCCGCCGCGTCGCTCGGGGTCGTCACCAAGGATATCAAGGCTGGCCCCTTCTGGTTGTTTGGAAGGATTCCTAGAAGGACCCGTCCGGATATCTCGCTTCTCAACTGGCAGGTGCACCTAAAACTAGACACCTGGACGGCCTCTATGAAGAAACCACCAAAGATAAAAGGGCTGACCCCTTTAGGTCGGTGGGAAGGAAACGACGAACGGGCAGCAGGAGGTTCTCTACTTTACATTATCCCTCGGTGGTTGTTTGGTCTGCTTCTGGTAGACGGGAGGGCAGGAACTCACTCACTCACAGGAATACCGGGACCCGGAGCGCGGTCTCGTTCCGATTACCGGAGTGAAAGAATCATCCCGATGCATCAACATTTTATTTTTACATTTGAACGGTGCAATGAGAAGGGCGTGGTCCGGGGTGACAAGAGCGGAAACTTGGAGTGGTCGTAGCGACTCCGGGATAGTTTCATTCGCACCGCGAAAATTTTTGATGACCGGAGCAAAAGAATTATCCCGATCCGATTTATTGCGACGAGTTGAAAGACGCGATTTTACGGCGGTTGTTTTGGCGATAAAAAGTCACGAGCGGCGCACGTTGCTGGCTGAACTCGAACCTCGCTAAATTCTGTAACTTCGTTACAACTTTCTATAAAAAGCAACTTTTGCAATTAGATAAGTGTCATAAATAGAAACCATATTTATACCCAAATAATTGTTCGTTTTGCGGGTAATAATTATTTTGTAGATTACTATAAGATTTTGTAATCGAAAATAAACTAATTTCACGAATAGTTCTAGCGCAGATTTCAAATCGTAATAAACACTTCTCTCCACCTTCTGAGAGATTTCCTGTAGTTACGGTGTTCTAGTACGGTTATCTTCATTTTCCTTCAGTCGATAACGTTTCAAATGAAATAACTTTAGTGGAGACGTCGTTCTAAGATTGGTAGTTAGAACGAAATGGGCATTTTTTTTAAATTTTACTTTTTTTATGCGTTATAACGTTGTTGATATATAAACCACTTTTACAAACCTGAGCCATATATGTGGTTCAGGATTTCTAACCATTATAAATCCCCTCCCTTGACCGTGCAGGGCGTAATAACAAAATTTTAAAATGGCTCAGGTTCATGTCATTGATGTGAATTTTAGTTCAGAAAATTTCCGCGTGGTGGCGCTCAAATCGTTAAAAATTATATACATGTATATATTTAATTGTGTGCACAGTCGTACGAACAATCCTGAACCGTATGATCTGGCAACGTTGCTGCAGTCCGATTTAATTCATTATGGCTCATTTAAAAATCGATGTTTATTTGTTTGTTTGTTCGTATTTTATGTGCTCCTACACCGGTCAACCGATCCGTCTGAAATCTTGATCACAGATAATATTCTCAATGAGTAGTAATATAGGGGGTTGACCACCCCAATGTGTCATAAAAAAATATTTAAATTTCAAACCGGGCCAAATTGAGCTCTCTGTCAGATGAAAATGTCAGTGATTTACTTAATTTTTGAGCTGTAGCAACACGCGTCGGGTACAAGCTAGTTTGTAATAAAAAAAAATTTGCTACGAATTTGCAATTGACACTGTAAGCTATTGAAAATGTCCTACTTTGAGTAGAAATAATATTTAAATAAATACGTATTTTTTCGTGGATTATTGAAATTGGTGCCTCGCGCTTCGCGCTCGACACCTTAAAGAAGCATACTCCAAGAAGGTCATATTTCCCTGTACGTGAAACTTGAAATGTGGACAGGCCAGATTGAGTGAAAATTTGTTTTGTATTTCTATATTTATTGTTCAATATTTTGTAGTTTCGATTATTTGTTTTTCGATATTTTTTATTTTCGTTATTTTGTACTTTCGACAAATTGTGTTCGATATTTTGTATTCAATAATATTTCCGCCTGTCATAAGAAATAATAAAAAATTCAGCAAACGCTTTAGATCCGAATTTTTGACGGATAAGGGTTTTTTGGTTAAAATACCAACAGTATTTTACTGAAAAAGTAGTTTAAGTTACAATAAATTGTCTATGAAACACTTTTTTGTATATATATTTTTTTGTGCGAACAAAAGCTTAACATGATTATAACAGAAAGAGCGCAGGGTATCGTTAGACATTAAAAACGACCTTGACTTTTAATTGAGCAATAACGTAAAACATGTCTTTAAAAGTATTTTAACACGATTTGACTGCAAATAGGCGTTATAAAACCCCGATATATTTAAAAACTTCAACTTCAACCGCCTCAGTTCCGACATTTTAACAATTTTGGTTTTATGTTAGCACCACAATTATTATTCCTCTCGAAGCATCATTTTACCCTGAATTACCGTAACTATTTTGGGGATGTCAAATGTGGTATAAATAACGATTTTTTATTACTAGCCACAGAAAAATCATTATATATGAGAATGAGAAATAGATTTTCTGTACCTTACCCAATAATGGATTTTTCTCTCCTACTAGTAGATAGTAAAAACAATTGACAATGTTGGCATTTGATGTCAACAAGCAACAAAAAATAGAAATGACAGGTATTGATTTATTTTCATAATTTAATATGCTACTTGCTTTTCATGGATATATTAGTTAAACTGGTTCCGACCTTTCGTATTATCACGATTATCATTTTAAGAAAAGTTAAACAGAAATGCTAGTAAAAACTGGTCGATGCGACCAGCTGGAACGTCCTCCAATAAATATACCGGCGCCTAAATCCTTCTAGGCGCCTGCAGATAGTTCCATTGATGACATCATTGCGCTATCGATGTGTACATTGTAGTAGTAAATCTAGACTGTTCTAGTAATTGATGACGTTATAATCTCAAGCCGCCGCAGCTATGAGTCATTTCGGGTCCACGTCCGTTACAATAATTTTAGTTCCAGGGCTGCGCTCTGCATAATGGGTATTTCTCCACGACCATTAGTGAATGTAATAATTCCAAAATAATTTTTAATAATAGAAAGTACTTCTCACTCTTGAAATGTAATATATTTTTTGAAATACTTTCGTCTTATGTGTTTTGCATGTTTTCATGCTAAAACTGTCCACAAGTGAAATCCGAACCCCGAAAAAATTATGTTATTAAAATGTTTTATTTGAATATTGCGCGAACCTCTTAGAGGTTCTTAGAAGAGGAGCATATACCCACCTTATCTTAGAGACCTCGGTCGGCAAATTTATCGCCCATCGGAAAAGTGTTTTGCTTATTCTCTTTGTACAAAACTTTGTTAATAAAAATAGTTTTTTTTCGGGGTGTCGAATTTTACTTACAGGCAGTATACAATGTAATGTAATAATTGTTTCAATAAATAACTTGTTTTATTCAAATATAATTATTTTTTATTCATACTTTCTGCTCGTGGTGAAAATACCGTATGTTACTCGGTTAGAATGAAAATTCGATCTACTCGTTAACACTCGCGTTCGGAAACTTCCACTCGTATCGAATTTTTATATTAATAACCTTGTTACAGAACATTTCAGACCGTATTAAAGAACATTTGAGACACATCTATAACAACACAGATCTTGACTCTCCTCCATCAACACCTTCTGCGTTTGCCAATCATATATTAATAACGAAACATAGTTTTTCACTATCCGATTCCAAATAGATTCACAAATGCAATGAAAGCAGGAAATTAGATTTTCTTGACACTTTTGAAATAAAGAAAGCCTTGAAACTAGAAAATCTTTCCATTCAACATTATTTACCTCAAATTTCATTTTTTTCTCTTATAATTATTTCATTATTTATTTATCACCTTTTATACCACTCAAATATAGTTTAAACAAACTTACCAGATTCTCCCCAAACCATTTTTATTTTTTACGTTTTAAAAAATGTTATTTTCCTTATTTTTTTTTAATAATGTAACTTTTTCAAAAAAACGTGAAATTTAACAATCTTTCAATCACATAACATAAGGACATAATTAAAGTAAGGACATAAGTGTATTTTTTATTGTTCGATTTATAGACTTGTTCTTAGAAAGTGTCTTTTTTATCCTTAACTTGTTAGATTAACTTCCTCATAGAAAGTCTTTTTCACACTGTTCGTTTTGTAGACATATCCTTAGAAATTGTTTTTTTTTTCTGCATAGAAAGTGTCTATACTGTTCGTGTTTATCTTAGAAAGTGTATTTTTTATTGCCGTCTTGCCGACGCTTTCATAGAAAACGCCTTTTGCACTTTTCGTGTTCATCTTAGAAAGTAGGTGTTTTAGCAACCTCTTAGAAAGTCTCCTTCATACTATTCAACTATTTTACTCACATACTCTTTAGAAAGTGCTTGTTTTGCAGAAATGTTCATGGAAAGTGTCTTTTTTATCGTTCCCTTGCTGACATCCTGTTGGAAAGTCTCTTTTATACTGTTCCTTTTGATCACACACTCGTAGATAGTGTTTTTTATTATTCCTTTTGCAGACATATTTTTAGAAACTCCCTCTTGATTGCTCATTTACCAACATTTTCAGGAAAACGTCTTTCATAATGTTTGTGTTCATCTTAGAAAGTGTCTTTTTTATTGTTCGTTTTGCTGTTATCTGTTTGTCTATCTTCGAAATCAGAGAGAACCAGATTTTTTCAAATAGATACTTTGTGACGCTGTCTACGGTCGGGTTGCCTCGAGCGCCAGTTTTTTATTGTGGTATGCTCCACACGTGTCTACGGTGTACCAGGTAATAAACAGGGTAAATAAACAGTCAGGCTTTAAAACAAGCTTTAATTACACGGAATATTTACAAAGGTTGAATACATACAAGGGATAAAAATATACAGGGGTTCGGTATATACAGAGATTGAATATATTCGCGGTATTTTAATATATACAGAGGTTTGACAAAATTACGGAGCTAATTTCGGCACAACCCGCCGCGTCGCTCGGGGTCGTCACCAAGGATACCAAGGCTGGCCCCTTCTGGTTGTTTGGAAGGATTCCTAGAAGGACCCGTCCGGATATCTCGCTTCTCAACTGGCAGGTGCACCTAAAACTAGACACCTGGACGGCCTCTATGAAGAAACCACCAAAGATAAAAGGGCTGACCCCTTTAGGTCGGTGGGAAGGAAACGACGAACGGGCAGCAGGAGGTTCTCTACTTTACATTATCCCTCGGTGGTTGTTTGGTCTGCTTCTGGTAGACGGGAGGACAGGAACTCACTCACTCACAGGAATACCGGGACCCGGAGCGCGGTCTCATTCCGATTACCGGAGTGAAAGAATCATCCCGATGCATCAACATTTTATTTTTACATTTGAACGGTGCAATGAGAAGGGCGTGGTCCGGGGTGAAAAGAGCGGAAACTTGGAGTGGTCGTAGCGACTCCGGGATAGTTTCATTCGCACCGCGAAAATTTTTGATGACCGGAGCAAAAGAATTATCCCGATCCGATTTATTGCGACGAGTTGAAAGACGCGATTTTACGGCGGTTGTTTTGGCGATAAAAAGTCACGAGCGGCGCACGTTGCTGGCTGAACTCGAACCTCGCGAAATTCTGTAACTTCGTTACAACTGTCTATAAAAAGCAACTTTTGCAATTAGATAAGTGTTATAAATAGAAACCATATTTATACCCAAATAATTGTTCGTTTTGCGGGTAATAATTATTTTGTAGAATACTATAAGATTTTGTAATTGAAAATAAACTAATTTCACGAATAGTTCTAGCGCAGATTTCAAATCGTAATAAACACTTGTCTCCACCTTCTGAGAGATTTCCTGTAGTTACGGTGTTCTAGTACGGTTATTTTCATTTGCCTTCAGTCGATAACGTTTCAAATGAAATAACTTTAGTGGAGACGTCGTTATAAGGTCGGTAGTAGAACGAAATGGGTGAAAAAAATTTAAAAAAAACATTTTTTTTAATTTTCACTTGTAGTAAATAAATAAATTTTAATAGTAAAATCTTACTGGAGAATTAATTGCTTGAACAACGTTAAACAGGCAGTTAATATTAATTACAATGCAATAATTTTTGCACGGTTTCTTAATTTATTGGTTCGCAAACTTAACAGTTATTACTATGAAATGTCCAAATTGTGATTTATTTATAGCGCGGAACTAATATTGTTCTGTAACGATGGTTATAGTTAATCAACAATATTAATTTTTTGAAACATTTCAGATATTCCTCCCACGGGCAAATAAATCTGTTTACAATAATATTTTACACAATAAAAATATCAAATTAAGTAAGTTTTTCTGCGATCATCACTGTAAACATCTAATACTGTACATGGTGCTAATCATGTAACCCTTTCCTTACGCACGGTCGTCTGTAAAATAATGTCTACTATTCCTTTTTAATTTTAGTTGTAGAAATTTTGATTAGCGCTAGTAACTATGAGTTTTGTAGGCCCCCAGATCGAATCGAAAAGCCCTAGACGGTCATTTAAATCTGTAAATCAAAAAGTTCCGGTATAAAATTGTCAGAGTCCTAATAAGGGGTAACTTCCTGTCAAATATTGAAGTACGGTTATTTCACAAAGAAATTACAGTTACGTCCCAAAATCATATAATGAATAAATTAACAGAGTAAATATGCAGATAATCAACAATAAATTAAAGATGATTGAAGTTAATTAAATAATATAACAAAGTTGTAAAATAAAAATATATGTATGACAATTTTTAACGCGACTATCGTACAAAATCTTAAGAGGTTAAATTACGTTTTGTAACAAGTTTTAGCAAAGTTAAGTTAAAATTTACAAATAAGGTTTTCGCAAACACAAAAAAATTTACAGTGGAATGTTTGACAAAAAAAAAACGATGGCGAACACTCGATGGCCAAACCCGGCAAAATCAAATTGTAACAGTACCAAAAACCATTGTTTCTGTGGTTTAAAAACTTTAAACAACCAAAAATAATTGTGACAAGCGGCGGCACTGGGGGTGATTGTAGCGGTTCCGGGATAGTCTCATTTGCTGCGCTCTATTTTTGTGATTCCAGGAAAGAAAGAATTACTCCGCTGCGATGCCGGAAAATATTTTTTATCGATGATAAATAATAATTGTGAATATACAGGGTGTTCTAGCAGTCCTACCAGAAGATTTAACCACAAGTAGAACTCGTCAAAATTAACATTTTTTCTATTTACCACTTTGTTGAAATGCGCCCAGGTTCATCTCAAAAGAGGACGATGCGAGTATTTCGATGAAGATGCTCAACTCATTGACGGAAGCGTTCTGAGACATCTGAAGCGTCACACCAGCTAAAAAAGTCTCTCTGCGGCAAGTACAAAAATCTACTCTGACGAATCTGGTCGTCAGAGCTTTCGGGGAAGAACAAGATTTTTGCCACAAATATGCTCGCCATTCCGATACTGCTCTACTCATTTGGAGCAGTTAAATTGTTAGTAGATGAGTTGAAGCAGATTGATCGCGATACTCGAAAAATGATGCATCTACAGTGCAGTTTGTATCCAAAATCGTCCGTTCCGAGGGTATATCTTCCACGAAAGCAGGGAGGCCGAGGACTTTTGGGTTTGGAGTGTCTTCATAACAGGCTAATGTTGGGTATAGCCTGTAAGATCATCCAAAGTTCAGATCCCCAGTTGCTTCTTGTCAGGGATCACGAAAGGCGGGGAGTCGGGGCATTTTTGTTTTGGGCGGCACAAAAAGCAGCAGATGAACTCGGTCTTGACTTTGACGTTGAGCGAGCTCGGCCACATTCTATTACCGAGCTCAATTTGCTCCGTCTTACAGCCCACGTCAGAATCTCTGAACAAGATATCTTCATGAGAAGGAATATGGATAAGTCAATGCAGTGTTTTGTTCAAGAACATTGAAAACCTTGGCTTATCCAAAAGGCATACATTTGCCTTTCTGAGATCCAGTGGACTGAGGTCTGAGAAACAGCAATGCATATATTGGCGGCATGCCCGCTGTATGCAGTTTCGGCCTATATCCATCGCCACAATGCGGCGTTGAGAGTGTTATACTTTCATTTAAGACACCATTATGCGATAGGCCAGACACCAGTGCTGCCCTATGTCCCGAACGATATTGAGTCCGTTGTGGAGAACGAAAGGTGCCTAATCTGTTGGAACTTCACCTTCTCCACTGTCAGGCACATAACAGCGAGCAAGCCTGACGTGGTTCTATTGGACTACTCCTCCAAGCAGATGTTTGTTATTGAATTTTCAGCTCCTGCTGAAAATAACATCTGCGTCAAGGAGTAGGAAAAGCGGACAAAATATCAAGACCTTTGAACTTAGGAGGCTGTACTTAAGTTACTCAGCGAAGCTCGTCGTTTTGGTAATTGGGTGCATGGGAGGTATCAAGGACTCTCTCGTCTCCAATCCGAAAATCATTCCTGCTTGCCCTTGCGACTGGAATGCAGAAAGCGGTCATCTTGGGGTCGTTGCGTTTGCTCAGGGCACATGATTTACGGGATTCATAGCTACTGACCTCATGGTTTTGAGGAGTGGCTATGATGTACGAACAAGACCTGACCAGCGAGGAACCTCGTGAAGGTCGGAATCACGGGAAGCTCCTTCTCGTCAATAGGAAAAAAAAACATTGTTAAATAATTCTATTTCAATGACGTCACTTAACAGAAATGAGACAAAGTCACATTTATGGATCATAATCTTTATTATTTTTCTTCCCTCGTCTGTGCCTTAGAGCTACCATAAGTTAGGATATCAAAATCAACATACAATAATTTATCTTCAACATCACTTCTCTTATGAAAATAAAAAATTGGTATATCGTAAGCGAATTCAGACATCCCGAAAATATGTTTATGATCTTTGTGACGGCCAATATAATAGTAACCCTTGATTATAGACGCATCATCGTGGCCACCAATAACAGCTTCAATATACTTATGAGTCTTTTGACCATCAGTCAATGTTACCCATGCAAGATTTTTCTGGGAACCACAGAGTATCTACAATCAAATTTAATGAAAAATTTTTGGAACAATAATATATAATAAATATAATATTTTTATACTTTAAGAGATTTTGTATGCAGATTAATGTCACCAACAACAGTTGTGTTTGACAACACAAACTCATTATATGTCTTTGCATAGATACTGCTTATATATAGTCCACTATAAAGACTGTTGAAAATTCCCTTCACTCCAAGACTTCTAGACAAGTAAAATTGCACGATGTATATATATTCCCCGTCATCATTCTTACCAGCAACAAAAGCGTCCAATGGAATTTCATCATCAAAATTACGCCAATAGTAGCCTTAAAAGTAAAATTAACTAATTATTAAAGATGAGGATAGGAATAACCTACCAGGTAGGGAAGATAAAGACAAAGAAATATTAACTAAAACTATCAACAGATCAAACGAACTTACCTAAGTGAAGTTCGATCTTGATTATATGTAGTCCTTCGTCCGAGATGATCAATTGTAGTACGCCCTTTCTCCGGTAACTGTAGCCACGATTTTTAAAGTGTGGGAAAAATTGTGGCGGTGGTGAGGCGCGCATGTGCTCTCGTCCGTTACGTGCGTCATTGTATTTCAAAGCTGAATTTGTTGCGCTGAGATGATCGGGTATAAATATGTGGGAGGGTATGGGTTTGATCATCTCGGACGAAGGACTACATATAATCAAGATCGAACTTCACTTAGGTAAGTTCGTTTGATCTGTTGATTATATTTCGTCCTTCGTCCTCCATGATCAATTGTAGATGTTTAAAGGTGCAACAAATTACACTCAAATTAGAGCTTTTTTAGCCCACTGGTTGAGTCCTGCTAAGAAAGAAATAAACAGACGTTTCAAACGTTATTTTTAATAAGGTAACAAATATGTAGGAAAATACTATTAACAGGAAAGCTAAGCTAGACTCAGGATAGACTGAGCAAACGACTTATCAGAGCTCTGGATAGGTCTTTGGTAAAAATTTGCAAATACTTGCGAATTTTCCGACCAGCCGGCAGTTCTTCGAATAATGTCCAAACTGACTCCTTGTCTATGTGCGGCGGACGTGCTCGCGTGTCGTGTAGAGTGCGCGCTAAAAATACTTGTGTTAACGCCACTCTCCGCTAAGGTAATCTTTATCCACCGGCAGACCGTCTGTGTAGACGCTGCGCGATGTGGTTTTTTGGTGGTGATAAAAAGTTTTTCACAGGAACCTCGAATCTGTGCGGTCCTTCTCAGGAATACTTGAAGAGTCGTTGCAACGCATAAATCTGGTTTTTCTTGGAAGTAAGGCAACAACAACACAGGTTGCGGCCGGTTGCGCCTTGACGTCTTAATCCGATCCGGGATTTTTATCCTAATTTCGCTAGCTAGGATTTCGATGTCTTTAACGTTGATTAAAGATAGGGTTTGGACACGATGAGCGGTAACCAAGGCTATTAGAGTCGCCAATTTGCGCGAAAGAAGTTCGAGTGTAAGATCAGGGTTTTTTAGCGATTGTAGGTGTTGGAGCACACCCTGAGGGTCCCATGTCAGATCATACTTGGGTCTCATCGGTTTTAAGTTTTCGATTCCTTTGAAAAATCTCCTTATTCGAAAATCCGACCCCACTTCCGGCGAAATGATCAAGGCTAAAGCGGATCTTGTACTGTTCAACGTGCCGTACGAGGCTCCTGTTGAAAACAACTCACTAAGGAAATCCAAAAGAACCGGGACATCAAACTCAAAAGGGGGGAAATTTCGGCGTTTGCAGAATAACCACCATTGCTTTAGTTTCGAAGCATATTGTTTGTGAGTGGAGTTTGAGATGGATGCTAATATAATGTTCACAGACGTTAACGGTAGGCCTTTCTTTAGGAACGCTTCCCGGATAACTTCCCTGCCGCCAGGGAAAGCTGATCCCAAAGAGGATGTGGGTCCCTGTTTGGAGAAAACAATAAGTATTTTGAGCTGGAGAAGTAAATGGGGTTTCCGATTAACAAGGAAGTGAACAGAGGGTACCAAGGCTGTGTGGGCCAGTGAGGCACGACTAAGATGCCGGTCGCTTCATCGTTAATGATCTTTCTGAGAGCGCGTAAGATTATTGAAAATGGAGGAAACGCGTAAAAATAGTACGGTTTCCAGTTGATAGTAAAGGCATCGATAGTAAACGCTTCTGGGTCTCTTGCCCAGGAAACAAATTTGGGGCATTTTGCATTAATTCTGTCTGCAAACAAATCAATATCAGGAGGGTCAAAACGGTTTACTATTTCCTGGAACGCATAATTTGCAAGCTCCCATTCCGTTTGAGTTCTGAGCCTACGTGATTCAAGGTCTGCCTTCCAATTTTGTGAGGATTCGATGTAGGACGCAAAGACCCAGATATTTCTATTTTCACAGAACTGCCAAATTGATCGAGCGATTTGGTTTAGATGTCGATATCTGGTACCTCCCATACGATTGATATAAGCGATCGCTGTTGTATTGTCGATTCGTAGGAGAATATCACAATCGTGTAGATCCGCCGCAAAGCAGCGCAGACCAAAGAGAGCAGCCTTGAGCTCTAGTTCGTTTATGTGACTTTTGGTCTCGTCGGCCGACCAAAACCCATGGGTTCGTTGCTCTTTACATACAGCTCCCCAACCTGATTGTGACGCATCCGAGTAGATTGAAGTTTTGAATTCCGGAAACTTAATAAAATTAAATGCGTTTGTAATTTTTGACCTCCACCAGTCGAGATCTGTTTTTATTCCTAAGGAGATGGAAATTTGTTTCTCGTAGTTGTACTGACTTTGATGCAGCGCTAAAGTTTTTTCTCTTTCCATGACTTTGGTGTAAACCCAGCTATAACGGATAGCTGGGGCTGCAGACGTTAGGGTACCTAACAAGTTAGCAAACTCACGAATCTTACAGTTGTTTTTAAGAGTAATTTTGTCCAATAACGCTGTAATCGATGTCCTTTTTTCCTGTGGTAAGGAAATAGTCATACGCACAGAATCATAGACAAAGCCTAAATATTTACACTCTTGGGAAGGTGTCAAAAGACTTTTTTCGTAATTGATTACAAATCCTAAACTTTCTAATACAAAGATGGTGCGTGTGACATTGGCTCGACATTGGGAGTAACTATTTCCGATTAATAAAATGTCGTCTAGGTAAATAACTGACAACCAGCCTTCCGACCTGAGAAGAGACATCACAGGTTTCATGAGTTTTGTAAAAACACACGGTGCAATATTTAGACCAAATGGCAGACACGTGTATTCGTAGAGCTGTCCATCAAAGTAGAATCTTAAAAGTTTTTGAGATTTCTCATGAATGGGAATCAAATAATAAGCTTCTCTAAGATCTAATGTAGCCATAAAACAATGTTTGTTAAGCATACGAAGAATCGTCTTCCGATCTTCCATTTTGAAGTGCTCTGTGGGAATAAATTGGTTTAGGCTTTTTAAATTAAGAATAAACCGTGAAGAGCCGTCAGCTTTTGAGATAAGAAATATGGGAGAAATGTATTGGCCAGAGGTAGGTGAACAACGTCGTATAGCTCCAATCTCTAAGAGATGAGATAACTGAGTGCGTAAGTCGCTAGATTCTGCTAGGGACCATTTTCGCTCCGAAGGAGGCAGGGTTTGAAAAACGTCCTTGTTAAAGGGAATTTTTAGCCCATCTACGTAAGACAGAATAGTTCTGTCATTCGTAATGTCCTTCCATACCTGGCTAAAGAGAGACAGTCTCCCTCCATGCTTAACTCTGCTTAGTGCCGTCTGTCGCCCTGTCCGTTGAACGACCTGTTCGTTGATTGGGTTTTCTTGCGGTTGAATCCGAATGATCGATCGGGGAATGCCCGTCGGTTGGTTCGACTTGTCAGCATCCGTTTGGTTCGATCCCTCGATGCCTGTGTAGGTCGCCCGTTCCGTTGGGACCGGTGGAACGGGCGATCGGCGTTTCCCGATGCAGTTGGTCTTGGCCTCGTAGTCGGTTTAAGTTCGAAAGACGATTTTTCCAATGTTTTGGCTGTGGACAGCCTCTCTGTCAAATTAGTTCCGAATAGCCATTCATCGATTGGAGCATCCTGCAGCGTTGATCGGAATTTCGCGTTGAGGCTTCCTTTGAGTAAGGTCTTCCGTAGCAAGGATTCCTCGTGAAAGATGTCACTCAGCAGTTTGCCGGAATCATTTAAGGCTTCAATGAGTGCTTTATTCGTTTCTGTGGGTTCCTGCTCTAAAATGACAGACAAGGCTTGGCCAACGGCCGATAGACAAGCACCTAATTTTTGTTGTTTGTCGCAGAGTCTACGGTCTCTGCTAAGACACGGTTCGGTAACAGAAATTTTAATCTCCGCGTTTACCATAGGAGGTTTTGTCGCTTGACAGTTTGCCCGCAACGGGTATTTTGCAATCAACTCCTTGCTGAGGTTTACATCTAGACCCCCGACCAGTATTCCCTCCCAAGTCTTGGCAACAGTGCTATGGATTGGGTCCCCGATTAATTGGTCCGGCGGTGGAGAAGCGCCGAGAAGCGATAGAATTTCAGGGTTCAGTTCCACTTCTCTATGTGGGAGAGCTTCAGACACTGGATCTAAATACGGGGAATTTTTGTTTAAGTAAGTTACGTGACATAGCACAAAAGAATTAACATGGTCTCAGCAATGCCTTTATGTTGATCGTGCAATGAACGGCTGTCTTTCAACGTTTGGAGGACAGACTGGTGGATAAAAAAATTTGCCACGAAATGCAGCAACATGACATATCCATGCATGACGGGTGTTAGGAAATATAACTTCTGTGCACACTGCAACCCGGATACCCCCGAACATAGCGGGTGGTATGAAACTTAACCCCTGTGAATGCTGCAACCCGCGCACACCCGAACATAGCGGGTGGTAGGAAATTTAATTCCTGT
Source organism: Diaperis boleti (assembly GCA_963583935.1). Classification (NCBI taxonomy): domain Eukaryota; kingdom Metazoa; phylum Arthropoda; class Insecta; order Coleoptera; family Tenebrionidae; genus Diaperis; species Diaperis boleti. The sequence continues at coordinate 12,500,044 of OY757242.1, forward strand.
GAACTCTGCAACCCGCATACCCCAGAACATAGCGGGTGGTATCGGCTTTTCTATTAAACTGAAATATTCACCATTGGATGCTCCTTCCAGTCCGTCCCCTTCGAGGGCTTGCCTTCCTACATAGAGGATATTCAAAGCCCGAGACTCCGTACGAGGACATAGCCCCGTGCCGCTGGACCTGCATAGAAATCCAGCAGCGCGCCATTTGTGGACTGCCATTTGTGAGAAAACCTGCATAGAGGTTATATGCTCACGAGCCCTACATAGAGGGATTGCTGGACACATAGGTCTAAGGCGCTACCTTGTTCAGCCGGGGCAGGTGGTGGAGAGAGATGTAAAACTGCACTGTCCGCCCGAGGCGATCTCGATCTGCGACGAGAAGAGGAGCGGGAATTCCGACGACGACGACGTTTTTTGGCCTTCCTGATGCGTTTCTCAAGCTTCTTGACACGATGAATAAGCTGCGAATAACTGGTGGTACTTTCGTCTGACGAGGAAACCATTTTGTTTGTGCGACGCGATGTTTACAGCTAGCACGAAGAAAGAACAATGACGCACGTAACGGACGAGAGCACATGCGCGCCTCACCACCGCCACAATTTTTCCCACACTTTAAAAATCGTGGCTACAGTTACCGGAGAAAGGGCGTACTACAATTGATCATGGAGGACGAAGGACGAAATATAATCACGAAATTAAAGAGAACCATATTTTTTTTTAAATAAACTTTGTATAAAAGAGAACTTTTGAAATTGGAATCTTTTATATAGAAACCAAATTTTATACCCAAGTAATTTTCTGCTTTGCGGGCAATAATTATTTTATAGAATACGATAAGATTTTGTGGACTTGTAAGGTAATTGAAAATAAACTAATTTCACGAGTCATTTGTGTTTAATATCCTTGCATCTCTCTTATCTAGCCAGTATGAAGATCAATTATTTCCAAAAGTTTCAATTCAAAAGGGATAAATTAATTAGTGTTTTAGTATTCTATGTAATGTCAAAATGAAAATTCTTATTGACAAAAAAATTGCTTGAGTAGGGAGAAAAAATGTCGTATGCAAATTAAAAATGAAGAAAATATTACAATTCAAAAATTCCGAAGTAATAACAGTGATATGAAAAAATGGTGTGTAGCCGCCACGCACGTTAGAAGTGAAACTTAGCTGATGATAGGGCAAGAAGGGGTAATATTAAGTAAATAGAAAAATGAGTAGTAAGGGTTGCATTTATTTTGTAATTTCCATAAGTTCGTCTTTCATCCGTTCTGCCGGTGTTCTCGCCATAGCACTTTTTATTTTACTTGTGCAATTTATTCAAAAATCACAATCCACTCAATTGTACACTTGCGGTCACAGAATTTCGTCATCTGACATTTGCTGTGAAAATGTCTTTAATTATTTATAACCTTAAATTTGAACTCTTATGACGTACTGCATACTGCTGGCATTTTGACAACGCCGCACCGGGCTTAGTGTGTTGGAGCACCATCCTGTTGCAACCAGATATTATCATTTAGAAGTTCATTTATTATTTAATAGAGAAAAACAGTTCAGACACAATTATTTTGTACCAACTTAGAACTTGTCAACATTGTATTGGTATCTCTATGGTTTTTTCCTTATATTCTGATAAAATTAGACAGCTCTGTTAATTTTTTAAAATTTTACTAATTTGAAATTCAGTGCCGTTTTTATTTATTTTTTCCCTATGTAACCTATTGAGTATTTGATAACGTTGAAATCAGAATAAAAAACTCTATGCGAATGTAAAATCAAAAACATAGGTTTCCATTAAAAAAAAAATTGATGAAAAACTTTTTACGTTCGTCGGATGCGCTGTAATTAGCCCTACCACATGCTTTTTAAGTTTTATTTCTAGCGCAAATACTAACGGAGTTACTGAATTTATTCCTTACTTAATTTCCACACTGTATACACAATTGGAAAGGTCTGGACCTGTAAATGTGTTTAAAAAACGTGTACACGGATATGTGTAAAAAAAATTAATAGTATAGTTCCAGACAATTACAAAGGAAAGTGAAAATTCGGAAAACTGCAAAAAACATAATTTTTGTATATATTTTCGATTATAACTGACGATAGAAACGATATATTTGGATGAGTCTTTATTTATTTTATCGCCCGGTATGGGAATAGCTCAATTGAATGTTTTCAATTGAAAATAAAAATATAATTATGTTTTTATTTTTGTCTTTTCTGTCCAAAAACAAATTTATTGAAATTTGGATACGACAACGTCTGTCGGGTCAGCTAGTATAATAATAAATTTTTAGATTATAATCTAGATAATTATCTATGAATATTGATAAAAATATTGACTCGTCTTTTTTGCCCGGAATTTTTTCTTTCTCTCTCCAACCCCTCTATATTCTTCCTACCTTTCGTTGGTATCTCTCTTCTCGTTCTTTGCTGCCCTTTTCTCTATATTTACTTTACTTTTATCTGCACCACGTGTTAGTCACAGATCTACTCTTTCATACCATCTTGGCTCGTTCTTGAAGAAAAATGTGGAACCATAGAACCATACAGCTATACATCATGAAATTAAAGATGAGTTGAAGAAACAAGAGCAACATGAAAAAAATGAAATGGAAGAAAATGAGTAACGGAGGATTGGAAGAGAGACAATAGAATAGAAAATGATTGGAAAGTGGAGAACGGAAAAGAGAGAAATTGGATGGAAGACATAGAGAAAAAGTGTGAGGTAGAGCCCAAAAGTTGTGAGAAAAATGTAAGAGGGCACATAGGGAGAAAGACACAGAAAAAGTGTAAGCCAAACATGGAAAGAGAGTAGAGAGTTGTTCAGAACTCGACATAAATACGTAAAAGAGAAAACATACATACATGGCGTTTCGATCGAAACGGGACACCCTCAATAACTTTTAAGGAATCATCCCTCTGACAGGGGCAAACCCTATTTTTTAAATAGGGAATAGGGTTGAGTAATGTGTTTCGCAAGGGGCGAAAGCTGACGAAGCGTCGAGAATTCTTCAGCAACATTCAAGACACGGTACTAAAGATAATAACATATTTCTTTAAACTTTGAAAAATTTTAATAACGTATTGCAATTAATACAAATTAATTAAGAGGGTCCTTAAAATTAATTAGACTTACGCTTCGGACTTCCTAGAAATTATATATATTTCTCTAAATATAATTTCTAGGAAGTCTGAAATGTAAGTCTAATAATTAATTTTATTCATTATTATTATTAGACCAGCGCAACGGTACCAATTTGAGTTGTTAGTCGGAAAGCAGTAAACGTTATATTAGGCAAATCGGCAGTAATGGCAGCAGAAGTCTTGTTGTCATCTGAAAAAAAAATAGTATATTAAAGTATGAGTGGATAACAAGGTCTTTAAAACACGCGCGAGTTTTCGAGCACGACGGCGTAGCGTTTTAAAGACCAGTTATCCACGAATACTTTACGCTATTTTTTATTATACCAGCAATACTGGAAACAAATTAAGCACTAAAAAGTTTGAAATATTTTTTGTCGTGATAAATCGAAATGGCGTAATAATATTGCCATTAGTTACGACAATTATTGTTTACGTTTTTCTCGCGTCCACGTCTGTTATTGCATTTAGTCGTGTCAGCAAAAATCGAGGAAAAATGAGTTAAAACGAGATTTCACCCGATATAGAAGCATTGGCCGAACAAGCAGAATCCAAAATACTACCATCGAAGTCAAAAGACCCATACCTGAAGGAATATGAAAAGTTTTCAAATTTGATGAAGTTATGATGATACCTATATTTCCTTGACAACGTTTAAAGCTCGCCGTGCTTTAATCGCCTGTATTCGCACGCTCAGGCGTGCTTTAAACGGCGATTCTGATGCAGGTATAATAAAAACTTTGGTAGTGAGCAATAAAGGGCAATAGACCCAAACAAAAAAGAAAACGAGAAAAAATAAGAGGAAGAAAAGTAAAAAATTCTGTGTTTGCTTCTATAGTTCTAAATGAAGGATGTAGCATTATAGTTCTCCACGCACTCACCAGACTAGCGCCCTTGTTGCTGATCCCACCCCCCCACGGATCGGCTCCCCCACTCGGTACTCTCACCTTTACGGACTACCTGGACACCTAGATAAAAAGACGTGCGCTGGCCTTTCAACATCAGTACGAGGGCTCCTCTCAACTCTAGCTTCTGGGTCCTCTGGGTGAGGACCAATCTCTAAAAGTCTGCTTTTAAAACCTTTGTACATATTTTGTGAATATAGTTTGTTACTTCCTGTATTACCGAGCTGAAGGTAAACATGTGGTAGAGAGGTTACGTAGCGAAAAACAGAGAAACAGAAGGTGATATAAAGAAAAAATTAGAGAAGATATTGAGAAAAGCGAGAAGAGGTATTAGAGAAAGGTAGGAATTGGACAGGGAAGAGGAAATATAGTCAGGAAAAGGAACAAATCGGCGAAGCCGGAAGACAACGACATCTAGGAGGCGCCACAGGAAGCGGATGAACAAAGACGATAGAAACCGCTCGCTCAGTCAGGGAAGCCTGGACTCTTACCTGGAGGAAAGGAAAAGAAAGAGAAAAGGCGAGGGTAGAACAGAAAAACAAGAAGAGGAGGAAGAGAATTTTTTTCAAAAAAGTAAAAAGACGGTCTGCTGGAGTAAAGAAAACACAGAAGACATCAGAGAAAGAGAAGGAGACGGACACAGAGATGGAGAAAAAAATATTGGGGCTGTTGCAAGAGTTGAAGGAGGAGATGAAAGAAATTAAGCGTGAAAACAAGGAACTCAAGAGAGAGATAGAGAGGCAGAGAGAAGAATTTAAAGAGAAGGAGAAGAGATGGGAAGGAGAGAGTGGAAAAGCTGGAAGAGAGAATGGAAATCGAAGAGAGAAGAAAGAGGAAGAACAACATCGTGATAACAGGATGGGACGGGGAAATAAAAAGTCAAGTAGAGAAGTTTTTGAAGGAAAATGTAGAGGATAGTAAAGTAAAAGATTGTTACAGGATCAACAAGGATCAAGTATTGGTGGAGATGGAGGGATGGGGTGAGAAGGAAAAAATAATGAAGCACAAAGGAAAATTGAGGGAGAAGAGGGAAACAAGGGGGATATACATAGACAACGACCTCACAAAGAAAGAAAGAGATTTACAGAAGAAACTAAGAAGTATGGCGAAGGAAAAAGGGAAGAAGGGAAAGAAGTAAGAGTGGGATGCAGGAAATTAATAGTGGACGGGGAGTAATGGAGATGGAATGAAAAGAGAGAGAGACTAGAGGTTTTCCAATAAGAAGAAGAAGGGGAGGAGGGAAAAAGGGGGACAACGGCAAAGTAAAAAGGACAATGAAACGGGAAAAAAGAAACAAAGAAGGAAGTAGGAGGGAAACTAAGGAAGGAATGGGGAAATCAATGAAGGTAACGAGAAAAACAGGGGTGAGGGCACTATTTTGGAATGTAGCGGGACTAGGGAAAAAAGAAGAAGATTTTTGGGAGTATGTGAAGGAGTTCGATATTGTTGAATTAACAGAAACATGATCAGAAAGCTGGGAGAAAATAGAAAATCTGTTACCAAAGGAGTTCAAGTGGGAATGGCAAGGGGCGAGAAGGGGAAAGAAAAAAGGAAGAGCAGCAGGGGGAATAGTAACAGGGGTAAAAAAAGGAATAAAAGAGAATACTAAAAAGAAGGGAGAAGAGAAAGGTCACATGGTGAGAAACGTTAAAATAGACAGTAAATGGTGGAAAATAGTGACAGTGTACAGCAAAAAGATGAAAGAAACAATAAGCAAGATAGAAGAAACATTAAAAGACAACAGGGAAGAATGTCTGCTTCTGGTAAGGGATTTTAACGGGAGAATTGGGGAAAGAGGAGACAGGAATTGGGAAGAAGAGAAAGGAGAGGGAAAAAGAAAATCCAAAGACAAGAAAGAAAACGCGGAAGGGAAGAAGTTGATGGAATGGATAGAAGAAAAAGGATGGGAAGTGCTGAATGGAAATAAACAAGGGGACGAAGAAGGAGAATGGACCTACATAGGCGGTAGAGGAGAGACGGTGATAGACTACGGAAGAAATTCAGAATAGGGGAAAGAGTAGAGTCAGACCATCTGCCTATAGAGATAAGTATAGGAAGGGGGAAAGAGAAGAGAGGAGGAGAAGAAAAAATAGAGGAAATAAGTATGGGATGAGCAAGGGGTGGAAGGGAATAAGAGAAGACTGGAAAAAGCAAGATTTAAAGAACAAGAAGTAGGAAAAATGGAGAAAGAATTGGTAGAAATATTGGAAAAAGCAGCGACAAAAAGAGAAATAACAGTAAGAGGTGGAGGAACAAAAAGAAAGAATATATGGTGGGACAAAGAATGTGAGCAACGTAAAAAGGAAGCAATAAAAGAACTAAGAAAGTGGAGAAAGACTAAAGGGAACAGAAGTGCCTTTTTAGAAGCGAAAAGAAGATACAGAGAGACATGCAGGGAGAAGAAAAGGCAGAAGAAGGAGAGAGCGGAGGAAGAGATAAAAGCAATAAGAACAGAGAAGGAGGTATGGAACTATGTTAATAGAGAGAGAAAGAAAAGAAAAAAGAAAATGGGAGCGAGGAGATAACGATGAATGAGTGCGAGGAGTACTTCATGAGGCTGCTGGAGGGAGAAAAGGAAAAAAAGAAAACGGAAATAGAGACGAAGAGAAACCGAGTAGAACCTGAAGGAGAAGAAATAACAATGGAAGAGGTGGAGAGGCATGTAAAGAAACTGAGGAAAGGGAAGGCACCAGGGAGGGATAGAATACAGAATTAGTCGTGGATGTATGGGACGAGAAGAGTGCTAGAGAAGCTGGTGGAGGTAATGAATGGGGTGTGGAAAGGAGAAGGATTCCCGGTAGGGTGGAGAGAGGGGGTAATTTACCTCATTTACAAAAAAGGGGAGAAAAATAAAGTAGAAATTTACCGAGGGATAACTCTCCTAAACAGAGGGTACAAGTTGTATGCATCAATTCTGAATGAAAGGATGAGCAGAGAGATATAGGAAAAGGGAGCATTACCAGACAGCCAAGCAGGCTTTAGAGAGGAGAGGGGAACTATGGATAATGTATACATCCTGGACCATTTGACGAAGAGTGAGTTAAAGAAGAAAGGGGGGAGGGTGTATGCATTATTCGTAGACTTCAAGGCGGCTTTTGAAAAGGTGGACAGAGAGAGGATGTTTGAGTGCCTGAGGGAGAAAGGGGTAAATGAATGGCTGGTAAGAAAGGTGGAGGAGATATATGAGAAGACAAAAAGTAAAGTGAAGGTAGGGGAGAGGGAAAGTGAATGGTTTGTGACAACAGAGGGTCTTTTTACTTTTTTTTAAAAATTTCTCTTCCTCCTCTTCTTGTTTTTCTCTTCTACCCTCCCCTTCTCTCTTTCTTTTCCTTTCCTCCAGGTAAGAGTCCAGGCAGGATGTCTTCTGGAGGGAAATATACGAGGGGTCAAAGCCGTTGCGTGAAGACACTCCAGCCCTTGCACAATTTGAGAACTTTGCAAGAAGATCTCAATTAAGACCAGTGGTGTGCAATCCGATAACCCCGGAAGAAATTGGCGAGACCCTTAAGGGAATCAAAAATTTTGCCGCACCAGGTCCGGACGGAATTAATACCTTTTGGTGGAAAAAATTCCGAAGCACGCATAAGCGTCTGGCCAAGGAATTATGAGATTTTGATGAGTTCAAAGAGTTGAAAACGTAAAACAGTATAATGAATAATAAAATTAAAATACAGAGCAAAGCGATGGATTTTGAAACAGAACAAAACGATCTACGTGCTCTCACGCCGGTGGTCTTTCAGGCATTGCCGCTATCGTGAGGGAGGGGGACATCTGCTCCTCTTCCATTCCCACAACTCGGCCGTCCTGCTCGTCATCAGTCCCGGATGACGACTCAAAAGCTTTCATCTTCGCTTCATTCGCCCCTGGCTTCATGTATTCTGCGCATGAGGAGGTTTTCGCAGGACCTTCGTGAAAACCATGCTTCTCGATGTCGTAGGTCTCACCACCCTTGACTCTAGTGACTCGGTAGGGCCCGTGGTATTTCGCTCTGAGCTTTAGACCTGGTCCCGCCTGCGTTCTCTTTATCGCTCCTACGTCTCCTGTTTGATATTCTCTGGGTTTCTTCCTCTTGGCGTTATAGGTCTTCCGGTGCTCGTCCTGGACTTCGAGTAATTGCTTCTTAGCTGCCTCTCGCGACCTCTGACGTTCCTTCTTAAAGGATTTTCTCATCTCTGCTTCAATCATTTCCTCAATATTTCCAGCTTCGCTATCTGTTGGGGTTGCGCTGGAGTTTACACCTCAAAAAATACTGTTCTCTATTTCTGCTTTATTTCTGCTGAAACTACAAATTGGCCTGTGTTTTCTACCGGGAAGATGGTGACGAAGTGACCGCTGCTCTCGGGTCAGCCCTTTTTGTTGTTACTACGCGGTGGCGCGCACTATTTGAAATTATAAACCAGTCAACACTATCGTTTCTTTAGCTGATGTAGACTTCAAGGGGAAGAGCCAAACGAACTTTGTAAACGCATCAATCACAGCCAATATGTGATTATAGTTCTTGTTGGTAGACACTAAGGGTCCCAAGTGATCAGCGTGATATGTCTTCAGAAGTCTTTATGTAATGGATGTGGGTAACCTTCCTTCCTTCCCCTTTTCCTGTTGACTAGTATGCACGGCACGCAGTTCAAAATCAGCGTCTCAACCTTTTCGCTCATTTTAGGAATGTTATAATCCTCTTCCAACAGTTTGATTTGAGGCGGTCTTTAAAATTTCCTTTATTGCTCGAATCTTGGAGTCCTTCTCTTGAGCTTCTAGGATCTTATTGGATACAACCATATTTATTGATATAACTGGATAACGGCTAAGCGCCTCAACGTGTTTCATTCGGGCTCCAGGCCGATGTTCTATGATGTAGTCGAATTCTTCCAAGTACAAGGCCCATCGGGCTACTCTTGTACACAGGTCTTTTTTATCCATGGTTTTTTGAAAAGCCGAGCAGTCAGTAATTATCTTAAATTTCGTACCCAACAGATATACTCTAAATTTCTTCAAGGACTGAATAATCGCTAAGGCTTCTAATTCGTAACTTTAATATTTCTTCTCGGCATCCGTCGTCTTACGGCTTGAGTAATATATGGGATGCATTAGGTTGTCTTCATAGGATCTCTGCATCAAGATGCTTCCGTAGCCTTCTATCGACGCATCGGTATGCAGCTCGAGGTCTCCGCCTTCACGGTATATATTCAATACCGGCTTTTCAGCCATGATGGTCTTTAACCTACTGAAGGCTTCTCTTTGTGGTTCTTCAAATCGGAAGGTCTGTTTCTTCTTTAGCAGATCGTTTAATGGTTTGGCTATCAAGGAGTAGAATGGTATGAACTTCCTAAAATAACCTAGTTCTAAAAATGATTGCAATTGCTTTGTTGTAGAAGGTTCAGGGAACTTCAGAACTGCTCTCGTCTTAAACTCTGAGGGCGGTACACGTCCATTTTCTATCTTGTTTCCCAAAAATTCGACCGTTCTTTTGATGAATTGGCATTTCTTAAAGTTTATTTGTAACCCGTGATCTCTTGCGACGTCTAATACATTTCCGAGTCGAACAATTGCTTCCTTGGAATAATTAGATCGTCCATATAAGGTAGTGCTATGCCTTGACTGATGAGGTCTTTGAATGCGGTGTTAATGTACCTTTGGAACACGGCAGGTGAGGTACATAGCCCAAAAGGAACTTTTAGAAACTGGTATTGGCCCTGATGTGTTACGAATGAGGTGTACTTTTTACTCTCCTTCTCTACGTCTACATGGAAAAATCCATTTCTCAAATCTAGTGTGCTCAACACACGTGCGTTTTGTAGCCGGTCTAGCAAATCTTCTATTAGTGGCATCCCTAACTATCTTCTTGTTGATTTTTCTGTAGTCTATACAGACTCTTGGAGAACCATTCTTATTTCTTGCTACGACTACTTGACTTGCGTATTCTGCGTTGCTCTCTTTGATAACGCCTTCTTCCAACCATTGTTTCACTTGGTCGTCTACAATCTTCCTTTCAGCAAATGGCAGTCTTCGTGGGGTGTCGTAAACTGGTTCTTCATCTTTAGTTATAATCTTCAACTGAACGTTGATTGTTTTGTTTTTTTCTGGTTCGTAGTTTTGGATCAACTTCTTGATTTCTGTCCTGGTGGTTGCATCTACGTTGCCAATGTCGAGTTCCGATTTTCAAGATCGCCATATCGTCGTCTTCGTGTCTTTCCTCAATTACGATCTTTTTAATCTTGACACCTTCTTGGTTAATTGTTACTTCGGTTTTGTCCAGAAATTCGCTTCCAACGATAGCATCGCTGTTATTCATAATTCTATCGCTTACCACAAATATTCTGGTGCCGAATGATTCACCATCCACAAGAACATCACAGCTGAATTGTCCAAGTGGTATTATCGTCGACTTTCCAAAACCATTCAGGGTTATTTGTATCTTTGTTAATTCGGGCGATCCTAGTCTTTGGTGCACTTCCTCTTTGATAATTTTTTTTTTTTTTGCGTATTGACCAGAAGGAGCTTCCCGTGATTCCGACCTTCACGGGGTTCCTTGCTGGTCAGGTCCTATTCGTACATCATAGCCACTCCTCAAAACCATGAGGTAAGTAGCTATGAATCCCGTGAATCATGTGCCCTGAGCAGACGCAACGACCCCAAGATGACCGCTTTCTGCATTCCAGCCGCAAGGGTCTCTGCCGGTTTACGGCAGGCAGGAATGATTTTCAGATTGGAGACGAGCGAGTCCTTGATGCCTCCCATGCACCCAATTACCAAAACGACGAGCTTCACTGAGTAACTTGAGTACAGCCTCCTAAGTTCAAAGAGCAGGTCTTGATATTTTGTCCGCTTTTCCTCCTCCTTGACGCAGATGTTATTTTCAGCAGGAGCCGAAAATTCAATAACAAACATCTGCTTGGAGGAGTGGTCCAATAGAACCACGTCAGGCTTGTTCGCTGTTATCTGCCTGACGGTGGAGAACGAGAAATTCCAATAGATTCGGCACCTCTCGTTCTCCACAACGGACTCAATATCGTTCGGGACATAGGGCAGCACTGGTGTCTGGTCTATCGCATAATGGTGTCTTAAATGAAAGTATAACACTCTCAATGCCGCATTGTGGCGATGGATATAGGCCGAAGCTGCATACACCGGGCATGCCGCCAATATATGCATTGCTGTTTCAGGGGCCCTGTGACAAGCCCTACAGCTCACATTCGGCACCTCTATACCCATCACGCGGCTGCGATAGACCAAGGTGTTAATTACACCATCTTGCGTAGCGCAAATGAATCCCTCAGTCTCAGACTTCAGTCCACTTGATCTCAGAAAGGCAAATGTATGCCTTTTGAATAAGCCAAGGTTTTCAATGTTCTTGAATAAAACACCATGCATTGACTTATCCATATGCCTTCTCATGAGCATATCTTGCTCAGAGATTCTGACGTGGGCTGTAAGACGGAGCAAATTGAGCTCGGTAATAGAATGTGGCCGAGCTCGCTCAACGTCAAAGTCAAGACCGAGTTCATCTGCTGCTCTTTGTGCCGCCCTAAACAAAAATGCCCCGACTCCCCGCCTCTCGTGATCCCTGACAAGAAGCAACAAGGGATCCGAACTTTGGATGATCTTACAGGCTATACCCAAGATTACCCTGTTATGAAGACACTGCAAACTCAAAAGTCCTCGGCCTCCCTGGTTTCGTGGAAGATATAACCTCGGAACGGACGATTTTGGATGCAAACTGCGCTGTAGATGCATCATTTTTCGAGTATCCCGATCAATCTGCTTCAACTCATCCACTAACCATTTAACTGCTCCAAATGAATAGAGCAGGATCGGCACGGCAAGCATATTTGTGGCAAAAATCTTGTTCTTCCCCGAAAGCTCTGACGACCAGATTCGTCGGAGTAGATTTTTGTACTTGCCGCAGAGAGACTTTTTTACCTGGTGTGACGCTTGGATGTGGCACTGCTCCACACCCAAGTACTTGTAAGTCTCTCCGGCGTTCAGAGTCTCAGAACGCTTCCGTCAATGAGTTGAGCATCTTCATCGAAATACTCGCATCGTCCTCTTTTGAGATGAACCTGAGCACATTTGTCCCAACCGAACTCCATGCCAATAGCATCTGTGTACTCCTCCACTATGCGCAATGACTGCGTCAGTTCTTGCTTTCCGGAAGCATACACTTTTAAATCATCCATGTAAAACAAGTGCGTGATCTTATGCTTCCGGTTACCGGGTGTACCACAGCTATAACCCTTTGCACCGCGCAAGGCTACGGACAGCGGCAACAGTGAGATGCAAAACAGAAGAGGACTCAAGGAATCTCCCTGGAATACTCCTCTTCTGAATGATATCAACTCTGTCTGAACTCGGTCCCGTCGGGATGTTATCGAGAACCGAGTCTTCCAGAGTGACATCAGTTGTTTGATGCATCTCCAGTGTATCGGGTATCGCAAGACATTCGAGCAAGTGAATGATCAGCTCGTGAGATGTTGTGTCGAATGCCTTACGATAATCGATCCAAGCCATAGATAGGTTGCGCTTATATTGGACGGCATCCTGCGTGACGCACCTATCGATCAGCAGGTTTTCCTTGCAGCCGTCCACGCCCCTTTTACAGCCTCGCTGTTCGAAAATTTTCGAATACACCGGGTTAATGGCGTGGAATATTCGGTAGTACAGGAGCCTGGTGAAAATCTTGTAGCACGCATTTAGGCAAGTTATTGGCCGGTAGTTCTGAGGCTGAGACAAATCACCCGTTTTAGGTAGTAAAACGGTTCGCCCCTCGACAACCCACTCCGGAATGGGCCGCTCACCATTAAGCCAGGAATTAAATACCTTGGCCAGACGCTTGTGCGTGCTTCGGAATTTCTTCCACCAAAAGGTATTAATTCCGTCCGGGCCTGGTGCGGCAAAATTTTTGATTCCCTTAAGAGTCTCGCCAATTTCTTCCGGGATTATCGGATTGCACACCACTGGTCTTAATTGAGATCTTCTTACGAAGTTCTCAAATTGTGCAAGGGCTGGAGTGTCTTCACGCAACGGTTTCGATCCCTCATATATTTCCCTCCAGAAGACTTCGACCTCCTGCACCGCCGGCAATTTCTCTGGGATAGAGTTTGCCCGCTGGAAGAGCCTCGAAGGATTTGTCTTGAACTTGTTGTTCTCAACCAACCTTCGCCTACTCCTTACCAGGGACTTTCTTGCAGCCACAAGACTGCGAACTCTATCCATGCAGTGCTGCTTCTCAACAGCAAGCACCGCTGCATTCAGTGTATGATGGGTCCGGCGAAAAAGACGCGCCATGCGCCGGATTTTTGGTGTGAAAGGTTTCATCTCTTTGATGAATTCCATCACACACTGAATTCGAGAAATATCCTGCCTAGCGGTTTCTATCTTCTTGTCTATCTTTTCAAGGCGACATTTGAATTTCCTCTCAGCCTCAGTGCTCTCACCACGTGGGGCCGAAGAAGAAAGCCTCGTCGCCTCTCGATAGACCATTTCGTTCAGGAGCAGGATGTCTGGATCCTCAGGGAGGTTCCTATCGAGTGATTCGTCCGCTGCAACTACATCGCTGGCTTTGGGTGGTGGAATTTTGTGGAGAGACTTTCTGTTCGGAGGCATCTCCAAAATTACCGGAACAGCGTGGCGGATCTCCGGCTCGTCCGGCTGTACCTCCACCAACTGCTCCGGTGCTCTCTCGTATTGAATGCGACGAAGATAGGCCACATAGTCGCGGAGTTTTTGTGGCGCGAAAAAGTGATGCTCCGGGTGTTTCTCACCCCACAGAGCATGCATCCTTGCCATGTAACCCCTTCGCCGCGGCTCGCTCGTCTCGTAGCAGTCGAGCAGGTCATTCCTTAGAATGTTGGTCCACTCAAAGCGTCCATGGGCATTGCCAGAGACGTCAACGGGTGATTCGTTTTCCGAGACCCCTCCACCTTCACCTTGGTCCCTATCCGACTGGGAGCGGTCGTGGGGGTCTTTCCCTGTTGGGGTAGTAACAACAGTTTAGGGTTCCGATTGGTTGTTAGCCAAAAGGAACCCCGGCCGGTACTGGGGTCAAGATGGCTTGACCTCCCAGGTGCGCCAAGAGCTACCGGTCCGATTTGCACCTTCAGCTCGGCAAGGTGGTGGCGCTACTCACCAAGACCAAAGATGTTAAGTGGCCTGCCTGCCTATGATAATAATAATAATAATAATAATTAATATTATTATTAATTTCATTGACTAACAGGTATAAACCCAATTATAAGTCAACCAATATTGCAGCTGCTATGCATAGAAGTGGCTATAATACTACCACTCCCCACATCTGTGGAAGTAGCTACAGTATTAACATAGACAAAATAAATTTAACATAGATACGTCAGTAGGGAGTTAAGTTGAATACGAGTGGCAGAAAAAATGTCAAGGTCATTTTCAGCATTAGCCAAATTCTTACACATTTGATAAATGGGAGACATTTGTAGAACATTTGTTTTTGCAGCAGGTAAATGAAACGTTTCATAATTTCGACAATTAAAGGCAGGAACTTTAAGAAAACACTTAGATAACAGATACTGACAGTCAAATGTCGAGTTAACAATATCTGAAAGAAATTTTATACTTCTGTAATGCCGTCTGCTGACTAAGGAATGAAGTTGAACATGCTCCAAGAGAGTCTCATGTAGGGTGCCACGTGGGGGATATTCGTCCGTTTCAAAATACTAAAAATTTGGCAAAGCGTCTTTGAATTTTCTCCAGGGCCCAAACATGATTGTTGTATATAGGCGACCAAACAATGTTAGCGTACTCTAACTTAGATCGAACATAAGCCTTGTAGAGCGACATAAATGCACGAGTATTATGAAACAGTTTTCTGTTGCGAAGTATAAACCCTAGAGACTTATAAGCCGATGAAGTAACATAGTCAATATGATTCCGGAAGGTGAGTCTGCTGTCAAATACTACACCAAGGTCTTTGAATTCTTCCGTACGCGATAACTTTTCACCACCAATGGAGTAATCACAAATAAAATTTGTCAGTTTTCTAGAAAAAGTCATAGCATAACATTTTTTTTTATTCAAAATCTGACTATTATCAATGGACCAGCAGGAGAGTTAACCTCATAATAGATCTTTAAGTCATCAGCGTACAACTGAAAGCCTACATCTAATAGCAAAGTTAAGTCATTGATAAAAACCGCAAAAAATAAGGGACCCAACACTGAACCCTGAGGCACTCCAGAAGGTTGCCAAAAATCATCTGACCTAAAACCTCTATATTCAACAAAGTGAGACCTTTCATGGAGATAAGATTGAAGAAGTAAAATTAAATTATCTGACAAGCCAAAATTATTTAGTTTACTTAGTAATATTCTATGGTCTACGCGGTCAAAGGCTTTCGAGAAGTCCATGAATATGACATCCACCTGCTTACTATTATCTAAACTTTCACACAAAAATTGGGTTGTGGAAGCCAAGTTCGTGACCGTAGATCTTCTAGCCATAAAGCCATGCTGTTTTATCGAGATGTTGGAAGAAATGTGAGTGTAAATTCTATTAAACAATACAAATTCAAGGACTTTAGCAAAATTGTTAATGATAGCTATTGGTCTATAATTAGTCAGATCAGACCTATTTCCACTCTTAAACACAGGACAGAGCCGCGACAATTTCCATTCAGATGGAAAGATAGAAGTTTTAATAATAATATTAAAAATTATCTGCAGTGGAAAGGAGAGGGCTGACTTACAGTCACGGATAACAATGGATGGAACACAGTCAGGTCCAGCTATTAAAGTGTTTTTTAGCTTCAGAATTGCTGTCAAAATCTCATCTTCAGTTATATTATTTAAGTATAAAGTATTTTGATGGTAGCACTGAACTACATCATAGTTTGAAATTACAGAGGCAAAAGAGCTTGAAAAATAATTAGCAAAGTTATCAACAATAGCTTGTGGGTCGCTCATCGTTGTATCATTGTATTCCATGACCTGTGGGATTGAGGTAGTTTTTTAATAGAATTTAAGTATCCCCAGAAATCTTTAGGATTAAGAGTTATGTTCATGTTCATATTTTTTAGGTAGAGCTCATAAGCTCTGTTAACTGCTGACTTGGTTTCAGCTCTAAGTGCCTTAAAGCTGTTGTAATGTTCAAGATTGCCAGATTTTTTGTATTTTTTCCATGCTTTAAATTTCTGCGTGGTGAGTTTAATAATTTTTTTGTTGTACCAGACAGGATATTTGCCCAACGAATGTCGCTTCTTAGGGACACATTGATCAAAAATACTGTATAGTTTATCATAAAATAAATCAAGTACCATGTTAATATCTGACAGATTATCGAGACATTTCCAGTCAACACAAGATATCTCATGATACAAACGACAGAAATCCGCTTTCCTAAAGTTATACTCCTGACGATGAAGCACTGGAAAACTATCCTTACAATGGAAAAAGTTTGTTGTAATTTCAATAGGAGGATGATATTTGTCTGTAGGGACAAGAGGATCAGTTGCTGGAACAATTGTTCAGTTATTGTTACAGAGTACTAAATCAAGCAGTCGACCAGCATCATTGGTTACATTGTTATATTGTGATAGGTTGAAGAAGTTTGTAAACGAGGTGAAAAATTTAAAGACACAGGAGTTTGAGTTGTTCTGTTGCGTCCATTTGCTAAATTCCGAAATATTAAAGTCACCTAGAATTAACAAATTGGAATCATAAAAATGATCGATAGACATTAAAGTATTAAATAAAGTGGAGTAAGAGTCTACTGTGCAAGAAGGCGGAATATAAATTAAACAAATAAGAAGAGGCTTGTGACGTAAGCAGATTTCAATAACGATAACATCTACATTAGGAATTTTCTGAAAATTTAAATATACATGAGACACGTTATGTTGTAGTACTCTAAACTGTTTTTTGACTGCAATCAACACTCCTCCACCAGTTTTTGTACCAGTGGCCACAAGGTCTCGATCTGATCTAAAAATATTGTAAAGATTAGCATCCATTATTTCACCATTCAAAACAGAATCAGTCAGCCAGGTTTCAGTTATAGCAATAGAGTCATACGGACAGACAGTGGTCATCAAATGAAGAGCGTTAAGCTTAGTGTTAATACCACGCATGTTTTGATAATAAACGGTAAAGTTAGATGATGACAAGGAGCCTATGTTTTTTCCTACAATATTATCATGCTGTAATTTTTGAAAATTACAAGAAGGTAGTTGCTATATAGAATTAATTCCTTCAATTTTATAATATTCTGTTTATAGGCTGAGCATTTCTTATAGTCCCAAACTGAATGAGCAATATCAACTCCTGATAAGTTTTCTTTAACCTGAATGTTACAACAGTTGCTACACTTAAAACTATTTTCATCTGCAGTACAATCTTTAACTCCGTGATGACCCGAACACCGCGAGCATGACAATTGTTTATTACAATTTTTGTTTGAATGATTAAAACTATTACAATTATAACATCTCAGTATATCGACACCATCAAAAATATTGCAGCTGTCCAAACCAATCAAGCAATGACCAGATTGTAGGGCTTTTTGATAAGAAATCACATCCACTTCCAGTAATATTTGAAATATATCCCCCCGTTTTTTCAGAGGAATCATTTTAATTAATGTTGACTTGACTTCCTGTATCAATCAAAGCTTCAACTTCAATTTCGGCAATCTTTATGGTCTTCTTTGGATTCGACTTTTGGATGTTGTTTACTTGAGGGTTCGTCGTAATCGTGGTTTTTCCTTTTTCTTCGCCTTTCTTCTGGCTATTGGAGCAGGTGTTTGCCTTGTATCCAAACTCATTGCATTTGAAACACTTTGTTCCAAGATTCTTTGACTTGCAATAGTTTGATCTGTGACCTTTGCCACCACAGTTATAGCATCGCACGATGGTAGACTTGTTGGTATTTGTGCCAGAATTATTTTTTGTCTCGTTGGTAGCTGCAGTCTTTTGAGTTCTTTGAGAGTGTGTCTTCCTCATATTTTGATAGATTCCTAATTTTTCGTTGAAATCTTTGATAGATTTTGCTCCGTAAAGTAACATCCTGTTGGCACTTTCATCGGGTATTCCGTCTATTATGTACTGCATAAGGGCGTCATCTTCAAGGTTACTTCTGTTGGGCATTTCTTTCATGACTAAATAGTACTGTTGAACATCTTCATTTTTTCTTAATCGTCGTGTTGCTAGTGCAGCATGGAGCTGTGCACTGTTCACTTTCGAGGAGCATTCTTCTTTTAACGCTCTTTTCAGGTGTCTCCATGACTTGATACCTTTTTCACTCTGTATGAACATCTTAGCTAGACCAGTCAGAGATCTTCTCGCAAAGATAAACAAGTGTAAGTAATTCCATCCAAAAAGTTTGGCCATATCCTCTAAATCTTCCACAGTCGCTGGTCTTCAAAATCCGTGGTTGAGCCGCCAGTTTATGGGATTTTGATGAGTTCAAAGAGTTGAAAACGTGAAACAGTATAATGAATAATAAAATTAAAATACAGAGCAAAGCGATGGATTTTGAAACAGAACAAAACGAGCTACGTGCTCTCACGCCGGTGGTCTTTCAGGCACTGCTGCTATCGGGAGGGAGGGGGACATCTGCTCCTTTTCCATTCCCACAGTATTTAATTCCTGGCTTAATGGTGAGCGGCCCATTGCGGACTGGGTTGTCGAGGGGCAAACTGTTTTACTACCTAAAACGGGTGATTTGTCTCAGCCTTAGAACTACCGGACAATAACTTGCCTTAATGCGTGCTGTAAGATTTTCACCAGACTCCTGTACTACCGAATATTCCACGCTATTAACTCGGTGTATTCGAAAATATTCGAACAGCGAGGCTGTAAAAGGGGCGTGGACACAGGACTACACAGATGCTAATGGCATGGAGTTCGGTTGGGACAAATGCGCCCAGGTTCATCTCAAAAGAGGACGATGCGAGTATTTCGATGACGATGCTCAACTCATTGACGGAAGCGTCACACCAGGTAAAAAAGCCTCTCTGCGGCAAGTACAAAAATCTACTCTGACGAATCTGGTCGTCAGAGCTTTCGGGGAAGAAAGATTTTTGCTACAAATATGCTTGCCATTCCGATCCTGCTCTACTCATTTGGAGCAGTTAAATTGTTAGGAGATGAGTTGAAGCAGATTGATCGCGATACTCGAAAAATGATGCATCTACAGCGCAGTTTGCATCCAAAATCGTCCGTTCCGAGGGTATATCTTCCACGAAACCAGGGAGGCCGAGGACTTTTGAGTTTTGGGTGTCTTCATAACAGGTTAATGTTGGGTATAGCCTTTAGGTTATCATCCAAAATTCAGATCCCCAGTTGCTTCTTGTCAGGGATCACGAGAGGCGGGGAGTCGGGGCATTTTCGTTTAGGGCGGCACAAAAAGCAGCAAATGAACGCGGTCTTGACTTTGACGTTGAGCGAGCTCGGCCACGCTTTATTACCGAGCTAAATTTGCTCCGTCTTAGAGCCCACGTCAGAATCTCTGAGCAAGATATGCTCATGAGAAGGCATATGGATAAGGCAATGCAGTGTTTTCTTCAAGAACATTGAAAACCTTGGCTTATCCAAAAGGCATACATTTGCCTTTCTGAGATCAAGTGGACTGAGGTCTGAGACTGAGGGATTCATTTGCGCTGCGCAAGATGGTGTAATTAACCTTGGTCTATAGCAGCCGCGTTATGGGTATAGGGCTTGTCATAGGGCCCCAGAAACTGCAATGCATATATTATCAATCAATCAACTCGATATTTTGATTTTTTGTTTTGGAACGTACAATGCCTGAGAAACAAGTTGGACCTAATAGAAGCTTTAGTTCATGGACCGGAATTTCAACAATTAAAAGGTATGTTTTTATGTGAACACTGGCTAAGTGATAGTGAAGCTGAAAGTGTAACAGTGGGTGATTTTAAAACTACGTCATGGTTTGCAAGAAAAGTGCTTAAAAATGGAGGAGTAATCCAATTAGTAGATCCAGAAATTATGTCGAAAAATCTACCACGGGTAAAAAAATTGTCTATTGAACTTCATTGTGAATTGATAGGTTCTTGCATTATAGAGCTTAATCTTATCATAATTAATGTATACCGGTCCCCTAGTGGAAATATTGATATTTTTATTGATGTGATGATTAAGCTACTAAATCATATAGACATTGTAAATAATCTCGTCATTATCGGTGGAGATTTTAATATAAAGTTCAATACATCAAATTCACTTACGAATCTTTTATGTGACCTGTATAAGAGTTATGGCTTACATCCACTTGTCAATTTTTCAACTAGGGAAAATTCTTGTCTTGACAATGTTTTTACTAACATTGAGGAAAACTGTATTGCTGTCAATCCCTGCAATCTACCTTTATCTGATCATCTGGGAATACTTGTCACCTTCTATTGCCCTGAAGTATCAAAATCAGATGAAATGGTAATACTCAGACCGATATCTGAAAAAGGTAAATGTGCATTTTTTCACTTAGTACAGAATATAAATTGGGACTTTGTTAATCAAGATATTGATTGTGATACAAAATGTAATATGTTGTTACATCTATTAATTAATAACTTTGAGGTAGCCTTCCCATTAAAAAAGATTGTTAAGAAGAAGTCTAATGTTATTAATAATGCATGGTTTTCAAATGAACTCAAAGTAATGCGAGAAACTCTAATGTTAATTTATGATGCCCACAAATTATACAGAACAACTGACCTAAAGGAATTGCTCACTAGTTTTAAACTAAGGTACCAAAAGACCATAAAAGAAACAAAAATAAATTTTAATAAAAATTTCTTAAAACTAAATATTCATAACAAGAAAGTTCTATGGAACTTAATAAACAAACATAAACCCAGGGTTCCTAACAATTCAACTCATATCACTTGTGATGAATTCAATAATTTTTTTGTAAATATTCCTGATGAAATTATGAGTGCTTTATCAGGAAACGATGCTGATCCAATAGTTAACATGCAAAGTTCACTATCCTGTCAGAATTACTTTTCTTTCAATGAAATCTCCCCGATACAAGTCAGGGATGCGATCGACTCCCTGAAAAATTCAGGGTCCAAAGATATTTATGGTCTCAATGTACCTCTGTTTAAATTCTCGTTTCGATCGAAACGCCATGTATGTATGTTTTCTCTTTTACGTATTTATGTCGAGTTCTGAACAACTTTCTACTCTCTTTCCATGTCTGGCTTACACTTATTCTTTTTCTCAATAACTCTCCCGTTACAATCTTTTATACTCCTCTCCTTTTAGTCCAGTAACCTAGTACATCGTAATTTGCATCAAGTGGTGGTAGTAGGTTTTGTTTTTTTTTTCTTGTATGGGATGTGACTGAGATGCAAAATCCAAGTTTTCGACCTCGGCAGCCCTCCGGATCACTTTTGAATATCCCAAGAACTGTTGAATTTTCGATCTTTTCTCGTTTTTTGCCCATTTTGACCATGAAGGAGCAAGTTTTTGACAAAGACTATTCTATACATTTTACAACTAGATTAAATTTGCTATAATTTGAAACCAGAATGGGCTCGGTGGACATAATACTTTCAGAGATACAGGTTTTCAAAGATTGACAGATTTTCAAACTTTTAATACAATTTTCATGTTTCATCAAATGCAGTTGTGTTTATATCTTCAATAACCTGTCTGAAATGACTCAGTGAAGTACATTTATTCAATTTGACATTTTGAATGGCGGTGAGGGAGGAGGGGGAAGGTTTGGTGAGAGGGGGTGGTGGTCACTGTTCACAACCGGTCACCGCAAATTGAAAAACAAAATTTATTTAACAAACATTTAATTTTGTTTACTCCTCTTCGAAGGACCAGGGCCAAGCAAATCAGCCAATCTCCTTCCTTCATTATCATTTTCATGATCCTGGACGTTCTGAAATGGTAAACAAAATATTTGTTTGTTGCTGGCACTCATCTGCATGCTCTTCGACATAAGCAAAAATGGACTCCATGGCTTCATCAATCGTAGACTGTCAACGGCCACCGCTTGGAACTCCTTCGGATGGTGCTTTATACAGCCTCCTTTGACAAAACAGATGATATCTCGCGTCGAGGGCTACCAAATCAGGCTCCTCTGAAATTCGTTCCTTTATTTTCATCACCTCTTCGTTCAGCTGCTTTCAGTATGTTTGAGTTGAAGTTCTTCTCAACAGTGATCACAGTATTTATTTTTTTTTGCGTTTTTTTCTTCTGAGCTTCAATTATTATTCCTTTTGTTATGACTTCTCCACATAGGAAACACTGCTCTCTGAAGTTGAACTTCCCAGTGGAAGCCCTTGTTGGTCTTGTCGCATTTCTGTCTCTACGTTTAACAAATGCTTCAATCAACTTAGGATTGTTGTAACGCTTGTGGCATGCTGTATGTACATAAATCTCAGTCAAACGTATGCAACACTATTTTTCAATGCAACACTAGACGCTTGTAGAGTTTTAACTCATTTTCTCTTTCACCAACACTATTTTACCTTCCTTCAAACTCTCACTACATAATTATAAAACACGTAGAACTCGCGGATATAGTGAGAATTTCGTATCTCAACGGCACAAATTAATAACGAATTTTAAGTACACGATATTAACGAGTGAATCAACCGCATGATACCCTTAGGGCCTTTGCTATCTTATCTACTCAGCGGAGAGGAAGAACGGAAGCGGAGAGTTTTGAAAGAAACGAAACAAAAAGAACACAGCTCAAAGTCGTCTTTGCATTAACTCACTAATAACATAAAGTTCACAGAAATCATCATTAGGTTCCTGTCTCTCATTATGTATATTCTATCATTCCTATATCTATGTATCTTCTTCTGTCAAAATATTAAATTGAATAAATGTTTACTTCACTGAATCATTTCAGACAGGTTATTGAAAATAGAAAGACAATTGCATATGATGAAACATGAGAGTTGGCTTAGAATTATCAAGTTTGGAAAATTTACCAAAATTTGAAAACCTGTATCTCGGAAACTATTAGGTCTAGCGAACCCATTCTGGTTTCAAATTGTAGCAAATTTAATCTAGTTGTAAAATGTATAGAATAGTCTTTGTCAAAAAACGTGCTCCTTCATGGTCAAAATGGGAAAAAAACGAAAAAAGTGCGAAAATTCAACAGTTCTTGGGATATTCAAAAGTGATCCGGAGGGCTGCCGAAGTCGAAAAATTGGATTTTGCATCTCAGTCACATCCCATACAAGAAAAAAAAAACTAAACCTACTACCACCACTTGAAGCAACTTAGGTCTCGCTTTTACGTATTTATGTCGAGTTTTCAACAACTCTCTTCTCTCTTTCCATGTCTGGCTTTCACTTTTTCTTTTTCTCAATAACTCTCCCGTTATAATCTTTTATCCTCCTCTCCTTTTCGGTATCTCTTCTCATGTCTCCCATTTTCTCTCTTTCTCCCTATGTGCCCTCTTATATTTTTCTCACAACTTTTGGGCTCTACCTCACACTTTTTCTCTATGTCTTCCATCCAATTTCTCTCTTTACCGTTCTCCACTTTCCAATCATTTTCTATTCTATTGTCTTTCTTCCAATCCTCCGTTACTCATTTTCTTCCATTTCATTTCTTTCATGTTGCTCTTGTTTCTTCAACTCATCTTTAATTTAATGATGTATAGCTGTATGGTTCTATGGTTCCACATTTTTCTTCAAGAACGAGCCAAGATGGTATGAAAGAGTAGATCTGTGACTAACACGTGGTGCAGTTAAAAGTAAAGTAAATATAGAGAAAAAGGCAGCAAAGAACGAGAAGAGAGATACCAACGAAAGGTAGGAAGAATATAGAGGGGTTGGAGAGAGAAAGAAAAAATCCCGGGCAAAAAAGACGAGTCAATATTTTTATCAATATTCATAGATAATTATCTAGATTATAATCTAAAAATTTATTATTATACTAGCTGACCCGACAGACGTTGTCCTATCCAAATTTCAATAAATTTGTTTTTGGACAGAAAACACAAAAATAAAAACATTGAGATATCCAGATTCGAAATTAATACCATCCAAGAGAGCTGCAACCCGTTCACCGCCAAAGTATGACAAATGCCCTGGAAGCCTAGCCTTTAGCGACCGTTACCGCCCAAGATGGATACGCTAGAGGGAGCTGGGCGAAGTTTCGGTGGGAACCAGCTTCCGTTGAAGTTACACCACGTTATTTTTTGTTCGCTAAATTCGCCATTTTGTTAAAGCATAGTTATAACTCCACCGTTGAGCTTCCTTTTGTTGTAAAAGAATTGTACGCGTTCGTTCGACTTCGAAAGGGAGATCCATTTCGCGGAGGTTCCAGTTTTTGTTTAGTTCGAGTCAGTTAAATTTCCACCGTCGCGTCCCCAAGCCAAGTGAGGTGATTGTATTCTTGGAAATAAGGTAACCATTTGCTCTATATTTTTCTTCCGACTCGCCGTCCGGAGAGGCCAGGAAATTGACCGACGTTTATTCCATGTGCATATCGGAAATCTTTAGGTAAAACCATCTCAAATTTTACAGTTAGCCCGCCATTTTGGACGCTAGGACGTCATAAAACTCGCCATCTTGAAAATGGAGTCGTTCCTACTTTGCACCTATATGTCTTGTAAAGAATGCTAGCCTTTGTTTAAAATAATGTTCACTATTGCTACTGGAAGTCTTCCGTGAGCCCTGAATTTCGTATCAGTTGCCTTCAGCCCTTCTTTTCTCTGCAGTAGCATAAATTACCAAGCTGATGAGTCACAGTTACCCCGAATAACTTAAAGTCGTTGTTGTAATTTGTTTTTAGTTATTGTTGTCAATTTCGGAAAGTTCCAATGTGTTGTTGACTTCTAGTTACAGGGCTCGCGCGTTTAATTTAAAACAAAGTGATTCCCTAACTCAAATTAACTGGATTCCCACTCAGATAAATTTGTTAATAACTACCTGTCTTTCGCTATGAGGCCGACAGCAGCTTGCGGTTGTTACAAAGCTATTTTGGACTCTGTTGACTTGAATTAACCAACTCCGTCAGACCTGAAGACAAAAGGTAAAAGCTGGCTAAACGTCACACTTGAATGTCGGGGTTCTGAACGGTGTTTTATCGTTGTTTTGCGGCCCCTTGCGATATCTTGTCGTTCGCTGTTAACTGACATCTAGCGCTTATTCGACATCGTGGAAGCCAAAGATCGGTTTTTAGTGTAGTTTGTGCATGTTGTAATGTTGTAGTTACATTGTGCCCCGTTCCGTGTTGCGCCCGCTGCTGTCATTGCATTGTATCCGTGTCAAAATGACTTCCAAACCAAACGTTGCGTTACTGTATATTTGATTTATTGTGTTGTTTGTTCGTACATGTTTCGAGACAACAGAGCGACCAAATAGTGTTCAGTTCGTGGTCCGCGTTGCAGGCTGCTGTTAGAAGGAGTTAGGTGGCCCTACTTTCGGTGATACCTATGCCCATTGTCTCTTGAGTGCATAGGGGCCCAGAAAAAGGGAGTTGCCACTAATTCCTTGAACCTACGTAGTCAAAGTTGCAGCAATGTTTTCGAGTTACTGACTAATTGCTTACTTCACTAATCTTTAAAATACTAAATAACTAAAAGAATAGTCCCTGCGAGAAGTGCCGTTAACTTGGACTTGGTTTGTACAAGCCCCCCAGAAAGACCAACGTAACTATGTCTAGGAAAATTTCGTAATAAACTCATTTCTCTTGGTCCGTTGGATGTGCAAGTTTTGCCCCCATGATAGTAAACTCTCTCTACAATCTGGCCTCACTGACAGACAATTGTCTTGTTCGCTTCGCTTTAGTCTTTCCATTGGATCTACCTGTGGTCCACCACTCTCCGACTTACATGCTCCCCACTTTGATAACTCCACGCGTTTCGATATTCTTGTGTTTCCCTCTCAGATGTTTCATTGTATCAGTCAGTTGTAAATTCCTGTAAACTACAAAAGCTCAAGGGTGGAATGTATTTAGCTGATCTAACCTCACTCATCATGTACCGCAGGATTGTTTAATTGTATTATTGGTTATTATTTGCCGCCAATTGTTACTCTGTTGGAGTCATGTAAAATTGTCCGTTGTTATTTATTATTTGGAATCATTATTGTTAACATTATGAAATCGCATGTGTACCAACTTAATTCGAAGACACCAGAAATTGTTAACCACAGTACGCAATCACTAAACTCAAGACACTTCAAGTTGTTCAAACTGAATAAACATTTAAAACCATAATTTTTGTGTTATCAATTTGCGCTCCACTCCTGATTAGCTCTCGCCATGTATCCAAAGAATTTGGGGTTTGTTTTGTTGGGTAAGTTTGAATGTCCCGCCATTGCTTGTCTTGTAAAAAAAGATCACACAACGTAGGGTTCTGCTTTTTCTTTCCTTGTCTGACGATCATTGGCCAACCTTTTCAATTTCGCGGTTTGTTTCAAATTTTCAAATTTGACGTTTGGTGACGTCATTGACATTTCATTTCATGTTCAAATTCAAAATGTGGCGGTAATGTAAAGGGGGGTTATCACAACATAATTATATTTTTATTTTCAATTGAGTGTTTTCAATGTTATTCCCATACGGGGCGCTAAAATAAATAAAGACTCATCCAAATATATCGTTCCTATCGTCAGTTATAATCGAAAATATATACAAAAATTATGTTTTTTGCAGTTTCTCCGAATTTTCACTTTCCTTTGTAATTGTCTGGAACTTTACTATTATTTTTTTTTTACCCATATCGGTGTACACGTTTTTTAAACACATTTACAGGTCCAGACCTTTCCAATTGTGTATACAGTGTGGAAATGCGTAAAAAAAATTTTGATTTATCCCTTAACTCGGCTATTTAACGACTGCATTCGAAGCAATGTTTTTCCTGATGCTTTAAAACTAGCAAGAGTTATTCCAATTTATAAAAAAGGAGATGTGGACGATCCGAACAACTACAGGCCAATATCACTTCTACCTGTCATATCAAAGGTTTTAGAAAGGTTGCTCGCTAAACAAATATTAGATTTTCTTTATAAAAATCAACTGTTTTCTGCACATCAGTTTGGCTTCAGAAAAGGGCTTTCAACTACTGATGCTGTCTTTAATGTAATAGGTGACATTCTAGAATGCTATGAAAATCGAGGTGTGTATGCAGCATCCTTTCTAGACCTTACCAAGGCCTTCGACTGCGTACCACATGACATATTACTGCGAAAACTCTTGTTTTATAATTTTTCACCCCGCAGCACCAAAATGATGATGTCATATTTGTCCAATCATCGGCAAAGGGTCGTTTTATTTGATAAAACATCTGATGAGCAGTCCATCACTAATGGGGTACCACAGGGCTCAATCCTTGGTCCTTTGTTATTCCTAATCTACATTAATGACCTTTCTGATAATTTATCTTTAACTAGTAACCTAACTCTATACGCCGATGACACCACAATCGGAACAAAGGAAGTCAATTTTGAATCAGCTGTTGAAAAAAACTTATCGGTCGCCTTAGCGGAAAAATGGTTTATTGCGAATAAATTAAGCCTGAATAGACAAAAAACAGTAACTATGTTATTCACTTCACGGAATTGTTACAATTTAGATTCTTATCCATCATCTGTGAAGTACCTAGGCATCCATATAGATCGAGGCTTAACCTGGTGTCAGCATGGGGAAGCTGTCGCTGACAAATTGTCAAGGAACATATTCCTATTAAGAAATTTAACTCGAGGATTTTGTTCTGGGGTTGTTCGGACTGCTTACTTCGCCTGGGTTCATTCTCACCTTCAATACGGAATAATGATTTGGGGCCACTCTCCCATATTGCAGAGGCTGTTCAGATTACAACGCCGTGCTGTTCGTATTATAGCTGGCTTAAGGTACCGTGAAGACTGTCGGGATTATTTTAATAAATACGACATTCTCACACTACCTGGATTATACATATATAAATGTCTTCTACATATTAAGAACAATGTTGCTAGTTATACAAAATTAAATGTATTCCATAGTTATAATACCCGTACAAATAACATTTATATCAAAAACTTGAGACTTACAAAGTCAAGAATTTCAAGAAATTATTTCTGCATAAAATTTTTCAATTGTTTACCTGATAACATTAAATGTCTCCAACAGCTTTTGCATATAAAGTCAAGAAGTATATAACCAAGAAGTCTTTTTATAATTTTGAAGAATTTTTTGCACATGATTTCTCAGA
Source organism: Diaperis boleti (assembly GCA_963583935.1). NCBI lineage: Eukaryota > Metazoa > Arthropoda > Insecta > Coleoptera > Tenebrionidae > Diaperis > Diaperis boleti. The sequence continues at coordinate 12,528,249 of OY757242.1, forward strand.
TTTTGATTTAGATTAATCTAAGAAATTTTTAATTTTGACGTGTGTAAATACCTTTGTATTTTAACGCTAAATATATATATTATTATATTATTATTAGCGGCATGCTCGGTGTATGCAGTTGCGGCCTATATCCATCGCCACAATGCGGCGTTGAGAGTGTTATACATTCATTTAAGACACCATTATGCGATAGGCCAGACACCAGTGCTGCCCAATGTCCCGAACGATATTGAGTCCGTTGTGGAGAACGAAAGGTGCCGAATCTATTGGGGCTTCTCGTTCTCCACCGTCAGGCAGATAACAGCGAACAAGCCTGACGTGGTTCTATTGGACTACTTGTCCAAGCAGATCTTTTGAGGAGTGGCTATGATGTACGAACAGGACCTGACCAGCAAGGAACCTCGTGAAGGTAGGAATCACGGGAAGCTGCTTCTCGTCAATAGGGAAAAAAATCATTGTTAAATAATTCTATTTCAAGACAAAGTCACATTTATGGATCATAATCTTCATTATTTTTCTTCACTCGTCTGTGCCTTAGAGCTACCATAAGTTAGGATATCAAAATCAACATACAATTTATGTTCAACATTACTTCTCTTATGAAAATAAAAAAATGGTATATCGTAAGCGAATTCAGACATCCCGAAAATAGATTTATGATCTTTGTGACGACCGATATAATAGTAACCCGAGATTATAGAAGCATCATCGTGGCCACCAATAACAGCTTCAATACCCTTATGAGTCTCTTGACCACCAGTCAATGTTACCCATGCAAAATGTTTCTGGGAACCACAGAGTATCTACAATCAAATTTAATGAAAACTTTCCGGAACAATAATATATAATAAATATAATATTTATATACTTTAAGAGATTTTGTATGCAGATTAAAGTCACCAACAACAGTTGAGTTTGACAACACAAACTCATTATATGTCTTGGCAAAGATACTGCTTGTATATAGTCCACTATAAAGTTTGTTGAAACTTGCCTTCACTCCAAGACTTCTAGACAAGTAGAATTGCACGATGTATATATATTCCCCGTCATCATTCTTACCAGCAACAAAAGCGTCCAATGGAATTTCATCATCAAAATTACGCCAATAGTAGCCTTAAAAAGTAAAATTAACTAATTATTAAAGATGAGGATAGGAATAACCTACCAGGTAGGGAAGATAAAGACAAAGAAATATTAACTAAAACTATGACGAAACTAAAGAGAACCATATTTTTTTAAAATAAACTTTGTATAAAAGAGAACTTTTGAAATTGGAATCTTTTATATAGAAACCAAGTAATTTTCTGCTTTGCGGGCAATAATTATTTTATAGAATACGATAAGATTTTGTAGAATTGTAAGGTAATTGAAAATAAACTAATTTCACGAGTCATTTGTGTTTAATATCCTTGCATCTCTCTTATCTAGCCAGTATGAAGATCAATTATTTCCAAAAGTTTTAATTCAAAAGGGATAAATTAATTCGTGTTTTAGTATTCTATGTAATGTCAAAATGAAAATTCTTATAGACAAAAAAAATAATTGCTTGAGTAGGGAGAAAAAATCTCGTATGCAAATTAAAAATGAAGAAAATATTACAGTTCAAAAATTCCGAAGTAATAACAGTGATATGAAAAAATGGTGTGTAGCCGCCACGCACGTTAGAAGTGAAACTTTGCTGATGATAGGGCGAGAAGGGCTAATATTAAGTAAATAGAAAAATGAGTAGTAACGGTTGCATTTATTTTGTAATTTCCATAAGTTCGTCTTTCATCCGTTCTGCCGGTGTTTTCGCCATAGCACTTTTTATTTTACTTGTGCAATTTATTCAAAAATCACAATCCACTCAATTGTACAGTTGCGGTCACAGAATTTCGTCAGTAGTTGTCACTCATCTGACATTTGCTGTGAAAATGTCTTTAATTATTTATAACCTTAAATTTGAACTCTTATGACGTACTGCATACTGCTGGCATTTTGACAACGCCGCACCGGGCTTAGTGTGTTGGAGCACCATCCTGTTGCAAATAGATATATTATTATTTATAAGTTCATTTATTATTTAATAGAGAAAAACAGTTCAGACACAATTATTTTGTACCAACTTAGAACTTGTCAACATTGTATTGGTATCTCTATGGTTTTTTCCTTAAATTCTGATAAAATTAGACCGCTCTGTTAATTTTTTAAAATTTTACTAATTTGAAATTTAGTGCCGTTTTTATTTATTTTTTCCTCATGTAACCTATTGAGTATTTGATAACGTTGAAATCAGAATAAAAAAACTCTATGCGAATGTAAAAGCAAAAACATAGATTGCCATTAAAAAAATATTGATGACGTCATAACTGTCAAAAAAAGTGATGAACAAAAAATTTATACGTTCGTGGGATGCGCTGTAATTAGCCCTACCACATGCTTTTTAAGCTTTATTTCTAGCGCAAATACTAACGGAGTTACTTAATTTCCACACTGTATACACAATTGGAAAGGTCTGGACCTGTAAATGTGTTTAAAAAACGTGTACACCGATATGAGTAAAAAAAAAATAATAGTAAAGTTCCAGACAATTACAAAGGAAAGTGAAAATTCGGAGAAACTGCAAAAAACATAATTTTTGTATATATTTTCGATTATAACTGACGATAGGAACGATATATTTGGATGAGTCTTTATTTATTTTAGCGCCCCGTATGGGAATAACATTGAAAACACTCAATTGAAAATAAAAATATAATTATGTTGTGATAACCCCCCTTTACATTACCGCCACATTTTGAATTTGAACATGAAATGAAATGTCAATGACGTCACCAAACGTCAAATTTGAAAATTTGAAACAAACCGCGAAATTGAAAAGGTTGGCCAATGATCGTCAGACAAGGAAAGAAAAAGCAGAACCCTACGTTGTGTGATTTTTTTTTACAAGACAAGCAATGGCGGGACATTCAAACTTACCCAACAAAACAAACCCCAAATTCTTTGGATACATGGCGAGAGCTAATCAGGAGTGGAGCGCAAATTGATAACACAAAAATTATGGTTTTAAATGTTTATTCAGTTTGAACAACTTGAAGTGTCTTGAGTTTAATGATTGCGTACTGTGGTTAACAATTTCTGGTGTCTTCGAATTAAGTTGGTACACATGCTATTTCATAATGTTAACAATAATGATTCCAAATAATAAATAACAACGGACAATTTTACATGACTCCAACAGAGTAACAATTGGCGGCAAATAATAACCAATAATACAATTAAACAATCCTGCGGTACATGATGAGTGAGGTTAGATCAGCTAAATACATTCCACCCTTGAGCTTTTGTAGTTTACAGGAATTTACAACTGACTGATACAATGAAACATCTGAGAGGGAAACACAAGAATATCGAAACGCGTGGAGTTATCAAAGTGGGGAGCATGTAAGTCGGAGAGTGGTGGACCACAGGTAGATCCAATGGAAAGACTAAAGCGAAGCGAACAAGACAATTGTCTGTCAGTGAGGCCAGATTGTAGAGAGAGTTTACTATCATGGGGGCAAAACTTGCACATCCAACGGACCAAGAGAAATGAGTTTATTACGAAATTTTCCTCGACATAGTTACGTTGGTCTTTCTGGGGGGCTTGTACAAACCAAGTCCAAGTTAACGGCACTTCTCGCAGGGACTATTCTTTTAGTTATTTAGTATTTTAAAGATTAGTGAAGTAAGCAATTAGTCAGTAACTCGAAAACATTGCTGCAACTTTGACTACGTAGGTTCAAGGAATTAGTGGCAACTCCCTTTTTCTGGGCCCCTATGCACCCAAGAGACAATGGGCATAGGTATCCCCGAAAGTAGGGCCACCTAACTCCTTCTAACAGCAGCCTGCAACGCGGACCACGAACTGAACACTATTTGGTCGCTCTGTTGTCTCGAAACATGTACGAACAAACAACACAATAAATCAAATATACAGTAACGCAACGTTTGGTTTGGAAGTCATTTTGACACGGATACAATGCAATGACAGCAGCGGGCGCAACACGGAACGGGGCACAATAAAACTACAACATTACAACATGCACAAACTACACTAAAAACCGATCTTTGGCTTCCACGATGTCGAATAAGCGCTAGATGTCAGTTAACAGCGAACGACAAGAAATCGCAAGGGGCCGCAAAACAACGATAAAACACCGTTCAGAACCCCGACATTCAGGTGTGACGTTTGGCCAGCTTTTACCTTTTGTCTTCAGGTCTGACGGAGTTGGTTAATTCAAGTCAACAGAGTCCAAAATAGCTTTGTAACAACCGCAAGCTGCTGTCGGCCTCATAGGGAAAGACAGGTAGTTATTAACAAATTTATCTGAGTGGGAATCCAGTTAATTTGAGTTAGGGAATCACTTTGTTTTAAATTGAACGCGCGAGCCCTGTAACTAGAAGTCAACAACACATTGGAACTTTCCGAAATTGACAACAATAACTAAAAACAAATTACAACAACGACTTTAAGTTATTCGGGGTAACTGTGACTCATCAGCTTGGTAATTTATGCTACTGCAGAGAAAAGAAGGGCTGAAGGCAACTGATACGAAATTCAGGGCTCACGGAAGACTTCCAGTAGCAATAGTGAACATTATTTTAAACAAAGGCTAGCATTCTTTACAAGACATGTAGGTGCAAAGTAGGAACGACTCCATTTTCAAGATGGCGAGTTTTATGACGTCCTAGCGTCCAAAATGGCGGGCTAACTGTAAAATTTGAGATGGTTTTACCTAAAGATTTCCGATATGCACATGGAATAAACGTCGGTCAATTTCCTGGCCTCTCCGGACGGCGAGTCGGAAGAAAAATATAGAGCAAATGGTTACCTTATTTCCAAGAATACAATCACCTCACTTGGCTTGGGGACGCGACGGTGGAAATTTAACTGACTCGAACTAAACAAAAACTGGAACCTCCGCGAGATGGATCTCCCTTTCGAAGTCGAACGAACGCGTACAATTCTTTTACAACAAAAGGAAGCTCAACGGTGGAGTTATAACTATGCTTTAACAAAATGGCGAATTTAGCGAACAAAAAATAACGTGGTGTAACTTCAACGGAAGCTGGTTCCCACCGAAACTTCGCCCAGCTCCCTCTAGCGTATCCATCTCGGGCGGTAACGGTCGCTAAAGGCTAGGCTTCCAGAGCATTTGTCATACTTTGGCGGTGAACGGGTTGCAGCTCTCTTGGATGGTATTAATTTTGAATCTGGATATCTCAATGTTTTTATTTTTGTGTTTTCTGTCCAAAAACAAATTTATTGAAATTTGGATAGGACGTCTGTCGGGTCAGCTAGTATAATAATAAATTTTTAGATTATAATCTAGATAATTATCTATGAATATTGATAAAAATATTGACTCGTCTTTTTTGCCCGGAATTTTTTCTTTCTCTCTCCAACCCCTCTATATTCTTCCTACCTTTCGTTGGTATCTCTCTTCTCGTTCTTTGCTGCCTTTTTCTCTATATTTACTTTATTTTTATCTGCACCACGTGTTAGTCACAGATCTACTCTTTCATACCATCTTGGCTCGTTCTTGAAGAAAAATGTGGAACCATAGAACCATACAGCTATACATCATTAAATTAAAGATGAGTTGAAGAAACAAGAGCAACATGAAAGAAATGAAATGGAAGAAAATGAGTAACGGAGGATTGGAAGAGAGACAATAGAATAGAAAATGATTGGAAAGTGGAGAACGGTAAAGAGAGAAATTGGATGGAAGACATAGAGAAAAAGTGTGAGGTAGAGCCCAAAAGTTGTGAGAAAAATATAAGAGGGCACATAGGGAGAAAGACAGCGAAAATGGGAGACATGAGAAGAGATACCGAAAAGGAGAGGAGGATAAAAGATTATAACGGGAGAGTTATTGAGAAAAAGAAAAAGTGAAAGCCAGACATGGAAAGAGACAAGAGAGTTGTTGAAAACTCGTATGGGATGTGACTGAGATGCAAAATCCAAGTTTTCGACCTCGGCAGCCCTCCGGATCACTTTTGAATATCCCAAGAACTGTTGAATTTTCTCACTTTTTCGTTTTTTTCCCATTTTGACCATGAAGGAGCACGTTTTTTGACAAAGACTATTCTATACATTTTACAACTAGATTAAATTTGCTACAATTTGAAATCAGAATGGGTTCGCTAGACCTAATAGTTTCCGAGATACAGGTTTTCAAATTTTGGTAAATTTTCCAAACTTGATAATTCTAAGCCAATTTTCATGTTTCATCATATGCAATTGTCTTTCTATCTTCAATAACCTGTCTGAAATGATTCAGTGAAGTAAACATTTATTCAATTTAATATTTTGACAGAAGAATGTACATAGATATAGGAATGATAGAATATACATAATGAGAGATAGGAACCTAATGATGATTTCTGTGAACTTTATGTTATTAGTGAGTTAATACAAAGACGACTTTGAGCTGTGTTCTTTTTGTTTCGTTTCTTTCAAAACTCTCCGCTTCCGTTCTTCCTCTCCGCTGAGTAGATAGCAAAGGCCCTAAGGGTATCATGCGGTTGATTCACTCGTTAATATCGTGTACTTAAAATTCGTTATTAATTTGTGCCGTTGAGATACGAAATTCTCACTATATCCGCGAGTTCTACGTGTTTTATAATTATGTAGTGAGAGTTTGAAGGAAGGTAGAATAGTGTTGGTGAAAGAGAAAATGAGTTAAAACTCTACAAGCGTCTAGTGTTTTGAAAAATAGTGTTGCATACGTTTGACTGAGATTTATGTACATACAGCATGCCACAAGCGTTACAACAATCCTAAGTTGATTGAAGCATTTGTTAAACGTGGAGACAGAAATGCGACAAGACCAACAAGGGCTTCCACTGGGAAGTTCAACTTCAGAGAGCAGTGTTTCCTATGTGGAGAAGTCATAACAAAAGGAATAATAATTGAAGCTCAGAAGAAAAAAACGCAAAAAAAAGAAATACTGTGATCACTGTTGAGAAGAACTTCAACTCAAACATACTGAAAGCAGCTGAACGAAGAGGTGATGAAAATAAAGGAACGAATTTCAGAGGAGACTGATTTGGTAGCCCTCGACGCGAGATATCATCTGTTTTGTCAAAGGATGCTGTATAAAGCACCACCCGAAGGAGTTCCAAGCGGTGGCCGTTGACAGTCTACGATTGATGAAGCCATGGAGTCCATTTTTGCTTATGTCGAAGAGCATGCAGATGAGTGCCAGCAACAAACAAATATTTTGTTTACCATTTCAGAACGTCCAGGATCATGAAAATGATAATGAAGGAAGGAGATTGGCTGATTTGCTTGGCCCTGGTCCTTCGAAGAGGAGTAAACAAAATTAAATGTTTGTTAAATAAATTTTGTTTTTCAATTTGCGGTGACCGGTTGTGAACAGTGACCACCACCCCCTCTCACCAAACCTTCCCCCTCCTCCCTCACCGCCATTCAAAATGTCATATTGAATAAATGTACTTCACTGAGTCATTTCAGACAGGTTAGATATAAACACAACTGCATTTGATGAAACATGAAAATTGTATTAAAAGTTTGAAAATCTGTCAATCTTTGAAAACCTGTATCTCTGAAAGTATTATGTCCACCGAGCCCATTCTGGTTTCAAATTATAGCAAATTTAATCTAGTTGTAAAATGTATAGAATAGTCTTTGTCAAAAACTTGCTCCTTCATGGTCAAAATGGGCAAAAAACGAGAAAAGATCGAAAATTCAACAGTTCTTGTGATGTTCAAAAGTGATCCGGAGGGCTGCCGAGGTCGAAAACTTGGATTTTGCATCTCAGTCACATCCCATACAAGAAAAAAAAAACAAAACCTACTACCACCACTTGATGCAAATTACGATGTACTAGGTTACTGGACTAAAAGGAGAGGAGGATAAAAGATTATAACGGGAGAGTTATTGAGAAAAAGAAAAAGTGTAAGCCAGACATGGAAAGAGAGTAGAGAGTTGTTCAGAACTCGACATAAATACGTAAAAGAGAAAACATACATACATGGCGTTTTGATCGAAACGAGACACCCTCAATAACTTTTAAGGAAAAGAGATTTGATCAAAACCTTAAAACCGGTCAGTTTTTATATGGAGGGGGACATGTTTTGATCCAAATGTAGGCACGCTTGGTGCGACCCCATCCCTCTGACAGGAGCAAACCCTATTTTTTAAATAGGGAATATAGTTGAGTAATGTGTTTCGCAAGGGGCGAAAGCTGACGAAGCGTCGAGAATTCTTCAGCAACATTCAAGACACGGTACTAGATATAATAACATATTTCTTTAAACTTTGAAATTTTTTTATAACGTATTGCAATTAATACAAATTAATTAAGAGGGTCCTTAAAATTAATTAGACTTACGCTTCAGACTTCCTAGAAATTATATATATTTCTCCAAATATAATTTTTAGGAAGTCTGAAATGTAAGTCTAATAATTAATTTTATTCATTATTATTATTAGACCAGCGCAACGGTACTAATTTGAGTTGTTAGAAGTCTTGTTGTCATCTGAAAAAAAAAATAGGCGTAGCCGGGAGTGCTCAAAATAGAGCAAGTGTTTTAAAGACCAGTTATCCACGAATACTTTACGCTATTTTTTATTATACCAGCAATACTGGAAACAAATTAAGCACTAAAAAGTTTGAAATATTTTTTGTCGTGAGAAATCGAAATGGCGTAATAATATTGCCATTAGTTACGATAATTATTGTTTACGTTTTTCTCGCGTCCACGTCTGTCATTGCATTTAGTCGTGTCAGCAAAAATCGAGGAAAAATGAGTTAAAACGAGATTTCACCCGATATAGAAGCATTGGCCGAACAAGCGGAATCCAAAATACTACCATCGAAGTCGAAAGACCCATACCTGAAGGAATATGAGAAGTTTTCAAATTTGATGAAGTTATAATGATACCTATATTTCCTTGACAACCTTTAAAGCTCGCCGTGCTTTAATCGCCTGTATTCGCACGCTCAGGCGTGCTTTAAACGGCGATTCTGATGCAGGTATAATAAAAAATTTGTTAGTGAGCAATAAAGGGCAATAGACCCAAACAAAAAAGAAAACGAGAAAAAATAAGACAAAGAAAAGTAAAAAAATCTGTGTTTGCTTCTATAGTTCTAAATGAAAGATGTAGCATTATAGTTCTCCACGCACTCACCAGACTAGCGCCCTTGTTGCTGATCCCACCCCCCCACGGATCGGCTCCCCCACTCGGTACTCTCACCTTTACGGACTACCTGGACACCTAGATAAAAAGACGTGCGCTGGCCTTTCAAGATCAGTATGAGGGCTCCTCTCAACTCTAGCTTCTGGGTCCTCTGGGTGAGGACCAATCTATAAAAGTCTGCTTTTAAAACCTCTTTTGTGAATATAGTTTGTTACTTCCTGTATTACCGAGCTGAAGGTAAACATGTGGTAGAGAGGTTACGTAGCGAAAAATAGAGAAGGTGATATAAAGAAAAAATTAGAGAAGATATTGAGAAAAGCGGTAGGAAGGTATTAGAGAAAGGTAGGAAGAAAGAATTGGGCAGGGAAGAGGAGATATAGTCAGGAAAAGGAATAAATCGGCGAAGCTGGAAGATAACGACATCTAGGAGGCGCCACAGGAAGCGGATGAACAAAGACGATAGAAACCGCTCGCTCAGTCAGGGAAGCCTGGACTCTTACCTGGAGGAAAGGAAAAGAAAGAGAAAAGGGGAGGGTAGAACAGAAAAACAAGAAGAGGAGGAAGAGAAATTTTTTCAAAAAAGTAAAAAGACGGCGAGGTCTTCTGGAGTAAAGAAAACACAGAAGACATCAGAGAAAGAGAAGAAGACGGACACAGAGATAGAGAAAAAAATATTGGAGCTGTTGCAAGAGTTGAAGGAGGAGATGAAAGAAATAAAACGAGAAAACAAGGAACTCAAGAGAGAGAGAGAATTTAAAGAGAAGGAGAAGAGATGGGAAGGAGAGAGAGACTGGTGGAAGGAGAGAGTGGAAAAGCTGGAAGAGAGAATGGAAATCGAAGAGAGAAGAAAGAGGAAGAACAACATCGTGATAACAGGATGGGACGGGGAAAGAAAAAGTTATGTAGAGAAGTTTTTGAAGGAAAATGTAGAGGATAGTAAAGTAAAAGATTGTTACAGGATCAACAAAGATCAAGTATTGGTGGAGATGGAGGGATGGGGTGAGAAGGAAAAAATAATGAAGCACAAAGGAAAATTGAGGGAGAAGAGGGGGATATACATAGACAACGACCTCACAAAGAAAGAAAAAGATTTACAGAAGAAACTAAGAAGTATGGCGAAGGAAAAAAGGGAAGAAGGGAAAGAAGTAAGAGTGGGATACAGGAAATTAATAGTGGACGGGGAGCAATGGAGATGGAATCAAAAGAGAGAGAGACTAGAGGTTTTCCAATAAGAAGAAGAAGGGGAGGGTGGAAAAAGGGGGACAACGGCAAAGTAAAAAGGTAATTTACCCCATTTACAAAAAAGGGGAGAAAAATAAAGTAGAAAATTTCCGAGGGATAACTCTCCTAAACAGAGGGTACAAGTTGTATGCATCAATTCTGAATGAAAGGATGAGCAGAGAGATAGAGGAAAAGGGAGCATTACCAGACAGCCGAGCAGGATTTAGAGAGGAGAGGGGAACTATGGATAATGTGTACATCCTGGACCATTTGACGAAGAGTGAGTTAAAGAAGAAAGGGGGGAGGGTGTATGCATTATTCGTAGACTTCAAGGCGGCTTTTGACAAGGTGGACAGAGAGAGGATGTTTGAGTGCCTGAGGGAGAAATCGGTAAATGAATGGCTGGTAAGAAAGGTGGAGGAGATATATGAGAAGACAAAAAGTAAAGTGAAGGTAGGGGAGAGGGAAAGTAAATGGTTTGTGACAACAAAGGGAGTGAGGCAAAGTTGCCCGCTCAGCCCCTTGTTGTTCACGATGTATGTGGCAGATATGGACGGAATGTTAGAGAGAGGGGGGGTGTGTGGTAGGTAGAAAAAAAGTGTGGAGCCTGGCGTTTGCGGATGATGTGGTAATGGTGGCAAAGAGTGAAAGAGAAATGAAGGAAATGATAAAGAGTTTAGGAAAATATGTGAAGAAGAAAAGACTAGAAGTGAATGTAGAGAAAACAAAAATGCTGGTGTTCAATAAGAGAAAGAGGAAGAACGAAGAGAGTGATTAGAGGTGGGAGGGAGAAGTAATAGAACAAGTAAAAGAATTCAAATACTTGGGGTATGTGTTCAATGAAAGAGCCACAGATAAGGCACATATTAGAGAACTGGCAAGAAAAGCGAACAAGGTGATAGGATGTGTATGGGGAATAAGTGAGAGAAGGTGGGGAGGCGATTTTAAGAGGAGAATGATGATGTTTGAAAGTCTTATTGAAAGCGTGGAGCAGAGGTCTGGGGATGGAAACAACAAGAGGTGATAGAGAGGGTAGCAAGAGAAATATCTGAGGTGGGTGCTAGGGGTGGAGAGAGAAACGCCAGGGTACATAGTGAGAGAAGAATGCAGGAGGAATAGGTTGAGAGTGAAAGCGGGAAAAAAAGCGGTCAAGTTCGAAGACAGGATGGAAGGGAGGAAAGAATGTAGGATACTAAACGAGTGCTGGAGAGAAAAGAAGAAGAATTCAGAGGAGAATGATAGGGAGAATTACTACAGGAGGAATGGGTATGCAAGCAAAGAAATAGAGAGACTGAGAGAAAGAGGCGTGTGGATGAATGTAGAACTAAGTGAAAGAGATAAGGATACGGAGTCAAGAGAGGAGAGAAAGAATTAGAGAATCCAGATACAACGGTAAGTACGGAAGATGCATGATCGAGGAAGTACCGAAGTATTTGGGGAGGGAGAGCGAGGAAGAAAGAAAGATGATGGCGAGGTTTAGGTGCGGAAATGAAGAGAGGGAAAATACGTATTGGGCAGAAGATAGAGGAAGAATGTGTAGAATGTGCTATGAGGAAAGAGAGACGATTGAGCATATGTGGAACGAGTGCAGTGAGATGAAACAAAGAGAGAGGAAAGAAAGAGAGGATATACTGAATGTAGATGGAAGGGAAATTAAATGGATGAAAGAGGTATGGAAGAGGATGGAAAAGGGAGAAGAGGAAAGGGGAGGGGAGAAGAAATAGAGAATTTTATTTAGTTTTTTTTATTATTATAATTGTTAAGTTTACTTGTATATGTATAGGAATCAGAAAGCCCGTAGGGCAAATAAAGATTTATTGGTAGATTGAATTTCCCTTTCGAATCGACAACCGCAAGAGTTATCCTCGCCAACCGGCGGGCCACCACACAGACAATTCGGAAAACTATAATACCGGTGACATTAAAAGGGCGAACGTTTTCGACACCGATTGTCTGTACAGACACCGGCCCTGAAGCAGCCACTCTGCTAGGGGTGGACTTCGCCAAAATTGCGGGATTAGTAGTGGATTACCGCAACGGACTCTACCACTTCCAAAGAAGCCTCCACGAGGTATACCGATTCATAAGCAAAGAGCGTAATGCCCCGTTGCCTATGGGGTCTACCAAACATAGAACAAACGAGTTCGGAGAAACCGGTACACGTTATGGAACCGAACGCCCCATCACCGACGAACATACAGTTTGACTAAATCATGAAGAGTGACGGAAGGTCCTACGCCACCGGCAGCTGTGTATTGGCCTCTACGCCACCGGCAGCCGCCAATACACATAAACCGACCACCACACGAAGACATTCTTTCACGCAAAGAATTTCAGTGGCAGGACGCCGAATTTGCCATCGTTGAGATGTATGCCCAAGATGGCGCCCTGGAAAACGACTTTTTTCCCACGATTGAACTAGGCTCCGTAAAAATCCCACACATGACCGAAGTTCAGGAACACAAACTAGATGAATTACTTCGGCACAACGAGAAACTGTTTGCACGGTCCGCCAACACCACACGCCGAACACAGAATAGAGACCGGAGACAGTGCTTCCGTGTCCAGCCCGCCGTACCGGATGTTCCCCTCATGTCAAGAAGCTTTAAAAACCGAGGTGCAACAACTCCTCAAACTAGGAATAATCGAAGAATGCGAGAGCGCCTGGGCATCACTACAGGAAACTCAACGCAATTACCAAGCCACATGTATACCCTCTGCCGCGCTTAGAAGATCTACTGCACTCGACAGGCGACGTCACTTACATCTCAACCGTTGATCTGAAGGCAGGATACTACCAGATCCAAGTGGCCCCTGAATATCAAGATAAAACCGCGTTTATCACCCCCCTCGGAGTACATCGCTTCAAGAGTCTTCCTTTCGGACTCCGAAACGCGCCAGCTACGTTTCAACGCCTGATCGATCGATTTAAGTTGGGCCTAAACCACGTGACCGTCTTGGTATATCTAGATGATCTCATCATCATATCATCATCATTTGAAAAACATCTGTCCCGTGGAATACGCCAGCCGATTACTGAAAGCGGCTGAAAGAAATTACTCCACGACCGATCGAGAAGCTTTAGCTATGGTCTGGGCTGCGCAAAAATTTAGACCATACTTAGAAGATGCTCCGACCATCATCGTAACTGATCATCAACCGCTAAGATGGCTATTGTCACTATAATCACCCAGCGGAAGGCTTGCAAGATGGTCATTACAACTACAGCCGTTCAACATTTCCATCAGTTATGGTCCAGGAAAAGCAAACGTTGTCGCAGATACTCTCTCTCGTCCCTCATGTAGAGACTCCGATGTACCGCCGTGTCCCGTGTGCCTAATCACCTTCCAAGTCGCAAGCACCCGTGAGGGACAGTTACAAGACTCCGAAATCAAAAAGATAATTGATGCTATTGAGACCGGGTATCCTGAAGATCCAGCCTAGTGAATTCCTAATTAGCCAGGGTGTATTCCACCGGTCCTCCCATGATGGTAATTCCGAGGAAGCCCTATTGGTAGTACCAGAACAAGAGAGAGAAGCCGTTTTGAAAGAGTACCATGATGCACCGACAGCTGGTCATTAGGGGATCTGACTTTACAAAAATCAGGAAGAAGTACTTTTGGCCCGGAATGCGCGCCTCAATAGCTCAACATGTTAAGACCTGCGTACCATGTCAAAGATACAAAGCGTCGAATTTAAAACCTGCGGGATTATTACAAACCCCTATGATGCAGCAGCGATTTGTAGTAATTGCGATTGATCTATTCGGGCCTCTGTCGAAGAGTGAAATCACTCTTTGGGTAGAATTGTTCCCTCTCACCCAAGCTACAGCAGAGAACTGCGTATGGACGTTAATTAACGAAGTTTTCTTACGATTCGGAGTACCCAGAAGACACAACCAGGTGTCAAGGAACCCCCCCAAGGAGCCGTGAGACCTTGTCGTTGGTGGGGGGGCTCAGGGGCCTGCTACTCCATAGGCATTTGGTCTTGTGGAGTGGTAGGCTTCTGCAAAGGACGGCTCGAACCCCCGAAGAGTTATGGCGGCGGCAGTCATGACACGGAAACTGGCGATACCGGGGGGCATCTTAGCTACGGTCTGTTGAGCGAGAGCAGGTCGTCGATACCGCAACCGGGGCCCGCATCGCAATAACTCCTGGAAGCGCAACGGGGGTACGTTATGTGTGGAACCTCGGCCGGGGGACCTGCCTTAATTGGCCGGTCCGGGAGGAGTCAACCTCTATAAAAAATCCGCAACCTCGAGGTCGGTAAGAGTTCAGGTGCCGAGGGGGTAGTGGGCTGTTGCATGGAAGGCTCCCTGGTTGACGCGTGAGGACAACTCCTAGCGGTGAGCTCTCTGCAGGGAACCTGGCGCACCCTGCAGCATTCAGCCTTTCCCCCGGAATGGGCGTCACCCGGGGGGTGACCAGTGTTTTGTCCCGTACTCGTGGGGACAAAAATTAACCCTTATGTTCCAGGTGCAGATGGCGCCTACGGTGCCGAGGCTAGAAAGATGGAGTCGGGTAGCGGTACGCCCCAAGACTTCATGGTAGTGTCAACGGCGGGCAAATGGAGCTCGTCGAGGAAGGAAGAGCCGGGTGAACATGACCCAAAGCTCGCTCAGTCGCCATACGTGCTACTGAACAAGATGGGCACGCCTCAGCAAAAGGAGGTGAGATCCGGAAGATTCCGGACCCTTGACCAGGTAACGTTCGTCTGCTCGCCTGAAGACGAAGGAAAGAAAAGGAAAAGGCTGGAAGAGACTCCGGAGTCAGACAGACAGACGGAGAGGGAAGATATTAGATCACTGATTGAAGGACTCGTGGCTAATAGTTATAGTTTAAGGTCGGCGCTTGGCAAGCAGATCAATGTCGACGTTGAGATAAGAAGTTTTGCAAACGAAGTTCATGCCGGGATCACCGAACTGGAGGCGCGGCAGGAACGACTGTTGTTGTCCTGGACACAGGACAAGAGAACAAGAATCATGGCACCGGAGGTGTCCACGGAAGAGAAGGAGGTGCAGCGGCAGCAGGACACTGTAACCGTGGGGTGCAGCCCGATCAAGATCGGATCGCCAGAAACGGAAGTAGAGGTTAACGACTCAGTTTTCCAGGGTGAGGGGACGACTCCGCTACCGGTGGTACCGAGGAGGCCGCAGAGGGTGCCAATGTCGGTAGACAAATACCGAACGGCGATAAGGGAGGTGGCACTTCACATAAAGAAGGTGCGCAAGCAAATTGACAAGGTTCCGAACACGGAACGTAACATCAACTTTGGATTCGAAGACCTCGAGGAGGCCTTCGAAGCTGTGGAGAACTTGGAAGGTGCTGTGATGAGCGCCCTCGAGGACAAGAGAGGCCGCAGGAGGTCGAGCATTGGGGGCCGTCCGGGAGACCTGGCCCGACTGAGAGGTTGTTCGCATGCAGAGGTGCAGTGCAACGTAGAAAGCAAGGAGGCGAGTGTCCAGTGTGACCTTGCCACCAAGCAAGAAGAGGAGGCGAAACGCGTAAAGAAGGCGAGTGACGTCTCAGTAGAGTTTGACGCTGTTAAATCTTTTGAAGATTTCAGGCGGGTGGCGGTACTGGAGTGGAACCAAGGGACATTCCAGACGACAAGAATTCTGGCGGCCAGTCCTTTTGGGGCACCAGAAGGCGCGGACCTGGCTGTTATCAGGTCGAGCAAGAAGGAAGAGGTGGGACCTCTAATGAGACTTTTCCACTTTCGGCACCCGGAATACCGAGAGCGGATCGTCAGTGTGGAGGGAATGCGGCAAGACCTCATTACCATCCACAGGGAAGTAGCCTTCGAGCTAGATGATGGTGAGACCTGTAAGTGCGGTAATAACACCTACGTAGTTACAGGTGACAGGTGAAAATGGCAAAGGGCCGTTGGAGAAAACGTTTGGTTCTCTCATGCAGCTCCGAGAGCGCGTGAGGAAATCCGGCAAAGGGAAGCTCGTCGTGGCCAGCGACGTGGTGAGAGACGACACGTACATGAGAAAGATGCTGGAGTACGTGTTCAGAGGAGATGACGTTGAGGTAATGCTGTGCGTGCCAGTGTCGAAAGAAGGCAAGATGGAGAGGAAAAGCGAGAGCAAGGTCGTGCCCCCTCCTCCAAAGCGAAGCAGACAGAACAAGGGAACGGCACTTGTCCTGAGGAAAGAGGAAACCACCTACGCGGACCTTGTCAAGGTAGTTCGAGCAGGTTTGATGGAGTCAGACTGCAACATAAGCAGCGCAAGGAAAACCAAGGAGGGAGATCTTCTCTTGGTGATGGAGAAGGGCGAGCAGAACGCCCAAGAGATTGGAAACAAACTGTCCTCAAAGATCGAGGGGTTGCATGTGAAGGTTTCGACCAGAGGAGAAGGTGGGGACCGCGTCTTGCATGTCAAGGACCTGGACGCGATAACCACGAAGGAGAAAATCCTGACAGGCCTACGACAGGCCCTTGGACAGGAAGAAGATGCCACTAGCATCAAGGTGACGTCGCTCCGGGGAGCGTACGGGGACAGTCAGGCGGCCACGATCAGGGCCCCGAAGAAGGCGGCGGAGGCACTCCTCGCCAAAGGACGCATCCAGATCGGAATGGTCAGATGCAGGGTGAGAGAAAGAATGGAGGAACTTCTCTGTTACAGCTGCTGGGAGTCCGGCCACCGCGCCAGAGAGTGCAGGGGGACGGACCGCAGTCAACTGTGCCGAAAGTGCGGCGGAGAAGGTCATGTCGCAAGAAATTGCGACAAGCAGACGTACTGCCCAGTGTGCCAGGTTCCAGGGCATAGGGCAGGAGGTGTGGCATGCGCAGCGAATAGCAAGAGGCAGCGGCGCGGAGGAGATGAGAAGCCACCGTGAATTTTGTTCAGGTGAACTTGAATAGGAGCAGGGCAGCTCACGATTTAATGGAGGTGAACTGCGGAGAGAGGAACTGGGAAGTAGCCTTGGTTAGTGAACCCAATGTAAGAGTTGCAGGTAGCAAGAGATGGTATATGGATCGAGGCAATGATGCCGCCATAGTAATCAAGAATCGGATCCTTCGCCCCAGTGCCAAGGGCAGGGACGTGAGTTTCGTGTGGATGGAATTCGATGAGTGGACGGTGTATAGCTGTTACATGTCCCCCAATGCAGAATTCGAGGAGCTGGAGGCAGCTTTGGATCGACTGGCCCACAGCATACGGGGCCAGACGAAGCCGTGTATCATTGCCGGAGACTTCAACGCCCAGTCGCCGGAATGGGGAGGGACGAGGCGAGACCGCAGAGGGACTGCCATGTCGGAATTTGTGGTGTCGCTGGGACTGGTTGTCCACAACGACGGAGAGAAGCCGACGTTGATGAGGGGAGTATATTCTTCCTTTATTGACTTAACGCTAACTTCTGCCTCTGTTGCAGGCAGATTGACCAGATGGAAAGTCCTCGACGAGGAAGAATCGCTAAGTGATCACAGGTACTTGTCCTTCACGGTTGCGGAGCGGCGCCGTGCCCGGGAGGACGAGTCCTGGGTGGAAAGTGATTAGAACGAGGGTGGAGGCCTTCGTTCTTAGTTTTGAAAGGGAGGCTGCGGCCCGTTCGCGGGCTGGCAGTCTCGAGTTGACGCAGGCTCTGACGGCGGCATGCGACAGCGTGTTTCCCAGGAGAAGGTGTCAACAAAGGAGTGCCCCGGGACGAAAACCGGCGTACTGGTGGAATGAGGAAATCGCCGAGGCGAGGAACCAGTGTAAGGCTGCAAGGCGCAGGCTAACGAGAACGAATCGCGCACGAGCGAGAGATGGAAACGCCACAGTGATTGCTGAGGCGGAGGGAGAATACAGGTCCAGTAAGAAGAATCTTAGGGACCTGATAAGGAAGGCCAAAGAGGCCAAGTGGAAGGAATTGGTCGAGGAAGTACAGAACGACCCATTCGGACTGGGTTACAAGATAGTGACCCAGAAATTGAGGATCGACGACGGCGGAGCGACTGTCCCGCTGACGCCGCAGTTTAAGACGCAAATCGCGGAGCAGCTCTTCCCGAGGCATCCCGTGACAGAGTGGAACGTTGAAGACGGCGACATAGCCGACGCAAGGGAGTTCGAAATCGAAGAAGTCAAAGAAGCCGCCCGCAAGTTGCGGCCCGGCAAGGCACCAGGACCTGACAACATCCCAGTGGAAGCAGTCAGAGCGATCGCAGCCGGCGGGGCGGGTTGCTCGTATCTCCGAGAGGTGTACAGCCGTCTGTTTCGTGACGGGATCTTTCCCAAAGAATGGAAAGAAGCTAGACTTGTTCTTTTGAAGAAGCCAGGGAAAGAAGGAACGGCACCGAAGGACTACCGTCCCTTGTGCCTCCTTAGCGTTGCGGCCAAACTTTATGAGCAGCTGATTCTTCGGCGGCTCAATGAAGAAATGGCAGAAAAGGGCGGGCTCAGCGACACCCAATATGGGTTCAGGCGGGGACGCTCAACCATGGACGCCATTGCGGCAGTGATGGAGACGGCGATGTGGGCCAATTCGGGCCGAACCAGGGCGAAACACTGGTGCGCTCTGGTCACTTTCGACGTGAGGAACGCCTTTAACACGGCGGGATGGAAGCACATTATGGATGCCCTCGAGGAGATAGGCATTTTGGTGTGCTTGAAGAAGGTGATAGGTGACTACCTATCGGAAAGAGCGATCGGGCTGGGAGATGGAGGGAATGACGTCTTCCGAGTGACGAGCGGTGTTCCGCAGGGTTCAGTCCTTGGGCCCACTCTGTGGAACATTGCGTACGATGGGGTACTCCGCCTTCGACTGTCCCCAGGGGCAAGAACAGTGGCGTACGCCGACGATCTGGCACTAGTGGTGGCGAAGAGACATCTTCGCGACTTGGTGCAGACAGTGAACAGGGCGATCCGACAGATCGGAGCATGGATGGAAAGCAGAGGCCTGAGCATGGCCCCTGAAAAGACAGAATCTGTCCTGCTGCTTGGCAGGAGAAGAGTACCTGAGGATGTCGTCTTCCGATTCATGGGAGTCGACCTCAAGCCGCAGAAGGTGGTAAGGTATCTCGGAGTGGATATCGACCAAAGAATGTCGTTCGTGCAACACGTAGAAAAAGTGACGGCCAAAGCAGAAGCACTGACGGCCAAGCTGGGAAGGCTTATGCCGAATGTGAGAGGACCCACTCAGGCGAAGAGATGTCTGCTGGGAGAGGTGACGAATTCAATCACGCTGTATGCGTCCTCCGTCTGGGGACCGACGGCCTTGAAGCTCCAGAAGAACCGGAACATGATTCTCAGTGTGCAGAGGAAGACTGCTCTGAGGATCACCTCGGGGTACCGGACAGTGTTGACGGATGCGGCCCTAGTAATCGCGGGGGTCGTTCCATTAGACCTGCGGATCAGAGAAGGTCGAGAGACCAGAGAAGGGGAAAGAACCAAGATGGAAGCTCGACAGAGGTCCATCGAGGAGTGGCAGGAGAGGTGGGATCGATCCACGAAAGGAAGGTGGACGCACCGGCTGATACCAAATATCGGCAGATGGTTGCGCCTTCGAGAGAGATTGGGAGGACAGGTGACGTACTGCTTCACCCAGGTGCTTTCGGGCCACGGAGATTTTTGATCCTACCTGCACAGGATGCACAGGGCCGAAGATGACAGATGTGTCTACTGCGGAGCGGAAGACACGGTAGAACACACCGTATTTCATTGCGGAAGGTGGGAGCGGCAGCGACTGAGAGCACAGATGCTGCCTGCAGAGGGAGAAGTTCTCACGCCGGAGAACATGGTGGAAACCATGGCTCGGTCAGAAGAGAACTGGAAAGAAATTCTCAGCATGGTCGAGAACATCCTCCAAAGTAAGGAGTGCGACCAGAGAAGGAGAGAAACGGAGGCGGAAGAAGCGGGCCTGGATGGACCGTGATTCATGATCCGCCGGTCGACGCTTTTGATGCGGGACCACGGAAGAAGCCGAAAGGCAAGACAGACTTCTCCCTTGAAGTTATGCCGTGAGGTGATCCCGAGGGGTGAAGCAGAAGGAAAAAGACAGCCCCGCTCGGACAGAAGCCGGGCCGGGGAGGTTCCGGGGGGCCACTTGCCTGGTTAGCTACGGCGCCAGCTACGCCCCCCCCCCCCCCCCAAAAAAAAAAAAGGTGTCAAGGAACGGGATATAATCCTTCATAATCTCACATTCGGGCGGGTATTACGATCCCCCGCCTACGCAACTAGGGACCTCCGCCAGATTATCCAGGCCCGCTCATGCAAGTTTGTTTCAAAACGCGACGGGCCCTACATAATTCTCTCAGCAAAACGACCCTGCAGCTACGAGGTCGCCGGCCTAAACGACCCTACGACAGTCTTTTGAATCTACCATTCGTCAGCCCTAACAACTTTCCAGGGGCATGACGATGGGTCGACCACACAACACGATCAATTAGATTGTAGCACCATAGTTCTCCACGCGCCCACCAGACTAGCGCCCTGGTTGCTGATTCCACCCCCACACGGATGGACTCCCCGACTCGGTACTCTCACCCATTGCGCGCATCCTCAACCCTTACGGACCACCGACACCCAAATAAAAAGACATGCGCTGGCCTTTCGAGATCAGAACGAGAGCTTCTCTCAATTTTAGCTTCTGCGTCCTCTGGGTGAGGACCGTTAGCCGGAAGAGACCAATCTCTAAAAGGCTCCTTTAATAAACCTTAGTACATATTTTGTGAATATAGTTTGTTACTTCGTCCAAATGTTTTGATCATCGCCCCAAACACCAACCCTACATTTTTCAGTTTACCATTTTTTTTATGAGACTTTTATTGTCCTTTTGTTGTATCTTCAATAATTTAGAATTTATTAGTGACACATTTGAACCGGAGGCATAAATCTCAGAAACATTTAAAGTATCATTATTTAGTTGCTTTCTCAGGGATTAGGACAAGAAGTAAACGGAAACTTGGTTAAATTGCCGACGTTTCGTTGACATTTTTTTTTTGCAAATTCTTTAGGGGTTCTCTAACTAGTTACTAGTTACATGTTTTGGTGCAATAGTAGGCACGCTTGGTGTAACGCCATACCCCTGACAGGAGCGACCCCTATTTTTTAAACAAGGAATAGGGGTTGAGTGACATGTCGTTTCAAAAGTCTTTTAATTGTCTTTTTAACCACATAGTTATTTTTTTAATTATATAGTCTATAAGTTAGTAATAAAAAAAAATTAACGGATTTGTTTTGTATCTAGACTTGCAATAAACATTATTAGATAATTTATTATTGATTTGAATAATGTTTTAATCAAATTTGTCGTCAGTTGTACCCATTTATACCAATTATTCCGAAAATAAAGTGAAAAATAATCTGAAAACAAAATATTCGATAAAGCAACTGTACCATTAAACACTAAATTTATTTTGATATCAAATGTTCAAAATGATTCCCATCGACTTGCACTGATACAGCCGATTATCAAATGCACTTCTTACGTTACGCAACGTGTCCGGTGTTATTTTGTCGACATTTCAGGATAATTTTTTGGCACAAATCTTCCAGAGAAGCTGGTTGTGTCGCATAAACTTTGGACTTGAGGTGTCCCCACAAATAAAAAATCTAGAGATTTCAAATCAGGCGATCTAGCTGGCCGTTCTACAGGACCTCGTCTACCAATCCAGTGGTCGGGGAAGTTATTATGAGAATAAGCAAACTACATAAAAGCTCCTTCATTACAGTCTAATAATTTATTACTTTATCTTTGTGTTAATTACATAATACGAATGTGTATGAATGATGTCAAAATTATTTTTGAATACCTACTAATCTAATCAATAATAAATTGTCTAATAATTTTTATTGCAACTTTGTTATCGTTAATTGCAAGCATGCCTAATACAAAACAAATCCGTTAAAAAGATGTTTTCTTTTTAATTACTAACTTATAGAGTATGTAATTAAAAAACTTTCAAACGACATGTCACTCTATCTACGCCCCCCTGTCCAAAGGATGTCTCAAGGGGGCCTGTCTGTCTCAACGGGCCCCCCTGTCTGAAGACTTCAAGTCATACATAGTTCCTATTTTAGAATTAAACAAATTCAACTTTCGACTTCTATATGTTGATAACCGAAGCCCTCGGGCCCGCCTGATTCGAAAAAAATCGTAGTGCTTGAATTTCTCGCAGATATAATTTTACTCAGATCTGTCCAGTTCGAGAAGTCTTTTAATTTCTATTCTGGTTTGATCGTTATGATAAGGTTTGTATTTTCTCTCCCATTTCATTTGCAGTTCCAAGGATTTTTTGTTTTTATTTTCCTATTTTCCAAACTTTTAGGTTCTGCGTTCTGTTATTATCTTTCGGGTATAGTAGCTTCCAATCCTCCATTTTATACATCACCGAGCCATCTCAGTTATCTCTCCTTCACGGTATCTCCTATACGTATCATTTTTTACTTTGTCTCGCCTTTTTGTTCCATCTATTTTCTTTAAAAATCTATGCCGCGTTCATTATATTTTCGCTTCTCTCCGTTCAGATCCAATTTTCATATAATTATAATTATATTAGGGTTGGTTTACGTTTTACTATTTCTGTAGTCTGAAAGTCCTTGAGAAGCTTATTTCTATACCTGTCTCACTTCCTTTTTCGATAAAATTTGTAATTTCGTTTTATTGGCGTTCCAGCCTTCTTCACATTTTAGTTTTTTATTTTTTATTTTCATTGTTTATTGACACCGCTTTTTTGGATTTTTTATCGTTCATACATTATCTTACCACGTTCGCGCCCTTATTTTTCATCTTTGCATTTTTCGTTTTACATTTGTAAATCTTTCTCTTTTTGCTGATTCCTTTCTTCTTTATAGGTAATTCTCAAAACTTTCTTCATTATTCATGTTTTCTTATTTTGTCCTTGTTGGGCTGGTGTTTAGGGTGCTGACCTGACCTGATCAAAACACTTGGACGAAGTAACAAACTATGTTGACAAAATATATTGTACAGAGATTTTAAAAGCAGACTCTCAGAAATTGGTCTCTTCGGGCTAACGGTGCTCACCCAGAGGACGTAGAAGCTAGAGTTGAGAGAAGCTCTCGTTCTGATCTTGAAAGGCCAGCGCACGTCTTTTTATCTGGGTGTCCACGTAAGTCCGTAAGGGTTGAGGGTGCGCGCAATGAGTGAAAGTATCGAGTGGGGGCGGATTCAGCAACAAGGGCGCTAGTCTGGTGGACGCGTGGAGAACTATGGTGCTACATTCCTCCTCGCTTTTCGTGGTCGACCCCGTCGGCGGAGTGGTTGTACCGGCAGTGGTACAGCTTTTGCGTCATGCCCCTGGAAAGTTGTTAGGGCTGACGAATGGTAGACTCTCAAGACTGTCGTAAGGTCGTTTAGGCCGGCGACCTCGTAGCTGCAGGGTCCTTTTGCTGAGAGAATTATGTAGGGCCCGTCGCGTTTTGGAACAAACTTGCATGAGCGGGCCTGGAGAATCTGGCGGAGATCCCTAGTTGCGTCGGCGGGGGATCGTAATACCCGCCCGAATGTGAGATTATGAAGGATTATATCCCGTTCCTGGACACCTGGTTGTGTCTTCTGGGTACTCCGAATCGTAAGAAAACTTCGTTAATTAACGTCCATGCGCAGTTCTCTGCTGTAGCTTGGGTTAGAGGGAACAATTCTACCCAAAGAGTGGTTACGCTTTGCGGCAGAAGCCCGAATAGATCAATCGCAATTACTTCAAATCGCTGCTGCATCACAGGGGTTTGTAATAATCCCGCAGGTTTTAAATTCAACCCTTTGTATCTTTAACATGCCACGCAGGTCTTAACATGTTGAGCTATTGAGGCGCGCATTGCGGGCCAAAAGTACTTATTCCTGATTTTTGTAAAGTCAGATCCCATAATGACCAGCTGTAGTTGCATCATGGTACTCTTTCAAAACGACTTCTCTCTCTTGTTCTGGTACTACCAATTGGGTTTCTTCGGAATCAGCATCATGGGAGTACCGGTGGAATACACCCTGGCTAATTAGGAATCCATTAGTCTGGATCTTCAGGATACCCGGTCTCGATGACATCAATTATCTTTTTGATTTCGGGGTCTTGTAACTGTCCCTCACGGGTGCTTGCGGCTTGGAAGATGATTAGGCACACAGAAAACGGCGGTACATCCAAGTCTCTACATGAGGGACGAGAGAAAGTATCTGCGACAACGTTTGCTTTTCCTGGAGCATGACTGATGGAAATGTTGAACGGCTGTAGTCGAAATGATCATCTTGCAAGTCTACCGCTGGGTGATTATAGTGCTAATAGCCATCTTAGCGGTTGATGATCAGTTACGATGATGGTCGGAGCATCTTCTAAGTATGCTCTAAATTTTTGCGCAGCCCAGATAATAGCCAAAGCTTCTCGCTCGGTCGTGGAGTAATTTCTTTCGGCCGCTTTCAGCAATCGGCTGGCGTATTCCACGGGACGTTCATCGGGTCCCTCCCCCTGGAGGAGAGCTGCACCAAGTGCATAGGAATTGGGGTCGGTCCTGAGTGTGTATCCTATATTCCAAGCAGCATGTCTCAATATCCGAGCGTCGTGAGCGCGTCTGTTAGCTTCTTGTATGCATTTTCTTGGGGCTGTTTCCATTCGAGCGGTCGGTTTGCATTCCTTGCGGCGAAATTAGGTGGCCCAAGTATTTCACTTGGCTGCACGCAAATCGACACTTTGCCTGATTCATTCGTAGGTGGAACTGGTTCAATCTAGAAAACGTTACTTCCAGATCGCTAAGGTGTTTTTCAAATGATGGTGAGATGATGATGAGATCATCTAGATATACCAAGATGGTCACGTGGTTTAGGCCCAACTTAAATCGATCGATCAGGCGTTGAATCGTAGCTGGCGCGTTTCGGAGTCCGAAAGAAAGCCTTTTGAAGCGATGTACTCCGAGGAGGGTGATAAACGCGGTTTTATCTTGATATTCAGGGGCCACTTGGATCTGGTAGTATCCTGCCTTCAGATCAACGGTTGAGATGTAAGTGACGTCGCCTGTCGAGTGCAGTAGATCTTCTAAGCGCGGCAGAGGGTATACATCTGGCTTGGTAATTGCGTTGAGTTTCCTGTAGCGATGCCCAGACACTCTTGCATTCTTCGATTATTCCTTGTTTGAGGAGTTGTTGCACCTCGGTTTTTAAAGCCTCTTGACGTGAGGGGGACATCCGGTACGGCGGGCTGGAGACGGAAGCACTGTCTCCGGTCTCTATTCTGCGTTCGGCGTGTGGTGTTGGCGGACCGTGCAAACAGTTTCTCGTTGTGCCGAAGTAATTCATCTAGTTTGTGTCCCTGAACTTCGGTCATGTGTGGGATTTTTACGGAGCCTAGTTCAATCGTGGGAAAAAAGTCGTTTTCCAGGGCGCCATCTTGGGCATACATCTCAACGATGGCAAATTCGGCGTCCTGCCACTGAAATTCTTTGCGTGAAAGAATGTCTTCGTGTGGTGGTCCGTTTATGTGTATTGGCGGTTGCCGGTGGCGTAGAGGCGTGCCTGGCAGATGGGTCCATAGTTCATGGTCAAATTGGACCTTCCGTCACTTTTCATTATTTAGTCAAACTGTATGTTCGTCGGTGATGGGGCGTTCGGTTCCATAACGTGTACCGGTTCCTCCAAACTCGTTTGTTCTATGTTTGGTAGACCCCATAGGCAACGGGGCGTTACGCTTTTTGCTTATGAATCGGTACACCTCGTGGCGGCTTCTTTGGAAGTGGTAGAGTCCACTACAAATCCCGCAATTTTGGCGAAGTCCACCCCTGCGTCGGGGCCGGTGTCTGTACAGACAATCGGTGTCGAAAACGTTCGCACTTTTAATGTCACCGGTATTATAGTTTTCCGAATTGTATGTGTGGTGGCCCGCCGGTTGGCGAGGATAACTCTTGCGGTTGTCGATTCGAAAGGGAAATTCATTTTTTTCAGGACTCTCTAGAGTTCGCGTCCTGCTAAACTAGTGCGTGCTCCAGAATCCAAAAGGGCTGATCCTGGTACTCATTTTTAAGCATATGTCGACGGCAGGCCTCTTGTGTTGTTCTAACGAGATGGCGTTGAACTGGAAAGTCGGTACTTCAGGTGCTGGGTTTTGCTGCATGTACCGGAATTTTTCTTTCTTTGATTTTTCTTCCTTTGCCCTTTTTCGACAAACATTTGCTCGTGTCCCATGTTTCTGCAAAATGTGCACCGGACTCGTGGCTTTGCTTTTTCCTCGGCGCGGACCGTCGTCTTCTTTGTTCGGTTTTGCTTTGTGAGCATTGCTTCGATTTTACGAGCTTGCACGAGTAATTGTGAAAAGGTATTCACCGCAGCAAACGGGATCCTGGGAGTTGTAGGGCTGGTGTTTATGGTGCTGATCAAAACACTTGGACAAAGTAACAAACTATATTCACAAAATATGTACAGAGGTTTTAAAAGCAGACTTCTAGAGATTGGTCTTCACCCAGAGGACGCAGAAGCTAGAGTTGAGAGGAGCTCTCGTTCTGATCTTGAAATTGCATTGCGCTGTTTGTCTGAGGTTTTAGGTCATGTGACCCCTTAACCTCTATCTTTTTCGCCGGCCAGCAATGATGTTACTGGCGGCAGAAGTGATAGGCCCCGTTTGCCAACTGTTGACGCCACCGGTAGGGTGACTTCCCCAGTCTGCGCCCAGAACTCGTTTGACAGTTTTGCTGTTTTCGGACTGGCGTCTCGAATGAAGGCAATGGTGCTGACATAACGAGAACGCCGGATTCCTTTTTTGGGACATCGAATAATGAAAAAACACATAAATGAAAGAAAAAAAGGGTTTTACCTAATCCTGGTTCCTGTAAGAGAGGTTAGTACCTGAAGGGTGTCGCGAATGGAAGGGTCAGTGAAGCTGTCACCCTTCTAGCAGCGCCATTCTGGGCCGCTTTCTTCTCGATGGTCCACTCTCGTCGTAGTCGACAGCCTGTCTGACCAGTGGATTTGGGTGTTCTTCGGCCTTTTTGATGGTCCGAACGACGATCTCGTGGAGGAACTCCTTCAGCAGCGGGAGCCCGGCCTCTCGGTGGAGTTGTTCGTTTCTGACGAACCATGGAGCGTCGAAAGCTTGGCGGAGGAATTTGTTCTGGAGGACCTGCAACTTACTCATGTTTGTCTTCGAGGGGGCGTGTGCCCAAGCCGCCGAAGCATATGTTAGAGTCGGACGAAAGATTGTGCTGTAAATTAACAATTTGTTCTTTACCGACATCTTACTGCGCCTGCAGACCAGCGAGGAGAGCTTGCAGACTGCCATTTTCCCCTTACTCAGCGAGTATTCGAGGTGTTGGCGGAAGTCGAGCTTTTTGTCGATGATGACACCTAGGTATTTTGCCTGGTTGGCCCAGGGGATGACCCGGTCGAACATCTCGATTTCTCCCTCTGGTTGGACGAGTCGGCGCGTCACGAGGAGGGCTGTGCTCTTCTCGGGGTTAACGTCGATCATCCATTTCTGACACCAGTCTTCGAGCTTGTCGATGGCTTCCTGCAGCCAAGGCTGTCTTGATCTGGTGAGGATTGCTGTGTCGTCTGCGTAGATGGCGAGCGTGGTGTTCGCGGTCTTTGGGATGTCCGCGGTGAAGGCCGCGTACAGGGTTGGAGAGAGGACAGATCCCTGGGGGACGCCCGCTTCTATGTCGTGTGGACCTGTTTCGCAAAAAAGAATTAATTAGTTGAACCATTTCCAAAGGCACGCCGCACGAGTGGAGCTTGAAAACAAGTCCATCGTGCCAGACTGTGTCGAAGGCCTTGGCTACGTCGAGAAAAACAGCACCGGTCACTTGCTTTCGCTCGATCCCGGTGGCGGCGTATTCTACGACTCGGAGGAGTTGGTCGGTGGTGGAGTGTTTCGGACGGAATCCAAATTGTTCGTCTGGGAGGGTGTTGGTCATCTTGATGCAGTGGGTGAGTCTCTTCTGTATGACTCTTTCCGCCACTTTCCCCGCTGCTGAGAGCAGGCTGATTGGCCTGTGGTTCTGTGGGAATTTTGGATCCTTCCCGGGCTTCGGAATGAAAATCACCGTCGCGCGTTTCCATCTATCTGGAAAGTATCTGTGTTTGAGAATTGCATTGCAAATACAAACCAGGGCGTCGACGGCGCCGTCTGGCAGTTCTTTCAGCGTCCTCTTGCTGATGTTGTCCTGTCCTGGGGCTTTCTTCGGCTTCAGATGTTGGAGGATGTGTCGGACTTCGATTGGATTTGTGGGAGGGATCTCTGCTTCAGGGACTTCATCGATGATTTCCCGGACTTGTTCTTCCACTTCTTCAAGATGGTCGAAGTCAGCGTTCTGGAGATTGACTCTGCATTGCAGTTCCAGACTGTCAGCGAAAGTTTCGGCTTTGTCTTCGTCCGTGAAGACGACGCCGTTGCTTCCGTGGATCGGGGGGAGGGGTTTGCGGTCGTTGCGAAGGGCCCTGGCCATCTTCCAGATGGAGTTATTCTCTGTGCATAGTGACTCTAGCTTCTCTGTCCAACGTTCGTCTCTGAACTCTCGGAGTGCTAGTCTGACTTCGCATTGAAGTCTGTTTGCTGCAGTTCTGTCTGCAGCAAGGCCGCTGCGCCGAGCTCTTCTTCTCGCTCGGTTTTTCTCACGAATCAGATTCACGATTCGATACGGAATCGTGCGCCGCTGGGATGGCATCTGCGTGAGTTCTTCGCTCGCTTCCGTCAGCGCGTTGTTGATCTTGTTCTCGAAGACTTCGATTGCGGCGTCGATTCCTTCGGCATCCAAGGTTTGTGGAAAATCTCCGAAGTTGACTTCACAGTGGGCGGCGAATTCTGTCCAATTCACCCTCCTGGCGTGCCTCTCAACTGGGTCGTTGGCTTCCGTCCCGATGTGCATCAAGACGGGGCTGTGATCCGAGCTGAGTTCTGCGGCCACCGAGAGCTCAATCTGGTGGGCAACGTTCTTGACGATGGCGATGTCAAGAGTGTCGGGGACTCCTGTTTGGTAGTTATGGTAGGTCGGCTCGTCCGGGGCCTTAACTACCATCTCGGCGTTTCCTGTGAGGAAGGCGTCGAGAGTCCGCCCATTGACGTTCGTCGATTGGCTGCGCCAATCCAGGTGCTTGGCATTGAAGTCGCCTGCTGCGATGGTTGGAATGTCACCATCCATCAGTTCCCGCAGATCGTCTTCGAGAAGTCTGAAAGTCGGCTGGGGGCGGTTGTAACATGCAAACAGGCGGAGTGGCCCATTCGCTGTAGTTACTGTTACCCCAGTGGTTTCCATGTGTTGAAGATCTGAAACGGCTGCAACACAGTGTTTAATTACGTTTCTTACGTAAATCGCTGTGCCTCCTCCTCGACCTGCAGGTCGATCGTTTCGATGAAGTGTGAAGCCCTGAATTTTGGGATCTCTGGTTCCCGCCTGGAGTTTGGTTTCGCACAGAAGTGCGACGTCCACTCCATGGAAGGTGATGAATTCTTCGAGCTCGTTACGAGCTGCTTGAAGCCCATTGGCGTTCCAGAAGGCAATCTGCAGGGAATGTGGGATGAGGGAAATTCTATCCATCTAAAAATAAAGTAAATTAGTGCATTATTTGACTGGCAAGAGCGATCAAGGCTTTCGCCAGATCGCTCTTGTCTTTTGCAGCAAGGATCGATGTCAGGATGTTATTCCTGTGGCTGGTGAACTCAGCCTTTTCTTTGGCCTCGGTATTGGTCGTGTTTGCTGCCTCCAACGACTTGGGCCCACGTGGCGGTGCCGGGGGCGGTTGTTGGGGGTGGAATACTCCTGGGAGCGGCTGCCCGTTGGTTTTGGCCTGTCTTTTCGGGGCTTCCTTTCTTCGGCTTGGGGAAGTTGGGGCACCCTCTCTAGCTGGCCGTGTGAGGTCCACCACAGTTGGAGCACTTGGCGGGGGCGGAGCGGTCTTTGTTGCACTCCTCCGTTGTGTGTGCTGCACCACATTTGACACAGCGGTGTCCTGCAGTGCAGAATTGCTGCGTGTGGTGGAGCCTCTGGCAGCGATGGCATTGGTTGACTCCCTTCTTCTTCCGGGGTTCCTCCATTTTCACTTTCTGGATGGCTTCCTTCTGGCCTTGTTCCAGTTCTACCAGCATGAGTGGCAGCCGCTGTTCTCGCCGGTGCATCCTGCTTGTCTTGATGACCCTGATTCCTTGGGCCATTAGATCGTCGTAGACCTCTTGGGCGGTGATTCCCGTGGGGACTCCTCGGATGACCACCCTCTCATTTTTGTCTTCTGGCAACGTGTAACTGTTATGTTCCACGTTGCGAGTTCTGAGTTGATGAGTTTCCTGAAATCATCAGCAGTAGAGGCGTAAATCCGAATGCCACCATCTGCGGTCGCAGTGAACCGATGGTGGTTGATACTCTTTGATCGCATTTCTGCGTCAATCCTGGTCCAGTGTCGGGAGTCCACTACGTTGATGGGAGGGATTCGTCCCTTCCTCAGGGGCGTGGTGGCGGCGGTGGCTGTGGCGGCAGTCTCGGGGTGGTCAGCTTTTGTCTCTGATGTATCCATGTCAGAATCATTGTCGGGGGCGGCATTGGGGGTGGCGTCGTCGGGGGTGGGGATGCTGCTGCCGCTAGGAGTAGCAGCGTTGCTCCTTGGGTTTTTCTCGCCGGGGGCGGCGCTTTGTTTGGGGGCGGCGGCCGCTGCCTCCCTGAGGGATGAGGTAGATACCTCGCTCAGGGGTTCAGCCTTTTTGGGTGGGGCGGGGGCAGCGCCTGGGGTGGATCTGGGGGCGGCGGCGACGTCTCTGAAGGAGACCACTTGCTGCTGGGAGCGGGTCTCCTTCTTAGCCCCCTTCTTCTTGCCACCTTTCGGGGGCTGAGCAGAGGGGGTGGGTCTCTTGGGGGCGGGGGTGACTTTTAGGTGGTCACTCTTGGTGGGTTGGGGCGGTGGTGACTCCACGTCGTCTTCTGTGGCCTGCAGGTTCGAGAGAACCTCAAACCTGTTGGCCGTGGCCACTTCGTCGGGTTGGATGGGGCTGTCGGCGGCTCTCTTTGCCCTCTTGGCGGACTGGACGTCGCTTGAAGTCGACGATGACGTTGACGTCACGGCGATCGCTGACAGTGCCTTTGGCAGCGCCTCTTCCATCTTCGTCATTCTGGCTGCCAGGGCGATGTACGCTTCTGCCATCTGGTCGAAGCGTTTGTCCATTCTGCCCTCGAGTCCTCGGGCCATCCCTTCGATTTGGATGTTGAGGAGTTTTTGCTCTTCGGGACTGAGCATGGGTGATGGTGGTGATTGCACATCCATTTTCGCTGGCACTTTAAAGCGTCCAACAATCACAGGGGAAGTGCAGTGCTCTTTGGCACTGTGGGTGGATTCACTGATCCGCAGGTGTGGCACCACCTGGGAACCGGAAAAACGCAGTTGGAGAATTTTTTCGCACGAGCACGATCGAGACGTGTGTTCACTTCGAGAGTACGAGACGAACTGATCCTTGTTGATCTTGAAAGGCCAGCGCACTTCTTTTTATCTGGGTGTCCAGGTAGTCCGTAATTGTGAGCGTACCGAGTGGGGGAGCCGATCCGTGGAGGGGTGGGATCAGCAACAAAGGCACTAGTCTGGTGGGTGCGTGGAGAACTATAATGCTACATCCTTCATTTAGAACTATAGAAGCAAACACTGAATTTTTTTACTGTTCTTAATTTTTCTCGTTTTCTTTTTTTGTTTGGGTCTATTGTCCTCCTAATGTCCCCCTCCAGATAAAAACTGACCGGTTTTTAGTTTTTGATCAAATCTCTTTTCCTTAAAAGTTATTGAGGGTGTCTCGTTTCGATCAAAACGCCATGTATGTATGTTTTCCCTTTTACGTATTTATGTCGAGTTCTGAACAACTCTCTACTCTCTTTCCATGTCTGGCTTTGACTTTTTCTTTTTCTCAATAACTCTCCCGTTATAATATTTTATCCTCCTCTCCTTTTCGGTATCTCTTCTCATGTCTCCCATTTTCTCTCTTTCTCCCTATGTGCCCTCTTATATTTTTCTCACAACTTTTGGGCTCTACCTCACACTTTTTCTCTATGTCTTCCATCCAATTTCTCTCTTTACCGTTCTCCACTTTCCAATCATTTTCTATTCTATGGTCTCTCTTCCAATCCTCGGTTACTCATTTTTTTTATTTCATTTCTTTCATGTTGCTCTTGTTTCTTCAACTCATCTATGGTTCCACATTTTTCTTCAAGAACGAGCCAAGACGGTATGAAAGAGTAGATTTGTGACTAACACGTGGTGCAGATAAAAGTAAAGTAAATATAGAGAAAAGGGCAGCAAAGAACGAGAAGAGAGATACCAACGAAAGGTAGGAAGAACATAAAAGGGTTGGAGAGAGAAAGAAAAAATCCCGGGAAAAAAGACGAGTCAATATTTTTATCAATACTCATAGATAATTATCTAGATTATAATCTAAAAATTTATTATTATACTAGCTGACCCGTCAGACGATGGCCTATACAAATTTCAATAAATTTGTTTTTGGACAGAAAACACAAAAATAAAAACATAATTATATTTTTATTTTCAATTGAAAACATTCAATCGAGTTATTTCCATACCTGGCGCTAAAATAAATAAAGACTCCAAATATATCGTTCCTATCGTCAGTTATAATCGAAAATATATACAAAAATTATGTTTTTTGCAGTTTTTCCGAATTTTCACTTTCCTTTGTATTTGTCTGGAAGTTTACTATTATTTTTTTTTTACACATGTCCGTGTACACGTTATTTAAACACATTTACAGGTCCAGACCTTTCCAATTGTGTATACAGTGTGGAAATTAAGTAAGGAATAAATTCAGTAACTCCGTTAGTATTTGCGCTAGAAATAAAACTTAAAAAGCATGTGGTAGGGCTAATTACAGCGCATCCGACGAACGTTTAATTTTTTTTTTCATAACTTTTTTTGACAGTTATGACATCATCAATATTTTTTTTTTAATGGCGACCTATGTTTTTGATTTTACATTCGCATTAAGTTTATTATTCTGATTTCAACGTTATCAAATACTCAATAGGTTACATAAGGAAAAAATAAATAAAAACGGCACTAAATTTCAAATTAGTAAAATTTTAAAAAATTAACAGAGCTGTCTAATTTTATCTGAATTGAAGGAAAAAACCATAGAGATACCAATACAATGTTGACAAGTTCTGAATTGGTACAAAATAATAATTGTGTCTGAACTGTTTTTCTCAATTAAATAATAAATGAACTTCTAAATGATAATATCGATGCGGCGTTGTCAAAATGTCAGCGGTATACAGTACGTCATAAGAGTTCAAATTTAAGGTTATAAATAATTAAAGACATTTTCACAGCAAATGTCAGATGAGTGACAACTACTGACGAAATTCTGTGACCGCAAGTGTACAATTGAGTGGATGGTGAATTTTGAATAAATTGCACAAGTAAAATAAAAAGTGCTATGGCGAAAACACCGGCAGAACGGATGAAAGAAATTTGAAAATATGCAACCGTTACTACTCATTCTTCTATTTATTTTATATTACCCCTTCTCGCCCTAACATCAGCTAAGTTTCACTTCTAACGTGCGTGGCGGCTACACACTCCTTTTTCATATCACTGTTATTACTTCGGAATTTTTTCCCTACTCAAGCTATTATTTTCTTTTGCGATATTTTTTTGTCTATAAGAATCTTTCATTTGACATTACATAGAATACTAAAACAGTAATTAATTTATACCTTTCGAATTGAAACATTTGGATATAATTGATCTTCATACTGGCTGGATGAGAGAGAGAGAGAGAGAGAGATGCAAGGGTATTAAACACAAATGACTCGTAAAATTAGTTTATTTTCAATTACCTTACAAGTCCACGAAATCTTATCGTATTCTATAAAATAATTATTGCCCGCCAAGCAGAAAATTACTTGGGTATAAAATATGGTTTCTATATAAAAGATTCCAATTTCAAAAGTTCTCTTTTATACAAAGTTTATTTAAAAAAAAAATATGGATCTCTTTAATTTCGTCATAGTGTTAGTTAATATTTCTTTGTCTTTATCTTCCCTACCTGGTAGGTTATTCCTATCCTCATATTTAATCATTAGTTAATTTTACTTTTTAAGGATACTATTGGCGTAATTTTGATGATGAAATTCCATTGGACGCTTTTGTTGCTGGTAAGAATGATGACGGGGAATATATATACATCGTGCAATTATACTTGTCTAGAAGTCTTGGAGTGAAGGGATTTATGTACACATTCTATAGTGGACTATATACAAGCAGTATCTTTGCTAAGACATATATTGAGTTTGTGTTGTCAAACTCAACTGTTGTTGGTGACATTAGTCTGCATACAAAATCTCTTAAAGTATATAAATATTACATTAATTTATTATAATATATTGTTCCAAAAAATTTTCATTAAATTTGATTGTAGATACTCTGTGGTGCCCAGAAAAATTTTGCATGGGTAACATTGACTACTGATAGCCAAGAGACTCATAAGGGTATTGATGCTGTTATTGGTGGCCACGATGATGCTTCTATGATCTCGAGTTACTATTATATTGGCCGTCACAGATATCATAAATCTATTTTCGGGATGGTTGAATTCGCTTTAGATATACCAACTATTCATTTTCATAACAGTAGTAATGTTGAAGAAAATGTGGATATTTTTGATGTCCTAACTTATGGTAGCTCTAAGGCACAGACGAGCGAAGAAGAATAATGAAGATTATGATCCATAAATGACAAAAAAAACATGATTTAACAAGAACAAAGTTACAAATTTAACAATGATTTTTTTTTTCCTACTGACCAGAAGGAACTCTCCGTAATTCCGACCTTCACGAGGTTTCTTGCTGGTCAGGTCCTGTTCGTATATCATAGCGACTCCTCAAAACCATGAGGTCAGTAGCTATGAATCCCGTAAATCATGTGCCCTGAGCAGATGCAACGACCCCAAGATGACCGCTTTTTGCATTCTAGCCGCAAAGGTCTCTGCTGGTTTACGGCAGGCAGAAATGATTTTCAGATTGGAAACGAGCGTGTCCTTGATGGCTCCCAATTACCAAAACGACGAGCTTCACTGAGTAGCTTAAGTACAGCCTTCTAGGTTCAAAAAGCAGTTCTTGATATTTTGACCGCTTTTCCTACTCCTTGACGCAGATGTTATTTTCAGCACGAGCCGAAAATTCAATAACAAACATCTGCTTGGAGGAGTGGTCCAATAGAACCACGTCAGGCTTGTTCGCTGTTATCTGCCTGACAGTGGAGAAGGAGAAGTTCCAATAGATTCGGCACCTTTCGTTCTCCACAAAGGACTCAATATCGTTCGGGACATAGGGCTGCACCGGTGTC
Organism: Diaperis boleti; assembly: GCA_963583935.1. Classification (NCBI taxonomy): domain Eukaryota; kingdom Metazoa; phylum Arthropoda; class Insecta; order Coleoptera; family Tenebrionidae; genus Diaperis; species Diaperis boleti. The sequence goes on from OY757242.1 coordinate 12,563,907, forward strand.
TGGTCTATCGCATAATGGTGTCTTAAATGAAAGTATAACACTCTCAACGCCGTATTGTGGCGATGGATATAGGCCGCAACTGCATACACCGAGCATGCCGCTCATATATGCATTCCTGTTTCTGGGACCCTATGACAAGCCCTACAGCTCACATTCGGCACCTCTATACCCATCACGCGGCTGCGATAGACCAAGGTGTTAATTACACCATCTTGCGCAGCGCAAATGAATCCCTCAGTTTCAGACCTCAGTCCACTTGAATCTCAGAAAAGCAAAGTTTTTAATGTTCTTGAAGAAAACACTATGCATTGACTTATCCAAATGCCTTCTCATAAGCATATCTTGCTCAGAGATTCTGACGTGGGCTGTAAGACGGAGCAAATTGAGCTCGGTAATAGAGTGTGGCCAAGCTCCCTCAAAGTCAAAGTCAAGACCGAGTTTATCTGCTGCTCTTTGTGCCGCCCTAAACAAAAATGCCCCGACTCCCCGCTTCTCGTGATCCCTGACAAGAAGCAACTGGGGATCTGAACTTTGGATGATCTTACAGGCTATACCCAACATTAACCTGTTATGAAGACACTCCAAACTCAAAAGTCCTCGGCCTCCCTGGTTTCGTGGAAGATATACCCTCGGAACGGACAATTTTGGATGCAAACTGCGCTGTAGATGCATCATTTTTCGAGTATCGCGATCAATCTGCTTCAACTCATCTCCTAACAATTTAACTGCTTCAAATGAGTAGAGCAGGATCGGAATGGCAAGCATATTTGTGGCAAAAATCTTGTTCTTCCCCGAAAGCTCTGACGACCAGATTCGTCAGAGTAGATTTTTGTACTTGCCGCAGAGAGGCTTTTTTACCTGGTGTGACGCTTCAGATTTCTCCGAACGCTTCCGTCAATGAGTTGAGCATCTTCATCGAAATACTCGCATCGTCCTCTTTTGAGATGAACCTGGGCGCATTTGTCCCAACCGAACTCCATGCCAATAGCATCTGTGTACTCCTGTGTCCACGCCCCTTTTACAGCCTTGCTGTTCGAAAATTTTCGAATACACCGGGTTAATAGCGTGGAATATTCGGTAGTACAGGAGTCTGGTGAAAATCTTATAGCACGCATTTAGGCAAGTTATTGGCCGGTAGTTCGAAGGCTGAGACAAATCACCCGTTTTAGGTAGTAAAACGGTTCGCCCCTCGACAACCCAGTCCGCAATGGGCTGCTCACCATTAAGCCAGAAATTAAATACCTTGGCCAGACGCTTATGCGTGCTTCGGAATTTCTTCCACCAAAAGGTATTAATTCCGTCCGGGCCTGGTGCGGCAAAATTTTTGATTTCCTTAAGGGTCTCGCCAATTTTTTCCGGGGTTATCGGATTGCACACCACTAGTCTTAATTGAGATCTTCTTGCGAAGTTCTCAAATTGCGCAAGGGCTGGAGTGTCTTCACGCAACGGCTTCGACCCCTCGTATATTTCCCTCCAGAAGACATCCTGCACCGCCGGCAATTTCTCTGGGATAGAGTTTGCCCGCTGAAAGAGCCTCGAAGGATTTGTCTTAAACTTGTTGTTCTCGACCAACCTTCGTCTACTCCTTACCAGGGACTTTTTTGCAGCCACAAGACTGCGAACTCTATCCATGCAGTGCTGCTTCTCAACAGCAAGCACCGCTGCATTCAGTGTATGATAGGTCCGGCGGAAATGAGGCGCGATGTGCCGGATATTTGGGGTGAAAGGTTTCATCTCTTTGATGGAACACACTGAATTTGAGAAATATCCTGCCTAGCGGTTCATATCGTCTTTTCAAGAAGAAGAATGCCTCATCGCCTCTCGAAATACCATCTCGTTCAGGAGTAGGATGTCTGGATCCTCAGGGAAGTTCCTATCGAGTGATTCGTCCGCTGCAACCACATCGCTGGCTTTGGGTGGGGGAATTTTGTTGATAGACTTTCTGTTCGGAGGCATCTCCAAATTTACCGGAACAGCGTGGCGGATCTCCGGCTCGTCTGGCTGTACCTCCACCAACTGCTCCGGTGCTCGCTAGTATCGAATGCGATGAAGATAGGCCACATAGTCGCGGAGTTTTTGTGGCACAAAAAAGTTATGCTCCGGGTGTATCTCACCCCACATCCTTGCCATGGGACCGGTAGTGGGGGTCTTTTCCTGTTGGGGTGGTAACAACAGTTTAGGGTTACAAATCGTTGTTAGCCAACAGGAACCCCGAACGGTACTGGGGTCAAGATGGCTTGACCTCCCAGGTGCGCAAAGAGCTACCGGTCCGATTTGCACCTTCAGCTCGGCAAGGTGGTGGCGCTACTCACCAATGATACCAGAATTATCCCGGTACAACAAAGAATTATCCCAATTCGCCGCCCGTAAGTATTTTTTCGGAGACGTAAAAGGTTTCGAATTTGGGCGTAGGGTGCTCGGCCTCTTCGCAGCAGCGAAACAGCGGCCGGCGACCCGCGGGATGGACCAATCGTGACGCAATGTAGCGGGCTGTGTGCTAATTCTCAGAAGATTCAGTAATTTTGTTACATTGTTAATAAACGTTAGAAATAAAGTTGCGTCAAAATTCCGCGTTTTGGTTGTATAATCGTAACGAATACCACTCGAGCAAACGAAAATGATCCGATTACACTAACCTCGTCATTTGACGCTGCGCTGTCATTCGGCGGAATACGTCTCATGACCCGGAAATGTAATCGATTATTTTATATAATAATATAATAATAATAATCTTTATTTGTTTCGTACAACAAAACAAAAAGGCGGAGTTCAGATGAACAGCATTGCTATTCTCTGTTCTTCCACTCAAACCTTTAACAGAAATGAAATAACAAAATAACAATATAATAATAATATAATAACAAAATAAATCAGTAAAGAAATGAACAAATGAGTAGATAACATGTAACACTATGCACGATCACTGTTGCTCTTTAAATAATTTATCGAAAATTGCAGATTTTAAGCGAGACAGACTCAGATTCCTGAAATCAGGAGGCATGCTGTTATAGTCCCGGGCCACACAGAACGTAAATGACTTTTCAAATAAACAAGAAGAATGTTCTTAAATCCAAGTGGAGTAAATTTAAATTAAAAAATTTAAATATATCTAAGTCGAACTCCACAAACTTTAATCAGCGTAAAATGATAAATGGTACATGTTTCGGCAGAACACTTCTGCCATCATCAGCCCTTAAAGAATATAAAAAAATATGACATTGACGTAATTTTGAATTAATTTTTTTTTTTTTTTTAATCATCGACCGACTAACTGGATGAGAAATATCAACCATTTATTGAATTATTTTTTCCTTTAAAAACTAGGACTCACTCTCGTGTTCAATCCAATTTCAAATTTTTTAAGTCAAAAAATGGTTGTCATTCCAATGCCATTAGTCAATCGGTCAGTTGTGGATACGGCGGCCCACCCGCCTACCGCATTCACATGTGGTGCCATGAACAAAACGGTTTTTTGTCACAAAGAACAACTGTGAAATACACGAAACGTAATGTGGCTACAATAGGAAAATGGTTGTCATTCCGAACCAGTTTGTCAACCATTCAGTCAAAAATGTAAATTTGAATATATATTCTGGTGGAAATCTCAATTTGGATTGATTCTCATTGGTGGTGTAAGGTTTCTTTGTGACTAAAAAGCGTATAGTTCTGGCATCGATTGTGAGTGCGGTGGGCGGGTGGGCCGCCCTCTTCACTGTACTCATCGACTGACCAAATGGATGAGAAATAACAACCATTTATTGATTCTTTTTTCCTTTGAAAAATTAGAACTAACTCTCGTGTTCAATCCAATTAAAAAAAATTTAAGACAAAAAATGGTTGTCATTCCAATACCATTAGTCAATCCGTCAGTTGTGGATGCGGCGGCCCACCCGCCCACCGCATTCACATGTGGTGCCGTGAACGAAACGGTTTTTTGTCACAAAGAACAACTGTGAAATACACGAAACGTAATGTGGCTACAATAGGAAAATGGTTGTCATTCCGAACCAGTTTGTCAACCATTCAGTCAAAAATGTAAATTTGAATATATATTCTGGTGGAAATCTCAATTTGGATTGATTCTCATTGGTGGTGTAAGGTTTCTTTGTGACTAAAAAGCGTATAGTTCTGGCATCGATTGTGAGTGCGGTGGGCGGGTGGGCCGCCCTCTTCACTGTACTCATCGACTGACCAAATGGATGAGAAATAACAACCATTTATTGATTCTTTTTTCCTTTGAAAAATTAGAACTAACTCTCGTGTTCAATCCAATTTAAAAAAATTTAAGACAAAAAATGGTTGTCATTCCAATACCATTAGTCAATCCGTCAGTTGTGGATGCGGCGGCCCACCCGCCCACCGCATTCACATGTGGTGCCGTGAACGAAACGGTTTTTTGTCACAAAGAACAACTGTGAAATACACCAAACGTAATGTGGCTACAATAGGAAAATGGTTGTCATTCCGAACCAGTTTGTCAACCATTCAGTCAAAAATGTAAATTTGAATATATATTCTGGTGGAAATCTCAATTTGGATTGATTCTCATTGGTGGTGTAAGGTTTCTTTGTGACTAAAAAGCGTATAGTTCTGGCATCGATTGTGAGTGCGGTGGGCGGGTGGGCCGCCCTCTTCACTGTACTCATCGACTGACCAAATGGATGAGAAATAACAACCATTTATTGATTCTTTTTTCCTTTGAAAAATTAGAACTAACTCTCGTGTTCAATCCAATTTAAAAAAATTTAAGACAAAAAATGGTTGTCATTCCAATACCATTAGTCAATCCGTCAGTTGTGGATGCGGCGGCCCACCCGCCCACCGCATTCACATGTGGTGCCGTGAACGAAACGGTTTTTTGTCACAAAGAACAACTGTGAAATACACCAAACGTAATGTGGCTACAATAGGAAAATGGTTGTCATTCCGAACCAGTTTGTCAACCATTCAGTCAAAAATGTAAATTTGAATATATATTCTGGTGGAAATCTCAATTTGGATTGATTCTCATTAGTGGTGTAAGGTTTCTTTGTGACTAAAAAGCGTATGGTTCTGGTACCGTTTGTGAGTGCGGTGGGTGGGTGGTCCGTCCTGTCCACTGTACTTATCAAAAGACCCAAGCTTTCTTTATCGATATGCCAAATTTCAGTCTTAAATATTTAATATTAAAGCTGATACATAATTTTAAATTAAATTATAAAAAAATTTAACCACGACTTTTCGAAAATTTTCAGGAAAAAATTAATACCTTGGCAACCTTGTATTTTAAATTTAGAAAAAAGATAAGTAGTTGTAGTATTTTTAACCGACTTCAAAAAAAGAGGAGGTTCTCTATTCGACTGTATATATGTTTTTTTTTTTTGTATGTATGTTCGGGCATAACTTCTTTGTTTATGAACCGATTTCAATTATTCTTTTTGCGTTGGGTTGAGTATGGCTCCAAGGTGGTCCCATTTTAATTTCATTCATATTGAACGTAAGACTTCGGAGTTATAGCAGGAAACTCTTGAAAATCAGATGGAAATATGGTGATTGGATGCTTGTGCGCGCATAACTTCTTTGTTTATGAACCGATTTCAATTATTCTTCTTGCGTTATATTCAGTATACCTTCAGGATGCTCCCATTTTAATTTAATTCGTATTGGACGTAAGATTTCGAAGTTATAGAAGGAAATTCCTCAAAATCAAATGGAAATGTGTTCGAATGACGCTACCTGCTCGAAATGAATGGTTTATGGCCAAAATTTAATTCAAAATTACGTCAATGTCATATTTTTTATATTCTTTAAGGGCTGATGATGGCAGAAGTGTTCTGCCGAAACATGTACCATTTATAATTTTACGCTGATTAAAGTTTGTGGAGTTCGACTTAGATATATTTAAATTTTTTAATTTACTTTTCAAATAAGCTAGTGCGATGGGCAGCAGTGTGGAGCCGACTCCTACGTCTTACATTAATACTATGTATGTCACCACGGGAGCTGATCTTATTATACAAATAGAGAGGTGTTTTAGTAGTGATTATACTGTGATACAAAGATAATATATACAATTTGAATCGATTCTTCATGTTTAACCAGCGGAGATCATTAAGTTTATGTGATATATGTTGAAATTTTCTGATTCCAAAAATATACCTTAAACAGGAATTCTGAACCAATTGTATACGTCCTTGAAGATTAACAGTTAGATGTGGAGTATATACCGGAGCAGCAAACGTGAAATTAGATAACACTAAACTCTCACATAACATGGATTTTGTCCGCTGAGAAAGATAATGTCTATGAGGGAAGAGTAACTTAAGAGCAGAATAAGCCTTTTTGATGTTGGAGTTAACATGATTCTCATAACTGAAACGATTGACCAAGTACAGACCAAAATTTTTGACCAAATCACTGATTTCTAATTTATTTTGGGCTATCTTGACCTCAAAGTGAACCTCAGTTTTAATGTGATTCACATCTTTCGTATTTCCAAAAAGCATCAATTTAGATTTAGCGGGGTTTAGATGTAAATTATGTTGTAGAGCAATATTGTTTAGTGCCTCTAAATCCAAATTAGTGTCATCAGCGTATCTCTGGACTGAACAATGCTGAATTGCTCTAGAAAAGTCTACGGTGTATAAAATAAATAGCAAAGGTCCCAAAATGGAGCCCTGTGGAACCCCATACTCCATATCTCTGCTAGTAGAGAGCAGGTCCCCAATTTTTACCATCTGCTTTCGATTACTAAGAAAGCTATTTATCAAGTCAACAGAGTCTATAGATAACCCGATATATGTAAGAATAGCCAGCATGATATCATGTCTAATAGTATCAAAAGCTCTTGAAAAATCAAGTAACACTAAAATAGTAATCATTTTTTGGTCCCATGCGGTTAAGATGTCATCAGTTACTGTCAAGAGAGCAGTTGTGCAACTATGTCTTTTTCTGAAGCCACCTAAATCATCCTGTCCCTTGTTCTTCAGTATCTCCAGCAGTTGCTGCGAAGCCTCACTCACAGGCATGAATTTAGGTGGCATGTACTTCTTCTTCTTTGTTAAACTCTCTAATGTGGGCTGCTTGACCTTTATGTGCTCTCACCACGTGGGACCGAAGAAGAAAGCCTCGTCCCTCTCGATAAAGCATGTCGTTTGCTGACTTTGGGTGGTGGAATTTTGTTGAGAAACTTTTTGTTCGGAGGCATCTCCAAATTTACCGGAACAGCCACAAAGAAAGGCCACATAGTCGTGGAGTTTTTGTAGCGCGAAAAAGTTATGCTCCGGGGGTTTCTCACCCCACAGAGCATGCATCCTTGCCATATAACACTTTCGCCGCACTTTCTCGTAGCAGTCAGGCAAGTCATTCCTTAGAGTGTTGGTCCACTTAAAGCGTCCATGGGCATTGCCAGAGTCGTCAACGGGTGAATTGTTTAGCAAGACCCCACCACCTTCACCTTGGTCCCTATCCGACTGGGACCGGTTGTGGGGGTCTATTTCTGTTGGGGCGGCCAACTGGTTGTTAGCCAAAAGAAACCCCGGCCGGTACTGGGGCCAAGATGGCTTGACCTCCCAGGTGCGCAAAGAGCTACCGGTCCGATTTGCACCTTCAGCTCTTCAAGCTGGTGGCGCTACTCACCAAGGCCAAAGATGTTATGTGGCCTGACTGCCTAACAATGATTATTATAACATTTATTTACACATCCACAAAGACCGTCGACGATCCGGCTCCATCCACCGGTGTCGTCTGTCGCGTGAGGGGTTCGGCTGGTCCTACGTCAGGTCTTTTTTGGGTCTTTGCGGTTTGGTTGTCTTGTTTTTCCATACTGTGGGGGGCTCCGCTGGCGCCGTGGCTAACCAGACCAGTGCCCCCCAGAACCTCCCTGCCCTGGCATTCTGTCCGGGCAGTGCTCTCTTTTCCTTCTGCCAACCCACCCCGGGATCACCTCTCTGCATTACTTCAGAGGAGAGGCTTGCCCTGCCTTTCAGCTTGTTCTCCTCCGATCGTGCGTCATGTTTCTTCCTTCTCCAGCACCGTTCTCACCATGCCACCGGACCTTCAGCGTCCAGGCGCGCTCAGTCTCTCTTATGTCTTGCCTTTAGGCTTCTTCCTCCCTGCTAATGCGTCATCTGCATGGATCCTTCCTTCTCAGGCACCGTGCTCTCCATGCCGCAAGACCTCCGGGGTCCGCTCCTCGAACCCCACTGCTCTCTATCACGGCCGCCGGTACCACTGTACGCAACTCGTCAAGCACACCTGCGCTTTCCGCGTCACGGCCGCGCTCAATTTCTCTCCTATCCTCCCTTTCGGCGATTCCATCGAGGTTTCGAGTCGAGTGCACAAGTGTTTTATGAACTCTCGTTTGATAAGCGATTTAGTGGGTTATACTTGTTCAACAAAATTCAAATTTATACCATATTACGCGCAATTGTACCAGCATTGGTATAGTGTTGTTATTATTTTCTGTGGAATTACGGGTTACGTGTAAAATTTAAATTTCTGCAGTGCAGATAACTTTTTGTGAGTTTTCTTAGTTCTGTTGTTTTTACCAGAACTGATAGTCGTATCTCTTCAACCATTTTGTTGGGCGGATTTAGTGCGAATCCTCCCACTTTTTAACCACGCCTCGCGCCGTTTCCATGCTGAGCGTCTATTGGTAGTACCACTGGGGTACTGCCCTGTGGGTCGCTCTTCGTGATCAACCGCGCCGTGTTCACCATTTTGATTTGTTGTGTTTCTAGGTTTTAAAAGAAGAGTGGCCGGAATATAACGACAGCTAGGAGGCGCCACAGAAAGCGGATGAACAAAGACGATAGAAACAGCAAAAATTGCGCGAACTTATGCTTTTCGACCAAATTCTATTATTTAATGCGACGGCGCATGGTTTATTAATAAATTTTCTATATTCAAGTTGCTATAACTCGTATAGTGTAGTCTTTGTAGTAAAAGTTTTCACATTAAAAACTGCAGAATTTTGTTGTCTGTACCTAATTCACCTCAACTAATAACGTATCCATCTACAATAATAAATTCGCTACAATCGTGTTTCTGGGAAAATGTAACTTGCTCAGGCTACACTCTCGAAACCCTCACGTTTACATACACATTTGCTCGAAGAACAATTCTTCTCGTTGCAAAATAATTCTATTGCTTGTCTAATCCCATGCGGTATAGGTGTTTCATTAATTAATTTTGGAGCTAAATTGGAACCATCTTTGATCCAGCCAAATTCCAAAGGATTCAACGGTTCAATGTGTTAAATCTTACTGTTTATCCATATCTGGACTTGATAATAGCATCTGGAAGCAAAATTCTAAGCGATAAGTATAGACTTAGTAAAGACGCTTCTCCAATAACGAGGTCCACAATAAAATTGACGAAGAAATCGGTGAACATGTACAAAAAAAGGAAGGAAAAATTTGAGAATTTCCCTCGATTTCCATGGGATTCCCTTATCAGACCCTGACTTTTTGACAATGGAACCACCTCAAGAGTATACCCTTTCAAATAAAAGAAGAATTTTATAAATCGGTCCACAATTGACGAAGAAATCCGTGAACATACATGAAGTCGGTTAATAAAAAAGAGCAAAAATTTGAGGATTTTTCTGGATTTCCATGAGATTCCCAGATCAGATCCTAACTTTTTGACAATGGAACCACCTCAAGAGTATAGCCTTTCAAATAAAAGAAGAATTTTGTAAATCGGTCTACAATTGATGAAGAAATCGGTGAACATACATGAAGTCGGTTAATAAAAAAGAGCAAAAATTTGACGATTTTTCTCGATTTCCATGAGATGCCCTCATCATATCCTGAAATGGTAACAATGGTGACAATCTGTAAGTATACTCTTTCAAATAAAAGCATAATTTTACAAATCGATTTATAAATGACGGAGTTCTGAGGTAACAAACACTAAAAAAAAACAAAAAAAAATATACAACCGAATTAATAACCTCCTCCTTTTTTGAAGTCGGTTAAAAAGGCTTTTTTTTCCACAAATAAAAAAAGACTTTGTTGTTGTTGTAGTTGAGGATTTCTGCAGAAGCTTACCAGCGTTTCATATTTTAACAGGAAGTGATACAACTAATGCTTTATTCAAAATTGGTAAAAAATTTGCACTAAGCACTTTCTTGAAAAAGGGTGATGACATCCAATTGACAAATTTTGCAGCAACCTCTATTTTAAACAGCAGAGGCACGTAAGCATATTTTGCTTTTATATCAACAAGAAAAATCAAAGAATCTGAATGAGGCTAGGTTAACACTAAACACTAATAATTAGCTTTTAAAAAAAAAAGAAACCGACTTCAAAAAGCGAGAAATAACTCAGTACATGTATTATTACATGTGCTACCTACTGATCTGTTTGAAATCGGTGCCAAGCCAAAGAGGTTAACAAATTTGTAACCTATTGTCATTATACAAATATATCAACAACGTTATAGCGCATCAAAAATTCAATATCAGGCCGTCAACGACGTCTGCCCGTTTGGGATGTTTTGCTCAGAGCGACCCCCCACTCACGCTCACGCATTCCGGCGCGCGCGCGGTGGGACTTGCGATGTGACGGGATCGGACAGCCTATCTATCCACTACCTATTTTTTTGGCTTGGCACCGACTTCAACCAGATCAGTAGGTAGCACATGTAATAATACATGTACTGAGTTATTTCTCGCTTTTTGAAGTCGGTTTCTTTTTTTTAAAAAGCTAATTATTTTACAATTTTAAGTGATGGGTAGACCTAGTAAGGACGCTGCTCGAATGAGGAAACGACGGCTGGTTGAAAATGAAGATGAAAGACGCAAACTATAAAAAATTAAAACCAGAAATACTGAAACAATGATGAATTAATATTACTACCTAAAAAATCTAAGGCAACGATGACTCCCAGACGCAAAGACCTGCATAAATATTGAACGACTACATCCGAGAGAGTTCATAATAATTATAAAATGTGAGGATTTCGCCCGATTCCCATGCGATCACCTCATCAGGTCCGGACTTGCTGACAATGGGACTACCTCCGGAGTATACCCTTTCAAATAAAAGAAGAATTTTCAAAATCGATCCACAATTGACGAAGCAATCGGTGAACATACATAAAAGGAAAAATTTGAGAATTTCCATCGATTTCCATGGGATCCCCTCATCAGATCCGGACTTGCTGACAATGGGACTACCTCCGGAGTATACCCTTTCAAATAAAAGAAGAATTTTCAAAATCGGTTCACAATTAACGGAGATATCGGTGAACATACATAAAAGGAAAAAAAAACATACATACAGCCGAACATAGAACCTCCTCCTTTTTTGAAGTCGGTAAAAAGAAATTCCTCCAACCGAAGATGCATTTCAATTGCATGCACTAAGGGACTAAGTAGAATTATTGTTAATTTTAAAAACTTTATGTATTTGGTTAAAAATAAAAATTAATTTCAGTTAATTCATAGATACATTATTAGTTGAGGTGAATTAGAGACAACAAAATTCTGCAGTTTTTGATGAGAAAATTTTTACTACAAAGACTACACTATTCGAGTTATAGCAACAATAGAATATAGAAAATTTATGAATAAATCATGCGCCGTCGCATTAAATAATAGAATTTGGTCAAAAAGCATAAGTTTGCGCAATTTTCCAATTAGCCATTTTAAAGTAAATATTCTGGGCTTCATAATGAAACAAACCGCATATTTTTACCTTTTATTTAGCCAAAGATATGAGCATTTATTTTATTGGGATAATTTTTGCCAATTTTTACGGTTTTCTTGGAATAACTTTTCTCGTGACTAACCCACACTGTCGTCAATTTCCTATATAAATGCAGAATTTCTTAACGAACAAATCTATATATGTCTCATTGAGTTATTCCAAAGTAGTGGGTTACACTTTAATATGAACGATTTAGCTCTCTCCGCCGCCGTACTAAAAGTAAAAGATTGTTACAGGATTAACAAGGATCAAGTATTGGTGGAGATGGAGGGATGGGGTGAGAAAGAAAGAATAATGAAGCACAAAGGGAAATTGAGAGAGAAGAGGGAAACAAGGGGGATATACATAGACAACGACCTCACAAAGAAAGAAAGAGATTTACAGAAGAAACTAAGAAGTATGGCGAAGGAAAAAAGGGAAGAAGGGAAAGAAGTAAGAGTGGGATACAGGAAATTAATAGTGGACGGGGAGCAATGGAGATGGAATGAAAAGAGAGAGAGACTAGAGATTTTCCAATAAGAAGAAGAAGGGGATGAGGGAAAAATGGGGACAACGGCAAAGTAAAAAGGACAATGAAACGGGAAAAAAGAAACAAAGAAGGAAGTAGGAGGGAAACTAAGGAAGGAAGGGGGAAATCAAAGAAGGTAACGAGAAAAACAGGGGTGAGGGCACTATTTTGGAATGTAGCGGGACTAGGGAAAAAAGAAGAAGATTTCTGGGACTATATGAAGGAGTTCGATATTGTTGGATTAACAGAAACATGGTCAAAAAATAAAAAAACTGTTACCAAAGAAGTTCAAGTGGGAATGGCAAGGGGCGAGAAGGGGAAAGAAAAAAGGAAGCGCAGCAGGGGGAATAATAACAGGGGTAAAAAAAGGAATAAAAGAGAATACTAAAAAGAAAGGAGAAGAGGAAGGTCACATGGTGAGAAACGTTAAAATAGACAGTAAATGGTGGAAAATAGTGACAGTGTACAGCAAAGAGATGAAAGAAACAATAAGCAAGATAGAAGAAACATTAAAAGACAACAGGGAAGAATGTCTGATTCTGGGAGGGGATTTTAACGGGAGAATTGGGGAAAGAGGAGCCAGGGATGGGGAAGAAGAGAGAGGAGAGGGAAAAAGAAAATCCAAAGAGAAGAGAGAAAACGCGGAAGGAAAGAAGTTGATGGAATGGATAGAAGAAAAAGGATGGGAAGTGTTGAATGGAAATAAACAAGGGGACGAAGAAGGAGAATAGACCTACATAGGCGGTAGAGGAGAGACGGTGATAGACTACGGAATAGTAAACGAAGAAGCATGGGAAGAAGTAGAAGAATTCAGAATAGGGGAAAGAGTAGAGTCAGACCATCTGCCTATAGAGATAAGTATAGGAAGGAGAAGAGAGAAGAGAGGAGGAGAAGAAAAAATAGAGAAAATGCGGAAGGTGATAATTAAAGTATGGGACGAGCAAGGGGTGGAAGAGTATAAGAGAAGACTGGAAAAAGCAAGATTTAAAGAACAAGAAGTAGGGAAAATGGAGAAAGAATTGGTAGAAATATTGGAAAAAGCAGCGACAAAAAGAGAAATAACAGTAAGAGGTGGAGGAACAAAAAGAAAGAATAAATGGTGGGACAAAGAATGTGAGCAAAGTAAAAAGGAAGCAATAAAAGAACTAAGAAAGTGGAGAAAAAATAAAGGGAACAGAAGTGGCTTTTTAGAAGCAAAAAGAAGATACAGAGAGACATGCAGGGAGGAGAAGAGGCAGAAGAAGGAAAGAGAGGAGGAAGAGATAAAAGAAATAAGAACAGAAAAGGAGGTATGGAAATATATTAATAGAAAGAGAAAGAAAAAAGAAAATGGGAGCGAGGAGATAACGATGAATGAGTGGGAGGCTGCTGCAGGGAGAAAAGGAAAAAAAGAAAACGGAAATAGAGACGAAGAGAAACCGAGTAGAACCTAAAGGAGAAGAAATTACAATGGAAGAGGTGGAAAGGCATGTGAAGAAACTGAGGAAAGGGAAGGCACCAGGGAGGGATAGAATACAGAATGAGTCGTGGATGTATGGGACGAGAAGAGTGCTAGAGAGGCTGGTGGAGGTAATGAATGGGGTGTGGAGAGGAGAAGGATTCCCGGTAGGGTGGAGAGAGGGGGTAATTTACCCCATTTACAAAAAAGGGGAGAAAAATAAAGTAGAAAATTACCGAGGGATAACTCTCCTAAACACAGGGTACAAGTTGCATGCATCAATTCTGAATGAAAGGATGAGCAGAGAGATAGAGGGAAAGGGAGCATTACCAGACAGCCAAGCAGGAATTAGAGAGGGGAGGGGAACTATGGATAATGTATACATCCTGGACCATTTGACGAAGAGTGAGTTAAAGAAGAAAGGGGGAGGGTGTATGCATTATTCGTAGACTCCAAAGCGGCTTTTGACAAGGTGGACAGAGAGAGGATGTTTGAGAGCCTGAGGGAGAAAGGGGTAAATGAATGGTTGGTAAGAAAGGTGGAGGAGATATATGAGAAGACAAAAAGTAAAGTGAAGGTAGGGGAGAGTGAAAGTGAATGGTTTGTGACAACAAAGGGAGTGGGACAAGGTTGCCCGCTCAGCCCCTTGTTGTTCACGATGTATGTGGCAGATATGGACGGAATGTTAGAGAGAGCACAAGCGGGGGGGTGTGTGGTAGGTAGAAAAAAAGTGTGGAGCCTGGCGTTTGCGGATGATATGGTAATGGTGGCAAAGAGTGAAAGAGAAATGAAGGAAATGATAAAGAGTTTAGTTTAGTTTAGTGATGTCTTGTTTGCAGTATCCCGTCAGTTTGAAGGCGTCTTGTTGACCTGAAACATAAACACAAGTTCTGAGCTTTTCTTTGAGGGTGGTTTTGTCGCCCATGCTGGAGACTCGGTTACCAATGCAGTACGACAGCGATGCAGGTTAGCTTGGATTAGTGAGTGAATTTTCGGATCGCTGAGTTCACTTGAGGTGCCCTCGGCGGCCATATTTTGGGTAGAGGTTATGGTCCCTTCCCCACGTTCTAGGACAATAGAAGATTCATCAGCAGTGCTTACCTCCATCGCCGTCGGTGCTGGTTCCACCGACAGCGTTGGGGCTTGTTGCGCCTGTTGGGTACTAACAAGCTTTATCACGAGTCGTCCTAACATGCAGTCGTCTTTATCGTTTTTGGTGGCCAGGATGTTCCATTCTCCAGAAATGAGTCCGAAGACAAAAGCCACCATGTTGCATGGGAAAGTTTTTTATGGTGGTAGTTCATCCACGCAGCTAGACTTAAGAGATTTTAGCCAAGCCCCCGTGCCCCCTGTCTGCACATAGGCAGTTTACGGTATCCGTCACGAGCTGGTCCGCGGTGAGAGGCTTTCGTTCAGCACAGCGAGGGGTCTCCGCCACGTGAAGACGATCCTGCTAGGTAGCTCAACCCCCAGGAATTAACTGACATAAAAAAATCTACCTTGGTGTCACAAAGTGTTGATTGCGACACTAAAATTATGCAACTGCTTTTGGTTCTTTTATTTGATACTTATTACGTTGGTATTGAGTTAGAAATGCTCCTGTCGAAGTAAAGCCAAATGCCAACTTTTCAGATAGAAAACATAACCACCAACACAACCAGTACTACCTAATTCTAGAACATCCCTAGAATATTTGAAAAGCAAAATCTTAACATTTTCATAAAACGAAGAGCTCCAAAGTAGAAAAAATTGTATATTACAATCGTTTAACGAGGCATTGTGACATTCGTTCTATTGGAGCACTTCTCGCTGCGGTCGTCGTGCCCCAAACCTACTCATGTCACAATGAACCCTCTTGTTAAACTCGTATAATAATGTGCTATTTTCTACATTGGTGTCACAAATTGTTCATTGGAAGTAGTGTCACATTGGAACTTATTGTGAAACTCTTTCTGGTTTTTTATTTAGTACGTATTACGTTAATATTGAAGGGATGTCTGGAATTTCTAGCCAACTCCTCTCAAGGTCAAGCCAAGTGTCAAGCCAATAAAAAACATAACCACAAACACAACCAGTACTACTTAATCCTAAAAATCCCTAAAATATTTAAAAATCAGAATTTTCAAATATTCATAAAACGAAAAAACGAAGAGACACATTCTATTGGACTAATGTCATAATAAACCCTCTTGTTAAACTAGTAACATGTGTCTAAATAAAAATCTGGTCAAGATCGCCGTGAAACAAATTAAATTGCCATTTAGGTGTGTGTTGTCAAGAAGCCTTTTGACACCTTATTAATAAAAAGTTCTTCGTTTGTGTTTCATTTTTGATGTTTTGTTTATCTCTAGGACATACGTTTAATGTTTGTAATCTTTACCAAAGCAATCTTGACCAGATTTTTCTTAGACACATGCTATAATAATGTACTATTGATAGCTATTTGAGCATGTGTCGTGTCGCTACGCGAATCAAACTTACCCCGTGCCAAAATCTTACCGTCGACAAGCTTGTCTAAAATATCCCCCTACTTATACATTGCATTTTCGTGTCGGGTTTCGTGTCCAGTTGCGACGCTACGAAAACAAGAAACAAAAATTTAGAGAATATTTCTTTAAATTTTGAAGAACTTTATTAATGTATTGTAATTAATACAAATATTAAGGACAGTACCCTTTAAAATCAGAATTGTGAATTCTATCATATTTCATTCCGTAGATGTGGCAGATTGATTCGAAATCAATCTTAAATGTAACCACCTTGCCACATTCGTGAAAAAGGGGCCCATAAAAACTTGGACGCTCCGTACGGTATTCACAAGTTTCATTCTCATACAAAGGATGGAAGGGAAACATTTGTCTTTGACTGGGATATTTCGATGGTATCACCCACAAATGTGCCCGAGCATTTGCCTTTGGATTTGGCCCTTCGAATGTAAAAGGTGGTTTTCGGTACGCTAAATTGTCAGGAAATGCAGGCCCCACAGTCACAGTGACAGACTCTAGAGTTGTGAAGATATGCTGCTTAATGGAATAATGTGGTTCTCCTTTATACAAAATTACAGGTCTAATAGTATAGCATAATAATGGATATGAAAGATCATAGCAGTCCTTGTCTAAAATTGCAAAAATGAATGCGATTAATTGAAATATTCACCAAACTGACGAAATCTTGCTGAAAATTGACCAATTATTATACCAGTGCAAGAGCCCTTCCCATGTCTGGAGCATATGTTGTTCATGACCACTAAATGAAGATCATCTTCAGTTGTAATTCTAATTGTAGTAGTAGATGGTATATCAGGTAAGGCAGTTTCAATTGACTTAGAGGAATCGGAAATATTCTGAGTTGTTGGTGGGAATGCACTAGATGTTATATCACGTAAGTGAGTTTCAGTTGGCTTAGAGGAATCGGAAATATTCTGAGTTGTTGGTGGGAATGCACTAGATGTTATATCAGGTAAGTCAGTTGGCTTAGAGGAATCGGCAGTACTGACAGCCGGATTCTTACTGTCAGCTGAAAATAAAAAAAATATTAGTAGTAAGAAATAAAGGGCAATAGACCCAAACAAAAAAAGAAAACAAGAAATGCAAATAAACAATAGTAGAACAAAGCATGGGAATAGGAAATATAATAGAAAGAGAAGTAAAAACAAATTCAAAGTAAAACATTTTGACTGCAGAACCTAAAAGTTTGAGAACCCGAGATTCCCTTTTTCCTTTAAATCCCTTCCGCCCCTCGTTGCTTTGTGTCCGAGTTTTTCCTTGCCAACAACGAAGTGGGTGGGGTAGAATCACGTGCCCCAGCGGGGGTCGCGTGGACCGTGGGGAGGGTCGAGACAGAGAGAAGCGAGTCGACCGCCAACAGGGACAGATCGCAAGAAAACACACAACCCGGAGAAAAGGGACTTCGACAGATCTGGTCCAGTGAGGACGGGAAATCGACACCTCCTCCAAGGGTCTACAGTACCTACTTGCCACCACTCGGCATTCTTAAGTTGGCATTTCATTTTGTCCTCTAGGATCCTGATAGTAATAATTGTTTTAGCCCGGATCGCTCACCATCATTCCGCGTATAATAGCGATTAATTAATTTTGTAAATAGTTCAATACATAGTTCCAAACTCAACAGGTTTTTATTTTCCTGGCCTCCCGGTCCAGGTGGTCCTTCGGTTGATAAGTTTGGTACACAAGATCCTGAAAACATAAAAACCAAAAAAGAAATCTGGACAGGTGGAGTTGAAAGTCGGAAAATCTGAGAGCTCAAAATTTGAAATTGAAACTCGGACAACTTGAGAACCCGAGGATTAGAACTAAAAATAATAAAAATACGAGTGTTTTAGCCCACACGACTGAAGTAAAACTTCAGTTTGCCATTGTGAAAGTGCTCTTAATTTATGTAAGTTTATAAACGGAGTCAGAGAATCCTGAATTAATACCGTCTGCAGTATTGGATGATGCGAAATTCCGATTCGAGCAGTTGAGACGAGCGGACGTGTTTTGCGGCGCTCGATAAGATAAGCGGATAAAAAAGCGTGAAAAAGTGAAAAAAAATAGAATGAAAAAAAGTGGTAGTGAGAGCGAGAGAGAAGAAGATTACCAAAGAAAAAGAGAAGAAGGACGAGAATCAGAAGAGAGGATTAATCCCTTTAGGAAAAGTAAGAAGTTAGAAAGATTACCGGTTAAAAAGGCAATGGATGAGGAAATGAAAGAGATGCTGAAAAAAATTATGGAGGATGTAGGGGAGATAAAGGAAGAGAATCAGAAGCCGGGAACTGGAACAGTTGAAAATTATGATGCGTGAAAACGAAAAAAAATGGGAAAGAGAAAATATGGAACTAAAAGAAAAAATGAAAAAATTGGAGGAGAAAATGGAAGAGCAGGAAAAAAGAGTGAGAAAAAAGAATATTGTCGTAACGGGATTGGACGAAGAGGAATGCGAGAACGAGAAGAAACTGGAAAAATGGATGAAGGTGGAATTAGAGGTAGAAGTGACCGTGAGAGCGATGTATAAAATAAATAGAGGAAAAATGATTGTGGCGGAACATGGGAGCTGGGGGGCAAAGAGGAAAGTTATGGAAAATAAAAGAAAACTAAGAGAAAAAAAAAGGAAAGAGAGCATACATAAAAGATGATCTGACAAAGAAGTAAAGAGATATACAGAAGGAATTAAGAGCGATAGCCAAAAAAGAGCGACAAAAAGGACAGCGGGTGAAAGTGGGTTATAAAGATATGGATAGAGGGAAAAGGGCGTAGGTGGGACGAAGAAAAGGCGAAGTTAGATACAATTTTTTTTAAATAAGGGCACAAGAAAAAGACGACAGGACAGAAAAGTAAAAACGAATACGGAGAGGAATAAAGGAGAAAAGGAGCAAATAAGAATAGTATTCTGGAACGTAGCGGGAATAAAAAAACAAAGATAATAAATTTTTGGAGTATTTGAGAGAATTTGACGTAGTGGGAATGGTAGACATGTAGGTGGAAGAAAAACCCAAGGCCGGTTTCCTGCACGGTGTATGAGCCGGACGAGGGTTGAAAACCACGGTCTTAAGACACAAGGTGCGGGGACAAACGGCGACGCCAAAAGGCCAGGTTTGGACATTCGCCATAAATAAATAATCTCTTCAACATCTAAGGAAGGTCGAAATGGCCCCTTATTTTGGCATGGGACGGATTAAGTTCCCTGTCAGGGAAGACAAAAAGTCTGGGAAGGAAGGGACGAGGAAGGGTGAAGTCATCCCAACGGCCTCCTCATCTACCAGGACAACGGAGGAAAGCCGGTCCGAAAAGAGGACAAGCAAAGAGCCCCCAGCAGGCAAAAAGTCTGATGGAAAAGGCAAGAAGGACACGGGAAGGAAAAAGGAGCCAGAGGCCACTCCTACGCCAATATTTCCTGGAGAAGACACAAGTCCACTGCTTAGGCTCTCGAAGGCTCCGCAGCAGGACCCTGTTTCAATGGAAACGGAAGACGAAAAACAAAAGGAAGTGCCAAGGTTTCTACAGGCGACCCTCCACCACACAAAGGCTGCATCAGGGGGTTAGACAGGGGGGACATCCATCTAGCCCTCCTGCAGTAACCCTGGATAAACGCCGGAGTCTTCCGCGGCTTACGGCCTCAACGAGGTAAGCTGCTATATTACACCAAGGCCCTAAGACCGCAAGCATGTATAGTACATATATAGTAATAAGGTTAGCTGCACGCTAATTCAGGAGCTCTGCTCCGATGACTGTGTTACAGGTGTCCTAAGGGTAACTTCGGAGGAAGGAGCAAGGACCTGGATGGTGTGCTCCGCCTACTTTCCCGGCGAAGAAAAAGAATGTCCGCCGCAGTACCTGAGGGAAGTTATCACCTACTGCGGAATAAAGAATCTTCGGCCGGTGTTTGGGTGCGATGCAAACGCTCACCACTTAGTGTGGGAAAGCAAGGACGTCAACAATAGAGGTGAGTCTTTATTAGACTTCATTCTAGGGGAAGGGTTACAAATTGCCAATATAGGTAAGGATCTCACTTTTGTTACTGCAGTAAAACAGGAAGTACCACACGTAACCCTGTGTAGTAAGAAAGCACACAGCAACATAACCAAATGGAAGAGCCATCGTGTTCGGATCATAGGCACATAAGATTCGAACTTGTATCACCACCATTGATGGTGGAAAAATTCCAGAATCCTAGAGAGACGGACTGGCAAGGATATGCTAAATCCCTCAGGGAATCTCTCGATAGGTCAGAAATTGCCATCAAGGCCTTGATCTTGCGGTGAAGCAGATGAACGAAGCCATAAAGAGCGCCTATCAGGACAACTGTCCGGATCGGGTGAAGAAGCATAGGGAAAATACAGTCTGGTGGAATAATCATCTAAAACGACTAAGAGTCCAGGTGAGAAGGCTTTTCAATAAAGTCAAGGTCAACCACGACTGGAATACATACAAAATAACACTGACGCAGTATAACAAAGAGATCCGAAAAGCCAAAAGGGACTCGTGGAAGAGGTTCTGTCAAGAGTTAGAAGAAACTCCCGCAGTCTCCAGAATCCACAAAGTTCTGGCTAAGGAGGGCGCTGCGAGCAGGGTAGGCTTCCTAAAGAAAGCTGATGGAACCTGCACAGAGACGGCAGAAGAAAGTCTAAGAGAACTAACCGAAGCCCACTTTCCGGGCCTATCCTATCCAGTCAGAGAAGGACCCGAAAAGGCCCAAGAAAACATACTGGAGACTTGCCACCAAAGTTGTAAAAAAAGACATAATCAGATGGGCTCTGGATAAATTTAAGCAATTCAAATGCCCAGGGGTGGACGGCATCTGTCCAGTACTCCTTCAAAGGGGCAAGGATGTTTTGATTCCACATGGATTCCGATTCGAGCAGTTGAGCCGAGCGGACGTGTTTTGCGGCGCTCGATAAGATAAGCGAATAAAAAAGCGTAAACAAGTGAAAAAAAAATAGAATAAAAAAAGTGGCATTGAGAGCGAGAAAGAAGAAGATTACAAAAGAAAAAGAGAAGAAGGACGAGAATCAGAAGAGAGGATTAAACCCTTAAGGAAAAGTAAGAAGTTAGAAACATCACCGGTTAAAAAGACAATGAATGAGGAAATGAAAAAGATGCTGAAAAAATTATGGAGGATGTAGGGGAGATAAAGGAAGAGAATCGGAAGATGACCCTGGAACTAGAACAGTTGAAAATTATAATGCGTGAAAAGGAAGAAAAATGGGAAAGAGAAAAGATGGAACTAAGAGAAAAAACTAAAAAATTGGAGGAGAAAATGGAAGAGCAGGAAAAAAGAGTGAGAAAAAAAGAATATTGTAGTAACGGGATTGGACGAAGTGGTATGCGAGAGCGAGAAGAAACTGGAAAAATGGATGAAGGTTGAATTAGAGGTAGAAGTGACTGTGAAAGAGATGTATAAAATAAATAGAGGAAAAATGATTGTGGCGGAACATGGGAGCTGAGGGGAAAAGAGGAAAGTTATGGAAAATAAAAGAAAACTAAGAGAAAAAAAAGGAAAGAGAGCATACATAGAAGATGATCTGACAAGGAAGTAAAGAGATATACAGAAGGAATTAAGAGCGATAGCCAAAAAAGAGCGACAAAAAGGACAGCGGGTGAAAGTGGGTTACAAAAAGATGGATAGAGGGAAAAGGGCTTAGGTGGGACAAAGAAAAGGGGGAGTTAGATACAGAAAATTTTTGAATAAGAGCACAAGAAAAAGACGACAGGGCAGAAAAGGGAAAACGAATACGGAGAGGAATAAAGGAGAAAAGGAGCAAATAAGAATAGTATTCTGGAACGTAGCGGGAATAAAAAACAAAGAGAATGAATTTTGGGAGTATTTGGGAGAATTTGACGTAGTGGGAATGGTGGAAACGTGGGTGGAAGAAAAGAGGTGGGATAAATTGGAAAAGAGAATGCCGAAAGAGTTTAAGTGGAAATGTCAATATGCTGAGAGGGAAAGCAAGAAAGGGAGAGATAAAGGTGGGATAATAATGGGGTTGAACGAGGGACTGGAAGGAGAAAATGGAACTGAAGCAAAAGAAGAAAAAGGGATTATGGAAAGAACGGTGAAAAGTAAACAGAGAAAATGGAGAATTGTAACAGTGTACAGCAGAAGTATGAAGGAAACAAAAAGAATAATAGAAACGCGAGTAAAAGAGCAAGAAGAAGGAACTTTGGTGCTTGGGGGGGATTTTTATGCAAGAATTGGGGAAAAAAGAAAACGGTTAGAAGAGAAACAGGAAACAATAGAAGGAAGAGCAACAAAAGATGGAACAGAAAACACAGAAGGGAGAGTACTGATTAGCTTAGTAGAAGAAAGAGGGTGGGACATACTTAATGTTAACTGCACAGGAGATGAGAAAGGGGAGTACACGTATATTGGTTTAAGAGGGGAGACAGTTATTGATTATGTTATGGTAAATGAAGAAGCATGGGATGAAATAGAGAAATTCAAGGTGGGTGAAAAAATGGAGTCGGACCATATGCCTTTAGAAGTGAAGACAAAAGGAAGAGAGAAAGATAGAGGAAGTGTGAATGAGTTTAGAAGAAAAATTGTTAAGAATATTTGGACGGAAGAAAGAAAAAAAATTTATAGAGCAACACTTAGGGAGGCAAAATACGAAGAAATAGAAATAAACGAAAAGGTGAGGGAACTGAGCGATAACATAAAAAACGAAACAGAAAAAAAGAGAGATAGAGATAAGAGAGAAGAAGGGGCTGTGGAAGAACGAGTGGTGGGATAAAGAATGCAGAGAAAGGAAACAGGAAGCAAGAAGGAA
Organism: Diaperis boleti; assembly: GCA_963583935.1. Lineage (NCBI taxonomy): Eukaryota > Metazoa > Arthropoda > Insecta > Coleoptera > Tenebrionidae > Diaperis > Diaperis boleti. The sequence continues at coordinate 12,586,814 of OY757242.1, forward strand.
ACTACAAAATTAGAAAAAAAAAGCAACCAAGGATGAGTACCAGAGAGCACGCAAGAGGTACAATTTAGTATGCAAAGAGAAGAAGCAAAAGAAACGGATGCGGATGGAAGAAGAGCTAAAGATGAAGGGTATACAGACGGAAGAAGAGGTATGGAGATACATAAATAAGGAAAGAGAGTGTGAGTGATGGAATTACTATGGAAGAATGGAGAGATTACTTCAGTGAGCTGCTGGGGGGTGATGAAAACAGACAAGAAAAGGAAAAGAGACAACAAAGAATGGAAGAAATAGAAGACATAACAAGAGAAGAACTAGAGCCACAACTAAGAAAACTGAAAAGAAAAAAGACACCGGAGAGGGATGGTATACAGAATGAAGCGTGGACATATGGAACGGAAAGGAAAGTTGACAGGTTGTTAGAGTAAAGAATGGAGTGTGGAAGGGAGAGGGATTTCCTCAAGAGTGGAAGGAGGGAATAATATGCCCCATATATAAGAAAGGAGAAAAGGATACAGTCAGTAATTATAGGGGGATCACTCACAGCATATAAGGTATACGCGATGATTATGGAAGAGAGGCTGATGAAGGAAATGAATGAGAGGGGGGTGTTACCAGACGGACAGGCGGAATTTAGGAAAGGTAGAGGGACCATGGATAATGTATATATCTTGAATCACATACCAGGAAATGAAATAAAAAAGAGGGGTGGCAAGATATATGCATTCTTTGTGGACCTGAAGGCGGCTTTTGATAATCTGGAAAGAGATTTACTGTGGGAATACTTGAGAAAGAAAGGGATAAATGAGCATCTGGTAACAAAAATAGAAGTGATATATGAAGAGACGATAAGTAGAGTGAGAGTGGATGGAAGGGTGAGTGAATGATTCAAAACTTATAAGGGAGTAAGACAAGGTTGCCCACTAAGCCCCAGCCTGTTTGCAGCTTTTATTGGATTTATAGAGGAGATGTTCAGGAAGGGGCAGGCAGGGGGGCTTGCGGTGGACAAAGAAAAAGTGTGGTCTTTAGCATATGCGGATGATTTGGTGGTGCTAGCGAGAGAGGAGAAAGGTATGAAAGAAATGATATCAAACATGGAGAAATATATGCAGAGGAAAAAGTTGACGGTGAATGTAGAGAAATCCAAGATGATGGTGTTCAGAAAAGGGGGTGGTAGGGGAAAAGTAAATGAGTGGAGATGGGAGAAAGAGAAGATTGAAGAAGTGAAAGAATTTAAGTATTTAGGTTATGTGATGAATGAAAGAAACACAGCAACAGCACATGTGAGAGAGTTAGTGAAAAAAGTAAATAAGATAATAGGAGCTGTGGGGGGAATAGGAGAGAGAAAATTTTGACATGATTTTAGAAGGAGAGTAATGATGTTTGATAGTTTGGTGAAAATCGTGATGTTGTATGGAGCGGAAATATGGGGATGGAGAGAGCAAGAAGGATTGGAAGGGGTGCAAGGAAAATATATGAAATGGGTGCTAGGGGTAGAGAGAGAGACACCGGGGTATATAGTGATGGAGGAAACAAAGAGTGATGGAATAAGAATAGAAGCAGGAAAAAGAGCAATAAGATTTGAGGAAAGAGTGATAGAGAGAGGAAAGTGCAGAATTTTGCAAGAGTGTTTGAAAGAAAAAGGAAAGGGGATATGGAAAGAGAGGGAAACATATTTCGAAAGAACCGGGTATTCAGGCGCGGAGATAGAAAGAATGCGAGAGAGAGGCAGAGTAATGACAGATGAATTAGTGCAGAGAGATAGAGATGTGCAAGGGCAAGAAAGAAGAACGAGAATTAGGGAGTCCAGGTACAATGGGAAGTATGAAAAAATAATAACGGAAGAAATGCCAAAGTACCGAGAGAGTAGAAAAGAGATGGTGATAATAGCAAGATTTAGATGCGGAAATGAGGAGAGAGAGAATAAATATTGGAGTGAGGATAATAAAATAGAATATGCAGGATGTGTGGAGAAAGAAAGGAGACGATAGAGCATTTGTTGAAGGAATGCGTAGAATTGAGAGGGAGAGATGAGAGTAGAGAAGAAGAAGAGGGACAATAAGTGGGAAGGGATAAAAGCTGCTAGTTATTGTGTTGAATTATTGATTTGTTTAGTATTATTTATTATATTATATTTTATTTTATGTATCGGATACTTTATAAACCTGTAAAGGTAATAAATATGCGTACTACTAAAAACAAAAGTATTGGATATTGCATGTTTCAGTTTGTCGTCAGCGAAAAGTCGGCAATCATGTGAGCGACTAAGATAAGTAGCGCAATTGCATACAAAACTGACACAAGCAAATAGGTGTATTGAGAGAAGTGCGGATCCACTACCTATAAGACGCGGGTTCGATACCCGTTAAGGCGATTTTTTTTCTATGAATTAATTATTGTAAAATCGTTCGCTTCGCCCGATCACATTTTTCGTAACGCTCTCGTCACGCATTCACGAGCTTACTCCCAAGTCAAGTGTCCGTAAAGAAGTTTTATTTCAAAAAATGAAAACGTTACAATATAAAAACTCAAAAACTTGAAAACGCTTGGAAATACAAACTCTAGATAACCTGGAGATCTGTAGTATATTATTACCTTATTGCTGTATTCACTGAAACCAAAAGCTGCGAGAGAAAAGTGTTTACTGAAGGGGATCAGATTTGATCTGGGGAAGATAGAACAGTCAAGACTGGGAGTAAAATACAAATCAGGAACTAAGAAAATACAAATAACAGAATCCTGGAACTGCAAATTAAATGGGAGAGAAAATAGAAACATTATCATAAAAGTCAGACCAGAATAGAAATTAAAAGACTTCTCGAACTGGACAGATTTTTTCGTTTTTTGATAATTGATTTTAAATACTTACATTTTTGGCTCTGTAGATTTGAAGACTCATTGACAAAGTCAGCCTTATTGTATTGTATATAGTCGGGATGAGTTTTGTCATTTTTGTAAACTTTGGCAATGCAAGGACAGTAATGATGCACGGCTACGTAGTAGTTCACTTGTTGACCACTCGCTGGAAACCATCCCGCACGTGTTACGTGATAGGGCAAAAACGATCCCAGACACACGGCCAGCAAAATATCTGTCACTACAAAGAATATCGCAGAAATTAGTAAAACTACGTCTGCGTTCATCTTTCAAAAAATTGACACAACTCAGTTCGTGCTTGCTTCGTTTCAATAGATTTAAAACGACCAAATATGTTTAGGAAACGGAAAACTCGTTTAAATTTGTTATCCACTATACTCATCGACTGACTAAATGGTTGAGAGATGACAACCATTTATTGTTTTTTTTTCTTCATTTAAACCAAAACACACTCCGCATTTTGAAACTGCCTTCAGAAGCTTAAAGTCAAAAAATGGTTGTCATTCCAATACCACTAGTCAATCAGTCAGTTGTTGATGCAAATTTATCTAAATATTATAGAGGAACGCTAGAGGGAGAGGCTATATGCCCCATCTACAAAAAAAGCGATAAAGCAAAACCAGAGAACTACAGAGGGATTACACTACTAGACACGGCATATAAGATCTAGAGCTTTATTTCAAGGCGCTACACTTGAAAGGACATAGCAATTATCAGACAATGTAGGCTCATTGAAAACGTTAATAAACAGTCTTTCAAACAACATATTGTTTTTTTAAATCTGAATTCTGGCAGCTGAAAAAAATTCATCGAAACTCAAAAGTGTGAGGTTTCTTTGCTCGCAAGTTTATATTTAGGACATACATTAGGAACTAACTGGAACAATCTTATTTTTCCCTTTTTGAATCCTGTGATCTCGTATCTCCACATTACCACTTTACAACAATATATCAGCAAATGTACCTTCTTCCCCAAAAATCAATACAATTCACATCTAATTCTATTTATTTGGCGAATTGTACATGTTCAATAAATCCCGTTTCGTAATCCAGGCCCCCTATATTAACGTAGGTATACTTGTGACATAATATACTGCATTCTATCCTCTCGCTTATTTGTATAGTTATATTAATTCTTTTGTTACCCAACAATTTTCCAAGAATTATAAAAGAAAAATTTTTCTTCAAGACTTTTAAAAAATCCATCAGAACCCTTTCAAGCTCCTTAAAAACTTTTCAAATCCCTTAGAGCTTTGTATAGCTATTATTACAACTAGGGGAATATGAATAGTATATTTCCCGAGGTTGGCTAGTTACAACCCGAGGGTGAAACCCGAGGGATGTATAGACAACCAAGGGAAATGTATTCATATTCCCCGTGTTGTAATCAATAGTTTTTTTCTGATTGGAACAATATTGTTGTGAAAATGGAAAAATATTGGATTGTATATTTTTGAATTTGTCGGATTGGTAACGTTGCTAAGGGCTGTGTTTTTAAATAGCGCTCTGTCATAAATAAAATAGATGAAATGTCAAACTACGTGTTAACACAAGCGGCGAAAGCCCGTGAATATTTGGTCCCGGCGAAATCCAAAGCTGCTTACATTAAAGTGTATGAAGACTTTCAAGAGTGGAGAAGAGAAAATTTGGTGAACGGTGTCGACGAAAATACTTTGCTAGCGTTTTTTGAAGATTTGGTATTTTGCTATGATTTTTGTTATTTTTGACGTATGACTAATTTATTCTATCTGTAGTCGCAGAACTATTCACCAAACACGTTGTGGCCAAAATTATCGATGCTAAGGTCAATGCTACATTTAAAGGAAAAAATTGATGTCAAAATGTTCGATGAAGTAGAAGCATTTGTGAAGAATAAAAATAAAGGATACGTTATTAAAAAATCAGAGGTGTTGTCCCGAGAACAGCTCAAAAAATTCTTGCGAGAAGCTCCTAATTAAATTTTTTTGATGTATAAGGTAAGAATTTCATTGTGATTCTCCTCTGTTGAATAGATTGTTACATCCGTAATTTTGAAGGTCGCTTTAATTATGGAAATCTTTGGCGCCTGCAGAACGAACGAATTGGTAAATATGCTGTCTTCCGATATCGAAGATCGTGGGTCGGTGATCGTGATCAACGTTTCAAAGACGAAGAATGATGTAAATAGGAAATTTACAATTATTGATGAAGAAGATCTGGGTGCTGCTCGTTTGGTGAGAGAATATTCGGCGTTGCGTCCGCAAAGTGTTCTTAGGTTCTTCGTGGCTTATCGAAATAAGAAGTGTACTTTCAACCGGTCGGCAAAAATACCTTCGGAAAGATTCCGAGTAAGGTTGCTGAATGGTTGGGTTTAGATAATCCGAAGGCATATACAGGCCATTGTGGAAGACGAACATCCGCGATTTTGGTGGCCGATACGGGAGCCTCAATGACTACACTGAAGAGACACGGTGGTTGGAAAAGTTCGTCTGTTGTAGAAGGCTATCTGGCTGACAGTATGTTGCAGAAAAATAAGGTAGCAAAGATGATAGCTGGTGTGGAGGGAGAGCCATGTGCAGCATCTGTTATGGTTCCTGGTGTGTCGATGATGGCATCGCATGTAGCACAGTCATCACAATCTTTGGTGACGGTTTTTGGAAAATCGTTCAAGCCTGCAACTGAGAATGCTCTTAGTAAGGAAACGGCAGTCTCATCGACGAATTGCGAAGATTCTTCATCGTTTGCATCTGCTTGTAATCGCTTTAGCGGAAAGTTTGAAAATTGCAATTTTTATTTTGGTTCTGAAAAGTAGTGTTACATTTTGTTAGTTCATTTGTTGCTTTAATTAAAAAAAATAAAACATTTCGTATTATTTTTGTTGCTTCAATTAAAAAATATAACATTTTTATAGTGAAATATGACATTTCATATTTCCCTTGGGACAATATGAGCGTTTCATATTTCCCTTGGGAAATATTAGTGTGTTATGACATATCGTAACCAAGACAGTATTATTCAATATTGTCTCAATCAGAAAAAAATACTTTTTACTGTTCTTTAAGATCACTCAGACTCATCACATCGGTTTATTGTTCTGTTCCTTTGGGTTACATAAGAATCAGTAAATTGTTCAGTTTATCAAAATTTCAGAGCGTTCTTCAGGATTCCTATAAACCTTTCAGAGCCATTTATAGGGGAAAAAGATAGGGAAAGACTCGTCCTTGGGTTGCGAGGTGGACCATCGCTGTTACGTCAGTGATCTCATCGAAAGTGGGGTGTCCTCGACCAGATCCTGGAGTGCCGGAGGAAGGTCGGGGTATAGGTATAGTGTTTACCACCCGGGTGTTTACGTTTCGGTTTTTCAGAGAAACGGTTAATTTGGATGTATAACAAGAGTACAGGCTTCCTCAAGACCAGCTACACATTTGCAGTGACTTGATAATATTTCTCTTGTTAGAGAGAAAATCAGCCACACTTTTAATGCTGCATGATTTAATTCTTTGGGAATGCATAACCTGTAAAAATATTTCTATTCGTTACTAATACTTAAACAATTGAAATAGTATATTTTATTACAAGGCCAGAAAATGTCATTTTGCAAGTGCGAGCACATTTTGTGGAGGCGAGGCGTAGCCGAGACTACAAATAAAGCTTTAATATTAATACGTAGAGCGAAAACTTTGAACCCCTCTTGAAGCCTATTGCGGGCACGGAGGACCGTGAGATTTGGCATAGTTAAAGTTCATATGGAGAAGAAGTGCACAAAGCTAAAATTTATATTTAATATGCGTTATAAATACATTAAATTAATAAAATAAAATGTGAGCAACAAAATTCATCATCGTGGGAGCCTCTGGATCCAAAATTTTCGATACGATTGTGTAAAATGTCATCAAGTTGTCAAATCTGACTTGAAATAAAAATCTGTGCTTTTGCAAAAGTTTACTTGAGTGGAACCCGTACAATGCCTTTTTCGGAATCGGTTCTGCGAAAACAGCTATTGTAAACATTTGATTTTCTGGATTTAGTGGATGGTAAAAGTTGAGAAGTGGACATACGCATTAGGTGACTTTCTGGTGATTGACAGACGACGAGCCGTGAAAGTGCGGTTGTTTATTGTATGCAAGTGTCGCATTCGAGTCAATAAGAAGAAATTAAAAAGGTAAAAATGACCCAAACCGCTTTTTCTGTGTACCTACTTACAGAATAGATTTTGTTTGTGTGACGTTCTCGAAGAATCGCGGCGTGATGATTTAATCGTAAATTCGTAGGATCGCGAATATTCTAGTTCTCGAATAAACCAGAAAGCGGCTTCCCGCTTTAAATAGGACTGGAGAACGACTGCGATATGGTCAGTCTAGTCGAATCGCGTCGATGAAGAAGTGCGAATAAGCTACTTAATCCGTGTGACTGTTAAAATAAATAATTGTGCTGTTATAACTGTAAATAGTCTAGTGTTTAAATAAATTGTACATAGTTCGTTCAAAATAAATAGTTTTGTGAACCCGTAAACGCTACATTTTCTTCAGGTGGAATCACAAAGAGCCCGCCTCAGACGTTACTGAGTGCAACCTTATTTGCAGAAGCGCGAAGAACAAGGCTTTCATCACAATTTGTTGCAAGAAATGCGCCTTGGAGCCACCGAATTTCTTTCTCAATTTCACAAGAATCACCGTCCAGTCGGTCGTCAAATTATTGTCACTTCTTGGTCCCAGATTACAAAAACATGCTCGCCGTGAAAATGTATCTGCAGGATGCCGGTTAGCAGTGACTCTTATTTTTTTTGCCACTGGAGATTTTTACCCCAGTTTGTCATATGGGTTTCGTTTGAGGAAATCCACGATATGTATGATCGTGAGGGAAACATGTTCTACTATTTGGTTGCGTTTTATCCCCACTATAATATGTCAAGGCACCAAGTGTCCAAAATAACAATGGACATAGCGATTTATCGATTGAGTCAGAGAACAATAGAAAACAGATTTGGAATTTTGGTGTCCCGTTTTAGAATCTTCCATAGGACCATCAATGCAGAAATTGTTGATGCTATTGTCAAGGTACCACAAGACAACAACTCTGCAGAGGAGATGAGGAACGTGTAATGTTTCTAACTTAGCTGGATCTATAGGTCAGGGATTATTTAAAACATTATGTTAATGGAGCTGCGGTTGCACCATGGCTATGGAATAGTGTTTAATAAAATAAATCTATTAGTGTTACAAGTATAGCTGTGTGGTTTTAAAGTATTTATTCACAAATAAGTTACACTACACCGAGATCAGATTAACATCAAATTGGTAAATTATGAAACAGACAAATTAGCATACAGGTTACTCAGACGCAGTATGTAGTAAAACACAATTTTAGTCGATACAGCTTTGATGGTAAAATATGATGACATTAAAACATTTTTTAGGTTGGAATGGAGTGATTATGGTTGCCTGGTTTCGGGGGCAATGCTTTAATATTCTGTTAATAATTCGGTTATCAAAAAATTCTCTTAATAAGTTGATGGAAGCTTTTGTTGTGTGCACTAGCTTCATCCTGCTTGAAATAACCCATCGCTAGTTCGTCATCGTGCAGATATCCGGAATAGATTGTTTTCAAATCCCGTTTACTTTTGTTGCATTGTGAAAATAGGTTGCAGGGGTGAACTTTTGCAAAAGAAAAGATTTTTATTAATCTTTTTACACAATCGTATCGATCAAGAATCGACTCAAAATTTTGTGTTCAGAGGCGCCTACGATCACGAATTTTGTTGCTCACTCGTTATATGACGATGAAGACACATCTCGTGACGACACTAACCGCTTGCTTTGCAAACCAGGCAGAAAGGAACAATTTAATATTTCATTTCACATGGGATTAAGGCACAAAGGTCTTTAGTTAGACGTCAAAGTAATTTTTTTTTATTTGATAGATAGATATAGTGATGTTACGTATATACTTACGGCTGTGCGGATATGACACCCTACCTCTTTTTGTCTTTCTAGATGTATAAATAAATGTAATTGCAATAATAATAATATAATCTTTGTTAAATATTTTATTTCAAAGAAGTCGTCACGGAACAGAAATGAGACAAAATCACATTTATGGATCATAATCTTCATTATTCTTCTTCGCTCGTCTGTGCCTCAGAGGTACATCAATAGTGCCTTCAAATTTACGAATCGTTGAATTTCCGGTAGAATAATAAATAGTTGGTGTATTATAACAAACGGAATTCAACCATCAGAAAAAAACTTTGCTTTATAAAAGCCAATATAAGCCGAGACCACAGAAGCACAATGGGGGTGACACAATGGGCCCGCGGTGTGGTCTAAGTGTCGGTGAGGGGAGCAAATTCAACACCTAATCTAATCTAATCTAAGATCGATTTATACTAGAGAAATTAAAAATTTGTCAAAAAATGACAGTTAAATGGATATTTGTTTAATGTGTAAAATATTATTGTAAACAGATTTATTTGCCCGTGGGGGATTGGTCAACATGGGAATATCTAAAATGCTTCAGAAGAATAAAATTGTTGTTTAATTATTTCAACACAATAACTATAACCATCGTTACAGAACAATATTAGTTCTGCTCTATAAATAAATCACAATTTGGAGATTTCACGCTTATAACTGTTAATTTTGCGAACCATTTAATGAAGAATTCGTGTACAAAATAATTGCACAATAATTAATATTAACTGCCTGTTTAACGTTTTTCAAGCGATTTTGCTATTAAAAATTACTCCTATTTATTTACTATAATAAGTAAATTAAAAAAAATATATTTCCTCTTTTTCCCATTTCGCTACAGAAGATCGAACGACGTCTCCACTAGAGTTATTTCATGTGTAACGTACTCTACTCAAGGAGAAACAAATTAGGACAATCATACTATAGCACTGTAACTATAGGAAATCTATAGGAGAAACTAAACCTAACCTAAGAAGGTGGAGCCAAGTGTTAGTTGCGATTTGGAATCTCTGCTAGGACTAACAATAATTGGACGCATTTCCGGTTCTAGCAGCATCCTAAGAAGCCCGTTTTAAAATTGCCGCCTGTAGTGTCCTCCGCTAGCAGCGCTGGTAGTGACATTCTCTTTCCCTCTAGAACTTTTTTCAAGTTTTTTAAGCTTCTCTGATTGTGAGAGGATTTAGTATCCTGCCGTGGAAATACAGTGAAACTTGTCTTTAGCTTTAGTTGGTTTTCGTTTTGGGTAAACGAAAAAAAACTTTTCATCCATGGATTCTGTTCTATCTCTGCTTCTTTATAGTGCAGTCAACAAACCGCATAAGATGATACCTATTGAATTTTTTATGTAGTATAGTCTTATCGCACCCTGGACTCACTATAAAATCATTGTTCTTAACAAAAGAAATTTCCTACTTAGGTTATTAGGTTTCACTAAATGAAATAACACCTTCAACCTCTAAAACTCAAGCAGTACCTGATTTTCCTAATCCTAAAAACGTTCACCAACTTAGGCAGTTTTTGGGTTTAATCGGATATTTTCGTAAATTTATCAAGGACTTCGCTAGAGTCACAGCATCATTAACAAAACTCCTAAAGGAAGATTTCCCCTGGACATGGTCAGACGAACTAAGTGAAATAATTAATTCCCTGAAAAAGACAATTTGTGCAAAACCTTACAATATTTAATCCAAGTATGCCTGCTATTGTATATACGGATGCTAGACGCGAGGGCTACGCAGGAAATTTACTTCAAAAGTATGAAAATAAGGAAAAACTAATTGCTTATTTTATAAGTTGATGGAAGCTTTTGTTGTGTGCACTAGCTTCATCCTGCTTGAAATAACCCATCGCTAGTTCGTCATCGTGCAGATATCCGGAATAGATTGTTTTCAAATCCCGTTTACTTTTGTTGCATTGTGAAAATAGGTTGCAGGGGTGAACTTTTGCAAAAGAAAAGATTTTTATTAATCTTTTTACACAATCGTATCGATCAAGAATCGACTCAAAATTTTGTGTTCAGAGGCGCCTACGATCACGAATTTTGTTGCTCACTCGTTATATGACGATGAAGACACATCTCGTGACGACACTAACCGCTTGCTTTGCAAACCAGGCAGAAAGGAACAATTTAATATTTCATTTCACATGGGATTAAGGCACAAAGGTCTTTAGTTAGACGTCAAAGTAATTTTTTTTTATTTGATAGATAGATATAGTGATGTTACGTATATACTTACGGCTGTGCGGATATGACACCCTACCTCTTTTTGTCTTTCTAGATGTATAAATAAATGTAATTGCAATAATAATAATATAATCTTTGTTAAATATTTTATTTCAAAGAAGTCGTCACGGAACAGAAATGAGACAAAATCACATTTATGGATCATAATCTTCATTATTCTTCTTCGCTCGTCTGTGCCTCAGAGGTACATCAATAGTGCCTTCAAATTTACGAATCGTTGAATTTCCGGTAGAATAATAAATAGTTGGTGTATTATAACAAACGGAATTCAACCATCAGAAAAAAACTTTGCTTTATAAAAGCCAATATAAGCCGAGACCACAGAAGCACCCTGTATAGTCCACTATGGGATAAGTTCCATTCAAGACTTCTAGACAAGTATAATTGCACGATGTACTACGTATATAATATTCCCGGACATCATTCCTACCAGCAACAAAAACGTCCAATGGTATTTGATCATCTAAATCACGCAAATAGTAGCCCTTAAAGTAAAATTAACTAACTATGAAAGATTAGGATCAATAACCTACCAGGTAGGGAAGATACACACAAAAAAATATTCACTAAAACTATAACGAAATTAAAGAGAACCATATTTTTTCAAACAGAAACTTTGTATAAAAGGCAACTCTTGCAATTATAATATATGTTATATATAAGTCATATTTTATACGCAAGTAATTTTCTGCTTTGCGGGCAATAATTATTTTATAGCATACGATAACATTTTGTGCAATTGTAAGGTAAATGAAAATAAACTAATTTCACAAGTCATTTGTGTTTAATATCCGTGCATCTCTCTTATCCAGCCAGTATGAAGATTAAATATCCAAATGTTTCAATTCGAAATTAATTAGTGTTTTAGTATTCTATGTAATGTCAAAAAAAAAATCACATGGGGGCACTCAATTGTGTACGATGAACAGAAAATTATTTATTGCTAGAGTAGGGAGAAAAATTGTCGTATGTAAATAAAAAATGAAGAAAACAACATAAATGAATGAAGAAAATAACAGTGATATGAAAAAAATAGGAACGCAAAATTCGAACGTGATGAAGTTGATTAGAAATACATTAAATCATTTTAGGGTTTTCTTTATTCAGCCGAAAGATCATTTGGATTATGTTCTATAGATCGAACAGATCCTCTATCTCATTTCTAATGATTTTGTGTTGTTCTGTTATATCTATACATAATTATATTAATACGCAAAGATATAACACATTGGTACACTTTTAAGCTATTTTCACTTAACACACTGAGATATCCCCAAAATAGACAAGTTCAATTATGACTATTGCACTACTCTTAAAAGGTTAAATTACATTGAAATGATTACTGAAGATTTACAATTTTTAACTGACGCGCTAATAAAAGAAATTGATGAATTGTTAACACAAAAAAAATCTTCTGAGCCGTTCAACGGTTTCCAGCTGGTTTTGGAGCTGACGTGTCCTTACAATTACTTTTCCTGCGATCCTGATATCCTGAGAGATAACCTTATGGATTTTTCTGAGTCCACGTCAGTCCAGGAAAAAATCACGAGTGGAAATACTCAGCAACTATTCCAAATGAAGGTAATACAAGAAACAATCCTAGGTAAATGCTGGTGAATCTGCCTATTCGATTCAAAAAGAATAGTCAAAGTCTGCACGCAATAAAGTAGTTTTTCTTACCTCTTTTTCCTCCGAATCAACACCTAATCGATATATCCGCTAATGCGATTTAGTTAAATAATTAACTGAACATCTCAATCGTATAATCCGTACTTGACGCAATTCCCTAGACCTTACTCTTTGTCCAGGACAAAAATACGACGGAGACGTCAGATGTCGATCGAAAAAAGGGCCACAAGTTCGTCGCGTGGTATGCAAGAAATTTAGTGTTTTTTTGTATGTGCCGGTTATCTCTAAACGCTGATTCGTTCCTGAATGTTCGATGGTGAATGTGCGGCAAAATCAAATTGTAACAGTATTTACTGAAGACTCATCGAAACAAAAAAGGTAACCCTGATGGCATCCACCATCCGACGGCAAAAGTTGACAGTTTTCCCCTGTACTCTCCCAGAACAAAATACATATCACAGTATTTGTTTACAGTATACATTTTGAGTCCCACGAAAAACTCGACATTCAAAATCAAAATGTGAAATTTATTTTACCACAAAAAACAGATTATACCGATTACCGCAATCTAGTGCCAAAAATTCAATTTATTGTAATGTTAGATTAGATTAGATGTTGAGGGGTGTGAGGGGATTTGCTCCTCCCATCGACACTTAGACCACAACGTGAGCCCATTGTGTCACCCCCTCGTGTCCCTCATTTCTGTACACCTCAATTTGGCCCAGATAGACCATGTCTGAAAAGGTGTAATTCCTTGGAGAGGCCAACCAAGAGGAAAAGGGCGGACGACTCTTTTGAGGGTGGCGCGATTAAAAAGGTAAGTGACCCCATCGGAACCAGGATATGGACGACACCCCTAACACTAAGGTCGAGTGTAATGTACATGCTAGGGAAGGAGGAACACAAGCACCCTATGGTTGCAAAAATGCTGAGGGACCACCCGAAGATGAGAAAAATGGTGGAGAAGGGAGAGATGGAGGTGGGCATCTGAAGCCTACACCCTCAAAACCCAAAGTAGCCTTCTGAATGCAGGGGGGGGAGGGGATAAAAAACAAGAAAAGGACTCCAACTTCACTCATATCATGCTGTTGGAGGACAAGGAACATATGGAAGGGAGAGCAGCAGCAACCAGGGAAGCGCTTAGAAGACTACTAGACGTGGCAAATCGCCATAAAAGGAAAAGGGTGGCGTGCGTTGACACGGACATGACCAACGTACACATGATAAGGAAGCTGCTGGAAGTGGTCCTGCGGAACGAGGAGGAAGGTGTCACCATCGACATTCTGGATGGGAGATGAGGGGGCCCCAATGTCGTTGGAAGCAGCCGAGGCAGCCGAGTAGACGGTGGAGGCCATGCCGAGGAAACCATCCTGCTCAGGTCGGAGGGGTCCACTTACGCGGACATCATCCGAAGCCTGAAGGGAGGTGTCAGCGCGGATAAGGGTGTCCAAAACCCAAAAGGGGGTGCCCTTGTGAAATTTAAGACCAGGGACCCGGAGGCAAGAAAGGAGTTTAGAACGCAGATAAAGGAGAAGCTCCAGCAGGTGGCCAAAGTGGAGCACCGCGTGGCCAGGAAGACGGCAATGCTTCTCGACCTGGTCCCGGCCACTGAGATCGAGGAGGTCAAGAAAACAGTGATGTCTGAATTGGCCAAGATGGGAACGACCGTGGAGTGCGAAGAGGTCCAGGTCCGGATAAATGCGAAGGAAAACGTCAGGGGGGGAGAAGCACGCCTTCCTGACCACGCGGGCCGGGGCTATCGATGCGCTGCTTGCTAACAAGCGCATTGGAGCGGGGTGGATCCGCTGTAGGGTGAGGGAGATGGTTGCGCTCTCAAGATGCCACCTTTATTAAAGGCAAGACACATGGCCAAGGAGTGTGTCCACAAGGGTGTGGAGGCCTGCCACAAGGTGCGGGGAATCGGGGCACAGGGTATCGTCATCGTCATCGTGGTACATGACTGCCATCTGGCACTGTCGAGGATAGCACTAAACAATGTCGTTGAGCTAAGATCGGTTCCAGGACATAACGGTAATGTGGGGAATGAGAGGGCCGACGAGCTGGCTCGACAGGGTGCAACGGGAACACCGCATGGAACCGAACCGCCGATCCGACCGGCCAACCGCTACCTCTCAAACCTGATCAAAACTGACACCCATTCTAGACACTGTGCTAGATGGGAAACGACAACAGGCTGCAGACAACGCAAGATTTTTATCAAAAATCCTTGCTTTAAAAGAGCCAAGTCTTGTCTGCGTTTGTTTACTGGGGGAGACATGGCCCAGCTGGGCCAACTTGAGGTGTACCTCGCCTAGAACCATCCTAGCTTTTTTCGACAATGTCGGATGGCTGGATGAGAGACAGGAATGAGGGACGCGAGGGGGTGACACAATGGGCCCGCGGTGTGGTCTAAGTGTCGGTGAGGGGAGCAAATTCAACACCTAATCTAATCTAATCTAAGATCGATTTATACTAGAGAAATTAAAAATTTGTCAAAAAATGACAGTTAAATGGATATTTGTTTAATGTGTAAAATATTATTGTAAACAGATTTATTTGCCCGTGGGGGATTGGTCAACATGGGAATATCTAAAATGCTTCAGAAGAATAAAATTGTTGTTTAATTATTTCAACACAATAACTATAACCATCGTTACAGAACAATATTAGTTCTGCTCTATAAATAAATCACAATTTGGAGATTTCACGCTTATAACTGTTAATTTTGCGAACCATTTAATGAAGAATTCGTGTACAAAATAATTGCACAATAATTAATATTAACTGCCTGTTTAACGTTTTTCAAGCGATTTTGCTATTAAAAATTACTCCTATTTATTTACTATAATAAGTAAATTAAAAAAAATATATTTCCTCTTTTTCCCATTTCGCTACAGAAGATCGAACGACGTCTCCACTAGAGTTATTTCATGTGTAACGTACTCTACTCAAGGAGAAACAAATTAGGACAATCATACTATAGCACTGTAACTATAGGAAATCTATAGGAGAAACTAAACCTAACCTAAGAAGGTGGAGCCAAGTGTTAGTTGCGATTTGGAATCTCTGCTAGGACTAACAATAATTGGACGCATTTCCGGTTCTAGCAGCATCCTAAGAAGCCCGTTTTAAAATTGCCGCCTGTAGTGTCCTCCGCTAGCAGCGCTGGTAGTGACATTCTCTTTCCCTCTAGAACTTTTTTCAAGTTTTTTAAGCTTCTCTGATTGTGAGAGGATTTAGTATCCTGCCGTGGAAATACAGTGAAACTTGTCTTTAGCTTTAGTTGGTTTTCGTTTTGGGTAAACGAAAAAAAACTTTTCATCCATGGATTCTGTTCTATCTCTGCTTCTTTATAGTGCAGTCAACAAACCGCATAAGATGATACCTATTGAATTTTTTATGTAGTATAGTCTTATCGCACCCTGGACTCACTATAAAATCATTGTTCTTAACAAAAGAAATTTCCTACTTAGGTTATTAGGTTTCACTAAATGAAATAACACCTTCAACCTCTAAAACTCAAGCAGTACCTGATTTTCCTAATCCTAAAAACGTTCACCAACTTAGGCAGTTTTTGGGTTTAATCGGATATTTTCGTAAATTTATCAAGGACTTCGCTAGAGTCACAGCATCATTAACAAAACTCCTAAAGGAAGATTTCCCCTGGACATGGTCAGACGAACTAAGTGAAATAATTAATTCCCTGAAAAAGACAATTTGTGCAAAACCTTACAATATTTAATCCAAGTATGCCTGCTATTGTATATACGGATGCTAGACGCGAGGGCTACGCAGGAAATTTACTTCAAAAGTATGAAAATAAGGAAAAACTAATTGCTTATTTTAGTAAGCAAACAATAAATTCTGAAAAAAAATTTCATTCTTTTGAGCTGGAATTATTAGCTATCGTAAAAACATTGGAAAAATTTAGGGAGTATTTAATGGAGAACGAATTTAGAATCATTACAGACTGCAATTGAGCACAAATCAGGTTCCCAAATGCAACACGTTTAAGTCGTAACTTTAAAAAACTTGATTCTGTAGAAACCAATAAAATATCCTTAATAAAAGAAGCTGATTATTTGAGAGAAGCGCAAGATCAGGACGAAAACATCAAAATTATAAAAAATATTATTGCTAAGCGGTGATAATCATAATAACAAAGACATATTCAAGAACTATGATCTAAGAGGAAATAAAGTTTTTAGATTGACTTCTACCGGTCGAAAATGGTTGGTACCGAATAATTGTAGATGGCAAATCGACAAAGCAAACCACGACGATAAACTCTCTAAACGCTCTAAACTTTTACCTTATTTTTAACTTTCTTCCTACTTTAGTGTATCACACATCTGTGAGAATGCCGATTGAGGACAATCGACATGTCAGAATGGCCGTGCAGTCAACAAACCGCATAAGATGATACCTATTGAATGTTTTATGTAGTATAGTCTTATCGCACCCTTTTTTTAGTCTGACGAGTTGGATGTTTTTATGTTCGTCGGATTGAAGGACGTTAATAAAATGGGTTAACAGGATATATGTCGGGGCTATTATTTCCCACATCACACCCATCTACAATAGTAAACTCCTTCCGGGAGGTCCTTAAGAGGTGCCCTAATAGGAGATCAAATGCATAATCTCTACAATTACCCCATTTTCCTTCTGGTTTTCTTACTTCATACTTCATACCGGGTTGACCAGATCCCTGAACATCCCCCCGTGGGGATACAAGGTCAGGATCTATGAATTTTTACCCAGTAAACACAACCACGTGAAAAAAACGTAAAAGAAACGAGTACCTACCAACCGTTGAATAGACGTAACGATGTCGCCGAAATCAACGTTACTTTTGACGTGTAAAAATGACGTGTTACAAACGTCTGATAAAACACGTCTCTTTCAGGTGTTTTTACCAGGTTGAAAAGACGTGTAGATTTTCTGAATAAAACGTCATTTTCAATGTCTCAACAAAACGTTCTGTAAACGTATTTTAAAGATATTATAAAATACGTCATTTTTAGGTGATTTTAGGAAATAAGTATATTAAAAAAGTGTTGATTTTCATGACAAATATTTATTATAAAACAAACAAAAAAAATTGTTTTACAAAAGTTCAAATCTATTATAATGTATACATGTGAATAGAAAATATGAAAATAATTACTAAAAACTATAATATCAACTATGTACTACTAATATTATAAACTATATAACTATAACTATAATTATTAGTATAAAAAAAACTAAAATAATTATTATGGGCTAATTGTCCTAATTAAATTAAATCATTTTTTTCATGACTCGGATTGTGTGTTGCTCGACGTGCTGGGTCAGTTTTGCCAATGTTTGCAGTACAGTTGCCTCAAAATCTATAAGAAATAACTATAAGTAACTATTGCAAAAATAAAAAAATCCTTACTAGGTATATGATTGTCGTAAATGATATAAAATGACACAATTTACCAGAATATGTTGAAGCTGGAGAAAATGCTGACATTGGCGATGCATAAGACGTCGTCGGGGTACAGCAAAAATCCTCTCCAAGGTTTACAGTTCGACGCCGCTTTCTATCAAAAAGAGACTCATCACCAAAAACTTGCTTTCTTGAGAGACTTTCCACTGATGAGTTGTTTCCTCTGCAGTTTCCCCAATCTCCTTGATGAAATTGTTGGCCTTTTTATCGTCTGTGTCATAATCCTCTGCAAAGAAGCTCAAAAGTTAAAAAATATATGTATATCATATATGTATATACCTGTCTTAAAATGAATTTTAAAAACTTTGTAAGAAGGCCAGGTCTTACATGGAGTACCACTTTTCACGAAAGTCATAAAATCGGTACACTTGCGGAATAAATTTAAATTCTGGTTAGTAATATTCATAAAAAATGTATATTTAGTTACTACTTTTAAATACAATACTGTACTACTTACCTTTAGGACTTTTGGAAGCTACACAAATCTCAAAACTTGGTAACGCAAACCAAAACGAAAAGAACTGCACGATCTCAGACGAAAAATGAAAATGAACAAAATCGAACGAAGAAATGGCCAAGCACAAATGACACATCTGGAAAAAGTTCCTTGGTTTCGTTTCGTTCGGGGTGCAAAGCGCAATAAAAGAAGCTGTAAATCACGTACATTTTGAAAGTTTTGTGTCTTTTAAGCAGCATGTTTGTTTGTCGCCAAAACAAATTCGATAAGGCAGAGTTTTTCATGATAGTACAATTGACTATCAATATTCTAACTACTCTAACTAGAGTATTGATATTCAATAATAGTACTGATCTATACGTTTGGTTATTATTTATTTTTGACAATAAAATTACGCTTGCGCCGTCGGTTCCTCAACCTTCAGCCCTCATCATAAACCAATATCTGTTCTTCTCAAAATTCCAGCTCCTAAACGGTAAAACTACTCAACGTATGTTTCAAATTGTCCCTTAATTATACCTGCTTTCAATTTCTTTTTTAAAAACTTTTCATTCCCTGACCAACACCAAACTCTTCTCCGGTCAAAGACACTGTGGGTTTATGCGGGTCTATAGTTGGTACACAGACACGAGCATTCCACACGTTTATTATAAAAATACAAACTTAACAACTGAATATTATAAACAAAACAAACATAAAATAAATGAAGCGCGTGAGAGTTGCGACACGAAGTTGTTACTCGCGGAGACCGTTAGGAAGTGAGTGTGAACGCCGAAGAGCGCGTTCGGGATCTGTCCGGTTTCCGGTCCTCCAGGCTACTTCCGTCAGTGTCGCGGTAATTTGAATCTCAGGCCGCCACAGTACTCCCCTCCCAGTACTTTAGGTACGAAATCTGACTGGCATCCTGACCTCGCGTCCTCGCGTTGTCTTCGATGCAGTTATGGGGGCGGGTGCTCGAGGGGTAGCTGGAATCTCTGTCGCCTTTGCGGGGGGCGATGTTGGAGTCGCTTCCTGACATATGAACGCTGGTTTCAACCTGTCGACAGAAACATTTACTGGTTTCGTATTTACATTTATCGTAAAATATTTGTCGCGCCGCTCGATGACTTGGGGACCAGTGTATGGTGGTGTCAGTGGTTTTCTCACGGTGTCATCCCGCAGAAAAACATGTGTGCACGTTTGAAGTTCACGAGGTACGAAAAATGTTTGTCGGCTGTGGTCTGCTGTAGGCCGAGGGCGTAGTTCACTCATATGTGTCCGAAGTCTAGCAACGAAAGCCGTCGGGTCTTCTGAGCCATCTGCGACGCCGCGAGTGAAAAATTCTCCTGGCAACCGTAAGGTAGTTCCATATAAGTACTCGGCTGGTGATGCTTGTAAGTCCTCTTTGAAAGCTGTTCTTAACCCTAGCAATACCGTAGGTAGAACTTCTGTCCATTTTTTGTTTCCACGGCACATTATTGCAGCTTTGACTGTTCGATGCCATCTCTCCAGTATACCATTTGTTTGTGGCCTATATGCTGTAGAGCGACATCTGTTTACACCTGTCATCCTTGTGAGCGACTGAAGAAGTGCAGACTCGAATTGTCGTCCTTGGTCTGTTGTGATCGTTCTGGGAGTACCAAAACGTGCTATCCAGTTTGCATAAAATGCACGTGATACCTGTTCAGCAGTGATGTCTTCGATAGGTTGTATTTCTGGCCATCTGCTGAAGCGGTCGATCATCGTGAGGCAGTACCTATAGCCTTCGGAGGTTGGTAGTGGTCCCACAATGTCAAGGTGAACGTGCTCAAAACGCTCATTGGGCACGGAAAACTGTTGGGGCGGTGCTCTGGTGTGTCGTTGTATTTTTGCTCGTTGGCACGCTATGCATTCTCTACACCATCTCTTGCTGTCTTTGTTAATGGAAGGCCACACGAATCTCTCCCTTAACTGTCTACTTGTAGCTCTATAGCTAGAATGTGACAAGTTATGTATTAACTCAAAAACAGGCTTACGTAATGGTTAAGTTAGTGGCTTGTGGTCAGTACGAATTGTGAAGTGTCTGCCTTCTACCATGTACCGAAAGAATTTAACAGCTTCATATGCTGCTAACAGTTCTCTGTCGTAGGTACAGTACTTCTGCTGGGTTGGACTCAGTTTCTTGGAAAAGAAGGCAATTTGATACCAGTTGTTAGTGTCGTACTGTTCCAATGTCGCACCAATAGCAGTGTCGGAAGCATCTACTGTCAATAAAAGGGGTGCGTTGTCTGCTGGGTGACTTAGAAGAGCTGCTTGTGCCAAGTCATCTTTGCACACCTCGAAGGCGCTCTCGGCTTCTGGAGTCCAAACTATTTTTCTTTTGTCGTTCTTCCTTACATCTCGTAATAGTTCGGTCAACGGTGCTTGCTTCGTGGCTGCGTTCTTAATAAAACGTCGGTAGAAATTTACGATTCCAATAAAACGACGTAGTTCTTTCATGACTTCTGGCTTTGGAAATTTCTGGATGGTTTCAACTTTTGTAGGAAGTGGCCTTGTCCCTTCAGGAGTAATTTGGTACCCTAAATATTCGATCTCCTGTACCCCAAAAACGCATTTAGCCGGGTTTACTGCGAGCCCATACCTCTTTAGTCTCTCGAAGACTTCTTTCAGGTGTTTTGCGTGGGTATTTTCATCTGCGGACGCAATAAGAATGTCGTCGAGGTATGCAAAACAGTAGTCTAGTCCCTGTAACACTATATTGACAAGTCGCTGAAAAGACTGGGCAGCGTTGCATAAACCAAAAGTCATTCGGGTGAACTCAAAGAGACCAAATGGGGTGGTGACTGCAGTCTTTGGTATGTCCTCTTCGGCTATGGGGATCTGGTGGTACGCTCGAACTAGGTCCAACTTTGAATAAATGCTGGTACCATTAAGTTTGTGTGCAAAGTCCTGGATGTGGGCAATGGGGTATCTGTCGGGGATGGTGACAGAGTTCAACCGACGATAGTCTCCACAAGGGCGCCAAGTATCTTCTTCCTTTTTGGGTACTAAATGCAGTGGACTCGCCCATGAACTATTGGAAGGACGACAGATGCCTTGCTGCAACATAAACTCAAACTCAAGTTTAGCTGCTGCCAACTTTTTGGGGCACAAACGTCGAGGTCTTTCTGCAATCGGAACTCCGCGCGTTTCGATGTGATGCACGACCGGATGTAAAACGTCTTGGCATACTATTGTCTCTCGCGTAACTTCTGGAAACTGCACTAACAAGTGTTTATATTTACAACCTTGGGCCACTATAGTAATATTAGGAGTCTGACATGCGTACACTTTACCTATGCTACAAAGTCTCGTAGTGTTGTCGATGAGTGCTCCTCGTTTAAGGTCCACTAGAAGGTCGAAATGAAATAAAAAGTCAGCTCCGATAATGGCGTGCGACACATCCGCAATGATAAACCTCCACGTTAATTGTCTTCTTAAACCTAAATTTATTTGTAACAACTTAGTACCGAAAGTGCGTATCCTCGATCAATTTGCTGCAAACAGTTCCATTGTTCCTGCTTTAGCGTTTGTGTTTCGGGGTAGCACTGAAACGTCGGCACCAGAGTCAACTAAAAACCGCACGCCCGTTATTCTGTCAGTCACAAAGAGGCGTTTTTGTGAAGATTCCGCCGAAGACGCCTCGCACAACGGTGGTACTCCTAGTTTCCCAGTTCATAAGTACATGGTTTGGAGCATTTTCGGGCTTCTCTTCCAAATCTTGTGTGGTAAAAACAAAGTCCTCCATTTTGTTCACGGTGCCTGGACGCCGAACGCCCTCTGTTGGTAAAACGGTGGAAACGCGTGCGCGATCGGTTACGACGGTCGCTTCGGTCGGCTTTTAATTCTGCACCATCTTCGTCAGCTGCATCAAGGCCAACTGCATCGAAACGTTCCTTTCAGGCCGTATCACTTTGTTAAGTTCGCTGGTTCTCCGCCGGCCCCCCATGTCGCGCTCCCTTGCGAATAAATTGTTAACTATTTTTTGACGCTTTTCATTTGACTTGTCAAATTGTTTGTTTCAAATAGTGGCAGTTCAATTTCGAAGGTGTATTTTGTGCAAGAGCAGGGATCATGCAAGAGTGAGAAGCGACCAGTTTGAAGTGCCTAGTGAATGCACTAAACGAAAACAATGGTTTAAACACAACTAGAGCAAGTTTTTGGTTATATGTCAGACAGAGTATAAGAATTTCTTTGCTATTTATAATTATAATTACAGAGATGTTAGAAAAATTACTCCACCTTCGCCGTTGCGATCATCCTCGGTCATGTTCATTAACTTCACGTACAAAAATGAATACAGAAGGAAAGTACACTATGCAAGGAACATACCTATGGGAAAGTTTTCCAATTTACAAAGAAATAAGTACACAATTACGAAATGAAAACTAGAAATTTTGCAAATTACGCGCTTCTGACAAGCCATTAATGTTCACTTTTGCTTGCTGAACATGCGCAAAGTCTAACTGGCTTCGGAAGTACAGGAACTTCTTTCTGAAAATTTCATCAAAATTGGGTCATGATTGGGTCACTCCAACTCATCAACGGGCAAATCGTTAGCTTCTATTTCATCAGATCAATGGGACATAACCACGACATAACCTCAACGACCCAACTGGGGACAGGTTAGTTTCATCAACTTTATTGTTTTTGTTTTATTGTTAAAAACAGGAAATGTTGTTTTAGATAAACCAACAGGAATGTAACAGGGCACAACGAGGTTGTCAAAAATTACTCTTTGAGTACTTTTATAATTTGGAGGCTAATGGCTGTGATTACAAATTTTCATGACTGAGATGTTGTGATTTCCTTCAAAGAATGCTTCAAGCACGTAGCCATTATGTTCACTTTACAGAATAGAGAAGTTTTGTTGTTATTCTTGAAGTTTTCTGTTTTCTTTTATTAAGTGTTTATGAAAACTGTTAATGTCTATGTTAGGTATCTAAATGTTAGAATTATTGTTTTTTTTTAAGTTCTATATAAACTCATCGAAAGAAGTTAGGGATATTGCTGAATTGACCAATCCCAAAGTATTTTTTCTGCATTTTTAACACAAATAAAAACTAACAACATTGCCAAAGACAATTTCAACAAATGGATTCCAAAAAATATATATACTGTCAGAAAAAAATAAAAAATTACTTTGTTTCAAATTATGAAGTTGTCTAAAAATTATTTTTTTTTTTTACTAGAGGGTCCCACCACCATGATTTTGTAGAACTTCTTGGACTCGTTGGGGCATACTGTAAATTAAGTTGTCAAACGCTTCTTGGTCCAAATTGTCCCACACAATGGGCAAAACACTTCGCAAGTTTTGTCGGTGTGCTAGTCGGAGCTGGTGGTCAGCCATCGTACGAGCAAGCATGTTCCATGCATGCTCAATTGGACCGAGGTCGGCGGATCCCGCTGGAAGAGGCAAACGATCAATTTCTAACATTTCCAGTCTGTCTAACACGTCGCGCTCAATGTGGTCGGGCGTTATCGTCCAGAAATCGGAAGTGAGGCTCCAAATTGTAACGATAGTTTTCGACAATGTCGTCAGTAATGTCTCTAACGTAAATTTCACTCGTCATGGTCCTCTCGCAAACGTACAGTTCTGTGCGCCTCCAAGAAAAATGCCTCCCCATACCATTTTCGTTCCTCAACGGAAGTTTCTCTTGGACATACCTGTTGTTAAATCGGGTACCTGGTTGTCTCCACACCCGAACAGAACGTCTGTCAGAGAAAACTCCAAATCGGAACTCATCCGTGAACATTACGGTTGCCCAATCATTTTGCAAATTTTCCCTTTCTTCGCACCATTGTACTCTGGCACGTCTCCGTTAAAGTGTCAGTGGAAACCTTCTCACCGACCTTCTACATGTCAGCTCTGTTTCACTGATTTAAAACAGTTCTGGCTGTTATACGACTGCCAGTAGCATAAAAAAGCTCTTGCCGCAGAATATTGGAATGAGCTGTAGGGTTTCTTCGTGCTTCCCGGAGCAATAACCGGTCTTCCCGAACTGTTGTAAGTCTAGGTCGACCATGTAGTGGTCTTTCCTCAACAGTTCCAGTTTCTCGATATCGTTGATAAAGTCTAGAAATGACACTCTGACTCACTTGAAAGGTTGCAGCGACATCAACCTGGCGAGCACCACCTTCCAACATTCCAATTGATCTATTGGCAGCATCTTGTCACAAATGTCTTCTTTCCATTTTATGCACTGTATTTTCAACGATAAACTTATTAGCACTGGCAAAACGGACCAGATCAGGTCTTCCATTTTGAGATAATTTCTTTCACTGTCTGTTAACTTTTGAACAGATTATCCGAAGAAGTTGATATTTACCTATTTTACATAAAAAACTTTGCAAAAAATGATAGGAGGGTTAACCCCTCATTTACAAAGTCCTAAGTGTGAATTTAAGCAATATCCCTAACTTTTTCGATGAGTTTACTTAGTTAGTTTTGTATAGAGAAATACAATGTCATTTTTGAGACCTTTTAACAAAGGTTTCTACATATCTCAAATTTATTTTCTTGTAAATTCAATTTGTTGATGAAAATCTTAGTTGGTCATTGATATTTTGGGGTTTTGTACAATTGGGAGTTGATGGGTTTGGTCGACCCGATCAAAATTGGCTGAGTGAGGTTTAACGCAGCGGCACACCACCCAACTCTTTCAGCTGAAATATTTGATCACATTTGCATGCATTTTTTCAAAATTTGGAGGAATTAAAACACTTATAGGAATTGCACATTTTATGACCGAATAGACGCTATTTATGCTGCTTCTTTCTAAATCATTGTGTCTGAGTGTCTGAGGCGGAATTTATTTTGAAAATTCCTAGTTTTTTGGTCTTTGAACTATAAACTCTTTCCGCCAAGAGATTCATATTTCATATTTGCTTGTATTGTTTCAAATTAGGCATTTCACTTGCGTAATGTGCGTTTTTGTGCTTGATAAATTACACTAGTCAACAATTTTGATACTGTTGTTTTGATGGTATACAATCAAAATTTGAAAACCAAAAAATTCTGTCAGGTCCAGGTTATAAGAAAAACAAAAAAGAACTTTTTACTAAAAATGTATTAAAATTTAAATATATTTAAGTCGAACTCCACAAACAAGCGCAAAATTACAAATGGAACATGTTTCGGCAGAACACTTCTCAGCATAATCAGCCCTAATTTTACAAGAGATTAATGATACAATTGAGGAATTACAATTTGTGTAACGATTAGATATGACTTACTGAATCTAAATATAAAGATATACTATTATAAAGTTACCAAATGAACAATTTTTTTTTAAACATCCTAATCAGACCTAATAGATTTTTTTATCATTTTTCCAATGATATACCTACTAATAGAAACCAAAGTATATCAGTTTTATTCCACAACAAAATCCACTGTTGCCTTAGTGTTATATTTGATTATGATTTCAGTGCTATTTAGTATTGTTAATTTTCCATTTCCGGTTCAGTAACGTAAATTACCTATATATAAATATAAATAGACATATTTATAATCTTATTTTTCACCAGCAACCTATCCCAAGTTCTGGACCATCCATGCACCTCCAAGATCCACAATCAATTTCTCCCCTTATCCAATTGGTTATAGATGAAAATACTAGCCTTAATGAAACACCCCAAGTCAGATTTAATGAGCATGACTGAAGAACTAAAGCAATTACTATATGAAAATAAAATATTGAAGGAGCAACCCAAAAAAATGCAATCAAAGTGTAGTAAAACCTTGTCAAGGCTTCAAACAATGTTACAATATTTAGAAAGTTTTGTCTATTGCCACGCCATTAAAAATGCCAGGAATTTGTTTTTATTCAACAATATGAGCTCTTCACAGAGTGTAAAATCACAACAAATTTTCAAGATGTGTTACATATATGGAAACTATAATTATGCACATTTTTTTCAACCCCACAACGTATCCAGCAGAGGACATTGCATCCATACTGTTGACAGTGACATCGCACCATATACGGACATTTCAGATGAGAGATTGGAATGGGTAAACACCACCTTCTAAAAGTACATAGACAACATCTAACTGACCTCGAAACTGTCCAACCGAAAAGGATTAACTGAAGAAACGGCAACAGCATTAAAACATACCGCAAAAAGTACCTTTTCTTGCGTAAAATTCCTACAAAAAGCAGGGCTTTATTACGTATTAACAAGAACATTCGGTTCATACGCTATTGAAGCCATGTTCTAGCAAGTTCGTCTGTGAGATGAATCTAATGAGGCAACTGATGCCAGAACTGCAGACCAGGCCTTGCAATGTAGTGTCCTTAAAGCGCCCAGATCTTCAAATACAGCTACAAATATTTCATTCAAAGTTGATTAATATTCTTCTTGGACCACTGATGGAAAATCCTCTGTTCGTTTGCAATTCCCATAAAGAAGAAATCTGTCCATTCCTTTTAAATGCTGTCATTAAACCAATTCTCAAAAACATCTGCCTGGAAGTAGAAGATATCAATAAAAAATCAACTGTTCAAAATAAACCCACCAGTCAGAAGGTTTTAAAATTGCAAGCACAGGAGTTTTTGCAACTGATGTGATAGGTGGTAACCTTCACCTATTCAGGGAAGTAAGTCCACCCTGCCTACTGTAGACTTTGAGATGCAACATAGTTTGCCTTCACATGGTGCACATCCGTAAATCCTACTCCCACTTAATTCAGCTTAATCAGCATTTTATGAGTTTCATTTTTCTCACATTCATCTCCAAGGCTGTTGTTGTCTTTGTTTTACCTGACTAATTTCCAAAGACTGTATTAGTCTCTTTAGAAGTGTCTTTTCACATACAAGTTTCTATTTAGCTTCACCCTAAACCAAGATGAGAAGTAAACCAATTATGTATTAAGCAAATTCTGCCTCTAGGCAGATGACAGTGTAAGGGACAGAATCAGGACAGGATTCATCTTTTCGCTTCCACGTAGTTATCTGCTACAATGAATTACTCTTGTTTTCTTCTATGTATTTACATAATCAATAGAGAACCGCTTACCTTATGAAATGAGACGAAAACAGTGTTACCTAAAACACTTTTTTGAGGTGCACAAGCATTTTTAAATTTCGTTTAACGCATGGGCTCCTAACCTTCAAAAATGACATAACTGTCATTACCACGGTAATTACCTTTTTCGATGCAGTTGGCCTTGGCTGCATAACCTGTTGTTCCAAGGCGGCCAAAGAGGTGGCGCTGCAGTTGCCGCTAGTTCCGGACGCTGACGTTGATGCAACCGCGGCGCTTGCATCGCCCGAATGCGCATGTTTTACTTGAGCTTGGTTGTGAATGGCTGAGACCGATCCGAAGGCGCCGGTAACACTTACCTCCAGCATTCTGTCGGCAATGGCAGCCATTTTGTCAATTTCGACGCCGTCACTCGCTGACAAGACCATCTGCACCTGTGATGGCATTCGCTGGAGCCATAGCGTTCTTAGGACGTCTCCAGACACCTTTTCGGCTGCTAGTGTTTTCATTTCCCTCAGCAGCTGGGAAGGGCGACGGTCTCCTAAGTCGATTTCCTTAAGAGCGTTCTCTAGTCGGTCAAGTTTTCAAATGTAAACAAACATTCGTCTTCCGTCTCTGTAGAAACCACATGCCCTAATGCTGTCGGTGTGTCCATCTGTACTACGTATAGACACGAATGCACCTTGCGTTGCATCCCACAAGCGTGCGTCGAAGAGAGAGACTAAATAGTGGGAGTGCTGAGCTTGTTCGTACTCTTAAAACGATCTGACAACACAGCTTGCAGCGCTTGCTTTTATATCATTGAACGACTGAGCGATGGAAGTTGGAAAATCGCAAAGCGGTGTGCACTGTTAGGAATGGAACATAATTTTAAAATAATCATAATTTCAAATGATTTATTGAATTGAATTAAGTTTGACAGTGAAAAAGTTAGCCCTAACTTTTAATCGAACAAAATATAGTTTTCTAGAAACATTGTATTTTCTGACCAATAAGGGTTCTGCCAAATGCGTAAAATTAATCGTACCTATGTAATTACACCGAGAGGCTATTGTTCTACCGGATCAAATTTACTTTTGAAAGAAATTTTGTTCCCCGGAAATTTTGCAAGTAAAACTGCCAACCTGTCAACGTAACAAAAACGTGACACCGAAAGTAGAGCAACAAAATTGAGTTTACAAAAATTAACTTTGTCGTAGAGGTAAAGTAAATAATCAATTCAGCTAGATAATTTCATGCATAAAATAAATTTTGTATTATTGTCATGGTAAAACGTCGTGGCAAAAGGTAATAGTTATTTATGTGGTATATATTAATTATTTAATAACGTGGACGCGTTAGCCGAGACGTTAAAGTCACTCGAAAAGATAGATAATCATCAATTTTATCGTCGTATATAATATAAAATTTTATTCAATCTTCACGGTTTTTACTGCAACATGGATTTAATTCTTTGACGTGAAAAATTCAACTGTCAAACAAAATGTCAAAAAAACGTTAGACACTAATACAACAATGGATGTTGGTATAGAAGTCTTTTTTTTTAACTTCTAAACGATAAAATTGCATTTTAACATGCGGTAAAGAGTAGATAAAATTCAATTTTGACATTAAAGATTAAATAAATAACATTTATCGTTCGACACTGTCAGAATTTTCAAATTTTCGCTTGTGTAAACACTCTGTCATGAAATAATTTAAATGACAGATAAACGTCAAACTATTTTTATGGATTTTAAGCAATTTAAAGGCTTTCCAGGGTTGTATCGAACGATAAAACGTTGTATTACACTCGTTCCTGTGTAGATTGAACGCTTTACGCCACTCGGGGTTCACAAAAGCACTCGTTTCACTCGTGCTTTTATAAACCCCTTGTGGCATAAAGCGTCCAATTTACACAGGAACTCGTATAATAATCTACTATTTTAGTTGTGCGAAAATGGAGAAAGAAAATAAATCACAATAATAATAAAAATAAAATAAACAATCATAATAATAACTATTGGAATGCAGAAGGCGCTTATCTTGAGGTCGTTGCGTTTGCTCAGGTAAACACAACAAATCAAAGATAATAAAAATCGGTCCAGCTGTTCTTGAGTTATAAACCCAAGGGTTCCCCCTGAGCCCCCTGTCCATGTTTCAATAGTCATTCTGCTATTCGGGGCGGAGACAAATCCAACAAATCAAATATCATAAAAGCCTTTCTTGAATTATAAACCCAAGGGCCCTCCTGGGCCTTCATGTCCATGTTTTAATAGTTATTCTGCTATTCGGGGCGAATACTTTACGACTTATTCCCATACCTACCAAATATAAAAAAAATACTTCATAAAAGTCGGTCGAGCCGAAAAATCGGTCCAGCCGAAAAATCGGTCCAGCCCAAGGGGGCCCCCTGGGCCCCCATATCTATTTGAAAAATACTTACCGCCCTATTCCCATACCTATCAAATATACAAAGAAAATCATAAGAATCGGTCGACCCGAAAAATCGGTCCAGCTCAAGGGGGACCCCTGGGCCCTAATGTCTATGTGAAAAATAGTTTACCACCTATTCTCATACTTACCAAATATACAAAAAAAATCAAATTTAGTGTTCAATGCTACAGTTGCTTTATCGCTCAGGAAATTAACATGATTATTTTGTTTTCAGTTTATTTATTTACTTATTGTTAAGGATTGGTATAAATGAGTATGGATGGCGACAAATTTGATTACAGCATTATTCAGATCAATAATAAATTGTCTAATAATGTTTATTGCAAGCTTTTTATCGTTAATTACAGGCATTCCTAAATACAAAACAAATCCGTAAAAAAATTTTTCATTTTTAATTACTAACTTATAGACTATGCAAATAAAAAAATTATTATGTGGCCGAAAAGACAATTAAAAGACCTTTCAAACGACATGTTACTCGACCCCTATTCCCTATTTAAAAAATCGAGGTTGCTCCTGTCAGGTGTATGGGGTTGCACCAAGCCTGCTTACTATTGCATCAAAACATGTCCCCCTCGAGATAAAAATTGACCTGTTTTTAAATTTTTCTTAAATATCTTTTCCTAAAAAGTTATTGAGGGTGGCTCGTTTCGATTGAAACGGTCTGTATATCGATTCTACACTTATCCGTGCACAAATCTAAAAAAAAATCTCAATACCCACCTCAATTGGGCCAATCGCCGGTTTTTTCTTTTCCCCGATGAAGTTCTGTTACCCTTACCACTATCGCGTCTTTTACACACACACCCCATATCACAAAAAACTATCACTAACAATACTATTAACACTATAACAATAGTCAAAACTAAGAATACAAAAAACGCAAAGTCTGTTGGAGTCAATATGACGAAAGGTCTAGTTTTTACACTAACAATTAGTCAAAAGTAACAACACTTGAAAACACTAAAAGCCTACTGCAGTCAAGACTGTTCTCAGGTTCTGTGCTCTTATAACTGGTATTATTAATTTTTTTATTTTGTTTTTTAACGCCATACTGAAAGGCGCCGGCGGTCTCTTTGACAAGCAAGAAGTATTTTTTTAAGAACTGCCAAAATTATTATGTGTGTTCGGCGTTTCTTTGTATCTAATTCGTTATTAAAATGGCCCTTTTGATATCATAAACTGATCTCCAGAAAAAAAATCAATGTAAAAGTATGTCTTGGGAAATACCTATTTCCATAATAGGCAACTCAATAACAATTCATCATGAAGCTAATACGCAGCTATACGCAGTTACTGTTATAATTTATTGAATTCCTGTGAATTTTTGCTCTAATTTGATTCGTTTTCTCACAACCCATAAAACAAAAATACACGATTTTTAAAATTCTGACGTAATTCAAAAGGACCCTTGAATTGGTTTTTGAAAAATTAACTATGTGGGTAATAACTTCTTCTTTCATTCTAAAATTGCCCTGAAATTTCAATCGATGTTGGTCTTTATTTATCGATCATCGATCTACAAGACAAATACATCCTCTACGAGCGCTGGCTGCCGCTCTACTGAACTGAAAACAGTGCGTTGTGGTGAGAGCCGTAGGACCGAGAGCTTTGTTGCCAAATTGTTCACAACCCTCAATCTGCTATAGATGGCGACACCAACCGCTTAGAAAATTATTAAAACAAATTTTTCCATTCATGTGCTTAGTACTTGCGTAAATGATTTGTTTTTTTACACGGAACGTTTTTAATAAGTCGTAGCAACGTTCGAAACTCCCCTAAACAAAATTTTTCTGTCAATTAACGATTTTTTTTTTCAATTTTTTTTTAGAAAGAAAAAAATTTGGACTTTCGTAAACGCATCGGTCCAAGATTCTAACTTTCCGCGTTTTTAAAAATCGATAAATCAATATGGTAATCGATTTATTCGAAGAAACAAATTATCCAAGATGGCGTCTGGTAATGAACGCTCGTAAGGAGCTTCCGTAGCCGTTTATCGTCCGATTCAGTAAATCGACTGGTCAACTGTTGCTTCAGCGTTTGGTACTTATTATCCGTTGGTGGTGATAATATCAGATCCGAAACTTGTTGAAGGGTAGAACCATCTAACGCGGCGATTACCGTGTAATACCTTGTGTTGTCTGCCTTGATGTGGTTCGTTTCAAACTGAGCGTCCACCTGGGCGAACCATAGTCCTGGATTTGTTGACCAAAACGGGGGCAACCTCACGCTCGATGTTGAAATCCTGTTGACTTCTCCTGCTTGTTGCTCCGTTTCTGACATGGCGATGGCGTCTGTTGTTTGTTTCTTGTCCGGGGTCACCAATTGTGGGTTTATGCGGGTCTATAGTTGGTACACAGACACGAGCATTCCACACGTTTATTATAAAAATACAAACTTAACAACTGAATATTATAAACAAAACAAACATAAAATAAATGAAGCGCGTGAGAGTTGCGACACGAAGTTGTTACTCGCGGAGACCGTTAGGAAGTGAGTGTGAACGCCAAAGAGCGCAGTGTGGCGGTAATTTGAATCTCAGGCCGCCACAACACACTCAAACTTCGGGACACGACTCTCAAAAGAGATTCGTTGTTTTATTTTTAATCTTTTCACTGGTTTTTTGACACCTTCACTTCACAGCGTTTCACATTACCAGACATTGCCAACATTTATTAATTTCGTTGATTAACCGTAATAATTAAAGATCTTAATTTTTGTTTTCAACTTTAACAAACACATTTAAATTAATATTTGTAAGTACCTATCTACGTAAGTAAATATAGCTACCTACATTGAATTATTTCTTTGCCGTTGGATTAAAGAGCTTTTGTAATTTTTTATAACATTGACACCATAATAGAATAGGGAATGTCAATTTTATTTTTAAATTTTAATTTAATAATAATTATATGACTACTTTTAATCAGTTTTTCCTAAAACATCAAAAACAATTTTTATCATAAATACCGACGCTTCGCCAACAATGTTGGCATCTTCAGGGTGATGAGTGAATCGGAAAACTGATTAAAAGTAGCTATCTACCACCAAAAGTGATCCAGATAATTGTTTTGTTTTTGAATAAATATATGAATTCTCAAAGAGCGATTGTTCATCTCTATTGCGAACTAGGCGGGCGAGATGGTCCTAATACATTTCAACCACGAGAAAACGTCAAACTTTCAAGGTTGTTTGGGTAAAATTCGGGGTGCCAAATGTTTACAAGAGCTAACTTAGTTGTTACCATGTTTCGTAAAAATTATGAAAGAAATGCTAGCCTTACTAAATATTAAATTAAATTAAATATTCTACGGATGTTTAGAATTAGGTAGTACTGGTTGTGTTGGTGGTAATGTTTTTTTTCTGAAAAGTTGGCATTTGGCTTTACTTCGACAGGAACATTTCTAACTCAATACCAACGTAATACGTATCAAATAAAAGAACTAAAAGCAGTTGCATAATAAGTTCAATTGTGCAATTACTTTTTGTGTCACAATGAACACTTTGTGACACCAAAGTAGTTTTTTTATATCATTTAATTCCTGGGGGTTGAGCTACCTACCAGGATCGTCTCCAGATGGCGGAGACCCCTCGCTGTCCTGAACGAAAGCCTCTCGCCGCCGCCGAGTCTCTTGGCTGTCAGTACTCAATGTTACCCATGCAAAATTTTTCTGGGCACCACAGAGTATCTACAATCAAATTTAATGAAAACTTTATGGAACAGCAATATGTAATAAATATAATATTTATATACTTTAAGAGATTTTGTATGCAGATTAATGTCACCAGCAATAGTTGAGTTTGACAACACAAACACATTATATGTTTTAGCAAAGATACTGCTTGTATATAATCCACTATATAATGTGGAATAAAGTCCCTTCTCTCCAAGACTTCTAGACAAGAAGAATTGCACGATGTATATATATTCCCCTTTATTATTCTTACTAACAACAAAAGCGTCCAATGGAATTTCATCATCAAAATTACGCCAGTAGTAGCCTTAAAAAGTAAAATTAACTTATTATTAAAGATGAGGATAGGAATAACCTACCAATTAGGGAAGATAAAGACAAAGAAATATCAACTAAAACTATGAGGAAATTAAAGAGAACCATTTTTTTTAAATTAACTTTGTATAAAAGAGAACTTTTGAAATTGGAATCTTTTATATAGAAACCATATTTTATACCCAAGTAATTTTTTGCTTTGCGGGCAATAATTATTTTATAGAATACGATAAGATTTTGTGGACTTGTAAGGTAATTGAAAATAAACTAATTTCACGAGTCATTTGTGTTTCATACCCTTGCATCTCTCTCTCATCCAGCCAGTATGAAGATCAATTATATCCAAATGTTTCAATTCGAAAGGGATAAATTCATTAGCGTTTTAGGATTCTATGTAATGTCAAAATGAAAGATTCTTATAGACAAACAAATATCGCAAAGAAAATAATTGCTTGAGTAGGGAGAAAAAATTTCGTATGCAAATGAAAAATGAAGAAAACATTACAATTCAAAAATTCCGAAGTAATAACAGTGATATGAAAAAAGAGTGTGTAGCCGCCACGCACGTTAGAAGTGAAACTTAGCTGATGATAGGGCGAGAAGGGGTAATATTAAGTAAATAAAATAATGAGTAGTACCGGTTGCATTTATTTTGTAATTTCCATAGGTTCGTCTTTTATCCGTTCTGCCGGTGTTTTCGCCATAGCACTTTTTATTTTACTTGTGCAAGCAATCTGAAAAGATCTCTGTAATCGTATATTTAGTATGTTCTATCTGCCTCATTTTCACTAGTCGTTTTGAAAAATGCCTAATCGCCACGTACGCACTTCTTCGATACGCCCAACTGCTTTCGGGCAGTTTGCAAAATGACTGAAATTCACCGGTCAATACAAAAAAAAATACGAGTGTGCTTCAGACCACACGATTGAAGTAAAACTTCAGCTCGCCATTGTGAAAGTGCTCTTAATTTATGTAAGTTTATAAACGGAGCTAGAGAATCCTGAATTAATACTGTCTGCAGTATTGGATAATGCATGTTTCAGTTTGTCGTCAGCGAAAAGTCGACAATCATGTGCAGCGATTAAGATAAGTAGCGCAATTGCATACAAAACTGACACACGCAAATGGCTGAGTGGACTGAAGCGTGAATTTAGAACCTAGAAGCAACCTAAAGGCAAACATTTTTTCTATGAATTAATTACTTCCGTTCGCTTCGCCTGATCACACTTTTTGTAACGCTCTCGTCAGGCATTCATCAGCTTACTCCCCAAGTCAAGTGTCCCTAAAGAAGTTTTACTTCAATAATTTCTTGCGATTGCTCAAAGTGACGCTGTTTTGCAAAACGCCTGGTCTTTATGCAAAAAGCCTGATTATTCCAAATGCTTGCGACATATACACAAATGGAAAGGTCTGGACCTATAGATGTGTTTAAAAAACGTGTACACGGATATGTGTAAAAAAAATTAATAATAAAGTTGCAGACATATGGAAATAACTCAATTGAATGTTTTCAATTGAAAATAAAAATTGGCAAGATTTGGAGAAAAATCTGTAAAAATGCATTCCAGCATAATTACGTTTTTATTTTTGTGTTTTCGCGATCTATCTGGTCAGTCGGGTCAGCTAGTATAATAATAAATTTTTAGATTATAATCTAGATAATTATCTATGAATATTGATAAAAATATTGACTCGTCTTCTTTCCCGGTATTTTTTTTTTCTCTCTCCAACCCCCTTATCTTCTTCCTACCTTTCGTTGGTATCTCTCTTCTCGTTCTTTGCTGCCCTTTTCTCTATATTTACTTCACTTTTATCTGCATCACGTGTTAGTCGCAGATCTACCCTTTCATACCATCTTGGCTCGTTCTTGAAGAAAAATGTGGAACCATAGAACCAAACAGCTATACATCTTTTTTTTATTACTTTTTACAGTAATGTAATTAAGACTAGTTTACAAACTAACGATTAATTTAGATCTGACTTAATATACTAAAGGTTTGCTAAGACTAAGATATTTTCCACTGAATCACTTAGTATTCTGTCGTTGTGCAAGTTCAAATGGTTTTATTCGTTTGAGTCGTCTATTAATATTCCGCACGTTAAGAAGTCTGGAGTCTGAAGTCTGAAGGCTTTGGAGTCTCTTTTGATGAGAGCTGGCAAACTTAATGATTATGTCTATTACCACGTACCACTGTCATGATTGCCGTGTCATCGGCAAAGGTGGCTGTTGTGCTGTACAATGTTGTTGGAACATCATGAATATGAATCAGATACATGACTGGCCCTAACACACTCCCCTGTGGTACTCCAGCCCTAATCAGTTCAGAGTAAGAATCTTCAAATTTTACGCGAAAGTGCCTGTTAGACAAGTAGGATTTTAAAAGTTGGTAAAAATGAACAGGAAGGAACGATCTTAGTTTATGGAGTAGGCCTTCATGCCATACTCTGTCAAAAGCCTGTGCGATGTCAAGAAAGACGGCAGAGCAGACACCTTTGTTTTCTAATGTTTTCTCGGTGACATCAGTAATTCTATGCACTTGGTCGATGGTCGAATGATTACGTCTGAAGCCAAACTGATGAGATGGTATCAGGTTTCGTTGGTCGAGAATAGGTTTGAGACGCTTCAGAATCATTTTCTCAAACAACTTTGACATAACTGGCAACAGTAATATGGGTCGATACGATTCCACTTCGCTTAGGTTCTTGCCGGGCTTTGGGATCATTATGACTTCGGCCGTTTTCCATGCATCTGGAACATAATTTAGCCGTATACAAGCATTGATCAAAGTAGTTAGTTTGACCAATGCCTTCCTTTGGAGTCTTTTCAAAATTTCACCCGTTACTAGATCAAACCCCGGTGCATTTTTCTCATTAAGATTATTTTTAATCTCCTCAGCAACTTAGCGAGATCCTATCAAGGCCATCCCAGTCACTAGGGTTGAGGCTTGGCAAAACATCAGCGCCCTCGTTAGGATGGAATATTGTTTCGAGAAGATCTGCAAAAGTGTTTGCTTTTCCAAATTTTTACGAGCCCAAGAATCATCGGCTTTTCTAATAGGAAGCACTTGTGTTACTGGTCTTTTAAGGTATTTGGTAGCTTTCCAAAGTGAATGGTCAGTGCTACTATCTGCAGAAAGTTCTGTAAGGAATTTGCTGATTGATGCCTGTTTCGATATTTTTTATTTCAAGGGTTAACTGAGCGGTGGTTTTATTGAGTTGAGCTTTATCCTGGGGGCTTCTTGATTGGTGCCATCTTCTTCCAAGTTTACGCTTTTCAGCTATTAGCTCTCTAATTTCTTTTGGGAAATTTAGGCTTTCAGTCACTGTTTAGTAGCAGGTGTACTATTCCATGCTGCGTTTTGGATGGCACTGGTAAAAGTATTTAGTTCTTCTTCCAATTGCTCCGTTGTTTTAAGGGGTACTAAGAGGTTGATCTCATTTTCCCATAGGTAATTGAAATAACCCCAATCTGTATATTTGTTAATCAGCGTTGGGTTTTTGGTAAGCAAAATCGTCTTTGTGACAACCGGTTTGACAGTAAATAAATCAGTGTGTTCCTGAAATTTTCCCTAATTACAATAGGCAATAAGGGTGTATACTTTAATTTGCCCGGCACTGTACAAATTTTAAAATGCTCTCCATTGCAGCCCCCCCAAATCGTGTCGGTCTATATGAAACCGCTAACCAATCCCCTAAAATACTTAACACTTCTTTAAGATGCATAATAAGCAGCTTCTCTGAAATTTTGAGGTTATGTTATTTGTTTACAAGTCATGACAGTTAATCATTCGAGCTCTACACTGTAAAAACAACGCAA
This sequence comes from Diaperis boleti, assembly GCA_963583935.1. NCBI lineage: Eukaryota > Metazoa > Arthropoda > Insecta > Coleoptera > Tenebrionidae > Diaperis > Diaperis boleti. Next base: position 12,624,690 of record OY757242.1, read on the forward strand.
TTTCAAAGCTTGCTCTAACCAGGTTTCTTGTTGAACGCGTTAATGCTGAAAGAATGACTCAATCCATTGACGATGAAATTCACAATTCAACAAAAAACAAAACGCGAATGTGGCTATTGCATTGCCGTCAAATGCCTCATCTCATCGTGACAACACTAACCGCCTGCTTTTATGAGTTGCGACGGCCTTAAACCTTGGTCGATATGGGGACGTCTCGTCCAAACACTCAGTGGGGGCTCGTTCAAGAGGTCATTCGGTCAATGACCTCTCGAAAGAAAAAAGTAAAAAAGAAAAAAAAATTGAAGAAAAAAGTATCAAGACTCTTTGGTTTGTGGAATATAATTATTGCAATTAAATTATGATGTATATAGAGTTTAGCTCTGCAATTGTCGCGAAGAATTTTATACAGGGTGGAACGCGGAGATCGTCGAGTTCGCCCGGGTCAAAGCCAAGTCATGCCCTCGTTAAGCGAATTCTGGTAGCCAATTGTAACGAGTGCGACAAAAACAAAGCTATCGAATGTCCACATTAAAGAGAAGGAGAAGAGATGGGAAGGTGAGAGAGACTGGTGTAAGGAGAGAGTGGAAAGGCTGGAAGAGAGAATGGAAATCGAAGAGAGAAGAAAGAGGAAGAACAACATCGTGATAACAGGATGGGACGGGGAAAGAAAAAGTCATATAAAAGAAGAGGATGTAGAGAAGTTTTTGAAGGGAAATGTAGAGGATAGTAAAGTAAAAGATTGTTACAGGATTAACAAGGATCAAGTATTGGTGGAGATGGAGGGATGGGGTGAGAAGGAAAGAATAATGAAGCACAAAGGAAAATTGAGGGAGAAGAGGGAAACAAGGGGGATATACATAGACAACGACCTCACAAAGAAAGAAAGAGATTTACAGAAGAAACTAAGAAGTATGGCGAAGGAAAAAAGGGAAGAAGGGAAAGAAGTAAGAGTGGGATACAGGAAATTAATAGTGGACGGGGAGCAATGGAGATGGAATGAAAAGACTAGAGGTTTTCCAATAAGAAGAAGAAGGGGAGGAGGGAAAAAGGGGGACAACGGCAAAGTAAAAAGGACAATGAAACGGGAAAAAAGAAACAAAGAAGGAAGTAGGAGAGAAACTAAGGCAGGAAGGGGGAAATCAAAGAAGGTAACAAGAAAAACAGGGGTGAGGGCACTATTTTGGAATGTAGCGGGACTAGGGAAAAAAGAAGAAGATTTTTGGCACTATGTGAAGGAGTTCGATATTGTTGGATTGACAGAAACATGGTCAGAACGCTGGAAAAAAATAGAAAAACTGTTACCAAAGGAGTTCAAGTGGGAATGGCAAGGGGCGAGAAGGGGAAAGAAAAAAGGAAGAACAGCAGGGGGAATAATAACAGGGGTAAAAAAAGGAATAAAAGAGAATACTAAAAAGAAGGGAGAAGAGGAAGGCAAGATTTAAAGAACAAGAAGTAGGGAAAATGGAGAAAGAATTGGTAGAAATATTGGAAGAAGCAGCGACAAAAAGAGAAATAACAGTAAGAGGTAGAGGAACAAAAAGAAAGAATAAATGGTGGGACAAAGAATGTGAGCAACGTAAAAAGGAAGCAATAAAAGAACTAAGAAAGTGGATAAAGACTAAAGAGAACAGAAGTGGCTTTTTAGAAGCGAAAAGAAGATACAGAGAAACATGCAGGGAGAAGAAGAGGCAGAAGAAGGAGAGAGAGGAGGAAGAGATAAAAGCAATAAGAACAGAGAAGGAGGTATGGAAATATATTAATAGAGAGAGATAGAAAAAAGAAAATGGGAGCGAGGAGATAACGATGAATGAGTGGGAGGAGTACTTCATGAGGCTGCTGGAGGGAGAAAAGGAAAAAAAGAAAACGGAAATAGAGACGAAGAGAAACCGAGTAGAACCTGAAGGAGAAGAAATTACAATGTGAAGAGGCATGTGAAGAAACTGAGGAAAGGGAAGGCACCAGGGAGGGATAGAATACAGAATGAGTCGTGGATGTATGGGACGAGAAGAGTGCTAGAGAGGCTGGTGGAGGTAATGAATGGGGTGTGGAGAGGAGAAGGATTCCCGGTAAGGTAGAGAGAGGGGGTAATTTACCCCATTTACAAAAAAGGGGAGAAAAATAAAGTAGAAAATTACCGAGGGATAACTCTCCTAAACACAGGGTACAAATTGTATGCATCCATTCTGAATGAAAGGATGAGCAGAGAGATAGAGGAAAAGGGAGCATTACCAGACAGCCAAGCAGGATTTAGAGAGGGGAGGGGAACTATGGATAATGTATACATCCTGGACCACTTGACGAAGAGTGAGTTAAAGAAGAAAGGGGGGATGGTGTATGCATTATTCGTAGACTTCAAGGCGGCTTTTGACAAGGACAGAGAGAGGATGTTTGAGTGCCTGAGGGAGAAAGGGGTAAATGAATGGCTGGTAAGAAAGGTGGAGGAGATATATGAGAAGACAAAAAGTAAAGTGAAGGTAGGGGAGAGGGAAAGTGAATGGTTTGTGACAACAAAGGGAGTGAGGCAAGGTTGTCCGCTCAGCCCCTTGTTGTTCACGATGTATGTGGCAGATATGGACAGAATGTTAGAGAGAGCACAAGCGGGGGGGTGTGTGGTAGGTAGAAAAAAAGTGTGGAGCCTGGCGTTTGCGGATGATGTGTTAATGGTGGCAAAGAGTGAAAGAGAAATGAAGGAAATGATAAAGAGTTTAGGAAAATATGTGAAGAAGAAAAGACTAGAAGTGAATGTAGAGAAAACAAAAATGCTGGTGTTCAAGAAGAGAAAGAGGAAGAACGAAAAGAGTGATTGGAGGTAGGAGGGAGAAGTAATAGAACAAGCAATATAATTCAAATACTGGGTTATGTGTTTAATGAAAGAGCCACAGATAAGCCACATATTAGAGAACTGGCAAGAAAAGCGAACAAGGTGATCGGATGTGTATGGGGAATAGGAGAGAGAAGGTGGGGAGGCGATTTTAAGAGGAGAATGATAATGTTTGAAAGTCTTATTGAAAGCGTGTTGTTGTACGGAGCAGAGGTCTGGGGATGGAAAGAACAAGAGGAGGTAGAGAGGGTGCAAGAGAAATATCTGAGGTGAGTGCTAGGGGTGGAGAGAGAAACGCCAGGGTACATAGTGAGAGAAGAATGCAAGAGGAATAGGTTGAGAGTGAAAGCGGGAAAAAGAGCGGTCAAGTTCGAATACAGGATGGAAGGGAGGAAAGAATGTAGGATACTAAAGGAGTGCTGGAGAGAAAAAAAGAAGAATTCAGAGGAGAATGATAGGGAGAATTACTACAGGAGGAATGGGTATGCAAGCAAAGAAATAGGGAGACTGAGAGAAAGAGGCGTGTGGATGAATATAGAACTAAGTGAAAGAGATAAGGATACGGATAGACAAGAGAGGAGAGAAAGAATTAGATAATCCAGATACAACACGAAGTACGGACGTTGCATGATCGAGGAAGTACCGAAGTATTTGGGGAGGGAGAGCGAGAAAGAAAGAAAGATGATGGCGAGGTTTAGGTGCGGAAATGAAGAGAGGGAAAATAGGTATTGGGCAGAAGATGGAGGAAGAATGTGTAGAATGTGCCATGAGGAAAGAGTGACGATTGAGCATATGTAGAACGAGTGCAGTGAGATGAAACAAAGAGAGAGGAAAGACAAAGAGGAAATACTGAATGTAGATGGAAGGGAAATTAAATGGATGAAAGAAGTATGGAAGAGGAGGGAGAAGGAAGAAGAGGAAAGGGGAGGGATTTGCTGTGCGGATTTGACAGCTCACCTCTTTTTTTGTCTTTCTAGATGTATAAATAACTCTAATTGTAATAATCATTGTTAAATACTTTTATTTCAAAGCCATCGTCACGGAATAGAAACGCCTATATAACTTATACTTCTTCTTATTCTTCTGGAATAACTTCTTCATCGTTCCACCCATGCTCAGGGTTACCATAAGTTAGCACATCAAAAGTTCTATCTGTCTCTTCTTTAGTAATGTTATTATAATAAATAGTTGGTATACCATAAGCGAAATCAGCCATTCCGAAAATAGATTCAAAATATTTATGACGCCCAATATAATAGTAACGCGAGCTCGTAGACCTATCTTTGTGGCCACCATTAACAGCTTTAATATAGTTAACAATATGTCGCGTATCATCAGTCAATGATATCCATTCAAATTTTTTCTGGGCACCACAGAGTATCTACAATCAAATTTCATAAAACTTTCTTAGAACAAAAACCGTATTTGTATAAATTTTATATACTTTAAGAGATTTTGTATGCAGGTTAATGTCACCAACAACAGTTGAGTTTGATACCACAAACTCATTATATGTCTTAGCAAAAATGCTGCCTATATGTAATCCACTATAAAATCCACTATTAAAACCCTTCACTCCATGACTTTTAGACAAGTAGAATTGTATGATGTATATATATTTCCCGTCATTATTCTTATCAGCAACAAAAGCGTCAATTGGTATTTGATTATCTAAATCACGCCAATAGTAGCCTTAAAATAAAATTAAATAATGATTAAAGATGAGGATAGTAATAACCTACCAGGTAGGGAAGATAAACACAATGAAATATTCACTAAAACTATAACGAAATTAAAGAGAACCATATTTTTCCAAACCGAAACTTTTGCAATAATTAGAATCTATGTTATATAGAAACCACATTTTATACCCAAGTAATTTTCTGCTTTGCGGGCAATAATTATTTTATAGAATACGATAAGATTTTGTGGAATTGTAAGGTAATTGAAAATAAACTAATTTCACGAGTCATTTGCGTTTAATACCCTCAGTATGAGCCAGTATGAAGATCAATTATATCCAAATGTTTCAATTCGAAAGTGATAAATTAATTAGTGTTTTATTATTCTATGTAATACCAAAATGAGAGATTTTTATAGACAAAAAAATATATCACATGGGGGCACTCAATGGTACAACTGGGTAAGATGAAAATAAAATAATTGCTTCAGTAGGGAGAAAAAATGTCGTATGCAAATGAAAAATTTAAAAAACATTAAAATTCAAAAATTTCAAAGCAATAACATTGATAAAATAATTGAACTAATTTATCGTTCGACACTGTCAGAATTTTCAAATTTTCGCTTGTGTAAACATTCTGTCAAGAAGTAATAAAAATGTCAAATAAACGTAACACTATTTTTATGGATTTTAAGCAATTTAAAAGCTTGCCGGTGTTGTGTCGCACGATAAAACATTGTATTGCACTTGTTATTGTGTAGATTGGGCGGTTTCCGGCACTCGGGGCTCAAAAACACTTGTTTCGGAAAGAGCCCAATTTACACAGGAACTCGTATAATAATATACTATTAGATAACATCACCATTCCATAGTGTCATTTACTGTTCGTAGTTTTTTTTCATGATCATCTTCTTAGAAAGTGTGTTCTTCGTTTTGTCGAAAATCTCTTAAAAGACGTCTTTTATTGCTCACTTGCCAATATTATCATAGAAAGCGTCTTACATACTTTTCCTTTTGCCAACATCGTCTTGAAGAGTGTCTTCTTTATTGTTCCTGTTGCTTGCTTGTTGAGAATCCATGGATGAAAAATTTTTTTTTCGTTTACCTAAAACGAAAACCACGTAAAGCTAAAGACAAATTTGACTTTATTTCCACGCAAGATACTAAATATTCGTCAGAAAAACATAAAAAACTCGAAAAAATGTTACAGTTGTACATCACTGGGCTGGCTGCTAGGAAGTTCTAGAGGGAAAGAATTTTAAATCGGACTTCTTTGGATGCTGATAGAACCGAAAATGCGTCCAATTATTGTTAGTCCTAGCGGAGATTTAACACTTGTCTCCACATTCTTAGAATCTTAGGTTAAGTTTAGTTTCTCCTATAGATTTTCTGTAGTTGCAATGTTCTAGTACGGTTGTCTTCATTTGTGTTTCTCCTTCAGTGGAGAACGTTACACATGAAATAACTGGCACATTGGCCCAATATTGGTTTCATCATATTGGACCAAGAAGCATTTCGTCACCGTTTGTCTAGCATGGAAAACCAACATTGGGCGCGTATCAACATTTCCTTATAGAACCAAGATTGTTTTACAATATTCTAAAGTTCGAAAATGGGTCCATCACGGTTTGGTGTGTTTCATTAAAGGGAAGAAAGAAAATTGGACGTTAATCCCAAACGGTTTATTTTTTTTATGGCTGGGTATTGAGAAGATTGTTTAGTAGAGGTAGCGAAGGAGGATAGGTTAGATAATTTTTTGTTAAGTTTGTCAAATAACCTGTTACTAATTGTATTGATGCGTTCTCTGTTGTTCAAATCCAAGGCATCCCAAATGGCAGGGTGAAGAATTCCTGTGAGTTCGCAATGCAAAAACCAAATTTGAAGTTGAAGAGTGTGTTGTTTCGAATACCACTTTTTGATCTCCTGTCTGATCCAGGTGGTGATGGCTTGGTACATGACTAAAGTTGCTGGTCTGATATTCGATTTGATTCTGATGTTAACGAATTTCGGTTGGAGTTTCTTTTTCTGGCATTGGTGTAGGAACCAAATGTGTAATGAAGATATCTTTATCGAAAGGGTAAATTTCTTATAAAGGTGGACCTTAGTGCCTCGACTGGCTGTTCTAAACTTCGAAAATGGGTCCATCACGGTTTGGTGTGTTTCATTAAAGGGAAGAAAGAAAATTGGACGTTAATCCCAAACGGTTTACGATTAACTAAACCGTTTGGTTAGTAATATGCATACAAAATGTACATTTAGTTACTACTTTTAAATAAAATACTGTACTACTTACCTTTAGGACTTTTGGAAGCTACACAAATCTCAAAACTTGGTAAGGCAAACGAAAACGAAACGAACTGCACAATCTCAGATGAAAAATGAAAATGAACAAAATCGAACGAAGCAATGGCCAAGCACAGATGACACATCTGGGAAGAATTCCTTGGTTTCGTTTCGTTCGGGGTGCAAGGCGCAATAAAAAAGCTCTAAATCACGTACATTTTTGTGTCTTGGAAGCAGCATGTTTGTTTGTCGCCAAAACAAATTCGATAAGGCAGAAATTTTCATTGATAGTACCATTGAATATCAATACTCTAACTACTCTAACTAGAGTATTGATATTCAATGATAGTACTGATCAATACGTTTGGTTATTATTTATTTTCGACAATACAATTACGTTCGCGTCGTCGGTTCCTCAACCTTCAGCCCCCATCATAAACCAATATCCGTTCTTCTCAAAATTCCTGGTATTCCAGCCCCTAAGCGGCAAAACTTCTCAACGTATGTTTCAAATTGTCCCTTAATTATACCTGCTTTCAATTTCGTTTTTAAAAACTATTCATTCCCTGACCAACACTAAACTGTCAAAAGAGATTCGTTGTTTTATTTTTAATCTTTTCGCTGGTCTTTTCACACCTTCACTTACTTCACAACGTTTCACATTACCAGACATTACCAATATTTATTAATTTCGTTGATTAACCGTAATAATTAAAGATTTTAATTTTTGTTTTCAACTTTAACACACATTTAAATTAATATTTGTAAGTACCTATCTACGTCAGTAAATATAGCTACCTACATTGAATTATTTCTTTGCCGTTGGGCTAAAGAGCTTTTGTAATTTTTTATAACATTGACATCATAATAGAATAGGGAATGTCAATTTTATTTTTAAATTTTAATTTAATAATAATTACATGACTACTTTTAATCAGTTTTCCCTAAAACACCAAAAACAATTTTTATTATAAATACCAACGCACGTTTCGCCAACAATGTTGGCATCATCAGGGTGATGAGTGAATCGAAAAACAGATTAAAAGTAGCCATCTACCACCAAAAGTGATCCAGATAATTGTTTTGTTTTTGAATAATTATATGAATTCTCAAAGAGCGATTGTTCATGTCTATTGCGAACTAGGCGGGCGAGATGATCCTAAAACATTTCAACCACGAGAAAACGTCAAACTTTCAAGGTTGTTTGGGTAAAATTCGGGGTGCCAAATGACTACAAGAGCTAACTTAGTTGTTACCATGTTTCGTAAAAATTATGAAAGAAATGCTAGCCTTCCTAAATATTTGTAGGTATTGTTTCTACTTTTAAATTCTATTCTAAGCATTCTATTTTATTTAAAATGTGATTCAAATAAAAAATGTACATATGTTTTATAACCCGCAACAAACAATTTACAGTGGCTTCTAAACTTGGCGCAAATACCGCCCATATGGAATCTGTAAAAAACGCCAATGGAATGCGTTCCTTTGTAGTACATAAATGTACTATATAATTATATGACTTTATAAACACGTGAATTTATTTTAAAAATTTCACGAGAAATTAATGTCAGAACTGAACGTCAAAAATTACTTATATTTTACCCACATTAATTCCTTTCTATGCTTCTATATTTGATTTTAATCGTAATTCAAATAAAAAATATGAATTAAATAGGATTATTACACATTATGTATTTTAAAATCATAATTTTTATCTTTGAAACCCCTTAGTGACTTATAAACTTTACCACAAAACACGCCTAATAACATGGATATGGATATGGAATACGTTCTTTCTAGTGTTTATTTGCCTAGAAAAACACGTATACTTAACGGGAAAATTTCACGAAAAGTAAACGGCGCCAAAACACGCCTCGAATGTGTTTTTATTTGTAGTATAAATGACTAGAAAATCACGTATTTAATATTAAAATTTTAACAGAAATAATAGTTAAAAATAATAATTTAGACTTCACCGCCATTCGTTCTTTTCTATTTTATATAATTTAAATAATAAATATATATTTTTTTAAATGTTTTTTTTTTTTATAAAAACAAGTAAATTGAGGTAAAGTAATATACAATAATAAAAAAAATTAGGAAAGTAAATTGAAAAACCTCCTTTTAAACCCAAAAACCTATAGGGCTTGTAAGCGGGGGTCACACACACTGGGGGATCTCGGAAATTGAAAACATAATAACTAAAACGGCACTATTTAAACTGTATAATTTCGGCACACACGGCTCAGTAGGAACGACTCAGCTTTCGACCCGCTTACGTTGTTCTCCCCGTTCCCCAAAAAAGGCAAACGGTTCACCCCCTCTCGGCTCCCCCGCATAGAGATCACCAGCACACATTGTTTGCCTGTTTGAATAACAACCCTTGGGATCTCCGCGCGCGGCAAATTAAAAAAAAAAGAATCATTAGCTTTCATTCGTCCATCCTGAAAACCGATGCGTCCCGCATCGACTTTACATAGGTCTCACTTAAAATTAATATATATTTACAATAAAAAAAAACCTTAACCTACTATAGAATAACATCAACTGTTAATGGAACAAAACAAAGGAACCTTATCTACAAAAAAAACTATCACTAATACATTTTCCTTTTCCTACAAAACATAGTCTCTGAAACGAGCAGGCTTCCTGGTCACTCTGAGGGCTTTAACGGCGTCCTCGTTGAACTCCACTCTCTCACCACACTCGCGTATCGGATGCTCTGCTTTCGTATCCACTCCCGAACTACCCGCACTAACGACTTCGTCCTCACAAGAGTCCTCCGATTCAGAGCTGCTACTGGTATTGGGGTTGTAGTAGCCCTTAAGTTGGGAGACGTGGGCAGTAGTCTGCTGCCGTCTCATCCCCGGCTCCGTTAGCATCCTCTCTAGTTGATACGTGTCTGCCGGCAGTTTGTCCATGATCACAAAGGGTCCTCGATACCTCGGTGCCAGTTTCGTACTCTGGCCAGTCGCTGGGGGATTGGATTTAACCACAACCACTTCTCCGACCTCGTAGTGTGTACCAAAACGCCTCCTCTTGTCGAACTTATATCTACCTTGTCCCTGCAATATGGTGTTTCGTGTCTCCTGATGGTGTTGATCTGGGGGTTGGTATATGTCCCGTTCCACTGTGGCTCTAACTCTCGGGTCCTCTAGCGAAGGATTATAGCCGTACAAGATTTTAAAGGGGCTCCTTCTGGTGGTCTTGTTTATAGATGAGTTTAGGTCATATTGGACTTTCTTCAGGCACAGATCCCAGCTGCAGTCTGACTTCATCTCTGCTTGTATGATTCGGTTAACCCTCTCCACCATCCCGTTGCCCTGGGGATGTCGAGGGGAATTTAGAGTCAAAAGAATCCCCTTTTCTCTGCAGTATGTCCGGAATCTTTTTGATGTGAAGCATGTTCCTCGATCTGCAACGACTTGTTCTGGGACACCAAATTTCAGGACGACATCGTCAAGGCACCGTCGCATAGCCATAGAAGTGCAGCCTCTAACTGGGTATAGGCACACATATCTGGAAAATGAGTCTATGACCATGGAAATGTAGCTATTACCCCTTGCAGTCTTGATAAAAGGGCCTAGGTTGTCCATGTGTAGTCTCTGGAATGGACGCTGAGTGGGAGGTATCGGATGCAGTTCTCCGGCTGGCTTCCCTGCAGGTGTTTTGTTGAAGAGGCACACTGCACACGACGCGATATGTCGCCTGACATATCTTTGCATGCCCCTGAACCAATACGCTTCTCGTAGGCGAAACACTGTGCGTTCAGCACCTGGGTGGCCCACTAGGTCGTGATGTTGCACCACCACACTCTTACGCAGGCAGTCTGGCACCACATATAGACTGCGCACTTCACCATGGTTGTAACACTTCCTAAAAAGCGCATTGTCACTTATAATAAAGTCCCTCACCAAAACCTTCTCCTCGTTTGTTTGTTCTGTACGTGGTGTCTTTAAAATCTCCATCAGGCGTCTCAGCCTGTCGTCACGCCACTGTACCATCGCCATGGGGCCCATCGATTCCAACTTCATGACGGTGAAGCGGCGGTCGATAACAAAGTCTTCTGTATCATGGCTCGGCTCTACTGGGCTTCTGCTTAAAGCATCCACATGGGCCATACAATCTCCCTTTTTAAACTCAATGGTGACGTCAAATTCTTGTAAGGTTGCAAACCATCGAGCCACCTGGAGATTGGTAGTCTTCTTCCCATTTAGAAAGGTAATAGCCTGACAGTCCGTTATTACCTTGAACGGTATCCCTATGAGGAATCCTCTCAGCCGCTCCACTGTCCAAACCACTGCCAGCAACTCCAGTCGAGCAGAATGGTACCTATGCTCTGCTTCTGTCGTCTTTTTTGATACGCAATACACCAAACGCAGGTCGTTGGCTTCGCTACGCTGGAACAACATCCCAGCTATTCCGACCGCACTGGCGTCTGTGTGCACCTCCGTTGGAGCCAGTGGATTGTATAGCTGTAAAACAGGGGCGTTCAGTAATAGGCACTTGAGATCATTAAAAGCACTAATGCAGTTTTCGTCAAATTCGTATGGTCTGTCTTTCTGTAGGAGGTTTGAAAGGGGTCTCGCCAGCGTTGCATAACCTTTAATAAACCGACGAAAAAAACCCGGTCAACCCCAAAAATCTCCGGATCTCGGTGGCATTCTTTGGCGGAAATGCCGAAATCGCCTCCAACTTCCTTGGTCCTGGACTCACACCTTGGGGGGTCACCTGGAGGCCCAGATAATCCACCGTGGTCACCCCGAATTCACATTTCTTTAAATTCAGCGTCAAGTTGGCGTTCCGAAACGCCATGAGTACCAACCGCAATCTGTCAATCTGCTGTGTGAAGTCAGCTGCTGGTTTTATAACGTCGTCGAGGTAACAGCAACAAACTGTGTTACGAAGGGGGCCCAACACTAGGTTCATAAGCCTCACAAATTGAAAGGGGGCTCCAGATAATCCGAATACCATTCGATTAAATTCGCCAGTGGTGTCCGGTGTTATGAAAGCCGTCTTCTTGCGTGCCTCAGGAGTTAACGGCACCTGCATGTACCCGTTGGCCAGATCCAAAATGGCAAACATGTTTGCCCCACACAGATAACGAAATTGCTCGTCGACTTCTGGCATTGGATAATTCATTCGCACGGTCTGGCGATTCAGTTTCCTATAGTCCACTACTAATCGAGGGTCTCCATTCTTCTTTCTGACCAAAAGAACAGGAGATGCATAAGCACTGTTGGTTTCACTAACGATTCCGCACTTCTTAAGGTCGTTTACCAGCTCCGCTATGGTCTCCCTGTCCTTGGCTGAACACTTATAAGGTAACGACCGCACAGGCACATTATTGTCTACGATGTCCATTTGCAGGAGACTTGTACACCCCAACTCACTCATCCTAAGTGCAAAGCAATCTCGGAAGTCGTTCACCAATTCGCAAAGCGCTCTTCTCTGACCTTCATTAATGACGTCCCCGCACTTCAGTTGTTCCTCTGTGATAGCTTCAGCAGGTGTTTGAAGTTCTTCCACTTTGTCCTCACTCTCTGTCACAAGGAAACGCTGTCTAGGATCACATGTGATGGTCTCAGTACTTTGGTTGTAAATTCTTAGAACTGCGTGTCTCCCTCCTTCAGTAACCTCAGCCTCAGCACTTCTCCTTGGTGGGATCTCTACACTTTCTAACAGTTCCACTGATTTCGGAGATAGCGCCTCAATGTCCCAATCACGAAAGGGGGTCTTTTTTTTGGGGGGGGGGGGGCGTAGCTGGCGCCATGGCTAACCAGGCAAGTGGCCCCCCAGAACCTCCCCGGCCCGGCTTCTGTCCGAGCGGGGCTGTCTTTTCCTTCTGCTTCACCCCTCGGGATCACCTCACGGCATAACTTCAAGGGAGAAGTCTGTCTTGCCTTTCGGCTTCTTCCGTGGTCCCGCGTCTCTGCGCACGGATTCTTGTCTCTGCGATACCGTTATCTCCTTCGCCGCCGGTCCTCCGGGGTCCGCCAAGAGGCAGACCCCAGCGGTCCATCGCGGCCAACGATGTCGTTCTTCCTTCGCGTCGTGCACGCCCGCGACTTCCGCGTCCCGGGCGTGCTCGATCTTTCTTTCTCTTCCGTCCCGCGGCCCCCCTCCTCCCGGGAGGTCGCGTTCCGGCTGTCTCCTTCGGCATCAAAAGCGTCGGCCCGCGGACCATGAATCACGGTCCATCCAGGCCCGCTTCTTCCGCCTCCGTTTCTCTCCTTCTCTGGTCGCACTCCTTCCTTTGGAGGATGTTCTCGACCATGCTGAGAATTTCCTTCCAGTTCTCTTTTGACCGAGCCATGGCTTCCACCATGTTCTCCGGCGTGAGAACTTCTCCCTCTGCAGGCAGCATCTGTGCTCTCAGTCGCTGCCGATCCCACCTTCCGCAATGAAATACGGTGTGTTCTACCGTGTCTTCCGCTCCGCAGTAGACACATCTGTCATCTTCGGCCCTGTGCATCCTGTGCAGGTAGGATCGAAAATCTCCGTGGCCCGAAAGCACCTGGGTCACCTGTCCTCCCAATCTCTCTCGAAGGCGCAACCATCTGCCGATATTTGGTATCAGCCGGTGCGTCCACCTTCCTTTTGTGGATCGATCCCACCTCTCCTGCCACTCCTCGATGGACCTCTGTCGAGCTTCCATCTTGGTTCTTTCCCCTTCTCTGGTCTCTCGACCTTCTCTGATCCGCAGGTCTAATGGAACGACCCCCGCGATTACTAGGGCCGCATCCGTCGACACTGTCCTGTACCCCGAGATGATCCCCAGAGCAGTCTTCCTCTGCACACTGAGGATCATGTTCCAGTTCTTCTGGAGCTTCAAGGCCGTCGGTCCCCAGACGGACGACGCATACAGCGTGATTGAATTCGTCACCTCTCCCAGCAGACGTCTCTTCGCCTGAGTGGGTCCTCTCACATTCGGCATGAGCCTTCCCAGCTTGGGCGTCAGTGCTTCTGCTTTGGCCGTCACTTTTTCTACGTGTTGCACGAACGACATTCTTTGGTCGATATCCACTCCGAGATACCTTACCACCTTCTGCGGCTTGAGGTCGACTCCCATGACTCGGAAGACGACATCCTCAGGTACTCTTCTCCTGCCAAGCAGCAGGACAGATTCTGTCTTCTCAGGGGCCATGCTCAGGCCTCTGCTCTCCATCCATGCTCCGATCTGTCGGATCGCCCTGTTCACTGTCTGCGCCAAGTCGCGAAGATGTCTCTTCGCCACCACTAGTGCCAGATCGTCGGCGTACGCCACTGTTCTTGCCCCTGGGGACAGTCGAAGGCGGAGTACCCCATCGTACGCAATGTTCCACAGAGTGGGCCCAAGGACTGAACCCTGCGGAACACCGCCTGTCACTCGGAAGACGTCATTCCCTCCATCTCCCAGCCTGATCGCTCTTTCCGATAGGTAGTTACCTATCACCTTCTTCAAGCACACCGAAATGCCTATGTCCTCGAGGGCATCCATAATGTGCTTCCATCCCGCCGTGTTAAAGGCGTTCCTCACGTCGAAAGTGACCAGAGCGCACCAGTGTTTCGCCCTGGTTCGGCCCGAATTGGCCCACATCGCCGTCTCCATCACTGCCGCAATGGCGTCCATGGTTGAGCGTCCCCGCCTGAACCCGTATTGGGTGTCGCTGAGCCCGCCCTTTTCTGCCATTTCTTCATTGAGCCGGCGAAGAATCAACTGCTCATAAAGTTTGGCCGCAACGCTAAGGAGGCACAAGGGACGGTAGTCCTTCGGTGCCGTTCCTTCTTTCCCTGGCTTCTTCAAAAGAACAAGTCTAGCTTCTTTCCATTCTTTGGGAAAGATCCCGTCACGAAACAGACTGCTGTACACCTCTCGGAGATACGAGCAACCCGCCCCGCCGGCTGCGATCGCTCTGGGATGTTGTCAGGTCCTGGTGCTTTGCCGGGCCGCAACTTGCGGGCGGCTTCTTTGACTTCTTCGATTTCGAACTCCCTTGCGTCGGCTATGTCGCCGTCTTCAACGTTCCACTCTGTCACGGGATGCCTCGGGAAGAGCTGCTCCGCGATTTGCGTCTTAAACTGCGGCGTCAGCGGGACAGTCGCTCCGCCGTCGTCGATCCTCAATTTCTGGGTCACTATCTTGTAACCCAGTCCGAATGGGTCGTTCTGTACTTCCTCGACCAATTCCTTCCACTTGGCCTCTTTGGCCTTGCTTATCAGGTCCCTAAGATTCTTCTTACTGGACCTGTATTCTCCCTCCGCCTCAGCAATCACTGTGGCGTTCCCATCTCTCGCTCGTGCGCGATTCGTTCTCGTTAGCCTGCGCCTTGCAGCCTTACACTGGTTCCTCGCCTCGGCGATTTCCTCATTCCACCAGTACGCCGGTTTTCGTCCCGGGGCACTCCTTTGTTGACACCTTCTCCTGGGAAACACGCTGTCGCATGCCGCCGTCAGAGCCTGCGTCAACTCGAGACTGCCAGCCCGCGAACGGGCCGCAGCCTCCCTTTCAAAACTAAGAACGAAGGCCTCCACCCTCGTTCTAATCACTTTCCACCCAGGACTCGTCCTCCCGGGCACGGCCCGCGGGGGAGCGTCGACACGCCCCCGCCCCGCAACCGCGAAGGACAAGTACCTGTGATCACTTAGCGATTCTTCCTCGTCGAGGACTTTCCATCTGGTCAATCTGCCTGCAACAGAGGCAGAAGTTAGCGTTAAGTCAATAAAGGAAGAATATACTCCCCTCATCAACGTCGGCTTCTCTCCGTCGTTGTGGACAACCAGTCCCAGCGACACCACAAATTCCGACATGGCAGTCCCTCTGCGGTCTCGCCTCGTCCCTCCCCATTCCGGCGACTTGGCGTTGAAGTCTCCGGCCATGATACACGGCTTCGTCTGGCCCCGTATGCTGTGGGCCAGTCGAACCAAAGCTGCCTCCAGCTCCTCGAATTCTGCATTGGGGGACATGTAACAGCTATACACCGTCCACTCATCGAATTCCATCCACACGAAACCCACGTCCCTACCCTTGGCACTGGGGCGAAGGATCCGATTCTTGATTACTATGGCGGCATCATTGCCTCGATCCATATACCATCTCTTGCTACCTGCAACTCTTACATTGGGTTCACTAACCAAGGCTACTTCCCAGTTCCTCTCTCCGCAGTTCACCTCCATTAAATCGTGAGCTGCCCTGTTCCTATTCAAGTTCACCTGAACAAAATTCACGGTGGGTTCTCATCTCCTCCGCGCCGCTGTCTCTTGCTATTCGCTGCGCATGCCACACCTCCTGCCCTATGCCCTGGAACCTGGCACACTGGGCAGTACGTCTGCTTGTCGCAATTTCTTGCGACATGACCTGTTCCGCCGCACTTTCGGCACAGCTGACTGCGGTCCGTCCCCCTGCACTCTCTGGCGCGGTGGCCGGACTCCCAGCACCTGTAACAGAGAAGTTCCTCCATTCTTTCTCTCACCCTGCATCTGACCATTCCGATCTGGATGCGTCCTTTGGCGAGGAGTGCCTCCGCCGCCTTCTTCGGGGCCCTGATCGTGGCCGCCTGACTGTCCCCGTACGCTCCCCGGAGCGACGTCACCTTGATGCTAGTGGCATCTTCTTCCTGTCCAAGGGCCTGTCGTAGGCCTGTCAGGATTTCCTCCTTCGTGGTTATCGCGTCCAGGTCCTTGACATGAAAGACGCGGTCCCCACCTTCTCCTCTGGTCGAAACCTTCACATGCAACCTCTCGATCTTTGAGGACAGTTTGTTTCCAATCTCTTGGGCGTTCTGCTCGCCCTTCTCCATCACCAAGAGAGGATCTCCCTCCTTGGTTTTCCTTGCGCTGCTTATGTTGCAGTCTGACTCCATCAAACCTGCTCGGACTACCTTGACAAGGTCCGCGTAGGTGGTTTCCTCTTTCCTCAGGACAAGTGCCGTTCCCTTGTTCTGTCTGCTTCGCTTTGGAGGAGGGGGCACGACCTTGCTTTCGCTTTTCCTCTCCATCTTGCCTTCTTTCGACACTGGCACGCACAGCGTTACCTCAACGTCATCTCCTCTGAACACGTACTCCAGCATCTTTCTCATGTACGTATGGACTCTCACCACGTCGCTGGCCACGAAGAGCTTGCCTTTGCCGGATTTCCTCACGCGCTCTCGGAGCTGCATGAGAGAACCAAACGTTTTCTCCAACGGCCCTTTGCCATTTTCTGCACAGTCACCTGTAACTACGTAGGTGTTATTACCGCACTTACAGGTCTCACCATCATCTAGCTCAAAGGCTACTTCCCTGTGGATGGTAATGACGTCTTGCCGCATTCCCTCCACACTGACGATCCGCTCTCGGTATTCCGGGTGCCGAAAGTGGAAAAGTCTCATCAGAGGTCCCACCTCTTCCTTCTTGCTCGACCTGATAACAGCCAGGTCCGCGTCTTCTGGTGCCCCAAAACGACTGGCCGCCAGAATTCTTGTCGTCTGGAATGTCCCTTGGTTCCACTCCAGTACCGCCACCCGCCTGAAATCTTCAAAAGATTTAACAGCGTCAAACTCTACTGAGACGTCACTCGCCTTCTTTACGCGTTTCGCCTCCTCTTCTTGCTCGATGGCAAGGTCACACTGGACACTCGCCTCCTTGCTTTCTACGTTGCACTGCACCTCTGCATGCGAACAACCTCTCAGTCGGGCCAGGTCTCCCGGACAGCCCCCAATGCTCGACCTCCTGCGGCCTCTCTTGTCCTCGAGGGCGCCTTCCAAGTTCTCCACAGCTTCGAAGGTCTCCTCGAGGTCTTCGAATCCAAACTTGATGTTACGTTCCGTGTTCGGAACCTTGTCAATTTGCTTGCGCACCTTCTTTATGTGAAGTGCCACCTCCCTCATCGCCGTTCGGTATTTGTCTACCGACATTGGCACCCTCTGCGGCCTCCTCGGTACCACCGGTAGCGGAGCCGTCCCCTCACCCTGGAAAACTAAGTCGTTAACCTCTACTTCCGTTTCTGGCGATCCGATCTTGATCGGGCTGCACCCCACGGTTACAGTGTCCTGCTGCCACTGCACCTCCTTCTCTTCCGTGGACACCTCCGGTGCCATGATTCTTGTTCTCTTGTCCTGTGTCCAGGACAACAACAGTCGTTCCTGCCGCGCCTCCAGTTCGGTGACCCCGGCATGAACTTCGTTTGCAAAACTTCTTATCTCAACGTCGACATTGATCTGCTTGCCAAGCGCCGACCTTAAACTATAACTATTAGCCACGAGTCCTTCAATCAGTGATCTAATATCTTCCCTCTCCGTCTGTCTGTCTGACTCCGGAGTCTCTTCCAGCCTTTTCCTTTTCTTTCCTTCGTCTTCAGGCGAGCTGCAGACTAACGTTACCTGGTCAAGGGTCCGGAATCTTCTGGACCTCACCTCCTTTTGCTGAGGCGTGCCCATCTTGTTCAGTAGCACGTATGGCGACTGAGCGAGCTTTGGGTCATGTTCACCCGGCTCTTTGTTCCTCGACGAGCTCCATTTGCCCGCCGTTGACACTACCATGAAGTCTTGGGGCGTACCGCTACCCGACTCCATCTTTCTAGCCTCGGCACCGTAGGCGCCATCTGCACCTGGAACATAAGGGTTAATTTTTATCCCCACGAGTACGGGACGAAACACTGATCACCCCCCGGGTGACGCCCATTCCGGGGGGAAGGCTGAATGCTGCAGGGTGCGCCAGGTTCCCTGCAGAGAGCTCACCGCTAGGAGTTGTCCTCACGCGTCAACCAGGGAGCCATCCATGCAACAGCCCACTACCCCCTCGGCACCTGAACTCTTACCGACCTTGAGGTTGCGGATTTTTTATAAAGGTTGACTCCTCCCGAACCGGCCAATTAAGGCAGGTCCCCCGGCCGAGGTTCCACACATAACGTACCCCTGTTGCGCTTCCAGGAGTTATTGCGATGCGGGCCCCGGTTGCGGTATCGACGACCTGCTCTCGCTCAACAGACCGTAGCTAAGATGCCCCCCGGGATCGCCAGTTCCCGTGTCATGACTGCCGCCGCCATAACTCTTCGGGGGTTCGAGCCGTCCTTTGCAGAAGCCTACCACTCCACAAGACCAAATGCCTATGGAGTAGCAGGCCCCTGAGCCCCCCCACCAACGACAAGGTCTCACGGCTCCTTGGGGGGGGGAGCCGTCCGATGATCACCTCTGTGTCTTGTGCTTTATCCGGAACTGTCAGCAGCTCCAGGGGTCCCACAGACACTCCATCTATTGTGATCTTTGCCATCACCTTGGATGTTGACTTTAAGGCTGGCTGGGCGACATCACCAAAGTCAAACAGCACCTGGCTACTCGGTACTGTCTTCAGTCCCCAATTGGCTATCGCACTCTCTTGAATGCTGCATATGGCACTTCCTGTGTCGACAAAACCTCTGGCCCAAATTCTGCCAATCAACAGCACGTTTTTTCTGAACTTCTTGTCAGAAGGTTCTGTATCAACTGCGTTGACGGTCGCTGCAGGAGTGGTCTCGTCTCGGGATCTCTTTCTACCTTCAGTAGTCTCTTGTACTCTGCAGTGCTTTGCCACGTGCCCATAGGTCTTACACACAAAACATAGGGGTCGACCCTGATCATCTCGGGCAGGCAAATGCTCACGCCGTCGCCTCTCGTGATTGTCACCTCCTGAAAAAGTTGGATTTGCATCAATTTTTAGTCTTTGGGGCGGTACTTGACGTCTCTCCGTTTTATGCCGGTCCCTGCGCTCGCTACTCAACCTGTCAAACTGGATAACGTCCGCATACAAACCGTCCTCGTCGTAATGCGTTTTGGAGGCCAACATCGCGGCCAATTCCCTAGAGTTGAGCCCAATTACGAGCTGTTTCTTGGTTTCAGCGAACGTCAGCCGTAACTCCCGACACAGCCTACTTTTCTCATGGAAGTACGCGTGTATACTTTCTTTGCTCTCTTGTACTCGGCCGGACATCTTCCTCCAAAGCTGCGTCTGGCTGGGTAGGTGCACGAAAGTACTTCTGAATGCACCCTCGAAGTGCTCCCAGGTCGTGATCGCATGTCTACGCCCCTCATACCAGTCTCGCGCTGGGCCCACCAAACGAGTACGCGCGGTTTCGAGTCGATACTCCTCGTGGTAACTCGCCGCAGACGGTGATGGTGAAGGCCGCTGGTTTTCTGTTCTGCGATCTCTCTCTAGGTAGCTCATCAGCTTTAAATTTTGCTCCATGAGCATCTCCATCATCCGGCTCATCGGGTCTGCTGCAGTAGTGTTCCCAACTACTGGCGTCCAAGTATTGGTGGTTGCCGACGCGGTGGCAGTGTTGGTCGTTTGCCAAAGTTGTTCCCAGGTAGCGCCACCCGTTCCAAACATCTCGACTTTCCTAGCCGCCATGTTTGAGCCTGCGCGTTCGGTAAGCGTCCTATCCTGACTCGTCGCCATTTTGGACGCTACTTGCCCTTCGGTTTGGATAACTCTTTCGTTTTGGGAAGGACTCTCTAATGATCCGCTTGTTTCATTTTCTTCTTGCACCTGATGCTCATTCTGTCTGGTCTCTTGATCTACTTGCGTCTCACCTCTAGCAAGCACATCTTCGTCGCGTCGCGTCTGTCTCGTGCTCATAGAGAAACTCATTTTATAATTTCGTCGCGATTAAGGGTTTAGGATCCCACTTCTGAGATGTAAGCGGGGGTCACACACACTGGGGGATCTCGGAAATTGAAAACATAATAACTAAAACGGCACTATTTAAACTGTATAATTTCGGCACACACGGCTCAGTAGGAACGACTCAGCTCTCGACCCGCTTACCCTGTTCTCCCCGGTCCCCCAAAAAAGGAAAACGGTTCACCCCCTCTCGGCTCCCACGCATAGAGACCACGAGCACCCATTGGCTGCCTGTTTGAATAACAACCCTTGGGGTCTACGCGCGCGGCAAATTCAAAAAAAGAGAATCGTTAGCTTTCAGGCTACACCATGATGATGATTTTTTATACTCTGCTGGAACTCTTTCACTCCTTAGGTACTTTTATTTTTTATTTGATTAGAAAAACACGTGTACTTAATGTAAGAATTTCACGAAAAATAAACGACGACAAACACGCCTATATGACACTAGAAAAACACGTGTATTTAATGTAAAAATTTCACGAGAGAACTGCACGTGGAAAATAACTTATATTTTATCAACATTATGTACCTTTCGTTGATTAACAATATTGATTAAACGTCTTTATTGCGTCATATATAATATTTAAAAATAACGTAATTTTTTAACGTTGAATTGTTGTAATTTGTAGATACGTAGTCATTATTTTATTGTAAATCAACGTTGAATTTACGTTACTTAAAATACGTTGAAATAATGTTGAAGGTATTACCAAAATATAACGTGATATTTTCAACCATAAACGTGTTATCAACCACATACACGGCTTTTCCACGTTAAAACAACGTGCATGTGTTTACTGGGCGTGATCTCCCCAGCAAATACGAACACGTTCGAAAAACAATAAAATAATGAATATAGATAAAATACATATTATATTAGAAATAAAATAATAATAATAATAATAATATAAACATGAAGATGAATGAATATCGATTTAAAAACATCCCGGTTCGTTAACAAGCTATAAAATGTGAGTTGAAATGACAATTTATTTTAAAGAACTATTTGAAAAAAAAAAAACAATTCTTCTTGTTGATGTTGGATTTAACCACCAACTAGTTTGCAACAATTTTAAAGCCAAAATCTAAATGTATGTAATTTTTGAATTTGAAGCAAGACAAAAAAACATTGTCCGTGTCCTTGGAGCCATGTAATTACACATATTATTATGTAGACACTTTAGAGCGAGTTTTTATATAAAAAATTAAAACTCCAAATGGGAATTTCAAAAGGACGTGCAATGTTGAACCAGAGTTGGTATTATGATGGCATGCAATATTGGCATCTTGTAATTCCATAACGTATCTAGATGGGTACAAAATCTTACATAATTATTCTTCCAATATTGGACAAATCTTGGCAAAGATATATTGGAAAAACATTGTATACCAAATAAGGCCAACCTTGGTGTTATGTTGGCAAGCAATATTGGTAACTCGTTGTATAGTTCCCATATGGATATAAAATCTTATATATCCGCCCAAGCTTGTGCAAATCTTGCCAAAGATATATGGGAAAATCATTTTACATCAAGTTAGAGCCAACAGCCAAAACAAAAATTTAATTTTTTTGAAGTAAAACTTGTAACTTAAAAAAAAAAGTTATGCAAGGTATCACTTTTTTACTCTTGTTGAACAGAGAATTGAAAAGTGCATCTAAAAAAAATTGATGTCGGTGTCAGTTCAAAAACAGATGATGTCATCTTTTTATGTCAAAATATGGCAAATTGAAATCAAAAATCACATGTTCGAGCATTTTTCGAAAAAACAATACATAACTAAATTATGAATTTTGTGCGAAACTTTATGATCACTGTATATTCGCCCATTATTGGGCAAATCTTGCCAAAGATATATTGGAAATTTATTTTACACCAAGATAGCGCCAACGTTGGCTAAATAAGTTGTATATTGGCCCGGGATACAATATTGGGCCTAGAAGCGTGTAATATAGGACCAATATTTTGTGCTAATGGGGTAGTGGAGACGTCGTTCGAACGTAGGTAGTTAGAACGAAAAGAGGAAAAATTAGGATTTTTTTTTTAATTTGTTTATAGTAAATAAATAATTTTTAATAACAAAATCTTACTAGAGAATTAATCGCTTGAAAAATGTTAAACAGGCAGTTAATATTAATTATAGTGCTCTTATTTTGTGCACGAATTCTTCATTTAATGGTTCGCAAAATTAACAGTTATAAGCGTGAAATCTCCAAATTGTGATTTATTTATAGCGCAGAACTAATATTGTTCCGTAACGATGGTTATAGTTATTCGGTTGAAATAATTAAACAACAATTTAATTTTTTTGAAGCATTTCAGATATCCCCCCACGGGCAAATAAATCTGTTTACAATAATATTTTGCACAATAAAAATATCCATTTAACTGTCATTTTTTGTCAAATTTTGAAATTCTCTAGTTTAAATCGATCTTAACCTTTACATTGTTTAATCGACGTTAAATTGCAATATTGAGGCAGCAATGGCAGGCTCACGATCACTGTACTGTTATCCTGGTCCTGGCGCTGGTCCTTTCGAAATTTGAGAGAAAATAGATTGTAACGTAGTTGTAGTACCATACCAAACGTGTTAAGCACCAGAAAACTTGTCAACTCAACAACAATAAAATTTCGTGTACAAAACTCTAAACAATCAATCAGATAACGTAATATTATTTGTAATATTTGGTCAACTCTCCATTAGCCTCAATAACTTTATGTAAACGACTGGGCATAGCAGCACATAATTTAGAAAAATATTTTTATGAAAGTCCATAGCGTCTATAACGTTTTTTCATTGTCTTTGTCATCAACCCCTACACGTTTTTTATTGGATTTAGATCCGGACCCAAGCTAGGCCAGTCGAGTACTTTTAAGTTTTGATTTTGGAACTATTCTGTTACCATACGAGTGGTATGAACGGAAAAATTATCTTGTTGATAAATGAAGTCGTTTGCAGGAAGAACTTCACCACGTAGGAATACTTTTTCTAAAACTCTAGGGTACACTGGACTCCTGAGCCGTTCTTCAATATTTAATAATACTGAGACGACGGCGCGACGGCCCGGAAGCGGATGATGTCATGATGATCTCACCACGTATGGTAACGTAATTAATCTGGAATAGTCCACATGAGAACGTCTGGGAATAATTGTTCACATGGGATGCTCTCATGAGTCTAGAAGACTCTGTGGCGGTGAAATCATGCTATACCACACTCGTACAAGAGACTGATCTCATTCGTCTGGAATAATCCATTGCGCCGAAAACATGATCTCATGATTCCGGGAATAGAAGAAATCGAGAACGCCGGGAGCGGTATAAAAAGAGATCAAACGACGGAGCAAGGAAGTCTATTGGAAGAATCGTGAACAAGTGGTCAGCGCGTGTTATTGTGAAAGTTTAAACATAGGGAAAAGTTTAGTCTTTAATTTTCTTTAAATCCTCGAACCCGCCCGGCTCCGGCTACGTTACAATACTCCACGACTAGTATTTATTGCTATGCAGCGTCTTGGTCACGAGTTGAAATACGTCTTAACAAAACAAATTCGTAAAAAAATTTTAGTCAACCTTTATTCCCTACCGAAAAAATGGGGGTGCTCCTGTCAGGGGTTTGGGGTTGCTTTTTTGAAAGGTCTTTTAATTTTATTTTCAACCACAGAATATTTTTTTTAATTACAGTCTATAAATTAGTAATTTTTTTTTAACGAATTTGTTTTGTACTTCAGCATGCTGGCAAGTAACGATAAAAAGCATGTCCCCCTCGAGATAAAAACTGAACGGTTTTTATATTTTGTTCAAGTATCTTTTCCTAAAAAGTTATTGAGGGTGGCTCGTTTCGATTGACACGACCTGTATAAAAATAAAGAAACATGTATGAACTAAAAAATGTTTAAAACAGATGTAGTAAGTAGGAAAAAAAGGAGAAAAGTATGGAAGATAAAAGAAACAAGAAAATGTACAATAAAACAATTCAGTAAAATGCACAAACAAAAGCAGAAAAAAAATATGTAAATAATAATAATAAAAAATAAAACTAAGAAAATAAATATAGAAATGATAAATAAATATAGATAAACTATAGAAATGAAGGTACGTTAGAGAAGTGAAGAAAACGGTGTTGAGAAACAAAAATTGTGTAACATAACTCAAGGCAAGAATGGGCAAGACACTGTACTAGAGATAATAACATATTTATTTAAATTTTGAAGAATTTTAATAAAGTATTGCAATTAATACAAATTAATTAAGAGGGTCTGTAGAATTAATTATACTTACACTGCAAACCTCCTAGAAATTACCTCTATTTCTCCAACAATAATTTCTAGGAAGACTGAATTGTAAGTCTAATTAATTTTATTTAGACTTACATTTCAGACTGTCTAGAAATTATATTTCTAGGAAGTAAGAAATGTAAGCCTAATTAATTTTAATTAGACTTACACTTCAAACTTTCTAGAAATTATATTTCGCTAAATATAATTTCTAGGAAGTCTGAAATGTAAGTCTAATAATTAATTTTATTCATTATTAATAGACCAGCGCAGCGGTACTCCTTAAGATAGCGGCATTTGTTGGCCACGATATTATTATAGGGAGCATTTCTCAAGTCTTGGTGGGACTGCAGTAGATGTTATATTAGGTAAAACGGCAGTAATGACAGCAGAAGTCTTGTTGTCATCTGAAAAAAAAATTAAAATTAGTAAGTGAGGAATAAAGGCCATAGACCCAAACAAAAAAAGAAAACGAGAAACACAATGAAACAATAGCAGAACAAAAGAAGAGAATAGAAAAAATAAGAGAAGAAGACAAAATAAGAAAACATGAATAATGAAAGAAGTTTAGGGAATTACAGAAATCAGGCAGCAGAAAAAAAAAGGTTTCCAAATTAATGTAAGCGAAAAATGTGAAGATGAAAAATAAAGGCGCGAACGTGGTAAGATAATATAAACGATAAAAAGTCCAAAAAAGCGATGTCAAAAAACAATGAAAATAAAAAACGTGGCAAAATGTGAAGAAAGTTGGAAAGCCAATTTAACGAAATTAAAAATTTTATCAAAAAACGAAAAATAATGGAAAATTAAAACAGTGACCAGATAACGGCAATCGCACAAAAACGAAATATTGATTTAGAAGCACATTAGAGAAGTAGAGGTAGAGGAAAGGAAAAAGGACAATCAAACAAAAATGGTATATCAGAACATCCAAAACTGGGACAAATATAGAAATAAGCTTGTCAAGACTCCAGAAATAGTAAAGCGCAGTCTTCTTCAAAAAAATTATAGTAAAAAAATATTTTTCTAATTCAGCCTGCAAGATTTAACCCACACATACTAACAAGGCAAGTTAAATGTAAGCTTATAATAAAAAAAACAAGCAAAGATAACTGCGCGAGCAACTTCAAGGGCACTTCAAGATCGACCTGAAATAATTCTGCATTTTTTTTTTTCTGAAAGAGCAATGTTTTCCGAGTTGGTGGATGTCTCATTTGTTGGATTTGGTTGTATATTACAAAGGATATCATTTTTTAAGTGTGCCTCTCCCTACTGCAAAACCCCCTTTTTTGTACCCATTGCCTGAACTAATAAGATATGATCTGATGAAGATAGAACAGTCAAGACTAGACTAGAAACATTATCATAAAGGTCAGACCACAATAGAAATTAAAAGACTTCTCGAACTGGACAGATTTTTTCGTGAGAAGTAATTCAGTACTTACATTCTTGGGTTCTATTCTTGACAATGTCAGATGAGGTCGGTACGCTTGACGACCCATCGGCTTCCGTATCATTGACAAAGTCTGCCTTATTGTATTGTATATACCCGGGATGATTCTTGTCATATTTGTAGACTTTGGTAGTGCAAGGACAGTAATGATGCACGGCTACGTAGTAGTTCACTTGTTGACCACTCGCCGGAAACCATCTCGCACGTGTTAGGTGACGCAAAAACGATCCCAGACACACCGCCATCAAAATATCAGCCACTACAAAGAATATAGCAGAAATTAGTAAAACTGCGTCTAACGTGGTCATTTTTTTTAAAATTGACACAACCCAGTCCATGCCTGCTTCGTTTCAATATATTTAAAACGACCTTTTCATAAAATATGGTGGGAAAACGGATTATTTTATTATTTTTCCCTCTAGAATCCGGTGATCTCGGATCTCCACTATTACTGCTTTACAACAATACATCAACAGATGCTCCTTCTTCCCCAAAAGTCAACAGAATTCACATCTAATATAGCGATTTCTTTTTGATATCAAAGCAGCTCATAATCTGATGATATTGGTAGAGTTTGGGACAGTTAAAGAAAGATGCTATTACGAAGTATCTATTTGGCGAATGCTACATGTTCAATAATATTGTTTCGTGATTCAGGAGTCTATAGTAAAATATACCTTCTTATGGTATTCTATCGTCTCCCTTATTTGCGTAGTAATATTAATTATTTCTTTACCCAACAATAATTCCAAGAATTAGAAGAGAAAAATGTTTCTTCAAGACTTTTCACAAAATATATATCCATCAGGGCCCTTTCAAAATCCTTAAAAACGAATCACTTAGAGCTCTATAGTATTTTTGAGTGTTCGCCAGGATCATACTCAAACTCATCAAATCGGTTTACTTTTCTTTTCTTTTCAGTGTTCTTCAAGTTACATGAGAATCAGAAAGTTGTTCAGAGTTTATCACAATTTCAGTGTTCTCTTTTTTCATTTTCCCGCTACTTCACTCCGTCTTTCTCTCTCTCTCTCTCTTCAATCTCCTTTCCTTCTCTCTTTCTTTTTCTCAATCTCTCTCAACTTTCCGCTTCTCTACCAAATCTAAACAATATTTCTTGAGCTCTACGCGATTCAATAAAATTGTATCGCTCGTCTGGATATTGGAGAATAAGCCTTAATCCTTGGCACCAGTCAAGGGACCCACAAAGAGGCATGAATCCGGAACCGAAACCTCCTGCACCAAAGAACGACGGCAAGAATCTTCATCTTCATCTCTAGGTCAGTGGAATAAGAATTTTTAGAGGAATTTATTCCCAGCAAGCTGGAAATCATCTCAATACCTTTATTTGCTCCTAAATATGTAAGTCTAATCTGAGGAGGTGAGCTTAACTTAAACAAAAATACAGGAAGTAAACTGAAAAAAAAAGTTTTTAAAACAAAATTACTAGTGGTGCTCTAAAATTCGTAGCTTTGGATTTTCCTTGCCGGTTTTAGATATCTTATTTACAGTTAAAAATTTACATTTTTGGTAAATTTTAAATTTTACTAAATGTGCTTTAATAAACTTCCTGTGTTGTGCACATTTTTCATCATTAAACCAATTGTATTCATTTTCTTTACAATTCTTGTTGTCGGTATTTTGGATAATTGACTTTTACAATGTAAAGTGTTAAAATAGCGTACCCCCACGTCAACAATATGTCGAAATAATGTTGAAGGTGTCTTGACACCACACTTGACACTGTTATCATACATTTTGCTATTTATATTTATATAACGTAAATTTTTCAATACAAAGGCAAAAAATAAATAAAAAACCTAGTTTTTCTATAAATATTTCAAAAATTTATAAAAAACTGTTGAAATTATATATTGTAAAAAAACATTTTGTCAAGTAACATGTATGGGTTTCGTAAAAACAAAATTCCCCAGTATTGCAAGACTTGCAAGACTTTTTACAGTCACACCATCTGTTGACGGCAATGCTTCGGACAGGCACGAAAAATTTTACATTGCATCGGCATTTCTGACAGTTACAAATTTAATGCCCTTAATATGGGTATCAAATGAAAGGGATTGAAGAGTAGAAAAAGATAAAGTTTGTGACATCAGACTAAATTCAATATGGCCACAGCAAAAACTAAAAAGTTGAAAAGAAAATTAATAGTAAAAAAATATTTTTTTATCATACACTATTAGAAAGTTCAATTTTACCGGCTTTTCAGAGAGCAGAAATCATGTATTTCCACGGCTAGCCGGGCAAAATGCAAAAAAACGGCTAGGCGGTAAAATAATTTACTCACTTTACCACCAGAGGGTGCTAGAATAATTTTAGGAAATGGAAAATAAACAACAACGTAAACTACGACTATTTTTGTTTTCATGGACTTATATACTTATATACTTATAACGAATTATCGTGAAGGGCACTATACTGCTTATTAATAAAATTGTGCATTGTTATGTGCTGTGCTTGGTTGTTCTTGCGAAGGTGAAGAATATTAAGTGTTTGGTCATGGATGAAGATTGCGAAGAAATGGAGTATTGCACTCCTCCAGAAATAAATGACAAACTGTATTGTTTCAGGTGGTATTAATCATTGGAGTTTCGGGTGCTTGCAGAACAGATGAACTCACGAAAAATACCACAAATGTTGTGATTGACAAAGACGATATTTTAATCATTAATTTTCCAGATTCAAAAACATTTAAGCAACGAAAATTTACGATATGTAATGCCGACAAAGAAAACTTTATTGATATTGTATCAATTCTCAAAAAGTATTTCTGCTTGCGTCCTTGCATAATGACTTCTCAACGGTTATTTGTGAAATATCATGCTGGAAAATGTGCAGCCCGGAACGTCGGGTATTGCGTTTTAAGACGTCAGCAACACATCTAGTCAATTCTGGAGCGGACATACTATCACTAAAATAACACGGCGGATGGAAATCTGCTATCGTAGCAGAAGGCTATGTCTACACCATCAGAGAAGTCCTGTTTCTGATATAGATGAGCCTAACGGTAGTACCTCACTTGTTGAAACGTCAGTCATGGGTGAAGAAAAAACATCTTCAGGTAGTACTACAATTTCTGAAAAAATGCAAGTTTTTGTTTGTCATTTTGGTTTATTGGAAACTAGTATGTAATATTCTGAAATAAAGTTTTTGTTTGTAACTTTGGTTTATGAAAAAAAATCACGGTAATGTGTGTATGATAAAAAATAAAGTGGTTTTCCAGGTTTCAAGAAGTGGCCAGGCTCGACTACGCGTCGTCTGTCCCTATCTTCTTTCGTCCTGGAAAGCAACCACTTTACCGCCTAGGTATACAATATACTATTAAAAACAAGCTTTTATTTAAATGCTCTGAAAAGAAGAAAATAAACTTTGAAATAAATCAAACCAAAGCAAACCCATAATTTTGTTACATCGTACAATTGCATATTATGATATAAAAGCTTGTCGCGAGATTTTTGTGTGTAAATTTCTTATTTCTAATTTGCTGTTGTAACAAAGCTATTTATAGTTCGATACTGTCTGAATTTTCAATTTTTCGCTTTTGTAAACACTCTCCTGTGAGGCAATAAGAAAATGTCAGATAAACGTCACACAAATCTAGATTTTTTTCCATTGATAACACACACTGAACGCTGCACTGAACAAAATGTCAGTGCGATTTTGAGATTATGGTTCCATGTAAGTCATGTCAAGTAACTTCAGGTAGGTACAGAAAAATCAAAATTTAACAAAATTCCCTAAATTACCAAAATTGATTTATTTGTAAAAAAATTAAGTTCAATCAATAATCTTTATTTGCCCTACGGGCTTTCTGATTCCTATACATATACAAGTAAACTTAACAATTATAATAATAAAAAAACTAAATAAAATTCTCTATTTCTTCTCCCTTCTCCCTCCTCTTCCATACCTCTTTCATCCATTTAATTTCCCTTCCATCTACATTCAGTATTTCCTCTCTTTCTTTCCTCTCTCTTTGTTTCATCTCACTGCACTCGTTCCACATATGCTCAATCGTCTCTCTTTCCTCATAGCACATTCTACACATTCTTCCTCCATCTTCTGCCCAATACCTATTTTCTCTCTCCTCATTTCTGCACCTAAACCTCGCCATCATCTTTCTTTCTTTCTCGCTCTCCCTCCCCAAATACTTCGGTACTTCCTCTATCATGCATCTTCCTTACTTCCCATTGTATCTGGATTCTCTAATTCTTTCTCTCCTCTCTTGTCTATCCGTATCCTTATCTCTTTCACTTAGTTCTACATTCATCCACAAGCCTCTTTCTCTCAGTCTCTCTATTTCTTTGCTTGCATACCCATTCCTCCTGTAGTAATTCACCTTGTTCGCTTTTCTTGCCAGTTCTCTAATATGTGCCTTATCTGTGGCTCTTTCATTGAACACATACCCCAAGTATTTGAATTCTTTTACTTGTTCTATTACTTCTCCCTCCCACCTCCAATCACTCTGTTCGCTCTTCCTCTTTCTCTTATTGAACACCAGCATTTTTGTTTTCTCTACATTCACTTCTAGTCTTTTCTTCTTCACATATTTTCCTAAACTCTTTATCATTTCCTTCATTTCTCTTTCACTTTTTGCCACCATTACCACATCATCCGCAAACGCCAGGCTCCACACTTTTTTTCTACCTACCACACACCCCCCCGCTTGTGCTCTCTCTAACATTCCGTCCATATCTGCCACATACATCGTGAACAACAAGGGGCTGAGCGGGCAACCTTGCCTCACTCCCTTTGTTGTCACAAACCATTCACTTTCCCTCTCCCCTACCTTCACTTTACTTTTTGTCTTCTCATATATCTCCTTCACCTTTCTTACCAGCCATTCATTTACCCCTTTCTCCCTCAGGCACTCAAACATCCTCTCTCTGTCCACCTTGTCAAAAGCCGCCTTGAAGTCTACGAATAATGCATACACCCTCCCCCCTTTCTTCTTTAACTCACTCTTCGTCAAATAGTCCAGGATGTATACATTATCCATAGTTCCCCTCCCCTCTCTAAATCCTGCTTGGCTGTCTGGTAATGCTCCCTTTTCCTCTATCTTTCTGCTCAACCTTTCATTCAGAATTGATGCATACAACTTGTACCCTGTGTTTAGGAGAGTTATCCCTCGGTAATTTTCTACTTTATTTTTCTCCCCTTTTTTGTAAATGGGGTAAATTACCTCCTTTCTCCACCCTACCGGGAATCCTTCTCCTCTCCACACCCCACTCTTCTCGTCCCATACATCCACGACTCATTCTGTATTCTATCCCTCCCTGGTGCCTTCCCTTTCCCCAGTTTCTTCACATGCCTCTCCACCTCTTCCATTGTAATTTCTTCTCCTTCAGGTTCTACTTGGTTTCTCTTCGTCTCTATTTCCGTTTTCTTTTTTTCCTTTTCTCCCTCCAGCAGCCTCATGAAGTACTCCTCCCACTCATTCATCGTTATCTCTTCGCTCCCATTTTCTTTTTCTTTTTTTTCTCTCTCTCTCTATTAATATATTTCCATACCTCCTTCTCTGTTCTTATTGCTCTTCTTCTCCTTGCATGTCTCTCTGTATCTTCTTTTCGCTTCTAAAAAGCCACTTCTGTTCCCTTTAGTCTTTCTCCACTTTCTTAGTTCTTTTATGCTTCCTTTTTATGTTACTCACATTCTTTGACCCACCATTTATTCTTTGTTTTTGTTCCTCCACCTCTTACTGTTATTTCTCTTTTTGTCGCTGCTTTTTCCAATATTTCTACCAATTCTTTCTCCATTTTCCCTACTTCTTGTTCTTTAAATCTTGCTTTTTCCAGTCTTCTCTTATACTCTTCCACCCCTTGCTCGTCCCATACTTTACTTATCACCTTCCGCATTTCCTCTATTTTTTCTTCTCCTCCTCTCTTCTCTCTCCTCCTTCCTATACTTATCTCCATAGGCAGATGGTCTGACTCTACTCTTTCCCCTATTCTGAATTCTTCGACTTTTTCCCATGCTTCTTTGTTTACTATTCCGTAGTCTATCACCGTCTTTCCTCTACCGCCTATGTAGGTCCATTCTCCTTCTTCGTCCCCTTGTTTGTTTCCATTCAGCACTTTCCATCCTTTTTCTTCTATCCATTCCAACAACTTCTTCCCTTCCGCGTTTTCTTTCTTGTCTTTGGATTTTCTTTTTCCCTCTTTTCTCTCTTCTTCCCAATCCCTGTCTCCTCTTTCCCCAATTCCCCCGTTAAAATCCCCTCCCAGAAGCAGACATTCTTTACACTGTCACTATTCTCCACCATTTACTGTCTATTTTAACGTTTCTCACCATGTGACCTTCTTCTTCTCCCTTCTTTTTAGTATTCTCTTTTATTCCTTTTTTTACCCCTGTTATTATTCCCACTGCTGCTCTTCCTTTTTTCTTTCCCCTTCTCGCCCCTTGCCATTCCCCCTTGAACTCCTTTGGTAACAGTTTTTCTATTTTTTCCCAGCTTTCTGACCATGTTTCTGTTAATCCAACAATATCGAACTGATTCACATAGTCCCAAAAATCTTCTTCTTTTTTCCCTAGTCCCGCTACATTCCAAAATAGTTTCCTCACCCCTGTTTCTCTCGTTACCTTCTTTGATTTCCCCCTTCCTTCCTTAGTTTCCCTCCTA
Source organism: Diaperis boleti (assembly GCA_963583935.1). NCBI lineage: Eukaryota > Metazoa > Arthropoda > Insecta > Coleoptera > Tenebrionidae > Diaperis > Diaperis boleti. The sequence goes on from OY757242.1 coordinate 12,657,456, forward strand.
CTTCCTTTTTTGTTTTTTTCCCGTTTCATTGTACTTTTTACTTTGCCGTTGTCCCCCTTTTTCCCTCCTCCCCTTCTTCTTCTTATTGGAAAACCTCTAGTTTCTCTCCGTTTTCATTCCATCTCCATTGCTCCCCGTCCACTATTAATTTCCTGTATCCCACTCTTACTTCTTTCCCTTCTTCCCTTTTTTCTTCGCCATACTTCTTAGATTCTTTTGTAAATCTCTTTCTTTCTTTGTGAGGTCGTTGTCTATGTATATCCTCCTTGTTTCCCTCTTCTCCCTCAATTTTCCTTTGTGCTTCATTATTCTTTCCTTCTCACCCCATCCCTCCATCTCCACCAATACTTGATCCTTGTTAATCCTGTAACAATCTTTTACTTTACTATCCTCTACATTTTCCTTCAAAAACTTCTCTACATCCTCTTTTTTTACATGACTTTTTCTTTCCCCGTCCCATCCTGTTATCACGATGTTGTTCTTTCTCTTTCTTCTCTCTTCGATTTCCATTCTCTCTTCTAGCTTTTCCACTCTCTCCTTCTCATCTCTTCTCCTTCTCTTTAAATTCTTCTCTCTGTCTCTTTATCTCTCTCTTGAGTTCCTTGTTTTCTCGTCTTATTTCTTTCATCTCCTCCTTCAACTCTTGTAACAGCTCCAATATTTTTTTCTCCATCTCTGTGTCCGTTTCCTTCTCTTTCTCTGATGTCTTCTGTGTTTTCTTTACTCCAGGAGACCTCGCCGTCTTTTTACTTTTTTGAAAAAATTTCTCTTCCTCCTCTTCTTGTTTTTCTGTTCTACCCTCCCCTTTTCTCTTTCTTTTCCTTTCCTCCAGGTAAGTTCCCTGACTGAGCAAGCGGTTTCTATCGTCTTTGTTCATCCGCTTCCTGTGGCACCTCCTAGATGTCGTTATGTTCCGGCTTCGCCGATTTATTCTTTTTCCTGACAATATCTCCTCTTCCCTGCCCAATTCTTTCTTTCTACCTTTCTCTAATATCACTTCTCGCTTTTCTCAATATCTTCTCTATTTTTTTCTTTATATCACCTTCTATTTCTCTATTTTTCGCTACTTAACCTCTCTACCATGTGTTTATCTTCAGCTCGGTAATACAGGAATCCCGTAAAAAAAATTAAGTTAATATGCAAATTAGAAAAAATTACATGAAAAACTCGTTTTGTAAAACTTAAGAGCACTCGTTCTTTACAGGCACTCCTACCTACGGCAGTCGTGCTGCAAACCTGAACTCTTGTCTTAATATAAGTTTTACAAAACTAGTGCTTAGAATTACTTAGAAGTACCTCTTTTTGTTTGTTACGAAATCCTCTAACATTCCATGTGCCAAACATCATAGTCCTTTCCGTTTGCATTTCCGTCTTCTTTTAGAGCAGTCCAGATTACGAGGCATATTGTTAGGAATTTTTGCAGTATCAAGGTTTAAGGGGCATTTCGCAAGGACGAACAACTACTGGGTGAGAGTGATAAAAAAGTTCGAAAAGTCTGGTCGTACTTTGCTTCTGATGAAACAGTCGAACGAGAACGTGACATCGTAATGGGAGTAATAATTATATTTTTACTTTAGTTTAACGTCTGCATTTTGGTATATTTTTAAGTAATTATTTTTTTCTTCATTGACCGCTTGTTAGGGATTTAAGCCTCGAATGGACCAAGGGCATTTTATTTCCACAATATGATCTTGATCAATAATTCCATCCGGACTGGCACCGACAAAACAATTTTCCTTGTCAATAAACAGTCCGCACTCACGCACAAGTACCCCATAGTCTTTTTCAAAGTGCTTTTGCTTCATGTTTTCTTCTCCACATCATTATAGCTGCGCTCTTTCGAAATTCAGAACAGACAATATTTCGAGCTAGCTTTGACGTATTCCTAATAAATTCGTTTTCATCTAGATGAATTTCTGTCAGACCGTAATTTTCATCGGGTTGAGCAGCAGTCTTTCTTTTTTTAATTCGTAGAAATAACTTATTATACTCAATTTTTCTTTTCAGTCCCGCGATATAGTTTTTAGAGAATTTTCCTGGACTACAAAATCTTCCTGTGCAATAAAATATCTAAAATATTCTTCGTTTTCATTACATGAAATTGCCCCCTATAAATTTGCAGAATTATAAGTTTCTGCTGCATTATTTTTCATATTCAAAATTAGACTGCACATTTTGAACAAGTCTTTTTCCACACGACTCAATGTCGTCAAAAAGGCCAGACTCGATCATGTCTGGAACTGTGCTGATTTCGCCTTCCTTGCTTCCTTGACAAAAATAGCCTCTCAATTTACTACAGTAGTTACGTAAGTAAATGGTTTACGCACTCTATCTTTATTATAGGGAATTTATGGTCGTGGGGCTTCGCCATGCAAAGTTTTTTTTTAACACACTGCTGCTTCTTTTGCCAGCGAAGTTTTGTTGCTCTGTTATTAGTGATGTAATTATCTATGTTAATTAAATCGAAAAGAATAGACTCCTCACATTGCTAAATTTTATAAAAATATCAATCAACGAATCAAGTAAGATACCAACAGATCTGTTCAAAAAATAGATGTTTGAAAGTGTAATACTAGGTAGGAATGAATATTTCGGGTTTGGGACATTTTCAATGCTCATTTCTAGTTTTGAGCATTTTATTCGGACACTGTCCAAATTCGTATATTGTACTATTGTGATCATCGCCTAAAAAACGTCGTGTGCACCTCGACTCTAACTTACTAACTTTTACGGCCGCGAAGTTCTAAGATAACAGGACCTCTCCGTCCCGCATGATTTTGATGCTGTGGTATAGGTCTAAGATTTTACTCGGACTGTACACGGCGAATTTGTACCATGGTTGTATAGGTGGAGCTACTTTCTTGACGTAGAAATCAACAGAACAGGGTTTTATTTAAAACATTATTACATAGTTTTATTTGCGCTTCCATCTTCAATAATGTAGCAAACAATAAGAAAAAACTATAGGCAAGGCGATACGCATGTTTCTTGGTAGGTTTTAAATTCGTAAGTGTCAATAAAATGGTGACAAAAGTTACGTATGTTCAGTTCGACATTTTTGCATATTTAGCAAAACAGTTTTGAAAAAAAATATGCGTAGGTTCTAAAGCAATCCTTTTTCTACAACTATTCAAAATTTGAAGATTATTGATCAGTAATTAACAATACAGCGATTTTTATAAATGTACACTGCAAACATGGGGTGAGAGAAGCGCATTAAGCAAGGACGGAGTAGCAAGCAACCTGCGGTCCCGTGCGCTCATGGAGGCGGACGTAGGCAACACACTTGGCTCCCGAGTTTTGGGTTTACACATTTTTTCTTCGAAGTGAGCACCGCAGACTCTATATCCCTTGTGTGTGACTTTCACATGGTTTTGCCAACAAGGCTTTTCGGTCATACTTAATTGCCCATTGTTGAGATCTAAAAAATATTAAAATGCCTATATTTTATGTACATTAATACAGGACCTACCAAATTTAATAATTCAGTCGCCTAGATGCAAAACCCTACAAGTCACATATTCCAAAATGAGATTATTTACACTAATAGTAATTTAATCTAATATAAAGGCTGTCCCATTTAAAACTCCCCAGTCCAGATTTCTCCGAATTGATTATTGTGATTGAAAAATCCTCGAACAGATCGATTTTGTTTACCAAGGGCACATCTTCTCAGGTTCCTTTCAAGTTCCGGCATTTCGCCCTCTTTGCGAGGGGGCTGTTAGCCCCAAACTTTTAAATGGGACTATGGGTCGAGTGATGCCTCATTTGAAAGGTATTGAAGGCCTCTCTACAACTAACCACTTTGCAAACTTTTGGTGATTTGACAGACCTTCACCCTTTTTGTGCAGAGGTATGACTTTCGCGAGTTTAAGGCAGTCAGGGAAGACATTATCTTCAATACATTGATTAACAAGTTTAGTGAGTGGACCTACAAGTATGTCTTTTACAGCTTTTAAGTGAGCTACGCTTAACCCATATGCATCTTTGGCTTTACTGTTACGTAAATTTCCAAGAGCATCACGAACCTCAATTTGGGATCGGCTTGAAAAAGAAAAAGATTAGGAATACCCACATCGGTCATCATCATATTGATGGGGTCAGAATTATTAGGTGATGGTAATGAGGATGTTATATTTTCAGCAATTTTAACAAAAAAGTTATTAAACATATCCGGAGTTATTTGTTTTGATATTGCATTGTTTTTGGGTTTATTGTTTGGGATGAGTTTCCACATCGCTCTTGGGTTATTTTTGTTTTCCTTTATATATTTGTCATTTGCTTCAATTTTGGAATTCTTAATTGCTAAGTTATATTTTTTCTTAAACCTAACCAATGTCTCTTTAAGCTCCACGGTTCCATGCAGCTTATATGCATCGGTTAAAAAAGCTAGCGTCTCACGCATTTTACGCAAGTAAGGTGAAAACCAGCTGTTCCTTGAAACCGTGAGCTTAGAAACGTTACACACAAATTTTCTTTCAGGAAAAGCTATATAATATAAAATAAAATCACAGAGGACCCAGTCCTATAAGAATTATCTTTATCGTCAACCGTCAATAGAGCCATACATTACTATAGCGATTTGCGGAAGTAAACAAACACTTTATTTTACTGTAAAAATCAAACACTTTACCTGCCGCTAATATGTATGTATCTACATAACCATGACTTTATGACATTATTAAACAGAAATCGTTTGCCACTGTCACGACTCCAAGAGTAAAAGTTTGGTCGCGAATTATTTATATAAAAAAAATGAAGAAGACATGCAATGCACGCCGCCTGAAATTCAGAAAAGACGTCTTTGGAACATTTACCACAAGAATGGTGCAAAAAGCATGGAACTATAAAATATAGTGAAAACGCTCCTTCTTCAATGTGGTCGTATTATTCCATGGTGAAAGCAAACCTTTCAGCAAAGAATGATCTAGACATTAGTCAATACAAAAACGTCGGCTTTTTTAAAACAAAAAGGAAGAAGTCATATTCCAAAGAAGTCTAAAACTCTTTCACAAAAAGACATACTTACATTTTTACTGAATGCACCAGATGAAATCTACTTGATGATGAAGGTAATTTTTGAAAATTGTTCAAAACCAATTTGATATGAATGTAGTAATTATTTTAGATTTGTGTTGTGTTTGGCATTGCTGGGGCCTGCCGTAATGATGAACTTTTGAATTTAAAACAAAATGACATAGAGAACAAAGAAACAATTTTGGTTGTTGGTATAACTAAAACAAAGACCAACAGGCCTCGATTATTTATTTGTGATCACTTCAGAATTTGATGGAAAAGTAAAATCCGTAGAATTATTTAACAAATATTTAGCTCTACGTCCTAAGCAGACGCCCCACGACCGATTTTTCCTAACCTATCGAAATCGCAAATGCACAGTTCAACCAGTTGGAATCCATACTTTTGGAAGTGTAGCAAGCGAAATTGCCAAGTATCTGCATTTACCAGAACCATCACTTCTTTTTGTTTAATAATTGTACTTGTCATAATGAAATGTGTTATTAACAATAAAGTTATAAAACCTTTTTTTATTATAAATGTTTACGGTTGACGATAAAAGTTTGTATGCATCACGTCAGTAAAGTGTCTTTATGGAACTCGCCTGTTACTCGCCTCGCTCGCTTTGCTCTCTCGGCTCATAATCTCAGGCTCGTTCGATAAAGACTCACTTTAGTGACTTGGTACATAAATAACTATTATTCGCACTCTATGAACATGGCACCACACCCTTCAAAAGACAACTGACAGCGCGCCTAAATCTCAATGTCGCCAACCACAGATTAGATTTGAGTTGCCAACTGTCATTGTGCCGTAACCTGGTGGCGCACTTCCTTGCCGTCATAAAATAATAAAATTGTTTACAGTCGGCCACGCTCATCTGTTTCGCGTCCCGAGAAACTCACACTTTAGTCTTCATTCTGCTACAACAAACGATTATTACAAATTCAGCAAGACCCAGTCTTGAACACGAAGTACATAACCAAAAACCCGATTATAGTTAATAATAAATCCGACACCAAAACCAAATTTTCCAAAACGGTTGGCAGAACTCCAGGTACTCGCCAAAGAACAAGGACAAAACCTGAAAATAAAAGAAGCTCCTCGCCAAGTTCCTGTAATCGTAAGTACATGAACAGAGTTACTAAAACACCTCCTCGAGTGGGCCCCCAACCAGGGACAACCTAAAAGCAACCCCAAGTATCACTCTCAACAACAAATTGGATCGTGATAACAACATAGACATTAGGTACCGCTGACGTCAGAAAAAGGTAATCGTCTCACAAAGAGACAACAGTCCTCACAAAGAGGAAAACAACCCTCCCAGAGAGAAAAACAACTCTCCCAGAGAGAAAAACAGCTCTCCCAGAGAGAAAAACAGTTCTCGAGAATTATTACTCCCAGAGCCAAAACGAACTTCAATTAAACAGCGAACGTTCGATATGACTCCCAGAGTCAAAGCTAACTTCAATTTAACAGCCAACGTTCGATATGACTTCCAGAGCCAAACCTAACTTGAATTTAACAGCGAACGTTTGATATGACTCCCAGAGCCAAAAATAACTTCAATTTAACAGCGAACGTTCGATATGACTTCCAGAGCCAAAGCTTACTTCAATTTAACAGTGAATGTTCGATTGGGAGCTTAAACAGTGCTCCTTTCCAGAACTACTATAGTCATCATCAGAGCTCTCAGCACTAGAAGTAGCCAGAACATAGGCTTTCAGCTTGTCTATCGAGTCCAAGCCCACATAAGGCTTCTGGGGACGCTTTGCTTCTTCCATGTCCTTCACCACGAACCTATCGTGATCCAGCACTTCAACAATTTGAAAAGGTCCCACAAACTTAGGCATCAGCTTGCGACTTTCTCCACGATTTGACCCCTTTGTTTTTCGCACTAAGACCAGATCGCCCACTTTAAATTCCGAAGGTTTACAACAATGCTTATCAAAGTACTTTTTTTGACGCAACTGCACAGAGGCAATCCGTTCTGCGACTTCAGCACGAGTCCTGGCTAAATCAGTGTCATGACTATTACCGGCTACAACATTAGTGATGATGCAGTCACCAACACTCGGGGAGTGTACCCCATAAACAACTCAAATGGAGTTTTCCCAGTTGTAGCGTTCGGGGTAGTGTTCAGACCCCAACGTACTCTACCCACATAGGTGTCCCATTTTACTTCCTCATCTACACTAGTTGTCAGTTGTGATAATATAGTCCGATTAACCCTTTCGACCTGGCCGTTTGCACGTGGTGTTGCAGTGGCGCTCAGCACTAACTCGATGTTATGGTCAACACAAAACTGTCGGAACTTATCACTTGTAAAACAAGAATCTCTATCGGCTATCAATCGTCGTGAAACACCAAAAGTTTCAATAAGACTCCGAAGGTAACTAATAACCGGTGCTACCTTTGTCGAACAAACCGCTTTCAAAAAGACAAACTTAGTGAAAGAATCGACTACCACCAACAAATAGGAGTTTTTCATCTTACTCAGTGTGTCAAACGGTTGCGGCGTTTTGGGAATGGGGTTCAAAAATCCAGTTTGTTTTCCACCAGCTTTCTTGTTGTACGTGCATTCAAGGCAACTTTTGATGCACTTGGAAACATACCGCCTCATACCAGCAAACCAGTAGTGCCTAGACAGCGACGACAGTGTCTTATCCACAGACAAATGTCCCAGTCAACCCACTTTAGTCCCAAGTCAGTCACCCTGTGAAGCCTGCAATCTTTGAGTTGGTACTCCTTCTGAATCTTTTGCTTTTCCACGCCGCTTGGAGGTCGTGACAATACTTCCAATAGATATTGGCATCTAACGTCTTGTTTTTGTGCTGCGAGGATCCAATCATCTTCATTAATGTAAATGCACAACATTTCCACTGGAGGGTCAACAGGATTCCTACTGAGTGCATCAACATGACTCATCTTGCACCCAGGTCTGTACTCCACGGTGAAGTTGAACTCAGACGTTAACAGCCACAAGAATTGGTCTCTCAGTCAGTAGGGTTTTCAGTTGCTAAAATGCTGTTTCTTCTGGTTCTCCCCAAACAAAATCGACACCCTTGCGCAACAATGCAGTCAGGCACGAAGCGATAACGGCGAGTCCTGTGACAAATTTCTGAAAGTACCCAACAAGCCCGAGAAATTGTCTCAATTTATGCACATCAGTAGGTCGAGGAAATTCAGCGACCGCCCGCGTCTTCCGTTTCCCAGTTTGGATGCCATTTGCACAAATTTCATAACCCAGATAATCAATTTCTTTTTGGAAGAAACAACATTTGCTTAGCTTTAACGTCAGCCCAGCTTGACGAACCAGCTCAAGGAGAGACCTCAAGACACCTAGACCATTTGGAGATCAGTAGAGGGCAAAACAATATCATCCATATAAGTAAGTGCAGTATGAAACCGCAGAGGTCCTAAAACCTTGTTCATAGTTCTCTGCAACGCTGCCGGTGCGTTGGCCAAAGGAAAACGGTCTTTGATAGTTTTGGCGTTCAATTGTCGGTAGTCAACACACATCCGATGAGTGCCATCTTTCTTCCTGACAAGTACGATTGGGCTCGAATACGGCGAGTCTGACTCACGTATTATTCCACAGGTTAATAAATCATCGATGATGTCTCGTACTACATTACGCTCTGAATAAGATAATCGATAAGGCCTATATACCACCGGCCTCTCATCCGCCAGAGTTATTTGCATTTCAGACAGAGTTGTTGAGCCTAGCTCTCGATGGTTCTGCGCAAAACAGTCGCAAAATTCATTGAGAAGGCACAGCAGTTGTTTTGATTCCGAAGCTGTCAAAGTCCCGCTAACTTGTTTAAGTAAATCAGATTCTATGAATGGCTCTAACTCGGAAGGACTCAAAGTAAAGGCGGTAAACTCAGACCCAGTATGCAGTTCAAGACAAGGTTCCCCAAGTGCTCTTATTTGCCCCTTTTTATACAAAATATCATATCCTGATAAATTCAGGACAGGCACAACCCCAGAAACAGAACTCACCACACAGTTCCCGATAATGTGCTCGCGCCCAGCGACCAACCTTGTACTGGATTGAACAAAAAGGGGACCGCCTGCATCGGACATCACATTGACGTGGGCAATTAACTTAGCAGGAATCACCGTAGCCTCAGCAGCCCACAAAGGAACTTTCTTCACTGGAAGTCTGTTCAAGCAGCCTTGAACTTCAGTGCTACTGCCATCAATAACCCGCATAACACCATCCTTTGCCACCAGGTTGTTATGATTTTTATTTAAAAAGCTACGCCCGACAATCACTGGAACATTCTGAGCGTCATCTTCCACAACCAGAGCCCTGACGTCTCCTTCAACCATGTCAACAGCTAAGTGAAGGTCCACTTCCCCATATACAATACTTTTGTGCTTCCATTGCCATAACCATGGATAAACTGCAGTTTTGGGGTCCAGACAAGTCCTAACTGATTCGTCGCCTGTCGTGTTATCAGTACATCTCCAGCCCCAGGGTCCACAAAAACGCGCGATGTTTGGCCGTTTACCTTCACATCTGAAAAATACTGATTAAAATCGTTGGTTGCAGAAATGCTAGCTTGCGCCATCGGCATTGCTTGTTCCGGCTTAGTGTTTTCCTTTGAGCCACTTCTCCACCGAGCGTCCTTGTGACCTGTCAACCCACATTTTGAGCATTTCTTGAAGCACGGAGATGCAATATGCCCTGACTTGTCGCAGACAAAACAACGCCGTGTAGAATACGGTTGCGATCACCTAATCGGCTTGAAACGGATGTTTTAGAACTCTTCTGTGAAACCGCAGAACTTTGAAACAGCGAGGTCTGAGAAGTAATACCGACAGAACTATCTGACTTCAAAGTCGACAAATATTCTGCCCACAAGGCTTCAGGAGTGTGGTACCTAGCAGCACGAGCACCATTTTGTAAAGTCGGATCTCTGATCCCATCAATCAAACACAAGGCTCGCTTGCCCTTGATGTCACATGCATGTAAAAGATTTAACTTACAAAAGTAATATTGAGCCCAGCTCTCAGAACGTTCCTTACTACGCTGTACTAAAGTTTTCAGAGTAGCAGCAAAATCATAATGATCGGGAAACGTCTTTTCAATTAACCGTTGTCAACCGTTCCATCCCAATCCATAAGTTGAGGGGTCAAGGTCATTATACCAGCTTTTAGCGATTCCTCTCAGCCGGCTAATCGTACACTAAAAGGTTGTTTGCTCATCCCAGCCGTGTACCATTGCAAGTTGGTCAATTTTTCGCAACCACTGTCTCGAGCTCATATCAGGTCCACCCCCAGTGAACTCTAGGATCAAATCGCTCCGAACCGAAGCAGAAACACTCCGAGATGGCCCAGCTCCTCCGGGAGTACTCACTTGTCGGCTAAGATCCGTCACCATTTGTTCTAGCCGGGCAATTCTCAGCGAATCCGCCGAGGCCTCCATCGACACCCCAGGTGCGATTTCCCGCCTAATCTGCAGCTCGCTGGCATCGGTATCAGTCCCAGATGACGACCACTTGGATTTTCGCGGACAACGACGTCGGCCCATCACCAAAATGTTTATCAGAGACGTTATTGAGTATATCCCACCGCTGCACTATAAAATAAAATCACAGAGGACCCAGTCCTATAATAATTATCTTTATTCGCACTCTATGAACATGGCACCACACCCTTCAAAACACAACTGACAGCGCGCCTAAATCTCTTGTGCCGTAACCTGGTGGCGCACTTCCTTGCCGTCATAAAATAATTGTTTACAATAATAATAAAAAAGCATTGTTTTAAGAAACATTTCAAACTTATTATTAACATCAATGTCAGTACTTATAAAGCCCCAGTTTACAGAACTAAGAAGACTAAAAAAGGTCAGTTTGCCATACTCAGTCACAGGACGAAAGATTTTTGTTACTGGAGCATCGGTAAAAGAAGGTACATTTATATTCACTAAAATTCCAAGATGATCTGTCAATTGTAAGTTTATGGGATGAGTCTTAATATTATTTGGTGTTATATTTGAAAATACGTTATCCAGTTGAGCTTTATTTCTTGTGAGAAATTGTACTTGAGATGTGAGACCAAAGCTTAAAAACAAGTCGCTCAATAGTCGAGAATGAGGATCATCAGTATAACGTATTTTTTTTTGTAATCTATTAAACTAAACAGTTTTACAATACTATCACAAAAAATATTTATATCGCCTTTTGGTGAACGATATAATGTAACTCAAACTAAATTTAATTTGGGGGTGAAAATACCAACTAATTCACAGTGGAGTTCAACAGATAGGTTTTTGATGAAGTCCAGTTGTTTATAACAGACTGAACTGTCCGAGAGCTCTGCAACTCCACCATGAATGTGACACTTCCTCGCAAAACAATCAGAAACCTTAAGATTATTTATTGATAAATGATCCATCTCATCGACTTTCATCCAGTGCTCGGCAAGACATAATATGCTTATGTCAAGGTCCTGTAATATAGCCTCTAACAAATTTATTTTATTACTAATACATTGAATATTAAGGCCAAAGCCGACAACATTTAATAGCCCAGTGTGCGAGAGAGACAAAATATCGGAAAAGTTTTCCTTAATTTTTGAGGAAATGGCTAATCCTATTACAATTTTGAATACGGAGTTCAGTAGAGAAGGGTGATCTACAGGGAGCTAGTTTTTTATATTTTCGTTATTGATAAAAGAAAAAAAATAACTGCAAGAAAAACACTTTCTAAAATTAATTTGAAAAAATTAAGGTATACATTTTGTAGAGCTCCAAAAATAAGTAACGTTCACCTTTTATAAATTGAAAAACCGACAAGGGAAACCCTTCTAAAACATGATTACCTACATATGTGATTTTTTTTAAAACAGCGTCACCCGATTATAACTGACATACTTTTGGTTGATTCCTTTTTGTTTTGTTCCTGGCATAAAAATAACTCGATCGAATGTTTTCAATTGAAAAAAAAAACGGGAAATTCTAGAGAAAAATCTGGAAAGATGCGCCTTTCCAGCTTAATTTACACTGGTTTTTACTTTTGTGTTGTCTTACCCACTTCATTATTTAAAATAAAAAATAAAACAATCTGGATTTCCTGTAAGAGAACACAGTTTCCTCCCGGCCGATAGAATTTTCGGCCGTCTGGAAAAATGTGCGAAAGGAAACCATTACAAATAAGGAAGACTACATCAACATATACAAGAAATTTGATTTAGTGAAGGAACAGGGAACCCATTGGAACCTGAAAGACATCAAATCTTTGGAGCATGACTTAAAGAAAATAGTTGGAATATCCGATTGCAAGAGAATTAACCTATCCAAGTATACCTACAGCAAGAAAACAGGCAACTACTGGCAAAGAGAAGTGTTTTGAAAACTCTAGATACAAAAGTGAATTTAAGGTACCGAAGAGCATTCTGAAGAGAGGCAAAACAGACAATAATGGTTCTGTAAAGGAAGTGGAACTGAGGCATTCTATTCCTGATTACTTTTACAACAAGAATCATTTGGAAACATCTGAGTCGAAGGCGATAATCTGTCTTGGTCCAAAAATATCTTTTCCAAATCCATATAATCTCGAGCAGATTCAAGAGGAAGATGATGAAGCAGTTGATGACATTGCTGAACAATGTAATTGTTTAGACGCTGATTGTGGCCTTCATACTAAACACTTTTACTCGTATATGCATATGGTTCTAGATTATGCCATTCTAAAATTTGGCAGTTCCTATCAACTACTGATCCACACAACAAAAGGTAAAGAAAATAAGCAACAAACCGGATTAAATCCATATACCGTTTGACCCAAACGTGCCAAAATGAGTTAAATTCAATGCTTTTTTGACCATAACTGAAAATATGTATTATTTTTTCTTGAAACTGCAACCCACGGATCAAAAAAATGCCAAGTGGCTAATATCCGTAATAATATGCAATACGTGTTTTTTATGTCAAACGGCCTTTGAGTGGCAACATTTTGTGGATTACAGAATTAAAAAAAGTTATCCCGTTTTTGCTCAATCGCTCCTCAATTGTAAAATATGAGTCCAAGCAAATTAGACGAAAAAACGGCGAATAGAATAACTAATTTGTAAAATATTGAAATTTTTGTTATGAACTCCCAACCGGGAATAAAGATCCGAAGAGTTTCCACTCCCCCGGGGAGCTTCATTCCCTTTTGCCCAAAAAACAGGCCCCCGAGCGTGACCTCATGAAGCTTTTATGCATTTTTCTGGTAAATAAATGACGTTGGAAAATGTTTATAGTTTTCAGCGCGAAGGCAAAAATTAGTCTACCCCCGTTTTTTGACCAATAGCAACTTATTGCAAATGTTTTATTCAATATGGACCTTGTACAGAAAAAAAATTTTCTACAATTTTGTTTCTATACATTTTTGCTCCCACCAATGGTTTTCGAAATAATATCGCCGCAAAAATCGTGAGTTGTCTTCGCGCTGAAAACTATACTCATATTCCTAATTTTTGTGTTAAAAATGTCACTTCGTTAATGCTGTGTTCGGATTCTATTTGAAAAAATCCTTATATTTAGAATTTATAAGAAAGTCGTCGGGGGCTGCGGAAAATTCTGAATATGGATACCCATCCAATCCCACACTTTTTCGATGTGCGATAAATCTGGCGACCCAGGTGGCCAAGCCCCTCTTCTAAAAACCTCATAGAGGGTTCGCGCAATATGAATGCGAGCGTTATCTTGCTGGAAAACACCATCTTCAATCTCCCCTTACATAAGGAAAAACAACGGGCCTTAACACAACGCGCGGATGTTTTTGTGCCACGCATTACGATTAGAGGAAAATTGCTACCAAAAGCAATAGCTCCCCAAACCATAAGTTCGTTGGTACGGTGGACGTGATGCTCAACAGCAAACTCGACATGACGCCGTTCTAATCGTCGTCCCCTGACTCGCCCTCTACCATCCTGACCCCCCAAACAGAATGCAGATTCGTCAGAAAAGGCGATGTGATGCCCAGTTTCTGCGTTCATTGCTCCAGTCCGGACGCTGACGACGGTGTTGAGGCGTTATGGGGCGGCCGAGACGCCGACGGTAAAAAGTTAGGCCCATTGAACGTATTCTGTGGTAAACGGTGCGAATCCGAATGGGCCTTCCTATTGCTGCAAACCAAGCATCAGCAACTGACCGAGTAGACCTCCGTCTTTCTCTTAGGGCCATTAATTGAAGAAGACGATCTTGCCATTGGGTAGTTCTTCTGGAAGCTCGTGTGCCTCTAGCTCGCTGTGTTTGCCCTCCACCAGACCACACTTGCCATGCTGCCATCACGGTAGCCACACTGCGCCCCATTGTTACAGCGATTGCACGGTACGAAGCACCACGTTCCCCCCTACGACCCCTTTCAAATGGGGTTCATTTGCAGTAATAATGTCTATCAATTTCTCAATTTCTTTTTCAACTGTTGAAAACGTAAATCTTTAAAAAAAAATGCAACATTGTCCGAATCATATGAAACTTTAATCGTTTGTTATTGACGATGCCCCCAACATTTAACCAAAGTATCATTTTAATAAAATATTTTTTTCGTGTGTTCGGATTTCACTTGCCAGTATATTTATTTTGTAGTGACGAAGAATTGGTAATTGAAAAAGATATATGTACCTAATCCAGGAAATGATCCTTACATTCACACGATCACAGGTAGATATATTGTAAATGGCCGTCACTTTCTGAAGGAATTGCGAACATTGGAACACCATCGCAGGTCCTGCTTGAAAAGCAGTGATGGCTACTTTCAGCTGGTTGGTAGTTCATGTAAAGAGCTTGTATGGAAATTGAAATTTTAGTGCCCTTTCTGCATAATTATTTTTTTCAAATTCAAGGCCAGCTTCGTATCACTGGACGTTCATATTCATATTCATATTCGTTCTGTAGAAAACAGATTTTCATATAGAACGCATTCCAAGAAAATTTTTGGAAAGATAAAATGGAGGTTCAGCTGTCAATTTTTTTTTTATTAAATGTTTAACTTCCTGAAATTAGAGATGCTCGCGTTTGTAGAAATATGCCTATACGTGAGCCATCTGTATTGAAACAATAAATAAAGGGCAGATTATATGCAAAGCGCAAATATTTTATTTTTTGCATATTTTCTGCAGGCTGTCAGCGAAAATTCTCCACTTGAATTCGCCTGAGTAACAAAAATTTTAGCAAAAAATTTGTTATCTGTAGGGGGACTACTTTGAGGTGCATTTCAAACTAACTAAAGTACCTTCTCCGCACTGACTCCCACCCTTAAATTTTAAATAGGGAAAGTGGGGCATGCGACATATCATTGAAAAGATTTTTTGATTCTCTACATATTGAGTGGTGTATTTTTCGCTTCTTGCGGGATGGAAAATATTTTTCCTTGAAGATATATTCGGAATATCAATTTTGCTCAAATTTACCGGATGAATGGCATTTTTGTAGGCACAAACACTTCCAATGATGATGCCATTTTTTTTACACGTAGTTTTTGAGTCAGGGGAAAATAATTGAAGAAAATATTTGTAAGTGGAGTAAATTAAAGTAGACAATTTTCGTTGAGCCAGCGTTTATAAGTATACTCAATTATGTGGACGAATTACATTGATTAGAGTTAATTAACACTAATTAGTGATTGCACATTTGGCTATACGCATGCATATTTCATCAAAAGTTGCATATTATTGCAGATTTAAGTCATATAATTTTTTTCTTATATTGTTTTTTTTTATTTCTGGAAAACATACCGACCTTACAAAATTATTTCCTACAGTCACAGATCTGCTCCATCTGCTTTCCAAAATTAAGAAATTTCCAAATCTTATTATCTTATTCATTGCCAATGGGACGCGGGTGGTTCCTAGTAAATCATCGTAAATAATATCGTAAAAATAAGATAAATAAAAATAGGGTACTTTCTTTTCTCATTTGGTTTTAAAAGTAAATTTTAACAATCATTGCCTGCTGGTACTGTCGCAACAGCGTGTCTGATAGTAAAAGTTGCTGTCTTCTGAATATTATACTTATTTTACTTATGTTGTCAGACGCTGCATCCTACATGATAAAAGCAGTTCAAAATCTGTTTATTTTAACATTATTCATACAGCCGCTGTTTGAAATCGTGGATTTTCCTTTTCTGAAGGGCAGAACAATAATTATAAAAAAAAGCAATTATTATATTTTGAATACAATACGATCTGATTTTGGTGAAAACTCTATCGCCGACTGGATTTATGATGTCACTTATCCCATCCCTATCAAAGGATGTCATTGTTGTTACGATGCGTCAAGGACGTTTTTTCAAACACGTTTTCGGACGCCGTTTGTCGTCCGATTTTAGATCTAAAAAAAGTGTTGGTTTTCATTGAAACAGCTCTAATAAACGTATACCTTAGATTTTCGAATTCCTCAAAGCATCACCAAAAGAAAAAGAAAAAAATGTTATTTGTTTTTATAAATTGAAAAAGCGAAAACTAGCTCCTTGTAATTTGTACTTCTTAACACAAATCCGGCGTCGGATCTTCAAAAAATTCTACAACTTCGTTTAAAAACTGGAAAAACTTTTGGCCTGTTTGGCCCGCCATCTATTGATTTTGAATCACATTAAAGTGTTGTAGGATTTGCCCTTAACAAATAAAACGATTAAATTTGTATTGAAAGCAGCTGAAGACACTAGCTGTGATCCTGCAACATTGGAGTTTTCTTGAAAAAAAACCTGCTAACTGACACACCTTCAGGCCAAACTGCGGGATCCAAAATTATTGCAACTTGATTCAGAGGCACCGTCACTTTAAATGAAGAATAGACAATTGGGTTTTTAGACTTAAGTTGCTCACAGCTAACAACATTAACCAATGATGTTAAATGGTTTACTATTTGTTCAGACTTAGTTGATGGCGAGACTCGTGAGACGTGTACGTACCCCATTTTTGGAGCACTAGAGAAGCCTGCAACAGTAGTGGCTGTCCCTGTAGAAATTCCCGCCGAAACGGTGGAAGGAGCGCCACCCTCTGGTGGTAAAAAGAACGAAGAGAAGAACGATGGCGATCGGCGTGGTTAACGAATGTATTTGAGTGTATTTGTATTTCTTGTTTTAACTCAGAATTAAAGCTTTATTTTTTAACTTGTTTAACGTATTAATAACGAACATTTTCTACATGGTGCCGAAACCAGGGAGGTGAATGTGTGTTCTGGAATAACGAATTAACCTCTAACGTAAAGATTCGGGACGGTCGTAAAAATCACAGTGCGTTTCAATACCGCAACAATGGAACGTGCTACGAGGAAAACGTGTCGGGCGCAGGTTACCAAACTTTTAAATCTCGCAAGAGAGAAAATGAAAATCGTCGACGAAGAAATTAGTGAATTCATCGTGATTCAAGATCGAATTTCGAAGGCGAATGAAGCATTGTTGATCGCAAACGAAAAAGTGATACCTTTGGTGCAAGAAAGCGAGTTCGAAGAAGAATCCGAAAGGGTGATGGAGTATGCAGACCAAGTAAACGAAGTATTGTCGAGGTTACGAATCCGGATTCACGAATTGTTAGCAAATAACGAAAGGAGCGATGAAAGCGCAGAAGACAGTGCTTCGCAGGTTGGTTCAAGACAGACGACGCAAAACCCTGTTCGCAACGAAACTTCAGGTAGGAGTAATGTTAAGTTGCATAAACTCGAGCTTCGCAAATTCAAGGGAGAGTTATCTGAATGGTCTCTATTTTGGGAGCAATTTCGAACTGCAGTGCATGAAAATGATGCGTTGGATGCAGTCGCTAAATTCAATTATTTGGAACAGTCCCTTCTAGGAAAAGCAGCTGTTACCATCAGCGGTCTAACGCTTTCCGCGAAATCGTACGACGACGCTATCCAACTATTGAAACATGAGTACGGAAATGAACAACGCATAATCGACCATTACGTACAAAAGCTGCTGTCATTAACTCCGGTCAGGAATAAGTTTGATATCGCCGGATTACGTACGCTTTACAATATGGTCACCATTATTACTAGAAGTTTGTCTACGCTTGGGGTTGACGCGAAAGAATACGGAATGATGGTTAAATCAGTCATTCTAAATTGTATGCCGTACGCGATGAAAACTGAGTACCATAAACAACACGCAATGGATGTCAACGATCCTAACACAAATTTGAACAGCGCATCTCAAATTGAATCGTTGTTGAATTACTTAAAATTAGAAGTAGAATCGAACGAGATCGCACAAACGCCAAATAAAACTCAAGACCATTCGGGCTCAAATGATTCAAAGAAATCTACCGAAAAGGATTTTCGGAAAATTTATACAGCCAGTCTTTTAACTTCCGTAGCCGACTGCTTGTTCTGTAAATCGAAAAATCATCTTACTGAGAATTGCGATGACGATAGCATCAAACTCGAAAGGAAAAAGGAAATTCTTAAGAAGGAGAAACGATGTTTTCGCTGTACGAAGTCTAATCACAGTTCCAAGTTCTGCAAAACCAAAGTCACTTGTTCTAAATGCAATTACCGCCATATAACCTCTATGTGCGATCCCAATTTTAGAGTGCAAGAGGGTAATAAGAAGGTCGTCACGGTCTACAGTTTGTTTACGAAAAATAGGGATGGTAACGAGCATATTTTTTTACAAACTGCTAAAGCATACATTTCCGCGACAAACAACAATTCGAACCATAATGCCCTTGTTCGTTTGATTATTGATGGAGGTTCCCAACTATCGTACATAAAAGAAAGCGTGTCACGTCAGCTGAACCTGAAGGTCTTAGGAATACGAAGATTATCAGTAATGCCATTTGGGAGTAAGGAAAAAACGGCGCCAAGGTCATACAACAAGGTGGAATTTAAAATTGCATCTCAGTACAACAACGAATCGATGACGCTTACTGCCATTGAAGTACCTGAGATTTGTTTCGACTCGTTCCAAACCGCTCAACCGGATATTTCAGCGATAAAGAACTTAAACATGGCCGATGTTTCTATTGATAACGTCCCATTAATGGACGGAATCGGCTTGTTGTTGGGTGCTGACTACTACTGGAAAATTGTGACCGGCGAACTTATACGATTGTCCGATGAACTGGTAGCAGTGAATACAAGGTTAGGGTGGACACTGCAAGGGCCCTACAGTAACGAACAATCGGATACAAACTTGGTGTCTACTTTGAACGTTTCATATCAAGAAGCTAACGATGATACCCTGAATAATGTGGGATCTTGAAACTATCGGCATCAATGACAAGGATGTGCAAACTGAATCAACAAAATCATTTATGGAGGATCAAGTGTCGATTAAGGATGGACGCTTCGAAACACCGCTTCCTTGGAAGAAAACGTGCCCAATCGACGACAATTATTATGGCTCATTATCGCGAATGAAATCTTTAACGCGTAAATTGATAAAGGACTCGCGACTAATTGAGTACGATGCAGCCGTACGTGAATTGTTGGATTCTGGATTCTCCGAAAGAGTAACCCTCGATTCGATTTCCGAAAAAATATATTATATGCCTCATAGACCTGTATTTCGCGAAGACAAAACGACGACAAAGGTACGCGTCGTATTCGATGCATCCGCTCACGCTCCTGGCCTACCGTCTCTGAACGAACTGTTACACGTGGGTGAGAATTTTGGAAAGGACTTGATGAAGGTCTTGATCAACTTCCGTGTTGGAATCATCTGTATTACAGCCGATATAGAAAAGGCTTTCCTGCAGATTCTTTTGTGTGTTGGCGATCGCGATTGCCACCGGTTTCTTTGGTATCAAGATCCAATAACGGACGTGAATAGTCTACCACCGCTGCAGAAATATCGAATGACCAGAGTTACGTTTGGAGTATCCAGCAGTCCATTTCTACAGGCGGTCACCTTGCAGAAACTCTTTGCGATGCAATCGATCATCTTTCCAGAGACGTCTGCACTACTGATGGATTCCTTTTACGTCGATGATTTGATACTGGCAGTTAACTCGGTCGAAGATGCAACAAGATTGCATGACGAAGCCAAGAAGATACTGATGGGGGCAAAAATAAACTTACGGAAGTGTCAGACTAACCATCCGCAATTTAAGAACTATCTTAAAGAAAAGGAAGTTGAATCTCAGCCCATGGAGTCGAAAGTGTTGGGTTTGTGCTGGGACACGATGGACGATCAGCTTCGCGTTGATTTATCATCTGTAATCGGGTTTGTCAAAGGAATTTCGGGCTGCACCAAACGTTCTGTGCTACAAGCGATAGGTCGAATTTACGACCCCTTATTTGTACTCGCACCCTTTACAATCAAGGCAAAGACTCTGTTACAGAATATCTGGAAGGCCAAGCTGGACTGGAATACCTTGCTGTCATCCGAGTTCCACGTGCAATGGATGCGATGGTGCAACGATTTGGACAGGCTAAGTAATTTCAGCATCCCCAGAAATGTGCTGACGGAATTGAAAGGTGAGCTTGAATTGCACATATTTGCTGATGCTAGTCAGATGGCTTACGGAGCCGTAGCTTACGTGCGATCAATTTCGGAAAACGGAGTAAGTGTCCGATTTCTGATGGCAAAAAATCGGGTCGCGCCTATCAAGGCCAACAACTCGAGTGAACTAACTTTACCGAAACTCGAGTTAACCGCTGCTTTGTGTGCTTCGCGTTTAAAGCATTACATATCTACGAACATTAACTTAACGTGCGCGAATATAACGTTGTGGACGGATTCTCAAATAGCACTGTATTGGATTACCGGGAGTGCCGCGAAATGGAAGTCGTACGTCCATAATCGAGTTCTCGAGATCCAGGAACTGACTAACGATTGTTCGTGGAGACATTGCGACGGGAAAGTGAATCCAGCAGACTTGTTAACTCGCGGACAGCGCGCGGACCAGCTGTTGACGTCGGAATCGTGGTTAAACGGACCGAAATTCTTGTCGAGTGACGACAGTGAGTGGCCTTCAGGAGAGCCATTGAAGACTGAATTTAAGAGTTCGGTGCTTTGCGTAGAAATCGGTTCTGTGTCTACCAAGAATAACCGCGAAGTGGAGCAGATATTTCCGTTAACAGACTACGAATCCTTGGAAAGGTGTTTACGCGTTACAGCTTATGTGCTTCGGGTTTTCCGCAAAGATAAGAGCTCGACAATCGTGATTTCCGCGCAAGAACTGCACGATGCCGAACAGTACTGGATTAAAATAACCCAGCAGGAGTGTTTTTTTGCAAAAGAAGGTGAGTCCTTGAGGAAAAACAATTGTGTCGATGCGAGCTCATCCATAGTAAGCTCACCCCTTTTTTCGACAGTGACGGGATCATTCGAATTAAGAGCCGTTTACAGGAATCCGAATTATCATACGAGACCGCTAACCCGATAGTTTTGCCAAGTGGATCGTCGTTCGTAGAAAAGCTGATTTGGAAAACTCATAACGACCGATTTCACAGCGGTGTTAATTTGACTCTAGCCGAAGTTAGATAATCCGCGGACGACAAACGATCAAAAAACAAATAGCCAAGTGCATCATATGTAAACGATTTCGATGTAAACCAGGAAAGGAAGTCTTCGCTCCCCTTCCCAGAGATAGAGTCTCTATGGCGACCCCGTTCCAGAAGACCGGTATAGATTTCGCCGGCCCATTGTACGTCCTGGATGGACAGAACGGAAAACGAAAAACCTATTTGATGCTTCTAACATGCGCTGCTACGCAAGCTGTACATCTAGAGCTTGTCCTGGATTTGTCTGCAGAAGGTTGCATTAGAGGTCTACGACGCTTTATCGCAAGAAGTGGAGTACCGAGTACTTTCTACTTTGATAACGCTAAAACGTTCAAAAGAGTGTCTCTTGAGTTGCGCAGACTTCAAGAAACACTAACCAATGAGGAGGTTCAGAATTTCTCGTCGAAACAGCGAATTTCCTTGAGATTCATTGTGGAAAGAGCAGCTTGGTGGGGCGGATTTTGGGAGAGATTAATAAAGAGTGTCAAGGACTGTCTCAAGTTTAACCTACCTCGATGACGACAAGGATAACTTGTCTGTTTTATCCCCATCGAGTTTCCTTTTGAGTAATCAACGCCGATGTGGTTTTCCGGAAGCCTTAGCAGGCCGAGATACCATTGTCCAGCAATGGAAGGAACGACAACGAATTTTCACAAAATTTTGGAAGAAATGGTCAGCCGACTATCTTCAACAGTTGAGAACTGCCCATGTAAATTCGGGTAAACCGTCTGCGACCAAGTTCAAGGTCGGCGATGTAGTCTTACTCTCCGATCAGAACGCGCCTCGTCTATCATGGAAGTTGGTCCGAGTTAACGAAGTCTTTCCTGGGAGAGATGGAAGAATTCGAGCATGCGAGATCAAGATGTCCAATGGTACTACATTAAGGCGACCAATTCAGTTGTTGTACCCGCTGGAGATCCACGATGAAGACGCAACCGCCGCCCGGAAAGGTGTAGAAATTCCCGCCGAAACGGTGGAAGGAGCGCCACGCTCTGGTGGTAAAAAGAACGAAGAGACGAACGATGGCGATCGGCGTGGTTAACGAATGTATTTGAGTGTATTTGTATTTCCTGTTTTAACTCAGAATTAAAGCTTTATTTTTTAACTTGTTTAACGTATTAATAACGAACATTTTCCACAGTCCCTATGGCTGGCTTGCGGCGTGAGCTCGTCGACTTTTTCTTTTTCCGTCTTCGACCCTCTACCACTGTAAAGTCATCATTCTCCTGTAAAGGTTGGCTCCCGGATGGCTCCGGATTTTTATCTTCAAGATTATTTACTGCTTCTTCGCTTTTGGAGAAGCATTTTACACTTGTTTTTGGTTTTGGGACGTCCAATGTGAATTTTTTATTCTGTTCGAGTTCGATGACTTGATCACTTTTCTTTTCCGGCCAGATAATATTGGCGGAGTTATCGTTGTTTTTACTAAGACCTTGGCGTTGCAGAGAATCAATGTAGTTTTTTAAACAAAAAGTTTGCTTCAATAAATCGATTTTGTCGTTTAATTCAGCAATTAACACATCTTTATGTTGAACAATTTGTTTCAGATATTCAATTTCCATTAATAGACGTTCGGCTTCATTAGTTTGAGATTCACTATCACTGTAATCTTCTGCATCGGTCGTTACACAACAATTAACACTGTTATCACTAACAAATTTTACTTTCGACAAAAGCACTTTTTTTTGCACTTTTTGCAAGACAGTTGAGTCTGCACCGCTTGGCATCGTGCCACGAATCTGGAAATCTGATCAAACCTGAAAGTTATAAAGAATCCGAAAAAACCTTTGGAAAGTCTTAAGAACTATAATAATAATATATAACTGATAAACTCTGAACAATTTACTGATTCTTATGTAACCTGAAGAACACTGAAAAGTTATGAGAAAGCAAAAGGAAAAGAAAAGTAAACCGATTTGATGAGTTTGAGTGATCTTGAGGAACAGTAAAACGTATTACAGAGCTCTAACGGACTTGAAAAGGGTTGTGATGGATTTTTGAAAAGTATTGAAGAAAGATTTTTCACTTATAATTCTTAGATAATTATTGGGTAAAAAAGGGTTAATACTACTATACAAATAAGCGAGAGGATAGAATCCGGTATATTATGTCGCGAGTATACCTATATCATATCAGCATCGGATGAGCTGATGTTTGATACCAAGAAGAAATAGCGGAACATTACTATATTAGATGTGAATTGTATTGACTTTTGGGGAAGAAGGAACATCTGCTGATATATTGTTATAAAGTAGTAATGCGAAGATACGAGATCACAGATTTCAAATTTGAACATATTTGAAGGTCGTTTTAAATCTATTGAAACGAAGCAAGCACGAACTGAGTTGTGTCAATTTTTTGAAAGATGAACACGTTAGACGCATTTTTACTAATTTCTGCTATATTCTTCGTAGTGACTGATATTTTGCTGGCCGTGTGTCTGGGATCGTTTTTACCTTATCACGTAACACGTGCGGGATGGTTTCCAGCGAGTGGTCAACAAGTGAACTACTACGTAGCCGTGCATCATTACTGTCCTTGCATTGCCAAAGTCTACAAATATGACAAAAACCGTCCCGACTATATACAATACAATAAGGCAGACTTTGCCAATGGTATGGAAGCCAATGGGTCTTCAGATCTACAGAGCCGATCTGACACTGGCAAGGATAGAAGCCAAAAATGTAAGTACTAACTTATAGTACGGTCGTGCTTACCCATCTGCTCACCAGACGAAAATTATTTCTTATCAAGTCATATATAAATAAATATTTTGCGAATGTATTGCCTATCAAAATATGTTCAAGGCTATTCGTAATTAATTAAACTCAAAAACTGTAATTTAATTTTTTTACATCTTCCACTAATTTGTTTACCAAAGGAATTCAATATAAATAGAAAGTATTAGGAACATAAAAAATTCATATTGTGCACTTGTTTGTATTCACTATCAGGTATAAACAGATAAGTTTATAAAGTAAAGGTAATTTTATTGCGAACGCGAAGACATATATGATATGATATGTATGATATAGTATTTAATCTTTTTATTTTTCAGGTTTTCCAGTTCTGAAGTTGTTGAGTTTTCATATTATAACGTTTTAATTTTTAGTTCTAATTCTCGGGTTCTCAAGTTGTCTGAGTTTCAATTTCAAATTTAGAGGTCTTTGAGCTTGAGTTTTTAGGTTTTAGAGTGCTATCTTTTCAAATTTCGATGTTTCTTTTTGGGTTTTTATGTTTTCAGGATCTCGGGTTCTCGAACTTTTAGGTTCTGCAGTCAAAATGTTTTACTTTCAATTTGTTTTTACTTCTCTTTCTATTTCCTTGCTTTGTTCTGCTATTGTTTATTTGCGATTCTCGTTTTCTGCTTTTGTTTGTGCCTATTGCCCTTTATTTCTTAATTACTAATACATTTTTTATTTTCAGTTGACAGTAAGAATCCTGCTGTGCGTACTGCCGATTCCTCTAAGCCAACTGAACCGGACTTACATAATGTAACAACCACTGTATTCCGACCAACAACTCAGAATATTTCCGATTCTTCTAAGCTAACTGAAACCAACTCACCTGATATAACATCTAGTGCATTCCCACCAACAACTGAGAATATTTCCGATTCCTCTAAGCCAACTGAAACTGGCTTGCCTAATATAACATCTACTGCATTCCGACCAACAACTCAGAATATTTCCGATTCCTCTAATCCAACTGAAACTAACTTCCCTGATATAACATCTGCTACTAGAATTCGACCAATTTTACATTCTCGCCATGTAGTGGCCATGGTCAACAAATGCGGCGAATCTAAGAAGTATCCTTGCGCTGGTCTAATAATGAATAAAACTGCAGCGAGATTTCGTCAGTTTGGTCAATATTTTAATTAATCGCATTAATTTTTGCAATTTTAGACAAGGACTGCTATGATAGTTCAAAGCCAAGACGTTGCCAATATATTGAAACTATAAATGCGGAAAAAGGAGGACCAGATCATGACGTTGAGAATTACACCTTCTCAACGCTAGAGTCTATCACTGTGACTGTGGTGCCTGAATTTCCTGACGATATAGCGTACCGAAAACCACCCTTTACATTCGAAGGTCCATATCCAAGGTCAAATGCTCGGGCATATTTGTGGATGATTATAGATAATATGGTAGCTAAAAGAAGATTTTATTCCTTTCATCCTTTGAGTGAGAATGAAACTTGTGTATACCTTAAGAAGCATGTAGGCTTTTATGGGCCCCTTTACTACGAATGTGGCAAAGTGGTTGCATTTAAGGTTGATTTTCAATCAATTTGTGACAACTATGGATTGAAATATGATTCAAGTTACAATTCTAGTTTTAAAAACTACTGTCCTTACAATTAATTAGACTTACACTTCAAATTTCATAGGATTTATGTTCCATTACCCTCTTAATTAATTTGTATTAATTGCAATACATTAATAAATTTCTTCAAAATTTAAAGAAATATGTTTTTATCTCTAGTACCGTGTATTGAATTTTAGTTTTTTCCCTAAAATACCAAAAATAATTTTTATTAAAATTACCGACGCACATTTCGCCAACAATGTTGGCATCATCAGGGTGATGACTATTAGTCCAAACAAATTAGACGAAAAAACGCCAAATAGAAGAACTAATTTATAAAGTTTTCAAATTTTGGTTATGAACTGCCAACAGGTTTCCAAATAAAGATCCGAAAAGTTCCCACCCCTCCGGGGGGACCTTCATCCCCTTTTGCCCAATTTCTTCTAAAAAGTCTGATTTGTGGACAGATCGGTCTTACTCCTCTAACACCTTTCCCCTCCCGACTAGGGATGAGTTCTCCCAATGAAATATTCGCAAACAACCTCTTCAATGATATGATAATAATAATAAATAATTAATGCATATTTATTAAGTTTAGTTGATTGAGACTCAAAAAAGAAAATGCTCAGGTACAAAAAAAATAAAAATGACCAATAACAATTTATTGCAAATGTTTTACTCAATATGGACCTTGTACAGAAAAAAGTGCTTTACAATTTTGTCTCTATACATTTCTTCCTCCCACTAATGGTTTTCGAGATAATCGACGCTAAAAACTATACTGATTTTCCAACGCCATTAATAGGCGTTGGGTAGGAAATAGGCAAAAACTTCATGACACCAATTTTACGCAGATGTTAACCGAGAACATAATAGGTCATAAAACATTCTCTCATTTACGAGAAAAATGCAGGGGGCGGCTTTTTGGGCAAAAGGGGATGAAGCTCCCCCCGGGGGGATGGGAACTTTTCAGATCTTTGTTTGGGTCACTGCTAGGAGTTCATAACCAAAATTTGAAAACTTTAAAAATTATTTCTTCTAAAAAGTCTAATTTGCTTGGACTATTTACTAACCTTAGAAGCTAACACACCGTTCTATTAATACCGATTAGGGCGCACCCCCACCCATACTGTTCAAAAGTGGGAATATTGCGGAACTAGAGATCGGTCCTCGGTACATGGATTGAAAAAACAATTTCTTTTAAAACTAAAACATAGTGTGCACCTTAATTTATTAGATGACATTAGATAATCTCGGTGTCAACCAGTGTCAACTGTTTTGACCTTATTGGTGTTTTGGTAATAATGTATAATAATGTAATGACGAAAAAACCGACATGCTTTCCATTTATCTGCAGGGAAAGAATCAAATTTAATTAAAACTTTTTGCAAATGTCTTGTTTAGCTATGAAGCTACTTTTAAAAATAAGGGGGAGTGTAAATAAGCATACTTGTCATTACTATGCTCAAGACAATCCACGTTGAATTCGGGAAGGCACTTACAAAATATTATTTCCGTTAACGTCTGGTGTGGAATTTTAGAGGTGAAATGTCCTTACAAGTGGAGAAACATCACGTCCCTGAGCGAGGATCTCAAAAAACAAAAAAGTACATTATCGAATTTCATGATGAAGACATTAATCAAGATCATGATTACCATCACCAAATTCAAGGGCAATTGCACTTTACGACCAGAAATAAGGCTTTTCTGATGATCTGGACACCAGGAGATTGTGGAGATTAGTAAAACTGCAGCGTGGGTAAAGAACATTAAAACCATGGAAGTGTTATATTATAGTTATTAAAGTTTTTAGGGAAAACAATTAATTGAACCTTTTAACCCCAATACGACTTATTTAAAAAAAAATACGAGTGTGCTTTAGACCACACGACTGAAGTAAAACTTCAGTTCGCCATTGTGGAAGTGCTCTTAATTTATGTAAGTTTATAAATGGAGCTAGAGAATCCTGAATTAATGTGGATAATGCATGTTTCAGTTTGTGGTCAGCGAAAAGTCGGCAGTCATGTGTCGCGACTAAGATAAGTAGCGCAATTGCAGGCAAAATTGACACAGGCCAATGGCTTTGTCGTGAGCAGGGCGGATCCACAACCTAAAAAATTATTGTAAAATCGTTCGCTTCGCCTGATCACACTTTTCGTAACGCTCTGGTGAGGCATTCACCAGCTTACTCCCCAAGTCAAGTGTCCGTAAAGAAGTTTTACTTCAAAACGATTAAGCCCTCACGGGACACCCGGCAGATGTGAAACATCGAAATTGAGGGTTCGTGCGCACAGCGGTAGGCGCAGACGGCGGAGGCCAAAACCAAGCGTCTCCTGAATTTTGTATTTTACTCACTCGCTCCACTCACTCACTCATTCAAAACCAAGCGACTCCTGAATACGTCTCTCCAAGCGTCTCCTGAATGCCCAAGCCTCATGACAACGCGTTATCCCTTCAACATGCGCATGTCTCCTGAATTTTGAGACGTCTTTGAGACATTTAATAATGAGTGTGACCTCCTCTAACCCGGATAACTTCTCGGCATGCTCTCTATTAAATTTGTAATCCTTTCTTGAGGCAGCTCTTATCCACTCCTGGATAAGAAATTCTTCGACCTGCTGGAGATTCTGTATGGGTTGGTGTTCCCGTATTTTCAGTTCGTCCCAGAGATGTTCTATCGGATTCATGTTCGGACTGTTAGCTGGCCATTCCATGACTTGAATATTGTGGTCGTCAAAGAAATTTCTCACTATCCCAGTAAACACATGCACGTTGTTTTAACGTGGAAAAGCCGTGTATGTGGTTGATAACACGTTTTATGGTTGAAAATATCACGTTATATTTTGGTGATACCGTCAACGTTATTTCAACGTATTTTACGTAACGTAAATTCAACATTGATTTACAATAAAATGATGTTAAAAAATCACGTTATTTTTAAATATATATGACGCAATAAAGTTTTGTTCATCAACGAAAGGTACATAATGTTGATAAAATATAAGTTATTTTCCACGTGCAGTTCTGACGTTTGTTTCTCGTGAAATTTTTACATTAAATACACGTGTTTTTCTAGTGTCATATAGTCGTGTTTGTCGTAGTTTATTTTTCGTGAAATTCTTACATTAAGTACACGTGCTTTTCTAATCAAATAAAAAATAAAAATACCTAAGGAGTGAGAGTTCCAGCAGGGTATAAAAAGAAAAAAAAAAGATTTTTCAATTTACTTCCCTTTTTTGATTATTGTATTTTACTTTACCTCATTTTACTTTTTTTTTATAAAAAATTATGTTAAAAAATATATAAGTATTTATTATTTAAATCATAACTATGATCAAATTATATAAAATAGATAAGAACGAATGGCGGTGAAGTCTAAATTATTATTTTTGACTATTATTTCTCATAAAATTTTAACATTAAATACACGTGTTTTTCTAGTCATCTATACTACAAATAAAAACGCATTCGAGGCGTGTTTTGGCGCCGTTTACTTTTCGTGAAATTTTCACGTTAAGTATACGTGTTTTTCTAGGCAAATAAACACTAGGAAGAACGTATTCCATATCATATTATTAGGTGTGTTTTGTGGTCAAGTTTATAAGTCACTAAGGGGTTTCAAAGAAAAAAGTGATGATTTTAAAATACATAATGTATAATAATCCTACTTAATTTATATTGTTTATTTGAATTACGATTGAAATCAAATATAGAAACATACAAAGGAATTTATGTGGGTAAAATATAGGTAATTTTTTACGTTCAGTTCTGACATTAATTTCTCGTGAAATTTTTACAATAAATTCACGTGTTTATATATTCATATAATTATATAGTACAGTTTTTATTTGAATCATACTTTAAATAAAATAGAATGGTTATAGAATTTAAAAGTAGAAACAATAGAAATATTTAGTAAGGCTAACATTTCTTTCATAATTTTTAAGAAACATGGTAACAACTAAGTTAGCTCTTGTAAACATTTGGCACGCCGAACTTTACCCAAACAACCTTGAAAGTTTGACGTTTTCTCGTGGTTGAAATGTTTTAGGATCATCTCGCCCGCCTAGTTCGCAATAGAGATGAACAATCGCTCTTTGAGAATTCATATAATTATTCAAAAACAAAGCAATTGTCTGGATCACTTTTGGTGGTAGATAGCTACTTTTAGTCAGTTTTCCAATTCACTCATCACCCTGATGATGCCAACATTGTTGGCGAAACGTGCGTCGGTATTTATGATAAAAATTGTTTTTGGTGTTTTAGGGAAAACTGATTAAAAGTAGTCATATAGTTATTATTAAATTAAAATTAAAAAAAAAATAAAAGCTAAAAGCTCTTTAACCCAACGGCAAAGAAATAATTCAATGTAGGTAGCTATATTTACTTACGTAGATAGGTACTTACAAATATTAATTTAAATGTGTTTGTTAAAGTTGAAAACTAAAATTAAGATCATTAATTATTACTGTTAATCAACTAAATTAATAAATATTGGTAATGTCTGGTAATGTAAAACGCTGTGATGTAAGTGAAGGTGTCAAAAGACCATTAAAAAGATTAAAAATAAAACAACGAATCTCTTTTGAGAGTCGTGTCGCAAAGTTTGAGTGTGTCTTTGACCGGAGAAGAGTTTGGTGTTGGTCAGGGAATGAAAAGTTTTTAAAAACGAAATTGAAACCAGGTATAATTAAGGGACAATTTGAAACATCCGTTGAGAAGTTTTACCGTTTAGGGGCTGGAATTTTGAGAAGAACGGATATTGGTTTATGAAGGGGGCTGAAGGTTGAGGAACCGACGACGCGAGCGTAATTTTATTGTCGAAAATAAATAATAACCAAACGTATAGATCAGTACTATTATTGAATATCAATGCTCTAGTTAGAGTAGTTAGAATATTGATATTCAATGGTACTATCAATGAAAATTTCTGCCTTATCGAATTTGTTTTGGCGACAAACAAACATGCTGTTTCCAAGACACAAAACTTTCAAAATGTACGTGATTTACAACTTCTTTTATTGGGCCTTGCACCCCGAACGAAACGAAACCAAGGAACTCTTTCCAGATGTGTCATCTGTGCTTGGCCATTGCTTCGTTCGATTTTGTTCATTTTCATTTTTCGTCTGAGATCGTGCAGTTCGTTTCGTTTTCGTTTGCGTTACCAAGTTTTGAGATTTGTGTAGCTTCCAAAAGTCCTAAAGGTAAGTAGTACAGTATTTTATTTTATCCGCAAACGTCACAAAAGTGACAACTTATGTGCCTCCATTGACAAGGTAAAAGTGTCATTTTATGTGATTAGGCTCATAAAGTAGCCAACAGGTGTTATTTTATGTGCTTAATCACATAAAATAAGTGACACTTGTACCTTGTCAATGAATTCTATCAAATTCTTACTAAATTGTTGTTAAAAAATTAAAAAATTTAAATATATCTAAGTCGAACTCCACAAACTTTAATCATGCTCATGACCAAGGGGGCTCCCGGTTAGGGTGCTCCCGGACAAGGGGGCTCTCGACCAAGGGGCTCTTGACCAAAAGGGGTCGAACACGGGTGCTCATGACCAAGGGGGCTCCCGGTTAGGGTGCTCCCGGACAAGGGGTCTCTCGACCAAGGAGGCTCCCGGCCAAGGGGGCTCCCGGCCAAGGGGGCTCCCAACCAAGGGGGCTCCCGATCAAGGGAGGACTCGACCAAGAGGGAACCCGAACAAGGGGGCTCCTGACCAAGGGGGCTTCTGAGTAAGGTTTGCGGATAAAATAGTATATATCATTCAGAGCATAAGTCGCTTTATGTGCTTCGCCTGGACTTAACCGACTCACTTCGTTCGTCGGTCAACAGTCCAGGCTCAGCACATAAAGCGTAACTTATGCTCTTAATAATATAATCTACTATTATTTCATACTTGTATCTAAAGTGACATTTTTCGGATTATTTTTGATACCAAAAGTGAAACATTAACGTCCTAGTACTTTAAAGAAAAATTTTAAAGTCCTAGTACTTTAAAATTATACGTCAATCATTTCTTACATTGTTCCCGAGATTTTTGTGGCATCAAATTGTTTTTCACGTGATCTGCTTCATGTACAATGTCTTGAGGCGCCTCAATTTTCTTCATTTTAAACGGAATAATCGAATAAAATATCCAAAACCATTCACCGTGACCCAGTTTTTTCGTTGTCATTTTTGACAAACGTTTGTTACTATGGGAATGTTAGTTCCCGCATATTTAATTATTACGAATAATTTGTTCGAGATAAACACAACATTTCTTTTAATTATGACTTAGTTCATTAAACTTGCAGTATGAAATAAAACGTTGTATTTACCTCGAACGAAGAAGTGTTTTTAAAGGTACTCACAAGTAATTCCAAGTAAACAACTTGCTCGTACTTTAAACTTCACTTCTCGTTCTAGATAAATAATATACTATAAAAGTAGTAACTAAATATACATTTTTTATCAATATTACTAACCAGAATTTAAATTTATTCCGCAAGTGTACCGATTTTATGACTTTTGTCAAAAGTGGTACTCCATGTAAGACCTGACCTAAGGCTTTTAAGTTTTATTTTTTTTTTAACTTTTGAGCTTCTTTGCAGAGGATTATGACACACGATAAAAAGGCCGAAAACCTCATCAAGGAGATTAGGGAAACTGCAGAGGAAACAACTCATCAGTGGAAAGTCTCTCAAGAAAGCAAGTTTTTGGTGATGAGTCTCTTTTTGATGGTAAGCGGCGTCGAGCTGTAAACCTTGGAGAGGATTTTTGTTGTACCCCGACGACGTCTTATGCATCGCCAATGTCAGCATTTTCTCCAGCTTCAACATATCCTGGTAAATTGTGTCATTTTATATCATTCACGACAGTCATATACCTAGTAAGGATTTTTTTATTTTTGCAATACATAGCTACTTAGTTATTTCTTATAGATTTTGAGGCAACTGTATTGCAAATATTGGCAAAACTGACCCAGCACGTCAAGCAACACACAATCCGAGTCATGAAAAAAATGATTTAATTTAATTAGGACCATTAGCCCATAATAATTACTTTAGTTTTTTTTTATATTAATAATTATAGTTTATAGTATTAGTAGTAAATAGTTGATATTATAGTTTTTAGTAATTATTTTCATATTTTCTATTCACCTTTATACATTATAATAGATTTGAACTTTTGTAAAACAATTTTTTTTGTTTATTTTATAATAAATATATGTCATGAAAATCAACACTTTTTTAATATACTTATTTCCTAAAATCACCTAAAAAATACGTATTTTATAATATCTTTAAAATTCGTTTACAGAACGTTTTGTTGAGACATTGAAAATGACGTTTAATTCAGAAAATCAACACGTGTTTTCAGCCTGGTAAAAACACCCGAAAGAGACGTGTTTTATCAGATGTTTGTAACACGTCATTTTTACATGTCAAAAGTAACGTTGATTTCGGCGACATCGTAACGTCTATTCAACGGTTGGTAGGTACACGTTTGTTTTACGTTTTTTTCACGTTGTTTTGTTTACGGAAAATCGGTACGTCTTAACAACGTGGTAAAATCACGTAAAAACGTGTTTTACTAGACGGTATAACACGTCATATTTACACGTCAAAAGTAACGTTGAAGTCATCGACATCGTAACGTCTATACAACCGTTGGTACTCGTTTTTTTTACGTTTCTCTCACGTGGTTGTGTTTACTGGGATCCTTGCTATGTGAGGTCGAGCATTATCTTGTGGCATTATAAATTTGGGTCCAATATTTTCATGGGTAATATAATAAGTGCTACGTTTATTATGGATTTTTTTTAAATGCCACGAATATCAGTCCCAACAACGAATTTTTTACATGTAAATTTTTCTGTGCCTCTCTATTCTTTTTGCATTTGCTGATTCTATAAATAATAAATTGATAAACTCTGATTGGCGCGAAGAATTTTATACACGGTGGAGCGCGGAGATGGGTCAAAGCCAACTCATGCCCTCGTTAAGCGAAGGCTGGTGGCTAATTGTAATGATTGCGACAAAAACAAAGCTATTGAACTTTTGAACAAGACGCCCCACCTCCGCTCTTACGGTCAACAGTCCAAGAGTGTCATATTGTAGAACCGAATCATGTTGCATTATTGTAAGCGACGTAATGCATGCTTGAGATAAAGATAGAAATTTGGACGTCCGAATAACAGATTGTTGTAGGAGGTAGGCTGGTGTTACTCTTTAGATCAGTCAGCTGGCTAGCTAGTAATAACTTTCGTCTTGTCGGTAGTTCAAACAATTGTGGCTGAGGCACTTGACAAGAAGCTCTAGGTGGACGTAATTTACACATTTTATGAAAGCTTTTACTACGCACTTTTAGAAAAATTAGAATGGTATGGCTTTTCAACACCTCTTATTGCCTTATGCAAATCTTACCTACAAAATCGACAACAGAGCGTCAGATACAGAAATTTCGTACAGTCCGACCTGGGGCGTACCACAAGGGTCAAACCTTGGCCCTTGGTTATTTTTGTTGTATATCAACGATATAGTGGACGTTCTGGCAGGTCTTCGGAGGACTGTCTGGCTCTTCAGAAGGATTTGGACGCAATTGTAAATTGGTGTTACGCGAATAGACTATTATGAAACATACATAAATGTAACATTATATCTTTTACTAGAAAACTCAATGCCTTGGACTATCCGTATAATTAACATTTAAATATATTATCTAAGTCGAATTCCACAAACTTTAATGCGCGTAAAATTACAAATGGAACATGTTTCGGCACAACACTACTGCCATCATCAGCCCTAATTTAACAAGAGATTAATGATACAATTGATGAATTACAGAGGGGTTCTTACCTTAAAGAATATTAAAAATTATGACGTTGACGTTATTTTGAATTAAATTTGACGTTTTGAAAAGGTTACATGATTTTTAAAAGATTTCGTAAAAACAACATTTTATAAAATGTAAAAATTTAAAATGGATCAAGGAGAATTTAGTAAGTTTGTTTGAGTGGTAAAAAATTAAAATAGTGAATTAATAATGGGATTATTGAAGTTATTATGTTCGTTTAAACAAGATCTGTTTTCCAGTTTCAAGGTTTTCCTTATTTCCAAGGTCTCAAGAAAATCTAATTTCCGGCCTTTATTGCATTTATGAATCAATTTGGAATTTCATGGTGAAAAACTATGTTTCGTTATTAATATATGATTGGCGAAGGAAGAAGGTGTTGATGGAGGAGGATCAAGATCTGCGTTGTTATAGATGTGCCTGAAATATTCTTTAATACGGTCATATATTTTACGACCTGTCTGACCTATGTAAAATGACTCACAAGAAGAGCAGTTCAATTTGTATACACCTGATAACGATTTGTAATCTAATGGATCTTTATTTTTAATAAAAAATCTGGATAAGTTGTTATCTGTTTTAAATAAAACTTTAAAACCGTTTTTCGTAAGTATTTTTGAACATTTCTTTGAGACGACACCAAAGTATGTTAATGAATTTGAAAAGGAAATTGTTTCTGAAGGATTTTTAACCAAGTGGTGTGTGTATTTGAATTTGTTATAGTATCTATAGTATAATTTATTTATAGTTTTTAAAGAATATCAATTATTTGAAGCAATTTGTTTAATGTTATTAAGTTGTGTTTGAAAAGATGAATCTGATAGTGGTATAGAAAATAATCGGTGGAAAAGGAATGAAAAGCTGCAAATTTATGGGAAACAGAATGACAAGAGTCAAAAGGTATTACGCAATCAGTGATACTAGTATCACCCTGTAAAATGAACCACGAACCGGCACTGCAAAGATCAGGTGGTAAGTAAAAATCAACAATTTAATGTTTCATTTCACGTGGCATTAAGACACAAAGGTCTTTAGTTAGACGTCTCCATAGCAATTTATTTATAGCATTCAATTTATGATATTACTAGCTGACCCGGCGAACTTTGTACCGCCTCAGAATCAATAAATGTTGTGGCAACTTATTAGCTAAATTGAATTCTTTTTTTTATAAAAGGATAATGCAGACAGCGCCATCTACTGGCATTACCGGAACCAGCATACAACGCCATGTTAATTTTTGTTTCTGTCATGTATCAAAGATGGCGCTAGACAACGTGTCCCAGAAATAAGTACATTAATTTGGAGAGGTGGTTGAACTCATCCAGTACAAGAACTTTTTCCTTTACCATTTTTTCGAAAATAAAATTTTACAACCCCCAAAAATAACAATACGCTTATGGATTTCTGACAATGGTAATGACCGTGAATTCTGTTGTTTTTCTAGGAGGAAGGAAATATTCACACTTTGTTATCCATACTTTTTGTGAAGTTTTTTGTCGCTGCGTCCCGGGTAAAAATGATAATAATTTTTGTGGTGGACAAAGTTTGTGATGTGTTCTTGTGTAGTTTTGTTTTTAAAAATTCTGAATTTTATAAACAACGAATACTCCAGTTCCTGGAAGATTTGCCTTTATAAATCCGGACAACGATGTGGTTCCTGAACGATGGACGGTGCCCTTTGTCCCTACGCTATAATATTGTACGAAATTGGTTTAATACGAATTTTCCCGTGTTCAACCTGCAGATGAAATGGAGGATTCTCTTATCGTAAGTACCTACTTCTGCATTTTGAGTGATAATTTTGTTAATGAGGTAATTAAGCAATGAAAATTAATAATGTGTAATGTTTATTTTGGTATCATGTTTTATTACATAGGAGTCTCTTCAGTTCATTTTCAATATCCCACAAAGAAACAAAAACAAAGTGAAAGTAAATGAATTTTTTTTATGCTTGGTTTATCAGCGGGGATGTATAGAAAAACAATCCACTAACGGGTAACGAAATTCATACCAAATCTTTACACAATTTTTAACTCGAAAACTAGAGGGTTTAGAGAGAAAAAAATATTGAGAAATTTTGTTACTATTCACTCGATCTATATGCTGTTAAAATTAATGTACTGGGACAGCCTGTATACGGATGATACAAAATGTATGAGAAATTTTTTTCGTAAATTTTTCTGATGTTTTAATAGCTATTCGCTCTCGAAAAAAGTCAGTCAATCCATTCCCGTGATATCATCAAAAAATTTGTGTGGAGTCCACGCGCAACAGAAGGCCCGGTACGACAAATTTTGGTGGTCGGCGTTATTTGTTATTGTTACCCTGTACCAAGCTCCCCGTAATGTTTTAATAGTTATTCTGCTATTGGGAGCGGAGACAAATCCAACAAATCCAAGATCATAAAAAACGGTCCAGCCGTTCTTGAGTAATAAATCCAAGTGGGCCCCTTGGCCCCCATGTCCATTTGAAAAATACTTTACCACCTATTCTCATACCTACCAAATATACAAAAAAAGTTCATAAAAATCGGTCCAACTCAAGGGCCCCCATGTCCATTTAAAAAGTACCTTACGACCTATTCTCATACCTACCAAATATACTAAAAAAAATTTAAAAATTGGTCCAGCCCTTCTCGAGTAATAAACCCAAAGGGCTCCGCTGGGCGCCCATTTCCATGTTTTAATAGTTATTCTGCTATGCGGGGCGGAGACAAATCCAACAAATCAAAAACCATGAAAATTGGTCTAGCCTTTCTCGAGTAATAAACCCAAGTGGCCCCCCTGGGCCCCCATGTCCAATAAAAAGTATCCTATGTCCGTCTCCTGGTTCTAAGCTATCTCCCCACCAATTTTCAGCCAAATCGGTTTAGCCGTTCTTGAGTTATAAATAGTGTAACTAACACGACTTTCTTTTATATATCGGGTGTCCCAACTAAAATTTGTACCCCTCAACACTTCCAATTTCGAAACACTTAGAAGAAAACCTTCGAACAGGTCAATTTTATTATCAAGGGGGACCTAATTGTACCAAACTTTCTGGATAATAATTAAATAAGCTTTAAAATAATGTATCACACGACGACAGATATAGATAGATACAGTGCTGTCAAGTAAATACTGCTGTGCGGATTTGACAGCCCACCTCTTTTTTAGTCTTTCTAGATGTATAAATAAATATAATTGTAATAATCATTGTTACATAATTTTATTTCAAAGCCATCGTCATGGAATAGAAATGCCTAAACATCACCCTTCATGAACTTATTCAATAACTTCTTCACTAACGTCTTCATAGATCCACTTACGCTCAGAGTTACCATAAGTTAACACATCAAAAGTTTTATCTATCTTTTCTTTAACTTTACTAGTGTTAAAAAAATGAATAGTTGCCATACCAAAACTGAAATCAGCCATCCCGAAAAAATATTTAAGATTTTTATGACGGCCAATATAATAGTAACCCGAGATCCTAGAATTCTCATCGTGACCACCATTAACAGCTTTAATATACTTAAGAATGTCTCGGCTATCATCAGTCAATGATACCCATGCGAAATTTTTCTGGGCACCACAGAGTATCTACAATAAAATTTAATAAAACTTCCTTGGAACAAATACAGAATATGTATAATATTTATATACTTTAAGAGATTTTGTATGCAGGTTAATGTCCCCAACAACAGTTGAGTTTGATACCACAAACTCATTATATGTCTTAGCAAAAATGCTGCCTATATGTAATCCACTATAAAATCCACTATTAAAACCCTTCACTCCATGACTTTTAGACAAGTAGAATTGTATGATGTATATATATTCCCCGTCATTATTCTTATCAGCAACAAAAGCGTCCAATGGTATTTGATCATCTAAATCACGCCAATAGTAGCCTTAAAATAAAATAAAATAATGATTAAAATTGAGGATAGCGATAACCTACCAGGTAGGGAAGATAAACACAAAGAAATATTCATTAAAGCTATAACGAAATTAAAGAAAATCATATTTTTTCAAATAGATACTTTATATAAAAGGCAACTTTTGCAATTAAAATCTATGCTATATAGTAACCATATTTAATACTCAAGTAATTTTCTGCTTTGCGGGCAATAATTATTTTATAGAATACGATAAGATTTTGTGGAATTGTAATGTAATTGAACATAAACTAATTTCACGAGTCATTTGTGTTTAATACCCTTGCATCTCTCGCATCCAGCCACTATGAAGATAAATTATATCCAAATGTTTCAATTTGAAACTGATAAATTAATTAGCGTTTTGTATTAGTAATTCTGAATAATGTCAAAATGAGAGATTCTTAGAGAGAAATATATGACATGGGGCACCCAATGGTACAACAGTTTAAGATGAAAGAAAATAATTACTTGAATAGGGAGAAAAAAAGTCGAATGCAAATGAAAATTGAAGAAAACGATAGAAAGTCCAAAATTTCAAAGTAATAACAGTGATATGAAAAAAATAAGGACGCAAACTTCAAAAGTTGGTTATAAATAGAACACATTCTGATTTTCTATATTCTGTTCATTTTGTTTGAAGTTTTAGGGTTTTCTCTATTCACCCGAAAGATCATTTCAATTATGTTCTATGGATAAAACAGATCCTCTCGATATTTTTACTGATTCTGTGTGTTCTATTGTTTTATTTGTGCAGTTTGTCTTATTATTGATATTGTATACAATGTATATTAATTACGGACTTAAACTTCCAGTAGTCGCTCCCGGTCTGTAAGACCACCCAAACATTTTTTAGGCAACTTTTTCTTCAATCAAACGCGCAGCGATCTTCCCCTCCATGTGCCTTTTTAACTCTATACGCCGGCTAGGCAGTACTAAAAAGAGCGTTGCAAGTGGTAGTCGTGCTACGCTTAGGCTCCAAACGGTGTGTGAGACCGACTCGAATATTTTCGTTTTGTTTTCTTTTTTTTTGACTTTTGAATGTGAGGTAAGTTTATACCAGCAAGAATAAAAATATAGCATTGAAATAGGAAAATGATAAAATTAATAAAGTTAAATATAAAAAAAAAACTTACACATGAGAATAAATATGATGAAAGGCAATGTTGTTATATCAGAAGTAAAATTTGAAACCGAAAACAATTTAAATCTGAAAATAGAAATAGAAAATTTTCTGTACAGCAATAACGACAAAACTGGCCATTAAAAAGACGTGACAAAAATAGGAGCGAGAGTATACAAGCTTGTCAACGCAAGAGATATAAAAAATGTGATTATAAAAAAATTGCGTTTATTAAATGACGAACTGACCCGAGAAATATTCTTAGAAAGTGTTTTTTTTTACTGCTTTCTTGCTGACGTTTTCATAGAAAGTGTCTTTACACTTTTCTTGTTCATCCGAGGAAGTAACTGTTTTATTATTCCCCTGCTGGCATCCTCTTAGAAAGACTCCTTCATACTGTTCGTTTTGCCGACATACTATTATTATTAGAAAGGGCCTTTTTATTGTTTCTTTTGCTGCCATACTTCTAGAAAGTGTCTTTTATTGCTCATTTGCCGACCTTATCTTAGAAAGTGTCCTTCGTAGTTTTCGAGTTCATCATTTTGGAAAGTGTCTTTTTATTGCTCGTTTTGCCGACAGTCTTTTAAAAGGCCTCTTTTTTATTGCTCAATATTATCCGTAAAATCGGTTTCATACTTTTCGTAGTCATCTTAGAAAGTGTTTTTTTATTGTTCGGTTTAGAAAGTGTCTCAGAAAGTGTATTTTTTATTATACTCTTGCAGATATCCTCTTAGAAAGCCTCTTTCATGCTATTCGTTTTGCTCTGTTCGTGGTAATGGCGGTGGTAAACGACACAACGTGCAGAGGATGTTTAGAGACTCGAACAGAAAGTCCATACTGGGGGAGACATGGCCCCGCTGGGCCACCTCGAGGTGTACCTAGCTTTTTAATGTCGGATCGCTGAGGAATGGGGGACAGGGGGGGTGATACATTGGCCCCACGGTGTGGTTTAAGTGTCAGTGAGGGAAGCCAATTTCCTCACACCCCGCAACACCCAATCTATCTATGTAGTAAAATTTTAGTGGAGAATAATAAACCTTAAACAGGCAATTAATATTAATTAGTATGGAATTATTGTGTGATTGTTGATTTAATGATTTGCGATATTCATATATTCCTATGTTGATCAATTCCTCCCACGGACAAGTAAATTTGTTTGCAATAATATTTTACACAATAAAAAATATCCAATTATATGAAGTTTAAAATACACTTCTCTGATTATGTTAAGGTTCCAAATAGTCATTGCGTCATTGTATAAGATCCACCAGAAGTCATGGCAAGTCTGTAGGTTTGACGGCCGGTTATCGCGGTTATCGAACGCGAATGTTTTACGTCGGTATCATTTCAAATCTTCAAAGTCCTTTTAACATATTTCACGTCGCTTCAAGACATTTCAAGTCCTTTTAAAGTTTCTTCATGTCGCTTTAAGACCTTTCAAAATATTTGATATCGCCTCAAGTCCTTTCAAAATATTTCAAGTTTATTTAATTTGCTTCAAGTCTTTCAAGTCGTTTCAGTGGTTTCAAGTTTCTCAAAGTCGCTTCATCTCTCTTCAAGTCGTTTCAAGACTCTTCAAGACATTTCAAGGCTTTTCAAGTAGCTTCAGTTTCCTCCAAAACATTTCAAGTCCTCTCAAAACATCTCAAGTCTTTTCAAATCGCTTCAAGTCTTTCAAATCGTTTCAAATTCTTTTAAATCGCTTCAAGGTATTTCAAGTCTTTTCAAGTGGCTTCCAGTCCCTTCAAGATATTATTTGAAATTTTCCCAAATCGCTCCAAGACTTCCAAGTATTTCTTCAAATATTTCAAGTTGTTTCAGGACATTTTAAGTTTTTTCAAGTCGCTTCCAGTCCCTTCAAGATATTTGAAGTCTTCCCAGGTTAGATTAGATTAGATTGGATTTAGGAGGCGGTCTTCTGGGACCGCGACCATTGAGGTCTATTATGGATCCTCCATGTCTTCAGAGAACGCCGTCAAGTTTGGCCTTTTTGATTAGACTCCAGAGCCTGGACAGCGATCCCCACATGTATTTCTCTGCGCTTCGTTTTTCCTCCCCGAGTATCTGAAACCTTACCCTACACAGGCCCTCACAATGACATAGCACATGTTGGGCTGTTTCCTCTTCTTCCTGGCAAAATCTGCGCAGGTCTGCCAAGCCTAGCTGGCTCAAATGCCTATTGAGTCGGCAGTGCCCTGTGAGCAATCCAGCTATTATTCTCACTGTCCTACGGTCGTGACTTAGGAGGTTTGCTGTTAGTTCAGGTTTTCTCCCTTTAAGGAAGCATTTTGCCTGTCTCTGTCCTGGGGTGTTCTTCCACCATTCCTGAGATTTTCTACGGATCCACCTGTTTATTGTAGTCCTGACCGTACTTCTGTTTATGCCACAAAAGGGTTTTGGGCCAATTAGGGGGATTATCGAGCCTGCCCTAGCGAGCTCGTCGCCCGTTCCATTACCCTTGAAACCCGCGTGTCCAGGCACCCAGGCAAAGAATAATGTATTCCTACTGCCCACTTCTTTTAGAGGGCGTATGCAATCCCATACCATCCGCGAATTTATCTGGAAGGAATGGATTGCTTTTAATGCCGCTTGGCAGTCAGAGTATATGGCGATCGTTTTGCCTTGCACGGCATTCCTTGATAACTCCTTCACACAGTGGTCAATTGCTACCATCTCCGCTTGGAAAATCGTTGCGAACTGACCTATGGATATCTGGATCTTTTCTCTAAATTTTTCCCCTAGATCCCGGCTCCAGTCCCTTTTTCTGTCTTCGAGCCATCGGTGTTCCAAACCAGTTCAGCCTTGACCTTTGTCCCAGTCTGCTCTTTTTGGTATAATGATTTTGAAATATCTTTCGAAGTTGAAACGTGGAGTCATTGCATCAGTGGGCATCCCGAAAACGTTATCCCTCTCTTGCTCCTCCCAGAGTTTTAGGTGTGCCCCACCGTGCCTCTGACTGATGGGTTTTTGCCCCTGCTTTAGTCTGTACATGATGACCTTAGCTTCTCCCTGAATGTGGATGTGTAGTGGTGGCAGGTCCTTTATGAGCGGTTTTCATGGCTCCCGTGGCGCTCAGACATGCAAGCCTTTGCACGCCACTTAATAGCCTTATCCCCCCTACTTGCAGCGTCTTTATCCACCACACCACTGATCCATTGGTTAACATGGGTCCCACTAGCCTCGTGTATAGCCAGTTATTAGTCTATTATTTTTGGACTCAATCCCCAGTTCTTTCCGCATAGCTGCCTGCACATCTCTAAGGCGATGCGAGCCTTATGCGTAATGTTTTGTATTTGTTGGTTCCACGTAAGCTTTTGGTCAAAGATGGCTCCGAGATATTCTACCTTCGTGGCAAGTGGAATCTGCACATTCCCTAGTTCTAGTGGCCCTAGGGTATCTAGTGCGCTTTTCTTGTAAATGGTACAACTGTGGTTTGATTGGGGTTGACGGACAGCCCTTCCTCCTTGCACCACTTGTCCACCATATTAAGCGCCTTTTGTGTTCGCTCTGTTATAACCCCTGAAAACTTTCCCCGGACTACCAATGCCAGGCCGAGACATTGATAGCCCTCTTGGACTAGTTTGCAGATTAGGTCGTCAACCAAGACCATTCGCCATTCTTTTGGCACATAACCCCAGGCTATACTAGCCGTGTAGCTTTTGCACATATGTGGGATTAAAACTTAGTAGGTTGTATATTTATTACCTTTACAGGTTTATAAAGTATCCGATACATTTCCCATAATTCAAATAAAATAAAATATAATATAATAAATAAAACTAAATAAATCAATAATTCAACACAATAACTAGCAGCTTCTATCCCTTCCCACTTATTGTCCTTCTTCTCCACTCAACCTTCCTCATCCATTCGATTCCTCTTCCGTCCTCATTCAAAATTTCTTCTCTACTCTCATCTCTCCCTCTCAATTCTACGCATTCCTTCAACAAATGCTCTATCGTCTCCTTTTTTTCTCCACACATCCTGCATACTCTATTATTATCCTCACTCCAATATTTATTCTCTCTCTCCTCATTTCCACATCTAAATCTTGTTATTTTCACTCTCTCTTTTCTACTCTCTCTTGCTAGGTACTTTGGCATTTATTCCGTTATTATTTTTTCATACTTCCCATTGTACCTATACTCCCTAATTCTCGTTCTTCTTTCCCGCACTTGCACATCTCTATCTCTCTGCACTAATTCATCTGTCATTACTCTGCTCTGTCATATCTCCGCGCCTGCATACCCGTTTCTTTCGAAATATGCCTCCCTCTCTTTCCATATCCCCTTTCCTTTTTTCTTTCAAATACTCTTGCAAAGTTCTGCACTCTCCTCTCTCTATCACTCTCTCCTCAAATCTTATTGCTCTCTTTCCTGCTTCTATTCTTATTATATCTCTCTTTGTTTCCTCCATCACTATATACCCCGGTGTCTCTCTCTCTCTACCCCTCGCACCCACTTCATATATTTTCCTAGCACCCCTTCCAATCCTTCTTGCTCTCTCCATCCCCACATTTCCGCTCCATACATCATCACGCTTTTCACCAAACTATCAAACATCATTACTCTCCTTCTAAAATCATGTCCAAATTTTCTCTCTCCTATTCCCCATACTAGTATACTATATATCTCATATTCCCCATACTATACTACTATTATCTTATTTGCTTTTTTCACTAACTCTCTCACATGTGCTGTTGCTGTGTTTCTTTCATTCATCACATAACCTAAATACATAAATTCTTTCACTTCTTCAATTTTCTCTTTCTCCCATCTCCACTCATTTACTTTTCTCTTACCACCCCCTTCTCTGAACACCATCATTTTGGATTTCTCTACATTCACCGTCAACTTTTTCCTCCTCATATATTTTTCCATGTTTCTTATCATTTCTTTCATACCTTTCTCCTCTCTCGCTAGCACCACCAAATCATCCGCATAAGCTAAAGACCACACTTTTTCTTTGCCCACCACAACCCCCCCTCTCTCTCAACCTCTACCTCTCTCTCTCTTCCTTTTGTCTTCACTTCTAAAGGCATATGGTCCGACTCCATTCTTTCTCCCACCTTGAATTTCTTTATTTCATCCTATGCTTCTTTATTTACCACAACATAATCAATAACTGTCTACCCTCTTGATCCAATATACGTGTACTCCCCTTTCTCATCTCCT
This sequence comes from Diaperis boleti, assembly GCA_963583935.1. NCBI lineage: Eukaryota > Metazoa > Arthropoda > Insecta > Coleoptera > Tenebrionidae > Diaperis > Diaperis boleti. The sequence continues at coordinate 12,702,289 of OY757242.1, forward strand.
GTGCAGTTCCCATTAAGTATGTCCCACCCCCTTTCTTCTACTAAGCTAATCAGTACTCTCCCTTCTGCGTTTTCTGTTCCATCTTTTGTTGATCTTCCTTCTATTGTTTCTTGTTCCTCTTCTATCCGTCTTCCTTTTCCCCCAATTCTTGCATTAAAATCCCCCCAATCACTAAAGTTTCTTCTTCTTGCTCTTTTACTCGCTTTTCTATTATTCTCTTCGTTTCCTTCATACTTCTGCTGTACACTGTTACAATTCTCCATTATCTCTGTTTACTTTTCACAGTTCTTTCCATAATCCCTCTTTTTTCTTTTGCTTCAATTCCATTTTCTCCTTCCAGTCCCTCTTTAACCCCCATTATTATGCCACCTTTAGCTCTCCCTTTCTTGCTTACCTCTCTGCATATTGACACTTCCACTTAAACTCTTTCGGCATTCTTTTTTCCAATTTATCCCACCCCTTTTCTTCCACCCACGTTTCTACCATTCCCACTACGTCAAATTCTCTCAAATACTCCCAAAATTCATTCTCTTTGTTTTTTATTCCCGCTACGTTCCAGAATACTATTCTTATTTGCTCCTTTTTTCCACTATTCCTCTCCGTATTCGTTTACCTTTTTCTGCCCTGTCGTCTTTTTCTTGTGCTCTTATTCAAAAATTTTCTGTATCTAACTCCCCGTTTTCTTTGTCCCACCTAAGCCCTTTTCCCTCTATCCATATCTTTTTGTAACCCACTTTCACCCGCTGTCCTTTTTGTCGCTCTTTTTTGGCTATCGCTCTTAATTCCTTCTGTATATCTTATGCTCTCGTATGCTCTCTTTCCTTTTTTTTTCTCTTAGTTTTCTTTTATTTTCCATAACTTTCCTCTTTTCCCCCCAGCTCCCATCCGCCACAATCATTTTTCCTCCATTTATTTTATACATTTCTCTCACAGTCACTTCTACCTCTATTCAACCTTCATCCATTTTTCCAGTTTCTTCTCGCTCTCGCATATCACTTCGTCCAATCCCGTTACTACAATATTCTTTTTTCTCACTCTTTTTTCCTGCTCTTCCATTTTCTCCTCCAATTTTTTTATTTTTTCTCTTAGTTCCATCTTTTCTCTTTTCCATTTTTCTTCCTTTTCACGCATCATAATTTTCAACTGTTCTAGTTCCAGGCTCATCTTCCGATTCTCTTCCTTTATCTCCCCTACATCCTCCATAATTTTTTCAGCATCTCTTTCATTTCCTCATTCATTGCCTTTTTAACCGGTGATGTTTCTAACTTCTTACTTTTCCTTAAGGGTTTAATCCTCTCTTCTGATTCTCGTCCTTCTTCTCTTTTTCTTTTGTAATCTTCTTCTTTCTCGCTCTTACTGCCACTTTTTTTTATTCTATTTCTTTTTCACTTGTTCACGCTTTTTTATTCGCTTATCTTATCGAGCGCCGCAAAACACGTCCGCTCGGCTCAACTGCTCGAATCGGAATCCATGTGGAATCAAAACATCCTTGCCCCTTTGAAGGAGTACTGGACAGATGCCGTCCACTGGGGATTTGAATTGCTTAAATTTATCCAGAGCCCATCTGATTATGTCTTTTTTTACAACTTCGGTGGCAAGTCTCTATTATGTTTTCTTGGGCCTTTTCGGGTCCTTCTCTGACTGGATAGGATAGGCCCGGAAAGTGGGCTTCGGTTAGTTCTCTTAGACTTTCTTCTGCCGTCTCTGTGCAGGTTCCATCAGCTTTCTTTAGGAAGCCTACCCTGCTCGCAGCGCCCTCCTTAGCCAGAACTTTGTGGATTCTGGAGACTGCGGGAGTTTCTTCTAACTCTTGACAGAACCTCTTCCACGAGTCCCTTTTGGCTTTTCGGATCTCTTTGTTATACTGCGTCAGTGTTATTTTGTATGTATTCCAGTCGTGGTTGACCTTGGCTTTATTAAAAAGCCTTCTCACCTGGACTCTTAGTCGTTTTAAATGATTATTCCACCAGACTGTATTTTCCCTATGCTTCTTTACTCGTTCCGGACAGTTGTCCTGATAGGCGCTCTTTATGGCTTCGTTCATCTGCTTCACCGCAAGATCAAGGCCTTGATGGCAATTTCTGACCTATCGAGAGATTCCATGAGGGATTTAACATATCCTTGCCAGTCCGTCTCTCTAGGATTCTGGAATTTTTCCACCATCAATGGTGGTGATACAAGTTCGAATCTTATGTGCCTATGATCCGAACACGTTGGCTCTTCCATTTGGTTATGTTGCTGTGTGCTTTGTTACTACACAGGGTTAAGTCTGGTACTTCCTGTTTTACTGCAGTAACAAAAGTGGGTTCCTTACCTACATTGGCAATTTGTAACCCTTCCCCTAGAATGAAGTCTAATAAAGACTCACCTCTATTGTTGACGTCCTTGCTTTCCCACACTAAGTGGTGAGCGTTTGCATCGCACCCAAACACCAGCCGGAGATTCTTTATTCCGCAGTAGGTGATAACTTCCCTCAGGTACTGCGGCGGACATTCTTTTTCTTCGCCGGGAAAGTAGGCGGAGCACACCATCCAGGTCCTTGCTCCTTCCTCCGAAGTTACCCTTAGGACACCTGTAACACAGTCATCGGAGCAGAGCTCCTGAATTAGCGTGCAGCTAACCTTATTACTATATATGTACTATACATGCTTGCGGTCTTAGGGCCTTGGTGTAGTATAGCAGCTTACCTCGTTGAGGCCGTAAGCCGCGGAAGACTCCGGCGTTTATCCAGGGTTACTGCAGGAGGGCTAGATGGATGTCCCCCCTGTCTAACCCCCTGATGCAGCCTTTGTGTGGTGGAGGGTCGCCTGTAGAACCCTTGGCACTTCCTTTTGTTTTTCTTCTTCCGTTTCCATTGAAACAGAGCCTAAGCAGTGGACTTGTGTCTTCTCCAGGAAAGATTGGCGTAGGAGTGGCCTCTGGCTCCTTTTTCCTTCCCGTGTCCTTCTTGCCTTTTCCATCAGACTTTTTGCCTGCTGGGGGCTCTTTGCTTGTCCTCTTTTCGGACCGGCTTTCCTCTGTTGTCCTGGTAGATGAGGAGGCCGTTGGGATACCCTTCCTCGTCTCTTCCTCCCCAGACTTTTTGTCTTCCCTGACACGGCACTTAATCCGTCCCATGCCAAAATAAGGGGCCATTTCGACCTTCCTTAGATGTTGAAGAGATTCTTTATCCATGGCGAATGTCCAAACCTGGCCTTTTGGCGTCGCCGTTTGTCCCCGCACCTTGTGCCTTAAGACCGTGATTTTTAACCCTCAGTCTTTCGCCATCATGGTCGTCCGGCTCATACACCGTGCAGGAAACCGGCCTTGGGATCTCCCCTCCCACCAGAGTCTTGAGAACAGCGCCCTAACAAGGTCTCAAGGTGGGGACGATTTCCTTCAGCCATTTCGCACTGCCTTCGTCGGTGCAGGTCATCAAAATGTACCCTGGCCTAAAGGTGCACTTTTCAAAGCGTATCTGTGGACCTTCGGGGTCCGCCTGTTCCAGCTTTTGCATGATGGCCTTCTGGACAGCTTCAAGCCTTTCCTCTTCCATCCACTACCGCTGGAGGGGTAACCTTCCTCCACTACCGCTACCTTCACCTTCACCTTTTCTGCCTGCGGCTTGACAGTGGGTGGAGTGGTTTCCTCTGATCTTTGCCTTTTCTTTGGATGTTTTGCTTCCGTCGATGTCTTTGCGGTAGTGGCCTTCAGGAAATTCTCCCTGATTACTTGCCTTTTGGCATCGACGTAGTACTTCCCTTGTTTGGTGAGTTTCTGGACTTTTGCCCTTGAAGCTTCCGAAAGACAGGCAACCCTGACTTCATCGTCGAAGAGTAAGTCAACTTCTTCCAGGGAGTTGACTCTAATATTAACCTTCCCAGGTTGCTTCAAGTCGCTTTCAATGCTTCCAATACCTTCAAGATATTTCAAATCTTCCCAGGTCGCTTCAAAACATTTCAAGTCGCTTCAAAGTCGTTTCAAGTCGTTTTCAGTCCCTTCAAAATACTTTCAAGTAATTTCAAATCTTCAATTGCTTTCAAAACATTTCAAGTTGCCTCAAGTCTCTTCAAAGCATTTCATGTCATTTCAACTCGCCTCAAGTCCTTTCTTAACGTCTTCCCGATTATTTTCTAAGACTTCATACAGTTTTATGAAATTCTATTTTCTGTTTTGTATCATCTGTCTCTTTCGTCACTTTTTTTAATTTGTCGTTTTGGTGTCTTGTGCTTCTGTTGTCTCCTATGTCGCTTCTTTCAGTTTCATTTCTTTGAGTTTTTGATTAATCTTTTAGGTTTCTTTGAAGCCTTTAGTTTTTTGGCACGTTTGGTTACTCTGGTCACTATGGTCGTTTTAACCATTTTAGTTTGTGCAGTCTCTTGAGTCTTTTCAAACTCTTTAGTCTCGTTAGTATCTTTTATCCCTTTTATCTCTTTTGTCTCAAAGAAATTCAAGAAGAAGCAGAGGAAGATTTAATGATCCAGAAGATTTAAAAATTTAAAATATTGGTAAACATAAAAAATGCTGACAATGTTTGATGAAGTTGACTGGATTCACTACAGGAAAATGAAAAGAGAAAAGAAGAAGAAAGTTGCGAAAAAGCTTTGGAAACAATTTTGGAGAAGGTCAAGAAGTAAGAAGTTTCAATACTATGTTACAATGTACATGTGAAAAAAACTTTCATTACCTAATGTAGTGAGGTTCTAAAAACTAAAAGATATGATTTTCGAAAATCAAAAATTACACATTATTTTAAAGCCACCGAGCAATAATTATTTCAGATAATTTCATTTTGACAAAAGTTAAAAACCTAGATACACTGTTTTGGGAAGGACAGCAGTATTTTGTTATTTGATCTGTTTGCAAAATTACTGGTTCTTTTTCACGAGCGTAGATGTAGCGATAAACTTTCAATTCAATGCACTTTCTAATTAGAGACTTGTTTGTGTTCCTTTTGGTTACACTCGGCGGATTGAAGCTGCTTGTTAAACTTGGAATCGCTTGGTGTAAAAGCAATGTCTGCTTGAAAGGTAAAACTGTCATTGTAACTGGAGCCAACTGCGGTAAGATTCCATTAAATTAAATTCAAATTTCACAAATTTCTGCTAAGGTGTTGGCTACGTGACAGCTTTAGAGTTCGCCAAAAGAGGTGCTAGAGTCATTCTAGCATGCAGGAATGAAACGAGAGCTCAAGAGGCTTGCCAGAAAATTGTAAAAGAAACGGGAAACGACAACGTTGTGGTCCGAATTATCAATTTGGCTTCGTTTGAATCCGTTAGAGCCTTTGCCAAAGACATCAATGCGACGGAAAAGCGTTTAGATATCTTGGTTAACAATGCTGGTGCCTATGGGATTGGTGAGGAAACGGTTGACGGTCTTCCGTTAGTAATGCAAGTTAATTACTTTTCCACAGTTCTGTTGACACTTCTGTTAATTGGTAAATCTGTTTGTGGTGGCTTCGTATTTGTAACAACTATACATTTTAGACCTGATGAGAAAAACAGGACCGAGCCGTGTGGTAAATGTGGCATCCTCTGCAGCAAATTTGGCCACCAAATTCAAGCTGGACGATGTTGATAAGCACATCTCAAAAATTAACTACGAGAACTCAAAATTATGCATTGTTTTATTCACCACAGAACTGTCCAGAAAAATTCAAGGAACGAATCTGACGACGTATTCGCTTCATCCAGGATTTATAGACTCCGAGTTTTTTCACAATGTTTCAGGTTTTAAAAAAATCTTTGTACGATTTTTGATAACGGTGTTTTCTATTGTGAGTTAGAGAGTTTAGTGGAATTGTAGTGATTTAAGAAATTGCAGACGCCTGAAGAAGGAGCTCAAACTAGTCTTCACTGTGCCCTTGCTAAAGGGATCGAAATTCACAGCGGGGAACATTTCGAAAGATGTCGAAAAGTTGCAAGGCCAAGAACTGCTAAGGATCCTCAATTGGCAAGACAACTTTGGGACAGAACAATGAACATTATTAATGTGAAGCCGAATGAGATTCCTTTTCAAAACTGACATACTTTCAATTCTAAAATAAAACTAATCAAATAAATTATAAAGGTCATCACAATTTGAAAATCTAAAAATTACGGAAATAACTGATATCTATTCTAAACTTGCAATTAAACGAACCGAATTCAGGATTCATGGATTGAAAAGATTACAAAATTACAAATTCAGAAATTACACGATTTAAAATCTTCAATTTCCAAGTGCAAGGAGTCAAAATTTCAAATATTCAAAATCTGGGAAATGCACGAATTCAATATGTGATATTCGGGATTTTAAGGATTTGATGATACAGACAGATGCCCTTCACGTTCCGCAGATTTAAATCCGTGTGATAATCCGTGTGATTTTTTGTTTGTTTGGGGCCTTTTGAAACAGCTTGTTTATGCGACTCCCATCAACACCGTGCCACAATTACGCGAATTTGCAATTGAAAGCAAAAGTGATTTTTGTCAGTCGGAAAAGTTTGGTAATAGAAGCCGAGATGTTTACATTAGGTCCTATCGTAAGTAGTATGTTGCAAATTCAAGAATGGAAGATATAATTCTGTGAATATAAAAATTATAAATTTAGAATTCAGAATTCAATATGCTTATTCTGGAATTCAATGTGTCAACGATTCAATTTCATTGTACAGAAATTCAGAGTTTTATCAATTCAAAAAGTTGATAATTCAGTCATTGAAGATATCAACGTGGCAAAGTTTCCTAATTCGGGAATACATAATTTTCAATTCTGAATTTACATGATTTTTAATTTCCAAGTCCAAGAAGTTAAGATTTCAACGATTCACATTTTTTAGAAATTCACAATATCAAGATGTAAAGGATAAAAAATTCCGAGAATACAAAGTGAAATTTGCAATATCCACGAATCAATCTGCAATTTAGGTTTTTAACGATTCAATTTCGACATTCAGAAATTTCATAAAGATTTCATCGATTCAAAATATTGCAAATTTGGGAATTGAAGATATTGTGACGCTTGTTTAAGGCGGGGTTGCCTCGAGCGCCAGTTTTTTAACGTGGTATGCTCCACTCGACCGCGGGTAGCTAAACCGTAGTACGGTGCACCAGGGATCAACTGTCAAGTTTGGCGGAAAGGAATAAAACAAATACAATGACGGCATTACAGACTTTATTTACAATGTGTACAACTATTTACACTCGTCTCGTCTCGGCCGGCGGTGATTTGCTTCTTCCATATCTTACAATACTTTATACGTGTATTCACTTCACTGTACATAAATATAAATATCAATATCAGTAGATACAAATAAAAGAAAGGAGTTGAGTGGAGAAATATACAAGGGGAGAAACTGTTACGACAATAACAAAAAACGCCGGCAACCAACAATGCATGCCACAGTGTAGACAGTTAATGAAATCATAACGCTTTTTGTTAATTTTACTCCTCACCAATTTATTGTACCGGGCTTTAAAAAACGATTCTTAAGGAAGATTTGTGTTAACCCCACTTAAATGTTCCCGCCATTTTTTGAACTTGAACTTGAAAAATTTGAAACAAACCTCAAAATTAAAATTTTTTCCCAGTGATAGTATGACAAGGAAACGACAGAAAGAGGCAAAAAAACAAAGCAAAACTCTACCTGTTATTATTAATATTCATTTTTTTATAAACAATTGTCAAGGTCAAAATGCAATTAAAGACCAGGTTGTATCATCTAAATATATGTCCTTTCGGACCGAGCTGTATAGCCGACACTATTATTAAGGTTTTCACCATGTTAAACAACGGAATAAATGTCAGAATTTGACATTCAACGTGACCAACCAAAAATTACTGTTGTTTATACCAACATGACAACATTTTGAGAATTGTTTATAAAAAAAAAATGGATTATATCTATGTGTTATTTTTTTGACAAGACAAAGCAGTGGCGGCAAATTTAATCGAAACTGTCACCCCACGGACAAAGCGTAAATGAGTAACACAAAGTTCTGGGGCTAAATGTTCATTGGCTTCATTAATTCTGTTAATTTAACTTTTGAGATTTATTAACAAGTTCTAGTGACTTTGTTCGTTTGGTTGGCAAAGGTTTCACAATTTAATAACAACTAACTTTCGTCAAATATGATCGAGAATGCATACAAAAATGATGTATTTGGAGTTTGTCCAAATTTTCATTTTCCTTTGTAATTGTCTGGAATTTTATTTTGCAGGACCATAACGAACAAAGCAAAAAAACGCATCTCCATCGTGCGTGAGTTATGGATTGAGTTCATACAAAAATCCCATAAAAAAAGCACTTTCAGCTTTTCTAGAAATTTCCGAGAAACTTCCAAAATTTTACCCCTAAAAACCTTATTATTTGAACCATTACGAATATTAAAAAAAATAGCCAAACCTACTTTTATCTATTAGTTTTTGCAAAAAAGAGCATAAGAATTTGTTATTTTCCAAATCTACATAAAATACTCTTGATTTGGAATGTAACAAATTCATGTTTTTTTTGTAGAAACAAATTGATAAAAGTAGATCTGGATAGAGAATTGAATAAGCTTTAAAATGATGTATCACGCGACCCCCTATGCCATTTAAATTTTTTAAGGGGGTGGCTCCCCTGGCTAAAGGGGTGAGATATAAGAGTTGAAAGTTTGATACAATTGGGTCCCCCTTGATAACAAAATTGACCTGTTCGAACAGTTTCTTCTGAGTCTTTCGAAATTGGAATTGTTGGGGAGTACAAATTTTAGTTGAGTATTTTATGTAGATTTGGAAAATATCGAATTATGATTTTTTTTTGTAGAAAACAATCGATTAATGCAGGTTTGGATAGAGAATTGAATAAGCTTTAAAATGATGTATCACACGACCCCCCATGCCATTTAAATTTTTTAAGGGGGTGGCCCCCTGGCTCAAGGGGTCGGATATAAGACTTGAAAGTTTGGTAGAATTTGGTCCCCCTTGATAACAAAATTGACCTGTTCGAGCTTTTACTTCTGAGTCTTTCGAAACTGGAATTGTTGGGGGGTACAAATTTTAGTTGGGACGCCCGATATAAAGATATATAATATGTATGTATTTATACGTTCCCGCTTACAGCATTTAAATTTAAAAATACTACCGTACGATAGATGGTTGTTAAAGGAAATTTGTATAGGCTCGGATAACTCAACTGGTTAGAGCTTTTGGACATGTAATCGAAAATACCAGTTCCAGTACCAGTCCGTACTTTAAAGATTTTTTTTTTTTTAAAGAAAAATAATAACAATTCTAGATCTTCACCTACAGGGTCCAACTGTAGCTAAGAACCATCAGGTGACGCCATAAATACAAAAAAAAAATCATCAAAATCGGTCCAGAAAATTAAAAAATTAAAAAAAAGAGAACCGACTTCAAAAAGTGAAAAATAATTGAATACATGTATTATTACATGTGCTACCTAATGATCTGGTTGAAGTCGGTGCCAAGACAAATAGGTTACAAATTTATAAGATATTGTAATTATATCAAAATATCAACAACGTTATAACGCATATAAAATTCGATATCATTTGAGAGGACCGTCAACGACGTTTGCCGTTTGGGTTGTTTTGCTCAGCACGAGCCCCCCCACGCATCGGGAGCGAGCAGCCTATCTATCTACTACCTATTTGACTTGGCATCGACTTCAACCAGATCATTAGGTAGCACATGTAATAATACATGTATTCAATTATTTTTCACTTTTTGAAGTAGGTTCTCTTTTTTTTTAAAGCAATTTTTTTACAATTTTAAGTAATAAGTTAGTGATACCTACTAAAGACGCTTCTCCAATAATGAGGTCCTCAATAAAATTGATGAAGAAATCGGTGAACATATACATAAAAGGAAGGCAAAAGTTGAGAATTTCCCTCGATTTCCATGGGATTCCCTTATCAGATCCTGACTTTTGGACAATTGAACCACCTCAAGAGTATACCCTTTAAAATCAAGAAAGAATTTTGAAAATCGGTCCACAATTGATGAAGAAATCGGTGAACATACATGAAGTCGGTAAATAAAAGGGAGCGAAAATTTGAGAATTTTCCCGATTTCCATGGGATTCCCTGATCAGATCCTGATTTTTTAACGACGGAATTACCTTAAGAGTATACCCTTTCAAATAAAAGAATAATTTTATAAATCGGTCCATAATTGATGACAGACAAGACAGACAAGAAGGTTTATTGCCGACAGTTTACAATCACAAGGTGGTTTTGGATTGATTCTATATAATTCAAGATGTTGTTAGAATTACATGCTTTAAACTGCCGGCCCGCTGTTTTAGGCTTCTGCCTCTTCAGCGGAGGATTCCAGAATCTGGGATTGGTAGGTGTGTTTGTGTGCCCACACACGGCTGTGGCCTTGAACATGATCTCACATTCATGTACAGAACTGTACAGCACTGGGAAACCGCAGAAAACCAGTACTAAGATCGTCGTCTTGGGCACGTCGACTAGAGAGTGTGAAAAGAAAGGATGATGAACAGGATCACGATTGTAGCTGCCGTTCTCTGGTGTAGGTGGTTTTGGGTCCGGGAGGCGCCGTTTCCGGATCCACGCCTGTCGTGGGTCCCTTAACTGGTCCCGGAGTCCTTGTCCATCCTACAAAGTGAGCCGACAGTACGATTTTGTTGAATCGCGTAAGTTGGAGAAAACTGTCGAAATTGGTAGAAGTGAGATTGTTGTTGAAAGGGATTGAGAAGGATTGGGAAGGTGAAAGCAGGGAGAAGGGAAGCAAATTGAAGGGTGAGTTAGAGAAAGCGATGAGAAAATAAGAGAGAGAAGAGAGAAGATGTGAAACGTTAGGGCATGGAACGTTTTCACCTGTTTGTCTTGTTCAGTTGTTTTTTGTGACCTGTTTCCGGTGGCGCCTCTCCAAGGTCTCCCGTTGGCATTCTGCTTCTAGTTTCTTAGAATTTCTCAGGTGTCTGGTCTGAACTAAAACATAAAAACAAAAAAGCAAGAGGTGGTGAGGTAGGATGGGAGATTGGATGATGTCATCTTGGACGGATGTTTATTGCTGACTTCTGGGAAACTGTTTTTTGTTTCGCTTGGAATGCACAGGTGTTGAATTGGGTCAGTCTAATGACGGGCTCTTGCGCTGGATGTAGATCATGAGAGCTAGACAGGGCCGGCCTGAGGAATAAGCTGTGCCCTGACTGACAAGGGAGCTTCTTCGAGGAGGTTTACAAGACTTGGGGACAGGTCGAAGTATGTACCGTGGGCTGGGATTAGCTGTGAGATGTGTGAGCTTTATCCGCGGTACGGTTGGAAATCTTGTCCAGCGGGCTCGATTGGTTGGTGGAAATGGGGTGAGGTAGCTCTCCTTGAGAGTGTTTCTCGCCAATGAGCTGCCGTTGGAAAGTGTACGGCGCACATATGACGCTTGGAGTTTGGTCAGACGTTCCAAGATCGGAGGAGTTTTCGTCACCTGGGGCAAGAGTCGGCTAGGGTAACGGAAATGAAGTTGAAAGATTTTTCTCAGAATTTTTCTTTGTCATGACGCTACTTGTTGAAGGTGGTGTCGTGAAAGAGAGGCCAAGATTAGAGCTTTGACGTCGAATAGGGGTCTTATGAACGCTTTGTAAGTGTGGACAAGTGTTGCGGTGGAGCAACCCCTTATACCTCCCCGCAACTTTGAAATTATAGACGCTCTCTTCCTCACCCTCGTGAGAGTATTTTTCAAGTCAGGCTGAAGTGTACCTGACTTGTGGAATTCCACCCCCAGATATCGAACAGAATCTTTGAAAGGGATTTGATTCCCGCAGAGTGTCACACGCGCGAAACGAGGGTCAATTTTTTTCGACGCGTGCTGTTTTCCGTGCCGAAAAAGGACGACGGTAGATTTCTCCGGGTTCGGCTTGATTCGCCCACTCCTTGATGTCGTCCAGGACCTTCTGGACCGCCCTGGCTGCTTCTTCAATTCTTCGATGTCCCGTCCAGAGGGCCGTGTCATCGGCGAATTGAAGGGTTTTGGTCGTGTCGTTGACCACCGCCGGGATGTCGTGGCAGTAGATCAAGAAGAGCAACAGCAAAAGGGGGACTCCAGCTCTTATGTTAATGGGGTCGGAATGCTCCTTCCCGACCCTCACTCGGACGGTCCCATTCGTGAGGAACGAGTCGACGAGGGCGAGGAATTTGTTGGGAAAACACATCGTCTTCAGCTTCTGAATGAGCCCGGCGTGCCAAACTCTATCAAGTGCCTTCTCGATGTTTAAAAAGACACCGAGAATACACTGGCCAGAGTTTAGGAACCGAGAGATGTCGGTCTGGCGGGCCACCATGGGGTCGAGGATGGTTCAATTGGCTCGAAAGCCAAACTGAGTTTCAGGAAGAATATTTTCAGCCTCGCAAACGTATCTTAGCCTTTCAGTGATAATTCTTTCGAATAGTTTACCTAATGAGCTTAAGAGTGTTATGGGACGATAGGAGTTGGGGTTTTCTGGAGGTTTGCCGGGTTTGGGAATTGCCACGGCGATGCCTGTTTTCCACACTGTAGGGAAATACAAGGCGGCCAGGCAGCTTTTGAAAATTGTCATCCGGCAAATTCTTCAGCGTTGTATTGTTGATCTCGTCTAATCCAGGGGCCGTCTTGCTTTTCAGATGCAGGATCTTGACTCTGTCTTCCTCTACGGTGATGGGTTCGAGAAGTTGGTTCCCTCCACCTGGATCTTGTTGCTGTTCGGCTTGATGTTGTGGAGTCAACAACCGGGTCTGACTTCTCTGCCGTCTTCTGAACTTATTCCGAAATTCTTCGACTTTGTTGCGGTAAGCATTGTCGAAGAGTGGATCTTTGGGAATTTTGAAGCTTTCCGAAAAGTGCTCTGCGAACGCGGTCGCTTTTTCTCTGTTCGTCACGAAGAAGGGGTTTCCGACCTTCAGCGGATGACGAGGAGCCGATTTTTGACCGGTCAAAATTTTGAATTGTTTCCAGAATTTTTGTGTGTCGGGTGGTCGAGTTCCGAGCACGCCTCGAACCATTTTCTTTTTCGCGGAAAAGATTGATGTCTCTTCGGATTTTCGCGTTGAGCCGGTTCCACTCTGTTTTCGTCTGTGGATCGTGGGTACTAAATGATGTTGGATAGGTCATTGACTTGTTCGTCGATACGCCAGGTGTTCGGTGTCTGTTCTATTTGAGGAAGCCGCCGACTGATGCATTCTCGGAATCCCCTCCAGTCGGTTTTTTTGATGTCACGTATTCGGATAACCGTGGGAGTTTCGGTGGCGGGATTGTTTGATGTTAATTCTGCCAAGATCGGTAGATGATCGGAAGTAATTGTTGTACCAATTTTCGAATTTTCGCCAAAACGGTTAGTCATCGAATCGTGAATTAGAATGTAATCAATAATGGAAGAACCTTGGTGATTAATGAGAGTTGGACTGGAATTGGGGATTCGGAAGAGTGGTAAGCACTGGAGTGCATTGTTGAGAATTTGGCCATTTGGATTAGACGCTGTGTCTCCAAAGTCAGTATGTCTCGAATTGAAGTCTCCTAGAATAATTGAATTTTGGAATTGGGCGACATAGTTCAGAAATTCCCAACTGAGACGTGACTTTGGTGGATTATAGAAGCTGAAGATCAAGAAAGTGCTTCTCTCGATATTTACTTCGGCCGCAATGCACTCAGTGCTACGAAATTCTGGGGGAAGTTCGTGCTGTCGGTAACCGAGATTGTTTCTGATTAGGAGGACGACTCCTCTATAATTGGGACCAAGGTCGGAGTCTGAAACTTTGTGCAGGGCATTGTAGCCACGAAAATTGGGGAGTTTCGACGCTTTGACCTCGGTTAGAGAGAGGACAGCTATTCCGTCTGATTGAAGGAAGTTGTCGACGGCTGACTTTTTACGGCGGATGCCGCAGCAGTTTACAGTGGCTAATCTTACCACCATTAGCCACTGCCTTGCACTGAGATGTGCAAGCTGTTGCCAGAGAAGCTGAATTCAATTTCCCTGTGCAAGAACCTGCGGGACCAGGTCTTGATTTGGTTCCTGATGGTCGTCTTCCTCTCTGGCCAGGAGTTGAGAAGGACAGTTGAGAACATGCGGATGAAATTATCCGCATGCAGGGCATCGCTGGGACGAGACGGGGAGAGAACGGGTTGGTCAAGACTGACGAATCTTTCGGTTTCTTGGCCGTCAGCAACAGGGAGCTGCCACTTGGGACATTTCAGACAAAAGGCCAGATGGTGGCCGGAACAGTTGACGCAGCGGAGGCCGTTACTGCGACAATCGGAAAGGCGGTGAGATCCGCCACATTTGGTGCCTTTGAAGGGCAATTCTCTTGAGTATGCCCAACTGCTTGACTGCTTGACAGCCAGCACAACCTAAAGAGGCGAGTAGGCTGATCGGTGGCTCTGGAGGTGATCCTCCAGGCCCGCTCGACGTGGAGTCCCGCGTCACGGCATGCCTCCTGGACATCCTCGCGCGTGATGTCGGAATCGACATCACGCACCACACACGAGAATGATGGTGAGGGTTTGTGGATTTGCGGCTGACGCCGATTTTTGGGGGTTAGAGTTGTCACCCTGGACTCGAGCAAACCAAGTTGGTCCCTAAACATTTGAAGATGTTGGGGGGAGGAAGCCACGGTGGTGGAGAAGGTGGCGGAGTTATCCCTATAGATGTTCAGGGACGCCACCTTGATGGCCGAGACTTTCAAGTCGTTGGCCAGCGCTTTCGTGGAACGAAAGTTGGCTGGCAACGAGGTTACCTTAAACTTTGGAAGTTGCTGCGGCTCTGTGGTGGTGGACGCGGAAGACCGCGAAGGCCCGGGTTGAGGGAAGCGTTGAGAAGCTGACGGTTGTAGGTGCGCACGCTGAAACCTGATTGGCCGGACTTGGTTGGCGCGATGCGGGGGAGTTCTTTTGTCTGCCGCTTGTCTGTCGCCGCCGCTCCTGGCACCTGCCGGCGAGTCGCGCCCCAATGAACGGGATGCTGCTGTGGGCCTCGTGGGAAACGGACGGCCTTTGTTCCGCCTCTTGGTGTTTTTGAGTGAGGCCTTGATCCTCTTTCTTCCCTCCTTGTCCAGGCGGGTGATAGAATCGAGGATGATGTCGACGATCTCTTCCTGGGTTCCTGCGGAGGAGATACTCTCCTGCAGTGACCTGACGCTCCTCGCTGGGCTGGCTTCCCTGGAGTTGTTGTCAGAAGCCCTGCTAGGGGCTGACCTGGTGGACCCCACGGATCTCTTCATCGACCTGGTGGTGACGCCCAGGGCCGGGAACTTCCGCCGATTATGGAGGTCCTCGAGGGAAGGTGGGGATTTTGGGTTCTTCTTTCTTCTGGATTCAGAGAGGGAACCTGGGGCTGAGTTTGGAGGCGACCCACGGTCAGGGGTTTTCTTCCCTCCTCTTCTTTCCCCGAAAGAGTTTGGGGATGGGCTGCGTCGTTTCGACCCTCCCGCCATCACTGCACTGCACACACAAGCAAACAACACTAGCTTCGCACTGCACCGTGATCACGTCTTTACGTCGGTTAATAAAAGGGAGCGAAAATTTGAAGATTTTTCTCGATTTCCATGGGATTCCCTTATCAGATCCTGATGTTTTGACAATGGAAGCTCCTTAAGAGTATACCATTTCAAATAAAAGAAGAATTTTGTAAATTGGTCGACAGTTGACGAAGAAATCGGTGAACATACATGAAGGCTGTTTATAAAAGGGAGCGAAAATTTCAGGATTTTTCTCGATTTCCATGAGATCCCCTCATCAGATCCTGAAATGGTGACAATGGGGCCAATCTGTAAGTATACTTTTTCAAATAAAAGAAGAATTTTCCAAATCGGTTTATAAATGACGGAGTTCTGAGGTAACAAACATTAAAAAAAAAAAAGAAAAAAACATACAACCGAATTGATAACCTTCTTTTTTTGAAGTCGTTTAAAAAAAACTGGATCTCGACAACAGTACCACCCACCGGGTGCAACTGTACCTAAGAACCATCCAGGTGACCCCATAAGTACAAAAAAAAAAATAACGCGCCTGTCTCTGTCTAATGCATTAGCTAGAAGTCGTTCGTTGCGTGGCTCTTGACTTTCATTTGCACGTGTGTTTGCAACCCGGTCTCTTAAATTTGAATTGTCCGTCAATTGATCTTCTGTCGTTCTATTTAACCAACGGGTGTAGACTACTTGTGAATTCCGTGTATGTCGACCAAGATTTCCTCCTCGTCCACGAAGACGTGGCATTGTTCTTTAATAAACACAACACATAAATATAATGTGGGAATCTAAGAGGAGGAGATGTCCCTCTCTCTCCCGATAGTGGCAGTGCCTTATAGACCACCGGCGTGAGAGAATGTAGCTCGTTTTGTTCTATTTCAAAATCCATCGCTTTGCTCTGTATTTTAATTTTATTATTCATTATACTGTTTTACGTTTTCAACTCTTCGAAGTCATCAAAATCCCATAAACTGGGAGCTCAACCACGGATTTTGAAGACCAGCGACTGTGGAACTGTGAATAGCAATAATGTTTATCATCATTTATTTGAAGTGTTTTGAAACCAAGCAGCGGTGAGATCGAGTCCAGGGTCTTAGTGAAGCCTACAAGAACTCAAGTCTTTGAACTTATAACTGTATTTGAAGTAACTTATATTTGAATTTTATGGATGTTAAGTATAATTTGTTGAACAAACTTATATGTTCCTTATCTTCCAAGAGCCAATAAGGCGAATAAGGAATACAAATTTTATTGTTTGAAGTGGAACTTCTAATTTAAGAAAAAAAAAGTTATACTAGGTAACACTTTTTTACTTTTTTTAGCGATGTCTCCAATTTTATCAAATCATTTTAAGTGTTTCCACTAGCCTATTAATAATTGTTGGTGGTATATCTGTTGTGAACTTCATGCAGAGCAAGAGTCCCAGAACTATGTCCAATTTTTGCGTCTCTGTTTCTATCGCCAAACCATTGTAATAAAATTTTAAAAAAGTAACGATAACTACTGTATCGAATAATTAATTCATGTGAAGGAAAGCAGAAAGTGGCTATTGTACAGAGCTGTGGAAGAGTTAAAGACAAGCCTCCCAGGAGTTAGAAGTTGATATTAATTATATCCTGGTAGTACTATAGTCATTTTGCAATACTGCTGAGATTGAAGAAATGGTTTACTGATGTGAGTTATGAGTTTTTCTTCAACGGTGAATTCATTTTGAAACTTTAATGGGATCGTTTGCGGTGAATGTTTTCTACTACTTCCCACTCATCTGAAGGTCTCTTCATAGCTCCTTACAGTCATTCAGCGACCACGCACTGCCTTGCTTTGATTAGTGCGCCAATATAATTGTCACATAGCGTGCGACTAAACTACACTCCAATCCAATCAAGCATTTTGTTCAATTGTTAATTTTAAAAAACCGTCCAAAGAGAGAAAAGTAAAATGACCTTCTGGTTACCGCTGGTAATCTTGTTTGTGATTTTTGTGGCCGTAAAACTTTATCTGAGTCCCCCAACGAGATGGTGTCGAAGCCAACGATGTCTGGTCGGAAAGACCGTTCTTGTAACAGGAGCGAATACAGGTTAGCATACCCATAATTTTCTAGTTGTTGTGTCTATTTCTTGTTTACAAAATCATATGAACAGTGATGACAAAAATTTTGTAGATAACATCTCAAACGTGCTTTTATCCTGTAAATAACGTCGCACAATTTAATGTAAAGTAAACATTGAAATCGCGTTTATATTTGGAAGGTCAGAATTTTCCATCACATGTATAATAATAATCAACACAACTTTCACTAATTCGACCGGTTTTAGAGGAAAAATTATGTCTGTTCCACTTTACAAAAAACTATTACTGATCCAGTGCATAAATTAATAATGGCAAGGGCAAAATATGTAATGTGCGTGCTGTAAACAATGCCATTATAATTTAATAGAATGATAAATGCGAAATTTATAATTCGTTTGTAATGTGTACCTCATGTGTACCATCAACCAGAAATAAATGTTAAAGCAACTTCGTATTGAAATAATTTGCGACAAAAGTAGCTTTCGAGGACGGAGGATTTTTTAATGAACACAATCTTTGATTTGTATACACCTTAAGGGCACCGTTTAGCAAACTCCGCTGAGATCTTGCCGTGAGATGGCAGTGTCATGTTGAAATAGTCATATTAGCATTTATGCGATTTTTGTTTGCGCCACTCAGTAACTGGTAATGTGACTTCTTTCATTAGTGAACAGATAACTGTAGCCTTACGTATAATATTTTAAAGGTATTTTAAATAATAATATAACATTGTTGCTTTATTCCTGATTTCACCCGACTAAAATCCATTATACAGGGTTAGTCAAAAGCATGGAATAGGCGGTTTATCTCCGTAAATTTGAATTTTATTACAAAATGTTTTTAATAAAAGTTGTTTTACTAATTATTCTCTATTTCTTAATCTGCTCGTTGTTTTTATATGTCAACGCATTTCCATGGAAACGTAAATAATTTTTGTTTTTTGAATGGCAACGTTCATACCAAAATGTTTGTCATTTATTTAACAACGTTTATCTTGTACTCGATATTGCACAATTATTTCCGGATGCAGATCGACAAGGAATGCCAAACCGAGTTATTTAGTTTCAGCAAGACGGCGCTCCACCCCATTATGGGGTTGATGTTTGCCTATTTCTGGATAACATTTTTTCAGGTTGTTGGATAGGACGTCGGGGGCCTATTGAATGACCTGCTAGGTCCCACGATTTAAACCCCTTGGTTTTTGTCCTCTGGGGTCATTTAAAAACTAAAGTCTACAAAGAAAAACCCCAAAAATTTGGAAGATTTAGAAGTCAAAATCAGACATGGAATCGCAGAAATACCACCTAACTGGCTTCAAAATTCGTTACGCAATTTTTATGACAGATTAGGTTACTGTTAACCTGCAGGGGGTCTTCAGTTTGAACATTTAATTTAAGTTAAAGATTATTTGATTGAATAAAATATTATGGCCATTTTCTCTAAAATTTTGTTATGAAACCACACAAAAAAATACCAGGTCATTTCAGTAAAAAAAATTGAAACAAAAATCTGCAAAAAAATTACGAGGTTGCCATTCAAAAAACAAAAATCAGTTACGTTTCCATGGAAATGCGTTGACATATAAAAACAACGAGCAGATTAAGAAATAGAGAATAATTAGTTAAAAAACTTTTGCAAAAGACATTTTGTCATAAAATTCATATTTACGGAGATAAACCGCCCATTCCATACTTTTCACTAACCCTGTATAACATCAATGTAATTACATTTTAAAATTAGAAAATCATAATTATAACATTTTAATATGAGATCATTTAAATTATAAATTAGAGTAGGCGGGAAATTGAATGACACGATCATCAGAAAACTAATACTCGTTCCGCTACACCACACTAACACCACGAAATCTTGCCACACGTTTATAAATTTGTTGGACTAATTTTTGATAATCTGCAGGAAAATTCGGGTAGGCATTTTGAAACACCTTTAACACAGCGTTCTATAGAATACTTCCATCCACTTTGACATTCAAATTTTAAATGAAATTGTCAAAAGTTAGTAGTGCCAACATAATTTAAATTTTAACTTTTTTAGTCTCTAAACTATCTAGGGAACCATCTAGACACGGTATTTTAAATTATTACCAATAGCACAGTCGTTCAGTGGCGGGTAACTAAATTAACGTCAAAACTTATAACTTAACGATAACTACGGTGAGTTCTATTACCGATTAAAATTTTAATACCTATTTATGTTACACCCTAATTGATTTTTATATACAGGGAGAGTCATTAATGTGGGATCGGTCTCATATGCCTCTTTTATTAATAAAAAAAATGGTCAATGGAATAAAATTATACAGGAAAAACTTAACCGGGCTTAATTTTCCAGCATCGTATTCAACAAATTTTTTTTTTAATGGAATGTATTTTATTGTTGTTTGCCGTACCAAATGCTATACAGCTGTGTAATGTTTTTTAAATTTTTATTGAAGAACAATGCAGTCATGATTTTTTTTAAATGGTCAAAAACACGGATTTAAAATATATATATATATATATATATATATATATATATATATATATATATATATATATATATATATATATATATATATATATATATAAAGGCTTTGCTACTAACCACAACATTATAATATTTTGCACGAAGTGTGACGCTTATTTACGGCGGCGTTCTTTTATGTGGTATGCTCCACGGGACCACGTGTAGCTAAAACTCGGAGTACGGAACTCCAGGGGTCAACTGTCTAGTTTGGCGGGAGGGAAAAATAAAGTCGATTCGGTGTTACAGTTTAATGTTCCCCCCATTTGCAACTATTTACAATATATTTACAAAGCTTAGGGATTCTGTCGGTGGTAACTCGGTGACGGAACTTGAGGTTCATCCTGTATGCCCCTGTCGAATTGCATCCTGTATAGGGCGGTTCAGAGTCTGCACGTTTTGGACAGTTGCGGATCGCCTTGTATACGGTGGTTCGGTTAGTTTCGGAACCCGAGTGGTCGGTGACAAAAGTTACGATGCACCTTGTTGACGTTGATGTATCCGCTCCCTTTATACGATGTTTTGGTTGGTATGAGTTTTGGAACCCGAGCGGTCGGTGACAAAAGTTATGAGACATTTTGTAGACACTGCTGTACCCGCCTCTTATGTACGGTGGTTCGGTTATTTGAAGTTCCGAAATCCGAGCGGTTGGTGACAAAAGTTAGGATGCTCCCTGTAGACGGTGATGCAATGATTTTGGAACCCGAGTGGTTGTTGACAAAAGTTATGAGACACCATGTATACACTGATGTACCCGCCTCTTATATACGGCGGTTCGGTTGTCAGAGGTTTCGGAACTCGAGCGGTCGATGACAAAAGTTAAGATCCCTCTTTCGGCGTGCCCGTTCCCTAAACGATGATTCGATTACCACAAGTTTCGGAACCCGGGCGGTCGATGACAAAAGTTATGAGACATTTTGTAGACACTGCTGTACCCGCCTCTTATGTACGGTGGTTCGGTTATTTGAAGTTCCGAAATCCGAGCTGTTGGTGACAAAAGTTAGGATGCTCCCTGTAGACGGTGATGCAATGATTTTGGAACCCGAGTGGTTGTTGACAAAAGTTATGAGACACCATGTATACACTGATGTACCCGCCTCTTATATACGGCGGTTCGGTTGTCAGAGGTTTCGGAACTCGAGCGGTCGATGACAAAAGTTAAGTCCCTCTTTCGGCGTGCCCGTTCCCTAAACGATGATTCGATTACCACAAGTTTCGGAACCCGGGCGGTCGATGACAAAGTTGCTGAGCAGCCTGTAGTATACGTTTATTGGCGTTTCCCGGCATTCGTCTTGCTGATTCGCGGGGCAGGACGCTGAGGTAGGGTATGATCCGGGCTAGCCAGCAGAAAAACAAGTGGGTCCGGTTGAACCGGAAGCTTCGACAGCGTTGAACCGTGAGATCCCCCACCTTCCGGTGACCAGTCAAAAACTTATTACGTAGGCTAGTTACCGGAGAGGACTAAGAAGGAAATGGGGAGGATGGGTGGAGCCCCTTACCTTAGTCAGCTTCTTCTTACTGGGCGGCTTCTTTCTGGGCTGGTCTTCTTTGCAGCGAACGCGATCCTCCACTGTCATTCTAAGAGAGCGCAGCCTCTTTTATAGACCTACTGGCGGCTGATGTGCACGACTTGTCGCAATGCGGAGGAGTGAGGGTCTTATCATCGCGTTATTTTCACTCCGGAGTGAAATCGGTTCCGGGCATCGTATCCGATCCGGAATGGCAGCATCCGCAACGCGCTTCTTCGCTGGTCAAGATGATGTAAAAACCATTCGGATGGAAGGGCGTGGTCGGGCGTGACAAGGTCATCATCATTAATTTGCATTACAACAAAAACAACAATGAACAAAAAAAAACAATAAATTAACAATTAAACAAGTTCTATAATCCGTGCTGCTCGATACATATTTTGACCCTGGTTACAAATGATGATTGACTAACATTTCTGAGTATGTTAGGACCGACCGACTGAAAAGCTCTTCTTATTCTGATTTTCATGTCATTCTTCGATGTGGTAGGATATTGGTATACTGTCTTTTACATAACCCTATAAAAAAAGTTTAACTTCGTAAGGTGTCGTGATCTTGGTGGCCATCTAGTCTCCCCCCCCTGCCAATCCACTGATCACCAAATCCTTCGTTCAAATGCCTACGTACAATTTGGCTATAGTGGGATAGCGCCGCATTATTTAAAAGAAAGTTGAATACGGTACTGTAAAATTGGGTCCAGGTAGGTAATTAAATATTTTTAGGAATTGCAGATTTTCTTCTATAATTTTATTCCATTCACCAAAATTTTTAAAAAATTAATGGCAAAAGCATAAGAGACCGATCCCACACTAATGACTCACGCTGTATAGAAGATAATATAAACAAAAAAAATGTTTAAAAAAAAAGTAATTAGTCTATTTATTTTGTTTAAACAAATATGTAATAGCTTTTCCATATCTAAAAAAAATAGTAACAACAAATACGTATTGTTATTTATTTTTAACTTTTTTTTTTTTTGTTGTAACAGGTACCTAAATAAATATCCGAAAAGTTCAGTTTTGCCCAAGAAAGCGCCCTCAAGCTTAATGAAGCTTTTCTCCATTTTTCTCCTAAACGGTAACTCTGATGAGAAAATGTTATAGAACGTATTATATTCTCCATTGAATTCTGTATAAAATTGGTCTAATGAAGCTTTTGTCTATCTCCCACCCAACGCTTATAAATGACGTTGGAAAATGAGTATAGTTTTCAGCGCGAAATTTTGATTATGAACTACCAGCATGGACCCAAATAAAGGTCCGAAGAGATTCCACCTCCTCGGGAGGAGCTTCATCGCCTTTTGCCCAAAAAACTGCTCCCGAGGGTGATCTCATTAAGCCTTTCTGCATGTTTCTCGTAAACGGTAACTCCGACGAGGCTTATGTTCTCCATTCAATTCTGCATAAAATCAGTCCACCGCAGCGCGAAGGCAAAAATTAGTCCACCCCCGTTTTTGCGGCGATTATCTCGAAAAACATTAGTGGGAGCACAAAATTTATACAAACAAAATTGTGGAGCAGTTTCTTCTGTACCAGGTCCAGTCGTCAAACATCGGTAAAGGCGGGAGGTGTAAGAGAGGTAGCGCACATCTGTCCCCAAATAAGACTTTTTAGAAGAAATAATTTATAAAGTTTTGCAATTTTGGTTATGAACTCCCAGCAAGGACCCAAATAAAGATCCGAAGAGATCCCACCTTGTCGGGGGGAGTTTCATCCCCTTTTCCCCAGAAAACTGCTCTCAAGCGTGATCTCATGAATCTTTTGCGCATTTTTCTCGTAAACGGTAACTCCGATGACACAATGCTATCAAACTTTTCTTCTCTATTCAATTCTGCATAAAATGACGTTGGAAAATAAGTATAGTTTTCCGCGCGAAGGCAAAAGTTAGTCCACTCCCGTTTTTTTGCGGCGATTATCGCGAAAACCATTTGTGAGAGCAAGAAATGTATAGAAACAAAATTGTAGAGCAGTTCCTACGTCACAGACAAAACAATAATTGCAGCACGACAAACACGTACAGACAGGCCCTATCCGTCGTGGGCTCAACCGTTGTTAACGCATTATTTCCACCGGTTATCAATGTAGGGAGCGAATAGACGTTTTCACGTCAAAAACGAAATATCCTGAAAGTTATAAAGAATTTGAAGTAGCACAAGGATGTTGAGAAGCAAGGCCCTTTTAGACGAAACTTTTCAATATTGTTTTAGAAATAATAATGAGAGAAGGTAAAATCAAAATGTATGAGACACTATTTAAAAACGAACATCAATGTCATCCGACGACGAGTTGACAATACTGTCAAAAATTTTGGTTGGTTTAACATTTATTTGCAGCCAATTAATCCCATTTACAATTTGCAATAATTTTATCAATCTGACAATTTAGTTCTCCAGAGTATAATAGTAAAGTATAATTCAACAAATCTGATCTCATTACAACTTTTCGATTATTACACCAATTTACCTACATCAAACAAATGCAATATAATAACCCCTTGGTCTACGCTCAAAGTGTGTGTATACAAGACTGTTGTGACGCTTTCTATGGTCTGGTTGCCTCAAGCGCCAGTTTTTTGCCTGGTATACTCCACGGGACCACGGGTAACTAAATCGGAGTACGGTATGCCAGGGGTCAGTTGTCTAGTTTTGCGATAAGGGCGTAAAAAAAATGCGGTGACGTTGGTCGAATTTTATTTACAATTTATATACAGGGGTGTCAATATGTTCAGGGGAATGTTTACAACATATATCTATATACAGTCCCGTAGCAACGGAGAAAGGGTGTGTCGGGAATGGCGGTTTTAGGACGGGACGGTTGGCCGGGAGCACCGCCAAGAAGGGATCTGTCCGGCTACCCCGGTCGGCTAGGGTGCAGTTATGACTTCCCTGCGTCGCCCCTTCCTGGACCAAGTCGGCACCTAAAGTACCTGCTGTACTGATCCCGTTTTATTGACGACGAGCAGGTGGTGGCAGGTGGCTAGAGGAGGTTCTACCTTGTTTTCTTCGGGTCGGTCCTGCCCTTCTTCGGCTGCTCCCCAGGTGCTGGATCGGTGCACTAGTCACTGTCCTTCGTCACGGGTCACTGGTCACTTGTCACTTCCCGGGTGGTGTACAACTGTCACTGGTCACTATTCACTGTTCCGAAACGGGTCACCGGTTTCCCGGCTGGTGGATTGTGCATGACTCTCTCCTCCATCAGAGCGGAGCTTCCGTTATAGGGAAGAGGTGACGTTGGCTAAAGCGCGTGGTCTGGCGCAATGCGACAGTCAGGGTCTTATCACTGCGTCTTCTTCTCAACGGAGTGACGGCGGTTCCGGGCAACACAGCGGGTCTGGAATGGCGGCATCCAGAGCGCTATTATTTACTGGTTAGCATGTTGTAAGAATCATCCCGATGCGACACCTGGAAGCATTTTATTTCTTCACTTAAACGGCGCGATGTCGAGGGCGTGATTCGAGGTGACAGGGAGTAGCGGGTTCCGGAAAGTAGCATTTGAAGCGCTCTATTTTTCTGATTACCGTAGCGAAAGAACCATCCCTCTACGACGCGAGGAATCATTTTTTGACGGGTTAAAGGTGCGATTTAGGGCGTGGGGTCTTCGGCCTTGGAGAACCAACGGGATCGCGGCGGCTCGGTAGAGGTGCGGTCGTAGCGAGTTACTCGGACCTTTAAATTTCGGTAACTTCGTTACACTGTGACAAGTTCAAAGATATTGAAAAGCCATGAAGTTATTTACCTACGAATGCATATATGGCAGATTGATTAATACTATTTACATCTTGCGACTAGACTAAAGCAAAGGTTCAAAGGCAAATTTAAGTGTGGCAATGTTGAAGTCCACAACAAACTAAAATGTTCTGCAATCTATATAATAAAAATGAAATGCTGTACGTTGGTAAGCGCATTACTTGACAATGGCTGGACCGATTTGGCTGATTTCTTTTTACAATATTCGTAAGGGTCCAGGTTAGGTTTTTACGGAAAGAAAAATTGCAAAAGTGCAAGACCGTAACTCGCAATTCGAACTGGGTATGCGTCATTATTATTTTGTTTTGTTCGTTATGGTACTGTAAAGTCAGAAACTTCGGACAGACTGCAAAAATAGTGGATTGTTTTATTAGGAGCAAATGTGAGTCTTTTCGTGGCAAATCTGTAGGTCATTGCCTATTCCCTGTCACGTTTTCCTGACGTTTGAAGAAAAACATAATTTTTGTATGCACTCTCGATCATAACTCACGCTACTGCAACGACATAATATTTGGCTGATTTTTTTGATGTTCTGTTTTGTTTGTTACGCTCCTGGGATGGAAATACGTAATTGAATGTTTTCAATAGATTGAAATAAAAATCGGGAAGATCTGGAGGAAAATCTGGAAAAACGCATTCTAGCCTAAATTAAAATAGAATTATAAATTTGTTTTTACTTTTGTGTTGTTTCGCGATCTATCCAAAAACAAATTTATTGGCATTTGGACAGGACAACGTCTGTTGGGTCAGCTAAATACAAATAACAATGTGAAATAACGTTGAGTTTATTAGTGAAAAATTACTAATTTAGAATCATATTAAACACGACGCTTGTTTTCCGCGGCCGTTGCTTCGAGCGCCATTTTTTTACGTGGTATGCTCCACGGGACCTCCGGTAGCTGAAAGCCGGAGCACGGAACTCTAGTGGTCAGCTGTCTAGTTTGGCTGGAGGGAAAATAAAATACAACTCGGTGTTTTTATTAATGACCAGACACAACTATTTACAATATTATTTACAAGTTTTGGTAAGCGGTTACTCTGTGATAGATCTTGTGGTTCACCCTGGTTTTTATCAATTCCCTCCGGAGCGATGTCGGCTCCGGGCAACGTAGCGGATCCGGGATGGCGGCACCCGATGCGCGCTTCTTTTCTGGTTAACATGATGCAAGAACTATCTCGGTACGATACCCAGAAGCAAAGGGCGGAGGCTGGGGGTGGTCGTAGCGACTCCGGGATAGTTTCATCCGCGGTGCGCTAATCTTCTGATTACGGTAGTGAAAGAATATTCCGCTACGATACTGGAAGTGTGTAGTGTGCACGGCCTTGATGTCGCTTGCGAGTGGTGAGCAGCGCTGACGGCACTGCAAACTCGGAATTTTCGGCAACTTCGCTACAATCTACTCCAAGAATCTAAATAATAATTATTTATAATAATCCTAGAATATAGGCACTTGTTGCCACTTTCACAAAACTGAAGTGATCCACTACATTACAGGATATTCTATACTAAAAACTAACTGCGTAGTCGGGGGATCGGGAACTCACTAAGAAAGCAATTTAGTGCTACTAGGATATTATTTGAAATTCTACAAAATTGAAGAATTATCATAACAAAAAAATAAAAAATAAAAAAATAATACTACTCTGCAATGTTTTCTTAATAATAATTATCATGTTTTAAGGCATTGGTTACGAATCCGCCCTCGACTTTGCCAAAAGAGGTGCCAGAGTCATCCTTGGCTGCAGGAATCCAGCAAAAGGTGAAGAAGCCCGTCGCAAAATAATAGAGGCCACCGACAATCCTAACATTATCTTCAAAATTGTCGACTTTACTTCATTTGATTCAGTTCGAGCGTTTGCTCGAGAGCTCAATAACAGTGAAGAAAAATTGGACATTCTTTTAAACAATGCCGGAATGGCTTATGGCAATGACACAAAAACGAAAGATGGTTACGATATAGCCATGCAGGTCAATTATTACTCGCATTTCCTGTTAACAAACTTACTGTTGGGTAGGTGTCATCAATATTTTACCCCCTCATTCGAACAACATTTTTCAGGATTAATGGCCAGATCAGGTAAACCTAGTCGGGTCGTCAACGTTTCGTCATTGACAGCCCAGTGGGCTGTTTTCTTCGACATCGATACCCTCGATGAATTCATCGGAGATGTAAAAGTTTATTGGAAGTCGAAACTGTGCAACATATTGTTCACGAAAGAACTGGCTAGAAGATTACAGGGGACGAACATAACAACTTATTCTGTGCATCCCGGTGCCATCAAAACGGACATTTTAAAAACATGTTCTGGTGTTTCGAAAGTACTAATGCAAACACTTTTCGTATTGTTCTATAAGGTCTGTAGTGTCCAATTTTAATTACATTTTATTGTAATTATGTTTTTAGGCTACACCAGACGGTGCCCAAACCAGCGTCTATTGCTCCGTGGAAAAAGGCATTGAAGGTTTAAGTGGACATCATTTTGATAACTGTCGAAGAGTCGCGGACTACAACACAGCGACTGTTCCGGGGCGTGCTCGAAAGTTGTGGGAGATCACCGAAAGGATTGTTCGACTGCAGAAAGAAGAGAAATTTAATTTTGATAAAAGTTAAATAAACGTAAATAGTGGTAGCATTTACTTATTTTTTGTATTGAGATAATTGCCAAGTGGAACAATGTAGTGGGTCTTAATACACTGAGTGACATATAAAAGACAAATTGACGATTAAGAAAAATCATAGAAAGTATTCGCTTGGATAAAGAAAGGAACGTTGACAAAAAAGTAAAACTATTATCTTATCTTAATTATATGCTGTTTGTGACGGTCTAGCTGTCTAGATGGAGCTGTGTCGTTCTCGACGAACAAACCACCTTGGCCCCTCAAACCATGGTATCGGCGGGTTGAAGTCAAGAAAACCAGCCCTATAAGCTGGTGAATGCTGCTGCCTAAATTGATTGGGAAACAGTTAAACTGTACAGTACAAAACGTCTGATCTTACTCCTTTTTACAGTTACAACCACGTCTTCACGGCACCCGATCCGAAAATAGAAACTTACTTACTTCACTAACTTACTTCAACAAAATGAACTAAGAAATGGGCTCTATAGCGGCTCCTCGCTAAAATTTTTGGCATTATACTTTATTAGCTCCCACTAAAACATTGCGGCCACGACTGCGCTGAGCGAATCCAACACCACGAGAACGTTCTGCGTCGCGAAAGGTGGATCTGTCGCGCCAGTTTACAACGTCATGCTAATGTTGTCAGATTCGGAAGCACCGCCGACGGCACGGTCCTACTAGAGACCCCGATGCCGCACCTGTGCCATCCCCGGCAGTCGCTATCTCCATCCAGGTTCGAAACCCCATTTTGGACTCTCGCAACAACGTAACAACTACCCCAAACAAAATGTACCGTTACGTTCAGTCACTCTGACGAGACTGGAGCGAGTACTCACCGAACCGTAGTCCGAGCCTCTTCTTATCCTCTTCTAAAACAACCATAGATTCACAATGTCAAAAATTGACTTGGAGAAACAGTTAAAGTCTTCACACTTACTTAAATCCGTCCTTACCTTTTTTCCCAATTTACAGCCACTTTACACGGAACCAAATCGTGCTTACCAAATTTGCCGCTTACAATTATTCACCAATTGCAGTATCTGCCGCCATTAAATTCGTATTAAACGATTTGTTTCTAACTCTCTGCAGTTAGAAACCTAAAAACGTGGGCGGTGATATCTGTCCCGTGTCGCAGGTTGGAATCGAAAAAAAGTTCGGAAGGTCGTAGATAGACGCGAACCCCGTTCGCCTGTTTCTCCAACTCTTTCTGTTTGGCCCCGGTGCGCTGACGCGCGGGTTTTAAAATTGTAACGGATGAGTAAGAATCGATTGACAAAAAGAAAAAGAAAAACTTTTGATTGTAAACGATTATTTTATGACGGCAAGGAACTACGTCACCATGTTACGGCACAATGACAGTTGGCAACACAAACCACTAATTTGTGATTGGCAACATTGGGATTTAGGCGTCACTTGTCTTTTGAAAGGTGTGGTATCATGCTCATAGACTGTTAATATAATATACAGTGTGGAAATTAAGTAAGGAATAAATTCAGTAACTCCGTTAGTTTTTGCATTAAAAATAGAACTTAAAAAGCATGTGATAGGGCTAATTATAGCGCATCTGAGGAACGTATAAAAAAAATTATTAGTTTTTTTTGACAGTTATGACGTCATAAATATTTTTTTTAATGGCAACCGATGTTTTTTATTTTACATTTGAATAGAGTTTTTTATTCTGTTTTCAACGTTATCAAATACTTAATAAGTTAAATAAGAAAATGATGAATTAAAACGACGCTAAAATTAAAATTAGTAAAATTGCAAAAATTAACAGAAAGAATTGTCTATGTTATCAGAATTTGAAAAAATCATAGAGATACCAATACAATGTTGACAAGTTCTGAATTGGTACAAAATAATTGTGTCTGAACTGTTTTTCTCTATTAAATAATAAATCAACTTCTAAATATTATTATCTGGTTGCAACAGGATGGTGCTCCAACATACTAAGCCCGGTGCGGCGTTATTTGGACGAAGTGTTCCCAAGAAGATGGAAGAAGAGGTCTAACAGAATGGCAGGCTAGGTCCCCAGATCGAACCCCATTAGATTATTTTCTATTTCTATTGGCTGCTTTTTATGATAGTCTCGATTTTTTTTAGACGATGCAGGGTCATCAGTTTGAACATTTGGTATAATATCTTTAATTTATAACTCTCACATCAATAGTTTTTTTTGATAATTTTGTTAATTTTTTAGCCCTACTTTGAAATTTAGGGTTGTTTTCTTAGTTTTTCTGATTGACTGCTTTTGGGAACTTTGTTTTGTTTTTATCACGATGGTTTTTTCCTTAAATTCTGATAAAATTAGACAGCTCTGTTATTTTTTTGAAATTTTACTAATTTGAAATTTACTGCCGTTTTTATTTATTTTTTCCTTATGTAACCTATTAAGTATTTGATAACGTTGAAATCAGAATAAAACACTCTATGCGAGTGTAAAACCAAAAACATAGGTTGCCATTAAAAAAAATATTGATGACGTCATAAGTGTCAAAAAAAAGTTATGAATTTTTTTTTTTGTATATGTTCGTCGGATGCGCTAGAATTAGCCCTACCAGAAGCTTTTTGAGTTTTATTTCTAGCGCAAATACTAACGGAGTTACTGAATTTATTCCTTACTTAATTTCCATACTGTATAAAAATCTCGTGCATAAAAATCTTGTGCCTCCGAAATGGCTCGACCGATTTTTATTTATATTTTTTGTATTTCTGGCAGGTATGAGAATAGGTGGTAAACTGTTTTTCACATGGATTAGGGGGCCCAGGGGGCCCCCTTGGGATGGACCGATTTTTCGTCTCCACCGATTTTTATGACTCTTTTTTTTATATTTGGTAGGTATGAGAATAGGTGGTAAACTATTTTTCGCAGGAACATGGATCCTAATGGGGCCCCCTTGAACTGAACCGATTTATATGATCTTTGATTTGTTGAATTTGACTCCGCCCTGAATAGCAGAATAACTATTAAAACATGGACATGGGGGTTCCCTGGGGTCTCATGGGGGCCTTCTTGGGTTTGACCGATTTTTATGATTTTTGATTTATTGGATTTGTCTCCGCCCCGAATAGCAGAATAGCTATTAAAACATAGACATGGGGGCCAGCCCCAGTTGGGGTTTATAACTCTGGAACGGCTTTTATGATCTTTGCTTTGTTGGATTTATCTCCGCCCCGAATAGCAGAATAACTATTAAAAACATGGATATGGGGGCCCAGTGGACACCGTTGTCCTGGACCTATTTTTCGGCTCGACCGATTTTTATGAAATTTGTTTTGTATATTTGGTAGGGTTTCATGGGGGACCCCTGGGCGCAGGTGTTATTGATTCTGAGGCGGTACAAAGTTTGCCGGGTCAGCTAGTAATAGTATATTATATAAAAAGGTAGAGAAGTTATTTTTCTCAGCTGAGCAGTATTAATTCCTGAGATGCGAACCATCGAGGGAATTAAGTTGCGAAGCTGAGAAAAGGCTTCTCTACCCGTGGTTTATATATAATTTTTTTCACTATTAGCTTAAATCCTATAAATCATATTTTTCTGTCCATGTTTGTATTTATAATTACATAAACAATTTCACGAATATTCTGCCAAATTCTAAGAAAGAGATTACCTACCTTAGGTATTACCACATTTATTAGATACTAGCTGACCCGGCGAACTTTGTACCGCCTCAGCATCAAAGAGTGTTGTGTTAACTTTTTAGCTGAATTAAGTTCAGTTTTTTTATCAAATGATAATGCACACAACGCCTTTTACCTCATTTTTGTTTCTGTCATGAATCAAAGATGCCGTTATATGCGGATTCCACACAAAATTTATGAGAAAATTTTTCCGATATTTTAATAGTTACTCGCCCTCGAAAAATTTTCTCGAGATATTATCAAAAAAAAAAAATGTGTGTGGAGTCCACGCGCAACAGAAGTGAAACTTTGAAGTTTACTCCTTAAAAATCTATTTTCATTTTGTAAACCTGGTACGACAAATTTTGGTGGCCGGCGTTATTTGTTATTGTCGTTGCCCTGTCCCAAGCTGCCCACCCCCTATAATTTTTCCGATCTCTTAATAGTTACTCTGCTATTCGGCGCGGAGGCAAATCCAACAAATTAAAGATAATAAAAATCGTTCCAGCCGTTCTTGAGATGTAAACCCAAGGAATCCCCCTGAGCCCACTCTCCATGTTTTCATAATTATTCTGTTATTCGGCCGGAGACAAATCCAACAAATCGAAGTTCATAAAAATTGATCCAGCCGTTCTTGATTTATAAACCCAAGGGGGCCCCTGGCCCCCCGTGTCCATGTTTTAATAGTTATTCTGCTATTCGGGGCGGAGACAAATCCAACAAATCAAATATAATAAAAATCGGTCCAGCCGTTCTTGAGCTATAAATCTAAGGGGGTCCCTGGGCCCCCATGTCCATGTGTTAATAGTTATTTTGCTATTCGGGGCGGAAACAAATTAACCAATCAAAGATCATAAACATCGGTCCAGCCGTTCTTAAGTTTTAAACCCAAGGGGGCCCCCTAAACCCCCCTGTCAATGTTTTAATAGTTATTATAATATTTGAGGCGGAGACAAATCCAACAAATTAAATATCATAAAAATCGGTCCAGCCCTTCTGGAGTTATAAATCCAATGGGCCCCCCTGGCCCCCCTTGTCCATGTAGTTGTTTATTCGGGGCAGAGTTGTTTATTCGGAGACCAATCCAACAAATCAACATCCGTTCTTGAGATATAAACCCAAGGGTTCCCCCTGAGCCCCTGTGTCGCAGGAACAAGGTTTCCACCACGTCACGGATGGGGTCCGCGACTCCTCGGTGGAAGAAACGTTGCCGGAGACATCGACCGACGTCGATGAAGGTTGTTGGTGAGAGCGGATGCTCGACCTGGTGCTGTGCGCCTCGACGTAGTGGTCCACCGGACCAGTAGGGTTTGGGGTCGACGAGTTGTTATTGAGAAGACATCAGTTGGTTTTCACGTTTACTTTTATTCAAACACCTCTTTCGAGGGCTGAATAGAACTGCCTTTCCAACAGCAGCGTTTCTTTTGTTGCACGGAGTGCTGGACAATGTCCATTGCCTCCTTCATCTGAAACAGAAATAAGAATTAATATGAATTTTTATTGGTGAACCATCGCCGAGCGATGATTCGTCCCGCTTGGCGGGTTTTGAGCGGTCCGCTCACCTGTCCACAAGCGCCATTTTTGGACGCCTGTGCTTGTGAATTGATCGTTCGTCGTAGTCCACCACTACTCGAACTAGCCTGTTGGGGTGAACCTCCGCCCGGGCGAAAGTCTTTTCCGCGGTTGCCCGCATGAATTCCCTTATGGAAGGGAGTTCTGCTTCACGGTGAAGCTGCGAGTTTCGTACGTACCATGGGGCATCGTACGCGATCCTCAGGTACTTGTTCTGTACCGTCTGGAGAACCTTGATGTGCGACTCTGCCGCGTATCCCCACACGGGAGAGGCGTACATCATGGCCGGTCTTACAACTGTCTTGAACAACAGCAGCTTGTTCCCGATGGTCAGCCGACTACGTCGACCAATCATCGGGTACAGTCGCTGGATCATCCCAGTTGCTTTGTCACGGGCCGACTTGATGTGGGCCCGGAAGGATAGCCCCCGGTCTAGTACCACTCCGAGGTACTTGGCCTCCGTCGTCCATGGAATGGGTGAACCAAACATGGAGACGTGGCCCACCGGGGTGCAGATCCTGCTTTGCCGGTCCCTTTTCTTGGTGAACAGAACGGCGCTGCTCTTTGCAGCGTTCACGTCTATCCGCCATTTGATGAACCAATCCTCCAGGTCGTCAACGATCCTTTGGAGTTTCCTGGTCGCTAGTTCAGCGTCTCCGCTTTGAACTAGGACCGCCGTGTCATCCGCGTAGAACGCCGTGGTGGTGGCGGCGTCCTCCGGACGCGGGACATCGGACAAGAAGATTGAGAAGAGGAACGGGGAAAGCACCGACCCCTGGGGGACACCAGAAGCAATGCCTCTCCAACCCCCCTGCTTCGGTAGGAAGATCACGTCAGCGGCCTTCCACCTATCTGGGAAGTGTCCCAGGCGCAGGATTGCGTTGATGATCGAGACCAAATGCATGATCGCTTTGTCAGGCAGATGTCTGATCATCTTGTTGGTGATGTTGTCAGGCCCCGGCGCCTTCTTAACTCTCACCTTTTTCGTTATCTCCCTTACCTCCGCTGGCGAGGTAGGTTTGATAACTGTTTGATCCCCCCTTTGGAGACGTCTTTCGACACCATCCTCAATTTCCTCGATTTCGTCGAGGTCAGCATAATTCCAATTGGGACTACACTGCCTCTCGAGGTTGAGTGCGAAAGCTTCAGCCTTCTCCCTCGCGGTGTAGACAACCCCGTCCTCACCGTGAATAGGAGGAAGCGGCTTCCGATCCGACCGGAGGACTTTCGCCATTCTCCACACCGACGCGTCCTCCGCAGCCAACTCCTCGAGTCTTGTTTGCCAAGCCTCGTTCCGGAGTTCGGACAATCGACGTCGGACCTCCGCTATCAGTCGATTTGCATTCATTCGATCCTCCGGAGCCAGGGTACAGTGGTACCGTCTCCTGGCCCGGTTTCTCTCCTGAATGAGATTTCGAACATCTAGCGGGAGTCCAACTGGTCGCACCCTCAGCGACTCCGTCGTTGTCGCTGCTGCTTTGGCCTCCAGAATTTGGTTTTCGAGGTGCTCGACTGCTGCGTCGATCCCCTCGTCCGCCTCTATTCTGGGAACTCAGCCAACCCCTGAGGCCAATGACTCCCTGAACTTGAGCCAGTCGACCCTGTCGATCCTTCTGAGCTCCGCCGCATCCCGCTCACGCCCCAAGTGCAGCAGCACCGGGTAGTGATCAGAATCGAGCTCGTTGATCACCTCGATCTCTGCCTGGTAGACAGCGTCTTTGATGATGGCAATGTCTAGGACGTCCGGCCTGCCCGCCGCCCCAAAGTGGGTGGGCCCCTCCGGTCCCAACACTACCAGGTCCCTGACCTCCGCGAAACCGTACAGCTGTCGGCCCTTTGTGTTGGTGACCCTGCTGTTCCAAGCTGAGTGCTTGGCATTCAGGTCACCGGCCAGAACAACCGTACCGCGTTCCTCGAAGATTGCTTCCAGGTCCGCTACCTGTAGAGTGTTTGGAGGTGCGTAGGCGGCGTACAACTTCAGCGTACCAGCGTTCGCTGTGTGCACGGCAACCCCCGTCACCTCCAAACGCTCCATCTGTGGCAACGGAATGAGATGGTGATCGATCGACTTTTTGACGTAGACAGCTGTACCGCCCCCTGCAGCACCCTGTCTATCGTTTCTGTAGAGGACGTAGTTCCTTATCCTGGGGTTATCTGCCTGTCGCAGATGTGTTTCCCCGATCAGAAGAATGTCCGCCTCCACATCTTGCGCAAAACGTTCAAGGGCGTTTCTCTTGTTGCGCAAGCCGTTTGCGTTCCAAACGACTATTTGCAGAGATTTCGGCCTAACGTTTCTCTCCATTGAATGTCTCATCAAAGATGTCCATCAACACAATGGTCTGCGCATTCAGCGCCCTCATGGCCTCCACTGACGCCCCTGAGTTCGCCAGGGTCAGCCAGAGGGTGCCGATTTGTTTCGCAAACTTCTGACTTTGCGATTTTGCGAAGCTCTCGGAGGAGCCGTTGGGGGGGGAAGCTTTGGCGGGCGTCTTCGACGTGCTGGGCTTGGCCACAGGTGCCGAATTCGCCGCGCTTTTTCCGGGAGCTTGTGGGCCCCCAGGCCGCTTCCAGGGGTTCCCCCCATTTCCGGCCGGTTTTTGTGCCACCCCGACGGGGGGGGTGACTTGGGTCTTGCCCCGAGCGGTCCCTTCGGCGGGACACTTGGGGCATCCCCTGAAACTGGCCGGGTGTGAACCACCGCAGTTCACACATTTTTTGGGTGCCTTGCCATCGCAGTCCTTGACCTGATGGGGGCCCGCACACCGGACACACCTGAAGGCCGCGCGGCACGACTTCTGGGCGTGTCCCCATTGCTGACAGCGGAAGCACTGTCCACTAGACTTACGTCTGCGGAGCGCTTCCGGCTTTATCACAAGGCCGCAAAGCCTTGACAGGTCATAGATGCGGCGGTCGCTCCTTGGCACCTCCGCAATGACCATGTCCAATGGGCCCTTTTTCCCCCTCATGCGGCTGACCCGCATGGCCGAGAATCCCTCCAGGGTGAGGGCCTCCTCCACGTCCTTCTCAGAGATCGTGGAGTCGATCCCTCTGAGAACCACTTTCAGTGGCTTTTCCCCTTTCAGCGGGAAGGAGTGATAGGGCAATCCCTCTCTGTCCATGACTCCCGTCATACGACGAAAGTCATCCACAGAGGAGGGATGAATCCTAATTCCTCCCTCCGTCACCTTTGCCAACGTGAAGTTGGCGTTGTTGCGCCTCAACAGCGCGCTGAGTGCCACCCAGTTGACACTCGATTCCTCCTTGTGGAAAAACACAGGAGGTACTCTCCCTGACCCCTGTGTTTTGCCACTTTCTTGGTTCTCAGCCCCGGGCTTTTGTGGGCTCTTACTGAAATCGAAACCCCCGCTTTGGGGTTTCTTTTTCAATTTTTGGCCCTTGTTTTCGGTGGGGTGATCCGCACGCCGCTTCTTGGCCTTACGGCTTTCGACCAGCGTGAAAACCTCCCCACCGCTGGGCCCCGCCGCCCCCGCCGCCTCCTCCCTCGACTGACCGAAGATGAAGGCGGCGGCGGCTGACGGGCCCTCGCTTTCTTCGGAGGGGACATTTTCCGCCTCCATTTCGGTCGGGGGTGGTTCCTCCCTTACACCGCCCCCGTCACCGCCTCCAGTGGCGGTGTCGGGCCCATTCACCCCTTCGACCGGCGCTTCGATCGGCGCCTTCCCCGGCGTCTCGATCGGCGCTTTGCCCGGCGCTTGCTGCGCTTTTTTGTCCGCCTGCTGCTTGGCGCCACCTGCATCCGCCGAGTTGGCGCCACCTTTCTTTTTTTTGTTTCTTGCCGCCGGATTTCTCCGCGACAACACCTGTTGGGATGACGCCACCCGCTGGTGAGTCATCCTTTTCCGCCCGATGTTTGCGGTCGATGTCCGCGAGCGTGGGAAGTCGAACCGGATTGAATTCCGGCACAGACTTCGTCTCGTCCACAATGCTTTGCAAGCACTGAACCATTTCCTCCCTCAATTGACGGATAATCACCCGAGAGTAGTGCTCCGCCAATAGAAGCGAAAATCGCTCAGCGTCCATGCCAGCCAGAACGAGACAAGGCGCGAAAAAGTTCTTGTTTGCTGCTGAAATTCGTGCAAATTACACTAGTCTGACCTTATTTCCAGCGGCGGTCGGGATATTGCTGTCTGGGATCGCTCTTGCGTCACTCTGGGTGGAGTTGCTGTGACGGCATTTGGCACCAACACTTGTGTCGATGCACCACACCTCACTGCACTTCCGGAATGGCGGAAAAACACTTGGAAAAACTTTCACTCTGAATTCGAGACTGCACCCGCACGTGTGCTCGCGTCAAACTCTCGGTGAAGACTGTTCGCCTTTCCAACCAGAAAGTGGCATGCCTTTATACCTGCGACGGGGTAAAACCCGATCGCAGGTGGCGTCCTGCTTTCTGATTGGCTGCAGTCTTTTCTGACTTAAAACTAACATTAAACGAACTTAAATCTACTTAAAACTAACATATTCTAATAGCGCGAGCGCTAATCTATACTATGATATTACTTACAACTAACCACTCGCGACCATACGCGTAAAAAACCGTGGTCGCGAGAGCGCGCTATAGTGGGGGAGCCGAGCGGCCAGACAGTATAAAGGTAAACTGTCTGTGCCTGGCGCCATTCGCTACCCGACCCCCGACACGTCGTACGCTCGCTCCCTGTTGCAACCTCATGCTATGCAGCAACAGGGCGCGTGGTGTCTTATTCTAATCACTTATTTAACCTATGCTAAAACCTAAAATTAATCACTATCACTAATCGAGAATCCGGCCGCGAATTCACTCCATCCAACACCTGACCATGTTTCAATAATTATTCTGCTATTCGGGGCGGAGACAAATCCAACAAATCAAATATCATAAAAGCCCTTCTTGAGTTATAAACCCAAGGGGACCCCCTGGGCCTCCATGTCCATGTAAAAAATACCTAACGACCTATTCCCATACCAATGAAGTAAACAAAAAAAATTATAAGAATCGGTCCATCCCAAGGGCCCCCCTGGGCCCCCATGTCGATGTAAAAAATAGCTTACCACCTATTTTCAGACCTGCCAAATATGCAAAAAAATATTTCATTAAAATCGGTCGAGCCGAAAAATCGGTCCAGCCCAAGAGCGCCCCCTGGGCCCTTATCTTCATGTGAAAAATACTTTACGAGCTATTCTCATGCCTACCAAATATACAAAAAAAATCATAATAATTAGCTTTTTAAAAAAAAGAAACCGACTTCAAAAAGCGAGAAATAACTCAGTACATGTATTATTACATGTGCTACCTACTGATCTGGTTGAAGTCGGTGCCAAACCAAAGAGGTTAACAAATTTGTAACCTATTGTCATTATACATATATATCAACAACGTTAAGAACGCAAGAACTTCATGAAAACAATTTTATGCAGAATTTAATGGAGAACATAATAAATCCTATAACATTTTCTCGTCGGAGTTACCGTTTAGGAGAAAAGTTTCATGACGTCAAGCTCGGGGTCTGTTTTTTGAACAAAAGGGGATGAAACTTCCCGCGGGGGTCTTATTATTTCTTCTATTCGTCGTTTTTTAGTCTGATTTGCTTGGACTAAGAGAGTTCACAATAATTTAAAACATTTCAGGATTTACCTCGATTTTCCTGGGATCCCCTCATTAGATCCGGACTTGGTGACACTAGGACCACCTCGGGAGTATAGTCTTTCAAATAAAAAAAGAATTTTCAAAATCGGTCCTCAATTGACGAAAAAATCGGTGAACATACGGAAAATGAAGTCGGTAACAAAGGAAAAGTTTGAGGATTTTCCTCGATTTCCGTGGGATCCCCTCATCAGATCCGGACTTGGTGACAATGGGACCACCTCAGGAGTATACCCTTTCAAATAAAAAAAGAAATTTTAAAATCGGTCCACATTTGACGAAGAAATCGGTGAACATACATAAAAGGAAAAAAATTTGACAATTTTTCTCGATTTCCATGGGAGCCCTTTATCAGATCCGGACTTGGTGACAATGGGACCACCTCTGGAGCATACCCTTTCAAATAAAAGAAGAATTTTCAAAATCGGTCCACAATTAACGGAGATATCGGTGAACATACATAAAAGGAAAAAAAAAACATACATACAGCCGAACATAGAACCTCCTCCTTTTTTGAAGTCGGTAAAACTCAGTCGACCCGAAAAATCGGTCCAGCCCAAGGGGGCGCCCTGGGCCCCCATGTCGATGTGAGAAAATAACTTACCACCTATTTTCATACCTGCCAAATATACAAAAAAAAATCATAAGAATCGGTCGACCCAAAGAATTGGTTCAGCCCAAGGGCCCCCCTGGGCCCCCATGTCTATGTGAAAAATAGCATACCACTTATTCTCATACCTACCAAATATACAAAACAAAAAATCATAAGAATCGGTCTAGCCGAAAAATCGGTTCAGTCCAATGGGCCCCCATGTCCATGTGAAAAATAGTTTTAAACCATCCCTGGATTATGTCGAACAAAACAAAACAAAAATTATTCAAATCGGTAAAGCCGTTTTTTAGTTTTAGCGTGACATACGAACGGCGATTCATGTTTATCTATTATATAGAAAGATATAGATATATAGATATAGAATAGATATAAATTATAACGAGTTTATTTCACTAAATTATATTACAATAATAGTAGATTATTATACGAGTTCCTGTGTAAATTGGACGCTTTAAGCCACAAGTGGTTTATAAAAGCACGAGTGAAACGAGTGCTTTTGTGAATCACGAGTGGCTTAAAGCGTTCAATCTATCCATAAAAATAGTATGACGTTTATCTGTCAGTTTCATTATTTCATGACAGAGAGTGTTTACACAAGCGAAAATTTGAAAATTCTGACAGTGTCGAACGATAAAGAATATTACACGTCACGATAAATCCACGTCAGAAGGTAGGTGCAGTCAACTCTGTACATCCCGCAAGACCCAATGATAATGACCGGTAGCCAGTGCTTCTATCCGTGGTGCTGTTGGGGCTGAGAGACTGTGTCTTCTGTCTTTCGACTTGCCGGGGAGTTGCTTATATAACAGGGTTGTCGCTGAGCGCAGACTGGGGGGGACAGCGCAAGGGTGTTTTTTTTGTCCTAGTGAGGGATGCGTAGAGTCGGCTCGATAGCGCTAACCGAGAGGGTGCTGCGGAACTACGCGGAAATTTGCTACAATTTACGTCATGTCGGCCAGTTGGGAAACCCAAAGGGTCGTAAAACCTTTTACCTGACCAGTCGAAAACAAACTCTCAATCAAAAAACAAGTCAAAATTCAAATCTCATTCAGACAAGAACTCACTATTCAACAGCCGCAAGGGCATAATTCAATCTAAAACCAGGACACGGTTTTTTTTATTCAAATTCAGTACAAAACCAATCCGGGAGAAGAAACGTTCAACATCAATCTGCAACTATTCCTAATATACAAATTTATTAAGTTCGCGAGTGTTTCAATACAAATCCAAAACATATGGTCCTTCGAGTAAAACAAATCTACACCCCAATCCATTACACGGCGTCTCCCACGACGGCGTATGAGGTCACCGGCTGTGACTCTTCAGGGCCGGCGTCGTATCGGCGTATGGCGGTGCCAAGAGGTTGATCGGGAAGCAATCTCGTAGCTGCAGGGTTGCTTCTCAGCAAATATGGCGTAGAGCCCGTCACGTCCCGGAGACTTTTATTGGCTTGGCTCAAGGTATGGGAGTCTACGAGCATCAGATCTCCAGGCTGGTACCGGGGCGTCGCTCGCCGGGTTTGGTCTCAGCTATGAAGTTTTCGTTTCTAATGATGGGGCGTATATCGTGCTGTACGTCGGTTGGAGTCCGTAGATGTCTGGCGAAGGTCAAATAGGCGGAAGAATATCCAAGACTCTGATTTAACACAGTGTTGGTGGCAAATTGGATTGACGGGAGCTTAGATGGCCAATTGGTGTGGGTGAATCCAACCGGGATGGACAGTATGGTCTTCATGTCTCAATTTTTTCCCTCTACCATGTTGGCGGCGGGGTGGTACACCGGGGTGAAAGCCTGGTCTATGTTTAGACAGTAGCAGACACTAATAAATTGCGTGCCGTTATAGTCGGAGAGATATCTCATCTATAGGACTGTGGCGCAGGCTTGGGCGGTTGCCTGTTTTAGGGCCTGAATCTCTATCCACCGGGAACTGCAATCTTCAATGATAAAGATCCAGATTTCGTCATTGGGTCCCTTTGAGAGAGGACCGAAGAGGTCGATAGAAAGTACCTCAAAACGTTGGTAAAGTACCGGTGTTTGGAGAAGGCCCGCGGGTTTCTGGTTGCTGGCTTTGTATCGTTAGCATTCAGGACAATTGTTGACATATTCTTTAATGGATTGTCGCATGCCGACTTTTCTTGTAAAGAAAAAGACAAATATAACAACAATAAGAGACTAGAGCAACGACGAACGACCCAATTCCCCTACTGGCCTGTGGACAACATCTTGGAGAAGGCATCACCAGGTGCGAGTTCCAGTCTCAACAAACCCTCTTCGACGTCGGTGGTGTACTTCGGTCCCGGTACCTCCAAGGTTAACCGCCGCCCCCGTAACTCTTGGCGCCCAACGTGGGGCTCTTCTCCAGCATGGCTGCTGGAAGGACCCTTTGAAAAAACCGAAGAGAAGAAGAAGATGGAAGCCAGCACCGACCTGGTGCCTCGAACAACAACCACCATCCACATTAGCCAGTAGGGGGCCACCTGCGGCCTAACATCAAACTGGAAGACTACGACTTCACCAGGTGTTCGACGCAGCCACAATGGACTCTGAGATCCTCACACCATTGCGGTTCTACTTCGGGGAGTACCCCGAGGCCTTCATCGACGACTTCGGCGACTACCTGTATTGGGCCAACCCGAAGAATGACATCACCCTCGCCCTCCGATTTAGCGACGACATCCCAGAGAGGTTGAGACGGGAAATGGAGGACTACACAGACATCCAGGACGTCTGGGATGTTTTGAGGAGGGCGTACGACGGCGAGTTCGACCAGGAGCTCGGTGTCCAGCCGCTAGAGTCGTCAAATTCGAAGGCCGGGTACAGCGACAAACACCTGGAGTACCCCGAGGACGCTCCAGAAAGCCGCTGGGATGGCTATGACTACCCGGAGGACC
The DNA here is from genome assembly GCA_963583935.1 of Diaperis boleti. Lineage (NCBI taxonomy): Eukaryota > Metazoa > Arthropoda > Insecta > Coleoptera > Tenebrionidae > Diaperis > Diaperis boleti. Next base: position 12,744,537 of record OY757242.1, read on the forward strand.
TGGAGGACGATATCGACGACAGAGTAGACTCGCCGACCTTCTACGTCCAACCCCTAGACTTCGGAGTCTACCCCGAGAATTTTATTAAGGACGTCGATTTTTACATCAATAACGACGAATCCCAAAGAAGGTGCGTCACCCACGTTCTCCGATTTGTCGAGAACGTGCCAAAAGAGATTAACCGACACCTGGAGGGCTTGAAGCGCGTCCAAGAAATCTACGAGGTACTCAGAGATGCGTACTGGGGAGTCTACAACGAGGAGATCTACAAAGACAAGGAAGAACGGATACAAAACTACCGCTGGGACGCTACTGGAAGCGACAGCGACGATATGGGCTACAACTAGGATGGGTCGCCCAACGAAGAGGTCTCCGACCCTGACCGAACCAGGAGTGGGCCGCGGCGCCCGCAAGAAGCGCAAGAAGAGGAGGCAGAACCGCAGGTCAAAGAGGGCCGCTTTGCAGGTGGAGATCTGTCCTCCTGTAGCCTCCAGTAGCAAGCACCTGGTACCGGAAGTCGCCACAACCGCCGCGTTACCACCAGCGGCGGCCGCACCCGAATATGACACAACCACCTCTCCGGAGCCTGAAGAAGCCGCCGCCGCCCGGAGTCCGCAGCAGGAGCTGTGCGATTTCTGGCCGACCGCTGTCGAGTCGTGGGATGACCTCCGCCACATGACCGTGGACGAGGTACTCGACCAATTCGTCGTCCCGCCACCGCCAGCCGACTTCGAGGATCTCCCGGAGCACCTGGACATTGTGCCACCACCAGACATCAACACAGTCAACGAGCCCGAGAAGAGAACAATAAAACAACAATGAGAGACTAGAGCAACGACGAACGACCCAATTCCCCTACTGGCCTGTGGACAACATCTTGGAGAAGGCATCACCAGGTGCGAGTTCCAGTCTCAACAAACCCTCTTCGACGTCGGTGGTGTACTTCGGTCCCGGTACCTCCAAGGCTAACCGCCGCCCCCGTAACAATATGAAAGACATCCTTCGGAAACGGTATATACCGAAGGGGGCTATAAAAGCCGTTTTGTCCTGGTTAGCCTCGTGCATACATATTTGGTAGTACCCGTTTCTGAGATCGAATCGATATGGAGCTTGCATTTCCGATGGCGTGAAGAAGGTCGTCAAGACGTGACAACGGAAATAAATCGGGTTTAGTGATTTCGTTCAGTTTCCGGTAGTCGGCGCATAGGCGTAAGCATCCGTCGGGCTTCGGGATCAGGCATTCTCGCACTCTAAGGTTCTCCCGAAGGAGGGCGTCAATTTCGTTTTTCAATTCCTGTTCGAACCTGGCTGCGGCGATAAGGCGGGTTACAGATCGGAGCATGGTCTCCTCTTGTGTGAGGGAGCAATTTCCTTGATACCAGTCCATGTGCATGTCAGCGATCAGGAAAAGGTATGCGCTGTGGGTCAAGGTGAGGGAGCGAGTGGGTAGGCAGAACTCGGCGAAGATGTCGCCCAAGAATGCTGTCCTCGGGGCGTCTCTCAGGTCAGGTCGTTCAGAGCTCTACATCGGGACGTTGGCGTTGTGTTCCAGGGCCGGTGTTAGTGGAGTATTCAGCGCCACCGCGTGGACAGGCGCGGTTCTAGCCGAATCGTTAATCGGCTTTAGGGTGGGTGTCTCACCTTTGGGAATGAATCCGTAGGTCTGATGGCGCTGACCGTTGAAGTGCCACCACTGGTGGGCGTGGTTAATTACTAGTCCGGCCTTGCATAAAAAATCTATACCCAAAAGAATCTGAGTTTCGGCGGCGTCGGGAATCGTTAGGCAAGAAGTTTCGATGATCCTTCCGTCGGCCTGGATGAGCTGTATCGTGAACTTTTGTTCACCTGTGATCACCTGATCACCTGAAATTCATCGACGCGATGGAGGCGGAGCCGTCAGGACAATTTCGTCGTATAAATCCAGGCTTTCCACAGCCACAGCACTGAAGCGTTGCCGTCGGTGTGGGCTGCTACATGGGCGGAAGTCTTAAGCACGTTTGTGGTTTCTGACCGAGTCGGCTGACTGGCTTCGGCACTGGATTTCTTACGACAGACATAGCTTCGTGGCCGTACAGTTTACAGTAATCGCACCGGGGGCGTCCTTTGGGCGTTTCTCTAACGCTGTATTTCTCGCAAGACCCAATGATAATGATCGGAGTTTAGTGCTTTTATCAGGGGTGCTGTTGGGCCTGAGAGACCGGGTCTTCTGTCTTTCGACTCGCCGGGGAGTTGCTTATATAACAAGGTTGTCGGTGAACGCAGACTCCTATTTTTGTCCTAGTGGGTGATGCGTAGAGTGGGCTCGGTGGCGCTAACCTAGAGGGTGCTGCGGAGCTTAATGGAACTACGCGGAAATTTGCTACAATATGCATTTTGGATGAAATCCGGTCTCTTCATTATTAACTACTAGTCAATAATGAAATTATTATTAACTACTAGGAAAGAAAAACAATTTCACACATCCTCGACAAACTATATAATGGTACATTTTACAGCTAGTAGTGAAAAATTATTAATTTTGTGGATCATATCACCATTACATGCAAGATAACACATATCTAACAACAGTAGAAGATTATATTGATAAACTCTTATCGCCTCCCGTGTGACCATGTCATTACGTCAACAACCATGGTTTCGATAGCAGCGGCTTTAGCCATACTTTTTGTTGCAGCTGTATCTCTCAAACTATATTTAAAATTAACCAGACGATGGTGCGCGAGCCAAGTGTGTCTGGTAGGAAAAACGGCTATTGTGACTGGAGCTAGTGCAGGCAAGTCCCAATAATTTTAATTATCTGTCTCACAAAACTTTTGTTATATAGGTATAGATTACGAAACAGCTCTAGATTTTGCTAAAAGGGGAGCTCGAGTAATTTTAGCATGCAGAAATCGCACGAAAGCGGAACATGTCAAAGAAAAAATAATAAATGAAACAGGAAACCGAAACATTTTGATAAAGACTGTAGATTTGTCTTCGTTTGGTTCAGTTAGAGCTTTTGCGAAAGACGTTAACGAAACTGTTGACCGTCTAGATATCCTAGTTAACAATGCTGGTGCTGCTGGAATTGAAGGTAAAAAAACGGCTGATGATTTACCATGGCTGATGCAGGTGAATTACTTTTCCAGTGTCTTGTTGACACTTTTGTTAATAGGTAAATATAAGTCGGAATTTGAAAATTCTGTTTTTCATATATTTTTTTCAGATTTGTTGAAAAAATCGGCTCCTAGCCGTATCATAAATGTATCGTCAATAGCTGCAAAATACGCCAAAAGATTCGATATAAACAGTCTGGACAAAAATTTACCAAGCTTTGAAATGTATGCCTATTCAAAATTGGGCAATATTCTTTTCACTCAAGAACTTGCAAACAAACTTCAAGGAACCGAGGTGAAGGCATATTCGCTGCATCCAGGATTGGTGGCAACCGATATTTTCGACAATATTTCTGGGGTCCCAAAGTACATATTTTCTGCGATTCTGCCATTGTATTCTATCGTATGTGTGATTTTTTTTTATACATAAAACATCTATTTGTAATCATTGCAGACGAGTGATGAAGGCGCCCAAACAACCGTACATTGTTCGGTAGCAAACGGAATTGAAGAGTATAATGGTGATCATTTTGAGAACTGTAAGAGGATTAGAACTTATAAAACGGCACGGGATCCAAGCCTGTCTGGCCGATTGTGGACCAAAACTGTAGATCTCATTGGATTGAAACCAAACGAAAATCCGTTTTAGATTATTTAATTGACAAAAATGATTAAAATAATATACAGCGTTTTAGATTATTTCATTGACAAAAATGATTAAAGTAATATACAAGGCTTTCATTTTATTCGCTAACGCCTGCCAAATTTTAAATAGGCAACACATAATTCATACCACAGGCTGAAAATTTGTTAATTAATTTGAAAACTAATAAATAGTAACCATTTTCATATTCTTAAACATGTATATAAATGTCAGCCTTCAATGTGAAAAATTTTACTCATAAATAATTTATTATGTGTTGCCTATTTAAAATTTGGCAGGCGTTAGCAAATAAAATGAAAACACTGTACTTTATCTACAACTGCTATAGAATGACGCCATTATACCACTCATATGACGACATTTACAGCGGAGGACTTGAGGGCCTTACCCCTATGATATATTAGAAAAGAATTTATTTTTATTACCATGAAGATGTGGCTTGTCTGTCTATTTCTCAGTCACCCTGTACACTTACTCACTTCCTCATTTTGTTTATTACAATAAAAAATATATTGGATGATGTAACACTGCAATGGGATTTCAGGCATGATCAGAAGCTTTAACAAAAGTACTAATTTCTTGAAATGAATGAATTCCTTGGAATTTCGGTAATCTGCTGATAAGACATAATAACAGTTGCAATTACTATTGTTACGCAATTTTTATTCACTGAAAACTGATAAGAATATCGTCATATACGTAATTCATATCCTGCCATGTGGTTACAATAAATGGTTGCACGAAATACAAATTTGAAAGTTTACTAAATCTTTTCAAAGCACACGCTTTGTGAATTGAGCGGCAGACAAAATGGCCATTTGTCATTGCCTATTAACAGCTATCAAATTAAATAAATAGCTACGGTGATATATTTATATATTTAGTTATAATACCCACACAGCACCAGAATATCTGGTGGATATCTTGAAGATATCCCAGTTTTGCTTTAGAATATCCGGTGGATGTCTTACGAAAAGTAAACGGATGGTAAAATGGGACTAAAGTGGAGATCCTCACGATATTTGCATACACATAATATAATATTAGTAATTAATATTAGTTAGTATAGCTAATTTATTCAAATAAAAAAAATAATAATAAAATAATATATAATGTAAATATTAAATACAATAATAACTAATAATACAAATAAAAAAAATTAGCTTATTTTGCTAAATTCTTTATTGCTATAGCAAACGTCGATAATGATGAAACTATGAAACTCAGACATCTTGTATAGTATATTGTTTGGATATACTATATTGGATATCCCAAGGATGTCTATTGCTTGGACCTACCATCTATCTATAAGTTGGATATATTATATTGGATATCCCACGGACGTTCACTGCTTGGACGTACCATCAATCTCTACGTTGGATATCCTCGCGATATCTTGTACGGTATATCGTGTGGACGGCATTGCATGGACGGCCGACACATCGATTGACTGATTATATACTGGATATCCCTAGGATATCATGTGCTATATGGGTATATGCCTCCTTCTGCAATATGTATTTCTCAAAACGAATACAATAAGTGAATTTCACAATTCTAACCTAATATTGAGCACCTGTAGAAGAAAGCTCACAGATAATAAAAAATGCTAATCTTCAAAATGCAAAAAAAAAGAAAAGGAATCTAGCAGTGGAAAAATGGTAAAAACCACGAGGAACTATAATGGAAACAGAACAACCTGATAATAGCAAACAGTGAATTCAAACACAAAACAGTAGACAAATAAAGAAGAATGAAAATTTAGAAATTTGCAAGAGTTGAGAGGAGTGGAAAAACTTAAACAGTCAATGGATTAAAGAGAAAATAAAAAATGTAACAATTAGACAAATCAGAACATATAAAGTGAGAGAACGAGATATAATAAAGGAATACTGTAACGCAACTTTCACAACCGAGATCGTAACGTACAATCGTATCGTAACAAAAACAGTAACTGTGCGTGTCAGCTCTGACGCGCGACTGGAGCTTACTCTTAAAGTACGATATTTTGAAGTGAAACTTCTTAATCGAGGTGTAAGTACGAAAATATGAAACAGAAGTCAATAAAGAAACCAAGAAAGTGAGAAAATGAGAAACTAAAAAACTGAACAATTGATAAATTTAGAAACTCTGAATCTGAGAAACCGACAAGCTTAGAAGCTGAGAAACTAAAAAACTGAGAAAATCTTAAGTTGTGAAACTGAGAAGGGAACTTGAAAAACTGAAAACTTTAGTAATGTGAAACTTAAGCTGCCAAACCTAAGAATCTGAAAACTGAGAAACTGGGAATCTGAGAATCTGAGAAAGTGAGGAACTGAGAAAGTGAGGAACTGAGAAAGTGAGGAACTGAGAAACTGAATACTGAGAAATAGAGAAACTGAGAAACTGGTAAAATGAGAAACTAGGAAACTGAGAATCTAGGAAATTGAGAAACAGAGAAACTCATGAACTGATAAATTGATAAAATTATTTCTGAGAAACTATGAAACCATCCAAATTAGAATCCAAAAAAGTGAGAAAATGAGAAATTGGAAAACTGAACAATTGAGAAATTCAGAAACTCTGAATATGAGAAATTGATAAGCTTGGAAACTGAGAAACTAAGAAACTGAGAAAATCTTAAGGTGCGAAGCTGAGAAGGGAACTTGAAAACTGAAAATTTTAGTAATGTGAAACTTAAACTGTCAAACCTAAGAATCTGAAAACTAAGAAACTGGAAATATGAGAATCTGAGGAATTGAGAAACTGAATACTGGGAAATAGGGAAACTGAGAAACTGATAAACTGAGAAACTAGGGATCTGAGAAAGTGAGGAACTCAGAAATAGATAAACTGAGAATCTGAAAACCTGAGAAACTAGGAATTTGAGAACCTGAGAAGCTTATGAGTTGGGAAAGTGAGAAACTGGAGAAAATAGTAACCTGAGAATCTGAAAAAGCGAGAAAGTGAATAACTGGAAACTGGAAAATAGGGAAACTGAGAAACTGAGAAACTAGGAAACTGAGAATCTAGGAAACTGAGAAACTCATGAACTGATAAATTGATAAAATTATTTCTGAGAAACTATGAAACCATGTAACTTAGAAACCAAAAAAGTGAGAAAATGAAAAACTGAAAAACTGAACAATTGAGAAATTCAGAAACTTTGAATCTGAAAAATTTATAAGCTTAGAAGCTGAGAAACTTACAAACAGAAAAATTTAAGGTAAGAAACTGAGAAGGGAACTTGAAAACTGAAAACTTTAGTAATGTGAAACTTAAGCTGCCAAACCTAAGAGTCTGAAAACTGAGAAACTGGGAATCTGAGAAAGTGAGGAACCGAGAAAATGGATACTGGGAAATAGAGAAACTGAGAAACTGATAAACTGAGAAACTAGGGATCTGAGAAAGTGAGGAACTCAGAAATAGATAAACTGAGAATCTGAAAACCTGAGAAACTAGGAATTTGAGAACCTGAGAAGCTTATGAGTTGGGAAAGTGAGAAACTGGACAAAATAGTAACCTGATAATCTGAAAAAGCGAGAAAGTGAATAACTGGAAACTGGAAAATATGGAAACTGAGAAACTGAGAAACTAGGAAACTGAGAAACTCATGAACTGATAAATTGATAAAATTATTTCTGAGAAACTATGAAACCATGTAACTTAGAAACCAAGAAAGTGAGAAAATGAAAAACTGAAAAACTGAACAATTGAGAAATTCAGAAACTTTGAATCTGAAAAATTTATAAGCTTAGAAGCTGAGAAACTTACAAACAGAAAAATTTAAGGTAAGAAACTGAGAAGGGAACTTGAAAACTGAAAACTTTAGTAATGTGAAACTTAAGCTGCCAAACCTAAGAGTCTGAAAACTGAGAAACTGGGAATCTGAGAATCTGAGAAAGTGAGGAACCGAGAAAATGGATACTGGGAAATAGAGAAACTGAGAAACTGATAAACTGAGAAACTAGGGATCTGAGAAAGTGAGGAACTCAGAAATAGATAAACTGAGAATCTGAAAACCTGAGAAACTAGGAATTTGAGAATCTGAGAAGCGTATGAGTTGGGAAAGTGAGAAACTGGAGAAAATAGTAACCTGAGAATCTGAAAAAGCTAGAAAGTGAATAACTGGAAACTGGAAAATAAGGAAACTGAGAAACTGAGAAACTAGGAAACTGAGAATGTAGGAAACTGAGAAACTGAGAAACTCATGAACTGATAAATGGATAAAATTATTTCTAAGAAACTATGAAACTATGCAACTTAGAAACCAAGAAAGTGAAAAAATGAGAAATTGAGAAACTGAAAACTGAACAATTGATAAATTTAGAAACTCTAAATCTGAGAAACCGACAAGCTTAGAAGCTGAGAAACTAAGAAACTGAGAAAATCTTAAGTTGAGAAACTGGGAAGGGAACTTGAAAACTGAAAACTTTAGTAATGGGAAACTTAAGGTGCCAAACCTAAGAATCTGAAAACTAAGAAACTGGGAATCTGAGAATCTGAGAAAATGAGGAATTGAGAAACTGAATACTGGGAAATAGGGGAAACTGAAAAACTGAGAAACTAGGAAACTGAGAAACTAGGAAACTGAGAAACTCAAGAACTGATAAATTGATAAAATTATTTCTGAGAAACTATGAAACCATGCAACTTAGAAACCAAGAAAGTGAGAAAATGAGAAATTGAGAAACTGAAAAACTGAACAATTGAGAAATTCAGAAACTCTGAATCTGAAAAATTGATAAGCTTGGAAGCTGAGAAACTAAGAAACTGAGAAAATTTTAAGGTGAGAAACTGAGAAGGGAACTTGGAAAACTCAAAACTTTAGTAATGTGAAACTTAAGCTGCTAAACCCAAGAATCTGAAAACTGAGAAACTGGGAATCTGAGAATCTGAGAAAGTGAGGAACTGAGAAACTGAATACTGGGAAATAGGGAAACTGAGAAAATGATAAACTGAGAAACTAGGGGTCTGAGAAAGTGAGGAACTCAGAAATAGATAAACTGAGAATATGAAAACCTGAGAAACTAGGAATTTGAGAATCTGAGAAGCTTATGAGTTGGGAAAATGAAAAACTGAAGAAAATAGTAACCTGAGAATCTGAAAAAGCGAGAAAGTGAATAACTGGAAACTTGAAAATAGGAAAACTGAGAAAAAAATGAGAAACTAGGAAACTGGGAATCTAGGAAACTGAGAAACTCATGAACTGATAAATTGATAAAATTATTTCTGAGAAACTATGAAACCATGCAACTTAGAAACCAAGAAAGTGAGAAAATGAGAAATTGAGAAACTGAAAAGAAGCTGAGAAACTAAGAAACTGAGAAAATCTTAGGTTGAGAAATTGGGAAGGGAACTTGAAAACTGAAAATTTTAGTAATGTTAAACTTAAGCTGCCCAACCTAAGAATCTGAAAACTAAGAAACCGGGAATCTGAGAATCTGAGAAAATGAGGAACTGAGAAACTGAATACTTGGAAATAGGGAAACTGAGAAACTGATAAACTGAGAAACTAGGGGTCTAAGAAAGTGAGAAAGTGAGAAAGTCAGAAATAGATAAACTGATAATCTAAAAACCTGAGAAACTAGAAATTTGAGAATCTGAGAAGCTTATGAGCTTGGAAAGTGAGAAACTGGAGAAAATAGCAACCTGAGAATCTGAAAAAGCTAGAAAGTGAATAACTGGAAACTGGAAACTGAGAAACTGATAAACTGAGAAACTAGGGGTCTCAGAAAGTGAGAAATTGAGGAACTCAGAAATAGTTCAAATGAGAATCTGAAAAGCTGAGAAACTAGGAATTTGAGTATCTGAGGAGCTTATGAGTTGGGAAAGTGAGAAACTGGAGAAAATAGTAACCTGAGATTCTAAAAAAGCTAGAAAGTGAATAACTGGAAACTGGAAAATAGGGAAACTGAGAAACTGAGAAACTGAGAAACTAGGAAACTGACAATCTAGGAAACTGAAAAACTGAGAAGCTCATGAACTGATAAATTGATAAAATTATTTCTGAGAAACTATGAAACCATGCAACTTAGAAACCAAGAAAGTGAGAAAATGAGAAATTGAGAAACTGAAAACTGAACAATTGATAAATTTAGAAACTCTGAATCTGAGAAACCGACAAGCTTAGAAGCTGAGAAACTAAGAAACTGAGAAAATCTTAAGTTGAGAAACTGGGAAGGGAACTTGAAAATTGAAAACTTTAGTAATGGGAAACTTAAGCTGTCAAACCTAAGAATCTGAAAACTAAGAAACTGGGAATCTGAGAATCTGAGAAAGTGAAGAATTGAGAAAATGAATACTGGGAAATAGGGAAACTGAGAAACTAGGAAACTGAGAAACTCATGAACTGATAAATTGATAAAATTATTTCTGAAAAACTATGAAACCATGCAACTTAGAAACCAAGAAAGTGAAAAAATGAGAAACTAAAAAACTGAACAATTGATAAATTTAGAAACTCTGAATCTGAGAAATTGATAAGCTTGGAAGCTGAGAAACTAAGAAACTGAGAAAATTTTAAGGTGAGAAACTGAGAAGGGAACTTGGAAAACTGAAAACTTAAGTAATATGAAATTTAAGCTGCTAAACCTAAGAATCTGAAAACTGAGAAACTGGGAGTCTGAGAATCTAAGAAAGTGAGGAACCGAGAAAATGGATACTGGGAAATAGAGAAACTGAGAAACTGATAAACTGAGAATCTAGGAAACTGAGCAACAGAAAATCTCAGAAACTTAGTAACCGTAAAGCTGAAAAACTGAGAAACTCCTTAACTGATAAATTGATAAAATTATTTCTGAAAAACTATGAAACCATGCAACTTAGAAACCAAGAAAGTGAGAAAATGAGAAATTGAGAAACTGAAAAACTGAACAACTGAGAAATTCAGAAACTCTGAATCTGAAAAATTGATAAGCTTGGAAGCTGAGAAACTAAGAAACTGAGAAAATTTTAAGGTGAGAAACTGAGAAGGGAACTTGGAAAACTCAAAACTTTAGTAATGTGAAACTTAAGCTGCTAAACCCAAGAATCTGAAAACTGAGAAACTGGGAATCTGAGAATCTGAGAAAGTGAGGAACTGAGAAACTGAATACTGGGAAATAGGGAAACTGAGAAAATGATAAACTGAGAAACTAGGGGTCTGAGAAAGTGAGGAACTCAGAAATAGATAAACTGAGAATATGAAAACCTGAGAAACTAGGAATTTGAGAATCTGAGAAGCTTATGAGTTGGGAAAATGAAAAACTGAAGAAAATAGTAACCTGAGAATCTGAAAAAGCGAGAAAGTGAATAACTGGAAACTTGAAAATAGGAAAACTGAGAAACTGAGAAACTAGGAAACTGGGAATCTAGGAAACTGAGAAACTCATGAACTGATAAATTGATAAAATTATTTCTGAGAAACTATGAAACCATGCAACTTAGAAACCAAGAAAGTGAGAAAATGAGAAATTGAGAAACTGAAAAACTGAACAATTGAGAAATTCAGAAACTCTGAATCTGATAAATTGATAAGCTTGGAAGCTGAGAAACTAAGAAACTGAGAAAATTTTAAGGTGAGAAACTGAGAAGGAAACTTGGAAAACTCAAAACTTTAGTAATGTGAAACTTAAGCTGCTAAACCCAAGAATCTGAAAACTGAGAAACTGGGAATCTGAGAATCTCAGAAAGTGAGGAACCGACAAACTGGATACTGGGAAATAGGGAAACTTAGAAACTAGGAAACTGAGAATCTATTAAACTGAGCAACAGAAAATCTCAGAAACTTAGTAACCGTGAAGCCGCGAAACTGAGAAACTCATGAACTGATAAATTGATAAAATTATTTCTGAGAAACTATGAAACCATCCAACTTAGAAACCAAGAAAGTGAGAAAATGAGAAATTGGGAAACTGAACAATTGAGAAATTCAGAAACTCTGAATCTGAGAAATTGATAAGCTTGGAAACTGAGAAACTAAGAAACTGAGAAAATCTTAAGGTGAGAATCTGAGAAGGGAACTTGAAAACTGAAAATTTTAGTAATGTGAAACTTAAGCTGCCATACCTAAGAATCTGAAAACTAGGAAACTGGGAATCTGAGAATCTGAGAAAATGAGGAATTGAGAAACTCAATACTGGGAAATAGGGAAACTGAGAAACTGATAAACTGAGAAACTAGGATCTGAGAAAGTGAAAAAGTGAGGAACTCAGAAATAGATAAACTGAGAATCTGAAAGCCTGAGAAACTAGGAATTTGAGAACCTGAGAAGCTTATGAGTTGGGAAAGTGAGAAACTGGAGAAAATAGTAACCTGAGAATCTGAAAAAGCGAGAAAGTGAATAACTGGAAACTGGAAAATAGGGAAACTGAGAAACTGAGAAACTAGGAAACTGAGAATCTAGGAAACTGAGAAACTCATGAACTGATAGATTGATAAAATTATTTCTGAGAAACTATGAAACCATCCAACTTAAAAACCAACAAAGTGAGAAATTGAGAAACTGAACAATTGAGAAATTCAGAAACTCTGAATCTGAAAAATTGATAAGCTTAGAAGCTGAGAAACTTAGAAACTGAGAAACATTTAAGGTAAGAAGCTGAGAAGGGAACTTGAAAAACTGAAAACTTTAGTAATGTGAAACTTAAGCTGTCAAACCTAAGAATCTGAAAACTAAGAAACTGGGAATCTGAGAATCTGAGAAAGTGAGGAATTGACAAACTGAATACTGGGAAATAGGGAAACTGAGAAACTGATAAACTGAGAAACTAGGGGTCTGAGAAAGTGAGGAACTCAGAAATAGATAAACTGAGAATCTGAAAACCTGAGAAACTAGGAATTTGAGAATCTGAGAAGCTTATGAGTTGGGAAAGTGAGAAAGTGGAGAAAATAGTAACCTGAGAATCTCAAAAAGCGAGAAAGTGAATAACTGGAAATTGGAAAATAGGAAAGCTGAGAAACTGAGAAACTAGGAAACTGAAAATCTAGGAAACTGAGAAACTCATGAACTGATAAATTGATAAAATTATTTCTAAGAAACTATGAAACCTTGCAACTTAGAAACCAAGAAAGTGAGAAAATGAGAAAATGAGAAATTGAGAAACTGAAAAACTGAACAATTGAGAAATTCAGAAACTCTGAATCTGAAAAATTGATAAGCTTGGAAGCTGAGAAACTAAGAAACTGAGAAAATTTTAAGGTGAGAAACTGAGAAGGGAACTTGGAAAACTCAAATCTTTAGTAATGTGAAACTTAAGCTGCTAAACCCAAGAATCTGAAAACTGAGAAACTGGGAATCTGAGAATCTCAGAAAGTGAGGAACCGAGAAACTGGATACTGGGAAATAGGGAAACTGAGAAACTAGGAAACTGAGAATCTATTAAACTGAGCAACAGAAAATCTCAAAAACTTAGTAACCGTGAAGCCGCGAAACTGAGAAACTCATGAACTGATAAATTGATAAAATTATTTCTGAGAAACTATGAAACCATCCAACTTAGAAACCAAGAAAGTGAGAAAATGAGAAATTGGGAAACTGAACAATTGAGAAATTCAGAAACTCTGAATCTGAGAAATTGATAAGCTTGGAAACTGAGAAACTAAGAAACTGAGAAAATCTTAAGGTGAGAATCTGAGAAGGGAACTTGAAAACTGAAAATTTTAGTAATGTGAAACTTAAGCTGCCATACCTAAGAATCTGAAAACTAGGAAACTGGAAATCTGAGAATCTGAGAAAATGAGGAATTGAGAAACTGAATACTGGGAAATAGGGAAACTGAGAAACTGATAAACTGAGAAACTAGGATCTGAGAAAGTGAGAAAGTGAGAAACTCAGAAATAGATAAACTGAGAATCTGAAAGCCTGAGAAACTAGGAATTTGAGAACCTGAGAAGCTTATGAGTTGGGAAAATGAAAAACTAGAGAAAATAGTAACCGGAGAATCTGAAAAAGCGAGAAAGTGAATAACTGGAAACTGGAAAATAAGGAAACTGAGAAACTGAGAAACTAGGAAACTGAGAATCTAGGAAACTGAGAAACTCATGAACTGATAAATTGATAAAATTGTTTCTGAGGAACTATGAAACCATGTAACTTAGAAACCAAGAAAGTGAGAAAATGAAAAACTGAAAACTGAACAATTGATAAATTTAGAAACTCTGAATCTGAGAAACCGACAAGCTTAGAAGCTGAGAAACTAAGAAACTGAGAAAATCTTAAGTTGAGAAACTGGGAACGGAACTTGAAAATTGAAAACTTTAGTAATGGGAAACTTAAGCTGTCAAACCTAAGAATCTGAAAACTAAGAAACTGGGAATCTGAGAAAGTGAAGAATTGAGAAAATGAATACTGGGAAATAGGGAAACTGAGAAACTACTAAACTGAGAAACTAGGGGTCTAAGAAAGTGAGAAAGTGAGAAAGTCAGAAATAGATAAACTGATAATCTAAAAACCTGAGAAACTAGAAATATGAGAATCTGAGAAGCTTATGAGCTTGGAAAGTGAGAAACTGGAGAAAATAGCAACCTGAGAATCTGAAAAAGCTAGAAAGTGAATAACTGGAAACTGGAAACTGAGAAACTGATAAACTGAGAAACTAGGGGTCTCAGAAAGTGAGAAATTGAGGAACTCAGAAATAGTTCAAATGAGAATCTGAAAAGCTGAGAAACTAGGAATTTGAGTATCTGAGGAGCTTATGAGTTGGGAAAGTGAGAAACTGGAGAAAATAGTAACCTGAGATTCTAAAAAAGCTAGAAAGTGAATAACTGGAAACTGGAAAATAGGGAAACTGAGAAACTGAGAAACTAGGAAACTGAGAATCTAGGAAACTGAAAAACTGAGAAGCTCATGAACTGATAAATTGATAAAATTATTTCTGAGAAACTATGAAACTATGCAACTTAGAAACCAAGAAAGTGAGAAAATGAGAAATTGAGAAACTGAAAACTGAACAATTGATAAATTTAGAAACTCTAAATCTGAGAAACCGACAAGCTTAGAAGCTGAGAAACTAAGAAACTGAGAAAATCTTAAGTTGAGAAACTGGGAAGGGAACTTGAAAACTGAAAACTTTAGTAATGGGAAACTTAAGGTGCCAAACCTAAGAAACTGAAAACTAAGAAACTGGGAATCTGAGAATCTGAGAAAATGAGGAATTGAGAAACTGAATACTGGGAAATAGGGGAAACTGAAAAACTGAGAAACTAGGAAACTGAGAAACTAGGAAACTGAGAAACTCATGAACTGATAAATTGATAAAATTATTTCTGAGAAACTATGAAACCATGCAACTTAGAAACCAAGAAAGTGAGAAAATGAGAAATTGAGAAATTGAAAAACTGAACAATTGAGAAATTCAGAAACTCTGAATCTGAAAAATTGATAAGCTTGGAAGCTGAGAAACTAAGAAACTGAGAAAATTTTAAGGTGAGAAACTGAGAAGGGAACTTGGAAAACTCAAAACTTTAGTAATGTGAAACTTAAGCTGCTAAACCCAAGAATCTGAAAACTGAGAAACTGGGAATCTGAGAATCTGAGAAAGTGAGGAACTGAGAAACTGAATACTGGGAAATAGGGAAACTGAGAAAATGATAAACTGAGAAACTAGGGGTCTGAGAAAGTGAGGAACTCAGAAATAGATAAACTGAGAATATGAAAACCTGAGAAACTAGGAATTTGAGAATCTGAGAAGCTTATGAGTTGGGAAAATGAAAAACTGAAGAAAATAGTAACCTGAGAATCTGAAAAAGCGAGAAAGTGAATAACTGGAAACTTGAAAATAGGAAAACTGAGAAAAAAATGAGAAACTAGGAAACTGGGAATCTAGGAAACTGAGAAACTCATGAACTGATAAATTGATAAAATTATTTCTGAGAAACTATGAAACCATGCAACTTAGAAACCAAGAAAGTGAGAAAATGAGAAATTGAGAAACTGAAAAGAAGCTGAGAAACTAAGAAACTGAGAAAATCTTAGGTTGAGAAATTGGGAAGGGAACTTGAAAACTGAAAATTTTAGTAATGTTAAACTTAAGCTGCCCAACCTAAGAATCTGAAAACTAAGAAACCGGGAATCTGAGAATCTGAGAAAATGAGGAACTGAGAAACTGAATACTGGGAAATAGGGAAACTGAGAAACTGATAAACTGAGAAACTAGGGGTCTAAGAAAGTGAGAAAGTGAGAAAGTCAGAAATAGATAAACTGATAATCTAAAAACCTGAGAAACTAGAAATTTGAGAATCTGAGAAGCTTATGAGCTTGGAAAGTGAGAAACTGGAGAAAATAGCAACCTGAGAATCTGAAAAAGCTAGAAAGTGAATAACTGGAAACTGGAAACTGAGAAACTGATAAACTGAGAAACTAGGGGTCTCAGAAAGTGAGAAATTGAGGAACTCAGAAATAGTTCAAATGAGAATCTGAAAAGCTGAGAAACTAGGAATTTGAGTATCTGAGGAGCTTATGAGTTGGGAAAGTGAGAAACTGGAGAAAATAGTAACCTGAGATTCTAAAAAAGCTAGAAAGTGAATAACTGGAAACTGGAAAATAGGGAAACTGAGAAACTGAGAAACTGAGAAACTAGGAA
Organism: Diaperis boleti; assembly: GCA_963583935.1. Taxonomy (NCBI): domain Eukaryota; kingdom Metazoa; phylum Arthropoda; class Insecta; order Coleoptera; family Tenebrionidae; genus Diaperis; species Diaperis boleti. The sequence goes on from OY757242.1 coordinate 12,760,838, forward strand.
ACTGACAATCTAGGAAACTGAAAAACTGAGAAGCTCATGAACTGATAAATTGATAAAATTATTTCTGAGAAACTATGAAACCATGCAACTTAGAAACCAAGAAAGTGAGAAAATGAGAAATTGAGAAACTGAAAACTGAACAATTGATAAATTTAGAAACTCTGAATCTGAGAAACCGACAAGCTTAGAAGCTGAGAAACTAAGAAACTGAGAAAATCTTAAGTTGAGAAACTGGGAACGGAACTTGAAAATTGAAAACTTTAGTAATGGGAAACTTAAGCTGTCAAACCTAAGAATCTGAAAACTAAGAAACTGGGAATCTGAGAATCTGAGAAAGTGAAGAATTGAGAAAATGAATACTGGGAAATAGGGAAACTGAGAAACTAGGAAACTGAGAAACTCATGAACTGATAAATTGATAAAATTATTTCTGAAAAACTATGAAACCATGCAACTTAGAAACCAAGAAAGTGAAAAAATGAGAAACTAAAAAACTGAACAATTGATAAATTTAGAAACTCTGAATCTGAGAAATTGATAAGCTTGGAAGCTGAGAAACTAAGAAACTGAGAAAATTTTAAGGTGAGAAACTGAGAAGGGAACTTGGAAAACTGAAAACTTAAGTAATATGAAATTTAAGCTGCTAAACCTAAGAATCTGAAAACTGAGAAACTGGGAGTCTGAGAATCTAAGAAAGTGAGGAACCGAGAAAATGGATACTGGGAAATAGAGAAACTGAGAAACTGATAAACTGAGAATCTAGGAAACTGAGCAACAGAAAATCTCAGAAACTTAGTAACCGTAAAGCTGAAAAACTGAGAAACTCCTTAACTGATAAATTGATAAAATTATTTCTGAAAAACTATGAAACCATGCAACTTAGAAACCAAGAAAGTGAGAAAATGAGAAATTGAGAAACTGAAAAACTGAACAACTGAGAAATTCAGAAACTCTGAATCTGAAAAATTGATAAGCTTTGAAGCTGAGAAACTAAGAAACTGAGAAAATTTTAAGGTGAGAAACTGAGAAGGGAACTTGGAAAACTCAAATCTTTAGTAATGTGAAACTTAAGCTGCTAAACCCAAGAATCTGAAAACTGAGAAACTGGGAATCTGAGAATCTGAGAAAGTGAGGAACTGAGAAACTGAATACTGGGAAATAGGGAAACTGAGAAAATGATAAACTGAGAAACTAGGGGTCTGAGAAAGTGAGGAACTCAGAAATAGATAAACTGAGAATATGAAAACCTGAGAAACTAGGAATTTGAGAATCTGAGAAGCTTATGAGTTGGGAAAATGAAAAACTGAAGAAAATAGTAACCTGAGAATCTGAAAAAGCGAGAAAGTGAATAACTGGAAACTTGAAAATAGGAAAACTGAGAAACTGAGAAACTAGGAAACTGGGAATCTAGGAAACTGAGAAACTCATGAACTGATAAATTGATAAAATTATTTCTGAGAAACTATGAAACCATGCAACTTAGAAACCAAGAAAGTGAGAAAATGAAAAACTGAAAAACTGAACAATTGATAAATTTAGAAACTCTGAATCTGGGAAACCGACAAGCTTAGAAGCTGAGAAACTAAAAAACTGAGAAAATCTTAAGTTGTGAAACTGAGAAGGGAACTTGAAAAACTGAAAACTTTAGTAATGTGAAACTTAAGCTGTCAAACCTCAGAATCTGAAAACTAAGAAACTGGGAATCTGAGAAAGTGAAGAATTGAGAAACTGAATACTGGGAAATAGGGAAACTGAGAAACTAGGGGTCTGAGAAAGTGAGAAAGTGAGGAACTCAGAAATAGATAAACTGAGAATCTGAAAACCTGAGAAACTAGGAATTTGAGAATCTGAGAAGCTTATGAGTTGGGAAAGTGAGAAAGTGGAGAAAATAGTAACCTGAGAATCTCAAAAAGCGAGAAAGTGAATAACTGGAAATTGGAAAATAGGAAAGCTGAGAAACTGAGAAACTAGGAAACTGAAAATCTAGGAAACTGAGAAACTCATGAACTGATAAATTGATAAAATTATTTCTAAGAAACTATGAAACCTTGCAAGTTAGAAACCAAGAAAGTGAGAAAATGAGAAAATGAGAAATTGAGAAACTGAAAAACTGAACAATTGAGAAATTCAGAAACTCTGAATCTGAAAAATTGATAAGCTTTGAAGCTGAGAAACTAAGAAACTGAGAAAATTTTAAGGTGAGAAACTGAGAAGGGAACTTGGAAAACTCAAATCTTTAGTAATGTGAAACTTAAGCTGCTAAACCCAAGAATCTGAAAACTGAGAAACTGGGAATCTGAGAATCTCAGAAAGTGAGGAACCGACAAACTGGATACTGGGAAATAGGGAAACTGAGAAACTAGGAAACTGAGAATCTATTAAACTGAGCAACAGAAAATCTCAAAAACTTAGTAACCGTGATGCCGCGAAACTGAGAAACTCATGAACTGATAAATTGATAAAATTATTTCTGAGAAACTATGAAACCATCCAACTTAGAAACCAAGAAAGTGAGAAAATGAGAAATTGGGAAACTGGACAATTGAGAAATTCAGAAACTCTGAATCTGAGAAATTGATAAGCTTGGAAACTGAGAAACTAAGAAACTGAGAAAATCTTAAGGTGAGAATCTGAGAAGGGAACTTGAAAACTGAAAATTTTAGTAATGTGAAACTTAAGCTGCCATACCTAAGAATCTGAAAACTAGGAAACTGGGAATCTGAGAATCTGAGAAAATGAGGAATTGAGAAACTGAATACTGGGAAATAGGGAAACTGAGAAACTGATAAACTGAGAAACTAGGATCTGAGAAAGTGAGAAAGTGAGAAACTCAGAAATAGATAAACTGAGAATCTGAAAGCCTGAGAAACTAGGAATTTGAGAACCTGAGAAGCTTATGAGTTGGGAAAATGAAAAACTAGAGAAAATAGTAACCGGAGAATCTGAAAAAGCGAGAAAGTGAATAACTGGAAACTGGAAAATAAGGAAACTGAGAAACTGAGAAACTAGGAAACTGAGAATCTAGGAAACTGAAAAACTCATGAACTGATAAATTGATAAAATTGTTTCTGAGGAACTATGAAACCATGTAACTTAGAAACCAAGAAAGTGAGAAAATGAAAAACTGAAAAACTGAACAATTGATAAATTTAGAAACTCTGAATCTGGGAAACCGACAAGCTTAGAAGCTGAGAAACTAAAAAACTGAGAAAATCTTAAGTTGTGAAACTGAGAAGGGAACTTGAAAAACTGAAAACTTTAGTAATGTGAAACTTAAGCTGTCAAACCTCAGAATCTGAAAACTAAGAAACTGGGAATCTGAGAAAGTGAAGAATTGAGAAACTGAATACTGGGAAATAGGGAAACTGAGAAACTAGGGGTCTGAGAAAGTGAGAAAGTGAGGAACTCAGAAATAGATAAACTGAGAATCTGAAAACCTGAGAAACTAGGAATTTGAGAATCTGAGAAGCTTATGAGTTGGGAAAGTGAGAAAGTGGAGAAAATAGTAACCTGAGAATCTCAAAAAGCGAGAAAGTGAATAACTGGAAATTGGAAAATAGGAAAGCTGAGAAACTGAGAAACTAGGAAACTGAGAATCTAGTAAACTGAGAAACTCATGAACTGATAAATTGATAAAATTATTTCTAAGAAACTATGAAACCTTGCAACTTAGAAACCAAGAAAGTGAGAAAATGAGAAAATGAGAAATTGAGAAACTGAAAAACTGAACAATTGAGAAATTCAGAAACTCTGAATCTGAAAAATTGATAAGCTTTGAAGCTGAGAAACTAAGAAACTGAGAAAATTTTAAGGTGAGAAACTGAGAAGGGAACTTGGAAAACTCAAATCTTTAGTAATGTGAAACTTAAGCTGCTAAACCCAAGAATCTGAAAACTGAGAAACTGGGAATCTGAGAATCTCAGAAAGTGAGGAACCGACAAACTGGATACTGGGAAATAGGGAAACTGAGAAACTAGGAAACTGAGAATCTATTAAACTGAGCAACAGAAAATCTCAAAAACTTAGTAACCGTGATGCCGCGAAACTGAGAAACTCATGAACTGATAAATTGATAAAATTATTTCTGAGAAACTATGAAACCATCCAACTTAGAAACCAAGAAAGTGAGAAAATGAGAAATTGGGAAACTGAACAATTGAGAAATTCAGAAACTCTGAATCTGAGAAATTGATAAGCTTGGAAACTGAGAAACTAAGAAACTGAGAAAATCTTAAGGTGAGAATGTGAGAAGGGAACTTGAAAACTGAAAATTTTAGTAATGTGAAACTTAAGCTGCCATACCTAAGAATCTGGAAACTGGGAATCTGAGAAAATGAGGAATTGAGAAACTGAATACTGGGAAATAGGGAAACTGAGAAACTGATAAACTGAGAAACTAGGATCTGAGAAAGTGAGAAAGTGAGGAACTCAGAAATAGATAAACTGAGAATCTGAAAGCCTGAGAAACTAGGAATTTGAGAACCTGAGAAGCTTATGAGTTGGGAAAATGAAAAACTAGAGAAAATAGTAACCGGAGAATCTGAAAAAGCGAGAAAGTGAATAACTGGAAACTGGAAAATAGGGAAACTGAGAAACTGAGAAACTAGGAAACTGAGAACCTAGGAAACTGAGAAACTCATGAACTAATAAATTGATAAAATTATTTCTGAGGAACTATGAAACCATGTAACTTAGAAACGAAGAAAGTGAGAAAATAAAAAACTGAAAAACTGAACAATTGATAAATTTAGAAACTCTGAATCTGGGAAACCGACAAGCTTAGAAGCTGAGAAACTAAAAAACTGAGAAAATTTTAAGTTGTGAAACTGAGAAGGGAACCTGAAAAACTGAAAACTTTAGTAATGTGAAACTTAAGCTGTCAAACCTCAGAATCTGAAAACTAAGAAACTGGGAATCTGAGAATCTGAGAAAGTGAGGAATTGACAAACTGAATACTGGGAAATAGGGAAACTGAGAAACTGAGAAACTAGGGGTCTGAGAAAGTGAGGAACTCAGAAATAGATAAACTGAGAATCTGAAAACCTGAGAAACTAGGAATTTGAGAATCTGAGAAGCTTATGAGTTGGGAAAGTGAGAAACTGGAGAAAATAGTAACCTGAGAATCTCAAAAAGCGAGAAAGTGAATAACTGGAAATTGGAAAATAGGAAAGCTGAGAAACTGAGAAACTAGGAAACTGAGAATCTAGTAAACTGAGAAACTCATGAACTGATAAATTGATAAAATTATTTCTAAGAAACTATGAAACCTTGCAACTTAGAAACCAAGAAAGTGAGAAAACGAGAAAATGAGAAATTGAGAAACTGAAAAACTGAACAATTGAGAAATTCAGAAACTCTGAATCTAAAAAATTGATAAGCTTGGAAGCTGAGAAACTAAGAAACTGAGAAAATTTTAAGGTGAGAAACTGAGAAGGTGTTGGATGAAGTGAATTCGCGGCCGGATTCTCGATTAGTGATAGTGATTAATTTTAGGTTTAGCATAGGTTAAATAAGTGATTAGAATAAGACACCACGCGCCCTGTTGCGGCATAGCATGAGGTTGCAACAGGGAGCGAGCGTACGACCGTGTCGGGGGTCGGGTAGCGAATGGCGCCAGGCACAGACAGTTTACCTTTATACTGTCTGGCCGCTCGGCTCCCCCACTTTCGCGCGCTCTCGCGACCGCGGTTTTTTACGCGTATGGTCGCGAGTGGTTAGTTGTAAGTAATATCATAGTATAGATTAGCGCTCGCGCTATTAGAATATGTTAGTTTTAAGTAGATTTAAGTTCGTTTAATGTTAGTTTTAAGTAAAAATAGACTGCAGCCAATCAGAAAGCAGGACGCCACCTGCGATCGGGTTTTACCCCGTCGCAGGTATAAAGGCAGGCCACTTTCTGGTTGGAGGGAAGTTCTATTCGGACCTCGAAAGAGGCTGAATAAAGTGCACAAAATTCAAACTGATGTCTTCTCTTTAACAACTCGTCGACCCCAAACCCTGCTGGTCCGGTGGACCACTACGTCGAGGCGCAGAGCACCAGGTCGAGCATCCGCTCTGACCGACAACCCCCTTCGGCGTCGGTCGATGTCTCCGGCAACGTTTTCACCACCGAGGAGTCGCGGACCCCATCCGTCACCTGGTGGAAACCTTGTTCCTGCGACAAAGGGAACTTGGAAAACTCAAATCTTTAGTAATGTGAAACTTAAGCTGCTAAACCCAAGAATCTGAAAACTGAGAAACTGGGAATCTGAGAATCTCAGAAAGTGAGGAACCGAGAAACTGGATACTGGGAAATAGGGAAACTGAGAAACTAGGAAACTGAGAATCTATTAAACTGAGCAACAGAAAATCTCAAAAACTTAGTAACTGTGAAGCCGCGAAACTGAGAAACTCATGAACTGATAAATTGATAAAATTATTTCTGAGAAACTATGAAACCATCCAACTTAGAAACCAAGAAAGTGAGAAAATGAGAAATTGGGAAACTGAACAATTGAGAAATTCAGAAACTCTGAATCTGAGAAATTGATAAGCTTGGAAACTGAGAAACTAAGAAACTGAGAAAATCTTAAGGTGAGAATCTGAGAAGGGAACTTGAAAACTGAAAATTTTAGTAATGTGAAACTTAAGCTGCCATACCTAAGAATCTGAAAACTAGAAAACTGGGAATCTGAGAATCTGAGAAAATGAGGAATTGAGAAACTGAATACTGGGAAATAGGGAAACTGAGAAACTGAGAAACTAGGATCTGAGAAAGTGAGAAAGTGAGGAACTCAGAAATAGATAAACTGAGAATCTGAAAGCCTGAGAAACTAGGAATTTGAGAACCTGAGAGGCTTATGAGTTGGGAAAATGAAAAACTAGAGAAAATAGTAACCGGAGAATCTGAAAAAGCGAGAAAGTGAATAACTGGAAACTGGAAAATAAGGAAACTGAGAAACTGAGAAACTAGGAAACTGAGAATCTAGGAAACTGAAAAACTCATGAACTGATAAATTGATAAAATTGTTTCTGAGGAACTATGAAACCATGTAACTTAGAAACCAAGAAAGTGAGAAAATGAAAAACTGAAAAACTGAACAATTGATAAATTTAGAAACTCTGAATCTGGGAAACCGACAAGCTTAGAAGCTGAGAAACTAAAAAACTGAGAAAATCTTAAGTTGTGAAACTGAGAAGGGAACTTGAAAAACTGAAAACTTTAGTAATGTGAAACTTAAGCTGTCAAACCTCAGAATCTGAAAACTAAGAAACTGGGAATCTGAGAATCTGAGAAAGTGAGGAATTGACAAACTGAATACTGGGAAATAGGGAAACTGAGAAACTGAGAAACTAGGGGTCTGAGAAAGTGAGGAACTCAGAAATAGATAAACTGAGAATCTGAAAACCTGAGAAACTAGGAATTTGAGAATCTGAGAAGCTTATGAGTTGGGAAAGTGAGAAACTGGAGAAAATAGTAACCTGAGAATCTCAAAAAGCGAGAAAGTGAATAACTGGAAATTGGAAAATAGGAAAGCTGAGAAACTGAGAAACTAGGAAACTGAGAATCTAGTAAACTGAGAAACTCATGAACTGATAAATTGATAAAATTATTTCTAAGAAACTATGAAACCTTGCAACTTAGAAACCAAGAAAGTGAGAAAACGAGAAAATGAGAAATTGAGAAACTGAAAAACTGAACAATTGAGAAATTCAGAAACTCTGAATCTAAAAAATTGATAAGCTTGGAAGCTGAGAAACTAAGAAACTGAGAAAATTTTAAGGTGAGAAACTGAGAAGGGAACTTGGAAAACTCAAATCTTTAGTAATGTGAAACTTAAGCTGCTAAACCCAAGAATCTGAAAACTGAGAAACTGGGAATCTGAGAATCTCAGAAAGTGAGGAACCGAGAAACTGGATACTGGGAAATAGGGAAACTGAGAAACTAGGAAACTGAGAATCTATTAAACTGAGCAACAGAAAATCTCAAAAACTTAGTAACTGTGAAGCCGCGAAACTGAGAAACTCATGAACTGATAAATTGATAAAATTATTTCTGAGAAACTATGAAACCATCCAACTTAGAAACCAAGAAAGTGAGAAAATGAGAAATTGGGAAACTGAACAATTGAGAAATTCAGAAACTCTGAATCTGAGAAATTGATAAGCTTGGAAACTGAGAAACTAAGAAACTGAGAAAATCTTAAGGTGAGAATCTGAGAAGGGAACTTGAAAACTGAAAATTTTAGTAATGTGAAACTTAAGCTGCCATACCTAAGAATCTGAAAACTAGGAAACTGGGAATCTGAGAATCTGAGAAAATGAGGAATTGAGAAACTGAATACTGGGAAATAGGGAAACTGAGAAACTGATAAACTGAGAAACTAGGATCTGAGAAAGTGAGAAAGTGAGGAACTCAGAAATAGATAAACTGAGAATCTGAAAGCCTGAGAAACTAGGAATTTGAGAACCTGAGAGGCTTATGAGTTGGGAAAATGAAAAACTAGAGAAAATAGTAACCGGAGAATCTGAAAAAGCGAGAAAGTGAATAACTGGAAACTGGAGAATAGGGAAACTGAGAAACTGAGAAACTAGGAAACTGAGAATCTAGGAAACTGAGAAACTCATGAACTGATAAATTGATAAAATTATTTCTGAGGAACTATGAAACCATGTAACTTAGAAACCAAGAAAGTGAGAAAATGAAAAACTGAAAAACTGAACAATTGATAAATTTAGAAACTCTGAATCTGGGAAACCGACAAGCTTAGAAGCTGAGAAACTAAAAAACTGAGAAAATCTTAAGTTGTGAAACTGAGAAGGGAACTTGAAAAACTGAAAACTTTAGTAATGTGAAACTTAAGCTGTCAAACCTCAGAATCTGAAAACTAAGAAACTGGGAATCTGAGAATCTGAGAAAGTGAAGAATTGAGAAACTGAATACTGGGAAATATGGAAACTGAGAAACTAGGGGTCTGAGAAAGTGAGGAACTCAGAAATAGATAAACTGAGAATCTGAAAACCTGAGAAACTAGGAATTTGAGAATCTGAGAAGCTTATGAGTTGGGAGAGTGAGAAACTGGAGAAAATGGTAACCGGGGAATCTGAAAAAGCTAGAAAGTGAATAACTGGAAACTGGAAAATAGGGAACCTGAGAAACTGAGAAACTATTAAACTGAGAATCTAGGAAACTGAGAAACTGAGAAACTCATGAACTGATAAATTAATAAAATTATTTCTGAGAAACTATGAAACCATGCTACTTAGAAACCAAGATAGTGAGAAAATGAGAAATTGAGAAACTGAAAACTGATCAATTGATAAATATAGAAACTCTGAATCTGAGAAACCGACAAGTTTAGAAGCTGAGAAACTAAGAAACTGAGAAAATCTTAAGTTGAGAAACTGGGAAGGGAACTTGAAAACTGAAAACTTTAGTAATGGGAAACTTAAGCTGCCAAACCTAAGAATCTGAAAACTGAAAAACTGGAAATCTGAGAATCTGAGAAAGTGAGGAACTGAGAAACTGAATACTGGGAAATATGGAAACTGATAAACTGAGACACTGCAAAACTAAGAAACTCAGAAAATGAGAAACCGAGAAGCTGAGAAGTTAAGAAACTCAAGAACTAATAAACGGAGAAAATTTAAGTTTAAATACTGAGAAACTAAGAAACAATGTAACACGGAAAAGAATTAATTGGGTAATTGAAATATTAAATTTGTGAAACTAGAAGCTGATATGATAAGTTTAGAAATCGGGAGACTCAGACGCTGAAAAACTTAAAAACTGACACACTGCGAATCTGAGGATATGAGAAACAGAGAATCTGAAAACTGAGAAAGTGTGAAACTGAGAAAGTGACATAGTTGGAAACTGGGAAAATCAGAAGCTGAGAAACTGAGAAACTAAGAAACCTAGAAATTCAGAAGCCTAAAAGCTGAGAAATTGAGAAACTCATAAATGGGAAAACTGAGAAACTCATAAGCTGAGAAACCTTTAAACTGAGAAATTGAAGACCTGAGAAACTGAGAAGAACTCAAAAATTCAGAAGCCGAAAAGCTGAGAAGTTGAGAAACGCATATACGGGGAAATCGAGAAACTCATAAGCTGAGAAACCTATAAACTGAGAAAATGAGGACCCAAGAAGCCGAAAAAATTATAAACTCTTAAACTGAGAAAATGAGAGGGTGAGAATAGGAAAAACTTAAAAAACTGAAAATATTAGTGACAGCTGAATCAAAAAGTCGAAACTTAACTACGGTGGTGCGGATGGAATTGGTAGTAGGTATTACGGCGGTTCAGATGGTAGTTACGCTTCCTGTCTCAAGAGGACCCCTTTGGGGGCCTAGGCTCCTTGTCCCAAAAGGACGTCTGTCTCAAGAAGGGCCCTGTCTCAATAGACCCCCTGTGCCAAGGGGGCCCTTGTGAGTTTACGCTGCTCTGTACCAATTAAGCCCCCTTGTTTTAGTCACCATAAGCTACTTGTAACATTTGTATCAGAGAATAATGCCCTGCCCCAAGTGTCCTAAGGGGGCAATCAACAATACACGGGACAGTGTCGATTTTGTCCTACCGGGCTTTAAAAATCGAATCTTAAGGTGTAAACTCCAAAAGTATTTTTATTAACAATTTCACACCAAATAGTCTAAAATGGATTTTCGTTTGGTTTCAGTCCAATCAGATCCACAGTTTGAATCCACAATTTGTCGGAAAGGCTCGGGTCCCGGGCAGTTTTATAACTTTCAACCCTCCTACAGTTCTCAAAATGATCACCATTATACTTTTCAATTCCGTTTGCCACAGAACAATGTATGGTCGTTTGGGCTCCTTTATCACTCGTCTGCAATCATTCTAATTAGAGATACTTTTTATTTGCTAAGATGCAAACATACGATAGAACATAATTGTACGAAAGCGGACCACTTAAGCTTTGCAATACCAGATAAATTGTCGAAAATATCGGTTGCCACCAATCCTGGATGAAGCGAATATGCTGTCACTCCGGTTCCTTGAAGTTTTTTTGCAAGTTCTCTAGTGAAGAGAACGTTGCCCAACTTTGAATTGGCATACATTTGAAAATCTGGTACATCTATTTTGTTCAAACTGAATTTTTTTGCGCATTTTGCAGCGAGTGAAGATACGTTTATTATGCGACTGGGAGCCGATTTTTTCAACAACTCTAAAAGACTGATATCAAACACAACATGTTAAATTAAAATGTAATCTTTACCTATTAACAATATCGTCAGCAAAACGTTGGAAAAGTAATTCACCTGCATCAACCATGGCAAACCGTCAGCCGTCGTTTTACCTCCGTTTCCGGCAGCACCAGCATTGTTAACCAGAATATCAAGACGATCTACAGTTTCGTTGACGTCTTTCGCAAAAGCTCTAACGGAATCAAACGAGGACAAATCCACAATCTTTATCAAAATGTTTTGGTTCCTTGTTTCTTTTATTATTTTTGTACGAACATCTTCCGCCTTTTCCCGGTTTCTGCATGCTAAAATTACTCGAGCTCCCCTTTTAGCAAAATCTAGAGCTGTTTCGTAACCTATACCTATACAACAACGGTTTTATACGTTTTGGTGAAGATTAAGTTTCCTTCTTACCGGCACTAGCTCCAGTAACGATAGCCGTTTTCCCAACCAAACAAACTTGGCTTCTGCACCATCGTCTTGATAGTTTTAAATATATTTTTAAAGATATAACTGCAATAAACAGTACGGCTAACACCACTGCTATCGAAATCATTGTTGTTGTGGCATTGAACGGCTGTGCCGAACGCTAAATGTGATAACATATTATCATTATTATAATTGGTACGCATATTATCGAAAAAATTTTTGAAATGTAACAAACATCAGTCCCAACGATGAAAATACAACGAGTGCGCAATTGTCGATTCTTAAGCGTATAGTCTAGGCAATGGGTACAATGAAGGGGGTTTTGATCGCAAAAGGTCGAGCAGACCTTTATTTTTTTATTGCGACCAACAGTTTCCGCATTCATGAGCGGTGTATGGGAGATAGGCAAAAACTTCATGAGACCAATTTTATGCAGAATTTAATGGAGAACATAAGTCTTACATTTTCTCATCGGAGTTACCGTTTACGAGAAAGGCAGAAAGGCTTCATAACGTAAAGTTCGGGAGCGTTTTTTTGGGCAAAACTGGATGAAGCTCCCCCCGGGGGAGTGGTAACTCTTCCAGTTACACTTAGGTGGTGACGGTTTTAGGATTCACCCCTAGCCAGTACCCTGATGAAAAAGATTCCCTTTTAAGTACCCCATTTATCGAACAGAAAGGCCCTTACCTCCAATGAGGGACGACTTCCAGAGACACGAAATGTGGACGCACCACGTGCACGACTGGTTCGGTGGTTTTAATCCCCGAAGGTTGAAAAATAATTCCGTCGTTTTGCGATGATTTTCAACACTCTTAGATGAAACGGATGCATTAATCCCTTACGGATAATTAAAAGTTAATTCTACGAACACCACGTTTCATCACCACCGAACAAAATGTCTCTTTTTGACAGACACCCGCCGAAAGAAGGCCTCTCCAAGAACCTGCGTACAAGCGAAACAGTACGATGACGTACCATGCTTTTCTAGCACTGACAGGTGTGAGGTTATGTAGATGTAAACAAGAGAAATTCTTCATTATTTCCCGACGAGACACAACGAAATTTTAAGTGTAGGTGTTACCGAGTCGAGGTTCCAGTAATTTAGCCCCTTGGTGTTTTAGGCACTGGGAAAAGTGTTGCATACTTCCAGAACGAAAGATCGAACTAGATAACACCAGCACAGCAAAAAAAAATGAAGAAGAAAGACAATACATCGAGAGCAACAATCCGTAATGTCGACCACAATTACGGTTTAATTAGAAATTAGTTCGAGCTAGAATAAAGTAAATAGTACGAAGAAAACAGCGGCTTACACTCAAGAGTGTGGTACGCCGAATACCATCTCCCCTTTTGGTGAAATGCTCTAGGATGCCCCAAACAGCAACCCCTTCACAGCGAAGTGATATAAAATCCGACCGAAAAAGTAACAAAATATGTACGGTTAATGAAAAGATAAAATTATCTTCACAACTCTCTTTCCTTTTTTTCTCTTAGTTTTCTTTTATTTTCTATAACTTTCCTCTTTTGCCCCCAGCTCCCAAGTTCCGCCACAATTATTTTTCCTCCATTTATTTTATACATCTCTCTCACAGTCCCTTCTACCTCTAATTCCACCTTCATCCATTTTTTCAGTTTCTTCTCGCTCTCGCATTCCTCTTCGTCTCGTTCCTACAATATTCTTTTTTCTCACTATTTTTTCCAATTTTTTCACTTCTTCTTTTAGTTCCATCTTTTCTCTTTCACATTTTTCTTCCTTTTCACGCATTATAATTTTCAACTGTTCCAGTTCCCGGCTCATCTTCCGATTCTCTTCCTTTATCTCCCCTACATCCTCCATAATTCTTTTCAGCATCTTTTTCATTTCCTTATCCATTGCCTTTTCAACCGGTGATCTTTCTAACTTCTTACTTTTCCTAAAGGGGTTAATTATCTCTTCCGACTCTCGTCCTTCTTCTCTTTTTCTTTTGTAATCTTCTTCTCTCTCGCTCTCACTACCACTTTTTTTCATTCTATTTCTTTTTCACTTTTTCACGCTTTTTTATCCGCTTATCTTCTCGAGCGCCGCAAAACACGTCCGCTCGGCTCCACTGCTCGAATCGGAATCTAATAAGTAATGAAATATAACAAACGTAAAACAAAAAAATCTAAACAAGAAGAATGTTCTTAAATCCAAGTGGAGTAAATTTAAATTAAAATTTAAATATATCTATGTCGAACTCCACAAACTTTAATAACTCTAAGATTACTAATGGTACATGTTTCGGCAGAATACTTCTGCCATCATCAGCCCTAATTTAACAATGAGAGAAACTGGATCAAAGAATGCATCAAAGAACATTATCGCCACCTCAACATCGTGAATAGAGACCTCAAATGGCTTTACTTTGAAATCAATTTCTCCCTGGACCACCTACAGTTCGACTATGTGGACAGACTTATTAGAGATAGATTACAAGACTTAGCACATAGGAAATACGAGAATCTAGTAAGAAAGTTAGATCACCTTTGCTTTGAACAATTAAACATGCCATTTAAAGATAAGAGCTCCATCTTAGACCATCATGTAGAATCTTTACCTATTCAAAGTAGTCAAGCTATAGATCATAAATTTCACAATAGAGTTTTAAATGACAGTAATACCTTATTTTCAGAGTCTGAAATTAATTTTCTTTCCAAAGGCCTTAAATACAATGTCCAACCATTAAATATCCAACACGTAAAAGAAACACTTGCAGTTGAAACAGAAATCATCACCAATCATTATAATACACCATTGATACCCGATACCATTCCATCACTAGTAACTACATTAACTACCTTATCTAAAGACAATATCACAAAGAACATTTCAGATTCAAACATGATTAAAAGCTTAAAAACAAAAATTAAAGAAAACAACATTTGTATTAGTAAAGCTGACAAGGGTAATTGTTTGGTAATACTTAACAAACAAGATTACTTAAACAAAGTAGAGAATTTCTTAAAATCTGGTGACTTTACAAAACTCAAAAAAGATCCTACTTCAAAATTTGTTTCCAACCTTAAATCTACGCTCAAAGACGTTTCAGAAACTATTAAATATTTTGACCCAAAAGCTTTCACACTAATACCCATGAATCCTTGCATACCTAGACTATACGGTCTACCTAAAATACATAAAACTCAACCTTTTCCCATTAGACCAGTAGTTTCTTTTGTTAATTCACCTGTATCAATACTTTCAAAATGGCTTAATACAATTCTTAGACAACATTTAGATTTTAATAACAAATTTGCAATAAAAAACTCAATAGATCTTTGCTCCAAAATTAGAAATTTCCAAATTCCATCAGACACTAGACTTGTTTCATTTGACGTAGTTAATTTATTCCCCAGCATCCCACCCAAATCTTGCTTATTAATTTTAAAAAACCTACTATTTAATTCTAATATGCCAACCATACATGCACTAAATTTACATTCACTTTGTGAGACTGTCCTAGATCAAAATTTCTTTCAATTTAATAATAATTTTTATTCACAAGACTCAGGCTTAGCAATGGGCTCTAATTTGTCACCTCTTTTAGCAGAAATATTCATGAATAACTTGGAAGATCAGTTTTTAACTTCTTCACCTTTTAAAGATCATTTTCTCTTTTGGTACAGATATGTAGATGACATAATTGTTTTATTCAAAGGATCTGATTCTGAACTTGATAACGCACTCAGCAACTTAAATTCTTTAAACCAATCCATTAAATTCACCGTTGAAATTGAAATCAATTCCCAAATCCCCTTTTTAGACTTGTTAATCACTAGAAATAATAATACTTTTGAATTTGACATTTATAGAAAACCTAGTATCACAGATTGCGTAATACCTTTTGACTCTTGTCACCCTGTTTCCCATAAATTTGCAGCTTTTCATTCCTTTTTCCACCGATTATTTTCTATACCACTATCAGATTCATCTTTTCAAACAGAACTTAATAACATTAAACAAATCGCTTCAAATAATGGATATTCTTTAAAAACTATAAATAAATTTTACTATAGATACTGTAACAAATTCAAATACACACACTACTTGGTTAAAAATCCTTCAGAAACAATTTCCTTTTCAAATTCATTAACATATTTTGGCGTCGTCTCAGAGAAATGTTCTAAAATACTTAAGAAAAACGGTTTTAAAGTTTCATTTAAAACAGATAACAACTTATCCAGATTTTTTATTAAAAATAAAGATCCATTAGATTACAAATCATCATCAGGTGTATACAAATTAAGCTGCTCTACTTGTGAGTCATTCTACATAGGTCAGACAGGTCGCAAAATATCAGACCGTATTAAAGAACATTTCAGGCACATCTATAACAACACAGATCTTGATCCTCCACCATCAACACCTTCTTCTTTCGCCAATCATATATTAATAACGAAACATAGATTTTCACCATCAAATTCCAAATTGATTCATAAATGCAATAAAGGCCGGAAATTAGATTTTCTCGAGACTTTGGAAATAAGGAAAGCCTTGAAACTGGAAAACAGATCTTGTTTAAATGAACAGAATAACTTCAATAATCCCATTATTAATTCACTATTTTAATTTTTCACTCAAACAAACTTACCAGATTCTCTTTGATCCATTTTTAATTTTTACATTTATAAAATGTTGTTTTTACGAAATCTTTTAAAAATCATGTAACCCTTTGAAAATGTCAAATTTAATTCAAAATTACGTCAATGTCATAATTTTTTATATTCTTTAAGGTAAGAACCCCTCTTGTAATTCATCAATTGTATCATTAATCTCTTGTTAAATTAGGGCTGATGATGGCAGAAGTATTCTGCCGAAACATGTACCATTAGTAATCTTAGAGTTATTAAAGTTTGTGGAGTTCGACATAGATATATTTAAATTTTAAAAAAATCTAAGGTAAGAGAGTGCCACATAATCCAAAATAAACTAAATGTTACAAAAAATACGAGTGTGCTTTAGCCCACACTAGTGAAGTAAAACTTCAGTTACCCATTGTGAAAGTGCTCTTAATTTATGTAAGTTTATAAATGGAGCTAGAGAATCCTGAATTAATACCGTCTGCAGTATTGGATAATGCGATGAGTTTACTAGGTTTGCTCAGTTTACTCATCGCCCTGATGATGCCAACATTGTTGGCGAAACGTTCGTTGGCAGTTGTAAGAAAATTGTTTTTGATGTTTTAGGGAAAAAACTGATCAAAAGTAGTTATCTACCACCAAAAGTGATCCGACAATTGTTTTGTTTTTGACAAGTGTTCTATACTCTCCTCTTCGTTCCAACACAGTCTACACACTCTTTCTCTCTTTCTTCTTCTTGTACCTATATTCTCCTATTCTAGCTCGCCTCTTTTGCATACTATTACAACCTAAAATTATAAAATAAAATCACAGAGGACCCAGTCCTATAATAATTATCTTTATTCACACTCTATGAACATGGCACCACACCCTTCAAAAGACAATTGACAGCGCGCCTAAAATCCCAATGCCTTCAACCACAGATTAGTGGCTTGTGTTGCCAACTGTCATTGTGCCGTAACCTGGTGGCGCACTTCCTTGCCGTCATAAAATAATCGTTTACAAAATAGGCGTAATGTCCTGTTAAATATTTGAGGTATGGGCAAAACACAGAAAATGCAGTTATGTCCCAAAAGTCATATAATGATTAAATAAACAGAGATATTTCATTACAATTAAACACTATTAAATTGACAAGTAACAAGTAGGTTAAAATAAAAACTATATGCAAGAAATAAAATGTATTGGAAAGATTAAATTACAAGTTTAAGAAATGTGTTAAGTTGAAAATTGCAATTAAATTGACGCGATAATAAAAAAGAACTAATTGGAATGTTTAACAAAAAATAAATAAAAATCTACTACTTATCTACTGAGCCGGTTTTCAACGGTTTTTGCCGGTCTTGGAGCTGACGTGCCCTTCCAATACCTTCTCTTTGTGATCCTAGGAGAGGATCCTGTGGATTTCCTGAGAGTCCACGTGTGGATTACATCAGCCCAGAAAATCACGTGAGGAAACCACTCAAACGTTATTCTACTTAAAAGTGAATCATGAAACAATCCCTTCAGGTGAATGCTGGTGTTCTCCTATTTGATTGCGAGAAAAATAGTCAGAGTCTGCAGGCAATAAAGAATTTTTCCTTACCTTTTTTTTTTCTCCCCAACATTTATTCGATATAGCCGCTAAGCGATTCATTTAAAAATTAACTGGACATCTCTACCATTTACTCCATGCTTTGACGATATTCCCTAAATGTTAACCCTTGTTTAGGACCGACGAAACGAAACGGTGGAGATGTTACTCGAAAAGAAAGACGCAAGTTCGTCGCGTTGAATGCAAGAAATTTCACCGTGCTTTTTGTGATAATCGCTGATTTATTCCTGAATTCTAGATAGTGAGACCCCGGCAAAATTTAAAAATTGTAACAACCTATATCCCAATCTCTCATTGTTATCTCGTACCTCATTTCTCTGTTTTGCTCCTTTCGATTTTTAATTTCGTCTACCGCAAATCCACACTGTCTGTAGTACGTTTCTCTTTCCTTCCAACCCACTTTCCCTTGTATAGTTGCTCTACCCGCTTCATGTCATATTTAAAAAAATTTCCTTGCCTCCATTTTGTCCTCAAATGTTACCGCTATTTTGCTTGTCTCTATTTTGAGCTTGTCCCTTTTTACCTCTTCTAGCACTATGTACCAAGGTGTTCTTCTCTATCTAGCTTTAGTAACCATTTTATATATATATATATATATATATATATATATATATGTTCTCTAGATTGGTCTGTTCTACCCAGCCCCGTACATCATTACACTTTTCACCAAGGAATCAAAAAGCATCATTCTTCTGGAAAAATCGTGTCCCATTATTCGCTCTCCTATTCCCCATACCTGCCTTACTACACTCTTGGCCTTCTTTTCCAGCTCTCTGACCTGCAATTTGTTACTGCCGTTTCTCACAAACCATTATATCTCTCTAACGTTTTCATCATCTCTTTCAACTGACCCTTCTCTTTTGCCAATACCACCATGTCATCCGCAAATACTAAGGACCATACTTTCTCCTTCCCTACTACTATGCCACCGGTCTGTGTCCTTTGTAATACTTTTTCTAGGTCTCCTATCCTATGTATGCTGCGAAAAGGCTCGGACTTGTCTCAGTCCCTTCCTAGTTCTAATGCTATTGCTGAGTGTCCCATTCACCCTGACTTTACTGATTGTTTTCTCCAGTTTATCTCCCCCACATTTTCTTAGGTACTCCCACAGTTTTTTTCGGTATGCGTTATGAAGCGCTGCCTTGAGGTCCACAAACAGTGCATACACCTGTACCTCTAACTCTCCTGAAACCTGCCTGCCCGTCTGTTAACATTTCATTATTCTCTAGTTCGTCTATTAACCTCTCGCTGAGCACCATCGCCTACACCTTGTACCCCGTGTTTAATAGAGTTATTCCTCGATAGTTCTCCGCGTTATCTTTTGCCCCTGTTTTTTCGGGCAGGTCAGATCTACTCTCCACTCATACGGCATACATTCCCCGTTCCACACCTCATTCAAAATCTCTGTTTCTTCGCCTCTATACATTCATGCCTCATTTTGCAGTCCGTCTTCTCCCGGTGCTTTCTTTTTTTTAACTTGGATATTTGTAGTTGCACTTCGTCATGCATGATTTGTGTTGGTCTTTTCGTCGCAATAGTCTCTTTCTCTTTTGAGACTACCTGGTTTCTAGGCTCCTCCTCTTCCTCGCCTTCCAGTTGATTCATGAAGTAGTTTTTCCATACCTACATGTCGATTCCCTCGTATATTTTCATATCTCTTCTTCGTTCTTTGCTTATGTGTTTCCATACCTTTTTTCTCTTTTTTTTTTCTTAACATGCCCCTCTAAAGCGTTTCACTGCTGCTCTGTAGTTTTATTTGGGCTCTTTGTGTTTTTCCCCTTCCTTAGTTCCTTTCTAGCTTCTCTTTTCAGTCGCATACATTCGTCATCCCACCATTTGTTTGTTCTGGCTCCCTTGTATATTTTAATTTCTTGCTTCACTGTTGCTTCTTTAATACTGTCGCAATCGATGTTATTCACCTGGATGTCCTGTCTATTGCTGACGAGGTTCCGGGGTAGTTGACTTTGCCGATACCTATTGATGAGGTGTTTGCAAGTCAGCGATCCGGGGCGAAGTTACTTTAGCGGGACATTCAGGTAGATTGGGAGATGGTAATCAACCTGCAGTGTAGTCAGTTGGGTGATGTGTGGCGGGGCCCTTCTTATAATATGTAAGTACCTTAATCGATTAATTAATGTGTTACGTGTATGTAAGTGTTATTATAATTATGTAGTTAGAAGTAGTATTAATAAATAGTCTATTAAGGAATAAGGGCTTTACACTTTCTACCACCCCAGCCAAACGTAGTTATTACTACGTGACATGGTGGAGGCGCAAATTACGATCTCGGGGTAAACGGAGACTAATTATAATACATAATATACAAAGAAATAGTTCTGTTTTGCTGATGCAACGGCTGGCGGTGCGTGGAAAGTTTAAAGACGACAAAGTTGGATGACCTGGGAAATACGAATAGGGTAGAAATATGAGAATGTATATGCAATAATAAGGAAAATTTTGGTTGAATGTCGAAAAAAAAATCACCACCTTTAACGAGAAATCGGCAGAAAATAGTGGAATATGGACAATTTAAGCCGAAATATAGGAGCACAGGAACTAATGTGTCGTACGATGCTTTCCAATCGTTAGAGGAGATTGTAAGTACAAAAGAAGAGAACGTAGATAACCAAGATGCGGTTAGGGACATAGTTAACATAGTTACAGAAGAAGAGGAAGACGAAGAAAAGGTAGAACCCACAATGGCCAACGTGACGATAGTTGAAGCGTTGACTCAGGTTAAAACTCCTGCCCTGCCGAAATTTTTGAACCCTCCGACATTCGACCCAGCAACTTCGGACCCAACAGTATTCCTAGACAGTTACAATAGGGTAGCCCTTACGAATGCCTGGAACGATTCATTAAAAATCTCTTATTTGCCAATATTTCTCGAGAAGGCTGCATCGGCATGGTTTCAACGGTATACTGCAGATCCGGCGAACGCGGCTAAAACGTGGAAGCAAATGAATTTTTGGCGGAATTCGGAAGTGGTGACTCTAAAAGGACATCTAGAACAAGGTTTGAGAACAGGAAACAGGGTATTAATGAGGACATAAAGTCCTATTATTTCGAGCTGTTGGCGTTACAACAGGAATGCGATCCAAACATGACGGACGACACCTTTAGGACACATTTTGAAAGGGGACTGTTACCATCGTTGGCGGAAACATTCTATATGTTTGCAAGTTCGGGTATGAGTAAGATGGACATAAAAAATTTGGCTTTGAAAATAAGCGAAGTCAAAAAACTAACACTAATTAATAACATATCCACAGATAGTGCATTCTTGTCAATGCAAACCAGGACGTATCCACATCAAGGAAGGTACCAAAGAGAATCTCCAGAAGTTGTGAGGAGAGCGTCTAACTACATACCACCCAGTAGGACGAAGGACGGACGTCCAAAGTGCTTCAATTGTGGAAAATCGGGACATTTTGCTGCAGCATGCCGGAGAGCGCCCGAAGGCCGACATCCGGAGAATACGAAAAAATGCTTTGCCTGCGGAAAAGTGGGACACATCGCAGCGGTTTGTAGAAACCCAACTAAAGGTAGGACATTCAATGTAAATAAGTCAGGAAGGGGGAATGGCCCAAAAGAATAAGGACGACATCAAAAACGCGTCCTGGTGTCGTCCTCGCTAATCAATCGGAATGTACAGGAACGCCTTATAATGTCGTAGTGATTTCGGGAAGAGTTAGAGAGAATGACTTAGATATTATTGTAGATACGGGATGTAGCAGTAATTTAGTAAGTAAGGAGGCAGCGAATTTATTAAATAAGCGTATAAATAAAAGTGAATTATTTTTAAAGACAATAGGGGAACATAGAATTGCGACATTGGGTAAAACGCGCATTGATTTAATTTTGGGGAGGAAGATATTCGATACAGAAGTGGTGGTAGTAGAGAAACTACCAGTTCCAATAATTTTGGGTGTTGAATTTTTGAACCGGGAAAAGGCCGTGTTAAATTTTTCAGAGAAAAAAATAATGCTACTAGAACGCGGCGTTTCGTTGCAAATTGTTTCGAGTCCTAGGTCAACACTGCGAAGTAGGTCAATGTTGTCATGGGATGAAATTACACCAGCTGGGTCGACGGACATCATTCATGCTGACAGCAGGAAGAGTAAATTAACAGCAACAGAAAATTGTATTGTTTTACCAGGGAAAGAAACGACAATAGGGTTAAATACGGAAATTTCAAAAATTACCCATGAAATTATTAAAAATGATAAATTTTTGGTTCCCAGAGGACTATTAGTCAATTTTAAACGGTCAGGTAAAAAGTTCGAAGCAGAATTAAATAGCAGGTCCACTATTCCCATTAAAATTTTTAAAGGAACAACAGTGGGGTGGTTCCTTAATGAAGAAGCTGAAGAGACTACCTCAGAGATCGTGTTACATCTAAAAAGCGATGACAATACTGCACAATCGACAATTGAGTCCCAAATTGGTAGCGAGTTACCGGAAACAAAACGACAGAAATTAAAGAAAATGTTAACGGAATTTTCCGATGTGTTTGCAGAAACATCTGAAGATTTAGGAAGAACGGATTTAGTTGAACACGAAATTGATGTGCAGGGATCTAAGCCAATTAAATGTAAACCATACCGGGTTTCCCATAAAGAAAGAGATATCATAGATGACCAGATAAAAGATATGTTATCAGCTGGAGTTATTGAGGTTAGTTCGAGTCCTTGGAGTTTTCCAGTCGTGCTAGTTAAAAAGAAAGATGGAAGTACAAGATTTTGCGTCGATTATCGAAAACTAAACGAAGTAACGAAGAAATGTAACTGGCCTATTCCAAACATCGATGATATTTTAACATATATTGGACATGATAACAAGTGGTTTTCAAGCCTCGATTTAAGGAGTGGTTACTGGCAAGTTTCTGTGAGAAAGGACTGTAGGGAATATACAGCATTTATAGCACAAGGTCAAGGGCAATATCAGTTTAGAAGGATGCCTTTTGGATTATGCAATGCACCTTCCACTTTTCAGGCATTAATGGATAAACTATTTTCGGACATGAAGTGGAAAGATATTCTTATATATCTGGATGATATTATTATTTTTTCGAGAACTATCGAGGAACACTTGGAAAAGCTAGAAAAAGTTTTCCAACGTCTGCGCCAAGCAGGCCTTACTTTGAAGCCAAATAAATGCACATATATGAAAAGAGAGATAGACATTTTAGGTTTTAAAATAAATAACGAAGGCATTAGCGTAGATCCAGATAAAATCTCAGAAATTGTTAAATTCAAAACGCCACGAAATAGTAAGGAAATCCAACAGTTTTTAGGCATGTGCAATTACTACCGAAAATTCATTCAAAATTACTCGACAATAGCTCGACCCCTCCATGAGGCGACAAAGCGTGATGCTTCATTCTTATGGAACGAGGAAAAAAATCTAGCCTTCGAGACACTAAAGGAGAAACTAACAAGCGCACCTATCCTTAGATGTTTTAATCCTAACAAGGATTATGAACTAAGGGTCGATGCGAGCCTACAGGAAGACGACAAACACGAGCTACATCCAGTGGCTTACATCAGTAGATCCATCACGAAGAACGAAAGGAATCTGGGAATAACGGAACTTGAATGTTTAGGATGTGTATGGGCTCTAGGATATCTGCGACACCTGGTATATGGAAGGCATGGGACCATAGTGACAGACCATAGTGCAATAAGATGGTTGAAAACAATTAAAGATCCAACGGGTAAACTGGCAAGATGGGCTATCAAGTTGTCAGAGTATGACTACACGGTAATTCACAAAAGCGGCAGTAAACACAAAGATGCGGACTATTTATCGAGAAACCCTACATCCAACGGCACCAAATTCGACGAAGAGGAGGCAGAAGAAATACCAACGTATCTGGTCTCAGAAGATGATTTAAAACAACGCCAACTCGAAGATAACGAATTACGTGAGATGATAATGGCAGTCGAATATCCCGACAACAGCGAATTATCAATTGCAACTAGAAGACGAGCAAAAAAATTTACATTGATTAATGGAATTCTATTTAAAAAGAACACAAATAGCTTAGGGAGAGAAAATTTGCTAGTTATTCCGAAGTGTCTCGTGGGAGAAATTTTGTATACACATCACAGCGATCCACTAAGCGGTCATTTAGGTATAACAAAAACTTTTAACAAAATTAAAGAAAGGTATTATTGGACAAAATTTAGACAAGACGTTGAAACGTTTGTCAAAGGATGTCCGGACTGTCAGGCATCAAAAGGAGAGGATTTCAAAAAGAAACAGGGATTATTACAGCCAATCCCTGTGGGAAATATATGGTCAATGGTCTCCGTAGATCTATTGGGACCATTTCCGAGATCACGTTCAGGAAATACAATGATAATTGTTTGCACGGAATACGTTTCTCGTTATGCAATAGCTGGAGCTTTAAAGGACGGAACAGCCAAGAGTGTAGCAAAATTTATTTTCGAGAACCTTATATGCATATATGGGGCCCCTCGCTGTTTTTTGAGTGACCGAGGTACAGTGTTTAGAAGTCAGATGGTAACCGATCTGTTAAAATTAATGGGGGTTGTAAAAGACCTTTATACAACAGCTTATCACCCCCAAACAAATGGATTAGTAGAAGAATACAACAAAACCATAGCAAAAATGTTGTCCCTGTTCACAAGCACGGATCAAAAGGATTGGGACTAGGATACGTGAAAGCCGTCACATTTCGATATAACACTAGTGTTCAGGCTACATCAGGATACCCTCCGTATTTAGTACTCTTTGGGAGATTACCAACTTTGCCAACAGAAGCGAGTTTAAGGGAAGCGGATATCGAGCATGCGGATATTGTGGAATTACGGGAACGACTCCTGTGTATACAGTCTCAAGCTATAGATAACATCACTAAACGACAAAAATACGACAAACAACGGTATGATTTGAAACATCGCGAAGTAGAGTTTCAAGTTGGAGAAAAGGTGAAAGTCTTTGTACCAGTAAGAAAGAAAGGCAAGAGTCCAAAGTTAATGTGCACTCAAAGTGTGTAGGGTAGATTTTAATATTAAGATTATTATGTATTTAGTTGTAATTTTTTTCCTTTGTTTCTCGATTTAATGAGTTATGATTGCAGAAAAAAAAGGTGTTTAATTGTTTTGACGCAGGATTACGGTAAAAATCATTATGGGAGCGAATAAAAGAACGTGAAAATATGATTAAAATAAATTTGTCTGAAAATTCGTTGAGATGTAAAGAGTGTTTGAAAACCCAGCCTTCAAGAGAAAATTTGAAGAAAGTAGGACAGTAATAGCTCACACAGAGGAGTAGAAAAATACGAGTAACGTGGATGCTGTACATGGACTTCATCAGGCCAGTGAAGTACCATGATGTCGGTGGGACAGATTGACGTCCCATTTAGGATATAACCCATTGGATTGATACAGGTTTCCGCTTCAGTGTTGATGCATCGGGCGAGTAACGGTCCAGGACCAAGCGGTGTTCTGCAATTAAGGGTATGTAGTGTGAAAGTTTTGTTCCAGGAGGGGATCCTACCGAATGAAGAAGGTAGAAGAAGTGTCAAGTTGAGCTGCCAACTTAACTGTGCCTATGTTCGAGGGACGCCTCAGAGTTAGGAGACACTTTATTGACGCTGGCACGGGGAAAACACCAGCGTGATCTTAGAAGCTATTGGAGACGAGGGCGAAGGGAGCTCTTAGACAAACAAATCATATGGTTAGGTACAAAACAAATTTTCACATAAGGGAGGGCAAGAATAGAGTAATTTTAAACATTCCAATAAAAATTAGAGGTGCCATGAAAATATTGTAACCCAGATGCAGCGACATTTCAAAGAATGTGCTGACACTAATCGCGTCATAACAGAGCAGGCGTGAAAAAAGATAGAAATGTAATTAATGTTAAATAGTTCTAAGAATTTCCTTTTGTTTTCATGTACATATGCCACAAGAAAATCAGATTACGAAAACCTCAGAGTACGAGAGTTGCAGGAGTACCCCAGTGATAAGCCATGGAGACAAGTACGACCAAAAGGAAGTGTCCAACATCATCACGAACCGAAAGGGGAACCACGGGACACGATGCAACCCAGTAACTTTGAGCTGGGCTAGGAGGAGGATCCACTATTGGGACCACGCAACAGCTGCACGGGATGAGCCCCGGTGACAACCGAAGCGTCTACCCCTTTTCTCCTTTTGTTCCAAAGCACCCAGTACCCGAAAGGTTAATCCCTTCCGTAATTAAAAGTAAGAGATTCCTTTATCCAAAAGTTGAGATCCTTACTAGTAAATCCCAAAGTCGCAAAAGGCGTAGAGGTGTAGCGGTATCCGGTCATGAAGGAAAAAGGCCGCTAGCAGTTTTGAAGATGGAGCTACGTCAAGTGACCGGATGTGATGAGACATCAGAGTATTGAGGGTGATGCTGCACCAAGTTCGCAGTCACGTCACCAACCCACCAACCTGATGAGAGAGCTAATACGGGGGATCCCAGGTGGACGACATCAGCCATCCCTACTAGGGACAATCGAGTTTGGAGGATTTTGGTCGGAAACATCTCTATTGGTGGACGCTGGGGGAAGTCGGGGAACTCAGAGAAGTCATGGAGGTCAAGATGGAAAAGTGGCGAAGACTGTAGGTTAATTTTGTAACAGTCAGGGTGACGTAGATTTAAGTAATTTTCGGGGCGAAAATTCAGAAGGGCCGGTCATATGTCGCAATCGATGTTATTCACCTGGATGTCCTGTCTATTGCTGACGAGGTTCCGGGGTAGTTGACTTTGCCGATACCTATTGATGAGGTGTTTGCAAGTCAGCGATCCGGGGCGAAGTTACTTTAGCGGGACATTCAGGTAGTTTGGGAGATGGTAATCAACCTGCAGTGTAGTCAGTTGGGTGATGTGTGGCGGGGCCCTTCTTATAATATGTAAGTACCTTAATCGATTAATTAATGTGTTACGTGTATGTAAGTGTTATTATAATTATGTAGTTAGAAGTAGTATTAATAAATAGTCTATTAAGGAATAAGGGCATTACACTTTCTATCACCCCAGCCAAACGTAGTTATTACTACGTGACAATACAATTCTTGAGTTCTCTTACCTTGTCTTTTACACTTATTTCTTTAAATATGTCTTTCTCCGGCTTTTCTTGGTATTTTGTCACATCCTCCTCGTTCCAGCAACATCTTGGGATAGTTTGTGCTTCTGTTTTGTCGTCAGTTTCCTCCCAGTCTAACACCATTTCCAAGAGTTGGTGGTGCGAGTCTGGTATCTCTCCTACCATGAAAGATATAACGTGATTCTTGGCCTCACTATTTACCAGTCCGTAGTCGATTACCGAGTCCCCTCTTCCCCCTACGAATGTGAACTCCCCTTCTTCGTCGCCTTGCCAGTTTCCATTGAGTATATTCCACCCTCTTTCTTCACACATGTCTATGAGTTCTCTAAATCTTTTCTCTATGACTTTGGCTTTTGTTGCTCTTTTTCCCTTCCATTTTTCATCTTCATCTAGAAAAGCCCCTGTATACTCTATTATTATCCTCACTCCAATATTTATTCTCTCTCTCCTCATTTCCACATCTAAATCTTGCAATTATCACTCTCTCTTTTCTACTCTCTCTTCCTAGGTACTTTCGCATTTCTTCCGTTATTATTTTTTCATACTTCCCATTGTACCTAGACTCCCTAATTTTCGTTCTTCATTCCTGCACCTGCACATCTCTATCTCTCCGCGTCTGCATACCCGTTTTCTATTTCTTTCCTTTTTTTTTTCAAACACGCTTGCAAAATTCTGCACTCTCCTCTCTCTTATCACTCTCTCCTCAAATCTTATTGCTCTTTTTCCTGCTTCTATTCTTATTCCATCTCTCTTTGTTTCCTCCATCACTATATACCCCGGTGTCTCTCTCTCTACCCCTAGCACCCATTTCATATATTTTCCTTGCACCCCTTCCAATCCTTCTTGCTCTCTCCATCCCCATATTTCCGCTCGATACATCATCACGCTTTTCACCAAACTATCAAACATCATTACTCTCCTTCTAAAATCATGTTCAAATTTTCTCTCTCCTACTCCCCATACAGCTCCTATTATCTTATTTGCTTTTTTCACTAACTCTCTCACATGTGCTGTTGCTGTGTTTCTTTCATTCATCACATAACCTAAATACTTAAATTCTTTCACTTCTTCAATTTTCTCTTTCTCCCATCTCCACTTATTTACTTTTCTCCTACCACCCCCTTTTCTGAACTCCATCATCTTGGATTTCTCTACATTCACCGTCAACTTTTTCCTCCTCATATATTTCTCCATGTTTTCTATCATTTCTTCATACCTTTCTCCACCAAATCATGCGAATATGCTAAAGACCACACTTTTTCTTTGCCCACCACAACCCGCCCTGCCTGCCCCTTCCTGAACATCTTCTCTATATCTCCAATAAAAGCATCAAACAGGCTGGGGCTTAGTGGGAAAACTTGCCTTACTCCCTTATAATTTTTGAAACATTCACTCACCCTTCCATCCACTCTCACTCTACTTATCGTCTCTTTATATATAACTTTCAACTCGGATGAAGAGAGCTCTGCGGAGACTGCTATACACCGGAACCCCAACCTATTCAAAATGAATGGTCTATACAAACAAGGAAACGCCCTACTCGCAATGAGAAAATTGGCACAAAAATTTTCATCGATACATCATCAAGCCTCACTGCAATTCCTAAGGAAGCAGCCATGCACCTATATAGGCTACACCCGGACACTTCACCGGAAGAAGTACGGGACTACATCAAATCGGCGGTGCCAGGAATAAATGCTACTTGCGAAAAATTGACGACACGTAATTCAAGATTTTATGCCTCCTTCAAGGTAACAGTTCCAAAGCATCAAATTGACTCTGTTATGAACCCCTCCATATGGCCGTGCGGAGCTGGTATTCAGAGATTTTTTCAGATACAGAAACGAAAAACCAGCAACCCGTAACCACGACGTCTGTCAATGATAATACTCCACTTAGTACCTTACTGTTGAACTGTCAGTCACTCACTGCCTCAACAATCAATTGGATCACTACCGAATACCTGACGAACAATGCTAACTTGAAGATACTTTTCTTTACTGAAACCTGGGCTAGTTCAGCTTCTGTTCGTAGTGTACATTTTCCGGATTTTGTCTTAAAGTCAGCATTCTGTAAATCATTATCTAGCGGCGGGGGGGTTGGTATCTGGACTCGATCGGATATTAATGCATCACGTCTTGAGCTATCCAAATTTTGCGTTGAGAAACACTTCGAAGTATGCGGGATTCGACTCTTCATGGATGATCAGCCGACAATACTTCTGGTATTCTACAGATCTCCCAATGGTACTGCCGATCTTAACACCTTTTGTGACAAACTAGACGAAGTGATGGAATCTCTCTTTAAGCCTAACATTCGTATTATTTGCGATGGAGACCTTAATCTTGATCCGGTAAGAGACGACAAAGACTTCAATAAAGTCTGCAATATTATGTTAAATTATAATCTCAGGCATATAATTAACGAACCCACGCGTGTAAATTATGTCCTTCACAACATTTTTACAAATGACGACTGCACGAAAGACCACGTAATTCTGGATAATTGTATATCTGACCATAGATCTACATTTTTTAACAAAGTTTGTAACTTTAATAATAATAATATCTTTGACACAAAGACTAAATCTGCCAAACGAATATGCTCTCTAGCAGGTACCCTGAACTGGCTTACAAAGAGGCAAAAAAGAAACACCTTTCACTTTTATTTCACGCAAAAAAAAAACAATATTTTAACAATAATAGTTATTTACATTCGTGTGCGGTAACTTACATTTTACAGGGCGAAATCGATTTTAAGCACGACGCGCCAGCGGAGTGCTTTAATGATTGAGCCCTGTAAAATGGTTAACGCGCAAGATTTGTATTAGACTTTTTGGCCGACGACAAGTTTTAATTCAACGACATTTGAAAAAAATTGCAATGTCATGTTGACAGTTCAGGCCATGAATCGTTTGAAACGTCAAAACGTCGAAACATTGAAATTGTCTTTGTGTATTTTCGTATCTCTTTCAAACACTCAACAATTAAAAACTTGTGTAAATGGCGTTCTAATAAGTATGCTTTCGTTGTGCAAGCAGTTTCTTTTTTATAAACGTATTTTAAGAACGAAAATTTGTGTGTTTTTTTACCGCACTGTGAAGCGTAAAAACCATCACCTCCATAGTTACAGTTCACGTAGATTTTCATGTTTACAGTTCACGAGGCCAAAATAGTATATTATTATACAAGTTTCACAAGACGGTTGATTGTAGCACGCGTAGTTTGGGGCACGACGAGCGCAGCGAGAAGTGCTCCAAAGGCACGAGTGCAACAATTTCGGCTTGTGAAACGCGTGTAATATACTATTTTTTCAAATTTGGCTTTATTTAATTAAGAAAAACTGAAAATTTGTGCTAAATTAATAACTTTGGGACTTTTGAATAACACGAGTGGTATTTCAGTATAATTGGTATTTCTGCTAAATGACGTGTCTGATTTGGAGGTTAGGTTTGGAAACTTTTGATTATGCAGACACAAGCTGTACCTCACGTTTGATTGCCATTTTTTCAATTCTTGTTTTTACCAATGTTTACATCTAATCATGGAACGAAAGTCATTTACTTCTATTTGGTTTATTTTCGTTCACATCTGATTCACATCAGATCAGGCGCGATTAGTTGACGTCTATAATGTCGTTGTCGCGGTCACATTGCAGTACATACAAAGTTGCAGGCAACATTAAGACAAGAAAAGTCACCAAAAACAGAATTATAATTTAGATCATTATGATTCTGTTTTTGGTGTTATAATTTGCAAATTGTGAAACCGAATTCGAAAAAATAAATTACAGTCATAACAAAATGAAAACAACATGGCTCGTAGTAAATTTATTATCCAACAAAGCGCAAAATCGAAATGAACGATTAATCTTAGATATAGACAATATTCCTGTCGATGATCCCCTCATCATTACCGAACACTTTAACACGTACTTCAAAGAATTATCCCACCAATCGTCCCAAAGCCCACCAAAGTCATCACCAGACCCTAAAAACAAAACACTTTCTTTTAACAACAAAACTTTATACTTAAATCCGTTTGATGAACAGGAACTAATTAACCTTATCAATAATAAAATAAAAAACAAATCGTCGTGCGGACCTGACAAGGTGCCAAGCTTTTTGCTTAAAAGCTCCAGCAATTAGTTCCCAATTAACATATCTCATTAACCTATCATTTCTCAATGGGGACTTCCCGGAAACTTTGAAAATAAGTAAAGTCATCCCGATTTTTAAAAAAGGGGACAAACATAAAGAGGTAAACTATCGACCTATAGCAACAACATCTGTTTTTTCTAAATTAACCGAATATTGCTTTCTTTCCAGACTTGAAGTTTTTATTAGGAAATGTGAATTCCTCACGCCTAATCAGTTTGGATTTACTCGGAGTAAGTCCAAACTCTCAGCTCTCCATGAATTTCACGATAATACAATACATTGTATGGAAGCAGGCGAATGCCCAGCTGGAATATTTTGCGACCTCAGTAGGGCATTCTATTGCGTTAACCATCAAAAGTTACTTGGCAAACTATTCAATTATGGAATTAGAGGAAATGCCTCAGTATGTTTCAATAAGCCACAACTTCTTATCTCACAAGTCGTCAATGACATATACAAATGTCGGTATTCCCCAAGGCTTAACCCTGGGGCCTACACTTTTCCTATTGTATATAAACGACATAGAAACCGCATCCCAAGTAGCACATTACATTGGCCAGAGCTTGTTTTTATATTGGCCCGTTATCGATTCATTTCCATTGTTATTTCGACGTACCACCAATATTGGTACAATATTGTTTTTCACAACATCGTAAACCAACATTGTACCAATATAAAAATACTTCATTTAGCCACTAAAGAAATTTGTCTATATTGGCCCTATATCTTTTTTTACAATATTGTAACACAATATGGGTCCAATATGTTTTTTTCGTCGCTTTTAGTATATTGTTTTTACGAGATTCATCCAATATTGTATGCCAACATTTTTCTGTAACTGTGGGTGCTCAATTTATTAAAAATTTGAGTTTTTAGTCTTTCGTAATTTTCATTGCTGTACTCGATGCTTTATCATTTGAAGAAATTCATGAAAATATTATTTTTATCATATTGATAAATAAAGTTAATTTTTCAACCATTTGGAAGTTTTTTCCTCTATGATAAAATATTTTTTGTGATTTACCACTATTGAGAAAATCGCCCATTTTTTGGATTGTTAAATTTCATAACATTGTGCAGTTTCTTCAGAGGGATGTTTCTTTTTATATAAAAATGACTATTACATACCCATGTGTATCTATCTAAATAAACCGCTGAGAATCTCTCCAGTCGCTCAAAGCAAATCACCACTTTTACCTCTGTGTAACACACAAACACACGGACTAATTTAGAACACTTTAATTACTAAATAACAAGGTATAAAAACGGTTACATTAGTTAATAATGGGGGAGCCGGAAAGCGTGCGCGTCGGTACTCTACTCCATTACATACTACCCCTGGGCAGGCGCGTTACACTCCCCCTTGAATTTTTAATGAGACAAATGTAAAATTCAGATAACTAAGGGTTCGTTTATTCGGCACAGCACGACGCTGTGCACATCTTCTTCACCTTCCGCAGTCTCCCGGTAGTGCCTGGTACTCCGTCAGCTTCCGATAAAGATGTAGGCTCTGTCGCGGAAACCTCTTCATCGGTTTCGGAATCTGCGGACTCTTCCTGTGGGAGCGGCTCACTATGCTTTCGGGGCCGTCCTCGTTGGCGCTTCGGTACTAAAGGAGCTGGCGTTTCGGAGCCCTCCCGCGGACAATATGGTCGCAAAGTGGAAGTATGATATTTACCCAAGGGTTTGTTGGGTTCTACAAGCGTCGCGATCGTATATGTAGTGGGAGTAGCTTGTTCCAGTATTAGATAGGGTCCATCCCGTCGTGGAGCCAACTTGGAAGTAAAGCCTTTAGCGGTGTTGCTCAGAACGTGAGAGTCGACGAGTACTTGGTCCCCGGGTTGGTAGGCCACAGCTTCGCCACGGTGCTTGTCTGCATTCTGTTTGGCTCTCGTCTGACCACGCTCCATGTTTTCCCTAGCTACTCGCATCTGGGACTCCACCAGACTCAAATAAGGAGTGATTTCTTCGATGACGTTCTCACCTTCAATCACTTCTCGCAGGTCTCGATGTACATCGAATGGGGTACGCAACTCACGGGCGAACGTGAGATAGGCAGGGGTAAATCCAGTCGCTGCATGACTGGCAGTGTTCATGGCAAATCTCACCGACGGTAGGGCTTCTTTCCATGTACTATGGTTCGTCTTCACCAAAATGGCTAGCTGGGTTTTCAGTTCTCGGTTCCGTCGCTCTTCGGGATTAGCCTCTGGATGATAAAGCGCAGTGAACCGTTGCTCGAACCCCAGAATATAAGCGACTTGTTGAAAGATGTCACTGACGAACTGTGTCCCATTGTCACTGGTCATCTTTCGTGGACATCCATACCGCAAGATTACCTCGTCGATCAGAACTTTGGCACATGCCTCGGCGGAGGCGACTGGCAGCGCCAATAACTCGATCCATCTGGTGGTGACGTCCTCGATGGCGAATACCCAGCGTTCCCCTGTAGCAGCTTCGGGTAGCGGGCCGACTAAATCCATCGCCATCACTTCAAACCGTCGGGCGAGGGGATGAGTCTGCACCAATCCAGCAGGTTTTGTGTTACTGGCTTTATATCTCTGACAGTCGAGACAGGTCTTCACGTGTTTGGCTACATCGCGGTGCAGCGTTGGCCAGTAATAGCGCCTGGAGATTTTCTTACAAGTTTTGGCGACACCGTAGTGACCAGCAGTGTCGGCGTCGTGGTTCTCCTGGAGGATCTCCAACACCATGGTCACAGGAACCACGAGTTGAGGCTCAGCTATGTCCTCATCGGGGGTATATCTGTATAGAACACCATTGCTTAGGCAGTATCCCTTGCTCGACCAATAATTGTAGTATTTACCGGGTTCTGTTGTCTCCTCCTCCAGACAACAGATTATTTTGCGAACATCAGGATCCTGCAACTGCTCTTCTCGTGTTTCCTTGGCACTTCTCATCGGGAAGTGGACTTCAATGCGGTTGACGGTGACGGGCTCGACATCCTCTCCCCCTGGTCGCGAGAGAGTGTCTGCTACCACATTGGTTCTCCCCGGGATGTACTCGATTTGCAACTTGAATTGTTGTAGTAACAGAGCCCATCTGGCGAGACGACCAGCTAGATGGCGGAGATTCATCAACCACCGGAGAGGGCGGTGGTCCGTGGACACAGAAACGGTAGCGCCCTCTATGTAGCCACGAAATTTCTCAACGGCGTATACCACTGCCAAGGCTTCCCTCTCGGTCGTAGTGTAGTTTTGTTCTGCAGAAGTGAGCAACCGACTAACGTACTCGATGGGTCGCTCATCATCGTCTGCACCCTGGAGTAAGCATGCTCCCACTGCATAGGAACTGGCGTCAGTCTTGATTTTGTACGGCAAGTCCGGGTCGGCCTGGCGCAGGACTGGTGCGGTGGACAACTTCTCCTTCAAACTGTCAAATTCCTTCTGCTGGTCTGGTCCCCATTGAAAGACGGCTTTCTTCTTAGTTAAGGCACAAAGTGGTCGGACGGTCTCGGCATAACCATCAATAAACCTCCGGAACCAGTTGCAGGTCTGCAAAAAGGATTGAAGCTGTTTAAGATTAATCGGATTCGGACGGTCCATTATTGCGGCAATTTTTTCGCTATCCGGGCAAATTCCTGCAGGCGTAATCAAGTGACCCAGGTACCGAACACTTGCGCAAACGAACAGGCACTTTTCACGGTTTGCATAAAGTCCGAAAAGTCTTAACCTGTCAAAGACCCGTTGGAGGTCACTCAAATGTTCTATGAACGTAGCCGAGATAATAATGAGGTCGTCGAGGTAGACCAAAATGGATACATCACTTAACCCCGTTTTAAATCGGTCCATGAGTCTTTGAAATGTAGCGGGGGCCGAACAGAGACCAAATGGCATTCGTTTGAAGCGATATAGGCCAAACGGTGTGATGAAAGCTGTTTTATCACGGTCCTCTTCGCGCACAGGTACCTGCCAGTATCCAGATTTAAGATCAATGGTGGACATGTACGACGTTTGTTTCGCGGCATGAAGTAAATCGTTCAGACGTGGTAACGGATATCGGTCCGGTACAGTTACTTTATTCAATCAGCGGTAGTCCACACAAACGCGAAAACGATTGTCTTTCTTTGGTACTAAAACGACCGGCGCGGCGTATGGCGACTCGCATTCTTCGATCACGTCCTCTTGAATCATGGTTTCGAGTTCCTGCTCAAGGATTTCCTTTCGATGTTGGGACATTCGATATGGGGGCACGGCGATTGGATCATCGGTCGTGAGTCGAATCGAGTGTTCCCCGAACGTTGTTGGCGTCGTCTTCCTTTCAAAAACGTCCAAGTTCTTCCCTATAAGTTCGGCGAGTTGTTGTCTTTCGGGCTCCAGAAGAGTAGCGCCCTCCTCTGAACGTAGCGTGATATCGATCGATTGGACGACCGATTGGGCGACGACCTTTGAAACAGATTCAAATGGAAAACGTTGGTCAGGTTCATCACCGAACGACCATTGATTATTCGTTATGTCCAACACAATAGCGACTGCGCGTATAAAGTCTAATCCTAGGAGACTTTTATTATTTCCAAACTCAGGAATTCCAATAAAAGTAACAGGTACTTCCCTATTTGCAAGGATGACGGTGGCTCGAATCTGGACGGCATCTAGGTCCCTCATCACTCCGTCCGCTAGGGTCATCTTAATTCGGGTGTGTACAGCTTCGCATCCTTTCGAGAGTAGATGTTGATATAGTCTTGCACCAGCGATTGAACACCTGGCACCGGTGTCCACTTGGGCCAATCCTTCCAATTGTTCGATCGACACCGACAGCAACGGAATCTGGTCCCCACCGTCGTAGATGTCTGTCACCAAGAGGTCCACGGAGGCCGCTCCGACGGTTTTATTCCCTCGATTTGGGCATTCGGATCGAACGTGTCCCGGAGTGCGACAGGCGTAGCACACTAGTTCTCCATGACGTTTCTCGTCTTTGGGTTTCAGAGTGCTACTAGGTCCAGGCGCTTCACTCCTATTCTTGTCTGTGTTCTTTTTTGATCTCTTCCGACACTCGTCGAATACATGTCCGAAATTCTGGCAGAATGTACATTTGGGCCTAGTTCTAACCTTACCTAGGAGCTTCTCTTTGTCTCGTATTTCAAACAGTGTACTCTCTATCGTCCGTGCCTTTGAAATTAGTGTATTGAAGTCTTGGCAGGCATCACGCGTGAGGCGTTCACGAATACTGCGGTGTAATAACCCATAGACCATATCAATCTGCAGTCTTTCTGACAGATTTGACTGGGGCGGTAATTGCGCAATCAATGCACGACACCGGCTGACGAAAACGTCTGTTTGCTCATCTTCCTCCTGTTCTCGCTCAAACAGTTCTCGGAAAATGCGATGTGGCGGCTTGCTTTGACCAAATGCATGTCGTAAGCCGTCCAGAGCTTCGCTCCAGGATTCAAATGTCGTCTTCGTACCCTGAAACCAGGTAGCTGCGGCCTTATCCAGGAACATTGGTAACCCTTTTAATGCGTTATCATCGCCAATATTTACACAATCCTTGTAGACGGTGACAGCATCGATAAAGGCGTGCACATCCTCGTCCTTCCCACCAGAAAAGCGTGATTGGCACTGTGAGAAATTTCCTGAAGGTCCTGGTGCAGACTCTTGTGTACTTTGTTGCTGTTTTGTGAGTATGTCAGTAAAACCTTTCAACAAAGTTTGCACGTGTTTTCCACTCGTCTTGACGAGTAACGCGGATCCTGCGCGGATCTAGCTGTGAAGCGCGAAAAACGTGGTCGTTGACCTGGAACGTCAGCTGTCAAAAGTGACGTTGGAAGGGTTGTTCTGCGAAGAGTACCAACGCGGAGCCAAAACCACTAGATTGGTTACTAGCTGGAAGTCCGAAGATAGGCAACCAATGTTGCAGTGTGCACGTGCACGCGTTCCAAAACCGGAACGAAAACTCCAATTCTGGACAATTCCGAACGACAGGAGTATTGCGAACTCCCGATGAAACCCACAACGTTTCACCAATCACGCACGACACTCGTGAAGGAAATTGCGAATGGTAAAACGAAGTCTAACGGCTGCACAGGTTATGACGATAACCTATGAATAGACGCGGCACCGAAACGAAACTTTCCGTGCGTTCTTGCCACTAAGTTGGGCGCCACTTTGTAACACACAAACACACGGACTAATTTAGAACACTTTAATTACTAAATAACAAGGTATAAAAACGGTTACATTAGTTAATAATAGGGGAGCCGGAAAGCGTGCGCGTCGGTACTCTACTCCATTACATACTACCCCTGCGCAGGCGCGTTACATCTGTCGTTTTTCTTTTATAAAATAATCAACGTGATTCCTCTAATTTATCAATGAACCGTTACGGTCGAGCGTAAGGAACGAACCCAAGTAATGCCTAGCTACCTGATTTGTTTACAAATCTGCAGCAGATGCAGTGCAGTTCGAATCTTATTTTTAGATCATTTTTTTAATATCTTTATCTATGTATGAATTCCCCTTACTTTTTGAGAAAATGCTGCTTGAAAGCGAATTTGTTACAGTTACAGATATCTAAAAATCATCGATATAATTTATTACTTACTTTATTCTATTAACCTTAAAATTCTACAGTGATTCTATGGTGTATAAGCTTTTTATATAAAAAAGGTGATATGTACCTACTTTGTTACTATTTGAAAAAAATTACTCGTTGGTCTATAAATTTGACAGTTTTAATGATCCGTTCCCCGATGCGTTTTCTAAAAGGTCGGGTAGGGTGGGTACCTGCGGGTTCTATTTTTAGTTTAAAAACATGTTTTTATGCAGTAAGCGGTCATCTGTGTCTGTCAGTAGTGCAACAATAATATTCACCCCGAAAGCCGGAACAGAGTTCCAAATCTCATTTTGTTATGCAGTTGTTAAATGTGTGTTGATTAAATTATTAAGTGGACGACTGGAATTTTTTTACATCATCATCGTGATGCTGAAGAAGATCAATTCTCAAGAAAAGACAAGTTTTGTAACAGCGTTCATCATCAGAAGACCGCGAGTCTTGTAGTAAAGCCAAGACTCGAAAATTAAGTGGTTAGTACAGACTTGTTTTCTCATAGAAATAATGCCTTAAAAATACATTCCCTAGGTCCTCATCTGGATACAAATAGTAGTGTCAATCGATACTCTCAAAGGAGTGAGTCTTGCAGTACAGCAGTTTTTATCATGACGATTTCTCTACTCATGGATTAACTCCAAAAATAAATAGTAAGTATTTTTGGTTTCTGATACAAGTAAGGCATGCAAAATCTGTGTTTTCTAGGCACTCGTTTGTTTGCAAACCGCTCGACCAGGACAGTTAGTTCTCCTTCTACAACTAATAAATTAATACGCTTAATTAATAAATTAATTAATAGCTAATTTTGTTATTTAATTCGAGTAGTTTCAATTTTTTTTTAGATTCCGCAAAAGTTTAAGAATTAAAAAAGATAACAAAAGCGTTGACACTAATAAAATATGATATATCTGAAATAAAGAAGGATATTAGTGATATGAATGTCAAATTAAATTTTCTAAGTGAAAACGAAAAGCCAGATAGAATTAAATGGCATGGAGGATAAAATTAAAGATGGTAATGAGGACTTTAACGATCTAGTAAGTACATAATTTAATTTTTGGACGTAAGTACAGTTTTATTTTCTTTTCTTTTTAATCTTTAGGTGGACGTACTTTCTCATGGAGGAGGGCCTACCGCCAAGAAAAATGTTCTCTTAATTATGAAACAACTTTTGAATCAAGAGCTAAATCATCAATTCTCTGCAATTCTCTGCACGAAAAAGCAAAAAGGGAAATTTTCGGCACTAAATATATAATTAATAAATACATAATTATATTAATTTGTACCTTTTTTTTCTAGAAGCAGTTAGGACTAACTTCAAGGTGACTGACTTGGAAATCACTCAGTACATTGGAATTATCTTAGCTATCGCTGGGTATAGGGGGTGGAAGACAAAAGAGAGTTCCAGGCTTGTATTTATTCATTTTTAAACAGTAACTTAACTTAATATTTTTAGCAGAAAATAAATCACTAATACATATAATCAAGCAATACAATCAGAGTGCATACGACACACCTATTATATATTAATTATAATTTATAAAATTTTTATTAATTATAATAAGTTTACAATAAATTACTATGTATTTTATTTTTATTTGTTCTTTCATTTTAAGTTTAAAGGTTTCATCTGAAATTTATTGTTGTGAAGATTGGTTTTAGATAATATTACCCTTATGATGCCTTTTAGTGTTTTTGCTACTTTCTAACAATTTTCGGGTACTTTAGTCTATTGCAAAATATTTTAAATTGGTAGTAAATTTTAATTACAAATAATAATAAAAGTAATATATGTATAGAGGGTGTATTGCATTGATGGCCTGAATATACCTGCATTACATTTTCATTCAGTTTAACATCGGATTCGATTTATTGCTGTACCAATATTGATACCTGTTATTGAATCAACAGTAGCATACATTGTTGGACCAAGACTTTTACATGTTAATGGACCATGATTGGTAAACGTTGTTGGACCATGGTTGGTATACGTTGTTGGCCCATGGTTGGCAAACGTCATTGGACCATGATTCATATACGTTCATTGGGCCATGATT
Source organism: Diaperis boleti (assembly GCA_963583935.1). Classification (NCBI taxonomy): domain Eukaryota; kingdom Metazoa; phylum Arthropoda; class Insecta; order Coleoptera; family Tenebrionidae; genus Diaperis; species Diaperis boleti. The sequence goes on from OY757242.1 coordinate 12,800,527, forward strand.
GGTATACGTCATTGGGCCATGATTGAAAAACTTTGTAGGGCCAATATTGCGAAATGTCCACATTATATAATGGCCCAATGTAGAAAAACAAGTTTGGGCCAATATATCCTCAATATTGGCTGAATATTGTTGTGCTGCCTGGGATTGAACAAAAATTTCGCTCCCATTCTATTTGCCGACGATACCTCTTTGCTCGGCTCTGATAAAGACGAGGCCACTATTCAGTTTTCCGCAAATCAGAACCTTTGCGAGTTAGGATTGTGGTGCTTATCAAATTCACTTGTTCTGAACTCGGCTAAAACTCATTATATGCATTTCCATTCTAGTCGTCAACTGATCTAAACTTACATTTAGAAGTCAATAATAATACAATTGCCAGGGAAAACCACTTAAAATTTCTGGGTTTAACGACTGATGAGACACTGAGCTGGAAATACCATTGCTCTGAACTTCTAAACTCCATCAAATAAAGTTCCTTTTCAAATGTCTTAAGTCTATCCTTTCGCCTGAACAGCTGATTAACATATATCATGCCCTAGTAGCTTCGCGCCTACAATACGGGATTTGTTTTTACTGTTCTATGTTCACCTGACAATGCCGATGTATTTTTTTTACCCATGGCAATAAATCTATATTATTATTTTTGTTACCAGATGCTCATTTATCCCTCTCTTTCTCAAGCATTCCACCAGTAAATCTCTTTCCACATTATCAAAAGCCGCCTTCAGGTCCACAAAGAATGCATATATCTTGTCACCCCTCTTTTTTGTCTCATTTCCTGCTATGTGATTCAAGATATATACATTATACATGGTCCCGCTACCTTTCCTAAATCTTTCCTGTCCGTCTGGTAACTCTCATTCATGTCCTTCATCAGCCTCTCTCAGCCCACAATCATCGCGTATACCTTATATGCTTATTTAGGAGAGTGATCCCCCTATAATAAAATTACTGACTGTATCCTTTTCTCCTTTCTTATATATGGGGCATATTATCCCCTCCTTCCACTCTTGGGGGTATCCCTCTCCCTTCCACAGTCCATTCATTATCTCTAACAACCTGTCAACTTCCCTTTCCGTTCCATACATCCACGCTTCATTCTGTATACCATCCCTCCCTGGTGTCTTTTTTCTTTTCAGTTTTCTTAGTTGTTGCTCTAGTTCTTCTCTTGTTATCTCTTCTATTTCTTTCACTCTTTGTTGTCTCCTTTCCTTTTCTTTTTCATCACCCCCCAGCAGCTCACTGAAGTACTCTCTTTATTCCTCCATAGTAATTCCATCACTCACTCTCTCTCTCTTTTTTTTTTCTTTCCTCATTTATGTATCTCCATACCTCTTCTTCCGTCTTTATACTCTTCATCTTTAGCTCTTCTTCCATTCGTTTCTTTTGCTTCTTCTCTTTGCATACTAAATTGTACCTCTTGCGTGCTCTCTTGTACTCTTCCTTGGTTGCTTTTTCTTTTTTCCAATTTCTTAGTTTCCTTCTTGCTTCCTGCTTCCTTTCGTTGCATTCTTAACCCACCACTCGTTTTTCCACAGCCCCATTTTCTCTCTTATCTGTATCTCTTTTTTTCTGTTGCGTTTCTTATGTTATCGCGCAGTTCCCTCACCTTTTCGTTTATTTCTGTTTCTTCGTATTTTGCCTCCCTAAGTCTCTAAGATCTATAATTTTTTTTTCTTTTTCCGTCCAAATATTCTTCACAATTTTTCTTCTAAACTCATTCACACGTCCTCTATCTTTCTATCTTCCATTTGTCTTCACTTCTAAAGGCATATGGTCCGACTCCATTCTTTCTCCCACCTTGAATTTCTCTATTTCATCCCATGCTTCTTCATTTACCATAACATAATCAATAACTGTCTTCCCTCTTGATCCAATATACGTGTACTCTCCTTTCTCATCTCCTGTGCATTCCTCTTCTATCCGTCTTCCTTTTCCCCCAATTCTTGCATTAAAATCCCCCCCAATCACCAAAGTTCCTTCTTCTTGCTCTTTTACTCGCTTTTCTATTATTCTCTTTGTTTCCTTCATACTTCTGCTGTACACTGTTACAATTCTCCATTTTCTCTGTTTACTCCCTTTCTTGCTTTCCCTCTCTGCATATTGACATTTCCACTTAAACCTTTCGACATTCTCTTTTCCAATTTTTCCCACCCCTTTTCTTTCACCAACGGTTCTACCATTCCCACTACGTCAAATTTTCTCAAATACTCCCAAAATTCATTCTCTTTGTTTTCTATTCCCGCTACGTTCCGGAATACTATTCTTATTTGCTCCTTTTCTCCTTTATTCCTCTCCGTATTCGTTTTCCCTTTTCTGCCCTGTCGTCTTTTTCTTGTGCTCTTATTCAAAAAATTTCTGTATCTAAATCTTTTTTTCGTCCCACCTAAGCGCTTTTACCTCTATCCGTGTCTTTTTATAACCCACTTTCAGCCGCTGTCCTTTTTGTCGCTCTTCTTTGGCTATCGTTCTTAATTCCTTCTGCATATCTCTTTCTTTCTTTGTCAGATCATCTTCTGTGTATACTCTCTTTCGTCTTTTTTCTTTTAGTTTTCATTTATTTTCCATAACTTTCCTCTTTTTCCCCCAGCTCCCAAGTTCCGCCACAATCATTTTTCCTCCATTTATTTTATACATCTCTCTCACAGTCACTTCTACCTCTAATTCCACTTTTATCCATTTTTCCAGTTTCTTCTTGCTCTCGCATTCCTCTTGGTCCAATCCCGTTACTACAATATTCTTTTTTTTTTCACTCTTTTTTCCTGCTCTTCCATTTTCTCCTCCAATTTTTTTATTTTTTCTTTTAGTTCCATCTTTTCTCTTTCCCATTTTTCTTCCTTTTCACGCATCATAATTTTCAACTGTTCCAGTTCCCGGCTCATCTTCCGATTCTCTTCCTTTATCTCCCCTACATCCTCCATAATTTTTTCAGCATCTCTTTCATTTCCTCATCCATTGCCTTTTTAAACCGGTGATCTTTCTAACTTCTTACTTTTTCTAAAGGGCTTAATCCTCTCTTCTTCATTTTATCACGCTTTTTTTCCGCTTATCTTCTCGAGTGCCGCAAAACACGTCCGCTCGGCTCAACTGCTCGAATCGGAATCGGAATTCTGCTCCATTTTTTTTCATCCAGCTTCCTCTACCCGTGTTCAATATATTCCCAAAAGTCGTTGTCTTTGCTTTTTAATCCAGCCACATTCCAGAATAGTATTTCTTTTCCTCCTTAGTTTTTTCCCTATTGTTTTTTATTGTGTCATTAGCCTGCTCTCCTGTTTGTTTCTTTTTTGTATTTCGCCCATTATCTCTATTCCTTGTTTCTTTATTCCGTTTGTCCCTGTCGTTTTCCTTTTGCGTTTCCTTTTTCCATTGCCTATATTCTTCCTTGTTTCCCCCGTATATATTCACTAGTTTGTTGCTATTGTTAGCTTTGCATCTGTTCTATTCCAGTACCATCACTCGTTGTTGAGCTTTAGTTTCTGGTAACCAATTTTCACCTTCTTGTTTCCAATTTCTTGCGATTATGGATATTTCTGCTTGGATTTCCCTTTCTTATTTTAGCAGGTCATGTTCGATGGATATTCTTTCCGCACCTTTGACATTCCTTAGCCCGCATATACGTGTTCCATTTGAAAAAAAAAAAGTCATTATACATTTAGATGACTTCACTGTGTATTAAAGTTTGGGACTATAAATAATATTTACAGAAAAGTATTCAGTTATCTCTCTTAGAATGGTCTCTGCAAATTTTTATCATTTTGCTCAACATTAATTGCTCTTTCAATTCACCCACTAATATACAAGGCATTCCATTAAAATAAAACATAACTTCGCTATATTATAAACTAATATTAGAACATGATATTATGATTTCTAATAATTTTAAATTGTGTGGCTATTGTCCCCCAATGGAGATTTCCCAGTCTTGATCCGGATTTGGGAAACAATAGACAATCTTCTTAACTTCTGGGTCTCTTAATTGTCCTTCCGAACGTCTGCAGCGCTTCTAGTTTGAAAGTCTCACGGTTATGATCTCCATTCCAAATGTTTGAGCGACCATTTCATCGCATATTGGCCGATATATGGTGTCAGCAACTACGTTGGTCCTCCCAGGTTTGTACATAATCTTGAGATTATATGGTTGGAGCTGCAGGGTCCACCGTGCGAGTCGTCCTGTGGGTGACTTAACATCAACCACTGGAGGGGTTGGTGGTCGGTGATTACAATAGCCTTATCCCCTTCTATGTAGCCTCTGAACTTGTTTACAGCCCATACTAGAGCGAGTGCTTCGCGTTCGGTCGTAGCGTAGTTTCTTTCGTGGGAGGTTAGTAGACTACTGCTCCGATGGCGTAGCTACTGGCATCACTTTTGATGATAAACCCCTTTGTCTCATCGGCCTGTCTAAGAATAGGGGCGGTGGTGAGGAGTCTTTTTAACTTTTGGAAGGCATCCTTCTGTGATACTCTCCATGTCCAGGCAGCATCCCTTTTGGTTAATGCATTTAGTGGTTGGGCACATCCGCAAATTTTGGTATAAAGCCTCGATACCAAGAACATGTTTGTAGGAATGTTTGAACTTGCTTAACGTTCGTTGGTTCCGGCATCTCGGAAATAGCAGTAATCTTTTCAGGGTTGGGTTTAATACCTCCTCTGGCTATCACATGGCCCAAATCGAACCTCGTTGCACGCAAAATGGCACTAATTTGTATATTCTTAATCGGTTGAACACATCTTGTAGTGCGAAGAAGTGCTCGGTGACCGTAGGGGACGTTAGGATAAGATCGTCCAGGTAGGCTAGAAGACCATTTTTGAAGCGATCCATTAACCGCTGGAAGGTAGCTGGTGCGTTCCGAAGTCCGAATGGCATTCATAAGAATCGAAACATTCCGAATGGAGTCACAAAACTCGTCTTACCCCGGTCCTCTTCACGCACTTTGATTTGCCAATATCCTGCTCGTAAATCGTAGATTGTTTGGTTGCGTGTAATAGATCATCTATTCTGGGTAAAGGGTAGCTGTCGGGTTTCGTGATTGCATTGAGTTGTCTGTAGTCAATACAGACCCGTACTTTCCCTTCTGGCTTCGGAACCATGACTACTGGGGCGGACCAGGGGCTGTCACATTCTTCAATAAGGTTGGCCTCTAACATTTTATTTATTTCTTCTTGGAGTTGCCTTCTGCGGACTGGTGATAAATGGTATGGGGCTACCGATATAGGGCGGTTTTTGCCGTGTCGATGTTCGGCGTAATTGGTAGCTTCCCGGATTTCCTCAAAGTGGTCTGCATTTTCTAGTAGTATCTCATTTAGTTGTCTTTTTTCACTGGCCTTTAAGATTACTCCTTCTTCGGGGAGTTAAACGAGATACTCTACCGCGATGCTACATAATAACTGCCTCAAAGTTTAACCTCCTTGGGGAATTTTGAAACAGAGTTGGAACCTCGTCGGTTTCCATTTCTTCACTCCATGTCCAATGGAATCTATTTTGGTGTTACCTTTGGGCCTTTCGACAAGGTGTCAGCTCTGTGGGGCTGAATTCAAACTGACTCAACTTCCATTGTTTTGGAGTGGTAGGGAGTGGACTTAAGAATGGTGGAGGTCCCTGGATTATTTTATCTTCTTGGACGTCCATGGCTTCTACTAGAGTTGTAGATGCGTTTATTGTAGCGGCAAGGTTGACTTTGTTATAGAAAGAGAATATTTTCTCTTTATTTTCAAAAAAATGCCACGTTATAGCAGGTGGATTGAGGATTATTCCAGCATCTTCAATAAAGTCGACTCCTAGCAACGTTCTCGTAGAAGGGACGAGGTGGTCGTCACTGTTTTGCCTTTTAGTTCAATCGGGAGTCTTTACAGTCTCGCGTAGTCTTTTACCATCGGCGAGTGTCAGGGCGGTGTCGGTGTCTTGGAAGGGATATCCCTTCTGTGCCAGGATTTTTTCCAATTCGTAGCTTCCTACGCTGACCCTGGCTCCGGTGTCCAGGAATGCGGTTCCTTTGATACCATTTATTGATAGTTGTACCGCTGGTCGTTGACGAGGGCACATTTCGACGTTGATGGCGCAAAAACTGATGTCGATGAGTTTGTAGGGTTGCATTTGGGACAATTTCTCCTTATTACCCCTGGGGTGTTGCAGCCATAGCATCGGAGGACTGGTTTCTCTGAGGTGGCAACGGATGTGCTTTTTACGGCTTTGGTATGTTGTTCCTTTTTACTGCATACCGCGATGTCATGTCTCTTGATGTTGCAGTAGGCGCATCGTACCTTCTTCTTCGGGGGGTTGTTGCTCGTATGATTATTCTCAGTTTCCTCTGGCTCTTCTACTGCTCTTGCTTCATCCAGTAGTTGTTTGAAACCTGTGTCATCCTTGCGAGGTATTCTCTTTATTCTATGGTTGAGCAATGCATATACCACATCGAGTTGAGTAGCTTCGTCATGACTTGAGCAAGTAGCGCTTGCTTCTCGCATATGAAATGATCCGTGGGCATGCTGTCTGCTTGTTTTGTGGCGAATATCTCTATATCTAGTTGATCATTTGACTTCCTAGGACCGTAGGCTGATCGGAATTCATCTAGCGCTGGATCCCATGTGTCCGTGGTATCCTTGATGCCTTGCCACCAGGTAGCGGCAAGCTTTTCTAATAACATCGGTTAGCATCGCTTACTTGTGCAAAGTCTTTATAGGTCTTGACCGCCTTAATGAATGCATTGACATCTTCCTTTTCAGCCCCTGTAAATCGGTTGGCGAAATTTCCTAATGGCGTATGGTTTATGGCTTGAGGTTATAAGGTCTCCTTGGTGTTCTGTATCAATTCTTGTAGCATTTCAACCGTCTGTGCCATGTTAGATTTTGTTGTACTTCGGGTGACTGGGCCGATCCTCCGTGGAATGTTTTTATCCAGATTGGGCACTGTGTTTGTTCGGGCCCCACGTTGGGCGCCAATTGTAACACAATTGTTTATTTAACAGATAATTGTACAATTTGTTGAGCGGTGTAACTATAGTTGATCGTAAGTTGGAGCTTAGGATGCCTAAACGTCCTTCTTAGACTTGGAAGTAGTCTCGAGTCTTGTAGGTGAACAGTCCCAGACGCCTGGAAGCTTATTCTTGGAAGACTTGAGATATTCCACTGCATGTCCGGCCTGGGGTGGGCGTCCTGATTGGCGCTGGGCGAATGTGACAGGCCACTCATCACGCCACAAGTGCCGTTTCCTGATTGGCGCTGGACGAATGGGAGAGGCTAATAATTATCACGCCACCCGCGCTGCTTCCTAGAACTTGCCAGCTCTCGAAGGTTCTAGGGACGCCAAGTGGGGCCTCCGTAGGCCGGGTAGCCGTTCCTAGATGCTGGCGGCCCCCAGCCAAGTCACCCCCGTTGTATAATGGGCGGGCCTCAATACTGTAGTTTAGTAAAGTTTATAATCTTAGCTTAATTAAATCTTGATAAGGGTAGTTTTAGGATTTATTTGTAACTGTTTGCAATAAACATCCGTTCGAGAGAATGCCAGATGCTGCGACAAAACCGGTCGGTCTCTTGCGATCTGTACCTGCGTTTGGCACCCTTTGTCAGTTTTTTTAAGGTCCTTGAAGCCATAAAGAAGTTTGTTGTCAGTTTGTAATGAAAATTATTACCGTAAAAAGGACAGCCCCTTTCACTAAGTGCGTTGACAGGGGGTGTGCAGAAACCACCTCCGGACATTCTTGTCTTCTCGGTAATGGTAGTTATTATTGTTTTATTTTTTGTACTATTATTTTTTATATTTTTAGCTATATTTTCTACTTACTGAGTGAGTACTACATCCCCATAAAGCCGTTAGTGTCTTATTAATCCATAAATCGTCTCTAAACGAAAGTATTATGGCCTCATAATATATCGGTTGTACATAATAGTAGATTATTTTTTTAGGAGCAAAAGTGAGGCTTTTCATGACAAATACAGACGCGCGACGAAAAGCCACTTTTCTCCGAATAAAACATGCTATTTTTGCCGAAAATCGTCCACGAAATACAAATCTGACAGTTTACTAACCTCAATGACATAATTATGAAATCTTTTCAACGCACACGCTTTGTCAATTGAGCGGCAGACAAAATGGCAATTTGTCATGGCCTATTGACGTATAGAATGTCACGTTTTTCTGACGTTTGAAGACAATACATAGTATATTTGGACACAAGTGCGCTGTCACCCCACTTTTCATGGGCGAGGGCGAATTTTTGCAGCAAGAGGCGAAAGTGGAGTGTTGCAATGAGCCCGAACCCCTGAAAAGTGACAGCGCACAAGTATTGAACAGCGTTTTTTGTATTCGTTCACGCAGAATGAGAAAAAACACGAATTTACATCAAATTTAGAGGTTAGCTCTGACAGTTGTCAAATTAAATAGCTATTGTGATATATTTACTTACAATAATATATAGGTACCTCTTTCTGCATTATGTATTTCATAAAACGAATACAAAAAGTAAATTTCACAATTTTAACCTAATATTGAGCACCCGTAAAAGAAGCTCACATACAGTAAAGAATGCCACTCCTTAAAATGCAAAAGAAAATGATAGAAAAAGAATGTAGCTATGGAAAAATGGTTTAAAGTCAATGGAGAAACCACGAGGAACTATAATGGAAACAAAACAACCTGATAATAACAAACAGTACACAAATGAAGAAGAGTGAATAACAAAACTTAGAAATTCGTAAGAGTTGAGAGGAGCAGTGGAAAAACTTAAATACTCAATGGATCAAAGAAAAAATAAAAAAGGTAACAATTACACAAATCAAGACATATAAACTGAGAGAACAAGATATAAGAAAGGAATATTGTAACTCAAATCTCACAGCCGAGACCGTAACGTATAAGACATCTAGGTTTAAGTAAATAAAAAAAAAACAGTAATTGTGCGTGTCAGCTCTGACGCGCGACTGGAGATTACTTTTAAAGTGGGATTGCATATGTTTTGAAGTGAAACATCTTAATCAAGGTGTGAGTACAAAAAAATGAAACAGAAGTCAAAATGAAACGGAAATCAAAGTGAAACACTTTGGTAGGGCTGATGGAGTTGGTAGTAGGTATTACGGTTGTTCAGATGGTAGTTAATTACGTAACAAAAATTGATTTGATACAACCCCAAATCTAGCTCGATGGAGATGGGCTCATAAAACTAATATCGTAAATTAATAGACCGAATGGAATTTAAAGACGTCGATTTATAGCTATAATTTGAGGCAAGTATAGTGTAAACAACTTCAACGTCAACTATCTAATTAGTTTTATGTTACACGATAGAGACGATAGAGTTGATGCTAAGTTATATTATCGCTTCAAATTAGTAAGATTATTTTTACGCTAAATTATGGCTTTAAATTATTACTCTGAATTATACCACAAAAACGAAAAGGAGACATGAAATACGAGATAAGAAACAAAAACACAAGGTGTCTTATCTGGCCTTGGAACTCTGGTCTGGATGTCTTCCAGAAGGAGACGACGACAATTCTCTAGCCCTGGCACAATTAAGTCCTCCTTAATCGTCCACGCTGGAACTTCCAAGGAATACCACCCTCGACGGCGTAGTTCCAATCCAGATAAATTAAGTGGTGAAGATTTTAGTGTTCACCCCGAGCCAGCACCCTAATGAAGAAGATTCCCCTTTAAGTACCCCGTTTAACGAACAGAAAGGCCCTTACCTCCAATGATGGACCTGGACGACTTCCAAAGAGACACGAAATTTGGACGCACCACGTGGACGACTTATTTGGTGGTTTTAATCCCCACAGGTCGAAAATGATTCCGTCGATTTACAAATGTCTTCAACGAGACAAGAATCACTCACTTCGATGAAACGGATGAGTTAATCCCTTGCGGATAATTCAAACTTAATTGCAACTACCACCACGTCTCATCAACCACCGAATAGTAATGTCTCTTTTTGACAGAAAACTCCGGCCAGAAGAAGGCCTCTCACAATATGCGCACAACCGACGCGGTGACGATTGCGTACCGCTGCTTGACAGCACTGACAAGTGTGAGGTTATGTAGGATGTAAACAAAAGGAGTTCTTCATTATTTCCCGACGAGACACAAAGACATTTTGAGTGTAGGTATTATTACCCAGTCGATTAATTTAGCCCTTTGGCGTTTTAGGCAGTGGGAAAAGTGTTGAATAGATAACACCAGCACAGCGAAGAATCAAGAAGAAAAACGATGACATTGAGAGTAACAATCCGTAATGTCGGGCACAGTTACGGTTTACAGTAGAAATTAGTTCGAGCGAGAATTTAACTCAAGAGCGTGGTACGCCGAATACCATCCCTCCATTCCCATTTTTGTTTGGGAAAATGCTCCAGGATGCCCCAAACAGCAATCCCTTTACAGCGAGGTGACAGCGAGGTGATCCAAACCCAAAACAATTTATCAAACAAATGAAAAAAAAAGTAACGAAATATGTAAGGTTAATGAAAAGATAAAATTATCTTCACAAGTTACGCCTCCTGTCTACGTCCATAAGCCATAAGTTACCATAGCTACCATAAGCCACTTGTAACATTTGTATCAGAAAATAATGCCCTGTCCCAAGTGTCCCAAGGGGCATCCAACAATACACGGGACGTTTTTTAAAAATTATTTTTATTTACTATTTCACACCAAATAGTCTAAAATGGATTTTCGTTTGGTTTCAGTGCAATCAGATCCACAGTTTGAATCCACAATTTGTCGGAAAGGCTCGGGTCCCGGGCAGTTTCATAACTTTCAACCCTCCTACAGTTATCAAAATGATCACCATTATACTCTTCAATTCCGTTTGCCACAGAACAATGTATGGTCGTTTGGGCTCCTTCAGCACTCGTCTGTAATCATTGCAATTAGAGATACTTTTGATTTGCTAAGATGCAAACATACTATAGAAAATAATTGTACAACAGGAAACCATTTAAGCTTTGCGATACCAGATAAATTGTCGAAAATATCGGTTGCCACCAATCCTGGATGAAGCGAATATGCTGTCACTCCGGTTCCTTGAAGTTTTTTTGCAAGTTCTCTAGTGAAGAGAATGTTGCCCAACTTTGAATTACCATACATTTGAAAATCTGGTACATCTATTTTGTTTAAACTGAATTTTTTTGCGTATTTTGCCCCGATTGAAGATACGTTTATTATGCGGCTGGGAGCCGATTTTTTCAACAAATCTAAAAGACTGCTATCAAACAAAACATGTTAAATTAAAATGTAATCTTTACCTATTAACAATATCGTCAACAAAACGTTGGAAAAGTAATTCACCTGCATCAACCATGGCAAACCGTCAGCCGTCGCTTTACCTCCGTTTCCGGCAGCACCAGCATTGTTAACCAGAATATCCAGACGATCTACAGTTTCGTTAACGTCTTTCGCAAAAGCTCTAACGGAATCAAACGAAGACAAATCCACAATCTTTATCAAAATGTTTTGGTTCCCTGTTTCCTTTATTATTTTTGTTCGAACAACCTCCGCTTTTTCCCGATTTCTACATGCTAAAATTACTCGAGCTCCCCTTTTAGCAAAATCTAGAGCTGTTTCGTAACCTATACCTATAAATCAAACGTTGCATATGTTTTGGTGAAGATTAAGTTTCCTTCTTACCGGCACTAGCTCCAGTAACGATAGCCGTTTTCCCAACCAAACAAACTTGGCTTCTGCACCATCGTCTCGATAGTTTTAAATATATTTTTAAAGATATAACTGCAATAAACAGTACGGCTAACACCGCTGCTATCGAAACCATTGTTGTTATGGCATTGAATGGCTGTACCGAACGCTAAATGTGATAACATATTATCGAGGATAATGTAATAATAACTGGTACGCTTATTATGGAGTTCTTTAAATGTCACGTACAAGTACAATAAGTACAGTCAACAAAAATTTTGAAATCGAAAGAGTGAGGACAGACAATAAGACATACCAAAGAATTAGGAGGGTTGATAGAGTCCCAAGAAACTGGACACTCAGTATTAGGAGAGTCGATAAAAAGAATTAAAGCAAATACGACAATAAAAGAATCAACATAACATAAATAATTATTATTTATGTAGTAAAGACATAACCTGGTACTTCATCCCCGTTAGAGTTCCACATTTTGGAGGCAGGAGTGAAGTCAGCGAATTTTCATTAAAAGCGGGTCGTGAGGAACGTCATTTTGACGTTCGAGTAAATGTACACCGTACTAACAGGTACAGAAGCATGCCTCAGTTCTCGCCCTTTGTATCCCCCAGCTAACGATCCCAATGACCTGGAAGTGCTTGCACCTGTAGCCCTTGGCAGTTGTCAGAAACGACAACACTTTTGGTGACGCTCGTACTTCTTGATTTCTTGAAACCGTTGATAAGATTTTGGGCTCCATAACCACGTCAGATTGTAATTGAGCTTCAGTCGAGAGATTATAACGATGAATTAGAACTCATAACAAGTCCTCTTGGATTTTAGCACCTACTTCTAAGACGTCAATGAGACTTGCAACTTCCATCAAACGCGACTCTAGAAAATGTCTCTGTCCATTTCATTTATTTCAGAGAAATTGTACTTTCTCCATTTATGATGTAATTGTTAATGTTCCGTCATAAAAGTTGACAATAAAAAATAGGGAGATAGAAAAGAAGAAACATAAAGTGAGACGTTGAGAAAGAGAGCAAGACAAAAAATATACCAAAAGTCAAAGAGACACAAAAGTTAAGAGAAGAAATGGACATTAAAAAGAGGAGATGGAACAGATAGAGGCCGCCACAGAAAATGCGAGACATAATGTGAAAGAGGAAGATGGAGAGAAGACGGCATAAAGAAGCACTAACAAAACTAAAAAGAGGAAACGAAAAAACTATATAAAAAAACTACAAAAAACAAGTGCGGCAGAAGAGATACCTCCCTGTCCTAAGGGGACCATCTTTCACCAAAGGGGCCTCCCTGTACCAAGAGGGCCAGCCTTTACCAAGCCCCCTGTTCCAACCAACATTCTCATTTTAAAATTCTAAATGCTAATAAAATCTAGGTATCGGAACTGTCGTGGTAAAGATTTTTCTGGTTTCTGGTTCAAACTGAAGATCAATGGTTTGTGATCTGTGAATATTCTGTACCCATTGTTGCAGGACTGCGCCGATGGTAACGTCGGAGGCATCCGCCATTACTGAAATTGGGGCCTTGTGTGAAGGGTGAGCGAGGAGGGCTGCCTGTGCCAATGAGTCCTTTGAATCTTTGAATGCGTTATCAAAATGTTCGTTCCACGTAATATTCGTACTGTTGTTGAAGAGTGGGTGACATCTTCTTCTTCTGAGCTGCATTACAAAGGCCAAATATCATAAAGAAAATTCAAATAAGGAGTTGTAATTGCTGTTTGTGGAAGGCTTAGTTTATGGGTATCTGGTGATACGCTTATACCAAGTCTTTTACCAAGGGCGTGTGAAAAATCTTCGACATGTGGCACTGCATAACAGTATGAAATTGTTCGAGCGCTCAACTGTCTGAAATCCCCACATAGTCGGAGCTCACCATCTTTTTGGGAACTAGGTACACTTGTTTTTCAAGGATTTTGAAGTTTTGAGGGCTATGCCTTGACATGCTGAAGTTATCACGGTGGAGCAACTGAATTGGGAAGACGACATTCATGAAGGCCATTTATTGGTTCCCGGATGCTTTGCAATTAAGTTGAGTAAGTTGGGGTGTACAAATCTCCTGAAAATAAATATTGCAGATAATAATGTGCCTGTGCGGTTGCTACTTTATAAGTTGTAGTATTCTTACGTTTTTTTTTTATGTGGTATGCTTCACGGGACCACGGGTAGCTAAAAGTCAGGGATCAGCTGTCTAGTTTGGCGGGAGGGTTTAATGTTTAATGTTCACTCTATGTACAACAATTTACAATATGTTTACAAAATTTATAGGTTCGGTCTTCGGTAACTCGGTGACGGAGCTTAAGGTTCACCCTGTATACTCCTGTACACGGTTGTTCAAAGTCTACACGTTTTGGTCTGCGAGCGGTGGATAATAAAAATTACGGTGCATCCTGTAGACGTCGGTGTACCCGCCCCCTTTATACGGTGGGTCGGTGGATACAGCTTTGGTACTTTAGCGGTCGGTGATAAAAGTTACGGATCAACCTGTATACGGCTATGTATGGTACGGTGGTTCGGTTGTTATTAGTTTCGGTACCCGAGCGGTCGGTGAGAAAAGTTACGGCACACCCTTTATTGGCGTTCCCCGGGATTCGTCTCCATCGATCGGTCTGGACCCAACCTTCCCGGAGACCAGTAAATACCGGGATACCTGATTACGATGGCTAGTTACAGGAGAGGAATAGAGAGGCAGCGGGGAGGATGGTTGGAGCCCCCCTTCTTCCTGGGAGGCTTTCTTCTGGACCGGTCTTCACTGGAACGGGCACGACTCTTGACTTCCGTTCTAAGGGAACGCAGCTTCCTTTATAGAACCGCTGGAGGGGTCATGATGACGTAGTCTGGAGAGTCTTATAAACGCGTTTTCTTCACACCGGAGCGGCCCCGGGCATCGTATCGGATCCGGAATGGCGGCGTCCGGTTCGACACCCGGCGGTATCCGGTTTCATGAAAGGGCGTGGTCGGGCCTGACAAGGTCGGCGGCTGGGAGTGGTCGTAGCGACTCCGGGATAGTAATTTTCCGATGACGGGAATGAAAACATTATCCCGCTGTGACACTGTAAACTATTTTTCCCTCCGAGTTTTAATGTGTTTTAATTTCAGGTGCACGTCCTTTCTTAAATAGCGAGTCGCTAGACTTTGTTACAAAGTGTTCGGCCAAGGACAGGATAGCATATCGGAGCCGACAATCCTTATGCATCCCCCGTTCTTTTGGTCAGGAAGGAGAACGGGACCCTCGTTTAGTAGTTGATTAAAGAAACCGAATGGCCAGACCGTGCGGATGAAGTATTCATTGAACAGTTCCGTTACCACTTCGACATCCGCATCACGGACCACACGAGAATGTTGATGTGGTTGGTGGTCTTTGTGTGGGGTAAGATGTTGGGCTTGGAGAGCCCCACGGTGTTGGAGAACATGGCATGAAGACATTTCGACATTTAGGGACACTACTTTGATGGCAGAAGGTTTTAGGGCGTTGGTCACGGCTTTCGTGGTGCGAAAGTTGACCGGGAGAGAAAAAATGAGGCCACATATCGGGTCCTTCAACTACCTCCAACTCAGCGTCCAATCCATAAAGTACATTTACCAACCTCCAGAGGCAGAGAACACGATGCACAATATTATTTTAAGAAGACGCTTTAGGATGTCGAGGTCGGTGAAGTACTCCAGGTCAAAGTCAAGGCTACGGGCCAGAGCACGAAACTGACACACCGGTATCGTGACACCTACCAAGTTGAAAGAATGCTACCACCCCAACACCAGCAGCAGCTCTGAATCGGATGACTCCTGTGATGACGAAGTGGTTAGTGAGGGTAGTTAGGGAGCGTAAGTATCCACGACTGGCAAGTGTGGTGAGAGTCTAAACTTCCTCAAGGAGAACGTTAAAGCTTCCAGAGAAAAAAAGTTTGGATGAATGGATGAATGGACGGATGGAGGTTGTTGCTCAATCACGTCACAACGGCTGAACGAATCTGGATAAAAGTTGGCACAGAGATAGAGCATAGTCTGGAATAGCACATAGGCCACTTTTTATCCCGGAAAAATGTTCGGTTCCTGTGGGATAGATTTGGATTTGTTTTTCACAGACCAAGGGATCCACATGATTTTTTGCAAAGTGAATCATAAATGAATGCGAATAAATGAGATTAGTAGGTATTACGGCGCCGGCGGTTCAGATGGTAGCTACGCCCCCCTCTCCCAAGGGGCCTCCTTTTGGGGCCCTTGCATTACAATTGTTTTTACTTTTGTGTTGTTCCGCACTCTGTCCAAAATACATTTATTGCAATTTGGACAGGACAACGTCTGTCGGGTCAGCTACCTAATAACCCAAGCAACACATCTAGTCTAATAGACGTTAAAATTTCGACTAGACTAGACGTCTGAGGATGGTCTATATAGACTGTTTATCGACGTCCAAATGTCCGCCAGATAGACGTAAATATTTCATCTAACTTCGATTAAATATAGACGTACAGTGATAGACGTAAATATTTCGTACAAATTCGACGATATATAGACGTACAATTTTCATCTAAAGCGAATATAAAATTTTGTATTATAGACGTAGAAATATGATCTATTTTAGTCTAATCATTACAGGAAATGAAATAATGCAAAAATAAAATGAATTAAACATAATATGTATATTGAATACCAAATACAATTCATATAACAGCCACCCTTATTGGCACCATAATGCCGCTGAGTTGATAACTTCAACCATTGTGTCTTGAATGGCCTTGGTGATCACTACGTCATTTAGTTCCGAAAATACAGATTCTAAAATTAGTTAATTAAGTACCCTATTGAATTAATGTATTTATCCTCACGATTTATCAGTTGCGTTAAGTTTGTATCTTTGAATGGTCTTTTGCCGTTATGGCCGGCCCAATTAAACTTCGTCGCAAATTTGTTCGTAATCATATTTTTTAGTATATTCATCACGGCTTGACGAACAATAGTCCACCCACCAATTGAGCTTAGACGGCTTTTCTAAAATCATAAATAATTGGTAAAATTAATTTGTAAGTTATCAAACCTTACCAAATAGCTGTATGCTAATGATTTCTCATAAGTTGGCCTTGTACCGTGGTCTCCCTGTACTAACACAATCTTTTCTAACGAAGTGTCGTGAGGGTGTCGAGAGGGAACATGGGTCGACCACTTGCCGGTGGAAAAATCACGTGATTTTAGTTCCGCACGGTATTGGGTAGTTTGTCTAGGGTCCGACAAAGAAATCTACCTACAACGAGGTCACTTACCCTTACGCTTAAAAAATACATCCATAAACCGTTAAATTTCTTTTCGTGAAATTTGAGCATATTTTAGTAATTCTAATAATATTTATCCGTGACAACTTACGTGTCTTCATTGACAAGGTAAAAGTGTCACTTTATCTTATTGCAGATAAAATGGGAACTTTTGCCTACTTTATATGCATTATCACATAAAATACAAAAATTAAACTTTCCAGTGAAATCATATTATTTATGTATTAATGATGATGGATGGTAACATAAATTTCGATGCTTTTGCCGCTTCAAGAACTTTGGGCGGTTGATCGTCGGTTTCTTTTTGGAATTACATATTTAAAAAAATATCTACACCTACACAAAAGATGACTTTTACAGTTTTTTCAACTTCATTTTGTTTTTGTTGACATCCTAACCACGAAAACATTATGTATTACGATTTAGCTTGTCTTAATCTTTCAAATTCATATACTATAAATTATTGTTGTCCAATTTATTTATCTGAGAACGTTTGCGGATAAAATAGTACTTCTATATTATATTATTCAGAGAATGAGTGGTTTTATGTGCTTCACCTGGATATATAGATATCTTTTTTCTACATATAATATATGTAGAAGTTTATACATATAATGTATGTATAAAAATGACCGAAGTTCGACTGTAAATCTATAATAAACGTATATTCGACATCTATATTGTAGAGGGTCTAAAAATCATCTACCATAGACGTCTATATTTAGTTCAATTTTAGACAAAGATTTCTTATAGACGGTGTAGACAGTGTTTCGACGTCTATTAGATTAGGATGTGTTACCTGGGAATTGCCCAAATCTAGGATTCCGATTCGAGCAGTTAAGCCAAGCGGACGTGTTCTGCGGCGCTCGAGGAGATAAGCGGATAAAAAAGCGTGAAAAAGTGAACAAGAAATAGAATGAAAAAAGTGGTAGTGAGGGCGAGAGAGAAAAAGATTACAAAAGAAAAAGAGAAGAAGGACGACAGTCGGAAGGGAGGATTAACCCCTTTAGAAAAAGTAAGAAGTTAGAAAGATCATCGGTTAAAAAGGCAATGGATGAGGAAATAAAAGAGATGCTGAAAAAAATTATGGAGGATGTAGGGGAGATAAAGGAAGAGAATCGGAAGATGAGCCGGGAACTGGAACAGTTGAAAATTATGATGCGTGAAAAGGAAGAAAAATGGGAAAGAGAAAAGATGAAACTAAAAGAAAAAATGAAAAAATTGGAGGAGAAAATGGAAGAGCAAGAAAAAAGAGTGAGCAAAAAGAATATTGTAGTAACGGGATTAGACGAAGAGGAATGCGAGAGCGAAATGGATAAAGGTGGAATTAGAGGTAGAAGTGACTGTGAGAGAGATGTATAAAATAAATGGAGGAAAAATTATTGTGGCGGAACTTGGGCGCTGGGGGGAAAAGAGGAAAGTTATGGAAAATAAAAGAAAACTAAGAGAAAAAAAGGAAAGAGAGTATACATAGAAGATGATCTGACAAGAAGGGAAGAGATATACAGAAGGAATTAAGAGCGATAGCCAAAGAAGAGCGACAAAAAGGACAGCGGGTGAAAGTGGGTTATAAAAAGATATGGATAGAGGGAAAAGGGAAGAAAAGGGGGAGTTAGATACAGAAAATTTTTGAATAAGAGCACAAGAAAAAGACGACAGGGCAGAAAAGGGAAAACGAATACGGAGAGGAATAAAGGAGAAAAGGAGCAAATAAGAATAGTATTCTGGAACGTAGCGGGAATAAAAAACAAAGAGAATGAATTTTGGGAGTATTTGACCTGGGGGTTGAGCTACCTACCAGGCGCGTCTCCAGGTGGCGGATAGGAGAATGGGGAGAGTCTCTGACTCTGCCTAGTGGGGGGTTAGTAGGGGAGACCGCTAAACCCCCCGCTGTGCTGAATGAAAGCCCCTCGCCGCGGACCAGCTCGTGACGCATACCGTAAACCGCCTGTCTGCCGACAGGGGGCACGGGGGATGGTCTTAAGTGACTGTGCCGCGTGGATGAAGAACCACTATAAAAACTTCCCCTTGCAACATGGTGACTGGTGTTGCAGGTGCATGTGCCGTGCGTGGCGACCCGTGCGGGTGGATGAAGGGATCCTGGTGGTTGAGCCTGATCTTCGCTACGGCCTTGGGAGGTCAACACGCCACGTTGGCCCGGATTTCACCCGGAGACCGGCCGTCGAGACTAACCCACCTCGATTAATCGGCTGTGTCGTCCCGTCAGAGGGCTGACGGGGTGAGCCCTTAGGGAGCATTGGGGCATGCAACTGCGTAAGCGGCTTCGGCAGACCGTATAGACTGTGTGCAACAACCTCCTGGGGGCTATATCTCTCAAGTAGCCCTGGCGTTCGAAGTTCAACGTCCCCATATGGGGCTCCGTGGCGGGTGGGGAGCTTGGGAGATGAAGATAAAACCCACAGTATGGAACCTCAACCTAAAGAAGACCAGGGATCGCAAGATCCCAGAAAAAAGCTCTCCGGAGCTCAAAGAAGAAAGCTGCAGAGGCAGCGGCGTGAAGGCGCCCTCCTTGCAGCAAACGTAAGAGCTGACGTAGGAGCAGCCGGACGTCCTACGGGACAGACGACACCTTCGGGTGGAGCAGGACCGTCGACGTCCGGTGTGGCGACTACGTCGCAAGGAGCAGCGACTGGCAAGCGATTGCGCTCCGACGGCTCCAGCCCGGCGAAAAATCGCGGAAAGCGGGCTAGGAGGGTCGAAGGCCAGCGTCCACGACAACAGCGGCAGCCGCTTGCACAACAGCGGCAACAACTCCAGCGGCAGCCGCAACGAAGACAGGCCACGCAGGGGCGGCGACAAGTACCTGGGAGCCAACAGCAACAGCCGAGACCCGTACCCGCAAAGACCACGGGCGGCGCTAGCTACCGGGAGATGACCACCAGCCACCTTCGCATGGCGGTCATCGACCGGAAAGATCCTCGTTGCCAGCTCCAAGAGAGTAAGGCACGAATCGTGCGGGAAAAAATCGAGGGACTTTTCGTCGAGACCCTTTATGGGTTAGGACCAGAAGACCTGATCCCCGCCTTTGACGGGTGCATCTTTGCAGGCGGTGTCCTTAGGATAACCTGCAGAGACATGCATACCCGTAATTGGCTACAGCAAGCTGTAGCGAACCTCCGAGATCTTTGGGAGGGAGCTCTGCTTACAATTATACCCGTTGAGGAGCTGCCCAGGCTGTGCAAGGCGACTCTGTGGATTCCGGGTCAACCGGTGTCCACTGAGGACGTCCTCAAACGACTGTACATCCAAAATAAATAGGCAAATGTACCAGGATGGATCCTCTTCCATGAGGCCGAACGGGAAGAATCATTGGGTAAACTTCTAGTTTTCGGACTCATGTCTGGAGAAAGAAACATCCTGGCAACTAAGAGCGATAGAGTCGACTACATGTTAGGACGACTCACGCTAAAGATTGTTAGGACCCAAGAGGAGGCCCAGCAGACGCAACAGGCTCCAGCGCCGCCGGTGGAACCAGCACCGACGACGATGGAGGTATGCCTTGCTGATGAATCCCCTGGGATCCTAGAATCTAGGGAGGGGATCATAACCCCTACCCAAAATACGGACGTCGAGGGCACGTCAAGTGAACTCCACGATCCTACAGATAGTGTGGATCCGGTCTAATGGCCAAAGGATCCACACTAATCCAAGCAAACCTGCACCGCTGTCGGGAGGCGGCTGTCACCCTAAGTCGTCACCTGACAGCAAAGCAGATAACAATAGCCCTGCTACAAGAACCGTGGTGCGTAAGCAACCGGGTCTGTGGCATGGGCGACAAACCCACAGGGACCATCTACGTGGGGTCCCTCAAAGAAAGACCCAGAACTTGTGTTTATGTTTCAGGTCAACAAGACGCCTTCCAACTGACGGGCTACTGCAACCGGGACATCACGGCCGTGCAGGTCAACCTGGACTTTGGAGGGAATGTAATAAAGGTAGTCTTTGCCTCAGTATACCTCCCCGGCGACTCCAGGGAGCCACCCCCTTCGAAGTAGCTGGCGGACCTGGTTCGACATTGCGAAAGGGAAGGAAAACAACTCATTGCTGGATGCGATGCCAACGCACACCACATCGTATGGGGGAGCGGTGATTGCAACAGCAGAGGAACAGCACTGCTCGAATATCTTACGAGCACAAAGTTAGAAATACTCAATCGAGGGAGCTAACCTACGTTTATCACCTCGAGGTGTCAGACTGTGATAGACATCAGTCTCGCGACACAAGAGATTTCCAAACATATAAGGGACTGGCAAGTATCATCGCAGGTGACCATGTCAGACCACAGATGGATAACGTTTTCGTTAGAAGCAAAAGAGTTGTTACCGAAGCCGTACAGGAACCCAAAACAAACTGACAGGGATCTATTTCTAGAAAACCTGGCAAATGTCAGGGGTCGGCTCGATATCTCTACCGATCTTAAGACGATCGGAGAACTGGAGAGAGCAGTTACTGACCTCACTAGGTCTCTGATGGCGTCTTATGAGCAAGCTTCTCCGCTGAGATCAGGTACCCGCCAGGGCCACAACACCACATGGTGGTGTAAGGAACTGGAAAGGGGAAGAGCCTATCTGCGCAAGCTATTCAATAAGGCCAAATAGACAAAAAATGCAGCCGACTGGGACGAATTTAAAGAATACCAGCGGCAATACAAAAAAGACGTTTGTTCTAAGCAGAGGTCATCATGGAGAAAATTCTGTGGGGACCTCGAATGTACCACCACCGCTGCCCGGCTGATGAAAATCCTGTCAAAGGATCTGGGACATCAAGTAGGTAGCTTGAAGAAAGAGGACGGCACATACACGGACTCTGCCGATGAAACAGCCAAGGTACTGATGGCTACACATTTTCCGGGCTGTGTGGTCACAACGAATGTGAATCCGATCCAAAGCTGGCCGAAAGCCCCCTCCCTAGAGGACTGGGCTGAGGCTCCGCGGATTGTGAACCACACTAGCGTAGAATGGGCTATAAGAACTTTCAAACCCTTCATGTCACCGGGCGTGGACGGAATCTTCCCGGCCCTGCTACAGTGGGGACTTTCGAAGATTCTGGACAACCTCGTGACAATTTTTCGGGCATGTCTTGCACTCGCATACGTACCGGAAATGTGGAGGGAGGTGAGAGTTGTCTTTATCCCCAAACCAGGGCGAGGAGATTATTCTCTCGCGAAATCTTTCCGTCCCATAAGTCTCACATCGTTTTTGTTAAAAACCTTGGAGAGACTATGCGACTACCAAATAAGGGATGGGGTGCTAAGGGCCAAACCATTACACCCCAACCAACATGCATATGTTCCAGGGAAATCGACCGAGTCCGCTCTACACGAGGTGGTGGGGCGGATTGAGGGAGCCCTGGAGCACAAACTATACTCCTTAGGAGTATTCATCGCCATCGAGGGGGCTTTTGACAAGACCACCTTTGATAGCGTCGGACGAGCACTTCAGAACCGCGATGTTTCAGGAACAGTACGTGACTGGATTCAGCGGGTGCTGGACAGCAGAACCGTACAGGTTAGTGTAGCGGACGCAACTACTCGAGGAGTGGTTAAGAAGGGGTGTCCTCAGGGGGGGTTCTCTCCCCATTGCTATGGGACATAGTAGTGGACGACCTTCTACGCACACTCAACGAGGTGGGATTCTACACTATCGGATACGTAGATGACCTGGTCATACTGCTTACTGGTGAGTACGAAAATGTACTATGCGACCTAATGCAGACAGCACTCTGCCTGGTACAAAAATGGTGTAAGAAGGAGGCTCTGGCTGTGAATCCACAAAAGACAGAGCTAGTCCTCTTCACGAACAAAAGGAAGATGGGACAGCTAAGGCTGCCCTCCCTTACCGGCGTCAAGCTGAAACTCTCGGAGGATGTGAAGTACCTGGGCGTTATGTTGGATCATAAGCTGTCCTGGAAAAAGCACCTGGAGAGCAAAATAGACAAAGCTAGCGTCGCCCTGTGGCAGTGTAGGAGAGCGGTGGGAAGGTCCTGGGGTTTAACACCCAGGATTACCCTCTGGCTCTACACGGCCGTCATCAGACCGATGCTGAGCTACGGAGCAATTGTCTGGTGGCAAAGAGTCAGACAAAAAACAACGATGACACGTCTCGGACGCATCCAACGGATGGCATGTGTCGCTGTGACGGGCGCCATGAGAACCACCCCGACCGCAGCTCTGGAGGCCATCCTGTGTCTGCCTCCCATCGATCTCTTCGTGGAGGGCATGGCACTTGCCTCCGCTCGCAGGCTGCGGGAAGGTAACCTTTGGAAAGCGGGAAATCAGAACGCGGGCACGCCCGCATCTTGAGCGAGGGACTCCACAGAATACCTCTCTTGGGTGCGGGATCGGACCGTATCTGTCCTCAATATGCTTTCGACAAATCCTATGCAGTGCATACGGATACAGAAGAACATCCGAAGTTTGAGATTTCAATCTTCACGGATGGATCAAAAACGAAAGCAGGCTCTGGAGCGGGAATTCACATCCCCGAAATGAACTGCAATCTCAGCGCAACCCTAGGGGAATGTGCCAGTATTTTCCAGACGGAGATCGCGGCCATTCTCAGGGGTGCCACAGAAATCACTGGGCGCAATGTCAGTGAAAAAACGATGTGCTTCTTCAGCGACAGTCGAGCAGCTCTGCGGGTTCTGGCCAGTGGCAGGATTACTTCTCAAGTGGTACATGACTGCCATCTGGCACTGTCGAGAATAGCACTAAACAATGTCGTTGAGCTAAGATGGGTTCGAAGGCATAACGGTAATGAGGGGAATGAGAGGGCCGACGAGCTGGCTCGACAGGGTGCAACGGTAACACCGGATGGAACCGAACCGCCTATCCGACCGGCCAACCGCTACCTCTCAAACCTGATCAAAACTGACACCCATTTTAGACACTGTGCTAAATGGGAAACGACAACAGGCTGCAGACAAAGCAAGATTTTTATCAAAAATTCTTGCTTTAAAAGAGCCAATTCTTGTCTGCGTTTGTCAAGGGACAGACTCAGCCTTTTGGTGGGCATCTGGACCGGTCACTGCAGGCTAAATAAACACGTCCACGTGATGGGGGTGGTCAACGACCCAACGTGCAGGGGGTGTTTAGAGGAGGACGAGACTCTCGAGCATATCCTACGGGAATGTCCGGCTCTCGCCTCGACCAGAAAGTCCATACTGGGGCAGACATGGCCCAGCTGGGCCAGCTTGAGGTGTACCTCGCCTGGAACCATCCTAGCTTTCTTCGACAATGTCGGATGGCTGGATGAGAGACAGGAATCAGGGACGCGAGGGGGTGACACAACGGGCCCGCGGTGTGGTCTAAGTGTCGGTGAGGGGAGCAAATTCCCTCACACCCCTCAACACCTAATCTATCTATCTATCTGGGAGTATTTGAGAGAATTTGACGTAGTGGGAATGGTAGAAACGTGGGTGGAAGAAAAGGGGTGATTGGGTGGGATTTTAATGCAAGAATTGGGGGAAAAGGAAAACGGATAGAAGAAGAACAAAAAACAAGAGAAGGAAGATCACCAAAAAATGGAACAGAAAACGCAGAAGGGAGAGTACTGATTAGCTTAGTAGAAGAAAGAGGGTGGGACATACTTAATGGGAACTTGACAGGAGATGAGAAAGGGGAGTACACGTATATTGGATCAAGAGAAAGTGTGGTCTTTAGCATATGCAGATGATTTGGTGGTGCTAGCGAGTGAGGAGAAAGGTATGAAAGAAATTATAGGAAACATGGAGAAAAATATGAGGAGGAAAAAGTTGACGGTGAATGTAGAGGTGGTTGGAAAAAAGTAAATGAGTGGAGATGGTAGAAAGAGAAAATTGAAAAAGTGAAAGAATTTAAGTATTTAGGTTATGTGATGAATGAAAGAAACACAGCAACAGCACATGTGAGAGAGTTAGTGAAAACAGCAAATAAGATAATAGGAGCTGTATGGGGAATAGGAGAGAGAAAATTTTACATGATTTTAGAAGGAGAGTAATGATGTTTGATAGTTTGGTGAAAAGCGTGATGATTTATGGAGCGGAAATATGGGGATGGAGAGAGCAAGAAGGATTGGAAGGGGTGCAAGGAAAATATATGAAATGGGTGCTAAGGGTAGAGAGAGAGACACCGGGGTATATAGTGATGGAGGAAACAAAGAGAGATGGAATAAGAATAGAAGCAGGAAAAAGAGCAATAAGATTTGAGGAGAGAGTGATAGAGAGAGAAGAGTGCAGAATTTTGCAAGAGTGTTTGAAAGAAAAAAGGAAAGGGGATATGGAAAGAGAGGGAGGCATATTTCGAAAGAAACGGGTATGCAGGCACGGAGATGAAAGAATGCGAGAGAGAGGCAGATGAATTAGTGCAGAGAGATAGAGATGTGCAAGTGCAGGAAAGAATAACGAGAATTAGGGAGTCTAGGTACAATGGGAAATATGAAAAAATAATAACGGAAGAAATGCCAAAATACCTAGGAAGAGAGAGTAGAAAAGAGAGAGTGATAATAGCAAGATTTAGATGTGGAAATGAGGAGAGAGAGAATAAATATTGGAGTGAGTTTAATAATAGAGTATGCAGGATGTGTGGAGAAAAAAAGGAGACGATAGAGCATTTGTTGAAGGAATGCGTAGAATTGAGAGGGAGAGATGAGAGTAGAGAAGAAATTTTAAATAAGGACGGAAGAGGGATAGAATGGATGAGGAAGGTTGAGTGGAGAAGAGGGACAATAAGTGGGAAGGGATAAAAGCTGCTAGTTATTGTGTTGAATTATTGATTTATTTAGTTTTATTTATTATATTATATTTTATTTAATTTGAGTTATGGGAAATGTATCGGATACTTTATAAACCTGTAAAGGTAATAAATATACATACTACTACTACTAATTACCCAAATCTAAATGCTGGTATTGTCTAAGATTTATGCGAAACCGATGTAAGGAATGCATCGGTTTTCAGAAAGGACTAATAAAATCTGAAGATCCATTCTTTCGAACTAGGGATGTTAATCAAACTGGCAACCAATGAGTGCTCGTGGTCCGATTCGGGGGAATTATTAGTTTTTTTTTTCCAATATTAAGTATTGCACCTTTACACAATCAGATAATCATGAAATTAATTAAATTATTTCTGTATCTGATCTATCATCTGTTTATACATAATTCGAGTGTCCAAAACAAGATATGGTTTGTTGTTTTCTAAAACTAGTATCTTTTATTGGCATGAGATGTTGTAAAATACACCTGTTAGATAACTGCGATAACACGCTCTTAAAAGTCTCGGATGTGATAAGTGCGCAATAATAATTATTATCATTTTATGGAACATTCCTAATAACCTAAAACGGATTTTCATTTGATTTCAGTCCGACGACCTCAACAGTCTTAGCCCACATTTTCCCAGGAAGACTTGGATCTCGTGCCGTTTTATAAGGTTCGATTCTTTGACAGTTATCAAAATGATGGCCGTTATACTGTTCAATTCCATTGGTCACGGCACAGTGTATGCTGGTTTGAGCTCCTTCTATAGAGGTCTACAACAATCCAAAAAAAATTATAGTGAATTTTCCGAGTAAAAATCTTACTATAGCGTATGTCTGTGCAACAACCGAAAATATAAGCTTTTCAAGACCAGACATGTTTTTGAAAATATCAGTTGCTACGACTCCTGGATGGAGCGAGTATGTTGTTACACCAGTTCCTTCAAGTTTCTTTGCAAGTTCCTGGGTGAATAGCACGCTGCCCAATTTTGAATTGCAGTACATTTCATCGCCTGGTAAAGGTTTATCTATGTTGTTTACGTTGAATTTTCGCGCAATCTTTGCGCCCACGGAAGACACATTTACAATGCGACTGGGGGCAGATTTTTTCAACAAGTCTAAAACAGCAATATATAGACGAAAATATCAATGAAAGGAACAACAGACCTATCAACAAAAGTGTTAATAAAACATTAGAAAAGTAGTTAACTTGCATCAACCACGGCAATCCATCCGCAGTCTTCTTATCAACAATTCCGACAGCACCAGCATTGTTAACCAGAATATCCAGGCGATCTACAGTTTCAGTAACATCCTTCGCAAAAGCTCTAACTGATTCGAAGGAAGCTAGATCCACGATTTTGATTAAAACATTTTGGTTGCCCGTCTCATTTACGATTTTTGCACGCACATCTTCGGCTTTTGCGCGATTCCTACAGGCTAAAATTACTCGGGCCCCTCGTTTGGCCAAGTCGAGGGCTGTTTCGTAGCCAATACCTAAGTGACAACGGACGAGTGTTTCAGCGATAATTAGTACAAGACGTACTTACCGGCGCTAGCTCCAGTAACTATAGCAGTTTTGCCCACCAAACATACTTGACTTCTGCACCATTGTCTCGTGAGTCTTGTATACAATTTCAAAGAAATAATTAGCACAACTATTGTTACAACGACGATCGTGAACACACCCATTGTCGATATCTGAATTATTTGTAAATTTCGAAATATTTATAGAGAACTTGAGAGCGATATCTCACTGATACTATGGTGAGATAAAATGGTGAATCTTGTAGGATGACGCGATGAGTATTAATTTGGAACTGCAACGTAATCAGAGAAGTGTATTTTAAAATTCATTTAATTGGGTATTTTTAATCGTGTTGTAGGTGTGGTAGGAATTGATCAACATATATTGAATGTAATTATGAAATGCTTAAAAAAACTTGTTTAATTATTTCAACACAACTGCAACCATCGTTACACAACAATATTAGCCTTGCGTTAAATTATTTAAATTATTGCTAATCATGAAATCAACAATTCGTATAAATTAAGTTACTTAAATGATAGCATTGAATTATCTCAAGTTGGTCTTCTAAACATTCAACGTCTTCCAGATTTTTTGCTTGGTTAAAATTTTTTCTCAAAATTTATCATTTTCGAAATAGCAAGACTAGGATACATTCGGAACAATATAGCTCCTTATAAAATAGAATATCGTTTCTGAGATTATTTCCTGAAACTGTTTTGAATTTTCAAATAAATGTTCGATTACTGGTTCCGAAGGTCATTTACAACGGAAATATATTTTATACTCGACTAACATGTAGATGACTATTTTTGCCACGCAAAAGGAAGGCATAATGGACTATTTAATTCATCTGTTACTTAATGTTCATCAGCCAATGAAGAAACTTAATTTTAATCATATCCATGGTTACAAAAGAATTGCAGCGGTTATTGGACTAGTAC
This sequence comes from Diaperis boleti, assembly GCA_963583935.1. Taxonomy (NCBI): domain Eukaryota; kingdom Metazoa; phylum Arthropoda; class Insecta; order Coleoptera; family Tenebrionidae; genus Diaperis; species Diaperis boleti. Next base: position 12,828,654 of record OY757242.1, read on the forward strand.
AAATTGCATCGAATATTGTGCTAGTGATAGAAATGAATATTTTAAAGAAATGAAAATTTTTATTTAAACTGTATTCTCTTCTCGACTATTTGTCGATGGTGTTCTTTGACTAGTTACAAATAAGACTTAATGGAATTTATTACTATTGTGCCCAGTCATATTCATTAATTGTTTAATTAAATAGTCCTCCGAATACGATTCGTAGTCCATGGCGCTTTCGAATTCGATTCGTGCGAGCACTCGTCAAATTCATATCACAGCGCAGTTGACATTCGTAGCACCACCACAAAAATAATCGACATAACATTGACTACTCATCGTATTATAACTGAGTATTTCTCTCACAAGTGATAGAAAGGGGTGAATTACTATGGTTACACAATGGTAAGACGTGAATAATTTTTTGAAACATCATTTTCACACTTTCATTAATTTTTTGATTTTTAACTTTTACAAGAAATTACACGTCGGGCATAAAACGTCGTATCTTACACGTGACCGAAATGACATTGTAAGCTCAAAGATCTCACTCGCTGACAATGAAGCATTTCTGTCACTTGTAATATAATCTACTATAATTTGTAACACAATTGTTTATTTAACAGATAAAAGTACAATTTGTTGAGCGGTGTAACTGTAGAGCATCGTAAGTTGGAGCTTAGGATGCATAAACGTCCTTCTTAAACTTGGAAGTAGTCTCGAGTCTTATAGGTGAACAGTCCCAGACGCCTGGAAACTTATTCTTGGAAGACTTGAGATATTCCACTGTGGGGTTGTGTAGTGGGAGCTGGGGTGTCCTGATTGGCGCTGGGCGAATGCGACAGGCCACTCGTCACGCCACACGTGCCGCTTCCTGATTGGCGCTGGACGAATGCGAGAGGCTAATAATTATCACGCCACTTGCGCTGCTTCCTGGAGCTTGCCAGTTAAGTGGGTCTTCTTAAGTCACTTGTGTGGACTGTAATTTTATCGCTATTGTCATCAAAATTTTGATCAACGAGATTATTCTCCGATACGGGGCACCGCGAAGAATAATCAGCGACAATGGCACGCAATTCATTAGTGGAGTCATGCAACAAGTAACCTTGTGTTTTGGGATCACCCAGACCTTCACCTCCGTCTACCACACCGCGGCCATCCGGTAGAAAGGTAAAATCGAGAGCATAAGAATTTATTATTTTCCAAATCTACATAAAATACTCTTGATTTATGGACTGAAGTAATACCAAAATGGCAAATCACATATAGACAACGATCAAGCTACAAATATATCTTTTTGTGACTACATGAACAAATTCTCATCGTTGAAAACTAAACTAGGTTATAATGTAGGTTTATTAGTTTTTTTTTATTTATTTTACTTGCGGCCTGGGAAGTTATCCTGTGGATTGTTTTTTTGCTTGGAGAGTTGCGGAAAGGAAAGAATCCCTTCAAGTTAGGCAGACCATTTTACATCCGGGTGAGTGCTGGTTGAGATTGTTTGATTGTCAATAGTAGTCAGGTCTGCAAATTGTCGTGTAAAGTATTGTTAGTTGCGTTTTAAAGTTTTGTTTAAAGTTTTGTCGGTTCGGTGTTGCGCCTTAATATTGAGATTTAAGTGCAGGTTATCTCTAGTTAAATTTCGGTTGATTTCGTTTTGAGGAATTTACGATGGAGCTTAATGTTGATTGGTTAACAAGGGACGAAATCGCGTATGAGTTAGGCATTCGGGGCACGGTCGTAAAGAGTTCGGACACTCTGGAGGATATGGCGATGAATTTAAGGTTCTGCTTAGGCCTTGAGAAGAGCGGTGTGTTTTGTTTCAATCGCCGATAACTCTCGATGCGGGGGACGAATTGGCGAAATGTCAGCAGGGTCTTGAGGAGGTTCATCAATTGTTCAGGGAAGTCATTAACGACACAGTGATGGCAAAGCTGGCCACCAAGTTGGCACATCTTAAGGGTCGTTTAAATCGGGTCGGTGATGTGGAGGATACGCTTGTGCCACTGAAGGGGACGTTAACTAGTGCATTAAATAAGGCCTTTGAAAATTATGATTTCTGAGCAAAGTATTATACAAAAATGGTTCAAACACCGGATCCAGATGCGACTTTGGTCACGATGTCGAGTCCTTTTGCTTCGTCCTCATCTAATGCGCCATGTTATCGGTTGGTAAATTCGAATGATCTCACTTCAGTAATTAGCGGGTGGAATATTAAATTCAATGGTGATCGTAGCGATGAATTAGCTGTCTGTAAATTTGTCCAGGAGGTAGAAGAGCGGCGACTTATGCAAGACATTTCCGAGCCGGATTTGCTAAGAAACGCAAAAATGTTGTCGAGGGGGATGCGCTTGTAGCTGGGGGGATTTGTGCACCAGGTTGCGCCAAGAATTTTTGCCGATCGATTATGAAAGGACAACTCGTGAGAGATTAATGAGTTATCGTCAGTCGGAAGGTGAAACGATCGGAATGTTCTTGGCACGTTTTGAACAACTCGAGACATATTTACCGTGCAAGATATCCCTTCAGGATAAGCTACCCTGCGTACGACGTAACATATTGCCTTATTATCAGGACCGATTGTGGGACAAACGCATCAATACTCTGGAACAGCTGGCAGAGTACTGCCAAGAGCTTGAGCGACATAAGTTGAATATGGTCAACACGCGGAAGCGAATCGGGCTAAAACCATGTCGAGATCAGTTCCACCAACTACACCTGCGGTGCCTTTCAAAGATATAGATAAGAACCGACGTTTGCAATCGAAATGTTTCCGATGTGGGAAGCCTGGCCACATAGCTCGTGACTGTACAGCAGTCAGAGAGATTCATTGGTTCACTTGTAAACGACCAGGTTATACGCGTACCACGTGCCCAGATTGTTTGAGATCGGGAAACGCCGGTCGAAGGCAGCAGTAAAGGGCCTAAACCACTTAAATAAGTAAAACCACTCATGGTTACAGTGTGATTGTTTAAGCACGATTGACACCAAGTCAATTTCCTGGTATATTTTGAATTAGAGTAATTGGGCTCAAACAACCTGACCACTGGCGTAGGGCTAAACCGCATAAATGAGTGGAATCGCTCATGGTTGTAGGGTGACTTGTTGTCTACAACACCCGATTGACAGCAAGTCAATTCCGGTTCATCTTTGGATTTTGCTGCTTATTAGCTCTGAGAAAATTTTAGTGTTTCGAGTTGTAGTAGGATTGTTGTGGTAGCTCTCCGGTTAGTAGTGTTTGTTTCCGGGTTTGTTCCGGGTTGTTTCCGTGTAAGTTCCGGGTTGTTTCCGGGTGGTTTCCGGGTAAGTTCCGTGTTGTTTCCGGGTTGTTGGAAGAGGACCATACAATGTTGCGAATTCTCAGGGGCAAGTTCTTTAATACCGATTTAGATCTTTAATTGTTTTGAAGTTGTGGGATGTTGTCAGGGCTTCATCGGTTTTCTCTCTTTCACAGTTTCAGGGTACGGGTCTTGCCGTCTCTGATATAGGGTTTCTAGAGCCGGGGGTTCAGAAACAAATCGCATAGGTGCGGATTAGACGGACGGGGGATGTATGAAATTATTTGTTAGTTTGGATCGGTTTTACCGGATTGATGTACCATGAACTGGGAAATGGGGACAACCGTTGGGTCATGGCGCCAGGCCACACGGACCAGCATTTGACATCAGGTTGAAAACCTTGCTGCTAACAATTATAGTTAGGTCTGTCGAAATCCGTTGGTTGGTTTGAGTTTTGAGTTTTGTTCTTGATTTTAGAGTCTTTTAAATTTTGAGGTTTGGGAGAATTCTATTCGTCCCGTCTTAGTCTGGCAGTACTATAACCTGCTAGGTCTGCTTAGAGACCTAAAGTTTCACTCCAGACATGCCTGCTTGATATGCTAGTTGCCATCACTGAGTCCAGTTAAAGATAAAAATTCGTCGCACGAATTTTTATCTTTCCCTTTTGGGAGGGTCAAGTGTTACAATTTGATTTTTGCCGCGCAGTCACCACCCGGGTTCAGGAACGAATCGGCATTAGAGATAACCGGCATATACAAAAAGACGATTAGTTTTGCAGTGCCGCGCGACAAAACCGACATTCTATCTTTTTCGTTCGACATTTGACGAAGTAACATTTCAACGTAAATTTTGCTCCTGGACAAAGAGATAGCTCTAGAGAATCGCGTTAGCGGATAGAATCGTTGGATGTGAGTTATGTCAATAACAAATCGCTTTAGCGGATAATTCGTTAAATGTTGAGATTTCGGTCATTATATTTTTTATGTGTTATCAATTCATCTAGTTTTTTGTTATATTAGCGTGCATTTAAAAATTGTAAAGTTCAGTAATCATCTTTTTTTTTTATTTATTTCATCGTTCATTTAGTAATTTATTTCAACAACTTGTTATTAGTCATTATAATTTCAATCTTCACCACATTATTTTAATATTGTATAATTGTAGAAACTTCCTGTATTATTTTTATTTGTTCATTATATGATTTTGGGGACTTAGCTGTATTTCTTGTGTCACCATCCACACTTCTCAATTTTGTCAGGGCGTTACAACAATTTAGGTTGTAATAAATTGGGGGCTCGTTGTCCGGGATCCGGAATACTCCGGGAGTATTGTAGTAATATTGTGAGTTTTAGATAGTCCCTACAAAACTTTGAAGTGTGGAGGAATTGTCAATAACAACTTGTTAATTACTTTATCTTCTAGCTGAGTAGCGGTGTTGGAGCTGAACCTTAGTAGTAAGACCACCTTGCGGCCTGGAAAGTTATCCTGTGGATTTTTTTTTGCTTGGAGAGTTGCGGAAAGGAGAGAATCCCTTCAAGTTAGGCAGACCATTTTACATCCGGGTGAGTGCTGGTTGAGATTTTTTGATTGTCAATAGTAGTCAGGTCTGCAAATTGTCGTGTAAAGTATTGTTAGTTGCGTTTTAAAAATTGTAAAGTTTTGTCGGTTCGGTGTTGCGCCTTAATATTGAGATTTAAGTGCAGGTTATCTCTAGTTAAATTTCGGTTGATTTCGTTTTGAGGAATTTACGATGGAGCTTAATGTTGATTGGTTAACAAGGGACGAAATCGCGTATGAGTTAGGCATTCGGGGCACGGTCGTAAAGAGTTCGGACACTCTGGAGGATATGGCGATGAATTTAAGGTTCTGCTTAGGCCTTGAGAAGAGCGGTGTGTTTTGTTTCAATCGCCGATAACTCTCGATGCGGGGGACGAATTGGCGAAATGTCAGCAGGGTCTTGAGGAGGTTCATCAATTGTTCAGGGAAGTCATTAACGACACAGTGATGGCAAAGCTGGCCACCAAGTTGGCACATCTTAAGGGTCGTTTAAATCGGGTCGGTGATGTGGAGGATACGCTTGTGCCACTGAAGGGGACGTTAACTAGTGCATTAAATAAGGCCTTTGAAAATTATTATTTCTGAGCAAAGTATTATACAAAAATGGTTCAAACACCGGATCCAGATGCGACTTTGGTCACGATGTCGAGTCCTTTTGCTTCGTCCTCATCTAATGCGCCATGTTATCGGTTGGTAAATTCGAATGATCTCACTTCAGTAATTAGCGGGTGGAATATTAAATTCAATGGTGATCGTAGCGATGAATTAGCTGTCTGTAAATTTGTCCAGGAGGTAGAAGAGCGGCGACTTATGCAAGACATTTCCGAGCCGGATTTGCTAAGAAACGCAAAAATGTTGTCGAGGGGGATGCGCTTGTAGCTGGGGGGATTTGCGCACCAGGTTGCGACAAGAATTTTTGCCGATCGATTATGAAAGGACAACTCGTGAGAGATTAATGAGTTATCGTCAGTCGGAAGGTGAAACGATCGGAATGTTCTTGGCACGTTTTGAACAGCTCGAGACATATTTACCGTGCAAGATATCCCTTCAGGATAAGCTACCCTGCGTACGACGTAACATATTGCCTTGTTATCAGGACCGATTGTGGGACAAACGCATCGATACTCTGGAACAGCTGGCAGAGTACTGCCAAGAGCTTGAGCGACATAAGTTGAATATGGTCAAACACGCGGAAGCGAATCGGGCTAAAACCATGTCGAGATCAGTTCCACCAACTACACCTGCGGTGCCTTTCAAAGATATAGATAAGAACCGACGTTTGCAATCGAAATGTTTCCGATGTGGGAAGCCTGGCCGCATAGCTCGTGACTGTACAGCAGTCAGAGAGATTCATTGGTTCACTTGTAAACGACCAGGTTATACGGGTACCACGTGCCCAGATTGTTTGAGATCGGGAAACGCCGGTCGAAGGCAGCAGTAAAGGGCCTAAACCACTTAAATAAGTAAAACCACTCATGGTTACAGTGTGATTGTTTAAGCACGATTGACACGAAGTCAATTTCCTGGTATATTTTGAATTAGAGTAATTGGGCTTAAACAACCTGACCACTGGCGTAGGGCTAAACCGCATAAATGAGTGGAATCGCTCATGGTTGTAGGGTGACTTGTTGTCTACAACACCCGATTGACACCAAGTCAATTCCGGTTCATCTTTGGATTTTGCTGCTTATTAGCTCTGAGAAAATTTTAGTGTTTCGAGTTGTGGTAGGATTGTTGTGGTAGCTCTCCGGTTAGTAGTGTTTGTTTCCGGGTTTGTTCCGGGTTGTTTTCGGGTAGGTTCCGGGTTGTTTCCGGGTGGTTTCCGGGTAAGTTCCGTGTTGTTTCCGGGTTGTTGGAAGAGGACCATACAATGTTGCGAATTCTCAGGGGCAAGTTCTTTAATACCGATTTAGATCTTTAATTGTTTTGAAGTTGTGGGATGTTGTCAGGGCTTCATCGGTTTTCTCTCTTTCACAGTTTTAGGGTACGGGTCTTGCCGTCTCTGATATAGGGTTTCTAGAGCCGGGGGTTCAGAAACAAATCGCATAGGTGCGGATTAGACGGACGGGGGATGTATGAAATTATTTGTTAGTTTGGATCGGTTTTACCGGATTGATGTACCATGAACTGGGAAATGGGGGCAACCGTTGGGTCATGGCGCCAGGCCACACGGACCAGCATTTGACATCAGGTTGAAAACCTTGCTGCTAACAATTATAGTTAGGTCTGTCGAAATTCGTTGGTTGGTTTGAGTTTTGAGTTTTGTTCTTGATTTTAGAGTCTTTTAAATTTTGAGGTTTGGGAGAATTCTATTCGTCCCGTCTTAGTCTGGCAGTACTATAACCTGCTAGGTCTGCTTAGAGACCTGGAGTTTCACTCCAGACATGCCTGCTTGATATGCTAGTTGCCATCACTGAGTCCAGTTAAAGATAAAAATTCGTCGCACGAATTTTTATCTTTCCCTTTTGGGAGGGTCAAGTGTTACAATTTGATTTTTGCCGCGCAGTCACCACCCGGGTTCAGGAACGAATCGGCATTAGAGATAACCGGCATATACAAAAAGACGATTAGTTTTGCAGTGCCGCGCGACAAAACCGACATTCTATCTTTTTCGTTCGACATTTGACGAAGTAACATTTCAACGTAAATTTTGCTCCTGGACAAAAAGATAGCTCTAGAGAATCGCGTTAGCGGATAGAATCGTTGGATGTGAGTTATGTCAATAACAAATCGCTTTAGCGGATAATTCGTTAAATGTTGAGATTTCGGAAAGAGGTAAGAGAAACTACTTTATTGCGTGCAGACCTTGACTATTCTCTTTCAATCAAATAGGCAGATTCACCAGCATTTACTAGGATGGATCATGGAATAATAGCTGATATAATCTTTCCTGGACGCACGGAGTTTATTTCACGTGGAAACAGGTTTAATTTCCCAGGAATTGCAGAAATCACAGACCCGCAGGATTCGCAGGAAGCAGTCAATTAGTATGATATAAAAAAGGAATTTTAGTTTATCAAGGATTTCATGAGTCTAGCGCAAGCAGCTAAGGCGAGCGGTCACGCTATCGGGCGCGCCTTATCTGCAAACGAGACGATAATACCGAATACGAGATAATTCGTGAACAGAAAAACAACAGCATTTACACTCTTATCAGTTTTGTGGAAAATTAAATCACCCAACCAGCCCTGCATAAGGGCTGGCTGGTAATCAAAATGACCAAACGAAAATCATCCTTCCAAAACCCCAATGACAGACTTCTCGAAGTCGTAATAAAGAACGTCCCTATTTCCCTGATAGAAGAAGAAATGAAACAAGAACTGCTAAGATTCTATATGTTTGGAGGTTCGGGTATGAGTAAGATGGACATAAAAAATTTGGCTTTGAAAATAAGCGAAGTCAAAAAACTAACACTAGTTAATAACATATCCACAGATAGTGCATTCTTGTCAATGCAAACCAGGACGTATCCACATCAAGGAAGGTACCAAAGAGAATCTCCAGAAGTTGTGAGGAGAGCGTCTGACTACATACCACCCAGTAGGACGAAGGACGGACGTCCAAAGTGCTTCAATTGTGGAAAACCGGGACATTTTGCTGCAGCATGCCGGAGAGCGCCCGAAGGCCGACATCCGGAGAATACGAAAAAATGCTTTGCCTGCGGAAAAGTGGGAGACATCGCAGCGGTTTGTAGAAATCCAACTAAAGGTAGGACATTCAATGTAAATAACTCAGGAAGGGGGAATGGCCCAAAAGAATAAAGGACGACATTCGTCCTCGCTAATCAATCGGAATGTACAGGGACGCCTTATAATGTCGTAGTGATATCGGGAAGAGTTAGAGAGAATGACTTAGATATTATTGTAGATACGGGATGTAGCAGTAATTTAGTAAGTAAGGAGGCAGCGAATTTATTAAATAAGCGTATAAATAAAAGTGGATTATTTTTAAAGACAATAGGGGAACATAGAATTGGGACATTGGGTAAAACGCGCATTGATTTAATTTTGGGGGGGACGATATTCGATACAGAAGTGGTGGTAGTAGAGAAACTACCAGTTCCAATAATTTTGGGTGTTGAATTTTTGAACCGGGAAAGAGCCGTGTTAAATTTTTCAGAGAAAAAAATAATGCTAGTAGAACGCGGCGTTTCGTTGCAAATTGTTTCGAGTCCTAGGTCAGCACTGCGAAGTAGGTCAATGTTGTCATGGGATGAAATTACACCAGCTGGGTCGACGGACATCATTCATGCTGACAGCAGAAAAAGTAAGTTAACAGCCACAGAAAATTGTATTGTTTTACCAGGGAAAGAAACGACAATAGGGTTAAATACGGAAATTTAAAAAATTACCCATGAAATTATTAAAAATGAGAAATTTTTGGTTCCCAGAGGACTATTAGTAAATTTTAAACGGTCAGGTAAAAAGTTCGAAGCAGAATTAAATAGCAGGTCCACGATTCCCATTAAAATTTTTAAAGGAACAACAGTGGGGTGGTTCCTTAATGAAGAAGGTGAAGAGACTACCTCAGAGATAGTGTTACATCTAAAAAGCGATGACAATACTGCACAATCGACATTTGAGTCTCAAATTGGTAGCGAGTTACCGGAAACAAAACGACAGAAATTAAGGAAAATGTTAACGGAATTTTCCGATGTGTTTGCAGAAACATCTGAAGATTCAGGAAGAACTGATGTAGTTGAACACGAAATTGATGTGCAGGGATCTAAGCCAATTAAATGTAAACCATACCGGGTTTCCCATAAAGAAAGAGATATCATAGATGACAGATAAAAGACATGTTATCAGCTAGAGTTATTGAGGTTAGTTCCAGTCCTTGGAGTTTTCCAGTCGTGCTAGTTAAAAAGAAAGATGGAAGTACAAGATTTTGCGTTGATTATCGAAAACTAAACGAAGTAACGAAGAAATGTAACTGGCCTATTCCAAACATCGATGATATTTTAACATATATTGGACACGATAACAAGTGGTTTTCAAGCCTCGATTTAAGGAGTGGTTACTGGCAAGTTTCTGTGAGAAAGGACTGTAGGGAATATACAGCATTTATAGCACAAGGTTAAGGGAAATATCAGTTTAGAAGGATGCCTTTTGGATTATGCAATGCACCTTCCACTTTTCAGGCATTAATGGATAAACTATTTTCGGACATGAAGTGGAAGGATATTCTTATATATCTGGATGATATTATTATTTTTTAGAGAACTATCGAGGAACACTTGGAAAAGCTAGAAAAAGTTTTCCAACGTCTGCGCCAAGCAGGCCTTACTTTTAAGCCAAATAAATGCACATATATGAAAAGAGAAATAACATTTTAGGTTTTAAAATAAATAACGAAGGCATTAGCGTAGATCCAGATAAAATCTCAGGAATTGTTAAATTCAAAACGCCACGAAATAGTAAGGAAATCCAACAGTTTTTAGGCATGTGCAATTACTACCGAAAATTCATTCAAAATTACTCGGCAATAGCTCGACCCCTCCATGAGGCGACAAAGCGTGATGCTTCATTCTTATGGAACGAGGAAAAAAATCTAGCCTTCGAGACACTAAAGGAGAAACTAACAATCCTTAGATGTTTTAATCCTAACAAGGATTATGAACTAAGGGTCGATGCGAGCCTTAAGAGATTGGGCGCTGTTCTCCTACAGGAAGACGACAAACACGAGCTACATCCAGTGGCTTACATCAGTAGATCCATCACGACGAACGAAAGGGATCTGGGAATAACGGAACTTGAATGTTTAGGATGTGTATGGGCTCTAGGATATCTGCGACACCTGGTATATGGAAGGCATGGGACCATAGTGCCATAAGATGGTTGAAAACAATTAAAGATCCAACGGGTAAACTGGCAAGATGGGCTATCAAGTTGCAATAGCTGGAGCTTTAAAGGACGGAACAGCCAAGAGTGTAGCAAAATTTATTTTCGAGAACCTTATATGCATATATAAGGTTCACTAATTCAATAATTAAAATGCTTAACTCAAAGCACAATCTCTGGCGCAAATACAAGAAGACCAAAATTCCATATTTTCGTGATGAATTCAAGACCCTACGAAATACCATCAAATCAGAAATCAAACGGGCTCATGATACCTATGTTGCACATGTTGAAGAAAATATTGTACAGGATCCTAAAACCTTTTGGTCATATATTAATTACATTAAGAAAAATAATTATATTCCCAGCTGTATGACTTATAATGACAATCAGATACAATCACCATGGGAGATATCTAATGCTTTTGCGGATTTTTTTCAACAAACTTATTCGTTGACTATGGAAAATACTTGCTTGGACAATGTTGACACTGTAACAAGTAACACCGATTGCCTGCCTATATCTTATTTTACAGCTGAGCACGTTAATATTGCCATAACAAAGTTGAAATCAAAGAAGGCTACTGGTCCGGACGGAATCCCTGCATTTGCAGTGAAATTGTTAGGTCATAATATCGCAACGCCACTCTCGATAATATTTATTTATGCTCTGAGGTCTTCTACTTTCCCATCCATTTGGAAGAGATCTGTAATTAATCCGATTTATAAAAAAGGGGACAGAACCCTCATCGAAAATTATAGGCCGGTGGTTTTAATATCAAACTTTGCAAAGGTTTTTGAAATATCACTTCATGAAACCATATATCCTTTTGCTAAGAATCATATCTCCAGTTTCCAACATGGTTTTATGAATGGTCGATCGACAGTCACCAATGTATGCAGTTTGTTTCTAACTGCATGAATGATCGTTCTCAGGTTGATGTGATATTTACTGATCTGTGTAAGGCCTTCGATAAGATTGATCATCTAACTTTATTAGTAAAGCTTTCCAAAATTGGACTATGCTTCAATTTTGTAATGTTTTTTAAGTCATATTTAAATGGGCGCTGCCAGTATGTCAATTGTTCAGGTTTTAAATCACAGGATATTATTGTCTCTTCAGGGGTTCCACAAGGTTCCATTGTGGGACCGCTCCTCTTTAATATTTTTATAAATGACATACTTGATATTGTTCATTCCCAAATTCTTTTGTATGCTGATGATTTTAAAATTTTTGCAAGAATTGACAGTGTTGTTGATGCCCTGCGAATGCAGACTACAATCAATAGAGTTGTAGATTGGTGTGTTAGCAACTGTTTATTCTTAAACAAAGATAAATGCTATGTCATGTCCTTCTCCAAGAAATCTTTCATTACTCAACACCACTATATAATTGGCAATTCACCTTTACAAAGATGTGAGAGACATGTTGATTTGGGAATTACCTTAGATAGTACACTTTCTTTTGTACACCATATAGATTCCATGACCACTAAAGCAGTAAAATCTCTTGGTTTCATTATTAGAAATTCCAGAGACTTTGTTAACACAGATACCCTGAAACGTTTATATTTTGCTTTCGTTAGGTCTCGGTTGGAATATGCAAGTCCTATTTGGTCCCCTATTTGGTGGATGAGGTGTATCCTGAAATTGGCTGTAGTCAAGACGACTTGTTACGTCGCTGGCATATGGATAGCCTTCTGAATCGTCGAATTTGCCATTCTGTCACCTTTTTACATGGGCTCATTAATAATATTATTGACTGTTCTGAGTTACTCAGCCAAGTCAATTTCCATGTGCCTAGGTTAGGTTCTAGAAATCAACTGACATTTTATACGGAAACACCTCGTATTAATACACAAAAATTCTCACCACTTTTTACAATGTGCCATAATTATGATAAGCTTGAGTTTGTTGATATTTTTAATTGTTCCCCACGAGAAATTAAGTTAGAATGTTTGAATCGAAGTATACCTGATTAGTTAATTTAGTTCTTCCTACCCTCTAATTGGACTACGTCTGTTGGGTATGGTAATAATATTAATAATAATAATAATAATAGGCAGGCAGGCCACATAACATCTTTGGTCTTGGTGAGTAGCGCCACCACCTTGCCGAGCTGAAGGTGCAAATCGGACCTATAGCTCTTGGCGCACCTGGGAGGTCAAGCCATCTTATAGCCGTTGACGACTCTGGCAATGCCCATGGACGCTTTGAGTGGACCAACACTCTAAGGAATGACCTGCTCGACTGCTACGAGACGAGCGAGCCGCGGCGAAGGGGTTACATGGCAAGGATGCATGCTCTGTGGGGTAAGAAACACCCGGAGCATCACTTTTTCGCGCCACAAAAACTCCGCGACTATGTGGCCTATCTTCGTCGCATTCAATAGGAGAGAGCACCGGAGCAGTTGGTGGAGGTACAGCCGGACGAGCCGGAGATCCGCCACGCTGTTCCGGTAATTTTGGAGATGCCTCCGAACAGAAAGTCTCTCCACAAAATTCCACCACCCAAAGCCAGCGATGTAGTTGCAGCGGACGAATCACTCGATAGGAACCTCGCTGAGGATCCAGACATCCTGCTCCTGAACGAAATGGTCTATTGAGAGGCGACGAGGCTTTCTTCTTCGGCCCCACGTGGTGAGAGCACTGAGGCTGAGAGGAAATTCGAATGTCGCCTTGAAAAGATAGACAAGAAGATAGAAACCGCTAGGCAGGATATTTCTCGAATTCAGTGTGTGATGGAATTCATCAAAGAGATGAAACCTTTCACACCAAAAATCCGGCGCATCGCGCGTCTTTTTCGCCGGATCCATCATACACTGAATGCAGCGGTGCTCGCTGTTGAGAAGCAGCACTGCATGGATAGAGTTCGCAGTCTTGTGGCTGCAAGAAAGTCCCTGGTAAGGAGTAGGCGAAGGTTGGTCGAGAACAACAAGTTCAAGACAAATCCTTCGAGGCTCTTCCAGCGGGCAAACTCTATCCCAGAGAAATTGCCGGCGGTGCAGGAGGTCGAAGTCTTCTGGAGGGAAATATATGAGGGATCGAAACCGTTGCGTGAAGACACTCCAGCCCTTGCACAATTTGAGAACTTCGTAAGAAGATCTCAATTAAGACCAGTGGTGTGCAATCCGATAACCCCGGAAGAAATTGGCGAGACTCTTAAGGGAATCAAAAATTTTGCCGCACCAGGCCCGGACGGAATTAATACCTTTTGGTGGAAGAAATTCCGAAGCACGCACAAGCGTCTGGCTAGGGTATTTAATTCCTGGCTTAATGGTGAGCGGCCCATTCCGCAGTGGGTTGTCGAGGGGCGAACCGTTTTACTACCTAAAACGGGTGATTTGTCTCAGCCTCAGAACTACCGGCCAATAACTTGCCTAAATGCGTGCTACAAGATTTTCACCAGACTCCTGTACTACCGAATATTCCACGCCATTAACCCGGTGTATTCGAAAATTTTCGAACAGCGAGGCTGTAAAAGGGGCGTGGACGGCTGCAAGGAAAACCTGCTGATCGATAGGTGCGTCACGCAGGATGCCGTCCAATATAAGCGCAACCTATCTATGGCTTGGATCGATTATCGTAAGGCATTCGACACAACATCTCACGAGCTGATTATTCACTTGCTCGAATGTCTTGCGATACCCGATACACTGGTGAGATGCATCAAACAACTGATGTCACTCTGGAAGACTCGGTTCTCGATAACATCCCGACGGGACCGAGTTCAGACAGAGTTGATATCATTCAGAAGAGGAGTATTCCAGGGAGATTCCTTGAGTCCTCTTCTGTTTTGCATCTCACTGTTGCCGCTGTCCGTAGCCTTGCGCGGTGCAAAGGGTTATAGCTGTGGTACACCCGGTAACCGGAAGCATAAGATCACGCACTTGTTTTACATGGATGATTTAAAAGTATATGCTTCCGGAAAGCAAGAACTGACGCAGTCATTGCGCATAGTGCAGGTGTACACAGATGCTATTGGCATGGAGTTCGGTTGGGACAAATGTGCTCAGGTTCATCTCAAAAGAGGACGATGCGAGTATTTCGATGAAGATGCTCAACTCATTGACGGAAGCGTTCTGAGACATCTGAACGCCGGAGAGACTTACAAGTACTTGGGTGTGGAGCAGTGCCACATCCAAGCGTCACACCAGGTAAAAAAGTCTCTCTGCGGCAAGTACAAAAATCTACTTCGATGAATCTGGTCGTCAGAGCTTTCGGGGAAGAACAAGATTTTTGCCACAAATATGCTTGCCGTTCCGATCCTGCTCTATTCATTTGGAGCAGTTAAATGGTTAGTGGATGAGTTGAAGCAGATTGATCGGGATACTCGAAAAATGATGCATCTACAGCGCAGTTTACATCCAAAATCGTCCGTTCCGAGGTTATATCTTCCACGAAACCAGGGAGGCCGAGGACTTTTGAGTTTGGAGTGTCTTCATAACAGGGTAATCTTGGGTATAGCCTGTAAGATCATCCAAAGTTCGGATCCCTTGTTGCTTCTTGTCAGGGATCACGAGAGGCGGGGAGTCGGGGCATTTTTGTTTAGGGCGGCACAAAGAGCAGCAGATGAACTCGGTCTTGACTTTGACGTTGAGCGAGCTCGGCCACATTCTATTACCGAGCTCAATTTGCTCCGTCTTACAGCCCACGTCAGAATCTCTGAGCAAGATATGCTCATGAAAAGGCATATGGATAAGTCAATGCATAGTGTTTTCTTCAAGAACATTGAAAACCTTGGCTTATCCAAAAGGCATACATTTGCCTTTCTGAGATCAAGTGGACTGAAGTCTGAGACTGAGGGATTCATTTGGGCTACGCAAGATGGTGTAATTAACACCTTGGTCTATCGCAGCCGCGTGATGGGTATAGAGGTGCCGAATGTGAGCTGTAGGGCTTGCCACAGGGCCCCTGAAACAGCAGTGCGGCATTGAGAGTGTTATACTTTCATTTAAGACACCATTATGCGATAGACCAGACACCAGTGCTGCCCTATGTCCCGAACGATATTGAGTCCGTTGTGGAGAACGAAAGGTGCCGAATCTATTGGAACTTCTCGTTCTCCACCGTCAGGCAGATAACAGCGAACAAGCCTGACGTGGTTCTATTGGACCACTCCTCCAAGCAGATGTTTGTTATTGAATTTTCGGCTCCTGCTGAAAATAACATCTGCGTCAAGGAGGAGGAGAAGCGGACAAAATATCAAGACCTGCTCTTTGAACTTAGGAGGCTGTACTCAAGTTACTCAGTGAAGCTCGTCGTTTTGGTAATTGGGTGCATGGGAGGCATCAAGGACTCGCTCGTCTCCAATCTGAAAATCATTCCTGCCTTCCGTAAACCGGCAGAGAACCTTGCGGCTGGAATGCAGAAGGCGGTCATCTTGGGGTCCTTGCGTCTGCTCAGGGCACATGATTTACGGGATTCATAGCTACTGACCTCATGGTTTTGAGGAGTGGCTATGATGTACGAACAGGACCTGACCAGCAAGGAACCTCGTGAAGGTCGGAATCACGGGGAGCTCCTTCTGGTCAATACGCAAAAAAAAACATATATGGAGCCCCTCCCTGTTTTTTGAGTGACCGAGATATAGTGTTTAGAAGTCAGATGGTAACCGATCTGTTAAAATTAATGGGGGTTGTAAAAGACCTTTATACAACAGCTTATCACCCCCAAACAAATGGATTAGTAGAAGCGAGTTTAAGGGAAGCGGATATCGAGCATGCGGATATTGTGGAATTACGGGAGCGACTCCTGTGTATACAGTCGCAAGCTATAGATAACATCACTAAACGACAAAAATACGACAAACAACGGTACGATTCGAAACATCGCGAAGTAGAGTTTCAAGTTGGAGAAAAGGTAAAAGTCTTTGTACTGTTATAAGGAAGTCACCCAGGTCCTGGTGGAGGGTGACTCCTCGAGGATGTCGGGGTGGTTTTTTGGTCTTTTTAAAACACGCCAATTTTTAGGACTGACTTTACTGGTTACTTGTACAAAAACAGGGGTGGACTGGCGATCTACCAGCTGCAGGGACCCCTGGTGGACTTTACACTGAAGACAAGAACGCCTTTGAGGTGAAGTAGCGATAGAGCTACGTGCAGGGACCTCGTGGACGTCTTTTTACAAAGAGAGAATACAAAGCTTTTTGAAGGTGACTGAGCGATATAGCTACGTGCAGAGACCTTCAAGCTTCTGCCCCTGTGCCGGAAAGCGCGGCCCTTTTATCTAAAAAACGAGTAACGGTAAAAGAGAAAGTTTTTTACGGAGTAGCGTTACTCGCCCTGGCTCGCGCTTTCGGCGCGTCGGCCCTTGCTGCATCTTTTTATACGTTTTCTCCATAATCCTTATTACTCTCCTTAATCCTACCTATCTAAATATATGTGATAAGATGTCCTAATTAATATTTACATGATTCTAACCATATCTATTGCGAGCTTAGTTCATTACAGTAAAAAAACCCGCATCAACTGGCCGAGGGGCGGAGCGCGAACCGAGGTGATAAAGGGAAGTAACGCTTGCTTCGTCACTATTTTACCTCGGGCTGCCGTCGGACCCAGTCCTCCCTCCGAAGCGTATTATTATTATTATTATTAATTAGAGCGATCGGGCAGAGGTCTAAACCTGTTATGCCCGCGCTGCTGAGTAATGGTATGCAATTCTGGTTACGAGCCGTTTTTAGTGGTATAAGCATCGTACTTTACTTTGAAAGCTACTGTGGATTTAGAGTTGACAATTTCTTGTGGCAACAAGTTCCAGTGGTCAAATACCCTATTAGTGAGAAAGTACTGTCTTATCGTGGTTACAAATTTCTCTTTCTGTAATTTAAGATGATGCCCACGTGTACGTCGGTCTGTGTTTAGTGTAAACAGATGACGTATACGAGAATGTTCGCAGGACAGCCTGAAAAGTTGTAATAAGATCACCTCGCTTACGTCTTTCTGACAAACTAGGGATCTTCATCAAGGAAAATCTTTGGAGATATTGAGGACGTTTTTTTCCAAACGGGAATCTCGTAGCTCTACGTTGGGTCGACTCAAGCAAATTCCAAAATGGGCCTGACAAAAGATTTGTATAACTTCGAAAAGACCACAGGGCTGGCTTTACAAAAAACTTTATTCAGAAGAAACAACATTGTATTGGCTTTTTTAGTGATACAAACAATATGTTGAGACCAACTAAAGTCGGAAGTAATCCTCACACCCAAGTCACGACAACTATTAGATTAAAGTAGTTCTTTGCCATTGATATAATATGGAAGCTTTGGATTTAAGTTGCCGATATAAAAAGCACTACATTTATCGCTATTAAGTGGAAGCAGCCAGTCACGGGACCATTTGTGAATTGAAAGAGCATCTTGTTGTAAAAGTACCCTTTGAAAGCTATTGTTGTACAATTTTATGTCGTCTGCGTACATTGTAAAAGGCGATTTTAAGATATTTTTGAGATCAGCTGTATAAGCAATAAATAACAAAGGTCCCAATACCGAACCCTGAGGTACTCCACTTAGTACTTCCACGGACCTACTCAATGAATTACCTACTCTAACTTGAAATGTACGTTCACTAAGAAAAGCCTTAATCCATTGCAGAAGGCTCCCTGCTACTCCGAGATGTTGAAGCTTACAGAGTAATCGACGTCTAGGAACCCGATCAAAAGCTTTCGAAAAATAAAGATACAGGACATCAACTGTGTTTCCACAGTCAACTTCTTTGGTCCAGTCAGACAGACAACACAGCAGGTTAGACTGGATGGACTTTCCTGGTAGAAACCCATGTTGTTCTGGTGGAATTACATCGTAACGTAGAAAAAATTCAATCATTTGGTCGTAAATGATTGATTCCATTACTTTTCCTATAAGTGAAGTGAGACTAATGGGTCTGTAATTACTGGGGTCAAATTTATCGCCATTTTTGAAAATGGGGCGTACAATAGCCCTACGCCAGTCCAATGGTAAGGTACCGGATCTAAAAGACTGTTCCATTAGAGTACAAATAGGATAACTAAGGCTATTTGCGCAGTTTTTAAGAATCTTTGCGGTAATAAGGTCAGGACCAGGAGACTTAGATACCATTAACTTCTTTAGTTTCTCACATATCACACTTTGAGAAAAATCAATGTCTGTAAGAAAGGCAGAATTGGGAGGACCGACAATAACAGGAATTAGACCTTGAGGTTCTTTAGTGAAAACTTTAGAGAAGTTGTTGGCAAATATGTGGGCAACTGTGTCAGTGTTGTCTGAAATCGAACCAGAATTGTCTCTGACCTGTAGTGTCCCGATTGGACCTGACAGTTTTGTGCGAATGTGTTTATAAAACTGTTTTGTATTTTTAGCGTCCGCAATATGACTCTCATAAGTAGTTCTAGCCTCCCTAATAGTTGTCGATAATCGGTTTGAAAATACTCTGTGGATTTTATAATCAGCCTCAGACCCTGATCTTTTGAAGGTACGCCATAATGATCGTTTTTCTCTGATTAGTTTTAAAATCCTACCGTTAATCCAGGGTTTTTTCGAAGACGATTTATTGGTGAAGGTGGTTGTATGTTGTTCAATGGTATATTGCAAAGTGTTTTTGAAAACATTCCAATTATCAGTAATGGAATTGTTGGATAAAAGACACTTCCAGTTTAGTTCGGTTAGACACTGATTAACTGCTCTAAAGTCTATACGTGCCCTCTTAAATGAGATGGTCCTCATGCGAGGTATGAAGCAGATCTGCAGGTCGACCTTTAAAGTTACGTGGTCCGAAATACCAATAGGGCTGAGATATTTTAAATTTGCAAGTGAACCATCATCAGAAGAAATGATTAAATCAAGGGTAGAAGGTTTTTGGTTGGATCTATATCTTGTTGGCTGTGAGACAAGTTGAGTTAAATGGCTGTTAGTAAGCAAATCGACCATAAGCTGCGAAGATGCACTAACGGATCGACCAGGATCTAAAGGCCATGGGATATCAGGCATATTAAAATCTCCAAAGATAAAAGTCTTCTCATAAGTGCTTTGCCGTCTTCAACAGAAATTGACGGTGGTCTATAAACACAGCCCAAAATAAAAGTTAATGTTTTGTTGTGTACTTTATAAAATAGAGCTTCAATACTACTAGAATTAAAAGAGATTGGAGTGATATAAAAGTTTGATAGAACCTGATCTGAAAAATACATACAAAGACCCCCACCTTTTTTGCGCAATCGATCTCTCCTGAAAAGCGTGTAACCCTTCAGAGAAACCAACCCATCTGGTATTTCAGAAGAAAGCCATGATTCTGTTAGTAGAATGATGGAGGGTTTATCACTTTCCACAAAAGTACAAAAATCATCCAGTTTTGCTAAAAGAGAAGCAATGTTAGTGTAGGCTATACTGCTTACAAAATAATTTGAATATAAAGTGAAATTGCTTTTTATTTTTTGGTACCCTCGAGTGGATCATTCAATGCCATATATAAATTATTAAGGTCGCTGTGATGAATAAACTCACTAGATTCAGAAACTTTAGACAATGCTCTCCGGATTCTTCTCTGAACTTTTCGACATTTGTTCTTGATACTTTTGTTCACAACAACCTTATAAATGTCATACAATAAATTAATCACGCCCTCAAAATCGTCAGTGTAAGTTCGTAATAGTGCCAGTATATCATTTGCCCCATTCGATTCCTCCATAAACTCAACCGTTTGATCAAAATTTAAAGGGTACTGACTTGTGCCATCGATCAAACTCTTCGCAGGCACTAACAAGTCAAGCGTTGGAGTCAAGCTTTCCGTGGATTCGCTGTTTTTTTTAAATTTTTTTGGGCTAACATCTTCGTCACATGAT
Source organism: Diaperis boleti (assembly GCA_963583935.1). Classification (NCBI taxonomy): domain Eukaryota; kingdom Metazoa; phylum Arthropoda; class Insecta; order Coleoptera; family Tenebrionidae; genus Diaperis; species Diaperis boleti. The sequence goes on from OY757242.1 coordinate 12,849,119, forward strand.
CTACTTGTAAGATCAATTGGACTGGTCTCGCAGTTATCATCTTCTTCGGTTGTAAGTCTTTTCCCCGCTAGTGTATTTTTGACTTTGGACGTTTGTGTTTGAGAAAGGTCAGTCCCAGTTTTAGGACAATCACTGGCGTAGTGTCCAACCATTTTACATTTAAAACAAATGTCATCAAAAGTCATAAAGATACGATAGTTGGTATTGTCATACTTTAAAACGATAGAAGAGGGTAGCTCGAGCGAATCATCTGGTTGGACAAATATCTGTCTACGAAAACTAAACACGTGAGAATATTCGTCACCTTGCATACCAGCCTTGATGAATGACATTTGTGAAACAGCGTTGAATCCGAACGCTTTAATTTGGTTCTCAAAGACATTGTGGGGGATGGATGGGCAAACGTTAGATAAAATTATACGCCGTGCCGGATTTATTAAACGGCGAACAGCAACCACCTTGTCTTTGATTGTGACCTCCGGATGGTTAGACACGATTTTTTCCACACAAGACTTTTCACTCAAATATATACAAACACGTTCCTTAGAAATTCTCGATGCAAAAATTACGTTCTTCGGACTTACTATACTACCTATAGCTTTGACATAGTCCATTAATACAAGATCATCGGTAGCGTTAAGAACTACCGCTTGCTCTTTGGAGGGGAAAAAGGCGTATCGTTCGCCATCTTAAATGGGTTAGTGCCCTAACTCGGGAATTAATCCCGGAGCACCAACCTTAAAAATCGCAGTCATTCGCCTCCTGGTCAGAATAAAAAAGTTGAGAAAAAGGAAAACGTCCAGCATAAACAAAAAGTACTACCAACAAAAAAAAGTAATTTGCTGTCACACGACTAGACGAGCTATTTAATTACTCGAATACACGTTAGTGTGAGTGCAACTAGCAATTGAGATGTATGTACCTATTGTATATAACAGGTAATCACAGAAAGAAAACAACTGACTACTTGTGCAACTGAGGATGTAGGAAAATAAAAAAAATAAAAAAATCCATAAAAAGAGAGAAACTCACCAGAAAGTGAATACCCTGAATTAGCAAAACAGTAAAACTGCAATAAATTCAATAATAATCACTATTAACAGCACACCCGATGTTCACTCGTCGGACATCGAATATCATCCTATAATTTGCTGTTAGACGCGTCGGAGGGCTTGTCTTAATTATTAACGCTATCCCTAATTAGTATTTACAGTCTTAAATCAACCAATTGCGAGCTGAATTGATTGTAAAGGGAAAAAAACAACTCGCAGTGACCAGTCGGTGGGCGGAGCCGGAGCGCTGACCGAGATTATATAGGGAAGTGCCGCATCACAGCGTCACTCATTTTGTCCAGCTCCGCCGTTCAATCAAGTCCTCTCTCCGATGCATGTAATTTACTGTTAGATGCTTCGGAGAGTTAGTCTTAATGCCTAATTCTAACATGCAATTATTCCTAACACTACATTATACGAAAAAAACCCTCACGCACTTTTTGCGGCACAAATCTGCGGAACTCGACACTGTCTTCCGATAATAGTACCAGTAAGAAAGAAAGGCAAGAGTCCAAAGTTAATGTGCAGATGGTTCGGTCCTTACAAAGTACACAAACGATTAAGCGATGTTAATTACGAATTAGAAACCGGACGTAAAGGTAAAGCCAACGGGGAAGTAGTACATGTGAGCCGAATCTTAAGATATGCCGTCCCCAGTGAGTGGTAACTAAGTGCGGTATCGAACTCAAAGTGTGTAAATATTAAGATTTTTATGTATTTAGTTGTAATTTTTTTCTTTTGTTCCTCGATTTAATGAGTTATGATTGCAGAAAAAAAGGTGTTTAATTGTTTTGACGCAGGATTACGGTAAAAATCATTATGGGAGCGAATAAAAGAACGTGAAATTATGATTAAAATAAATGGATGCTGTACATGGACTTCATCAGGCCAGTGATGTACCATGATGTCGGTGGGACAGATTGACGTCCCATTTAGGATATAACCCATTGGATTGATACAGGTTTCCGCTCCAATGTTGATGCATGGGGCGAGTAACGGTCCAGGACCAAGCGGTGTTCTGCAGTTAAGGGTATGTAGTGTGAAAGTTTTGTTCCAGAAGGGGATCCTACCGAATAAAGAAGGTAGAAGAAGTGTCAAGTTGAGCTGCCAACTCAACTGTGCCTATGCTCGAGGGACGCCTCAGAGTTAGGAGACACTTTATTGACGCTGGCACGGGGAAAATCCCCAGCGATCTTAGAAGCTATTGGAGACGAGGGCGAAGGGAGCTCTTAGGCGAACAAATCATATAGTTAGGTACGAAACAAATTTTCACATAAGGGAGGGGAAGAATAAAGTAGTTTTAAACATTCCAATAAAAATTAGAGGTGCCATGAAAATATTGTAACCCAGATGCAGCGACATTTCAAAGAATGTGCTGACACTAATCGCGTCATAACAGAGCAGGCGGCAGGTCAAAGCCGTGTACCGAGATGACAACAATGAACTGTACGCCAGACATTTCCTTGTTGTCATCACGTTTCCTAATGAATAAGTTGATATGATTGTATAAAAAAAAATTCACAAATTTCGCAATCCTTGCAACCATCGGATACATTGGAAATGATAATGCTATTAAATAAAACATATAAAATAATATAAACTTACTCTACTAAATAACACTCACTCACTCACTCACTCACTCACTCACTCACTCACTCACTCACTCACTCACTCACTCACTCACTCACTCACTCACTCACTCACTCACTCACTCCACTCATTCCAAGTCTATCAGCTTCCAAGCACACATATCGCAATGTTACTCACAGCTATCCCCACTTACTTCTAGGGTAAGCGTGACCTCGACACTTTTATGTCGGTCGGACTGTTGAAAATCTCGTAATTCTGGGTCTACTATGCGATCCCATAAACATTTCCAATGTTAAAAGATAGAAATGTAATTAATGTTAAATAGTTCTAAGAATTTCCTTTTGTTTTCATGTACATATGCCACAAGAAAATCGGAGTACGAAAACCTCAGAGTACGAAAGTTGCAGGAGTACCCCAGTGATAAGCCATGGATACGAGTACGACCAAAAGGAAGCGTCCAACATCATCACGAACCGAAAGGGGAACCACGGGACACGATGCAACCCAGTAACTTTGAGATGGACTAGGAGGAAGATCCACTACTGGCACCACGCAACAGCTGAACGGGATGAGCCCCTGTGACAACCGAAGCGTCTACCCCTTTTCTCCTTTTGTTCCAAAGCACCCAGTACCCGAAAGTTTCATCCCTTCCGTAATTAAAAGTAAGAGATCCCTTTATCCAAAAGTTGAGATCCTTACTAGTTAATCCCAACGTCGCTCGAGGAGTGGTTAAGAAGGGCTGTCCTCAGGGGGGAGTTCTCTCCCCATTGCTATGGGACATAGTAGTGGACGACCTTCTATGCACACTCAACGAGGCGGGATTCTACACTATCGGATACGCAGATGACCTGATCATACTGCTTACTGGTAAGTACGAAAATGTACTATGCGACCTTATGCAGACAGCACTCTGCCTGGTACAAAAATGGTGTAAGAAGGAGGCTCTGGCTGTGAATCCACAAAAGACAGAGCTAGTCCTCTTCACGAACAAAAGGAATATGGGACAGCTAAGGCTGCCCTCCCTTAACGGCGTCAAGCTGAAACTCTCGCAGGATGTGAAGTACTTGGGCGTTATGTTGGATCATAAGCTGTCTTGGAAAAAGCAATAGACAAAGCTAGCGTCGCCCTGTGGCAGTGTAGGAGAGCGGTGGGAAGGTCCTGGGGCTTAACACCCAGGATTACCCTCTGGCTCTACACGGCCGTCATCAGACCGATGCTGAGCTACGGAGCAATAATTGTCTGGTGGCAAAGAGTCAGACAAAAAACAACGATGACACGTCTCGGACGCATCCAACGGATGGCATGTGTCGCTGTGACGGGCGCCATGAGAACCACCCCGACCGCAGCTCTGGAGGCTATCCTGTGTCTGCCTCCTATCGATCTCTTCGTGGAGGGCATGGCACTTGCCTCCGCTCGCAGGCTGCGGGAAGGTAACCTTTGGAAAGCTGGGAAATCAGAACGCGGGCACGCCCGCATCTTGAGCGAGGGACTCCACAGAATACCTCTCCTGGGTGCGGGATCGGACCGTATCTGTCCTCAATATGCTTTCGAAAAATCCTATGCAGTGCATATGGATACAGAAGAACATCCGAAGTTTGAGATTTCAATCTTCACGGATGGATCAAAAACGAGAACAGGCTCTGGAGCGGGAATTCACATCCCCGAAATGAACTGCAATCTCAGCGCAACCCTAGGGGAAGGTGCCAGTATTTTCCAGACGGAGATCGCGGCCATTCTTAGGGGTGCAACAGAAATCACTGGGCGCAATGTCAGTGAGAAAACGATGTGCTTCTTCAGCGACAGTCGAGCAGCTCTGCGGGCTCTGGCCAGTGGCAGGATTACCTCTCAAGTGGTACATGACTGCCATCTGGCACTGTCGAGAATAGCACTAAACAATGTCGTTGAGTTAAGATGGGTTCGAGGACATAACGGTAATGAGGGGAATGAGAGGGCCGACGAGCTGGCTCGACAGGGTGCAACGGAATCACCGGATGGAACCGTACCGCCTATCCGACCGGCCAACCGCTACCTCTCAAACCTGATCAAAACTGACACCCATTTTAGACACTGTGCTAAATGGGAAACGACAACAGGCTGCAGACAAAGCAAGATTTTTATCAAAAATTCTTGCTTTAAAAGAGCCAATTCTTGTCTGCGTTTGTCAAGGGACAGACTCCGCCTTTTGGTGGGCATCTGGACCGGTCACTGCAGGCTAAATAAACACCTCCACGTGATGGGGTGGTCAACGACCCAACGTGCAGGGGGTGTTTAGAGGAGGACGAGACTCTCGAACATATCCTACGGGAATGTCCGGCTCTCGCCTCGACCAGAAAGTCCATACTGGGGGAGACATGGCCCAGCTGGGCGAACTTGAGGTGTACGTCGCCTGGAACCATCCTAGCTTTTTTCGACAACGTCGGATGGCTGGATGAGAGACAGGAATGAGGGACGCGAGGGGGTGACACAATGGGCCCGCGGTGTGGTCTAAGTGTCGGTGAGGGGAGCAAATTCCCTCACACCCCTCAACACCTAATCTAATCTAATCTAAATCCCAAAGTCGCAAGAGGCGTAGAGGTGTAGCGGTATCCAGTCATGAAGTAAAAGGCCGCTAGCAGTTTTGAAGATGGAGCTCGCGGGAGCTACGTCAAGTGACCGGATGTGAAGAGACATCAGAGTTTTAAGGGTGAGGCTGCACCAAATTCGCAGTCACGTCACCAACTCACCAACCTGATGAGAGAGCTAACACGGGGGATCCCAGGTGGACGACATCAGCCATCCCTACTAGGGACAATCGAGTTTGGAGGATTTTGGTCGGAAACATCTCTATTGGTGGACGCTGGGGGAAGTCGGGGAACTCAGGGAAGTCATGGAGGTCAAGCTGGAAAAGTGGCGAAGACTGTAGGTTAATTTTGTAACAGTCAGGGTAACGTAGATTTAAGTAATTTTCGGGGCGAAAATTCAGAAGAGCCGGAATTCAGAATTTTATGAAGCAATAAATCGCATGCGTTTTTCAATTCGTCTTTGTCACTCAAAAAATCATAGGCGGCTTGATGACTAATTTAAATGAACACCCGATATATACAAAAGTACTAATTTTTTGAAATGAATGAACTCCTGGTAATCTGCTGATAAAACTATAATAACAGCTGCAATTACTATTGTTACGTAATTTTTATTCACTGAAAACTGATATGAATATCGTCATATACGTAATTCATATCCTGCCATGTGTTTGTAATAATTAATTGAAACGTGAAATATCAAAAGGCAAATTGGTATAAATGGGTAGCTAGTGTTAAAATAATAGTTAAAGAGTCAATCTTAATAAGACATGATATAAAACACAAGTGTCTTATTAATCCATAAGTCGTCTCTAAACGGTAGTTATAATATATCGGTTGTACATAATAGTAGATTGTCTTTTTGGGAGCAAAATTGAGGCTTTTCGTGACAAATACAGACGCGCGACGAAAAGCCACTTTTCATCTAGCAATGAAAAAATGATTAAGAGTCAATTTAGAAAACACGAGGAACTATAATGATAACAAAACAACCTGATAATAGCAAACAGTAAATTCAAACACTAAACAGTACACAAATGAAGAAGAGTGAATAACAAAACTTCGTACGAGTTGAGAGGAGGAGTTGAAAAACTTAAATAGTCAATGGATCAAAGAGAAAATAAAAAGGTAACAATTACACAAATCAGAACATATAAACTGAAAGAACAAAATACAAGAAAGGAATACAGTAAATCAAATCTCACAGCCGATACCGTAACGTACAAGACATCTAGGTTTAAGTAAATAGAAAAAAAAACAGTAATTGTGCGTGTCAGCTCTGTGCGCGACTGGAGTTTACTCTTAAAGTGCGATTGTATATATTTTGAAGTGAAACTTCTTAATCAAGGTGTGAGTACTAAAAAATGAAACGGAAATCAAAGTGAAACACTTCGGTGGTGCGGATGGAGTTGGTAGTAGGTACTACGGTGGTTCAGATGTTACGCCTCCTACCTACGCCCGCTGCCCCAAAGGGACCATGCCTCAAGAGACCCCCCTCGTCCCAAGGGGGCCATTACCATAAGCCACTTGTAACATTTGTATCAGAAAATAATGCCCTGTCCCAAGTGTCCCAAGGGGGCACCCAATAATACACGGGACGTTTTTTTAACCAAATAGTCTAAAATGGATATTCGTTTGGTTTCAGTCCAATCAGATCCACAGTTTGCATCCACAATTTGTCGGAAAGGCTCGGGTCCCGGGCAGTTTCATAACTTTCAACCCTCCTACAGTTATCAAAATGATCACCATTATACTCTTCAATTCCGTACGAAACAGAACAATGTATGGTCGTTTGGGCTCCTTCATCACTCGTCTGCAATCATTGCAATTAGAGATACTTTTTATTTGCTAAGATGCAAACATACGATAGAAAATAATTATACAACAGGGGACCATTTAAGCTTTGCGATACCAGATAAATTGTCGAAAATATCGGTTGCCACCAATCCTGGATGAAGCGAATATGCTGTCACTCCGGTTCCTTGAAGTTTTTTTGCAAGTTCTCTAGTGAAGAGAATGTTGCCCAACTTTGAATTATCATACATTTGAAAATCTGGTATCCTATTAACAATATCGTCAACAAAACGTTGGAAAAGTAATTCACCTGCATCAACCATGGCAAACCGTCAGCCGTCGTTTTACCTCCGTTTCCGGCAGCACCAGCATTGTTAACCAGAATATCAGACGATCTACAGTTTCGTTAACGTCTTTCGCAAAAGCTCTAACGGAATCAAACGAAGACAAATCCACAATCTTTATCAAAATGTTTTGGTTCCCTGTTTCTTTTATTATTTTTGTTCGAACAAGCTCCGCTTTTTCCCGATTTCTACATGCTAAACCGCTGCTATCGAAACCATTGTTGTTGTGGCATTGAATGGTTGTGCCGAACGCTAAATGTGATAACATATTATCAAGGATAATGTAATAATAACTGGTACGCTTATTAAAGACTTTTTTTAATGTCACGTACAAATACAATAAAGTACAGTCAACAAAAATTTTGAAATCGAAAAAATTAGGACAGACAAAGAATTAGGAGGGTTGATAGAATCCAGAGAAACTGGACACTCGGCGGTGTTAGGAGAGTCGATAAAAAGAATTAAAGCAAATACGACAATAAAAAAAACATTATAACATAACATAAATATGTCATAACCTGGCACTTCATCCCAGTTAGAGTCCCACAATTTGGAGGCAGGACTGAAGTCAGCTAATTTTTATTTAAAGCGGGTCGTGAGGAACGCCATTTTGACGTTTGAGCAAATGTACACTGTACTAACAGGTACAGAAGCATGCCTCAGTTCTCGCCCTTTGTATCCCCTAGCCAACGATCCCAATGACCTGGAGGTGCTTGCACCTGCAGCCCTTGGCAGTTGTCAGAAACGACAACACTTTTGGTGACGCTCGTACTTCTTGATTTCTTGAAACCGTTGATAAGATTTTGGGCTCCATAACCACGTCAGATTGTAATTGAGCTTCAGTCGAGACAATATAACGATGAATTAGAACTCATAACAAGTCCTCTTGGATTTTAGCACGTACTTCTAAGACGTCAATGAGACTTACATTACTTGCAACTTCCATCAAACGCGACTCTAGAAAATGTTTGTGTCCATCTCATTTATTTCAGAAAATTGTACTTTCTTCATTTCTGATATAATTCTTAATGTTCCGTCATAAAAGTTGCGTAAAATGGGAAGAAAATGTGTAAAGAACGACAATAAAAAATAGGGAGATAGAAAGTAAGAAATATAAAGTGAGACGTTGAGAAACAGAGCAAGACAGAAAATATACCAAAAGTCAAAAAAACACAAAAGTCAAGAGAAGAAATGGACATTAAAAGAGGAGATGGAACAGATAGAGGAAGACACCGAAAATGCGAGACATAATGTGACAGACTGAAAAGAAGAGGAAGATGGAGAGAAGATGGGTTAAAGAAGCATTAACTAAACTAAAAAGAGGAAACGAAAAAACTACATAAAAAAGGAAAAAATAAAAAAAAAAGTGCGACAGAAGAGATACTTCCCTGTACCAAGGGGGCCATCTTTTAGCAAAGGGGCCTCCCTGTACCAAGGGGGCCAGCCTTTACTAAGCCCCGAGTATCAACCAAAATTCACATTTTAAAATTCTAAAAGCTAATACAAAATTTCTGGTTTCTGGTTCAAACTGAAAATCAATGGTTTGCCGATTGCGACGTCGGAGGCATCCGCCATTACTGAAATTGGGGTCTTGTGCTTCACCCCCATTACCATTACCCTTCGGTAATCTTCTTCTTCTGGAATGTCTGAGCTGCATTACGAAGGCCAAATGTCATAAAGGGAAATTTAAATAGTTCAAAAGGCGTTGTAATTGCTGTTTGTGGATCGTCGTCTGAGTTTATCGGTATCTGATGATACGCTTACACCAAGTCTTTTACCAAGGGCTGTGAAAAATCTCCAACATGTGCCACTGCATAACAGTATGAAATTGTTCGAGCTTTCAACTGCCTGAAGACCCCACATAGTCGCAGCTCACCATCTATTTGGAAACGAGGTACACTTGTTTTTTTTTTGAGGTTTTGAGGTTGTGAGGGCTATGCCTTGACATGCTGAAGTTATCACGGTGGAGTAACTGAATTGGGAAGACGACATTCATGAAGGCCATTATTGGTGAATGATTTCCGGGACTGCTTTGCAATTAAGTTGAGTAAGTTGGGGTGTAAAAGTTTCCTACAAATAAACATTGCAGATAATAATGTGCCTGTGCGGTTGCTACTTTATAAGTTGTGGTATGCTTACGTGGTTTTTTACGTGGTATGCTTCACGGGACCACGGGTAGCTAAAAGTCAGGGATCAGCTGTCTAGTTTAAAGGGGACGGTTTAAAGTTTATTGTTCACACTATGTACAACAATTTAAAATTTATGGGTTCGGTCTTCAGTAATTCGGTGACGGAGCTTAAGGTTCACTCTGAATGCTCCTGTAGAATTGCCTCCTGTATACGGTTGTTCAAAGTCTACACGTTTCGGTCTGCGAGCGGTGGACGATAAAAATTACGGTGCACTTGTAGACGTCGGTGTACCCGCCCCCTGTATACGGTGGGTCGGTGGTTACAGCTTCGGTACTTTAGCGGTACTGTATACGGCTATGTACCTGCCCGCTGTATACGGTGGTTCGGTTGTTATTAGTTTCCGTACCCGAGCGGTCGGTGACAAAAGTTACGTCACACGGTGTAGTGAGGTCGGGGGTAGTCCGGGCTAGCCAGCAAAAAAAAGGATCGGTCTGGTTGAAATGGAAGTTTGGATAGCGTGGAACCGATAGTCTGGACCCAACTTTCCCGGAGACCAGTAAATACCGGGATACCTGATTACGATAGCTAGTTACCGGAGAGGAACACAGAGGAAGCGGGGAGGATGGTTGGAGCCCCTACCTTACTCAGCTCCTTCTTCTTGGGCCGCTTCCATCTGGAGCGGACACGACTCTTCCTTTCCGTTCTAAGGGAGCGCAGCTTCTTTTATAGACCCGTTGGAGGGGTGATGATGACGTAGGCTGATGCACACGATTAGTCTCAATGCCGAAGAGTGAGGATCTTATCAACGCGTTTTCTTTACACCGGGGCGACCCCGGACATCGTATCGGATAAGAAATGGGGGCGTCTGGAGCGCGCTTCCCCACTGGTCAACATGATGTAAGAACCATTCCGGTACGACACCCGGCGGTTTCCGGTTTCATAAAAGGACGTGGTCGGGCCTGACAAGGTCGGGAGCTGGAGGTTGTCGTAGCAACTCCGGGATAGTCTCCGTTCGCAGCGCGCAAATTTTACGATGACGAGAATTAAAAAAATATCGTTGACTATAGGAAACCGAATGGCCAGACCGTGCGGATGAATTACCCATTGCCAGAAGTCGATGAACAGTTCCGTTACCACTTTCGATCTGAGCAACTTTATCGACATCGCGGACCACACACGAGAATGTTGATGTGGTGGTGGTCTTTCTGTGGGGTAATACAAAGGTCTGGGGCGAATCCTAAGATGTTGGGCTTGGAGGGCCCTACGGTGGTGGAGAACATGGCATGAAGACATTTCGACATTTAGGGACATGACTTTGATGGCCGAAGTTTTTAGGGGGTTGGTCACGGCTTTCGTGGTGCGAAAGTTGACCGGGAGAAAATAAATTAAATTCTTAGTGTTCGGCTGTGTTCGACATTGTTGAACATGTCTGCACTTTAGAGATGCTAGAGCGAGACCCAGATATTGGTTTAGGGAGATGCAAAGATAAGTTAGGGAGAGGGATTCCCCCAAGAGTGGAAGGAGGGGATAATATGCCCCATATACCGGGTGTCCCAGAGGTGTGTGGACTATCAATTACGGCCTTATTTTGAAAGATATCAAAATGGGGTTTATACATATACAGAGTGTCCTAGTATTAGTAATATACCATAGTTATGTTTTTTTAAATGGAATGCCCTATATATTAGTTGGTGAATTGAAAGAGCAGTTAATGCTGAGCAAAATGATATTACAGGTTTATTATGGATGGTTCTTGAGTTATGAAGAATTTTAGTTCAAAATTAGCGCTTTTTTAAAAATTGCAGAGACCATTCCAACAGAGATAACTGAATAGTTTTCTGTCAATATTTTTTTATAGACCCAAATATTTCTATACAGGGTGTACGGTTTCGCAAAATGTATAATAACTTTTTTTTTCAAATGGAACACCCTATATTCCGTTATACCATCAAATCGCATTTTTAATAAGCTTTCTGTCAATATATAGTTCGCCTCGGCAAATGTTAGTACTTTAGATAATTTTTACAAAAAACGTAGAAAACTTTCCCAAATTGATGAAATCAGATCGCCTTGGACTTGTTGCCATGGAGATATCATTTTAGACTGGTTACCATGGAGTTGTTTGTTCTTGTTGACAGTAAGTTATCCTGTAACAAATAGTTTCACTTTTGTGATTTTTTTACAAAATAAATTTTACGAAAGAAGTAATGATGAATATGGTACGATGGTTTAGGAGAAGCCGAAAGAAATTCCTTTTTGGCCACAAAAATTTACAACGTTTTGAAAACACTGGAAACGTGGCCTACAACAAAAAACAATTAATTGGTAGAAGAGTAGGTTAAAACACTGAGCTAGAAGTTTTAGTAATGTTAGAAGAAAATCTTTACTCCATTACAAAAGAAATTGCTGCCCAATCTGATCTTTCGAAATCTTCAGTAAACCGTGTGATCAAAAAACATCGGTTTCATCCATACCACATTGAACTCCATCAAGAATTGCAAGAAGCTTATCTTGCAAAAAGAGTGGAATTCTGCTTCTAGAGAGGAACAGAAATATTTTAAACAGAATTTTGTTCAGTGATGAGGCGACCTTTAAGAGTAATGAGCATGCCAAGAGGCATAACCAGCACTATTATGCCACTGAAAATCCCCACTCGATGCGGACGACTGATTATCAGAATCAGTGGTCCTTAATGTGGTTGCAACAGGATGGAGCTCCTGTACATTTCTATAGGAATGTAAAAAGATATTTAAATGACGGGTTGCCGAGACGTTGGATTGGTAAGGGCGGCCCTGTCAAATGGCCCGCAAGATCACCAGATTTAACTCCTCTAGATTTTTTCGTTTGTGGTTATGTAAAGGATATAGTCTATCGAATTCTTACGTAAACCTAAGCCTGTCTACATTTCGGTGTCATTTCTGAAGTAATTTAGCAATTTCGGGAAATTTTCTAGGTTTTTGTAAAAATTACCTGAAGTACCTACTAACATTTGCCGAGGCAAACCATACATTGAAAAAAAGCTTATTAAAAATTCTATTTGGTGGTACAATTCGCTGATCACTGTGGTGATCTCTTTTGGTAGATAGCATATGAAAATGGTTGTCATTCCGAACCAATTGTCAACCATTCAGTCAAAAATGTAAGTTTGAGTATATATTTTTTTGGTGGAAAATTCAATCTGCATTGATTTTCTTTGCTGGTATAAGGTCTGCTTGTGACTAAAAAGCGTTCTGGCACCGTTTGTGCGTGCGGTGGGCGGGTGGGCCCACCTGTCCACTAAAGTCATCGACTGACTAAATGAATGAGAGGTAACAACCATTTACTGATTTTTTTTCTTTAAAAACTAGAACTCGCTCTCGTGTTCAATCCAATTTGAAAATTTTTATGTCAAAAAATGGTTGTCATTTGAATACCCTTTGTCAATCGGTGAGTTGTAAATGCGACGAAAAATAAGTTATTATACATTTTGCGAAACCGTACACCCTGTATAGAAATATCAATTTAGATGACTTTCAATCAGTATGTATTAAAGTTTGGATCTATAAAAAATTATTGACAGAAAAGTATTCAGCTATCTCTGTTGAAATGGTCTCTGCAATTTTTTTAAAAAGCACTAATTTTGACCTAAAATTTTTCATAACTCAAGAACCATCCATAATAAACCTGTAGTACCTTATATCATTTTGCTCAGCATTAACTGCTCTTCCAATTCATTAACTAATATACAGGGCATTCCATTTAAAAAAACATAACTTTGGTATATTACTAATATTAGGACACTCTAATAATTTCTAATAATTTTAAATTGTGAAGGTATCGTGTGGCTATCGTCTCCCAAAAACCCCATTTTGACATCTTTCAAAATTAGGGCGTAATTGATGGTCCACACACCTCTGGTACACCCGGTATAAGAAAGGAGAAAAGGAAACAGTCAGTAATTATAGGGGGATCACTCTCCTAAATGCAGCATATAAGGTATACGCGATGATTGTGGAAGAGAGGCTGATGAAGGAAATGTTTGAGAGGGGGGTGTTACCAGACGGACAGGCGGGATTTAGGAAAGGTAGAGAGACCATGGATAATGTATATATCTTGAATCACATAGCAGGAAATGAGATAAAAAAGAGGGGTGGCAAGATATATGCTTTCTTTGTGGACCTGAAGGCGGCTTTTGATAATGTGGAAAGAGATTTACTGTGGAAATGCTTGAGAAAGAGAGGGATAATTGAGCATCTGGTAACAAAAATAGAAGAGATATATGAAGAGACGATAAGTAGAGTGAGAGTGGATGGAAGGGTAAAGTGTGGTCTTTAGCATATGCGGATGATTTGGTGGTGCTAGCGAGAGAGGTGAAAGGTATAAAAGAAATTATAGGAAAAATGGAGAAATATATGAGGAGGAAAAAGTTGACGGTGAATGTAGAGAAATCCAAGATGATGGTGTTCAGAAAAAGGGGTGGTAGGAGAAAAGTAAATGGGTGGAGATGGGAGAAAGAAAATTGAAGAAGTGAAAGAATTTAAGTATTTAGGTTATGTGATGAATGAAAGAAACATTGCAACAGCACATGTGAGAGAGTTAGTGAAAAAAGTAAATAAGACAATAAGAGCTGTATGGGGAATAGGAGAGAGAAATGGACATGATTTTAGACGGAGAGTAATGATGTTTAATAGCGTGATGATGTATGGAGCGGAAATATGGGGATGGAGAGAGCAAGAAGGATTGGAAGGAGTGCAAGGAAAATATATGAAATGGGTGCTAGGGGTTGAAAGAGAGACACGCGCTATAATAATTATTATTATTTTATAGAACATTCCTAATAACCTAAAACGGATTTTCATTTGATTTCAGTCCGATGACCTCAACAGTCTTAGCCCACATTTTCCCAGGAAGACTTGGATCTCGTGCCGTTTTGTAAGGTTCGATTCTTTGACAGTTATCAAAATGATCGCCGTTATACTGTTCAATTCCATTGGTCACGGCACAGTGGATGCTGGTTTGAGCTCCTTCTATAGAGGTCTACAACAATCCAAAAATAATGATAGTGAATTTTCCGAGTCGTAAAAATGTTACGATAGCGTATATCGGTACAACAACCGAAAATATAAGCTTTTGAAGACCAGACATGTTGTTGAAAATATCAGTTGCTACGACTCCTGGATGGAGCGAGTATGTTGTTACACCAGTTCCTTCAAGTTTCTTTGCAAGTTCCTGGGTGAAGAGCATGTTGCCCAATTTTGAATTGCAGTACATTTCATTGCCTGGTAAAGGTTTATCTATGTTGTTTACGTTGAATTTTCGCGCAGTCTTTGCGCCCACGGAAGACACATTTACAATGCGACTGGGGGCAGATTTTTTCAACAAATCTAAAACAGCAAGATATAGACGAAAATATCAATGAAAGGAACAACAGACCTGTCAACAAAAGTGTTAATAAAACATTAGAAAAATAGTTAACTTGCATCAACCACGGCAATCCATCGGCAGTCTTCTTATCATCAATTCCGATAGCACCAGCATTGTTAACCAGAATATCTAGGCGATCCACAGTTTGATTAACATCTTTCGCAAAAGCTCTAACTGATTCGAAGGAAGCTAGATCTACGATTTTGATTAAAACATTTTGGTTGCCCGTCTCATTTACGATTTTTGCACGCACATTTTCGGCTTTTGCACGATTCCTACAGGCTAAAATTACTCGGGCCCCTCGTTTGGCCAAGTCGAGGGCTGTTTCGTAGCCAATACCTAAGGAAAGACGGACGAGTGTTTCAGCGATAATTAGTACAAGACGTACTTACCGGCGCTAGCTCCAGTAACTATAGCAGTTTTGCCCACCAAACATACTTGACTTCTGCACCATTGTCTCGTGAGTCTTGTATACAATTTCAAAGAAATAATTAGCACAACTATTGTTACAACGACGATCGTGAACACACCCATTGTCGATATGTGAATTATTTGTAAATTTCGAAATATTTATAGAGAACCTGAGAGTGATATCTCGCTGATACAGCTAAAATGGTGAATCTTGTAGGATGACGCGATGAGTATTAATTTGGAACTGCAACGTAATCAGAGAAGTGTATTTTAAAATTCATTTAATTGGGTATTTTTAATCGTGTTGTAGGTGTGGTAGGAATTGATCAACATATATTGAATATAATTATGAAATGCTTAAAAAAAACTTGTTTAATTATTTCAACACAACTACAACCATCGTTACACAACAATATTAGCCTTGCGTTAAATTATTGCTAATCATGAAATCAACAATTCGTATAAATTAAGTTACTTAAATGATAGCATTGAATTATCTCAAGTTGGTCTTCTAAACATTCAACGTCTTCCAGATTTTTTGCTTGGTTAAAATTTTTTCTCAAAATTTATCATTTTCGAAATAGCAAGACTAGGATACATTCGGAGCAATATAGCTCCTTATAAAATAGAACATCGTTTCTGAGATTATTTCCTGAAACTGTTTTGAATTTTCAAATAAATGTTCGTTTACTGGTTCCGAAGGTCATTTACAACGGAAAGATATTTTATACTCGACTAACATGTAGATGACTATTTTTGCCACGCAAAAGGAAGGCATAATGGACTATTTAATTAATCTGTCACTTAATGTTCATCAGCCAATGAAGAAACTTAATTTTAATCATATCCATGGTTACAAAAGAATTGCAGCGGTTATTGGACTAGTACAAATTGCATCGAATATTGTGCTAGTGATAGAAATGAATATTTTAAAGAAATGAAAATTTTTATTTAAACTTTATTCTCTTCTCGACTATTTGTCGATGGTGTTCTTTGACTAGTTACAAATAAGACTTAATGGAATTTATTACTATTGTGCCCAGTCATATTCATTAATTGTTTAATTAAATAGTCCTCCGAATACGATTCGTAGTCCATGGCGCTTTCGAATTCGATTCGTGCAAGCACTCGTCAAATTCATATCCCAGCGCAGTTGACATTCGTAGTACCACCACAAAAATAATCGACATAACATTGACTACTCATCGTATTATAACTGAACTTATTATAACTGACACTTTCATTATTTTTTTGATTTTTAACTGTTACAAGAAATTACACGTCGGGCATAAAACGTCGTATCTTACACGTGACCAAAATGACATTGTAAGCTCGCACTCGTGATTCAAATATCTCACTCGCTGACAATGAAGCATTTCTGTCACTTGTAATATATAACTATAATTTGTAACACAATTGCTTATTTAACAGATAAATGTACAATTTGTTGAGCGGTGTAATTGTAGTGGATCGTAAGTTGGAGCTTAGGATGCCTAAACGTCCTTCTTAGACTTGGAAGTAGTCTCGAGTCTTATAGGTGCACAGTACCAGACGCCTGGAAACTTATTCTTGGAAGACTTGAGATATTCCACTGGTTGTCCGGTCTGGGGTGATCGAAATTATATCCCCGATGTGGGTGGCGGGGTTGTGTAGTGGGAGCTGGGGCGTCCTGATTAGCGCTGCTAATAATTATCACGCTACCCGCGCTGCTTCCTGGAACATGCCAGCTCTCTTGCAAATTTGATTTTTGCCGAAGTTAAGTGGGTCTTCTTAAGTCACTTGTGTGGACTGTAATGTTATCGCTATTGTCATCAAAATTTCCTCATCGGGTTTTGCTTTAATAGAACTAACATCTTGGTTTCTACTAGGAGCTCCGCTAAGATTTTTGTTCAAATCTTCCATATAGCGCAAAAATAGAGTGTGTCTGAACTTGAACTTGAGCTTGAAGTCATGTTAAAATTTGAAGGGCGGGATGAAGCATCTGCATTGCTACATAATTTACCCTTTTTATAGTGGATTTTTTAATAAAACTCTTCTAGGCGTAAGCGCCATCTGACTAATTTAGAGTTTGGTTCCTTGAGAGAGAAGAGCCATTTTAGGGGTTGATGGTCGGTTACAATTTTGAATGTTCGACCATATAGATAGATAGTAGTGACTCTTTCTCTATTGTTGAGTAGTTAATCTAGTGTTCGTTAAGGGTTCGTGACGCGTATGCTACTGGGAGGTCGCTCCCTAAAGTTCCTTGAGAAAGAACTGCACCAATAGCGTATTTACTAGCGTCTGTTGTCAATACGAAAGGTTTGTCAAAATCCGGATTTTGTAAAATATGTTTTTGCCAAATTCGAAAAATTTTATAGTCTAATTCTTCGGTGTCAATTTTTCTATCTTTTTTCAATCTTATTGTTAAAGATTTTGTTAATTTGGCAATTTTTTTTATAAGTTTCCGATAATAACCTATTAGACCTAGAAATCCTTTTAATTGTTCTGGTGTTTTTGGAATGGTGTAATTTAGAATAGCTTTAATCTTGTCCGGGTTTGGTTTAATTCCTTCTGGGGTTATGACATGACCTAAATAGTTAACTTCTTTCCTTAAGAACTCGCTCTTGTCCAATTGCATTTTTAGATTGAATTTTTGTAATCGATCGAAAACAACTGATAATTTGTCAATGTGCTCTTGAAGTGAAGTTAAAAAAACAATTATATCATCCAAATAAACAATAAACGTTGGAAGGTCGATGGAGAATTTTTGAGACAGTAGGGCATTCGGACGAATTCGTAATGCCCATTTTCAACAGTAAATGCAGTTTTTTGAATGTCATTTGGGTCGACTTCTATTTGATGGAAACCTGACGCCAAGTCAATTGTGGTGAAATATTGACTACGACCCAATTTATCAAGAATGTCGTTAATATTTGGTAACGGGTATCGATCTTCAATCGTCTCTTCGTTTAGTTTGCGATAGTCTATAACTATCCGCCATTTACGTTTCCCGGAGGCATCGCGTTTCTTTGGGACTACCCAAATTGGGCTCGATCGGGGAGAGTCAGACGGTCGGATTATCCCTTGTTCTAACATTTTAGTCACTTGACTCTGTACTTCCATTTTATGAACATGTGGGTATCGATATGTTTTGGTGTGTATGGATGTATTGTCTCTTAAATTGATTTTGTGTTTAACTGCATTAGTGAAAGTCAAAGGTTCTGATTCGAAATAGAAAATATCAGTAATCTAACTTTTGAAAAATCAAAATAGCTTTTGTCATATTGAATGTTGTTCAAATTTTGAATATCAGTTCTTGAGGAATTATTTCGAAGGGTTGGGAAATATCAATTTTTTCGGTGTTATTTGTTGGATTTACTAACGTACAAAATTAATTATTTAAATCTGATCGGAATTTCGAACAATCACTGTAAAACAAAATATTTTGCAAAAACATTTATCAAATTTATTACGTGTTTTCCGAATCGGAATCAGCAGGCTATTAATGACATCTACGACTCACCAGCAATGTACCATCTTCTGCCGAAGTCCGTCCCAAATTCGATAGGCTTCAAAGCGTTTGGGTTTACCTCGACACGATATGGAAAGTCCGCAAATTTAATCGGGTTCACTGCCTCGGTCTTGAATGAAAGTCCACGAAGATTTTTCTGAGGTTCACTTTTTAAACGGGCACGAAGGACCCACACAGCACTGGATCTGATCGAACGGTTTGATATTTTTCGTTTCTTTGTATTTAATCCAGATTTTTTTCAAATTTCAAATTTTACCCATTTGCCAATTTCAGGAACTCCAACTGGGGAGTTTTTGTACTGCTGGATTCACTAACATTCCAATATAGATTGGGCGTCAAAAACATTCTGTCCGTTTTAATGTTAGCGCTTCTCTTTTACTTAAGTTTATTGTATAATTCTGATAAAAAATATATTAATAACACTTAAACAACAAAATATTGGCAGAAACTTTCATACCTCACTGGGCAAATATCAACAGTTCTGTCATTAGCTTTCAATAAGTCTTTCAAACATCATCATACTCCTCTTAAAATCGCCTCCCCACCTTCTCTCTCCTATTCCCCATACACATCCTATCACCTTGTTCGCTTTTCTTGCCAGTTCTCTAATATGTGCCTTATCTGTGGCTCTTTCATTGAACACATACCCCAAGTATTTGAATTCTTTTACTTGTTCTATTACTTCTCCCTCCCACCTCCCATCACTCTCTTCGTTCTTCCTCTTTCTCTTATTGAACACCAGCATTTTTGTTTTCTCTACATTCACTTCTAGTCTTTTCTTCTTCACATATTTTCCTAAACTCTTTATCATTTCTTTCATTTCTCTTTTACTCTTTGCCACCATTACCACACCATCCGCAAACGCCAGGCTCCACACTTTTTTTCTACCTACCACACACTCCCCCGCTTGTGCTCTCTCTAACATGCCGTTCATATCTGCCACATACATCATGAACAACAAAGGGCTGAGCGGGCAATCTTGCCTCACTCCCTTTGTTTCCACAAACCATTCACATTCCCTCTCCTCTACCTTCACTTTACTTTTTGTCTTCTCATATATCTCCTCCACCTTTCTTACTAGCCATTCATTTACCCCTTTCTCCCTCAGGCACTCAAACATCCTCTCTTTGTCCACCTTGTCAAAAGCCGCCTTGAAGTCTACGAATAATGCATACACCCTCCCCCCTTTCTTCTTTAACTGAGTCTTCGTCAAATGGTCCAGGATGTATACATTATCCATAGTTCCCCTCCCCTCTCTAAATCTTGCTTGGCTGTCTGGTAATGCTCCCTTTTCCTCTATCTCTCTGCTCATCCTTTCATTCAGAATTGATGCATACAACTTGTACCCTGTGTTTAGGAGAGTTATCCCTCGGTAATTTTCTACTTTATTTTTCTCCTCTTTTTTGTAAATGGGATAAATTACCCCCTCTCTCCACCCTACCGGGAATCCTTCTCCTCTCCACACCCCATTCATTACCTCCAACAGCCTCTCTAGCACTCTTCTCGTGCCATACATCCACGACTCATTCTGTATTCTATCCCTCACTGGTGCCTTCCCTTTCCTCAGTTTCTTCACATGCCTCTCCACCTCTTCTATAGTAATTTCTTCTCCTTCAGGTTCTACTCGGTTTCTCTTCGTCTCTATTTCCGTTTTCTTTTTTTCCTTTTCTCCCTCCAGCAGTCTCATGAAGTACTGCTCCCACTCATTCATCGTTATCTCCTCGCTCCCATTTTCGTTTTTCTTTCTCTCTCTATTGATAAAGTTGCATACCTCCTTCTCTGTTCTTATAGCTATTATCTCTTCCTCCTCTCTCTCCTTCTTCTGCCTCTTCTTCTCCCTGCATGTCTCTCTGTATCTTCTTTTCGCTTCTAAAAAGCCACTTCTGTTCCCTTTAGTCTTTCTCCACTTTCTTAGTTCTTTTATTGCTTCCTTTTTACGTTGCTCACATTCTTTGTCCCACCATTTATTCTTTATTTTTGGTCCTCCACCTCTTACTGTTATTTCTCTTTTTGTGGCTGCTTCTTCCAATATTTCTACCAATTCTTTCTCCATTTTCCCTACTTCTTGTTCTTTAAATCTTGCTTTTTCCAGTCTTCTCTTATACTCTTCCACCCCTTGCTCGTCCCATACTTTAATTATCACCTTCCGCATTTCCTCTATTTTTTCTTCTCCTCCTCTCTTCTTTCTCCCCCTTCCTATACTTATCTCTATAGGCAGATGGTCTGACTCTACTCTTTCCCCTACTCTAAATTCTTCGACTTCTTCCTATGCTTCTTCGTTTACTATTCCGTAGTCTATCACCGTCTCTCCTCTACCGCCTATGTAGATTCTCCTTCTTTGTCCCCTTGTTTATTTCCATTCAGCACTTCCCATCCTTTTTCTTCTATCCATTCCATCAACTTCTTCCCTTCCGCGTTTTCTTTCTTGTCTTTGGATTTTCTTTTTCCCTCTCCTCTCTCTTCTTCCCAATCCCTGGCTCCTCTTTCCCCAATTCTCCCGTTAAAATCCCCTCCCAGAAGCAGACATTCTTCCCTGTTGTCTTTTAATGTTTCTTCTATCTTGTTTATTGTTTCTTTCATCTCTTTGCTGTACACTGTCACTATTTTCCACCATTTACTGTCTACTTTAACGTTTCTCACCATGTGACCTTCCTCTTCTCCCTTCTTTTTAGTATTCTCTTTTATTCCTTTTTTTACCCCTGTTATTATTCCCCTTGCTGCTCTTCCTTTTTTCTTTCCCCTTCTCGCCCCTTGTCATTCCCACTTGAACTCCTTTGGTAACAGTTTTTCTATTTTTCCCAGCTTTCTGACCATGTTTCTGTTAATCCAACAATATCAAACTCCTTCACACTCCTTCTTCTTTTTTTCCTAGTCTCGCTACATTCCAAAATAGTGCCCTCACCCCTGTTTTTCTCGTTACCTTCTTTGATTTCCCCCTTCCTTCCTTAGCTTCCCTCCTACTTCCTTCTTTGTTTCTTTTTCCCCGTTTCATTGTCCTTTTTACTTTGCCGTTGTCCCCCTTTTTTCCTCCTCCCCTTCCTCTTCTTATTGAAAAACCTCTCTCTTTTCATTCCATCTCCATTGCTCCCCGTCCACTATTAATCTCCTGTATCCCACTCTTACTTCTTTCCCTTCTTCCCTTTTTTCCTTCGCCATACTTCTTAGTTTCTTCTGTAAATCTCTTTCTTTCTTTGTGAGGTCGTTGTCTATGTATATCCCCCTTGTTCCCCTCTTCTCCCTCAATTTTCCTTTGTGCTTCATTATTCTTTCCTTCTCATCCCATCCCTCCATCTCCACCAATACTTGATCCTTGTTAATCCTGTAGCAATCTTTTACTTTACTATCCTCTACATTTTCCTTCAAAAACTTTTCTACATCCTCTTTTTTTACATGACTTTTTCTTTCCCCGTCCCATCCTGTTATCACGATGTTGTTCTTCCTCTTTCTTCTCTCTTCGATTTCCATTCTCTCTTCCAGCTTTTCCACTCTCTCCTTCCCATCTCCTCTCCTTCTCTTTAAATTCTTTTCTCTGCCTCTCTATCTCTATCTTGAGTTCCTTGTTTTCCCGTCTTATTTCTTTCATCTCCTCCTTCAACTCTTCCAACAGCTCCAATATTTTTTTCTCCATCTCTGTGTCCGTTTCCTTCTCTTTCGCTGCTGTCTTCTGTGTTTTCTTTACTCCAGGAGACCTCGCCGTCTTCTTTCTTTTCCTTTCCTCCAGGTAAGAGTCCAGGCTTCCCTGACTGAGCGAGCTGTTTCTATCGTCTTTGTTCATCCGCTTCCTGTGGCGCCTCCTAGATGTCGTTATATTCCGGCCAATATAGGGTTGTATTCCATGCGTAAAATTTCATATTCCCGATTGTCCAATTCTTCTTTTAAAAAAAAGTTTTGCATTGTACCCATTCCCCACATCGCCAGACCTTTCGGGGTGTTTATTTTTGCATATTCTTCTTCACTCAGGGCCGCTGCACTACACTGAAAAAAAAAATTATTTGTAGTGACAACAACTTTTTATTTGTAGGAGACTTATTCTTTGGTATCTGAAGTGATTTTCCTTTTATTGCTTTGTTAGGAGAAGAAAACTTAACAAGAACGTGTTTGTTGCCACAAGTAACATAAATATTTGTTATGTCGAACAAAGCGTTTGTAGTGACAACAAATACTAGTTTGCTATGATGACATACTATTTTTATACCCAATGTTCAGAAAAAAATATCATCCTAAAGGTAGCAAAAAATAAGTATACTTAAATTGTTTGTTTTTGGATTGTCGAGTGCCGAATTTGATTTACTGGCAAATGCATTATTTGGGCTACTCCCATCAGAAGTCAATTTTTTTTTAATTTATGTGCTTTAGACCACATACAAGTCAAGTGCCCGTAAAGAAGTTTTACTTCAAAAATTAAAAATAATTGCGAAAATTGTAGGAAGTGTATTTTTCACAAAGCTTGAGAAGGACAAGCAATAATTTCGTAGTTTCCATTTTTTTGCGATATTCGTATGCGAATTCCAGATTCACTTGTTATAGACCGCTCGGTACAAATGCGCTTCGCAAAAGCAATTGCAAATAGGGAAGAATACGACTTTTGTCATTCTATTCGCATCAATCGTCCATACGCAATCGCATATTTACATGCATGCGATGAGAATAGCTCCCCTGGATAAAAACATTCCACGGTGGCTCGGCCCAGTCACCCGAAGTACAACAGAATCCAACATGGCACGGACGGTAGTATCAATGACGCCCGAAATGCTACAGGAATTGATACAGAACATCAAGGAGACCTTACAAGTGCTCCAACCGATTTACAGGGGCTGAAAATGAAGATGTCAACGCATTCATTGAGGCGGTCAAGACCAATAAAGACTGTGCAAAAGTAAGCGATGCTTTACGAGGACTTCCGATGTTATTAGAAAAGCTTGCCGCTACCTGGTGGCAAGGCATCAAAGATACCACGGACACATGGGATCAAGCGCTAGATGAACTCCGATCAGCCTACGGTCCTAGGAAGTCAAATGATCAACTATATATAGAGATATTCGCCACAAAACAAGCAGACAGCATGTCCACGGATAATTTCATATGCGAGAACCGAGTCATGACGAAGCTACTCAACTCGATATGGTATATGCGTTGCTCAACCATAGAATAAAAAAAAGAATACGCCGCAAGGATGTCACAGATTTCAAACAACTACTGGATGAAGCAAGAGCAGTAGAAGACAGTAGTAATAGATGCACTTTTGTCGAATGCACTTTTGTCGAATGCACTTTTGCCGAATGCACTTTTACCGAATGCACTTTTGCCGAATGCACTTTTGCCGAATGCACTTTTGCCGAATGCACTTTTGATGAATGCACTTTTGTTAAATGCACTTTTGCCGAATGTACTTTTGCCGACCCCGGCACTTTATCGACGACACTTTGGCCCCGGTACTTTTGATTGTTTTTTTTTCCGGCACTTTTGTTCTCGGTACTTTTGATTCCTGACTCCTGGAACGCTGACTGCTGATATATTTTATTTTTTTCACTAGCATCGTAGTTAGTTTGCCTTTCTATATAAGTAAAATGTGAATAACCAACTGATTCTTAAAGTTTAATAAATGATAATAAATTATTATGCTAATAATAATATCAACTTACTCATCTGTCTAATTCTTGCCAGAAGATGAACATAGCATTTACGGTCGTAGGGCGTCATTTCGGCATTTTCGAAAACAATTTGTTTGTTTATGTGAACTACAACTTCATGTAAAACAGCAAGATCAGTAAACATATTTCGATCGGAATAAGTGAAAAATGTTAGGCAAAGAGAATTTTTTTAAAAAGTCGCTAAACGAAGCCATTGTAATTACAATACACAAACATTCAGGGTTGTGAACTAATTACTTGCGAAGTGGTTAGGTTAGTTTTATAGGAACGCTTAAATTATAATAATCTATGTTAACTAAATATAAAAATAAAAATAAATATTATAAAATATGCATTAACATCATTTATGTTTTCTTACAAATTGAGAAAAATAATAAATAATGAGATTTCTACTTATATGTACATAAATCTAATGCTTAATGCTGAAATCTTATCAGAATTTGGTACTGCGGATTAAGCACATTAAGAGTTCGCTACCGAATGAAATACGCAATATCTTGCACCTTAAAATTTCAATACCTAATTCCTTAATTAAAATATTACTTCCTCAATTAAAAAGTTCAAAATTTTCTGTATCTTACTATCTTTCAACAATTGTGAAGACGTAAACTTTGTTTAGGTTAATTAAAATATCAAATATAATGATTATTATTAACTTTCCTAAATATCTTATTAATGCCAGTGTTTTGGTAGTTATTCGTTTCAAGTTCTAAGTTTTCACTTTTATGTACTAACTTTTCTCAACAATTCAATTTATAATTTTAGAGGTATAAAGTTTCATAGATTTTTACTTTACTTATTACCGGTGTGTAACTTTTCTTAGTTTTCACTTTTAAGTTTTAACTTTTCTCAACACTTCAATTTCTCAATTTACACGTTTAAAGTTTCATAGATTTTTACTTTACTCAGGTCCTGAATATCTTAAGCCAGTGTTTTGGTAATTATTTGTTTCAAGTTCTAAGTTTTCACTTTTTAGGTTCCAACTTTTTTCAAAATTTCATTTTCTCATTTTGGAGGTTTAACGTTTCATAGATTTAGTCTACTCATGTCCTGAAGATATTATTGTGGTGTGTAACTTTTCGTCTCAAGGTCTTAGTTTTCCCTTTAAGCTTTAACTTTTCTCAACACTGTAACTAAGCGTCTCAAGTTCGCAGTTTTTCACTTTTAAGTTTTAACTTTTTCTCAACACTTCAATTTCTCAACCTAAAGGTTTAAAGTTTCATAGATTTAGTTTACTCAAGTCCTGAAGATCTTATTACGGTGTGTAACTTTTCGTCTCAAGTTCTTAATTTTCACTTTTAAGCTTTAACTTTTTTCAACACTTCAATTTCTCAACCTAAAGGTTTAAAGTTTTATAAATTCTTATTTTTACTCAAGTCATGAAAATCTTTTTATGGTGTGTAACTTTTCGTCTCAAGTTCTTAGTTTCCACTTTTAAGTTTTAACTTTTCTCAACTTACAGGTTTAAAGTTTCATAAATTCTTATTTTACTCAAGTCCTGAAAATCTTATTACGGTGTGTAACTTTTCGTCTCAAGTTCTTAGTTTTCTCTTTTAAGCTTTAACTTTTTCTCAACACTTCAATTTCTCAACCTAAAGGTTTTATAGATTTAGTTTACTCAAGTCCTGAAGATCTTATTGCGGTGTGTAACTTTTCGTCTCAAGTTCTTAATTTTCACTTTTAAGCTTTAACTTTTTTCAACACTTCAATTTCCCAACTTAAAGGTTTAAAGTTTAATAAATTCTTATTTTTACTTAAGTCATGAAGATCTT
This sequence comes from Diaperis boleti, assembly GCA_963583935.1. Taxonomy (NCBI): domain Eukaryota; kingdom Metazoa; phylum Arthropoda; class Insecta; order Coleoptera; family Tenebrionidae; genus Diaperis; species Diaperis boleti. Next base: position 12,875,337 of record OY757242.1, read on the forward strand.
TTTACGGTGTGTAACTTTCTTCTCAAGTTCTTAATTTCCACTTTTAAGTTTTAACTTTTCTCAACACTTCAATTTTCTCAACTTACAGGTTCAAAGTTTTCTTAAATTCTTATTTTACTTCAAGTCCTGAAGATCTTATTACGGTGTGTAACTTTTCGTCTAAAGTTCTTAGTTTTCACTTTTAAGCTATAACTTTTCTCAACACTTCAATTTCTCAACCTAAAGGTTTAAAGTTTGCATAGATTTAGTTTACTCAAGTCCTGAAGATCTTATTATGGTGTGTAACTTTTCGTCTCAAGGTCTTAGTTTTCAATTTTAAACTTTAACTTTTCTCAACACTTAAATTTTCTCAACTTTTAGGTTTAAAGTTTCATAGATTCTTGTTTAATCATGTCCTGAATATATTAATACCTGTGCAACTATTCGTCTCAAGTTCTTAGATTTCACTTTTTAAGTTTTAACTTTTCTCAACACTTCAATTTCTCAATTTATAGGTTTAAAGTTTCATATAGATTCTTGTTTTACTAAGCTCTTCAATGTCTTAACGCCTACGTGTAACTATTCGTCTCAAGTTCTTAATTTTCATTTTAGGTTCTAGCTTTTCTAAACATTTCAGTTTTTCAATTTGCATGTTTAAAGTTTAACGATTCTTGTTTACTCAGGTAAGGCCGTGCGTCCGTCTTTTTTAATCCACAGTAGCAAATTTTCATTGAGAATATTTATTTTATTTTATTTCCTTTTGATATTACTAAGGCAACTTGAAAAGTAGTTTAAAATTCCTCACAGATAAATATTATTAACAAATGGTGGTTTATGCAAATATTATATCTGTTTCGGGTTGCTTAAACAAAAGAACTCTCATGGCCCTACCGTCACATCTTTGGGACTATCGCACTTCTCACTTGCAGAGATTCCGCTTAATTTCGTATCTAGCAATTGTAATCAACCAACCCGATTGTTTAATTCTCAGTACCTAACAAATGTTCATTGAGATTATTATTTATTTCATTTCCTTTTTTGTGGTTACTAAGGCCGCTTGAAAAGTAGTTTAAAATTCCTCACATATAAATATTATCAAGTCGCGTTTCTTCAACTTTAATATTTCTTTATCGGTTTGCGTATACGAAAATTCTAGGAGGAACGTCAATTCACCGTTACATCTATACGGTAACACCGGATGATAGAGATTCTGAGGTGATAAGAAGAAGTTTGCCAGATTTTCTTGAGCGTTTAAAATTAATGCCGGGTTCCACTCTGCAACGCCAGCCAACACGTACCCCCAGCCGCCATGTGAAAACTTAAGAACTTGAGACGCTAATTGGGGACTCGAAAAGTTAAGAAGCATCTATTTTTTCACCTATTGTCAAGACGTTTAAAACTTTGCAGTGTGTCCACAGTGATTTTCTGAATAGTTTATATTTTAGAATAAATTTACTTTGATATTTTTAATTTTTTTCTTGAATTTTGTGTAGCTTAAAACGCTTTATGTCAAGACGTTTAAACTTTGCAATGCGTCCACAGTAATTTTTCTGAATATTTATATTTTACAATAAATTTACATTGATATTTTTATTTTTTCTTAAATTTTGTGTAGCTTAATATGCTTTATGAATTTACAGATGATATATGCATCCAATCGTACACCCCTAAAAAAAGTGCCGAGTCAACTCTTAGTTTATCAGGGGCTGAACGGATGACGACTTTTGATAGATTTATAAGCCATCTGGCAACAACTTGCTAAGGGGAGCATTTGTTCACATCCTTGATAATAACAGTCACACCCTTTTAAGAAACAACCACTTTTATGTAAATATGGGCTGAAATTAATGATTTCTCATCAAATATTTAAAAATCAAGTCTTAACATGTCGATGTAAAAAGATTCCGACAAATTCTTCCAATAATCCAAACAGATTACAATTTGATTAACCTGCAGATTAAAACTTGATTGGAGAAATTATCCGCTTTATGTAAATAGGGGCTGAACTTAACGATTAGATTAATTAAAATATCTACTATAATAATCATTATTAACTTTGTAATTTCTTTTTTCGGATATTTTTCTCAATTTGTAAGAAAACGTGAAGTTTTTTTTTTTGTTTTTAAGTTGGCTACATTGAGTTCTTCGCGAGAAGCCGTCACTTATTGTTATTATTTAAAATGCAAACAATGGACTTACAGATTAATTATGCTATTTTCTCAATAGTTTTTAATTTCACAATAAATTTACTTTGATATTTTTAATTTTTTTTCTTGAATTTTGGGTAGCTTAAAACTCTTTATAAAAACCCGTCACATTTAATTGTTATTTAATATTTATTGTTGTTAACAATATATTTAAAAATAAATTATGCAACCATCCAAACATCCGTATCCTATGAAATTAACAAAAAAAGTAACATTTACCGTATTTGCTCAATTAAAAAAGTTTCAAATTTTTCTGTTTTTTTTTTCCATTTTTTACTTATTGTCAAGACGTTTAAAACTTTGTAATGTGTCCACAGTGATTTTTCAAAATAGTTTATATTTTACAATAAATCTGCTTTGATATTTTAAAACGCTTTATGAATTTACAGATGAATTATGCAACCAACCAAACATCCAAATTATCCGCTTTTATGTAAATAGGGGCTTAAATTAATAATTTAATTCTTATGTTGTTCTAATGTTGTTTTGTTTTATTAGAATTTTGGATTTGATTTTATTTGTTTTTATAGGTATGTACTATGTGATTTTTGTAATGTTTGTTTTAAAATAAATAGCAAATATAATGAGGATATTTAACTAGTGAATCCATCTTCAAAGCTAATATAAAACTTGTAAGTTATTTATGCAAGAAAATACAACTAAATATTTCTGATGTCAAGTTTTATTGTTGCAACAAAGCTAACTTTGTTTAAGACACTGTTTAAGGTAAGTAAGCTCAGCTTATTCCGATAAAACAAAGACCGAAATTAAAAAAGACGTCATTTTTGCTAAACTGTATTTTTTTTTCGCAAATTACGATTGTAAGGGACAACAGCAAGTGAGTGATACTTTTAAATTTTTAGGATAAAGTTTATTATTTGCTAGTTTTTATTTATTGTTCAATTTTAGTATGATATAAAAAAAGGAATTTTAGTTTCAGTTTTTCAAGGATTTCACGAGTCTAGCGCAAGCAGCTAAGGCGAGCGGTCACGCTTTCGGGCACGCCTTATCTGCGAACTAGACGATAATACCGAATACGAGATAATGCGTAAACAGAAAAACAACAGCATTTACACTCTTATCAGTTTTGTGGAAAATTAAATTACCCAACCAGCCCTGCATAAGGGCTGGCTGGTAATCAAAATGACCAAACGAAAATGATCCTTCCAAAACCCAATGACAGACCTCTCCAAGTCGTAATAAAGAACGTCCCTATTTCCCTGACAGAAGAAGAAATCAAACAAGAGCTGCTAAGATTGTAATTTCTCGTAAAAAGTGTAACGTGTTTACGAAACAGAGAAAAGAAACCTATACCCATCCCAGTAAACACAACCACGTGAGAAAAACGTAAAAAAAAGACGAGTACCAACGGTTGTACAGACGTTACGATGTCGCTGACTTCGACGTGTAAATATGACGTGTTTATAACGTCTAATAAAACACGTTTTTTTTACGTGATTTTACCAGGTTGTTAAGACGTACTGATTTTCCGTAAACAAAACAACGTGAAAAAAACGTAAAACAAACGAGTACCTACCAACCGTTGAATAGACGTTACGATGTCGCCGAAATCAACGTTACTTTTGACCTGTAAAAATGACGTGTTACAAACGTCTGATAAAACACGTCTCTTTCAGGTGATTTTACCAGGTTGAAAAAACGTGTTGATTTTCTGAATTAAACGTCATTTTCAATGTCTCAACAAAACGTTCTGTATACGTATTTTAAAGATATTATAAAATACGTCTTTTTTAGGTGATTTTAGGAAATAAGTATTGAACGATCTTTTCCGCCCCTGAGGCACTTAGGGTAGGGGGTACTACACACCCCCACCTTACCTTTTCTTTTGGGGTGGCTCCAGCCACACCACTCACTCAAAAAAAAAAATTCTAGAATAAGACGGAGCTTGCTCCTAACAATGTCTTTCTTGTATGTAATGTACATAGTGTAATTGTAGTGTTATGTGTGTTAAATAAACGGGTCATCACCCAATAGCGGATCTTGGGAGTATTTTGTGTCCACAAATCAAAACAACAAACAAGTATATTAAAAAAGTGTTGATTTTCATGACATATATTTATTATAAAACAAACAAAAAAAATTGTTTTACAAAAGTTCAAATCTATTATAATGTATAAAGGTGAATAGAAAATATGAAAATAACTACTAAAAACTATAATATCAACTATGTACTACTAATATTATAAACTATATAACTATAATAATTATTATTATAAAAAAACTAAAATAATTATTATGGGCTAATTATTGTCCTAATTAAATTATATCATGTTTTTCATGACTCGGATTGTGTGTTTCTCGACGTGCTGGGTCAGTTTTGCCAATGTTTGCAGTACAGTTGCCTCAAAATCTATAAGAAATAACTATAAGTAACTATTGCAAAAATAAAAAAATCCTTACTAGGTATATGATTGTCGTGAATGATATAAAATGACACAATTTACCAGGATATGTTGAAGCTGGAGAAAATGCTGACATTGGCGATGCATAAGACGTCGTCGGGGTACAACAAAAATCTTCTCCAAGGTTTACAGTTCGACGCCGCTTACCATCAAAAAGAGACTCATCACCAAAAACTTGCTTTCTTGAGAGACTTTCCACTGATGAGTAGTTTCCTATGCAGTTTCCCCAATCTCCTTGATGGGGTTGTTGGCCTTTTTATCGTCTGTGTCATAATCCTCTGCAAGGAAGGTCAAAAGTAAAAAAATATATATTTAATTAGAAAAATCATAAATATAATATCATATATGTATGTATATACCTGTCTTAAAATGAATCTTAAAAACCTTGTAAGAAGGCCAGGTCTTACATGGAGTACCACTTTTGACGAAAGTCATAAAATCGATACACTTGCGGAATAAATTTAAATTCTGGTTAGTAATATGCATAAAAAATGTATATTTAGTTACTACTGTGATAACCCCCCTTTACATTACCGCCACATTTTGAATTTGAACATGAAATGAAATGTCAATGACGTCACCAAACGTCAAACTTACCAACAAAACAAAACAAACCCCAAATTCTTTGGATACATGGCGAGAGCTAATCAGCAGTGGAGCGTAAATTGATAACACAAAAATTATGGTTTTAAATGTTTATTCAGTTTGAACAACTTGGAGGGTCTTGAGTTTAGTGATTGCATACTGTGGTTAACAATTTCTGGTGTCTTCGAATTAAGTTGGTACACGTGCGATTTCATAATGTTAACAAAAATGATTCCAAATAATAAATAACAACGGACAATTTTACATGATTTCAACAGAGTAACAATTTGAAGCAAATAATAACCAATAATACAATTTAACAATCCTGCGGTACATGATGAGTGAGGTTAGATCAGCTAAATACATTCCACCCTTGAGCTTTCGTAGTTTACAGGAATTTACAACTGACTGATACGATGAAACATCTGAGAGGGAAACACAAGAATATTGAAACGCGTGGAGTTATCTAAGTGGGGTGCATGTAAGCCGGAGAGTGGTGGACCACAGGTAGATCCAATGGAAAGACTAAAGTGAAGTGAACAAGATAATTGTCTGTCAGTGGGACCAGATTATAGAAAGTTTACTATCATGGGGGCAAACTTGTACATCCAACGGACCAAGAGAATTGAGTTTATTACGGAATTTTCCTAGACATAGTTATGTTGGTCTTTCTTAGGCTTGTACAAACCCAGTCCAAGTTAGCGGCACTTCCCTCGGGGACCATTTATGAAGCAAGCAATTTGTTTAGTAGCCCGAATCCATACCGCAAACTCCAACCTAAGTTTGACTCAGAAGTTAACAGTGACTCCACTTCGTTTTACCCTGCAATCCCCAGGAGGACCTGTCAAGCAAGTTCGAAACCGACCCCCGTTTGACAAATGACCCCAGAAAGCAAGTATTCACGACTAGGTCCGTATAAAATCTCGACAGCAGTATTGCAACAACAACTACAACAATGTATGCTATTTGGTCGGTCTGTTGATTCGAAACATGTACGGACACACAATATAAAAATAAAATATACAGGACGCAACGATTGGTTTGGAAGCCATTTTGACACGGATACAATGCGATGACACCAGCGGGCGCAACACGTAACGGGGCACAACGTAACTATAAACATTACAAACATGCACCAACTACTCTAAAAACCGATTTTTGGCTTCCACGGTGTCGAATAAGCGCTAGATGTCAGTTAACAGGGAGCGACAAGAAATCGCAAGGGGCCGCAAAACAACGATAAGGCACTTTTTCAGAACTCCTGACATTCGGCGTGGCTTTTTACCGCTGTTTGCCCTTTATTCATCGGTTCTTACTCAGTGTTGGTTAATTCAAGTCAACAGAGACAAAAGAGCTTTGTAACAACCGCAAACTGCTGTCGGCCTCATAGTGAAAGACAGGTAGTTATCAAAAGGATTTATCTGAGTGGCAATCTGGTTATGTTAAGTTAGAGAATTACTTTGTTTCAAATTGAACGCGCCTGTGGTTCGGACTCGGTAACTAGAAATCAACAACACATCTGAAGTTTGTGAAATTGACAACAATAACTAAAAACAAATTACAACAACGATTTTAGCAAGTTATTCGGGGTGCCTGTGACTCATCAGAGAAAAGAAGGGATGAAAGAACTGATACGAAATTCAGGGGCTCACGGAATACTTCCAGTAGCAATAGTGAACATTAGTTTAAACAAAGGCTAGAAATCTTTACAAGACATGTAGGTGCAAAGTAGGAACAACTCCATTTTCAAGATGGCGAGTTTTATGACGTCCTGGCGTACAAAATGGCGAGCTAACGGTAAAATTTGAGATGGTTTTACCTAAAGATTTCCGATATGCACATGGAATAAACGTCGGTCAATTTCCTGGCCTCTCCGGACGGCGAGTCGGAAGAAAAATATAGAGCAAATGGTTACCTTATTTCCAGGAATACAATCACCTCACTTGGCTTGGGGACGCGACGGTGGAAATTTAACTGGCTCGAACTAAACAAAAGCTGGAACCTGCGCGAGATGGATCTCCCTTTCGGAGTCGAACGAACGCGTACAACTTTTTAAAACAAAAGGAAGCTCAACGGTGGAGATACAACTATGCTTTAACAAAATGGCGAATTTAGCGAACAAAATAACGTGGTGTAACTTCAACGGAAGCAGAACACCCACTACCGCCCTTTCAAGCGTGGTTCCTGGTTGCAACCAAAACTTCCGCCAGCTCCCTCTAGCGTATCCATCTCGGGCGGTAACGGTCGCTAAAGGCTAGGCTGCCGGGGTATTTGCCATACTTTGGCGGTGAACGGGTTGCAGCTCTCTTGGATGGTATTAATTTTGAATCTGGATATCTCAAAATATAAGTTATTTTCCACGTGCAGTTCTGACGTTTGTTTCTCGTGACATTTTTACATTAAATACACGTGTTTTTCTAGTGTCATATAGGCGTGTTTGTCGTCGTTTATTTTTTGTGAAATTCTTACATTAAGTACACGTGTTTTTCTAATCAAATAAAAAATAAAAATACCTAAGGATTGAAAGAGTTCCAGCAGAGTATTAAAAATCATCATCATGGTGTAGCCCTATAGGTTTTTGAGTTTACCTCAATTTACTTTTTTTATATAAAAAATCATGTTAAAAAATATATATTTATTATATAAATCATAACTTAAATCAAATTATATAAAATAGAAAAGAACGAATGGCGGTGAAGTTTAAATTATTATTTTTGACTATTATTTCTCGTAAAACTTTAACATTAAATACACGTGTTTTTCTAGGCAAATAAACACTAGAAAGAACGTATTCCATATCATATTATTAGGCGTGTTTTGTGGTCAAGTTTATAAGTCACTAAGAGGTTTCAAAGATAAAAATGATAAAAATTTTACAATAAATTTACGTGTTTATATACTCATATAATTATATTTAATTTATGTACTACAAAGGAACGCATTCGATTGGCGTCTTTTACAGATTCCATATGGACGGTTTTTGCGCCAAGTTTAGAAGCCACTGTAAATTGTTTGTTGCGAGTTATAAAACATATGTACATTTTTTATTTGAATCACATCTATATATATAAAAGAAAGTCGTGTTAGTTACACTATTTATAACTCAAGAATGGCTGAACTGATTTGGCTGAAAATTAGTGGGGAGGTAGCTTAGAACCAGGAGAAGGACATAGGATACTTTACATGGACATGGGGGCCCAGGAGGCCCCTTGGGTTTATTACTCGAGAACGGCTGAACCGATCTTTATGATTTGTTGGATTTGTCTCCGCCCCGAATAGCAGAATAACTATTAAAACATGGACGAGGGGGCTTAGGGAGCCCCCTTGGCTTTATAACTCAAAAAATGCTGTACCGATTTTGATGATCTTTGTTTTGTTGGATTTGTCTCTGCCCCGAATAGCAAAATAACTATTAACACTTGGACAGGGGGGCTTAGGGGGCCCCCTTGGTTTTAGAACTCAAGAACGGCTGGACCAATTTCTAAGAGGTAGCTTAGAACCAGGATACTTTGCATGGACATGGGGGCCCAGGGGGACCCCTTGGGTTTATTACTCGAGAACGGCGGGACCAATTTTTAGGTAGGTATGAGAATAGGTCGTAAAGTGCTTTTTACATGGACATGGGGCCCAAGGGACCCCCTTAAACTGGACCGATTTTTATGTTTTTTTTTTGTATATTTGGTTGGTATGAGAATAGGTGGTAAAGTATTATTCACATGGACATGGGGGCCAAGGGGCCCCCGTTTTTTATGATCTTCGATTTGTAGGATTTGTCTCCGCTCCGAATAGCAGGATAACTATTAAAACATCGGAAAAATTACTGGGGGCGGGGAGCTTGGTACAGGACAACGACAGTAACGAAAGCCCCCTGGTACAGGGCAACAATAACAAATAACTAGCTGACCCGGCAAACTTTGTACCCCCTCAAAGCTGCATACAACGCCATCTTCATTTTTGTTTCTGTCATGTATCAAAGATAGCGTTATATACGGTTTCCATACAAAATGTATGAGAAAATTTTTTTTCGTTCATTTTTTCGATGTTTTAATAGTTATTCGCTCCCGACAAAAATCAGTCAATCCGTTCTCGAAAACTTGGACAGGGGGGCTCAGGGGCCCTTCTGTGCCCTTGGGCTTATAACTCAAGAACAGCTGCACCGATTTTTATGATCTTTTATTTATTGGATTTGTCTCCGCCCCGAATAGCAGAATAAGTACATATTAAAACATCGAAAAATTACAGAGGGAGGAATAGAAAGAGAACCAGAAGAAGAAGTAGAACGAAAAGGAGTAGAAGGAGAAAAATGAGGAAATAACACAACATTTATTGATTCTGAGGCGGTACAAAGTTCGCCGGGTCAGCTAGTTTTAAATAAAATAGAATGGTTATAGAATTTAAAAGTAGAAACAATAGAAATATTTAATAAGGCTAGCATTTCTTTAATAATTTTTACGAAACATGGTAACAACTAAGTTAGCTCTTGTAGACATTTGGCACCCCGAATTTTACCCAAACAACCTTGAAAGTTTGAGGTTTTCTAGTGCTGAAATGTTTTAGGATCATCTCGCCCGCCTAGTTCGCAATAGAGATGAACAATCGCTCTTTGAGAATTCAAATAATTATTCAAAAACAAAACAATTGTCTGGATCACTTTTGGTGGTAGATAACTACTTTTAATCAGTTTTCCGATTCACTCATCACCCTGATGATGCCAACATTGTTGGCGAAACGTGCGTCGGTATTTATAATAAAAATTGTTTTTGGTGTTTTGGGGAAAACTGATTAAAACTGAAAACTGATTAAAAAATTGACATTCCCTATTCTATTATGGTGTTAATGTTATAAAAAATTACAAAAGCTCTTTAACCCAACGGCAAAGAAATAATTCAATGTAGGTAGCTATGTTTACTTACGTAGATAGGTACTTACAAATATTAATTGAAATATGTTTGTTAAAGTTGAAAACAAAAATTAAGATCTTTAATTATTACGGTTAATCAACGAAATTAATAAATATTGGTAATGTCTGGTAATGTGAAACGCTGTGAAGTAAGTGAAGGTGTCAAAAGACCAGCGAAAAGATTAAAAATAAAACAAAGAATCTCTTTTGAGGGTCGTGTCGCGAAGTTTGAGTGTGTCTTTGACCGGAGAAGAGTTTGGTGTTGGTCAGGGAATGAATAGTTTTTAAAAACGAAATTGAAAGCAGGAATAATTAAGGGACAATTTGAAACATACATTGAGGAGTTTTACCGTTTAGGGACTAAAATTTTGAGAAGAACGGATATTGATTTATGATGGGGGCTGAAGGTTGAGGAACCGACGACGCAAGCGTAATTTTATTGTCGAAAATAAATAATAACCAAACCTATAGATCAGTACTATCATTTAATAACTACTCTCTAGTTCTCTATAGGTTATTTATTTTCGACAATAAAATTACGTTCGCGTCGAGGGTTCCTCAACCTTCAGCCCCCATCATAAACCAATATCCGTTCTTCTCAAAATTCCAGCCCCTAAACGGTAAAACTTCTCAACGTATGTTTCAAATTGTCCCTTAATTATACCTGTTTTCAATTTCGTTTTTAAAAACTATTCATTCCCTGACCAACACTAAACTCTTCTTCGGTCAAAGACACACTCAAACTTCGCGACACAACTCTCAAAAGAGATTCGTTGTTTTATTTTTAATCTTTTCGCTGGTCTTTTGACACCTTCACTTACTCCACAGCGTTTCACATTTCCAGACATTACCAATATTTATTAATTTCGTTGATTAACCGTAATAATTAAAGACTTTAATTTTTGTTTTCAACTTTAACAAACACATTTAAATTAATATTTGTAAGTACATATCTACGTAACTAAATATAGCTACCTACATTGAATTATTTCTTTGCCGTTGGGTTAAAGAGCTTTTGTAATTTTTTATAACATTAACACCATGATAGAATAGGGAATGTCAATTTTATTTTTAAATTTTAACTTAATAATAATTATATGACTACTTTTAATTAGTTTTCCTTAAAACACCAAAAACAATTTTTATTATAAATACCGACGCACGTTTCGCCAACAATGTTGGCATCATCAGGGTGATGACTGAATCGAAAAACTGATTAAAAGTATTTATCTACTACCAAAAGTGATCCAGACAATTGTTTTGTTTTTGATTTTTTTTTTCCTTTGGCCTTAAAGCTGCAAACGAGAGCTTTATTCAGCCACGACCAATGCTACTAACCCTAACCTTTCCTCGGAACCTATAGAAGATTTTCCGCTACGCCGGGATAGACACAAGGAAATACACTCTTCTCGCCCAGGGGTCTATCTGGGCATTTTAAAAACACACAACAGGACCACGGGATCAACATATAAGGAACAATTGGACTTCTCTCTACACCCTAATTTGACAACTTTGAACATACTGATATAGAACCTTGTACACTTTCAAATCGTATGTGTTCATCAAAGTATCGATTTTTTGGGGAAACTGTATCCCCAAGGTCTGAAGTTTTGTAATTAATACCCCTATATTGTGTCTAAACCTTTCACACCCAAAAAAAAGGTGATTTAAGTCTCCAAGTTCATTACAGGCGCACCTGGGAGAGTTTACTACTCCAATACGATGCAAATGAGCGGGCGCACAGCTGTGACTTGTTAGTAGTCTCAACATGGTCGCTACGAATGGTCTAGCTTGTCCAGCCAAAAACTGTACCATTGGCTTCCTCTCCGACATGCAATATGGATTTGTAGACGTGGCGCAAAACCCTGCCCATTCTTTTTTCCCGTTATCGTCAATTTCACCCTGTAATACCCTAATCGTATCCTGGAAAGTATCGAGTTCCAGCGGCATCCCATCCTGTGCCGCATCTTTTGCTAGTTTGTCAGCTTGCTCGTTACCATGTATTCCACAATGTCCTTTTACCCAAACCAACCTTACCGGCTGCAACTCTTTATTTATTAAGGCGCTCAACCCTACTATCTCTATTAGTAGGTGGTGTTCCAGGTAGTAAGGGTCCCCCTGGAGGGCCCGTAATACTGCCTGAGAGTCAGAAATTATGACCGCATTGTTGATTTTGTTTCTATAAACCCACCTTAATGCCTCCAAGATCGCTAAGGCTTCGGCCGTGAAAATTGATGAATTCGGTGTTAAACGATAACATATTTGGCTTGCCGGCGTTTGAGCTACATAGACTGCACACCCAACCCCATTCTCTGATTTTGACCCATCGGTATAGATGCATGTGATCTCCGTTCCACATGCCAGTAGAGCGGATCGTAACACCGTTTGGTTAAAGGATGGATTGTCCCCATACCGTGGTATCCGTATACTCATTGGCTCTAGTAACTCATCATACGACTTAGTAAACACCGGAATAGTCGGGAATGTTGCCATTTTGTTGTTTTGAGTGGTTGTCTCAAGGAACGCTTGGATCAGAGGCGGAATCGGTTTTACGGACCAATATTCATGCGTCAGGATGTGACTTGCCAGATTTGCTATTTGAGCAAGCAACTCTAGATTGCTGAAAGCTTTCCAACGTATTATTAACGTTACCGCAACACGCCTTCGGCGTAGGGCTAATGGCAGTTCTCCAGCTTCCTTCAATGCAATCGCATTTGATGTCGATCTTAAAAGTTCCAGAGCTGTTCTAAGGGCGGTCGTCTGAATACTATCGAGCTTTTTGAGCCGGCTTTTGCTTGCTGCACCATAAAAGATCGAGCCATAATCTAACACTGATCGTATGTATGCCTTGTAAAAAAGGAGACAAACAGATTGGGACGCTCCCCAGTGATGTTTACTAACCGCCTTCCGTAAGTTTAGACCACGCCCACATTTTTTGAGCACGTGCTCTATTTGTTTCTGCCACAGCAGTCCACGATCTATGTACACACCCAAGTATCTGTGCTCACGCACTACCGGTATAATGAGTTCAGAAAATTTTAGTTCTGTACCTATCGGATCTCTGCTTCTTTGAAAAAACATGATTGCAGACTTCTCCGGGCAAAAATCAAAACCATTGTGCCAACACCATTCCCTAAGGCAGTAAACCATGTACCTCAACGTTCTAACGCATTCCTGATAGGACTGTTGCGTACAATAAAAACAAAAATCGTCCGCATATTGCACTACCTTTACACAGTCCTCCCACATTTCATGAGCGTCTCGTGTGTATATGTTAAATAATAAAGGACTTAAAATTGAACCTTGCGGAACACCTTCAGACGTTAGTTGAGGACCATGCAGGTAATTGTCACTATCTCTGATAAAGACTTTCCGGTTCAAATACAACGCCGTTATGGCATTCGCCATTGGAACCGCTATTCCTGTCTGTATCATTTTGGTGTTAAGCAGGTTTAGTTTGATTGCATTATATGCGTTCCTGAGATCAAGAAACAGACAGGCCATGACATTTTTCTCCGTCAGAGCCACCTGAGCATCCCCTACTATATGCGCGAGTGCTTCGTTCGTGCCTTCACCTCGTCGAAATCCGATTTGCCGCTTTGGTAAGTGGGCGCCTTGTTCTAAGGCATGTTCCACACGTCTCTTTATTAATCGCTCGAATGTTCTGAAAATGCACGATAGCAGAGAAATTGGTCTGTATGATTCAGGATCATTTTGCGGTTTTCCAGGTTTTAAAAATAAACAAATGACTACCTCTTTGAGTTTTTGCCAATACTGGCCATCCACCCACCAAGAGTTAAAGATTTCTAACATGTACAGCTTTATCGACTCCGGCAATTCATTAAGCATAGTGTATGTGATCCTGTCAAACCCAGGCGATGTCGTTTTGTGTACCTTTAATGCATACATTAGTTCGGTTTTCTGAAATGCTGGTATAGAATTTTGCTGACGGGTTCTCGATGCTGACATGCAGTCCATCTGTACTGATGGAGGAGCTAACTTATCCACTATTTGGTCGATTAACTCCGGGGTTAGCGTCTTCTGCGTCTGCCCTCCTTTGTTGGAAAAACCCTTTGCAAATTTCCAAATTTCCCCTATTGATGCGTTTTTGTCCAATATCTTCACGTAATTTTTCCATTTCTGCCTTGCCTTCTTCTTGAAAATTCTTTTACATCTCGCATCGGTTCGCTTGTATTTGTCAAAATTTTCCGGAGTCATTCCACTTCTGTATACTCTTAGTGCCTCTTTTCGCGCCTTGACCACATTGGTACACTCTTCATCCCACCATATGGGATTTTTCATGTTTGACTTTCTTTGCTGGATTTTTGGAATCGCTCCATCCGCAGCCGCGCTTATCAACTCTACAAGATGAGTAATTTTTTGGTCAGGGGTCTCCTGCAGTTCTGGCTGAAACAGATCCACTGACAGTCTCTGAAACTCGCCCCAGTTGGCCTTGGATTCTCTCCACCTCAAATAGGGTTTTCTTAACGTTGTGTCGTATCTCTCATTAATCTTAGTCAATATTGGGTAGTGGTCAGATCCCATGGAATCCACCAAAACATTCCAATTCACTCTTGTTGCCAGTTGTTCACTCGCAAGCGTTATATCCGGTGCGGTTTCCCGCTGACCTGCGTATGGAATTCTAGTAGGGCGTCCGGTATTTAATACCACCAGCTCAGATTCTCCTGTCAAAACGTCCACAAATGTCGCACCTTCTCTGCTGTCATTCTCGTATCCCCACAGCGAATGTTGCAAGTTAAAATCTCCGCCAATCACCACGTTTCCACTCATTTTTTGGAAAAATGTCACCCAGTCTTGCCGTGATACTGTCACGCTTGGCGGTTTGTACACAGAAATCACTGTCAGATCTAAAGCCAATATTTTAACTCCTACTGCTTCTATTGGGCTGTTAATAAACCTCAGCTCTCTGTATACTAGTTTGTGCGAAATGAGAATGCCCACTCCGCCCTTACCATCATGACCTCTATCTTCCCGAACAAAGTTATAAGTGGGAAATTTGATCTGTATCTGTGGTTTTAACCACGTTTCCGAAAGAAGGACTACGTCTGTACGGTTCTCTTTTAAATAATTAATCAAACTACCCTTGTTACTAATTATGGAACGAGCGTTCCACTGAAGAATGTTAATTGAATGATTGAGTTCCTTGAACATAATTTTTATCAATCAATTCTCCTATTACTTTCTTAATATTTCCTTCCAAATTCTGTACTCCGTCGCTTGTATCACTTTCAAAAAATTTACGCATAAAGTCTAGGACGCCTTTTTGAAGCGCCGCCTTCAATCGCTCTAATTCAGAGCTTGCATTGTTATTCCCTGTAATTGGCGGCCCTGCGAACCTCTGTTCACTGGGTGCAACAATTAAGGTTTCTCTGCTTATTTCTATCTTTTTCCGCTTGTTTGGATTCAACGGATTATTATGCTGAACTTGGCGCGATCTCTGCACCTCGCATACCGTAAACTTAGATTTAGGCGTAGTCTGCAACGACGGAAAGCCTCCTCCCGAGGCAATCCTACTTACTTGGAATGGGCTAGGCCCCGCTGCCTGCGCTGGATTCTGCATGGTAGTGAGCAGATTTGCAAAAGACGGTTGCTCGGTCAATTGTTTGGCTTCATTGAACCCAATGTTACGTTCTACCATGATCCTCTTAATTGAGGCCTGTTTTTTGTAATAGGGGCAAGCTTTGGCAGTTGAATTGTGCTCATTACTTTTGCAATAAATGCAGTATTTATTTGAAAAATCACAAGTCAGTTCACTTTCGTGTTCTGACCCACAAACCTTACAGCGCTCTTTGCCTTTACACTGCCTTGCGGTGTGCCCATAGCGTAGGCATTTTAGGCATTGGATCACTCGTGGTACATATAATTCTGTTGGACATCTTATAAAATTAATTACTACATAGTCTGGTATTTCCAGCCCTGCAAAAGTGACTATAATCGATTGTCTTGGTATCTTCTCTTTTTTTCCTTCAACTTCAATAATCCGCATGATGCGCTCGACTTTCAAAGCAGGTACCTCCGATTCAATGATAGATAGTAATTCCTCTTCGCTAATTTTAGTATCAATATGACGAATGACAGCTTTTTTTTCTGTCAAGTGCTGAGGAATATATGCAATAAGACCATTTTCCGCAAAAACTTTGTCCGCCACTAGAGCGTTAGCGACCGCCGCCGATTTGAGGACAATCTTTATGCGATTCCTCCCCACTGCCGCGATCTCCACTACCTCTTGCCGATACGAAGGTAAATTTTTAAGAATGCCTCCCAATTTCATTGGGTGCACCCTGCCGATGTTCAACTCCAAATGTTCTACATACAATACGAACGGACCCTTATCCTTAACCCTGTATCTGATATCGGTTCGGTACTTTTTTTGTTTATCGTTACTGTCATCATGCAACTTTTCATTTTTGTCACCCTTCCCATTTACACCATTTTCATCACGGTCATCCGTCGCATCTGTATCCATAACTTTAACTTCATCTTTATCTCTAACCAATTTTAAAACTAAACCTCCACCTGCACCACCTTTCCCTCCGCCATCACCCATGGCGAGGGTTAGAAGAGTCAGTCAATTTTTCAATAATCAATGGGCTCTTGGGTTTATTGACAACCCCGCAATTACAATTAATTATTAATAAACCGACTGAATCTTTCGAGTCCCCGAAAAAACCTACTTATCTTATCGCCTGCTGTCGCAAGAAACACGTCCACTTCGCTAGCACGCTGAAATCGGACTGTATTGTTTTTGAATAATTATATGAATTCCCAAAGAGCGATTGTTCATCTCTATTGCGAACTAAGCGGGCGAGATGATCCTAAAACATTTCAACCACGAGAAAACGTCAAACTTTCAAGGTTGTTTAGGTAAAATTTGGGGTGCCAAATGTTTACAAGAGCTAACTTAGTTGTTACCATGTTTCGTAAAAATTATGAAAGAAATGCTAGCCTTACTAAATATTTCTATTGTTTCTACTTTTAATAAATTCTAAAACCAATCTATTTTATTTAAAATGTGATTCAAATAAAAAATGTACACATGTTTTATAACCCGCAACAAACAATTTACAGTGGCTTCTAAACTTGGCGCAAAAACCGCCCATATGGAATCTGTAAAAAAAAACGCCAATGAAATGCGTCCCTTTGTCGTACATAAATGTACTATATAATTAAATTACTATATAAACACGTGAATTTTTTGTAAAAATTTCAGGAGAAATTAATGTCAGCACTGAACGTCAAAAATTACTTATATTTTTTTACCCACATTAATTCCTTTCTGTGCTTCTATATTTGATTTTAATCGTAATTCAAATAAAAAATATAAATCAAGTAGGATTATTATACATTATGTATTTTAAAATCATCATTTTTATCTTTGAAACCCCTTAGTGACTTATAAACTTGACCACAAAACACGCCTAATAATATGATGGCATACGTTCTTTCTAGTGTTTATTTGCCTAGAAAAACACGTATACTTAACGTGAAAATTTCACGCAAAGTAAACGGCGTTAAAACACGCCTCGAATGCGTTTTTATTTGTAGTATAGATGACTAGAAAAACACGTGTATTTAATGTTAAAATTTAACGAGAAATAATAGTCAAAAATAATAATTTAGACTTCACCGCCATTCGTTCTTTTCTATTTTATATAATTTGATTTAAGTGATTTAAATAATAAACATACATTTTTAACATGATTTTTTATAAAAAAAAAGCAAATTGAGGTAAAGTAAAATATAATAATAAAAAAAATAAGGGAACTAAATTGAAAAACCTCCTTTTAAACCCAAAAACGTAGTATAGGGCTACACCATGATGATTTTTTATACCCTGCTGGAACTCTTTCACTCCTTAGGTATTTTTATTTTTTATTTGATTAGAAAAACACGTGTACTTAATGTAAGAATTTCACGAAAAATAAACGACGAGAAACACGCCTATATGAGACTAGAAAAACACGTGTATTTAATGTTAAAATTTAACGAGAAATAATAGTCAAAAATAATAATTTAGACTTCACCGCCATTCGTTCTTTTCTATTTTATATAATTTGATTTAAGTGATTTAAATAATAAACATACATTTTTAACATGATTTTTTATAAAAAAAAGTAAATTGAGGTAAAGTAAAATACAATAATAAAAAAAATAAGGGAAGTAAATTGAAAAACCTCCTTTTAAACCCAAAAACGTAGTATAGGGCTACACCATGATGATTTTTTATACCCTGCTGGAACTCTTTCACACCTTAGGTATTTTTATTTTTTATTTGATTAGAAAAACACGTGTACTTAATGTAAGAATTTCACGAAAAATAAACGACGAGAAACACGCCTATATGAGACTAGAAAAACACGTGTATTTAATGTAAAAATTTCACGAGAAACCAATGTCAAAACTGCACGTGGAAAATAACTTAATACCTAATTTGTAGATACGTAGTCATTATTTTATTGTAAATTAACGTTCAATTTTCGTTACGTAAAATACGTTGAAATAACGTTGAAGGTATTACCAAAATATAAAGTGATATTTTCAACGATAAACGTGTTATCAACCACATACACGGCTTTTCCACGTTAATACAACGTGCATGTGCTAAAGAAATTTTTAAGCTAAATTATCTACTCTATTCAAAAGTTGCGGTAGAATATAGACGGAAATTACAAAACATACCCCACTGCCATAAATGCCAAAATTATGGACACACAAAAAATTATTGTAACCTGAAATCATGATGTGTCATGACCCAACAAATGTCCTAAAGACAAAAAGAACCCCCAATCTGCGTGAACTGTGGGGGAAACCACCCTGCGAGGTACAGAGGTGGTCCTCATCACCTGGAGCTACAAAAGCGAGCACAATAGCGTAGAACATCAGGTGGAAATAACTACTCCCATAGTAATATCCTAAACACCACTAATTTGACCTAAAATGGTACTTGCTCCCAAGCTGTGCAACCTAACACCCCTCCCCGGCAAACCTAAAAACATCAAAACCAGCAACCAACATCCACTAATAATACCGTTAATCCTTCCTTACTCTCAATGATATTCGAGTCAGTAAAAACCTTAATACTGTAGCGTTTACGGGTTCACAAAACCATTTATTTAAACAGATACTATTTACAAATTATTTAAACACTACACTATGTAAAGATCACAGTTATAACGGCACAACTATTTATTTTAACAGTTCGCACGAGTCACACGGATTATGTCGCTCAGTAGCTTATTCAGACTTCGACTTCGACTAGTGGGACGACCGCTGTCGCGATCCTCCTCGATCGTACGAGTCTACGATGGAATCATCACGCCGCGATTCTTCCAGAACGTCACAATACTTTGTATTTTATCGTATAATAAGACCAGCGCCGTCTATCCGTAACAAAAAAATAATAATATAGTTTGATGGACGCAGAAAGCTTGCAAAATGTAAAGACGTTGACTTGGTAGGCAGATCTATATATAAAATATTCTTCCCACAAAAAAAAAATAAGCAAGTATCTCCAACAACATATAAGTAATGCTATACAACATACATATTACTAAAATATATACTTTCCACAACATATTTCATTCACATTCTTTTAATATAACTATTATTAAAAAAAGATTCAATATTTTATAAACATTTGTAACATCTGAAATAAATAAACTTGGATACTGGGGCATTTTTAGGAAGATAACAGCAAAATGAACAATAAATAGGACACTTCCCTAGAGGATGTTGCCACGAAGAGTATTAGAGATTTGAATTATTTAAATTTTTCATTTTCTTCTTACTAAAGCAATTACATGTTCTCTTTTCGTCTAAACAGTTGTACCTTTGGGTGCCTCCATGTGATATAATCCTTTTTGGTCTCTAAGAATCTCTCATTTTGACGTAGAGTTGCTAATATTACAACACCAATAATTAAATAACTTTCAAATTGAAACATTAAATTTGGATATACTTTATCTTCATACTGGCTGGATGCGAGAGATGCAAGGGTATTAAACACAAATGACTCGTGAAATTAGTTTATGTTCAATTACATTACAATTCCACAAAATCTTATCGTATTCTATAAAATAATCATTGACCGCAAAGCAGAAAATTACTCCGGTATAAATATAGTTTCTATACAACATACATTCTAATTGCAAAAATTGCCTTTTATACAAAGTATCTATTTGAAAAAATATGGTTTTCTTTAATGCCTTTTTAGTTTTAGTGAATTTTTCTCTGTGTTTGTCTTCCCTACCTGGTAGGTTATAGCTATCCTCGTCTTTAATCATTATTTAATTTTATTTTAAGGCTATTATTGGCGTGATTTTGAGAATGAAATTCCATTGGACGCTTTTGTTGCTGGTAAGAATGATGACGGGGAATATATATACATCGTGCAATTCTACTTGTCTACTAATCATGGAATGACGGGATTTTATAATGGATTTTATAGTGGAATGCATATAGGCAGCGTCCTTGCTAAGACATATCATAACTTTGTGTTATCAAACTCAACAGCTATTGGTTATACTAACATGCTCACAAAAACTCTTAAAGTATATAAATATATATACTGTTTTCGTTCCAAAAAAGTTTTATTAAATTTTTTTGTAGATACTCTGTGGTGCCCAGAAAAATTTTGCATGGGTATCATTGAACGAACAGAACCTAGGCATTCTTGAGAGTATTAAAGCTGTTATTGGTGGCCACGAGGATTCCATAATGTCTGGTTTCTATTATATTGGCCGTCATAAATATCTGAAATCTTTTTTCGGGATGGCTGAATTCAGTGCTGGTATGCCAACTATTCATTTTTCTAAGAATAGTACAGTTCGAGCAAAGATAGATACAGTTTTTGATGTCCTAATTTTTGGTACCTCTGAGGTACAGAAGAACGAATATATTTCTGATCCATAAATGTGATGTTGACGCATTTTCATTACGTGACGATGGCTTTGAAATAAAATTATTTAACAATGATTATTACAAATATATTTATTTATACATCCAGAACGACAGAATAAGAGGTGTGCTGTCTTATCCGCACAGCCGTAAGCATTTACACTGTATCTGGGTGACGTCATAAATAAAAAAAAATATATATTTTTTGGAAACGTTTCTATCGACTTCTTTCTTCGTTCTCTTGTTAATTCTGAATTTCGCTGTAATCTATAGTGCTGATTGTCTAGATAGCATAGATAGAGACGTCTAACTAAAGACCTTAGTTTCTTAATGCAATGTGAAATGAAACATTAAATTGTTCCTGCATTTTGCTTTTTGTTGAATTGTCAATTTCATCGTCATACAACTCCGAAATAGATTACATCGATTTTAAACATTCCGACTTTTTCCACGCAATCCCGATGCCTGGTTCATTACAGGTCCATAATGTGACTATAACCCAAGTCAAGATGTAACGTTCCCCTAGGGGCACCAAGCGACACCCCCTTGTATTCTAGCCTTATCCGGCCATTCGAGGCTTTTGTCGGTAGGACTTTATTTTTACAAGCTATACTTGTGGGACGACAGTTAAAAAAAAGAAAGGCCACATAAGGGTCAACTTCCTGAAGGAAGCCTATGAGGAAGTCGAGAGCTTTAAGGGTCCTGAAGGCCGCTATCACAATGGCATCAACGGAAGCAAAACAGCCGAAGAAACAGCAACGATCACATGAACCGCTCCAACCACTATCTAGGCGCGGTAGTGAAGAAAGGAAAGGCTCGGAGCTGTCCAGAGGACCATCATGAAAAAGCTGGAAGAGGCGGATCCCTTTGAAAAGTGCACCTATATGCCAGGGTATACAGGGTGGCTTTATAAAGAGGTGACAAAATTATACTGGTGGTAGATTAGACCTCGACTGCATTTTAATTTTTCCAAAAAAATGTGTTTTTTTTTTACTTGTGCTGAGTGTAGTAAAGAACGTTTGATTGGCTCTTTCCATTCATTTTTATGTGTATTTCAATGAGTTCCGAACCTTAAATTATTACTGCATCATTTTACCGATCTGTAGCTATTCGAGCACAGGAGTATGACACGCTAGGTCACGCCACGTTGTTTTACTACGTTTTTTCATTTTTGTTTTCAATTCTTATTCATTGTGGTGTAATCTATTTGTCAATAATTCAGTTAGAGTCGCTGTCCGTCTTTATTAAGAGCGCTACCCCAACCGCCAAACTGCACACCCTACAACTTTTGTAAACATAGTGCACCCAACTCGTCAGTTTCTCTTGCGAGGTTTGGTGATACACTATTATACCCCGACCTACACAACGTTCCAGTACTCTTCTACATTATGTATTTCTATTTTTTTTTCTCGGACGTTAAGGAACATTTTTCTAAAAACTGATATTACAGTTAAGTATTATTTGGGGGGACCTATCACCAGTAAAATTTTGTCACCCCTTTAAAAAGCCACTCTGTAGTAGTAGTATGTATATTTATTATATTTACAGGTTTATAAAGTATCCGAAACATTTCCCATAACTCAAATAAAATAAAATATAAAATAATACATAAAACTAAATAAATCAATAATTCAACACAATAACTAGCAGCTTTTATCCCTTCCCACTTATTGTCCCTCTTCTCCACTCAACCTTCCTCATCCATTCGATCCCTCTTCCGTCCTCATTCAAAATTTCTTCTCCACTCTCATCTCTCCCTCTTAATTCTCCGCATTCCTTCAACAAAAAATGCTCTATCGTCTCCTTTTTTCTCCACACATCCTGCATACTCTATTATTATCCTCACTCCAATATTTATTCTCTCTCTCCTCATTTCCACATCTAAATCTTGCTATTATCACTTTCTCTTTTCTACTCTCTTCCTAGGTACATTTCTTCCGTTATTATTTTTTCATACTTCCCATTCTGCCTAGACTCCATAATTCTCGTTCTTCTTTCCTGCACTTGCACATCTCTATCTCTCTGCACTAATTCATCTGTCATTACTCTGCCTCTCTGTCGCATTCTTTCTATCTCCGCGCCTGCATACCCGTTTCTTTCGAAATATGCCTCCCTCTCTTGCCGTATCCCCTTTCCTATTTCTTTCCTTTTTTCTTTCAAACACTCTTGCAAAATTCTGCACTCTCCTCTCTCTATCACTCTCTCGTCAAATCCTATTGCTCTTTTTCCTGCTTCTATTCTTATTCCATCTCTCTTTGTTTCCTCCATCACCGGTGTCTCTCTCTCTACCCCTAGCACCCATCTATATACAGGCTATCTTACGGAAAACGCACCACGCTATAACTCTGTTATTAAAAATCCGATTTCAGAAATTCAAAAACCGTGTAAGACAGGTGTATAAATGCTACAAAAGAGTATGATTCTTAATTTTTTTGAATAATTCATTTTTGTCAAGCGATAGTCAACTTTTTTTTTAAATAGCAACATATTTTTTTTATTCAGTTTGGTGGCGATTTTTCAACTTAATTTTGTAAAATATTCTTGGAAAAGTTTTTTTTCTAAAATTTTCAAGTGTGCGTCGGAATCCAATGAAAGCGCTCAAAACAATACCTGTCATTTAAGATTTGTCAACTTGTTTTTATTTATTGTTGTTTGTATTATTTCTTGCAATTTTGTTACTATTTTGTAATCACATTGTTACTTCAGTACGGATAACAATCAATTAATATTAATCAATTAAATTATGATGCAAGTGTTTTTCGAGTGCCACAGAAATTCTGGTCAAGCAGTGCGCCTTTTGTGGGCTTTCATTCGCACACTTGAAAATTTTAGAAAAAAAAAACTTTTCCAAGAACATTTTACAAAATCAAGTTGAAACATACCATTGTATTGAGAAAAAAAAACCCCACCAAACTGATTAAAAAAAAAAATGTGTTGTTATTTAAAAAAAAAAGTTGGCTATCGCTTGACAAAAATGGCTTATTCAAAAAAATTAAGAATCATACTCTTTTGTAGCATTTATACACCTGTCTTACACGGTTTTTGAATTTCTGAAATCGGATTATTAATTACAGAGTTATAGCTTGGTGCGTTTTTCGTAAGACAACCTGTATATAAAAATGAATCCCTATTTTCCTTGGTCACATCATCACTTGAGAACGGCTGGACCAATTTAGCAAATTTTTTTTTTTTTTAATATTCTTTTAAGTTCGAGGAAGGTTCTTATGAAGTAAAATATGGAAAGGGGGGCTCAGGGGGGCCCCTTGGGTTTATAACTTAAGAACAGGTGGACCGATTTTTATAATTTTTTATTTGTTGGATTTGTCTCCGCCCCAAATAGCAGAATAACTATTAAAACATGGACAAGGGGGCTCAGGGGGGCTCAGCCCTCCCCCCCTTGGTTTATAACTTAAGAACGGCTGGACCAGATTTTTATGATCTTTGATTTGTTGGATTTGTCTCCGCCCCGAATAGCAAAATAACTATAACACATGGACAGGGGGGTACAGGGGGCACCCTGGGGTTTAGAACTCAAGAACGGCTGGACCGATTTTTATGATCTTTGATTTGTTGGATTTGTCTTCGCCCCGAATAGCAGAATAACTATTAAAACTTTGAAACCACTACAGGGGGCGGGGAGCTTGGCACAGGGCAACGACAATAACAAAGCCCCCCTGGTACAGGGCAACAATAACAAATAACGCCGGCCACCAAAATTTGTTGTACCGGGCTTTAAAAATGAAAATCGATTTGAATGCGTAACCTTCAAAGTTTCACTTCTGTTGCGAGTGGACTCCAGACACAAATTTATTGATGATATCTTGAGAACGCTTTGAATCCGTATATAACGCCATATTTGAAACAAAAATGAACATCCGATAATGTCAGTAGATGGCGTTGTGTGCATTATCATTCAGAAGAGATAACAACATTATTCATTGATTCTGAGGCGGTACAAAGTTCGCCGGATCAGCTAGTTTCATATATTTTCCTTGCACCCCTTCCAATCCTTCTTGCTATTTCCATCCCCATATTTCTGCTCCAAACATCATAACGCTTTTCAGCAAACTATCAAACATCATTATTCTCTTTCTAGAATCATGTCCAAATTTTCTCTCTCCTATTCCCCATACAGCTCCGATTATCTTATTTGCTTTTTTCACTAACTTTCTCACATGTGCTGTTGCTGTGTTTCTTTCATTCATCACATAACCTAAATACTTAAATTCTTTCACTTCTTCAATTTTCTTTTTCTCCCATCTCCACTCATTTACTTTTCTCCGACCACCCCCATTTCTGAACACCATCATCTAGGATTTCTCTACGTTCACCGTCAACTTTTTCCTCCTCATATATTTCTCCATGTTTCCTATCATTTCTTTCATACCTTTCTCCTCTCTCGCTAGCACCACCAAATCATCTGCATATGCTAAAGACCACACTTTTTCTTTCCCTTTCCGTTCCATATATCCACGCTTCATTATACCATCCCTCCCCGGTGTCTTTTTTCTTTTCAGTTTTCTTAGTTGCTGCTCTAGTTCTTCTCTTGTTATCTCTTCTATTTCTTCCATTCTTTGTTGTCTCTTTTCCTTTTCTTGTCTGTTTTCATCACCCCCCAGCAGCTCACTGAAGTACTCTCTCCATTCCTCCATGGTAATTCCATCACTCACTCTTTTTCTTTCTTTCCTTATTTATGTATCTCCATACCTCTTCTTCCGTCTTTAGCTCTTCTTCCATCCGTTTCTTTTGCTTCTTCTCTTTGCATACTAAATTGTACCTCTTGCGTGCTCTCTTGTCCTCTTCCTTGGTTGCTTTTTCTTTTTTCCAATTTCTTAGTTTCCTTCTTGCTTCCTGCTTCCTTTCCTTGCATTCTTTATCCCACCACTCGTTCTTCCACAGCCCCATCTTTTCTCTTATCTCTATCTCTTTTTTTTCTGTTGCGTTTCTTATGTTATCGCCCAGTTCCCTCACCTTTTCGTTTATTTCTGTTTCTTCATATTTTGCCTCCTTAAGTCTTGTTTTTTCGTATTTTGCCTCCTTAAGTCTTGCTCTATAATTTTCTTTTCACAATTTTTCTTCTTAACTCATTCACACTTCCTCTATCTTTCTTTCTTCCTTTTGTCTTTACTTCTAAAGGCATATGGTCCGACTCCATTCTTTCTCCCACCTTGAATTTCTCTATTTCATCCCATGCTTCTTCATTTACCATAACATAATCAATAACTGTCTCCCCTCTTGATCCAATGTACGTGTACTACCCTTTCTCGTCTCCTGTGCAGTGCCCATTAAGTATGTCCCACCCTCTTTCTTCTACTAAGCTAATCAGTACTCTCCCTTCTGCGTTTTCTGTTCCATCTTTTGTTGATCTTCCT
Organism: Diaperis boleti; assembly: GCA_963583935.1. Taxonomy (NCBI): domain Eukaryota; kingdom Metazoa; phylum Arthropoda; class Insecta; order Coleoptera; family Tenebrionidae; genus Diaperis; species Diaperis boleti. Next base: position 12,901,720 of record OY757242.1, read on the forward strand.
TCTATTGTTTCTTGTTCCTCTTCTATCCGCCTCCCTTTTCCCCCAATTCTTACATTAAAATCCCCCCCAATCACCAAAGTTCCTTCTTCTTGCTCTTTTACTCGCTCTTCTATTATTTTCTTCGTTTCCTTCATACTTCTACTGTACACTGTTACAATTCTCCATTTTCTCTGTTTACTTTTCACCGTTCTTTCCATAATCCCTCTTTCTTTTTTGCTTCAGTTCCATTTTCTCATTCCAGTCCCTCTTTCACCCCCATTATTATCCCACCTTTAGCTCTCCCTTTCTTGCTTTCCCTCTCTGCATATTGACATTTCTACTTAAACTCTTTCGGCATTCTCTTTTCCAATTTTTCCCACCCCTTTTCTTCCACCCACGTTTCTACCATTCCCAATACGTCAAATTCTCTGAAATATTCCCAAAATTCATTCTCTTTGTTTTTATTCCCGCTATGTTCCAGAATACTATTCTTATTTGCTATTTTTCTCCTTTATTCCTCTCCGTATTCGTTTTCCCTTTTCTGCCCTGTGGTCTCTTTCTTGTGCTCCTATTAAAAAAATTTCTGTATCTAACTCCCCCTTTTCTTCGTCCCACTTTCACCCGCTGTCCTTTTTGTCGCTCTTATTTGGCTATCGCTCTTAATTCGTTTTGCATATCTCCTTCCTTCTTTGTCAGATCATCTTCTATGTATACTTTCTTTCCTTTTTTTTCTCTTAGTTTTTTGTTATTTTCCATAACTTTCCTCTTTTCCCCCCAGCTCCCAAGTTCCGCCACAATCATTGTTTCTCCATTTATTTTATACATCTCTCTCACAGTCACTTCTACTTCTAATTCCACCTTCATCCATTTTTCCAGTTTCTTCTCGCTCTCGTATTCCTCTTTGTCCAATCCCGTTACTACAATATTCTTTTTTCTCACTCTGTTTTCATGCTCTTCCATTTTCTCCTCCAATTTTTTCATTTTTGTTTTTAGTTCCATCTTTTCTCTTTCCCATTTTTATTCCTTTTCACGCATCATAATTTTAAACTGTTCCAGTTCCTTTATCGCTCCTACATCCTCCATAATTTTTTTCAGCATCTCTTTCATTTCCTCATCCATTGCCTTTTTAACCGGTGATCTTTCTAACTTCTTACTTTTCCTAAATAGTCCAGTAACCTAATACATCGTAAGTTGCATCAAGTGGTGGTAGTAGGTTTCGTTTTTTTTTTCTTGTATGGGATGTGACTGAAATGCAAAATCCAAGTTTTCGACCTCGGCAGCCCTCCGGATCACTTTTGAATATCCCAAGAACTGTTAAATTTTCGCATTTTTTCGTTTTTTGCCCATTTTGACCATGAAGGAGCACGTTTTTGACAAAGACTAATCTACACATTTTACAACTAGATTAAATTTGCTACAATTTGAAACCAGAATGGGCTCGGTGGATATAATACGTTCCGAGATACAGGTTTTCAAAGATTGACAGATTTTAAAACTTAAAAATTTTAAGACAATTTTCATGTTTCATCAAATGCAGTTGTCTTCAATAACCTGTCTGAAATGACTTAGTCAAGTAAATATTTATTCAATTTGAAAGTTTGGTGGTCACTGTTCACAACCAGATCAGCGCAAATTAAAAAACAAAATTTATTTAACAAACATTTCATTTTGTTCACTCCTCTTCGAAGAACCAGGGGCAAGCAAATCCGCCAATCTGCCTCCTTCATTATCATTTTCATGATCCTGGACGTTCTGAAATGGAAAACAAAATATTTGTTTGTTGCTGGCACTCATCTGCATGCTCTTCGAGATAAACAAAAATGGACTCCATGGCTTCATCAATGGTAGACTGCCGACGGCCACCGCTTAGAAGTCCTTTGGGTGGTGCTTTATACAGCATCCTTTGACAAAACAGATGGTATCTCGCGTCGAGGGGTACCAAATCGGTCTCCTCTGAAATTCGTTCCTTTATTTTCATCGCCCATTCGTCACCTCTTCGTTCAGCTGCTTTCAGTATGTTTGAGTTCAAGTTCTTCTCAAGAGTGATCACAGTATTTCTTTTTTTTTGCGGTTTTTTCTTCTGAGCTTCAATTATTCCTTTTGTTATGACTTCTCCACATAGGAAACACTGCTCTCTGAAGTTGAACTTCCCAGTGGAAGCCCTTGTTGGTTTTGTCGCATTTCTCCACGTTTAACAAACGCTTCGATCAACCTAGGATTGTTGTAACGCTTGTGGCATGCTGTATGTACATAAATCTCAGTCAAAATACCCTCAGGGTCTTTGTTATCTACTCAGCGGAGAAGGAGAACCGAGGAGAGAGTTTTGAAAGAATCGAAACAAAAAGAACACAGCTCTAAGTCATTTTTGCATCAAGTTACTAATAACATAAAGTCCACAGACATCATCATTAGGTTCCTATCTCTCATTATGTAACTATCATTCCTATATCAATGTATCTTCTTCTGTCAAAATATTAAATTGAATAAATGGTTACTTCACTGAATCATTTCAGACAGGTTATTGAAAATAGAAAGACAATTGCATATGATGAAACATGAAAATTGGCTTAGAATTATCAAGTTTGGAAAATTTACCAAAATTTGAAAACCTGTATCTCGGAAACTATTAGGTCTACCGAACCCATTCTGGTTTCAAATTGTAGCAATTTTAATCTAGTTGTAAAATGTATAGAATAGTCTTTGTCAAAAACGTGCTCCTTCATGGTCAAAATGGGCAAGAAACGAAAAAAGTGCGAAAATTCAACATTCTTGGGATATTCAAAAGTGATCCGGAGGGCTGCCGAGGTCGAAAACTTGGATTTTGCATCTCAGTCACATCCCATACAAGAAAAAAAAAACGAAACCTACTACCACCACTTGATGCAACTTAGGTCTCGCTTTTAATGACAAAGTTACTGGACTAAAAGGGGTTAATCCTCTCTTCCGACTCTAGTCCTTATCTATTTCTTCTATAATCTTCTTCTCTCTCGCTGTCACTACCACTTTTATTCATTCTATTTCTTTTTCACGCTTTTTTATCCGCTTATCTTCTAGAGCGCCGCGAAACACGTCTGTTCGGCTCAACTGTTCGAATCGGAATCCTAGATTTGGGTATAATTATTAGGTAGCTGACCCGACAGACGTTGTCATGGCCAAATTGCAATAAATGTATTTTGGACAGAGTGCGGAACAACGAAAAAGTAAAAACAATTGTAATGCAAGGGCCCCAAAAGGAGGCCTTTTGGGAGAGGGTGGCGTAGCTACCATCTGAACCGCCGGTGCCGTAATACCCACTACTCTCATTCAACCGCATTCATTATTATGATACACTTTGCAATAAATCATGTGGATCCCTTGCTCTGTGAAAAACAAAACCAAATCTATCCCACAGGAACTATAAATTTTTTCGGGAAAAAATGTGACCTATGTGCTATTCCAGACTATGCTCTATGTCTGTGCCAACTTTCATCCAGATCCGTTCAGCCGTTCTGACGTGATTGAGCAACAACATCCATCCATCCATTCATCTATCCATCCATCCATCCAAACTTTTTTTCTTCTTTTGACCTGGAGTACTTCTCCGACCTCGACATCCTAAAGCGTCTTCCTAAAGTAATATTGTGGATCGTGTTCTCTGCCTCTAGAGGTTGGTAAATGTACTCTATGGATTGGTCGCTGAGTTAGAGGTAGTTGGAGGAGCCGATATGTGGCCTAATTTTTTCTCTCCCGGTCAACTTTCACACCACGAAAGCCGTGATCAACGCCCTAAAAGCTTCTGCCATCAAAGTGGTGTCCCTAAATGTCGAAATGTCTTCATGCCATGTTCTCCACCACCGTGGGGCTCTCCAAGCCCAACATCTTACCCCATACAAAGACCACCAACCACATCAACATTGTCGTGTGTGGTCTGTGATGTCGATCCAGTTGATCAAATCCAAAGTGGTAACGGAACTGTTCATCGACTTCTGGCAATGGGTACTTCATCTGCACGGTCTGGCCATTTGGTTTCCTATAGTCAACTACTAACCGAGGGTCCCGTTCTCCTTCCTGACCAAAAGAACGGGGGATGCATAAGGATTGTCGGCTCCGCTATGCTATCCTGTCCTTGGCCAAACACTTTGTAACGAAGTCTCGCGACTCGCTATTTAAGCAAGGACGTGTACCTGAAATTTAAACGAGATATTTTTTTCATTCCCGTCATGGTAAAATTAGTGCGCTGCGAACGGGACTATCCCGGAGTCGCTACGACCACCCCTAGCCGCCGACCTTGTCAGGCCCGATCACGCCCTTTCGTGAAACCGGAAACCTCCGGGTGTCGTACCGGAATGGTTTTTACATCATGTTGACCAGTGAGGAAGCACGCTCCAGACGACGCCATTCCGTATCCGACACGATGCCCAGGGTCGCTCCGGTATGAAGAACACGCGTTTATAAAACCCCCAGTCGTCAGCATTGAAACTAGTCGTGCGCATCAGGCCTTCAGCGGGTCTATAAAAAAAAGCTGCGCGCCCTTAAAACAGAAGTCAAGAGTCGTGCCCGCTCCAGTGAAGACCAGTCCAGAAAGAAGCCGCCCAGGAAGAAGAAGCTGGGTAAGGTAGGAGCTCCAACCATCCTCCCCGCTTCCTCTCTATTCCTCTCCGGTAATTAGCCATCGTAATCAGGTGTCCCGGTATTTACTGGTCACCGGGAAGGTTGGGTCCAGTCGGGGAGATCTCACAGTTCCACGCTGTCCAAGCTTCCAGTTCAACCAGACCGATCGATCGAGACGAATCTCGGGGAACGCCAATAAAGGGTGTGCCGTAACTTTTGTCACCAACCGCTCGGGTACCGAAACTAATAACAATCGAACCACCGTATACAGGGTTAAACTCTTTCGGCAATCTCTTTTCCAATTTTTCCCACCCCTTTTCTTCCACCCACGTTTCTACCATTCCCACTACGTCAAATTCTCTCAAATACTCCCAAAATTCATTCTCTTTGTTTTTTATTCCCGCTACGTTCCAGAATACTATTCTTATTTGCTCCTTTTCTCCTTTATTCCTCTCCGTATTCGTTTTCCCTTTTCTGCCCTGTCGTCTTTTTCTTGTGCTCTTATTCAATTTTTTTTTGTGTCTAACTCCCCCTTTTCTTCGTCCCACCTACGCCCTTTTCCCTCTATCCATATCTTTTTATAACCCACTTTCACCCGTTGTTCTTTTTGTCACTCTTCTTTGGCTATCGCTCTTAATTCCTTCTGTATCTCTTTCCTTCTTTGTCAAATCATCTTCTATGTATATTCTCCTTCATTTTTTTTCTCTTAGTTTTTTTTATGTTCCATAACTTTCCTCTTTTCCCCCCAGCTCCCAAGTTCCGCCACAATCATTTTTCCTCCATTTATTTTATACACCTCTCTCACAGTCACTTCTACCTCTAATTCCACCTTCATCCATTTTTCTAGTTTCTTCTCGCTTTCGCATTCCTCTTCGTCCAATCCCGTTACGACAATATTCTTTTTTCTCACTCTTTTTTCCTGCTCTTCCATTTTCTCCTCCAATTTTTTCATTTTTTCTTTTAGTTCCATCTTTTCTCTTTCCCATTTTTCTTCCTTTTCACGCATCATAATTTTCAACTTTTCCAGTTCCTGGCTCATCTTCCGATTCTCTTCCTTTATCTCCGCATCTCTTTCACTTTCTCATCCATTGCCTTTTAACCGGTGATCTTTCTAACTTCTTACTTTTCCTAAAGGGGTTAATCCTCTCTTCCGACTCTAGTCCTTCTTTTTTTCTTTTGTAATCTTCTTCTCTCTCGCTGTCACTACCACTTTTTTCATTCTATTTCTGTTTCACGCTTTTTTATCCGCTTATCTTCTAGAGCGCCGCAAAACACGTCCGCTCGGCTCAACTGCTCGAATCTGGATCCTAGATTTGGGTATAATTATTAGGTAGCTGACCTGACAGACGTTGTCCTGTCCAAATTGCAATAAATGGATTTTGGACTGATTGCGGAACAGCACAAAAGTAAAAACAATTGTAATGCAAGGGCCCCAAAAGAAGGCCCATTGGGAGAGGAGGGCGTAGCTACCATCTGAACCGCCGGCGCCGTAATACCTACTACTCTCATTCAACCGCATTCATTATTATGATACACTTTGCAATAAATCATGTGGATCCCTTGCTCTGTGAAAAACAAAACTAAACCTATCCCACAGGAACTATACATTTTTTCGGGAAAAAATGTGACCTATGTGCTATTCCAGACTATGCTCTATGTCTGTGCCAACTTTCATCCAGATCCGTTCAGCCGTCCTGACGTGATTGAGCAACAACATCCATCCATCCAATCATTTATCCATCCATCCATCCAAACTTTTTTTCTTCTTTTGACCTGGAGTACTTCTCCGACCTCGACATCCTAAAGCGTCTTCCTAAAGTAATATTGTGGATCGTGTTCTCTGCCTCTAGAGGTTGGTAAATGTACTCTATGGATTGGTCGCTGAGTTAGAGGTAGTTGGAGGAGCCGATATGTGGCCTAATTTTTTCTCTCCCGGTCAACTTTCACACCACGAAAGCCGTGATCAACGCCCTAAAAGCTTCTGCCATCAAAGTGGTGTCCCTAAATGTCGAAATGTCTACATGCCATGTTCTCTACCACCGTGGGGCTCTCCAAGCCCAACATCTTACCCCACACAAAGACCACCAACCACATCAACATTCTCGTGTGTGGTCTGTGATGTCGATACAGTTGGTCAAATCCAAAGTGGTAACGGAACTGTTCATCGACTTCTGGCAATGGGTACTTCATCTGCACGGTCTGGCCATTTGGTTTCCTATAGTCAACTACTAACCGACGGTCCCGTTCTCCTTCCTGACCAAAAGAACGGGGGATGCATAAGGATTGTCGGCTCCGCTATGCTATCCTGTCCTTGGCCAAACACTTTGTAACGAAGTCTCGCGACTCGCTATTTAAGCAAGGACGTGTACCTGAAATTTAAGCGAGATATTTTTTTTATTCCCGTCATGGTAAAATTAGTGCGCTGCGAACGGGGCTATCCCGGAGTCGCTACGACCACCCCTAGCCGCCGACCTTGTCAGGCCCGACCACGCCCTTTCGTGAAACCGGAAACCTCCGGGTGTCGTACCGGAATGGTTTTTACATCATGTTGACCAGTGAGGAAGCACGCTCCAGACGACGCCATTCCGTATCCGACACGATGCCCAGGGTCGCTCCGGTATGAAGAACACGCGTTTATAAAACCCCCAGTCGTCAGCATTGAAACTAGTCGTGCGCATCAGGCCTTCAGCGGGTCTATAAAAAAAAGCTGCGCGCCCTTAAAACAGAAGTCAAGAGTCGTGCCCGCTCCAGTGAAGACCAGTCCAGAAAGAAGCCGCCCAGGAAGAAGAAGCTGGGTAAGGTAGGAGCTCCAACCATTCTCCCCGCTTCCTCTCTATTCCTCTCCGGTAATTAGCCATCGTAATCAGGTGTCCCGGTATTTACTGGTCACCGGGAAGGTTAGGTCCAGTCGGGGAGATCTCACAGTTCCACGCTGTCCAAGCTTCCAGTTCAACCAGACCGATCGATCGAGACGAATCTCGGGGAACGCCAATAAAGGGTGTGCCGTAACTTTTGTCACCAACCGCTCGGGTACCGAAACTAATAACAATCGAACCACCGTATACAGGGTTAAACTCTTTCGGCATTCTCTTTTCCAATTTTTCCCACCCCTTTTTTCCACCCACTTTTCTACCATTCCCACTACGTCAAATTCTCTCAAATACTCCCAAAATTCATTCTCTTTGTTTTTATTCCCGCTACGTTCCAGAATACTATTCTTATTTGCTCCTTTTCTCCTTTATTCCTCTCCGTATTCGTTTTCACTTTTCTGCCCTGTCGTCTTTTTCTTGTGCTCTTATTCAATTTTTTTTTGTGTCTAACTCCCCCTTTTCTTCGTCCCACCTACGCCCTTTTCCCTCTATCCATATCTTTTTATAACCCACTTTCACCCGTTGTTCTTTTTGTCACTCTTCTTTGGCTATCGCTCTTAATTCCTTCTGTATCTCTTTCCTTCTTTGTCAAATCATCTTCTATGTATATTCTCCTTCATTTTTTTCTCTTAGTTTTTTTTATGTTCCATAACTTTCCTCTTTTCCCCCCAGCTCCCAAGTTCCGCCACAATCATTTTTCCTCCATTTATTTTATACACCTCTCTCACAGTCACTTCTACCTCTAATTCCACCTTCATCCATTTTTCTAGTTTCTTCTCGCTTTCGCATTCCTCTTCGTCCAATCCCGTTACGACAATATTCTTTTTTCTCACTCTTTTTTCCTGCTCTTCCATTTTCTCCTCCAATTTTTTCATTTTTTCTTTTAGTTCCATCTTTTCTCTTTCCCATTTTTCTTCCTTTTCACGCATCATAATTTTCAACTTTTCCAGTTCCTGGCTCATCTTCCGATTCTCTTCCTTTATCTCCGCATCTCTTTCACTTTCTCATCCATTGCCTTTTAACCGGTGATCTTTCTAACTTCTTACTTTTCCTAAAGGGGTTAATCCTCTCTTCCGACTCTAGTCCTTCTTTTTTTCTTTTGTAATCTTCTTCTCTCTCGCTGTCACTACCACTTTTTTTCAGTCTATTTCTGTTTCACGCTTTTTTATCCGCTTATCTTCTAGAGCGCCGCAAAACACGTCCGCTCGGCTCAACTGCTCGAATCGGAATCCTAGATTTGGGTATAATTATTAGGTAGCTGACCTGACAGACGTTGTTCTGTCCAAATTGCAATAAATGGATTTTGGACAGATTGCGGAACAACACAAAAGTAAAAACAATTGTAATGCAAGGGCCCCAAAAGAAGGTCCATTGGGAGAGGAGGGCGTAGCTACCATCTGAACTGCCGGCGCCGTAGTACCTACTACTCTCATTCAACCGCATTCATTATTATGATACACTTTGCAAAAAAATCATGTGGATCCCTTGCTCTGTGAAAAACCAAACCAAATCTATCCCACAGGAACTGTATATTTTTTCGGGAAAAAATGTGACCTATGTGCTATTCCAGACTATGCTCTATCTCTGTGCCAACTTTCATCCAGATCCGTTCAGCCGTTCTGACGTGATTGAGCAACAACATCCATCCATCCAATCATTATCCATCCATCCATCCAAACTTTTTTTCTTCTTTTGACCTTGAGTACTTCTCCGACCTCGACATCCTAAAGCGTCTTCCTAAAGTAATATTGTGGATCGTGTTCTCTGCCTCTAGAGGTTGGTAAATGTACTCTATGGATTGGACGCTGAGTTAGAGGTAGTTGGAGGAGCCGATATGTGGCCTAATTTTTTCTCTCCCGGTCAACTTTCACACCACGAAAGCCGTGATCAACGCCCTAAAAGCTTCTGCCATCAAAGTGGTGTCCCTAAATGTCGAAATGTCTTCATGCCATCTTGCCAGTTGGTCAAATCCAAAGTGGTAACGGAACTGTTCATCGACTCCTGGCAATGGGTACTTCATCTGCACGGTCTGGCCATTCGGTTTCCTATAGTCAACTACTAACCGAGGGTCCCGTTCTCCTTCCTGGCCAAAAGAGCGGGGGATGCATAAGGATTGTCGGCTCCGCTATGCTATCCTGTACTTGGCCAAACACTTTGTAACGAAGTCTCGCGACTCGCTATTTAAGCAATTACGTGTACCTGAAATTTAAGCGGGAAATTTTTTTCATTCCCGTCATGGTAAAATTAGTGCGCTGCGAACGGGACTATTCCGGAGTCGCTACGACCACCCCCAGCCGCCGACCTTGTCAGGCCCGACCACGCCCTTTCATGAAACCGGAAACCGCCGGGTGTCGTACCGGAATGGTTTTTACATCATGTTGACCAGTGAGGAAGCGCGCTCCAGACGACGCCATTCCGTATCCGACACGATGCCCAGGGTCGCTCCGGTATGAAGAACACGCGTTTATAAGACCCCCAGTCTTCAGCATTGAAACTAGTCGTGCGCATCAGGCCTTCAGCGGGTCTATAAAAAAAAGCTGCGCGCCCTTAAAACGGAAGTCAAAAGTCGTGCCCGCTCCAGTGAAGACCAGTCCAGAAGGAAGCCGCCCAGGAAGAAGAAGCTGGGTAAGGTGGGAGCTCCAACCATCCTCCCCGCTTCCTCTCTATTCCTCTCCGGTAATTAGCCATCGTAATCAGGTATCCCGGTATTTACTGGTCACCGGGAAGGTTAGGTCCAGACGGGGGATCTCACAGTTCCACGCTGTCCAAGCTTCCGGTTCAACTAGACCGATCGATCGAGACGAATCTCGGGGAACGCCAATAAAGGGTGTGCCGTAACTTTTGTCACCGACCGCTCGGGTACCGAAACTAATAACAATCGAACCACCGTATACAGGGTTAAACTCTTTCGGCATTCTCTTTTCCAATTTTTCCCACCCCTTTTCTTCCACCCATGTTTCTAACATTCCCACTACATCAAATTCTCTCAAATATTCGAAAAATTCATTCTCTTTGTTTTTTATTCCCGCTATGTTCCTATTTGCTCCTTTTCTCCTTTATTCCTCTCCGTATTCGTTTTCCCTTTTCTGCCCTGTCGTCTTTTTCTTGTGCTCTTATTCAAAAATTTTCTGTATCTAACTCCCTCTTTTCTTCGTCCCACCTAAGCCCTTTTCCCTCTATCCATATTTTTTTATAACCCACTTTCACCCGCTGTCCTCTTTGTCGGTCTTCCTTGGCTATCGCTCTTAATTCCTTCTGAATATCTCTTTCCTTTTTTGTCAGATCATCTTCTATGTATACTCTCTTTCCTTTTTTTCTCTTAGTTTTCTTTTATTTTCCATAACTTTCCTCTTTTCCCCCCAGCTCCCAAGTTCCGCCACAATCATTTTTCCTCCATTTATTTTATACATCTCTCTCACAGTCACTTCTACTTCTAATTCCACCTTCATCCATTTTTCCACTTTCTTCTCGCTCTCGCATTCCTCTTTGTCCAATCCCGTTACTACAATATTCTTCTTTTCTCACTTTTTTTTCCTGCTCTTCCATTTTCTCCTCCAATTTTTTCATTTTTTCTTTTAGTTCCATCTTTTCTCCTTCCCAGTTTTCTTACTTTTCTCGCATCATAATTTTCAACTGTTCCAGTTCCCGGCTCATTGTCCGATTCTCTTTCTTTATCTTCCCTACATCCTCCATAATTTTTTTCAACTTTTCTTTCATTTCCTCATCCATTGTCTTTTTAACCGGTAATCTTTGAAACTTCTTACTTTTCCTAAAGGGGTTAATTCTCTCTTCTCATTCTCGTCCTTCTTCTCTTTTTCTTTTATAATCTTCTTCTCTCTCGCTCTCACTACCACTTTTTTTCATTCTATTTCTTTTTTACTTTTTCACGCTTTTTTTTTATCCGCTTATCTTTTCTAGCGCCGCAAAACACGTCCGCTGGGCTCAACTGCTCGAATCGGAATCTAAAAGCCAGTCTGTATATCAAGCAGTGCGGCCTGGCTGAGTGAAATCGTCCACACCTTGAGACTTTGAGAAGGCGCTGTCTTCTATCTTCTGTATTGATTGATATAATTTTCTGCTTCGCACAATTGTCTTTGTATTTTTTTAATTACTAGCAGTTACCCGCGGCTTTGCCCGCGTAAGTTGGGTTTGGCTTTACTGGCACTTATATTTGGAATTGGTACAGCCCCTTAATTAAAGCAGTTTTAATAATAAATAACAGTAAAAAAATCATTTTTTTTTGGAAAAACATCAAACACGGGTCTAGTTATTTTTAAAGAGTCCAAGTGCCAATTCTCATGCCTGTCGGTCTTGAAGTCATAAAAATTTTGAGAAAAATCACTCCCAAATCTACCTTTTTTATTCCAGTTGTTTTTTTTTTGTAAAATGTCAAACACGTCCCCAGTGAATTTTAAATGAAAATCTAGATCCCAGTTTTCACGTATCTAACACCGTTTGTTTTCCAGTTATGAGAATTCTCAGGAAAACTATCGTCCCCATTTAGGCCCATTTTTTGAGGTCTGTAAATATTTTTTGGCAAAATTGTCAAACACGGGTCTAGTTATGTTTAAATGAGGGTCCAAGTGCAAATTCTCATGCCTGTAAGATTGTCAATCTTTAAGTTATGAGAATTTTGAGAAAAATTACTCCCAAATCTACCCTCCCTTTTTTACACAGTTGGTAAAATTTTTCTTGCAAAATCGCCAAACACGGACCAGTCTTTTTTAAAGGAGAATCTAGATCCCAATTTTCTCGTATGTAACACCATTTGTTTTCCAGTTATGAGAATTCTCAGGAAAACTACCCTTCCCATTTACACCCCTTTTTCGAGGTTTGTAAATATTTTTTTTCAAAATTGTCAAACACGGGTCTAGTTATTTTTAAAGGAGAGTCCAAGTGCCAATTCTCATGCCTGTAACATTGTCGATCTTCAGATTATAAGAATTTTAAGAACAATGACTCCCAAATCCACCCTCACCTTTTTTTCGCAGTTGGATTTTTTATATATATTTTTTTTTTTTGGAAAATCATTAAACACGGGTCCGGTCTTCTTAAAAAGGTAATGTAGATCCCAATTTTCGCGTTTGTAACACTGTTTGTTATCCAGTTATGAGAATTCTCAGGAAAACTATTCTCCCCGTTTACGCTCCTTTTTTGAGGTCTGTAAATATTTTTTTGCATCGGTTCAGTGGATCTAACTCCTCCGCCCCGTTACCACCCTTAAAAATGGAATTTTAAAAAACCGTTTCTTAGTGAGCGCCTACGTTTTAAAATAAGTAAGTGTGCAAAATTTCAGTCTAACGGTTTAGTGGATCTAGAGATTAACTCCCCCGCCCCATTACCCCTTTTTGGAATGGAATTTTGAAAAACCGTTTCTTAGTGAGCGCTTACGTGGTAAAGTGAGCAAGTGTGCAAAATTTCATTCCAATGGGTTCAGTGGATCTAGAGATTACTCCCCCGCCCCGTTACCCCCCTTTGGATTGGATTTTTGAAAAACCGTTTCTTAGTGAGCGCGTACGTGGTAAAATAAGTAAGTGTGCAAAATTTCATTCGAATTGGTTTAGTGGATCTAGAGATTAACCCCCCGCCCCCTTACCCCCCTTAGAAATTGAATTTTGAAAAACCCTTTCTTAGTGAGCGCTCACATGGTAAAATAAGTATGTGTGCAAAATTTCATTCTAATCAGTTCAGTGGATCTAGAGATTAACTCCCCCACTCCGTTACCCCCCTTAGAGATGGAATTTTAAAAAACCCTTTCTTAGTGAGCGCCTACGTGGTAAAATAAGTAAGTGTGCAAAATTTCATTCCATTCGGTTCAGTGGATCTAGAGATTAACTCCCCCGCCCCGTTACCCCCCTTAGGGATAGAATTTTGAAAAACCGTTACTTAGTGGGCGCTTACGTGGTCAAATAAGTATGTGTGCAAAATTTCATTCCAATCGGTTCAGTGGATCCACAGATTAACGGGGCGGGGGTCCTCGTTGCCCCCCCCCCCCCTTTGAAACAAAATCGACCTGTTCGAGGATTTTTCAATCACAATAATCAATTCGGAGAAATCTGGACTGGGGAGTTTTAAATGGGACAGCCTGTATAGATTACGCCGGGTATTCTTCTCTCGATCCCTCCCATTTCTTCATTTCCTCATTTGCTTTCTGGTCAGTTTTTTCATTTCTTTGCATTCTTTGTCCCACCATCTGTTTCTTCCCATTCATTCTCCTACGTCTACTTCTGCTTCTTTCATTCTTCTTTTGAGTTTGTTCATTCTTGCCTCGGTATTTTTTTGTTCCTAACTGTTATTCAAGTTCCTTGTTGTTCTTCTTTATTTCTTCTTTAATTTAGGTTCCTTGCTCCTAAAATTATGCCTCCTTTCGCTCTTCCTTTCTGCTGTTTGACATCTCATTATGTAATCTCTGGCCATTCTCTTTTCTATCCTCTTCAACTCCTTTTTATCTACCCACGTTTCTATACCATTCTAATTAATTATATCGAATTCACTTATATTCTTCCAAAAACCTTCTCCTTTGTTTCTTATCCCCGCTGCATTCCAATATAACAATCTTATCTGTCTTCTTTTTTCTTTTTCCTTCAAAAATTTCCCATTCACCCCGTGTCATTACATCTCTGCCACTTGCCCTCTACCTGAAGTTTCCTATAGTTTATTCTTACCTTCTTCCCTTTCACTTTTCGCTATCACTCTTATCTTTTTCTCTCTCTCTTTCCCGGTTAAATCGTTGTTTATAATTCATGACGTTCTGCTTGTGTTCTTTTATAGCATAGTCCTTTTTTATCTTCACTCCTGTTTTCAACTCTTCTTCATCCCACTTCTCGACATTTTTTGTCTTGTCTTGTGTCAGCCCTGTTATTACTATGTTATCTTTTCTTTCGTCTGCCATCTTCATTTCCATCTTCTCTCTTTTTCTTCCATCGTCTTCTTCAGTTCTTCCATATCTTCCCTGAGCTGTCTGTTGTCGTTCTTCAGCTCTCTCATTTCCTTCCTGGTTTCACTTGTATCTTCTTTTACTTGTTTTTCGTCATCCATCATTTGCTCCATAATTTCTTTGATAGTCAGCCCAATTTCTTCTTGACTTCTTCTTTGCTTTCTTACTGTTTTCTTGCTCTTTTTCTTTTAGTTTGGCCTTTATCTTCTTCTTGAATTTATTCTTTTTCTTCGCTTTGTCTCATGCTAGTTCGTAACCTCGAGCCCTTTCTTTCTTCTGGGCTTCTTTTCTCTTCTTCGCTGTTTTCTTCAATTGTCTATGTTTTATTTACCTTATTTTCGTTAATCTTTGAAAAAGTTTACGTTTTGTCAATATCTCAATATTTGCTTTACAATATTGCCTCTACTTTGTTCACTACAATTTGAATGTTTTTTCTACAATCTATCTACTTTGTGAAAGCACCCGTCGAAATCAGCACAAGATGCTTTTAGAGCCGATATGAATTAATCCAAAAATCGTCCGATAAAAGTGTACAAATTATTTAGGTAGTTATTTGAGCGGACATGAAATACTTACGCATGTCCCGTGTCGGACGCAAATTAGGCTTACCTCGTGCGAAAGTCTTACCGTCAACTAGCTGCCGCTTGCGCTCCCCCCGCGAACAGGAGAGGTACAATATATAATATACCCAGACTTATATTATTGATCGCTACGCATTTTCGTGCCGGACGCGGATTAGGCTTACCCCGTCCAAAAATATTACACCGTACGAAAAGAAGTTTTACTTCAAAAATGCACTGATCACAATTTAAAACACGACTTGAATGAAACCTCAAATTCTCGGGAAGATTGTCTTTCCATCTATGGATATACATTCTCTTTCACTTACTCACACCAAACATTTTTATCGTAAAATCTTTAAATCGTAAATTAAAGGCTTTAAGAAAGAGTTCTCGTATGATGTACAATTTACATTTTAGCTCAAAATGCCCCATTGAAATCTTAGCGGATTACTTTTTTTTTCAACCTCTTCAATATGGGTATCAAATGAAAGGGATTTACAAGTAGAACACAGTACACTTTAGAAAAAAAGTAGAAAAAGTAATAGTATATTACATACTGAGGCGGAAAGTATTCCATTCCTGTCTAGAGAACTACATACTTATGAACTAGTCCTCGAGACATAGCAATGGTACTTTTGCCGAAGTTTGCATACTATTTTATTCACAATTAGGTGTTCAAAATTTAATAATTAAATCTCATTAACATGAACTATTATTGCGATGACAACCTCCTTTGCAGTTGGAACGCAGTATATTACTAACCGTTTGTGAATAATAGTAGATTATATTATTAAGAGCATAAGTTACGCTTTATGTGCTGAGCCTGAACGAAGTGAGTCGGTTAAGTCCAGGCGAAGCACATAAAGCGACTTATGCTCTGAATGATATATACTATTTTATCCGCAAACATTACTCAGAAGCCCCCTTGGTCAGGACCCCCCTTGTTCGGGTTCTCTCTTGGTCGAGTCCTCAATTGATCGGGAGCCCCCTTAGTCGGGAGCCCCCTTGGTCGGGAGCCCCCTTGGTCGGGAGCCCCCTTGGTCAGGAGCCCCCTTGTTCGGTTTCTCTCTTGGTCGAGTCCTCAATTGACCGGGAGCCCCTTTGGTCGGGAGCCCCCTTGGTTGGGAGCCCCCTTGGCCTGGAGCCCCCTTGGTCGGGAGCCCCCTGACCGGGAGCCCCCTTGGTCGGGAGCCCCATTGGTCATGAGCACCCGTGTTCGGCCCCCCTTGGTTAGGAGCCCCCTTGGTCAGGGGCGCCTGTAAATAAAACAAGGAGGAGCTAGTCGTTACATTTACACGCGTCCCCATCCACTTCCTCGCTAGTTTCACTTTCAATAAATTAGAAAACAACAATTTAGTAAGAATTTGAAAGAATTCATTGACAAGGTACAAGTGTCACTTATTTTATGTGATTAAGCACATAAAATAACACCTGTTGGCTACTTTATGAGCCTAATCACATAAAATGACACTTTTACCTTGTCAGTGGAGGCACATAAGTTGTCACTTTTGTGACGTTTGCGGATAAAAACATTTTTATTGTAAAGAAACAATACATAATAATGCTCCAAATAATGTACTAAAAGCTAAAAAATAATTTGGTAGTTAGCAGGTACCAGTCATCACACCACTCTCCTCATCAATCTAGAGCATTGATCAGACTAAAAAAAAATCGTGGGGCGTAGCTTAACCTGAGTAAATAATTATGTAAATGATCGTTGATGGTGACGGATTTACTTTTACACGCATTTGGATAAGTTATCTATCGAGAAGATGCATCCAAGTCATGCATAGAACGATATGAACGGTTGACTGTAGATAAGCCCACCCGGAAAAAAGGTTCAACCAAATAACCCTCTTCACGACAAGAGGTTTTGACGCAAATCGTAAAAAATGGCGAGTAATGAATAAACCATCGCTTGCAGATCATGCATCCATTGCATTCGAACTGGAAACATCTAACTTGAATTGAAACTTGATGACCTCCGATCCGAAATGGCTTCGGTAGAGGACTTGGAAGCAGCCTCAGCTCACATGGGTCAGAGCAGATTGACCTTTTACGAAGTAAGATGTCCGGCCTCTAGAGAAGCCAGCTTTTAACAGGGCTAGGAAGGAAAATTACAGGGCAGTCCTAACATGACACAACAAGGAATTGAGAAAGTCTAAAAGACAGTCCTAAAAACGTTTCTCTAAAAGTGTTGCTAACGACGCACTTTCCAGGATCCAAGAAGGTACCAAAAACAATAGGCCAGACCGATTGCAAACTATGGAAACCAAAGATCCGACAATAATTTTACCCTAGAAAAGGTGAAATGGGCTATCAATAGCTTTAAGCCCTATAAATCAGGGAAAGACGGGATGCTTCCAGCTTACAACTGACAAGTGTCTTCAAAGCAAGTTCAAAAGCTTCAGAAGAGGCCAAATCATATCGTCCCATTAGCCTCTCCTACAGAAGCAAAATTCTTGAAGAAGCGGCACTTCACCACAAATAGCTTGCCAACGATAGATGCCATCTAGAGGTAGAGGTAGAGAGGACTATAGTAGCAAAAGAAGTATATTATGTTGGAATATTTATAGACACCTCATACAAGTCTATAAAGAGAGATGCTCTCTAGGCTAGGAAGGAGCAGTGGTAACCACAGCAAACTGTTGCCTGCAACGTGGGGTTCTATTGCCCCTGTTGTTTTCGATGACGGACAAAGGCTATAACGTACAACGCCACGCAGATGACGTAGTCACACTGATCAGAGGCAACTATTGTTACAAGGAGGTCACCCAGGTCCTGGTGGAGGGTGACTCCTCAGAGATGTCAATTTTCGGGACTGACTTTAATACTTACTTGTTGTACAAAAACAGGGGTGGACTGGCGATTTACCAGCCGCACGGACCCCTGGTGGACTGTTACACTGAACAAACAAGTACCCCTTTGAGGTGACGCAGCGATACAGCTACGTGTAGGGACCTTGTGGACCTCTTTTACGAAGAGACACTCCACTACTTTTTAATAAACCGGGCAACAACTAGGTAGCTGTATTACTTACCACCCACGACGGGAAGCAGGGTAAAATACACACCATTCATCGAGACTCCGGCTTACTCCAGTAGAAGGACGCATTTCTCAGTGTTCCCGACTTATGGATGCCTCTCATTGAATATATACCCCGGCTGAAGTAGGATTCACCAGAGAAGTTCTCCCCACGTCTCCCAACAACTTTTGAACGAGAGACCCCTTGGCCCCGCGCGGCCCCCTTCGCAACATATAGTCATTGAAGACTGGGGAAGACCACTGAAGCTACGCCCTTCTGTGTTAAAAAATCCATTCGGTTGACGAGTTAACGTATTGTTTTAATGTTGTAATTTTGGTGAACATCAGTATCTGTCATAGAAAACTAAGAAGCTTTTTCTTTTGCCGAAGAACGAAATAAGATTCATTTCGGCCTGTTCACCGGACACTGCGCTGTAAGGTATCACCTAAATTGGCGGCGCTCCCGTCTGTACTTCTTCATTCACCTCACGGTTTTCCGATGGAGAGAGAGACGGCGCATAATTAGTAAAGGCAGCGAGCAGGGTTAAACGAAGAGAGAGAGACCGGTTTAATAAAGATACAGACGTTCCCTATTCCTGCTTCTTCCCCCTGTCACCGTGTAGATATTGGGACCATGTATATATTGTAAATAAAAACCGTAACGCCGACCCTGTATTTATTTTGGATCCCTCCCGCCAAGCTTTACAGCTGACCCCCGGCTTACCGGACCACAATTAAGCTGCCTGTACGTGATCCTGACTTCTGGGGCCATCCACTAGACCGTTTTCGTGTATCAATAAGCTCCCTCCTCTAGAAGTCGCTTGGATCACGTTATTTAGTAGAACAGAAAAACAAGAAGAGGAAGAAGAGAATTTTTTTCAAAAAAGTAAAAAGACGGCAAGGTCTCCTGGAGTAAAGAAAACACAGAAGACAGAGATGGAGAAAAAAAAATTGGAGATTGTGACGCTTAACGCGGTCGGATGCCTCGAGCGCCAGTTTTTTATTGTGGTATGTTCCACACTTGTCCACGGGTAGCTACAATGGAGTACGGTACGCCAGGGGTCAGCTGTCTAGTTTGGCATGGAGGGAAGAAATAACTTAAGACAAAGTAACAGTATTTAATGAGCACCCTATATACAATATATTTCGTATTTACAACACTATCTTCCCTGTCCCTGTCGTTTCCTCTTGCCTCTCAATGGCGGGACGCTCTCCCAACGGTTGTGGCGGCGGCGAAAGGTGACAAGGGTAGGGAAGGTGTGGTCCGGGTTTCCGGGGAAAAACACAAAACTTAATCTGAAACTACTAGCGCGCGACAGCTGGCTGGCTCGCGAGCAGAGTGCCCCCGCCGTCAGTCAACTGTAAAGCGCCGGAATTTCACACCGGCAGACGATGACTAGAAACGGGAAGTAGCAACCGGAAGAGATCCGTCCGGATTAAACGCGCCCGAGCAGAGTGCCCCCGTCGTCAGTCAACCGGAAAATGCCGGACTTAAAACGCCGGCAGGCAATGGCTAGAAACCGGAAGTGGAGACCGGAAAGAACGTGGTCGGGTTCTGGAAGGTACTGGGATATTACCGGGAACTTGGACGGGAACTGGGAGGATGGTCGGCTGATGCTCACCTTCGTAAGCTGGGCCTTCCTCTTCGGTGGAGGTGCGACTCACATCTGCCTTCTGCGGCAAGTCAAGTCAAGTCAAAATACATTTATTTGTCTTAAAGTTGTTTACATGTTATTTTTTACTTAGGTGCTAACAGATTGAAATATGGTGCTGTTGAGGCTTAGGGCCTTTTCAGCACTGCCTTCTGCGGCTGAGCGAAGCTTCTTTTATGGACACACTGGAGTGGAGACGATGACGTTAACAGACGCGCGCGGCCTGTCGTGACATAGTAGGGGTGAAGCGTTATCACCGCATTCTCTTCCGGACGGAACGTCAGCGACTCCGGACAAGTTAGCGATTCCGGAGTGATGAGGTCCGGAGCGGGCTTCCTTGCTGATTAAAATGATGTAGGTCCCATCCCGATCGGATAAGGGGAAGCATTTTTCCCGGACAGTTTAATAACTCGGTGCGAAGGGCGTGGCCCGCGGTGACAAGGGTGGCGGCTTGGGGTGGTCGTATCGACTTCCGGAAAGTTGCATAAGCTGCGCGCTATTTTTCCGGTTATGACGGTAAAGATTTTATCCCGATCGGAGGCCCAGAAGTATTTTTAAGAAGCGGTTAAAGATGTTGTTTTGGGCGTAGGGTGTTTGACCTTGCCGAACAGTGGAAGAGCGGCCTGCCGGATTGTTTAAAATTTCGCTTCAGAGCGCTGAGTATCACTTCTGACACCCCTTTCTTTGGAATTTCGGGTGACTTCGTCACATTCCCCCCTTTCTTCGAAAGAAAAGTAACGATGCTCCATATCGTTACTTTTCGGTGGACCTCGGCGCTGTCGGCGTTTTACCCCAATTAAACAAACGTATATACAGAAAAAAGAAAATAAGCAGAATTCATGCTGCAAACGCCGGCGGTGTTCATCGGGTGGTGAATGTTGGACGAGTCGGCGGGTCGGTGACGGTCGGGCGGTAAACGGTTGACTGGTAGTCCGGTGAATGGCTGATCCTCTTACTGGGAGTGGCCGCGGCAACCACACAGGAGGCAGGAGGCCATGACGGGCGGTGGTACTGGGTTCCCCGGTTTGTAGTCCTTCTTGCCGGTGGTCCTGGAGGTAGGGGTACGGGGCATGGGCATGAACGGGACATTACCCCAACCTTCCCGCAACGGGAACAGAACCTAATGGTCCTAATGGCAAAGGTCTCGTCGGTGGCCGGGGAAGCCACAGCGCCAACACAATTCCTGAGGGTTCGGAAGCCGGGAAGGTTTACGGACTAGTCCCTCGACGTTGTTCCACTTGTTCCTGTTGCATCGTTGTTGGGTGACGGTCATGAGCGGGGTCGTAGTGTGATCGGGTTGTCTACTTGGTACATGGTCACGTGGCGGCACGGCAGCATCCATGGTGGAATCGCGGTTGGGACGAGTGTCTACCACCTCTAAAGTCTGTTCCCAGAACGCGTGCTGAGTGGGACGGGCGGCGGTGTTGGTCGTGAACTCAGTCGCCACATTGGCAGCGGACTCGACGGCGGATTCGGTCCGATGCACTCTGCTTTTCCTCTTGACGGAAGGTCTCTGTTGAGTGTTGGACGGCCGGACGATTCCGTTGGCGAGCACTTTGTTGGCCTCTCGGTGGGCAATCCTCTGCGTGGCGGGATTTCTTGGTTGGTGTCGTTGTTTGGTCGGAACGGGTTGAGGAGGCGGATGTGCTGCCCAGTCAGCGGTGGGGTTCCCTCGATCGCTGCAGACTTGAGCCTCTCTCTGCTGAAGAACTCCTGAAGGCGGTAATCTTAGTCCTTGGAGAGGCACGATGGCGTTGACGCGATTGGGTGGCATGGCGTGGTGTCGTCGGGGGTAGGTAACTGTTGCTCCTGGAGAGAGACGGTTCCAGTGGATAGGTCGATGGCAAACCCGTGTCGGTCCAAAATGTCCATCCCCAGAAGAAGATCCGACGCAAGCTGGGGCAGGTAATTGAGCCTCTCGGTGAGCTTAATCTTCCACACTGTCAGGGGAACCTGATAAGCCTCGAAGATGGTGGTCACCTGTCCATTGGCCATGCGGGCGGAGCTGACTGTTGGTGGAACCCGGCGGAGCTTCTGGCGGCACTGTTCGTTCAGGTGGTTTCCTATGACCGAACTCGCAGCTCCGGTGTCGATGAGGGCAGTGTACGTTCTTTCCAAAACAGTGACACAGACGTGCGGTCGGTTGTCGGTGTGGCTGGCAGTTGTGGGTACCGCTTCCGAGTGAAGAGACTGCGTTTGTTCCTTTCTCGTGTTTTCTGGCTGGCAGGGGCAATCTCTAGAAAGGACGCCCTCTCTCCTGCAGCGGGAACAAAACATCCGGGGAATTCCGCTGCATTCCGTCCGGAAATGTCCAGTGTGGCCACACCTCCAGCATATCGGAGCTTCTTTCCTGCTTGGTGAGGTGGTGGTCGGCGGTTCCGACGGGTTGGGGTGTTTGCTGTGCGGCAGTCGAACGGTCGGCGGAGTCAGTCGCTCGATTGGCCTCGGTGAAGGTTGTTTCTCGGCCGATGGTAGCGGAGCAACCGACTGGGTATCGGCAACTGCGGGGGTTCCCTTCTGTGAGCTTGACGTCGTCCCTCCTAGCTCCCCGAGCAGGACCTCCAGGTCCCTGACGGCTCGGGCAAACGTCGTGAAGTTCGTCATATCGGCCCGTTTTAACTTCAGCCGATATTCCGGTAACAAATTCCTGTATAACCAAGACAGCTGCTGTTCCGGACTCATGCTCCCATGACGTCGCATGAGGGTTTGTAGTGCGGTAATGTAGGCGGCGGTCGTTTCATTCTGTCGTTGTTGTCGTCGGCTGATCTCTACCTCCAGGTCTTCTGGGTAGGTCACTGGGAAGTAGAAAAGGCGGAAAGGCGACAAAGTCAGTCCAAGCGGCACGGTTATTTCGAAACCATGCGGCGGGTTCTCCCTGAAGAAGTTTCGGTAAGTGGAGTAACAGTCGGTCCGGCGAGATACCTTCGGAGGCACAAATTTCTTCCAGTCTCTCGAGGAAGGTGGCTGGGTCCCCGCTTCCGCTGAACGAAGTTTGCCACTTGTGCACCTTCAATGGCTTGCTTTGTTGTACCGGAATCGTGCCGGTCGGGGTAGAGGGTCGCGATGCGGCAGGCGAGGTCGTAGTTGGAAATGTGGCCCGCGGTATCGGATTTGCCGCGTTTGTTGCTTGCTTTGGGAGTCCTTCTCGGAGGAACCTGACTAACCGTGCCCGTTTCTCGTCCATCTTTTCGGTCGGGTCAAGGCAAAATCGTAGAAGCAGCGCGACTAAGTCTTCCTCTTTCATTCTATAGACTCATGTCACCGGCACGTAGGGCGTCGAAACGTCTTCGTCGGTATCGGTTCCGGTGGGCGGGTCTTGTGCTTCTTCATCTACCATCGTGCTGTGATTCGAATGACACCTGGTTCACGAAAAATAAGATGGAACCGACGTGGTTGGTGGTTGCGAAAAACTCCCAGGAAAGCGAGATCGGCGCGGTCGATGGTCGCGGAAAATTATAAGATCGATGCGGTTGATGGTAACTGATTCGGGAACCGGTAAATCGGGTTATTTACTTCCCTCGGCAAAACTGACAGCTGTCCCTGCTCGGGCGCCAAAAATGTGACGCTTAACGCGGTCGGATGCCTCGAGCGCCAGTTTTTTATTGTGGTATGCTCCACACTTGTCCACGGGTAGCTACAATGGAGTACGGTACGCCAGGGGTCAGCTGTCTAGTTTGGCATGGAGGGAAGAAATAACTTAAGACAAAGTAACAGTATTTAATGAGCACCCTATATACAATATATGTCGTATTTACAACACTAACTTCACTGTCCCTGTCGTTTCCTCTTGCCTCTCAATGGCGGGACGCTCTCCCAACGGTTGTGGCGGCGGCGAAAGGTGACAAGAGTAGGGAAGGTGTGGTCCGGGTTTCCGGGGAAAAACACAAAACTTAATCTGAAACTACTAGCGCGAGCAGAGTGCCCCCGCCGTCAGTCAACTGTAAAGTGCCGGAATTTCACACCCGCAGGCGATGACTAGAAACCGGAAACGTCGACCGGAAAGTCTCGTCCGGATGCTACCAAAGACGGGGACGATTGGCTGGCTCGCGAGCAGAGTGCCCCCGCCGTCAGTCAACCGGAAAATGCCGGATTTAACACCGGCAGACGATGACTAGAAACGGGAAGTAGCAACCGGAAGAGATCCGTCCGGATTAAACGCGCGCGGCTGTCTGGCGCGCGAGCAGAGTGCCCCCGTCGTCATTCAACCAGAAAATGCCGGATTTAAAACGTCGGCAGGCGGTGGCTAGAAACCGGAACTGGAGACCGGAAAGAACGTGGTCGGGTTCTGGAAGGTACTGGGATATTACCGGGAACTTGGACGGGAACTGGGAGGATGGTCGGCTGGTGCTCACCTTCGTAGGCTGGGACTTCCTCTTCGGTGGAGGTGCGACCCACATCTCCTTCTGCGGCTGAGCGGAGCTTCTGTTATGGACACGCTGGAGGGGAGACGATGACGTTAACAGACGCGCGCGGCCTGTCGTGACATAGTAGGGGTGAAGCGTTATCACCGCATTCTCTTCCGGACGGAACGTCAGCGACTCCGGACAAGTTAGCGATTCCGGAGTGGTGAGGTCCGGAGCGGGCTTCCTTGCTGATTAAAATGATGTAGGTCCCATCCCGATCGGATAAGGGGAAGCATTTTTCCCGGACAGTTTAATAACTCGGTGCGAAGGGCGTGGCCCGCGGTGATAAAAATGTGACGCTTAACGCGGTCAGGGTGGCGGCTTGGGGTGGTCGTATCGACTTCCGGAAAGTTGCATTAGCTGCGCGCTATTTTTCCGGTTATAACGGTAAAAATTTTATCCCGATCGGAGGCCTTGCCGAACAGTGGAAGAGCGGCCTGCCGGATTGTTTAAAATTTCGCTTCAGAGCGCTGAGCATCACTTCTGACACCCATTTCTTTGGAATTTTGGGTGACTTCGTCACAAGATGTTGCAAGAGTTGAAGGAGGAGATGAAAGAAATAAGACGAGAAAACAAGGAACTCAAGAGAGAGATAGAGAGGCAGAGAGAAGAATTTAAAGAGAAGGAGAATAGATGGGTAGGAGAGAGAGACTGGTGGAAGGAGAAAGTGGAAAAGCTGGAAGAAAGAATTGAAATCGAAGCGAGAAGAAAGAGGAAGAACAACATCGTGATAACAGGCTGGGATGGGGAAAGAAAAAGTCATGTAAAAAAAGAGGATGTAGAGAAGTTTTTGAAGGAAAATGTAGAGGATAGTAAAGTAAAGATTGTTACAGGATTAACAAGGATCAAGTATTGGTGAAGATGGAGGGATGGGGTGAGAAGGAAAGAATAATGAAGCACAAAGGAAAATTGAGGGAGAAGAGGGAAACAAGGGGATATACATAGACAACGACCTCACAAAGAAAGAAAGAGATTTACAGAAGAAACTAAGAAGTATGGCCAAGGAAAAAAGGGAAGAAGGGAAAGAAGTAAGAGTGGGATACAGGAAATTAATAGTGGACGGGGAGCAGTGGAGATGGAATGAAAAGAGAGAGACTAGAGGTTTTCTAATAAGAAGAAGAAGGGGAGGAGGGAAAAAGGGGGACAACGGCAAAGTAAAAAGGACAATGAAACGGGAAAAAAGAAACAAAGAAGGAAGTAGGAGGGAAACTAAGGAAGGAAGGGGGAAATCAAAGAAGGTAACGAGAAAAACAGGGGTGAGGGCACAATTTTGGAATGTAGCGGGACTAGGGAAAAAAGAAGAAGATTTTTGGGACTATGTGAAGGAGTTCGATATTGTTGGATTAACAGAAACATGGTCAGAAAGCTGGGAAAAAATAGAAAAACTGTTACCAAAGGAGTTCAAGTGGGAATGGCAAGGGGCGAGAAGGGGAGAGAAAAAAGGAAGAGCAGCAGGGGGAATAACAACAGGGGTAAAAAAAGGAATAAAAAAGAATACTAAAAAGAAGGGAGAAGAGGAAGGACACATGGTGAGAAACGTTAAAATAGACAGTAAATGGTGGAAAATAGTGACAGTGTACAGCAAAGAGATGAAAGAAACAATAAGCAAGATAGAAGAAACATTAAAAGACAACAGGGAAGAATGTCTGCTTCTGGGAGGGGATTTTAACGGGAGAATTGGGGAAAGAGGAGCCAGGGATTGGGAAGAAGAGAGAGGAGAGGGAAAAGAAAATCCAAAGACAAGAAAGAAAACGCGGAAGGGAAGAAGTTGATGGAATGGATAGAAGAAAAAGGATGGGAAGTGCTGAATGGAAATAAACAAGGGGACGAAGAAGGAGAATGGACCTACATAGGCGGTAGAGGAGAGACGGTGAGAGACTACGGAATAGTAAACGAAGAAGCATGGGAAGAAGTCGAAGAATTCAGAATAGGGGAAGAGTAGAGTCAGACCATCTGCCTATAGAGATAAGTATAGGAAGGGGGAAAGAGAAGAGAGGTGGAGAAGAAAAAATAGAGGAAATGCGGAAGGTGATAATTAAACTATGGGACGAGCAAGGGGTGGAAGAGTATAAGAGAAGACTGGAAAAAGCAAGATTTAAAGAACAAGAAGTAGGGAAAAGGAGAAAGAATTGGTAGAAATATTGGAAAAAGCAGCGACAAAAAGAGAAATAACAGTAAAAGGTGGAGGAACAAAAAGAAAGAATAAATGGTGGGACAAAAAATGTGAGCAACGTAAAAGGAAGCAATAAAAGAACTAAGAAAGTGGAGAAAGACTAAAGGGAACAGAAGTGGCTTTTTAGAAGCGAAAAGAAGATACAGAGAGACATGCAGGGAGAAGAAGAGGCAGAAGAAAGAAAGAGAGGAGGAAGAGATAAAAGCAATAAGAACAGAGAAGGAGGTATGGAACTATATTAATAGAGAGAGAAAGAAAAAAGAAAATGGGGGCGAGGAGATAACGATAAATGAGTGGGAGGAGTACTTCATGAGGCTGCTGGAAGGAGAAAAGGAAAAAAAGAAAACGGAAATAGAGACGAAGAGAAACCGAGTAGAACCTGAAGGAGAAGAAATTACAATGAAAGAGGTGGAGAGGCATGTGAAGAAACTGAGGAAAGGGAAGGCACCAGGGAGGGATAGAATACAGAATGAGTCGTGGATGTATGGGACGAGAAGAGTGATTCCCGGTAGGGTGGAGAGAGGGGGTAATTTACCCCATTTACAAAAAAGGGGAGAAAAATAAAGTAGAAAATTACCGAGGGATAACTCTCCTAAACACAGGGTACAAGTTGTATGCATTAATTCTGAATGAAAGGATGAGCAGAGAGATAGAGGAAAAGGGAGCATTACCAGACAGCCAAGCAGGATTTAGAGAGGAAAGGGGAACTATGGATAATGTATACATCCTGGACCATTTGACGAAGAGTGAGTTAAAGAAGAAAGGGGGGAGGGTGTATGCATTATTCGTAGACTTCAAGGGGGCGTTTGACAAGGTGGACAGAGAGAGGATGTTTGAGTGCCTGAGGGAGAAAGGGGTAAATGAATGGCTGGTAAGAAAGGTGGAGGAGATATATGAGAAGACAAAAAGTAAAGTGAAGGTAGGGGAGAAGGAAAGTGAATGGTTTGTGACAACAAAGGGAGTGAGGCAAGGTTGCCCGCTCATCCCCTTGTTGTTCACGATGTATATGGCAGATATGAACGGAATGTTAGAGAGAGCACAAGCGGGGGGGTGTGTGGTAGGTAGAAAAAAAGTGTGGAGCCTGGCGTTTGCGGATGATGTGGTAATGGTGGCAAAGAGTGAAAGAGAAATGATGGAAATGATAAAGAGTTTAGGAAAATATGTGAAGAAGAAAAGACTAGAAGTGAATGTAGAGAAAACAAAAATGCTGGTGTTCAATAAGAGAAAGGGGAAAAACGTAGAGAGTGATTGGAGGTGGGAGGGAGAAGTAATAGAACAAGTAAAAGAATTCAAATACTTGGGGTATGTGTTCAATGAAAGAGCCACAGATAAGGCACATATTAGAGAACTGGCAAGAAAAGCGAACAAGGTGATAGGAGGTGTATGGGGAATAGGAGAGAGAAGGTGGGGAGGCGATTTTAAGAGGAGAATGATGATGTTTGAAAGTCTTATTGAAAGCGTGTTGTTGTACGGAGCAGAGGTCTGGGGATGGAAAGAACAAGAGGTGATAGAGAGGGTGCAAGAAAAATATCTGAGGTGGGTGCTAGGGGTGGAGAGAGAAACGCCAGGGTACATAGTGAGAGAAGAATGCAAGAGGAATAGGTTGAGAGTGAAAGCGGGAAAAAGAGCGGTCAAGTTCGAAGACAGGATGGAAGGGAGGAAAGAATGTAGGATACTAAAGGAGTGCTGGAGAGAAAAAAAGAAGAATTCAAAGGAGAATGATAAGGAGAATTACTACAGGAGAAATGGGTATGCAAGCAAAGAAATAGAGAGACTGAGAGAAAGAGGCGTGTGGATGAATGTAGAACTAAGTGAAAGAGATAAGGATACGGATAGACAAGAGAGGAGAGAAAGAATTAGAGAATCCAGATACAACGGGATGTACGGAAGATGCATGATCGAGGAAGTACCGAAGTATTTGGGGAGAGAGAGCGAGAAAGAAAGAAAGATGATGGCGAGGTTTAGGTGCGGAAATGAAGAGAGGAAAAATAGGTATTGGGCAGAAGATGGAGGAAGAATGTGTAGAATGTGCTATGAGGAAAGAGAGACGATTGAGCATATGTGGAACGAGTGTAGTGAAATGAAACAAAGAGAGAGGAAAGAAAGAGAGGAAATACTGAATGTAGATGGAAGGGAAATTAAATGGATGAAAGAGGTATGGAAGAGGAGGGAGAAGGGAGGAGAGGAAAGGGGAGGGGAGAAGAAATAGAGAATTTTATTTAGTTTTTTTATTATTATAATTGTTAAGTTTACTTGTATATATATAGGAATCAGAAAGCCCGTAGGGCAAATAAAGATTTATTATTATTAATTAAGCTGCCTGTACCAAGTCCATCAATTATGGGAAGGAAAGACCACCTGGTCTCGTTTTTCGTGCTCGCTTCTCTGCAGGGATAAGTTCTTCTCTCTGTGACTCTCAAACGTGGACTGCGTCGTTGTCAGGGAGGGAGCTGCTCAAAAAATGAAGCAAGAGGCGAAAGGAAATCAATGAGTACAGATCACCACCCGTGGACAAGTGTGGAGCATACCACGTTAAAAACTGGCGCTCGAGGCAATCCGACCGGAACAAGGTCGGCAGAAATAGAAGATTGGGAGAGAAAGAAAAAGTTATGAAGCAAAAAGAAAAACTGAGGGCTAAGAAAGAAACAGAGATTAAATTAATAGATCTTAATAGATTCTCTACCCCGAAAAATTTCTGACGCTCATATGTTACACTTGCAGATAATAGTTACCACAAATTTAAAAATATTAAGAGGTTGGAACACCGGCTGAATCGTACATCGAAAACAATGCGTCTAAATCTTCTGATCCAAGAACGCACTTTAGCTGCCAATTCTGTTATTACAATTATTAATTGTTTCTTTAGACCTTAGGGTGCAAAAGGCACTATTTACGCCTGCAAATAAATAAACTATTTTTAAAAATATCTAACATTATACACAGTGGCGGCTCGTAGGCATTGAAATCAAGTGGGCCCATAGTAATACTATTTATATCTTATATATTATGTTGCATTTTGAAATAAAATTACGAAACTATCATCACTACTATATATTAAACCAAGAAAAACGATTCAACTGTCTACTACAAAGATTAGATTGGCGAATCACAAAGCACAAGTCGACGAATAGTCTCGATTATCGCCGGTTCCATACGACGGCACACTATAATACATGGTAGAGTAAAAAATCGTTTTCTGATTGACACCTCTAGCGATTGGACGGTCACAAATGAGGTGTGACCCGATGCTGCTTCCCCACCTATTCCGGTCACTGACCTATTCTACCATTATGCCACATAGTTCATAAGTACAGAATAAAAATAAAGCGACAGTTTTTTATTTTAAAATTATAAAGCAGTGCCCTTGTGTCCCTTAGCACGGACCGCGACTGATTATCCACCTTCTCATTCTAACTGCTCTAATTCTACTTATACACGTCTTACTTTAAAATTTAATAACGTAAGCACTGTATCGGAGATGCAAGGGGTATTAAACACAAATGACTCGTGAAATTAGTTTATTATCAATTATTATACTACAATTCGACAAAATCTTATCGTATCCCATAAAATAATTATTGCCCGCGAAGCAGAAAATTACTTGGGTATAAATATGGGTTTTATATAGCATACCTTGTATTTTCAAAAGTTGGAGTTTTAAAAAAATATGATTCTCCTTCATTTCGTAATCGCTTTAGTGCAGATCTCTTTATGTTCTTCTTCTATGACTGGTAGGTCATTGCTGTCTTTAAACTATTAACCATTTAATTTTACTTTAAGCCTACTGGCGTGATTACAATAATGGTACAGTTCCTTCGGACGCTTTAGTTGCTGGTAAGAAAAATGAAGAGAATATTTACATCGGACAAGCATACGTTCTATATGGTGGGCTAATTCCAGGCCACATTATTCCTGGTAAAAATGAGATGTTTGTGCAAAATAACTCTCTTACTACGTCTCCCGTCCACGTTAAACAATTTATTAAAGTATAAAATCTTTTTATCCTAAAAGGTTTTATCAAGCTTGATTGTAGATACTCTGCAGTGTCGAGAAAAATGTTATCTGGCTGCCAACCGCTAATTACTCCATGGAAACTGATCTAAATGGAAAAGTTAAAGTTCTTGGAGGCCACGATGACAATTTCGGAAATTATTATGTGGCCCGTTCTGCCTTCCACAACGACACTTATATCGGTAGAGTTGCCAGCACAGGCACCGACAAAGGAATTTTTCTTGGTGTTGATGATACGCACAAATCTATACGTGACCACGAGAATTATGAGATCCTAATTATTGATGTGTAAAGATGGTGTTGACGCATTGCGGTAGCTCAAATAAAATGATTTAACAATAACTATTGCAATTATATTTATTTTTCCATCTAGGCAGACATGTAACCAGTAAAGACTACTAAAATTTGACGAAAATGTAGTCCATACTCTCTGAAGTTGGCGATAACGCCCATATGTGTCATGACTTGGAATCAAAATAAACACATTGGTTTGCTTCTCTCCACACAAACACACAGCTGACCCCCGGCTTAGCGTACTCCGCTGAGCTACCCATGGACAAATGTGGAGCATACCACGACGCTCGGGGCAACCCGACCGTAACAAGCGTCACAGTGTGTCGGTTAAATCAACCGAAGTGTATTAAAGGATTCAGTAAAAAATTGTGCAATTCGAAACGACATCTATACATTATTCGTCATGTAGGTAGTTCTGTTAAGTACTATATTATTACCGACTGATGCAGCAACACGTGGTGCAGATAAACTCGCCACTCAGGGCCGCGCATCGGTTCATCGTCACTCCAGAGCAAGTGCTCCCGCACTATGTGGTATATATAAGGACGACCGCCGACCATTACCGGCAGGACGAGTCCATCCACCCGTCCAGAAGGAAGCAGAAATAAAATGGAGAGAGAGACACTTTGTAAACAGTAATTGTAGAGACAGTGCAAATATATAGGGACGGTGTAAATAGTATTTAATAAAGACCGTAAACACTGACCGATTGTTTTTCTCCCTCCCCGCTAAAATTGACAGCTGACCCCTGGCTTATCGGAGTCTGCTTATGCGACCTTGCGTTTTTTTTTTTAAATCAAGTGTGTTAGAAGACACATCTTTCACAAATTGGAACAGATACTCCCCGACGTTCTGTTACATCGTCATGACACTTTTTAAAATATTCTGAATTTAGAAAACCGGAGAGATTTTTTTCAGTACATAATATTAAGAAGAATAATTGTGCCAGAACGTTCAATAAACACATTTTTGACTAATTCTAAACAATACTTCCCGGCTTCCTTGTTCAGTGTCTTGACACTTTTTGAATTTTTTTTAATTTATAAAACAGCATGCATTTGAAAATTTCCTTTCAGTTTTCTTTTTGACTGTTAGAAAATACATTTTTCACAAATGATTTCCCGACGGGCTGTTAGATTGTCATGACACTTTGAAAATCTTTAGAATTTACAAAAACTTTAAACGTTAATGTAAAATATTTTTTTCATTACATCATAATAAACAATATTAGTGTAAAACACATTTTTGATGTATTGTAAAAATACTTCTCGACCTTCTAATACAGTCTCATGACAGTTTTTGAAATGTTTGCATTTGAGAAAACATTAGAAATGCATTTGACATCTTAATTTCAGTGTTTTTTTTTTAAATTAAGTGTTAGAAAATATATTTTCCCAAATTGGAAAAATATTTCCCGGCCTCCTAATACAGTGTCTTGACACTTTTTGATTTTTTTTGAATTTAACAAAACAAGATACATTTGAAAATTCCCTTTGCGTTTTTTTTTTATTCAAGTGTGTTAGAAGACACATCTTTCACAAATTGGATAAAACACTTCCCGACGTTCTATTACATCGTCATGACACTTTTTTAAATATTCTGAATTTAGAAAACCGGAGAAATTTTTTTCAGTACATAATATTAAGAAGAATAATTGTGCCAGAACGTTCAATAAACACATTTTTGACTAATTCTAAACAACACTTCCCGGCCTCCTTGTTTAGTGTCTTGACACTTTTTGAATTTTTTTGAATTTGGAAAGCAGCATGCATTTGAAAATTTCCTTTCAGTTTTTTTTTTGACTGTTAGAAAACACATGTTTCACAAATAATTTCAAGACGGGCTGTTACATTGTGAAACACTTTGAAAATCTTAAGAATTTACAAAAACTGGAAAAGCGAATGCCAAATATTTTTTTCAGTACATCATAATAAACAATATTAGTGTGAAACACATTTCTTATATATTAGTGTGTAACATCGTCATGAAACTTTTTAAAATATTCTGAATTTAGAAAACCGGAGAAATTTTTTTCAGTACATAATATTAAGAAGAATAATTGTGCCAGAACGTTCAATAAACACATTTTTGACTAATTCTAAACAATACTTCCCGGCTTCCTTGTTCAGTGTCTTGACACTTTTTGAATTTTTTTGAATTTAGAAAACAGCATGCATTTGAAAATTTCCTTTCAGTTTTCTTTTTGACTGTTAGAAAACACATTTTTCACAAATAATTTCCCGACGGGCTGTTACATTGTCATGACACTTTGAAAATCTTTAGAATTTACAAAAACTGAAAAAGTGAATGTCAAATATTTGTTTCAGTACATCATAATAAACAATATTAGTGTGAAACACATTTTTGATACATTGTAAAAAATACTTCTCGACCTTCTAATACAGTGTCATGACACTTTTTGAAATGTTTGCATTTGAGAAAACATTAGAAATGCATTTGACATCTTAATTTCAGTGTTTTTTTTTTAAATTAAGTGTTAGAAAATATATTTTTCCCAAATTGGCAAAAAAAATTTCCCGGCTTCCTAATAGTGTCTTGACACTTTTTGAATTTTTTGGAAATTAAGAAAATAAGATACATTTGAAAATTCCCTTTGCGTTTTTTTTTTTAATCAAGTGTGTTAGAAGACCCATCTTTCACAAATTGGAAAAGATACTTCCCGACGTTCTGTTACATCGTCATAACACTTTTTAAAATATTCTGAATTTAGAAAACCGGAGATTTTTTTTAGTAAATAATATTAGAAAGAATAATTGTGCCAGAACGTTCAATAAACACATTTTTGACTAATTCTAAATAATACTTCCCGGCCTCCTTGTTCAGTGTCTTGACACTTTTTGAATTTTTTTTAATTTATAAAACAGCATGCATTTGAAAATTTCCTTTCAGTTTTCTTTTTGACTGTTAGAAAACACATTTTTCACAAATAATTTCCCGACGGGCTGTTACATTGTCATGACACTTTGAAAATCTTTAGAATTTACAAAAACTGAAAAAGTGAATGTCAAATATTTGTTTCAGTACATCATAATAAACAATATTAGTGTGAAACACATTTTTTATATATTAGTGTGTAACATCGTCATGAAACTTTTTAAAATATTCTGAATTTAGAAAACCGGAGAAATTTTTTTCAGTACATAATATTAAGAAGAATAATTGTGCCAGAACGTTCAATAAACACATTTTTGACTAATTCTAAACAATACTTCCCGGCTTCCTTGTTCAGTGTCTTGACACTTTTTGAATTTTTTTGAATTTAGAAAACAGCATGCATTTGAAAATTTCCTTTCAGTTTTCTTTTTGACTGTTGGAAAACACATGTTTCACAAATAATTTCAAGACGGGCTGTTACATTGTCATGACACTTTGAAAATCTTTAGAATTTACAAAAACCAGAAAAGTGAATGCCAAATATTTGCTTCAGTACATCATAATAAACAATATTAGTGTGAAACACATTTTTGATATATTGTAAAAAATACTTCTCGACCTTCTAATACAGTGTCATGACACTTTTTGAAATGTTTGCAATGGAGAAAACATTAGAAATGCATTTGACATCTTAATTTCAGTGTTTTTCTTTTTTTAAATTAAGTGTTAGAAAATATATTTTTCCCAAATTGGAAAAATATTTCCCGGCCTCCTGATACAGTGTCTTGACACTTTTTGAATTTTTTGAAATTTAAGAAAACAAGATACATTTGAAAATTTACTTTGCGTTTTTTTTTATTCAACTGTTAGAAGACACATCTTTCACAAATTGGAAAATATACTTCCCGGCGTTCTGTTACATCGTCATGACACTTTTTAAAATATTCTGAATTTAGAAAACCGGAGAAATTTTTTTCAGTATATAATATTAAGAAGAATAATTGTGCCAGAACGTTCAATAAACACATTTTTGACTAATTCTAAATAATACTTCCCGGCCTCCTTGTTCAGTGTCTTGACACTTTTTGAATTTTTTTTAATTTATAAAACAGCATGCATTTGAAAATTTCCTTTCAGTTTTCTTTTTGATTGTTAGAAAACACATTTTTCACAAATAATTTCCCGACGGGCTGTTACATTGTCATGACACTTTGAAAATCTTTAGAATTTACAAAAACTGAAAAAGTGAATGTCAAATATTTGTTTCAGTACATCATAATAAACAATATTAGTGTGAAACACATTTTTGATACATTGTAAAAAATACTTCTCGACCTTCTAATACAGTGTCATGACACTTTTTGAAATGTTTGCATTTGAGAAAACATTAGAAATGCATTTGACATCTTAATTTCAGTGTTTTTTTTTAAATTAAGTGTTAGAAAATATATTTTTCCTAAATTGGCAAAAAAAATTTCCCGGCTTCCTAATAGTGTCTTGACACTTTTTGAATTTTTTGGAAATTAAGAAAATAAGATACATTTGAAAATTCCCTTTGCGTTTTTTTTTTAATCAAGTGTGTTAGAAGACCCATCTTTCACAAATTGGAAAAGATACTTCCCGACGTTCTGTTACATCGTCATAACACTTTTTAAAATATTCTGAATTTAGAAAACCGGAGATTTTTTTTAGTAAATAATATTAGAAAGAATAATTGTGCCAGAACGTTCAATAAACACATTTTTGACTAATTCTAAACAATACTTCCCGCCCTCCTAGTTCAGTGTCTTGGCACTTTTTTAATTTTTTTGAATTTAGAAAACAGCATGCATTTGCAAATTTCCTTTCAGTTTTCTTTTTGTCTGTTAGAAAACACATTTTTCACAAATAATTTCCCGACGGGCTGCTACATTGTCATGACACTTTGAAAATCTTTAGAATTTACAAAAACTGAAAAAGTGAATGTCAAATATTTGCTTCAGTACATCATAATAAACAATATTAGTGTGAAACACATTTTTGATATATTGTAAAAAATACTTCTCGACATTCTAATACAGTGTCATGACACTTTTTGAAATGTTTGCAATGGAGAAAACATTAGAAATGCATTTGACATCTTAATTTCAGTGTTTTTTTTTTAAATTAAGTGTTGGAAAATACATTTTTCCCAAATTGGAAAAATATTTACCGGCCTCCTAATACAGTGTCTTGACACTTTTTGAATTTTTTTGAATTTAGAAAACAGCATGCATTTGAAAATTTCCTTTCAGTTTTCTTTTTGACTGTTGGAAAACACATGTTTCACAAATAATTTTAAGACGGGCTGTTACATTGTCATGACACTTTGAAAATCTTTAGAATTTACAAAAACTGAAAAAGTGAATGTCAAATATTTGTTTCAGTACATCATAATAAACAATATTAGTGTGAAACACATTTTTATATATTGTAAAAAATACTTCTCGACCTTCTAATACAGTCATGTCATGACACTTTTTGAGATGCTTGCAATGGAGAAAACATTAGAAATGCATTTGACATCTTAATTTCAGTGTTTTTTTTTTTTTAAATTAAGTGTTGGAAAATATATTTTTCCCAAATTGGAAAAATATTTACCGGCCTCCTAATACAGTGTCTTGACACTTTTTGAATTTTTTGGAATTTAAGAAAACAAGATACATTTGAAAATTCCCTTTGCGTTTTTTTTTTTATTCAAGTGTGTTAGAAGACACATCTTTCACAAATTGGAAAAGATACTTCCCGACGTTCTGTTACATCGTCATGACACTTTTTAATATATTCTGAATCTAGAAAACCGGAGAAATGAGACAAGATATTATACCGAGAAGATTCTTCGCAATTTTTGACTGACGCCCGGTGAAGGTAGGGCAGTGGTTTTTCCATTCTTCGTAACATCTAACCACTGCCTCTTGAAGCTGTTTGCACAAGTAGTTTCTTTGCTGTGAACTCATTTCAAAAGCAAATTTCAAAATTTGGTATTTCTTATTCTGCTCTTTGCACTTTTGCACCTGTCTGTTAAATGGAAAGAAGGTGGAAAGAGGGGAAGCAATATGGCACTTTATTCAAATCACCGAACGCTCATGGTTTTGTCAAATAATAAGGTCATATTAATTTATAACTTCACTTAAATTGTCCGTCTGCCGTGTTGAATCGTATTACAACATTGTGACGCTTTCTACAGTAGGGTTGCTTCAAGCGCCAGTTTTGTCTACGTGGTATCCTCCACGGGACCACGGGTAGCTAAATCGGAATGCGTTATACCAGGGGAGTGAGGGTGTGTCGGCGACAGTAAGTGGCGATTTCAGAAGATCTGTCCTGCTACGCCAGTGCTCAAGCTGCGTTGGGAAGTCGATCGTCGACCGAGGAGCTACTGGAAGTCCTCAATGTGAATCGCCTTCCCTGCACGGCCCACAAGAGATGGGTCGGCTAGGGGGCTACTAGACCAAGTCGGCACCAAAAGTACCTGGGCGGATCCCGTCCTGTTAGTCGGTCCTGCCGTTCCTCGGCTGCTTCCCCAGGTGCTGGATCGGTGCGCTGGTTACTGTCCTTAGTCACGGTTCACTGGTCACTTGTCACTTCTTCTTTCCATCAGAGCGGAGCTTCTTGTATTGGGAAGTTGGTGGGGAAGTGATGCTGTTGGCTGACGCACGCGGTCTGGCGCAATGCGGCTCTTATCACTGCGTCCTCTAACTAACGGATTTTCGGCGGCTCCGGGCAACGCAGCGGGCCCGGCGCCATTTTCTTCTGGTCAAAATGATGCAAGAATCATCCCGGTGTGACACCCGTAAGCATTATATTTCTTCACTTAAACGGCGCGATGTCAAGGCTGTGGTTCGAGGTGAAATAGGCGGTAACTGGGGGTGGTCGTAGCGGTTTCCGCAAAATTGCATTTGAAACGCTCAATTTTTCTGATAACCAGTGTGAAAGAATCAACCTTTCTTTGGCCAATCAAAGGAGCGCGGCAGCCCCGCCCCAGAGAGTGACGCAGAGGTAGCGGGTGTACTGGGACCTTGAAATTGGGGTAACTTTGTTACAACATATTATCTTTAGAGAACCAAATTGTAGAGCTGAAAGAATGGTTGTTGTAAATTGGATTAACTTGTTATATATTTTTCAACTGTTACCTAATTGTAATAATAACCTCAAAGATAAAGTGAGAGCTAAAGGGTTCGAGAAATTGACAGGTTCAGTGTAAAAGTTTGTGGAAGTGTGTTGGATCTGTGAATCACCGAAATGTTGGAGAGTTGAATAGTTTTGGAATTCATAGTTTGAGAGCTGGGTTAAGTTTGAGTTGAAGAACAGTTTGATACGTCGACAATAGAACAAAATTTCGGCAGTTTTACAGCTTGAGAGGTTTAAAGTTGATGGTCGAAAAGTTCCATAATTTTACAGTTTCTTAATTTGAAGTTTCAATAGTTGGAGGGTTGAACGGTTTGCAGTTACAGTTTGACAGTTGACTTAGAGTTTGAGAGCTAGGACCTTGAGTGTTTGTGGGTTTAACACCCTAACAGCTTAATAGTATGCCCATTTTAGGGTTAGAAAATTCGACCGTTAACTTTTAAGCGGAAGGCCTGCAGAACTGGTTAGTTTGCCAATTTAAGATTTAGAGAGTTTGACAGATTTGCAATTTGACAAAATCATAATTAGTGAGATCGGGATTTTAAGAGTTGAGTTGGAGAATTTACAAAAATTTGATTGTTTGAGATTTTAAAATCTCTAAAATTTGACAGTTTTCTAAGAGCTAAAAATGTACGAATTTAACAGTTTCACAGTTAGGAAGTTCGACAGATTGACAGTTTAAGACTAGAAGGGTTTGAAAGCTAAGGGAGTTTGAGAGTTGCAGAGTTGGAACATGAAAGCTTGAGAGCTGACAATGTTTGACAGTTTCAGAGTTAGAGAATTTGACAATTTGACAGAAGTTTGAGAGTACGAAATTCAAGTGTCGAAGGGCTGAAGGGCACGAACGTTGAGATCTTGATAATTTTTAGAGCGTTGAATTGATGGAGATTTTAAAAGCGGAAAGCCTGCAGAATTGGTTAGTTTGAGAATTTAAGATTTAGAGAGTTTGACAGATTGGCAATTTGACAAAATAATAATTGGTGAGATCGGGATTTTGAGAGTTGAGATGGAAAATTTACAAAAATTTGACTGTTTGAGATTTTGAAATCTCTAAAATTTGACAGTTTTATAAGAGCTAATAATTTACGAATTTGACAGTTTCACAGTTAGGAATTTCGACAGATTGACAGTTTGAGACTAGAAGGGTTTGAAAGCTAAGGGGGTGCTTGAGAGCTGACAATGTTTGACAGTTTCAGAGTTAGAGAATTTGACCATTTCACAGAAGTTTGGTACTACGAAATTCAAGTGTCGAAAGGCTGAAGGGCTCGAACGTTGAGATCTTGATAACTATTAGAGCGTTGAATTGATGGAGAGTTTAAAAGCGGAAGGCCTGCAGAATTGGTTAGTTTGAGAATTTAGGATTTAGAGAGTTTGACAGATTGGCAATTTGACAAAATCATAATTAGTGAGATCGGGATTTTAAGAGTGGAGTTGGAGAATTTACAAAAATTTGATTGTTTGAGATTTTAAAATCTCTAAAATTTCACAGTTTTCTAAGAGCTAAAAATTTACGAATTTGACAGTTTCACAGTTAGGAATTTCGACAGATTGACAGTTTGAGACTAGAAGGGTTTGAAAGCTAAGGGGGTGCTTGAGAGCTGACAATGTTTGACAGTTTCAGAGTTAGAGAATTTGACCATTTCACAGAAGTTTGGTACTACGAAATTCAAGTGTCGAAAGGCTGAAGGGCTCGAACGTTGAGATCTTGATAATTATTAGAGCGTTGAATTGATGGAGAGTTTAAAAGCGGAAGGCCTGCAGAATTGGTTAGTTTGAGAATTTAGGATTTAGAGAGTTTGACAGATTGGCAATTTGACAAAATCATAATTAGTGAGATCGGGATTTTAAGAGTGGAGTTGGAGAATTTACAAAAATTTGATTGTTTGAGATTTTAAAATCTCTAAAATTTCACAGTTTTCTAAGAGCTAAAAATTTACGAATTTGACAGTTTCACAGTTAGGAAATTCGACAGATTGACAGTTTGAGACTAGAAGGGTTTGAAAGCTAAGAGTGTTTGAGAGTTGCAGAGTTGGAACATGAAAGCTTGAGAGCTGACAATGTTTGACAGTTTCAGAGTTAGAGAATTTGACAATTTGACAGAAGTTTGAGAGTACGAAATTCAAGTGTCGAAGGGCTGAAGGGCTCGAACGTTGAGATCTTGATAATTAGAGCGTTGAATTGATGGAGAGTTTAAAAGGGGAAGTCCTGCAGAATTCGTTAGTTTGACAGTTTAAGATTTAGAGAGGTTGACAGATTGGCAATTTGACAAAACAATAATTAGTGAGATCGGGATTTTAAGAGTTGAGTTGGAGAATTTACAAAAATTTGACTGTTTGAGATTTTGAAATCTCTAAAATATGACAGTTTTATAAGAGCTAAAAATTTACGAGTTTGACAGTTTCACAGTTTGGAAGTTCGACAGTTTGAGACTAGAAGGGTTTGAAAGCTAAGGGGTTTGAGAGTTGCAGAGTTGGAACATGAAGGCTTGAGAGCTGACAATGTTTGACAGTTTCAGAGTTAGAGAATTTGACAATTTGACAGAAGTTTGAGAGTACGAAATTCAAATCTCGGAGGGCTGAAGGACTCGAATGTTGAGATCTTGATAATTATTAGAGCGTTGAATTGATGAAGAGTTTAAAAGCGGAAGGCCTGCAGAATTGGTTAGTTTGAGAATTTAAGATTTAGAGAGTTTGACAGATTGGCAATTTGACAAAATCATAATTAGTGAGATCGGGATTTTAAGAGTTGAGTTGGAGAATTTACAAAAATTTTACTGTTTGAGATTTTGAAATCTCTAAAATTTGACAGTTTTCTAAGAGCTAAAAATTTACGAATT
Source organism: Diaperis boleti (assembly GCA_963583935.1). NCBI lineage: Eukaryota > Metazoa > Arthropoda > Insecta > Coleoptera > Tenebrionidae > Diaperis > Diaperis boleti. The sequence goes on from OY757242.1 coordinate 12,942,090, forward strand.
TGACAGTTGCACAGTTAGGAAGTTCGACAGATTGACAGTTTGAGACTAGAAGGGTTTGAAAGCTAAGGGGTTTGAGAGTTGCAGAGTTGGAACATGAAAGCTTGAGAGCTGACAATGTTTGACAGTTTCAGAGTTAGAGAATTTGACAATTTGACAGAAGTTTGAGAGTACGAAATTCAAGTGTCGAAGGGCTCGAACGTTGAGATCTTGATAATTAGAGCGTTGGAGAGTTTGAAAGTTTGGAAATTTCAGAGTTAGATGATTTGACAGTTTAAGCTAAAGACAGTTTGTGAGTTTGTCAGGTTGGCGGATTGACAGGTTAATAATTTGACAATTTAAGAGTTAGACCATTTGGAGAGTTTGATAGAGTTCGTCAGTTTCACGTTTTAAATTGAATTGGAGAATTATTTGAAAGATGCAAAATTTGTAAGTTGGTAAGTTTGGCAGTTAAAGAGTTAGAAAATTGTATAGTCTGATAATTTAGCAGGTTAACAGTGTAACAGTTTGAGAGTTCGACAATTTGGAAGTTTTATCGTTAAAAAGTTGCATACTTCTACGGTTTGACCGTTTCCAAGTTTGAGACTTCAATCGTTTGACAGTTTGATAGTTTGAGGGCTAAAGAGTTGGGGAGTTTGACAATTTCGGAGTAAAAGGTTTGGAGAATTTGACAGTTTTAAGGGTTGAGAGCTAATCAGTAGATATATGGGCGGTTGAGACGCCCTCCACTCGTACTAATCTGAGAGTTGACGTATAATGGGTTGCCGGAAAACCACTTCACCGGAAAACCGTTTTGTACGTTGTCTCAGAGTAGTAAGAGAGGGTGTGGGGATGTCACGTACGGAAACTTTGACAGTTAACTCCGCCAGTTTAATATTTCACTGGTTAAAGAGTTTGACAAAATGTCATTTCAACTAGATTTTGAGTGATTGATCGTTGAATCACCTAAAAGTGGGACAGTTTGACAGTTGAGTTTCATAGTTGGGAGATCAGTTTCTGTGTTTTTGTAAACGGATGAGCCATTCTTACAGTGATAACAATTTGAATAAAACGAATTTCGAAACACAACGTCTTTCTTAACGAAAAATACTTTTTATGATGTGATAAAATGGTGGCCCAGTTATGCCTCTAGATTACAGTGGGATACCTGTACCAGAGACTTTAATATTTGGTTCCATGCACTCGTGACACCATTTAGCCCTTTTCAGAAACTAATAATTAGCTAAATCCCATTTAAGTCTTTTTTTTTATTAAATAATTTAATTGTTTAAAAAATCGATCAATATTATTTGTTAACTCGTGGAGAGGGAAGAATAAAATCGCAGTCGCTCTGAGCAAAATAGCCACGAACGATTGTCGTTCAACGTTTAATCGTCGTACGATCATCGTGATAGTCGCACAAAAAAACGAAGCTTAAACCGGAGATAAAAAGCTATCTACAACCAATATTTTGTAACATTTTTATATATCTGTTCATGTATGTTATTTTGTGTTTAGACCTTTCTCTCTTTTGTTCGTTCCTAAAAGTTTGTTTTGATTTGTCATACCTCTATTCTTTGGGTAAGTTTTGTAGATTTGAGTGTTACCTAGTTCTCCGGGGTTTAGAACGTCCAAATTACATCGGGGTTGCTGCCAGTGTGATTTCAATACTTAGCTTGGACTTGGAGTTTTTCCTCTTCTTTTTTTCAATGCAATCACGTGTTCAAAATTTGAATTTTCGCGGTTTTTCTAAATTGGTATTCTAATCGCATCCAATAGTCGCAAGCAAGGGTGTAATAAGTTTATTGATTTGACATGTCGTTTAATATAACGTTATTGTTACACAATTGGATCTATGGGGCACAAATATGTTAATGACATTAAAAAGCTGATAAATAAAATATCCTCCGTCTCATATATCTACTAGTGACTAGAACCTGACCTGACCACATTCACTTAGTAATAAATAATTAAAAAATTACTCTACCAATCAATATAAAATTATTTTAACTACACTGTATATATACAAAAATTTAATTCTAACTACCATGTGTATACTTCTCCATATAAAAACTAACGCTAAATTATTGTGTTATTTCCTTTGTTTATTGTTTACCAAAGTGATGAAAAAAGAGTGTAACGATATGAACAAGTGATATATATGAGAAGTAAATGCACGTGGTCCTCCAACCGGGGCGTCCCCGACACTTAAGAATTATAATGATACATATCTCCAGACTTATTGACCCCTGTATAAATGGGCTCGTGGACATTGGTTTTGATTGGCTCAGCTTGTTTGCATTTGAATCTCGTCACGTACGGGTTTTGGGGATGATACAGCTTAACTCCGTTATGATGAGTCGGCAGAGTGGTATGCTGACGGGGGTAAACGTTGCAGCTGTTTCCGGCGACTAGATGCTGCCCGTTGGGCACGCTATGCTGTTGCGGCAGCGGCATGGTGGAACAATGGGCGTACACGCTCTGCATAGGCTGAGTCGGAAAATGCGGCAACGTCGCGGAGGACGCCTGGATGTTGCCCAGGTCGTTCTTCTCCATAAACGACGTCATCCTCATGTTGGTTGCGCGGCCGAAAGGTTCCTCCTTCAGCACCACGCCTGGACCTATTTCGGCGGTGACCGGTCTGCTGACTTTTCGCCTGATGACGACTGTGCTTTCGGCCGGATTCTCCAAGATGACTGCCTGCGTGGGTTCCAGTTTGGGGACGGGCGGGGGACTAGTGCTAGTTGGGGCGGGGGTGTTTCTTTGCAGCGAGGAGGATTTCCATTGGATCTCTTCGCGGCTTTGGACTAGATCGATGACGCTGGTGGCGCGACGGGTGGTTTTATGGTCGGCGCTGTCATTCGAATGGACGCCGCTAGAGGTCTCGCTGTGGTTGCTTCCGGGAGCTTCGGGCGGCGACGTTGAGCTTTCGGTGCTTAAGGTGTCCGAACGGGGAGTCAGCTCGTCGTGCGGCATGCCGGAATCGGCCCTCCTCAAGCAGCGAGGAGTTTGACCGGATATGTTCTGAAAGAGTTTGTGTGACTCCGTTAATACAAAATTGATAATTGACAGCGGCGTAAATGTGTCTAACGTTAACTACATCTCTTACCTGGTTCTCATGATTATGAACAATGACTGATGCGGGTGTTTTTTGTGCGTACAACGGTTCTGGTGTTAGTAAGGGACTCGGATCCTCATAATCTACAGGAGGGATTAGATCCTGATTGTTACTAGCGTATGTTACGTGTTCGTCTTGAACGCAAGCCAGAAGCTAAAGCAATGATGGATGATGCAAGTTTCAGCATTGTTAATCAACACTTACCTTTCCCTCTTCACTCACTGTGTCTTCTCTGTTTTCCGGTCTTCTGGTTGGTTGAGGAAGAGGAAGCTCCCTTAGTGTCGCGTAGTCCCCGTCGTCTTCATCCATGGTGGTCAGTCTTCTTCCTCGTACTCCACCATTTTTACTACTAAAAAGATCGCAGTGGTTGAATACGGAAATTAAAGTAGTGGATGTGTGCAAGAGGATAAGCAGGTGTCAGAGTCCATCTTAACATTAATCAATCAATAACTTAAAATGGGCCACAACAACCAAGAAGTTAGTAAGCAACAAAACCACAACACCAATTAAGTAGAAGGCCGGTTACCGATTAACAGACGTACTGGTTGTTTCGTTAAAGGTGACTTTGTGCTTCGGTTTGTTCTTGAACCAGCACAGCTGCTTGGCTTCGTCCGGAGACGACTGGGGGCTCACTAACGCAGGTCTCAGCCAGTAGATCTGCTCTTCGTCGTCGTCCTGGTTGCAAACCGAACCGTTGGATGCTTTCTTGCTCATCGTCGCTTTCTGGATCACACTCATAATGGCTTTCTTAGGCGAGGTTTCGGTGATGTTGTAAGTGCGGCCGTTGCCGACGATCAGAAGGGGTTGTTGCGATAAGTCTTCAGCTCGTGAGGTCATCAAGTCGATGTCTGTTACTAGACGAAGAGAGCGGGCTTGTCGAACGGTCGCTCTACCAACCTGAAAAAAAAAAGGAAAATATGAGACTGGAAATAGGCAATTACCGTTCTAGTAATAAGAAAACTCCATTTGTGGAGTTCCGAATATCGATTCGGGGTGATAAAATATTTTCTGCAATATCCGTTAATGCTATCTGATGCCTTGGAAAAATGTGGTAATGAATTCTTTATTCCGTTGCCCCTCTATGTCGTTTTTGTAAGCTAGATGAATATTCTCCAGAAAACTGAGGTTTGGGCAATCGTAAAAAAATTATGCAACTCGGTCTTCGGGTTCGTAGGACAATTTTCAGGTCCGTGCAATAAGCGGTAGCTGTTTACACTTGTTGCATAAATAATTTTAAAACACTTTAAAATGAGAACATTTAATGTTTATTTTATAGGACAGTGGAATTTGCAAATATAAACTTAACTCTCATCTGTCAAACGGTGTTTTAAAGTAGATAGTGATGAAGTGTTCCTAAACAATTTTTACTTATATTGTAAAGAAGTTACTAAGTTTTCCCTGTTTCCCGACACCGTGGTGACTAAATACCCCGAAATAAAATACTTCCCGGTACCGTATCGGGACCGTTATTGCACCTAGACCCCCATCGAGTTAGCGCGCTTCCAATGCCGACGTTGTGGGGAAGATGCAGCGCAGGGAATACCGGCTCCTTTAGGATATATAAGGCAAAATGCGCTCTTCTTTAAAATGAGTCGATCAGCCTACCCGTGTACATATTGAGACCCTGTATGTGGTGTAAATAAAGGTCGTAACCCCGACACCGTATTTGTTTTGCTTCCCTCCCGCCAAACTTGACAGCTGACCCCTGGCTTACCGGTCCCCGGTTCACCCGCGGTCCCGTGGAGCAAACCACGTAAAAAGACCGCCGCTCGAGGCAACCCGTCCGTAACAAACGTCACAATTTTTATTACTTATTCAAATTCACGGAGTGAAATATTTTTTGACAAAGTTTGACTTTTTGTGACTTGAAGTGTTAGAGCGCTGCGGAGCCTGAAGTTTGAAGGATGGGAAATTTAAAAGAAATTTGGCAGGTTGGCAGTTTAACAGTTTAAGAGTTCGATTATTTGACAGTTAGAGTGAAGTTTAACAGTTTGAGAATTTAAGAGCTGATTGGTGGAGTAGTTTGATGGTTTGGCGGTTCCAGAGACATAACTAAAGACAAAGTTAAATAGTTTCACAGTCTTTCGAGTTGACAGTTTAACAGTTTGAGAGTTAGACAACGTCAGTTAAAGAGTTAAAGAGTTACAGTAGTTGGACAACATGGCAAGTCGATATTTGTTTGAGAGTGCAAGCACTGGAGAATTTGACAGTTTGATAGTTTGTTTGTCAAACTGTTTAGAGTCACAGTTTGACAGTTGATAGTTGGAGACCTAAGACTCGAAAGTTGGTCTTGAGCGTTTCAGAGAATATGAACGTTTGAGAATTGGAAAGTCACTCAGAGTTGTATAATATGAAAGTTTGATAGTATGAGATTTGAGAGACAAAGAGACAGTTTAAAATTTTGTGACTTGGAGGGTTGTAGCGATGAAGAGCTTAAAATGTTTGTGGGTTTAACGGTATAAAAACTTGAAAGATTGACAGGTTGAAGATTAACAAAACTCGACAGTTTGATAATTTTAAAGCGGGAGGTTTGCAGAATTGGATAGTTTGACAATTTAAGAGTTTGATAGGACGAGAATTTGACAGCTTTACAGGTCGGCGATTTGACAAATTGATATTTAGAGAGATTAGGATTTTAACAGTTGAGGCGTTGAAAAAATGAAGAGTTGGGAGAATTGGAAAATGGGACAGTTTAAGATTTTAAAAGCTCGAAAATTAGACAGTTTGTTAAGAGCTAAAGGTTTCAGTGTTAGAGTTCTACAATTTGACAGTTTGACAGGGTTCAAATATGACAGGTTGACAGTCGAGGCTTGAAGGACTTGAACGAGGAGTTTGAAAGTTCAGACTTAGAGCTGACAGTTTCAAAGTTAGAAAGTTCGAGTATTTGACAGTTTGACAGGTTTGAAATTTGATTGAGAGTTTGACAAATTGGGTGCTGATTAGTTTGAAAGTTTGAAAATTTAATAGTTCTTTGATTTGACAGTTTAAGCTAAAGAGCTGAGGAGTTTGAACGTTTGACAGTGTGACAATATCAGAGTTAGGCAGTTCGGTAGTTGAACAGTTTGAGAGTTTGTCAGGTTGGGGGATTGACAGGTTAACAGTTTGAAAACTGTTCGGCCCGTTCGACTGTTTTACATTTTGAAAGTTGTGAAGAGTTGGAGAATATGTTGAGTATGAGATTTGGGGAGTATGCCAGTTTGGCAGGTTCACAGATTAACAGTATAAGCGTTCGAGTGTTTGACAGTTAAAGGGTTAGACAATTGTATAATTTGATAGTTTGGCAAGTTCACAGTGTAACAGTTTGAGAGTTCAACAAATTGGCAAGTCGACATTTGTTTGAGAGATTGACATGTTCCAAGATTGGCATGTCGATCGTTTGACAGTTTGACAGTTGGAAAATGCTCCAGTTCGAAAATTTAGGAGCTGAAGAGTTGTGAAGTTGGCTAGTTCGGGGGTTTGAGAAGTAGAAGTAGAGTTAAAAACCTATTTAACTAGAGTTTCGCATTCTGAGAGTTTGAGAATGTCAGCTAAAGAGTTAGAGTTGGCATTTATTTGGGAGTTTGAAAGATAAGGAATTGGAGAATTTGACGGAAGGTTTGCAGAATTGGATAGTTTCACAATTTAAGAGTTCGAAAGTACGAGAATTTGACAGCTTGACAGGTTGACAATTTGAAAATTGGGCAGTTTGGAATTTTGAAATATCAAAAATTTGACAGTTTGTTAAGAGCTAAAAGTTTACGAGATTGATACTTTTAACAGTTTGACAGTTCCAGAAATTGACAGTATCTTGAACGTTGGACAGATTAAGTGTAGGAAATTTCGAGTATTGGAGGGCTGAACAACAGAAGACTTGGAGAGTTTGAGACTTGGCAAAGCTTGACAGTTCCAAAGATAGAGAGTTGTATAAATTAAAAGTTTGACAGGGTGGCAATTTGACAAGTTGACAGTTTAAGAGCCGAAAATGTTCAAAGTTTAAGAGTATGAAATTTAAGTGTCAAAGGCTTGAAGGACTCGAACGGGGACATTGAAAGTTTGAGATTTGTGAGATTGAGAGCTGACAGTTTCAAAGTTAGAAAGTTAATATTTGACAGTTTGACAGATTTAAAATTTGATTGAGAGTTTGACAGATTGGGTGTTGATTAGAGCTGAAGAGTTTAACGTTTGACAGTTTGACAATATCAGAGTCGGGGAGTTCGATAATTGAACAGTTTGGGAGTTTGTCAAGTTGGCGGATTGACAGGTTAACAATTTGAAAACTTAAGAGTTCGGCCAGTTCTACATTTTGAAAGTTGAAAAGTTAGAAAATATGTTGTTGAGTATGAGATTTGAAGAGTATGTTGAGTATGAATTTGGCAGGTAAACAGATTAACAGTTCAAGGGTTCGATAGTTTGACAGTTAGAGGGTTAGAGAATTGTTTAGTTTGAGACTGCGACAAATTGGCCAGTCGACATTTGTTTGAGAGTTATTGTAAGATTGGGATTTCGATTGTTTGACAGTTTGATAGTTTGAGAATTAAAGAGATTGAGAGAGTCTGACATTTTCAGAGGAAAAAGTTTGGATAACTTGACAGTTTTATGGTTTGAGAGCTAAAGGTATGGACATTTTGACAGTTTTGGAGTTCGCCAGTTTAGTATTTCGCGAGTTGAAGAATCTGACAAAATGTGATTGCAACCACATTTTGAGCGTTCGATCGTTGAATCGCGGTAAAGTGGAAGAGTGCTATAAAAGTGGCAGACGGTGTGATAATTTCACAGTTGGGAGTTTGACAATTTATAGAGCTGAAGTCATATTAAGTTTGAAAGGTTGACACGTTTACAATTTGACATAATTTCAGCAGTTTTACATATTGAAAGATTTATTTGATAGTCTAAAAGGTTCACAATTTGATAGTTTCTTAGTTTCAATATAGTTGGAGGGTTTGACAGTCATAGAGTTCAAGTTTGACGGTTGATAGTTTGAGAGCTAATGGCTTAGATAGTTGGGTTTGAGAGTTTCACATTGACTGAAAGAAATTTTGTAACTTGGAGCATTGCAGTTTGTGGTTATATAATTTAATATGTAATTCGACAGCTTCATGGTAGAGTTTGATAATTTGATAGTTTGACTGTTAAACAGTTGGACAGTAAGAAAGTTTGACAAATTGACAGTTTGAGAACTGAAGATTTTCAAAGTATTAAGAATAGAGGATTTGAAGGATGGAGAGTATGACAGTTTGGTAGGTTAACAGTTCAATTATTTGACATTTAGAGGGCTAGTGAATGGTATAGTTTGGCAGCTTAAGATATTGGAAGTTTGACAGTTGAAACATTCTCCAGTAATAGTTAGATAGTTCTACATTTTGAAAGTTGAAGAGTTGGAGAATATGTTGTTGATTACGAGATTTGGAGAGTATGACAGTTTGGCAGGTCGACAGATTAACAGTTTAACGGTTCGACTGTTTGACAGTTAGAGGGTTGTATGGTTTGATAGTATGGCAAGTTCACAGTGTAACAGTTTGAGAGTTCGACAAGTTGGAAAGTCGACATTTGTTTGAGAGTTTGACATGTTCCAAGATTCAGACTTCGATCGTTTGACAGTTTGATAGTTTGAGAACTAAAGTCACTCAGAGTTGGAGAATAAGAAAGTTTGAGAGTATGAGATTTGAGAGACAAAGAGTTGAAGGGTTGGAAGAGTCGATAGTTTGAAATTTTGTGACTTGGAGGGTGCAAGAGCTTGAAGTGCTTGTGGGTTTAACGGTATAAAAACTTGATATTTTGACAGGTTGAGGATTAGGAAAATAAAAAGTTTGATAGTTTTAAAGCGGAAGGTTTGCAAAATTTGACACCTTGACAAATCGGCAATTTGACAAACTGATATTTTGAGAGATTAGGATTTTAACAGTTGAGGCGTTGAAAAGGTGAAGAGTTGGAAATTTTAAAAATTGGACAGTTTGATAAGGTGGCAATATGACAAGTTGACAGTCGAAGGCTTGAAGGACTTGCATGGGGAGTTTGAGACTTGAGAGATTGAGAGCTGACAGTTTCAAAGTTCGAGTATTTGACGGTTTGACCGGTTTGAAGGTTTGCAGAATTGGATAGTTTGACAATTTAAGAGTTCGAAAGTACGAGAATTTGACAGCTCGACAGTTTGGCAATTTGACAAATTGATATTTAGGGAGATTAGGATTTTTTAGTTGGAGAATCTGAAAATTGGGCATTTTGAGATTTTGAAATCTCGAAAATTTGACAGTTTGTTAAAAGCTAAAAGTTTACGAGTTTGACACTTTAACATTTTGACAGTTCGAGAGATTGACAATATGAAACTAGAAGGGTTAGAAAGCTAAGGGGGTTTGAGAGTTTCAGAGTTGGGATATGAAAGTTTGAGAGTATGAAAAGGCTTGAACGCTGGACAGATTAAGTGTCTGGCAGTGCTGAACAACAGAAGACTTGGAAAGTTTGAGAGGTGGCAAAGTTTGACAGGGTGGTAATTTGACAAGTTGACAGTTTAACAGCTGAAAATTTTCAAAGTTTAAGAGTATGAAATTTAAGAGTCGAAAGCTTGAAGGACTTGAACGGGGAGTTCGAAAGTTTGAGACTTGAGAGATTGAGAGCTGACAGGTTTGAAATTTGATTGAGAGTTTGACAAATTGGGCGCTGATTACTTTGACTTTGAAAATTTTAATATCAGAGTTGGGGGAGTTCGATAGTTGAACAGTCTGAAAGTTTGTCAGTATGGCGGATTGACAGGTTAACAATTTGAAAACAGTTAACACTGAGTTCGGCCAGTTCGACTGTTTTACATTTTGAAAGTTGAAGAGTTGGAAAATATGTTGAGTATGAGATTTGGGGAGTATGACAGTTTGGCAGGTTGACAGATTAACAGTTTAAGGGTTCGACTGTTTGACAGTTAGAGGGTTAGAGAATTGTATAATTTGATAGTTTGCCATGTTCACAGTGTAACAGTTTGAGAGTTCAACAAATTGGCAAGTCGACATTTGTTTGAGAGTTTGACATGTTCCAAGATCAGTATCTCAATCGTTTGACAGTTTGATAGTTTGAGAATTAAAGAGTTGGAAAGAGTTTAACAATTTCAGAGAAAAAAGTTTGGATAACTTGACAGTTTTATGGTTTGAGAGCTAAACGTTTGAACTTTTGACAGTTTTGGAGTTCGCCAGTTGAAGAATTTGACAAAATGTGATTGCAACCACATTTTGAGTGTTCGATCGTTTAATCATCAAAAAGTGGTAAACGGGGTAATAATTTCAGAGTTGGAAGTTTGACAATTTTAGAGCTAAAGTCATATTAAATTTCACAGTTTGACACATTGACAATTTGACACAATTTCACCAGTTTTACAGAATGAAAGTTTTAGTTGATAGTCTGAAAGTTTCACAATTTGATAGTTTCAATATAGTTGGAGGGTTTGACAGTTTTAGAGTTAGAGCTTGACATTTGATAGTTTGGGAGCTAATGGCTTAGATAGTTGGGTTTGAGAGTTTCACATTTGGAGAATATGAAATTTTGAGTTGTGAGATTTAAGAAACAAATAGTTAAAGGGTTTGAAGGTTGGAGAGTTGGAAAGAATTTTTCTGACTTGCAGCGATGAATAGCCTAAAGTGTTTGTGGGTCTGACAATTTAATAGTTCGACAACTTCATGGTTAGAAAATTCTAAAGTTTAATAGTCTGAAAGCGAATGGCTTAACAGTTTAACAGTTGGCCAGTGAGAAACTTCAACAGCTTGACAGTTTGAGAGTTGGATGGTTTGACAGTGTAAGTGCTTGAAACTTTAAGTGTTAGAGCACTGAGCACTTGGAGAGTTTAAGAAATTGAGAGATTAAGAGCTGACACAGTTTCACAGTTCTGACAGGTTGACAGTTTAAGAGCTGAAAATTTTCAAAGTATAAGAGTATGAAATTTAAAAGTCGAAGACTTGAACGGGGACTTTAGAGATTTGTAAGATTGAGAGCTGACAGTTTCAAAGTTAGAGACAGTTTGACAGGTTTGAAATTTGATTGAGAGTTTGATAGATCGGGTGCTGATTAGTTTGAGAGTTTGAAAATTTAATAGTTCGACGGTTTGACAGTTTAAGCTAAAAAGCTGAAGAGTTTAACGTTTGACAGTTTGACAACATCAGAGTTGGGGAGTTCGATAGTTGAACAGTTTGGAAGTTTGTCAAGTTGGCGGATTGCCAGGTTAACAATTTGAAAACTTAAAAGTTCGCCCAGTTCGACAGTTCTACATTTTGAAAGTTGAAGAGTTGGAAAATATGTTGTTGAGTATGAGATTTGAAGAGTATATTGAGTATGAGTTTGGTAAACAGATTAACAGTTCACAAGGGTTCGACTGTTTGACAATTAGAGGGTAAAAGAATTGTTGTAGAATTGTATAGTTTGAGAGATCGACACATTGGCCAGTCGACATTTGTTTGAGAGTTGTTCCAAGCTTGGGACTTCGATCGTTTGATAGTTTGAGAACTGAAGAGTTAAAGAGAGTTTGACAATTTCAGAGGAAAAAGTGTCAATAACTTGACAGTTTTATGGTTTGAGAGCTAAACGTTTGCACACTTTGACAGTTTTGGAGTTCGCCAGTTTAGTATTTTGCGAGTTAAAGAATTTGACAAAATGTGATTGCAACCACATTTTGAGTGTTCGATAGTTGAATCGCCGAAAAGTTGGAGAGTGAAAAAGCTTGAAGCTTCAGAATTGGGAGTTTGATAGTTATAGAGCTGAAGTCATACTAAGTTTGACAGTTTGACACGTTGACAATTTGACACAATTTCAGCAGTTTTACAGATTGAAAGTTTTAGTTGATAGTCTGAAAGTGTCGCAATTTGATAGTTTCTTAGTTTCAATATAGTTGGAGGGTTTGACAGTTGGGGAGTTTTAAGGTCGGGAGTGTTAGAACACTGAGGATTTGGAGAGTTTGAAAGATTAAGAGATTAAGAGCTGACAGGGTTTGACAGTTTCATAGTTTGACATGTTGACAGTTTGAGAGCTGAAGAATTTCCGAGTATTAAGAATAAAGCATTTGAAGGATGGAGAGTATGTCAGTTTGGTAGATTAACAGTTCGAGGGTTAGTGAATGGTATAGTTTGGCAGGCTAAGATATTGGAAGTTTGACAGTTGAAACATTCTCCAGCAAGAAAATTTGGGAGCTGCAGAGTTATGGAGTTGGCTATTTCGGGAGTTGGAGAACGTTAGCTAAAGAGTTAAAGAGTTGGCATTTATTTGGGAGTTCGACCATTTGATAGTTTGACAGATAAAGTTTGATAGTTTGACAGTTTGTTAAGAGCTAAAAGTTTGACACTTTAACAGTTTGACAGTTCGAGAGATTGACAGTATGAGACTAGAAGGGTTTGAAAGATAAGGGGGTTTGAGAGTTTTGGACTTGGGATATTGGAGCTTAAGTGTATAAGAGGGCTTGAACGTTGGACAGATTAAGTGCATGAAATTTCGAGTCTGGCAGCGCTGAACAACAGAAGGCTTGGAAAGTTTGAGAGGTGGCAAAGTTTGACAGTTTCAGAGTTACGGAGTTTGACAGGGTGGCAATTTGACAAGTTGACAGTTTAAGAGCTGAAAATTTTTAAAGTTTAAGTATGAAATTTAGTTTGAGACTTGAGACAGTTATAAAGTTATAAAGTTCGAGTATTTGACAATTTAACAGATTTGAAATTTGATTGACAGTTTGACAAATTGGGCGCTGGGGGTTAACAGTGCGTTCGGCCAGTTCGACAGTTCTACATTTTGAAAGTTGAAGAGTTGGAGAATATGTTGAGATTTGGAGAGTATGACAGTTTGACAGATTAACAGTTTAACGCCGGTTCGACTGTTTGACAGGTAGAGGGTTGTATAGTTTGACAGTATGGCAAGTTCATAGTGTAACAGTTTGAGAGTTCGACAAGTTGGAAAGTTGACATTTGTTTGAGAGTTTGACATGTTCCAAGATTGAGACTTCGATCGTTTGACAGTTTGATAGTTTGAGAACTAAAGAGTTAGAGAGAGTCTGACATTTTCAGCGGAAAAAGTTTGGATAACTTGGCAGTTTTATGGTTTGAGAGCTAAACGTTTGGACACTGACAGTTTTGCAGTTCGCCAGTTTAGTATTTCGCGAGTTAAAGAATCTGACAAAATGTGATTGCAACCACATTTTGAGTGATAGAAGGTGTGATAGTTTCATAGTTGGGAGATCGACAGTTATAGAGCTGAAGTTATATTAAGTTTGACAGTTTGACACGTTGACAATTTGACACAATTGCAGCAGTTTTACAGATTGTAAGTTTTAGTTGATAGCCTGAAAGTTTCACAATTTGATAGTTTCTTAGTTTCAATGTAGTTGGAGGGTTCCACAGTTTTAGAGTTAGAGTTTGACAGTTGATAGTTTGAGAGCTAATGGCTTAGATAGTTGGGTTTGATGAATAGCCTGAAGTATTTGTAGGTATGACAATTTAATAATTCGACAGTCGGACAGTAAGAAAGTTCGACAGATTGACAGTTTGAGAGTTGAATGGTTTGAAAGCTAATTGAGTTTGAGGGTCGGGATATGAAAGTGGAAGATTTAAAGAGCTTGAACGTTGGACAGTTTAAGCGCTTGAAACTTTGAGTGTTAGAGCGCTGAGGATCTGGAGAGTTTGAGAGATTGAGAGATTAAGAGCTGACAGAGTTTGACAATTTGACAGGTTGACAGTTTGAGAGCTGAAGAATTTCAAAGTATTAAGAATAGAGGATTTGCAGGATGGAAAGTTTGAAAGTTGGAGAGTAAACACTTTGGTAGGTTAACAGTTAACAGCTTAATAGTTCGATTGTCTGACAGTAAGAGGGTTAGTAAACGGTATAGTTTGGCAGGATAAGATATTGGAAGTTTAACAGTTTCACAATTTATGAGTTCGAGAAGACGAGAATTTGACAGCTTGACAGGTTGGCAATTTGACAAATTGATATTTAGAGAGATTAGAATTTTAAGAGTTGAGGCGCTGAAAAGGTCAAGAGTTGAAGAGTCTGAAAAATTCGACAGTTTGAGATTTTGAAATCTCGAAAAGTTGGCAGTTTGTTAAGAGCTAAAGGTTTACGAGTTTCACAGTTGGAAACTTCGAGAAATTGACAGTTTGAGACTAGAAGGGTTTGAAAGCTAAGGGAGTTTGAGAGTTTCAGAGTTGTGATATGAGAGTTTGAGAGTATGAGAGGGCTTGAACGTTGGACATATTAAGTGTCTGACATTTTGAGTATTGGAGCGCTGAACAACAAGACTTGGAGAGTTTTGGAGCTGGCAAAGTTTGACAGTTTCAGAGTTAGATGGTTCTACAATTTGACAGTTCGACAGGGTCGCAATTTGACAAGTTGAGTTAAAGAGTTAGGAGTATAAAATTTAACAGTCGAAGGCTTAAAGAACTTGAACGGGGAGTTTAAAAGTTTGAGACAGAGATTGACAGCTGACAGTTTAAGCTAAAGAGCTGAAAAGTTTAAACATTTGACAGTTTGACAATACCAGAGTTAGGGAGTTGAACAGTTTGGGATTTTGTCAGGTTGGCGGATTGACAGGTTAACAATTTGACTAAGAGTTCGTCCAGTTCGACAGTTCTACATTTTGAAAGTTGAAGAGTTGGAAAATATGTTGTTGAGTATGAGATTTGAAGAGTATGTTGAGTATGAGTTTGGTAAACAGATTAACAGTTCAAGGGTTCGACTGTTTGACAATTAGAGGGTAAAAGAATTGTTGTAGAATTGTATAGTTTGAGAGGTCGACAAATTGGCCAGTCGACAACTGTTTGAGAGTTGTTCCAAGATTGGGACTTCGATCGTTTGAGAACTAAAGAGTTAGAGAGAGTTTGACAATTTCAGAGAAACAAGTTTGGATAACTTGACAGTTTTATGGATTGAGAGCTAAACGTTTGGACACTTTGACAGTTTTGGAGTTCGCCAGTTTATTATTTTGCGAGTTGAAGAATTTGACAAAATGTGATTGCAACCACATTCTGATCGTTGAATCGCCGAAAAGTGGAAGAGTTATAAAAAAGTGATAGAGGGTGTGATAGTTTCAGAGTTTGGATTTTGACAGTTATAGAGCTGAAGTCATATTAAGTTTGACACAATTGCAGCACTTTTACAAATTGAAAGTTTTAGTTGATAGTTTGAGTTTGAGTTTGACGGTTGATAGTTGGGTTTGAGAGTTTCACATGTGGAGAATAATATGTGTGTTTCAGATTTAGGAGACAAATAAGTTAAGCGGTTTGAAGGTTGGAGAGTTGGATGGTTTGACAGTTTCAGACTTAGAGAATATAAATGTTTAAGAGTAGAGTTTGGAAGACTTTCATAGTTTGATAGTTTGACAGTTAAACAGTTGGGCAAAGTTCGACCGATTGACACTTTGAGAGTTGGATGGTTTGACAGTGTATGTGCTTGAAACTTTAAGTGTTAGAGCACTGAGGATTTGGAGAGTTTGAGAAACTAAGAGCTCACAGAGTTTGACAGTTTCACAGTTTGACAGGTTGACAGTTTGAGAGCTGAAGAATTTCAAAGTATTAAGAATGGAGGATTTGAAGTATGGAGAGTCTGACAGTTTGGTAGGTTAACAGTTCGATTGTTTGACAGTTAGAGGGTTATTGAATGGTATAGTTTGTCAGGCTAAGATATTGGAAGTTTGACAGTTGAAAAGTTTGGAGCTGAAAAGTTGGCTAGTTTTGAGGGTTTGAGAAGTAGAAGTGAAGAGTTAAAGAGTTTGAGAGTTGGACAGTTTTAAAATTAAACATCCATCGAGTTTAAGATTTTGACAGTTTAAGAGTTAAAGAGATGGCATGTATTTGGGAGTTTGACGGTTTGAGAGATAAATAATTGGAGAATTTGACGGTATGAGAAGATCTAAACATTTTAGAGACTTTCGCAGCTACATAGCTGAGAGTTGAGAGCTGCAAACTTGGAGAGTTTGCGAGTTGGACAGCTGGAGAGTTTTAGAATATGAGACTTGTAAATTTGGATTTTGAGAGCTTCACAGTTGGAGAATATGAATGTTTATTAAGGGTATGAAATTTGACGTTAGAGAGTTGGGGGAATCGAAGGAGTTAATCTAAAAATCAATGCAGAAATAAGTCTCAAGAGTCAAGAGAATAAACAGAAACGATACAATGGCAAAATCATGAAAAAATTAAAAAGGAAAAGATTATGGTATTGCGTTTTATTTCATCAGAGCACCTTCACGAAAAATGTCACCATATCCTGTTTTGATAGATAAGTTCTTAGATTCTAACACTCACCGTCACTCTCAGCTTGAATATCCACGTCTGCTTTATTGTCAAAAACAGCCAAATGACGATCCAGAAGAACAGATGCAGGATCCCTCCAACAATGCAGGCGAGCGTCGTGTCATCCAAGCTGCCTTTATAAAGAACGGTGTAATCATGAAGAAGAGGCGCGTTGCAGATCCCAACCGACACAAGCACGCACAGGGCCGCACAGTGTGTGAAGTAGCCCCATTTGTTGCCGCCTCCTTCTTTCAGCATTATCACCTTCCTTTCGCGTTCTTGGTTCAAAAACGCATTGAACCTGAAGAGATACAACGTTAGGCCGATTTAGGCGAATTATCGGAGACTATACCTGGTGTGGCCGTAAAGATACAACACTAGACTAGAGGAGAGGATGAGTAGAGTGGACAGCATGTAAAGTGCGAGACTAACTTGTGGATTAAGCAAAAACGGCGACATCTTGCTGAAAGTGAATAAGGTACTGGATTCATGTTTGAGCAAAGGTAGAGTCTTCCAACCGCCTACGATTTGAACCTGTAACCATAAAGGTAAATCATCACCCCCATTTCATCTATTGAACTTACTTTGTACAAGATAGACATTCCGGCATACGCCAGGAGAGTATGCAGGGCGTTGATAAGAAGTTGGAAGGAGAAAATTGTGCCGAGACATTTGTTCGTGGACCAGAAAATCGCCGGGTATCGGATGGAGTAGACCATAAGCGCGATAACCAAGTTCATGTACTCCACGCTCACCGAGCTTCCCCATCCGGTCTCTGCAAAGGGAATCAATGGAGCTCGTTCTCTGCGACCGAGTTTCACGACTTACCGATATTCTTGAGCTCGTAGTTCGTGTGATTTTCGTGGCCAATAAAGTCTTTTAAAGTTTTGATAACAGTATTTGTCACAACCGAGTTACTAGTGAAAGGGAGTGGGGTGAGCGGCGACGGAGTGGTAATTGCAGCTCTTTTGACTTGCGAAATCGATGCGGCGTTGGTATTGTTCGCGGTCATGAAGCTTAAAATCACCATTCGGTCCTTATGAAGGCCCATAAAATCTAAATCGGTTCGCCAAATCCAATCTGCAAGAAAAGTTCACGTGAGGTTGTTGGTTCTTACGTTTTCTTGTTGTGTTGATCGTGGCGAAGGTTGGACAACTTTACAGCTCCCCACATTATATTATTAGCACAATAATTGGTCTTAAGAGCGGGATTAATTGCCCGAATCCTGGTTACAATGCCTCCCTGGCTTCTGAGAACACTTGCCAGTAGTTACAGAGCTCTCAAGTCATTGTATAGTTTCTCGGAATAAATTACAACCACTTCGGAGTAAAAAAGCGTAATGCTTATCTGCAAACGTGTTAGCGATTCGTCTGGCTTACTGTTGCATGTCTTTACAATGCATGTCCCACGATTTATGATAAATCACTTAGAGCAAGTTATGTGTTGGGAGTAATGTACACGAAACATGAAGTCTCGCGTTCTCGTGTTATAAAATTCTACCCTGTATGTTGATGAATTGCACGTTCCATAGAATGAGTGGAAAACAGAAGCGACATGTTTTCTAAAAGGCAATTAAAACAACAAACTGCAATTTGCATTATGTGAACAGTTGTCGCCGACGTTTCAAAACGATGAGATGGAAATGACACCGGGTGCTGTTACGAAAAGTTTCAATTATGCTTGAAGTGGTTTCAACAGTTAGTTGGACATGAGATGTGCTATAAAGAAATTTATCAAATCTGCAGTTTTCTTTTCTACCCCGGGATGTGCCTACTGTGCGCCCATTTTTGAAACTACGGTTCCTAAAAAACTACTAACTCTCGAATTATAACTTTACCGATAAAAAATGTTCCAAGGTTGTTAGTTCGTCGAATGAACATGAGTTTATGTGAATATTTAATTAACTAAATCGGAGCTATAAATTGTTTTTCTGGCAAAGTATGTTACGATAAGACCCGGTGAAGAGTGATTTCTGAAAGAATAATTATTTTCTTCGCTTGATTGTACACAAAAATGCTTCAGTATGAATTCCTGAATATACGTGACAAAAGAGATTCTGTACACACAATTAGAAATTGCCTTAGAGAAGCTAATATCTACATCAAAGCTCCTGCTCCTGACTCACTTCTCACCAGAGAACATCGAGATGTCAGACTACAAATTGCCAAAACTCATTTTAAATACAAGCCGAACATTCGATCAAGGCTTTAAGGTTTTTAAGATTTATTTTATACTCGTCAGATAAATGTGCCCCTGTTTATAGCGTCTAATCAATGTAACTTTAGGCCCTCAAGTACATTTTGGTGGAGTCTCCGTTTTTGTTTGGAGTGGCATTTCATATAATAGGCGCACATAGTTGGTTAGACTTACAATTTGTGAAACCAAATATTGAAAGACACTACCTAAACCCGAGAACAAAGGAAGAAATGAATTAGTTAAAATCACTCCCAAAACAAGACAACGACGAGGAAAACTAAATAGTTACTAAATAACTTACCGAAACTGTGACAGACTTCGAAAACAAGACCAACGGAGTAACGCAATAGCTAGATAGTTCGGGAGCCCGAGAAAAATAAACGAAACGAAATAGTTAAAGACAGTAACGATACACTAGATAAATTAAGGAAACGAAATAGTTAAACACCCTCGATAAATATGACAATACGAAAGAAACGAAATTGTTAAAAACCCTCTGTACACCCGAGAAAAATAAAGGAAACGAAATAGTTAAAAACAATTTCCATACACGAGATAAATTAGGGAAACGAAATAGTTAAAAAGCCTCTCTAAACCCGGAAACAAAGAAGGAAAAGAACTAGTCACTCTCTTAACAAGAGAACAACGAGGAAAAAGAAATAGTTAAAAATCCCACCTAAATTGTGACAGAAAACCCGAAAATCCGGAGGAAACGAAATAGTTAGAGAGTCCCTAAACCCGAGAAAAAGCAGGAAAACGAAATACTTAAAGACACCCCCAAAACCCGACAAATATGAGGAAAACGAAATACCTAAAGACAGTCCCTAAACCCGTAAAAAAAAACGAGGGAAACGAAATAGTTAAAGACCCGAAAACAACGGAGGAATCCAAATAGTTATACAGTAACTAAACTTGAGAACGAGGAAAAAGAAAGCACTTAAAAAGATCCTAAAACCGAGAAAAAGGAGGAAAACGAAATAATTAAATACCCTTTTTGAACGCGACAAAAATTAAGGAAACGAAATAGTTAAAGATAGTCCCTAAAGCCGAGAACATCGAAAAAAAAAATTAAAGACATTCTATAAACCCTAAACCCGAGACAAAGGACGAAAACGAAATAGTTGAAGACACTCCCAAAACTCGACAAATATGAGGGAAACGAAATAGCTAAAAACCCGAGAACACAGGAAGAAACGAATCAGTTAAAGTCACTACCTAAACAAGTTAAAAATCCTACCTAAATAGTAACAGAGACCCCAAAAACCCGAACAACGGAGGAAACGAAATAGTTAGACAGTCCCTAAATCCGATAAATAGGAGGAAAACGAAATAGTTAAAGACCCGACAAATATGAAAGAAACTAAAAAATAAGAAATAACTAAACGCTAGAACAATGTGGAATAGGTTTTCCCTATAAGAAAATAACTAAACCCAAAAAAATAAGGAAACGAAATAGTTAAAAATTCTCTCTAAACCCGAGAAAAATTAGTGAAAAGAAATATAATGAAAGACACTCTCTAAACCCGCGGACGCAGGAAGAAACGAATTAGTTAAAGTCAAAGACAATCGCTAAAATCCGAAAACAACAGATGAGTATAGGCAATAGCTAAAGACAGTCCATAAACCCGAAAACAAGGAGCGCAACAAAATAGTTAAAAATTCTACCTAAACCCGAGATTAACGAAAGAAACTAAAAAGTGACAGGGACGAAAACCGGAAAATAACGGAGGAAACGAATTAGTTAAAACAATAGTTAAAGACACTCCCTAAAGGCAAATGAGGAAAACGAGATAGTTAGACTCTAATTAAACTTTAGAAAAATTAAGGAAACGAAATAAGTAGTAAAAGACAGTCCCTAGATTCGAAAACAAAGGGGGAAACGAATTAGTTAAAAACCCTCTATAAACCCACGACAAATGAGAGAAACAGAATAGTTATAGAAGAACGAGGGCAACTTAATAGTTAAAGACTGCCCCTACAGTTGGGAACAAGGAGGACAACAATATGGTTAAGGACCCTCCATAAACTCGAAATAAATAAGGCAAACCAATAGTTAAAGACCCTACCTAAACCAGAGAACAACGAAGAAAATTTAACAGTGACAGATACTCCGAAAACAATGGAGGAAACAAAATAGTTAAGGCAGTTAAGACGAAACGGAGGAATCCAGTTATACAGTCCCTAAACTCGAGAACGAGGAGGAAAAAAATACTTAGACCCTCCTTAAACCCGGGGACAATAATTCGGAAAACGAAATAGTTATAACGTCCCTAAACTCGAGAAGAATGAGGGAAAAATTAATTTTTAAACCCAAACCAAAGGGTGGAAACGAAATAGGTACAGACCCTCCATAAATTAGGGAATAATGAAATAGCTAAAGACAGTCCCTATATCCGAGATAAATGATGGAAACGAAATAGTTAAAGATAGTCCTAAACCCGAAACAAACGAGGAAAACTAAACAGTTAAAGACCCTCCCAAAACCCGACAAATATGAGGGAAACGAAATAGTTAAAGACCCGAAAACAACGAGGAATTACAAATAGTTATACAGTCCCTAAACTCGAGACTTAAAGACCCTCCCAAAGAGTTCCTAAACATAAAAAAAGGAGGAAAACGAAATAGTTAAATACCATTCTTGAACCCGACAAAAATGAGATAAACGAAATAGTTAAAGACAGTCCCTAAACAGGAAAAAAAAAATAGGAAAACGAAATAGTTAAAGACCCTCCCAAAACTCGACAAATATGAGGGAAACGAAATAGATAAATACCCGAAAACAAAGAGGAATTACAAATAGTTATACAGTCCCTAAACTCGAGACTTAAAGACCCTCCCAAAAAGTTCCTAAACCCAAAAAAAGGAGGAAAACGAAATAGTTAAATACCATTCTTGAAGCCGACAAAAATGAGATAAACGAAATAGTTAAAGACAGTCTCTAAACCCGAAAAAAAAAAACTAGGAAAACGAAATAGTTAAAGACCCTCCCAAAACCCGACAAATATGAGGGAAACGAAATAGCTAAACCGAAAAAAACGAGGGAAACGAAATAGTTAAAGACCCGAAAACAACGAGGAATTACAAATAGTTAATACAGTCCCTAAACTCGAGACTTAAAGACCCTCCCAAAGAGTTCCTAAACATAAAAAAAGGAGGAAAACGAAATAGTTAAATACCATTCTTGAACCCGACAAAAATGAGATAAACGAAATAGTTAAAGACAGTCCCTAAACAGGAAAAAAAAATAGGAAAACGAAATAGTTAAAGACCCTCCCAAAACCCGACAAATATCAGGGAAACGAAATAGCTAAAGACAGTCCTTAAACCCGAAAAAAAAACGAGGGAAACGAAATAGTTAAAAACACGAAAACAACGAGGAATTACAAATAGTTATACAGTTCCTAATCTCGAGACTTAAAGACCCTCCCAAAGGGATCTTAAACCCGAGAAAAAGGAGGAAAACAAAATAGTTAAAAACCCTTCTTCAACCCGACAAAAATGACAGAAACGAAATAGTTAAAGAAAGTCCCTAAACCCGAAACAAAAACTAGGAAAACGAAATAGTTAAAGACCCTCCCAAAGCCCGACAAATATGAGGGAAACGAAATAGCTAAAGACAGTCCCTAAACAGGAAAAAAACTAAGAAAACGAAATAGTTAAAGACCCGAAAACAACGAGGAATTACAAATAGTTATATAGTCCCTAAACTCGAGACTTAAAGACCCTCCCAAAGAGATCTTAAATCCGAGAAAAAGGAGGAAAACAAAATAGTTAAATACCCTTCTTGAACCCGACAAAAATGAGAGAAACGAAATAGTTAAAGACAGTCCCTAAACCCGAAAAAAAAAAACTAGGAAAACGAAATAGTTAAAGACCCTCCCAAAACCCGACAAATATGAGGGAAACGAAATAGCTAAAGACAGTCCCTAAACCCGAAAAAAACGCGGGAAACGAAATAGTTAATGACCCGAAAACAAGGAGGAATTACAAATAGTTATACAGTCCGTAAACTCGAGACTTAAAGACCCTCCCAAATAGATCCTAAACCCGAGAAAAAGGAGGAAAACGAAATAGTTAAATACCCTTCTTGAACCCGACAAAAATGAGATAAACGAAATAGTTAAAGACAGGCCCTAAACCCAAAAAAAAACTAGGAAAACGAAATAGTTAAAGACCCTCCCAAAACCCGACAAATATGAGGGAAACGAAATAGGTAAAGACAATCCCTAAACCCGAAAAAAAAAACTAGGAAAACCAAATAGTTAAAGACCCTCCCAAAACCCAACAAATATGAGGAAAACGAAATAGCTAAAGACAGTCCCTAAACCCAAAAAAAACGAGGGAAACGAAATAGTTAAAGACCCGAAAACAAGGAGGAATTACAAATAGTTATACAGTCTCTAAACTCAAGACTTAAAGACCCTCCCAAAGAGATCCTAAACCCGAGAAAAAGGAGGAAAACGAAATAGTTAAACACCCTTCTTGAACCCGACAAAAATGAGATAAACGAAATAGTTAAAGACAGGCCAGGCCCTAAACCCAAAAAAAACCTAGGAAAACGAAATAGTTAAAGACCCTCTCAAAACCCGACAAATATGAGGGAAACGAAATAGGTAAAGATAGTTCCTAAACCCGAAAAAAAACGAGGGAAACGAAATAGTTACAGACCCGAAAACTACGAGGAATTACAAATAGTTATACAGTCCCTAATCTCGAAACTTAAAGACCCTCCCAAGGAGATCCTAAACCCGAGAAAAAGGACGAAATCGAAATAGTTAAATACCCTTCTTGAACCCGACAAAAATGAGATAAACGAAATAGTTAAAGACAGTCCTTAAACCCGAAAAAAAAACTAGGAATACGAAATAGTTAAAGACCCTCCCAAAACCCGACAAATATGAGGGAAACGAAATAGCTAAAGACAGTCACTAAACCCGAAAAAAAAAACGAGGGAAACGAAATAGTTAGAGACCCGAAAACAACGAGGAATTACAAATAGTTATACAGTCCCTAAGCTCGAAACTTAAAGACCCTCCCAAAGAGATCCTAAACCCGAGAAAAAGGAGGAAAACGAAATAGTTAAACACCCTTCTTGAACCCGACAAAAATGAGATAAACGAAATAGTTAAAAACAGGCCAGGCCCTAAACCCAAAAAAAAACCTAGGAAAACGAAATAGTTAAAGACCCTCCCAAAACCCGACAAATATGAGGGAAACGAAATAGCTAAAGACAGTCACTAAACCCGAAAAAAAAAACGAGGGAAACGAAATAGTTAGAGACCCGAAAACAACGAGGAATTACAAATAGTTATACAGTCCCTAAGCTCGAAACTTAAAGACCCTCCCAAAGAGATCCTAAACCCGAGAAAAAGGAGGAAAACGAAATAGTTAAATACCCTTCTTGAACCCGACAAAAATTAGAGAAACCAAATAGTTACAGACAGTCCCTAAACCCGAAAAGAAAACTAAGAAAACAAAATAGTTAAAGACCCTCCCAAAACCAGACAAATATGAGGAAAACGAAATAGCTAAAGACAATCCCTAAACCCGAAAAAAAAACGAGGGAAACGAAATAGTTAAAGACCCGAAAACAAGGAGGAATTACAAATAGTTATATAGTCCCTAAACTCGAGACTTATAGACCCTCCCAAAGAGATCCTAAAGCCGAGAAAAAGGAGGAAAACGAAATAGTTAAATACCATTCTTGAAGCCCACAAAAATGAGATAAACGAAATAGTTAAAGACAGTCTCTAAACCCGAAAAAAAAACTAGGAAAACGAAATAGTTAAAGACCCTCCCAAAACCCGACAAATATGAGGGAAACGAAATAGCTAAAGACAGTCCCTAAACCCAAAAAAAAACGAGGGAAACGAAATAGTTAAAGACCCGAAAACAAGGAGGAATTACAAATAGTTATACAGTCCCTAAACTCAAGACTTAAAGACCCTCCCAAAGAGATCCTAAACCCGAG
Source organism: Diaperis boleti (assembly GCA_963583935.1). Classification (NCBI taxonomy): domain Eukaryota; kingdom Metazoa; phylum Arthropoda; class Insecta; order Coleoptera; family Tenebrionidae; genus Diaperis; species Diaperis boleti. The sequence goes on from OY757242.1 coordinate 12,966,562, forward strand.
AAAAAGGAGGAAAACGAAATAGTTAAACACCCTTCTTGAACCCGACAAAAATGAGATAAACGAAATAGTTAAAGACAGGCCAGGCCCTAAACCCAAAAAAAAACCTAGGAAAACGAAATAGTTAAAGAACCTCCCAAAACCCTACAAATATGAGGGAAACGAAATAGGTAAAGATAGTCCCTAAACCCGAAAAAAAACGAGGGAAACGAAATAGTTATAGACCCGAAAACTACGAGGAATTACAAATAGTTATACAGTCGCTAATCTCGAAACTTAAAGACCCTCCCTCCCAAAGAGATCCTAAACCCGAGAAAAAAGACGAAATCGAAATAGTTAAATACCCTTCTTGAACCCGACAAAAATGAGATAAACGAAATAGTTAAAGACAGTCCTTAAACCCGAAAAAAAAACTAGGAATACGAAATAGTTAAAGACCCTCCCAAACCCCGACAAATATGAGGGAAACGAAATAGCTAAAGACAGTCACTAAACAGGAAAAAAAAAATAGGAAAACGAAATAGTTAAAGACCCTCCCAAAACCCGACAAATATGAGGGAAACGAAATAGCGAAAGACAGTCCTTAAACCCGAAAAAAAAAAAACGAGGGAAACGAAATAGTTAAAAACACGAAAACAACGAGGAATTACAAATAGTTATACAGTCCCTAAGCTCGAAACTTAAAGACCCTCCCAAAGAGATCCTAAACCCGAGAAAAAGGAGGAAAACGAAATAGTTAAATACCCTTCTTAAACCCGACAAAAATGATAGAAACGAAATAGTTAAAGACAGTTTCTATATCCGAGATAAATTACGAAAACGAAAAAAAAAAAATTCCTTCTAAACCGGGGGAAATGAGACAAACAAAAGGACAGTCCGTAAACCCGAGAACACAGGAGGAAACGAATTAGTTAAAGTCACTCCGTAAACTAGTTAAAAATAGTCCAACGAAATAGTTAAAGATAGTGCCTAAACGAGATAGTTAAACACCTTCGCTAAACCAGAAAAAAATGAGTGAAATGAAATAGTGAACGACACTCCCTAAACCCGAGAACAAAAAAGTAAACAAGAAGAATGTTCTTAAATCCAAGTGGAGTAAATTTAAATTAAAATTTAAATATATCTATGTCGAACTCCACAAACTTTAATAACTGTAAGATTACTAATGGTACATGTTTCGGCAGAATACTTCTGCCATCATCAGCCCTAATTTAACAAGAGATTAATGATACAATTGATGAATTACAAGAGGGGTTCTTACCTTAAAGAATATAAAAAATTATGACATTGACGTAATTTTGAATTAAATTTGACGTTTTCAAAGGGTTACATGATTTTTAAAAGATTTCGTAAAAACAACATTTTATAAATGTAAAAATTAAAAATGGATCAAAGAGAATCTGGTAAGTTTGTTTGAGTGAAAAATTAAAATAGTGAATTAATAATGGGATTATTGAAGTTATTCTGTTCATTTAAACAAGATTTAAATGTTTTCCAGTTTCAAGGCTTTCCTTATTTCCAAAGTCTCGAGAAAATCTAATTTCCGGCCTTTATTGCATTTATGAATCAATTTGGAATTTGATGGTGAAAAACTATGTTTCGTTATTAATATATGATTGGCGAAAGAAGAAGGTGTTGATGGTGGAGGATCAAGATCTGTGTTGTTATAGATGTGCCTGAAATGTTCTTTAATACGGTCTGATATTTTGCGACCTGTCTGACCTATGTAGAATGACTCACAAGTAGAGCAGCTTAATTTGTATACACCTGATGATGATTTGTAATCTAATGGATCTTTATTTTTAATAAAAAATCTGGATAAGTTGTTATCTGTTTTAAATGAAACCTTAAAACCGAAAGCCTTGAAACTGGAAAACAGATCTTGTTTAAATGAACAGAATAACTTCAATAATCCCATTATTAATTCACTATTTTAATTTTTCACTCAAACAAACTTACCAGATTCTCTTTGATCCATTTTTAATTTTTACATTTATAAAATGTTGTTTTACGAAATCTTTTAAAAATCATGTAACCCTTTGAAAACGTCAAATTTAATTCAAAATTACGTCAATGTCATAATTTTTTATATTCTTTAAGGTAAGAACCCCTCTTGTAATTCATCAATTGTATCATTAATCTCTTGTTAAATTAGGGCTGATGATGGCAGAAGTATTCTGCCGAAACATGTACCATTAGTAATCTTACAGTTATTAAAGTTTGTGGAGTTCGACATAGATATATTTAAATTTTAATTTTTTTTAAAAAGTAAACGATATAGCTAAAGACAATTCCTAAAATCCGAGAACAAGAGATGAGTATAGGCAAAAGCGAAAGACAGTCCATAAACTCGTGAACAAAGGAGGAACGAATTAGATAAAGCCACTTCCTAAACCCGAGACTAACGAAGGAAGCTAAAAGTGACAGGAATTCCGAAAACCCGAAAACAACGGTGGAAACGAATTAGTTAAAAAATACTTAAAAACGCTCCCTAAAGACAAATGAGGGAAACGAAATAGTTAAAGACAATCCTTAAATCCGAGAACAACGAGGGAAACGAAATAGTTAAAGACAGTCCCCAGACCCGAGAACAAAGGCGGAGACGATTTAGATAAAAACCCTCTCTAAGCGCACGACAAATGAGGGAAACAAAATAGTTAAAGATAGTCCGCAAACCAGAGAACAATGACAGAAACGTAACAGTTAAACACAATCCTTAAACCCGAGAACAACGAGGGAAACGAGATAGTTAAACACCCTCTCTAAACCCCAATAAAAAATAGTGAAACGAAATAGTTAACACCCTCCCTAAACCCCAAACAACTGAGAGAAACGGAATAGTTAAAGATAGTCCGCAAAACGGAGAACAATGAGGGAAATGAAATAGTTAAAAACAGTCCATAAACCCGAAAGCAACAAGGTAAACGAGATAGTTAAGGACTCTCAGTAAACTTTAGCAAAATTAGGGAAACAAAATAGTTAAAGACAGTCCCTAAACCCGAGAACAAAGGGGAAAACAAATTAGGTAAAAACCCTCTCTAAACCCACAACAAATGAGAGAAACAGAATAGTTAAAGATAGTCCATTAACATAAGAAAAACTAATAGTTAAAGAGCCTCCCTAAAACTGGAACAAAGAGGACAACAAAATGGTTAAGGACCTTAAATGAACTCGAAACAAATACGGGAAACAAATTGTTAAAGACCCTAACCTAAACCAAACAATAACGAAGGAAACCCCAAAACAACGAAGGAAACGAATTAGTTTCAAAAATAGTTAAAGACGCGCCCTAAAGACAAATGGGAAACGAAATAGTTAAAGATAGTACGCACACCGGAAAACAATTAGGAAAACAAAATACATAGTTAAAGACAGTTCTCAAAAACCGAGAACAACGAGGGAAACGAGATAGTTAAGGACTCTCCCTAAACTTTAGAAAAATTAGGGAAACAAAATAGCTTAAGACAGACCCTAGACCCTAGAACAAAGGGGGAAGCAAATTAGGTAAAAAGCCTCTCTAAACCCACGACAAATGATTGAAACAGAATAGTTAAGGATAGTTCGTACACCCGAGAGGAACTAATAGTTAAAGACCCTCCCTAAAGCTGGGAACAAGGAGGACAACAAAATGGTTAAGGACCTTCCATAAACTCGAAACAAATAAGGGAAACAAATAGTTAAAGACCCTAACCTAAACCAAACAATAACGAAGGAAATTAAACAGTGACGGAGACTACGAAAACAATGGAGGAAACTAAATAGTTAAAACAGTCCTTAAACCCGGGATGAGGAAGCGAAACAGTCCCTAAACCCGAGAACAACCAGAGAAATGAAATAGTTAAAGGCAATTAAACCCGAGAACAACGAATAAAATGGAATAGTTAAAAAAACTTCACAAAAAAACGAGAAATAAAATAGTAAAAGACAGTTCGATCCGTGAACGCCTTCATAAATGGTTAGCAACTGTTGTAATTGTTTATGCTACCATGAAGAGTAAGAGCTTCTTTGTTTGTGTACCATGAAGTAATTTTTACTTTCATATCTCATAAGGACATTGAAACTCAATTAATAAAAACAGTACAGTGTGCCCATTTTATCTGTTCACGCCTGACGATTCAGAAGTAGGCAACCTATTAAACATTTCGTCAATATTTTTTTAAGGATTCACATTTCGTATTTGATTAAAAAGATTGTTTTGAATTCATGTTTGGAGTTTTAGACTTAGTATGATTCTTTATTTAAGAAATAAATGTGATTTGTAAAATGTTTAATTTGTTGCCTGTATCTGAATCTTCAGGCGTGAACAGATAAAATGGACACCCTGTATAATTTTTTTTTGGAAAAGTCGCACATTTAGGAACGGCAGTATCAAATTACAGAATTCATTTAATATTCTCAAAGCGAACAACTAACAACCTTGTAAACTTGGGAAGTCCCCAATTTCTGTACATTCAAAAGCCTGACGATCCCAGTTCAGCTAAGTTTAACTATTGTAATTACTAAGACATGAATACTTCATTCTCACTCTGAATTAGTAAACGGGCTGGAATTAAAATCGAACAAAAAACTCAAACTGACGTGGTCACCGTTGTCAATATAACATATGACATTGGCAAAGAGATCGATCAATACCTCTAAATAATTTCTTTATAGCCGCAAAAATACCCTAAAGCTGTGTTCTACACTTTATTCAACCTCGGACAGGTCTTTATTAAATATTCAGATCTCTACAAACAGCCAGTTCGAGCGCGGTTGGAAATTTATTTAAAAATTTATCTGGATACGTGTGTAAGCCGGATCGGAAGAATTGCAAAGCGAATCCCTCGCCAGCGAAAACATGTTTTTATTGGGATAAATTTTGTAAATAGAGGGAGGTCGACAACCTGCCTGAAAACGCCTGAAGATTTTATGAGATAAATTATGATTCTGTCACGTTTGTTGTATTCGAAAAAGCTTTTTTATTTCGTCGATTGTTGACGCGGAAAATCAATCGCAATCTATCAGATAAAAGGAATAAGAAAGGCAAGAATTAGTTACTTGCTAAATAAAAGTCGAAGGTTGGGACTACTACATCTACAGAACAATTTGTGTTGGTAACAACATAATTTACATCGAAATTGGTAAGCCTGTGATTTGGTGCATCAAACAAACATAACCTTACATTTACAAATGCCAATCCGCCAACTTAAATGCAATCTGAATCTATTACCAACTGAATCATTAATAATAATTGTAATTTCACAATATGTACAGGGTGATTCACAAATATTGAACCTCAAATTATATGGCCCCTAGACGTAACAAATCATTTTAATAATCATGCCATACGAACTATTCACTTCGTGAATCACCCTGTATATACTGAAACTGTTGACTCAATGCTTCCACCTCAAAATACGCGGTTTAAATAACGAGATCTGCTCGAACTGAAATTAGGTTTTATACAATTTCCCTGTTATATCAACAGCGAGAATATAGGAGAAGTAAAATGGGAAGCGGAATGCCGAGAACGGAATAGATCGCGGATGCTTTATTAGAGATGATTATTAAGTTAGGTAATTGAATGATGGAATAACTTCCAGGTCTCCGATGCGACCGCATTTAAATATAGATGCTCAGTGATGTTGAATTAATCGTGGGTATTTATGTTTCAAAAGTGGTGTCATCTGAAAGTCCGTCTTCCCGGCCGCACAGCGTTCCGGGAACAGCCGCATTGGGTCGTAATGATTATACCATTAAACCGTGCCATTAAAATTTAAAGCTGGTATTTGAGCGTCAGACTATAAATTATTCAGGGAATTGATTTCAACTGTTGAGTTGAACCTAACAAAGTTGTATGAAAAATTCTGTTTGTGCTATTATTCAGATAAGTATACCAATTACTCGAAAGAAAATAATAGTTATTTGTGTAGAGAAACCAAAAAGTATTTCTTTTCGGGTCTGAAATTTGTCTTGAAATGTCTTTGGAATCATTGGTTCTTTTGTCTAATTTAATTGCCTTTTTTGTCTCCTTTGCACGTTTGTCCTTTAGTCTCTTTGGTCTGTGTCTCCGGTCTCTCGTCTCTCTGATTTCATCGGTCTCCTTTGCCTTTTGGTAGCCACCTTGGTATCTTTCTCTTTGGGTTACTTTTGCATTTTTGTTTCTTTACTGTTTTTAGTCTGTGTTGTTTCTTTAGTCTCTTTGATTTATTTGGTTTTCTTCTCTCTTTTGTTTATTTTGTGTTTGGTTTGTGTCCCTTTGGTCTCCTTATCCTCCTTCTTCTTTTTCGTCTCTTTGTCTGTGTTTCATTAGACTTTTTTCTTTTTGTTTCACCCTATGATCCCTTTGTTCGTTTTGGTCTTGATGATCTTTGCGATCTTTAGTTTTTTAATCTCATTAATCTGTTTTGTCCTTTTAATCTTTTGGCGACATTACTTTTATTAGTCTCTTTCATCTTTTTCTTTTTATATATTTGGTGTCTTTTGATTCTTTTTCCTCTTTCGTCTCACATCTCTTTTTGCATGTGTTTTTTTTTCATATTTGTTCTCTTCATGTTCTTTACTTTGTGTTATCCCTTATGTCTCTTTAGCTTGTTATTTTTAGTCGTCCTTTTGTTTGTGTTGTCTCCTTTCTCTTTTTGTCTCTGTCGTCTGTTTTATACATTTTGTATATTTGTCTCTTGAGTCTCTTTGAATTTTTTCCTTTTTGTTTTTTTTCCATTGCATATTTGTCTCCTTACTACATTTAGTTTGTGTTCTCAATTAAATCTTTTTGGTCTCTTTGATCTCTTTGGTCTCCCTTTTGTCTATCTTGTTTTTTTTCTACCTTTGGTTGTTTTGTCCTCTTTGCTCTTTTTGGCGTCTTCTTTTACATTTGTCTCTTCATTAACTCCAGCCTATTTAGATTCCTTGATCTTTTTGATTTATTTGATCTCTTCAGTTTTTCTATTGGCTTTTAATACACTGCTCACTTTGGTCTCTCCAGTTTCTCTTGTTTTTTTTTTATTTTTTTATCTTTTGTGTATCTGTAGTCTCTATGTTCTTTTTACTATTTTCTTCTACCACTTTTGCGTCTCTTTGGTCTTTAGTCTTTTCGGCAGTTTTTATATCTTTTTTCCTTTTTGTCTTTTTTTGTGTTTTGTGTCTCTGTGGTCTCTTTGTCCTCTACTCCCTTTTGTATATTTGTCTTTTGAGTCTCTTTGAATTTTTTCCTTTTTGTTTCTTTTTTGTCTTATTGTACCCTATGCATATTTGTCTCCTTACCACATTTAGTTTGTGTTGTCTGTTTAATCTTTTTGGTCTCTTTGATCTCTTTGGTCTCCCTTTTGTCAATCTTGTTTTTTTTCTACCTTTGGTTGTTTTGTCCTCTTTGCTCCTTTTAGCGTCTTCTTTTACATTTGTCTCTTCATTAACCCCAGCCTATTTAGTTTCCTTGATCTTTTTGATTTATTTGATCTCTTCAGTATTTCTATTGGCTTTTAAGACACTGCTCACTTTGGTCTCTCCAGTTTCTCTTGTTTTTTTTTTTATTTTTTCATCTTTTGTGTTTCTGTAGTCTCTATGTTCTTTTTACTATTTACTTCTACCACTTTTGCGTCTCTTTGGTCTTTAGTCTTTTCGGCAGTTTTTATATCTTTTTTCCTTTTTGTCTTTTTTTGTGTTTTGTGTCTCTGTGGTCTCTTTGTCCTCTACTCCCTTTTGTATATTTGTCTTTTGAGTCTCTTTGAATTTTTTCCTTTTTGTTTCTTTTTTGTCTTATTGTACCCTATGCATATTTGTCTCCTTACCACATTTAGTTTGTGTTGTCTGTTTAATCTTTTTGGTCTCTTTGATCTCTTTGGTCTCCCTTTTGTCAATCTTGTTTTTTTTCTACCTTTGGTTGTTTTGTCCTCTTTGCTCCTTTTAGCGTCTTCTTTTACATTTGTCTCTTCATTAACCCCAGCCTATTTAGTTTCCTTGATCTTTTTGATTTATTTGATCTCTTCAGTATTTCTATTGGCTTTTAAGACACTGCTCACTTTGGTCTCTCCAGTTTCTCTTGTTTTTTTTTTTATTTTTTCATCTTTTGTGTTTCTGTAGTCTCTATGTTCTTTTTACTATTTACTTCTACCACTTTTGCGTCTCTTTGGTCTTTAGTCTTTTCGGCAGTTTTTATATCTTTTTTCCTTTTTGTCTTTTTTTGTGTTTTGTGTCTCTGTGGTCTATTTGTCCTCTACTCCATTTTGTATATTTGTCTTTTGAGTCTCTTTGAATTTTTTCCTTTTTGTTTCTTTTTTGTCTTATTGTATCCTATGCATATTTGTCTCCTTACCACATTTAGTTTGTGTTGTCTGTTTAATCTTTTTGGTCTCTTTGATCTCTTTGGTCTCCCTTTTGTCAATCTTGTTTTTTTTCTACCTTTGGTTGTTTTGTCCTCTTTGCTCCTTTTAGCGTCTTCTTTTACATTTGTCTCTTCATTAACCCCAGCCTATTTAGTTTCCTTGATCTTTTTGATTTATTTGATCTCTTCAGTATTTCTATTGGCTTTTAAGACACTGCTCACTTTGGTCTCTCCAGTTTCTCTTGTTTTTTTTATTTTTTCATCTTTTGTGTTTCTGTAGTCTCTATGTTCTTTTTACTCTTTTCTTCTACCACTTTTGCGTCTCTTTGGTCTTTAGTCTTTTCGGCAGTTTTTATCTCTTTTTTCCTTTTTGTCTTTTTTTGTGTTTTGTGTCTCTGTGGTCTCTTTGTCCTCTACTCCCTTTTGTATATTTGCCTTTTGAGTCTCTTTGAATTTTTGTTTTTTCTTTGTCTTTTTGTATCCTTTGCATATTTGTCTCCTTACCACATTTAGTTTGTGTTGTCTGTTTAATCTTTTTGGTCTCTTTGATCTCTTTGGTCTCCTTTTTGCCTATCTTGTTTCTTTTTCTACCTTTGGTTGTTTCGTCCTCTTTGCTCTTTTTGGCGTCTTCTTTTACTTTTGTCCCTGCATTAACTTCAGTCTATTTAGTTTCCTTGATCTTTTTGATTTATTTTATCTCTTTAGTTTTCTATTGGCTTTTAAGACCTGCTCACTTTGGTCTCTCCAGTCTCTTTTGTCTTTTTTTTTGTCGTTTGGCCTATTTGATATGTGGTATCTGTTGGTGTCTATCTCTTTGGTGTATAATGTGTACTTTTTCTTTTTCATCTGTGTTCTGTGTCTTTGGTCTTTTTTATCCCTTTTATTTCATTTGTTTTTTTAGTTTTTTGTCTCTTGTGTCTCTGTGGTCTCTTTGTCCTCTTTACTCTTTTCTTCTACCGGTTTTGCGTCTCTTTGGTCTCTTGTCCCACTCATTCTTTTTGGTGTGTTCTATTTCTTGTTTCTTTGTCTGTGTTTCATTAGACTTTTTTGTCTTTTTGTTTCGTTTGTATTTTTGTCTCTTTACCACCTTTGATTTGTATTATCTATTTACTCCTTTGGCCTCCCTTTTGTCATTTTTTTTTCTGTAGTGTTTTTATGATTTTTTAATCTGCGTTCGGTCAGTTTGGTCTCCCTTTTGTCTATCTTGTTTTTTTTCTACCTTTGGTTCTTTCGTCCTCTTTGCTCTTTTTGGCGTCTTCTTTTACTTTTGTCTCTCCATTAACTTCAGCCTATTTAGTTTCCTTGATCCTTTTGATTTATTTGATCTCTTTAGTTTTCTATTGGCTTTTAAGACCTGCTCACTTTGGTCTCTCCAGTCTCTTTTGTCTTTTTTTTGTCGTTTGGCCTATTTGATATGTGGTATCTGTTGGTGTATATTGTCTACTTTTTCTTTTTCATCTGTGTTCTGTGTCTTTGCTCCTTTTTATCCATTTTATCTCAATTGTTTCTATTTTGGTTTTTTGTCTTTTGTGTCTCTGTAGTCTCTTTGTCCTCTTTACTCTTTTCTTCTACCGGTTTTGCGTCTCTTTGGTCTCTTGTCCTACCCATTCTTTTTGGCGTCTTCTATTTTTTGTTTCTTTGTCTGTGTTTCATTAGACTTTTTGTCTTTTTGTTTCGTTTGTATTTTTGTCTCTTTACCACCTTTGATCTGTATTATCTATTTACTCCTTTTGATCTCTTTGGCCTCCCTTTTGTCATTTTTTTTTCTGTAGTGTTTTTATGATTTTTTAATCTGTGTTCGGTCACTTTGGTCTCCCTTTTGTCTATCTTGTTTTTTTTCTACCTTTGGTTCTTTCGTCCTCTTTGCTCTTTTTGGCGTCTTCTTTTACTTTTGTCTCTCCATTAACTTCAGCCTATTTAGTTTCCTTGATCTTTTTGATTTATTTGATCTCTTTAGTTTTCTATTGGCTTTTAAGACCTGCTCACTTTGGTCTCTCCAGTCTCTTTTGTCTTTTTTTTGTCGTTTGGCCTATTTGATATCTGGTATTTGTTGGTGTCTATGTCTTTGGTGTATATTGTCTACTTTTTCTTTTTCATTTGTTTTCTGTGTCTTTGCTCCTTTTTATCCATTTTATCTCAATTGTTTCTATTTTGGTTTTTTGTCTTTTGTGTCTCTGTAGTCTCTTTGTCCTCTTTACTCTTTTCTTCTACCGGCTTTGCGTGTCTTTGGTCTCTTGTCCTACCCATTCTTTTTGGCGTCTTCTATTTTTTGTTTCTTTGTCTGTGTTTCATTAGACTTTTTGTCTTTTTGTTTCGTTTGTATTTTTGTCTTTACCACCTTTGATCTGTATTATCTATTTACTCCTTTTGATCTCTTTGGCCTCCCTTTTGTAATTTTTTTTTCTGTAGTGTTTTTATGATTTTTTAATCTGTGTTCGGTTTCTTTGGTCTATCTTTTGTCTATCTTGTTTTTTTTCTACCTTCGGTTGTTTCGTCCTGTTTGCTCTTTTTGGCGTCTTCTTTTACTTTTGTCTCTCCATTAACTTCAGCCTATTTAGTTTCCTTGATCTTTTTGATTTATTTGATCTTTTTAATTTTCTATTGGCTTTTAAGACCTGCTCACTTTGGTCTCTCCAGTCTCTTTTGTCTTTTTTTTGTCGTTTGGCCTATTTGATATGTGGTATTTGTTGGTGTCTATGTCTTTGGTGTATATTGTCTACTTTTTCTTTTTCATCTGTGTTCTGTGTCTTTGGTCTTTTTTATCCATTTTATTTCATTTGTTTCTATTTTGGTTTTTTGTCTTGTGTGTCCCTGTAGTCTCTTTGTCCTCTTTACTCTTTTCTTCTACCGGTTTTGCGTCTCTTTGGTCTCTTGTCCTACTTATTCTTTTTGGTGTCTTCTATTTTTTGTTTCTTTGTCTGTGTTTCATTAGACTTTTTGTCTTTTTGTTTCGTTTGTATTTTTGTCTCTTTACCACCTTTGATCTGTATTATCTATTTACTCCTTTTGATCTCTTTGGCCTCCCTTTTGTAATTTTTTTTCTGTAGTGTTTTTATGATGTTTTAATTTGTAATCGGCCTCTTTAGTTTTTTTGGGGCCCTTTTGTCTTTTTTGTCGTTTTTTGTCTTTTGTGTTTCTATCGTATCTTTGTCCTCTTTACTTCGTTTTGGTGTCCTATATTCTTTAGTAACTTTGTCTGGTTCTTTAGCCTCCTTGTTCTATTCTGTACTGCCCGAGATCAGATAATTGTACCGATCACTTATATCAAAATACTAGTTATTTGTGTACCAGGGCCAAAAAGTATTTCTTTTTCTGTTTAAATTTAAAAAGAAGGCGGGGACGAAATAACACTTTTTGGCAATAGCGCACACAAAATTTCTGAAGCGAACTTCACTATAGAACTATAAATTTGTCAAATAGTATACATGATTGATTGACAAAATTATTTATAGCAACTGAACGATCGTCTGAACAGTCTATGATATTTTGATTATGTTTACTATTATTATTATTATTGTAACGAATTCTCAACATAATTTTCAGCCACAGTTAAGGACCGCCATCCTCCACGACACTCCGAGGTTAAGATATCAGCACCTCCCTCAGCTAATAAAGATGCTGACGTTCTTCTAAAGCGGGGCCCAGTATAGCAATTTGGAATATTTAAGTACTAGCAATAATGTTTGGCACATTAGCAAAAGTGTGTACTCCCACAACTTGGTTTCAGAATTTTATGAATTAAAAAACATTTTATGGTTGACAGAAGAAATAGGACATTGGGGATAATGTCGATATCAAGATGTAAGGAAAAAAAGCATTGATAGATGGCGCCACTCTCGAACGGATTAAAGGTGATTAAACAGTTGAAACAAATAGTTAGTTTCATTTAAAATTAAAGTCTTTATTACCTTGTGAAAGAAATCCCGCTTCGATCAATCGAGCTTCCATCAACAACTTCGGAACCAGCAAACAGAACGCTATAACTAAATGGACGAAAGGCGCTGTCGGACCTCCGTGTCGAAAAAGCCTACAGCTGCCGTTGTTCGTGAGGATCTCGTTGGCCGGCTCCCTGCTGCAAGTGCTCAACTGCCGCCCCAGCTTAAAACCGTCGTTTGCCAGATTCCCGATCTGCGAAAATCCACCATCAGAAGTGGGATGGAACTTCCGACCTTGCCTTACCTTAAAAAGCGTGGCGATAAGAAAAAGAGGCAGGAGCAAAATCGCCGCCCCCGTCAGTCCTAAACTACAGTTGAGCTCCAGATACGGAACCGCCAAGTTCTCCGGCCACGAGAGCAGGGAATACCCCAGTATCCTCTTCACGCATTTGATGGCAGTGTAAGCTTGCAGCGCCGTCCCGAAAATGCCGTACCACAAAGACCAGAGATTGTTGAGGTGTAGGCAGCTGCAGCACCGCGACGGCTTGGATCTGAAGTGTGTCTTCGGACTGGGTATAGGCTGCGGCGAATTTGTCGTCCTCGTGTCGGTCATCTTTCCATTAGCGAGTTTTATGTCATTGTTGTTTTCGTAAATGTTCGGAGTGCTCCGAGAGGACGAAGACATCTCTCGTTTACCTCGTGGCAGTGATGGTTTCAGTGGTGAAGCGCCCCAGAGCCCTCTGGAATCAAGTAAAACAAAGGCGGGTTAATGGGGTGAATGATGAAGGCGTGAGTCAGTCGGGAAGACACGAGAGATGTTATGAATCGATAGATGCGGAGTGGTCGGTTAAACACAAAAGAGAGGTAATTGGTTTATGCAGGAGCCGCTAGTGTCTTTCAGCCAAAATGTAAGGAGCTACCACGTCAAAGCACTGCGTTTCATAATTAATATCCAATTAATATCTAGTGCTTATGCAGCCGACATTAGCGTCGACCAATTTTGGTGCATAAGCCCCCGATATTACTCCGTCGTACTTTGCCGTGGTGGTTTCAACAATGGCCAAAGCTTTTGTTGAAAAATAAAGCACAAAATACGATCGTTATGGACAAGCATACCGATAAAAGCTCTCCGCGGGAGGTTCGAAACATATTTTCCACTTACAGCTTTTAGTTACTCCGAGTTTTAATTAAATTCCTCATCTGAAGCGCCGGTTTTTCAGCAATAAAACTATTATTTTTATTCTGAGGTTTTGATTAGCTTCGTTAAAAGTGTTAAAAAATGATAAAGCTCCGGAAATATCTTGAGGGTTTCTGAAGTATATTAAAATCCTAAATAAAGACCTGTGTAAATCAGGAAAGCCAAATATAAAATGTGAACTGTGAAACTTTGTGTTTTCTCTATGGTCTATTCTGTACGAGGACGTATTGATAAGTTTCTAGCCGAAGATAGAAAGAGCAATGGAATCTCAAATACAACAATTATTTATTCAAACTTATAAAGTAACTCTAGAACTTAAAAAAAAAACAGTCCTCGACGACACTTATTACCTCTTCATTTGAAGTAAATTTATGTCCTTCAATTGTTTTTTCAGTTTTGGGAATAGATAATATTCTCAGGGAATATGGGAGATGATCAAGCAGTTCAAACACCGATTCGTTTATTTTTTGCAAAGCCAGCAATTTGTGAGCAGGCGCACTGTCTTGCAAAAACAGCACCCCTTGGACACTTTTCCTCCTTTTTTTCGCAAAGTTTTGCCTTTCTCCAAGTAATCCGTAAGAAGTACCCCTTCTTTGTCCCAAAAAATGGAAGCAAGAACTTTTCCTGCTGATTTCTGAACACGAAATTTTTTGTTACCCACTAAACTTTGTGTACGTCTTTACTAAATGTCAAACTAGCATCCATACCAACCGCATTTGTGTTTGACAATCGGAAGGTGTCTAGACCAACTATTTGTCAACACCCCCTCGTATATCTTTTTTTGGCCCATTTCTCTCTGTAGTATCTTTTGTGTCTTTGGTCTGTTTGTTTCTTTTCTGACTTCACTGTTTCTTTTTTACCTTTTATCTTTTTGTCTCTATGCCTCTTAAATGTCTTTGGAATCATTGGCCCTTTGGCTATTACTCTCTTTCCTTTGTGATGTCGCTTTAGTCTTTAACCTTTTTTTCTCTATTGTCATCTTGTTTTTTTTGCTTTCTTTATTTTTTTTCTCTTTTGTACCTGTGCTCTTCTTGGTGTGTTCTGATTTATCTCTTTGCTAGTTTTATCTCTATTGTCACTTTAGCCTCTTTCGTTTCATTGGTCTTTTCGGTTTATTTGATCTTCCAAATCTATTCTCTTCAGTCCTTTAAGTCACTTTGCTCTTCTTGGTCTCTTTGGTCTCGATTGTTTTATTTTGTCATTTGTCTCATTTTTGTTTCTTTAATGTTTTTAGTCTGTGTTGTTTTTTTAGTTTCCTTGCTTTCTTATCTCTTTTGATTTTCTCTTGTCTTTGCGTCGCTTTGGTCCATTTGCCATCCTTATACTTTATGGTGTCGTCTACAGTGTTTGTATCTTTGTCCTTCAATTTTACATAGTCACTTTTGATTTATGATCCCATTGTTCTTTTTGGTCTTGAGTGTCTTTACGGTCTTTAGTTTGTGATATTTCTTTAGTTATTTCTTTGGGGTTCTCTTCTTTCTTTTGAATTTTTGTTTCGTTATTCTTTTTAGTCTGTCTTGTTTCTTTAGCCTCATTTATGTTTTATTTTGTCTTTTGCGTCTCTTTAGTGTCTTTGTCTTCTTCACTCCTTTTAGTGTTTTGTGTCTTTTTTGTTTCTTTTTCTGTATTGTCTCTTTTGAATTTTTTGCCTTTTGGATTCACCTGGTCACTTTTGTTTCGTTGCACTCTATAATCCCCTTGTTCTTTTTAGTCTTGAGTGTCTTTGGTGTCTTTGTCTTCTTAATCTTTATGGTCACATTACCCTTATTAGTCTTTAAATTTTTTTTACCTATTTGGTACCTTTTGGTTACTTTGCCTCTTTATTCCCTTTTGTATCTTTGTTCTCGTCACTTTATTTACTTTGCGTTATCCATTTTGTCTTTTGCGCCTCTTTAGTGTCTTTGTCTTCTCCACTCTTTTTAGTGCTTTGTGTCTGTTTTGTTTCTTTCGAATTTTTCGCCTTTCGAATTCACCTGGTCACTTTTGTTTCGTTGCACTCTATGATCCCCTTGTTCTTTTTAGTCTTGGGTGTCTTTGGTGTCTTTGTCTTCTTAATCTTTATGGTCACATTACCCTTTGTAGTCTTTAATTTTTTTTTTACCTATTTGGCACCTTTTGGTTACTTTGACTCTTTATTCCCTTTTGTATCTTTGTTCTTCACTTTCTTTACTTTGCGTAATCCATTTTGTCTTTTGCGTCTCTTTAGTGTCTTTGTCTTCTCCACTCTTTTTAGTGCTTTGTGTCTGTTTTGTTTATTTCTAATTTTTTGCCGTTTGGATTCACCTGGTCACTTTTGTTTCGTTGCACTCTATGATCCCCTTGTTCTTTTTAGTCTTGAGTGTCTTGGTTGTCTTTGTCTTTTTAATCTTTATGGTCACTTTACCCTTTTTAATGCCTTCAATGTCTTTAATGTCTTCAATATTTTAGTATCTTTAGTCTGTGTTGTTTCGTTGGTCTCTTTGGTATGTTTTGTCTCTTCTGTTTCTGTTGTCTCCTTTGTGTTTTGGCTCTTACGTCTGTTTATCCCTTTTTTGTATTTGTCTTTTTGGTCTCTTTCAGCTTTTTGGTCCTTTTGTTTTTTGACTTTTTGTAGTTTGTATTTGTGTCTCTTTACTACCTTTGGTCTGTACTATATATTTACTGCTTTTAATCTCTTTGGCCTCCCTTTGGTATATTTTGTTGTTTTTTCTGTAGTTTTTGCCCCTTTTGTCTCTTTTGTTTCTTTTTTGTCTTTTGTGTCTCTGTAGTCTCTTTGTCCTCTTTACTCTTTTTGGTGTCCTCTGTCTCTTTTGTATCATGTGTTCATTTAAAAAAGTCATCAAATCGTCTATGAAGTTGACATAACATTTTAACGTACATCTGTTGCCAAATTAATAATGAAGTATGTATTGCTGGTTGCAGACTTTCAACTTGTAGATGAAGCAATAAATCACATGCGTTTTTCAATTTGTCTTCGTCACTCAAAAAATCACAAGCAACTTGATGACTTTTTTAAATGAACACAAATATTTGGTCTCCTTTGTCTGTGTTGTCTCTCTAGTCTCTTTCGTCACTTTACTTACTTTAGTACCTTTCATCTCTTTGCCCCCTTTTGGTTCTTTTGTAACTTTCGTCTAATTTCTCTTTGTGCCTTTTTGGTCTCTTCACTTTTTTTAATTCTTTTTTTACGTTATCTTTTTGGTTTCTTTGTTCTCTTTGTATGTGTTATTATTTTATCCTGTTTATCACTGGTCGTTTAATGTCGTCAATATTTTAGTATCTTTAGTCTCTTTAGTCTGTATTGTTTCGTTAGTCTCTTCGGTACCTTTTGTCTCTTCTGTTTCTGTTGTCTCCTTTCTCTTCTAGCTCTTACGTCTGTTTATCCCTTTTTTGTATTTGTCTTTTGAGTCTCTTTCAGCTTTTTGGTCCTTTTGTTTTTTGTCTTTTTGTATCATTTGTACTTGTGTCTCTTTACTACTTTTTGATATTTCGTGAATCGTGTTTTGATATTTAGTTTATTTTCTATTTCAATAATGTAGTATACATTGATACTTCAATGATTTAATTTTTCCTTAATTTGATATTTGGATATTTCATAAATCTGATATATTTAGTAGTTTTTAAAGTTTGATATTTTGCCAATCTGAAGTATTAAAAGATCTTTAATTTCACGTTTTGCTGTTTCACTAATTCGATATTTCTCTGTTTTGACCTTTTGCTAATTTGATACATATTTCGCTGAACTGATATTCCATGAATTTGACTTTTTGATAATTCGTGAATCGTGTTTTGATATTTAGTTCATTTTCTATTTCAATAATGTGGTATACATTAATACTTCAATGATTCAATTTTTCCTTAATTTGATATTTGGATATCTCATAAATCTGATATATTTGATAGTTTTTAAAGTTTGATATTTTGCCAATCTGAAGTATTAAAAGATCTTTAATTTCACGTTTTGCTGTTTCACTAATTCGATATTTCTCTGTTTTGACCTTTTGCTGATTTGATACATATTTCGCTGAACTGATATTCCATGAATTTGACGTTTTGATATTTCGTGAATCGTGTTTTGATATTTAGTTCATTTTCTATTTCAATAATGTGGTATACATTGATACTTCAATGATTTAATTTTTCCTTAATTTGATATTTGGATATTTCATCAATCTGATATATTTGATAGTTTTTAAAGTTTCATAATTAGCCAATCTGAAGTATTAAAAGATCTTTAATTTCACGTTTTGCTGTTTCACTAATTCGATATTTCTCTGTTTTGACCTTTTGCTGATTTGATACATATTTCGCTAAACTGATATTCCATGAATTTGACTTTTTGATATTTCGTGAATCGTGTTTTGATATTTAGTTCATTTTCTATTTCAATAATGTGGTATAGATTAATACTTCAATGATTCAATTTTTTCTTAATTTGATATTTGGATATCTCATAATTCTGATATATTTGATAGTTTTTAAAGTTTGATATTTTGCCAATCTGAAGTATTAAAAGATCTTTAATTTCACGTTTTGCTGTTTCACTAATTCGATATTTCTCTGCTTTGACCTTTTGCTAATTTGATACATATTTCGTTGAACTGATATTCCATGAATTTGACTTTTTGATATTTCGTGAATCGTGTTTTGATATTTAGTTTATTTTCTATTTCAATAATGTAGTATACATTGATACTTCAATGATTTAATTTTTCCTTAATTTGATATTTGGATATTTCATAAATCTGATATATTTGATAGTTTTTAAAGTTTGATATATTTTGCCAATCTGAAGTATTAAAAGATCTTTAATTTCACGTTTTGCTGTTTCACTAATTCGATATTTCTCTGTTTTGACCTTTTGCTAATTTGATACATATTTCGCTGAACTGATATTCCATGAATTTGACTTTTTGATATTTCGTGAATCGTGTTTTGATATTTAATTTATTTTCTATTTCAATAATGTGGTATACATTGATACTTCAATGATTTAATTTTTCCTTAATTTGATATTTGGATATTTCATAAATCTGATATATTTGATAGTTTTTAAAGTTTGATATTTTGCCAATCTGAAGTATTAAAAGATCTTTAATTTCACGTTTTGCTGTTTCACTAATTCGATATTTCTCTGTTTTGACCTTTTGCTGATTTGATGCATACTTCGATGAACTGATATTCCATGAATTTGGCTTTTTGATATTTCGTGAATCGTGTTTTGATATTTAGTTCATTTTCTATTTCAATAATGTGGTATATATTGATACTTCAATGATTTAATTTTTCCTTAATTTGATATTTGGATATTTCATAAATCTGATATTTTTGATAGTTTTTAAAGTTTGATATTTTGCCAATCTGAAGTATTAAAAGATCTTTAATTTCACGTTTTGCTGTTTCACTATTTCGTTATTTCTGTGTTTTGACCTTTTGCTGATTTGATACATATTTCGCTGAACTGATATTCCATGAATTTGACTTTTTGATATTTCGCGAATCGTGTTTTGATATTTAGTTCATTTTCTATTTCAATAATGTGGTATACATTGATACTTCAATGATTTAATTTTTCCTTAATTTGATATTTGGATATTTCATAAATCTGATATATTGATAGTTTTTAAAGTTTGATATTTTGCCAATCTGAAGTGTTAAAAGATCTTTAATTTCGCGTTTTGCTGTTTCACTAATTCGATATTTCTCTGTTTTGACCTTTTGCTAATTTGATACATATTTCGCTGAACTGATATTCATGAATTTGACTTTTTGATATTTCGTGAATCGTGTTTTGATATTTAGTTCATTTTCTATTTCAATAATGTGGTATAGATTAATACTTCAATGATTCAATTTTTTCTTAATTTGATATTTGGATATCTCATAATTCTGATATATTTGATAGTTTTTAAAGTTTGATATTTTGCCAATCTGAAGTATTAAAAGATCTTTAATTTCACGTTTTGCTGTTTCACTAATTCGATATTTCTCTGCTTTGACCTTTTGCTAATTTGATACATATTTCGCTGAACTGATATTCCATGAATTTGACTTTTTGATATTTCGTGAATCGTGTTTTGATATTTAGTTTATTTTCTATTTCAATAATGTGGTATACATTGATACTTCAATGATTTAATTTTTCCTTAATTTGATGTTTGGATATTTCGTAAATCTGATATATTTGATAGTTTTTAAAGTTTCATAATTATCCAATCTGAAGTATTAAAAGATCTTTAATTTCACGTTTTGCTGTTTCACTAATTCGATATTTCTCTGCTTTTACCTTTTGTTAATTTGATACATATTTCGCTGAACTGATATTCCATGAATTTGACTTTTTGATATTTCGCGAATCGTGTTTTGATATTTAGTTCATTTTCTATTTCAATAATATAGTATGCATTGATACTTCAATGATTTCATTTTTCCTTAATTTGATATTTGCATATTTCATAAATCTGATATATTTGATAGTTTTTAAAGTTTGATATTTTGCCAATCTGAAGTATTAAAAGATCTTTAATTTCACGTTTTGCTGTTTCATTAATTCGATATTTCTCTGTTTTGACCTTTTGCTAATTTGATACATATTTCGCTGAACTGATATTCCATGAATTTGACTTTTTGATATTTCGTGAATCGTGTTTTGATATTTAGTTCATTTTCTATTTCAATAATGTGGTATACATTGATACTTCAATGATTTAATTTTTTCTTAATTTGATATTTGGATATCTCATAATTCTGATATATTTGATAGTTTTTAAAGTTTGATATTTTGCCAATCTGAAGTATTAAAAGATCTTTAATTTCACGTTTTGCTGTTTCACTAATTCGATATTTCTCTGTTTTGATCTTTTGCTAATTTGATACATATTTCGCTAAACTGATATTCCATGAATTTGACTTTTTGATATTTCGTGAATCGTGTTTTGATATTTAGTTTATTTTCTATTTCAATAATGTGGTATACATTGATACTTCAATGATTTAATTTTTCCTTAATTTGATATTTGGATATTTCATAAATCTGATATATTTGTTTAAAGTTTGATATTTTGCCAATCTGAAGTATTAAAAGGTCTTTAATTTCACGTTTTGCTGTTTCACTAATTCGATATTTCTCTGTTTTGACCTTTTGCTAATGTGATACATATTTCGCTGAACTGATATTCCATGAATTTGACTTTTTGATATTTCGTGAATCGTGTTTTGATATTTAGTTCATTTTCTATTTCAATAATGTGGAATATCTCACCCCTATTATTTTACAGTGCTCAAACAAAGTTGTCGCATTCGAGTGGAAATAGCCGTTCCTTAACGCCATAATTTTATCTGGTGCGGTGTTTGTCCTGAACAATTCGATAGAACTCTCGCAGATACTTCATTGAGAGACTTAACCGAGGCTCTCATTGTACTTCCAGTAAAACTTTGTAGTGTTGCCAAGAGTAGTTAAGTAGTTGTTTGGCAAAGTAAGATTATTTGCTAAAAAAAGTTCTGACGCTCTGAAGTCTGATGGCTACGGAGGCGCGGAACTTGAGATCAATCTTTAGAAATATTTCGGTGGATCAATAGAAGACAGTTCCTTTCGCTTATTTGTGACAACATGGAAGAATAGACTTCTTTAGAATTCGAATGATTAATATCGACAACTGTAAGCTCTAGTTTGATATCTGTAAAAGCCCTGCTTCCACTCATCTGGAACGGCGCATATCAGACATCGAAACTACCATCGACTGAAAGCATTTTTAATTAAAAATTCCATGTCTCCAATATAAAAACAACCCGACGAAGCTCGAAATTCTTCGACGAACCCGAGGCAATAAGTCAGTAATTATCTTACAAACGAAAATCTGTCTTTATTAACTTTTCTGCAGACTCCCATTCTCGTCGGAATATCAGACCATAAAGCACACGTCGGATTTATTGTTCTTTCCAAATTACTTTTAATTAAGTCTTTTCATCTGCGCGACGCGGGTCGCATTTCAGGTTATAAAAGTCTATTTCAGTGGCATTTAAACGAAGGTATTTTTAAACGGAAGTAATTATTCCCCGAAATACCGGAATAAAATTGACCGTTGGTGTGTGTAGTGTAGTGTGAGGCTCGGAAATATGAGCACGTTAATTAATAATGGTGTCTCATAGTGGATGAACAATTTACACGTCGTTTGGTCGTCACATTTCGCGCGTCAAAGTTCGCATCGCTTGGGGCGTTTTAAAGGCTATAAATTGGAAAATAATAATATAAAATGTGTGTTTTGTCTTCACGCATTTTGTTCATTTCAATTATTGCATAGATGTGTCAAAATATAACGGTTGAGTGTTTTGCAGCTTTTGAAAAACGATTCCATGTTTTTATTCATTAAAATTATCTAATAATACAGTTATTGTTCAGCAACAGCTTTGCAGCAAATTGTGTTGTTAAATTACATATTACAGAAATAATAAATGAAACACAAAAAGCTCGTGTGTTACACAATATACTATTGACGCTTTACTTTACACTGAAGACGTTTTCATACAGTCAAACTCTATAACGAAAGCAAAACTTTCTGCAAGGTAAACATTGTTAAACTTCGTTGGTTTTCCAAAATCAACAATATGATTTCAGAAGTTTCATTAAAAAAAGTCTAAGAACATGAATTTGGTTCCACATAACCTAGCCCAGTTATTGACTGGTAACAAAGGCGATAACAAAAAAAAAAAACAAACAAAATAAACAAAAATTCAAACTCCATTTGGATTTATCGACATTCTTCTGGTTTAAAAATACAAACATTGAAAAATATAAGAATTAGAGGAACTTGAAATTAACTTAGGGAATACAGAATAAAATAGAATTATTATTAAAACAGAAAGAAAGATCTTTATATCTAAAAATTCATCCTGCGTATGTTTGTGTTCGCAAAACTCTAAAAGTTGCATTCGAATACGCGCGTGTTCCAATTTCCAATACGCCTTCCGGTTGCTATGACTGTCAATAAAGCCCAAGGGCAATCTTTGCAAATGTGCGGTTTGAATTTAGAAACCGATTGCTTCTCTCATGGGCAATTATACGTATCATGCTCCAGAGACGGTAAACCGTCTGATCTTTATGTTTATACAGAAAACAGACAAACAAAAATGTAGTCAATCCACTAACTTTACAGTAAAAAATTATTTTCTCTGAAACGGTCTAGCTGTTTAAGACAAAAATTTATATCACTCCAACTACAGCAGATTAACACTAGGAACGTTTTTTTTTTTATATAAATAGCGAACCAGAGAATAACGAAAAATATTACAAATACAAAAAATAATATAGAAGTGATAAAACATAATGCAGTGTTCAATGAAAGTTTCTGTCCTACAGTTTCAGCTGAAAAAGCGAAGGTTTTCACGGCCGGAATTTTGTCGTTTTTCTCATTATCTCTTAAACTAGGACTTAAATAAAAAAATATCTCTTGAAAAACTATTGATTCCTGTCCAAGTCTTATATTTTTACGACAAAAAACAAGCCTGCTATAATCATAAATACAAAACAGTAACGCATTGACGGAACGGGTCACCGCTTGCTGCGTCGACTACTCGATCACCCTCTTGCATCTTCCACTGTCTCACCCTAGGTTTTCAAGCGGGACATTCAAAAATGCCGCTCTATTAATAGCCCTATTATCGAGAAATTTTCTATATTTAGATAGAAGAATCACAGGCCGACAAAAAAATATTTTTTCTTTGGGTTTTTCTGTTTTAATGCATAAATTCTGATTCTAAGCATAAAATAAAACCAATATAATCCATTTTCGACTTATAAAGTTTGCTTTTGTCAGTTTTACGTCGATAATAAGTAAGTTTTGAAGATTTGAAGTAAGTTTTGAAGTAGCAGCACCTTGAGACAAAATGGCTGCAAGTTGCATATCATTTGCGTAGTGCACAGTAATTGTGTTTACTTGTCCATCGCAGCTGTAACAACCGCTTTTGAGTGTCAATAAATCAAAAAATGGCGTCAAAACAATGACAATAACAATGATGTTATTACATCATTCAAGAAGCACAAAATTTTCTTTGCTAACAAATTTAGAGCTTTGTGAAGCTTATGAAGCCTATTTTAACTTACGACTTCCAAATCTAAATAAAAAATGCACGCCTCATTTCTCCTGTGTTAACTGCAAAAATACTTTAGAAGGTAAAAAAATTAAATCTTTAGCATACTATTTATTTTCGTAACTTGAACAGTAATTGAATGTTAATAGGGAAGAATAATCAGAATTAATGCCAATTGGCATGCATTCTAACGATTTTTCTTAATTAACAATAAATTCCCAATATTTGCAAAAAATACAAAAAATACTAAAAATATTCATTTTTTAACTTGTTTTCCAATTTGAATGTACATCGTGCAATACCTACAAAAATTTTTATACCGGCCCCAAACCCGACAGTAGTAAATGCAACATAAGAGAAATGGTGCCAAAATTCGACAGTGACAAACGAAATAGAAGGAGAGAGACTGTACCTAAATGCGACAGCGATAAACGAAAAAGGAGGAGAGAAACAGTGCCTAAATATAACATACTCAAATTAAACAAGAAGAGAAAGACAGCACCCAAACCTGACAGTGACAAATGAAATAGAAGGAGAAAGGCAGTACCCAAGTCGCTAAACTTGATAGTGACAAACGAAATAAAGGAAGCAAGACAGTTCCCAAACTTGAAATATAGGACAGATTTTAAACCTGATAGTGATAAACGAAATCGAAGGAGAAAGACACTCCCTAAACCTGACAGCGACGAAAGAAATAGAAGGAGAAGTATCTAAACCTGACAGTGACAAATAAAATAGAAGGGGAAAGACAGTCCCTAAACCTGACAGTGGCAAACAAACTAAAAAGAGAGTCGCTAAAACTAATAGTGATAAAAGAAATCGAAGGAGAAAGACTCCCTAAACCTGACAGCGACGATAGAAATAGAAAGAGAAGAACAGTGTCTAAAAATGACAGTGACAAATGAAATAGAAGGAGAAAGACAGTCACTAAACAACCTGGCAGTGGTAAACGAAATACAAAGAGAAAGAGAGTCGCTAAACTTGATAGTGACAAACGAAATATTGGAGAAAGACAGTCTTTAAACCTGAGAGTGATAAACGAAATCGAAGGAGAGAGACACTCCCTAAACCTGACAGCGACGAAAGAAATAGAAGGAGAAGGACAGTGTCTAAACCTGATAGTGACAAATGAAATAGAAGGAGAAAGACAGACTGTAGACTTGATAGTGGCAAATCAAATAAAAAGAGAGTCACTAAACCTAATAGTGATAAACAAAATCGAAGGAGAAAGACACTCCCTGAACCTGACAGCGACGAAAGAAATAGAAGGAGAAAGACAGTGTCTAAAAATTAGAGTTATAAATGAAATAAAATTAGAAAGAGATTTCTTTAAAATAATAGTGGCAAGCTAAATCGACGGTGAAACGCAGTCCTTCAATATGAAAGAGACAAACAAAATAGAAGAAGAAAAAATGAATAAATGTGACAGGCGCAAACGAACCAGAAGGAGAAAGACAGTCTCAACGCAACACTGACAAACGGAACGGACAAAGATAAGCAGTCCCTAAGTCCGACAGGGTCTAAACCTGACAGTGACAAATGAAATAGAAGGAGAAAGACACTCCCTAAACCTGACAGCGACGAAAGAAATAGAAGAAGAAAGACAGTGTCTAAACTTGACAGTGACAAATCAAATAGAAGGAGAGAGACAGTCCCCAAACCTGACAGCGGCAAACGAAATAAAAGGACAAGGACAGTGTCTAAACCTGACAGTGACTAATGAAGTAGAAGGAGAAAGGCAATCCCTAAATCTGACAGTGGCAAAAGAAATAGAACGAGAAGGACAGTGTCTAAACCTGACAGTGACAAATGAAATTGAAAGAGTAAGACAAACAAAATAGAAGAAGAAAAAATGCCTAAATGTGACAGGCGCAATTGAACCAGAAGGAGAAAGACAGTCTCAATGCAACACTGACAAACGGAACAGACAAAGATAGGCAGTCCCTAAGTCCGACAGTGTCTAAAGTTGAAATATATGAGAACGACAGTCTCTAAACCTGATAGTGATAAACGAAATCGAAGGATAAAGACAGTCCCTAAACCTGACAGCAACGAAAGAAATAGAATGAGAAGGAAAGTGTCTAAACCTGACAGTAACAAATGAAATAGAAGGAGAAAGACAGTCTATACACCTGACAGTGGCAAAAGAAATAGAAGAAGAAGGAGTGTCTAAACCTGACAGTGACAAATGAAATAGAAGGAGAAAGACAGTCCCTACACCTGACAGTGGCAAAAGAAATAGAAGAAGAAGGAGTCCCTAAACCTAACAGTGACAAATGAAATTGAAGGAGTAAGACAGTCAATAAACCTGAGAGCGACGAAAGAAATAGAAGGAAAAGGACAATGCCTAAACCTGACAGCGACAAAAGAAATGAAAGGAGAAGGCAGTCCCTAAACCCGACAGTGGCAAAAGATATAGAAGGAGTGTCTAAACCTGACAGTGACAAATGAAGTAGAAGGAGAAAGGCAGTCCCTAAACCTGACAGTGGCAAAACAAATAGAAGGAGAAGGGCAGTGTCTAAACCTGACAGTGACAAATGAAATTGAAGGAGTAAGACAGTCCCTAAACCTGACAGCGACGAAAGAAATAGAAGGGGAAGGACAATGCCTAAACCTAACAGCGACGAAAGAAACAGAAGGAGAAGGACAGTGCCTAAACCTGACAGTAACAAATGAAATAGAAGGAGAAAGACAGTCCCTAAATCTGACAGTGGCAAAAGAAATAGAAGGAGTGTCTAAACCTCCCAGTGACAAATGAAATTGAAGGAGTAAGACAGTCCCTAAACTTGACAGCGATGAAAGAAAGAGAAGGAGAAGGACAATACCTAAACCTGACAGCGACAAAAGAAATAGAAGAAGAAGGACAGTGTCTAAACCTGACAATGACAAATGAAATTGAAGGAGTAAGACAGTCCCTAAACCTGACAGCGACGAAAGAAATAGAAGGGGAAGGACAATGCCTAAACCTGACAGCGACAAAAAAAATGAAAGGAAAAGGCAGTCCCTAAACCTGACAGTGGCAAAAGATATAGAAAGAGTGTCTAAACCTGACAGTGACAAATGAAGTAGAAGGAGAAAGGCAGTCCCTAAACCTGACAGCAACGAAAGAAACAGAAGGAGAAGGACAGTGCCTAAACCTGACAGTAACAAATGAAATAGAAGGAGAAAGACAGTCCCTAAATCTGACAGTGGCAAAAGAAATAGAAGGAGAAGGAGTTTCTAAACCTGACAGTGACAAATGAAGTAGAAGGAGAAAGACAGTCCCTACACCTGACAGTGGCAAAAGAAATAGAAGAAGTGTCTAAACCTGCCAGTGACAAATGAAATTGAAGGAGTAAGACAGTCCCTAAACCTGACAGCGACGAAAGAAATAGAAGGGGAAGGACGATGCCTAAACCTAACAGCGACGAAAGAAACAGAAGGAGAAGGACAGTGCCTAAACCTGACAGTAACAAATGAAATAGAAGGAGAAAGACAGTCCCCAAATCTGATAGTGGCAAAAGAAATAGAAGGAGAAGGACAGTGTCTAAACCTGACAGTGACAAATGAAATTGAAGGAGTAAGACAGTCTCTAAACCTGACAGCGACGAAAGAAATAGAAGGGGAAGGACAATGCCTGACCTGACAGCGACGGAAGAAACAGAAGGAAAAGGACAGTTCCTAAACCGGACAGTAACAAATGAAATAGAAGGAGAAGGAGTGTCTAAACCTGACAGTGACAAATGAAATTGAAGGAGTAAGACAGTCCCTAAACCTAACAGCGACGAAAGAAACAGAAGGAGAAGGACAGTGCCTAAACCTGACAGTAACAAATGAAATAGAAGGAGAAAGACAGTCCCTAAATCTGACAGTGGCAAAAGAAATAGAAGGAGTGTCTAAACCTCCCAGTGACAAATGAAATTGAAGGAGTAAGACAGTCCCTAAACTTGACAGCGACGAAAGAAAGAGAAGGAGAAGGACAATACCTAAACCTGACAGCGACAAAAGAAATAGAAGAAGAAGGACAGTGTCTAAACCTGACAATGACAAATGAAATTGAAGGAGTAAGACAGTCCCTAAACCTGACAGCGACGAAAGAAATAGAAGGGGAAGGACAATGCCTAAACCTGACAGCGACAAAAAAAATGAAAGGAGAAGGCAGTCCCTAAACCTGACAGTGGCAAAAGATATAGAAAGAGTGTCTAAACCTGACAGTGACAAATGAAGTAGAAGGAGAAAGGCAGTCCCTAAACCTGACAGTAACAAATGAAATAGAAGGAGAAAGACAGTCCCTAAATCTGACAGTGGCAAAAGAAATAGAAGGAGAAGGATTTTCTAAACCTGACAGTGACAAATGAAGTAGAAGGAGAAAGACAGTCCCTACACCTGACAGTGGCAAAAGAAATAGAAGAAGTGTCTAAACCTGCCAGTGACAAATGAAATTGAAGGAGTAAGACAGTCCCTAAACCTGACAGCGACGAAAGAAATAGAAGGGGAAGGACGATGCCTAAACCTAACAGCGACGAAAGAAACAGAAGGAGAAGGACAGTGCCTAAACCTGACAGTAACAAATGAAATAGAAGGAGAAAGACAGTCCCCAAATCTGACAGTGGCAAAAGAAATAGAAGGAGAAGGACAGTGTCTAAACCTGACAGTGACAAATGAAATTGAAGGAGTAAGACAGTCTCTAAACCTGACAGCGACGAAAGAAATAGAACGGGAAGGACAATGCCTGACCTGACAGCGACGGAAGAAACAGAAGGAAAAGGACAGATCCTAAACCGGACAGTAACAAATGAAATAGAAGGAGAAGGAGTGTCTAAACCTGACAGTGACAAATGAAATTGAAGGAGTAAGACAGTCCCTAAACCTAACAGCGACGAAAGAAACAGAAGGAGAAGGACAGTGCCTAAACCTGACAGTAACAAATGAAATAGAAGGAGAAAGACAGTCCCTAAATCTGACAGTGGCAAAAGAAATAGAAGGAGTGTCTAAACCTCCCAGTGACAAATGAAATTGAAGGAGTAAGACAGTCCCTAAACCTGACAGCGACGAAAGAAATAGAAGGGGAAGGACAATGCCTAAACCTGACAGCGACAAAAAAAATGAAAGGAGAAGGCAGTCCCTAAACCTGACAGTGGCAAAAGATATAGAAAGAGTGTCTAAACCTGACAGTGACAAATGAAGTAGAAGGAGAAAGGCAGTCCCTAAACCTGACAGCAACGAAAGAAACAGAAGGAGAAGGACAGTGCCTAAACC
The DNA here is from genome assembly GCA_963583935.1 of Diaperis boleti. Lineage (NCBI taxonomy): Eukaryota > Metazoa > Arthropoda > Insecta > Coleoptera > Tenebrionidae > Diaperis > Diaperis boleti. Next base: position 12,995,234 of record OY757242.1, read on the forward strand.
TGACAGTAACAAATGAAATAGAAGGAGAAAGACAGTCCCTACACCTGACAGTGGCAAAAGAAATAGAAGGAGAAGGAGTGTCTAAACCTGACAGTGACAAATGAAATTGAAGGAGTAAGACAGTCCCTAAACCTGACAGCGACGAAAGAAATAGAAGGGGAAGGACAATGCCTAAACCTGACAGCGACAAAAGAAATGAAAGGAGAAGGCAGTCCCTAAACCCGACAGTGGCAAAAGATATAGAAGGAGTGTCTAAACCTGACAGTGACAAATGAAGTAGAAGGAGAAAGGCAGTCCCTAAACCTGACAGCGACGAAAGTAATAGAAGGGGAAGGACAATGCCTAAACCTGAGAGCGACGACAGAAACAGAAGGAAACGGACAGTGTCTAAACCGGACAGTGACAAATGAAATAGAAGGAGAAAGACAGTCCCTAAATCTGACAGTGGCAAAAGAAATAGAAGGAGAAGGAGTTTCTAAACCTGACAGTGACAAATGAAGTAGAAGGAGAAAGACAGTCCCTAAATCTGACAGTGGCAAAAGAAATAGAAGGAGTGTCTAAACCTCCCAGTGACAAATGAAATTGAAGGAGTAAGACAGTCCCTAAACCTGACAGCGACGAAAGAAATAGAAGGGGAAGGACAATGCCTAAACCTGACAGCGACAAAAAAAATGAAAGGAGAAGGCAGTCCCTAAACCTGACAGTGGCAAAAGATATAGAAAGAGTGTCTAAACCTGACAGTGACAAATGAAATTGAAGGAGTAAGACAGTCCCTAAACCTGACAGCGACGAAAGAAATAGAAGGGGAAGGACAATGCCTAAACCTGACAGCGACAAAAGAAATGAAAGGAGAAGGCAGTCCCTAAACCCGACAGTGGCAAAAGATATAGAAGGAGTGTCTAAACCTGACAGTGACAAATGAAGTAGAAGGAGAAAGGCAGTCCCTAAACCTGACAGCGACGAAAGTAATAGAAGGGGAAGGACAATGCCTAAACCTGACAGCGACGACAGAAACAGAAGGAAACGGACAGTGTCTAAACCGGACAGTGACAAATGAAATAGAAGGAGAAAGACAGTCCCTAAACCTGACAGCAACGAAAGAAACAGAAGGAGAAGGACAGTGCCTAAACCTGACAGTAACAAATGAAATAGAAGGAGAAAGACAGTCCCTACACCTGACAGTGGCAAAAGAAATAGAAGGAGAAGGAGTGTCTAAACCTGACAGTGACAAATGAAATTGAAGGAGTAAGACAGTCCCTAAACCTGACAGCGACGAAAGAAATAGAAGGGGAAGGACAATGCCTAAACCTGACAGCGACAAAAGAAATGAAAGGAGAAGGCAGTCCCTAAACCCGACAGTGGCAAAACATATAGAAGGAGTGTCTAAACCTGACAGTGACAAATGAAGTAGAAGGAGAAAGGCAGTCCCTAAACCTGACAGCGACGAAAGTAATAGAAGGGGAAGGACAATGCCTAAACCTGACAGCGACGACAGAAACAGACGGAAACGGACAGTGTCTAAACCGGACAGTGACAAATGAAATAGAAGGAGAAAGACAGTCCCTAAATCTGACAGTGGCAAAAGAAATAGAAGGAGAAGGAGTTTCTAAACCTGACAGTGACAAATGAAGTAGAAGGAGAAAGACAGTCCCTACACCTGACAGTGGCAAAAGAAATAGAAGAAGTGTCTAAACCTGACAGTGACAAATGAAATTGAAGGAGTAAGACAGTCTCTAAACCTGACAGCGACGAAAGAAATAGAAGGGGAAGGACAATGCCTGACCTGACAGCGACGGAAGAAACAGAAGGAAAAGGACAGTTCCTAAACCGGACAGTAACAAATGAAATAGAAGGAGAAGGAGTGTCTAAACCTGACAGTGACAAATGAAATTGAAGGAGTAAGACAGTCCCTAAACCTAACAGCGACGAAAGAAACAGAAGGAGAAGGACAGTGCCTAAACCTGACAGTAACAAATGAAATAGAAGGAGAAAGACAGTCCCTAAATCTGACAGTGGCAAAAGAAATAGAAGGAGAAGGAGTTTCTAAACCTGACAGTGACAAATGAAGTAGAAGGAGAAAGACAGTCCCTACACCTGACAGTGGCAAAAGAAATAGAAGAAGTGTCTAAACCTGCCAGTGACAAATGAAATTGAAGGAGTAAGACAGTCCCTAAACCTGACAGCGACGAAAGAAATAGAAGGGGAAGGACGATGCCTAAACCTAACAGCGACGAAACAAACAGAAGGAGAAGGACAGTGCCTAAACCTGACAGTAACAAATGAAATAGAAGGAGAAAGACAGTCCCCAAATCTGACAGTGGCAAAAGAAATAGAAGGAGAAGGACAGTGTCTAAACCTGACAGTGACAAATGAAATTGAAGGAGTAAGACAGTCTCTAAACCTGACAGCGACGAAAGAAATAGAAGGGGAAGGACAATGCCTGACCTGACAGCGACGGAAGAAACAGAAGGAAAAGGACAGTTCCTAAACCGGACAGTAACAAATGAAATAGAAGGAGAAGGAGTGTCTAAACCTGACAGTGACAAATGAAATTGAAGGAGTAAGACAGTCCCTAAACCTAACAGCGACGAAAGAAACAGAAGGAGAAGGACAGTGCCTAAACCTGACAGTAACAAATGAAATAGAAGGAGAAAGACAGTCCCTAAATCTGACAGTGGCAAAAGAAATAGAAGGAGTGTCTAAACCTCCCAGTGACAAATGAAATTGAAGGAGTAAGACAGTCCCTAAACCTGACAGCGACGAAAGAAATAGAAGGGGAAGGACGATGCCTAAACCTAACAGCGACGAAAGAAACAGAAGGAGAAGGACAGTGCCTAAACCTGACAGTAACAAATGAAATAGAAGGAGAAAGACAGTCCCCAAATTTGACAGTGGCAAAAGAAATAGAAGGAGAAGGACAGTGTCTAAACCTGACAGTGACAAATGAAATTGAAGGAGTAAGACAGTCTCTAAACCTGACAGCGACGAAAGAAATAGAAGGGGAAGGACAATGCCTGACCTGACAGCGACGGAAGAAACAGAAGGAAAAGGACAGTTCCTAAACCGGACAGTATCAAATGAAATAGAAGGAGAAGGAGTGTCTAAACCTGACAGTGACAAATGAAATTGAAGGAGTAAGACAGTCCCTAAACCTGACAGCGACGAAAGAAATAGAAGGGGAAGGACAATGCCTAAACCTGACAGCGACAAAAAAAATGAAAGGAGAAGGCAGTCCCTAAACCTGACAGTGGCAAAAGATATAGAAAGAGTGTCTAAACCTGACAGTGACAAATGAAGTAGAAGGAGAAAGGCAGTCCCTAAACCTGACAGCAACGAAAGAAACAGAAGGAGAAGGACAGTGCCTAAACCTGACAGTAACAAATGAAATAGAAGGAGAAAGACAGTCCCTACACCTGACAGTGGCAAAAGAAATAGAAGGAGAAGGAGTGTCTAAACCTGACAGTGACAAATGAAATTGAAGGAGTAAGACAGTCCCTAAACCTGACAGCGACGAAAGAAATAGAAGGGGAAGGACAATGCCTAAACCTGACAGCGACAAAAGAAATGAAAGGAGAAGGCAGTCCCTAAACCCGACAGTGGCAAAAGATATAGAAGGAGTGTCTAAACCTGACAGTGACAAATGAAGTAGAAGGAGAAAGGCAGTCCCTAAACCTGACAGCGACGAAAGTAATAGAAGAGGAAGGACAATGCCTAAACCTGAGAGCGACGACAGAAACAGAAGGAAACGGACAGTGTCTAAACCGGACAGTGACAAATGAAATAGAAGGAGAAAGACAGTCCCTAAATCTGACAGTGGCAAAAGAAATAGAAGGAGAAGGAGTTTCTAAACCTGACAGTGACAAATGAAGTAGAAGGAGAAAGACAGTCCCTAAATCTGACAGCGGCAAAAGAAATAGAAGGAGTGTCTAAACCTCCCAGTGACAAATGAAATTGAAGGAGTAAGACAGTCCCTAAACCTGACAGCGACGAAAGAAATAGAAGGGGAAGGACAATGCCTAAACCTGACAGCGACAAAAAAAATGAAAGGAGAAGGCAGTCCCTAAACCTGACAGTGGCAAAAGATATAGAAAGAGTGTCTAAACCTGACAGTGACAAATGAAATTGAAGGAGTAAGACAGTCCCTAAACCTGACAGCGACGAAAGAAATAGAAGGGGAAGGACAATGCCTAAACCTGACAGCGACAAAAGAAATGAAAGGAGAAGGCAGTCCCTAAACCCGACAGTGGCAAAAGATATAGAAGGAGTGTCTAAACCTGACAGTGACAAATGAAGTAGAAGGAGAAAGGCAGTCCCTAAACCTGACAGCGACGAAAGTAATAGAAGGGGAAGGACAATGCCTAAACCTGACAGCGACGACAGAAACAGAAGGAAACGGACAGTGTCTAAACCGGACAGTGACAAATGAAATAGAAGGAGAAAGACAGTCCCTAAACCTGACAGCAACGAAAGAAACAGAAGGAGAAGGACAGTGCCTAAACCTGACAGTAACAAATGAAATAGAAGGAGAAAGACAGTCCCTACACCTGACAGTGGCAAAAGAAATAGAAGGAGAAGGAGTGTCTAAACCTGACAGTGACAAATGAAATTGAAGGAGTAAGACAGTCCCTAAACCTGACAGCGACGAAAGAAATAGAAGGGGAAGGACAATGCCTAAACCTGACAGCGACAAAAGAAATGAAAGGAGAAGGCAGTCCCTAAACCCGACAGTGGCAAAACATATAGAAGGAGTGTCTAAACCTGACAGTGACAAATGAAGTAGAAGGAGAAAGGCAGTCCCTAAACCTGACAGCGACGAAAGTAATAGAAGGGGAAGGACAATGCCTAAACCTGACAGCGACGACAGAAACAGAAGGAAACGGACAGTGTCTAAACCGGACAGTGACAAATGAAATAGAAGGAGAAAGACAGTCCCTAAATCTGACAGTGGCAAAAGAAATAGAAGGAGAAGGAGTTTCTAAACCTGACAGTGACAAATGAAGTAGAAGGAGAAAGACAGTCCCTACACCTGACAGTGGCAAAAGAAATAGAAGGAGTGTCTAAACCTCCCAGTGACAAATGAAATTGAAGGAGTAAGACAGTCCCTAAACCTGACAGCGACGAAAGAAATAGAAGGGGAAGGACAATGCCTAAACCTGACAGCGACAAAAAAAATGAAAGGAGAAGGCAGTCCCTAAACCTGACAGTGGCAAAAGATATAGAAAGAGTGTCTAAACCTGACAGTGACAAATGAAGTAGAAGGAGAAAGGCAGTCCCTAAACCTGACAGCAACGAAAGAAACAGAAGGAGAAGGACAGTGCCTAAACCTGACAGTAACAAATGAAATAGAAGGAGAAAGACAGTCCCTACACCTGACAGTGGCAAAAGAAATAGAAGGAGAAGGAGTGTCTAAACCTGACAGTGACAAATGAAATTGAAGGAGTAAGACAGTCCCTAAACCTGACAGCGACGAAAGAAATAGAAGGGGAAGGACAATGCCTAAACCTGACAGCGACAAAAGAAATGAAAGGAGAAGGCAGTCCCTAAACCCGACAGTGGCAAAAGATATAGAAGGAGTGTCTAAACCTGACAGTGACAAATGAAGTAGAAGGAGAAAGGCAGTCCCTAAACCTGACAGCGACGAAAGTAATAGAAGGGGAAGGACAATGCCTAAACCTGACAGCGACGACAGAAACAGACGGAAACGGACAGTGTCTAAACCGGACAGTGACAAATGAAATAGAAGGAGAAAGACAGTCCCTAAATCTGACAGTGGCAAAAGAAATAGAAGGAGAAGGAGTTTCTAAACCTGACAGTGACAAATGAAGTAGAAGGAGAAAGACAGTCCCTACACCTGACAGTGGCAAAAGAAATAGAAGAAGTGTCTAAACCTGACAGTGACAAATGAAATTGAAGGAGTAAGACAGTCTCTAAACCTGACAGCGACGAAAGAAATAGAAGGGGAAGGACAATGCCTGACCTGACAGCGACGGAAGAAACAGAAGGAAAAGGACAGTTCCTAAACCGGACAGTAACAAATGAAATAGAAGGAGAAGGAGTGTCTAAACCTGACAGTGACAAATGAAATTGAAGGAGTAAGACAGTCCCTAAACCTAACAGCGACGAAAGAAACAGAAGGAGAAGGACAGTGCCTAAACCTGACAGTAACAAATGAAATAGAAGGAGAAAGACAGTCCCTAAATCTGACAGTGGCAAAAGAAATAGAAGGAGAAGGAGTTTCTAAACCTGACAGTGACAAATGAAGTAGAAGGAGAAAGACAGTCCCTACACCTGACAGTGGCAAAAGAAATAGAAGAAGTGTCTAAACCTGCCAGTGACAAATGAAATTGAAGGAGTAAGACAGTCCCTAAACCTGACAGCGACGAAAGAAATAGAAGGGGAAGGACGATGCCTAAACCTAACAGCGACGAAACAAACAGAAGGAGAAGGACAGTGCCTAAACCTGACAGTAACAAATGAAATAGAAGGAGAAAGACAGTCCCCAAATCTGACAGTGGCAAAAGAAATAGAAGGAGAAGGACAGTGTCTAAACCTGACAGTGACAAATGAAATTGAAGGAGTAAGACAGTCTCTAAACCTGACAGCGACGAAAGAAATAGAAGGGGAAGGACAATGCCTGACCTGACAGCGACGGAAGAAACAGAAGGAAAAGGACAGTTCCTAAACCGGACAGTAACAAATGAAATAGAAGGAGAAGGAGTGTCTAAACCTGACAGTGACAAATGAAATTGAAGGAGTAAGACAGTCCCTAAACCTAACAGCGACGAAAGAAACAGAAGGAGAAGGACAGTGCCTAAACCTGACAGTAACAAATGAAATAGAAGGAGAAAGACAGTCCCTAAATCTGACAGTGGCAAAAGAAATAGAAGGAGTGTCTAAACCTCCCAGTGACAAATGAAATTGAAGGAGTAAGACAGTCCCTAAACCTGACAGCGACGAAAGAAATAGAAGGGGAAGGACGATGCCTAAACCTAACAGCGACGAAAGAAACAGAAGGAGAAGGACAGTGCCTAAACCTGACAGTAACAAATGAAATAGAAGGAGAAAGACAGTCCCCAAATTTGACAGTGGCAAAAGAAATAGAAGGAGAAGGACAGTGTCTAAACCTGACAGTGACAAATGAAATTGAAGGAGTAAGACAGTCTCTAAACCTGACAGCGACGAAAGAAATAGAAGGGGAAGGACAATGCCTGACCTGACAGCGACGGAAGAAACAGAAGGAAAAGGACAGTTCCTAAACCGGACAGTATCAAATGAAATAGAAGGAGAAGGAGTGTCTAAACCTGACAGTGACAAATGAAATTGAAGGAGTAAGACAGTCCCTAAACCTGACAGCGACGAAAGAAATAGAAGGGGAAGGACAATGCCTAAACCTGACAGCGACAAAAAAAATGAAAGGAGAAGGCAGTCCCTAAACCTGACAGTGGCAAAAGATATAGAAAGAGTGTCTAAACCTGACAGTGACAAATGAAGTAGAAGGAGAAAGGCAGTCCCTAAACCTGACAGCAACGAAAGAAACAGAAGGAGAAGGACAGTGCCTAAACCTGACAGTAACAAATGAAATAGAAGGAGAAAGACAGTCCCTACACCTGACAGTGGCAAAAGAAATAGAAGGAGAAGGAGTGTCTAAACCTGACAGTGACAAATGAAATTGAAGGAGTAAGACAGTCCCTAAACCTGACAGCGACGAAAGAAATAGAAGGGGAAGGACAATGCCTAAACCTGACAGCGACAAAAGAAATGAAAGGAGAAGGCAGTCCCTAAACCCGACAGTGGCAAAAGATATAGAAGGAGTGTCTAAACCTGACAGTGACAAATGAAGTAGAAGGAGAAAGGCAGTCCCTAAACCTGACAGCGACGAAAGTAATAGAAGAGGAAGGACAATGCCTAAACCTGAGAGCGACGACAGAAACAGAAGGAAACGGACAGTGTCTAAACCGGACAGTGACAAATGAAATAGAAGGAGAAAGACAGTCCCTAAATCTGACAGTGGCAAAAGAAATAGAAGGAGAAGGAGTTTCTAAACCTGACAGTGACAAATGAAGTAGAAGGAGAAAGACAGTCCCTAAATCTGACAGCGGCAAAAGAAATAGAAGGAGTGTCTAAACCTCCCAGTGACAAATGAAATTGAAGGAGTAAGACAGTCCCTAAACCTGACAGCGACGAAAGAAATAGAAGGGGAAGGACAATGCCTAAACCTGACAGCGACAAAAAAAATGAAAGGAGAAGGCAGTCCCTAAACCTGACAGTGGCAAAAGATATAGAAAGAGTGTCTAAACCTGACAGTGACAAATGAAATTGAAGGAGTAAGACAGTCCCTAAACCTGACAGCGACGAAAGAAATAGAAGGGGAAGGACAATGCCTAAACCTGACAGCGACAAAAGAAATGAAAGGAGAAGGCAGTCCCTAAACCCGACAGTGGCAAAAGATATAGAAGGAGTGTCTAAACCTGACAGTGACAAATGAAGTAGAAGGAGAAAGGCAGTCCCTAAACCTGACAGCGACGAAAGTAATAGAAGGGGAAGGACAATGCCTAAACCTGACAGCGACGACAGAAACAGAAGGAAACGGACAGTGTCTAAACCGGACAGTGACAAATGAAATAGAAGGAGAAAGACAGTCCCTAAACCTGACAGCAACGAAAGAAACAGAAGGAGAAGGACAGTGCCTAAACCTGACAGTAACAAATGAAATAGAAGGAGAAAGACAGTCCCTACACCTGACAGTGGCAAAAGAAATAGAAGGAGAAGGAGTGTCTAAACCTGACAGTGACAAATGAAATTGAAGGAGTAAGACAGTCCCTAAACCTGACAGCGACGAAAGAAATAGAAGGGGAAGGACAATGCCTAAACCTGACAGCGACAAAAGAAATGAAAGGAGAAGGCAGTCCCTAAACCCGACAGTGGCAAAACATATAGAAGGAGTGTCTAAACCTGACAGTGACAAATGAAGTAGAAGGAGAAAGGCAGTCCCTAAACCTGACAGCGACGAAAGTAATAGAAGGGGAAGGACAATGCCTAAACCTGACAGCGACGACAGAAACAGAAGGAAACGGACAGTGTCTAAACCGGACAGTGACAAATGAAATAGAAGGAGAAAGACAGTCCCTAAATCTGACAGTGGCAAAAGAAATAGAAGGAGAAGGAGTTTCTAAACCTGACAGTGACAAATGAAGTAGAAGGAGAAAGACAGTCCCTACACCTGACAGTGGCAAAAGAAATAGAAGGAGTGTCTAAACCTCCCAGTGACAAATGAAATTGAAGGAGTAAGACAGTCCCTAAACCTGACAGCGACGAAAGAAATAGAAGGGGAAGGACAATGCCTAAACCTGACAGCGACAAAAAAAATGAAAGGAGAAGGCAGTCCCTAAACCTGACAGTGGCAAAAGATATAGAAAGAGTGTCTAAACCTGACAGTGACAAATGAAGTAGAAGGAGAAAGGCAGTCCCTAAACCTGACAGCAACGAAAGAAACAGAAGGAGAAGGACAGTGCCTAAACCTGACAGTAACAAATGAAATAGAAGGAGAAAGACAGTCCCTACACCTGACAGTGGCAAAAGAAATAGAAGGAGAAGGAGTGTCTAAACCTGACAGTGACAAATGAAATTGAAGGAGTAAGACAGTCCCTAAACCTGACAGCGACGAAAGAAATAGAAGGGGAAGGACAATGCCTAAACCTGACAGCGACAAAAGAAATGAAAGGAGAAGGCAGTCCCTAAACCCGACAGTGGCAAAAGATATAGAAGGAGTGTCTAAACCTGACAGTGACAAATGAAGTAGAAGGAGAAAGGCAGTCCCTAAACCTGACAGCGACGAAAGTAATAGAAGGGGAAGGACAATGCCTAAACCTGACAGCGACGACAGAAACAGAAGGAAACGGACAGTGTCTAAACCGGACAGTGACAAATGAAATAGAAGGAGAAAGACAGTCCCTAAACCTGACAGCAACGAAAGAAACAGAAGGAGAAGGACAGTGCCTAAACTTGACACCGACAAAAAATAGGGGGAGAAGGACAGTGTCTAAACCTAACAGTGACTAACGAAATAAAATAAATAAAATCGAAGAAGAAAACAATGCTAAAATGTGACAAAGGCAAACAAACCAGAAGGCAAAAGACAGTCTGAACGCGACGGCGTCAAACTGAGCAGGCAGAGAAAGGTAGTCTGAACCGCGCAGAGACAAATGAAACTGCAGAAGAAAGATTTATACTCCAAACATGACAAAAATACACGAAGAAGAAGAAATAGTCGTTGAGTTTCGCAAAAACGGTACAAACTAATTCATACACAAATTGTCAATTTGCAAAAAACTATGACAAATTAGAGCAGCAAAATGACGTATGAGCGCCTGTCAATGTTCCATTTTTTCTGCAGTCAGCTGTACGTACCGCAAACATCATTTAGTCCTTTGAGTTTCGGAGTCGAAATAGTATTTAACGTTACAAGTCCGGTAGGTTACTTGTAACGAGTTAGACATTATGGACGAGGCGACGTTAGGAGCCGAGTCTAGACTGTCTAAACGAGTTACAAGTAACTACCGGACGTGTATCGTAATGCATTTTATTTCATACTGTAAGCTTGTTCTTCACTATTTTATTTCAAAAATCAAAAAATCACATTTTGTGAAAATCGCATCACCTTTGTTGTACATGTAAAACTTCATCAGTAGCTGACGGTTACGTTTGAAAATTTGATATGATTTATAAAGATGAAACTGTCCCGTAAGTGTTGCCTAGCGACGCTTACCGGCTCTGATACTGTAATAGCTCACCTACCGGACGCAAATTAATCCTTTAATTTAACATCTACCGGACAGTATGAAATAAAAAAAAAATTATTACCAAAAACTCTTCTAAAAGAAAATGACGTAACGTAACATAACGAAACAGCACGGAATAGAACAAGACGGCATAAAACGGAATTAAAAAGGAGAAAAGAGAATGAAATTGAAGAGCACAGAATGAAATGTCAAATCCATAGCCAAAAAGAAAAAGTAGGAAAATCTCAAAACGACAATGAAACAGAGCAAAAAGCAAAACGGAAGGGAATAGTATAGGAGAAAACCTTACAAATCAAAACATGAAAAAGCGAACCAGGTGAGGACATAATATAATACAACAGGATGGAGTGTAACAGAACGAAAGAGGATGGGACATAAAAAAGAATAGAACAAAGAAAACCACCCTGTAGACAAATAAAACAAAATGAAAACAGAATCGAACGATGGAATAGAATAGACAATTTAAAAGAATAGGACCATAGAAAATAAAACGAATAGAGAAACAGTACAAATACATACAAGAAATTGAGCGATACGAGTGATCTTCAAAAGTGTCTGCATGAAATGACCATTGGAGAGTTTTTTTTATTTTCTTCTACTTTAGTTACTTTCCCTTTAGGACTTTCAATAGATCTTCAATGCCGGAACTACCGGTTTTTTGTTTAATTAGGTTGCCCTTCTTGGGCTATGAATCATCTATAGTTGAATCCCTCCACTGAAGAGGCACAAGCCTATAGCAGCGGGCTGGTCATACTTACACTAGAAATACGTATATTTTTCTGTTTGTCTAGAATTGATTCTAGATACTTAAATATTTGATCTTCTCGGAGAGTATACTTGTATAATTGCGGCCTCGCCAGCAATGCACAGATGTTTAGTCTTCTCACAAAATTTAACCGAAGGATATAAATGAAATAAATTCCTTTCCTCTATCTACATGAACACAATGTGTTGTAAATTCTCTACACATAATGTCAAGTTATGACCCAAATGTTTTTGCAACACCTGAATTACTACCTCCCCAGTTCCACCACTCTGTTAATTACGATTTAAGGATAACGCCACAAATCACACATATTCATCTTCATTGCTGTCAACACCAGCGCGGGTCTCGTGCGACCATCTGCTACACGAGCAGCACCTTATCGATTGCTCTCCAAATTGATCTACTGTGAAATTGTTATTGCAAAATAAACATCGCTGTCATGTACTCGGTCGAGTCAGTCTGTTTCCTGAAAGTTTTAGTATGAAACCTTCTTGTCTACAAAGAGTTGGACTTCCTCCAAAGCGTAATTAAAATTATTTCACTCACCGGCTCGGCACGTACATTTACAGCTCTGTTATTGATTTCAATTTCAACACTAGATTTGCGCCCTTTTGTCCCGCACTGCAGAACTGTAAATGTTAAACAATGAGTTACCACTAAATGTCTGGTAGGTTGATAATGCAATTATATTCAATGCGAAACACGATACCTCCAACCGAACTAAACCTCTTATCTGTTTCCACAGACTTTCGAGCTTTACAAAACCGAAACACAAATGGAAGTATCAATAAGCAGGAGACCAAAACCAACCAAAACAAATCCACGTTCTGCAACTTCTTCACGCTTTCGTGTTTTCCGTTTTCCTTTACGACAAGTTCAAAGCTCCGTGGATTTTCCTCATTTACTCTATTTTCTAAATTACCTCGATACACAAAGTAGAAAACAAACGCAACGAAGCGTCCTCCTCTTCCCGATTTAAAATCTAATCTTCTCATTGTGCAAAGGGGGTCTCTTGTGTTTTGTCGAATCGACAAAGAAAGTCGGCTGATGCCCTTTCAAAGACCTACTCGTTAGGTCCTTTGTACCATCCACTCGTATAAAGTAGGTCAGAGTGTATGACTTCTGAATAGACGTGGAAATGTTCATGTGATATTGTGACAGCGTGACGATTACTGTTGGACCTTCGTCAATGTTGCGCCTGTCACGAAACGCCGGATAGTGCTAGATTAAAAAACGAAACAATGTAAAAGCTATTATCTGACGCACATGAGAATAAACAGTGGAAATGGATTAAATGTATCCACGATCGGCATGCGAGCAATTGATGGCATATGCATATTGACAGGTTGTTAATTTGAAATTGCTTTATTTAAAAAAAAAAACAGTCCAATTTAAAATGGCACTCATATTCAACTTCCCATCATTCGAATTGTGTAAAATTGACACAGTTCTACAGAATGAAAATCATACTACGCTATGAATGACACGCATCGATTTTATCGGTATTTGTATTATTTATTCAACTTAATTGCTGCAGCGAAAAAATAGCTATTAATGACCTTTACTGAAGATAAAAATAGGGTTGTTGAGCGCGGACAGCGCCGTTAAAAAATATAAAATGAGTTTCAACTGGAGGATTTTAACGGCGCTATCCGTGCTGAATACTACTTTAAAAAGACTTGAAATCCAGCCTAAGGGTGCGTTTATGTTGGAGCTACGATAAACGATAACAGCGGCGATAACAGCATAACGTCGGAAAATTTAACATTGATTTAAATGTGCTCCTTTTTTTCGACGTTATGCCCATCAACATAAACGTATCCCTAGAGATCTATTTCATCTAGGCTAACGACGCTATTCGTGCGCAAATTCACTTTAAAAATTTAAGGTTTGAGAACAGCGTCGTTAAATTATATGAAAATCCTTCACAGGAAAGGTCTTTTTATATTTTTTAACGACGTTACAAATATCAAAAAAGCACCAATTGAAGGATTCTTTCCGCACAGTTTAACGACGCTATCCGTGCTGAATATTACTTTAAAGACTTGAAATCTGTACTAATGGATCTTTTTCAAATAGTTTAACGACGCTGTTCGCGCGCAAAAGCACTTTAAAAACTTGAGGTTTACACATAAGCTAAGCGAGGACAGCGTCGTTAATTTATATGAAAATCCTCCAAATCAAAAATCATTTTATATTTGTTAACGACGCTGTCAGCACCCAATATTTAAAGACTTGATATTTTGACTATACTTGAGCGCGGACAGCGTCGTTAAACAAAATCAAATTGAACTTCAATTGGCGAATTTTTCTGTGCAGTTTAACGACGCTGTCCGTTCTGAATATTACTTTAAAAACTTGAGATTTAGACTAAAGTATCTTTTTCATATGGTTTAACGACGCTGTTCGCGCGCAAATTAACTTTAAAGACTTGAGGTTTACACCAATGTTAAGCGCGGAGAGCGTCGTTAAATTATATGAAAATCCTCCAACTTAAAGTTCAATTTATATTTTTTAACGACGCTATCAGCACCCAAGGTTTAAACACTTGATATTTAGTCTAGAGTTGAGCGCGGACAGCGTCGTTATAAAATATCAAATGGGCTTCAATTGGTGGATTTTTCTATACAGTTTAACGACGCTGTTCGCGCGCAAAATCACTTTAGAGACTTGATGTTTACACATAAGTTAAGCGCGGACAGTGTCGTTAAATTATATAAAAATCCTCCAACGTAAAGTTCAATTTATATTTTTTAACGACGCTGTCAGCACCCCATATTTAAAAACTTTATATTTACCTAGAGTTGAGCGCGGACAGCGTCGTTATAAAATATCAAATGAGCTTCAATTGGCGGATTTTTCTATACAGTTTAACGACGCTGTCCGTGCTGAATATTAATTTAAAGACTTGAGATTTAGACTAAAATATCTTTTTTATATAGTTTATTAACGACACTGTTCGCGCGCAAAATCCCTTTAGATACTTGAGGTTTACACATAAGTTAAGCGCGGACAGCGTCGTTAAATTATATGAAAAGCCTCCAACTTAAAGTTTAATTTATATTTTTTAACGACGCTATCAGCACCCAATATTTAAAGACTTGATACTTAGTCTAGAGTTGAGCGCGGACAGCGTCGTTATAAAATATCAAATGAGCCTCGATTGGCGGATTTTTCGATACAGTTTAACGACGCTGTCCGTTCTGAATATTAATTTAAAAACTTGAAGATTTAGACTAAAGTATCTTTTTCATATGGTTTAACGACGCTGCTCGCGCGCAAAATCACTTTAAAGACTTGAGGTTTACACCAATGTTAAGCGCGGAGAGCGTCGTTAAATTATATGAAAATCCTCCAACTTAAAGTTCAATTTATATTTTTTAACGACGCAATCAGCACCCAAGATTTTAAGACTTGATATTTAGTCTAGAGTTGAGCGCGGACAGCGTCGTTATAAAATATCAAATGAGCTTCAATTGGTGGATTTTTTTATACAGTTTAACGATGTTGCTGTAAAGACTTGAGAGTTGGACTAAAGGATCTTTTCAAATAGTTAAACGACGCTGTTCGCGCGCAAAACAACTTTAAAAACTTGAGATTTACACATAAGTTAAGCGAGGACATCGTCGTTAATTTATATGAAAATCCTCGAAATCAAAGGTCATTTTATATTTTTTAACGACGCTGACAGCACCTAATATTTACACTTAAGGGGACAGCGTCGTTAAATTACTTGAAAATCTCTCAATTTAAAACTCGTTTAACTCATTTTATATTTTTAAAGACGCTGTCAATACCCAACATTTAAAGACTAAAGTTGAGCGCGGACATCGCCGTTAAAAAATATCAAATAAGCTTAAATTAGCGAATTTTTTTATGTAGTTTAACGACGCTGTCCGTGCTGAATATTAATTTAAAGACTTGAGAGTTGGACTAAAGGATCTTTTTCAGATAGTTTAACGACGCTGTACGCGCGCGCAAAATCGCTTTAAAAGCTTGAGGTTTACACTTAAGTTAAGCGAGGACAGCGTCGTTAAATTATATGAAAATCCTCCAAATCAAAGGTCATTTTATATTTTTTAACGACGCTGTCAGCCCCCAATATTTAGAGACTTGATATTTAATACTAAAGCTAAGCGCGGACAGCGTCGTTAAATTATATAAAATCGTCCAACTTGAAATTCAGTTTTTATATTTCTTAACGACGCTGTCTGCACCCAATATTTATAGACTTGATATTTAGATAAAGTTGGGCACGGACAGCGTCGTTATAAAACATCAAAAAAGCTTCAATTGGAGGATTCTTTCCGCACAGAAATCTGTACTAATGGATCTTTTTTAGATAGTTTAACGACGCTGCACGCGCAGAATCGCTTTAAAGACTTGAGGTTTACACTTAAGTTAAGCGAGGACAGCGTCGTTAAATTATATGAAAATCCCCCAAATCAAATGTCATTTTATATTTTTCAACGACGCTGTCAGCACCCAATATTTAAAGACTTGATATTTTGACTACACTTGAGCGCGGACAGCGTCGTTATACAAAATCAAATTGAACTTCAATGGGCGAATTTTTCTATGCAGTTTAACGACGCTGTCCGTGCTGAATATTACTTTAAAGACTTGAGATCTGGCCTAAAGGATCTTTTTCAGATAGTTTAACGACGCTGTTCGCGAGCAAAATCACTTTAAAAACTTAAGGTTTGAGAACAGCCTCGATAAATTATAATATAAAAATTCTTCAAATTAAAGGTCATTTTATGTTTCTAACAAGTTTTAAAATATGTATCAAGAAAGCTTCAATTGGAGGATTCTTTCCGCAAAGATTAACGACGCTATCCGTGCTGAATATTACTTTAAAGACTTCAAATCGGTACTAATGGATCTTTTTCAGATGGTTTAACGCCGCTGTACAGTTGAGCGCGGACAGTGTCGTTAAATTATATGAAAATCCTCCAACTTCAAACTCAATTTTTATATTTCTTAACGACGCTGTCTGCACCAAATATTTAAAAACTAGATATTTAGATCAAAGGTGAGCGCGGACAGCGTCGTTATAAAACATCAAAAAAGCTTCAATTGGAGGATTCTTTCCGCACAGACTAACGACACTGTCAGTGCTGAATATTAATTTGAAGACTTGAAGTCTGGACTAAGGGATCTCTTTCAGATAGTTTAACGACGCTGTACGCGCGCAAAATCACTTAAAAAAATTGAGGACAGCGTCGTTAAATTATATGAAAATCCTTCAAATCAAAGGTCATTTTAAACTATTTTTTAACGACACTGTCAGCCCCCAAATAATTAAAGATTTGATATTTAATACTAAAGTTGAGCGCGGACAGCGTCGTTATAAAACATGAAAAAAGCTTCAATTGGAGGCTTCTTTCCGCACAGACTAACGACGCTGTCAGTGCTGAATATTAATTTAAAGACTTTAAATCTGGACTAAGGGATGTTTTTCAGATAGTTTAACGACGCTGTACGCGCGCAAAATCACTTTAAAAAATTGAGGACAGCGTCGTTAAATTATATGAAAATTCTTCAAATCAAAGGTCATTTTAAACTATTTTTTAACAACACTGTCAGCCCCCAATATTTAAAGATTTGATATTTAATACTGAAGTTGAGCGCGGACAGCCTCGTTAAATTAGGTGAAAAAAATTAGGTGAAAATCCTCCAACTTGAAACTCAATTTTTATATTTATTAACGACGATGTCTGCACCGAATATTTAAAGACTTGATATTTAGATTAATGTTGAGCGCGGACAGCGTCGTTATAAAACATCAAAAAAGCTTCAATTGGAGGCTTCTTTCCGCACAGACTAACGACGCTGTCAGTGCTGAATATTAATTTAAAGACTTTAAATCTGGACTAAGGGATGTTTTTCAGATAGTTTAACAACGCTGTACGCGCGCAAAATCACTTAAAAAAAATTGAGGACAGCGTCGTTAAATTATATGAAAATTCTTCAAATCAAAGGTCATTTTAAACTATTTTTTAACGACACTGTCAGCCCCCAATATTTAAAGATTTGATATTTAATACTGAAGTTGAGCGCGGACAGCCTCGTTAAATTAGGTGAAAAAAATTAGGTGAAAATCCTCCAACTTGAAACTCAATTTTTATATTTCTTAACGACGATGTCTGCACCGAATATTTAAAGACTTGATATTTAGATTAAAGTTGAGCGCGGACAGCGTCGTTATAAAACATCAAAAAAGCTTCAATTGGAGGCTTCTTTCCGCACAGACTAACGACGCTGTCAGTGCTGAATATTAATTTAAAGACTTTAAATCTGGACTAAGGGATGTTTTTCAGATAGTTTAACGACGCTGTACGCGCGCAAAATCACTTAAAAAAAATTGAGGACAGCGTCGTTAAATTATATGAAAATTCTTCAAATCAAAGGTCATTTTAAACTATTTTTTAACGACACTGTCAGCCCCCAATATTTAAAGATTTGATATTTAATACTGAAGTTGAGCGCGGACAGCCTCGTTAAATTAGGTGAAAAAAATTAGGTGAAAATCCTCCAACTTGAAACTCAATTTTTATATTTATTAACGACGATGTCTGCACCGAATATTTAAAGACTTGATATTTAGATTAATGTTGAGCGCGGACAGCGTCGTTATAAAACATCAAAAAAGCTTCAATTGGAGGCTTCTTTCCGCACAGACTAACGACGCTGTCAGTGCTGAATATTAAATTTAAAGTCTTTAAATCTGGACTAAGAGATGTTTATCAGATAGTTTAATGACGCTGTACGCGCGCAAAATCACTTAAAAAAAATTGAGGACAGCGTCGGTAAATTATATGAAAATCCTTCAAACCAAAGGTCATTTTATACTATTTTTTAACCACACTGTCAGCCCCCAATATTTAAAGATTTGATATTTAATACTACAGTTGAGCGCGGACAGCGTCGTTAAATTATATAAAAATCCTTGAACTTGAAACTCAATTTTTATATTTCTTAACGACGATGTCTGCACCGAATATTTAAAGACTTGATATTTAGATTAAAGTTGAGAGCGGACAGCGTCGTTATAAAACATCAAAAAAGCTTCAATTGGAGCCTTCTTTCCGCACAGACTAACGACGCGGTCAGTGCTGAATATTAATTTAAAGACTTGAAATCTGGACTAAGGAATCTTTTTCAGATAGTTTAACGACGCTGTACGCGCGCCAAATCACTTAAAAAAATTGAGGACAGCGTCGTTAAATTATTAGAAAATCCCTCAAATCAAAGGTCATTTTATACTATTTTTTAACCACACTGTCAGCCCCCAATATTTAAAGATTTGATATTTAATAGTAAACTTGAGCGCGGACAGCGTCGTTAAATTATATAAAAATCCTTGAACTTGAAACTCAATTTTTATATTTCTTAACGACGATGTCTGCACCGAATATTTAAAGACTTGATATTTAGATTAATGTTGAGCGCGGACAGCGTCGTTATAAAACATCAAAAAAGCTTCAATTGGAGGCTTCTTTCCGCACAGACTAACGACGCGGTCAGTGCTGAATATTAAATTTAAAGTCTTTAAATCTGGACTAAGAGATGTTTATCAGATAGTTTAATGACGCTGTACGCGCGCAAAATCACTTAAAAAAAAATTGAGGACAGCGTCGTTAAATTATATGAAAATCCTTGAACTTGAAACTCAATTTTTATATTTCTTAACGACGATGTCTGCACCGAATATTTAAAGACTTGATATTTAGATTAAAGTTGAGCGCGGACAGCGTCGTTATAAAACATCAAAAAAGCTTCAATTGGAGGCTTCTTTCCGCACAGACTAACGACGCTGTCAGTGCTGAATATTAATTTAAAGACTTTAAATCTGGACTAAGGGATGTTTTTCAGATAGTTTAACGACGCTGTACGCGCGCAAAATCACTTAAAAAAAATTGAGGACAGCGTCGTTAAATTATATGAAAATTCTTCAAATCAAAGGTCATTTTAAACTATTTTTTAACGACACTGTCAGCCCCCAATATTT
Organism: Diaperis boleti; assembly: GCA_963583935.1. NCBI lineage: Eukaryota > Metazoa > Arthropoda > Insecta > Coleoptera > Tenebrionidae > Diaperis > Diaperis boleti. The sequence goes on from OY757242.1 coordinate 13,014,813, forward strand.
AAAGATTTGATATTTAATACTGAAGTTGAGCGCGGACAGCCTCGTTAAATTAGGTGAAAAAAATTAGGTGAAAATCCTCCAACTTGAAACTCAATTTTTATATTTATTAACGACGATGTCTGCACCGAATATTTAAAGACTTGATATTTAGATTAATGTTGAGCGCGGACAGCGTCGTTATAAAACATCAAAAAAGCTTCAATTGGAGGCTTCTTTCCGCACAGACTAACGACGCTGTCAGTGCTGAATATTAAATTTAAAGACTTTAAATCTGGACTAAGAGATGTTTTTCAGATAGTTTAACGACGCTGTGCGCGCGCAAAATCACTTAAAAAAAAATTGAGGATAGTCGTTATAAAACATCAAAAAAGCTTCGATTAGAGGATTCTTTCCGCACAGACTAACGACGCTGTCAGTGCTGAATATTAAATTTAAAGTCTTTAAATCTGGACTAAGAGATGTTTATCAGATAGTTTAATGACGCTGTACGCGCGCAAAATCACTTAAAAAAAAATTGAGGACAGCGTCGTTAAATTATATGAAAATCCTTGAACTTGAAACTCAATTTTTATATTTCTTAACGACGATGTCTGCACCGAATATTTAAAGACTTGATATTTAGATTAAAGTTGAGCGCGGACAGCGTCGTTATAAAACATCAAAAAAGCTTCAATTGGAGGCTTCTTTCCGCACAGACTAACGACGCTGTCAGTGCTGAATATTAATTTAAAGACTTTAAATCTGGACTAAGGGATGTTTTTCAGATAGTTTAACGACGCTGTACGCGCGCAAAATCACTTAAAAAAATTGAGGACAGCGTCGTTAAATTATATGAAAATTCTTCAAATCAAAGGTCATTTTAAACTATTTTTTAACGACACTGTCAGCCCCCAATATTTAAAGATTTGATATTTAATACTGAAGTTGAGCGCGGACAGCCTCGTTAAATTAGGTGAAAAAAATTAGGTGAAAATCCTCCAACTTGAAACTCAATTTTTATATTTATTAACGACGATGTCTGCACCGAATATTTAAAGACTTGATATTTAGATTAATGTTGAGCGCGGACAGCGTCGTTATAAAACATCAAAAAAGCTTCAATTGGAGGCTTCTTTCCGCACAGACTAACGACGCTGTCAGTGCTGAATATTAAATTTAAAGTCTTTAAATCTGGACTAAGAGATGTTTATCAGATAGTTTAATGACGCTGTACGCGCGCAAAATCACTTAAAAAAAATTGAGGACAGCGTCGGTAAATTATATGAAAATCCTTCAAACCAAAGGTCATTTTATACTATTTTTTAACCACACTGTCAGCCCCCAATATTTAAAGATTTGATATTTAATACTACAGTTGAGCGCGGACAGCGTCGTTAAATTATATAAAAATCCTTGAACTTGAAACTCAATTTTTATATTTCTTAACGACGATGTCTGCACCGAATATTTAAAGACTTGATATTTAGATTAAAGTTGAGAGCGGACAGCGTCGTTATAAAACATCAAAAAAGCTTCAATTGGAGCCTTCTTTCCGCACAGACTAACGACGCGGTCAGTGCTGAATATTAATTTAAAGACTTGAAATCTGGACTAAGGAATCTTTTTCAGATAGTTTAACGACGCTGTACGCGCGCCAAATCACTTAAAAAAATTGAGGACAGCGTCGTTAAATTATTAGAAAATCCCTCAAATCAAAGGTCATTTTATACTATTTTTTAACCACACTGTCAGCCCCCAATATTTAAAGATTTGATATTTAATAGTAAACTTGAGCGCGGACAGCGTCGTTAAATTATATAAAAATCCTTGAACTTGAAACTCAATTTTTATATTTCTTAACGACGATGTCTGCACCGAATATTTAAAGACTTGATATTTAGATTAATGTTGAGCGCGGACAGCGTCGTTATAAAACATCAAAAAAGCTTCAATTGGAGGCTTCTTTCCGCACAGACTAACGACGCGGTCAGTGCTGAATATTAAATTTAAAGTCTTTAAATCTGGACTAAGAGATGTTTATCAGATAGTTTAATGACGCTGTACGCGCGCAAAATCACTTAAAAAAAATTGAGGACAGCGTCGTTAAATTATATGAAAATTCTTGAACTTGAAACTCAATTTTTATATTTCTTAACGACGATGTCTGCACCGAATATTTAAAGACTTGATATTTAGATTAAAGTTGAGCGCGGACAGCGTCGTTATAAAACATCAAAAAAGCTTCAATTGGAGGCTTCTTTCCGCACAGACTAACGACGCTGTCAGTGCTGAATATTAATTTAAAGACTTTAAATCTGGACTAAGGGATGTTTTTCAGATAGTTTAACGACGCTGTACGCGCGCAAAATCACTTAAAAAAAATTGAGGACAGCGTCGTTAAATTATATGAAAATTCTTCAAATCAAAGGTCATTTTAAACTATTTTTTAACGACACTGTCAGTCCCCAATATTTAAAGATTTGATATTTAATACTGAAGTTGAGCGCGGACAGCCTCGTTAAATTAGGTGAAAAAAATTAGGTGAAAATCCTCCAACTTGAAACTCAATTTTTATATTTATTAACGACGATGTCTGCACCGAATATTTAAAGACTTGATATTTAGATTAATGTTGAGCGCGGACAGCGTCGTTATAAAACATCAAAAAAGCTTCAATTGGAGGCTTCTTTCCGCACAGACTAACGACGCTGTCAGTGCTGAATATTAATTTAAAGACTTTAAATCTGGACTAAGGGATGTTTTTCAGATAGTTTAACGACGCTGTACGCGCGCAAAATCACTTAAAAAAAATTGAGGACAGCGTCGTTAAATTATATGAAAATTCTTCAAATCAAAGGTCATTTTAAACTATTTTTTAACGACACTGTCAGCCCCCAATATTTAAAGATTTGATATTTAATACTGAAGTTGAGCGCGGACAGCCTCGTTAAATTAGGTGAAAAAAATTAGGTGAAAATCCTCCAACTTGAAACTCAATTTTTATATTTATTAACGACGATGTCTGCACCGAATATTTAAAGACTTGATATTTAGATTAATGTTGAGCGCGGACAGCGTCGTTATAAAACATCAAAAAAGCTTCAATTGGAGGCTTCTTTCCGCACAGACTAACGACGCTGTCAGTGCTGAATATTAAATTTAAAGACTTTAAATCTGGACTAAGAGATGTTTTTCAGATAGTTTAACGACGCTGTACGCGCGCAAAATCACTTAAAAAAAATTGAGGATCGTCGTTATAAAACATCAAAAAAGCTTCGATTAGAGGATTCTTTCCGCACAGACTAACGACGCTGTCAGTGCTGAATATTAAATTTAAAGTCTTTAAATCTGGACTAAGAGATGTTTATCAGATAGTTTAATGACGCTGTACGCGCGCAAAATCACTTAAAAAAAAATTGAGGACAGCGTCGTTAAATTATATGAAAATCCTTGAACTTGAAACTCAATTTTTATATTTCTTAACGACGATGTCTGCACCGAATATTTAAAGACTTGATATTTAGATTAAAGTTGAGCGCGGACAGCGTCGTTATAAAACATCAAAAAAGCTTCAATTGGAGGCTTCTTTCCGCACAGACTAACGACGCTGTCAGTGCTGAATATTAATTTAAAGACTTTAAATCTGGACTAAGGGATGTTTTTCAGATAGTTTAACGACGCTGTACGCGCGCAAAATCACTTAAAAAAAATTGAGGACAGCGTCGTTAAATTATATGAAAATTCTTCAAATCAAAGGTCATTTTAAACTATTTTTTAACGACACTGTCAGCCCCCAATATTTAAAGATTTGATATTTAATACTGAAGTTGAGCGCGGACAGCCTCGTTAAATTAGGTGAAAAAAATTAGGTGAAAATCCTCCAACTTGAAACTCAATTTTTATATTTATTAACGACGATGTCTGCACCGAATATTTAAAGACTTGATATTTAGATTAATGTTGAGCGCGGACAGCGTCGTTATAAAACATCAAAAAAGCTTCAATTGGAGGCTTCTTTCCGCACAGACTAACGACGCTGTCAGTGCTGAATATTAAATTTAAAGACTTTAAATCTGGACTAAGAGATGTTTTTCAGATAGTTTAACGACGCTGTACGCGCGCAAAATCACTTAAAAAAAAATTGAGGATCGTCGTTATAAAACATCAAAAAAGCTTCGATTAGAGGATTCTTTCCGCACAAGACTAACGACGCTGTCAGTGCTGAATATTAAATTTAAAGTCTTTAAATCTGGACTAAGAGATGTTTATCAGATAGTTTAATGACGCTGTACGCGCGCAAAATCACTTAAAAAAAAATTGAGGACAGCGTCGTTAAATTATATGAAAATCCTTGAACTTGAAACTCAATTTTTATATTTCTTAACGACGATGTCTGCACCGAATATTTAAAGACTTGATATTTAGATTAAAGTTGAGCGCGGACAGCGTCGTTATAAAACATCAAAAAAGCTTCAATTGGAGGCTTCTTTCCGCACAGACTAACGACGCTGTCAGTGCTGAATATTAATTTAAAGACTTTAAATCTGGACTAAGGGATGTTTTTCAGATAGTTTAACGACGCTGTACGCGCGCAAAATCACTTAAAAAAAATTGAGGACAGCGTCGTTAAATTATATGAAAATTCTTCAAATCAAAGGTCATTTTAAACTATTTTTTAACGACACTGTCAGCCCCCAATATTTAAAGATTTGATATTTAATACTGAAGTTGAGCGCGGACAGCCTCGTTAAATTAGGTGAAAAAAATTAGGTGAAAATCCTCCAACTTGAAACTCAATTTTTATATTTATTAACGACGATGTCTGCACCGAATATTTAAAGACTTGATATTTAGATTAATGTTGAGCGCGGACAGCGTCGTTATAAAACATCAAAAAAGCTTCAATTGGAGGCTTCTTTCCGCACAGACTAACGACGCTGTCAGTGCTGAATATTAAATTTAAAGTCTTTAAATCTGGACTAAGAGATGTTTATCAGATAGTTTAATGACGCTGTACGCGCGCAAAATCACTTAAAAAAAATTGAGGACAGCGTCGTTAAATTATATGAAAATCCTTCAAACCAAAGGTCATTTTATACTATTTTTTAACCACACTGTCAGCCCCCAATATTTAAAGATTTGATATTTAATACTACAGTTGAGCGCGGACAGCGTCGTTAAATTATATAAAAATCCTTGAACTTGAAACTCAATTTTTATATTTCTTAACGACGATGTCTGCACCGAATATTTAAAGACTTGATATTTAGATTAAAGTTGAGAGCGGACAGCGTCGTTATAAAACATCAAAAAAGCTTCAATTGGAGCCTTCTTTCCGCACAGACTAACGACGCGGTCAGTGCTGAATATTAATTTAAAGACTTGAAATCTGGACTAAGGAATCTTTTTCAGATAGTTTAACGACGCTGTACGCGCGCCAAATCACTTAAAAAAATTGAGGACAGCGTCGTTAAATTATTAGAAAATCCCTCAAATCAAAGGTCATTTTATACTATTTTTTAACCACACTGTCAGCCCCCAATATTTAAAGATTTGATATTTAATAGTAAACTTGAGCGCGGACAGCGTCGTTAAATTATATAAAAATCCTTGAACTTGAAACTCAATTTTTATATTTCTTAACGACGATGTCTGCACCGAATATTTAAAGACTTGATATTTAGATTAATGTTGAGCGCGGACAGCGTCGTTATAAAACATCAAAAAAGCTTCAATTGGAGGCTTCTTTCCGCACAGACTAACGACGCGGTCAGTGCTGAATATTAATTTAAAGACTTGAAATCTGGACTAAGGAATCTTTTTCAGATAGTTTAACGACGCTGTACGCGCGCCAAATCACTTAAAAAAATTGAGGACAGCGTCGTTAAATTATTAGAAAATCCCTCAAATCAAAGGTCATTTTATACTATTTTTTAACCACACTGTCAGCCCCCAATATTTAAAGATTTGATATTTAATAGTAAACTTGAGCGCGGACAGCGTCGTTAAATTATATAAAAATCCTTGAACTTGAAACTCAATTTTTATATTTCTTAACGACGATGTCTGCACCGAATATTTAAAGACTTGATATTTAGATTAAAGTTGAGCGCGGACAGCGTCGTTATAAAACATCAAAAAAGCTTCAATTGGAGGCTTCTTTCCGCACAGACTAACGACGCTGTCAGTGCTGAATATTAATTTAAAGACTTTAAATCTGGACTAAGGGATGTTTTTCAGATAGTTTAACGACGCTGTACGCGCGCCAAATCACTTAAAAAAATTGAGGACAGCGTCGTTAAATTATTAGAAAATCCCTCAAATCAAAGGTCATTTTATACTATTTTTTAACCACACTGTCAGCCCCCAATATTTAAAGATTTGATATTTAATAGTAAACTTGAGCGCGGACAGCGTCGTTAAATTATATAAAAATCCTTGAACTTGAAACTCAATTTTTATATTTCTTAACGACGATGTCTGCACCGAATATTTAAAGACTTGATATTTAGATTAAAGTTGAGCGCGGACAGCGTCGTTATAAAACATCAAAAAAGCTTCAATTGGAGGCTTCTTTCCGCACAGACTAACGACGCTGTCAGTGCTGAATATTAATTTAAAGACTTTAAATCTGGACTAAGGGATGTTTTTCAGATAGTTTAACGACGCTGTACGCGCGCAAAATCACTTAAAAAAAATTGAGGACAGCGTCGTTAAATTATATGAAAATTCTTCAAATCAAAGGTCATTTTAAACTATTTTTTAACGACACTGTCAGCCCCCAATATTTAAAGATTTGATATTTAATACTGAAGTTGAGCGCGGACAGCCTCGTTAAATTAGGTGAAAATCCTCCAACTTGAAACTCAATTTTTATATTTATTAACGACGATGTCTGCACCGAATATTTAAAGACTTGATATTTAGATTAATGTTGAGCGCGGACGGCGTCGTTATAAAACATCAAAAAAGCTTCAGTTGGAGGCTTCTTTCCGCACAGACTAACGACGCTGTCAGTGCTGAATAATAATTTAAAGACTTGAAATCTGAATTAAGGGATTTTTTCAGATAGTTTAACGACGCTGTACGCACGCAAAATCACTTTAAAAACTTAAGGTTTGAGGACAGCGTCGTTAAATTACATATATGAAAATCCTTAAAATCAAAGGTCTTTTTATACTATTTTTAACAACGCTGTCAGCACCCAATATTTAAAGACTTTATGTTTAGACTAAAGTTGATCGCGGACAGCGTCGTTAAAAAGTATCAAATGAGCTTCAATTGGAGAATTTTTCCATTTCGGTGTCCGCTGATTATTACTTTAAAAACTTGACATCTGGACTAAAGGATCTTTTTCAGATAGCTTAACAACGTTGTACGCGAGCAAAATCGCTTTAAAGACTTGAGGTTAAGTTAAGTTAATTTAATCCTCCAACTTAAAGCTCAATTTTTATATTTCTTAACGACGCTGTCAGCACCCAATATTTAAAAACTTGATATTTAAACTTAACTTGAGCGCGGACAGCGTCGTTATAAAATATCAAACGAGCTTCAATGGGTGGATTTTTCCATGCAGTTTAAAGACGCTGTCCGTGCTGAATATTACTTTAAAAACTTGGGATCTGGACCAAAGTATCTTTTTCAGATAGTTTAACGACGCTGTACGCGCGCACAATCGGTTTAAAGACTTGAGGTTTACACTTAAGTTAAGCAGCGTCGTTAAATTATATGAAAAGGCTCCAACTTAAAGTTCAATTTATATTTTTTAACGACGCTATCAGCACCCAATAATTAATGACTTGATATTGATTGAGCTTAAGTTGGAGAGCGCTTAAAATTAGGGTAAATCTCATGTCTTTAAAGTAATATGAGCGCGGACAGCGTCGTTAACCTGTATGGAAAAATTCTACGATTTCAAGCTCTTTTTATCCACCCTGCTTCATTTAAAATGGCACGCCTGAATCTGCAACCAAACATACATCTGGGTATATCTTGATGTGTTCTCATAATGTGTCAAGTCGGGTAAAGCACGGCGCTGTCCGCGCTCAACCTTAGTGTAAATCTCAAGTCTTATTGAGTGTGGACAACAATCTAATTTTATATTGTTCCACGACGCCATTTCCATTTATTTTTTATTTAGTGCCCCGAACTTGCAGAAAACAACCCAAAAGTGATTGTTTAAAAATATAATATAATAAAGCTGTAATGTTTTACTCAGGTTCTACTGTGTTATATATTTATAGCCACTTAAATTGCAAACTCCGTCATGTCCCTCGGGCTTCGATCCTAGACTCACATGGACGGTTACCACAAGGCTTAGAACAGCATCTCGACCGAAAGAAAAATCACGATTCCTTGAGCATGAAATCTGGAAGATCCAGACGTTGATCCGACAACTCTCCAGAAAGTAGATTAAGACCAACTTAAATTGGAAAGAAGCTTTCAGCTACGTGAAATTACCATAATAATATCTCACGAGGAGTTACAACTCCCAAACCAATTGTTAAGGCGCATTAATGGTACATCATTTAAGGATTGTTATTTAGGAAAATAAAAGTTATTCACGGGCCGAAGCAGAGTGTGTAAAATTATACAGTGAGTAATGGGTATGAGTATTGTACACTTTATCTTGATGATAGGGAATGCACTTGTACCAGCTGCGCTGGCGGTTTGCCTAACGTTTTTTGTTATTTAGAGACATCCCCATGATCGGTCGCCATAAAGAACCGAAAAGAATTAGTTGGAGAGAAAAAAGCTTTGAAAAAGATATCTGACCTAATGATACAATTATGTCGTCGTTTTTCCGGATGAGCAAATGCTACCCTTCCTTCCAGATAACTCGGATGAATTCTTTCATCGTTTCATATGACACTCGATGAGGATATAAACCTATATTTGATCTTGTCATTCTAGACCTTACAATCCAGTTGGGAAAGCATCCCTTAAAACATTATTAACTCAATTTAAAATTCAGCTTCCCAACTTTGCTGCCAACCAATTTACATTGTGGGATTTAATTACGAATTTACTAGTTTCCCCAAAACTGACAAAATATTTACCACTCTTTTTCAGAAGGGGACTATATCAATCTCAATTGTTGGATAAAAGTTCTGTAATAAATCCACTCAGAAGAATTCTATTTATTTGATAATAAAAAAAGCATCGTGAAAAAGAATTGTCTGTCCTGTGTCCAATTCGTAAATTACGGGTCATTTACTGGATTTTATTTCTTTTCTACAGTAAGAGGAGTGTCTAGAATACTAATAAATAATAATAAATGCTATTACATCGACGAAATTATTGCTATCAACATTATTTTAACATAATTTCTTATACAGGTTGAGTAATTTGTGGTTTATTTGTAAAATGGCCTTAGATGCAAACAAAAATATTCTACAACGCATTCATTTACGTTATTTGTATTTTTGGTTGCATTTAACACCATTTCAGAAAGGAGCCACAATTGCCTCACCCAATATTACTTCTGGGATAACCGTAGAAAAATGTTGTATGTAACACGTGTAAAAAATGGTATTGCACTTTACGTCTTGACGATCTTTTGCCTCGTTGTACAATGTTGTGGATCATAAAGAGTAACAATGGCGTCATGTTATAAACGTAGCTGCCATCGCTTTCTATTTTATGGCCTATAGCTATTGTGAATTGTGTGTATAAAAAAATAATTATTGTGCAAATGTCATGTAGTCCTTTTCAGGAAATATTTGTTTAAACTCTCTCCTATAGGGAACGTCGAAGGTACTTCAGTGCCAGTGGCTGCTGTTGAATTTAAATCGATCAATATTTGTGTACAGTTGTTAGCCAAGTAGAAGTAGTTTGACTTATTAGAAAACCATAGTTAGTAAACCATCGTAGTAATAGTTAGAGAAAGAAAACAAAACAAAAAATTAAACCCGAGATCAAAGCGATCTCCACCAATCTCTTGCTTTCCTTTGTTCGTTACTAAATATTGTTGTGAAAGGAAGTTTTTCCGGCGATATAAAAGTACATACATGTTGCCGTATTTCGGTTGTTGTGGAACTTTTTTGGTTTCACAAATTCAATTCGATGTCTTCACATATGCAACTTTACATTTTCAGTTTCACAACTTCTATGTGATCAATAAATAGTATACGTTTGACAAATTTGTAATTTTACAATTTTACAAATTGAATTTCACAAATTTCACATTTCTACAAAAACAGGTTTTCAGAATTTATTAATTTTGCTATTGCACGATTTCAGATTTCCAATTTTACAATTTCATTCTGTAATAATTGTAGTTTTACAGTTTCATGATGTCAATTTGATACATTCAGTTTTAAAATTCCACGTTTTCAGTTTTCTAAAATTCAGTTTCGTAACTTCACAAAAGTACATTTTTGGTTTCACAAATTCAATTCGATATCTTCACTTTTGCAATTTATTTTACATTTTCAGTTTCACAACTTTAGTGCGATCAATTAATATTTATTTCATTTTGAAAAATGTGTAATTTTACAATTTTACGGACTGAATTTCACAAATTCATGGTATACCATTATCACAATTTCATATTTGTACAAAAACAGGTCTTCAGCTGTTCATAAATTAATTTTGCTTTCGCACGATTTTACATTTCCAGTTTTACAATTTCATTCTGTCATCATTTCAGTTTTACAATTTCATAATGTCAATTTACAACATTCAATTTTAAAATTTCACGTTTTCAGTTTCCTAAAATTCAGTTTGGTTACTTCACAAAACTACATTTTTGGTTTCACAAATTCCATTCGGTATCTTCACTTTTGTAATTTATTTTACATTTTCAGTTTCACAACTTTAGTGCGATCAATTAATAGTTTATTCCATTTTAAAAAATTTGTAATTTTAAAATTTTACAGACTAAATTTCACAAATTCATAGTATACCTTTATCACAATTTCATATTTATACAAAAACAGGTTTTCAGCTGTTCATAAATTAATTTTGCTTTCGCACGATTTTACATTTCCAATTTTACAATTTCATTCTGTCATCATTTTAGTTTTACAATTTCAAAATGTCAATTTACTACATTCAATTTTAAAATTTCACGTTTTCAGTTTCCCAAAATTCAGTTTGGTAACTTCACAAAACTACACTTTTGGTGACACAAATTCCATTCGATATCTTCACTTTTGCAATTTATTTTACATTTTCAGTTTCACAACTTTAGTGCGATCAATTAATAGTTTATTCCATTTTGAAAAATTTGTAATTTTAAAATTTTACAGACTAAATTTCACAAATTCATAGTATACCATTATCACAATTTCATATTTATACAAAAACAGGTTTTCAGCTGTTCATAAATTAATTTTGCTTTCGCACAATTTTATATTTCCAATTTTACAATTTCATTCTGTCATCATTTTAGTTTTACAATTTCACAATGTCAATTTACTACATTCAATTTTAAAATTTCACGTTTTCAGTTTCCTAAAATTCAGTTTGGTAACTTCACAAAACTACATTTTTGGTTTCACAAATTCCGTTCGGTATCTTCACTTTTGCAATTTATTTTACATTTTCAGTTTCACAACTTTAGTGCGATCAATTAATAGTTTATTCCATTTTGAAAAATTTGTAATTTCAAAATTTTAGACTGAATTTCACAAATTCATAGTATACCATTATCACAATTTCATATTTATACAAAAACAGGTCTTCAGATGTTCATGAATAAATTTTGCTTTCGCACGATATTACATTTCCAGTTTTACAATTTCATTCTGTCATCATTTTAATTTTACAATTTCATAATGTCAATTTACAACATTCAATTTTAAAATTTCACGTTTTCAGTTTCCTAAAATTCAGTTTGGTAACTTCACAAAACTACATTTTTGGTTTCACAAATTCCATTCGATAGCTTCACTTTTGCAATTTATTTTACATTTTCAGTTTCACAACTTTAGTGCGATCAATTAATAGTTTATTCCATTTTGAAAAATTTGTAATTTAAAAATTTTACAGACTGAATTTCACAAATTCATAGTATACCATTATCACAATTTCATATTTATACAAAAACAGGTTTTCAGCTGTTCATAAATTAATTTTGCTTTCGCACAATTTTATATTTCCAATATTACAATTTCATTCTGTCATCATTTTAGTTTTACAATTTCATAATGTCAATTTACTACATTCAATTTTAAAATTTCACGTTTTCAGTTTCCTAAAATTCAGTTTGGTAACTTCACAAAACTACATTTTTGGTTTCACAAATTCCATTCGGTATCTTCACTTTTGCAATTTATTTTACATTTTCAGTTTCACAACTTTAGTGCGATCAATTAATAGTTTATTCCATTTTGAAAAATTTGTCATTTTAAAATTTTAGACTGAATTTCACAAATTCATAGTATACCATTATCACAATTTCATATTTATACAAAAACAGGTCTTCAGCTGTTCATGAATAAATTTTGCTTTCGCACGATTTTACATTTCCAGTTTTACAATTTCATTCTGTCATCATTTTAGTTTTACAATTTCATAATGTCAATTTACTACATTCAATTTTAAAATTTCACGTTTTCAGTTTCCTAAAATTCAGTTTGGTAACTTCACAAAACTACATTTTTGGTTTCACAAATTCCATTCGGTATCTTCACTTTTGCAATTTATTTTACATTTTCAGTTTCACAACTTTAGTGCGATCAATTAATAGTTTATTCCATTTTGAAAAATTTGTAATTTAAAAATTTTACAGACTGAATTTCACAAATTCATAGGATACCATTATCACAATTTCATATTTATACAAAAACAGGTCTTCAGCTGTTCATGAATAAATTTTGCTTTCGCACGATTTTACATTTCCAGTTTTACAATTTCATTCTGTCATCATTTTAATTTTACAATTTCATAATGTCAATTTACAACATTCAATTTTAAAATTTCACGTTTTCAGTTTCTTAAAATTGAGTTTGGTAACTTCACAAAACTACATTTTTGGTTTCACAAATTCCATTCGATATCTTCACTTTTGCAATTTATTTTACATTTTCAGTTTCACAACTTTAGTGCGATCAATTAATAGTTTATTCCATTTTGAAAAATCTGTAATTTAAAAATTTTACAGACTGAATTTCACAAATTCATAGTATACCATTATCACAATTTCATATTTATACAAAAACAGGTTTTCAGCTGTTCATAAATTAATTTTGCTTTCGCACGATTTTACATTTCCAATTTTACAATTTCATTGTGTCATCATTTTAGTTTTACAATTTCATAATGTCAATTTACTACATTCAATTTTAAAATTTCACGTTTTCAGTTTCCTAAAACTCAGTTTGGTAACTTCACAAAACTACATTTTTGGTTTCACAAATTCCATTCTATATCTTCACTTTTGCAATTTATTTTACATTTTCAGTTTCACAACTTTAGTGCGATCAATTAATAGTTATTTCATTTTGAAAAATTTGTAATTTTACAATTTTACAGACTGAATTTCACAAATTCATAGTATACCATTATCACAATTTCATATTTATACAAAAACAGGTCTTCAGCTGTTCATGAATAAATTTTGCTTTCGCACGATATTACATTTCCAGTTTTACAATTTCATTCCGTCATCATTTTAATTTTACAATTTCATAATGTCAATTTACAACATTCAATTTTAAAATTTCACGTTTTCAGTTTCCTAAAATTCAGTTTGGTAACTTCACAAAACTACATTTTTGGTTTCACAAATTCCATTCGGTATCTTCACTTTTGCAATTTATTTTACATTTTCAGTTTCACAACTTTAGTGCGATCAATTAATAGTTTATTCCATTTTAAAAAAATTGTAATTTTAAAATTTTACAGGCTAAATTTCACAAATTCATAGTATACCATTATCACAATTTCATATTTATACAAAAACAGGTTTTCAGCTGTTCATAAATTAATTTTGCTTTCGCACAATTTTACATTTCCAATTTTACAATTTCATTCTGTCATCATTTTAGTTTTACAATTTCATAATGTCAATTTACTACATTCAATTTTAAAATTTCACGTTTTCAGTTTCCTAAAATTCAGTTTGGTAACTTCACAAAACTACATTTTTGGTTTCACAAATTCCATTCGGTATCTTCACTTTTGCAATTTATTTTACATTTTCAGTTTCACAACTTTAGTGCGATCAATTAATAGTTTATTCCATTTTGAAAAATTTGTAATTTTAAAATTTTAGACTGAATTTCACAAATTCATAGTATACCATTATCACAATTTCATATTGATACAAAAACAGGTCTTCAGCTGTTCATGAATAAATTTTGCTTTCGCACGATTTTACATTTCCAGTTTTACAATTTCATTCTGTCATCATTTCAGTTTTACAATTTCATAATGTCAATTTACAACATTCAATTTTAAAATTTCACGTTTTCAGTTTCCTAAAATTCAGTTTGGTAACTTCACAAAACTACATTTTTGGTTTCACAAATTCCATTCGGTATCTTCACTTTTGCAATTTATTTTACATTTTCAGTTTCACAACTTTAGTGCGATCAATTAATAGTTTATTCCATTTCGAAAAATCTGTAATTTAAAAATTTTACAGACTGAATTTCACAAATTCATAGTATACCATTATCACAATTTCATATTTATACAAAAACAGGTTTTCAGCTGTTCATAACTTAATTTTGCTTTCGCACGATTTTACATTTCCAATTTTACAATTTCATTCTGTCATCATTTTAGTTTTACAATTTCATAATGTCAATTTACTACATTCAATTTTAAAATTTCACGTTTTCAGTTTCCCAAAATTCAGTTTGGTAACTTCACAAAACTACACTTTTGGTGACACAAATTCCATTCGATATCTTCACTTTTGCAATTTATTTTACATTTTCAGTTTCACAACTTTAGTGCGATCAATTAATAGTTATTTCATTTTGAAAAATGTGTAATTTTACAATTTTACAGACTGAATTTCACAAATTCATGGTATACCATTATCACAATTTCATATTTGTACAAAAACAGGTCTTCAGCTGTTCATAAATTAATTTTGCTTTCGCACGATTTTACATTTCCAGTTTTACAATTTCATTCTGTCATCATTTCAGTTTTACAATTTCATAATGTCAATTTACAACATTCAATTTTAAAATTTCACGTTTTCAGTTTACTAAAATTCAGTTTGGTTACTTCACAAAACTACATTTTTGGTTTCACAAATTCCATTCGATAGCTTCACTTTTGCAATTTATTTTACATTTTCAGTTTCACAACTTTAGTGCGATCAATTAATAGTTTATTCCATTTTGAAAAATTTGTAATTTTAAAATTTTAGACTGAATTTCACAAATTCATAGTATACCATTATCACAATTTCATATTTATACAAAAACAGGTCTTCAGCTGTTCATGAATAAATTTTGCTTTCGCACGATTTTACATTTCCAGTTTTACAATTTCATTCTGTCATCATTTTAGTTTTACAATTTCATAATGTCAATTTACTACATTCAATTTTAAAATTTCACGTTTTCAGTTTCCTAAAATTCAGTTTGGTAACTTCCCAAAACTACATTTTTGTTTTCACAAATTCCATTCGGTATCTTCACTTTTGCAATTTATTTTACATTTTCAGTTTCACAACTTTAGCGCGATCAATTAATAGTTTATTCCATTTTGAAAAATTTGTAATTTTAAAATTTTAGACTGAATTTCACAATTCATAGTATACCATTATCACAATTTCATATTTATACAAAAACAGGTCTTCAGCTGTTCATGAATAAATTTTGCTTTCGCACGATTTTACATTTCCAGTTTTACAATTTCATTCTGTCATCATTTTAGTTTTACAATTTCATAATGTCAATTTACTACATTCAATTTTAAAATTTCACGTTTTCAGTTTCCTAAAATTCAGTTTGGTAACTTCCCAAAACTACATTTTTGTTTTCACAAATTCCATTCGGTATCTTCACTTTTGCAATTTATTTTACATTTTCAGTTTCACAACTTTAGTGCGATCAATTAATAGTTTATTCCATTTTGAAAAATTTGTAATTTTAAAATTTTAGACTGAATTTCACAATTCATAGTATACCATTATCACAATTTCATATTTATACAAAAACAGGTCTTCAGCTGTTCATGAATAAATTTTGCTTTCGCACGATTTTACATTTCCAGTTTTACAATTTCATTCTGTCATCATTTTAGTTTTACAATTTCATAATGTCAATTTACTACATTCAATTTTAAAATTTCACGTTTTCAGTTTCCTAAAATTCAGTTTGGTAACTTCCCAAAACTACATTTTTGTTTTCACAAATTCCATTCGGTATCTTCACTTTTGCAATTTATTTTACATTTTTAGTTTCACAACTTTAGTGCGATCAATTAATAGTTATTTCATTTTGAAAAATTTGTAATTTTACAATTTTACAGACTGAATTTCACAAATTCATGGTATACCATTATCACAATTTCATATTTATACAAAAACAGGTTTTCAGCTGTTCATAAATTAATTTTGCTTTCGCACAATTTTACAATTTCATTCTGTCATCATTTTAGTTTTACAATTTCATAATGTCAATTTACTACATTCAATTTTAAAATTTCACGTTTTCAGTTTCCTAAAATTCAGTTTGGTAACTTCACAAAACTACATTTTTGGTTTCACAAATTCTATTCGGTATCTTCACTTTTGCAATTTATTTTACATTTTCAGTTTCACAACTTTAGTGCGATCAATTAATAGTTTATTCCATTTTGAAAAATTTGTAATTTTAAAATTTTACAGACTGAATTTCACAAATTCATAGTATACCATTATCACAATTTCATATTTATACAAAAACAGGTTTTCAGCTGTTCATAAATTAATTTTGCTTTCGCACAATTTTATATTTCCAATTTTACAATTTCATTCTGTCATCATTTTAGTTTTACAACTTCATAATGTCAATTTACTACATTCAATTTTAAAATTTCACGTTTTCAGTTTCCTAAAATTCAGTTTGGTAACTTCACAAAACTACATTTTTGGTTTCACAAATTCCATTCGGTATCTTCACTTTTGCAATTTATTTTACATTTTCAGTTTCACAACTTTAGTGCGATCAATTAATAGCTTATTCCATTTTGAAAAATTTGTAATTTCAAAATTTTAGACTGAATTTCACAAATTCATAGTATACCATTATCACAATTTCATATTTATACAAAAACAGGTCTTCAGCTGTTCATGAATAAATTTTGCTTTCGCACGATTTTACATTTCCAGTTTTACAATTTCATTCTGTCATCATTTCAGTTTTACAATTTCATAATGTCAATTTACAACATTCAATTTTAAAATTTCACGTTTTCAGTTTCCTAAAATTCAGTTTGGTAACTTCACAAAACTACATTTTTGGTTTCACAAATTCCATTCGGTATCTTCACTTTTGCAATTTATTTTACATTTTCAGTTTCACAACTTTAGTGCGATCAATTAATAGTTTATTCCATTTTGAAAAATTTGTAATTGTAAAATTTTACAGACTAAATTTCACAAATTCATAGTATACCATTATCACAATTTCATATTTATACAAAAACAGGTTTTCAGCTGTTCATAAATTAATTTTGCTTTCGCACGATTTTACATTTCCAATTTTACAATTTCATTCTGTCATCATTTTAGTTTTACAATTTCATAATGTCAATTTACTACATTCAATTTTAAAATTTCACGTTTTCAGTTTCCCAAAATTCAGTTTGGTAACTTCACAAAACTACACTTTTGGTGACACAAATTCCATTCGATATCTTCACTTTTGCAATTTATTTTACATTTTCAGTTTCACAACTTTAGTGCGATCAATTAATAGTTATTTCATTTTGAAAAATGTGTAATTTTACAATTTTACAGACTGAATTTCACAAATTCATGGTATACCATTATCACAATTTCATATTTGTACAAAAACAGGTCTTCAGCTGTTCATAAATTAATTTTGCTTTCGCACGATTTTACATTTCCAGTTTTACAATTTCATTCTGTCATCATTTCAGTTTTACAATTTCATAGTCAATTTACAACATTCAATTTTAAAATTTCACGTTTTCAGTTTCCTAAAATTCAGTTTGGTTACTTCACAAAACTACATTTTTGGTTTCACAAATTCCATTCGATAGCTTCACTTTTGCAATTTATTTTACATTTTCAGTTTCACAACTTTAGTGCGATCAATTAATAGTTTATTCCATTTTGAAAAATTTGTAATTTTAAAATTTTAGACTGAATTTCACAAATTCATAGTATACCATTATCACAATTTCATATTTATACAAAAACAGGTCTTCAGCTGTTCATGAATAAATTTTGCTTTCGCACGAGTTTACATTTCCAGTTTTACAATTTCATTCTGTCATCATTTCAGTTTTACAATTTCATAATGTCAATTTACAACATTCAATTTTAAAATTTCACGTTTTCAGTTTCCTAAAATTCAGTTTGGTAACTTCACAAAACTACATTTTTGTTTTCACAAATTCCATTCGGTATCTTCACTTTTGCAATTTATTTTACATTTTCAGTTTCACAACTTTAGTGCGATCAATTAATAGTTTATTCCATTTTGAAAAATTTGTAATTTTAAAATTTTACAGACTGAATTTCACAAATTCATAGTATACCATTATCACAATTTCATATTTATACAAAAACAGGTTTTCAGCTGTTCATAAATTAATTTTGCTTTCGCACAATTTTATATTTCCAATTTTACAATTTCATTCTGTCATCATTTTAGTTTTACAACTTCATAATGTCAATTTACTACATTCAATTTTAAAATTTCACGTTTTCAGTTTCCTAAAATTCAGTTTGGTAACTTCACAAAACTACATTTTTGGTTTCACAAATTCCATTCGGTATCTTCACTTTTGCAATTTATTTTACATTTTCAGTTTCACAACTTTAGTGCGATCAATTAATAGTTTATTCCATTTTGAAAAATTTGTAATTTTACAATTTTACAGACTGAATTTCACAAATTCATGGTATACCATTAACACAATTTCATATTTGTACAAAAACAGGTCTTCAGCTGTTCATAAATTAATTTTGCTTTCGCACGATTTTACATTTCCAGTTTTACAATTTCATTGTGTCATCATTTCAGTTTTACAATTTCATAATGTCAATTTACAACATTCAATTTTAAAATTTCACGTTTTCAGTTTCCTAAAATTCAGTTTGGTAACTTCACAAAACTAAATTTTTGGTTTCACAAATTCCATTCGGTATCTTCACTTTTGCAATTTATTTTACATTTTCAGTTTCACAACTTTAGTGCGATCAATTAATAGTTTATTCCATTTTGAAAAATTTGTAATTTTAAAATTTTACAGACTGAATTTCACAAATTCATAGTATACCTTTATCACAATTTCATATTTATACAAAAACAGGTTTTCAGCTGTTCATAAATTAATTTTGCTTTCGCACAATTTTATATTTCCAATTTTACAATTTCATTCTGTCATCATTTTAGTTTTACAACTTCATAATGTCAATTTACTACATTCAATTTTAAAATTTCACGTTTTCAGTTTCCTAAAATTCAGTTTGGTAAGGTAACTTCACAAAACTACATTTTTGGTTTCACAAATTCCATTCGGTATCTTCACTTTTGTAATTTATTTTACATTTTCAGTTTCACAAATTTAGTGCGATCAATTAATAGTTTATTCCATTTTAAAAAATTTGTAATTTTAAAATTTTACAGACTAAATTTCACAAATTCATAGTATACCATTATCACAATTTCATATTTATACAAAAACAGGTTTTCAGCTGTTCATAAATTAATTTTGCTTTCGCACAATTTTACATTTCCAATTTTACAATTTCATTCTGTCATCATTTTAGTTTTACAATTTCATAATGTCAATTTACTACATTCAATTTTAAAATTTCACGTTTTCAGTTTCCTAAAACTCAGTTTGGTAACTTCACAAAACTACATTTTTGGTTTCACAAATTCCATTCTATATCTTCACTTTTGCAATTTATTTTACATTTTCAGTTTCACAACTTTAGTGCGATCAATTAATAGTTATTTCATTTTGAAAAATTTGTAATTTTACAATTTTACAGACTGAATTTCACAAATTCATGGTATACCATTATCACAATTTCATATTTATACAAAAACAGGTTTTCAGCTGTTCATAAATTAATTTTGCTTTCGCACAATTTTACAATTTCATTCTGTCATCATTTTAGTTTTACAATTTCATAATGTCAATTTACTACATTCAATTTTAAAATTTCACGTTTTCAGTTTCCTAAAATTCAGTTTGGTAACTTCACAAAACTACATTTTTGGTTTCACAAATTCCATTCGGTATCTTCACTTTTGCAATTTATTTTACATTTTCAGTTTCACAACTTTAGTGCGATCAATTAATAGTTTATTCCATTTTGAAAAATTTGTAATTTTAAAATTTTACAGACTAAATTTCACAAATTCATAGTATACCATTATCACAATTTCATATTTATACAAAAACAGGTTTTCAGCTGTTCATAAATTAATTTTGCTTTCGCACGATTTTACATTTCCAGTTTTACAATTTCATTCTGTCATCATTTTAGTTTTACAATTTCATAATGTCAATTTACTACATTCAATTTTAAAATTTCACGTTTTCAGTTTCCTAAAATTCAGTTTGGTAACTTCACAAAACTACATTTTTGGTTTCACAAATTCTATTCGGTATCTTCACTTTTGCAATTTATTTTACATTTTCAGTTTCACAACTTTAGTGCGATCAATTAATAGTTTATTCCATTTTGAAAAATTTGCAATTTCAAAATTTTAGACTGAATTTCACAAATTCATAGTATACCATTATCACAATTTCATATTTATACAAAAACAGGTTTTCAGCTGTTCATAAATTAATTTTGCTTTCGCACGATTTTACATTTCCAATTTTACAATTTCATTCTGTCATCATTTTAGTTTTACAATTTCATAATGTCAATTTACTACATTCAATTTTAAAATTTCACGTTTTCAGTTTCCCAAAATTCAGTTTGGTAACTTCACAAAACTACACTTTTGGTGACACAAATTCCATTCGATATCTTCACTTTTGCAATTTATTTTACATTTTCAGTTTCACAACTTTAGTGCGATCAATTAATAGTTTATTCCATTTTGAAAAATTTGTAATTTTAAAATTTTACAGACTAAATTTCACAAATTCATAGTATACCATTATCACAATTTCATATTTATACAAAAACAGGTTTTCAGCTGTTCATAAATTAATTTTGCTTTCGCACGATTTTACATTTCCAATTTTATAATTTCATAATGTCAATTTACTACATTCAATTTTAAAATTTCACGTTTTCAGTTTCCCAAAATTCAGTTTGGTAACTTCACAAAACTACACTTTTGGTGACACAAATTCCATTCGATATCTTCACTTTTGCAATTTATTTTACATTTTCAGTTTCACAACTTTAGTGCGATCAATTAATAGTTATTTCATTTTGAAAAATGTGTAATTTTACAATTTTACAGACTGAATTTCACAAATTCATGGTATACCATTATCACAATTTCATATTTGTACAAAAACAGGTCTTCAGCTGTTCATAAATTAATTTTGCTTTCGCACGATTTTACATTTCCAGTTTTACAATTTCATTCTGTCATCATTTTAGTTTTACAATTTCATAATGTCCATTTACTACATTCAATTTTAAAATTTCACGTTTTCAGTTTCCCAAAATTCAGTTTGGTAACTTCACAAAACTACACTTTTGGTGACACAAATTCCATTCGATATCTTCACTTTTGCAATTTATTTTACATTTTCAGTTTCACAACTTTAGTGCGATCAATTAATAGTTATTTCATTTTGAAAAATGTGTAATTTTACAATTTTACAGACTGAATTTCACAAATTCATAGTATACCATTATCACAATTTCATATTTGTACAAAAACAGGTTTTCAGCTGTTCATAAATTAATTTTGCTTTCGCACAATTTTATATTTCCAATTTTACAATTTCATTCTGTCATCATTTCAGTTTTACAATTTCATAATGTCAATTTACTACATTCAATTTTAAAATTTCACGTTTTCAGTTTCCTAAAATTCAGTTTGGTAACTTCACAAAACTACATTTTTGGTTTCACAAATTCCGTTCGGTATCTTCACTTTTGCAATTTATTTTACATTTTCAGTTTCACAACTTTAGTGCGATCAATTAATAGTTTATTACATTTTGAAAAATTTGTAATTTTAAAATTTTACAGACTAAATTTCACAAATTCATAGTATACCATTATCACAATTTCATATTTATACAAAAACAGGTTTTCAGCTGTTCATAAATTAATTTTGCTTTCGCACAATTTTATATTTCCAATTTTACAATTTCATTCTGTCATCATTTTAGTTTTACAATTTCATAATGTCAATTTACTACATTCAATTTTAAAATTTCACGTTTTCAGTTTCCTAAAATTCAGTTTGGTAACTTCACAAAACTACATTTTTGGTTTCACAAATTCCATTCAGTATCTTCACTTTTGCAATTTATTTTACATTTTCAGTTTCACAACTTTAGTGCGATCAATTAATAGTTTATTCCATTTTGAAAAATTTGTAATTTTAAAATTTTACAGACTAAATTTCACAAATTCATAGTATACCATTATCACAATTTTATATTTATACAAAAACAGGTTTTCAGCTGTTCATAAATTAATTTTGCTTTCGCACGATTTTACATTTCCAATTTTACAATTTCATTCTGTCATCATTTTAGTTTTACAATTTCATAATGTCAATTTACTACATTCAATTTTAAAATTTCACGTTTTCAGTTTCCTAAAATTCAGTTTGGTTACTTCACAAAACTACATTTTTGGTTTCACAAATTCCATTCGGTATCTTCACTTTTGCAATTTATTTTACATTTTCAGTTTCACAACTTTCATTTTGATAATTTATCGGTTTGTTTCAGTTTGACAAATTTGTAATTTTACAATTTTATAAATTTCATTTCACAAATTCATAGTATCCCATTATCACAATTACACATTTCTACAAAAAAAGGTCTTCAGATTTTCATAAATTAATATTTTTTCCCACGATCTTACATTTCCAGTTTTACAATTCTATGCTGTGGTAATTTTAATTTCACAATTTCGTGATGTCAATTTAATGAATTCAATTTTAAAATTTCATGGTTTGGTTACTTCACAATATCGCATCATTAGTTTCACAAATTCTATTTGTTATCTTCACTTTCTCAATTTTACATTTTCACTTCATTTTGATAAATTATCGGTTTGTTTCAGTTTGACAAATTTGTAATTTTCCAATTTTATAATTTTCATTTTACAAATTCATAGTATCCCATTATCACAATTACACATTTCTACAAAAACAGGTTTTCAGATTTTCATAAATTAATTTTGCTTTTGCACAACTTTACATTTCCAGTTTTCCAATTTCATGCTGTCATAATTTTAGCTTTACAATTTCAGTTCAATTTCACACTTTCCTAAAATTCACAGTTTTGTACGCGTCATACAAACTCAAATTCAAAAATTCCCTTGAATTTAAGGACAAAAGTTATTAAGCCAGAATTCAATGTGGAGTCTATATTATTGAAAAAACGTATCTTTTTATTTAAGTTTGATTATAGACATTAAGATTAAGTTATGAATTTGAATATTTTGACTCTAATTCTGAATTCTTGAATTTCGATTATTTAAAATTTTGAGTATGGGAATTTATATTTTTGAGTAGTAGACGTCATTTGAAAATTTTAAATCTTTGAAATATTTAACTCTTTTAATACTGAACTTGAATATTTCGACTAGTTCCGAATTCTTGAATTTGGAATATTTCAAATTTTGAATAAAAGTTATTTTGAATTTCTGCATTTCTCAAATTTGTATATTTGAAATTTCGAACTTCTGGGTCTGGGAATTTGTATTTTTGAATCGTAGAC
The DNA here is from genome assembly GCA_963583935.1 of Diaperis boleti. Classification (NCBI taxonomy): domain Eukaryota; kingdom Metazoa; phylum Arthropoda; class Insecta; order Coleoptera; family Tenebrionidae; genus Diaperis; species Diaperis boleti. The sequence continues at coordinate 13,038,831 of OY757242.1, forward strand.
GTTATTTGGAAAATTTAAATTCATGAAATATTTAACTCCTTAAATTCTGAATTTGAATATTTTGACTAATTCCGAATTCTTGAATTTGCAATATTTCAAATTTTGAATAAAAGTAATTTTGAATTGGTAGATTTCTCAATTTTGTACATTTGAAATTTTGAATTCCTGGGTATGCTAATTTGTATTTTTGAATCGTAAACGTCATTTGGAAAATTTAAATTCTTAAAATCAATTTCTGAATTTGAATATTTTGACTCTAATTCTGAATCTTGAATTTGGATTATTTAAAATTGTGGGTTATTGTAAATTTCAATTGCTGAATTTCTCAATTTTATATATTTGAGATTTTGAATTCATGGGTATTGCAATCTATATTTTATAATAATAGACAACATTTGAAAATTTTAAATCCTTGAAATATTTAACCCTTTAAATTCTGAATTTGAATATCTTGACTAGTTCCGAATTCTGGAATTTGGAAAATTTCTAACTTTGAATAAAAGTAATTTTGAATTGGCAAATTTCTCAATTTTGTATATTTGAAATTTTGAATATTTGTATTTCTGAATCGTAAACGTCATTTGGCAAATTCAAATTCTTAAGATTTATGGGTTAATTTGTTTGAATAATTTATTACGAAAAAGAAAATAATGAATTTATAGGTAGATTCCAGAGATGGACATAACACGGTACTGACATATAAGTGATATACTGTAAGTTTTCTCTAGACTGGAAGTTATATTACAGAGAAAAAGTGATGAAATATGTGAAATATGAAAAATTTTATGAATAAAATGTTATGGTATGACCAATGAGAATAAATAGTACATGACATTAAAAATTAACACTGTTAGAATAGAATCACCCATATGTTTTTTAAAGATTTGGAAACCAACTCCCTCAATTCTAATCTAACTTAAAATCGGTTCTTAGTCAATTTGAGGTTAGGTCAAAATTATGACTATATTTACCTAATGCACTGGAGCAACCTCAATCGAGAATGTTCTGTGACAACAGCATTTTAGGTGGAGCAACACGAAATATCATTTTGGCCCAAACTCCCCATTTTAAGGTACCTAATTGTCCAAAATTCAATGTAAGGCTTGAAATTGAAAAAAATCACTCAGTATCACATAGCGCTAACTTCACGCTTAACATACACGTAAAAATTTATGCTTTCTGACAAAAGATTACTTAATTTAATTTACACTGCTTCGTGTAATTCTAACCTAACCTTAAAGCCGGGATTGGTAATTTGATTGAGGTTAGGTCAAAGTTGTCAGATTAATATTTACATAAGGTGTTTACGCAAATAAGCAAACTACCAGGTAAAGTTAAATAGAATAGCATTTTGAGTAAAACATCCCACAAGATGGTTAAATCTCCATGGAAACTAAAATCAACAGTGATTCAAAAACCACTGACATTCCTAAAAGTTTTAAGTGAGTAAGAATATTTTTTAACAGAATAGTCATTTCAGTGTGCAGAAAATGAATTGGTACGTAACTGAATTCATATAAGATAGGAAGTATGGATTACATGATGTCCCTCAGCAGTAGCACTGTTCTTCCAATCAACATGTCATTTGGCATGTTTTGTTTTTTAATTGCCTAGTAATTGTTCGATCAAGGACGTCTCAACTTCAATTGTTTGGTGACTTCCCAACAACCCCACCGCATACCAAAATAAATTTATAAGTAACGTTTGCAATAAAACCGCGATAAAGACAACCCTCTCAAGTTTAACGCACGGTTATGTGGGAACTTGAACAATTTTACGAGTGGCGTTTTCCAGAGCACCTACTTCTTAAAAGTCCTTGAAGTTCACGGGAGTACCGTTTTATGAAACGCACTCAGATTGGCCGGGAGAGTGAGGGGCGTAATTCTAAATTACAAAAATAATGACGCCATTGTGGAGATGAGGCGGCGATGCTTTTATTGCCCGGACCGGCAATATCTCAAGACTTATCTTCAACGCAGCACGTGTGGCATCGGCTATGCAATTTACGTCGCGGCATAAATTTCTAGAAACCTGAGAGGCAATAACTCGGGCTGGAGTACATCCCCAGAAGTAATTTGTTTGATTTGAATGGAAACAGGGTTGATGAATGTAAAACTGTGGGCGCACTATTTTCTATTCAACCCGTTGTAATGTCCCCAGGAGGGCATGAAAGAATTTCAATTAGTGCGTTGCACGAAAGGAACGAACATGCGTTTGTATACATAAGTAATCCTGCATGGGAATCGACTTCCTACATTTACCCGTTGTGCTCATGCCTGAACTTTCTACTTTTCTGTTTTTCGTCTTCATTAGAAAAATTCGTGTACTATCCGATACATCGCTTCGCACGCCACTGGGCTCGTAAATTTCTCCGATAAGCGAATATTCTCGTTTGAAAAATTCCCAGTGGAACGTGAAACGGACAGGTGCTTAAATCAAAATTAATGAGGCGTGCGCTTCTTATCAACCCAAAGCACAGAAAATCGTCAGATCGTCCAGGGAGTTCCCCGGAACCGAGCTTTTGACACGACATCGGCAATCGATAACGAATAGTTTAAGACATCGGAATTCCTCCGCACAACTCAACAGTTTGTTGATTTCCACCCGGACCGCACCTTCGCCAAAACAAACCCGGAATTAATTTGACGCCATGAATGGTCAATGCCCCTGGTGTTTGGACGGCAGCCCGAACGAAACAAACCCGTATCGGTGTTGGCGCGAAGAGCGGAACATGCAGCGAAAAATCGGAAAATGCTCACCATTTTCGCCGGCGCAACTGGTTTTTCGCTGTTCACATGTCAATTAAAACATCACAAGGACACTTGTGTTCACTCGACCTTCTTCAAAGGCTGCCGACATTACCGTACGCGCCAAGCCGTCTATTCATTCAGCGTCGCGAGCGTCGCAGGAAGTTAGTTTTGATCCCCCAAAAATGGGGTTTAATAACGGGCATGCGCTTTAGGGGGGTATTGATTCGGACGTCGATATTCTTCCGACTGCCACAACTTCCATGTGTCGGGTTACATACACATTGCACTGCATCAGGATTCCCTGAGCGTCGGAGGAACTTGTAAGTTGGGCCAGTGGCGGATTAGGAGTAGACCAGGGCCTGGGCTAATTTTAGAACGGATGCTTTCCCTTTCGGGTATACACTGGTCCACAAAATTAGGGAAAACGATTTTCAGAAATGCAAATAGCGTGAGATAGATCCAAAAAGAGTTGATTGTTGATATAATTAAGACAAATTTAACGATTTTAAAACAGAAAAAAAATTGAACTTTCTAGGCACCAGTTTGTTGATGACCTCTTGAATCTCATTAAAGTCTTAGTAGTATGCCTCAAGGTTGATACCTCGAAACCCAAATCCCATGAATTAATTGTGTTTTTACCAGATTTCAGTCTTTATCCCAATCATTCCGTTATTCAAAAAAAATTGTATGTGTTTTATATCTGTAGGTCAACATATATCTTGGCTTTGTAAGATATAAGACGAGAATTACTACTGGACAAGTGATACAATAAATATGTTGGAAAGACTGTCTTCTTTCCCAACTCGTTGCAAACAATACTGACCATATAATCATGTTTAGAAGTCAGTGTTCTTGTAGCGGCGTATCCACCATTGATGATTTTTGCATTGTCTAACGACGCTGTCCGCACTCGATGTTGATATGTGTGCGAGGAGCTCGTGTCTCAGTAATCTCCGAAACTTTTACTTATCTGATTTCGAAAATTCTTTCACGAATTTTTAGAATTGATCTTCAGGGTGGACATAGATCACTTTTGCAATGTAACCCGACGAAAAATCGGTTGAACGACGAACGCTGCCTTAACGAGAAGAGATATACGAATGCTTTCTATAGACAAGCTGTAGAGCTTAAAAAGGCATATAAAAAAATTCCGCGACGACATTTGTTAAGGTTAGAAGTATTAAAAATATTTATAGTTCGACACTCTCAGAATTTCCAAATTTTTGCTTGTGTAAACACTCTGTCATGCGATAATAAAATGGCAGATAATTGGAGCAAAATACAGTTTGACAAATACAGACGAGCCACGAAAAGACACTTTTCTCCAAATAAAACATGCAATTTTTTCTTTACACGCCGAAAATCTGACAATTTCTTTGATTTGATAAAACTTGACTGACCACCAGCGGCGCATAAAGTGATTTCAAGGTAACTTTGACGTTTGAAGAAAAAAATAAATAATATAAAACCATTTCTTGAGTTAAAAGTTTTGAAATTGGACTGAACACGAGATTGAGTTCTAGTTTTTAAAGAAAAAAAATAGTTATTTATTATACGAGTTCCTGTGTAAATTGGGTCATTTCGGGCACGAGGGCTTTTTTAAGCCTCGAGTGCCCGAAAGCACACAAATTTACACAGGAACGAGTGTAATACAACGTTTTATAGTTCGACTAACCGCCGCAATGCTTTAAATTGCTTAAATCCATAAAAATTGTGTGACGTTTATCTGACATTTTCTTATTGCCTGACAGGAGAGTGTTTACACTAGCGAAAAATTTAAAATTCTGACAGTGTCGAACTATAAATCAATAAATGGTTGTTACCTCTCATCCATTTAGTCAGTTGAGGAGTATAGTGGACAGGGCGGACCACCCACCCACCGCCCTCAAAAACGGTGCCAAAACCATACGCTTTTTAGTCACAAAACAAACCTTGTACCAGTAATGAGAATCAATCCAAATTGAGATTTATACCGAAATATATTATACTCAAATTTGCATTCTTGACTAAATGGTTGACAAATTGGTTCGGAATGACAACCATTTTCATATTGTATCCAAATTTCGTTTCTCGTGTTTCACAGTTGTTCTTTGTGACTAAAAACCATTTCGTTCATGGCACCACATGATGTGAGATCTTGAAAGTTTTGAGATATTAGGGGATCTGAAGCTTGTAGAATCTAAAAACTAAATAAAGTTAACTTTTGAACTCAAGGAACCTAAGAACTTGAAGAACGCGAGTTGTCACAAATCAAAGATCATGAAAGAACCTGAGATCTGAAAAATAGAGAGATATTAGGAGATCTGAAGCATGTGAAATCTAAAAGCCAGATAAACTTAACTTGAAAATTAAAGAAACTTAACAGTTTCAAAAACGATAAACGTCAGAAATTCTTAGCTCTAAAGAAACCTGAAAACTTGAGGAACCTAAGAATCTGGGAGCTTCAGAAGTTGAAGAACCTGAGAATTTGAAGAACTTGAGATTCTGAAAAATTTGAAATATTGCTTGTCGAACTAAATAATTAGATAAATTTAACTTGAGAACTGAAGGAACCTAACAATTTTAAAAACTATAAATGTCAGAAATTCTGAGCTCTAAAAAAAACCTGAAAACTTGAGGATCCCAAGAATCTGATAACTTGAGAATTTCAGAAACCCGAAAATTTTAAGAACCTGAGATCCTGAAAAATTTGAGATATTAGTCGATCTGAAGTATATGGAACCTAAGAACAAGATAAGCTTAACTTGAGAACTCAAGGAACCTAAGAACCCAAGAATTTGAATTACGTGAGATTTTAAAAAGACTGAGCCTTAAAAGAACCTGAAAACTTGAGAAACCTAAGAATCTTACAACTTGACAACTTTAATTGAGAGCTTGAGGAACTTGAGATCCTGAAGAATTTGAAATATTAGGGTATCTGAAGCTTGTGGAATCTACGAACCAGATAAACTTAACTTGAGAACTTAAGGAAACTAAGAGTTTGAAGAATGAGAGTTAACAGAAATTCTGAGCTCTAAACGAACCTCAAAACTTGAAGAACCTGAGAATTTAACAATTTGAGAACTTGAGGAACCCGAGAATTTGTAGAACCTGAGATACTGAAAAATTTGAGCTGTTAGGGGATCTGAAGCTTGTGGAACCCAAGAACTGGATAAACTTAACTTGAGAACTCAAGCAACCTAAGAACTTGAAGAACGAGAGTTGTCACAAATCAAAGAACATGAAAGAACCTGAAATCATGAAAGAACCTGAGATCTGAAAAATGTGAGATATTAGGAGATCTGAAGCATGTGAAATCTCAAAGCCAGATAAACTTAACTTGAAAATTGAAGAAACTTAACAGTTTCAAAAACGATAAACGTCAGAAATTCTGAGCTCTAAAAAAACCTGAAAACTTGAGGAACCTAAGAATCTGAGAACTTGAGGAACCTGAGAATTTGAAGAACTTGAGATTCTGAAAAATTTGAAATATTGCTTGTCGAACTAAATAATTAGATAAATTTAACTTGAGAACTGAAGGAACGTAACAATTTTAAAAACTATAAATGTCAGAAATTCTGAGCTCAAAAAAAACCTGAAAACTTGAGGATCCCAAGAATCTGATAACTTGAGAATTTCAATTGAGAATTTCAAAAACCCGAAAATTTTAAGAACCTGAGATCCTGAAAAATTTGAGATATTAGTCGATCTGAAGTATATGGAACCTAGGAACAAGATAAGCTTAACTTGAGAACTCAAGGAACCTAAGAACCCAAGAATTTGAAGACTGAGCCTTAAAAGAACCTGAAAACTTGAGAAACCTAAGAATCTTACAACTTGACAACTTTAATTGAGAACTTGAGAAACCCGAGAATTTGAGGAACTTGAGATCCTGAAGAATTTGAGTATCTGAAGCTTGTGGAACCTAAGAACTGGATAAACTTAACTTGAGAACTCAAGGAACGTAAGAACTTGAAGAACGAGAGCTGTCACAAATCAAAAAACATGAAAGAACCCGAAATCATAAAAGAACCTGAGATCTGAAAAATGTGAGATATTAGGAGATCTGAAGCATGTGAAATCTAAAAGCCAAATAAACTTAACTTGAAAATTGAAGAAACAGTTTCAAAAACGATAAACGTCAGAAATTCTGAGCTCTATAGAAACCTGAAAACTTGAGGAACCTAAGAATCTGAGAACTTGAGAAGTTGAGAAAGCTGAGAATTTGAAGAACTTGAGATTCTGAAAAATTTGAAATATTGCTTGTCGAACTAAATACCCAGTAATAAACCTTGTACCCAGTAATGAGAATCAATCCAAATTGAGATTTATACCGAAATATATTATACTCAAATTTTTTACTAAATGGTTGACAAATTGGTTCGGAATGACAACCATTTTCATATTGTATCCACCAAAAGAAATTTATACCAAAATATATAATTATATACATATACTCAAATTTACATTTTTGACTGACTGGTTGACAAACTGGTTCGGAATGACAACCATTTTCATATTGTATCCAAATTTCGTTTCATGTGTTTCACAGTGGTTCTTTGTGACTAAAAACCATTCCGTTCATGGCACCACATGATGTGAATGCGGTGGGCGGGTGGGCCGAGTCATCCACAACTGACCGATTGACTAAGAGTATTGGAATGACAACCATTTTTTGCCTTAAAAATTTTGAAATTGGACTGAACACGAGAGTGAGTTCTAGTTTTTAAAGAAAAAAAAAAACAATAAATGGTTGCTACTTCTCGTCCATTTAGTCAGGTGAGAAATATAGTGGACAAGTTGAGAACTTTATTTGAGAACTTGAGGAACCCGAGAACTTGAAGAACCCGAGATCTTGAAAAATTTGAGATATTAGGATCTGAAGCTTGTGGAACCTAAGAACTAGATAAAATTAACTTGAGAACTCAAGGAACCTAAGAATTTCAACAGCGGGACATGTCAGAAATTCTGAGCTTTACAGGAACATTAAAACTTGAGGAACTTGGTTTGGAGAACTTGGGGAACCCTAAAATTTGGAAAAACTGAGATTTTGAAAGTTTTGAGATATTACGGGATCTGAAGTTTGTGGAACCTAAGAACTAGATAAACTCAACTTGAGAACTCAAGGAACCTAAGAATTTCAAAAGCGGGACATGTCAGAAATTCTGAGCTTTACAGGAACATTAAAACTTGAGGAACTTAGTTTGGAGAACTTGGGGAACCCGAAAATTTGGAAAAACTGAGATCTTGAAAGTTTTGAGATATTACGGGATCTGAAGTTTGTGGAACCTAAGAACTAGATAAAATTAACTTGAGAACTTAAGGAAACTAGGAATTTGAAGAATGACAGTTGTCAGAAATTCTGAGCTCTAAACGAACCTGAAAACTTGAAGAACCTGATAATTTAAGAACTTGAGAACTTGAGGAACCCGAGAATTTGTAAAACCTGAGATACTGAAAAATTTGAGATATTAGGGGATCTGAAGATTGTGGAACCTAAGAACTAGATAAACTTAACTTGAGAACTCAAGGAACCTAAGAATTTCAAAAGCGGGACATGTCAGAAATTCTGAGCTTTACTGCAACATGAAACCTTAAGGAACTTAGTTTGGAGAACTTGGGGAACCCGAAAATTTGAAAAAACTGAGATCTTCAAAGTTTTAAGATATTAGGGCATCTGAAGTTTGTGGGACCTAAGAACTAGATAAACTTAACTTGGGAACTTAAGGAAACTAAGAATTTGACGAATGAGAGTTGTCAGAAATTCTGTGCTCTAAACGAAACTGAAAACTTGAAGAACCTGAGAATTTAACAACTTGAGAACTTGAGGAACTCGAGAATTTGTAGAACCTGAGATACTGAAAAATTTGAGATATTAGGGGATCTGAAGCTTGTGGAACCTATGAACGAGATAAACTTACCTTGAGAACTCAAGGAACCTAAGAATTTCAAAAGCGGGACATGTCAGAAATTCTGAGCTTTACAGCAACATGAAAACCTGAGGAACCTAATTTGGAGAACTTGGAGAACCCAAAAATTTGAAAAAACTGAGATCTTGAAAGGTTTGAGATATTACGGAATCTGAAGTTTGTGGAACCTAAGAACTAGATAAACTTAACTTGAGAACTTTAGGAAGAACCTGAGAATTTAACAACTTGAGAACTTGAGGAACCCGAAAATTTGTAGAACCTGAGATACTGAAAAATTTGAGATATTAGGGGATCTGAAGCTTGTGGAAACTAAGAACTAGATAAACTAACTTGAGAACTCAAGGAACCTACGAACTTGAAGAACCCGAGAATTTGAAGCTCATGAAAGAACCTGAAGTCATTAAAGAACCTGAGATCTGAAAAATGTGAGTTATTAGGAGATCTGAAGCATGTGAAATGTAAAAGTCAAATAAACTTAACTTGAAATTCTGAGCTCTAAAGAAACCTAAACTTGAGGAACCTAAGAACTTGAGAATTTAAAAATTTTCAGATATTATGATATTTTAAGCGTGTGGAACCTAACAACTAGATAAACTTAACATAAGAACCGAAGGAACCTAACAATTTCAAGAACGAGAAATGTCAGAAATTCTGAGCTCTAAAAGAACCTGAAAACTTGAGGATCCCAACAATCTGATAACTTGAGAATTTCAATTGAGAACTTAAGAATCTGAGATCCTGAAACATTTTAGTTATTAGTCGATCTGAAGAATACGGAACCTCAGAACAAGATAAACTTAACTTGAGAACTTGAGGAACCCGAGAATTTGAGGAACTTGAGATAATGAAGCATTTGAGATATTAGGGTATCTGAAGCTTGTGGAATCTAAGAACTAAATAAACTTAATTTGAGATCTGAAGGAACTTAAAAATTTGAAGAACAGAAGAGCTCAGAACTTTTGAGACTTAAAGGAATATAAAAACTTGTGAAACCTAAGAATCTGACAACTAGACAACTTTAATTGAGAACTTAAGGAACCCGAGAATTTGAGGAACTTGAGATCCTGAAGAATTTGAGATTTTAGGGGATCTGAAGCTTGTTAAACCTAAGAACTGGATAAACTTAACCTAAAATCTGAAGCAAGGTAAGAATTTGAAGGACGAGAAATGTCAGAAATTCTGAGCTCTAAAGGAACCTGAAAATTTGAGGGACACCCAGGAATCTGATAAAATTAGAATTTTAATTGAGAACTTGAGGGACCCCAAAATTTGAAGAACCTGAGACCCTGAAGACTGTGAGATATTAAGGGATCTAAAGCTTGTGGTACCTAACAACTAGATAAACCTAACAAAAGAACTGAAGGAACCTAACAATTACAAGAACGAGAAATGTCAGAAATTCTGAGCTGTAAAAGAACCTGAAATCTTGAGGATCACAAGAATTTGATAACTTGAGAATTTCAATTGAGAACTTGTGAAACCCAAAAATTTTAAGAACCTGATATCCTGAAAAATTTGAGATATTAGTCGATCTGAAGTATATGGAACCTAAGAACAAAATCAGCTTAACTCGAGAACTTGAAGAACCCAAGAATTTGAAAAACGTGAGATCTTAAAAATATTGAGCCTTATAAGAGCCTGAAAACTTGAGAAACCTAAGAATCTGATAACTTGACAACTTTAATTGAGAACTTAAGGAACCCGAAAATTTGAAGAACCTGAGATCTTGAAAAATTTGAGATATTAGAGGATCTGAGGCTTATGGAACCTAAGAACTAGATAAACCAAACTTAAGAACTGAAGCAACGTAAGAATTTGAAGAAGGGGAGTTGTCATAACTTCTGAGCTCTAAGGGAACCTGACAACTTGAGAACTTTAATTGGGAACTTGAGGAGCCCTAGAGTTTAAAGAAACAGATCCTGAAAATTTTGACATATTAGTGGATCTGAAGCTAGTGGAACCTAAGAACTAGATGAACTTAACTTGCGAACTGAAGGAACTTAACAATATCAATAACGACAAATGTCATAAATTCCGAGCTCTTGAGGAACCCGAGAATTTGAAGAACCTGAGATTTTGAAAATTTTGAGATTAAGGGATCTGAAGCTTGTGGTACCTAACAACTAGATAAACTTAGCATAAGAACTGAAGGGAACCCAACAATTTCAAGAACGAGAAATGTCAGAAATTCTGAGCTCTAAAAGAGCCTAAAAACTTAAGGGTCCCAAGAATCTGATAACTTGAAAATTTCAATTGAGAACTTGAAGAACCCAAAAGTTTGAAAAACGTGAGATCTTATAAATGCTGAGCCTTAAAAGAACCTGAAACCTAAGAATCTGACAACTTGACAACTTTAAGTGAGAATTTCAGGAACCCGAGAATTGGAGGAACTTGAGATCCTGAAGAATTTGAGATACTAGGGTATCTGAAGCTTGTGGAATTTAAGACCTAGATAAACTTAATTTGAGAACTGAACGAACTTAAAAATTTGAAGAATAGGAGAGCTCAGAACTTCTGAGACTTAAAGGAACATAAAAACTTGTGGAACGTAAAAATCCAACAACTTGAGAACTTTAATTGAGAGCTTGAGGAACCCGAAAATTTGAAGAACCTGAAAACCTGAAAAATGTGAGATATAAGGGAATCTGAACCTTGTGGTACCTAAGATCTAGATGAACTTAACTTGAGAACTGAAGGAACTTAACAATAAATGACATAAATTCTGAGCTCTTGAACCTGAAATCTTGAGGAACCCGAGAATTTTTAGAACCTGAAAACCTGAAAAATGTGAGATATAAGGGAATCTGAACCTTGTGGTACCTAAGAACTAGATGAACTTAACTTGAGAACTGAAGGAACTTAACAATAAATGACATAAATTCTGAGCTCTTGAAGCTAAAATCTTGAGGAACCCGAGAATTTTTAGAACCTGAGATTCTGAAAATTTTTAGATATAAAGGGATCTGCAGCTTGTGGAACCTAATAATTAGATCAACTTAACTTGAGAACTTGAAGATAGCAAGAATTAGATGAACTTAAATACTGTGCCTTAAAAGCACCTGAAACCTAAGAATCTGACAACTTGACAACTTTAATTGAGAACTTCAGGAACCCGAGAATTTGAGGAACTTGAGATCCTGAAGAATTTGAGATATTATAGGATCTGAAGCTTGTTAAACCTAAGAATTATCTAGTTCTTAAGTTGAGAACTGAAGGAACCAAAGAATTTGATGAATGAGAAGTGGCACGAATTCTGAACTGTTTAACGCATGATGAAATTTAATGAAGTATTGAAAACTGTAGAATGCGACATCCTAGGAGAGGAAACAGAAAGTATTCTAGAAAAAAGAAAACAACGGTATAATGTCCTACTGCTCAATAATGTTCTAAGCTTGGAATTATAATTCGCACAGACTGTACAGCACAGCCATACATATTGTTGTGTTTACGGGTTCCTTTATTTATTTACACACCATGTACAATTTATTTACCACTTCTTATATTGCAATATTTAAATTATTTAAACTATTTACAAATCAGGTCAACGGCCTCGTTTAATTATTTACACATCGCATGACACTCCGGAGCGATAAAGGCAACTGATCGACTCAACTCACTGATCTTCAACTGTGACTAACTGTAATTTCCAGAACCTCATGCTCTCGACGTGTACAGAACACTCCAGACGATGACGTCAGACCATCTCGAGCATGTTGTAGTTGTTGATGACTCCATGATCTGTATGTGTACCGAATATTCGAGAAGATGATGTCGCACTACCTCAAGCACGGGAGTAGTGGGCCATTGAGGGTCCACAATATATTCTATTAAATAACAAGCTAGCGATGAAGACGAACGCACGCAAGTGAGGTATGATAATAATAATAAGTCAAACAAACAGAAAATCAAGAAAAAATATTGAAGAACACTACCTTGTTCAAAAAGTTTCAGGAATGACCACCGTGTGGCGCTTACCAGATTTGAATTTTTTGAGGTTGACAGATCTGTCAATATCATTCTCTCCAAATTTCAGGGTCATAGCTTGACATTTGTAAAAGTTAAGTCGTCGAGAGTACATATGCCTCCGGGAGTGTTTCGGATTTTAAAAATGGAATAAAATTTGCAACTGTTGCCCGTTGCATGGTTCCATTCCGCGCAAATACATAGTTTTAGTTTTTTTTTTTTTTTTAAATATGAATTTATTAAGATTGGGAGCCTGTGATTATTCTTGTTGGATGTCTATGAGAGTTTCAAAAATGTTTTTTAGACAACTCCACTAACTAGAGAAAATATATAACCGACTACATTGTTCCATTATTCACAATTACACCATTTTACAAATTCCACAACTACCACCGTTTCCTTAATTTAATTAGCCTACTCATAATTAACATACCACGAGTTCTGCGCCATTTCAAGAAGGAGTGTCGGACCCTCTTTCCATGTATGCACACGACAGATGTCAGAACACCCGAAAACGTGTCCATCGACACTATCAATGACTTCCACCACATCAAAATTCCAGACGCGCAGGAGGAAGTAGCGGAAGGTTTATTAGCCCGTGATCTCAGGATGCACGTCCGAATCAGTACAGGATCGCAAGACCAAAATAAATAATTTTAATCGGATAAATACACACCGTGTGATTATTTTTCTTATTGCGATTTACGGAGGAGCTGAAATACATAAAGTGATCGGATTCGTCATAATACAAACAATAAAGACCCAGTTTTTAATTTTAGTAAAAATTTGTTAAAAAGACAACACGTGTATTTTTAGCACCTCGTGAGGCGAACCACTCGATATAATTCATCGCGATCGGTGCGACGTAAACGTCAACACCCGGTGTTTGGCCTGCGTCAAAATGATTGTTTTCGAGCTCCATCCATCGCTGGAGTTAATTTTAAAGCGCCAGGAGCCTATTTCTGTTATTCCACAATACGGAAACGTTTAACAGCGCGTTGTTGAACAATACGTATAAAACGTGTCGCGGCGAAAAACAGTTTGCAAAGTTATGAATCTTTAACAACCCCCCAGCAGGGAGAACAGAATCGTTTTATTCAAAAGGGTAAACGAGAAATGAGGTTTGTGTCATAATAACATTTCGACGTAATCTTTTTGTTCGCTTATTTCCTTTTGCGGAATTAAAAAGTTTGAGGGAAGTCTGTGCGTTTAGAACAAAGAACGTCAAAAGCTCTGTGATGTAGTACGTCAAACGATAATCTAATGCACCAGCGTGCCGCGAAAAAACAAAACTGTTTTGGTGATTACTTCGGAATCAGATTATCGGCTGGTGAACTTTAGATGAAGCTGATGTTGTCTTCAAACAACTTTCATGTAAAACTTTGCCGAAAACTCACATTTTTGTCTCCAACAAATTCACGAGCCGTATTGTTTTTATCCCGGCCTACTTATCAACATTCTAATTTTTTTGTAAAGGCCCGTGCGGTTTATACCTGAAGTCAGTTTGGCGACACCGAGTTGCATTGTGTTAACGGACATTGAATTAATTTACGGAGATCAAGGCCGTTGTTTGCAACGCTTCGCCGTGTGCCTAATTTGTGCATCGTGTTTGTGTTTTGCAAAATGGTGAAAACCTCCCACCGAAGATTAGCAAATCAGTTTGAAATATCGCATTATACCATTTGGATAATTTTGAAAGAACAACAATTGTAAAGAAGACGCCACAGATATAGCGGTACAGGGAAAATAAACAAGTGCAAAATAAAAACCGGGAGGCGGAAATGTTATCGAATTACAAAATATCGAACACAATTTGTAGAAAAACAAAATATCAAAAATACAAAATATCGAAATGACCAAACCAAAATATTCTACACATTCCTACAAAGAGATTGAGGTGCGGCTGAACACAATCCGTTTGTTCTAAATATTTGAAAACTTGCACAAAATCTGCACAAAAGTTTACGTCTTGAGGTTGAGTTGAGTTTGTGAAGTTGCCGCCTGTGAAAATTTGTTTTTCCGTGGATCATTGAAATTGGTGCCCCACGCTTCGCGCTCGACCCTTTAAAGAAACGTACTCCAAGAAGGTCATATTTCCCTGTACGTGAAACTCGAAATGTGGACAGGACAAATTGAGTGAACATTTGTTTTTCCGTGGATCATTGAAATTATGTATTTCGGTATTTTGTGGTTTCGATGATCTTTCGATATTTTGTTTTCCGACAACTTGTGTTCGATATTTCGTATTTGACAATATTTCCGCCTCGCAATTTAATCAACCGGCAGCCAAATTTAAGCACCAGAGAAGGTATTTTCAAATTAAATAATACGCACGTGTGGGCAGACAATACTCCGCATGCGGCCCCACAATTTTCAATAATAGCACTGGATGTTGAAGTAAAGACATTTAGTAGGTCAGTATTCAGTTTTTTAGTTTATTTACGTCAGGCCGTTTGGATTGTTTCCGATGTTTTCTAAAGTTCTTTGTCGTCTGTTATCATAATCGTAAAGCGGTTTAGTGGAGGGTAACTAAATTAACTGATGAGTTCTATCACTGATTAAATTTATTGCACTTATTTCTGAAACACCCTGTATTGAAGATTAAAAATAGTAATTAGATAAACTTAACTTGAGAACTGAAGGAACCTAACAATTTCGAGAACAAGAAATGTCAGAAATTCCGAGCTCTAAAAGAACCAGAAAACATAGGATTCCAAGAATCTGATAACTTGAGAATTTCAATTGAGAAGTTGCAAAAAATAATATTTGAAGAACCTGAGATCCTGATAAATTTGAGATATTAGTCGATCTGAAGTATATGGAACCTAAGAACAAGATAAGTTTAACTTGAGAACTTGAAGAACGTGAGATCTTAAAAATACTTAGCCTTAAAAGAACCTGAAAACTTGAGAAACCTAAAAATCTGACACCTTGACAACTGTAATTGAGAACTTGAGGAACCCGAGAATTTGAGGAAATTGAGATCCTGAAGAATTTGAGATATTAGAGGATCTGAAGCTTGTGGAATCTAAGAACTAGATAAACTTAATTTGGGAACTAAAGGCAATTAAAAATTTGAAGAATAGGAGAGCTCAGAACTTCTGAGATTTAAAAAAACATAAAAACTTGAGGAACATAAGAATCTGACAAACTTTAATTGAGAACTTGAGGAACCGAGAATTTGAGATATTAGGGGATCTGAAGCTTATGGAAACTAAGAACTAGATAAACTTAATTTGAGAACTAAAGGCAATTAAAAACTTGAAGAATAGTAGAGCCCAGAACTTTTGAGATTTAAAGGAACATAAAAACTCGAGGACCTTAAGAATTTGACAACTTGAGAACTTTAATTGAGAACTTGAGGAACCCGAGAATTTGAAGAACATGAGATCCTGAAAAATTTGAGATATTAGTCGATCTGAAGTAAATGGGACCTAAGAACAAGATAAGCTTAACTTAAGAACTTGAAAAACCCAAGAATTTGAAGAACGTGAGATTTTAAAAATATTGAGCCTTAAAAAAAAGAAAACTTGAGAAACCTAAGAATCTGACAACTTGGCAACTGTAATTGAGAACTTTAGGAAATTGAGATCCTGAAGAATTTGAGATATGTATTAGGAGATCTGAAGCTTGTGAAATCTAAGAACTAGATAAACTTAATTTGAGAACTGAAGGAACATAAAAAATTGAAGAATAGGAGAGCTCGGAACTTCTGAGATTTAAGGGAACATAAAAACTTGAGGAACATAAGTATCTGACAACTTGAGAACTTGAGGAACCCGAGAATTTGAAGAACCTGAGATCCTAAAAAAATTGAGATATTAGTCGACCTGAAGTACATATATGGAACCAAAGAACAAGATAAGCTTAACTTGAGAACTTGGAGAACCCAAGCATTTGAAGAACGTGAGATCTCAAAAATAGTGAGCCTTTTAAAAGAACCTGAAAACATGAGAAACCTAAGAATATGACAACCTGACAACTGTAACTGAAAACTTGAGGAACCCCAGAATTTGAAGAACCTGAGATCCTGAAAAATTTGAGATTTTAGTCGACCTTAAGTATATGGAACCTAAGAACAAGATAAGCTTAACTTGAGAACTTGGAGAACTAAAGAGTTTGAAGAACGTGAGATCTTAAAAATAGTGAGCCTTTTAAAAAAAACTGAAAACTTGAGAAACCTAAGAATCTGACAATTTGACAACGGTAACTGAAAACTTGAGGAACCCGAGAAATTGAGGAAATTGAGATCCTGAAGAATTTGAGATATTAGGGGATCTGAAGCTTGTGGAATCTAAGAACTAGATAAACTTAATTTGACAACTGAAGGAACTTAAAAATTTGAAGAATAGGAGAGCTCAGAACTTCTGAGATTTAAAGGAACATAAAAACTTGAGGAACATAAGAATCTGACAACTTGAGAACTTGAGGAACCCGAAATTTTTAAGAACCTGAAATCCAGAAAAATTTGATATATTAGTCGATCTGAAGTATATGGAACCTAAGAACAAGATAAGCTTAACTTAAGAATTTGAAGAACGTGAGATTTAAAAAATACTGAGCCTTAAAAGAACCTGAAAACTTGAGAAACCTAAGAATCTGACAACTTGGCAACTGTAATTGAGAACTTGAGGAAATTGAGATCCTGAAGAATTTGAGATTTGTATTAGGGGATCTGAAGCTTGTGAAATCTAACAACTAGATAAACTTAATTTGAGAACAGAAGGAACTTAAAAAATTGAAGAATAGGAAAGCTCGGAACTTCTGAGATTTAAAGGAACATAAGAACTTGAGGAACATAAGAATCTGACAACTTGAGAACTTGAGGAACCCGAGAACTGGAAGAACCTGAGATCCTGAAAAATTTGAGATATTAGTCTGAAGTATATGGAACCTAAGAACAAGATAAGCTTAACTTAATAACTTGAGGAACCCAAGAATTTGAAGAACGTTAGATTTTAAAAATACTGAGCCTTAAAAGAGCCTGAAAACTTGAGAAACCTAAGAATCTGACAACTTGGCAACTGTAATTGAGAACTTTAGGAAATTGAGATCCTGAAGAATTTGAGATATGTATTAGGAGATCTGAAGCTTGTGAAATCTAAGAACTAGATAAACTTAATTTGAGAACTGAAGGAACATAAAAAATTGAAGAATAGGAGAGCTCGGAACTTCTGAGATTTAAGGGAACATAAAAACTTGAGGAACATAAGTATCTGACAACTTGAGAACTTGAGGAACCCGAGAATTTGAAGAACCTGAGATCCTAAAAAAAATGAGATATTAGTCGATCTGAAGTATATGGAACCTAAGAACAAGATAAGCTTAACTTAAGAACTTGAAGAGCCTTTGAAGAACGTGAGATCTTAAAAATACTGAGCCTTAAAAGAACCTGAAAACTTGAGAAGCCTAAAATCTGACAACTTGACAACTGTAACTGAAAACTTCAGGAACCCGAGAATTTGAAGAACCTGAGATCCTGAAAAATTTGAGATTTTAGTCGACCTGAAGTATATGGAACCTAAGAACAAGATAAGCTTAACTTGAGAACTTGGAGAACCCAAGAATTTGAAGAACGTGAGATCTTAAAAATAGTGAACCTTAAAAGAACCTGAAATCTTGAGAAACCTAACAACTTGACAACTCTTAATTAAGAACTTGAGAAACCCGAGAATTTGAGGAAACTGAGATCCTGAAGAATTTGAGATATTAGGGGATCTGAAGCTTGTGGAATCTAAGAACTAGATACACTTAATTTGAGAACTGAAGGAACTTACAAATTTGAAGAATAGTAGAGCTCGAACTTTTGAGAATTAAAGGAACATAAAAACTTGAGGAACGTAAGAATCTGACAAGTTGAGAACTTAAGGAACCCGAGAATTTGAAGAACCTGAAATCCTGAAAAACTTGAGTCAACCTGAAGTATGTATATGGAACCTAAGAACAAGATAAGCTTAACTTGAGAACTTGAAGAACCCAAGAATTTCAAGAAAGTGAGATCTTAAAAATAGTGAGCCTTTTGAAAGAATGTGAAAACTTGAGAAACCTAAGAATCTGACAACTTGACAACTGTAAATGAGAACTTGAGGAACCCGAGAATTTGAGGAAATTGAGATCCTGAAGAATTTGAGATATTAGGTGATCTGAAGCTTGTGGAATCTAAGAACTAGATAAACTTAATTTGAGAAGTAAAGGAACATAAAAATTTGAAGAATAGTGGAGCTCAGAACTTTTGAGATTTAAAGGAACATAAAAACTTGAGGAACATAAGAATCTGACAAGTTGAGAACTTAAGGCACCCGAGAATTTGAAGAACCTGAGATCCTGAAAATTTTGAGATTTTAGTCGACCTGAAGTATATGGACTTAAGAACAAGATAAGTTAAACTTGAGAACTTAAAGAACCCAAGAATTTGAAGAACGTGAGATCTTAAAAATACTGAGCCTGAAAAGAACCTGAAAACTTGAGAAACCTAAGAATCTGACAACTTGAGAACTGTAATTGAGAACTTGAGGAACCCGACAATTTAAGGAAATTGAGATCCTGAAGAATTTGAGATATTAGGGGATCTGAAGCTTGTAGAATCTAAGAACTAGATAAACTTAATTTGAGAACTGAAGGAACTTAAAAATTTGAAGAATAGGGGAGTTCAGAACTTCTGAGATTTAAAGGAACATAAAAACTTGAAGAACATAAGAAGAGAACTTGGAGAACCCGAGAACTTGAAGAACCTGAGATCCTGAAAAATTTGAGATTTTAGTTGACCTGAAGTATATGGAACCTAAGAACAAGATAAGCTTAACTTGAAAACTTGAAGAACCCAAGAATTTGAAGAAAGTGAGATCTTAAAAATAGTGAGCCTTTTAAAAGAACCTGAAAACTTGAGAAACCTAAGAATCTGACAACTTGAGAACTGTAACTGAGGACTTGAGGAACCTGAAGAATTTGAGATATTAGGGGATCTGAAGTTTGTGGAATCTAAGAACTAGATAAACTTAATTTGAGAACTGAAGGAACTTAAAAATTTGAAGAATAGTAGAGCTCAGAACTTTTGAGATTTAAAGGAACATAAAAACTTGAGGAACATAAGAATCTGACAAGTTGAGAACTTAAGGAACCCGAGAACTGGAAGAACCTGAGATCTGAAAAATTTGAGATATTAGTCTGAAGTATATGGAACCTAAGAACAAGATAAGCTTAACTTAAGAACTTGAAAAACCCAAGAATTTGAAGAACGTGAGATTTTAAAAATATTGAGCCTTAAAAAAAAGAAAACTTGAGAAACCTAAGAATCTGACAACTTGGCAACTGTAATTGATAACTTGAGGAAATTGAGATCTTGAAGAATTTGAGATATTAGGAGATCTGAAGCTTGTGAAATCTAAGAACTAGATAAACTTACTTTGAGAAGTGAAGGAACATAAAAAATTGAAGAATAGGAGAGCTCGGAACTTCTGAGATTTAAGGGAACATAAAAACTTGAGGAACATAAGTATCTGACAACTTGAGAACTTGAGGAACCCGAGAATTTGAAGAACCTGAGATCCTAAAAAAATTGAGATATTAGTCGACCTGAAGTACATATATGGAACCAAAGAACAAGATAAGCTTAACTTGAGAACTTGGAGAACCCAAGCATTTGAAGAACGTGAGATCTCAAAAATAGTGAGCCTTTTAAAAGAACCTGAAAACATGAGAAACCTAAGAATATGACAACCTGACAACTGTAACTGAAAACTTGAGGAACCCCAGAATTTGAAGAACCTGAGATCCTGAAAAATTTGAGATTTTAGTCGACCTTAAGTATATGGAACCTAAGAACAAGATAAGCTTAACTTGAGAACTTGGAGAACTAAAGAGTTTGAAGAACGTGAGATCTTAAAAATAGTGAGCCTTTTAAAAAAAACTGAAAACTTGAGAAACCTAAGAATCTGACAATTTGACAACGGTAACTGAAAACTTGAGGAACCCGAGAAATTGAGGAAATTGAGATCCTGAAGAATTTGAGATATTAGGGGATCTGAAGCTTGTGGAATCTAAGAACTAGATAAACTTAATTTGACAACTGAAGGAACTTAAAAATTTGAAGAATAGGAGAGCTCAGAACTTCTGAGATTTAAAGGAACATAAAAACTTGAGGAACATAAGAATCTGACAACTTGAGAACTTGAGGAACCCGAAATTTTTAAGAACCTGAAATCCAGAAAAATTTGATATATTAGTCGATCTGAAGTATATGGAACCTAAGAACAAGATAAGCTTAACTTAAGAATTTGAAGAACGTGAGATTTAAAAAATACTGAGCCTTAAAAGAACCTGAAAACTTGAGAAACCTAAGAATCTGACAACTTGGCAACTGTAATTGAGAACTTGAGGAAATTGAGATCCTGAAGAATTTGAGATTTGTATTAGGGGATCTGAAGCTTGTGAAATCTAACAACTAGATAAACTTAATTTGAGAACAGAAGGAACTTAAAAAATTGAAGAATAGGAAAGCTCGGAACTTCTGAGATTTAAAGGAACATAAGAACTTGAGGAACATAAGAATCTGACAACTTGAGAACTTGAGGAACCCGAAAACTGGAAGAACCTGAGATCTTGAAAAATTTGAGATATTAGTCTGAAGTATATGGAACCTAAGAACAAGATAAGCTTAACTTAATAACTTGAGGAACCCAAGAATTTGAAGAACGTTAGATTTTAAAAATACTGAGCCTTAAAAGAGCCTGAAAACTTGAGAAACCTAAGAATCTGACAACTTGGCAACTGTAATTGAGAACTTTAGGAAATTGAGATCCTGAAGAATTTGAGATATGTATTAGGAGATCTGAAGCTTGTGAAATCTAAGAACTAGATAAACTTAATTTGAGAACTGAAGGAACATAAAAAATTGAAGAATAGGAGAGCTCGGAACTTCTGAGATTTAAGGGAACATAAAAACTTGAGGAACATAAGTATCTGACAACTTGAGAACTTGAGGAACCCGAGAATTTGAAGAACCTGAGATCCTAAAAAAAATGAGATATTAGTCGATCTGAAGTATATGGAACCTAAGAACAAGATAAGCTTAACTTAAGAACTTGAAGAGCCTTTGAAGAACGTGAGATCTTAAAAATACTGAGCCTTAAAAGAACCTGAAAACTTGAGAAGCCTAAAATCTGACAACTTGACAACTGTAACTGAAAACTTCAGGAACCCGAGAATTTGAAGAACCTGAGATCCTGAAAAATTTGAGATTTTAGTCGACCTGAAGTATATGGAACCTAAGAACAAGATAAGCTTAACTTGAGAACTTGGAGAACCCAAGAATTTGAAGAACGTGAGATCTTAAAAATAGTGAACCTTAAAAGAACCTGAAATCTTGAGAAACCTAACAACTTGACAACTCTTAATTAAGAACTTGAGAAACCCGAGAATTTGAGGAAACTGAGATCCTGAAGAATTTGAGATATTAGGGGATCTGAAGCTTGTGGAATCTAAGAACTAGATACACTTAATTTGAGAACTGAAGGAACTTACAAATTTGAAGAATAGTAGAGCTCGAACTTTTGAGAATTAAAGGAACATAAAAACTTGAGGAACGTAAGAATCTGACAAGTTGAGAACTTAAGGAACCCGAGAATTTGAAGAACCTGAAATCCTGAAAAACTTGAGTCAACCTGAAGTATGTATATGGAACCTAAGAACAAGATAAGCTTAACTTGAGAACTTGAAGAACCCAAGAATTTCAAGAAAGTGAGATCTTAAAAATAGTGAGCCTTTTGAAAGAATGTGAAAACTTGAGAAACCTAAGAATCTGACAACTTGACAACTGTAAATGAGAACTTGAGGAACCCGAGAATTTGAGGAAATTGAGATCCTGAAGAATTTGAGATATTAGGTGATCTGAAGCTTGTGGAATCTAAGAACTAGATAAACTTAATTTGAGAAGTAAAGGAACATAAAAATTTGAAGAATAGTGGAGCTCAGAACTTTTGAGATTTAAAGGAACATAAAAACTTGAGGAACATAAGAATCTGACAAGTTGAGAACTTAAGGCACCCGAGAATTTGAAGAACCTGAGATCCTGAAAATTTTGAGATTTTAGTCGACCTGAAGTATATGGACTTAAGAACAAGATAAGTTAAACTTGAGAACTTAAAGAACCCAAGAATTTGAAGAACGTGAGATCTTAAAAATACTGAGCCTGAAAAGAACCTGAAAACTTGAGAAACCTAAGAATCTGACAACTTGAGAACTGTAATTGAGAACTTGAGGAACCCGACAATTTAAGGAAATTGAGATCCTGAAGAATTTGAGATATTAGGGGATCTGAAGCTTGTAGAATCTAAGAACTAGATAAACTTAATTTGAGAACTGAAGGAACTTAAAAATTTGAAGAATAGGGGAGTTCAGAACTTCTGAGATTTAAAGGAACATAAAAACTTGAAGAACATAAGAATCTGACAACTTAAGAACTTGGAGAACCCGAGAACTTGAAGAACCTGAGATCCTGAAAAATTTGAGATTTTAGTTGACCTGAAGTATATGGAACCTAAGAACAAGATAAGCTTAACTTGAAAACTTGAAGAACCCAAGAATTTGAAGAAAGTGAGATCTTAAAAATAGTGAGCCTTTTAAAAGAACCTGAAAACTTGAGAAACCTAAGAATCTGACAACTTGAGAACTGTAACTGAGGACTTGAGGAACCTGAAGAATTTGAGATATTAGGGGATCTGAAGCTTGTGGAATCTAAGAACTAGATAAACTTAATTTGAGAACTGAAGGAACTTAAAAATTTGAAGTTCTGAGCTCTAAGGGAACCTGAAAATTTGAAGAATCTAAGAATTTGGCAACTTGAGAACTTTAATTGACAACTTGAGGAACCCTAGTGTTTAAAGAAACAGATCCTGAAAAATTAGAGATATTAGTGGATCTGAAACTTGTGGAACCTAAGAACTAGATAAACTTAACTTGAGAACTGAAGGAACTTTTCAATAAGGATAAATGTCATAAATTCTGAGCTCTTGAGGAACCTAAGAATCTGAGAACTTGAGGAACCCGAGAATTTGAAGAACCTGAGATTCTGAAAATGGTGAAAACTGTGTTGGTGATTTTGAACTTTAGATGGAGCTAATGTTGTGTTCAACCGAATTTATTGCGGCCTATACAGGATGTTTTAGAAATAAGTGCAATAATTCAAACCAGTTGCAGGACTCATCAAAAGCACAACTTTTCTATATACGACATTTTTCTCCCATACAAATTCACGAGCCGAATATGGATATTTATTTTAACTTGACCTATTGAGAACCCAATTGTTTTTGTCCTGGCCTATTTATCAACATTCGAAATTTTTTGTAAAGGCCTGTGCGGTTTATACCTGAAGTAAGTTTGTTGACACCGAGTTGCATTGTGATAACGGACATTATGTTAATTTACAGAGGTCAAGGTCTTTGTGTGCAACGCTTTCCAAATCGCCGTGTGCCTAATTTGTGCCTTGTGTTTGTGTTTTGCAAAATGGTGACAACCGCCCACCGAAGATTAGCAAAAGATTTTGGAATATTGGAGAATTTTGAAAAAACAACTATTGTATAAAAATAAAAAAACGCCTTCCGACTTGTACACGTGCTGTTTTTTATTTTCCCTATATCACTACATCTGTTCCGCGTTCTTTATCCCTATCACCTACAGTAAGTCCAAGTTTTACAACTTGAAGATTTAATTATAATAATTTAATCAACCAGCAGCCAAATTGCACCACCAGAGAAGGTATTTTCAACTTAAATAATACGCACATGTGGGCAGACGAAAATCCGCATGCTATTAGGCCCCACAATTTTCAATAATAGCATTGGATGTTGAAGTAAGGACGTTTAGTTTATTTACGTCGGGTCGTTTAGATCGTTTCCAATGTTTTGTCGTGTGTTATCATCATCGTAAAGCGGTTCAGTGGCGGGTAATTTATCACCGATTAGATTTATTGCACTTATTTCTGAAACGCACTGTATTGAAGATTACAAATATGACAGCAATTGGGTTCTTAGTTTGTAATTTGCGCCGTTGGTGGAGTTGAAAATTTGTAATAAGTATAGTCATTACATCCACAGCACACTGATCATGAAAGAGCTTTTGTTGGATGCAGGACATCATCTTCCGTAAAACTTATTATGCTTCCTCAAGGACAAATCGATACGGAAAATAGCCAGTAAACATTTCATCGAAGCAAATAGGCAGCGACTGACCACATCAACTCGTACAAATATATCAAATTGTAAAAAGTCTCTCAATAATGTTAGCAATTCATGTATCGTCTCTGTCGCCAATATTTTTAAAATTGTGAATCGCTTATGTAATGAACCTACACCGCTAGTAATAATGCTCATTTACATAACTAGGACAGCTATGAATTGATTACACAATCAGTGTTTATGAGGCACGTCATGAATAGATTTCCTTTTGCTTTCGTGACATTACTGGTAAAACTTCCATGCGCTTATGCTTTTATTTCCGCTAATCAGAGAGACAGTAAAAGTCTCTCAACAGTAGTGACAGGCTCGTGAAGTCTCCTGAAGTGTCGAAATCTTAAGAGTTGAAATTTCCAATACTTTTAAATTCTTTATTCATCTATAGACAAATTGAAAATATAATAATATACAGGGTGATTTAGCAAGTGTTCACTATTGTTTTTACGAGCACAGTATTCAGTTGTGTAACAAAACTTTTCTTTTACATCCTACTAAAACAGAGGAAAGAAGGCTCATATTTCAAAGTTAATATCAGGAACCCCAATAAATGTGCGACAGTCGTTATTAATGGAACAAGCCCAATAAAGAGGGATCACAAATTCAACAAGCAGTATGGGTATCGAAGAATTGCAGGCTGATCATGACTGGCTGTTGGTAAACATTCCATCGCTCTTACGGGGGTGACAAGAGTGATCGATATTGTAGTCATTTACTTTTCTACCTCGCATTTTTGTGTGCAAGAAATCGTTAGATATGATAAGGAAAAGGGGGAAGAGCATTTCCCGTCTACAGATTATCCTAGCAGTGTCAGTGCACATTGTAGAAAATTATTCGTTGTTTCTATGACACATTTTTTTACATCTGATTTGTCTTACAAATAAATAAAATTAAAATAACATCCATTATAAAGAAGAATAAACCAGGTCCCCTAAACACCACAGCTTTCTTCCTAATAGATTTTTCCTTAATAATAATATTTTATAAGAGAGAGCAGGTAAAAAAAAAACTGTGTCGTAGAAACAACATTTTATATACGACATCGGTTGACTTGGTAGATTAGGTAGATTAGGCAAATTTTGCTACGACACATTTCCAAATTATTAGACCAATTGCACAATTTTTGCTGCGACACATTTTTGAATTATTAGACAGACTGGACAAATTTTGCTGCGACGCATTTTTGAATTATTAGGCGGATTACACAATTTTTGCTGCGACACATTTTTGAATTATTGGACAGATTGGGCAAGTTTTGCTGCGCCACATTTTTAAATTATTAGGCAAATCCACATTTTTATATCTAAATTATTAGGAAGCAGTATTCAAAAGTTCTATTGAATCTCTCTACAATAGATGCTTTATTTTTTGTACCAGTACTATACAATATTATGTTATATTTATTTAAAACCATCTCTTTGAAAACTCTGCTATAGATGCCCCTTTCTTTATCACAATGTATATATTTTGGTATTATATTAGTTAATTCAACAATTGAAATAAAAGCATTTGCTAACTCAATACCTGATTTAGTTTTGATGGGTATAGACCATACGTATTTTGAAAATATATCGATAACATTCATTACGGCAATATAACCACTATCT
Source organism: Diaperis boleti (assembly GCA_963583935.1). Classification (NCBI taxonomy): domain Eukaryota; kingdom Metazoa; phylum Arthropoda; class Insecta; order Coleoptera; family Tenebrionidae; genus Diaperis; species Diaperis boleti. Next base: position 13,065,284 of record OY757242.1, read on the forward strand.
TTCTTATCAATTTTAAATCTGAACTGATATCTGAACTCATATGGATAAAGACCTTTTTGCAAAACTAAATGCAAATCTTCTTTCTCAAATTCCTTTAAAATATTTGTAAATTGATTATAATCAATAGGTTTTAATAATACTTTACCACATATCTTACAGTTCGCAGATATTTTTAGAATGTGATTTTCAAACGGATTAAATTTTACATTATTAATTTCCTGAACAGATTTACAACTTGAAAAATAACAGTCATTAATATTTGCTAAATTTTTGACTGCCTTATCTAAGCTTGTACTAATAAATCTAAATGTGTCTATAAATCTAAATTCAACCGTAATATTTCTTAAAGAGTCTTTATTAATAATAAATCTTTATTTGCCCTACGGGCTTTCTGATTCCTATACATATACAAGTAAACTTAACAATTATAATAATAAAAAAACTAAATAAAATTCTCTATTTCTTCTCCCCTCCCCTTTCCTCTTCTCCCTTCTCCCTCCTCTTCCATACCTCTTTCATCCATTTAATTTCCCTTCCATCTACATTCAGTATTTCCTCTCTTTCTTTCCTCTCTCTTTGTTTCATCTCACTGCACTCGTTCCACATATGCTCAATTGTCTCTCTTTCCTCATAGCACATTCTACACATTCTTCCTCCATCTTCTGCCCAATAGCTATTTTCCCTCTCTTCATTTCCGCACCTAAACCTCGCCATCATCTTTCTTTCTTTCTCGCTCTCCCTCCCCAAATACTTCGGTACTTCCTCGATCATGCATCTTCCGTACTTCCCGTTGTATCTGGATTCTCTAATTCTTTCTCTCCTCTCTTGTCTATCCGTATCCTTATCTCTTTCACTTAGTTCTACATTCATCCACATGCCTCTTTCTCTCAGTCTCTCTATTTCTTTGCTTGCATACCCATTCCTCCTGTAGTAATTCTCCCTATCATTCTCCTCTGAATTCTTCTTTTTTTCTCTCCAGCACTCCTTTACTATCCTACATTCTTTCCTCCCTTCCATCCTGTCTTCGAACTTGACCGCTCTTTTTCCCGCTTTCACTCTCAACCTATTCCTCTTGCATTCTTCTCTCACTACGTACCCTGGCGTTTCTCTCTCCACAACTAGCACCCACCTCAGATATTTCTCTTGCACCCTCTCTATCTCTTCTTGTTCTTTCCATCCCCAGACCTCTGCTCCGTACAACAACACGCTTTCAATAAGACTTTCAAACATCATCATTCTCCTCTTAAAATCGCCTCCCCACCTTCTCTCTCCTATTCCCCATACACCTCCTATCACCTTGTTCGCTTTTCTTGCCAGTTCTCTAATATGTGCCTTATCTGTGGCTCTTTCATTGAACACCAAGTATTTGAATTCTTTTACTTGTTCTATTGCTTCTCCCTCCCACCTCCAATCACTCTCTTCGTTCTTCCTCTTTCTCTTATTGAACACCAGCATTTACATTTTCTTCTTCACATATTTTCCTAAACTCTTTATCATTTCCTTCATTTCTCTTTCACTCTTTGCCACCATTACCACATCATCCGCAAACGCCAGGCTCCACACTTTTTTTCTACCTACCACACACCCCCCCGCTTGTGCTCTCTGTAACATTCCGTCCATATCTGCCATATACATCGTGAACAACAAGGGGCTGAGCGGGCAACCTTGCCTCACTCCCTTTGTTGTCACAAACCATTCACTTTCCCTCTCCCCTACCTTCACTTTACTTTTTGTCTTTTCATATATCCTCCTCCACCTTTCTTACCAGCTATTCATTTACCCCTTTGTCCCTCAGGCACTCAAACATCCTCTCTCTGTCCACCTTGTCAAAAGCCGCTTTGAAGGCTACGAATAATGCATACACCCTCCCCCCTTTCTTCTTTAACTCACTCTTCGTCAAATGGTCCAGGATGTATACATTATCCATAGTTCCTCTCCCCTCTCTAAATCCTGCTTTGCTGTCTGGTAATGCTCCCTTTTCCTCTATTTCTCTGCTCATCCTTTCATTCAGAATTGATGCATACAACTTGTACCCTGTGTTTAGGAGAGTTATCCCTCGGTAATTTTCTACTTTATTTTTCTCCCCTTTTTTGTAAATGGGGTAAATTACCCCCTCTCTCCACCCTACCGGGAATCCTTCTCCTCTCCACACCCCATTCATTACCTCCACCAGCCTCTCTAGCACTCTTCTCGTCCCATACATCCACGACTCATTCTGTATTCTATCCCTCCCTGGTGCCTTCCCTTTCCTCAGTTTCTTCACATGCCTCTCCACCTCTTCCATTGTAGTTTCTTCTCCTTCAGGTTCTATTCGGTTTCTCTTCGTCTCTATTTCCGTTTTCTTTTTTTCCTTTTCTCCCTCCAGCAGCCTCATGAAGTACTCCTCCCACTCATTCATTGTTATCTCCTCGCTCCCATTTTCTTTTCTCTTTCTCTCTCTATTAATATTGTTCCATACCTCCTTCTCTGTTCTTATTGCTTTTATCTCTTCCTCCTCTCTCTCCTTCTTCTGCCTCTTCTTCTCCCTGCATGTCTCTCTGTATCTTCTTTTCGCTTCTAAAAAGCTACTTCTGTTCCCTTTAGTCTTTCTCCACTTTCTTAATTCTTTTATTGCTTCCTTTTTACGTTGCTCACATTCTTTGTCCCACCATTTATTCTTTCTTTTTGTTCCTCCACCTCTTACTGTTATTTCTCTTTTTGTCGCTGCTTTTTCCAATTCTTTCTCCATTTTCCCTACTTCTTGTTCTTTAAATCTTGCCTTTTCCAGTCTTCTCTTATACTCTTCCTCCCCTTGCTCGTCCCATACTTTACTTATCACCTTCCGCATTTCCTCTATTTTTTCTTCTCCTCGTCTCTTCTCTCTCCTCTTTCCTATACTTATCTCCATAGGCAGATGGTCTGACTCAACTCTTTCCCCTATTCTGAATTCTTCGACTTCTTCCCATGCTTCTTCGTTTACTATTCCGTAGTCTATCACCGTCTCTCCTCTACCGCCTATGTAGGTCCATTCTCCTTCTTCGTCCCCTTGTTTGTTTCCATTCAGCACTTCCCATCCTTTTTCTTCTATCCATTCCATCAACTTCTTCCCTTCCGCGTTTTCTTTCTTGTCTTTGGATTTTCTTTTTCCCTCTCCTCTCTCTTCTTCCCAATGCCTGGCTCCTCTTTCCCCAATTCTCCCGTTAAAATCCCCTCCCAGAAGCAGACATTCTTCCCTGTTGTCTTTTAATGTTTCTTCTATCTTGCTTATTGTTTCTTTCATCTCTTTGCTGTACACTGTCACTATTTGCCACCATTTACTGTCTATTTTAACGTTTCTCACCATGTAACCTTCCTCTTCTCCCTTCTTTTTAGTATTTTCTTTTATTCCTTTTTTTACCCCTGTTATTATTCCCCCTGCTGCTCTTCGTTTTTTCTTTCCCCTTCTCGCCCCTTGCCATTCCCACTTGAACTCCTTTGGTAACAGTTTTTCTATTTTTTCCCAGCTTTCTGACCATGTTAATCCAACAATATCGAACTCCTTCACATAGTCCCAAAAATCTTCTTCTTTTTTCCCTAGTCCCGCTACATTCCAAAACAGTGCCCTCACCCCTGTTTTTCTCGTTACCTTCTTTGATTTCTCCCTTCCTTCCTTAGTTGCCCTCCTAGTTCCTTCTTTGTTTCTTTTTTCCCGTTTCATTGTCTTTTTTACTTTGCCGTTGTCCCCCTTTTTCCCTCCTCCCCTTCTTCTTCTTATTGGAAAACCTCTAGTCTCTCTCCCTTTTCATTCCATCTCCATTGCTCCCCGTCTACTATTAATTTCCTGTATCCCACTCTTACTTCTTTCCCTTCTTCACTTTTTTCCTTCGCCATACTTCTTAGTTTCTTCAGTAAATCTCTTTCTTTCTTTGTGAGGTCGTTGTCTATGTATATCCCCCTTGTTTCCCTCTTCTCCCTCAATTTTCCTTTGTGCTTCATTATTCTTTCCTTCTCACCCCATCCCTCCATCTCCACCAATACTTGATCCTTGTTAATCCTGTAACAATCTTTTACTTTACCATCCTCTACATTTTCCTTCAAAAACTTCTCTACATTCTCTTTTTTTACATGACTTTTTCTTTCCCCATCCCATCCTGTTATCACGATGTTGTTCTTCCTCTTTCTTCTCTCTTCGATTTCCATTCTCTCTTCCAGCTTTTCTACTCTCTCCTTCCCATCTCTTCTCCTTCTCTTTAAATTCTTCTCTCGGCCTCTCTATCTCTCTCTTGAGTTCCTTGTTTTCTCGTCTTATTTCTTTCATCTCCTCCTTCAACTCTTGCAACATCTCCAATATTTTTTTCTCCATCTCTGGGTCCGTTTCCTTCTCTTTCTCTCATGTCTTCTGTGTTTTCTTTACTCCAGGAGACCTCGCCGTCTTTTTATTTTTTTGAAAAAATTTCTCTTCCTCCTCATCTTGTTTTTCTGTTCTACCCTCCTCTTTTCTCTTTCTTTTCCTTTCCTCCTGGTAAGAGTCCAGGCTTCCCTGACTGAGCGAGCGGTTTCAATCGTCTTTGTTCATCCGCTTCCTGTGGCGCCTCCTAGATGTCGTTATCTTCCGGCTTCGCCGATTTATTCTTTTTCCTGACTATATCTCCTCTTCCCTGTCCAATTCTTTCTTCCTACTTTTCTCTAATACCTCTTCTCGCTTTTCTCAATATCTTCTCTATTTTTTTCTTTATATCACATTCTATTTCTCTATTTTTCGCTACGTAACCTCTCTTCCACGTGTTTACCTTCAGCTCGGTAATACAGGAAGCATGAAGAAAAATAAAAAATACATTAAAAGGTTCCAAAGAGACATTAATAATAAAACAAGAAAAGACTTAAATGTTTTTCTAAAAATTATTACCAATTTTGAATCATTTACAGCTAGACAATCTAGATATAGGTTTGATAAATTGATTGAATTAAAACTACAATCAGATGCATATTAGGGGTGGTACTTATATTGAAATGCCAAAATTCGTCAAACATAAAAAAAGTATGGCCAAGGAAAAAAGGCAAGAAGGGAAAGAAGTAAGAGTGGGATACAGGAAATTAATAGTGGACGGGGAGCAATGGAGATGGAATCAAAAGAGAGAGACTAGAGGTTTTCCAATAAGAAGAAGAAGGGGAGGAGGGAAAACGGGGGACAATGGCAAAGTAAAAAGGATAATGAAACGGGAAAAAAGAAACAAAGAAGGAAGTACGAGGGAAACTAAGGAAGGAAGGGGGAAATCAAAGAAGGTAACGAGAAAAACAGGGGTGAGGGCACTATTTTGGAATGTAGCGTGACTAGGGATAAAAGAAGAAGATTTTTGGGACTATGTGAAGGAGTTCGATATTGTTGGATTAACAGAATGGTCAGAAAGCTGGGAAAAAATAGAAAAACTGTTACCAAAGGAGTTCAAATGGGAATGGCAAGGGGCGAGAAGGGGAAAGAAAATAGGAAGAGCAGCAGGGGGAATAATAACAGGGGTAAAAAAAGGAATAAAAGAGAATACTAAAAAGAAGGGAGAAGAGGAAGGTCACATGGTGAGAAACGTTAAAATAGACAGTAAATGGTGGAAAATAGTGACAGTGTACAGCAAAGAGATGAAAGAAACAATAAGCAAGATAGAAGAAACATTAAAAGGCAACAGGGAAGAATGTCTGCTTCTGGGAGGAGATTTTAACGGGAGAATTGGGGAAATAGGAGCCAGGGATTGGGAAGAAGAGAGAGGAGAGGGAAAAAGAAAATCCAAAGACAAGAAAAAAAACGCGTAAGAGAAGAAGTCGATGGAATGGATGGAAGAAAAAGGATGAGAAGTGCTGAATGGAAATAAACAAGGGGACGAAGAAGGAGAATGGACCTACATAGGCGGTAGAGGAGAGACGGTGATAGACTACGGAATAGTAAACGAAGAAGCATGGAAAGAAGTCGAAGAATTCAGAATAGGGGAAAGAGTAGAGTCAGACCATCTGCCTATAGAGATATGTATAGGAAGGGGGAGAGAGAAGAGAAGAGGAGAAGAAAAAATAGAGGAAATGCGGTGATAATTAAAGTATGGGACGAGCAAGGGGTGGAAGAGTATAAGAGAAGACTGGAAAAAGCAAGATTCAAAGAACAAGAAGTAGGGAAAACGGAGAAAGAATTGCTAGAAATATTGGAAAAAGCAGCGACAAAAAGAGAAATAACAGTAAGAGGTGGAGGAACAAAAATAAAGAATAAATGGTGGGACAAAGAATGTGAGCAACGTAAAAAGGAAGCAATAAAAGAACTAAGAAAGTGGAGAAAGACTAAAGGGAACAGAAGTGGCTTTTTAGAAGCGAAAAGAAGATACAGAGAGACATGCAGGGAGAAGAAGAGGCAGAAGAAGGAGAGAGGAGGAAGAGATAAAAGCAATAAGAACAGAGAAGGAGGTATGGAACTATATTAATAGAGAGAGAAAGAAAAAAGAAAATGGGAGCGAGGAGATAACGATGAATGAGTGAGAGGAGTACTTCATGAGGCTGCTGGAGGGAGAAAAGGAAAAAAAGAAAACGGAAATAGAGACGAAGAGAAACCGAGTAGAACCTGAAGGAGAAGAAATTAAAATGGAAGAGGTGGAGAGGCATGTGAAGAAACTGAAGAAAGGGAAGGCACCAGGGAGGGATAGAATACAGAATGAGTGGTGGATGTATAGGACGAGAAGAGTGCTAGAGAGGCTGGTGGAGGTAATGAATGGGGTGTGGAGAGGAGAAGGATTCCCGGTAGGGTGGAGAGAGGGGGTAATTTACCCCATTTACAAAAAAAGGGGAGAAAAATAAAGTAGAAAATAACCGAGGGATAACTCTCCTAAACAAAGGGTACAAGTTGTATGCATCAATTCTGAATGAAAGGATGAGCAGAGAGATAGAGGAAAAGGGAGCATTACCAGACAGCCAAGCAGGATTTAGAGAGGGGAGGGGAACTATGGATAATGTATACATTCTGGACCATTTGACGAAGAGTTAGTTAAAAAAGAAAGGGGGGAGGGTGTATGCATTATTCGTAGACTTCAAGGCGGCTTTTGACAAGGTGGACAGAGAGAGGATGTTTGAGTGCCTGAGGGAGAAAGGGGTAAATAAATGGCTGGTAAGAAAGGTGGAGGAGATATATGAGAAGACAAAAAGTAAAGTGAAGGTAGGGGAGAGGGAAAGTGAATGGTTTGTGACAACAAAGGGAGTGAGGCAAGGGTGCCCGCTCAGCCCCTTGTTGTTCACGATGTATGTGGCAGATATGGACGGAATGTTAGAGAGAGCACAAGCGGGGGGGTGTGTGGTAGGTAGAAAAAAAGTGTGGAGCCTGGCGTTTGCGGATGATGTGGTAATGGTGGCAAAGAGTGAAAGAGAAATGAAGGAAATGATAAAGAGTTTAGGAAAATATGTGAAGAAGAAAAGACTAGAAGTGAATGTAGAGAAAACAAAAATGCTGGTGTTCAATAAGAGAAAGAGGAAGAACGAAGAGAGTGATTGGAGGTGGGAGGGAGAAGTAATAGAACAAGTAAAAGAATTCAAATACTTGGGGTATGTGTTCAATGAAAGAGCCACAGATAAGGCATATATTAGAGAACTGGCAAGAATAGCGAACAAGGTGATAGGATGTGTATGGGGAATAGGAGAGAGAAGGCGGGGAGGCGATTTTAAGAGGAGAATGATGATGTTTGAAAGTCTTATTGAAAGCGTGTTGCTGTACGGAGCAGAGGTCTGGGGATGGAAAGAACAAGAGGAGATAGAGAGGGTGCAAGAGAAATATCTGAGGTGGGTGCTAGGGGTGGAGAGAGAAACGCCAGTGTACATAGTGAGAGAAGAATGCAAGAGGAATAGGTTGAGAGTGAAAGCGGGAAAAAGAGCGGTCAAGTTCGAAGACAGGATGGAAGGGAGGAAAGAATGTAGGATACTAAAGGAGTGCTGGAGAGAAAAAAAGAAGAATTCAGAGGAGAATGATAGGGAGAATTACTACAGGAGGAATGGGTATGCAAGCAAAGAAATAGAGAGACTGAGAGAAAGAGGAGTGTGGATGAATGTAGAACTAAGTGAAAGAGATAAGGATACGGATAGAAAAGAGAGGAAAGAAAGAATTAGAGAATCCGGATACAACGGGAAGTACGGAAGATGCATGATCGAGGAAGTACCGAAGTATTTGGGGAGGGAGAGCGAGAAAGAAAGAAAGATGATGGCGAGGTTTAGGTGCGGAAATGAAGAGAGGGAAAATAGGTATTGGGCAGAAGATGGAGGAAGAATGTGTAGAATGTGCTATGAGGAAAGAGAGACGATTGAGCATATGTGGAACGAGTGCAGTGAGATGAAACAAAGAGAGAGGAAATACTGAATGTAGATGGAAGGGAAATTAAATAGATGAAAGAGGTATGGAAGAGGAGGGAGAAGGGAGAAGAGGAAAGGGGAGGGGAGAAGAAATAGAGAATTTTATTTAGTTTTTTTATTATTATAATTGTTAAGTTTACTTGTATATGTATAGGAATCAGAAAGCCCGTAGGGCAAATAAAGATTTATTATTATATATTATTTTTCTTCATCAACTTTTTTTGAGCCTCTATTTATATAGAAAAAAATTTATTAATGAATTAGGATAAATATTTTAGATAATTTAAAAATGTGGCGTAGCAAAGATTATGCAATTGTGACTAATTTAAAAATGTGGCTACTAAACAAAATTAAAATATAGTAAATGAATTCGAATCAATGTAAAAATTGCAATTCATTTATAATTGTTAAAACGAAAAACATATATTCCTGTTTAGACTGTTCAAGCTCTTATACCACATCATCAAAGAGAATTCCAACTGTTAGTAATCCATCAAATAATAAAACGATTCATTGTGTAAATGTTTTAAAAGAAATATCACACATTAATATCGACGATTATTTTTCTGAATTTAAAAAAATTATTGAATATAATAATATCAGTTCTAAAAGTATATCTACATCTTTAGCTTTAGAATTTTTAAAATCAAAAGGTATCAAAAATTATAGAAAAACATACACTTATTAATAAAACTTTAAATGGTCCTTCTTGTGAATTATCAAAAGTTTTTTTTTACCTGTTCTCTCTTATAAAATATTATTATTAAGGAGAAATCTATTAAGAAGAAAGCTGTAGTGTTTAGGGGACCTGGTTTATTCTTCTTTCTTTATAATGGATGTTATTTTAATTTTATTTATTTGTGAGACAAAACAACATTTTATATACGACGATTATTTCCACAAATTTTCTCCATCTCTCAAAACATCAGAATGTCTGTAGCAAACAGTACTCCTTTTATTGTTGAAAGTTCAAGAGCTAAGCGACAGTAAAAACAGTTTGAGTCAGTATTTATGGTACGTAAATACCTTGCAGAATACACAAACGCTAACGATTACTGCCGACTTTAGTGTCTCGTTCCTATTTTACATCCTTGTATGCACCTATTCATTAAATTAAAAACGGACAAATTTTCCTTTTAACTGCCTGACGTACCTACGAGCAATTCTAATCCGCTTACAGCAATAAAAACATCAGATGGTAATGCGAAATTTTCAATTGCCTCTATCAGGTTTTTGCTCTAAGTGAGTGATGAATCACAACCTGACGCGTATAAAAATGTAAATTGCATCGACTTAGAGCGAGAACAGCACTGATTATCATAAACCAATGTAAATTGAGTAATGACACAATTTTCGCGTAATAGAATACTTAATAGGATCCAGTCATTGTCGTGTGATAGTCGCGGTCGTTATTTTTACTGTCTAGTAGTAAATTTTAAAATTCAAAAAAAAAATTAAATTTATCACTTCGTGAGGACCTTCTGTACCTGTATTAACCTTTTTAATTCCATTCGTCTGGCGCAATGAATACCGAAATCCCCTAAATTGAATCTGACATGCATATTTTAGAGCGGTTTTTAATTCAAAAAATAAAAAATCCGTAATCCGAGCGCGCTTCCATCCCAACAAAACCTAAAATACGGATTTCGGTCCGGTGCAATTTTATTGTTTTTTACCGAAAGCAATAATGCTTTCAGAACCAAGCCAAATTCAGATAAAATTATCGTCACCATTCCGTTCCTGAAAGACGTAACTTTACACCCAATTATCACGACGTTATTAGCAATTTCCGCTACATGCTCCTTACAATTTTAAATTTAGCTCGAAGGTATATTATTACAAATTACATACGCCCTTGATTACCTGACTACAGTCTGTAATTGGGTGAAAACTGATCCTTTTATGTGAAGCGTGACGGCAGCGGCATGAAAAAATGCAGGTGACGGTCTAGTTGCGATAAGTGTGAAAACAGATGTCCACCCTCCTGTAAAAAAAAAACTGTTTAGTACTGCGGTAAACCACACATTGAAGACGAGCGCCAGACTATGCGAAATTGATTACCGCAAAAAAGTATCGTAATGAAACAGCAGACTCATTGGTAGTTTTTGCAGACATTCATTGAAGTAATCAGGAAGTCTGTTTCATACAAGAGCTTTAATATAAAACGGATGAGTTATTTTCACTACTGCAAACTTTTCCAGAGTTTTCCTTGAGACAGAAAACTGTTTTATAACTGTCCTCTTTGTAAAGCACCGGCTGAAGCAGATTCGATTATCATTTCATTTATAGAGTTGGCGTATTGTTCTTTCGGGCTTCAAGATGAACTCCAGTTTTATCAGTACAGTTTTCAACATTTCGGTATTTAATAATTTTTAAACAAATTTTTAGAGAACTCAAGTGGTAAAATGATAAATGTGCGTGTCAGCTCCGACGCGCGACTGGAGTTTACTCTTTAAGTGCGATTGTCTTTGAATATACCACAGGTAAAGTCAGTCTTCAACAGTCTTCAAATTGACTTACTGAGTAAAATTTGAGGTTATGGTAAATATTGTGACGTTTATGTTTCTCATGTTAAATTGTTTTAGGTTGAGGTTCATCTCTTTTGCTAACTTGCGGAGAGGTTTTTTGGGAGACGCTTCCATTATTGCCGCAACATCTGCCACAATCTCAGGAGTTCTTTTTTTGGGCGCTCCGCTACCCGCTTTTCGACCAACGGTCCCAACATCACAAAATCTTGCCGCACATTTCTAAATTTGCGTGCAGGAAAATTTGTACGTTCACAGTTAAATATTCATGGCCAACTTTGACGCCAAATTAAAAAAAAACACCCGTTAGAATCCGCCATTCTGTTGCCGTTCAACGTTCTTAAAATAATTTTGAGTAACAAAAATTCTACGCCCTAACATTTTGAAAAGTCACTGACAAATTTTAAATCAAATTGTCTAAAGTTAGTTTGTAGTGCAAGCCTAATTTAAAATTCACAGCCTACTCTAATTTATAATTTAAATGAGCTCATAGTACAGTTGGGGACAGCATTAAATTAATTTTTTTAAGAGTGGCATTTTTGAATGTCCCGCTTTAAACCCAAGGGTGAGACGGTGGAAGATGCGAGAGAGGGTGATTGAGTACTACTCACAGATCCTAGCTTGGCCCCTGAAATTTGGGTGCGCAGTGGACATGTGTCCGCCCACCAGCGAAGATAAATTTCTAAAACGTTTGTCGAGGTGCTGACTACGGTACACTCTCAAAAAAAGTTATTCATATAATACTAATAGTTTCATTAAGCCATTGTTATTTTAATATTAAGCTTAATATTAGCTCCAGGTAGCGTTGTAATAGGTCCAAGAGTCGTCAAGCGAATGCCCATTTCAACAGTCTTCACTAAACTTCTTACTCGGATTATACTTTCTACGAAAACGCGCCTATCTGTCTTCGTCACACAGCGACGTTCTCTGTCAGTCTTCAGCGCATTTCAGGGGCCAAGCTAGGATGTGCACGTAGTAGTCGACGCCGCAACAAGCGGTGACACTTGTTATCATTATAGCAGGTTTGTTTTTTGTGTTAAAAATATAAAACTTGCATCAGAGGCGTCACAAGACATAAGTCATCATGAGTGAGGGGAATAGTTAGCTACGTAGTGGGGGAACCGGCAGTGGAGGAGAGTGTCTCAGCGGCGACGCCATTCCAACGCATGCACACGCGGTTGAAAGGGGAAAAGGGGGGGGGTGGAATTACGTGGCGCTATATGCAATATGCAAGTTGTAAAGTCCAGAAGAGAAGACGGCAGGGGGGAGGTAGAAGTGACGCAGCAGTGATTCAATAGAAAATAACATAAACTTTAATTAACAGATAAAAACAAAGAGACTAAACTAAAAGGGACTAAAGAGGCAAAACAGACAAAGAGGCACAAGAGATAGAAGACACCAAAAAGAGCAAAGACAACAAAAAGACCGAAAAGAGAAGGAGGTAAAAAACACAAAAGAGATGAGATTGCAAAAGAAACCAAAATTATCAAAGAGGCTAGGAGAGAATTAAGAGAGAATTCAGAGAGTTGACGACAAAAATTTAAAAGATATACGGGAGACGCAATACACCATCAGATATCATAGAGATCAAAGCGGCCGAAAAGATAAAAGGGACGAACTGGCCAAGGACCTCAAAGTGACTCAACAGATAAAACAGACAACATGTACAAAAGATACAAAAAAGAGAAAAAATATAATGGAGACAAAAGAGATCAGTGAGACAAAAAAGACCAACGAAACCAAAGATACAAAAGATTCCAAATAGCAAAACGAACAAGGAGATCATAGAGTGAAGCGAAACAAAAGAGACCAGATAAAACCCAAAAGATAAAAAAGACTAAAGAGAAGACGCAGAATAAGAAAATAAAATGGACCGAAATATATTAAACTTACGCGACCAGATCTCCATAGGTACTTAGAAGAACAAAGAAAAGACACTAACAAGAAAAGACACTACAGAGACCGTAGAGGTAGCAAAGATTATCTGGGGGAGCAGCGAGACCAAACATAAAGACAGAATAAATATTCGAGCCGAAATAGACTAATGACCCAAAGAGACAAAACAGACAAATAAGAAAAAAGATATAATGGAGACAAAAAAGATCAGTCAGACCAAGAAAACCAAATAAAAGACAAAAGGGACCAAAGCGAAAAGAAAGGAGAGGGTCTGTATTAATTTCAGCAAATTTCACCAAGGGCTGGGAGATCCGTATTTATCACCAAGAGGAGAAGGGGGATCAGAAAGTTTTTTCCTCTACTTCTAACAGGATTAAACATGGCACAAATGCAGATATCAATAGAAAGTGCCATAAACTTTTATTAATAAATAAAAACTATAGAAATAAATAAATAAGAAGTAGAGAGATAAAAACATTATAGGTAAGTTTAAAACCACACGGCTGAAGTGAAAACTTCCTTGGCGATCGTAAAAGACGAAAGACCAAGAACGACTAGATGGACCAAAGAGACAAAAGGGATAAAAAGACTCCAAAGTGATTCAAGAGGCAAAAGAGAGACAACAGACAAAAGGTACAAACAAACAAGAGAACGAAAAGAGGCAAATGGGACAAATAGAGTAAAGGAGCTAAAGTCTGGAGTATACTCCAAAAGGGACAATAAAGGCGGTCTTATCCTGGTCCCCGGAGTACATCTGGATTTGGTAGTACCAGCTACGTAGGTCTAACGTGGTTAAGTATTTAGAATTTCCCGTTGCGTGTAGTAATTCCTCGAACCTTGGGATGGGGTAAAGCTCAGGCCACGTAACAGCGTTGATTTTTCTATAATCCACGCAGAGGCGCAGATGACCGTCAGGCTTCGGGACGAGCACGATTGGAGACGTCTAGGCGCTTTTGCAAGATCTTCTGGATGGCGTCGATTTCCTTTCGGAGGTACTCTTACCCGATGCGGACAACTGGAAATTGGTGCGTGATCTCCGGGCGAGCCAGTCAGGCGACGGTGGCTCTAACGGAAAGCGTATGGCGGAGCATAAATGTACTAAAGGGTGGGACTGTTACAGGCTGAAGATGTCAAAACATGTCTCTTTTGTAATTCAATTTAATTTGATTAAACTTTGTGGAGATTGACTTGAAAATTACAATTTAAATTTACTTCACTTTGATTCATCGACACTCTTCCCGTTTAAAAGGAACAATCACCACGGAATCAATCGAGAAGAAGTACACCAACAAACCAAAAATGAAAAGAAGAGTAAGTAGACCGAAGAGACACAAAAGACAGTAAAGAAACAAACGGCATAAAAGATTACAAATACAAAAGAGACTAAGGTGACTCATGGGACAAATGACACAAAAGAAACATAATAATGATAAGCCGAAAATTGACAAAGAAATAACACATAATAAATTTAATAAAGCAAAGATACAAAAAGGACAATAGAAATAAATGAGACCAAAAAGATCAGAGAAATTAAAAAGTGACCAAAGTGAGTCAAAGAAACTAATGTGGACAAAGAGGGATCTAAGAAACTAAAGGTCAAAAAGACCAATATGACATCATAGAGTGAAAGAAAACAAAAAAAAAACGGGTAAATTCAAAATACAAAGAAGACTGAGTGAGAAGAAACAAAAAAATGATCGAGAGAATCAGACGAATAGGACTTGAAGGAATAAAAAAATCTGAAAAAATGGAGGAAATAGTGAAAAACTCAAAGTAATCAGAAGCTCTCAATATTCCGTCAAGACACTGCAAAGGCCAAAGGTGTCAAGGAGGGTCAGAGGGACCTTGGGGACTAAACGGAAACTAAAAATACCATAGGGGAGACCGGCAGCAAATAGGTCAAAAGTCAGAATACTGAAGACACCAAAGAGTAAAGCGCATAAGAGCGAAAAATAGACAGAAGGGACAGAAGAGATAACAAATATAAAAGAAGCAAATGTGAGTAGACACCAAAGAAACGAAAAGAAAAAATAAACTTAAGGAATAAAAAGGACCAAATTAAAAAAATATATAAAAGAGACAAAATAGTGAAATAAAACAACCGTGACGAAAGATACAAATGAAACAGAATAAACCAAAGAGACTCAAATAGCAACATGTTCCAAAGAAATAAAGGACAAAAGAAACAAATGAGACAAAGAGGCTAAAGAAACGAATAGGCAAAAGAAATTAAACCAACTAAAGTTACAAACGGATGAAACCAACAATAGAGGTAAAAGAGAAAAACAAGACCAAACAAACCAAAGAGAGTAAAGCAACTACAGACAGTAAAGACACATCATAGATTAGAGACAACAAAAAGACATAATAACGAGACAAAATAGATCAAAGAGATCAGTGAGATCAAAGAAACCAAAGATACGAAAGAGACCAAAACGAACAAGGAGGTCATAGAGTCAAACGAAACAAAAGAGACCAGGCAAAACTCAAAAGACAAAAAAAGACTAAAGAGACGACGCAGATCAAATATACTAAAGAGAACTTAAGCGACTAGATCTACTATAGGCTCAAGGAGACCAGAGGTCAACAGTCTGAACAGATTAAAGTTATCAAAAACAAATTGAAGATACTAAAATAGACGAAAGATGATTAAATGGACTATAGATATAAAAAAGATAAATATTAAACAGGCAAAGACACTAAAGTGAGCAAAGGGGCCTACAGACCAAAGGAAAAGCAAAAGGGGGTCACTTTGTTTTTTGTCCAAGTCGCTTCTCTATACATAAATTACATGAAAGGTTGAACAAAAAGAATAAGTTAACACTGATACATGGAGTATGGGACCAAAATATTCATCTTGATAGTTTATCTTAGACGAACAAAGTAGAACATTATACAAAAAAGACGATAACGATCCAGGCAAGATTAACGTGAAAGGAATTGAACCGAAACGCCTGATTAGAGGAAATAAAAGTATGGGAGCGTGGAGAGTGTTATCAGCAACGTCACGATCAAGATGAAGGAAATGTAAATCGTCTATTTATTTTAAGCATGGAGAATATTTAAATCAGAGACAATGCCAAAGATGAGTTGACGGTTGCGCCGTATTTTTAGTGGCTATTTGCTGCAATCAAGGGTTTAGTAGCCATTTTCCGTATCGATTCGTCCTTCTGCCACTGTCACACCTCTAAAATACTAATTTTTATAGTTCTACCGGTCGTTACCGACAATTTACTAAACGTTGCACACGTAATTTGGGTATACAACTGGAAATCCATTTATTTATCAGGACAAAGTGAAAATAATAATTCTTTCAACAAATAGTGGAGCGCTCACGGACCCATAAGTTGCTTAAAAAACGATTCTGTGGGCCTTTCAATTTACAAAGCTAAATACATTAAATCCGAATTCGTAAAAAAATCGTCCTGTGCAAAAAAAGTTATTAAGAATTTCCGAGGGAATTACTTGATTTTTCTGATATTTTTTCAAAACATTCTCTATAGCCCTTTGACCAGAAATAAATGAATAGAAAACCATTGTTTCCTATCTTGTAGCAATTTTAAACTTGATTTTCTGGACTATACGTCCGCTCAAAATTAATTACTTTATGCGATTTTATACGAATGTTCTCTTGTAAAATTATTGCCCCGTTTATTGTGCTTGCTACAGTACTACTTTCATATTTTTGTCGTGAATAATAAACTAGAAACAATTATAAATGTAGAATGATGTAAAATTTTAAAATCTCAATCACCCTCTCTGTCTTCTGTGCGTTCCACGCCCATCTCAGGAAGGTTTTAAAAAATGTTTAAAAAAAGTTACTAGCCTTTTTTGAGGGGATAATTTCGATACAGCTCCCAAAATAAGTTCAAACCATGAAGATAATTGCTTCGGATTCTTTCCTCTAACAATGCTGGTTACAACAAATGCATTATGTGATGACACAAATGTTTTAATTTTGCTTTTGACGAAACCCTATTTAATCTCCACAATTTTGTTATACAGCTGTACCCAACCAATAAAGATATATTTCAGATTAACGATCTTCGAGGAGTTTTAGCTGCATATAAAATAGTCGTTATCAACATTGTCTACGAGCATTTTATCGGTGTAACATTTGGCTGAATGCTTTACAGCCAATTCAAACTATTTGGATTAAGGATACTTCCAGTTTTTCAAACTGTACACCCGTTTGCAGAGGGTGACGACATGTAAGTGTAAAAAAGGTAAGCATAGAAATTTTGAGTCAATTCTTGATCCATACAATTGTGTTAAAAGTCATCGAGTTGTCAAATCTGATTTAAAATAAAAATCTGTTCTTTTGCAAAAGTTCACTTGAGTGGGACCCGTACAATCTTATTTTCACAATGCAACAAAAGTAAACGGGATTTGGAAACATTCTATTCCGCATATCTGGAAAAAAATTCGAGCTGAATATCGTGACATTGTTAATAGCTACAGTAATTTCTGCAACGTTCTAAATCGATGCTACTGGAAGTGTTAACTGAAGAGAAGGTAGTGGTAGATATCGGGATGTTCGAATACGAACGCTTGAAACGCTTGAAAGAGTGAGACAAGTTATGGAAGAAGCCCCAAAGACCTGCACGATGGCGAACTAACGATGGGTTATTTCAAGCAGGATGAAGCTACAGTGCACACAACAAGAGCTTCCATCAACCTATTAAGAGAATTTTTTGATAACCGAATTATTGACAGAATATTAAAGCATTGCCCCTAAAATCAGGCAACCATAATCAGCCCATAACCCCCTTTTAACCTCACTTTTCCAGGTCTTTCACACATTCCCATTATAAAAATGTTCTACATAATCGGCGACTGCAAAGACATCACAGTCGAAGGTTTGGAAATTATAAAACGTTGCGACAAAGTCTATCTGGCCTACACGTCGATCCTAACCTGTGGAACCGAAGCGCTAGTAAGTCCCAATATTTCAAATTGAGTTATATTAATGACTCTTGGAAAGCCAGGAGGACTCATGGTAGCAGACCGGCACTTGGTAGAACAAGGAGGCGACGACGTCCTTTCAGGGACTGAAACTACAGACGTTGCCTTGCTGGTAGTTGTAGACCCGCTTGGGGCCACGACCCACACGGACTTAGTGCTGAGGGCAAGAGAGCGTGGGGTTGACACGAGGGTGGGTTGCACACTTTGTGTTTGTTGTTTAGGTCTGTTCAATATTGTTACAGAGTACTGGAGTTTAGAGTACTAAATTCATGTCTGTGAGTGAGGCTTTGCAGGAACTGCTGGAGATACTGAAGAACAAGGGACAGGATGATTTAGGTAGATGTCAAAATGGTGTAAAAATGACTCTTATTGGATTTGTAGTGACTGAAAACACCCTTTGCATTGCGCTTGCTAGATTAGGATCTGAAACTCAGAAGATTCTGGCTTGCAGCCTCCAGGAGATGTCCCAGGTGGATTTGGGGGGACCCTTACATTTCATTATTCCAGGACCTGTATTACATCCTCTTGAAGTAGAGTATCTTGAGCATTGTAAGGGGGGAATAAATTCTTCTCTAAAGCCTCAATCAAGAAACATTGAGCAACTTTTGTGTTTCTGCTGATTCTTTCCGAAAATGTTTCTAAAAGTTCCCAAATGTTTCCGAATCTTCCTCGTTGTTTCGGAAACAAATGTTCATTGTTCTTTATAGCGGTAACATCAAAGGAAAAATCGCCACGCGATAAAAACACGTCTTCCTCCTCCATTTTGCTGCAACTTTTCACATCAGTAGAAACACTGAGTTTATGTATATTGCCAATTCCTTAGTGGTTGCCAAACATTCCCTAAACACGCGACAAAGGGAAACACAAAGTTCCTCAATGTCTCTTCAGTGGAAACGGGGCTTGAAGGGACAACAGTTTTGACGCAGAAATTCAAATTTTTGACAGTCAGAAAATAGGTTAAAAGTTTGGCAATTAATGTAAACAGTAAAGTAAAAGAACCCATAGTTTAGCCAACTGCGATCACGAATTTTGTTGCTCACTCGTTATTACCCAACAAAGAAGAGAAGAAGGACGAGAATCGGAAGAAAGGATTAACCCCTTTAGAAAAAGCAAAGAATTGGGAAAGGTCACGGTTAAAAAGGCAATGGGTGAGGAAATGAAAGATATTGTGAAAAAAATTATGGAGGATGTAGGGGAGATAAAGGAAGAGAATCGGAAGAGGAGCCGGGAACTGGAGCAATTGAAAATTAATTATTAATTATTATTTTTTATGGGGTGTTTCCGATTCGAGCAGTTGTGCCGAGCGGACGTGTTTTGCGGCGCTCGAAAAGATAAGCGGGTGAAAAAGTGAAAAAGAAATAGAATGAAAACAAGTGGTAGTGAGAGCGAGAGCGAAGAAGATTACAAAAGGAAAAGAGAAGAAGGACAAGAATCAGAAGACCCTTTTAGGAAAAGTAAGAAGTTTTAAAGATAAAGATCACCGGTTAAAAAGGAAATGAAAGAGATGCTGAAAAAAATTATGGAGGATGTAGGGGAGATAAAGGATGATGCGTGAAAAGGAAGAAAAATGGGAAAGAGGAAAGATGGAACTAAAAGAAAAAATTAAAAAAATGGAGGAGAAAATGGAAGAGCAGGAAAAAAGAGCGAGAAAAAAGAATATTGTAGTAACGGGATTGGACGAAGAGGAATGCGAGAGCGAGAAAAAACTGGAAAAATGGATGAAGATTGAATTAGAGGTAGAAGTGACTGTGAGAGAGATGTATAAAATAAATGGAGGAAAAATGATTGTGGCGGAACTTGGGAGCTGGGGGGAAAAGAGGAAAGTTATGGAAAATAAAAGAAAACTAAGAAAAAAAAAGGAAAGAGAGTATACATAGAAGAGAAGATGATCTGAAGAAGAGAAGAGATATACATAAGGAATTAAGAGCGATAGCCAAAGAAGAGCGACAAAAAGGACAGCGGGTGAAAGTGGGTTATAGTAATAATAATCTTTATCTACCCTACGGGCTTTCTGATTCCTATACATATACCAGTAAACTTAAAATTATAATAATAAAAAAAAACTAAATAAAATTCTCTATTTCTTTTCCCCTCCCCTTTCCTCTTCTCCCTTCTCCCTCCTCTTCCATACCTCTTTCATCCATTTAATTTCCCTTCCATCTACATTCAGTATTTCCTCTCTTTGTTTCATCTCACTGCACTCGTTCCACATATGCCCAATCGTCTCTCTTTCCTCATAGCACATTCTACACATTCTTCCTCCATCTTCTGCCCAATACCTATTTTCCCTCTCTTCATTTCCGCACCTAAACCTCGCCATCATCTTTCTTTCTTTCTCGCTCTCCCTCCCCAAATACTTCGGTACTTCCTTGATCATGTATCTTCCGTACTTCCCGTTGTATCTGGATTCTCTAATTCTTTCTCTCCTCTCTTTTCTATCCGTATCCTTATCTCTTTCACTTAGTTCTACATTCATCCACACGCCTCTTTCTCTCAGTCTCTCTATTTCTTTGCTTGCATATCCATTCCTCCTGTAGTAATTCTCCCTATCATTCTCGTCTGAATTCTTCTTTTTTTCTCTCCAGCACTCCTTTAGTATCCTACATTCTTTCCTCCCTTCCATCCTGTCTTCGAACTTGACTGCTCTTTTTCCCGCTTTCACTCTCAACCTATTCCTCTTGCATTCTTCTCTCACTATGTACCCTGGCGTTTCTCTCTCCACCCCTAGCACCCACCTCAGATATTTCTCTTGCACCCTCTCTATCTCCTCTTGTTCTTTCCATCCCCAGACCTCTGCTCCGTACAACAACACGCTTTCAATAAGACTTTCAAATATCATCATTCTCCTCTTAAAATCGCCTCCCCAACTTCTCTCTCCTATTCCCCATACACATCCTATCACCTTGTTCGCTTTTCTTGCCAGTTCTCTAATATGTGGCTTATCTGTGGCTCTTTCATTGAACACATACCCCAAGTATTTGAATTCTTTTACTTGTTCTATTAGTCCTCCCTCCCACCTCCAATCACTCTCTTCGTTCTTCCTCTTTCTCTTATTGAACACCAGCATTTTTGTTTTCTCTACATTCACTTCTAGTCTTTTCTTCTTCACATAATATTTTCCTAAACTCTTTATCATTTCCTTCATTTCTCTTTCACTCTTTGCCACCATTACCACATCATCCGCAAACGCCAGGCTCCACACTTTTTTTCTACCTACCACACACCCCCCCGCTTGTGTTGTCTCTAACATTCCGTCCATATCTGCCACATACATCGTGAACAACAAGGGGCTGAGCGGGCAACCTTGCCTCACTCCCTTTGTTGTCACAAACCATTCACTTTCCCTTTCCCCTACCTTCACTTTACTTTTTGTCTTCTCATATATTTCCTCCACCTTTCTTACCAGCCATTCATTTACCCCTTTCTCCCTCAGGCACTCAAACATCCTCTCTCTGTTCACCTTGTCAAAAGCCGCCTTGAAGTCTACGAATAATGCATACACCCCCCCCCTTTCTTCTTTAACTCACTCTTCGTCAAATGGTCCAGGATGTATACATTATCCATAGTTCCACTCCCCTCTCTAAATCCTGCTTGGCTGTCTGGTAATGCTCCCTTTTCCTCTATCTCTCTGCTCATCCTTTCATTCAGAATTGATGCATACAACTTGTACCCTGTGTTTAGGAGAGTTATCCCTCGGTAATTTTCTACTTTATTTTTCTCCCCTTTTTTGTAAATGGGGTAAATTACCCCCTCTCTACACCCTACTAGGAATCCTTCTCCTCTCCACACCCCATTCATTAGCTCCACCAGCCTCTCTAGCACTCTTCTCGTCCCATACATCCACGACTCATTCTGTATTCTATCCCTCCCTGGTGCCTTCCCTTTCTTCAGTTTCTTCACATTCCTCTCCACTTCTTCCATTGTAATTTCTTCTCCTTCAGGTTCTACTCGGTTTCTCTTCGTCTCTATTTCCGTTTTCTTTTTTTCCTTTTCTCCCTCCAGCAGCCTCATGAAGTACTCCTCCCACTCATTCATCGTTATCTCCTCGCTCCCATTTTCTTTTTTCTTTCTCTCTCTATTAATATAGTTCCATAAATCCTTCTCTGTTCTTATTGCTTTTATCTCTTCCTCCTCTCTCACCTTATTCTGCCTCTTCTTCTCCCTGCATGTCTCTCTGTATCTTCTTTTCGCTTCTAAATAGCCCCTTCTGTTCCCTTTAGTCTTTCTCCACTTTCTTAGTTCTTTTATTGCTTCCTTTTTACGTTGCTCACATTCTTTGTCCCACCATTTATTCTTTCTTTTTGTTCCTCTACCTCTTACTGTTATTTCTCTTTTTGTCGCTACTTTTTCCAATATTTCTTCCAATTCTTTCTCCATTTTCCCTACTTCTTGTTCTTTAAATCTTGCTTTTTCCAGTCTTCTCTTATACTCTTCCACCCCTTGCTCGTCCCATACTTTACTTATCACCTTACGCATTGCCTCTATTTTTTCTTCTCCTCCTCTCTTCTCTCTCCTCCTTCCTATACTTATCTCTATAGGCAGATGGTCTGACTCTACTCTTTCCCCTATTGTGAATTCTTCGACTTCTCCCATGCTTCTTCGTTTACTATTCCGTAGTCTATCACCGTCTCTCCTCTACCGCTTATGTAGGTCCATTCTCCTTCTTCGTCCCCTTGTTTGTTTCCATTCAGCACTTCCCATCCTTTTTCTTCTATCCATTCCATCAACTTCTTCCCTTCCGCGTTTTCTTTCTTATCTTTGGATTTTCTTTTTCCCTCTCCTCTCTCTTCTTCCCAATCCTTGGCTCCTTTTTCCCCAATTCTCCCGTTAAAATCCCCTCCCAGAAGCAGACATTCTTCCCTGTTGTCTTTTAATGTTTCTTCTATCTTGCTTATTGTTTCTTTCATCTCTTTGCTGTAGACTGTCACTATTTTCCACCATTTACTGTCTATTTTAACGTTTCTCACCATGTGACCTTTCTCTTCTCCCTTCTTTTTAATATTCTCTTTTATTCCTTTTTTTACCCCTGTTATTATTCCCCCTGCTGCTCTTCCATTTTTCTTTCCCCTTCTCGCCCCTTGCCATTCCCACTTGAACTCCTTTGGTAACAGTTTTTCATTTTTTTTCCCAGCTTTCTGACCATGTTTCTGTTAATCCAACAATATCGAACTCCTTCACATAGTCCCAAAAATCTTCTTCTTTTTAACCGACTTCAAAAAAGGAGGAGGTTATCAATTCGGTTGTATGTTTTTTTTTAATGTTTGTTACCGCAGAACTCCGTCATTTATAAACCGATTTGTAAAATTCTTCTTTTATTTGAAAGAGTGTACTTACAGATTGATCCCATTGTCACCATTTCAGGATCTGATGAGGGGATCTCATGGAAATCGAGAAAAATCGTCAAGTTTTCGCTCCCTTTAATTAACCGACTTTATGTGTGTTCACCGATTTCTTCGTCAATTGTGGACCGATTTACAAAATTCTTCTTTTATTTGAAAGGGTATACTCGAAAGATGATTACGTTGTTAAAAAATCAGGATCTGATCAGGGAATGCCATGGAAATCGAGAAAAATCCTCAAATTCTCGCTCCCTCTTTAACGGACTTATCATGTATGTTCACCGATTTCTTTGTCAGTCGTGGACCGATTTACAAAATTCTTCTTTTATTTGAAAGGGTATCCTCTTGAGGGGGTTCCATTGTCAAAAAATCAGGATCTGATCAGGGAATCCAATGGAAATCGAGAAAAATCCTCAAATTTTTTCTTCATTTTATGTATATAATTATGTTCACCGATTTCTTCGTCAACTTTATTGAGGACCTCATCATTGGAGAAGCGTCTTTACTAGGTATCACTATATTATCACTTAAAATTGTAAAAAAAATTGCTTTAAAAAAAAATTGCTTTTAAAAAAAAAGAGAACCGACTTCAAAAAGTGAAAAATAATTGAATACATGTATTATTACATGTACTACCCAATGATCTGTCTGAAGTCGGTGCTAAGCCAAATAGGTAGTAGCTAGATAGGCTGCCTGCTCCAGCCACATCGAAGGTCTCCCGGCGAACGCACCGGAATGCGTGAGCGCGGGTGGGGGGCTCGTGCTGAGCAAAACATCCCAAACGGCAGACGTCGTTGACGGTCGTTTCGAATGATATCGAATTTTGTATGCGTTATAACGTTGTTGATATTTTTGTATAATTACAATATGTTACAAATTTGTAACCTATTTGGCTTGTCATCATTGGGTAGTACATGTAATAATACATGTATTCAATTATTTTTCACTTTTTGAAGTCGGTTCTCTTTTTTTTTAAAGCAAATTTTTTCCCTAGTCCCGCTACATTCCAAAATAGTGCCCTCACCACTGTTTTTCTCGTCGAAAGTGGGTTATAAAAAGATATGGATAGAGGGAAAAGGGCTTAGAAGGAACGAAGAAAAGGGGGAGTTAGATACAGAAAATTTTTGAATAAGAGCACAAGAAAAAGACGACACGGCAGAAAGGGGAAAACAAATACGGAGGGGAATAAAGGAGAAAAGGAGCAAATAAGAATAGTATTCTGGAACGTAGCGGAAATAAAAAACAAAGACAATGAATTTTGGGAGTATTTAAGAGAACTTGACGTAGTAAGAATGGTAGAAACGTGGGTGGAAGAAAAGGGGTGGGAAAAATTGGAAAAGAGAATGGCGAAAGAGTTTAAGTGGAAATGTCAATATGCAAGAAAGGGAGAGCTAAAGGTGGGATAATAATGGGGGTGAAAGAGGGACTGGAAGGAGAAAATGGAACTGAAGCAAAAGAAGAAAGAGGGCTAATGGAAAGAACGGTGAAAAGTAAACAGAGAAAATGGAGAATTGTAACAGTGTACAGCAGAAGTATGAAGGAAACGAAGAGAATAATAGAAGAGCGAGTAAAAGAGCAAGAAGAAGGAACTTTCGTGATTGGGGGGGATTTTAATGCAAAAATTGGGGGAAAAGGAAGACGGATAGAAGAGGAACAAGAAACAATAAAAGGAAGATCAACAAAAGATGGAACAGAAAACGCAGAAGAGAGAATACTGATTAGCTTAGTAGAAGAAAGAGGGTGGGACATACTTAATGGGAACTGCACAGGAGATGAGAAAGGGGAGTACACGTATATTGGATCAAGAGGGGAGACAGTTATTAATTATGTTATGGTGAATGAAGAAGCATGGGATGAAATAGAGAAATTCAAGGTGGGAGAAAGAATGGAGTCGGACCATATGGGGGCGGTGGAAGAACGAGTGGTGGTATAAAGAATGCAGGGAAAGGAAGCAGGATGCAAGAAGGAAACTAAGAAATTGGAAAAAAGAAAGAGCAACTAAGGAAGAATACACGAGAGCACGCAAGAGGTACAATTTAGTATGCAAAGAGAAGAAGCAAAAGAAACGGATGGAAAAAGAACTAAAGATGAAGGGTATAAACACGGAAGAAGAGGTATAGAGATACATAAATAAGGAAAGAAAGAAAAAGAGAGAGAGAGTGAGTGATGGAATAACTATGGAGGAATGGAGAGAGTAGTTCAGTGAGCTGCTGGGGGGTGATGAAAACAGACAAGAAAAGGAAAAGAGACAACAAAGAGTGGAAGAAATAGAAGAGATAACAAGAGAAGAACTAGAGCAACAACTAAGAAAACTGAAAAGAAAAAAGAAACCGGGGAGGGATGGTGTACAGAATGAAGCGTGGATATATGGAACGGAAAGGGAAGTTGACAGGTTTTTAGAGATAATGAATTGAGTGTGGAAGGGAGAGGAATTCCCCCAAGAGTGGAAGGAGGGGATAATATGCCCCATATATAAGAAAGGAGAAAAGGATACAGTCAGTAATTATAGGGGGATCACTCTCCTAAATACAGCATAATATAAGGTATACGCGATGATTGTGGAAGAGAGGCTGATAAAGGAAATAAATGAGAGGGGGGTGTTACCAGACGGACAGGCGGGATTTAGGAAAGGTAGACGGATAATGTATATATCTTGAATCACATAGCAGGAATTGAGATAAAAAAGAGGGGTGGCAAGATATATGCATTCTTTGCGGACCTGAAGGCGGCCTTTGATAATGTGGAAAGAGATTTACTATGGGAATGTTTGAGAAAGAGAGTGATAAATGAGCACCTGATAACAAAAATCGAAGAGATATATGAAGAGACGATAAGTAGAGTGAGAGTGGATTGAAGGGTGAGTGAATGTTTCAAAACTTATAAGGGAGTAAGACAAGATTGCCCACTAATCCCCAGCCTGTTTGCAGCTTTTATTGGAGATATAGAGGAGATGTTCAGGAAGGGGCAGGCAGGGGGAGTTGTGGTGGGCAAAGAAAAGGAAAGGGGGTGGTAGGAGACAAGTAAATGAGTGGAGATGGGAGAAAGAGAAAATTGAAGAAGTGAAAGAATTTAAGTATTTAGGTTATGTGATGAATGAAAGAAACACAGCAACAGCACATGTAAGAGAGTTAGTGAAAAAAAAATTTGACAATGATTTTAGAAGTAGAGTAATGATGTTTGATAGATTGGTGAAAAGCGTGATGATGTATGGAGCGGAAATATGGAATGGATAGAGCAAGAAGGATTGGAAGGGGTGCAAGGAAAATATATGAAAGAGACAGTAGAAAAGAGAGAGTGATAATAGCAAGATTTAGATGTGGAAATGAGGAGAGAGAGAATAAATATTGGAGTGAGGATAATAATAGAATATGCAGGATGTGTGGAGAAAAAAAGGAGACGATAGAGCATTTGTTGAAGGAATGCGTAGAATTGAGAGGGAGAGATGAGAGTAGAGAAGAAATTTTGAATGAGGACGGAAGAGGGATCGAATGGATGAGGAAGGTTGAGTGGAGAAGAGGGACAATAAGTGGGAAGGGATAAAAGCTGCTAGTTATTGTGTTGAATTATTGATTTATTTAGTTTTATTTAGTATATTATATTATATTTTATTTGAGTTATGGGAAATGTATCGGATACTTTATAAACCTGTAAAGGTAATACTACTTGTTAATAACTTTTTTTTGCACAGGACGATTTTAAATTTAAACTCGGATTTAATGTATCCACCTTTCTAGTGTTTTTCTTTGCTCGTTTTGTTTGGTATCTTTTCTTTCTTCGTGTCCCTTCAGAGTGCTTTTCCCAAGCTCAGAAATGTTTGCCCTTGTTGTATCTTCTTTTTTACCTTGCATGGTTATTCCAACCCTCATAAATGATTGACACTCCTGAATAATACTGCCAACCAAGTGCTACCCCTCTCGACACGAATATCCGCCACCCCCAACGATGCAAATCCCCGTTTTCCCTCACCCTTGGCCTTGACTGTTTAAATATTTCACAAGAAAATCGATCCCAGCTTGCTTATTTAAACTTTTCCGAGAATACCGCGCTACGGATCGTAAAATCAAAATAAACGGTGAAAACGAGATATGCAAATGGTAAAAATAACTGCTTCGGATTCAATTACGCCGGAAATGTCATTACATCGTAATGTCATAATATGACGGTAGCATTTAGTGGCGTCTGATTTGCATCCTGAGGAACAGGTGTGGCTCCAATCATTTACATCCCATACAGTGTCATATTAATCACCGATGAAGATATGGGTCACACCACGTTGTGACTTTCGGCTGCAGCTTGCGAGACACGTGGTCGTCGAGGACCATAATTTTCGGTTTAGAAGACAGCCCCTATGAAAAACGACCGCCTCGGGATGGCGGAGGTGTGGTAAGAATGCGCCGGCTGACCGAAAATTTCAATTTGAAGCACATAAATGTGGGTCCTGTCACATTGAAAAGGACACAAATCCAGCTTAAGCGACAACAATACTTCTTCAACCACTCGAATACATTAATAGCTTCCTATTTCCAGCCGATCTAATTTTAATTTTAAATCCGGCGATGCAGTAAATCCGCTTGTTGCTACTACAGCGTTAAATCGAGAATCCCCGATAATGACCGCCGATTTAATTGTACGAGCGACAAGGACAACCTTAAGAACAAAGGCATTGTTGTGTCCAACTACACGCTATGCGCACGAGGAATTGTTTATTGGATTACGAATATGGAGAATTAAAATGATCATAAACTGTGACCATTCTGGCATTCTGACACCCGTTTCCTCATTATGTGCCTCGAAATGGATTCAGAGTCACGTCGAGCTTTTAAATTCGTTTAGAATTGCACAATAAGGTGTGCAAAGTGGTTATAAGCGTGGAAAACAAAAGGGGATGTCACGTAGTGGTGCTTTGTGTAGATCCTTATCGGGATTTATAAGCTTCACATGCTGGAAAAAGCAACAAGGACGACTCTATCGCCGCTTAATGAGGGCGATGAAAGCGTTTTCTTTCTAGTAAAACGAAAGCAGAAGAGATGGTAATTAAAAGAACGTTCGGCTGAATTATTTGTATCGTGGCCGTAATAAATTTCCGTTAGAGTCGCTAGAGTCGTGATAAGGTAACACCTTTAGTGTTCTTTGAATGCTGTCACCCTGATTTAGTAGGTGTGTCTACTTGTCATCATTTCCTTTATTACTGTGTAAGCACAGAGGGGATTACGTAATTATAATAATTATAGACCCTTAGATGAATTGAAACCAGTAGGGAACAGTTCTGTTGAGTTGCAGTTTTAGACCCATTTTTTTTCTTTTTAATTTGAATAGAGAAGTATCCACGGGGTCTCAGATACGATGTCGTTTTCTTTGTCTGTTCAACGAACTTCGTACCGCCGAATCGATAAATGTTGTGTTAACTTATTGGGTGAATTCAATTAAATTTTTTTTATCATAGTATAATGCACACAGCGCCATCTACTGGCATTACCGGAACCATAGTGTTTATTTTTGTTTCTGTCATGTATTAGAGATACCGTTGTATACGGATTCCATACAAAATGTATGAAAAATTCATCGAAATCAGTCAATCCGTTCCCGAGATATCACCAAAAATTTTTTGTGTGGAGTCCACGCGCGACAGAAGTGAAACTTTTGGAGTTTACTGCTAAGAATCGATTTTCATTTTATAAAGCCCGGTACGACAAATTTTGGTTGCCGGTACGACAAATTATTGTCGTTGCCCTATACCAAGGGGGTTTCCTTGGGGCCCCCTGTACCAAGGGAGTTTCTCTGGCCCCCCTGTAATTTTTCTGATGTTTTAATAGTGATTCTGCTATTCGCAGCGGAGACAAATCCAACAAATCAGAGATCGAAAAAATCAACACTTCAAAGATCATAAAAATCGGTCCAGCCGTTCTTTATATAGATAGATTTAGGCTTTCAGTCACAAAACAAACCTTATACCAGTAATGAGAATCAATCCAAATTGAGATTTATACCGAAATATATTATACTCAAATTTACATTTTTGACTGACTGGTTCGGAATGACAACCATTTTCATATTGTATCCAAATTTCGTTTCTTGTATTGCAGAGTTGTTGTTCTTTGTGACTAAAAACCATTTCGTTCATGGCACCGCATGATGTGAATGCGGTGGGCGGGTGAGCCGCCGCATCCACAACTGACCGATTGACTAAGAGTATTGGAATGACAACCATTTTTTAACTTAAAAAAGTTTTGAAATTGGACTGAACACGAGATTGAGTTCTAGTTTTTAAAGAAAAAAAAAAACAATAAAGGGTTGTTACCTCTCATCCATTTAGTCAGTTGGGGAGTATAGTGTACAGGGTGGCCCACCCGCCCACCGCACTCAAAAACGGTGCCAGAACCATACGCTTTTTAGTCACAAAACAAACCTTATACCAGTAATGAGAATCAATCCAAATTGAGATTTATACCGAAATATATTATACTCAAATTTGCAGTTTTGACTGACTGGTTGACAAACTGGTTCGGAATGACAACCATTTTCATATTGTATCCAAATTTCGTTTCTTGTATTGCAGAGTTGTTGGTCTTTGTGACTAAAAACCATTTCGTTCATGGCACCGCATGATGTGAATGCGGTGGGCGGGTGGGCCGCCGCATCCACAGCTGACCGATTGACTAAGAGTATTGGAATGACAACCATTTTTGACTTAAAAAAGTTTTGAAATTGGATTGAACACGAGATTGAGTTCTAGTTTTTAAAGAAAAAAAAGTCAATAAATGGTTGTTACCTCTCATCCATTTAGTCAGTTAACGAGTATAGTGGACAGGGCGGAAACTAAAGCGCGGTACGACAAATTTTGGGTGCCGGCGTTCTTTGTTATTGTTGTTGCCCTGTACCAAGGGGGTTTCCTTGGGCCCCCCTGTACCAGGGGGGTTTCCTTGTGCCCCCCTGTTCCAAGGGGTTTTTTCTGGGCCCCCGTACCAAAAGGGCCCCCCTGTAATTTTTCCGATGTTTTAATAGTTATTCTGCTATTCGGAGCGGAGACAAATCCAACAAATCAAATCCAACCGTTCTTAAGTTATAAAATCAAGAGTCCCTCCTGGCCCCCCCTGTCCATGTTTTAATATTATTCTGTTATTCGAGGCGGAGACAAATCCAACAAATCAAGGATCATGAAAATCGCTCCAGCCGTTCTTTATATAGATTGATTTAGGCTGGAACACGTTATTTCAATTTTTTCTCCATATCTTTCCGATTTTTTTTTTTTGTTTCAAATGGAAACAATTCAGTCGAGTTATTTCCGTCCCGAGAGCATAACGAACAATACAAAAAAAAGAATAATAAGTATTTTCGGGAACACTTCCAATACCAGACTAACAAAACAAAAAAGTAACGGATATTCATCGTTGGAATCATAAATCATGGTACTGAGTACATACCAAAATCCCATAGAAAGAAGCACTCAGTTTTTTTCCAAATTTTCCAATTTTCGGGCGGATTTTTCTCCATATTATGTTTCCGTTTTTTTTTTTTTTTAATTGAAAACATTCAATCGAGTTAGTTCGGTCCCAAGAGCATAACGAACAAAAAAAAGAATAATAATAATTTTCTGGAATTTTCTTTTCCGGAAAGCTTTTCCAGGACCACAACTAACAAAACAAAAAAAGAATTAAGCATATCCATGGATGGAATCGTGAATCATGGTCTTGACTACATACCAAAGTCCCATAGGAAAAAGCAATTTCAGTTTTCCCCAAATTTTCCAATTTTCCTTTGGATTTTCCAAAAATTTTATTTCATACTAACTTTGTCCTGACAATTAGAAACACAAGAATAAAAATAAATCAGTCAAATCCGTCGAGCCGTTCTCAAGTGATGATCTTTCATACATCTGGCAATTGATTTTTATTTACATCATGTATAGATTTAGGTTGGAATACGTTTTTCCAGATTTTTCTCCATATCTTCCAGATTTTTTTTTCAAACTGAAAATTTTCAATCGAGTTATTTCTATTACGAGAGCATAACGAACAAAACAAAAAAAGAATAAGCATATCGTCAGTTATGATCCAGAGTGCATAAAAATTTAATGATTTATACAGTTTGTCCGAATTTTCCGACTTTCCTTTGTAATTGTCTCCAATTTTATGTTCCGGAAAAAAATTCCAATTTTTCTTTCATTCAAAACCTCATTTGGACTGTCACGAATATTTAAAAAAAAATGCCAAATCGGTCCAGCCGTTATCAAGAGATACGCTTACCAACGCACTGCATTTCATTTTTATTATATGAATTGTTTTTGCTTTTTATTTTACAGTTATTGTATTCTTCGTTTTTGTTGTCACTTCTCCTGTATTATTTCCCTTACTTTTGCATACAGATCTGTTTCTTTCTTCTTTCAAATTTTAATTTAGTTTCAATTGTCGAGCTACAGATATGTTTTTATTCTGTAAATCAAAAACGTGTACTATACTCATGTCTACATATTATATTGGGTGTCCCAACTAAAATTTGTACCCCCAACAATTCGAATTTCAAAAGACTCAGAAGAAAACGCTCGAACAGGTCAATTTTGTTATGAAGGAGTACCTAATTGTACCAAACTTTCACGTCTTAGATCTCACCCCTTGAGCCAGGGGAGCCACCCCCTTAAAAAATTTAAATGGCATGGGGGGTCGTGTGATGCATCATTTTAAAGCTTATTCAATTCTCTATCCAAACCTATATTTATCGATTCCAGTTATTTTGTTTTTATATCTTTTTTATTTTTTTGTGTCATCCCTTGTTCTTTCTATTAGTGGTAATTGTCTCTCATTCTCCTTTTTGAGTCTTTGTGTTGTAATTTTGTTGTTACTCTTGATATTTATTCTACTGGAAATATTTTTGAACTTTATTTTTAATTCGTGGATCTACTGTTTCCTTTTCCTCATTTGTCTCTTCGTGCACCCTTCTTCAATTAATATTAAAATTTAAAATAATTATTGTTATACTTTGTTATTTTTTCCATGTCTTTTAGTTTCTGTTCATTTTGAGAGGGATTCCAAACGAGACCAGAGAACAGCATAACATATTGGGATGAGTACAGTGCAACCCCCTTGGTTTGCGCTCCTGTATCGAAATAAAATTCTTTAAAGTTTGGCTATCAAATCGGTGCACGCCTATGGAAACCCGGTGCAATGAAAGCAAGGAATTTTTTGCGACGAACCTTTAGTTCATAAATAACAGACAAAAACTACATATTTCATCCTCTTTTTGGAAAATCACCTTAATTACCTGACCTCAGTTCCGTGCGTGCTTCCGAGACCGTGTGTGCTTCCTTTTCCCAAAAATGTACAAAAGCCTGACTGACAGGATGTGTGATGGGTAATGTGGTGTGAAGTGTCGCTAAATGAGCAATTTGTGTTTTGGTTACATTTACGTGACTCGACTGACTGACTTCAGCATTTCAACAAATACGCAATTTCCCGGGCAACTTTTCCATTTTCTCTTTCCGTCAAAAACTTATATGGACTACTAAGAATATTAAAAAAACAAAATTGCCATATCGGATCAGCCGTTCTCATGTGATGAACTTACCAACGAACAGCATTTAATTTTTATTATTATTTATTATTACTAGCTGACCCGGGGAACTTCGTACCGCCTCAGAATCAATAAATGTTGTGTTAACTTATTGGGTGAATTTATTTTATTTTATCCAAGGATAATGCACACAACACCATCTACTGGCATTACCGGAACCAGCAGACAACGCCATGTTTTTTTTTTGTTTCTGTCATGTATTAGAGATAGCGTTGTATGCGGATTCCATATAAAATGTATGAGAAAAAGATTTTTCTTCATAATTTCTTTTTCCTAAATTTTTCCGATATTTTAATACATATTCGCCTCAGAAAAAAAAAATCATCGAAATCAGTCAATCCGTTCTCAAGATATCATCGAAAAATTTGTGTGTGGAACTTTTGGAGTTTACTGCTAAGAATCGATTTTCATTGTTAAAGCCCGGTACGACGAATTTTGGTTGCCGGCGTTCTTTGTTTTTGTCCTTGCCCTGTGAAAAGGGAGTTTCCCTGGGCCCCCCTGTTCCAATGGGGACCTCCTGTAATTTTTCCGATGTTTTAATAGTTATTCTGCTATTCGGGCGGAGACAAATCCAACACATCAAAGATAAAAAAAATCGGTGCAGCCGTTCTTGAGTTATAAACCCAAGGGGGCCCCGTCCATGTTTAAAATTTATTCTGTTATTCGGGCCGGAGATAAATCCAACAAATCAAAGATCATAAAAATCGGTCCAGCCGTTCTTAAGTTATAAATGGTATAACTAACCCGACTTTGTTTTATATAGATAGATTAGCTGCCCCGGCAGACGCTGTCCTGTCCAAATTTCAATATTTTTTTTTTTTGGACAGATTTATTAGATTTATTTCACTTTTATTATATAGCTTCGCTGGTAAGCGCATCACTTCAGAACGGCTGAACCGATTTGGTCGTTTTATTTTTAAATAAGAATTAAAAACAAAATTCTGGATCTCGACCACCTACCGGCTCCAACTGTAGCTAAGAACCATCCAGGTGACCCCCACAACACCGCCACCTACCGAGTCCGATTGTAGCTGAGAACCATCCAGGTGACCCATAAGTATAAAAAATCATCAAAATCGGTCGGAAAATTAAAAGAAAATTTTGGATCGCGACAACAGCGCCACCTGCCGGATACAATTGTAGCTAAGGGACCACAAATTAAAAACATTCAATGTAATTATTTCCATCCCGAGAGCATAACGAACAAAACAAAACAAAAAATTATTGTCTCGAATTTTATTTTCCAGAAAACTTTTCCAGGACCATAACTAACAAAACAAAAAAAATACGCATATACATGGTTGGAATCGTGAATCATTGTCTTGCTTACATACCAAAATCCCATAGAAAAATGCACTTTCACTGTTTCCCAAATTTTCAAATTTTCCGGTGGATTTTCCAAAAATTTTCTTTCTTACAAACCTTGTCCTGAGAATTACAAACATAAAAAAAACAGCCAAATCGGTCCAGCCGTTCTCAAAAGATGCGCTTATCAACGCACAGCATTTCATTTTTATTGTATAGATTGGTTTTTGCTTTTTATTTTACAGTATTCTTCGTTTTCGTTGTCACTTCGGTTTCTTAATTTATTATTTCCCTTACTTTTAGATCCCGATGTGTTTTTTCTTATTTCCACATATATGCTTTTTCAAATTTCAATTTCTTTTCAATTGTCGAGTTGCAGATATATTTACACTGTAAATCCAAAACGTCTACTATACTCATGTCTGTATATTATATATATACATATTTATAAACAGGGTGACTGACAAAAAAACCTTAGATCCTGTATGTTGCTTTTTTTCTTGACCAAATGTCTTCATAATTGAAAAAATCATCTATAAGTATAGAAATCAAATAAATATAGTGCAAACTTGAAAAAATAGGGCTGACTGTCATCTGTCAAAAATGACGCGTCAATTTTTTTAAGTAGATGAGTTTTTAAGTGTTATATTCGTAAAAAACGGTTGTCACCTTGTATAATGCTTGTGATTTAATTTTCTTGATGTATACATTTATTCTACCCGAAATATTTTTGATCTTTATTTTTAAATGGTTGATCTACTGTCCTCTTTTCCTCATTTCTCTTTTTGTTCACCCTTCTTCAATTTCTTTTAAAATAATTCTTGTTATACTTTGCTTCCTTCTATAAGTTGCTAAACTTTCTTTCTTCTTTTTATATTATATTTTTTCCTTTCCTTTCTTTCTTTCTTTTAGTTTCTGTTCATTTTGGGAGGGATTCAAAACGAGACCAGAGAACAGACAAATTATGGAAGAAATGTATGTAAAAAAAATCTAGTAACACCCTGGGATGAGAACAGTGCAACCCCCTTGGTTTGCGTTTTCTGCTCCGCCCCCCTATCGAATTTGGCTATAAAATCGATGCACGCCTATGGAAACCCGGCGCAATGAAAACAAGGATTTTTTTGCGACATATCTTCAGTTCATAAATAATAGACAAAAACTATGTCATCCTCTTTTTGGAGAATCACCTCAGTTCCGTGCGTGCTTCCGAGACCGTGTGTACTTCCTTTTTCCCCAAAAAAGTAGAAAACTATCCACATTGGGTCCGATGTGATTTACAACATTAGTACATTGTTTCTTTTAAGTGACTTGCTTGTATCTAACACAAACTGCATTGGATACCTATCGCAACGGAGGTAAGTTTTTCACCTGCTATTTTTTGGCGACTCGTTCGATTAGGTTCATGTTATTTTCGGTATGTCGGTGCGATGTAGGCTATGCCACACGGCTGACAAAATGAGGGACGTTATTTTGGGCATTTATTACAATGTTATTGAGGCAGGCAAGCCAAGTTCAATGTCGCGTGCCAATTTAAACGTTGTCGGTCGGCACGAGCGTATGTGTTTTTCTGATCACTTTATTGTCATGTCGACTTCTAATTGCTTCATGAACGCCACAACCAGGATGTTTGATGTCCTAAAGTTAAAGTTTTTGACTCAAATTTTCACAGATATGTGGTACTGGACCTTATGATGCACCAGTTAATTTTTTTACATTTATGTATTTAAGAGGTAGTAAAAATGGGAATAAACTGATACACAATACAATAATACTAGTAAATGCAAAATAAAGTTCAATTAATTTAAAACAAAAACAAAACACTAGCCAGTAAATATGTCAATGTTTTCTCAAGAATCTCATTAAGTATCTTGTCTGTTTTGACAACATTCCCTCAAAAACTGTTTTTTTTTTGTGGGTTTGATTACACATCCCCTTGGAATAGTATATTATTATACGAGTTCCTGTGTAAATTGGATGCTTTTGGAAAGGACCCAATTTACACAGGAACGACTGTAATACAACGTTTTATAGATTGACACAACCCTGGCAAGTCTTTAATTGCTTAAAATCCATAAAAATAGGATGTGTTATCTGACATTTTATTTATTATTGCATGACAGGGAGTGTTTACACAAGCAAAAATTTTAAAATTCTGACAGTGTCGAACTATAAAGTGTATTATATAAGTAAACTGACCAACTCGACTCACTGACCTTTAACTCTGGTCCCCCGACTACACCCTTCTAGGCGGTTCTAGATTGTGCAATCGATGACATCATTGAGTTCTCTCGATATAAATTTGGAATCTTCGATTATTATTACACACTACCATATCCGAAGGATCCACGTCCGTTACAATAATATTATGATCTCGTCGCTGCGATGAATACATGGTATAATCATCGCACAAAATAAACACGACTAGAAACATTTTACACTGGACCGGGTGTTTGAGGGCAAAATTGTTTTTGTCGAAACCTTGACTACCCAAAACTGCTCCTCATTTAGCTTCGTGAATTTGAACGCTCGTTGGTCAACTTCATAATATCTTTTGTCTTTAATTTGATGATTATCTACAATTTGGACACTGTATAATAAACTACTTAATAAATTAAAATTGCTGTGCTTTTATTTGTTCAGCATTCATCAGGTACCCCTTCTTCTCGTGCTGGTGATATTTTTTTTCATCGTTGGTTTTGGTCTGTGATCTCACTTCTTTCAATATTCTGTAAAATAATTTTCCATTTTCTTTTGCTTATTTCTCCTTTCTGTTCTGTTCGCATATTATCGATACTCATCTATTCTCGTCCCAATAATATTTTCAGAGGGTGTAGGTTTTTTTGCACGGGGTAAACCTAATTCGCGTCCGACACGAAAATGCGTAACGTTCAATAATATAAGTGGGGGGATATTTTATATTGTCCCTCTTCTCTCCGCTGGCAGCTGCGTCATATATCCCCATTACTAACTGCTGTTTGGTTTTGGCACGGTGTAAGGCTAATTCTTCGATCTGCTAAAACGCAAGATCGGGCCGTGGCGAGAAAATTTTAGAGCGGGAGGTAATATGTATCTAATATTAGTGGTGTCCTTCAATCCAGTTTTTCCATGTGTTGCATACAAGATTTTTTCAACTCTAAATATAACAAATTCACCAAAACAAAGCCAAGTTTTTTATCATTTACTTAATTTTGTTGGCGACCATCGCTCACCGACGAAACGAAGCAGGCCAACGGTTCGAACTGTCAATCATCCGCGGTCCGCCCTATCATCGCACCTGTGTTTTTAACAAAATTTTATTCACGTGCGCGAAAATAAATATTAGTTATTCTTGCAGATGTTTTTACACACATGTTGTAATTTCTTATTGCACGAAAGCTCAATAAGACGACAAGGGGGAAAACTTAATTTAGTCGGAACGGCCCAAGCAAATAGCGAGCACGGCCTTAATTATATTTGGTTCCAGCAATATGTAGTGAAGCTATTGAACTTATGGTTAAATGCAAACAAGGCTTTATAAACCAATGCAAACACCTGCGTGTTTCAAAATAAACATTGTAATTTTTACACGTGAACAAAGCAAAGCCATCTTAATGACATGCTTTTGCTGTAGTGATAATTGAAACAAAAAGAACTTGTTTTGCATCGATAGCAGGATTATTTTTCTGAAATGAACGGTGCACCTGCATCAGGTAATGTTAATTAGGTCATTTTACACTTGATCCTGCAGAGATGGGAGGGTTATTTAGAAACCTGAAGCTTTTACACAGCTATACGAGACTGATCGATAAAAATGAATTTTTCATGTCTGGTCATTGTGTGTATAAAGCTCATTACTGCATTCTTGAACACCGGCTATGCGCAGCCTTGTTCAGACAAAATTAATTCGGTTTGGTATATTGAATTTTTAGATATAATAAACACTGGTGAGGTAACACAAAAATGTATTTTCCTGAGCATATGTTTTGTAAATAAAATCTTTATGTGACAAGTACAGATTTGATACGCCTCTGCTCGGTCTAACGTCTTTACTCCAAGTTTTATTGCCGATATAATAAATAACCTGGATGTCTCTATAAGTGCCCATTAAGCTATTAAAAGTTAGTTAAACATAATTAATGTATTTTCGGTCGCGACAACGTAATTGTGGTCGTTAAAATGTCGGTTTGCTACTGGACATGATGTTCAAAAATCAGCAGGTCTGTGCAGTTCCAAGTAGGAAGTGGCCATTGATTTGATGCCTGCTTCCCAAACACCGCCCACATGTGGGGAACGAGGGTGTATAAAATGCCAATTAACACTATTCTCAGCACAATCAGTAATACAATTATTTTGAAACGGGTCTTACTTTATAACTCGGTGATGAATAAATCTCAATTCACGATCTCTTCCCTTAAAGGCGGCGCCACAATTGCGAAATGGCCTTACGAGATTTACGCTTGCATCAGATAAATTTCCCATTATCTCTTCATACGTGAGTGGGTTCACGCGCCTGCAAGGTATACAACTATGCAATAATAAGCTAGCCGATACGATTATCTAATTACGGCTAAATAATTTTTGTAATATGGTGCCTTTTTGGTATGAGAATGGGAAATTTTTTGTCGTATAAAATATTTTCATTTATGTACCAATCTGCTGCCTACTTGGATAATTGAATTTTCATCTAAGAATGGAGTTAATTTTGATTAGTAAGCTAGATTTGAACAGAAATTATGGACAACTTATCCATAATTTATTGTCAGTTAAGTGTTTAGGACTACAATCTCGAGAAATAATGTCGGTGGGATTAGAATTTGATAGCACAGGCGCAAAAGTTTCCATTTCTGTGAGTGTCCAAGTGTTATTTCTGTGAGGCTAATCGGTCTTTTGCTAATAAGACTGCACCAGACAGCTGGAGTTGGCTTTTGAACACCTATTACACAACGCGGAATTGTTGATCTGGTAGTTTTTCATCTCGTTATAATTTGGCTGTCCAAATCTTTTTAAATATTATTTTTGCTGTTACAACTGGTACAATTAATCCCAATGGGTCGAATAATTGGTGCTGTTAATGCTAACACGACGCTTTTTGTTTTGATGCAATGTAAACCTATGACTTAAATGGTCCTGAGCAGGACAGAAAACCCAAATTTCCAAATGCAAATTTTTGGGAACCTGAACACTTGAAGTAAAAACGTGAGGATTTGAGAACCTAAATTCTTGTAAAAATTAAGACGTTAGGAAACCTCAGAACTTGCAAAACCAGAAATTTTGAAGGCTCAAATTTTAGAGAACTTGAGAACGTGAGAATTTGGAGAAATTGAAATGTTGGAAAATCTGAGATTTGAGGAAACTTGAGAACTTGAATTAATGGAACATGTCGTCAAACTTCCGACCTTGAATAAGTTAAGAACCTTACAACTTGAGGACCAAACTTAAGCGAACCTAACAGGAACTTGAGATCGTGCGCAAACCTGAAAACTTGAGGAACCTCAGAATTAGGACAATTTGAGAATATAATAAATTTTAAAAATCTGAAATTTTAGAAAACTTAAGTTCTTAAACACGAGAAACAAAATTTAAGAACTGGATTACTTGAGATTTCGGGAACCCTGAGAACTAAGCGAATCTAAGACAAAGAGGAACTAATAACCTCAGAAATTGAGAACGGAAACTCAAGAAGTCTAGCAACTGAATTTTGGAAAACTTGAGATTTTAGGAAACTTGAGAACCTTGTATTACTTCAGAAACTTCAGACCTGGAGACACCTGAAATTATGAAGAACCCTCAATTTTAAAAAATCTCAGATTTTAGAGAACTGGGGAAATGAAATACTGGAAAAATTTAGATTTAAGAAAACTAGGAACCTTGAGTAACTTAAAACTTACAACTTGAGAACTAATCGAATCTTAGACATTGAAAAACTAACACCCTGAGAATTTGAGAAATTAAGAAGTCTAGGAACTGAAACTTGAGATTTTAGGAAACTTAAGATTTTGAGAAACCTAAGAACCTTACATAACTTGAGAAACTTTGGAACTGGATGAACCTGAATTTATGAAGAACCCGTAATCTCCAAACATTTCAGATTTTGGAGAACTGGGAAATGAAATACCGGAAAATTTGAGATTTGGGGAAACTTGAGATCTTGAGAAGTGGAAAAACCTAAAATGTTGTGAAACTTGCGACCTTGAGTCAGTTAAAAACCTTACAACTTAAACACCAAACTTGAGAACTGGAGGAACTTAAGATTTTGGAAAACCTGAAATCTTAGGAAACCCGAAAACTTGAGGAACCTCAGGATTTGGAGAATTTGAGAATATAATAAGTTTGGAAAAACTGAGATTTTAGAAAACTTAAGACCTTAAACATAAGAACTTCATAACATGGGAAACTAAATTTGAGAACTGGCTTAACTTGAAATTTTGGGACCCCTAAGAACTAAGCGAATCTTGGACATTCAAAAACCAGTGACCTGAGAAATTGAGAACCCAAACTTAAAAAGTCTAGGAATTGAGTTTCGGAAAACTTGAGAGTTTAGGAAACTTGGGACTTTGAGATACTTAAGAACCTTACATAACTTGAGAAACTTCAGAAATGGGGAAACCTGAAATTATGAAGCTCAAAAATCTCAGATTTTAGAGAACTGGGGAAATGAAATACCGGAAACTGAGATCTTGAGAAGTGGAAAAACCTAAGATTTTAGAAAACTTGAGTAACTTAAAATCCTTTCAACTTGAGACACCAAACTTGAGAACTAGAGGAAATTGAAATTTTGTAAAACCTGACAGCTAGGACGACGTTAGACCTCGGCGAAACTAGAAGGTTGAGAATGGGATCGCGAATAACCTGAGATCTTAAGAAACCTAAAAAATTGAGGAATCTCAGAATTTGGAGAATTTCAAAACTTGGAAAATCCGACATAGGATTAGGAACCCTGAGTAACCTAAGAACCTGAGAACTTGAAAAACCAAATTTGAGAACTGGATTAACTTGACATTTTCTAAACCATGAGAACTAATCGAATCTTAGACATTCAGGAACTGACAACCTGAGAATTTGAGAACTCAAACTTAAGAAGTCTAGGAAATGAATTTTGGAAAACTTGAAATTTTAGGAAACTTAAGACCTTGAGAAAAGTTAGCCCCTTACATAACTTTAGAAACTTCAGAACTGGATGAACCTGAAATTATGAAGAACCCGTAATCTCCAAACATCTCAGATTTTAGAGAAACGGGTAAATGAATAGCGGAAAATTTCAGATTTGAGAAAACTTGAGATCTTGAGAAGTGGAAAAACTTAAAATGTTGTGAAACTTACGACCTTGAGTAAGTTAGGAACCTTACTTGAACTTGAGCACCAAATCTGAAGACCTGGAGGAACTTAAGATTTTGGAAAACCTGAAATCTTAGGAAACCCGAAAACTTGAGGAACCTGAGGATTTGGAGAATTTTAGAATATAATAAATTTGGAAAAGCTAAAATTTTAGAAAACTTAAGACCTTAACCATAAGAACATGATAATATGAGAAACTAAATTTGAGAACTGGCTTAACTTGAAATTTTGGGACTCCTGAGAACTAAGCGACCTGTGAAATTCGGAACCCAAACTTAAAATGTCGAGTAACTGAGTTTTGGAAAACTTGAGATTTTAGGAAATTTGAGACTGAGGAACTTATCACCTTACATAACTTGATAAACTTCAGAACTGGGAAAACCTGAAATTATGAAGCTTCAAAAATCTCAGAAAAATCTTACAACTTAAGAACTGGAGGCACTTAAGATTTTGGAAAACCTGAGAACTAAGCGAACCTAACAGCAACATGAAATCATGAAAAACCTGAAAACTTAACGAACCTCAGAATTAGGAGAATTTGAGAATACAATAAATTTGGAAAATCTGAAATTTTAGAAAACTTAAGACCTTAAACATAAGAACTTGATAACATGAGAAACTAAATTTGAGAACTGGCTTAACTTGAAATTTTGGGACCCCTGAGAACTAAGCGAATCTTGGACATTGAAAAACTAACGACCTTAGAAATTGAGAACCCAAACTTAAAAAGTCGAGGAACAGACTTTTGGAAAACTTGAGAATTCAGGAAACTTGAGACTTTGGGAAACTTAAGAACCTTACATAACTTGAGAAACCTCAGAACTGGGGAAACCTGAAATTATGAAGCTCAAAAATCTCAGATTTTAGAGAACTGGGGAAATGAAATACCGGAAACTTGAGATCTTAAGAAGTGGACAAACCTAAGATTTTAGAAAACCTGAGTAACTTAAAATCATTTCAACTTGAGACACCAAACTTGAGAACTAGAGGAAATTGAAGTTTTGTAAAACCTGACAACTAGGACGACGTTAGACCTCGGTGAAACTAAAAGGTTAATAATGGGATTGCGAATAACTTGAGATCTTAGGAAACCTAAAAAGTTGAGGAATCTCACAATTTGGAGAATTTCAAAACTTGGAAAATCCGAGATAGGATTAGGAACCCTGAGTAACCTAAGAACCTGAGAACTTGAGAAACCAAATTTGAGAACTGGATTAACTTGAGATTTTGGAAACCATGAGAACTAATCGAATCTTAGAAATTGAGGAACTGACAACCTGAGAATTTGAGAACTCGAACTTAAGAAGTCTTGGATCTTAAGACCTTGAGAAACGTAAGAACCTTACATAACTTGGGAAACTTCAGAACTGTAAGAACCTGAAATTATGAAGAACCCGTAATCTCCAAACATCTCAGATTTTTAGAGAACTGGGAAATGAAATACCTTAAAATTTGAGATTTGGGGAAACTTGAGATCTTGAGAAGTAGAAAAGCCTAAAATGTTGTGAAACTTGCAACCTTGAGTAAGTTAAGAAACTTATTACAACTTGAGAACTGGAGGAACTTAAGATTTTGGAAAACCTGAAATCTTAGGAAACCCGAAAACTTGAGGAACCTCAGGATTTGGAGAATTTGAAAATATAATAAATTTGGAAAAACTGAGATTTTAGAAAACTTAGGACCTTAAACATAAGAACTTGATAACATGAGAAACTAAATTTGAGAACTGGCTTAACTTGAAATTTTGGGAACCCTGAGAACTAATCTTGGACATTGAAAAACTAACGAAATGAGAAATTCAGAACCCAAACTGAAAAAGTCGAGGAACTGAGTTTTGGAAAACTTGAGATTTTAGGAATCTTGAGACAGAAAATTAAGAACCTTACATAACTTGAGAAACTTCAGAACTGGGGAAACCTGAAATTATAAAGCTTCAAAAATCTCAGAAGAACCTTACAACTTGAGAACTGGAGGCACTTAAGATTTTGGAAAACCTGAGAACTAAGCGAACCTAACAGCAACCTGAGATCATGGAAAACCTGAAATTTTAGAAAGCCTGAAAACTTGAGGAACCTCAGAATTAAGAGAATTTGAGAATATAATAAATTTGGAAAATCTGAGAATTTAGAAAACTTCAGACCTTAAACATAATAACCTGATAACTTGAGAAACCAAATTTGAGAACTGGATTAACTTGAGATTTTGGAAAGCCTGAGAACTAAGCGAATCTTAGACATTGAAGAACTAACTACCTGAGAATTTGAGAACCCAAACTTAAGAAGTCTATGAACTGACTTTTGGAAAATTTTAGATTTTAGTAAACTTGAGACCTTGAGAAACTTAAGAACCTTTCATAACTTGAGAAACTTCAAAACTGGAAAAACCTGATAACTTGAGAAACAAAATTTGAGAACTGGACTAGCTTGAAATTTTGGAAACCATGAGAACTAAGCGAATCTTAGACAACCTGAGAATTCGAGAACCCAAACTTAAAAACTCTAGGAACTGAATTTTGAAAAACTTGAGATTTTACGAAATTTGAGACCTTGAGAAATTTGAGAAACATCAGAACTGGGGAAATCTGAAATTGTGAAGAACCCGTAATCTCCAAAAATCTCAGATTTTAGAGAACTGGGGAGATCAAATACCGGAAAATTTGTGATTTGAGGAAACTTGAGATCTTGAGAAGTGGAAAAACCTACAATGTTGTGAAACTTTCTACCCTGAGTAAGTTAAGAACTTTAAAAACTTGAGCACCAAACTTGATAACTGGAGAAACTTAAGATTTTGGAAAACCTGAGAACTAACCGAACCTAACAGGAACCTAAGATCTTAAAAAACCTGAAAACTTGAGGAACCTCAGAATTAGGAGAATTTGAAAATATAATACATTTAGAAAATCTGAGAATTTACAAAACTTCAGACCTTAAACATAAGAACCTGATAACTTGAGAAACCAAATTTGAGAACTGGATTAACTTAAGATTTTGGAAAGCCTGAGAACTAAGCGACCCTTAGACATTGAAGAACTGAGAATTTTGAAATACCGGAAAATTTTAGATTTAA
The DNA here is from genome assembly GCA_963583935.1 of Diaperis boleti. NCBI lineage: Eukaryota > Metazoa > Arthropoda > Insecta > Coleoptera > Tenebrionidae > Diaperis > Diaperis boleti. Next base: position 13,109,577 of record OY757242.1, read on the forward strand.
AGAAACTTGAGATCTTGAGACGTATAAAACTTGCGACCTTGAGTAAGTTAAGAACCCTACAACTTGAGCACCAAACTTGAGAACTGGAGGAACTTAAGATTTTAGAAAACCTGAGAACTAAGTGAAAGTAACCGCAACCTGAGATCGTGGAAAACCTGAAATCATAGATAACCTGAAAACTTGAGGAACCTCAGAATTAGGAGAATTTGAGAATATAATAAATTTGGAAAATCTGAGATTTTAAAAAACTTAAGACCTTAACCATAAAAACTTGATAACATGAGAAACAAAATTTAAGAACTGGAGGAACCCGAAATTATGAAGAACCCGTAAGCTCGAAAAATGTCAGATTTTAGAGAACTGGGAAGTGAAATACTGGAAAATTTGAGATTTGAGCAAAATTGAGATCTTCAGAAGTCGCAAAACCTGAGATTTTAGGAAACTTCTGAAGTAAGTTAAGCATCTTACAACTTGAGCACAAAACTTGAGAACCGGAGGAAGTTAAGATTTTGGAAAACCTGAGAACTAACCGAACCTAACAGGAACCTAAGAACTTGAGGAGCCAAATTTGAGAACTGGATTAACCTGAGATTTTGGAAAACATGAGAACTAAGCGAATCTTAGACATTGAAGAACTAACAACCTGAGAATTTGAGAACCCAAACTTAACAGAAACCTCAGATCGTGGAAAACCTGAATTCTTAGGAAACCTGAAATCTTGAGGAACTTCAAAATTAGGAGAATTTGAGAATATAATAAATTTGGAAAATCTGAGATTTTAGAAAACTTAAGACCTTAAACATAGGAACCTGATAGCTTTGAAAAACCAAATTTGAGGAATGGATTAACTTGAAATTTTGGAAATCCTGAGAACTAAACGAATTTTAGAAATCAAAAAGTAACAACCTGAGAATTTGAGAACCCAAACTTAAGAAGTCTAGGAACTGAATTTTGGAAAACTTGAGACCTTGAGAAACTTAAGAACATTACATAACTTGATAAACTTCAGAACTGGAGGAACCTGAAATTATAAAGAACCCATAAACTCAAAAAAACTCAGATTTTAGAGATCTGGGGAAATGAAATACTGGAAAATTTGAGATTTGAGGAAGCTTGAGATCTTGAGAAGTGGAAAAACCTAAAATTAATGTTGTGAAACTTGTGACATTGAGTAAGTTAAGAACCTTACAAATTGAGCACCAAAATTGAGAACTGGAGGAACTTAAGCGAACCTAACAGGAACCTGAGATCGTGGAAAACCTGAAACCTTAGGAAACCTGAAAACTTGAGGAACCTCAAAATTAGGAGAATTTGAGAATATAATAAATTTGAAAAATCTGAGATTTTAGAAAACTTAAGACCTTAAACATAGGAACCTGATAGCTTTGAAAAACCAAATTTGAGAAATGGATTAACTTGAAATTTTGGAAACCCAGAGAACTAAGCGAATTTTAGAAATTAAAAAAGTAACAACCTGAGAATTTGAGAATCCAAACTTAAGAAGTCTAAGAACTGAATTTTGGAAAACTTGAGACCTTGAGAAACTTAAGAACATTAAATAACTTGATAAACTTCAGAACTGGAGGAACCTGAAATTATAAAGAACCCATAAACTCAAAAAAAACTCAGATTTTAGAGATCTGGGGAAATGAAATACTGGAAAATTTGAGATTTGAGAAAGCTTGAGATCTTGAGAGGTGGAAAAACCTAAAATGTTGTGAAACTTGTGACCTTGACTAAGTTAAGAACCTTACAAATTGAGCACCAAAATTGAGAACTAGAGGAACTTAAGCGAACCTAACAGGAACCTGAAATCTTAGGAAACCTGAAAACTTGAGGAACCTCAGAATTAGGCAAATTTGAGAATGTAATAAATTTTGGAAATCTGAGATTTTAGAAAACTTAAGACTTTAAACATAAGAACTTGATAACATGAGAAACCAAATTTGAGAACTGGATTAACTTGAGATTTTGGAAACCCTGAAAACTAAGCGAATCTTAGACATTGAAGAACTACCGACCTGAGAAATTGAGAACCCGAACTTAAGAAGCCCAGGAACTGAATTCTGGAAAATTTGAGATTTTAGGAAACCTGAGACCTTGAGAAACTTCAGAACCTATGAAGAACTCGTAATCTTAAAAAATCTCAGATTTTAGGGAACTGGGGAAATAAAATTTGAGATTTTGAGAAGATCTTGAGAAGTTAGCAAAACTTGGGACCTTGAGTAAGTTAAACCCTTACTTACTTAAACTTGAGACATCAAACTTGAGAACAAGAAGAAATTAATAACCTGAGAACTAGGACAACCTTAGACCTTGCAGAAACTAAAAACCTGAGATCTTAGGTAACCTAAAAAGTTGACTGACCTCCCAATTTGGAGGATTTTAAAACTTGTAAAATCTGAGATAGGATTAGGAACCCGAGCAACCTAAGAACCTGAGAACTGAACTTGAGAAGTAGAGTAACTTGAGATCTTGAAAAACCTGAAAACCAAGTGCGCCTTAGAGCGTGAGAAATGGTAAACAGAATTTGGCTGACGCATCAAATACACATAACACGTAACTGAGTTGTCGTACTACTTTCTTTAGTTACACCATGATGAGGTAAATAACAACTGGAAGGATTATCGAGTTTGTTTGAAGGTACTTGTTGGTGGTAATCCGTAGGTATATAAGCCGTTTTAAAAATGAGAGATTTCTTGCTTAATTGGTAAAGGGGCCACGTATTTACCAGTTTTCGAACGTTTATGGCCGTCATCTTGAGTAATTACTGCTTCCTTTCAAAAAGAGTCCAATCTCAAGAATTAGTTGATCATATCTTCAAGAGTGGGTTGTGCAAAGTGGCATGAACCTTGAGTTGGAACATCCTTTGGTTTCTTGAAGAAGAAAGTCTTGTGCCAAGCTTTCGCGACTAGGTTAATTAAGACTATACAAAAACTGCAAATATTTTAAAATAAAAAACAAGCGAAAGGTTTCTGTAATCCGTAAATATAAGTCAATGATACAAATAGTGTTCTCTACTGACGAGCAGCTTTGTCAATAAATCTCTAGTGGAACTAGTCCATTTACAGATTGATTGACAACGCCACTCTCTCTATAAATGATTCAATGGATCTTCTGGTCGTATTTCACTGTAATCATGTCACGTATAGACATTAAAAAGTCAATGCTCACGTCGAGCCTTGAAAATAATAACTGATGTTTACAAAAGGGGGCTCAAAAAATACCAATATATTTATGTATCAATTATAGGGGATCCCAGAATGTACTTCGTTGTCTTTTTATGAATTGAAGTAATCTGCATATTTTAGATATAGCGTGAACCGTTCCACGTCAGGAATTTTAATTAATAGCCACCCTTGATTAAAATTACATAAATTAGATAAGCGTAGATACCACGAATTAAATCGGTTTTAAACCTAAAAATAATATCGTAATGGCATGTCTGAACCTGTTTATCGCCATCCGATTTACATACGGTGTAAATATTGACGCCATTATATCTCCATTTGTGTAACGCCATTAGAATTGAGGTAGATCAGGTCGGTAAACAACCTCCGCGGGTCCATCTGTTTCATCCCAACCGTTATGTAAATAAAATGATAAATTTATTATCTCCAGTATTGTTTTGATGAGATTTTGGACGCGGATCACGTTTGGAAATTAATTTTGCATAATTCTCAGTCGTCATTGGCAGTAAATCAGTTTACTACTTTGTATGGACGGTACACCTGCTGTAATTTTACACTTCGTTGTTTATAAAACGGAAATAAAAATTGATCGTTTGGTGGACGTATCCTTAAATGGGTGTAAAGGATCAATAGGTAATAAATTTAAATTTGTATAAAGATCATTGCTGCATACTTAAAGACGGACTATATAAGGTAACAAAATATATGCAGTGCAATAATCCTGTGAAAATACAACTACACTTGTCATTATATTATCCGTGGCAGTAAAAAAATACCATGAGTAACATTAACCTAATTTACATTAATTTAAATCTGTGCAGCGAGGCGGCCACGGCACAGGTCCACTACGTGGTGACAGCGTATTGTGGAGGAGCCCCATCTTGCAAATACCACATTTCACGGAGTGTTCCAAAAGACCGTTCAAATTCCGTGATAAAAATTCTAAATAACTGGTTCGTGATAGTGTGAGTACGATTCACGATAAATTCTCAAATAGCAAGAGGAGAGCTAATATTTCACTTGTGTTTACCACACTTATCTACTACACATGTATTACCAGCCCAACATGCAATGTAAATGAAGCTTTCGGATGTTTGCACGAACTTCCACCTTGTCGAACTTGAATCCATTACCCGCAAATATTTTCAAAATTTCAAAGGCAATCGCGAACCTCAAAATAGCGACAAAAGCGCCTCTGGTTCGACCCGTTTGTTTATATCAATAAAGACCGATTTATATACGCGTAAATATTGACATTGGGAGGTTTATCTCTATTATATGCTCATCTCGGTAAAGCTATTAGAATTGAGGTAGATCAGGACGGCAAACAACCTCCGCCGACCCATCTGTTGTCGTCGCTGCAGAAATAGAATTGCAAATCGGTCGGATGGTGGTAACGTGCCGAAGATCGTTAGTTTTCAAAGCTGTTTAATTAAGATGTCTCGATGGGAATGTCATTAATGGAATGCACGCATTTTCGTAAAGATAACATTTTTACGCAAATTAGTATCGGGATTCTTTCAATAATTTTCTAGATATTATAGTGTTTACATTTTATTTTATTTTAGCAAACGAAGCGAGTAAAAATCTATTTAACGAAAGAACTAACAAACAAATTTGTAAATATCATCTGCCAGAAATTTCATATTTCCCGGCCGCCTGAAAAATAGAATAGAAAATATCAACCAAAAACACCATCATCTACAAGACACCAAAAGTGAAGTACATATATCGTGGCCCTGAAGAAACTTATTAAATAATCGAAACTAGTCAAAAATACTGTCCCGATAAATAGTATATTACGACCCGTTCGGCTTCGCCTCCGCCTTTATATCACGTTCGCCACGTCATCCAACTTTCTGGCCGCGTGTCGTTTACTATTTCTCATCATCGCCTAGCCAAAAGTCCGGTCGCGTTTCTCTCGAGGAATAGTCGCTTTTGTGGCCTGCGCGCAGCAGCTCACCCCACTTTGTTTCCCAAGCCGTACCGACTCTAGTATCAGAACAAAATACAACTTTGTTAAGTATTTTTTCAGGTCTGTGCTATGTAAGCTAAAACTACGTATTTGCGCGGAATGAGGGTATGCGACGTGTAACAATTAAGGGTTTTTTGTTAATGTCAAATTTAACCAACGCTTAGAAGAAAGTAACACCTCTTTATTTTTGTTCTTTTTTTTGAGAATATCCTCTTTAAAAGTGCCTTTTTTACTGTTGAGTCTGACAAAATCCCCTTAGTGATGTTTTCTTCTTGTTGGGTTTGACAACATCCCGTAGTAAAATGTTTTTCGTTTCTGTTTATTTTGACATCCTCCTCGAAGGTGTCATTGTTCATGTTTGCTTTGACGACAACAGTGTCTTGACAATACACCCTTTGGGAGTATTTTTTGCTTCAACATCATGGAGATTGTCTCTAGTTTTAGAAACCTTTTAAAAGTGTCTTCTATTATGTTTATTGCAGAAAAAAATATAACTTTGTTAAGTATTTTTTCAGGTCTGTGCTATGTAAGCTAAAACTACGTATTTGCGCGGAATGGGGGCATGCGACGTGTAACAACAGCCGTATATATATCGCCTTTAAAATCGGTTATTAAGAGTTTTTTGTTAATGTCAAATTTAACCAACGCTTAGAAGAAAGTAACATCTCTTTCTTTTTGTTCTTTTTTTTTGAGAATATCCTCTTTGAAAGTGCCTTTTTTACTGTTGAGTCTGACAAAATCCGCTAAGTGATGTTTTCTTCTTGTTGGGTTTGACAACATCCCGTAGTAAAATGTTTTTCGTTTCTGTTTATTTTGACATCCTCCTCGAAGGTGTCTTTGTTCATGTTTGCTTTGACGACAACAGTGTCTTGACAATATACCCTTTGGGAGTATTTTTTGCTTCAACTTCATGGAGATTGTCTTTAGTTTTAGAAACCTTTTAAAAGTGTCTTCTATTATGTTTATTGCAGAAAAAAATATAACTTTGTTAAGTATTTTTTCAGGTCTGTGCTATGTAAGCTAAAACTACGTATTTGCGCGGAATGGGGGCATGCGACGTGTAACAACAGCCGTATATATATCGCCTTTAAAATCGGTTATTAAGGGTTTTTTGTTAATGTCAAATTTAACCAACGCTTAGAAGAAAGTAACATCTCTTTCTTTTTGTTATTTTTTTTGAGAATATCCTCTTTGAAAGTGCCTTTTTTACCGTTGAGTCTGACAAAATCCGCTTAGTGATGTTTTCTTCTTGTTGGGTTTGACAACATCCCGTAGTAAAATGTTTTTCGTTTCTGTTTATTTTGACATCCTCCTCGAAGGTGTCTTTGTTCATGTTTGCTTTGACGACAACAGTGTCTTGACAATATACCCTTTGGGAGTATTTTTTGCTTCAACATCATGGAGATTGTCTTTAGTTTTAGAAACCTTTTAAAAGTGTCTTCTATTATGTTTATTGCAGAAAAACTGACTTTGTTAAGTATTTTTGTCAGGTCTGTGCTATGTAAGCTAAAACTACGTATTTGCGCGGAATGGGGGCATGCGACGTGTAACAACAGCCGTATATATATCGCCTTTAAAATCGGTTATTAAGGGTTTTTTGTTAATGTCAAATTTAACCAACGCTTAGAAGAAAGTAACATCTCTTTCTTTTTGTTCTTTTTTTTGAGAATATCCTCTTTGAAAGTGCCTTTTTTACCGTTGAGTCTGACAAAATCCGCTTAGTGATGTTTTCTTCTTGTTGGGTTTGACAACATCCCGTAGTAAAATGTTTTTCGTTTCTGTTTATTTTGACATCCTCCTCGAAGGTGTCTTTGTTCATGTTTGCTTTGACGACAACAGTGTCTTGACAATATACCCTTTGGGAGTATTTTTTGCTTCAACATCATGGAGATTGTCTTTAGTTTTAGAAACCTTTTAAAAGTGTCTTCTATTATGTTTATTGCAGAAAAAAATATAACTTTGTTAAGTATTTTTTCAGGTCTGTGCTATGTAAGCTAAAACTACGTATTTGCGCGGAATGGGGGCATGCGACGTGTAACAACAGCCGTATATATATCGCCTTTAAAATCGGTTATTAAGAGTTTTTTGTTAATGTCAAATTTAACCAACGCTTAGAAGAAAGTAACATCTCTTTCTTTTTGTTCTTTTTTTTTGAGAATATCCTCTTTGAAAGTGCCTTTTTTACTGTTGAGTCTGACAAAATCCGCTAAGTGATGTTTTCTTCTTGTTGGGTTTGACAACATCCCGTAGTAAAATGTTTTTCGTTTCTGTTTATTTTGACATCCTCCTCGAAGGTGTCTTTGTTCATGTTTGCTTTGACGACAACAGTGTCTTGACAATAGACCCTTTGGGAGTATTTTTTGCTTCAACATCATGGAGATTGTCTACAGTTTTAGAAACCTTTTAAAAGTGTCTTCTATTATGTTTATTGCAGAAAAACTGACTTTGTTAAGTATTTTTTCAGGTCTGTGCTATGTAAGCTAAAACTACGTATTTGCGCGGAATGGGGGCATGCGACGTGTAACAACAGCCGTATATATATCGCCTTTAAAATCGGTTATTAAGGGTTTTTTGTTAATGTCAAATTTAACCAACGCTTAGAAGAAAGTAACATCTCTTTCTTTTTGTTATTTTTTTTGAGAATATCCTCTTTGAAAGTGCCTTTTTTACCGTTGAGTCTGACAAAATCCGCTTAGTGATGTTTTCTTCTTGTTGGGTTTGACAACATCCCGTAGTAAAATGTTTTTCGTTTCTGTTTATTTTGACATCCTCCTCGAAGGTGTCTTTGTTCATGTTTGCTTTGACGACAACAGTGTCTTGACAATATACCCTTTGGGAGTATTTTTTGCTTCAACATCATGGAGATTGTCTTTAGTTTTAGAAACCTTTTAAAAGTGTCTTCTATTATGTTTATTGCAGAAAAACTGACTTTGTTAAGTATTTTTTTCAGGTCTGTGCTATGTAAGCTAAAACTACGTATTTGCGCGGAATGGGGGCATGCGACGTGTAACAACAGCCGTATATATATCGCCTTTAAAATCGGTTATTAAGGGTTTTTTGTTAATGTCAAATTTAACCAACGCTTAGAAGAAAGTAACATCTCTTTCTTTTTGTTCTTTTTTTTGAGAATATCCTCTTTGAAAGTGCCTTTTTTACCGTTGAGTCTGACAAAATCCGCTTAGTGATGTTTTCTTCTTGTTGGGTTTGACAACATCCCGTAGTAAAATGTTTTTCGTTTCTGTTTATTTTGACATCCTCCTCGAAGGTGTCTTTGTTCATGTTTGCTTTGACGACAACAGTGTCTTGACAATATACCCTTTGGGAGTATTTTTTGCTTCAACATCATGGAGATTGTCTTTAGTTTTAGAAACCTTTTAAAAGTGTCTTCTATTATGTTTATTGCAGAAAAACTGACTTTGTTAAGTATATTTTTCAGGTCTGTGCTATGTAAGCTAAAACTACGTATTTGCGCGGAATGGGGGCATGCGACGTGTAACAACAGCCGTATATATATCGCCTTTAAAATCGGTTATTAAGGGTTTTTTGTTAATGTCAAATGTAACCAACGCTTAGAAGAAAGTAACATCTCTTTCTTTTTGTTCTTTTTTTTGAGAATATCCTCTTTGAAAGTGCCTTTTTTACTGTTGAGTCTGACAAAATCCGCTTAGTGATGTTTTCTTCTTGTTGGGTTTGACAACATCCCGTAGTAAAATGTTTTTCGTTTCTGTTTATTTTGACATCCTCCTCGAAGGTGTCTTTGTTCATGTTTGCTTTGACGACAGCAGTGTCTTGACAATATACCCTTTGGGAGTATTTTTTGCTTCAACATCATGGAGATTGTCTTTAGTTTTAGAAACCTTTTAAAACTGTCTTCTATTATGTTTATTGCAGAAAAACTGACTTTGTTAAGTATTTTTTTCAGGTCTGTGCTATGTAAGCTAAAACTACGTATTTGCGCGGAATGGGGGCATGCGACGTGTAACAACAGCCGTATATATATCGCCTTTAAAATCGGTTATTAAGGGTTTTTTGTTAATGTCAAATTTAACCAACGCTTAGAAGAAAGTAACATCTCTTTCTTTTTGTTCTTTTTTTTGAGAATATCCTCTTTGAAAGTGCCTTTTTTACTGTTGAGTCTGACAAAATCCGCTTAGTGATGTTTTCTTCTTGTTGGGTTTGACAACATCCCGTAGTAAAATGTTTTTCGTTTCTGTTTATTTTGACATCCTCCTCGAAGGTGTCTTTGTTCATGTTTGCTTTGACGACAGCAGTGTCTTGACAATATACCCTTTGGGAGTATTTTTTGCTTCAACATCATGGAGATTGTCTTTAGTTTTAGAAACCTTTTAAAACTGTCTTCTATTATGTTTATTGCAGAAAAACTGACTTTGTTAAGTATTTTTTTCAGGTCTGTGCTATGTAAGCTAAAACTACGTATTTGCGCGGAATGGGGGCATGCGACGTGTAACAACAGCCGTATATATATCGCCTTTAAAATCGGTTATTAAGGGTTTTTTGTTAATGTCAAATTTAACCAACGCTTAGAAGAAAGTAACATCTCTTTCTTTTTGTTCTTTTTTTTGAGAATATCCTCTTTGAAAGTGCCTTTTTTACTGTTGAGTCTGACAAAATCCGCTTAGTGATGTTTTCTTCTTGTTGGGTTTGACAACATCCCGTAGTAAAATGTTTTTCGTTTCTGTTTATTTTGACATCCTCCTCGAAGGTGTCTTTGTTCATGTTTGCGTTGACGACAACAGTGTCTTGACAATACACCATTTGGGAGTATTTTTTGCTTCAACATCATGGAGATTGTCTTTAGTTTTAGAAACCTTTTAAAAGTGTCTTCTATATGGTTGGATTTTAAAACACCCTCTTAGAAATTCTCTTTCTTTCTGTTAATATTGTTTCTTTTCTTTCATCAATTTGTTTTCTGTTTGGTTTGACAACTTCTCATAAGAAAGTGGTTCTCTTCCCCTTTATTTTGACAATATCCCTGTGCCTTTCTTTACGTTTGCTTGGATAACATCCCTTAAAAAGTGTCTTCAGAATCCCTTTAGAAAGTGTCTTTCTACAGTTGGGTTTGACACCATACCCTAAGAAAGTGCCTTCCTTTTCTTTTGCCCTGTTTTTTTTTTTGTATTGACAACCCCCGTAAATGTGTTCTTTTTAATATTCCGTTTGACAAAATCCACTAAGAAAATGCCTTTCTGAATGTTTAGGATAACACCAGAAATTGTTTTTCTTTCTCTTTACGTTTCTTTTGACAGAATCCCCTTAGAAAGTGTCTTTTTACAGTTGGGTTTGACAACCTATCCTAAGAAAGTGCCTTCCTTTCCTTCTGTCGTTTTTGTTGTTTGTCTTGACAACCTCCCTTTAGAATGTATTCTTTTTAATATTATGGTTTGACACCATACCCTAAGAAAGTGCCTTCCTTTCCTTCTGTCGTTTTTGTTGTTAGTCTTGACAACCTCCCTAAATGTATTCTTTTTAATATTCCGTCTGAAAAAATCCACTAAGAAAGTGCCTTTCTGCATGTCTGCTTTGACAACACTGCTTTGGACAGTGCCTTTTTCCCCTTTTAAATGATCGTTTTGACAACTTCTCCATAGAAACTGTTTCTTTTCATGATTGCTTTGACAACATCACTTTAGAAAGTGTCTTTTTACAGTTGGGTTTGACACCATACCCTAAGAAAGTGCCTTCTTTTCCTTCTGTCGTTTTTGATGTTTGTCTTGGCAACCTCCCTAAATGTGTTCTTTTTAATATTCCGTATGACAAAATCCACTAAGAAAATGCCTTTCTGAATGTTTAAGATCACATCAGAAATTGTTTTTCTTTCTCTTTACGTTTCTTTTGACAGAATCCCCTTAGAAAGTGTCTTTTTACAGTTGGGTTTGACACCATACCCTAAGAAAGTGCTTTCCTTTCCTTCTGTCGTTTTTGTTGTTGGTCTTGACAACCTCCATAAATGTGTTCTTTTTAATATTCCGTTTGACAAAATCCACTAAGAAAGTGTCTTTCTGTTTTTTGCTTTGACAACATTCCTTTGGACAGTGCCTTTAAAATATGTTGTCTTTAATGTTTCCTTTGACAACATCCCTATAGAAGGTGTCTTTTTTACTATTTGCTTTGACAACATCATCTTAAAAAAATGTCTTTTTTATTTTTGACTTCGATAACATCACATAAAAAAAGTTTTTCTTTCTCTTTATGTTTGCTTTGACAGCATCCCCTTAGAAAGTGTCTTTTTACAGTTGGGTTTATCTCCATACCCTAAGAATGTGCCTTCCTTTCCTGGTGTAGTTTTTCTTGTTTGCCTTGACAACCTCCCTTTAAAATGTGTTCTTTTTAATATTCGATTTGACAAAATCCACTAAGAAAGTGTCTTTCTGCTTTTTTGCTTTGACAACATTCCTTTGCACAGTGCCTTTTTCCCTTTAAAATCTGTACTTTTAAATGTTCTTTTTGACAACGTGTCCATAGAAACTGTCTCTTTTCATGTTTGCTTTGACAACATCATCTTAGACAGTGTCTCTTTTATTCGAGTTCGATAAGATCACATCAAAAATTGTTTTTCTTTCTCTTTATGTTTGCTTTGGCAGCATCCCCTTAGAAAGTACCTTTTTACAGTTGGGTTTGACACCATACCCTAAGAATATGCCTTCATTTCCTGGTGTCATTTTTCTTGTTTGCCTTGACAATATCGTTCCAAAATATGGCATTTTTTCTGTTCGGTTTGACAACGGCCCATAAGAAAGTTATTGTCTTTCTCTTTACATTGACAATATATTTTTGAGTGTGTCTTTGTTCATGCTTACTTTGACAACATCTCTTTAGAAAGTCTATTTTTCACTCTTTGCAAAATCCCCTCAGAAAATGTTTTATTTGCTGTTGTGTTTGACAACATCCCTTGCTAAAGTGTCTTTTTGCCGTTTGGTTCGACAATCTCCCCTTGATTTAGGTTTGACACCATACCCCTAAGAAAGTGCCTTTTTTTCCTGGTGCAGTTTTTCTTGTTTGCCTTGACAACCTCCCTTTAAAATGTGTTCTTTTTAATATTCGCTTTGACAAAATCCACTAAAAAAGTGTCTTTCTGCTTTCTTGCTTTGACAACATTACTTTGCACAGTGCCTTTTTCCCTTTAAAATCTGTCATTTTCAATGTTCTTTTTGACAACGTGTCCATAGAAACTGTCTCTTTTCATGTTTGCTTTGACAACATCATCTTAGAAAGTGTCTTTTTTATTTTTCAGTTCGATAAGATCACAAAAAAAATTGTTTATAACTATAAATTGTAAGAAAGTGTTTTCTCCTTGTTTGCTTTGACAACACTCCCTTCTAAATGATCGTCTTGACTACTTCTCCATAGAAACTGTCATTTTTACTGGTTGCTTTGACAACACATCTCTTAGAAAGTGTCTTTTTACTTTTGAGTTCGGTACCATCACATAAGAAATTGTATTTCTTTATCTTTATTTTAATATCTTAGAAATTACTCTTGGTAATTGTCCCCTCAGAAAGTGTCATTTTGCTGTTGGATTTGACACCATACTCTAAGAAAGTCCCAACCTGTCTTTTTAATATGCGGTGTGACAAAATCCACTGAAAAAGTGTCTTTCGTTCTGTTGAATTTGACAAAATCTCTATTGAAAGTGTCTTTATTTTTGCCTTAACAACATCCTCTTATAAACTGTATTTTTTACTCTTGGGCTTGACATCGTCTGTATCTTTTTTTTTTCACCTAAGAAAGTGTCCTTTTCATTCTTGGGTTATAACGCCCTCTTAGAAAGTGTCTCTTCTATTTTTGTTTTCAATAACATCTCATAGGCAATTGCTTTTTTTTTATTTTGACAATATAATTTTTGAATGTGTTTTTCTTTGTGTTCGTTTTAGACAACATCTCTTTAAAATTAATCCTTTTTAATGTTTCCTTTGACAACATCCCTATAGAAGGTGTCTTTTTTACTGTTTGCTTTGACAATATCCCCTTAGAAAGTGTTTTTTTTACTATTGCGTTAGACAGCATACCCTCAGAAAGTGCCTTTTTGCCATTGGGTTTGGCAACCTCCTCTTGAAAAGTATCTTTACTGTTGGATTTGACACCATACTCTTCATTGTATCGTCTTTCTTGTTCGCCTTGACAACCTGTCTTTTTAATATGCGGTGGGACAAAATCCACTAAGAAAGTGTCTTTGGTTCTGTTGAATTTGACAAACTCTCTTTTGAAAGTGTCTTTATTTTTGCTTTAACACCATCCTCTTATAAACTGTATTTTTTACTCTTGGGCTTGACATCATCTGTATCTTTTTTTTTTTCACCTTAGAAAGTGTCCTTTTCATTCTTGGGTTATAACACCCTCTTAGAAAGTGTCTCTTCTATTTTTGGTTTCAATAACATCCCATAGGCAATTGCTTTTCTTTTATTTTGACAATATAATTTTTGAATGTGTTTTTCTTTATGGTCGTTTTAGACAACATCTCTTTAAAATGAATCCTTTTTAATGTTCCCTTTGACAACATCCTCTTGGTAAGAGTCCTTTTCACTCTTGGGTTATAACATATTCTTGAAAAGTTTTTTTTTACTTTTGGATTCAATAACAGCTCTTGGTCTTTTTTTCTGTCTGTTTGGCAGCATCCCTTTAAAATATGTTCTTTTTAATTTTCCCTTTGACAACATCCCCTCAGAAAGTGTCTTTTTTACTACTGGGTTAGACACCATACCCTCAGAAAGTGCCTTTTTGCCATTTGGTTTGGCAACCTCATCTTGAAAAGTATCTTTACTGTTGGATTTGACACCATACTCTTCATTGTATCGTCTTTCTTGTTTGCCTTGACAACCTGTCTTTTTAATATGCGGTGGGACAAAATCCACTGAAAAAGTGTCTTTCGTTCTGTTGAATTTGAAAAAAATCTCTTTTGAAAGTGTGTTTATTTTTGCTTTAACACCATCCTCTTATAAACTGTATTTTTTACTCTTGGGCTTGACATCATCTGTATCTTTTTTTTTCACCTTAGAAAGTGTCCTTTTCATTCTTAGGTTATAACACCCTCTTAGAAAGTGTCTCTTCTATTTTTGGATTCAATAGCATCCCATAGGCAATTGCTTTTCTTTTATTTTGACAATGTAATTTTTGAATGTGTTTTTCTTTGTGTTCGTTTTAGACAACATCTCTTTAAAATTAATCCTTTTTAATGTTTCCTTTGACAACATCCCTATAGAAGGTGTCTTTTTTACTGTTTGCTTTGACAATATCCCCTTAGAAAGTGTTTTTTTTACTATTGCGTTAGACAGCATACCCTCAGAAAGTGCCTTTTTGCCATTGGGTTTGGCAACCTCCTCTTGAAAAGTATCTTTACTGTTGGATTTGACACCATACTCTTCATTGTATCGTCTTTCTTGTTTGCCTTGACAACCTGTCTTTTTAATATGCGGTGGGACAAAATCCACTGAAAAAGTGTCTTTCGTTCTGTTGAATTTGAAAAAAATCTCTTTTGAAAGTGTGTTTATTTTTGCTTTAACACCATCCTCTTATAAACTGTATTTTTTACTCTTGGGCTTGACATCATCTGTATCTTTTTTTTTCACCTTAGAAAGTGTCCTTTTCATTCTTAGGTTATAACACCCTCTTAGAAAGTGTCTCTTCTATTTTTGGATTCAATAGCATCCCATAGGCAATTGCTTTTCTTTTATTTTGACAATGTAATTTTTGAATGTGTTTTTCTTTATGTTCGTTTTAGACAACATCTCTTTAAAATGAATCCTTTTTAATGTTCCCTTTGACAACATCCTCTTGGTAAGAGTCCTTTTCACTCTTAGGTTATAACATATTCTTGAAACGTTTTTTTTTTACTTTTGGGTTCAATAACAGCTCTTGGTTTTTTTTTCTGTCTGTTTGGCAGCATCCCTTTAAAATATGTTCTTTTTAATGTTCCCTTTGACAACATCCCTATAGAAGGTATCTTTTTTACTATTGGGTTAGACACCATACCCTCACAAAGTGCCTTTTTGCCATTGGGTTTGGCAACCTCCTCTTGAATTGAAAAGTATCTTTACTGTTGGATTTGACACCATAGTCTTCATTGTATCGTCTTTCTTGTTTGCCTTGACAACCTGTCTTTTTAATATGCGGTGTGACAAAATCTACTGAAAAAGTGTCTTTCGTTCTGTTGAATTTGACAAAATCTCTTTAGAAAGTGTCTTTATATTTGCTTTAACACCATCCTCTTATAAACTGTATTTTTTACTCTTGGGCTTGACATCATCTGTATCTTTTTTTTCACCTTAGAAAGTGTCCTTTTCATTCTTGGGTTATAACACCCTCTTAGAAAGTGTCTCTTCTATTTTTGGTCTCAATAACTTCTCATAGCCAATTGCTTTTCTTTTATTTTGACAATATAATTTTTGAATGTGTTTTTCTTTATGTTCGTTTTAGACAACATCTCTTTAAACTGAGTCCGTTTTAATGTTTGGGTTGACAACTTCCTCTTAGTAAGAGTCCTTTTCACTCTTGGGTTACAACATATTCTTGAAAAGTTTTTTTTTACTTTTGGGTTCAATAACAGCTCTTGGTTTTTTTTCTGTCTGTTTGGCAGCATCCCTTTAAAACATGTTCTTTTTTATGTTCCCTTTGACAACATCCCCTCAGAAAGTGTCTTTTTTACTACTGGGTTAGACACCATACCCTCAGAAAGTGCCTTTTTGCCATTGGGTTTGGCAACCTCCTCTTGAAAAGTATCTTTACTGTTGGATTTGACACCATACTCTTCATTGTATCGTCTTTCTTGTTCGCCTTGACAACCTGTCTTTTTAATATGCGGTGGGACAAAATCCACTGAGAAAGTGTCTTTTGTTCTGTTGAATTTGACAAAATCTCTTTTGAAAGTGTCTTTATTTTTGCTTTAACACCATCCTCTTATAAACTGTATTTTTTACTCTTGGGCTTGACATCATCTGTATCTTTTTTTTCACCTTAGAAAGTGTCCTTTTCATTCTTGGGTTATAACACCCTCTTAGAAAGTGTCTCTTCTATTTTTGGTTTCAATAACATCCCATAGGCAATTGCTTTTCTTTTATTTTGACAATATAATTTTTAAATGTGTTTTTCTTTATGTTCGTTTTAGACAACATCTCTTTAAAGTGAGTCGTTTTTAATGTTCCCTTCGACAACATCCTCTTGGTAAGAGTCCTTTTCACTCTTGGGTTATAACATATTCTTGAAAAGTATTTTCTTTATTTTTGGGTTCGATAACAGCTCATGAGAAATATTTTTTCTTTCTGTCTGCTTTGACAACATCTCTTTAAAATATGTTCTTTTTAATGTTCCGTTTGACAACGTACCTATAGAAGGTGTCTTTTTTACTGTTTGCTTTGACAACATCCCCTCAGAAACTGTCTTGGTTTATAACATCCTCTTTTCATGGTTGGGTTTGCTAACATCCTCTTCGAAAGTCAATGTCTTCATGTTCCTTTTGACAACATCCCGTTAGAAAATGGCCTTTAAGATCCTCTTACTCAATATTGCAATACTTTCAAAATGGCCGTTGCCACAAAATAGCGGATGTATTTTGAGTCAGCCCCATTAATATGGGTATCAAATGAAAGTGCTTGAAGAGTAGAAAACTAATTCAATATGGCCGCCGCTGTAAGATGGCGGATTAAATTTTCTTTTCAACACCCTTAATATGGATGTGAAATGAAAGGGCTTGAAGAGTAGAAAACGATACAGTTAGTGACATCACCCTAAATTCAATATGGCCATCGTTTTAAATGGTGTTTTTTTTTTCAACCCCTTAATATGGGTATCAAATGAAAGATATAGAAGAGTAGACTTAGAAACATGTTCAACAAAAACTAAATAATAATAAAAAAAAATTAAAAACAAACTTTCATTTAAATACTTTGAAAAGAAGAAAATAAATCAAACCAAAGCAAACCCATAATTTTTTAACATCATGTAATGGCGTATGGTATAAAAGCTTGTCGTATACCTACTCATCGCCCTGATTATGCCAACAAGGTCTACGTGACGACGGCTCGGTGCGTCTATCCGGCCTCGACACAAAAAGATATACGCACGTTTTGTTTATCCCTTTTCCCTTCTCTTTCCTGTTATATTTTCAGCCTATGTTCATTCGGTTTTTGTCACTATTAAAAATTGTATAACGGCTCTTAATTTCTCGGCTAGTTGTTTATTACCTCCTTCAGGTTTTTCTGATAGATCAGAAGTTATTTATGAACGTTTTCATTTGGTAGAGCAATCATCAGTTTTTATCGCTTTTGATTTTTCAAATTTTAATCGATTTACGTATTGCTTTGCAAGAGCCTTCTTCGCGAGGATGTTTACTCTGTACATAATGAATGTAAAAGAAATGGTTTATAGACGTGTAAGTACCTCGGAGAGAAGTTATTTTGTAGGGTCGGCGTTGAAAGGTCTTTATAGTTTCTTTATAGTTCCGTTATATGTATTTTCTTTACAGCCTCTTAAGTGCTTCAGTATCTTTATAATAATTACTTTGGAATTCGATCAAATTTCGCGATTAAGTTCAAATTTTGAGGTTAGGTTTGACAGCTGTCAAATTAAATACTAATACAAATTAATCACCCAGCCACTGGGGGCATTTCGTAAAGATAAAAATATTACCCAAACAATAACACGTGGTAATATCACCGACGTGGGCTTGGTACGGTAATAATGAACCACAATTCTTTGAGAGTGATCTCACCTGCTTTTGTATTTCAATTGGTCACAGGTAGCCCAGACAACGGTTAAAGAAACTTTCGATTTGTTTACAGGACAGACTTAAAGGTGGTACTGAATAGGTACTCCAATTATTATTATTACCAAACCAGTTTTAAATCCGTAATATGTACATGTGTATGCAGGAAATTAAATGATGCACAAAAAGTTGTCAGTGCATGTCCCCTAAATGTTTTACGTGTTAATTACACACTCAATTACTTAATAGAGCAAATTACGAACGGCAATCATCTATTTCATATTTAATTATCGTCTTAAAACAAATCGATTGAGATACTTGGACTCGTCCGATTAAGACCCCCACGTTGCGCCTCTCGAAAGTTTAGTAATCCAGTAATGGAAAAAACGCCAGGTGTTTGGCGTAAGGTGTCTTTTGAAGGCCCGGGCTAAACCACTGCCGGAATCTGGCGAGTATCCATCCGAGTTTGCAGCTGCTGGAACGCCATGTGTAGCCAATCACTGCATGTTTCGGCACACACCTGTCGTCTCGACACGAAAACGAAACAATTTCATGAAGAAGGTAAATAGCGAGAAGAAGTTTTGGAGATTATGCCTTCGTTTGGGTTAGGGTGTTGAATTTATTGAAAAATTTTGAATCGATTTTAAAAATTAGAATAGATAGTTTACGAATTCCTGGAATGGCTTTGCATGAAACTCTAGCTCTGTGTTCTGTATAAATCAGCCTCTGGTACTCTCTTTATGCTTTATGCAAATTAAGAAATATGTACAGGAAGTTATCAACCAAGAAACAAAATAAAAGTAAAATTAAACCTGGCCTTTAATTATAAGATAGAGACCATTTAGAGAGTACCTAACGTACTACTACTGAGAATGATATGATTAACGACTACTGGAAGAGTCGTACCAATTTTGTTCCTTCTTAATTGTAGGTACATTAGCAAGGATGGAATCACATATCTAACAACTTTCCCAATTAGTGCAGCCGCCTTAATAAAAGAGTGGTACTGATTTTGCGAATGTAGGTACTTTGTCTTCTTTCTCTTTGAGTTTTTTTTTTAACATTTGGTACCCCGAAACACATTATTGTTGTTATTTATTTACTCTACTAACCCATTGGGAGAGTTCAACCTTCCACCCAAAAAACCAAAACATTACAACTTTTTTCCTTACCTGTTCAAGACAACAACAACCTCAACCTCCATAAACATTAATAATGTCTATGCAAATCAGCAAAAATACCCGCGACCGGAACATGGAAATTACATAAGAATCCGATGGTATCGCACGCGGGAAAATTCTCTCGATCGACCGACCGGACCGCAAAAAAACTTTTTTTGGGTCGTTGAAATTCCGCATGTGGCACTAAGAGGGTCGTTAGCGATAATTGATACTCACCACTAAGCGGAAGGGTTCACCACGAATTTGCGCACTTGCTTCTTGCGGCACTCCGATCTTCGTGCTTCGCGTTGTTGGACGCGCGCCGAACTAAAGCCGAAGAGGTAAACCTCTGTTTCAGACCGATGGACAGAGTGGTAGGGCTAGGGCGGCAGATGTTAATTTGATGGGAATATCACTACAGATAATCAAAAAAGGTGATTTTTCCCATTCCGTTCGATTCCCATTTGGAATTTGCAATTATTTTAATAACAGGCGACGGACGGTGCAGCTGCTGCATGAAATTTCATGCAAATAACTCGAGTTAAGCAATCGATTGCTCTGATTTGGCGATGAAGATTTAAAAGCCCCCGGTGGCTTACGAAGGATACTTATCGGTAATTGACGCGTAAAAATGAGTGCTCGGTGTGAATGTTTTAGGGCTTTCAAGCACTTTTCGATTAGGCTCGAGAGGGCTAATTAACGAACTAAATCCAAAGGTTGTTTGTATCAAACTTGTCATTAACATAACTGAAATTAGCTAATCTAATTAGATTACGGTGCTACTTGCTCGATGTGTTATGCCTCAAGTATTTGATAAGCCACGGAATTCTTCCGTTCGTTAAAATTCCTACAGATTTTTTATTCGATTACCCCGTAATTAGAGTTTTAAAAATAGTGTACGTTTTTAAATTGAAATGTGCGATTTCCGGTCCATTCATGGACTTCCCTGCAAATTTAGCCAACAATGGGAAACTGATAGACAGGGTTGGTCATGTCGGTAAATTATGCGCGTAAACGTCAATAAAGGAAACACTTCAATTCACAATGTAACAATGAAAATAATTGTATGTAAAATTCAAGTTTTCTGATACCACTATAACGTTTATGAATTTTTTGATAAACCAAGATGAACACGCAGCATCTTTAGAGCTTAATATAAATCGTAAAAATAACTATGTCCGTTGTGGAGAACGAAAAATGTCGAATATATTGGAGCTATTCGATCTAAACCGTCAAGCAGATATCAGCGAACAAGCCTGACATAAATTTCGATTACTTAATATATCGTTATTTGTTATTACTTAAATGTGGTATTTAGCTGTTTTGTTAAATTTCAAAGTTTATTTTTCAGTAACAAAAAAATTACTGTCCCCAACCATATTGAGTCCGTTGTGTAGAACGAAAGGTGCCGAACATATTGGAGCCTATTCGTTCTCCACAATTAGAATTTTCCACAATTATTTTATGTTTTGTTGTTTCGTTAATTTGATATTTTGTTATCTCCTTAATTTAGAATTTTGAAATTTTCTTAAATTCGCTAATTTGATAATTTCTTAATCTGGTATTTTGCCATTTCGATTATTTAATACATCGTTATTTGTTATTACTTAAATGTGTTATTTTTCTGTGGTGTTAAATTTGAAATTTTGTTTTTGAGGAACAAAAAAATAACTGTCCCAACGATATTGTGTCCGTTGCGGAAAAGGAAAGGTGCCGAATATATTGGAGCTATTCGTTTTCCACAATTACAATTTTCCACAATTATTTTGTTTTGTTGTTTCACTAACTTCGTGTTTCGTTAATTTGATATTTTGTTATCTCCTTAATTTAGTATTTTGAAAACTTCCTAAATTTACTAGTTTGATAATTTATTAATCTGGTATTTTGACATTTCGATTATTTAATATATCGTTATTTGTTATTACTTATATGTGTTATTTTGCTGTTTTGTTAAATTTGAAATTGTATTTTTCAGGAACAAAAAGATAACTGTCCCAACGATATTGAGACCGTTGTGGATAACGAAAGGTGCCGAATATATTGGAGCTATTTGTTTTCCACAATTACAATTTTACACAATTATTTTATGTTTTGTTGTTTCGTTAATTTGATATTTTGTTATCTCCTTAATTTAGAATTTTGAAATATTCTCAAATTCGCTAATTTGATAATTTATTAATCTGGTATTTTGCCATTTCGATTATTTAATACATCGTTATTTGTTATTTCTTAAATGTGTTATTTTGCTGTGTTGTTAAATTTGAAATTTTGTTTTTGAGGAACAAAAAAATAACTGTCCCAACGATATTGTGTCCGTTGCGGAAAAGGAAAGGTGCCGAATATATTGGAGCTATTAGTTTTCCACAATTACATTTTTCCACAATTATTTTATGTTTTGTTGTTTCACTAACTTGGTGCTTCGTTAATTTGATATTTTGTTGTCTCCTTTTGAAATATTCTCAAATTTGCCAATTTGATAACTTATTAATCTGGTATTTTGCCATTTCGATTATTTAATACATCGTTATTTGTTATTACTTAAATGTGTTATTTTTCTGTGTTGTTAAATTTGAAATTTTGTTTTTGAGCAACAAAAAAATAACTGTCCCAACGATATTGTGTCCGTTGCGGAAAAGGAAAGGTGCCGAATATATTGGAGCTATTCGTTTTCCACAATTACAATTTTCCACAATTATTTTGTTTTGTTGTTTCAATAACTTCGTGTTTCGTTAATTTGATATTTTGTTATCTCCTTAATTTAGTATTTTGAAAACTTCCTAAATTTACTAGTTTGATAATTTATTAATCTGGTATTTTGACATTTCGATTATTTAATATATCGTTATTTGTTATTACTTATATGTGTTATTTTGCTGTTTTGTTAAATTTGAAATTGTGTTTTTCAGGAACAAAAAGATAACTGTCCCAACGATATTGAGCCCGTTGTGGATAACGAAAGGTGCCGAATATATTGGAGCTATTTGTTTTCCACAATTACAATTTTCCACAATTATTTTATGTTTTGTTGTTTCACTAACTTGGTGCTTCGTTAATTTGATATTTTGTTGTCTCCTTTTGAAATCTTCTTAAATTTGCCAATTTGATAATTTAATAATCTGGTATTTTGCCATTTCGATTATTTAATATATCGTTATTTGTTATTACTTAATGTGTTATTTTGCTGTTTTGTTAAATTTGAAATTTTGTTTTTCAGGAACAAAAAGATAACTGTCCCAACGATATTGAGTCCGTTGTGGAGAACGAAAAGTGCCGAATATATTGGAGCTGTTCGTTTTCCACAATTAGAATTTTCCACAATTATTTTATGTTTTGTTGTTTAGTTAATTTGATATTTTGTTATCTCCTTAATTTAGAATTTTGAAATTTTCTTAAATTTGCTAATTTGATAATTTATTAATCTGGTATTTTGCCATTTCGATTATTTAATACATCGTTATTTGTTATTACTTAAATGTGTTATTTTCCTGTGTTGTTAAATTTGAAATTTTGTTTTTGAGGAACAAAAAAATAACTGTCCCAACGATATTGCGTCCGTTGTGGAGAAGGAAAGGTGCCGAATATATTGGAGCTATTCGTTTTCCACAATTACAATTTTCCACAATTATTTTATGTTTTGTTGTTTCACTAACTTGGTGCTTCGTTAATTTGATATTTTGTTGTCTCGTTTTGAAATCTTCTTAAATTTGCCAATTTGATAATTTAATAATCTGGTATTTTGTCATTTCGATTATTTAATATATCGTTATTTGTGATTACTTAAATGTATTATTTTGCTGTTTTGTTAAATTTGAAATTGTATTTTTCAGGAACAAAAAATAACTGTCCCAACGATATTGAGTCCGTTGTGGAGAAGGAAAGGTGCCGAATATATTGGAGCTATTCGTTTTCCACAATTATTTTATGTTTTGTTGTTTCACTAATTTGGTGTATCGTTAATTTGATATTTTGTTATCTCCTTAATTTAGAATTTTTAAATTTTCTTAAATTTGCTAATTTGATAATTTATTAATCTGGTATTTTGCCATTTCGATTATTTAATACATCGTTATTTGTTATTACTTAAATGTGTTATTTTCCTGTGTTGTTAAATTTGAAATTTTGTTTTTGAGGAACAAAAAAATAACTATCCCAACGATATTGCGTCCGTTGTGGAGAAGGAAAGGTGCCGAATATATTGGAGCTATTCGTATTCCACAATTACAATTTTCCACAATTATTTTATGTTTTGTTGTTTCACTAACTTGGTGCTTCGTTAATTTGATATTTTGTTGTCTCCTTTTGAAATCTTCTTAAATTTGCCAATTTGATAATTTAATAATCTGGTATTTTGTCATTTCGATTATTTAATATATCGTTATTTGTGATTACTTAAATGTATTATTTTGCTGTTTTGTTAAATTTGAAATTGTATTTTTCAGGAACAAAAAATAACTGTCCCAACGATATTGAGTCCGTTGTGGAGAACGAAAGGTGCCGAATTTATTGGAGCTATTCGTTTTCCACAATTATTTTATGTTTTGTTGTTTCACTAATTTGGTGTATCGTTAATTTGATATTTTGTTATCTCCTTAATTTAGTATTTGAAATCTTCCTAAATTTACTAGTTTGATAATTTATTAATCTGGTATTTTGACATTTCGATTACTTAATATATCGTTATTTGTTATTACTTAAATGTGGTATTTAGCTGTTTTGTTAAATTTCAAAGTTTATTTTCCAGTAACAAAAAAATTACTGTCCCCAACCATATTGAGTCCGTTGTGTAGAACGAAAGGTGCCGAATATATTGGAGCTATTCGTTTTCCACAATTAGAATTGTCCACAATTATTTTATGTTTTGTTGTTTAGTTAATTTGATATTTTGTTATCTCCTTAATTTAGAATTTTGAAATTTTCTTAAATTTGCTAATTTGATAATTTATTAATCTGGTATTTTGCCATTTTGATTATTTAATACATCGTTATTTGTTATTACTTAAATGTGTTATTTTCCTGTGTTGTTAAATTTGAAATTTCGTTTTTGAGGAACAAAAAAATAGTTGTTCCAACGATATTGAGTCCGTTGTGGAGAAGGAAAGGTGCCGAATATATTGGAGCTATTCGTTTTCCACAATTACAATTTTCCACAATTATTTTATGTTTTGTTGTTTCACTAACTTGGTGCTTCGTTAATTTGATATTTTGTTGTCTCCTTAATTTAGTACTTTGAAATCTTCCTAAATTTACTAGTTTGATAATTTATTAATCTGGTATTTTGACATTTCGATTATTTAATATATCGTTATTTGTTATTACTTATATGTGTTATTTTGCTGTTTTGTTAAATTTGAAATTGTGTTTTTCAGGAACAAAAAGATAACTGTCCCAACGATATTGAGCCCGTTGTGGATAACAAAAGGTGCCGAATATATTGGAGCTATTCGTTTTCCACAATTACTATTTTACACAATTATTTTATGTTTTGTTGTTTCGTTAATTTGATATTTTGTTATCTCCTTAATTTAGAATTTTGAAATTTTCTTAAATTTGCTAATTTGATAATTTATTAATCTGGTATTTTGCCATTTCGATTATTTAATACATCGTTATTTGTTATTACTTAAATGTGTTATTTTCCTGTGTTGTTAAATTGGAAATTTTGTTTTTGAGGAACAAAAAAATAACTGTCCCAACGATATTGAGTCCGTTGTGGAGAAGGAAAGGTGCCGAATATATTGGAGCTATTCGTTTTCCACAATTACAATTTTCCACAATTATTTTATGTTTTGTTGTTTCACTAACTTGGTGCTTCGTTAATTTGATATTTTGTTGTCTCCTTTTGAAATCTTCTTAAATTTGCCAATTTGATAATTTAATAATCTGGTATTTTGTCATTTCGATTATTTAATATATCGTTATTTGTGATTACTTAAATGTATTATTTTGCTGTTTTGTTAAATTTGAAATTGTATTTTTCAGGAACAAAAAATAACTGTCCCAACGATATTGAGTCCGTTGTGGAGAAGGAAAGGTGCCGAATATATTGGAGCTATTCGTTTTCCACAATTACAATTTTCCACAATTATTTTATGTTTTGTTGTTTCACTAACTTGGTGCTTCGTTAATTTGATATTTTGTTGTCTCCTTTTGAAATCTTCTTAAATTTGCCAATTTGATAATTTAATAATCTGGTATTTTGTCATTTCGATTATTTAATATATCGTTATTTGTGATTACTTAAATGTATTGTTTTGCTGTTTTGTTAAATTTGAAATTGTATTTTTCAGGAACAAAAAATAACTGTCCCAACGATATTGAGTCCGTTGTGGAGAAGGAAAGGTGCCGAATATATTGGAGCTATTCGTTTTCCACAATTACAATTTTCCACAATTATTTTATGTTTTGTTGTTTCACTTACTTGGTGCTTCGTTAATTTGATATTTTGTTGTCTCCTTTTGAAATCTTCTTAAATTTGCCAATTTGATAATTTAATAATCTGGTATTTTGTCATTTCGATTATTTAATATATCGTTATTTGTGATTACTTAAATGTATTGTTTTGCTGTTTTGTTAAATTTGAAATTGTATTTTTCAGGAACAAAAAATAACTGTCCCAACGATATTGAGTCCGTTGTGGAGAAGGAAAGATGCCGAATATATTGGAGCTATTCGTTTTCCACAATTATTTTATGTTTTGTTGTTTCACTAATTTGGTGTATCGTTAATTTGATATTTTGTTATCTCCTTAATTTAGTATTTGAAATCTTCCTAAATTTACTAGTTTGATAATTTATTAATCTGGTATTTTGACATTTCGATTACTTAATATATCGTTATTTGTTATTACTTAAATGTGGTATTTAGCTGTTTTGTTAAATTTCAAAGTTTATTTTTCAGTAACAAAAAAATTACTGTCCCCAACCATATTGAGTCCGTTGTGTAGAACGAAAGGTGCTGAATATATTGGAGCTATTAGTTTTCCACAATTAGAATTTTCCACAATTATTTTATGTTTTGTTGTTTAGTTAATTTGATATTTTGTTATCTCCTTAATTTAGAATTTTGAAATTTTCTTAAATTTGCTAATTTGATAATTTATTAATCTGGTATTTTGCCATTTTGATTATTTAATACATCGTTATTTGTTATTACTTAAATGTGTTATTTTCCTGTGTTGTTAAATTTGAAATTTCGTTTTTGAGGAACAAAAAAATAGTTGTTCCAACGATATTGAGTCCGTTGTGGAGAAGGAAAGGTGCCGAATATATTGGAGCTATTCGTTTTCCACAATTACAATTTTCCACAATTATTTTATGTTTTGTTGTTTCACTAACTTGGTGCTTCGTTAATTTGATATTTTGTTGTCTCCTTAATTTAGTACTTTGAAATCTTCCTAAATTTACTAGTTTGATAATTTATTAATCTGGTATTTTGACATTTCGATTATTTAATATATCGTTATTTGTTATTACTTAAATGTGTTATTTTCCTGTGTTGTTAAATTTGAAATTTTGTTTTTGAGGGACAAAAAAATAACTGACCCAACGATATTGAGTCCGTTGTGGAGAAGGAAAGGTGCCGAATATATTGGAGCTATTCGTTTTCCACAATTACAATTTTACACAATTATTTTATGTTTTGTTGTTTCGTTAATTTGATATTTTGTTATCTCCTTAATTTAGAATTTTGAAATTTTCTTAAATTTGCTAATTTGATAATTTATTAATCTGGTATTTTGCCATTTCGATTATTTAATACATCGTTATTTGTTATTACTTAAATGTGTTATTTTCCTGTGTTGTTAAATTTGAAATTTTGTTTTTGAGGAACAAAAAAATAACTGTCCCAACGATATTGAGTCCGTTGTGGAGAAGGAAAGGTGCCGAATATATTGGAGCTATTCGTTTCCCACAATTACAATTTTCCACAATTATTTTATGTTTTGTTGTTTCACTAACTTGGTGCTTCGTTAATTTGATATTTTGTTGTCTCCTTAATTTAGTACTTTGAAATCTTCCTAAATTTACTAGTTTGATAATTTATTAATCTGGTATTTTGACATTTCGATTATTTAATATATCGTTATTTGTTATTACTTATGTGTTATTTTGCTGTTTTGTTAAATTTGAAATTGTGTTTTTCAGGAACAAAAAGATAACTGTCCCAACGATATTGAGCCCGTTGTGGATAACAAAAGGTGCCGAATATATTGGAGCTATTCGTTTTCCACAATTACAATTTTACACAATTATTTTATGTTTTGTTGTTTCGTTAATTTGATATTTTGTTATCTCCTTAATTTAGAATTTTGAAATTTTCTTAAATTTGCTAATTTGATAATTTATTAATCTGGTATTTTGCCATTTCGATTATTTAATACATCGTTATTTGTTATTACTTAAATGTGTTATTTTCCTGTGTTGTTAAATTTGAAATTTTGTTTTTGAGGGACAAAAAAATAACTGTCCCAACGATATTGAGTCCGTTGTGGAGAAGGAAAGGTGCCGAATATATTGGAGCTATTTGTTTTCCACAATTATTTTATGTTTTGTTGTTTCACTAACTTGGTGCTTCGTTAATTTGATATTTTGTTGTCTCCTTTTGAAATCTTCTTAAATTTGCCAATTTGATAATTTAATAATCTGGTATTTTGCCATTTCGATTATTTAATATATCGTTATTTGTTATTACTTAATGTGTTATTTTGCTATTTTGTTAGATTTGAAATTTTGTTTTTCAGGAACAAAGAAATAACTGTCCCAACGATATTGAGTCCGTTGTGGAGAACGAAAGGTGCCGAATCTATTGGAGCTGTTCGTTTTCCACAATTATTTTATGTTTTTTTGTTTCACTAACTTGGTGTTTCGTTAATTTGATATTTTGTTATCTCCCTAATTTAGTATTTTGAAATTTTCTTAAATTTGCTAATTTAATAATTTATTAATCTGGTATTTTGCCATTTCGATTATTTAATATATCGTTATTTGTTATTACTTAAATGTGTTATTTTGCTGTTTTGTTAAATTTGAAATTTTGTTTTTCAGGAACAAAAAAATAAATGTCCCCAACAATATTGAGTCCGTTGTGGAGAACGAAAGGTGCCGAATCTATTAGAGCTATTCGTTTTCCACAATTATTTAAGTTTTGTTGTTTCACTAACTTGGTGTTTCGTTAATTTGATATTTGGTCGTCTCCTTAATTTAGTATTTTGAAATTTTCTTAAATTTGCTTATTTGGTAATTTATAAATCTGGTACTTTGCCATTTCGATTATTTAATATATCGTTATTTGTGATTACTTAAATGTATTATTTTGCTGTTTTGTTAAATTTGAAATTGTATTTTTCAGGAACAAAAAATAACTGTCCCAACGATATTGAGTCCGTTGTGGAGAACGAAAGGTGCCGAATTTATTGGAGCTATTCGTTTTCCACAATTACAATTTTCCACAATTATTTTATGTTGTGTTGTTTCACTAATTTGGTGTATCGTTAATTTGATATTTTGTTATCTCCTTAATTTAGTATTTTGAAATCTTCCTAAATTTACTAGTTTGATAATTTATTAATCTGGTATTTGGACATTTCGATTACTTAATATATCGTTATTTGTTATTACTTAAATGTGGTATTTAGCTGTTTTGTTAAATTTCAAAGTTTATTTTTCAGTAACAAAAAAATTACTGTCCCCAACCATATTGAGTCCGTTGTGTAGAACGAAAGGTGCCGAATATATTGGAGCTATTCGTTTTTCACATTTAGAATTTTCCACAATTATTTTATGTTTTGTTGTTTAGTTAATTTGATATTTTGTTATCTCCTTAATTTAGAATTTTGAAATTTTCTTAAATTTGCTAATTTGATAATTTATTAATCTGGTATTTTGCCATTTTGATTATTTAATACATCGTTATTTGTTATTACTTAAATGTGTTATTTTCCTGTGTTGTTAAATTTGAAATTTCGTTTTAGAGGAACAAAAAAATAGTTGTTCCAACGATATTGAGTCCGTTGTGGAGAAGGAAAGGTGCCGAATATATTGGAGCTATTAGTTTTCCACAATTACAATTTTCCACAATTATTTTATGTTTTGTTGTTTCACTAACTTGGTGCTTCGTTAATTTGATATTTTGTTGTCTCCTTAATTTATTACTTTGAAATCTTCCTAAATTTACTACTTTGATAATTTATTAATCTGGTATTTTGACATTTCGATTATTTAATATATCGTTATTTGTTATTACTTATATGTGTTATTTTGCTGTTTTGTTAAATTTGAAATTGTGTTTTTCAGGAACATAAAGATAACTGTCCCAACGATATTGAGCCCGTTGTGGATAACAAAAGGTGCCGAATATATTGGAGCTATTCGTTTTCCACAATTACAATTTTACACAATTATTTTATGTTTTGTTGTTTCGTTAATTTGATATTTTGTTATCTCCTTAATTTAGAATTTTGAAATTTTCTTAAATTTGCTAATTTGATAATTTATTAATCTGGTATTTTGCCATTTTGATTATTTAATACATCGTTATTTGTTATTACTTAAATGTGTTATTTTCCTGTGTTGTTAAATTTGAAATTTCGTTTTTGAGGAACAAAAAAGTAACTGTCCCAACGATATTGAGTCCGTTGTGGAGAAGGAAAGGTGCCGAATATATTGGAGCTATTAGTTTTCCACAACTACAATTTTCCACAATTATTTTATGTTTTGTTGTTTCACTAACTTCCTGTTTCGTTAATTTGATATTTGGTCGTCTCCTTAATTTAGTATTTTGAAATTTTCTTAAATTTGCTTATTTGATAATTTATTAATCTGGTATTTTGCCATTTCGATTATTTAATATATCGTTATTTGTTACTACTTAAATGTGTTATTTTGCTGTTTTGTTAAATTTGAAATTGTGTTTTTCAGGAACAAAAAGATAACTGTCCCAACGATATTGAGCCCGTTGTGGATAACAAAAGGTGCCGAATATATTGGAGCTATTCGTTTTCCACAATTACAATTTTACACAATTATTTTATGTTTTGTTGTTTCGTTAATTTGATATTTTGTTATCTCCTTAATTTAGAATTTTGAAATTTTCTTAAATTTGCTAATTTGATAATTTATTAATCTGGTATTTTGCCATTTAGATTATTTAATACATCGTTATTTGTTATTACTTAAATGTGTTATTTTCCTGTGTTGTTAAATTTGAAATTTTGTTTTTGAGGAACAAAAAAATAACTGTCCCAACGATATTGAGTCCGTTGTGGAGAAGGAAAGGTGCCGAATATATTGGAGCTATTTGTTTTCCACAATTATTTTATGTTTTGTTGTTTCACTAACTTGGTGCTTCGTTAATTTGATATTTTGTTGTCTCCTTTTCAAATCTTCTTAAATTTGCCAATTTGATAATTTAATAATCTGGTATTTTGCCATTTCGATTATTTAATATATCGTTATTTGTTATTACTTAATGTGTTATTTTGCTATTTTGTTAGATTTGAAATTTTGTTTTTCAGGAACAAAGAAATAACTGTCCCAACGATATTGAGTCCGTTGTGGAGAACGAAAGGTGCCGAATCTATTGGAGCTGTTCGTTTTCCACAATTATTTTATGTTTTTTTGTTTCACTAACTTGGTGTTTCGTTAATTTGATATTTTGTTATCTCCCTAATTTAGTATTTTGAAATTTTCTTAAATTTGCTAATTTAATAATTTATTAATCTGGTATTTTGCCATTTCGATTATTTAATATATCGTTATTTGTTATTACTTAAATGTGTTATTTTGCTGTTTTGTTAAATTTGAAATTTTGTTTTTCAGGAACAAAAAAATAAATGTCCCCAACGATATTGAGTCCGTTGTGGAGAACGAAAAGTGCCGAATCTATTAGAGCTATTCGTTTTCCACAATTATTTTATGTTTTGTTGTTTCACTAACTTGGTGTTTCGTTAATTTGATATTTGGTCGTCTCCTTAATTTAGTATTTTGAAATTTTCTTAAATTTGCTTATTTGATAATTTATAATTCTGGTATTTTGCCATTTCGATTATTTAATATATCGTTATTTGTTACTACTTAAATGTGTTATTTTGCTGTTTTGTTAAATTTGAAATTTTGTTTTTCAGGAACAAAAAAATAACTGTCCCAACAATATTGAGTCCGTTGTGGAGAACGAAAGGTGCCGAATCTATTAGAGCTATTCGTTTTCCACAATTATTTAAGTTTTGTTGTTTCACTAACTTGGTGTTTCGTTAATTTGATATTTGGTCGTCTCCTTAATTTAGTATTTTGAAATTTTCTTTAATTTGCTTATTTGGTAATTTATAAATCTGGTACTTTGCCATTTCGATTATTTAATATATCGTTATTTGTGATTACTTAAATGTATTATTTTGCTGTTTTGTTAAATTTGAAATTGTATTTTTCAGGAACAAAAAATTACTGTCCCAACGATATTGAGTCCGTTGTGGAGAACGAAAGGTGCCGAATTTATTGGAGCTATTCGTTTTCCACAATTACAATTTTCCACAATTATTTTATGTTTTGTTGTTTCACTAATTTGGTGTATCGTTAATTTGATATTTTGTTATCTCCTTAATTTAGTATTTTGAAATCTTCCTAAATTTACTAGTTTGATAATTTATTAATCTGGTATTTTGACATTTCGATTACTTAATATATCGTTATTTGTTATTACTTAAATGTGGTATTTAGCTGTTTTGTTAAATTTCAAAGTTTATTTTTCAGTAACAAAAAAAATTACTGTCCCCAACCATATTGAGTCCGTTGTGTAGAACGAAAGGTGCCGAATATATTGGAGCTATTCGTTTTCCACAATTAGAATTTTCCACAATTATTTTATGTTTTGTTGTTTAGTTAATTTGATATTTTGTTATCTCCTTAATTTAGAATTTTGAAATTTTCTTAAATTTGCTAATTTGATAATTTATTAATCGGGTATTTTGCCATTTTGATTATTTAATACATCGTTATTTGTAATTACTTAAATGTGTTATTTTCCTGTGTTGTTAAATTTGAAATTTCGTTTTTGAGGAACAAAAAAGTAACTGTCCCAACGATATTGAGTCCGTTGTGGAGAAGGAAAGGTGCCGAATATATTGGAGCTATTAGTTTTCCACAACTACAATTTTCCACAATTATTTTATGTTTTGTTGTTTCACTAACTTGCTGTTTCGTTAATTTGATATTTGGTCGTCTCCTTAATTTAGTATTTTGAAATTTTCTTAAATTTGCTTATTTGATAATTTATTAATCTGGTATTTTGCCATTTCGATTATTTAATATATCGTTATTTGTTACTACTTAAATGTGTTATTTTGCTGTTTTGTTAAATTTGAAATTGTGTTTTTCAGGAACAATAAGATAACTGTCCCAACGATATTGAGCCCGTTGTGGATAACAAAAGGTGCCGAATATATTGGAGCTATTCGTTTTCCACAATTACAATTTTACACAATTATTTTATGTTTTGTTGTTTCGTTAATTTGATATTTTGTTATCTCCTTAATTTAGAATTTTGAAATTTTCTTAAATTTGCTAATTTGATAATTTATTAATCTGGTATTTTGCCATTTAGATTATTTAATACATCGTTATTTGTTATTACTTAAATGTGATATCTTCCTGTGTTGTTAAATTTGAAATTTTGTTTTTGAGGAACAAAAAAATAACTGTCCCAACGATATTGAGTCCGTTGTGGAGAAGGAAAGGTGCCGAATATATTGGAGCTATTCGTTTTCCACAATTACAATTTTCCACAATTATTTTATGTTTTGTTGTTTCACTAACTTGGTGCTTCGTTAATTGGATATTTTGTTGTCTCCTTTTCAAATCTTCTTAAATTTGCCAATTTGATAATTTAATAATCTGGTATTTTGCCATTTCGATTATTTAATATATCGTTATTTGTTGTTACTTAAATGTGTTATTTTGCTGTTTTGTTAAATTTGAAATTTTGCTTTTCAAGAACAAAAAAATAACTCCCCAACGATTTTGAGTCCGTTGTGGAGAACGAAGGGTGCCGAATGTATTGGAGCTATTCGTTCTCCACCTTCAAGCAGATATCAGCAAACAAGCCTGACATGGTTCTAATTGGACCTTGGAACTTGGGTGGCTGTGCTCAAGTTATTCAGTGAAGTTATTCTAGTCGTTCTGATCGCATTGGTCTCTGTAGTTTCTTTCTTTTTAGTATGTTTTGTTTTTTTTGTTGTTTTATTGTCTTTTTTATTTCGTTCCCCTTAATTTCCATGGTTGCTTTTGTCGTTTAAAGTATTTATAATATATTTGGTCTCTTTTTTTTCTTTATTCTCTTTAATCTCTATGATCTCTTTTGTCTCTTTCGCATATTGATCTCTTTGGTTGGTGTCTATAAGGTTTCTTTGATGTCTTTTTTCGTCCCCTAGATTATTTTAGTCTTTATAGCTTCCTTAGTTTCTTATTGTTCTGTTTGTCTCTTTTATCCCTTTTGATTGTTTTGCGTCTTTTCTACCGTCTTAATGTTTTATCCCTTTCGTCAATTTGTCTCTTGAGTTTCTTTGGATCCTTTGGTCCTTTTATTTTTATATTGTGTCTTTTCTTGTCTTTTGCATTGTTACCTCTTTACTCTCTTTATTCTTTTTGGTCTGTTTGGTCCCTTTCGTTTCTATTTCATATTTTGATATTGCATTAATTTTCTAATTTAATATTTTATTAACCAGAAGAATGTCGATGAATCCAAGTGGAGTAAATTAAAATTAAAATTTAAATATATTTATAATACGGTCTGATATTAAAGAACATTTCAGGCACATCTATAACAACACAGATCTTGATCCTCCTCCATCAACACCTTCTTCTTTCGCCAATCATATATTAATAACGAAACATATTTTTCCACCATCAAATTCTAAATTGATTCATAAGTGGAATAAAGGCCGGAAATTAGATTTTCTTGCGACTTTGGAAATAAGGAAAGCCTTGAAACTGGAAAACAGATCTTGTTTAAACGAACAGAATAACTTCAATAATCCCATTATTAATTCACAATTTTTTTTTTTTTTTTTACCACTCAAACAAACTTACCAGATTCTCCTTGATCCATTTTTAATTTTTACATTTTATAAAATGTTTTTACGAAATCCTTTAAAAATTGTGTAACCCTTTCAAAACGTCAAATTTAATTCAAAAATAACGTCATAATTTGTAATATTCTTTAAGGTAAGAACCTCTCTGTAATTCATCAATGGTATCATTAATCTCTTGTTAAATTAGGGCTGATGATGGCAGTAGTGTTCTGCCGAAACATGTTCCCATTGTAATTTATTAAAGTTTGTGGAGTTTGACTTAAATATATTTAAATTTTAATATTTTATTGATGTAGTTTCTTGCATTTCGTTAATTAATATTTCGCTTATGTGATATTTTAGATTGTGTTGATCTGATATTTTAATACTTTATCAATTTGATTTTTGGTTAAACTGATACTTTGATATTTTTACATTTCATTGAATTTAGGTAGATATATCATTATTTGATATTTTTATACTTCTTTAACTCCACCTTGTTTCTTTGCTAATTTGACATTTTTTTTGTTTGCTCCTTTGTTAGTCTCATATTTTGATCATTTGTTCTGAAAGTGATACTTCGTTAATTTTACGTTTATAATTTCGCTACGACGATATTTCGTTAATCTTACTATGTTGGTTTGTCTTCCATCTGATATTTTGCTTTCGTTGATTTGATATTTCGTGAAAGTGAGATTCCGATAATTCATTAATTTGATATTTTCATATTTTATTAATTTTGTAGTTTGAGATTTAATTCATTTGATATTTCGTTGATCTAGTATTTTCTATTTTTTTTATTTAATATGATAGTTTATCTATTTATAATTAATTATCTTATTGTAATAATATAATTATTTTATGTTTTGTTCTTCACTGACTTGGTGTTTCGTTAATTTGATATTTTGTTGTCTCCTTAATTTTTTATTTTGAAATTTTCTTAAATTTGCCAATTTGATAATTTATTAATCTGGTATTTTGCCATTTCGATTATTTGTTTTTACATACTTAAATGTGTTGTTTTGCTATTTTATTAAATTTCAAGTTTTGTTTTTCAGAAACCGTGATATTTTAATATTTTTCCACTGTGTTAAATCTGAATATTTTTCTTTAACTTGATATTTTCTTTGCTTGCTCTTGTTATTGCGATATTTTGAAAATGATGTTTAAATATTCCGTTAATTTGACACAACAATTTTGTTGAATTAATATATATTTCGTCAATCTGATATTTTGTAAAATTATTCATTTGATATTTTGATATTTTGTCAATAAAAGTGTATTATATTAATTCGTCCATTTCACGTCTTCTTGTCTTGTTAATTTTTTATTTCGCTATTTTGTTAAATTTGTACTGATAATAATTTATATTCCGTTAATTTGACATTTAGCTACGATGTGAATTGTAAATTTGACTACTAAATTCCGTAATTTAATATTTCGTTCAGTTAATTCTTTGCCCTTACGTTAATTTAACGTTTTGCCATTTCTCCTATTTGCCATTTCGTCACTTTGATGCATTCTAAAATTTCTTTTTGTTAATCTGTTATTATAGTTTTGGACTTTTTCTCTTTCATCAATCTAATATTTTGATATTTAGTTAATTAGTTTTAGTTTTGTCCAATTTTAAATAAATTAATTTGTTTTCACAGATCGCGGAACAATACAAAAGTAAAAACAAATGTAATTTTATTTCGATTTTTAATATTTATTATATAGATTTAGGCTGGAATGCGTTTTTCCAGATCTTCCAGATTTCTTTCTTTCATTCAATTGAGTTATTTCCATCCCGGGAGCATAACGAACAAAACAAAAAAAGAATCAAGCAAATATGTCGTTCCTATGATTAGTGTTATGATTGAGAGTCCATACAATTTTTTTTTGCAGTTTGTCCGAATTTTTCGACTTTCCTTTGTAATTGTCTCGAATTTTATTTTGATTTGGATTAGTTCGGATGGTGAATTTTCGGCTGCATCGAATGCAAACGCAAGACGAACAAATGTAGAACGCGTTAATGCACGATTACTTCAACAATCCGAAATCAAAATATCAAAACAATGCCAAGCTACGATGCAATGAACTTGTAAAGGAATTTCTTTAAAGGAATATTAAAATATCTCAACAACAGCGCCACCTACCGGGTTCAACTTTAGCTAAGAATCATCCACGTTACCCCATAAATACAAAAAAAAAATTATCAAGATCGGTCAGAAAATTAAAAATAAATTCTGTATCTCAACAACAGCGCCACCTACCGGGTCCAACTGTCGCTAAAAACCATTTAGGTGACCACTAGATACAAAAAAAAAACATTAAGATCGGTCAGAAAATTTAAAAAAACTCTGGATCTCGACAACAGCGCCATCTACCGGATCCGACTGTCACTGAAAACCATCCAGGGAGCCACTCAAACAAGCACAAAAAATTTCATTAAAATCGGTCAAATACTCCTTGCAGTTTGAGGAAGGTTCTTACGAAGAGACATGGGGGCCCAGGGGGTCCCCTTGGGTTCATAATTCAAGAACAGCTGAACCGATTTTTATGATCTTTGATTTGTTGGATTTGTTTCCACCCCGAATAGCAGAATAATTCTTAAAACATGGCCAGGGGGCCTCCTTGGGTCTATAACTCAAAAGCCGCTGGACCGATTTTTATCATCTTTGATTTGTTGGATTTGTCTCCGGTCCAAATAGCAGAATAACTATTAAAACATGGACAGGGAGGCTCAGGAGGCCCCCTTGGGTTTATAACTCAAGAACGGCTGGACCGATAGAATAAACTCCAAGGTTTTACTTTTGTTGAGCGTGAACTCCAACACAAATTTTTTGATATTACGATAACGGATTGACTGATCTTTTTCGGAGGCGAATAACTATTGAAACATCGGAAAAATTAATAAAAAAAAAAATCTCATACCTTTTGTATGGAATCCGTATATCTAATACATCAC
Source organism: Diaperis boleti (assembly GCA_963583935.1). Taxonomy (NCBI): domain Eukaryota; kingdom Metazoa; phylum Arthropoda; class Insecta; order Coleoptera; family Tenebrionidae; genus Diaperis; species Diaperis boleti. Next base: position 13,146,626 of record OY757242.1, read on the forward strand.
AGAAACAAAAATTAACATGGCATTGTGTGCATTATCCTTTGATAAAAAAATATTTTTTAATTTAATTCAGCTAATAAGTTAACACAACATTTATTGATCTTGAGGCGGTACAAAGTTTGCCAGGTCAGCTAGTGTTAGATAAATCAGTATAGCGGGTAGGCGTTTGAGTGCGAAAACTTGTTGAATTGTATCTCCCGAATTAAGTATTTTTATCAAAATTGTTGTAAAGAAAAGTTACTCAAATTGACGAATGTCTCATTTTCCGATGGAAATAACCAGAATTTCCCTTGGTGACATAGCCGAGATAGAAGATCCTAGATGTGTCTAAGTACACCTCTCCGCTGGTTTCCCACCTGAAACCTGAAATATATCCCACCTAGACCTCGGAAACGGAGGCTAGGTTACAAACGGCCTAGCGCCCCTGAGCCTTGTCTTGAGAACCTGCGTATTTTAAGATCCTGGCTGAGACTCTAATCCGGCTTAAAAACCGGCTGATGGTCTGGAGTAACAGAAGAAAACTGCACATTAGTCATTCTGTGTCGGATACTGACCGTAAGCGTAAGACAAACTTTTTTAGTGATAGAGAAATCCATAAGAAGGAGAAGCGTCCTGAAATTTTGGTGTTCCAACGGGAACTACATGAGATACGAAGAATCAATAAGGACATGGAAGCGTAATTATGCTGACACGCACAAACCAAAGAAGGAGAGGTACTGGGTATAGAGTCGATAATGCGATGGGTCGACCCGCACGCTAAAAGGAAAACTGCACCGGAGACTAGATGAGCGTAAGGATACCGTCAGCTTCATGAAGTACAAGGAGCTGACGAAAGAACAGCGAACAGGGGTGATTTACGACAAGATGATGATTTTTGCGGCAGCTCGAGATGAGAGCGCAAAGACGTGGGGGTTGATTAAAACCTCAGGTCGCACACCTCGTTGAGAGCGGCCGTCCAAAAGAGGAAGCCCCGGTCTGTGTAGTTAACGAGAGAGCTAACGAGGACGAATGGTTGATGACTGACTTTGTGGTACACGTGAAGGCACTGGGGGAGAAATGTTGTAACGAAGTTACCGAAATTTGTCCGCAATCTCACTACTGTTGTCAGCGGTTCAACAGCCACATTTTTCGCGGATAAGCGACCCGCCGTAATCAGTTAACAGTTCCGTAATCAGAAAATTAGGGCGCCGCGAATGAGACTATCCCGGAGTCGCTACGATCACCCCAAGTCACCGCCCCGTTACCTCGAACCACGCCCTTGACACCGTGCCGTTTGTACGGGATAATTCTCACATCGTGAAGACCGGAATGGAAGTACGCTCCGGAACCGTTGCGTTGTCCGGGTCCACCGCTATTCCGGTGGGAAGAAGACTCTCTGATAAAGCCCCCAGTCGATCCTGACTACAGCAACGCGCCAGACCGCCGCGTCATCCAACGTCACCATCTCCCCTCCAACTTCTCTATAAAAGAAGCTCCGCTCTCGTGGGAACGGCAGTTGTCGTGGTGACAGTCGTGCTCCAGCCATCATCCGAGGGAACTGACCAGTGAACCGACAGTCATTAGTGAACCGAATCGAACCAGCACCTGGGGAAGTAGTCGAGGAAGGGCAGGACCGACCCGACCCGAAAAGAGAGGAAGACTGTGTTGTGTGTCTTCGGTGTGGGGAGGTGCCCTACATCCAAACAGGATCTCCTAAAGAGAACACAGTCTGAGGGTATGAAAAAAATAAATGAGAGTCCTACAACTAAACAGCCATAGGAGTGGTGTGGCCGTAGACCTGATGTGGAAGACGATTGAAGAGGATACTTGTGTCTGAGCCCAGAATGAAGAGAGTAAGACTTGGAAGATGGGTGGTGGACGGCAGGGAGGATGTTGAAGGACCAGGGTTTTGTGTGGGTGGAATTTGAAAGTTGAGGATTCTATGCATGCTACGTGTCTCCCAGTATCCGGCTGGAGTAATGCGTGGCACACTTGAATGCTTTGAGTGATAGTATGAGCAGGTGGAATAAGAGGATCCTTGCTAGGGGTGACTTTAACGCCATTACGAATGACAAGAGAGGTCGATTTGCGTAATGGTAGTACGTAATAGTGGCCATTCGAACCAACCAACAGGACATTGTGTTCGAGGTCCCACCAAGCACCAGCCAGAGACGAGCCGCCGGAAGTGAAAAGCGGTGTGCTGTGTATGAATGTGGTGAAGTTCTGAAAGACGAAGAAAGCGGTGTGCTGCTGGTAAAAGGCGGGCAGTATACAGGTGGACTGATGAGGTTGCCGAAAAGAGAAAAGAATGTCTGAGGAAAAAGAGAGCATTGCTAAGAGAAAACACAAAAGTGGATGATGACGAGAGGGAAGAAAACAAGGTGCTTCCCAAAGAGACGGGATTGGAGGAAACTTATTGCGGAGATCTGGGGAAATGGTTATGGCATAGTCACCAGGAAGTTTGGGAAACGGACCAGTCAGTTAAATGGAGACCAACTTATGGCTCAAGTGAGAAAAGGAACTTTTCTCTAATCATGAGAGAATGGAGTGGAGTATCCCAATGGTAGTGGGGGTGCCGCACATTACCGACGTCTGAATCGGAATGCCTTAGGAGTGATGTGTTCCCAGACGTATGGAAGGAAGAGAGGCTATTCCTCTTCGAAGAGCAGCGAAAGAAAACCGAAAGCAGGAAGTACAAGCCCTTGTGCCTGCTTAATTGGAGGCTGCGGGAGGGAATGATAGGTGCGAGAGCTTTGCATAAAGTAGAGCGGGGAGCATGCCATGTTGGAAGTACGCAAGTATGTAAGGAGAGCGAATATCGTTCTCGGAACTATTGTGTGCATGGACGCAAAAAATTCATTAGGCCATACTTCTTACGAATAGTGGGACCTACTTCAGGAATAGATGGCCGAGAACGGATGGGGGTGAACAGAAAATCTGTTTGGATATTACCGGTGCGCGACAGTTGGCTGGCTGGCGAGCAGAGTGCCCCCGCCGTCAGACAACCGGAAGATGCCGGAATTTCACACCGGCGGGCAACGGTCAGAACTTGGACGGGAACCGGGAGGATGGTCGGCTGGTGCTCACCTTCTTAGGCTTAGACTTCCTCTTCGGTAGAGGTGCGACTCACCTCTGCCTTCCGCCACTGAGTGGGGTCTCTTTTATAGAGAAACTGGTGGGACAATGATGACGTTGCGGGATGCGTGCAAAATGGTGCAGTGCGTGGGTCAGAACGTTCTCTTATCGACAGAACGGCAGCGACTCCGGGCATTGTAGAGATTCCGGGATGGCGACGTCCAGAGCACGCTCCTTGCTGTTCAAAAGAACGTAGCGACTTCTGGAAAGTTGCATAAGCAGCGTGCTATTTTTCCGGTTACAATGGTGAAAGTATCATTCGGATCGGAGGTCATGAAGTGGGACAGCGACCCGCTAAACTGCGGAGAATTTCGCTTCAGAGCGGCGAACCTCATTTTTGATACACGTCTCTTGAAGTTTTAAGTAACTTCGTTACAGTACAGGACGAGAGGAGTGATAGTTGTGTGACACCGGATATACTCTTGATGGAATTAAAGGTTGTGAGCGAAAGGCAAACGAGGAGTTGGTAAAGTCATGCCTCTTTGAGTATGACGAGAAGCTTTTAATCGATGAGAATCTGAAATTCAAGCTCCTGGTTTCTGTTTCTCAGTTTTTCAGCATCTTAGTTTCATAGTTCCAAGAGGCCTTCTTTTTTCAATTGCTCAGTTACACAATATCTAGTGCCACAATTTCTTACTAGTTTTTCAGTCACACATGTCTCATTAGGTTCCCTAATTTCTTAGTTCTTATTAGTTGTTGTATTCGTCGGTCGCAATTTATCAGTTTTTAAATGTAATATACTAATATAAATATAATTTTTTATTTACCTGTTTTAAACTCAATGATCTCATATAATAGCTACAAAATATATACAAAGACGGGGAGGGACGCGGGAATGACATAAAAGAGGAATTGGATTCATAACATAAACATACAATTTCCTTCAATTTTTTTCTAAAAATAGACGCATCACTTTTAATTTAGGGGGAGTTATAGACATTAAATTGTTGTCTGCTTTCTTTTTATTTTATCCGAGGGTCTGATTACTCAAATTTATTGGCGTGCTTCTATACACAAATACTACATGGATGCAGGATCTTCGCGAACTATAAATTATTCATAAGGTCAGAGCACACAAGCAGTTTTGTTGAAGTTGTGTGCCTGAATAACGTCGATCTAAACTAGAGAAGTGTTTATGCACATTAAATTCTTAATCTCGAGTAAACCCCACAGCTCATGTAAATATAAATTCTGGCTCAGCAGCTCTTTGTGCCATTATCCACTCGTGAATTTGTTCGTTGGGCTGTAAAGTTGTAAATCTTGTGGACGTGATGCCGATGCAGTTCCCTCTTATCTTAGTGTCAGTTACAGCACAAACGGGGACTAAGAGTTGGGATTATGAACAACTATAGATCTATACATAACAATACAACGAAAATAAGCTGAATCAAGGGCACTAGCAAAAAACCGTTTGTTTACGGTTTGTGAATAATCATATTAACTTATAACTTTTATTAAATCTCAAAACGGTCGATTTGAGATGCAATCTTACTTAATACTACTATCAAATGAAATTTTGATGAGGTTTAATAATACCGAAACCGGTCTATGATTTCGGCTTACTCGGTACCATAGTTACATCAGACCTAACTTTGTGATTATGCGCTTGTCACAAGTGATGAAAAGAACGAAGAAAGGAAAGGAAGCATAGAAGATAGGTATGAAGACAGAAAGGGGTTGAGGAGTGGAAACGGCGGAAGAACGGGCAACGACAATAACAACGAACCTGGCAACCAACAATACGCGGAACAGTGTAGAGGGTTACGACCAGAAATGAGACAAGGCGATGAAAAAGGATTTTAATTTCAAGAAGAAGATAAAGAGGAATCTAATAGAAAACGAGAGATAGAAGCAAGCCCAGAAGCATCCCAAAAAAAAAAGCAAGAAAGCAGATCATCAGAGCAAAGAAGAAGTCAATAAGAAATATCGCTAAAAATTGAAGAGATGATAAGATAATGAGGACATAAAACAAGTAAAAGAAGAGACAAGTGAAACCAGGAACAAAAATGAGAAAATAAAGAAGGAAGGAAAATAGTCGAATGTATAGAAGAGAGAGGATATGAGGTACTAAATGGTCAGACGATGCAGGGGAATTTACGGGCAGGTACGTGAGGCCGAGACGAGTGATGATATGCAAAAGTGAACCAAGACGCTTGGGACGCAGAATGGAATCAGACCAAAAACAAAAGGAAGAAGAAAAACGAGAAGTATGAGAAAGAATGGGAAGAAACAGATGGTGGACAAATAATGTCAAGAAATGAAAAAATTAGCAAGGGGGCAAATGAGGAAATGGAGAAATTACTATACAGAACGGAAGAAATAGGAAGAAGACAGAAGAGAGTCGAAACAAGATAACGAGAGAAAGGGGGAAAAATTGCGAAGGAAATGATTAGTAGAAAAGTGGCGGTAGAAGACAAAAACGGGCAAAGAGAAAAGATGGAGAACTACCGAGGAGAAAGTTTGCTGAGCACGTCATTCAAGATCTACGCAATGATACTAGAAGAGAAATTGAAAGAAGAACTAGAGGAGAAAGAATTGTTACCAGATGGACACTAAATCGATAAAAAAACTCGATAAGAAAGGGCGGAAGATTATGGGAGCACCTGAGAGAGAAAGGAATAAACGAACACCTGGTGAGCAGAATAGAGGAAATCTATCTAGAAACGGAGAACGGAGTAAAAGTAAACGGAAGAATCACGAAAGATTCCGGAGCAATAACGAGAAAAGACATAATAAACAGGAGCTGTCAAAAAGGTGTAAGGAAAAGGAGGACCAAAAATTTACAAGAAGGAGATTGAAAAGGAAGAGGAGAACGAAAGAGGAAAAGGAGGAAAGGTGGAAAGAAAAGCAAAACGAGTAAGTGAAAGAGAAACAGAGGAAAACCGAGATGGAGAAATAGAAAGAGGGTTTGCAAAAATAGGAAGATGGAGACAAAAGGAAAAACAGAAGATGTTGATAAACTAAAAGGGAGGATGAGGAGAAAGAGGAATAGGAGAAGAAGGAAGAGAATGAGAAGGAAAACTAAACGATGATAATGGGAACGAGAAGAAGAAAGCGGAGAAAGAGAACGAGAAGGATAACGAAAAATAGAAAGGAAAGGAGAATGAGGAGAAAGATGAGAAACGAGAGACACGGGAAACGTTGGAGAAGTACAGTAGAAAACGAAAAGCCGATAAGAAGGAGGAGAAGAAGTATGAGAAAGAGGAGGATGAATAGGAATAAAAAGAGAAAGAGGAGAAATATAAAAAAAGTGTAAGCAGAATTAGGAGAACGAAAAGTAGCGAGAGAAAGAGAAAAACAAAGAGAGCGAGCAGATGAGAACAAAATCGGTAAGAATAAGGAGAAGGAGAAATTGAGAAGAATTAAAAGAGAGAAGGAGGAGGAAAAAGAGGAACAGGAGAAGGATGTGGAGAATAGGACATTCAAAAAGAAGGAGAAGGAAAACGAAAGGATGATAAAGGGAAGGCAGAGAAGAAGTGGGAGAAATAGAAAATACTACAAACACATGAAAGGAAATGCGGGAGACGATCATCCGCAAATGAAACGGAGACGTTTAAATCAAAAGAAAAGGCAAAGAAAAACAGGAAGAAGAAAAAGAAATAAATAGAAAGAGGAGTTGCAGAAATAGGAAGAAGAAGAAGGAGGGGGATGAAAAGGAGAATGGGGAATAGGAGAAAAAAGAACATGGGAAATACGAAGAGAAGGAGAAGGAAGACGAAAAATTAAAAGGGGAAGGAGGGGAATAAGTATGAGAAAGAGGAGGATGAATAGGAATAGAAAGAAAAAGAGAATAAATACAAAAAAAAGTAGAAGCAGAATTAGGAGAAGGAAAAGGAGCGAGAGAAAGAGAAAAACGAAGAGAGCGAGCAGATGGAGTTATTGAAAGATGAGAACGAAATAGATAAGAATAATTAGAAAGAGTAATTCAAAAGAATTAAAAAAGAGAAGGAGGAGGAAAAAAAGGAACAAGAGAAGGATGTGGAGAATAGGACATTCAAAAAGTAGGAGAAGGAAAACGAAAGGATGATAAAGGGAAGGAAGAGAAGAAGTGGGAGAAATAGAAAATACTACAAACACATGAAAGGAAATGCTAGAGACTAACATCCGCAAATGGAACGGAGAGGTTTAAATCAAAAGAAAAGGCAAAGAAAAACAGGAGGAAGAAAGAGAAGTAAATTGAAAGAGGAGTTGCAGAAATAGGAAGAAGAAAAAGAAGGAGAATGGGGAATAGGAGAAGAAGGAGCATGGGAAATACAAAGAGAAGGAAAAGGAAGACGAAAAATTATAAGGGGAAGGAAGAGAAGAAGTATGAGAAAGAGGAGGATGAATAGGAATAGAAATCTAAAGAGGAGTAATATAAAGAAAAGTGGAAGCAGAATTAGGAGAAGGAAAAGGAGCAAGAGAAAGAGAAAATAGAAAATACTGCAAACACATGGAGGGAAATGCGGGAGACGAACATCCGCAAATGAAACGGAGAAGTTTAAATAAAAGAAAAAGCAAAGAAAAACGGGAAGAAGAAAGAGAAATAAATAGAAAAAGGAGCTGCAGAAACAGGAAGAAGAAGAAGGAGGGGGATAAAAAGGAGAATGGGGAACAGGAGAAGGATGGGGAGAATAGGACATACAAAAGGAAGGAGAAGGAAAACGAAAGAATGATAAAGGGGAGGAGGAGACGAAGCGGGAGAAGTAGAAAATACTACAAACACATGGAAGAAAATACGGGAGACGAACATCCGCAGATGGAACGGAGATTTTTAAATCAAAAAAAAAAAAGAAAAAGAAAAACAAGAAGAAGAAAAAGACATAAATAGAAAGAGGAGTTGCAGAAATAGGAAAAAGGAGAAGGAGGGGGATAAAAAGGAGAATGCTGAACAGGAGAAGAAGGAGCATCTGAAATACAAAGAAAAGGAGAAGGAAGACGAAAAATTATAAGGGGAAGACGGAGAAGAAGCATTAGAAAGAGGAGGATGAATAGGAATAGAAAGAGAAAGAGGAGAAATATACAGAAAAGTAGAAGCAGAACTAGAAGAAGGAATGGGGGGAGAGAAATAGAAAAACAAAGAGGGCAAGAAAATGGAGTTATTGAAAGGTGAGAATGAAGTCGATAAGAATAAGGAGAAGGAGTAATTCAGAAGAATTAAAAAAGAGAAGGAGGAGAAAGAGGCACAGGAGAAAGATGTGTAGAAAAAAACATTCAAAAAGAACTAGAAGGAAAACGAAAGGATGATAAAGGGAATGAGGAGAAGAAGTGGGAGAAATAGAAAATACTACAAACACATGGAAGGAAATGCGGGAGACGAACATCCGTAAATATAAAGACAAATAGAAGCAGAAATAGGAGAAGGAAAAGGAGTGAGAAAAAGAAAAAAACAAGGAGAGCAAGGAGATGGAGTTATTGATAGACGAGAACGAAATCGATAAGAATAAGAAGAAGCAGAATGAGGACCAAGAGGAGTAATTGAAAGAAGATAATGAAATCGAAAAAGTGATACGAACAAGAATGAGAGAAAAGGAGAAAGAGAAAAAGAAGCAGTAGAAGTAGGAGAAGGAGTAGAAGAAGATGGAATAGAAGGTAGAGAACAAGGAGAAGGAGGAGAAAGAAGTAAAAGAGAAGAAGAAAGAATAGGAAAAGGATAAGAAATTAAATGAGGAGGAGAAGGAGAAAATGGGGAACGAGAAGGAAACATTGAACTTTAAGGAGAATGGAAAGAAGGAGAAGGAGGAAAAAGGTAAGTAGGAGGAGAAGAAGAAATAGAACGGGAACGAAAATGGGAAAAGGAAGCCAGTGAACCCGAAAAGTAGAAAGAGATGGAGAAGGAGGGAGAAAAGACGAAAGAGAAGGTGGAACAGTACTAGAAGTAGGTTAAGAGGCAACAGAAAAAGTACAGAACGAGGAAAAAAAGTAATTGAAAGAAAACGAAAAAAGGGAAATTTGGCAAAGTTGAAGAGGTAGGAAAAGTAAAAGGAAGAAAATGAAGAAAAGAAGAAGAAATAGAAGAAAAGAAAGGAAGAGAATGAACATAACGAGAAAAAAACCAAAGAGAAGGAGAAAGTTAGCCAAACCGGAAAAACGGAAAATTGAACAGTGTTACCGTATGTTTAATGACAACGTTGTTGTCGAAACACGTAGAAGATATATTTCTTGGTGTTCGTTAAGGCTTTCTTTAGACAACAGTAAAGTGAACACCAGTGATTTCTGTAGACCTTTTTGAAAAATAATCAATAAGACTAAAAACATTTAAAAAATGGTTTTCAGCAGCTAAAAAACGTCAGTTCCTTCGAATGTATCACAAATCACTTGTTATCTGTGAATCTAAAATAGATTTTTGTATTCGTTTACGCAAAATGAGAAAAAAAACACAAATTGACATCAAATTGTCAGGTTTGACAACTATCAAATTACAACGCAGACTAAAGAAATAAACGAAATCTAAGATACCAAATATACAGAACGAGAGTTACCACAGACACTATGGAGACCAAACAATAGAGCCGCTGGAGGGGTGATGTGCACGGCTTGTTCTCATGCCAAAGAATGAGGGTCTTATCAATGCGTTTTCTTCCCACCGAAGCGAAATCGTCTCCTGGCATCGTATCGGATCCGGAATGGCGGCGTCCGGAGCGCGCTTCTTCACTGGTCAACGTGATGTAAGAACCATCCCGGTACGACACCCGGAAGCATTTATTTTCGGCGGTTTCCGGTTCCATGCGAAGGGCGTGATCCAACGTTCCAAGGGGGTGGTGGTAGCGACCGCGGAATCGTTTCAATCGCAGCGCGCTACTTTTCTGCAATACCGGCAACTATTTTTACTTAGAGTTAAAGAATGGATTTTTGCTTGAGAGTGGTGACCACTGGAGCAAATAAGAGTCTGAAAGAACAAAAGTTCTAAAAAGTACCGAAGACAATAAAACGATTACAATAACCATACAAACTAAAAAGTAAAAATAAACCAACTGAACGTAAAAGATCGAAAAGACGGAGAGGTTTAAATCAAAAGAAAGGAAAAGAAAACAGGAAGAGGAAGGAGAAATAAATAGAAAGAGGAGTTGCAGAAATAGGAAGAAGGAGAAGGAAGGGGATAAAAAGGAGAATGGGGAACAGGAAAAGAAGGAGCATAGAAAATACAAAGAGAAGGAGAAGCAAGACAAAAAATTATAAGGGAAAGGAGGAGAAGAAGTATGAGAAAGGGGAGGATGAATAGGAATAGAAAGAGAAAGAAGATAAATATAAGAAAAAGTTGAAGCAGAATTAGGAGAAGGAAAAGGAGTGAGAGAAAGAGAAAAACAAAGAGACCGAGGAGTTATTGAAAGATGAGAACGAAATCGATAAGAATAAGGAGAAGGAGTAATTGACAAGAATTAAAAGAGAATAGGAAGAGGAGAAAAAGGAACGGGAGAAAGATGGGGAGAATAGGACATTCAAAAAGAAGGAGAAGGAAAACGAAAGCATGATAAAGGAAAGGAGGAGAAGAAGTGGTAGAAATAGAAAATACTACAAACACGTGGAAGGAAGCGCGGGAAACGAACATCCGCAAATGGATCGGAGAGGTTTAAACCAAACAAACGGCAAAGAAAAAAAGGGAGGAGAAGAAAATATAAATAAAAAGAGGAGTTGCAGAAATAGGAAGAAGGAGATGGAGGGGGATAAAAAGGAGAATGGGTAACAGGAGAAGGAGGAGCATGTGAGATACAAACAGAAGGAAAAAGAAGACGAAAAATTATTATAAGAGGAAGGAGGAGAAGAAGTATGAGAAAATGGAGGATGCATAGGAATAGAACGAGAAAAAAGATAAATATAAAAAACTAGAAGCAGAATTAGGAGAAGAAAAATTAGCGGGAGAAAGAGAAATACAAAGATAGCAAGGAGATGGAGTTATTGAAAGATGAGAACGAAATCGCTAAGAATAAGGAGAAGGAGTAATCGAGAAGAATTAAAAGGGAGAAGGAGGAGGAGAAAGAGGAACAGGAGAAGGATGGGGAGAATAGGACATTGAAAAATAAGGAGAAGGAAAACGAAAGGATGATAAACCGAAGGAGGAGAAGAAGTGGGAGAAATAGAAAATACTACAAACACATGGAAGAAAATGCGGGAGACGATTATCCGCAAATGGAACGATGAGGTTTAAATCAAAAGAAAAGAAATAGAAAAACAGGAAGAAGAAGGAGAAATAAATAGAAAGAGGAGTATGAATAGGAATAGAAAGAGAAAGAGGATAAATATAAAAAAGTAGAAGCAGATTTAGGAGAAGGAAAAGGAGTTAGAGAAAGAGAAAAACAAAGAGAACGAGGAGGGAGGAGTTATTGAAAGATGAGAACGAAATTGATAAGAATAAGGAGAAGCAGAATGGGGACCAAGAGGAGTAATTCAAAGAGAAAGATAATGAAATCGAAAAGGTGATACGAACAAGAATGAGAGAAAAAGAGAAAGAGGAAAAGATCGAGTAGTAGTAGTAGTAGTATTTGAAGCAGTAGAAATAGGAGAAAGAGTAGAAGAAGATGGAATAGAAGGTAGAGAACGAGGAGAAGGAGGAGAAGGAAGAAGAAAAGAAGGGGAAAGAATATGAAAAGAATAAGAAATTAAATGAGAAGGAGAAGGAGAAAATTGGGAACGGGAAGGAAACATTGAAATTTAAATAGAATGGAGAGAAGGAGAAAGAGGAAAGAGATTAGTAGGAGGAGAAGGAGAAATATAAATGGAACTAAAATGGGAAAAGGAAGCGAGTGAACCGAAAACCGAGGGGGAAAAGACCGAAGAAAAGGTGGAACAGTACTAGAAGTAGGTTAAGAGGAAATAGAAAAAGGACAGAACGAGGAAAAAGAGTAATTGAAAGAAAACGAGAAGAGGGAAATTTGGCAATGGTGAAGAAGTAGGAGAAGTAAAAGGAGGAATATGAAGAGACTGAGAAATAGAAGAAAAGAAAGGATGAGAACGAACATATCGAGAACAAAATGAAAAAGAAGGAGAAGAAAAAAGAGAGAAGGAGAAAGTTAGCCAAACCGGAAAAACGAAAAATTGAACAGTGTTACCGTATGTTTAATGACAACGTTGTTGTCAAAACACGTAGAAGATATATTTCATGGTGTTCGCTAAAACTTTCTTCAGTAAAGTGAACAGAACACCAGTGATTTCAAAAAAAAAAAAACAAATTGACATCGAATTGTGGGGTCAGGTTTGACAACTATCAAATTACAACGCAGACTAAAGAAGTAAAAAAAATCTAAGAGACCAAATATACAGAACGAGAGTTACCACAGACACTATTGAGAATAAACAAAGGAAAGACATTACAGAGACTAACGGGACCATAGAGGTTATAAAGATGTTCAGAGGGACCAGCAAGAACAAAGATACTGTGACGCTTGTTTACGGCGGTGTTTGCCTCTAGCGTCAATTTTTTAACGTGGTATGCTCCACGGGACCTTGGGTAGCTAAAAGTCGGAGTACGATACGCCAGGGGTCAGCTGTCTGGTTTAGAGGGAGGGAAAATAAATTCGACTCGGTGTTGCAGTTTATTAATCACCCTATGTACAGCTATTTACAGTATATCCAATATATAGACTCACCCTATGCAATTGTGATTCACCCTGTACCCCTACTTACACATTCCCCGTATACGGCGGTTAAACGTTTACCGGTTTCGGAACTCTGTTACCCTATGACAAAGCTCGCGATTCACCCTACACACAACTTTTAATATTCACCCTGTATACTACTGCTGGTCCGGGCTAGCCAGCAGAAAAGACCGGTCTGGTTGTATCGGAAGATTGTACAGCGTGGAACCATAGGATCCCCCGTCTGCACCCAATCTTCCCGGAGACCAGTAGAAAGCGTGGTACCTCGTTACAATGGCTGGTGGCGGTTAATTATCGGGGAGGAACATAGGGGAAGCGGGGAGGACGGTTGGAATCCCTACCTTACTAAGTTCTTCTTCTTGGTCGGGTTCGGTGCACTGCTTTTTTCTGGACTGGTCTTCTCGGAAGAGGGAACGTCTCATCACTGCCATTCTAGGGGAGTGGAGCTTCTTTTATAGAGCCTGTGGAGGGGTGATGCGCACGGCTTACCGCAATGCTGAAGAATGAACACCCTCATTCTTCATCAATGCGTTTTCTTCCCACCGGAGCGACATGGGCTCCGGGCATCGTATCGGATCCGGAATGGCGGCGTCCGGAGCGCGCTTCTTCACTGGTCAACGTGATGTAAGAACCATCAACGGTTTCGAGTTCCATGCGAAGGGCGTGGTCCGTCGTTTCAAGGGCGGCGGCTGGGGGTAGTCGTAGCGAACTCGGAATGGTTTCATTCGCAGCCCGCTAATTTTTGTCGAGTTAAAGATTGGAATTTCGGCGTGATGAGACGACGGTCCACTCGTTGCGGAAAATCTTGATTGAGAACGGTGAGCACCGCTGACGACATCTTAAGCTCGGAATTTTTGGGTAACTTCGTTACAATACCAATAATAAGGAAGTAAAAAAAGTCCATGGAAACCAAAAAGGTGTAAGGAAAAGGTAGACCAACCAGGTCCTTAACGATTTTGTGGCCCATAGTGAACTCATGTTTCCTATAAAATGTGTCGGAGTAACCTCAAAACGTCAAACTTTTGTGTTAAGTTTTAAAATATTTTGGACAAACGAACCGTGTTCATCCGTACCTCAATGCCTTCCTAAAAATGGGTAGAATATTTTGGTATGATTATATCTTGATGAAATCTTGTAGTTTTTGGGTCGTTTATCCGACCGTAGGCCCAATATCAGATTCTGATTATAATTTAGAAGTACAACAAAGTAGTTCAAATGCTACTTCACATTTCAGTCATCTCAAAACTACTGTCAAAATCTCAAAGTGAATAAAACCCATTCCGTCACATAATACCCCCTTCGAACTTCAAGATGGACTCCACAAAGGTCCTAACAAGGTCGAGAAAAACCACCAACATGTACAGAACCATCGACGGGGGCGCATCAAAGGTACTATCACATAACGTATTAATGATCCGCAAAAATGAAAGCAAAGACGAATTTACCGAAGAAGAATACGTTGCAAGCACAGTCCTGAACATTTCTCCGAAAGACACGGCGACATCTTCAAACTACACGCAACTCTTGAGACACCGAAGTGAACATTCGCTGTCACAAGTTCAAAGAGTTCCGTACCTGAACGAGAGTCTCCCAAAGAGCACCGGTTTCTTACCCAAAGTTTCATCCACAGTCTTAAAAGTTACAAAGAGTCCGAATTCTGAAGTTCCGCCCCAAATCATCCGTACGTATGTGTCAAAACAGGAGCTGAACACTCCTTCTGAAATTCGATTCATCGAGGATAACGTAAAGCAAAACGAAATGCTGCAATTGGTGAGCGAGCGGCAGAACTACTACGACGATGATGATGATGAAGACGATACGAAATCTGTCGAATGTAAAAGCATCTTAGATTCCACAGATCATTCTGCCGATAGTTAGATGTCAAGTTTTGACAGTGCTGACAGTCATGAGAGTGTGCTGCTGCAATTTGTTCGAACGAAAGTTGAAGCGGTCGTCCCTTCTCTTGTACAAAGTGTTTTTCTCCACCAACGAACACGGCTGCTTGAAAAAAGTCTTCAGTTTTTTCTTCGGGGTGCTGTTGGGAATCGGGCTTTACTTCCTCATCTTGATCGATTTGAACTTCACTGAAGGAGCCTCGATCGTTATGACAATGGTTATGTGTCTCCTCTTGGGTTTGGGAAATGCTTTTTCTTCACAAATCCGTTGCATCACTTTGCTGACATTGCCGAGCTTTGGTGGCAAAGTGGGGCGCGGTGTAATCAAAACTTTAGTGCTGGCTTTTATTCTGTCCGGTCCTGTTGAAAACATCACAACAAACGGCAAAGAAGTAGTTCGAGTTTTTGCCTGCACCACTTCGCTGACATTCAACTTGACGAAGACGAGGTTCGAGTTGATGTTCAAGCCATTCTCTGATGCTTTATTTGGAATGAAAGCTGACGTTAATGAGGTGAAGGACACTATACGGTCGATTAAAGACGTGTCAGCACCTGTTATCGGGGAGATCGAAGACGAGAAGGAGATGAGGAAGCTGAAGGAGGAAAATGACTACTTGGATGCGAAGCTCGGAGACACTTCCAGAACCAAAGAGATAATTGCAAAGTATGAAAGTAAAGGGGATAAAGCCGAAGCTGAACGATTCGAAAAGATGTATTTAAAGAAAATCGAAATGCGATGTGAAGACCAGTTCACAAAAGCTGCCACCAACTGTCGAGACATGTTCCAGAAAGCCTACGACAAGTGTTACGAGGCGGTCACTTGGGTGGCTGCCTGGCTGTTATGTTGGCCCATGAAGTTAGATTTCATCTGTAATATCGCGCAGGCTCTCGGGGGAGTGAGCAGATGCGACCCTTCGAAAGACCTCGACCCAGGATTCGGCGAAGGATACACCTACTTAAAGAAATCACGCGGACAATTTTCAGAAAACTTCAAAAACGTCCGACTGCAATACAAAATCGGCAAGCTCCCGCAAATCATCGACCTTCGAGACAGCAGGGACACCGCCAAAGCCATCCTGCATGCCGTGAACGCAAAGAGGGCACTTTTACACCAGATGCTGGTAATCCTCAAGAGAGTTCTCGCGTTCGTTTTCCTGAGGATAATCCTGAACGCCCAGACTTATCTCGACAAATATTTAAGTGACATTCAATTTGATAACGTATACATTACGACGTACTTTAGAAAGATAGACGCGAGGAGGAAGAAACAAGGGAAACACACTTTGTTGCCGTTGAAAAAAATCGAGCAGAAGAAGCTGGTGGATCCGTGTACGGCGGTCCCTTTGAAGCACGAAAAGGGACAGTTGATGTGGCAAACGATCCATCTCATGTTGGAATTGATAACCGCTACGACATTTATTCTTTTGGATCGTCTGTTTTATGAGGGATTGGACATTGTGAGGCGCCATTCGAAAATTGATTATGTTCAGACCGGACGGCATGATCTGATGTTAGAAGTCAAAGGTGAGTTTTATAATTTTTATTAGGTTATAAAATAGTTTTAAGTTGGAACACAATTTCACCGGCAGCAAAAACAAACTGGGAGTCATTTTTTTTTAATTTAAATCCACACAAGAGTCGGTTTAAAATGCAATCTTACTTAATCTAATATATGAAAATCAATATTTGTTTGTTCGTATTTTATGCGTTCCTACACCGTTACACCGATCGTGTGAAATTTTGAGCACAAATAATATTCGCAATGGAGAGTTGACGACCCGATTGTGTCACCCCTTTTTTGTAAGAAAATATTTAAAGTTCAAACCGGGCGAAATTGAGTAGGTACTCTTTTAGATAAAAATATATATAGATAAAAATTTTAGATAGTAGCACTTATTTAGATTCTGGGAGTCTTTTTTTGAATTTAAATCCACACAAGGGTCGATTTGAAATGCAATCTTACTTAATCTAATAATATATGAAAATCAATATTTGTTTGTTCGTATTTTATGCGTTCCTACACCGGTACACTGATCGTGTGAAATTTTGACCACAAATAATATTCGCAATGGAGAGTTGACGACCCGATTGTGTCACCCCTTTTTTGTAAAAAAATATTTAAAGTTCAAACCGGGCGAAATTGAGTAGGTACTCTTTTAGATAAAAATATATATAGATAAAAATTTTAGATAGTAACACTTATTTAGATTCTGGGAGTCTTTTTATTTTAATTTAAATCCACACAAGGGTCGATTTGAAATGCAATCTTACTTAATCTAATAATATATGAAAATCAATATTTGTTTGTTCGTATTTTATGCGTTCCTACACCGGTACACCGATCGTGTGAAATTTTGACCACAAATAATATTCGCAATGGAGAGTTGACGACCCCATTGTGTCACCCCTTTTTTGTAAAAAAAATATTTAAAGTTCAAACCGGGCGAAATTGAGTAGGTACTTTTTTAGATAAAAATATGTATAGATAAAAATTTTAGATAGTAGCTCTTATTTAGATTCTGGTAGTCTTTTTTAATTTAAATCCACACAAGAGTCGATTTGAAATGCAATCTTACTTAATCTAATAATATATGAAAATCAATATTTGTTTGTTCGTATTTTATGCGTTCCTACACCGGTACACCGATCGTGTGAAATTTTGACCACAAATAATATTCGCAATGGAGAGTTGACGCCTCGATTGTGTCACCCCTTTTTTGTAAAAAAATATTTAAAGTTCAAACCGGGCGAAATTGAGTAGGTACTCTTTTAGATAAAAATATATATAGATAAAAATTTTAGATAGTAACACTTATTTAGATTCTGGGAGTCTTTTTATTTTAATTTAAATCCACACAAGGGTCGATTTGAAATGCAATCTTACTTAATCTAATAATATATGAAAATCAATATTTGTTTGTTCGTATTTTATGCGTTCCTACACCGGTACACCGATCGTGTGAAATTTTGACCACAAATAATATTCGCAATGGAGAGTTGACGACCCCATTGTGTCACCCCTTTTTTGTAAAAAAAATATTTAAAGTTCAAACCGGGCGAAATTGAGTAGGTACTTTTTTAGATAAAAATATGTATAGATAAAAATTTTAGATAGTAGCACTTATTTAGATTCTGGGAGTCTTTTTTTAAATTTAAATCCACACAAGGGTCGATTTGAAATGCAATCTTACTTAATCTAATAATATATGAAAATCAATATTTGTTTGTTCGTATTTTATGCGTTCCTACACCGGTACACCGATCGTGTGAAATTTTGACCACAAATAATATTCGCAATGGAGAGTTGACGCCTCGATTGTGTCACCCCTTTTTTGTAAAAAAATATTTAAAGTTCAAACCGGGCGAAATTGAGTAGGTACTCTTTTAGATAAAAATATATATAGATAAAAATTTTAGATAGTAACACTTATTTAGATTCTGGGAGTCTTTTTATTTTAATTTAAATCCACACAAGGGTCGATTTGAAATGCAATCTTACTTAATCTAATAATATATGAAAATCAATATTTGTTTGTTCGTATTTTATGCGTTCCTACACCGGTACACCGATCGTGTGAAATTTTGACCACAAATAATATTCGCAATGGAGAGTAGACGACCCCATTGTGTCACCCCTTTTTTGTAAAAAAAATATTTAAAGTTCAAACCGGGCGAAATTGAGTAGGTACTTTTTTAGATAAAAATATGTATAGATAAAAATTTTAGATAGTAGCTCTTATTTAGATTCTGGTAGTCTTTTTTAATTTAAATCCACACAAGAGTCGATTTGAAATGCAATCTTACTTAATCTAATAATATATGAAAATCAATATTTGTTTGTTCGTATTTTATGCGTTCCTACACCGGTACACCGATCGTGTGAAATTTTGACCACAAATAATATTCGCAATGGAGAGTTGACGACTCGATTGTGTCACCCCTTTTTTGTAAAAAAATATTTAAAGTTCAAACCGGGCGAAATTGAGTAGGTACTCTTTTAGATAAAAATATGTATAGATAAAAATTTTAGATAGTAGCACTTATTTAGATTCTGGGAGTCTTTTTTTAAATTTAAATCCACACAAGGGTCGATTTGAAATGCAATCTTACTTAATCTAATATATGAAAATCAATATTTGTTTGTTCGTATTTTATGCGTTCCTACACCGGTACACCGATCGTGTGAAATTTTGACCACAAATAATATTCGCAATTTAGAGTTGACGACTCGATTGTGTCACCCCTTTTTTGTAAAAAAATATTTAAAGTTCAAACCGGGCGAAATTGAGTAGGTACTCTTTTAGATAAAAATATATATAGATAAAAATTTTAGATAGTAACACTTATTTATATTCTGGGAGTCTTTTTATTTTAATTTAAATCCACACAAGGGTCGATTTGAAATGCAATCTTACTTAATCTAATAATATATGAAAATCAATATTTGTTTGTTCGTATTTTATGCGTTCCTACACCGGTACACCGATCGTGTGAAATTTTGACCACAAATAATATTCGCAATGGAGAGTTGACGACCCCATTGTGTCACCCCTTTTTTGTAAAAAAAATATTTAAAGTTCAAACCGGGCGAAATTGAGTAGGTACTTTTTTAGATAAAAATATGTATAGATAAAAATTTTAGATAGTAGCTCTTATTTAGATTCTGGTAGTCTTTTTTAATTTAAATCCACACAAGAGTCGATTTGAAATGCAATCTTACTTAATCTAATAATATATGAAAATCAATATTTGTTTGTTCGTATTTTATGCGTTCCTACACCGGTACACCGATCGTGTGAAATTTTGACCACAAATAATATTCGCAATGGAGAGTTGACGACTCGATTGTGTCACCCCTTTTTTGTAAAAAAAATATTTAAAGTTCAAACCGGGCGAAATTGAGTAGGTACTCTTTTAGATAAAAATATGTATAGATAAAAATTTTAGATAGTAGCACTTATTTAGATTCTGGGAGTCTTTTTTTAAATTTAAATCCACACAAGGGTCGATTTGAAATGCAATCTTACTTAATCTAATATATGAAAATCAATATTTGTTTGTTCGTATTTTATGCGTTCCTACACCGGTACACCGATCGTGTGAAATTTTGACCACAAATAATATTCGCAATGGAGAGTTGACGACTGGATTGTGTCACCCCTTTTTTGTAAAAAAATATTTAAAGTTCAAACCGGGCGAAATTGAGTAGGTACTCTTTTAGATAAAAATATGTATAGATAAAAATTTTAGATAGTAGCACTTATTTAGATTCTGGGAGTCTTTTTTTAAATTTAAATCCACACAAGGGTCGATTTGAAATGCAATCTTACTTAATCTAATATATGAAAATCAATATTTGTTTGTTCGTATTTTATGCGTTCCTACACCGGTACACCGATCGTGTGAAATTTTGACCACAAATAATATTCGCAATGGAGAGTTGACGACTCGATTGTGTCACCCCTTTTTTGTAAAAAAATATTTAAAGTTCAAACCGGGCGAAATTGAGTAGGTACTCTTTTAGATAAAAATATATATAGATAAAAATTTTAGATAGTAACACTTATTTAGATTCTGGGAGTCTTTTTATTTTAATTTAAATCCACACAAGGGTCGATTTGAAATGCAATCTTACTTAATCTAATAATATATGAAAATCAATATTTGTTTGTTCGTATTTTATGCGTTCCTACACCGGTACACCGATCGTGTGAAATTTTGACCACAAATAATATTCGCAATGGAGAGTTGACGACCCCATTGTGTCACCCCTTTTTTGTAAAAAAAATATTTAAAGTTCAAACCGGGCGAAATTGAGTAGGTACTTTTTTAGATAAAAATATGTATAGATAAAAATTTTAGATAGTAGCTCTTATTTAGATTCTGGGAGTCTTTTTTTAAATTTAAATCCACACAAGGGTCGATTTGAAATGCAATCTTACTTAATCTAATATATGAAAATCAATATTTGTTTGTTCGTATTTTATGCGTTCCTACACCGGTACACCGATCGTGTGAAATTTTGACCACAAATAATATTCGCAATTTAGAGTTGACGACTCGATTGTGTCACCCCTTTTTTGTAAAAAAATATTTAAAGTTCAAACCGGGCGAAATTGAGTAGGTACTCTTTTAGATAAAAATATATATAGATAAAAATTTTAGATAGTAACACTTATTTAGATTCTGGGAGTCTTTTTATTTTAATTTAAATCCACACAAGGGTCGATTTGAAATGCAATCTTACTTAATCTAATAATATATGAAAATCAATATTTGTTTGTTCGTATTTTATGCGTTCCTACACCGGTACACCGATCGTGTGAAATTTTGACCACAAATAATATTCGCAATGGAGAGTTGACGACCCCATTGTGTCACCCCTTTTTTGTAAAAAAAATATTTAAAGTTCAAACCGGGCGAAATTGAGTAGGTACTTTTTTAGATAAAAATATGTATAGATAAAAATTTTAGATAGTAGCTCTTATTTAGATTCTGGTAGTCTTTTTTAATTTAAATCCACACAAGAGTCGATTTGAAATGCAATCTTACTTAATCTAATAATATATGAAAATCAATATTTGTTTGTTCGTATTTTATGCGTTCCTACACCGGTACACCGATCGTGTGAAATTTTGACCACAAATAATATTCGCAATGGAGAGTTGACGACTCGATTGTGTCACCCCTTTTTTGTAAAAAAAATATTTAAAGTTCAAACCGGGCGAAATTGAGTAGGTACTCTTTTAAATAAAAATATGTATAGATAAAAATTTTAGATAGTAGCACTTATTTAGATTCTGGGAGTCTTTTTTTAAATTTAAATCCACACAAGGGTCGATTTGAAATGCAATCTTACTTAATCTAATATATGAAAATCAATATTTGTTTGTTCGTATTTTATGCGTTCCTACACCGGTACACCGATCGTGTGAAATTTTGACCACAAATAATATTCGCAATGGAGAGTTGACGACTCGATTGTGTCACCCCTTTTTTGTAAAAAAATATTTAAAGTTCAAACCGGGCGAAATTGAGTAGGTACTCTTTTAGATAAAAATATATATAGATAAAAATTTTAGATAGTAACACTTATTTAGATTCTGGGAGTCTTTTTATTTTAATTTAAATCCACACAAGGGTCGATTTGAAATGCAATCTTACTTAATCTAATAATATATGAAAATCAATATTTGTTTGTTCGTATTTTATGCGTTCCTACACCGGTACACCGATCGTGTGAAATTTTGACCACAAATAATATTCGCAATGGAGAGTTGACGACCCCATTGTGTCACCCCTTTTTTGTAAAAAAAATATTTAAAGTTCAAACCGGGCGAAATTGAGTAGGTACTCTTTTAAATAAAAATATGTATAGATAAAAATTTTAGATAGTAGCACTTATTTAGATTCTGGGAGTCTTTTTTTAAATTTAAATCCACACAAGGGTCGATTTGAAATGCAATCTTACTTAATCTAATATATGAAAATCAATATTTGTTTGTTCGTATTTTATGCGTTCCTACACCGGTACACCGATCGTGTGAAATTTTGACCACAAATAATATTCGCAATTTAGAGTTGACGACTCGATTGTGTCACCCCTTTTTTGTAAAAAAATATTTAAAGTTCAAACCGGGCGAAATTGAGTAGGTACTCTTTTAGATAAAAATATATATAGATAAAAATTTTAGATAGTAACACTTATTTAGATTCTGGGAGTCTTTTTATTTTAATTTAAATCCACACAAGGGTCGATTTGAAATGCAATCTTACTTAATCTAATAATATATGAAAATCAATATTTGTTTGTTCGTATTTTATGCGTTCCTACACCGGTACACCGATCGTGTGAAATTTTGACCACAAATAATATTCGCAATGGAGAGTTGACGACCCCATTGTGTCACCCCTTTTTTGTAAAAAAAATATTTAAAGTTCAAACCGGGCGAAATTGAGTAGGTACTTTTTTAGATAAAAATATGTATAGATAAAAATTTTAGATAGTAGCTCTTATTTAGATTCTGGTAGTCTTTTTTAATTTAAATCCACACAAGAGTCGATTTGAAATGCAATCTTACTTAATCTAATAATATATGAAAATCAATATTTGTTTGTTCGTATTTTATGCGTTCCTACACCGGTACACCGATCGTGTGAAATTTTGACCACAAATAATATTCGCAATGGAGAGTTGACGACTCGATTGTGTCACCCCTTTTTTGTAAAAAAAATATTTAAAGTTCAAACCGGGCGAAATTGAGTAGGTACTCTTTTAAATAAAAATATGTATAGATAAAAATTTTAGATAGTAGCACTTATTTAGATTCTGGGAGTCTTTTTTTAAATTTAAATCCACACAAGGGTCGATTTGAAATGCAATCTTACTTAATCTAATATATGAAAATCAATATTTGTTTGTTCGTATTTTATGCGTTCCTACACCGGTACACCGATCGTGTGAAATTTTGACCACAAATAATATTCGCAATTTAGAGTTGACGACTCGATTGTGTCACCCCTTTTTTGTAAAAAAATATTTAAAGTTCAAACCGGGCGAAATTGAGTAGGTACTCTTTTAGATAAAAATATATATAGATAAAAATTTTAGATAGTAACACTTATTTAGATTCTGGGAGTCTTTTTATTTTAATTTAAATCCACACAAGGGTCGATTTGAAATGCAATCTTACTTAATCTAATAATATATGAAAATCAATATTTGTTTGTCCGTATTTTATGCGTTCCTACACCGGTACACCGATCGTGTGAAATTTTGACCACAAATAATATTCGCAATGGAGAGTTGACGACCCCATTGTGTCACCCCTTTTTTGTAAAAAAAATATTTAAAGTTCAAACCGGGCGAAATTGAGTAGGTACTTTTTTAGATAAAAATATGTATAGATAAAAATTTTAGATAGTAGCTCTTATTTAGATTTTGGTAGTCTTTTTTAATTTAAATCCACACAAGAGTCGATTTGAAATGCAATCTTACTTAATCTAATAATATATGAAAATCAATATTTGTTTGTTCGTATTTTATGCGTTCCTACACCGGTACACCGATCGTGTGAAATTTTGACCACAAATAATATTCGCAATGGAGAGTTGACGACTCGATTGTGTCACCCCTTTTTTGTAAAAAAATATTTAAAGTTCAAACCGGGCGAAATTGAGTAGGTACTCTTTTAGATAAAAATATGTATAGATAAAAATTTTAGATAGTAGCACTTATTTAGATTCTGGGAGTCTTTTTTTAAATTTAAATCCACACAAGGGTCGATTTGAAATGCAATCTTACTTAATCTAATATATGAAAATCAATATTTGTTTGTTCGTATTTTATGCGTTCCTACACCGGTACACCGATCGTGTGAAATTTTGACCACAAATAATATTCGCAATGGAGAGTTGACGACTCGATTGTGTCACCCCTTTTTTGTAAAAAAATATTTAAAGTTCAAACCGGGCGAAATTGAGTAGGTACTCTTTTAGATAAAAATATGTATAGATAAAAATTTTAGATAGTAGCACTTATTTAGATTCTGGGAGTCTTTTTTTAAATTTAAATCCACACAAGGGTCGATTTGAAATGCAATCTTACTTAATCTAATATATGAAAATCAATATTTGTTTGTTCGTATTTTATGCGTTCCTACACCGGTACACCGATCGTGTGAAATTTTGACCACAAATAATATTCGCAATTTAGAGTTGACGACTCGATTGTGTCACCCCTTTTTTGTAAAAAAATATTTAAAGTTCAAACCGGGCGAAATTGAGTAGGTACTCTTTTAGATAAAAATATATATAGATAAAAATTTTAGATAGTAACACTTATTTAGATTCTGGGAGTCTTTTTATTTTAATTTAAATCCACACAAGGGTCGATTTGAAATGCAATCTTACTTAATCTAATAATATATGAAAATCAATATTTGTTTGTTCGTATTTTATGCGTTCCTACACCGGTACACCGATCGTGTGAAATTTTGACCACAAATAATATTCGCAATGGAGAGTTGACGACCCCATTGTGTCACCCCTTTTTTGTAAAAAAAATATTTAAAGTTCAAACCGGGCGAAATTGAGTAGGTACTTTTTTAGATAAAAATATGTATAGATAAAAATTTTAGATAGTAGCTCTTATTTAGATTCTGGTAGTCTTTTTTAATTTAAATCCACACAAGAGTCGATTTGAAATGCAATCTTACTTAATCTAATATATGAAAATCAATATTTGTTTGTTCGTATTTTATGCGTTCCTACACCGGTACACCGATCGTGTGAAATTTTGACCACAAATAATATTCGCAATGGAGAGTTGACGACTCGATTGTGTCACCCCTTTTTTGTAAAAAAAATATTTAAAGTTCAAACCGGGCGAAATTGAGTAGGTACTCTTTTAGATAAAAATATATATAGATAAAAATTTTAGATAGTAACACTTATTTAGATTCTGGGAGTCTTTTTATTTTAATTTAAATCCACACAAGGGTCGATTTGAAATGCAATCTTACTTAATCTAATAATATATGAAAATCAATATTTGTTTGTTCGTATTTTATGCGTTCCTACACCGGTACACCGATCGTGTGAAATTTTGAGCACAAATAGTATTCGCAATGGAGAGTTGACGACCCCATTGTGTCACCCCTTTTTTGTAAAAAAAATATTTAAAGTTCAAACCGGGCGAAATTGAGTAGGTACTTTTTTAAATAAAAATATGTATAGATAAAAATTTTAGATAGTAGCTCTTATTTAGATTCTGGTAGTCTTTTTTAATTTAAATCCACACAAGAGTCGATTTGAAATGCAATCTTACTTAATCTAATAATATATGAAAATCAATATTTGTTTGTTCGTATTTTATGCGTTCCTACACCGGTACACCGATCGTGTGAAATTTTGACCACAAATAATATTCGCAATGGAGAGTTGACGACTCGATTGTGTCACCCCTTTTTTGTAAAAAAATATTTAAAGTTCAAACCGGGCGAAATTGAGTAGGTACTCTTTTAGATAAAAATATATATAGATAAAAATTTTAGATAGTAACACTTATTTAGATTCTGGGAGTCTTTTTATTTTAATTTAAATCCACACAAGGGTCGATTTGAAATGCAATCTTACTTAATCTAATATATGAAAATCAATATTTGTTTGTTCGTATTTTATGCGTTCCTACACCGGTACACCGATCGTGTGAAATTTTGACCACAAATAATATTCGCAATGGAGAGTTGACGACTCGATTGTGTCACCCCTTTTTTGTAAAAAAATATTTAAAGTTCAAACCGGGCGAAATTGAGTAGGTACTCTTTTAGATAAAAATATGTATAGATAAAAATTTTAGATAGTAGCACTTATTTAGATTCTGGGAGTCTTTTTTTAAATTTAAATCCACACAAGGGTCGATTTGAAATGCAATCTTACTTAATCTAATATATGAAAATCAATATTTGTTTGTTCGTATTTTATGCGTTCCTACACCGGTACACCGATCGTGTGAAATTTAGACCACAAATAATATTCGCAATGGAGAGTTGACGACCCGGTTGTGTCACCCTTTTTTTGTAAAAAAAATATTTAAAGTTCAAACCGGGCGAAATTGAGTAGGTACTTTTTTAGATAAAAATATGTATAGATAAAAATTTTAGATAGTAGCTCTTATTTAGATTCTGGTAGTCTTTTTTAATTTAAATCCACACAAGAGTCGATTTGAAATGCAATCTTACTTAATCTAATATATGAAAATCAATATTTGTTTGTTCGTATTTTATGCGTTCCTACACCGGTACACCGATCGTGTGAAATTTTGACCACAAATAATATTCGCAATGGAGAGTTGACGACTCGATTGTGTCACCCCTTTTTTGTAAAAAAAATATTTAAAGTTCAAACCGGGCGAAATTGAGTAGGTACTCTTTTAGATAAAAATATATATAGATAAAAATTTTAGATAGTAACACTTATTTAGATTCTGGGAGTCTTTTTATTTTAATTTAAATCCACACAAGGGTCGATTTGAAATGCAATCTTACTTAATCTAATAATATATGAAAATCAATATTTGTTTGTTCGTATTTTATGCGTTCCTACACCGGTACACCGATCGTGTGAAATTTTGAGCACAAATAGTATTCGCAATGGAGAGTTGACGACCCCATTGTGTCACCCCTTTTTTGTAAAAAAAATATTTAAAGTTCAAACCGGGCGAAATTGAGTAGGTACTTTTTTAAATAAAAATATGTATAGATAAAAATTTTAGATAGTAGCTCTTATTTAGATTCTGGTAGTCTTTTTTAATTTAAATCCACACAAGAGTCGATTTGAAATGCAATCTTACTTAATCTAATAATATATGAAAATCAATATTTGTTTGTTCGTATTTTATGCGTTCCTACACCGGTACACCGATCGTGTGAAATTTTGACCACAAATAATATTCGCAATGGAGAGTTGACGACTCGATTGTGTCACCCCTTTTTTGTAAAAAAATATTTAAAGTTCAAACCGGGCGAAATTGAGTAGGTACTCTTTTAGATAAAAATATATATAGATAAAAATTTTAGATAGTAACACTTATTTAGATTCTGGGAGTCTTTTTATTTTAATTTAAATCCACACAAGGGTCGATTTGAAATGCAATCTTACTTAATCTAATATATGAAAATCAATATTTGTTTGTTCGTATTTTATGCGTTCCTACACCGGTACACCGATCGTGTGAAATTTTGACCACAAATAATATTCGCAATGGAGAGTTGACGACTCGATTGTGTCACCCCTTTTTTGTAAAAAAATATTTAAAGTTCAAACCGGGCGAAATTGAGTAGGTACTCTTTTAGATAAAAATATGTATAGATAAAAATTTTAGATAGTAGCACTTATTTAGATTCTGGGAGTCTTTTTTTAAATTTAAATCCACACAAGGGTCGATTTGAAATGCAATCTTACTTAATCTAATATATGAAAATCAATATTTGTTTGTTCGTATTTTATGCGTTCCTACACCGGTACACCGATCGTGTGAAATTTAGACCACAAATAATATTCGCAATGGAGAGTTGACGACCCGGTTGTGTCACCCTTTTTTTGTAAAAAAAATATTTAAAGTTCAAACCGGGCGAAATTGAGTAGGTACTCTTTTAGATAAAAATATATATAGATAAAAATTTTAGATAGTAACACTTATTTAGATTCTGGGAGTCTTTTTATTTTAATTTAAATCCACACAAGGGTCGATTTGAAATGCAATCTTACTTAATCTAATATATGAAAATCAATATTTGTTTGTTCGTATTTTATGCGTTCCTACACCGGTACACCGATCGTGTGAAATTTTGACCACAAATAATATTCGCAATGGAGAGTTGACGACTCGATTGTGTCACCCCTTTTTTGTAAAAAAATATTTAAAGTTCAAACCGGGCGAAATTGAGTAGGTACTCTTTTAGATAAAAATATGTATAGATAAAAATTTTAGATAGTAGCACTTATTTAGATTCTGGGAGTCTTTTTTTAAATTTAAATCCACACAAGGGTCGATTTGAAATGCAATCTTACTTAATCTAATAATATATAAAAATCAATATTTGTTTGTTCGTATTTTATGCGTTCGCACACCGGTACACCGATCGTGTGAAATTTTGACCACAAATAATATTCGCAATGGAGAGTTGACGACCCTATTCTGTCACCCTTTTTTTGTAAAAAAATATTTAAAGTTCAAACCGGGCGAAATTGAGTAGATACTCTTTAAGATAAAAATATATATAGATAAAAATTTTAGATAGTAGCACTTATTTAGATTCTGGGAGTCTTTTTTTAAATTTACATCCACATAAGGGTCGATTTGAAATGCAATCTTACTTAATCTAATATATGAAAATCAAGATTTGTTTGTTCGTATTTTATGCGTTCCTACACCGGTGCACCGATCGTGTGAAGTTTTGACCACAAATAATATTCCCAATGGAGAGTTGACGACTCGATTGTGTCACCCCTTTTTTGTAAAAAAATATTTAAAGTTCAAACCGGGCAAAATTGAGTAGGTACTCTTTTAGATAAAAATATATATAGATAAAAAATTTAGATAGTAGCACTTATTTAGATTCTGGGAGTATTCTTTTTTAATTTAAATCCACACAAGGGTCGATTTGAAATGCAATCATACCTAATCTAATATATGAAAATCAATATTTGTTTGTTCGTATTTTATGCGTTCGCACACCGGTACACCGATCGTGTGAAATTTTGGCCACAAATAATATTCGCAATGGAGAGTTGACGACCCTATTGTGTCACCCCTTTTTTGTAAAAAAATATTTAAAGTTCAAACCGGGCGAAATTGAGTAGGTACTCTTTTAGATAAAAATATATATATGTAGATACAAATTTTAGATAGTAGCACTTACCTATTTAGATTCTATGAGACTTTTTTTTTAATTTAAATCCACACAAGGGTCGACTTGAAATGCAATCTTACTTAATCTAATATATGAAAATCAATATTTGTTTGTTCGTATTTTATGCGTTCCTACACCGGTGCACCGATCGTGTGAAATTTTGACCACAAATAATATTCGCAATGGAGAGTTGACGAACCGATTGTGTCACCCCTTTTTTGTAAAAAAATATTTAAAGTTCAAACCGGGCGAAATTGAGTAGGTACTCTTTTAGATAAAAATATATATAGATAAAAATTTTAGATAGTAGCACTTATTTAGATTCTATGAGACTTTTTTTTAAATTTAAATCCACACAAGGGTCGATTTGAAATGCAATCTTACTTAATCTAATAATATATGAAAATCAATATTTGTTTGTTTGTATTTTATGCGTTCCTGCACCGGTACACCGATCGTGTGAAATTTAGACCACAAATAATATTCCCAATGGAGAGTTGACGACCCGATTGTGCACCCCTTTTTTGTAAAAAAATGTTTAAAGCTCAAACCGGGCGAAATTGAGTAGGTAGTCTTTTAGATAAAAATATATATAGATAAAAATTTTAGATAGTAGCACTTATTTAGATTCTGGGAGTCTTTTTTTAAATTTACATCCACACAAGGGTCGATTTGAAATGCAATCTTACTTAATCTAATATATGAAAATCAATATTTGTTTGTTCGTATTTTATGCGTTCCTACACCGGTACACCGATCGTGTGAAATTTTGACCACAAATAATATTCGCAATGGAGAGTTGACGACCCGATTGTGTCACCCCTTTTGTGTAAAAAAATATTTAAAGTTCAAACCGGGCGAAATTGAGTAGGTACTCTTTTAGATAAAAATATATATAGATAAAAATTTTAGATAGTAGCACTTATTTAGATTCTGGGAGTCTTTTTATTTTAATTTAAATCCACACAAGGGTCGATTTAAAATGCAATCTTACTTAATCTAATAATATATGAAAATCAATATTTGTTTGTTCGTATTTTATGCGTTCCTACACCGGTACACCGATCGTGTGAAATTTAGACCACAAATAATATTCGCAATGGAGAGTTGACGACCCGATTGTGTCACCCTTTTTTTGTAAAAAAATATTTAAAGTCCAAACCGGGCGAAATTGAGTAGGTACTCTTTTAGATAAAAATATATATAGATAAAAATTTTAGATAGTAGCACTTATTTAGATTCTGGGAGTCTTTTTATTTTAATTTAAATCCACACAAGGGTCGATTTGAAATGCAATCTTACTTAATCTAATAATATATGAAAATCAATATTTGTTTGTTCGTATTTTATGCGTTCCTACACCGGTACACCGATCGTGTGAAATTTAGACCACAAATAATATTCGCAATGGAGAGTTGACGACCCGATTGTGTCACCCCTTTTTTGTAAAAAAATATTTAAAGTCCAAACCGGGCGAAATTGAGTAGGTACTCTTTTAGATAAAAATATATATAGATAAAAATTTTAGATAGTAGCACTTATTTAGATTCTGGGAGTCTTATTTTAAATTTAAATCCACACAAGGGTCGATTTGAAATGCAATCTTACTTAATCTAATATATGAAAATCAATATTTGTTTGTTCGTATTTTATGCGTTCCTACACCGGTACACCGATCGTGTGAAATTTTGACCACAAATAATATTCGCAATGGAGAGTTGACGACCCTATTGTCACCCTTTTTTTGTAAAAAAATATTTAAAGTTCAAACCGGGCGAAATTGAGTAGGTACTCTTTTAGATAAAAATATATATAGATAAAAATTTTAGATAGTAGCACTTATTTAGATTCTGGGAGTCTTTTTTTTTTAAATTTACATCCACACAAGGGTCGATTTGAAATGCAATCTTACTTAATCTAATATATGAAAATCAATATTTGTTTGTTCGTATTTTATGCGTTCCTACACCGGTACACCGATCGTGTGAAATTTTGACCACAAATAATATTCGCAATGGAGAGTTGACGACCCGATTGTGTCACCCCTTTTGTGTAAAAAAATATTTAAAGTTCAAACCGGGCGAAATTGAGTAGGTACTCTTTTAGATAAAAATATATATAGATAAAAATTTTAGATAGTAGCACTTATTTAGATTCTGGGAGTCTTTTTTTTTTATTTAAATCCACACAAGGGTCGATTTGAAATGCAATCTTACTTAATCTAATAATATATGAAAATCAATATTTGTTTGTTCGTATTTTATGCGTTCCTACACCGGTGCACCGATCGTGTGAAATTTTGACCACAAATAATATTCGCAATGGAGAGTTGACGACCCGATTGTGTGATCCCTTTTTTGTAAAAAAATATTTAGTTTAAACCGCGGCGAAATTGAGTAGGTCTTATTTTAGATAAAAATGTCAGTGACCAGGTCCAATCGGATGAGATGTGATTTACTTTATTTTTGGGGTAAGCTAGTAGTATAATAATTATGAAAAACGATAGGAACAGTGCATTATTTGCGCTTTGAAGTAATACGTTCGTTTTGTGAACACAATTAAATTTCTGAGTCGTTAAAACCCCCATTGCTAATAGAAACAGTCACCTTTTTTCTCCCGCCTCGTCACACCGCAGAAGATTATGTAACTAACGTGGATCCGAGATGACTCATCGCTGTAGCGGCGTCATCAATTACTAGAATGTTCTGTATTTACAGGTTTTTCCACATATCGGGTTCCTCAAGTTGTTAACTTATGTCTCTCAAGTTCTAAGATGCATAGATTATTGAAGATCTCAAGCTCTTTAGGTTTCCAGAATATCAAGCTCCTTCAAATTATTTTTCTGAAAATGTGAGCTTCCCAAATATCTCAGGTTTTCAAAGATCTCAAGTTTCTCCAGTGCTCTAGATATTTTTTTACTTTTTCCAGATTTCAAGTTTTTTCAAATATCGGGTTCCTCAAGTTGTTCTGTTCTCAAATGCATAGATTATTGAAGATCTCAAGCTCGGTAGGTTTCCAAAATCTCAAGCTCCTCCAAATTATTTTTGTCAAAATGTCAGCTTCTCAAATATATCAGGTTTTTCAAAATCTCAAGCTTTTCCAGTGCTCTAGATATTTTTTTTTTTCATTTTTTCAGAACTCAGGTTTCTCCAAATATCGGGTTCCTCAAGTTCTTAACTTATGTCTCTCAAGTTATCAGATGTATAGATTATTCAAGATCTCAAGCTGCCTAGGTTTCCAAAATGTCAAGCTCCTCCAAATCACTTTTCTCAAAATGTCAGCTTCCCAAATATCTCAGGTTTTTCAAAATCTCAAGTTTCTCCACTGCTCTGGATATTTTTTAAATTTTTTTAGATCTCAGGTTTTTCCAAATATCGGGTTCCTCAAGTTCTTAACTTATGCCTCTCAAGTTCTCAGATGCATAAATGATTGAAGATCTCAAGCTCGCTAGGATCCCAGAATCTCAAGCTCCTTCAAATTATTTTTCTCAAAATGTCAGCTTCCCAAATGTCTCAGGTTTTTCAAAATCTCAAGTTTCTCCAGTGCTCTAGATATTTTTTTACTTTTTCCAGATTTCAAGTTTTTTCAAATATCGGGTTTCTCAAGTTGTTCTGTTCTCAGATGCATAGATTATTGAAGATCTCAAGCTCGGTAGGCTTCCAAAATCTCAAGCTCCTCCAAATTATTTTTGTCAAAATGTCAGCTTTTCAAATATATCAGGTTTTCCAAAATCTTAAGTTTATCCAGTGCTCTAGATTTTTTTTTTTTCATTTTTTCAGTACTTAGGTTTTTCCAAATATCGGGTTCCTCAAGTTGTTAACTTATGTCTCTCAAGTTCTCAGATGCATAGTTTATTGAAGATCTCAAAATCTCAAGCTCCTCCAAATTATTTTTGTCAAAATGTCAGCTTCTCAAATATATCAGGTTTTTCAAAATCTCAAGCTTTTCCAGTGCTCTAGATAATTTTTTTTTTATTTTTTCAGAACTCAGGTTTTTCCAAATATCGGGTTCCTCAAGTTCTTAACTTTTGTCTCTCAAGTTCTCAGATGTATAGATTATTAAAGATCTCAAGGTGTCTAGGTTTCCAAAATGTCAAGCTCCTCCAAATTACTTTTCTCAAAATGTCAGCTTCCCAAATATCTCAGGTTTTTCAAAATCTCAAGTTTCTCCACTGCTCTGGATATTTTTTACATTTTTTAGATCTCAGGTTTTTCCAAATATCGGGTTCCTCAAGTTCTTAACTTATGCCTCTCAAGTTCTCAGATGCATAAATGATTAAAGATCTCAAGCTCGCTAGGATTCCAGAATCTCAAGCTCCTTCAAATTATTTTTCTCAAAATGTCAGCTTCCCAAATATCTCAGGTTTTTCAAAATCTCAAGTTTCTCCAGTGCTCTAGATATCTTTTACTTTTTCCAGATTTCAAGTTTTTTCAAATATCGAGTTCCTCAAGTTGTTCTGTTCTCAGATGCATAGAATATTGAAGATCTCAAGCTCGGTAGATTTCCAAAATCTCAAGCTCCTCCAAATTATTTTTGTCAAAATGTCAGCTTCTCAAATATATCAGGTTTTTCAAAATCTCAAGCTTTTCCAGTGCTCTAGATATTTTTTTTTTCATTTTTTCAGAACTCAGGTTTTTCCAAATATCGGGTTCCTCAAGTTCTTAACTTATGTCTCTCAAGTTCTCAGATGTATAGATTATTAAAGATCTCAAGCTGTCCAGGTTTCCAAAATTTCAAGCTCTTCCAAATTACTTTTCTCAAAATGTCAGCTTCCCAAATATCTCAGGTTTTTCAAAATCTCAAGTTTCTCCACTGCTCTAGATATTTTGTACATTTTTTTAGATCTCAGGTTTTTCCAAAGATCGGGTTCCTCAAGTTCTTAACTTATGCCTCTCAAGTTCTCAGTTGCATAAATGATTGAAGATCTCAAGCTCGCTAGGTTTCCAGAATCTCAAGCTCCTTCAAATTATTTTTCTCAAAATGTCAGCTTCCCAAATATCTCAGGTTTTTGAAAATATCGGGTTCCTCAAGTTCTTAACTTCGGCCTCTCAAGTTCTCAGATGCATAGATTATTGAAGATCTCAAGCTCCCTAGGTTTCCAGAATCTCAAGCTCCTTCAAATTACTTTTCTCAAAATGTCAGCTTCCAAATACCTCAGGTTTTTCAAAATCTCAAGTTTCTCCAGTGCTCTAGATATCTTTTACTTTTTCCAGATTTCAAGTTTTTTCAAATATCGAGTTCCTCAAGTTGTTCTGTTCTCAGATGCACAGAATATTGAAGATCTCAAGCTCGGTAGGTTTCCAAAATCTCAAGCTCCTCCAAATTATTTTTGTCAAAATGTCAGCTTCTCAAATATATCAGGTTTTTCAAAATCTCAAGCTTTTCCAGTGCTCTAGATATTTTTTTTTTCATTTTTTCAGAACTCAGGTTTTTCCAAATATCGGGTTCCTCAAGTTCTTAACTTATGTCTCTCAAGTTCTCAGATGTATAGATTATTAAAGATCTCAAGCTGTCCAGGTTTCCAAAATGTCAAGCTCTTCCAAATTACTTTTCTCAAAATGTCAGCTTCCCAAATATCTCAGGTTTTTCAAAATCTCAAGTTTCTCCACTGCTCTAGATATTTTGTACATTTTTTTAGATCTCAGGTTTTTCCAAATATCGGGTTCCTCAAGTTCTTAACTTATGCCTCTCAAGTTCTCAGTTGCATAAATGATTGAAGATCTCAAGCTCGCTAGGTTTCCAGAATCTCAAGCTCCTTCAAATTATTTTTCTCAAAATGTCAGCTTCCCAAATATCTCAGGTTTTTGAAAATATCGGGTTCCTCAAGTTCTTAACTTCTGCCTCTCAAGTTCTCAGATGCATAGATTATTGAAGATCTCAAGCTCCCTAGGTTTCCAGAATCTCAAGCTTCTTCAAATTACTTTTCTCAAAATGTCAGCTTCCAAATACCTCAGGTTTTTCAAAATCTCAAGTTTCTCCAGTGCTCTAGATATTTTTTAATTTTTTTTTAGATCTCAGGTTTTTCTAAATATCGGGTTCCTCAAGTTCTTAACTTATGCCTCTCAAGTTCTCAGACGCAAAGATTATTGAAGATCTCAAGCTCCCTAGGTTTCCAAAATCTCAAGCTCCTTCAAATTATTTTTCTCAAAATGTGAGCTTAACAAATATCTCAGGTTTTTCAAAATCTCAAGTTTCTGCACTGCTCTAGATATTTTTTACATTTTTTTAGATCTCAGGTCTTTTCAAATATTGGGTTCCTCAAGTTGTTCTGTGCTCAGATGCATAGATTATTGAAGATCTCAAGTTCGGTAGGTTTCCAAAATCTCTAGCTCCTCCAAATTATTTTTGTCAAAATGTCAGCTTCTCAATTATATCAGGTTTTTTAAAATCTCAAGTTTTTCTAGTGCTCTAGATATTTTTTTTTTCATTTTTTCAGAACTCAGGTGTTTCCAAATATCGGGTTCCTCAAGTTTATAACTTATGCCTCTCAAGTTCTCAGATGCATAGATTATTGAAGATCTCAAGCTCCCTAAGTTTCCAGAATGTCAAGCTCCTTCAAATTATTTTTCTCAAACTGTCAGCTTCCCAAATATCTCAGTTTTTTCAAAATCTCAAGTTTCTCCAGTGCTCTAGATATTTTTTACATTTTTTTAGATCTCAGGTTTTTTCAAATATCGGGTTCCCCAAGTTGTTGTGTTCTCAGATGCATACGTTATTGAAGATCTCAAGCTTGGTAGGTTTCCAAAATCTCAAGCTCCTCCAAATTACTTTTCACAAATATGTCAGCTTCCCAAATACCTCAGGCTTTTCAAAATCTCAAGTTTCTCCAGTGCTCTAGATATTTTTTAAATTTTATTAGTTCTCAGGTTTTTCTAAATATCTAGTTCCTCAAGTTCTTAACTTATGCCTCTCAAGTTCTCAGATGCATAGATTATTGAAGATCTCAAGCTCCCTAGGTTTCCAGAATCTCAAGCTCCTTCAAATTATTTTTCTCAAAATGTCAGCTTCCCAAATATCTCAGGTTTTTCAAAATCTCAAGATTCTCCAGTGCTCTAGATATTTTTTACATTTTTTCAGACCTCAGGTTTTTTTAAATATCGAGATCCTCAAGTTCTTAACTTATGTCTCTTAAGTTCTCAGATGCATAGATTATTGAAGATCTCAAGCTCCTTAGGTTTCCAAAATTTCAAGCTCCTCCAAATTATTTTTCTCAAAATGTCAGCTTCCCAAATATCTCAGGTTTTTCAAAATCTCAAATTTCTCCAGTGCTCTAGATATTTTTTTACTTTTTCCAGATTTCAATTTTTTTCAAATATCGGGATCCTCAAGTTCTGAACTTATGCCTCTCAAGTTCTCAGATGCATAGATTATTGAAAATCTCAAGCTGCGTAGGTTTCCAAAATCTCAAGCTTCTCCAAATTACTTTTCTCAAAATATCAGCTTCCCAAATATCTCATGCTTTTCAAAATCTCAAGTTTCTCCAGTCCTCTAGACAGTTTTTACATTTTTTCATTCCTCAGGTTTATCCAAATATCGGGTTCCTCAAGTTCTTAACTTATGTCTTTCAAGTTCTCAGATGCATAGATTATTAAAGATCTCAAGCTCCTTAGGTTTCCAGAATCTCAAGCTCCTTCAAATTATTTTTCTCAAAATGTCAGCTACCCAAATATCTCAAGTTTCTCCAGTGCTCTAGAGATTTTTTTACATTTTTTCAGACCTCAGGTTTTACCAAATATCGGGTTCCTCAAGTTCTTAACTTATGCCTCTCAAGTTCTCAGATGCATAGATTATTGAAGATCTCAAGCTCCCTAGGTTTCGAAAATCTCAAGCTCCTCTAAATTATTTTTCTCAAAATGTCAGCTTCCCAAATATCTCATGTTTTTCAAAATCTCAAGTTTCTCCAGTCTCTAGATATTTTTTACATTTTTTCAGACTTCAGGTTTTTTTAAATATCGAGATCCTCAAGTTCTTAACTTATGTCTCTTAAGTTCTCAGATGCATAGATTATTGAAGATCTCAAGCTCCCTAGGTTTCCAAAATTTCAAGCTCCTCCAAATTATTTTTCTCGAAATGTCAGCTTCCCAAATATCTCATGTTTTTCAAAATCTCAAGTTTCTCCAGTCCTATAGAGATTTTTTACATTTTTTCAGACCTCAGGATTTACCAAATATCGGGATCCTCAAGTTCTTAACTTATGCCTCTCAAGTTCTCAGATGCATAGATTATTGAAAATCTCAAGCTGCGTAGGTTTCCAAAATCTCAAGCTTCTCCAAATTACTTTTCTCAAAATATCAGCTTCCCAAATATCTCATGTTTTTCAAAATCTCAAGTTTCTCCAGTCCTATAGAGATTTTTTACATTTTTTCAGACCTCAGGTTTTTCCAAATATCGGGTTCCTCAAGTTCTTAACTTATGCCTCTCAAGTTCTCAGATGCATAGATTATTGAAGATCTCAAGCTCCCTAGGTTTCCAAAATCTCAAGCTCCTCTAAATTACTTTTCTCAAAATGTCAGCTTCCCAAATATCTCATGTTTTTCAAAATCTCAAGTTTCTCCAGTCTCTAGATATTTTTTACATTTTTTCAGACCTCAGGTTTTTTTAAATATCAAGATCCTCAAGTTCTTAACTTATGTCTCTTAAGTTCTCAGATGCATAGATTATTGAAGATCTCAAGCTCCCTAGGTTTCCAAAATTTCAAGCTCCTCCAAATTATTTTTCTCAAAATGTCAGCTTCCCAAATATCTCAGGTTTTTCAAAATCTCAAATTTCTCCAGTGCTCTAGATATTTTTTTACTTTTTCCAGATTTCAGTTTTTTTCAAATATCGGGATCCTCAAGTTCTTAACTTATGCCTCTCAAGTTCGCAGATGCATAGATTATTGAAAATCTCAAGCTGCGTAGGTTTCCAAAATCTCAAGCTTCTCCAAATTACTTTTCTCAAAATATCAGCTTCCCAAATATCTCATGTTTTTCAAAATCTCAAGTTTCTCCAGTCCTCTAGATATTTTTTAAATTTTTTCATTCCTCAGGTTTATCCAAATATCGGGTTCCTCAAGTTCTTAACTTATGTCTCTCAAGTTCTCAGATGCATAGATTATTAAAGATCTCAAGCTCCTTAGGTTTCCAGAATCTCAAGCTCCTTCAAATTATTTTTCTCAAAATGTGAGCTTCCCAAATATCTCAGGTTTTTCAAAATCTCAAGTTTCTGCAGCGCTCTAGGTATTTTTTACATTTTTTTAGATCTCAGGTTTTTTCAAATATTGGGTTTCTCAAGTTGTTCTGTTCTCAGATGCATAGATTATTGAAGATCTCAAGTTCAGTAGGTTTCCAAAATCTCTAGCTCCTCCAAATTATTTTTGTCAAAATGTCAGCTTCTCAAATATATCAGGTTTTTTAAAATCTCAAGTTTTTCTAGTGCTCTAGATATTTTTTTTCATTTTTTCAGAACTCAGGTGTTTCCAAATATCGGGTTCCTCAAGTTTATAACTTATGCCTCTCAAGTTCTCAGATGCATAGATTATTGAAGATCTCAAGCTCCCTAAATTTTCAGAATCTCAAGCTCCTTCAAATTATTTTTCTCAAAATGTCAGCTTCCCAAATATCTCAGGTTTTCAAAATCTCAAGTTTTCAAATATCGGGTTCCCCAAGTTGTTGTGTTCTCAGATGCATACGTTATTGAAGATCTCAAGCTTGGTAGGTTTCCAAAATCTCAAGCTCCTCCAAATTACTTTTCACAAATATGTCGGCTTCCCAAATACCTCAGGTTTTTCAAAATCTCAAGTTTCTCCAGTGCTCTAGATATTTTTTTAGATCTCAGGTTTTTCTAAATATCGGGTTCCTCAAGTTCTTAACTTATGCCTCTCAAGTTCTCAGATGCATAGATTATTGAAAATCTCAAGCTGCGTAGGTTTCCAAAATCTCAAGCTCCTCCAAATTACTTTTCTCAAAATATCAGCTTCTTAAATATCTCATGTTTTTCAAAATCTCAAGTTTCTGCAGTCCTATAGAGATTTTTTACATTTTTTCAGACCTCAGGTTTTTCCAAATATCGGGTTCCTCAAGTTCTTAACTTATGCCTCTCAAGTTCTCAGATGCATAGATTATTGAAGATCTCAAGCTGCCTAGGTTTCCAGAATCTCAAGCTCCTTGGAATTATTTTTTTCAAAATGTCAGCTTCCCAAATATCTCATGTTTTTAAAATCTCAAGTTTCTCCAGTGCTCTAGATATTTTTGTACTTTTTCCAGATTTCAGGTTTTTTCAAATATGGGGTTCCTCAAGTTCTTAACTTATGTCTCTCAAGTTCTCAGATGCATAGATTATTGAGGATCTCAACCTGCCTAGGTTTCCAAAATCTCAAGCTCCTCCAAATTACTTTTTTCAAAATGTCAGCTTCTCAAATATCTCATGTTTTTCAAAATCTCAAGTTTCTCCAGTCCTCTAGATGTTTTTTACATTTTTTCAGAGATCAGGTTTTTCCAAATATCGGGTTCCTCAAGTTTTTTACTTATGTCTCACAAGTTCTTAGATGCATAGATTATTGAAGATCTCAAGCTCCCTAGGTTTCCAAAATTTCAAGCTCCTCCAAATTATTTTTCTCAAAATGTCAGCTTCCCAAATATCTCAGTATGTACTCGAGTATGACATCATCGTCAAAAAAGATTTAGGCGCCGGTATATTTATTGGAGGACGTTCCAGCGGGAGTCAGTCTGTCGTATCATCGAGTCTAGTCAGTCAAACCAGTCGCATTGAAATCGAAGATCAGGGTTACAAGATAGTGACACAGAAACTAAAGATCGACGATGGTGGAGCAAATGTTACCGTTCGTTCGCACTCGTTCGCATTCTCGAGGATTTATTGCTTAAGTGTAGACTTGCATTCGCAGCGTATTTTATTGAAAAGCTACAAGAAGAAAAAAGAAAAAGCAAACAAAGAACGGTTTGGATGAGTGATTTATACTTAAGTAGAAATAAATATGATGGTATGAACTTACTATCCGACTTTAATGACATAATATTTTTAAAAAACTTCACCAGAATGTCACGACAAAATTTTTCTATTCTTATAGAATTTTTTAGGAGCTTTTATCTCTTTTGTCAGTAATTAAAAATCTCTTACATCTTGAATATTACTACTATTAAGCATTATTGGGATTACCGATGTGATAAAAGAAGAAATCACTTGCAAAAGAATGCACTAGACAATTGTTACACTAAAAAAATCTTTACACTACAAAATCTTTAACAAATTATTTAAACAAACTTTTTACCAACCTAACAAATTATTGCAAACTAAAATGTTACTCTTGCCAATTCAACTACACGACCTCAACCTAATTTGCTTTTTAAATTTATTTTTATTTTTGTGGGTTATAAATATTGCTTACAATTAGACCATCCGTGTCCAATTTGACTGTTGAACTTTATGTTGCGGTGGTTGCCTCAAATGTTAGTTTATTACGTGGTATGCTCCACGGAACCACGGGTAGCTAAAAGTCGGAGTATGGAACTCCAGATGTCAACTGTCTAGTTTGGCAGGAGGGAAAAATAAAGTCGATTCAGTATTATAGTTTAATGGTCACCCTATTTACAACTATTTACAATATATTTACAAAGCTTACCGGTTCGGTCGGTGGTAATTCGGTGACGGAACTTGAGATTCATCCTGTATGCCCCTGTCGAATTGCCCCCTGTATACGGCGGTTCAGAATCTGCACGTTTCGGTCTGTAAGCGGTAGCCTGTAGACATTGATGTACTCGCCCTCTGTATACGGTGGTTCGGTTGAAGTTTCGGAACCCGAGTGTTCGGTGGCAACAGTTACTAATCACCCTGTAGACTTCAGTGTGCCCGCCCCCTAAATACGGCGATTCGGTCATCACAAGTTTTGGAACCCGGGCGGTTGATGACAAAAGTTACGGAACACTCTGTAATATACTGTTATTGGCGTTTCCCGGGTCGTTTCGCTGATTCGCGGGGCGGGACGGTGAGGTCGGGGTTGATCCGGGCTAGCCAGCAGAAAAACAAGTCGGTCTGGTCGATCCGGAAGCTTAGACAGCGTGAACCCAACCTTCCCGGAGACCAGTAAAGAAAAACCGGGATACTTTCTTACGATGACTAGACGTTGGCGGGTGTGGGGTAACTAGCACAAAAAGGCTGGTGTGGTTGATATGGAAGCTTACATAGCGTGGAACCATGAGATCCCCCGGCGTGGACCCAACCTTCCCGGAGACAAGTAAAAAACCGGGTGATGATGTAGAGTAAGGGTCTTATCATTGCGTTATCTTCCCTCCGGAGTGAAATCGGCTCCGGGCATCGTATCGGATCCGGAATGGCGGCGTCCGGAACGCGCTTCTTCGCTGGTCGAGATGATGTAAAAACCATTGCGGTACGATACTCGGAAGTATTTCAATCGTTTATTGTTAAAACAAGCCAAGTAACATTTTGCAAACTTTTCAGGAAACGAAAAGACTGGCAAATTCATCTACAATTGTGTTTTTGCACTATTAGTCGCAAATTTTAGCATACAGGATATGGTACTTGGATGCTTTCTGCACCAATCGATTTATGTCTATAATATATATTATATTCCATCGAAAAAACAAAATGGTCAAAAATGTTACTTGGCTTGTTTTAACAATAAACGATTTATTTATTTTCGGCGGTTTCCGGTTCGACAAAAGGACGTGGTTGGGCGTGACAAGGTCGGCGGCTGGGGGTGGTCGTAGCGATTCCGGGGTACGCTCGTTCGGAGCGCGCTAATTTTCCGGTGGCGGTAATGAAAAAATGATCCCGCTATGACACTGCGAACTATTTTTCCCGGGCGAGTTATATGTTTCAATTTCAGGTGCACGGTCTTGCTTAAATAGCGAATCGACGGACTGGACCGCGGTAAAAATGTCGCTTCGCTGACGGTATACTTAAACTCGGTAGTTAAATTCGGTAACTTCGTTACAATGTGAATCATTTCACTTAATTTCCTTTTACTGAGGTCGGATTCTTTGAACAATACTATATATTTTGAAAATTGAAATTGTGTCCCTCTACAAAATGATGCGTGGACAACACAGTTTTTTTTTTTTTATTTATAATTCATAATTTTTTATTTATAATTATTATGATATGATTATTTATAATTTTATTTATAATGCTTAATAGTAGTAATATTCAAGATAGATGTGTCTTTTTAGCTTGAAAAAGGTTCGGAAAGCCGCTTCTGTTTGCTTTCGTCTTGTTCCATTCTCTTAGCTCCTTTATCGCTTCCTTTTTCCGTTGTTCACATTCTTTGTCGAATTTTTTTTTTTCTTGCTTCTCTATTTGCTGTTGTTATTTCTCGTTTGGTCGCTGCTTTTTCTAATCTTCCCTACTTCTTATCCTTCGAATCTCGCCTTTTCTAGTCTTCTCTTTTACTCTTCCATTACTTGATCGTCCCATATTGTCCTGTGTTCTTTCGTCTTCTCTTTTCTTTTGTCTTCCTATATTCGGACAGATGGTCTGACTTTATTCTTTCCCCCTGTCTGAATTCTTCCTATCCTTCTTCGTTTACTATTCCGTAGTCTATTACCGGTTCTCTGCTGCTGGCTATGTAGGTCTATTATTCTCCTTGTTACCCCTCCAATTTTCTACCTTGTCTTTGGATTTTCTTTTGCCATCCCCTCTAGTTCCTCTATCTCCGATTATCCCGTTTAATTTTTTTTTCATTTCTACTATTACTTGATCTATATACTGTAACAGTCCTTGATTTTGTGACGCTTGCTACGGTTTGAATGCCTCTAACGCCACTTTTTTTACGTGGTATGCTCTAGGTGACCATGGGTCGTAGATTAAGGGGGTCCGGTAAGCCGGAGGTCAGCTGTTAGGTATAGGGGGGGCACAAACAGTGTATCGGTATGACGGTCTTTATTAATCTAATATTTACACAGTCTCTCTCTCTCTTATTATTTACACGGTCCTTATATCGAATAGGTACACGGTTATCCCGGGGTTTGTCTCTCCATTTAACCGGAGTGGAACTGCGGCGGCTGGCGACGGAGGCGGGTTTGAGGTAGAGAGGTACGGACGGGAGCACCGCCAAGAAGACACCCGACTGGATACCGTGAGGAACTGCTTGGGCTCCCGCAGTGCGCACCAACTTCCTGTGCAACCATTCGGCACCGGAAACCTGCCCCGTCTTGTTAGTTGGGAGGCGGTAGTGGGTAATGGGCGGCCAGTTTTTCCGCCGGTGAGTCTCAACCTTCTTCTCTTCTTCTAAGCTTGGTCGAGTCTTCCTCTTCTGCGTCCTTCTGGACGGGTGGGTGGATTCATCCTGCCGGTAACGGTGCCTGGTAGTCCTTATGGACACCACAAAGTGGGGGAGCACTTGCGGTGGAATGACGTCGAACCGATGAGTGGTCCTGAGTGGCGAGTGGGGGGAAGATTCTGGACATCGGTATCAGGGGCGCGCTAATTCACTCAGTGACTGAGAGCAAGGACACTTTTGATACGGTGCTGGGAAGTATTTTATTTCGGTGTATGTGTCACCACGGTGTCAGGAAACATTAAAGATTTGGTAGCTTCGTTACAATTTTGA
This sequence comes from Diaperis boleti, assembly GCA_963583935.1. Classification (NCBI taxonomy): domain Eukaryota; kingdom Metazoa; phylum Arthropoda; class Insecta; order Coleoptera; family Tenebrionidae; genus Diaperis; species Diaperis boleti. The sequence goes on from OY757242.1 coordinate 13,190,181, forward strand.
CTTCTAGTACATTTTTTCTCAGAAAATCCTCTATCCACTCGTTGGCCTGCTGTTTATTTTTCCCTTCCCCACCCAATCCTGTTATCATAATATTGTTCTTTCTCCTTCTTCTTTTTTCTTACTCCACTTTTTCGTCCAATTGTGTCACTCACTCTTCCTCTCGCAACCTGTTTCTCTCACTCTCGCATCTCTTGATTTTCTCCTTATATTCTTCTCTTTGTCTTTCAATCTCTCTCTTCTTCTCCAGGATTTTTTTCCTCTCTTCAACCCTTTTGTTTTCTTCCTACCTTACGTTGGTATCCCTCTTCTCCTTCTTTGCTGTTTCCTTCAACTTTCTCTGACTTTTCTCTATATTTACGAGTACTTCACTTTTATCTGCACCAGTACAGGAATTGTTTGTGGAGTTACGTTTTATAGTAAGTTAGTAGTAAGTCATTTTTGATTTACTTTTACGATAAAAAGCTTATATAAACATGAGTCCGCAAGGCCTTCATTTTTGAGATACAGGGTGTTCAATATTTATTTTTATTTTTGTTTTGTCTGAATAATTTTTGAATTAATGTCGATATTTGGAGGAAAATTCTAATTTAATCTTAGTTTGGCCTTTAATTCTAGAGGGCGCTACCGACAGGTGAAGGATCAAGTAGACTAGTAAGTTTATTCTGCAGTGGTTTCTGTGTTGTCATGTCCAAATATAAACATTAATTCAAAAAATATTTAGATAAAAACAACAAATAAAAATTCATTTTTTACATCCTGTATCTCAAAAATGAAGGCCCTGCAGACCCATGTTTAGATAAACTTTTTATCTTAAAAATACCTGAGGAATCGTCCTCTGAATTATCGGACACTTGTATAATAAAAGAGAAATGCTGTTCGTTGGTAAACTCATCACATGAGAACGGCTGGACCGATTTGCCAATTTTTTTTAAATTGGAAATTTTTTTGTTAGCTTGCTTTGTTTGTGCCTTGTTTTGGTTAAATCTAGTAATTGAAATTTTACCCCCTTCCTGTTGACCGATTGATCTGAAATTTGGTACACACCTTTAGTTATGATGACAATACAATTATGTATATTCAGATTCATATGGCTGCCAAATTAGCTAGTAGAATACAGTATACCATGAAAAGATTCAAAATCCAAGATGACCGCCACCACAAAATGGCGGATTACTTTTTTTTAGTTTTCAATTTCCTCATTATGGGTATCAAATGAGAGGGCCCTACAAGTAGAACACAGTACACTTTAGTAAAAGCTAAAAACTTGAAAATAAAACAAGTAAAAAAAAGATTTTTTCGTGGAGTTCAACTTTTTATTGAAAACTATTATAAAATCACCAGAATCCCATTGTTACACCATACATGCATTCAAACACCCATTAAATGAATATCTCTGTAAGTATATCTATGAGTATATTATATTGCATTTTTGTGTCGGGTTCGTGTCGGGTTGCGCGCTTACCCCGTACAAAAAGCTTACACCGTGGGATAAGAAGTTTCACTTCAAAAAGCTTTAAGTTAAACGGTTTTATTGTACAGAAACATAGGTACCAGGTACTAGTCACCACACCACTCTCCTCATCAATCTAAATCATTGATGAAACTAAATAAAATCGTGGGTCGTAGCGTAACCTGAGTAAATATGTAAATGATCGTTCTGCTATGTCGATACACACATTTTGCATATACAGAGTGCCCATTTTAGTTCACGCCTAAAGATTCAGATATAGACAACACATTTTAATGTTTGTTAAGGCTGACATTTAAGCTTAAGTTTAATTTTGATAAAAATGTATGAACATTTTAAAAAGTCGTTTTGAATGATTTTTATATTATTCTATATTTATATATATTATTATATTTAGAAGAAAGACATGTTTAAGATAGTCTCATGCTTTGGCTGCCTTTGCGGCCAACACTAATTTATGTTGATCCCTTTATCCCTTTCTTCATTGAATTGTGTATCCTTTGAAGTGGAATTTTAAATGTCACGTATAGTGTAACAAAACAACGTTTTATCTTTTATTATATTCTAATATACAAAATGCTCCAGAATGAAGTAGGGTATTTTCCGGGCATCCTTTATATGAAAAAGAAAAAAATTGTTGTTTATTATTTGTTGAAGTATGAGTTACCATTGAAAAGCCACGCTTTGAGGAGCTTGATAAAAAGACGAAAAAGAGTATTATGTGAGTTGGATGATTTTATTTCGATGTCGATCATGAAATGTCTGTTAAAATGTTGCTGCATGTGTCCGCTGTCAAAGATGTTGAACTCAATAAGCGGAGGAAAAACCTCCATTGTATAAGTTGCGTCTTACACGCACTTTCGCGCGTGTTGTACACAATACTTTTTCTGCGTCTAGATATATTAATTGAATTAAACAAAAAAGACGTAGGTCTCGTTTATTTTTTTTGTTATAATTTAAGTTTAACACAAAATGATGGTGAAAATTCGGGTGGGAGTGTGTTCGTAATTCTTCTCCTCCTAAATGGCTTTACCGATTTTTATGAAATTTTGTGTGTGTTTGAGTGGATCCCTGGATGATTCTTAGCTACAGTTGGAACCGGTAGGTGGCGCTGTTGTTGCGATCCAGAATAGTTATTGAAGTAAATACTTCTTTACGGACACTTGACTTGGGGAGTAAACTGCTGAATGCCTGAGGAGAGCGTTACGAAAAGTGTGATCGGGCGAAACGAACGGAAGTTTTAATAATAATAATAATAATTAATTAATAGAAAAAATGTTTGCTTTAACGGGATTCGAACGCGCGTCTTTATTTTGTGAATTCTCGCTTCACTTCATACAGCCAATTGCGTGTGTCAGTTTTGTATGCAATTGCGCTACTTATCTTAATCGCTTCACATGATTGATGATTGCCGACTTTTCGCTGACGACAAACTGAATCATGCATTATCCAATACTGCAGACGGTATTAATTCAGGATCCTCTAGCTCCATTTATAAACTTACATAAATTAAGAGCACTTTCACAATGGCGAAATGAAGTTTTACTTCAGTCGTGTGGTCTAAAGCACACTCGTTTTTTTTTTCTGACCGATTTTTTTTTTTTTTTTTTGGGTCACCTGGATGGTTCTTAGCCGCAGTTGGACCCGGTAGGCAGTAGCACTGTTGTCGCGATGCAGCCTTTTTTTAATTTTCCTACCGATTTTGAGGATTCTTTTTTATACTGGTGGAGTCACCTCGATGGTTCTTAGCCACAGTTAGACCCGGTAGGTGGCGCTGTTGTCGCGATCCAGAATTTTATATATAAAATTTTGGTGTGCGTGTGTTCGTAATTCTTCTCCTCCTAAACGGCTTGACCGACTTTGACGATTTTTTTTGTGTGTGTTTGAGTGGATCCCTGGATGGTTCCTAGCCACACTTGGAAGCGGTAGTTAGCACTGTTGTCGCGATCCAGAATACACATTTTTTATTTTCTGACCGATTTTGATGTTTTTTTTTGTACTTATTGGGTCACCTGGATGGTTCTTAGCCATAGTTGGACCCGGTAGGTGGCGCTGCTGTCGAGTTCCAGAATTTTATATATAAAATTTCGGTGGGCGTGTGTTCGTAATTCTTCTCCTCCTAAACGGCTTGACCGATTTTGCCGATTTTTTCTTTGTGTATTTAAGTGGATCTTTGGATGGTTCCTAGCTACACATGGAAGCGGTAGGTGGCTCTGTTGTCGCGATCCAGAAGATACATTTTTTATTTTCTGACCGATTTTGATGTTTTTTTTTTTGTATTGATGGGGTGACCTGGATGGTTCTTAGCCACAGTTAGACCCGGTAAGTGGCGCTGCTGTCGAGTTCCAGAATTTTATATATAAAATTTTGGTGTGCGTGTGTTCGTAATTCTTCTCCTCCTAAACGGCTTGACCTATTTTGACGAAATTTTTTCTGTGTGTTTGAGTGAATCCCTGGATGGTTCCTAGCTGCACTTGGAAGCGGTAGGTGGCGCTGTTGTCGCTATCCATAATTTTATATATAAAATTTCGGTGTGCATGTGTTCGTAATTCTTCTCCTCCTAAACGGCTTGACCGATTTTGACGAAATCTTTTGTGTGTTTGAGTGGATCCCTGGATGGTTTCTAGCTACACTTGGAAGCGGTAGGTAGCACTGTTGTCGCGATCCAGAATATAAATTTTTTATTTTCTGACCGATTTTGATGTTTTTCTTTTTGTGTACTTATTGGGTCACCTGGATGGTTCTTAGCCTCAGTTAGACCCGGTAGGTGGCGCTGCTGTCGAGTTCCAGAATTTTATATATAAAATTTCGGTGTGCGTGTGTTCGTAATTCTTCTCTTCCTAAACGGCTTGACCGATTTTGACAATTTTTTTTTGTGTGTTTTAGTGGATCCCTGGATGGTTCCTAGCTACACTTGGAAGCGGTAGGTGGCTCTGTTGTCGCGATCCAGAATATACATTTTTTATTTTCTGACCGATTTTGATGTTTTTTTTTTGTACTTATGGGGTCACCTGGATGGTTCTTAGCCGCAGTTGGACCCGGTAGGTGGCGCTGTTGTCGCAATGCAGCTTTTTTTTAATTTTCTGACCGATTTTGAGGATTTTTTTTTTGTACTGATGGGGTCACCTGGATGGTTCTTAGCCATAGTTAGACCCGGTAGGTGGCGCTGCTGTCGAGTTCCAGAATATTTAATATATAAAATTCTCGTGTCACAGTGTTTGTAATTAAACTCCTCCGAAATGGCTCGACCGATTTTCGTGAATCTTTGTGTGCATATCGGTTGGGTGTGCGAATCGGACAACATCTATTTTTCATCCCCCTAAATGTTAAGGGGTGTCCACCCCATTTTTTTTTTTTGATATTTTTTTTATTTTTTTATTATGTGGCATTAAAAAATACATACAACCCTAATTTTTCACTTTTCTATCACCAACCCCTGCTTTTTAATAGTTATTTTTTTGTACATTTGGCAGGTATGAGAATAGGCGGTAAACTATTTTTAACATGGATATAGGGCCCAGGGGGGGCCCTTGTTCTGGACCGGTTTTTCGACTCGACCGATTTTGATGATTTTTTCTTTGTATATTTGGCAAGTATGAGAATAGGTGATAAACTATTTTTCACATGGATATGGGGGTTCAAGGAAGCCCCTTGGGCTGGACCGATTTTTTGGTTCGACAGATTTTGATAATTTTCTTTTTGTATATTTGGTAGGTACGAGAATAGTTGGTAATAGTTATTTACCTAACGTGTTTGGAAAGTGAAATTTCCCGCATGAGCACTTTGTTTGAAGCACGACCGAAGGGAGTGCTGCATTTAGTGCGAATGCGGGAAATTTCCCTTCCAAATAAGTTAGGTACAATATTTTTTGTAACGAATCAAGCCCGGAAAGAAATTAAAAATAAATAATTTAAAATAATTTTGAATTTTCCACATTTAAAAGTTCATTGAATGTGGGGAACCATTTCGTGAATTTCGGCCTTACTGTCACTCCTGTATTCGTTGCAGTGACCAACACCCACCCTATGAAGCAAATGTCCCTCTTAGCCGTGGAAAGTAAAAAACACTCTAGTGCGGGAAATTCTTGTTTCCGCGCATCGGCGATAAACGGAAAATAGGTATCTATAAGCAATGAGTACAAAAACTATTTTTCACATGGATATGGATGCCCAGGGTGCCCTATTGGGCTGGTCCGATTTTTATGTTTTTTTTTTTTAGCAGAATAACAATTAAAATATGGATATGGGGCCAGGGGGCCCCTTGGGTTTATTCCTCGAGAACGGCTGGACCAATTTTCATGGTTTTTGATTTGTTGGATTTGTCTCCGCCCCGAATAGCAGAATATCTATTAAAACATGGACATAGGGGCCCAGGGGGGGCCCTGGGCCCCTGTGTTATTGATTCTAAGGCAATACAAAGTTCGCCGGGTCAGCTAGTTATATATAAAATTTCGGTGTGCGTGTGTTCGTAATTCTTCTCCTCCTAAACGGCTTTACCGATTTTGACGATTTTTTTTTTGTGTGTTTGAGTGGATCCCTGGATGGTTCTTAGCTACACATGGAAGCGGTAGGTGGCTTTGTTGTCGCGATCCAGAAGATACATTCTTTATTTTCTGACCGATTTTGATGTTTTTTTTGTACTTATTGGGTCACCTGGGTGGTTCTTAGCCACAGTTAGACCCGGTAAGTGGCGCTGTTGTCGAGTTCCAGAATTTTATATATAAAATTTCGGTGTGCGTGTGTTCGTAATTCTTCTTCTCCTAAACGGCTTGACAGATTTTGAGGATTTTTTATTGTTTTTGAGTGGATCCCTGGATGGTTCCTAGCTACACTTGGAAGCGGTAGGTGGCTCTGTTGTCGCGATCCAGAATATACATTTTTTATTTTCTGACCGATTTTGATGTTTGTTTTTTTTGTACTTATTGGGTCACCTGGGTGGTTCTTAGCCATAGTTTGACCCGGTAGGTGGCGCTGTTCTCGCGATGCAGCTTTTTTTTTAATTTTCTGACCGATTTTGAAGACTTTTTTTGTACTGATGGGATCACCTGGATGGTTCTTAGCCTCAGTTAGACCCGGTAGGTGGCGCTGCTGTCGAGTTCCAGAATTTTATATATAAAATTTTGGTGTGCGTGTGTTCGTAATTCTTCTCTTCCTAAACGGCTTGACCGATTTTGATGTTTTTTTTTTTGTACTTATTGGGTCACCTGGATGGTTCTTAGCCACAGTTGGACGCGATATGTGGCGCTGCTGTCGAGATCCAGAATTTAGTTTTTAATTTTTATTAAAAAAAAGACCAAATCGGTCCAGCCGTTCTCGAGTGGCGCGCTTACCAACTAATCGATATAATAAAAATAAAATTTGATTGAAATTTGGAGAGGACAACGTCTGTCGGTTCAGCTAGTAATTATTTAAAATACATACACTATTCATAAAACATAGAGGACATAACATATGCATATTTTTATTTGTAATCGATAGTATTAAATTAACAGAAGCTAAAAAATTGAGCATGCAATTACAAATCGTCTCATATTTATTACATTATTAAAGTCTTATCGAAACCATCTTTACTTCCTCTGAGAGGTAATCGGTATGTGTATCATAACTTCATGATCAAGTTCCGGGTCACTGACAGCTTACAAATTAAATATTTATAATTTGTCAAGGCGAGAAAACGATGTCGGTTAGACACTGAGCCAAATGAAAATAAAAAAGAAGTGGTAAGTCCTACAAACAATCGGACTTATTTAGACTAATATGTTGACAAAAAGGTAATTTTTAACAATATTGCGATTTATTGTTAGTGCTTTGTTAGCTGAACTGTTACCGTTGAAAACACCGCCAACGGTAGTTCGTAATAGTTTAAGAACGTAACAAAAAGTAAATACATTTCAAAGGTGGCTTCAAATCACAGAGAATGCCTTAAGCATTCATCAACATTCCGATGTCAAAAAAGCTTTGGGGCTTGAAACAATTCTCAGGTATTAGTGAATCTAAAACTGGTCCAGTAGTCGCTGTACAGTAATTAATAATTTTGAGGCCAACTAGAAAATTAAATTTGAATGAATAATAATATCCTATATTTTTTTCCTGGGATATTCATATCAAAGGTGTAAATTATAGTAGGAAAGAGTTGTCCATAATTTCAGCACGAGAAATCCATTTGCAGTATCATGGTTATTTAGACCGATTTACCCATCTATTAACAACCCGTCTTAGCAGCCCGATTTATCTTATTAACATTAATAGCCCCATTAGCCCAAGACGCCTTCTAATGGCTCTAAGTTATTGTTGACGAAGGCACCCTCTAAAAGGGACGATGGGGATGCTAATCAATATGAATTAAGTCACAACTCGTCTTACAATAATGTCACAATTTCAGGTACCGGCATGATCGCAAACCTCCTCCGCTCCATAATCAAAGGATTCAACGTGAAAAAACGCATCCACATCGAACGAAGCAACGAGAAGTGTCTTCCGCAACCGTCTCTCCTCTCCAATTACTACATCTACAAGATCTACGGCACATATTTCGTGATATGGTTGCTGATTCTGGTTAATATGTACACCCAACGGATGCGGCGGGTAATTTGTGCCCTTTTTTACAAAAAGTGGGAAAAAAGGCGTATCCTGCATATCTACAACGAGACGCTGAGGCGCCGGATTGGATTTTTTAAGTGAGTAATTTTGCTCTGCAGAAACCGGATGGTCGGGTAAAAACGAAAAGATACAGGTTCATGTTAATTAGTATAGTTGTTAGTGTCATTTCGAATTATCACGCCTATCGAATTTTAGGAATTCGTCCTAATTAATTCAGTCTGTTTGCAAATTGACGACCGCTCATAACATTTGACAACCGAACCATTATAATTAATGTCATACAATGGATTGTATAGGGTGACATCGTTAGAATTTTGTAAAAAAGTGCCACTGACGACCTGTTTAATTTGCACGGGAGTGTGGGAACAAAAAGGTGGACAAGGACAAGTGTTATAAAAAGGAAACAAAAAGACAAAAAAGAATAGAAAAACTGTATTGCTGCAGACTACCTCAGTTTTCGTAAAATAATTCAACTATGTATTGAAAACCGCTTACATTGGTTTTAAAAGTGTTTTTTTGTTTAATGTACAAAAAAAATCTTTAGTTATTGTGTATAAAAAACGCCAGCCATATGCATTTTCCACTCGCAAGCCAATTCGTGCCAACAGGAGTAGCATATACTAATTATTGCATATGGTCCCACACAAAATAAATCGCACCGATTTAAATCTGGGGAGCAAGGCGGCCACGGCACGGATCCACTACCTCCTATTCATTTATTTGGATAATTAGCATTTAACCACTCCCGCAGCATCTTGCAAATACCACATCTCACGGCGTATTTGTAGAGCAACGTTTTCTGAAAGATCATTCAAATTCTGTCATAAAAATTTTAAATAACTGGCTCCTGTCAGTCTTGCAGATAAAACGTAAAAACCTATCAAATGATCTTCCACCCAAACATTCGAGACGTTTTGCACTTGCAGTATTACCTCGAGCTTCTCCGTAAAGCTTAATCATATCGGGTTGTTCACTAAACGTAAAAGCTGCTACTGTCTTGAAATAAAATTCGACGACTGATAGCATTGATAGTAAAAGACTGAAAATCGAGCAAAAACGAATGATGCTATCTTGGACAAAAAATGCAGTTGTTGGCCTGACGATCAACAAAAAACACCCTACATTAATTGAATAAATCTTTGCCGTTGTTAGCAGTCTCAAACAGTTTTGGCGAAATTTTCAAAGTACTCTTGCACCCACAGGGTTCAACTTAGAACGCAATTTTTTTTTTTTTTTTTGGAGAAACCGACACTTCCGGATCTACTACAAGGTTAAATAATCTTCTACAGGGTTAATACTACCTATCTCTCATTTTTTTGCGATTTACAACTTGCCATTCGTTATTCTGTACAGTTGGTTGTTTTGGGAAACGTTCGGGAATGATGACCTCATTCTTCTAGCACGACCGTCGTCATAGTTTCCCTTCAAATGTCCGTAGAACGTTCTCGAATGATGACATCATCCGCTTGTGAACATTTGGGCAAGTAGTTGACCTCGACTCGATGCGACTTCCGGCCTCACCGTCGTCGCATAACACTCCATATTGTGACGCTTGTTTACGGCGGCGGTTGCCTCGAGCGCTATTTTTTTTTCTTGGTGGTTTGGTTGTTATGAGTTTCGGAACCCGAACGGTCGGTGACAAAAGTTACGATGCACCCTGTTGATGTACCTACCCCCCATATACTGTGGTTCGATTGTTTCGGTTTCGGTACCCGAACGGTTAGTAACAAAAGTTACGAGACACTCTGTACACACTGATATACCCACACCCTTTATACGGTGGTTCGGTTATTTTGGAACCCGAGCAGTCGGTGACAAATGTTATGCTGCCCCCTGTAGACGGTGATACACCCACACCTTGAAAACGGCGGTTCGGTTGACAGAAATTTCGGAACCCATGCGGTCGATGACAAAAGTTACGATTTACCCAGTAGGCTTCGATGTTCCCGCTCCCTGTATACGGCGATTCGATTACGACAAGTTTCGGGATCCTGGCGGTCGATGTCAAAAGTTACGGAACACCCTGTAGTATACGATTATTGGCGTTTCCCGCTATTCGTCTTGCTGACTCGCGGGGAGGAACGGTGAGGGCGGGTTTGATCCAGCAGAAAAACAAGTCGGTCTGGTTGAACCGTCAGATGCCCCCGCGTGGACCCAACCTACCGGTGACCAGTAAAAGACGGGATAACTTATTACGGAGGCTAGTTACCGAAGAGGAGTAGGAAGGAAGTGGGGAGGATGGTGGGAACCCTTCCTTCTGGACGGTCTTCGTTGGAGCGGGCACGACATTTCAGTTTCGTTCTAAGAGAGTGCAGCCTCTTTTATAGACCTACTGGCGGGGTGATAATGACATAAGCTGATGCGCAATGCGGAGGAGTGAGGCGCTTATTATCGCGTTATCTTCCTTCCGGAGTGAAATCGGCTCCGGCATCGTATCGGCCCGGAATGGCGGCGTCCGGAACGCGCTTCTTCGCTGGTCAAGATGATGTAAAAACCATTCCGGTACGATAACCGGAAGTATTTATTTTCGGCGGTTTCCAGTTCGACGAAAGGACATGGTCGGGTGTGACAAGGTTGGGGGCTGGGCGTGGTCGTAGCGACCTGGGGGGTAGGCTCGTTTGGAGCGCGCAAATTTTACAGTGGCGGTAATGAAAAAATTATCCGGTTGTGACACTGCAAACTATTTTTCCCGGCGAGTTATATGTTTAATTTTCAGGTGCACGGTCTTGCTTAAATAGCGAATCCACGGACCGTTCCGCGGTGAGAATGTCGCTTCGCTGACGGTATCTAAACTCGGTAGTTAGATTCGGATTTTTCGGTAACTTAGTTACAGTGTGTAATGATTTACTTTGTTGTTTATATTCTCCTGTACCGAATATATTTTTTGTCCATTTTATATCGCGCTTTGCTTGTTTATGTAGTGTTTCTTTAATATCGATTCTTCTCTTTTTATAATATTTTATATGTTCTTCCTTATCTCGATCCCACCACTCTTAGTGTTTTCACTTTTCTGCATATGTTTACATGAATGTCTTCATACCCTGTAGTTTACTGTTTTTTCATCTTAATTTCCTGCTTGGCTAGATCTATTCGTCTTTTCCTTTCGTTTTTTATGTTAGTACATGATGATGTTGTTAGAAAGGTGGGTGATGCCCACCATATCCACCACCTCCACGTCTTTCTCCGTCGCTTTCTCTCATTCCCTCTCTCAATTACGTACACCCGTGCACTATATTCTTACTCCATCCTCCTGTTTTTCTGGTCCTCTTCATCCTTGGATGGCGTCCGTCTTCTCCGCCATGCCGATTTCTTTCGCCCATCGGTTGAAATTTCTGACCTTCTGGTTTCATGTCCCTCGATGTCTGAATGGGAAAAGTTCCGCCGACATCTGAAATTTTCCCTTGCGGTCCCCCTAGTGTCCTCTTCGAAGTCTAACATGTTTGGTTGTTTCCTGCGATCCATCTCCGCAGCTTCTATGGCCTGTTCTCTCCTTGAGGTGAAATCGGCCGAAGTATGAAACCAGTGCGCAGACTATGCTTCCTGCTATGCAATACTTGCCATTTGCCGCATCCTTTTCCTGACCATCCTCCTCGTTGTGGGGGCTTGTATCAACGGCCGTCGTTGTTCCTCCTTCCTGGTCTCTTTCGCGACTCTGTCAGCTACCTGCATCTCGACAATTTTGTCGGTGGCCCACAAGATCTTACGATTCCCCGTTCCCCTGATATTTCTCTAGATCCGGTCCGCGGTTCCTCCTTTCCTCCCGATTACCATGTCCCTGGCGACCTCGCCAGGTTCGCCGTTTGATCCTGTAACTCCAAAATTTTGTCCCCCGTTCCAACTTCCACAGCTCGGACATGTGCGTAGGATAGTCCCCCCTTAATTTCTCGCCACACCGTTCAATTTCCTTTCCGTCTCTTAACACGACGAGTGCGACTCTGTTCCTAGAGGCGTCCGTGAAGACACAGAGCCCCCTCCTAGTAACGTGTTCTTCCTCGACGGTGCGCCATCTCACGTTCGGGTGTGCCGGATGGGGGCCTCTGCCTGCTTCCGGTTTTTCGTCAAAGTTTTCGTAGTGTTTCTCATCCGTTTCTGGAGGTGCAGGTGGGAATGCCGCTAAGCTTGGGCTGTCCTGGATATCGCCTGTCGTCGGCCTGCAGCAGGAAAAGTCTCTTGGGGTATGTCCTTACCTGGGTGCAGTGAAGGCCGGTACTTCTGGCGGTGCGTTTACCTCTGCTTCTGCTTGGGCGGGTCTCTTCTCCGGCTTCCTTCTTCAAGGGCTGGTGGACTCATCCTACCTGTCACCGGCCAGTGGTCCTTCTTATATAGACCTCATAGTGGTGGAGTGCTGCGCTGGAGTGTCAGAGAACTGGTGCGCGGCCTTTAGTCGCTGTCCATCATTTGTCAGCGAGACATCAACTCCCGGAGTCGGCGGCGGCCGGAGATGGCGAGGTGGATCCTGGATGTCAAAATTGGAGGCGCGGTACTTTACTTGGTAACTGGGAGAAAGAACAGTTTCAACACGGTATCGGGAAGTATTTTATTTCGGTGTGTGTGTCACCGCTGTGTCGGGAAACATTAAAACTTGGTAACTTCGTTACACAGCCCACTGCTAACACGCCTCCCATGTCGTCCTCCACGCTGCCTTCAGGTGCACGACCGTCGAACCGGTGATGATGATAAGCTGATCATCGGCGAAGGCCTGCGTGTCCACTTGACTCGAGAGCTCGACGCTTTCCACCTCCTCGAACCATTCCTGCAGGATCTGGAGCCACAAGACTTTTCTACAAACCATTTCAGTTGCGGATACCACGCGTTCTTGATGTCGAGTGCGACCACCAAGGCGTGTTTTTTCTCTGTCTCTGAACCTCCGTTGTTCCTCTGCCCTTCCTGAATCCCAACTGATTTCCGGATAATTTTTTTTCTTTTCCAAGAAGTACGACGACAGTCTCGTTGCGAGGATGTTGATGTACTCACTCGCTGGGCTTTGGGATCAAAGCGATCTGCGCTTGTTTCCAGATCCGAGAGGACCATCCTTCCTTTAGGCACTGGTTCATGACCTCGACGATCTTTTCTTATTTCGCTCCACCGCAGTTCTTCCTGGAGGTCTTCCGGATGAGTGCTTTAGCTGTTTCCTTCCTGTGTCCTGGACCGTCGCTCACACCGGCGCCGTCAGCGCGCCTATTGCTGGCGGGTAAGAGTTTATGCGCTAGGCCCCCCCACGTCTTCCGGGCTGCTTCTTTCTTGGCCGAGTCTTGTTCCTTTTGTGCCGTTTCTCTTGCTCTTTGAGTTTCTTATTTCTTTCTTTTCAGTTCACCTTTCCACCGCCGCATTTTCGAGCCCACTTCTTCCTACTCTATGGGATGCTCGCGTCGTGTGCCTCGTTCGTCTTGTGATCGCTGATCGAGGCGTTCTCGAGAACACTCCAGCCTTCCACCGTTGCTTCTCTGCCGAAAAGTGACTTATTGTCGTCCCGGCCCCATTCCTCGGCCATCCTGGGGTACGGTTCCTGAAGGAGTACTACATCGGCGTTCTCTCCGCCAATTTCCTGATTTCTTGTTTTGGTCCCGGGTTGAACTGGAACTCCCTGTTAACACTTTCTGCTCCAGCACTATTTTCCCAATGAGGCAGCTTTTGGCGCCGAAACTGTGTTCCGCGATGCGAATCCTTAACGCACCTGGAGTAGTTTGGTTTCGTCGCTTCGTTGTTTTTCCTTTAGTGGCCTCTTTGTTCGTGAAGACCTTCGCGGTGTTGTTAAACTGTCAGTACAGTCAAATAAGAACTAAACCTCGGAATGAAAATGGGAAACCTGAAAATTTGCATAGATCTTTGTAGTAGTAGTAGTATGTATATTTATTACCTTTACAGGTTTATAAAGTATCCGATACATTTCCCATAACTCAAATAAAATAAAATATAATACATAAAAGTAATTGAATCAATAATTCAACGCAATAACTAGCAGCTTTTATCCCTTCCCACTTATTGTCCCTCTTCTCCACTCAATCTTCCTCATCCATTCGATCCCTCTTCCGTCCTCATTCAAAATTTCTTCTCTACTCTCATCTCTCCCTCTCAATTCTACGCATTCCTTCAACAAATGCTCTATCGTCTCCTTTTTTTCTCCACACATCCTGCATACTCTATTATTAAACTCACTCCAATATTTATTCTCTCTCTAATCTTGCTATTATCACTCTCTCTTTTCTACTCTCTCTTCCTAGGTACTTTGGCATTTCTTCCGTTATTATTTTTCATACTTCCCATTGTACCTAGACTCCCTTATTCTCGTTCTTCTTTCCTGCACTTGCACATCTATATCTCTCTGCACTAATTCATCTGTCATTACTCTGCCTCTCTCTCGCATTCTTTCTATCTCGGCGCCTGCATACCCGTTTCTTTCGAAATATGCCTCCCTCTCTTTCCATATCTCCCTTTCCTATTTCTTTCCTTTTTTTTTTAAACATTCTTGCAAGATTCTGCACTCTCCTCTCTCTCCTCACATCTTATTGCTCTTTTTCCTGCTTCTATTCTTATTCCATCTCTTTTTGTTTTCTCCATCAATATATACCCCAGTGTCTCTCTCTCTCTCTCTACCCCTAGCACCCATTTCATATATTTTCTTTGCACCCCTTCCAATCCTTCTTGCTCTCTCCATCCCCATCTTTCCGCTCCATACATCATCACCCTTTTTATCAAACTATCAAACATCATTACTCTCCTTCTAAAATCATGTCCAAATTTTCTCTCTCCTATTCCCCATACAGCTCCTATTATCTTATTTGCTTTTTTCACTAACTCTCTCACATGTGCTGTTGCTGTGTTTCTTTCATTCATCACATAACCTAACTACTTAAATTCTTTCACTTCTTCAATTTTCTCTTTCTCCCATCTCCACTCTTTTACTTTTCTCCTACCACCCCCTTTTCTGAACACCATCACCTTGGATTTCTCTACATTCACCGACAAGTTTTTCCTCCTCATATATTTCTCCATGTTTCCTATCATTTCTTTCATACCTTTCTCCTCTCTCGCTAGCACCACCAAATCATCCGCATATGCTAAAGACCACACTTTTTCTTTGCCTACCACAACCCCCCCTGCCTGTCCCTTCCTGAACATTTCCTCTATATCTCCAATAAAAGCTGCAAACAGGCTGGGGCTTAGTGGGCAACCTTGTCTTATTCCCTTATAAGTTTTGAATGATTCACTCACCTTTCCATCCACTCTCACTCTACTTATCGTCTCTTCATATAGCTCTTCTATTTTTGTTACCAGATGCTCATTTATCCCTCTCTTTCTCAAGCATTCCCACAGTAAATCTCTTTCCATGTTATCAAAAGCCGCCTTCAGGTCCACAAAGAATGCATATATCTTGCCACCCCTCTTTTTTATTTCATTTCCTGCTATGTGATTCAAGATATATACATTATCCATGGTCCCTCTACCTTTCCTAAATCCCGCCTGTCCGTCTGGTAACACCCCCTTCTCATTCATTTCCTTCATCAGCCTCTCTTCCACAATCATCGCGTATACCTTATATGCTGTATTTAGGAGAGTGGTCCCCCTATAATTATTACTGACTGTATTCTTTTCTAATTTCTGATATATGGGGCATATTATCCCCTCCTTCCACTCTTGGGGGAATCCCTCTCCCTTCCACACTCCATTCATTATCTCTAACAACCTGTCAACTTCCCTTTCCGTTCCATATATCCACGCTTCATTCTGTATACCATCCCTCCCCGGTGTCTTTTTCCTTTTCAGTTTTCTTAGTTGTTGCTCTAGTTCTTCTCTTGTTATGTCTTCTATTTTTTCCACTCTTTGTTGTCTCTTTTCCTTTTCTTGTCTGTTTTCATCACCCCCCAGCAGCTCACTGAAGTACTCTCTCCATTCCTCCATAATAATTCCATAGTAACTCACTCTCTCTCTCTTTTTCTTTCTTTCCTTATTTATGTATCTCCATACCTCTTCTTCCGTCTTTATACCCTTCATCTTTAGCTCTTCTTCCATCCGTTTCTTTTGCTTCTTCTCTTTGCATACTAAATTGTACCTCTTGCGTGCTCTCTTGTACTCTTGTTGCTTTTTCTTTTTTCCAATTTCTTAGTTTCCTTCTTACTTCCTGCATTCTTTATCTCACCACTCGTTCTTCCACAGCCCCATCTTTTCTCTTATCTCTATCTCTATCTCTGCCTCCCTAAGTCTTACTCTATAATTTTCTTTTCCTTCTTCCGTCCAAATATTCTTTACAATTTTTCTTCTAAACTCATTCACACTTCCTCTATCTTTCTCTCTTCCTTTTGTCTTCACTTCTAAAGGCATATGGTCCGACTCCATTCTTTCTCCCACCTTGAATTCCTCTATTTCATCCCATGCTTCTTCATTTACCATAACATAGTCAATAACTGTCTTCCCTCTTGATCCAATGTACGTGTACTCCCCTTTCTCATCAGTACTCTCCCTTCTGCGTTTTCTGTTCCATCTTTTGTTGATCTTCCTTCTATTGTTTCTTGTTCCTCTTCTATCCGTCTTCCTTTTCCCTCAATTCTTACATTAAGACCCCCCCAATCACCAAAGTTTCTTCTTCTTGCTCTTTTACTCGCTCTTCTATTATTCTGTTTTCCTTCATACTTCTGCTGTACACTGTTACAATTCTCCATTTTCTTTGTTTATTTTTCACCGTTCTTTCCATAATCCCTCTTTCTTCTTTTGCTTCAGTTCCATTTTCTCCTTCCAGAACGTCTTTCACCTCCATTATTATTTCACCTTTAGCTTTCCCTTTCTTGCTTTCCCTCTCTGCATATTGACATTTCCACTTAAACTCTTTCGGCATTCTCTTTTCCAATTTTTCCCACCCTTCCACCCACGTTTCTACCATTCCCACTACGTCAAATTCTCTCAAATACTCCCAAAATTCATTCTCTTTGTTTTTTATTCCCGCTACGTTCCAGAATACTATTCTTGTTTGCTCCTTTTCTCCTTTATTCCTCTCCGTATTCGTATTCCCTTTTCTGCCCTGTCGTGTTTTTCTTGTGCTCTTATTAAAATTTCTTCTGTATCTAACTCCCCCTTTTCTTCGTCCCACCTAAGCTCTTTTCCTTCTATCCATATCTTTTTATAACCCACTTTCACCCGCTGTCCTTTTTGTCGCTCTTCGTTGGCTATCGCTCTTAGTTCCTTCTGTATATCTCTTTCCTTCTTTGTCAGATCATCTTCTATGTATACTCTCTTTCCTTTTTTTTTCTCTTAGTTTTCTTTTATTTTCCATAACTTTCCTCTTTTCCCCCCAGCTCCCAAGTTCCGCCACAATCATTTTTCCTCCACTTATTTTATAGATCTCTCTCACAGTCACTTCTACCTCTAATTCCACCTTCATCCATTTTTCCAGTTTCTTCTCGCTCTCGCATTCCCCTTCGTCCAATCCCGTTACTACAATATTATTTTTTCTCACTCTTTTTTACTGCTCTTCCATTTTCTCCTCCAATTTTTTCATTTTTTCTTTTAGTTCCATCTTTTCTTTTTCCCATTTTTCTTCCTTTTCACGCATGATAATTTTCAACTGTTCCAGTTCCCGGCTCATCTTCCGATTCTCTTCCTTTATCTCCCCTACATCCTCCATAATTTTTTTTAGCATCTCTTTCATTTCCTCATTCATTGCCTTTTTAACCGGTGATCTTTGAAGCTTCTTAGTTTTCCTAAAAGGGTTAATCCTCTCTTCTGATTCTCCTCCTTTTTCTCTTTTTCTTTTGTAATCTTCTTCTCTCTCGCTCTCACTACCACTTTTTTTCATTCTATTTCTTTTTCACTTTTTCACGCTTTTTTATCCGCATAGATCTCTGTTTTGACGTTCTAAAGATGGGCTGAAAATTATCATAAATTCTTGTGTTCGGGAGGCAAGATCACATTTCAAAGTTAACGATTTTTTTATATACAAGAATAATGGAAGTTGAGATCATTATCATCATCTATCATTCTATGAACCTGAAGTTAAATCTGCAATTGAACTCGTAAAGGTTGATCAAATTTTTGTCAAAATTTTTGCTTTATATTCTAAAATCAGTATTATAACTTGTTAAAAAATGTTCTGTTTCACATATACAAAAAAATTACAAGTGTGCTTTAGTTAGTAAAACTTCAGTTTGCCATTGTACAAAGTGCTCTTAATTTATGTAAGTTTATAAATGGAGCTAGAGAATCCTGAATTAATACCGTCTGCAGTATTGGATAATGCATGTTTCAGTTTGTCGTCAGCGAAAAGTCGGGAATCATGTGCAGCGATTAAAATAGGTAGCGCAATTGCATACAAAACTGACACACGCAAATGGATGTATGGAATGAAGCGCAAATTTACAACCTAGAAGACGCGGTTTCGAATCCCGTTAAGGCAAACATTTTTTCTATGAATTAATTATTGTAAAATCGTTCGCTTCGCCCGATCACACTTTTCGTAACGCTCTCGTCACGCATTCACCACCTTACTCCCCAAGTCAAGTCAACTGTCCAAAGAAGTTTTACTTCAAAAAAGAATAAAATTGGTATATTGAAATGTAGCGGGGATAAGAAACAAAGGAGAAGATTTCTGGACATACATAAGTGAATTTGACGTAATTGGAATGGTCCTAGATGAAAGGGAATGGAAGAAAATAGAAGAGAGAATGCCGAGAGACAAGCAGCAGAAAGAAAAAACCAGAAAGGACGAGCGAAAGGAGGCATCATCACAGGAGTAAGGAAAGAAATTGAGGACGAAATAAAACAAAACAAGAACTACAGAGAAAGGAAATAACAGAAAGAAGTCTAAAACTAGGAACAAAAAAGTTAAAATAATCACAGTATACAGTAAAGAGATGAATAAAACAAAACAAATGTTAGAAGAGACCATAAGGCAATAGTCAATCAACATGCATGGGATGAAGTAAGAAGATTCGAAGTGAGAAGCAGAGAAGAATCAGATCACCGACTATTAGAAATAGAAATCACCGGAGAAGAAATAGAAAGAAAAATACCCGAGAAAGAAACAATTATAAAAACAATCTGGGAAGAAGAAAGCATACAAAAGTACAGAAGTGCGCTACAACATATTGAAAGAGAAAAAGGAAAACAAAAAGACACCGAAACAAGAATGAAAGAACTCGAAAGGAAAATGAGAGAAGCGATGACAACAAAGAAAATAGAAGTAGAAGTGGGAGAAAGAATAGGAAGAAATAGATGGTGGGATAAAGAATGCAAAGAAATGAAAAGTCTAGCCAAAAAGCAAATGAGAAAATGGAGAAATGGGAAGGGATCGAGAGAAGAATACCGGAAGCAATTAAAGTAATACAAAGACACTTGTGAGAAGAAGAAGGAACAAAAGAAAAGAGAAGAAGAAGAGAATCAGTTTAATCAACACAGAAGAAGAAGTTTGGAAATTCATAAACAGAGAACGAAAAGTGAGGGCAGACGAGAAGATAAGGATAGAAGAATGGAGAGAAAACTTTAAAGAATTACTAGACGGAAAGGCCGAAACGGAAAAAAGACAGAAGGGAGAAGAAACAAGAGAACAAGAGAAAGGGGAAGAGATTACGAAGGAAATGATTAAGATAGGAAGAATGAAGAAACGAAAAGCGGCGGGAGAAGATGAACTGCAAAATGAAGCGTGGATCTATGCAACAGAAGAAATAATAGAGATAATGAGGGAGACAGTAAACGACGTCTGGCAAGGAAAAGGGTTACCAAGCCGATGGAGGATGGGGCTAGTGTGTCCTATACACAAAAAAGTGAAGGAAAAAAGTGAAAAGGTGGAGAACTACCGAGGAATAAGTCTGCTGAGCGCGGCGTACAAGATCTACGCAATCACACTAGAAGAGAAATTAAAGGAAGAACTAGATGAAAAAGAGTTGTTACCAGATGGACAAGCGGGTTTTAAGAGAGGGAGAAGCACCATCGATAACGTGTACATTTTGAAATATCTAATAGCTAAAGAACTCGATAAGAAAGTAGGAGAGGTGTACGCTCTGTTTGTAGACCTGAAGGCGGCTTTTGATAGTGTAAGTAGGGAGAGATTGTGGGAGTACCTAAGAGAGAAAGGGATCAACGAGCAGCTGGTGAGCAGGATAGGGGGAAATTTACGTATAAACGGGAAACAGTAAAAGTAAACGGGAAAACGAGTAAAAGATTGTGGACGACGAAAGGAGTAAGACAAGGATGCCTACTCAGCCCCAGTCTATTCGCGACATGGAAGAAAAACTAAGACTAGCAGGCAGGGGGAGTGGTGGTAGGAAACACGAAAGTGCACTCGTTGGCATACGCCGATGATATGGTACTAATAGCGAGGGAGGCCAAAGAAATGAAGGTAATGATAAAATGCATAGGAAGATACCTGAAAAAAAAGAAGCTAGAATTAAACGTGGAGAAAACAAAAATGATGATTTTTCAGAAAGGAGGCAGAAGAAAGAAAGAGGAATGGAAGTGGGAAGGAAAAGAACTAGAAAAAGTAAAAGAATTTAAATACTTGTGTTACACCATTAACGAGAAAAGTCATGTAAAGGAACTAGATAGAACAGCGAACGGGGTGGTAGGTCAAGTATGGGGAATAGGCGAGAGAAAATTCGGACGAGATATAAGAAGGAGAGAACTGATGTACGAAAGGCTAGTACAGAGTGTCATGATGTACGGAGCAGATATATGGGGATGGAAGGAGCAGGAAAAGCTGGAAGCAATACAAGCGAAGTACTGGAGATGGGTACTAGAATTGGACAGGGAAACGCCAGCATATATCGTACTGGAAGAAGTAAAGAGAGACAAAATAAGAGTGGAAGCAGGAAAAAGAGCCGTAAGATTTGAAAAGAGAATAAGAGAAAGAACGGAATGTAAGATCTTGCAAGAGTGTTGGAAAGAGATAAAGAATGGGAAGATGGAAAGGGCAGGAAAAGAGAGAAGAAAATACTACGAGAGAAACGGGTATGCAGTGGAGGAGGTAGAGAGGCGAAGAAACAATGGTACCGAGACGTACAGAAGCAGGAAAGGCGAACGAGGATAAATGAGTCAAGGTATAATGGAAAGTATAGGTCACTAATCACGGAGGAATTGCCGGCATACCTGAGAAAGGAAAGCGAGAAGGACGATAAGAAAGTAATAGCAAGCTTTAGATGTGGGAACGAGGAAAGAGAAAACAAATACTAGAGAGAGAGAGAGACGAGAGTGTGCAGACTATGCAAAGAAGGAGCAGAAACATTAGAGCAAATGATGAAAGACTGTGAGGAGCTGAGAGAGGAGAGAGAAGATTGGAAAGTACTGATAGGAGAAGACGGGAAAGGACTAGGCTGGATGAAAGGAGTTTTAGACAGAAGAAAGAATGCAGAGAAAAGGAGGGAAGAGATGGAAGGAAAATAAAATTAATTTAGCTAATGTTAATGTTTATGTTTTATAGTTTTATTTACTCAGTATTTATTTATTTAGTATTGTATCGGAATAGGAATCCTTTTCAAAGCCGAAAGTCAAGGAAATAAATCTTATTATTATCTTATGCAAAATGATTAATCAAACGATTTTTTTTCGTTCTTATTGATACTGAGAAGTTAGATCCTTAAATTCTCAAATGTTAACAGATATTTCTTTACATGAATGTATTCTTATATTTGGTTTCATAAGGAGTTTTTTCCGACATTCTGCGGTGTGTAACTGCATGTACACTCTTTTCGAAGAGACCTCAAGCGATTGAAAAATTTGCAGTGAATAACCGGCCATTACAAGAAGCGAAAAATAGGTGCAATCAATACGATGTTACGTAATTCCCCACATAACGTGGTTTCCTTAATTTCCTCTTGATGACGCATCTTTACCGGTTGAACCAAAATAGAGTTTAAAATTTTAATTTTGCAATGAAATAACCGACACCCACCGACTGGCTGGAGCAGATTTTTCTTCGACCTTTTTTTGGTGGAATGCATAAAGATTACTTTCATACTTACCTTAAAAACACGCATTTTGCACAAGTGAAACAAACTACATTTAACTACGCGCTTTCTTCTCCAATACTGCAACAAAAAGCGTGAAAAAGTGAAAAAGAAATAGAATGAAAAAAAGTGGTACTGAGAGCGAGAGAGAAGAAACAAAAGAAAAAGAGAAGAAGGAAGAGAGGATTAACTCCTTTAGGAAAAGTAAGAAATTGGAAAGGTCACCGGTTAAAAAGGCAATGGATGAGGAAATGGAAGAGATGCTGAAAAAAAAAATGGAGGGATGTAGGGGAGATAAAGGAAGAGATTCGGAAGATGAGCCGGGAACTGGAACAGTTGAAAATTATGATGCGTGAAAAGGATGAAAAATGGAAAAGAGAAAAGATGGAACTAAAAGAAAAAATGAAAAAATTGGAGGAGAAAATGGAAGAGCAGGAAAAAAGAGTGAGGAAAAAGAATATTGTAGTAACGGGATTGGACGAAGGAGGAATGCGAAAGCGAGAAGAAACTGAATAATTAGCTTTTTGAAAAAAAGAAACCGACTTCAAAAAGCGAGAAATAACTCAGTTCATGTATTATTACATGTGCTACCTACTGATTTGTTTGAAATCGGTGCCAAGCCAAAGAGGTTAACAAATTTGTAACCTATTGTCATTATACAAATATATCAACAACGTTATAGCGCATTAAAAACTCAATATCAGGCCGTCAACGACGTCTGCCCCGCACGTGTCTGCCCGTTTGGGATGTTTTGCTCAGAGCGAGCCCCCCACCCACGCTCACGCATTCCGGCGCGCGCGCGGTGGGACTTGCGATGTGACGGGAGCGGACAGCCTATCTATCTACTACCTATTTTTTTGGCTTGGCACCGACTTCAACCAGATCAGTAGGTAGCACATGTAATAATACATGTACTGGGTTATTTCTCGCTTTTTGAAGTCGGTTTCTTTTTTTTTTAAAAGCTAATTATTTTACAATTTTAAGTGATGGGTCGACCTACTAAGGACGCTGCTCGAATGAGGAAACGACGGCTGGTTGAAAATGAAGATGAAAGATGCAAACTATAAAAAATTAAAACCAGAAATACTAAAACAATGATGAATTAATATTACTACCTGAAAAATCTAAGGCAATGATGACTCCCAGACGCAAAGACCTGCATAATTATTGAACGACTACATTCGAGAGAGTTCATAATAATTATAAAATGTGAGGATTTCGCCCGATTCCCATGCGATCACCTCATCAGGTCCGGACTTGCTGACAATGAGACTACCTCCGGAGTATACCCTTTCAAATAAAAGCAGAATTTTCAAAATCGATCCACAATTGACGAAGCAATCGGTAAAATAAAAGGAAAAATTTGACAATTTTTCTCGATTTCCATGGGAGCCCTTTTTCAGATCCGGACTTGGTGACAATGGGACTACCTCCGGAGTATACCCTTTCAAATAAAAGAAGAATTTTCGAAATCGATCCACAATTGACGAAGAAATCGGTGAACATACGTAAAAGGAAAAATTTGAGGATTTCGCCCGATTCCCATGCGATCACCTCATCAGGTCCGGACTTGCTGACAATGGGACTACCTCCGGAGTATACCCTTTCAAATAAAAGAAAAATTTTCAAAATCGATCCATAATTGACGAAGCAATCGGTGAACATATATAAAAGGAAAACTTTGAGAATTTCCCTCGATTTCCATGGGATCCCCTCATCAGATCCGGACTTGCTGTCAATGGGACTACCTCCGGAGTATACCCTTTCAAATAAAAGAAGAATTTTCGAAATCGATCCACAATTGACCAAGAAATCGGTGAACATACGTAAAAGGAAAAATTTGAGGATTTCGCCCGATTCCCATGCGATCACCTCATCAGGTCCGGACTTGCTGACAATGGGACTACCTCCGGAGTATATCCCTTCAAATAAAAGAAGAATTTTCAAAATCGATCCATAATTGACGAAGCAATCGGTGAACATATATAAAATGAAAAATTTGAGAATTTTCCTCGATTTCCATGGGATCCCCTCATCAGATCCGGACTTGCTGTCAATGGGACTACCTCCGGAGTATACCCTTTCAAATAAAAGAAGAATTTTCGAAATCGATCCACAATTGACCAAGAAATCGGTTAACATACGTAAAAGGAAAAATTTGAGGATTTCGCCCGATTCCCATGCGATCACCTCATCAGGTCCGGACTTGCTGACAATGGGACTACCTCCGGAGTATACCCTTTCAAATAAAAGAAAAATTTTCAAAATCGATCCATAATTTACGAAGCAATCGGTGAACATATATAAAAGGAAAACTTTGAGAATTTCCCTCGATTTCCATGGGATCCCCTCATCAGATCCGGACTTGCTGTCAATGGGACTACCTCCGGAGTATACCCTTTTAAATAAAAGAAGAATTTTCGAAATCGATCCACAATTGACGAAGAAATCGGTAAAATAAAAGGAAAAATTTGACAATTTTTCTCGATTTCCATAGGAGCCCTTTATCAGATCCGGACTTGGTGACAATGGGACTACCTCCGGAGTATACCCTTTCAAATAATAGAAGAATTTTCGAAATCGATCCACAATTGACGAAGAAATCGGTGAACATACGTAAAAGGAAAAATTTGAGGATTTCGCCCGATTCCCATGCGATCACCTCATCAGGTCCGGACTTGCTGACAATGGGACTACCTCCGGAGTATACCCTTTCAAATAAAAGAAGAATTTTCGAAATCGATCCACAATTGACGAAGAAATCGGTAAAATAACAGGAAAAATTTGACAATTTTTCTCGATTTCCATGGGAGCCCTTTTTCAGATCCGGACTTGGTGACAATGGGACTACCTCCGGAGTATACCCTTTCAAATAAAAGAAGAATTTTCGAAATCGATCCACAATTGACGAAGAAATCGGTGGAACATACGTAAAAGGAAAAATTTGAGGATTTCGCCCGATTCCCATGCGATCACCTCATCAGGTCCGGACTTGCTGACAATGAGACTACCTCCGGAGTATACCCTTTCAAATAAAAGAAGAATTTTCAAAATCGATCCATAATTGACGAAGCAATCGGTGAACATATATAAAATGAAAAATTTGAGAATTTCCCTCGATTTCCATGGGATTCCCTCATCAGATCCGGACTTGCTGTCAATGGGACTACCTCCGGAGTATACCCTTTCAAATAAAAGAAGAATTTTCGAAATCGAACCACAATTGACGAAGAAATCGGTGAACATATATAATAGGAAAAATTTGAGAATTTCCCTCGATTTCCATGGGATCCCCTCATCAGATCCGGACTTGCTGTCAATGGGACTACCTCCGGAGTATACCCTTTCAAATAAAAGAAGAATTTTCGAAATCTATCCATAATTGACGAAGCAATCGGTGAACATATATAATAGGAAAAATTTGAGAATTTCCCTCGATTTCCATGGGATTCCCTCATCAGATCCGGACTTGCTGTCAATGGGACCACCTCTGGAGTATACCCTTTCAAATAAAAGAAGAATTTTCAAAATCGGTCTACAATTAACGGAGATATCGGTGAACATACATAAAAGGAAAAAAAACATACATACAGCCGAACATAGAACCTCCTCCTTTCTTGAAGTCGGTAAAAAATGGATGAAGGTTGAATTAGAGGTAGAAGTGACTGTGATAGAGATGAATAAAATAAATGGAGGAAAAATGATTGTGGCGGAGCTTGGGAGCTGGGGGGGAAAAAGGAAAGTTATGGAAAATAAAAGAAAACTAAGAGAAAAAATAGGAAAGACAGTATACATAGAAAATGATCTGACAAAGAAGGAAAGAGATATACAGAAGGAATTAAGAGCGATAGCCAAAGAAGAGAGACAAAAAGGACAGGGTTATAAAAAGATAGGTGGGACGAAAAAAAGGGGGAGTTAGATACAGAAAAGAGCACAAGAAAAAGACGACAGGGCAGAAATGGGAAAACGAATACGGAGAAGAATAAAGGAGAAAAGGAGCAAATGAGAATAGTATTCTGGAACGTAGCGGGAATAAAAAACAAAGAGAATGAATTTTGGGAGTATTTGAGAGAATTTGACGTAGTGGGAATGGTAGAAACGTGGGTGGAAGAAAAAGAGTGGGAAAAATTGAAAAAGAGAATGCCGAAAGAGTTTAAGTGGAACTGTCAATACCCAGAGAGGGAAAGCAAGAAAGGGAGAGCTAAGGGTGGGATAATAATGGGGGCGAAAGAGGGACTGGAAGGAGAAAATGGAACTGAAGCAAAAGAAGAAAGAGGGATTATGGAAAGAACGGTGAAAAGTAAACAGAGAAAATGGAGAATTGTAACAGTGTACAGCAGAAGTTGAAGGAAACGAAGAGAATAATAGAAGAGCGAGTAAAAGAGCAAGAAGAACGAACTTTGGTGATTGGGGGGGATTTTAATGCAAGAATTGAGGGAAAAGGAAGACGGATAGAAGAGGAACAAGAAACAATAGAAGGAAGATCAACAAAAGATGGAACAGAAAACGCAGAAGGGAGAATACTGATTAGCTTAGTAGAAGAAAGAGGGTGGGACATACTTAATGGGAACTGCACAGGAGATGAGAAAGGGGAGTACACGCATATTGGATCAAGAGGGGAGACAGTTATTGATTATGTTATGGTAAATGAAGAAGCATGGGATGAAATAGAGAAATTCAAGGTGGGAGAAAGAATGAAGTCGGACCATATGCCTTTAGCAGTGAAGACAAGAGGAAGACAGAAAGATAGAAGAAGTGTGAATGAGGTTAGAAGAAAAATTGTGAAGAATATGTGGACGGAAGAAGGAAAAGAAAATTATAGAGCAAGACTTAGGGAGGCAAAATACGAAGAAACAGAAATAAACGAAAAGGTGAGGGAACTGAGCGATAACATAAGAAACGCAACAGAAAAAAAGAGATAGAGATAAGAGAGAAGATGGGGCTGTGGAAGAACGAGTGGTGGGATAAAGAATGCAGGGAAAGGAAGTAGGAAGCAAGAAGGAAACTAAGAAATTGGAAAAAAGAAAAAGCAACCAAGGAAGAGTACAGGAGAGCACGCAAGAGGTACAATTTAGTATGCAAAGAGAAAAAGCAAAAGAAACGGATGGAAGAAGAGCTAAAGATGAAGGGTATAAAGACGGAAGAAGAGGTATGGAGATACATAAATAAGGAAAGAAAAAAAAAGAGAGAGAGTGAGTGATGGAATTACTTTGGAGGAATAGAGAGAGTACTTCAGTGAGCTGCTGGGGGGTGATGGAAACAGACAAGAAAAGGAAAAGAGACAACAAAGAGTGGAAGAAATAGAAGAGATAACAAGAGAAAAACTAGAGCAACAACTAAGAAAACTGAAGAGAAAAAAGATACCGGGGAGGGATGGTATACAGAATGATATATGGAAGGGAAAGGGAAGTTGACAGGTTGTTAGAGATAATGAATGGAGTGTGGAAGGGAGAGGAATTCCCCCAAGAGTGGAAAGAGGGGATAATATGCCCCATATATAAGAAAGGTGAAAAGGATACAGTCAGTAATTATAGGGGGATCACTCTCCTAAATACAGCATATAAGGTATACGCGATGATTGTGGAAGAGAGGCTGATGAAGGAAATGAATGAGAGGGGGGTGTTACCAGACGGACAGGCGGGATTGAGGAAAGGTAGAGGGACCATGGATAATGTATATATCTTGAACCAGATAGCAGGAAATGAGATAAAAAAGAGGGGTGGCAAGATATATGCATTCTTTGTGGAGCTGAAGGCGGCTTTAGATAATGTGGAAAGAGATGTACTGTGGGAATGCTTGAGAAAGATAGGGATAAATGGTAACAAAAATAGAAGAGATATATGAAGAGACGATAAGTAGAGTGAGAGTGGATGGAAGGGTTGGTGAATGTTTCAAAACTTATAAGGGAGTAAGACAAGGTTGCACACTAAGCCCCAGCCTGTTTGCAGCTTTTATTGGAGATATAGAGGAGATGTTCAGGAAGGGGCAGGCAGGGGGGGTTGTGGTGGTCAAAGAAAAAGTGTGGTCTTTAGCATATGCGGATGATTTGGTGGTGCTAGCGAGAGAGGAGAAAGGTATGAAAGAAATGATAGGAAGCATGGAGAAATATATGAGGAGGAAAAAGTTGACTGTGGTGCTAGGAGAAAAGTAAATGAGTGGAGATGGGAGAAAGAGAAAATTGAAGAAGTGAAAAAATTTAAGTATTTAGGTTATGTGATGAATGAAAAAAACACAGCAACAGCACATGTGAGAGAGTTAGTGAAAAAAGCGAATAAGATAATAGGAGCTGTGTGGGGAATAGGAGAGAGAAAATTTGGACATGATTTTAGAAGGAGAGTAATGATGTTTGATAGTTTGGTGAAAAGCGTGATGATGTATGGAGCGGAAATATGGGGATGGAGAGAGCAAGAAGGATTGGAAGGGGTGCAAGGAAAATATATGAAATGAGTGCTAAGGGTAGAGCGAGAGAGAGACACCGGGGTATATACTGATGGAGGAAGCAAAGAGAGATGTAATAAGAATAGAAGCTGGAAAAAGAGCAATAAGATTGGAGGAGAAAGTGATAGAGAGAGGAGAGTGCAGAGCTTTGCAAGAGTGTTTGAAAGAAAAAAGGAAAGACATAGGAAAGGGGATATGGAAAGAGAGGGAGGCATATTTCGAAAGAATGCGAGACAGAGGCAGAGTAATGACAGATGAATTAGTGCAGAGAGATAGAGATGTGCAAGTGCAGGAAAGAAGAACGAGAATTAGGGAGTCTAGGTACAATGGGAAGTATGAAAAAATGATAACGGAAGAAATGCCAAAGTACCTAGGAAGAGAGAGTAGAAAAGAGAGAGTGATAATAGCAAGATTTAGATGTGCAAATGAGGAAAGAATGAATAAATATTGGAGTGAGGTTAATAATTGAGTATGCAGGATGTGTGGAGAAAAAAAGGAGACGATAGAGCATTTGTTGATGGAATGCGTAGAATTGAGAGGGGGAGATGAGAGTAGAGAAAAAACTTTGAATGAGGACGGAAGAGGGATCGAATGGATGAGTGGAGAAGAAGGACAATAAGTGGGAAGGGATAAAAGCTGCTAGTTATTGTGTTGAATTATTGATTTATTTAGTTTTATTTATTATATTATATTTTATTTTATTTGAGTTATGGGAAATGTATCGGATACTTTATAAACCTGTAAAGGTAATAAATATACATACTACTACAACACAAATATCACTGTACAATGTTTGCATAACAACATAACGAGAGAATTCAACATGTGTGTAATTCACTTCATTAAGTTTGTGCAAACAGAATCCACTTGGATTTCTAATTAAATATATCGCTGAGACGACAGCAGTCATTAGGTACGACAGAATGGATGTCTTGCGGTTCTACATACATATTACAAAATGTTCTACAAACTTTTGTAAGAGTAAATTTGCACTTGTCATAACAACGCGAACAGATGTCTGTAAGATCTTACAGTCCCACGAGTCCTACCTTGCGTGTCTAACCAAACTTGCCATTCGTACAAACCCTTAAAAGTGCAAAAAACCCAGACACCCAGCATATGCTCGACTATCCGGTTTCTAAGCTAATTCGCATCTAGCGGCTTATTTTAATTCAACAAAAATGTATGTAGGTTCATGAAGAAAAAAGTGCAGAAACTGGTCAGACAACGGCGGTTACAAGACAATCTAAACGTGTTCATCGTCCTAAAAATTCGATTCCCTCGCGCTTTCCGCTTCTTGCACATATTCCCAGGGGCGAGACGTAAATGCTTGATTTGCAAGGAGATAGAGCCTTTGTGCGATTCGAAATTCGAAGAATGTCGAAACGAGTTGTGCCATTTCGCGTACTGCCCGGAATGCTGGCAGGACGCCGGGGACACGTGTCTGGCGTGCGCCGCTCTAGACGCGGATACCAGCAGCGGGATCGACTCTTCGAACGACGATGACGACTGAAAAGGTGCGCCTCTTGGACGACACCTGCAGTGAACTGATTGCCTAAACGCGGGTTGGAGAAGTTCAAAGCGAAACGCCGCCATCGATTTATCGGGTCCCGCTAGACGTGCGTAACGAGACACCAGAAGACTGAGGTCCCGCACTCAAATTAAACGACTTGACTACACGCTGCAACAGGTAATTTAAACTAAGTACTCTGACGATCAAAACGGTTGGGGGCGGTTGAGGGCGTAAATTCAATAATTAATTATCGGAGACAGCTGAAAACCTTTGTCTGCGTAGAAAGTTATACTTCCACGTTGTTGCAAACAAATATAATTACGGGATTATAACGCCTCGGGCGTCTTAAGACTAGGATTAATTTCTTCTTTCAGACGTTGCTTTATTTCATAAATTATTGTATTGATTTCAAACAAAATTGTCTTACAATTACCCAATTGATTCCTGTATCTTTAGAATGGACGTCTCGATCTTGGTATACAATCAAATACACCCGAGGATTGGGAAAACCAAACGCGCACAACATGACTTGGAATAAACGATAATTTTAATTCAATAAACGTTCATTTACTACCCTAGGAATTTACATTCGTCGTTTACATGTTTTGATGACAGTGTTTCAAAGTGCATAAAATGAACTGAAGTGTTTTGAACCAGCGGTAACACGAATTTCGACATGTTTGAATAAACAGACCATGCAAATGCGAAGCTGTGTAAACAAACACAATGACAAATATTTTAGGGGATGATGGACCTCAACTTTTTAATGACATTTTCTTCAAAAGTTATTATAGTTTCCGAGATACAGCTTACCATTAAAACTCTTACCCGCCACTAGCTATGACCAACTTTATATCGGTATTCGTAAAAAAAAAATACAAAAAACTAGTGAAGCAAAGAAAGAGTTAAACAATCCACCGCTCTGTTCTATTAATACATTATTTAAGGGTGTGTTATTAACAAATGCTCATAATGACGTCCTTCGCTGGCAATACACACTTGAGTTAACACAGAGAGTCCGTGAATTTAGCACATCACGTTAAGGAAATCGAACCCTATAGAGCCCTTCGCTTCACCCTACATGTTTGTTAATTCCGATAACCAACCGTACAAGTAGATCAGAACTGATTCCGTACCTCCGGAAGGTACCTTTTTGCGACAAAAACTCTCTTTCTTACTAAGATTTTCTCGGTCACTGTAATGTTTGTGAACGACTCGTGAAAATAAGCGTCGGAAAAATATTAAAAAAACGTTTAAAAAATTTCTTGAAATGACGAGTTCTACCACCCCCTAAAATATATGTGTCCATTTCCATAACACCCCGTATAAATGCGAAACTGATTTCTCATTCATCAACGCCCAGCCCATACCGTTGAGTCTTAAGAGGTAAAATTTGGTCGGTACATAGTTTTTAGGGCGAGAAAGGATTTTTGAAAATTCCACTTCTAAGGGGGTGAAAATGGGGTTAATTGGTTTCTATTGAAAGACTTCACATAATTTGAAACCCAAAACTTGCAGAGACTTGAAAATTCGTATCCGAACTCGCTTTTCAAAATAACTCGACCCGTTTTTGACGATTTTCCAAAAATTTATTCACAGACGGCGGAACAGTATGTGGCGCCGTTTGTGCCATAATTATAAGAACACTGTTTAAAAATAATATTGCTGTTTAAAAAATAAAGTAAATTATAAAAATAAAAATCCCAAAATAATCTGTATGTAAAATCCAAATACCACTCACTGGCGAAATCTCCGAATCTCTGAATCCACTGAACCGATTGCAATGAAATTTTGCACTTATTTATTTCACCACGTAAGCGCTCACTAAGAAACGGTTTTTCAAAATTCCATTCCAAAAGTAGGGTAACGGGCCCCCCCGCCCCATTAATCTCTGGATCCACTAAACCGATTGCAATGAAATTTTGCACACTTACGTATTTTACCACGCAAACGCCCCCTAAGAAACGGTTTTTCAAAATTCGGGTAACGTGGCGGGGGAGTTAATCCCTAGATATACTAAACCGATTGCAATGAAATTTTGCACACTTACTTCTTTTACCACGTGAGCGCTCTAAGGAACGGTTTTTCCAAATTCCATTCCTAAGGTAAACGAGGTGGAGGGGTTAATCTCTGGATCCACTGAACCGATTGCAATGAAATTTTTCACACTTTCTTATTTTACCACGTGGGCGCTCACTAAGAAACGGTTTTTCAAAATTATTAAAGTATTAAATAAAATAATAAAATGAAAACACCGTGCTAAGCCAGGACGGGTCATCTAGTAATATTGCAACGAAGTTATCAAATTCCACAAGGTTCGAGTGCATCGAGTTCCGCTAGCAACGGGCGCCGCTCGTTAGTCCCACCCGTAAAATCTCACCAAATCTCATCTAAAGTATGGTTCAAAAAATACACATTATTATTTCATAAAATATAAAAAAGAAACATGAAATTTATTAGGAGTCTTTTACTTTTTTATGGTTCTCTATTTTGTCCGCATTTTTTTTTATTACAATAGCAATCTGGATTATAGACAGTCCTAATTTTCTATGTATGGGATTCCCCGAAATTTCGTGGAAATCCTCGCCGGGTTAAAAAATCGTTCAACGAACAATACAGAACGCCCATGCCCATGGAGTGAGTGAACAATTATTAGGAAAGGTAGTCTATTTTTATTGTTATGTAATTTAAATAAATTTGTTATAGTCTCCCTCACGCGCCATTATTTTTCCCCGTTATTTTCCATCAGTACTAACGCTTAGGTCAGGGGTATTTAGTGGCATATAGCAAAATACATGAACATACATAAAAATTAATTATTTAAAAACTAAGGGATAAATTTCACGTGAGGGGGAGGGGGTTTTACCAAACGAGACCATCCCGGAGTCACTACAACCACTCCCAGTTTTCGCTCTTGTAACCCCGAACCACGCCCTTCTCATCGCACCGTTTAAATGTAACAATAATTGCTTAATGTTGACGTATCGGGATGATTGATGATCACTCCGGTGATCGGGATGATATCGCGCTCCGGGTCCCGTTGTTCCACAGTTTGTGCGTTGCCCGGATTCACCGCCGTTCCGGGATAATCGGACGCCAAATAGTAAAGCGATGAAGACCTTGGATGAGTCGCCGACGCGCGGTTGTTCACGCAGGGGAAGACCGTCACCGTTTCGTCACAAGCACCCTATAAAAGAGCGAACAGAAGCCAGCAGAAGATTCCGACCGTTCCAGTTGGTGATTCCGACCGTGACAACAACCTGTATATATCGACCCCTGTATAATATATTACCCTTGTAAATATTCCGTGTGAATTAAAGCTTGTGAAAAAACCCGTGACTATTTATTTACCCTCCGCCAAACTCAAAAGCTGACCCCTGGTTCACCGTAGTCCACTAAACTACCCGTGGACACGTGTGGAGCATACCACAATAAAAAAACTGGCGCTCGAGGCAACCTAGCAGAAAGGAAGTCCTAGCAGAAAATTTTACCACATGTAGAACTCGTCAAAATAAACATTTTTTCTATTTACCACTTTGCTGAAATCCGCAATTTTTTGGAACATTTTTCTGACGCCTTATTTCACCCTCCGCCTACGACTAAATTGAACTTGAACGCATGAGAGAGTTTTTGCCGAACGAGGTAAACACCTTCTAACTTTTTTGGGATAAAAAATTTGTCTCGATTGTAAATTTTAGTTATCAGTTGTGTGGCGCCGGCCGCTAAGAAATCGATTCTTAAACAAATACTAAGAATTTATTAATTGTAATTTCCACGATTTTTTTTATAGTGCAGTTTCTATGTTAGTGTTAGGTAATGCAAATGAAGTTCGCCGCTTGTTTGTGTCTCGGACGTCCCAGATGTAATCGCGTTTTAAAACGTGAACCTAAAATTTTTAAGTATTCGAAGATGTGTGGTGTCGGTGTGTCAACATTTATCGTAAGTTCGAGAGTTTAATACATAGCGTGCGATCATTTAAATTATAAATTACAGTAAGCGGCTTTATTATCCAATGGCCCAGCCTGCAAATTGACTTACTGCTTAGAGTGACAGTAAAATTTGAAGTTATCGTAAACAATGTGACGTTTATGTTCTCAGGAAAAGAAAAGACTAACAAAATGTAGAATAATTGAGAATTACAGCAAATGTTTAAAGTATTCTCCCGCATCTTCAATTCAGCTGTTAACTCCATTCACCATTCTGTTGCCGTTTTTTTTAAGTCACTTTGACATTCAAATTTTAAATAAAATTGTCAAAAGTTAGTAGTGCCAACCTAATTTAAATTTCACAGCATACTCTAATTTATAATTTAAATTATCTCAAGGTACGAACCTAACCTTCAATATTATGCATATTATGGTAGGTTAGTACATGTTTCCATTTAAACAGTTTTTATTTCGATTCGTTTATCGGGTACCGTTTTTGTGGATTGCTGACAATGAATGAAATTGGGACCATACGCGGGTATTGGTTTTAGAGGTTAAACTATTCTTAATTTTAACTCCGTAAGGGAGCGTTTGCGAAAAAAATTATAGATAAAAAAATGTTTATTTTGACGAGTTCTACTTGTGGTTAAATTTTCTGCTAGGACTTCCATAACACTCTGTATAAAAAATAATCTATATATATATAAAAATGAATCGCCGTTCGTATGTCACGCTAAAACATGGAAAACATTTCACATGGACATGGGCCCAGGGGGGGCCCTTGGGCTGAACCGATTTTTCGACTAGACCGATTCTTATGATTTTTTTTTGTATATTTGGTATGTATGAGAATAAGTGGTAAGCTATTTTTCACATGGACATGGGAGCCCAGTGGGGCCCCTTGGGCTGGGCCGATTTTTCGGGTCGACCGATTCTTATAAATTTTTATTTGTATATTTGGCATGTATGAAAAGTAGGTGGTAAGCTATTTTTCGCATCGACATGGGAGCCCAGGGGGCCCCCTTGGGCTGGGCCGATTTTTGATTGTTGGGATGAAATTTTTGTTGTTGATTTGATATGGGGCCCCTTGGGTTTATAACACAAGAGCGGCTCGACCGACTTTTATGATATTTAATTTGTTGGATTTGCCTACGCCCCGAATAGCAGAATTACTATTAAAACATCGGAAAAATTATAGGGGGCGGGGAGCTAAGTATAGAGCAACGACAATAACAAAGCCCTCCTGGTACAGGGCAACAGTAACAAATAACGCCGGCCACCAAAATTTGTCTTACCGGGGTTTAAAAATGAAAATCGTTTTTTAAGGAGTAAACTCCAAAGTTTCACTTCTGTTGCGCGTGGACTCCACACACATTTTTTTATGATATCTCGAGAATGGATTGAGTGACTTTTTTCGAACTTTAACTATTAAAACATTAGAAAACTGACAGAAAAAAAATCTAAAACATTCCGTATGGAATCCGTATATAACGCCATCTTCGATACATGACAGAAACAAAAATTAACATGGCGTTGTCTGCTGGTTCCGGTAATGCCAGTAGATGGCGATGTGTGCATTATCCTTTTATAAAAAAAAGAATTTAATTGAGCTAATAAGTTGCCAAAACATTTATTGATTCTGAGGCGGTACAAAGTTCGCCGGGTCAGCTAGTAATATATAATATTTATAAATAAAAATAATATTTTCATATTATATTTTTTTATTTGTTTTTTTTTTATAAATTTCATGTGCCAAAATATATTGTTGGTTGCATATGCAACGGGCGCTTACTAATGAAGCGTCTTTTAAAGATTAACGAGTGGCAGCACTGGAAAAACGGTGATCTGACAAGTGGCAGCCGTCATAATCGTCATAATATTTCTAATAATATCAAGGCGGGTCGCGGGTTAACAATAATACGATAATACTAATTAAGTCTGAAGACACAACGGTCGAATCACAGTGTAGCCACTATGTTCATCTAGTTAATTTTGGGATTTTTGTCGGGTTGTTCCTCGTTAAAAGTATAACTATTTTCATAAAGCGACATTTTTTATTTTACATGGAAAATGCACAGGCGACTAGATGAAAATAATTTTGTAACACCTTGTAATTTCATAGTAAACGCCCACTGCGTATGCAACCAACAATATATTATGACAACATAAAATTTATAAAAAAAAATCTAAATAAAAAATATAATATGAAAATATAATATATTAATAAATAATATATAACATTTTTTTTA
The DNA here is from genome assembly GCA_963583935.1 of Diaperis boleti. Lineage (NCBI taxonomy): Eukaryota > Metazoa > Arthropoda > Insecta > Coleoptera > Tenebrionidae > Diaperis > Diaperis boleti. The sequence continues at coordinate 13,226,302 of OY757242.1, forward strand.
TTTTTTTATATTATATTATTTTTGGATTTTTATTTATATATTTTATTTAATTTTTTAAACAGTAATATTATTTTTAAACAGTGTTCATATAATTATGGCACAAACGGCGTCTCATAGAAAAAAAAAAGGAGAAAAGGGTTTTTCTGAAAATTTTCATAACTCGAAAACAGAGAATGTTGGGATTTAGACTCTGCTTTGAAAATAACTGGACCCGTGTTTGGTGATTTTGCAAACATTTCTTTACCGACCGGTTGATTTTACCCAAAATTCCTATAACTTGAAAACTGGCAGTATTACGGTAGTGAAAATTGGAATGTAGATTTTCCTTTTAGATAGATTTTGCAAACAAAATTTTGTTTTTTCTTTACTTTCTGTTATACCCACCGATCATAAATTCGAAACAATTCCGAAAATCTTTCCTGTTTATTTTTTCAGTAAATTATGATACAGTGTTGTCCTTCCAAAATTAAAAAAATAAATAAATTGTGTGTGGAGTCCACGCGCGACAGAAGTGAAACTTTTGGAGTTACTCCGTAAGAATCGATTTTTATTTTTTTGTGCTCCCCTCCCGGTCTAAAATATTCCCCCACTTATATATTGCATTTTCATGTCGGGTTGTGGCGCATAGGCTTGCCGCGTCCAATACTCTTACACCGTGGGATAAGAAGTTTCACTTCAAAAATCAGGAACAGCATTTTCTATGTCAAGTGTCAAGATGGTACAAAACAAATCAATCAATCAATCGATCAACTACCACTTCAAATTGTTCTTACAATTTCTTTCCACTTTTTCCGGTCCCACCGTATTTTTTCCAGTCTTATGCCCACATGCACCGAAAAAAAAGCCAGGTTGAAGAGAGTTTATTCTGAAATTTGTGTTGTGTTTCTCTGGAATTTTGCTTTCGCTTTGGAGTTTTTGGTATTTTAAAGTCTTCTATTGAACCGATAAAGGTAATGTGCAAGTTCTTTGTTGTATTCTAAGGATTTCTGTAAGATCTGTTCCACCGTGTGTATTGCGCTAATTGTCTGCTTCCCCGGTCTGAAGAGATACCTTCAGCACATTATTTGAGTCTTCTGTTTACCAGGTTTGCACATATTCGGTAGGGCGTACATAATAATGTTATCGCCATATAATTTCTACATTCTTGTTTGTCTCCTCTCTTTTGTAGTTGTATCATTACTTCAGTGCTGGATTCTTCTGGGATTTCGTTTAGGGTACAGATTTCTTGTATCAGTGGGTTTAAAATATGCCCTTGTCTAGTTTATTCTCTCCACTTTTCAATAGCTCCACTGTCAGACCATCCTGCCCTGCTGCTTTACCGTTTCCCATGGATGTTATGGTTGTTATCTTTATGTATTTCTTTTAGTGTTGGGTTTTTCGTGTTAACCTTCTGTGTTGATCTGCGTGTCCTCGTCCCCGTTAAAAGTTTTTTTTAAATATTTGTCCCAAATTTTGCGGATTTGTTCTGGTTGATAGTCCATTGTTCCGTCTTCTGGATTTAATTCGTGGTCTTCTTTTAGTAGCTTTCATCTTCATGTAAAAATGTTTCAATGCTTCGAGCGTTATTTTTTTTGCGTGGTATGCTCCACGTGACAACGAGTCCAGTAAGCGGGGGGTCAGCAGTTAAGTTTAGCGGTGGGTCAAAAACAGTGGGTCGGTAGTACGGTCTTTATTAATTACTATTTACAGGGTCCCTGTAGTTACTATTTACATGGTCCCTTTAACTACTACTTACACGGTCCCTATAAGTATTATTTACCCGGTACGGTGTTTCTCTCTCCGTTTTACCCCTATTTATTTGTCCCTCTCCCTTGTAACTTTTTTTATGAACCCGGTGTTTCACCCCGTTGATATTTTATTTACGCTGGGTCTCTCTCCGGAGTAGAATTGCGGCGGCCGGGGTTTGAGATGGAGAGGTCCGCCTGCATATCACCGGCTGTCGACCTGTGTAGATCGACCTCCTCCGCAAAAGTTGGTGGCTGTTTCCAGCCAACCGAGGAGCTACCAGTACGCCCGCAGCTTGGCGGAAAACAACAGATCAACCCCGCACACAAGAAGCCGGTAGACCGAGGAGATACTAGGACTCCCGCAGTACACGCCAACTCCCTATACAGCCAGTCGGCACCGTGATACCGTGATGGTGGGTGGCTGGTGCTTCCGGCGGTGTGTCTCTACCTTCTTCTCTTCCTCTAGACTTTTTCGAATCCTCCCCTTCCGCTTACTTCTCTCTTACTCATCCTGGCGTTGCACGCCAGCGGTCGACCTTATATAGATCACGTGGTGAGAGAGTGCTGCGCCGATGCGTGGTTCTGAGTGGCGAGTGGGGCTAGAGGCGGCGTGGAATGTTCTGGACGTCGGCGCGCTGTTTCACTCAGTGACTGGGAGCAAGACCGGTTTCGATACTGTGCCGGGAAGTATTTTATTTCGGTGTGTCACCACCAAGCCAGCAGGAAAAAGAAATGCTGGACGACCAATGAAAAGATGGGAAGAAAACATAACTTCTAGCGAATCCCCGTAAAGCGTACAGAAAAACAGGCTATAAGCCTAAATAAGAGAAGAAGAAGAAGATGTAGGGACAATGAGATGGTACTGGGCAAAATTTTGTTGCATACGTCTGGTGTAGTTCCAATAAGAGTGATGAATGTAAATTGGTCTGCTATTTCATCCATCATCCGCCAAAGAAGAATCACTAAAGAGTGACAGAAGAGGATTGCCTCCGAACTAGTCAACCTGGCAAAGACATCGTCTAGGGGACTGAATGATAACCATCGAGCAGTATCGCCTGTTGTTCTAGTAAAGAAAAAGGATGGATCAACTAGATTCTGTGTGGACTATCGTCAACTGAACAACGTGACGAAAAATAACAGCTATCCACTCCCCCAAATTGATAATACCCTCGATAATTTGATAATTTGTTCGAAGATCTTCTCGGATTTGAATTTGAAAAGTGGTTAACGGGAAGTTGAATTGGCATGTGTCGACAAAGAGAAAACAGCATTTACCGTTGGTTGGCACAACGTGCCTGTGACAGTTCACTGTAATGCCGTTTGGCCTTTGTAATACTCTCGCAACTTGCAAAGAATCGTTTGGCCAGCTGAAGAATGCACTAATCAGTGCACCGATTTTGAGTCATCCGTTGCCACAAGTAGAGTTTGTCTTAGACACGTGGTAATTGGCGCTGTGTTGTCCCAAATACAGGAGGGGCGAGAGTGTATCATTGGTTACTTCAGCAAAACCTTGTCAAAGCCAGAACCAAATTATTGCGTTACTAGACGAGAACTGTTAGTATTCGTAAAGTCCGTAGAGCACTTCTATAAATACCTCTACGGAAGAAAATTCTTGTTGAGTAGTCAGGTGGATCGAGAGACTGCAAAAGTTGAACTTTGACACCGTACACCGTGCTGATATGATCCATCAGAACGTCGATGCGTTATCACGAAGACCGTGTACAGAAAACTGCAGGCACTCCTCACACGTGCTGAGGATAAGACCCCTCAGTTAGAAGGACGAGAGTTATAATCCAACGGTGGAGCCCTGAAAGAATTCGAGAAGACCAAGAGAATGATCCTGATTTGCGACAACAAATTGCGCAGTACTCACCCAGTGTAATCATACTGGGCTCATTGTAAGTGGAACTTCGTTGTCGTGGAGGATGGAGTCTTGAAACACCTGCTAGAAAAACCTTTGGGTCAAATAGAGGAAAGCAACTGTTGATTCTTAAAAACTGAAGAAACAAGTGGACACTTGGGAGTGTCAAAGACCATTGGGAAGCTGCTGGAAAAGTTCTACTGGGTGAACTGCAAGAAGGATGTTAAGGAGTGGTGCAAGAAATGTGCCGCAAGTCCACAAAAACGTAGTAAGACTACGATGCGACAATACATTCGAAAGAATCGCTGGTGAGTTTTCCTGGACATATACCTTACCGAATCAGAAATCTGCGACAGTTGCCGATGTAATTCAGAAAGAGCGCGAGTTACGCCTTCCCTCAGATTTCCGATTGGATTGCCCACCGGGTGAAGACCTAGCAGGCCAAGGATAGGAACACATTCACTATCGGACCCGCTTGAACATCTGAAGTGCTAGCGACCGGATGAAGGTTACCTACGACATCAGTGTCGACAGAGATGGATACCAGCCCGAAATGATGCCAGTGGAAGACCTGTCGTCCGAAGAATTTATGACTCTGCATTCCGGAAGTTATAAGTCCCGGTTTGGTGTCACCGAAGTCTGCTCTAGCGTGCGCCTCAAGATCTGGAGATGTCGAAAGAGATAGTCACCGTTTAAAAAGGAACTTTGCTAGACTCGACGAGAAATCGTTCTCTCCAGCTGTGGATTCGATTGCTTGGATTGGAGGCTAGTCAGAAGTATGTTGGAAGGGGTCTTCCGTTTCACGGGAGTAGAGTAGAGATAGTAGTGTATTGCTGCAACCCAAAAAGGTCAACGAAGTAGAAGACTGTCGACTATTACTTTCATGGCACGTCTGTATGCAGAAAACTGTAGATTCCGTTACGATGGGAGTACTTTAACTTTACCTTCTAGACGAAACTCGTGATGATTCATACGTCTTACGACAGAACGTTCTGGAGTAGCTCCACCAGTGAACGTTCCAGAAGCCGCTTCCTACAAATACGACGTCTGAAGTAGTACGGCGGCCGGTGGCTCAAATTCGTTCAACCACCCACTACTTTGATATAACACAATGAGATAGATTTGTTATTTAAAAAATTCTGCATTTAGTATGGAAATTGACGAGAAAATTTATTCCAAGAAAACCGTGAAAATTGGCAAAAATTACTCCAATAAAATAAATGCTCATATTTTTGGCTAAATAAAAGGTAAAAATATGCGGTTTGTTTGATTATGAAGCCCAGAATATTTACTTTAAAATGGCTAATTGGAAAATTGCGCGAATTTGTGCTTTCCGACCAAATTTTATTATGTAATGCGACGGCGCATGATTTATTCATAATTTTTTTATATTCAAGTTGCAACTCGTATAGTGTAGTCTTTGTAGTAAAAATTTTCGCATCAAAAACTGCAGAATTTTGTTGTCTTAAATTCACCTCAACTAATAACGTATCCATCTACAATAATAAATTTGCTACAATCGTGTTTCTGGGAAAATGTAACTTGCTTAGGCTACCCTCTCGATCACCCGCCCGCGCCCGGCTCCCACAGCAAACGCCTATATGCTATACGCTATATCACCACCGAGCGCAGTGAATTAAAATGAAATTAATTTTTATTTTTAACCAAATAAATAAAGTTTTTCAAATTAACAATAATTCTTTAATAATTCAAATTTTATTGGGCGACTTCAGAAAAACCTGACGTTTAGATTGGTCTGACATATCAGTTTGACAGGTGAGGGCGATTGTCAATAGTAATAGCAGGAGAGGTCAAAATATTGCCGATAATAATTTTTGCGATTCAGATACGAGTTTCTGTTGCGACGAAAATAATGACGAGTGCTTGTACGAGTCATTATTTTCTCAAGCAACAGAAACGAGTCAATCTGAAGAGCAAAAATTGGCGGCAATATTTAGACCTCGAGTCCTATTTGGCTTGACAATTTAACTTGTAAATTGTAATGGCAAATAGTTACACAAAAACATTGTCACTTATAGTACGATAAGTAGTCAAAGTTATGTCGACAATTTCTAAGATGTCACGAATGTCATTGCAATTGCTTAAAATGCGACGAGTGCTTGCACGAGTCGTATTGGCAATTGCAATGAACATGACTGGACTACGAATCGTATTATCGACTATTCAGTGAACCAAACGATTTTTCTTAAAAGTACTAGTCCAATTCTCGGCGGCAATTTGTACTGGTACAATTATCACCGCAATTGATTTTGATTGGCCAAAATTTTGAAATTCTACGGCTGTTATTGGTCGAATGTCACAGTTTGACAGGTGAACTGAATAATCACTGGAACAAAGCTTGTCGAAAAATTGCCACTAAAATAATAATTGTACTATTGGTTGTTTATTTTGAAATTGAAACATCTCATTGGTCGAAAAAAAAAACAAGTTAAATTGTCAGGAAAATAAAATTCGAAACGATTACAATTTAATGTCCAAATATTCGGACAAGCTGCATTTTTTATACAGTCTCGATCATAACTGAAGATAGGAACGCCATATTTGGTTGATTCTTTTTTGTTCTGCTCGTTATGTTCCCGAGATGGAAATAACTTGATTGAATGTTTGAATGGAAAAATACGTCGCTTTCAGACTTGTAAAGGTCTTGTAAGATTTAAAAAAAAAGTAGATCCAGTGTTAATAATTTCTGAGTTACGAACTTCATAACTGATACAAATATGACAATATGATTTTCAATTAAAAACTAGCTGACCCGGCGAACTTTATACCGCCTCAGAATCAATAAATGTTGTGTTAACTTATTAGCTGAATCAAATTCATAATGCACACAACACCATCTACTGACATTCCCAGAACCAGCATACAAAACGCCACGTCCATTTTTGTTTCTGTCATATATCAAAGATGGCGTTATATACGGATTTCATACAAAATATATGAGAAAAAAATTTTCCGATGTTTTAATAGTTATTCGCCCCCGCAAATCCGTTCTCGAGATTATCATTAAAAAAATTTTGTCTGGAATCCACGCGCAACAGAAGTGAAACTTTGGAGTTTACTCCATTATTCCTTAAAAATCGATTTTCACTTTTCAAGTCCAGTACGACAAATTTTTATGGACGGCATTGTTTGTGTTTGTTGCCCTGTACCAGGGGGGGCTTTGTTATTGTCGTTGCCCTGTACCAAGCTCCCCGCTCCCTGTAATTTTTCCGATGTTTTAACAGTTATTCTGCTATTCGGTGGGGAGGCAAATCCAACAAATTAAAGATCGCAAAAATCGGTCCAGCCGTTCTTGAGTTATAAACCCAAGGGATCCCCCTGAGCCCCCCTGTCAATGTTTTAATAGTTATTCTGCTATTTGGGGCGGAGACAAATAGAAACAAATAGAAGATCATAAAAATCGGTCCAACCGTTATTGAATTATAAACCCAAAGGGCCCCTGGCCTCTCATGTCTATGTTGTAATAGTTATTCTGCTATTCGGAGCGGAGACAAATCCAACAAATCAAAGATTATAAAAATCGGTCCAGTCGTTCTTGAATTATAAAGCCAAGGGGGCCTCCTAAGCCCCCTTGTTCATATTTTAATAGTTATTCTGGTATTCTGGGCGAAGACAAATCCAATAAATCAAAGATCATAAAAATCGATCCAGCCGTTCTAGAGACATAAACTCAAGGGGAACCCCTTAGCCCCGATGTGCATGCTTTAAAAGTTATTCTGCTATTCGGGGCGAAGAAAAATCCAATAAATCAAAGTTCATAAAAATGGGTTCAGTCGTTCTTGAGGTATATACACCCAAGGGGGCCCCCTGGGCCCCCTTGTCCATGTGTTAATAGTTGTTTTGCTATTCGGGGCGGAGACAAATCCAAGAAATCAAAGATCATAAAAATCGGTACAGCCGTTCTAAAGTTATCAACCCAAGGGGCCCCCCTGAGCCCCCCTGCCAATGTTTTACTTGATAAGAACCTTCCTCGAACTTAAAGGAATACTTAAAAAAAATTGCTAAATTGGTCCAGCCGTTCTCAAGTGATGCCGTGACCAAGGAAAATAGGCTAGAAGAATGTTCTTAAATCCAAGTGGAGTAAATTTAAATTAAAAAAATTAAATATATCTAAGTCGAACTCCACAAACTTTAATCAGCGTAAAATTATAAATGGAACATGTTTCGGCAGAACACTTCTGCCATCATCAGCCCTTAAAGAATATAAAAAATTATGACATTGACGTAATTTTGAATTGAATTTTTTTTTAAGTGTTCTGCCGAAAATAGGGATTCATTTATATATATATAGATAATGTCACTGACGTCATTGAGGCAAAGAGTGTAGGTAACACAAAAAATGACAAAAATTGCTTCAGCTTTATTGAATTTATTCCTTATTTTTGGTGCACACTGTATATAGGTAATAAGAATAGAAATTATAATACAGGCTGTCCCAACTAAAATTTATATCCCCCAACAATTCCAATTTCAAAAGACTTTATTACATTTATTCCGATTAAACCTTCTTAATTATCAAAATGTGCGGTTCACAAAGTAACAATTAAGAGTATATTTTATGTAGATTTGGAAACTAAAAAATTCATCCTTTTTTTTGTAGAAACAAATAAATAAAAGTAAGTTTGAATAGAGAATTTAATAAGCTTTAAAATGATGTATCACACGACCCCCCATGCGATTTGAATTTTTTAAATGGCTGGTTCCCCTAAAAGGGTGAGATATAAGACCTAAAAATTTGGTACAATTTGGTCCCCTTTGATAACAAAATTGACCTGTTTTGAGTCTTTCGAAAGTATAATTGTTGGGGGATACAAATTTTAGTTGGCACACTGAATATTATGATACAAGCGCTACGACTTTCCGAATACGGCTATTAGTCGCGTCAATGAAGTCTTTTTCTCGGAAGTCCTCAGAAACAGCTCCGATTTTGATGATTTTTTTTTAATATTTGCTTTTTTATATTATTTATAATCAGAAACCTTTTGGAGCGGGGACATAACTATTAATATTATTTAAACAATATGTATGATATTTATCTAAAAAAAAATAGTTTTGCGTTTTTTTTTAACAGACTTCATTTATGTTCACCGATTACTTCGTCAATTGTGGACCGATTTACAAAATTCTTCTTTTATTTGAGGTGGCTCCATTATCAAAAAATCAGGATCTGACCAGGGAATCCCATGGAAATCGAGAAAAATACGAAAATTTTCGCTCCCTTTTATTAACCGGCTTCATGTATGTTCACCGATTTATTCGTCAATTGTGGTCCGATTTTCAAAATTCTTCTTTTATTTGAAAGGGTATACTCTTAAGGTGGTTCCATTGTCAAAAAATTAGAATCTGACCAGGGAATTCCATGGAAATCGAGAAAATTACTAAAATTTTATCCCCTTTTTATTAACCGACTTCATGTATGTTCACCGATTTATTCGTCAATTGTGGGCCGATTTTCAAAATTCTTCTTTTATTTGAAAGGGTATATTCTTAAGGTGGTTCCATTATTAAAAAATTAGAATCTGACCAGGGAATCCCATGGAAATCGAGAAAAATACTAAAATTTTCGCTCCCTTTTATTAACCGACATCATGTATGTTGACCGATTTATTCGTCAATTGTGGGCCGATTTTCAAAATTCTTCTTTTATTTGAAAGGGTATACTCTTGAGGTGGTTCCATTGTCAAAAAGTCAGGATCTGATCAGGGACTCCCATGGAAATCGAGGAAAATGTCAAATTTTTCCTTCCTACAAGAATTGATGAACAATTTTTAATTATTTTATTTAATTTACTTTCGTATATTATTTGTAGAATAAGTATTGAAAAACTATTTTTTTTATATAAATATAATAAATAGTGTTTAAACAATATAAATAATTATTTCCCCACTTCAAAAGGTTTCTGATTTTGAATAATATATAAAAACTAATTCTGAGGACTTCCGAAGATTGCCTGTTTTATGTATTTATTGACGCGACTATATGAGTCGAGCGGAAGTGAGAACAAGCTTTAGAACCTTCACCCGTCTTAGGTTCTTGGCGGGGCGGTAAAAAATTTTGAAAATCGTTTTCCGCCGGCCCCGTTTGTGATATTAAAATTCTGAAAACACATTTTTTTTTTATATAGACAGGACATAAAAATGTATACCTCAGATTTAAGGAAAAATGCAAAATTAATTTTTGTAAATGTTTTACTATAGCGTGAAGTACACATATTTACTTGGTCCTATGATGCTTTTATTTTTAGAATTGAACAATTATTTCCACTTTAAATGCGGGAATTCTTTCAGCGCCATCTCGCGTGCCGGATACACACTATTTTATCGTCACCTTTAGCCTTAATATGAACGATTTAGCCTCTCCGCCGCCGTACTAAAGTAGAAACTGCTGAGCGACACAATCCGAGTTATTCGTGCGAACTGTTTAAATAAATAACCGTGCCATTGTATTTTTTGGTGGCTACCTTCGTTGTCTTTGAGCTGTTGCGGAGTATACGCCACTGGCTGGCACTGAAATATTTATTGAGAGGATTTACATGTGTTGGAAGGTTTGGTTGAGATTATGCAAAGTTTACAAAGTTTTATCAGCGGATATGTTGAATGGAAGTTTTCTTGTACAGCTCGATTTGTGGCAGTCTTCCCAAATCCACCAGAATCCATTCGATTTTTCTTGGTGAATCGTTTGAAATTATTCATGAATTAGAGCGAGTTGTTATTACGAGACGAAACAATAATATGAAAATAGTTAAAATTAGGTGAAGGGAATAATAAAAAGCGATGAAAAATACAGTGTGATTTTTTTAATTGTTCTCATGCATTTAATACAGTAAAATCAAAACAAATTTTTATTTAGCAATGCATGTGGTTACTAAATCTAATATATTTTAAAAATTAAAATTTGTTTCTTTGTTTGCTTGTTCGTACAGTGGGAGTGAAAAAAATATAATAATATAAGTTCAAACCGGGCGAAATTGAGTAATCTGTAAAATAAAAATGTCACAGTGAACCGGTCCAAACCGGGAATGTAGCAAAATAAATAATTATAATCCTTGCATAATATTTTAACCTAAGGTCACACTTTGCATTACCTTCCTATGCACGAACTAAAATTTTTACTTGTTAACACTACTTGCCAATCCATTGAAAGGATTAACGGAAGATGATGTGAAACAGGATTAAAATCTTCTCAGAGAAGCTCAGTTTATCTTCCGCATTCTTGATACATCACAACAAAATCTTCATTATGCAAAGAGATCATGCCAAGATTCAAATTATATCTGATATCCTTGTCCCCATTCTAGTTTTCACAAAAATCGTCCTAAATAAAAGTGACAAAGACAAAAGTGTACAATGTATCGCTAATGTAAAAAGTTAGCTAATACTGCTTTATGTTACCTACAGCGTGTGTCAGCTGCCCACACACTTGATGTGCCATAAAACTTTTACATAGTTAACATATGGGAGAGCGTGTATTTATCAGAGACGACAAACTTACGAGATAGGTAATAAATTAAATCTTACGAGCATAGTGATTTGTGAAACATAGTAGGTATTCGTTGCTCATTTCGCATTACTTGGACGTAGTCGTTCATACTTACTTTCTGCATGTTTCTTAAATACTCTCTTCTCCAACTGTAATGCAAAGTGACTACCTGTATATCAGTGCACAAAAGCCGAAATTACCGACGACAAAGCACAAAACAAGTCGGAAGAGTCGTTTATATATACATGCGAATAAACAACAGATTTATCAACCCCTCGCTGCCATCACACTTCTCATTCGCAAAGTGGTCGGTGGGTAAAGTTGCCAACCGTCCCGGATTAGGTCGGACAGTAATCATTTGTAAAGGAATTCCCGCATTCAAAGCAACCACTAAAAGCTCTTTGAAAAATCGTTTGTGCCACTGAATTTCGAAGTTAGCAAAAATTAAAGATAACAAGAACCGTCCATCGCTCTTTTCACACCACCGCTTATCCTGTACAAGCCGATTTAGAGCATGTCATTCGTTTGTGCCCTTTAAATCCTTCCCTAATTCCACTCTCATGGTAATTAATTTAGTGTCAACTTTGACAGAAACGCTCAGAATCAGTGATCACTCAACTCGTCTATTGAATTGGGCTAAATATCCTAATCCCTCAGAAAAATCATATGGGGTAAACAAAAACTGCTGTCAACGCACTTTTCAGGGGCGAGGGCGAAGTTTTGTAGCACGAGGCGGGAGCCGCGCCCCTAAAAAGTGACACTAATTACCCTAGTAGCGACAAATATTTTAAATATGTTTCAAAAAATATATTCTATAAATATTTTTATTCAAATGTAGATAAAATATCATTTGAAATATTTACGCAATATTAATCATCAATGTTGGTTCTATATTTTTAAAAATACAATGTGTCCCTGGATGCACCCCCATGAGATGATTTTTTCTAGTAAGTTGTCTGGAGAAGAATATTTTTGGTTTTGACTGGTTTTGCTTGTTATAAAATTACAAAAAAAAATAAAAAATTGCGAAAATTGAATATTTTTTCAAGATTTTTATTACACATAATCATGGTCATAATGACTAAAAATAAACACCAACATTCATAGCCAGTATGTGAAGATAACTTCATGTAAATTCTGCATCTTCAGACCTCTAATTCTTTGTAAGAAGTTTTTTTCTCTTACTTCTGGTAGGGTATTCCACAACGCTCTAAACTCGGAATGCCGTAATTTTGAGACACCCTGTATATGTAATGGTATATAACATAGATCTTACTAAAATCTTCAAATATTTTCCACAACATATTTCATTCTCATTATTTTAATATTACTAACATTCAAAAAATATTCAATATTTTCTAAATATTTATAATAATATATGAAACAAATAGACTTGGCTACGGGGGTAACATCAAATTTTGAGCTTATTTACTTATATACTACTCTCTACATTATGTATTTCACGAAACGAATACAAAAACATTTTATCGAAACTGCCTAATAAATTTAAAGCTTGTTTATAGACGGAATTCGAATCCAGTCAAATGTCTTGGCTTTATGTTAGACAATAAACTTAGCTGGAGGGATCATGTTGCTGAACTGACCAATAGACTGAGCCTTATTATGTTTCAGTTAAAAAAAATTATCATATTATTGTACCCAAAATTTTTTATCGACTTCAAAAAGGAGGACGTTCTATGTTCGGCTGTATGTATGTTTTTTATGTATGTTCACCGATTTCTTCGTCAATTGTGGACCGATTTTGAAAATTCTTCTTACATTTGAAAGGGCATACTTCAGAGGTGGTCCCATTGTCAGCAAGTCCGGATCTGATGAGGGGATCCCATGGAAAATGAGGAAAATCCCAAAGTTTTTCCTTCCTTACCGACTTCTTTTATGTATGTTCACCGATTTCTTCGTCAATTGTGGACCGATTTTGAAAATTCATTTTTATACTCCTGAGATAGTCCCATTGTCGGCAAGTCCGGATCTGATGAGGGGATCCCATGGAAATCGAGGGAAATCCTCAATGTTTTCCTTTTATGTATGTTCACCGATTTCTTCGTCAATTGTGGCCCGAGGCAGGCGGAAATATTATCGAATAAAAATATCGAAGATAAATTGGATGATGTTAAGCAATAATGGTTTAAGCCACATCAGTATAATTTTGAGTTAATTGCTGTTAAAGTTCGTTCGTTTAATTAATTTAATTTCTTGCAGTTTGCGTTTGTGGCTTGACAATTCATCGCCCAGATAGCACAGGTTTCCATTTACGGCTTGAATCATTTTTCTAAATGCATAGAAGCTTAAAAACATCCCATGAAGTTGGTTAACAATTTTTTTTTCAAGTATGGGTTAACTCATTATTGCTTAACAGCATCCAATTGTCAAAAGTGCAAAATATGGAAAGTACAAAATATCGAAAAACAAATCATCGAAACTCCAAATATTGAACAATAAAATATCGAAATATGTACACAATTTCAATGATCCACGGAAAAACAAATTTTCACTCAATCTGGCCTGTCCACATTTCGAGTTTCACGGACAGGGAAATATGACCTTCTTGGAGGATGTTTCTTTAAGGGATCGAGCGCAAAGCGTCAGGCGCCAATTTGAATAATCCACGAAACAGATTTTCAAGTACAAGGAAATGTGACCTTTTTGGAGCATGCTTGAAAATTTTTGAAATTTTTACCTGCGACATTTTGTGCTTTCGATAATTTGTTTTTCGATGATTTGCGCCTCCCCTTACTAGGTCTACCCATCACTTAAAACTGTAAAATAATTAGTTTAAAAAAAAAAGGAAACCGACTTCAAAAACCGTATTAGTACATGTATTACATCCCAGTAAACACAATAACGTAGAGAAACGTACCAACGGTTGTATAGACGTAACGATGTCCCTGACTTTAACGTTACTTTCGACGTGTAAATATGACGTGTTTATAACGTCTAGTAAAACACGTTTTTTTTTACGTGATTCTACCACGTTGTTAAGACGTACTGATTTTCCGTAAACAAAACAACGTGAAAAAAACCTAAAACAAACGAGTACCTACCAACCGTTGAATAGACGTTACGATGTCGCCGAAATCAACGTTACTTTTGACGTGTAAAAGTGACGTGTTACAAACGTCTGATAGAACACGTCTCTTTCAGGTGTTTTTACCAGGTTGAAAAGACGTGTTGATTTTCTGAATTAAACGCCATTTTCAATGTGTAAACAAAAAAGATATTAAAGATATTATAAAAGACGTCTTTTTAGGTGATTTTAGAAAATAAGTATATTAAAAAAGTGTTGATTTCTATGACAAATATTTATTATAAAACAAACAAAAAAAATTGTTTTACAAAAGTTCAAATCTATTATAATGTATAAAGGTGTATAGAAAATATGAAAATAATTACTAAAAACTATAATATCAACTATGTACTACTAATATTATAAACTATATAACTATAACTATAATTATTATTATAAAAAAAAAACTAAAATAATTATTATGGGCTAATTGTCCTAATTAAATTAAATCATTTTTTTCATGCCTCGGATTGTGTGTTGCTCGACGTGCTGGGTCAGTTTTGCCAATGTTTGCAGTACAGTTGCCTCAAAATCTATGAGAAATAACTATAAGTAACTATTGCAAAAATAAAAAATCCTTACTAGGTATATGATTGTCGTAAATGATATAAAATGACACAATTTACCAGGATATGTTGAAGCTTGAGAAAATGCTGACATTGGCGATGGATAAGACGTCGTCGGGGTACAGCAAAAATCCTCTCCAAGGTTTACAGTTCGACGCCGCTTACTATCAAAAAGAGACTCATCACCAAAAACTTGCTTTCTTGAGAGACTTTCCACTGATGAGTTGTTTCCTCTGCAATTTCCCCAATCTCCTTGATGAGGTTGTTGGCCTTTTTATCGTCTGTGTCATAATCCTCTGCAAAGAAGCTCAAAAGTTAAAAAATATATATTTAATTAGATAAATCATAAATATAATATCATATATGTATATACCTGTCTTAAAATGAATCTTAAAAACCTTGTAAGAAGGCCAGGTCTTACATGGAGTACCACTTTTGACGAAAGTCATAAAATCGGTAAACTTGCGGAATAAATTTAAGTTAAACTGGTTAGTAATATCTTTGATTTTATACTACTTAGATTGGCCACCAACGTAAACACTTTTTCGACAACTTTTGGACGCGGATACCAGAGGGAGCGCCTGTAACCGCGGTATGAATTATATTCGACATACGTTACAATTGTGCACTAAAATGAAGGCATGTCAGGACTTACTTCAGGTTTTGCTAAGATACGGAACTTTTAGTGAAGCGCGCAAATAAATGGAGGGCTGAGAAACCCAAAGGGTCATAAACCTCTACCTGTCTAACGACCCAAATGCAAATACAATACAAATACAATATTATTCTAAATTCAACCACCACCCGAGACATTCGGGATTATAAAACTATGTATTATTGACCGCAGTCCATAAAATTACTATAAGTCTGGTCGTACTTTGCTTCTGATGAAACAGTCGAATGAGAACGTGACATCGTAATGGGAGAAACAGTTCAACTATTTTATAGTACTTATTTCAGGGGCTTTACATTTAAATATATATTTTTTTAATTTTGCCACAATGTTGTCCCAAAAGGACATAATTATCTTTCTCAATCTGCAAAAGAACATACAAAATAAAATTGCTATGGAATAAATTTTTTGTATTTGTCGACAACAATTCCACTAGATGTCCATCCATACAACAAAGTAGCAATAATTGTTAGCACCAGTAATTGCCAATTGTCTCTAAACCTGAAAGTAATAATTATCTTTTTGCTTTAGTTTAACGTCCCCATTTTGGGGGCATTTTATTTCCACAATATGATCTTGATCAATAATTCCATCCGGAGGGGCACCGAGAAAACAATTTTACGTATTCCT
This sequence comes from Diaperis boleti, assembly GCA_963583935.1. Lineage (NCBI taxonomy): Eukaryota > Metazoa > Arthropoda > Insecta > Coleoptera > Tenebrionidae > Diaperis > Diaperis boleti. The sequence continues at coordinate 13,242,344 of OY757242.1, forward strand.
AATAAATTCGTTTTCATCTAGATAAATTTCTGTCAAACCGTAATTTTCATCAGGTGGGGCAGTAGTCTTTCTTTTTTAATTCGTAGAAATGACTGCAAGTTTTATTATACTCGCGTTTTCTTTTCAGTCCCGCGATATACTTTTTAGCGAATTTTCCTGGACTCCGACAGCTATCTCCGATCAATTATTACTTTAAGATATAATTTTTTTCCTTTTATACATAGATATTTGGATATTTGAAAACAATCTGAAAAATGGTTAGTGAATTTGTTGTAATAATTACAAATATTAGGGCTTTAGAAATTTATTTACGTATGGTACATAATATAATAAAAAAATCTTAATGTTGGTTTTTGACATATTGCGTACAAATGTTAATCGGTAAATTAAACCCTCTTTTTTCTTTTTAAAATTGGTGTATAAATGACACTGTTTTGAACGCAGCTTCCCGTTCGGCCTGCGGACTATGTTATCGCCCCCTCGCATGAGGATGAAGACTTTCTCTTGAAGTTCTTTTCAAACTTCACAAAAAAAAAAAAATATTTGGATGGCAAGAACCAAAAGAATCATTAGATTTTGCGTGAAGGTTTTAGAAAGATTTGAATAAAGGAACCTTGTTCCTGATTTTAGATTGAGAGTGTGCTCTTGACGGTGGTTGAATTTCGGACCGTCGGTAGTTAGGTCAGGGTTTATGACCCTTTGGTTTGTCCCAACTGACCGACAGAGTGATCATAAAGTTCCGAACAAAATTCATAATTTAGTCATGTACTGTTTTTGCGAAAAACGCTCGAACAGGTCGATTTTTGTTTTTAAATTGCCATCTTTTGACATAAAAATTTTGTTGATGACGTGATCTGTTTTTGAACTATGACACCGTCAGCTATTTTTTTAAATGGCAACCCCAACTTTTTTTGTAGGTTTTAAATACACTTTTCAATTATCTATTCAACAAGAGTAAAAAATTGATACTTTGCATAACTTTTTTTTTTTCAAAAAATTACGTTTTACATAAAAAATAAAATTTTTATTCCTTGAAAAAAATTGAAAAATAACAATAAATTTGGAAAGCAAATAACGAAAAATTAAACACCATTTCATAAAATTTAACGCAAGTGCTCAAATTGCCACCCGCCAACTATTTGACACATTTTCAGACGTGTTTTAACGTGTTTCTCGCAAAAACATTAGAATATTAAATAATTTATGAATTTTGTGCGGAACTTTATGATCACTCTGTATAATCGATTACCCATAGAAAAAATAGAAAATAAAATTTACGGAGGGACATTATTTTTCGGTTTCTAAATTTCACGTGAAATCAGAATAACGCATTAGATATAGCCGCCAGAAGCCACACGTTTGTCATAAACCATTTTAGACCCGACTAATTTTTATTTGGAAGGGAATACTCTTGAGGTGGTCCCATTGTCACCAAGTCAGGATCTGATGAGGGCATGGAAATCGAGGGAAATCCTCAAATTTTTAATTGCCGTCGTTTCCTCATTATTCGAGAAGCGTCTTTACTAGGTCTACTCATTATTTACAATTATTGTAAAAAAATTAACTTAAAAAAAAAGACAACCGACTTCAAAAAGTGAAAAATAATCGAATACATGTATTATTAACGTGTGTAAGTCATGTTTTTGATTGCTAATTTTTTTAAATGTCATGTTATAGTTACGGTTACGTTTCGCACGATACCTACATGTGCCACCTAATTTAAAATAATCTGTTTGAAGTCGGTACCAATCCAAATAAATAATTTACAAATTTGTAACATATTGTAATTATTATTATACAATTTCGATATTGACATTTGTTTCCATTCATCATAAAAAAAAATGCCACAAAGTTACGATTTTCGGTTTCAAACTAGAACCTTTTACAACTCAGTAGGTAGTCAGGCGATGCTGCAGAATCTTACAATTATTAGTCAGTCTCTATGACGGTTGCTTAGGGGCTGTCGCCCATACAAAGTTTCACACCGACCCCGCTCACAAAATTAAACTGGTCGACTGTAAAAATTTGTTTAGTTGACTGATGCGCTCTCTAGGAGTGGCGTCCAAAAGTAAAATTTGATGCCACGGGCTTCCCTATTCCGTGGCCAATCTAAGTAGTATAAAATCAAAGGTAATATGCACATAAAATGTATATTTAGTTTTATTTATATATTTATGTATACTACTTTTAAATAAAATACTATACTACTTACCTTTAGGACTTTTGGAAGATACACAAATCTCAAAACTTGGTAAAGCAAACGAAAACAAAACGAACTGCACGATCTCAGACGAAAAATTAAAATGAACAAAATCGAACGAAGCAATGGCCAAGTTCCATGGTTTCGTTTCGTTCGGGGTGCAAGGCGCAATAAAAAAAGCTGTAAATCACGTACATTTTGAAAGTTTTGTGTCTTGGAAGCAGCATGTTTGTTTGTCGCCATTGAATATCAATACTCTAACTACTCTAACTAGAGTATTGATATTCAATGATAGTACTGACCTATACGTTTGGTTATTATTTATTTTTGACAATAAAATTACGCTCGGGTCGTCGGTTCCGCAACCTTCAGCCCCCATCATAAACCAATATCCGTTCTTCTCAAAATTCCAGCGCCTAAACGGTAAAACTTCTGAACGTATGTTTCAAATTGTCCCTTAATTATACCTGCTTTCAATTTCGTTTTTAAAAACTTTTCATTCCCTGACCAACACCAAACTTTTCTCCGGTCAAAGACACGCTCAAACTTCGCGACACGACTCTCAAAAGAGATTCGTTGTTTTATTTTTAATCTTTTCAATGGTCTTTTGACACCTTCACTTACTTCACAGCGTTTCACATTACCAGACATTACCAATATTTATTAATTTCGTTGATTAACCGTAATAATTAAAGATCTTAATTTTTGTTTTCAACTTTAACAAACACATTTAAATTAATATTTGTAATTACCTGTCTACGTAAGTAAATATAGCTACCTGCATAGAATTATTTCTTTGCCGTTGGGTTAAAGAGCTTTTGTAATTTTTTATAACATTGACACCATAATAGAATAGGGAATGTCAATTTTATTTTTAAATTTTAATTTAATAATAACACTGGGCTACAAAAAAAAGTTTTTTGCCTGTTCTATGCATAATTGACACCATTTCTACTTCATTTAATTTTGCTAAACACGTACATAATAACAAAAATACTCAGTTGGTTACAGTTTTTAAAAACACTCAGATTTTCTTTTCTTGCTTTGTCGCTTGAATTTTGCATCTGCTGCATCGCGAATAGATATCCAGCAGTAATCCGCCAACATGGTAGTTCTTTGATAGCCCTTTTTCCAATGAGGAAATATCTTGGTGGAAATCACCAAACTGGAAAATTTAAAATTTCAACAATTCTAAATTTTTGGAGTTAAAATTTTCAAATTCGGAATTTCTACGATTCAAAATTTGCAAATTCAAGATTTTTAGGATTCAAAATTTCTAAATACAAATTTTGAAACTCAAGTTTTCGATGATATAGTATTTGCAATTCACAATACCCAATTCACGTTTCACATTGCAAATTTAGGAATTCAAGAATTCATGATGCTAAATTTGAAAAATACAATATTTCAACGATACAAAATTTTCAAATTTCCAAATTCTGGAATTTATGATTTGAACTTTCAAAATATGAAAATTTTTGTAATTCAAATTTTCAAAATTTGCAAATTATCAAAATAGAGGATTTAAAATTTCAACAATTCTAAATTTGAAGTTCTTGAGTTTAAATTTTAAAATTCGGAATTTTAGTAATTCAACGATTCTATCGATACAAGACTAGAATTGAGGAATTTAGAAAATATTTGTACTATTCAAAATTGAGAATTTACACTATTTAAAATTGACTAATTCATCATTTTAAGGTTTAAAAATTCAAGCCGTGTTTGAATAATAACAATTTTCAAATTCTGAGATTAAAAATTTCATTGATCAGGAATTTCAAAATTCAAGATTTCGTCTATTCAAAATTTCTAAATACAATTTTTAAAATTCAAAATTCAAACGAGTCAAAATTTGCAGATTTCCAAATTCAGTAATTTATTAATTGAAAATTTCAGCAATTCTAAATCTTCAAATTATTGAGTTTAAGATTAACAATTCACAAATCCAGGATTCCCATCATTTAAAATTTTATATGTAATTAGAAATGTTCATTTTTTATAATTTCCAAATTGAGAAATTCGAGATTTCGACGGTTTCAAATTTCCAAATTCAGAATACAAAATTTGTAAATTCAAGAATTTTATATTTCAACTGCTCAAATTTTCAGAATTAGAGGTAGAGAATTCAATGATTTTTCAATTCAGGAATTAACAATTTCATCATTCGGGAATTTAAAATTTTATTAATTCAAATTTTTCAAATTTCCAAATTCACAAATTTATGATTTGAACTTTCAAATTTTGAAATTTGTGGAATTCAAAATTTCAAAATTAACAAATTACCAAACGAAAGAATTCAAAATTTCAATAATTTTAAATTCTAATGTTCGGGAGTTTAAAGACTGAATTTACAAATTCAGGATTTCCGAATTCAGAAATCCGATCACTTTGTAATTCCAAATCTTCGTTTTCCATAATTTGCAAATTCAGAATTCTCAGATTTCAACGGCTCAAAATTTCAGAATTAAAAGTACAGAATTCAATGATAAAAATTTTCAAATTCGGAATTTCCACGATTCAAATTTTGCAAATTCAAAAATTTAAGATTACCAAATATGATTATAGAATTTTTCAATTGAATTTTTCAACAACTCAAAATTTACAAATTAGGCATTTCCACGATTCAAAATTTCCAAATTCAGGAATTAAAAATTTCAAATGTTATACAGCAGTAATCCGCCAACATGGTAGTTCTTTGATACTCCTTTTTCCATTGAGGAAATATCTTGGTGGAACCGCTCACCATGTTCGTCGCTAACGGCGCCACAATTTATGGGTAAAAAGTTAACATGGGAATGTAAAAAGTGCACCTTCAAAGACATATTGCACCCCGTATGTTTGCAGACCATCAAGAGATTTTCCACCAAATGTACATAATTTTCAGCTCTTTGGTTGTCCAAAAATTGTTTTCTATGGTTGCTAGATCTTTGCAATGGTCGTTAGACTCCTATGATAAATATGAAAAAAGGAAAAACCCAAAATTTTTGCATCTTAAAAACAGTAACCAATGAGCATTTTTTATTGTCATTTTTGAATTTAACATGGTACACATGGTATGAATTCGTTACTTATGTTCAGAAAACAAAATGGTTGTTGCCCAGTGTAATTATATGACTACTTTTAATCAGTTTTCCCTAAAACACCAAAAACAATTTTTATTATAGATACCGACGCACGTTTTGCCAACAATGTTGGCATCATCAGGGTGATGAGTGAATCAGAAAACTGATTAAAAATAGCTATCTACCACCAAAAGTGATCCAGACAATTGTTTTGTTTTTGAATAATTATATGAATTCTCAAAGAGCGATTGTTCATCTCTATTGCGAACTAGGCGGGCGAGATGATCCTAAAACATTTCAACCACGAGAAAACGTCCAACTTTCAAGGTTGTTCGGAGTGCCAAATGTTTACAAGAGCTAACTTAGTTGTTACCATGTTTCGTAAAAATTATGAAAGAAATGCTAGCCTTACTAAATATTTCTATTGTTTCTACTTTTAAATTCTATAACCATTCTATTTTATTTAAAATGTGATTCAAATAAAAAATGTACATATGTTTTATAACCCGCAACAAACAATTTACAGTGGCTTCTAAACTTGGCGCAAAAACCGCCCATATGGAATCTGTAAAAGACGCCAATGGAATGCGTTTCTTTGTAGTACATAAATGTACTATATAATTATATGACTATATAAACACATGAATTTATTGTAAAAATAGATGACTAGAAAAACAAGTGTATTTAATGTTTTACGAGAAATAATAGTCAAAAATAATAATTTAGACTTCACCGCCATTCGTTCTTTTCTATTTTATATAATTTGATTTAAGTTATGATTTAAATAATACATATATTTTTTAACATGATGTTTTATAAAAATAGTAAATTGAGGTAAAGTAAAATACAAAAATAAAAAAAATAAGGGAAGTAAATTGAAAAACCTCCTTTTAAACCCAAAAACCTATAGGGCTACACCTTAATGATGATTTTTTATACTCTGCTGGAACTCTTTCACTCCTTAAGTATTTTTATTTTTTATTTGATTAGAAAAACACGTGTACTTAATGTAAGAATTTCACGAAAAATAAACGACGACAAACACGTCTATATGACACTAGAAAAACACGTGTATTTAATGTAAAAATTTCACGAGAAGCAAACGTCAGAACTGCACGTGGAAAATAACTTATATTTTTTCGACATTATGTACCTTTCGTTGATAAACAATATTGATTAAACGTCTTTATTGCGTCATATATAATATTTAAAAATAACGTAATTTTTTAACGTTGAATTGTCGTAATTTGTAGATACGTAGTCATTATTTTATTGTAAATCAACGTTGAATTTATGTTACGTAAAATACGTTGAAATAACGTTGAAGGTATTACCAAAATATAACGTGATATTTTCAACCATAAACGTGTTATCAACCACCTACACGGCTTTTCCACGTTAAAACAAAGTGCATGTGTTTACTGAGATTGTGCTACCTATTGATCTGTTTGAAGTCGGTGCCAAGCCAAAGAGGTGAATAAATTTGTAACCTATTGTCATTATACAAATATATCAACAACGTTATAGCGCATCAAAAATTCACGCAAGTGTTTGTCCGTTTGAGTTGTTTTGCTCAGCACCCACGCTCACGCATTCCGGACCGCGCGCGGTGAAACTTGCGATGTGGCGGCAGCGGACAGCCTATCTATCTACTACCTGTACGATGTATTTTTTTGTAATAACATTTAATTTATATTGTTAAGTGAGTGACGTATCAAGAAATTCCCTGAATTTTAACTTGTTTATTGCATTGTATTGTCTCTCATAGCTTTATATTGATAAATTTATATTGTATGGGTAGAAATATAGTGGACTATTATACGAGTTCCTGTGTAAATTGGACGCTTTAAGTGTTTACACAAGCGAAAATTTGAAAAAATCAAATATGAATATTTTTTATTGAAAATAAAGAATCATGGACTTTTTGCATTTGTTATGGTACCGCCAGCGTCTTCCCATTTTTCTATCCACATCTAGCACCCACCACAGATACTTCTCTTGCACCATCTGTACAAGCACAGACATTACAGCATCCTCTCTTTATCCACCTTATCGAAAACCGCCTTGAAGCTACGAATAATGCATACACCATCCGCTGGAGATCCCCGGAAGGCAACGGCCCTAGCACCTACCGGTAGTTCACGCTCGACGAGCCCGTTGCACATGGAAAGGTCCGGGAACAGATCCCTGCTGAACTCCGCACCCCACATATAGCTTCTGATCTTGGCCACCAGGTCTCCCACGATGCACAGCCAAAGCGTCCAAGGCTACAGTAGCACAATAGTCCTCTCAACCCCATACAGCCCAGCGAGGGCAAGAACGTCTATGGTCGACCTGCCCCTCCGGAACCCATACTGCTTGTCGGAGAGCACGCCTCTCTCCTCCAGGCCCATTGATGATGCGGTTCCTGATAATGACCTCCAGGAACTTTCCCGCCGGGGTCGGAATTTCCTCTCGCTCTTTGGATTGAGAACCACCCTTGCCACGTTCCACACGTCCAGGAAGACCCCTCTTGCCACACACAATCTCATCATCCCCACTATCGTTTCGGGGACCACCTCTGCTGTCAGGGACACCATTTCGGACATCAGCCCCGGCATGCTACCTTTCTTCAGACCCCTCGCTGCTTTCGCCAACTCCGCACGGGATACGGATGCTCATGCCGGGTCGTTGTGTGCTTCTTGAGCCCCCCAGCGCGGTGGTTCAACAGTCGTTTCCTTTTTCAAGCTACGTTTAGCTGCGTTGTCTTATCGCAGCCTCACGCCCCGATTGCTCCTCTCTTGCTCGGTTGAATTTCTGCCCACCAGGGAGGCACTTCCGATACCCTTCCGCGACTTCAGCACACCACCAGTATACTGGTATCCTTCCAGGCACCAGTGATTTTGTGGACAGACAGTCATTGCAGGCCTCCGCCATCCTTCTAACGGCCTCCTCCGGGGTAATGCTCCCCGCCCCACAAAGCGCCTCACGACAGTTCCTCACTCCGATCGTCTCTCCATAGCCATCCTTGATTCCGTGGGGATCTGGGTGCTACATCCGTCAGGCATGTTATCTCGTAAAGGATGTATCTCTGGTCGTTGCAAGAGTCCTCATTGAGAATTTTCCAGCCCCTCAGCGTCTCGTCTCGTCCACCCTGTAGTCTTGCAAAGGACACATCTATGACTGATGTACACACTCCGTCCGTTCTGATGGTGACCCTGCCACCCCTATTTTCCACCATCAGACCCAGATACTCCATGGCCTCCTCCAGCACGGTTCTCCTGATATCTGTCACCGACGACCACCACGAAGTGGACTTCACCACTACCACGTTGCCCGTGTGGCTCCTTAGTGTCGTCGCCTACATCCCTGCCAAACTGTTCTAACGAGTACTAGTCCATCATCGGTCTTCGTCCAGATGTGACCTCGCCCACCCCCACATGCGGAGGCTCTGCTCCTAGAGCGCATTGCCACCGTTCCATCCTCATTCGTCCTTCAATTTTTGCCACTGACTCTAAACACATAGGGCTCATGGACCAAGATGTGATCAACATCCAGGTCCAAGGTCACTCTCTCTGGCATGTCGTGAGCCAGGGATCTGTGATCGCGATTAGGAACTGCAGGGCTACCGCCAGTTTGTTCCCGCTTCCTTCTGCCTTGTGCCACAAATCCGCCTCCTTCTTATGGTACTTGGCGCATAAATAGCACCTGGTCCTGCCCACAATCCTTCCTACACCGTTGACCATTAATGCTGATACCCTCCTTTGTATCCTCGTCCCTGCGAATGCTGATCTGTCAGTCCCCAGTATTTATCACGGGACTGCCCTCACTTACCTTAGTGCAATTAATGTATCTCCACTTCTCGCCCCCTGGCATTCCCACTTGATTCCTTTTGGTCTCCATTTTGTCCCACACCCCTTCTGCTTCTTTCTCTTTCTTGCTTTGTGAGGTCATTATCTATAAATTAATATCATCTCTGTTTCTTTCTTTCCCCTTAGTTTTTCCTCTCAGTTTCCTCTTTGGCCTGTTGTATTCAATCCCTTTTCCCACCCCATCTTGTTATCACAATATTGTTCTTCCTATCTCCATTCCTCATACTCCACTTAGCCTTCCAGCTGTGTCACTCTCTCCCTTTCCCTCAACTTTTCTCTATGTCTGATCTTTTCTTTTTCTCCTTCAATCCTTCTTTTTAACTATCAATCGCTCTTTTAATTTCTGGGTTCTCTTTTCGTATCTCATTCGCATTTTTCCTTTAATTACATTTTTATTTATTCCAACTTATCTATGATTCTCTCCATTTCACTGTCATTTTTCTTATCTGCCTCTGGCCATCTTGACACAAATAAGTACTAAAATAATAATAATAAATTATACCTATTGAACTTATCCCAGAGCCCAGTACTTTATCATTAATAGCGATAACACGAGTGATGCACATCTCACAAGCCCACAATGACATTTCGGTCACGTGTAAGATACGATTTTTTATACCAGACGTGTAATTCCTTCTAAAACGTTAAAAAAGAACAAATTAATGAAGTCAAAATGGCGTTTCTAAAAATAATTCATGTCTTACCATTGTGTAACCATAGTAATTCACCCCTTTTAACATTATATCACTTGTGAGTAAAATGCTACATTATACCTTCCATTTTCCTGGAAAAATAATTTGTTCACACGTAGCGGAATGTGTAGTTTTTAGTCTTTAGAGTATAAATTGGTGCGTGACGTCAGCAACGCTCCAGTCATAAAAGTGGTGCCAGTTTGGCGGTAACACGCCGCTCGGCCGCCTAGTATTAAGACTTTAGGCTAGGTTTAAATGTAAAAGGAACGCCGAACTCTCGTTCGGGCTACCTGGGACTGACCCTTAGAAGTTTTGTTTAAAAGGCAGGTCAGTTGCAGCGGGGATGAGAGCTATTTCGGCAACGACCACAGCGACGAGATGTCCACCTAGGACCAAAAACCCTCGCCGAAGCCCTGGCAGTGGGCTTCGGCCGGCCAGCGTGGCACTATCCCCTTTTGAAAATTCTGTATCTATAAATAAGAACAAAAACAAAAGGGCAAAAGTGCACGAAACAAACAAAAATCCCATAGAGTCCTAAGTGGACTAAAGACAGAAGACCTGCACTAGACTATAACAGATACAAAAGAGAACAAATAGACTAATTAAACCAATGAGACTAAAATAAGATACCAACAAAGGGATCAAAGAAGCCAAAAAGAGATCAAAAAGAGTCAAAAGACAAAAAGAAAATGATGTACGAGACCAAAGCGAAAAGAGGGACTAGAGAAATCAAAAGAATATTGAAGACACTAAAGGGACTACAATAATCGGAGAAACTAGAAAGAAAAGTACACTAAACAAGCGAGAAAAAACACAAACGCATCAAGGCAGCAAAATTGTCAAAAGGGACCAAAGACAGAGTAAAAAAGTAAATATACAAAAGAGCCTAAAAAGACTCAAGAAGCAAAAGAGACCACAGAGACAAATAAGACCAGAGCGACCAAAGAGATCAAAGATACAAAAGTACCAAAACCAAAGAGAGCAAAAAGATCAAAGAGACAAAAAAGGCGCAACGCACAAAGAAATCAAATAAACCAAAGAGACAAAATAGACCAGTGATACTGGAGGTGACTAAAATGACTAGAGAGATTATACTGGGTCTTCATAAATGATTCATACATCACGGTCCCTGTGGAAACCAAAATTTACATGTAGTTGAATAGACAATTTTTAGGTTCACAACCTACTGGATGTATAAAACATTTATGAAGACTCTTTATAAAAGACTAATGAGATCAAAGAAAGACACTAAAAAGGGAACAAAAGGGACCAAAGAGATAAAAGAAACAAAATAACAGACTCGTTTGGGCGTAACATGCTTGTCGTATGCTATTTCAAAGTAAACCATTTGCCTTTCCATTTCTATTTTTAATAACGGGTGTTCAACTCAAAATATATTTTGAGAAGGCTGCATCATAACAGGTGCAGTGAAGCAGAATGTCATGCAGTGCCTGCTGCAAAAGTACCAAGTGACATAAATTGCAACACTCCTAATTAATCAAACAACCCTTCCTAACCTCGGCCAATTGAGGTTTAAACTAGTAGACCAACTGGATAATTGCAACAACAAAAAATTTTTTTTTTATTATTCAAGGTGTTGCAATTTATATGTTAATCAGTATGTATTTTCAGTTGAACACCCGTTATTTGAATTACGTCTTCCTTTCTTCCGTTATTATAATATGATCTTTAATTCAGGTAGTGTATTGTAGATCGTTAAAATTTTATTATTTCCTCTATGATGGGTACATTTTGTCTTACTTCTAGTATATCGGGGTTCGTTTTCACATGGTTTTATTATAATTATTGTATATGTAATATAAAAACAATCGTGCTGATAACCAAGTTTGTTTCTAGATATTTCATTTTCCTATACGAGCTTGATCTATCGTGTGTTCCAAAAACATTTTCGTCAAGGACGTTCATGTCTATCGTTTGTTTTAAAAACGTAATGTCTTAAGGGTCAAATGTTTAATATTTCAATACATGACATAGACGTAATGTAACCTCAAAAACTGGCAAGCTCTCGCACGTTTTTTTTTTTTTTCCACTTTGATGTCACAGTGTTTTTATTTGATATGTATTACGTTGGTATTGAGCATTTCTAACCAACTCCTGTCGAAGTCAAGCCAAGTGTCAACTTTTCAGATAAGAAAACATAACCACCAACACATCCCTAGAATATTTCAAAAGCAAAATTTTAACATTTTCATAAAACGAAAAGCTCCAAGGTATAAAAAATAGTATATTACACTCGTTTAACGAGGCATTGTGACATTCGTTCTATTATCTATTATCATTTCGTTCTAACTACACGCAAACTTTGATTTCCAGAAGCAACATGATATATGAATCATTTATGACGACCCGATATCATCCCCTCTAGTTTCGCCAACACAGTTTATATCGTGTACATTTTCAACTGCCAGTGTATTTTGTGTTGCCTACATTTGTTTTTGTTTTGATATAATCATTATTCTATTAAAATTCTTATTTAAACCGTTTATTTATTGCGCCTTTTCCGAGATACAGATTTCCGATATCGACACTCCGAATATCGTCTCTAAATTCCACTGTCACAAAGTCACAAAGTGAAAACCACCCTAACCTTATTTTTTTGGTTTGTCATTTTTGATCACATTAAAAAATTTAAAATGACAGAACATTTTTTAAGATTTTTTTGTTTGCGAGTGTAGATATATTGAAATTCAAAGTTTACATACTCTTCATTGTATTTGTGTTGCGAACAATGCCAACTCTGATTTTGACAATGTTGACCGAGAAGTATTGCACTGTTAAAGGTTGTTCTGAGTTCTGTTTTGTTCTTTATTCCTTTCGAGACAGAGGGCATTCATAAACTCTTTTCATCTATTTTTATAGCTCTCTTTTCCACCCTAGGATCTGCTTGATTTTTACCAGCATTTTGATTGGTTCCTCTTTATAATTTTCTTCCTGTCCTCTTAACTTACTTTTGTATCCTGCGATCAAAGTACGGTACAACTTCTAAAGTTAAAAATAACTACAGAGGGATCAAAACAAAACTAGTCACAGTAGTACATGCACGAAAATTTGACATTACATAAATAATTCTACAAGTGGCTTTTCGTGAATGTACAACTTTGACTAATTTTGTTTTTGATCTTAATGTGTTTTAATTTTTTCAGTATGTATATTTCCTTGGTATTTCTTTTTTGGTTCTATTTTTATATTCTAATAAATATTCTTTTTCCTGCGTTGATTATTTCCATTGCACATATTGTAACGTTGCCTGAGCCGGGCGGGTTCGTGGATTTAAAGAATATTCGTCCCCCTTTTTATACTAGTGTTCTCGATTTCTTCGGTTACCTTCTCGACTTATGACGTCATCCTATGTGAACATTTGTCAAGACAGAATACGACATCCGAGAATACGAATATTCGAGAGTGATGACATCATCCTATGTGAACATTCGGCACAGGCCGACTCAGATGGCATCATTCCCTGTGAATACGCGATGCGACCGTCGTCGGAATATTTTTGCTCTCTTTATCATGGTTTATACTTATAGAATAGACATATATTTATTTCCAAATTCCTGCTTTATACACATCTTTTTGGACCGGTTTTAGCAACTATTCCTTTGTGTTTAGTTTTGCATTTATTTTTTTTAGTTATGACATTGTTAAATGATGTGTACATTTTTTATATTATAAATCTTTATTTGCCCTACGGGTTTTCTGATTCCTATACATATACAAGTAAACTTAACAATTATAATAATAAAAAAAACTAAATAAAATTCTCTATTTCTTCTCCCCTCCCCTTTCCTCTTCTCCTTTCTCCCTCCTCTTCCATACCTCTTTCATCCATTTAATTTCCCTTCCATCTACATTCAGTATTTCCTCTTTCTTTCCTCTCTCTTTGTTTCATCTTCCTGCACTCGTTCCACATATGCTCAATCGTCTCTCTTTCCTCATAGCACATTCTACACACTCTTCCTCCATCTTCTGCCCAATACCTATTTTCCCTCTCTTCATTTCCGCACCTAAACCTCGCCATCATCTTTCTTTCTTTCTTGCTCTCCCTCCCCAAATACTTCGGTACTTCCCGTTGTATCTGGATTCTCTAATTCTTTCTCTCCTCTCTTGTCTATCCGTATCCTTATCTCTTTCACTTAGTTCTACATTCATCCACACGCCTCTTTCTCTCAGTCTCTCTATTTCTTTGCTTGCATACCCATTCCTCCTGTAGTAATTCTCCCTATCATTCTCCTCTGAATTCTTCTTTTTTTCTCTCCAGCACTCCTTTAGTATCCTACATTCTTTCCTCCCTTCCATCCTGTCTTCGAACTTGACCGCTCTTTCTCCCGCTTTCACTATCAACCTATTCCTCTTGCATTCTTCTCTCACTATGTACCCTGGCGTTTCTCTCTCCACCCCTAGCACCCACCTCAGATATTTCTCTTGCACCCTCTCTATCACCTCTTGTTCTTTCCATCCCCAGACCTCTGCTCCGTACAACAACACGCTTTCAATAAGACTTTCAAACATCATCATTCTCCTCTTAAAATCGCCTCCCCACCTTCTCCTATTCCCCATACACATCCTATCACCTTGTTCGCTTTTCTTGCCAGTTCTCTAATATGTGCCTTATCTGTGGCTCTTTCATTGAACACATACCCCAAGTATTTGAATTCTTTTACTTGTTCTATTACTTCTCCTTCCCACCTCCAATCACTCTCTTCGTTCTTCCTCTTTCTCTTATTGAACACCAGCATTTTTGTTTTCTCTATATTTACTTCTAGTCTTTTCTTCTTCACATATTTTCCTAAAGTCTTTATCATTTCCTTCATTTCTCTTTCACTCTTTGCCACCATTACCACATCATCCGCAAACGCCAGGCTCCACACTTTTTTTCTACCTAACACCCCCCCACCCCTTGTGCTCTCTCTAACATTCCGTCCATATCTGCCACATACATCGTGAACAACAAGGGGCTGAGCGCGCAACCTTGCCTCACTTCCTTTGTTGTCACAAACCATTCACTTTCCCTCTCCCCTACCTTCACTTTACTTTTTGTCTTCTCATATATCTCCTCCACCTTTCTTACCAGCCATTCATTTACCCCTTTCTCCCTCAGGCACTCAAGCATCCTCTCTCTGTCCACCTTGTCAAAAGCCGCCTTGAAGTCTACGAATAATGCATACACCCTCCCCCCTTTCTTCTTTAACTCACTCTTCGTCAAATGGTCCAGGATGTATACATTATCCATAGTTCCCCTCCCCTCTCTAAATCCTGCTTGGCTCTCTGGTAATGCTCCCTTTTCCTCTATCCCTCTGCTCATCCTTTCATTCAGAATTGATGCATACAACTTGTACCTTGTGTTTAGGAGAGTTATCCCTCGGTAATTTTCTACTTTATTTTTCTCCCCTTTTTTGTAAATGGGGTAAATTACCCCTTCTCTCCACCCTACCGGGAATCCTTCTCCTCTCCACACCCCATTCATACCTCCACCAGCCTCTCTAGCACTCCTCTCGTTCCATACATCCACGACTCATTCTGTATTCTATCCCTCCCTGGTGCCTTCCCTTTCCTCAGTTTCTTCACATGACTCTCCACCTCTTCCATTGTAATTTCTTCTCCTTCAGGTTCTACTCGGTTTCTCTTCGTCTCTATTTCCGTTTTCTTGTTTTCCCTTTCTCCCTCCAGCAGCCTCATGAAGTACTCCTCCCACTCATTCATCGTTATCTCCTCGCTCCCATTTTCTTTTTTCTTTCTCTCTCTATTAATATAGTTCCATACCTCCTTCTCTGTTCTTATTGCTTTTATCTCTTCCTCCTCTCTCTCCTTCTTCTGCCTCTTCTTCTCCCTGCATGTCTCTCTGTATCTTCTTTTCGCTTCTAAAAAGCTACTCCTGTTCCATTTAGTCTTTCTCCACTTTCTTAGTTCTTTTATTGCTTCCTTGTTACGTTGCTCACATTCTTTGTCCCACCATTTATTCTTTCTTTTTGTTCCTCCACCTCATACTGTTATTTCTCTTTTTGTCGCTGCTTTTTCCAATATTTCTACCAATTCTTTCTCCATTTTCCCTACTTCTTGTTCTTTAAATCTTGCTTTTTCCAGTCTTCTCTTATACTCTTCCACCCCTTGCTCGTCCCATACTTTACTTATCACCTTCCGCATTTCCTCTATTTTTTCTTCTCCTCCTCTCTTCTCTCTCCTCCTTCCTATACTTATCTCCATAGGCAGATGGTTTGACTCTACTCTTTCCCCTATTCTGAATTCTTCGACTTCTTCCCATGCTTCTTCGTTTACTATTCCGTAGTCTATCACCGTCTCTCCTCTACCGCCTATGTAGGTCCATTCTCCTTCTTCGTCCCCTTGTTTGTTTCCATTCAGCACTTCCCATCCTTTTTCTTCTATCCATTCCATCAACTTCTTCCCTTCCGCGTTTTCTTTTTTGTCTTTGAATTTTCTTTTTCCCTCTCCTCTCTCTTCTTCCCAATCCCTGTCTCCTCTTTCCCCAATTCTCCCGTTAAAATCCCCTCCTAGAAGCAGACATTCTTCCCTGTTGTCTTTTAATGTTTCTTCTATCTTGCTTATTGTTTCTTTCATCTCTTTGCTGTACACTGTCACTATTTTCCACCATTTACTGTCTATATTAATGTTTCTCACCATGTGACCTTCCTCTTATCCCTTCTTTTTAGTATTCTCTTTTATTCCTTTTTTTACCTCTGTTATTATTCCCCCTGCTGCTCTTCCTTTTTTCTTTCCCCTTCTCGCCCCTTGCCATTCCCACTTGAACTCCTTTGGTAACAGTTTTTCTATTTTTTCCCAGCTTTCTGACCATGTTTCTGTTAATCCAATTTCAATATTCAATTCAATTTCAATATCGAACTCCTTCACATAGTCCCAAAAATCTTCTTCTTTTTTCCCTTGTCCCGCTACATTCCAAAATAGTGCCCTCACCCCTGTTTTTCTCGTTACCTTCTTTAACTTCCCCCTTCCTTCCTTAGTTTCCCTCCTACTTCCTTCTTTGTTTCTTTTTTCCCGTTTCATTGTCCTTTTTACTTTGCCGTTGTCCCCCTTTTTTCCTCCTCCCCTTCTTCTTCTTATTGGAAAACCTCTAGTCTCTCTCCCTTTTCATTCCATCTCCATTGCTCACCGTCCACTATTAATTTCCTGTATCCCACTCTTTCTTCTTTCCCTTCTTCCCTTTTTTCCTTCGCCATACTTCTTAGATTCTTTTGTAAATCTCTTTCTTTCTTTGTGAGGTCGTTGTCTATGTATATCCCCCTTGTTTCCCTCTTCTCCCTCAATTTTCCTTTGTGCTTCATTATTCTTTCCTTCTCACCCCATCCCTCCATCTCCATCAATACTTGATCTTTGTTAATCCTGTAACAATCTTTTACTTTACTATCCTCTACATTTTCCTTCAAAAACTTCTCTACATCCTCTTTTTTTACATGACTTTTTCTTTCCCCGTCCCATCCTGTTATCACGATGTTGTTCTTCCTCTTTCTTCTCTCTTCGATTTCCATTCTCTCTTCCAGCTTTTCAACTCTCTCCTTCCACCAGTCTCTCTCTCCTTCCCATCTCTTCTCCTTCTCTTTAAATTCTTCTCTCTGCCTCTCTATCTCTCTCTTGAGTTCCTTGTTTTCTCGTCTTATTTCTTTCATCTCCTCCTTCAACTCTTGCAACAGCTCCAATATTTTTTTCTCCATCTCTGTGTCCGTTTCCTTCTCTTTCTCTGATGTCTTCTGTGTTTTCTTTACTCCAGGAGACCTCGCCGTCTTTTTACTTTTTTGAAAAAATTTCTCTTCCTCCTCTTCTTGTTTTTCTGTTCTACCCTCCCCTTTTCTCTTTCTTTTCCTTTCCTCCAGGTAAGAGTCCAGGCTTCCCTGACTGAGCGAGCGGTTTCTATCGTCTTTGTTTATCCGCTTCCTGTGTCGCCTCCTAGATGTCGTTATCTTCCGGCTTCGCCGATTCATTCTTTTTCCTGACTATATCTCCTCTTCCCTGCCCAATTCTTTCTTCCTACCTTTCTCTAATATCACTTCTTGCTTTTCTCAATATCTTCTCTAATTTTTTCTTTATATCACCTTCTATTTCTCTATTTTTCGCTACTTAACCTCTCTACCATGTGTGTGTTACCTTCAGCTCGGTAATACAGGAATCTCTACATTTTTTATATTGATTTTGATAATAATACGTCCCATCAACATATTAATTTCAGAGATCAGTTATTTTCTTTGCCTGCTTCCATTTTTCGTTTTATCTAATTTTTTTATTGAACCGTCTCTTCTTTCTCCCCTGTTTCCTTTTCTCTTTTGTTTATTTGTTGTGTTCGCTTTCTTGACATCTTTATCCCTTTTTTTTCTTTCTTTTTCGCGTCACCTTTCTCTTCTGTTTGTTACTTTTTTCTTTTCTTATCTTTATATATAAAATTCCGGTGTGCGTGTGTTGGTTCTTAGCTACAGTTGGACACCTCGAGGTCATGAATTTTGTTTTTAATGATTATTAAAAACATACCACCAAATCTCGGCCGTTCTAATATAATTAATCTGTCCAAAAACAAATTTATCGAAATTTGGACAGGACAACGTCTGTCGGGTCAGCTAGTACTTTTTATATAACCTCAAAAATCAAGATACACTTCAATGTTATTAAATTATGATGAGGTATGTATCGATGAACAATTCGATGAAGGATGCTCTGCTGCTGTGTTTTCCGGGCCTGGTGAGGTTTCCCGTGTCAATGCAGAGCACCGCGGCGGAATTGAGTTGGGCCGCCCTCGCAGCTATCCTCGCTAGCAGGACCTCCCGCGGCACGCCAGTTGACACCACAAAAGAGCAGGCTTGCCGTCCAATTGATCCTCGTTAAATAGAACTGCACAGAAAGAGGAGAACAGGAAGACAAGAAGAGGAAGCAGGGAAGATACTTAAAAGGGAAAGTGGAGTGTGAGGAAAGAATAATGAGGAATATTATGATAACGGGATGGGGTGGGTTAAAAACGGGGTAAAATCTGTAAAAGTATGCTGCAGGGGCCTTACTAGTAGTGATTTTATTAATAAAAGTCTTATAATAAATAAATATAGGATAATCAACAGAGCCTCCCGTCATTCGAAAAGTAACGATGAGAAAAATCAGTCTTAAACAGCAGCAGGATTAGAAACGGTCCCCCAGAACAAAGCAGCTCCCGTGGCTTCGTGCCTAATGAAGAAGAGGAAAGGTCTTTCTACTCGGAAATTTTTGGCACCACCTATGTAGTTGATCGTCGCCGCAGACACGGCAGCAGCTTCGGTCCCTTTCTCGTTGACCGAGATCACCACTTTCTGAACGATATCGTCCACCCGCAGAACGCGTCCTAACGTGGCACTAGTCAAAACAATGTCTTTTTCGTCGTTGGTGGTAAAGTTCGAAAAAGCGTCCACCTTTTTCTGCAGTTTGTCCACGACGTTGGTGGAGTTGACTCGGATGTGTTGCTTCTTGAAGATGCGGTACTTCTTCAGTTGTTCGATGAGACTGAACGTGTGAGAAATACTCATTTTGGGCATCTTGACCACAACTTGGCGCCGCTGGCCCCGATCGATCGTCTCTATGAGTTCCAGCGTCGATAGATTTCGGACGAAGGATTTCATGTCGTATTTGAAGGGATTATCGTTGGTGGGCAAGATGATGTACATTCCCACTTCGTCGTTCGTGTACGGCAAACAGATAACGCGGTAATCTTTTGATTCTGCATAGAGGATGCCTTCGAATTGGTTTGCCATGTAAGTGACCTGGACCTGTTTGGTGGCAGTTACGTTGAAGAAGTCTTTTCGGTTGAGCATGTCGCTGAATGGGGTCCTCCATTCACCTTTGAAGTAGATGGCGTTTGCGAAGATGGATAAGGTCGATGGAGGGGGTGGTCCTGGAAGGATGGACTTGATGAGACCGTTGGTGTTGACGGTGACCCAGTCATTGACTTTTCTGGAAAAGAATTGAAGTTTAGAAGTTGAAATAAAAAGTGGTTTTTAAATGTCTAAAAAATGTTTCCCTTGCCTATGTGTTATATTTTTCCAAAAGATAATACTCATTACAAACAAAAAATAAATTAGTACTCATTCAGATTAAAAAATTAAAAAAGAAAGCGCAACAGTAATGAAATAAAATTCTCCAGAAAGTGAGTCCTGGCAAAAATCGTAGACAAAACGTATGCTACACGTGTAAAAAGTGGCCTGACACTTAGACCGATACTTTTTTTTATCAACTTTTATGGTTTTATTTTTCTAATTGTTCAGTTCCGATTTGATCCCTTTTATTTTTACACTTCATAGTAATTATTTAAATTCGTCCATCAGTTCCTTAAGTTCGTGCTTCTTCTTAGGTTTCTCCGGTCGTTAATTTTCCAGTTTATTTCTCAGCTTCTCTATTTTTAGTATCTTTTTTGTACAATTATTGTGATCCTAGTTTTCCCATTTTTAATCCTTACCTTCCCAGTTTATTAAGTTTTGTAATTATAGCTTGAACTAGAACTGTTTTCATTTTTCCCATTATTCTTTCTTTCTTCGGTGTTTTACATCTTCAGTTCTACAGTCCTATCATTCTTACTTCACACTTATTTTAGCCCATACTAGTTTTAGGTTTTGCAAAAAAGTTTTCATCGTTTTCTATCCTCGGTCTCTTTTTTAATTCCTGTGCATTATTTCTTTTTCTGCTTTGTAAATATCGTCTTGATCTTCTTTCCTATCACCCGTGTGTCACGCACTCTGTCGCTACGCAGAAAGCCGTTTCTGTTTGCTTCCGCCTTTTTACGTTCCCTTAGCTCCTTTATTGCTTCCTTTTTCCGTTGTTCACATTCTTTGTCCCACCATTCATTTTTCTTTCTTGCTCTTCTACCTATTATTGTAGTTTCTCTTCTTCTAATATTTGTTTCGATTCTTCCACCATTTCTCCTAATTTTTGTTCTTTGAATCTGGCCTTTTCTACTCTTCTCTTGTACTCACTTTTCCTGTGCGTTTCCTCTATTCTTCCTTCTCCTCTTTTCTCTTGTCTCTCTCTTCCTATTCTTATTTCTATAGGCAGATGGTCTGACTATATTCTTACCCGTACTGAATTTTTCTACTTCGTCCCATGTCCATTTCATCAGCTTCTTCCCCCTTGCATTTTCTACCATAATTTTTCCATCCCCTGTCTCTTCTTATTGGAAAACCTCTATTTTCTCCCTCACCCCTTCTTCTTCCTATTGAAAAACCTCTAGTACCTCTACTTCTCATTTCATTCCGTCTCCATTGAACCCCGTCCATTGTTAATTTCCTGTATCCCAGTCTTACTTGCTTCCCGCGTACCCGCTCTTCCTTCGCCATACCTCTTAATTTCTTCTGTAACTCTCCTTCTTGCTTTATGAGGTCACTATCTATAAATAACATCTGATTCTTTTTTTCCCTTAGTTGTCCTTTTTGCTTCGTCACTTTTTCCTTCAACTCCCACTCTTCCATTTCTATTAGTACTGGATCTCTATCTATACTGTAAGAGTCTTTGATTTTGACCTCTCCAACAATTTTTCTCACCTCTTTGGCCTGCTGTTTAAATTTCCCCACTTTCCTTTGCAGCTGTGCCATTCTCTCTCTCTCTCTCTCTCTCTCTCTCTCTCTCTGTGTATCAACCTATTTCTGTTTCCCTCCCATTTCTTCTCTTTCTCCTTAAATTCTTCTCTTTGCCTTTCGATCTCTCTCTTAATTTCTTGGTGCTCTCTTCGTATCTTTAGTCTCCTTAGTGTCTTTGGTATTCTAAATTTCCTTACTTTCTTTATCCTCATAAGTCTCTTTGATCTCTTCGGTCTAATTGGTCTCTTTGGTCTTTTTGGTCTCACTTCTTTCTTTTGTCTCCTTTGTTTCTTTGATTTTATTCAGTCTCGTTGGTGTGTGTAATCACTTTAGTCTAATCAGGTCTTGTCCACCTTTTTAGTCACTTTGGTCTTCTCATCAGACCTTTTAGTCTCTTCAGTTCCTTTAACCTCTTCAGTCTCTTTGTTCTCTTTAAGTCCCTTTGTTTTTTTTTTGGTCTCTTCGGTCTTTCTAATCCTTTCGTTCTCTCTAGTCTCTACAGTCTCTTTAGACCCTTCACTCTCTTGGGACTCTTCAGTCCCTTTGTTCTCTTCACGGCCCGACCGAGGGGGGTATGGAGGGGTGTGACACCCCTCCACTAAAATAGCTCATCGGCAAATAGCTCGTTGGCAAAATCCAGAAATTCTTGCTAATTTTTAATCTAGAAGTCTTTCCTAATCACGGAAATGATCTCGATAAAATTTCGTAGTCCAAATAAATCGAAAACTAAATCAGAATAATTTAAAAAATATCTCCTAAAAATGGAAATAATCGCCGTACATCGTACATGCATAACAAAATATTTGTAGGTGGGCTAGTAGACATAACAATTAACAAAATAACAAAGTCTACGTTAAAATAATCTCGCAATATTTAATGGCTGATAAAATCATCGTCGAGTCTTCAACAGTAAGTTGAACTGATGCTAACAGGAAGTCACCACTCATTTAAAGATTTATATCGTAAGTAGCTGATGCGACAGACGTCCTGTCCAAATTTCAATAAATTCGTTTTTGAACCGATGACAAAACAACACAAAAGTAAAAACAAATTTAATTTAGGCTAGAATGTGTTTTCCAGGTTTTTGTCCAGGTCTCCCCATTTATATTTTTAATTGAAAACATTCAATTCAGTTATTTCCATCCCGGAAAAAAAAACGAACAAAACAAAAAAAGAATCAAACAAATATGTCGTTCAAATCGGTCCAGCCACTTTCAAGTAATGCGCTTACCAACGAACAGCATTTCGTTTTTATTATATAGATTAAGCCCCCGCCCCGTTAATGGAATTTTGAAAAACCGTTTCTTAGTGGGCGTCTACGTGGTAAAATAAGTAAGTGTGCAAAATTTCATTGTAATCGGTTTAGTGGATCCCAACATTAACCCATTAAAAACCCCATTCAAAATACACTTTCTAAAGGAATGTTGTCAAACCCGAAATTACAAAGGACACTTTCTAAAGCCATGTCGTCAAACCCGACATCGATAAAGACACTTTCTAAAGAAATGTTGTCAAACGTAACATTGAAAAAGACGCTTTCTAAAGAAATGTTGTCTAACCCGCCATTCAAAAAGACACTTTCTCAAGCCATGTCGTCAAACCCGACATCGATAAAGACACTTTCTAAAGATATTTTGTCAAATACGACATTTATAAAGACACTTTCTAAAGAGATGTTCACAAACCCTAATTTGCCAAAAGCACTTTCTAAAGAAATATTGTCAAACGCGATATTGAAAAAGACGCTTTCTAAAGGAATGTTGTCAAACCCGCCATTGAAAAAGACAATTTCTCAAGCCATGTCGTCAAACCCGACATCGATAAAGGAACTTTCTAAAGGGATTTTGTCAAATACGACATTTATAAAGACACTTTCTAAAGAGATGTTCACAAACCCTAATTTGCCAAAAGCACTTTCTAAAGAAATATTGTCAAACGCGACATTGAAAAAGACGCTTTCTAAAGGAATGTTGTCAAACCCGCCATTGAAAAAGACAATTTCTCAAGCCATGTCGTCAAACCCGACATCGATAAAGAAACTTTCTAAAGGGATTTTGTCAAATACGACATTTATAAAGACACTTTCTAAAGAGATGTTCACAAACCCTAATTTGCCAAAAGCACTTTCTAAAGAAATATTGTCAAACGCGACATTGAGAAAGACGCTTTCTAAAGGAATGTTGTCAAACCCGCCATTCAAAAAGACAATTTCTCAAGCCATGTCGTCAAACCCGACATCGATAAAGACACTTTCTAAAGGGATTTTGTCTAATACGACATTTATAAAGACACTTTCTAAAAAGATGTTCACAAACCCTAATTTGCCAAAAGCACTTTCTAAAGAAATATTGTCAAACGCGACATTGAGAAAGACGCTTTCTAAAGGAATGTTGTCAAACCCGCCATTCAAAAAGACAATTTCTCAAGCCATGTCGTCAAACCCGATATCGATAAAGAAACTTTCTAAAGGGATTTTGTCAAATACGACATTTATAAAGACACTTTCTAAAGATATGTTCACAAACCCTAATTTGCCAAAAGCACTTTCTAAAGAAATATTGTCAAACGCGACATTGAAAAAGACGCTTTCTAAAGGAATGTTGTCAAACCCGCCATTGAAAAAGACAATTTCTCAAGCCATGTCGTCAAACCCGATATCGATAAAGAAACTTTCTAAAGGGATTTTGTCAAATACGACATTTATAAAGACACTTTCTAAAGAGATGTTCACAAACCCTAATTTGCCAAAAGCACTTTCTAAAGAAATATTGTCAAACGCGACATTGAGAAAGACGCTTTCTAAAGGAATGTTGTCAAATCCGCCATTCAAAAAGACACTTTCTCAAGCCATGTCGTCAAACCCGACATCGATAAAGACACTTTCTAAAGGGATTTTGTCAAATACGACATTTATAAAGACACATACTAGAGAGATGTTCACATACCCTAATTTGCCAAAAGCACTTTCTAAAGAGATATTGTCAAACGCGATATTGAAAAAGACACTTTCTAAAGAGATGTCAAACCCCACTTTGAAAAGGACACTTTCTAAAGCGATTTTGACAAACCCTACTTTGTCAAATACACTTTCTAAAAAATTTTGTCAAACGCGACATTGACAAAGACGCTTTCTAAAGGAATGTTGTCAAACCCAGTTTTGAAAAAGATACTTTCTAAAGAGATGTCAAGCCAAACATTAAAAAAGACACTTTCTAAAGAGATGTCGTCAAACCCGACATTAAAAAAGAACCTTTCTAAAACCATGTCGTCAAATCCTACATCGATAAAGACACTTTCTAAAACGATTATGTCAAACATGACATTGACAAAGACACTTTCAAAAAGCAATGATGACAAACCCTAATTTGCCAGACACTTTCTAAAGAAATGTTGTCAAACGCGACATTGAAAAAGACGCTTTCTAAAGGAATGTTGTCAAACCCGCCATTGAAAAAGACAATTTCTCAAGCCATGTCGTCAAACCCGACATCGATAAAGGAACTTTCTAAAGGGATTTTGTCAAATACGACATTTATAAAGACACTTTCTAAAGAGATGTTGACAAACCCTAATTTGCCAAAAGCAATTTCTAAAGAAATATTGTCAAACGCGACATTGAAAAAGACGCTTTCTAAAGGAATGTTGTCAAACCCAGCTTTAAAAAAAGACACTTTCTAAAGAGATCTCAAACCCTAGTTTGAAAAAGTCACTTTCTAACGAGATGTTATCAAATTCTACATTGAAAAAGACACTTTCTAAGGGGCTGTTGTCAAACTCCACATTGAAAAAGATACTTTCTAAAACCATGTCGTCAAACCCGACATTGAAAAAGACACTTTCTAAAGCCATGTCGTCAAACCCGACATCGATAAAGACACTTTCTAAAGGGATTTTTTCAAAAACGACATTTGTAAAGACACTTTCTAAAGAGATGTTGACAAACCCTAATTTGCCAAAAGCACTTTCTAAAGAGATATTGTCAAACGCGACATTGAAAAAGACGCTTTCTAAAGGAATGTTGTCAAACCCAGTTTTGAAAAAGACAATTTCTAAAGAGATGTCAAACCCCACTTTGAAAAGGACACTTTCTAAAGAGATTTTGTCAAACCCGACATTAAAAAAGACACTTTCTAGCGCCATGTCGTCAAATCCTACAACGATAAAGACACTTTCTAAAGGGATTTTGTCAAACATGACATTGACGAAGACACTTTCTAAAGCAATGTTGACAAACCCTAATTTGCCAAAAATACTTTCTAAAGAAATGTTGTCAAACGCGACATATAAAAAGACGCTTTCTAAAGGAATGTTGTCAAAGCTCGCTTTGAAAAAGACGCTTTCTAAGGGGCTGTTGTCAAACCCCACATTAAAAAAGACAGTTTCTAAAGAGATGTCGTCAAACCCGACATCGATAAAGACACTTTCTAAAGGGATTTTGTGCAAATACGACATTTATAAAGAGATATTGACAAGCCCTAATTTGCCAAAAGCACTTTCTAAAGAGATATTGTCAAACGCGACATTGAAAAAGACGCTTTCTAAAGGAATGTTGTCAAACCCAGCTTTAAAAAAAAGACACTTTCTAAAGAGATCTCAAACCCTAGGTTGAAAAAGACACTTTCTAACGAGATGTTATCAAATTCTACACTGAAAAAGACACTTTCTAAGGGGCTGTTGTCAAACTCCACATTGAAAAAGACACTTTCTAAAGCCATGTCGTCAAACCCGACATTGAAAAAGACACTTTCTAAAGCCATGTCGTCAAACCCGACATCGATAAAGACACTTTCTAAAGGGATTTTGTGCAAATACGACATCGATAAAGACACTTTCTAAAGGGATTTTGTCAAACATGACGTTGACGAAGACACTTTCTAAAGCAATGTTGACAAACCCTAATTTGCCAGACACTTTCTAAAGAAATGTTGTCAAACGCAACATTTAAAAATACGCTTTCTAAAGGAATGTTGTCAAACCTTGCTTTGAAAAAGACGCTTTCTAAGGGGCTGTTGTCAAACCCCACATTGAAAAAGACCCTTTCTAAAGAGATGTCGTCAAACCCGACATTAAAAAAGAACCTTTCTCAAGCCATGTCGTCAAACCCGACATCGATAAAGACACTTTCTAAAGGGATTTTGTCAAAAACGACATTTGTAAAGACACTTTCTAAAGAGATGTTGACAAACCCTAATTTGCCAAAAGCACTTTCTAAAGAGATATTGTCAAACGCGACATTGAAAAAGACGCTTTCTAAAGGAATGTTGTCAAACCCAGTTTTGAAAAAGACAATTTCTAAAGAGATGTCAAACCCCACTTTGAAAAGGACACTTTCTAAAGAGATTTTGTCAAACCCGACATTAAAAAAGACACTTTCTAGCGCCATGTCGTCAAATCCTACAACGATAAAGACACTTTCTAAAGGGATTTTGTCAAACATGACATTGACGAAGACACTTTCTAAAGCAATGTTGACAAACCCTAATTTGCCAAAAATACTTTCTAAAGAAATGTTGTCAAACGCGACATATAAAAAGACGCTTTCTAAAGGAATGTTGTCAAAGCTCGCTTTGAAAAAGACGCTTTCTAAGGGGCTGTTGTCAAACCCCACATTAAAAAAGACAGTTTCTAAAGAGATGTCGTCAAACCCGACATCGATAAAGACACTTTCTAAAGGGATTTTGTGCAAATACGACATTTATAAAGAGATATTGACAAGCCCTAATTTGCCAAAAGCACTTTCTAAAGAGATATTGTCAAACGCGACATTGAAAAAGACGCTTTCTAAAGGAATGTTGTCAAACCCAGCTTTAAAAAAAAGACACTTTCTAAAGAGATCTCAAACCCTAGGTTGAAAAAGACACTTTCTAACGAGATGTTATCAAATTCTACACTGAAAAAGACACTTTCTAAGGGGCTGTTGTCAAACTCCACATTGAAAAAGACACTTTCTAAAGCCATGTCGTCAAACCCGACATCGATAAAGACACTTTCTAAAGGGATTTTGTGCAAATACGACATCGATAAAGACACTTTCTAAAGGGATTTTGTCAAACATGACGTTGACGAAGACACTTTCTAAAGCAATGTTGACAAACCCTAATTTGCCAGACACTTTCTAAAGAAATGTTGTCAAACGCAACATTTAAAAATACGCTTTCTAAAGGAATGTTGTCAAACCTTGCTTTGAAAAAGACGCTTTCTAAGGGGCTGTTGTCAAACCCCACATTGAAAAAGACCCTTTCTAAAGAGATGTCGTCAAACCCGACATTAAAAAAGAACCTTTCTCAAGCCATGTCGTCAAACCCGACATCGATAAAGACACTTTCTAAAGGGATTTTGTCAAATACGACATTTATAAAGACACTTTCTAAAGAGATGTTCACAAACCCTAATTTGCCAAAAGCACTTTCTAAAGAGATATTGTCAAACGCGACATTGAAAAAGACGCTTTCTAAAGGAATGTTGTCAAACCCAGCTTTAAAAAAAAGACACTTTCTAAAGAGATCTCAAACCCTAGGTTGAAAAAGACACTTTCTAACGAGATGTTATCAAATTCTACACTGAAAAAGACACTTTCTAAGGGGCTGTTGTCAAACTCCACATTGAAAAAGACACTTTCTAAAGCCATGTCGTCAAACCCGACATTGAAAAAGACACTTTCTAAAGCCATGTCGTCAAACCCGACATCGATAAAGACACTTTCTAAAGGGATTTTGTGCAAATACGACATCGATAAAGACACTTTCTAAAGGGATTTTGTCAAACATGACATTGACGAAGACACTTTCTAAAGCAATGTTGACAAACCCTAATTTGCCAGACACTTTCTAAAGAAATGTTGTCAAACGCAACATTTAAAAATACGCTTTCTAAAGGAATGTTGTCAAACCTTGCTTTGAAAAAGACGCTTTCTAAGGGGCTGTTGTCAAACCCCACATTGAAAAATACCCTTTCTAAAGAGATGTCGTCAAACCCGACATTAAAAAAGAACCTTTCTCAAGCCATGTCGTCAAACCCGACATCGATAAAGACACTTTCTAAAGGGATTTTGTCAAATACGACATTTATAAAGACACTTTCTAAAGAGATGTTCACAAACCCTAATTTGCCAAAAGCACTTTCTAAAGAAATATTGTCAAACGCGACATTGAAAAAGACGCTTTCTAAAGGAATGTTGTCAAACCCAGTTTTGAAAAATACACTTTCTAAAGAGATGTCAAACCCCACTTTGAAAAGGACACTTTCTAGCGAGATGTCAAATTAATGTTATCGTCTTTTGTCTTTAAAATTGTTGGACCCTTTAACCTCTTTGACCTCTTTAGTCTCTTTGGTCTCTTCGATATTTTTTGGCCTCTTCGGTATCTTTGGTCTCTTTGTTCTCTCCAGTTCCTTTAGCCTCTTCAGTTTCTTTAGCCTCTTCAGTCTCTTTAGTCTCACTTTTTTCTTTTGTCTATTTTGTTTCTTAGTCTCGTTATTGTCTGTAATCACTTTACTCTAATTAGTCACCTTTTTAGTCACTTTACCGTCTTTGTTTCTGACCGTCTCTGGTCTTACAAACATTGGTTCCTTTGTCCTCTGTAGTGTCTTTGGTCTCATTTGTTTTGTTTTCTATCGTCTCTTTGGTCTAAAAAACGTTGGTCCCTTTAACCTTTTAATCTTTTTAGTCCCTTTGGTCTTTTGAAGTCTCTTTGGTCTTTTTTGGCTCTTCAGTCTTTTTAATCCTTTCGTTCTGTTTAGTCTCTACAGTCTCTTTGGTCTATTCAGTTTTTTGTCACTGTCTTTGTTTCTTACCGTCTCTCTGGTCTTACAAATATTGGTTCCTTACGCTTCTTCAATGTTTTAAGTGTCTTTAGTGTCTTTAGTCTCATTGGTGTTTTGTTTTCTATAGTCTCTTTGCTTTTAAAAACATTGGTCTTTTTAAGACTCTTTGGTCTTTTTCGTCTCTTCGATATTTTTTGGCCTCTTCTGTATCTTTGGTCTCGTCGGTCTCATTGGTCTCTTCGGTTTTTTTAGTCCTTTCGTTCTCTTTAGTCTCTACAGCTTATTTAACCTCTTCAGTTCCTTTATCCTCTTCAGTCTCTTTAGTCTCACCTTTTCTCGTTAGTCTCACTTCTTTCTTTTGTCTATTTTGTTTCTTAGTCTCGTTATTATCTGTAATCACTTTACTCTAATTAGGTCTCTTTAACCTTTTTTGTCACTTTACCGTCTTTGTTTCTTACCGTCTCTCTGGTTTTACAAATATTGGTTCCTTACGCTTCTTCAGTGTCTTTAGTCTCATTAGTGTTTTGTTTTCTATAGTCTCTTTGGTTTTAAAAACATTGGTCTTTTTAAGACTCTTTGGTCTTTTTCGTCTCTTCGATATTTTTTGGTCTCTGCGGTATCTTTGGTCTCGTCAGTCTCTTTGATCTATTCAGTCCCTTTAGTCTCTTCAGCTTCTTTGGCCTCTTCAGTATCTTTGTTCTTTGGTCTTTTTAAGTCTCTTTGGATTTTTTGGTCTCTTCGGTCTTTTTAATCCTTTCGTTCTCTTTAATCTCTACAGTCTCTTTGGTCTCTTCAGTCCCTTTAGCTTCTTTAGCCTCTTCAGTATCTTTAGCCTCTTTGGTCCCTTCAGTCTATTCAGTCTCTTTAGGCTCACTGCTTTTTTTTGTCTATTTTGTTTCTTTCATCTCATCAGTCTCGTTAGTGTCTGTAATCACTTTACTCTAATTAGATTTCCTCAACCTTTTTAGTCACTTTACCGTCTTTGCTTCTTAACGTCTCTCTCTTTTTACAAATATTGGTCCCTTAGGCTTCTTTAGTGTCTTGCTGTTTTGTTTTCTATCGTCTTTTTGGCCTTAAAAACGTTGGTCCCTTTAACCCTTAACCTTTAGTCTATTTAGTCCCGTTGGTCTCTTTAAGTCTCTTTCGTCTCTTTGACCATTTCGGTCCTTTCGGTCTCTTTGGTCTCGTCGGTCTCTTTGATCTCTTCGGGTTTTTTAATCTTTTCGTTCTCTTTAGTCTTTACAGTCTTTTTAGTCTCTTCAGTCTCTTTATTCACTTTGGTCTCTTCAGTCTCTTAGTCTCACTTCTTTCTTTTGTCTCTTTTATTTCTTTAATCTCATTCAGTCTCCTTAGTGTCTTTAATCACTTTAGTCTAATTAGGTCTCTTCAACCTTTGTGGTCACTTTACCGTCTTTGTTTCTAACCGTCTCTTTAACGTTTCTTTAACATCTTTGGTCTGTTTAATCTCTTTATGTCTCTTTGGTCTTTTTGACCTTTTCGTCTCTTTGGTATCTTCGGTCTCTTCGATATCTTCGGTCTTTCTAATCTTTTCTCTTCAGTCTCTACAGTTTATTTAGTCCCTTTAGTCTCTATGGTCTCTTCAGTTCCTTTAGTCTCTTCAGTCTCTTTATTCTCTTTGGTCTCTTCAGTCTCTTAGTCTCACTTCTTCATTACTTTAGTCTAATTAGGTTTCTTCAACCTTTGTAGTCACTTTACCGTCTTTGTTTCTGACCGTCTCTCTGTCTTACAAACACTCCACTTTCGTTTGCAGCTGTGCCATTCTCTCTCTCTCTCTCTCTCTCTCTCTCTCTCTCTCGCAACCTGTTTTTGTTTCTCTCCTATTTCTTCTCTTTGCCTTTCAATCTCTCTCTTAATTTTTTGGTTTTCTCTTCGTATCTTTAGTCCCTTTAGTCACTATAGTTTCCTTAGTTTCTTTGGTCTTCTTAATTTTTTTAGGTCTCTACAAAAACGTTGGTCCCTTTAACCTCTTTGGTCTGTTTAGTCTTTGATCTCTTCGGTCTTTTTAATCCTTTCGTTCTCTTTAGTCTCTACAGTTTTTTTATTCCCTTCAGTCTCTTTGGTCTCTTCAATCCCTTTAGTCTCTTCAGTTTCTTTAGCCTCTTCAGTGTTTTTAGCCTCTTTGTTTTTTTCTAGTCTATTCAGTCTCTTTAATGTAATTTCTTTCTTTTGTCTATTTTATTTCTTTGATCTCATTCAGTCTCTCTCGTTTTACAAATATTGGTCCCTTAGGCCACTTTAATGTCTTTAACCAGTTTGGTCTGTTTAGTCCCTTTTCGGTCTCTTTGGTATTTTCAGCCTCTTTTGTCTCGTCGGTCTCTTTGATATCTTCAATCTTTTCAATCTTTTCGTTCTCTTT
Organism: Diaperis boleti; assembly: GCA_963583935.1. Classification (NCBI taxonomy): domain Eukaryota; kingdom Metazoa; phylum Arthropoda; class Insecta; order Coleoptera; family Tenebrionidae; genus Diaperis; species Diaperis boleti. The sequence continues at coordinate 13,273,854 of OY757242.1, forward strand.
AGTCTCTACAAGCTTTTTAGCCCCTTCAGTCGCTTTAGTATCTTCACTTTCTTTAGCCTCTTCAGTCTCTTTATTCTCTTTGGTCTTTTCAGTCTCTTAGTCTCACTTCTTAATCACTTTAGTCTAATTAGGCCTCTTCAACCTTTGTGGTCACTTTACCGTCTTTGTTTTCTATCGTCTTTTTGGTCTTAAAAACGTTTCGGTCTGTTTCCTCGGTCTCTTAGATCTCTTCGGTTTTTTTTTAATCCTTTCGTTCTCTTTAGTCTCTACAGTCTCTTTAGTGCCTTACATTCCCGGTTTTGAATTATATTCTGTTTAATCTATTTTCTGTAACCGTTTTATTTTTGATTTACAACCACTTTGATGGGTAGTAAAATCGAGCGTTAACAAAAAGCGTTATGTTTTTGTATTTTCTCGTTTCTCATTATCTCGGAAACTAGACTTTAAGTAAAAAAAATAATCTCTTATTAACTCATGTTTTGTGATGTTTCTGAGGCATGTTTTATATTTTTAACACAAAAAACAAGCCTGCTATAATCATAAATACAAAATAGTAACGCATTGACGGAACGGGTCACCGATTTTATTAGCGCTCTACTGTGTGCCGTGTATTGTTGGTTGCCGGCGCTATTTATTATTGTCATTGCCGTCGTTCCTCCCCAGTCCCTTTCTTTTATTTATATCTATTGATATTTATACTTATACAGTGAAGTGAATAAAGGTACATAAAATTAAAAAAATTAAAATAATCTTCCAACGTTCACGTATCGTATTTTATTTACCACAAACCTATTGTGACAGTATGTAATAATTCAAGATGATATCAGTAGTGAAGGAAATCAATCTTCCTAACAATGTATTTATGTAATATAAGTAATATATTTTTATGTAAGATAATTTTATGTATAATATTTTATCGAATCAATATAAATAAAAATATGAATAAAAGTATATACATGCATTCAGTATTATAAGAGATGCTTTGATTCACCACCTTTGCCTATTGTATGTATATTGCACTTAAAGAGTAAACTCCAGTCGCGCGCCGAAGCTGACACACACAATTACTTTTTTTTTATATCGTGGTTTCATAAATTGTTTATATATCATGTTGCCCGTGGAAAATCCATTTTGATGCATTTTTTTTTTTCTTAATTTCTTCAATAAAATTCTTGATCATTTCTGATCATATCTGCCAAGCCAAATTATTTCCACTGTTTATTGTATTGGACATATTTCAAATTTTTTTGGGTTTCTTATTTTTCATTTTTATGTTTCTTTCTTCCTCTAACACCTTCGAGGGTAAATCTCGCTTATTTTTAATTCGATTTCAACATGAGTTCAAATAGTTGTTTATGTCACAAGCGTACAAAACGACTGTTTATTTCGCACCATTGTCTGAAAGCTCAGTTGGACAACACGTGAACTCCCATACTACTTTTGACACATACAACATTTTCTCTACGATCACCCCAGACAGTTTTTAATGCAATAAGACATGTGCAAAATTGAACATTTGATACCGAAAATTTATCGTAGAGAAAATTATTTAAAAACGCTACTAATATGTTTCATACTTTTTCCTGGAGGTCGTTTTTTTTTGACAATTTTCAAATTTCACTATAAATTTTTTATTCAATCGTATAGAGATTTTTTTGGACACAAGAAAATAAACTATAGTGACATTAAAAAATAATAAAAAATTTAAATAGTAATAATTATTTTGTTAATCATGCCACCGAAGAGAACTACTCAAAAAGGACCAACAGTCTGATTTCATGTTAAGTTGCGACTGGTCTTAGACGTCGCCGTCGATTGCTATAGTAAGGACCAATTTCATGAAATTTCAATTTCAATTACCTCACATTAAATTGAGCCTTACTGCTTAGGCTTTAGTTAAGACGTTTCCATAGCAACCAGCATTTGCGACCAGTCGCAAATCAACATTCAGTAGAGCTGTAAGTGAGGGATTTCTCAATTATTTTTATTATGCAGGGTGACTTAAAAAACCTTCAACCGTATCCTGTCCATTTCTGAATAAAATTTCTTCTAATATGCCACTGCCAATTGTCAAAGCAATCATTCACAAACAATTCATCTAAATGGTCAAAAGAACAAGTTAATTAGCTGAAAATTCCTTTTCCCAGTACCTTAACCACAAAGACTAAAATTATTTAAATAACAATTCTAAACTTCATGTTTGACAGCTGTTGATTAACAACTCGTTTTGACAATCTATTGACAGTTGACAGCGGTTGGTATCATAAACGAGTCAACAAGTCTGATATACACTACCGAATTTTGTGATTTTGGAAGTGTCTACAAGATGTCTTGAATGTGTATTTATTTACTGGATCTTTAATTACAGGAAAACACATTATCCTATCAATAATAATTTGAATAAGACAAAGTGTTAAATTAGAATTTTTTAATTTGTATGTTTCAGTTTCGTTGCATAATGCAAACCGCGATTAAATCATGACGGCGCCGCATGCTTAAGACACTGGTACGAACTAGGTATTGAACATTCATTGGAATCTGCGTTCAAATCAATATCAGGAAAATCCCTTTTTAATGAAACATGCAAAAAATTATTTGCAAAAGATCCGCAGAGTCTGCAGACTGCTTAAACTTCAGTTTATATTCACGAGGAAATGTTTAATGTCTTCATGTTTAAATTAATCAGTCTCTCTAGGAAATGATATAAACACATTGATCATCAGAGAGACGTTGTTGACAATTGACGTTCAGCTCTTTTCGTAAACTGTTAACTTACTTTTGTGCAATCACAGGACTCTCTGCGAAGTTCAGTTTGTAAATCTCGGTCTCGTAGAACCAAAGAAGAGCCTTCTTAAACGTGTCGTTAAGCTGAACATTGTTGTCCATGAAGACGGCGTTCTTCTCCGACAACAAAAAATGCTTGGAGCCGCCGGTCCCACTCTCCAGAGCTTTAAACAGATTCGACAACTGCATGTGCAGCGTCAAATACGGAAAATAATACGTCACATTCTTCTTCCTGTTGCTATACTTTTCGTTTTCGTAGAGATGGCTGTTGGGCAAGGACAACAATTCGACCAACTGCTTCCGGAATTCGCCTTCGGCGCCCAAAATCAATTGTCCGATAATGACGGCGGAGCTAATCGGACTGACGAGGAAGTTCTCGTTGTTGTCGTCTTCCAGGAACGCCTGTAATCGAATTCCAACGCCGAACACGGCTTCTAAGGCCAATCGGAAGTGGTCCACAAGCTGGGGATCGGCGGCGGGGAGCGGTCTGGATACGTCGTCTTCCTCCTCGTCGTACTCTTGGCCGAAGATGCGTATCGCACAATTGACACACACGAACACGAGCACATGGCGCAGACCCAACTTCATCGTTGCAGTAATTTAATCGCACCGATAATTACGACCTTCTTCGACGGAGGGCACAAGGTGAACGGGTCGCTCAACTAGGCGCGGATCGCGATATGTTGTGAACTGATGCGACACAAACAGGATTTTTAGATTTTTGTCGAACGAAAGTGGGGACACCGTGACGGAAAAACCAGTATTCATCAGGGAAACCCGACTGGTTCGATGGATATGCACGTGTTTTTTGAAAGAGACCTCCGCTTATCTGAGCGAAGTTTATCACGGTTCGTGGAACATGTAAACAAAAAAGTAAAAATTATCCAAAGACGCTGCAATCCCCGATGCTGAATGACAGCAGAAGAACGTGGAGTTACAGGGAGGGATTCGGAACTTCGGTAGTTGCAGGTGAGAATAAAACTTGCAAGCACGAACACATTTTCCTTTTTCTTATAGAAATCAAAAGCAACGAATGGATCCCCCTGATACTCATACCGCTCTTGGCTGCCATCATGTTGGTGGCTAGTGTCCTTCTTTTAATAATCTTCAGACAACATCCGACGCTAGTGATAACGACAGTCGCCGGCTGCCTGCTTGTTGTCACCGTATACTTAACATTTACAACAGTTGAGAATGTAGGCGAAACGTACCAATAAACGACACTTTTAGAAACATGTATTTAATAACCCTCAGATCGCTGTATGCGGGGCGATTTTGATCATGTGTCACTCCCCTAAACCACAAGATTGTGGTTAGAAAGTGATAAGAAAGTGGTCATTGACATTTAATAGTATCACGCAGAGATAATTTTGTTGATACTAGAATTGTTATTGTGACTTGCAAATTTACCGGATTCCCAAGTTTCTTTTTCCCAAACCGTTTCTTTAAAAGTCGTCGATGACTTATAAGGACTCCTTAGCATCCTGGAGGATTCCCGAGATTTCCCACAATTTCTCAGATTATTTAACTCTCTTGGAGAATTTTTAGAACCCTCTAGGAGTTATCAGGGATATTCAGAACATTTCAGGACTTCAGGGTCCATTAGCTTTCTTGAAGATTTTTCAGGATGCTTCTTAACAATCCCTCAAAGTTCATTGATGTATTCAATAGAATTTATATTAATCAGGATTCTTCAACAACCTTTCCAGACTCTTCGGTAGTCTTTAGGATCCATCGAGGCTGAATAGGATTTTTAGGGTCCTTGGAGATTATTGGGGACCTTTCAAAACTCTGGAGGTCTCTTGAGTATTTTTCAGAAATTTTAGGACCCCTCAGAACATTTCAACACTTTCTTGGGTTTCAGGGTCTCTTCAGGATTCTTCAGGACTTTTTTTCGTCTTACTAACGAGTCGTCCTGAACAATGTTAAAAAAAGAATCTGATAAATGTTGAAATCTTGAATAGTTCTAAAATGACCTGATGGAAGCGTGAGAAATCTTACAGAGCACCCAAGTGTTCAAAAATATTGATGATGAGTAGTGCAAAAGCCTGAAAAAGATCCTGAAGAATCTTGGATAGCACCAAAGAGTACTGAAAACCCTTGAAAAGTTCCAAAGAGTTCTGGGGAATCATGAAGAGATCTGAGGAATTTTGAGGTTTGCTAGAGACAAAATATAAGGTGTGAAGAGTATTGACGAAAGGTGGCGATGTCGCCGGAGCCCCAGAAGGGGGCTGTAGTCTCAGGAAGTAGTGCAACGTCGGAATAGTTCTCTTTCGCTGAGACCGACCTTTTCTTTTATACTTTGGAAAATCCCAAGTCCCAAGCAGTGCGAACTCTTACTTTTAGAATTAAAATGGCCCAAATAAATAAAACTACTCGACAGGCGTATTGGCGCCAGACTGGCGACCTGACGACCACTAATGTCACACGCTCCCTACCTTAATTAATTCCCATTCTAAAAGACTAAAACTACTTATTTGCTCAGAATGAACACATGCTATGGGTAACAGTACAGCGTGTGGGTTTAAGGAGCAATTGAAAAGAATAAAAAAGCGACTGAGCAGCTGAAAATCTGACGAATACAAAGTCTGAGCAACTGAAGAACTAAAAATTTACACACTGAAACTGAAGAGTTGCGAAACTGAGAAAATCAGTCAAAATCAGTTTTGCAACTCAAAATCTGAGCAGTCGAGAGACTAAGCAACTGAGAAACTGAGCAACTGAAGAACTGAGGAATTAAGATATTAAAAATCAAGAAGAACCACAAAACTGAGGGACCGAACAACTCAGAACTGAGAAATTGAGCAATGGAGATTCTGAGCAACTGAGAAACTGATTAATTGAGAAACTGAAAATTTAGAGGAATTAGGCAACAGCACTGAAGAATTGAGAATCTAAGAAAATGAGGAACTGGGCAACAGAGAAATCCAGCATATGAGCAACGCAGAAATTAAACAATCTCAGCACCTAAAAAACGTAGAAACTGAGAAACGCAACTGAACAGCTAAGAATTTGAGCAACTAATACACTGAGTGATTGAAACAAAAATCAACTGATAGACTGACCAACTAAACAACTCAAAATGAGGAACTCAGCAGTTGAGCTACTGAACAACTGAGAAACTGAGCAGCTAAAAACTAAGAGGCTGGACAACTGCGGACCACTGGTAAACTAAGCGCTTGAGCAAAACAGCAACTAAGAAACTAAACAACTGGGAAACTGCAAGACTCTGAGCATCTGAGCAACTAAGAATTTGTGCAATAAGAGAAGTTTAGCAGCCGAGACAGTGAGAATCTGAGCAACTAATAAACTGAGCAATTGAACCAAAAAGCAACTGAGACACTGAGAAACTGAACAACTGGGAAACTGCAATACTAAGAAAATCTGCATCTGAGCAACTAAGGATTTGAACAATAAGAACAGTTTAGCAGCTGAGACAGTGAGAAAACTGGACAACTCAGAATCTGAGCAACTAATAAACTGAGCAATTGAACCAAAAAGCAAATGAGAAACTCAGCAACTAAACAACTGATAAACTACGAAACTGAGGAACTCAGCGAAACTAAAACACTGGAAATATGTTAACAATTGCTAAACTGAACGATTTTGCAAAAGGGCAACTGAGACACAGAGTAACTGAACAACTGGAAAACTACAAGATTAAGAAATTCGGCATCTGGGCAACTCAGAATCTGAACAATTGAACCAAAAAGCAACTGAGAAACTGAGCAACTAAACAACTGGGCAGCTGATAAACTGAGAAACTGAGGAACTCAGCAGTAGAGCTATTGAACAACTGAGATACTGAGCAAACTGAGTGATTTTGCAAAAGACCAATTACAACTGGGAAACCACAACACTAAGAAAATCGGCATCTGGAAAACTAAGAATTTAAGTAATTGAAAAGTTTAGCAGTTGAGACAATGAGAAACTGGTCAACTCAGAATCTGAGCAACAAATAAACTGAGCAATTGAACCAAAAAGCAACTGAGAAAATGAGCAACTAAACAACTGAGAAGCTGATAAACTGGAAAACTGAAGAACTCAGCAGTAGAGCTATTGAACAACTGAGAAACTAAGCAGATAAAAACTAAAATAATGGAAATCTGTGCAACTGGTAAACTGAGGAAATTGCAAAAGAACAACTGAGACACAGATTAACTGAACAAACGGGAAATTACAAGACTAAGAACATTTGAGCAATTATTCAGAAGTTTAGCAGCTGAGACAGTGAGAAACTGAGTAACTCAGAATCTGAGCAACTAATGAACTGAGCAATTGAACCAAAAAGCAAATGAGAAACTGAACAACTAAACAAATGAGAAGCTGATAAACTAGGAAACTGAGGAACTCAACTAAACTAAAACACTGGGAAAATGTAAACAACTGCTAAATTGAGCGATTTTGCAACAGAGCAACTGAGGCACAGAGTAACTGAACAACTGGGAAACTAGAAGACTAAGAATATCGACATCTGGGCAACTGAGAATTTGAGCAATTGAGAAGTTCAGCAGCTGAGACAGTGAAAAACTGGGCAACTCAAGATCTGAGCAACTAGTAAACTGAGCAATTGAACCAAAAAGCATCTGAGAACCTGAGCAACTAAACAGCTGAGACGCTGATACATTGGGAAACTGATTAATTCTGCAGTAGAGCTATTGAACAACTGAGAAACTGAGCAGATAAAAACTAAAATACTGGGAAGCTGTAAACAACTACTAACTGAGCGATTTTGCAAAACAGCAACCGAGGCAAAGAGTAACTGAACAACTGGGAAACTACAAAATTAAGAAATTCGGCATCTGGGCAAATAAGAATTTGAGCAATTGAGAAGTTTAGCAGCTGAAACAGTGAGAATCTGAGCAATTGAACCAAAAAGCAACTGAGAAACTGGACAACTCAGAATCTGAGCAACTAATAAACTGAGCAATTAAACCAAAAAGCAACTGAGAAACTGAGCAACTAAAGAACTGAGAAGCTGATAAACTAGTAAACTGAGGAACTCAGCTAAACTAAAACACTGGGACTATGTGAACAACTGCTAAACTGAGCGATTTTGCAAAAGAGCAACTGAGACACAGAGTAACTGAACAACTGGGAAACTACAAGACTAAGAAAATCGGCATCTGGGTAACTAAGAATTTGAGCAATTGAGAAGTTTAGCAGCTGAGACAGTGAGAAACTGGGCAACTCAGAATCTGAGCAACTAATAAACTGAACAATTGAACCAAAAAGCAACTGAGAAACTGAGCAACTAAAGAACTGAGAAGCTGATGAACTAGTAAACTGAGGAATTCAGCTAAACTAAAACACTGGGAATATGTGCACAACTGGTGAACTGAGCGATTTTGCAAAAGAGCAACAGAAGCACAGAGTAACTGAACAACTGGGAAGACTAAGAAAATCGGAATCTAGGCAACTGAGAATTTGATCAATTGAGAAGTTTAGCAGCTGAGACAGTAAGAAATTGGGTAACTCAGAATCTGAGCAATTGGACCAAAAAGCAACTAAGAAACTGAGAAGCTGATAAACTTGTAAACTGAGGAACTCAGCTAAAGTAAAACACTGGGAATATGTGAACAACAGCTAAACTGAGTGATTTTGCAAAAGAGTAACTGAGACACAGAGTAACTGAACAACCCGAAAATTACAAGACTAAGAAAATCGGCATCTGGGCAGCTAAAAATTTGAGCAATTGAGAAGTTTATCAGCTGAGACAGTGAGAATCTGAGCAACTAATGAACTGAGCAATTGAACCAAAAAGCAAATGAGAAACTGAACAACTAAACAACTGAGAAGCTGATAAACTAGGAAATTGAGGAACTCAGTTATATTAAAACACTGGGAATATGTGAACAACTGCTAAACTGAGCGATTTTGCAAAAGAGCAACTGAGACACAGAGTAACTGAACAACTGGTAAACTACAAGACTAAGAAAATCGACATCTAGGCAATTAAGAATTTGAGCAATTGAACCAAAAAGCAACTGAGAGACTGAGCAACTAAGCAACTGAGAAGCGGATAAACTAGTAAACTGAGGAACTCAGCTAAACTAAAACACTGGAAATATGTGAACAACTGCTAAACTGAGCGATTTTGCAAATGAGCAACTGAGACACAGAGTAACTGAACAACTGGGAAACTACAAAACTAAGAAAATCGGCATCTGGGCAACTCAGAATTTGAGTAATTGAGAAGTTTAGCAACTGAGAGAGTGAGAAACTGCGCAACTCAGAATCTGAGCAATTGAACCAAAAAGCAACTGAGAAACTGAGCAACTAATCAACTGAGAAGCTGATAAACTAGGAAACTGAGGAACTCAGCGAAAGTAAAACACTGGGAATATGTCAACAACAGCTAAACTGAGTGATTTTTCATAAGAGCGACAGAGACACAGAGTAACTGAACAACCCGGAAATTACAAGACTAAGAAGACGTTTTGAGACGTTTAGCAGCTAAAGATATGAGGAACTGGAAAGCTGAGCAGCTGAGACAGTAAGAAACTGGGCAGCTGAGAATCTGAGCAACTAACAAACGAAACAATTGGGCCAAAATGCAACTGAGAAACTGAGTCACTAACCAACTGAGAAGCTGACAAATTGGGAAACCGAGAAACTCAACAGGTGAGTTTCTGGACAACTGAGAAACTGAGCAGCTAAAAACTGAAACACTGGGCAGCTGTGAACAACTGGTAAACTGAAGGATTAAGCAAAAAAGCAACTAAGGCAGTGAGTAACTGAACAACTGAGAAACAATAAAGGAATTGAGAAGTTTACCAGCTAAAAATATCAGCAGCTGAAAAACTGGGGCACTAAACTGAGCAGCTGAGACAGTGATAGACTGAGCAGCTGAGAATCTGAGCAACTAATAAATGGAGCAATTGAACCAAATAAGTTACTGAAAAACTAAGTATCTAAACAACTGAGAAGCTGATAAACTGAGGAACTCAGCAGTTGAGCCACTGAACAATCGGTGCTCAGGATACTAAGTGGTAAACTGAGCGATTAAGCACAATAGCAACTGACACACTGAGTAAGTGAACAATTGAGAAACTGCAAGACTAAGAAGTAGGATCAGCATCAGGGCAACTAAGAATTTGAGCAATTGAGTAACTTTAACAGCTAAAACTATAAACAACTGAGGCGCTGATAGACTGGGTAACTTCGAAACTAAAAACTGAAACACTGGGCAGCTGTAAAAATATGTGAAACTGTGAAGCTGAGACAGTGAGAAACTTGTCAACTGAGCAACTAAACAACTGACATTCTGATATACTAGGACACTGAACAACTGAGAATTCGGAAAGTTTATCAGCTAAAAATATGAGCAACTGAGTATCTCAGAACTTCTTGAACTGAGGAAGTAAATAGTTAAAGAAACAGGAATATTAACGGCAAAACAAGTCCATCAGCATCCACCACCAGAACCGGGGGTACATCCAACAGCGTGAGTGTGAGGCTACAACATTTTAAGGTGCAACTAACAAACGCTGACAATTTTCATCTCCTTATTTTCTTAATCTTATTTCTTTAGGAACACCAGCTACTTCTTTTTACCTGTTTGTAATTTTTATGATCTTTTTATCATATTCTGCTTTCTCGTTTACGATGTTTGACAGACGTGTCACACTGTTTGCAACTTTACTTTGAGGAGTAATATTCAATTATTGTACACCAATGCAATAATATGTAATTATGACGCATCAAGTGTTTGGACGCGACGTGAAAATTGTTCTACGAGGCCAAAGCACGAGTTGGACAATACGTCAAGGGTCTCATTACTTTTTCTCGTGGTTTCTCTGATTTATCAACTTCGCAGGTTCTTGAATGTTGTTTTTTGCATATCTGACTCATTAAACTAAAAAAATGAGCATTAAAAGATGGAGACCTTTTAGTACAAATATTTCCGAGTTACAGTCGTTCCATCGCCACCTCTAGCACAAATAGAGTGAGTATTCAGAGCTTCTATTTTGTTATATTCTATTCTCACGAATTTAGGACTGAGATAGGCAATAGGATTCTACGGGTCCATTCGTTGACGATGACTAAAAAGGAAAGCCCCTGCTCCACATTGTGACCACAGTGAAGATTTACAAACCTGTCTTTAGAACTTACTTGCCAGTTTACAAAATTACGTCGGTATAAGAGAGTACTTGAAGCTTCTGATGTTGAGAATAGTCTTCAGTTCGGATTCGAACATGATGATTGCTTGGAGGAACTCCAGGATCCAAGTGTCGTAGTATCCAGAATTAATATCTCTTTTCTCCTTCTTGTGCAAAAGATATAAAACTTGAACTTTTGTCTAAGTTGTATAGATCTTGCAAAGTTTTGATTGGTGGCTCATCGCTGGGGTTGGTGAGGACACTACTCATTTGGCAAGTGTAGAACCAATTGATGTTCATTCATTCAATTGATGGAGAGCAAGCGCTTCAAGAATGTCTTTTGGTACCGTGCATTGTAGTACCAACTGACTAATGTAAAAGGCAGCGTCGTGAAAGTTCTCTCTTTGCAGTACTGCCCAAAATATTGGAATTGTGGATCACACTATTTTCATCTCTCTATCAACACTAAGTGCATTTCTTGGTGGTAAACGAAGTCCTGGACGTACTGAAAGCAGGGGGTGACAGCCTCGACTTTCTAGCAGTACCTCTCGATCGATGTAACTGAAAATCAGGGCTAGATCGAACTTATCTGCCTTTATGTAGTCATATAAAACTCTGTCTGGTACTCAATAGAACTGTTGATTCTCTGAGCTTGGAGGGAACCCAGACTGTTCCAGGTTACCCTAGCCGGGCATCAATCAAGTTTTTAGGATTTTACTACGAGGACCTTCTAGACTGTAAGAATACCATGTGTAAAAGTGGTTCCAGTTAGCCACAATCACAACGTAGTACTTCATCAAAGCTTCGAAGGCAACCTTCACGTCTTCTTCAGTACAAAGAAGTTCTTCCACGTCCACTGCCAGTCAAAACTTACAGATTTGATTTGTAAAAGGTTCAGTTAGTGCTCTAAGAAATGCATCTAATCCTGAAAAGCTGTAACAAGATTCTTTACATGTCGCTGGCGTTTTCTCCAAGAACTTTTCAATTTAACCCTGTTTGCACTAAACACAACTTCTCGAAAGCGTGATACAGTCGTGCATCACGTGTGGACTCCAGCAAGAGTAAATTTGGTTTTAGTAATTGACTTCACAAAACGTCGCTAGTGCCTAGCATCCAATATTGGTTTTCCATGTCACCTCCATCGAAAGCGACGAAGTTATCTCATCTTGGCAGTGTTCCTTTAGTGCATCAGTGTCTTGCATTTTATGAGGTTATACGCGTTATAGTTTCAAAAAGTAAACTTAACTTTTGCATTTTATTAATTTTGTAGTAGGTGAAGATTTCTACAGCGATAGGAAAATTGATTTTCTTATTTTTTCCAAACTTAGTTAACGTCTTACAAACGGTATATTTTAACAATGGAGGTACCTAATATAATCGTAAATTAAATAGATCTCAACGGATAAAATGTGGCAAAAAAGAGCTGTTTTAACGCATTACTTTAATAATAATAACTGCAATAATTACTGCATATAATAAATCAAATTAGAAAATGAAAAGTTAAAGCAGTATCACAAAAAAAAATTGTTATTGGAGACACCTGAGAAAACGGGTAGGCTGTATTTGGGACGCAGCCGCAACTCAGGTTAAAATGTTGTAATCCCGCACACAGGCTGTTAGGTGTACCCATTGTCCTGCCTGTGGATGCTGATGATTTTTAGAGTTCATAATCCTATAATTTTAGTTTATCAGTCGCTCAGATTGTTAACTGCTTACTTTCTCATGTTGCTGAGTATCTCACATTTCCAATTTCGCAGTTCTGGCGCTCATTTTCTCACCTGCTCAGTCGCTGGACTTCTCAGCTTCGCAATTGGATAGTTGCTCAGTTTCTAATTTGATTAAATTCGAGCGGTTCAGCTGCGCATTTGTTCTAGTTTTTCAATTGCTTTTTGGTTCAATTACTGAACTTCTCAGTTGTTTAGATTCTGAGCTTCTCACTTTCCTAGTTGATCAGCTGCAAGAACGGCTCAGTAGCTGAGCTTCTGTTTCTCAGTGACTCACTTCCGCCCTTTCTCAGTCGTTCTCTATTGCTCAAATTCTGAGATAATCAGCTGCCGGGATTCTCAGTTGCTCAAATTTTCTATTGCACAGATTCTCAGCTGTTCAGCTGCTAGTTTTCTCGGTTCCTCTTGACGTTCAGTTCCTCAGTTATTAAGTTCTGTGTTTCTCAGCTGTTAAGCCTCTTAGTTCAGCGGGTTATAAGCTGCCCAGTTGCTGAGTTTTCCACTTTCGCAATTCCTCTCAGTTTCTCGGTTATTAGTTATCTATTTTTTCTTTCTTTTCCCTCAGTTTTCCTTGTTGCTTCATCACCTTTTCCTTTTCCTTCCAATCTTTTATTTCTACTAGTAACTACTTGATCTCTACTTCTAAGCCAGACGACAGAGCGAAAAAAACGCCTCAATAAGGAAATAATTTATTAATAAGTTAACTGCTTATATAGGTGAGATGTTCAAAATTATTTATAACATGTAACATGTGATTTTTATAATTTTTCCGCAAGGACCAAAAAGGGCTCCACTTTGAATGGCCATAGCATCGTAACGGTTAACTTTAGAAACAAACGGTAAAGAACTTTTTTGTTGCAAATTTACTATAGATTATTTTTGCTAATAAGTATTTTGTTGATAAAGTTGATGCTTTAAGAGATATTTGCAAAAAACTGAAAAATTGTACCTTCTTAGGGCCATAAGGGCCAACGCCGACTTCGCTCGAGGGGAAAAACTTAGGACAGTAATAAGTGAGTCCAAATAAAGAGATTATTATTGAACTCTCTGTCGCCTGGCCTATTCTACTGACTAAAGTCTTGAATTTGACCTATCTTACATTTTTTCTCAGAAAATCCTCTATCCCCTCTTTGACCTGCTGTTTACTTTTCCTTTCCCCACCCCACCCAGGTATTACTAATCTCCTTCTCATTTCCTCATACTCTACTTCCCCTCCCAGCTGTTTCTCTCTTGCTCTAATGCCTTACAGATATTGCTGCTATTTTGACATTGAAAAATATATTGACTCGTCTTCTTCCCCCAGAATTTCCTCCTCCCACCTTGTGACGATTGTTTACGGCGGCGGTTGCCTTCAGTTGCTCGAGTGTCAGTTTTTTAACGTGGTATGCTCCACGGAACCACGGGTAGGTAAAAGTGGGAGTACGGAACTCCAGGGGTCAACTGTCTAGTTTGGCGGGAGGGAAAAATATTATATTTTTTTTTTATTATTTTATTTACAACTAGCTGACCCGGCGAACTTTGTACCGCCTCAGAATCAATAAATGTTGTGTTAACTTTTTAGCTGAATTAAATTCAGTTTTTTTATCAGAAGATAATGCACACAACGCCTTCTACTGGCCTTCCGTACAAAATGTATAAGAAAATTTTTTTCGTTAATTTTTCCGATATTTTAATAGTTATTCGCTCCCAAAATGTCAGTCAATCCGTTCTCGAGATATTATCAAAAAAATTGTGTGTGGAGTCCACGCGCAACAGAAGTGAAACTTTGGAGTTTACTCCTTAAAAATCTATTTTAATTTTTAAAGCCCGGTACGACATATTTTGGTGGGCGACGTTATTTGTTATTGTTGCCCTGTACCAGGGGGGTTTTGTTATTGTCGTTGCCCTGTATCAAGCTCCCCGCCCCTGTAATTTTTCCTATGTTTTAATAGTTATTCTGCTATTCGGTGCAGCGGAACATCCCACAAATTAAAGATCTTAAAAATCGGTCCAGCCGTTCTTGAGTTATAAACCCAAGGGAGTCCCCTGAGCTCACTCTCCATGTTTTCATAATTATTCTGCTATTCGGGGCGGAGACAAATCCAACGAATCAAAGATCATAAAAATCGGTCCAGCCGTTCTTGAGTTATAAACCCGAGGGGGCCCCTGGGGCCCCATGCCCATGTTTCAATAGCTATTCGAGACAAATCAAACAAATCGAAGATCATAAAAATCGGTCTAGCCGTTTTTGAGTTATTAACCCAGGGTGGCCCCCTGAGCCCCATGTCCATGTTTTAATAGTTATTCTGCTATTCGGGGCGGAGTCAAATCCAACAAATCGAAGATAATAAAAATCGATCCAGCCGTTCTTGAGTTATAAACCTAAGGGGGCCTCTGGGACTCCATGTCCATATTTTAATAGTTATTCTGCTATTTGTGGCGGAGATAAATCCAACAAATCAAATATCTTAAAAATCGGTCCAGCCGTTCTTGAGTTATAAACCTAAGGGGGCCCCCTGAGCCTTCCTGTCCATGTTTTAATAGTTATTTTGCTATTTGGAGCGGAAACAAATCCAACCAATCAAAGATCATAAAAGTCGGTCCAGCCGTTCTTGAGTTATAAACCCAAGGGCGCCCCCTAGGCCCCCTTGTCCATGTGTTAATAGTTATTTTGCTATTCGGTGTGGAGACAAATCCAACAAATCAAAGATCATAAAAATCGGTCCAGCCGTTCTTAAGTTATAAAACTAAGGGGGCCCCCTGAGCCCCCCTGTCCATGTTTTACTTCATAAGAACCTTCCTCGAACTTAAAGGAATATTTCAAGAAAAAAATTTGCTAAATTGGTCCAGTCGTTCTCAAGTGATTTTATGCCAAAACCTCAAAGGAATATGATTTTTTGCTTGTCCTGAAACCAGCAAATCTGTAATTAAAACTTCATTATTTTGACTCAGTGGAAAGAAAACTTAATTTTTCTCTTAATTTTGGACTTATTAATTTTTTTCTCTGCTCTTTAAATCTCACCACATTAGCGATTTAATTTTTTTGACAACGATGTCACGTTGACAAATGAGTTTAAGCAAGTTAAATAACAAAAATGTTTGTGAAAAAAAATATTTTATCGTTCGACACTGTCAGAATTTTCAAAGTTTCGCTTGTGTAAACACTCTCTGTCATGAAATAATGAAAATGACAGATAAACGTCACACTATTTTTATGGATTTTAAGCAATTTAAAGGCTTTCCGGGGTGGTGTCGAACGATAAAACGTCGTATTACACTCGTCCCTGTGTAGATTGAACGCTTTAAGCCACTCGTGGTTCACAAAAGCACTCGTTTCACTCGTGCTTTTATAAACCACTTGTGACTTAAAGCGTCCAATTTACACAGGAACTCGTATAATAATCTACTATTAAATAAATTAAAATTAATTTAATAAAAAAATGGCAACTCAAAGAAACACCTTTAACATAAAAAACTAATTTTTAACAAGAACAATCATTATTCAATTAACTCCCCATCCATTTCTGCGGACAATTCTACTCCAAAACGATAGCTTGCCTTCGTGATAAGAAAACTTTACGATTAAAATTAATCATTACCAAGTCCAAAATCAAGAGAAAAATAATCAACTCGGTCACAATAATGAAGTTTTAATTACAGAATTGCTGGTTTCAGGACAAGCAAAAAATCTTATTCCTTTGAGGTTTTGGCGTAAAGTCAAAAGTAAAAAATATGTTCCTCTTGTAAACTCAATCCGGGGACATACTGTATATAGATTACTTACAAAATATTTATAAAGCCTAGTGACTTGGTCGGGGGTAACTCGGTGACGAAACTTGAGATTCACCCTGTATCCCCCTGTCGAATTGCACCCTGTGTACGGCGGTTTAGAGTCTGCCCGTTTCGGTTTGTGAGTCGTTGATGACAAAAGTTGCGGATCACCCTGTAGACGTTGGTTCGTTTAGTTTCGAAACCCGAGCGGTCGGTGACAAAAGTTAGGATGCACGTTGTTGATGTGGATATACTCGCCCCCGTACACGGTGGTTCGACTGTTTCGACAAAAGTTATCCTCCCCCCTGCAGACGTCAAAAACCGGGATAATGTGTTACGTAGGCTAGTTACAGGAGAGGACTAGGAAGGAAGTGGGGAGGATGGTTGGAGCCCCTCACCTTAGTCAGCTTCCTTCTTTATGGTCTTCTTCGGAGCGGGCAGGACTCTTCACTGTCGTTCTAAGGGAGCGCATCCTCTTTTATAGACCTATGGTGGGGTGATAATGACGTAAGCTGATGTGCACGACTTGTCGCAATACGGAGGAGTTATCTTTCATGCGGAGTGAAATCGGTTCCGGGCACCGTATCGGCTCCGGAGCGGCGGCGTCCGGAACGCGCTTCTTCGCTGGTTAAGATGTATTAAGTATTTATTTTCGGCGGTTTCCGGTTCGACGAAAGGGTGTGGTCGGGCGTGACAAAGTCGGGGGTTGGGGGTGGTCGTAGCGACTCCGGTGTAGGCTCGTCTGGAGCGCGCTCATTTTCCGGTGGTGATGATGAAAAAATTATCCGGCTGTAACACTGCAAACTATTTTTCCCGGTGAGTTATAAGTTTAATTTTCAGGTGCACGGTCTTGCTTGAATAGCGAATGGACGGTGCGCTCCGTGAGGTGAATGTCCCCTCTTAATTTATTTGGTATTTAAATTCGGATTTTTCTGTAACTTCGTTACAACCTTTCATTGGTATCTATTTTTTCCTTCTTTACTGTTTTATTCTATTTGCTCTGCCCTTTTCTCTATAATTATTTCACTTTTATCTCCACCATGTGTTGCTGCAACATAGCCTGATTTCATGTTGAGTTACGACAGTCTTAAACGTTGGTTGATATAGTGACGAGATGAGAGATCAGTCACTTTTTACATCTGTTGCATAAATATAAAATAATAAATAATAAGTATCAGTCGGGTTCCTCAGGTTTCTCAAATTCTTCCAGTTCAAAAATATTATTCAGTTTCATTTAATTCTCAGGTTGTCCAAGCTTCCAGTTTTCAATGTTTCAAGTTTCTCTGGGTTTCCCAGATCTCAGATTCTTCAAAATGTTCCTCAGGTTTTCAAGTTTCTCAAATTCCTCGCGTTCACAAATTGATTCAGCGTTCAAGTTTGCTCGATTTCTCAGGGTTTTCAAATATTTCTTAGTCCTCAAACTAGTTTCTCAAATTTGATTCAGTGTTCAAATTGTTCAAGTTCTCAAGTTTCAAATCTCAATTTCATGAGGTTAATCAATTTCTCAAATTCCTCCAGTTATCGATTTAAATTTTTTAGGTTTTGAGGTTCTCATGTTCCACGCTAAATTTTCAATTTTTCCAAGGTTTGAGGTTCTGCCAACTACCAACCAAATCAGATTCCCGAATATCTCAGCACTACTTGACTTCTATTAGGGCTACGCCATGTCTTGTACCTCTTCCGTCAGGTTTCTTCAATCTTCAAGTAATGTTTCTCAAGGTTACATCTCAAGATCCTCGGGATCTCAAGTTCTCTCAGATCTCCGATTCTTGAAATTCTCAGGTTCCTAAGTCTCAGATTCTTCAAAATGTTCCTCAGGTTTTCAAGTTTCTCAAATTCCTCGCGTTCACAAACTGATTCAGCTTTCAAGTTTGCTCAATTTTTCAGGGTTTTCAAATAGTTCTTAGTATTCAAGTTAGTTTCTCAAATTCTTCAAGTTCGCAAATTTGATTCAGTGTTCAAATTTGTTGGAGTCCTCAAGTTCTCATATTTCAAATTCATACAGGTTCAAATCTCAATTTCATGAGGTTAATCAATTTCTCAAATTCCTCCAGTTATCGATTTAATTTTTTTCCTCAAGGTTTCAGATACCCTAAATTCTCAAGTTTTCCATGGTTTGAGGTTCTGCCAATTTTTTAATTTCTAACGTTCTCAAGTTATCAGATTCCCTAATATCACAGCGCTACTTGACTTGCATTATTGTACCTCTTCCGTCAGGTTTCTTCAATTTTCAAGTAATGTTTCTCAAGGTTACTCAACATCTCAAGATCCTCAGGATCTCTCTAAGTTTTCCGATTCTTCAAATTCTCAGGTTGCTTAAGATTTTATGTCAGGTTCTTAGCCTCCTTGAGTTTCCCTAAATCCTCAAGCTTTCCAAGATCTTAGGTTATTTTCAGATCTTCAACTTTCAGGTCAGCACAGGTTTTCTAAGATCTCAAATTCTTAGGTTCCTCCAATTCTCAATTAGATTCTCTAAATTCTTAAGTTTTCCGAGATCTTATAGGTTCTTCACGTTCTCAGGTTTTTACGTTTTTCAAATTTGCAATTTTCCAAACATCTCAAATCTTCAAAGATTGCAGATTTCTGTGTCATTTTCTCAATGGGGGACCAAATTCTACCAAACTTTCAAGTCTTACATCTCACCCCTTTAGACAGGGGGCCACCCCCTTAATATAATTAAAATAGCATGGGGGGTCGTGAATGTCCGGCTATCGCCTCGACCAGCTGGGCCAATTTGAGGTGTACCTCGCCTGGAACCGTCTTAGCTTTTTTCGACAATGTCGGATGGCTGGATGAGAGACAGGAATGAGGAACACGAGGGGGTGACACGATGATCCCGCGGTGTGGTCTAAGTGTCGGTGAGGGGAGCAAATTTCCTCACACCTCTCAACACCTAATCTATCTATCTAAACTTTAAAATGATGTATCACACGACCCCCAATGCCATTTAAATTTTTTAAGGGGGTGCCCCCCCTGGCTAAAGGGGTGAGATCTAAGTTGAAAGTTGGGTACAATTTGGTCCCCTTTGATAACAAAATTGACCTGTTCGAGCGTTTTCTTTAGTAGAAACCCGACGAACTTTTCAGGCTTCTCTCAATCAATACGAAAATAGTTTCACTCGTATCTGAGAATGTAATTAACTCAATGACGCAATCGATATCTTTGGTGAATTCAAGACTACAAGTTTCAATTCTCTGCTCCGTTTCGTTCCTTAAGTTGATTCATACAGGAATTTTAATTTAATTACTTCCACAAATGCTTTTACAAATTGTATCAAGGTCGAGTTTAAAAAACGTGTCGCTAATCGTCAGTAATTGTTGCCACAAAGGTTTTTACAGTCACTAACCGTAGATATATCTCAGTCGATTGAAAAACCACAAGTGAAACAAATAGTGTAGAAACCATCAATTCGATAAACAAATAAATTAATAAAAAAGCAGAACCTGGAGCATAATTTATTATGGTGGAGGTATTCCCAAAGCTTTCTTCTTCGAGGTTGAACCATTTTAGAATAGGCCTTAATACAATTTTAGATTTCTTGAGTTGCCTTTTTAACTTTTCAGCCCGTCTTTAGAACATTATGCTCTATAATCTATGCAAATTTTCTACTTCCCAATTTTCATTATCCCTGATCTGATAATATTTTCCTTTTAAACTTAGAACGACGATTTCGAAAGAGCTTTTAGAGGTTGTTCCCAAGTTTTGAGAACACAGATCGCTCTTAACTAACATTTTTACCCTCGCTATGGTTTTCAACAGTCATTTTTATTCTTCGAGCTGCAATTATCTTATTTTCACTTAATACGAATCCTCTGAATTCAAGTGTTATTACTTATGTAAATATGACGCACAAGACAATGCATAATACTCTTAAGATGCTTTGTCATTGACATTACTTTTTCCATGTAGTAAGCGGTTTTACCGCACGTTAGAAACTACAATAACAAACTCGTAACGGGTTTTCTTTTTTGCGTCAAGTATTAGTTATGAATTTTAATGCATCACGATGCCTTCGGGAGAGTGAATGGGGACAAAATAAAACACACTTCTACGAAAATTCATTTAATTAACCAAACTCAGCTGATACTGGCACATCTCGTTGGAGGTCCTTTGGGCCGTCTTCAAATACGTATCCAGGACGTTCGACAAATGTTCGGACTCCCTCAGGAACGGTTTCTCTGGATCGCTTTCGTTTATTAATTTCAGCTGATTACTCAAGGCGATGAAACCGCGAATTGGAAGACAGACCGCCGGTTTTGTGGCTTGCATGGCGTACGCAAACCCGTAGTATTCTTTGCCGTAACCGAGGGCCGCCATCATGTATTCCGTGGCGATCTCGGTAGCTTCTTCTACTCGGCCGGAATTGTACAATAGTCTGAACAGTTCCGATGGGTTGCGTTTCTGAAAGTGGTTACTTAGTTTTAACACAAAATACAAGAGGTATAATTTTTCTACAGCTTCATTTTATTTTTATAGGGCTTCCACTCACGCTCTATAAACTAAAAATGATCAACTGTTTGGTTCACGAAGACATTCTTATGTTGTTGACATTCACTTACATCATTTTTAAAGATACGTTACTCGGATTTAATGTAAACGTCTCATTCACTTTTTAAATGATTAAGAATTTTTTAGAACTGCAGTGATTTTGTAATTTTTTTTATTAAGAATGCGTCGAATGGCAGTCGACGCCCTAGAGCTATCAAATTCCGACAAATGGCATTGCAAACAGTTTAAAGCAACACGTTCGGTTGGAGCGCATTGGATGGTTGCTATAATTCGACCCTATCAATGACCACGCTTTATCGCAGAAGCAATTCGTTTAGACTTCAATCCTTGATATCGCTTTCTTCTGACCGATTCTCAATGGGCCACCAGACATCAGCAAAATTCTGACTTTATTCATAGACGTCGTACCGAAATGCATATGGAAGCCGAACAACTTAGGGCCACTGTTACTGCACAAGGTTATATCGACATTGTGCTACGTTCAACCTTGCTACCATATTTTCGGCCATTAAAAAAACATTCATTAATCATTTCCTTCATGGTGCTTTTTTTTAAGTGAATATACAGGGTGAATCACGAAGTTATACAAATATTTAAAGTGGGGGTAGTATCTATAGTAATGGATTGATTTGGTAGTAAACAATTTTTTTTCTTTTAAATCAACAAAAACATGCACGTCCGAAAACTTTTGAGGGTCACTGGAATGATGACCCGAACAAAAAACAAGTGTAGGTTCTTAGTAACTCCATTAAGATCTTCTACTGTATCCAAAGGCCCCACGTACACAAGCTGTTTTATGTGGCCCCACATGAAAACATCACATGGATTTAAATCTGGAGACCGTGGGAGCCACAATACCAGACCATTTCTTCCAATCCACCATTACTGGATATTATTAGATAACCACTATGAGTCCTAATAATTCCTCAAATTCATTCAAAAATGAACCCAAACTCTTCAGGTTTGAAAGCTTGCACTTTTTTCACATGGTAAGGTTGAAAACCTTGGTCAGTTTTTTCAGATTTTCCTACTGTGCAGGTACTAGGTTCCGTTTTTCAGTTTTTTCAATTTTCAAGTTTAGGTAGTTATTTTGAAGTGATTCTCTTTAATTTTTTTTTTCTTTATTTCAGTACAGAAAGATTTTAAAAGGAGTTTTTCAATACTTTAAACTTTTGGTTTCAAGATTTTGTACTTTGGCATGTAAAATCTGAGCTTTTTGAATTTTCAGGTTTCCAAGGTTTCAGGTTTGTTAAATTAATTTTCAACTTTTGATGTCTCAGGTCTTTCTGGTTTTCAGGTTGGGTTTAAATAACAAGTCCTAATCGACGGCAAATCGATTTTAATTTAGTTTTATTAATTTAAAAATCGACAGATTCTAACGGAAATAGTACCGACGCGCTTCGCTAATACGCCCACAGGATGCTGCTCGTACTGACCCTCACCCTGGTCTCACTCCACCCCGGTACTACCACCCCATCGAAGTATCACCCGTCGCGCAAGCTGGACTCTATGAAACCCCGGACAACGCTCCAGAAGGCATCTTCTTGTTAGATGCTTGCTTGGAGTAACATCTAATTAGACTCAACTTATCCGGCTTTGCTCTGAAGAGCTAGTAGCTTCAAGTAGTGTAACAAGTGAATAAATTGACCTGCTTATCTCCGAGTTTCCATTTCTAACCCGACAGCGTGAACAGAAGAGTTGTAGCTGTAAATCACCTTTTTTTTTATCGCTATCTTTTTTTGGTTTTGATATACAGAATATAATACAATATTGTAACGAAGTCACCGAATTTCCCGAGGTCGGCCAAGGCCGAACGCCGCGCTCTGCATCGCACTACTTATATGCCGAAATAAAATACTTCCTGGCCTCGTATCCGGACCATTTTGGTATCACAATGACCAGTGAATTAGGGCGCTGCCGATGTCGCCGCGTCATCTAGCCATAAGACCTTGAAGCACCTGGTCAGCGCGCCTGATACCCGTCCATCCAGTGTCTGGTTTTCCTGCCCGAGACCACCGCCTCCTGCACCTGTCCACCCCACGACTACGTACGTGGGGCTATCCGGAGAGAGACAGACATAGTTTTTAATACAGATACAAACATCCCCTATCCTTGTTTCTCGTCCCCGTGTATATTAAGTCGGTATAAATAAAGCCGGACACCGGAGACACTTCGCAAAGTTCCCGCTCGGGAGAGAGACGTAACGTGTAAATAATAACTTTACTGTATATACTGTAGATAATAAACCTGTAATTTCATCGCAGTAATTTGTATTATTCACTACCGCCAAACTAGACAGTTTAGCTACCCGCGGTCCCGTGGAGTATACCACGTAAAAAACCTGGCGCTCGAGGCAACCTCCGACCGTAGAAAACGTCACAATATAATAGTACAATATGGTATCAATACAGCGTCTTCATAAGTGATTCATACATCATGTTGCCTCTGAAAAACAAAATATATAACAGGACCTTTCAAAGGTGAATATGTCCTCATTCCTATGATTCCAATAAATATGGCATTTAAATTTAACAATTCCTAATACGATTGACGTCTGCAATCACCATCATCAACACTCAGGGCCAATCTTTAGAATTGTGCGGTTTAGGCCTAGACACGGATTGCTTCTCACATGGGCAATTATTGTATGTTGCTTGTTCTAGAGTCGGCCAGACAAGAAAGCGTCCATTAATTACGTGAGTCGATTTTGGCAATTTTTTCTTTAAGACTAGTTAAGAGTAGTACTACTACGAACGTAGTCTAGAATCATAGTGAGAAAATCGAATAATCAAATACTTAAGTAGGAACTACTAAAATTTTTTGTGGCGTTCGCATAACCGCGATAATAATAGTAGAATGTTTTATCAGGAGTAAAAGTGGAACTTTTTCATGGCAAGTCTGTAGGTTTGACGGCCCAGCGCGCATGTGCAAGTACATTTCAAGTCTTTTCAAGTAGTTTTCCCAGGTCGCTTCAAGACCCTTCAAGACATTTCAAGGGTTTTCAAGGCTTCAATTCCCTTCAAAACATTTAAAGTCACCACAAGTCCCTTCAAAACATCTCAAGTTTTTGAAGTAAAACTTCTTTACTTGATTTGACACTTGATTTGGGGAGTAAGCTGGTGAATGCCTGACGAGAGCGTTACGAAAAGTGTGATCGGGCGAAGCGACCGGAAGTTTTTACAATAATTAATTCATAGAAAAAATGTTTGCCTTAACGGGATTCGAACCCGGGTCCTCTCCGTTGTGAATAGGAACTTCACACATTAGAGCCATTTGAGTGTGTCAGTTTTGTCTGCAATTGCGCTACTTATCCCAATCGCTACACATGATTGCCAACTTTTCGCTGACGACAAACTGAAACATGCATTATCCAGTACTGCAGACGGTATTAATTCAAGATTCCCTAGCTCCATTTATAAACTTACATAAATTAAGAGCACTTTCACAATGGCGAACTGAAGTTTTACTTCAGTCGTGTGATCTAAAGCACACTCGTATTTTTTTTTCAATTCGCTTCAAGTCTTTCGAGTTGTTTCAAGACATTTCAAATCCTTTCAAGTCGCTTCAAGTGGCTTCCAGTCCCTTCAAAATATTATTATTTTGAAGTCTTCCCAGATCGCTCCAAGACTCTTCAAGTATTTTACAGAGATTTCAAGACTTTTCAAGTCGATTCGATTCCATCTAAAACATTTAAACTCTTCCCAGGACGCTTCAAGACTCACCAAGTATTTTCAAGTCGCTTACAGTCCCTTCAAAATATTTGAAGTCTTCCCAGGTCGCTTTAAGATTCTTCAAGACATTTCAAAACTTTTCAAGTCGTCGTAAAGAGACTTACGGCGACTTGAAAAGTTTTGAACATTTCATGTCGTTTCCATTCACTCCAAATCTTTTCAAGTCGCTTCAAGACATTTCAAGTCCTTTTAAATTGCTTTTTCTTTAAAAGTTTCGTCAAGTCTCTTCAATTCCTTTCCAAACTTTTCAAGTCGCCTCTAGTCTCTTCAAAACATTTCAAGTCATTCTGAGTCATTTCAATTCCATTCAAAACATTTAAAGCTACCTCAAGTCCGTTCGAAACATTTCATGTCGTTTCAAGTCGCTTCAAGTCTTTCAAGTAGTTTCAAAATATTCCAAGTGCCTTCAAGTTGTTTCAAGTTTCCTGAAGTTGCTTCAGGACATTTTAAGGTTTTTCAAGTCGCTTCCAGGTTGCTTCAAGACTCTTCAAGACTTTTTAAATTGCTTCCAATGCTTCCAATCCCTTCAAGATATTACAAACCCTTAAAAATATTTTCAAGTCATTTCAAATCTCTTCAATTGCTTTCCAAAAATTTCAAAACGCCACAAGTCTCTTCAAAACATTTCATGTCGTTTCAATTCGCTCCAAATCCTTTCAAGTCGCTTCAGGTCCTTTTAACATATTTCACGTCGCTTCAAGACATTTCAAAACATTTCAAATGGCCTCAAGTCCCTTCAAAATATTTCAAGTCTTTTCAATTCCCTTCAAGTCTTTCAAGACATTTCAAATTGTTTCAAGTCGCTTCAAGATATTTCAAGTCTTTTCAAGTCGCTTTCAGTACATTCAAAATATTTGAAGTCTTCCCAGGTCGCTTTAAGATTCTTCGAGACATTTCAAGTCTCTTCAATTCCTTTCCAAACTTTTCAAGTCGCCTCTAGTCTCTTCAAAACATTTCAAGTCATTCTGAGTCGTTTCAATTCCATTCAAAACATTTAAAGCTACCTCAAGTCCGTTCGAAACATTTCATGTCGTTTCAAGTCGCTTCAAGTCTTTCAAGTAGTTTCAAAATATTCCAAGTGCCTTCAAGTCGTTTCAAGTTTCCTGAAGTTGCTTCAGGACATTTTAAGTTTTTTCAAGTCGCTTCCAGGTTGCTTCAAGACTCTTCAAGACTTTTTAAATCGCTTCCAATGCTTCTAATCCCTTCAAGATATTACAAACCCTTAAAAATATTTTCAAGTCATTTCAAATCTCTTCAATTGCTTTCCAAAAATTTCAAAACGCCACAAGTCTCTTCAAAACATTTCATGTCGTTTCAATTCGCTCCAAATCTTTTCAAGTCGCTTCAGGTCCTTTTAACATATTTCACGTCGCTTCAAGACATTTCAAAACATTTCAAATGGCCTCAAGTCCCTTCAAAATATTTCAAGTCTTTTCAATTCCCTTCAAGTCTTTCAAGACATTTCAAATTGTTTCAAGTCGCTTCAAGGTATTTCAAGTCTTTTCAAGTCGCTTTCAGTCCATTCAAAATATTTGAAGTCTTCCCAGGTCGCTTTAAGATTCTTCGAGACATTTCAAGTCTCTTCAATTCCTTTCCAAACTTTTCAAGTCGCCTCTAGTCTCTTCAAAACATTTCAAGTCATTCTGAGTCGTTTCAATTCCATTCAAAACATTTAAAGCTACCTCAAGTCCGTTCGAAACATTTCATGTCGTTTCAAGTCGCTTCAAGTCTTTCAAGTAGTTTCAAAATATTCCAAGTGCCTTCAAGTCGTTTCAAGTTTCCTGAAGTTGCTTCAGGACATTTTAAGGTTTTTCAAGTCGCTTCCAGGTTGCTTCAAGACTCTTCAAGACTTTTAAATCGCTTCCAATGCTTCCAATCCCTTCAAGATATTACAAACCCTTAAAAATATTTTCAAGTCATTTCAAATCTCTTCAATTGCTTTCCAAAAATTTCAAAACGCCACAAGTCTCTTCAAAACATTTCATGTCGTTTCAATTCGCTCCAAATCTTTTCAAGTCGCTTCAGGTCCTTTTAACATATTTCACGTCGCTTCAAGACATTTCAAGTGCTTTTAAATCGCTTCAAATTTCGTCAAGTCGCTTCAAGACTTTTCAAAACATTTCAAATGGCCTCAAGTCCCTTCAAAATATTTCAAGTCTTTTCAATTCCCTTCAAGTCTTTCAAGACATTTCAAATTGTTTCAAGTCGCTTCAAGGTATTTCAAGTCTTTTCAAGTCGCTTTCAGTCCATTCAAAATATTTGAAGTCTTCCCAGGTCGCTTTAAGATTCTTCGAGACATTTCAAGTCTCTTCAATTCCTTTCCAAACTTTTCAAGTCATTCTGAGTCGTTTCAATTCCATTCAAAACATTTAAAGCTACCTCAAGTCCGTTCGAAACATTTCATGTCGTTTCAAGTCGCTTCAAGTCTTTCAAGTAGTTTCAAAATATTCCAAGTGCCTTCAAGTCGTTTCAAGTTTCCTGAAGTTGCTTCAGGACATTTTAAGGTTTTTCAAGTCGCTTCCAGGTTGCTTCAAGACTCTTCAAGACTTTTAAATCGCTTCCAATGCTTCCAATCCCTTCAAGATATTACAAACCCTTAAAAATATTTTCAAGTCATTTCAAATCTCTTCAATTGCTTTCCAAAAATTTCAAAACGCCACAAGTCTCTTCATAACATTTCATGTCGTTTCAATTCGCTCCAAATCTTTTCAAGTCGCTTCAGGTCCTTTTAACATATTTCACGTCGCTTCAAGACATTTCAAAACATTTCAAATGGCCTCAAGTCCCTTCAAAATATTTCAAGTCTTTTCAATTCCCTTCCAGTCTTTCAAGACATTTCAAATTGTTTCAAGTCGCTTCAAGGTATTTCAAGTCTTTTCAAGTCGCTTTCAGTCCCTTCAAAATATTTGAAGTCTTCCCAGGTCGCTTTAAGATTCTTCGAGACATTTCAAGTCTCTTCAATTCCTTTCCAAACTTTTCAAGTCGCCTCTAGTCTCTTCAAAACATTTCAAGTCATTCTGAGTCGTTTCAATTCCATTCAAAACATTTAAAGCTACCTCAAGTCCGTTCGAAACATTTCATGTCGTTTCAAGTCGCTTCAAGTCTTTCAAGTAGTTTCAAAATATTCCAAGTGCCTTCAAGTCGTTTCAAGTTTCCTGAAGTTGCTTCAGGACATTTTAAGTTTTTTCAAGTCGCTTCCAGGTTGCTTCAAGACTTTTTAAATCGCTTCCAATGCTTCCAATCCCTTCAAGATATTACAAACCCTTAAAAATATTTTCAAGTCATTTCAAATCTCTTCAATTGCTTTCAAAACATTTCAAATCGCCACAAGTCTCATCAAAACATTTCATGTCGTTTCAATTCGCTCCAAATCTTTTCAAGTCGCTTCAGGTCCTTTTAACATATTTCACGTCGCTTCAAGACATTTCAAGTCCTTTTAAATGGCTTCAAGACTTTTCAAAATATTTCAAATCGCCTCAAGTCCCTTCAAAATATTTCAAGTCTTTTCAATTCCCTTCAAGTCTTTCAAGACATTTCAAATCCCTTCAAGTGGCTTCAAGGTATTTCAAGTCTTTTGAAGTGGCTTCTAGTCCCTTCAACATATTATTTGAAGTGTTCCCAGATCACTCCAAGACCCTTCAAGTATTTTCCAGACATTTCAAGTTCTTTCAGGTTGCTTCAATTCCATCCAAAACATTTAAAATCTTCCCAGATCGCTTCAAAACTCTTCAAGTCTTTCCAAGTCGCTTCAAGACATTTCAAATCCTTTCAAGTCGCTTCAAGGTATTTCAAGTGGCTTCCAGTCGCTTCAAGATATTATTTGAAGTGTTCCCGGATCGCTGCAAGACTCATCAAGTATTTTCCAGACATTTCAAGTCGCTTCAATCCCATCCATAACATTTAAAATCTTCCCAGGTCGCTTCAAGACTCTTGCAAGTCTTTTCAAGTCGCTTCCAGTCCCTTCAAAATATTTGAAGTCTTCCCAGGTCGCTTTAAGAATCTTCGAGACATTTCAAGTCTTTTCAAGTCTTTCAATTCCTTTCAAAATTTTTCAAGTCGCCTCTAGTCTCTTCAAAACATTTCATGTCGTTTCAATTCGCTCCAAATCTTTTCAAGTCCTTTTAACATATTTCACGTCGCTTCACGACATTTCAAATACTTTTAAATCGCTTCAAGTTTCGTCAAGTCGCTTCAAGACCTTTCAAAATATTTCATATGGTCTCAAGTCACTTCAGAATATTTCAATTCTTTTCAATTCGCTTCAAGTCTTTCCAAGTCGCTTCAAGACATTTCAAATCCTTTCAAGTCGCTTCAAGGTATTTCAAGTCATTTCAAGTGGCTTCCAGTTGCTTCAAGATATTATTTGAAGTGTTTCCAGATCGCTGCAAGACTCATCAAGTATTTTCCAGACATTTCAAGTCGCTTCAATTCCATCCAGAACATTTAAAATCTTCCCAGGTCGCTTCAAGACTCTTGCAAGTCTTTTCAAGTCGCTTCCAGTCCCTTCAAAATATTTGAAGTCTTCCGAGGTCGCTTTAAGAATCTTCGAGACATTTCAAGTCATTTCAAGTCTCTTCAATTCCTTTCAAAATTTTTCAAGTCGCCTCTAGTCTCTTCAAAACATTTCATGTCGTTTCAATTCGCTCCAAATCTTTTCAAGTCCTTTTGACATATTTCACGTCGCTTCACGACATTTCAAGTACTTTTAAATCGCTTCAAGTTTCGTCAAATCGCTTCAAGACCTTTCAAAATATTTCATATGGTCTCAAGTCACTTCAAAATATTTCAAGTCTTTTTAATTCGCTTCAAGTCTTTCAAGTCGTTTCAAGACATTTCAAATCCTTTCAAGTCGCTTCAAAGTATTTCAAGTAATTTCAGGTGGCTTCCAGTCGCTTCAAGATATTATTTGAAGTGTTCCCAGATCGCTGCAAGGCTCATCAAGTATTTTCCAGACATTTAAAGTCTTTTGAAGTCTTCCCAGATCGCTCCAAGACTCTTCAAGTATTTTACAGAAATTTCAAGACTTTTCAAGTCAATTCGATTCCATCTAAAATATTTAAACTCTTCCGAGGATGCTTCAAGACTCTCCAAGTATTTTCAAGTCGCTTAAAGGCCCTTCAAAATATTTGAAGTCTTCCCAGGTTGCTTCAAGACTCTTCAAGACTTTTTAAATCGCTTCCAATGCTTCCAATCCCTTCAAGATATTACAAACCCTTAAAAATATTTTCAAGTCATTTCAAATCTCTTCAATTGCTTTCAAAACATTTCAAATCGCCACAAGTCTCATCAAAACATTTCATGTCGTTTCAATTCGCTCCAAATCTTTTCAAGTCGCTTCAGGTCCTTTTAACATATTTCACGTCGCTTCAAGACATTTCAAGTCCTTTTAAATGGCTTCAAGACTTTTCAAAATATTTCAGAACATTTAAAATCTTCCCAGGTCGCTTCAAGACTCTTGCAAGTCTTTTCAAGTCGCTTCCAGTCCCTTCAAAATATTTGAAGTCTTCCGAGGTCGCTTTAAGAATCTTCGAGACATTTCAAGTCATTTCAAGTCTCTTCAATTCCTTTCAAAATTTTTCAAGTCGCCTCTAGTCTCTTCAAAACATTTCATGTCGTTTCAATTCGCTCCAAATCTTTTCAAGTCCTTTTAACATATTTCACGTCGCTTCACGACATTTCAAGTACTTTTAAATCACTTCAAGTTTCGTCAAATCGCTTCAAGACCTTTCAAAATATTTCATATGGTCTCAAGTCACTTCAAAATATTTCAAGTCTTTTTAATTCGCTTCAAGTCTTTCAAGTCGTTTCAAGACATTTCAAATCCTTTCAAGTCGCTTCAAAGTATTTCAAGTAATTTCAGGTGGCTTCCAGTCGCTTCAAGATATTATTTGAAGTGTTCCCAGATCGCTGCAAGGCTCATCAAGTATTTTCCAGACATTTAAAGTCTTTTGAAGTCTTCCCAGATCGCTCCAAGACTCTTCAAGTATTTTACAGAGATTTCAAGACTTTTCAAGTCAATTCGATTCCATCTAAAATATTTAAACTCTTCCGAGGATGCTTCAAGACTCTCCAAGTATTTTCAAGTCGCTTAAAGGCCCTTCAAAATATTTGAAGTCTTCCCAGGTCGCTTTAAGATTCTTCAAGACATTTCAAAACTTTTCAAGTCGCCGTAAGTCTCTTCAAAACATTTCATGTCGTTTCAATTCACTCCAAATCTTTTCAAGTCGCTTCAAGACATTTCAAGTCCTTTTAAATTGCTTCTTCTTTAAAAGTTTCGTCAAGTCGCTTCAAGACATTTCAAAACTTTTCAAGTCGCCGTAAGTCTCTTCAAAACATTTCATGTCGTTTCAATTCACTCCAAATCTTTTCAAGTCGCTTCAAGACCTTTCAAAATATTTCATACGGCTCAAGTCCCTTCAAAATATTTCAAGTCTTTTCAATTCGCTTCAAGTCTTTTAAGTCGTTTCAAGACATTTCAAATCCTTTCAAGTCGGTTCAAGGTATTTCAAGTCTTTTCAAGTGGCTTCCAGTCCCTTCAAGATATTATCTGAAGTGTTCCCAGATCGCTCCAAGACTCTTCAAGTATTTTCCAAACATTTCAAGTAATTCTAAGTCGTTTCAATTCTATTCAAAACATTTCAAGCTACCTCACGTTCCTTCGAAACATTTCACGTCGTTTCAAGTCACTTCAAGTCTTTCAAGTAGTTTCAAAATATTCCAAGTTCCTTCAAGTCGTTTCAAGTTTCCTCAAGTTGCTTCAGGACATTTTAAGTTTTTCCAAGTCACTTGCAGGTTGCTTCAAGACTCTTCAAGTCATTTCAAATCTTTTCAAATCGCTTCAACTGCTTTCAAAACATTTCAAGTCGCCTCAAGTCCCTTCCAAACATTTCATGTCGTTTCAAGTCTTTTCAAGCGGCTTCCAGTCCCTTCAAGATATTATTTGAAGTGTTCCCAGATCGCTCCAAGACTCTTCAAGTATTTTCCAAACATTTCAAGTAATTCTAAGTCGTTTCAATTCCATCCAAAATATTTCAAGCTACCTCAAGTTCCTTCGAAACATTTCACGTCGTTTCAAGTCACTTCAAGTCTTTCAAGTAGTTTCAAAATATTCCAAGTTCCTTCAAGTCGTTTCAAGTTTCCTCAAGTTGCTTCAGGACATTTTAAGTTTTTCCAAGTCACTTTCAGGTTGCTTCAAAACTCTTCAAGTCATTTCAAATCTTTTCAAATCGCTTCAACTGCTTTCAAAACATTTCAAGTCGCCTCAAGTCCCTTCAAAACATTTCATGTCGTTTCAAGTCTTTTCAAGCGGCTTCCAGTCCCTTCAAGATATTATTTGAAGTGTTCCCAGATCGCTCCAAGACTCTTCAAGTATTTTCCAGACATTTCAAGTAGCATCAATTCCATCCAAAACATTTAAAATCTTCCCAGGTCGCTTCAAGACTCTTCAAGTCTTTTCAAATCGCTTTCAGTCCATTCAAAATATTTAAGATTCTTCGAGACCTTTCAAGTCTTTTCAAGTCTCTTCAATTCCTTTCCAAACTTTTCAAGTCGCCTCTAGTCTCTTCAAAACATTTCAAGTCATTCTAAGTCGTTTCAATTCCAATCAAAACATTTCAAGCTACCTCAAGTCCCTTCGAAACATTTCATGTCGCTTCAAGTCACTTCAAGTCTTTCAAGTAGTTTCAAAATATTCCAAGTTGATTCATTTCGTTTCAAGTTTCTTCAAGTTGCTTCAGGACATTTTAAGTTTTCTCAAGTCGCTTCCAGGTTGCTTCAAGACTCTTCAAGTCTTTTTAAATCGCTTCCAATCCCTTCAAGATGTTACAAATCTTCCCAGGTCGCTTCAAGACTCTTCAAGACATTTCAAGTCCCTTCACAATATTTCAAGTCTTTTCAATTCCCTTCAAGTCTTTCAAGTCGTTTCAAGACATTTCAAATCCTTTCAAGTCGCTTCAAGGGATTTCGAGTCTTTTCAAGTGGCTTCTAGTCCCTTCAAGATTATATTTGTGTTCGATCGATCGATCGATCCAAGACTCTTCAAATAGTTTCCAAACATTTCAAGTTTTTTCAAGTCTATCCAAAATATTTAAAATCTTCCCAGGTCGCTTCATGACTCTTCAACTCTTTTTAAGTCGCTTCCAGTCCCTTCAAAATATTTGAAGTCTTCCCAGGTCGCATTAAGATTCTTCAAGACATTTCAAGATTTTTCAAGTCTCTTCAATTCCATTCGAAACATTTCAAGTCGCCCCGAGTCTCTTCAAAATATTTCATGTCGTTTCAATTCGCTCCAAATCTTTTCAAGTCGCTTCAAGTCCTTTTAACATATTTCACGTCGCTTCAAGACATTTCAAGTCCTTTTAAATCGCTTCAAGTTTCGTCAGGTCGCTTCAACACCTTTCAAATTATTGCATATGGCCTCAAGTCCCTTCAAAATATTTCAATTCCCTTCAAGTCTTTCAAGTCGTTTCAAGACATTTCAAATCCTTTCAAGTCGCTTAAAGGGATCTCAAGTCTTTTCAAGTGGCTTCCAGTCCCTACAAGATATTATTTGAAGTGTTCCCAGATTGCTCCAAGACTCTTCCAGTATTGTCCAAACATTTCAAGTCATTCTAAGTCGTTTCAATTCCATTCAAAACATTTCAAGCTACCTTAAGTCCCTTCGAAACATTTCATGTCATTCCAAGTCACTTCAAGTCTTTCAAGTAGTTTCAAAATATTCCAAGTTCCTCCAAGTCGTTTCAAGTTTCCTCAAGTTGCTTCAGGACATTTTAAGTTTTTTCAAGTCGTTTCCAGGTTGCTTCAAGACTCTCCAAGTCTTTTTAAATCGCCGCTTCCAATGCTTCCAATCTCTTCAAGAAATTACAAATCTTCCCAGGTCGCTTCAAGACTCTTCGAAACATTTCAAGTCCTTTTAAATCATTTCAAGTTTCGTCAAGTCGCTTCAAAACACCTTTCAAAATATTTCATAGGGCTAAAGTCCCTTCAAAATATTTCAAGTCTTTTCAATTCGCTTCAAGTCGTTTCAAGACGTTTCAAATCCTTTCAAGTCGCTTCGGGGTATTTCAAGTAATTTCAAGTGCTTTCCAGTCGCTTCAAGATATTATTTGAAGTGTTCCCAGATAGCTGCAAGACTCATCATGTATTTTCCAGACATTTCAAGTCTTTTCAAGTCGCTTCAATTCCATCCAAAACATTTAAAATCTTCCCAGGTCGCTTCAAGACTCTTCAAGTCTTTTCAAGTCGCTTCCAGTCCCTTCAAAATATTCAAGTCAAGAAAGTCATTCCAGGTCGCTTTAAGATTCTTCGAGACATTTCAAGTCTTTTCAAGTCTCTTCAATTCCTTTCAAAGCTTTTCAAGTCGCCTCTAGTCTCTTCAAAACATTTCATGTCGTTTCAATTCGCTCCAAATCTTTTCAAGTCGCTTCAAGTCCTTTTAACATATTTCAGGTCGCTTCACGACATTTCAACTACTTTTAAATCGCTTCAAGTTTCGTAAAGTCGTTTCAAGACATTTCAAATCCTTTCAAGTCGCTTCAAGGTATTTGAAGTCATTTGAAGGGGCTTCTAGTCGCTTCAAGATATTATTTTAAGTGTTCCCAGATCGCTCCAAGACTCTTCAAGTATTTTCCAGACATTGTAAGTCTTTTCAAGTCGCTTCAATTCCATCCAAAACATTTAAAATCTTCCCAGGTCGCTTCAAGACTCTTCAAGTCTTTTTAAGTCACTTCCAGTCCCTTCAAAATATTTGAAGTCATCCCAGGTCGCTTTAAGATTCTTCGAGACATTTCAAGTCTTTTCAAGTCTCTTCAATTCCTTTCAAAGCTTTTCAAGTCGCCTCTAGTCTCTAAAAAACATTTCATGTCGTTTCAATTCGCTCCAAATCTTTTCAAGTCGCTTCAAGTCCTTTTAACATATTTCACGTCGCTTCACGACATTTCAAGTACTTTTAAATCGCTTCAAGTTTCGTCAAGTCGCTTCAATACCTTTCAAAATATTTCATATGGTCTCAAGTCACTTCAAAATATTTCAAGTCTTTTTAATTCGCTTCATGTCTTTCAAGTCGTTTCAAGACATTTCAAATCCTTTCAAGTCGCTTCAAGGTATTTCAAGTAATTTCAAGTGGCTTTCAGTCGCTTCAAGACTCATCAAGTATTTTCAAGACATTTCAAGTCTTTTCAAGTCGTCTCAATTCCATTCAAAATATTTCAAACTACCTCAAGTCCCTTCAAAACATTTCATGTCGTTTCAAGTCCCTTCAAGTCTTTTCAAAGCCGATTCAAGTTTCTTCAAGTCGCTTCAAGACATTTCAATGGTTTTCAGCTTTTTTTTTCCGAATATGACATGATTTTTGCCCAGACCCCCCCTCTCCACTACGTGAGATTGGGTGAGATTCGGCTCGACGTAATTAATGGACGCCTCCCAATCTCTATGCACAGACAATGGAATAGCAAAAATATTGTACTTTTCCATTTAACCAGACTGGGCCACAGTACCGCGTGGCCGGGTACAGCTAGTTTATTGAATAAAATACAAATGTACAAATAAATTCGTGTTAAAAAATAACTATAAAAAACACTTGTTCTTTTCTGACATACGTGCACAAAGAGGATTGCATTTTTGTAAAATAACGGATATTAAAACCATCGAACCATGAGAACAATACGAATAATGCCGCATTTTCCGCAGCAAGATCATCAATATTACACGGAGTTCGGGTTCCAATAATGCCATTAATCTCAAACTTCGGTTTTGCCAACTTTGGTTAAAAACGAAGTAATTGGTTAACTTTCCTGGCTCATTTAACTACTCGTTTTTTTGTTTTAAAAATATGTAATGATTAACTTTTCAGAGATTTAGTGTAAATCAAACCTGGGATTAAATGGAAATTTAGCTATTTTGCCCTTTCGACGATCAAACGTTTTCAATTAAAATTACCCATTTGGGGTGAAAACCAGCTTCATTAAAAAAACAATAACCTGCGCTGAACAAAGAGCTGCAATCACGGCATCAAACTTTGAAGATTAACACAGCCATAAAAAAAATAATCCGAATGAAAAATCTCAATCTCAATTAGCGATGTATAAAAACTAATTGTATAATAAACTATTACACAACTAACCAAAGCTAATTAACGTGAGCGTGCAAGGAATTTAATAAAAACATCCTACATTAATTCATATGAATCCATCCCACTTCCACATATGAATGCTCTTGTAAATCAAACGTTAATTATCCTGCACTGGTTGCTAAATATTTTATTCGTATTATAATCAAATTCCTTATTAACGAAAATATAATCAGCCGTAATTGCTCGAATCCGATCAATTTAATACTTTGAATTAAATTTCGTCATTGAATGAGATGCTATTACAGGATTCGCTAATTGGGGTTCCATTCAATTCGTTACCGTATTTCCAAGAAACTGAACTCGGTCCCGTTCTGGTTGGAAACGTCTCATGAATCTGCATTCAGCTCTTCAGTATAATTCAGTCAGTTCAAGACAAACATTTAATTAAATTTCCGGAGTTGGAAGAAATCTCTGCTTGTTCAGAATTCCCTAGTTTATTTTATAAGAGGTTATTTAAATAATTTATTTTTAATTGCGGAGTATTTCATGGTTTTGTCCTTATCAATGCATCAACAAAACTTAAAACCACATAAATTATATTTTAAATCACAATAAAGACGTAAAAATATTACGAATTGCAACTATTACTTATGGCACAAAATCAGAAATTAAATCTCGGGCAATTACCGTTTAATTTATTTCGACTTTATCACAACCGTGTCCTGATTTTAGATTTCGAATTGTGCCCTTGCGACTGTTGTTAGATTGAGACTGACTGGCGGGCGTGAGTGTCGCCAGTCAGGTAAGGGTTTTACGACCCTTTGGGTTTCCCAACTGGCCGACGCGACGACCTCTGCAAATATTTCTCAACATTGAGTTTTTAAATAAATGATATAAATGAATGGGTAGGTCGGCAAGAAGAGAGCCATTCCGGCAACGAAAATAGACAGTTAAAGCCTGCCGGCATTTTTTTTTTTTAACGGCACTGTTTCACCTGAGAGCTCATCGCCCTGCAGTCCCTAGACGTCTCCACGAGAGTCTCCTTCTCTACCACAACGACGGAACGTTCATTTAGGCCCGAAGGCCTTCGCCGAAGGCCTGGTAGTGCGCATTGGCTACTCTACCCCCTGGGACTACAGCCCCCTTTACGTCCAATATTACATTCTCTGCATTCAAAGAAAAATATTCGAAATTTTGAA
Organism: Diaperis boleti; assembly: GCA_963583935.1. NCBI lineage: Eukaryota > Metazoa > Arthropoda > Insecta > Coleoptera > Tenebrionidae > Diaperis > Diaperis boleti. The sequence goes on from OY757242.1 coordinate 13,310,721, forward strand.
TCGTTGCAATTGTCGCTTCGCGGCGTTTCCCGCAGATCCTTTTTACTGCTTTTAAAACATCCAATATCCACAACCTAGGTTGTTTCGGGGACGAAAGACATGTCAGGAAGACCGTGTCGGTCCTCTGTTGACATACTGTTGAGTTTATGGATCAATTATTGAACTGAACTACGTCAAGTAAAATCTGAGCTGACCACGGAAATCAATATCAAAATTGACTTTCCATTATAACGAAAGTTTCTCGAATATCTTTGACATTAAGGGAAGTAGCGATCTTGATCATATGATTTAAAACCATTCTGTGGTATTCAAGCGATACAGCATTGTAAGCAGTCCAAAACTTTTACTTCAACTGTAATGGGGTCCGATCCTGGAGCTTCAAAATATTTTTATCGGGGGAGCCTCGTGAATCTCATCTTTGTCCCAAAAGTATTAGTTCCCAGTGTCACATAATTCAATCAAAAGCTGCGTTTTTGCCACAGTCGACAGAAAAAAAAAACAGGTAGTGTAATGTTTTAGCATTAATGTGATCCAATTTGTATGGAATGTTACCCAAAATCAAGCAAAAATATGAGTTGCTGTATTTTTCAAACGGATGGGTCGTCATTTCATTGATAACATAAACAAACATGTGTGGCGGCCTTCTGGTTCACCACATGGCTTAATGGAATTTGCCAGAACTTAAACCGCTACTTCTCATTGTCACATAATTCATACATTATCTAAACACATATTTAGATCACTTCTAGGTTGGTTTTAGTAACTGTTAAATTTAAGCGACGATCTTCATAATCATAATATGTTTTTCGATTGTTTAATTCACACACACTTACAATATGAGGTGGTTTGTGGAAATTTCATTGAAGATTTGAAGAAAGTGTACATTTTACTTAAATAATATCAAATTTGTGATCTCTCAGAAATAAAACTAATAAAAAATCAGTAATATTGCTAAAGCCAATAAACATCCAAATCGTTGATTTTTGTGTGAATTTTAAATACGCACACACTGATCTAGTTTGTCAAAAAAATAAATACAACGTAGGTACTCCTATCACTTCCTTTCTGGTCAAATTTAAATTTCGCGGGTTTTCAATTTTCAAATTTGATGTTTTCGTTGACGTTCATGACGTATTGATCTCACACGCTAATATTTATGTAACGCAGGTAGCATAACGAGGCTTGTAACCGGATTTTCATAGTTTTTAAGTGTGATTAAGTGGTAGTGCTTTAATTTAGGAACTGTAGTTTAGAAACCTTATGCCCTCTGCTGCATGACCTGACTGTCACGGAAATGGGGCCATAAAATTGGCACCAGTCTAGACGACGCCGACAGTCGACCTTTTGTGGTTCCAGTTTTAAGTTGTAAAAAACCAGCTGGCGGACTAAAAACTAGCGCAAGATCGTCAATAGCTTATTATTTAAAAAGTCATATTAACAATTTAATGATTGATAATGATTTATATACTGCGGTGACGGTAATAGCGATGAAGAGCGTCTGTCTTTCTCAAAAGAGTTATTTGTTAAATATTTGTGGGCAAGTCGCTGGCAAACTCCCGCAGGTATCGGAGGAATTGCAATGGTTTTCAATTCATTAATCGCTGCAGTGTTCCCTGATTAGTTGTTTTTCTGCAGTATGCAGGGATTCTCAGACAAGGGATTAAGAATTAGGATTCACGATCACGTAGCCGCTGATTTCGAGGTAATTTTAGAAATATCGAAGCTTTTCGTAATTAATAATTGAGGGATCGGAATCAAAGATAATTGCACAATTCGCGGCCGTGAATAGGGTTTTTGCTATTCGAATTTCCTTCCGGTTTTATTGCACTTTCTTGTCGAAGTTTAATTTCAAGCGGCGGGCCTATTATTATTTGACTTTTGAATAGCCGAACACCGAGGCCATTTTATGAGCCAAAGTTATCTGTTATTAGATTCTCAATTGCATGGAAATGAACTTAAAATCAATTAGATATATCAACCACTGTGTTTCGTAAATGGATCTGTGGCTGCCGACATTCGTCGATTATCTGCTGCCATAAAAATGGTTGCCATCTTGTGGTTTATTAAATTGCCTTGATTTGGAGGCGGGCTCCTGAAGTGAAGTAACCCTAAGGTCTATGGCTTTGGGGAGAGTGCGGTCGGTACTCCCTGGAGATGACACCCGTTCATGTCATTTGGCTGGAGGCGGTGTCACACGACCAAAGTGTGTAAATAACCTAATACGCGAACGTAACAGGGAACGAGACCGTCGCGACGGCACCGAGACCGCGGAAAGGGACATCGTCCAAAGCGATGGGGGACCGCCGCCTCCGACAAAATAGTCCATTAAACGTAGAAGCTGATATGTCAGGGATTATCCTTTTTGTTTGCGAGCATCCAATCCGGACAAAAACCCAGTACCCATTTTTATTAAATTCAGGTGTGCTTACATACGAAATGACTCTAGTGGAATTGCCTAATGCTCAAACAAAATAAAGTTTGTAATCTTTCAAAAATTGTATTTGTTGCGTTCTCTGGTACATTCTCCTTTTTTGTAAACTTGAATTGTCACACATTGGAACCCTAGTCCCCCTGGTTTCTCGAGGACGAGGAACATTCAGGATGGCCGAGAGCATTTCGTTCGGTTTCACTTGGGCTGGGAGGGACAAGAATTTGGAAAAAGCGGAGATCGAGATTTAACCATTTCGTGAATAAAGCCACCAATTTTCTCTTGCCGACACCAATCGTAAAATTGGACGTTCCTCCCCGACAGGAGCTTTAAATGTCTATTTCCGATGCCGGAACACCTCTGTTCCACGCTAAGACCAACCTATTATTTAATAATATGTATCTTTACATTGGAAAATGACAGAGTCGATCCCACGTAATGAAAACTCTGTTTTACAATTTAAAACAGCCTACACAAATAAAACTGCAAGGCCGAGAAGCGTATTGGCGCCAGACTGGCGACCTGACCAGCACTGACGTCACACTCTCCCTCTCTTAATTAATTCCTATTCTAAGAAACTAAAAGTAGGTATTTGCGCAGGATGGGACCACGCTGCGGATCACAATATGGTCAAGACGATTGAAACTCGTGTATTTTCTTGAATTTCTTTGGATTTTTCAAAATTTCAAAATTTTGAGTTCGGCAACAATTTTTGACGCATGGCGTTTGAACTCGATTTATATGTCTTGGACTTATCCAACCCATTTTCACTGTCAAGATAAAATATGACGTCAACAAAAATCAAAACACTGAATTTTTGGATATCATATGCTCAAGACTCTTGAAACTGTATCAACGTGTCTCATCTTGTATACTTTCTTCAATTACTTACTATGGAACCTACAAGCGATTTTTGAAATTTTTGGAACGTACAATTGATTGAAATATTTTCCGACCCATTCCAACACATTTTTACTGTCAAATTTTAGATACCACTTCTGGATCTCAAGATATGACGTCAGCAAAAAATCAAAATAATGAATAGAACATTTTAATTATTGAAGTAAATCTTCTTTACGGACACTTGACTAGCTGGTGGATGCCTGACGAGAACGTTACGAAAAGTGTGATTGGGCGAAGCGAAGGGAAGTAATTAATTCAAAGAAAAATTTCAGTTGTGTGGTCTAAAGCACACTCGTATTTTTTTATTTCAAGACTCTTGAAATTGTATCAACGTGTCTAACGTTGTGTATTTTCTTCAGTTACTTTGGAACTTACAAGCAATTTTTGAAAATTTCAAAATTTTTAGTTCGGAAAAAAAACCGTATTTGACGTATCGAGTTTGGACTCGATATATATGTTTTCGTACCAGGAAAACCCATTTTCACGGTTAAATTTTAGATGTCACTTTTGGATTTCAAGATATTATGACGTCATCAAAAAGTAAAAATAATGAATAGAACATTTTTTGTTATTATATAATCAGGACACTTGGAACTCTATCAACGTGTCTAATGTTGTATATTTTTTTCAATTACTTTAGAACCTACAAATGATTTTAGAAATTTCAAAATTTTGAGTTTGAGAAATCGTTTTTAACGCACCGAGTTTGAACTCGATTTATATCTTTTCGGAAACATAAAACCCACTTTCAGTGTCAAATGTTTGATACAACTTCTGGATTTCAAGATATGACGTCATCAAAAAGTCAAAATAAACATTTTTTTTTTTCGTTATTATATGGTCATGAGGCTTGAAACTGAATCAACGTGTCTAATCTTGTATAATCTTTTCAATTATTTCAGAACTTACAAGTGATTTTTGGAAATTTCCAAAATTTTGAGTTTGAAAAATGGTATGAATGTGTTTCCCTTTGTATGTTTTCTTCAGTCACTTTGAAACGTAAAAGCGATTGAAATATTTTCTGCCCATTCCAACACATTTTTACTGTCAAATTTTAGATACCACTTCGGGATCTCAAGATATGACGTCAGCAAAAAATCAAAATAATGAATAGAAATTTTTTTGATATTATTATTTCAAGACTCTTAAAATTGTATCAACGTGTCTAATGTTGTGTATTTTCTTGAGTTACTTTGGAACTTACAAGCAATTTTTGAAAATATCAAAATTTTGAGTTCGGAAAAAAATCGTATTTGACGTATCGAGTTTGGACTTCATATATATGTTTTCGTACCAGGAAAACCCATTTTCACGGTTAAATTTTAGATGTCACTTTTGGATTTCAAGATATGACGTCATCAAAAAGTAAAAATAATGAATAGATATTTTTTTGTTATTATATAATCAGGACACTTGGAACTCTATCAACGTGCCCACTATTGTATATTTTTTTCAATTACTTTAGAACCTACAAATGATTTTAGAAATTTTAAAATTTTGAGTTTGAAAAATCGTTTTTAACGCACCGAGTTTGAACTCGAATCGTATCTTTTCAGATACATAAAACTCACTTTCAGTGTCAAATGTTTGATACAACTTCTGGATCTCAAGATATGACGTCATCAAAAAGTCAAAATAAACAATAATTTTTTTTCGCTATTATATGGTCATGAGGCTTGAAACTGAATCAACGTGTCTAATCTTGTATAATCTTTTCAATTATTTCAGAACTTACAAGTGATTTTTGGAAATTTCCAAAATTTTGAGTTTGAAAAATCGTATGAATGTGTTTCCCTTTGTATGTTTTCTTCAGTCACTTTGAAACGTAAAAGCGATTGAAATATTTTCTGTCCATTCCAACACATTTTCACTGTCAAATTTTAGATACCACTTCTGGATCTAAAGATATGACGTCAGCAAAAAATCAAAATAATGAATAGAAATTTTTTTGATATTATTATTTCAAGACTCTTAAAATTGTATCAACGTGTCTAATGTTGTGTATTTTCTTCAGTTACTTTGGAACTTACAAGCAATTTTTGAAAATATCAAAATTTTGAGTTCGGAAAAAAATCGTATTTGACGTATCGAGTTTGGACTCGATATATATGTTTTCGTACCAGGAAAACCCATTTTCACGGTTAAATTTTAGATGTCACTTTTGGATTTCAAGATATGACGTCAACAAAAAGTAAAAATAATAAATAGAAAATTTTTTCGTTACTATATCGTCAAGACGCTTGAAACTGTGTCAACATGTCAAATATTCTATAATTTTTTGTCAATTAATTTAGAACTTACAGAGTGATTTTTGAAGTTTTCAAAATTTTGAGTTTGGAAAAAATAATTTTTGAGTCAATTGATATTTTCTTCTCTGCGCTCATATAGGACTTAGACTACTTTTTTATCCCGGAACAATGTACGGTTTCCGTGAGATAGATTTGTTTTTGTTTTTCACAGAGCAAGGAATCCACATGATTTTTTGCAAAGTGAATCATAAATGAATGCGAATAAATGAGATTAGTAGGTATTACGGCGCCGGCGATTCAGATGGTAGCTATGCCCCCCTGAAACAAACGGGGCCCAATGGTAGCTACGCCCCTCTCCCAAGTGTGTCCCGTTGTAGCCAGGCTCCTCTGTCCAAATGGGACCCCCGATGGTAGCTACGCCCCCCTGCTCCAAGGAGGCCCCTTTGAATTATATTTCTTTTAATTACGTGTTGTTTCGCAATCTGTCCAAAAACAAATTTAACGTCTGTCGGGTCAGCTACCTAATAATTACCGAAATCTAAATGCTGGTATAGTGACTAATATTTTCTCTTCACGGTCCCAACGGTTTCGGACAATTGGACCATTGAATAAATATAAAGTACTTTCGGGCCGTTTAGAGCATGTTTTCCCATGTTATTTATTGTAACCGGAAGCCATGGTAACATAAAAAACCGGCATAACAATAGCCGTCACGGTTCGCATGAAGTTTACATCATCGCGATCACTTTTTGAAGTGAAATAATCGATACAGTCAATGGTCACACTGGAATTACCTGTGGCAAAATAGGCGGCAGAATTGTTAGAGATATTTCGTTACTAGTTTATTAAATGACGGGCTCGTACTAGAAAATAAATTCTTGTCGAGTTCAGGAAGCCAATTTAAAAATTTAATCAAGTAGCGTCAAGTTTTGTAGCGTGACTGACTTTACTTCTGAACTCTGTCTTTTTTTAAAGTTCACCTACATCTCAGAAAATGAGTGGAAGCCCGGATCATCTTGTAAAATCAAAATTATCATAAAACAGACCTACCTTGTATGACCCCAACAGCCACTCCGGAATAAACATGTGCAGCTTAATGATTTGTTGACACACAATTTTATGAATTACAGACATCTTGTCCTCTTCATATTCCTCGACCAGTTTTCGCAGCAGATTCCATGCCGCAGCTGCCGGATCTTTGGTATTCAGCGGTAAATCTACACGAAGACACAATTTATTAACCATTACCATATCAATAAATAAAACTGTTACCCTGTATATCGTTTTCTATCAACCACTTCCACGCCACATCCTCGTTTTGCTTCGACACCTTACATTTCTTCGTCAAAGACTCAAACACGATTCTGTACGGGACGTCGAAAGTCTTTGAGATCTTTAAAGCGGTTTTGAAAAGACCCGCGTTCGTTAGCAGCATTACTAACTCGTGGGGATCTATAGAAACAAATTAATAACACAATTAAACGACTAAATTAAACTCACTGGTTATCTCAAAGAAATTCCTCGGGTTAAACCGAAATAGTCTCAACTTGGCGCTTGCAAATGCCAGCTCTTTCGACAATGTTTCCAGATTGATAATGTTCACCTGTTTCCTCAAGATAATTTCTTCAGGCTCCTGGAAAGAAATTGAGCCAATTCAAGAATTATAATGAAATTGACGACACTATACAGTATAATTTAATTTTCCTGTAATGGATTACCCCTATGAAATTACTTACATGGTGGCAACATTACTTACAGTTTAGCCGAGCAGTAATTTAAACATTAAATTATTGAAATTAATGCGATGTAGCGTAATTGATACGGATCTTTCAGGATTTACGGCGATATTCACACTATTAAGTAACAGTTATTTGTGTAACTACCACCTTCAAGGAGAGTCGAGTAACAAACGACGTTATTTTGCATTTTTATTGGAAACGGCAGATGCATGTATTACAAGATTTTAAAACAAGTAGTTTACATTGTAATTCGTTTTTCAAAAACAAAACTACACGCTTGTTGTGCCTGAAAGCAGTGGTTTTGTTGATCCTTATCTACGTACAATGCACCCACATCTAAGATTCAACTGCAGTTACGTTTTTTAATAAATGCTTCGAAACTGCCCAAGGCTGATATAAAACAATTTCATTTGATGAACGGTAGTGTGTGATACTCATCTTTGTGTAGATACTACTACCGGGTTGCAAAAAAGACTGAAAGTACATTGGCAGCACTGAGGAATTTGTATACATACTACATATTAACTTGGAGGTTATGTTGTCTCCTTGACAAACTATGTTTTGATCAATAATATCCTCTGCGGAAATGAGCGACGATAATAAACAAATTGTTACCTTTGACCGTTTTCAAGTCAGTGTTCCCAACATAAAACTCCATATTTGTAATCAATCTAATAGAAAAATTGTAATAGTAAATATGACTAAATAAAACTAAATAGAACACCCATTTCTCGTTTTTTTTTTTTGCGGAACCCAGCTGACGTCCTTGAATTGGATAATAACTTCAATCAATTTAACAGCCCAATTATCCCCAGCGAAACCGCCCTTAAGATAACCATCAAATAGATCTAATCTTGGAGTTAATTTACCTAACAATAAGTTATCGAACTATTGCTTGTATCTCCTTTCATGAAAAAGTTTTTCGAGAAGAGGTCTCAATTTATGTATCTCAAAATCTCATATTTCCAAAAATTTCAGTTAATCCAGTTCTGAAATAGTCAAGTTCTCATGTTACTAAATTTCATAGGTTGTCTAAGGCCTCATGTGTTTCAAAATGTCAAGTTTTTCCAGGTCCCAATTTTTGTATCTCAAGTTTTTATGTTGTTAGCTTTTAAAGCTTTTAAAATTCCAGGTTCCTCCAGTTCTCAAATTTGGTTTCTCAAATATTTGAAGTCCTAATGTTACTAAATTTCTTAGGTCTTCTAAGGCCTCAGGTTTTCCAAGATCTCAATTCAAGTTCTTATGTTGTTAGGTTTCTTAAGGTCTAAGGTTTGCTTGATTCCCAGGTTTTCATAACCTCAAGTTGCTACAGTTCTTAAGTTTGGTATCTCAAGTTGTCAAACTCCCAAGTTTCCTAAAATATCATGTTTTTCCAAGTCTCAACTAATGTGTCTCAAGTTCTTATGTTGTAAGGTTTCTGAAGGTGTAATTTTCTAACCTCAAGTTCCTACAGTTCTCAAGTTCCCATGCTTCCTAAAATCTGAAGATAATCAAGTCCTGAAATTTTGTTTCTCAAATTACCAAATTCTAATGTTACTAAATTTCTTAGATTTTCTGAGGCCTCAGGTTTTCCAAGATCTCATAGAAACTTGAGGTTATGAAAACCTGGGAACTAAGCCAAAATTACACCTTCAGAAACCTTACAACATAAAAACTTGAGACACATTAATTGAGACTTGGAGAAACTTGAGATCTTGGAAAACATGATATTTTAGGAAACTTGGGAGGTTGAGTAACTTAAGAACCTTACAACTTGAGATACCAAACTAGAGAACTGTAGGAACTTGAGGTTACGAAAACCTGGGAAATAAGCAAACCTTAGACCTTCAGAAATCTAACAACATAAGAACTTTAGATGCATAAATTGAGACCTGCAGAAAGTTGAGGCCTTAAAAACCTAAGAAATTTAGTAACATTAGAACTTGGAAATTTTAGAAACCAAATTTGAGAACTGGATTAACTTGAGATATTGGGAAAATTGGGAACTTAAACAACTTAAGAACTTTACAGCTTTGAGACACCAAACTCGAGAGCTGGGGGAACTTGAGATTATGAAAACCTGGTAACTAAGCGAAAATTACACCTTCAGAAACCTTACAGCATAAGAACTTGATACACATTAATTGCGACTTGGAGAAACTTGAGATCTTGGAAAACATGATATTTTAGGAAACTTGGGAGGTTGAGTAACTTAAGAACCTTACAACTTGAGATACCAAACTAGAGAACTGTAGGAACTTGAGGTTACGAAAACCTGGGAAATAAGCAAACCTTAGACCTTCAGAAATCTAACAACATAAGAACTTTAGATGTATAAATTGAGACCTGGAGAAAGTTGAGATTTTGGAAAACCTGAGGCCTCAGAAAACCTAAGAAATTTAGTAACATTAGAATTTGGTAATTTGAGAAACCAAATTTCAGAACTTGATTATCTTCAGATTTTTGGGAAACTTGAGATTTTAGGAAACTTGGGAACTTGAACAACTTAAGAACTCTACAGCCTGAGACACCAAACTTGAGATTATGAAAACCTGGGAACTAAGCGAAAATTACACCTGCAGAAGCCTTACAGCATAAGAACTTAAGACACAGTAATTGAGACTTGGGGTAATAACTTGAGATCTTAGAAAACATGATATTTTAGGAAACTTGGGAGTTTGAGTAACTTAAGAACCTTACAACTTGAGATACCAAACTTGAGAACTGTAGGAACTTGAGGTTATGAAAACCAGGGAATTAAGCAAATCTTAGACCTTCAGAAATCTAACAACATAAGAACTTTAAATGAAGAGATAAATTAGACCTGGAGAAAGTTGAGGTGTTGGAAAATCTGAGGCCTTAGAAAACCTAAGAAATTTAGTAACTTAAGAACTGTAGGACTTTGCGGTTATGAAAACCTGGGAACTAAGCGAAAATTACAAAATCAGAAACCGTACAACATAAGAACTGGAGACACATTAATTTAGACCTGGAGAAACTTGATATCTTGGAAAACATGGTATTTAAGGAAACTTGGGAATTTGAGTAACTGAAGAACCTTACAACTTGAGATACCAAACTTGAAAACTGTAGTTACTTGAGGTTATGAAAACCTGAGAATTAAGCAAACCTTAGACCTTCAGAAATCTAACACCATAAGAACTTTAGATGCATAAATTGAGACCATAAGAAAGTTGAGATCTTGGAAAACCTGAGGCCTCAGAAAACCTAAGAAATTTAGTAACATTAGAATTTGGTAATTCGAGAAACCAAATTTCAGGACTTGATTATCTTCAGATTTTAGGAAGCATGGGAACTTGAACAACTTTAGAACTTTACAGCCTGAGACACCAAACTTGAGATTATGATGTTAGAATATCGAAATGAGCTATAGATTAGCATAGTGTGCGCCTAGCAATTCGAATGTCTAATAAAATAAAATACATGTTGTGTATCGTGTTGGTCTAAATAAAATAGTTTTACTTTGGTCCGTCTATCCCCAATTCCCGTCAGGTTATGGGCCCAGAACTCCCAGAAGTCCCAGAACGCCCAGAAGTCCCAAAACTCCCAGAATTCGAATAACGAAAAACAAAATATGGCTTCAACTACCGGTTTTGCAAATATTGAGAAATTAAATGAAAACAATTTTGAATTATGGAAGGTTCAGATGAAAAGTGTATTAATAATCAATGATTTGTGGGGATACGTTGACGGTATCGAAGTAAAAACGGAAGAAAACAGACAAGAATGGACCAAGAAGGACTCTAAAGCACTGGCGTTAATAAATTTAAGCATCACACAGAGTCAATTGAATCATGTAAAGAAAGCATCGTCTTCAAAGGAAGCGTGGGACGGACTCAAAGAAGTTTTCGAATCAAAAGGTCCGGTTAGAAAGGCTGTTTTGTACAAACAGTTGCTTCGTATGGAGAAGAAGTCCAATGTTACCATGGCGCAGTATGTAATAGAATTTAAACGGAAAGCGGAACAACTTGAAGAAGCTGGAATTGTAATTCCTGAAGATTTATTATCAATAATGTTGCTAGGTTCTTTACCGGCCGAATTCGAAAATTTCAGCGTAGCAATTGAGACCCGTGATGAAATACCTTCGTTCGAAAATTTGAAATTAAAATTAATTGAAGAAGAAGCACGGCTGAACGAAAAGAACGCCATGATCAAAGATAACGAAGATACAAACGACGCGTTACTGACGAAAAGACCATTTGCAAATTCAAAAACAAACACGCAAAAATGGAAACTAAAATGTTACAATTGTGGAAAATCAGGACACAAAAGTCGATTTTGCAGATCGAAGCGTAGTGAATTCAAGAAATCAACCGACGACGCTATGACAGTAGTTGCATGCAATACGGAATTAAGAAGTTTGGGGAAGAGAACGTGGTACCTTGACAGTGGTGCAACTAGACACATGTGCAACAATAAAAGTAATTTTGCAAGTTTAGATGAAAATGAACAATCGAAAGTGTATATGGCAGCAGAACATTTTGTAGGATCAATCGGCGTTGGTGATATTTATTTAGATGCGAAATTAAATGGACATCACGCAGTAAACACTGTAAAACTAAAAGATACATTGTGTGTTCCAGATCTTCGTAACAATCTTTTGTCTGTATCAAGCGTTACTGATAACGGCTACACTGTTACATTTGACAAAAATCGGGCAACAATCAATCGGAAAGACGGTACGGTAGTTCTCACAGCGATAAAACGTGATCAGCTGTACGTTGTCAACGAAAAAGAAGAATATACAGCTTTGGCAGGTAGAAATGGAGATGAAGAATTACGAAAATGGCATCAGAGGTATGGACACTTAAATGTAAGTGATTTGAAGAAAATGAAGAAAGAACATATGGTGTCGGGTATGAAGTTTTGTGACAATGGCAATGACATAAAGTGTGAAATATGTGCGAAATGTAAAATCACTGTTCAACCATTTAAAAAATCTGACAATCGTGCAAGCGAACTTTTAGGGTTGGTACATTCGGACATTTGTGGACCAATGAGCACCCAATCGCTCGGTGGTGCAAGATATTTTGTAACCTTTATAGACGACTGTTCTAGGTATACAGAAACTGTTATGCTACGACATCGTTCTGACGTTCTTCAGGCTTTCAAAGATTACAAACGAAGAGTAGAAAAACAGACTGGTCAACAAATCAAAAAACTACGTACAGACAACGGGACAGAGTATCTGTCAAGTGAATTCAACAATTTCATCAGAGAAGAAGGCATTTCGCGACAGCTGACTGTTGAATACACACCTCAACAAAACGGAGTGGCAGAACGAGCCAATCGTACGCTCGTGGAAATGGCACGTTGTATTATGGTACAAGCAAATCTTCCTGCTTCGTTGTGGGCCGAAGCAATTAATACGGCGACATATTTAAGAAATAGATGTGCAACAAAATGTCTAAATGAAATTACTCCTTATGAAGTATGGTCAAAACGTAAACCTTACGTTGGTTTCTTCAGAACAATAGGCAGCAAGACCATCGCTTTGAATAAAAGACAAAGAAGAGGTAAATTTCAACCGAAAGGAGATGAATATGTGCTGGTGGGTTACTCGGATGAATCGAAAGCGTATCGACTATGGAAACCAGGAACAAAAACAGTAATTAAAGCTCGAGATGTAAAATTTTTTGAAATAATTCAAGAACCCCAAAAACTATCGGAAGGAATTTTTGAATTGTCAAATCCCGATATTGATAGATCACAAAATCAACACCAAGAAGACAGAAATCTCGAACATGGTCAAGAAGTTGTACATTTCGAAGACGACCAAGATCAGCAAATTGAAGAAGAAAAACAATTTAATGAGCCACAACGAGGACCGGGTCGTCCAAGAATTGAGAGAACGGGTAGACCTGGACGTCCAAAGAAAGTTTATCAAACCAAAGAGAAAAGTTCCGATCCAGAATCTATTTCGTAAATTTACTCGCGAATTGGTAGAAGATAAAGAAATTGTGTACAATCGATGAGTAGAGATATTATGTTTAGTTAATTTTAGAAACTGATTTAGAAGAGCGCATTTCGATAGAGGGGGTGTTAGAATATCGAAATGAGCTATAGATTAGCATAGTGTGCGCCTAGCAATTCGAATGTCTAATAAAATAAAATACATGTTGTGTATCGTGTTGGTCTAAATAAAATAGTTTTACTTTGGTCCGTCTATCCCCAATTCCCGTCATATGAAAACCTGGGAACTAAGCGAAAATTACATCTTCAGAAACCTTACAACATAAGAACTTGAGACACATTTATTGAGACTTGGGGAAACTTGAGATCTTGGAAAACATAATATATAAGGAAACTTGGGAGTTGAAGTAATTTAAGAACCTTCGAACTTGAGATACCAAACTTAAGAACTGTGGCAACTTGAGGTTATGAAAATCTGGGAATTAAGCAAGCCTTAGACCTTCAGAAATCTAACAACATGAGAACTTTAGACGCATAAATTGAGACCTGGAGAAAGTTCTCCAATTTGGTATCTCAAGTTGTAAGGTTCCTTAAATATAATGTTTTCCAGAATCTCAAGTTTCTCCAAGTCTCAATTAATGTGTCTCAAGATCTTATGTTGTACGGTTTCTGAATTTGTAATTTTCGCTTAATTCCCCGCTTTTCATAATCTCGAGTTTGGTGTCTCAGGCTGTAAAGTTTTTAAGTTATTCAAGTTCCCAATTTTCCTACAATCTCCAGTTTCCCAAAAATCTCAAGATAATCCAGTTCGCAAATTGCCAAGTTCTAATGCTACTAAATTTCTTAGGATTTTAAGGCCACAGGTTTTCCAAGATCTCAACTTTCTGCAGGTCTCAATTTATGCATATAAAGTTCTTCTGTTGTTAGATTTCTGAAAGTCTAAGGTTTGCTTATTTCCCAGGTTTTCGTAACCTCAAGTTCCTACAGTTCTCTAGTTTGATATCTCAAGTTGTAAGGTCCTTAAGTTACTCAACCTAACAAGTTTCCTAAAATATCATGTTTTCAAGATCTCAAGTTTCTCCAAGTCTCTATTAATGTGTCTCAAGTTCTTATTTTGTAAGGTTTCTGAAGGTGTAATTTTCGCTTAGTTCCCAGGTTTTCATAATCTCAAGTTCCCCCAGCTCTCGAGTTTGGTGTCTCAAAGCTGTAAAGTTCTTAAGTTGTTTAAGTTCCCAATTTTCCCAATATCTCAAGTTAATCCAGTTCTCAAATTTGGTTTCACAAATTTCCAAGTTCTAATGTTACTAAATTTCTTAGGTTTTTTAAGGTCTCAGGTTTTCCAAGATCTCAACTTTCTGCAGGTCTCAATTTATGCATCTAAAATTCTTATGTTGTTAGATTTCTGAAGGTCTAAGGTTTGTTTATTTGACAGGTTTTCGTAACCTCAAGTTCCTACAGTTCTCTAGTTTGGTATCTCAAGTTGTAAGGTTCTTAAGTTACTCAACTTAACAAGTTTCCTAAAATATCATGTTTTCAAGATCTCAAGTTTCTCCAAGTCTCTATTAATGTGTCTCAAGTTCTTATTTTGTAAGGTTTCTGAAGGTGTAATTTTCGCTTAGTTCCCAAGTTTTCATAATCTCAAGTTCCCCCAGCTCTCGAGTTTGGTGTCTCAAGCTGTAAAGTTCTTAAGTTGTTTAAGTTCCCAATTTTCCCAATATCTCAAGTTAATCCAGTTCTCAAATTTCCAGTACTAATGTTACTAAATTTCTTAGGTTTTTAAGGCCTCAGGTTTTCCAAGATCTCAACTTTCTCCAGGTCTCAATTTATGCATATAAAGTTCTTATGTTGTTAGATTTTTGTAGGTCTAAGGCTTGCTTATTTCCCAGGTTTTCGTAACCTCAAGTTCCTACAGTTCTCTAGTTTGGTATCTCAAGTTGTAAGGTTCTTAAGTTACTCAACCTTCCAAGTTTCCTAAAATATCATGTATTCCAAGATCTCAAGTTTCTCCAAGTCTCAACTTTCTGCAGGTCTCAATTTATGCATCTAAAATTCTTATGTTGTTAGATTTCTGAAGGTCTAAGGTTTGTTTATTTCCCAGGTTTTCGTAACCTCCAGTTCCTACAGTTCTCTAGTTTGGTATCTCAAGTTGTAAGGTTCCTAAGTTACTCAACCTAACAAGTTTCCTAAAATATCATGTTTTCAAGATCTCAAGTTTCTCCAAGTCTCAATTAATGTGTCTCAAGTTCTTATGTTGTAAGGTTTCTGAAGGTGTAATTTTCGCCTAGTTCCCAGATTTTCATAATCTCAAGTTCCCCCAGCTCTCGAGTTTGGTGTCTCAAGCTGTAAAGTTCTTAAGTTGTTTAAGTTCCCACTTTTCCCAATATCTCAAGTTAATCCAGTTCTCAAATTTGGTTTCTCAAATTTCCAAGTTCTAATGTTACTAAATTTCTTAGGTTTTTAAGGCCTCAGGTTTTCCAAGATCTCAACTTTCTGCAGGTCTCAATTTATGCATATAAAGTTCTTATGTTGTTAGATTTCTGAAGGTCTAAGGCTTGCTTATTTCCCAGGTTTTCGTAACCTCAAGTTCCTACAGTTCTCTAGTTTGGTATCTCAAGTTGTAAGGTTCTTAAGTTACTCAACCTTCCAAGTTTCCTAAAATATCATGTATTCCAAGATCTCAAGTTTCTCCAAGTCTCAACTTTCTGCAGGTCTCAATTTATGCATATAAAGTTCTTATGTTGTTAGATTTCTGAAGGTCTCAGGCTTGCTTATTTCCCAGGTTTTCGAAACCTCAAGTTCCTACAGTTCTCTAGTTTGGTATCTCAACTTGTAAGGTTCTTAAGTTACTCAACCTTTCAAGTTTCCTAAAATATCATGTTTTCCAAGATCTCAAGTTTCTCCAAGTCTCAATTAATGTGTCTCAAGTTCTTATGTTGTAAGGTTTCTGAAGGTGTAATTTTCGCCTAGTTCCCAGATTTTCATAATCTCAAGTTCCCCCAGCTCTCGAGTTTGGTGTCTCAAGCTGTAAAGTTCTTAAGTTGTTTAAGTTCCCAATTTTCCCAATATCTCAAGTTAATCCAGTTCTCAAATTTGGTTTCTCAAATTTCCAAGTTCTAATGTTACTAAATTTCTTAGGTTTTTAAGGCCTCAGGTTTTCCAAGATCTCAACTTTCTCCAGGTCTCAATTTATGCATATAAAGTTCTTATGTTGTTAGATTTTTGTAGGTCTAAGGCTTGCTTATTTCCCAGGTTTTCGTAACCTCAAGTTCCTACAGTTCTCTAGTTTGGTATCTCAAGTTGTAAGGTTCTTAAGTTACTCAACCTTCCAAGTTTCCTAAAATATCATGTATTCCAAGATCTCAAGTTTCTCCAAGTCTCAACTTTCTGCAGGTCTCAATTTATGCATATAAAGTTCTTATGTTGTTAGATTTCTGAAGGTCTAAGGTTTGCTTATTTCCCAGGTTTTCGTAACCTCAAGTTCCTACAGTTCTCTAGTTTGGCATCTCAGGTTGTAAGGTTCTTAAGTTACTCAACCTTCCAAGTTTCCTAAAATATCATGTTTTCCAAGATCTCAAGTTTCTCTAAGTCTCAATTAATGTGTCTCAAGTTCTTATGTTGTAAGCTTTCTAAAGGTGTAATTTTCGCCTAATTCCCAGGTTTTTATAATCTCAAGTTCCCCCAGCTCTCGACTTTGGTGTCTCAAGCTGTAAAGTTCTTAAGTTGTTTAAGTTCCCAATTTTCCCAATATCTCAAGTTAATCCAGTTCTCAAATTTGGTTTCTCAAATTTCCAAGTTCTAATGTTACTAAATTTCTTAGGTTTTTAAGGCCTCAGGTTTTCCAAGATCTCAACTTTCTCCAGGTCTCAATTTATGCATATAAAGTTCTTATGTTGTTAGATTTTTGTAGGTCTAAGGCTTGCTTATTTCCCAGGTTTTCGTAACCTCAAGTTCCTACAGTTCTCTAGTTTGGTATCTCAAGTTGTAAGGTTCTTAAGTTACTCAACCTTCCAAGTTTCCTAAAATATCATGTATTCCAAGATCTCAAGTTTCTCCAAGTCTCAACTTTCTGCAGGTCTCAATTTATGCATATAAAGTTCTTATGTTGTTAGATTTCTGAAGGTCTAAGGTTTGCTTATTTCCCAGGTTTTCGTAACCTCAAGTTCCTACAGTTCTCTAGTTTGGCATCTCAGGTTGTAAGGTTCTTAAGTTACTCAACCTTCCAAGTTTCCTAAAATATCATGTTTTCCAAGATCTCAAGTTTCTCTAAGTCTCAATTAATGTGTCTCAAGTTCTTATGTTGTAAGCTTTCTAAAGGTGTAATTTTCGCCTAATTCCCAGGTTTTTATAATCTCAAGTTCCCCCAGCTCTCGACTTTGGTGTCTCAAGCTGTATAGTTCTTAAGTTGTTTAAGTTCCCAATTTTCCCAATATCTCAAGTTAATCCAGTTCTCAAATTTGGTTTCTCAAATTTCCAAGTTCTAATGTTACTAAATTTCTTAGGTTCTTTAAGGCCTCAGGTTTTCCAAGATCTCAACTTTCTGCAGGTCTCAATTTATGCATCTAAAGTTCTTATGTTGTTAGATTTCTGAAGGTCTAAGGTTTGCTTATTTCCCAGGTTTTCGTAACCTCAAGCTCCTACAGTTCTCTAGTTTGGTATCTCAAGCTGTAACGTTCTAAGTTACTCAACCTCCCAAGTTTTCTAAAATATCATGTTTTCCAAGATCTCAAGTTTCTCCAAGTCTCAATTAATGTGTCTCAAGTTCTTATGTTGTAAGGTTTCTGAAGGTGTAATTTTCGCCTAGTTCCCAGGTTTTCATAATCTCAAGTTCCCCCAGCTCTCGACTTTGGTGTCTCAAGCTGTAGAGTTCTTAAGTTGTTTAAGTTCCCAATTTTCCGAATATCTCAAGTTAATCCAGTTCTCAAATTTGGTTTCTCAAATTTCCAAGTTCTAATGTTACTAAATTTCTTATGTTTTTAAGGCCTCAGGTTTTCCAAGATCTCAACTTTCTGCAGGTCTCAATTTAAGCATATAAAGTTCTTCTGTTGTTAGATTTCTGAAAGTCTAAGGTTTGCTTATTTCCCAAGTTTTCGTAACCTCAAGTTCCTACAGTTCTCTAGTTTGGTATCTCAACTTGTAAGGTTCTTAAGTTACTCAACCTTCCAAGTTTCCTAAAATATAATGTTTTCAAGATCTCAAGATTCTCCAAGTCTCTATTAATGTGTCTCAAGTTCTTATTTTGTAAGGTTTCTGAAGGTGTAATTTTCGCCTAGTTCCCAGATTTTCATAATCTCAAGTTCCCCCAGCTCTCGAGGTTGGTGTCTCAAGCTGTAAAGTTCTTAAGTTGTTTAAGTTCCCAATTTTCCCAATATCTCAAGTTAATCCAGTTCTCAAATTTGGTTTCTCAAATTTCCAAGTTCTAATGTTACTAAATTTCTTAGATTTTTTAAGGCCTCAGGTTTTCCAAGATCTCAACTTTCTGCAGGTCTCAATTTAAGCATATAAAGTTCTTCTGTTGTTAGATTTCTGAAAGTCTAAGGTTTGCTTATTTCCCAGGTTTTCGTAACCTCAAGTTCCTACAGTTCTCTAGTTTGGTATCTCAACTTGTAAGGTTCTTAAGTTACTCAACCTTCCAAGTTTCCTAAAATATCATGTTTTCCAAGATCTCAAGTTTCTCCAAGTCTCAATTAATGTGTCTCAAGTTCTTATGTTGTAAGGTTCCTGAAGATGTAATTTTCGCTTAATTCCCAGGTTTTCATACTCTCAAGTTTGGTGTCTCAGACTGTAAGGTTCTTAAGTTATTCAAGTTCCCAATTTTCCAAAGATTTCAAGTTAATCCAGTTCTCAAATTTGGTTTCTCAAATTTCCAAGTTCTAATGTTACTAAATTTCTTAGGTTTTCTAAGGCCTCAAATTTTCCAAGATCTCAACTTTCTCCAGGTCTCAATTTATGCATCTAAAATTCTTATTTTGTTAGATTTCTGAAGGCCTAAGGTTTGCTTAATTTCCAGGTTTTCATAACCTCAATTTCCTACAGTTTCAAGTTTTAAGGTTCTCAAGTTACTCAAACTCCCAAGTTTCCTTAAATATCAAGCTTTCCGAGATCTCAAGTTTCTCCAGGTCTCAATTAATATGTCTCAAGTTCTTACGTTGTAAGGTTTTTGAAGGTGTAATTTTCGCTTAGTTCCTAGTTGTTCATAATCTCAAGTTCCTCCAGCTCTCAAGTTTGGTGCCTCAGGCTGTAAGGTTCTCAAGTTATTCAAGTTCCCAATTGTCCTAAAATCTCAAGTTTCCCAAAAATCTCAAGATAATGCAGTTCTCAAATTGCCAAGTTCTAATGCTACTAAATTTCTTAGGTTTTCCAAGACCTCAGGTTTTCCAAGATCTCAGCTTTCTCCAGGTCTCAATTTATGCATCTAAAGTTTTTATGTTGTTAGACTTCTGAGGGTCTAAGGTTTGCTTAATTCTCAGGTTTTCATAACCTCAAGTTCCTACAGTTCTCAAGTTTGGTATCTCAAGTTGTAAGGTTCTTAAGTTACTCAAACTCCCAAGATCTCAAGTTTCTCCAGGTCTTAATGTGTCTCAAGTTGTTATGTAAGGTTTCTGAAGGTGCAATTTTCATTTAGTTCGCAGGTTTTCAAAATCTGAAGTTCCTGCAGCTCTCAAGTTTTGTGTCTCAGGCTGTAGGGTTCTAGCCGCAAGGGTCTCTGCCGGTTTACGGCAGGCAGGAATGATTGTCAGATTGGAGAGCGAGCCCTTGATGCCTCCCATGCACCCAATTACCAAAACGACGAGCTTCACTGAATAACTTGAGTACGTCAAGCTTGTGCGCTGGATCTGCCTGACGGTGGATAACGAATAGTTCCAATAGATTCGGCACCTTTCGTTTCCCAGAACGGACTCAATATCGTTCGGGACGTTATCATCCAATAGAAATACCAGAAGAAAAGAAAGGAAAAGTGAGAAAACTAGGAAAAGACATTCTGATCTCGTCAGAAGCAAGCAAGACAATGTAAAATAATTATTACACTTTTTTTCAAATTTACTTTTAAAACAATAATTAAAAAAGGCAAGAAAGCTTTCAGAGCAGGTGACCATAAAATCTTGTATGCAACCTGTACAGATGTGTCACACTTTTGTAATATTTAAGTTCAATTTGTTCAGAAGTTGGTATCTTGGTGTGCGCACGAAAGTGCCACAGAATGATAAAATCCGGTTAGAACTCCTAAAGTCATAGTATTAGTTGGAAATTATGACTAAAATCTCATCACGCAATATAGAAGAATTAAATAGCATCAAGGACGAATAACATTGCATTATGCAACTTTGATTTGACTTCAGCAAGTATATATTAACATGTAGTTACATAGTTCGTAATTGTATCGAGTGAGAAGAATAGTAACAATTACTGGTTTTTAATGATATAATTTTAAAAAATAGTAACCATGTGTCGTGTTATGGTTACATTATCTTTTGCGTACGTTCTCCAGCTTCCTCTAAATATACAGTCAACTATTTATGCTACTTTATTTGTTACCGTATTTCCCTTGTCCCAATTATTTTTTATCCTGTGTATTTCATACAGGGGATCTCAGCAAAACTGTACCGAGCTACATTTAATATTTTAGGGAATAAAAAAACAACTGGAATGATTTTTCAAAGGCTACAAAATAGTAACAATAATTATTTCATTATATTTTTTTTTTGACTTTGAACTTCATGCTGAAGAAATACTAATTAAAATTCATAATTTGTATTTAATATTCAATATTTAATTATAGCAAAATGAATGAGTAAAATTACATTAAATATTCAAAATTATCGTTCAATTTTTTATTGCTTAGCCACAATCAATCACAACAAGAAAGATCCCAGTATTTTTAATAATTTAGAATAATTCCAACCACAACATTAATGTTTAAGTTTAAAATTATTCTAATTTTACTTGACCTTCGCATAACATGCTTCCTCATCTTTCAGATTAGTGCAATTAAGTGGAATTTTATTATACAATTTTAAAATACCAATACGGCGAGGTCACGCTGACCACACCGATAATAGATCGCGAACTTTAATTCTGGATGTTCTGAAACTCGGCATTTTTTCAAAGAACTAATTATTGGCAGCGCGTGGCACAAACAACAAGTGGGCTTGACGCAGTTCTTCCAACAATTGCATCACATTCAATTGTACTCAAGAATGCGTTAAAATGGAAATTACAAAACCGACGCTCGTTTTCTATAATTACGAGTGATTGGCGCTAAATTGGAGGGCGGGAACCGGAGCGATTGGCGCCATCTAGGAACGTGCGGTGGTTTGGAAAAGCTTAATCCGTCGAGGGAGTATTGATAGGACAGGTGCCTTAATTCATACTTTCGTTTCTATGTAATGGGCAACAATTTTTTTATCAACAAATACGATTTTTTTTATAAAAATTATGCAACTAATTCAATTGTTTATACACTGGGGAGCCGTTAATCCGTTCTACTAAAACCCACTCTGTCCGAATTACTGGAGGCCGTTATTTTGAAAAAAAAAAAGTGATAATACAGGGTGATTCAGCTAAAATGACACTGCTGACAACAAACATTATGACAACCCACATTACATTATATATGTAGGTATATAATATGCGACATATATGTTCGTATCGTGGTGTATTTAAATTTCTTTTATAATAAGATTTAAAAATATACTGCTGAACAGCTTAGCAATCATGTGTAATTTTTTAGTAACTGTAGGTAATTTTTATTTCCTATTCATTTTTAAGTTTCTCAAAAATTGCTTCCCAAGTTTTTTCTTTCTTTTCTCTCTTCTCTTTTAGTGACTCCAGAATCGACAACTTTAGGTTTATCAATATTTTAATTTTTTAAGTTTTCTGTATCATCACATTCTTCTTTCTTTTGAATATTGTTATTAGATTTAAGAGGAAAAAAGACAAATTATAAGACAAAATACTAAAAAGACACAGCGACCAAATAAACCAAAGATGCAAAAAAGAAATAAAACACAAAAGTACTAAAAGGAACCAAAGCGACCAAGATACTCAAAAGACTAAAGAGGTCAAAGGGATCAACGGGAGCAGCGAACAGAGACTAAAGAGACAAAGCAGAGAAAGAAACAAAATAGATAGAAAACATCAAAAAGAGGAAAGCCAAAAAATTAATCGACATATAAGACAAAAAACAAAAGAGACTACACAAACAACCCACACAATAAAGAAAACAGACGATACAAAAGAAACAACGAGTAAAAATACACCAAAGAAATAAATACCAACACCAATGAGATCACAGAGATCAGAAAGCAAAGTCTTAAAAGAATATATAAGCACAATATATAAGAGTAGAGATACAATAAACCAAAAGGAAACTAAAGAGACTAAAGTAACTAAACAAAGAAGACGGACTAAAGAAAGTAGAGACAAAAGAAATAAAAGAGACAAGGGAGATAACAGAAACAAAAGGGAAGGGAAAATAGACAAAAAGTCAAAATACAAAGTGACGGAAAGAGACAAATGAGACAACACAAACTAATCAGACTAAGAAATAAAAGAGATGTAAGAGACCAAATACATAATATAATAAAAACAACTTGTAACAAAGTTACTAAGAATTCCCTGTTTCCCGACACCCCAGTGACAAATACTTCGAAATAAAATAAAATCGGAACCGTTCTTGTGCCCCGACGACCAGTGAGTTAGCGGGCTCTCCGTGTCGCCCAGAACCGCCGCCACCCAGTTGGGAAAAAGACGCCGCGCAGACAAGCGATAATAAATACCACAAACCAAATTGGCCATAAAAACAAAATAGACCAAAGACAGCAAAGCTAAACAGACAACATAAAAGACTAGAGAGATTAAATAAACCCAGAAGGCCATGGAAACCCAATGAAGCTAAAGCACTATAATTTCAAGATTCTTATAACGAAGGATTGAAGTAGAATGACTAAAGATACAAAACATCAAAAAGAGGAATAAAGGGGACCAAAATACTAATCAGTCACAAAAGGCAAAAAAAAAACACAAAATGACAAAAAAGGACCAAAGAAAACAAAGAAATTAAAAACCAGAAGGATGTCGATAAATCCAAGTGGAGTAAATTTAAATTAAAATTTAAATATATCTAAGTCGAACTCCACAAACTTTAATAACTGTAAAATTACTAATGGAACATGTTTCGGCAGAACACTACTGCCATCATCAGCCCTAATTTAACAAGAGATTAATGATACAATTGAATTACAGACGGGTTCTTACCTTAAAGAATATAAAAAATTATGAAGTTGACGTAACCCTTTGAAAACGTCAAATTTAATTCAAAATTACGTCAACTTCATAATTTTTTATATTCTTTAAGGTAAGAACCCCTATGTAATTCAATTGTATCATAATCTCTTGTTAAATTAGGGCTGATGATGGCAGTAGTGTTCTGCCGAAACATGTTCCGTTAGTAATTTTACAGTTATTAAAGTTTGTGGAGTTAAATAAAGCAAAACGAACTAAAAACTAAAGAGACTACCAAAGTGACTTAAGAGACCAAGGCGACCAGAAGTAGAAAGAAAGATCAAAGATACTGAGGACATTAAACTGACTATAATAACCATAGAAACTATTGAGAACTACATAAAAAAAACATAAATGACAATTTGAACAAAAAAGACAAATGTGATATAAAAAAAGACCAAAAAGATAACACAAAGAGACAAATGAGACAACACAAACTAATCAGGCTAAAGAAATAAAAGGGATGTAAGAGACCAAATACATAATATAATGAAAACAACTTGTAACGAAGTTACTAAGTTTTCCTTATTTCCCGACACCGCGATGACAAATACTAAAAAATAAAATACTTCCCAGCATCGTATCGGAACCGTTCTTGTGCCCCGACGACCAGTGAGTTAGCGCGCTCCCAATGCCGACCTCCCGAGCTCTGTCTGTCGCCCAGAACCGCCGCCACCCAATTGGGAAGAAAACGCCGCCCAGACAAGCGATAAAACCTTGAGTCTCCCACCCGCCGCGTTCCGTTCCGCGCATGGCCGACGTTACTGATCGCCCACTAATCTATATACAGTTATTCAAAAGTAAGGAATAGGCGGTTTATCTCCGTAAATATGAATTTTATTACAAAATGTCTTTAATAAAAGTTGTTTTTTACGAATTATTCTCTATTTCTTAATCTGCTCGTTGTTTTTATATGTCAACGCATTTCCATGGAAACGTAACTAATTTTTGTTTTTTGAATGGCAACCTAGTAATTTTTTTTGCTGATTTTTGTTTCTCTTTTTTGATTTGAAATGACCTGGTATTGGACCGATTTTTCGGCTCGACCGATTTTTATGAAGTATTTTTTTATATTTGGTAGGTATGGGAATAAGTCGTAAACTATTTTTCACATTGGACATGGGCGGGCCCCTTGGGCTGGACCGATTATTATGATCTTTGATTTGTTAGATTTGCCTCCGCCCCGAATAGCAGAATAACTATTAATAAATGGACATGAGGGCTCAGGGGCCTCCTTTGGTTTAAAACTCAAGAACAGCTAGAAAGATCTTTAATTTGTTGGATTTGCCTCCGCCCCGAATAGCAAATTAAATATTAAAACATCGGAAAAATTACAGGAGACAATAACAAATAACGACGGCCATCAAAATTTGTCGTCCGGAATTTAAAAATGAAAATCGATTCTTAAGGAGTAAACTCCAAAGTTTCACTTCTGTTGCGCGTGGACTCCACACACATTTTTTTCTTTTTCCTTTTCTTTTCGGAGGCGAATAACTATTAAAACATCGGAATACATGGCAGAAACAAAAATGAACATGGCGTTGTATGCTGGTTCCGGCAATGCCAGGAGATGGCGTTGTGTGCATTATGTTTTGATAAAAAAGTGAATTCAGCTAATAAGTTAACACAACATTTATTGATTCTGAGGCGATACAAAGTTCGCCGGGTCAGCTAGTTACTGACCAGAAGCGCGCAGACTTCAGGTACTGTCCTCCAGCCAATCCAGGAAGAAGTGGAGGCAGAGAAAACGACCCTGAGGAGAAGAAAGTAGAGTGTCTGCGCTCCCGCCCGCACCTCTCCACCCCAAGTCTAGCTACGCGGCCCGCCGCCGCAGTTCCACTCCAGAGACAAAGTATTTAATAAAGGCAGCGAATAAAGAAAGAATTAAATCGGTGAAATTAATAAAGCCGGGGCACCGGAAAGAGGGACGAGACGTGTAAATAGTTGTCCATTATTGTAAATAAAAACATTACGTCGACCCTGTATTTGTTTTATTCCCTTCCGCCAAACCTGACAGCTGACCCCTGGTGCACCGTACTCCGGTTTAGCTACCAGTGGACAAGTGGGGAGCATACCACGTTAAAAAACTGGCGCTAAAGGCAACCCGACCATAGACGACCCAGTGAACCCAAAAGACAAATGTGATTAAACAGATACCAGATACAGAGAAATAACAGTAAAATAAAGAAAGTGACGGGACCAAAGATTCGAAAAAGGATAAAAAGGCAAAAGGAGAAATGGAACGAAATAAGCAAAAGAATAAAGGGACTAAAAAGACTAAGAGAAAACAAAGAAACCAAAAATACCAAGGAAACTAACAGACAAAAAGATAAAATAGGTAGAAGAGACAAAAAAGATGAATAAAGAAATAGAACAAAATGTCAAAGAAACAACATGACAAAATGAGACCAAAGAGACTAGAATAAAGAGATCAAATGCAAAAACCAAAAAAAAAGAGACAAAACACACACCACAGAAAGAGACACTAACAAATACCATATAGCAAATGAGCCGAAAAGACAAAAAAGATCAATGTGACCTCAGAGACCAAAGATAGCAAAGGCACTAAAAAACCCAAAGAAACAACATAAAATAATAGAGATTATTTAAACCAAAAAGACCAATAACTAACGAGACTAGAAAAATATAAAAAACATCAAAAAGAGTAAAGGGGACAAAAAGACTAAAGGGACAAACAAGACAAAAAAAAAGAAACAAGATGACAAAAAAACGACCAAAGACTAGAGAGACAACAGAGACTAAAATAAAAGAGACAAAATACAGCAAAGAAATAGATACTAAGAGATACCACAAACCAAATTGGCCATAAAAACAAAAGAGACCATTGATGAGAGAAAAAGACAGCAAAGCTAAAGAGACAACATAAAAGACTAGAAAGATTAAATAAACCCACAAGGCCACGGAAACCAACGTGGCTAAAATGCCTAAAGATACAAAACAGATGAAAAAATAAAAGACATACAAGACATCAAAAAGAGGACAATAAAATAAAGGGGACAAAAATACTGATCAGTCACAAAAGGCAAAAAAAAACAAGATAAAAAAAAGAACCAAAAGGACCAAATAAATTAAAGAAACGAAAAAGGACTAAAGAGACAACAGAAAGTAAAGAGACAAAAATTTCACCAGATACCAAAAGTTACTGAAAGGGACAACACAAACTAAAAAGACTAAAGAAATAAAAGGGGCGTACATCAAACAAAAGAAAAGACCATAGACGACGAAGTGAACTCCAAAAACAAATGTGATAAAACAGATGACAGATACAGGAGAAACCAGAGAAATAACACAAAGTGAAGAAAGTAACGGAACCAAAGATTGGAAAAAGGATAAAAAAGCAAAAGGAGAAATGAAACGAAATAAGCAAAATAATAAAAAGGAATTAAAAAGACCAAAAAGATGAAAGAGACTACAATGGCCAAAGAGCCTATAGAGAGTAAAGGGAGCAAAGAAATTACAGAGCCAAACTACAAGGAAAACTAAAAACCTGCTCTGGAATATTGTTATTAAATTTAAGAGACAAAAAAGACAAAGAAGAGAATAATGACGAATGAGACAAAAGGCACCAAAGAGACTAACCAAAGCAACAAAAGAGACCACTACAGACACAAACAAGACCAAAGCGACCAAAGATACTCAAGAGACTACAAAGACTAAAGAGACTAAGAGACCAAAAGGATCACAGATACTGAAACACGCCCAAGTGGCAATGCCACCAATGAGACTAAAGAAGCCAAAAGGAACAAAAAAAAAAACAAAAAGAACAAAGTGACTAAAAATACTAAGACAAAACAAATAAACCAAAGAAATCAAAAACACAAAGTAAATTAACCAGATAAAAAGATAAAAAAGATAGAAAAGACCAAAAAGATGAGTAAAGAAATAAAATTCCAAAGAGACACAGAAGACAAAAAAAGAAACAACATGACAAAAAGAGACCAAAGAGACAAAATATACACCACAGAAAGAGACATCAACAAATACCATATAGCAAATAAGCCGAAAAGACAAAAAAGAGCAAAGTCACTTAAAAACTTAAAGAAACAACATAAAAGACTAGAGAGATTATTAAAATGATAAAAAGATAATAAAAAGACAAATGTTATACATATCTAAAAAAGACCAAAAAGATAACACCAAATAAAAAAAGTGAAGGTACTAAAAAAGATTAAATGAGCAACTGAAAGAAAGAAGAATATAGAAAGTAAAGTGACCAAAGAAACCAGAAAGACAAAAAAGGTTAAAAACTTCTTCTTCCTCCTCCCTTCTTGTTATTAAATTTAAGAGACAAAAGAGACAAAGAAAACAATAGTGACGAAAAAGACAAAAGGCACCAAAGAGACTAACCAACGAGACCAAAGTTACTACAGACTCAAGATCAACAACAAGATCGAAGCGACCAAAAATACTCAAGTATGTGAAGAGTCGAAAGAGACTAAGAGACCAAAAGAATCACAGAGATTGATACAGGTTATGCCAAAAAAGAGACAATAAAATAAAAGGGACAAAATACACCATAGAAATAGACTGTACCATAATTATAGCAAATAAGCCAAAAAGACAAAAGAGACCAAAGACAGTAAAGTGACTTAAAACTACAAAGACACTAGGGAGACAACAGATTAAAAAGAATAAAAAGATAAAATGCAAATAAAATATCGGGTGTTCATTTATTTTAATAATCCGGTAGCATTACCTGGGTAAATTTTTTGTTTTCATCAAGGCGTTTCATCAAAGGTAATACGACCGGATGATTAAATAAACACCCGATACAAGAAATAAAAGGGACAAAAGAAACCAAATAGACAAAAAGGCAAAATAAAAGTGACGGAAAGAGATAAATGGTACAATACAATATAAAGGGACTAAAGAAATAAAAGAGATGTACGACCAAAAACAGATAATAAAAACCAATTTTTATTGCCTAAAGACCTTTTCTGGACTATTGCGAATATTAAAAAAACAAATAGCCAAATAGGTCTGGCCAACAAATAAACCGCCTTTCATTTTTATTACATGTATAGATTCGTTGAAATCCGCATCACTTGAGAACGGCTGGACCGATTTGGCATATTTTTTTTTTTTAGAATATCCGTAGTGGTCCAGGTAAGTTTATAGGGAAAGAAAGTAAGAAAAGTTGTCCGGAAAACAGTTGTTTTCCGGAATTTTCCAATCTTAGGATTACTTTTTCCATTTTACCTTCCGTTGGAACCCCACTTTACTATCAATTGGAGAAGAATTATGAACCCACGCACACATACTTTTTTTTAATTATAAAGACGACAACAAAAATTTCTGGATCTCGACAACCGCACCACCTACCTGGTCCAACAGTAGCCAAGAATAAAATAAAAAATATCATCAAAATCGGTCAGAAAATTAAAAAAAAAAAAAAAAAAACACTGGATGTCTACAACAGTGCCACCTACCGTGTCCAATTGTAGCTAAAAACCATGGATTGCATCTCATCTCTGTCATTCAGGTGCGTGGTCCTGATTGACCGATAGAAATGAAATTGCTTAAAAAAATTGTTGTTTTTTCTTTTTTTTTCAGTTTCAATAAGTTGTTAACATATAAACATTTAAGACACCAATCGTATTAAGTAGAGGTGTAAAAATGTCTCCACAATAATACCTTTTTTTCAACGGTGGATATAGCGATGCCGCGCTCGCGGCGCGAAAATCTATTTTCAGCAATAAATTACACTGATAAATTAATAATAATCGAGATAGTCCATAGAGTTAAGACTTTTTTTGCAAATTTCCTCCTCTTTTGCAGATCTGTTATATTTTTTGATTTCCGCAAAGAATTGTATGCAATTATACAGTATGTCCCCGGATTGAGTTTACAAGAGGAAAATATTTTTTATTTTTGACTTTACGCCAAAACCTCAAAGGAATAAGATTTTTTGCTTGTCCTGAAACCAGCAAATCTGTAATTAAAACTGCATTATTCTGACCGAGTTGAAAGAAACGTATGTTTTTCTCTTGATTTTGGACTTGGTAATGATTAATTTTAATCTTAAAGTTTTCTTATCACGAAGGCAAGCTATCGTTTTGGAGTAGAATTGTGCGCCGAAATGGATGGGGGGGTTAATTGAATAATGATTGTTCTTGTTAAAAATTAGTTTTTTATGTTAAGGGTGTTTCTTTGAGTTGCCATTTTTTTTTAATTAATTTTAATTTATAAAATAATTTTTTTCACAAACATTTTTGTTATTTAACTTGCGTAAACTCATTTGTCAACGTGACATCGTTGTCAAAAAAATAAAGTCGCCAATGTGGTGGGTTTTAATTACAGATTTTATGGTTTGAGGACAAGCAAAAAACCTTATTCCTTTGAGGTTTTGGCATAAAATCAAAAATTTTTTTTTTCCTCTTGTAAACTCAATCCGGGGACTTACTGTATAAAACATGCCACCTACCTCTTCAGACCCAGCAAGTGTCGGTAACACCACCATCTTATCTTCAATCTGATCCACAGGCATAACAATAAAAGCATACTGAGGTTCGCAGAACGCCAATGTGTTTTTCGCCGCCAAAAAACACTTTACTTGCTTTTCCAACGAGTCGACGTCATTGTACTGGTTCAACCTGAACGCCTGTTCGTACATCACCGATGCGGCTAAAACAAACGTGACAAAAACACCACGAAACTGTTAAGTCACGACTACCTGATCGCAGGAACGTCTTCCCCCTGTTTACTTGATAAGCGTAGAGAAAATCGTAGTAGATATTGTTCGAGGCATCGGCCGCTCTCGCTCTGGTAAAAACTATATCGCAGAACAATTCTTCCATTCCTCCGTAGGTAAAACTCATCAACACGTCCAACTTTTTCTCGTCGAGTAATTTTTTCACCAAATCGCGGAGATTGTCTTTTTTTCTATCGGAGTCCGGATTGGCGTTGAGGGAGTCGTACGCCATTTGGTAGTTCTTCAAGGCCAAATGATGCTTGAATTTTATTGAATACAAGGTGGCCTAAAAGAAGATCGCTAACAATGATCAACGATGAACATGCAATACTAACAGCCAAGGGATCGTCCGGCGTAGTAATGCTCAACGCAACGTCGGCCAACTTAATAGCGCAGTCCAAAGCTTTATGCAGTTCAAATAGATGAATGACTTTTAAATAGTAGCTGATAAAAGCTCTAGTCTGGTTGCCATCATCTTGGTACGTCAAAATACGCTGAACCAAAAACTGATCCGTAAAAATTCCATCTACGGCATTCTCGAAATGTTCCTGAGCCTTGTAGTTTTCGCCAGACGTTAAAAGGGACGCCCCCAGAAGAAAACTGTCTGTGTGAACACAAAATGTTGAGAGTTGAAGTAAGTAAAGTTGCCAAACTTACGACTGCAGCTGTTCCACTCACACCAACTGCT
This sequence comes from Diaperis boleti, assembly GCA_963583935.1. Taxonomy (NCBI): domain Eukaryota; kingdom Metazoa; phylum Arthropoda; class Insecta; order Coleoptera; family Tenebrionidae; genus Diaperis; species Diaperis boleti. The sequence goes on from OY757242.1 coordinate 13,341,634, forward strand.
TAGGTAGCGGATGTACTGTTGTAACCAAAGATGTTGTCCGCAACTCAGCAGCCATTCGGCCAGGATGGGCCTGCCACTTACAGGCCAGCTATGTAAAGTTAAGGTTCAAAAAAATTGTATCATTATTATTTGCAAAAACAGGCGATTGTGACAGTTTCTTTCGATTCCAACCTGTGACACGGTACAGATATCGCCGTTAAACGGGGTTTGACAAACAAATCGTATTAATACGGATTAAAGAGGTAGATATAGCAATTTGTAATAAATTGGGCAAGACCAGACTTTTTATACTGTGCGGATTTTAACTGTTCCCCAATCAATTTAGGCAGCACCCACCAGTCCATAAAGACTGGTAAACAACCCGTAAAATCACTATAAAAAGGATACATAATATGGAAAAGACAATCCAAGTACGGCAACAACGACAATTGCCAATGCGCCAAACTCTCCTCACTATTCTTCAATCTTGCAAAAGACCTCCTTGCCTCATATCCCCCCGTGGATCCAGCAAAAACTTCAAACAACGACATGGAATTCAACGAGTTCGTTCTCATATTAAAAACGGGGGTCAATTTTAGTGACGACAAACGTTGCAAAGCTGTTTCTCTAAAAAAATCAGATGCACGATATACATATATAGCGGTATTACTTACGTCGGTAAATACGTAAGTGTAGACAACCCAGACAACCACACCATTATATAATTCGCCTGCGTTAAAACCACAATTTCTGGGGTACAAACTGATCGAATCGCCTCTAAGAGGTTCCAATCCAACTCTTCTCGTTCCAGCAGGATGCTACTGATTAACAATAGATTGCGACATATGGTGAAACGGACTTGAATTTGTTGTCTTAAGCATCCAGAGACCATCGAGACTCCCAGTTGTGATGTAAAGATGTGGTTGATAGAAGTTTTCACGTCGTCGTCCGATTCTTCTGGACGGATTTGGTGGTCGATGCGGAGCAGTTCGAGGATTTTGTGAATTGCTTGGTATAAGTCGGAGCATCGGCGTAGCATTTCGGCTACATGATCAGAAAACTGAAAATTCCGAGCGGTTAGTCTTACGCATTCAAATTTTGGTTTTTTGGTTACGATTGTTTTTCATTTATTTTCCATTTCTCCAATTTATTGTAGGTTTTCACTTTTATCGTCGAGAATTCAGTTTTGCTGATTTGAACTCTTGAATAACATTTACAAAATTTTGAATAACAGATTGAAAATTTGGAAAATTTTAATTGTTGTAATCCAGTTTGGAAATTTTAGTTTCTGAATTCTCAACATTTGAAAAGATACAATCTTGAATTCCTGAATTTACAAATTGTGGCTTATGAAAATCTTTAATTCTTGATTGAAGATTGAGGTCAAAAATATTACAAATTTTGAATCATGGAAACTATAAATTTGGACATTTTGAGCCATGAATTGAAATTTTTAAATTTACAAATTTTTAACGTAATTAAGAATTCCGAATTGAAATTTTTGAACCGTCGACATGTTGACTGAACAACCGAATTTGGAAGTTTTGAATTTGAAAATTATGATGGACGAAGTTACATTTCTAAATTTGGGAAATTAAACAAATTTTGAGTCGTAGAAAACCATGAATTTAAAGATTTTGAATTCAAAAATTTGAATCTTCAGTTCCTGAATTTAAATGTTTTGAATTTCTAAAATTTGTATCGATTAAATATTACGATTAACTTTTTTGAAATAGCCAATTTCGAATCATATAGAATTTTTAAATTATTGAAACATTAGTTTGTCGAATCTGTCCCGAATCGATAAAATAATTATTATTTAAATATAATTTTTTTGGGTAAATTTTTTTAGTTCCTAAAATTCTTGAATTTGAATTTTCGATCATATTCCAGTTACGAAATTTGCGTCATTCAAATTTTGCATTCTTGAATTTTCTAATTAATAAATTTCGTAAATTTTTATTCGTCTAAATAGTCTTTCATGAAAATTTAAGTGCAAATCGAAGAAATATTGGATTTTATTAATTTTGAATCGTGAAAATTCTCAATTTTGAAATTTTGAAATTCTTAAATTATAAATTGTGACATAATAAACTTGCAACTCTTGAATTCATTGATTCTCAAATAATTGTTGGCCTATAAAATCTTGAATTTCCGAGTTCAGAATTTGGGAATTCAATCGTAGAAATCCTGAATTTAGAAAATTCAAATTGTTCAATCTCCGATTTGGAAATGTAGAACCTTTGAAATTTTGAATTCCTGAATTTGTAGTTCGTTTAAATTTTCAATTTATTCGATGAGTTTGAAATTCTCAAATTGTAAATTCTGATTCTCAAGTTGCTAAATTTGAGCGATTCAACTCTCGAATCTTTGACCAATAAAATCTTGAATTCCTGAATTTCGAAATTCTGAATTTAAAAAATTCGAGTTGTTTAACTTTTGGACCTTTGAATTTTGAATTCCTAAATTCTCAAAATTTGAAAAAATTAAATCTTGAATTCCCGCATTTGCACATTTTTATTCGTCTAAATTCTGTTCTTGAATATCGAAATGAAAATCGGAGAAATCTTAGACTTTCAAATGTTAAAGAGTAAAAATCCTCAATTTGAAATTTTGAACGGTCGAAATTTTTAATTCCTGAATTCTCAAAATGATGGAACTTGAAATCCAGCCTGAATTTGCTAATTTTTATTCGTCCAAAGTTTCGGTTCCTTTCGACATTTAAATCGATGAAATCAACTCTTGGATTCCTGAAATTTAAAATTTTGAAGTCTCGAATTCCCGAATTCCAAATTTACAAATTTTGAATCGTAGAACTCCTGAATTTGGAAAATTTTAATTGAAATCCAAAGTTTTATGCCTAAAATAGAGAAATAAGTAATTTTCAAACGTAGAAACCATAAATATAGTTTTTTATTATTGAAAAATTGAAATTCCCGAATCTTCAAGTTCTGAATCGGTGAAATTTTGAATTCATGAATTCCAAAACTGAATTTGGAGAAAAATCTGATCGAAATTTTGATTTTCCGAATTATCCCGTATTGCAAAATAAATGTCAAATGCCTAATTGGGAAAATTTCCAATTGTAAATTAATCTTGCCAATTTTGAGTCGCTCAACTCTTGAATAGCTAAATTCTCAATTTTTGAACCTGTGAAATCTAAAATTCCTAAATTCTACATTTACAAATTTTTAATTGGAACTTTGAACCTAGAAATTATAAGTTTCTGAATTCTCAAAATTTGAAAAGATAAAATCGTGAATTCCTGAATTTGCAAATTTCTAACTATTTTATTTTTTTTTTCAAATTTCAAATAAAAATTCAGTTTTGGGCTGTTCATATTTTTAAATTATTATTGATCTCATATTTTTTAATTTTCCACTTTTTATTCCCCATTTATTCCCAATTTCTTGTAAATTTTGTCAAGCATTCAGTCTAGCTGATTTTGAGTCGTTCAGCTCTTGAAATTGCTAAATTCTCAATTTTGAATTCCTGAATTCCCAATTCACAAATTTTGAATAATAGATCTAATTTTGAAATTCTTAAATTATAAATTGTGACATAAACTAGCAATATCTCTTGAATTCCGAATTATGAATCGTATAAAATTTGAATTTAGAAAATTCGATTTGTTTAAATGTCTGATTTGGAAAATTTGAACCGCTGATTTTTGAATTCCTAAATTCTCTAAATTTGAGAAGATAAATTCCGGAATTTGCACATTTTTATTCGTCTAAATTCTCAATTCTTGGATACTGAAATGCAAATAGAAAAAATCTTTAATTTGAAAAAAATTGGAAATTTTGAATTCCTCAATTCTCAAAATGAATCTTGGAAATCCTGAATTTACAAATTTTGTTCCTTTTCATTTAAATCGATGAAATCTTGAATTTTCACATTTCAAATCGTCGATTGAAAACTGTCAATTTGGGGAGAAATTTAATTTAATTTTTGAATTTCCGAATTACCCCGTATCGCAAAATACCACATGCCTAATTAGAAAAATTTCCAATTATTGTAAATTGTGAATTGTACGTGATTTACGTAATATTGCCAATTTTGAGTCGCTCAACTCTTGAATAGCTAAATTCTCAATTTTTTAACATGTGAAATCTAAAATTAATAAATTATTAAAAATTCAGTTTTGGGTCGTTCATATTTTTTAATTTTTAATCTCATATTTTTTAACTTCCAATTTTTATTCCCCATTTATTCTGAATTTCTTGTAAATTTTGTCAAGAATTCAGTCTAGCTGATTTTGAGTCGTTCAGCTCTTGAAATTCTAAATTCTCAATTTTGAACGTACGAAATTTTGAATTTCTGAATTCCCAATTAACAAATTTTGAATAATAGATCTAATTTGGAAATTCTTAAATTATAAATTGTGACATAAACTAGCAATATCTCTTGAATTCCGAATTCTGAATCGTATAAAATTTGAATTTAGAAAATTCGATTTGTTTAAATGTCCGATTTGGAAATTTTGAACCGCTGATTTTTGAATTCCTGAATTCTCGAAATTTGATAAGATAAATTCCGGAATTTGCACATATTATAGGTTAAATTCTCAATTCTTGAATAGTGAAATACAACTCTAAAATGTGAGAACGTAAAAATCCTCAATTTGAAAATTTTGAATTCCTAAATTCTCAAAATGATAAAATGTTGAAATTGCTGAATTTGGAATGACAACTTTTATCCTAAAAATTTTGAGTTTCTGAATTCTCACAATTTAAAAAGATAAAATTGTGAATTCCTGAATTTTCAAATTTCTAACTGTTAATTTTTTTCTCAAATTTCGAATAAGAATTCAGATTTGGGCCGTTAAAATCTCATATTTTTTAATTTTCCAATTTTTATTCCCCATTTATTCTCCATTTCTCCAATTTATTGTAAATTTTGTCGACAATTCAGTCTAGCTGATATTGAGTCCTTTAACTCTTGCACTGCTAAATTCTCAATTTTGAACCTAGGGAATTTTAAATTCCTGAATTCCCAATTCACCCAATTTTGAATAAATAATAGATTATTTTGAAATTCATAAGTTATAAACTGACATAACTATTGAATTCCGAATTTTGAATAGTATAAAATTTAGAATTTAGAAAATTCGAATTGTTTAAATGTCCGATTTGGAAATTTTGAACCGCTGATTTTTGAATTCCTGAATTCTTGAAATTTGAAAAGATAAATTCCGGAATTTGCACATTTTTTGGTTAAGTTCTCAATTCTTGAATATTGAAATGCAACTCGAAGAAATCTTAGATTTTCAAATGTGAAAACGTAAAAATCCTCAATTTGGAAATTTTGAATTCCTAAATTCCCAAAATGATAAAATGTTGCAATTCCTGAATTTTGAATGAGAACTTTTAACCTAAAAATTTTGAGTTTCTGAATTCTCAAAATTTGAAAAGATAAAATTGTGAATTCGTGAATTTGCAAATTTCTAACCGTTGTTTTTTTTTTTTCTTAAATTTCGAATAAGAATTCAGTTTTGGGCGGTTCAAATATCATATTTTTTAATTTTCCAATTTTTATTCCCCATTTATTCTCCATTTCTCCAATTGATTGTAAATTTTGTCGACAATTCAGTCTAGCTGACTTTGAGTCCTTCATCTCTTGCACTGCTAAATTCTCAAATTTTAACCTAGGGAATTTTGAATTCCTCAATTCTTGAAATTTGAAAAGATAAATTCCGGAATTTGCACATTTTTTGGTTAAGTTCTCAATTCTTGAATATTGAAATGCAATTTGAAGAAATCTTAGATTTTCAAATGTGAAAACGTAAAAATCCTCAATTTGGAAATTTTGAATTCCTAAATTCTCAAAATGACAAATTGTTGAAATTGCTGAATTTTTAATGAGAACTTTTAACCTAAAATTTTTGAGTTTCTAAATTCTCAAAATTTGAAAAGATAAAATTGTGAATTTCTAACTGTTGATTTTTTTCTCAAATTTCGGATAAGAATTCAGTTTTGGGCTGTTCAAATCTCATATTTTTTAATTTTCCAATTTTTATTCCCCATTTATTCTCCATTTCTCCAATTTATTGCAAATTCTGTCGACAATTCAGTCTAGCTGATATTGAGTCCTTCAACTCTTGCATTGCTAAATTCTCAATTTTGAATCTAGGGAATTTTGAATTTATGAATTTCCAATTCACCAAATTTTGAATAAATAATAGATTATTTTGAAATTCTTAAATTATAAACTGACATAACTCATGAATTCCGAATTTTGAATAGTGTAAAATTTTGAATTTTGAAAATTCGATTTGTTTAAATGTCCGATTTGGAAATTTTGAACCGCGGATTTTTGAATTCCTAAATTCTCGAAATGATAAAATGTTGAAATTGCTGAATTTTGAATGAGAACTTTTGTTCTAAAAATTTTTAGTTTCTGAATTCTCAAAATTTGAAAAGATAAAATTGTGAATTTCTGAATTTGCAAATTTCTAACTTAATTTTTTTCTCAAATTTCGAATAAGAATTGAGTTTTGGGCCGTTCAAATCTCATATTTTTTAATTTTCCAATTTTTATTCCCCATTTTTTCTCCATTTCTCCAATTTATTGCAAATTCTGTCGAGAATTCAGTCTAGCTGATATTGAGTCCTTCAACTCCTTGCATTGCTAAATTTTGAATAAATAATAGATTCTTTTTAATATTCTTAAATTATAAACTGACATAACTCATGAATTCCGAATTTTGAATCGTATAAAATTTTGAATTTAGAAAATTCGAAGTGTTTAAATGGCCTATTTGCGAATTTTGAACCGCAAATTTTTGAATTCCTGAATTCTCGAAATTTGAAAAGATAAATTCCGGAATTTGCACATTACATTCGTTAAATTCTCAATTCTTGAATATTGAAATGCAACTCAAAGAAATCTTCGATTTTCAAATGTGAGAACGTAAAAATCCTCAATTTGGAAATTTTGAATTCCTAAATTCTCAAAATGATAAAATGTTGAAATTGCTGAATTTTGAATGAGAACTTTTAACCTAAAAATTTTGAGTTTCTTAATTCTCAAGATTTGAGAAGATAAAATTGTGAATTCCGGAATTTGCAAATTTCTAACTTGATTTTTTTTCTCAAATTTCGAATAAAAATTCAGTTTTGGGCCGTTCAAATCTAATATTTTTTAATTTTCCAATTTTTATTTCCCATTTATTCTCCATTTCTCCAATTTATTGCAAATTCTGTCGAGAATTCAGTCTAGCTGATAATGAGTCCTTCAACTCTTGCATTGCTAAATTCTCAATTTTGAATCTAGGGAATTTTGAATTTCTGAATTCCCAATTCACCAAATTTTGAATAAATAGATTATTTTTAAATTCTTAAACTAATTCTAAACTGACATAACTCATGAATTCCGAATTTTGGATCGTATAAAATTTTGAATTTAGAAAATTCGAATTGTTTAAATGTCCGATTTGGAAATTTTGAACCGCTGATTTTTGAATTCCTGAATTCTCGAAATTTGAAAAGATAAATTCCGGAATTTGCACATTTTTATTCGTCTAAATTTTCACTTCTTGAATATTGAAATGCAAATTGAAAAAAAAAATTTATTTTCAAATGTTAAAGTAAAAGCCCCAATTTAGAAAGTTTGAAATTTTTAAATTTCCTAATTATTCCGTATGGCAAAATATCACATGCCTAATTGAACCTAAAAATTTTGAGTTTATGATTTCCGGAATTCGCAAATTTTGAGTTGTCTTCAAATTCCTGATTTTGCAAATTTCGAATTTAATTTTCCAATTTTTATTCCGCACTTATTTTTCATGTATCCGATTTATTGTAAATTTTACATTTGAAGTAGAGAATTCAGTCTTGCTGATTTTGAGTTCTTAATTTGAAATCTTAATTTTTAACCAACGAAATTTTGAATTCCTGACTTCCCAATTTACAAATTTTGAATAATTGTAGTTTAATAAATTGTTGAAACAGAATTTGAAAATTTTTAGTCCAAATTCTCAAAACTTGAAAAGATGAATTCCTGAATTTACAAACTAGACCAATGAAAATCTTGGAAATTGCAAATCTTTAACGTACGATGTTAATTAAGAATTCCGAATGTTGATTGAACTGCTGAATTTGAAAACTTTGAATTCCTGAATTCTGTTTGAAAAGGTAAATTCCGGAATTTGCACATTCTTATTCGTCTAAATTCTCACTTCTTGAAGATTGAAAGGCAAATCGAAGAAATCTTCGATTTCCAAATGTGAAAACGTAAAAATCCTCAATTTGGAAATTTTGAATTCCTAAATTCTCAAAATGATAAAATGTTGAAACTCCCGAATTTATAAATTTTGTTTCAGTTCCTTTTGACATTTAAATCGATGAAATTTTGAATTAGCAAATTTCAAATCGTGGAAGTTCTCGATTTGAATTTTTTTTTTTTTTAATTTGAATTGCAAATTGTGAATTTTAAAACCTCGATTTCGTGAAATTTTGAGTAATTCAACTCTTGAATTAGTAAAATTACTAAAATTTAAATGTTTTAACCTATGAAATCTTGAATTCCTGAATTCCTGAAAAATTTTAATTGTTGAAATCCAGTTTGGAAGAGTTAAACGGTTGAAAGTTTAATTGCTAAAATTGCGAAATAGCTCATTTTCAATCGTAGAAACCAGAAATATGGAATTTGTAAATTATTGAAAAACTGAAATTCCGGAATCTAGTTCTGAATCGGTAAAATCTTGAATTCATGAATGCGAAAACTGTGAATTTGGGTAAAAATTTAATGAAAATTTTGAATTTCTGAATTATTCCGAATTGCAAAATGTTAAAATTCGGGATTCCTAAATTTTGAGCCGTTCAAATATAATATTGCTGAATTCTCCAATTCTTATTCGTGCAAACATAAATTCTAAACTGGAAAATTTGAACATTTGACGTTTTGAGTTTCTGAATTCTCAAAATTCGAAGTTTTCAAGCGGGGAAATCCAGAATTTGCAAAATATGAACTGTTGACTATAAACTGAAGATATACCTTAAATTTTGCAAATTGTGATACGTTGAAATTTTGCATTTCTGAATTATTTGGAATCAGAATTTTGTATTCAAATTTTTAATTGTACAAACTTCCCATTCGTCAAAATTGTCAATTTGGAATAGTTGAAATTCTCAAATTGTCAGTCTAAAATTCGTAAAGTTGATAATTTTGAGTAATTCAACTCTTGAATTCCTGAATTTGAAAATATTAAATAATGAAATTACGAATCGACGCTGGGAAGGAATTTGTAAATTTTGAACCCTCAATTCTGGAATTTGTTTGTTTGAGCGATTAAAATTTTCTTCGTATGTAAGAATCGCAAACGCTTGACGTCCACTTACCTGACTATCCATCTCTCCTTGAATCTTGTTCAATAACGATGTCATTACAACGTCAGGTGACTTCAACAAAGACAACTCCTTCTCAAAAGTATACGCAAAAACCTCGCTCATCTGTTGATCCAAATAGTTTATTACCTTAAACAGACTAATGACGTCATTGGTGATATCAATATCTACAAAAAAAATTAGGTCACAACCAATTAAAAACCACTCGGGCTAATTACTTTCGGCCAGAAGAAAATATTTAGTCAATTGATCTTTAAACACGTAGTCGCTCTCGTACATCGAATGCTCGAAAATGTCCAGTGGTCGTAAAAACGAAATCATCGATTTTTTCAACAAGACAGCTCCGGATGAGTTCGAAAGGAGTAGTAAACCCAGAGGTTTCAAACCTGCGACGTGGTACTGAACGCAACAGGAGTAAAATCTCTGCCAGCAGTAATTGGCGCATTCTAGGTATTCTTCGTCGCTCACGACGTTTTCTTTGAGTTCGTTTTGGATTTCGTCCTCCACAGCCATACATATTTGCTGTTTCAGGTTGTTGCCTGATAAAGTCAGGTCGCTTATGACGGCCGATCTTTTGTAAATCTGCAAAATTGAGGTTTTAAATATGATTAAGTACTAGGCGTACGAATTACGTTCAAAGCTTTGCTGATTATATTGTAGGGAAATCGTCCTGGGTGAAATATGTGCTGAAGGTAAACCTGTCGTGGATCCGTTTCCCCATCGACGTTCGGAGTTTGATCGGGGTCTGGGACACTTTCCAAAATAACAGGGACCCAGTGACTGCCAGATTGTAATGAGGCAGAATAGACTTCACATTCTCCATCTTTGCCTCGCCATACAGACCACGTCCGTGTTGTAGACAAGGTAAAGTCAATGAGGTCAGTCTTAAAGAGCAAAATTGTTGCTATTATTATGAGATTATGGGTGCAATATGATCGAAGATAAACGTTATCAGGATTAAAATTTAAGCCGGATTTCATTACAGACACTTCTGATAAAATCAGTAATAGCACTAAGTTGACCTTGACAACGATTTTATTCGATCAGGGTGTACCTCAAATGTGGCCCCAAACAAACCTGTGCTAAATGCAGACTATTCACTCGAACCAGCCGAATCTGCAATCCGTTAAAAATCGGTTTAAATATATGCAGCTGACTTTCGGCTGAGTAACTCATAAAAATCCCCACGAGGAACTCGGAATCATCCCCGTCGACCGCCTTCCTGAGTATGTGATTCTGCGCCCCTTGAATCTGATTCTGGGCGATCCCTCCGGTTTCCGCAATCACGTCAATGACGGCCACACATTCCGCTTTGGAGCACGACCAAAATTTTAATTGGCCGTTTCTGCATAATGTCAGGGCGAACGTCTCAAGGCCGACGGTGTGAAGAAGCAAACTGACCGTGGTGTCTCCGTCTTTGTCTTTTTGTCTGTAATGTATAATAATGAGTTTTTTGTCTCATTAGCGGTTAGATAATACCGGAGCTTGTCGGCAAGATCTGATAGAAATCTAGGAACGATGGATTCGCTTTTCAGCTCGACAGATTCGATTTTGCCTTCTCTAGATTGTTTTACTAGGAGGATTTCACCGGAAGGGTACCCGAGGACGAAAATTGCTTCTTCTTCTGCGAGGGTCAAGGAGGAGTGGGCCAAATATGGTAATTGAGAACCTATGCGAAATAACACACGAATTGAAACGCTAACAAACACAACGCGATTCGACAACAATGTTGTCTTGTTTTGGGCACATAATCTTCATATCTATATATTTAATCGTTAAATGTTAAGAATGTTCAAGAAGTTTTAAGTAACAAGCTGGCTAACTAGAGTTAAATATAACTTGGCCCCTCCCCTAAGGTTTGTGTGCGTAATAATTCCACATTATATCTTCAGAAATTTTACGGTGTGTTATCTTGGCTTCCAAAAATGAAGATTGCCCATTTATTAAAAAGTTCTTCTACAAATCTCGGTAAAATGATGATAAATTCGGACGAAATCAATTTCCGATTGAGTTTTTAAATTGATTATCTCCCACTGGATTGCCTCCACATAAATTGCCGTTGAAAGAAAATGCAACTGTTTTGCTAATACGAAATTTAAACACTGGCACGTACGTGAATTCTATCTCTAGAATTCATACGACGTATTCCATTTAATCAGGGGCAGCTTAAGTCGCAAAATAATATTAATATTTTAATATTTTTTAAATCAAAATCACAGTCAAACAAAACAAATTAAAAATTGTAATATGTAATTAGTTTTATTTTTAATTTTTGTTTTTGACACGAAAAAAGTCATGTTTCTAGGAGGTCTTTTAACCAGGCCTATGCACAGGCGTTCCACACCTCTATAGGAGCATACACAATGTATTTCATGTATTATCGATGTACTTGTATATCCTGGTAATAATAAATCTAATATGGTAACCAGCCTTTAGTCAACACTATTTTTTTACATTGTTTCGCTTATCAATCCAATACATGCCACTCGAATTTCGAGTGACGGGCGATCACTAGTTTGGATACAAATCAAAATGCATATTTGCTGAACTTCGCACTAACACGACTAATACAAGAACCACGATACAATCAGTTGAAATGCAAAAAGTAAGATCGATTATAACAAAAAGCATAATTAAATGCAAAACAAAACGAGAAGTCTCCAAAAAATATATTAATAACATTTCAGGCAAATACACCACCGCCGGACATTGCTCTCAGCCAAACGGCTAGGGTTCGACCTATTTTAAAACCAAGAAGAAGATGTAAAATTTGTCAACTGAAGAGATGAGTACAATAAACATTCAAGTAGACATAAAAAAAACTAATTGTGCGTGGAGAACTTTTTATTGAACATAACTGAGAACAGTAAGGATGCGGGTATGATCTCAAATTACCACCACTCTTAACGGAGAGAAGAGGTACAATATAAAATATCCCCCACTTATATTATTGAATCTTACGCATTTTCGTGTCGAACGCGAATTAGGCATACAAGTGCCAAAAGAAGTTTCACTTCAAAAATAAGTCCCGTTACCGCCCTGGTCACAGATATTGTTATTAAATATTTCTACTATTTTCTTATACCGCAGTGAGACTTTATTTCAATATTTGTGTACAGAAAAAGAAAACAAAACGAAAAATGAAACCCCAGATCAAAGCGATTTCCACCAATCTGTCCATATTCTGTCCTTTCCGTCCTTTGTTCGTTCCTCAATATCTTTGAGAAAGGAGAACCTGGAACCCCGCCGGAGTTCTCCCAAATTTACAACGTCCAACTGATACCGTGGTTGTTGGTACTTTGTTAATACTTATCTTGGACTTTGTAAGCTTATTGCCAGTTGTCCTTACAGCGTATTTCAGTTGTTGTGGAACTTTAACAACCTTGTCATATTTAAAATTTGCCGATTCAGCAGATATAAATATTGCCAATCGGTCATATCTGTATTCACAATTAAATAACTTTGGGGTCGTTTCATTTCATCGGTTTGATGTAATCATCGAAAAGCTCAAAGTGGTAATGAGATCAGATAACTTAACCTCACTCATATTGTACACCTGAATGGTTAAATTGTATTAATGCATGTTATTCTCTTGTAATAAAGTTACCGAAAATTCTGAGTTTAAATACCGTCAGCGAAGCGAAGCGGGGAGCAGCCCGTCGACTCGCTATTTAAGCCAGACCGTGCACCTGAAATTTAAACATATAACTCGCTGGGAAAAACAGTTCGCAGTGTCACAGCGGGATAATTTTTCCATTACCGTCATGGGAAAATTAGTGCGCGGCGAACGAGACTATCCCGGAGTCGCTACGACCACCCCCAGCCGCCGACCTTGTCACGCCCGGGTGTAGTACCGGAATGGTTCTTACATCACGTTGACCAGCAAAGAAGCGTGCTCCGAACTCCGCCATTCCGAATCCAATACGATGCCCGGATGTGAAGACCCTCACTTTTCGGCATTGCGACAAGCCGTGCGTATTAGCCTACGTCATCATCACCTGTCCAGCAGGTCTATAAAGGAGATTGTGCTCCCTTGTCGTGCCCGCTCCAGTGAAGACCAGCCCAGCAGGAAGCCGCCCAGGAAGAAGAATAAGGTAAGGGCTCCAACCATCCTCCCCGCTTCCTTCTTAGTCCTCTCCGGTAACTAGCCGCCGTAATCAAGTATCCCGGTTTTGACTGGTCTCCGGGAAGGTTGGGCTAGCCCGGATCAACCCCGACCTCACCACCCCGCTCCGCGAACCAACGAGACGAATCCCGGGGAACGCCAATAATAATACGCTAGCAATAATCAACAGAGTGATCCGTAACTTTTGTCACCGACCGCTCGGGTTCAGAAACTTATACCAACCAAACCACCGTATACAGGGGGCGGGTACACCAACGCCTACAGGGTGATCCGTAACTTTTGTCACACTTTCCGTCACTTTTGTTCAGTATACAGGGTAAATCTGAACCTCCGTCACCGAGTTACCGAAGACCGAACCGCTAAAATTCTGAGCTGGAATTTTGGCAACTAAACGACAAAGAGCCCGTTTGTTGACGTCATTGACGTTTCATTTCGTGAAGAGGGTACTTTGGGGGCCTATCACAATCAAGAACACAAGCCAGAAGCCAACTAAAAGAAGAAGGAAACGAACTGCCGACTATGTAAGATAACAATAAAGGCGGGAGAACAGAATAAAAAAATAAAGGAAGAACTACAAAGAAATTATGAACTAGGAAAAAGCAAGATTGAAAAAAAATACCGAATAGAGAATAACAAATAAAAAAGGAAAAAAAAGTTAAGAAGAATTATTGTGAAAGTTCTAAGAATTTGAAACAAAGAATGAAAAACAAAATTAAGGACAAAGACAGTGAAATATCTAAAATGTATGTACAGTCCGTTTTTCTTTTAAACCATTGTGGTGCAAATGGTAACACCCTAAATATAATTCCCTATATTAAAAGCATTACGTAACTTTAGTGGTTACAAACCGTGCTACAAAAAGAATTGGAAGTGAAACTTCTTTACGCACAGTGTAAGATTTTTTGCACGGTGTAAGCCTAATTCACGTCCAACACGAAAATGCGTGGTCGCGACACGAAAATGCAAGAACAGACACCGGATCCTTCGCTTGATTTTGCCACGGGGTAAACCTAATTCGTGTCGTACGCGACACGAAAATACAATCCATCGCTACACGAAAATGCAAAAAGCAGCGAACGGTGTAAGATTTGGCACGAGGTAAGATTAACTCGTGTCGGACGCGACACGAAAATCCCCACTACTAACTGCTCAACCAACTACCTAAATAATTTGTACACTTTTATCGGACGATTTTTGGATTAACTCATATCGACTCTAAACGCACTTTGTGCTGCTGATTTCGAAGGGTATTTCCGCAAAGTCGACTCGGACTTCTGCTCCTTTTAAATTGATTGTGATCTAAATCAAGTACATATGTAGATTCAGACTGTAAATGACAGATGGATTCGTTTAACGGGTGTTGCGTGCATGGATGGTGTACCAATGGGATCCTGGTAAGTGATGTTATGTAGTTTTGAATAAAAAGTTTCACTTCTGTCGCGCGTGGACTCCACGCACAATTGTTTTTTTTTTTTTAATTAATTATTTATAACAAGTACAACCAAGAGGTGAAAGAGACAAAAGCAATTGAAAAAACAAACAAGACCAAAGAGACTAAAGAGAAAGAAGAAACTAAAGAAGCTTCAGAGACATAAGACCTAAAGACACAAAGCTAAAGGCTTGATTTTCTAGAACGCGTGACGGGTACCGCGTAATTTCACGCAGTAGTCGACCGGCAGGCAACTTCGGCGTGGGATATGTGTCTATTGTCTTCCACAATGTCAACTTGCAGCGATGAACTACTATTAATGTGAATGTTGGTCAGTACGTGATGAAAAATATTTCTAGAAACTCGAACATATTCTCGAAAATTTCTCGCGTCTTCAAATAGATATTTACGTAACCAGTTATGAAAAGAGCGATATTGTTCAACAAGCGGAATATTTGCCAAAACGACCGCCAGCGAGTTTTGCAAATTACGCGAGTTGAACAATATCGCGTTTTCATAACGTGTTTATTACGTACGTTTTCTCTAATTCCGTACATAAATCGTTCTTTCCACTGAGTACATATTATACTTACATACCTGTACAAATAATAATTCGATATTGTGAACATCTAAAATCCAGTAAGTGTGTAACTCAGTATTTAAAAAACATCTGTCATCAAAAAAATGAATGTTGATTCCGATTCCGAAATAGTGCCAATTCGGCCGTGTTGGGTTTAATACGTCTAAACAGCGTTTCGATCTTGCATACAAGAAATTCGAAAATTGCTGTAAACAGAAGAAAATTAATGCTTCTTTTAATGATTTCATAACATAACTAGTTAAGTAATGATTTCATTACGTAACTAGTTAGGAAAAATGTGACGTTTCATAACGTCAAAGAGTTATCAAAATTTGAACTTTTCATAACGGAATTATATAATAAATATTTTTTATCAAGAGTCCCGAGCACCCTTCCCTCGTCCGTTCGCGGAACATCGCGCGTTAATGTGCGATGACTGGCGTTGGAATCGACTTCGGCGTAAAATTTACGACACGCGCGTCACGTTACGCGTCCGAGGAAAGCAAGCCTTAAAAAGACTAAAGAGACTAAATAGTGTAACGGTTCAACTGTTATATTTGATTCCGTTTCATATCCGAAAGACCTGACCTTCTTTTTTGAAGTGGTTCATGTAAATTTAATAACAATAAAAAACGCCTATTACAAAAGATCCAGAACCCTAACAGGGTCCAAGAGAAAAGATAAAAAGAAAATTAGGTACAGGTACAAAAAACTGAACTGAGGATAAAGCAAACCTAGGAGGGAAAAAAAACGATAAATTAGGTTACACGTGAAGCATTTAAAGATTCGTATAAGAAAATAAATTGATCTTTTTAGAACAGATTACTAATGATTACTTGTACCACAACTTTGTCGACATGATTAATGAAACTTTCTTATATTTACATTGCACTGATATAAAACCGCATGATTCAACGAATTTATCTAAATGCAAACCTAAATATTTGTTCCTACAGGAAAAACTTCACAAGAACACTCACATATTTTATAAACAAGAAGAATGTTCTTAAATCCAAGTGGAGTAAATTTAAATTAAAATTTAAATATATCTAAGTCGAACTCCACAAACTTTAATAACTGTAAAATTACTAATGGTACATGTTTCGGCAGAACACTTCTGCCATCATCAGCCCTTAAAGAATATAAAAAATTATGACATTGACGTCAATCACTCTCACTTCTGTAAAGGAACTATGTATGTCATTTTAGCAGGTTTTGAGAAAAACGGAAAAAACTTTATAACTATAAAAAATTACAATAAATCAGAAAATCAAGTTACTGTTTTATGATTACTCTTATTTCATGGTTGGTAACTTTTTCGAATCAGTATGCAGTCATCAAATAATCCGTCTAGGCCATTTTAGTAGATAGCAATATGTAACCCAAAATTACAAAAAAAAGTGACTTAGTCCCTTATATATACCGGGTGTCCGAGAGGTGTGTGGACCAACGTTTACGCCCTTATTTTGAAAGATATCAAAATGGGGTTTTCGAGAGACGATAGCCACACAATACCTTCACAATTTAAAATTATTAGAAATCATAATACACTGTTCTAATATTAGTAATTATACCAAAGTTATGTTTTTTTTTTAATTTTGGGTCAAAATTAGTGCTTTTTTTTTAAATTTGCAGACCATTTCAACAGAGGTAACTGAATACTTTTTTGTCAATAATTTTTTACAGATCCAAACTTTTGCTTTTCAAATGGAAAACCCTATATTCCTTTATACCACCAAATCGCATTTTTTATAAGCTTTTTTTCAATGTATGGTTTGCTTCGGCAAATGTTGATATTTTGGGTAATTTTTACAAAAAAAAAAACAAAAAACAGAAAGTTACTAAGTCCAGATTCGACACAAAAAGTATAAATACTCCGCCTTATAAAGAAATATATACTATTTTCTTATTTGTTAAAAATTACTTTCTTCTTCAAACTGCCGCTCATTTGAAAAAGCGTGTGCTTTGAAAAGTTTTCATGTCATTTAATTATGTCTTTAAGGTTAGCAAACTGTCAAATCTGCATTTCGTGGATGATTTTCGGCGTTTAAAAAATATATTATCTTTTATTAGGAGAAAAGTTGTTTTTGGTAGTGCGTCTGTATTTGCCACGAAAGGCCTCACTTTTGCTCCTAATAAAAGAATCTACTATTGCATGATAACTACATACGATTTTTTTAAATATTTGTTGAGTTTTCTTTTTCATCTATTACTTCTAAAATTTCTGCAAATTATATGACGAAATTATTATTTTAATAAGTGAAATTTTCATTTAATTTAAAAAAAGTTTGGTATATTGAAACTAATGGACGGTAGTGTACAAAAAAGGAAGAGGAAGAATTTGAGGGAAACAATTAACCAGAAAGAATATCTATATATTTATATTTAATCGTTGAACATGAATCAATTTGAACCAAATAAAACAGTCTGTACTGCACCGATTTTGATAATTGTTTTTTTTTAAATGAAAGACATTGACAAGTTCTATGTGAAGATTACTTTCCATTTTCAAAAATTTCACAGGTTCATTAATTATTTGTAAATCATTTTAGGGGAAAAGCGGTCCATTACAGTCCTCGATTTAAATGAGCGTAAATCGTTTTAAGTGAGAAGTTTGGGCGCGGGGTGCAAAATACAACTTTTTTATCGCATAATTTTTCTTGCCGAAAAATTGGTTTACCAATTCCACAATATTTTCGTTTAACTGACCTGCAACTTTCTCAACAAAGCAATCGAGAAGCGGAACATTTATTGTTTAATCAAATGTATAAAACGGCTAATAATGAACAACGTGCCGCTATTGATCATATACTTCAAGAGGTTTTTCAACACAATACTGGTAGTAATGTCCTCTGTTTCGTACATTCGATGGTCTCCGTTTCTACATTAGCGAACAATTCAATCAGGAGCACTTTATACAGCACAATGAACAAGTGTCTACGCAAAACATTGTATACAGGGTGGAAAGTTTAACTTAAATAAATCTTCACTGCAATCGATTTTGCGAAAAATTCCTGAAACACGTCGATTTTTGTTTTTAAATTGCCACTTTTTAGCCTGATCAGCTTTCTCTTGTTTTTACTCAGGGGGCCATAAATTTTTATTTTTATTTTTTTTCAAATGGGAAGATATGTCAACCGACACATCATTGGAAAGCTTATAAAAAAGGAATACAACGATGTGTTTTGTTTCATGTATTTCTATCTCCTCTGAGAATAATTACCTAAAAACTGTTTTTTGAATACTTCAGTGTGTTTCTTTTTCTTCGTACGGATTTATTATCTTATCATCTCTTTTTCTAATAAATTTAATTTTCTTTGCAAACTTTGTTAGTTTTCATCATTTATTTGACGAATAAGTAGTGATAGTTAATAAAGAATAATGTTCGGCGTTATTTGGACGACATTTTTCATAATAGGTAGATCGGAAGAAGAGGTATAATAGAATGGCCAACAAGACCACCAGACCTCACCCCTCTTAACTTATTTTTGTGGGGGTATTTGTAAAGACTACACCACAAAACCCGATAATCTTGAAGATTTGCAACAACTTATTACCTATGAAATTCAGCAAATCACTTCACAACTGTTGTAAAATGTAAGAAATGAGTTTTATTATCGTCTTTTTATTTTTTAAAATTCAAATCATACAATTTTCAAACAGTAAACCTACCAAGAAAGAAATATATTAAAGTTGTTTTTATTTATTTCTTCTTACATTATTAACTGGAAAATAAAAAATATATATCGTTGTACTCCTTTTTTTATAAGCTTTCCGATTATGTGTCGGTTGGCATATCATCCCATTTGAAAAAGAAAACTTAAGTGTGGTTGCAACGCCCTGAGTAAAAACAAAAGAAATCTGATCAGGCTAAAAAGTGGCAATTTAAAAACAAAAATCGACGTGTTTCAAGAATTTTTCTCAAAATCAATTGCAGTGAAGATACTGAATTTATTCCAGTTAAACTTTCCACCCTGTATAAAGAAATTATTCCGTCTTAATTTTTTGTAATTATTCAGACAAGGCAAATTAAAAAATGTAATATGTAATATGGTAACCAGTCTTTATTCAACACTATTTACGTAAGTATTCACTTTTTTTTTTATTTTTACATTGATTTGATTACTAATTCAATACATACCACTCGAATTTCGAGTTAAGGGCGATCACTAGTAAATATTATCGGCTGCTACTAACTGCTGTTTTTAAGTATTTCATCTCCGCTCAAACAACGAGCAAAATAATTTGTACACTTTTATCGGAGGATTTTTGGATTGATTCATATCGGCTCTAAACGCATTTTGTACTGATTTCGAAGGGTATTTTCGCAAACTTGACTCGCACTTTTGCTCCTTTTTAAATTGATTCTGATCTAAATCAAGTAGGTAGATTCAGACTGTAAATGACAGATGGATTCATTTAATGGGTGTTGAGTGCCTGGATGGTGTACCAATGAGATCCTGGTAAGTGATGTTACAAAGTTTTCAATAAAAAGTTGCACTTCTGTCGCGCGTGGACTCCACGCACAATTCGTTTTTTTTTTAATTAATTATTTATAACAAGTGCAACCAAGAGGTGAAAAAGACAAAAGCAACAGAAAAACAAACAAGACCAAAGAGACTATAGAGAACTAGAACCTTAACAGAGCCCAAAAAAAAAAAGGTAAAAAGCAAATTAGTTACAGGTACAAAAAAAACTGAACTGAGGATAAAACAAACCTAGGAGGGAAAAAAAGATAAATTAGGTTACACGTGAAGCATTTTAAGATTTGTATAAGAAAATAAATGTCTACGACTTTCTTATGAAAAAATGTGAGCCTTTCTATGAGCCTCCTTTAGATAAAAAGAAGTGACATAAAATTTTGTAATTAAATTTGCTGATTTTATAGACTCTAGACTACTAATGATTACTTGAACCACAACTTTATCGCCATGACTCAGGAAACTTTCTTATATTTACATTGCACTTGATATAATACCGCATGATACAACGTATTTATCTAAATGCAAATTTAAATATTTGTTCCTACAGGAAAAATTTCACAAGAACATTCATAATATTATAAACTCTAAAAATATTTTTTTAGAACTTTAAAGAATAAAGTAGAAAGTTAGAGATTTTTTCACGACATTTTGAAGTGAAACTTCTCTACGTGCGGTACAAAAGCTTTAGAATCACCCTAACAAAAAAACAGGTTTAAAAGTAGCACCCTACTCGTTTTCGTTACACTGGAAACGACCAAAATATTCTGTTTAAAAATTCCATTGTTAAAGTTTGACGCTTGATAATTGTATTATTGCAAAAGAGAAAATAGAATTTTGATAAAAGTGCCGAAAATTCCAGCTTCAAAAAGATTAAAAATTAGGTAAATTTAAAAAAATCAAGCTCTGAAACGTAACCATTTTACAAAAAAAAAAAAAAAAACATTAATTAAGGGGAAACCGTACCAAGGAATGGTGTGTTTCTAAACTGCTAGATGGCGGTGAAATTACATTACTATAGTATTTTGGACATTATAAGAAAAAATCAAAATATGAAAAGTGGAATGTATGTACAAAACTCAAAATTTGCGCTACGAGCTCTTTTTTAATAGAGCCCTTATTGACAGTGTCCAAATCTCATTTAGTTGTTGAACGTTGCGATGAAAAGACATGTCTTCGACCTCAGATGCTTACATTACAATTCTTAATAAAAGCTGCGTTAGGCGACGGTACGATAATTCACCCAACGAAAAACACATCCGATGGTGAAAATAGGTTCACTATAAAAAAAAACATTGATTGATTAATTAATTGATTTCATTAAACGATTGAGGACGAGCGAATGCCGTATGGGCACGTTACGTTATTTACTATTTTATTATTTTTTATTATTTTATTTAGTTAAGTGATCTGGGATTGTTGAAACGAGCCAGTCCCGGATTTAAGGGGGGACAAACCGGGGCACTTGCAACGGGCGGCAGTTTCTTGAGGGCGCCAAATTCATGGAAGTCGCCACTGTCAAGTTTTTGCCCCTAGGTGTCTAATACCGGGTGACTATAATATTGTTTTAAAATTATTTTGTTGCGTTGGTCTTACATTTCATTTATCAGGTTGCCAACATGGCTCGGGGTCATTTGCAACACTCAAAAATCGGCTTCGCCCCTGAAAAGTGTCTTGACAGCGCACTTAAATCGAAATATACTTATATTAGGTATTATTTCCTTCACGTCTAACAGCCTGATTTCATGTTGAGTTGCGACGTGTCTTATCTAAAGACCAGGCAAGCTTCTGCTGAAGAATAAAAATAGCAATAAATTCAGGAAGCGGAGTTACACGAGAAGCATGAGGAAACAGAATAACTAAAGGATCCAAAAATCTTTCTCGGTTTCCACTTTTTCAGATTGAAATTTCTCAGTTTCTAGCCGCTTCCGAAATAGTTGGTTTCTCAGTTTCTAGTTTCTCGGTTTCCATTTCTACAGTTTCTGGTTTCTCAGATTCTGGTTTGTCGGTTTGTCAGTTTCTAGTTTCTCAGTTTCCAGTTCCACAGTTTCCGGTTTCTCAGTTTCCAGTTTATTAGCTTCCAGTGTTTCAAATTGAAGTTTCTCAGTTTCTAGCCGCTTCCGAAATGGCTGGTTTCTTAGTTTCTAGTTTCTCAGTTTCCAATTCTACAGTTTCTGGTTTCTCAGATTCTCGTTTGTCAGTTTCTAGTTTCTCAGTTTCCGGTTTCTGTTTCCAGTTTATTAGCTTCTAGTTTTTTAAATTGAATTTTCTCAGTTTCTAGCCGCTTCCGAAATAGTTGGTTTCTCATTTTCTGGTTTCTCGGTTTCCATTTCTACAGTTTCTAGTTTCTCAGATTCTGGTTTGTCAGTTTCTAGTTTCTGGTTTCTGTTTCCAGTTTCTCGGTTCCCAGTTTATCAGCTTCCAGTTTTTTAAATTGAATTTTCTCAGTTTCTAGTCGCTTCCGACATTGTTGGTTTCTCATTTTCTGGTTTATCAGTTTCCAGTTTCTCGGTTTTCAGTTTATTAGCTTCCAGTTTTTCAGATTGCAGTTTCTCAGTTTCTAGCCGCTTCCGGAATTGTTAGTTTCTCAGTTTCCAGTTCCACAGTTTCCGGTTTATTAGCTTCCAGTTTTTCAAATTGAAGTTTCTCAGTTTCTAGCCGCTTCCGAAATAGTTGGTTTCTCAGTTTCTAGTTTCTCGGTTTCCATTTCTACAGTTTCTGGTTTCTCAGATTCTGGTTTGTCAGTTTCTAGTTTCTCAGTTTCCAGTTCCACAGTTTCCGGTTTCTCAGTTTCCAGTTTATTAGCTTCCAGTTTTTCAAATTGAAGTTTCTCAGTTTCTAGCCGCTTCCGAAATGGCTGGTTTCTTAGTTTCTAGTTTCTCAGTTTCCAATTCTACAGTTTCTGGTTTCTCAGATTCTCGTTTGTCAGTTTCTAGTTTCTCAGTTTCCGGTTTCTGTTTCCAGTTTATTAGCTTCTAGTTTTTTAAATTGAATTTTCTCAGTTTCTAGCCGCTTCCGAAATAGTTGGTTTCTCATTTTCTGGTTTCTCGGTTTCCATTTCTACAGTTTCTAGTTTCTCAGATTCTGGTTTGTCAGTTTCTAGTTTCTGGTTTCTGTTTCCAGTTTCTCGGTTCCCAGTTTATCAGCTTCCAGTTTTTTAAATTGAATTTTCTCAGTTTCTAGTCGCTTCCGACATTGTTGGTTTCTCATTTTCTGGTTTATCAGTTTCCAGTTTCTCGGTTTTCAGTTTATTAGCTTCCAGTTTTTCAGATTGCAGTTTCTCAGTTTCTAGCCGCTTCCGGAATTGTTAGTTTCTCAGTTTCCAGTTCCACAGTTTCCGGTTTATTAGCTTCCAGTTTTTCAAATTTCCGGTTCTGTTTCCAGTTTCTCGGTTTCCAGTTTATTAGCTTCCAGTTTTTTAAATTGAATTTTCTCAGTTTCTAGCCGCTTCCGAAATAGTTGGTTTCTCAGTTTCTAGTTTCTCGGTTTCCATTTCTACAGTTTCTGGTTTCTCAGATTCTGGTTTGTCAGTTTCTAGTTTCTGGTTTCTGTTTCCAGTTTTTTAAATTGAATTTTCTCAGTTTCTAGTCGCTTCCGAAATTGTTGGTTTCTCATTTTCTGGTTTATCAGTTTCCAGTTTATTAGCTTCCAGTTTTTCAAATTGAAGTTTCTCAGTTTCGAGCCGCTTCCGAAATGGCTGGTTTCTTAGTTTCTAGTTTCTCAGTTTCCAATTCTACAGTTTCTGGTTTCTCAAATTCTCGTTTGTCAGTTTCTAGTTTCTCAGTTTCCAGTTCCAGTTTCCGGTTTCTGTTTCCAGTTTATTAGCTTCCAGCTTTCTAAATTGAATTTTCTCAGTTTCTAGCCGCTTCCGAAATAGTTGGTTTCTCAGTTTCTAGTTTCTCGGTTTCCATTTCTACAGTTTCTGGTTTCTCAGATTCTGGTTTGTCAGTTTCTAGTTTCTGGTTTCTGTTTCCAGTTTCTCGGTTTTCAGTTTATCAGCTTCCAGTTTTTTGAATTGAATTTTCTCAGTTTCTAGTCGCTTCCGAAATTGTTGGTTTCTCATTTTCTGGTTTCTCGGTTTCCATTTCAACAGTTTCTGGTTTCTCAGATTCTGGTTTGTCAGTTTCTAGTTTCTGGTTTCTGTTTCCAGTTTCTCGGTTTCCAGTTTATCAGCTTCCAGTTTTTTAAATTGAATTTTCTCAGTTTCTTGTCGCTTCCGAAATTGTTGGTTTCTCATTTTCTGGTTTCTCAGTTTCCAGTTTCTCGGTTTCCAGTTTATTAGCTTCCAGTTTTTCAGATTGAAGTTTCTCAGTTTCTAGCCGCTTCCGGAATTGTTAGTTTCTCAGTTCATGGTTTCTCAGTTTCTGGTTTCTCAGTTTAAAGTTCCACAGTTTCCGGTTTTTCAGTTTCCAGTTTCTCGGTATCCACTTTTTCAGATTGAAATTTCTCAGTTTCTAGCCGCTTCGAAAATAGTTGGGTTCTCAGTTTCTAGTTTCTCGGTTTCCATTTCTACAGTTTCTGGTTTCTCAGATTCTGGTTTGTCAGTTTCTAGTTTCTGGTTTCTGTTTCCAGTTTCTCGGTTTCCAGTTTATCAGCTTCCAGTTTTTTAAATTGAATTTTCTCAGTTTCTAGTCGCTTCCGAAATTGTTGGTTTCTCATTTTCTGGTTTCTCGGTTTCCATTTCAACAGTTTCTGGTTTCTCAGATTCTGGTTTGTCAGTTTCTAGTTTCTGGTTTCTGTTTCCAGTTTCTCGGTTTCCAGTTTATCAGCTTCCAGTTTTTTAAATTGAATTTTCTCAGTTTCTTGTCGCTTCCGAAATTGTTGGTTTCTCATTTTCTGGTTTCTCAGTTTCCAGTTTCTCGGTTTCCAGTTTATTAGCTTCCAGTTTTTCAGATTGAAGTTTCTCAGTTTCTAGCCGCTTCCGGAATTGTTAGTTTCTCAGTTCATGGTTTCTCAGTTTCTGGTTTCTCAGTTTAAAGTTCCACAGTTTCCGGTTTTTCAGTTTCCAGTTTCTCGGTATCCACTTTTTCAGATTGAAATTTCTCAGTTTCTAGCCGCTTCGAAAATAGTTGGGTTCTCAGTTTCTAGTTTCTCGGTTTCCATTTCTACAGTTTCTGGTTTCTCAGATTCTGGTTTGTCAGTTTCTAGTTTCTGGTTTCTGTTTCCAGTTTCTCGGTTTCCAGTTTATCAGCTTCCAGTTTTTTAAATTGAATTTTCTCAGTTTCTAGTCGCTTCCGAAATTGTTGGTTTCTCAGTTTCTAGTCGCTTCCGAAATTGTTGGTTTCTCATTTTCTGGTTTATCAGTTTCCAGTTTCTCGGTTTTCAGTTTATTAGCTTCCAGTTTTTCAGATTGCAGTTTCTCAGTTTCTAGCCGCTTCCGGAATTGTTAGTTTCTCAGTTTCCAGTTCCACAGTTTCCGGTTTTTCAGTTTCCAGTTTCTCGGTTTCCACTTTTTCAGATTGAAATTTCTCAGTTTCTAGTCGCTTCCAAAATAGTTGGTTTCTCAGTTTCTAGTTTCTCGGTTTCCATTTCTACAGTTTCTGGTTTCTCAGATTCTGGTTTGTCAGTTTCTAGTTTCTCAGTTTCCAGTTCCACAGTTTCCGGTTTCTCAGTTTCCAGTTTATTAGCTTCCAGTTTTTCAAATTGAAGTTTCTCAGTATCTAGCCGCTTCCGAAATGGTTGGTTTCTTAGTTTCTAGATTTTCAGTTTCCATTTCTACAGTTTCTGGTTTCTCAGATTCTGGTTTGTCAGTTTCTAGTTTCTCAGTTTCCAGTTCCAGTTTCCGGTTCTGTTTCCAGTTTCTCGGTTTCCAGTTTATTAGCTTCCAGTTTTTTAAATTGAATTTTCTCAGTTTCTAGCCGCTTCCGAAATAGTTGGTTTCTCAGTTTCTAGTTTCTCGGTTTCCATTTCTACAGTTTCTGGTTTCTCAGATTCTGGTTTGTCAGTTTCTGGTTTCTCAGTTTCCAGTTCCACAGTTTATTAGCTTCCAGTTTTTCAAATTGAAGTTTCTGAGTTTCTAGCCGCTTCCGAAATGGTTGGTTTCTTAGTTTCTAGTTTCTCAGTTTCCATTTCTACAGTTTCTGGTTTCTCAGATTCTGGTTTGTCAGTTTCTAGTTTCTCAGTTTCCAGTTCCAGTTTCCGGTTTCTGTTTCCAGTTTCTCGGTTTCCAGTTAATTAGCTTCCAGTTTTTTAAATTGAATTTTCTCAGTTTCTAGTCGCTTCCGAAATGGTTGGTTTCTTAGTTTCTAGATTTTCAGTTTCCATTTCTACAGTTTCTGGTTTCTCAGATTCTGGTTTGTCAGTTTCTAGTTTCTCAGTTTCCAGTTCCAGTTTCCGGTTCTGTTTCCAGTTTCTCGGTTTCCAGTTTATTAGCTTCCAGTTTTTTAAATTGAATTTTCTCAGTTTCTAGCCGCTTCCGAAATAGTTGGTTTCTCAGTTTCTAGTTTCTCGGTTTCCATTTCTACAGTTTCTGGTTTCTCAGATTCTGGTTTGTCAGTTTCTAGTTTCTGGTTTCTGTTTCCAGTTTTTTAAATTGAATTTTCTCAGTTTCTAGTCGCTTCCGAAATTGTTGGTTTCTCATTTTCTGGTTTATCAGTTTCCAGTTTATTAGCTTCCAGTTTTTCAAATTGAAGTTTCTCAGTTTCGAGCCGCTTCCGAAATGGCTGGTTTCTTAGTTTCTAGTTTCTCAGTTTCCAATTCTACAGTTTCTGGTTTCTCAAATTCTCGTTTGTCAGTTTCTAGTTTCTCAGTTTCCAGTTCCAGTTTCCGGTTTCTGTTTCCAGTTTATTAGCTTCCAGCTTTCTAAATTGAATTTTCTCAGTTTCTAGCCGCTTCCGAAATAGTTGGTTTCTCAGTTTCTAGTTTCTCGGTTTCCATTTCTACAGTTTCTGGTTTCTCAGATTCTGGTTTGTCAGTTTTTAGTTTCTCAGTTTCCAGTTCCACAGTTTATTAGCTTCCAGTTTTTCAAATTGAAGTTTCTGAGTTTCTAGCCGCTTCCGAAATGGTTGGTTTCTTAGTTTCTAGTTTCTCAGTTTCCATTTCTACAGTTTCTGGTTTCTCAGATTCTGGTTTGTCAGTTTCTAGTTTCTCAGTTTCCAGTTCCAGTTTCCGGTTTCTGTTTCCAGTTTCTCGGTTCCCAGTTTATCAGCTTCCAGTTTTTTAAATTGAATTTTCTCAGTTTCTAGTCGCTTCCGACATTGTTGGTTTCTCATTTTCTGGTTTATCAGTTTCCAGTTTCTCGGTTTTCAGTTTATTAGCTTCCAGTTTTTCAGATTGCAGTTTCTCAGTTTCTAGCCGCTTCCGGAATTGTTAGTTTCTCAGTTTCCAGTTCCACAGTTTCCGGTTTATTAGCTTCCAGTTTTTCAAATTTCCGGTTCTGTTTCCAGTTTCTCGGTTTCCAGTTTATTAGCTTCCAGTTTTTTAAATTGAATTTTCTCAGTTTCTAGCCGCTTCCGAAATAGTTGGTTTCTCAGTTTCTAGTTTCTCGGTTTCCATTTCTACAGTTTCTGGTTTCTCAGATTCTGGTTTGTTAGTTTCTAGTTTCTGGTTTCTGTTTCCAGTTTTTTAAATTGAATTTTCTCAGTTTCTAGTCGCTTCCGAAATTGTTGGTTTCTCATTTTCTGGTTTATCAGTTTCCAGTTTATTAGCTTCCAGTTTTTCAAATTGAAGTTTCTCAGTTTCTAGCCGCTTCCGAAATGGCTGGTTTCTTAGTTTCTAGTTTCTCAGTTTCCAATTCTACAGTTTCTGGTTTCTCAAATTCTCGTTTGTCAGTTTCTAGTTTCTCAGTTTCCAGTTCCAGTTTCCGGTTTCTGTTTCCAGTTTATTAGCTTCCAGCTTTCTAAATTGAATTTTCTCAGTTTCTAGCCGCTTCCGAAATAGTTGGTTTCTCAGTTTCTAGTTTCTCGGTTTCCATTTCTACAGTTTCTGGTTTCTCAGATTCTGGTTTGTCAGTTTTTAGTTTCTCAGTTTCCAGTTCCACAGTTTATTAGCTTCCAGTTTTTCAAATTGAAGTTTCTGAGTTTCTAGCCGCTTCCGAAATGGTTGGTTTCTTAGTTTCTAGTTTCTCAGTTTCCATTTCTACAGTTTCTGGTTTCTCAGATTCTGGTTTGTCAGTTTCTAGTTTCTCAGTTTCCAGTTCCAGTTTCCGGTTTCTGTTTCCAGTTTCTCGGTTTCCAGTTTATTAGCTTCCAGTTCAGGGCGCCAAATTCATGGAAGTTTTTCTAAAACACTGAAGGGAGGGGGCGCCACTATCAAGTTTTTGCCCCGGTTCGAAAAAATCGTAGATCCGGGACTGGAAACGACCACGTGCTAAGACCTAAGTGGTTGTGTCTAATACCGGGTGACTATAATATTGTTTTAAAATTATTTTGTTGCGTTGGTCATAGATTTCATTTATCAGGTTGTCAACATTGTTTACATCGGATACATGTTCTTACATCGAATACATGTGGCATACTTAACTTTAAAAATTGCGGGAACGAATACAAAAAATGTTGTTCAATACTTTTCAGGGGCTCGGGGTCATTTGCAACACTCAAAAATCGTCCTCGCCCCTGAAAAGTATCTTGACAGCGCACTTAAATCGAAATATACTTATTAGGTATTATTCCCTTCACGTCTAACAGCCTGATTTCATGTTGAGTTGCGACGTGTCTTGCGTCTTATCTAAAGACCAGGCAGTAAGGATCAATTTGATGTTTCATTTCACATGAAATTTAGGCTTACTGCCTGGTCTTTAGTTAAGACTTTACCATAGCAACCGGCGTTTGAGACACGTCGCACTCAACATGAAATCAGGCTGCTAGTCGTTTTCTTAGTTTTTGGTTCATTGGGTTCTTGTTAATTGGCTCATCTAGTTACTATGTCTTGGGTTCTCCTGGTTGAGAATACATAATAAGAAAAATGAAAAACAAAAAATTAAATTAAATCAATAAATGACCGAATGCCATAAATGCTGAATTTTATATATAACAAAAGATGAAGAAAAGGGTGTTAAAAAACGACGACATGAAAATGAAAGGTGGTAAATTGAGGATTTAGGATAAGAAAGGAAGGATGAAATATAGACGAAAAAAGTACCATAGAAAACAATTAATTAAAAACAACAACATTAAAATGATTAACAGAAATGATAAAGAACAATATTTGAAGTATAACAAAGAAAATAAAGGGCAAAAAACATGAACAAGGGATCAGAAGAACTAGAGGAAATAAAACACAGAAAGCAAAACGGAAAAAACCTTCAAGACGAGAGGAACCAGACAAACTAAAAATACACTAGAATATATATAAGCTTCTGCTGAAGAATAAAAATAGCAATAAATTCAGGAAGCAGAGGAACACGAGAAGTATGAGGAAACAGAATAACTAGAGGATCCAAAAATCTTGATAACTGGAGTAACCTAAAAACCCAAGAGATTTTGGAATCAGAAGAACTTTACCATGATTTTTAGAGTTCCGTACCCCAAGGGTGTCCGCAAGGGACCCTATTACTAAGGCTCCGCTGTCCGTCCGTTCGTCTGTCACAGGGCTGTATCTTTTGAACCGTAATAGGTAGACACTTGAAATTTTCACAGTCCAAAACAAAGTGACAGATAGTGTGACGTGTCTGTCAAATTTGATGTTTTAAATAATTGTCTGTTAAATAGCAAGTAAGTAAGGTCATTTCGATTGGATCATCACAATCATATTATGTGTAAAATCGTCAGTAAAGTATTAATCGTCACTAAAGTAAGTTCATTATTTTACAATTTTAAATGGAGATTTAAGTCCACTCAATCTTTATGTAGAATATTATGTATCACTAAGACCTCCATCTACTACACATAGGTTTCTTTTCCGTGTTGTTTTTGACTGTAACTTTTTGCGTCAATGATAATAATAACAACCTAGCCTCCACAGTTTTTGCACAAATTTTGTCCGAATTTGCGACTTGGGAAATAATTTAGTAATAGGCACCTAATACAATCAATAATATGCATAGTGCCTTGATACATACATAACTATTTCTTGTTTCATTTAATCAACTCTATAAAACAATTTTCTATAAAACACGTAAAGATTAAAAAATATGTTTCTTCAATGAATGGCCGCAATAAGAAATTTTATTAAATAAGCAGTTAAATTTCTATTTTCTAAAACAAAGTGTTCTTTTACTTCAAGAACGACTTTCTGGAGTCAAAACAAAATAACCCAACGAATGAGTTGTTTTAGCTATCAGTTTACCGGCGGGCGGTCGATATCGACATCTTCAAACGAAAATGTTCCCAGTTTGGATGGGCTAAATATCACCCAAAATAAAAAATAAAAACAGGGTTCTTCATTAAATTTTCTCAGCTTTCACTTGTATACCTTGAAATTTTGAATTTTTACCTTAATAATAAGATATTTCACTTTACTTTTATTATAAAAAAAAAATAAAAAAACGTTCATAGCGCCAATTTTGTATTCATTCACGTATATATTTTTTATAAATAAATGTCTTTAATGTAAATGATTTTAAATAGGGAACTGGGAACGTTATTGAATAATATTTTTAGTATCAGCACAAATTCTGTAACATCACCAATTTGTTTTTTAATTAATCAAAGTAAAAGTAACAACTTTGATATTACCTATAGGGAATTAGTCACATTAACACTAAAAAAATTGTTAAAATTTTGACTTTAGACTCATTAATACAGAAAGGTCTACTACTAAAACTTACTTGAATTTGTGAAGAAATGCAATGTAGAAGGATCCCTCGCCTCATTGGGGGTAGCCTCACTGAACACCGACGGCGCCGCCAAATCGGGATGACCCCCAGAAACATAATCCTGCCTGTGATACTTGTCAGGATGGGGAAAAACCAATCTGTGAACACTACAAACAGTGGGAACTAAAACTACAACGTTGTCATAAGTCTCATGAATAGAAACTCCGTCTAAAATCGGGGTATCCACAAACTTGTATCTTATACGATTCCCGGCAAGGTTTATGTCAAGACTGTGCTCAACTAGTTCGAGCACATCGTGGCTGATCCTCCTACAACAGCAGTTTTAGGCCAACTTTCACAAGTCACTTGTATTACCAATAAATAAATCGATTTCGCGTGTTGTACTTGGTGGAGTCTCTGTAGTGAAAGCCGTTTGCCCTTTCGGCCACTTTTATGTCTTGGAGGGTGCCTTGTGTGCCGCCTGAAACGAACATAACCTCACTTTCGGTGAAGGGGGCAACGGTGAACTTTACCTGTGTTTACGCTGATTTCTCGCCACGGGTCACACGCTGTTTGGTCGGGGATCACCTCGCGGTAACCGAGGGCAAAATCCGACATTTCTTTTTTAAATTACACGAACGGAGGTAAATAACAAAGATAGGTTAGAATAACGGACTACACCAACGTGAAGTCAGCCGTTGGTTTGTGACAGATGTTTGAAGCCACATGGCGGGAAAAAAACCTGTTGAACCAGATCAACACTGGTTTATTTTTATATTCAAATTTACAACAAGTGGATAAAAGACAATCTAAGACATGAAGTTTTTAGGCATTTCAAATATCACAATATAAATCTTTAACAAATAGGCAACATTTAGAAATAATATCAATACTAAACTGTGACACTTTTAAAAATGCTACACCAGTAATCTTGTGAATATGGAAGCTACGACCAGTATTGTGGTCGTAATCCCAAATGTGGATGCAGAACCGCATGGTTTCTGGACGGCATCGAAAAACTTGTTGTTGAGAGATTCATACCCTGCAAAATTGGGGCAATGCTGCACAATCGCGTCGCCGAAGCACGTTTTGGACAACTTCAAGTCACTACAACAAGTCACTTAGTAAGGCAACAATGCGAAATACCGAACCTACAAGCAAAGATGTTTCTTGTCGACCACCGCATCAAAATTGGCAAACAATTTCCTGAAGCAGTCACCGACTTGAGCACCAGCCTGACCTTGTTTGAGGGCAGCTCTGCACTCTTTTCCTTGAGTACTGAAGAAATCTGTAAGGGCCCAGTAGATATTTTTAATAATTTCGGGTTTTACCTACTTTCAATATTTTTTCCTGCACAGGCAAAATTCAGGAATTCCACAAAACTTTCGTACAGAAACTGTGGTAGGTACTGTTCTTCTTTTGGCAGACATGGCCCCATGTCCTTCGCCAGCTGCTTCATCAAACCAATCAGTTGCACTTTCTCATCATTGCAGAACTGTTGTTTTCCATTTGGCAAGAGGCTGGCCGTGTAGCTCAGGTAATCCGAAAATTGGCTTAAATGGGTTTTGACTTCATCGAATGAGGAGGCATCAGTGCTGTACACTCTGCACCTGTCGTATATGAATCGTTGGATTTTGCTAACATTGCCTGCGGTGTTCTGGGATAACACATTCAATATGAGACTGCCTGCTGAAACAGTTTTTATTTATTGGCAGTGAAAACAGGTAGATAAGAGCATTTTTACTTTAATGCCAATGTAACCTAAAATATTGAAGAGGTCGGGAAAAAGGTTTGCGTAACCCAATCAAGAGCATTAATTGAAAACAATTGAACTGCACCCACCAATAGAAATGCTCTATCCATTTATTTACAAACTTCCTCGAAATTTAAACATACGAACCCAAAATAGCCAAGCCCAAAACATGCATGGTCCACTAACTGCACTAGCGTATGCGAATCAAAATTCTTCAGCGATTCTCGTGTTTACCACCTACTGAATCACTCAATATTCTCGGGATCTCGGGAGTCTCAACTTCCCAGTTGTTGTCCGTTTCTAGGAATATCCAGGCGCCGAGAGTCCGCGCTCCTACGTCATTCGACCTTCCTTCTCCCCAATAATGCAATAATTTCTAGCAGCGCGTCCAAGTGTAGAAAAAGCTGCATGAAATAAAATGAATTTGCAATTAGCGACCTAGAAACCCATTTTGTTGATCGGTGTAATGTTGGTTGCTGGCAATCAGGCAATGACAACAGGTAACTATGTTAATATCGCGGCTTCTCAGTTTCCGGAACCTTGGAAGCTTGCCAAAACTTATGAAGTGTTTACCACTCATTTACGCGTGCCAATCGATATTAAAAGAGCAAATAAATTAGTCTGTTTGATGGTACGTGACGATACGCATGACGTGCAAGGGATTTTTGTGGCACGCGAGCGCATTATCTGCAAATTTAATCTTTCTGAAATGTTATAAGACCAGGAAGCATAATGCGGTAATATACCTTATTTTCTCTAGCTGCTCGTGGAAACAATATGGAAAATAAGCAAAAACAAAAAGAAAAGAAAGTGGACCAAAAGGGACTTCAAAGGCCGCTACTGGCCCGAAATCCCTGAAGGTCAATATTAGAGTCAACTACCTGGAGGAAGTTGACTTACTCTCCGACGATTGACTTTCGGGAACTTCAAGGGCAAAGGTCCAGAAACTCACGAAACAAGGCAAGATGACCTGCCTTTTGGCAACTACGTCGATGCCAAAAGGCAAGTCATCAGGGAAAATTTCCTGAAGGCCACTAGCGCAAAAACATCGACGGAAGTAAAACAGCCAAAGAAAAGGCAAATATCAGAGGGAACCACTCCACCTATTGTCAAGCCGCAGGCAAAAAAGGCTAAAGCAGGGCAAATGTCCTACAGCAAAGCCATGTCTGCGGTGAAGGTAGCGGTAGTGGAGGAAGGTTACCCCACGTTTCAGATGGCAAAGGAAAGGCTTGAAGCTGTCCAAAAGGCCATCATGCGAGAGTCGGAGAAGCGGATCCCGAAGGTCCACACTTTGAAAAGTGTACCTTTAGGCCAGGCAGCGCGGGATAGCTGAAGGAAATCGTCACCACCTTGAGACCTTGGGAGAGCGCTGTCCTCAAGACTCTTTTGGGTTTCCTGCACGGTGTATGTGTCGGACGACCATGATGGCGAAAGACCCTCACAAAGGCAGATTGTGGCCAGGCTGACGGTGGCATTGACGATGGAAAAATTCCGGAATCCTAGAGAGACGGACTGGCAAGGATATGTTAAATCCCTCATGAAATCTCTCGATAGATCAGAATTTGCCATCAAAGATCTTGCGGTGGAGCAGATGAACGAGGCCATAAAGAGGCCATAAATACGGTTTGGTGGAATAATCATCTAGAACGACTAAGAGTCCAGGTGAGAAGGCTGTTTAATAAAGCCAAGGTCAACCACGACTGGAATACGCAGTATAACAAAGAGACCCGAAAAGCCAAAAGGGACTCGTGGAGGAGGTTCTGTTAGGAGTTAGAAGAAACTTCTGCAGTCTCCAGAATCCACAAAGTTCTGGCTAAGGAGGGCGCTGCGAGCAGGGTAGGCTTCCCAAAGAAATCTGATGGAACCTACACAGAGACGGCAGAAGAAAGTCTAAGAGAACTAACCGAAGCCCACTTTCCGGGCTCATAGATTTTGTCAACTACGGAAGGACCTATCCAGTCTAAGGAGGAACCGAAAAGGCCCAAGAAAACAGACTGGAAACTTGCCAGCAAAGTTGTAAAACCAGACATAATCAGATGGGCTCTGGATAAATTTAAACAATTCAAATCCCCAGGGGTGGACGGGATCTGTCCAGTACTCCTTCAAAGGGGCAAGGAGGTTTTAATCCCACATGTGCAAAATCTACAGGGCTAGTATAGCCTGGGGTTATGTGCCAAAAGAGTGGCGAATGGTGAAAGTTGTATATTTACCAAAGGCAGATAGATTAGTAGAACATACACCAAAGTCATTCAGACCCATTAGCTTATCCTCTTTTTAAGTGAAGACGTTGGAAAGAGTCGTGGATAGGTACATAAGAGACAAAGTACTGATCAGAAGGCCATTGAGCGAACGTGAGTACGCGTAGCAGCCGGGAAAGTCAACGGACTTGGCGCTGGACGACCTTAACAGGCTATTATCCAAATCATTGAAGGACAAGGAAATTGCTTTGGCCACTTTCCTTGGTATAGAGGGAGCATTTAACAACGCCTCCACTGTGTCCATTGTGAATGCTCTTAAAGAAAGAGGAATTCCCGAACTATTGTGTAGATCGATAAATGCCGAGCTAAGAGATTTATTATTCTTAAGGGGCGCGGTTCAGACCCCGCTGCACTGAAGCTTCAGCTTATTGTGCCCCACTTAGCAAGCTTACTCCATAAGGCCTGTGCTGTTGATGAACTTCAGCACAGAATCTATGGGCATATGTTTTATGTCATTCGGTTCAACATACGTCAACCCGAAGTGTCGAAGCCTCCCCGCCTCAAGCGCTGGACACTCGCATAGTATGTGTAGTGGAGTTTCTTCCTCCTCCCTGCACATCCTACAATCAGGATCTTGCTTCACCCCGATTGTGGTGAGGTGTTTCGTGAGACAGCAGTGTCCCGTGAAGAGTCCAACTACCTTTCTCAGTTGTCCCCTGCTCAATCTCAGGATTTCTTCTGACCGGTTTTTCGACGGGCCTTCCATGAACATCCGCGATTGCCTCTGTCCAGGAATGTTATTCCAATGGATGTGGTGTTCTCTGTTGATATAGCCCTGAATCATCATTTTTGCAGTCTCATGTGCGATCCCACAAGTGGGCTCTGGGCCTATCAAAGGTGTTTTCGCTCCCTCTTTGGCTAGGAGGTCAGCTTTTTCATTTCCTTCAAATCCCTTGTGTCCCGGCACCCACCACAGAGTCACTCTGTTGTGTTTTGCCAGTTCCACAAGCGATTCGAGACATTCTTTCACAACTCTGGAGCGTACTTCGACACTCTCCAGAGCTTTAAGCGCTGCCTGACTGTCAGTCATAATGTGGATCCGCCTGTTTGCACAGCCCCTCCTCATTATTTCCCCGGCACAGATGTCAATCGCAGTGATTTCTGCTTGGAACACGGTTGCCAAGGAGCCCAGGTTGATGCTCATGTCATCCCCCGGTGCTTCTCCAGCTACCCCTGCCCCAGTGCTTTTTGTTGTTTTGGACCCATCCGTGTACCAGATGGTTCCGTTGTTATTCCTCAGTTTCCGGGTATCGACCCTCTCCTCCCTTCTCGGTATGACTACCTCGAAGGGTTTACAAAAGTCATACTCTGTCCTGAGTCGGTCCGATTGCATGCTCAGCACGCAATCGTTCCGTATTTTCCCAAATATCTCGGTGTGGTATCCCCTTCTAACGTGGGTCTTGCCATATCCGGCACTTACAAGCCTGTATGCTGCCTTCATTGCCTCCGATTTCACCAAAAGGTGTAGCGGAGGGAGGTTCAGGAGCACTTCCATGGCTGCGGTAGGCGTTGTATTCATTGCTCCCGTTATTCCAAGGCAGGCAAGTCTTTGCAGCTTCCCTAAAAGCCTTGTAGCGTGCTTTCCAGACGCCTTATGCCACCAAATTATCGAAGAGTATGTTACCGTGGGAATTATGACCTTGGTGTAGAGCCAGTGAACCATTTCTGGTTTTAATCCCCACGTCTTTCCCACCATGCCTCTACAGGCCCATAGGGCCCGAGTAGCCTTAGTGGTGATGTATTCTAGATGGGGTTTGAAACCAAGTTTGGTATCTAGCATTAGTCCCAAGTACTTGACTTCTTTCCCTATCCGCAATTCTTTTCCCCACAGTCGGAGCCTCTTCAAATCGATGAGATTCCTCCTTCTTGTGAAGACCATGACTTCAGTCTTATCGGGGTTAACCGACAACTGTTTCTCAGTGCACCATCTCTCGACGACTGTCAGAGCCCGCTGCATGATTTCTGATACAGCCCCTCCGAACTTGCCGCTTACGAGTATGGTGATATCGTCTGCATAACCTTGTGCGTGAACTCCTGTCTGCTCCAGGTTCCCCAGGAGGTCGTCGACCACGAGTGACCACAATAAAGGCGATAAAACGCCTCCCTGTGGGCATCCTCTGGCCGCCACCACCCCCCTAGTTACCGGGCCGATGATGCATGAAATCTCTCTGCCTTTTAAGGCCGAGTCGATCCATTCCACTACCACAGGGGCTATACCCCGCCTCTTAGTTGCTTTCGCAATAGAGTTGAATGAGGTGTTATCGAAAGCACCCCCTATGTCCAGAAAGGCCCCCAACGCAATCTCTCGATTTTCCAGGGTTCCTTCTATCCTACGAGTAAGCTCGTGGATGCTCATCTCGCATGATTTTCCAGATTGATAGGCAAACTGGTACCGATGTAAAGGGGCGTTTACCAGAACATCGTCCCTGATATACCTGTCAATCAGTTTCTCCAAGGTCTTAAGGAGAAATGATGTTAGGCTTATTGGTCGAAAGGATTTCGCCCGGGCGTATGATTCTCGCCCTGGTTTTGGTATAAATACCACTTTCACTTTCTTCCAGCCCATTGGCACGTACTTCAAGGCCAGGCTGGCCCTGAGTAATGCGCACAGGGGGGAGGCTAATTCCTCGAATCCCTGTTGAAGCATCAGCGGAAGAATTCCGTCGATTCCTGGAGATTTGAATGGTTTGAAAGATTTCACTGCCCATCCAAGTCTTGTTTTGTTAACCAGCCTATCGGCAAGTTTCCACTTCTCCCTGGACGCCCGATGACTCGGTATGTCTAGGTTTGGAGTGTTTGTTGCATTTGCCGAGGATACACTCCCCGGGAAGTGTGTCTCTAGAAGGAGTTCCAGAGACTCCTCACTCGATTCAGTGTATCCCCCATGAGGTCTTTGCAGAGTTCCAATCTTACCCCGATTGTCCCTCAGCAAGGCTTTCTGGAGTTTGGCACATTCCGGAGTTCTTTCGATCTCCTCACAGTGCCTCCTCCATGAGGTGTTTTTCGCCTCCCTCACTGCGTAACCATATTCTAGACGGGAAGTCTTGTATTCTTCCCATCTCCCAGTCCTTTTTTGCCCTGTTGAACAATCTCCGTACCTCCCTTCTCATCTCGGAAAGTCCACGGTTCCACCACTTGGTCTCCCGTTTGACCTATCTCTCTGAGTGGGCAGTTGTTCTCATAAGCTCTCCTTATGGCTGCTGTAATGCATTCGTTCATTATTTCAACTCCCGCCGGAGTTTGAGGTCTCGAGGGACATTCTTCCAACCCCTGGACTAGTTCCTCTCTGTAGAGTTGCCAGTCACAGTTTCTTGGATTTCTGTACCTTTCGACCGTCTCCGGCGGGGATTCAATATCGAATCTTACGTACCTGTGATCCGAGAGCGTAGGTTCAGATGAAACATGCCACTCACGAATAACTCGGCACACGAACGGCGTACCTAACGTTATATCGATAACCTCCTGCCTTGTCGCGGTGATAAAGGTAGGTTCGTTACCGCGGTTTACTACTTCTAGCTTATTACTAATAATAAATTCTAAAAGTGACTCACCTCTTCTGTTGGTCCCTGAACTTCCCCACACTATATGATGGGCGTTGGAATCACAGCAGAGCACTAGCTGCGTGTTGGTTTCTTCGCAGTATTCTACCAGTCGTCTAACCTCTGGTGTTGGGGGTTGTCCCGCTTGATCGTATGGTAGGTATGCGGATCCGATTATTATTTCTCTCTCGCTTCCTGCCATAGTGATTTTTATCTTGCCTGCCATGAGGTCCTGACCACTAAGCCCCCACATTGGCAGTGTATTCGTTTTTGTCTTTGCAAGTATGCAAGCTCTTGGATGACTTCCTCCTGGTGCTAAGAGCTCCCATTCGTTCCCCATCCTGAGTCCTCTGATCTGGTCCCTATATACCCATGGTTCCTGAATCAGCACGATATCAATATCG
This sequence comes from Diaperis boleti, assembly GCA_963583935.1. Classification (NCBI taxonomy): domain Eukaryota; kingdom Metazoa; phylum Arthropoda; class Insecta; order Coleoptera; family Tenebrionidae; genus Diaperis; species Diaperis boleti. The sequence goes on from OY757242.1 coordinate 13,380,223, forward strand.
CTATTAGTTATGTATCTTTGCAGAGCAGCTGACGCCGCCTTGCAGTGATGCATGTTTATCTGTAAGGCCTTGAAGATGCCCACGTTTTTCTTCATCCCCTCGGATGACACAAGGGTCCTATTCGGCCCCTTGTTCGTCTCCTTGGGATTCGGGTGTCGGATCGGGAGTATTCCTTGCGGTCCCCCCCTCCTCAACCTCCATCCCTTCGGATTCTTGCCTGCCTCTCCCCAGGGCTTTAAACACCACCCTGGAGAGATTCAGGTATGGCCTGCACTGCAGCTCCTCCCGGATTTTAGTCCAGGAGTGCTCATCCAGTAGGATGATAAGTTGCTGTCCCCTGGGGTCCAGCCTCCTATTCACTACTGACCAGCTTTCTGTCTTAAGACCTGGATTTTGTGTCTTAAGACGCCGCAACACGACTTCCGGTTCCTGTTCAGGCCCCGGAATCCATGTCATCACCCTCACGGGTTTCGGGATGTCCTTAGCGTCGACAACACTAAGTTCCGCCCCTTCCCAGGGTACGCTACCTGTGACCACCCGCACCAGCCATTCCCTGGTGGGCTGGTCGGTGCAGGAGGCGAGCAGGTAGCCCCCCCGGAAATTTACGGCGGAGAACCTGGGGGCAGGCTCCCCTTCTTGTATTTCGTCCAGAGCCTGAATCAGTGCGGTCTTGATCAGATCCGCCTGATCCTCGCTGAGGACGTTTGCTGGATATCCATGCGGCAAAATTGCCATCTGGATATCCGACACGGCCGCCGCAAATGATACAGTGGGCCTGGTAGGCCCACCCCTCCTTTTTGGCGGACGTGTTTTGTCGCTGGGAGTGCCCTCTGGCAGTCGTCGGCGTTTTTTGCCCCCGACTGCCAGAGAATTCCCCCTGCTTTCGGTACTGGTTCCCGGTTCCGCAGTCGAGCTTGTGCCCGCTGTAGAGCCTGGGGTCCTCGCGGCCCCCTGTCCACCAGCAGGTTGCAAACCCTTCTGTTTTTGTTTCTGGAGCCGTCTTTTGGCAGCTCCGGACAATCTCCTGGGTGGATCCGTCCTTTCGGAACCTCCTCCCAGGGGTGTGTTTTGGTTTTCAATGTTGGTATCCATAAATGGTCCCACGAGTATGAGGGAAAGGGTGGTCACTATGCGCAGTGCCCTCTGTACGCATAGAAGGCTACATACAACAGGGTTCGCCTGGTGCCCTGAGGTTTGCCGCTAGTGGCCGAGCTGCCCCCCGGCCATGCATCTTTTCGGCGCGCGCAATACCTTAAGATTGGGGAGGTTTTTATAGTGGTACCTCATCCACGCGGCCAGACAATGAAGCCAAGCCCCCGTGCCCCCTGCCTGCACTACCCCCACCATGTGTGGAGGGTCGTTGCACAGGTCAGGCGGTTTACGGTATGTGTCGCACGCTGGTCCGCGGCGAGAGGCTTTCGTTCGGCGCAGCAAGGGTTTTAGACCTTGGTCCTCCCTACTAACCCCCCACTAACTAAAGTCGGTGAAGACTCTAGCCATTCTCCTATCCGCCACCTGGAGACGCGCCTGGTAGGTAGCTCAACCCCCAGGGAGCTAAGAGATAGGACAGTGGTGTCCCAGCTTGGCACGGCTACCATAGCGGCACAAACGGGGAGAGGCTGCCCGCAGGGAGGAGTGTTATCGCCGCTATTATGGGCAGTTTTGGTTGACGACCTAATCTGCAAACTAGTCCAAGACGGCTTTCAATGTTTCGGGTACGCAGACGACCTGATTTTGGTAATCCGGGGAAAGTTTCCAGGGGTTATAACAGAGCGAACACAAAAGGCGCTTAATCTGGTGGACAAGTGGTGCAAGAAGGAAGGGCTGTCGGTGAACCCCAATAAAACCACAGTTGTACAGAATCATCTTTGACCAAAAGCTTACGTGGAACCAACAAATACAAAAAATTACGCATAAGGCTCGCATCGCTTTGGGGAGGTGCAGGCAGCTATGCGGAAAGACCTGGGGATTGAGTCCAAAAATGATTCTGTGGCTATACACAAGGGTAGTGAGACCCATGTTAACCTATGGATGGGTGGTGTGGTGGACAAAGACGCTGCAAGTAGGCGGGATAAGGCTATTAAGTGGCGTGCAAAGGCTTGCATGTTTGAGCGCCACGGGAGCCATGAGAACCGCTCCTTCAGCAGCACTAGAAGTCCTGATGGACCTGCCATCACTACACATTTACATTCAGGGAGATGCTAAGGTCGTCATGTACAGCCTAAAGCACGGGCAAAAACCCATCAGTCAGAGGCACGGTGGGACACACCTAAAACTCTGGGAGGAGCAAGAGAGGGATACCGTTCTCGGGACGCCCAGTGATGCAATGACTCCACGTTTCAACTTCCAAAGAAATTTCAAAGTCATTATACCAGAAAGAGCAGACTGGGACAAAGTTCCCCCTGTCAAGGCTGAACTGGTTTGGTACACCGATGGCTTGAAGACCGAAAAGGTTACTGAAGCCGGTATCTACGGGGAAAAATCTAAGGAAAAGATCCAGATATCCCTAGGTCAATTCGCAACGATTTTCCAAGCGCAGATAGTGGCAATTGACCACTGTGTGAAGGAGTTATCAAGGAATGCCTTGTAAGCCAAAACGATCGCCATATACTCTGACAGCCAAGCGGAATTAAAAGCAATACATTCCTTCCAGATAAATTCACCACTGGTATGGGATTGCACACGTTCTCTAAAATAAGTGGGCAGTAGGAATAGATTATTCCTTGCCTGGGTACCTGGTAACGCGGGTTTCAAGAGTAATGGAACGGCGGATGAGCTCGCTAGGACAGGCTCAATAAGCCCCCTAATTGGCCCGGAACCCTTTTGTGGCATAAACAGAAGTACGGTCAGGTCTACGATAAACAGGTGGATCCGTACAAAATCTCAGGAATAGTGGGAGAACACCCCAGGACAGAGACAAGCAAAATGCTTCCTTAAAGGGAGAAAATCTGAACTAACAGCAGACCTCCTAAGTCACGACCGTAGGACAGTGAGAATAATAGCTCGATTGCTCACAGGGCACTGCCGACTCAATAGGCATTTGAGCCAGCTAGGCTTGGCAGAAGAAGACCTTGTGCAGATTTTGCCAGAAAGAAGAGGAAACAGCCCAACATGTGCTCTGGCACTGTGAGGGTCTATGTAGGGTAAGGTTTCAAATACTCGGCGAGAAAAAACCAAGCGCAGAGGAATACATGCGGGGATCGCTGTCCAGGCTCTGGAGTCTAATTAGAAAGACCAAACTTGACGGCGTTCTCTGAAGATATGGAGGATCCACAATAGACCTCAATGGTCGCGGTGAAGACAGGCCTCCTAAATCCAATCTTAATGTTAATCTTACTTTATGTGAAGTTCAATTATAATTATACTCGCGCCTCATTACAAAAGTTATAATGTGTAGTTCCCTCTTTTCGTCGTTAGTTAGCGCCACATCCCAAAGAGAAAAGCAGAAAACCCCTTTGGTACCTGCTTTATATACTGCGCCTTCTGCTATCATCATTCATACCAAAGATCCGGCTTTGTTGCTATTCGGGATCAGCTATTGTGGGTATAGGTTGAGACACTTTTGGAATGAGGCGTTTCGTATAATTATAATTGAACTTCACTTAAGGTAAGTTCGTTTAATTATTTAATTATACTCGCGCCTTATCCCAAAAGTTATAATGTGTAGATGCTTAGATTTGAGCAACAAAAGTTTTTTTTTCATGGTAAACTTGAGCAAGGAACAGGTAAAAAACGTGAGAAACTCTAAATCTAGTTAACCTAAGAGTTCCCTGGTCTGGGCTTAAACCGGCTATAGTCAGCGACACGGAGAATTCAATTCATAGAACACCTTCAATTCTGTAGAATGGAAGTCGCAAAGATTGCCCTATTGTCGAGCGGTCTGTTGTAAACTTGTGCAAACATTTTTGAGCCGTTAGACCACCCCGCTCTATCTCGGATCACATCGATGCTGACATGGAGCTAGCTGAGTGACGAGTACTGTGGGCCGTAAAGATTTCAGTGTTGGGGCCACTTTCTCTTAAGGTCTTCTTTATCCATTGACTCAGCGTTTGCCATGTTGCTACCTTGAATGAGCGTTTAAGCGTTAACAGCAGGGTGTCCGTGTTTTCGGGTCTTAGCTGTGCTGTTCTATCGAGGTACGCTTTGAGGGTAGTGGTAGGGCAGATATTAGGATTTGAGGGATAAGACGGGAGGTGTAGCACCGGCTGCGCCCTGTTCGAACCTGAGGTTTTCAAGTGTGCTGTGATCCATACGTCAATGCTGGTTTCGGATATGATCACATTTCGGACCTCTATAGCGGCAAGCGTTTGGACACGGTGAGCCGTTGTCAGTGCCAATAGTGTGGCTAATTTTGGGGACAATTGTTCCAAGCCTAAGCTCGCAGTACTCCCTCAGCTCGAGATGAGGTTCGAGACCTGGGTAGGGTCCCAGGTTGAGTTGCCCCTGAAAAAGCGTTTAACTCGGTCATCCTGTCCAACGTTCGCATCCCCCAGCAGTGCGATAGCGGACCGTTGAGTATTCAGCGAGCCGTAGGACATACTTGCCTTGAATTGGGCAGATAGGAAGTCCAGGACCAGTTCCGGTGGGCTAGAGAATGGTGACACACTCCGACTGTTGCAGAACTCCCACCATAACTTAAGACTGGTGTTGTACTGTTTGAGGGTAGCTGTCGATAGGGAAGCCAAGAGGATGGTTAGTGATGACTCGTGCGTGTTCGTCCGCGCCAGCGCTGCCCGCACACAAGCCCGGACACCAGGGTAAGCTGCGCTGCTAGTTGAGGCTGGGTGCGGTAGCGGACAAACTGCCTGGGCAGCTTGTTGCTGTTGGGCGATTGTTTGGATGGTGCTGAGTGGCTGCTGCGTTTGAATTCCCGATGAAACTTCGGCCTGTCCTGGCGGGTTACTAGGGGGCGCTGCGGGCGGTGTCCGGACAGGCCTTTGGAGTTTAAAGGTTTTGGTGTGGAGGTGGTCTGGAGTTCAAGGCTGGCTCTCTACAAGCTGTTTAGCACTTTCAAGCGCTCCTCTATATCGTCCCCAAAGGGTTGCGCTGTAACTGGCACCTGGTCAAGAACTTACTTCCACTCCTTGGTCAGGCCCAGACTTAGGAGGGCTCGGCGGTCCAAGGATTTGGATCTATGGATGCGCAATGCATCGTTCGCTAGTTAGAAACACTTCAGCATTGCCCCGGTAGGTTTCCTCCTTCGTTGTCATCACCCTCTTCATCCGTAGCAGGGGTGTTGTTGTTTTGAATCAGCAGGATAACTGCCCGACTTAGGGCGGCCATTGCTGCGCCTAACTCTGCGCCTGATTCGAGACTATTCTCTCTCATTTTAATTACTTGGTTGAGGTGAGCTGGTGCCCTTACTGGTAATAGCACCTAACAGGGCTTAGGCAAACACGTTGTCGAGGAGCCACCCTTCACTGGGGCGGTAACCCACTCTCCATCAGGAGATAGTGTAGCTAACTTGGGTTTTTAAGATACTCCATTAAAAAAGTACATGGAAATGTATTAAGACTTTAAATTCAGTAAAGTAATTTGTCAGTAACAAAATTAATGTTATTTCACATCTATTTGTGCTTGTAGAACATTTCAGTTGTGGAACTTTAATAACATTGTCACATTGTCAAATTTGCTTTAGTCAATTCACCAGATATAATTATATTTCCTATCGGTCTCTGTCATATCTTCATGGCCTTCAATATTCTTGCACCTGTCACAGTTTTGTATTTGCACGCTCTGAATGTAGAGCAGAGAGAAGAAACAAGAGAACGAGAAAAAGGAGAAATTGTGAAGGAAATTATTAAGAGGGTAATATATAGGAAGAATGAAGAAAGGAAAAGGGGTAGAAAAAGATATACTACAAAAAGAAGCGTGGATGTATGCAATAGCAGAAATAATAGAAACACTGAGGGAAATAGTAAACGGCGTCTGGCAAGACGAGGGATTTCTAAGTCAATAGAGGATGGGTTTACCAAAAAATTGAAAAGAAAAAAGTGGGGAACTACCGAGGAGTAAGTTTGCTGAGAACGGCATACAAGAACTACGCAATGATACTAGAAGGGAATACTAGAACTAGAGAAGAAATAATTGTTACGAACTACTCGAGCGGGTTTCAGAAATGGGAGAAGCGAAATCGACTACGTATATATCTTGAAACACCTAAAAGATAAAGAACTTGATAAGAAAGGGGGAAGGTATGCGCGTTATTTTGTAGACCTAGTAGTTTATTCGCGGCATACATAAGCGACCTGGAAGGAAACCTAACACTAGCGCAGGCAGAGGGAGTAGTTATAGGAAACATGTTGCATATGCAGGCGAAGGAAGCCAAAGAACGTGGAGAAATAAAAAAATATGATTTTAACATCTATGAGACTATCCCCGAGCTGCTACGACCACCCCCGGCCACCGCCCCTTGTCACAGTCGACCACGCCCTTCGCATCGAACCAGTTATAAGCCGATATAAAATGCTTCCTGGTGTCGCATCGGGATGACTCTGGCATCATTGTAACCTCGTTTGAAAGACGACGCAGTGATAAGCCTCCCTGCCTACTACATTCCGGTCGGGACTTCCGGTTTCTAGCCACCGCCTGCCGGGAACACTTCGGCATCCTCCGATTGATTGACTGCGAGGGCCAGGCTACCGGCCGCGCTTAATAACATTCGGACGGGTTTTAAAACACATCCCCCCTCCCGGCAACCGGACCAGAAGGTCCCATCCCCTGCTATTCCCGACTACCCCAACCATCACCGGAGAAAGCTCACTACGACCAAGAGGAAAGGGTGCATGTTAAGTGTTGTGTAAATAGTTGCCTACAGGGTGTTTATTAAAAAACTGTCACACCACGTGTTCTTAGAAAGCGTCACAAGAAATAATAAAAAGTAAACGAATTTAAATTACCAAGGCCGTGCACCTGAAATTTAAACATATAACATATAAAAATAGTTTACAGTGTCACAGCGGGATTTTCATTTCCGTCATCGGAAAATTAGCGCGCTGTGAACGACAATAAATGCTTCCGGAATGGTTCGTACAACATGAAGAAGAAGCGCGCTCCGAACGCCGCCATTCCGGATCCGATACGATGCCCGGAGCCGGAAGAAAATGCATTAATAAGACTCTCACTCTTCGGCATTGCGACAAGCCGTGTGCCTCAGCCTACGTAATCATCACCCCTCTCGTGGGTCTATAAGAGAGGCTGCGCTCCCTTAGATAGAGTAGAGATAATAGTGATCTCTCCGAATAACCATCCGACCTTCCTGCTTCCTTCCTAGTCCTTTCCGGTAATTAGCCGCCGTAATCAAGCATACTGGTATTTACTGGTCACCGGGCAGGTTGGGTCCAGACGGGGGATCTCACGGTTCCACGCTGTCCAAGCTTCAAAGTTCAACCAGATCGATATTTTTCTTTTTCCTGCTGGCTAGCCCGGACCACCCCCGACCTCAAATCCCCGCCCCGCGAGCCGGGCGAGACGAATTCCGGGGGGAATGCCGATAACAGTATACAGAGTGTACCATCACCGTTGTCATCAACCGCTCGCAGACAGAAACTTATAATAACCGAACCACCGCATACAAGGGGGCAGGTAACAAAGAAGTCTATAGGGCGCACCGTAACTTTTGTCACCGACCGCTTGCAGACCGAAACTTGTAATAATCGAACCACCGTATACAGGGGGCGGGTACATAGCCGTATACAGAGTGGTCCGTAACTTTTGTCACCGACCGTTAGAGTACCGAAGTTGTAACAACCGAACCACTGTGTACACGAGGCGAGTACACCGACTTTTAGCTACCCGTGGTCCCGTGGAGCGTACCACGTAAAAAAACTGGCTCTCGAGACAACTCAACAAAAATTCGGTTGCGACATAAGAAGGAGAGGGCTGATGTACGAAAGGTTAGTTACAGGGTGTCATGATGGATGGAGCATAAATATAGGGATGGAAGGAGTAGGAGAAGCTTGAAGCAATCCAAGCCAAGTACTGGAGATGGATACTAGGATTGGATAGAGAAACGCCAGCCTACATAGTGCTGGAAATAATAAAGATTTACAAAAGTTTTGGAAAGAAATAAAGAATTAGAAGGCGGAAAGAGCAGGAATAGAGAAAAGAAAATGCTATGGAGGAAATAGAGAGGCGAAGAAATAATGGAACAAATCAATTTAATACACTGAGAGAGGTAGTCGAGACTGACCGAGATGTACAGAAGCAGGAAAGGAGAACGAAGATTAAAAAGTCAAGGTATAACAACTTCTGGAAATAGGGAGATGAGAGAGTGTGGAGAGAATGAGCAAAACGATAGAGCACATAATGAAAGAATGTGATGAGATGAGAGCGGAGAGAGAAGACTGGAAATTGCTGTTAAAAGAAGAATGGAAACGACTAAGCTGGATGAAAGGAGTATTAAACAAAAAAAAAAAGAAAAAAAGAAAAAAAATTAAAAAGAAATTAAAATTAATTATATTAGCTTTAAACACTTAAAATTTATAATTGTATGGGAAAAAATAGAAAAATTATTCTTGCTAAAAAATAATGCCATATTTTTTATTCCCTGTGCATTATGATTACTAGTTTTGATCAATAATTTAAAACTTTTTCTTTAAACACTCTTTATTTTCTATAGCCGTTAATAATAAAACCAGTAGACATCCCAATATCGTGAAAATTTCCCTTATATTGATTTTATCGCGGCTGGCAGATTCTATTAAAACCGTCTCTCATCACTCCAATTATGTGTACACAATACAAGGTACCTAGTCCAGTCTGGAATTAGCATCTGGATATTTTTAGATCTTTCCATATTCTGGATGGATATTTTTGATGCGTGGTTATATTCAAAAGAAAATTATTTATTAAGAACATGTATTTTCCTTCATTTAGATACGTACAGTATTTTTAGACTGACATGTTTTGTAAACGCCGAGATTTCAATCGGTGCGCATCTGCGTTTTGTTTTTAAATCAATTTATTTGTAAATATTAAAGTACCCGAGAAAATAGTGACCAAATGAAAATAAAATATTCAAGCAAATGTTTATACACAAAAAAAAAATCTGTTTGTTTATTCTCCCTCGGATTCGCAATGAAGTCATCTGTACATTTTGGTCCACTCTTGTGTTGTCGTTGTATATTAAAGGTAATTAAAACAATAATAGTGCGTGTCAGCTCCGACGCGCGACTGGAGTTTACTCTTTAAATGCGATTGTCTTTGAATATACAGTAGGCAAACGGCGTAAATAAACGCATTTCTTTTATTCATATTTATTTATATTGATTCGATAAAATATTATACGTAAATCATGTTACCTAAAAATATATTACTTATAATTACATAAAACACATTGTTAGGAAGATTGATGTTCTTCACTATTTAGTTTCATTGCATAGGTTCTTATAGATGTATGGGACTCAAGTCTTGGAAAAATATTCTTGCCCCTGTCTTTGAACTCTGAACATCAAATTTCCTCCAGCCATGGGCGAAATGCGGCAGGAGCGGTGCGCCAGGGGCTATGGAATCAGTAGTGGGGAGGCGAGAGTTGACCGCCAGAAGCGAGCGGTTTAAGACATTTTAAGTTAGGCTTTTATTTTTTATAACATTCATTCATTTATAAAAGCAGGCTTGTTTTTGTGTTAAAAATATAAAACTTGCATCAGAGGCATCATAAGACATCACAAGAGAGATTTTTTTATTTAAGGCCTAGCTTCCGAGATAATGAGAAAAATGCAATAACATAACGATTCTTGTTAACGCGTTGACAAGTTAACGCTCGATTTTACTATCCATCAATTTGTCGTACCAGGCTTTAAAAATATCAGTTCTTAAGGAGTAAACTACAAATTTTTCCATAGAACATAATTATTACATAGTTATTCCAACAAATTTATTACAAATAATCAAAGCGTGTTCTAACTGATACAAAATTGTTGAACTGACAATGAGATCAATACATTTCTGATACAATGGTAATACTGATTTCAATTTGTCTGTTGGTGCTTCTGTTAACTTCGACGAACATAAATTGTCACTGATCTTAATAATCACATTTGGCACATCCTTAATTAAGAATTAAACTACAAGATAAAAAAGTCGTTGTTTTGAAGATATTAGATGGCCTAAGCTCTAAATTTAGAATACAAATATCACATGTTTCATCTGACTTCACAGAAGAATTACATTAAAATTTCGTAAATTGATGAGGAAGGTTATGACCCACACCAGTATGCTCGTGTAGGGAACGGACCCGTTCCCGCACAGTTTTCCAACGGATCGGAAAAACTGAAAATTCAACGTCCTGAAGGCAGCAAAGTACGGACAAGCGTGACTCAAGGCTTCCCCCATACAGTCACGAGCTGATTTCAAGTCGCTAAAAAAATAAATCATCACAGACGTTTAATTAAGAACGCAACAACTTACAAACACAAATCTTCGTATGTCAACACCTCCGCATTAAACATTTTCAGGAGCTGACAGGTGCAGTTTTTAAACTCTCCTCCTTCTTCGTATTCGAACAGCGCCTGTTTACAGTCGGATCCTTGATCGCTGTAGAAAACTGTAGGCATTCATTAATAGTTTTTTAATCTATGAAGTTTTACGAATAATACTTTCTATCGTTCTGTTTGCACAGACGAATTCGAGGAATTCCACAAATCCTTCGTACATAAAGTCGGGTATGTAGGTCTCGTTTGGATTGAGGAAGCATGGCTTGACATCTGTGGTCAGCTGCTTCACTATTGGGGCAATTTGGAATTTGGTTTCCGTGCAGAAGAGCATGTTCTTGCTGTCTTCTATTCCGTCGAAATATTCGTCCAAGTTTTTGAGGCGGGTCTTCATGTCTACGGCTATTCCGGGTTGGGTGGCGTCAGTGCATCTTGAACAGATGAAGGCTTGAATGGTGGAATTTTCGAAAATGGTTTGTTTTGCCCACGTATTGCTCGAAAATAAGACTGGAAGTAAATTAATTTTCAGTTATGTATATTTATAAAAGTACACATACAATGTGGTAAAATAAAAACCTAAAAAAAAATGTGTGTTTGGAGTCCACGCGCGACAGAAGTGAAACTTCTTGCTTATTAAGTATAGATAAAGATAAATTTCTACCTCTCCCTTCCCGTCTTCCCTTCCGGCCTTGAAAACTAGCACACGCCACGTGGCTACCCCCTCTTTCCTTTCAACCGCGTTGCATGCAGACTCTTCTCGTCTGCCGGTACTTAACTATTCCCCTCAGGGTATATTGGGAATTTCGTAACCATCGAAAATTTTACCCCCCCCCCCAAAAAAAAATGACTGAATTAAAATTAAAACCAAAAGTACGTAATAACCTTTTTTCACTACTAGCTTCAGAAATCGTTTTTGATATTTGACAAATTTTTCTCTCTATACAGGGTTAATCTAGACTGCCGTAGTTGATGTGTTGACGTGACATTTGCTGACTTTTTTATACATTACTACACTCATCCGACTTGACCGATGCAACGAACAAGTAAACCATGATGGGTAAACAATGCCGGGTGGCATTACGCTCATGTTGCACACTTCTCTTGCCGAATGTTATTTTTTGTGGACAAAATTTCATTTCGTTCCGTTGATTGGTGCAGAAGCCTATTCGGAACATAGAAACACAAATACAGTGAGCGGCAAAAGTATGGAATAAATTCATTAAAAATTAAACAATTTTTTTTTTTGGACGGGTCAGTTTTGGTTTATAAAAAGGAATATTTTTATCCCAAATTAAATTTCAAGCAGTCATTTGTTTTCGAGTGATGACGTCATCGATATTTTTTTTAAATAGAAATCCCCTATTTTTTTTCTTGATTCAGATAGCCCTTTTAATTGTCTAAACCTCAGTATAAAAATTTTGTTGTCTTAGATAATGAAAGTTTTGAGAAAAAAAAATAAATTTGATTTTTTTATGACACGCTGATCGCGAGTCCTCCACTCACCACTCAGAGCCGCGCATTGGTTCGACATCACAACACGCAGGGCTCGAGATCTATAAAAGGCGAACTGCTAGCGTGAAAACGTTAGGATGAATCCACCCGCCCGACCTGAAGGAAAAAGAGAGAAAGACGCTGAATGGGAGGACCCGACCAGGCTAAAGAAACCCACCGCCGGAAGTACCTGCCCCGCCACCCGCCGTCCCAACCCGCCAGCAGGAAGGAACGGACCCGAGTATCCCGGTGTCGACTGACTGCGCGGGGAGTTGGTCTGCAGCTCATTTCGCTACGTTGCGGTGTGGTCGGAAACACAGACCGCCTTTCTGGCTGCGAGCCGACCACCGGACCTTGTAAATAGTAGCTTCAAGAAGAGAGGGAGAGAGAGAGACCGTGTAGATAGTGTAAATAATAAAGACCACAATACCGATCCTGTATCTGTCTTACTTCCCTCCCGCCAAACTCAACAGCTGTCATGTGGAGCATACCACGTTAAAAAGTTTCGCTCGAGGCATTCCGACCTTAACCAGCGTCACAATACAAATAATAAAACACATTTTTAGTAAAGAATATCTTGAAATATGTTTTTTCCCTTATTCTAGAGTAGTCGGGTAAACAATATTTTTGGTTTTCCCATTTGGTGATGAGACGAAGTCACCGAAAATTCCAAGAAAAGGGTGTCAGAACGCTCAACGCTCTGAAGCGAAAATTCTCGCCGCTCTCCCGCTGTTCGACAAGACCAAACACCCTACGCCCAAAACGGCATCTTTAACCGCTTCTTAAAAATACTTCTGGACCTCCGATCGGGATGAAATTTTCACCGTTGTAACCGGAAAAATAGCGCGCAGCTCATGCAACTTTCTGGAAGTCGTTACGACCACCCCAAGCCGCCACCCTTGTCACCGCGGGCCACGCCCTTCGCACCGAATTATATAAGTGTCCAGGAAAAATGATTCCCATTATCGGATTGGGATAGGACCTACATCATTTTGATCAGCAAGAAGCGCGCTCCGGACCTCGCCACTCCGGAATCACTAACTTGTCCGGAGTCGCTGTCGTTCCGTCCGGAAGACTACATCGCAACAGGCCGCGCGTCTGCTAACGTCATCGTCTCCCCTCCAGCGTGTCCATAAAAGAAGCACTGCTCAGCCGCAGAGGTTGCGCAGAAGTGAGTCGCACCTCCACCGAAGAGGAAGTCCCAGCCGACCACGTTCTTTCCGGTCTCCACTTCCGGTTTCTAGCCATCGCCTGCCGGCGTTTTCTGGTTGGCTGACGGCGGGGGCACTCTGCCCGCGCGCCAGCCAGCCGTGCGCGTTTAGTCTGGACGGATCTCTTCCGGTTGCTACTTCCGGTTTCTAGTCGTCATCTGCCGGTGTTTAAATCCGGCATCTTCCGGTTGTCTAACGGAGGGCCCCTGCTCGCGAGCCAGCCAATTTTCCGCGTCTTTGTTAGCGTCCGGACGGGTCTTTCCGGTCGCCGTTTCCGGTTTTTAGTCATCGCCTGCCAGTGTGAAATTCCGGCACCTTACAGTTGTCTGACGGCGGGGGCACTCTGCTCGCGAGTTAGCTTAGTTAGACCAGCTTCGTGTTTTTCCCCGGAAATGCAACCCGGATCACACCTTCCCTACCCTTGTCACCTTTCACCGCCGCCACAGCCGTTGGGAGAGCGTCCCGCCCTTGAGAGGGAAGAGAAAGCGACAGGGACAGTGAAGATAGTGGTGTTGTAAATACTAAATATATTGTATATAGGGTGTTCATTAATAATTGTCACGTTGTCTAAAGTTATTTATTCCTTCCATGCCAAACTAGACAGCTGGCCCCTGGCGTACCGTACTCCATTGTAGCTACCCGTGGACACGTGTGGAGCATACCACAATAAAAAACTGGCGCTCGAGGCACCCGACCGTACTAAGCGTCACAGTAAATGCATAAATAAGTTTTTCGCTGTTCCCACTCTGTAGCAAGCAACATATAGTTGGCCATGTGAAAAACAGGTACTTTCCAAATTAACCCCAGCAACACTCTTTTTGCACTTTTATCCGACAGAGTACTCAATTTCGTCCGGTTTGAACTTTAAATATTTTTTTACGAAAAAGGGGTCACATTGGAGTCGTTACTTTCCATTGCAAATATTATTTGTTTGTCAAAAATTCCTTCAGATAGGTTGACCGGTATAGGAGTCTTTGTGAAACATAGAAACAAACAAACATTCAAAAATTTGAAACTGGAGAGCTGAAAATGCTTGCGAAATGTTAAATTTGCCGCCTGGACCACACTCGCAGCATCGCCACCAGAGCGGTCATGAGATTTACTACGGAACACTTCTTAACATAATTTGTATAATTTGTTTATCTATCTATGTATATACAGACTGTCCCATTTAAAACTCTCCAGTCCAGATTTCTCCGAATTGATTACTGTGATTGAACAGCCTGTATATAAAAATGAATCGCCGTTTGTATGTCACGTATGAGAATACGTCGTAAAGTATTTTTCACATGGACATGGGGGCCTAAGGGGGCCCCTTGGGCTGGTCCGATTTTTCGGCACGACCGATTTTTATGATTTTTTTCTATATTTGGTAGGTATGAGAATAGGTCGTAAAGTATTTTCACATGGACTTGGGGGCTCCCTTGGGCTGGACCGATTTTTATTATCTTTGATTTGTTGGATCTGTCTCAGCCCCGAATAACAGAATAACTATTAAAACATGGACATGGGGGACCAGCGGGTCCCCTTGGGTTTATAACCCAAGAAGGGCTTTTATGATAGATTTAGATTTAGATTTAGATTTATTTGTGCCAAAGAAATACATGTCTATGTATTTTACACAGGTCAAAATGCACCTATAGGTATAATTACTAATATTAGTTAGCAAATGAAATAATATAAACTAAATATGCAAAAAAGGAAAAAAAAACAACTAAATAACAATCAACTCAAAGATTGTCATAAAAAACAAATATGTTATTGGAGAAGTAATTAGATAAGTACCACTAATGAGAAAACAGAAATAACTAAACCAAATTAATTATAGAACACTATAACTCATACAAATCTCTAGAGTTGAAAAATTCATCTAAGGAATAAAATGCTTTCTGCAATAAAAATTGATATTTGATTTGTTGGATTTGTCTCCGCCCCGAATAGCAGAATAACTATTAAACCATGGACATGGGGGATCAGGGACGCCCTCTTGGGAAATCCAGTGAAATGAAGAGAATCATGGATAGGTTGGCACAAATCAAAAGGGAACTTAAGGAAGAAATGAAGGATATACAAAGAGAGACCCAAAAAAAGAAAAAGGAGGAAGAGCAATATTGTGATAACAGTATCGGGTGGGGAAAACAAAAATAGCAATAAATGGTCGAAAATAGTCACAGAATATAGCGAAGATATGGAGACAACAATAAGCAGAATAAAAGAAACATTTAAACACAACAAAAGAAGAATTATACTGCTGGGGGATTTCAACGGAAGAATTGGAGAGAGGGGAACAAGGAATTGGAAAGAAGAGAGAGAAATAGAAAAAGAAAATCCAAAGATAAAGTAAAAAAATGCAACGAAGAAGAAGCTAATAAACCAGGAGTGGAAGAGTACAAGAGAAGACAAGATTAGAAGAACAAGAAGAAGTGAAGATGGGGACAGAATTGAAGCAGCGACAAAAGGAGAAGTACCAATAAGAGGTAGAGGACCAATAAAAAAATAATAATGGTGGAATAAAGAATGTAAAAAGAAAGAAGGGGGCAATAAAGGCGCTAATTGTAATAGAATGGAAAGAGACGAAAGCAACAGAAGCGGCCTTCTGAAAGCGAAAAGAAGAAACGACTATCTAGGGAGAGGAAGAAGCAAAATAACGAGACAAAAGTGGGAGAAATACATGCTATAAAAATTGAGATGGAAAGAAAGTGAGTAGGAGATAAGGATGAGCGAGTGAGAGGAATACTTCATAAGACTGCTGGAGGGGAAAAATGAAAAAGTTAAAACAGAAATAGAGATCAAGAGGAACCAAACCGCACCAGAAGAAGAAGTAATTACGCTGGACAAGGTGGAGAGGCAATTGAAGTCTTGCCGGGAGACGATGTTCCTAGTGTCGATTTCCATAGTTTTGTAGATTGTAAGGGACGAGAAAGACGGCTAGAGCGACTGGTGGAGGTAATGAATAGGGTATGGATTATTCGTGGACTTCAAGGCAACTTTCGACAAGAGGATGTTCGAGTGACCGAGGGAGAGAGGGGTAAATTAATGGCTGGTAAAAAGGTAGAAATATACGAGGTAGGGGAGAGGGGAAGTGAATATAGTTTGTAACAATAAAGGGAGTGAAGCAAGGTTGTGCGCTCAGTCCCTTGCTGTTCATGATATATGTGGCAGATATGTTATGTCAGTCATGTATGGAATGTAAGAGAGAGCGCAAGCAGGATAGGTGTGTAGTAGGTAGAGTGAAAGTGTGCAGTCTAGCGTTTGCGCATGGTGTGGTAATGGTGACAGAGAGTAAAAGAGATAAAAAAAATAGTAGTAATAGTCGAGTTGCAAACTCAACTGAGAATGAGTTTTGGCCAAGAGATTAGACCATTTGGAATATGAGCATAAAAATTAAAACAGGAAGAATAAAATGAGGAGAATAAATAAAGTAAAGAAAATAAGAAAATAAAAGTGGATGAACATTAGCAGAAAAAAATGTTAAAGAGATAAACATCGAAAGATGAATATAGGACGAAAGATGGTAGACAAAGAATGGAAAAGATGAAAGATGAGATGAATAGAATTAAACATTCAGTGACATTGAGAGGTATAAAGGGGGTCATTGAGTGAGAATCAGAGAGGTATTAGAAAAAAGTACACATAGACAAAGAAAGAAGGAGAAGGAACCTGAAAATTTGAAGAAACTGAAATCTCGAAAAACCTAAAATCTCATAAAACCTGAGAACTTAAGGAACTTGCGCACAATTCGAGATCCTGAAAAATTCGAGATGTTAGGGCATTTGAGACCTTGGGAAACCAATCTTGAGAATTGGAGGAGTCACAAAACAATTTAACACTTGAAATTTCAGGCCTTGAGTAACATGAGAATTTAATAACTTGAGAAACCAAATTTCAAAACGGGATTAGATTTTGGAAAACATGAGAACTAAGCGAACTTTGGACATTGAAGAACCTAACAACCTGATAGCTTGAGAAACCAAATTTGATAAGTGGAGGAACGGAATTTTGAAAAGCCTGAGATTTTATGAAACTTGGGACCTTGAGTAAGTTAAGAACCGCACTTAGGGAATATTAGACCTTCAGGAACCTAACGAACTGAGAACTTGAAAAACACAAATTTGAAGGACCTGTAATCTCGGAAAACCTATAATCTTACAGAACCTGAGAACTTAAACAACTTGAACTTTGCGCCATTTGAGATTCGGAAAAATTCTAGATTTTAGGGAACTTGAAACCTTGAGAATTGGAGGAAAAACCTGAGATTTTAGGAAACTTGAGAAACAAAATTTCAAAAGTAGATTAATTTGAGATTTTGGAAAAAATTAAAACTAAGCGAACCTTAGACATCGAAGAACCTAACAACCTCAGAACTTGAGAAGTGAATTTTGGAAAATTTGAGTAACATAAGAAGCTGACATAACTTGAGACACCAAGCTTAAGAACTGGAAGAACTTTTAGAAAACCTGGAAACTAAGCGAACCTTAGACCTTCAGAAACCTAACAACTTGAGATCTTGAAAAACACAAATTGGGACCTGGAGGAACTTGAACATTGAAAGACCCATAAAAAGTCAAAGAACAGGAAAAACCAAACGTTCAAAGCTTTAGAAAGATTATGAGATGAAAAGAGAAATGAAAGCGATGGCAGTAACTTTTCGACGAAGAGTAAAAATAAGATAAATAAAAAAACAAATTTGGAAATGAAATGAAGAGAACAAGACAGTGAAGGAAAAACAAGTATAAGCTGCAAATAAAGATAAGTATAGAAGAAACAAAATGAACAAAAGATTGAATTACAAAACAAAATGTAAAGGTAAAGAAAGAAAGTGTGGGACAGATGGGGGACAGAAAACAAGACCTGGAGGACGGGCAGAGAATCTAGAAATTACTTTTTAAAATAACCTATCCTTGGAAAAGATATTGTCCAACAGTTGCAATTTAGGTGTTTTTACGTTGGCTTTGAGTGACTCAAATCAAATTGTAATCACTAGTGATTAATAATAATTAAAATTTGATTTTAGTTACTCAAACTCAAGTAAAGAACACCTAAAATATGCAACTGTTTTTACAGCAGAAAGTGATGGTTACGAATGATTAGAAATTTTATTAGATTAGATTTCGATTAGAGGTCCAAGTAGACAATGATTCTTTACTTTCCTGTTTCGTTTTTTTTTACTTCCGGGTTTCAAAACTGCAAATAACCGAACCACCGTACATAAGGGGGCGGGTACATCAGTGTCTACAGGGTGTCTCATAACTTTTGTCACCGACCGCTCGGGTTCCGAACTAGCCGAACTATCGTATTCGAGGGGTGGGTGCATCAAGGTCTACAGGGTGCATCGTAACATTTGTCACCGACCGCCCCTGTTCCGAAACTAAACGAACCACCGAATACAGGGGGCGGGTACACCGACGTCTACAGGTTGTTCCGTAACTTTGGTCATCGGCCACTCACAAACCGAGACGTGTAGAATCCGTTTACAGGGTGCAATTCGACAGGGGCATACTGGGTGACTCTCAAGTTCCGTCACCGAGTTACCACCCACCGAATCGCTAAGCTTTGTAAATATATTGTACATAGTTGTAAACTAGACAGTTGTAAACTCCCGCCAAACTAGACAGTTGACCCCGAGAGTTCCGTACTCCGACCTTTAGCTACCCGTGATCCCGTGGAGCATACCACGTAAAAAACTGGCGCTCGAGGCAACTGCCGCCGTAAACAAGCGTCACAAAAGTTACATCGCAATCCGATGAATGGAATAAAAACGCGGGACAACCAAACCCTCTGAAAGCCCAATTTCTGGCGAATTCAAATTAATTGAACTTGATTTGATTGTGGATTCATAAACACTTTGACTGTGGACTGCAAACACGGGTCTAGTTATTCTTCTAGTGCTAATTCTCATTCCTGTAAGGTTATCGGTCTTCAAATGATAAGAATTTGGAGAAAAAACTCAAGCAAAACCACCCTCCCGTTTTTTCGAAGTCGGTAATTTTTTTTACAAAATCGCCAAACACGGGTCCAGTCTTCTTAAAAGGAGAATCTAGATCACAAGAATTCTCAGGAAAACCTCCCCCTCCATTTACAATTACATTTACAATTTACATTATTCGCGGATTGTAAATAATTTTTTGCAAAATGTCAAACACAGGTCTAGTTATATTTAAAGGAGAGTCCAAGTGCCAATTCTCATGCTTGTAACATTGTCGATCCTCAAACCTCCCCTCTGCTTCGAATTACTTAAAGCAGCGCGGCGGACCATTGTAAAATTTCTACTACTCTGCTCTGGAATTCTAATTCGAATCGTGGCCAGCGCCGTTTCGTACGCGTACGGCATTTTCGAGGAGTTGTACACCAATTCCTTAACATTTTTAGGCTTAAAAAAAGGTAATGACTCGTATGGTAATTTTGGATTTTTCGATAACAACATATAGCAGCATACCAAATTTCAAGTCAAAATTTCATCTAGAAGTCAGTTTTTTTCGGACAAACTTTTATATATACTATAGATTATATAATATAGATATAGATAACAAAGGACGCCGACAACCAACAATACATGGCACAGTTTAGAGGGTTAATGAAAACATAACGCTTTTTGTTAAGAGCGTTCGTTAGTCGTCCAAGTTTTCAAACGTAAACAAATACTCGTCTTACGTCTCTGTCGGAACGGGATGCCCTAATGCTGCATCTGTGTCCATGTGAACTAAGTGTATACACGAATGCACCTTGCATCATATTCCACAACAGTGGGTCAAAAAGAGAGACTAAATAGTCGGAGTGCTCAGCTTGTTTGTTCTGATAGAATGATCTGATAACCATGCATTGGTCCATTGATGCATTCGATTGCTTTTAAATTATATTATCTTCGAACTATTGAGGCTTGTAGTCAATCAAGAAATTGAAAACCCGCGAAAAATAGTTACAAGGATCCGAAAAATTTGTTCCGCAAATAAAAATTACAATTTTATTGTTATTAACAAAAAACCAAAAAAAAAAAGGGTTTAGTTTTTTGGCAATAACACAAAACCTATAAGTGATAGCGAAAATCTGAAAAAAGATTCAAAAAGAGGAGGAAATTTCCGATGAAAAACTCACAACTCTCGGAATTATCTCCATTATTAATAATTTTAATATAACGCTGAAAATAGGGCTCCGCGTAGCCGTACCGGGAGCCTCTGAAGAGAGTACGTCACATAAAATATTTTTTATAGTATTAAATATTCATTTAAAAATTTGAATAAGTTATGCTGTGTTCTTAACACTTGACGGAATGAGATACCGTGGGAAAAATCGATTTAACTTAATTTTTCAATAAGTTAGGCAATTGTTAATTAACAAAATTTTATGGGACCTCCGCTTTCATTGAAGACAACAAAAAATGTTGACCTATAAATTTTTCAATTTTTGGAGCCTTTCTTATATAATATGTAGTCAAGAACAGCATGTTCTAAAAGTTTTTAAAAGTTAATTATTTCTAAACAAGAAGAATGTTCCTAAATCCAAGTGGAGTAAATTTAAATTAAAATTTAAATATATCTATGTCGAACTCCACAAACTTTAATAACTGTAAGATTACTAATGGTACATGTTTCGGCAGAACACTTCTGCCATCATCAGCCCTTAAAGAATATAAAAAATTATGACATTGACGTAATTTTGAATTTTATGCTGTATCTGTTCATTGGTCCAGTAAAGGTGCTTAATAATGGTGGGTAATTTTTTTTACGTTATTTGTTTATAAACTGTTTATAAACAAATTGACTAGTTTAATATTTAAAAAAATCCCCATCTTGTTGCCCCGAGGAAATAATGATTTAAAAAATCTTGATAACAATTTTTTATTGTTTATAATCGTTTTTTTATATTTCTATTGTTTAAATAATTTTATAAAATGTCATAAAGAATACAAAAGGTACATAATTTTTTTTATCTACAACTGATAGTTGTAGATAACACGTCGTATTTCATTCGCATATAATGGTGGCCATTGTACACTCGAATGGTTAAAATCCTCGCCTACGGTTCGTATTGTAATTTCCATTCTCGTGTTTAATAGTCACCATTATGTGCTCATTAAATAATCTACTATAGTTTAATACTAAAGCTGTCTAATAATATCTAATTATTGTTTTTGATTATAATTATTTATGATTTATAATTATGTTTCAATATGGTGTTAAATCAAAAGGAACAAAAACACGTTAATTGTTGTGAACTTTATTTTAGTAATTTCTAATGATCCCAAAAGTTGATTGTTCATTTCTTGGTGTTTTTTTTTTGTCTCGGTGCTGTATTGGATCCAGCAATTCTGTCAAAAAACAATTAAAATAAAAAAAATTCAAACACGGAAACATTTCTTGAGTCCAGAATTCTTCGTCAAAAAGAATCTAAAAATTGCAAACGCTGTTTATTTTACATGCTTCAGTGAAATAAGACTTTATCTTTTCATATCTAATATATAAAAATCTCATGTCACGGTGTTTGTAGTTGAACTCCTTCGAAACGGCTCGACCAATTTTTATGATTTTTTTTTGTATATTTGGTAGGTATGAGAATAGGTGATAAACAACTATTTTTCACATGGCTGCACCGATTTTTCTGCTCGACCGATTTTTATGAAATGTTTTTGGTATATTTGGTAGGGGTGAGAATAGGCCGTAAAGTATATTTCACGTAGACATCCGCGCCAAGGGGGCCCCTTGGGGCTGGATCGATTTTTCGGCTTGACCGACTTTTATGATATATTTCTTTTATATATTTGGTAGGTATGAAATAGGTCGTAAAGTATTTTTCACATAGACATGGGGGCCCAGGGGCCCCCTTGGGCTGAACAGATTTTTCGGCTCGACCGATTTTTATGTTTTTTTTTTTTGTATATTTGGCAGGTATGAGAATAGGTCGTAAAGTAGAGATGGACAGATAGCCTCAGGGGGCTCCCTTGGCTTTATAACTCAAGAACGGCTGGACCGATTTTTTCTGATCTCTGATTTGTTGGATTTGTCTCCGCCCCAAATGGCAGAATAACATATAAATAGACATAGGGGCCCAGGGGGGGGGGGCTTGGGTTTATAACTCAAGAACGACACTGTCAGAATTTTCAAATTTTCGCTTGTGTAAACACTCTCTGTCATGCAATAATAAAATGTCAGATAAACGTCACTATTTTTATGGATTTTAAGCGATTTAAAGACTTACTGGGGTTGTGTCGAACTATAAAACGTTGTATTACGCTCGTTCCTGTGTAAATTTGATGCTTCCCGGCACTCGTGCTTTTTTAAACCCCTAGTGCCCGAAAACAGAAACACAGAAACTCGTATATAAATTACAATAACTGATTTGAACTCTCTATACAGGGTGTTTCTTAATAAATGTCCGATATTTCAGAAGATGAATCGTCGGGTATTTTTAAGATATAAAGTTTATATAAACATAAGTCCGCAAGGCCTTCATTGTGAGGTACAGAGTGTTAAAGATTTTATTCACAATCAGTTACTAATATACTGCGTTCCAACTGCAAAGGAGGTTGGAAAGTGACCAATTCCGGACCTCCAATTCCATTACTTACCTGATGTTGCCAGGCAACCCGAATTTAAAATATTATTAAAAGTATGATTGGTAATAAAGGTAATCACACAACCGTTGCTGCAGCCTCGCGGCAACTCGTGAGCAATTGACAATTACAAAATTACAGTTACAAATTACCCTTAATGTGGTTTAATAATTTTTATAATAGTACAAATTCCAAAAAAATTATCTGAAAAATAATATCAATTGTTGCAGTGCTTACTAAGTGTAAAGGAATAAAAATTTAATTTTTTGAAGAAATTTGTATTTTAAAAAAAAAAGTTATGCAGTGTCCATTTTTGACGCTTGTTGAATAGATAATTGAAAAGTGTATTTAAAACCCAAAAAATAATTGGGGGTTGCCATTTAAAAAAAAAATATGACGGTGTCATAGTTCAAAAACAGATGACGTCATCAACAAAGTTTTTATGTCAAAAGATGGCAATTTAAAAACAAAAATCGACCTGTTCGAGCGTTTTTCGCAAGAACATTACATAACTAACTTATAAATTTTGTGCGGAACTTTATGTTCACTCTGTATCTAATTCGTTATTAAAATGGCCCTTTTGATTTCATGAACTGATCTCCAGAGAAAATCGATGTAAAAGTATGTCTTGGGAAATACCTATTTTCATAATAGTGAAAATACGTAATGCAATGGCAATTCATCATAAAGGTAAAAGGTAATACACAGCTAAGTTTTACTGTTCCTCCTCATCCTGTGAATTTTTGGGCAAATTTGATTCGTTTTCTCGCAATCGTTAAAACAAAAATGCAGGATTTTTAAAATTCTGATTTAGGTATGTAATTCAAAAGGACCCTTGAATTGGTTTTGAAAAAATTAACTAGGTAGGTTCTTCAATTTCAACCGATGTTCGTCTTTATTAATTTTTCGATCAACAAGACACATGCATCCTGATCGAGGGCTGGCTGGCGCCATACTGTGCGCTGCGACAGCCACAGCCATAGGACTGAGAGCTTTGTTGCCAAATTGTTCACGACCCTCAATCTGTAATAGATGGCGACACCAACCGCTTGGAAAATTGTTAAAAGGAATTCTTCGATTCCTCTACTTAATACTTGTCTAAACGGTTTGTTTTTTACACGAAACGTTTTTAATAAGTCGTAAGAACGTCCGAAAATCCTTTCAACCAAATTTTTCTGACAATTAACGATTTTTTTTTCCATTTTTTTTTTAAACAAAAGATTTTGGACTTTCGTAAACGCATCGGTCTAAGATTCTAACTTTCAGCGTTTTCAAAAATCGATAAATCAATGTGGTAATCGATTTCTTCGAAAAATCAAACTATCCAAGATGGCGCCTGGTATTGAACCCTCTTAACGCGTTAACTTTTAGCGATCGCCATCATTTTAACGTACCGGGCGTTATTGATGCGTGTTTGGTTTCAACTTTGAAACTGCCATATTAAATGTAACACATAATATGGTTTTTCATTTCATTCATACCGCCATAATTAATTAGCAAATTGAATTATTGTAGACACAGAAGTTAAGAAATTCATTACAAACGAGGGTAAAAAAAGATAATAAAAAATTGCAGTTGTCATTTCACCAAATGCAAAACAAAATTTTTACAAAGTGTACCTTTTCAAGTATTTTTGTAAACACCCACATAATATTATTGTTTACACAACTGTCATGCTCAATCAAACTAACCTGATTTTTATCGTGTTCATTGTGTTAAAACATGTTTGCACAACGACTTACCGGCGAAAAGTAAATAGTGCAACAGTATCGATTGACATGAAGATGTTTACTCGAAAATAATTACCTGTCAAGAGGTACACAAAACTTTTCATGTTGTGCGACGCACCACCAAACGGAGAAACTTTGCTCAATAATCCTGAAACGCGGACTTCTGGCGCCGGAAAACCGCTACGCGACGTCACGCCCTCTGAAATTTCCTGAAAACTGCGCCGATGATGTGCAAGCTCGGGGGAACGAAGAGATAGCATTTTGGAGTGGCTTTCTTGCACTGGAGTCATTTCTGGTTGCCTATATCAGATGGATATATTAAAACAGTTTCCGAGAAGCTATCGTTTTGGCGTTTTTCACTCGCTTCATCCATAATTAAGTACTTCAACAATTATTGTTTTGCTTCCTCTCTAGACTGTAAAAACACGATAGCAACAGTACGTCCTATTATGAGCCTTTTTTTTACTGACGAAGACAGAAAATATGATGTGACAGGAAAAATCATCTTATTTTTATTAACCCAGTTTATTCACCAATAGAATTGGAGCAGGTTCAATGATGTACATAATATTGGTATTTTATGGATACCTAAATCAATAATGACGGCATTATTATCGCACATTTCACATGTCTGGTTTTTCATTAGCTGCCAGCTGTTACACTTTTACTATCTATTTATCGTACATGATTATAAATGAGTGGGATGGGAACTGTTCACACAATAAATACTTGACTAAGGTATTAACATAGCCATCATAATCGTAGAATGGTATTGTGGATGTACCGGAAGTGATAGAAAGTACCAACGTCGTGTAATAACATGTTGGGATCCATATATTTTACATAAATAAAAGAATAGTATATTTCTGTATAAGGCGGAGAAGTTATACTTTTTGTGCTGAATCTATAGTTATTTTAGTGTGACTACTTACAGATGGGTCCCAAAGGGTAACTAACTTCGAGGCGGCATGAAGAACACAATTTTTTTATTCGAACTTAAAATCAAATTTAACGATTTTAGTATAATATTATAATTTATCTACAACTGATTAATAATTGACGTATTATACTTGTAACTATGAATACTTAACTAGGTCTATTAAACACAGACACCCAGGCCCGGTTTTTAAGAATTATTATTAACTAGCTATGAAATAATGAATATTGACAACTGTTGACATTTCTTCTCTAGATCAAGTTTTTCACAGGGTTTGTTTTATTCTTTCTTTATTTCTTTATCTAGAACCGATTTAATTGACGTATTATACATGTAACCTGAGAATACTTAACTAGGTCTCTTGAACACAGACAGTCAGGCTAGGTTTTTAAGAATTATTATTAACTGGCCATGAAATAATGAATATTGACATTTTTTCTCAACGTCAAGTTTTTAACAAGGTTTAATTTCTAGTTTTAATTCTAAAAGTGCAGTTGTAGATAAAACGTCGTATTAAACTCGCATATAATGGTGGCTACTATACACTCGAATGGTTAAAATCCTCGCCTGCGGCTCGTATTTTAATTTCCATTCTCGTGTATAGTGACCACCATTATATGCTCATTTAATAATCTACTATTATTTTTATCAATATTATAATTTATTATAGTAATATTGCAATATCCATCGTCGCTAAACTTGAAATATACCAACTTAATAATGACACATGTCTCTGCCGTTTGAATAAAAATAGGCTTTTAATTCAACGCTATTTCACAAATGTCGTTCATCAAGGCTGGTATGACAACACCAACCACCGTGTCTTTATGACTTTTGATGACATTTGTTTCATCTTCCATTGACTTGGGAATCCCTCGCCTTGCCAGTCGTCGTTTGATATTTCCCTCATTGTGGCTATTATTTCTTCTGTTGCATACATCTACGCTTCGTTTTGTAGTTCGTCTTCTCCCGTCGCTTTTACTTTCTTCATTCTGCCTATTACCCCCGTAATCATTTAATCTTACCCTTTCTGCCGTTCTCTTGTCTTCTTCCCGCTTGTTCCTTTCCGTCTAGTAATTCTTTAATGTGTTAATTCTCTTCAATTTTTCTATCGTTATCTTCCAATCTGCCCTCTTTTTCACCTTTCGTTTGCTGTTTATGTATATCCAGAATTCTTCTTCTTCTCCCTTCTTTTCTTTATTCTCCTTCTTACAAATGTCTTTGTATTTTTTAATTTCAATGTCCAAAATTTCAGGTTCTTCAGAGTCTCACGTGCCTCACCGTGTCAAGTTTCCTAAGATCTCAAATCTCCCAAGATTTCAGCTTTTCCAAAATTTTAGTTGCCTCAAGTTGTCAGGTTTCCTAACATATTCGGTCTTCCAAGACTTCTTAAGTTCTTAGTTCTTCGAAGATTTCTGGTTCTTCAAATTCTTAGGTGCCTCAACGTGTCAGGTTTCCTAAAATTTTAGTTCTTCCACGATTTCAGGTTCTTCAAAATTTTAGGTACCTCAAGCTGTCAGGTTTTCCAAGATTTCAGGTTCTTCAAAATCTCCGATGCCTCAAGGGGTCAGGTTTTTCAAGATTTCTAACTATTTCTAACGATTAGTGGTTTGATTTCTTGTCTTGTCCCAATTCTCGATTATTCGTTTATTATTATATTTTCTTATTGTCTTAAGTCTCCCCCGATTATTACATTTCCTTTTTGAAGCAAAACTTTTTTTTCGCAAGGTGTAGGATTTTTTGCAAGGGGTAAACCTAATTCGCGCCCGACACGAAAATGTGCAGCGTTCAATAATATAAGTGGGGGGATATTTTGTACCTCTTCTCTTCGCTGGCAGCTGCGTCATATGTCCCCACTACTAACTCCTGTTTGCTTTTGGCACGTTGTAAGCCTAATTCGCTTCCGTCACGAAAATGCATGGTTCGTCGGACCGTGGCGAGAAAATTGTAGACCAGGAGGGGAGCGCAGGCGGCAGCTAGTGGATGGTAAAATTTTGGCATTAATTCTCGTCGCGACCCGACACATTTCATGTCGCTCAAATAACTACCAAAATAATTTCATCGGCTATTGATTGTGATCTAAATAAGGTAGATGGATTCAGACTGTAAATGATAGATTATTTTTTTCATCACTTATGGTCTAACTTTTTTTTTGCTCATCTCTTTACTGTATACTGTGACTATTTTAACTTTTCTGTTGCTTGGTATCTCACTTTCTTACCTACTTTCATGGCTTCTCCATTTATAGCATATGTCTACTTCTATTTTCACCTCCTCTTAAACCCACTTCTCGATTTTTTTGCACATGCTTCGCCCCGTCTCTTTTAGTCTCAGCCCTGCTATTACTAGGTTATTCCTTCTTTTGCCTCTTTCTTTTTCTTCCATCTTCGTTTCCATCTGTCCTATCTTCTTTTCTAGGAAGATTTCCTTTTCTACCCATCTTCTCGCTTTTTCTTCTTCATGATGTCAGTGGGTTTGGTTATCCTCTTTTCTCCGGTGATCAATGGTTCTTACTTTTTGAGATGCTTCTGGGCCTTCTTCTAGCTCTCTTTTTCTTTTAGTTTCCCCTTTATCTTCCTTGTCATTTTCTTCTTCCTGCTCGTATTATTCTTAAGGGGCCCGGTTCAGACCCCGCTGCACTGAAGCTTCAGCTTATTGTGCCCCACTTAGCAAGCTTACTCCATAAGGCCTGTGCTGTTGATGAACTTCAGCACAGATTCTATGGGCATATGTTTTATGTCATTCGATTCAACATACGTCAACCCGAAGTGTCGAAGCCTCCCCGCCTCAAGCGCTGGACACTCGCATAGTATGTGTAGTGGAGTTTCTTCCTCCTCCCTGCACATCCTACAATCAGGATCTTGCTTCACCCCGATTGTGGTGAGATGTTTCATGAGACAGCAGTGTCCCGTGAAGAGTCCAACTACCTTTCTCAGTTGTCTCCTGCTCAATCTCAGGATTTCTTCTGACCGCTTTTTCGACGGGCCTTCCATGAACATCCGCGATTGCCTCTGTCCAGGAATGTTATTCCAATGGATGTGGTGTTCTCTGTTGATATAGCCCTGAATCACCCTTTTTGCAGTCTCATGTGCGATCCCACAAGTGGGCTCTGGGCCTATCAAAGGTGTTTTCGCTCCCTCTTTGGCTAGGAGGTCAGCTTTTTCATTTCCTTCAAATCCCTTGTGTCCCGGCACCCACCACAGAGTCACTCTGTTGTGTTTTGCCAGTTCCACAAGCGATTCGAGACATTCTTTCACAACTCTGGAGCGTATTTCGACACTCTCCAGAGCTTTAAGCGCTGCCTGACTGTCAGTCATAATGTGGATCCGCCGGTTTGCACAGCCCCTCCTCATTATTTCCCCGGCACAGATGTCAATCGCAGTGATTTCTGCTTGGAACACGATTGCCAAGGAGCCCAGGTTGATGCTCATGTCATCCCCCGGTGCTTCTCCAGCTACCCCTGCCCCAGTGCTCTTTGTTGTTTTGGACCCATCCGTGTACCAGATGGTTCCGTTGTTACTCCTCAGTTTCCGGGTATCGACCCTCTCCTCCCTTCTCGGTATGACTACCTCGAAGGGTTTACAAAAGTCATACTCTGTCCTGAGTCGGTCCGATTGCATGCTCAGCACGCAATCGTTCCGTATTTTCCCAAATATCTCGGTGTGGTATCCCCTTCTAACGCGGGTCTTGCCATATCCGGCACTTACAAGCCTGTATGCTGCCTTCATTGCCTCCGATTTCACCAAAAGGTGTAGCGGAGGGAGGTTCAGGAGCACTTCCATGGCTGCGGTAGGCGTTGTATTTATTGCTCCCGTTATTCCAAGGCAGGCAAGTCTTTGCAGCTTCCCTAAAAGCCTTGTAGCGTGCTTTCCAGACGCCTTATGCCACCAAATTATCGAAGAGTATGTTACCGTGGGAATTATGACCTTGGTGTAGAGCCAGTGAACCATTTCTGGTTTTAATCCCCACGTCTTTCCCACCATGCCTTAGTAGCCTTAGTGGTGATGTATTCTAGATGGGGTTTGAAACCAAGTTTGGTATCTAGCATTAGTCCCAAGTACTTGACTTCTTTCCCTATCCGCAATTCTTTTCCCCACAGTCGGAGCCTCTTCAAATCGATGAGATTCCTCCTTCTTGTGAAGACCATGACTTCAGTCTTATCGGGGTTAACCGACAGCTGTTTCTCAGTGCACCATCTCTCGACGACTGTCAGAGCCCGCTGCATCATTTCTGATACAGCCCCTCCGAACTTGCCGCTTACGAGTATGGTGATATTGTCCGCATATCCTTGTGCGTGAACTCCTGTCTGCTCCAGGTTCCCCAGGAGGTCGTCGACCACGAGTGACCACAATAAAGGCAATAAAACTCCTCCCTGTTGGCACCCTCTGGCCGCCACCACCCCCCTAGTCACCGGGCCGATGATGCATGAAATCTCTCTGCCCTTTAAGGCCGAGTCGATCCATTCCACGACCACAGGGGCTATACCCCGCCTCTTAGTTGCTTTCGCAATAGAGTTGAATGAGGTGTTATCGAAAGCACCCTCTATGTCCAGAAAAGCCCCCAAAGCAATCTCTAGATTTTCCAGGGTTCCTTCTATCCTACGAGTAAGCTCGTGGATGCTCATCTCGCATGATTTTCCAGATTGATAGGCAAACTGGTACCGATGTAAAGGGGCGTTTACCAGAACATCGTCCCTGATATACCTGTCAATCAGTTTCTCCAAGGTTTTAAGGAGAAATGATGTTAGGCTTATTGGTCGAAAGGATTTCGCCCGGGCGTATGATTCTCGCCCTGGTTTTGGTATAAATACCACTTTCACTTTCTTCCAGCCCATTGGCACGTACTTTAAGGCCAGGCTGGCCCTGAGTAATGCGCACAGGGGGGAGGCTAATTCCTCGAATCCCTGTTGAATTCCTGGAGATTTGAATGGTTTGAAAGATTTCACTGCCCATCCAAGTCTTGTTTTGTTAACCAGCCTATCGGCAAGTTTCCACTCCTCCCTGGTCGCCCGATGAATCGGTATGTCTAGGTTTGGAGTGTTTGTTGCATTTGCCGAGGATACACTCCCCGGGAAGTGTGTCTCTAGAAGGAGTTCCAGAGACTCCTCACTCGATTCAGTGTATCCCCCATGAGGTCTTTGCAGAGTTCCAATCTTACCCCGATTGTCCCTCAGCAAGGTTTTCTGGAGTCTGGCACATTCCGGAGTTCTTTCGATCTCCTCACAGTGCCTCCTCCATGAGGTGTTTTTCGCCTCCCTCACTGCGTAAACATATTCTAGACGGGAAGTCTTGTATTTTTCCCATCTCCCAGTCCTTTTGGCCCTGTTAAACAATCTCCGTACCTCCCTTCTCATCTCGGAAAGTTCACGGTTCCACCACTTGGTCTCCCGTTTGACCTTTCTCTCTCTGAGTGGCCAGTTGTTCTCATAAGCTCTCCTTATGGCTGCTGTAATGCATTCGGTCATTATTTCAACTCCCGCCGGAGTTTGAGGTCTCGAGGGACATTCTTCCAACCCCTGGACTAGTTCCTCTCTGTATAGTTGCCAGTCACAGTTTCTTGGATTTCTGTACCTTTCGACCGTCTCCGGCGGGTATTCAATATCGAATCTTACGTACCTGTGATCCGAGAGCGTAGGTTCAGATGAAACATGCCACTCACGAATAACTCGGCACACGAACGCCGTACCTAACGTTATATCCATAACCTCCTGCCTTGTCGCGGTGATAAAGGTAGGTTCGTTACCGCGGTTTACTACTTCTAGCTTATTACTAATAATAAATTCTAAAAGTGACTCACCTCTTCTGTTGGTCCCTGAACTTCCCCACACTATATGATGGGCGTTGGAATCACAGCAGAGCACTAGCTGCGTGTTGGTTTCTTCGCAGTATTCTACCAGTCGTCTAACCTCTGGTGTTGGGGGTTGTCCCGCTTGATCGTATGGTAGGTATGCGGATCCGATTATTATTTCTCTCTCGCTTTCTGCCATAGTGATTTTTATCTTGCCTGCCATGAGGTCCTGACCACTAAGCCACCACATTGGCAGTGTATTCGTTTTTGTCTTTGCAAGTATGCAAGCTCTTGGATGACTTCCTCCTGGTGCTAAGAGCTCCCATTCGTTCCCCATCCTGAGTCCTCTGATCTGGTCCCTATATACCCATGGTTCCTGAATCAGCACGATATCAATATCGCTATTAATTATGTATCTTTGCAGAGCAGCTGACGTCGCCTTGCAGTGATGCATGTTTATCTGTAAGGCCCTGAAGATGCCCACGTTTTTCTTCATCCCCTCGGATGACACAAGGGTCCTATTCGGCCCCTTGTTCGTCTCCTTGGGATTCGGGTGTCGGATCGGGAGTATTCCTTGCGGTCCCCCCCTCTTCAACCTCCATCCCTTCGGATTCTTGCCTACCTCTCCCCAGGGCTTTAAACACCACCCTGGAGAGATTCAGGTATGGCCTGCATTGCAGCTCCTCCCGGATTTTAGTCCAGGAGTGCTCATCCAGTAGGATGATAAGTTGCTGTCCCCTGGGGTCCAGCCTCCTATTCACTACTGACCAGCTTTCTGTCTTAAGACCTGGATTTTGTGTCTTAAGACGCCGCAACACGACTTCCGGTTCCTGTTCAGGCCCCGGAATCCATGTCATCACCCTCACGGGTTTCGGGACGTCCTTAGCGTCGACAACACTAAGTTCCGCCCCTTCCCAGGGTACGCTACCTGTGACTACCCGCACCAGCCATTCCCTGGTGGGCTGGTCGGCGCAGGAGGCGAGCAGGTAGCCCCCCCGGAAATTTACGGCGGAGAACCTGGGTGCAGGCTCCCCTTCTTGTATTTCGTCCAGAGCCTGAATCAGAGCGGTCTTGATCAGATCCGCCTGATCCTCGCTGAGGACGTTTGCTGGATATCCATGCGGCAAAATTGCCATCTGGATATCCGACACGGCCGCCGCAAATGATACAGTGGGCCTGGTAGGCCCACCCCTCCTTTTTGGCGGACGTGTTTTGTCGCTGGGAGTACCCTCCGGCAGTCGTCGGCGTTTTTTGCCCCCGACTGCCGGAGAATTCCCCCTGCTTCCGGTACTGGTTCCCGGTTCCGCAGTCGAGCTTGTGCCCGCTGTAGAGCCTGGGGTCCTTGCGGCCCCCTGTCCACCAGCAGGTTGCAAACCCTTCTGTTTTTGTTTCTGGAGCCGTCTTTTGGCAGCTCCGGACAATCTCCTGGGTGGATCCGTCCTTTCGGAACCTCCTCCCAGGGGTGTGTTTTGGTTTTCAATATTGGTATCCATAAATGGTCCCACGAGTATGAGGGAAAGGGTGGTCACTATGCGCAGTGCCCTCTGTACGCATAGAAGGCTACATACAACAGGGTTCGCCTGGTGCCCTGAGGTTTGCCTGCTCGTAACCCTCTACACTGTACCGTGTATTGTCTGCATATCTCCCCGAATGTATTTTATCGGAAACTCTCCATCTAAATCCGTGTAATTTTTTTTCCTCAGTCAACATTCATGAATACCTAATGTTTATAACCCTAGTTTTATTTAAGTCAAACAAAATGGGTCTGTGTGATCTATAGTGATATAGTTATTTACATTAGAGTGCGGAAAAGTTGAATTTACAACGCAACGCACGAAATTTATATACAATTTTTTGGCCGACAAATACTATTTAATGTTTTAATATCGTTACCAACAAACTTTGACATTTTGTCTAATTCAAATTTTGCGACATGTCAGACACAGACAGTGAAATTTTTTAAGCAACACCGCCAGAATTAAAACAAGTGGTGTTCCCAAAAAAATGCAAAAATATGCAGTGAAAATGTCGTTTTGGCATACTTCATCGAATTAGTGACAAGAGAGGTAAAATCTTTATGTATAATTTTACATGAAAACAGATATAATCAAAGTACACCAAAATAATTTCGTATTTAAAAAGTATGTGCCAAAGAAAAGTAAAATATTGGAGGAGGTATACATTAATACATATTAGAGCGGTTGATACATCGCGCACGCCTGAGGTGGTCAAGAGTGGGGATTAGGGCAGAGAGAGGTAGATCCCCGGGCAGACCGAGACAGGATGCCTTGAGTAGTAATCGGGTTAATTATGTTGTTGCCTATTCATAGTTTGTTAATGGTGTTTAAGATAAATTAGTATTGCGATTGTGAACCCAATCTGGTACTTAAAATCTAAATAAAATTGTGGGAGCGATAAGTAGAGTGTTGACTATCAGGAAAGCCGAGGCGCGGTTCGAAGGACGGACGTAATGATGCAGATTGAATTGAGGTGTGAGAAAGGAAAGGGTTGAATTCAAGGGTTTGTGGTAAAACAGATTGACGAATTGGTAAGTGTCTTATTACAGTACAGTAATTTGATCGGTGATAAATTCCGAAACGGACGGATTTTGAAGATGGTACGTGACAGACAGATGTCAAAAGTTTAATAAACAATGTGGGAAAGAAAGAATCGTAAAATGCTTCGAGATATTTTTTGGAAGGTTGACAAACGCTTACAGAGATGTGTTGATTGAATTTTGAAGCGTTTGTAGTCAGCAGTTCGATAACAAATCTAATGTAGTGTGACGAAATCACTGAAGAATTCCAAGAAAAGAGTGTCGGAATTGGGGCTCAACGCTCTGAAGCGAAAATTCTCCGCAGTATAGCGGGCCGCTCTCCCACTGTTCGACAAGACTGTTGAAAGACTGCCCAAGATCCACTCGGTGTTAAGTTCTGTAACCACGTGATGGCAGGTGGTGAGCTTAACGCGACAGGTTTGTTGATGAGTTTAGTATGATGTTGCTTACTGCCCGAGATTCCTTCTGGTAATTTGCTCTGGAACTACGTGATTGTTGTTAATGTATATTCGAGACATCTGAAACCATTGTTTTTTGTGTGCATCCTGAGCAGCAGCCATGTTACTTTCAGTTGTTATTAGGCCTTTGTACAAAAACGTTGTCTTATTCACGTATTTCCAGTTTCCCTACCCATTTTCAGAAGAGTGATGACAAGTGGTATGCTTATTGCGACAGTTGGTTTGATATTGAGAATGTAGACTGAACGAGATTCCTTCTGATAATTTGCTCTGGAACCACGGGATGACAAGTGGTAAACTTATTGCGACAGTTGGTTTGAAAATGTTGATTATTGAGACAGTTGGTTTGAAAATGTTGATTATTGTGATAGTTGGTTTGAAAGTGCTGATTATTATGACAACTGTTTTACAAATGTTGCACGGATATTGTGGAGGTCCGACCGTTGAATAAATAATGTTAAGTAGTTGTTAGGGTTGAGCCCTGGTTGTTAAAAATTGAGTTAGATTGTTTTATTGATATGAAAGTTGAGAATGAAAAAGTTTTGCTTTGAGAATGTGATGAGTGGATAGCTATCTCGAGAGCGAGATACTCGTCAGTCTGGCCGTGTTAGCGCGGTTGATACATCACGCACGCCTGAGGTGGTCAAGAGTGGGGATTAGGGCAGAGAGAGGTAAATCCCCCGGGCAGACGGAGACAGGATGCCTTGAGCACTAATCGGGTTAATTATGTTGTTGCCTATTCTTAGTTTGTTAATGGTGTTTAAGATAAATTAGTATTATGAAGTCTTAGAAGCTGTAAAAGTTATATTAAATCTTCCTATAAACTACACCTTTCAGTAATGATTATTTTATCAATATTCACATTATTTACAAAACAGAAATACAAAAGTGTCAATTTTTAAGTTATTTTAATTATTGGTGTCTGGAGCATGTCGGAGATAAGAGATATATTACATGGTACCTCAAAACATCGAGTATAAAAACGAAATAATTTTAATTGTAATTCCTACTTCCAAGACTAACGTCAGTCGTTCGATTGTTGTTACAAAAAAGGCATGGATCGAAAAAGTATCTAAATACATACAAATCAGAGTCAAGATAACCAAATTTAAAGATCGACTACTTAATATGAGAGGGGAAAATGTCATAATTTACCTGTTGGTATCAATACAATTGGCTCAATACCTTCAAGAATTGCCACATTTTTGGAGTTAAATAAGGTGGCGACCTTCTGTCGTTAAGAAGACATGGAACATGGAAGTCTTCCACTGTTGCCGAAGGTTATATTGCCGAGTCTCTCAAAAGGAAAATTGATGTTGCAAATATGTTGACGAAGCAAACGTCGTCCTCTTCAAACAGACTACCAGTTCCAAATAATGAATTTTCTCCAGATTTATGCACGTTGAGTTGTAAAATCCTAATTTACCCTCAACTTCAAATATTCCGGCCAACCATTAGGTTAAGAGTCACAAGTTATTAAAATAATTTGTTCCAAATATTTAGCTTCTTTTCATTTAATTCATGCTGGAGTTTTGGGAACAAAAAGGAATTACAGAGGAGATTGGATCTTGAAACTTTCAACAACACGTGCAGTCGTGCCGATCAAATCAGTGTACAAGAAGGTATGAACACAGGTTGAAGTTAAGTAATACATACCCATTTTGAGGGCTTTCTGTCTTTATATAAAATTACGCTGAAATTTGTAAGAGTAATAGTTGATAATAATTGACTAAAGGGAATTAACCATCAATCTGTCAAATGTCATTGATTTAAATTATATTCTCATAGATGGCGCCACATGTAATAATAAAAAATTAAAAATTATTACCGTTTTATTTTGTACATTATTGTGTCAGTTATGGTGTAAAGTAGCTTGTACTAAATTAGACTTTTTGTCTTATACTTAATTAATTTTTTTAAACGTTCCTGAAAAGCTAAAAATCTAGTTTCGGTTTCTTTGACATCATGTCAAAGCTAACTTTACAATTCAGGAGGCCAAAAAAAATTAAAAAATCTTCTACTTGTTGCCGAATAAGGTATTTAATATTGTACTCAAAGTAAACGTTACATAAATCAGCATTAATAGGAAGTTGAGTCAAAAAAATTGAGTACTACGACAAGGACATAAATTTAAAACAAAATTAAATACTAAATACAACTTTCCCACTTCTTTGTTAACAATTTTATATTACTACAAAGATTTATAACGAACACTAAACATTCTCATTTAAATTTTGGCGAATCCGGGCAGACACCATCCAGAATGCATAAAATATACGCGATTATACCTGCCGGGCAAGCGGCCGTCAATGCAAGTCGGTTTTGAAACAATAAAATTTAACGACAACTGGTGGTCCGTCGAAGTGGAAGGTGGTCACCGCGACTGGGTTGAGCCACCAGATCGTGTTGAAATTAGCCTAATTGTACGGTTGGTCAGGTAAAAGTATATGCAATTTATATCCTAGAACGACACTTGATTACCGGATTGTAAATGGACTAGATACCGGGCGGCGGTTGAGCTCATTGCTATAATTCATTTCGCAATTTTTTACTAAAAAGTAAGTGTATTCAAACCAATTTGTCATCAAAAATATTTTTAAATTGAAAGGGTTTGGGGTTCAAAACTGAAATGTTACCATGTTTTTAAACACGATTTACGCGTTAACTTAATAGCGCAAATTTTTCAAAGCCGATTTAGAAATACCGTGTTTACAATTAATTATAAGAATCCGATAGATCGTGGAAACCACTAAATTGCTGTACATACATAACTAAATGTCTAGGCTACAGTATAATTAAAAAGAGAGCAAAATGGTGCATTAAGAAAATAATAATAATTAATAGGCCATTAAAATTTCTACTCGGAAATGGATACGCACAAAAAACGGTGCGATATAAGAGATTGGTTTCTCGTTACGTAATCGCACGTACGTACTCCAGTCACTAATCTGAATTAAATTGGAGTATGTTAAAAATGTTATAACCACATTTGAATTTGTTAATCCAACAGTTCAGTACGGAGAAAACAATCACTTGCATAATATGCAAATGTCAGTCCGTTGGTGTAATTGAAGGAAGTAACGCAGCCTTGAAGACTCTTCGTCGAAGGATCGCCATATAGGTGTAAGGTCAACCGTGAGTTCCCTTTTGGCGTCCTCCGGATGAATTTCCCTCATTCGACTCACAAATGTGTCACTGATTGACAATTCATGCTATTGAAATATGAATAAAAGAAGTGTGAAAAGATGCAATCAGTGATGTTAATTAATATGGACACACGGACGTTTCAATAAATTACCCGATTCGTGTAAAATTTTATTTATTACCGGATTGTAAATTTCTTGTTTTCGAAAGTTGCACAAGAAAATAAAGGAGACATGGTTCGTTTATCCGCAGCAGTTGTGCATCACGAATTGTTTTTCTTTCGCTGAAAAAAAAAAAGGTCCGACGAAGGTCAAGTTTCGTTCCCATCGTCACGGACTGGGAGAAGTGGAACGAATTTTTTCGGTAGGAATAAAATTATCCGATTGAATATAAAAAGTGTTGAATAAACCACAGGGGTTTGGGCAGTGTGCACCACAAATGTATCAATTACAAATAGATGAGGCGACTTCATTGATGTCGGAGAGCGTCGTTGTATTCATGGTTGCAGCATTTAAAATGTTTTAGTGAATTTAGGGGAGACCGGAAACAGTTGGCACATGCGGTAGAGTGTCATTTAGTAGATTAATTAGTTAAACGGTCGTAGAAAAAAGTTGATACCCTACATAAGCTTTTTTCTGTCAAAACTTCTGATAAAGCTTAGGAACAACAAACCTATTTATTAATAGTTTGAATCAAAATTGTACAATAAAATTGTTTGTTGTTTTGAATTGTGGACACAAAGTACTAGTAAGATCCGCTTTTGGGTGATGACCCGTTTATTTAACACACCATAATTACACTATGTACATTTCATAAAAAAGGACATTGTTAGGAGCAAGCTCCGTCTTATTGAAGATTTAGATTTTGAATGAGTGGTGTGGCTGGAGCCACCCCAAAAGAAAAGGTAAGGTGGGGGTGCGTAGTACCCCCTACCCTAAGTGCCTCAAGGGCGGAAAAGATCGTTCATTCTCCCCCCCTTGAAGTCACCGACTTCAATAAACAAAAGTATAAATTTATAGAATAAACAATATAAAACAATATACGAAAATGAGTCATAAAAAACTAACTATATAAGCTACACACTAATTGAAAAAGTTAAAACACAAGAAAATAAACATAATTATGTAGGTGTAATAATGATCACGCAGGATCAACGAACGGAATCACTTTTATAGTTTTGGTAGCAAACACAATTTGCGCACTGCACGTTTTATTTCACCACTTGGCGTCTTTAGCGTTGCGACGCGCACTACACCGTCACGTCCAGGGTGGAGTTCGATGATGCGTCCTAGTTGCCATCTCTGCGGAGGGCAGTTTTCCTCGACGATAACTGCGAGATCGTTAAGGTTGATTTCCACTCCCTTGGTCGATTGCTTTTTGGGTCGTTGCTGAAGTTGGGATAGGTACTCCTTTCGCCAACGATTCCAGAAGTGCTGCCGCATTTGTTCCACTCGCTGCCATCTCTTCAAACGGTTCTCGGGGACATCAGTGAGGTCCACTTCGGCGATGGTGGTCATTGGTTGTCCGATCAGGAAGTGTCCAGGAGTTAGAGCTTCTAGGTCATTGGGATCGGAAGTAAGCGAGGTAATTGGTCGGGAATTTAGGATAGCTTCGATGCGTGTAAGGAGCGTGTACATTTCCTCATACGTCAGAAATGACATCCCGAGGATGCGCTTTAAATGAAATTTAACGGCCTTTACATTAATTTCCCAAAGTCCGCCTAGGTGGGGCGAACCAGGTGCTATATTGTGCCACGTTATGCCTTTGCTTGCGAGATCTTCAATTACGTCACTAAAGGTGTTTGATTTTAAAAACTGGCGCATTTCGCCAAGCTCGCGTTGTGCACCGCGGAAATTGGTGGCATTGTCTGAGTAGATGTGGGACACGTGCCCCCGTCTCGAAACCAAACGTTTTAATGCATTCAAAAAGGACGCCGTCGTCAAGTCACCTACAAGCTCGAGATGCACAGCTTTCGTAGCGAAGCAGACGAAGACAGCGACGTAAGCCTTAACATTTCGCTTACCGCGACCGTGAGACTCCTTAATTAGCAGCGGCCCAGCGAAGTCGACTCCGCTGACCGTGAAAGGGCGCGCATTTTTTACCCTAAATGTAGGCAAGTCACCCATAAATGTGTTTGTGCGTTTAGGATTTGACCTATAACATTTTATACAATTGTGTATTTCCTGCCGAACCGCGGTTTTGCCAGAAATGATCCAAAATCTTTGGCGTAGAGCCGATAGGGTACCTTGTACTCCGGCGTGTAATTGGCTGTGATGCTCCTGCCTAATTATTAATCGAGTAATGTGGTGGCTTTTTGGCAATAAAATGGGGTGCATACTTTCATATCGTATCGCCGCGTTCTTTAATCGACCCCCGACTCTTATGACCTTGTCGACAGGATCAAAAAACGGATTTAAGGACAGTAGGTTAGAACATTTGTGAAGTTGCTTATTACTGCATAATGACGCAATTTCACTGGCGAACTCGTTTTTTTGAATAAGCTGCGCAATCTTTATTGTAGCTTCTCTGAGTTCCGTTGCGCTTAAATACTTGTTGGAAACTTTATCGTT
Source organism: Diaperis boleti (assembly GCA_963583935.1). NCBI lineage: Eukaryota > Metazoa > Arthropoda > Insecta > Coleoptera > Tenebrionidae > Diaperis > Diaperis boleti. The sequence continues at coordinate 13,420,088 of OY757242.1, forward strand.
GGGATTTTGACTATTTTTGCAAAACCGTAGAGTCCACGCCACGACGCGCTGGGTTTTGGCAAAGGACGAGAATTTTGTCAACATTTGGTTTAAATTTGAGTTATCCGACGCAGCGGATGTCATGGAAACGGTGCGCCTTTCAGGCAACTCCTTGTCAATAGTAAATTTATCAGTAGGCCACGTATCTTGGGGTCTGGCTAGCCATGCTGGGCCACCCCACCAAGTTGAAATGTCTTTGATTTTGGAGGGCGCGACGCCGCGACTGAGTAAATCGGCGAGATTATCTTCTCCCTTAACATGGTACCAATCGTTTTCGTTAGACAGCGCTTGAATTGTGGACACGCGGTTGGCCACGAAGGTTTGAAATTGTCCGGAGTTGGACTTAATCCAGGCCAGAACTATTTTTGAATCCGTCCAAAAGAATTTTTTAGCGATGTTGAGGTTTAATGTTTTTTCCACGGACTCTACCAAGTGCGCCAAAAGTGCCGCGGCACTCAAATCTAACCTTGGGATAGTTATCACACGGAGAGGAGATACACGTGACTTAGCACATAATAACCGAACGCAAATTTTGTTATTAGAATTTAGTGATCGAAGATACACGGCCGCACCGTATGCGGTTTGAGAAGCGTCACTAAAACCGTGCAACTCAATGAAACTGGGTTTATCTATCAGAACTTTTCTTGAAATTCGAATATTATTAAGCGATGAAAGCTCGCGTAAAAAATGATTCCATGTGTGACACATGTCTTCAGGTACGGGTTCATCCCATGACAGTTTGAGCTGCCATAGTTTCTGCATAATTATTTTTGGCGTTATTATGATGGGACCTAAGAGTCCTAATGGATCAAAAATCTGCGCTGTGGCTGACAGAATGTTTCGTTTTGTGATTTTGGTTGCATTGATTAAGGGTTTGACCTGGTATTTTAACGAATCTGAAGCGGGATTCCACAGAAGTCCAAGGGTTTTTGTGAATTCATTTTTGTCTAATCGCACGTCATGTTTACAATTATTGTCGTCATGTGTTTTAATCAAAGACAACTCATTAGATGCCCATTTACGGAGTTCAAATCCGCCTTGTTTTAAAATTGCAATAATTTGATTTTTTATTTTTGAGAGTTTTTCTAGATCGTCGTGACCGGTTAATAAATCGTCGACATAGAAATCGCGTCGAATGACATCGCTTGCGTCCGAAAAGTTTTTCGCGTTCAAGTCCGCTAGTTCTTGAAGACAGCGCGTTGCGATATAGGATGCCGGTTTGGTACCGTACGTTAAGGTTTTAAGGCAAAATATCTTTAGCGGTTGTAATTTGTCTTCACGCCAAAATATCCGATGGTACTTACTATGATCGGGGTGCAAGAGAATCATGCGATACATTTTTGCGATATCGCCACTAATTACGTATCGAAACGTTCTGAATCGCGTTAAAATTGCAAACAAATCTTGCTGGATTGTCGGACCAGCCATTAGATTGTCATTTAAGCTCAACCCATTTGTGCTTCTAGCAGATGCATTAAAAACGACGCGTAATTTTGTTGAAACCGATTCTTTTAACACGGCGTGATGCGGTAGGTAAAATGCATTTGAATCGTCTAATTCATTTTGTGTGACTTCCTGCATGTGGCCCAAATGCTCATATTCGCGCATGAATTTTATATAATCCTTTTTAAAATTGGATTGATCCGCTAATCGGCGCTCTAAAGATAAAAATTGCTTTTCAGCTGTTTCCCTGGTTTTGCCTAGATCCGGGGGGTAATCCTTGAAGGGTAGATTTATTACGAATTGACCGGATGTCGCCCGTTGAGTTGTTTGTTGAAAGTACCGCTCGCACTCCAGATGTTCTTTAGCAATACCCGACGTGTTTATAACTTTACTGCCTTCGTCTTCTAGTCTCCAAAATTTCTCTAATTGCTGTTGTAAGGTCAATAGAGTGGTTGTATGCATTGAAATAGGCGGGTCGGAAACGTCCAATAAAGTACCTGCGACGACCCATCCTAAATGTGTTTCTTGAAGGACAGTTGGCCCTTTTACGATTTTACCCGAACGGAGTAATTTCCAAAATAAATTTGACCCGATAAGAAGGTCCACCGACGATGACGTCGTAAAATTCGGGTCCGCTAATTTTATTGAACTTGGTATTTGTAGGCCCAATTTGCTAATTGTTCTAACAGGTAAATTTTCGGTTATTTGGTCGATGACGAAACATTTTATGTGACCAGAGAAATCATCGTATTTTGATTTAAAATAGGCTTGGGCCGCGTATTTTATTTTCGTTTTAATTTGACCGATACCGCATACCGAAATATCGGTATTAAATCGTTTCAATCCTAATTTTCGGCACATCGATGCCGAAATGTAATTGGACATGGACCCCGAATCGAGCAAGACTCTACAATTGTGCCACTTACTGTTCGCGTCGCGGATATAAACTAGAGCGGTTGGTAAAAGCGCGATTTTGTCTTGGTTCTTTCTATGAGAAATTAGGGAAACCTCGTGATTTATGATTGGCGATTCAGATTCACTGGTTTGAGGTTCTTGATCGTGAAGCAACGTGTGATGCCGTTTGTTGCACGTTCGGCAATTGGTGCGAATCAAACATCTGGAAACGTGGTGCCCAATCCGGAGGCAATTAAGACAAAGTTTTAATTGTCGTACCCTTTGTGATCTTTGGCCCACCGTTAATTTTAAAAATTCTGCACAAGCACTAATTTTGGGGCAATCACCCTTGCAAAGGACACAGTTTACTTTTATTGCCGCTGTGTGGGAAAGTACCCACTTTTATTTGGGATCTGTGACATATGGTTTTGAAGGAGTGCTGTTGTTACCGATCGCGTTTAATGATTTTAATAATTGACATCGTTTTTCTAAAAACCGTTTTAAAGATTCGAATTCTGGAACTTCCGTATTTAAGGTGATTTGCCATTCTTTAATCGTGTTATAGTCTAATTTCTCTACTACTATCGGTACTAATAAAGCATGGTACGTATGAATTGGTATGTTCAGCTTGTTTAGCGCGGCTATATTGACCTTAAGTATATTCAAAAAGTCCTGTAGTGCAGTATGTGACTGCCTAGACATAGCGGGATGCTTTAGAATAGCGAGGACGTGGTCCTGTACAATTAATCGCGTATTTTTAAACTGTTCTTCAAGTATCTGCCATGCGGTACGATAATTTGCTTCGGCGATTTCAAGAGCATCTATTGATTTTAGTGCATCGCCCCGTAAACACGATTTTAAGTACTGTAATCATTGACAATCATTTAAACCGTTTTTTGGATCGTCGATCGCAGCAGTAAAGGAATTATAAAATGATAGCCAATCTTGGTATTCTCCGGAAAACGTTTTTAAATCTAACACCGGCAAGTTTACGTGGGGTGTCGCTCGACGGTCGCTTGTTTCTTCGGACGTTTGTCGCGTTGAATTATTATCGGATTTTTGCGAAGTCGACTGGGACGCTGCTTTATTAAGAATTTTAGTCATTTTCTCCGCTATGGCATAGTAATCGTTTTCAAAATGTACGCGTTCTTCGTCATGCTTTTCTCGCGAAGAGGTTTTGTCGATTTGTTCAATTTCAAATTGAATGTTTTCAAGATTTCGAAAAGCATCTAGGGCTTGTTGGCGGCGCTCCGCAATTCCATGAATACTGTCTTTGTTAGTATCAAATTTATCGATACAATTGTAAAGACGCGTTAATTTCCCTTTAAGAGTGCCCCTAGTTCTAACGAGTTTTTCGAGTTGTTCGGCCATCGTAATAATGTTTCAATTTGTCACGAATGAGAAAATGTACATGCGTGTAACACAAAGGAAGGATAAATAGAAGGATGACTGACCTTATGCCATGGAAATGCTGCTTCGTAAAGGCGTGGGTTTTTCTTGATTTGATTCGTTATGGTGTTGATGACACTGAAGTCTTTCCTCTTCCTATGGAGACGTCGACGGAAAGCTCCTGGGTTTACGAGTACTTGAATCCGACTCGAAGGACCATTTTTTGTTGTTTTGAATTGTGGACACAAAGTACTAGTAAGATCCGCTTTTGGGTGATGACCCGTTTATTTAACACACCATAATTACACTATGTACATTTCATAAAAAAGGACATTGTTAGGAGCAAGCTCCGTCTTATTGAAGATTTAGATTTTGAATGAGTGGTGTAGCTGGAGCCACCCCAAAAGAAAAGGTAAGGTGGGGGTGCGTAGTACCCCCTACCCTAAGTGCCTCAAGGGCGGAAAAGATCGTTCAAAAATAACAACAAAACGAGTTGGCTGAAGAAAAAACAAATTCGTTAGTTGGGAACGTCATAATCTTCGTGGTTTGGAAACATAGCTGCAAGAGCGGGAACACACTCAAAACGTAAAAAAAAAATGAATGAGTGTAGCATTCCTGTCTGCACATTAATTTTTTTCCGATGCTGAGTATGCGCTTAATGAGGGTGGTAAAGGTAGCTTAATAGGCCTAATGATAAAGGTAGCTTAATAGGAAAGGACTTTATTATTTAGATAATTGGGCGTTCCATCACAACGTTACATCAACTGTTCGCAAAACTCTAAGCGCCGGTCGGAGCAGTCTTCATTTAACTCTTGCATTATGTGCACTTTGTATTTCTTTTTTAAACAATTTGCTTAGACATGTGCAGTTGGTATTTGAGTTTAAAGCCACTTGTCTAGGTGGCCCTCATCTATCTAAGTCTCGTACAGTCCTATTTTCAAAAAATTTAAACTATTATTTAATTTAAAGTTAACCTATTTCGTATTTTTTTTTGTATTTTGGCATTTCTCGTCAATTTGATACTTGTAGCATCGTAGTTCTCCACGCGCCCACCAGACTAGCGCCCTTGTTGCTGATCTCACCCCCACACGGATCTTCTCCCCCACTCGGTACTCTCACCCACAGCGCGCACCCTCAACCCTTAAGGACACCCAGATAAAAAGACGTGCACTGGCTTTCAGAATCAGAACGAGAGCTCCCCTCAACTCTAGCTTCTGCCTCCTCTGGAGAGAAGCCGGAAGTTAGCCGGAAGAGATGTCTAAAAGTTTGCATTAAAAACTCTGTACAAGTGTTTTGGTCAGCGCCTCAGACGAAGCACTACAACTGGCTGCCTAAAGTGCGGGGCCCAGAAAAACCACGGCGGAAGAAATTTGCAAACCTTCAGGCGGACAAGAAGTCGGACAGGAATGGCGGATCAACTAAAAGCGCTAATTACGAGGTTGACTCCGAAAGAAGGGACGAAGCACTTTACTTACTGCACTGCCAGATTCAACTGGACTAGGAACCAGGAGGTAGTCAACGATTTTTATCGAGTGCGGACTTCTTCAAAATCAGTGAAGGGATAAGTGACGCGAACGCGCTACTGGGTCTCCCGTTACTATTATAAGGCCAAGCACACCCGTGGTAGAGTGGTGTAAAAGCCATCGCAAGGACATGGGAAGAAGCGAAGGCACTCATACGAGACGAGTATGCACCCCGCCCCCCGGCCTACCAAGTGTACTTCAGCATGATTTACGGGTTGCTGAGAGTGGAGATTAGGGATAGGATCCCGTTCGCTGCAACAAGCAAAGAAACATCATGTTTCATGACCAGTGAAGAAGTGCGGTCTGGACGCCGCCATTCCGGATCCGACACGATGCCCGGAGCCGATGTCGCGACATTCATCATGTCATTGCGACAAGCCGTGCGCATCAGCCCACGTCATCGTCACCCCTCTTGTGGCTCTATAAAAGAGGCTCTGTTCAGTTGGAACAGTAGAGGGAACCGTGTCTGCTCCGAACAACCAACCGACCTTCCTAGTCCAAACGCTGTCCAATCTCCAAACGCTGTCAATCTCGGTTTCGCTGCTAGTTACCCTACACCTTCCAGCGTCTAGCCATCGTAGTGTAACGAACGTGGACCCGTGATGACTCATCGCTGAAGCGGCGTCATCAATTGCTGGACTGTACTGGAATTTACTACAACGTACTCGAGGTAGTATGACTCATCTTCTGGAATATCCGGTACAGATCGGGAGCGATGGAACTATCTGGAGCCTCTCGAAACATTTAGGCGCCGGTATATTTATTAGAGGACGTTCCAGCGAGAATCAGTCTAACTATAGTCTAGTTTAGTCGTATCATCGAGTCTAGTGAGTCAGTGGGTGGAGTCGGACAGTTGCTTTTATCTATCCGGAGTGCCGCGTGATGTGTAAATAAATAATACGAGACGTGCCCGTGAAGTAGTAAATTGTAAATAGTGTAAATAATGTAAATAGTGTAATATTAGAAGTATAAATAAATTGTACATAGTGTTTAAATAAATAATGGAACCCAGAAACGCTACAGTAACAAGGTAATTCTGGTTTCTACTGGTCGCCGGAAGACATAGGCAAAAAAAAGGACCACAAACAATATCCGTAAAATCGGTAGTTGGTTCCAACGGATGCGGACAACCAGGGGTAATACGAAGAAAATGCGGTACATGCAGCAAACAACACGAGAGCCTTCTTGGATTTTGGAGCACCCACTAGTCTAGCAGGACCCGAACTGCAGAAAATCCTAGATATTTTTTATACTTAATACTAATAAAAACTATAATACCGGACATTAAAAGGGCAAATGTTTCCGACAACGATTGTCTGTGCAGACATAGGCCCCGACGCAGTCACACTGCTAGGGGTGGATTTTGCCAAAATTGCGGATTAGTAGTGGATTACCGCAACGGACTCCAAGGGAGCCGCCACGAGGTGTACCGATTCATAAGCAAAGAGCGTAACGCCCCGGTGCCTATGGGGTCTACTGATACGATTTCATCGCATCGTGCTTGTTTCTCCTGGTTGAGGAGGATTTTGGAGCCTCATATACGATTGTGGCACTTGTCTTCATTGTGTTAACAACATACACAATATTATATCTGAAAAGACATCATCTGTAACAAGTCTTAATTTAGTATTAACCCTACCCTATTAATGCATTCCTTTTGTTGATACGGTTTCATTTAAAGTCATTGGTTTTGCCCAACCTATAAAGTTTGATGTTTGATTTAATTTACTGGTTTTGTCCTAGTGTTTGAGATGTGGCACTAGAAGAAGGCGTGTGATTCACCGAATTTCAGGTTATCGTTTACCTATACAAGCGATGGGCGGTCTGGCTGCGGTCCTCTTCCACCTTTTTTTTCGTTTCTATTTTCTCAGCTGCTAAGGATATCCTGTAAGAGGTTCCCACTTTCACTTTATCTTTTTGGCCTTGTTTTCCAGCTATCGTTTCTTCTTCTTTGCGCTATTCTTCGTAAATTCTTCAGTACTTTTCTAGTTTTCTTAGGTTATGTTTCTCGAGAGTAAACAACGTGAACGTAGCTACTTTACCTATGGTGCTTATCGGAGTCAACCTTTCGGTACTACTAGCGCGTCATTTGAATTAGGACTTTTTCAGCATAGTTTTCTACCACCCCTCTATTTGTTCTAGAACATTCCTATAGAGCCCTTTAGCGGAAACGAGAATTTTCTCGGACGACTTACGTTGCAGATTCGGACACGTAGGGTCCTTTTTGGTCGGGGAGTTGTTTTCCATTCCCTGTTTGGACAATCTGTAGCGTTTCGGAGAGTGAGTTTTTCCCGTATCGACCATCCATCCGACCCGTCACGAGTTCATGAAGGAAGTTGCGGGACAAGACAGATAAGTCGTCCGTTTCTCTCTCATTTTGGGTAAGGCCGTGGCCCTTCTTGTTTTTCTTACTGTTAGTCATTGCAATAGTATTTATATATTCTATTTTTTTTAATATCTGTGTGTTATTGGTTTAACTGGAAACTTATACGACGAAAAAATTTAATTAGTTAATTTTGCGGTTATCAACATCGTGAGGGACCCCCTCCTTTCCGGCTTGAGCTAGACCGGCACAAAACCGCGTAACACTACCAACATCGAACAAATGAGCTCCGAGATACCGGCTGACGCTACCGAACCGTTGGACATCGAGGAACTGATATACGCTATCGAACCAAACGCTCCGGCGAACGACGAACGTCCAGTTTGAAGAAATCATGAAGAGTGACGGATGGTCCAATTTGACCATGAACTACGGACCCATCTTAAGCCCACTGCCACTCACTCCTTCACGCTTCAGGCAACCGCCAATACACATAAACCGACCACAACACGGGCGGGGAAACGGAGACAAAAGGAATGGAACACGTTCGTCCATCGTTGATGTGACCTTGAGGGAAATCTCCCCCAGAGGAGGTCATGGGGCGTATGGCAGCTGCTTGTGAGGGACACCTCTCCAGGAAAGCCACGAGGCCCGGAAAGGGATCAGTCTATTTGTAGTGTGCTGAAGTCGCGGATGCGCAGCGGAGGTGCATCACCGTTAGGCGGAAACACACCGGGACTAGAACAGACGAGGCGAGATCCGAGAGACTCAGAGTGTTGAAGAGCCCTGAAGGCTGAGATTGCTGCCGCTAAAGGCCGAGCTTGGGACAGTCTAATTTATGAGGTCCGGGTTTCTGGGAAGCTCGGAGCCAGGCCGCTGATCACCGAGGAGGAGAAGGAGGAAGCCATCGGCAGACTCTTCTCAACGGTGGACCTTTTTCGGTGGGAAGACCAGGGTGGCGCTGGTGACCCTGGGGAGGTGTTGGCCGTATCGTTGGAGGAAGGTCAGGTAGCTGCCAGAGGTCTTAAGCGGGGTAGGGTTCCTAGCATGCCGGCGGAGGTTGTCGCTGGCCGTCGAGGTGCCCCCCCTGTTATCTGGTGAGCGGTGTCTTCCCGGACATATGGAAGGTGGCTCGGGTGGTGCTTATCCCAAAGCTCGGCGGGAAAGCTGCTCGAGTCCATTGTCAAGAACCGGATTGGGGCAGACCTGGAGGAGAGGGGTGTGCTCTCCGATAAGCAATATGGGTTTCGGGTGGGTAGGTCTACCATTGACTCGATCGAGGACGTTACTGTGCCGCTGTTGCCCTAGACGTGGAGAACGCCTTCGGTTGTGCGTCAGGGGGAGTCATAGTGGGTGCTCTGGAGGGGTTGGGGGTGCATGGGCGTGTGGTGGCCATGGTCAGAAGCTACCTATCTGGTAGGACGAGAAGTGTCGGGTGCGGCGTTCCGCAGGGGTCGGTTTTCGGACCACTCCTGTGGAATGTGCCGTACAACGGCTACCTCGAGTTGGAGCTGTCGGTACGTGCGAGGACCGTTGCCTTCGCCGATGATCTTGTGATTATGGCAATGGCCCGCACCGATGAAGAGCTCCAGAGCATGGTGAAGGAGCCAGCGGAAAGGGTGATGAGCTGGCTGAATGACCATGATCTCAAGGTGGCTCCTGCCAAAACCGGGGCCGTTTTGCTAATCGGAGGTAGGAGGATCGAGTTGAGGGGCTTCTGAGTGGGGGGCGCCAAGTATGAAGTATTTTGGGGGGTCGACCTGGATAGGAGGATGATGATGATAAATGGCTCGGAAGACGAAGGCAGTGGCCGGGAAACTGGCTAGGCGGATGCCCAACCTGGGGGAAGGGACGGGCGGTCCAGGATGTTGTACGCGGCAGTCGTTTAAAACGTTTTGCTGTACACAGCACCCACGTGGAGGCGCGCCGGGAAAACCAAGACCGGTTTGGCCGCACTCGAAAGGGTCCAGAGGAGGCTTGCGGATGGCATCAGCCTACGGTGTCGACCGATGCGCTGGGGGTTAGATCTGGTGGTGGTCTGCATGGTGGAGAACATCATGCGGAGGAAGGAAGGGGTAGAAAGGGAGCGGGAGAGCCTCGGTAGGAGATAGTGAGGAGTACCACCCTTGAAGTAATACCTAACGGCGGTTCCGGGGGTGGAATTATACTTCATTGAGAGGATTTTTTAGTGGGTAGGAAAGGACGACCATCCGCCAGGGAGTCCCACACTCTCCAGGCTTTCCTGAGCGTGGGCTTGGAGGTACATAACTGTATGGTTGAGATGTATGCCCAAGAAGTCGCCCTGGAAAACTTTTTTTCCACCATTGAACTCGGCCCCGTAGAGATTAAACCCACACGTGAAGATCGGCATATTATGACCGAAGTTCAGAGACACAGACTGAATGAATTACTTCTGCACAACGAGGAATTTTTCGCAGAGCACAATCCGCCGACGTCACACGCCAAACACAAAATAGAGACGGGAGACAGTGCTCCCGTCTCCAGACCGCCGCGCCGTACCGAATGTCTCGCTCGCGATAAAAGACCTTAAAAACCAAGGTGCAACACCGCCTCAAAATAGGACTAACTAAAGGGGGGGGGGTGGTATGGTCGTATACCCTCTGCCGTGCTTAGAAGATTTCCTCGACAAGCGACGCCACTTGCATCTCAACCATTGATTTGAAAGCTGGATACTACCAGGTCCACTAAACTTGGCCCCTGAACACCCATTCGGAGTATATCGCTTCAAGAGGATTCCTTTTGGACACGGGACCATCTTGGCATATCTAGATAATTCCACCATCTTATCTCCATCATTCGAAAAACACCTTAGCGATCTTGAAGTAACGTTTTCTAGATTGAAGTAGTTCCACCTACGAATGAATCGGGCAAAGTGTCGATTTGCGTGCAACCAGGTCAAAGATTTGGACCACATAATCTCGCCGCAAGGAATCCAAACCGACCCCGAGAAAGCACGAGCAAAACGAAACATGCCCGCTCCTAGAAGTATCAAGCATGTTCAGTCCTTTCTGCAAACATATAGTTGGTACAGAAAGTTTGTAACGAAGTTACAAAATTTTCCGAGAATTAGCGCATAGCCTGGAACGTTCATGCACGATCGGTCCATCCCGCGAGTCGCCGGCCGCTATTTCGTTGCTGAGAAGAGGCCGTGCACTCTACGCCCAATTCCAAACCGTTAACATCGAGAAAAACTACTTTCCGGAATCGTAGCGGAGTAATTCTTTCTTTTCCGGAATCACAAAAATAGATCGCCAGTGCCACCCCCAGTGCCGCCCCTGGTCACAGCGGACCACACCCTTTGCATTGAATCAATTACAAGCTGATCATCATTGGCATCATTGCAACCAGTAAAGAAGAGCGCTTCGGATACTGCCATCCCGGACTCACTCCAGCATCTCTATAAAAGACGCTCCGCTCCGCCGCAGAAGTCAGATGTGAGTCGTGCCCTTTCCAGAGAAGTTCCCGAAAAAGAAGGTGAGCACTAAACGACCCCCCTTCCCTATTACTTGTATTCCTGGTGCTATCCCGGTCCCGGTTCCTCCCCAGACGCGTTGCTTTCCGGTCGTCACTTCGGGTTTCTAGCCGCAGCCTGCCGTGAACACTCCGGCATCCTCCGGTTGACTGACTGCGAGGGCACTTTGCTCGACGGCCAGACAACCAGCCGCGCTTCAGTAAAATTCGAACGTGTTTTACCCCCTGTCCCGGAGACCCGGACCATAACGTCTCATTCTCTGATATCGCCGACTACCATCACCACCACCGGAGAGGCTTACTACGATCAAGAGGAAAGGGTTCGTGCCGAGTGTTGTGTAGATAGTGACATTGTAAATATTGTAAGTAGTTGTGTAAGGGTGTTCATTAAAAACTGTCACACCGCATAGCCTTTATTTTCCCCTCCCGCCAAACTGGACAGCTAACCTCCGGCTTACCGTACTGCGGTTAGCTACCCGCAGTCCCGTGGAGCATACCACGTAAAAAACCTGCTCTCGAGATAATCCGATCATAGAAAACGTCACAAGTTCAACTCTAGCTTCTGCTTCATTTGGGTGGCGACTATATAATGCTCCCTTATTCTTTTACCATTGTTACTTTTCATCGCCATTTTTTTATTACAGTTGTCTTGTTTTAATACAGAGTGATCAAGAAACACTGTTTGAGTTGGTATTACTTTTAAGATACTCTTTTTTTCCGGCTATTTGTAACACTGCAGCCGGATACACATATTTGACGTAATGAGAAAATTGTAGGTTAGGTGAGAAATTCTATTAATTCAAGGAAATTAAACAAAGCAGAAATGAAACTTGAAGTACAGAACGATAATCAAACTAAAGGTACCTAATGCTCAAAATTTATTTTAGGCTCTCGAAGACATTCACCAGGATGTGTTAAATTTTTCATTGTGCAGAATTCCGGCACCACTGTTATAATATTAACATACTCCAGGGTGTTGTTAATATTATAATATAACTGTTGTTCGAATTTTGAGTTGTCAAACCTCACACCTCCCCAGTAATCGTAACGTTGGGCCAAATTGCGCTCTTCACATCGTATGAACAGGAATTTAGACTTGGCAATAGTGTCGGTGTCCAAACTGCTGCCCATTCAGTCTAATTTCACGACGTTTTAATTTTTAATTTTAAATGTCAGTAAGTTGTAAATGACGCTGACACGCGTGAATGACGGCTTTCAGTGTCAAGACGTCAACAACCGGAAGTTGTTACAATTCTACCATTTAAAAATTAAATTTAGTATTACCAACTCAAACAGTCCTTCTTGATGACGCTGTATAATAGTAGATTATTATACGAGTTCCTGTGTAAATTGGACGCTTTATGCCACAAGGGGTTTATAAAAGCACGAGTGAAACGAGCGCTTTTGTGAACCCCGAGTGGCATAAAGCGTTCAATCTACACAGGAACGAGTGTAATACAACGTTTTATCGTTTGACACAACCCCGAAAAGCCTTTAAATTGCTTAAAATCCATAAAAATAGTGTGACGTTTGTCTGTCATTTTCATTATTTCATGACAGTGAGTGTTTACACAAGCGAAAATTTTAAAATTCTGACAGTGTCGAACGATAATAATATTTTATGTTTCTCTATTTTTATAAGTTCATAGGTTTTTCAATTTTTTGAGGATGCCAAGTTTACCTATTTTTATACTTCTATTTGTCCGTAGTTGTAACTTCCTAGGGTTTGTAGTTGTTCTTTCAAGATTTTCGTCATAATTGGTGGTTACTGGTAATTCCTCTATCTATTAATAAAATATGCTTCCTTTAATTGCATTTAACATTTAATGCATCACACACAACCGAGTGTTATAACGTTTGCACTCTACAAAAGAAGTGTGAATATAGAAACACATAAAACAATAAAGACAACAAAAAAATAAAATTTACATACCGTTATTAAGATATTCCGGCACTCTAAAACATTTCATTGATTTTTTACAGTATTTTATGACAGGTGGTTTAATTTTCAAACAGACAATATTATTTATACTTTTTATTGCTCTAATTTACATTCTAGAACCTTGATAAATGTTTTATGAGTTCTTATGCAATGTTGCATTTACGAAAGAGGACCTTTCATAGGTGACACAAAATAATAAAAATAACAAGTCATATTTCATTAGGGTTTCTAATCTGATTGAAATAAATATTTGTTTAAATATTATGTAAGTAGATAAATCTAAATAAATAGTAAAAATATGGAAATTCCACTAAAATTAATCGACACGGTCGCCACTCGTTTTCTACAAAGTTTCTCCAATCGTTAGTGAAGATAATATTAATAAATATATACAAATTTTTCTACGACTAATCTCCAACTAATGTTGATTTGATTACAGATAAATTATAGTGATAATCCGATAATAATTTTCATGCATGTTTGTCAAATCTTCCCGATTGTTCTGGGAGTGAAGCGGTTTCTAAGTTAAAAAAATGATTTTTCAATATTCGTCAAATCAAATGTCAATCAAATCATTTTTCTATTTACCACTGCTGAAAACCGCTGTTTTTTTGACCCCTTATTGCACCCTCCGCCTATGAGTACATGAACTTGAAGTTTTTGTGCCATCGTGGTAAACACTTTCTAACTTTTTTGGGAAAATCCTCTGCTCGATTCTGAACCAATTAATATAATTTGTTCGTTGCCTTTGCCAATGGCTTATTCACAAAATTGATGAGGTATCAAATTTTTTGACGCGTCCATAATACACATTTGTATTTAATTTTTGTTGTGATTAAAGAACCTGACCTACTTCGACATATGCATATTATGGTAGGTTAGTACATGTTTCCATTCAAACTGTTTTTATGTTCTGTATTTGGTTTTGTTCAATTCCCAGTACTGTTTCTACTTTTTCTCTATAATTTCGTGCTATGTTCTTGTCTTGTATACTTGATCCATTTCTGCTTGATTATATAACTCTTTAGCTCTCTTTACATTAGGTGTCTGCTCCCCAGTTATGTGCTCTTGTTCCCTTTGCTTTTAGTTTCTGTGATGGCCAAAACATATTATATCTAAATAATTCCAGGTCCAAGTTTCCCTATCGATTATTAGTTTCTGATGGCCCACTTTCATTTTTTTGCCTTTAGCCGTCCACTCTTTGGCGATTTTCTCAACTGTTGCATTGTCAGGTCGCCGTTTATGTAGGTACAGTTCTTCTGCATAATTTCGTAGTTTGCTATTGTTACTCATTACTATGTTCTTATCACTTTCTTATTCTCCTTCTCTTTCGTGTCGATTCTATTTTTGTTAAAATTTAAATTTATTTAAGTCAAACTCCACAAACTTTAATAAATTACAATGGGAACATGTTTCGGCAGAACACTACTGCCATCTTCAGCCCTTAAAGAATATTTCAAATTATAATTATGAAAAACTTGCAAAACAGTTTCGGACCGTGTGATAAACGAAACTTTTTCGGCCGACAAAAGATTTTTACTGTTCACTTTTGTAAGGGGGCCTCATGCCTCATGAGGGCCCTCGTGTCTCAAAGAGCCCCCTTGAGCCCCCATGTCGCAGGGGTCTTCACAAGTCTAAAGGGGCCCTCATAACGCATGGAGGCCCTCGTGTGTCAAAGAGCCTCCCTGGGCCCCCCTGTCTCAAGGAATCCACATGTCGAAAGTTCTTCCCCCATGTCTTAAAGGGCCCCCTTGGGCCCCCCTGTACCAGGGGGCTTTGTTATTGTCGTCGCCCTATACCAAGCCAAGCAATTTTTCCGATGTTTTAATAGTAGTTATTCTGCTATTCGGGGCGGAGACAAATCCAACGAACATTAAAGCTTGAATTGAAAAATCCCTAGTTTCCATTTTCTAGCCTAGGCACGCAAATATCGTTTTCAAGACGATTTGGACGATTGGAAAATAACTAAATTGAGACGGACGCCAAAAAAATACATTTTTTAAATTCTCAGAAACCCGTCGTAATTGTTTTCTTCAATTATAGTGGAGTGGCCGCGGATCCATAAGTTGCTTAAAAAAATCGTCCCGTGCAAAAAAAAGTTATTTATTTACTCACCCTGTATAGTAATTGAAAAACTTGGAACTGAAAGACTGGAAACTAAGGAAGTACGAACTGAGGAACTGGAAATTACAGAACTAGGAAATAACGATGTAGGATCTGGAAAAAGAATAAGTGACGAATAAGAGCTAGTGACCTAGAAATTAACTAAAAGTGAACAGAAGAATGTAAATATTTTGTAGTTAAGAAACTAGGAGATAAGAAACTTGGAACCGACGAAGCAGCATCTAGAAGCTAAGAAATTAGAAATTCAGATACTAGGAAATAAAAGGCAAGGAAATAGGAACTATGAACTATACACTGAGAACTAGTAGATTTCAAATCAGGAAGTAGGAGTTGACGACTGGAACTACGTACTAAGTAAATGAGAATAAACAAACTGAGAACTGAAGAAATAGGAATTGATAAACTAGGAACTGAGATACTGATAAATGAAAAGCGAAAAACTACGAACTAGGAACTATGCATTGAGAATCACGGAGGAATTAGAAACCGACAAACTAGGAATTAAAATTTTATGTTGCTAGTAATTCAAATACTAGGAATTGAGAAACTTGGAACCGAAGAACTGGAAACTGAAAAACAAAAAATGAATACACTAAGAACTGAGGAACTATAAACTAAGGAAACAGGAACTGAGGAACTAAGTATTGCAGAACTAGGAAATCAGTATCTGGGAAAAGAATAAGTGACGAAGTAGGAGCTGCTGACCAAGAAATTGACTAACAGTTAAGTGAAGAGTGTAAGTATTTTGTAATTAAGAAACTAAGAACCGACGAACTAAGATCTAGAAGCTGAAAAACTAAGAACTGAGGTACTGGTAAATGAAAAACAACAAACTATCAACTAGAAACTATGCACTGGGAATTACTAGATTTCAAACAAGAAAAAAAAATGGAAATGAGGATTTAGGAACAGCGGAACTAGAAACTGAAAAACTATGAATTTCGGAACTAAGTACTTAGAAAATAGTAATAAACAAACTAAGAATTGCTAAACTAGAAATTGAGAAACTTATAATCGAAGAACTGAAATTTGAGAAAGTAGGAACTGAGGAACTAGAAACTAAGGAAATAGGAATTGAGGAACCAGGTATTGCAGAACTAGGAAATAAGGATCTATGAGCTGGTGATCTAGAAATTTACTAGCAATGAAATGGAAACTTGTACTTGTACTTTGTAATTAAGAAACTAAGAGCTAAGAACCTTGGAACCGAAGAACTAGGAACTAGTAACTTAAGAACCGGAAACTGTAAAGCTAGGAATTGCGGAACTAGGAATTCAGGAACTAGAAAATAAAAAAACTAAAGTGCTGAGGAATTAGAAACCAAAGAACTAGGAATTGACAAACTAGAATGTGGAAAATTTACGTATACAGGGTGAGGCAAAAGTGTTAGGACGGAAGATAGTAGCTTTAGTAATGCAAATAAAAAAAATGTTTTGATATATTACTACGCTCAGGAAATTGTTGATGATACTTTCTGGAGGCCAGAAATGGATTTCGGTCTCCTGCACCCAAGGAATCTAACATATCAATAGGTTTTCCCTGTCTAAAATTTATTTTGATCAAATAATAGATTCTTATAAATACTATCAGCAAAACACGACAAATATTGTCGCAATTTCCAAATAGTTTTAATCAACTTAATAAGTACAGGTATTAGACATACCATATGTTTAACAAAAGTGAAAGATAATTAATAGGGATATCCAAATCCTTAGAAAAATAATATGGGGTATTCCATTTAAAATAACAAAGTTATGGGTGTCCAAATATTGCATAAATTAGGCGGGTCTTGTGAACACCCTGTACAATAACATCCAATTGTATTAGCAGCGTCTGAAAGAACAAAGCTTTGTTTATCGACAAGCCAAATTTCAATATTAAATATTTGATAATAATGGTGATACAAAATTTTAAATGATGACATGACTTTTCGAAAATTTTTACAAAAAATTTAATAACTTGGCAACCTTCTATTCCAAATTTATAAAAATGATATGCAGTTGTAGCATTTATATATAGGGTTCCATTTAAAAAAAAGAACATGAGTACGGACGGGAAACTGAGGAAGTAGGAACCGAGAAACAATAAATTAATGCACTAGGAACTGAGAAACTAGAAAATAATAAAATAAAAACTGAGGAACTGGAAATGACAGAACTAGGAAATAACGATCTAGGAGTTATTAAATCAGGATCAGGGAAAAGAATAAGTAACGAATAAGAGCTAGTAACCTAGAAATTAACTAAAAATGAACAGAAAAATTTAAATATTTTGTAATTAAGAAACTAGGAGCTAAGAAACTTTGAATCGACGAACTAGGATCTAGGAGCTGAGAAATTAAAAATTCAGATACTAGAAAATGAAAGGCGAGGAAATAGGAACTATAAACTATGCACTGAGAACTAGTAGATTTCAAACTAGGAAGTAGGAGTTGACGGTTTAGGAACTGCGGAACTAGAAAATGAAAAACTATGTACTCAGTATATAGGAATAGACAAACTAAGAACTGAAGAACTAGCATTTGAGAAACTAGAAACTGGGAAATTTGGAACGGACGAACTAGTAACTGATGCACCGGAAACTGAGGAACTAACAATTCAGACTAGAAACTGTGGAACTAGGAACTGAAGAACCAGGAACTAAGATACCAGAAACTGAGGAACTAGAAATTAAAAAACTAAGATCGGAGGAATTAGAAACCAACGAACCAGGAATTGACAAACTAGAAAGTGGAAAATTATCGTATTCGATAATTGAAAAATTAGGAACTGAGGACCTTATAACCGAAGAACTGGAAACTAAGAATGTAGGAACTGAGAATCAATAAGTAAATGCACTAAGAACTGAGGAACTAAAAACTAGGCAATAGGAACTGAAGAACTGATAATTTCGGAACTAGGGAATAAGCATATAGGAATTATAGAATTAGGATCTGGGAAAAGAATATGTGACGAACTAGGAGCAGGTTACCTAGAAATTGACGAACAATGAACTGAAGCATATAAGTATTTTGTAATTAAGAAACTTGGAACCAACTAACCAGGATCTAGAAACTGAGATACTGATAAATGAAAAGCGAAAAACTACGAACTAGGAACTATGCATTGAGAATCACGGAGGAATTAGAAACTGACAAACTAGGAATTAAAAATTTTATTTTGCTAGTAATTCAAATACTAGGAATTGAGAATCTTGGAACCGAAGAACTGGAAACTGAAAAACAAATAATGAATACACTAAGAACTGAGGAACTATAAACTAAGGAAACAGGAACTGAGGAACTAAGTATTGCAGAACTAGGAAATCAGTATCTGGGAAAAGAATAAGTGACGAAGTAGGAGCTGCTGACCAAGAAATTGACTTAACAGTTAAGTGAAGAGTGTAAGTATTTTGTAATTAAGAAACTAAGAACCTACGAACTAAGATCTAGAATCTGAAAAACTAGAAACTGAGGTACTGGTAAATGAAAAACAACAAACTATCAACTAGAAACTATGCACTGGGAATTACTAGATTTCAAACAAGAAAAAAAATGGAAATGAGGATTTAGGAACTGCGGAACAAGAAACTGAAAAACTATCAATTTCGGAACTAGTACTTAGAAAATAGTAATAAACAAACTAAGAATTGCTAAACTAGAAAGTGAAATTTTTATGTTTCTAGTAACTGAAATACTAGAAATTGAGAAACTTATAATCGAAGAACTGAAATTTGAGAAAGTAGGAACTGAGGAACTAGAAACTAAGGAAATAGGAATTGAGGAACCAGGTATTGCAGAACTAGGAAATAAGGATCTATGAGCTGGTGATCTAGAAATTTACTAGCAATGAAATGGAAACTTGTACTTGTACTTTGTAATTAAGAAACTAAGAGCTAAGAACCTTGGAACCGAAGAACTAGGAACTAGTAACTTAAGAACCGGAAACTGTAAAGCTAGAAATTGCGGAACTAGGAATTCAGGAACTAGAAAATAAAAAAACTAAAGTGCTGAGGAATTAGAAACCAATGAACTAGGAATTGACAAACTAGAATGTGGAAAATTTACGTATACAGGGTGAGGCAAAAGTGTTAGGACGGAAGATAGTAGCTTTAGTAATGCAAATAAAAAAAATGTTTTGATATATTACTACGCTCAGGAAATTGTTGATGATACTTTCTGGAGGCCAGAAATGGATTTCGGTCTCCTGCACCCAAGGAATCTAACATATCAATAGGTTTTCCCTGACTAAAATTCATCTTGATCAAATAATAGATTCTTATAAATACTATCAGCAAAACACGTTATTAACGGACGAACGAAAATCAAAACTTCATTGTTTGACTATAAAGATGTTTTCAAAGCCTACTTTTTGTGAATGCAATGAGAAATATTGTTGCAACTTCCAAATAGTTTTAATTCGCTTAATAAGTACAGGTATTAGACATACCATATGTTTGACAAAAGTGAAAGATAATTAATAGGGATATCCAAAACCTTAGAAAAATGATTTGGGGTATTCCATTTAAAATAACAAAGTTATGGGTGTCCAAATATTGCATAAATTAGTCGGTTCTTGTGAACACCCTGTACAATAACATCCAATTGTATTAGCAGCGTCTGAAAGAACCAAGCTTTGTTTATTGACAAGCCAAATTTCAATATTAAATATTTGATAATAATGGTGATACAAAATCTTAAATGATCACATGACTTTTCGAAAATTTTTACAAAAAATTTAATAACTTGGCAACCTTCTATTCCAAATTTATAAAAATGATATGCAGTTGTAGCATTTATATATAGGGTTCCATTTAAAAAAAGAACATGAGTACGGACGGGAAACTGAGGAAGTAGGAACCGAGAAACAATAAATTAATGCACTAGGAGCTGAGAAACTAGAAAATAATAAAATAAAAACTGAGGAACTGGAAATTACAGAACTAGGAAATAACGATCTAGGAATTATTAAATCAGGATCAGGAAAAAGAATAAGTAACGAATAAGAGCTAGTGACCTAGAAATTAACTAAGAATGAACAGAAAAATTTAAATATTTTGTAAATAAGAAACTAGGAGCTAAGAAACTTTGAATCGACGAACTAGGATCTAGGAGCTGAGAAATTAAAAATTCAGATACTAGAAAATGAAAGGCGAGGAAATAGGAACTATAAACTATGCACTGAGAACTAGTATTTCAAACTAGGAAGTAGGAGTTGACGATTTAGGAACTGCGGAACTAGAAAATGAAAAACTATGTACTCAGTATATAGGAATAGACAAACTAAGAACTGAAGAACTAGGAATTGAGAAACTAGAAACTGGGAAATTTGGAACGGACGAACTAGTAACTGATGCACCGGAAACTGAGAAACTAACAATTCAGACTAGAAACTGTGGAACTAGGAACTGAAGAACCAGGAACTAAGATACCAGAAACTGAGGAACTAGAAATTAAAAAACTAAGATCGGAGGAATTAGAAACCAACGAACCAGGAATTGACAAACTAGAAAGTGGAAAAATATCGTATTCGGTAATTGAAAAACTAGGAACTGAGGACCTTATAACCGAAGAACTGGAAACTAAGAAAGTAGGAACTGAGAATCAATAAGTAAATGCACTAAGAACTGAGGAACTAAAAACTAGGAAATAGGAACTCAAGAACTGAGAATTTCGGAACTAGGAAATAAGCATATAGGAATTATAGAATTAGGATCTGGGAAAAGAATATGTGACGAACTAGGAGCAGGTTACCTAGAAATTGACTAACAAGGAGCTGAAGAATATAAGTATTTTGTAATTAAGAAACTTGGAACCAACAAACCAGGATCTAGGAACTGAGATACTGGTAAATGAAAAGCGAGAAACTATGCACTGAGAGTTACTAGATTTCAAACGAAAAAAAGTTATTCAGGATTTTGGAACTCAAGTAAGTCAAGAAACTAGGAGTTAAGAAACTTGGAACCGAAGAACTAGGATCTAGGATCTGAGAAATTAGAAATTCAGATACTAGGGCATCAAAGGCGAGGAAATAGGAACTATTAACTATGCACTGAGAACTAGTAGATTTCAAAGCAGGAAGTAGGAGTTGACGATTTAGGAACTGCGGAACTAGAAAATGAAAAACTATGTACTCAGGATATAGGAATAGACAAACTAAGAACTGAAGAACTAGGAATTGACAAACTAGAAACTGAGAAATTTGGAACGGACAAACTAGTAACTGATGCACCTTAAACTCAGAAACTAACAATTCAGACTAGAAATTGTGGAACTAGGAACTGAAGAACCAGGAACTGAGGTACCAGAAATTGAGAACTAGTAATTACAAAACTAAGATTGGAGGAATTAGAAACCAACAAACCAGGAATTGACAAACTAAAAAGTGGAAAATTATCGTATCTGGTAATTGAAAAACTAGGAACTGAGGAACTAGAAACTGGGCAATAGGAACTGAGGAACTAGAAACTGGGCAATAGGAACTGAGGAACTAGATCTATGAGCCATTGAATCAGTATCTGGAAAAAGAATAAGTGACGAAGTAGGAACCCCTGACCAAAAAATTGACTAACAGTGAAGTAAAGAGTTTGAGTATTTTGTAATTAAGAAACTAGGAGCTAAAAAACCTCGAGCCGACGGACTAGGATCTAGGAGCTAAAAAACTAGGAACTGAGATACTGGTAAAATGTAAAGCAAGAAACTAGACACTATGCACTGGGAATTACTAGATTTCAAACGGAAAAAAAGGAATTGAAGATATAGGAACTGCAGAACTAGGTATTGGGGAAATAGGAATAGACAAACTAAGAATTGATAAACTAGAAAGTGAGAAATTTGGAACGGACGAATTAGTAATTAATGAACCGTAAAATGAGAAACTAGAAACCAGAAATTAAAAAACTAAGATCTGAGGAATTAGAAACCGACAAACTATGAATTTCTAAATTGAAAAGTGAAATTTTTATGTTTCTAGTAATTGAAATACTAGAAATTGAGAAACTTATAATCGAAGAACTGAAATTTGAGAAAGTAGGAACTGAGGAACTAGAAACTAAGGAAATAGGAATTGAGGAACCAGGTATTGCAGAACTAGGAAATAAGGATCTATGAGCTGGTGACCAAGAAATTTACTAGCAATGAAATGGAGACTATAAGTACTTTGTAATTAATAAATTAAGAGCTAAGAAACTTGGAACCGAAGAACTAGGCATAAGGAACTAGTAACTTATGAACCGGAAACTGTAAAGCTAGAAATTGCGGAACTAGGAACTTAGGAACTTGAATATAAAAAACTAAAGTGCTGCTGAGGAACTAGAAACCAATGAACTAGGAATTGACAAACTAGAATGTGGAAAATTTAAGTATACAGGGTGAGGCAAAAGTGTTACTACGCTCAGGAAATTGTTGATGATACATTCTAGAGGCCAGAAATGGATTTCGGTCTCCTGCACCCAAGGAATATACCATATCAATAAGTTTTTTAATATTCATTTTGATCAAGTAATGGATTCTTATAAATACTCAAAAGCTTCACCAAAACACGTTATTAACGGACGAAAGAAAATCACAACATCACTGTTTGACAATTTCCAAATAGATTTAGTTAGCTCAATAAGTACACGTATTAGACATACCATATGTTTAACAAAAGTGAAAGATAATAAACAGGGCTATCCAAAACCTTAGAAAAATATGGGGTATTCCATTTGAAATAACAAAGTTATGGGTGTCCAAATATTGCATAAATTAGTCGGTTCTGATGAATACCCTGTACAATAACATCCAATTGTATTAGCAGCATCCCAAAGACCCAAGCTGTGTTTAATATTTAATAATAATGCTGATCACATGACTTTCGAAAATTTTTACCAAAAAATTAATAACATGGCAACCTTGTATTCCAAATTTTTTAAAACAATATGCAGTTGTAGCATTTAGAATAGCAAATCAAAAAATGAAAATACATATTTTTAGGGTTCCATTTAAAACAAATAAGGTGAGTACGGCCCTGAAATAGTGAAACTCCAAATATAGCTGAAAATAATTTTAGTCGATGCAGCTTTGATGGTAATATATAATATCAAGACTTTTTTTAATTTCCATTAGTAAAGCCACTATCTTCCGTCCTCGTCCACTATTGACTCACCCCCTGTATAGTAATTGAAAAACTTGGACTGGACTGAATACAAACTGAGGAAACAAAAAAGAAGAAGATTTTTGGGACTATGTGAAGGAGTTCGATATTGTTGGATTAACAGAAACATGGTCAGAAAACTGGGAAAAAATAGAAAAACTGTTACCAAAGGAGTTCAAGTGGGAATGGCAAGGGGCGAGAAGGGGAAAGAAAAAAGGAAGAGCAGCAGGGGGCATAATAACAGAGGTAAAAAAGGGAATAAAAGAGAATACTAAAAAGAAGGGAGAAGAGGAAGGTCACAGGGTGAGAAACGTTAAAATAGACAGTAAATGGTGGAAAATAGTGACAGTGTACAGCAAAGAGATGAAAGAAACAATAAACAAGATAGAAGACACATTAAAAGACAACAGGGAAGAATGTCTGCTTCTGGGAGGGCAAAGACAAGAAAGAAAACGCGGAAGGGAAGAAGTTGATGGAATGGATAGAAGAAAAAGGATGGGAAGTGCTGAATGGAAATAAACAAGGGGACGAAGAAGGAGAATGGACCTACATAGGCGGTAGAGGAGAGACGGTGATAGACTACGGAATAGCAAACGAAGAAGCATGAGAAGAAGTCGAAGAATTCAGAATAGGGGAAAGAGTAGAGTCAGACCATCTGCCTATAGAGATAAGTATAGGAAGGGGGAGAGAGAAGAGAGGAGGAGAAGAAAAAAATAGAGGAAATGCGGAAGGTGATAATTAAAGTATGGGACGAGCAAGGGGTGGAAGAGTATAAGAGAAGACTGGAAAAAGCAAGAATTAAAGAACAAGAAGTAGGGAAAATGGAGAAAGTATTGATAGAAATATTGGAAGAAGCAGCGACAAAAAGAGAAATAACAGTAAGGGGTAGAGGAACAAAAAGAAAGAATAAATGGTGGGACAAAGAATGTGAGCAACGTAAAAAGGAAGCAATAAAAGAACTAAGAAAGTGGAGAAAGACTAAAGGGAACAGAAGTGGCTTTTTAGAAGCGAAAAGAAGATACAGAAAGACATGCAGGGAGAAGAAGAGGCAGAAGAAGGAGAGAGAGGAGGAAGAGATAAAAGCTATAAGAACAGAGAAGGAGGTATGGAACTATATTAATAGAGAGAGAGAAAGAAAAAGGAAAATAGGAGCGAGGAGATAACGATGAATGAGTGGGAGGAGTACTTCATGAGGCTGCTGGAGGGAGAAAAGGAAAAAAAGAAAACGGAAATAGAGACGAAGAGAAACCGAGTAGAACCTGAAGGAGAAGAAATTACAATGGAAGAGGTGGAGAGGCATGTGAAGAAACTGAGGAAAGGGAAGGCACCAGGGAGGGATAGAATACAGAATGAGTCGTGGATGTATGGGACGAGAAGAGTGCTGATGAGGCTGGTGGAGGTAATGAATGGGGTGTGGAGAGGAGAAGGATTCCCGGTAGGGTGGAGAGAGGGGGTAATTTACCCCATTTACAAAAAAGGGGAAAAATATAAAGTAGAAAATTACCGAGGGATAACTCTCCTAAACACAGAGTACAAGTTGTATGCATCAATTCTGAATGAAAGGATGAGCAGAGAGATAGAGGAAAAGGGAGCATTACCAGACAGCCAAGCAGGATTTAGAGAGGGGAGGGGAACTATGGATAATGTATACATCCTGGACCATTTGACGAAGAGTGAGTTAAAGAAGAAAGGGGGGAGGGTGTATGCATTATTCGTAGACTTCAAGGCGGCTTCAAGGTGGACAGAGAGAGGATGTTTGAGTGCCTGAGGGAGAAAGGGGTAAATGAATGGCTGGTAAGAAAGGTGGAGGAGATATATGAGAAAACAAAAAGTAAAGTGAAGGTAGGGGAGAGGGAAAGTGAATGGTTTGTGACAACATAGGGAGTGAGGCAAGGTTGCCCGCTCAGCCCTTTGTTGTTCACGATGTATGTGGCAGATATGGACGGAGAGAGCACAAGCGGGGGGGTGTGTGGTAGGTAGAAAAAAAGTGTGGTGCCTGGCGTTTGCGGATGATGTGGTAATGGTGGCAAAGAGTGAAAGAGAAATGAAGGAAATGATAAAGAGTTTAGGAAAATATGTGAAGAAGAAAAGACTAGAAGTGAATGTAGAGAAAACAAAAATGCTGGTGTTCAATAAGAGAAAGGGGAAGAACGAAGAGAGTGATTGGAGGTGGGAGGGAGAAGTAATAGAACAAGTAAAAGAATTCAAATACTTGGGGTATGTGTTCAATGAAAGAGCCACAGATAAGGCACATATTAGAGAACTGGCAAGAAAAGCGAACAAGGTGATAGGATGTGTATGGGGAATAGGAGGTGGGGAGGCGATTTTAAGAGGAGAATGATGATGTTTGAAAGTCTTATTGAAAGCGTGTTGTTGTACGGAGCAGAGATCTGGGGATGGAAAGAACAAGAGGTGATAGAGAGGGTGCAAGAGAAATATCTGAGGTGGGTGCTAGGGGTGGAGAGAGAAACGCCAGGGTACATAGTGTCAGAAGAATGCAAGAGGAATAGGTTGAGAGTGAAAGCGGGAAAAAGAGCGGTCAAGTTCGAAGACAGGATGGAAGGGAGGAAAGAATGTAGGATACTAAAGGAGTGCTGGAGGGAAAAAAAGAAGAATTCAGAGGAGAATGATAGGGAGAATTACTACAGGAAGAATGGGTATGCAAGCAAAGAAATAGAGAGACTGAGGGAAAGAGGCGTGTGGATGAATGTAGAACTAAGTAAAAGAGATAAGGATACGGATAGACAAGAGAGGAGAGAAAGAATTAGAGAATCCAGATAGAGCGGGAAGTACGGAAGATGCATGATCGAGGAAGTACCGAAGTATTTGGGGAGGGAGAGCGAGAAAGAAAGAAAGATGATGGCGAGGTTTAGGTGCGGAAATGAAGAGAGGGAAAATAGGTATTGGGCAGAAGATGGAGGAAGAATGTGTAGAATGTGCTATGAGGAAAGAGAGACGATTGAGCATATGTGGAACGAGTGCAGTGAGATGAAACAAAGAGAGAGGAAAGAAGGAGAGGAAATACTGCATGTAGATGGAAGGGAAATTAAATGGATGAAAGAGGTATGGAAAAGGAAAAGGGAGGGGAGAAGAAATAGAGAATTTTATTTAGTTTTTTTTTATTATGATAATGGTTAAGTTTAATTGTATATGTATAGGAATCAGAAAGCCCGTAGGGCAAATAAAGATTTATTATTGTTGTAAAAACTGAGGAACTGGGAATTACAGAACTAGGAAATAACGATCTAAGAATTATTAAATCAGGATCTGGAAAAAGAATAAGTAACGAATAAAAGCTAGTTACCTCAAAATTAACTAAAAATGAACAAAAGAATGTAAATATTTTGTAGTGAAGAAACTAGGAGCTAAGAAACTTGGAACCGACGAACTAGGATCTAGGAGCTGAAAAATTAGAAATTCAGATACTAGGAAATGAAAGACGAGGAAATAGGAACTATGAACTATGCACTGAGAACTAGTAGATTTCAAACCAGGAAAGTAGGAGTTGGCGATTTAGGAACTGCGGAACTAGAAAATGAAAAACTTGGTAGGTACTCAGGAAATAGGAATGGACAAACTAAGAACTGAAGAACTAGGAATTGACAAACTAGAAAGTGGGAAATTTGGAACGGACGAACTAGTAACTGATGCACCGGAGAGGAACTAACAACTCAGAGCAGAAATTGTGGAACTAGAAACTGAAGAACCAGGAACTGAGGAACCAGAAACTGAAGAACTAGAAATTAAAAAACTAAGATCGGAGGAATTAGAAACCAACGAACCAGGAATTGACAAAGTAGAAAGTGGAAAATTATCGGATCTGGTAATTGAAAAACTAAGGACTTATAACCGAAGAACTGGAAAATAAGAAATTATGAAATGAGAAACAATAAGTCAATGCACTAGGAACTGAGGAACTAGAAACTAGGCAATAAGAACTGAAGAACGGAATTGCGGAACTAGAAAATTGACTAACAGTGAAGTGAAGAGTGTAAGTATTTTGTAATTAAGAAACTTGGAAGAAAACTAAGATCTAGAAGCTGAAACAGTAGGAACTGAGGTACTGGTAAATAAAAAGCAACAAACTATGAACAAGAAACTATGCACTGAGAATTACTAGATTTCAAACGAAAAACAAAAGGAAATGAGGATTTAGTAACTAAGTAATTCACTTTTATACTTTTCCAAAACTCGAAAATTGTTAATAACTTTTTTTACACAGGACGATTTTTTTTAGGGTATTAGCTTTTATTCCTCAAAATACTAGCTTAGCACAGGGTGTCATATTTAAGCGAGACTGGCACTCTACTCTTACAGCAACGTCTGAAGTTCCATTTACTTCAACGGTCAGGTCGTTGTTGCCATTTGTATCTCTACGATATTCATTTGTCAGGTGTTACTGGAGTTTTGAAAAGTAATTTCCTTCTTATCTTCGCTATACTGCAATAAAATATTATTTATGCTCATCTTACAAAATATTATAATTTGTTGTGACTGTGTATAAATTTTGCCGACGTGGATGTTACTGACCCAGCGTTCGTTCTTGCATTGAACTTGAACTTTGTGTCTGTCCGTTTATTTGCAAAGAATGTAGAATTAAATTTCTTGATTCACTCCTAAACTTGTTCGATTTTAAAGATGCAAAATGTTTTCTTCAATTAACTTTTGAACTTTGGTTTCTTAATCAAATCGTTCACGTAATCCCCTCAAAAACCACGTAGGAGTTGAAATATCAAACATTTGCTTTTCACAAATTTGACAGGTCGGTGCTTCACTTGCAAATTTGTTTAAACGCATCGCTTTCTTTTTAGTCACGTTAGTCGGGGAAATTTTGCCTAACGTTATTTTTAATTTGTCCAGTTAATTCAAGTTAAAAGCAATTTATTTATTGATACATCGGAATGGTCCCAGTTTTGAAAGTGATTGATTAGAGCTTTGCGAAGTGAAAGAAGATCTGATATCTATTCCGTTTGGGTTATATCCAGGTGGAATTGTTCTGTCATTTATTTGATTGTCGGCTTCTGGTTTGAACAGAAGCATCAAAGCTTACAGAGTTTAACAACAAACTATCTTAATTAACTATTAAACCAGTTCTTTTTTATAATGCTTTGTCGTAAGTGTACTAATTAGATAATTAGTCACGTTCCAATAGATCACTGTAGCAATTTATTTAGGTGTGTGAGTGTACTGAAACCAAAAAAAAACTCACTTCTAATACCCTCCGGTCCTGAGATTTTTTCCGTTTTTTATGTTTATTTGTAACGACTACATAACGACACAGTTATCAACAAAAAAAAAGTACTTTGTGCAACAAGCCTCTGACTTCTGTGTTATTTTGAACTTTCAGTTGGGAGCGCCAGGGCTAGAGACTCACCTAGCCACAAGTCGGATGTGACATTCCTTTAAAATCAAACTTGACCTATTTTAATATTAATAATATGTATTAACTTATATAAAAGACGGATGTTTATTTAAAACATTCACTATACGTGCAATCCGTCTAAAATAAAAGATAGCCAAAACGTAGGGTACTTTTCGAATTTTTTACATCTGTGGAAACAGAAAAGTAGTTTTCAAGTAGATCACTGTAATAATAGTATATTATACATAGAGGGAGAGAAATGCATGATTTTTTCTCAGGTGCAATTTGCAGCACGAGGGATGTAAAGCACCGAGGGAAAAATAGCATTCTCTCCTGAGATGTATATTTGGGGCGGGGAATTCCACGCCAAATCGGACAGCATTTTTTTTTCATTTTTTTTTGTCGAGACGTTTCCGAGGTATCGATAAAGAAAAATACTCGACCAAGGGGGCCTCCTGTCCCAAGGGGGCCCCTGTCTCAAAAGCCACTTGTAACATTCGTAGCAAGGAGACCCCCTTGTTTGTGATACGATACGGGCTATTCGCATATTAGTAGTATTTCTCCCTAGGGACAGAATGTAGCACTTCTGTCACGATTTTGAAACCAGAGAGACTGGTTTCTATTGTCGCTTGGGTAAAAAGTATGTAATAATTTATAAGAAAATACACCATCCCATTTAATATTTACTAGATATGATACAATCAGTTAATAAGAAGTAAGGGAAACCATTAATGGACGAACAAATATATTTTATAATCAATGAATAAAAATAAGAAATAAATAATATGAATTAAGAAAATGAATTGCGGGCGCGACCACCGCGCGCTTTAGAAGTGAAACCAAAAATGTGTTGTGTAAGATTATCCAATATAACATTTCCAAGTCATGAAATTTCTTTCTACAAGACTAGATTATTCGCGAGTACATAGAATTTTGAAATTTACGTTCTTTTAGGAGAAATGACGACAAAAGGCAATTTTGTAAAATATACCGAGTGACCCAGAGATGTGTAGACCATTTACGCCCTTATTTTAAAAGGTATAAAAAAATAAAAATCTTATAAATTATATCAGAGTGTCCTAATATTGTAATATAGCCACACGATACCTCCACAATTTAAAATTATTAGAAATCATATACAGAGTGTCCTATTATTAGTAATCCACCAAAGTTATTTTTTTTTTAATGGAATGCCATATATATTAGGTGGTGAATTGAAAGATCAATTAAGGTAAAATTATTAGAAATCATATCCAGAGTGTCCTAATAGTAGGAATATACCAAAGTTATGCTTTTTTTAATGGAATGCGTGTATATGACTTGGTGAATTGAAATAGCAATTAATGCTGAGCAAAACTTTTTATGGACAAAATTAGTGCTTTTTAAAAAAAATTGCAGAGACCAATAGAGATATCTGAATACTTTTCTGTCAATAATTCTTTATAGATCCAAACTGTAATACACACTGATTGAAAGTCATATAAATTGATATTTCTATACAGAGTGTACGGTTTTGCAAAATGTATAACAACTTTTTTTTTCAAATAGAGCATCCTAATAAGCTTTTTTTTCAATGTATTGTTTGCCTCGGCAAATGTTAGTATTTTAGGTAATTTTTACAAAAGCCCTAGAAAGTTTCCCGAAATTCCGAAAATTAAGATCAGGGGGTCTACCACCCAGATCGATCGAGTGAGTGCGATGGTATTTTTGGTTGTCTACATTACCGTATTTCGTACATTATTGTAAATAAACTTATAACTTAGACCAAAGGGCCTAAACCCACGCCTAAACCGTAGATGGTCTAAATTTGAACGTCTTTCAAATAACAACGAAGTCTCCCACACTGTTCACATCAATATCAAGCCGTAATAACACTCACAAAAGTCACGTCATTTTATTTCTCATCGTAAACAAACACAAACGCAAATTTCGCTTAATAATAGATGACTTTTCTCGAGTGGCAATTTGTCAGTGAAATTTTTGACATTTCTCGTGAAATTTGACATTTCGCGTGAGTTGAAAAATTCAATATCTAAATACACAATTAAATTATTTAGTGTTGTAAATAAACTAAATTTCTAATACTGATTTAAAAAAAGGAATAAATATTTAATTTAGTGTTTATTCCCCGCCTTGGGGTCGTTAAGAAAGAGTCAGGTTATGCCTGTTTATTGTTTATGTAGTAGTGTGCATTGGATTAATTGCATTTTTACTGATTTTAACCGTATTTTAACATTAACTCGTTGTATAGTTTGTGCCCTTAAACAGCTAAAGACAAAATGGAGCACGACTTTGTTATGTTCCTGAATAATATAGAACAGCTTAGAAAATTCATTATGATTTATGATGAATGCCGTTTGGTGGTATAATGGAATATGGGTGTTCCATTTGAAAAAAAAAGTTATACATTTTGCGAAGCCGTACACCCTGTATAGAAATATCCATTTAGACACAATCAGTGTATATTAAAGTTTAGCTCTATAAAAAATTATTTACAGAAAAATATTCAGTTACCACTGTTGGAATGGTCTCCAAATTAAAAAAAAAAGGCTAATTTTGACCTAAAATTCTTCAGAACTCAAGAACCATCGATAATAAACCTTTAGTACCTGATATCATTTTGCTCAGAATTAGTTGTCCTTTTAATTCACCCACTAATACACAAGGAATTTCATTAAAAAACATAACTGTGGTGTA
Organism: Diaperis boleti; assembly: GCA_963583935.1. NCBI lineage: Eukaryota > Metazoa > Arthropoda > Insecta > Coleoptera > Tenebrionidae > Diaperis > Diaperis boleti. The sequence goes on from OY757242.1 coordinate 13,451,427, forward strand.
TTTGTAATAATTTTAAATTGTGAAGGTATCATGTGGCTATCGTCCCCCGAAAACCCCGTTTTGATATATTTCAAATTAAGGGCGTAAATGATGGTCCACACACCTCTGGGACACCCGGTACAACTAGAATAGCATGGCAATATTTAAACAAATTCTAGTGAAAAACAAAGTGTCTGGCACGAACAAACAAACAAGTTTTATAGAGGCAGGGCCATAAAATAAAAATATGGCGGCTAGCTTTACGACAAGACGCTAGTAGAATAGATGATTTAAAACTAACGGTAAAATTTGAACGATGTGAGATGAAGGAATTGAAACCAACACGTCTCCAGAGTTTCATCAGTAAAATTCAGTTACACGCAACAAATAAGAATTTACTCTCATAAAACTAATATCTGGAATTAAATAGCATAATTAAATAAATGATTTAAACAATTTACTTATCAGTCAACGACGATATTAGGACAATTCGATTAGTTTTACATTACACAATGAGGTTAATACTATATTATATTATTGCGGTGGCAAATAACCACAAAACTTGTCTGGCCTTGAGAACGTTGGTTGGGCGATGGGACGAACGATTCTCCAGCCAATGGCACGAATAAATCCCCCTCACTCGTCCTCGACGGACCGTAGGAATTTCGAACAAACACCACTCTCGAAGAAGTAGTCCCAATCCAGATCAGCTAATTGGTGACAAAGTTATCGCTCACCCCGAGCCAGAACCCTAATATGAAGAAGATTCTCCTTTAAGTACCCCGTTTAACAATCAGAAAAGCCCTTACGCCTAATGAGAGACCTTGATTACTCCGACGAGAAATCGAAGTTTCACACGCCACCACACTTACCACCCACTAGAACAGGAATGGCTTCTCGCCGGAAAAGGCCTTATCAAAATTAGGATCAAGCGCAAACCCTACATGAGTCCTCCAACACGGGTAAAAGTACATACTTAGAAAAAAGGTTAGAAATTCAAAACCACGCTGAGATGATACTGCACAAGCATTATCGACTGGGTATCGGCTACTGCGGGGGTTATCTTCTGTGAGCGTGACGTCGCTCCTTCTAGCTCACCGAACAGAACCTGCGGGTCCCGGACGGCTCTTGCGAACGTCGTGAAGTCGGTCATATCATAACAGGTTCCGGTATGATTGTTGTATAGTATATTTGTTGTCGATTTCTACCTCAATATCTTCTTGATAGGTGACCGGAAAGTAAAAGAGGCGTAAGTCGACTACGAATCTTTTATAGTCGGCCCACGCGGCGCGGTTGTTACGGAACCAGGCGACGGGTTCTCCACGAAGAAGTTAGGTGAAGGTAGGTGAAGCCTACCTCTCGAGGAAGGTGGCGTTGTCTTCGGTTCCGCTGAAGGAAACCCGCCATTTGTACACTTTCAACGATTTGACGGCGGTGGGCGGTACCGAAATCTCGATGGACGGTATTCCGGTTGGTGGTAACGCCGAAGTCGTTGAAACCGGGAATGTCGGAGTCGGCGGTCGCGACGCGGTAGGCGATGTCGCAATCGGGAACGCGGCCCGTGGTATCGGATTCGTCGCGGCTGATGTGTGCTTTGGGAGTCCTTCTCGGAGGAAATTAACTAGTGCACCTTGCCAAGGTCGAGGCAAAATCTCAATTTCACCGGAACGTAGGGTCTTTCGTCATCTTTATCGGACACGGTTCCGGGGGAAGGGACTTCTTCTTCCTCGGCCATCGCCTTCGTATACGGTCGAGTCGGGATTATCGATCGCAAAAGTTACACCAGCAGATGAAATCGGCAGGATCGGTGGCTCGCGAACGTTGTGAGATCGGCGCGTTTGATGGTTGCGACAAAAGAAACTCTCCAGAGAAATGGAATCTGGTCCCTGCTGGTGTGACGCTTGTTTACGGCGGCTGTTGTCTCGAGCGCCAGTTTTTTACGTGGTATGCTCCACGGGACAACGGGTAGCTAAAAGTCGGAGTACGGAACTCCAGGGGTCAACTGTCTGGTTTGGTAGGAGGGAAAAATAAATTCAATTCTGTGTTATAGTTTAATGTTCCCGCTATTTACAACTATTTACAATATATTTACAAAGTTTAGCGATACGGTCGGTGGTAACTCGGTGATGGAACCCTGTATGCCCCTGTCGAATTGCACCCTGTATACGGCGGTATACGGCGAGTCTGCACGGTTTGTGAGTGGTCGACGACAAAAGTTACGGAACACCCTGCAGACGTCGGTGTACCCGCCCCCTCTATACGGTTTGTTTAGTTTCGGAACCCGAGCGGTCGGTGACAAAAGATAAGATGCCCCTGTAGACATTGATGCACCCACCCCTTAAATGCGATGGTTTGGTTAGTTCGGAACCCGAGCGGTCGGTGACAAAAGTTATGATGCCCCCTATAGACACTGTTGTACCCGCCCCTTCTATACGGCAGATCGGTTGACAGGAGTTTCGAAACCCGGGCGGTCGATGAGAAAAGTTGTGGGACACCCTGTAGACGCTGATGCACCCACCCCTTGAATACGATGGTTCGATTAGTTTGGAACCCGAGCGTTCGGTGACAAAAGTTATGATGCCCCCTGTAGATACTGTTGTACCCGCCCCTTCTATACGGCAGATCGGTTGACAGGGAGTTTCGACACCCGGGCGGTGGATGAGAAAAGTTGTGAGACACCCTGTAGACGCTGATGCACCCACCCCTTGAATACGGCGGTACTGTTGTCAAAAGTTTCGAAACTCGAGCAGTCGATGACAAAAGTTAAGATTCACCCGGTAGACATCGGCACGCCCGCTCCCTGTATACGATGATTCAATTATCACAAGTTTCAGAACCCGGGCGGTTGATGACAAAAGTTACGGAACACCCTGTAGTATACGTTTATTGAAGCGTTGAACCCTGGAATCCCCCCGAGTGAACACAACCTTCTGGAGACCAGTAAAAACCGAGACAACTTATTATAATCGCTGGTGGCTATCATCGGTCTGGTTGGTCCGGAAGTTTAGACAGCGTTGAACCCTGGGATCCCCCCGCGTGAACCCAACCTTCCGGAGACCAGTCAAAACCGGGACAACTTATTACGTAGGCTAGTCACTTTAGTCAGCTTTTTTTCCTGGGCGGTTTCCTTCTGGATGGTCTTATTTAGAGCGGGCACGACTCTTCACTGTCGTTCTAAGGGAGCGCACCCTCTTTTATTGCGCACGACTTGTGGCAATGTGGAGGAGTGAGGGTGTTATCATCGTGATATCTTCCCTCTGGAGTGAAATCGGTTCCGGGCATCGTATCGACTCCGGAAGGGCGGCGTCCGAAACGCGCTTCTCCGCTGGTTAAGATGATGTAAAAACCATTCCGGTACGATAACCGGAACTATTTATTTTTAGGTCGGGGGTTGGGGTGGTCGTACCGACTGCGAGGTAGGCTATTTTTCCGGCAGTGACACTGCAAACTATTTTTCCCGGCAAGTTATATGTTTAATTTTCAGGTGCACGTCGACGGAGCGTTCCGCGGTGTGGATGTCGCTTCGCTGGCGACTTTTAATTCGGTATTTAAATTCATTTAAATTCAGATTTTTCGGTAACTTCGTTACACTGTGATACCAAAATGGTCCCGATACGACGCCTAGAAATGTTTTATTTCGCCATGTCAACGGCACGATGCAAAGCGTGTGACCCGAGGCGACACGGGTGGCGGCTGGGGGTGGTCGTTGTGGCTCCGGGATAGTTTCATTCGCAGCGCGCTATTTTTCTGATTATACCCGAGTGAAAGAATTATTCCGCTGCGACAATGGGAAGTATTTTTTTGCGATGTCAACGGTTTGAATTTGGGCGTAGGTTGCGCGACCTTGGTTAAACAGGAGACGGCGGGCCGCTCATCTACGGAAAATGTCGCTTGAGGGCGCCGAACCTCCCTGACGGTACTTGAATCTCAGAAATTTAACTTGGTTACAACTGCTACAATTACGATCTTATCTTCCTTACGATAAGTTCAAAGTTAATTGTATGCAATGTGATGTCACATTACTTTACAATGACATTATTGGTAAAAATGCCTGGGCGCCATTGATACGTCGTATAGTAGATGAACTAAATTATGAATGAAGACAAAAGATAATTTATATTTATGGATCATCTTAATGCATATTAAAATAAACGACTGGAATTAATTTCTGGACTCTCCTTTCTTATTTAAATTTATTTAGAATAATAAAGATGATAGATACATACATTATTTCCGATTGATAATAATAAAAATTGTTCGTGCAGATTTTGTGGTTTGTGGAGCGACATGTACTCAAAATCACCCTGTACTATTGTATGGCACAATACACCCCTCTAAACGAATGTAGAAATTTTGTATTAAAAGGCACGGAGCATCGGGGGAATAGAAGGACACTCAATTTATTACATGCTTGCAACCATCGGTAAGTTCATCTAATTGGCTGTTGCTCAGTTTACCTAACTGCGGTAATTTGTAAAAATTCCTCAAGTGCACAAGTGTTAATAATCAATAATTAATGCGCTAAACAGTGAATAGCAAGCAATGTGTAATTAATCATTGTGAAATAGAGTGTTGTAATAATAATTAAATAGTATTTTGCAAATAAAATAGTTATTCAATGAAAAATAATAAGCCGTTTAGTAAACGTTTCGATTCTTGCTCATTGAAAAGTTAAATTGACTACCTATTGTTTTCTTGGCTTCTAATTGTAGTAGCACGCTATGGAATTTTGTCTATCTTTACTTACGCGCTAACCAGTTTCACTGTCTATAGTGGTCTCCGCCTTCACGAATAGTCTCTAATACTGGTTAAACGTATTAGACAGAAACCATTTATGCAATATTTATTGCGAGTTGTAATTATGGAATAAAAACTGTGATAAAAACTGTACCACTCCATTTTAAAAAATGAAAGTGATATTTTTAATTATAGGGTTTGGATTTTAAAGCTTTCCAGTTGTAAAAAAGAAATAATGGCGACTACCATCCCAAACGCAGGAATTGGAGGTTCATTTTGCACGCGATGATTTAAAGTCTTCATTTCATATTGGACAAAAAATAATATCAAATAGTTATTAGAAATTTTTACTCCTACAATGCGAGTGTAATCTCAGAAGCACAGTATAAAAATACGTTCGAAACAGCACCAGTAAAGGAGTACGCCCTTTGGGAACGCCACCATAGCCAGTGAAGCCGACAGGACGTTGTGGAAGTCCTAGCTCCTTATTTCACCCTCCGCCTATGAGTTCGTGATCTTGAACGAATGAGGAAGTTTTTGTGAGATAGATGTACCTCCTAACTTTTTTGGGACAAATGCAACATCTGTATTTCATTATACCATTTTTAATAAGCTTTCTGTAAATACATATATGGTATTCCGAGGCAAATGTTAGTACTTTATGTATTGATTACAAAATCCGTAGAAAATTTTCCCAAATTGCATTATGATCAGATCGCCTTACACTTTTTGCCGTTAATTGCACCTCTAATAACTTTATCGCCTCAGTATTAATAAATTGCTCTTTCAACTCACCTACTAATGTACATGGCATTCCATTTAAAAAAGAAAACTTTGGTATGTTCCTAATATTAGAACATTCTGTATACGATAGACAATAATTTTAAAATGTGAAGGTATCGTGTGGCTATTGTCTTCCTACCGTTTTCCTTTTTCTCAGTTTCTTCACTTGTCTCTCCACCTTTTCCAGCGTTATTTCTTCTCATTAGGTTACTTTTTATCTCCATTTTTGTTTTCCCTTCTTCTTTTTTCTCTTCACACAGCTGCATGCGGTATTCCTCTGTGACGCTTGCTACGGACGGGTTATCTCCAGCGCCAATTTTTTTTACGTGGTATTCTCCACTTGAGTTCCTTTTCCACAACTTTGTCCTTCTATATATGTTTCTATTAAACCCACTATCTCAAATTGCCTCGCGCAGTCCCAGAAAAATTCATTTTTCTTAGTCCCGCGACATTAAAAAATGGTTCCCTTGCCCTTGTTATTTTTTAATTTTCCCGCCCCTCTTCTTACCCTTGTTCTTCTTTTCCAGTTTCTTTATCCTTCTTCGTTTGCCATCTTGTCCATTTCTGCTCATTCCTTCTTCGCCTTATTGGAAAATCTCTGGTTTCTCTCCCAGTTTTACTTCTTTCCCGTACAGTCTTTAATTTTCACCTCTCCTACATTTGTTCTCAGAAAATCCTCTATGCCCTATTTGGTTTGCTGTCTACTTTTCTTTCCCTCACCCCATCCTGTTGTCGCAATATTGTTCTTCATCCTTCTCTTTTCCTCGTACTCTACTTTCCCTCCCAGCTGTCTCACTTTCTCTCTCTCTCTCTCTCTCTCATCTCTTTGTCTTGCACTCTCTCTTATCTTGTTGGCACTCTCTTCGTATATCTTTCATTTGTTGCTTTAGTGGCATTTTTATTTCTTCCAACTTATCTATGAATCTCTCCATTTTACTGTCAATTTTCTTATCTGCTTTTTCCCTAGCTAAACGACTAATTTCTGTTTTTTTTTTTTTGTTTCAAGGTTTGCAGCTGTGGATAAAAATCGCACAAGGAATTCTTAGATTAGATATCTGCAGTGGTCGCTAATGAACTAAATAGCAGATTATTATTGATTCAAAGTAACGGAATGTACTTGCTATAAATAAGTGCGAATTAGTATTTACGCCTGGGTACAGAACTTTATCAAAAATCCAGGAGCACCAAAAACGCACGTTAGCATACCGCAAGGAGATGAAGACAACAATAAGCAAGATAGAAGAAACATAGAGACAACAAAGAAGAATGAAGAAAATTTGCCACCATTATTAAGCGCCTTTTTTTGACGAATGAACAGCTATAGCATAAAAAAATGTTTAAATTTTTTTTATTCAATCTTTAGTGTTAAAATTGCATTTTATCTACTCTATACTGGATGTTAAAATGCAATTTTATCATCTAGAAGATTAAAAAAAAACCTCTATGCCAACGTCCATTGTTGTATTAGTGTCTAAACTTTTTTTTGTTTGTCAGTTGAATTTTTTTACGTCAAAGAATTAAATTCATGTGGCAGTAAAAACGGCGAAGATTGAAAGAAATTTTATATCCTATACGACGATAAAATTGCTGATTATCTTTTTGAGTGACTTTAACGTCTCGGCTAACGCCTCGCGAGGCACCAATTTCAATGATCCACAGAAAAACAAATTTTTACAAACGGTAACTTCCGTGGATCACTGAAATTGGTGCCTCGTGCTACACGATTGACCACTTAAAGGAACATACTCCAAGACGGTCATATTTCCCTGTACGTGAAACTCGAAATGTGGAGAGTATCTCATATTTTATGATTTTATGATGGATAGACGGAAAATCAAATTTTCGCAGACAACTTCCGTGGATCACTGAAATTGGTGGGTCGCGCTACGCGCTCGAGCCCTAAAAGAAATACTCGAAAAAGGTCATATTTCCCTGTACGTGAAACTCAAAATGTGGACAGTATTTCATATTTTAAGCTTGAGCAACAAAACAGCACCATCTGACTTGACCTGACGCTATTGCCAGAAAAAAGTCAGAATTGCTAGAATAAACCCCAGAATAACGGTGGAAACAAAACTGCGAACGACAGTCCCTAAACTCGAGAACAACATGAAAACGAAATTGTGAAAGACAGCCCTTAAACCTGAAGACAACGGTGGAAACGAAATTGTGAAAGACAGCCCCTAAACCCGAGGACAACATGAAAACGAATTTGTGAGGGACAGTCGCTAAACTCGAGAACAACGGTGGAAAAGAAATTGTGAAAGGCAGCCCCTAAACTCGAGAACAAGGGTGGAAACAAAATTGTGAAAAACAGTCGCTAAACCCGAGAACAACGGTGGAAAGGAAATTGTCAAAGGCAGCCCCTAAACCCGAGAACAACGGTGGCAACGAAATTCTGAAAGACATTCGCTAAACCCGAAGACAACGGTGGAAACGAAATTGTGAAAGGCAGTCTCTAAACCCGAAGACAACGATGGAAACGAAATTGTGAAAGATAGTCACTAAACTCGAAGACAACGATGGAAACGAAATTGTGAAAGATAGTCACTAAACTCGAAGACAACGATGGAAACGAAATTCTGAAAGACATTCGCTAAACTCGAAGACAACGGTGGAAACGAAATTGTGAAAGGCAGTCTCTAAACCCGAGAACAACTATGGAAACGAAATTGTGAATGGCAGTCTCTAAACCAGAGAACAACTATGGAAACGAAATTCTGAAGGACAGTCACTAAACTCGAAGACAACGATGGAAACGAAATACTGAAAGAGATTCGCTAAACCCGAAGACAACGGTGGAAACGAAATTGTGAAAGGCAGTCCCTAAACCGGAGAACAACTATGGAAACGAAATTCTGAAAGACAGTCGCTAAACCCGAAGACAACGATCTAAACGAAATTCTAAAAGACCGCCTCTAAACCCGAATACAACGGCGGAAACGAAATTGTAAAAGAAAGCTTCTAAACCCAAGAACAGCGGTGGAAACGAAATTGTGAATGGCAGTTCCTAAACTCCAAGACAACGATGGAAAAGAAATTGCGAATGGCAGTCTCTAAACCCGAGAACAATTATGGAAACGAAATCCTGAAAGACAGTCACTAAACCCGAAAACAACGGTGGAAACGACATTGTGAATGGCAGTCTCTAAACCAGAGAACAACTATGGAAACTAAATTCTGAAGGACAGTCACTAAACTCGAAGACAGCGATGGAAACGAAATTCTGAAGGACAGTCACTAAACTCCAAGACAACGATGGAGACGAAATTGCGAAAGGTAGTCCCTAAACCCGAGAATAACTATGGAAACGAAATTCTGAAAAGCAGCCTCTAAACTCGAAGACAACGGTGGAAAAGAAATTGTGAATGGCAGTTCCTAAAAACGGGAACAACGATGGAAACGAAATTCTGAAAGATAGTCGCTTAACCCGAAGACAACGATGGAAACGAAATTCTGAAAGACAGCCTCTAAACCCGAAGACAACGGTGGAAAAGAAATTGTGAAAGGCAGCCCCTAAACCCGAAAACAACGGTGGAAACGACATTGTGAATGGCAGTCTCTAAACCAGAGAACAACTATGGAAACGAAATTCTGAAGGACAGTCACTAAACTCGAAGACAACGATGGAAACGAAATTCTGAAAGACATTCGCTAAACCCGAAGACAACGGTGGAAACGAAATTGTGAAAGGCAGTCTCTAAACCCGAGAACAACGATGGAAACGAAATTCTAAAAGATAGTCGCTTAACCCGAAGACAACGATGGAAACGAAATTCTGAAAGACAGCCTCTAAACCCGAAGACAACGGTGGAAAAGAAATTGTGAAAGACAGTCTCTAAACCCGAGAACAACTATGGAAACGAAATTGTGAAAGGCAGCCCCTAAACCCGAAAACAACGGTGGAAACGACATTGTGAATGGCAGTCTCTAAACCAGAGAACAACTATGGAAACGAAATTCTGAAGGACAGTCACTAAACTCGAAGACAACGATGGAAACGAAATTCTGAAAGACATTCGCTAAACCCGAAGACAACGGTGGAAACGAAATTGTGAAAGGCAGTCTCTAAACCCGAGAACAACTATGGAAACGAAATTGTGAAAGGCAGCCCCTAAACCCGAAAACAACGGTGGAAACGACATTGTGAATGGCAGTCTCCAAACCAGAAAATAACTATGGAAACGAAATTCTGAAGGACAGTCACTAAACTCGAAGACAACGATGGAAACGAAATTCTGAAAGACATTCGCTAAACCCGAGAACAACTATGGAAACGAAACTGTAAAAGAAAGCCCCTAAACACAAGAACAGCGGTGGAAACGAAATTGTGAATGGCAGTTCCTAAACCCGGGAACAACGATGGAAACGAAATTCTAAAAGATAGTCGCTTAACCCGAAGACAACGATGGAAACGAAATTCTGAAAGACAGCCTCTAAACCCGAAGACAACGGTGGAAAAGAAATTGTGAAAGGCAGCCCCTAAACCCGAAAACAACGGTGGAAACGACATTGTGAATGGCAGTCTCTAAACCAGAGAACAACTATGGAAACGAAATTCTGAAGGACAGTCACTAAACTCGAAGACAACGATGGAAACGAAATTCTGAAAGACATTCGCTAAACCCGAAGACAACGGTGGAAACGAAATTGTGAAAGGCAGTCTCTAAACCCGAGAACAACTATGGAAACGAAATTGTGAAAGGCAGCCCCTAAACCCGAAAACAACGGTGGAAACGACATTGTGAATGGCAGTCTCCAAACCAGAAAATAACTATGGAAACGAAATTCTGAAGGACAGTCACTAAACTCGAAGACAACGATGGAAACGAAATTCTGAAAGACATTCGCTAAACCCGAGAACAACTATGGAAACGAAACTGTAAAAGAAAGCCCCTAAACACAAGAACAGCGGTGGAAACGAAATTGTGAATGGCAGTTCCTAAACCCGGGAACAACGATGGAAACGAAATTCCAAAAGATAGTCGCTTAACCCGAAGACAACGATGGAAACGAAATTCTGAAAGACAGCCTCTAAACCCGAAGACAACGGTGGAAAAGAAATTGTGAAAGGCAGCCCCTAAACCCGAAAACAACGGTGGAAACGACATTGTGAATGGCAGTCTCTAAACCAGAGAACAACTATGGAAACGAAATTCTGAAGGACAGTCACTAAACTCGAAGACAACGATGGAAACGAAATTCTGAAAGACATTCGCTAAACCCGAAGACAACGGTGGAAACGAAATTGTGAAAGGCAGTCTCTAAACCCGAGAACAACTATGGAAACCAAACTGTAAAAGAAAGCCCCTAGACACAAGAACAGCGGTGGAAACGAAATTGTGAATGGCAGTTCCTAAACCCGGGAACAACGATGGAAACGAAATTCTAAAAGATAGTCGCTTAACCCGAAGACAACGATGGAAACGAAATTCTGAAAGACAGCCTCTAAACCCGAAGACAACGGTGGAAAAGAAATTGTGAAAGACAGTCTCTAAACCCGAGAACAACTATGGAAACGAAATTGTGAAAGGCAGCCCCTAAACCCGAAAACAACGGTGGAAACGACATTGTGAATGGCAGTCTCTAAACCAGAGAACAACTATGGAAACGAAACTCTGAAGGACAGTCACTAAACTCGAAGACAACGATGGAAACGAAATTCTGAAAGACATTCGCTAAACCCCAAGACAACGGTGGAAACAAAATTGTGAAAGGCAGTCTCTAAACCCGAGAACAACTATGGAAACCAAACTGTAAAAGAAAACCCCTAAACACAAGAACAGCGGTGGAAACGAAATTGTGAATGGCAGTTCCTAAACCCGGGAACAACGATGGAAACGAAATTCTAAAAGATAGTCGCTTAACCCGAAGACAACGATTTAAACGAAATTCTGAAAGACAGCCTCTAAACCCGAAGACAACGGTGGAAACGAAATTGTGAAAGGCAGTCTCTAAACCAGAGAACAACTATGGAAACCAAACTGTAAAAGAAAGCCCCTAAACACAAGAACAGCGGTGGAAACGAAATTCTAAAAGATAGTCGCTTAACCCGAAGACAACGGTGGAAAAGAAATTGTGAAAGGCAGTATCTAAACCCGAGAACAACTATGGAAACGAAATTGTGAAAGGCAGCCCCTAAACCCGAAAACAACGGTGGAAACGACATTGTGAATGGCAGTCTCCAAACCAGAAAACAACGATGGAAACGAAATTCTGAAGGACAGTCACTAAACTCGAAGACAACGATGGAAACGAAATTCTGAAAGACATTCGCTAAACCCGAGAACAACTATGGAAACGAAACTGTAAAAGAAAGCCCCTAAACACAAGAACAGCGGTGGAAACGAAATTGTGAATGGCAGTTCCTAAAGCCGGGAACAACGATGGAAACGAAATTCTAAAAGATAGTCGCTTAACCCGAAGACAACGATGGAAACGAAATTCTGAAACACAGCCTCTAAACCCGAAGACAACGGTGGAAAAGAAATTGTGAAAGACAGTCTCTAAACCCGAGAACAACTAAGGAAACGAAATTGTGAAAAGCAGCCCCTAAACCCGAAAACAACGGTGGAAACGACATTGTGAATGGCAGTCTCTAAACAAGAGGACAACTATGGAAACGAAATTCTGAAGGACAGTCACTAAACTCGAAGACAACGATGGAAACGAAATTCTGAAAGACATTCGCTAAACCCGAAGACAACGGTGGAAACGAAATTGTGAAAGACAGTCCCTAAACCCGAGAACAACTATGGAAACGAAATTCTGAAAGACAGTCGCTAAACCCGAAGACAACGATCTAAACGAAATTCTAAAAGACCACCTCTAAACCCGAATACAACGGCTGAAACGAAATTGTGAAAGAAAGCTTTTAAACCCAAGAACAGCGGTGGAAACGAAATTGTGAATGGCAGTTCCTAAACTCCAAGACAACGATGGATAAGAAATTGCGAATGGCAGTCTCTAAACCCGAGAACAAATATGGAAACGAAATCCTGAAAGACAGTCACTAAACCCAAAAACAACGGTGGAAACGAAATTGTGAAAGGCAGCCCCTAAACCCGAAAACAACGGTGGAAACGACATTGTGAATGGCAGTCTCTAAACCAGAGAACAACTATGGAAACGAAATTCTTAAGGACAGTCACTAAACTAGAAGACAATGATGGAAACGAAATTCTGAAAGACATTCGCTAAACCCGAACACAACGGTGGAAACGAAATTGTGAAAGGCAGTCTCTAAACTCGAGAACAGCTATGGAAACGAAATTCTGAAAGACAGTCAGTAAACCCGAAAACAACGATGGAAACGAAATTCTGTAAGACCGCCTCTAAACCCGAATACAACGGTGGAAACGAAATTGTGAAAGGCAGCCTGTAAACCCGAATACAACGGTGGAAATGGAATTGCGAAAGGCAGCCCCTAAACCCGAAGACAACGGTGGAAACAAAATTGTGAAAGGCAGTCCCTAAACCCGAGAACAACTAGGGAAACGAAATTCTGAAAGACAGTCGCGAAACCCCAAGTCAACGGTGAAAACGAAATTGTGAAAGGCTTCCCTAAACCCGAGAACAACAATGGAAACCAGAAAAATAGCCGTGATTTTTAGAAAAAAAATAATCTTACTTTGTGGCGTTGGCATGACCGCGATAATAGTAGATAGTTTTATTAGGAGTAAAAGTGGGATTTTTCATGGGGAGTATGTAGGTTTGACGGCCGAGCGCGCGAGGCCAGCAACTACAGACGAGCCACCAAAAGTCACTTTTATCCGAATAGAACCTATTTTTTCTTCAAACGCCGAAAATCGCCCACGAAATACAAATCTGACAGTTGTACTATGTACACATTAATTTCTGTCTAAAGTGAACATCTGACTAACTTCCCGATTATAGATGTCATACACAAGTTTTATGAAATTCCATTTTCTTCAAAATAATCTAAACTTCAGCGCTAAATCCCTGAAAGAATGAAATAATTTAAATTTAAAAAATTCCAAATTATATACGCTGCCGATTTGACTGGCTTTTCTGAACACTTTGTCTGCCTATACAGAGAAATGGACATTAATTTGTCATTGCCTATAGAAGTATAAAATGTCAAGTTTTTCTGACGTTTGAAGATAAGTATTAGTTTGTAGGATTTAGCCACATTTTTTCTTGCGGAAAAAATTACGTGATATTTCCCTCACGTGAGATTGGGTGAGATTCGGCTCGATTTATAGGTAAATTTTTTAGACATTTTTTGTTGTCTTCAATAAAAGCGGAGGTCCCATAAAATTTTGTTCATTAACAATTGCCTAACTTATTGAAAAATGAAGTTAAATTGATTTTTCCACCGGGTTCTCATTTCATCAAGTGTTAAAACACACCATAATTTATTCAGGTTTTTAAATTAATATTAATTTAATACTATAAAAAAAGATTTTATGTGAGTACTCTCTCCAGAGGCGGCGCGGCGCCCGCATCCCTTTAAATTAAAATTATTAATAGTGGAGATAGAACTCCGGTAATTGGGAGTTTTTGATAAGAAATTTCCTCCTATTTTCGAATCTTTTTTCCGATTTATAATTTTTGTGTGATTGCCAAAAAACTAAACCCTTTTTTTTTGTTAATAACAATAAAATTTTAATTTTATTTGCGGAACAAACAAAAAAAAACATCTTTCTTAGAATTAAATTTTTCGAATTCAATTTGTCAATCAATTTCAGTTTTGGTGGTTTATAATTTACGAGAGGCGGAAGACAAATCAAGAAAAAGTTGATTGTTTGAGGAAATCAGTAATAACTGCATTGTTGCAAATTTTAATTTCAAATGAGTGGCGTTGACGAAAGTCCTCGAAAAAACTTTGCTGTCAAAGTAAAAAGCAGCATTAACATTAATTTCCGAGTCATGGTTTAGAAGTAATAAAAATGAATTTCTAAAGTACACAATGAAATAAATTATTGTCCGAAGCAGCATCTGCATTTTTATCGGTAGTCTAGGTTCACCGATGGTCTTCTTGCTATATTTTTGTGCCTTTGGGTCGTAATTGACCCAGGCAAGGAAATTTCTCTTTTGGAATGCCAAAAGAATATTTTAAAGAGGTCTCCCTCTTTGGTTTGCAAAATATTTTTTCCCTGCCAACCCACTCCTCTGTCGTTTTTTTCAGTGTTTACCACACAGCAATCCAGTCGCATTGTACCCACACTACCAGCATTTTTGTGGCATTTTTATGTGACTAATGACCATTGCATAAATTTCATGAATGTCAGACGCTTTCTCCGACTCATCACCGAGATCCTATTGCATAAAGGGATCCCGTCTACAAAACTATTTGCTATTTCCATTACCCGAATTTCGTTCAATTCGCACAAAAACCTTCCGCCGCATACGAGACACCTCTCACAAGTAAAAGTTGTTCCATAACACGTTCACTCTTATTCCGACTGGAATTACAGGTCATTATGGGCACTTCCAAAGTAATTCGCCTTATTTTTCATGCACATATCGCGTACGCTACAATTTTTCCAATTTACCAGCGACCGCGCTTACGCAACGGCTCCGGCAGGAGTCCTAAATGGCTTAATTACGAGAAAATTCGGGGGGAGTTGAACAACCTCGCACGAGAGATCGTGGGTGTCGTCCCGGAGGGTTGCTGGCGGGTCCTGCGGAGTCCTGCCGCTGAAGCCCAAGTTCAGCAGGAGCGACGACGGCCGACGACGGCCGACGGTCTTCGGGCCACACTTTCATATGTCTTCGGTCTGTTAACACACTGCAAGTATCCTCAATAACGTTAGGTGGACCACCGCAGGTTTCGCAGCTTGTGCTTGTGCGCGATGTGTTTGTCCCGCTGTACAGCCCTCGAGTGCAGTGATAACGTGCAGTGATAAAGGATAATGGATCTGGATGAAGAGCGATTCATTGAAGGTAGGACTAGAATGTTAAGGACAAGTGACATTCCGGGAAATCTTCACCAGGAATGCGTTTGGAGAAAATTTTAAAGCGCGGATTTTTCGCACCGCGGTTGTAAATATTCAAACAGGTCGAGATTTTCACATTTCCTTTTACTTTCATGTCTTTAATAATTAAAGCAAAATCGTGATAATTTATTTTTGATATTCGCATTGACGGCTGTAGTCTAAATCAACTTTCTTTTAAATGTGTACTAAATTCACGTGTAGGTACATCATTTAGAGTTGACGAGCATTCTTGGAATTCTAATGAATGGAAGAAAGTACATTTAAATTAACTAACGTTTTGACACCCATAATAATGTCTTCAATAAATTAACAGGATCGGTAAACGTAATAAATTTATAATTTATTTTAAATCCAGCATGTATATCTTTTCCGTAAACACCCATTACTTTCTGCTAATATGTGCGTCCGAAGTATAAATACTAATAGAATTATACTGACAGAGCATAGCAAATAGTTAACAATATATCTTATTCACAATAAAGGAAACATTGTATCGCATCGGAAGCATACAAACTCATTCTAGACGTTAAATGCAGTTATTCAAATGGCAAAGTTCTGGAAGCTTTGAGAGCAAAAGACAACAATCACCGAGAAAGTAAGTTTATGCATAATTACGTAAAATTTAATTAATCGCATCTACTTACATAATTAGCTCCAGTTCGTTTTTGTAAATATTGTAAACTTACTTAAAAACTCCAGCTGTGCAGATTCTTCACACGAAAAAGGAAACACGGTAATTCAATAACCGTCTTGACATTTTAAACCATCGCAGTTTTTATGCAACACAATATTCGTTACTTAAGCAAATCAGCACAAAGTAAATATCGTTTTTTATTACATGCGGATGTTACCTTTTTATCTTCTTACTTAATCTTTGTAATTTGAAATGTCAATAAAAGTTCATTTTTGAATTTGAACTTTTATAATTGCACAGTTGCGAAACTTTCAATAAATAACTCAACTTAAGTAATTATGATTTTTATTGTTAATGTCGAAATTATTTGGTACTCAAAATGGGAAATTTTATGCATTCCAGATGCTCATTGTACGCATTAAATTACAGTTACAAGATCACGTCACATTTTGTACCATTTTGTGTCAGATTCAAATTATGGTTTGCATGGTCTGTTTCTTGGCTCTATTAGGAGTTGGCAGTTTACTTCGCTATACTTATATAACTGTTATAGTCCTTGAATTTAATTTTCAAATCACTTAATGTGGATTACAACTTTTTTATCTGTTTTTTCTTTTGGCAGAAGTGTAAGTACCTACTTTCTGTTGTATTTGCTAATAGTCGCTTGGGACAAACGTCTATGAAAATTTTAGATTATAGATTTACTTAAAAACAAGAAGAATGTTCTTAAATCCAAGTGGAATAAATTTAAATTAAAATTTAAATATATCTATGTCGAACTCCACAAACTTTAATAACTGTAAGATTACTAATGGAACATGTTTCGGCAGAACACTTCTGCCATCATCAGCCCTAATTAAATTTAATTCAAAATTTTTTATACTCTTTAAGGTTAAGAACCTCTCTTGTAATTCATCAATTGTAATTGTATCATTAATCTCTTCTTAAATTAGGGCTGATGATGGCAGAAGTGTTCTGCCGAAACATGTTCCATTAGTAATCTTACAGTTATTAAAGTTTGTGGAGTTCGACATAGATATATTTAAATTTTAATAGATTTACTTGTTTATTAAATTTTTGGATTATTGGATTCTTCCTCTATCTCTACTGCTCCTACAGGTTCCTCAGTTTTTTTGGTTTTCTTTTTTACGAAATATTGAAATAACGAAACGACAATATGCCTCAAGAATGTAAATTGAATATATCAAGACTTCTTTGGAAGTTACGAGGTATTAGATTTACAAGAAACTTTTACTTTCGTCGAAATACGCGAAAACTGTACGTCCGGCTTAAAATAAAGTGCAAAAAATTGGCGCTCTTACAATATGGCTCAAACTTGCTACAGAAATGCTGAAAATACCAAACAATGAAGTCCTGTACTCAGATTGAATCTATCAAGAATCCTTTGGAAGTTACGAGGTCTTAAATTTACAAGAAACTTTTACGAAAGTCGAAATATGCGAAAACTGTACCTCCGGACTAAAATTAATTGCAAAAAATTGGCGCTCTTACAATATGCCTCAAACTTGGTACATAAATGTAGGAAGCACCAAACACTCAAGCCATGTACTCAGATTAAATGTATTAAGACTCCTTTGGAAGTTACAGGTCTTAAATTTACAAGAAACTTTTACGAAAGTCAAAAGACGCGAAAGCTGTACCTCTGGACTAAAATAAATTGCAAAAAATTGGCGCTCTTACAATATGCCTAAGACTTGGTACATAAATGTAGGAAGTACCAAACATTCAAGCCATGTACTCAGATGGAACCTATCAAGACTCGTTTTTAAGTTACGAGGTCTTAACTTTACAAGAAACTTTTACGAAAGTCGAAAAACGCGAAAACTGTACTTCCGGATTAAAATAAATTGCAAAAAGTTGGCGCTTTTACAATATCCCTAAAACTTGGTACATAAATGTAGGAAGTACCAAACACTCAAGCCATGTACTCAGATTAAATGTATTAAGACTCCTTTGGAAGTTACCAGGTCTTAAATTTACAAGAAACTTTTACGAAAGTCAAAAGACGCGAAAGCTGTACCTCTGGACTAAAATAAATTGCAAAAAATTGGCGCTCTTACAATATGCCTAAGACTTGGTACATAAATGTAGGAAGTACCAAACATTCAAGCCATGTACTCAGATGGAATCTATCAAGACTCGTTTTTAAGTTACGAGGTCTTAACTTTACAAGAAACTTTTACGAAAATCGAAAAACGCGAAAACTGTACTTCCGGATTAAAATAAATTGCAAGAAATTGGCGCTTTTACAATATCCCTAAAACTTGGTACATAAATGTAGGAAGTACCAAACACTCAAGCCATGTACTCACATTAAATGTATTAAGACTCCTTTGGAAGTTACCAGGTCTTAAATTTACAAGAAACTTTTACGAAAGTCAAAAGTCGCGAAAGCTGTAAATCTGGACTAAAATAAATTGCAAAAAATTGGCGCTCTTACAATATGCCTAAAACTTGGTACATAAATGTAGGAAGTACCAAACACTCAAGCCATGTACTCAGATTAAATGTATTAAGACTCCTTTGGAAGTTACCAGGTCTTAAATTTACAAGAAACTTTTACGAAAGTCAAAAGACGCGAAAGCTGTAAATCTCGACTAAAATAAATTGCAAAAAATTGGCGCTCTTACAATATGCCTAAAAGTTGGTACATAAATGTAGGAAGTACCAAACATTCAAGCCATGTACTCAGATTGAATCTATCAAGACTCGTTTGGAAGTTACGAGGTCTTAAATTTACAAGAAACTTTTACTTTCGTCGAAATACGCGAAAACTGTACGTCTGGACTAAAATAAACTCCAAAAAATTGGCTCTTTTACAATATGCCTCAAACTTGGTACATAAATGTAGGAAGTACCAAACACTCAAGCCATGTACTCAGATTAAATGTATTAAGACTCCTTTGGAAGTTACCAGGTCTTAAATTTACAAGAAACTTTTACGAAAGTCAAAAGACGCGAAAGCTGTAAATCTCGACTAAAATAAATTGCAAAAAATTGGCGCTCTTACAATATGCCTAAAAGTTGGTACATAAATGTAGGAAGTACCAAACACTCAAGCCATGTACTCAGATTGAATCTATCAAGACTCGTTTTTAAGTTACGAGGTCTTAACTTTACAAGAAACTTTTACGAAAGTCCAAAAACGCGAAAACTGTACTTCCGGATTAAAATAAATTGCAAAAAATTGGCGCTTTTACAATATCCCTAAAACTTGGTACATAAATGTAGGAAGTACCAAACACTCAAGCCATGTACTCAGATTGAATCTATCAAGACTCGTTTTTAAGTTACGAGGTCTTAACTTTACAAGAAACTTTTACGAAAGTCGAAAAACGCGAGAACTGTACCTCTGGACTAAAATAAATTGAAAAAATTGGCCCTCATACAATATGCCTAAAACTTGGTACATAAATGTAGGAAGTACCAAACACTCAAGCCATGTACTCAGATTAAATGTATTAAGACTCCTTTGGAAGTTACGAGGTCTTAAATTTAGAAGAAACTTTTACGAATGTCGAAATACTCGAAAAGCGCACTTCCGCACTAAAATAAATTGTAAAAAATGGGTGATCTGAGAATTTGTCTCAAGCTTGGACCAGTAATGTAGGAAATACCAAACAATCAAGTCCTGTACTCAGATTAAATCTATCAAGACCCCTTTGCAAATTACGAGGTCTTAAAATTGAACCAAACTTTTACGAAAGTCGAAATACCCGAAAACTGTACCTCCGGATTAAAATAAATTGCAAAAAATCAGGGATCCGACAATATGCCCCAAACTTGGTACAGCAATACAGAAAATACCAAACAATCAAGTGCTGTACTCAGATCGAATCTATCAAAACTCCTTTTTAAGTTACGAGGTCTTAAATTTACAAGAAACTTTTACTTTCGTCGAAATACGCGAAAACTGTACGTCTGGACTAAAATAAACTCCAAAAAATTGGCTCTTTTACAATATGCCTCAAACTTGGTATATAAATGTCGGAAGTACCAAACACTCAAGCCATGTACTCAGACTGAATCTATCAAGACTCCTTTGGAAGTTACGAGGTCTTAAATTTACAAGAAACTTTTGCGAAAGTCGAAATACGCGAAAACTGTACGTCCGAATTTAAATAAATTGCAAAAAATTGGCGCTCTTACAATATAGCTTAAACTTGGTACATAAATGCAGAAAATACCAACCAATGAAGTCCTGAATTCAGATTTAATCTATCAAGGCTGCTTTGGAAGTCACGAGGTCTTATATTTACAAGAAACTTTAACGTAAGTCGAAATATGCGAAAACTGTACCTCTGGACTAAAATAAATTGCAAAAAATTTGCGCTCTTACAATATGTCTCCAACTTGATACAGGAATGTAGAAAATAACAAACAATCAAGTGCTGTACTCAGATTGAATCTATCAAAACTCCTCATTGGAAGTTACGAGGTCTTAAATTTAGAAGAAACTTTTAGGAATGTCGAAATACGTGAAAAGCGCACTTCCGGACTAAAGTAAATTGTAAAAAATGGGTGATCTGAGAATTTGTCTCAAAATTGGTGCTGCTTCCATAACTGACCGATTGACAGATGGTATTGGAGTGGCAACCATTTTTTGACTTAAAAATTTTGAAATTGGACTGAACACGAAAGTGAGTTCTAGTTTTTAAAGGAAAAATTCATTATCATTTCTCAACCATTTAGTCAGTCGATGAGTATAGTGGACAGGGCGGGCCACCCACCCACCGCACTCATAAACGGTGCCAAAACCATACGCTTTTTAGTCACACAGAAACCTATACCAATAATGAAAATAAATCCAAATTGAGATTTACACCAAAATATTAAACTCAAATTTACATTTTTGACTGAATGGTTGACAAACTGGTTCGGAATGACAACCATTCTTCATATTGTATCCAAATTTCGTTTTTTGTGTTTCACAGTTGTTCTTTGTGACTAAAAACCATTTCGCTCATGGCAGCACATGTGAATGCGGTGGGCGGGTGGGCCGCCGCTTCCACAACTGACCGGTTGAAAAATGTTATTGGAATGACAACCACTTTTTGACTTAAAAAAAAATTTGAAATTGAACTGAACACGAAAGTGAGTTCTAATTTTTAAACGAAAAAAAAAATCAATGTCATTTCTCAACCATTTAGTCAGTCGATGAGTATAGTGGACAGGGCGGGCCACCCACCCACCGCACTCATAAACGGTGCCAAAACCATACGCTTTTTAGTCACACAGAAACCTATACCAATAATGAAAATAAATCCAAATTGAGATTTACACCAAAATATTAAACTCAAATTTACATTTTTGACTGAATGGTTGACAAACTGGTTCGGAATGACAACCATTTTTCATATTGTATCCAAATTTCGTTTTTTGTGTTTCACAGTTGTTCTTTGTGACTAAAACACAACTGACCGATTGACAAATGTTATTGGAATGACAACCATTTTTTGACTTAAAAAAATTTTGAAATTGAACTGAACACGAAAGTGAGTTCTAATTTTTAAACGAAAAAAAAAATCAATGTCATTTCTCAACCATTTAGTCAGTCGATGAGTATAGTGCCAAAACCATACGAGACCCCTTTGGAATTTACGAGGTCTTAAATTTACAAGAAACTTTTATGTAAGTCGCAATACGGACTAAAATAAATTGTAAAAAAATGGGTGATCTGAGAATATGTCTCAATATTGGTCCAGGAATGTAGAAAATACTAAACAATCAATTTCTGTGCTCAGATTGAATCTATCAAGGCTCCTTTGGAAGTTACGAGGTCTTAAATTTAGAAGATACTTTTACTAATTATTATTTTAACAATTAAGGTACCTACTATTGATAGTAACTATACTATCAATAACTATATTACCAAGTTTCACCACTTTACTTACTCCACAGTAACCGACGTCTTAGACTCTTAGGCGACCCTTGGAGGACACGCCGCAACAAAATTGCTATTCAAAATCCCAATTTTTCTTTTATTTTCACCACGAGATTGCTTCCGAATTTTCTCGTTGTAAAGAAGGTACAAACAGTTTCATTAAACTGAAATAAAATTAATTTAACAACATGCAAGTAGTTTCTAACACGTTTGGTACGACACCAGTTTAGCACCAAAGACATCAGAGCCGCTTGTTTGATGATATCACGATTTCTTCACTTCATGTTTGGTCTCTTCTGGAACATTTCAATTAACATTACAATGGGTAATTTAGTGCTTGTATTTGGATAGCTTTAAATAATTGTTTCTAACTTTTATGTGAAACGTTATCTGTAGACATGGGTGTTTACAAGCTGGAGGTTTCGAAACGTGTTCCGGCAACGGTGTGCAAGGAGTGTTTTGTCCAGGAACTTCTTCAAGGTTGAACGGAACATATGTATTTCATTGAAGCGTGAAAACAAAAATTTGAATAACGAAAAATTTAAAAATTAAAAATTAGATAGTACTAACAGAAAAAAAAAAACTGAATAGTTGTGTTTCAATTTTATTACGCAACTAGGTGACCCGACAAACGTTGTCAATAAATTAGTTTTTGGACAGATTGAGAAAAGACACAAAAGTAAAAACAAATTACAATTTATTTTAATTTAGGTTGGAATGTGTTTTTACAGACTTTTCTCCAGATCTCCCCAATTTTTATTTTCAATTGAGTTATTTCCATCCCGGTAGCATAACGAACAAAACAAAGCAAGAATTACGCATATCCGTCGTTCGAGTTGCGAGTTGTGGACTTGAGATTTCGATTGAAACGCCCTGTATAGATTTTTATGGTTTTTAAATTTAAAAATTTTCCGGTATTTTTCATAGCTTCTAACTACATTTATGTCTTGTGCAACTTTCCATCTTTCATTACTGATGAGTGATGACCAAGACACTGCTATGAATATTTCATTTCTCGCATTTAACTGATGCATTTATTCACTTCTAGATCGTTGACCGATCTGGATCACTCTCTCTCCATTGTTGTATCTCTAAATCTTGAGATTCCTATGTCCATTCACCAGATTCTGTGTATGAGTCTTTCTCAGATAGTAAATTTTCCTTGAGGTTGAATTTTTTAGAAGAAATCAGCTTTGCCGTAATTTTTTATATTAGTTTTTCTGCAAATATTTTAATAAATATTGTTGAAAAGTATTTTAATAAAATGTGCGACGATAGGTGTTCGGTTTAGATTGTTTAGAAATTTCCAACTTTCTTTAACTGTCAGTTGTCAAGTATTTCGGATTCCTCAACGGTAAGGTGTCAAGTTTCTCGGGTTCTTCAACTCTCAGGTGTAAAAGTTTTCAGGTTTTTTAACTCTCAGTTCTCAAGCTTGTCGAGTTCTTCAACTCTCAGCTTTCAAGTCTGTCAAGTCATTTAACTCACAGTTCTTGAGAAACTTTATCAATTCTCAGGTGTCAAGTTCTTCAGGTGCTTCAACTCTCAGGTCTCAAATTGGTCAAATTATTTGGCTTTTTGACACCTGAATTCTTGAGAAACTTCTTCAACTCTTAGGTATCAAGTTCCTCGGGTTCTTTAACCCTCAGGGGTCAAATTGTTCGTACTTTTCAACGCTCAGTGCTCAATTTTCTTCAACTCTCAGGTGTCAAGTCTTTAGGGTTTTTCAACTCCCAGGTGTAAAGTTTTTAGGTTTATCAACTCTCAGTTCTTAAGTTTGTCGGGTTTTTCAACTCGCAGGTTTCAAGTTTTTCAGGTGCTTCAAATCTCACGTCCCAATTTGGTCAAATTCTTCAACTCAGAGGTGTCAAGTTCCTCGGGTTTTGCAACCTTTACGTTTCAACTTATTGACAAATTTCTTCAACTCAGGTGTCAAGTTTCCCGGGTTCTTTAACTTTCAGGTGTCAAATATTTTGAGTTCTTCAACTCTCAGTTCTGATGGTTCTTCAATTCTCACGTCTCAATTTGGTCAAATTCTTTAACTCTCACTTGGCAAGTTTTTGAGAAATTTCTTCAACTGTGAGGTGTCCAGTTCCTCGGGTTCTTTAACCTTAAGGGGTCAAATTGTTCGTGTTTTTCAACTTTCAGTGCTCATTTTTCCTCAACTCCCTGGTGTAAATTCTTAAGAGTTTTTCAACTCTCAGGTGTATTTTTTTAGATTTATCAACTCTCAGTTCTTAAGTTTGTCGGGTTCTTCAACTCGCAGGTTTCAAGTTTTTCAGGTGCTTCAAATCTCACGTCTCAATTTGGTCCAATTCTTCAACTCAGAGGTGTCAGGTTCCTCGGGTTCTTCAACTTTTACGTTTCAACTTATTGAGAAATTTCTTCAACTCTCAGGTGTCAAGTGTCCCGGGTTCTTTAACTCTCAGGTGTAATTTTTTTTTAAATCCTTTAACTCTTAGTTCTCATGGTTTTTCAACTCTCAGGTCAAATTCTTCAACTGGGAGGTGTTAAGTTCCTCGGGTTCTTTTTCTTTTCCAACTCTCAGGTGTCAAATTCTTCAGGTTGTTCAAGCTCAGTTCTTAAGGTTTTCAGGTTCTTCATCTCTCAGGTGTTAAAGTTTTTACTTTCTTTAATTAACAGTTATCAAGTTTCTCGAGTTCTTCACCTGTCAGTTCTCAAGGTTCTTCAACTCTCAGCTGTCAAGTTTTTGAGTTGCTTCAACTCTCACGTCTCAAGTTGGTCAAATTCTTTAGCTCTCAGTTGTCAAGTGCTTGAGAAGTTTATTCAGCTCTCAGGTCTTAGGTTCCCCAAATTGTTCGTGTTTTTCAACTCTCAGTGCTCAATTTTCTTCAAATCCCAGTTGTCAAGTCTTTAGGGTTTATCAACTCTCAGTTCTTAAGGTTTTCAGGTTCTTCATCTCTCAGGTGTCAAGTTTTTTACTTTCTTTAACTGGCAGTTATCAAGTTTTTCCAGTTCTTCAACTCCCTTTTCTTTTCAAGTTTCAGGTATGAAGTGTTTCAGATTGTTCAACTTTTAGTTTTCAAGTTATCGAGAAACTTCTTCAACTTTCAAGTGTCAAGTTTCTCGGGTTCTATAAAACTTCTCGGGTGTCAATTTTTTTGGGTTCTTCAACTCTCATTTCTCAAGGTTCTTCAACTCTCTTTTCAGGTTTCTTCAACTCGCAGGGGTCAAGTTCCTCGGGTTCTTTAACTCTCAGGGGTCAAATTGTGCGTGTTCTTCGACTCTCAGCGCTCAATTTTCTTCAACTTTCAGGTGTCAAGTCTTTAGGGTTCTTGAACTCTTAGGTGTCAAGTTTTTAGGTGCTTCAAATCTCACGTCTCAAGTTGGTCAAATTTTTTAGCTCTCAGGTGTCAAGTTCCTCGGGTTCTTTAACTCTCTGATGTCAAATTGTTCGTGTTCTTTAACTCTCAGTGCTCATTAGGTTTCAAGTTCTTCAAGAAATTTGTTCAACTGTCAGGTGTAAAGTTTTCCGGGTTCTTCGAGTCTCACGTTTCAAGCTTTTTACTTTCTTTGACTCTCTGCTCTTTCTATTTCTGTAGACTGAGAAAATTGAAGAAAAATGTGAGGAAAAGGGAATGCAAATATAGAACCAATGCAAGAAGAAGAAATCATAGAGATCATGACATTTAAAAATCGCTTCGGAATATTTTATGACTCTTCGCTTGGATATCGTAAAGACGTTCACCAAATGTGGACAAGAAGGCTGTTAAAACATTTCCGTAGATCAGGTGTCTTTAAAAAACCTAGGAATATTTTTGGAATGTGTTATTTCGTTTTTGAGAATTAACACATTTCTGCTCTGAATTTGACACATTCTGATTGGCTGTTGAGCTTGTTTCCATTCGCGATCGATCACCTGAACCGTTTTCAGTCCTCCGTGTAGACGCATGTAGATTTCAAAATTACCAACTTTTAGAATTTGTACATGGCTTCTACCACATCATAAATTTGAAGAAACATGCAATAGATAATTCCGACGAAGAAATCACCATTAACATGAATCTGAAAAATGTTTATGGCATTTGTAATAGTTTTATTTACCTAAAAATGCATTTGTATTTCATGTAATATTTTAATTTAATTATATCTTGATGCAATAAAATTTATAGGGGTTTTGTTGAGGAAACGTGACATTGCAACAGTCATCGAAACATTACCTTTATACCCAAAAGTTCCGAACTAGAAATTAAGGAAAGTCAGTAATTTATTGAGTGCTTAAGGTATGTCAACTTTCGAGATGAAATTGATTAACAATTTTGGGCTATACATCCACAAGGCATTGTATAGAAATATACACCGTGGTTATTTGGTGTATTTAATAATAACTGAGAATAATAGAGAGAAAATTTCCGAGAATTTCTCGGGTATATAGGTGAAGGCAAAGGAGAAAGAGTACAAAAGTTCTAGGATGTTGGCGTCATGAGAAGGTTATTTTAATGAATGCAGCTAATTGTTCCTCTTACAGAAGGTGAAGATTTCTTAAATTGACTTAAGCCATCATAAAGAAAGCTTAAGTCGAATCGAATTACATCCACCATTTGGGCCGACATACATCTGTCTTGATTATTTTGATCTATTATTATTTGGAATTTACCTGTGAATAAACGAAAGCCACCAGGTAAGAGTGAATTTATTACATGTTTATTATAGAATTTTTTGTACAACTAAGCCACATGTCTTCAATTTACAGTAAATGTTAAAACCCATAAATAAATAAGAGATACCCGTAATTGTAAACCATATAAGTTGAAATTAAGCGACAGTTGAAAATGTTATATTATTTCGTAACAGGTTTTTGCACCACTTGCTACAGTTTACGACGCAGTTCTAACTATATCAATTAAGAGAAACGTTCCATCAAAGAAATTTAACGGCTTAACGACAAAAATGCCATAATTAAGGCTAAATACCTCCATGCATTGCAATTTCTTATGTAGTCGTTATAAAACATTTTCTTTCCCCGCGATTTCAATGCTCAATTTACGTCTAACGTTCCCGCAAATTAACCTCTCGAAACTTTACGCGCGTTTGCAAGGTTTAATGGTAAATGTTTTCAAACGCTCGTTTCTTTCGCCAGAGCGAGTTAATTTACGCCCTATGGTCGGCATACATTTGACATTTGAATTAAGACGTCAACGCGATGATGTGTAGGAGTTCTTTTTTCTAGTCTCGAATTAAGAGTCTTAACGAATTTGATTTAGAACGAAGCAGGAAACGGGACATTGTTAATTGTTACGACGTGACGTCGTCTTCGAAGGCTGCCGGCAAGGTCTCGCTTCGGATTGACGGTGAGGTTTTGGGCGTCGGACCCACCCATACCAATATGACACCGGTTGACTTTTACTCCGGTTGGGAATACGTCATTGAACAGCGATAAATTTTGCGATTTGCACAATTGGTTGGGTCTTTGTTGCCGTGATAGCTTTATTAGCTGGTTTTTCTGTGGTGGATACAAATGTGCACAAAGAAACGTAGATAACGTAAGTTATGGTATCAGCATAATACTGAAACTGTTCGCATGATCTAAGTGCGGCAGGTGTCCGATCAGCAAACAAAAACTACGCAGTTCTTCAGAATTCTTTACTGTAGCATTTTCAATCAAGAAGCCAAACAGAAATCACAAACTAGATTATAAATTCCTTTTGGTCTCGTCGACCCAAAATTTACGCGAAAACTGATTGAGAACCGCTAGCATGATTGAAGAAACTCTTATCCTTGGTCTAAACAAAAAAGGACTTTTTTGCTGTGAACGGCTGCCACTTAATTACTTTCAGTTTTGACTTGTTGGCCTAGATGAGTCTTTATGTTTTTCAATTGAAAGTAGAAGTGGTTTTTGTCTGTCGGAAAGGGTTCATCAATAAAGACCGAAATCTTCCATTACTTCAACTTTTTATTCTTCCCTTATAGGTTACTAAAAATACAAGAAGGTAAAGTAGAAGACATCTGTTTAAGACTTTTTAAAAGTACGAGCAGCAAATCTTCCTTGCATGCAAGAAATGTAAATTACCTGCTTGCAGAAGATGTGCAAAATCGATATTATTAAATTACAGGCTAATAAATCATTCAGGTATTATTATACGATATTTAGAAATATGAGAATATGCCAACAGTGTTAGAAAAATCATTAAATACGTGTAGTTATCCACTTACATAACTGCAAACCTCGCAATTTATCATGGTCACTATAACATAACCGCAAGTAAGCTAATTACTATTAGCCCAACAGACGCGCCATAACTATTACTGCTGATTTTCCTTAAAATGAAAATGTTCAAGATGTTTGTTTCAACAGCAGTCTGGCTGAAAGTATACTACATATTTGGATTTAGAACTCTTTAGAGCAAATCAAAACCGCGAGCAAGACCTTAAGATTTTTTTTATCTTGGTATTGGTGTTAAGTTACAGAAGGGGTAAAGAGAGATATTGTTTACAGCCGTGTAAAATTTCATAAGCATATCGTTGATGGTTTTGGAGATATATTTCGGTTTGGCCGAATACACAATTTTGATCTTTTGTAAACAAGACTATTCCAATTTAAAATTTGTAAAAAATAGTCTGTGTAAGCTACAAGCTCGTAAGTTACAGAAGGGGTAAAGAGAGATATTGTTTACAGCCGTGTAAAATTTCATAAGCATATCGTTGATGGTTTTGGAGATATATCTCGGTTTGGCCGAATACACAATTTTGATCTTTTGTAAACAAGACTATTCCAATTTAAAATTTGTAAAAAATAGTCTGTGTAAGCTACAAGCTTGTAAATTACAGAAGGGGTAAAGAGAGATATTGTTTATAGCCGTGTAAAATTTCATAAGCATATCGTTGATGGTTTTGGAGATATATCTCGGTTTGGCCGAATACAGTTTTCATCTTTTGTAAACAAGACTATTCCAAATATTCTGTGTAAGCTACAAGTTTGCAAGTTACAGAAGGGGTAAAGACAGTTATTGTTTACAGCCGTGTAAAATTTCATAAGCATATCGTTGATGGTTTTGGAGATATATCTTGGTTTGGCCGAATACACAGTTTTCATCTTTTGTAAACAAGACTATTCCAATTTAAAATTTGTAAAAAACAGTCTGTGTAAGCTACAAGTTTGCAAGTTACAGAAGGGGTAAAGAGGGATATTGTTTACAGCCGTGTAAAATTGCATAAGCATATCGTTGATGGTTTTGGAGATATATCTCGGTTTGGCCGAATACACAGTTTTCATCTTTTGTAAACAAGACTATTCCAATTTAAAATTTGTAAAAAATAGTCTGTGTAAGCTACAAGCTTGTAAGTTACAGAAGGGGTAAAGAGAGATATTGTTTACAGCCGTGTAAAATTTCATAAGCATATCGTTGATGGTTTTGGAGATATAGCTCGGTTTGGCCGAATACAGTTTTCATCTTTTGTAAACAAGACTATTCCAAATAGTCTGTGTAAGCTACAAGTTTGCAAGTTACAGAAGGGGTAAAGACAGTTATTGTTTACAGCCGTGTAAAATTTCATAAGCATATCGTTGATGGTTTTGGAGATATATCTCGGTTTGGCCGAATACACAGTTTTCATCTTTTGTAAACAAGACTATTCCAATTTAAAATTTGTAAAAAATAGTCTGTGTAAGCTATAAGCTTGTAAGTTACAGAAGGGGTAAAGAGAGATATTGTTTACAGCCGTGTAAAATTTCATAAGCATATCGTTGATGGTTTTGGAGATATAGCTCGGTTTGGCCGAATACAGTTTTCATCTTTTGTAAACAAGACTATTCCAAATAGTCTGTGTAAGCTACAAGTTTGCAAGTTACAGAAGGGGTAAAGACAGTTATTGTTTACAGCCGTGTAAAATTTCATAAGCATATCGTTGATGGTTTTGGAGATATATCTCGGTTTGGCCGAATACACAGTTTTCATCTTTTGTAAACAAGACTATTCCAATTTAAAATTTGTAAAAAACAGTCTGTGTAAGCTACAAGTTTGCAAGTTACAGAAGGGGTAAAGCGGGATATTGTTTACAGCCGTGTAAAATTGCATAAGCATATCGTTGATGGTTTTGGAGATATATCTCGGTTTGGTCGAATATACAGTTTTCATCTTTTGTAAACGAGACTATTCCAATTTAAAATTTGTAAAAAACAGTCTGTGTAAGCTACAAGTTTGCAAGTTACAGAAGGGGTAAAGCGGGATATCGTTTACAGCCGTGTGAAATTGTATAAGCATATCGTTGATGGTTTTGGAGATATATCTCGGTTTGGTCGAATACACAGTTTTCATCTTTTGTAAACAAGACTATTCCAATTTAAAATTTGTAAAAAATAGTCTGTGTAAGCTACAAGTTTGCAAGTTACAGAAGGGGTAAAGCGGGATATTGTTTACAGCCGTGTGAAATTGTATAAGCATATCGTTGATGGTTTTGGAGATATATCTCGGTTTGGCAGAATGCATAGATTTCATCTTTTGTAAACAAGACTATTCCAATTTAAAATTTGTAAAAAACAGTCTGTGTAAGCTACAAGTTTGCAAGTTACAGAAGGGGTAAAGCGGGATATCGTTTACAGCCGTGTGAAATTGTATAAGCATATCGTTGATGGTTTTGGAGATATATCTCGGTTTGGTCGAATACACAGTTTTCATCTTTTGTAAACAAGACTATTCCAATTTAAAATTTGTAAAAAATAGTCTGTGTAAGCTACAAGTTTGCAAGTTACAGAAGGGGTAAAGCGGGATATTGTTTACAGCCGTGTGAAATTGTATAAGCATATCGTTGATGGTTTTGGAGATATATCTCGGTTTGGCAGAATGCATAGATTTCATCTTTTGTAAACAAGACTATTCCAATTTAAAATTTGTAAAAAACAGTCTGTGTAAGCTACAAGTTTGCAAGTTACAGAAGGGGTAAAGCGGGATATTGTTTACAGCCGTGTGAAATTGTATAAGCATATCGTTGATGGTTTTGGAGATATATCTCGGTTTGGCAGAATGCATAGATTTCATCTTTTGTAAACAAGACTATTCCAATTTAAAATTTGTAAAAAACAGTCTGTGTAAGCTACAAGTTTGCAAGTTACAGAAGGGGTAAAGCGGGATATCGTTTACAGCCGTGTGAAATTGTATAAGCATATCGTTGATGGTTTTGGAGATATATCTCGGTTTGGTCGAATACACAGTTTTCATCTTTTGTAAACAAGACTATTCCAATTTAAAATTTGTAAAAAATAGTCTGTGTAAGCTACAAGTTTGCAAGTTACAGAAGGGGTAAAGCGGGATATTGTTTACAGCCGTGTGAAATTGTATAAGCATATCGTTGATGGTTTTGGAGATATATCTCGGTTTGGCAGAATGCATAGATTTCATCTTTTGTAAACAAGACTATTCCAATTTAAAATTTGTAAAAAACAGTCTGTGTAAGCTACAAGTTTGCAAGTTACAGAAGGGGTAAAGCGGGATATTGTTTACAGCCGTGTGAAATTGTATAAGCATATCGTTGATGGTTTTGGAGATATATCTCGGTTTGGCAGAATGCATTGATTTCATCTTTTGTAAACAAGACTATTCCAATTTAAAATTTGTAAAAAACAGTCTGTGTAAGCTACAAGTTTGCAAGTTACAGAAGGGGTAAAGCGGGATATCGTTTACAGCCGTGTGAAATTGTATAAGCATATCGTTGATGGTTTTGGAGATATATCTCGGTTTGGTCGAATACACAGTTTTCATCTTTTGTAAACAAGACTATTCCAATTTAAAATTTGTAAAAAATAGTCTGTGTAAGCTACAAGTTTGCAAGTTACAGAAGGGGTAAAGCGGGATATTGTTTACAGCCGTGTGAAATTGTATAAGCATATCGTTGATGGTTTTGGAGATATATCTCGGTTTGGCAGAATGCATAGATTTCATCTTTTGTAAACAAGACTATTCCAATTTAAAATTTGTAAAAAACAGTCTGTGTAAGCTACAAGTTTGCAAGTTACAGAAGGGGTAAAGCGGGATATTGTTTACAGCCGTGTGAAATTGTATAAGCATATCGTTGATGGTTTTGGAGATATATCTCGGTTTGGCCGAATACACAGTTTTCATCTTTTGTAAACAAGACTATTCCAATTTAAAATTTGTAAAAAATAGTCTGTGTAAGCTACAAGCTTGTAAGTTACAGAAGGGGTAAAGAGAGATATTGTTTACAGCCGTGTAAAATTTCATAAGCATATCGTTGATGGTTTTGGAGATATAGCTCGGTTTGGCCGAATACAGTTTTCATCTTTTGTAAACAAGACTATTCCAAATAGTCTGTGTAAGCTACAAGTTTGCAAGTTACAGAAGGGGTAAAGACAGTTATTGTTTACAGCCGTGTAAAATTTCATAAGCATATCGTTGATGGTTTTGGAGATATATCTCGGTTTGGCCGAATACACAGTTTTCATCTTTTGTAAACAAGACTATTCCAATTTAAAATTTGTAAAAAATAGTCTGTGTAAGCTATAAGCTTGTAAGTTACAGAAGGGGTAAAGAGAGATATTGTTTACAGCCGTGTAAAATTTCATAAGCATATCGTTGATGGTTTTGGAGATATAGCTCGGTTTGGCCGAATACAGTTTTCATCTTTTGTAAACAAGACTATTCCAAATAGTCTGTGTAAGCTACAAGTTTGCAAGTTACAGAAGGGGTAAAGACAGTTATTGTTTACAGCCGTGTAAAATTTCATAAGCATATCGTTGATGGTTTTGGAGATATATCTCGGTTTGGCCGAATACACAGTTTTCATCTTTTGTAAACAAGACTATTCCAATTTAAAATTTGTAAAAAACAGTCTGTGTAAGCTACAAGTTTGCAAGTTACAGAAGGGGTAAAGCGGGATATTGTTTACAGCCGTGTAAAATTGCATAAGCATATCGTTGATGGTTTTGGAGATATATCTCGGTTTGGTCGAATATACAGTTTTCATCTTTTGTAAACGAGACTATTCCAATTTAAAATTTGTAAAAAACAGTCTGTGTAAGCTACAAGTTTGCAAGTTACAGAAGGGGTAAAGCGGGATATCGTTTACAGCCGTGTGAAATTGTATAAGCATATCGTTGATGGTTTTGGAGATATATCTCGGTTTGGTCGAATACACAGTTTTCATCTTTTGTAAACAAGACTATTCCAATTTAAAATTTGTAAAAAATAGTCTGTGTAAGCTACAAGTTTGCAAGTTACAGAAGGGGTAAAGCGGGATATTGTTTACAGACGTGTGAAATTGTATAAGCATATCGTTGATGGTTTTGGAGATATATCTCGGTTTGGCAGAATGCATAGATTTCATCTTTTGTAAACAAGACTATTCCAATTTAAAATTTGTAAAAAACAGTCTGTGTAAGCTACAAGTTTGCAAGTTACAGAAGGGGTAAAGCGGGATATTGTTTACAGCCGTGTGAAATTGTATAAGCATATCGTTGATGGTTTTGGAGATATATCTCGGTTTGGCAGAATGCATAGATTTCATCTTTTGTAAACAAGACTATTCCAATTTAAAATTTGTAAAAAACAGTCTGTGTAAGCTACAAGTTTGCAAGTTACAGAAGGGGTAAAGCGGGATATCGTTTACAGCCGTGTGAAATTGTATAAGCATATCGTTGATGGTTTTGGAGATATATCTCGGTTTGGTCGAATACACAGTTTTCATCTTTTGTAAACAAGACTATTCCAATTTAAAATTTGTAAAAAATAGTCTGTGTAAGCTACAAGTTTGCAAGTTACAGAAGGGGTAAAGCGGGATATTGTTTACAGCCGTGTGAAATTGTATAAGCATATCGTTGATGGTTTTGGAGATATATCTCGGTTTGGCAGAATGCATAGATTTCATCTTTTGTAAACAAGACTATTCCAATTTAAAATTTGTAAAAAACAGTCTGTGTAAGCTACAAGTTTGCAAGTTACAGAAGGGGTAAAGCGGGATATTGTTTACAGCCGTGTGAAATTGTATAAGCATATCGTTGATGGTTTTGGAGATATATCTCGGTTTGGCAGAATGCATTGATTTCATCTTTTGTAAACAAGACTATTCCAATTTAAAATTTGTAAAAAACAGTCTGTGTAAGCTACAAGTTTGCAAGTTACAGAAGGGGTAAAGCGGGATATCGTTTACAGCCGTGTGAAATTGTATAAGCATATCGTTGATGGTTTTGGAGATATATCTCGGTTTGGTCGAATACACAGTTTTCATCTTTTGTAAACAAGACTATTCCAATTTAAAATTTGTAAAAAATAGTCTGTGTAAGCTACAAGTTTGCAAGTTACAGAAGGGGTAAAGCGGGATATTGTTTACAGCCGTGTGAAATTGTATAAGCATATCGTTGATGGTTTTGGAGATATATCTCGGTTTGGCAGAATGCATAGATTTCATCTTTTGTAAACAAGACTATTCCAATTTAAAATTTGTAAAAAACAGTCTGTGTAAGCTACAAGTTTGCAAGTTACAGAAGGGGTAAAGCGGGATATTGTTTACAGCCGTGTGAAATTGTATAAGCATATCGTTGATGGTTTTGGAGATATATCTCGGTTTGGCCGAATACACAGTTTTCATCTTTTGTAAACAAGACTATTCCAATTTAAAATTTGTAAAAAATAGTCTGTGTAAGCTACAAGCTTGTAAGTTACAGAAGGGGTAAAGAGAGATATTGTTTACAGCCGTGTAAAATTTCATAAGCATATCGTTGATGGTTTTGGAGATATAGCTCGGTTTGGCCGAATACAGTTTTCATCTTTTGTAAACAAGACTATTCCAAATAGTCTGTGTAAGCTACAAGTTTGCAAGTTACAGAAGGGGTAAAGACAGTTATTGTTTACAGCCGTGTAAAATTTCATAAGCATATCGTTGATGGTTTTGGAGATATATCTCGGTTTGGCCGAATACACAGTTTTCATCTTTTGTAAACAAGACTATTCCAATTTAAAATTTGTAAAAAACAGTCTGTGTAAGCTACAAGTTTGCAAGTTACAGAAGGGGTAAAGCGGGATATTGTTTACAGCCGTGTAAAATTGCATAAGCATATCGTTGATGGTTTTGGAGATATATCTCGGTTTGGTCGAATATACAGTTTTCATCTTTTGTAAACGAGACTATTCCAATTTAAAATTTGTAAAAAATAGTTTGTGTAAGCTACAAGTTTGCAAGTTAGAGAAGGGGTAAAGAGAGATATTGTTTACAGCCATGTAAAATTTCATAACCATATCGTTGATGGTTTCGGAGATATATCTCGGTTTGGCAGAATGCATAGATTTCATCTTTTGTAAACAAGACTATTCCAATTTAAAATTTGTAAAAAACAGTCTGTGTAAGCTACAAGTTTGCAAGTTACAGAAGGGGTAAAGCGGGATATTGTTTACAGCCGTGTGAAATTGTATAAGCATATCGTTGATGGTTTTGGAGATATATCTCGGTTTGGTCGAATACACAGTTTTCATCTTTTGTAAACAAGACTATTCCAATTTAAAATTTGTAAAAAATAGTCTGTGTAAGCTACAAGTTTGCAAGTTACAGAAGGGGTAAAGCGGGATATTGTTTACAGCCGTGTGAAATTGTATAAGCATATCGTTGATGGTTTTGGAGATATATCTCGGTTTGGCAGAATGCATAGATTTCATCTTTTGTAAACAAGACTATTCCAATTTAAAATTTGTAAAAAACAGTCTGTGTAAGCTACAAGTTTGCAAGTTACAGAAGGGGTAAAGCGGGATATTGTTTACAGCCGTGTGAAATTGTATAAGCATATCGTTGATGGTTTTGGAGATATATCTCGGTTTGGTCGAATACACAGTTTTCATCTTTTGTAAACAAGACTATTCCAATTTAAAATTTGAAAAAAATAGTCTGTGTAAGCTACAAGCTTGTAAGTTACAAAAGGGGTAAAGAGAGATATTGTTTACAGCCGTGTAAAATTTCATAAGCATATCGTTGATGGTTTTGGAGATATATCTCGGTTTGGCCGAATACACAGTTTTCATCTTTTGTAAACAAGACTATTCCAATTTA
Organism: Diaperis boleti; assembly: GCA_963583935.1. Classification (NCBI taxonomy): domain Eukaryota; kingdom Metazoa; phylum Arthropoda; class Insecta; order Coleoptera; family Tenebrionidae; genus Diaperis; species Diaperis boleti. The sequence goes on from OY757242.1 coordinate 13,487,431, forward strand.
AAATTTGTAAAAAACAGTCTGTGTAAGCTACAAGTTTGCAAGTTACAGAAGGGGTAAAGCGGGATATTGTTTACAGCCGTGTAAAATTGCATAAGCATATCGTTGATGGTTTTGGAGATATATCTCGGTTTGGTCGAATATACAGTTTTCATCTTTTGTAAACGAGACTATTCCAATTTAAAATTTGTAAAAAATAGTTTGTGTAAGCTACAAGTTTGCAAGTTAGAGAAGGGGTAAAGAGAGATATTGTTTACAGCCATGTAAAATTTCATAACCATATCGTTGATGGTTTCGGAGATATATCTCGGTTTGGCAGAATGCATAGATTTCATCTTTTGTAAACAAGACTATTCCAATTTAAAATTTGTAAAAAACAGTCTGTGTAAGCTACAAGTTTGCAAGTTACAGAAGGGGTAAAGCGGGATATTGTTTACAGCCGTGTGAAATTGTATAAGCATATCGTTGATGGTTTTGGAGATATATCTCGGTTTGGTCGAATACACAGTTTTCATCTTTTGTAAACAAGACTATTCCAATTTAAAATTTGAAAAAAATAGTCTGTGTAAGCTACAAGCTTGTAAGTTACAAAAGGGGTAAAGAGAGATATTGTTTACAGCCGTGTAAAATTTCATAAGCATATCGTTGATGGTTTTGGAGATATATCTCGGTTTGGCCGAATACACAATTTTGATCTTTTGTAAACAAGACTATTCCAATTTAAAATTTGTAAAAAATTGTCTGTGTGAGCTACAAGCTTGTAAGTTACAAAAGGGGTAAAGAGAGATATTGTTTACAGCCGTGTAAAATTGCATAAGCATATCGTTGATGGTTTCGGAGATATATCTCGGTTTGGCCGAATACACAGTTTTCATCTTTTGTAAACAAGACTATTCGTCGCATCCACAACTGACCGATTGACTAATAATATTGGAGTGACAGCCATTTTTTGACTTAATTTTTTTTAATTTGATTGAACACGAGAGTGAGTTCTATTCTAGTTCTTGAAGGAAAAAAAAATAAATAAGTGGTTGTTATTACTCATCCATTTAGTCAGTCGATGAGTATAGTGGACAGGGCATTCTTTAAGGGCTGATGATGGCAGAAGTGTTCTGCCGAAACTAGTTCCATTTATAATTTTGCGCTGATTACAGTTTGTGGAGTTCGACTTAGATATATTTAAATTTTTTAATTTTGTAAACAAGACTATTGAAATCTAAAATTTGTAAAAAATAGTCTGTGTAAGCTATAAGCTTGTAAGTTACAGAAGAGGTAAAGAGAGATATTGTTTACAGCCGGGACCTTCATAACGCTTGGGGGCCCTCGTGTCTCAAAGAACCTCCTTGGGCTCCCCTGTCTTAAGGGCTCCACATGTCGAAAGGGTCCCCCCATGTCTTAAAGGGCCCCCTTGGGCCCCCCTATACCAGGAGGCTTTGTTATTGTCGTTGCCCAAGCCCCCCCTCCTGTAATTTTTCGGATGTTTTAATAGTAGTTATTCTGCTATTCGGGGCGGAGACAAATCCAACGAACGTAAAAGCTTGCATTGAAAAATTCCTAGTTTCCATTTTCTAGCCTAGGCAGGCAAATATCGTTTTCAGGACGATTTGGACGATTGGAAAATAACTAAATTGAGACGGAGGCCGAAATAGTATATTTTATTACAAGGCCAGCAACTGTCATTTTACAAGTGCGAGCACAGTTTCTGGAGGCGAGGCTTCAAAAGTGCAAGCACGGCCGACAAAAGATTTTCATTGTTCACTTTTGTAGGGTGGCCTCATGCCTCATGCCTCATGGGGGCTCTCGTGTCTCAAAGAGCCCCCTTGGACCACCATGTCGCAAGGGTCCCCACAAGTCTAAAGGGGCCCCCATAACGCATGGGGGCCCTCGTGTCTCAAAGAGCCCCCTTGGGCCACCATGTCCCAAGGGCTCCACATGTTGAAAGCCCCCCCCATGTCCAACGAACATAAAAGCTTGCATTGAAAAATGCCAAGTTTCCATTTTCTAGCCTAGACAGGCAACACGAACCACAAAAATGAATGCTATCTGGTCTATCTGTTGATTCGAAACATAATATATGAACAAACACAATAAAATATACCGTGACGCAACGTTTTCTTCGGAAGCCATTTTGAGACGACCGCAACGCGGCGACATCTAGCGGGCGCAAACGCAACGAGGCGCAACGAAACTACAAACATGCACAAAGCAAAATCACTAGATAGCTAGATATCGTTTACGTGCAAACGGCGGAATCCGAAATCGCAAGGGGGCGCAACATAGCATAAAAAGATTAAACACATTCAGAACTACATAACATGCAGAACTACATAATACATACAGAACATTGGGCGTGTCGCTTTGCCGCTTTTTGCCCTTCTGTATTCAGTTCTTACTTAATGTTGGTTAATTCAAGTCAACACAGACAAAATAGCTTTTAACTGACCGCAAGCTGCTGTCGGCCTCATACCGAAAGACAGGTAGTTATTAAATGATTTACTTGAGTGGCAATCGAGTTATGTTAAATCATTAAGTTAGGGAATCACTTTGTTTCAAATTGAGCGCGCCTGTGGTTCGTGCACTGGAACTAGAAGCCAAAAACATATGCGAACTTTCTGAAATTGGCAACAATATCTACAAGCATCTCGGTGCCTGGGACTCGTGATTCATAATTTTGGGAATTCATGTCACTGCAGAGAAAGAAGGGCAGAATGCAATTTTTACTAAATTTCATTCTACACGCGTTTGACACGAAATGATCTATATTGCAATAGTGGGTATTATTGAAACAAAGGCTAAAATTCGTATTCATAATGGCGGTTTTTATGACGTTGTAAATGGACGACTAACGGTAAAATTGAAATGGTTTTACCGACGGATTTCTAGTATGCACGGGGGACGAACGCAAGGAAAATTACAGGGATCTCCGTACGATGAGTCGGACAGAAAAATAGCTACAATAAAAAGGTTACCTGTAAATACTTCGGGCGGCACGACACAACGATTAATTAAATTCAACCGATCCTTCTGGTAACGTGGATTTTCGACAATGCAATTTAGACATGGAGCACGCTCAACTTTAAAAACAGGAAAAACTCGCAGTGGAATTAAATCAGATAAAAATTAAGCGTTTGTACACAAAGTCTTAATGTCTATGTAATGGCCGTCGGTCCTCCCTCCTCTCTCAAAAAGGGACGCCAACCTTTTTCAGCCCCGGCCAACTAGCTTCATCGCTTTGTAAAGTCGAAGTTCTCCTGTGCATTACAGGTCTATTTTGGGGATATCTCAGTATAGAAAAAGAAATATGTATAGAAGAATATAGATGGGAAAAAAATAAAAGCAGTGGATGAAAAAAGAGAATCCAAAGACAAGGTAGAAAATGCGGAGGGGAAGAAGCTGATGAAATGGATAGAGGAAACAGGTTAAGAATAAATAAGGGGACGTAGAAGAAGAAAGGACCTGGAGAAGTACCAGGAGATATTATATAAAAATCTTAATTATAATTGCAAAAGCAAAACAGAAGTAATGGGTAGAATTAGTAAAGAAAATTACCAATAATTACAGAGAACACCGAAACGTACTTTATGGCACTCTTAAACAACAAACAACAATATATGAGAAATAGAGTATATTGACCCTCCCAAAAACAGCTAGTATCGTTTGTATATTCTCTTCATATAGAGAAAGAAAAGTAGACATTGGATATTACAATATTATGAAGAGCAATTGGGAACAGAACTTTTGATCTTCTAGAGAGTGATATCTGCCTCGACCACATCATTAGAGTGTCGCTTGGGACTACATGTTTGGTGTTAACGTTCAAGAACTATACAGGGTCGCAGTTAAATATCATAAAAACTATTTATCAAAACTTATTGGAATTTGGTATTAAAATTTTTTATCAATTTTTTTATCAAATTTCTATCTCCATTTGATCTGGGGATACAAGGCTAACTTGATTTTTTTTTAAATGACCAGAAGTGTTCATTTCAATATTTTGAAAAAGAGTTCTTTGATGTAACACACCGTACCTTATTTTAATCTAAACTTAAAAAAATTATCAAACTAATCAAATTTTGAAAAATGTAAAATTTTGTCTTTATCTATCGTTAGTTCTTTGCCGCTTCAACTTGGACCAAAAAATAAGTTAAAGTAAAATAATAATTGTTAAACAACAAATTTTAATAAAAAACACGAAATACATAATTTTTATGCTACCAAGGTTGTTCAAAATGATTTCCATTGACTTCTTGGCAGTAATGAATACGTTGAGCAAAATATTGCAAAGAATCAACCAAAACATTTCGAGAAATATTGTCAATTTCGTTTCACATTCGTTCTTGTAGGTCTGCGATTTGTAATGGTCTGTTCACATACCCTAGATTTTTTACATGACCCCACAGGAAGAAATCAAGTGGGGTCAAATCACGAGATCTAGCTGGCCATTCAATAGCCCCCCTTCGCCCTATCCATCTGCCGGGAAATGTTCCATTCAAATATTCGCGCACGACCAAAATATGGCGGTGCTGCGTCTTGTTGAAACCATATGGTTTCTGCTGGTTATATTTTGATTGCCGTAGTTTGGAAATATTTCCTTAAGTCTTGGGACAATATGTTGTTGTAAAATTAAGGATGATATTTTTCGCGTTTCATTATTTTTTGTATGAACCGTCTACTCATGTTGTGGTTCAAAGCCAACTGTTGTACTGAACTTTGTGGATTTTCTACCACGTCTAACATAACATTAAAAATTTTTTTTTGTTGGTAACAGTTCGCGCTCTTTATCGCTACCAGTTTTTTAAAATCTTTGTAAGGTTAATTTTTGGCTAATATGCAAGTGACAGATCGCTAATAGCAGCATTTTCAAAGCTAACTCGTTTTTATTTTTCCAGATTTAATTTTTTAATTTTTTTTAACTTTTAATTAGATTGTTAGCCTTGTATTTTCAAAATAAGTGATGATAGAAAATTGAAAAAGATCTCAAACTTGCTCTGCTAAACCGTCCTGAAAATCTTTTGCTGTATCCATACTTTCTAGCGACCCCGTATATAACGAAAGACCCTACGGTACAATTTCTCACAAAACGAATAAATAATAATTTCCCTGTTAGATTTCCAAAGAATTTGACTTTCCTCTGTTGCGGCAAGACAACCAACCAACACCACCGTTTCAGACGTTCTAAATTTATTCCTTCTCACTATTCAGGGCGAGTGACGGCTAAGGTCAAATTACACTAATCAAAGATGTGACTATCGAATCTCGTCATCTTTATTATATGGGAAGGTCCGAAGCGCAATAAATTCCAACGTGTGAACTAGAAAAAATCTAAATGTTACCAAATCGGTTTCTACGTTTAGAAATGAAGCCATAATACTCATTATTTTCGAAACTTGGTATATTGGGGATGATGCTTAAATATTACAATTAATTTCAGATAATATATTGTAATTTATGCAGCAATTAACAAGGTTCTGCAGCTTTATTTATTGAGGAAAATTTATTGGCTCCTTTATTTCGTTTAGTTGTTTTATTTGCAATGACTTCACTCCTGAAAAAGCTGTTTTCAGTGAGCGTCTCGAGAGGTTGTCGAGTTGTTCCCCCAGGTACGATTTAGTTTTGAAACGATTCCGTTTTTTTCACAATTAACGATCTATACGTCTGCGAATTTTGCGCTCGATCGCTCCTCAACAATCCGTAATTTTCTTTATTAGTTTAAAATCCCATAACTGTATCGTTTGAAGATGGTGTTGCAATTTCGGTTAACCAGTTCCAGATCTTTTCACTCGCGGCTATTTGCATACTTCTCTTTTTGCGCGATCGCACTAAATTATTAGATTTTTTGAGGCAACACTTTCAGTTTTCTCTTGATCTAAATTGCTCCGAAGAAATGCAGCGGCCTTTGTTTCTTTTGTGCTATTGTCGTAAATTATTACATTCCAGATCGGAACTCTCTTTAATGACTTAGTTAATCTAGATGAAAAGCTGGGCACCGATAATTGCTTTGACTGGATAAAGCTCTATTATTCACTTCAACAGGTTTAATGACTTACATAACTAATGGTAAGAGAAATTATTAAGTTTCAATAAATCATGCTATTACATGAAATATAGGCAAGTGTGCAGGAAGTTTCTTCATTCTTATGGTTTTAATCGAAATTCGAGTGGAATAGATACAGGGTGATTCAGAGATAATGATTTAATCGGTGATAGAACTCATCACTGTTAACAATTTTTCTGAATAAACCCCGTAGTTATCGAGTTAAAATTAGTGGAAGTTTTGACGTTAATTTAGTTACCTGCCACTGAACGGCTTGCAACAAAAAACGTTAGCAAAACATTAGGAAAACACTAACACAATGCACAACATTAATGGAAATTAGGCACACGACAATGTGGGAAGCGTTGCACATAAAGTTTTCGTGCTTCGGCGGAATTTCATTGACCTTCCCCGTAAATGTATATAATGTCCGTGTACCCGCTGTTAGAAAAAGCCGACATCTTTTATTATTAATAACTCTAAAACGAAACTAAAAATAGTATATTGTATAACAAGTGTTGAAAATGAAAGATTTCACACGAGTTCGCAGAATTGAGCCACGAGTCGTAGGCGAGTGGCTTAAGCAAACGAGTGTGAAATCGAGGTGTTGTACACTATACTTTTTCTACGACTGCATCAAATACATAGAAAAACACGAAAAACGCATGATTTTATTTTTATTTATTTTATAACGTTTTATAATAATAAACATAATATCTGTACCCCAGAGCTAAACTGTATTATAAAAGTCCAAAAATGAAATTTTACATAGCACACTTTTCACGTTTACATTAAAAGCAGAATGACAGTTTTTTTTTTGAATAGTCATTGCAGCACAGTTTACGTGATTTTAAAATTTTGGCGTCCGTTCCGCCAAGAATGTATGTTTGGTTGCCTAAATACATAAAATTTGCGTCTGAAATATTTTCACACGGTTTTAGCGTGCGTTCTGAATTTATCACACGTTGTCTGAAGTAAATGAATTTCAAGTGTAGTTAATGACGTTTTTTACACACTTTTCATAGCAGTCGTAGAAAAACAATAATATGCAACGTTTTATTTCAGGTCTTGCCTAGGCTTCATTCTGAGATTATGTGTACTCTTTTTATCTATATGACGCTTTTTTAATCTCTTCGACTGCCGCTTGAGCGCGCTGGTTCTTTAGTACTTTGTATTGACGTCGTCGAGGACATAAGAGTGGGGTCAAGCCTAGACAAGACCTGAAATAAATCGTCTTGTACCCATCGGGGGAAAGCGTTGTATATTTCATGTCTGTGCCGTCGGCTTCACCCCGATGAGAAGTGTTTGGGTTCTGGCGACGCGGAGGGCCTACTGTGATCAAGAGACTGCCTGAGCTCGAATATCTTTGGAAATAAGTAAGCTCGACAATATTTTATTTCAAGGAAATGCCATTCAAATTCAACTTAAATTGGAACGAAAACTTGATACGTCTCCTTCCTGATCTCTGCTGCGGGCCCATTCTACCTTTCGTAGTGACAAATAAAGCATAAAGCTCTCTCTTTTTTAACGTGGTATGCTCCACGTAACCATGGGTAAATTAAGCGGAATCCGATAAGCCGGGGGTCAGCTGTCAGGTTTGGCGGGAGGTCGTATAACCAATCGGTCGGTATTACGTTCTTTTTAATTACTATTTTCACGGTCCCTATAAGTACTGTTTACACGGTGTCTCTCTCTCCGTTTTACCCTTATGAATCTTTATTTATAACCCGGTGTCTCTCTCTGTCCATTTAATCCTTATTTAGGCTGGGTCCCTCCCCGGAGTGGAACTGCGGCGGCCGGCGGCGGAGGCGGGTTGACCCGCCTGGATATCGCCGGCGCTCGAATGGTTGGAGGTGCTAGGACTCCCGGGGCGCGGATCGACTTCCTCTACTAAAGTTGGTCGCTGTTTCCAGTCAACCGATGAGCACCCCGCGGTGTGACAACCTAACTATCCTCGCGCACTAGAAGCTGGTCGGGACTCCCGCAATGCTAACTTCATGGGCAGCCACTCGGCACCGAGATACTCAGACCAGGTGCTTCCGGCCGTGTGTCTCTACCTACTTCTCTTCTTCAGCTTCCTTCTGGATGGGCGGGTGTACTCATCGTGCCGATAACGGTCAGCGGTCGTCCTTATATTATAGACCACATAGGGAGGGAGTACTGGTCGGCGGCAGCTAGCGGTGGCGTGGAGAATTCTGGACGTCGGCATCAGGAGCGCGATATTTCACTCAGTGACTCGGTGTATGTGATTATTAATTAAAAATTATCTATAATCTTTTTCGCAAACCTCTAAAACCAATACCCGCCAATGGACCCACCTTCATTGATTGTGACCAATGCACAAAAACTTTACCCGATAAACGGATCGAAATAAAAACTGTTTAAATGAAAACATGTAGTAACCTACCATAATAGGCATAATATTGAAGTATAAACTCTCTAACTTACAACCGGGATACTCCTTGTTCGAAGCACATGTTCGATTACATCTGGGACGTCCGAAATCTGGAGTTGGAGAAGAAAATTTGCCATAATTAACGTTGAACTGTGTTCTCACAAAAGAACCTCACCTTGGAATTTCGAGATTTGAGAAACGTTCCCTGCACAGACTAGCGGCGGGCCCCGTTTGCATTACCTAACACTAAGAATCGAGTACAATCCAATAACATAGCGGCCGGCGAGAGACAACTGATAACTGAAATTTACCATCAACGAGAAAATTTTTGTCCCAAAGCAGTTAGAAGGTGTTTACCTCGTTCGACAAAAACTTTCTGATGCATTCAGGTTCATGTAGTCATAGGCGGAGGGTGAAATAAGGGGTCAGAAAAATGTTCAAAATCGTTGCGGATTTCAGCAAAGTGATAAATAGAAAACAAAGTAAATAGAAAAAAAATACAAATGACACAAGATGGCTTATCTGGTCTTAAGAACGTTGGTTGGTGCGATGGGGTGTCTTCCAGGATGAGACGACAACGAACGATTCTCAAGCCCCTCGTACGATTGATTCGTTTTGTTGATAACAATTTTACTGTCCATCCCAAGCCAGGACCGTAAGATGAAGAGCATTTTCTTAGAAACCCCACCAACAATTAAAAGGCCTTTATCTCTAATGAGGGACGTTGATTTTTTCGACGAAAAAAACGTGGTGGAAAACCATAAACTAGCGGAAACTATTCGGTGGTTATTTTAATCCCCGAAGGAAAGTGACTTCGCCAATATTCTCACAAATCTTCGACGAAATCAATCACTTATTTTCCTTAAACGGATGACTCTAGGATGCCCCAACCCAGCAATGCCTTCACGGCGAAGTGGTTCACACCCAAAACAACTAACCAAACAACAAAAAAAAGTCAAGAAATGTTATACAGAAGATGACTATCTTCACAATATTTCGTGAATTTGTAACACTAAAAAATGCGAATTTTCGGAAAAGTCGTATATAGAAGAGTTGTTGCTTTTGATGAGGGCAACCACTGGTCTGAATTATTGCTCTTATTTGTAAATACCCTGTATACATAGAGGTTCCGAAATTATATGAAATATTAAAAGAATGATGCAGCAATCTCCAACATTCTAGTCCGAACCGATTTTCAACGTGCTCTTTGCGTCCAGTTCGCCAGTTTCTTACTCAGACGACCCACGCTGGTTCAAGTCGTTGACTGTAATGGACTAGAGTGCGCCGAAAAGAAAATGCAATAATCAATGAATATTTTTTTATCAATGTATTTCATTTGAAAAATAAAACAATTGTAAAAATTGTAGGTTTTACTAATTATGATCAATCCATGTTCACGATTAAGTGTATAGATTACGTCTTGTTATCAATTATCATTTTTTGTGGAGAACTTAATCCAAATTGGCTAAATGAAAGACTAAAGTGAATATTTTCATGGTGCGACTAAAATAAAACAGTTAAGAGCTTGGGTTCGTGCTGAGAACCATTTTAGAAATGGTTACGTTTTGCTCATTTCAAATGTGATCTAAATTTGGTTGTATTTTATGTATGTACATATTTTAAACCGTTTTGAAGAAAGCCGTCGTGATTAGAAAGTTTTTTTTGTGTTTTTTTTATACAGTAATAACATGTTTTTGACCACTACCGGACATCAATCAAAATGATCGATATAGTAACCTGCTATTTTGACGTTGAAGGATTTGCCATAACCGAAATTGTTATGTTGATAGCAATATTTTTGCTTTTGAGCTTTATAATACAGCAAAGTGGAGGAACTCAGTCTTCAAAGAATTACTCTCAATCGGCCACTTTCCAGATTTAAATGACCATTAATTGCTTCCTAAATCTATCGATCGCTGATGGACTACATTGATCACTCTTTTGCAAACACTTTAATTCATGAGCCCCGGCTAAACATGGCTCGGGTTAATTAGAGGCCTAATCGCTAATTAAAAAGATCTAATTGATTGTTCTTTTTGCTGGATCATTAAGTTGATTGAGAAATTTGCAGTGGAACCGCGATCACTTTATCAGATTAATACTGATCAGAACCTTACATCGTCTGCAGTCACATTTATAAACAACTTGGCACTTTGGACGCGTAAATTTTGCAATGTCTCGAAAATAGGTTTATGTATTATGTCATTATGATTTACGAGCAAATTGAGCATGCAAAGTTTGATTGCTTTGTTGGTAACCAGCTCGGCTTGCCTCTAAAATAATAATCAGCACACGAGGTCCACATACTTAATTTTGTGCGGTTGTTTCAGAGCAAGGTCTAGACGACCCCAAATTTGGCAAGAATGTTTCTGGGTTCCAAACTTTTCGTTTGCGGTGTAAATTTATGAAATCTTCTACCAGGTCATTGCAAAATTTGTTTGGAAAAAGATTCACTTATAAATGATGACGTTGATGCCACAAGAAATTATTTGCGGTTTGGATCTGCAGGTTTCTGGTTTTCGGCATTGTGTATTCTTCCTATAATTTGTTTCGCCGTAATGGTTATTGGTATTTGAGATTTATGCGAAAGCAAGAGGGAAAGTTTACCCTAAATATTGCTAATAACTTCTCATTGCAGAAGGACATTCCTTGGTCTAAAATCAGCAAGTAATGCTTAATAGGCACCTTACAGCATATTTTTGGCAGCGAAGAGCACTAACACAGATTTCACGATTTAATAAGTGAACCAATAACAAAATAAGTAATTTTTTAAATTACCTAATAGCACTTTTGATGACTTGCATTTTCGATATCTGGGATACCCAGCTCTGCTTAAAGGTAGCAACACCATTAAAGCGAACGGTATCTACCATTCATGTTTGACATTTTAAAAAGTGATCAGCGAAACAGTTACTTTTTTTCTCACCGAATTAATCGATCACCTCAATGTCATTGCAATGATTGAATCATTTCATTAGAACTTGTACCTACTAAGCGGAACTTCGCCGTGCTACTATGCGAGGTTATTGCGGAGAACAGCTGACTGGTAGTTCTGCAGTAGCTCTTGTTGGGAAAGGAGAGGAGGTTTTTTTAACCATCATATCTTCGAATTTCAGTCCTTGACATCTTTTATATTTTGTACTGTTCATCTACTGTCCATCTTCTATTTTTTGCTACTGGTAATATCCAAGCAACGTTAGTTTCATTCCAGCATCACGGTAATTACTTTAACATTCAACTTATAGCTTTCCTTGTTTCTTCTACTGATTTTTCCATGCTGTAGCCTTTTTGCAAAAATCTACTTTAAAGAACAATTACGTTTTTTAATTAACTCTGTTTGTATTTCCATTTTATTCCGTTTATCCTGAGTTCTTTTACTACTTTTGCATTATTTAATATTAAAGTTTTCAGCAACTCTTTCATTTTTGTGGGTTAGTATCTGGATTTTTTCTTAGTTGGTGTTCTTTTTGCTAACTTGCTCGCTCTAAAGCAATCCCCTTTTTCACTTTTCCTTGAGAAATCTAAGAATCTGCAAACTTGAGAATTGTAGAAACACGCGATTTTGGAAAACCTGAGAACCTGAAAATTTGAGAAACATAGTTTCAGAACTTGGGGAACCGAACGAGTCGAGATCTTGAGCAACACAATCTGAAAACTTGAGAAGCCTAACTTTAGAACTGGAGGAACATGAAAATTTCATAAAAAAATTTAAAACTAAGCGAACTTTTGATCTTGAGAAACCTATCAACTTGAGAACTCGAGAACTTCGGAAACTTGTGAACTTGAGAAACATGAGATTTTTAAAAACTTGAGAACTAAGCGAACCTTAGAACATAAAAAAAACATATAGAATTTGAGGAATCTGAGCACTTGAGGATTTTGAATAATTTGAGGAACACGCGAGATCTAGTAACCTGAAAACTTGGGATACATAAAGTGAGAACTAGAAAAACTGAACCTGAAAACTAAGCGAATTTTGAACTTAGATAAACATAAGAAGATATACAATTTAAGAACTGGAGAAACCTGCTGAGAACTTGAGGAACTTGAGAACTTTTGGAAAATTAGATCTTAGATCTTGGGGGACGTGACGACCTGAGAACTTGAAAAACACAATTTAAGAAATTGGGGAATTTATGAACCTAAGGAACTCGAACTTGTGTAACCTGCCTTGAAAAGCTTAAGAACTTGAGACTTTCCGGTGCGAACTTTGGACCTTAAGAACGGAAACAACCTGAGAAACCTGAGAACTTGGAAAACCTGGGGAAACTGACAAATTGGGTAGTCTGATCTTGAGAGTTTGGGCCCCTGGGAACATGAGATTTTGGAAATGCAGAAATCTTAGCGAAGAATCTTAAGAACTTAAGAAACATGAGATTTTGAAAACCTGAGAACTAATCGTCTAAAAATAAGCAAATTTTACATCCTAACCTAAGATCTCGAGAAACACAACTAGAGAACTGGAACAACCTGAGAACTTAAAAAATACACAACTTGAGAACTGGAAGCTGAGAACTTGAGGAATTTCAAGAACCTGAAATCTTGGAAAACCAAAGATTTTAGAGAACTTGAGACCTTGAGTAGCTTAAGATCCCGAGAACTTGAGATTGGGAAAAGCAGAAATCTTAGCGCACCTGAACTAGGGGAGTCTAAGAACCTGAGAATTGGAGAAACCTAAATTGACAACTGGAGAAACAGAAGATTATAAGAAATCTGAGAACTAAGCGAACTTTAAACTTTGGGGAACGTAACGACCAGAGAACTTAAGGAACCTGAGGAATTTGAAGAATCTGAGAGAATAAGGAATATGAGGAATCTGGGCCCTTGAGGATTATGAATAATTTACTGAGAATCTGAAAACTTGAGAAACATAACATGAGAACTGGAGGAACATGAGATGTTCGAAATCCTTTGGACCTCGAGAAATGCAACTTGAGAACTGGAGGAACTTGAGAATTTGAAGAATCTGAGATCTTAGAAACTTAAGTTGAGAACTGGAGAGATTTTAAAAGTAGACTTTACACCTTGGGGCAAATAACGAACTAAGAAGTTGAGAAACACAATTTGAGAGGTTAGGGAACTTAGGAACTCGAGAAACACAACTTGAGAACTGGAGAAACCTGCTAAGAACTTGAGGAACCTGAGAACTTTTGGAAATTGAGATCTTAGATCTTGGGGGACGTGACGAACTTGAAAAACACAATCTCACAAATTGGGGACTTTATGAACTTAAGGAACTCAAACTTGAGCAACCTACCTTTAAAACCTTGGAAACTTGAGATTTTTCTATGCAAACTTTGGACCTTAAGAATCCTAATGACTTCAGAATTTGAGAACAGGAACAACCTGAGAACTTGGAAAGCCTCTAATCTTAGGTAATCTGATCTTGTAGACTAGTGGAGATTTTCAAAACCTGAGAACTTGAGGTACCCGATAATTTGAAGAGGCTGAGGTCTTGGAAAGCCAGAGATTTTAGGTAACTTGAAAGCATGAGTAACTTAAGGTACTGAGAATTTGAGGAACATGAGATTTAGTGAGTCTAAAAATGTGAGAACTAGAGAAACACAATTTGAGAGATTAGAACTTTTGAACTTAAAGAAGCTAAGAATTTTCATAGGAATTCGAAGATACTGAAAGAATACGGAACATGAGAAACATGAGGATTTCAGGAACTTGAGGAATCTAGGAATCTGAAAACCTAACTTGTGAACGGGAGATTTTCGAAAACTAAAACTAACTTAAGAACTAGAGAAACACAACTTGAGAACCTGAGATTTTATTGAAAATGAGAACTTGAAGAACCCGATAATTTGATGAATATGAGATCTTGGAAAACCATAGATTTCCAGAAACTTGAGAGTTTGAGTAACTTAAGCGCTTGGGAACTTGAGGAACCTGAGTACTTCCAGAATCTAAGGAATTATAAGACTCTGAGAGAATACGCAACATGAGAAACCGGAGGAAGATCGAAACTTGAGAAACCTAACTTAAGAACTGGAGATTTTCGAAACATAAAAACTTAAGAACTCGAGAAACACAACTTGAGAACTGGAGAGACCTGAGAATTTGAGGAACCTGAGATGTTAGAAACAAAAGACTTTAGTTAAACTGAAAACTTGAGAACTGGAGAGACTTTGAAAGCGAATCGTACCTACACCATGGGGAAACTAACGATTTAAGAATTTGAGAAACACAATTTGGGAGTTTCGGGAACTTAGGAACTCGAGAAACACAACTTGAGAACTGGAGAAACCTGCTGCAAACTTGAGGAACCTGAAAACTTTTGGAAAAAAAATTGGGAAATTTATGAACTTAAGGAACTCGAACTTGAGGAACCTACCTTGAAAAGCTTGGGAACTTCAGATTTTTCTATGCAAACTTGGTACCTTAAGAAACTTAGGAACTTGATCTTGAGAAAAGAACCTCTGATCTTGAGGAAATTGAGAAATTGGGTAATCTGATCTTGTGGAGTAGTGGAGATTTTTAAAACCTGGGATCTGAGGGAAAGTGAGAACTTGAGGAACCCGATAATTCGAAGAGGCTGAGGTGTTGGAAGACCAGAGATTTTAGGGAACTTGAAACTTTGAGTAACTTGAACTATTGAGATCTTGAGGAACATGAAATTTTTAAAAGCAGAAATCTTAGCGAACCTGAGAACTTGAGGGGTCTAAGCGCCTGAGAATGTGAGAAATGAATTTTGAGAACTGGAGAAACATGAGATTTTAAAAGCGAACCTTACATCTTGGAGAACCTAAAAATGTGAGAACTAGAAAAACACAATTTGAGAAATTAGAAACTTTTTAACTTAAGGAAGCTGAGGATTTCCAGAGGAATTCGAAGATACTGAAAGAATACGGAACATGAGAAACATGAGGATTTCAGGAGCTTGAGGAATCTAGGAACCTGAAAACTTGAGAAATGGAGATTTTCGAAAACTAACTTACGAACTCGAGAAACACAAATTGAGAACTGGAGTCGTCTGACAACATGAGGAACCTCAGAATTTGAAGCACCTGAAATCTTGGAAAATCTTAGCGAACCTAAGACCTCTAGAAGTATAAGAACCTGAGAATTTGAGAAACTTGTCTTGAGAACTTAAGAAACACGAGATTTTGAAAAACCTGAGAACTAAGCATCTAAGAACTTAAGAAACTCGAGAACTTGAGGAACCTAATTTGAAATCTTAGGAACTTTTCCTTGACAACTGGACCAACCTGGAAAAACACACAAATTAACTGGAGTTCTCTAAGCACTTGAGGAACCCGAGAATTTCAAGAACCTGAAGTCTTGGAAAACCAGAGATTTTAGTAACTTAAGATCCTGAGAACTTGGGATTTTGGAAAGCAGAAATCTTACCGCACCCAAGACACCTAAGAGAATTAGAGAAACCTAACTTGAGAACTGGAGAAACAAGAGATTTTAAGACACCTGAGAACTAAGTGAACCTTAAACTTGGAGGAACGTAACGACCGGAGAACTTAAAAAGCACAATTTAAGATCTTGGGAAAGCTCTGAACTTAAGGAACCTGAGGAATTGGAAAAATCAGAGAGAATATGAAATATGAGGAATCTGTGCACTTGAGGAACATGACATTTTCGAAAATGTAAGCGAATTTTGGGCCTAGAGAAACTTAAGAACTGAGAACTTTAGGAATCTGAGATATTAGAAAACCTCAGATTTTACGGACCCTGAAAACTGAAGATTTTGAAAGCGACCCTTACACCTTGGGGAATATAAGGATCTGAGAGCTTGAGAAACACAATTTGAGAGCTTGGGGAACTTGTGAACTTAGGGAACTTGTGAACTTAGGGAACTTGAGGATTTCTTTCAGGTGCTTAGACTCCTGAAAGTCTCAGATTCGCTTATATTTCTGGGGTCTTTACTTACTCACTTCCAATTATCGGGTTCCTCAAGTTTTCAGTTTAGCTAACATCTCAGGTTTTCAATATCTCAACTTTTCCACAATATCAGATTACTCAATTTCTCCGTTTCTCCAATATCAGAGGTTTTCCAAAATTTCAGGTTCTTCAAATTCTCAGGTTGTTCCAGTTCTCAAGTTGTGTTTCTAAACTTCTTAACGTATCAGGTTTCTTAAGGTCCAGAATTTGCTTAGGAAAATCTCAAGTTCCTAACTTAAGTACATAAATTGACGGATTGTGTTCTCGGATTGTGTTTTTTAAGTTCTCAAGGTCTCAGGTTCGCTAAGACTTCTACTTTTCCCAAAATCTCAAGTTCTCGGAATCTTAAGTTACTGAAGGTATCCCTAAAATCGGTTTTACAAAATCTCATATTCTTTAAATTCTCAGCTTCCTCAAGTTCAGTTTCTCAAGTTTTCAGATTCCCATATTCCTCCGGTTCCTCAAATCATCAAGTTTCTTATGTTCCACATTATCTTAGTGTTTTTTAGTTCCTCAGGTTCCCGAAGTTCACAAGTTTCCCAAACTCTCAAATTGTGTTTGTCAACTTCTCGGATCGTTAGATTCCCCAAGGCGTAAGGTTCGCTTTCAAAATCCCCAGTTTTCAGGGTCCGTAATATGTGAGGTTTTCTAAGATCTCAGATTCCTTAAAGTTCTCAGTTCTTAAGGTTCTCTAGTTCCAAAATTCCATATTCTCTAAGATTTTTCCAATTCCTCAGGTTCCTCAAGTTCAAAGTTTTTCCAAGCTCTTAAATTGTGTTTTTTAAGTTCTCCGGTCGTTACGTTCCTCGAGGTTTAAGGTTCGCTTAGTTCTCAGG
The DNA here is from genome assembly GCA_963583935.1 of Diaperis boleti. NCBI lineage: Eukaryota > Metazoa > Arthropoda > Insecta > Coleoptera > Tenebrionidae > Diaperis > Diaperis boleti. The sequence goes on from OY757242.1 coordinate 13,504,592, forward strand.
TGTCTTAAAATCTCTTGTTTCTCCAGTTCTCAAGTAAGGTTTCTCTAATTCTCTTAGGTGTCTTAGGTGCGGTAAGATTTCTGCTTTCCAGAACCCCAAGTTCCCGGGATCTTAATATTCTCAAGGTATCAAGTTCTCTAAAATCTCTGGTTTTCCAAGATTTCAGGTTCTTGAAATTCTCGGGTTCCTCAAGTTCCTAAGCTTTTCAAGGTAGTTTCCTCAACTTCTCGAGTCTCTTAAGTTCTTTGACGCTTAGTTCTCAGGTTTTGTCATGTTTCTCAAGATCTTAAGACAGGTTTCTCAAATTCTCAGGTTCTTATACTTCTTGAGGTCTTAGGTTCGCTAAGACTTCTGCTTTCCCAAAATCTCAAGTTCCTCAAGTTCCCAATCTGTGGTTTGCCAATATCTCATATTTATCAAATTATCGGGTTTCTCAAGTTCTCATTTTCCTTAAGATCTCAGGTTTTCCAAGATTTCAGGTTCCTCAAGTTGTCAGACGGCTCCAGTTCTCAAGTTGTGTTCTCGAGTTCTTAAGTTAGTTTTTGAAAATATCCAGTTTATAAGTTAGGTTTCTAGAGTTTTCAGGTTCCTACATTCCTGAATTTCCTGAAATCCTCGTGAACTGGAGGTTCTTTCAGTATCTTCCAACTCCTCAGGTTCTGGAAATTTTCAGCTTCCTTAAGTTCAAAAGTTCCCAAGCTCTTAAATTGTGTTTCTCATTTTCTCACATTGTTAGGTTCCCCCTCGTGTAGGTTCGCTTTTAAAATATCATGTTTCTCCAGTTCTCAAGACAGATTTCTCAAATTCTCACCTGCTTATACCCCTCAAGCTCTCAGGTTCGCTAAGATTTTTGCTTTCCTAAAATCTCATGTTCCTCAAGTTCTCAGTAGCTTAAGTTACTCAAGGTCTCAAGTTCTCTAAAATCTCTGGTTTTCCAAGATTTCAGGTTCCTGAAATTCTCAGGTTCCTCAAGTGCTCAGAGCTCAATTTGTGTGTTTTTCAAGGTCTCAGGTTCTTCCAGTTCTCATCAAGTTGTGTTTCTCGAGATCTTAAGTTATAAGGTTTTTTAAGGTCCAAAGTTTGCTTAGAAAAATCTCAAGTTCCTAAGCTTTTTAAGTTAGGTTCCTCAAGTTCTCGTCTTTCTTAAGTTCTTAGACGCTTAGTTCTCAGGTTTTGTCATGTTTCTCAAGATCTTAAGACAGGTTTCTCAAATTCTCAGGTTCTTATACTTCTTGAGGTTTTAGGTTCACTAAGACTTCTGCTTTCACAAAACCTCAAGTTCCTCAAGTTCCCAATCTGTGGTTTTAAAAGATCTCATATTTATCAAATTATCGGGTTCCTCAAGTTCTCATTTTCCCTAAGACATCAGGTTTTCCAAGATTTCAGGTTCCTCAAGTTGTCAGAGTGATCCAGTTCTCAAGTTGTGTTTCTCGAGTTCTTAAGTTAGTTTTTGAAAATCTCCAGTTCACAAGTTAGGTTTCTCGAGTTTTCAGGTTCCTACATTCCTGAATTTCCTGAAATCCTCATGAACTGGAGATTCTGTTAGTATCTTCCAACTCCTCAGGTCTGGAAATTTTCAGCTTCCTTAAGTTCAAAAGTTCCCCAGCTCTTAAATTGTGTTTCTCAAGTTCTCGCATTGTTAGGTTCCCCATGGTGTAAGGTTCGCTTTTAAAATATTATGTTTATCCAGTTCTCAAGATAGATTTCTCAAATTCTCACCTGCTTATACCCCTCAAGCTCTCAGGTTTGCTAAGATTTCTGCTTTCCTAAAATCTCATTTTCCTCAAGTTCTCAATAGCTTAAGTTACTCAATGTCTCAAGTTCTCTAAAATCTTTGGTTGTCCAAGATTTCAGGTTCTTGAGATTCTCAGGTTCCTGAAGTGCTCAAAGAACTATAGTTCTCAATTTGTGTGTTTTTCAAGGTCTCAGGTTGTTCCAGTTCTGAAGTTGTGTTTGTCGAGATCTTAAGTTATAAGGTTTTTTAAGGTCCAAAGTTTGCTTAAGGATATCTCAAGTTCCTAAGCTTTTCAAGTTAGGTTCCTCAAGTTTTCGAGTTTCTTAAGTTCTTAGACGTTTAGTTCTCAGGTTTTGTCATGTTTCTCAAGATCTTAAGATAGGTTTCTCAAATTCTCAGGTTCTTATACATCTTGAGGTCTTAGGTTCGCTAAGACTTCTGCTTTCCCAAAATCTCAAGTTTCTCAAGTTCCCAATCTGTGGTTTTCCAAGATCTCATATTTATCAAATTATCGGGTTCCTCAAGTTCTCATTTTCTCTAAGATCTCAGGTTCCTCAAGTTGTCAGACGGCTCCACTTCTCAAGTTGTGTTTCTCGAGTTCTTAAGTTAGTTTTTGAAAATCTCCAGTTCACAAGTTAGGATTCTCGAGTTTTCAGGTTCCTACATTCCTGAATTTCCTGAAATCCTCGTGAACTGGAGATTCTGTTAGTATCTTCCAACTCCTCAGGTTCTGGAAATTTTCAGCTTCCTTAAGTTCAAAAGTTCCCAAGCTCTTAAATTGTGTTTCTCAAGTTCTCACATTGTTAGGTTCCCCATCGTGTAAGGTTCGCTTTTAAAATATCATGCTTCTCCAGTTCTCAAGACAGATTTTTCAAATTCTCACCTGCTTATACCCCTCAAGCTCTCAGGTTCGCTAAGATTTCTGCTTTCCTAAAATCTCATTTTCCTCAAGTTCTCAATATCTTAAGTTACTCAAGGTCTCAAGTTCTCTAAAATCTCTGGTTTTCCAAGATTTCAGGTTCTTGAAATTCTCAGGTTCCTGAAGTGCTCAGAGAACTCCAGTTCTCAATTTGTGTGTTTTTATGGTCTCAGGTTGTTCCAGTTCTCAAGTTGTGTTTCTCGAGATCTTAAGTTATAAGGTTTTTTAAGGTCTAAAGTTTGCTTAGGAATATCTCAAGTTCCTAAGCTTTTCAAGTTAGTTTCCTCAAATTCTCGAGTTTCTTAAGTTCTTAGATGCTTAGTTCTCAGGTTTTGTCATGTTTCTCAAGATCTTAAGACAGGTTTCTCAAATTCTCAGGTTCTTATACTTCTTGAGGTCTTAGGTTCGCTAAGACTTCTGCTTTCCCAAAATCTCAAGTTCCTCAAGTTCCCAATCTGTGGTTTTCCAAGATCTCATATTTATCAAATTATCGGGTTCCTCAAGTTCTAATTTTCCCTAAGATATCAGGTTTTCCAAGATTTCAGGTTCCTCAAGTTGTTAGACGGCTCCAGTTCTCAAGTTGTGTTTCTCGAGTTCTTAAGTTAGGTTTCTCGAGTTTTCAGGTTCCTACATTCCTGAATTTCCTGAAATCCAGTATCTTCCAACTCCTCAGGTTTCTAAAATCTCATTTTCCTCAAGTTCTCAATAGCTTAAGTTGCTCAAGGTCTCAAGTTCTCTAAAATCTCTGGTTTTCCAAGATTTCAGGTTCTTGAAATTCTCAGGTTCCTGAAGTGCTCAGAGAACTCAGTTCTCAATTTGTGTGTTTTTTATGGTCTTAGGTTGTTCCCGTTCTCAAGTTGTGTTTCTCGAGTTGTTAAGTTATTAGTTTTCTTAAGGATCTAAAATTGGGATAGGAAAATCTCAAGTTCCTAAGCTTTTCAATTAAGGTTCCTCAAGTTCGAGTTCCTTAATTTCATAGATTCCTCAATTTCTCAGATTGTGTTTTCCAAGTTCTCAAGTCGTCACGTCCCAAAAGGCCTAAAATTTCATTTTCCAAAAATTTTCAGGTTCCTTAAGTTCTCAGCAGTTTTCTCCAGTTCTCAAAAACAATTTTTTTTCTAAGATCTCAGGTTGTTGTATTTCTCATGTTCTTAAGTCCAGAATTCGCCTAGTTTTCAGGCATTCGAAAATGTTAGTTCTTTATGTATCACAAGTTTTCAGCTTCCTAGATTTCGCGTGTTCCTCAAATTGTTCAAAATCCTCAAGTGGTCAGATTCCTCATTTTTCTTATTCTCTCAGATTTTTCCAATTCCCAAAGTTCAAAGGTTTCCCAAGCTCTCAAATTGTGTTTTTTGAGTTCTAAGGTCGTTAGGTCCTCCAAGATTTAAGGTTAGTTATCAGTTCCAAAATCTCAAGGTCTCTGAAATCTTTGGTTCTTTCAAATTATGATGCCAGGTTTTCAATATATCAACTTCTCAGAGAATACCAACATCCCCAACATCAGAGGTTTTTCAAGTTTTCAGATTCTTGAAATTCTCAGGTTCCTCAATTTCTCAGAAAACACCAGTTATCAAGTTATGAGTTTTTCGAGTTCTCAGGTTGTTGCAGTTCTCAAGTTGTGTTTGTCAGGTTGTCAGATTGCGGTTTTCGTGTTCTCAAGTCGCTACCTCCCCCAACGTTAAGATTCGCTTAGTTCACAGTCGTTTTCAAAATTTGTTTCTCCAGTTCTCAAGATAAACAATAATTTGCTAGAACCTGAAAACTTGAGAAACATAACATGAGAACTGGAGGAACATGAGATGTTCGAACACCTTTGGACATTGAGAATCTTAAGAACTCCAGAAATACAACTTGAGAACTGGAGAAACCTGAAAACTTGAGAAATCTCAGAACTTAGAATACCTGGAATTTTAGGGAGCCTGAAAATTTGTACATTAATATCTTGAGATAAATGAAAAATATCACGTAAATACCTACGGCTGTATGGATAAGACAACCCACTTCTTTTTTTATAATCATAAATTTAAAACAAATTGATATTGTCTAGTCCCAAAACATACTCAAAAATATTTTAATGGGTTAACAAAAACTATTGGTACACTATCCGAGACGTACGTTTTTTTAGATTTTCACGCAAAATATTGTTGAAAACACTCGCACGAGGCGGAGCGGAGTGTTGCAAATGAACCCGGGCCCCTGAAAAGCGCACGAGTATTGAACATAATTTCTTGTATTCGTTCACGCCAAATGCGGAAAAACAGGAATTAACATCAAATTTTAAGGTTAGGTTTGACAGCTGTCAAATTAAATATTTAGTTATGTATGTACCACACCACACAACGAATACAAAAAAAGCAAATTCAATTAGAAATTTTAGAGATGGCACAACGTGATTTTGTCACGCATTTTGTATAAATATTTCCATGTGTTCTTTATCTTTCGGCATCTCCATAAAGCGCGTGTTTTTAAGTATTTAACTAGCTACTTTACCCCAAATATGGAACCGCCATAATGAACCTTCTATTCTTGAATGAACGTTATTACTGAATGGAGAAACGGCTGGGAATTGAATATTTGTTTCGATATGCCGGATTTTTCATTCTTCGAAATATCGAAAGTCACTCCCAAGAATTTCGTCAATCTAACGATATTGCAATAAAATATGCCCTGGAATTCAAGTAAGAGCACTTGTTAAGTCATTTTCTTGCACAATTGGCTGTCAGACTGTGATCGTTTAGTTTTGTTTGTAAAACACAACAGGCAGTTCCGATTTCGGTGAACGGATGACATTTTGTAAATCGAAAGCGATAATTACGGTACTTGTTGCTACTTGGCTATTCTCTCCAGGCTAATTAACATTATTTTGTTTGGATGATCTTGGCAGCAACTCCATAATAGAGATATAACTATTTTTTTGCACACATGTAATGGGAGCGCAGTTTTTACAGTCGCTCCTTCATGGTGCTCTTGTTCCTCAAATGTATATTCATGGGTTAATGGGGAATACGATTCATTCTTGTGAAGAACTCCAAGTCATTGTCAAAAGGAAAAACGACGAAACAGAAAGCAAAAAAGTGAAAGAGAAATGGCTCTAAATTGAATCGTCGTCTCGAAGTTATCAGAGATATAATTATTACCCAAAGCAGTTTGCTGCCAATTAGCCATAATATGTAGATGCAATCTTTCGTACCATGGATAATTGGGTTGCAATGTCATGGGTATGTACATCTAATCAAAACGTCGTGATTTAGTTTAGGAGTTTCTCTACGTTTATCGACTGACTATATTTCTTAAATTATATAACTAAATGAAACTTTAACATAAGAACTATCAACAGATCGAAAAAAAATGTGTACTTTCTACAAACATCTCAGTAATAATTATAGTACAAATTTAATTTAATTTTGGCGTTCGGGTTATAATAACTGTTCTCTCCCTAGGGGGCCCTCTTGTCACGAGTATTTTAGGACAGGGGGCGCTCTTAGTATTTTTCTTTATTTTCTGATACAAATGTTACAAGTGGCTTTTGGGACAGGAGGCCCATTACAAATTTAACGAAATGGCAAAACAAGTAATTAACGATATAAGAAAACGAAATGTCATACTATCAAATGAATGCAATATGCAAATTTCTAAGATTAGCAAAATATCAAAATACCAAATTATCAAAATTTCATATCCATGAAACATTTATTCAATGAAATGGCAAAATATATAGTTGACGAAAAACGACACGGATTAACGGAAACATCATAGTAACGCATTATCAAAATACCATGTTAACGAAAGAACGAACTGAGGAAACATCAAATTGGCGAAGCAAGAAAACATGAACTTAACGAAATAAGTATAGTGCGATTTTTAAAATTTCCATTCAAGGTAGGCCTTGGAATTTGAACATAGGTCTCCGGCGAATTGTTTCGTTTGCTTATAGCTGTCAGTTTGAAACGTCAACCAGAAAACCTAACCTTAACCATAACATGACATTATAAAAAATGAGCTATAATCAAAGACATGACTTTTTTTCCACCGCTTACTCCGAATGGAAATTTGAAGAATCTCACGTTAATTACAACATAAGGAAATATTAAATTTAATAAGCATCACATGACATTTAAAAAATGAGCTATAATAAAAGACATGACTTTTTTCCACCGCCTACTCAGAATGGAAATTTAAACAATCGCACGTTAATTACAACATAAGGAAATATTAAATCTAAGAAGTGGAAACATAATAATATGTATTACCGAAAAATCTAAATATCAAAATGTCACGATTGAATAATATATAATAACAAGAAATATCAGTGCAACGAAACAGCACGACGTCACATTAACGAAATCTCAAATTGATGAATTATGGAAATTTTAGATTCTTGAAGTATGAAATATCAATATATATAAAAAAAAAATTAAAAAATAAATGAACGAAAGAGGAACAAGCGAAATAACAAAGTAATAATTAAGGAAATAATAAATTGTAAAAAAAAATCTGTTGAAACATCAGATTAACAAAATAGCAAGATGTAAAATTAAGAACGAATATTTATAAAACTATAACTATAATATTTATAAATATCGAAATGTCCTGTAATCGTATATTTCGATACAAGTGCCCTGTCAATGCAAGGGCAATTTTGGAAGCACGAGACGCACGCCGAGCCCGAGCCCCTGAAAAGTCACAGCGCAAGAGTATTGAACAACATTTCTTGTTTTCCGTTAATTTCCGGATCCACTGAACCGATTGCCATGAAATTTTGCACACTTACTTATTTTACCACGTAGGCGCTCACTAAGAAACGGTTTTTCAAAATTCCATTCCAAAGGGGGGCAACGGGGCCCAGCACCCCGTTTATCTCTGCTGTCTCAAGGTGACCCCTCCGGCCCGCCGATCTCAAGGGGTCCCTTTTGGGGCTCACTGTTTTAAGGGGCCCCCCTATCTTAAGTCGGTCCCCTCGGGCTTCCCTATCTCAAGGGCCCCCATCGGGCTTTCCTGTATCAAGGGGGGACGCATCGGCCTTCCATGTCTCTTTCAGGGGACCCCCTCGGGCGCCTCTGTCTCAAGGTGACTCCTTCGGACCCACCTATCTCAAGGGGTCCCCCTCGGAGCCCCCTGTCTCAATTGTGTCCCTCGGGCTTTCCTGTTTCAAGGGGGGCCCATCGACCTTCCATGTCTAAAGGGGGCCTCCGGACCTCCCTGTCATAAGGGACCCCCCACGGGCTCACAACAATTTTTTTAGTTTTATTGTTAGTCAGGTTTTAAGTTCATTAATTGTAAAATTGGAAGTAGGCTGGGGGACAAGTGAAGTTTTTTAGGTGTCAGAAAAACAGTTTTTAAACCGATTGCAATGAAATTTGGCGGCTCACTAAGAAACGGTTTTTCAAAACTCCATTACAAAGGGGAGTAACGGGATGGGGTAAATTAACGAAATTGCATGATACAAAATCTTCGAGATATTAAATTTAAAGTTATGGGATATATCAACAAAATATCAAAAGTTGACGAAAAATCAACGTATGAAAGATTAACGAAATATCAAGCTATAGAAATCGAAAAGTTTGATTAAAATACGTAGTACCTACGAAAGAGCAGATTAACCAAATATCGAATTAGTGACACGAAGTGTAGGTACGTAATAACAAATTATCGAATAAAGGAAATATCAAATTTATTGAAATGAAAAATATTCAAAACTTTATCAATGAATTAAAAATTATATAAATATCAAAATATCAGATTGATGAAAGAAAAGTTATCTTATAACGATATTATGTGTATCAAATAAATGTAATAGTAAGATATCACATCAATAGAATATCATAATATCAGAGTAGGGAGGGAGAAAAATATCAAATCAATTTTTTAATCCGAAATTGTAACATGTATGTACATTTACATTATAAAATCGATTAAATGTTAAATTGCACAAGGAAACAATCAAAATAACGAATTATCAAAATCCCAATGTGATGAAATTTCCAAATATCAAATTATCGAAATGGCAAGCTAACGAAAAATCAACTTAAGGAAATTACAAAATAACGAAGAATCAGTTCAACGAGATATGAATATAATTAAGGAAATTTCAGACTATCAAATTGGCAAAGTGTAATATTTACGAATTAAATCCAAATATCAAATACAATATCAATTCAACGAAATTACAAATTTAACAAAATAACCAAATAAAAAACATATATCGCGAAGAAAAAAAATTAAAGGGAATATAAATAAATAAAATAAATAAATTTATACAGTGTGGAACTTAGAAATTGTCCAATTCTGAAAGTAACTAAAACCCGTCTCAGAGCATGTTAATTTGCGAGAGAATGAAATGAAAAAAACTTAAATCTCAGAGGTACCAAAAATTTCTAGGGATAATTTGCAGTGTCGCTTAAGTTTTACCATACTTTGGGCGTTTCTAATCCATTGATCAAAAAGATCAAAAAGGTCAAAAAAATCAAAAAGATTAAAAAGATCAAGGATATCAAGGAGATCAAGAAGATAAAAAAGATCAAATATTATGGGTTCAAAAAGATGTAGTACGAAAGAATATTTAAAACAGGACCGCAAAATCATAAAAATTATTCAAAAGCTAAAAACGACGAAATGAGTTTACTACTGAATTCAAATTAGAGGCAAGGATTGCCTTGGGATTGCCAAGTTTGCCAATATTAAAAAAATAAATTATATTATTTTTAGTAGAAGTATTATAACACCGTTTTTGTCGAAAGTAGAAAAAGGAAATTACAAATTTAACAACATACCAAAATTAGTAAAAAATTCGCGAAAAAAATAAAAAATAAAAGGAATATAGATAAATAAATAAAAAAAAAAAATTTGTGTGGAACTCAGAAATTGTGGAATTCTGAAAGTAACTGAAACCCGCCTCAGACCATGTTAGATACTCCTAAATTATTTCGCGAGAGAATGAAGTAAAAAAAACTTCAATGTCAGAAGTACCAAAACTACACAAAAATTACTGGGGATAATTTGCAGTGTCGCCAACATGAGTTCTTTGAATCGCTTGATCTTCTTAATCGTTTCAATCCTTCAGGTGCTTTTGATCTTTTTTTTGTGGGTATTGAACTTCTAGATCTTGTTCACCGTGTATTTCTCTTAATGTCTTTCCATACTTTGGACGTTTCTAATTCATTGATCAAAAAGATCAAAAAGATCAAAATATCAAAAAGATCAAAAAGATCAAAAATATCAAAAATATCAAAAATATCAATAATATCAAAAAGAGCAAATATTATAAGTTCCAAAAGATCTAGTACGAAAAAATATTTAAAACAGGACCGCAAAATTATAAAAATGATTCAAAAGCTAAAAACGACGAAATGGGTCAAAAGAACCAAGACGACGAAAATGATCAAAATTATCCCAATTATTATAAACAAAATAATCCAAAGGAGGTAAAAGGTGTAAAATGGTAAATCAAGAGGAGCGATATCTTTGAGTTCTTTGAATCTATTGATCTTCTTACTCGTTTCAATCCTTCAGGCGTTTTTGATCTTTTTCAGTCTTTTGTGGGTATTGTACTTCTAGATCTTGTTCATCCTTTATTTTCTTTAATTCCTTTCCATACTTTGGGCGTTTCTAATCAAGTTGATCGAAGAGATCAAAAAGGTCAAAAAGATCGAAAAGATCAAAAGGATCGAAAAGATCAAAAAGATCAGAAAGATCAAAAAGAGCAAATATTATGGGTTCAAATAGATCTAGTACGAAAGAATATTTAACACAGGACCGCAAAATTATAAAAATGATTCAAAAGCTAAAAACGACGAAATGGGTCAAAAGAACCAAGACGACGAAAATGATCAAAATTATCCCAATTATTATAAACAAAATAATCCAAAGGAAGTAAAAGGTGTAAAATGGTAAATCAAGAGGAGCGATATATTTGAGTTCTTTGAATCTATTGATCTTCTTACTCGTTTCAATCCTTGAGGCGTTTTTGATCTTTTTCAGTCTTTTGTGGGTATTGAACTTCTAGATCTTGTTCATCCTTTATTTTCTTTAATTCCTTTCCATACTTTGGGCGTTTCTAATCCAGTTGATCGAAGTGATAAAAAAGGTCAAAAAGATCGAAAAGATCAAAAGGATCAAAAGGATGAAAAAGATCAAAAAAATCAAAAAGATCAAAAAGTTCAAAAAGATCAAAAAGATCAAAAAGATCAAAAAGATCAAAAAGATCAAAAAGATCAAAAAGATCAAAAAGATCAAAAAGATCAAAAAGATCAAAAAGATCAAAAAGATCAAAAAGATCAAAAAGATCAAAAAGATCAAAAAGATCAAAAAGATCAAAAAGATCAAAAAGATCAAAAAGATCAAAAAGATCAAAAAGATCAAAAAGATCAAAAAGATCAAAAAGATCAAAAAGATAAGAAAGATCAAAAAGATCAAAAATAGCAAATATTATGGGTTCAAAAAGATCTAGTACGAAAGAATATTTAAAACAGGACCGCAAAATTATAAAAATGATTCAACAGCTAAAAACGACGAAAGGGGTCAAAAGAACCAAGACGACGAAAGTGATCAAAATTATCCCAATTATTATAAACAAAATAATCCAAAGGAGGTAAAAAATGTAAAATGGTAAATCAAGAGGAGTGATATCTATGAGTTCTTTGAATCTATTGATCTTCTTACTCGTTTCAATCCTTCAGGCGTTTTTGATCTTTTTCAGTCTTTTGTGGGTATTGTACTTCTAGATCTTGTTCATCCTTTATTTTCTTTAATTCCTTTCCATACTTTGGGCGTTTCTAATTTAGTTGATCGAAGAGATCAAAAAGGTCAAAAAGATCGAAAAGATGAAAAGGATCAAAAGGATCAAAAAGATCAAAAAGTTCAAAAAGATCTAGTACGAAAGAATATAATTATAAAACAGAACCTCAAAATCATAAAAACGATACAAAGGCTAAAACCGACGAAATGGGTCAAAAGGACCAAGACAACAAAAATGATGCCAATTATTTTAAACAATATAGTCCAACGGAGGCAAAATGTCCAATCAAGAGGAGCAATAGGCTGAAAATCATAAAAACGGCCATCAGGATCATAGGATCAAATGAATTAAAAAGATCCAAACTATGGAGAGGAACGATACAGTGATACAAGGATTAAAAACATCAAATAACTCACAAGTATGGAAAATAAAGTAATTTAAAGGCTCAAAGGAATCTAAACCAAGAAAAGGATGTAAAATAACCAAAAGAACCAAAAGAGTGAAAAAGAGCAAAAAGGGTTAAAATAATTAGGAAATAATAAGGATCACAAAGAAAGAAAATTATCTAAAGGATTAAAAGAATAAAAATCATCTAACGAAGCAAGGGGGAAAAATGATCAAAATAACCAAAATAGGTAAAGAAGTAATGAAAAGAAACTGATCTGAAAGATTTATTGACTCAAAAGAAACAAAAGGACCACAACAACGAGAAGGTCAAAATACTAGGAGTTAAACAAATCAAAGCGATCTAAAGGCCCAAAATTATAAAAAAAAATGTAAAAGATCAAGACCTATATAATAAAAGAAGTGTATCTCGAGGACAGAATGGCTCGAAACAATCGAAGAAGGTAAACATCAAAATGGTCAAAAATGTTTAATCAGGATGACCAATATGATAAAAACGATCATAAGGATAGGGAGGGTCCACAAACTCAAAAGGCTTTAAAAGACCAAACGTATGGAAATAAACAAAAGGCTTTAAAGGCCCAAGGAGATTTGAGCCCTTTGATATTTTTGATCTTTTTGATCTTCTGGATCTTCCCAATCTTCCCAATCTTCCCAATCTTCTTGATCTTCTTGAAGTTCTAAAGTCAAAACGTTTCTGGTGGATGCTTAATCTTTTTTGGCATCAGTGTAATTTTTAAGTATTTATAATCTTAGAAATGCTGGAAAGAGGTGAAAACCAACGACGTCAGAAAATATAGACCGGGTAAGCTGGCGAATTTTTTTAAGCCAAAATCATGGGCGAGAGGGTTGAGTCGCGAAGAGGGTACAGTTGTTTCAATGGAATTTTGACCTTAAAACCCTATGCCCTGATTGGTTCATTTAATTGTTCGTTTATTTTCGGGATACTCCGTCCAACGCCGTAGCGTAAGTAAGTGCTTTTATTTGAATGCTTCCTAAGTTTGATACGCCACTGACTGTAAACCAACAACAAACATGAACCAATCAGCGCAGAGGGATTTAAGGTCGAAGTTGCAACTTCTCTTGGTTTCCCCCCAAGTTGGATGTTGGTTACAAACAATCGGAATGAGTAGCTGGTCTAGGCATTTTATGGTCGAAGGTGAAAACCATTTTTGGATGGACCATCTGAGAAGGACAAACCTAGAAAGAATGACTGTTACAGTTCAGTGGTTTTTTACATCACCACTACTCCTCCGTCTATCGTTTTATTATTATTAAATTTATAGTATTTGACCATTTGCTTATAAATTGCGTAGTTATTTTTTATTGTCATATTAACATACTATGTATATTAATTATGTTTCATGCTCCAAATTTAGAAAAATAAAAGAACCGCAACGTTTCGTAACATCTTACGATACACATAAATTCATTGGATCATAATTATTAGGTATGAAAAAAACAATTATACCTCGTTAGACATTCATTTACATACATTTTTCATAATTGAGTGTGTTTACAAGAGTCTGTTGACAATTAAACGAATAACCAAGTGACGTAAGTAAAGTACTGACCCAAATGAACAAGCAGCCCCAGACTGGACCAATAAAATCTTAAGGACTTCTACATAATTATCGTCTCTTCATCTCAATGACCAAAATAGGTTTAATTCGTCTCGTTTCCATCAATGCCCATTGATACCACCCACCGGGATGTCGCCAAACGAGAAAATGACTTCGTCGTGGTCAACTGCTTCACCTTCAGGGTCGGTTGAATTCCACAAATCGCTATCTAATCCTGAGACGGTCAGTCCTCCAATGAACCAATGCACTTTGGAGCCGGTTTCGTTGGTTGTTTGTATTTTCGCGAACGCAAAAATTGTCGAAAATCGCCTGCAGGTGATTGATCAACGTTATTTATAGCACTCTGCTGCGTATATTTATCAATACGCATGAATGGGTAATCAACTCTTTCAAGGAAATTAGCCCTGCGGGCTGTTTGCCTTTTGAAAGCGAAATTACAGCGCTCGAGTAAAACACACTTTTTTGACCGGCTCTTGGAGAAAATTTCGGCAGTCAATTGCGGTCAGGAGCACGAGGGTCAAACGGGGCGTGACTAGGGCTAAACTTGGCAATGACCTCTCTTCGTTTCATCAGGAAAGTGAATGCAAAGGTTAACCGGTAAAACAGAGAAAGTGTCATCAAATGTGTGTGGACCGCCGGAGGAATCAAGAATTAGCCTAATGCACCGATCTTGAATTACACTACTTTCGTTTTTTTTTTTTTTCGGAGGAAAGTGATGATTGATGTAACTCGGAAAAATGCTTTTGTCTTGGATTTGAGAAACGCTTGGTGTGGCTGGAGGCGGAGTACCTTAAGTCGGTCGCAGGTGGATGTGAGCGACGTTCTCTTTGTTTTAATGGAACTACTTAAGTACTAAAATGTTAGTCTTGAATTACTTAACTTTATTTTAATTAAGGCAACAATGGCTCATTAGTTTCTTTATGATATGCTGTCTGAAATATTTATTAGGGTAATGAAAAGTAATGTCAGACAAAATACATTAGGTTTATTCAACCGCGTGAAATGCCGACTAAGCGCACCAGTGCGAAGCATAAAAAGTAAAATCATTTCGTAGCGATTCCATTTTTTCCCATAGAATAATAAATGCTAAGTAAATAAACTATAACCTAAAAGGATAACAATAGTTGAGCCATTTCCCTTCCCTCTCCTCTCCCAACTCATCACACTTTTTCATCTCTTTCTGTCCAGTAGTTGTTTTCACTATTCCCCAGTAGCCAAGTTTATTTATTTCATATATTTATTATAAATATTTAAAGAATATTGAATCTTTTTTAAATATTAGTTATATTAAAAGAATGTGAATGACATAATTATGTTGTGGAAAATATATATTTTACTAATATGTATGCTATATAGTATGATAGTATTCCTTATATTTTATTGGAGACATTTGCTTAATTTTTTTTTCTATGCTGGAAAGAATATTTTACTTTGTATATTTTTATATATATCCTGCCGACAATTCGGCGTCCGTACATTAAATTACATATGCTTCAGCGTCCGCCGCCATGAATCGATTGGTAACAAATAAAACAGTGTGTACTGCACCGATTTTTCAGATTTTTTTTCGGCAGATACTAGTCCATTACAGTCACCGACTTGAAGTAGATTGAGCCGTTTTGTGTAAGAAAGTGAAGAACTATAGCTAAATATAACTTGGCCCGTCCCCTGAGGTTTGGGTGTGCGGTGAATTCATCAAAATACAATTGATTACAAAATTTTAACTGGACGATCAACTGGGAAACGTATTTTAATACCCAGAATTCATATGACGCATTCTGGTACATTATTGCCATTTTCTTTGAGACGAGCCCAATTTTCAATCATGTTAGCATTCGCTCTGACTATTAATAAATCGCTAGGGCAAACCTTTGATAAGGTTGGGATTTTATTACCACAATTTGTCTTCGGACATGGTGAACTGTATTTGGCTGCAAGTAGAGTTCGTACATTCGATGGTCTCCGTTTCTACAATGCCGAGCATTTTAATCCGGGGCATCTTATACCGCACAATACTGAAAAAGTGTTAATGCAAAATATTTCCAGTTTTTGTACATTTCTTGAATCATTTTCGCTGTAACATTCCACATGTGTTTCACAACCTTTTTTTTGCAGTCGGTTTTTTCATGTTGGAGGCCCAGCATTTTAAAATGTTTTTCAAATCTGTAGGTAGGTAGGTCTTTCTAAATTCCTTCAGAAAACTCGAAAATTGACGCCAAACAGATTCAGGTGATTTTCTGGTGTTTGCCGGAACATTATTTGAAATATCCCTGTCGATTTCTTTAGTTGACCTAAGACCAAATCTTCTCGTCCCCACTTTTGGGCTTTTCGTCCACCATTATTCTCACAGTTTAGTACCTGCATTATTCTCGGGTTGTCATTCTCCGGTTGTCATAAACTACCCGTCTGGTGCACATTTCCAGTTGATTTTGAGGAATTTCCTTCTATAACTTCGAAATCCTACGTCCAATATGAATGAAGTTAAAATGGGACCACCTTGAAGATATACTGAACACAACGCAAAAATAATCATTGAAATCGGTTCATAAACACAGAACTTATGCCTCCTCCTCGGTTAAAAAAGTATGTAATGTTATACAGAAGATTACGAAATATGACCTTTTTGGAGTATGCGCACCAATTTCAAAGATCCACAGAAAAACAAATTTTCACAGACGGTAACTTCCGTGAATCACTGAAATTGGTGCCTCGTGCTACGCGAATGACCACTTAAAGAGACATACTCCAAGAAGGTCATATTTCCTTGTACGTGAAACTCGAAATGTGGAGAGTATCTCATATTTTATGATTTTATAAATGATAAACGGAAAAACAAATTTTCACAGACCCGTGGATCACTGAAATTGGGCCCTCAAGTTTCACGTACAGGGAAATATGACCTTCTTGGACTACGTTTCTTTAAGTGGTCGAGCGCGTAGTGCGAGGCACCAATTTCAATGATCCACAGAAAAACAAATTTTTACAGACGGTAACTTCCGTGGATCACTGAAATTTGTGCTTCGTGCTACGCGCTCGACCACTTAAAGAAACATACTCCAAGGTCATATTCCCCTGTATGTGAAAATCAAAATGTGGAAAGTATCTCATATTTTAGGAATGATAAACGAAAAATCAAATTTTCACAGACGACAACTTCCGTGGGTCACTGAAATTGGTGCCTCTTGTTACCCGATTGACCACTTAAAGAGACATACTCCAAGAAGGTCATATTTCCTTGTACGTGAAACTCGAAATGTGGAGAGTATCTCATATTTTATGATTTTATAAATGATAAACGGAAACACAAATTTTCACAGACCCGTGCATCACTGAAATTGGGGCCTCGAACTTCACGTACAGGGAAATATGACCTTCTTGGACTATATTTCTTTAAGTGATCGGGCGCGTATCGCGAGGCACCAATTTCAATGATCCACAGAAAAAAAATTACAGACGGTAACTTCAGTGGATCACTGAAATTTGTGCTTCGTGCTACGCGCTCGACCACTTAAAGAAACATACTCCAAGGTCATATTCCCCTGTATGTGAAAATCAAAATGTGGAAAGTATCTCATATTTTAGGAATGATAAACGAAAAATCAAATTTTTACAGACGACAACTTCCGTGGGTCACTGAAATTGGTGCCTCTTGTTACCCGATTGACCACTTAAAGAGACATACTCCAAGAAGGTCACATTTCCTTGTACGGGAAACTCGAAATGTGGAGAGTATCTCATATTTTATGATTTTATAAATGATAAACGGAAACACAAATTTTCAAAGACCCGTGCATCACTGAAATTGGGGCCTCGAACTTCACGTACAGGGAAATATGACCTTCTTGGACTATATTTCTTTAAGTGATCGAGCGCGTATCGCGAGGCACCAATTTCAATGATCCACAGAAAAAAAAAATTACAGACGGTAACTTCAGTGGATCACTGAAATTTGTACGTCGTGCTACGCGCTCGACCACTTAAAGAAACATACTCCAAGGTCATATTCCCCTGTATGTGAAAATTAAAATGTGGAAAGTATCTCATATTTTAGGAATGATAAACGAAAAATCAAATTTTTACAGACGACAACTTCCGTGGGTCACTGAAATTGGTGCCTCTTGTTACCCGATTGACCACTTAAAGAGACATACTCCAAGAAGGTCATATTTTCTTGTACGTTAAACTCGAAATGTGGAGAGTATCTCATATTTTATGATTTTATAAATGATAAACGGAAAAACAAATTTTCACAGACCCGTGCATCACTGAAATTGGGGCCTCGAACTTCACGTACAGGGAAATATGACCTTCTTGGACTATATTTTTTTAAGTGATCGGGCGCGTATCGCGAGGCACCAATTTCAATGATCCACAGAAAAAAAATTACAGGCGGTAACTTCAGTGGATCACTGAAATTTGTACGTCGTGCTACGCGCTCGACCACTTAAAGAAACATACTCCAAGGTCATATTCCCCTGTATGTGAAAATCAAAATGTGGAAAGTATCTCATATTTTAGGAATGATAAACGAAAAATCAAATTTTTACAGACAACTTCCGTGGGTCACTGAAATTGGTGCCTCTTGTTACCCGATTGACCACTTAAAGAGACATACTCCAAGAAGGTCACATTTCCTTGTACGGGAAACTCGAAATGTGGAGAGTATCTCATATTTTATGATTTTATAAATAATAAAAGGAAACACAAATTTTCACAGACCCGTGCATCACTGAAATTGGGGCCTCGAACTTCACGTACAGGGAAATATGACCTTCTTGGACTATATTTCTTTAAGTGATCGGGCGCGTGTCGCGAGGCACCAATTTCAATGATCCACAGAAAAAAAAATTACAGACGGTATCTTCAGTGGATCACTGAAATTTGTACGTCGTGCTACGCGCTCGACCACTTAAAGAAACATACTCCAAGGTCATATTCCCCTGTATGTGAAAATCAAAATGTGGAAAGTATCTCATATTTTAGGAATGATAAACGAAAAATCAAATTTTCACAGACGACAACTTCCGTGGGTCACTGAAATTGGTGCCTCTTGTTACCCGATTGACCACTTAAAGAGACATACTCCAAGAAGGTCATATTTCCTTGTACGGGAAACTCGAAATGTGGAGAGTATCTCATATTTTATGATTTTATAAATGATAAACGGAAAAGCAAATTTTCACAGACCCGCGTATCACTGAAATTGGGGCCTCGAACTTCACGTACAGGGAAATATGACCTTCTTGGACTATATTTCTTTAAGTGATCGGGCACGTATCGCGAAGCACCAATTTCAATGATCCATTAAAAAAAAATTACAGACGGTAACTTCAGTGGATCACTGAAATTTGTACGTCGTGCTACGCGCTCGACCACTTAAAGAAACATACTCCAAGGTCATATTCCCCTGTATGTGAAAATCAAAATGTGAAAAGTATCTCATATTTTAGGAATGATAAAAGAAAAATCAAATTTTCACAGACGACAACTTCCGTGGGTCACTGAAATTGGTGCCTCTTGTTACCCGATTGACCACTTAAAGAGACATACTCCAAGAAGGTCATATTTCCTTGTACGTGAAACTCGAAATGTGGAGAGTATCTCATATTTTATGATTTTATAAATGATAAACGGAAAAGCAAATTTTCACAGACCCGCGTATCACTGAAATTGGGGCCTCGAACTTCACGTACAGGGAAATATGACCTTCTTGGACTATATTTCTTTAAGTGATCGGGCGCGTATCGCGAAGCACCAATTTCAATGATCCATTAAAAAAAAATTACAGACGGTAACTTCAGTGGATCACTGAAATTTGTACGTCGTGCTACGCGCTCGACCACTTAAAGAAACATACTCCAAGGTCATATTCCCCTGTATGTGAAAATCAAAATGTGGAAAGTATCTCATATTTTAGGAATGATAAACGAAAAATCAAATTTTTACAGACGACAACTTCCGTGGGTCACTGAAATTGGTGCCTCTTGTTACCCGATTGACCACTTAAAGAGACATACTCCAAGAAGGTCATATTCCCCTGTACGGGAAAATCGAAAGGTAGAGAGTGAATGATAAACGGAAAATCAAGTTTTCACAGACGACTACTTCCGAGGATCACTGAAACTGATGCCTCGCGCTACGCGCTCGACCCCGAAAAGAAACATCTCCAAAAAAAAACGTGAAACTCGAAATGTGGACAGTATTTCATCTTTTAAGTCTGGGCAACAAAACGGCACCATTTTCCTACCCCTGTCGCAATTGCCAGAAAAAAGTTGAAATTGCCAGAAAAAAGACAGAATTCCCAGAAAATTCGTAGAACATAAAATTATCTTCACAAAATTTGTAAATACCAAATTTCTTTTTACCTTTCGTTTACCTTTTGGTGCCGGCTTGTCTTTAGATATTTCTTACTTACCATTTTTTTGTTCAGTACTGGCTTTTGTGTGGTTTTTTAGTTTTCGTCTCTAATTTTGTCTTTTGTTGTCATATTTATATCGTTTTGTTTGTTTCGAGTCGAAGAGTGATGGACAACATGTAGATCAGATGGAAAGACAAGTGAGGTTAACAAGCCAACTGTCTGTAAGTGAGGCAAGATTGTAGAGAGTTTACCATCATGGAAAAGCTTGTACATCTAAACGGACCAGGAGAAATGAGTTCGTTACTGAATAGTCCTTGTCATACTTAGTTTCCTGTCTTTCTTTAATGCTTGTTAAGTATTTTAAGTATTTCTGAAGCAAGCAATTTATTAGTAGCCCAAATCTACGTCGCAAGCTCCAACCTAAGTTTGGCTCAGAAGTTAACAGTTAACAAAACGACCCCCGTTTGACAAATGACCCCAGAGAGCAGGTTCGCACGATTGAGACCGTATAAAATCTCGAAAGCATGCTATTTGGTCTATCTGTTGATTCAAAACATATATGGACAAATGATAAAGTATACAGTAACGCAATGTTTTCCTTGGAAGCCATTTTGAAACAAGCGCGATGCGATGACATCAAGCGGGCGCAACACGTAACGATGCGCAACGAAGCTACCAACATGCACAAGCAAAAAAAAACACTAAATACCGAAATTGGCTTCCCGGTGTGGAAAATAGCTAGATGTCAGTTACAAGCTAGCGACGAGATCGGAAATCGCAAGGGGGCGCAAAACAACATAACGATAAGGCACTTTTCAGCACGCCTACATTCGGCGTGGCGCTTTGCCGCTTTGTGCCCTCAGTGTTGGTTAATTCAAGTCAACAGAGACAAAATAGCTTATTAAATGACCGCAAGCTGCTGTCGGCCTTATAACGAAAGACCGGTAGTTAATTATTCAATGTTTTCTCAACAAGACCGGACAACAAAAGGGTGACTAATAGTTTGTTATCTAGGAGTTTCTAGTATGGAACAAACACCGGTCAATTTCAGGGCCACCTCATTATGTTGAGTATGAGAAAAAGAAATAGATAGAATAAAGGTGATCTGTAAATACGTCTCGCGGCACCACACACAGGATTGTTAATTTAAATTCAACCGATCCTTCTGGTAACGTGAAATTCCAACAATGCAATTTAAACATAGAGCACACTCAACCTTAAAAACAGGAGAACTCAAAACAAAGAATTAAGCGTTACGATTTTATGCTTCTAACGTTAAAGCATGTCTAAAATGGCCGCCGGTCCTCCTTCCACCATCTAGAAGGGACGTCAACTTCCGCGCGCTGCCAACCACTGCTGGATGTTGCCAACTTCAGAGAAACTTGCAGGATAGGCAACTCGAAGTTGTCCTATGCATTGCATGGTCTATTTTGGGGATATCTCAAGGGAGAATGACGGTAATAGTAATATTAATTCATTTGAAACTTTGAAGACCACATATGCACATAGGCACAGGCAGCCACTAGTCACAACCAAGACAAATTTCACGAAAACTTTTCGTAGCTGCAAGTAACATTTTAGAACAAAATCGAAATTGAAAATAAAATCTTGTCTACAACTCGCCTATAGTGCTATATTACAAATTATAAGTCGTTACATAAATAGCTACAATACCGCGGCGAACTGATGACAAAAATGTTTCCGGATTATGGTATATTAAAGAACAAGGGAGAAGAAAAGTCCCCACTAGATCTTTACGGAGTGCTGGCCAGCTCCCAAAGAATGCTCGGGGATCAACAACAACAATAATTGAGAATAACTTGTGTGTTGATAACCTAAAGTTGGATTGTCAGATTAGAAATTGGAGCAAGATATCGATATAATCACCAATTGGTTCTCAGAGGAGCACTTATGTCTAGACAATGATGATGACTTTCAAACTCTGAAAGAATAAATGGATATTTGTCTCGGATTCACCATCAATTTAGATATTTTTTTTAATTGTTAGGAGTTCTTACTAAATATAACAAGTAAAGCTTACCCATAAGGGGGACTACTAAAGGTAACTGTCGTTATTACCCGTTGCTGACCTGACTTTTTTTATCGTTTTTAGTTTTATTTATTCTATTATTACCTCCTATATATTGGTTTTATTGAATATTGGTTTGAATTTTTGTTGTGAGGTATCTATTTGTTAGAATTGAAATAAATGGAATTTTGGATCTTGATTCCTGATAATATGTATATTATGTATGTACTGTTCAATTACTGAATGCATGTTCCAATTACCGAGGCTGGAGTTAAAATAACACAATTTAGGTAACAAAAAGTATTAACAAAGAAATGTTTGTTGTGAAAGTGATATTTTATGAAATGTATTAAAAGTATTGTAGAAAAAGTACATTGTATAGAAACTCGACGTCGGTTCGTGCTACAATTCTCCACACTAGGGGAAAGCTCTTTTTCGCACTTGTAACGCAATTTACTATTTTTTCCAAAATCTTTCGGACGTTATCTTTTAATTACTTAGTTCATTAAGAAACAAATTTTTTTATTACCATTTTTAAAACAACAAATTTGTCAAAGATGGCCATGTATAAAAAGCCGCTTGTCTTAGTTTAATAGAATTATTTATGAAAAATCTTTGATTTCTCTCATCTACAACGTGTCCAAAAATGATTAATTTTAACCAGTAGCAGAACTCCAAGCAGTAGCCATTTTTTCGAACTTTTTTTTTTGCATTTGGATATTTATTTTAACTTGACCTACTCCGAGTCAATTGTTTTTGCCCGGAAAAACTCATGCCTGTTTATCTACATTCTGAAGTACCTTGCGGTTTATACCTGCAATCAGTTTGTGTACACCGAGTGTGATTCCCGGTAATTTATTGTACAGGGTGCCCATTTTATCTGTCCACGCCTTGAAGATTCAGATATAGGCAACATATTGAACATTTTACAAATCACTGCGTAAACTATTTATTTTTTAAATAAAGAATCATAGTGGGTCTAAAATAAACTCAAAACCTCAATTGAAAACAATCATTTAATCAAACATGAATTGCAAATCCTTAAAAAAATAGTTGTTGATGAAATGTTTAATATGTCGCCTACTTCTGAATCTTCAGATGGGCACACTGTATTTCGTTTTTAAAGTGATTCATCATAAAGGATGCCCGTTTTTACTAACAGCGAACACTGACATTGTATTGTGCCATGTGTTTGTGTTCTTCAAAATGGTGAAAACAGTCCACCGAAGATTTTTTGGAGAATTTTGAAAGAGCAGCAGTTGTATCCCCATCATGTATCAGTTTATTTACGTCGGGTGGTTTAGATTGTTTCCCAATGTTTTTTAAAGTTTTTGTTGTGACTATTATCAAGCAACCGAGCGGTTCAGTGGCGGGAAACTAAATTAACGTAAAAACTTCCACTAATTTTAACTCGATAACTGCGGGGTTTAGAGCAAAATTTTATTAGGAAAAATTGTTCTACTACTGGTTAAAATTAATGTAGTCATTTTCTGGGACACGTCGTATATGTAACCCTACCGTTGTTATCTCCATTTATTTTGGTAATTGTTTGAAATATTTTCATTTAGCGATTTTTTATTTTGACGTTTTGACAGACATTTTAGTTTATAGAAACTGCATTATTAATGAATTATTTGTTCGAAAATATTTTTAATTTTTGATACTTCAAGTAAGACAGTTTTATAGCAATTTCTTTTACATTTTCCTTATTGGTAATTATCATAATAAACGTAGGTGAGCTGGTTGTTTTCGTTAGTATTAATGGAAACTCAGTTGGAGACGAACACAGCAATGGGGTCGTCCCACAATTTTCTTTACACACGTTTCATTCACCAGACAAAATTCAAAGTTACTAGACGCGCGGACTAATCAGAAACGCACGAACCAATGAGAATGCTACCCCGAAATGACGTCACAAGGGGCGGCAAATGTACAGCGTTTGAAAGTGCTAGCCGAAATTGCGATTCTGTTATCTCACAAAATAATTTTATTAAACAACAGAACACGCTACAAGCAAGCATCTATTATTATTATTAAGGGTCCAGCTTGCGTAACGGTTGATACGCCGATGGGGTGGTGTGAACCTATTAGCGGAGCGCGTCGGTAGTATTTCCGTTGCATACTTTAATTAGCGCCATTTTGTTGCCAATTTACATATTAACGCCACAATTTCCAACCTTAATAAATATTCTAAAATCTGGTCCCTAGTTGGAACACAGGAAGATTTATTACGTAATAAATTATAAATAATCACATGCAGGTCAATTACAATAAATGAAAGTAATAAAATTGATGAATGCATAAGTTGTAATTGCTGTTAAAGATAAAAACGTTTAATGTGCATCCTTAAATAAACGACACATTCAATGAGCAATGATCTCATGACTTATTTTATGATCAGATCTTTAGTCTGGTCACTCCGTTGGTTTTTATGACCTTTTTATACTTCCTGGTGTCGTATTTCAAGATAATGAAGGTTTGGTTTACCCAATTTGAAAAATTGAAAGTTGGCAGAACAGCTGAGAGCAATATATTGATCGATGGGCCTTTTAACGGTATTACAATTTTTATTAAGATTACAGGCATGGTTGGTGCTATTATTTAAATCCTTAATAACAGATATTATGTCATTAAAGTCGACCCGATTGATATTGAAATTTATGGTAAAGAACCTCAGCTGCTGATAAATTACGGAGTACAGCAGTTTCTCGTCTACTGGGAAAATAGTTGTCACATTGAAATTTTGCTAATGGACTGAGAAAGCATCTTTTCAGCTTTCCCAGGCAACTGTCCCATCAATGAATTTGTTGCGATGGAGGTGTGGAAATTCCAACAGAGATCTAATACATTCTTCAACCTGTGATGACTCATAAAGCTTAAGAGGAAAGCACCTGATGTAGTGTTTATCTTTCATTACAGGTCATCACCGGTAAAGGACCAATTAGCTGTATCAATGCCGGCACATGGAAGAAATAAACAGCATCTGTAATAAATTGATAAATTGTTTACCGGTTGCGTTCTGAAACTAAAAACAAATTACATGTTGGTACGAGACATTGGCGGTGTAAATAATAGACTAATAGTTGCCGGTTTTAGAGTTGTACATTTGTCATCCAAACATGTAGGTGTTTGTAGATGTCGTTTATTCCGTTGATAAGATCGAGCTACTGGACAAGAATTAGTGCTCAAATTGGTTGGTTTACGTTTTTGAATAATTTTATTATTATCGTTTGATAAGATCCTTAATGCATCTTCAAAATCATCCCCTTTAAATTCAGTAAGCATACGGGACGTCCCGTTAAGAACTGATGGGTGGAAAATTGTGCCAAGGGCAGTTAATAACATTTTGGTTTTGATTTGCGGAGCCGTGGTGGCTGTGAACTTTTGTTCTTGTAATTATTCTTCTTCTGTGGTTGATGAGCCAAAAGAGCGTGTTCCTTCTCATCTGGTGAGGGCTTTAGCTTGTTTTTGGGCTTCCCCAAGTCAAGTATCTCACCTGGCATCTTTTTTCCTTACGTTTCTCAAATTTTTCAGGTATCTCAAGCTCCTCAAAATCTTTTGATTTAGTTGTGTAAATATTGTCAAGTTTCTCTTTGGTTTCTCAAACTGTTTTTGTGGCCCGACCTCGGATATTTCAGGTGTTTCAACTTTTTCAAATTGTTCAGGTGTCTCAACTTCAAGTTTTCTTTGTTTCTCAAATTTCTTGTAATTTTCTTCAAGTATCTTAGATTTTATTTGGTTTGCACGTTTCTCAAACCTTTTTTGTCAACAGTTTCCCATATTTCGCTTTTTTCATGTTTCTCAAATCTTTCGTGTGTCTCAATTACCCCAAATGTGGTGTGATGTTCAACTTTTTTTTTCAAGTTTCTGTTTCTCAAACTTCTGTGTTTCGGCGTCAGTTTCAACCTTTTCAATTATAACTGGTCTCAAATTTCATATAAAAAGTATTCCTAGGTTTCTCAAGTTTTTCGGGTGTTTCGATTTCAAATCTCTTTGTTATCTCAAATTTATAAGCTGTCAACTTCATTTACGTTAATTATTTACAGGTATGTTAGCCCTGTCAGGTGTATCAAGTATCTCACCTGGCATCTTTCTTCCTTACGTTTCTCAAAGTATTTCCAGACTCAATTCCTTCAAGTTTTTGAGGTGTCTCAAGCTCTTCAAATTCCTTTGATTTAACTGTGCAAATGTTGTCAAGTTTCTTTTTGGTTTCTCAAACGTTTTTTGTGTCGTCCCGACAGCGAGTTTTTCAGGTGTCTCAATTTCTTCAAATTTCTCAGGTACCACCACTTCAATTTCTTTGTTTCTCAAACTTTCTATATATCCCACGTCAAGTTTTTCCGGTGTCTCAATTGCTTTAAATTTTTCAAGATTTTCAAATATCTGCCCTTTTCCGGTTTCTCAAGCGGATAAATATATTTCAATTTTTTTGGTTTCTCAAATTTTTGCCAAATCTCAAATTTCCCAAGTAGTTCAAGGGTACTTTTTTAAATTTATTTGGTGTTTCAACTCCTTCAAATTCTTTTGATTTTATTTTGTTAAAATTCTGAATTTATTTAGTTCTCAGGTTTCTCAGGTTTAAATTTTTATCGTTTTAAGTGTCTTGACATTCTTTAAAAAATTTAGTTTCTCAAATCAATCAAGGTTCTCAATTGTCTAATTTTTTAGCATTCTTTAAATCTCTTGGGTTTCGTGAATTCTTAAGAGATTTTGGATTTCTTAACTCCTTCAAGTTTGCCAGGTCTTATGTTCCATTTTTTTTAAATTTATTGATGTACATTTTTTAAGTGCTTCAACTTCAAATTTATCAGGTTTCTCAAATTTCTTAAATTCATAGGTTTAAAGTATCTAAATTTTTTTGAAATTTCGCAAGGTTTCTCAACTTACAACTTTTTTGAACTTCTTGGGTATTTCAAAGTTTTCATTAAAATTTAAATATATCTAAGTCGAACTCCACAAACTTTAATAACTGTAAAATTACTAATGGAACATGTTTCGGCAGAACACTTCTGCCATCATCAGCCCTTAAAGAATATAAAAAATTATGACATTGACGTATTTTTTTTTGTCCCCACTATAGTCATCGACTGACTAAATGGATGAGAAATAACAACGATTTATTGAGTTTTTTTTTCTTTTAAAAATCAGAACTCACTCTCGTGTTCAATCCAATTTCAAAATTTTTAAGGAGGAAGAAGGAATTTTTAAGGAAAGTGAAACTTCGGAAAGTCCCAACTTTGAGAACCTGAAAATTGTAGGAATCTAAGAACTGAAAAAAAAAACGTCAATGAAGGGCTGTTCGACTTAGATATATTTAAATTTACTCCACTTGGATTTAAGAACATTCTTCTTGTTTTTCAAAGTTTTCAGATTATTATTTTACAAGCTCTTCAAGCTTCTTTGATCTGTCAGCGGCAACGAATTTATCAGCTGTCTCAACTTCGATTTTTGAGTATCTCAAATCTCACTTGTGTCTCAACTCATGAAATTACTTATATTAGGTCTCTTGACGTTAAATTTTCAGCTGTCTCAAGTTCTCCATATCTCAGGTTTCTTAATTTTCTTAAATTCTCAGACAAACAATCCAATTGATATTTCATCGCGCAAAAACTGTCACATTTCTCAGATCGATATCTCTATAATATTGTTCAAATTTCTGAGCTTTTCAAAGTTTTCAGGTTTCTGAAACACATTTATTGTCAAGATTTTTTCAAATTTCCTATTTTTCAGGTTTCTCAATACATTCGCGTGTATCAACTACTCAAAATATCTATGTTCAAATTTTGTTCAAGCTTCTGTTTCTCAAATATAATAAATAACTTGTTGCTTAATTTCCATTTATCCATAGGTTTCCCAAGTGTTTCAAATTCGGATGTTTCGCAAGTTTCTCTTTGGTATCTCAAATTTATCAGGTGTCTTCATTAAAACTAGTTCGTTTCTCAAGTTTCTGAGCTTTGTCTTGTATCTCACCTGGCATATTTTTTCCTTACGTGTCTCAAATTATTCGCAAACTGTCAGGTAAATTCCTTCAAGTTTTTGAGCAATCTCAAGTTCTTCAATTTCCTTTGGTTTAACTGTCCAAATATTGTCAAGTTTCTCTTTGGTTTCTCAACCTGTTTTTGGGTACCGACCTCGGGCTTTTCAGGTGCCTTAACTTCCTCAACTTTTTCAGGTGTCTCTATTTCAACTTTTTTTTGTTTCTCAAATTTTCTGTCAATTTCTTTAAGTATCTTATATTTTATTTGGTTTTTTCAAATTTCTCAAATTTTTATTGTCAAGTCAACAGTTTCCCAATTTTCTCATCTTTAAGGTTTGTAAAATCTTTCGCGATTCTCAACTACCCCTAATATCCCAAGTGTCATGATCAACTTTTTTTTTTCAAGTTTCTATTTCTCAAACTTCTGTTTTGACGTGTCTCAACATTTTAAATTATAACTAGATTCACAAAATTTCATATATTCATAGGTTTCAAATTCTGAAGTTTCTCAGGTGTTTGGATTTCAAATCGCTTTGGAATCTCAAATGTATCAGGTGTCAACTTTTAAGTTCAATGTGCAAAAATTTTCTAATTTCTTTTTGGTTTCTTACTGTTTTGTGACCCGACCTCCGGTTTGTCAGGTGTCTCAACGTCTTTTAATTTCTCGGCTGTCTGAACTTCATTTTTTTTGTTTCTCAAATTTCTTGACAATTTTTTCAAGTATCTTAGATTTATTTGGGTTTTCAAGCTTCTCAAATTTTTATTGTCAATTCTTTCCCAATTTTCCCATCTTTAAGGTTTCTCAAATCTTTCGGGTTTCTCAACTACCTCAAATATCCCAGGTGTCATGATCAACTTTTCTTTCAAGTTTCTATTTCTCAAACTTCTGTTTCAACGTAAGTCAAATTTTTTTAAATTATAACTGGTTTCTCAAATTTTATATTAGGTTTTAAATTCTGACGTTTCTTAGGTGTTTCGATTTCAAATCGATTTGGAATCTCAAATTTATGAGGTGTGAACTTTGAAGTTCACTGTGTAAACATTTTCTAATTCCTCTTTCGTTTCTCACTGTTTTTGTGTCCCGACCTCCGGTTTGTCAGGTGTCTCAACGTCTTGAAATTTCTCAAGTGTCTCAATTTCAATTTTTTTTTGTTTCTCAAATTTCTTGCCAATTTCTTTCAATTATCTTGCCAATTTCTTCAAGTATCTTAGCTTTTATTTGGCATTTCAAGCTTCTCAATTTTTTATTGTCAATTCTTTCCCAATTTTGCCATCTTTAAGGTTTCTCAAATCTTTCGTGATTCTCAACTACCCCTAATATCCCATATGTCATGATAAACTTTTCTTTCAAGTTTCTATTTCTCAAACTTCTGTGTTTCGACGTAAGTCAAAATTTTTTAAATTATAACTGGTTTCTCAAATTTTATATTAGGTTTCAAATTCTGACGTTTCTCAGGTGTTTCGATTTCAAATCGATTTGGAATCTCAAATTTATGAGGTGTGAACTTTGAAGTTCACTGTGTAAACATTTTCTAATTTCTCTTTCGTTTCTCACTGTTTTTGTGTCCCGACCTCCGGTTTGTCAGGTGTCTCAACGTCTTGAAATTTCTCAAGTGTCTCAATTTTAATTTTTTTTTGTTTCTCAAATTTCTTGCCAATTTCTTTCAATTATCTTGCCAATTTCTTCAAGTATCTTAGCTTTTATTTGGCATTTCAAGCTTCTCAATTTTTTATTGTCAACTCTTTCCCAATTTTCCCATCTTTAAGGTTTCTCAAATCTTTCGGGTTTCTCAACTACCTCAAATATCCCAGGTGTCATGATCAACTTTTCTTTCAAGTTTCTATTTCTCAAACTTCTGTGTTTCAACGTAAGTCAAAATTTTTTAAATTATAACTGGTTTCTCAAATTTTATATTAGGTTTTAAATTCTGACGTTTCTTAGGTGTTTCGATTTCAAATCGATTTGGAATCTCAAATTTATGAGGTGTGAACTTTGAAGTTCACTGTGTAAAGATTTTCTAATTCCTCTTTCGTTTCTCACTGTTTTTGTGTCCCGACCTCCAGTTTGTCAGGTGTCTCAACGTCTTGAAATTTCTCAAGTGTCTCAATTTCAATTTTTTTTTGTTTCTCAAATTTCTTGCCAATTTCTTTCAATTATCTTGCCAATTTCTTCAAGTATCTTAGCTTTTATTTGGCATTTCAAGCTTCTCAATTTTTTATTGTCAACTCTTTCCCAATTTTCCCATCTTTAAGGTTTCTCAAATCTTTCGGGTTTCTCAACTACCTCAAATATCCCAGGTGTCATGATCAACTTTTCTTTCAAGTTTCTATTTCTCAAACTTCTGTGTTTCAACGTAAGTCAAAATTTTTTAAATTATAACTGGTTTCTCAAATTTTATATTAGGTTTTAAATTCTGACGTTTCTTAGGTGTTTCGATTTCAAATCGATTTGGAATCTCAAATTTATGAGGTGTGAACTTTGAAGTTCACTGTGTAAACATTTTCTAATTCCTCTTTCGTTTCTCACTGTTTTTGTGTCCCGACCTCCGGTTTGTCAGGTGTCTCAACGTCTTGAAATTTCTCAAGTGTCTCAATTTCAATTTTTTTTTTGTTTCTCAAATTTCTTGCCAATTTCTTTCAATTATCTTGCCAATTTCTTCAAGTATCTTAGCTTTTATTTGGCATTTCAAGCTTCTCAATTTTTTATTGTCAATTCTTTCCCAATTTTCCCATCTTTAAGGTTTCTCAAATCTTTCGTGATTCTCAACTACCCCTAATATCCCATATGTCATGATCAACTTTTCTTTCAAGTTTCTATTTCTCAAACTTCTGTGTTTCGACGTAAGTCTCAATTTTTTAAATTATAACTGGTTTCTCAATTTTTATATTAGGTTTCAAATTCTGACGTTTCTCAGGTGTTTCGATTTCAAATCGCTTTGGGATCTCAAATTTATGAGGTGTGAACTTTGAAGTTCATTGTGTAAAAAATTTCAAATTCCTCTTT
This sequence comes from Diaperis boleti, assembly GCA_963583935.1. Taxonomy (NCBI): domain Eukaryota; kingdom Metazoa; phylum Arthropoda; class Insecta; order Coleoptera; family Tenebrionidae; genus Diaperis; species Diaperis boleti. The sequence goes on from OY757242.1 coordinate 13,535,336, forward strand.
GGTTTCTCACTGTTTTTGTGTCCCGACCTCCGGTTTGTCAGGTGTCTCAACGTCTTGAAATTTCTCAAGTGTCTCAATTTCATATTTTTTTGTTTCTCAATTATCTCGCCAATTTCTTCAAGTATCTTAAATTTTATTTGGCTTTTCAAGCTTGTCAAATTTTTATTGTCAATAGTTTCCCAATTTTCTCATCTTTAAGTTTTCTCAAATCTTTCGTGTTTTTCAACTACCCCTAATATCCCAGGTGTCATGATCAACTTTTTTTTTAAGTTTCTATTTTTCAAACTTCTGTGTCTCGACGTCAATCTCAACTTTTTAAATTATAACTGGTTTCTCAAATTTCTTATATTCAAAGGTTTCAAATTCTGAATTTTATCAGTTGTTTGCTTTGGAATCTTAAATTTATCAGGTGTCAACTTTGAAGTTCAATGTGCAAAAATTTTCAAATTCCTTTTTGGTTTCTCACTGTTTTTGTGTCCCGACCTCGGGTTTCTCAGGTGTCTCAACTTCAATTTTTTTGTTTCTCAAATTTCTTGTCAATTTCTTCAAGCATATTAGATTTTATTTGGCATTTCAAGCTTCTCAAATTTTTATTGTCAACTTTTTCCCAATTTTCTCATCTTTAAGGTTTCTCAAATTTTTCGTGTTTCTCAACTACCCCAAATATCCCAGGTGTCATGATCAACTTTTCTTTCAAGTTTCTATTTCTCAAACTTCTGTTTCGACGTCAGTCCCAATTTTTAAAATCATAACTGGTTTCTCAAATTTTATATTAGGTTTCAAATTCTGAAGTTTCTCAGGTGTTTCGAATTCAAACCGCTTTCAAATTTCAAATGTTTCAGATGTCAACTTTGAAGTTCATTCAAATTCCTCTTTGGGGTCTCTGTCTTTGTGTCCCGACCTCGAATTTGTCAGGTGCCTCAACGTCTTCAAATTTGTCAGGTGTCTCAACTTCAACTTTTTTGTTTCTCAAATTTCTTGCCAATTTCTTCAAGTATCTTAAATTTTATTTGGCTTTTCAAGCTTGTCAAATTTTTATTGTCAATAGTTTCCCAATTTTCTCATCTTTAACTTTTCTCAAATCTTTCGTGTTTCTCAACCACCCCTAATGTCCCAGGTGTGATGATCAACTTTTTTTCAAGTTTCTATGTCTCAAATTTCTGTGTTTCGACGTCAGTTCCAACTATTTAAATTACAACTCGTTTCTCAAATTTTATATTAGGTTTCAAATTCTGAAGTTTCTCAGGTGTCTCGATTTCAAAACTCTTTGGAATCTCATCTTTAAGGTTTCTCAAATCTTTCGTGTTTCTCAACTACCCCTAATATCCCAGGTGTGATGATCAACTTTTTTTTTGAGTTTCTATTTCTCAAACTTCTGTGTTTCGACGTCAGTCTCAACATTTTAAATTATAACTGGTTTCTCAAATTTCATATATTCATAGGTTTCAAATTCTGAAGTTTCTCAGATGTTTCGATTTCAAATCTCTTTGGAATCTCAAATTTATTAGGTGTCAACTTTGATTTCACTGTGCAAAAAATTTCAATTTCCTCTTTGGTTTCTCACTGTTTTTGTGTCCTCACCTCGGGTTTGTCAGGTGTCTCAACGTCTTCAAATATCTCAGGTGTCTCAACTTCATTTTCTTTTCAAGCTTCTCAAATTTTTATAGCCAACATTTTCCCGATTTTCTCATCTTTAAGGTTTCTCAAACCTCTGTGTTTCACCGTCAGTCTCATTTTTTTAAATTATAACCGGTTTCTCAAATTTCATATATTCATAGGTTTCAAATTCTGAAGTTTTTCAGTTATTTCGATTTCAAATCGCTTTGGAATCTCAAATTTATCATGTGTCAACATTTTTTTCACTGTGCAAAAATTGCCAAATTAGTCTTTTGGCTTCTCACTGGTTTGGTGTCCCGATCTCGAATTTGTCAGGTGGCTCAACGTCTTCAAATTTCTCATGAGTCTCAACTTAATTTTTTTTGTTTCTCAAATTTCTTGTCAATTTCTTCAAGTAACTTAGATTTTATTTGGATTTTTAAGCTTCTGAAATTTTTATTGTCAAAAGTTTCCCAATTTTTTCATCTTTAAGGTTTCTCAAATCTTTCGTGTTTCTCAACGACCCCTAATATCCCAGATGTCATGATCGACCCTTTTTTTCTAGTTTCTAATTCTCAAACTTCTATGTTTCGACGTCAGTCTCAACTTTTTAAATTACAACTGGTTTCTCAAATTTCATATATTCATAGGTTTCAAATTCTGAAGTTTCTCAGGTGTTTCGATTTCAAATTGCTTTGGAATCTGAATTTTATCAGGTGTCAACTTTGAAGTTCAATGTGCAGATATTTTCAAATTCCTCGTTGGTGTCTCACATTTTTCTGTCCCGACCTCGGGTTTGTCAGGTGTCTCAACGTCTTCAAATATCTCAGATGTCTCAACTTCATTTTCTTTTCAAGCTTCTCAAATTTTTATTGCCAACAGTTTCCCAATTTTTTCATCTTTAAGGTTTCTCAAATCTTTGGTGTTTCTCAACTACCCCAAATATCCCAGCTGTCATGATCAACTTTTTTTTCAATTCTCTATTCCTCAAACCCCTGTGTTTCGCCGTCAGTTTCAACATTTTAAATTATAACTGGTTTCTCAAATTTCATATTTTCATAGGATTCAAATTCTGAAGTTTCTCAGTTATTTCGATTTCAAATCGCTTTGGAATCTCAAATTTATCATGTGTCAACTTTGATTTCACTGTGCAAAAAATTTCAAATTCCTCTTTGGTTTCTCACTGTTTTTGTGTCCTCACCTCGGGTTTGTCAGGTGTCTCAACGTCTTCAAATATCTCAGGTGTCTCAACTTCATTTTCTTTTTAAGCTTCTCAAATTTTTATAGCCAACATTTTCCCGATTTTCTCATCTTTAAGGTTTCTCAAACCTCTGTGTTTCACCGTCAGTCTCATTTTTTTAAATTATAACCGGTTTCTCAAATTTCATATATTCATAGGTTTCAAATTCTGAAGTTTTTCAGTTATTTCGATTTCAAATCGCTTTGGAATCTCAAATTTATCATGTGTCAACTTTGATTTCACTGTGCAAAAATTGCCAAATTAGTCTTTTGGCTTCTCACTGGTTTGGTGTCCCGATCTCGAATTTGTCAGGTGCCTCAACGTCTTCAAATTTCTCAGGAGTCTCAACTTCATTTTTTTTTGTTTCTCAAATTTCTTGACAATTTCTTCAAGTATCTTAGATTTAATTTGGCTTTTCAGGCTTCTCAAATTTTTATTGTCAACTCTTTCCCAATTTTCTGATCTTTAAGGTTTCTCAAATCTTTCGTGTTTCTCAACTACCCCTAATATCCCAGGTGTCATGATCAACTTTTTTTCAAGTTTCTATTTTTCAAACTTCTGTGTTTCGACGTCAATCTCAACTTTTTAAATTATAACCGGTTTCTCAAATTTCTAATATTTACAGGTTTCAAATTCTGAAATTTCTCAGGTGTTTCGATTTCAAATCGCTTTGGAATCTCTAATTGATCAGGTGTCAACTTTGAAGTTCACTGTGCAAAAATTGTCAAATCCTTCTTTGGTTTTTCACTGTTTTTTTTGTCCCAACCACGAATTTGTCAGGTGCCTCAATGTCTTCAAATTTCTAAGTAGTCTCAACTTCAAATTTTTTGTTTCTCAAATTTTTTGTCAATTTCTTCAAGTATCTTAGATTTTATATGGCTTTTCAAGCTACTCTAATTTTTTATTGTCAACAGTTTCCCAATTTTCTCGTCTTTAAGGTTTCTCAAATCTTTCGTGTTTCTCAACTACCCCTAATATCTCAGGTGTCATGATCAACTTTTTTTTCTAGTGTCTATTTTCCAAACTTCTCTGTTTCGACGTCAGTTTCAACTTTTTAAATTATAACTGGTTTCTTAAATTTCGTTTATCCATAGGTTTCAAATTCTGAAGCTTCTCAGGTGTTTCGATTTCAAATAGCTTTGGAATCTCAAATTTATTAGGTGTCGACTTTGATTTCAGTGTGCAAACATTTTCAAATTCCTCTTTGATTTCTCACTATTTTTCTGTCCCGACCTCCGGTTTGTCAGGTGTCTCAACGTTTTCACAGGTCTCAATTTCAAGTTTTTTTTGTTTCTCAAATTTTTTATCAATTTCTTCAAGTATCTTTGATTTTATTTGGCTTTTCAAGCTTCTCAATTTTTTATTGTCAACAGTTTTACAATTATCTCATCTTTAAGGTTTTTCAAATCTTTCGTGTTTCTCAACTACCCCTAGTATCCCAGTTGTAATGATCAACTTTTTTTCCAAGTTTTTATTTCTCAAACTTCTGTGTTTTAACGTCAGTCATTATAACTGGTTTCTCAAATTTCATATATTCATAGGTTTCAAAGTCTGAAGTTTCTCAGGTGTTTCGATTTCAAATCGCTTTGGAATCTCAAATGTGTCAGGTGTCAACTATGATTCCACTGTGCAAAAATTGTCAAATTCCTCTTTGGTTTCTCACTGTTTTTGTGTCCTGACCTCCGGTTTGTCAGGTGTCTCAACGTCTTCAAATGTCTCAGGTGTCTCAACTTCAATTTTTTTTTGTTTCTCAAATTTCTTGTCAAGTTCTTTAAGTATCTTTGATTTAATTTAGCTTTTCAAGCTTCTCAAATTTTTATTGTCAACTCTTTCCCAATTTTCTCATATTTAAGGTTTCTCAAATCTTTCGTGTTTCTCAACTACCCCAAATATCCCAGGTGTCATGATCAACTTTTCTTTCAAGTTTCTATTTCTCAAACTTCTGTGTTTCGTCGTCTGTTTCAACTTTTTAAATTATAACTTGTTTCTCAAATTTCATATATTCATAGGTTTCAAATTCTGAAGTTTCTCAGATGTTTCGATTTCAAATCTCTTTGGAATCTCAAATTTATTAGGTGTCAACTTTGATTTCAGTTTGCAAACATTTTCAAATTCCTCTTTGATTTCTCACTGTTTTTGTGTCCCGACCTCCGGTTTGTCAGGTGTCTCAACGTTTTCAAATTTCTCAGGTCTCAATTTCAAGTTTTTTTGTTTCTCAAATTTTTTATCAATTTCTTCAAGTATCTTTGATTTTATTTGGCTTTTCAAGCTTCTCAATTTTTTATTGTCAACAGTTTTCCAATTTTCTCATCTTTAAGGTTTCGCAAATCTTTCGTGTTTCTCAACTACCCCTAGTATCCCAGGTGTAATGATCAACTTTTTTTCCAAGTTTTTATTTTCTCAAACTTATGTGTTTTAACGTCAGTCATTATAACTGGTTTCTCAAATTTCATATATTCATAGGTTTCAAAGTCTGAAGTTTCTCAGGCGTTTCGATTTCAAATCGCTTTGGAATCTCAAATGTGTCAGGTGTCAACTATGATTCCACTGTGCAAAAATTGTCAAATTCCTCTTTGGTTTCTCACTGTTTTTGTGTCCTGACCTCCGGTTTGTCAGGTGTCTCAACGTCTTCAAATGTCTCAGGTGTCTCAACTTCAATTTTTTTTTGTTTCTCAAATTTCTTGTCAAGTTCTTTAAGTATCTTTGATTTAATTTAGCTTTTCAAGCTTCTCAAATTTTTATTGTCAACTCTTTCCCAATTTTCTCATCTTTAAGGTTTCTCAAATCTTTCGTGTTTCTCAATTACCCCAAATATCCCAGGTGTCATGATCAAATTTTCTTTCATGTTTCTATTTCTCAAACTTCTGTGTTTCGACGTCAGTCTCAACTTTTTAAATTATAGCTGGTTTCTCAAATTTCATATATCCATAGGTTTCAAATTCTGAAGTTTCTCAGATGTTTCGATTTCAAATCTCTTTGGAATCTCAAATTTATCAGGTGTCAACTTTGATTTCAGTGTGCAAACATTTTCAAATTCCTCTTTGATTTCTCACTGTTTTTGTGTCCGGATCTCCAGTTTGTCAGGTGTCTCAACGTTTTTAAATTTCTCAGGTCTCAATTTCAAGTTTTTTTGTTTCTCAAATTTTTTATCAATTTCTTCAAGTATCTTTGATTTTATTTGGCTTTTCAAGCTTCTCAATTTTTTATTGTCAACAGTTTTCCAATTTTCTCATCTTTAACCACCCCTAATGTCCCAGGTGTGATGATCAACTTTTTTTCAAGTTTCTATGTCTCAAACTTCTGTGTTTCGACGTCAGTTCCAACTTTTTAAATTACAACTCGTTTCTCAAATTTTATATTAGGTTTCAAATTCTGAAGTTTCTCAGGTGTCTCGATTTCAAAACTTTTTGGAATCTCATCTTTAAGGTTTCTCAAATCTTTCGTGTTTCTCAACTACCCCAAATATCCCAAGTGTCATGATAAACTTTTTTTTCTAGTTTCCATTTCTCAAACTTCTGTGTTTCAACGTCAGTCTCAATTTTTTAAATTATAACTGGTTTCTCAAATTTCATGTATTCATAGGTTTCAAATTCTGAAGTTTCTCAGGTGTTTCGATTTCAAATCGCTTTGGAATTTCAAATGTATCAGGTGTCAACATTTTTTTCACTGTGCAAAAATTGCCAAATTAGTCTTTTGGCTTCTCACTGGTTTGGTGTCCCGATCTCGAATTTGTCAGGTGCCTCAACGTCTTCAAATTTCTCAGGAGTCTCAACTTAGTTTTTTTTGTTTCTCAAATTTCTTGTCAATTTCTTCAAGTAACAGATTTTATTTGGATTTTTAAGCTTCTGAAATTTTTATTGTCAAAAGTTACCCAATTTTCTCATCTTTAAGGTTTCTCAAATCTTTCGTGTTTCTCAACGACCCCTAATATCCCAGATGTCATGATCAACCCTTTTTTTCTAGTTTCTATTTCTCAAACTTCTATGTTTCGACGTCAGTCTCAACATTTTAAATTATAACTGGTTTCTCAAATTTCATATATTCATAGGTTTCAAATTCTGAAGTTTCTCAGGTGTTTCGATTTCAAATTGCTTTGGAATCTGAATTTTATCAGGTGTCAACTTTGAAGTTCAATGTGCAGATATTTTCAAATTCCTCGTTGGTTTCTCACATTTTTCTGTCCCGACCTCGGGTTTGTCAGGTGTCTCAACGTCTTCAAATATCTCAGATGTCTCAACTTCATTTTCTTTTCAAGCTTCTCAAATTTTTATTGCCAACAGTTTCCCAATTTTCTCATCTTTAAGGTTTCTCAAATCTTTCGTGTTTCTCAACTACCCCAAATATCCCAGCTGTCATGATCAACTTTTTTTTCAATTCTCTATTCCTCAAACCCCTGTGTTTCGCCGTCAGATTCAACATTTTAAATTATAACTGGTTTCTCAAATTTCATATTTTCATAGGATTCAAATTCTGAAGTTTCTCAGTTATTTCGATTTCAAATCGCTTTGGAATCTCAAATTTATCATGTGTCAACTTTGATTTCACTGTGCAAAAAATTTCAAATTCCTCTTTGGTTTCTCACTGTTTTTGTGTCCTCACCTCGGGTTTGTCAGGTGTCTCAACGTCTTCAAATATCTCAGGTGTCTCAACTTCATTTTCTTTTTAAGCTTCTCAAATTTTTATAGCCAACATTTTCCCGATTTTCTCATCTTTAAGGTTTCTCAAACCTCTGTGTTTCACCGTCAGTCTCATTTTTTTAAATTATAACCGGTTTCTCAAATTTCATATAATCATAGGTTTCAAATTCTGAAGTTTTTCAGTTATTTCGATTTCAAATCGCTTTGGAATCTCAAATTTATCATGTGTCAACTTTGATTTCACTGTGCAAAAATTGCCAAATTAGTCTTTTGGCTTCTCACTGGTTTGGTGTCCCGATCTCGAATTTGTCAGGTGCCTCAACGTCTTCAAATTTCTCAGGAGTCTCAACTTAATTTTTTTTGTTTCTCAAATTTCTTGTCAATTTCTTCAAGTAACTTAGATTTTATTTGGATTTTTAAGCTTCTGAGATTTTTATTGTCAAAAGTTTCCCAATTTTCTCATCTTTAAGGTTTCTCAAATCTTTCGTGTTTCTCAACTACCCCTAATATCCCAGGTGTCATGATCAACTTTTTTTCAAGTTTCTATTTTTCAAACTTCTGTGTTTCGACGTCAATCTCAACTTTTTAAATTATAACCAGTTTCTCAAATTTCTAATATTTACAGGTTTCAAATTCTGAAATTTCTCAGGTGTTTCGATTTCAAATCGCTTTGGAATCTCAAATTGATCTGGTGTCAACTTTGAAGTTCACTGTGCAAAAATTGTCAAATCCTTCTTTGGTTTTTCACTGTTTTTTTTGTCCCAACCACGAATTTGTCAGGTGCCTCAATGTCTTCAAATTTCTAAGTAGTCTCAACTTCAAATTTTTTGTTTCTCAAATTTTTTGTCAATTTCTTCAAGTATCTTAGATTTTATATGGCTTTTCAAGCTACTCTAATTTTTTATTGTCAACAGTTTCCCAATTTTCTCATCTTTAAGGTCTCTCAAATCTTTCGTGTTTCTTAACTACCCCTAATATCCAGGGTGTCATGATCAACTTTTTTTTCAAGTTTCTATTTCTCAAACTTCTGTTTTTCGACGTAAGTCTCAATTTTTTAATTTATAACTGGTTTCTCAAATTTTATATTAGGTTTCAAATTCTGACGTTTCTCAGGTGTTTCTATTTCAAATCGCTTTAGAATCTCAAATGTATCAGGTCACAAATTTTCAAATTCCTTCTTGGTTTCTCACTGTTTTTGTGTCCCGACTTTAGGTTTGTCAGGTGTCTCAACGTCTTCAAATTTTTCAGGCGTCTCAATTCAATTTTTTTGTTTCTCAAATTTCTTGTCAAGTCGCTGAGAAGGAAATTCTTTTATCTTAGGACTGTCCTTTATGGGACCAGTCCTTTCTGACTTCACTCACTTTCGTGGGACTTTTCTCAGATGACACCCTCTCCGGAGAGCTTCCAGTCAGTAGTGATGACTTTCTTTACGTACTGGATATTAAACTACACTAGTGAGGACGCGCACTATACAGAAAGGTTGGGTTGGTTGTTGGCCGCCGGCGTCTAGAAGCGGTGACCGGGCGTTGCTCGGGGTCCCACAGTTCAGGGACATAGGCCGTTCTGGGGCCGGATTTGGGGTCAACCCTTACTGGTAGCATTTTCTGCTGCTCCACCTCTTCTCCCGAGTAAAGCCAGTTATCGGAGGACTCAACAGGGGAAGTGCGATGTACGTGGCGACGCGCACGTAAGAGTAAAATGAGTAATAGTCGGCGCGTTGGGGACGCAGTGCTGCTCGTGAAGGCTAGATGTAATATAACAAAATTATAGAGGCACTAAAAACCATCGATTCCATGCATCAACGATCCACTTTCCAAATACTTATCGGGCAACCAGTGCGTGTAATGCACGTATGTGCACGCGCCAAATGTTTCTATTCAAATCGAAAAACGAGGGTTTTAACTACACACGACTCCATGATCCTCTCGACTTCTGTTACGTAAAGTCGTGAAAGCGGGGAAAAAATCGAATTCACACGATCGCTGAAACTCTTCAATTATGGACAGATTTAATTACCCTTGGTACTTTTCAACGGTACCAGCATCGGCCATCTAATGACCTTTGAAATTGCTTTGTTTACGTAATTGCACAAATAATAAAATAAGTATGAGCGCGAACTTTCTTCGTGGTGTTATATAGGTCACTTACATAAGCGTCTTTGCTTTCTACATTAGCTAAATCCGCCGATTGGAACTCGCCAGAAAGTTTGGCAATGGATAATTGGCTTAGGCCATAAAAATGCGATTTTTTTTTTCGTGTAATTACGTTGGAGAAGAAAGTGCACGCCGATGCCTTATACTGAAAAGATTTGTTCGGAAAAAATTAAATAAAACAATTATGTTTCTAAACGAATGTGACCGTGTTACGTGAGATAATATGCAGGAAGCAAGTTAAATTGAAACTCTAATTATAGAAAAGAGTAAACTACTCCCAATTTATTTATATGACCGATTGTTGATTGGAAATAAAACTAATTGTAAAATTAGTTCCTTCATGTTATGATCTCACATAAGTGAATGTGGGTAGTGCAACAATTATTTATTTTTATCACCAGTTATTTAGTCATGCTCTTAATATTCAGTATGTGCTCTTTGCAACAATCTATTTCTTAATATTACCATAGAAATTATTTTTTCGTTCGTCTGACCGTGAGTGTTTCTGTCGTAGTGGCTACTTCTTCAAACCGATTTTCGAAAGGCATAAAGGTCTACAACAATTTTTTCTGTTGACACCGGTAGTTCGGACAACTATTATCAGTTTCACGTTTTGTGATTTAAGGTTAAGGTTACAGCATTCTAACTGCTGACAAATTAGTGTCGGTGGTAAAATGTTGTAACTAGGCGAACTGTCCTTTCACATAAACCCCCAAGGAAAGCAAGTGAGTTCCTTTTATTTTAGATGCGGAATTGTGAAAATCTAACTTGGTGCGGAAAATAGTGACGCCCACAGATGTGGTGGCGCCTACCTCTGTTGAGATCTTGAACTTAAGAATTTAGAACATGCTTGCTTGGCAGAACAAACAGCTTTGTTTATGAGATTATTAACCTTATGTTGTTGTAAGTCTGATGTAAAACCACGCAATTTTGATTAAGGTTGAAACTGAAATCGGTCAAAAATGTGGGACTGGAACACTAATATTTTTTTTGTTACAGGTACGTATGGGGGAGTAAATGCTGAAGAACTTGGTAAATTACAACTTATGTGAGTGTAAACATAGCTGATAGTTCCGTGCCAAACCTAACAGTAAGTAGGTATTAATTAATTTTAAACGTATTTACCACATGAAGACCAACTACTAAGACTAATTTCTGAAGGTCGGGGTCTAATCACAATCCAATTTAACTGTATGCTCTAAATTTAATTGTGGCGTAAATGCCCAAGGTCGTTAATTATGAATATTAATAAACAGGAAAAAGAATTCGTGACTATCGGAATCGGTTAGGATATCAATAAAGATATTAAAGAGGTGTTTGCAATAATTTGTAAATATGCCAGTTATTAAGTTATTAACTGTGAAGTAATTGAGAAGGATGTCCCATTTTTAGCGGCCGTGACTGCATGACTAAATAACTTTTTCTTGTTAATTAATTTCTTGGTCAGTTCTTTAACGACATAACATCAGTAACTCTTAGTTGAGATGGCCACCTCTAACTTTCATTAATTCTTTGACTTTTATTAATTACCCGCGGCTGTTAGTCTCTACTGGAAAATACTAGAACAGTTGTTGATATATCATGAGGCAAAAACTGCAGCATCACTACAAGATACACAAATAATGCATTCACATAAAAAAAGTGATTTGCGGGGGAAAATCTAAAACGACAAAGACTTGAAAATTTAGATACATACAGATAGATACATGCCGATGTAAGGGTATGGGAGGGGCAAATATGTATTCCGCAAGATTTTAATGCTATAAAACTGTGGAAATGGTACACTTTACAATGGTTAGAGGTCTGTGTAAGTACGTAATTAAAGGGAACGACATTAGGAAGTTACGAAATAATAGCGTAATTAAGGCCTATTAAGTACCTTATTATAAAATTCCTTTAAATTTTTTTGTATCTATGTACGAGTACCTACTTAGGTAATTTTAATTAATACAGCTCTAGAGCTTTAATGTGAACCAATGAAACAGAAAAGACTAGAACAACAGAAGCTGTGAGATTGAAAAGTTAGAATAGGAGAATGAAGTCAGAAGTTGAAAATGTGACAAAATCTTAGGAATTTGGGACACAAATTTGGACCTTATTACACTCACACTTTTAAGAAAAGATTCTTTAAAAACACATTTGCAATTTTATTACGTATAAAAAGGCATGTTATCCCCTATTCCAACCAATACCTATTCTTCGCACCTAAACTTGGCCATCATCTTTATTTCTTTCCCACTTTCCCTCTCATACATCTGTCGTACTCGTACTTCCACTTGTACCTGGACTCTCTGAATATTTCCATTCTTTCTTGTCTGTCCATATCTTTGTCCCCATTTAGTATCCTGTATTCTCCCCTTCTTTCCATTCTGTCTCCGAACTAGTCGGTTCTTTTCCCCGCTTTTACCCTGAATCTATTCCTTTTGCATTCTTATCTCACTATGTACCCTGTCATTTCGTCTTGTTCGTTCTATCCCCAAACCTCTGCTCCGTACAAGAACATACTCTCAATGAGACTTTCAAACATCCATCATTATCTTCTTGTCATCGTCTCTCCATTTTTTCTTTCACATTTCCCATACACACCCCATCGCTTTATTTGCTTTTATTCTTCGTGGCTCTTTCATTAAATATATAGCCCAAGTACACACCCCCCTGCTTGCGCTCTCTCTAACATTCCATCCATATCTGCACATACTTCGTGAACAACAAGGCGCCAAACGGGCAACCTTGCCTGACTCCCTTTGTTGTCACAAACCGTTCACTTTCCCTCTCCCATACTTTCTGTTTACTTTTTGATGTGAAATCTGTACTGGCGCATCCTGCGAGTAAGACCGACTCGTAGGCCGTGGCGGCTTATGTCGTCATGCCCCCTCTCCGCCACCGCTCTCTTGTGTGTGCGTGGCGCATATACTATATACTTCGTTGCTTCTCCCTGTAAGTGTATATACTGCGCGTGTCTCTCAATGAAACAATTATATACATCCACGTGTTTTAATTCCTGTTGTGCGTTCATAGATATACGGATAAAAACACTCACTACACACGCGCACTCACGGTACATTATTGCTTCTCTCTCTTCTTTATACAGACACTTGAACATCCTCTCTCTATCTACCCTGTCGAAAGCCGACTTGAAGTCTACGAATAATGTACTTTACAAGGTGTTACAAAATGATTTGCATCTAGTCGCCTGTGCATTTTCCATGTAAAATAAAACCCGAAAAGACTCAGAACTTAATAAGCTGAAATAGACCCAGGACGCGAAAATCTGAAAATGGACTGAAAACCTGGAAAAAAGACCCAGAACCTAAAAACCTGCAAATACACTTGACGACCTGAAAAACTAAAAACACATTAGAGTCTGAAAACCCTGAAACCTGGGAATTCGAGAATCTGAGAACAACAGAGCCTGCAAACCGGAAAAAGAAGCAGAACTTGAAAACCTGTAAATTTACTTGACAACCCGCTGGACAATCTGAAAGCAACAGAGTCAGAGAACCAGAAAAAGACGCAGAATCTTAAAAACTCAAAAAGACCCAGGAGTTGAAAACTTGAAATTGGACTGTACAACCTGAAAACCTGGAAAACTTGAATAAAACAGAATACAACCTGAAAAACTGAGAATTTGAGAATCTGAGAACAATAGAGCCTGGAAACCAGAGAAAGACCCAGAACCAGAAAACTTGCAAAAGACCCAGGACCAAAAACCTGAAAATAGACTTGACCACCTGAAAACCTGGAAAACTAAAGACACATCAGATCCTGAAAACCTTCAAACCTGAGAATTCGAGAATGTGCGAACAACAGAACCTGAGAATAATCGATCCTGAAAATATGAAAAACACGCAGAACCGGAAAACCTGAAAGACGCAGGACCTGAAAATCTGGAAATGGACTTAACAACCTAAAAACCTTTAAAACTGAAAACACAACAGAACCTGGAAACCAGAGAAACATCCAGAACCTGAAAACCTAATAATAATGGACTTGACAATCTAAATATCTGCAAATTTGGAAACCTGAAAAGGACCCAGGACCTGAAAACTTGAAAATGGACTTGACAACCTGAAAACCTGGAAAACTGAAAACACAACAGAAGCTGAAAACCTGAGAATTCGAGAATCTGAAGACAACACGGCCTGGAAACGAGAGAAAGACCCAGAACCTGAAAACCTGAAAATGGACTAGAAAACTTGAAAACCTGGAAAATTGAAAACACAACAGAACGTGACAACTTGAGAATTCAAGAATCTATAAAGAACAGCGCCTGAAAACCAACAAGAGATCAAGAACCTGAAAACCTGACAATGAAAATGTGTGTTACAAAATTATTTGCATCTAGTCGCCTGTGCATTTTCCATGTTAAATAAAACCCGAAAAGACTCAGAACTTAATAAGCTGAATAGACCCAGGACGCGAAAATCTGAAAATGGACTGAAAAACCCGAAAACCTGGAAAAAAGACCCAGAACCTAAAAACCTGCAAATACACTTGACGACCTGAAAAACTAAAAACACATTAGAGCCTGAAAACCCTGAAACCTGGGAATTCGAGAATCTGAGAACAACAGAGCCTGCAAACCGGAAAAAGAAGCAGAACTTGAAAACCTGAAAATTTACTTGACAACCCGCTGGACAATCTGAAAGCAACAGAGTCAGACAACCAGAAAAAGACGCAGAATCTTAAAAACTCAAAAAGACCCAGGAGTTGAAAACTTGAAATTGGACTGTACAACCTGAAAACCTGGAAAACTTGAATAAAACAGAATACAACCTGAAAAACTGAAAATTCGAGAATCTGAGAACAATAGAGCCTGGAAACCAGAGAAAGACCCAGAACCTGAAAACTTGCAAAAGACCCAGGACCAAAAACCTGAAAATAGACTTGACCACCTGAAAACCTGGAAAACTAAAGACACATCAGATCCTGAAAACCTTCAAACCTGAGAATTCGAGAATCTTCGAACAACAGAACCTGAGAATTCAAGAACCTGAGAATAATCGATCCTGAAAATATGAAAAACACGCAGAACCTGAAAACCTGAAAGACGCAGGACCTGAAAATCTGGAAATGGACTTAACAACCTAAAAACCTTTAAAACTGAAAACACAACAGAACCTGGAAACCAGAGAAACATCCAGAACCTGAAAACCTAATAATAATGGACTTGACAACCTAAATATCTGCAAATTTGGAAACCTGAAAAGGGCCCAGGACCTGAAAACTTGAAAATGCACTTGACAAATTGAAAACCTGGAAAACTGAAAACACAACAGAAGCTGAAAACCTGAGAATTCGAGAATCTGAAGACAACACGGCCTGGAAACGAGAGAAAGACCCAGAACCTGAAAACCTGAAAATGGACTAGAAAACTTGAAAACCTGGAAAACTGAAAACACAACAGAACGTGAAAACTTGAGTATTCAAGAATCTATAAAGAACAGCGCCTGAAAACCAGTAAGAGATCAAGAACCTGAAAACCTGACAATGAAAATGTGTGTTACAAAATGATTTGCATCTAGTCGCCTGTGCATTTTCCATGTAAAATAAAAATAAAAAATGCCTTTACGAAGATAGTTATAACCTCAAAAATTAAGATACACTTCAATTATGATGTATTTCTTCTGATTTTAGATTTTAGATTTCTAACCTAAACAACAAACGTACAAACAAGTTTGTTTTGCGTAATTCGTAATTTTACGATCATTGTCCTGGGAACGGTCTTTGAGTGTTGGTAACTTAATCTATGACTTTACGTTGACCACAAGAACACTGTTGTCTAACCAATTTTGTGAAAAAGGTGAAGAGACTTTATAGGGATCCTTTAAACAGTGCCAACACATCAGTTCGAGCTGCTAAACGACGTAAAGACGAATGTGAATTCTCTTCAATAAGCGCTTCCACTTGTTCAATGACATTTTGGTTAGTTTTCGGCCATCCAGTAGATTTTCCTTCGCGCTTCCCATTCTCTGAAATCTTTCTATAATTTGACGGATGTGATGTTGGAAGACCACTATAATAAACTTGTATTCTTCCAAATTGTACACTTTACTCGCTTATTCGTTCAAATAAATAAATAACTGACAATCAATGCGTCCATTGACAGAATTAGCTGCAACTACAACTACAACTTATACCCTGTGTTTAGCAGAGTTATTTCGCGTTTGTTTTACATTTCTCCCCCTTTTTGTAGATACGGTATATCCCTAACACTCTTCTTGTCCCATACATCCACGATTCAATCCCTCCCCGGCTCTTTCCTATTTCTTAGTTTCTTCACTTGCCCCCCCCCCCCTCTCTTCCACCTGCGTCTGGTGCTGTTTGGTTCCTCTTCATGTCTATTTCTGTTTTTTTCCTTTTTATATTCCCCCTCCATTAGCCTCATGAAGTATTCCTTCTACTCGTCTAAACACAAAAAAAATCATCAAAATCGGCCGAGCCAATCTCGAGTTTTTGCGAGACTAACGCACGGCAATTGATTTTTATATACAGGGTGATTCACGAAGTGCGGTAGATGCTGAAACCTCGTAGTTTTGGCGGTATTAAAAAACGCTTAATGTAGAGTTTGAAAAATTAATGGCAACCAGCGATACACACAAAAACATTTTGATAGGTGCTGGATTTCTTTTGGGCAAAAAACTTACTACTTACGGTACAAATTTATTGTAAACTTCTCGGAGTTTATTGATTAACCTCCTTCTAGTGACAAAAACCACTCTTGTTTTCAATCGAAAAATATAAAGACGCACCTAGACCAACGTACCATTTATAAAAACTGTTTAAAATCGACGACCCCAAACGTAGGGGGCACAATACCGGCCCATTTATTCCGATCTTCTTTTCGTGTAAATTATTATCTAACCAATCTGACACTGTGCGTGCACCACGGGGAGGAGCTCCGTCTTGTAAGAACCGTCGTTCACCGCGCTTATTCCAGCAAAATAGTTCTTATTTGTACAGGCCAAGAGATGAGGGTTTATTACTAATGGTTCTTCAATCATGCCAGCGGTTCTCAATTGGTATTCGTGTAAATTTTAATACCATATATTATGGGGTTTTTTAGTTAGATTTTTTAGACTGTCAGGTTTAACTAACTGACACACCATCCATGCTTCTGTTATACACCCACTGTCTCGAATTGCCTCTTCTTTTTGTTTCTTAGTCTACAAACATTCCAAAATAGTGCCCTCGCACTTTTAGTTTTTACGCCCTTTTTGCACTCTATCTTATTCCCCCTTTCTCTTCTTTCCTCGTTTCTTTGTCCTTTTTCTATCTTCATTGAATCCCGGCTATTGTTAGTTTCTTGTATCCCACTCTTACGTCAATGTTCTTCCTTCGCTACGCCTTTTAGCTTTTCTGTAACTCTTTTTCTTTCTTTATGAGGTCATTACCTACCTATAAACACATATCTGCCAATCGCCAGATCTGCAGTACGTAAGTAGTATTATTTTATGAAGATGGCACTGTACAACGAGGGCGACCTGCTATACCTCAAGACACTAAATTAAATATTTTAGTAGATATTTCTGTCAGTCAACTTGCTTTAAATTCAAATACCGAATTCACATTTGTTACAAATTGTTTAGAAAAGAAAAATACCATTAGAGTGTTCACGCTCTTGCAGCGATGTTTCCAAACCACGACGATGGTGCTGTGTTCTCAAACGAACAAATTTGGTTCCAACAAGTTGGAGTACCTCCGCATTTCGGTTTACAACATTTTCGAGGGAATATGGATGGGGCGACATGGACCGTTGGAATGCCCAGATCGAAAGATTTTTGATTTTTGCTTGGGGGGTATTTAAAATCTAAGATCCACATTAACAGACCAAACAATTTGGACGATCTCAAGAATCGAATTCAACTAGAAATGAGCAGTATATGACTTACACATCATGTGCTGGTATGTGCCATGATGGCAATTTGAATATTTACGGTGGTTTTGTTGTTATTTTACTGTAGAATTTGGTTCAAATTATTATTAATCCGACTTGCAGTTTATACTTTACTAGAAGTCTTTCGAGAAAAATGCTTATGTAAGCTACCAACTTTTTTCTACGACCATTTAACTAACAAAGAGATCTACCAGAATCCGAAAGAAAAAGTTGGCATTGCCATTAAAAAAAATAGCTGACGATACGTCTCGTCTGTGCAAAAACGAGTTGTTATAAAAAATTCATTGTTACATCAAAAAATGTCATTTTAAATATTAAAATCGACCGAGGATTTTTTTTAGTAAAAAACGTCAATTAACGGAATTATGAATTTGTTTTAGTTTTCACATTATACCGTTTTTGCTATATTTTCAAATTCTCATCTTTTCACGTTCTTATAGTTTCTATGTTTCCACAGATTTCTCATCCTCCCATATTCTATGTTATCATGTTCTCATATTTTTATATTAATTTATATTTCTCTGCTTTTTATTCCCTTCTGTCCATATTTTTGTCAATTTCGTTCAGTCCTATATTCATCCACATGCCTCTTTCTCGCATTTCTTTGATCGCGTACCCATTCCTCTGGAAACATTTCTCCCTCACGTTCTCTCCTTCGCTCTCCTTCTTTTCTCTGCAGCATTCATTCAGTATGCTCCATTCTCCCCTTCTTTCATTAAACATATAGCCTTTAATAAATTTTTTAACTTGGTTTATTTTCTTTTCTTCCCAACTCCATTCATTCTTTCCATTCCTCCACTTTCTCTTGTCAAACAATAACATTTGTGTTTTTTCAACATTCAATACTAACTTTTTCTTTGTCACGTATTTTCCTAGGGTTTTAATCTTTTCCTTCATCTCTCTTTCACTCTTTGCCACCATTAGCAAATCATCCGCAAACGTCAGGCTCCACACGTTTGGCTGTTTGGTATTACTCCCTTTTCCTCTATCTCTCTCCCCATCTTTCAGTCAGAATTGACGCAATTTGTTCTTTACATCATACCCCTCCTCCCCTTTCTTCTACCACAGTTCACTTCTTCCAGTGATTTCTTCTCCTTCTGGTGCTTTTTGGTTCCTCTTCATCTCTATTTTTGCTTTTTATTTTTTCCTTTTCCCTCCAACAGCTTCATGAAGTATTCCTTCCACTCGTTCATAATTATCTCTTAACTTACTCTTTCTTTTTTCTTTCTCTTTTTATTGATATAGTATCACACCCCCTTCTCTGTTCTTATAGCTTTTTTCCCTCCCTATACAGATATCTTCTTTTCGCTTTTAGAAAGCCGCTTCTGTTTGCTTTAATCTCTTTCCATTCAATTAGCTCCTTTATTGCTTCCTTTTTTCCGTTGTACACATTCTATGTCCCACCATTCATTTTTCTTTCTTGTTCCTCTACCTCTTATTTTTATTTCCCTTTTTGTTCTTGCTTCTTCTAATACATAGTTCTTTCGATTCTTTTTCCATCTTTTTATTCTCCGAATATTGCCTTCTTGAGTCTTCTCTTGTACTCTTCCTCTCCTTGTTCGTCCCATACTTGGATCATCACCTTTTTATCTGTTTCCTCTGTTCTTTCTCCTCTTCTTTTCTCCTGTCTTTCTCTTTCTAGACTTATTTGTCTAGGCAGATGCTCTGACTTTTTTAATTCTTCTACTATTTTGCATGCTTCTTCGTTTACTATTCCGTGGTATATCACCGGTTCTCATCTGTCGCTTATGTAGGTAATTCTAATTCTTCGTCGCCTTATTTATTTCCATTCAAGACCTTCAAGACCACCGTTTTCTTCTATCCATCCCCTCCGCATTTTGTACCTTGTCTTTGGATTTTCTTTTTCCATCCCTTATCTGCCTCCAGAAGTATACATTCTTCTTTGTTGTCTTTGTTGTTGTTGTTTCTTTGTCCTTTTTCCTTTGCCGTTGTATTCATTTTTTCCTCACCCCGAATTTTTTTTATTGGAGAACGTCTGGTCTCTCTCTCTCTCTCTCTCTCTCTCTCTCTTTTCATTCCATCTCCAATGAACTCCGTCTATTGTTAATTTTCGCTATGCTTCTTAATTTCTTGTGTAACTCTTTCTTGCTTCGTGAGGTCATTATCTATTACTATCACCACTGTTCCTTATGGTCCCGCTCTTTTAGCTGTTTCCAAACCATGAAGATGGTCATGTGCCCAACGAACGATTTGGGTTCCAACAAGATGGAGCACTTCCGTATTTTGGCTTGGAACAAAATTCTGCCGGCTCATTCGCCAAATTTACTGCTCCTTGATTTGTTTCCTGGTGTATTTAAAAATTACCTAAGGTCTACATTAATAGACCAAACGATCTCAAGAACCGAATTCGAATAGAAATGAGGAATATCCCCCCAGATACCGTTGGACGGACAACACAATGTGTTTACACACGTGTTGGTATATGCGAAATATACAGGATGTCTTCGAAATAACTACTTTAACTTGAACCAGTAGTAGAACTCGCCGAGGGCAACATTTTTATCTACCACTTTTTGAAATCTCAATTTTTTTTAGCATTTTTGGAACCCTTCAAATTCACGAACCGCCTATGAATATTTATTTTAACTTGACCTACAAACACTCAATTGTTTTTGTCCGGAAAAGCCAACGTCCTTATAAAGTTTCTAAATTTTCAATCGGTTACCTGCTGTTGAGTATCAAACGGCGGGCGAACTCGACCGGGCGTGTTATTGTATTTTATTTTCGCTTTTAACGTTATTATGGTAAAAGATGCCTGATTTTTCTAGTGTGCCTAATTTCCATTAAGTTGTGCATTGTGTTTTGTAAAAAAACCGCCAGTACCCGAGGTTCGCAAATTTAATTTGGAGCGAGCTACAATTAAATCCCTATCACGTACATAAAGTCTGATTTTTACAGCCGGAAGTTATTTTCAACTTAAATAATACGTAGGAGCAGACGAAAATCCGCATGTTATATATTAGGCCCCCGAATTTTCAATCGCATTGGACGTTGAAGTACCGAAATTAACGTCAAAACTTATTAACAAAAATTGTTGACACGGATGGTCAAAATTAATGTAGTTATTTCTGGGACACCCGGTATAGTTGTTGTATAGCACTTATTTAGGGTAGTTTTGTTCTCATTTTAGGTCCTGTAGAAACTATTATTAATAAATCGGAATGATGTTCTTATACTTTATTAGAAGTTTTTTTGGAGAAATGCTTACGTAAGATATATTTTTTTACCAGAATCCGAAAGAAAAAGTTGGCGTTGCCGTTTAAAAAATCGTTGATGACGTCATACTGATAAAACGGCTGGTTACAAAAAATATATTGTTGAGGCAAAAAGTGACATTTTAGATACTAAAATTGACCTAACCGAGGATGAAAAAAAAAGTCAATTAACAGGACTTTCTTATAATTTCAAATTTGTTCATAGTTTCCACGGTCAAACAGATTTCTCATCCTCTCATATTCTACTGTACTCATGTTCTCATTTTTTTATATTAGGTAATTTATATATTCTAATATTCTCAAATTCCTCATATTCTCATAGTTCATTTCGCAATATTTCTTCAACATTTTCACATTCTCATCGCTTCGTCTTCTCACGATCTCAGGTCCCCATATTTCCATGTAGACATAGGTGTTCTCATTTGCGAATACGCATATTTCTGTGTTCTAGTGTTCCATGTTTTTTTTATGTTCTTATATGCATTTACTCGTACTGCAATATTCTCATATTCCTACATTCCCATATGTATTCATTATAATTATGTTCTCATCGTCCCATATCCTTATATTATCTTATCTTGTATTCTCATGTTCTCATATTTTTTATATTTAGTCATTTATATATTCCAATATTCTCAAATTCCTCATATTCTCATTGTTCATTTCGCCATATTATTTCAACATTTTCACATTCTCATCGCTTCGTATTCTAACGATCTCAGGTCCCCATATTTCAATGTAGACATAGGTATTCTCATTTACGAATACGCATATTTCTGTGTTCTAGTGTTACATGTTTTTTTTTTATTATTTTTTTTATGTTCTTATATGCATATACTCGTACTGCAATATTCTCAGATTCTTACATTCCCATATGTATTCATTATAATTATGTTCTCATCTTCCCATGTCCTCATATTATCTTATCTTGTATTCTCATGTTCTCATATTTTTTTTATATTAGGTAATTTATACATTCCTATATTCTCATAGTTCATTTCGCCATATTATTTCAACATTTTCACATTCTCATCGTTTCGTCTTCTCACGATCTCAGGTCCCCATATTTCCATGTAGACATAGGTATTCTCTTTTGCGAATACGCATATTTCTGTGTTCTATTGTTCCATTTTTTTTAATTATTTTTTTATGTTCTTATATGCATATACTCGTACTGCAATATTCTCATATTCCTACATTCCCATAAGTATTCATTATAATTATGTTCTCATCTTCTCAAATCCTCAGATTAAATTATCTTGTGTTCTCATGTTCTCATATTTTCTTTTATATTAGGTAATTTATATATTCCAATATTCTCAAATGCCTCATATTCTCATAGTTCATTTCGCCATATTACTTCAACATTTTCCCATATCCTCATATTATCTTATCTTGTATTCTCATGTTCTCATATATTTTTTTATATTAGGTAGTTGATATATTCCAATATTCTCAAATTCCTCATATTCTCATAGTTCATTTCGCCATATTATTTCAAAGATTCTCATCGCCTCGTCTTCTCACGATCTCAGATCCCCATATTTCCATGTAGATATAGGTATTCTCATTTGCAAATACGCATATTTCTGTGTTCTATTGTTCCATGTTTTTTTTTTTTTTGTTTTTATATGCATATACTCATACCGCAATATTTTCATATTCCTACATTCTCATATGTATTCATTATGATTATGTTCTCATCTTCCCATATCCTCATATTATCTTATCTTGTAATCTCATGTTCTCATATTTTTTTTATATCAGGTAATTTACATATTCCAATATTCTCAAATTCCTCATATTCTCATAGTTCATTTCGCCATATTATTTCAACATTTTCACATTCTCATCGCTTCGTCTTCTCACAATCTCAGGTCCCCATATTTCCATGTAGACATAGGTATTCTCATTTGCGAATACGCATATTTCTGTGTTCTAGTGTTAAATGTTTTTTTTATTATTTTTTTATGTTCTTATATGCATATACTCATACTGCAATATTCTCATATTCCTACATTCCCATAAGTATTTATTATAATTATGTTCTCATATTTCTTTTATATCAGGTAATTTACATATTCCAATATTCTCAAATTCCTCATATTCTCATAGTTCATTTCGCCATATTATTTCAACATTTTCACATTCTCATCGCTTCGTCTTCTCACGATCTCAGGTCCCCATATTTCCATGTACACATAGGTATTCTCATTTGCGAATACGCATATTTTTGTGTTCTAGTGTTCCATGTTTTTATTTTATAATGTTCTTATATGCATATACTCATACTGCAATATTCTCATATTCCTACATTCCCATATGTATTCATTATAATTATGTTCTCATCTTCCCATATCCTCATATCATCTTATCTTGTCTTCTCATGTTCTTTTATTGTCATCTCATATATTTATGTTTTTATGTTCCTGCGGTCTAACAATCTGAAATTTCGATATTTATATATTCTGCATAGTTCCATATTCCCATTCTCATGTTCCCATGTTTATATATTCTCATATTACTAAATTCTCGTGAACCTGTTCTCATATTCACATGTTCCAATTTCCATATTCCCATATTTGTATATTCCAATATATTTCCTTGTTCTCCCCTTCTTGTCTTCTCATGTTCCCATCCTCTTTTGTTTTCTTTTTATCCATATTTTTATATTTTTAAGATGTTCTGATTCTCTGTTGTGATCTTTTTTCTATAAATCCTTATTATAATTTTTAATGATTCCAATGTTTCCATATTTTTTACTTTCATCTTCCCATGTTTCCTCGTGTTCATCTTCTCACTTTTTTAAATTCCCATATTCCTGTTTTCCAGTGTTCAAATTTTTCTTTTTTCATTTTCTTATTTTTTCATTTCCCATATACCGAAATGTTGCGATATTCCCCACATTCTCTTATAATTTATTTTTTCTGTATTTAAATATTTTTGTCTTCTTCTCATGTCGTCTGATCATGATCTCATGTTATCATATTCCTTTGTCTTGTATTTTCTTATTAACATTTTACTGCTTTCGTGCTTTTGTTTTGCAATGATATATATTTATATTCTCATATGTCCACATGTTTTCATATTCTAATATTTCCATATATTTTTTTTGATTCTCTTCTATGTATTCTCTTGGCTATGTCTTCTACCTTTTTCTGCATTTTTATTGTTACATCATTTTTTATTATATGTGTCTCTCAACTACGTATCTCATTTTAGCGCATATGCAGGACCTTCATAAATAATTCGTACATCCAGTAGACTTTGCAGGTCAAAATTTTCCATTTAACCACAAGTAAATTTCGTTCTCCATAGGCAACACAGATATTACCTCGACACCGTGTATTATGTAGGAACAGATTCTAAGACTTTAAAATACTAATTTATCTTAAACACCATTAACAAACTATGAATAGGCTGCGACATAACCTGACTGGTGCTCAAGGCATCCTGTCTCGGTCTGCCTGGGGGCATGCGCTAACATGTATGTATGTTGGTTATATTTTTGACAATGCTTCCTATTTTCATGTATTATTATGCTCTACCAACTTACCTAATTTCCATTTGACTGTTTCCTTCTTCCTCTCCACTCTTCCAACGTGTTTGTGTTTTTTTTTTGCTGTTCGTTTTTATGTTGTTTTTATTGCGCTTCTCTTTTTCATTTAATGTTTATTCGACTGCAGGTTTCGTCTTCTTCTCTATTAGTATGCTTTTCTGAAAAGCGCATTTAGCATAAGACTGGTATAGTGCGTGCCGCAGGCAGGTTCCAAAAATATTACAAAATATGAAAATATCAAAAGATCTCTCGTTCCACACGTCAAAAGAGAATAAATAATCACCAAACAAGGTTTGCATCACATTAACTAGAAATTCAGTGTTTCCAGACAATTAAACCGTAGCGAAGGCACGAGTGCGTGGAATGTATTATGGGAATGGTATTAATACCGGATTTATTTAAATATTGATAACATCTGTGTTCTTTATTATACAGAATGGAAATGAGGTACATGTAAATAGATATATAATTTGTAATATCAGCTGGAAGATTTACGCATGATTCTCCGAAAGTAATTTAGAAATTTTACAATTATTATTACTATACAAACTGTCCTGCTCCCCATGCAGGATCTACTGCCATTACCGTCGTTGCATTGTCCTCCAACTAGGATAGGCGGAGGTGCTTGACCTTGTCGCCTGTAACGAAATACTGCACCAGAAAAAGTCAATGCCACATGCACTTTCTTTCGGAATGACGTTACCATGCGGATATCGCATCCCGAACGCGCGTATTCTTCGGAGACTTCAACAGTGGGTTAGAGAGGCAGCCGAGCGTGTCGCGGGGGAAGTTCCCATATTTATCGAACTTTGTTTGCATCCAATCAAGGATTAATTGTCGAACGACACGTCGCCCTAGAATGGAGAGAAATGAAAGTTTACTCGACATTTCAGCTTTGTCGAGGAAGTATCGCCGCAACGAATGAATATTAATAAATAGGTACGCATAATACCAAGTGAATATCAAGTTTTATTGCGAGGATATTTGCGCAAAACCACCAATAACACACCCGGACGGCTTTGCGTAACCGGGCTTTCGATCTGGAAATTCTAGACGACTTTTGGTGCATGAAGACGAAGTTTTTAGATTTTTTTAATTGGCGTTAAAATGATCATGGTCAGTTGTGCAATTGAGCTAGAAAATTGGATCACACGGTCTCCTTATTTAAAATTTTGGCGAAAAATTTTCTTCCCGGCCGCGATTAGAAAGCATCAGTGACAGAAAATAATTTTATAACGGTATTGCGGAAAGTGTGTGATCCACAATACAAAAGCCGCGGTTACGTAATGTCATTTAATATTGATAGCCATTTCAGAAATACCGAAGCTTCAGTAATAATTTCCGACGCTTCCACAATAGTTATGATTATTTAACATTAGCACCGCTAATTATTGTTATTAAAGGTTGAAATGCCACTAACCATACATTACTGATAATTCCATTATTTTAAATTGCTCTGTACAAATAAGCACAAAGATATTGTTTTCTAACTGAACCGTTCAGACGGTGATGAAGTAATAAAAGCAGGGATTTGAGTGTTATAGATCTAGAAAGTCTTTCGAGCAGACAAATAAATCTCCTGAACCGATGATTTATCATATATCAGGAGTTGCAAAGACAGCCAGAAATATTTCCGCCAATAATTTTTGCAGTGCAGAAATTGTTCGTTGCATAACGGGCCGTCAAGACATAATTTATAGAATAGTGCTCAAAACATATTATGTTGGTACTTGGACAGTCAGATAAAATATTTTAATGGTCAGAAAGGTTAATGTCTTTCAACTTAACTGCAGTTTTAAATGATTTTATCAGTGATATTGTTGCTTAATTTCCAACACTTTTATTAGGTAAAATTTCTCCCACGTATATCGGCCATGGATAAATGTTTAATGAATCAGGAGCATTATCATTGATAATCGGAAATTAATTTAACACCCGAAACAGTTTGAGTGTCACTGGTTTTATCTTTACTCCAAGGTTTCCCGAAAATTTCACAACCGTAAAAACTGCAAAAAAACCTAATCAATTAGTAATGGCAGTTCAGTATTCGTTTACGGCATCCGAGTGGTTTGATATGAGACGTGATGGTTGATGTGAGAGTCAATTTTAAAGACAGTTTCGTGTTAATGTTTGGGCCGGGATAGTGATAAATATCTGTCTTCAATATTTTGTAATTTGAACCGTAATTAAAATTTTTGATTCTTCACTTAGAAATAAGTAAAATATTCATGTTTGATCTGGGGATGTAATTTTTGGATTATACGGACATTAGAATACCTGGAAAGTGACATAGCAATAAATTAGAAAGTCGAGACTGTGTTGTAATAATTTTTGAAATTGAACGATTTCGATGTCGCAAGATGAAATTTTCATTCTACCGTTAGAAATTAGTAAAATAGTCAGCTTTGACAACAAAACTCTGGGGATGTAATTTTTGGATTATACAGACACTGGAATACTTGGAATGTGACATAGAAATAAATTGGAAACTCGAGATTTCCATGTCGCGAGACGAAATTTAGGTTCTCCACTTAGAAATTAGTAAAATATTCATATTTGACAATAAAACTCTGGGGATGTAATTTTTGGATTACAAGGAAATTAGAATACTTGGAAAATGACATAGCAATAAATTAGAAAGTCGAGATTGTGTTGTAATAATTTTTGAAAATGAACGATTTGGATGTCGGGAGACGAAATTTTGACTATACACTTCAAAATTAGTAAAATATTCACGTTTGACAATAAAACTCTTGGGATGTAATTTTTTTATTATACGGACATTAGAATACTTGGAAAGTGACATAGCACTAAATTAGAAAGTCGAGATTGTGTTGTAATAATTTTTGAAAATGAACTATTTCGATGCCGCGAGACGAAATTTTGATTCTACACTTAGAAATTAGTAAAATATTCATGTTTGACAATAAAACTGGGGATCTAATTTTTGGATTACATGGACATTAGAATACTTGGAAAGTGACATAGCAATAAATTAAAAAGTCGAGATTGTGTTGTAATAATTTTTGAAAATGAACGATTTCGAATGTCGCGAGACGAAATTTTGATTCTACCGTTAGAAATTAGTAAAATAGTCAGGTTTGATACTGAAACACTGGCTATATAATTTTTAGATTATACAGACACTGGAATACTTGGAAAGTGACATAGCAATAAATTGGAAAGTCGAGACTGTGTTGTAATAATTTTTTTTTAAATGAACGATTTTGATGCCGCGAGACGGAATTTTGACTCTACACTTAGAAATTAGTAAAATAGTCAAGTTTGACAATAAAACTCTGGGGATGTAATTTTTGGATTATACGGAGAATTAGAATACTTGGAAAGTGACATAGCAATAAATTAGAAAGTCGAGATTGTGTTGTAATAACTTTTGAAAATGAACGATTTCTATGTCGCGAGATGAAATTTTGATTCTACCGTTAGATATTAGTAAAATAGTCAGGTTTGATACTGAAAGTCTGGCTATGTAATTTTTGGATTATACAGACACTGGAATACTTGGAAAGTGACATAGCAATAAATTAGAAAGTCGAGATTGTGTTGTAATAATTTTTTTAAATGAACGATTTCGATGTCGCGTAACAAAATTTTGATTCTACACTTAGAAATTAGTAAAATATTCATATTTGACAATAAAATTTTAGCGATGTAATTTTTGGATTATACGGACAGCAGAATACTTGGAAAGTGTCATAGCAATAAATTGGAAACTGGAGACTGTGTTGTAATAATTTTTTTAAATGAACGATTTCGATGTCGCGTAACGAAATTTTGATTCTACACTTAGAAATTAGTAAAATATTCATATTTGACAATAAAACTCTGGCGATGTAATTTTTGGATTATACAGACATTAGAATACTTGGAAAAGGACATAGCAATAAATTAGAAAGTCGAGATTGTGTTGTAATAATTTTTTTAAATGAACGATTTTGATGCCGGGAGACAAAATTTTGATTCTACACTTAGAAATTCGTAAAATATTCATGTTTGACAACAAAACTCCGGGGATGTAATTTTTGGATTATACGGACACTAGAATATTTGGAAAGTGACATAGCACTAAATTAGAAAGTCGAGATTGTGTTGTAATAATTTTTGAAAATGAACTATTTCGATGCCGCGAGACGAAATTTTGATTCTACACTTAGAAATTAGTAAAATATTCATGTTTGACAATAAAACTGGGGATCTAATTTTTGGATTACACGGACATTAGAATACTTGGAAAGTGACATAGCAATAAATTAAAAAGTCGAGATTGTGTTGTAATACTTTTTGAAAATGAACGATTTCGAATGTCGCGAGACGAAATTTTGATTCTACCGTTAGAAATTAGTAAAATAGTCAGGTTTCATACTGAAACACTGGCTATATAATTTTTAGATTATACAGACACTGGAATACTTGGAAAGTGACATAGCAATAAATTGGAAAGTCGAGACTGTGTTGTAATATTTTTTTTTTAAATGAACGATTTTGATGCCGCGAGACGGAATTTTGACTCTACACTTAGAAATTAGTAAAATAGTCAAGTTTTACAATAAAACTCTGGGGATGTAATTTTTGGATTATACGGAGAATTAGAATACTTGGAAAGTGACATAGCAATAAATTAGAAAGTCGAGATTGTGTTGTAATAATTTTTTTAAATGAACGATTTCGATGTCGCGTAACAAAGTTTTGATTCCACACTTAGAAATTAGTAAAATATTCATATTTGACAATAAAACTCTGGCGATGTAATTTTTGGATTATACGGACAACAGAATACTTGGAAAGTGACATAGCAATAAATTGGAAACTCGAGACTGTGTTGTAATAATTTTTTTAAATGAACGATTTCAATGTCGCGTAACGAAATTTTGATTCTACACTTAGAAATTAGTAAAATATTCATATTTGACAATAAAACTCTGGCGATGTAATTTTTGGATTATACGGACAGCAGAATACTTGGAAAGTGACATAGCAATAAATTGGAAACTCGAGACTGTGTTGTAATAATTTTTGAAAATGAACGATTTCGAATGTCGCGAGACGAAATTTTGATTCTACCGTTAGAAATTAGTAAAATAGTCAGGTTTGATACTGAAACACTGGCTATATAATTTTTAGATTATACAGACACTGGAATACTTGGAAAGTGACATAGCAATAAATTGGAAAGTCGAGACTGTGTTGTAATATTTTTTTTTTAATGAACGATTTTGATGCCGCGAGACGGAATTTTGACTCTACACTTAGAAATTAGTAAAATAGTCAAGTTTGACAATAAAACTCGGGGGATGTAATTTTTGGATTATACGGAGAATTAGAATACTTGGAAAGTGACATAGCAATAAATTAGAAAGTCGAGATTGTGTTGTAATAATTTTTTTAAATGAACGATTTCGATGTCGCGTAACAAAATTTTGATTCTACACTTAGAAATTAGTAAAATATTCATATTTGACAATAAAACTCTGGCAATGTAATTTTTGGATTATACGGACAGCAGAATACTTGGAAAGTGACATAGCAATAAATTGGAAACTCGAGACTGTGTTGTAATAATTTTTCTAAATGAACGATTTCGATGTCGCGTAACGAAATTTTGATTCTACACTTAGAAATTAGTAAATTATTCATATTTGACAATAAAACTCTGGCGATGTAATTTTTGGATTATACAGACATTAGAATACTTGGAAAGTGACATAGCAATAAATTAGAAAGTCGAGATTGTGTTGTAATATTTTTTTAAATGAACGATTTTGATGCCGCGAGACAAAATTTTGTTTCTACACATAGAAATTAGTAAAATATTCATGTTTGACAACAAAACTCCGGGGATGTAATTTTTGGATTATACAGACATTAGAATACTTGGAAAGGGATATAGCAATAAATTTTAAAGTCAAGACTGTGTTGTAATAATTTTTTTAAATGAACGATTTTGATGCCGCGAGACGAAATTTTGATTCTACACTTAGAAATTCGTAAAATATTCATGTTTGACAACAAAACTCCGGGGATGTAATTTTTGGATTATACGGACACTAGAATACTTGGAAAGTTACATAGCAATAAATTGGAGACTCGAGATTGTGTTGTAATAATTTTTGAAAATGAACTATTTCGATGTCGGGAGACGAAATTTTGACTCTACACTTAGAAATTAGTAAAGTATTCATGTTTGACAATAAAACTCTGGGGATGTGATTTTTGGATTACACGGACATTAGAATACTTGGAAAATGACATAGCAATAAATTTGAAAGTTGAGGTTGTGTAGTAATAATTTTTGAAAATGAACTATTTCGATGTCGGGAGACGAAATTTTGATTCTACCGTTAGAAATTAGTAAAATAGTCAGGTTTGACAATAAAACTTTGGGGATGTAATTTTTGGATTATACGGAGAATTAGAATACTTGGAAAGTGACATAGCAATAAATTAGAAAGTCGAGATTGTGTTGTAATAATTTTTTTAAATGAACGATGTCGATGTCGCGTAACAAAATTTTGATTCTACACTTAGAAATTAGTAAAATATTCATATTTGACAATAAAATTTTGGCGATGTAATTTTTGGATTATACGGACAGCAGAATACTTGGAAAGTGACATAGCAATAAATTGGAAACTGGAGACTGTGTTGTAATAATTTTTTTAAATGAACGATTTCGATGTCGCGTAACGAAATTTTGATTCTACACTTAGAAATTAGTAAAATATTCATATTTGACAATAAAACTCTGGCGATGTAATTTTTGGATTATACAGACATTAGAATACTTGGAAAAGGACATAGCAATAAATTAGAAAGTCGAGATTGTGTTGTAATAATTTTTTTAAATGAACGATTTTGATGCCGGGAGACAAAATTTTGATTCTACACTTAGAAATTCGTAAAATATTCATGTTTGACAACAAAACTCCGGGGATGTAATTTTTGGATTATACGGACACTAGAATATTTGGAAAGTGACATAGCACTAAATTAGAAAGTCGAGATTGTGTTGTAATAATTTTTGAAAATGAACTATTTCGATGCCGCGAGACGAAATTTTGATTCTACACTTAGAAATTAGTAAAATATTCATGTTTGACAATAAAACTGGGGATCTAATTTTTGGATTACACGGACATTAGAATACTTGGAAAGTGACATAGCAATAAATTAAAAAGTCGAGATTGTGTTGTAATACTTTTTGAAAATGAACGATTTCGAATGTCGCGAGACGAAATTTTGATTCTACCGTTAGAAATTAGTAAAATAGTCAGGTTTCATACTGAAACACTGGCTATATAATTTTTAGATTATACAGACACTGGAATACTTGGAAAGTGACATAGCAATAAATTGGAAAGTCGAGACTGTGTTGTAATATTTTTTTTTTAAATGAACGATTTTGATGCCGCGAGACGGAATTTTGACTCTACACTTAGAAATTAGTAAAATAGTCAAGTTTTACAATAAAACTCTGGGGATGTAATTTTTGGATTATACGGAGAATTAGAATACTTGGAAAGTGACATAGCAATAAATTAGAAAGTCGAGATTGTGTTGTAATAATTTTTTTAAATGAACGATTTCGATGTCGCGTAACAAAGTTTTGATTCCACATTTAGAAATTAGTAAAATATTCATATTTGACAATAAAACTCTGGCGATGTAATTTTTGGATTATACGGACAACAGAATACTTGGAAAGTGACATAGCAATAAATTGGAAACTCGAGACTGTGTTGTAATAATTTTTTTAAATGAACGATTTCAATGTCGCGTAACGAAATTTTGATTCTACACTTAGAAATTAGTAAAATATTCATATTTGACAATAAAACTCTGGCGATGTAATTTTTGGATTATACGGACAGCAGAATACTTGGAAAGTGACATAGCAATAAATTGGAAACTCGAGACTGTGTTGTAATAATTTTTGAAAATGAACGATTTCGAATGTCGCGAGACGAAATTTTGATTCTACCGTTAGAAATTAGTAAAATAGTCAGGTTTGATACTGAAACACTGGCTATATAATTTTTAGATTATACAGACACTGGAATACTTGGAAAGTGACATAGCAATAAATTGGAAAGTCGAGACTGTGTTGTAATATTTTTTTTTTAATGAACGATTTTGATGCCGCGAGACGGAATTTTGACTCTACACTTAGAAATTAGTAAAATAGTCAAGTTTGACAATAAAACTCGGGGGATGTAATTTTTGGATTATACGGAGAATTAGAATACTTGGAAAGTGACATAGCAATAAATTAGAAAGTCGAGATTGTGTTGTAATAATTTTTTTAAATGAACGATTTCGATGTCGCGTAACAAAATTTTGATTCTACACTTAGAAATTAGTAAAATATTCATATTTGACAATAAAACTCTGGCAATGTAATTTTTGGATTATACGGACAGCAGAATACTTGGAAAGTGACATAGCAATAAATTGGAAACTCGAGACTGTGTTGTAATAATTTTTCTAAATGAACGATTTCGATGTCGCGTAACGAAATTTTGATTCTACACTTAGAAATTAGTAAATTATTCATATTTGACAATAAAACTCTGGCGATGTAATTTTTGGATTATACAGACATTAGAATACTTGGAAAGTGACATAGCAATAAATTAGAAAGTCGAGATTGTGTTGTAATATTTTTTTAAATGAACGATTTTGATGCCGCGAGACAAAATTTTGTTTCTACACATAGAAATTAGTAAAATATTCATGTTTGACAACAAAACTCCGGGGATGTAATTTTTGGATTATACAGACATTAGAATACTTGGAAAGGGATATAGCAATAAATTTTAAAGTCAAGACTGTGTTGTAATAATTTTTTTAAATGAACGATTTTGATGCCGCGAGACGAAATTTTGATTCTACACTTAGAAATTCGTAAAATATTCATGTTTGACAACAAAACTCCGGGGATGTAATTTTTGGATTATACGGACACTAGAATACTTGGAAAGTTACATAGCAATAAATTGGAGACTCGAGATTGTGTTGTAATAATTTTTGAAAATGAACTATTTCGATGTCGGGAGACGAAATTTTGACTCTACACTTAGAAATTAGTAAAGTATTCATGTTTGACAATAAAACTCTGGGGATGTGATTTTTGGATTACACGGACATTAGAATACTTGGAAAATGACATAGCAATAAATTTGAAAGTTGAGGTTGTGTAGTAATAATTTTTGAAAATGAACTATTTCGATGTCGGGAGACGAAATTTTGATTCTACCGTTAGAAATTAGTAAAATAGTCAGGTTTGACAATAAAACTTTGGGGATGTAATTTTTGGATTATACGGACATTAGAATACTTGGAAAGTGACATAGCAATAAATTAGAAAGTCGAGATTGTGTTGTAATAATTTTTGAAAATGAACGATGTCGATTTCGCGAGATGAAATTTTGATTCTACTGTTAGAAATTAGTAAAATAGTCAGGTTTGATACTGAAACTCTGGCTATGTAATTTTTAGATTACACAGACACTGGAATACCTGGAAAATGACATAGCAATAAATTTGTAAAGTCGAGACTGTGCTGTAATAATTTTTTTAAATGAACTATTTCGATG
Organism: Diaperis boleti; assembly: GCA_963583935.1. NCBI lineage: Eukaryota > Metazoa > Arthropoda > Insecta > Coleoptera > Tenebrionidae > Diaperis > Diaperis boleti. The sequence continues at coordinate 13,569,268 of OY757242.1, forward strand.
TCGGGAGACGAAATTTTGATTCTACGCTTAGAAATTAGTAAAATATTCATGTTTGACAATAAAACTCTGGGGATGTGATTTTTGGATTACACGGATATTAGAATACTTGGAAAGTGACAAGCAATAAATTAGAGAGTCGAGATTGTGTTGTAATAGTTTTTGAAAATGAACGATTTTGATGTCGCGAGATGAAATTTTGATTCTACAGTTAGAATTTAGTAAAATAGTGAGGTTTGATACCGAAACTCTGGCTATGTAATTTTTGGGTTACACAGACACCTGAATAATTGGAAAGTGACATAGCAATAAATTATAAAGTCGAGATTGTGTTGTAATAATTTTTGAAAATGAACGATTTCGATGTCAAGAGATGAAATTTTAATTCTACACTTAGAAATTAGTAAAATATTGATGTTTGACAATAAAACTTTTGGGATGTAATTTTTGGATTATACGGACATTAGAATACTTGGAAAGTGACATAGCAATAAATTAGAAAGTCGAGATTGTGTTGTAATCATTTTTGAAAATGAACGATTTCGATGTCGCGAGATGAAATTTTGATTCTACCGTTAGAAATTAGAAAAATAGTCAAGTTTGATACTGAAACTCTGGATATGTAATTTTTGGATTACACAGACACTGGAATACTTGGAATGTGACATAAGCAATAAATTGTAAAGTCGAGACTGTGTTGTAATAATTTTTTTAAATGAACGATTTCGATGTCGCGGGACAAAATTTTGATTCTACACTTGGAAATTAGTACAATATTCATGTTGCACAATAAAACACTTGGGATCTCATTTTTGGATTACACGGACATTAAAATACTTGGAAAGTGACTAGCAATAAATTAGAAGGTCGAGATTGTGTTTTTTTTTTAAAATGAACTATTTCGATGTCGGCAGACGAAATTTTGATTCTACCGTTAGAAATTAGTAAAATAGTCAGGTTTGATATTGAAACTCTGGCTATGTGATTTTTGGATAATACAGACCCTGGAATACTTGCAAAGTGACATAGCAATAAATTAGAAAGTCGAGATTGTGTTGTCATAATTTTTGAAAATGAACGATGTCGATTTCGCGAGATGAAATTTTGATTCTACTGTTAGAAATTAGTAAAATAGTCAGGTTTGATACTGAAACTCTGGCTATGTAATTTTTAGATTACACAGACACTGGAATACCTGGAAAATGACATAGCAATAAATTTGTAAAGTCGAGACTGTGCTGTAATAATTTTTTTAAATGAACTATTTCGATGTCGGGAGACGAAATTTTGATTCTACGCTTAGAAATTAGTAAAATATTCATGTTTGACAATAAAACTCTGGGGATGTTATTTTTGGATTACACGGATATTAGAATACTTGGAAAGTGACATAGCAATAAATTAGAGAGTCGAGATTGTGTTGTAATAGTTTTTGAAAATGAACGATTTTGATGTCGCGAGATGAAATTTTGATTCTACAGTTAGAATTTAGTAAAATAGTCAGGTTTGATACTGAAACTCTGGCTATGTAATTTTTGGGTTACACAGACACCTGAATAATTGGAAAGTGACATAGCAATAAATTATAAAGTCGAGATTGTGTTGTAATAATTTTTGAAAATGAACGATTTTGATATCGCGAGACGAAATTTTGATTCTACACTTAGAAATTAGTAAAATATTGATGTTTGACAATAAAACTCTTGGGATCTAATTTTTGGATTATACGGACATTAGGATACTTGGAAAGTGACATAGCAATAAATTAGGAAGTCGAGATTGTGTTGTAATCATTTTTGAAAATGAACGATTTCGATGTCGCGAGATGAAATTTTGATTCTACCGTTAGAAATAAGTATAATAGTCAAGTTTGATACTGAAACTCCGGCTATGTAATTTTTGGATTACACAGACACTGGAATACTTGGAAAGTGACATAAGCAATAAATTGTAAAGTCGAGACTGTGTTGTAATAATTTTTTTAAATGAACGATTTCGATGTCGCCGGACAAAATTTTGATTCTACACTTGGAAATTAGTACAATATTCATGTTGGACAATAAAACACTTGGTATCTCATTTTTGGATTACACGGACATTAGAATACTTGAAAAGTGACTAGCAATAAATTAGAAGGTCCAGATTGTGTTTTTTTTTTAAATGAACTATTTCGATGTCGGCAGACGAAATTTTGATTCTACCGTTAGAAATTAGTAAAATAGTCAGGTTTGATATTGAAACTCTGGCTATGTAATTTTTGGATAATACAGACCCTGGAATACTTGCAAAGTGACATAGAAATAAATTAGGAAGTCGAGATTGTGTTGTAATCATTTTTGAAAATGAACGATTTCGATGTCGCGAGATGAAATTTTGATTCTACCGTTAGAAATTAGTATAATAGTCAAGTTTGATACTGAAACTCCGGCTATGTAATTTTTGGATTACACAGACACTGGAATACTTGGAAAGTGACATAAGCAATAAATTGTAAAGTCGAGACTGTGTTGTAATAATTTTTTTTAATGAACGATTTCGATGTCGCCGGACAAAATTTTGATTCTACACTTGGAAATTAGTACAATATTCATGTTGGACAATAAAACACTTGGTATCTCATTTTTGGATTACACGGACATTAAAATACTTGAAAAATGACTAGCAATAAATTAGAAGGTCCAGATTGTGTTTTTTTTTTTAAATGAACTATTTCGATGTCGGCAGACGAAATTTTGATTCTACTGTTAGAAATTAGTAAAATAGTCAGGTTTGATATTGAAACTCTGGCTATGTAATTTTTGGATAATACAGACCCTGGAATACTTGCAAAGTGACATAGCAATAAATTAGAAAGTCGAGATTGTGTTGTAATAATTTTTGAAAATGAACGATGTCGATTTCGCGAGATGAAATTTTGATTCTACTGTTATAAATTAGTAAAATAGTCAGGTTTGATACTGAAACTCTGGCTATGTAATTTTTAGATTACACAGACACTGGAATACCTGGAAAATGACATAGCAATAAATTTGTAAAGTCGAGACTGTGCTGTAATAATTTTTTTAAATGAACTATTTCGATGTCGGGAGACGAAATTTTGATTCTACGCTTAGAAATTAGTAAAATATTAATGTTTGACAATAAAACTCTGGGGATGTGATTTTTGGATTACACGGATATTAGAATACTTGGAAAGTGACATAGCAATAAATTAGAGAGTCGAGATTGTGTTGTAATAGTTTTTGAAAATGAACGATTCTGATGTCGCGAGATGAAATTTTGATTCTACAGTTAGAATTTAGTAAAATAGTGAGGTTTGTTACCGAAACTCTGGCTATGTAATTTTTGGGTTACACAGACACCTGAATAATTGGAAAGTGACATAGCAATAAATTATAAAGTCGAGATTGTGTTGTAATAATTTTTGAAAATGAACGATTTTGATATCGTGAGACGAAATTTTGATTCTACACTTAGAAATTAGTAAAATATTGATGTTTGACAATAAAACTCTTGGGATCTAATTTTTGGATTATACGGACATTAGGATACTTGGAAAGTGACATAGCAATAAATTAGGAAGTCGAGATTGTGTTGTAATCATTTTTGAAAATGAACGATTTCGATGTCGCGAGATGAAATTTTGATTCTACCGTTAGAAATAAGTATAATAGTCAAGTTTGATACTGAAACTCCGGCTATGTAATTTTTGGATTACACAGACACTGGAATACTTGGAAAGTGACATAAGCAATAAATTGTAAAGTCGAGACTGTGTTGTAATAATTTTTTTAAATGAACGATTTCGATGTCGCCGGACAAAATTTTGATTCTACACTTGGAAATTAGTACAATATTCATGTTGGACAATAAAACACTTGGTATCTCATTTTTGGATTACACGGACATTAGAATACTTGAAAAGTGACTAGCAATAAATTAGAAGGTCCAGATTGTGTTTTTTTTTTAAATGAACTATTTCGATGTCGGCAGACGAAATTTTGATTCTACCGTTAGAAATTAGTAAAATAGTCAGGTTTGATATTGAAACTCTGGCTATGTAATTTTTGGATAATACAGACCCTGGAATACTTGCAAAGTGACATAGAAATAAATTAGGAAGTCGAGATTGTGTTGTAATCATTTTTGAAAATGAACGATTTCGATGTCGCGAGATGAAATTTTGATTCTACCGTTAGAAATTAGTATAATAGTCAAGTTTGATACTGAAACTCCGGCTATGTAATTTTTGGATTACACAGACACTGGAATACTTGGAAAGTGACATAAGCAATAAATTGTAAAGTCGAGACTGTGTTGTAATAATTTTTTTTAATGAACGATTTCGATGTCGCCGGACAAAATTTTGATTCTACACTTGGAAATTAGTACAATATTCATGTTGGACAATAAAACACTTGGTATCTCATTTTTGGATTACACGGACATTAAAATACTTGAAAAATGACTAGCAATAAATTAGAAGGTCCAGATTGTGTTTTTTTTTTTAAATGAACTATTTCGATGTCGGCAGACGAAATTTTGATTCTACCGTTAGAAATTAGTAAAATAGTCAGGTTTGATATTGAAACTCTGGCTATGTAATTTTTGGATAATACAGACCCTGGAATACTTGCAAAGTGACATAGCAATAAATTAGAAAGTCGAGATTGTGTTGTAATAATTTTTGAAAATGAACGATGTCGATTTCGCGAGATGAAATTTTGATTCTACTGTTATAAATTAGTAAAATAGTCAGGTTTGATACTGAAACTCTGGCTATGTAATTTTTAGATTACACAGACACTGGAATACCTGGAAAATGACATAGCAATAAATTTGTAAAGTCGAGACTGTGCTGTAATAATTTTTTTAAATGAACTATTTCGATGTCGGGAGACGAAATTTTGATTCTACGCTTAGAAATTAGTAAAATATTAATGTTTGACAATAAAACTCTGGGGATGTGATTTTTGGATTACACGGATATTAGAATACTTGGAAAGTGACATAGCAATAAATTAGAGAGTCGAGATTGTGTTGTAATAGTTTTTGAAAATGAACGATTCTGATGTCGCGAGATGAAATTTTGATTCTACAGTTAGAATTTAGTAAAATAGTGAGGTTTGATACCGAAACTCTGGCTATGTAATTTTTGGGTTACACAGACACCTGAATAATTGGAAAGTGACATAGCAATAAATTATAAAGTCGAGATTGTGTTGTAATAATTTTTGAAAATGAACGATTTTGATATCGTGAGACGAAATTTGGTTCTACACTTAGAAATTAGTAAAATATTGATGTTTGACAATAAAACTCTTGGGATCTAATTTTTGGATTATACGGACATTAGGATACTTGGAAAGTGACATAGCAATAAATTAGGAAGTCGAGATTGTGTTGTAATCATTTTTGAAAATGAACGATTTCGATGTCGCGAGATGAAATTTTGATTCTACCGTTAGAAATAAGTATAATAGTCAAGTTTGATACTGAAACTCCGGCTATGTAATTTTTGGATTACACAGACACTGGAATACTTGGAAAGTGACATAAGCAATAAATTGTAAAGTCGAGACTGTGTTGTAATAATTTTTTTAAATGAACGATTTCGATGTCGCCGGACAAAATTTTGATTCTACACTTGGAAATTAGTACAATATTCATGTTGGACAATAAAACACTTGGTATCTCATTTTTGGATTACACGGACATTAGAATACTTGAAAAGTGACTAGCAATAAATTAGAAGGTCCAGATTGTGTTTTTTTTTTAAATGAACTATTTCGATGTCGGCAGACGAAATTTTGATTCTACCGTTAGAAATTAGTAAAATAGTCAGGTTTGATATTGAAACTCTGGCTATGTAATTTTTGGATAATACAGACCCTGGAATACTTGCAAAGTGACATAGAAATAAATTAGGAAGTCGAGATTGTGTTGTAATCATTTTTGAAAATGAACGATTTCGATGTCGCGAGATGAAATTTTGATTCTACCGTTAGAAATTAGTATAATAGTCAAGTTTGATACTGAAACTCCGGCTATGTAATTTTTGGATTACACAGACACTGGAATACTTGGAAAGTGACATAAGCAATAAATTGTAAAGTCGAGACTGTGTTGTAATAATTTTTTTAAATGAACGATTTCGATGTCGCCGGACAAAATTTTGATTCTACACTTGGAAATTAGTACAATATTCATGTTGGACAATAAAACACTTGGTATCTCATTTTTGGATTACACGGACATTAGAATACTTGAAAAGTGACTAGCAATAAATTAGAAGGTCCAGATTGTGTTTTTTTTTTAAATGAACTATTTCGATGTCGGCAGACGAAATTTTGATTCTACCGTTAGAAATTAGTAAAATAGTCAGGTTTGATATTGAAACTCTGGCTATGTAATTTTTGGATAATACAGACCCTGGAATACTTGCAAAGTGACATAGAAATAAATTAGGAAGTCGAGATTGTGTTGTAATCATTTTTGAAAATGAACGATTTCGATGTCGCGAGATGAAATTTTGATTCTACTGTTAGAAATTAGTATAATAGTCAAGTTTGATACTGAAACTCCGGCTATGTAATTTTTGGATTACACAGACACTGGAATACTTGGAAAGTGACATAAGCAATAAATTGTAAAGTCGAGACTGTGTTGTAATAATTTTTTTTAATGAACGATTTCGATGTCGCCGGACAAAATTTTGATTCTACACTTGGAAATTAGTACAATATTCATGTTGGACAATAAAACACTTGGTATCTCATTTTTGGATTACACGGACATTAAAATACTTGAAAAATGACTAGCAATAAATTAGAAGGTCCAGATTGTGTTTTTTTTTTTAAATGAACTATTTCGATGTCGGCAGACGAAATTTTGATTCTACCGTTAGAAATTAGTAAAATAGTCAGGTTTGATATTGAAACTCTGGCTATGTAATTTTTGGATAATACAGACCCTGGAATACTTGCAAAGTGACATAGCAATAAATTAGAAAGTCGAGATTGTGTTGTAATAATTTTTGAAAATGAACGATGTCGATTTCGCGAGATGAAATTTTGATTCTACTGTTATAAATTAGTAAAATAGTCAGGTTTGATACTGAAACTCTGGCTATGTAATTTTTAGATTACACAGACACTGGAATACCTGGAAAATGACATAGCAATAAATTTGTAAAGTCGAGACTGTGCTGTAATAATTTTTTTAAATGAACTATTTCGATGTCGGGAGACGAAATTTTGATTCTACGCTTAGAAATTAGTAAAATATTAATGTTTGACAATAAAACTCTGGGGATGTGATTTTTGGATTACACGGATATTAGAATACTTGGAAAGTGACATAGCAATAAATTAGAGAGTCGAGATTGTGTTGTAATAGTTTTTGAAAATGAACGATTCTGATGTCGCGAGATGAAATTTTGATTCTACAGTTAGAATTTAGTAAAATAGTGAGGTTTGATACCGAAACTCTGGCTATGTAATTTTTGGGTTACACAGACACCTGAATAATTGGAAAGTGACATAGCAATAAATTATAAAGTCGAGATTGTGTTGTAATAATTTTTGAAAATGAACGATTTTGATATCGTGAGACGAAATTTGGTTCTACACTTAGAAATTAGTAAAATATTGATGTTTGACAATAAAACTCTTGGGATCTAATTTTTGGATTATACGGACATTAGGATACTTGGAAAGTGACATAGCAATAAATTAGGAAGTCGAGATTGTGTTGTAATCATTTTTGAAAATGAACGATTTCGATGTCGCGAGATGAAATTTTGATTCTACCGTTAGAAATTAGTATAATAGTCAAGTTTGATACTGAAACTCCGGCTATGTAATTTTTGAATTACACAGACACTGGAATACTTGGAAAGTGACATAAGCAATAAATTGTAAAGTCGAGACTGTGTTGTAATAATTTTTTTAAATGAACGATTTCGATGTCGCCGGACAAAATTTTGATTCTACACTTGGAAATTAGTACAATATTCATGTTGGACAATAAAACACTTGGTATCTCATTTTTGGATTACACGGACATTAGAATACTTGAAAAGTGACTAGCAATAAATTAGAAGGTCCAGATTGTGTTTTTTTTTTTAAATTAACTATTTCGATGTCGGCAGACGAAATTTTGATTCTACCGTTAGAAATTAGTAAAATAGTCAGGTTTGATATTGAAACTCTGGCTATGTAATTTTTGGATAATACAGACCCTGGAATACTTGCAAAGTGACATAGCAATAAATTAGAAAGTCGAGATTGTGTTGTAATAATTTTTGAAAATGAACGATGTCGATTTCGCGAGATGAAATTTTGATTCTACTGTTATAAATTAGTAAAATAGTCAGGTTTGATACTGAAACTCTGGCTATGTAATTTTTAGATTACACAGACACTGGAATACCTGGAAAATGACATAGCAATAAATTTGTAAAGTCGAGACTGTGCTGTAATAATTTTTTTAAATGAACTATTTCGATGTCGGGAGACGAAATTTTGATTCTACGCTTAGAAATTAGTAAAATATTAATGTTTGACAATAAAACTCTGGGGATGTGATTTTTGGATTACACGGATATTAGAATACTTGGAAAGTGACATAGCAATAAATTAGAGAGTCGAGATTGTGTTGTAATAGTTTTTGAAAATGAACGATTCTGATGTCGCGAGATGAAATTTTGATTCTACAGTTAGAATTTAGTAAAATAGTGAGGTTTGATACCGAAACTCTGGCTATGTAATTTTTGGGTTACACAGACACCTGAATAATTGGAAAGTGACATAGCAATAAATTATAAAGTCGAGATTGTGTTGTAATAATTTTTGAAAATGAACGATTTTGATATCGTGAGACGAAATTTGGTTCTACACTTAGAAATTAGTAAAATATTGATGTTTGACAATAAAACTCTTGGGATCTAATTTTTGGATTATACGGACATTAGGATACTTGGAAAGTGACATAGCAATAAATTAGGAAGTCGAGATTGTGTTGTAATCATTTTTGAAAATGAACGATTTCGATGTCGCGAGATGAAATTTTGATTCTACCGTTAGAAATTAGTATAATAGTCAAGTTTGATACTGAAACTCCGGCTATGTAATTTTTGAATTACACAGACACTGGAATACTTGGAAAGTGACATAAGCAATAAATTGTAAAGTCGAGACTGTGTTGTAATAATTTTTTTAAATGAACGATTTCGATGTCGCCGGACAAAATTTTGATTCTACACTTGGAAATTAGTACAATATTCATGTTGGACAATAAAACACTTGGTATCTCATTTTTGGATTACACGGACATTAGAATACTTGAAAAGTGACTAGCAATAAATTAGAAGGTCCAGATTGTGTTTTTTTTTTTAAATTAACTATTTCGATGTCGGCAGACGAAATTTTGATTCTACCGTTAGAAATTAGTAAAATAGTCAGGTTTGATATTGAAACTCTGGCTATGTAATTTTTGGATAATACAGACCCTGGAATACTTGCAAAGTGACATAGCAATAAATTAGAAAGTCGAGATTGTGTTGTAATAATTTTTGAAAATGAACGATGTCGATTTCGCGAGATGAAATTTTGATTCTACTGTTATAAATTAGTAAAATAGTCAGGTTTGATACTGAAACTCTGGCTATGTAATTTTTAGATTACACAGACACTGGAATACCTGGAAAATGACATAGCAATAAATTTGTAAAGTCGAGACTGTGCTGTAATAATTTTTTTAAATGAACTATTTCGATGTCGGGAGACGAAATTTTGATTCTACGCTTAGAAATTAGTAAAATATTCATGTTTGACAATAAATCTCTGGGGATGTGATTTTTGGATTACACGGATATTAGAATACTTGGAAAGTGACATAGCAATAAATTAGAGAGTCGAGATTGTGTTGTAATAGTTTTTGAAAATGAACGATTCTGATGTCGCGAGATGAAATTTTGATTCTACAGTTAGAATTTAGTAAAATAGTGAGGTTTGATACCGAAACTCTGGCTATGTAATTTTTGGGTTACACAGACACCTGAATAATTGGAAAGTGACATAGCAATAAATTATAAAGTCGAGATTGTGTTGTAATAATTTTTGAAAATGAACGATTTTGATATCGTGAGACGAAATTTTGATTCTACACTTAGAAATTAGTAAAATATTGATGTTTGACAATAAAACTCTTGGGATCTAATTTTTGGATTATACGGACATTAGGATACTTGGAAAGTGACATAGCAATAAATTAGGAAGTCGAGATTGTGTTGTAATCATTTTTGAAAATGAACGATTTCGATGTCGCGAGATGAAATTTTGATTCTACCGTTAGAAATTAGTATAATAGTCAAGTTTGATACTGAAACTCCGGCTATGTAATTTTTGGATTACACAGACACTGGAATACTTGGAAAGTGACATAAGCAATAAATTGTAAAGTCGAGACTGTGTTGTAATAATTTTTTTAAATGAACGATTTCGATGTCGCCGGACAAAATTTTGATTCTACACTTGGAAATTAGTACAATATTCATGTTGGACAATAAAACACTTGGTATCTCATTTTTGGATTACACGGACATTAGAATACTTGAAAAGTGACTAGCAATAAATTAGAAGGTCCAGATTGTGTTTTTTTTTTAAATTAACTATTTCGATGTCGGCAGACGAAATTTTGATTCTACCGTTAGAATTTAGTAAAATAGTGAGGTTTGATACCGAAACTCTGGCTATGTAATTTTTGGGTTACACAGACACCTGAATAATTGGAAAGTGACATAGCAATAAATTATAAAATCGAGATTGTGTTGTAATAATTTTTGAAAATGAACGATGTCGATTTCGCGAGATGAAATTTTGATTCTACTGTTATAAATTAGTAAAATAGTCAGGTTTGATACTGAAACTCTGGCTATGTAATTTTTAGATTACACAGACACTGGAATACCTAGAAAATGACATAGCAATAAATTTGTAAAGTCGAGACTGTGCTGTAATAATTTTTTTAAATGAACTATTTCGATGTCGGGAGACGAAATTTTGATTCTACGCTTAGAAATTAGTAAAATATTCATGTTTGACAATAAAACTCTGGGGATGTGATTTTTGGATTACACGGATATTAGAATACTTGGAAAGTGACAAGCAATAAATTAGAGAGTCGAGATTGTGTTGTAATAGTTTTTGAAAATGAACGATTTTGATGTCGCGAGATGAAATTTTGATTCTACAGTTAGAATTTAGTAAAATAGTTAGGTTTGATACCGAAACTCTGGCTATGTAATTTTTGGATTATACAGACACAAGAATACTGCACATTTTGCACTTTGACATTTAAGTATTTTGGTACTTTAGTTTTTTCTTTTAATTTATAGAAACCGTATAGTACACTAAACTTGGTCGGCTCATTTTGCTATTTTAGAACTTTGATGTTTTAGAATTTTGGTATTTTAGCATTTTGATTTTGGCATTATGGTGTTTTAGTTATTTTAGTGTCAACTTGCCTACTTTTTTATATATTGATTTGGTACAAAAGTTCTTTATTCTCACGTCATTAGATCAATAATTTCTGTTTCATGAACAGTGTTCCTTGAACATTTTTTCCTTAATACACTTTTCCTTACTGCATTTCCTTTTTCAGTTTGCACTTTTTTTTTCATTTTTTTGATAGTTTACTTCTTTGTTTTTTATGTTTATTATTTATTTCTTGTATCTTGTTTCCTTTAATTACTTTGCGCTCTTCATCCTTTGTTATTTGCTTTCTTATTACTTGCTTTAATTGCTCTGCTCCCTTTCATTTATTTTTTTCTTTGCTCCCTTTGTATGCCGTGTTTCATTTGCTCTCTTTTCTTTCTTTGATCTTTCGTTACGTTAGGTTTAATTTTCCTTCTGATTCCTTTCATCTTTTGAATTTTTGTTTTTTTTTATTTTCTTTACGTTATGTTTTCTCTCGTATGTTTCCTCTCTTTATTTAACTACCAGCCTTTGTATTCTGTGCACTTTCTGCTCTCACCCTCGTTGATTCTTTGATCTCTTAGCTTTCTTGTTTTTTATTCTCTTACATTATTTTGTGTGTTAAGGTCAAAAATCTTCATGAACAACGATTTAACAAGGAAAGAAGGAGATATACAAAAAAAGATAAGATTGATAGCGAAGTGTGAACTTGAAGAAGGAAAGACGATAAGAATGATCTATAAAAGGTAGAAGGAAATTTGAAAAGATGGAATGACGATACCGGGCGAATGGAAAATTTGTGAAGGAAAAAAACGAATAAAAACACAAAACGAAATAAAACATTTGATTTAAAGGAAAAGCAACAGAAGAAAAGGAAAATATTTTTTGAAGTATACAGGTTGAAATCGAAATACATGTAAAAAAATCTGGTAACACATTGTAACCCCCTTGGTTTGGGTTTTCCACTCCGTCCCTGTGTCGAGATAAAATTCTTTAAACTTTAGCTATAAAATCTATGCACGCCTATGGAAATTAAAATAACAAGGCACAAAGACAAGAAGTATTTTTTGCGACATATCTTTAGCTCATAAATATTTGACGAAAACTATGTCATCCTTTTTTTTTGAGATGCACCTCACTTACCTGACCTCAGTTCCGCTCCCGAGACCGTTCGTGTTTCGTTTTCCCGAAAAATGATCAAAAGGGGCAGGCGTTACCTTCCGCGTCGAGAGCTGCAAAACTTTTTAAGCATTGTGTTGTTTACGGACGAAGCGGGTTTTACACATGACGGGGTGCAAAACAGCAATCCGTATCAACCTCTGATGGGCAGGTGTCGTGGGTGATGATTTTTTGATTGGACCCCACGTGCTTCGCAATCAGCTGACAAAATGAGAGATTGAGCATTTATGACAACATTACTGAGGCAAGTAAGTCAAATTCTAGTCTAAGCAAATTAGACGAAAAAACAACGAATAGATGAAATAATTTATAAAGTTTTGAAATTTTGGTTATGAAGCTCTCAGCAAGGACCCAAAGACCCTTTTGTCGAAAGAACCGCCCCCGAACGTGACCTTATGGAGGTTTTCCCCATTTTTCTCCTAAACGGTAATTCCGACGAGAAAATGTTATCGGAATTATCTTCTCCATTCAACTCTGCATAAATCTCTCTTGATCTCATGAAGTTTTTGTCCAACGCGCATAAATGACGTTGGAAAATGAGTATCTTTCTCACCACGAAGGAAAAAATTGGTCCATTGCAAATATTTTATTCAATATGGACCTTGTACAGAAAAACTGCTCTACAATTTTGTTGGTTTTTGAGATAAACGGCACAAAAAACGGGAGTTGTCTACATAATAACATAATAAGTCCTATAAGATTTTCTTATCAATTTTTTGTCATGTCGACTTCTACTGTTACTTTGTTGCTTCATGAATGGCACAACTAGGATGGTTTAAAGTGTTTATGCCCCATTTTCACAGATGTGGCCCAGGGGAGAACCAAAAGACGCTTGGGACGAGATACGAACATTTGAAGTGGAACAAAAAAAAAACTCGAAAGAAGCGATTTCAACAGCGAAAATAGAAGAAGAAATAGGTGACTGAATGGAAAGAAACATATGGTGGCACAAGGAATGTAAAGAAATGAAAAGACTAGCCGGAAAGCAAATGATTAAATGGAAAATTGCAAAGGAATCGAGAGAAGAATACGAAAGGAAAGAAGAGAAAAGAAACGGGGAAATGGAAATGGAAAATTGGGAAAGTATCCAGAGAAGAATACCGGGCGCAACTAAAGAAATACAAAGACGCTTGTGAGAAAAAAAAACGAAAGAAAAGAAGGGAGAAGGAGAAGAGGTCAATCAACACAGTCTGGAAGAGAACGAAATGTGAAAAAGGGGGCAGACGAGACGATAACGATAGAAGAATGGAGAGAATACTGAAGAGATGATGGCCAGTGCTTGCAATCCTGTGTCAGTATTTTTTTTGAGGAGGATTGGTCTGTTGTTGTCTTGGCCTATGGCTTTTTTGTTTTTTCTCCGTCTTCGAGTGGGTGTTGGGGGAGTGGGTTTAGGGGGCTGAAAATAAAGTTGGTGGACTTGCGCGAGACTTCTTTAAAGAAGGTTTTGTTGTTAGCAGTGGCCTCGTTTCCTCCTCGTTGATGAGGGAATAGGTCATAGATAAATTTGGTGGCTTGTTTTATAGTGAGTTTGGGAGCTTCGGTTCGGTCTTCTTCGGCGTTTGCGGTTTCGTCGCTCTCGATTTTGTTGTTCATGAGGGACGATTGCTGCATTTTTCTCGAGGGCCAAAAGGATGTCGCGTTCCTCGGTGTTTAGGTCCACGCCGCGGGTGAAGAAAGAGAAGAATGACTTGGGTGAGATGTTTGTGGCTGGGGGTGTTGTTGAGGAATTTTTTTGTTGCTCTTGGGATGAGAGGCGGGGTTTTACCAGATGTTGCGCTACACTTCTGCTTCTTGTTATTCGCTGGCTCATCGGGCAGCACATAATGAAGAACAAATCGAACACAAGGGAGCAAGGTGGAGGACGAGGAACTAATGAGTGTCTACAAAAAAGAAATGTATTTTAAAGGAAGGAAAAACTCGATTAACGCAGTACTAGTTGAACGTTTTACTTTTTAGTACTTGAATTTCAATTTTATTTCAGACAATCAGAGATACAATCAGTCCATACCTACTACACACCCTGTCCTTACACTTCATTTCCTTATCGATTTACTTCCTTTCAAACCCTCCACGTACGAATATGAATGTCAGTCAATGACAATTTACTTTAAATGTCAGTGGGTGGTTCAAACCATCAAATTCTGCATTCCTTCACTTATGGTTAGATAAGGTCGTGTCAATCCACGGACTGTTTGCCCGAACAAACGTTCGATTTCAAGATGAGACCATTAAGTACAAATTCTTCACAGATGATCACAGCGTTGATCTTAATCTCCACTAATCACAGCTTCACCTTCAAAGGGACACCTTTCACCGGCCGCATGTCATAACTCTCCGGATGATATAACGAACTCTATAAAACTAAACGTAAAGTAAATCGCACAGCTACCAGCAGTAACTTAACATGAAAGAAGTTAATTGACTGTTGCAAACAAGCTTTCGGAACCGATCATTATCACACTGGGTCGATTAGAAGGAAATTACATCACTATGAACCGACAGATATGTATTTTCTCGGTAGCAGAAACTTGGTCAGTATTCCGGCTACTTTCCACGCGAATTCGCCGTTTTCCAACTTTCACTGTCAGCAATTCCAAATATTCAAAAACTGAATATTGAACCTTGGAACGGCGATTTTTCGGGACAGTACTATAATGTCACGCTTTACACTCTGGCAATTCCGGACAAACCCGTTTCTTATTAGAAGTGCTGGAAAAAAATCAAAACAAAGAATGAAATGTCAGTGCAGTTGCAACAGTGCGACCTAATTACCTCAAAAGATAGCGCACGCAAGAGTGGCGCTTCGTTACATATTAAGTTATTATGCGGCTATATCAGGTTAGTGAACAGCCATGAAAATTGGTTGGTTACTGTCTATTCAACGACTAATGCGAGTAATAGTAACATTTGTATAGTTGCTGAATTATGAAATACATCATAAAGCGAACATAAAAAACTGGTTTTGTACAAGTTGAAAGATACAAACATGTATACTGAAAGCTGGTCACTAAATATCCGATATTAAAAAAAGGCAACCCCACTGGGAATTTTGAGTGAGGTATATTTTGATTGACTTACAATAAAACAGTGGTCGTAAACTTTTTTAGTTTTAAATTTAATGCAATAACATTTGCGATGCCTGTGGGCTCTGAATTTTTAAATCATTAATGGAAAACCCGATACAAACTGGCTTCAAAGGATTTGGGAACAAAAATTAGAAACACAGTAAAAAAGAAATAAATAAAGTTTGTTGCGAATGTATTTTGAAGGAACAATAATTAAGGTAGGAATAACGTTGAGAACAACGTTTATTTAGTGGGCCGTGATATAAGTCTAGGGTAAAAGTCGTGCAGGATGCAGAATAAAAATTTTAGACCGATGGGGGAGGGGGATTGGCACCCCAATGGGCAATAGACAAATGTCCATTTCTCTGCCTAGACAGACAGTCTTTTTCTGTTTTTCTGCCGACCAACTGATCATACTTGCTGCCTAGGCAGACAATAGTATATTTTATTACAAGGCCAGAAACTGTCATTTTGCAACTTGCAAAACAGTTTCGTGCCGTGTGATAAACGAAACTTTTTCGGCCGACAAAAGATTTTCATTGTTCACTTTTGTAGGGGGGGCTCAAGTCTAAAGGGGACCTCATAACGCATGGGGGCCCTCGTGTCTCAAAGAGCCCCCAACGAACATAAAAGCTTGCATTGAAAAATCCCTAGTTTCCAATTTCTAGCCTAGGCTGGCAAATATCGTCGATTTGGACGACTTAAAAATAACTAGATTGAGACGGAGGCCGAAAAAATATTTTGTCTGCCGCCCAATTGATCACTTTTGCTGCGTAGACAAAATATTTTGTCTGCCGCTCAACTTACCAATCATGTGCTTTGAAAATTCGAGTGGCCTGTCGTATATCGGGTGTCCCAACTAAAATTTGTACCCCCCAACAATTCCAATTTCGAAAGGCTCAGAAGCAAACGCTTGAACAGGTCAATTTTGTTATTAAGGGGGACTAAATTCTACCAAACTTTCAAGTCTCAGATCCCACCCCTTGAGCCAGGGGAGTCACCGCGTTAAAAAATTTAAATGGCATGGGGAGTCGTGTGATAGATCATTTTAAAGCTTATTCAATTCTCTATCCAAACCTGCATTTATCGATTCCTTTCTACAAAAAAAAAAAACATGAAATCGATATTTTCCAAATCTACATAAAATACTCAACTAAAATTTGTACCCCCCAACCATTTCAATTTAGAAACATTTAGAAGAAACCACTCGAACAGGTCAATTTTGTTACCAAGGAGACCCAATTGTACCAAACTTTCAACTCTTAGATCTTACCCCTTTAGCCAGGGGAGCCACCCCCTTAAAAATTTAAATGGCATGGGGGGTCGCGTGATACATCATTTTAAAGCTTATTCAATTCTCTATCCAGATATGCTTTTATCGATTTGTTTCTACAAAAAAAACATGAATTTCTTATTTTCCAAATCAAGAGTATTTTATGTAGATTTGGAAAATAACAAATTCATATGCTCTTTTTTTGCAAAATCGAATAGATAAAAGTAGGTTTGGATAGAGAATTGAATAAGCTTTAAAATGATGTATCACACGACCCCCCATGCCATTTAAATTTTTTAAGGGGGTGGCTCCCCTGGCTAAAGGGGTGAGATCTAAGAGTTGAAAGTTTGGTACAATTGGGTCCCCCTTGATAACAAAATTAACCTGTTCGAGTGGTTTCTTCTAAGTCTTTCTAAATTGAAATTGTTGGGGGGTACAAATTTTAGTTGAGTATTTTATGTAGATTTGGAAAATATCGATTTCATGTTTTTCTTTTGTAGAAAAAAATTGATAAATGTAGGTCTGAATAGGGAATTGAATAAGCTTTAAAATGATGTATCACACGACCCCCATGCCATTTAAATTTTTTGAGGGGGTGGCTCCCCTGGGTCAAGGGGTGGGATTTAAGACTTGAAATCTTTTCCTTTTAACCTTTTAACCTTTTCGAGCGTTTTCTTCTGAATCTTTCGAAATTGGAATTTTTGGGAGGTACAAATTTTAGTTGGGACAGCCTGTATAATTTAGATTTTTTAAAATGTAAATTATTTCATTCTTTTAGGGATTTAGCGCCGAAGTTTACATTATTTTGAAGAAAATAGAATTTCACAAAACTTGTGTATGACGTTTTAGAAAATTTCTGAGTGGAATGTTCACTTTTAGACAGAAATTTATCTGTACATTGAGGTTAGTAAACTCTCAGATTTGTATTTCGTGGTTTCGGCGTTTGAAGAAAAAATAGCATGTTCCATTCGGAGAAAAGTGACTTGAAGCAATTTGAAAGCACTTGAAATGTATTGAGGTGAATTGAAGAAACTTAAAGAGAATTAAAAGAATTTTGAATCGGCTTTGAAAAGACTTGGAATGTCTTGAAACGACTCAAAGACTTCAAGCGACTTGAAACGACATGAAATGTTTTGAAAGCAATTGAAGAGATTTGAAATGACTTGAAAAGGCACTGAAAGCGACTTGAAGAAATTTGAAACGACTTGAATTTGAATTTGAAATGTCTTGAAGGGATTGGAAGCGTTGGAAGCGACTTGAAAAGACTTGAAATGTCTTGAAAAAGCGACCTGGGAAGATTTGATATATATCTTGTTTGATATATCCGTTTTGAACGGATTTGAAGCGACTTGAAATGTCTTAAAGAGTCTTGAAGCGACCTGGGGAGACTTCAAATATTTTGAAGGAACGGGAAGCTACTTGAAAAGACTTAAAGAGTCTTGAAGCGACCTGGGAAGATTTGAAATGTTTTGGATGGAATTGAAGCGACTTGAAAAGACTGGAAATGTCTTGAACAATCTTGAAGCGACCTGGGAAGATTTGATATATCTTGAAGGGTTTGGAAGTGAAATGGGAAGATTTGAAATGTTTTGGATGGAATTGAAGCGACTTGAAATGTCTTGAACAGTCTGGAAGCGACATGAGAAGATTTGATCTATCTTAACGGGATTGGAAGCGACTTAAAAAGACATGAAATGTCTGGAAAATACTTGAAGAGTCTTGGAGCTATCTGGGAACACTTTAAATAATATCTTGAAGGAACTCGAAAAGACTTGAAAAACGTTGACGGGACTTGAAAGGATTTGAAATGACTTGAAACGAGTTGAAAGACTTGAAGCGAAATGAAAAAAAAACTTGAGATGTTTTGGAGGGACTTGGGGTGACTTGAAATGTTTTGAACGGAATTGAAGCGACTTAAAATGTCTTGAAGAGTCTTGAAGCGACCTGGGAAGACTTGAAATGTTTTGGAGGGAATTGAAGCGACTTGAAAAGACTAGAAATGTTTTGAACAGTATTGAAGGGGCCTGGGAAGATTTGATATATCTTAAAGGGATTGGAAGCGACTTGAAAAGACATGAAATGTCTGGAAAATACTTGAATACTTGAAGAGTTTTGCATACTTGTAATACCTTGAAGCGACTTGAAAGGATCTGAAATGTTTTGAAACGACTTGAAAGACTTGAAGCACATTGAAAAAAAAACTTAAGATATTTTGAAGGGACTTGAGGTGACTTGAAATGTTTTGAGGGGGATTGAAGCGACTTGAAAAGTCTTGAAGCGACCTGGGAAGACTTCAAATATTCTGAAGGAACGGGAAGCTGCTTGAAAAGACTTGAAGAGTCTTGAAGCGACCTGGGAAGATTTGAAATGTTTTTGATGGAATTGAAGCAACTTTAAAAGACTGGAAATGTCTTGAACAGTCTTGAAGCGACCTGGGAAGGTTTGATAAATCTTGAAGGGTTTTGAAGTGACCTGGACAGATTTGAAATGTTTTGGATGGAATTGAAGCGACTTGAAAAATCTTGAAATGTCTTGAACAGTCTGGAAGCCACCTGAGAAGATTTGATATATCTTAACGGGATTGGAAGCTAATTAAAAAGACATGAAATGTCTGCAAAATACTTAAAGAGTCTTGGAGCGATCTGGGAACACTTTAAATAATGTCTTGAAGGGACTCGAAGCCAATTGAAACGACTTGAAATAGCTTGAAAGGACTTGAAAGGGTTTGAAATGACTTGAAACGACTTGAAAGGCTTGAAGCGGATTTAAAAAAAAACTTGAGATGTTTTGAAGGGACCTGAGGTGACTTGAAATGTTTTGAAGGGGATTGAAGCGACTTGAAAAGTCTTAAAATGTCTTGAAGAGGCCTAAAGCAAACTGGGAAGACTTTAAATATTTTGATGGGACGGGAAGCTACTTGAAAAGACTTGAAGAGTCTTGAAGCGACCTGGGAAGATTTGAAATGTTTTTGATGGAATTGAAGCGACTTGAAAAGACTGGAAATGTCTTGAACAGTCTTGAAGCGACCTGGGAAGGTTTGATAAATCTTGAAGGGTTTTGAAGTGACCTGGACAGATTTGAAATGTTTTGGATGGAATTGAAGCGACTTGAAAAATCTTGAAATGTCTTGAACAGTCTGGTAGCGACCTGAGAAGATTTGATATATCTTAACGGGATTGGAAGCTAATTAAAAAGACATGAAATGTCTGGAAAATACTTAAAGAGTCTTGGAGCGATCTGGGAACACTTTAAATAATATCTTGAAGGGACTCGAAGCCAATTGAAACGACTTGAAATAGCTTGAAGGGACTTGAAAGGGTTTGAAATGACTTGAAACGACTTGAAAGGCTTGAAGCGGATTTAAAAAAAAACTTGAGATGTTTTGAAGGGACTTGAGGTGACTTGAAATGTTTTGAAGGGTATTGAAGCGACTTGAAATGTCTTGAAGAGGCCTGAAGCGACCTGGGAAGACTTCAAATATTTTGAAGGGACGGGAAGCTACTTGAAAAGACTTAAAGAGTCTTGAAGCGACCTGGGAAGATTTGAAATGTTTTTGATGGAATTGAAGCGACTTGAAAAGACTGGAAATGTCTTGAACAGTCTTGAAGCGACCTGGGAAGGTTTGATAAATCTTGAAGGGTTTTGAAGTGACCTGGACAGATTTGAAATGTTTTGGATGGAATTGAAGCGACCTGAAAAATCTAGAAATGTCTTGAACAGTCTGGAAGAGACCTGAGAAGATTTGATATATCTTAACGGGATTGGAAGCTAATTAAAAAGACATGAAATGTCTGGAAAATACTTGAAGAGTCTTGGAGCGATGTGGGAACACTTTAAATAATATCTTGAAATGACTCGAAGCCAATTGAAACGACTTGAAATACTTTTAAGGGACTTGAAAGGATTTGAAATGACTTGAAACGACTTGAAAGACTTGAAGCGAATTGAAAAAAAAACTGAGATGTTTTGGAGGGACTTGAGGTGACTTAAAATATTTTGAACGGAATTCAAGCGACTTGAAAAGTCTTGAAATGTATTGAAGAGTCTTGAAGCGACCTGGAAAGACTTCAAATATTTTGAAAGGACGGGAAGCTAGTTTAAAAGACTTAAAGAGTCTTGACGCAACCTGGGAAGATTTGAAATGTTTTGGATGGAATTGAAGCGACTTGAAAAGACTGAAAATGTCTTGAACAGTCTTGAAGCGGTCTAAGACCATTTGCTATATCTTACAGGGATTGGAAGCGACTTGGAAAGACATGAAATATCTGGAAAATACTTGAAGAGTCTTGGAGTGATCTGGTAACACTTTAAATAATATCTTGAAGGGACTGGAAGCCATTTGAAAAGACTTGAAATACCTTGAAAGGACTTGAAAGGATGTGAAATGACTTGAAAGGACTTAAAAGACTTGAAGCGAATTAAAAAAAAAATCGAGATGTTTTGGAGGGAATTGAAGCGACTTGAAAAGTCTTGAAAAGTTTTGAAGAGTCTTGAACTGACCTGGGAAGACTTCAAATATTTTGAAAGGACGGAAGGCTACTTGAAAAGATTTGAAGAGTCTTGAAGCGACCTGGGAAGATTTGAAATGTTTTGGATGAAATTGAAGCGACTTGAAAAGACTGGAAATGTTTTGAACACTATTGAAGCGGTCTGGGAAGATTTGCTATATCTTACAGGGATTGGAAGCGACTTGAAAAGACATAAAATATCTGGAAAATACTTGAAGAGTCTTGGTGTGATCTGGGAACACTTTAAATAATATCTTGAATTGACTGGAAGCCATTTGAAACGACTTGAAATAGTTTGAAGGGACTTGAAAGGATTTGTAATGACCTCAAACAACTTGAAAGACTTGAAGCGAATTGAAAAAAAAACTTAAGATGTTTTAAAGGGACTTGAGTGACTTGAAATGTCTTGAAGAGTCTTGAAGCAACCTGGGAAGACTTCAAATATTTTGAAAGGGCGGGAGGCTACTTGAAAAGATTTGAAGAGTCTTGAAGCGACCTGGGAAGATTTGAAATGTTTTGAATGGAATTAAAGCGACTTGAAAAGACTGGAAATGTCTTGAACCCTATTGAAGCGGCCTGGGAACATTTGATATATTTTAAATTTTGTTATATTGGAAGCGACTTGAAAAGACATGTAATACGTTGAAGCGATTTGAAAGGATTTGAAATGTCTTGAAACGACTTGAAAGACTTGAAGCGAATTGAAAAAAACTTGAGATGTTTTGAAGTAACTTGAGATGACTTGAAATGTTTTGAAGGGGATTGAAACAACTTGAAAAGTCTTGAAATGTCTTGAAGAATCTTGAAGCGACCTGGGAAGATTTGATATATCTTGAAGGGTTTGTAAGCGACCTGGGAAGATTTGAAATGTTTTGGATGGGATTGAAGCGACTTGAAAAGTCTTGAACAGTCTGGAAGCGACCTGGGAAGATTTGATATGTCTTAACGGGTTTGGAAGAGACTTGAAAAGACTCGTAATACCTTGAACCGATTTGAAATTATTTGAAATCTGTTGAAACGACTTGAAAGACTTGAAGCGAATTGAAATAAACTTGAGATGTTTTGAAGGGACTTGAGGTGACTTGAAATGTTTTCAAGAGGATTGAAGCGACTTGAAAAGTCTTGAAATGTCTTGAAGCGACCTGGGAAGATTTGATATATCTCAACAGGATTGGAAGCGACTTAAAAAGACATGAAATGTCTGGAAAATACTTGAAGAGTCTTGGAGCGATCTGGGAACACTTTAAATAATATCTTGAAGGGACTCGAAGCCACTTGAAACGACTTGAAATACTTCGTAGGGACTTGAAAGGATTTGTAATGACCTCAAACAACTTGAAAGACTTGAAGCGAATTGAAAAAAAAACTTAAGATGTTTTAAAGGGACTTGAGTGACTTGAAATGTCTTGAAGAGTCTTGAAGCAACCTGGGAACACCTTAAATAATATCTTGAAGCAATTCGAAGCCACTTGAAACGACTTGAAATACCTTGAAAGAATTTGAAATTACTTGAAACGACTTGATAGACTTGAAGCGAATTGAAAAAAAAACTCGAGATATTTTGGAGGGACTTGAGTGACTTGAAATGTTTTGGAGGGAATTGAAGCGACTTGAAAAGACTGGAAATATCTTGAACAGTCTTGAAGTGGCCTGGGAAGATTTGATATATCTTAAAGGGCTTGGACTTGAAAAGACATGAAATATCTGGAAAATACTTGAAGAGTCTTGGAGCGATCTGGGAACACTTTAAATAATATCGTGAAGGGACTGGAAGCCAATTGAAAAGACTTGAAATACCTTGAAGGGACTTGAAAGGATGTGAAATGACTTGAAAGACTTGAAGCGAATTGAAAAAAAAAACTGAAATGTTTTGGAGGGACTTGAGGTGACTTGAAATGTTTTGAACGGAATTGAAGCGACTTGAAAAATCTTGAAATGTTTTGAAGAGTCTTGAAGCGACCTGGGAAGACTTCAAATATTTTGAAAAAACATGAAGCTAGTTGAAAAGACTTGAAGAGTCTGGAAGCACCCTGCGAAGATTTGAAGTGTTTTGGATGGAATTGAAGCGACTTGAAAAGACTGGAAATATCTTGAACAGTCTTGAACTGGCCTGGGAAGATTTGATATATCTTAAAGGGCTTGGAAGCGACTTGAAAAGACATGAAATATCTGGAAAATACTTGAAGAGTCTTGGAGCGATCTGGGAACACCTTAAATAATATCTTGAATGGACTGGAAGCCAATTGAAAAGACTTGAAATACCTTGAAAGGACTTGAAAGGATGTGAAATGACCTGAAACGACTTGAAAGACTTGAAGCGAATTAAAAAAAAACCTGAGATGTTTTGGAGGGACTTGAGGTGACTTAAAAGGTTTTGAACGGAATTGAAGCGACTTGAAAAGTCTTCAAATGTTTTGAAAAGTCTTGAAGCGACCTGGGAAGACTTCAAATATTTTGCAGGGACGGGAGGCGACTTGAAAAGACTTGAAGAGTTTTCAAGCGACCTGGGAAGATTTGAAATGTTTTGGATGGGATTGAAGCGACTTGAAAAGACTGGAAATGTCTTGAACACTATTGAAGCCGCCTGGGAACATTTGATATATCTTAAAGGGATTGGAAGCGACTTGAAATGACATGAAATATCTGGAAAATACTTGAAGAGTCTTGGAGCGATCTGGGAACAGTTTAAATAATATCTTGAAAGGACTGGAAGCCAATTGAAAAGACTTTTAATACCTTGAAAGGACTTGAAAGGATGTGATGAAATGACTTGAAAGACTTGAAGCCAATTAAAAAAAAACTGAAATGTTTTGGAGGGACTTGAGGTGACTTAAAATGTTTTGAACGGAATTCAAGCGACTTGAAAAGTCTTGAAATGTTTTGAAAAGTCTTGAAGCGACCTGGGAAGACTTCAAATATTTTGAAGCGACGGAAGGCTACTTGAAAAGACTTGAAGAGTCTTGAAGCGACCTGGGAAGATTTGAAATGTTTTTGATGGAATTGAAGCAACTTGAAAAGACTGGAAATGTCTTGAACAGTATTGAAGCGGCCTGGGAAGATTTGGTATATCTTAAAGGGACGGGAAGATCCTTGGAAAAGATTTGAAGAGTCTTGAAGCGACCTGAGAAGATTTGAAATGTTTTGGATGGGATTGAAGCGACTTGAAAAGACTGGAAATGTTTTGAACAGTCTTGAAGCGGCCTGGGAAGATTTGATATATCTTAAAGGGATTGGAAGCGACTTGAAAAGACATGAAATGTCTGGCAAATACTTGAATACTTGAAGAGTCTTGGAGACTTGTAATACCTTGAAGCGACTTGAAAGGATTTGAATTGTCTTGAAATGACTTGAAAGACTTGAAGCGAATTGAAAAAAAAACTTAAGATGTTTTGAAGGGACTTTAAATATTTATCCGACCTTAAACTTATAAGTAACTTAGTAGGTACTTCTATTTGTGAATTATTAAAAAAATATTTATAACAGTGGCCTGTACTACCGACTGGTGCAGATAAAAATGAAGTAAATATAAAGGAAAGGACAGAGAAAATTGAAGAAATCAGCAAAGAAGAAGAAGAGAGTTACCAACGAAAGGTGTGGATAAATTGGTTGGAGAGAGAAAGAAAAAATCCTGGGAAAGAAGACGAATCAATCTATGTATATAATTAAAATGGAATGCTGTTCATTGGTATGCGCATCACTTGAGAACGGCTGGACCGATTTGGCTGTTTTTTTAATATTTGAAATAGTCCAAATAAGGCTTTTACGGAAATACAAATTGGAAAAATTCGGGAAAAACTGAAAGTGCTTTTTTTCTATGAGATTTTTGTATGAACTTAAGACCATAAGTCACGATTCAAACAACGAGTACAATTCTTTTTTGTTATGGTCCTGTAAATTCTGAAAATTCGGACAAACTAAAGAAACATCATTTTTGTATGCACTCTCGATCATAACTGACGATATAGAAACGACATTATATTTGGTTGCTTTTTTTTTGTTTGTTTTGTTCGTTATGCTCCCGGGATGGAAATACGTAACTCAATTGAATGTTTTCAATTAAAAATAAAAATCGGGAAGATCTGGAGGAAAATCAGAAAAAACGCATTCCAGTCTAAATTAAAATAGAAGTATCTATACTTTTGTGTTGTTTTGCGATCTGTCCAAAAACAAATGTATTGACATTTGGGCTGGACAACGTCTGCATAGCAAGATCTCTAGAAGCAGATAAGAAAATTGACAGTGAAATGGAGAAAATCATGGATAAGTTGGAAGAAAGAAGAAGGAAGAAATGAATGAGATACGGAGAGAAAACTAAGAAATTAACTAAGAGAGAGTTGGAAACACAAAGAGAAGAATTTAAGGAGAAAGAGAAAAGATGGGAGGCAGAGAAAACAGGTTCAGAGAGACACAGAGAGAGAGTGACACAGCTGGAAGGGAAAGTGTGTGAGGAAAAGAGAAGGAGAAAGAAAAATATTGTGAGAGTATAGAGGGTTTTCTAAGAAAAAATGTAGGAGAGGTCGAAAATCACAAACTGTTACAGTATAAATAAAGATGAAGTATTGGTAGAAATGGAAAATTAGGAGGGAAAGAAAAAACTGATGAAGCAAAAAGGAAAACTAATGGAAATGAAAGAAACAGAGATGTAAGTAAGACAGTTACTGAAGAAATTAAGAGGCATTACGAGAGACTAGGGGTAACAGGAAAAAAGAACAAGAGGGAAAGTAAGTGAGAAGATTGGCGTAGGGCAAATAAAAATTTGTATGTTATAAAGGTAACGTAAGTGGGTACTACTATATAGGATGCTGCTTTATTTTATCATGCGTTCAATAAAAAACCACGTTAAGTGGGCCATGGATTAAAAAACGTATGGCGTAGATGGTGACAAATTTGTCACCTGACATCTGACCTTTGGACATCTCAGATTATTAGATTGGGGAGGTTTTTATGGTGGTGCCCCCGTGCTCCCACTAGCCAGAGCTTGTCAAGGCTCCTGTCCAAGGCTTGCTTCGTCGTCGATTTTTGTTGAACGCACGTTATTTAGTTAACAAACGGTATCAAAGCAATGACGTTATACTTATGGATAAACATCTTTAAAATAAAGTCATATAGGCTCACAGATCAATTGCTTATCAACGCCTACGGCGTACGATAAAATCGGAGTCATGTAAAATTACTCTATTGTTAAAATGGTGTGACGAATGACCACATCTTCACATTAAAATCAATCATATACAAACAATTATTATCAGGAGGAAAAAAGTGGCATTTATGGACATGGAGAGAGCTTTAGGTCATGTCCCAGGAAGCTAATTGTGGGCGAAAAGAAAGGTCAACGATAAACTAGTAAAATTACTAAATTAGTAACTCACCTACATGAGGAATTTTTATAAATGAAACAAATAAAAGAATTTGAATAATTTTATATAATCAAAATTTAGGAAACAATTATACAATGTGCAAATAACATTTTTATCTAGCAAGTTGGCCATGCATTTGTGACGTAGCAGTTTCCTAGATAAAAAAGGCTAAAACAAATAGGAAGGAAAAAACAGGCACAAACTCAAAATCTCAAAACGACAACGAACATGATTAATGGCTGTCAAACCAAAACTTTGGTGACAATCCAAGTCAAATACTGAGTATACTGACAAGAAAAGCTGTTTTCTTTCCTTTTCACTTGCTCTTCAGTTGCTCACCGCACTCACTCGCTTCTTTGATAAAAAAAATTATTGATTAATTTTTTTTTTTAAATTAATTTAATGGTAATGATAGATTTTACAGTTATTGTACACAATTTGTTCCTATGTAACATTCGAAGAAAATGACTCCTGTGATGGATGCCGCCGTAGCAGTGTTGGAAGTCGAAAAAGTATTATCAATTATATTTGCGTGTTGTGATATTTGAATGAATCAGGACTCTGTAACAATTAAGAACAAAGGCTTTGAAAACACCACTTTTCTTTTTAATTTATATCTCAATGACCTTTCAAACCAGCGTCATCGTTTTCTCACAACAGGTTTGAAATGCAGTACTTCATCCTAACGAGAATTTATAATTTCATATCGCTGTTCCTTATTCGGTTAACTTGATGGAATGTTCATTGAAAGAAACGGTATTGATGTATAGATCAAAACAACAAGTACATGAATAAGAACATGCAAATGCCTCGTTATTTTTAGCCGCCGTTTCAGGATGATATTATTTATGCATCTGCGTACATAGCAACTCCTCCATTTCATGCTCTGATAAACGCCTTCGCCGAAGGACGCGTAACTGTGATGGAACACGGGCGACCGCTATCCGGATAACTGGAGTGACATTCACGCCGTTAGGATAATATCGCGAAATATTACTACCATAATGAATATTGTGACCAGCGATTAATTCGCTCATTGTCTTGTTCCCTTACGTAATTTACGGTCAACAAAAACACCCACACTCTTATATAGGTGAATGTCTCGCTCCACATCGATAAGCATCGCACAAAATTCAAATTAGAGTAGTTTATTTGGCGCGGTGGATTTTGAACTTAGACAAAAGTGAAAGTAATTAATTCCTTGACTTTCGTGCTTTTCCATGTGGCTTTAAGGCCTCGCGGTTGACCGGCGTTGCGAAATTATCGCAAAACTAGTTCGGTTTCAAAATCACCCACATCGTTTCGACTACAATCGGATTCTTTTTGTTTCAGCGGCCTAGCAATGCCATGCTATACCAGAATGAAGACCATATATCTGCGAGGTAAGTGTTTCTCACATTACCCATGCATTTTTATTCCGCTGTAGATGGACAAAAGTCATCGAGTGCTTTATCGCGGTATTTGAAGCCGGTATTGTTTCGATACATAAAAGAAGATAATATCGGTATGGATGTAGATGTTATTACGTGCCACTGCTATAAAAGTGCAATCATGAATTTCTGACTCCTTTTTTGATGGAAATTTTCATTTGTCGAGTGGAAGACTTAATGGTGCTCTTAACGATCCGAGTGCAGAAGAGATCCCACAGTTAACTTCTTTAATTGGAAAATAATTACAACCACGCATTTTGATAAGGTTTTGCAATAATGCTAGTTATGTGAATTGATTAATATTATTCGTCGTTATCGATAGTGAAAACAGATGTGTTCAGTTACCTCGACAAGTTGACTTCCTCTCATAAATACTAAACAAATCTATAAAGTAATGATAATGACCTGACGTCATTTTTCAGGACCAATATGAATGGTTTACTCAATGTGTCACTGTTAGTCGTGTTCCGGTAGAATAATATAAGAAAAGAAAAATACAGTAAGTCGTTTCCATTAATTAGTTAATCCATTAGTCACATATTTAAGTCACCCTGTATCTGTAGTTTTTGGGCATTTACCTTTTCCGATTATTACATTTCTTCAGTTTCCACTAGATAATATTTTTACATTTTTCCAGTTTTGTACTACACATTTCTTTTCTCTTATTACATATTGTAACAGTACGCTCTCCGTTAGAGCCGAAGACCAACGCTCTTTATAAAAGGGCTGTTCCTACCTCGGAATAGCCAGAGCCACTGACTTACTCGCACTCTTCTACATACAGTTGCACCCCGATAAGCGCACTGGTTGCCGGTCTTTAATTTTTTTCAAGTTTAGCTTCATATTATAGTTTAATTTGCTTGTTTGTAGTCATTTATCTATGTTTTTCCATTTTCTTTTATTTTACTTACTATTGAACTTTTTCCTAACTCCACAGTGTTTCCTTATTGTATTATCGCAATGGCGCTGTATATTTCTATCTGTAATTTTTATTTCCATCTTTATTATGTTTTGCCCATTTTCTTTACATTATAATGCAATAATACGATATTTATCACTTTTAGGCATTTTTCATTCTCTGCTTTTGTTTATTTAATATCATTTTTATAATATTAATATTATAATCTTTTTAATCGCATAGTTTGTACATTCGTGTTAATTTTTATTTATTCCCTTTCTGCTGTTCTTCATGCTTTCATATTTTTTATTTGTCTGCATTTTTTCAAAGAGTGCGCGTCACGAAATTTTTCTTCTTTCATTAAGTGTACTATAAATGTAAATGCACCTCGAACCTTCGCATTTATGCCTCGTACAAAAGACTCTCATTGTAACATACTGTTAAGATCAACTAGAACAAAACGCTTAATTAAATGTAAAGAGAGAAGTCTCCAGAAAATATACTAATGACATTTCAGCCAGATACATTACTGCCGGACACTGACCGCAGTCAAACGGCCAGGGTTCTACTTACTTTAAAACCATGAACATTTTTATCTGTTGCATAGATCCACTCTTCATTTTGCAGTTCATCTTCTCCCGCCGCTTTTCGTTTCTTCATTCTTCCTATCCCCCTCTTAATCACTTCCTTCGTAATCTCTTCCCCTTTTTCTTGTTCTCTGGTTTCTGCTCCCTTCTGTTTTCTTTCCATTTCGTCCTTTCCGTCTAGTAATTCGTTAAAGTATTCTTTCCATTCTTCTATCCTTATCTTCTCGTCTGCCCTTTTTTTCACTTTTCGTTCTCTGTTTATGTATTTCCAAACTTCTTCTTCTGTTTTGATTGATCTAATTTCCTCTTCTTCTTCTCTTTTCTTTTCTTCCTTCTTTTTCACATAAGTGACTTTGTATTTCTGTAATTGCGTCCGGTATTCTTCTCTCGATCCCTTCCCATTTCTCCATTTTCTCCTTTGCTTTCTGGCTAGTCTTTTCAATTCTTTGCATTCTTTATAATATATTTCTGATTCCTATACATATACAAGCAAACTTAACAATTATAATAATAAAAAAAACTAAATAAAATTCTCTATTTCTTCTCCCCTCCCCTTTACTCTTCTCCCTTCTCCCCCCTCTTCCATACCTCTTTCATCCATTTACTTTCCTTTCCATCTACATTCAGTATTTTCTCTCTTTCTTTCCTCTCTCTTTGTTTCATCTCACTGCACTCGTTCTACATATGCTCAATCGTCTCTCTTTCATCACAGCACATTCTACACATTCTTCCTCCATCTACTGCCCAATACCTATTTTCCCTCTCTTAATTTCCGCACCTAAACCTCGCCATCATCTTTCTTTCTTTCTCGCTCTCCCTCCCCAAATACTTCGGTACTTCCTCGATCATGCATCTTCCGTACTTCCCGTTGTATCTGGATTCTCTAATTCTTTCTCTCCTCTCTTGTCTATCCGTATCCTTATCTCTTTCACTTAGTTCTACATTCATCCACACGCCTCTTTCTCTCAGTCTCTCTATTTCTTTGCTTGCATACCCATTCCTCCTGTAGTAATTCTCCCTATCATTCTTCTCTGAATTCTTCTTTTTTTCTCTCCAGCACTCCTTTAGTATCCTACATTCTTTCCTCCCTTCCATCCTGTCTTCGAACTTGACCGCTCTTTTTCCCGCTTTCACTTTCAACCTATTCCTCTTGCATTCTTCTCTCACTATGTACCCTGGCGTTTCTCTCTCCACTCCTAGCACCCACCTCCGATATTTCTCTTGCACCCTCTCTATCTCCTCTTGTTCTTTCCATCCCCAGAACTCTGCTCCGTACAACAACACGCTTTCAATAAGACTTTCAAACATCATCATTCTCCTCTTAAAATCGCCTCCCCACCTTCTCTTTTCTATTCCCCATACACATCCTATTACCTGGTTCGCTTTTCTTGCCAGTTCTCTAATATGTGCCTTCTCTGTGGCTCTTTCATTGAACACATACCCCAAGTATTTGAATTCTTTTACTTGTTCTATTACTTCTACCTCCCACCTCCAATCACTCTCTTCGTTCTTCCTCTTTCTCTTATTGAACACCAGCATTCTTGCTTTCTCTACATTCACTTCTAGTCTTTTCTTCTTCACATATTTTCCTAAACTCTTTATCATTTCCTTCATTTCTTTTTCACTCTTTGCCACCATTACCACATCATCCGCAAACGCCAGGCTCCACACTTTTTTTCTACCTACCACACACCCCCCCGCTTGTGCTTTTTCTAACATTCCGTCCATATCGGCCACATACATCGTGAACAACAAGGGGCTGAGCGGGCAACCTTGCCTCACTCCCTTTGTTGTCAGAAACCATTCACTTTCTCTCCCCCTACCTTCACTTTACTTTTTGTCTTCTCATATATCTCCTCCACCTTTTTTACCAGCCATTCATTTACCCCTTTCTCCCTCAGGCACTCAAACATCCTCTCTCTGTCCACCTTGTCAAAAGCCGCCTTGAAGTCTACGAATAATGCATACACCCTCCCCCCTTTCTTCTTTAACTCACTCTTCGTCAAATGGTCCAGGATGATACATTATCCATAGTTCCCCTCCGCTCTCTAAATCCTGCTTGGCTGTCTGGTAATGCTCCCTTTTCCTCTATCTCTCTGCTCATCCTTTCATTCAGAATTGATGCATACAACTTGTACCCTGTGTTTAGGAGAGTTATCCCTCGGTAATTTTTTACTTTATTTTTCTCCCCTTTTTTGTAAATGGGGTAAATTACCCCCTCTCTCCACCCTACCGGGAATCCTTATCCTCTCCACACCCCATTCATTACCTCCACCAGCCTCTCTAGCACTCTTCTCGTCCCATACATCCACGACTCATTCTGTATTCTATCCCTCCCTGGTGCATTCCCTTTCTTCAGTTTCTTCACATGCCTCTCCACCTCTTCCATTGTAATTTCTTCTCCTTCAGGTTCCACTCGGTTTCTCTTCGTCTCTATTTCCGTTTTCTTTTTTTCCTTTTCTCCCTCCAGCAGCCTCCTGAAGTACTCCTCCCACTCATTCATTGTTATCTCCTCGCTCGCATTTTCTTTTTTTTTTCTCTTTCTATTAATATAGTTCCATACCTCCTTCTCTGTTCTTATTGCTTTTATATCTTCCTCCTCTCTCTCCTTCTTCTGCCTCTTCTTCTCCCTGCATGTCTCTCTGTATCTTCCTTTCGCTTCTAAAAAGCCACTTCTGTTCCCTTTAGTCTTTCTCCACTTTCTTAGTTCTTTTATTGCTTCCTTTTTACGTTGCTCACATTCTTTGTCCCACCATTTATTCTTTCTTTTTGTTCCTCCACCTCTTACTGTTATTTCTCTTCTTGTCGCTGCTTTTTCCAATATTTCTACCAATTCTTTCTCCTTTTTCCCTACCTCTTGTTCTTTAAATCTTGCTTTTTCCAGTCTTCTCTTATACTCTTCCACCCCTTGCTCGTCCCATACTTTAATTATCACTTTCCGCATTTCCTCTATTTTTTCTTCTCCTCCTCTCTTCTCTCTCCCCCTTCCTATACTTATCTCTATAGGCAGATGGCCTGACTCTACTCTTTCCCCTATTCTGAATTCTTCGACTTCTTCCCATGCTTCTTCGTTTACTATTCCGTAGTCTCTCCTCTACCGCCTATGTAGGTCCATTCTCCTTCTTCGTCCCCTTGTTTATTTCCATTCAGAACTTCCCGTCCTTTTTCTTCTATCCATTCCATCAACTTCTTCCCTTCCGCGTTTTCTTTCTTGTCTTTGGATTTTCTTTTTCCCTCTCCTCTCTCTTCTTCCCAATCCCTGGCTCCTCTTTCCCCAATTCTCCCGTTAAAATCCCCTCCCAGAAGCAGACATTCTTCCCTGTTGTCTTTTAATGTTTCTTCTATCTTGCTTATTGTTTCTTTCATCTCTTTGCTGTACACTGTCACTATTTTCCACCATTTACTGTCTATTTTAACGTTTCTCACCATGTGACCTTCCTCTTCTCCCTTCTTTTTAGTATTCTCTTTTATTCCTTTTTTTACCCCTGTTATTATTCCCCCTGCTGCTCTTCCTTTTTTCTTTCCCCTTCTCGCCCCTTGACATTCCCACTTGAACTCCTTTGGTAACAGTTTTTTTATTTTTTCCCAGCTTTCTGACCATGTTTCTGTTAATCCAAAAATATCGAACTCCTCCACACTGTCCCAAAAATCTTCTTCTTTTATTCCTAGTCCCGCTACATTCCAAAATAGTGCCCTCACCCCTGTTTTTCTCGTTAGCTTCTTTGATTTTCCACTTCCTTCCTTAGTTTCCCTCCTACTTCCTTCTTTGTTTCTTTTTTCCCGTTTTATTGTCCTTTTTACTTTGCCGTTGTCCCCCTTTTTCCCTCCTGCCCTTCGTCTTCTTATTGGAAAACCTCTAGTCTCGCTCTCTTTTCATTCCATCTCCATTGCTCCCCGTCCACTATTAATTTCCTGTATCCCACTCTTACTTCTTTCCCTTCTTCCCTTTTTTTCTTCGCCATACTTCTTAGTTTCTTCTGTAAATCTCTTTCTTCCTTTGTGAGGTCGTTGTCTATGTATATCCCCCTTGTTTCCCTCTTCTCCCTCAATTTTCCTTTGTGCTTCATTATTTTTTCCTTCTCACCCCATCCCTCCATCTCCACCAATACTTGATCCTTGTTAATCCTGTAACAATCTTTTACTTTACTATCCTCTACATTTTCCTTCAAAAACTTCTCTACATCCTCTTTTTTTTACATGACTTTTTCTTTCCCCGTCCCATCCTGTTATCACGATGTTGTTCTTCCTCTTTCTTCTCTCTTCGATTTCCATTCTCTCTTCCAGCTTTTCCACTCTCTCCTTCCACCAGTCTCTCTCTTCTTCCAATCTCTATTCCTTCTCTTTAAATGCTTCTCTCTGCCTCTCTATCTCTCTCTTGAGTTCCTTGTTTTCTTGTCTTATTTCTTTCATCTCCTCCTTCATCTCTTGCAACAGCTCCAATATTTTTTTCTCCATCTCTGTGTCCGTTTCCTTCTCTTTCTCTCATGTCTTCTGTGTTTTCTTTACTCCAGGAGACCTCGCCGTCTTTTTACTTTTTTGAAAAAAATTCTCTTCCTCCTCTTCTTGTTTTTCTGTTCTACTCTCCCCTTTTCTCTTTCTTTTCCTTTCCTCCAGGTAAGAGTCCAGGCTTCCCTGACTGAGCGAGCGGTTTCTATCGTCTTTGTTCATCCGCTTCCTGTGGCGCCTCCTAGATGTCGTTATCTTCCGGCTTCGCCGATTTATTCTTTTTCCTGACTATATCGCCTCTTCCCTGCCCAATTCTTTCTTCCTACCTTTCTCTAATACCTCTTCTCGCTTTTCTCAATATTTTCTCTAATTTTTTCTTTATATCACCTTCTATTTCTCTATTTTTCGCTACGTAACCTCTCTACCACGTGTTTACCTTCAGCTCGGTAATACAGGAATCCCAGCATCTTTGCATTCTTTATCCCACCATCTATTTCTTCCCATTCTGTCTCTTACTTCTACTTCTATTTTCTTTGTTATCGCTTCTCTCATTCTCCTTTCGAGTTCTTTCATTTTGTTTCGGTGTCTTTTTTTTCTTTTTCTCTTTCAATATGTTGTAGCCCACTTCTGTACTTTTGTATGCTTTCTTCTTCCCAGATTGTTTTTATAATTGTTCGTCGTATATAAAGTGTATTTTTTTACATCTGATTTATCTTACAAATAAAGAAAATTAAAATAACATCTATTATAAAGAAAGAAGAAGAAACCAGGTCCCCTAAACGCCACAGCTTTCTTCTTAATAGATTTTTCCTTAATAATTCAACTTCTTTAGTTTTTGCAACTGGAATATTCCTTCGTCGGATCATATAATATTTCTTTGCATAATCAATAAGTGCTTGATTAAAAGTTTTAAATCTTCAATATTTCCCTAAATACTTGATGTATGGAAGCAAACACTATCTGGGATATGTTCTTGAATGAGTTCAGATTTTTTCGTTTTTCAAATATTTTCTTGAATGTATATTCAAAATCTAATGTTATTGTATAAGGGTGAAGCTGTTCAGCACCGTTAGAATTATATTCTTTTATATTATTTCTTTCATCTGGTATAATTTCAATTTGTTTACGATTAACACGATTTTCTAGATGTTCATTTAATTTTTTCTCTTTTTCAAAGTATTCATCACATTTCAAACAAAATAGTTTTATGAAGGCACAATGATTATTATATATTAGAAGTATCAAATAAATATAAAAAAAAATGTGTCATAGAAAATACACTTTATATATGAGGATTGTTTCTTTCTCTGGTTTGTTTCTTTTTATTTTTCTACAACGATTTCTATTTCTAACGGTTGCTGATCTGATTCCACTCTGTTTCCCACTTCGAATCTTCTTACTTCATTCCATGCATGTTGATTGACTATTGCGTAATCAATCACTGATTCTCCTCTCGGCCTAACGTACGTAAATTCCCCTGTATCCTCTTCCCAGTTTCCGTTCAGTACCTCGTATCCTCTCTCTTCTATAAATTCGATCATTTTTCTTCCTTCTTTATTTTCTGTCTTGTCCTTCGATGTTCTTCTCGCATCTTCTGTCTTATTATTAGGTCTTCCTAATATTGTCCCAATTCTCGCATTAAAGTCGCCCCCAATTATTATAATTCTTTTTTCTGTCTCACTTATGGTCTCTTCTAACATTTGTTTTGTTTTACTCATCTCTTTACTGTATTCTGTGATTATTTTAACTTTTTTTTGTTTCTAGTTTTAGATTTCTTTCTGTTATTCCAGTTCTTTGTAGTTCTTGTTTTGTTTTTATTTCGTCCTCAATTTCTTTCCTTACTCCTGTGATGATGCCTCCTTTGGCTCGTCCTTTGTCCTTTAAAAATTTTCCAGTCGCTCGGTGTCATGGTTCCATTTCTTCCAATTTCCCTCTATCTGAAGTTTCCTGCAGCTTACCCTTACCGTCTTTCCTTGTTTCCTTTCCCTCTTCGCTATCTCTTTTATCTTTTTCTGTATCTTTCTTTCTTTTCTTGTTAGGTCGTTGTTTACAAAGATTTTCGGTCCTGTCTTATTTCTTAATTTTTCTTTATTCCTCATGACATTCAGCTTCTGCTCCCAACTCTCAGTTTTTGCTATTATCATCTCTTCTCCCTTTCTAGCATAGGCCTCTGTTATCTTCACTTCCAACTCCTTTTCAACCCATTACTCCATTTCTTTCCTCATGTTTTGTCCCGTCTCTTTTAGTCTTAGCCCTGTTATTACTATGTTATTTCTTCTTTCATCTCTTTCTTTTTCCTCCATGTTCGACTCCGTCTGTCCTATCTTCTTTTCTAGGAAGCTTTTCTCTTCTCTCCATTTTTCCTATTTTTCTTCCATCGCTTTCTTCATTTGGTTCAATTCTCTCTTCAGCTCTTCCATATCTTCCCTGAGCTGTCTGTTGTCCTTTTTCAGCTCTTTCACTTCTTTCCTCGTCTCTGTTGTGTCTTCTTTGATTTGCTTAAGGTCCTCCATTATATTTTCTGTGATTTCCTCCACCTTCTTGCCTTCTTTCTTCCCCTGGAGATCTTGCTGTTTTTTACTTTTTTGAAAGGCTACTGGACCTTCTTCTATGTCTCTTTTTCTTTTAATTTCCTCTTTATCTTCTTGAATTCCTCCTTTGTCTTCTCCCTGTTTCATACGGGTCCGCAACCTTCTACCCTGTACCGTGTATTGTTGGTTGCCGGCGTTCTTTGTTGTTGACGTTACTGTTTCTTCCTCTGGTTTTTCTCTACTCCTCGCACTCTATCTCTTCCTACCTTTTGTTTATCTTACTTTTCCCTTATCTGCTGTTTTCTTCACTTTTCTCTGTTTTGTTTACTCTATTTTCCTCAATTTTCTTCTCGACACTTCTTTCCACGTATTCTCGTGACGGTCGGTAATATAGGAAT
Organism: Diaperis boleti; assembly: GCA_963583935.1. Lineage (NCBI taxonomy): Eukaryota > Metazoa > Arthropoda > Insecta > Coleoptera > Tenebrionidae > Diaperis > Diaperis boleti. The sequence continues at coordinate 13,606,414 of OY757242.1, forward strand.
CCTCCTTATCAAGTTTCTAAATTTTTTTCCCTCTCGGGTGCTTCAGTTACCTGCTGTTGAGAATCAGCATGGACGGGCGAACTGGGTGTTATTGTATTTTACTTTCGCTTTTAAAATTATTATCGTAAAAGATGCCTGCTTTTTCTCGTGTGCCTAATTTCCATTAACGTTGTGCATTGTGTTTTGCAAAAAACCGCTAGTATCCGAAGGTTAGCAAATTTTGAAGAATTTTGAAAGAGCAACAATTAAATCGCTATCACGTACAGAAAGTTTAATTTTTACAGTATTTTCAACTTAAACAAACACGTATGGGCAGACGAAAATCCGCATGTCATTTATTAGGCCCCACAATTTTCAATAGCATTGGATGTTGAAATAAACAAGTTTGGAGGTCAGTTTTCAGATTTTTTGTTTATTTACGCCGAGCGGTTTAAATTCATTCCGAGTGTTTTTCGAAGTTTTTTGTCGTGTGTCGTTGTCACCGCTCAGGGGTTCAGTGGCGTGTACGGAAATTAACGTCAAAACTTCCACTAATTTTAACTCGATAACTACAGGGTTTAGGGAAAAATTGTTGACACTGATGAGTTTTACAACTGGTTAAAATTAATGTAGTTATTTGTGGGACACCCCTTTATACAATTTTGTATAATTTTTCCTTTCTCTGTCCATTTTAGTATTTGTCTTCTACACTTAAATCTTTTAGTGTCGATCTCCTATATTTCGGTTTTCTTTTTAATTTGTTCTTCTTCTTTTACTTTTCCCATTTGTTCCACTCCACCTTTTCATTTTCGCTCTTTCTTATTTTTTGTGTGATTGTGATTTTAAAGAAACTAAAACCAGATGAAACATTTCTTTAAAGCCTACAAAACTTTTTCAAAAATTTCAAGTTCAAATCTTGTTCATCGTTTTAAACATCTTATTTAGTTATTCTTTTGTAACAATTTTCCTTACCATTTTACTATTTTATCTTTCTCTCTACTCTTCCAAGGTGTCTGTATTTAGATTTTGCTGTGATTCATTTTGAAGTTTTATATGACGTTTATATTATTTATTTAATCTTTGGCTTTTTTATTCTTCTCTATGTTTCCTTGTTTTTCTTCAAGCGTTGTTGTTTCTTTCGTGAGTTTGTTTGTGTTTTCCTTTTTATTCCACACTGTCTGCAAGTTGGTAATAATTGTGTCTGTGCATTTTTTTTTATAAGTTGTGTACTTATTTCTGAAAATTATTGTTGTGTTTCTTTTTCTTTCTAAAGTGAGTTATTTTTTAACCTTTCTTTTGCTGTTCCTTCTTTGTCACTGTTTGTGTTTCGATTGTACTTTTAAATCTCGATATTTATTTTGTTTTACTTCTCCATTTGTTTTGTTAATAAGTGCACAACACTTTTTCTTCCTCTAATCGGGAATTCTCTCTTCTTTCTTCTCTCTTCTCTCTTCCCTCTTCTTTCTGCCTCTCCTGTCTGTCTCCTTCTATATATTTGCAACTATAGTTATTCTTTTCTATTGCTTGCTTATGTTATTGGATTCTATTAGTTTGCCCGTTATTTTATTTCTTAGACTTCTTCTCAATTCCAGCTTTCATAATTGTAACATTTTACATGCTCTTTTATTTATGTGCTTCCCCTTATGTCTTTCTAAGCTTTCCCAAATTTTTCTCGTTTCAATATTTCAAGAAAGAAATAATTTCGATTCCACTTTTAAATCTCGATATTTATTTTTGTTTAGTTTAGATAATTATTTTTGCGCAACACTTTTTCTTTCTCTACTCGTGTGTTTATTTGAGCGTTTTTTTACTTTAGTGGTTGTGTCTTTCCCAATTCAAATTTTTGTGTTTCCTTTTATTCCTTTCTTGTTCATTACACTTCCTATCTCTGTATTGATTTTCGTGGCTTTATGTATGTTTCTTACTTTCTGCATTCTTAGTCTTCTTCTTTCTTCCTTCATCTTCTATTTTCTCTCTTCTCTCTTCTCTCTTCTCTCTTCTCACTTCTCTCTTCTCTCTTCTCTTTTCTCTCCTTCGTGTATTTGTTTGTGTTTCCCTTTTTCTTCCTCGCTGTCTGCAAGTAATTGTGTGTGTAATTTTTTTTAAACAAGTTGTGTATTTAGTTCAGAATATTATTGTTTTCTTTCTTTTCTTTTCTAAAGTGAGTAATTTTTTTAAATTTTTTCTATATTTTTTTGTTGTGTTTCGATTGCACTTTTAAATCTCGATTTTTATTTTGTTTTACTTCTCCATTTCTTTTTGCTCATTTTTGCATAACACTTTTTCTTCCTCTAATCGTAGCTTATCTCTTCTCTCTGTCTCTTTTGTACGTCTCCTTTTGTATCTTTGCAACTATAGTTTGTTCTTTTATATTGCTTGCTCATGTTATTAGTGTAGATTTTATTAATTTTCCCCTTTCTTTATTTCTCAGACTTCTTCTCATTTTCAGCCTGCATTTAACATTTTAATTTATGTGCTTCCCCTTGTCTTTCTAAACTTTCCCAATTTTTTATATTTTCCCGAACGCATTAATGTCTCTTAATAAAATTTTTTGTCCTCGTTTCTATATTTTATTGACAAAATTTTTCTTTTTAATCTTTAATCATTTAATAATTTTTTTAAACTTTAATCAAATTATATTACAAAAGGGGACATGTCTCGGGAGAAAACTACTCCCATCTTCAGTCTAATTTTACAAGAGATTAATGATACAAAGGATGAATTATAGTGGAGTTCTTACCTTAAAGAATGTTAAATTATGACGTTGTTATTGAAAGATTGTTAAATTTGACGTTTTTGAAAAAGTTGCATTATTTTAAAAATATGTAAAATCTGGTAAGTGTGTTTAAATTATATTTGAGTGGCATAAAAAGGTGATAAATAATTAAATTATAAGTGAAAAAAATGACATTTGAGGTTAAAATAATGTTGAATGGAAAAATTGATTGGAAAATTAAAATAATGAATTGATAATGGGATTACTGAAGTTATTCTGTTCATTTAAACAAGATCCGTTTTCTAGTTTCAAGGTTTTCCTAACTCTCAAGAAAATCAAATTTTCTGCTTTTATTGCATTTGTGAATCAGTTTGGAATTGGATGGTAAAAAATATATGCTTCGTTTTTACTACATAAATCATTGGTAAACGCAGAAGGTGTTGATGGAGGGTTGTTATAGATGTGTCTGTTCTTTAGTACGGTCGGAAGAAGAGCAGTTCAATTTGTGTACACCGGATGAAGTTTTGTAATATAATTGCTCTTTATTCTTAATAAACAATCTAGATAAAGACCGATCAATATCTTCGTATGTATTTCTGACCATTGTTTAGTATTTTTGTATCTAGACTTCTACTACCTTTTTTATTTTACATTTTTATTCCTAAGTAGTATTTTCTCCTTTATCTATTTTATTTTCTTTTTCTCTCTTTTTGATCTTTAATTTCTCACGTTCCCTAATTTTAGCGTTTGTCTCTCTTCTCTCTTCTGATCTCTAATATTTCTTAATTTTTATTTTTCTTGTCAGTTTTTATATTTTGCCTTATTTTCTCTTGTACTACTACTTCTATGTGCAGTTTGTATTTACTCTTTCTCTTTATTTTTGTGTTGAATCGCTGTCTTCCATTAATTTGTATTTGATTTTTTGTCATTTTATTCCAAATGCATTTTTAGTATCTTTTTTTCTATTTCGGCTTTCTGTTCTGTGTTAGTTCGTTTTCCTAAGAATTGTTCTAATAATAATAATCGGCGTTTCTTTGTGTTAAAACTCTTTTGTTCTTCTGTCGCTATTCACCGCTTTCGTTTCAATTTTTTTTTAATTGTGTCTATTTTCTATATATGTATATTTTTTGTGTTATATCTTAATTCATCATTTCAATTATCCGACAGATATATCAGATATATGAAATTTCCGTTAATTTCTGTCAGAATTTGACAGATGTATACAAAAAAGTAAACCTTTACCGCTCCAAAAGAGAGACCTTAGAATCACCATTTGATAATCATCGACTAAAAAAAAAAGTTTCGGAAAAAAAAAACGCTTTTACGGCCTCGATACACAAAGTACTATTGGGCTATTATACAGTGAGCTGCAAAACTATGGGATAAATTCATCAAAAAAATTTCTAAGAAATCTTTAGACAGGTCAATTTTAGTTTATGAAAATACATATTTTTATACCGAATAAAATCCCAAGCAGTCATTTGTTTTCGGGTGATGACGTCATCGATATTTTTTTTAAATAGAAATAGTCATATTTTTTTTATTCTGATAGTCCCTTTAATTGTCTACATGACAGCATAAATTTTTTGTTATCTTGCATAAGGAAAGTTTTGAGAAAAAAAAATATAGAAAATACCTACATTTTAAACGAAGAAAAACAACTCAAAAACTGTATTACTAAGTAGTTAAAATTATAGAATTGCCATCCCCCAGCTTGTTGACAATAAGCAAGTCTATGAAGAAATTCCTCTTGGACATTATGAATTACTTCTTTACTAAATAACCCCATAGAGGTGCAGACCACTCTACCGGTCCTCGTCTCCCAATCCACCTAATAGGAAACCAGTTGTTCAAGTAATGGGGAACAGGAAGTGTAGGGTGTGGGGGTGCACCGTCCTGCTGGAACCACAAAGCATCATTTACTAAGGTCTGATCATTGTCATTTGGAAAATTTTCTACAACTACGGGTCGAAGGTTATTTTGCAAAAATTCCAAATATCTAGCCCCTGTTAGGGTTTCTTCAAAGAAAAAAAAACCTATGATCTTATAGTTGCCTGCCCACAAATCTATTTTCTGACGATGTTGAGTATGTGCATCAGTCATCCAATGAGGATTTTCTCTGCTCCAGTATCTGCAGTTTTGTCTGTTAACTGTGCCGTTAAGACAAAACGTGGCTTCAGTCAAGAAAAGTATTTACTTCCTTGATTTTGTGGCTTGTTTTTGTTTGTCATAAAAAAAAATCCAATTTTAACAAAAATTTTACACTGTCGTTTAGACAATTAAAAGGTCTATCTGAATCAAGAAAAAAATAGGGGGTTTCATTTTTATAAACCAAAATTGACCCGTTTAAAGAAGTTTTTGAAAAAAAAAATTGTTTCGGTTTTAATTAATTTATTCCATACTTTTGCCGCTCACTGTATAGTGAAAAAATATCGCTTTTAATGACTTAGCTACACACTGGCTGTATTTTCTACTTTGAGTACGATTATTCATTTTGTTAATTCTTTTTACAACAATATAATTATAAAAGATCGCAGACCTACATTTCCGAATAGGTGCAAATTGTTTAAATTATTAAGACCTCAATCGGTAGTAGTTGTGAGAGTTTTTGCCAAGCCTCTGAATAAATATTTGTAAAAAGTCCGGGTGCACCAAGCCAATTTGTTCAATTTGTCTTCTGATTTAAAATCATATACGAAATGATGGCCCAACAATTCCCATAGAACAGGAAATGTAATGGTGTGACTGTATTTTCATCATTTCATTGAAGGCACTTTGTGGTGGATAAAAAAACCGACACATTCTTACTGTCGCATTCCATTATTGAGCGTTACTACGACGTTGAAAAGTGAAAAATAGCATTTATGTTTATGCAAATCTCAGGGAGATTTAAAGCACAGTGGCCATAAAACAAACCGTCACAATTTATCTTTGTCAATTGACTTTTATCCTTCGTTAGAAATCGATTATCTTTAGTCCATTGTATTATCTACATAGATAAATCTTGCTGTTACACTTTTGCAACATAACATGTGACTCTAAGTCAAATGAATCCTAAATTTGTCAGTGTTACGAAATGTGCTAAAAGAATCCTTATGGTAAACTGTCCAGGACCATGGCGATGACATAAATCTACGTGCAAAAACATCAGTACGGCCCGACTCAGATTGCAAACTGAGATACATAAATAATCTGGGACATTTATATTCAGCCGTAAAAACCATATGGTTTTAAAATTACATTTAACTGAAAAATTGTACCTTCAGCTTTACGAAGAGGGCACTTTATTACTGTTAAAGCAAACAGTACTTTTTTGTTTATGCGCTCGTGAAGACTTTACTGACTATACTTTCAACGTCCATTAACGCCAACGTGTGCCATCAGAATGAAGAAAGTGGAAGTACTGTTGCTTTAACAGGTCTAGTTAATCAACAATTAATATCCAATCGTTACCTAACATCTATCACCACTCACAATAGGTACAAAATATTGATAATGCTTTCACCGCTATACTTGTGTCGCTCTAAAATCTGACCTCGAATTAGCTCAATAAAATTATGAAAGCGTCATTTCACACCAGATATAATAGTCGAGATAAAATCAACTAGACGTTGAAGAGTGTATAAAAAATGTAAATAAGATTAACGGTGTCTATCCGATTTTACACACGTAACACCTTAATATAAAATCGGCAATGAAAGTTCAGATCTTAATCTCAATTACTATGGTTAACAAATCGGAAAATTGCATTATAAAGCGTTTATGAAACGCGCCAGAATTTTTGTAGCAAAACTATGTGGATATAATTCAATATTACACCATTACTAATTAACAATTTTAATTGAATAGTGTGATAAAAAGAATTTATGGCAAAAAAAAATTGTCCAAGCACGACATTGCATAAAACACACAACAATTTACTTGTGCGTAGAAAGTTTTATTTTTATTGATTCTTTTTATTACAGGTAATAGTAGATCATATTATAAGGAGCATAAGTTAAGCTTTATGTGCTGAACCTGGACTGTTGATTTAATAATTAAGTTTTGGTCCCAGTTTGCCTAAACTTTTTGCTACACATGTTTTTTCTCTATCGAACGAGCAATATTTTGATTTTTGGATCTGAATTTATTAGAATCTTCTTTGACTCGATTTTTGAAGGGTTTTTCAGGATTTTTTTGATTTTTTCAGAAATTATGAGGACCCTTCGGGATTCTTCAGGATTGCTCACTAGTTTTCAGAGCCCATCGGCTTCTTTTAAAATTTGCTAGAATGCTTCAGGATTTTTCAGTATGTATTCCTTTGTAGCCTTTAGTATCTAATTTAATTTTTCAGGCCATTTACAGGACTCAGGGTTTCTCAGAATTTATCAGGGTACACCAAAACACTTCCGAACTCTTTAAAACACTTGAATGTTATCTTTAGGATTCTTTGAATAGTTCGAAATTCTTAACCTCTTGGAAATGCTAGGCTTTATTCATGACCCGTCAAGACTCCAATGTTCCTAAGAAATTTTCTGAATGCTTTAGGACCCATCTTTATTCCCCTCAGGACATTTTAGTTCTCTTTAGGAATTTTTCAGAACTTTTTGTTGCCCTTCCAATCTTCGGAATTTTTAGGACTTTACTAGAATTGTCAGGGCTGTTCAGAACTTTACAGGAGGTTTTGGTGTTTTTCAGGCTTTTGCCAGATCTTTCCGAACCCATCACGTCTATTTAGTTTTCCTCAGAATGTTTCAGGATCTTGACAAATGATACACGATTCTTGGACATGCTTGGCTTTTTTATGACCATTCAAAACTTCTTCAATGTTCTTAAGAAATTTTCTGGATGCTTCAGGACCCATCTTCATCCCCTTCCGGACACTCTAGAACTTTCTCAGAATTTTTCAGTACTTTGTTACTCTTTCAATCTTCGGGATTTTTAGGACTATTCTAATCTTGTCAGGACTCTTCAGAACTTTACAGGAGGCTTTCGTGCTCTTCAGGAATTTGCCAGACCTTTGCGGACTTATCACGACTATCCAGTTTTCTTCAGAATGTTTCAGGATCCTTACAAATGACAAACAATTCTTGGAAATGCTTAGCTTTTTTATGACCTTTCAAGACTTCTTCAATGTTTCTAAGAAATTTTCTGGATGCTTCAGGACTTATCTTCATCCCCTTGAGGATACTTTAGAACCTTCTCAGAATCTTTCAGTTTGGGATTTTTAGGACTTTTCTAGTGTTTTCAGGGCTCTTCAAAACTTTCAGGAGGCTTTGGTGCTTCTCAGGATTTAGCCAGACCTTTGCGGACTCATCAGGACTATCTAGTTTTCTTCAGAATGCTTCAGGATCCTTACAAATGATAAACGATTCTTGGAAATGCTTGGCTTTTTTTATGACCCTTCTAGACTTTTTCAATGTTCCTAAGAAATTTTTTGGATACTTTAGGACCTATTTTCATCCCCTTCAGGAAATATTAGAATTTTCTCAGAATTTTTCAGCACTTTGTTACTCTCTCAATCTTCGGGATTTTTAGGACATTTCTAGTGTTTTCAGGGCTCTTCAGAACTTTACAGGAGGCTTTGGTGCTTCTCAGGATTTAGCCAGACCTTTGCGGACTCATCAGGACTATCTAGTTTTCTTCAGAATGCTTCAGGATCCTTACAAATGATAAACGATTCTTGGAAATGCTTGGCTTTTTTTATGACCCTTCTAGACTTTTTCAATGTTCCTAAGAAATTTTTTGGATACTTTAGGACCTATTTTCATCCCCTTCAGGACACTTTAGAACTTTCTCAGAATTTTTCAGTACCTTGCCACTCTCTCAAACTTCGGGTTCTTTAGGACTTTTCTAGTGTGGTCAGGGCTCTTCAGAACTTTATAGGAGGCTTTGGTGCTTATCAGGATTTTGCCAGACCTTTGCGGACTCACCACGACTATCTAGTTTTCTTCAGAAGGTTTCAGGATCCTTAAAAATGATAAACGATTCTTGGAAATGTTTGGCTTTTCCTATGACCCTTCAAAGCTTTTTCAATGTTCCTAATTTTTTTTTACATGTTTCGAGACCTATCTTCATCCCCTTCATGACACTCTAGAACTTTCTCAGAATTTTTCAGCACTTTGTTACTCTCTCAATTTTCGGGATTTTTAGGACATTTCTAGTGTTTTCAGGGCTCTTCAGAACTTTACAGGAGGCTTTGGTGCTTTTCAGGATTTCGCCAGACCTTTGCGGACTCATCACGACTATCTAGTTTTCTTCCGAATGTTTCAGGATCCTTAAAAATGATAAACAATTCTTGGAAATGCTTGGCTTTTTTTATTACCCTTCAAGAGTTCTTCACTGTTCCTAAGAAATTTTGTGGATGCTTCAGGACCTATCTTCATCCTCTTCAGGACACTTTAGAACTTTCTCAGAATTTTTCAGTACTTTGTTACTTTCTCCATCTTCGGGATCTTTAGGACTTTTCTAGTGTGGTCAGGGATCTTCAGAACTTTACAGGAGGCTTTGGTGCTTTTCAGGAATTTGCCAGACCTTTGCAGACTCATCATGACTTTCTAGTTTTCTTCAGAATGTTTCAGGATCCTTACAAATGATAAACAATTCTTGGAAATGTTTGGCTTTTCTTATGACTCTTCAAGGCTTCTTCAATGCTCCTAAGAAATTTTTTTGCATGTTTCGAGACCTATCTTCATCCCCTTCATGACACTGTAGAACTTTTTCACAATTTTTCAGTACTTTGTTACTCTCTCCATCTTCGGGATCTTTAGGACTTTTTTAGTGTGGTCAGGGATCTTCAGAACTTTACAGGAGGCTTTGGTGCTTTTCAGGAATTTGCCAGACCTTTGCGGACTAATCAAGGCTATCTAGTTTTCTTCAGACTCTTTCAGGATCCTTACAAATGATACACGATCCTTGGAAATGCTTCGCTTTTTTATGACCCTTCCAGACTTCTTCAATGTTCCTAAGAAATTTTCTGGATGCTTCAGGACCTGTTTTCATCCCCATCAGGATACTTTAGATCTGTTTCAGAATTTTTCAGTACTTTGTTACTCTCTCCATCTTCGGGATCTTTAGGACTTTTCTAGTGTGGTCAGGGATCTTCAGAACTTTACAGGAGGCTTTGGTGCTTTTCAGGAATTTGCCAGACCTTTTCGGACTAATCACGGCTATCGAGTTTTCTTCAGACTCTTTCAGGATCCTTACAAATGATACACGATTCTTGGAAATGCTTCCCTTTTTTTATGACCTTTCTAGACCTCTTCAATGTTCCTAAGAAATTTTGTGGATGCTTCAGGACCTATCTTCATCCTCTTCAGGACACTTTAGAACTTTTTCAGAATTTTTCAGTACTTTGTTTCTCTCTCCATCTTCGGGATCTTTAGGACTTTTTTAGTGTGGCCAAGGATCTTCAGAACTTTACAGGAGGCTTTGGAGCTTTTCAGGAATTTGCCAGACCATTGCAGACTAATCACGGCTATCTAGTTTTCTTCAGACTCTTTCAGGATCCTTACAAATGATACACGATTCTTGGAAATGCTTCCCTTTTTTTATGACCTTTCCAGACTTCTTCAATGTTCCTAAGAAATTTTGTGGATGCTTCAGGACCTATCTTCATCCTCTTGAGGACACTTTAGAACTTTTTCAGAATTTTTCACTACTTTGTTACTCTGTCCATCTTCGGGATCTTTAGGACTTTTCTAGTGTGGTCAGGGATCTTCAGAACTTTACAGGAGGCTTTGGTGCTTTTCAGGAATTTGCCAGACCTTTGCGGACTAATCACGGCTATCTAGTTTTCTTCAGACTCTTTCAGGATCCTTACAAATGATACACGATTCTTGGAAATGCTTCCCTTTTTTTATGACCTTTCAAGACTTCTTCAATGTTCCTAAGAAATTTTGTGGATGCTTCAGGACCTATCTTCATCCTCTTGAGGACACTTTAGAACTTTTTCAGAATTTTTCAGTACTTTGTTACTCTGTCCATCTTCGGGATCTTTAGGACTTTTCTAGTGTGGTCAGGGATCTTCAGAACTTTACAGGAGGCTTTGGTGCTTTTCAGGAATTTGCCACATCTTTGCGGACTAATCACGGCTATCTAGTTTTCTTCAGACTTTTTCAGGATCCTTACAAATGATACACGATTCTTGGAGATGCTTCCCTTTTTTTATGACCTTTCCCGACTTCTTCAATGTTCCTAAGAAATTTTGTGGATGCTTCAGGACCTATCTTCATCCTCTTGAGGACACTTTAGAACTTTTTCAGAATTTTTCAGTACTTTGTTACTCTGTCCATCTTCGGGATCTTTAGGACTTTTCTAGTGTGGTCAGGGATCTTCAGAACTTTACAGGAGGCTTTGGTGCTTTTCAGGAATTTGCCACACCTTTGCGGACTAATCACGGCTATCTAGTTTTCTTCAGACTTTTTCAGGATCCTTACAAATGATACACGATTCTTGGAGATGCTTCCCTTTTTTTATGACCTTTCCAGACTTCTTCAATGTTCCTAAGAAATTTTGTGGATGCTTCAGGACCTATCTTCATCCTCTTCAGGACACTTTAGAACTTTTTCAGAATTTTTCAGTACTTTGTTACTCTCTCCATCTTCGGGATCTTTAGGACTTTTCTAGTGTGGTCAGGGATCTTCAGAACTTTACAGGAGGCTTTGGTGCTTTTCAGGACTTTGCCAGACCTTTGCGGACTAACCAAGGCTATCTAGTTTTCTTCAGACTCTTTCAGGATCCTTACAAATGATACACGATTCTTGGAAATGCTTCCCTTTTTTTATGACCTTTCTAGACTTCTTCAATGTTCCTAAGAAATTTTGTGGATGCTTCAGGACCTATCTTCATCCTCTTCAGGACACTTTAGAACTTTTTCAGAATTTTTCAGTACTTTGTTACTCTCTCCATCTTCGGGATCTTTAGGACTTTTCTAGTGTGGTCAGGGATCTTCAGAACTTTACAGGAGGGTTTAGTGTTTTTCAGGACTTTGCCAGACCTTTGCGGACTAACCAAGGCTATCTAGTTTTCTTCAGACTCTTTCAGGATCCTTACAAATGATACACGATTCTTGGAAATGCTTCCCTTTTTTTTATGACCTTTCTAGACTTCTTCAATCTTCCTAAGAAATTTTGTGGATGCTTCAGGACCTATCTTCATCCTCTTCAGGACACTTTAGAACTTTTTCAGAATTTTTCAGTACTTTGTCACTCTCTCCATCTTCGGGATCTTTAGGACTTTTCTAGTGTAGTCAGGGATCTTCAGAACTTTACAGGAGGCTTTGGTGCTTTTCACGAATTTGCCAGTCCTTTGCGGACTAACCAAGGCTATCTAGTTTTCTTCAGACTCTTTCAGGATCCTTACAAATGATACACGATTCTTGGAAATGCTTCCCTTTTTTTATGACCTTTCTAGACTTCTTCAATGTTCCTAAGAAATTTTGTGGATGCTTCAGGACCTATCTTCATCCTCTTCAGGACACTTTAGAACTTTTTCAGAATTTTTCAGTACTTTGTTACTCTCTCCATCTTCGGGATCTTTAGGACTTTTCTAGTGTGGTCAGGGATCTTCAGAACTTTACAGGAGGGTTTAGTGCTTTTCAGGACTTTGCCAGACCTTTGCGGACTAACCAAGGCTATCTAGTTTTCTTCAGACTCTTTCAGGATCCTTACAAATGATACACGATTCTTGGAAATGCTTCCCTTTTTTTATGACCTTTCTAGACTTCTTCAATGTTCCTAAGAAATTTTGTGGATGCTTCAGGACCTATCTTCATCCTCTTCAGGACACTTTAGAACTTTTTCAGAATTTTTCAGTACTTTGTTACTCTCTCAATCTTCGGGATCTTTAGGACTTTTCTAGTGTGGTCAGGGATCTTCAGAACTTTACAGGAGGCTTTGGTGCTTTTCAGGAATTTGCCAGGCCTTTGCGGACTAATCACGGCTATCTAGTTTTCTTCAGACTCTTTCAGGATCCTTACAAATGATACACAATTCTTGGAAATGCTTCGCTTTTTTTATGACCCTTCCAGACTTCTTTAATGTTCCTAAGAAATTTTCTGGATGCTTCAGGACTTGTGTTCATCCCCTTCAGGAAATATTAGAATTTTCTCAGAATTTTTCAGCACTTTGTTACTCTCTCAATCTTCTGGATATTTAGGACATTTCTAGTGTTTTCAGGGCGCTTCAGAACATTACAGGAGGCTTTGGTGCTTTTCAGGATTTCGCCAGACCTTTGCGGACTCATCACGACTATCTAGTTTTCTTCAGAATGTTTCAGGATCCTTACAAATTATAAACGCTTCTTGGAAATGCTTGGCTTTTTTTATGACCCTTTAAGACTTGTTCAATGGTCCTAAGAAATTGTCTGGATGCTTCAGGACCTATCTTCATCCCATTCAGGACACTTTAGAACTTTTTCAGACTTTTTCAGTGCTTCGTTACTCTCTCAATCTTCAGGATTTTTAGGGCTTTTCTAGTGTTGTCAGGGCTCTTCAGAACTTTACAGGAGGCTTTGATGCCTTTCAGGATTTCGCCAGACCTTTGCGGACTCGTTACGACTATCTAGTTTTGTTCAGAATGTCTCCAGCTTTCTTTTTAGGTCTGCATTTTTCTTTTTGTTCTTCTTATGGTGTAACGTTCTTTTTATCGTGCTTTCGTACAATCTAAGTAATGTTGCAACCGGGGTGTATTCGTACACATAGTCTACAGAAACGAAACGAAAAAATATCTTCCAGTATAGAGTGTACTCCATTTTGTATCAGTTTTCCTTTTCTTTCAAATTGCGTTTTTCTTCGATACGCGGGCTCATATTTGTACCGTAAACCGGCAAATGCGTCACGAAACTCTCGACGCGTATCCATGACGCGTACCGCCACCGCGTCGCTGAGAACTGAGATAGTAAAAAGGTGAACACGTTATGCTACACGTTTATTACTCATATCTATTGTAATTTTCATTTGTCGATTGCCAGATGTTATTGATAAGCCTACTCTTCTATGAAAAACTTCAGAATGTATCAAAATAAAAATTTTGTCTCAGTGATAAGTGTTCTTTTGAAGTATCGAATTTTAATTTGTTTTAAAGATTGTTGGACCCGTTTTTTAACGTGTATACTCTATTGACTGTCGGTTTACGTTCATTGCTATTTATTTTCTGACAAGGTGTCTATTTTTATTTATGGTAATAGTATGAACTTATTTTTAGCACTATAACATAACAAATAATAACAACTTGTTTATTCCGAAATTGTTCTAGATTCTATATCCGACCACTTTTACTCACCTTTATCGCCAGCTTCGTACTTGAAGCAACCGCCTCTTACTTAAAAGTTTATCTTTTTATCTCCTAAATATAGTAATTTAGCCAAGTAAACAATACGTTATAATTTATAATCTCCAAAACATTAATCTTAATCTTAATCTGAAAACAGCAGTAATTACACAAAGTAGCAAGGTCGTCGAGAACGCCAATAAAGTTCTTGTGTGGAATTTTGAGATTGCATTACGCAACGATGGCGAAAACATAATTGTGTTTTTGTTAATTACACCACCGATGACATTTATCTTCTAATTGGATGCCATTCCTGAAGATCTCGTGGGTTTTGTATTAATAATTCAGATCACAAATATTTTCGCTTTCAGTGAATCCGACAAGATTTTTTGCTACACTATAGCACACATGTCTTTCTTTCGTAAGCAATCAACAGTGAAACCGTTTCGATAGTCGCTCTGCGGTTTTGCAACGGTTTCCGCTCAACTGGCAACATATCTAGGTGCATATTTCATGTTCCAATTGAGTGAAATTTTGTTACACATCATGTTTGGATTAATGCTCCTGTGTTATAAGGCGGTGTTGAGGTGTTAATAACACCGCAAAAACTTATAATGGTCTGGTCGTATATGATTGACAGCTATTTAATTACAGTGAGACTACGTTCACTTCAATTGCGTGAACAAATTCTTAACTCTTTCATTTAATTCTAAAATAAAACATGTAAAATAAGATTAGATATTCACCTAAAACCACAAAATATTAACGTTTTTTTTTTGATAAAATAGACCACTGGATTTTGTGTCATGTTATAACAACCATTAATATCAATTACCACAGCGTGCAGTTGTAGACACCTTAAAATTTAACTTTCAGGCAAAATCGAAGCAATGCATCTAATTCTCATTACTCATTACAACTGCGTGCGGTTTATTACTCAGAAGCAAAAAGGTGGATCGGAATGGAATCGTTGGAATCTAAGATGTTGTGGATAAGAAATGTCGTCAATGGGACTGAGCTACATATTTCAGCAAAAGGAATCTCATCTATGACATTTTCTTGTTAATTGAAACCAGAACATAAAATGCAGGAAAATGTAAAAGACGACAAACGCCACATAATTAGAAGACACGTTGTTGGAAAATTAAATAGTGCAATTTATTTTTAATTTGGAATACATTATTTTATCTACGACTCTGTATAAAGATCTCATTACACCATCCATGACGTAATTTGAGTTGAGTATTGAACTCTATTACTCCACTCATAATTTGATCTCTTAAAATGGGAAATAAAAATCGGTGGTAAGGGAGCGTTCAAGTATTACGTTTGCATATTTTCAGGACATTTTGGGACCTTCAGGACTCCATTATAGCTCAAAATTTGTTATAAATCTTCCGAGAATTTTCAGGTAACTTTTGTGCTCTCCAAGATTTTTCAGGATCGTTCAGCACTCCCCAGGATTTTTTTGTACCTTTCAAGACGTGTTTTATAAGTTTTCAGAATTTTTTAAGATTATTTAGGTAATTGAAGACTTTGCACCACCGTTTAAAACATACTTTAATATTTCTCAGGATTTTTCAGTACCCTTGAAAACCCATTAGAACTTTTCAGAATTTTTCAAAACATCATCAGAATTTTTGCAACAATATTCAGAATTCGTTAGTGCACTGTAAGACACCTGAGTTAGTAGCATTCAGGACCTAATAATTAAAATAGTTTTACAGACCCAAATAATCTCCAGTAATCTCACTCAACCTTGATGGGTCCTGAGACTGCCAAAGAGTCTAGAAGGGCGTAAAGATTCCTGAAATATTCTCAAGAGCCGTTAAAGTCCTAAAGAGTTCTAAAGAATTCTGAAGAGTACTAAATAGTCTTGAATCTCAGATTGAGTCCCGGAGAATTCTGACAAGATTTGTTAGATTCGGAAAACTACCGAAGAATCCCCACGAGTCTTATAGAGTCCTCAAGGATCCTGAAGTTCTGGATATTTGGGCAAAAATCCAAAAACATTTAAAGAATATTTTATCATTTGTAAGGATCCTGATCTTAACTCTACATTCTATACTCTTCCCACCTTATGTTCTCTTTCCGTTTCCCTTACAAGGTTCACAATGGGCTTTCACAGCTGTATCCTTCCTTCTGTTTACTTTCTCAGGACTCCGATTCTTTGGGCTTTTTCAGGACTCTTTGGTGGTCTGCAAGATTTTTCCAGATCTTTCGGTACTCCTCGGGTGTGCCGATCAAGGTATTTTAAAAGTTTTGAATTTTTTTTAAGATTAATTATTTAAAAGAGTAGATCTGAGAGTTTTAAAGATCAAAATAATCTTCAATAATTTTTAAAGGCCCTAAAAATCCAAACCTGGCTCCTAGACTGCTACAGAGTCTAGAAGGGTTGTTGAGGACTCCTAAATAAACTTAAATAACCCTGAAAAATTCTGAGCAATACTGGAGAATTCTGAAGAGTTCTAATAGACTTTGGGGGATTGTAAAGATGATGATAATTAATATAGAAACTCCTGAATAGTCCGATTAAATCTTGAGGAATTCTGATAAATAATAATAAGAGCAGCGAAGATTACTGAAATATTCTGACAAGATTCGTCCAAGATTCTTAGAGAATCCTCAAGGATCCTGAATTCCTGGACAGTTTTAAATATTCCGAAAAAATTGCAAAAATTTTTTTAAAGATTCGTTTATCATTTGTAAGGATCCTGACACATTCTGAAGAAAACTAGATAGTCGTGATGAGTCCGCAAAGGTCTGGCAAAGTCCTAAAAAAACTTTGAGAAAGTTCTAAAGCGTCCTGAAGGGCATGAAGATAGGTCCTGAAGCATCCATACAATTTCTTAGAAATATTGAAGAAGTCTTGAAGGGTTATAAAAAAACCAAGCATTTTCAAGAATCGTTTATCATTTGTTAGGATCCTGAAACATTCTGAAAAAAACTGGATAGTCGTGGTGAGTCCGCAAAGGTCTGGAAAAATCCTGAAAAGCACCAAAGCCTCCTGTAAAGTTCTGAAGAGCCCTGACAACACTAGAAGGGTCCTAAAAATTCTCAAGTTTGAGAGAGTATTACGTTAGAACATAGAAGAATGCGGTAGAAGAGGATGCAAAGGTTATTATGAACCCCAAAAACCCTGTAGAGCGCTAAAGAGATCTGAAGTGTTCTGAGAAGCTCTGAGAGACTTCTGAAGAATATGGAGGGTGCCAAAGGGTCCTGAGAGGTTCCGAGGAGTCCTAAAGAATGCATAGCCATAGATAACAAATATTCTAAGGGCATTTCTTGACACTTGCCCAAAATTAAAAGAGAAGGTTTAGAAGAATTATTCCTATTAAAATTATCAGAGGAGTAAGAGAGTCACAGGCATCAGAAGAATCAGAAGAATCGGGAGAATCAGGAGAGTTAAACGAATTAGAAAAATTCGAAAAACTAATATATTTAAAAAAATAAAAATTCAATAAAAGTTAATTAACTAAACGAAGCACAGGTAGAAGAAGAACCAAAGTAAGCAACAAAGCAAAAGAATTGAGTCCAAAATTAGAAAAACAAACAATTGAAGTAGAAGGGTAGAAGGCACTACCTAGAAGATGGAAGGATGCGGTAGAGGAGGATACAAAGGTCGTTATGGCCCCCAAAAACTCTGAAGAGTACTGGAGAGTTCTGAGATGTTCTGACAAGCTCTGAAAAAGTTTTGAAGAATATTATGAAAGGTGCTAAAGAGTCCTGATAGCTTCTGAGGAGTCCTAAGGGATAGAGGAATCAGAGGAATACGAAGAATCAGAGGAATACGAAGAATCAGAAGAACCAGAAGAATCAGAAGAATCAGGAGAATCAGGAGAATCAGGAGAATCGGAAGAATCGGAAGAATCAGAGGAATACGAAGAATCAGAGGAATACGAAGAATCAGAAGAATCAGGAGAATCAGAAGAATCAGAAGAATTGGAAGCAGCAGAAGAACCAGACGAACAGAAAAGTCAGAAGGATTAGAATTATCAGAAGAATCGGAATTATCAGAGGAATTGGAAGGATTAGAATTATCAGAGTAATCAGATGGTTCAGAAGGATTAGAAGAAGACTTAGACGGATCAAAAGGATCGGAAGAATCAGAGGAATCAGGAGAATCAGAAGAATCATTAGAATAAGAAGAATCAGATAAATCGGAGGAATCAGAAGTATCAGAAGAGTCACAAGAGCAGAAAGATCAGAAGGATCAGAACTATCAGAAGGATCGGAATTATCAGAGGAATCGGAAGAAACACAATAATTAGAAGAATAAGACGGATCAAAAGGATCGGAAGAATCAGAGGAATCAGGAGAAACAGAAGAATCAGAAGAATCAGAAGAATCAGAAGAATCAGAAGAATCAGAAGAATCAGAAGAATCAGAAGAATCAGAAGATTCAGAAGAATCAGAAGAATCAGAAGAATAAGAAGAATCAGAGGAATACGAAGAATCAGAAGAATCAGAAGAACCAGAAGAAGCAGAAGAATCAGGAGAATCAGAAGAATCAGAAGAACCAGAAGAATCAGGAGAATCAGGAGAATCAGAAAAATCAGAAGAATTGGAAGCAGCAGAAGAACCAGACGAACAGAAAAGTCAGAAGGATTAGAATTATCAGAAGAATCGGAATTATCAGAGGAATTGGAATGATTAGAATTATTAGAGTAATCAGATGGTTCAGAAGGATTAGAAGAAGAGTTAGACGGATCAAAAGGATCGGAAAAATCAGGGGAATCAGGAGAATCAGAAGAATCATTAGAATAAGAAGAATCAGATAAATCGGAGGAATCAGAAGTATCAGGAGAATCAGAAGAATCAGAAGAATTTGAAGCAGCAGAAGAATCAGAAGAACAGAAAAGTCAAAAGGATTAGAATAATTATCAGAAGAATCGGAATTATCAGAGTAATCAGAAGGATTTGAAAGAAGGATTAGAAGAAGAATTAGACGGATCAAAAGTATCGGAAGGATCGGAAGAATCGAAAGAAACGGAAGAATTGAAAGAATCGGAAGGAACAGAAGAATCAGAATAGTCAGAAGAACGGAAAAATCAGAAGTATCGGAATTATCAGAGGAATCAGAAGGATTAGAAGAATAAGACGGATCAAAAGGAATGGAAGTATCGGAAGAATCAGAAGAATCGGAAGAAGCAGAAGAATCAGAATGGTCAGAAGAACAGAAAAATTAGAAGTGTCAGAAGTTTCAGACGAATCGGAATTATCAGAGGAATCAGAAGGATCAGAAGGATTAGAAGAATAAGACGTATCGGAAGAATCAGAAGAATCGTAAGAATCGGAAGAATCGGAAGTATCGGAAGGATCGGAAGAATCGAAAGAAGCGGAAGAATTGAAAGAATCGGAAGGAACAGAAGAATCAGAATAGTCAGAAGAACGGAAAAATCAGAAGTATCAGAATTTTCAGACGAATCGGAATTATCAGAGGAATCAAAAGGATTAGAAAAATAAGACGGATCAAAAGGATTGGAAGGATCGGAAGAATCAGAAGAATCGGAAGAAGCAGAAGAATCAGAATGGTCAGAAGAACAAAAAAATTAGAAGTGTCAGAAGTTTCAGACGAATCGGAATTATCAGAGGAATCAGAAGGATCAGAAGGATTAGAAGAATAAGACGTATCGGAAGAATCAGAAGAATCAGAAAAATCGGAAGAATCGGAAGAATCGAAAGAATCGGAAAAGTCGGAAAAGTCGGGTGAGTCAAAAGAGTCGTTAGAGTCGGAAGAGTCGGAAGAGTCAGAAGACGAAATAAAAAAAAAGGATTAGAAGAATTATTCCTATCAAAAGTATCAGAAGAATAAAAAGAGTCAGAAGAATGAGAAGATTTGGAAGAATCGGAAGAAACAGAAGAATTAGGCGAGTCAGAAGAACAGAAAAATCAAAAGGATCAGAATTTTCAGAATGATCGCAATTATCAGAGGAATCAGAAGGATCGGAAGGAGTACAAGAATAAGATGGATCAAAAAGATGGGATGGATGATCAGAAGAATAAAAAGAAACAGAAATTTCAGAAAAATCAGAGGAATCAGAAGTATCAGAGAAAATTCTAAAAACTAAGTATTAAAAAAATACAAACATTTTATTAATTAGACGAAAAGAATCGGAAAAATCGGAAGAATTGGAAGTATCGGAAAAATCCAAAGAATCGGAAGAATCGAAAGAATCGAAAGAATCGAAAGAATCGGAAGAATCGGAAGAATCGGAAGAATAAGAAGAATCAGAAGAGTCAGAAGAACAGAAAGATCAGAATTATTAGAAGAATCGGAATTATCACGAGGAATCAGAAGTATCAGAAAAATTCTAAATACCAAGTGTTTTTAATTTTTAAAGTTTATTAATTAGACGAAGCACAGGTAGCAGAAGAACCAAAGTAAGCAACAAAGCAAAAGAATTGAGTCCAAAAATAGAAAATACAAACCTACAATTGGAGTAGAAACAAAACACAGAAAGAAACACAAAAATTAGAAAAGTAGAAGTATCAACTGAAACTGAAAAAACGAATAAAAATTAAAAAAACACCAAAAACACAAATAATGAAAAGAAACAGAACAGAAATTACAAAATCTTAAGCAACTCTACGATCCAAAATCAAAATTACAAAACAAGGAAAAAAATTATTATAAACTGAAAGTATTGGTTGTATTCAACTCAATCCCGTGGAATATTGTACTACTATTTGCAGACACCCTATATTTATAGTTAATATCACAAACGATTCTTATTAATCGTTTGTGGTTAATATGATACCAAATATTTTCATCTGCCAAATAGAAGTTAAATTTTCCATTTCAAAAGTAATTCGACAAGGTGCATGGCCACCTGTGACTAATTTAGTTTTTGATCCCTCTCTACGTTTGAAGAATATTTTAATTTGTTAAGCAAGTAGGGACTTAGATTAATAGGAAGGAACGTTTGGGAATCTTCGGAAGTAACGGAAACATAATGGGGTCACAGTAGCAGATAAATCAAAACATGTAAATGAAAAGGTTATGAAAGCGAAGGTCTTCATACTCCTTCAACATTGGTGTCACTATTAAACTATAGTCTTTAGTTGCGGAATGATCCTCGTAAAATAATTACTTTGGTAAGGTCTGCAGATTTCTTCAGCTTAAAAAATTTTCGTTTCAGAAAATTTTCGTTTCCGTTCTTTCGTCGTACTCTAAGGCCGTTTCTCGTTACGCAAGACTCCATTAGATTTGCATCTGTGCTAAAATCGGAGGAAACGGTTGCAGTGGACAGTCTCCGCCTAAGGCCACGTTTGTCCACTTCCAATTGAACCAAAAACAATTCAATTTTGCGTCACTACTTAACGTCGCTCGCTTGACCCAGAGACGATTTCGGCCCGAAGGTCATTGCCGAAGTCCCGCATCTGCCGGAGCACTCTCACTCTCACCGAACGGATCGCTGGAAATCTAGAAACCGTGTGTAACATACCGGAACTTTCCGGTGCAGGCGCTATACATAATTTCTGTAATAGCGGTGCGGAGCAAGAGAGCGGTGACATATGCTGCTGACCCCAAATTATCTAACTTTCCAGCGATTGTCGACGTGCACGTGGCCGTCGTCTGGATTGGCAGCTTGCATTATTCAACAGGTATTCCACGCAGGATGCGGCGCGCAGTGACGTCCTGTCGTGCAGCGAGTGTACCGGGCGATTTGCAGATTGATGTGGTAAGAGAGATCTGTAGTCGTGGATGGCTAAATTGACTATTGACTCATTCGACCAGATTCGGTTTTGGTGGACCTCATCAAGAAAAAATGAAAATACATGAAATTAGAAAAAATCTAGAAATGTGACCTAAAAGATTTGAGGCTCATCTGTCGTCTTAATGCCGACTAGATTTCGAAATGCCGGCATTTAGGAAAAGCTGTACGTACCATTATTAATCGCTGGCAATAATTCTGATGATGTTGCTAACGACTTAATTAAACCGTGCTCGTGACCATAAACTCATCAACACAGATTTAAAACAAATAAATATCGCTTGTGCAATGTATCAGTCAATACTTTTAATGTTTTATCAGATGATTAGTCTAATTATACATATTTGATGCGACGTCCTTCTCTTTCTGCGACTTGTAGTAGCTTAACCAAATTTTCCTAAAGCAAAAAGATTTACGTTAGTTACGTAATGTTAGCTTGCCTTTCAACAAGACAGCGCTTGTTCACACATAGCCCGGAGAACAAAAAGCATGTAAATCTTACGATTTAATCCCTATAGAATATTAGTCATTGATGATACGTTCAGTGCACTCCATTTCTAAAATGCAACAATAAAAAAAGAAACATTAAGGCTTGAATAAGCACTGAAATGATCTACGCTATACGTGCACTTTCATAGCGCACACTTAATTAGTCACTTTGAGTCAGTGGCTATGAGACAACAAATTTCGCAAACAATAAATCAAATAATTGATGAAATATTTTAGCCTGGAATAACAGAGAAAAGTTTTAATTAACCTTTTCTTTTGGAGGTTTTGGTATTGCACTTGCTGTTTTTAGGAGAACACATCAATGTTGAAATTGAAGAACAAAATTACGTTTAAAGCCTTGATATGGGAATGTACAGCAGAGAGAGTCTATGAAAAATGTTAATTGTAATAAGAACCCAAAGGGATAATTAGCGATATAGGTCATAAAATGGTATTTACATATATATTAAAGACTACTAATGAAAGGAAAATGCTCTAACTTTGAACGTTTTCTTAATTAAATTTTATTTTATTTCTCAAATTATTTAAAGCTTAGTACGTGATGTAATCGGAAGTAGGCAATAAATTAGAGAAATGTTAATGAAAATGACGCATCTTTTATAAATATTTATATTTTCTGAGTGCAAAATAAGATGTGGGCAGTTATGCATATGCAAGAATAGGCGAAAAAGAACTTGATTCTTTTTAAGTGTTTCGAGCCATTAAAGTAATTTAAAACCGAGTAAGAATACTAAAATGTAAAATAAATGTGAACTGCAAGTAGAAACAAGGTGATTAAAGAAAATGGAATGGTAAAAAAAACCTTTAAGGGAGGCTATCCTGAATTGAGATTTCTTCATCAACAAGTTATAAAGTCAGCACTGTGGCATTTTATCCTCCCTCGTTTGCCACATGTGGGTGGTATTTGGGACGCGGGCATCAGATTAACGAAATTTAATTTTAAAAGAATTATAAAGCAGTTACTGTTTACATAGAAGGAGATGCACACATATCTCACATTAAATTGAAGCCTGCCTTAAGAGGGTTCTCCAGTGGCAGGTACATTTCTGCCGGTCGAAGTACATTTTCCCGCAATATCTTTTTTTAATTTACAAATTTCAAAAAATCGCTCTGTGGCTGCAAAGATCTATATTTTATCAACACGCCCACAAAATTTCAACGAAAAATCTTCAAAAATAAAAAAGTTACATTCAACGGCGGGGGAGAATGTACAGCAATGTGCGGCCTTTAAGTTGATGAACTTTGAAGTATAGACAGAATTTTTTTGCTGTTTTTCTTCTGGTAATTCCAAAATCATATCCTTGGAATTAAAATAAAACCCTAAAAATCTGCAGCGTTGTTCAGGAATCAGATCAGTTCTTGCGTAGTTGATTACAAAACCGAGTTTTTTCAAAAGAGCAATCGTTTCTGTGATATTATAGTTACATTCGGCATATGAAATACCAAAAAGAAAAAAAATCGTCTAAATATACACATGACAAGAGATTTTGCGCTCTTAATAAGGCTATCACCGGCTTTGTGAGTTTTGTAAAAACTAGTGGCGCTGTACTGAGCCCAAAAGGTAAACAGGTAAATTGATAAAACTTGTAACTCAATAAAAATCTTAAATATTTCCTATGAGATTTATGGATCAGCACTAAAAAATAGGCCTCCTTAAGGTCTAATGTGGACATAAACCATCCTGGGGTTAAAAGTTTAACTGCTGTGTCCCTACCTTCTAGCTTAAATTGTTCCGGTTCGTTTGGTTTAGGAACTAAAAATACGTCAGAAATAAACTCTCCTTCGCTATGTGCACATCCCTTGATAGCGCCAATTTCCTCTAGATGAGCTATGGCTATAGATATGTCTTTTTTTCTGAAATGGACCATTTTGGTTTTCGTGGAACACAACGTTGTATAACTGGTCGAGTAAAAGGGATACGGTATCCACGAATCCAGGATAGGATTCGTGGGTCCGAAGTGATCTCTGTCCAGGCATGATAAAAAAGACAAAGTTTCCTGCGTGTCCACCTACCGAATTTTTATGGTGGTCTGCTATTGTCGGCTCGAGGAGGGCTGATGCCTCCCGTGGTCGCCTGTTTGGTTCTCCGGACGAGATCGCTTCTGGGCACAGACACAAACTTCTGGGGTTAAGGCTGCCGATAGCCGCCTCTCGGTCGGTGCCCCCTCCTGGACTGCTGACGCGTCTGAGAGCGGCTTCAGAGACAGCACGTTTGACATCAGGGTTGATTTTTGGGCCTGAGCCGCTACACAATTAGACATTGGTGGGTACTTGGTAACAAGAATTTTTCTGGTCTCCGTATTAAGACCTTGTCGCAAAATCCCGTCCCATCTGGTAGCGATGTCTTGATGTATCGGGTCTCCAAGCTGTGGCAGTGAGG
This sequence comes from Diaperis boleti, assembly GCA_963583935.1. Lineage (NCBI taxonomy): Eukaryota > Metazoa > Arthropoda > Insecta > Coleoptera > Tenebrionidae > Diaperis > Diaperis boleti. The sequence continues at coordinate 13,630,966 of OY757242.1, forward strand.
TTTGTGGATCTCCTAAAAGTGCCAGGATTTCCGTGGGCAATATATTGTTGCGGTTGGGGGGGATCCTCCACACTTGCCACGATGTCGCTTGCTGCGGAAAAATTGACACGAGTTATAGAGGTAAAAGATGAAGTAGCCGATTTAAGTTTCGAATACAGGGGTCTAATATGGGCACCCAAAATACACTAATACGCCGGTCAAATGCATCTATGATGTGTCACACCCTGCGTCGCTATCTAGTAGACGACACGGTCCTCTAGTGAAGGACACTCCTCAGTAACTTGAGTAGGGCTTTTCCAAGGAATACATTGTCATTATTTATTTTGTTTGTACTAATCTCTGGAGTGCCCCCGCTCTGATTCATATTCAATGGAGTTGTGCCCCCCACCTTGGGGTAACATCGAGGGGCTGAGACTCCGCCGAGAGCGCGTAGACATAGCCCTGCCAGAGTGGCTTTGATCCCGACTACGAGATCGACTCCGTCGTGGTGGGGAGTAACCATCATAATATCGGCTGTAACGATGGCACCTGCGACTGTGGCGCCTATTTTGGTCTTCCAGCTCTTTGATGCGATCTAGGAGTTCCGCAATGGTGGCGTGCGCTTGGCCCTGGTCAGCCTCTCCGGTCGGATCATTTTTTCCATTCTCCATTTGTATACGAACGTCACTAAACTAAAGGTGGAAAAATTAGGTGACGTTTCACACAACACAAAGAAAACAGAATGGCTGATCAGAGGGCGCACGTTGTGTAGCAACAGGCTAGGCCGGAAGTTCGAGCTCTGCTTTAAATTTGTGACAGTACCAACACAGAAGACGTACTACATATATTTGATCATGGAGGGCGGAGCGCGAATATAATTTTTGAATAAAAGCACAAGAAGAAGACGACAGGGCAGAAAGGGGAAAACGAATACGGAGAGGAATAAAGGAGAAAAGGAGCAAATAAGAATAGTATTCTGGAACGTAGCGGGAATAAAAAACAAAGAGTCATTCTCTTTTTGGGAGTATTTGAGAGAATTTGACGTAGTGGGAATGGTGGACATGTGGGTGGAAGAAAAGGGGTGGGAAAAATTGGAAAAAAGAATGCCGAAAGAGTTTAAGTGGAAATGTCAATATGCAGAGAGGGAAAGCTAAAGGTGGGATAATAATGGGGGTGAAAGAGGGACTGGACGGAGAAAATGGAACTGAAGCAAAAGAAGAAAGAGGGATTATGGAAAGAACGGTGAAAAGTAAACAGAGAAAATGGAGAATTGTAACAGTGTACAGCAGAAGTATGAAGGAAACGAAGAGAATAATAGAAGAGCGAGTAAAAGAACAAGAAGAAGGAACTTGGTGATTGGGGGGCGGGGGTTAATGCAAGAATAGGGGGGAAAGGAAGACGGATAGAAGAGGAACAAGAAACAATAGAAGGAAGATCAACAAAAGATGGAACAGAAAACGCAGAAGGGAGAGTACTGATTAGCTTAGTAGAAGAAAGAGGGTGGGACATACTTAATGGGAACTACACAGGAGATGAGAAAGGGGAGTACACGTATATTGGATCAAGAGGGGAGACAGTTATTGATTATGTTATGGTAAATGAAGAAGCATGGGATGAAATAGAGAAATTCAAGGCGGGAGAAAGAATGCAGTCGGACCACATGCCCTTAGAAGTGAAGACAAAAGGAAGAAAGATAGAGGAAGTGTGAATGAGTTTACAAGAAAAATTGTGAAGAATATTTGGACGGAAGAAGGAAAAGAAAATTATAGAGCAAGACTTAGGGAGGCAAAATACGAAGAATCAGAAATAGTTGAGGGAACTGAGCGATAACATAAGAAACGCAACAGAAAAAAAAAGATAGAGATAAGAGAGAAGATGTGGCTGGGGAAGAACGAGTGGTGGAATAAAGAATGCAGGGAAAGGAAACAGGAAGCAAGAAGGAAACTGAGAAATTGGAAAAAAGAAAAACCAACCAAGGAAGAGTACAAGAGAGCACGCAAGAGGTACAATTTAGTATGCAAAGAGAAGAAGCAAAAGAAACGGATGGAAGAAGAGCTAAAGATGAAGGGTACAAAGAAGGAAGAAGAGGTATGGAGATACATAAATAAGGAAAGAAATAAAAAGAGAGAGAGAGTGCTGGAATTACTATGGAGGAATGGAGAGAGTACTTCAGTGAGCTGCTGGGGGGTGATGAAAACAGACAAGAAAAGAAAAAGAGACAACAAAGAGTGGAAGAAATAGAAAATATAACAATAGAAGAACTAGAGCAACAACTAAGAAAACTGAAAAGAAAAAAGACACCGGGGAGGGATGGTATACAGAATGAAGCGTGGATATATGGAACGGAAAGGGAAGTTGACAGGTTGTTAGAGATAATGAATGGAGTGTGGAAGGGAGAGGGATTCCCCCAATAGTGGAAGAAGGGGATAATATGCCCCATATATAAGAAAGGAGAAGGATTCCTGTATTACCGAGCTAAAGGTAAACATGTGGTAGAGAGGTTAAGTAGCGAAAAATAGAGAAATAGAAGGTGATATAAAGAAAAAATTAGAGAAGATATTGAGAAAAGCGAGAAGAGGTATTAGAGAAAGGTAGGAAGAAAGAATTGGGCAGGGAAGAGGAGATATAGTCAGGAAAAAGAATAAATCGGCGAAGCCGGAAGATAACGACATCTAGGAGGCGCCACAGGAAGCGGAGAAGGGTAGAACAGAAAAACAAGAAGAGGAGGAAGAGAATTTTTTTCAAAAAAGTAAAAAGACGGCGAGGTCTCCTGGAGTAAAGAAAACACAGAAGACATCAGAGAAAGATAAGGAAACGGACACAGAGATGGAGAAAAAAATATTGGAGCTGTTGCAAGAGTTGAAGGAGGAGATGAAAGAAATAAGACGAGAAAACAAGGAACTCAAGAGAGAGATAGAGAGGCAGAGAGAAGAATTTAAAGAGAAGGAGAAGAGATGGGAAGGAGAGAGAGAGACTGGTGGAAGGAGAGAGTGGAAAAGCTGGAAGAGAGAATGGAAATTGAAGAGAGAAGAAAGAGGAAGAACAACATAGTGATAACAGGATGGGACGGGGAAAGAAAAAGTCATGTAAAAAAAAAGGATGTAGAGAAGTTTTTGAAGGAAAATGTAGAGGATAGTAAAGTAAAAGATTGTTACAGGATTAACAAGGATCAAGTATTGGTGGAGATGGAGGGATGGGGTGAGAAGGAAAGAATAATGAAGCACAAAGGAAAATTGAGGGAGAAGAGGGAAACAAGGGGGATATACATAGACAACGACCTCACAAAGAAAGAAAGAGATTTACAGAAGAAACTAAGAAGTATGGCGAAGGAAAAAAGGGAAGAAGGGAAAGAAGTAAGAGTGGGATACAGGAAATTAATAGTGGACGGGGAGCAATGGAGATGGAATGAAAAGAGAGAGAGTCTAGAGGTTTTCCAATAAGAACAAGAAGGGGAGGAGGGAAAAAGGGGGATAACGGCAAAGTAAAAAGGACAATGAAACGGGAAAAAAGAAACAAAGAAGGAAGTAGGAGGGAAACTAAGGAAGGAAGGGGGAAATCAAAGAAGGTTACGAGAAAAACAGGGGTGAGGGCACTATTTTGGAATGTAGCGGGACTAGGGAAAGAAGAAGAAGATTTTTGGGACTATGTGAAGGAGTTCGATATTGTTGGATTAACAGAAACATGGTCAGAAAGCTGGGAAAAAATAGAAAAACTGTTACCAAAGGAGTTCAAGTGGGAATGGCAAGGGGCGAGAAGGGGAAAGAAAAAAGGAAGAGCAGCAGGGGGAATACTAACAGGGGTAAAAAAAGGAATAAAAGAGAATACTAAAAAAGAAGGGAGAAGAGGAAGGTCACATGGTGAGAAACGTTAAAATAGGCAGCAAATGGTGGAGAATAGTGACAGTGTACAGCAAAGAGATGAAAGAAACAATAAGCAAGATAGAAGAAACATTAAAATACACCAGGGAAGAATGTCTGCTTCTGGGAGGGGATTTTAACGGGAGAATTGGGGAAAGAGGAGCCAGGGATTGGGAAGAAGAGAGAGGAGAGGGACAAAGAAAATCCAAAGACAAGAAGGAAAACGCGGAAGAAAAGAAGTTCATGGAATGGATAGAAGAAAAAGGATGGGAAGTGCTGAATGGAAATAAACAAGATGACGAAGAAGGAGAATGGACCTACATAGGCGGTAGAGGAGAGACGGTGATAGACTACGGAATAGTAAACGAAGAAGCATGGGAAGAAGTGGAAGAATTCAGAATAGGGGAAAGAGTAGAGTCAGAACATCTGCCTATAGAGATAAGTATAGGAAGGGGGAGAGAGAAGAGAGGAGAAGAAGAAAAAATAGAGGAAACGCGGAAGGTGATAATTAAAGTATGGGACGAGCAAGGGGTGGAAGAGTATAAGAGAAGACTGGAAAAAGCAAGATTTAAAGAACAAGAAGTAGGGAAAATGGAGAAAGAATTGGTAGAAATATTGGAAAAAGCAGCGACAAAAAGAGAAATAACAGTAAGAGGTGGAGGAACAAAAAGAAAGAATAAATGGTGGGACAAAGAATGTGAGCAACGTAAAAAGGAAGCAATAAAAGAACTAAGAAAGTGGAGAAAGACTAAAGGGAACAGAAGTGGCTTTTTAGAAGCGAAAAGAAGATACAGAGAGACATGCAGGGAGAAGAAGGGGCAGAAGAAGGAGAGAGAGGAGGAAGAGATAAAAACAATAAGAACAGAGAAGGAGGTATGGAACTATATTAATAGAGAGAGAAAGAAAAAAGAAAATAGGAGCGAGGAGATAACGATGAATGAGTGGGAGGAGTACTTCATGAGGCTGCTGGAGGGAGAAAAGGAAAAAAGAAAACGGAAATAGAGACGAAGAGAAACCGAGTAGAACCTGAAGGAGAAGAAATTACAATGGAAGAGGTGGAGAGGCATGTGAAGAAACTGAGCAAAGGGAAGGCACCAGGGAGGGATAGAATACAGAATGAGTCCTGGATGTATGGGAGGAGAAGAGTGCTAGAGAGGCTGGTGGAGGTAATGAATGGGGTGTGGAGAGGAGAAGGATTCCCGGTAGGGTGGAGAGAGGGGGTAATTTACCCCATTTACAAAAAAGGGGAGAAAAATAAAGTAGAAAATTACCGAGGGATAGCTCTCCTAAACACAGGGTACAAGTTGTATGCATCAATTCTGAATGAAAGGATGAGCAGAGAGATAGAGGAAAGGGGAGCATTACCAGACAGCCAAGCAGGATTTAGAGAGGGGAGGGGAACTATGGATAATGTATACATCCTGGACCATTTGACGAAGAGTGAGTTAAATAAGAAAGGGGGGAGGGTGTATGCATTATTTGTAGAGTTCAAGGCGGCTTTTGACAAGGTGGACAGAGAGAGGATGTTTGAGTGCCTGAGGGAGAAAGGGGTAAATGAATGGCTGGTAAGAAAGGTGGAGGAGATATATGAGAAGACAAAAAGTAAAGTGAAGGTAGGGGAGAGGGAAAGTGAATGGTTTGTGACAACAAAGGGAGTGAGGCAAGGTTGCCCGCTCAGCCCCTTGTTGTTCACGATGTATGTGGCAGATATGGACGGAATGTTAGAGAGAGCACAAGCACAAGGGGGTGTGTGGTAGGTAGAAAAAAAGTGTGGAGCCTGGCGTTTGCGGATGATGTGGTAATGGTGGCAAAGAGTGAAAGAGAAATGAAGGAAATGATAAAGAGTTTAGGAAAATATGTGAAGAACAAAAGACTAGAAGTGAATGTAGAGAAAACAAAAATGCTGGTGTTCAATAAGAGAAAGAGGAACAACGAAGAGAGTGATTGGAGGTGGGAGGGAGAAGTAATAGAACAAGTAAAAGAATTCAAATACTTGGGGTATGTGTTCAATGAAAGAGCCACAGATAAGGCACATATTAGAGAACTGGCAAGAAAAACGAACAAGGTGATAGGATGTGTATGGGGAATAGGAGAGAGAAGGTGGGGAGGCGATTTTAAGAGGAGAATGATGATGTTTGAAAGTCTTATTGAAAGCGTGTTGTTGTACGGAGCAGAGATCTGGGGATGGAAAGAACAAGAGGAGATAGAGAGGATGCAAGAGAAATATCTGAGGTGGGTGCTAGGGCTAGAGAGAGAGACGCCAGGGTACATAGTGAGAGAAGAAGAGGAATAGGTTGAGAGTGAAAGCGGGAAAAAGAGCGGTCAAGTTCGAAGTCAGGATGGAAGGGAGGAAAAAATGTAGGATACTAAAGGAGTGCTGGAGAGAAAAAAGAAGAATTCAGAGGAGTATGATAGGGAGAATTACTACAGGAGGAATGGGTATGCAAGCAAAGAAATAGGGAGACTGAGAGAAAGAGGCGTGTGGATGAATGTAGAACTAAGTGAAAGAGATAAGGATAGAAAGAGAGGAAATACTGAATGTAGATGGAAGGGAAACTAAATGGATGAAAGAGGTATGGAAGAGGAGGGAGAAGGGAGAAAAGGAAAGGGGAGGGGAGAAGAAATGGATAATTTTATTTAGTTTTTTTTTTATTATTGTAATTGTTAAGTTTACTTGTATATGTATAGGGATCAGAAAGCCCGTAGGGCAAATAAAGATTTATTTATTATACTAGCAAACAGGCAGAACCGTATGGAACCAATAATGTATGTTGTCACATGAAATTTATATTTTATATAAGAAAGGAGAAAAGGATACAGTCGGTGATTATAGGGGGATCACTCTCCTAAATACAGCATATAAGGTATACGCGATGATTGTAGGTGAGAGGCTGATGAAGGAAATGAATGAGAGGGGGGTGTTACCAGACGGACAGGCGGGATTTAGGAAAGGTAGAGGGACAATGGATAATGTATATATCTTGAATCACATAGCAGAAAATGAAATAAAAAAGAGGGGTGGCAAGATATATACATTCTTTGTGGACCTGAAGGCGGCTTTTGATAATGTGGAAAGAGATTTACTGTGGGAATGCTTGAGAAAGAGAGGGCATCTGGTAACAAAAATAGAAGAGATATATGAAGAGCCGATAAGTAGAGTGAGAGTGGATGGAAGGGTGAGTGAATGTTTCAAAACGTATAAGGGAGTAAAACAAGGTGGCCCACTAAGCCCCAGCCTGTTTGCAGCTTTTATTGGAGATATAGAGGAGATGTTCAGGAAGGGGCAGGCAGGGGGGGTTCTGATGGACAATGCAAAAATGTGGACTTTAGCATATGCGGATGATTTGGTGGTGCTAGCGAGAGAGGAGAAAGGTAAGAAAGAAATGATAGGAAACATGGAGAAATATATGAGGAGTAAAAAGTTGACGGTGAATGTAGAGAAATCCAAGATGATGGTGTTCAGAAAAGGGGGTGGTAGGGAAAAAGTAAATAAGTGGAGATGGGAGAAAGAGAAAATTGAAGAAGTGAAAGAATTTAAGTATTTAGGTTATGTGATGAATGAAAGAAACACAGCAACAGCACATGTGAGAGACTTAGTGAAAAAAACAAATAAGATAATAGGAGATGTATGGGGAATAGGAGAGAGAAAATTTGGACATGATTTTAGAAGGAGGGTAATAATGTTTGATAGTTTGGTGAAAAGTATGATGATGTATGGAGCGGAAATATGGGGATAGAGAGAGCAAGAAGGATTGCAAGGAAAATATATGAAATGGGTGCTAGGGGTAGAGAGAGAGACACCGGGGTATATAGTGATGGAGGAAACAAAGAGAGATGGAATAAGAATAGAAGCAGGAAAAAAAGCAATAAGATTTGAGGAGAAAGTGATAGAGAGAGGAGAGTGCAGAATTTTGCAAGAGTGTTTGAAAGAAAAAAGGAAAGAAATAGGAAAGGGGATATGGAAAGAGAGGGAGGCATATTACCAAAGAAACGGGTATGCAGGCGCGGAAATAGAAAGAATGCGAGAGAGAGGCAGAGTAATGACAGATGAATTAGTGCAGATAGATAGAGATGTGCAAGTGCAGGAAAGAAGAACGAGAATTAGGGAGTCTCGGTACAATGGGAAGGATGAAAAAATAATAACGGAAGAAATGCCAAAGTACCTAGGAAGAGAGAGTAGAAAAGAGAGAGTGATAATAGCAAGATTTAGATGTGGAAATGAGGAGAGAGAATAAATATTGGAGTGAGGATAATAACAGAGTATGCAGGATGTGTGGAGAAAAAAAGGAGACGATAGAGCATTTGTTGAAGGAATGTTGTTGATTGGAGCATTGTTGATCGAATGGATGAGGAAAGTTGAGTGGAGAAGATTGACAATAAGTGGGAAGGGATAAAAGCTGCTAGTTATTGTGTTGAATAATTGATTTATTTAGTTTTACTTATTATATTATATTTTATTTTATTTGAGTTATTGGAAATGTATCGGATACTTTATAAACCTGTAAAGGTAATAAATATACATACTACTACGTGTTGTAACTGTGTTACCGACATTAAATCAAAATACCTACAGTGTTCTGTTTTTCTGATTTACGTAGTAATGAAAAATTGCTGTGGACAGCTTTATCAACTTAATTTCTATCTTAAAACTAAATAGTAACGGTGTTGACTGCAATAAGCAATAATTTGTTATTTACGTCACACCAAAATAACACATATTTTTTTTTAGATTTGGACCTACAAAAACAGTTCTACATTTAATTAGACTTCAACCTTCAACCGTCTGTTACTCTAAAGCTGCAAACCAATTTTTAGATTTTTTATAACACAGATCATCAAGCCGTTACTGACATTGACCTGTTTTGTAATAACTACTTGCGATTGCACCGCGGGTGGTTTACGAAAATTAAAAATCTGATTGGATTTGGCAGAACAAACGCAACTTGTAATTATGCATTTGTTACAGGCAGCCACTTCATTAGTACCATGCAATAATAATTACGTCTAAGCTATCTGCAAATAATAACATAAAACTTAAGTGCTTTAGCTAGAATGTATCCAAGCTTCTTCCAATGTGTCACTGCCACTTTTGATGCCTAAACTCCCTTGAAAGTTGAGACGAAATTAACGTTGTCAAGTGGATTTTCGTTTGTTCACCTGATTCGATGGGGAGAGGTCAACAGCTGCTGCAGCAAAAATTAAAATGTAAATACAAATTGTCAAGGACCCGACCTATAGACGGACGTTAGCTCATCAGCCTCAACTTTACATTATGAGTAGTTGAGTGTGTTAAGCCGAATTAAATGTGTAAATTAAATTTATTTTTATTATACGGATTTAACAAAAACTTAATTTTGTTTGTACTTTTGTACTAAATACAAATTGTAATTTTTTTTCAATTTTTTTATAATTTTTTAATTTTGGAAACTGTGACTCAACCTTGACTACGAATCGTATCCGGAGGACTATTAAGTGAACCAAACCATTTTTTCTTAAAAGTACGGGAAATTTGTACTAGTAGGTACAATTAATTTTGATTGGCCAAAATTTTGAAATTCAACGGCCGTTATTGGTCGAATGTCACAGTTCGACAGGTGAAGTAAATAGTCTGTAAAATTATGTATTATTTTGTGGTGTAAAATCCAACTGTTATGAATGCAGTGAAGCACAAATACATATTTCATTCTGAACAGTCGACTAATAAGACTAATCGCATTAAAACCACTAATTTCGCAAATGAATCAGAAATCTGTTATACCATACTAACGACCGACCACGTCAGAACGTTTTAATGATAATAATGTTCAAATATTTTATCGCCTGCCAACAGCCAGCAGTTTCACACTCTTATAAATGACAATAATAAAATTAACACTATCCGCTAAATGGAAATCTAATGAAAACCCGAGTTTCCGGTCGTCGCTCGTTCGCTTTCATTTGAACTTGATGACTTCCACATCTGTTCTCTGCAGCAACCTTTTTCCTGTCGTGTAAATCAACGTCACAGATCGCGCCTCTTATCTTCACCTGTTATGCATTTTTTGTGGTTTCTAAGCACAAGTCAACCAGCAACTGCGTTTTCTATGTTTTTGTTTTTCACATCGCTGCTTCTGATGGATTTGGGTCAGAAATGCTAATCTTACGCTGAAATATGCGAAACAATGCCATCAGTTGGAATCTGGCAGTGAACTACTAAGATCGCATCTTTTTGTTTTTTAAAGACACTTATTACGATTATGACATAGGGCTATGTGTCGCGCTCTGGCATAATTAAAGTTATTATATTTGTTAATATATACTCAGTGACATTAGAAGTGTTACACCCAGAAGGAATAATTTTCATCAAGAATGATACGATAAGATTTGCAAGAAATTTTATTGTCTTTTATGGGATTTAAATCTCTTAAATATTCATAGAATTCTTCAACTTACTCTTCTAAGTGGTCAGTCAATTCTTCCTCCAGTTCTTTCTCTGACGACAATGTCCTTGCGCTATATTATGCAATATACCGTTATGGTCGGCGAGCAGATGCCCTTATTTGCGTAATGATTTTGTAGAAAATTAGAAATTTAAAATACCCCTAATGCATCATTTTTAAAATTTTATAAATCATTTGCAATAATGCAATGACAGATATTCTGGCAATTTCCCAATAGGTCTAATTATCTCAGTAAGTACACGTATTAGACCTACCATATGTTTAACAAAAGTGAAAGATAATTAATAGGGCTATCCAAAGCCTTAGAAAAGTATGGGCGGGCCCTGTCCACTATACTCATCGACTGACTAAATGGTTGAGAAATAACAACCATTTATTGATTTTTTTTCCTTTAAAAAGTAGAACTCACTCTCGTGTCAGTCCAATTTCAAAATTTTTAAGTCAAAAAATTGTTGTCATTCCAATACCATTAGTCAATCAGTCAGTTGTGGATGGGGTGGCCCACCCGCCCACCGCATTCACGTGTGGTGCCATGAACCATATGGTTTTTGGTCACAAAGACAACTGTGAAATACAAGAAACGAAATTTGGACACAATATGAAAATGGTTGTCATTCCGAACCAGTTTGTCAACCGTTCATCAAAAATGTAAATTTGAGTATATACATAGTTACTTCGATGTAAATCACAATCTAGATTGATTTTCTTTACTGGTCTAAAATTTGTTTGTGACTAAAAAGCGCATGGTTCTGGCACCGTGTGGATGCGGTGGGCGGGTGGCCCGCCTTGTCCACTATACTCATCGACTGACTAAATGGTTGAGAAATAACAAAAATTTATGTTTTTTTTTTCCTTTAAAAAGTAGAACTCACTCTCGTGTCAGTACAATTTCAAAATTTTTAAGTCAAAAAATCGTTGTCATTCCAATACCATTAGTCAATCAGTCAGTTGTGGATGCGGTGGACCACCCGCCCACCGCATTCACGTGTGGTGCCATGAACCATATGGTTTTTGGTCACAAAGACAACTGTGAAATACAAGAAACGAAATTTGGACACAATATGAAAATGGTTGTCATTCCGAACCAGTTTGTCAACCGTTCATCAAAAATGTAAATTTGAGTATATACATAGTTACTTCGATGTAAATCACAATCTAGATTGATTTTCTTTACTGGTCTAAAATTTGTTTGTGACTAAAAAGCGCATGGTTCTGGCACCGTGTGGATGCGGTGGGCGGGTGGGCCGCACTGTCCACTATACTCATCGACTGACTAAATGGTTGAGAAATAACAAAAATTTATGGTTTTTTTTTCCCTTTAAAAAGTAGAACTCACTCTCGTGTCAGTTCAAAATTTTTAAGTCAAAAAATGGTTGTCAGACAAATTCAAATACATACACCACTTGGTTAAAAATCTTTCAGAAACAATTTCCTTTTCAAATTCATTAACATACTTTGGTGTCGTTTCAGAGAAATGTTCTAAAATACTTGAAACGGTTTGAAAGTTTCTTTTAAAACAGATAACAACTTATCCAGATTTTTTATTAAAAATAAAGATCCATTAGATTACAAATTGAACTGCTTCTTGTCTCATTCTACATAGGTCAGACAGGTCGCAAAATATCAGACCGTATTAAAGAACATTTCAGGCACATCTATAACAACACAGATCTTGATCCTCCTCCATCAACACCTTCTTCTTTCGCCAATCATATATTAATAACGAAACATAGTTTTTCACCATCAAATTCCAAATTGATCCATAAATGCAATAAAGGCCGGAAATTAGATTTTCTTGAGACTTTGGAAATAAGGAAAGCCTTGAAACTGGAAAACAGATCTTGTTTAAACGAACAGAATAACTTCAATAATCCCATTATTAATTCACAATTTTAATTTTTTACCGCTCAAACAAACTTACCAGATTCTCCTTGATCCATTTTTAATTTTTACAGTTTATAAAATGTTGTTTTTACGAAATTCTTTAAAAATCATGTAACCTTTTCAAAACGTCAAATTTAATTCAAAAATAACGTCATAATTTTAAATATTTTTTAAGGTAAGAACCTCTCTGTAATTCATCAATTGTATCATTAATCTCTTGTTAATCTAGGGCTGATGATGGCAGTAGTGTTCTGCCGAAACATGTTCCCATTGTAATTATTAAAGATTGTGGAGTTCGACTTAAATATATTTAAATTTTAATTTAAATTTACTCCACTTGGATTCATCGACATTCTTCTGGTTGATAAATCAGTTAATGAAAAAAAAATAATAATATAGGCTTCCATTAAAAAAAAAGTTGTTACGGCCCTGGAGTAGTGAAACACCAAATATAGCTGAAAATAATTTTAGTCGATGCAGCTATGATGATAATATATTTATTTTTTTATTTTCATTAGTAAAGCCATCTTCCCTCCTGGCACTATTGACTCCTCCTGTATAATTATTGTTGCTAACATTTCGATGTCAATTGCCTAATTGGAATTCTTCTTCTTTATCTCCATATATACCGTGTAGAAATTACGAAAGGAATAACTTCAGTAACTCCGTTAGTATTTACACTTGAAATAAAACTTATAAAGTACTAGCTGACCCGGCGAACTTTGTACCGCCTCAGAATCAATAAATAATGTTGTGTTAACTTTTTAGCTGAATTAAATTCAGTTATTTTATCAAAGGATAATGCACACAACGCCATCTACTGGCATTACCGGAACCAGCATACAACAGCATGTTCAGTTTTGTATCAAATATGGCGTTATATACGGATTCCATACAAAATGTATGAGAAAATTTTTTTCGTTAATTTTTCTGATGTTTTAATAGTTATTCGCCCACGAAAAATCCGTTCTCAAGATATCATCAAAAAATTTGTGTGTGGAGTCCACGCGCAACAGAAGTGAAACGTTGGAGTTTATGCATCAAAAATCGATTTTCCTTTTTAAAGCCTGGTACGACAAAATTTGGTGTCCGGCGTTATTTGTTATTGTTGTCCTGTACCAGGGGGGCTTTGTTATTGTCGTTGGCCTGTACCAAGCTTCCCGCCCCCTGTAGCGTTTCGGAAGTTTTTATAGTTATTCTGCTATTCGGGGCGGAGGCAAATCCAACAAATCAAAGATCATAAAAATCGGTCCAGCCGTTCTTGAGTTATCAACCAAAGGGTGCCCCCTGGGCCCTCATGTCTATGTTTTGATAGTCATTCTGCTACTCGGGGCGGAGACAAATCTAACAAATTAAAGATCATAAAAGTCCGTCCAGCTGTTCTTAAGTTATAAACCCAAGGAGCCCCCCTGTCCATATTTTACTTCATAAGAACCTTCCTCGAAATGAAAGGAATATTAAAAAGAAATTTTGATAAATTGGTCCAGCCGTTCTCAAGTGATGGCGCGACCAAGGAAATTCATTTTCAAAGGGATTCATTTTTATATACAGTGTGGAAATTAAGTAAGGAATAAATTCAGTAACTCCGTTAGTATTTGCGCTAGAAATAAAAATTAAAAAGCATGTGGTAGGGCTAATTATAGCGCATCCGACGAACGTATAAATTTTTTTTTTATCAAATACTCAATAGGTTACATAAGGAAAAAATAAATAAAAACGGCACTAAAGTTCAAATTAGTAACATTTCAAAAAATTAACAAAGCTGTCTAATTTTATCAGAATTCAAGGAAAAACACATAGAAATCCAAACAAAACAAAGTTCCCAAAAGCAATCCATGAGAAAAAATAAGTAGGGCTGACAAATTAACAAAATTAACAAAAAGACTATTGATGTGAGAGTTATAAATTAAAGATATTACACCAAATGTTCAAACTGATGACCCTGCATCATCTGATAAAATCCAAGACGATCATAAAAAGCAGCCAATACGTTTTGAATGGTTTGGGGAGTTATTAAACTGCACTCATGTCAAATTCTTCCTTCAAGATCATCCAATTTGTTGGGTCGGTTTTGATACACCTTTGCTTTTTAAGTGCCCCCATAGAAAAAAATCTAATGGGGTTCGATCAGGGGACCTAGCCTGCCATTCTATTGGACCTCTTCTTCCATCTTCTTGGAAACACTTTGTCCAAATACCGCCGCACCGGGCTTAGTGTGTTGGAGCACCATCCTGTTGCAACCAGATATTATTTCGAAGTTAATTTATTATTTAATAGAGAAAAACAGTTGAGACACAATCATTTTGTACCAATTCAGAACTTGTCAACATTGTATTGGTATCTCTATGGTTTTCTCTTAAATTCCGATAACATTAGAGAGTTCTGTGATTTTTTTGAAATTTTACTAATTTGAACTTTGGCGCCGTTTTAATTCATATTTTTTTTATCTAACCTATTACGTATTTGACAACGTTGAAAACTCCATTCAAATGTAAAATAAAAAACATAGGCTGCCATTAAAAAAAAATATTGATGACGTCATAACTGTAAAAAAAATGATGAAAAAAAAAGTATACATTCATCGGATGCGTTATAATTAGCCCTATCACATGCTTTTTAAGTTCTATTTCTAGTGCAAATACTAACGGACTGAATTTATTCCTTACTTAATTTCCACACTGTATATAGATGTGGTAGGGGATTCCTATATTACCGACCGTCACGAGAGCATGTGGAAAGAAGTGTCGAGAAGAAAATTGAGGAAAATAGAGTAATCAAAACAGAGAAAAGTGAATAAAACAGCAAAAACAGCAGAGAAGAGAAAAAATAACATTAACAAAAGGTAAGAAGAGATAGAGTGCGAGGAGTGGAGAAACACCAGAGGAAGAAACAGTAACATCAACAACAAAGAACGCCGGCAACCAACAATACACGGTACAGTGTAGAAGGTTGCGGACCGATATGAAACGGAGAAGACAAAGGAGGATTTCAAGAAGATAACGGGGAAATTAAAAGAAAAAGAGACATAGAAGAAAGTCCAGTAGCTTTGCAAAAAAATAAAAATAAAACAGCAAGATCTCCAGGGGAAGAAGATGGAGGAAATGACAAAAAAAATAATGGAGGACCTTAAGAAAATCAAAGAAGACACAAGAGAGACGAGGAAAGAAGTGAAAGAGCTGAAAAACGACAACAGATAGCTCAGGGAAGATATGGAAGAGCTGAAGAGAGAAGTGAACCAACTTAAGAGGAAAAATGGAAGAAAGATAGAACAGATGGAGTCGAAGATGGAGGAAAAAGAAAGAGGTGAAAGAAGAAATAACATAGTAATAACAGAGACAAAACATGAGAAAAGAAATCGAGAAATGGGTTGAAAAGGAGTTGGAAACAGAAGTGAAGATAAGAGAGGCCTATGCTATAAAAGGAAAAAAGATGATAATAGCAAAAACTGAGAGTTGGGAACAGAAGCTGAACGTCATGAGGAATAAAGAAAAACTAAGAAATAAGACAGGGCCGAAAATATTTGTAAACAACGTCCTAACAAAGTAAGAAAAAGAGATACAAAAAAAGATAAGAGCGATAGCGAAGAGGGAAAGGTAAGAAGGCAAGACGGTAAGGGTAAGCTACAGGAAACTTCAGGTAGAGGGAAATTGGAGGAAATGGAACGATGACACCGAACGAGTGGAAAATTTTTAAATGAGAAAAGAAAAAGAAAAAGCAGACAGAAAGCAAAACAGAAGAAAGAATAAAATTGGTATATTGGAATGTAGCGGGGATAAGAAACAACGGAGAAGATTTCTGGAAGTACATAAGTGAACTTGACGTAATTGGAATGGTAGAAACGTGGGTAGATGAAAAGGAGTGGAAGAAGATAGAAGAGAGAATGCCGAGGGACTATGTATGGAGATGTCAAGCAGCAGAAAGGAAAAACAAGAAAACTCGTTGTATCAAAGTTTTGAATTTAGTGATAATGAAAGTTTTGACATATATTGACTCACAACACGAAAGAAAACAGTTTTTTGCTTCTCTTTTAAAACTAGTCAGCATGAAGTTACACAAATTTCAGGTTTTAACGACGATTTGGGGGTTTGCAGTTGCAAATTTTGGAGCGTGGAAGTAATGATTTTGAAAAATTACTGTTTTTTTTTGCAAATTAGCAAATTTAGAATCTGGTGTAGAATTTAGGAATTTTAAACTTTTAATCTGACAGTGAATTCATAAATTTCAGAATTGTCTTGGAAAACACGATTTTGGAAATGTTTAAAATTTTGAATTCCTGAGATTGCAAAATTTAAAATTTTTGATAAATGAACACAATTTTTAATTGTTTAATTTCTAAATTTTTAATCTTTAGTATTGTGGATTCCTAAGTTTGTGAATTTGTAGATCGTTATTTTGGAAATTTCAATTTCAATTTGAGATCAAATATTGAGATCTTGAATTCCTGTATTTGAAAATTTTAAATGTTAATTTATAAATTGAAAAATTTAGAAATTTTTGAACCTTTGAAATTTCTGGGTCTTGCTTTTAAAGTTTTGCAAGAATCCATAAAATTTTGAATTGCTGAAATTTCGAATTTTTTAATTTGGCATTTTGAATTGGGTTAACAATTATAAATTTTGAGTTATGGAAGCGATTTTGAAAAATTTGGATCGATGAATGATTAAATTTAATGTTCTTCATTCTTTGTGATTTTGAATTGTTGAAATGTTAAATTCTAAATCGTTGAAATCTCTATAAAATTGAATTGAATTTGAAAACTTATTTAATATTACAATCGATGTAAATTCTAATTTCAGAACTTAAAAATTTTGAATCTTTGAAAGATCGGTTTCCTGAATAGGGAAATTTTGAATCCACAAAGAACTTCGAATAATATAGGAATATAAGTTGACTGAGTTCTCTAAACTCGTCTTGTCAAAAACAATTTAGTTTTATTAAATAAAGTTCGTTTATTTATGATAGATATGAAGAGTAGAAGTAGGAACGTGTCTTCGAATTTATTAGTTCATTTCACCTCCGTCTGATACGGATCTGACTTCCTCCAAAGATCGGAAAAATTAGTGAAACTCGTTTGAATATTTCGAAATTCGGTGTACACAACAACACGACTACTTCATTGTTGAGAAGAAAGTCGATTGTGCTTCAGTTCTCACACTCTCGGTGTCTCTATCGAGTGCAAAAAAATACGGAAAAAACACCGTTGTGCAACTATCAAGATGGAATCCGAAGGATGATCGCAAATCAATCTCAGATGTACTCGTAATAAATGTAATGGGAATTAGGTCTGGTTTCCTGTCTTCGACCTTTGGATGGGTTGTGAAATTCTGTCGTTCAAAACGCGGCTCTGATGAATTATTTTTTAACACGACCGGTCTTAATTACCAATAGATCAAGGTCTGTATCTCATCTTTGGAACAATAAGGCGAATTTCAAAATTTCATCTTTCTGTTGACCTATTATAAATCGTCGAGTTGCAATTTAATTCCCACAGTCCGTAATTACGTCCGGGTTTCTGGTTCCGGACGATTCTTTGGTTCAACCATGGGAGCGCGAAAAATGCAACGAAATTATGTGAAGATCCGATGATCTCCTGACATTAAAAAGTGAACGGATTAGCCGGAATTTCCCCGATGAGACCTCCAGACGAAGCTCAGCGACAGTTCTATTGGTTATTGTGGCCACACCACAATTCGTCCCTGGTGTAAAAATGAGAAGTATGTGTCTCTTTTATTTGTCCTAGAAAGGACATAAACATTAGTTTGAAAATAACACTGAAATTAGCGTCTAAAACTGCAGAAATTTTATGTGTTGACTGTATTTTTGGATCCAGGCAGTAGTTTCTTTATTTTTTAAATAAAAAATATTCCAAGGTTCTAGATAGTAGAGTTATTAAAAAAATACCCCTCTGAGTCCAATTTGTTTGGTAATATAATAATTCTACAAGCAGTTTATGGTGCCCAAATAGAAAAAAAAATTCTTGGGAACACTTCGTCCAAATAACGCCGCACCGCGCTTAGTGTGGTGGAGCATCATCCTGTTGCAACCATATATTATTATTTAGAAGTTCATTTATTATTTAATCAGGGAAAACAGTTTAGACACAAGTATTTTGTACCAATTCAGGACTTGTCAACATTGTATTGGTATATCTATGGTTTTTTGCTTCTCCTGTAAAACTAGTCAGAATGGAGTTACAGAAATTTCGGGTTTTAACGACGAAATTCCTAAATTCAAGAATTACTTGAAATCCAAATTTAACTCAATATTTCAAATATTTAAAATTTGCAATTTCAGCAATTCGAAATTGTATTAGAATTTCGGAATTCAAGGACCTCAACGATTTAAATTTTCCAAAATAGAATGTCTAAGTTTCAAAATATACAAATTCCTACTCAGGATTACAAAATTTCAAATTGAGAAATTCAGGATTTGAAAGATTCCAAATTTTACAAACCAATATTTCCATGATTTTCATGAATTCAAAATTTAAGTTTAGTTCTCAACGATTTCAAGTTTATAATTTCAACAATTCAAAATTCAAAACAACTCAAAAAGATTTAAAATTTGCAATTTCAGCAATTCAAAATTTTATAGATTCTTGCTAAACTTTAAAATCAAGACCTAGAAATTTCAAAAATTCCAGATTTTAAAAACTAAAAATTTTCAAATTTAGGAATTCAATATTACAAAGATACAAAATTTTTAAATTTCAGTAATTTACGGTTTTAACGATTGACAATTATATAAGGATTTAGGAATTCAAGATAGCAAAGACTACAATACAGCAATTCAAAATTTCATCAATTCTTGCATAATTTTAAAATTAAGAACTAAATATTTCAAACATTTAAAAAATTCAAAATTTAACTAAATATAATATATATAAACTTTTCAAGTCAAAATTTTGAAATTCAGGAATTCAAGATTTCAGTAATTCAAAATTTCAAATTTTTTAAGTTGTAAATTGAAAATTACAAATATTTAATATTATTTTGAAATTTCAGCAATTTACGATTTCAACGATTGAAAATTGTATAAAGGTTTGGCAATTTCAAAGACTTCTTGCTCAACTTTAAAATCAAGAACTAGATTTCAAAAATTCAAGAATTTCGAAATTTTGTAATTTATAAATTAACTGATTTAAAAATTTTAATTTTAATTTTGCAGAAATCCTGAATTTGTATATATTTAAAATTCCTGCATTTGCAAATTTTTAATTATCGAATTTGGAAATTTTGATTAGTTGATATCTGGATTTCCAGCATTTGGAAATTGCAAATTTTAAATGGCGAAAATCCTAAAATTGCGTATTTTAAATTACTGGATTTGTAAATTTTGAATTCCCGAATTTGGGAGTTTTAACCCTTCACATTTTGAATTCAGAAATTTCACAAATTTTGAGTTGTTAAAATCTGAATTTTCTGCATTTGGCAATAGCAAATTTTAAATCGGGGAAATCCTGAATTTGTATATTTTAAATCCCTGAATTTGTAAATTTTGATTTCCGGAATTTTTTTCACATTTTGATTTCAGGAATTTCGCAAACTTTTAAGTTAAAATTTGTACTTTCTATGTTTGTAAATTACGAATTTTTAATCGCAGAAATCCTAGTTTTTTATATTTCAAATTCCTGAATTTTTAAATTTTGAATTATTGAACTTGGAATTTTGCAAACTTTGTTTAGTTAAAATCTGGATTTGCTGCATTTGGAAATTGCAAATTTTAAATCGCGGAATTCCTGAAATTTATTTTTCAAATTCCTGAATTTATGTATTTTGGATTATTGAATTTGGAAATTTTAACACTATATTTCGAATTCCTGAATTTCGCAAACTTTGATTAGTAAAAATCTAAATTTCCTGCATTTGGAAATTGCAAATTTTAAATCGCGGAAATCCTGATATGTATATTTCAAATTCTTCAATTTGGAAATTTTGAATTCCCGAATTTGGGAGTTTTAGCCCTTCACATTTTGAATTCAGAAATTTCGCAAACTTTCAAGTTAAAATCTGTACTTTGTATACTTGGAAATTACAAATTTTGAATCTCGAAAATCCTGAATTTCTATATTTCAAATTCCTGAATTTATAAATTTTGAATTACTGAATTTGGAAATTTTAACTTCATATTTCGAGATCCTGAATTTAGCAAACTTTGATTAGTAAAAATCTAAATTTCCTGCATTTGGAAATTGCAAATTTTAAATCGCAGAAGTCCTGAATTTGTGTATTTCAAATGCCTGAATTTGTAAATTTTAACCCTTCACATTTTGAATTCAGAAATTTCGCAAACTTTTATGTTAAAATCTATATTTTCTATATTTGGAAATTGCAAATTTTGGATCTCGAAAATCTTGAATTTCTATATTCCAAATTTATAAATTTTGAATTATTGAATTTGGAAATTTTAAAACTTCATATTTCGAATTCCTGAATTTCGCAAAATTTGATTACTTAAAATCTAAATTACCAGCATTTGGAAATTGCAAATTTTAAATCGCGGAAATCCTGAATTTGTATATATCAAATTCCTGAATTTGTAAATTTTGATTTTCCGAATTTGGGAGTTTTAACCCTTCACATTTTGAATTCAGAAATTTCGCAAACTTTTAAGTTAAAATCTGTACTTTGTGTATTTGGAAATTGCAAATTTTGAATCGCGGAAATCCTAGTTTTTTATTTTTCAAATTCCTGAATATAAATTTTGAATTATTGAATTTGGAAATTTTAACTTCATATATTTCGAATTCCTGAATTTGGCAAACTTTGATTAATTAAAATTTGGATTTCATGCATCTGGAAATTGCAATTTGAAATCGCAGAAATCCTGAATTTGTATAATTAAAATTCTTGAATTTGTAAATTTTGAATTCCAGAATTTGGGAGTTTTAACCCTTCACATTTTGAATTCAGGAATTTCGCAAAATTTAATTACTTAAAATCGCGATTTCCTTCATTTGAACTTGCAAATTTTAAATCGCGGAAATTCTGAATTTATACATTTCAAATTCCTGAATTTGGAAATTTTGAATTCTCGAATTTGGAAATTAGAACTTCATATTTATAATTCCTGGATTTTGCAGACTTTGATTAGTTAAAATCTGGATTCCCTGCATTTGGAAATTGCAAATTTTAAATCGCGAAAATCTTGAATTAGTAAATTTCAAATTCTTCAATTTGGAAATTTTAAATTCCCGAATTTGGGAGTTTTAACCCTTTACATTTTGAATTCAGAAATTTCGCAAACTTTTAAGGTAAAATCTGGACTTTGTATACTTGGAAATTACAAATTTTGAATCTCGAAAATCCTGAATTTCTATATTTCAAATTCCTGAATTTATAAATTTTGAATTACTGAATTTGGAAATTTTAACTTCATATTTCGAGATCCTGAATTTAGCAAACTTTGATTAGTAAAAATCTAAATTTCCTGCATTTGGAAATTGCAAATTTTAAATCGCAGAAGTCCTGAATTTGTGTATTTCAAATGCCTGAATTTGTAAATTTTAACCCTTCACATTTTGAATTCAGAAATTTCGCAAACTTTTATGTTAAAATCTATATTTTCTATATTTGGAAATTGCAAATTTTAGATCTCGAAAATCTTGAATTTCTATATTTCAAATTTATAAATTTTGAATTATTGAATTTGGAAATTTTAAAACTTCATATTTCGAATTCCTGAATTTCGAAAAATTTGATTACTTAAAATCTAAATTACCAGCATTTGGAACTTGCAAATTTTAAATCGCGGAAATCCTGAATTTGTATATATCAAATTCCTGAATTTGTAAATTTTGATTTTCCGAATTTGGGAGTTTTAACCCTTCACATTTTGAATTCAGAAATTTCGCAAACTTTTAAGTTAAAATCTGTACTTTGTGTATTTGGAAATTGCAAATTTTGAATCGCGGAAATCCTAGTTTTTTACTTTTCAAATTCCTGAATATAAATTTTGAATTATTGAATTTGGAAATTTTAACTTCATATATTTCGAATTCCTGAATTTGGCAAACTTTGATTAATTAAAATTTGGATTTCATGCATTTGGAAATTGCAATTTGAAATCGCAGAAATCCTGAATTTGTATAATTAAAATTCTTGAATTTGTAAATTTTGAATTCCAGAATTTGGGAGTTTTAACCCTTCACATTTTGAATTCAGGAATTTCGGAAAATTTAATTACTTAAAATCGCGATCTCCTTCATTTGAACTTGCAAATTTTAAATCGCGGAAATTCTGAATTTATACATTTCAAATTCCTGAATTTGGAAATTTTGAATTCTCGAATTTGGAAATTAGAACTTCATATTTATAATTCCTGGATTTTGCAGACTTTGATTAGTTAAAATCTGGATTCCCTGCATTTGGAAATTGCAAATTTTAAATCGCGAAAATCTTGAATTAGTAAATTTCAAATTCTTCAATTTGGAAATTTTAAATTCCCGAATTTGGGAGTTTTAACCCTTCACATTTTGAATTCAGAAATTTCGCAAACTTTTAAGTTAAAATCTGTACTTTGTATATTTGGAAATTACACATTTTGAATCTCGGAAATCGTGAATTTCTATATTTCAAATTCCTGAATTTATAAATTTTGAATTATTGAATTTGGAAATTTTAAAATTTCATATTTCGAATTCCTGAATTTAGCAAACTTTGATTAGTAAAAATCTAAATTTACTGCATTTGGACATTGCAAATTTTAAATCGCGGAAGTCCTGAATTTGTATATTTTAAATTCCTGAATTTGTAAATTTTGAATTTCCGAATTTGGGAGTTTTAACCCTTGACATTTTGAATTCAGAAATTTCGCAAACTTTTAAGTTAAAATCTGTACTTTCTGTTTGGAAATTACGAATTTTAAATCGCGGAAATCCAAGTTTTTTATTTTTCAAATTCCTGAATATAAATTTTGAATTATTGAATTTGGAAATTTTAACTTCATATATTTCGAATTCCTGAATTTGGCAAACTTTGTTTAATTAAAATTTGGATTTCATGCATTTGGAAATTGCAATTTGAAATTGCAGAAATCCTGAATTTGTATAATTAAAATTCTTGAATTTGTAAATTTCGAATTCCAGAATTTGGGAGTTTTAACCCTTCACATCTTGAATTCAGGAATTTTGCAAAATTTGATTAGTTAAAATCGGGATTTCCTACATTTGGAAATTGCAAATTTAAAATCGCGGAAATTCAAATTTTTATGTTTCAAATTCCTGAATTTGGAAATTTTGAAATCTCGAATTTGGAAATTTGTACACTTCATATTTCCAATTCCTGGATTTCGCAAACCTTGATTAGTTAAAATCTGGATTCCCTGTATTTGAAAATTGCAAATTTTAAATCGCGGAAATCCTGAATTTGTATATTTCAAATTCTTCAATTTGGAAATTTTAAATTCCCGAATTCGGGAGTTTTAACCCTTCACATTTTGAATTCAGAAATTTTGCAAACTTTGATTAAATAAAATCTAAATTTCCTGCATTTTGAAATTGCAAATTTTAAATCGCGGAAATCCTGAACTTGTATGTTTTAAATCCCCAAATTTGTAAATTTTGAATTCCCGAATTTGGAAATTGTAAGCCTGCACATTTTGAATTCAGGACTTTCGCAAACTTTTAAGTGTTAAAATTTGTACTTTTTGAATAACACTTCATATTTCGAATTCCTGAATTTCGCACTTTGATTAGCTAAAATCTGGATTTCTTGCATTTGGAAATTGCAAATTTTGAATGCCCGAATTTGGGAGGTTTAACCCTTCACATTTTGAATTCAGGAATTTTGCACTTTTAAGAATTCGTGTATTTTATATTCCTGAATTTGAAGAATATAGTACATGAATTCCGTAAATTTTCATGCTTCTCAATTTATTTAAACTCGAATTATATTATCCCAGTTTCAGGTTCTCAATGATCCGTTTTTTTTTTCAAAGAAATAAGGTTCCTCGAGTTCTTAAATAATGTCTTTAGTTTCTCTAGTTCTCAAATTTTCGGGTTCTTAGGTTCCTGAAAATCTCTGGTTCCCAACGATCGAAACTTTTTTCAAAGTATAAGGTTCCTCCTGAGTTCTCAAGTATAATTATAATTAATTACTTATGTTTTTAATGTTTTAGGTTCAATTTATTTAAGATCTAATTGTAACACTTTCTCAGTTTTTTTCAAAATATAAGGTTCCTCCAGTTTTTAAGTTTTCAGGTTTTTAGGTTCCTGTAGATCTCGGGTTTCCAAAGATCTTAGTGTTTTTTTTTTCAAAATATAAGTTCAACCGCTCATATCACTATATCACTGTAGCTGTGTTTTGGATGCATCTTCTCAATAGACAACTTATGTAAAATGTGTGTAAAATTAAATCCGTCACTATCATCGTGCGACATCGCAGAACGATCATTTACATATTTACTCAGGTTACGCTACGCCCCACGATTTTATTTTAGTCTGATTAATGCTCTCGATTGATGAGGACAGTGGTGTGATGACTGGTACCTACCTAATTATGTTCTAACTTTTATTACATTATATGTACAATAAAACCGTTTAATTTAAAAATGTTTTTTACTTATTTCATTTTCAAGTTTTTAGTTTGTTTCTAAAGTTTACTGTTTTCTACGTGTCAAGCCCTTTCATTTGATACCCATATTAATTTTTAAATAATTTTTCATGGTGTACTGTATTCTACTAGTTAAGCCCTTTCATTTGACACCCATATTGAGAGGATTGAAAAAAAATGCCGACCGCCATTTTGTGGCCGTGGCCATCTTGGATTTACAATGATACTGAATATACATAATTGACACAAGAAACAAATAAAACCGTTTAATAAGCAAAGGGGACCAAAGAGACTTAAGCGACAAATCGACAAAAGGAATAAAACAAGCCAAATTTAAAAAATAAACAAAACAAACAATAGAGCTAAAAGAGATATAAGGGACGAAAAAACAAAAGT
Source organism: Diaperis boleti (assembly GCA_963583935.1). NCBI lineage: Eukaryota > Metazoa > Arthropoda > Insecta > Coleoptera > Tenebrionidae > Diaperis > Diaperis boleti. The sequence goes on from OY757242.1 coordinate 13,656,073, forward strand.
TGCAGTGATAGACCAAAGAGACAAAAAAAAACCTGTAAATCTAAACTAACCAGAGAAACAAAAAAGATCAAAAATATCAAATTAGAGACTAATGGGACAACAGAGTTTGACGCTAAAGACATCAAAAAGACTAAAGAGACAAACCAGACAGAATCACAAGATACAAGAGACAAAAAAATATATAAGAGTAACAGTGAAACTACACATACTACAGAGACTAAAGAAATAAGAGGGATGTAAGAGACCAAATATACTAAAAGTGACATAAATAACTATAGCAATCATAACTATTAAGGAGATGAAAATCCAAAACAATGAATGGACAATAAAGCAAAAGAAATTACAGAGACTAAACAGACCATAGAAGTGAAAAAGCCCAAAACCACTGAAGAGAGAAAACAGGGATAAATGCGATAACCAAAGAGAGTGTGAAACAATTTGAATCTCGCGCACCCACTTACAGAGGCACTTGCATAAACGGCGTGGGCGAGCATCCGTTAGTGTGAACTGCCGCCATCGCTCTCATAACAAATGTTTGTAAATATACGTTTTGTTGGCTTCCTCGACTTTCATTGTCCTCGCAGTTGGATTAATTCATAAGCGTCAATTTTTTTGTTTTTTTTTTTAATTACTACATTCGATATTTTGTCATTATATAAATATTATTCTAAACCCAAAAATGATGTAAAAGTAACAAAATCCGTGTTGTTTCAGGTCTGCTCTGGTTGTACCTTTTGGGCCTAGGATACGTGGTGGTGTCGGTAGAGCCAGGCGTAAGTATTACTCATCACGGAAATATTCAAACGGGAGTGTTCCCACCTATATACACGTATAATTCAGAAATTCAAATAACCTTACGTGATGTAAACAAATATTTCCAATCTGTTGACCTGCAGTCATAAATTACCGTCTTACACTAACCCCCAATCAAATCTTCGTTGCAAAATAAAGCGCAGTTACATCACGATCCGTGACAGATAAATTTTCACTCATCGTGTTCGAATATCGAAACGGCGGTCATTAATCATTGTAACATCTTCGCCGGATGAAACCACGCAAATGCGTCTATTGTTTTGATGCTACTGAGTCATTCATTCATAAATTAGCGCAATTAAAAAAAGGTCGAGTGATCGAGACGTTTTTGGAGGTTCTTAGAATGCAAATCGATTCGGTTCGATTTTCCTCACGGCTCGTCTTCGGAATACTTTCATTTTTCAACATAAATTCCATGCGTAGGTCGCATTAGGAATGCTAAAGCTTGGTCTCATTAGGAAACTGGAACAGTCATATTTAGAAAACAAATCGTTATTTGCACGGAAGCGTCCGACGCGGTGATGTTCATGGTTGAGCTGGTATTTTGTGTGGGTTTTTTGGAAAAAAAAATCTTAAAAAGTGTGAATAAATTACTATTGCTTTGGAGACGGTCATTAATGTCAAAGTCAAAATTGTTGGTCGGAAATCTTGGAAGCGGAGGTCAAGGACTTTAAAAATGGCATCAAGGTCAAGTGAGTCCTTGGGTATAAAAACAAGTAAGACAAATTGATAGAAAATTATTTAAGTAAACCTACTTGACTTTGCTGAAGAGCTGAAAATTAGACACATTCAAGGTCATGTTGTCAAACCGAATAATAAATAAAGACACATTCTCAGTGGATGTTGTCAAACCGGACATTAAAAAGAACACATTCTCAAGGGGTGTAGTTAAAGCAAACAAAAAGAAAGAAATTTTCTAAAGGAATGTTGTCAAACCGAACAATAAAGAACGTAATGGGATGTTGTCCAGGCCAATGGTAAAAAGGACACATTCTAAAAAGATGTTGTTGACGCAATTATGACGACATTTTTAAAAAAATTGCTGTCGGAAAACACAACGAAAGACACTTTATTAAGGGATGTTGTCAGATCCAGCAGAAAAAAAAACAACTTTCAAAAGGGATGTAGTCAAACCCAGCAGTTAAAAGACACATTCAAAGTGATGTTGTCAAACCGAACAATTAATAAAGACACATTCTGAGTGGATGTTGTCAAACCGGACATCAAAAAGAACACATTCTCAAGGGGTGTAGTTAAAGCAAACAAAAAGAAAGAAATTTTCTAAAGGAATGTTGTCAAACCGAACAATAAAGAACGTAATGGGATGTTGTCCAGGCCAATGGTAAAAAGGACACATTCTAAAAAGATGTTGACGCAATTATGACGACACTTTTAAAAAAATTACTGTCAGAAAAGAGAACGAAAGAAAATTTATTAAGGGATTTTGTCAGATCCAACAGTAAAAAACAACTGTCAAAAGGGATGTAGTCAAACCCAGCAGTTAAAAGACACATTCAAAGTGATGTTGTCAAACCGAACAATAAATAAAGACACATTCTAAGTGGATGTTGTCAAACCGGACATTAAAAAGAACACATTCTAAAGGGATGTAGTTAAAGCAAACAAAAAGAAAGAAATTTTCTAAAGGAATGTTGTCATACTCAACAATAAAGAACTTAATGGAATGTTGTCCAAGCCAATGATAAAAAGGACACATTCTAAAAAGATGTTGTTGACGCAATAATGACGACACTTTTAAAAAAGTTGTTGTCAGAAAAGAGAACGAAAGACACTTTATTAAGGGATGTTGTCACATCCAGCAGAGAAAAAAAACAACTTTCAAAAGGGATGTAGTCAAACCCAGCAGTTAAAAGACACATTCAAAGTCATGTTGTCAAACCGGACATTAAAAAGGACTCATTCTAAAGGGATGTAGTTAAAGCAAACAAAAAGAAAGAAATTTTCTAAAGGAATGTTGTCAAACCGAACAATAAAGAACGTAATGGGATGTTGTCCAGCCCAATGGTAAAAAAGACACATTCTAAAAAGATGTTGTTGACGCAATTATGACGACACTTTTAAAAAAATTACTGTCAGAAAAGAGAACGAAAGAAAATTTATTAAGGGATGTTGTCAGATCCAACAGTAAAAAACAACTGTCAAAAGGGATGTAGTCAAACCCAGCAGTTAAAAGACACATTCAAAGTGATGTTGTCAAACCGAACAATAAATAAAGACACATTCTAAGTGGATGTTGTCAAATCGGACATTAAAAAGAACACATTCTCAAGGGGTGTAGTTAAAGCCAACAAAAAGAAATAAATTTTCTAAAGGAATGTTGTCATACTCAACAATAAAGAACTTAATGGAATGTTGTCCAAGCCAATGATAAAAAGGACACATTCTAAAAAGATGTTGTTGACGCAATAATGACGACACTTTTAAAAAAGTTGTTGTCAGAAAAGAGAACGAAAGACACTTTATTAAGGGATGTTGTCAGATCCAACAGTAAAAAAACAACTTTCAAAAGGGATGTAGTCAAACCCAGCAGTTAAAAGACATATTCAAAGTCATGTTGTCAAACCGAACAATAAATAAAGACACATTCTAAGTGGATGTTGTCAAACCGGACATTAAAAAGGACTCATTCTAAAGGGATGTAGTTAAAGCAAACAAAAGGAAAGAAATTTTCTAAAGGAATGTTGTCAAACCCAACAATAAAGAACATAATGGAATGTTGTCCAAGCCAATGGTAAAAAGGACACATTCTAAAAAGATGTTGTCTACGTAATTATGAAGACACTTATAAAAAAATTACTGTCAGAAAAGAGTAGGAAAGAAAATTTATTAAGGGATGTTGTTAGATCCAACAGTAAAAAACAACTGTCAAAAGGGATGTAGTCAAACCCAGCAGTTAAAAGACACATTCAAAGTCATGTTGTCAAACCGAACAATAAATAAAGACACATTCTAAGTGGATGTTGTCAAACCGGACATTAAAAAGAACACATTCTAAAGGGATGTAGTTAAAGCAAACAAAAAGAAAGAAATTTTCTAAAGGAATGTTGTCAAACCGAACAATAGAGAACGTAATGGGATGTTGTCCAGGCCAATGGTAAAAAGGACACATTCTAAAAAGATGTTGTTGACGCAATTATGACGACACTTTTAAAAAAATTGCTGTCGGAAAACACAACGAAAGACACTTTATTAAGGGATTTTGTCAGATCCAGCAGAAAAAAAAAACAACTTTCAAAAGGGATGTAGTCAAACCCAGCAGTTAAAAGACATATTCAAAGTGATGTTGTCAAACTGAACAATAAATAAAGACACATTCTAAGTGGATGTTGTCAAACCGGACATTAAAAAGAACACATTCTCAAGGGGTGTAGTTAAAGCAAACAAAAAGAAAGAAATTTTCTAAAGGAATGTTGTCATACTCAACAATAAAGAACTTAATGGAATGTTGTCTAAGACAATGGTAAAAAGGATACATTCTAAGGGAATGTTGCCAAAACAAACAAGAAGAAAGACACTTTCTAATAGTACATGATTGTACGAGCTTAACAAAAGGGTTTATTGTGACATAAGCGCTCCAATAGAACGAATGTCACAATTCCGATTAATGTCACATTAAACGAGTGTAATATACAATTTTTTTTTACTTCGGAGCACTTCGTTTTATGAAAATTTTAAAATTCTAGTGATTTTTAGGATAAGGTAATACTGGCTGTGTTTGGGGTTATGTTTTTTATCTGAAAAGTTGACACTTGGCTTGACCTCGACAATCAAAAAAATAATACGTGTCAAATAAAAAAAAACAGTTTCTCAACAAGTTCCATTGTGATACTACTTTTGGTGTCACAATGAACAATTTTTATTGCTCATGTAGACAAATAGTATCTTTGCAACCTTGGTGACGGTTGCAAAGTAACTGTTTGCCCATTTGATAATTTGGGTGCGTAAAGTTTACTTTGCGCACGCAAATTATTCTTTGCACACGCAAATTCAAATAAACAAACTACTGATAACTGAATTTGCCCTTGGATTCCAATTTTATATTGGGATTTATTCCGTATTCGTAATAAAAAATAGTATGTCCAACTAGTGCGGCAAGTTGTCGATTGCCCCCTCCAGCGAATAAGCGCACTCACTTCGTTCGTGCGCTCAACTTCGCTTTCGTGGGCAATCGACAACTTGCCGCACTAGTTGCACAATATACTATTGTGACACCAAAGTAGAAAAAGTTTTTTTTTCTACTTTGCGTTCGTACTGAGGCTATTAAGATACGGTTTTGAGTGTCATAATAGACAAAAACGGTGTTATAGTAATTCTACTAACAATAGTAATTTTTTTTTTTATATTAGCAAACTTGACAATCCCAGGACAATCCTAACCTATAATACGTCGCTGTCAAGGTGTCAACTCTAAGTGGCTGGCAGAGGGAACAACAGCAACAGCTGTTGATGGGAATTCGCATTACTATATTGTTGGCACTTGTTTGGGGGGGTGCCTTTACGTGCTTTTGGAGCACGGAATTTTGTTGCCTGGTGGTGGTCAAGCTGGTAAAAACTGTGATGCCACTATAATTGTGATGACTGAGTGTTTGTGTCTCCGGTCAGTGATGATGCGGATAAGGGGGTCCACTTGTTTGTGCGGCGGGATTTGATTCTAAACATTTTGTGGATGGGGAGATTTCACAACATCAAAACGTCAAACTTTTGTGCAGATTTTGTGTTAAGTTAAAATATTTAGAACAAACGGATCCTGTTCATCCGTACCTCAATCTCTTCGTAAAAATGTGTAGAATATTTTGGTATGATCATTTTTACAGAAAATCTTGTAGTTTTTTGGGTCGTTTATCCGACTTCATTTATTGACGTTTCAAATTAATTCTTTTTCATAGCCGCCGTTAATGCACCTCGCAAACGTGACCAACCGCCGCGAAATTCCCTGAATTGTGAAATTTGATTATTTTGTATAAAAAGTGGCAAAGTAGAAAAAATACTGTATGATAACTCGTTTATAAGGCATTTTGTCGCATTTACTCGTGCGTGCGACAAAATGCTTCTTATAAAACTCGTATCATAATAAACTATTTTGTAATTTGTCTCTATTTTGATTCTCTAATGACGTCATCGTCTTACACGGAACATTTCGCGAAAATGTTTAAGTTGGAAAAGTATTATTATCTTGCCACTGATGTCAATTTAAATTACAAAATCTGTCAAAAATAGGAATTGACAGCACATGGTCTTATGAAACTTGCTTTTTATTATACTATTTTCTAATTTGCTTTTGTAACAAAGCTATTATCGCATTCAATTTGAGTGCGTTAATAAGCGCACCCAAAATCTAGATTTTTTTTTCCATTGGTAACACACTGAATCCTGCACTGAACGAAATGTCAGTATGATTTTGAGGTTATAGTTTCACGTCAAGTCATGTCAAGTATACGTCAGGTCAGACAATATAATGTTAATAGACAAATGCATAATAAACTACAGACAGTTTATAAAAATGGAAAACAATCTCACTAGAAGACCTTCTGAATGCAATAGAAAAGGAACAAAAACAATAAACAGAACAAATTGTTGTAAATAAATAAATAATTGATGAGGTTCAAAATGTCAAACACGCTGAATTAGATATGTGCAGACAATGATACAAAAAACTTAACGAAAGGTATAGGTTGTGTTAATTTATTTATCAACAATTTAAATGTGTACTACAAAAGCAAATATGCGTATTTGTATAAATTATTATCAGATATATCTCTTGTTCTAACACAATGTTCTATTTTCAGTTTTTGGATTTCGATAACCTGCCCGACACAAATTTTTCCTGCGTCGGTAAAGTGATCGGAGGTTACTACGCCGATCTCGAGACCAACTGCCAGATGTTTCACGTGTGCACGATCGGGCAGCTCGACGAGCCGATGGACATCCGCTTCCTGTGCCTAAACGGGACCGTCTTCGACCAGGTAGACCCACTTTCCATCATGATTCGCTCGCCTCACGTTGACGTAATTTCAGGAAACCCGCGTCTGTGAACGTATCGACGAAGTGGATTGTTCGAAATCCGAGAAATTCTACAGCCTCAACTTGGAGCTGTACGGGAATACCCAACCGAGTATAGCGGAAGGTGGGTAGTCGTTAGAGTGTTTCTCGTAATGACGGCTTTGTTACAGAAAACGCGGAAACCGATCCTCCGATCATAATTAAAGCTTCGACGACGACGACGACGACCACCACGCAGAAGCCGAAACCGAAAACGACCAAACCGCCCTACTTTACGACGACGGCTCCAAAAGGGACGACGAAAGTGATATCGGCCCATCATTTCCCGATTTCGAACAGTCCGGATATCAGGTTCAATCCGGAAGAGATAAATATCAGTTTGCATCCCGGGTCTCCGCCCACCGTGCACTCGAAGACTTACCAACAGCAGGTCTACAACGGTAACGACAATAAAAAAATCGTTGTTACCACCCACACAAGTTACGGCACTTCCGAGGAGAAAGAAGATTTCTTGCGGGTGGTACCCAACACCCAAAGACCGCAGGTGTCTTCTACGCAGAAGGCACAACCACAACCACCTGCTACTCCCACGGATATCAACTACGGCTTCACTTACCATCAGACCGAAAACGGCAATCAAGACTACACCGAACCGCCAAACAATTATCAGTACCAACGCTCCAACGTACCGTTCAGAAACGGCCACTACAGAACAACGACGTATCGTACTGAACATATACCGACGACAAGAAGACACCCTTACGTTCCTAAAGAGCCAACCACTTATGTGTCATCTGTGAAGACACCAACGTACCAGACGTACCATACTGAGAAACCACAAAGACTGCAACTGCCGATACCACTGCTGCCTACCCTGCCGCCGTTGACGTTCAGTTCGCCGGCACCCTTCAGTTTGGGTAACCATATTGAAACCAAGAGATACACCAACGAACACCAGTCACCTCCCAGGATCATAATCAGTGCTAGTGCTAGTGTTAGCGACAACAGTGGACGAAGACTAAATTATTCGTTAGGGACCATAGGTGTGACTCCTTACTTAGAGGAACCACCAAAGACTTACGAGGACGCTGTGCTCGACCCGTTTTACCACGATGTGCCTAAAATTAAGAGTAGGAGAAAGAGGCAAACAGCTTCTGATGCTAACGGTGAGCAGGCTGCCGTAGATGTCTTGAAGTTTTTATTTGACTGGTACCAGACCCAGCAGAAGAGCAGTACCATCAACGTACCCTTAGCCTCGGAAGACATTACTGAAATTAACCAGGAGTTGGCCCCGATAGAGGAGACGCCCCTCGCTGAAAGTGACTTGTTTAACAAGAAAAACAAATTTAACATTATTGGAGACGTCGTTAGTGTTACGGAAAATCCGGAAGAGGTTCTCGTTACGACAACGGCTCCTGTAGCCGAAGAGAAAGTAGATACGTCAGACTATGTGGATGATAACTATGAAGCGATGTTGCAAGCAACCACTACCCCAAAGGAAGGGGATGTAGTAGAAGAGCATGCAGAAACGACAACAGTAGAAGAAGTGGTCACTGTACCAACGACGACGACAACAACCTCTAGAATATTGAGCTTAATGCGCAGCAGAGCTAGAGCTCACAACAAAAGAGTGATGAAAGAAAATGCACGAAAGTACAACTCGTTTCTGACCAACATCAAACCGAGAATCCGGAGTCGGGGAAGGCAAAGATCGACCACAGAGGCGCAGAGCGTGTCGAGTACCACCGAAACGATGTTGTTGACAACAGCCACTCCTCCAACGGCAGATGAATCAACAACGCTTTTGGATAAAGAAGAGATAATTCCGGCGGATAGTATAAATGAACAGACGTTGGAAGAAACGCAAAGCTTGGTGGAGGCTTCTCAGCATGAAGAGCCACTGGAAGTACCAATCTCTGAGGAAGCAAGTACAGAATTCGTACACCCTGAGATGACTACTACAACTGAAGAAGTTGCTAAAACGGAAACTATAGCTGATAGCTTGTCAGAACAGTCCTTAGTTGAAAGTAAAAGTGCTGGTCTAGATGATGTACAGAGAAATGAACCAGAACCTCTGGATGACAATAACTCGGATGTAGAGGAACCACCACTGGAGGAGTTATCGCCTTTGAATGAAACTGACTCCAGTATAGAAGAAGCACCACTGGAAACCCCTCCAGTCGATGAAACACATGAAGATTTAGATGACGACAAAGAGTCCAAGTCTGAAAGTACTGTTCATTTAGAAAATACAGAAGAGTCAGAACACGATGTGGAAGAAGCCGTAAATGAATCAGAATTGTTAACTGAGGTAACCAGTGAGGATTCAACGAATGAAGATACGCCAACAGAGGCTACAACAATGCTAAATTTAGACACCACGAATGAGGAGGAGAAACACACCACAGAGGAATACAGTATCGATGAAGACACAACAACAGATGCAACAGATGACACTGATAAGGAGCAGTTAACTACTACTACTACTACGGTTGAAACCACCTACACTAATTCATTAAATGAAGGAACAACCGAGAAAGCAGCTGTCACATCAACTACAGAAACCTACGTAGAGACAACAACAGTTGACATTGAGACAACCACTGACGCAGACACAACAGCAACAGCACCGAACCTGACACCAGTGGAAACAACAACTGCAACAACAACCACCACAACCCGTAGTAATCGCCGAAGGCCCCGCCCGTCTTCCAGATCTTCCTCAAGTTACCGTAGACCAAATTCTAGACATAGATTTAGTACCGAAATAACTTCGAGACCGACCAGGCGAAAACCTGTCATCGAAGACGCCCTGACTCAATCGACCGCCCGCGAAGAAATCGATCCTACCTCACCGAGTACTTCGACTACCACGATTGAAGACGTCCCCGCGACGGACGCCCCCCTTTTCAAAAGTGCCAATCCCACGCAAGCCGAGTCCCTGAACGAATCCCTCCACACCACTCCGCTGTCGATGTACAAGGTACAAGTCCGGAAGGAGAAGATCAAGTCGTACATTTTCAATTGTTTCGGGAAGCCGACAAATAAGTTTTATTCGGATCCGAGAGACTGCAGACTTTTCCACTATTGTACCTCGGGTTACACCAAGAACCAGCTTCTCGACATGAAGTTCGTGTGCGACTTGGGGACCTTCTTCGACGACGAAAGGTTGATCTGTACGAAAGTCAAGCCGGAGAGGTGTTTGTAAATATGAAAGCTCTCTGAAGGTGTTGCGAATGATGAACTCTATTTTTGATTCTCTCGTCCTACTAGTGTAATTCTTTTTTGTAATTATTATACATAATTTGTTATAAATACTCATAGATTAATATAATTTAATTGAATAAATAAATATTTTGTTAAATTTGATGTCGTGATTTTTGTTATGCTCCCAATATTAGTATAAGTTAATAACAACATTCTGATGTGTTAATTAAAAATATTACGTTGGTGGCAAATACCTCTTCTACATTCAATCCATAACAACCTGCAACCTTCATAACAAGAATGGTGTGGTGTCGGTTGCATATCTAATCTAAATAATTTGTACTAAAGGAAGAATAAGAACATACCAAACGTCCTTCCAACATAATTGATAATAATTATCACATTAAGAAATACTTAGTTAATTTAACGAAATGGAAAAATATCAAAATATCACCATTGGCCAGATTAATAAAATATAATACATATTGACGAAAGAAAAAAACATCCAATTAACGAAAAATGAAAAATACATAGATTTAACAAAACATGATAATACTGAATTATTGAAGCCACCGAATAGAAATTATTGAATAGAGAGATATCACATTAGCGAATTATTATTTATTATACTTATTATAAATAATTATATAAATATGTACATAGTATACTATATTATAATATAGTTATATTATAATTATACATTTATTTTATTTTTTATAATTATTATTATACATATTAACTAAAACTTGATAAAAAAAGTTACAGATACTGTTTTTGATAAAATTTTAATTAATTTCAATTTTAATTGATAAAATATCAAATTAACAAAGTCACAAATCAGCAAAACGATAAAGCGTAACATTAACGAAATATCAAAGTATTTATAAAATATCCACATATTAAGGATACGATATCAAATTAATTAACGAAAAATCGAATTAACAAAATGAAACAATGGCAGATTAACGGAGTATTAAAGCATCACATTAGCGAATTAAATGACAAATTAACGGAATAGCAAATAACGATAATATCGGGTGTCCCAACTAAAATTTGTACCCCTCAACAATTTCAATTTCGAAAGACTCGTAAAAAAACTCTCGAACAGGTAAATTTTGTTATCAAGGGGGAGCTAGTTGTACCAAACTTTCAAGTCTTAGATCTCACCCCTTGAGCCAGGGGAACCACCTCCTTGAAAAAATTAACTGGCATGAGTGGTCGTGTGATACATCGTTTTAAAGCTTGTTCAATTCTCTATCCAAACCTACATGTATCGATTCCTTTCTACAAAGCATAAGAATTCGTTATTTTCCAAATCTACATAAAATACTCTTGGGGAAAACAAGAAATTACAGATAGAAGTAGTATAATAAATCAAATTTTTGAAATATCAAAGTAAAACACGAAATTAACAAAACATGTAATGTCAAATTACTGTAATAACAGAACATGAAATTAACGAAATATAAAATGTTAAAATCAGTTTAAAAAAATATATTAAAAATAATAAAACATAAAGCTGTGGAAATATCAATTCATTTAACGATATATCACAATAATACATTAACGAATTAAGAAAACGAATGTGATATGTACTACCAAATTAATGGAATGTGTAACCTTGTAATTAAAGAAATGTCATATTAACGCTTTATCAAAATATCAAATGAATGTGTTATCAAAATTAGCAAACTATTAAGTTGGTTAAAATGAAAAATTAAATTGACTATGTACACATTGTCAGATTACCGGCATATGAAACATCACAATAACAAAAGAGATAACTAAGGGAACATTAAAATAAAATATCACGACTGGCAGAAGAAAAAACTATATAATAACAAAATTTCCAATAACAAAATAGGCAAAAGGCATTAACAGAATAGAAAATAAATACATATAAACTAAGTGGAATAGCAAAATATGAGATTAGTAAAATATCAAAATAACTAAATAATATCAAGGCAAAAATATGAAATTAACGAAAGTTTAATTTTAACAAAATATTAAATTACTAACTACTGAATGACCATAATGTCAGATTAACGAAGAATGTCATTCGAGAAATATCAAATTAGACATACAGCAAAACTTAAAAGTAGTACTGGACCCAATAAGTGTAAATCAGCAAAATATCAGATATTGGAAATACCAAATCCATTTAACGAAAATGACAAAATAAAAACCTAGTTCAACGAAATATGTATCAAATTAGCGAAATATCAAACTATCAAATATGAAAATATCATATCAATGAATTATCAAAATTTCTGATTCAGATAATACTAAAATATCAAGTTGTCGATTGGCCAACATAATTATAAGATACGGAATATTACAACGAAAATCAAACAAAATATCACAATGTCAATTGCACGGGACATTAAAACATTGCATTAAACATGAAATGATAAAGAGTAAAGACTAAAGAGACTAAAGAGACCAAGGAGACCAAAGAGACCAAAGAGACCAAAGAGACCAAAGTCACCAAAGAGATCAGAAATGTCAAAAAAAAAAGACAGAAGCAAGAAAGACAAAAGATAATAAAGTAGAAATAGACAAAAATTACAAACGGGATGAAGGAAACAATACCTAAAAGAGATAAATGAGACCAAACAAACTCAGAAAACTAAAGATATTAAAGAGGTAACATGAACTAAACAACGCAAAAAAGGCAAAATAGGCAAAAGAGACAAGTGGGACCAAAGACCTCAAAAATGCCAAAAAATGAAAGACAAAAAAAGAAAAAAAGATAATAGACAAAAATTATAAAATAGACAAAAGGTACAAACAGGACAAAATAAACAATACCTAAAAGAGATTAAAAAGGGACAAAACAAACCAAGAAGACCAAAGACACTAAAGAGACTAAAAAAAGAGAAAAAGAGAAAAAAGATAATAGACAAAAATTATTAAACACACAAAAAAGATTAAATGGGGACCAAACAAACCAAGAAGACCAAAGAGACTAAAAAGACTAAAGAGACTAAAGAGACTAAAGAGACTAAGGAGACTAAGGAGACTAAGGAGACTAAGGAGACTAAGGAGACTAAGGAGACTAAGGAGACTAAGGAGACTAAGGAGACTAGGGAGACTAGGGAGACTAGGGAGACTAGGGAGACTAAGGAGACTAAGGAGACTAAGGAGACTAAGGAGACTAAGGAGACTAAGAAGACTAAGGAGACTATGGAGACTATGGAGACTATGGAGACTATGGAGACTATGGAGACTATGGAGACTATGGAGACTATGGAGACTATCGAGACTAAGGAGACTACGGAGACTAAGGAGACTAAGGAGACTAAAAAGACTAAAGAGACCCAAAGGGACTAAAGAGACTAAAAAAAATAAAGAGAAAAAAGAGACTAAAGAGATTAAAAAGACCAAAGAGACTAAAGAGATCAGAAATGTCAAAAAGGAAAGAAGCAAAGAAAACAAAAATAATAGAAGACAAATAGACAAAAATTACACCGGGATGGAGGAAACAACACCTAAAAGATATGAATGAGACCAAACAAACCAAAGAAAACTAAAGAGATCAAAGAGGTAACATGAACTAAACAACGCAAAAAAGTCAAAAATAGGCAAAAGAGATAAGTGGAACCAAAGACATCAAAAATGCCAAAAAATGAAAGATAAAAAAAGAAAAAAGATAATAGACAAAAATTATAAAACACACAAAAGGTACAAACAGGACAAAATAAACAATACCTAAAAGAGATTAAAAAGGGACCAAACAAACCAAGAAGACCAAAGCGACCAAAGAGACCAAAGTGACTAAAGAGACTAAAGAGACCAAAAAGACTAAAGAGATCAGAAATTTCAAAAGAGGAAAGAAGCAAAGAAGACAACAGATAATAAAGGAGAAATAGACATAAATTACAAACGGGATGAAGGAAACAATACCTAAAATATATTAAAATATATGAATTAGACCAAACAAACCAAGAAAACTAAAGAGATTCAAGAGGTAACATGAACTAAAGAACGCAAAAAAGGCAAAAATAAGTAAAAGAGACAAGTGAGACCAAAGACATAAAAAATGCCAAAAAAAGAAAAAAGATAATAGACAAAAATTATAAAACACAAAAGGTACAAACAAGACAAAATAAACAATACTTAAAAGAGATCAAAAATGGACCAAACAACCCAGGAAGACCAAAGAAACTAAAGAGACTAAAGAGACTAAAGAGGCTAAAGAGACTAAAGAGGCCAAAGAGACTAAAGAGACTAAAGAGACTAAAGAGACTAAAGAGACTAAAGAGACTAAAGAGACTAAAGATACTAAAGATACTAAAGATACTAAAGATACTAAAGATACTAAAGGTACTAAAGGTACTAAAGGTACTAAAGGTACTAAAGGTACTAAAGTTACTAAAGTTACTAAAGATACTTAAGATACTAAAGATACTAAAGGTACTAAAGGTACTAAAGGTACTAAAGATACTAAAGATACTAAAGATACTAAAGATACTAAAGATACTAAAGATACTAAAGATACTAAAGGTACTAAAGGTACTAAAGGTACTAAAGGTACTAAAGGTACTAAAGTTACTAAAGTTACTAAAGATACTTAAGATACTAAAGATACTAAAGGTACTAAAGGTACTAAAGGTACTAAAGATACTAAAGATACTAAAGATACTAAAGATACTAAAGATACTAAAGATACTAAAGATACTAAAGATACTAAAGATACTAAAGATACTAAAGATACTAAAGATACTAAAGATACTAAAGATACTAAAGATACTAAAGATACTAAAGATACTAAAGATACTAAAGATACTAAAGATACTAAAGATACTAAAGATACTAAAGAGACCAAAGAGACCAAAGAAACTAAAGAGATCAGAAATGTCAAAAAAAGGAAGAAGACAAATTATAATAAAGGAGAAATAGACAACAAGAAGACTAAATAATTAAATTATTAAAGAGATAAAATGAACTAAAGTAGTAATGAAGACAAAAAAAGACAAAAGAGACAAACAAAAGGAACAAACGGGACAAACTATAAACAATACCTAAAAGAGATTTAAAAAGGACCAAAGAGACCAAAGAGACTGAAAAAACTGAAGAGACCAAAGGGACCGAAAAGATTAAAAAGACAACATGAACTAAAAATAGTAAGGAGACAAAAATTGGCAAAAGAGATCAAAAAGGCAAAAAAATACAGAAAAAAAAACAGAAAAAAGGAAAAAAGCGTAAAAGAGATTAAATGGGGACCAAACAAACCAAGAAGACCAAAAAGATCAAAGAGACTAAAAAGAGTAATGAGACAAAAGATACCAAAGAGACGAAAGAGAACAAAAGAGACTAAAGAGATTAAAGAGTTAACATGAACTAAAGAGAGCAAGAAAGACAAAAATAGGCAAAAGAGTGAAGTGAGACAAACGACATCAAAAATATAGGTATTAAGAGATACCGAAGAGATCCAAAATACCAAATAATGAAAGTGAAAAAACAAAGAAATAATAGAAGAAAAATAGACAAAAAGGATAAAACAGACAAGAGGTACAAACGGGACGAAATAAACAATAACTAAAATATATTAAAAATGGACCAAAAAAAAACAAGAAGACCAAAAAGACCTAAAGAGTCTAAAGAGTCTAAAGAGTCTAAAGAGTCTAAAGAGTCTAAAGAGTCTAAAGAGTCTAAAGAGTCTAAAGAGTCTAAAGAGTCTAAAGAGTCTAAAGAGTCTAAAGAGTCTAAAGAGTCTAAAGAGTCTAAAGAGTCTAAAGAGTCTAAAGAGTCTAAAGAGTCTAAAGAGTCTAAAGAGTCTAAAGAGTCTAAAGAGTCTAAAGAGTCTAAAGAGTCTAAAGAGTCTAAAGAGTCTAAAGAGTCTAAAGAGTCTAAAGAGTCTAAAGAGTCTAAAGAGTCTAAAGAGTCTAAAGAGTCTAAAGAGTCTAAAGAGTCTAAAGAGTCTAAAGAGTCTAAAGAGTCTAAAGAGTCTAAAGAGTCTAAAGAGTCTAAAGAGTCTAAAGAGTCTAAAGAGTCTAAAGAGTCTAAAGAGTCTAAAGAGTCTAAAGAGTCTAAAGAGTCTAAAGAGTCTAAAGAGTCTAAAGAGTCTAAAGAGTCTAAAGAGTCTAAAGAGTCTAAAGAGTCTAAAGAGTCTAAAGAGTCTAAACAGTCTAAAGTGTCTAAGTGGTCTAAGGGGTCAAAGGGGTCTAAGGGGTCAAAGAGGTCTAAGGGGTCTAAGGGGTCTAAGGGGTCTAAAGAGACTAAAGAGACTGAAGAGACTGAAGAGACGAAAGAGACGAAAGAGACTAAAGGGACTAAAGATACTAAAGATACTAAAGAGACTAAAGAGACCAAAGAGACCAAAAAAACTAGAGAGATCAGAAATGTCAAAAAAAAAGAAAGAAGCAAAAAAGACAAATTATAATAAAGGAGAAATAGATAACAATAAAACTAAATAATTAAATTATTAAAGAGATAAAATGAACTAAAGTAGTAATGAAGACAAAAATAGACAAAAGGGACAAACAAAAGGTACAAACGGGACAAAATAAACAATACCTAAAAGAGACCAAAGAGTCTAAAGAGACCAAAGAGACCAAAGAGTTCAAAGAGACCAAAGAGACCAAAGAGACTAAAGAGACTAAAGAGACTGAAGAGACTAAAGAGACTAAATAGACTAAAGAGACGAAAGATACTAAAGAGACCAAAGAGACTAAATAGACTAAAGAGACGAAAGATACTAAAGAGACTAAAGAGACTAAAGATACTAAAGATACTAAAGAGACTAAAGAGACCAAAGAGACCAAAAAAACTAGAGAGATCAGAAATGTCAAAAAAAAAAGAAAGAAGCAAAAAAGACAAATTATAATAAAGGAGAAATAGATAACAATAAAACTAAATAATTAAATTATTAAAGAGATAAAATGAACTTAAGTAGTAATGAAGACAAAAATAGACAAAAGGGACAAACAAAAGGTACAAACGGGACAAAATAAACAATACCTAAAAGAGACCAAAGAGAATGAAGAGACCAAAGGGACCAAAGAGATTAAAAAGACAACATGAACTAAAAATAGTAAGGAGACAAAAATTGGCAAAAGAGATCAAAAAGCAAAAAAAAATAGAGAAAAAACACAAAAAAAGATCTTAAATAGGAAAAAAGCGTAAAACAGAGAAAATCTAGAAACAAGACGACGCAAACAATACCTAAAACGTATTAAAAGGAGGCCAAACAATATTAAAACATCGCATTAAACATGAAATTAAAGAGACCAAATAGACTAAAGAGACCAAAGAGACTAATGAGACCAAAGAGAGCAAAGAGACCAAAGAGACAAAACGAGACCAAAGAAACCAAATAGACTAAAGAGACCAAAGAGACCAAAGAGACCAAAGAGTTCAAAGAGTCCAAAGAGACCAAAGAGACTAAAGAGACTGAAGAGACTAAAGAGACTAAATAGACTAAAGAGACGAAAGATACTAAAGAGACTAAAGAGACTAAATAGACTAAAGAGACGAAAGATACTAAAGAGACTAAAGAGACTAAAGAGACTAAAGATACTAAAGATACTAAAGAGACTAAAGAGACCAAAAAAACTAGAGAGATCAGAAATGTCAAAAAAAAAAGAAAGAAGCAAAAAAGACAAATTATAATAAAGGAGAAATAGATAACAAGAAAACTATATAATTAAATTATTAAAGAGATAGAATGAACTAAAGTAGTAATGAAGACAAAAATAGACAAAAGGGACAAACAAAAGGTACAAACGGGACAAAATAAACAATACCTAAAAGAGACCAAAGAGAATGAAGAGACTGAAGAGAAACAAAGGGATCAAAGAGGTAAAAAAGACAACATGAACTAAAAATAGTAAGGAGACAAAAATTGTCAAAAGAGATCAAAAAGCAAAAAAATTAAATATAGAGAAAAAACGTATTAAAAAGAGACCAAACAATATTAAAACATCGCATTAAACATGAAATTAAAGAGACCAAATAGACTAAAGAGACCAAAGAAACCTTTTTGGCCAAAGAGACCAAAGAGACTAATGAGACCAAAGAGAGCAAAGAGACCAAAGAAACAAAACGAGACTAAAGAGACCAAAGAGACAAAAGAGACAAAACGAGACCAAAGAAACCAAAGAGACTAAAGAGACTAAAGAGACCAAAGAGATAAAAGAGACCAAAGAGACTAAAGAGACTGAAGAGACTGAAGAGACTAAAGAGACTAAATAGACTAAAGAGACGAAAGATACTAAAGAGACTAAAGAGACTAAATAGACTAAAGAGACGAAAGATACTAAAGAGACTAAAGAGACTAAAGAGACTAAAGATACTAAAGATACTAAAGAGACTAAAGAGACCAAAAAGACCAAAAAAACTAGAGAGATCAGAAATGTCAAAAAAAAAAGAAAGAAGCAAAAAAGACAAATTATAATAAAGGAGAAATAGATAACAAGAAAACTATATAATTAAATTATTAAAGAGGTAAAATAAAAATAGACAAAAGGGACAAACAAAAGGTACAAACGGGACAAAATAAACAATACCTAAAAGAGACCAAAGAGAATGAAGAGACTGAAGAGAAACAAGGGGATCAAAGAGGTTAAAAAGACAACATGAACTAAAAATAGTAAGGAGACAAAAATTGTCAAAAGAGATCAAAGAGCAAAAAAATGAAATATAGAGAAAAAACGTATTAAAAAGAGACCAAACAATATTAAAACATCGCATTAAACATGAAATTAAAGAGACCAAATAGACTAAAGAGACCAAAGAAACCTTTTTGGCCAAAGAGACTAATGAGACCAAAGAGAGCAAAGAGACCAAAGAAACAAAACGAGACTAAAGAGACCAAAGAGACAAAAGAGACAAAACGAGACCAAACAAACCAAAGAGACTAAAGAGACTGAAGAGACTGAAGAGACTAAAGAGACTGTCAATATCTCGTTTATTCTTTTGTTTTTCTTTTGGGAATAACCGCTCCTAGGATCTTCTTGGATTCATCTTGGATTAACAAAACGACACCGAAACGATATTTTTTTATTATTATTATTAAGACCACAACGAATATATGCGCTGGTGATAACAACACTGCCAACCGCGCGAAACAAAAACAAATCAGTCATTCTCAAGAAAAGCGGTTAAATACAACAAATGTCTTAACAGAGACTAAAGAGATCAGAAATGCCACAAAATTAAAGAAGCAAAGAACACAAAAGATAATAGAGAAGAAATAGACAACAAGAAGACTAAAGAGTTTAAAGAGATAACATGAACTAAAGAGAGCAAAGAAGACAAAAATTGACAAAATAAACAATACCTATAAGAGATTAAATGGCGACCAAACAAACCAAGAAGACCAAAGAGATCAAAGAGACTAAAAAGGCAAATGAGAACAAAGAGACCAAAGAGACCAAAGAGAACAAAGATACCAAAAAGACCAAAGATACTAAAGAGACTAAAGAGACTGAAGAGACTGAAGAGACTGAAGAGACTGAAGAGACTGAAGAGACTGAAGAGACTGAAGAGACTGAAGAGACTGAAGAGACTGAAGAGACTAAAGAGACCAAATTGACCAAAGAGTTTAAAAAGACAACATGGACCAAAGAGAGTAAAGAGACAAAAATTGGCAAAAGAGATCAAAAAGGCAAAAAAAAAACATAAAGAGACAAAACCGAAAAAGGATGCTAAATAGGAAAAAAGTAAAACAGACAAAAACTAGAAACGAGACGAAACAATTAATACATAAAAGAGATCAAAAAGGGACCAAACAATATTAAAACATCGCATTTAACATAAAATTAAAGAGACTATATAGAAAACAAAAATACGAGTGTGCTTTAGAAAACACGACTGAAGTAAAACTTCAGTTCGCCATTGTGAAAGTGTTCTTACTTTATCCGTCTGCAGTGTTGGATAATGCATGTTTCAGTTTGTAGTCAGCGAAAAGTCGGCAATCATGTGTCGCGACTGAGATAATGGGCGTCCCCCCAACTCACCCTTTCCGGAGGGTGGGAGAGTGGATCCGGTTACCGCACCATTTGTTGTAAGAAATATTTTTTATGGCATTCAGATTCAAGTTCTTAAAAAAGAAAGTAAAGCTTCACACGTGCCTTATTTTCTGGTCCTGAGCCCCATTAGCTCAACGAAGTGTCTAGAACCCCACTAGCTCTAAAGTTATAAAATTTGTAAGTGACAGACGCCCTATTAGCGTCCCAGTGCAAGGTGCAACAAGGTGTATCAACAAACATCATACAACAAGTCAATTCAATAGGTATTTAGAGATACCAAAGAAATCAAAAATGACAAAAAATGAAAGAGAAAAAACAAAAAGTTAATCGAAGAAAAATAGAAAAAATTATAAAACGAACAAAAGGTACAAATGGGACGAAATAAACAATACCTAAAAGAGATTAAAAAGAGACCAAACAATATTAAAACATCGCATTAAACATAAAATTAAAGAGACCAAATAGAAAAAAGAGACTAAAAACTAAAGAGACCAAAGAGACTAAAGAGAAAAAATATGAAATTATCAAATAATAAATTCAACAAAACGTCTAATTGATGAATGATTATTTATCAAAATATCAAATAGGCGAAACCAAGCAAGAATATTTGAATAACGAATTTTTTAATGCAATTATATGGAGTGACAAATTATGATAAAAATCATCATCAGTGCTATTGCTAGTGTTAGCGACAACAGTGGACGAAGACTAAATTATTCGTTAGGGACCATAGGTGTGACTCCTTACTTAGAGGAACCACCAAAGACTTACGAAGACGCTGTGCTCGACCCGTTTTACCACGATGTGCCTAAAATTAAGAGTAGGAGAAAGAGGCAAACAGCTTCTGATGCTAACGGTGAGCAGGCTGCCGTAGATGTCTTGAAGTTTTTATTTGACTGGTACCAGACCCAGCAGAAGAACAGTAACATCAACGTACCCTTAGCCTCGGAAGACATTACTGAAATTAATCAGGAGTTGGCCCCGATAGAGGAGACGCCCCTCGCTGAAAGTGACTTGGTTAACAAGAAAAGCAAATTTAACATTATCGGAGACGTCGTTAGTGTTACGGAAAATCCGGAAGAGGTTCTCGTAACGACGACGGCTCCTGTAGCCGAAGAGAAACTAGATACGTCAGACTATGTGGATGATAACTATGAAGCGATGTTGCAAGCAACCACTACCCCAAAAGAAGGGGATGTAGTAGAAGAGCATGCAGAAACGACAACAGTAGAAGAAGTGGTCACAGTACCAACGACGACGACAACAACCTCTAGAATATTGAGCTTAATGCGCAGCAGAGCTAGAGCTCACAACAAAAGAGTGATGAAAGAAAATGCACGAAAGTACAACTCGTTTCTGACCAACATCAAACCGAGAATCCGAAGTCGGGGAAGGCAAAGATCGACCCCAGAGGCACAGAGCGTGTCGAGTACCACCGAAACGATGTTGTTGACAACAGCCACTCCTCCAACGGCAGATGAATCAACAACGCTTTTGGATAAAGAAGAGATAATTCCGGCGGATAGTATAAATGAACAGACGTTGGAAGAAACGCAAAGCTTGGTGGAGGCTTCTCAGCATGAAGAGCCACTGGAAGTACCAATCTCTGAGGAAGCAAGTACAGAATTCGTACACCCTGAGATGACTACTACAACTGAAGAAGTTGCTAAAACGGAAACTATAGCTGATAGCTTGTCAGAACAGTCCTTAGTTGAAAGTAAAAGTGCTGGTCTAGATGATGTACAGACAAATGAACCAGAACCTCTGGGTGACAATAACTCGGATGTAGAGGAACCACCACTGGAGGAGTTATCGCCTTTGAATGAAACTGACTCCAGTATAGAAGAAGCACCACTGGAAGCCCCTCCAGTCGATGAAACACATGAAGATTTAGATGACGACAAAGAGTCCAAGTCTGAAAGTACTGTTCATTTAGAAAATACAGAAGAGTCAGAACACGATGTGGAAGAAGCCGTAAATGAATCAGAACTATTAACTGAGGTAACCAGTGAGGATCCAAAGGATGAAGTTACGCCAACAGAGGCTACAACAATGCTAAATTTAGACGCCACGAATGAGGAGGAGAAACACACCACAGAGGAATACAGTATCGATGAAGACACAACAACAGATGCAACAGATGACACTGATAAGGAGCAGTTAACTACTACTACTACTACGGTTGAAACCACCTACACTAATTCATTAAATGAAGGAACAACCGAGAAAGCAGCTGTCACATCAGCTACAGAAACCTACGTAGAGACAACAACAGTTGACATTCAGACAACCACTGACGCAGACACAACAGCAACAGCACCGAACCTGACACCAGTGGAAACAACAACAGCAACAACAACCACCACAACCCGTAGTAATCGCCGAAGGCCCCGCCCGTCTTCCAGATCTTCCTCAAGTTACCGTAGACCAAATTCTAGACATAGATTTAGTACCGAAATAACTTCGAGACCGACCAGGCGAAAACCTGTCATCGAAGACGCCCTGACTCAATCGACCGCCCGCGAAGAAATCGATCCTACCTCACCGAGTACTTCGACTACCACGATTGAAGACGTCCCCGCGACGGACGCCCCCCTTTTCAAAAGTGCCAATCCCACGCAAGCCGAGTCCCTGAACGAATCCCTCCACACCACTCCGCTGTCGATGTACAAGGTACAAGTCCGGAAGGAGAAGATCAAGTCGTACATTTTCAATTGTTTCGGGAAGCCGATAAATAAGTTTTATTCGGATCCGAGAGACTGCAGACTTTTCCACTATTGTACCTCGGGTTACACCAAGAACCAGCTTCTCGACATGAAGTTCGTGTGCGACTTGGGGACCTTCTTCGACGACGAAAGGTTGATCTGTACGAAAGTCAAGCCGGAGAGGTGTTTGTAAATATGAAAGCTCTCTGAAGGTGTTGCGAATGATAGACTCGATTTTGATTCTCTCGTCCTACTAGTGTAATTCTTTTTTGTAATTATTATACATAATTTGTTATAAATACTCATAGATTAATATAATTTAATTGAATAAATAAATATTTTGTTAAATTTGATGTCGTGATTTTTGTTATGCTCCCAATATTAGTATAAGTTAATAACAACATTCTGATGTGTTAATTAAAAATATTACGTTGGTGGCTAATACCTCTTCTACATTCAATCCATAACAACCTGCAACCTTCATAACAATAATGGTGTGATGTTGGTTGCATATCTAATCTAAATAAGTTGTACTAAAGGAAGAATAAGAACATACCAAACGTCCTTCCAACATAATTGATAATAATTATTACATTAAGAAATACTTAGTTAATTTAACGAAATGGAAAATAATAATAATTGACGAAAGAAAAAAACATCCAATTAACGAAAAATGAAAAATACATAGATTTAACAAAACATGATAATACTGAATTATTGAAGCCACCGAATAGAAATTATTGAATAGAGAGATATCACATTAGCGAATTATTATTTATTATACTTATTATAAATAATTATATAAATATGTACATAGTATACTATATTATAATATAGTTATATTATAATTATACATTTATTTTATTTTTATTATATACATATTAAGTAAAACTTGATAAAAAAAGTTAAAGATACTGTTTTTGATAAAATTTTAATTAATTTCAATTTTAATTGATAAAATATCAAATTAACAAAGTCACAAATCAGCAAAACGATAAAGCGTAACATTAACGAAATATCAAAGTATTTATAAAATATCCACATATTAAGGATATGATATCAAATTAATTAACGAAACATCACAACGAAAAATCGAATTAACAAAATGAAACAATGGCAGATTAACGGAGTATTAAAGCATCACATTAGCGAATTAAATGACAAATTAACGGAATAGCAAATAACGATAATATCGGGTGTCCCAACTAAAATTTGTACCCCCCAACAATTTCAATTTCGAAAGACTCGGAAGAAAAATCTCGAACAGGTAAATTTTGTTATCAAACGGGGAGCTAGTTGTACCAAACTTTCAAGTCTTAGATCTCACCCCTTGAGCCAGGGGAGCCACCTCCTTGAAAAAATTAACTGACATGGGTGGTCGTGTGATACATCATTTTAAAGCTTGTTCAATTTTCTATCCAAACCTACATTTATCGATTCCTTTCTACAAAGCTTAAGAATTTGTTATTTTCCAAATCTACATAAAATACTCTAGGGGAAAACAAGAAATTAGAGATAGTAGTAGTATAATATATCAAATTTATGAAATATCAAAGTAAAACACGAAATTAACAAAACATGTAATGTTACTGTAATAACAGAACATGAAATTAACGAAATATAAAATGTTAAAATCAGTATTAAAAATAATAAAACATAAAGCTGTTGAAATATCATTTCATTTAACGATATATCACAATAATACATTAACGAATTAAGAAAACGAATGTGATATGTACTACCAAATTAATGGAATGTGTAACCTTGTAATTACAGAAATGTCATATTAACGCTTTATCAAAATATCAAATGAATGGGTTATCAAAATTAGCAAACTATTAAGTTGGGGAAAATGAAAAATTAAACTGACTATGTACACATTGTCAGATTACCGGCATATGAAACATCACAATAACAAAAGAGATAACTAAGGGAACATTAAAATAAAATATCACGACTGGCAGAAGAAAAAACTATATAATAACAAAATTTCCAATAATAAAATCTGCAAAAGGCATTAACAGAATAGAAAATAAATACATTTAAACTAAGTGGAATAGCAAAATATGAGATTAGTAAAATATCAAAATTACGAAATAATATCAAGACAAAAATATGAAATTAACGAAAGTTTAATTTTAACAAAATATTAAATTACTAACTACTGAATGACCATAATGTCAGATTAACGAAGAATGTCATTCGAGAAATATCAATTTAGAGAAACAGCAAAACTTAAAATTGTAACGGAAATAGTACCGACGCGCTCGGCTAATACCCTCGCAGAGTGCTGCGTCATCGAAGTATCACCCGTTGCGCTGGACCCAATAAGTGTAAATCAGCAAAATATCAGATATTGGGAATACCAAATCCATTTAACGAAAATGACAAAATAAAAACCCAGTTCAACGAAATATGTATCAAATTAGCGAAATATCAAACTATCAAATATGAAAATATCATATCAATGAATTATCAAAATTTCTGATTCAGATAATACTAAAATATCAAGTTGTCGATTGGCCAACATAATTATAAGATACGGAATATCACAACGAAAAGCAAACAAAATATGACAATGTCAGTTGCACGGGATATTAAAACATTGCATTAAACATGAAATGATAAAGAGTAAAGACCAAAGAGACCAAAGTGACCAAAGAAATCAGAAATTTCAAAAAAAAGACTGAAGCAAAGAAGACAAAAGATAATAAAGTAGAAATGGACAAAAATTACAAACGGGATGAAGGAAACTATACCTAAAAGAGATAAATGAGACCAAACAAACTCAGAAAACTAAAGATATTAAAGAGGTAACATGAACTAAACAACGCAAAAAAGGCAAAAATAGGCAAAAGAGACAAGTGGGACCAAAGACCTCAAAAATGCCAAAAAATGAAAGAGAAAAAAAGAAAAAAGATAATAGACAAAAATTATAAAACACAAAAAAGGTACAAACAGGACAAAATAAACAATACCTAAAAGAGATTAAAAAGGGACCCAACAAACCAAGAAGACCAAGGAGACCAAAGACATCAAAGAAACCAAAGAGACCAAAGAGACCAAAGCGACCAAAGAGACCAAAGAGACCAAAGAGACTAAAGAGACTAAAGAGACTAAAGAGACTAAAGAGACTAAAGAGACTAAAGAGACTAAAGAGACCAAAGAGACTAAAGAGATCAGAAATGTCAAAAGAGGAAAGAAGCAAAGAAGACAGAAGATAATAAAGGAGAAATAGACAAAAATTACAAACGGGATGAAGGAAACAATACCTAAAATATATGAATTAGACCAAACAAATCAAGAAAACTAAAGAGATTCAAGAGGTAACATGAACTAAAGAAAGCAAAAAAGGCAAAAATAAGTAAAAGAGACAAGTGAGACTAAAGACATAAAAATTGCCAAAAAAAGAAAAAAGATAATAGACAAAAATTATAAAACACAAAAGGTACAAACAGGAGACTAAAGAGACTAAAGATACTAAATATACTAAATATACTAAAGATACTAAAGATACTAAAGATACTAAAGATACTAAAGATACTAAAGATACTAAAGATACTAAAGATACTAAAGATACTAAAGATACTAAAGATACTAAAGATACTAAAGATACTAAAGATACTAAAGATACTAAAGATACTAAAGATACTAAAGATACTAAAGATACTAAAGATACTAAAGATACTAAAGATACTAAAGATACTAAAGATACTAAAGATACTAAAGATACTAAAGATACTAAAGATACTAAAGATACTAAAGATACTAAAGATACTAAAGATACTAAAGATACTAAAGATACTAAAGATACTAAAGATACTAAAGATACTAAAGATACTAAAGATACTAAAGATACTAA
This sequence comes from Diaperis boleti, assembly GCA_963583935.1. Taxonomy (NCBI): domain Eukaryota; kingdom Metazoa; phylum Arthropoda; class Insecta; order Coleoptera; family Tenebrionidae; genus Diaperis; species Diaperis boleti. The sequence goes on from OY757242.1 coordinate 13,682,654, forward strand.
AGATACTAAAGATACTAAAGATACTAAAGATACTAAAGATACTAAAGAGACCAAAGAGACCAAAGAAACTAAAGAGATCAGAAATGTCAAAAAATGAAGAAGACAAATTATCATAAAGGAGAAATAGACAACAAGAAAACTAAATAATTAAATTATTAAAGAGATAAAATGAACTAAAGTAGTAATGAAGACAAAAATAGACAAAAGAGACAAACAAAAGGTACAAACGGGACAAACTATAAACAATACCTAAAAGAGATTTAAAAAGGACCAAAGAGACCAAAGAGACTGAAGAAACTGAAGAGACCAAAGGGACCAAAAAGATTAAAAAGACAACATGAACTAAAAATAGTAAGGAGACAAAAATTGGCAAAATAGATCAAAAATGCAAAAAAATAGAGAAAAAAAAAACAGAAAAAAGGAAAAAAGCGTGAAAGAGATTAAATGGGGACCAAACAAACCAAGAAGACCAAAAAGATCAAAGAGACTAAAAACAGTAGTGAGACAAAAGATACCAAAGAGACGAAAGAGAACAAAAGAGACTAAAGAGATTAAAAAGTTAACATGAACTAAAGAGAGCAAAAAAGACAAAAATTGGCAAAAGAGTGAAGTGAGACAAACGACATCAAAAATATAGGCATTAAGAGATACCGAAACGATCTAAAATACCAAATAAGGAAAGAGAAAAAACAGAAAGTGAAAAGAAATAATAGAAGAAAAATAGACAAAAATGATAAAACAGACAAGAGGTACAAACGGGACGAAATAAACAATCACTAAAAGATATTAAAAATGGACCAAAAAAAAGAAGACCAAAAAGACTAAAAAGACCAAAGAGACTAAAAAATTAAAGAGTCTAAAAAGTCTAAAGAGTCTAAAGAGTCCAAAGAGTCCAAAGAGTCCAAAGGGTCCAAAGAGTCCAAACAGTCCAAAGAGTCCAAAGAGTCCAAAGAGTCCAAAGAGTCCAAAGAGTCCAAAGAGTCCAAAGTGTCTAAGTGGTCTAAGGGGTCTAAAGAGACTAAAGAGACTAAAGATACTAAAGATACTAAAGATACTAAAGAGACCAAAAAAACTAGAGAGATCAGAAATGTCAAAAAAAAAGAAAGAAGCAAAAAAGACAAATTATAATAAAGGAGAAATAGATAACAAGAAGACTAAATAATTAAATTATTAAAGAGATAGAATGAACTAAAGTAGTAATGAAGACAAAAATAGACAAAAGGGACAAACAAAAGGTACAACCAGGACAAAATAAACAATACCTTAAAGAGACCAAAGAGAATGAAGAGACCAAAAAGACCAAAAAGATTAAAAAGACAACATGAACTAAAAATAGCAAGGAGACAAAAATTGTCAAAAAAAAAACAAAAAACAAAAAAAAATATAGAGAAAAAACACAAAAAGAGATGTTAAATAGGAAAAAAGCGCAAAACAGAGAAAAGCTAGAAACAAGACGACGCAAACAATACCTAAAACGTGTTAAAAAGGGACCAAACAATATTAACACATCGCATTAAACATGAAATTAAAGAGATCAAATAGACTAAAGAGACCAAAGAGACCTTTTTGGCCAAAGAGACTAATGAGACCAAAGAGAGCAAAGAAACAAAACGAGACTAAAGAGACCAAAGAGACAAAAGAGACAAAACGAGACCAAAGAGACCAAAGAGTTCAAAGAGACCAAAGAGACCAAAGGGACTAAAGAGACTGAACAGACTAAAGAGACTAAAGAGACTGTCAATAGCTCGTTTATTCTTTTGTTTTTCTTTGAGAATAACCGCTCCTAGGATCTTCTTAGATTCATCTTGGATTAACAAAACGACACCAAAACGATATTTTTTTATTATTATTCTTAAGACCACAACGAATATATGCGCTGGTGATAACAACACTGCCAACCGCGCGAAACAAAAACAAATCAGTCATTCTCAAGAAAAGCGGTTAAATACAACAAATGTCTTAACAGAGACTAAAGAGATCAGAAATGCCACAAAATTAAAGAAGCAAAGAACACAAAAGATAATAGAGAAGAAATAGACAACAAGAAGACTAAAGAGTTTAAAGAGATAACATGAACTAAAGAGAGTGACGAAGACAAAAATTGACAAAATAAACAATACCTAAAAGAGATTAAATGGGGACCAAACAAACCAAGAAGACCAAAGAGATCAAAGAGACTAAAAAGACTAATGAGACCAAAGAGACCAAAGAGACCAAAGAGAACAAAGAGACCAAAAAGACCAAAAATACTAAAGAGACTGAAGAGAACAAATTGACCAAAGAGTTTAAAAAGACAACATGGACCAAAGAGAGTAAAGAGACAAAAATTGGCAAAAGAGATCAAAAAGGCAAAAAAAACATAAAGAGACAAAACCGAAAAAGGATGCTAAATAGGAAAAAAGTAAAACAGACAAAAACTAGAAACGAGACGAAACAATTAATAACTAAAAGAGATTAAAAAGGGACCAAACAATATTAAAACATCGCATTTAACATAAAATTAAAGAGACTAAATAGAAAACAAAAATACGAGTGTGCTTTAGAAAACACGACTGAAGTAAAACTTCAGTTCGCCATTGTGAAAGTGTTCTTACTTTATCCGTCTGCAGTGTTGGATAATGCATGTTTCAGTTTGTAGTCAGCGAAAAGTCGGCAATCATGTGTCGCGACTGAGATAATGGGCGTCCCCCCAACTCACCCTTTCTGGAGGGTGGGAGAGTGGATCCGGTTACCGCACCATTTGTTGTAAGAAATATTTTTTATGGCATTCAGATTCAAGTTCTTAAAAAAGAAAGTAAAGCTTCACACGTGTCTTATTTTCTGGTCCTGAGCCCCATTAGCTCAACGAAGTGTCAATTCAATAGGTATTTAGAGATACCAAAGAAATCAAAAATGACAAAAAATGAAAGAGAAAAAACAAAAAGTTAATCGAAGAAAAATAGAAAAAAATATAAAACGAACAAAAGGTACAAATGGGACGAAATAAACAATACCTAAAAGAGATTAAAAAGAGACCAAACAATATTAAAACATCGCATTAAACATAAAATTAAAGAGACCAAATAGAAAAAAGAGACTAAAAACTAAAGAGACCAAAGAGACTAAAGAGAAAAAATATGAAATTATCAAATAATAAATTCAACAAAACGTCTAATTGATGAATGATTATTTATCAAAATATCAAATAGACGAAACCAAGCAAGAATATTTGAATAACGAATTTTTTAATGCAATTATATGGAGTGACAAATTATGATAAAAATCATCATCAGTGCTATTGCTAGTGTTAGCGACAACAGTGGACGAAGACTAAATTATTCGTTAGGGACCATAGGTGTGACTCCTTACTTAGAGGAACCACCAAAGACTTACGAGGACGCTGTGCTCGACCCGTTTTACCACGATGTGCCTAAAATTAAGAGTAGGAGAAAGAGGCAAACAGCTTCTGATGCTAACGGTGAGCAGGCTGCCGTAGATGTCTTGAAGTTTTTATTTGACTGGTACCAGACCCAGCAGAAAAACAGTACCATCAACGTACCCTTGGCCTCGGAAGACATCACTGAAATTAATCAGGAATTGGCCCCGATAGAGGAGACGCCCCTCGCTGAAAGTGACTTGTTTAACAAGAAAAGCAAATTTAACATTATTGGAGACGTCGTTAGTGTCACGGAAAATCCGGAAGAGATTCTCGTTACGACAACGGCCCCTGTAGCCGAAGAGAAAGTAGATACGTCAGACTATGTGGATGATAACTATGAAGCGATGTTGCAAGCAACCACTACCCCAAAGGAAGGGGATGTCGTAGAAGAGCATGCAGAAACGACAACAGTAGAAGAAGTGGTCACAGTACCAACGACGACGACAACAACCTCTAGAATATTGAGCTTAATGCGCAGCAGAGCTAGAGCTCACAACAAAAGAGCGATGAAAGAAAATGCACGAAAGTACAACTCGTTTCTGACCAACATCAAACCGAGAATCCGGAGTCGGGGAAGGCAAAGATCGACCACAGAGGCACAGAGCGTGTCGAGTACCACCGAAACGATGTTGTTGACAACAGCCACTCCTCCAACGGCAGATGACTCAACAACGCTTTTGGATAAAGAAGAGATAATTTCGGCGGATAGTATAAATGAACAGACGTTGGAAGAAACTCAAGGCTTGGTAGAGGCTTCTCAGCATGAAGAGCCACTGGTAGTACCAATCTCTGAGGAAGCAAGTACAGAATTCGTACACATAGAAGTACACCCTGAGAAGACTACTACAACTGAAGAAGTTGCTAAAACGGAAACTATAGCTGATAGCTTGTCAGAACAGTCCTTAGTTGAAAGTAAAAGTGCTGGTCTAGATGATGTACAGAGAAATGAACTAGAACCTCTGGATGACAATAACTCGGATGTAGAGGAACCACCACTGGAGGAGTTATCGCCTTTGAATGAAACTGACTCCAGTATAGAAGAAGCACCACTGGAAGCCCCTCCAGTCGATGAAACACATGAAGATTTATATGACGACAAAGAGTCCAAGTCTGAAAGTACTGTTCATTTAGAAAAGACAGAAGACTCAGAACACGATGTGGAAGAAGCCGTAAATGAATCAGAACTATTAACTGAGGTAACCAGTGAGGATCCAAAGGATGAAGTTACGCCAACAGAGGCTACAACAATGCTAAATTTAGACACCACGAATGAGGAGGAGAAACACACCACAGAGGAATACAGTATCGATGAAGACACAACAACAGATGACACTGATAAGGAGCAGTTAACTACTACTACTACTACGGTTGAAACCACCTACACTAATTCATTACATGAAGGAACAACCGAGAAAGCAGCTGTCACATCAACTACCGAAACCTACGTAGAGACAACAACAGTTGACATTGAGACAACCACTGACGCAGACACAACAGCAACAGCACCGAACCTGACACCAGTGGAAACAACAACAGCAACAACAACCACCACAACCCGTAATAATCGCCGAAGGCCCCGCCCGTCTTCCAGATCTTCCTCAAGTTACCGTAGACCAAATTCTAGACATAGATTTAGTACCGAAATAACTTCGAGACCGACCAGGCGAAAACCTGTCATCGAAGACGCCTTGACTCAATCGACCGCCCGCGAAGAAATCGATCCTACCTCACCGAGTACTTCGACTACCACGATTGAAGACGTCCCCGCGACGGACGCCCCCCTTTTCAAAAGTGCCAATCCCACGCAAGCCGAGTCCCTGAACGAATCCCTCCACACCACTCCGCTGTCGATGTACAAGGTACAAGTCCGGAAGGAGAAGATCAAGTCGTACATTTTCAATTGTTTCGGGAAGCCGATAAATAAGTTTTATTCGGATCCGAGAGACTGCAGACTTTTCCACTATTGTACCTCGGGTTACACCAAGAACCAGCTTCTCGACATGAAGTTCGTGTGCGACTTGGGGACCTTCTTCGACGACGAAAGGTTGATCTGTACGAAAGTCAAGCCGGAGAGGTGTTTGTAAATATGAAAGCTCTCTGAAGGTGTTGCGAATGATAGACTCGATTTTGATTCTCTCGTCCTACTAGTGTAATTCTTTTTTGTAATTATTATACATAATTTGTTATAAATACTCATAGATTAATATAATTTAATTGAATAAATAAATATTTTGTTAAATTTGATGTCGTGATTTTTGTTATGCTCCCAATATTAGTATAAGTTATTAACAACATTCTGATGTGTTAATTAAAAATATTACGTTGGTGGCTAATACCTCTTCTACATTCAATCCATAACAACCTGCAACCTTCATAACAATAATGGTGTGATGTTGGTTGCATATATAATCTAAATAAGTTGTACTAAAGGAAGAATAAGAACATACCAAACGTCCTTCCAACATAATTGATAATAATTATCACATTAAGAAATACTTAGTTAATTTAACGAAATGGAAAAATATCAAAATATCACCATTGGCCAGATTAATAAAATATAATACATATTGACGAAAGAAAAAAACATCCAATTAACGAAAAATGAAAAATACATAGATTTAACAAAACATGATAATACTGAATTATTGAAGCCACCGAATAGAAATTATTGAATAGAGAGATATCACATTAGCGAATTATTATTTATTATACTTATTATAAATAATTATATAAATATGTACATAGTATACTATATTATAATATAGTTATATTATAATTATACATTTATTTTATTTTTTATAATTATTATTATACATATTAACTAAAACTGGATAAAAAAAGTTACAGATACTGTTTTTGATAAAATTTTAATTAATTTCAATTTTAATTGATAAAATATCAAATTAACAAAGTCACAAATCAGCAAAACGATAAAGCGTAACATTAACGAAATATCAAAGTATTTATAAAATATCCACATATTAAGGATATGATATCAAATTAATTAACGAAACATCACAACGAAAAATCGAATTAACAAAATGAAACAATGGCAGATTAACGGAGTTTTAAAGCATCACATTAGCGAATTAAATGACAAATTAACGGAATAGCAAATAACGATAATATCGGGTGTCCCAACTAAAATTTGTACCCCCCAACAATTTCAATTTCGAAAGACTCTGAAGAAAAATCTCGAACAGGTAAATTTTGTTATCAAACGGGGAGCTAGTTGTACCAAACTTTCAAGTCTTAGATCTCACCCCTTGAGCCAGGGGAGCCACCTCCTTGAAAAAATTAACTGACATGGGTGGTCGTGTGATACATCATTTTAAAGCTTGTTCAATTTTCTATCCAAACCTACATTTATCGATTCCTTTCTACAAAGCATAAGAATTTGTTATTTTCCAAATCTACATAAAATACTCTTGGGGAAAACAAGAAATTAGAGATAGTAGTAGTATAATATATAAAATTTATGAAATATCAAAGTAAAACACGAAATTAACAAAACATGTAATGTCAAATTATTGTTATAACAGAACATGAAATTAACGAAATATAAAATGTTAAAATCAGTTTAAAGAAACATCATATTAAAAATAATAAAACATAAAGCTGTGGAAATATCAATTTATTTAACGATATATCACAATAATACATTAACGAATTAATGGAATGTGTAACCTTGTAATTAAAGAAATGCCATATTAACGCAAAAATCAAAATATCAAATGAATGTGTTATCAAAATTAGCAAACTATTAAGTTGGTTAAAATGAAAAATTAAATTGACTATGTACACATTGTCAGATTACCGGCATATGAAACATCACAATAACAAAAGAGATAACTAAGGGAACATTAAAATAAAATATCACGACTGGCAGAAAAAAAAACTATATAATAACAAAATTTCCAATAACAAAATAGGCAAAAGGCATTAACAGAATAGAAAATAAATACATATAAACTAAGTGGAATAGCAAAATATGAGATTAGTAAAATATCAAAATAACTAAATAATATCAAGGCAAAAATATGAAATTAACGAAAGTTTAATTTTAACAAAATATTAAATTACTAACTACTGAATGACCATAATGTCAGATTAACGAAGAATGTCATTCGAGAAATATCAAATTAGACATACAGCAAAACTTAAAAGTAGTACTGGACCCAATAAGTGTAAATCAGCAAAATATCAGATATTGGAAATACCAAATCCATTTAACGAAAATGACAAAATAAAAACCCAGTTCAACGAAATATGTATCAAATTAGCGAAATATCAAACTATCAAATATGAAAATATCATATCAATGAATTATCAAAATTTCTGATTCAGATAATACTAAAATATCAAGTTGTCGATTGGCCAACATAATTATAAGATACGGAATATCACAACGAAAATCAAACAAAATATCACAATGTCAGTTGCACGGGACATTAAAACATTGCATTAAACATGAAATGATAAAGAGTAAAGACCAAAGAGACCAAAGTGACCAAAGAAATCAGAAATTTCAAAAAAAAGACTGAAGCAAAGAAGACAAAGATAATAAAGTAGAAATGGACAAAAATTACAAACGGGATGAAGGAAACTATACCTAAAAGAGATAAATGAGACCAAAAAAAATCAGAAAACTAAAGATATTAAAGAGGTAACATGAACTAAACAACGCAAAAAAGGCAAAAATAGGCAAAAGAGACAAGTGGGACCAAAGACCTCAAAAATGCCAAAAAATGAAAGAGAAAAAAAGAAAAAAGATAATAGACAAAAATTATAAAACACAAAAAAGGTACAAACAGGACAAAATAAACAATACCTAAAAGAGATTAAAAAGGGACCCAACAAACCAAGAAGACCAAGGAGACCAAAGACATCAAAGAAACCAAAGAGACCAAAGAGACCAAAGAGACCAAAGCGACCAAAGAGACCAAAGAGACTAAAGAGACTAAAGAGACTAAAGAGACTAAAGAGACCAAAGAGACTAAAGAGATCAGAAATGTCAAAAGAGGAAAGAAGACAGAAGATAATAAAGGAGAAATAGACAAAAATTACAAACGGGATGAAGGAAACATTACCTAAAATATATGAATTAGACCAAACAAATCAAGAAAACTAAAGAGATTCAAGAGGTAACATGAACTAAAGAAAGCAAAAAAGGCAAAAATAAGTAAAAGAGACAAGTGAGACTAAAGACATAAAAATTGCCAAAAAAAGAAAAAAGATAATAGACAAAAATTATAAAACACAAAAGGTACAAACAGGAGACTAAAGAGACTAAAGATACTAAAGATACTAAAGATACTAAATATACTAAAGATACTAAAGATACTAAAGATACTAAAGATACTAAAGATACTAAAGATACTAAAGATACTAAAGATACTAAAGATACTAAAGATACTAAAGATACTAAAGATACTAAAGATACTAAAGATACTAAAGATACTAAAGATACTAAAGATACTAAAGATACTAAAGATACTAAAGATACTAAAGATACTAAAGATACTAAAGATACTAAAGATACTAAAGATACTAAAGATACTAAAGATACTAAAGATACTAAAGATACTAAAGATACTAAAGATACTAAAGATACTAAAGATACTAAAGATACTAAAGATACTAAAGATACTAAAGATACTAAAGATACTAAAGATACTAAAGATACTAAAGATACTAAAGATACTAAAGATACTAAAGATACTAAAGATACTAAAGATACTAAAGATACTAAAGATACTAAAGATACTAAAGATACTAAAGATACTAAAGATACTAAAGATACTAAAGAGACCAAAGAGACCAAAGAAACTAAAGAGATCAGAAATGTCAAAAAATGAAGAAGACAAATTATCATAAAGGAGAAATAGACAACAAGAAAACTAAATAATTAAATTATTAAAGAGATAAAATGAACTAAAGTAGTAATGAAGACAAAAATAGGCAAAAGAGACAAACAAATGGTACAAACGGGACAAACTATAAACAATACCTAAAAGAGATTTAAAAAGGACCAAAGAGACCAAAGAGACTGAAGAAACTGAAGAGACCAAAGGGACCAAAAAAATTAAAAAGACAACATGAACTAAAAATAGTAAGGAGACAAAAATTGGCAAAAGAGATCAAAAAGGCAAAAAAATAGAGAAAAAAAAAAACAGAAAAAAGGAAAAAAGCGTAAAAGAGATTAAATGGGGACCAAACAAACCAAGAAGACCAAAAAGATCAAAGAGACTAAAAAGAGTAATGAGACAAAAGATACCAAAGAGACGAAAGAGAACAAAAGAGACTAAAGAGATTAAAGAGTTAACATGAACTAAAGAGAGCAAGAAAGACAAAAATAGGCAAAAGAGTGAAGTGAGACAAACGACATCAAAAATATAGGTATTAAGAGATACCGAAGAGATCCAAAATACCAAATAATGAAAGTGAAAAAACAAAGAAATAATAGAAGAAAAATAGACAAAAAGGATAAAACAGACAAGAGGTACAAACGGGACGAAATAAACAATAACTAAAATATATTAAAAATGGACCAAAAAAAACAAGAAGACCAAGAAGACTAAAGAGTCTAAAGAGTCTAAAGAGTCTAAAGAGTCTAAAGAGTCTAAAGAGTCTAAAGAGTCTAAAGAGTCTAAAGAGTCTAAAGAGTCTAAAGAGTCTAAAGAGTCTAAAGAGTCTAAAGAGTCTAAAGAGTCTAAAGAGTCTAAAGAGTCTAAAGAGTCTAAAGAGTCTAAAGAGTCTAAAGAGTCTAAACAGTCTAAAGTGTCTAAGTGGTCTAAGGGGTCAAAGGGGTCTAAGGGGTCTAAAGAGACTAAAGAGACGAAAGAGACGAAAGAGACTAAAGGGACTAAAGATACTAAAGATACTAAAGATACTAAAGAGACTAAAGAGACCAAAGAGACCAAAAAAACTAGAGAGATCAGAAATGTCAAAAAAAAGAAAGAAGCAAAAAGACAAATTATAATAAAGGAGAAATAGATAACAATAAAACTAAATAATTAAATTATTAAAGAGATAAAATGAACTAAAGTAGTAATGAAGACAAAAATAGACAAAAGGGACAAACAAAAGGTACAAACGGGACAAAATAAACAATACCTAAAAGAGACCAAAGAGAATGAAGAGACCAAAGGGACCAAAGAGATTAAAAAGACAACATGAACTAAAAATAGTAAGGAGACAAAAATTGGCAAAAGAGATCAAAAAGCAAAAAAAAAAATAGAGAAAAAACAAAAAAAGATCTTAAATAGGAAAAAAGCGTAAAACAGAGAAAATCTAGAAACAAGACGACGCAAACAATACCTAAAACGTATTAAAAAGAGGCCAAACAATATTAAAACATCGCATTAAACATGAAATTAAAGAGACCAAATAGACTAAAGAGACCAAAGAGACTAATGAGACCAAAGAGAGCAAAGAGACCAAAGAGACAAAACGAGACCAAAGAAACCAAATAGACTAAAGAGACCAAAGAGACCAAAGAGACCAAAGAGTTCAAAGAGACCAAAGAGACCAAAGAGACTAAAGAGACTGAAGAGACTAAAGAGACTAAATAGACTAAAGAGACGAAAGATACTAAAGAGACTAAAGAGACTAAAGATACTAAAGATACTAAAGAGACTAAAGAGACCAAAGAGACCAAAAAAACTAGAGAGATCAGAAATGTCAAAAAAAAGAAAGAAGCAAAAAAGACAAATTATAATAAAGGAGAAATAGATAACAAGAAAAGTAAATAATTAAATTATTAAAGAGATAAAATGAACTAAAGTAGTAATGAAGACAAAAATAGACAAAAGGGACAAACAAAAGGTACAAACGGGACAAAATAAACAATACCTAAAAGAGACCAAAGAGAATGAAGAGACCAAAGGGACCAAAGAGATTAAAAAGACAACATGAACTAAAAATAGTAAGGAGACAAAAATTGGCAAAAGAGATCAAAAAGCAAAAAAAAAATAGAGAAAAAACACAAAAAAAGATCTTAAATAGGAAAAAAGCGTAAAACAGAGAAAATCTAGAAACAAGACGACGCAAACAATACCTAAAACGTATTAAAAAGAGGCCAAACAATATTAAAACATCGCATTAAACATGAAATTAAAGAGACCAAATAGACTAAAGAGACCAAAGAGACTAATGAGACCAAAGAGAGCAAAGAGACCAAAGAGACAAAACGAGACCAAAGAAACCAAATAGACTAAAGAGACCAAAGAGACCAAAGAGACCAAAGAGTTCAAAGAGACCAAAGAGACCAAAGAGACTAAAGAGACTGAAGAGACTAAAGAGACTAAATAGACTAAAGAGACGAAAGATACTAAAGAGACTAAAGAGACTAAATAGACTAAAGAGACGAAAGATACTAAAGAGACTAAAGAGACTAAAGAGACTAAAGAGACTAAAGATACTAAAGATACTAAAGAGACTAAGGAGACCAAAGAGACCAAAAAAACTAGAGAGATCAGAAATGTCAAAAAAAAGAAAGAAGCAAAAAAGACAAATTATAATAAAGGAGAAATAGATAACAAGAAAACTAAATAATTAAGTTATTAAAGAGATAAAATGAACTAAAGTAGTAATGAAGACAAAAATAGACAAAAGGGACAAACAAAAGGTACAAACGGGACAAAATAAACAATACCTAAAAGAGACCAAAGAGAATGAAGAGACTGAAGAGAAACAAAGGGATCAAAGAGGTTAAAAAGACAACATGAACTAAAAATAGTAAGGAGACAAAAATTGTCAAAAGAGATCAAAAAGCAAAAAAATAAAATATTGAGAAAAAACATATTAAAAAGATACCAAACAATATTAAAACATCGCATTAAACATGAAATAAAAGAGACCAAATAGACTAAAGAGACCAAAGAAACCATTTTGGCCAAAAAGACTAAAGAGACCAAAGAGACTAATGAGACCAAAGAGAGCAAAGAGACCAAAGAAACAAAACGAGACCAAAGAAACCAAAGAGACTAAAGAGACCAAAGAGTTCAAAGAGACCAAAGAGACCAAAGAGACCAAAGAGACTAAAGAGACTGAAGAGACTGAAGAGACTAAAGAGACTGTCAATAGCTCGTTTATTCTTTTGTTTTTCGTTGGGAATAACCGCTCCTAGGATCTTCTTGGATTCATCTTGGATTAACAAAACGACACCGAAACGATATTTTTTTATTATTATTATTAAGACCACAACGAATATATGCGCTGGTGATAACAACACTGCCAACCGCGCGAAACAAAAACAAATCAGTCATTCTCAAGAAAAGCGGTTAAATACAACAAATGTCTTAACAGAGACTAAAGAGATCAGAAATGCCACAAAATTAAAGAAGCAAAGAACACAAAAGATAATAGAGAAGAAATAGACAACTAGAAGACTAAAGAGTTTAAAGAGATAACATGAACTAAAGAGAGCAAAGAAGACAAAAATTGACAAAATAAACAATACCTATAAGAGATTAAATGGCGACCAAACAAACCAAGAAGACCAAAGAGATCAAAGAGACTAAAAAGACAAATGAGACCAAAGAGACCAAAGAGACCAAAGAGAACAAAGATACCAAAAAGACCAAAAATACTAAAGAGACTAAAGAGACTGAAGAGACTGAAGAGACTGAAGAGACTGAAGAGACTGAAGAGACTGAAGAGACTGAAGAGACTGAAGAGACTGAAGAGACTGAAGAGACTGAAGAGACTGAAGAGACTGAAGAGACCAAATTGACCAAAGAGTTTAAAAAGACAACATGGACCAAAGAGAGTAAAGAGACAAAAATTGGCAAAAGAGATCAAAAAGGCAAAAAAAAACATAAAGAGACAAAACCGAAAAAGGATGCTAAATAGGAAAAAAGTAAAACAGACAAAAACTAGAAACGAGACGAAACAATTAATACATAAAAGAGATCAAAAAGGGACCAAACAATATTAAAACATCGCATTTAACATAAAATTAAAGAGACTATATAGAAAACAAAAATACGAGTGTGCTTTAGAAAACACGACTGAAGTAAAACTTCAGTTCGCCATTGTGAAAGTGTTCTTACTTTATCCGTCTGCAGTGTTGGATAATGCATGTTTCAGTTTATAGTCAGCGAAAAGTCGGCAACCATGTGTCGCGACTGAGATAATGGGCGTCCCCGCAACTCACCCTTTCTGGAGGGTGGGAGAGTGCATCCGGTTACCGCACCATTTGTTGTAAGAAATATTTTTTATGGCATTCAGATTCAAGTTCTTAAAAAAGAAAGTAAAGCTTCACTCGTGTCTTATTTTCTGGTCCTGAGCCCCATTAGCTCAACGAAGTGTCTAGAACCCCACTAGCTCTAAAGTCATAAAATTTGTAAGTGACAGACGCCCTATTAGCGTCCCAGTGCAAGGTGCAACAAGGTGTATCAACAAACATCATACAACAAGTCAATTCAATAGGTATTTAGAGATACCAAAGAAATCAAAAATGACAAAAAATGAAAAAGAAAAAACAAAAAGTTAATCGAAGAAAAATAGAAAAAATTATAAAACGAACAAAAGGTACAAATGGGACGAAATAAACAATACCTAAAAGAGATTAAAAAGAGATCAAACAATATTAAAACATCGCATTAAACATAAAATTAAAGAGACCAAATAGAAAAAAGAGACTAAAAACTAAAGATACCAAAGAGACTAAAGAGAAAAAATATGAAATTATCAAATAATAAATTCAACAAAACGTCTAATTGATGAATGATTATTTATCAAAATATCAAATAGACGAAACCAAGCAAGAATATTTGAATAACGAATTTTTTAATGCAATTATATGGAGTGACAAATTATGATAAAAAACATCATCAGTGCTATTGCTAGTGTTAGCGACAACAGTGGACGAAGACTAAATTATTCGTTAGGGACCATAGGTGTGACTCCTTACTTAGAGGAACTGTTGTATGGAGTGAATTCGCGACCGGAACCACCAAAGACTTACGAGGACGCTGTGCTCGACCCGTTTTACCACGATGTGCCTAAAATTAAGAGTAGGAGAAAGAGGCAAACAGCTTCTGATGCTAACGGTGAGCAGGCTGCCGTAGATGTCTTGAAGTTTTTATTTGACTGGTACCAGACCCAGCAGAAGAGCAGTACCATCAACGTACCCTTAGCCTCGGAAGACATTACTGAAATTAACCAGGAGTTGGCCCCGATAGAGGAGACGCCCCTCGCTGAAAGTGACTTGTTTAACAAGAAAAGCAAATTTAACATTATTGGAGACGTCGTTAGTGTCACGGAAAATCCGGAAGAGGTTCTCGTTACGACAACGGCTCCTGTAGCCGAAGAGAAAGTAGATACGTCAGACTATGTGGATGATAACTATGAAGCGATGTTGCAAGCAACCACTACCCCAAAAGAAGGGGATGTAGTAGAAGCGCATGCAGAAACGACAACAGTAGAAGAAGTGGTCACTGTACCAACGACGACGACAACAACCTCTAGAATATTGAGCTTAATGCGCAGCAGAGCTAGAGCTCACAACAAAAGAGTGATGAAAGAAAATGCACGAAAGTACAACTCGTTTCTGACCAACATCAAACCGAGAATCCGGAGTCGGGGAAGGCAAAGATCGACCACAGAGGCACAGAGCGTGTCGAGTACCACCGAAACGATGTTGTTGACAACAGCCACTCCTCCAACGGCAGATGAATCAACAACGCTTTTGGATAAAGAAGAGATAATTCCGGCGGATAGTATAAATGAACAGACGTTGGAAGAAACGCAAAGCTTGGTGGAGGCTTCTCAGCATGAAGAGCCACTGGAAGTACCAATCTCTGAGGAAGCAAGTACAGAATTCGTACACCCTGAGATGACTACTACAACTGAAGAAGTTGCTAAAACGGAAACTATAGCTGATAGCTTGTCAGAACAGTCCTTAGTTGAAAGTAAAAGTGCTGGTCTAGATGATGTACAGACAAATGAACCAGAACCTCTGGATGACAATAACTCGGATGTAGAGCAACCACCACTGGAGGAGTTATCGCCTTTGAATGAAACTGACTCCAGTATAGAAGAAGCACCACTGGAAGCCCCTCCAGTCGATGAAACACATGAAGATTTAGATGACGACAAAGAGTCCAAGTCTGAAAGTACTGTTCATTTAGAAAATACAGAAGAGTCAGAACACGATGTGGAAGAAGCCGTAAATGAATCAGAATTGTTAACTGAGGTAACCAGTGATGATCCAACGAATGAAGATACGCCAACAGAGGCTACAACAATGCTAAATTTAGACACCACGAATGAGGAGGAGAAACACACCACAGAGGAATACAGTATCGATGAAGACACAACAACAGATGCAACAGATGACACTGATAAGGAGCAGTTAACTACTACTACTACTACGGTTGAAACCACCTACACTAATTCATTAAATGAAGGAACAACCGAGAAAGCAGCTGTCACATCAACTACAGAAACCTACGTAGAGACAACAACAGTTGACATTGAGACAACCACTGACGCAGACACAACAGCAACAGCACCGAACCTGACACCAGTGGAAACAACAACAGCAACAACAACCACCACAACCCGTAGTAATCGCCGAAGGCCCCGCCCGTCTTCCAGATCTTCCTCAAGTTACCGTAGACCAAATTTTAGACATAGATTTAGTACCGAAATAACTTCGAGACCGACCAGGCGAAAACCTGTCATCGAAGACGCCCTGACGCAATCGACCACCCGCGAAGAAATCGATCCTACCTCACCGAGTACTTCGACTACCACGATTGAAGACGTCCCCGCGACGGACGCCCCCCTTTTCAAAAGTGCCAATCCCACGCAAGCCGAGTCCCTGAACGAATCCCTCCACACCACTCCGCTGTCGATGTACAAGGTACAAGTCCGGAAGGAGAAGATCAAGTCGTACATTTTCAATTGTTTCGGGAAGCCGACAAATAAGTTTTATTCGGATCCGAGAGACTGCAGACTTTTCCACTATTGTACCTCGGGTTACACCAAGAACCAGCTTCTCGACATGAAGTTCGTGTGCGACTTGGGGACCTTCTTCGACGACGAAAGGTTGATCTGTACGAAAGTCAAGCCGGAGAGGTGTTTGTAAATATGAAAGCTCTCTGAAGGTGTTGCGAATGATGAACTCTATTTTTGATTCTCTCGTCCTACTAGTGTAATTCTTTTTTGTAATTATTATACATAATTTGTTATAAATACTCATAGATTAATATAATTTAATTGAATAAATAAATATTTTGTTAAATTTGATGTCGTGATTTTTGTTATGCTCCCAATATTAGTATAAGTTAATAACAACATTCTGATGTGTTAATTAAAAATATTACGTTGGTGGCAAATACCTCTTCTACATTCAATCCATAACAACCTGCAACCTTCATAACAAGAATGGTGTGGTGTCGGTTGCATATCTAATCTAAATAATTTGTACTAAAGGAAGAATAAGAACATACCAAACGTCCTTCCAACATAATTGATAATAATTATCACATTAAGAAATACTTAGTTAATTTAACGAAATGGAAAAATATCAAAATATCACCATTGGCCAGATTAATAAAATATAATACATATTGACGAAAGAAAAAAACATCCAATTAACGAAAAATGAAAAATACATAGATTTAACAAAACATGATAATACTGAATTATTGAAGCCACCGAATAGAAATTATTGAATAGAGAGATATCACATTAGCGAATTATTATTTATTATACTTATTATAAATAATTATATAAATATGTACATAGTATACTATATTATAATATAGTTATATTATAATTATACATTTATTTTATTTTTTATAATTATTATTATACATATTAACTAAAACTTGATAAAAAAAGTTACAGATACTGTTTTTGATAAAATTTTAATTAATTTCAATTTTAATTGATAAAATATCAAATTAACAAAGTCACAAATCAGCAAAACGATAAAGCGTAACATTAACGAAATATCAAAGTATTTATAAAATATCCACATATTAAGGATACGATATCAAATTAATTAACGAAAAATCGAATTAACAAAATGAAACAATGGCAGATTAACGGAGTATTAAAGCATCACATTAGCGAATTAAATGACAAATTAACGGAATAGCAAATAACGATAATATCGGGTGTCCCAACTAAAATTTGTACCCCTCAACAATTTCAATTTCGAAAGACTCGTAAAAAAACTCTCGAACAGGTAAATTTTGTTATCAAGGGGGAGCTAGTTGTACCAAACTTTCAAGTCTTAGATCTCACCCCTTGAGCCAGGGGAACCACCTCCTTGAAAAAATTAACTGGCATGAGTGGTCGTGTGATACATCGTTTTAAAGCTTGTTCAATTCTCTATCCAAACCTACATGTATCGATTCCTTTCTACAAAGCATAAGAATTCGTTATTTTCCAAATCTACATAAAATACTCTTGGGGAAAACAAGAAATTACAGATAGAAGTAGTATAATAAATCAAATTTTTGAAATATCAAAGTAAAACACGAAATTAACAAAACATGTAATGTCAAATTACTGTAATAACAGAACATGAAATTAACGAAATATAAAATGTTAAAATCAGTTTAAAAAAATATATTAAAAATAATAAAACATAAAGCTGTGGAAATATCAATTCATTTAACGATATATCACAATAATACATTAACGAATTAAGAAAACGAATGTGATATGTACTACCAAATTAATGGAATGTGTAACCTTGTAATTAAAGAAATGTCATATTAACGCTTTATCAAAATATCAAATGAATGTGTTATCAAAATTAGCAAACTATTAAGTTGGTTAAAATGAAAAATTAAATTGACTATGTACACATTGTCAGATTACCGGCATATGAAACATCACAATAACAAAAGAGATAACTAAGGGAACATTAAAATAAAATATCACGACTGGCAGAAGAAAAAACTATATAATAACAAAATTTCCAATAACAAAATAGGCAAAAGGCATTAACAGAATAGAAAATAAATACATATAAACTAAGTGGAATAGCAAAATATGAGATTAGTAAAATATCAAAATAACTAAATAATATCAAGGCAAAAATATGAAATTAACGAAAGTTTAATTTTAACAAAATATTAAATTACTAACTACTGAATGACCATAATGTCAGATTAACGAAGAATGTCATTCGAGAAATATCAAATTAGACATACAGCAAAACTTAAAAGTAGTACTGGACCCAATAAGTGTAAATCAGCAAAATATCAGATATTGGAAATACCAAATCCATTTAACGAAAATGACAAAATAAAAACCTAGTTCAACGAAATATGTATCAAATTAGCGAAATATCAAACTATCAAATATGAAAATATCATATCAATGAATTATCAAAATTTCTGATTCAGATAATACTAAAATATCAAGTTGTCGATTGGCCAACATAATTATAAGATACGGAATATTACAACGAAAATCAAACAAAATATCACAATGTCAATTGCACGGGACATTAAAACATTGCATTAAACATGAAATGATAAAGAGTAAAGACTAAAGAGACTAAAGAGACCAAGGAGACCAAAGAGACCAAAGAGACCAAAGAGACCAAAGTCACCAAAGAGATCAGAAATGTCAAAAAAAAAAGACAGAAGCAAGAAAGACAAAAGATAATAAAGTAGAAATAGACAAAAATTACAAACGGGATGAAGGAAACAATACCTAAAAGAGATAAATGAGACCAAACAAACTCAGAAAACTAAAGATATTAAAGAGGTAACATGAACTAAACAACGCAAAAAAGGCAAAATAGGCAAAAGAGACAAGTGGGACCAAAGACCTCAAAAATGCCAAAAAATGAAAGACAAAAAAAGAAAAAAAGATAATAGACAAAAATTATAAAATAGACAAAAGGTACAAACAGGACAAAATAAACAATACCTAAAAGAGATTAAAAAGGGACAAAACAAACCAAGAAGACCAAAGACACTAAAGAGACTAAAAAAAGAGAAAAAGAGAAAAAAGATAATAGACAAAAATTATTAAACACACAAAAAAGATTAAATGGGGACCAAACAAACCAAGAAGACCAAAGAGACTAAAAAGACTAAAGAGACTAAAGAGACTAAAGAGACTAAGGAGACTAAGGAGACTAAGGAGACTAAGGAGACTAAGGAGACTAAGGAGACTAAGGAGACTAAGGAGACTAAGGAGACTAGGGAGACTAGGGAGACTAGGGAGACTAGGGAGACTAAGGAGACTAAGGAGACTAAGGAGACTAAGGAGACTAAGGAGACTAAGAAGACTAAGGAGACTATGGAGACTATGGAGACTATGGAGACTATGGAGACTATGGAGACTATGGAGACTATGGAGACTATGGAGACTATCGAGACTAAGGAGACTACGGAGACTAAGGAGACTAAGGAGACTAAAAAGACTAAAGAGACCCAAAGGGACTAAAGAGACTAAAAAAAATAAAGAGAAAAAAGAGACTAAAGAGATTAAAAAGACCAAAGAGACTAAAGAGATCAGAAATGTCAAAAAGGAAAGAAGCAAAGAAAACAAAAATAATAGAAGACAAATAGACAAAAATTACACCGGGATGGAGGAAACAACACCTAAAAGATATGAATGAGACCAAACAAACCAAAGAAAACTAAAGAGATCAAAGAGGTAACATGAACTAAACAACGCAAAAAAGTCAAAAATAGGCAAAAGAGATAAGTGGAACCAAAGACATCAAAAATGCCAAAAAATGAAAGATAAAAAAAGAAAAAAGATAATAGACAAAAATTATAAAACACACAAAAGGTACAAACAGGACAAAATAAACAATACCTAAAAGAGATTAAAAAGGGACCAAACAAACCAAGAAGACCAAAGCGACCAAAGAGACCAAAGTGACTAAAGAGACTAAAGAGACCAAAAAGACTAAAGAGATCAGAAATTTCAAAAGAGGAAAGAAGCAAAGAAGACAACAGATAATAAAGGAGAAATAGACATAAATTACAAACGGGATGAAGGAAACAATACCTAAAATATATTAAAATATATGAATTAGACCAAACAAACCAAGAAAACTAAAGAGATTCAAGAGGTAACATGAACTAAAGAACGCAAAAAAGGCAAAAATAAGTAAAAGAGACAAGTGAGACCAAAGACATAAAAAATGCCAAAAAAAGAAAAAAGATAATAGACAAAAATTATAAAACACAAAAGGTACAAACAAGACAAAATAAACAATACTTAAAAGAGATCAAAAATGGACCAAACAACCCAGGAAGACCAAAGAAACTAAAGAGACTAAAGAGACTAAAGAGGCTAAAGAGACTAAAGAGGCCAAAGAGACTAAAGAGACTAAAGAGACTAAAGAGACTAAAGAGACTAAAGAGACTAAAGAGACTAAAGATACTAAAGATACTAAAGATACTAAAGATACTAAAGATACTAAAGGTACTAAAGGTACTAAAGGTACTAAAGGTACTAAAGGTACTAAAGTTACTAAAGTTACTAAAGATACTTAAGATACTAAAGATACTAAAGGTACTAAAGGTACTAAAGGTACTAAAGATACTAAAGATACTAAAGATACTAAAGATACTAAAGATACTAAAGATACTAAAGATACTAAAGGTACTAAAGGTACTAAAGGTACTAAAGGTACTAAAGGTACTAAAGTTACTAAAGTTACTAAAGATACTTAAGATACTAAAGATACTAAAGGTACTAAAGGTACTAAAGGTACTAAAGATACTAAAGATACTAAAGATACTAAAGATACTAAAGATACTAAAGATACTAAAGATACTAAAGATACTAAAGATACTAAAGATACTAAAGATACTAAAGATACTAAAGATACTAAAGATACTAAAGATACTAAAGATACTAAAGATACTAAAGATACTAAAGATACTAAAGATACTAAAGATACTAAAGATACTAAAGATACTAAAGAGACCAAAGAGACCAAAGAAACTAAAGAGATCAGAAATGTCAAAAAAAGGAAGAAGACAAATTATAATAAAGGAGAAATAGACAACAAGAAGACTAAATAATTAAATTATTAAAGAGATAAAATGAACTAAAGTAGTAATGAAGACAAAAAAAGACAAAAGAGACAAACAAAAGGAACAAACGGGACAAACTATAAACAATACCTAAAAGAGATTTAAAAAGGACCAAAGAGACCAAAGAGACTGAAAAAACTGAAGAGACCAAAGGGACCGAAAAGATTAAAAAGACAACATGAACTAAAAATAGTAAGGAGACAAAAATTGGCAAAAGAGATCAAAAAGGCAAAAAAATACAGAAAAAAAAACAGAAAAAAGGAAAAAAGCGTAAAAGAGATTAAATGGGGACCAAACAAACCAAGAAGACCAAAAAGATCAAAGAGACTAAAAAGAGTAATGAGACAAAAGATACCAAAGAGACGAAAGAGAACAAAAGAGACTAAAGAGATTAAAGAGTTAACATGAACTAAAGAGAGCAAGAAAGACAAAAATAGGCAAAAGAGTGAAGTGAGACAAACGACATCAAAAATATAGGTATTAAGAGATACCGAAGAGATCCAAAATACCAAATAATGAAAGTGAAAAAACAAAGAAATAATAGAAGAAAAATAGACAAAAAGGATAAAACAGACAAGAGGTACAAACGGGACGAAATAAACAATAACTAAAATATATTAAAAATGGACCAAAAAAAAACAAGAAGACCAAAAAGACTAAAGAGTCTAAAGAGTCTAAAGAGTCTAAAGAGTCTAAAGAGTCTAAAGAGTCTAAAGAGTCTAAAGAGTCTAAAGAGTCTAAAGAGTCTAAAGAGTCTAAAGAGTCTAAAGAGTCTAAAGAGTCTAAAGAGTCTAAAGAGTCTAAAGAGTCTAAAGAGTCTAAAGAGTCTAAAGAGTCTAAAGAGTCTAAAGAGTCTAAAGAGTCTAAAGAGTCTAAAGAGTCTAAAGAGTCTAAAGAGTCTAAAGAGTCTAAAGAGTCTAAAGAGTCTAAAGAGTCTAAAGAGTCTAAAGAGTCTAAAGAGTCTAAAGAGTCTAAAGAGTCTAAAGAGTCTAAAGAGTCTAAAGAGTCTAAAGAGTCTAAAGAGTCTAAAGAGTCTAAAGAGTCTAAAGAGTCTAAAGAGTCTAAAGAGTCTAAAGAGTCTAAAGAGTCTAAAGAGTCTAAAGAGTCTAAAGAGTCTAAAGAGTCTAAACAGTCTAAAGTGTCTAAGTGGTCTAAGGGGTCAAAGGGGTCTAAGGGGTCAAAGAGGTCTAAGGGGTCTAAGGGGTCTAAGGGGTCTAAAGAGACTAAAGAGACTGAAGAGACTGAAGAGACGAAAGAGACGAAAGAGACTAAAGGGACTAAAGATACTAAAGATACTAAAGAGACTAAAGAGACCAAAGAGACCAAAAAAACTAGAGAGATCAGAAATGTCAAAAAAAAAGAAAGAAGCAAAAAAGACAAATTATAATAAAGGAGAAATAGATAACAATAAAACTAAATAATTAAATTATTAAAGAGATAAAATGAACTAAAGTAGTAATGAAGACAAAAATAGACAAAAGGGACAAACAAAAGGTACAAACGGGACAAAATAAACAATACCTAAAAGAGACCAAAGAGTCTAAAGAGACCAAAGAGACCAAAGAGTTCAAAGAGACCAAAGAGACCAAAGAGACTAAAGAGACTAAAGAGACTGAAGAGACTAAAGAGACTAAATAGACTAAAGAGACGAAAGATACTAAAGAGACCAAAGAGACTAAATAGACTAAAGAGACGAAAGATACTAAAGAGACTAAAGAGACTAAAGATACTAAAGATACTAAAGAGACTAAAGAGACCAAAGAGACCAAAAAAACTAGAGAGATCAGAAATGTCAAAAAAAAAAGAAAGAAGCAAAAAAGACAAATTATAATAAAGGAGAAATAGATAACAATAAAACTAAATAATTAAATTATTAAAGAGATAAAATGAACTTAAGTAGTAATGAAGACAAAAATAGACAAAAGGGACAAACAAAAGGTACAAACGGGACAAAATAAACAATACCTAAAAGAGACCAAAGAGAATGAAGAGACCAAAGGGACCAAAGAGATTAAAAAGACAACATGAACTAAAAATAGTAAGGAGACAAAAATTGGCAAAAGAGATCAAAAAGCAAAAAAAAATAGAGAAAAAACACAAAAAAAGATCTTAAATAGGAAAAAAGCGTAAAACAGAGAAAATCTAGAAACAAGACGACGCAAACAATACCTAAAACGTATTAAAAGGAGGCCAAACAATATTAAAACATCGCATTAAACATGAAATTAAAGAGACCAAATAGACTAAAGAGACCAAAGAGACTAATGAGACCAAAGAGAGCAAAGAGACCAAAGAGACAAAACGAGACCAAAGAAACCAAATAGACTAAAGAGACCAAAGAGACCAAAGAGACCAAAGAGTTCAAAGAGTCCAAAGAGACCAAAGAGACTAAAGAGACTGAAGAGACTAAAGAGACTAAATAGACTAAAGAGACGAAAGATACTAAAGAGACTAAAGAGACTAAATAGACTAAAGAGACGAAAGATACTAAAGAGACTAAAGAGACTAAAGAGACTAAAGATACTAAAGATACTAAAGAGACTAAAGAGACCAAAAAAACTAGAGAGATCAGAAATGTCAAAAAAAAAAGAAAGAAGCAAAAAAGACAAATTATAATAAAGGAGAAATAGATAACAAGAAAACTATATAATTAAATTATTAAAGAGATAGAATGAACTAAAGTAGTAATGAAGACAAAAATAGACAAAAGGGACAAACAAAAGGTACAAACGGGACAAAATAAACAATACCTAAAAGAGACCAAAGAGAATGAAGAGACTGAAGAGAAACAAAGGGATCAAAGAGGTAAAAAAGACAACATGAACTAAAAATAGTAAGGAGACAAAAATTGTCAAAAGAGATCAAAAAGCAAAAAAATTAAATATAGAGAAAAAACGTATTAAAAAGAGACCAAACAATATTAAAACATCGCATTAAACATGAAATTAAAGAGACCAAATAGACTAAAGAGACCAAAGAAACCTTTTTGGCCAAAGAGACCAAAGAGACTAATGAGACCAAAGAGAGCAAAGAGACCAAAGAAACAAAACGAGACTAAAGAGACCAAAGAGACAAAAGAGACAAAACGAGACCAAAGAAACCAAAGAGACTAAAGAGACTAAAGAGACCAAAGAGATAAAAGAGACCAAAGAGACTAAAGAGACTGAAGAGACTGAAGAGACTAAAGAGACTAAATAGACTAAAGAGACGAAAGATACTAAAGAGACTAAAGAGACTAAATAGACTAAAGAGACGAAAGATACTAAAGAGACTAAAGAGACTAAAGAGACTAAAGATACTAAAGATACTAAAGAGACTAAAGAGACCAAAAAGACCAAAAAAACTAGAGAGATCAGAAATGTCAAAAAAAAAAAGAAAGAAGCAAAAAAGACAAATTATAATAAAGGAGAAATAGATAACAAGAAAACTATATAATTAAATTATTAAAGAGGTAAAATAAAAATAGACAAAAGGGACAAACAAAAGGTACAAACGGGACAAAATAAACAATACCTAAAAGAGACCAAAGAGAATGAAGAGACTGAAGAGAAACAAGGGGATCAAAGAGGTTAAAAAGACAACATGAACTAAAAATAGTAAGGAGACAAAAATTGTCAAAAGAGATCAAAGAGCAAAAAAATGAAATATAGAGAAAAAACGTATTAAAAAGAGACCAAACAATATTAAAACATCGCATTAAACATGAAATTAAAGAGACCAAATAGACTAAAGAGACCAAAGAAACCTTTTTGGCCAAAGAGACTAATGAGACCAAAGAGAGCAAAGAGACCAAAGAAACAAAACGAGACTAAAGAGACCAAAGAGACAAAAGAGACAAAACGAGACCAAACAAACCAAAGAGACTAAAGAGACTGAAGAGACTGAAGAGACTAAAGAGACTGTCAATATCTCGTTTATTCTTTTGTTTTTCTTTTGGGAATAACCGCTCCTAGGATCTTCTTGGATTCATCTTGGATTAACAAAACGACACCGAAACGATATTTTTTTATTATTATTATTAAGACCACAACGAATATATGCGCTGGTGATAACAACACTGCCAACCGCGCGAAACAAAAACAAATCAGTCATTCTCAAGAAAAGCGGTTAAATACAACAAATGTCTTAACAGAGACTAAAGAGATCAGAAATGCCACAAAATTAAAGAAGCAAAGAACACAAAAGATAATAGAGAAGAAATAGACAACAAGAAGACTAAAGAGTTTAAAGAGATAACATGAACTAAAGAGAGCAAAGAAGACAAAAATTGACAAAATAAACAATACCTATAAGAGATTAAATGGCGACCAAACAAACCAAGAAGACCAAAGAGATCAAAGAGACTAAAAAGGCAAATGAGAACAAAGAGACCAAAGAGACCAAAGAGAACAAAGATACCAAAAAGACCAAAGATACTAAAGAGACTAAAGAGACTGAAGAGACTGAAGAGACTGAAGAGACTGAAGAGACTGAAGAGACTGAAGAGACTGAAGAGACTGAAGAGACTGAAGAGACTAAAGAGACCAAATTGACCAAAGAGTTTAAAAAGACAACATGGACCAAAGAGAGTAAAGAGACAAAAATTGGCAAAAGAGATCAAAAAGGCAAAAAAAAAAACATAAAGAGACAAAACCGAAAAAGGATGCTAAATAGGAAAAAAGTAAAACAGACAAAAACTAGAAACGAGACGAAACAATTAATACATAAAAGAGATCAAAAAGGGACCAAACAATATTAAAACATCGCATTTAACATAAAATTAAAGAGACTATATAGAAAACAAAAATACGAGTGTGCTTTAGAAAACACGACTGAAGTAAAACTTCAGTTCGCCATTGTGAAAGTGTTCTTACTTTATCCGTCTGCAGTGTTGGATAATGCATGTTTCAGTTTATAGTCAGCGAAAAGTCGGCAACCATGTGTCGCGACTGAGATAATGGGCGTCCCCCCAACTCACCCTTTCCGGAGGGTGGGAGAGTGGATCCGGTTACCGCACCATTTGTTGTAAGAAATATTTTTTATGGCATTCAGATTCAAGTTCTTAAAAAAGAAAGTAAAGCTTCACACGTGCCTTATTTTCTGGTCCTGAGCCCCATTAGCTCAACGAAGTGTCTAGAACCCCACTAGCTCTAAAGTTATAAAATTTGTAAGTGACAGACGCCCTATTAGCGTCCCAGTGCAAGGTGCAACAAGGTGTATCAACAAACATCATACAACAAGTCAATTCAATAGGTATTTAGAGATACCAAAGAAATCAAAAATGACAAAAAATGAAAGAGAAAAAACAAAAAGTTAATCGAAGAAAAATAGAAAAAATTATAAAACGAACAAAAGGTACAAATGGGACGAAATAAACAATACCTAAAAGAGATTAAAAAGAGACCAAACAATATTAAAACATCGCATTAAACATAAAATTAAAGAGACCAAATAGAAAAAAGAGACTAAAAACTAAAGAGACCAAAGAGACTAAAGAGAAAAAATATGAAATTATCAAATAATAAATTCAACAAAACGTCTAATTGATGAATGATTATTTATCAAAATATCAAATAGGCGAAACCAAGCAAGAATATTTGAATAACGAATTTTTTAATGCAATTATATGGAGTGACAAATTATGATAAAAATCATCATCAGTGCTATTGCTAGTGTTAGCGACAACAGTGGACGAAGACTAAATTATTCGTTAGGGACCATAGGTGTGACTCCTTACTTAGAGGAACCACCAAAGACTTACGAAGACGCTGTGCTCGACCCGTTTTACCACGATGTGCCTAAAATTAAGAGTAGGAGAAAGAGGCAAACAGCTTCTGATGCTAACGGTGAGCAGGCTGCCGTAGATGTCTTGAAGTTTTTATTTGACTGGTACCAGACCCAGCAGAAGAACAGTAACATCAACGTACCCTTAGCCTCGGAAGACATTACTGAAATTAATCAGGAGTTGGCCCCGATAGAGGAGACGCCCCTCGCTGAAAGTGACTTGGTTAACAAGAAAAGCAAATTTAACATTATCGGAGACGTCGTTAGTGTTACGGAAAATCCGGAAGAGGTTCTCGTAACGACGACGGCTCCTGTAGCCGAAGAGAAACTAGATACGTCAGACTATGTGGATGATAACTATGAAGCGATGTTGCAAGCAACCACTACCCCAAAAGAAGGGGATGTAGTAGAAGAGCATGCAGAAACGACAACAGTAGAAGAAGTGGTCACAGTACCAACGACGACGACAACAACCTCTAGAATATTGAGCTTAATGCGCAGCAGAGCTAGAGCTCACAACAAAAGAGTGATGAAAGAAAATGCACGAAAGTACAACTCGTTTCTGACCAACATCAAACCGAGAATCCGAAGTCGGGGAAGGCAAAGATCGACCCCAGAGGCACAGAGCGTGTCGAGTACCACCGAAACGATGTTGTTGACAACAGCCACTCCTCCAACGGCAGATGAATCAACAACGCTTTTGGATAAAGAAGAGATAATTCCGGCGGATAGTATAAATGAACAGACGTTGGAAGAAACGCAAAGCTTGGTGGAGGCTTCTCAGCATGAAGAGCCACTGGAAGTACCAATCTCTGAGGAAGCAAGTACAGAATTCGTACACCCTGAGATGACTACTACAACTGAAGAAGTTGCTAAAACGGAAACTATAGCTGATAGCTTGTCAGAACAGTCCTTAGTTGAAAGTAAAAGTGCTGGTCTAGATGATGTACAGACAAATGAACCAGAACCTCTGGGTGACAATAACTCGGATGTAGAGGAACCACCACTGGAGGAGTTATCGCCTTTGAATGAAACTGACTCCAGTATAGAAGAAGCACCACTGGAAGCCCCTCCAGTCGATGAAACACATGAAGATTTAGATGACGACAAAGAGTCCAAGTCTGAAAGTACTGTTCATTTAGAAAATACAGAAGAGTCAGAACACGATGTGGAAGAAGCCGTAAATGAATCAGAACTATTAACTGAGGTAACCAGTGAGGATCCAAAGGATGAAGTTACGCCAACAGAGGCTACAACAATGCTAAATTTAGACGCCACGAATGAGGAGGAGAAACACACCACAGAGGAATACAGTATCGATGAAGACACAACAACAGATGCAACAGATGACACTGATAAGGAGCAGTTAACTACTACTACTACTACGGTTGAAACCACCTACACTAATTCATTAAATGAAGGAACAACCGAGAAAGCAGCTGTCACATCAGCTACAGAAACCTACGTAGAGACAACAACAGTTGACATTCAGACAACCACTGACGCAGACACAACAGCAACAGCACCGAACCTGACACCAGTGGAAACAACAACAGCAACAACAACCACCACAACCCGTAGTAATCGCCGAAGGCCCCGCCCGTCTTCCAGATCTTCCTCAAGTTACCGTAGACCAAATTCTAGACATAGATTTAGTACCGAAATAACTTCGAGACCGACCAGGCGAAAACCTGTCATCGAAGACGCCCTGACTCAATCGACCGCCCGCGAAGAAATCGATCCTACCTCACCGAGTACTTCGTGAAGAAGATCAGGATAATTGTTAGCTGATCAAACAGAGAGACACAGCTTGGTCAAAGGCTTTATTGTGACTGACTATAAAATTAAGAATACAAGCAGACGCAAACGAAACAGACTATTGGAATACTAAGAACTAATAAAATACAAGGTTATACAGAATCGTAAGGAGTTCAGATTTCAAAACAATTTCCCAGAATTCTTAACACTTCCCCTAAAGCTGAACCCTTTAATACATAACAATTAAACATTATTAGTAATACCTAATTTATTTCTCATATCTTCAAATTTGGGACGAGCAAGTGCTTTAGTAAGAACATCTGCGCACTGATCTCTACTAGGAACAAAATTAATTACAATTTTTCCTTTTTGATACAAATCCCTAATAAAATTATATTTTACATCGATATGCTTTGAACGATCATGAAATTCTGGGTTTTTAATCAACTTTATCGCACTTTGATTATCGGTGAACATATTAAATTTCTCGCACTTTATACCGAAATCGGTAAATAACCGAGAACACCAAATACCTTCTTTCGCACCGTGCGCCGCACTCACAAATTCCGCTTCTGTTGTACTTAACGAAACGCACTGTTGTCTCTTGGTCTTCCAAATGACGGCAGCACCTCCATATTTGCACAAAATTCCGGATGTTGATTTCCTGGTCTCTGGATCACCTGCATAATCGGCATCAGCATAAACTTCGAAATCACCAACAGCATTGTACAATAATCCAAAAGTCTTTGTACCTTTCAAGTATCGAAATACTCGTTTAACAAGTAGCCAGTGAGCTTGAGAAGGTTTGTCCAAACTTCTCGCCAGAATGTTCACTGCAAAACAAATGTCTGGACGGCATATAACTTGCAGATACATGAGGTTGCCCACCGCTTCTCGATAGGGAATATTTTCTGCTGGTAGGTTCAGTAGGTCAGTTTTGTTCCATCCCATTTCAATTGGAGTTGTAACAGGCTTGCAATCTTGCATGTTGAAACGTTTGAGAATCTTCTCCACGTAGGCACTTTGACTCAAAAATACAGAGCCATCACTACGAAATGAAAGTTCAATACCCAAGAAAGATTTTACAGTCTTTGTGATTACCGCTTTAAATTCCAGTGCTAATTTTTGCACAAAATTGTCGGCATCTGTTTCACGAGTGGAAAACACTAGTCCGTCATCCACGAAAATTACAACAAAGAGTTTATTCTTCCGTGAGTTTGTCACATATAAACAGGGGTCCGAAGCACTTTCTTGGAGTCCAAAGCTTGTTAGAAATTTCGAAAAACACTTATTCCAACACCTCGGTGCTTGCTTCAAACCATAAAGGCTTTTTAAAAGTCTACAAACACGCCCGCTATTGTCCTGAAAACCTTTTGGTTGCTCCATGTAAATATCTACTCCAGTCTCTAAGTTGCCGTATAAAAACGCAGTTTTTATATCGAACTGTCGAATAAAAAGTCTTTCACGAGCCGCGACACTTAGCAAAATACGAATTGTCTCATATCTCGCCACCGGACTGAAAGTTTCACTGAAATCGACGCCTTCTCGCTGTAAAAATCCTCGAATTACCAGACGCGCTTTATGTCTGTAATTTGATCCATCAAAACTAAGTTTCACTTTAAATACCCATTTGTTGCTAATTACTTGAGCATCAGGCGGTTTCTTAACCAAAACCCACGTTTTATTTTCATAAAGTGAATTTATTTCTTCCTGCATTGCGACCTTCCAATTTGCAGCATCAGCTGAACTAATTGCTTCTTGGAAACTCTTCGGTTCACTTTCTTTGTTGAATGTTGACGATAAATATCCATATCGTTCTGGTTGTTTTCTTTCTTCATTCGTGCGTAAATTATATTGACGTTCTAAATGTTCCAAACTTACGTCGGTAGTAAAATCCTCGTCCGATTCCTGGAATAGTTCTGGGTCAAAATAATCTAGCAAAGAGTCATTTTCACTGACTTCTTCTTGAACGTCTTGCAACGGTGGTTCCACGAATTGGGGAATTATCTCGTCCTGAACTTCCTCATGGATTTCTTCGACTTCTCCAACGTTCTGGACTTCCACCCACACACTTTCCGATTTACATTTTTCTTTGTGTTCACCCGGAAATGCACTGCACAGAATTTCATTTTTAAACACTACATCTCGACTCACAATTACGTCGTGTTTTTCTGGAACGTAGATCCTGTATCCTCGAAAGCTGTCATGATATCCAACGAAAAATCCTTTGAGCGCCTTTCTGTCCCACTTTTTCCGTTTTTCTTTCGGCACATGTACGAAGCACTGAGTACCGAACACACGAAAGTCTTTAAAACTTTGCTTTTCCCCGTACCACAGTTCATACGGTGTTTTCTTTCCAAATCTAGACGGCCCGGTCCTGTTCAAAACATACGCTGCTGTGTTGATCGCCTCTGCCCAGAGACTCTTTGGCAACGACGGCTTCGCATACATCATAGATCTTGCGGACTCGACAAGAATTCGATTTTCTCGTTCGGAAACTCCATTATGTTCTGGAGTATACGGTGGTGTAAAAGTCTGTTTAGTACCATGTTTTCCTGCTAGAGTATGCATGTCCTTGTTGTCATACTCTTTCCCACCATCGGAGTGAATTTCTTGTATGTTTTCACCAAAGCGAGTTTTGACTTCATTTGAAAAAAGTTCAAATTTTTCTTTCACTTCAGACTTTTCCCGCAAAAAGTACACCTGACGGAAATTACTGTACTCGTCTTTGAATACCACATAGTACCGCTTTTTACCCAAAGATTCCACTTCCATGGGACCGCATACATCCGAATGAATTAATTCTCGCGGTGTTTTAGCTCGAACCTCCCGAATTCCGAAACTTTCGCGATGCATTTTGCCGTATACACAACCATCACAAAATTCAGTGTCCACTTCTACGTTCAGACCATTGTCTTTTAAAAAGTTCTTCACATGGCGCTTATTTTGATGACCTAAGCGCTCATGCCAGATCTGAAGCGTATTTCCCGTGTCTTCTTTATTTGCGACGACACACGTTGAACTCGGAGTTTTGACGCGTAGGTTGATTTTGTACAAATTTCCGAACTCCGAACCGGTTGCGACAACCCGATCGTTCTTTACGAACACGCACTGTTTTCCTTCGTTCTTGATGATGAAATTAATGCCTCTTCTTGCAGACACTTTAACCGAAAACAGATTGCAGACCATTTTTGGAGTGTATAATACATCATTCATGAAACCTGGTTCCCATTTGCCACCTACTAGAGTTTCAATTTCTACGACTCCTTTTCCGACGGCTTCTACTGGTTCACCATTTCCAATATAAATCAGTTCAGGTTTCTCGAACTCTTGGAACTCCTTAAACACTTCTCTCACATTGGACATGTGGTCGGATGCTCCACTGTCTATAATCCAGTCATTTTTGTCAAACGTGATACATTTGTTTCCTACGAATGCTGTCGCACCTTCCTTAGATTGATCCTTCTTGCTTTTATTTCTGCAATCCTTCTTAAAGTGACCTCTTTTGCCGCATCCATAACACTTAAATTTCTTTTGACTGTCTGACTTTCTCTCTTGACTCCCCGCTTTCATTTTTGAAAACAAAGCTACCATTTCATCGCTGTTGGATTCAGAGCTGTTGGCCGGTTTCATTCGCTGCTCTTCCGTTAGCAATCTAGTTGTCAAATTTTCCAGAGTTTTCTGTCTTGATTCTGTCGAATCCCAAGCACTGTGGAAATGCCTATATTCACTCGGTAAAATTGACAAAATTCTTGTTAGTAGCATTGAATCGGGAATGGTACCTCCAAGCTTTTTCATACGATCACCCATTTGTTCAAGTTTCGCAATATGTTCCGCAACACTTTCCGACGGATTCCACTTAAACTCAAAAAATTGTTTCTGTATTAATGACAAGGTCTCATCACTTTTTAAATCGTACACTGCGTGCAATTTAGACCACATTGCATGTGCTGATTCGCAGGTCATTAATAACTGCAGTGGTTTGGCTTCCACTGTCGTGACGATAAGTTTTCTCGCCAGTTTGTCTAGCTTGTTGTACGATTCAATCCGCGCTTCAATTACTTCAGCATTTTCGCCTTCTTGAGCTTCCGGTTTGACCGTTGTCCCGTCACAAATCTGCAAAGCCCCACTGCAATCTAGCAGCGTCTTGACCACAAATTGCCACTGCGGCCAGTTTCTACTGTCACGTAGTTTTTCAACGTGTATCCTTTCGGAGTCCATTGTTGCAAAATTCCACAACGATCACGACGAACGCGAAAACACCGAACCCGAAATTACCGTACCGAAAAACTCGTAAAACTACATACGACCTTCACGCTAGTCTGGGACCATAACCTGAAGAAGATCAGGATAATTGTTAGCTGATCAAACAGAGAGACACAGCTTGGTCAAAGGCTTTATTGTGACTGACTATAAAATTAAGAATACAAGCAGACGCAAACGAAACAGACTATTGGAATACTAAGAACTAATAAAATACAAGGTTATACAGAATCGTAAGGAGTTCAGATTTCAAAACAATTTCCCAGAATTCTTAACACTTCGACTACCACGATTGAAGACGTCCCCGCGACGGACGCCCCCCTTTTCAAAAGTGCCAATCCCACGCAAGCCGAGTCCCTGAACGAATCCCTCCACACCACTCCGCTGTCGATGTACAAGGTACAAGTCCGGAAGGAGAAGATCAAGTCGTACATTTTCAATTGTTTCGGGAAGCCGATAAATAAGTTTTATTCGGATCCGAGAGACTGCAGACTTTTCCACTATTGTACCTCGGGTTACACCAAGAACCAGCTTCTCGACATGAAGTTCGTGTGCGACTTGGGGACCTTCTTCGACGACGAAAGGTTGATCTGTACGAAAGTCAAGCCGGAGAGGTGTTTGTAAATATGAAAGCTCTCTGAAGGTGTTGCGAATGATAGACTCGATTTTGATTCTCTCGTCCTACTAGTGTAATTCTTTTTTGTAATTATTATACATAATTTGTTATAAATACTCATAGATTAATATAATTTAATTGAATAAATAAATATTTTGTTAAATTTGATGTCGTGATTTTTGTTATGCTCCCAATATTAGTATAAGTTAATAACAACATTCTGATGTGTTAATTAAAAATATTACGTTGGTGGCTAATACCTCTTCTACATTCAATCCATAACAACCTGCAACCTTCATAACAATAATGGTGTGATGTTGGTTGCATATCTAATCTAAATAAGTTGTACTAAAGGAAGAATAAGAACATACCAAACGTCCTTCCAACATAATTGATAATAATTATTACATTAAGAAATACTTAGTTAATTTAACGAAATGGAAAATAATAATAATTGACGAAAGAAAAAAACATCCAATTAACGAAAAATGAAAAATACATAGATTTAACAAAACATGATAATACTGAATTATTGAAGCCACCGAATAGAAATTATTGAATAGAGAGATATCACATTAGCGAATTATTATTTATTATACTTATTATAAATAATTATATAAATATGTACATAGTATACTATATTATAATATAGTTATATTATAATTATACATTTATTTTATTTTTATTATATACATATTAAGTAAAACTTGATAAAAAAAGTTAAAGATACTGTTTTTGATAAAATTTTAATTAATTTCAATTTTAATTGATAAAATATCAAATTAACAAAGTCACAAATCAGCAAAACGATAAAGCGTAACATTAACGAAATATCAAAGTATTTATAAAATATCCACATATTAAGGATATGATATCAAATTAATTAACGAAACATCACAACGAAAAATCGAATTAACAAAATGAAACAATGGCAGATTAACGGAGTATTAAAGCATCACATTAGCGAATTAAATGACAAATTAACGGAATAGCAAATAACGATAATATCGGGTGTCCCAACTAAAATTTGTACCCCCCAACAATTTCAATTTCGAAAGACTCGGAAGAAAAATCTCGAACAGGTAAATTTTGTTATCAAACGGGGAGCTAGTTGTACCAAACTTTCAAGTCTTAGATCTCACCCCTTGAGCCAGGGGAGCCACCTCCTTGAAAAAATTAACTGACATGGGTGGTCGTGTGATACATCATTTTAAAGCTTGTTCAATTTTCTATCCAAACCTACATTTATCGATTCCTTTCTACAAAGCTTAAGAATTTGTTATTTTCCAAATCTACATAAAATACTCTAGGGGAAAACAAGAAATTAGAGATAGTAGTAGTATAATATATCAAATTTATGAAATATCAAAGTAAAACACGAAATTAACAAAACATGTAATGTTACTGTAATAACAGAACATGAAATTAACGAAATATAAAATGTTAAAATCAGTATTAAAAATAATAAAACATAAAGCTGTTGAAATATCATTTCATTTAACGATATATCACAATAATACATTAACGAATTAAGAAAACGAATGTGATATGTACTACCAAATTAATGGAATGTGTAACCTTGTAATTACAGAAATGTCATATTAACGCTTTATCAAAATATCAAATGAATGGGTTATCAAAATTAGCAAACTATTAAGTTGGGGAAAATGAAAAATTAAACTGACTATGTACACATTGTCAGATTACCGGCATATGAAACATCACAATAACAAAAGAGATAACTAAGGGAACATTAAAATAAAATATCACGACTGGCAGAAGAAAAAACTATATAATAACAAAATTTCCAATAATAAAATCTGCAAAAGGCATTAACAGAATAGAAAATAAATACATTTAAACTAAGTGGAATAGCAAAATATGAGATTAGTAAAATATCAAAATTACGAAATAATATCAAGACAAAAATATGAAATTAACGAAAGTTTAATTTTAACAAAATATTAAATTACTAACTACTGAATGACCATAATGTCAGATTAACGAAGAATGTCATTCGAGAAATATCAATTTAGAGAAACAGCAAAACTTAAAATTGTAACGGAAATAGTACCGACGCGCTCGGCTAATACCCTCGCAGAGTGCTGCGTCATCGAAGTATCACCCGTTGCGCTGGACCCAATAAGTGTAAATCAGCAAAATATCAGATATTGGGAATACCAAATCCATTTAACGAAAATGACAAAATAAAAACCCAGTTCAACGAAATATGTATCAAATTAGCGAAATATCAAACTATCAAATATGAAAATATCATATCAATGAATTATCAAAATTTCTGATTCAGATAATACTAAAATATCAAGTTGTCGATTGGCCAACATAATTATAAGATACGGAATATCACAACGAAAAGCAAACAAAATATGACAATGTCAGTTGCACGGGATATTAAAACATTGCATTAAA
Organism: Diaperis boleti; assembly: GCA_963583935.1. Lineage (NCBI taxonomy): Eukaryota > Metazoa > Arthropoda > Insecta > Coleoptera > Tenebrionidae > Diaperis > Diaperis boleti. The sequence continues at coordinate 13,718,943 of OY757242.1, forward strand.
CATGAAATGATAAAGAGTAAAGACCAAAGAGACCAAAGTGACCAAAGAAATCAGAAATTTCAAAAAAAAGACTGAAGCAAAGAAGACAAAAGATAATAAAGTAGAAATGGACAAAAATTACAAACGGGATGAAGGAAACTATACCTAAAAGAGATAAATGAGACCAAACAAACTCAGAAAACTAAAGATATTAAAGAGGTAACATGAACTAAACAACGCAAAAAAGGCAAAAATAGGCAAAAGAGACAAGTGGGACCAAAGACCTCAAAAATGCCAAAAAATGAAAGAGAAAAAAAGAAAAAAGATAATAGACAAAAATTATAAAACACAAAAAAGGTACAAACAGGACAAAATAAACAATACCTAAAAGAGATTAAAAAGGGACCCAACAAACCAAGAAGACCAAGGAGACCAAAGACATCAAAGAAACCAAAGAGACCAAAGAGACCAAAGCGACCAAAGAGACCAAAGAGACCAAAGAGACTAAAGAGACTAAAGAGACTAAAGAGACTAAAGAGACTAAAGAGACTAAAGAGACTAAAGAGACCAAAGAGACTAAAGAGATCAGAAATGTCAAAAGAGGAAAGAAGCAAAGAAGACAGAAGATAATAAAGGAGAAATAGACAAAAATTACAAACGGGATGAAGGAAACAATACCTAAAATATATGAATTAGACCAAACAAATCAAGAAAACTAAAGAGATTCAAGAGGTAACATGAACTAAAGAAAGCAAAAAAGGCAAAAATAAGTAAAAGAGACAAGTGAGACTAAAGACATAAAAATTGCCAAAAAAAGAAAAAAGATAATAGACAAAAATTATAAAACACAAAAGGTACAAACAGGAGACTAAAGAGACTAAAGATACTAAATATACTAAATATACTAAAGATACTAAAGATACTAAAGATACTAAAGATACTAAAGATACTAAAGATACTAAAGATACTAAAGATACTAAAGATACTAAAGATACTAAAGATACTAAAGATACTAAAGATACTAAAGATACTAAAGATACTAAAGATACTAAAGATACTAAAGATACTAAAGATACTAAAGATACTAAAGATACTAAAGATACTAAAGATACTAAAGATACTAAAGATACTAAAGATACTAAAGATACTAAAGATACTAAAGATACTAAAGATACTAAAGATACTAAAGATACTAAAGATACTAAAGATACTAAAGATACTAAAGATACTAAAGATACTAAAGATACTAAAGATACTAAAGATACTAAAGATACTAAAGATACTAAAGATACTAAAGATACTAAAGATACTAAAGATACTAAAGATACTAAAGATACTAAAGATACTAAAGATACTAAAGATACTAAAGATACTAAAGAGACCAAAGAGACCAAAGAAACTAAAGAGATCAGAAATGTCAAAAAATGAAGAAGACAAATTATCATAAAGGAGAAATAGACAACAAGAAAACTAAATAATTAAATTATTAAAGAGATAAAATGAACTAAAGTAGTAATGAAGACAAAAATAGACAAAAGAGACAAACAAAAGGTACAAACGGGACAAACTATAAACAATACCTAAAAGAGATTTAAAAAGGACCAAAGAGACCAAAGAGACTGAAGAAACTGAAGAGACCAAAGGGACCAAAAAGATTAAAAAGACAACATGAACTAAAAATAGTAAGGAGACAAAAATTGGCAAAATAGATCAAAAATGCAAAAAAATAGAGAAAAAAAAAACAGAAAAAAGGAAAAAAGCGTGAAAGAGATTAAATGGGGACCAAACAAACCAAGAAGACCAAAAAGATCAAAGAGACTAAAAACAGTAGTGAGACAAAAGATACCAAAGAGACGAAAGAGAACAAAAGAGACTAAAGAGATTAAAAAGTTAACATGAACTAAAGAGAGCAAAAAAGACAAAAATTGGCAAAAGAGTGAAGTGAGACAAACGACATCAAAAATATAGGCATTAAGAGATACCGAAACGATCTAAAATACCAAATAAGGAAAGAGAAAAAACAGAAAGTGAAAAGAAATAATAGAAGAAAAATAGACAAAAATGATAAAACAGACAAGAGGTACAAACGGGACGAAATAAACAATCACTAAAAGATATTAAAAATGGACCAAAAAAAAGAAGACCAAAAAGACTAAAAAGACCAAAGAGACTAAAAAATTAAAGAGTCTAAAAAGTGTAAAGAGTCTAAAGAGTCCAAAGGGTCCAAAGAGTCCAAACAGTCCAAAGAGTCCAAAGAGTCCAAAGAGTCCAAAGAGTCCAAAGAGTCCAAAGAGTCCAAAGTGTCTAAGTGGTCTAAGGGGTCTAAAGAGACTAAAGAGACTAAAGATACTAAAGATACTAAAGATACTAAAGAGACCAAAAAAACTAGAGAGATCAGAAATGTCAAAAAAAAAGAAAGAAGCAAAAAAGACAAATTATAATAAAGGAGAAATAGATAACAAGAAGACTAAATAATTAAATTATTAAAGAGATAGAATGAACTAAAGTAGTAATGAAGACAAAAATAGACAAAAGGGACAAACAAAAGGTACAACCAGGACAAAATAAACAATACCTTAAAGAGACCAAAGAGAATGAAGAGACCAAAAAGACCAAAAAGATTAAAAAGACAACATGAACTAAAAATAGCAAGGAGACAAAAATTGTCAAAAAAAAAACAAAAAACAAAAAAAAATATAGAGAAAAAACACAAAAAGAGATGTTAAATAGGAAAAAAGCGCAAAACAGAGAAAAGCTAGAAACAAGACGACGCAAACAATACCTAAAACGTGTTAAAAAGGGACCAAACAATATTAACACATCGCATTAAACATGAAATTAAAGAGATCAAATAGACTAAAGAGACCAAAGAGACCTTTTTGGCCAAAGAGACTAATGAGACCAAAGAGAGCAAAGAAACAAAACGAGACTAAAGAGACCAAAGAGACAAAAGAGACAAAACGAGACCAAAGAGACCAAAGAGTTCAAAGAGACCAAAGAGACCAAAGGGACTAAAGAGACTGAAGAGACTAAAGAGACTAAAGAGACTGTCAATAGCTCGTTTATTCTTTTGTTTTTCTTTGAGAATAACCGCTCCTAGGATCTTCTTAGATTCATCTTGGATTAACAAAACGACACCAAAACGATATTTTTTTATTATTATTCTTAAGACCACAACGAATATATGCGCTGGTGATAACAACACTGCCAACCGCGCGAAACAAAAACAAATCAGTCATTCTCAAGAAAAGCGGTTAAATACAACAAATGTCTTAACAGAGACTAAAGAGATCAGAAATGCCACAAAATTAAAGAAGCAAAGAACACAAAAGATAATAGAGAAGAAATAGACAACAAGAAGACTAAAGAGTTTAAAGAGATAACATGAACTAAAGAGAGTGACGAAGACAAAAATTGACAAAATAAACAATACCTAAAAGAGATTAAATGGGGACCAAACAAACCAAGAAGACCAAAGAGATCAAAGAGACTAAAAAGACTAATGAGACCAAAGAGACCAAAGAGACCAAAGAGAACAAAGAGACCAAAAAGACCAAAAATACTAAAGAGACTGAAGAGAACAAATTGACCAAAGAGTTTAAAAAGACAACATGGACCAAAGAGAGTAAAGAGACAAAAATTGGCAAAAGAGATCAAAAAGGCAAAAAAAACATAAAGAGACAAAACCGAAAAAGGATGCTAAATAGGAAAAAAGTAAAACAGACAAAAACTAGAAACGAGACGAAACAATTAATAACTAAAAGAGATTAAAAAGGGACCAAACAATATTAAAACATCGCATTTAACATAAAATTAAAGAGACTAAATAGAAAACAAAAATACGAGTGTGCTTTAGAAAACACGACTGAAGTAAAACTTCAGTTCGCCATTGTGAAAGTGTTCTTACTTTATCCGTCTGCAGTGTTGGATAATGCATGTTTCAGTTTGTAGTCAGCGAAAAGTCGGCAATCATGTGTCGCGACTGAGATAATGGGCGTCCCCCCAACTCACCCTTTCTGGAGGGTGGGAGAGTGGATCCGGTTACCGCACCATTTGTTGTAAGAAATATTTTTTATGGCATTCAGATTCAAGTTCTTAAAAAAGAAAGTAAAGCTTCACACGTGTCTTATTTTCTGGTCCTGAGCCCCATTAGCTCAACGAAGTGTCAATTCAATAGGTATTTAGAGATACCAAAGAAATCAAAAATGACAAAAAATGAAAGAGAAAAAACAAAAAGTTAATCGAAGAAAAATAGAAAAAAATATAAAACGAACAAAAGGTACAAATGGGACGAAATAAACAATACCTAAAAGAGATTAAAAAGAGACCAAACAATATTAAAACATCGCATTAAACATAAAATTAAAGAGACCAAATAGAAAAAAGAGACTAAAAACTAAAGAGACCAAAGAGACTAAAGAGAAAAAATATGAAATTATCAAATAATAAATTCAACAAAACGTCTAATTGATGAATGATTATTTATCAAAATATCAAATAGACGAAACCAAGCAAGAATATTTGAATAACGAATTTTTTAATGCAATTATATGGAGTGACAAATTATGATAAAAATCATCATCAGTGCTATTGCTAGTGTTAGCGACAACAGTGGACGAAGACTAAATTATTCGTTAGGGACCATAGGTGTGACTCCTTACTTAGAGGAACCACCAAAGACTTACGAGGACGCTGTGCTCGACCCGTTTTACCACGATGTGCCTAAAATTAAGAGTAGGAGAAAGAGGCAAACAGCTTCTGATGCTAACGGTGAGCAGGCTGCCGTAGATGTCTTGAAGTTTTTATTTGACTGGTACCAGACCCAGCAGAAAAACAGTACCATCAACGTACCCTTGGCCTCGGAAGACATCACTGAAATTAATCAGGAATTGGCCCCGATAGAGGAGACGCCCCTCGCTGAAAGTGACTTGTTTAACAAGAAAAGCAAATTTAACATTATTGGAGACGTCGTTAGTGTCACGGAAAATCCGGAAGAGATTCTCGTTACGACAACGGCCCCTGTAGCCGAAGAGAAAGTAGATACGTCAGACTATGTGGATGATAACTATGAAGCGATGTTGCAAGCAACCACTACCCCAAAGGAAGGGGATGTCGTAGAAGAGCATGCAGAAACGACAACAGTAGAAGAAGTGGTCACAGTACCAACGACGACGACAACAACCTCTAGAATATTGAGCTTAATGCGCAGCAGAGCTAGAGCTCACAACAAAAGAGCGATGAAAGAAAATGCACGAAAGTACAACTCGTTTCTGACCAACATCAAACCGAGAATCCGGAGTCGGGGAAGGCAAAGATCGACCACAGAGGCACAGAGCGTGTCGAGTACCACCGAAACGATGTTGTTGACAACAGCCACTCCTCCAACGGCAGATGACTCAACAACGCTTTTGGATAAAGAAGAGATAATTTCGGCGGATAGTATAAATGAACAGACGTTGGAAGAAACTCAAGGCTTGGTAGAGGCTTCTCAGCATGAAGAGCCACTGGTAGTACCAATCTCTGAGGAAGCAAGTACAGAATTCGTACACATAGAAGTACACCCTGAGAAGACTACTACAACTGAAGAAGTTGCTAAAACGGAAACTATAGCTGATAGCTTGTCAGAACAGTCCTTAGTTGAAAGTAAAAGTGCTGGTCTAGATGATGTACAGAGAAATGAACTAGAACCTCTGGATGACAATAACTCGGATGTAGAGGAACCACCACTGGAGGAGTTATCGCCTTTGAATGAAACTGACTCCAGTATAGAAGAAGCACCACTGGAAGCCCCTCCAGTCGATGAAACACATGAAGATTTATATGACGACAAAGAGTCCAAGTCTGAAAGTACTGTTCATTTAGAAAAGACAGAAGACTCAGAACACGATGTGGAAGAAGCCGTAAATGAATCAGAACTATTAACTGAGGTAACCAGTGAGGATCCAAAGGATGAAGTTACGCCAACAGAGGCTACAACAATGCTAAATTTAGACACCACGAATGAGGAGGAGAAACACACCACAGAGGAATACAGTATCGATGAAGACACAACAACAGATGACACTGATAAGGAGCAGTTAACTACTACTACTACTACGGTTGAAACCACCTACACTAATTCATTACATGAAGGAACAACCGAGAAAGCAGCTGTCACATCAACTACCGAAACCTACGTAGAGACAACAACAGTTGACATTGAGACAACCACTGACGCAGACACAACAGCAACAGCACCGAACCTGACACCAGTGGAAACAACAACAGCAACAACAACCACCACAACCCGTAATAATCGCCGAAGGCCCCGCCCGTCTTCCAGATCTTCCTCAAGTTACCGTAGACCAAATTCTAGACATAGATTTAGTACCGAAATAACTTCGAGACCGACCAGGCGAAAACCTGTCATCGAAGACGCCTTGACTCAATCGACCGCCCGCGAAGAAATCGATCCTACCTCACCGAGTACTTCGACTACCACGATTGAAGACGTCCCCGCGACGGACGCCCCCCTTTTCAAAAGTGCCAATCCCACGCAAGCCGAGTCCCTGAACGAATCCCTCCACACCACTCCGCTGTCGATGTACAAGGTACAAGTCCGGAAGGAGAAGATCAAGTCGTACATTTTCAATTGTTTCGGGAAGCCGATAAATAAGTTTTATTCGGATCCGAGAGACTGCAGACTTTTCCACTATTGTACCTCGGGTTACACCAAGAACCAGCTTCTCGACATGAAGTTCGTGTGCGACTTGGGGACCTTCTTCGACGACGAAAGGTTGATCTGTACGAAAGTCAAGCCGGAGAGGTGTTTGTAAATATGAAAGCTCTCTGAAGGTGTTGCGAATGATAGACTCGATTTTGATTCTCTCGTCCTACTAGTGTAATTCTTTTTTGTAATTATTATACATAATTTGTTATAAATACTCATAGATTAATATAATTTAATTGAATAAATAAATATTTTGTTAAATTTGATGTCGTGATTTTTGTTATGCTCCCAATATTAGTATAAGTTATTAACAACATTCTGATGTGTTAATTAAAAATATTACGTTGGTGGCTAATACCTCTTCTACATTCAATCCATAACAACCTGCAACCTTCATAACAATAATGGTGTGATGTTGGTTGCATATATAATCTAAATAAGTTGTACTAAAGGAAGAATAAGAACATACCAAACGTCCTTCCAACATAATTGATAATAATTATCACATTAAGAAATACTTAGTTAATTTAACGAAATGGAAAAATATCAAAATATCACCATTGGCCAGATTAATAAAATATAATACATATTGACGAAAGAAAAAAACATCCAATTAACGAAAAATGAAAAATACATAGATTTAACAAAACATGATAATACTGAATTATTGAAGCCACCGAATAGAAATTATTGAATAGAGAGATATCACATTAGCGAATTATTATTTATTATACTTATTATAAATAATTATATAAATATGTACATAGTATACTATATTATAATATAGTTATATTATAATTATACATTTATTTTATTTTTTATAATTATTATTATACATATTAACTAAAACTGGATAAAAAAAGTTACAGATACTGTTTTTGATAAAATTTTAATTAATTTCAATTTTAATTGATAAAATATCAAATTAACAAAGTCACAAATCAGCAAAACGATAAAGCGTAACATTAACGAAATATCAAAGTATTTATAAAATATCCACATATTAAGGATATGATATCAAATTAATTAACGAAACATCACAACGAAAAATCGAATTAACAAAATGAAACAATGGCAGATTAACGGAGTTTTAAAGCATCACATTAGCGAATTAAATGACAAATTAACGGAATAGCAAATAACGATAATATCGGGTGTCCCAACTAAAATTTGTACCCCCCAACAATTTCAATTTCGAAAGACTCTGAAGAAAAATCTCGAACAGGTAAATTTTGTTATCAAACGGGGAGCTAGTTGTACCAAACTTTCAAGTCTTAGATCTCACCCCTTGAGCCAGGGGAGCCACCTCCTTGAAAAAATTAACTGACATGGGTGGTCGTGTGATACATCATTTTAAAGCTTGTTCAATTTTCTATCCAAACCTACATTTATCGATTCCTTTCTACAAAGCATAAGAATTTGTTATTTTCCAAATCTACATAAAATACTCTTGGGGAAAACAAGAAATTAGAGATAGTAGTAGTATAATATATAAAATTTATGAAATATCAAAGTAAAACACGAAATTAACAAAACATGTAATGTCAAATTATTGTTATAACAGAACATGAAATTAACGAAATATAAAATGTTAAAATCAGTTTAAAGAAACATCATATTAAAAATAATAAAACATAAAGCTGTGGAAATATCAATTTATTTAACGATATATCACAATAATACATTAACGAATTAATGGAATGTGTAACCTTGTAATTAAAGAAATGCCATATTAACGCAAAAATCAAAATATCAAATGAATGTGTTATCAAAATTAGCAAACTATTAAGTTGGTTAAAATGAAAAATTAAATTGACTATGTACACATTGTCAGATTACCGGCATATGAAACATCACAATAACAAAAGAGATAACTAAGGGAACATTAAAATAAAATATCACGACTGGCAGAAGAAAAAACTATATAATAACAAAATTTCCAATAACAAAATAGGCAAAAGGCATTAACAGAATAGAAAATAAATACATATAAACTAAGTGGAATAGCAAAATATGAGATTAGTAAAATATCAAAATAACTAAATAATATCAAGGCAAAAATATGAAATTAACGAAAGTTTAATTTTAACAAAATATTAAATTACTAACTACTGAATGACCATAATGTCAGATTAACGAAGAATGTCATTCGAGAAATATCAAATTAGACATACAGCAAAACTTAAAAGTAGTACTGGACCCAATAAGTGTAAATCAGCAAAATATCAGATATTGGAAATACCAAATCCATTTAACGAAAATGACAAAATAAAAACCCAGTTCAACGAAATATGTATCAAATTAGCGAAATATCAAACTATCAAATATGAAAATATCATATCAATGAATTATCAAAATTTCTGATTCAGATAATACTAAAATATCAAGTTGTCGATTGGCCAACATAATTATAAGATACGGAATATCACAACGAAAATCAAACAAAATATCACAATGTCAGTTGCACGGGACATTAAAACATTGCATTAAACATGAAATGATAAAGAGTAAAGACCAAAGAGACCAAAGTGACCAAAGAAATCAGAAATTTCAAAAAAAAGACTGAAGCAAAGAAGACAAAGATAATAAAGTAGAAATGGACAAAAATTACAAACGGGATGAAGGAAACTATACCTAAAAGAGATAAATGAGACCAAAAAAAATCAGAAAACTAAAGATATTAAAGAGGTAACATGAACTAAACAACGCAAAAAAGGCAAAAATAGGCAAAAGAGACAAGTGGGACCAAAGACCTCAAAAATGCCAAAAAATGAAAGAGAAAAAAAGAAAAAAGATAATAGACAAAAATTATAAAACACAAAAAAGGTACAAACAGGACAAAATAAACAATACCTAAAAGAGATTAAAAAGGGACCCAACAAACCAAGAAGACCAAGGAGACCAAAGACATCAAAGAAACCAAAGAGACCAAAGAGACCAAAGAGACCAAAGCGACCAAAGAGACCAAAGAGACTAAAGAGACTAAAGAGACTAAAGAGACTAAAGAGACCAAAGAGACTAAAGAGATCAGAAATGTCAAAAGAGGAAAGAAGACAGAAGATAATAAAGGAGAAATAGACAAAAATTACAAACGGGATGAAGGAAACATTACCTAAAATATATGAATTAGACCAAACAAATCAAGAAAACTAAAGAGATTCAAGAGGTAACATGAACTAAAGAAAGCAAAAAAGGCAAAAATAAGTAAAAGAGACAAGTGAGACTAAAGACATAAAAATTGCCAAAAAAAGAAAAAAGATAATAGACAAAAATTATAAAACACAAAAGGTACAAACAGGAGACTAAAGAGACTAAAGATACTAAAGATACTAAAGATACTAAATATACTAAAGATACTAAAGATACTAAAGATACTAAAGATACTAAAGATACTAAAGATACTAAAGATACTAAAGATACTAAAGATACTAAAGATACTAAAGATACTAAAGATACTAAAGATACTAAAGATACTAAAGATACTAAAGATACTAAAGATACTAAAGATACTAAAGATACTAAAGATACTAAAGATACTAAAGATACTAAAGATACTAAAGATACTAAAGATACTAAAGATACTAAAGATACTAAAGATACTAAAGATACTAAAGATACTAAAGATACTAAAGATACTAAAGATACTAAAGATACTAAAGATACTAAAGATACTAAAGATACTAAAGATACTAAAGATACTAAAGATACTAAAGATACTAAAGATACTAAAGATACTAAAGATACTAAAGATACTAAAGATACTAAAGATACTAAAGATACTAAAGATACTAAAGATACTAAAGATACTAAAGATACTAAAGATACTAAAGATACTAAAGATACTAAAGAGACCAAAGAGACCAAAGAAACTAAAGAGATCAGAAATGTCAAAAAATGAAGAAGACAAATTATCATAAAGGAGAAATAGACAACAAGAAAACTAAATAATTAAATTATTAAAGAGATAAAATGAACTAAAGTAGTAATGAAGACAAAAATAGGCAAAAGAGACAAACAAATGGTACAAACGGGACAAACTATAAACAATACCTAAAAGAGATTTAAAAAGGACCAAAGAGACCAAAGAGACTGAAGAAACTGAAGAGACCAAAGGGACCAAAAAAATTAAAAAGACAACATGAACTAAAAATAGTAAGGAGACAAAAATTGGCAAAAGAGATCAAAAAGGCAAAAAAATAGAGAAAAAAAAAACAGAAAAAAGGAAAAAAGCGTAAAAGAGATTAAATGGGGACCAAACAAACCAAGAAGACCAAAAAGATCAAAGAGACTAAAAAGAGTAATGAGACAAAAGATACCAAAGAGACGAAAGAGAACAAAAGAGACTAAAGAGATTAAAGAGTTAACATGAACTAAAGAGAGCAAGAAAGACAAAAATAGGCAAAAGAGTGAAGTGAGACAAACGACATCAAAAATATAGGTATTAAGAGATACCGAAGAGATCCAAAATACCAAATAATGAAAGTGAAAAAACAAAGAAATAATAGAAGAAAAATAGACAAAAAGGATAAAACAGACAAGAGGTACAAACGGGACGAAATAAACAATAACTAAAATATATTAAAAATGGACCAAAAAAAACAAGAAGACCAAGAAGACTAAAGAGTCTAAAGAGTCTAAAGAGTCTAAAGAGTCTAAAGAGTCTAAAGAGTCTAAAGAGTCTAAAGAGTCTAAAGAGTCTAAAGAGTCTAAAGAGTCTAAAGAGTCTAAAGAGTCTAAAGAGTCTAAAGAGTCTAAAGAGTCTAAAGGGTCTAAAGAGTCTAAAGAGTCTAAAGAGTCTAAAGAGTCTAAAGAGTCTAAACAGTCTAAAGTGTCTAAGTGGTCTAAGGGGTCAAAGGGGTCTAAGGGGTCTAAAGAGACTAAAGAGACGAAAGAGACGAAAGAGACTAAAGGGACTAAAGATACTAAAGATACTAAAGATACTAAAGAGACTAAAGAGACCAAAGAGACCAAAAAAACTAGAGAGATCAGAAATGTCAAAAAAAAGAAAGAAGCAAAAAGACAAATTATAATAAAGGAGAAATAGATAACAATAAAACTAAATAATTAAATTATTAAAGAGATAAAATGAACTAAAGTAGTAATGAAGACAAAAATAGACAAAAGGGACAAACAAAAGGTACAAACGGGACAAAATAAACAATACCTAAAAGAGACCAAAGAGAATGAAGAGACCAAAGGGACCAAAGAGATTAAAAAGACAACATGAACTAAAAATAGTAAGGAGACAAAAATTGGCAAAAGAGATCAAAAAGCAAAAAAAAAAAATAGAGAAAAAACAAAAAAAGATCTTAAATAGGAAAAAAGCGTAAAACAGAGAAAATCTAGAAACAAGACGACGCAAACAATACCTAAAACGTATTAAAAAGAGGCCAAACAATATTAAAACATCGCATTAAACATGAAATTAAAGAGACCAAATAGACTAAAGAGACCAAAGAGACTAATGAGACCAAAGAGAGCAAAGAGACCAAAGAGACAAAACGAGACCAAAGAAACCAAATAGACTAAAGAGACCAAAGAGACCAAAGAGACCAAAGAGTTCAAAGAGACCAAAGAGACCAAAGAGACTAAAGAGACTGAAGAGACTAAAGAGACTAAATAGACTAAAGAGACGAAAGATACTAAAGAGACTAAAGAGACTAAAGATACTAAAGATACTAAAGAGACTAAAGAGACCAAAGAGACCAAAAAAACTAGAGAGATCAGAAATGTCAAAAAAAAGAAAGAAGCAAAAAAGACAAATTATAATAAAGGAGAAATAGATAACAAGAAAAGTAAATAATTAAATTATTAAAGAGATAAAATGAACTAAAGTAGTAATGAAGACAAAAATAGACAAAAGGGACAAACAAAAGGTACAAACGGGACAAAATAAACAATACCTAAAAGAGACCAAAGAGAATGAAGAGACCAAAGGGACCAAAGAGATTAAAAAGACAACATGAACTAAAAATAGTAAGGAGACAAAAATTGGCAAAAGAGATCAAAAAGCAAAAAAAAAATAGAGAAAAAACACAAAAAAAGATCTTAAATAGGAAAAAAGCGTAAAACAGAGAAAATCTAGAAACAAGACGACGCAAACAATACCTAAAACGTATTAAAAAGAGGCCAAACAATATTAAAACATCGCATTAAACATGAAATTAAAGAGACCAAATAGACTAAAGAGACCAAAGAGACTAATGAGACCAAAGAGAGCAAAGAGACCAAAGAGACAAAACGAGACCAAAGAAACCAAATAGACTAAAGAGACCAAAGAGACCAAAGAGACCAAAGAGTTCAAAGAGACCAAAGAGACCAAAGAGACTAAAGAGACTGAAGAGACTAAAGAGACTAAATAGACTAAAGAGACGAAAGATACTAAAGAGACTAAAGAGACTAAATAGACTAAAGAGACGAAAGATACTAAAGAGACTAAAGAGACTAAAGAGACTAAAGAGACTAAAGATACTAAAGATACTAAAGAGACTAAGGAGACCAAAGAGACCAAAAAAACTAGAGAGATCAGAAATGTCAAAAAAAAGAAAGAAGCAAAAAAGACAAATTATAATAAAGGAGAAATAGATAACAAGAAAACTAAATAATTAAGTTATTAAAGAGATAAAATGAACTAAAGTAGTAATGAAGACAAAAATAGACAAAAGGGACAAACAAAAGGTACAAACGGGACAAAATAAACAATACCTAAAAGAGACCAAAGAGAATGAAGAGACTGAAGAGAAACAAAGGGATCAAAGAGGTTAAAAAGACAACATGAACTAAAAATAGTAAGGAGACAAAAATTGTCAAAAGAGATCAAAAAGCAAAAAAATAAAATATTGAGAAAAAACATATTAAAAAGATACCAAACAATATTAAAACATCGCATTAAACATGAAATAAAAGAGACCAAATAGACTAAAGAGACCAAAGAAACCATTTTGGCCAAAAAGACTAAAGAGACCAAAGAGACTAATGAGACCAAAGAGAGCAAAGAGACCAAAGAAACAAAACGAGACCAAAGAAACCAAAGAGACTAAAGAGACCAAAGAGTTCAAAGAGACCAAAGAGACCAAAGAGACCAAAGAGACTAAAGAGACTGAAGAGACTGAAGAGACTAAAGAGACTGTCAATAGCTCGTTTATTCTTTTGTTTTTCGTTGGGAATAACCGCTCCTAGGATCTTCTTGGATTCATCTTGGATTAACAAAACGACACCGAAACGATATTTTTTTATTATTATTATTAAGACCACAACGAATATATGCGCTGGTGATAACAACACTGCCAACCGCGCGAAACAAAAACAAATCAGTCATTCTCAAGAAAAGCGGTTAAATACAACAAATGTCTTAACAGAGACTAAAGAGATCAGAAATGCCACAAAATTAAAGAAGCAAAGAACACAAAAGATAATAGAGAAGAAATAGACAACTAGAAGACTAAAGAGTTTAAAGAGATAACATGAACTAAAGAGAGCAAAGAAGACAAAAATTGACAAAATAAACAATACCTATAAGAGATTAAATGGCGACCAAACAAACCAAGAAGACCAAAGAGATCAAAGAGACTAAAAAGACAAATGAGACCAAAGAGACCAAAGAGACCAAAGAGAACAAAGATACCAAAAAGACCAAAAATACTAAAGAGACTAAAGAGACTGAAGAGACTGAAGAGACTGAAGAGACTGAAGAGACTGAAGAGACTGAAGAGACTGAAGAGACTGAAGAGACTGAAGAGACTGAAGAGACTGAAGAGACTGAAGAGACTGAAGAGACCAAATTGACCAAAGAGTTTAAAAAGACAACATGGACCAAAGAGAGTAAAGAGACAAAAATTGGCAAAAGAGATCAAAAAGGCAAAAAAAAACATAAAGAGACAAAACCGAAAAAGGATGCTAAATAGGAAAAAAGTAAAACAGACAAAAACTAGAAACGAGACGAAACAATTAATACATAAAAGAGATCAAAAAGGGACCAAACAATATTAAAACATCGCATTTAACATAAAATTAAAGAGACTATATAGAAAACAAAAATACGAGTGTGCTTTAGAAAACACGACTGAAGTAAAACTTCAGTTCGCCATTGTGAAAGTGTTCTTACTTTATCCGTCTGCAGTGTTGGATAATGCATGTTTCAGTTTATAGTCAGCGAAAAGTCGGCAACCATGTGTCGCGACTGAGATAATGGGCGTCCCCGCAACTCACCCTTTCTGGAGGGTGGGAGAGTGGATCCGGTTACCGCACCATTTGTTGTAAGAAATATTTTTTATGGCATTCAGATTCAAGTTCTTAAAAAAGAAAGTAAAGCTTCACTCGTGTCTTATTTTCTGGTCCTGAGCCCCATTAGCTCAACGAAGTGTCTAGAACCCCACTAGCTCTAAAGTCATAAAATTTGTAAGTGACAGACGCCCTATTAGCGTCCCAGTGCAAGGTGCAACAAGGTGTATCAACAAACATCATACAACAAGTCAATTCAATAGGTATTTAGAGATACCAAAGAAATCAAAAATGACAAAAAATGAAAAAGAAAAAACAAAAAGTTAATCGAAGAAAAATAGAAAAAATTATAAAACGAACAAAAGGTACAAATGGGACGAAATAAACAATACCTAAAAGAGATTAAAAAGAGATCAAACAATATTAAAACATCGCATTAAACATAAAATTAAAGAGACCAAATAGAAAAAAGAGACTAAAAACTAAAGATACCAAAGAGACTAAAGAGAAAAAATATGAAATTATCAAATAATAAATTCAACAAAACGTCTAATTGATGAATGATTATTTATCAAAATATCAAATAGACGAAACCAAGCAAGAATATTTGAATAACGAATTTTTTAATGCAATTATATGGAGTGACAAATTATGATAAAAAACATCATCAGTGCTATTGCTAGTGTTAGCGACAACAGTGGACGAAGACTAAATTATTCGTTAGGGACCATAGGTGTGACTCCTTACTTAGAGGAACTGTTGTATGGAGTGAATTCGCGACCGGAACCACCAAAGACTTACGAGGACGCTGTGCTCGACCCGTTTTACCACGATGTGCCTAAAATTAAGAGTAGGAGAAAGAGGCAAACAGCTTCTGATGCTAACGGTGAGCAGGCTGCCGTAGATGTCTTGAAGTTTTTATTTGACTGGTACCAGACCCAGCAGAAGAGCAGTACCATCAACGTACCCTTAGCCTCGGAAGACATTACTGAAATTAACCAGGAGTTGGCCCCGATAGAGGAGACGCCCCTCGCTGAAAGTGACTTGTTTAACAAGAAAAGCAAATTTAACATTATTGGAGACGTCGTTAGTGTCACGGAAAATCCGGAAGAGGTTCTCGTTACGACAACGGCTCCTGTAGCCGAAGAGAAAGTAGATACGTCAGACTATGTGGATGATAACTATGAAGCGATGTTGCAAGCAACCACTACCCCAAAAGAAGGGGATGTAGTAGAAGCGCATGCAGAAACGACAACAGTAGAAGAAGTGGTCACAGTACCAACGACGACGACAACAACCTCTAGAATATTGAGCTTAATGCGCAGCAGAGCTAGAGCTCACAACAAAAGAGTGATGAAAGAAAATGCACGAAAGTACAACTCGTTTCTGACCAACATCAAACCGAGAATCCGGAGTCGGGGAAGGCAAAGATCGACCACAGAGGCACAGAGCGTGTCGAGTACCACCGAAACGATGTTGTTGACAACAGCCACTCCTCCAACGGCAGATGAATCAACAACGCTTTTGGATAAAGAAGAGATAATTCCGGCGGATAGTATAAATGAACAGACGTTGGAAGAAACGCAAAGCTTGGTGGAGGCTTCTCAGCATGAAGAGCCACTGGAAGTACCAATCTCTGAGGAAGCAAGTACAGAATTCGTACACCCTGAGATGACTACTACAACTGAAGAAGTTGCTAAAACGGAAACTATAGCTGATAGCTTGTCAGAACAGTCCTTAGTTGAATGTAAAAGTGCTGGTCTAGATGATGTACAGACAAATGAACCAGAACCTCTGGATGACAATAACTCGGATGTAGAGCAACCACCACTGGAGGAGTTATCGCCTTTGAATGAAACTGACTCCAGTATAGAAGAAGCACCACTGGAAGCCCCTCCAGTCGATGAAACACATGAAGATTTAGATGACGACAAAGAGTCCAAGTCTGAAAGTACTGTTCATTTAGAAAATACAGAAGAGTCAGAACACGATGTGGAAGAAGCCGTAAATGAATAAGAATTGTTAACTGAGGTAACCAGTGATGATCCAACGAATGAAGATACGCCAACAGAGGCTACAACAATGCTAAATTTAGACACCACGAATGAGGAGGAGAAACACACCACAGAGGAATACAGTATCGATGAAGACACAACAACAGATGCAACAGATGACACTGATAAGGAGCAGTTAACTACTACTACTACTACGGTTGAAACCACCTACACTAATTCATTAAATGAAGGAACAACCGAGAAAGCAGCTGTCACATCAACTACAGAAACCTACGTAGAGACAACAACAGTTGACATTGAGACAACCACTGACGCAGACACAACAGCAACAGCACCGAACCTGACACCAGTGGAAACAACAACAGCAACAACAACCACCACAACCCGTAGTAATCGCCGAAGGCCCCGCCCGTCTTCCAGATCTTCCTCAAGTTACCGTAGACCAAATTTTAGACATAGATTTAGTACCGAAATAACTTCGAGACCGACCAGGCGAAAACCTGTCATCGAAGACGCCCTGACGCAATCGACCACCCGCGAAGAAATCGATCCTACCTCACCGAGTACTTCGACTACCACGATTGAAGACGTCCCCGCGACGGACGCCCCCCTTTTCAAAAGTGCCAATCCCACGCAAGCCGAGTCCCTGAACGAATCCCTCCACACCACTCCGCTGTCGATGTACAAGGTACAAGTCCGGAAGGAGAAGATCAAGTCGTACATTTTCAATTGTTTCGGGAAGCCGATAAATAAGTTTTATTCGGATCCGAGAGACTGCAGACTTTTCCACTATTGTACCTCGGGTTACACCAAGAACCAGCTTCTCGACATGAAGTTCGTGTGCGACTTGGGGACCTTCTTCGACGACGAAAGGTTGATCTGTACGAAAGTCAAGCCGGAGAGGTGTTTGTAAATATGAAAGCTCTCTGAAGGTGTTGCGAATGATAGACTCGATTTTGATTCTCTCGTCCTACTAGTGTAATTCTTTTTTGTAATTATTATACATAATTTGTTATAAATACTCATAGATTAATATAATTTAATTGAATAAATAAATATTTTGTTAAATTTGATGTCGTGATTTTTGTTATGCTCCCAATATTAGTATAAGTTATTAACAACATTCTGATGTGTTAATTAAAAATATTACGTTGGTGGCTAATACCTCTTCTACATTCAATCCATAACAACCTGCAACCTTCATAACAATAATGGTGTGATGTTGGTTGCATATCTAATCTAAATAAGTTGTACTAAAGGAAGAATAAGAACATACCAAACGTCCTTCCAACATAATTGATAATAATTATCACATTAAGAAATACTTAGTTAATTTAACGAAATGGAAAAATATCAAAATATCACCATTGGCCAGATTAATAAAATATAATACATATTGACGAAAGAAAAAAACATCCAATTAACGAAAAATGAAAAATACATAGATTTAACAAAACATGATAATACTGAATTATTGAAGCCACCGAATAGAAATTATTGAATAGAGAGATATCACATTAGCGAATTATTATTTATTATACTTATTATAAATAATTATATAAATATGTACATAGTATACTATATTATAATATAGTTATATTATAATTATACATTTATTTTATTTTTATTATATACATATTAAGTAAAACTTGATAAAAAAAGTTAAAGATACTGTTTTTGATAAAATTTTAATTAATTTCAATTTTAATTGATAAAATATCAAATTAACAAAGTCACAAATCAGCAAAACGATAAAGCGTAACATTAACGAAATATCAAAGTATTTATAAAATATCCACATATTAAGGATATGATATCAAATTAATTAACGAAATATCACAACGAAAAATCGAATTAACAATATGAAACAATGGTAGATTAACGGAGTATTAAAGCATCACATTAGCGAATTAAATGAAAAATTAACGGAATAGCAAATAACGATAATATCGGGTGTCCCAACTAAAATTTGTACCCCCCAACAATTTCAATTTCGAAAGACTCGGAAGAAAACTTTCGAACAGGTAAATTTTGTTATCAAGGGGGAGCTAGTTGTACCAAACTTTCAAGTCTTAGATCTCACCCCTTGAGCCAGGGGAGCCACCTCTTTGAAAAAATTAACTAGTATGGGGGGGTCGTATGATACATCATTTTAAAGCTTGTTCAATTCTCTATCCAAACCTACATTTATCGATTCCTTTCTACAAACCATAAGAATTTGTTATTTTCCAAATCTACATAAAATACTCTTGGGGAAAACAAGAAATTAGAGATAGTAGTAGTATAATATATCAAATTTATTAAATATCCAAGTAAAACATGAAATTAACAAAACATGTAATATCAAATTACTGCAATAACAGAACATGAAATTAACAAAATATAAAATGTTAAAATCAGTTTAAAGAAATATCATATTAGAAATAATAAAACATAAAGCTGTGGAAACATCAATTTATTTAACGATATATCACAATAATACATTAACGAATTAAGAAAACGAATGTGATATGTACTACCAAATTAACGGAATGTGTAAGCTTGTAATTAAAGAAATGTCATATTAACGCTTTATCAAAATATCGAATAAATGGATTATCAAAATTAAATCAATTAAAATTAACGAAAAATCAAATTGTTGAAATATGAAAATATCACGACTGAGAGAAGAAAAAACTATAATAACAAAATTTCAAATAACGAACTAGGCAAAAGGCATTAACAGAATAAAAAATAACGACATAAAATAAATGGAATAGCAAAATATCTGATTAGTAAAAAATCAAAATAACTAAATAATATCAAGACAAAAATATGAAATTAACAATAGTTTAATTTTAACAAAATATTAAATTACTAACTACCGAATGGCCATAGTGTCAGAATAGCGAAGAATGTCATTCGAGATATCAATTTAGAGAAACAGCAAAACTTAAAATTGTAACGGAAATAGTACCGACGCGCTCGGCTAATACCCTCGCTGAGTGCTGCCCCATCGAAGTATCACCCGTTGCGCTGGACCCAATAAAACCCAAGACAACGCTCCAAAGGGCATCTTGGAGTAACATATAATTAGAGTTGGCTACCCGGCTTTGCTTTGCAGACCTAGCAATATAACAAGTGAATAAGTTGAATTACTGGACTCATCTCCGACTGAGTTTCCTTTTCTGATACGACCGCCCCCGACGCAACGGTTGCAAAATTAAATAAATTTATTGTAAATCAGCAAAATATCAGTATTGGAATTACCAAATCCATTTAACGAAAATGGCAAAATAAAAACGTAGTTCAACGAAATATGTATTAAATTAGTATTAATTCTAATAAAGAGTAAAAGACAAAAGTTATAAAACATACAAAAAATACAAACAGGACGAAATAAACAATACATAAAAGATATTAAAAAAGAACTCAAGAGATTAAAGAAACCAAAGAGACCAATAAGACCAAAGAGACTAAAGAGACTAAAGAGACTAAAGAGACTAAAGAGACTAAAGAGACTAAAGAGACTAAAGAGACTAAAGAGACTAAAGAGACTAAAGAGATTAAAGAGACTAAAGAGACTAAAGAGACTAAAGAGACTAAAGAGACCAAAGAGACCAAAGAGACTAAGAAGCCTAAAAAGACTAAAGAGGCTAAAGAGACTGAAAAGACCAAAGAAAATAAAGAGATCAGAAATGTCAAAAAAGGAAAGAAGCAAACATGAACCAAAGAGAGCAAAAAATACAAAAATAGGCAAAAAAGACAAGTGAGACAAAAGACATCAATATTAAGAAATACCGAAGAGATCTAAAATACCAAAAAATGAAAGAAAATCAAGAGAAAAAGACAAAAGTTAACATACAAAAAATACAAACAGGACGAAATAAACAATGCATAAAAGAGCTTAAAAAGGAACTCAAGAGCTTATAGAGACCAAAGAGACCAATAAGACTAAAGAGACTAAAGAGACAAGGAGACTAAAGAAATCAAAGAAACTAAAGAGATCAAAAATGTCAAAAAAGGAAAGAAACAAACATGAACCAAAGAGAGCAAAAAAGACAAAAATAGGCAAAAGAGACAAGTGAGACAAAAGACATCAATATTAAGAAATACCGAAAAGATCTAAAATACCAAAAAATGAAAGAGAATAAAGAGAAAAAGACAAAAGTTATAAAACATACAAAAAATACAAACAGGACGAAATAAACAATACATAAAAGATATTAAAAAGGAACTCAAGAGATTAAAGAGACCAAAGTGACCAAAGAGACCAAAGAGACCAAAGAGACTAAAGAAATCAGAAATGTCAAAAAAGGAAAGAAGCAAAAAATTGAAAGACAATAAAGGATAAATAGACAAAAATTACAAACGGGATGAAGGAAACAATGCCTAAAAGAGATTAAAAAGTGAACAAAGAAACAAAGAAAAAGAAGGAGAATAAAGAGACTAAATAGACTAAAGAGACCAAAGAAACCAAAGAAACCAAAGTGACCAAAGAGAACAAGGAGACCGAAGAAACTAAAGAGATCAAAGAAACAAAAGAGATCAAAAATGTCAAAAAAGGAAAGAAACAAACATGAACCAAAGAGAGCAAAAAAGACAAAAATAGGCAAAAAAGGCAAGTGAGACAAAAGACATCAATATTAAGAAATACCGAAAAGATCTAAAATACCAAAAAATGAAAGAGAATAAAGATAAAAAGACAAAAGTTATAAAACATACAAAAAATACAAACAGGACGAAATAAACAATACATAAAAGAAATTAAAAAGGAACTCAAGAGATTAAAGAGACCAAAGAGACCAATAAGACTAAAGAGACTAAAGAGACCAAAGAGACCAAAGAGACCAAAGAAACCAAAGAGACCAAAGAGACCAAAGAGACCAAAGAGACCAAAGAGACCAAAGAGACCAAAGAGACCAAAGAAACCAATGAGACTAAAGAGACCAAAGAGACCAAGGAGACCAAAGAGACCAAAGAGACTAAAGAGACTAAAGAGACCAAAGAGACCAAAGAGACCAAAGATACCAAAGAGACCAAAAAGACCAAAGAGACCAAAGAGACCAAAGAGACCAAAGAGACTAAAGAGACTAAAAATACTAAAAAGACCAAAGAGACCAAAGAGACCAAAAAGACCAAAGAGACCAAAAAGACCAAAGAGACCAAAAAGTACAAAGAGACCGAAGAAACTAAAGAGACCTAAGAAACTAAAGAGACCAAAGAGACTAAAGAGACCAAAGAGACCAAAGAGACCAAAGAGACCAAAGAGATTAAAAAGACCAAAGAGACCAAAGAGACTAAAGAGACCAAAGAGACCAAAGAGACCAAAGAGACTAAAAAGATCAGAAATGTAAAAAAAGGATAGAAGCAAAGAAGACAAATGGTAATAAAGGAGAAATATACAAAAAAGTACAAACGGGACGAAACAAACAATACAAGAGATGAGTGAGACCAAGCAAACCAAAAGACTAAAAAGATTAGAGAGACAACATGAACTAAAGAGAGTAAAAAAGAAAAAATAGTCAAAAGAGACAAAGGACATCAAAAAGATAGGTATTGAGAGATATCAAAGAGATCAACAATGACAAAAAATGAAAGAGTCAAAACGAAACCAAAGAGACCAAAGAGACCAAAGAGTCTAAAGAGACCAAAGCGAGCAAAGAGACCAAAGAGACTAAAGAGACCAAAGAGATTAACGAGACTAAAGAGACTAAAGAGACTAAAGATACTAAAGATACTAAAGATACTAAAGATACTAAAGATACTAAAGATACTAAAGATACTAAAGATACTAAAGATACTAAAGATACTAAAGATACTAAAGATACTAAAGATACTAAAGATACTAAAGAGACTAAAGAGACTGTCAATAGCTCGTTTATTCTTTTGTTTTTCTTTAGGAATAACCGCTCCTAGAATTCATCTTGTATTGACAAAACGACGCCGAAACGAGTTTTTTATTATTATTATTATTATTATTATTAGACAGTATGAAATAAATAAATAAATAAATAAACCATTCTAGGGTGACCACAACGAATATATGCGCTGGTGACAACAACACTGCCAACCGCGCGAAACAAAAACAAATCATCAAGAAAAGCGGTTAAATACAACAAATGCCTTAACAGAGCCTAAAGAGATCAGAAATGCCACAAAATTAAAGATGTAAAGAACACAAAAGATAATAGAGGAGAAATAGACAACAAGAAGAGATTAAAGAGATAACATAAACTAAAGAGAGCAAAGAAGACAAAAATAGACAAAAGAGACAAGTGAAACAAAAAGATCAACAATATAGGTGTTGAGAACCACTGAGGGGCGTCCTCCCAACTCACCCTTCCTGGAGGGTGGGAGAGTGGAGTGGATCCGGTTACCGCACCATTTGTTGTAAGAAATATTTTTTATGGCATTCAGATTCAAATTCTTGTAAAAGAAAGTAAAGCTTCACTCGTGTCTTATTTTCTGGTCCTGAGCCCCATTAGCTCAAGGAAGTCTCTAGAGAGAGAGACGCCCCATTAGCGTCCCAGTGCAAGGTGCAACAAGGTGCATCAACAAACATCATCCACAATACAACAAGTCAATTCAAGAGGTATTAAGAGATACCAAAGAAATAAAAAATGACAAAAAAAGGAGAAAAAACAAAAAGTTAATCGAAGAAAAATAGACAAAAATGATAAAATGAACAAAGGTACAAACCTGACGAAATAAACAATACCTAAAAAAAATTTAAAAAGGACCCAAGAGACCAAAGAGACTGAAGAGACTGAAGAGACTGAAGAGACTGAAGAGACTGAAGAGACTGAAGGGACCAAAGAGAATTAAAAGACAACATGAACTAAAGAGACAAAAATTGGCAAAAGAAATCGAAAAGGCAACAAAAAATTAAAGAGATAAAATAGAAAAAAGATGCTAAATAGGAAGAAAGTGTAAAACAGACAAAAACTAAAAACGAGACGAACCTAAAAGAGATTAAAAAGAGACCAAACAATATTAAAACATCGCATTAAACATGAAATTAAAGAGACCAAATAGAAAAAAGAGACTAAAAAAACTAAAAAACCAAAGAGACTAAAAAGACCAAAGAGAAAAAAATGAAGATATCAAGTAATAAATTCAACAAAAAGTCTAATCAATTATTGCTGAATTATTATCGAAACATCAGATAAACGAAACCAAGCAAGAATATTTGAATAACGAGTTTTAATGCAATGATATGGAGTGACAAATTAACGCAACAGCAAATAAGGCTACATCAAATAAAAAGCAGCAAAACACCACCCTAATAAAATACTATTATAGCAAAATGTCAAATTCGTGAGAAATCAGTTGAGCGAAATATTAAACTATAAGGCAAAATGGCAGCAAACAAAATATCCAATTATCGAATTATCAAAATGTAAATTGTAGATCTACTCAGATATTAATTGGCAAAATAAAAAATAAAAAATTGATCACGAATTTTTCTAAAAATTTCAAATTAACGAAATGTCAAAAGATATGTTCAAGTGTAAAACAGTATTGTAGTCTTATTTTCTTTTTTTTTTCACTTTTGACACTTATCATCGAATGCGATAACAAGTGGTTGAGAAATATTTAAAACTTCAAAGTCAAACAAACATGAAATACGAAATACCTAAATATCAGATTAATGAAATAACATGTTTCTAAATATACGAAATATAAAATTTAATTATTAACAGATTAACAAAATATCAAATTAATACATTATTAAAATTTCAGATTCAAAAAATACCAAAACAAAGTCTATCAAATTGAGGAAATTCCGAACAATTACAACATAGGTAAATGTCAAATTAACGCAATATCAATTTAGCGAAATATCGAAATACCAAAATATTAACGAATATCAACGAAATACCAATATACCAAATAAGATGCATTGCAAAAAATAAGAAAAATAATGGTTCAATGCCTCGTTAAAGGAGTGTAATATACTATTTTTTCTACTTTGGAGCTCTTCGTTTAATGAGAATGTTAAAATGATGCTTTTTGAATATTGTAGGGATTTTTAGGATTAGGTAGTACTGGTTGTGTTTGTGGTTATGTTTTTTTTATCTGAAAAGTTGTTGACACTTGGCTTGACCTCGACAGGAGTTGTTTAGAAATGCTCAATACCAACCTAATAAGTATCAAATAAAAAACCAAAAGCAGTTGCATAAAAACTTAGTTCCATTGTGCAACTACTTTTAGCGTCGCAATGAACAATTTGTGACAACAAAGTAAAAAAATAAGAATATATACAAATTATGTGCCGACAACAATAATACGGAAATTGATTTTTATTTATATAGAAAAAGACTGTACCGAACACTTTAACACTGCAATTATTAAGTGGATTTTTATCAAATAATTCAACAAACGTGATGTTGTACTTTCTTTTCTTCTTCTGAGTGGTGGTCAAAAAATTTGTGCAACACGTGCTGAAGGATATATAGCCACTCAATGCGGTCGTGAAATATGCGTTTTTCAGCACTTGTACAATATACTATTATGGCTCGACACTGTTAAAATTTTCAAATTTTACACTCTCTGTCATGCAATGTCAGATAAACGTCACACTATTTTTATGGATTTTGAGCAATTTAAAGACTTGCCGGGGTTGTGTCGAACTATAAAACCCTAGTGCCTGAAAGCACCCAATTTACACAGGAACTCGTGTGTATTATGAATGCAATTATGCTTCACCGCCATTCTCTGATGATTACTTGGTTGTATAACCTGTATTCTGACAGTTTTCCACCAGTTTAGAGTAGAAAATTTGAATTTCCACCATTATGTCAGTGGGTACCCCCTTCAATTGCTATTCTGTTGTTGTGTCAGTGTACCACACACCAAAAAATTTCCCCCTTGAGATTTTCCATAATACGATGGGGAAACATCAAAAAAGAAACCGTTCAAGGTCTGCTTCACACTCAGAAGCTGATATTGACGAACTTCTTCACAGAGCAAAGAAGAAAATTGATAAATTGAGAACGTGCAGCGCAAGAGAGCAAAGAGTTGGATTGCTCACAGGGCACTGCCGACTCAATAAGCATCTGAGCCAGCTAGGCTTGGCAGAAGAAGACCTGTGCAGATTTTGCCAGGAAGAAGAGGAAACAGCCCAACATGTGCTCTGTCACTGTGAGGGCCTGTGTAGGGTAAGGTTTCAAATACTCGGCGAGGAAAAACCAAGTGCAGAGGAATACATGCGGGGATCGCTGTCCAGGCTCTGGAGACATGGAGGATCCACAATAGACCTCAATGGTCGCGGTGGAGACAGGCCCAGAAGACCGCCTCCCAGACTCAATCTAAATCTAATCTAAGAGAGCAAAAGTAGAATAACATTCACATACAGCATTCTAAATTGTGTTCAGTTGCCTTCATTCCAATTAAGTTATGTCTACTCTTGACTCCTTTTCTCGTCAAGGAACATGGTCCAGACATGACATCCAAGTAAACATGAGAGAATGGCGGTGAAACATAATTGATTGATTAAATGAACTGACCGTGAAATTTAATCCTAATTATGCGAGCCGCCATTCTCTCATGATTACCACTCTCCCTAACCCTAACCCGCGACAAACTCTAAAATAATGACAATAGAAGAGAAGACCCACTGAGATAATGGTGGAAATTCAAATTTCCTACTCTAAACTTGTGGAAAACTGACAGAATACAGGTTATACAACCAAGTAATCATGAGAGAATGGCGGCTCGCATAATTAGGATTAAATTTCACGGTAAGTTCATTTAATCAATTAATAAAAAATATCAAATACCATTTTAGTTTGTGTATTTTTTTATGCGAACATGAAGAGGGTAATCATAAAGTAACTCATAAAATCCAAAATAGCAGTTCTTTGGCATAATATTACAAAACGCTGAAAAAGGTAACTTGGGTAATACGGTTTTTAATTAAGTGTTTTACCCTAATCTTTGACAAGTGAGGGTTCCACTGCTCTGAAAAAAATATATGGTTCTATTTATTCTACTGATATAGAAAAATCCACATGTTCAGATTTATGTATAACCGGAACCTTGTCCTTTGATAAAATAAAATTGTGTCCTTGATTGTTGATTCTAGTCCTTCTTGTTTTTATGGTCGAAGCAAGCGAGGGTGGAGGATTTCACGGTTTTTACAAATTTGGTAAAATTTAATAAAGAAACATCTTACTTAATTCAAAAGCAATTAAAACTATCTGATAAACCACAAACTATCAATATTGCTAAAATGAAAAAAAGAAAACATTCTGAGATAGGTATCACATGGATAGACACTGTGAGTAGTTAGAAATGTCTTTTATTCCATCGAAATCGACCAAAAAGTGTGACGTCGCAATATCGGATTTTGACATTTTAAATAAAAGCTTTATGACATCACATGTGAAATTGGAGACGTTATTCACTTTACATTCAACTCACATTATGTACTAATTACATAACAACGTTAAAAAGTGTAAAACCTAATAATACCAACAATCTAAAAATAAAAAACCACTTATTTCTTTTCCAATTCGCTGCCAACCACCCCGAAAGCGACTTGCAACGCCTTGTTCCAAGCGTCCAGCGTCTCCTGGTTCATTAACGGCTTAAAGAACTCCAGCATGACTTCCTTAACGTGCTGAAACCCCGCCGATCACACTTTTATTTCAACCATTCAATACGTACCCAGAACGAAGTGGGCTCGACTTGATTCCGACGGTGGTTCCTGCCGATTTTCTGCAAAATGTTAACCAGGAGTTCGCTGTCGTTCAGGCTGTCTATGATGGAATCGACGGAGTACATGACGCTGCTGCAGTGCGCATGGAATTTCTTCGAGTCGCCCAGTTGTTCGATCGGGGTGTCTCTAAAAGGGAAGAAGTTTTGTTCTTCGGGGTACTTCTTGAAGAGCCTGGAAAGTTTGTCAAATTAAGATTTTGTTGCGACAAGTGGGAAAGTCTACAAAATCAAAAGTTTCACTCCGTATCCAGTAAGATCCTTTTTGACGGGGGCCCAAGAAGACTGGACCAGGAAGACTTCTCTGGAGGTCAGAGTGGTGACTGAATCGGGGTCGTCGGTGCGGGTTTTGTAGTAGGAGTAGTAGTACAACGCGTTGTAGAATGTGCTCGACACTAGACCCATTTCTGCAAGACAATGAAGCGTTGTTTACAATTTTTGAAGGTTTCGGCATTCTCTCTTGGGAGAATATAAATTGTTTAATTATGATAAATGAAATTACGAATACATTTAAATATACTATACAAGAGCTGTAACAAATATTCTAGGTGTTATTATTCAAATTCTAATTTACAATAAAATAACAAATAAAATGACTGGACCAAAAACAAAACTGGCAACTAAGCGAATTTGCGCGCTACAAATTAGTGGGTTAAACGAAAAAAAAAAGAGATGCACGACGACGAATCACTCGTGAACCTACTTGGACAGGTTGGGTGTTCCAGATACCTCACGCAGACTGCCCCCACTGTCACGAACTTGATGACGAGAAAAATGTTGTGGACACTCGTACGAAGAGGACAAGACACTGGTTTTTCCACCTGGTCGAAAACTGTCCCTTCTTGGGCCGAGCAGGGTCGACGGTGGATTCCAAGAATTCCCAAACGGTACGGCGACCATATAACGGGTGACACGTGCGGAATAATGGGAAAGCAAGGGCGGAACGATTTTCGAGTGAAAGGGATGCACCCAATTTTGACCTTTTAAGGGACCGTACGCAGAGGTCTTGAGTAAGACCGGAGAAAGCGGGGGGAAATAGCTGTTCCATGCGAGCAACGCCAGGACCGTACCGATAAAAATACATTCGGTGATCTATGATGTTCGACTCTGATTAAATTTTATTACAAATAGAATTACTTCAAGCTAATTACCTTGCTGCATTTTATAACAGATTTTGACTAACTATTAAAAAGATTGGTTGAGTTGAGTGGGGTGTCGGTGGCTACAAAGGCGGCGTGAACTATAAAGAGTGCCATGTGAGTCACCTTCTAGTAACTTTTAGAAGCCGACATAAAAAGATCAGCAGTTTTTTTATCTACATTATTCTCGACATTCATAATGAATATTCCCTTAGCACGTTTTGTTAATAAAAGCCCTGTTCCGCAGTCTACATTTATCCGTCACTTGACATAGAAGTTGTTTTGGTTATAGTTACCTATTTGTATATATTTATATTTATCTGCTCGTCGCAAAAATAAAATAACAATTTCAACAAAAAGAACAGTGAACAGTGCAACAAAAGGGTATAATAAATAATAGGAGTATTAGTTAAGGAAGATATGTACATACGTATTTCCAATTATTGCAGGTGCAAGTACAAATAGACAATGGGTTGATGAATACTCCTAGTACTTCTCATTCCGAAGGCTTGCGCACAAATGAGGTGATTATATAATACAAAATCGAAAAATTATTATGTAATAAATATAAATATTGGCTAGGGTAGTGGTAATTGTTGCCGAGATAATGTATTTGCCAATCTGTTGTACGACCTGGAAGAAGCGGAATCATTTGAGACTCAAAGGCAAAATGCGGTATAAATTCCTTAAATACTAGCGCGTTCATTCTGAAAATATCGTACACCTATTTTTAGAGTACTATCGCAGATAATGAGGGCACTTCAAAACGAGTTGCCTGGCAAGGCAGAAGAATTGTGGATATAGATTCTTTCATAAAGTCTCTTATGGAAATCGGTAGTCACTGTTCTGCTGTGGACTGTTCTCTTCATACCATGGATGCAGTTGGAAAAACTAGACGTGGACTGCAGTCAAGAATTGCTTTTAAATGCAGAATATGCAATATGCTGAAATTCGTCGAAACGACCAGCTCTGACATAAATAAAAATTCTGTAGTTGGGGTGATGAATATGGACTCAGGCTTAGCTCATCATGAACAGTTCACCTCTTCGATAGAAGTTCCATGTATGTCAAACAGAATGTTTGTAAGAGTACATGGCGAGGTTTGTGATGCGTGGGAAAATACAGCCGGAGTAGTGTTGGCCCAGGCAGCCATTGCAGCAGGAGATGTTGACCATAACGGTTTGCCTAAAATTACATTGTAGGATACAGTTCTATTATGCAGAACCACAGAACTGCTATCGAAACTGGTCTGGATCTTTAAAAAGCATAGATGCTAATATTATTGTGGAGGGATTCCCGAAAAGTGTTGAAATTTATGGTCCAGACCAGTCCAGTAGCATTTCAAAAAACTAAAAAAACAGCAAGATCTCCAGGGGAAGAAAGAAGGCAAGAAGAAGTGGGGAAGAAGATGGAGGAAATGACAAAAAAAATGGATAACCTTAAGCAAATCAAAGAAGACACAAGAGAGACAAGTAAAGAAGTGAAAGAGCTGAAAAACGACAACAGACAGCTCAGGGAAGATACGGAAAAGCTGAAGAGAGAAGTGAACCAACTGAAGAAAGCGATGGAAGAAAAAGAGATAAGCTTCCTAGAAAAGAAGATAGGACAGATGGAAGAAAAAGAAAGAGAGGAAAGAAGAAATAACTTAGTAATAACAGGGCTAAGACTGAAAGAGACGGGACAAAACATGAGAAAAGAAATCGAGAAATGGGTTGAAAAGCAGTTGGAAACAGAAGTGAAGATAACAGAGGCCTATGCTATAAAGAGACAACAGATGACAATAGCAAAAACTGAGAGTTGGGAACAGAAGCAGAACGTCATGAGGAATAAAGACAAACTAAGAAATAAGACAGGGCCGAAAATCTTTGTAAACAACGACCTAACAAGGGAAGAAAGAGAGATACAGAAAAAGATAAAAGAGATAGCGAAGAGGGAAAGGTAAGAAGGAAAGACGGTAAGGGTAAGCTACAGGAAACTTCACTTTTCAACTTCAAACAAAACAAGAACTACAGAGAACCGGAATAACAGAAAAAAATCTAAAACTAGGAACAAAAAAGTTAAAATAATCACAGTATACAGTGAAGAGATGAGTAAAACAAAACAAATGTTAGAAGAGACCATAAGTGAGATAGAAAAAAGAATTGTAATAATTGGCGGCGACTTTAATGCGGGACAAGATTAAGAAGACGGAATAATGAGACAGAAGATGCGAGAAGAACAACGACGGACAAGACAGAAAATAAAGAAGTTAGAAAAACGATCGAATTCATAGAAGAGAGAGGATACGAGGTACTGAACGGGAACTGGGAAGAGGATACAGGGGAATTTACGTACGTGGGGCCGACAGGAGAATCAGTGATTGATTACGCAATAGTCAATCAACATGCATGGGATGAAGTGGGAAGATTCGAAGTGGGAAACAGAATGGAATCAGATCACCAACCGTTAGAAATAGAAATCGCCGGAGAAGAAATAAAAAGAAAAAAAACGAGAAAGAAACAATTATAAAAACAATCTGAGAAGAAGAAAGCATACAAAAGTACAACATACTGAAAGAGAAAAAGAAAAACAAAAAGACACCGAAACAAGAAAGGAGAATGAGAGAAGCGATGACAACAAAGAAAATAGAAGTAGAAGTAGGAGAAAATACGGGAAGAAATAGATGGTGGGATAAAAAATGCAAAGAAATGAAAATACTAGCCAGAAAGCAAATGAGAAAATGGAGAAATGGGAAGGGATCGAGAGAAGAATACCGAACGCAATTAAAAAAATACAAAAACACCTGTGAGAAAAAGAAGGAAGAAAAGAAAAGAGAAGAAGAAGAGGAAATTAGATCAATTAACACGGAAGAAAAAGTTTGGAAATACATAAACAGAGAAAGAAAAGTGAAAAAGATAGCAGACGAGAAGATAAGGATAGAAGAATGGGAAGAATACTAAAGATTTCCTAGACGAAAAGTACGAAACGGAAAGAAGACAGAAGGGAGAAGAAAAAAGAGAGAAGGATGAAGAAACGAAAAGCGGTAGGAGAAGATGAACTGCAAAATGAAGTGTGGATCTTTGCAACAGAAGAAATAATAGAGAAAATGAGGGACATAGTAAACAATGTCTGGCGAGGAAAGGGGTTACCAAGCCAATGGAGGATGGGGCTAGTGTGTCCGATACACAAAAAAGGAAAAAAAAAAGGTGGAAAACTACCGAGGAATAAGTCTGCTGAGCACGGAGCACAAGATCTACGCAATGATACTGGAAGAGAAATTGAAGGAAGAACTGGAGGAAAAAGAGTTGTTACCAGATGGAAAAGCGGGTTTTAGGAGAGGGAGAAGCACCATCGATAACGTGTACATCTTGAAACATCTAATAGATAAAGAACTCGATAAGAAAGGAGGGAATTTGTACGCGCTCTTTATAGACCTGAAGGCGGCTTTTGATAGTGTAAAAGAATATGGGGGTGCCTGAGAGAGAAAGGAATCAACGAGCAGCTGGTGAACAGAATAGAGGAAATTTACCTAGAAACGGGAAACAGAGTAAAAGTAATTGGGAAAACGAGTAAAAGATTCTGGACGACGGAAGGAGTAAGACAAGGATGCCCGCTCAACCCCAGTCTATTCGCGGCATATAAGACTAGCGGAGGCAGGGTGAGTGGTAGGAAACCTGAAAGTTATGGCATACGCCGATGATATGGTGCTAATAACGAGGGAGTCCAAAGAAATGAAAGGAATGATAAGATGTCTAGGAAGATACCTGAAAAGAAAGAAGCTAGAATTAAACGTGGAGAAAACAAAAATCGTGATTTTTCATTAAGGAGGCAGAGGAAAGAAAGAGGAATGGATGTGGGAAGGAAAATAACTTGAAAAAGTAAAAGAATTTAAATACTTGGGCTACACGATTCCTGTATTACCGAGCTAAAGGTAAACATGTGGTAGAGGGGTTAAGTAGCGAAAAATAGAGAAATAGAAGGTGATATAAAGAAAAAATTAGAGTAGATTTTGAGAAATGCGAGAAGAGGTATTAGAGAAAGGTAGGAAGAAAGAATTGGGCAAGGAAAAGGAGATATAGTCAGGAAAAAGAATAAATCGGCGAAGCCGGAAGATAGCGACATCTAGGAGGCGCCACAGGAAGCGGATGAACAAAGACGATAGAAACCGCTCGATCAGTCAGGGAAGCCTGGACTCTTACCTGGAGGAAAGGAAAAGAAAGAGAAAAGGGGAGGGTAGAACAGAAAAACAAGAAGAGGAGGAAGAGAATTTTTTTCAAAAAAGTAAAAAGACGGCGAGGTCTCCTGGAGTAAAGAAAACACAGAAGACATCAGAGAAAGAGAAGGAAACGGACACAGAGATGGAGAAAAAAATATTGGAGCTGTTGCAAGAGTTGAAGGAGGAGATGAAAGAAATAAGACGAGAAAACAAGGAACTCAAGAGTGAGATAGAGAGGCAGAGAGAAGAATTTAAAGAGAAGGAGAAGAGATGGGGAGAGAGAGACTGGTGGAAAAGCTGGAAGAGAGAATGGAAATCGAAGAGAGAAGAAAGAGGAAGAACAACATCGTGATAACAGGATGGGACGGGGAAAGAAAAAGTCATGTAAAAAAAAGGATGTAGAGAAGTTTTTGAAGGAAAATGTAGAGGATAGTAAAGTAAAAGATTGTTACAGGATTAACAAGGATCAAGTATTGGTGGAGATGGAGGGATGGAGTGAGAAGAAAAGAATAGTGAAGCAAAAAGGAAAATTGAGGGAGAAGAGGGAAACAAGGGGGATATACATAGACAACGACCTCACAAAAAAGAAAGAGATTTACAGAAGAAACTAAGAAGTATGGCGAAGGAAAAAAGGAAAGAAGGGAAAGAAGTAAGAGTGGGATACAGGAAATTAATAGTGGACGGGCAGCAATCTAAATGGAATGAATAGAGAGAGAGACTAGAGGTTCTCCAGTAAGAAGAAGAAGGGGAGGAGGGAAAAAGGGGGACAACGGCAAAGTAAAAAGGACAATGAAACGGGAAAAAAGAAACAAAGAAGGAAGTAGGAGGGAAACTAAGGAAGGAAGGGGGAAATCAAAGAAGGTAACGAGAAAAACAGGGGTGAGGGCACTATTTTGGAATATAGCGGGACTAGAGAAAAAAGAAGAAGATTTTTGGGACTATGTGAAGGAGTTCGATATTGTTGGATTAACAGAAACATGGTCAAAAAGCTGGGAAAAAAATAGAAAAACTGTTACCAAAGGAGTTCGAGTGGGAATGGCAAGGGGCGAGAAGGGGAAAGAAAAAAGGAAGAGCAGCAGGGGGAATAATAACAGGGGTAAAGAAAGGAATAAAAGAGAATACTAATCGAAGAGAGTAGAGGAAGGTCACATGGTGAGAAACGTTAAAATAGACAGTAAATGGTGGAAAATAGTGACAGTGTACAGCAAAGAGATGAAAGAAACAATAAGCAAGATAGAAGAAACATTAAAAGACAACAGGGAAGAACGTCTACTTCTAGGAGTGGATTTTAAGGGGAGAATTGGGGAAAGAGGAGCCAGGGATTGGGAAGAAGAGAGAGGAGAGGGAAAAAGAAAATCCAAAGACAAGAAAGAAAACGCGGAAGGGAAGAAGTTTATGGAATGGATAGAAGAGAAAGGATAGGAAGTTCTGAATGGAAATAAACAAGGGGACGAAGAAGGAGAATGGACCTACATAGGCGGTAGAGGAGAGACGGTGATAGACTACGGAATAGTAAACGAAGAAGCATGGGAAGAAGTCAAAGAATTCAGAATAGGGGAAAGAGTAGAGTCAGACCATCTGCCTATAGAGATAAGTATAGGAAGGAGGAGAGAGAAGAGAGGAGAAGAAGAAAAAATAGAGGAAATGCGGAAGGTGATAATTAAAGTATGGGACGAGCAAGGGGTGGAAGAGTATAAGAGAAGACTGGAAAATGCAAGATTTAAAGAACAAGAAGTAGGGAAAATGGAGAAAGAATTGGTAGAAATATTGGAAAAAGCAGCGACAAAAAGAGAAATAACAGTAAGAGGTGGAGGAACAAAAAGAAAGAGTAAATGGTGGGACAATGAATGTGAGCAACGTAAAAAGGAAGCAATAAAAGAACTAAGAAAGTGGAGAAAGACTAAAGGGAACAAAAGTGGCTTTTTAGAAGCGAAAAGAAGATACAGAGAGACATGCAGGGAGAAGAAGAGGCAGAAGAAGGAGAGAGAGGAGGAAGAGATAAAAGCAATAAGAACAGAGAAGGAGGTATGGAACTATATTCATAGAGAGAGAAAGAAAAAAGAAAATGGGAGCGAGGAGATAACGATGAATGAGTGGGAGGAGTACTTCATGAGGCTGCTGGAGGGAGAAAAGGAAAAAAAGAAAACGGAAATAGAGACGAAGAGAAATCGAGTAGAACCTGAAGGAGAAGAAATTACAATGGAAGAGGTGGAGAGGCATGTGAAGAAACTGAAGAAAGGGAAGGCACCAGGGAGGGATAGAATACAGAATGAGTCGTGGATGTATGGGACGAGAAGAGTGCTAAAGAGGCTGGTGGAGGTAATGAATGGGGTGTGGAGAAGAGAAGGATTCCCGGTAGGGTGGAGAGAGGGGGTAATTTACCCCATTTACAAAAAAGAAGAGAAAAATAAAGTAGAAAATTACCGAGGGATAACTCTCCTAAACACAGGGTACAAGTTGTATGCATCAATTCTGAATGAAAGGATGAGCAGAGAGATAGAGGAAAAGGGAGCATTACCAGACAGCCAAGCAGGATTTAGAGAGGGGAGGGGAACTATGGATAATGTATACATCCTGGACCATTTGACGTAGAGTGAGTTAAAGAAGAAAGGGGGGAGGGTGTATGCATTATTCGTAGACTTCAAGGCGGCCTTTGACAAGGTGGACAGAGAGAGGATGTTTGAGTGCCTGAGGGAGAAAGGGGTAAATGAATGGCTGGTAAGAAAGGTGGAGGAGATATATGAGAAGACAAAAAGTAAAGTGAAGGTAGGGGAGAGGGAAAGTGAATGGTTTGTGACAACAAAGGGAGTGTATGTATGTGGCAGATATGGACGGAATGTTAGAGAGAGCACAAGCGGGGGGGTGTGTGGTAGGTAGAAAAAAAGTGTGGAGCCTGGCGTTTGCGGATGATGTGGTAATGGTGGCAAAGAGTAAAAGAGAAATGTAGGAAATGATAAAGAGTTTAGGAAAATATGTGAAGAAGAAAAGACTAGAAGTGAATGTAGAGAAAACAAAAATGCTGGTGTTCAATAAGAGAAAGAGGAAGGACAAAGAGAGTGATTGGAGGTGGGAGGGAGAAGTAATAGAACAAGTAAAGGAATTCAAATACTTGGGGTATGTGTTCAAGGAAAGTGCCACAGATAAGGCACATATTAGAGAACTGGCAAGAAAA
This sequence comes from Diaperis boleti, assembly GCA_963583935.1. Lineage (NCBI taxonomy): Eukaryota > Metazoa > Arthropoda > Insecta > Coleoptera > Tenebrionidae > Diaperis > Diaperis boleti. Next base: position 13,755,073 of record OY757242.1, read on the forward strand.
GCGAACAAGGTGAAAGGATGTGTATGGGGAATAGGAGAGAGAAGGTGGGGAGGCGATTTTAAGAGGAGAATGATGATGTTTGAAAGTCTTATTGAAAGCGTGTTGTTATACGGAGCAGAGATCTGGGGATGGAAAGAACAAGAGGAGATAGAGAGGGTGCAAGAGAAATATCTGAGGTGGGTGCTAGGGGTGGAGAGAGAAACACCAGGGTACATAGTGAGAGAAGAATGCAAGAGGAATAGGTTGAGAGTGAAAGCGGGAAAAAGAGCGGTCAAGTTCGAAGACAGGATGGAAGGGAGGAAAGACTGTAGGATACTAAAGGAGTGAAGCAAAGAAATAGGGAGACTGAGAGAAAGAGGCGTGTGGATGAATGTAGAACTAAGTGAAAGAGATAAGGATACGGATAGACAAGAGAGGAGAGAAAGAATTAGAGAATCCAGATACAACGGGAAGTACGGAAGATGCATGATCGAGGAAGTACCGAAGTATTTGGGGACGGAGAGCGAGAAAGAAAGAAAGATGATGGCGAGGTTTAGGTGCGGAAATGAAGAGAGGGAAAATAGGTATTGAGCAGAAGATGGAGGAAGAATGTGTAGAATGTGCTATGAGGAAAGAGAGACGATTGATCATATTATGTGGAACGAGTGCAGTGAGATGAAACAAAGAGAGAGGAAAGAAAGAGAGGAAATACTGAATGTAGATGGAAGGGAAATTAAATGAATGAAAGAGGTATGGAAAAGGAGGGAGAAGGGTGAAGAGGAAAGGGGAGGGGAGAAGAAATAGAGAATTTTATTTAGTTTTTTTTTTATTATTATAATTGTTAAGTTTACTGGTATATGTATAGGAATCAGAAAGCCCGTAGGGCAATTCAAGATTTATAAATATATATAATTAAATTAAAGCAAATTCTTGGTTACATCTGGTCTTTATAAAGTTTGCCTTAAAACAACTTGTGTTATAGTGATTACTGCATATGTCTGTCATATGATGAGTGACAACTAATGACATTTCTTCATTTTATTCGTGCAAATTTCCTTCGTAACAGTAGTCAGGCATTCCTAACCACGATTATCGGAAAGTCACTATGCATTGTAACAAAGTTACAAAAAAATCCAATTTTAAATACCAAATTAATAGACGTCAGCGAAGCGACATCCACACCGCGGAGCTCTCCGTCGATTCGCTATTTAAGCAATACCGTGCACATAAAAATTAAACAAATAACTCGCCGGGAAAAATAGTTTGCACTGTCACAGCCGGATAATTTTTTCATTATCACCACCGGAAAATTAGCGCGCTCCAAATGGGCCTACTCCGGAGGTGCTACGACCCGACCTTGTCACGCCCGACCACACCCTTTCGTCGAACCGGAAACCGCCGAAAATAAATACTTCCGGTTGTCGAACCAGAATGATTTGTACGTCATCTTGACCAGCAAAGAAGTTCGGACTCCTCCGTTCCGGAGCCGATACGATGCCCGGAACCAATTTCACTGCGGAAGGAAGATAACACGATGATAAGACCTGCACCACCCTACGTCATTATCACCCAACCAAAGAGGTTCAAAACGACAGTGAAGAGTCGTGCCCGCTCCAAACAAGAAGGAAGCCGCCCAGGAAGAAGAAGCTGACTAAGGCGAGGGGCTCCAACTTCGTTCCTAGTCTTCTCCGGTAACTAGCCTACGTAATAAGTTGTCCCGGTTTTTTACTGGTCTCCGGAAGGTTGGGTTCACGCGGGGGGATCCCAGGGTCCAACGCTGGCTAAGCTTCCGGACCAACCAGACCGATCACTTCTTTTTGCTAGCTTCCCGCACCCTCCGACGCCACCGTTCAACACCGGAAGCGGAAGAGACCACTCTACCGTCCACACCGGAAGCGGAAGAGACCACCACCGTCCCACCCCGGAACAAGAAAGAGCCGGCAAGGTAGGAGCTCCAGGTGTCCACCATACTTCCCGGAACCTTTCCCACTACCCAGCCGCCACCGGCCATCGTAATAAAAGCGTCCCGACGCCACTGGTCGCACGGAAAGGAGATCTGGGCCGACAGGGGGTTTCGACTCCCCGGCTGTTCAACCGTCTGCTCACCGGAAAGCACCCGGACTGATCTCGTCTGCCGGATTCCTACCCGTACCATCCCGGATCCTAACCTCCGCGGACGAGCGTAAAAGGAACAACTGAGAGACGATAACTTTGTATTGTAAACAAGCGGGTGAATAATATTGTATATAGTGTAAATATAGGGAATACCAAAATCGCGTGAATTATTTATTTCCCCTCCCGCCAAACTTGACAGCTAACCCCCGGATTTTCCTACTCCACTGTAGTTACCCGCGGTCCCGTGGAGCATACAACGTTAAAAAACTGGCGCTCGAGGCAACCCTTACAGAAGCAAGCGTCACATTTTGGCATTTTGGCTGTAGCCCTATACAAGGAGCGGGCACGCCGAAGTCTATAGGGTGAATCTTAACTTTTGTCATCGGTCGCTCGAGTTCCGAAACTTCTGGCAACCGAACCGCCATATTCAAGGGGTGGTTGCATCATCGTGTACAGGGAGCAGCCGAACTTTTGTCACCGACCGCTCGGGTTCTGAACTAACTGAACCACCGTATAACTTTTGTCACTAACCGCTCGGGTATCGAAACCAAAACAATCGAACCACCGTATACAGGGGGCGAGTATATCAAAATCAACAGGGTGCATCGTAACTTTTGTCACCGACCCCTCGGGTTCCGAAACTTATACCAACCGAACCATCGTATACAAGGGGCGGGTACATCAAGATCAACAGGGTGCACCGTAACTTTCGTCACCGACCGCTCGGGTTTCGAAACTAAACGAACCACTGTATACAGGGGGCGGGTACACGGACGTCTACAGGATGTTCCGTAAGTTTTGTAATCGACCACTACTCACAAACGTGCAGAATCTGAACCGCCGTATACAGGGTGCAATTCGACAGGGGCATACAGGGTGAATCTCAAGTTCCGTCACCGAACTACCACCGACCGAATCGCTAAGCTTTGTAAATATATTGTAAATAGTTGTAAATAGGGGGAACATTACACTGTAACACCGAATCAACTTTATTTTTCCCTCCCGCCAAACTAGACAGTTGACCCCTGGAGTTCCGTACCCGTGGTCCCGTGGAGCATACCACGTTAAAAAACTGTCGCCTCGAGGCAACCGCCTCCGTAAACAAGCGTCGCAACATTACTGTTGATAATTGCTATTGTCATGGATAAATTTCTTTGAAATATGTTATTTTGAGCGGTTATCTAAGTAATCGTGTTGACAATTCGTTGGAACGTGTACATCGTGTAAGTCGTAACTCGGTTTTGCTACTCTAAGTCTCGTTCGTGCACTTCCCCACTCATTGCCTTATTTTTCGTTGACTTCAGTTTTGTATAAATAATAATAAATTATATTTCAAGTATGCAATAGAAATACTACAGTGACGATATTCACATAAAAGTCTGCAGAAGCCAAAAACGTTGACAGTTAGTAGGTGTCAATAGGTTGTCAGCCATTTTATTTCACTTGTAAGTGTAAAACATCATTTATGTCACATGTGAATAATGTTTGATTTCTGTAATTTATTACTCTGAATTGTGGGCCTATTTGAAAATTTACTGAAAACAGCCTACTTGTTTGCTAGTGGTATGGACTTCGGAAAGCAAAATTTCGAATTTATGGAACCCAGTAATAATTATGTCTAGCAGTACCTTATTGTTCTTTACTCGTACAGTTCATTCAAAATAGTTACGATGAAAACAAAAGTCTTCAAAAGTGACAAAACAAATATGTCGTTGTCAAATTGTTTATTGTGTAACAAAGTCACTTAAACATTCCAAGAAAAGAGTGCCGGAAGTGATGCTCGACCCTCGGAAGCGACAATTCTCCGCAGTCTAGCAAGCGCTATCCCACTGTTCGACAAGGTAAAGCTCCCTACGCCCAAATCGGCATCTTAAAAATACTTCTTGACCTCCGATCGGCATGAAACTTTCACCGTTGTAACCGGAAAAATAGCGCGCAGCTTATGCAACTTTCCGGAAGTCGCTACGACCACCTCAAGCCACCGCCCTTGTCATCGCGGGCCACGCCCTCCGCACCGAAACATTAGTGTCCAGGAAAAATGCTTCCCATTATCGGATTGGAATGGAACATCATTTTGATCAGCAAGGAAGCGCGCTCCGGACCTCACCGCTTCGGAAACGCTATCTTTCCCGGAGCCGCTGCCCCTCCGTTTGAAAAAGAATGATGATAAGACCTTCTCACTACTACATTGCAACAAGCCGCGCGCGTCGGCTAATGTCATCGTCTCCCCTCCAGCGTATTCATAAAAGAAGCTCCGCTCAGCCGCAGAGGTGCGATGTGAGTCGCTCCTCTACCGAAGAGGAAGTCCCAGCCTACGAAGGTGAGCACCCGCCGACCATCGTCCCAGTTCCCGTCCAAGTTCATGGTAACATCCCGGTACCTTCCATTACCCGACCACGTCCTTTCCGGGCTCCACTTCCGGTATCTAGCCATCGTCTGCCTGTGTTTGATTCCGGTATTTTCCGGTTGTCTGACCGCGGGGGCACTCTGCTCGCAAGCCATCCACCCGTGCGCGTTTAATCTGGACGGATCTCTTCCGGCTTCTAGTCATCGTCTGCCGGTGTTTAATTCCGGCACTTTCCGGTTGTCTGAGGGCTGGGGCACTCTGCTCCCTAGTAGTAACTAGACAAGTTTCCTGTTTTATCCCCCGGAAACCCGGACCACACCTTCCATACCCTTGTCACCTTTCACCGCCGCTACAACCATTGGGAGGGCGTCCTGCCATTGAGAGAAGAGGAAGCGACGAGGATAGTGAAGATAGTGTTGTAGAATACATTGTATATAGGATGTTCATTAAATATTGTCACTTTGTGTTAAGTTATTCTTTCCCTCCTGCCAAACTAGACAGCTGACCCCTGGCGTACCGTACTCCGTTGTAGCTACCCGCGGTCCCGTGGAGCATACCATGTAAAAAAAAACTGGCGCTCGAGGCAACCCGACCGTAGTAAGCGTCACAATTGACAATGTAAAAATTTTTGAATCGTTATATAAAAGACATTATTATCATTGTTTCATAAATGTATATCATTTAATTACGTTATTTTATAGATTTAGTTCTCCAGTAGGGCCTGAAATATCCTGAATATAAAAATACGTAATGTATCGTTATTGCTCTGCAGTGTGCTAGAGAGCGCCACACTGTTGATGCTAAATTAGTGCAATGCATCCGTTGCAGGACGTAAAATAATTCTTTATGTACAACTTGTATTATATAAAATTAAAGCCAAGGACTAATGCATCTCCCCTTGGAAGTAAATTTTCATCTAATATATAAAAATCTCGTGTCACGGTGTTTGTGGTCGAACTCCTCCGAAACGGCTCTACCGATTTTTATGATTTTTTTTTTGTATATTTGGTAGACATGAGAATAGGTAGTAAAGTATTTTTCACATAGACATGGGGGCCTAGAGGGTATGAGAATAGGTGGTAAACTATGTTTCACATGGACATGAGGGCCCAGGAGGCCCCCTTAGGCTGGACCGATTTTTATTTTTATGATTTTTTTTGTATATTTGGTAGGTATGAGAATAGGTCGTAAAGTATTTTTCACATGGACATGGGGCCCCGTTGGGCTGGACCGATTTTCCGAATTTACTGATTTTTATGTTTTTTTTTTGTATATTTGGAAGGTATGAGAATAGCTCGTAAAGAATTTTTCACATGGACATGGGGCCCCCTTGGGCTGGACCGATTTCCGACTTGACCGATTTTTATGATTTTTTTTGTATATTTGGCAGGTATGAGAATAGGTGGTAAAGCATTTTTCACATGGACATGGGGGCCCAAAGGGCCACCTTGGGCTGGACCGATTTTTCGGCTCTACCGATTTTTATGATATTTTTTTTTTTTTTTTTGTATATTTGGTAGGTATGAGAATAGGTCAAGTATTTTTCACATGGACATGGGGACCCAGGGGCGCCTTTTAACCGATTTTTAATATCTTTGATTTGTTCGATTTGTCTCCGCTCCAAATAGCAGAATGACTATTAAAACATGGACATGGGGGTCCGGGGGGGCCCCTTGGGTTTATAAGTCAAGAACGGCTTTTATGATTTTTTATTTGTTTTATTTGTCTCCGCCCCGAATAGCAGAATAAGTATTAAAACATAATACATTATTATAACATTTAAAAAAATTGAATTTAATTCGGCTAATAAGTTAACAACCCATTTATTGATTCGGAGGCGGTACAAAGTTCGCCGGGTCAGCTAGTAATATAAATTATTTACTTCAATATTAACTCTCAGAGTTTGAGATGTTTAAAGCAACATAACTTTGCTTCTAAAATAGATTTTAAAAATTTATTTCCAGTCCGACACGCATTTAACCTTTATTCATTTGGGTTTTTAAATTCGTGGTGATATTTGAAATAATAACTTTGTAGTATGACAAGAACTAAACCCTTACAAAGCCTAAGTTTAATAAACACTACTTACGACTGAACTCAACAATAACCTTTCAATTAACTCATTTATTTTGTGCCGCATCTTTTGTAGATACTGATGATGTAGAGGATAGTAGATATGCAGCGTTCCAAATGTTTTTAATATTGCAGTGGTCCCACAGACATCCACTAATTACTTGGTAAGTATGTGTACAATTTGCATTTTCAAAAGTAAAGAAACTTAAAAATTATTGTAACGAAACGAAATCTTTCATGTTTTAAAAAATATATTCTGCTCTACCATACTCATATTAACACAACTAATTACTTTGGAATAAAATAAACTTACTCGTATTTCTGTTTATAGAGATGCACAATTTAATGAAGGCTGCCTCAAGTGCTGTCACTATTTATGACCGCCTTTAGATTTAATCACTTCTCCTGATCCTAATCTAAAGTGATACTGGTTTTGAAATTGGAACTGGCGTCGGTAAGTGTTGGAACGATCGAACGAACAAACAAGGACTTACTAATTGTCCACAGTTGTGATCACATGACCGGTATGTAATTTAAGTAAGTATTTCGCTTTTGCAAAATCGAAGAAGGAGAAGCTATGTGACGAGTGTTTTGGGATGTAAATACTTGAAACGGATTGCGAGTGAACTGCGATAAGATTAGATTCTTGGTATATCGACGCTGTTTGGTTTTAAGATCTGTTGGAATCAATGGATAATATTTTTAGCTATCATAAATTGATTTTATCGTTACTATAAAACTTCGGCTTCGGAATTCTTATCAATGTTTGACATTGGGCGCTAAATGGTATGTAAAAAAACAATTAAAAATAGTTCGATCATATACGGGCTGCAGAATATCCAGGTAGTATTCAACATTATTACTAACACGTCAAAACGGAATTTATTAACTTCAAATATTACAAATCAATCAAACATGAATTCAACGAACACATCGTTTCTTGATCAACAAAAGCGGTCTACCCCAATCTACAGCGATTCGTTCGCCACCAAAGAGTTCCCTGTTCTATTTTCTAATAAAGTCGCAAAGGGTGCCACACGAAGCTAAGAGTCCACGCTGTGTGACACAGGATCGTCACAAGGGAAAACATATTTAACCAACGCACCTGAGAGCTGTTGAGTTGAAGGGCAACACACCACCTCGTCTCAGGAATAAAATTCGAAATATTATAAAGTGTTAAAATTTGCAAATTCAATAATTCAAAATTCACAAAATCAGGAATTTGAAGTATGAAGTGCTAAAATTTGAAAATTCGATAATTCAAAATTTACAAATTCAGGACTGAAATACAGGGTAGGGTGCCCATTTTATCTGTTAAGATATAGACAACATATTAAATATTTTACAAATCACTTTGCGTAAACTATTTATTTTTTAATTACAGAATCATAGTGGGTCTAAAATTAAACTCAAAACGTCAATTCAAATAATTCTTTTAATCAAATACGAAATGTAAATCCTTAAAAAAATAGTTGTTGACGGAATGTTTAATATGTTGCCTACTTCTGAATCTTCAGGCGTGAACAGATAAAATGGGCACACTGTATACAAATTCAGGATTTCCGCGATTTAAAATTTACAATTTCCACATACAGTGTTGACCCTTATTACAGGAGGATTAGAATGTCATTAAAAAATTGGCAATTGGGTTTGAATTTTAGTGATGTGTTGATTCTGAAATCTTGAATTTCTGAATTAGCAAATTTTGAGTCTTTGAAATCTTGAATTCCGAAATCAATTTCGAATCTGACATCTTGAATTTGGGAATTTGAGAGGTCACAATTGCAAATTTTGAGTCTTGAGTAACGATTTTAAACAACAAATCTTAACATCCTAGATTTAGGACAAATTTTGAATTTTTAGTCTTCAATTAACGAATTTTGAAATTGTCCACTATACTCATCGACTCACTAAAATTTATTGACATTAATTACTATTAATTTTGAATTTCTGAGTTTGGGAAGATGCAAATCTGAAATCGTGGTTTTAAATAGTTAAAAATCTCGAATTTGCAAATTATAAACTTTTAAAATTAAATTATGTTGGAAGTTTTGAATTCCAAAATTCTAACATTTTGAATGGCTGAAATCACTATAATGTCTGAAATTGAAACATATAAATCTTTCAAATTTTAAAATCTTGAATTCCTGAGTTTGCAAATTTTAAGTACCTACCTATTCATAATTTTGAGTTCGTAAATTTTCAATTGAAGTGTTTACATCCGACATCTTGGAAAACATGATTTTGAAAATTTTTAAATTTCAAATTGCTGATATTCTGAATCTGTCTGAATAGAGAAAGTTTGTTAGAATTTGTAAATCTTGAATTGTACCAATCCTATATCGGTAATATCAAATTCTTGAATTAATTTAGAGAATTTCAAATCTGACATCTTGAAAATTCAAATAGAAATTTTCAATTTCGAGAATTATCGGTGAACAAGATTTTGGAAAATTTTAAATTCTCAATTTGGAAAACTACCAAATTTTTACAATACATTTTAAATCGTTCAAAACTGTGCATGCTGAAATTTCAAGATTAAAAAACATCTTTGAGATTTTAAGTTCTGAAATTTGAAATAATTACAATTTTGATATTGCAATGCAATCTTATTAATCTTACTAATTAATATTACTAATTAATCTACTACCAATTACTAATTTTAAAATTTTTGAAATTTTGTAATCCTGAGTTTAGAAATTTGCAAATCTTGAAACTTTGACATTCTTATTTTGGAAAATTTAAATCGTTGAAGTTCTTGAATTCCGAAATGCTAATACAATTTCGTATAGATCAAATCTGGAATTGCTGAAATTGCTATTTTTTTATTTTTGATATTTTGAATTGAATTTGGGTTCCAAGCAATTCTTGAATTTAAGAATTTGAGAGTTTGCAGTTGCAAATTTTGGATAGAGGAAGTAATTAAAGAATTTCTTTTTTTTTGAGTTATTTTAAATTAGAAAACACGATTTTGATCCTGAATTCCTGAGATTGGAAAATTTAAAATTTTGAATAAATGAACTTAATTTTTAATTGCTGAATTTCTAAATTTTTGATTTTTAGTATTGTGGATTCCTAAGTTTGTGAACTTGTTGACATCGTTATTTTGGAAATTTATATCGTTCAATTTGTGTTTTCCTGATTTTACAAATTTTAAATCTTTGTAATCCTAAATTTTTATTAGCAAACGTCACAAAAGTGACAACTCATTGACAAGGTAAAACTGTTACTTTATCTGATTAGGCTCATAAAGTAGGCAAAAGGTTTTACTTACAAAGTGACACTTTTACCTTGTCAATGAATTCTCACTAAATTATTGTTTCCTAATTTATTGAAAGTATCAAGGGGGGATTATTTCTGTCATATTATTTTATTAGTAAAATAATGAAGTTCATTATTGTTCTAGTCACAAAATCATGTCGTTCTAAATAGTGCGTTAAATACCAAAATATAAACATTTTGATACGCTTGAAGAAAAATAATAATAAATAATAATTTGCAAATTTTGAAACTTTGACATTCTTATTTTGGAAAATTTAAATCGTTGCAGTTCTTGAATTCCGAAATGCTAATACAATTTCGTATAGATCAAATCTGGAATTGCTGAAATTGCTATTTTTTTATTTTTGATATTTTGAATTGAATTTGGGTTCCAAGTAATTCTTGAATTTAAGAATTTGAGAGTTTGCAGTTGCAAATTTTGGATAGAGGAAGTAATTAAAGAATTTGTTTTTTTTGAGTTATTTTAAATTACAAAACACGATTTTGATCCTGAATTCCTGAGTTTGGAAAATTTTAAATTTTGAATAAATGAACTTAATTTTTAATTGCCGAATTTCTAAATTTTTAATTTTTAGTATTGTGGATTCCTAAGTTTGTGAACTTGTTGACATCGTTATTTTGGAAATTTATATCGTTCAATTTGTGTTTTACAATAACAACAATAATGAACTTCATTATTTTACTAATAAAATAATATGACAGAAATAATCCCCCCTTGATACTTTCAATAAATTAGGAAACAATAATTTAGTGAGAATTCATTGACAAGGTAAAAGTGTCACTTTGTAAGTAAAACCTTTTGCCTACTTTATGAGCCTAATCAGATAAAGTAACACTTTTACCTTGTCAATGAGTTGTCACTTTTGTGACGTTTGCTGATAAAAATTATTTGTTTTGTATTTATATTCTGTATAAATTATTATAATAAGAAATAGTAAATTGTTTTATTAGGAGCAAAAGTGTGGCTTTTCGTGGCAAGTCTGTAGGTTTGACAAATACAAACGAGCCACGAAAAGCCACTTTTCTCTGAATAAAACATTAAACTTTTTCTTTAAACGCCGGAAATCTGACAATTTGTTTGATTTGATAGAACTTTACTGACCACCAGCAGCGCATAAAGTAATTTCAAGGTTATTTTATGCGCCGCCGGACCACTTTGTCTGTGACGGCAGAGAAATGGTCATTTGACTTCTTTATTTTTATTATAATTTTTTCTTTCATTTATGTCTAAAGTTTTAGTCCCATGAGTACATAGCGCTCTTCGCATTCTTCGTTTATCTCCCGAAATCATTCGAGTACGAAGTAAAATTAGCACAGTTCTGGCTTATTTTTTGGAGCTGCTGCAAGTCTTGCTTCATGGTATTTTTGAGATCGAATTGGTTTCATTCTTCTAACATTTCTACCATACTGAGAAAAAAATGATTTCCCTCACATTTTAAAGTCCTATACAAAAATACTGTCATACCGCCACTCTAGGAGGTTTATCATACGCGCTATCACTTAACTTCGCTCTACGGTATCTTTACTTGCCTTACAGCCCGATTTCATGTTCTGGGTCGTAATTTGCGATTAGGTGCAATGGATTAGGCAGTAAGGCTCAATTTCATGTTTCATTTCACATCAAATTGATCCTTACTGACTGGTTCTTAGTTACGCCGTTTCCATAGCAACCGGCACTTGCGACCAGTCGCAAGCCAACATGAAATCGGGCTGTTATTCAATAATAATTATATGTATCATTGATTATGACTGACAGTGACATTAATAATAGTAACATCTGTCATCGGCGCGCCAGTTTCTTATGTCAATACATGGCTGAAAACCGCATCCAAATTGATTGAAATTAGGGTGCATAAACGCACAGAAAAGACATACAAAAATTAGGCAAATTGTTGTTTTAGGATCAGTAAAGATGTATAGATATTCGCTTAGTTTCCACTCGCCATCTAGTTCCCTACTGATTTTTATGTCCATGTTGTGAGTACACTCTTGTTGGTTCCGGCACTTTTTGAAAATAAACATGAAATGAAATGTCAACGACGTCAACGAAACGTCAAATTCGAAATTTAAAAAAATAAACACGAAATTATTATTTGGCCAAGTGATCGCCCAGGGAGGCAGCAGCCGCCACCCCCAACTGAAGCGTTGCCCCCGGTAAGAACAACCCTGAAAGCAACGCGGCCACTCTTAGCGGCAGCAGCACCTCCACCCCAGACGACGACGCCCCTGATGCCGCCCCCGACGCTGATTCTGATATGGAAACATCAGAGACGGAAGCTAACCACACCGAGACTGCCGCCACAGCCACCGCCGCTACCACCCCCAAAGGAAAGGAAGAATCCCTCCCATAAACGTGTTGAACTCCCGACATTGGATCGGGATCTACACAGAAATGCGATCCAAGGGTAGAAACCACCATCGGGTCACAGCGACCGCAGATGGTGCCATTAGAATTTATACCACTACAACTGATGATTTCAGAAAACTCATTAGCCTCCTGAGGAGCTGCAACGTGAAACATAACAGTTCCCAATGGATTCTCCGCCCAGGAGGTCTACGACGACCTAGTGGACCAAGGCATCAGGGTCATCAAGTCTAGCAGGATGCACCGGCGAGAACAGCGGCCGCCACTGCTGATGGAATTGGTACAAGGCCAGAAGGAGGCCATCCAGAAAATCCGACACGTGTGCAACGTGTCGGTGAAAATCGAAGAACCCCGAAAGAAGAAGGGAGTCAACCAGTGCCACCAGTGCTGCAGGTTTCACCACACGCAGCAATTCTGCATTGCCGGACACCGTTGTGTTAAATGTGGCGCAGCACACAAAACGGAGGACTGCAACAAAGATCGCTCCGCCCCCGCCAAGTGCGCCAACTGTAGAGGGCCTCACACTGAAAGCTACAGAGGGTGCCCCAACTTCTCCAAGCCAAAGAAGGGCCCAACCCAGCAGGCAACCGCTCCCAGGAAAATTCCACCTCCAACAACCGCCCCCGGCACCGCTACGTGGGACAAAGTCGTTGGAGGAGCGAAGACGACAAAAACCGAGGCCCAGGAAAAGGCTGAATTCACCAGCCACAAAAACAACATTTTGACAACGATCCTTGCAGCAAAAAGCCTTGATCGCCCTTGCCGGTCAATTAACCAACATATTTTCTTATTTTTAGATGGATAGAAGCTTCCTTATCCCACTTCCCTTCAGATTGCCTTCTGGAACGCCAATGGAGTTCAAGCAGCTCGTAACGAGCTCGAAGAATTCATCACCTGCCATGGAGTGGACGTCGCATCAAACTCCAGGGGGAAACCAGGGATCCCAAAATCTAGGACTTCACACTTCATAGAAACGATCGACCTGGAGGCACACCGATTTACGTAAGAAACGTAATTCAACACTGTGTTGCAGCCGTTTCAGATCTTCAAAACCTGGAGATCACTGGGATAACAGTAACCACTGCGAATGGACCTTCAGACTTCTCGAAGACGATCTGCGGGAACTGATGGAACATTCCAACCATCGCGGCATTCAACTTCAATGCCAAACACCTGGATTGGCGCAGCCGATCGACAAACCTCAATGGCCCCGGACGAGCCGACATACCATAACTATCAAATAGGAGTCCCCGACACTCTTGACATCGCCATTGTCAAGAACATTGCCCACCAAATTCAGCTCTCTGTGGCCTCAGAACTCAGCTCGGATCACAGCCCCGTCTTGATGCACATAGGGACAGAACGACCCAGTTGAGAGACATACCAGGAGGGTGAATTGGACAGAATTCGCCGCCCACTGTGAAGTCAAGCTTTCGACGCTCCATGGTTCGTTAAAAACGAACAACTCCGCCGAGAGGCCGGGCTCCCTCTGATGAAGGAGTTCCTCCACGAGATCGCCGTTCGGACCATCAAAAAGGCCGAAAAACACCCAAATTCACTGGTCAGACAGGCTGTCGACTACGACGAGAGTGGACCATCTAGAAGAAAGCGGCCCAGAATGGCGATGCTAGAAGCGTGACAGCTTCACTGACCCTCGCGACACCCTTCAGGTAATAACCTCTCCTAAAGGAACCAGGAATAGGTAAAACCCTTTTTTTCTTTATTCGATGTCCCAAAAGAGGCATCCGGCGTTCTCGTTATGTCGGCACCCATTGCCTTTATTCGAGACGTCATCGTCAGTCCGAAAAGAGCAAAATTCTTAAACGAGTCCTGGGGGTCTACCATTGAATCGATCGAGTGAGTGTGATGGTATTGTTGGTTGTCTACATTACCGTACTTCGAACATTATTGTAAATAAACTTATAACTTGGTCTAAAGGGCCTAAACCGTAGATTGTCTAAATTTAAACGTCTTTCAAGTAACAACGAAGCCTCCCACACTCATTTCATCGTTATCAAGTCGTAATAACACTCACAAAACTGACGTCATTTTATTTACATTTCTCATCGTAAACAAACACAAGCAAATTTCGCTTAAAAATCGATGACTTTTCTCGGATGCCAATTTGTGTGTGACTTATTTGACATTTCGCGTGAGTTGAAAAATTCAATATGTAAATACTCAAATAAAGTGTTGAGAGTGTTGTAAAACCCTAAATCTCTTATATTGAGTTAAAAAAGGAATAAATATTTAATTTAGTGTATTCCCCGCCTTGAAAGAGTGAGGTTATGTCTGTTTATTGTTTGTGTAGCAGATATGTAGTAGGGTGCATTGGGTTAATTGTATTTTAACATTAGTTCGTTGTATAGTTTGTGGCCTTAAACAGCTAAAGACAAAATGGAGGATGACTTTGTTAAGTTCCTGTATAATATAGAACACCTTAGAAAAGTTAGAGAAAGGTAAGTAAACATACACTCTCTACTAAGTACTTAAATGATTGTTTTTTTAAGATTTTTACAATGAGTATGGAGTACCCAGCATTAATTTTTCATTCTTTAATTATTCTTTATGATTGTGTATATACAGGGTGTTTCGTAAGTAAACGGCAATACTTAATACACTACAACTAGTGGAAGCTAAAGAAACGTTATTCTGCAGTTTTTTCTGAAAAAATTCAAATTTAATTTTTTCTGCAATTTTTCGTAAAACACGACAAAACAAATTTGTAATAATAATAGAACGCCACTGAGTGAACGTCACATTTGACAAATTTCTCGCCATGATCTAACATCGATAACTTGATACCGGAAGTTTTTTAATTTTTTAAAACGTCTGGTTTAAAAATGCCGATGGTTTTAAATGGACCAACAGAAAGATGAATTTGCACTAAATAATATATCTTTCTGTTGGTCCATTTAAAACCATCGGCATTTTTAAAATTTAAAATTAAACAACTTCCCAAGACATTTCTCTTATCCTTGATATTCATAATCTTGGAGATTGCCGTTTACTTATGAAACACCCTGTAGATATAAGAAATAAAATGTTGATATTAAGCCTAAGTTATTGTAAAACAACCTTGCTCCACACTTTCGATTATTTCTGTGGTCCAATTACACTATTTGATTGGTCTGACACTCCTCCTGTAATAACACCCCCTGAGTGAGTGAGTGAGGTGGTGTCTTTAGCTGTTTAAGGGCACAAACTATACAGCGAACTAATGTTAAAATATGGTTAAAATCAGTTAAAATGCAATTAATCCAATGCACACTACTACATAAACAATAAACAAACATAACCTCACTCTTTCTTAACCAAGGCGGGGAATAAGCTCTAAATTAAATATTTATTCCTTTTTTAACTCAATATTAGAGGTTTAGTTTATTTACAACACTCTCAAGACTTTATTTGAATTTAGATGTGGACTTTTTCAACTCACGCGAAATGTCAAATTTCACGAGAATCATCGATTTTTAGGTGTGTTTGTTTACGATGAGAAATGTCAATAAAATGACGTCACTTTTGTGAGTGTTATTACGGCTTGATAATCTTGTAAAGAGTGTGGGAGACTTCGTTGTTACTTGAAAGACGTTCGAATTTAGGCCATCTACGGTTTAGGCCCTTTAGACTAAATTATAAGTTTATAATAAGTTTATTTACAATAATCTACAAAGTACGGTAATGTAGACAACCAATTATACCATGTCACTCACTCACCGGTTTCAATGGTAGACCCCCTGGGCGCTGACTGGGGAAATCACCCTACCGGTGGCGTCAACAGTTGGCAAACAGGGCCTATCACTTTTGCCGCCAGTAACATCATTGCTGGCCGACGAAAAAGATAGAGGTTAAGAGGTCACATGACTTAAAATCTCAGACAAACAGCGCAACGCATCTGACTTTCGATCTGGTAAATTAATATTATATTCTTCGACTATTATCGAACGAACCATGTTAAAATTTCAGCTGTACTAAAATGGTTTGAAAATTATTTTTTTTTATTACTAAAATTAGATTCCTGTATTACTGAGCTGAATATAAACACATGGTAGAGAGGTTAAGTAGCGAAAAATAGAGAAATAGAAGGTGATATAAAGAAAAAATTAGAGAAGATATTGAGAAAAGCGAGAAGTGATATTAGAGAAAGGTAGGAAGAAAGAATTGGACAGGGAAGAGGAGATCTTCGCGATTCCAGCTAGGGGCAGACCGCCCTCTGGTGACGAGTTTGTAAACGGTCAAAGGCGGATAGTGCTGGATTGCGCGCATTGAGTTAAACGGTTGTGGTGAGTTTAATTGTTTATATACCTTGTTAAATATGCCTCGATTAAAATCAAACAATCGAAACTATTGTTTTTAATTACTTTTGAATAGCCGGTAAGAAAAGGGACCTTATTTTTCAGTTTTTCTCTGCCAAACAAAAAAAACTTTTGATCGTCAACAAATTCGGGAGTCAAGAGTTCATCGACAGATGAAGAGCTTGGGAAAAAGCCATCAAATCAAATAAAAAAATTACACAATACATGAGATTCTGCTCCCTGCATTTCAAAGCAGATGATTTTTTCACAGATGTTCCAGATAATAAGTTTCCCAATTTTAAGCTGACCAAACGTACTCCTTTTGGGAGTATGTATATTTTATGAGCTGTACTCCGGAGGATAGTTCTACTGCAAATGTACTCCCTTTTTATTCAAATGTACTACCTGTACTTCTTTTCCTTTGTATCTTAATTTTTCGGCAGACATCATCGATTTGTCTCGTTTCTGTGAGCGCGTTTCTATACATAGATGGTAGGTAATAATCATATCATGTTTGTTGAGGTCTTTCTTAGTTTCGCCTTTATATTTGATACGAGAGTTCAACAAGAATTTATTGAAAAGTTATCCTTCAGTAAATAAGGTAATTATGAATCAATTACATAAAAAATTACTTCAGTTTTCATATATGTATAGAGAAAAAAAAAAGGTAAGTTAAGCTCAGAAGGGCAGGGACCTACAGAAAGAATTTCCTTCTATCCATACATATTCAATGGAAAAATACAATTTTTTAAATTACAGCCCCCCGGGCGATACCTATACTATATATGTACTCCTTTCTCGTCAACAATAAATAGTCAGCTTAAATTTCTAAGTTAACCCTTGTGAGGGACCAGTTTTTATTAGATGAAACAATTTGTTCTGTGCGGAAATGGCGGAATCCAAGACGAATATAGATAAATCACCCCGATATACTAGAACAGGTGGATGATGTGCCACTGTTGGAAATAGCTGAAGAAGATGTACATGAACAAGTGCGTTTTTTACTCCTGGAAATATCTAGGCAAGATGTACATGAACAAGTTGCAGCTTAATACAGAACATACTCAAGCTGAGAGGTCGACGAATGATGTAACAACCTTCACATAACCAATCGTTAAAAGCAAGGTTATGTTACCATCCGCCTTTGGCGGCCATGTTTGTGGCGGGAATCTTAACTTGAATAGTCAGGAAAAATAATAAATCGGCGAAGCCGGAAGATAACGACATCTAGGAGGCGCCACAGGAAGCGGATGAACAAAGACGATAGAAACCGCTCGCTCAGTCAGGGAAGCCTGGACTCTTACCTGGAGGAAAGGAAAAGAAAGAGAAAAGGGGAGGGTAGAACAGAAAAACAAGAAGAGGACGAAGAGAAATTTTTTCAAAAAAGTAGAAAGACGG
Organism: Diaperis boleti; assembly: GCA_963583935.1. Taxonomy (NCBI): domain Eukaryota; kingdom Metazoa; phylum Arthropoda; class Insecta; order Coleoptera; family Tenebrionidae; genus Diaperis; species Diaperis boleti. The sequence continues at coordinate 13,772,927 of OY757242.1, forward strand.
CGAGGTCTCCTGGAGTAAAGAAAACACAGAAGACATCAGAGAAAGAGAAGGAAACGGACACAGAGATGGAGAAAAAAATATTGGAGCTGGGAATTGTTCACAATGATGTTGACACCAATGGTAATGTTAAAGAGTACGTAACCCTGAACATAACATCATGTTAGAAAGCAAAAATATTTTAAATCCTACCATCACTCTTAAACATTGCTGTCCTACGCGCATGCGTCGAACGAGTTTTTTGACAAGTTTGTGGAGGCGAAATTTGAAAGAAACATGATTGACATTGAATTAGTGCAAAATCACCCATATCTTTATGATAAAAAGCAGAATGTTTTCAATAATTTAATAATTGTGTTTACTTAATGCTTCTTCTGTAATAAAGGCACCACAATGTACAACATGGACTTGATATGAACTCTTTTTAGCGTTTATTATTTGCACTTTTAGTTTAGACTGTTTAGAGGTTATAGTCGACAACCTGTCAATTAATACAAAGCTCAAACATTAAAACCGTACAAATGTAAAAATAAAAACAAAAATTCTCTAGTGCTAGTTAACATTCATTATGAACACGCTATTCTTAACATTGTCATTACCACTAACATTACGTTAACATTAACATCATTGTGAAACAGGTATTACTTAATGACTTGTAACTGTATAAACAGTTTGAGTAATTTCGTAAGTCTCGGACAGGCACAAAACCCTAAGTTGCTGACTACATTCGCATTATAAATATGAACATGTTATAAAGAAAAACCAAAGAAAGCACTTTAACAGCAGAAGAACTGTCAAAATACTATGGCAATATAGCAGATGAAATAGTACAACAGATAGAAGAGACTCTAAATTCGCCAAGAGACTATCTTGCAAAATTGACGATAAATAACACAAACTCATGTTATTTATATGAATGCAGCCCTCAGGAAATATTAACAACAATAAGAAATCTGAAAAGTAAAAACACAACAGATGTGTACGAAGTATCGACAAAAATACTGAAAATAGCAGCAGAAGAAATTGCATATCCTCTATCCGTTGTAATAAATAAATGTTTTACTGAAGGACACTTTCCAGAGAAATTGAAAATCGCTAAGATAATACCAATATATAAGAAAGATGATCCAAACGTCTGCGGAAATTTTAGACCCATCTCTATTCTACCCGCGTTCTCAAAAATATGGGAAAGTCTAATAAAAGAACGAATAATGAGATTTTTTGACAAGAACAGTTTTTGGAGTTCAAGTCAACATGGATATAGGAAAAATCACTCGGTTACTACCGCAGTTGTCAACTTGTTGGAAAAAGTGTCCAATTCTCGTGACAAAAAAGAGGATTGCCAACTTACATGCTGTGATCTGTCAAAAGCATTCGACACCATCAGCCACAAAATTCTTTTAGAAAAGCTCGAGTTTTACGGAGTACGTGGCAACGCAAACAAAATGTTGGAGTCGTATCTTGGCAATAGAATGCAAATAGTGGAGTGGAAAGAAAGAGAGATCGGCGCAGGTTCAGGTGAACCACGGGGTACCACAAGGGTCAGTGGTAGGCCCCCTCCTTTTTCTCATCTATATTAACGACTTACCATTTAATATATCCGATACGAACACCTACCTCTTCGCTGATGACACATCATTTCTATCGAAGGGCGCTACGGAGGAAACAATCGAAAACAAAACAAAAGAAACATTACGAGCAACAAAACAATGGATGAACTCCAATAAATTGTCTTTAAATGAAGAGAAAACCCAACGCTTATCATTTAACTGGAAAACCCACCAGGAACCAATAAAATTTTTGGGGTTAAAAATTGACTCGAAGTTGAAATGGTGCGAACATATAGAAGATCTCTGTAAAAGGTTGCCATCCGCACTATATTGCCTACGACGGCTTACAAGGATAAGTACTTACAAAGCATCGCGAATCTACTACTTTGCAAAGATTCATTCGATTTTACAATTTAGAATCATTTTCTGGGGGACAGCAGTGGAAGCAGAACGTGCTTTCACCCTACAAAAAAGGAGTCTTAGATTATTAGCAGAAGTAGGTGGAAGACAGAGTTGCAGAGAAATCTTCAAAGAACATAAAGTACTCACCTTGGCAAGTTTGTTTATTCTGGAAACGGCCAAATATGTTCATAATAATAGAAGCAAATTTAATTTGAACGGAGAATACCACGACTACAGCACAAGAAATAGGTACAATGTGAAAATACCCTACCATAGAGTCACAGCTTCACAAGGTGTCCACTACTGGGGAGCCAAAATCTATAATAAGTTACCGAAGACATACACAAATTATTCATCAGCAAAATTTATTCGCGCAGTCAAAGGACTCCTACTTCGAAAAACAATTTATACCGTTGACGAATTTTTCGCAATTTAAATTTATGTTGTTTGTTTATAACGTGTTTTTAAATTTATACTGTTTGTTTATAACGTGTTTTTGTGACATACATATTCGTTGTGTTAACAATCAAATTAATTTTGACTTTTCATGTAATTTTTATTACACTGAATAAATGGATATTATTATTATTATTATAGAATGACCATCTAACTACCTGTCCTAGACCTTCGGACACACCCACCCTGTAGACACATACATACCTATGATGAAAGGGGTGAAGATCACAGAGGTTTTGCACAAATTAGTCTTGATCGAACTTTTATTCCTTCACCTACAGCGGCTGAACGAACAATACATAATGAGCACAGTTTTTAATTCATCGTCCCAGTTTGGTGTTAAAATACACTTCTTGGCGCCTCGATGACTTCATCGCAACGTGCGATAACAGTCCGCCGTATCGGCTTTCAATCACGGTCGATGAATTCGGAGGAAAGAAATGCTCACACACCAATTTCTCACTAAAGATGCTAGAAGAATATGATGACGTGAAACATGTAGTAATAATGCATTCGGATTGAGGTCGGTCAACTTGGCCCCCGACTTTTAATTTTTTAATATTTTATTATTGTAATCAATTGTGCTCGTTTTGTACTCAATTGTGCCGCTGTTTGTTTCAATTGTGCTCCTCTCTAAATAACAAAAAAACGTGAAACAAATCCGGGGGCCAAGTTGACCGTCAGCCCCCGGTTTTTTTACGTTTTTTAAAAAATATTAGGCTTATTCAATTGTGCTCGTTTTGTGCTCAATTGTGCCGCTGTTTGTTTCAATTGTGCACAATTGAAACAAACAGCGGCACAATTGAGCACAAAACGAGCACAATTGAATAAACCTAATATTAAAAAAAAAAATAAAAAAAACGGGGGCTGACGGTCAACCTGGCCCCCGGATTTCTTTTGCGTTTTTTTGTTATTTAGAGAGGAGCACAATTGAAACAAACAGCGGCACAATTGAGCACAAAACGAGCACAATTGATTACAATAATAAAATATTAAAAAATTAAAAGTCGGGGGCCAAGTTGACCGACCTTTCGGATTGTTGTGGCGGTCAAAATAAGAACACTCACGTGGCTGCCGATGTGCATGGTTCCCTAAATCTATAAGTTATTGACCATAAATTTCCAAAAATTATCACTATTAGACGATGCAAGCGATGCAAGCCTTTTTGGATATTATTTTGGGGATATGTGCGAATTTCTAAGAAGACGGAGTAAAGATAACATTAAATTAGCATTGTTACTTATAATGCAGGTATAAGGTGCAACTGTCCCATTCCAAACATCCGATTCACCAAGCAATGTTGTCTGTGTCATCCGATTAGTTATAAATTTCTACTCCGGCGGATTACCCTGCCCACAATAAGTTTGGTATTTCTACTCCGGCGGATTACCCGAGCTACTGTATATAAGTTTGTTGAACAATTAATATTTGTATTAGTATTGAGCAATGCAATTCTTGGTACTGTATATATTATATTCCACCCTGCTGCAGTAATGCTTTCTAACGAGTGAGCAACAAAATTTCTGATCGCAGTTGACTAAACGTACTTTATCCGCAAACGTCACAAAAGTGACGATTTATGTTCGTCCATTGTAAAGTAAAGTAGACAACAGGTGTTATTTTATGTGCTTAATGAGATAAAGTAAGTGACACTTTTACCGTGTCAGTGAATTCTTTCAAAATATTACTAAATTGTTGTTTTCTAATTTATTGAAAGTGATACTGGCGAGGTAAAAGCGCCTGAAAAAGGCATTCTACGGGTTCCGCTCAAGTGAACTTTTGCAAAAGATCGCTGATTTTGTTGCTCACATGTTGTTCTGAACATACTGATTACATTTTTACAGGGGACGTACAGGGGAAAACGACCTCAGTCCACTTTTGTCAGAAAATTAGGTTGAGGCGCCATCTTGTACCATTTTGAGAGTACTATCAGATAGTCGAGACGGGAAAGGCAAATGCGACTTCGGTCCAGAGAAAAATATGTTAAAAAATCCATTATACCAGAGAGTAGGTAAACAATAGAGGAACCATACAATGATGAAAGTCGTGTCACGAAAATGATTTTCACTCCCAGATGGCGTAACGAATTTTATCCGATTTTGTCGCCTCCTGCCATCTGTTAATCACAATTATAACTGTTTTTTACTCAGCGCCTTCTGGTGGTCGGAAACATAAGCTTAGCGGTTATAATGTTTGTGTTCAGATATATGTAAACACAGGAGTTCCGATAACAAAACGATTGTTACCACAAAGAACGAATGGCTTTCTAGAATTACGTTGCGCTGCAGGTCCAGATATAAACAATAACAAAAATTATACGACCACAACTAAGCAACTGAACTTTTAAAAGACTTGGAGCTGCATTTTTTAAGGTACTTTTAGACGGTCAGTTCAGTTTTCCGTTCAGTTTCAGCGCACTAGTATCGAAATATATTAGGTATTATTTTAACGTTTATTTTTTTGTCGAGCGTTTATTCCTTTTTTATTGCTCATGCAGAAAAATAGTATCTTTGCAACCTTTATTCCGGTTGAAAATGTACAAATAAATTGTTAGATTATATTAAAAACAATAAGTATAATTAATAGTACAACGTGACCCGACAAATCAAATATCAATCGAAATGCTCCGTCGGGCGTCAGTGTCGTACTGCTCCTACAGCAGCGGAACGAGTCGACCCGTGGGCGTACTGCTGACCAAGCTTTCCAGGATCTGGATTGCGTACAAAAAGTAACTGTTTGTCCATTTTATAACAAATTCAGATAAACAAACTGCTGAAATTAAATATAGTATATTGTGCAACTACAATCGACAACGCCGCACGAGTTGCACATACTATTTTTATTGTGAATGCGGAATAAATGCCAGTATAAAATTGGGGTTCAGGAGCGAAGACCCGTTAGGGTCCATGGGCAAATTCAGTTTTAATATTTCGATTGTGTTTTTTTTATCTAATTTCTTTCAACGTTATTTTTTATTTAATTTCAGCAGTTTGTTTATCTGAATCTGCGTGTGCAAGAAGTAAACTTGTCGCACCCAAACAACCGTTTGGTGTCAAATGGGCAAACAGTTACTTTTCAACCGTAACAAAGGTTGCACAGATACTATTTTTCCGCCTGAGTAATAAAAAAGAAATACGTTGTTGAAATTAAACAAAAAAGTATCGAAATATTAAAACTGAATTTGCACCTGGACCCTACCGACGCTTCACCCCTGGACCCCATTTTATACTGGGATTTATTCCGCATTCGTAATAAAAAATAGTATGTGCAACTAGTATAAATAATAGTATAATAAATCCGTATAAAGAAAAACACCAAAAACAGTTTCACAAAAAGTTTCTTTGTGACACTACTTTTAGTTTCACAAAAACTCAATTATGACACCAAAGTAGAAAACGATACTTTTAAGAAACTGTATTGCCGTCACTCTATTCGGGCCAGGACATTTGTGCCATAATTAATAATGCTTTTAATATTTTAACACGTTTAAGAGTTACGCCATGCAAACTTTTAAGTTTTGTCCCGTTTTAAACGTTTTCTTCGCTTAGAAACGTTGGTAACAACAATAAGGGATTGTAAATATGTACATGTATATCTAGTCGCGTCAATGAAGTCTTTTTCTCGGAAGTCCTCAGAAACAGCTCCGATTTTGATGTTTTTTTTTTTTATTATTTATAATCAGAAACCTTTTGGAGCGGGGACATAACTATTAATATTATTTAAACAATATGTATATTTATCTAAAAAAAAATAGTTTTGCGTTTTTTTAACAGACTAAAAAGGGAGGAAGTTATCAATTCGGTTGTGTTTTTTTTTTAATGCTTGTTACCTCAGAACATTTATATATTTATATTTCATTTATGTTAACCGATTTCTTGGTCAATTGTGGACCGATTTACAAAATTCTTCTTTTATTTGAAAGGGTATACTCTTGAGGTGGTTCCATTGTCAAAAAGTCAGGATCTGATCAGGGACTCCCATGGAAATCGAGGAAAATTCTCAAATTTTTCCTTCCTACAAGTATTGATGAACAATTTTTAATTATTTTATTTATAAATGTCTTAAATAAATAATCCACAATTCATAATAATTTTATAATTTTATAAATATAATAAATAGTGTTTAAACAATATAAATAATTATTTCCCCACTTCAAAAGGTTTCTGATTTTGAATAATATATAAAAACAAACATTCACAAAAAAAATCATTAAAATCGAAGCTGTTTTTGAGGACTTCCGAAGATTGCCTGTTTTATGTATTTATTGACGCGAATAATCTTGCTCACCTTTAGATCTCAAACTCGTATAAAAGTTTTTACGGTAAATTTAAATATGTACGTCCAAGATCGGTAATTCAAAAAGGAACCAAGTCGAGCGACTTAGATCTTTTTAAAAATAAATGTTACATTTCATCCAACATTATAAAATATTATTGGGGTAGGCATTTAGTTCATTTTATCACCATTTTAGTAGATAGCAATATGTAACTCAAAATGTCAAAAATGTGACTTAGTCCTTTTTAATAATAAGCGATGCAATTGAAAACTCCAAATTCGGCTTCGGTGGTAAAACTCACCCGGTATGTATATTCATAAAGTATTAAGTACAAACACTACGATAAAATAGTCATCGAGTAATATTTTGTAACTAGCTGACCAGACAGACGTTGCCCTTTCCAAATTTTAATAAATTTGTTTTTGGGCAGAGCGCAAAACAATACAAAAGTAAACACAAATATGTAATTTTATTTTAATTTAGACTAGAATGCGACTTTCCAGATTTTTCTGCAGATCTTACCGATTTTTTTTCAATGGAGTCGTCCCCCTCAATTAAATTTGACTAATTCAACTATATAGCACCTCATAGATTATGTAACATGAAGCCCTAAAACGTGTTCTGTTGTTTCATAAAGTTGTTTTGTAAGATAACAGAGCGTATCAAAAATCACAATTTGGGATAGCAGTTTCAAACGCTGTACATTTACCGCCTCTTGTGACGTCATTTCGGGGGGCATTCACATTGGTTCATGCGCTTCTCATTAGTCGGCACGTCTAGTAACTTGATTTTTGTCTGGTGAATTTTGTCCCGTGTTGACGTCACAAAAAGGCGCGCGTTTCAAATAAGACAAATGATTTTTTTTACCTTGTAAATGCGTGATTTCGTAGAAACAAAAAAATGGGCGTATAATATTTTTTCGTCTAGTTTCTAGAAATGCTTTTATTGAAAATTGTGAGACGACCCCATTGAAAACATACCTACATCCATCCCCGGAGCATAACGAACAAGACAAAAAAACAACCAAATATGTATGGCATGTCGTTAATATCCCAATTATGATCAAGAGTGCATGCAAATATGTATTATGATTTTCGCAGTTTGTCCTAATTTTCCGACTTTCCATGGTAATTGCCTTGAATTTTATTTTTTCTAACTAAGAACTTTTCCAGGACCGTAATGAACAAAACAGAAAACGAGTTATGTATATCCATCGTTCGAATCGTGAGTTTTATGGTCTTAAGCTCATACGAAAAACCCATAGAAAAAAAGCAAAACAATAAATTATTTTTAGAGGAAATAATACCGTCAACTTAACACTTTGAGCCCCGGTATGAGAAACAAAAATTCAAAAGAGTTTTATAATAACAAAATTAATTGAGATTGTATTTTTCCATTGAATGTATTTGTTTGATCTCCCACTAATGGCCAATGAAAATTTTGCTCGGGCAAATTGTACATTTTACTGTAGATTCGTCGTATTTATGTGGAAGTATCAAAAAGGAAATTCTTTCTTTAAGATTGTCATTTAGTGAGAGACAAATTTCTTCCTACGTTTAAGTGAGATCAAATCTTGAATGTTGGCTGCGAGATGCTGCAGCCTCGTTCAGAATAGAAGAACTAAAATGTCTGTGTCGGATTTGGTTTGTGGTATTACAGTGTCCTTTTGCTTTTGGGGACAAACGAACAACCCATGTTATTTGGAAAATTTAAAAATGAATATTGATGACCTGGGTGTCCATATTTCTTTACAATAAAGGGGTCCCCCTCGTGATTTACTCATAGGTCTCTGACAGAAGGTTCTCTTGCGGCATGTACATTCCTGTCGGTCTTTTTTGTTTCTGAACATTGTCGCTTGAAATTTTAATAAGATCTTTGCCGCTAGAGAGCGATTTTTTGAAATTTGTAAATTTGAAAAAAAGATTGCGGAAAAATGTATTGCATTGACCGCACGGAGAACGGGGTGTTGGATGAAGTGAATTCGCGACCGGATTCTCGTTAGTGTAGTGTTTAATTTTAAGATTTAGCATTAGTTAAATAAGTTTAGATCTAAACACCACGCTTTCTGTTGCGGCATAGCATGAGGTTGCAACAGGGAGCGAGCGTGCGATAGTAGCGGAAGTCGAGCGGTAAATGGCGCCAGCCGCTGAAGGTTTACCTTTATACTGTCTACCGCTTGGCCCTCCCACTTCCGCGCTCTCGCGATAAAGCGTTTTTTACGCTTTGAGTCGCGAGTGGTTAGTTATAAGTAGTATAATAGTATAGTTTAGCGCTCGCGTTATAGTTTAAGTTTAGTTTTAAGTAGATTTAAGTTTATTAAATGTTAGTTTTAAGTAAGAATAGACTGCAGCCAATCAGAAAGCAGGACGCCACCTGCGATCGGGTTTTACCCCGTCGCAGGTATAAAGGCATGCCACTTTCTGGTTGGAAAGAAGTTCTATTCAGCCCTCGAAAGAGGTAGTTGAATAAAGTGCATACAAAAATCCAAACTGATGTCTTCTCTTTGACAACTCGTCGACCCCAAACCCTGCTGGTCCGGTGGACCACTACGTCGAGGCGCAGAGCACCAGGTCGAGCATCCGCTCTGACCGACAACCCCCTTCGACGTCGGTCGATGTCTCCGGCAACGTTTTCACCACCGAGGAGTCGCGGACCCCATCCGTCACCTGGTGGAAACCTTGTTCCTGCGACACGTGGCGCCCAACGTGGGGCCCTTCTCCAGAATGGCTCCTGGGGGAACCCCAAACTAAAAACCGCGTCGAAGAGGAGAGAGAAGGAGGTCAGCACCAACCTGGTGCACCAGCTACGACGGAGGACCGCCCACACCAACCAGTAGGGGGCGACCAAACGACAACAGAAGACATCAGCAACACCACCAAGTACCACCTGGCCCGACAAAAGCACGATGGAACCTATGGGTCTTCCACCATCACGCCTGCGCTTCGGGGCGTACCCCGGGACCTTCTTCTACGAATGTGAAGACTACCTCAGGTGGAACAACTCATACCCGGAAAGGGACGCCGCCATCGCCGTTCGATTCATCGACGACATCCCAGATAGGCTGAGGCGACAGATGGAGGGTTACACCGACGTCCAGGAGGCCTGGGTCATACTGAAGAGGGCGTACGACGGCGAGTCCGACAAGGAACTCTACGTACCGCCACTCAAAGCGTCACATCCGGAGGAGGAGTGCGCCTACGAGAACCTGGAGACCTGGAGACCTGGAGACCCGCCGACCTTTTGCGTTCCGTGGTTTCCCTTCGGGGACTACCCCGAGGAATTCATCAAAGACCTCCGCAGGTACGTCGACTTTTACATCCGCCGGGAAGGCGGCGGCGAGGAAGTCCAGAGAACGTGCGTCACCTACATCCTCCGGTCCATCGACCTCGTCCCAGGAGAAGTTAAACCACTCCTGGAGGGCCAAAGGCACGTCGAAGGGGTCTACGACGCGCTCAGAAGGGCGTACAACGGCGAGTACGACATGTACGGTGTACAACACGAACCGTACGCCGACGAGAATCCCGCTCCCTGGACCACTACAAAAGGCCGCTGTGACTACGACGGAGATATGGGCTACCTCTACAACGAGGATGGGTCGCCCAACGAAGAGGTTTCCGACCGTGACCTGCGCCGAGGAGGTTAACCACGGCAGCGAGAGTTCTGCGGCGCCATGACGGCCGAACCAGGAGTCGGCCGCGGCGCCCCCAAGAAGCGCAAGAAGAAGCGACAGAACCGCAGGTCGAAGAGGACTTCTTCGCAGGTGGAGACCTATCTCCCTGTAGCCCCCGGTAGCGAGTACCAGGTACCCGGAGTCCCCGAAGCCGCCGCATTACCACCAGCAGCGGCCACCACCGAATTCGACGCCCCCATCGCTCCGGAACCGGGAGAAGTCGCCGCCGCCCAGAATCCGCAGCAGGAGCTGTGCGATATTTGGCCGACCGCTGCCGAGCCGCGGGATTACCTCGAACACATGTCCGTGGACGAGGTGCTGGACTTGTTTGTCATCCCGCCGCCGCCAGCCGACTTCACCGACCTTCCGGACCACCTGCAGATCGTCCCGCCACCAGAACCAGTCACCCCACAAGAGCCCGAGCCAGAGGAAATCAACGAGCCCGAGATCGTCAGCGCGTTCGTCGATTTTCCGGCGAGATGTAGTCCCGCCACCGTCACGCTGGACGTCAGCGTCCCGACAATAACACCTGCGGCTGTCACGCGACCACCACCTGGTTTTACGACGCCGCCGTCCTGGTGCACGACGTCTCCACCAACCACGACGCCCATCCCGACGCCGCTGAAGATCTTGCCGCCTCCGGGATTTCCACCAATAACGACCGCTATCGTTCGGAAACGAACGGTGACCTGGGACGAGCCGCTGAGTCGATTCAGATCGCCGACACCGCATCCCAGGAGGTCATCAGCAGAAGCCACCGAGACACCGCCGGACAGCCCCTGCGAACCTCTTGAGACGGACCAACAGCCCCACGTCACCAGCCCACCAACCCACCACGACCCACCACGACGGGAGGGACCCGCCAAACCCGCGAGCTCAGCTCGCCACACCCCGAAACCGCGGGCAACCGCGGATTTCAGCTGTACCCAGGCCATCTACCTATGGGAACCCAGAGAACGACGCCGCGGACGTCACTTCCGCTTCGAACCACCTCCTCCGACGCTCGACACGGAGGGACGACTTCACGGCCAGCCGCGAAGAAACTCGCGACGCCGCGCGACCCGCGCCGACCGGCGGAAGGAAAAGTGAAGCGCCCGCAAATCCGGCCGTGGTGAAGGGGGGAGTGTGTTGGATGAAGTGAATTCGCGACCGGATTCTCGTTAGTGTAGTGTTTAATTTTAAGATTTAGCATTAGTTAAATAAGTTTAGATCTAAACACCACGCTTTCTGTTGCGGCATAGCATGAGGTTGCAACTTTCTGGTTGGAAAGAAGTTCTATTCAGCCCTCGAAAGAGGTAGTTGAATAAAGTGCATACAAAAATCCAAACTGATGTCTTCTCTTTGACAACTCGTCGACCCCAAACCCTGCTGGTCCGGTGGACCACTACGTCGAGGCGCAGAGCACCAGGTCGAGCATCCGCTCTGACCGACAACCCCCTTCGACGTCGGTCGATGTCTCCGGCAACGTTTTCACCACCGAGGAGTCGCGGACCCCATCCGTCACCTGGTGGAAACCTTGTTCCTGCGACAGGGGTACAGTTAATTAAAACTTCTCGTCCACTGGAATCAAAATTGTTCTGATTTTTGACATGTGCAATTAAAACAGCGTGGGGATAATTCACTGTGTGTGGAGACAAGTCGTTGCAGATTTCGTTCCGATTCATTAGCGACCTGTTCAATATTAACATTATTAACAATAATAACAACAATGAATTATTAATAATTAACAAATTCATAATTAACAATTATGTCTGATTTGAGGAATATGTCCTGTGAATTTTTAGCAAAATTAATTGAATTGTATTATAGATTATTTCATTCGTCATCGTTTACAACCCATCTGGGACTTTTAAATTTTTGGATTATAGTGATAATTCGATAATCCTCAATGTTCCTTTTTCAAATATGTTTTTATTGTTTATTTCATCAAAACTAAACCGGTGAAATTCAATAAAAGTCAAGTCCGCAATCAAAACTAAATTGATTTTTGGCGAGTGCAAGTAAAACCGCGCGGGGATAATTTACTGTGTGTGCAGGCAAGTCGTTGCAGATTTCATTTTGATTCATTAGCGGCATGTTCAATATTAATAATTAACAACAATAATTAATTATTAATAATTATAAATTAATTAAATTTATTGAATTATTTTCAGTGCGGATTACAAGGAAGATCAACTTCAACTTTGGTTGCATATTACAAAAAAAATATTTTTTAAGTGTGCCTCTCCCTACTCCAAAATAGGTTCAAAGTCGAAAAATTCTAACTTTTATCGGTTCTTCGTTTATTACTATATAAAACTATGTGTCCTCCGTAAAAAATTAAAGCTGATAAAATTTCCTACAAAAATAACCCCTTAAAAAGGTACTGGGTTGAATCGTTCTCGAGATATGTGCCGATGAGAATCTAGTCCAAGCAAATTAGACTTTTTAGAAGAAATAATTTATAAAGTTTAGAAAATTTGTTTTTGAACTCCCAGTAGGCATCCAAATAAAAATCCGAAGAGTTCCCACTCCAGCGGGGGAGCTTCATCCACTTTTGCCCAAAAAACCGCTCCCGAACGTGACGTCATGATGAAGCCTTTCTGCCTTTTTCTCGTAAACGGTAACTCCGATTAGAAAATGTTATAGGACTTATGTTCTACATTAAATTCTGCATAAAATTGGTCTCATGAAGTTTTTGCCTATCTCCCACCCACCATCCCACCAAATTTTATTTCTGTCCGACCTTTTGCGATCAAAAACACAAAAACCCCCCATTGCCTGGACTAATATGAAACTGACTGAAGTAACTTTTTATGTAATTAAATAAAGTGGCGGATAAATTTTCAAGGAACTGTTGTTGAACTCATGTATCGCACATAAATGCGAAACTGGCGAAACTGAGAGAGCTCAACTAAACACACAAAACAAAATTTATGATTACTTAGCACTCTGCGTTCCGAGAAATGAATGAGCGTCTCAAATTAGGTACGGCCATGCCTATATGCGTTTGAACCTTGCTAGTAGAAACGAAACAGATCGAAGATGCCTGCCGAAAAATTAAAGACCCAAAGAAAAAGGAGTACAGGTAGTACATTCAAATAAAAGGGAAGTACATTTGCAGTACATTTCTTCCGGAGTAGAGGTCATAAAATAAAAGTACAAAACTTCTAAAAGGAGTACGTGTGGTCAGCTTTATTTGTTATTAAAACTGCTGTAAAAATTAGACTGTACAAAAAATTATCGTACCACGAGCATATTTATGTTAGTCCCCCGGACGGCTACCTTCCGTTCTCCATTGAAATAGCATGAAAGCAATGGCATATAATCGTGTACTCGCCGTCCTACACTGCCCGAAAACCGTGGCATCGCGTTGATGCAACCCGGGGCTCAATGTGTTAACAAAAAAAATTTCAACAACGTAATAAAATCAAGATACATTTTAGAATTAAGCAGTATTTGAGAAGTAGGTACACATTTTTCGGCTACAACTGACAACATTAAAAGTTATCGAAATGGATATCAGATTACTTTCTTTGCGTAGACCACGTAATCAATTGTATTGTATCTCTGTATTGTAATACAAATTGCGATAGGTTAGTAATCGGAAAAAAGAATTACAGAACGCTGTATAACTGCTCAATCTAAATCATCGCTTATGTTTCTCACTCACAGAGAGCAGCATGTGCTGAACGACTTTTACATTACACGCTTAAAGGTGGCTGATGGTTCCTCTATTCTATTAAATCCTCTTGGGATTAGCTGAAAAGGGTTGTTTACCTACTCTCTGGCTAATCGAATGAGAACCCTAATAAAGTGTTCCACAAGTTAACATTCAAGGGCACGTATCGGCAACCTCAATTTGCGAAAACAAACAAAAACTAAGCACTTTAAGAAAGAAGAACCAAAGAGCCGTTGGAAAAGTTGTGTACTGGCCTCCCTAATAAGAAGAAATAGAGAATTTTATTTAATTTTTTTTATTATTATAATTGTTAAGTTTACTTGTATATGTATAGGAATCAGAAAGCCCGTAGGGCAAATAAAGATTTATTTATTTATTAATTACTAAAATTACATCTGGGGCGATGTTAACAACGAGAAAATTATCTGGCATCTGAAATTATTTCAAAATTCACAATTTTTACCTGTACAACGGGGATGCGCCCAGGTAAACGCACCCGCCCCCAGTGTGGGGCTCCCCGAATGGCTCTGTGCCGGGTATACCCACTAAAATCCTTCCCTGTGACCAGATGTTGATCCAAGTTCCCCCCGGAACCGCGTTAGCATTAGTTAGAACGTGGTAATTTATATGTTAAAACAATTTCTAATCATACAGGGTGTAACTTTTAAATAACAGCACTTTATTCATAATAAAATACAATATGTACAAACTTAAAATAAAGTTACAAATTTCTCTTCATTTCATATAAAAATACTGTTCGCATTGGGCTGGTAATAAAATTAAAACAGACTTAGAAAACAACTAACTAACTAACTACAACTACTCTAATTCTTCGCACTTGATTTCTTAATCTCAGTATCAATATCGTACTCCTGCTCCCCCACGTTCGAATCATAATAAGCGTAGTCGTAACTAACATCTTTAGTTTTCTTAGGACTGGGAGGATTGACATTCTTATTTTCTACTGGCCTTGGGGTAGACTTAGAAACGTCTACAGCTTTAGGTGTGTTGGGACTAACCGAGAAGGGTCGTGGCGACTCGAAATGCGGTTTCTGTGTCGATGGAGAAACGTTCCTGTTGGATTTCGAGTACTCGTTCCTGCTGCTGGCGATGTTTTGACTGTGAGCCGTCTTCAAAAACTCGTCTTCGTTTCGGTCGTATTTGGCGTTGTAGGAACCGTCATCGTATTGAGTCTCGTCGTACCTGTTGGAACGAGCGACCGGGGTCGTGGAGGAGATTTTGGGTACCGTGGGGGTGTATTGGGTGAATGGGGTGGTTTTGGGTGTGCTGTTGTACTGGTTGTTGTTGTTGTTGGATTTCTGGCTGTTGTACTGTGTGGTTTGGTGGGAAATTTGAGTGTAAGCGTTGTTTGTTTTTGGTGAGAAAGTCGAAGGGAAGTTGTTATTGTTGTCGTTGTTCCGGTTGTTGTTGTTATTATTGTAGTTGTTCCGGTTGTTGTTGTTATTGTTGTCGTTGTAGTTGTTCCGCTTGTTGTTGTTATCATCGTAGTTTCTCTGGGGCGGGTTGGGAGACTTGTTGAACTTGGGAGCGAAGGTCGTGGGAGCACTTTCTTGTTTGGGTTGTCTAACCTTTGGGACATCGTAGTGCGTGTTGTACTGGGTAACCTTCGGTGCTTCGGTGGTAATTCTTCGTGGGGTGTTGTCGTTCCTGTTTACGGGGTAATTCTCCGTCGATGGGCTTCTGCCTCCATTTCTGTTGCTGGATGGTTGATTGGGGTAACTTTCCGTCGGCTTGACTTTAGGAACATCATACTGGGTACTAAATTTGTTGTTTCTGTTCACAGGGGCTTGAGTGGGGTAGTTTTCTGTTTGCTTTTGGGCGAACCTCGTTGTGGAGTAGGTGGGCTGTTTAGGAAAGTTGCTGGGATAGTTTTCGGTTTCCTTCTGAGGTGCTGCAGTGGTGGGTTTGTACTGGCCGTTGTCGTACTGGGTTGTCTGTCTTTGAGGGGGGCTGTTGTACTGTTGATTTTGCTTGAAGGGAGCTGGGGTGCTTATGGTGTAAGTCGGAGTGGGGGAGTTTTGATTTTGTCTGAAGTTGTCAGCATTGTTGTATTGAGGATTTTTGGGCTTGGCGGTTTCGACAGTATCGGGGGTAGAAACAGGACGACTGGTAGTTGGGACGTAACTGCTACCGGCAAAGTTGTTAGCAAATCCGGTTGGACGATTGGGTCTGTAGGTTTGTGCTTCCACAGGTTGTTTATTGTTTTGATAGTCGTTATCATTTTGGGCACGTCTGTTGTTGGGTTGTTGGCGGTTGCTCTGGAAGTCATTGTTTTGTTGTTGGACGGGTCTGCGGTTTTGTTGGAAATTTTGATTGTCGTTCTGGACTGGTCTGCGACTTTGTTGGTTGTTTTGATTGAACTGGTTGTCGTTCTGAATTGGTCTTCGGTTTTGTTGCTGGTTGTTGTTCTCGTTCTGTACCGGCCGCCTTTGTGGCTTCCTCTGGAGTTTCTTCTTTTGGAACTGGTCGTTATTCTGGTTGGCGTTAACATTGTCATCGTCGTCATCGTCGGTCTCTTTTCCGCCGTTGCGGTTGTTGAAGAAGTTGGAGCTGCTGGAGCCTTTGAAGATGTCCCTTTCATTGTTGTTGTTTTGTGGCCTGTTCTTTCTAACTTGCTGCTTCTCCTGGTTGACCCTCTGCGTCTGATGCTCCCGATTCAGCCTGGCATCACCCGTTTCGGCACGTTGCAAAGCGAACGTTTCTTCATCTTCGCCGTATTTCACCGCCTTTGCCTCGAAACCTACAAAAATCGATATTTGTGTCATTTCGAAACCGCTGAATCTGGATCACAAATAAATAACGTTTTCGTAATTTATACGACATAACAAGTTTAACATTTCATGCAAGACACATGAGCTCGTTAGAGCATCGTGCGCAATATCTCAGTTATCTCACGCCCCGAAGCTGAAGATGCTGCAGTTGGAAAGTGAAAGTTTAAATACCTGATCCGATGCGGTAAAGGTCGAAGTTATCGCTGGAATAATACAATGTGGAGGCGTCGCAGTCAACGTCTTCCCATTCGGCGCAGATCTGATGGTCTTGGTCGAAAGCTGTACCGTTGGGGCACAGGAACCGGAAGTCTTGCACCTAAAATTGGTTAATGTGACCTCGGTAGGCAAATTAGAAAACGGCTTACCCCAACTCCGGCGACCTTCACACAGATATGGAACATCTGGCACATGGTGTCCACATCGGCGTAGTAACCCCCGAGGATCTTATCCCGACAAGTGAATTCTGTGTCGGGCATGTTCTCCAAGCTGTAGGTGGGGAAAGGCCGGTGGTTCAGGAATTGGGCGCATGAGCAGCCCAAGAGCCCTGAAAATTTAGTTTTAAACATTATGTTTGAACAGTGGAATTTTATCTAATATATAAAAATCTCGTGTCACGGTGTTTGTGGTCGAACTCCTCCGAAACGGCTCGACCGATTTTTATGAATTTTGTTTTGTATATTTGGCGGGTCTCCCTTGGGCTGGACCGATTTTTATGATCTTTGATTTGTTGGATTTGTTTCCGCCCCGAATAGCAGAATAACTATTAAAACATGGATATGGAGGCCCAGGGACCTCCCTAGGCCCCTGTGTTATTGATTCTGAGTACAAAGGCCGCCGGGTCAGCTAGTAATTAGACAATAATTAATTAATTATAATCATAATTTTATAACCAATATATTTTTGAATGTTAAAAATTTAGATCCTTACTTAATAAAGTATGAACAGTTCTTGAAAGTCCTAAGGTGTTCTCAATAGACTTGGGAACCAAAAGCAATCATGAAGAATTCCGACGAATCGTAAGAGTAAGCAATGAGTAAGGAGACCTGTTGGGTACTAAAGAACCTTCAAAAATGCAAAGGATTACTGAAAAATAAAAAAAAATAAAAAAATATTGTGTGGTAAACAGATCCTCAATCTCTTTAGGAATCCTGAAAAATCTACCAAATCCTGAATAATGAGTCAGGTACCTCAATCCAGAGACCTTGAAAGTCCTGAAATTCTGACAAATCTTGAGAAACATTAAAGACTGGTAAAGAGCCTAAAGGTCATCAAGGATTTAAGGATCAAGGAGAAATCCTCACGATATGATTCTAAAAAATTCTACAGTGTTCTAAAGTGGAATGAAGAGCAGTGAACGGCTTTAAATAGTCCTAAAGAGTTCTAAATAACCTACACACTCCTGCAAAGTCTAGAAAAATACTGAAGAATTCTGTAGGGTAGTAAAGGGTTCCGAATAGTCCGAAGAAATGCTAAAGAATTTTACTAATCATCTAAAAGCACTATAAGTCCTATAACGAAAGTTCTGAGCAACACTAACAATTTCAAAAGACTATCGACGAATTCTGAAAAGTCCTGAAGAATGTCTGAATCACTTTTAAATATTCTGGAAATTTGTAACTAGCCCTGATGGGTTCTGAAGAGTCCTAAGATCTTACTGAACCCAAAAAAATCCTTGATAATGATACCTAATAAAGCCAAATAGTACTAAAGAGTTTCTAAACAGGTTTGAACAGCTCTAAAGACCAATGAAGAGTTCAAAAGAGTCTTGAAGAGTGTGAGTGTGAAAATCCTGAAAAGTCCTTGAGGAAATTCTCCCGCTCTCTTTGAAGGTTCTCAGAAGTCTTGAAGAACCATGAGTGCTAAAAATCCTGAAAGACATGTTGGGTTCTGAAGGGCCCTTAAAAATCGTGATATTTCGTGAAATCCTAAGAAATTTTGAATAGTAAGAGATCAAGAGTTGTCTAGAATTCAAGACAAAAGGGAATTCTGAGGGATCGTGGAAAAACCTACAAGGTGTTAAATAGTTCTGATAACTCCTAAAAAGTTGTGAAAAGCAGCAGAGTTCTAAAGGTCCTGAAAATTTCTGAACGATTTTTAATATCTTGTTTCCTGAATATATTGGATGTGTTGTGAAGGGTCCTGATGGATGATTAAAGTATATAGAGAACAAAATAAATCTGAGAGCTCTATTAAAGACACTGCTTTTGATTTTAATTCTGAATTTGATGTTATGATTTCATTTGGGCTGTTGTATTCTAATTGATTAGATTCTGGATTTCGATCTGATTTTGGATTCATTCAAGATCACGTAACCTAACCTCAAAAATCTGACAAGTTCAAAATTTTTATTTCTGCAGGTTTCTAATTTGGAATGTAATTACAGGTTCTAATTTCATTTGGGATTTTGTATTCTGATTACTTCATTTAATTCTTCTTTTCGATTTAATTCGATTCCGACTATTTTAATTTAATTCAGATTTTGGTTTCCACATTAATTTTGGTTTGAATTTTGTTTGATTCTTTGTTCTAATTTTTGTTTTGTACTAATTTGGAACACCAATTTAACTCCGGATTGATGGAATTTTGGATTTCAGCTTTATTATTGTAACGGACGTGGACCCGAGATGACTCATCGCTGTAGCGGCGTCATCATTTACTAGAATGTGCTGGATTTATACTACAACGTACTCGAGTATCACTCATCATCGAGAGCACCATGAAACATCTGGAGCCGACTAGAAAGATTTCACCGGTATATTTATTAGAGGACGTTGTAGCGGAAACCAGTTTAGTCGTATCATCGAAGATCAGTGGGCCCAGAGTGCCGCACGATGTGTAAATAAATAATAAGAGAAGTAATAGTAGTAGTAGTAGTAAGTAGGTGAAGTAGTAAATTGTAAATAGTGTAAATAATGTAAAATAGTGTAATATTAGAAATTTAAATAAATTGTACATAGTGTTTAAATAAATAAATAATGGAACCCACATACGCTGCATTATTTTGGATTTGATAATATTTAATTCTGTTTTGAACAGGTTTCATTTCTTTGATTCATACAAATGGAAACTGAGGAGATGGGAGGAAATTGAGGGAAACAGAAAATAAGAATTCAGGAAAATGGAAACTATGAAACTGAGAAATTGAGAAACTAAGAATTGGGGAAACACGAAATTGATGAACTAGGCATTAAGAACTGGAAGCCACTAGAGGAGATTTGGGACTGCTATAATGATGAATTGAAAAGTTGAACATGGGGATTATTTTTCAAGCAGAAAACTGAGGAAGTTAGGGATTGTCAATTAGGAATTGAGGCACTGAGAAACTGAGCAACTGATAAACTGGAACTATAAAATGAAGAACTAGAGAACGGGACTGAGGAAGTGGGGTACAACTGTAAAACTGGGAAAAGGAAAACTAGAGAACTTAGAACTGTTCAACTAGGAACTGAGAAATAGGTACTAAAAATTAAAAACTGGAACTACGAACGAGAACTAGGAATTGGGAAATGAATATCAGTTGTTTCAGAGATCGTGATCATAGTAACCTAACCTCAAAAATCTGACAAGTTCGCGTGTATGTTATAGTAATGAAAACACGTGATTAAAATATTTTTTTTTCTATTAGTATGCATGATATTCATGCAACATACAACTGGAAACTGAGGAAGTAGGCACTGGAAACGAGAAATTGAGGGAAACAGAAACTGGGAATTGAGCAAAATAGAATCTGAGAAATGGGGAAATATAAACTATAAACTGGAAACACGAAATTGGAACTTCGTATCTGATGAAACTGCGAACTGGAAAATGAGGAGTAGGGAACTAGAAACTGACAACTGAGGAACTGGGCAACTAAGAACTGGAAACCACTAGAGGAGAAATGGGGAACTTGGGATTGTTTTTCAAGTAGGGAACTGAGGAATTTAGGGACTTAGTGGGGTACAACTGAAAAACTGGGAAACGGAAAACTAGAGAACTAGGAACTGGGCAACTAGGAGCTGAGATTTAAGAACTAGAAATTAAAAATTGTGGGACTATAAAGGAGAAATAAGAATGAGAAGTAGGAATTGGTAAATGGATATCAGTTGTTTAAAAGACGACAGTTACGATCACGTAACATAACCTCAAAAATCTGACAAGTTCGCGTACATGTTATAATAATGAATAAACGTGATTAAAAAAAAATCTATTAGTAACTTTGATAAACATCGCAATTTATTGTGATATTTGATATTTGATTTAATTGATATTGATATTGATTTGAAATGGTATTCAATGAAACATACAATTCGAAAATGAGGAAATGGGCACTGAAAACGAGGAATTGAGGAAAATGGAAACTGAGAAACGGGGAAACAAGGAACTGGGGAAATATAAACTATAAACTGGGAACACCAAATTGGAACGTCGAATCTGATTAAACTACGAACTGAAAACTGAGGAGTAGTGAACTAGAAACTGATAACTAAGGAACTGGGCAATTAAGAACTGGAAACCACTAGAGGAGAAATGGGGAACTTGGGATTGTTTTTCAAGCAGGGAACTGAGGAATTTAGGGACTTAGTGGGGTACAACAGAAAAACTGGGAAACGGAAAACTAGAGAACTAGGAACTGGGCAACTAGGAGCTGAGATTTAAGAACTAGAAATTAAAACTTGTGGGACTATGAAGGAGAACTAAGAATGAGAAGTAGGAATTGGTAAATGGATATCAGTTGTTTAAGAGACGATAGTTACGATCACGTAACATAACCTCAAAAATCTGACAAGTTCGCGTACATGTTATAATAATGAATATACGTGATTAAAAAAAATCTATTAGTAAGTTTGATAAACATCGTAATTTATTGTGATATTTGATATTTGATTTAATCGATATTGATATTGATTTGAAATGGCATTCAATGAAACATACAATTGGAAAATGAGGAAATGGGCACTGAAAACGAGGATTTGAGGGAAACAGAAACTGGGAATTGAGGAAAATGGAAACTGAGAAATGGGAAAACAAGGAATTGGGGAAATATAAACTATAAACTAGGAACACCAAATTGGAACTTCGTATTTGATTAAACTACGAACTGGAAACCGAGGAGTAGTAAACTAGAAACTGATAACTGAGGAACTGGGCAATTAAGAACTGGAAACCGCTAGAGGAGAAATGGGGAACTTGGGATTGTTTTTCAAGCTATGAACTGAGGAATTTAGGGACTTAGCGGGGTACAACTGAAAAACTGGGAAACGGAAAACTAGAGAACTAGGAACTGGGCAACTAGGAGCTGAGATTTAAGAACTAGAAATTAAAAATTGTGTGACGATAAATTAGAAATAAGAATGAGAAGTAGGAATTGGTAAATGGATATCAGTTGTTTAAGAGACGATAGTTACGTTCACGTAACATAACCTCAAAAATCTGACAAGTTCGCGTACATGTTATAATAATGAATATACGTGATTAAAAAAAATCTATTAGTAAGTTTGATAAACATCGTAATTTATTGTGATATTTGATATTTGATTTAATCGATATTGATATTGATTTGAAATGGCATTCAATGAAACATACAATTGGAAAATGAGGAAATGGGCACTGAAAACGAGGATTTGAGGGAAACAGAAACTGGGAATTGAGGAAAATGGAAACTGAGAAATGGGAAAACAAGGAATTGGGGAAATATAAACTATAAACTAGGAACACCAAATTGGAACTTCGTATTTGATTAAACTACGAACTGGAAACCGAGGAGTAGTAAACTAGAAACTGATAACTGAGGAACTGGGCAATTAAGAACTGGAAACCGCTAGAGGAGAAATGGGGAACTTGGGATTGTTTTTCAAGCTATGAACTGAGGAATTTAGGGACTTAGCGGGGTACAACTGAAAAACTGGGAAACGGAAAACTAGAGAACTAGGAACTGGGCAACTAGGAGCTGAGATTTAAGAACTAGAAATTAAAAATTGTGTGACGATAAATTAGAAATAAGAATGAGAAGTAGGAATTGGTAAATGGATATCAGTTGTTTAAGAGACGATAGTTACGTTCACGTAACATAACCTCAAAAATCTGACAAGTTCGCGTACATGTTATAATAATGAATATACGTGATTAAAAAAAATCTATTAGTAAGTTTGATAAACATCGTAATTTATTGTGATATTTGATATTTGATTTAATCGATATTGATATTGATTTGAAATGGCATTCAATGAAACATACAATTGGAAAATGAGGAAATGGCACTGAAAACGAGGATTTGAGGGAAACAGAAACTGGGAATTGAGGAAAGTGGAAACTGAGAAATGGGAAAACAAGGAATTGGGGAAATATAAACTATAAACTGGGAACACCAAATTGGAACTTCGTATTTGATTAAACTACGAACTGGAAACCGAGGAGTAGTAAACTAGAAACTGATAACTGAGGAACTGGGCAATTAAGAACTGGAAACCGCTAGAGGAGAAATGGGGAACTTGGGATTGTTTTTCAAGCTATGAACTGAGGAATTTAGGGACTTAGCGGGGTACAACTGAAAAACTGGGAAACGGAAAACTAGAGAACTAGGAACTGGGCAACTAGGAGCTGAGATTTAAGAACTAGAAATTAAAAATTGTGTGACGATAAATTAGAAATAAGAATGAGAAGTAGGAATTTGTAAATGGATATCAGTTGTTTAAGAGACGATAGTTACGATCACGTAACATAACCTCAAAAATCTGACAAGTTCGCGTACATGTTATAATAATGAATATACGTGATTAAAGAAAATCTATTAGTAAGTTGGATAAACATCGTAATTTATTGTGATATTTGATATTTGATTTAATCGATATTGATATTGATTTGAAATGGCATTCAATGAAACATACAATTGGAAAATGAGGAAATGGGCACTGAAAACGAGGATTTGAGGGAAACAGAAACTGGAAATTGAGGAAAATGGAAACTGAGAAATGGAAAAACAAGGAATTGGGGAAATATAAACTATAAACTGGGAACACCAAATTGGAACTTCGTATCTGATTAAACTACGAATTGGAAACCGAGGAGTAGTGAACTAGAAACTGATAACTAAGGAACTGGGCAATTAAGAACTGGAAACCACTAGAGGAGAAATGGGGAAGTTGGGATTGTTTTTCAAGCAGGGAACTGAGGAATTTAGGGACTTAGTGGGGTACAACTGAAAAACTGGGAAACGGAAAACTAGAGAACTAGGAACTGGGCAACTAGGAGCTAAGATTTAAGAACTAGAAATTAAAAATTGTGGGACTATGAAGGAGAACTAAGAATGAGAAGTAGGAATTTGTAAATGGATATCAGTTGTTTAAGAGACGATAGTTACGATCACGAAACATAACCTCAAAAATCTTATAAGTTCCCGTACATGTTATAGTAATGAATACACGTGATTAAAAAAAATGTTTCTATTAGTAACTTTGATAAACATCGCAATTTATTGTGATATTTGATATTTGATTTAATTGATATTGATATTGATTGGAAATGGCATTCAATGAAACATACAATTGGAAAATGAGGAAATTGGCACTGAAAACGAGAAATTGAGGGAAACAGAAACTGGGAATTGAGGAAAATGGAAACTGAGAAATGGGAAAACAAGGAATTGGGGAAATATAAACTATAAACTGGGAACACCAAATTGGAACTTCGTATCTGATTAAACTACGAATTGGAAACCGAGGAGTAGTGAACTAGAAACTGATAACTAAGGAACTGGGCAATTAAGAACTGGAAACCACTAGAGGAGAAATGGGGAAGTTGGGATTGTTTTTCAAGCAGGGAACTGAGGAATTTAGGGACTTAGTGGGGTACAACTGAAAAACTGGGAAACGGAAAACTAGAGAACTAGGAACTGGGCAACTAGGAGCTAAGATTTAAGAACTAGAAATTAAAAATTGTGGGACTATGAAGGAGAACTAAGAATGAGAAGTAGGAATTTGTAAATGGATATCAGTTGTTTAAGAGACGATAGTTACGATCACGAAACATAACCTCAAAAATCTTATAAGTTCCCGTACATGTTATAGTAATGAATACACGTGATTAAAAAAAAATGTTTCTATTAGTAACTTTGATAAACATCGCAATTTACTGTGATATTTGATATTTGATTTAATCGATATTGATATTGATTTGAAATGGCATTCAATGAAACATACAATTGGAAAATGAGGAAATGGGCACTGAAAACGAGGATTTGAGGGAAACAGAAACTGGGAATTGAGGAAAATGGAAACTAAGAAACTGGGAAACAAGGAACTGGGGAAATATAAACTATAAACTGGGAACACCAAATTGGAACTTCGTATCTGCTTAAACTACGAACTGGAAACCGAGGAGTAGTGAACTAGAAACTGATAACTAAGGAACTGGGCAATTAAGAACTGGAAACCACAAGAGAAGAAATGGGGAACTTGGGATTGATTTTCAAGCAGGGAACTGAGGAATTTAGGGACTTAGTGGGGTACAACTGAAAAACTGGGAAACGGAAAACTAGAGAACTAGGAACTGGCCAACTAGGAGCTGAGATTTAAGAACTAGAAATTAAAACTTGTGGGACTATGAAGGAGAACTAAGAATGAGAAGTAGGAATTGGTAAATGGATATCAGTTGTTTAAGAGACGTTAGTTACGATCACGAAACATAACCTGAAAAGGGTTGATGATGGCAGAAGTGTTCTGCCGAAACATGTTCCATTTGTAATTTTGCGCTCATTAAAGTTTGTGGAGTTCGACTTAGATATATTTAAATTTTTAATAACCTCAAAAATCTGACAAGTTCGCGTACATGTTATAGTAATGAATACACGTGATTAAAAAAAAATGTTTCTATTAGTAACTTTGATAAACATCGCAATTTATTGTGATATTTGATATTTGATTTAATCGATATTGATATTGATTTGAAATGGCATTCAATGAAACATACAATTGGAAAATGAGGAAATGGGCACTGAAAACGAGGATTTGAGGGAAACAGAAACTGGGAATTGAGGAAAATGGAAACTAAGAAACTGGGAAACAAGGAACTGGGGAAATATAAACTATAAACTGGGAACACCAAATTGGAACTTCGTATCTGATTAAACTACGAACTGGAAACCGAGGAGTAGTAAACTAGAAACTGATAACTGAGGAACTGGGCAATTAAGAACTGGAAACCGCTAGAGGAGAAATGGGGAACTTGGGATTGTTTTTCAAGCTATGAACTGAGGAATTTAGGGACTTAGCGGGGTACAACTGAAAAACTGGGAAACGGAAAACTAGAGAACTAGGAACTGGGCAACTAGGAACTGAGAAATAGGAACTATAAATTAAAAACTGTGGAACTACGAAGGACAACTAAGAATGGGAACTAGGAATTAGGAAACGAGTATCAGAAACGATAGTTATGATCAGTTAACTTAACCTCAAAGATCTGAGAACTTGTTATAGTAGTCAAAATAGACATCATATTGTGATATTTAATTCTGAATTATATTTGGTTGTGATTCTAGATTTGATTTTGGATCTAATTCTAATTTGAAATGGTATTTTGTATTCTGATTCGATTTCATTTAATTCTGGGTTTCGATTTGATTCAGTCCTAACTGGATTTTGTTTGGGTTTTAGGATTCCTGTTTCAGATTTGATTTGATTCGATTTTAATGCTATTACTTGATTCTGCGTTTCATTTCGAATTCAATTGTTTCTGATTTTGATTTTTATTATGCATTTGATTTTAGATTTATCTGACAATTTGGATCTGTAGATTTCCACAATTTGAGATTTTTTAAATCTATATAATAAAAATGAGATGCTGTACGTTGGTAACCACATCACTTGAGAACGGCTAGACCAATTTGGCAATTTTTTTAAATATTTGTACTAGTCCAAATAAGGCTTTTACAGAAATGCAAATTGGAAAAGTTGCCCGGAAAACTGGAAAATACTGGAAAAACTAAAAGTGCTTTATTCTATGGAATTTTTGTGTGAACTTAAGACCATAACTCACGATTCAAACGATGGATATGCATAATACTTTTTTGTTTTGTTCGTTATGGTTCCGGAATGGAAGTAACGCAATTGAATGTTTACAATTGAAAATAAAAATCGTGAAGATCTGGAGGAAACTGGAAACTAATTTTCCAGCCTACTTTTGTGTTGAAATTATTTTAATGTCAATAGTCTTTGTTGAATTAAATGTAATCCGCGCATATAAGACTCCAACTGACCACTCACATCTATAATATTAGCTTCGTTGTCTTGAGGAACTTTTTATGCATGCCCACAACTTTTTTGTAATTTTGTTTTGCATCGTTGTAATGGACCAAAATCAATTTCAGCTCCATTATGCCCCAAGCAATCAATTATGCGTTTCATGTAGTTGAAACAATTTTAAAAGACCTCCTTTATCTTCTTAAACACCGTTTCATTATACAGTAGCAACTCATTATAAAAAGCTTCCGAAAAGCGCCCAGGGACAAATCCGGGAACACCTGTGGCGCCATCTGAAGAGGCGAAGAGACGAGTTTCAAATCCGGTTACGTAATCGTCGGTTGTAAAATATTCAGTTGAGCAATTGGACTCGAGATGAGATCGAGGATGTTGATAAAAGTGAGATCTTATTAATTAAATAATTATTTACACAACTTAATGTAATGCATTTTGAAAAGTCTCTTTTTGCCCAAGGGGGAATTTATTAAGATGTGGGAGCGAATAAATATTTACGTGCCTCTAGTATTTATATAATTTGGCGTAGTCTTACACAATTTCATCGTAAACAATAAGAACAATCCGCAGCCTTAATAAGTTTGGGAAAATTACGCAAGTAATTGGCCATTATTTGGCGAATGCGCCTGTCGGCACTGAATTTCATAACAGTCTTGCAGGAAGAGCTTCACATTACAGAATAATTTATCGCCTAGTCTTGCAGCTTCTCAGAATGGGAGAAACGTACAATGAATGCCGTAAATCTTAATATGTGCATCAGAATGAGGTCATGATGCTCAACCGCAAAGTGTTGAATAACGAGGGTATTGCACTTGTTGTTTACGTCCGACTTACGAGACAAGTCAAAAATTTGGAAATTTCCCATGTGATTATATAATTTAAAAAGTCACACTTTCGTCTCACACTATGAGAAGTGTGTTGGTCCCCAAAAAATAAAATCACTTTGGTCACTCATCACCTCCGGGCACTCACACTTTTCGTACTCACCTATAAAGATAATTGCACTGACACCCTTCATCTTGGTCAGCCACTGAATGACTGAAGAGCCACTCGGATGTTTCTTGAAGATGTCAGTGAAAGGATGTTCTCTGAAGAGGGGCTAAGGCTGAGTGTGCAGTTGGGGGAACGAAACACTCTCGGTTTCTATAAACAAAGCAGATGCCGTTTCTTCAAGGACGTGCGTGTATAAATTAATACCCCACGGAGATGACAATTTTCGATAAAAATAGGCGATGAGAACCGACCTGTCGACGGCCTTCGGTCGATGTGGATGGAAAAGGATCAATCATGATTGACGGATGAACCACACAAGCCACAAAATGCAAATTCCGCGGATGTGATCTCATCCTGGATCATCGTCCATTTTTGCGCTGAATTCGAAAACAGCTCGTGCGACCGACTTTCGTCGGTTCGGATGATGCTTAAGTGCACTAACTTGTCTGGTGACATATCGCTAAAAGTCAGTACCGTAAACAGATCGAAGAAGAGTGAAAGTGAAGCGCTAAGGTCGTACGGAGTCGTGATTTTTTCTGGGTTGAAGATAATTCCCGTGTGAACACACTTTAAGAAGTTAGAATGCGGATTTGGGCGCCAAGGATTTATGCGTCGAGTTTCAGTAACCCGACTGAAAAGGGACTGTTACTAATTAATTTTCGATTGTTAGCCGGTTGCACAAACGCTCATCAAAGTTAAAGTTCATTAGATCGACTATAAATGGGCGATCAAATTTTACCTGTCAATAATTTTATTTGTACGTTAATTTACATTACGGTTGCACAAAGCTTACTTAATTGCTACAGCACAATTAACAATGGATTAACAAACAGAGTATTGTAACTGAAACCTCGGAAGCGTTTGTTGCTTCTTTATTCAGTGAGCTATTATGTATTTTGTTGTCCGAAAGCATAAAAGTTAAATCAATAGCCAAAACAAACGCATAATTCTGATTTGACGATTCTTTATAATAGAAACTTTTCAAAATGTAATAGGTAGATCATTATTCATAAAAGAACGGAATGTAAGACAATAAAGTCAATTGAGAGATCACATCACTTTCTCCACGATAGATTTAACTATTTCAAACCGATGAAGAGTAGTGAAGATGGGATTTTTAATGATATCCGGTTTCCCCCGTGTTGTGGGTGCTGTAGGTTGCACCCACATAGCATTGCAGTCCCAGTGCTGTTTAGAGACAAGAAAGCTACTTTGGTTAGAATTTGTGACTCAAAGTTGATTTTACATTCCATCCTTCGTATTTAAATAAATGATTTGTTGGTGGGTGATAGCTAGGCGGTGTAAATGATGAAATATCCCACATTCCTGTAAAAATTACGTAGTAATCCAACTTTCAGTACTTTGGATGACCCCCTTGCGTAACGACCAACATTTTTATCTGAACTCTGAACTGAGTACGGAGAAAAGTAGTGATTTTGACGACTTTGCAGTATATTATAAGCCTACAAAATAATGACATTTAGATGAAGACAGTTTAGGTTCAGGTTCGCCCTAGGTTCAGGTTAACATATTATACCCAAATGAAACAATATAAACCTCCATCATCTCAATGGCACGTTAGATTATAAAGAGTAAAAAAATACCTAATTGGTTCCTAGCAACTTTTATAAATACTGGTGACCACATGTGATTTAAATTAGAAAAAAAAACTAACTCTTAGTACATTTTAAATTTCGCGCTACTTCTAACAGCTTGCACACACAAGGACAGACGGGTACCAAAGTAGCTACTTCCAATCATTATCAAGTACACTCCAAAATGTCATGTGTCATGTGACAAGTGTCAGTGTTAATTTGCTTTGGTTGATATATCTCTTTAAAATTTCGTTATTATGACATTCTTTTGATATTTTGCCAGTTTGTTGATCTGACATTCCGTGTGAATGTGCAATTGTAATATGTAATTCATTTGATATTCTGATACTTCGTTAATCTGATATTTAAAACTGACGTTTCGTAAGTTTACTATCATGTCATTTCATTAATTTGACATTTGTTTAATTTAGTCCATTTTGCCGTTTCTTTATAGTGAAAAGTTCGTATTATATTTTGTTCTATGTTGATATCGTTAATTTCAAGTTTTGATATTTTGCTAATTTGATATTTTTCTATTTCATGAATCTAATATTTTGACATGTATTTCGTTTATCGCACATTTTGATATTTCATACCTTAGGCTGATATATTGATACATTGTATCTATATCGGTTAACTGAAATATGAATGTTATAATGTGATGATGTAATGATATATATTTCGTTCTTAGGATATTTATTTTATTTTATTTGTCAGTTTTTATAATTTGATGTAAGTTTAAAGTAATATTTTACAATTTCATGATATTTCAATATTTTTGTTTAGTTGTATAGTTTGTTATTTTTTTAGTTGCTCTTTCGTTATTGTAATATTTTAACCGTTAAGATGATGTTTTAATATTTCGTTAATCTGACACTATGCCATTTCGTTAATTTGATTCTTTGTTGTGATCTTAAAAACTTAACTAACAGTAAGTTAATTTCATAAACCTTATTATATTGCTATTTCGTTAATTTCATATTACGTGAACCTTGAACAATCCCACATTACCAGTTTTTGGAGGTAACCAAGAATTTACAGGGCACCAAAAGTTTTAATTAATTTGATATTTCGTTAGTTTGATATGTTGCTAATGATAAGATAATTTTACGTTATGCTATTTTGCTGATTTGGGATTTGGTCAATTTGATATTTTTCATACTGCTATTTCGACAATATGATATATATAAAAAAAAATTATTTGCCCTACGGGCTTTTCGATTCCTGTGCTACATAACATAATTATTTCCCTTCTATCTAAATTCAGTATTTCCTCTCTTTCCTGTCTTTCTGTTTCTCTCATCTCACTACAATCATTCCACATACGTTCAAACGTCTATCTCTCCTCATAGCACATTCTACACCTTCTTCCTCCCTCTTCCACTCAACCTATTCTCTCCCAATCCTACATCTCTCGTACTTCGAGTTGTACCTGAACTCTCTGATTCTTCCCTTCTTTTTTCTTTTTCATCCCTTTCGCTCAGTTCCACATTCATCCACATGCCTCATTCTCTCTAGTTCTTTGTTCGATTACCTTATCATTCCTCTGGTAATATTTCTCCCTCTCGTTCTCCCCTGCGTTCTTTTTTTTTTAATTCCAGGACCCATTCAATATTTTGCATTCTCCCCTTCTTTCCATTCTACTTCGAATTTGGCAGCTCTTGTCCCCGCTTTCACTCTTCACTCTAGTGTTTTTTTTTTAATTTGTTCTCCATCTTCTCAACTTCTTGTTGTTTGACTCTATTCTTTCCCCTACATTTAATTCTTCTACTTCTTCTCCTTTTTCGTCCCCTTGTTTATTTCCATTCAAAACCTCCCACTCTTTTTTCTCTATCCATTCCATTGGCTTCTTACCCTCCTCATTTTTTACCTTCTGTCTCTTCTTCCCAATCCCTGTCTTCTTTCCAAAATAGTGCTTTAGCCGTTGTTTTGCCGCCCCCTTGTCCTTCTTTCCCCATTATTTCTTTGTCGCCCTCTCCATTTTTGACCTCACCCCATCTTCTTCTTCTTATCGAAAAACCTCTAGTCTCTCTTGTTTCATTCCATCTCAATTGAACCCCGTATATTCTTAATTTCCTGTATCCCACTTTTACTTCCTTCCAGTCTCCTCATTGTTCCTTCTTCCTTAATTTCTTCTGTATAAATGTCTTTCTTTCTTTCTCTCTATTGCTTCATCACTCTTTCCTGGCCCTCCCACACTTCCATTTCTACTACTACTTGATCTCCTTTATACTCTAACGGTCCTTGATTTTGACTTATCCTACATTTTTTTCTCAGAAAATCCTCTATCCCCTCTTTGGCCTGCTGGTTACTATTCCTTTCGCCACCCCATCATGTTATCACAATATCGTTCTTCTTCCTTCTTTCCTCATACTCCACTTTCCTTTCCAACTGTGGCACTCATACTTTCTCAACCTGTTTCCTCTCCCTCCCGTTTCTTCTCTTTCTCCTTAAATTCTTCTCTTTGCTTTTTAATCCCCCTTTTAATATTTGGGTTCTCTCTTTGTATCTCCTCCATTTCTTCCTTTAGTTCTTCCAACTTATCCATGATTCTTTCCATTACAATATAATAATATACAGGGTGAGTAACAAAACTTGTTCTTTCGTAGAGTCTCTTCTGAGAGTGTTAGTTATGAAAAAAGAAAAAAATAAGAAGTAAAGAGAGAACAAGTTTTGGAAAGGGCCTCAAATTAAATCATTTTAAAAATAAATTTTAAACGAATACGATTTTTTTGCTGTCAAATTTTGACGGATGACAGTAAACTTATATGCAACAATAGCTGTTTTAATAATGGTCTCGGACATCATAGACTCAATGTTCGTTTTTCAATTATACATAGAGGGAGAGAAATGCATGAAAAATAGCATTCTCTCCTGAGGTGTATATTATACAATTTTTTACACAACCGAAACCACAAAAACCTGACAATTCAAGAGAAGAATTGGTAAGTCCGTACGTAAAATATTAGACTTACGTCTACTAGCCCGTACCATTATCACAAACGATCCATCCCCTTGGGGACTGGAGCAAGAAAGCCCCCCTGTCCCCAAAGGTCACTTGTAACATTTGTAATAGAAAATAATGAAATAAACTCGACCAAGCGGGCCTCATCGTCCCAAGCCTTTCCCCTGTTCCAAGAGGGCCCCCTGTCCCAAAAGCCACTTGTCACATTGTATCAGAAAATAAAGAAAAATACTCGACCAAGAGGGCCGCCCTGTTCCAAGAGTGTCCCCCTGTCCCAACAGCCACTTGTAACATTCGTAGTAAGGGGGGCCCCTTGTTTGTGATACGATACAGGCTATTCCCATATTAGTAGTAATAATAAATCTTTATTTGCCCTACGGGCTTTCTGATTCCTATACATATCCCTCCTCTTCCATACCTCTTTCATCCATTTAATTTCCCTTCCATCTACATTCAGTATTTCCTCTCTTTCTTTCCTCTCTCTTTCTTTCATCTCACTGCACTCGTTCCACATATGCTCAATCGTATCTCTTTCCTCATAGCACATTCTACACATTCTTCCTCCATCTTCTGCCCAATACCTATTTTCTCTCTCCTCATTTCTGCACCTAAACCTCGCCATCATCTTTCTTTCTTTCTCGCTCTCCCTCCCCAAATACTTCGGTACTTCCTCGATCATGCATCTTCCGTACTTCCCGTTGTATCTGGATTCTCTAATTCTTTCTCTCCTCTCTTGTCTATCCGTATCCTTATCTCTTTCACTTAGTTCTACATTCATCCACACGCCTCTTTCTCTCAGTCTCTCTATTTCTTTGCTTGCATACCCATTCCTCCTGTAGTAATTCTCCCTATCATTCTTCTCTGAATTCTTCTAATTTTCTTTCCAGCACTCCTTTAGTATCCTACATTCTTTCCTCCCTTCCATTCTGTCTTCGAACTTGACTGCTCTTTTTCCCGCTTTCACTCTCAACCTATTCCTCTTGCATTATTCTCTCACTATGTACCCTGTCGTTTCTCTTTCCACCCCTAACACCCACCTTCGGAGAAGGTGATTGGAAGCGGAAGTGACGTCCGCAACGTCGTTCTCCGGGTTCCCAGAGGTAGATGTCCTTGGTAACGCTGAAGTCCGCGGCTGTCCGCGGTTTTGGGGCGTGTCGAGTTGAGCTCGCGGGTTTGGCGGGCCCCTCCCGCCGTGGTTGGTCGTGGTCGGTTGGTTGGCTGGTGACGTGGGGCTGCTGATCCGTCTCAGGAGATTCGCAGGGGCCGTCCGGTGGTGTCTCGGCGGCTTCTGCTGATGAACTCCTGGGGTGCGGTGTCGGCGATCTGAATCGCACTCGACTCAGCGGCTCGTCCCATGTCACCGTTCGTTTCGGAACGATGGTGGTCCTAATCGGTGGGAATCCCGGAGGCGGCAAGATCTTCGGTGGCGTCGGGATTGTCGTCGTAATCGGTGGAGGCGCCGTGCACCAAGACGGCGGCGTCTTGAAACCAGGTGGTGGTCGTCTGACAGCCGCAGGTGTCGTTGTCGCACAAGATGAAACCTGCTGGATTAGCTGTCCAGGGTCGGCCAGGGATGTTATGGCTTCAACGTCCTCGAGGTCCTCTACACAGGGCGGTGGCTTCAGGATTGCGGATGCCTGTCCTGGCACCGCGGTGGAGGCGTCGGTTTGTCGTGAATCCGGGATGTAGTCGGCCTCGTGGTGGACGTCTGCGATGACCACGAACGCGTGGGCCAGAGACTCGGCACCGGCGTCATCTTCGGCTATCCTCTGGATGGCGGCGCAAGGAGTGGTGGCCTGCGTCGGGACGCTGACGTCCAGCGTAACGGTGGCGGGACTACATCTCGCCGGAAAATCGACAGACGCGCTGACGATCTCGGGCTCGTTGAGTTCTTCTGGCTCGGTTTCTTGTGGGACGACTTCGTCTGGTGGTGGGACGATCTCCAGGTGCTCCGGGAGGTCGGTGAAGTCGGCTGGCGGCGGCGGGATGACAAACAAGTCCAGCACCTCGTCCACGGACATGTGTTCGAGGTAATCCCGCGGCTCGGCGGCGGTCGGCCAGATATCGCACAGCTCCTGCTGCGGATTCTGGGCGGCGGCGACTTCCTCCGGTTCCGGAGCGATCGGGGTGTCGAATTCGGTGGTGGCCGCTGCTGGTGGTAATGCGGCGGCTTCGGGGACTCCGGGTACCTGGTACTCGCTACCGGGGGCTACAGGGAAATAGGTCTCCACCTGCGAAGAAGTCTTCTTTGACCTGCGGTTCTGCCGCTTCTTCTTGCGCTTCTTGGGGGCGCCGCGGCTGACTCCTGGTTCGGCGCCTGCAGCGGGCGTCGATGGGGGCGATGGAGGTCGCGTAGTCCTCGCGGCGTAGTTCCGGGTCGCGATTGCTTCTCCATCCGTCCATCAACTCCAGCTCACGCTCGCTGAATTTTGGGACCAGACATCCGTCGCTGTCGTACTCGTACTCCTCTGGGTACTCGTAGAGGTCACAGCGGCTTCTCGGAGCGTCTTCTGGGTATCTGAATCCATCCCAGCGGCAAGCTGGTGTCTCCCTGGGAGCATGGCCTCTATCGCTGTACTCCGTCGCCATTGAACATAGCGACTCGACGTGGTGTTGTTGGTAGCCGTCCTCCAGGTCCTCGTAGATGTACTCCTGCTCCGGGTCTTCTTCCGGGACACCCTGGAAGTGCTGGAATTCATCCTCCGGCTCCATGGTGGGCAGGATGACGTCTGGCGACTCGTCAGGGGCGATTACATATCGCCGGGAGTTCATGCCCACCTCCTGCAGGGCGGCCATTTGGGTTGCAATCTGCAGGAGCGTTGTTTCCACCCTCTCCATGGTCGAGGGCTCGTGATGCTGCTGATGTCTTCCGTTGTCGTTTGGTCGCCCCCTACTGGTTGGTGTGGGCGGTCCTCCGTCGTAGCTGGTGCACCAGGTTGGTGCTGACTTCCTTCTCTCTCCTCTTCGACGCGGTTTTTAGTTTGGGGTTCCCCCAGGTGCCATTCTGGAGAAGTGCCCCACGTTGGGCGCCACGTGTCGCAGGAACAAGGTTTCCACCAGGTCACGGATGGTGGGGTCCGCGACTCCTCGGTGGAAGAAACGTTGCCGGAGACATCGACCGACGTCGATGAAGGTTGTTGGTAAGAGCGGATGCTCGACCTGGTGCTGTGCGCCTCGACGTAGTGGTCCACCGGACCAGTAGGGTTTTGGGGTGTCCGTTTCCTTCTCTTTCTCTGATGTCTTCTGTGTTTTCTTTACTCCAGGAGACCTCGCCATCTTTTTACTTTTTTGAAAAAATTTCTCTTCCTCCTCTTCTTGTTTTTCTGTTCCACCCTCCCCTTTTCTCTTTCTTTTCCTTTCCTCCAGGTCCAGGCTTCCCTGACTGAGCGAGCGGTTTCTATCGTCTTTGTTCATCCGCTTCCTGTGGCGCCTCCTAGATGTCGTTATCTTCCGGCTTCGCCGATTTATTCTTTTTCCTGACTATATCTCCTCTAGCCTGCCCAATGCTTTCTTCCTACCTTTCTCTAATACCTCTTCTCGCTTTTCCCAATATCTTCTCTAATTTTTTTTCCAATATCTTCTTCAGCTCGGTAATACAGGAATCCCCATATTAGTAGTACTTCTCTCCCTAGGGAGAGGATGTAGCACTTCTGTCACGATTTTGACACTAGAGAAACTGATTTCTACTTCCTTCCGCTTGTGTAAAAAAATATTTTTTTCACTACTAGCTTCGGAAAACATCATTATATATCATTAAAATTTAAATATATCTAAGTCGAACTCCACAAACTTTAATAACTGTAAAATTACTAATGGAACATGTTTCGGCAGAACACTTCTGCCATCATCAGCCCTTAAAGAATATAAAAAAATATGAGGTTGACGTGTTTCTTATTCTTTCTATTTCTTTTCCAACGAATTCTATTTCTAACGGTTGGTGGTCTGATTCCTCTTTAGTACCCGATATAAATTCGCTCATTTTTCTTCCTTCTTTATTTTCTGTTATTTTGTCTTCGTAATCTTCGCTTATACAAGCGATTTCAGAAATAAGTGCAATAAATTTAATCAGTAATAAACTAATAAAACTCATCAGTGTCAACAATTTTTCTTAATAAATTAGTAAGTGGAAATTAATTTCGTTTCACGCCACTGAACCCCTCAACGATGATAACAACACACGACCAAAAACTTCCAAAACTGCCCGCCGTAAATAAACTATAAAAGTAAAAACTGACCCACTAAACGTCTTTACTTCAACATCCAGTGTATTGAAAAATGACATTTGTGGTCTAAAGCATGCATGCCGATTTTCGTCTGCCCGTACGTGCGTATTATTTAAGTTGAGAATGCCTTCTCTCGTGCTTCAATTTGGCTGCTGGTCTATTAAATTATTAACCAGAAGAATGTCGATAAATCCAAGTGGAGTAAATTTAAATTAAAATTTAAATATTTCTAAGTCGAACTCCACAAACTTATTAACTTACTAGATATATTTAAATTTTATTAAATTATTGTTACTAAAACCTCAGGTAAATCTTTGGGCTGTAAAAATTGGACTTCTGTTCGTGATGCTTTTTCGAAATTCTCTAAATGGTATAATGCGATATTCGGTGGGCGGTGTCCACAATTTTGTAAAACAAACACATTCGGCGAAATATCGTAGGCCTCCGTCAATTAATACAATACCCGTTAATACAATTCAACGGAAGTAAAATACAATAACAAATCACCGGCGCGGCGCGGTGGCCACCCTGGGTATCGATAAATTGACTTCAGGTATAAACCAACCGCACGGGATTACAAAAAATTTAGAATGTTGATAAGCAGGCCGGCACAAAAGAATTGATTCTCAGTAGGTCAAGTTAAAATAAATATCCATATGCGGGCCGTGAATTTTGTAGGAAGGAAAAATTATGACAATTTATTACATTATAATAGTATAATTTAGGTAAATCTGAGACGACCACTGGTGCTACCAACATAAATAATTTATTATTACCACATATTTAAATAATACAAAACAATGTCCTTCTGTTGAGAGTTCGGAGTTCGGTTTGGATCGTCCTTTAAAAAATTCTTTCGGTGTTTCTCACCGTATGGTCATACTAGTCAAGTCGCTATATAATTTTTTTTTCGATTCCTGTATTACCGAGCTGAAGGTAAAAATGTGGTAGAGAGGTTAAGTAGCGAAAAATAAAGAAATAGAAGGTGATATAAAGAAAAAAATAGAGAAGATATTGAGAAAAGCGAGAAGAGGTATTAGAGAAAGTTCGGAAGAAAGAATTGGGCAGGGAAGAGGAGATATAGTCAGGAAAAAGAATAAATCGGCGAAGCCGGAAGATAACGACATCTAGGAGGCGCCACAGGAAGCGGATGAACAAAGACGATAGAAACCGCTCGCTCAGTCAGGGAAGCCTGGACTCTTACCTGGAGGAAAGGAAAAGAAAGAGAAAAGGGGAGGGTAGAACAGAAAAACAAGAAGAGGAGGAAGAGAATTTTTTTCAAAAAAGTAAAAAAACGGCGAGGTCTCCTGGAGTAAAGAAAACACAGAAGACATCAGAGAAAGAGAAGGAAACGGACACAGAGATGGAGAAAAAAATATTGGAGCTGTTGCAAGAGTTGAAGAGAGAAGAAAGAAATAAGACGAGAAAACAAGGAACTCAAGAGAGAGATAGAGAGGCAGAGAGAAGAATTTAAAGAGAAGGAGAAGAGATGGGAAGGTGAGAAAGACTGGTGGAAGTAGAGAGTGGAAAAGCTGGAAAAGATAATGGAAATCGAAGAGAGAAGAAAGAGGAAGAACAACATCGTGATAACAAGATGGGACGGGGAAAGAAAAAGTCATGTAAAACAAGAGGATGTAGAGAAGTTTTTGAAGGAAAATGTAGAGGATAGTAAAGTAAAAGATTGTTACAGGATTAACAAGGATCAAGTATTGGTGGAGATGGAGGGATGGAGTGAGAAGGAAAGAATAATGAAGCACAAAGGAAAATTGAGGGAGAAGAGGGAAACAAGAGGGATATACATAGACAACGACCTCACAAAGAAAGAAAGAGATTTGCAGAAGAATCTAAGAAGTATGGCGAAGGAAAAAAGGGAAGAAGGGAAAGAAGTAAGAGTGGGATACAGGAAATTAATAGTAGACGGGGAGCAATGGAGATGGAATGAAAAGAGGGACTAGAGGTTTTCCAATAAGAAGAAGAAGAAGGGGAGGAGGGAAAAAGGGGGATAACGGCAAAGTAAAAAGGACAATGAAACGGAAAAAAAAGAAACAAAGAAGGAAGTAGGCGGGAAACTAAGGAAGGAAGGGGGAAATCAAAGAATGTAACGAGAAAAACAGGGGTGAGGGCACTATTTTGGAATGTAGCGGGACTAGGGAAAAAAGAAGAAGATTTTTGGGACTATGTGAAGGAGTTCGATATTGTTGGATTAACAGAAACATGGTCAGAAAGCTGGGAAAAAATAGAAAAACTGTTACCAAAGGAGTTCAAGTGGGAATGGCAAGGGGCGAGAAGGGGAAAGAAAAAAGGAAGAGCAGCAGGGGGAATAATAACAGGGGTAAAAAAAGGAATAAAAGAGAATACTAAAAAGAAGGGAGAAGAGGAAGGTCACATGGTGAGAAACGTTAAAATAGACAGTAAATGGTGGAAAATAGTGACAGTGTACAGCAAAGAAATGAAAGAAACAATAAGCAAGATAGAAGAAACATTAAAAGACAACAGGGAAGAATGTCTGCTTCTGGGAGGGGATTTTAACGGGACAATTGGGGAAAGAGGAGCCAGGGATTGGGAAGAAGAGAGAGGAGAGGAAAAAAGAAAATCCAAGGACAAGAAAGAAAACGCGGAAGGGAATAAGTTGCTGGAATGGATAGAAGACAAAGGATGGGAAGTGCTGAATGGAAACAAACAAGGGGACGAAGAAGGAGAATGGACCTACATAGGCGGTAGAGGAGAGACGGTGATAGACTACGGAATAGTAAACGAAGAAGCATGGGAAGAAGTCGAAGAATTCAGAATAGGGGAAAGAGTAGAGTCAGACCATCTGCCTATGGAGATAAGTATAGGAAGGAGGAGAGAGAAGAGAGGAGGAGAAGAAAAAATAGAGGAAATGCGGAAGGTGATAAGTAAAGTATGGAACGAGCAAGGGGTGGAAGAGTATAAGAGAAGACTGGACAAAGCAAGATTTAAAAAACAAGAAGTAGGGAAAATGGAGAAAGAATTGGTAGAAATATTGGAAAAAGCAGCGACAAAAAGAGAAATAACAGTAAGAGGTGGAAGAACAAAAAGAAAGAATAAATGGTGGGACAAAGAATGTGAGCAACGTAAAAAGGAAGCAATAAAAGAACTAAGAAAGTGGAGAAAGACTAAAGGGAACAGAAGTGGCTTTTTAGAAGCAAAAAGAAGATACAGAGAGACATGCAGGGAGAAGAAGAGGCAGAAGAAGGAGAGAGAGGAGGAAGAGATAAAAGCAATAAGAACAGAGAAGGAGGTATGGAACTATATTAATAGAGAGAGAAAGAAAAAAGAAAATGGGAGCGAGGAGATAACGATGAATGAGTGGGAGGAGTACTTCATGAGGCTGCTGGAGGGAGAAAAGGAAAAAAAGAAAACGGAAATCGAGACGAAGAGAAACCGAGTAGAACCTGAAGGAGAAGAAATTACAATGGAAAAGGTGGAGAGGCATGTGAAGAAACTGAGGAAAGGGAAGGCACCAGGGAGGGATAGAATACAGAATGAGTCGTGGATGTATGGGACGAGAAGAGTGCTAGAGAGACTGGTGGAGGTAATGAATGGGGTGTGGAGAGGAGAAGGATTCCCGGTAGGGTGGAGAGAGGGGGTAATTTACCCCATTTACAAAAAAGGGGAGAAAAATAAAGTAGAAAATTGCCGAGGGATAACTCTCCTAAACACAGGGTACAAGTTCTATGCATCAATTCTGAATGAAAGGATGAGCAGAGAGATAGAGAAAAAGGGAGCATTACCAGACAGCCAAGCAGGATTTAGAGAGGGGAGGGGAACTATGGATAATGTATACATCCTAGACCACTTGACGAAGAGTGAGTTAAAGAAGAAAGGGGGGAGGGTGTATGCATTATTCGTAGACTTCAAGGCGGCTTTTGACAAGGTGGACAGAGAGAGGATGTTTGAGTGCCTGAGG
The DNA here is from genome assembly GCA_963583935.1 of Diaperis boleti. NCBI lineage: Eukaryota > Metazoa > Arthropoda > Insecta > Coleoptera > Tenebrionidae > Diaperis > Diaperis boleti. Next base: position 13,813,667 of record OY757242.1, read on the forward strand.
GAGAAAGGGGTAAATGAATGGCTGGTATGAAAGGTGGAGGAGATATATGAGAAGACAAAAAGTAAAGTGAAGGTAGGGGACAGGGAAAGTGAATGGTTTGTGACAACAAAGGGAGTGAGGCAAGGTTGCCCGCTCAGCCCCTTGTTGTTCACGATGAAAGAGGAAGAACGAAGAGAGTGATTGGAGGTGGGAGGGAGAAGTAATAGAACAAGTAAAAGAATTCAAATACTTGGGGTATGTGTTCAATGAAAGAGCCACAGATAAGGCACATATTGGAGAGCTGGCAAGAAAAGCGAACAAGGTGATAGGATGTGTATGGGGAATAGGAGAGAGAAGGTGGGGAGGCGATTTTAAGAGGAGAATGATGATGTTTGAAAGTCTTATTGAAAGCGTGTTGTTGTACGGAGCAGAGGTCTGGGGATGGAAAGAACAAGAGGAGATATAGAGAGTGCAAGAGAAATATCTGAGGTGGGTGCTAGGGGTGGAGAAAAAAACGCCAGGGTACATAGTGAGAGAAGAATGCAAGAGGAATAGGTTGAGAGTGAAAGCGGGAAAAAGAGCGGTCAAGTTCGAAGACAGGATGGAAGGGAGGAAAGAATGTAGGATACTAAAAGAGTGCTGGAGAGAAAAAAAGAAGAATTCAGAGGAGAATGATAGGGAGAATTACTACAAGAGGAATGGGTATGCAAGCAAAGAAATAGGGAGACTGAGAGAAAGAGGCGTGTGGATGAATGTAGAACTAAGTGAAAGAGATAAGGATACGGATAGACAAGAAAGGAGAGAAAGAATTAGAGAATCCAGATACAACGGGAAGTACGGAAGATTTAGTAGTATTTGGGGAGGGAGAGCGAGAAGGAAAGAAAGATGTTGGCGAAGTTTAGGTGCGGAAATGAAGAGAGGGAAAATAGGTATTTTGCAGAAGATGGAGGAAGAATGTGTAGAATGTGCTGTGAGGAAAGAGAGACGATTGAGCATATGTGGAACGAGTGCAGTGAGATGAAAGAAAGAGAGAGGAGAGAAAGAGAGGAAATACTGAATGTAGATGGAAGGGAAATTAAACGGATGAAAGAGGTATGGAGGAGGAGGGAGAAGAGAGAAGAGGAAAGTGGAGGGGAGAAGAAATAGAGAATTTTATTTAGTTTTTTCTTTATTATTATAATTGTTAAGTTTACTTGTATATGTATAGGAATCAGAAAGCCCGTAGGGCAAATAAAGATTTATCTATATATTTTTTTCCACTGCATTCACCTTGAGTAACTAATTCCCTGACTGTATCGTGCAGCTCTCGTTGCCGTTGAGAGTTCTTGCCGAACACTCTCGGGAGGAAATCAATAAAATGAAACCCAATCTATTCATTTATAACTCGGAGGAATGCTTTTGACAATAATTGATTCGAGACAAATACCAACAAGCAGACGAGTACATTAAGGAAAATCTCATTCTCACCTGGAGATCCCATTTTAGCATTTTACTTTTTCACTTATCACTCAGTATATTTACTAGGTTTAAAGCATCACCCCAGTGTTATGTAAACAAGACTTTCGAACCGAAGACCCTAGGGTTATAGCCTATTGTGTTCCATTGTAAAGTGTTCCTTATTCATCACAATATACTTTTTGTTGTCTTTTTTGTAATATATTTGTTACTGTAAAACATGAACAAAACGATCTGTTGGCTTGTTAAAAGAAAGTGTTAAACAATGTTGTTCGTCCTTAATTAAAAAACAACAAAATGCATGAAAGTGACACTTTTTTTATTTCAGCTCTGGAATAAACCGCTAAAGGATAAAGGCGTATAAGTCCATTTAGAAATCTTCGTAAAACTTGGGCCCAACTGCTGTAATTGTTGCTCAACGAGTCCTGGTCAACGGCTGCAAAATAAATGCGTTCAGTGGGTTTTAGTGTTCTAATGATGTCGAGAAAACTAACGGACCGTGTGAGTAATTGCTACTTTTGCATGACATCTCCAGTGAATCGAGGCATAATTAAAATAAAAGACCGGCTATTTGTTGTAGTAATGTTCCATCTGTAGTCCGACTATTTCCACATAATGATAACTACTTAAGACTTTATTTGAATTCATGGGAGAAATAAAAGAAAGAAACACGTATCAGTAATGGGTGCCTATACATATTTGGATTTAAACACTAAAGTTTTTTAGCTTTAGCATCAGTTTGGCTGCAACCACCAACAAACCAGGTATAAATTTGTTTATTGTTTCTTTTGTTTTATATATGATATATATACATTTCTTTATTTGCCCTACGGGCTTTCTGATTCCTATACATATACCAGTAAACTTAACAATTATAATAATAAAAAAAAACTCTATTTCTTCTCCCCTCCCCTTTCCTCTTCTCTTTCATTCATTTAATTTCCTTTCCATCTACATTCAGTATTTCCTCTCTTTCTTTCCTCTCTCTTTGTTTCATCTCACTGCACTCGTTCCACATATGCTCAATCGTCTCTCTTTCCTCATAGCACATTCTACACATTCTTCCTCCATCTTCTGCCCAATACCTATTTTCCATCTCTTCATTTCCGCACCTAAACCTCGCCATCATCTTTCTTTCTTTCTCCCTCTCCCTCCCCAAATACTTCGGTACTTCCTCTATCATGCATCTTCCGTACTTCCCGTTGTATCTAGATTCTCTAATTCTTTCTCTCCTCTCATGTCTATCCGTATCCTTATCTCTTTCACTTAGTTTTACATTCATCCACACGCGTCTTTCTCTCAGTCTCTCTCTTTCTTTGCTTGCATACCCATTCCTCCTGTAGTAATTCTCCCTATCATTCTCCTCTGAATTCTTCTTTTTTTCTCTCCAGCACTCCTTTAGTATCCTACATTCTTTCCTCCCTTCCATCCTGTCTTCGAACTTGACCGCTCTTTTTCCCGCTTTCACTCTCAACCTATTCCTCTTGAAATCCTCTCTCACTATGTACCCTGGCGTTTCTCTCTCCACCCCTAGCACCCACCTCAGATATTTCTCTTGCACACTCTCTATCTCCTCTTGTTCTTTCCATCCCCAGACCTCTGCTCCGTACAACAACACGCTTTCAATAAGACTTTCAAACATCATCATTCTCCTCTTAAAATCGCCTCCCCACCTTCTCTCTCCTATTCCCCATACACATCCTATCACCTTGTTCGCTTTTCTTGCCAGTTCTCTAATATGTGCCTTATCTGTGGTTCTTTCATTGAACACATACCCCAAGTATTTGAATTCTTTTACTTGTTCTATTACTTCTCCCTCCCACCTCCAATCACTCTCTTCGTTCTTCCTCTTTCTCTTATTGAACACCAGCAATTTTCTTTTCTCTACATTCACTTCTAGTCTTTTCTTCCTCACATATTTTCCTAAACTCTTTATCATTTCGTTCATTTCTCTTTCATTTTTTGCCACCATTACCACATCATCCGCAAACGCCAGGCTCCACACTTTTTTTCTACCTACCACAGACCCCCCCCCGCTTGTGCTCTCTCTAACATTCCGTCCATATCTGCCACGTACATCGTGAACAACAAGGGGCTGAGCGGGCAACCTTGCCTCACTCCCTTTGTTGTCACAAACCATTCACTTTCCCTCTCCCCTAGCTTCACTTTACTTTTTGTCTTCTCATATATCTCCTCCACCTTTTTTACCAGCCATTCATTTACCCCTTTCTCCCTCAGGCACTCAAACATCCTCTCTCTGTCCACCTTGTCAAAAGCCGCCTTGAAGTCTACGAATAATGCATACACCCTCCCCCCTTTCTTCTTTAACTCACTCTTCGTCAAATGGTCCAGGATGTATACATTATCCATAGTTCCCCTCCCCTCTCTAAATCCTGCTTCGCTGCCTGGTAATGCTCCCTTTTCCTCTATCTCTCTGCTCATCCTTTCATTCAGAATTGATGCATACAACTTGTACCCTGTGTTTAGGAGAGTTATCCCTCGGTAATTTTCTACTTTATGTTTCTCCCCTTTTTTGTAAATGGGGTGAATTACCCCCTCTCTCCACCCTACCGGGAATCCTTCTCCTCTCCACACCCCATTCATTACCTCCACCAGTCTCTCTAGCACTCTTCTCGTCCCATACATCCACGACTCATTCTGTATTCTATCCCTCCCTGGTGCCTTCCCTTTCCTCAGTTTCTTCACATGCCTCTCCACCTCTTCCATTGTAATTTCTTCTCCTTCAGGTTCTACTCGGTTTTTCTTCGTCTCTATTTCCGTTTTCTTTTTTTCCTTTTTTCCCTCCAGCAGCCTCATGAAGTACTCCTCCCATTCATTCATCGTTATCTCCTCGCTCACATTTTCTTTTTTCTTTCTCTCTCTCTATTAATATAGTTCCATACCTCCTTCTCTGTTCTTATTGCTTTTATCTCTTCCTCCTCTCTCTCCTTCTTCTGCCTTTTCTTCTCCCTGCATGTCTCTCTGTATCTTCTTTTCGCTTCTAAAAAGCCACTTCTGTTCCCTTTAGTCTTTCTCCACTTTCTTAGTTCTTTTATTGCTTCCTTTTTACGTTGCTCACATTCTTTGTCCCACCATTTATTCTTTCTTTTTGTTCCTCCACCTTTTACTGTTATTTCTCTTCTTGTCGCTGCTTTTTCCAATATTTCTACCAATTCTTTCTCCATTTTCCCTACTTCTTGTTCTTTAAATCTTGCTTTTTCCAGTCTTCTCTTATACTCTTCCACCCCTTGTTCGTCCCATACTTTAATTACCACCTTCCGCATTTCCTCTATTTTTTCCTCCTCTCTTCTCCCTCCCCCTTCCTATACTTATCTCTATAGGCAGATGGTCTGACTCTACTATTTTCCCTATTCTGAATTCTTCGACTTCTTCCCATGCTTCTTCGTTTACTATTCCGTAGTCTATCACCGTCTCTCCTCTACCGCCTATGTAGGTCCATTCTCCTTCTTCGTCCCCTTGTTTATTTCCATTCAACACTTCCCATCCTTTTTCTTCTATCCATTCCATCAAGTTCTTCTCTTCCGCGTTTTCTTTCTTGTCTTTGGATTTTCTTTTTCCCTCTCCTCTCTCTTCTTCCCAATCCGTGGCTCCTCTTTCCCCAATTCTCCCGTTAAAATCCCCTCCCAGAAGCAGACATTCTTCCCTGTTGTCTTTTAATGTTTCTTCTATCTTGCTTATTGTTTCTTTCGTCTCTTTGCTGTACACTGTCACTATTTTCCACCATTTACTGTCTATTTTAACGTTTCTCACCATGTGACCTTCCTCTTCTCCCTTCTTTTTAGTATTCTCTTGTATTCCTTTTTTTACCCCTGTTATTATTCCCCCTGCTGCTCTTCCTTTTTTCTTTCCCTTTCTCGCCCCTTGCCATTCCCACTTGAACTCCTTTGGTAACAGTTTTTCTATTTTTTCCCAGCTTTCTGACCATGTTTCTGTTAATCCAACAATATCGAACTCCTTCACATAGTCCCAGAAATCTTCTTTTTTTTTCCTAGTCCCGCTACATTCCAAAATAGTGCCCTCACCCCTTTTTTCTCGTTACCTTCTTTGATTTCCCCCTTCCTTCCTTAGTTTCCCTCCTACGTCCTTCTCTGTTTCTTTTTTCCCGTTTCATTGTCTTTTTTAATTTGCCGTTGTCCCCCTTTTTCCCTCCTCCCCTTCTTCTTCCTATTGGACAACCTCTAGTCTCTCTCTCTTTTCATTCCATCTCCATTGCTCCCCGTCCACTATTAATTTCCTGTATCCCACTCTTACTTCTTTTCCTTCTTCCCTTTTTTCCTTCGCCATACTTCTTAGTTTCTTCTGTAAATCTCTTTCTTTCTTTGTGAGGTCGTTGTCTATGTATATCCCCCTTGTTTCCCTCTTCTTCCTCAATTTTCCTTTGTGCTTCATTATTCTTTTCTTCTCACCCCATCCCTCCATCTCCACCAATACTTGATCCTTGTTAATCCTGTAACAATCTTTTACTTTACTATCCTCTACATTTTCCTTCAAAAACTTCTCTACATCCTCTTTTTTTACATGACTTTTTCTTTCCCCGTCCCATCCTGTTATCATGATGTTGTTCTTCCTCTTTCTTCTCTCTTCGCTTTCCATTCTCTCTTCCAGCTTTTCCACTCTCTCCTTCCACCAGTCTCTCTCTCCTTCCCATCTCTTCTCCTTCTCTTTAAATTCTTCTCTCTGCCTCTCTATCTCTCTCTCTTGAGTTCCTTGTTTTCTCGTCTTATTTCTTTCATCTCCTCCTTCAACTTCTGCAACAGCTCCAATATTTTTTTCTCCATCTCTGTGTCCGTTTCCTTCTCTTTCTCTGATGTCTTCTGTGTTTTCTTTACTCCAGGAGACCTCGCCGTCTTTTTACTTTTTTGAAAAAATTTCTCTTCCTCCTCTTCTTGTTTTTCTGTTCTACCCTCCCCTTTTCTCTTTCTTTTCCTTTCCTCCAGGTAAGAGTCCAGGCTTCCCTGACTGAGCGAGCGGTTTCTATCGTCTTTGTTCGTCCGCTTCCTATGGCGCCTCCTAGATGTCGTTGTATTCCGGCTTCGCCGATTTATTCTTTTTCCTGACTATATCTCCTCTTCCCTGTCCAATTCTTTCTTCCTACCTTTCTCTAATATCTCTTCTCGCTTTTCTCAATATCTTCTCTATTTTTTTCTTTATGTCACCTTCTATTTCTCTATTTTTCGATACATAACCTCTCTACCACATGTTTACTTTCAGCTCGGTAATAGAGGAATCCTGTTTCGTTTTATAAAAAATAACTAGCTGACCCGGCGAACGTCGTACCGCCTCAGAATCAATAAATGTTGTGTGAACTTATTAGGTGAATTAAATTCAGTTTTTTATCAAAAGATAATGCACACAATATATAGATAGGCCGAGAAAAGTGTAAGATTTGAAACGAAGTTTATAATAGCTGGCTTTTCTCACGCAGTATGTATTCGTTTTTACATTATCATATTTTATCAATTTAGAATTAATCTTAACGTATGGAGATATGTCGAGGTATGTCATATATCTCTTACCGTTAAGGCAGCGTTCGTAAGACACGTTTTTTCGTCGACTTACTTGTCAGAATTGATCTCCACGAAAAGCCCTTTTATTTTAGCGAGATAACAGCATAATGTCTATTCTATATATTGGTGAAATAATTTTTTTAACAAAATTATTAATTACCATTTCTTCATTTATGTTTTTTTTTTTAAGTTAAAAGTCCCACAATGTCTCTAACCGATAAATGTCGAAGATCACGTTCTTCGCATTCCGTGACAACTCTGGGGCATCCGCTGCTGCCGCTAGGACGTGTTCCTTCCGTTTCGAGTCACCTCCTGCATATCCGTATCGGCAGAAACGTTCAGGCTTAATCGTGCTGCAATCAATCGCATGCAACGTCTCCTTCCGACAGGATTCCGGAAGATGCGGGTGCAGATTATTTTTTCTTCTAGACATTTGAATTCGAAACTTTCGGATTAACCGTTGAGTAAAGTGACAAAATACCACGTCTGCTTCAAACTCTTGTGGCGATTCCATCGGTTTCGCAGCTGAGGATGGTCTGCCCTTTGTTCTGATCGGATTCAAGCACTTGCTCTCAAGTTCTCTCTGCTTTCCCAAAATTTAATACGAGCAATTTAACATAGAGTGCTATAGCCCGTTTAGACGTGTTGCATGCAAGATTTTTTTCTAAGATCGTCGCAGAACTCAGCTTTCTGAAGATTATGTGTTACGAAATGAAAATGTGTAGTCTCCCAATCTACACATAATAAACACTACGATTCTCGATTAAAATCTAAATCCGACACGCTTTTCAGAATCATTTTATTGCTACGCATTTACATTTAAATGATTGTGATGATTCTAAAGTGGGCGTACGGATTCCACCTGTATAATTATTGTTATTCGCCCACTAAAAATTTTATTGGTGAGTGCGTTGGTGTATATCCGCTAATCCACTACAAGCTAATATGTATATTTAGTAAAATTTTTCCCCAAGGATATTTATGAAATCACGTGTTAGAAAACGTGTGCCGCGTAGATTTGCGCTTACCTACTCATCATATTTTGAGGTTAGATTACAAGATCGGTAATTGAGCAACGTGACGTGACGTTGACGTAATGTGGTAATGCTTGATATCGACTGAATTTTTTGCTCATTCTCCAGTCACATCTTCCCTGCTTTCATATTCTCTACACGATTTTCTGCAACTACAAACCGACAGATTTAAGTTTGATTGTTAAAGACCGGGATAGCGCGCACGCAGTCCCGACTACCAAAAATTGTGCGCCCGAGTTATCCGCATTAGGGATAATCGCAGGGGTCAGCCCGACCGTGGTGCAATGGAAGGGCCTCACCCCGGGGGAACCGCCTTATTGATCACGGTAACCCCTACGCCAGGTAAGTATGCTTTGCCGTCCTCGGCACGGAGTTGTTATAGTAGAGGGGACGCCCAGCAGAGGACAGAAGTAAAACGGTCTGACATCTAGCGGTTTTTGCAGTTAGGTAGCACTAATCTACAAGTTAGTGGTTTTCTTATAAAATGCAAAATACTGCAATCATAAACAAGTCTAGAAAGAGAAAGAGATAATAAAATAGTGGTATAAAAAATCCTACATCAGGTATGAAAATTTATGATAATAATAATCATACACATTACGGTTTTTTTATTTTGCTTATACAATTTGCTTTTGTAGTCCAGCTTTAGTGAAATTTTGCTGAAAAAGGTAAGTACAAAAATTAATAAATCGAATATTAGTAAGTATATTCCACACCATTAAAAACAATTGTACAATACTTTATTTAAAATTAAATTTACAATAGAAATTAAACAGTGTCGAATGATGTGATGTAAAATTAACATTCACCAGTAAACTTCAAATGAAATAAAATGCAGGATATTAAAGAAACTCAATTTCCGTTTATGTCAGTTATTAGTTTGCGGAAAAATGTGGATGAACGGAAATTTATTTATTAATATTTGTCGGACGCAAGTAAATTATTGTTTAACAATGCGTTTTAGTTTAATGTGAGGGCAAATAAAAATAAGGCCATGACCTCTGAAAACATGGAAAGGAAAAGGGAGATAGAAGAAGCAAAAAAATTTTCAAGAAAGATAAAAGGGTAACTAGAACACCATAAGACGATTTTTGAAAATTTTGTGCACCGTCAACCAGACAAACTAAAACTGAAAGTAATTAATTATCCGTTGTTCTACCTCTCAATACAGCAAAAAGGCCTTTTTTATTTAGACCAAGAGATAAGGGTTTATTTACTAATAGTTCTTCAATCATGCCAGCGCTTCTCAATCGGTTTTTGCGTAAATTTTAAAGCCACAATCATATCTTGGCTTTTTAACAGTTACATTTTTTAAAATTTTATTAGGTTTTCTCAATTTCAACACGGGTTCTTCATCACTGGGATTCCGGCGAGGGGGTAACCACTGATGAAAAGGGTGTACCACGGATTACAAATTTCACTTGATTACATAGTGAATACTTGTGATTTCATATGATTTCATGTGATTACATGTGACTACATATGACTACATGGTGATTACAGATGATTACATGAGTGATTACATTATGATTTCACGGAGGATTTCATAGGATTTCATGCAATTTCAAGTATCTACATTCGCGTTACTAAATGATTACAAAAGATTTCACAATGATTACACGGGATTACCTTGACTATATGATGATTACATTAAAAAAATAATACGATCAAACATGTCTTCTATAGCAAATTATTCTCCTTATCCCAAATTAATATTTTTAATTGAAAAAGCAATAAAGATATACTTGTGTCGCTCAACAGATAGAGTAATAAAGCCGCCCCTTTGCGGGCGGTGTTAATAGCTATTAACATACCTAGAAATGTTATGACATTTATTACAGCCGCAGATGTCATTGAAATCCGAGCTCGTAGAGCGACATCTAAGGCTGTTATGGATCATAACATTCGTGGTTTGTGGAATAGTTTATCGATTTCAGGTGATCATCTTCTCATTTATGTGAATTTAGTGAAAATTTTTGCAATTTTTTTCGTAAGATTAAGATGGCAAAAAGAATGTTTGGTAGTACAAATTCAGCGGTTTCTGGTAGTTCTAGTTCAGTTGTTTCTGGTACTTCTAGTTCGGCGGTTTCAGCACTTTCAGCTGAAATTATTTACAATGACCATACAAGAGAAATAGTGCAATAAAATACATCTTCACACATGGAGTCTTCATCAGTTTCGATTTTGAATTTGAAAACGGCATGTAGGTATAAAGATTGCAGTTATAAAAAAAAAGTTTATATGGAATTTCTTCTTTATGAATATGACAGTTGCGTACAACGCTTTACGCAAGTGGTGTCCCACCCTTAAGTTTTATTACTCTATCGCTTGGGCGACACAAGTATATGGGTGTTATGGAAGTCCTAGCAGAAAATTTAACCGTAAGTAGAACTCGTCAAAATAAACATTTTTTCTATTTACCACTTTGCTGAAATCCACAATTTTTTTAAAAAAAATTTTACCCCTTATTTCACCCTCCGCCTATGCCTACATGAACTTGAACGCATCAGAACGTTTTTGTCGAACGAGGTAAACACAAAAATTTTTTGGGACAAAAATTTTGTCTTTGATAGTAAAATTTACTTATCAGTTGAGTGTCGCGCCGCTATGTATTGTTGTGTGTGCTCGATTCTCGTGCTTCTCCAACTCCAGATTTCGGACGTCCCAGATGTAATCGTGTTTTGGAAATTGAACCTGAAATTTTAATTCGAAGATGTGCTTCGAAGTGTCAACATTTATCGTTTATCGCACGTACAACAACAAGGATTATCCCTGATGGAAGTTAGAGAGTTTATTATTACATGCTAACCTACTTCAATATTATGCATATTATGGTAGGTGAGTACATGTTTTCAGTTAAACAGTTTTTATTTCGATTCATTTATCGGGTAAAGTTTTTGTGCACTCCTGCCAATCAATGAACGTCGGTCCATAGGCGGGTTTGGTTTTAGGTGTCAAACTATTCTTAATTTTAACTCCGGAAGGGAGCGTTTGCGAAGAAGTTCTACTTGTGGTTAAATTTTCTGCAACTATTTTCATAACACCCTGTATACACTGGGTATAACACAAAGTCAAAAATTCTTATTATGTTAATAAAAATGAATTCAGGGATACCAAATTTAATTATTGAATTATGTACCTTTTATAAAACTGCTATCACGAGAAATTGGAAAAAATAGATTACGAAAAAAATATGTTGCAAACTGTAAACTTATGACCCCTATGACCGCAAAGATAGGAAAAACCTAACATTAGGCCTAAAAGAAAAATGAAAACGACACAATTAGTTGAAAGAATGTAATCACGAGCACCGCACGAGACAGGCCGAATTGAAGGCGGGAATATAAGAAATGCCAAGTATAAGTGCATAATTATCGAGGTGCATATTAACACACAGCATCAGACCACAGTAAATGACTGCGATTTTATTCGCAGAGGCCGATCTAGTCAAGCGAAAAGTAGTAATAAGAACAAAATACAAATCTAGTTACAACATGATAACATCATGATTACATGGATAAATACATGATATATGATGAGTACATCATGATTACATGATGATTACATGTTGAATACACCATGAATACATGATGATTACTTGACGATTACATGATGATTACATAATGAATACAAGATTTCACGATTTCATTAAGTTCTATTTATGATTGCAAGAAGATTACATATGATTTCACAAAAATTATATTTGATTGTATTACGATTACAAAGTGATTACAATAGCGCCGTTCCACGATTACATGCAGTGGTTACCTCCTCGGATTCCGGAGACAAACAATCGGAATATGCGCAACGGTAACCGCTTCTTGATAAAGTAGAAAAAGTGTGAATCATTAGTCTATTTCGAACTGATGGAAATTCGAATAGCTGAATTCTCAATTTTTTGAATTTTTCATGAACTCTTGGATTTGGAAATTGGTAAATTCAAAATCGTTGGCATTTGAAGTTTCCCAAATTTTAAACCTTCAAATCACATATTCCTGCTTTCCAATTTTTAGAAATTTTAATCATTGAAATTTTTAATTTTTACCTAATAGAATTTCTGTATTTTATAGAAATTACAAGCAGTTGCAAATTGAATTTGTAAATTTGTAAATATAATAAAAATGTTTGATTCCTGAATTTAAAAACATTACAAATTTTTTAGTAATTGAAATTTTAAACTTTTCAACTTATAAATCTTGAATCGCAGTAAAAAAATTCTGAATTTTTAATTTGCCAACTTTCACTTATTGAGCCGTCTAAATCTTAATTTTTATTCACCTAAATCCCTAATTTGGAAAATTTGAATGGAATCTTTGTACTCTTGCTTTTGGAAATTTTGAATCATTGAAATTTTGAATTTGTGATTTTTCAATTTCTAACTATATTATATCTACAGAATTTCCCTATATTGTAGAAATTGCAAACTTGCAAACACGGAAGTTTGCAAAATCTGAGCTGTTGCTATTTTCAGTATTTGTAAATTTTAAAAATTAAAACTTCCATGATTCAAAAATTCAAAACTTGGCAGCATTTCCGAATTTAGGACTTTAGAGATTTTCATAAGTTCATAAAGATTTGAGATTTCTGGGGTTAGGCGAATCAAAATTAGCAAGGTTAATCTGAACGGAATTCACAATGTTCAATTAAAAAAAATCAATTTCAGTTTTTGAAAGGTTGAAATTTTTATTTATTTAAAAAAATTAATAAAAAAAATATTAAAATTATTTAATAGTTGGTAGAGTCTGAATTCTGTAACTTCAGCATGTCTAACCGCCATTTTTGCGCTACCGAGTCGGTTTGAAATGCACCAGTGGCGCACCACACAATATTAGACACAGCAGATGCATGCGAGCAGAAGGATGCGAGCCACTGACCAAGCGCCGACCTCCCCTCTCCAGAGCCTAAATTCAAAATTGGACCCGTCCGGTTCCGAATTATACTTTTGCGCCGGTTTATGGGTGTGTTGAAGTTACAGAATACACAATCTAAGCTCAGGAATACAAGATTTTAACAGCCAAAAATTTGTCAAATCTAAAATGTTAACTATATTCCAAATTCGTTATTTACCAAATTTAGAAATTTAACATTCAGCGATCCAAGTTTCGAAAATTCAGAAATTCCAGATTTTTATTTCAGGAATTCAAGATTCCCATGGATTAGAATTAGCAAATTCAGAATTCCTATCATACACAAATTGATTACTTATTCAGAATTTAAAAATTTGGAAAAAGGTCTAAACAGCGGAAATTTACAAATAATGAATTTCCATTCCAGTTTTTATTATATTTACAAATTTACAAATTAATTTTTTTATCAATTGAAAATTTGAGAATTAAAATTCAAGATTTTATAGATTTCAGAATTCAGGAGAGAGTTGAGAATTTGGATGATTAAAAATTGGAAAACAGAAATATGAGATTTAAACCACCTAAAATTTGGGAAAATTAAAATCCGAAGGATTCAGGATTTGCAAATTCAGGAATTCTTGAGTTCAACGTTTAAAAATTGACAAGTTAAAAAATTCTGATCTGCATCTAACGTCTCAACAATTCGAAATTAGAGAATTCTGTAATCCAACCGCTTGAATTTACAAATTCAAAATAGCAACGGCTCAGATTTTGCAAACTTCCCTGTTTGCAAGCTTGTAATTTCTACAATATACGGAAATTCTATAGATATAAAATAGTTAAAAATTGAAAATTCACAAATTCAAATTTTTATTGATTCAAAATTTCCAAAAGCAAGAGTACAAAGATTTGCAAATTCAGGAAATTTGGATTCTAACCATATAAAATTTTCCAAATTAGGGATTTAGGTGAATAAAAATCAAGATTTAGACGGCTCAATTAGTGAACGTTCGCAATTTAAAAATTCAGAAATTTTTGGCTGCGATTCAAAATTTATAAATTACAAACAAAATTCCCTGATTGGAGGTTTCTACGATTCAAAATTCACAATTTTCAAAATCAGAAATTCTAGATTTGGCCAAGATGCATCATCCAAAATTTCGAAATGCCAGTTTGGAACTTTGACGAATTGTTGAAACTTTAATTTTTCAAAGCGCTTAAGTCTCATAATCCTGGGATTGGTAATATTTAGGCACTCAAATTTTAAATTGTGGAAATTCTCAATTTGGAAACTGCAAAATTTTTAGTTTTCAAATTCAGGAATCAAAGATTTTTATTATATTTACAAATTTATAAATTCAATTTTTTATCAACACAAAATTTAAGAATTCAAATTCAAGATCTTATCGAATTCAGAATTCAGAATTTAAAAATTTGTACCATTAAAAATTGGCAAATTCAGGAATATGAATTTACAAATTCAAAATAGCAACTGCCTGTAATTTCTATAAAAAACAGAAATTCTATTAGGTAAAAATTGAAAATTCACAAATTCAAAATTTCAATGTTTAAAATTTTTAAAAATTGTAAAGTAGGAATATGTGATTTAAAGGTCTAAAATTTGTGAAATTTCAAATGCCAACGATTTTGAATATTCCAATTCCGAAATCCAAGAGTTCGTGATTCAAAAATTCAAAAATTTGAGAATTCAGGTATTCGAAATTCCAACAGTTCGAAATAGAGTCAAATGATTTATTTTTGGAAATTCAAGACATCAACTGTTCAGATTTCGCAAATTGAAGAATTTCCCATTTGAAAACTGGTGATTTCTAAAGAGAAATTAATTTAAGGTTTAAAATTTCAAACATTCAAGATTTTCAAATTTAATAATCAAGTTGTCATCCATTCAAATTTTGAAAATTCAGGAATCGTACGAAAATCAAGAGTGGAACGATTGAGTTTAGAATTTGAGAAAACGAAAATTTTAACGATTCAGTTTCCAAATTGACAATTTCCACAATTTAAAATTTGAGCGCTTAAAAATTACCAATTCCAGGATTATAAGACTTAAGCGCTTCGAGTAGTTAAAGTTTCAACAATTCAGTTTCAAATTGGAATTTCAAAATTTTCGATGACTCAATTTGGCCAAATCTCGAATTTCTGATTTTGAAAATTATAAATTTTGTATAGTAGAAACCTCCAATCAGAGAATTTTGTTTGGAATTTAAATTTTAAATTTTTCAATTTATAAATTTTAAACCGGAGCCAAAATTTCTGAATTTGCAAATTGGGAACTTTCACTTATTGAACCGTCAAAATCTTGATTTCCAGAATTTGGAAGTTCTTATTGACCTAAATCCCTAATTTGGAAAATTTGAATCGTTAAAATCCAAAAATCCTGAATTTGCAAATCTTGTACTATTGTTTTTGGAAACTTTGAATAATTGAAATCTTGAATTTGAGAATTTTCAATTTTTAACTAATAGAATTTTCGTATATTATAGAAATTACAAGCTTTTAAACAGGGAAATCCGAAGTAGTAAAATCTAAGCAGTTGATATTTTGAATTTTTAAATAGAAGTTTACTCATATTCCTGAGTTCACCAATTTTTAATCGTCCAAATTTTTGAATTGGAAAACATTACAAATTTTAAAACGTGGAAATTCAGAATTTGTAAATTTACGCAGTTTAAATCTTTTTCCAAATTTTTAAACTCTGAATAAGTAATCAATCTTTGTGCGAGGGGAATTCTGAATTTGGTAATTCTAAACCATGAGAATCTTGAATTCCGGAAATAAAAATTTTGAATTGCAGAATTTTCGAAACTTAGATCGATGAATGTTAAATTCCTCAATTTGGGAAATAACGAATTTAGAATAAGTATAGTTAACATTTTAAATTTGACAAATTTTTGGCTGTTAAAATATGGAAAATATGAAAATATCGAAAATATTAAAATCCTGAGATTACCAACTATTAAATAATTTTGAACCTGAACGGAATTCACAGTGTAAAATTCGAGAAAATAAAGATTCCAGCGATTCTAAATATTAATTTGTTTTTTTTTTTAATTTCTTGATTCGTCTAACCCCAGAATTCTCAAATATTTAACCGATGAAATCTTCAATGTTGAATGATGAAAATCTCCGTCCTGAATTCCGAAAGTTCCTGAATTTGCAAATCTTGTACTCTTGTTTTTGGAAATTTTAAATAATCAAAATTTTTAATTTGTGAATTTTCAAATTTTAACTAATACATATAGAATTTCCGTATATTATAGAAATTGAAAGCTTTCAAACAGGGACATCCGAAGTTTGCAAAGTCAGAGCAATTGCTATTTTGAATTTGTAAATTGAAGATTACTCATATTTCTGTTTTCCAATTTTTAATCGTCTAAATTTTCAATTCCTGAATTCTGAAATCGATAAAATCTTAAATTTGAATTCTTAATTTGAATTTTCAAATTTTGAATTGATAAAAAATTGAATTTACAGATTTGTAAATATAATAAAAATCTTTGATTTCTGAATTTGAACACATTAAAAAAATTTCAGTTTCCAAATTGAGAATTTCCACAATTCACAATTTGAGTGTTTAAATATTACCAATCCCAGGATAATGAGACTTAAGCGTTTTGAGAAATTAAAGATTCAAAAATTCGTCGAAGTTCCAAACTGGCATTTCGAAATTGTGGATGATTCAACTTGGCCAAATCTCGAATTTCTGATTTTGAAAATTCTAAATTTTGAATCGTAAAAACCTCCAATCAGGGAATTTTGTTTGTACTTGAAATTTTAAACTTTTCAATTCATAAATCTTGAATCGCGGTGAAAAATTTCTAAATTTTTAAATTGCGAACTTTCATTTATTGAGCCGTCTAAATCTTGATTTTTATTCACCTAAATCCCTACTTTGGAAATATTGAATCATTGAAATTTTGAATTTGTGTATATTTGTATATTTCTGTATATTGTAGAAATTACAAGCTGAAATCTGAGCTGTTGCTATTTTGAGTATTTGTGAATTGAAGTTGTTGGATTACAGAAATTCAGGATTCAAATCGTACGATTCCTGAATTCTCAAAATTTGAATGCATGAAAACTTGATTATTAAATTTGAAAATTTTTAATGTTTGAAAATTTTCAAAATTTCCATCGATAAAATCTTAAATTCTTGAATTTGGGAAATAGCAGCTCTTGAATCCAAGACACTAAAAATTTGCCAAGTCGTATCCCGAGTCTTCAAAATTGGAAATTAAGGAATTCATGTGTTCATCGAACCAGATTCCGAGAATTAAGAAATTCGAAATTGTCAAAATTGTTCAAAATTTCCACTCAGAATAACTACCACCAAAAATTTGCACTTTTCAGATTTAGCAACTTAATCCAACTATTCAAAATTTCAAAACTTAGAAAGCCAGCCTCATAATTTTAAAAATTAAAACTTTCATGATTCAAAAATTCAAAACTTGCCAGCATTTCCGAGTTTAGGACTTTAGAGATTTTCATAAATTCATAAAGATTTGAGAATTCTGGGGTTAGGCCAATCAAAATAAGCAAGTTTAATCTGAACGGAATTCACAATGTTCAATTAAAAAAAATCAATTTCAGTTTTTTGAATCGTTGGAATTTTTATTTATTTAAAACATAATAATAATAAAAAATAATTGAAATTATTTAATAGTTGGTAGAGTCTGAACTCTGTAACAGCGTGTCTAACCGCCATTTTCTGCGCGACCGAGTCGGTTTGAAATCCACCAGTGGCGCACCACACAATAATAGACACAGCAGATGCTTGCGATCAGAAGGATGCGAGCCACTGACCATGTGCCAACCTCCCCTCTCAAGAGCCGAATTTTACTTTTGCGCCGGTTTATGGGTGTGTTGAAGTTACAGACTTCACAATCTAATCTCAGGAATACAAAATTTTAATAGCCAAAAATTTGTCAAATCTAAAATGTTAACTATATTCCAAATTCGTTATTTACCAAATTTAGAAATTTAACATTCAGCGATCCAAGTTTCGAAAATTCAGAAATTCCAGATTTTTATTTCAGGAATTCAAGATTCCCATGGATTAGAATTAGCAAATTCAGAATTCCTATCATACACAAATTGATTACTTATTCAGAATTTAAAAATTTGGAAAAAGATCTAAACAGCGGAAATTTACAAATAATGAATTTCCATTCCAGTTTTTATTATATTTACAAATTTACAAATTAAATTTTTTATCAATTGAAAATTTGAGAATTAAAATTCAAGATTTTATAGATTTCAGAATTCAGGAGAGAGTTGAGAATTTGGATGATTAAAAATTGGAAAACAGAAATATGAGATTTAAACCACCTAAAATTTGGGAAAATTAAAATCCGAAGGATTCAGGATTTGCAAATTCAGGAATTCTTGAGTTCAACGTTTAAAAATTGACAAGTTAAAAAATTCTGATCTGCATCTAACGTCTCAACAATTCGAAATTAGAGAATTCTGTAATCCAACCGCTTGAATTTACAAATTCAAAATAGCAACGGCTCAGATTTTGTAAACTTCCCTGTTTGCAAGCTTGTAATTTCTACAATATACGGAAATTCTATAGATATAATATAGTTCCAAATTGAAAATTCACAAATTCAAAACTTTATTTCGCCATTTCCCAAATTTTGAAATTTAGCATTCATCGATAAAAGTTCAGAAATTCAATTTTTTTATTTTCGGAAATTCAACATTCCCGTTGTTTAGAATCACCAAATTCAGAATTCCCATCATATATAAATTTACTACTTATTCAGAAATTAAAAATTAAAAAAAAATTAATCAGCTGAAATTTATAAATTGCGAATTTCGATGTTTTAAAATATGTAATGTTTTCAAATTCAGGAATCAAAGATTTTTATTATATTTACATATTTACAAATTCAATTTTTTATCAATTCAAAATTCGGATTTCCCTGTTTCTAAGCTTGTAATTTCTGTAACATACGGAAAGTATATATATATAGTTGAAAACAGAAAATTTACAAATTCAAATTTTTATTGATTCAAAATTTCTAAAAGCAAGAGTACAAAGATTTGAAAATTCAGGAAATTTGGATTAGGTTTTATTATTAGGGATTTAGGTGAATAAAAATCAAGATTTAGACGGCTCAATAAGTGAAAGTATGCAATTTAAAAATTCAGAAATTTTTGGCTGCGATTCAATATTTATAAATTACAAACAAAATTCCCTGATTGGAGGTTTCTACGATTCAAAATTCACAATTTTCAAAATCAGAAATTCTAGATTTGGCCAAGATTCATCATCCAAAATTTCGAAATGCCAGTTTGGAACTTTGACGAATTCTTGAAACTTTAATTTTTCAAAGCGCTTAGTCTCATAATCTTGAGATTGGTAATATTTAAGCACTCAAATTTTAAAAATTGTGGAAATTCTCAATTTGGAAACTGAAAAATTTGTAATATTTACAAATTTATAAATTCAATTTTTTATCAATACAGAATTTGATAATTTAAATTCAAGATTTTATCGATTTCAGAATTCAGGAATTATAAATTTGTACGATTAAAAATTGGCAAATTCGGGAATATGAATAAATTTGCAAATTCAAAATAGCAACTGCTTGTAATTTCTATAAAATACAGAAATTCTATTAGGTAAAAATTGAAAATTTACAAATTCAAAATTTCAATGATTAAAATTTTTAAAAATTGGAAAGCAGGAATATGTGATTTGAAGGTCTAAAATTTGGGAAATTTCAAATGCCAACGATTTTAAATTTACCAATTCCCAAATCCATTCATGATTCCAAAATTTTAAAATTTGAGATTTCAGGTATTCGAATTTCCAACAGTTCGAAATAGACTAAAGATTTCGCAAATTGAGGAGTTTCCCATTTGAAAACTAGTGATTTCTAAAAAGAAATTAATTTAAGGTTTAAAGTTTCAAACATTCAAAAATTTCAAATTTAATAATTTTATTTATTCAAATTTTGAGAATTTAGTAATGGTACGATACGGAATTTGAACATTGGGAATTCAGAAAATCAATTTAGAACCATTAAATTTAGAATTTGAGAAAATGGAAATTTTAACGATTTAGTTTCCAAACTGACAATTACCACAATTTAAAGTTTGAACTCTTAAAAATTACCAATCCCAGAATTATGAGACTTAAGCGCTTTGAGATACTAAGTTTCGACTAAGTGAACAGTTAATTCCATTCAGATTAAAATTGCTAATTTTGATTCGTCTAACCTCAGAATTCTTAAATATTTAACCGATGAATAATTGAATTTAAAAATGTTGAATGATGAAATTCTCTAGTCCTAAATTCGGAAATACTGCCAAATCTTGAATTTTTCAATCATTGAAGTTTTGATCTTGGACATTATGAGGCTAGCTACCCAAGTTTTGAAATTTTGAGTAAGATTGAGTTGCTAAATCTGAAAAGTACAATTTTGAAGACTCGGGATTTTGATGTACAAGTTAAAAAAAATTAGTCTTGAATTCAAGAGTTGCTATTTCCCAAATTCAGGAATTTAAGAGTTCATCGATCGAAATTTTGAAAATTTTCAAAAATTCAAAATTTTCGAATTTAATAATCAAATTTTCATCCATCCAAATTTAGAGAACTCAGGAGTCGCATGATTCAGAATTTGAAAATTACCAATCCCAAGATTATCAGACTTAAGCGCTTTGAGAAATTAAAGTTTCAACAATTCAAAGTTCCAAACTGGAACTTCGAAATTTTGGATGATTCAATTTGGCCAAATCTCAGATTTCTGATTTTGAAAACCATGAATTTTGAATCGTAGAAACCTCCAATCAGGGAATTTTGTTTGTACTTGAAATTGTAAATTTTTCAATTTATAAATTTTGAACCGAAGCCAAAATTTCTGAATTTGCAAATTGCGAACTTTCACTTATTGAACCGTCTAACTCTTGATCTCCAGAATGTGGAATTCTCAGAATCTGGTTCGATAAAACTAGAATTCCTTGATTTCCAATTTTGAAGACTCGGGAATCCGATATATGTTAACAAATTTTTAGTATCTTGGATTCAAGTGTTGCTATTTCCCAAATTTAGGAATTTAAGATTTCATCGATCAAAATTTCGAAAATTTCCAAAAATTCAAAATTTTCAAATTTAGTAATCAAGTTTTCATCCATTCAAATTTTGTGAATTCAGGAATCGTACAATTCAGAATTTGAACATTCGGAATTCCGAAAATCAAAAAAGTGGAACGATTTAGTTTAGAATTGGAGAAAATGAAAATTTTAACGATTCAGTTTCCAAATTCAGAATTCCCACAATTTAGAATTTGAGCGCTTAAAAATTACCAATCCCAGGATTATGAGACTTCAGCGCTTTGAGAAATTAAAGTTTCAACAATTCAAAGTTAAAAACAGATTTTTTTTTGAAATACACGTTTTCAAAGAGGAAAATCCGAAGTTTGCAAAATCTGAGTAGTTGCTATTTTGAATTTGCAAATTGAAGTTTACTCATATAAAATTAATTTGTAAATTTGTAAATATAATAAAAATCTTTGATTCCTGAATTTGAAAACATTACAAATTTCAAAACGTGGAAGTTCAAAATTTGTAAATTTCTGCTGTTTAAATTTCTTTCCAAATTTTTAAATTCTGAATAAGTAGTCAATTTGTGTATGATGGGTATTCTGAATTTGGTAATTCTAAACCATGGGTATCTTGAATTCCTGAAATATAAAATCTGGAATTTCTGAATTTTCGAAACTTGGATCGCTGAATGTTAAATTTCTAAATTTGGAAAATAGCGAATTTGGAACATAGTTAACATTCTAAATTTGACAAATTTTTGGCTGTTAAAGTCTTGGATTCCTGCGATTACCAACTATTAAATAATTTTGAATTTGAACGGAATTCACAATATTAAATTTGAGAAAATAAAAATTCCAACGATTCAAAAAACTGATTTTTTTTTAATTGCTAAACTTGCTAATTTTGGTTTGTCTAACCCTAGAATTAGCAAATGTTTAGAAATCTTGAATTTTAAATTTAAAAATGTTGAATGATGAAAATCTCTAGTCCTGAATTCGGAAATACTAATTTTGACAATTTCGAATTTCTGAATTCTCAGAATTTGATTGATGAAAACTTGAATTCCTTAATCTCCACTTTTGAAGAATCTGGTTAACAAATTTTTAGTGTCTTGAATTCAAGAGTTGCTATTTCCCAAATTCAGGAATTTAAGATTTCATCGATCGAAATTTTGAAAATTTTCGAATTTAATAATCAAGTTTTCATCCATTCAAATTTTGAGAATTCAGGAATCGCACGATTCAGAATTTGAAAATTCGGGATCCAGAAAATCAAGAGTGGAACGATTGAGTTTAGAATAATTGCAGAAAATGAAAATTTGAACAATTTAGTTTCCAAATTAACAATTTCCGCAATTTAAAATTTGAGCGCTTAAAAATTACCAATTCCAGGATTATGAGACTTAAGTGCTTTGAGAAATTAAAGTTTCAACAATTCGAAGTTCCAAACTGAAATTTCGAAATTTTGGATGATTCAATTTGGCCAAATCTCGAATTTCTGATTTTGAAAATTCTAAATTTTGAATCGTAAAAACCTCCAATCAGAAAATTTTGTTTGTACTTGAAATTTTAAACTTTTCAATTCATAAATCTTGAATCGCAGTCAAAAATTTCTAAATTTTTAAATTGCGAACTTTCATTTATTGAGCCGTCTAAATCTTGATTTTTATTCACCTAAATCCCTACTTTGGAAATATTGAATCATTGAAATTTTGAATTTGTGTATATTTGTATATTTCTGTATATTGTAGAAATTACAAGCTGAAATCTGAGCTGTTGCTATTTTGAGTATTTGTGAATTGAAGTTGTTGGATTACAGAAATTCAGGATTCAAATCGTACGATTCCTGAATTCTCAAAATTTGAATGCATGAAAACTTGATTATTAAATTTGAAAATTTTTAATGTTTGAAAATTTTCAAAATTTCCATCGATAAAATCTTAAATTCTTGAATTTGGGAAATAGCAGCTCTTGAATCCAAGACACTAAAAATTTGCCAAGTCGTATCCCGAGTCTTCAAAATTGGAAATTAAGGAATTCGTGTGTTCATCGAACCAGATTCCGAGAATTAAGAAATTCGAAATTGTCAAAATTGTTCAAAATTTCCACTCAGAATAACTACCACCAAAAATTTGCACTTTTCAGATTTAGCAACTTAATCCAACTATTCAAAATTTCAAAACTTAGAAAGCCAGCCTCATAATTTTAAAAATTAAAACTTTCATGATTCAAAAATTCAAAACTTGCCAGCATTTCCGAGTTTAGGACTTTAGAGATTTTCATAAATTCATAAAGATTTGAGAATTCTGGGGTTAGGCCAATCAAAATAAGCAAGTTTAATCTGAACGGAATTCACAATGTTCAATTAAAAAAAATCAATTTCAGTTTTTTGAATCGTTGGAATTTTTATTTATTTAAAACATAATAATAATAAAAAATAATTGAAATTATTTAATAGTTGGTAGAGTCTGAACTCTGTAACAGCGTGTCTAACCGCCATTTTCTGCGCGACCGAGTCGGTTTGAAATCCACCAGTGGCGCACCACACAATAATAGACACAGCAGATGCTTGCGATCAGAAGGATGCGAGCCACTGACCATGTGCCAACCTCCCCTCTCAAGAGCCGAATTTTACTTTTGCGCCGGTTTATGGGTGTGTTGAAGTTACAGACTTCACAATCTAATCTCAGGAATACAAAATTTTAATAGCCAAAAATTTGTCAAATCTAAAATGTTAACTATATTCCAAATTCGTTATTTACCAAATTTAGAAATTTAACATTCAGCGATCCAAGTTTCGAAAATTCAGAAATTCCAGATTTTTATTTCAGGAATTCAAGATTCCCATGGATTAGAATTAGCAAATTCAGAATTCCTATCATACACAAATTGATTACTTATTCAGAATTTAAAAATTTGGAAAAAGATCTAAACAGCGGAAATTTACAAATAATGAATTTCCATTCCAGTTTTTATTATATTTACAAATTTACAAATTAAATTTTTTATCAATTGAAAATTTGAGAATTAAAATTCAAGATTTTATAGATTTCAGAATTCAGGAGAGAGTTGAGAATTTGGATGATTAAAAATTGGAAAACAGAAATATGAGATTTAAACCACCTAAAATTTGGGAAAATTAAAATCCGAAGGATTCAGGATTTGCAAATTCAGGAATTCTTGAGTTCAACGTTTAAAAATTGACAAGTTAAAAAATTCTGATCTGCATCTAACGTCTCAACAATTCGAAATTAGAGAATTCTGTAATCCAACCGCTTGAATTTACAAATTCAAAATAGCAACGGCTCAGATTTTGTAAACTTCCCTGTTTGCAAGCTTGTAATTTCTACAATATACGGAAATTCTATAGATATAATATAGTTCCAAATTGAAAATTCACAAATTCAAAATTTTATTTCGCCATTTCCCAAATTTTGAAATTTAGCATTCATCGATAAAAGTTCAGAAATTCAATTTTTTTATTTTCGGAAATTCAACATTCCCGTTGTTTAGAATCACCAAATTCAGAATTCCCATCATATATAAATTTACTACTTATTCAGAAATTAAAAATTAAAAAAAAATTAATCAGCTGAAATTTATAAATTGCGAATTTCGATGTTTTAAAATATGTAATGTTTTCAAATTCAGGAATCAAAGATTTTTATTATATTTACATATTTACAAATTCAATTTTTTATCAATTCAAAATTCGGATTTCCCTGTTTCTAAGCTTGTAATTTCTGTAACATACGGAAAGTATATATATATAGTTGAAAACAGAAAATTTACAAATTCAAATTTTTATTGATTCAAAATTTCTAAAAGCAAGAGTACAAAGATTTGAAAATTCAGGAAATTTGGATTAGGTTTTATTATTAGGGATTTAGGTGAATAAAAATCAAGATTTAGACGGCTCAATAAGTGAAAGTATGCAATTTAAAAATTCAGAAATTTTTGGCTGCGATTCAATATTTATAAATTACAAACAAAATTCCCTGATTGGAGGTTTCTACGATTCAAAATTCACAATTTTCAAAATCAGAAATTCTAGATTTGGCCAAGATTCATCATCCAAAATTTCGAAATGCCAGTTTGGAACTTTGACGAATTCTTGAAACTTTAATTTTTCAAAGCGCTTAGTCTCATAATCTTGAGATTGGTAATATTTAAGCACTCAAATTTTAAAAATTGTGGAAATTCTCAATTTGGAAACTGAAAAATTTGTAATATTTACAAATTTATAAATTCAATTTTTTATCAATACAGAATTTGATAATTTAAATTCAAGATTTTATCGATTTCAGAATTCAGGAATTATAAATTTGTACGATTAAAAATTGGCAAATTCGGGAATATGAATAAATTTGCAAATTCAAAATAGCAACTGCTTGTAATTTCTATAAAATACAGAAATTCTATTAGGTAAAAATTGAAAATTTACAAATTCAAAATTTCAATGATTAAAATTTTTAAAAATTGGAAAGCAGGAATATGTGATTTGAAGGTCTAAAATTTGGGAAATTTCAAATGCCAACGATTTTAAATTTACCAATTCCCAAATCCATTCATGATTCCAAAATTTTAAAATTTGAGATTTCAGGTATTCGAATTTCCAACAGTTCGAAATAGACTAAAGATTTCGCAAATTGAGGAGTTTCCCATTTTAAAACTAGTGATTTCTAAAAAGAAATTAATTTAAGGTTTAAAGTTTCAAACATTCAAAAATTTCAAATTTAATAATTTTATTTATTCAAATTTTGAGAATTTAGTAATGGTACGATACGGAATTTGAACATTGGGAATTCAGAAAATCAATTTAGAACCATTAAATTTAGAATTTGAGAAAATGGAAATTTTAACGATTTAGTTTCCAAACTGACAATTACCACAATTTAAAGTTTGAACTCTTAAAAATTACCAATCCCAGAATTATGAGACTTAAGCGCTTTGAGATACTAAGTTTCGACTAAGTGAACAGTTAATTCCATTCAGATTAAAATTGCTAATTTTGATTCGTCTAACCTCAGAATTCTTAAATATTTAACCGATGAATAATTGAATTTAAAAATGTTGAATGATGAAATTCTCTAGTCCTAAATTCGGAAATACTGCCAAATCTTGAATTTTTCAATCATTGAAGTTTTGATCTTGGACATTATGAGGCTAGCTACCCAAGTTTTGAAATTTTGAGTAAGATTGAGTTGCTAAATCTGAAAAGTACAATTTTGAAGACTCGGGATTTTGATGTACAAGTTAAAAAAAATTAGTCTTGAATTCAAGAGTTGCTATTTCCCAAATTCAGGAATTTAAGAGTTCATCGATCGAAATTTTGAAAATTTTCAAAAATTCAAAATTTTCGAATTTAATAATCAAATTTTCATCCATCCAAATTTAGAGAACTCAGGAGTCGCATGATTCAGAATTTGAAAATTACCAATCCCAAGATTATCAGACTTAAGCGCTTTGAGAAATTAAAGTTTCAACAATTCAAAGTTCCAAACTGGAACTTCGAAATTTTGGATGATTCAATTTGGCCAAATCTCAGATTTCTGATTTTGAAAACCATGAATTTTGAATCGTAGAAACCTCCAATCAGGGAATTTTGTTTGTACTTGAAATTGTAAATTTTTCAATTTATAAATTTTGAACCGAAGCCAAAATTTCTGAATTTGCAAATTGCGAACTTTCACTTATTGAACCGTCTAACTCTTGATCTCCAGAATGTGGAATTCTCAGAATCTGGTTCGATAAAACTAGAATTCCTTGATTTCCAATTTTGAAGACTCGGGAATCCGATATATGTTGACAAATTTTTAGTATCTTGGATTCAAGTGTTGCTATTTCCCAAATTTAGGAATTTAAGATTTCATCGATCAAAATTTCGAAAATTTCCAAAAATTCAAAATTTTCAAATTTAGTAATCAAGTTTTCATCCATTCAAATTTTGTGAATTCAGGAATCGTACAATTCAGAATTTGAACATTCGGAATTCCGAAAATCAAAAAAGTGGAACGATTTAGTTTAGAATTGGAGAAAATGAAAATTTTAACGATTCAGTTTCCAAATTCAGAATTCCCACAATTTAGAATTTGAGCGCTTAAAAATTACCAATCCCAGGATTATGAGACTTCAGCGCTTTGAGAAATTAAAGTTTCAACAATTCAAAGTTAAAAACAGATTTTTTTTTGAAATACACGTTTTCAAAGAGGAAAATCCGAAGTTTGCAAAATCTGAGTAGTTGCTATTTTGAATTTGCAAATTGAAGTTTACTCATATAAAATTAATTTGTAAATTTGTAAATATAATAAAAATCTTTGATTCCTGAATTTGAAAACATTACAAATTTCAAAACGTGGAAGTTCAAAATTTGTAAATTTCTGCTGTTTAAATTTCTTTCCAAATTTTTAAATTCTGAATAAGTAGTCAATTTGTGTATGATGGGTATTCTGAATTTGGTAATTCTAAACCATGGGTATCTTGAATTCCTGAAATATAAAATCTGGAATTTCTGAATTTTCGAAACTTGGATCGCTGAATGTTAAATTTCTAAATTTGGAAAATAGCGAATTTGGAACATAGTTAACATTCTAAATTTGACAAATTTTTGGCTGTTAAAGTCTTGGATTCCTGCGATTACCAACTATTAAATAATTTTGAATTTGAACGGAATTCACAATATTAAATTTGAGAAAATAAAAATTCCAACGATTCAAAAAACTGATTTTTTTTTAATTGCTAAACTTGCTAATTTTGGTTTGTCTAACCCTAGAATTAGCAAATGTTTAGAAATCTTGAATTTTAAATTTAAAAATGTTGAATGATGAAAATCTCTAGTCCTGAATTCGGAAATACTAATTTTGACAATTTCGAATTTCTGAATTCTCAGAATTTGATTGATGAAAACTTGAATTCCTTAATCTCCACTTTTGAAGAATCTGGTTAACAAATTTTTAGTGTCTTGAATTCAAGAGTTGCTATTTCCCAAATTCAGGAATTTAAGATTTCATCGATCGAAATTTTGAAAATTTTCGAATTTAATAATCAAGTTTTCATCCATTCAAATTTTGAGAATTCAGGAATCGCACGATTCAGAATTTGAAAATTCGGGATCCAGAAAATCAAGAGTGGAACGATTGAGTTTAGAATAATTGCAGAAAATGAAAATTTGAACAATTTAGTTTCCAAATTAACAATTTCCGCAATTTAAAATTTGAGCGCTTAAAAATTACCAATTCCAGGATTATGAGACTTAAGTGCTTTGAGAAATTAAAGTTTCAACAATTCGAAGTTCCAAACTGAAATTTCGAAATTTTGGATGATTCAATTTGGCCAAATCTCGAATTTCTGATTTTGAAAATTCTAAATTTTGAATCGTAAAAACCTCCAATCAGAAAATTTTGTTTGTACTTGAAATTTTAAACTTTTCAATTCATAAATCTTGAATCGCAGTCAAAAATTTCTAAATTTTTAAATTGCGAACTTTCATTTATTGAGCCGTCTAAATCTTGATTTTTATTCACCTAAATCCCTACTTTGGAAATATTGAATCATTGAAATTTTGAATTTGTGTATATTTGTATATTTCTGTATATTGTAGAAATTACAAGCTGAAATCTGAGCTGTTGCTATTTTGAGTATTTGTGAATTGAAGTTGTTGGATTACAGAAATTCAGGATTCAAATCGTACGATTCCTGAATTCTCAAAATTTGAATGCATGAAAACTTGATTATTAAATTTGAAAATTTTTAATGTTTGAAAATTTTCAAAATTTCCATCGATAAAATCTTAAATTCTTGAATTTGGGAAATAGCAGCTCTTGAATCCAAGACACTAAAAATTTGCCAAGTCGTATCCCGAGTCTTCAAAATTGGAAATTAAGGAATTCGTGTGTTCATCGAACCAGATTCCGAGAATTAAGAAATTCGAAATTGTCAAAATTGTTCAAAATTTCCACTCAGAATAACTACCACCAAAAATTTGCACTTTTCAGATTTAGCAACTTAATCCAACTATTCAAAATTTCAAAACTTAGAAAGCCAGCCTCATAATTTTAAAAATTAAAACTTTCATGATTCAAAAATTCAAAACTTGCCAGCATTTCCGAGTTTAGGACTTTAGAGATTTTCATAAATTCATAAAGATTTGAGAATTCTGGGGTTAGGCCAATCAAAATAAGCAAGTTTAATCTGAACGGAATTCACAATGTTCAATTAAAAAAAATCAATTTCAGTTTTTTGAAACGTTGGAATTTTTATTTATTTAAAAAATAATAATAATAAAAAATAATTGAAATTATTTAATAGTTGGTAGAGTCTGAATTCTGTAACAGCGTGTCTAACCGCCATTTTCTGCGCGACCGAGTCGGTTTGAAATGCACCAGTGGCGCACCACACAATAATAGACACAGCAGATGCTTGCGATCAGAAGGATGCGAGCCACTGACCATGTGCCAACCTCCCCTCTCAAGAGCCGAATTTTACTTTTGCGCCGGTTTATGGGTGTGTTGAAGTTACAGACTTCACAATCTAATCTCAGGAATACAAAATTTTAATAGCCAAAAATTTGTCAAATCTAAAATGTTAACTATATTCCAAATTCGTTATTTACCAAATTTAGAAATTTAACATTCAGCGATCCAAGTTTCGAAAATTCAGAAATTCCAGATTTTTATTTCAGGAATTCAAGATTCCCATGGATTAGAATTAGCAAATTCAGAATTCCTATCATACACAAATTGATTACTTATTCAGAATTTAAAAATTTGGAAAAAGATCTAAACAGCGGAAATTTACAAATAATGAATTTCCATTCCAGTTTTTATTATATTCACAAATTTACAAATACAATTTTTTATCAATTGAAAATTTGAGAATTAAAATTCAAGATTTTATAGATTTCAGAATTCAGGAGAGAGTTGAGAATTTGGATGATTAAAAATTGGAAAACAGAAATATGAGATTTAGACCACCTAAAATTTGGGAAAATTAAAATCCGAAGGATTCAGGATTTGCAAATTCAGGAATTCTTGAGTTCACCGTTTGAAAATAGACAAGTTAAAAAATTCTGATCTGCATCTAACGTCTCAACAATTCGAAATTAGAGAATTCTGTAATCCAACAGCTTGAATTTGCAAATTCAAAATAGCAACGGCTCAGATTTTGCAAACTTCTCTGTTTGCAACCTTGTAATTTCTACAATATACGGAAATTCTAAGATATAATATAGTTCCAAATTGAAAATTCACGAATTCAAGATTTTATTTCGCCATTTCCCAAATTTTGAAATTTAACATTCATCGATCCAAGTTCAGAAATTCTATTTTTTTTATTTCAGAAATTCAACATTCCAGTGGTTTAGAATCACCAAATTCAGAATTCCCATCATATACAAATTGACTACTTATTCAGAACTTAAAAATTTTAAAAAAATTAATCAGCTGAAATTTATAAATTCTGAATTTCGATGTTTTAAAATATGTAATGTTTTCAAATTCAGGAATCAATGATTTTTATTATATTTACAAATTTACAAATTCAATTTTTTATCAATTCAAAATTTGGATTTCCCTGTTTCTAAGCTTGTAATTTCTGTAACATACGGAAAGTATATATATAGTTGAAAATAGAAAATTCACAAATTCAAATTTTTATTGATTCAAAATTTCCAAAAGCAAGAGTACAAAGATTTGCAAATTCAGGAAATTTGGATTCTAACCATATAAAATTTTCCAAATTAGGGATTTAGGTGAATAAAAATCAAGATTTAGACGGCTCAATTAGTGAACGTTCGCAATTTAAAAATTCAGAAATTTTTGGCTGCGATTCAAAATTTATAAATTACAAACAAAATTCCCTGATTGGAGGTTTCTACGATTCAAAATTCACAATTTTCAAAATCAGAAATTCTAGATTTGGCTAAGATGCATCATCCAAAATTTCGAAATGCCAGTTTGGAACTTTGACGAATTGTTGAAACTTTAATTTTTCAAAGCGCTTAAGTTTCATAATCCTGGGATTGGTAATATTTAGGCACTCAAATTTTAAATTGTGGAAATTCTCAATTTGGAAACTGCAAAATTTGTAGTTTTCAAATTCAGGAATCAAAGATTTTTATTATATTTACAAATTTATAAATTCAATTTTTTATCAACACAAAATTCAAGAATTCAAATTCAAGATCTTATCGAATTCAGAATTCAGAAATTAAAAATTTGTACCATTAAAAATTGGCAAATTCAGGAATATGAATTTACAAATTCAAAATAGCAATGTTTAAAATTTTTAAAAATTGTAAAGTAGGAATATGTGATTTAAAGGTCTAAAATTTGTGAAATTTCAAATGCCAACGATTTTGAATATTCCAATTCCGAAATCCAAGAGTTCGTGATTCAAAAATTCAAAAATTTGAGAATTCAGGTATTCGAATTTCCAACAGTTCGAAATAGAGTCAAATGATTTATTTTTGGAAATTCAAGACATCAACTGTTCAGATTTCGCAAATTGAGGAATTTCCCATTTGAAAACTGGTGATTTCTAAAGAGAAATTAATTTAAGGTTTAAAATTTCAAACATTCAAGATTTTCAAATTTAATAATCAAGTTGTCTTCCATTCAAATTTTGAAAATTCAGGAATCGTACGAAAATCAAGAGTGGAACGATTGAGTTTAGAATTTGAGAAAACGAAAATTTTAACGATTCAGTTTCCAAATTGACAATTTCCACAATTTAAAATTTGAGCGCTTAAAAATTACCAATTCCAGGATTATAAGACTTAGGCGGTTCGAGTAGTTAAAGTTTCAACAATTCAGTTTCAAATTGGAATTTCGAAATTTTCGATGATTAAATTTGGCCAAATCTCGAATTTCTGATTTTGAAAATTATAAATTTTGTATAGTAGAAACCTCCAATCAGAGAATTTTGTTTGGAATTTAAATTTTAAATTTTTCAATTTATAAATTTTAAACCGGAGCCAAAATTTCTGAATTTGCAAATTGGGAACTTTCACTTATTGAACCGTCAAAATCTTGATTTCCAGAATTTGGAAGTTCTTATTCACCTAAATGCCTAATTTGGAAAGTTTGCATCGTTAAAATCCAAAAATCCTGAATTTGCAAATCTTGTACTATTGTTTTTGGAAACTTTGAATAATTGAAATCTTGAATTTGAGAATTTTCAATTTTTAACTAATAGAATTTTCGTATATTATAGAAATTACAAGCTTTTAAACAGGGAAATCCGAAGTAGTAAATTCTAAGCAGTTGATATTTTGAATTTTTAAATTGAAGTTTACTCATATTCCTGAGTTCACCAATTTTTAATCGTCCAAATTTTTGAATTGGAAAACATTACAAATTTTAAAACGTGGAAATTCAGAATTTGTAAATTTACGCAGTTTAAATCTTTTTCCAAATTTTTAAACTCTGAATAAGTAATCAATTTTTGTGCGAGGGGAATTCTGAATTTGGTAATTCTAAACCATGAGAATCTTGAATTCCGGAAATAAAAATTTTGAATTGCAGAATTTTCGAAACTTAGATCGATGAATGTTAAATTCCTCAATTTGGGAAATAACGAATTTAGAATAAGTATAGTTAACATTTTAAATTTGACAAATTTTTGGCTGTTAAAATATGGAAAATATGAAAATATTGAAAATATTAAAATCCTGAGATTACCAACTATTAAATAATTTTGAACCTGAACGGAATTCACAGTGTAAAATTAGAGAAAATAAAGATTCCAGCGATTCTAAATATTAATTTGATTTTTTTTTTAATTTTTTGATTCGTCTAACCCCAGAATTCTCAAATATTTAACCGATGAAATCTTCAATGTTGAATGATGAAAATCTCCGTCCTGAATTCCGAAAGTTCCTGAATTTGCAAATCTTGTACTCTTGTTTTCGGAAATTTTGAATAATCAAAATTTTTAATTTGTGAATTTTCAAATTTTAACTAATACATATAGAATTTCCGTATATTATAGAAATTGAAAGCTTTCAAACAGGGACATCCGAAGTTTGCAAAGTCAGAGCAATTGCTATTTTGAATTTGTAAATTGAAGATTACTCATATTTCTGTTTTCCAATTTTTAATCGTCTAAATTTTCAATTCCTGAATTCTGAAATCGATAAAATCTTGAATTTGAATTCTTAATTTGAATTTTCAAATTTTGAATTGATAAAAAATTGAATTTTCAGATTTGTAAATATAATAAAAATCTTTGATTCCTGAATTTGAACACATTAAAAAAATTTCAGTTTCCAAATTGAGAATTTCCACAATTCACAATTTGAGTGTTTAAATATTACCAATCCCAGGATAATGAGACTTAAGCGTTTTGAGAAATTAAAGATTCAAAAATTCGTCAAAGTTCCAAACTGGCATTTCGAAATTGTGGATGATTCAACTTGGCCAAATCTCGAATTTCTGATTTTGAAAATTCTAAATTTTGAATCGTAAAAACCTCCAATCAGGGAATTTTGTTTGTACTTGAAATTTTAAACTTTTCAATTCATAAATCTTGAATCGCAGTCAAAAATTTCTAAATATTTAAATTGCGAACTTTCATTTATTGAGCCGTCTAAATCTTGATTTTTATTCACCTAAATCCCTACTTTGGAAATATTGAATCATTGAAATTTTGAATTTGTGTATATTTGTATATTTCTGTATATTGTAGAAATTACAAGCTGAAATCTGAGCTGTTGCTATTTTGAGTATTTGTGAATTGAAGTTGTTGGATTACAGAAATTCAGGATTCAAATCGTACGATTCCTGAATTCTCAAAATTTGAATGCATGAAAACTTGATTATTAAATTTGAAAATTTTTAATGTTTGAAAATTTCCAAAATTTCCATCGATAAAATCTTAAATTCTTGAATTTGGGAAATAGCAGCTCTTGAATCCAAGACACTAAAAATTTGCCAAGTCGTATCCCGAGTCTTCAAAATTGGAAATTAAGGAATTCATGTGTTCATCGAACCAGATTCCGAGAATTAAGAAATTCGAAATTGTCAAAATTGTTCAAAATTTCCACTCAGAATAACTACCACCAAAAATTTGCACTTTTCAGATTTAGCAACTTAATCCAACTATTCAAAATTTCAAAACTTAGAAAGCCAGCCTCATAATTTTAAAAATTAAAACTTCCATGATTCAAAAATTCAAAACTTGCCAGCATTTCCGAATTTAGGACTTTAGAGATTTTCATAAATTCATAAAGATTTGAGAATTCTGGGGTTAGGCAAATCAAAATAAGCAAGTTTAATCTGAACGGAATTCACAATGTTCAATTAAAAAAAATCAATTTCAGTTTTTTGAATCGTTGGAATTTTTATTTATTTAAAAAATAATAATAATAAAAAATAATTGAAATTATTTAATAGTTGGTAGAGTCTGAATTCTGTAACAGCGTGTCTAACCGCCATTTTCTGCGCGACCGAGTCGGTTTGAAATGCACCAGTGGCGCACCACACAATAATAGACACAGCAGATGCTTGCGATCAGAAGGATGCGAGTCACTGACCATGTGCCAACCTCCCCTCTCAAGAGCCGAATTTTACTTTTGCGCCGGTTTATGGGTGTGTTAAAGTTACAGACTTCATAATCTAATCTCAGGAATACAAAATTTTAATAGCCAAAAATTTGTCAAATCTAAAATGTTAACTATATTCCAAATTCGTTATTTACCAAATTTAGAAATTTAACATTCAGCGATCCAAGTTTCGAAAATTCAGAAATTCCAGATTTTTATTTCAGGAATTCAAGATTCCCATGGATTAGAATTAGCAAATTCAGAATTCCTATCATACACAAATTGATTACTTATTCAGAATTTAAAAATTTGGAAAAAGATCTAAACAGCGGAAATTTACAAATAATGAATTTCCATTCCAGTTTTTATTATATTTACAAATTTACAAATTAAATTTTTTATCAATTGAAAATTTGAGAATTAAAATTCAAGATTTTATAGATTTCAGAATTCAGGAGAGAGTTGAGAATTTGGATGATTAAAAATTGGAAAACAGAAATATGAGATTTAAACCACCTAAAATTTGGGAAAATTAAAATCCGAAGGATTCAGGATTTGCAAATTCAGGAATTCTTGAGTTCAACGTTTAAAAATTGACAAGTTAAAAAATTCTGATCTGCATCTAACGTCTCAACAATTCGAAATTAGAGAATTCTGTAATCCAACCGCTTGAATTTACAAATTCAAAATAGCAACGGCTCAGATTTTGCAAACTTCCCTGTTTGCAAGCTTGTAATTTCTACAATATACGGAAATTCTATAGATATAATATAGTTCCAAATTGAAAATTCACAAATTCAAAATTTTATTTCGCCATTTCCCAAATTTTGAAATTTAGCATTCATCGATAAAAGTTCAGAAATTCAATTTTTTTATTTTCGGAAATTCAACATTCCCGTTGTTTAGAATCACCAAATTCAGAATTCCCATCATATATAAATTTACTACTTATTCAGAAATTAAAAATTAAAAAAAAATTAATCAGCTGAAATTTATAAATTGCGAATTTCGATGTTTTAAAATATGTAATGTTTTCAAATTCAGGAATCAAAGATTTTTATTATATTTACATATTTACAAATTCAATTTTTTATCAATTCAAAATTCGGATTTCCCTGTTTCTAAGCTTGTAATTTCTGTAACATACGGAAAGTATATATATATAGTTGAAAACAGAAAATTCACAAATTCAAATTTTTATTGATTCAAAATTTCTAAAAGCAAGAGTACAAAGATTTGAAAATTCAGGAAATTTGGATTAGGTTTTATTATTAGGGATTTAGGTGAATAAACATCAAGATTTAGACGGCTCAATAAGTGAAAGTACGCAATTTAAAAATTCAGAAATTTTTGGCTGCGATTCAATATTTATAAATTACAAACAAAATTCCCTGATTGGAGGTTTCTACGATTCAAAATTCACAATTTTCAAAATCAGAAATTCTAGATTTGGCCAAGATTCATCATCCAAAATTTCGAAATGCCAGTTTGGAACTTTGACGAATTGTTGAAACTTTAATTTTTCAAAGCGCTTAGTCTCATAATCTTGAGATTGGTAATATTTAAGCACTCAAATTTTAAAAATTGTGGAAATTCTCAATTTGGAAACTGAAAAATTTGTAATATTTACAAATTTAGAAATTCAATTTTTTATCAATACAGAATTTGATAATTTAAATTCAAGATTTTATCGATTTCAGAATTCAGGAATTATAAATTTGTACGATTAAAAATTGGCAAATTCGGGAATATGAGTAAATTTGCAAATTCAAAATAGCAACTGCTTGTAATTTCTATAAAATACAGAAATTCTATTAGGTAAAAATTGAAAATTTACAAATTCAAAATTTCAATGATTAAAATTTTTAAAAATTGGAAAGCAGGAATATGTGATTTGAAGGTCTAAAATTTAGGAAATTTCAAATGCCAACGATTTTAAATTTACCAATTCCCAAATCCATTCATGATTCCAAAATTTTAAAATTTGAGGTTTCAGGTATTCGAATTTCCAACAGTTCGAAATAGACTAAAGATTTCGCAAATTGAGGAGTTTCCCATTTGAAAACTAGTGATTTCTAAAAAGAAATTAATTTAAGGTTTAAAATTTCAAACATTCAAAAATTTCAAATTTAATAATTTTATTTATTCAAATTTTGAGAATTTAGTAATGGTACGATACGGAATTTGAACATTTGGAATTCAGAAAATCAATTTAGAACAATTAAATTTAGAATTTGAGAAAATGGAAATTTTAACGATTTAGTTTCCAAACTGACAATTACCACAATTTAAAGTTTGAACTCTTAAAAATTACCAATCCCAGAATTATGAGACTTAAGCGCTTTGAGATACTAAGTTTCGACTAAGTGAAGAGTTAATTCCATTCAGATTAAAATTGCTAATTTTGATTCGTCTAACCTCAGAATTCTTAAATATTTAACCGATGAATAATTGAATTTAAAAATGTTGAATGATGAAATTCTCTAGTCCTAAATTCGGAAATACTGCCAAATCTTGAATTTTTCAATCATTGAAGTTTTGATTTTGAACATTATGAGGCTAGCTACCCAAGTTTTGAAATTTTGAGTAAGATTGAGTTGCTAAATCTGAAAAGTACAATTTTGAAGACTCGGGATTTTGATGTACAAGTTAAAAAAATTTAGTCTTGAATTCAAGAGTTGCTATTTCCCAAATTTAGGAATTTAAGAGTTCATCGATCGAAATTTTGAAAATTTTCAAAAATTCAAAATTTTCGAATTTAATAATCAAATTTTCATCCATCCAAATTTAGAGAACTCAGGAGTCGCATGATTCAGAATTTAAAAATTACCAATCCCAAGATTATCAGACTTAAGCGCTTTGAGAAATTAAAGTTTCAACAATTCAAAGTTCCAAACTGGAACTTCGAAATTTTGGATGATTCAATTTGGCCAAATCTCAGATTTCTGATTTTGAAAACCATGAATTTTGAATCGTAGAAACCTCCAATCAGGGAATTTTGTTTGTACTTGAAATTGTAAATTTTTCAATTTATAAATTTTGAACCGAAGCCAAAATTTCTGAATTTGCAAATTGCGAACTTTCACTTATTGAACCGTCTAACTCTTGATCTCCAGAATGTGGAATTCTCAGAATCTGGTTCGATAAAACTAGAATTCATTGATTTCCAATTTTGAAGACTCGGGAATCCGATATATGTTGACAAATTTTTAGTATCTTGGATTCAAGTGTTGCTATTTCCCAAATTTAGGAATTTAAGATTTCATCGATCAAAATTTCGAAAATTTCCAAAAATTCAAAATTTTCAAATTTAGTAATCAAGTTTTCATCCATTCAAATTTTGTGAATTCAGGAATCGTACAATTCAGAATTTGAACATTCGGAATTCCGAAAATCAAAAAAGTGGAACGATTTAGTTTAGAATTGGAGAAAATGAAAATTTTAACGATTCAGTTTCCAAATTCAGAATTCCCACAATTTAGAATTTGAGCGCTTAAAAATTACCAATCCCAGGATTATGAGACTTCAGCGCTTTGAGAAATTAAAGTTTCAACAATTCAAAGTTAAAAACAGATTTTTTTTTGAAATACACGTTTTCAAAGAGGAAAATCCGAAGTTTGCAAAATCTGAGCAGTTGCTATTTTGAATTTGCAAATTGAAGTTTACTCATATTCCTGAGTTTGCCAATTTTTAATCGTCCAAATTTTTCAATTCCTGAATTCTGAAATCGTTAAAATCTTGAAATTGAATTCTTAGATTTTGAATTGATAAAAAAATTAATTTGTAAATTTGTAAATATAATAAAAATCTTTGATTCCTGAATTTGAAAACATTACAAATTTTAAAAAGTTCAAAATTTGTAAATTTCTGCTGTTTAAATCTCTTTCCAAATTTTTAAATTCTGAATAAGTAGTCAATTTGTGTATGATGGGTATTCTGAATTTGGTAATTCTAAACCATGGGTATCTTGAATTCCTGAAATATAAAATCTGGAGTTTCTGAATTTTCGAAACTTGGATCGCTGAATGTTAAATTTCTAAATTTGGAAAATAGCGAATTTGGAACATAGTTAACATTTTAAATTTGACAAATTTTTGGCTGTTAAAGTCTTGGATTCCTGCGATTACCAACTATTAAATAATTTTGAATTTTGAATTCACAATATTAAATTTGAGAAAATAAAAATTCCAACGATTCAGAAAACTGATTTTTTTTAATTGCTAAACTTGCTAATTTTGGTTTGTCTAACCCCAGAATTAGCAAATGTTTAGAAATCTTGAATTTTAAATTTAAAAATGTTGAATGATGAAAATCTCTAAAGTCCTGAATTCGGAAATACTAATTTTGACAATTTCGAATTTCTGAATTCTCAGAATTTGATTGATGAAAACTTGAATTCCTTAATCTCCACTTTTGAAGAACCTGGTTAACAAATTTTTAGTGTCTTGAATTCAAGAGTTGCTATTTCCCAAATTCAGCAATTTAAGATTTCATCGATCGAAATTTTGAAAATTTTCGAATTTAATAATCAAGTTTTCATCCATTCAAATTTTGAGAATTCAGGAATCGCACGATTCAGAATTTGAAAATTCGGGATCCAGAAAATCAAGAGTGGAACGATTGAGTTTAGAATAATTGCAGAAAATGAAAATTTGAACAATTCAGTTTCCAAATTAACAATTTCCGCAATTTAAAATTTGAGCGCTTGAAAATTACCAATTCCAGGATTATGAGACTTAAGTGCTTTGAGAAATTAAAGTTTCAACAATTCGAAGTTTCAAACTGAAATTTCGAAATTTTGGATGATTCAATTTGGCCAAATCTCGAATTTCTGATTTTGAAAATTGTGACTTTTGAATCGGAGAAACCTCC
The DNA here is from genome assembly GCA_963583935.1 of Diaperis boleti. Classification (NCBI taxonomy): domain Eukaryota; kingdom Metazoa; phylum Arthropoda; class Insecta; order Coleoptera; family Tenebrionidae; genus Diaperis; species Diaperis boleti. Next base: position 13,852,997 of record OY757242.1, read on the forward strand.
AAGCAGGGAATTTTGTTTTTACTTGAAATTTAAAGTTTTTCAATTTATAAATTTTGAATCGGAGCCAAAAATTTTTTGACATTGTAAATTACGAACTTTAATTTATTGAACCGTCTAAATCTTGATTTTTATTCACCTAAATCCCTAATTGGGAGAATTTGAATAGTTAACGTCCAAATTTTTTAATTTGCATATTTTGTACTCTTGCTTTTGAAAATTTTGAATAATTGAAATTTTGAATTTGTGAATTTTCAATTTTTAACTACATAATAGAATTACTCATATAAACTAAATTCTGAAATCATAAAATTTTGAATTTGAATTCTAAAATTTCGAATTGATAAGAAATTGAATTTGTAAATATAATAGAAATCTTTGATTTCTGAATTTGAAAACAAATACAAATTTTAAAACGTGGACATTCAGAATTCGTAAATTTCCGCTGTTTAAATCTCTTTCCAAATTTTCAAATTCTGAATAAGTAGTCAATTTGTGTATGATGTGAATTCTAAATTTGTTAATTCTAAGCCATGGGAATCTTGAGTTCCAGAAATAAAAATTTTAAATTTCTGAATTTTCGAAACTTGGATCGATGAATGTTAAATTTCTAAATTTGGGAAATGGGGAATTTGGAATATAGTTAACATTTTGAATTTGACGAATTTTTGGCTGTTAAAATCTTGTATTCTTAAGATTACCAACTATTATATTATAATTGTGAACCTGAATGAAATTCAGAGTAAAATTCGAGAAAATAAAAATTTCAACGATTCAAAAAACTAAAATTAAGTTTTTTTTTTTAACTTAACATCGTGAATTCCGTTCAGATTAAACTTGCTTATTTTGGTTCGTCTAACCTCAGAATTCTCAAATGTTTACCCGATGAAATCTTGAATCCTTTGAATTGATGAAAATCTCTAAAATCCTGAATTCGGAAATACTGCCAAATTTTGAATTATTGAATCATGGTAGTTTTGAAGTTTTGAATAAGATTCAGTTGCTAAATCTGATAAGTGCCAATTTTTAGTTTTAAGAATTCTGAGTGTAAATTTTGACAATTTCGAATTTCTGAATTCTCAGAATTTGATTCGATGAAAACTGGAATTCCTTAATGTCCAATTTTGAAGAATCGGGAATTCGATATACAAGTTAACAAACTTTTACTGTCTTGAATTCAAGAGTTGATATTTCCCAAATTCAGGATTTAAGATTTCATCGATAGATATTTAAAAAAAAAAACAAAAATTCAAAATTTTTGAATTTAATAATCAAGTTTTCATCCATTTAAATTTTGAGAATTAAGGAATCGTACGATTCAGAATTTGAAAATTTTGAATCCAGAAAATAAAGAGTGGAACGATTCAGTTTAGAATTTGAGAAAATGAAAATTTTCCAAATTGAGAATTCCCACGATTTAAAATTTGAGCGCTTAAAAATTATGAGACTTACGTGCATTGAAACATTAAAGTTTTAACAATTCAATGTTCCAAACTTGAATTTCAAAATTTTGGATGATTCAATTTGGCCAAGCTTCTTTTGATTTTGAAAATTGTGAATTTCGAATAGTAGAAACCTCCAATCAGAGAATTTGGTTTGTACTTGAAATTTTAAATTTTTCAATTTATAAATTTTGGATCGGAGCCAAAAATTTCTGAATTTATAAATTGCTAACTTTCACTTATTGAACCGTCTAAATGTTGATTTCTATTTACTTAAATTCGAAATTTGAATTGTTAAAATTCAAATTTCCTGAATGTGCAAATCTTTTGAAAATTTTGAATTTGTGAATTTTCAATTTTTAATTATACAGGATGTTATGGAAGACCTAGCAGAAAATTTAACCACAAGTAGAACTCGTCAAAATAGATTTTATTTCTATTTACCACTTTGCTGAAATCCGCAATTTCTTTGAACATTTTTTTCACCTCCGCCTATGCCTAAACACCTTTTAAGTTTTTTGGGATAAAAAATTTGGCGTTGATAGTAAATTTTAGTCATCAGTTGTGTGTCGCGCCGCTATGTATTTTTTTAGATTTAGATTTATTTGTACCGAAGAAATACAATCATGTCTAATGTATTTTACACAGGTCAAAATGCACCTATAGGTATAATTACTAATATTAGTTAGAGTTATGTGTGCTCGATTATTGTGCTCGCTGATTATTTTATTATGATTTCGGATGTCCCAGATGTATAAAAATTCAGGTTCAATTTCCAAAACGCGATTACATTTTTAAGTATTCGAAGATGTGCTTCGAAGTGTATTCGAACTCTATTCGAACTGTCGGTGTGTGAACATTTATCCCTGATCAAAGTTTAAGAGTTTATTATTACATGCTAACCGACTTCAATATTATGCATATATTTTTTGTGAGTACATGTTTCCATTTAAGTTTTTATTTCGATTCGTTTATCGGGTAAAGTTTTTGTGTCTTCCTGACAATGAATGAACGTCGATCCATAGGCGGGTGTTGATTTTAGGGGTCAAACTATTTTTAATTCTAACTCCGTAAAAAATGTTTATTTTGACGAGTTCTACTTGTGGTCAAATTTTCTGCTAGGACTTCCATAACACCCTGTATATAGAATTTCCGTATATTATAGAAATTACAAGCTTTCAAACAGGGAAATCCGAAGTTTGCAAAATCTGAGCAGTTGCTGAGTTGCCAATTTTCCAAATTTTCAATTTCTATATTCTGAAATTTAAATCTAAATTTACATTGGAATTTTTTACGTCTCCAAATCATTCTTCTCCGAAAGGATAAACAGCTCCTCGTGAACAACAAATCAGCCTTAATGAAGTAATGGCAGCCGCTATCATCTTGATTCTTGTCATGTCAACGACGGAAACCCTTAATTAACCCTTTCATTGACATTGTCCATCCACTTTTAACATTATTGTTAGTTGTAGTGTCGCGTAAACACCATGCATATAAAAAATATCTTTATCCTGTTTTTGCTGCTTCTTGTGAGTTTTTCCAGCGCCAAACGGGGCGGCGGTTCGAGAAGTCGGAGCCGCAGCAGTTCGTCCAGTGGTTCCACAACATTTTGGTCGCGCAAAAGTAAGAGCGGATCCGATGCGAAACCAGCCGTGCCTGAAAGTAAGCCCGCGGTGGTACCACCCAAACCGGTTGCGGTCTCGCCGAAGCCTATACCGTCGGCACCGAAAGAACCGGAAGTGAAGAAGGAAACTTCGAACGTGCAGCAGAATTCGCGTCCTATTGGATGGGACGTGGATAGGAGTAATTTACAGAAGCAAAATGTGAATCCTTCCCACACTGCGCCCTACCCACACAATGCTAATCCTGGGATGTATCCACAAACCGCCGGAGGTTATCCTCAGCCTAATAATTATGGGGCGTATCCAGGTCAGAACTATGGCAACCCGTACAATGGGCGCCCACAGCCTACCGGAGGTTACAATAATTACGGGGCGAATCAAGGTCAGAATTATGGCAACCCGTACAACCCACAGAATCCCGGGCAAAATTACCAGAACAACATGGGCGGGTACGGACAGTACCCTCAGCAGCAACAAACCGGTATGATGGGATCTCTGTTTGGCGGTAGAAAGCAAGGATATGGTGGCTACGGCGGGTATGGTGGTTACGGTGGTTACGGCGTAAAAAAATCAGGCGGCTTCTTCGGCAAACACGCCTTTAGAAACGTTTTGGGTGGACTCTTCGTGTGGTATTTGGTGTCCGGTTTAGTCAGCAAACCATACAAGGTCTATAATTACTACAATCAACCCGTAGAAGAACGTAAGGAAATTACTCTTCCAGCCAACGTTCTGATGTTGTGCAACGAAAATGCCACCAACATTTGCGTGCCAGGTACCATCTCGATTTGCACCCAAGATAACAAGATTTTGTGTGTGTCCAGCATGTCAACAGCCACTCCTTGTCAAGATAACAACGGGGCGTTGTGTGTCAACAGTACAATTCCTTGTGTCGATGCTAACGACCCTTTGTGTCAAAATAAGACGACAGCAGATAACACGACAACTGTAAATTTGCCATGTTTCACGAATATGACACTTGAAACGGGTACGAATCTACCACCGAACGTCACTCTACCGAACAGTGCAGACAACAAGTTTTGTGTCACGACGATGGCCGTCCCCGATCCGTCTTTACCTGATGAGGATGAGAAAACTCCGAAAATACCGGCAAACGAGACGGTGTCGGCTACCCCGGAAGGGTTCAACGCCACGCTGCCAGTCAGTTTGGGTTAGAAATTATTTATTTAAATGTAATGGAATAATGACCAATAAATGTAGTAAACAGAGCACGTCTTAAATTGCTTTGATTGTTTACAATTCCGGCGTAGTCCAAGGTTTAATGGAGATTTCTCGGAGTTAGCCAAATGACGGAGAATCTTTACGGTTTAATAATGACGGTGGTGACGTGAGCGACCTTTAGTTAGAGTGTGTGGTAAATGGTAATTTTTATTCCGGGAATGGAATGTAAACAGTATAATTGTTAATGTCGCATTTTCATTACAGCTTTAAGGTATGCAGTGTAAAGTCAAAGACATAACACTAGATTAATACATCTCCCAAAATAATTGCAGATTTTGAAACACGAAACTATTTCTCATATTTCTTTTTCTTTTTACAGTTTATTGTAAAACTATCCACATCTTAAACAATAGTAAAAAATTATCAACCAGTTCAATCTTCCCTTTACTGCTACTGCCGGCACACATTTGCTATCAAATGCAAAAATACTGGATATTGAATACTACTGACTATTCAATTCAACTGTAATTTTTCAAATATCAACCAATAAAATAGCAGATACTTACTTTCGTATCCTAGCAACAGCAAATTCCAGCGATTATATAACACAAAATAAATTGAGCCAATAGCAATTACAGATTTTTCATAGTTACGATGTATATAAGTGAGTATACCCTTGACGACGGGGTATATTCATTTGGGTGTTTCGGCTGGCTCCAACAATGAACTTTGCCATAAGAACGATTTTTTTATGATTGTTAATAAACGTCAGAAAAAAAGTTCCGTCAAAATTTCGAATTTTTTTCGTTATATAATTGAATCATTGAACATAATCTGATTAAACTATCCTAGAAAACTATTCCGCGAAATACGTCTCATGACTCGGAAGTTTAATCTATGCTCTTGTGATATTACTGAGTATTTCACTAGTGAAAATATAAATAGGTATTCGACTAGTGATTGCAGTGAGTATTTTAAACGAACTTGATTATTATTTTTATAAGAAAATTATCTTTTTTTCACAAAGTTAACTGAAGAATTTGAAAAATGAACATTGTTGCAATTCTGAAAAATCCCTCCTTCTTTGAACGAATGTTCAACATTACAAATTTCACCCCCCCTGCTGCTGGTCAATCTAGTCCTCGTCGTTGCCGACGTAGTAGTTCTCATTTTTTCAACAATTGTCCTGTGATGTTCCTTGTCCATTCGCAAATAATAAGAGTTGATTTAATCAATATTATTGTGACCTGTGAATTTTATTAACTGATGCTCGCCAACACCTGCTTTGGCCAATGATGAAACGCTACTGCATCAAATGAGTTAAAAAGAAGTAACTATAAACTTGGACTTACCTTACAGGACAAAGTTCCGCATTTTTATTGGGTATCAACCATTTATTTTAGTTAAAACTTTTGCACCGCCTTGAGCAGTTTAAGAAAAAAAAATTAGAATTATTCTACACGTCCTGGAGGAAGACCCTTATGGTTAATTTCATACTCCTGGCCGGCCACGGAAACGGGCCACGTCTGCCAATCCATCTCTCCGGAAATGCGTTGTTTAAATATTCTACAACATCTCCATGCGTATGAGCGGGGAGCCATTTTGCATGTACCACATTTGGAATCGCTGTTGTAGAGGCAATTCGTCTAAGAAATTTTCTACTTCAGTTTGTAAAAAAATCAAATAATTATTTCCATTTAGGCGATGTGGTAAAAAAAGGACAAACTAAGATATTTTGAAAGATTCCAGCCCAACCATTCACTGAGAATTGCTACTGTTGGTCTCTAATTCTAATTATCCACGGAGCAATAATGCATATTCCTCAAGTTTAAGAGGAATCCCTACCCCGGTGCTGCGAGTTGGTTGGAATTACACTTAAAATTTACCGTAAATATTAAGAGGGTACTCCAGTGGCAGGTACATTTCTGCCGGTCGAAGTACATTTTTCCGCAATATCTTTTTTTTAATCTAAAAATTTCAAAAAATCGCTTTGTAGCTGCAAAGATCTATATTTTATCAACACGCCCACAAAATTTCAATAAAAAATCTTCAAAAATAAAAAAGTTACATTCAATGCCGCACATTTTTGTACATTTTTGCGCGCCGTTGAATATAACTTTTTTATTTTTGAAGATTTTTCGTTGAAATTTTGTTGGCGTGTTGATAAAATATAGATCTTTGCAGCTACAGAGCGATTTTCTTGAAAATTGTAAATTAAAAAAAGATATTGCCGGAAAATGTACTTCGACCGGCAGAAATCTACCTGCCACTGGAGAACCCTCTTAAGGAAAGTTCATGTTTTTGACACCAAATGAAAGAAAAATTGACAATCTACACATGTCTAGTAATATTTTTTTGAAATTTTACTTATAAGATGCCCTAATAAATGCCGGAAATATATCAATATTACACATTTTGTCCATTTTTTTTTGGCATAACAAAAACTAAATTAAAAATTTTAACACTAGAGATGGGTACATATGGGTTCTTTCTATCATCTGGAAAAATCTTACATCGTTTCGTTAAGATATAGACATTATTTTAAGGCAAATTTGAAACCCTTACGTACATAATTTTAACGAATTTTCTACATTGTGAAATGCTGCCGCCTAGCGCCGAAAGACGGAGTACTCAAAACTCCTCCCATCGAACCTTTAAGGGACACTCCAGTACTCAAGTAGACGAAATTTGGGCTGAATCTCTCAACGAAACGGAAAAAGTGTAGCGATTTGAGAGAATACAATCGGTAGGTTTATACACGCTTAAATTGTAAAGGTGGCTATCATGAATCCTTTATACTTATAATAATTTTTTTAAAGATTTCGGAAAGCAGACTTGCCTTTTTTCACGAAAACATCTACACTACAGAATAACTCCGAAACCTGCAATAAAGTAAGTTGTTCTGCATCATCTTATAGTTTTAAGATAGTAAATCCGACACAGCTGAGTAAATTTTTTTAAGAGACGGCAGTAATATTAAATTGTGTAATTTAAAAAATTAAAACAAGAGATAGCAAGAATGTGAATAGTAATAAAAAAATGAAAAGATTTACAACACCGATCTGTGCGAAGAAGTGATTCATCTGTAATATGTACTACCATTTCAGTAACTTTAAATTTTTATTGATTTCCTCAATCTTCATAAACTATCGCGTTATATACTTTAGAAAAAACAAGGATATTTTGTGTAAATAAGCACAAGAGAATTCCGAAAGACAAAAAATTAAGAAAAAAATGGAAGAGCAGAAATTAAACAAGGTTATTGAAGCACATACCAAATAAGAGCAACAAATATACTAGAGGAACAATCACAAGAATATGTATGCTCAAAATGCCAAAGAAGAAAATACTGAAGAGGAAAAATCAAAGAAAATAAAAACAGATAAAAAAGCGTATTCTGATGGACAAATCAAGGATACTAAAGCAAACACAAAAGGAAAAAAAATGATATAATAATACACTAGCTGACCCGGCGAACTCTGTACCGCCTCAGAATCAATAACACAGGGGCCCATAAAACCCAATGGGGGGGCTCATATTAATGTTTGAATAGTTATACTGCTATTCGGGGGGGAGACAAATCCAACAAATCAAATATCATGAAACTCCTTATTGAGTTATAAACCCAAGGGTGCCCCCTGGGCCCCCATGTTCATGTTTTAATAGTTATTCTACTATTTGAGGCAGAGACAAATCCAACAAATCAAAGATTATAAAAATCGGTCACGCCTAAGGGGGGCCCCATGAAACCCAAGAGAGCCCCCATGTCCATGCTTTGATAGTTATTCTGCTTTTCGGAGCGGAGACAAATCCAACAAATCAAATATCATAAAAATCGGTCGCCCACAAACACCGTGACACGACATTTTTATATATTAGACTAGCAGTTACCCGCGGCTTTGCCCGCGTAAGTTGGGGTCGGCTTTACTGGCGCTTATATTTGGAATTGGTACAACCGCTTAAAGAAGTTTTTAATAAAAAAGTAACGAAAAGTAATTTTGTTTCGTCAATCACGGGCCCAGTCTTTTTAAAATGAGAATCTACATCCAAATTTTCACATATTATAATGCTATACTGTTTGTTTTGGAGTTAGGATAATTCTGGGGAAAACTACACTCCCCATTTACGCCCATTTTTTTGCGGTTTCTAAATATTTTCTAGTTATTTTTAAAGGAGAGTTCAAGTGCTAATTCTCATGCATATAACATTGTCGGTCTTCAAGTTATAAGAATTTTGAGAAAAAAACTTCCCAAATCCACCCTCCCCTTTTCTCGCCGCTGGTAATTTTTTTTTTCAAAATCGTCAAACACTGGTCTAATCATTTTTAAACGAGAGTCCAAGTGCCAATTCTCATCTCTGTAACATTCTCGATCTTCAAGTTATGGGAATTTTGAGAAAAATAAAATTATTCCCAAATTCACCCTCCCCTTTTTTCGCTGTTGGTATTTTTTTTTGGAAATTCGTTAAACACGGGTCCGGTCTTTTTTAAAAGAGAATCTAGAACCCAATTTTCACGTATGTAACACTATTTGTTTTCCAATTATGAGAATTCTTAGGAAAACTATCCTCCCCTTTCCCACCGTTGGTAATTTTTTTTTTGGCAATTCGTCAAACACGGGTCCGGTCTTTTCTAAATGATAATCTAGATCCCAATTTTCACGACAGTAATACTGTCAGGTTTCAAGTTATAGGAATTTTGGGTAAAACCACCCCTAATTTTTTCTCGGTCGGTAAAGAAATTTTTGGAAAATCGTCAAACACGGGTCCGGTATTTTTTAAAGGAGAATCTACATCCCAATTTTCACGACAGCAATACTGTCAGTTTTCAAGTTATAGGAATTTTGGATAAACCACCCCTAATTTTTTCTCGGTCGGTAAAGAATTTTTTGCAAAATCGTCAAACACGGGTCCAGTTATTTTCAAAGCTGAGTCTATATCCCAATTTTCACGTTTTTAGCATAAATAATAATAATAAAATAGTGTGACGTTTATCTGTCATGTTCATTATTACATAACAGTTTAAAATTAATTTAAAATTTTAAAATTCTGACAGTGTCTAACGATAAACGTTGTATTATACTCGTTCCTGTTTTAAAAGTTCTTGAAAAGGATACACAGAATTAATAAAAATGGTCAAACAACCAGTCATAGTCTGCACACGCATCTCGCATGTACGCTCGCATGCAGACCGACTGTGTGTATGACATCATCCTGTGTTTTACCCGACGCAACTCGTCGGTTATATTCGTTATTCTTCGGTTATCAGGCGGTGAATTCAAATAAAATCAATTAGATCTAACACGGCCAAACTGACATCATTCCGCTCTCGGAATGCTTTTCAGTTTGTTAAATGTAATTCAAAACAAATAATGTAATCATCTATTAAATATAAGTTTAGTACTTAAGACATTAAGAGGATTGAGAAAATCCTTGAATCGAAATAATTTGTTCCCTTCGTCTTCGACGCCAACATCTGAATCGGTTAAGGTGATTTATTGAAACAAAGGAGAACATTACTCAAATGTTTCACTCAAAACGCTCAATTTAAGTTGGAAAAAATAAACCAATCAGTGACTGAATGACACGATGGAAGTACATACTGTACTGGGTCATTTTCAATAAGAAATACGTCTAGAGGAACCCGATGGAAATACTGCATCAGCGCATGTATTTACGATGGGCTATATTCATGATTACTCTTTTTTTATGACTCGATGGAAATACTGCCAAATGCACGTATTTGCGATGGGTCATAATTATTAATGCATAAAGATTTATGACTCGATGGAAATACTGCCAAATGCACGTATTTGCGATGGGTCATATTAATGGATAAAGGTTTTTTATGACTCGATGGAAATACTGCCAACTGCACGTATTTGCGATGGGTCATATTAATGGATAAAGATTTAACAAATCTAACACGGCAACAACCAACATTGGGAGTTACCAGGAACAAAACAAACAACAACAAAAAAATACTCAGTACTTTCAGAGCGAAATAGCTTTTGGAAATCGTCAGGTCAGGTCAGGTCAGGTCAGGTCAGGTCAGGTCAGGTCAGGTCAGGTCAGGTCAGGTCAGGTCAGGTCAGGTCAGGTGAGGTCAGGTCAGGTCAGGTCACGTCAGGTCGGGTCAGATCAGGTCAGGTCAGTAATTATTGGTCTTTGGAACACTTAAGTGTTTGCTGAGCGCCAACTTTGCGAATGGAATAACGATCATTTGCCAATAAGGCTTTGATGAGATATGGTCCAACAAATTCACAATTAAATTTCTTAGCGCGCTGTCCTCTGCTTAGCAGGACCGCGTCACCAACTTTACAGACTTGATTATTTTGTCTTTTCTCCTTTAACGTACTGACTTCTTTTTCGGCGTTTGCTCTTTCAATCTGGTCGCAGTGATGTCTAGCGGGGACTTGAATGAATCGGACACAGTTAAATCAGACAAAATCGTACGAATTTGAGGAGTTTGTCCCTCTTAGAGTCTAGACCAAACACCAATTTAAAAGGAGAACAGCCGGTGGTCTTCTGTTTTATTTGATGACTAATTGAATTTTCCATAAGTTAGTCGGCCAATCTGACGTTTTGTTGGATTCTCTCAACAGGTTGATGAATGTTCGCATAGAATGTTCGATTTGGCCCTTTGGAACGATGTAGGTACACCGGGGGTTGTTACATATACCTCGATAGCAAAGTAGTCAACGAATGTATCGGCGACTTTTGCTATAAAGTTGGTGCCGGCATAGTGAATCAATTTACTTGGTGTCCCAAAGATACTTTGCTTTGTTTCTTCGCTAGTAACAGTCGATTGTGATAAATAAGGCAAAATTTCGAAAAAATGTCAACGATGACGATTTGCTTTCATGTATAATAAGATCGGCAATAATTCCTCGAACAATTTGACGTTCAGACTCTGATATTCGATATGTTTGACAGTAGACAGTTTTATTTTCGGTAAAGGTTATTGTTAATTCGCCGGTGTTAACATTATTTATTACCTGTCGTAATTAATTCTTTAAAATTTGAAAATAACGTGAGCAACTGTTGACTATCCAAAGATTGCAAATCAGTTACACATTCCTCAAAATTAGACTAAATTGCACAATTTCGGATCATTTTTCTTTTTAATGTTTTTGTCTTTTATCAAAAGTCGTAAATATTTTCGACGACAACATCGTCAAAACTCGAATGATTGGGTGGAGCGATAACAAAATGTTTAATGTTACATCAGGAAATTCCACTAGGGCTTTTGTGCAAAAATGTGAATTATGAATTGTGCCATTAAACAATTGCGAAGAGGTAATACAAGGAATTTTTTTCAAGGTTTCGTTTGGTCACTAATGTCTCTCTAATTAATGAGTAAGTCGAACCAGTGTCAATAAGACAATCAGTGCTATAGCCAGAGATTGAAAGCTGCAATGTTTTCAAATTACGTTCTCAAGAGTTTGTCAGCGTGAAAGAGTTGAGTAATAAATACATTTTCTGTTTTGACTCTTTTATCGGCCTGCTGTAGCCCGGATTGGGTTTCATGGTCACGAGAATGTTTAGGTACTTTGCGGGCGAAAACACTGCTCGATGTTGTGACCCGGATTTTTGCAATATCTGCAACTTAGCTGGATCCACACTTACGTTTTAAATTATCCATATTTCTAGAATTGCAATCACGTGAAATATGTCCAAACTTACCGCAAGAAAAACAATAATTAGTTTGCTTTGAAGTTGAGGGCAACTTAGTGTTCGTTGCACATTTAAATTCATTACTGATTTTTCGGAAGGTTTCACATAATTTGCGAGAAACACATCGCACAACAATAATTAAAAGCTGTTCTGACCGCAACATCGTCTATTGAATGGGAAATATCTCGATCAAATCGATTTTTCAAGTTTGATTCGAGCATATTCAACATAACTTCGACAATCGTGCTTTGATAGTTCGCGGCTTCAATAAAGTTTTCCCAAATCTTGCTTAAGATTATCCCAAGTTTCATCGGTGGGTTGCCATGCCGAAACCACCTTTGAGCTGATTTTAGTAAAAAGGGACCAACTCTACTTACAGTTTCGCAGTCTGACCACCCAAACTCGTCTTTATAGCCCTCAATTTTTTATAACCAGATACTATTGCCAGTGCTGTCCGAATCAAAACTTGGCAGTGCCAAAGAAGCAGGAATTTTCACACAAAGTGCGGTGGGTTGGATTGGAGGTTCGCTTGTGTTCGCACGTCGTTGAAGTTTTCGTAAGATCGACGCAATAGCTCCCAAAGACCCCGTTGGATGTATCTTTGGTCGTTACAATTTCACTAAAATTTCACGGCACGTGTACCCCACACCTGATTTTAAAAGTTCTTGAAAAGGATACACAGAATTAATAAAAATGGTCAAACAACCAGTCATAGTCTGCACACGCATCTCGCATGTACGCTCGCATGCAGACCGACTGTGTGTATGACATCATCCTGTGTTTTACCCGACGCAACTCGTCGGTTATATTCGTTATTCTTCGGTTATCAGGCGGTGAATTCAAATAAAATCAATTAGATCTAACACCTGTGTACTTTGGGGAATTTCCGGCACTCGGGGCTTAAAAAAGCACTGGTTTCACTCGTGCTTTTTAAACCCTAATGCCGGAAAGCACCCAATTTATACAGGAACTCGTATAATAATAGTAGATTGTATTATTATTAAGAGCATAAGTTACGCTTTGTGTGCTGAGCCTGGACTGTTGACTAGTTAAGTCCAGGCGAAACACATAAAGCGACTTATGCTCTGAATTATATATACTATTTTATCCGCAAACCTTGCTCAGAAGCCCCCTTGTTCCGGTCACCCCTTGGTCGAGGCCCCGCTTGGTCGGAAGCCCCCTTGGTCGTGAGCCCCCTTGATCGTGAGCCCCCTTGGTCGGGAGCCCCCTTGGTCAGGGCCCTTTGGTCGGGAGCCCTTGTAAATAAAACAAGGACGCCCCCAAGGGGGAGGCAGCTACTACGCTAGTTGTTTCATTTACACGCCTCCCCATTCACTACCTCGATAGTTTCACTTTCAATAAATTAGAAAACAATTTAGTAAGAATTTGAAAGAATTCATTATCTGATTAAGTACATAAAATAACACCTGTTGTCTACTTTATGAGCCTAATCAGATAAAGTGACACTTTTACCTTGTCAATGGGGGCACATATTATGTTGTCACTCTTGTGACGTTTGCGGATAAATAACTATTTTTATTAGAAGAGAAAAAAATGGTATTTTTATCAAGTTCCTATTTGTAAGATAATAGTCCATTTATTTTATTTAACTTTAACTCATTCATGCTCCCTTCCTTAGCGCCTGTTTGTCCAAATTTTAAAATTGCTTTAGGTGGCACTGCCGCTGGTTTTCTCGTTAGTTTCTCGCCCGAATTTTCTTGAAGTGTACACGACAGGCCAACGTATACCAGGATTTACGACGCTACGTCACAGCTCAAGCTCAGCCCACAGGTCCTACGGACTCTATTAAAAATTATTCAAAGTGGACTGGTCCACCGAGGAGGGATTCCTCTTAAGACCCCATTGCGTGAAAAGTTCGATTCGACCGTGAAACAAATATTTGAAATAAATCTGGGATCTTCGTTGTTCCTCTGCAACAACCATTTACAAAATTGCTGCCTCCTTGGAAGATCTTTGGGCACTAAAACTGGAACACGATTACTGTGGTATGGGTGCAGATGTTCCTTCGAGATTGTTGTCCATACCATAGTCGATAGAACATGAATTCTGCGAGCAATCTCGCGCATACTAAGAGTGGGTGCAGTTACAATATTTCGCGCTACAGCATTATCGGCTAGAGGTCTATCTCTGTCTAAATTCATAGGCCTTAGATTTCACACACCGCGATAGGGGACGTTACGATTTACCGCTCTACTGTTGGCACCGACTTCACCATAGAAAAAAAGGTATAAATGCCATCCATTTTTGAAGTTCAAATACCACTATGAATACCACTGGCTTCAATTAATCAAAATTGTCACACTGACGGTTTTTGTTTTCAGGTAGCTTGGATTCATCATCACAAGGCGACCCTTAGGTATTCGTAACCTAACTTTCTACTATTTCAAAGACTTGTCATTTTGACACTGACTCACTCTCATGAAAACACTAACAGTGACAAATTTTTAGATTTCAATTTCAAAAAGTCAATCATAATGACAATAAAGCATGGACTACATCCATTTTCTTTTAATTGACATTAAAGTGACGGCTAAAATTCCATGGCCGTGACTGTACGTACGTTGGTAAGCGCATAACTTGAGAACGGCTGGACCGATTTGGCTATTTTTTTTTAGAATATTCGTAACGGTCAAGGTCAGGTTTTTACGAAAAGAAAAATTGCAAAAGTTTCCCGAAAATTGAAAAATTCCGGAAAAACTATTTTTCGCCGAGCAATTATTGTTCATGAAAATTTAACTTTTAACTTTTCCAATTTATTTATTAAGTTATGCGCTTACCAACGATCAGCATTTTGTCAATAAATATGTAACGTACGATCATTTAAATAATAGATTAGAGTAGGCTGTGAAATTTAAATTAGGTTGGCACTACTAACTGTTGACAAGAACTGGAACAGTTGAAAATTATGATGCGTGAAAAGGAAGAAAAAAGGGAAAGAGAAAAGATGGAACTAAAAGAAAAAATGAAAAAATTGGAGGAGAAAATGGAAGAGCAGGAAAAAAGAGTGAGAAAAAAGAATATTGTAGTAACGGGATTGGACGAAGAGGAATCCGAGAACGAGAAGAAACTGGAAAAATGTATAAAGGTGGAATTAGAGGTAGAAGTGACTGTGAGAGAAATGTATAAAATAAATGGAGAAAAAATTATTGTGGCGGAACGTGGGAGCTGGGGGGAAAAAAGGAAATTTATGGAAAATAAAAGAAAACTAAGAGAAAAAAGGAAAGAGAGTATACATGGAAGATGATCTGACAAAGAAGGAAAGAGATATACAGAAGGAATTAAGAGCGATAGCCAAAGAAGAGCGACATAAAGTACAGCAGGTGAAAGTGGGTTATAAAAAGATATCGATAGAGGGAAAAGAGCTTAGGTGGGACAAAAAGGGGAGTTAGATACAGAAAATTTTTGAATAAGAGCACAAGAAAAAAACGAAAGGGCAGAAAAGGGAAAACGAATACGGAGAGGAATAAAGGAGAAAAGGAGCAAATAAGAATAGTATTCTGGAACGTAGCGGGAATAAAAAACAAAGAGAATGAATGTTGGGAGTATTTGAGAGAATTTGACGTAGTGGGAATGGTAGAAACGTGGGTGGAAGAAAAGGGGTGGGAAAAATTGGAAAAGAGAATGCCGAAAGAGTTTAAGTAGAAGTGTCAATATGCAGATAGGGAAAGCAAGAAAGGGAGAGCTAAAGGTGGGATAATAATGGGGGTGAAAGAGGGACTGGAAGGAGAAAATGGAACTGAAGCAAAAGAAGAAAGAGGGATTATGGAAAGAACGGTGAAAAGTGAACAGAGAAAATGGAGAATTGTAACAGTGTACAGCAGAAGTATGAAGGAAACGAAGAGAATAATAGAGGAGCGAGTAAAAGAGCAAGAAGAAGAAACTTTGGTGATTGGGGGGGATTTTAATGCAAGAATTGGGGGAAAAGAAAGACGGATAGAAGAGGAACAAGAAACAATAGAAGGAAGATCAACAAAAGATGGAACAGAAAACGCAGAAGGGAAAGTACTGATTAGCTTAGTAGAAGAAAAAGGGTGGGACATACTTAATGGGAACTGCACAGGAGATGAGAAAGGGGAGTACACGTATATTGGATCAAGAGGGGAGACAGTTATTGATTATGTTATGGTAAATGAAGAAGCATGGGATGAAATAGAGAAATACAAGTTGGGAGAAAGAATGGAGTCGGACCATATGCCTTTAGAAGTGAAGACAAAAGGAAGAGAATAAGATAGAGAAAGTGTGAATGAGTTTAAAAGAAAAATTGTGAAGAATATTTGGACGGAAGAAGGAAAACAAAATTATAGAGCAAGACTTAAGGAGGCAAAGTACGAAGAAACAGAAGGAGGAAACTGAGCGATAACATAAGAAACGCAAGAACGAGTGGTGGAATAAAGAATGCAGGGAAAGGAAGCAGGAAGCAAGAAGGAAACTAAGAAATTGGAAAAAAGAAAAAGCAACCAAGGAAGAGTACAAGAGAGCACGAAAGAGGTACAATTTACTATGCAAAGAGAAGAAGCAAAAGAAACGGATGGAAGAAGAGCTAAAGATGAAGGGTATAAAGACGGAAGAAGAGGTATGGAGATACATAAATAAGGAAAGAAAGAAAAAGAGAGAGAGAGTGAGTGATGGAATTACTATGGAGGAATGGAGAGAGTACTTTAGTGAGATGCTGGGAGGTGATGAAAACAGACAGGAAAGGAGACAACAAAGAGTGGAAGAAATAGAAGAGATAACAAGAGAAAAAGTAGAGCAACAACTAAGAAAACTGAAAAGAAAAAAGACACCGGGGAGGGATGGTATACAGAATGAAGCGTGGATATATGAAACGGAAAGAGAAGTTGACAGGTTGTTAGAGATAATGAATAGAGTGTGGAAGGGAGAGGGATTCCCCCAAGAGTGGAAGGAGGGGATAATATGCCCCATATATAAAAAAGGAGAAAAGGATACAGTCAGTAATTATAGGGGTATCACTCTCCTAAATACAGCATATAAGGTATACGCGATGATTTAGGAAGAGAGGCTGATGATGGAAATGAATGAGAGGGGGGGTGTTACCAGACGAACAGGCGGGATTTAGGAAAGGTAGAGGGACTATGGATAATGTATATATCTTGAATCACAAAGCAGGAAATGAGATAAAAAAGAGGGGTGGTAAGATATATGCATTCTTTGTGGACCTGAAGGCGGCTTTTGATAATGTCGAAAGAGATTTACTGTGGTAATGCTTGAGAAAGAGAGGGATAAATGAGAATCTGGTAACAAAAATAGAAGAGATATATGAAGAGACGATAAGTAGAGTGAGAGTGGGTGGAAGGGTGACTGAATGTTTCAAAACTTATAAGACAAGGTTGCCCACTAAGCCCCAGTCTGTTTGCAGCTTTTAGTGGATGATTTGAAAAAGTTGACGGTGAATGTAAAGAAATCCAAGATGATGGTATTCAGAAAAGGGAGTGGTAGGAGAAAAGTAAATGAGTGCCGATGGGAGAAAAAGAAAATTGAAGAAGTGAAAGAATTTAAGTATTTAGGTTATGTGATGAATGAAAGAAACACAGCAACAGCACATGTGAGAGAGTTAGTGAAAAAAGCAAATAAGATAATAGGAGCTGTATGGGGAATAGGAGAGAGAAAATTTGGACATGATTTTAGAAGGAGAATAATGATGTTTGATACTTTGGTGAAAAGCGTGATGATGTATGGAGCGGAAATATGGGGATGGAGAGAGCAAGAAGGATTGGAAGGGGTGCAAGGAAAATATATGAAATGGGTGCTAGGGGTAGAGAGAGAGACACCGGGGTATATAGTGATGGAGGAAACAAAGAGAGATAGAATAGGAATAGAAGCAGAAAAAAGAGCAATAAGATTTGAGGAGAGAGTGATAGAGAGAGGAGAGTGCAGAATTTTGCAAGAGTGTTTGAAAGAAAAAAGGAAGACAGGTATGCAGGCGCGGAGATAAAAAGAATGCGAGAGAAAGGCAGAGTAATGACAGATGAATTAGTGCAGAGTGATAGAGATATGCAAGTGCAGGAAAAAAGAACGAGAATTAGGGAGTCTAGGTACAATGGGAAGTGTGAAAAAATAATAACAGTAGAAATGCCAAAGTACCTAGGAAGAGAGAGTGCTAATAGCAAGATTTAGATGTGGAAATGAGGAGGGAGAGAATAAATATTGGAGTGAGGATAATAATAGAGTATGCAGGATTTGTGGAGAAAAAAGAGACGATAGAGCATTTGTTGAAGGAATGCGTAGAATTGAGAGGGAGATATGAGAGTAGAGAAGAAATTTTGAATGAGGACGGAGAGATCGAATGGATGAGGAAGGTTGAGTGGAGAAGAGGGACAATAAGTGGGAAGGGATAAAAGCTGCTAGTTATTGTGTTGAATTATTGATTTATTTAGTTTTATTTATTATATTATATTTGAATTATGGGAAATGTATCGGATACTTTATAAACCTGTAAAGGTAGTAAATTTACATACTACTTCTACTAACTGTTGACAGTTTGGTTTAATATGTGAATGTCAAAGGTGTCAAGTGACTTTAAAAAACGGCAACAGAATGGTGAATTCTGTATTCTATAGATCGCTGTGTTAAATGTTTTTCGAAATAGTTACCTACCCTAATTTTCCTGCAGATTATCAAAAATTAGTCCAACAAATTTGTAAATGTTGTGACAAGATTTCGTGATGTTAGTGTGTTGTAGCGGAGTGAGTGTTAGTTTTATGGTTTTATGATGATCGTGTCATTCAATTTCCGCCTCGAAATCCGGACCTGCCATTTCTATATTATTTTATTTTCCCATGCAACGCTATAGCCCTTCAGATATTGGAAAATGCATTTGAAAATATGACATGGAGCTGAAGCAGCTGCATTCAAGCTGGGGGAGCACACTTTGAACATTTGCTGTAATTCTCAATAAACCTACATTCCTTGTTAATGTTTTATTTTCTTTAAATTAAAATAATTTAACATGAGAAAGATAAACGTCACAATGTTTAGACCATAACCTCAAAGCTGTCAGTAAATTTTGAGGCTAGGCCACTGCATAAAAAATAACCCGCCTACTATAATAATTGATAATTTAAATGATCTCATGGTATAATAAAAAGGAAATGATACACTTGAGAACGGCTTGACCGATTTGGGTATATTTTTTTTAAATATTCGTCATAAGGTCCAAATAAGGTCTTACGGAAAGAAAAATTGGAAAGTTGTCCGGAAAATTGAAAAATCCGGACCTGAAAGTACTTTTTTCTATGGGATTTTTGTATGAATTCAAGACCGTAACTCACGGTTCGAACGATGGATAATTATTCGTAATACTTTCTTTTGTTTTGTTCGTTGTGGTCGTTAAGTTTTCAAGAAAATAAAATTCGGGGCAATTACAAAGAAATGTCGAAAAATTGGGACAAGCTGCAAAAGTCATTGTTTTTGTATCCCTTTTTTGTTTTGTTCGTTATACTCCCGGGATGGAAATAACTCAATTGAATATTTTCAATTAAAAAAAATGTTTTTACTTTTGAGTCGTTTTGCTATGAAATTTGGACAGGACAAGATCTGTCGGGACAGCTAGTTGTTAATAAACCTCAGAAAAAAAGTTTCGTCAAAATTTAGCATTTTGTGGATAACTTTGGTTATATCATTGTTTAAGTATGGATGGTTATATAATCGTAACGAATTCCACTCGAAGAAACGAAAATAATCCGATCACACTAACCTCCTTATTCCGCCGAAACACCACTTCAGCTGCAATGAATTAAAGAATTACCATTAATAAAAAAATATTACCAACAAGGATTGTTTCTTCTATTATCACCCCAACAATTTCGGATTAAAGTTTAAAATTACTTCGGTTGATCACTCACTCAGTATGATGACAGTCAGTACTTATCATGCTTTGTTGATTGGTCTCCAGATTTCTATTGACTACACTGGGCTAAAAAATGATAATATTTGTCACAACGTCTTTCAACTCATGCCCAACTTTTCAAAAGTGCGCGTCATGAAATTTTGCTCTGATGTTTGTGTTTAGGTGTATAACTACTTTTAATCAGTTTTTCCCTAAAACACCAAAAACAATTTTTATTACAACTGCCAACGGTGTATAGGTGACAATAGGTAGTGGTGACAACCCCCTTGGAAACTTCTTTTTTTTGTTCCGGTCCGGTATGCTTAATGCCGATGTAGTGCCCAAACTGCTTATCAGATTTGAGAACTTCTGGTGTCAGATGGTACGTAAAGAAATCATTCCCACATATTTCAGGAAAGCTAGAGGAAAAATGTTACACATCAATAATTTTAAAAATGTACCTATATACTTACGTAAATAGTGTAACCAAAAGAAATTAAACCGCCCAAAAAAGTGTAGAAGCTAAATAAAGTGTAATTGAATTGAATAAAGTCAAATTAAAAATTGCATTCGGCAGTCCTTGACCAGAGATCGATGTTAGCCGGAACCCAATACAACCGTTACAATGCATACGGAAAAACAAATGATGATGTTTTCTGACACCCTAACGTTCTCCAAGGACCGTCAAATCAAACTAAATAATATGTGCAACACATTTTGTTTACGATACTATTTTATTTCCAGCAAACAGTTCTCACGAATCTGAAGAATTTTCTGTGAATTCGTCGTAAAGTTGAAAATATTGTTTTGATAATAATAAATTATGATGGCGCAGCTTCTGACTCAAAACGACTCACCCTCTTTCAAGTCGGTGACTGTAATGGACCGTAATGTAATAATCAATGAACCTGTGCAATTTTTGCAAATGAAAAGTAATCTAGGCCTAGATCTTATCAATGTCTTTCATTAAAAAAAATCACGCTTAGCTTAGCCCATAACCTATTAGAGATATCACTTTCTTCTTGACTTCTTGGAGATGTTAAATTCTTTCTGTTAATATTGGTGTTTGCTTGCTGGTTAGAGCATTTATAATAATTTGTTTGATGTTGCTTGTTTATTTAATTTGGTATTTTTAATAAAAGTCTTAAATTGCGTCTTAACGGTGCGACTCCTATCTCCACTAGAGGCATTTGTCACTTTGAATGTTCATTTTGGGGAAATCATCCAATTAAGTGTAAATTGTCTTTCACTTTGACGTCATAAGATAAATATATCACTCTAGGTGTACAGGCAAAGTGAAACAGTGTAAACAACAGAGAGGAAACGCCCAGCTTTGGAACATCTTGAATTTTTGAAGTAAAACTTCTTTACGCCCACTTGACTTGGGGAGTAAGCTGGTGAATGCGTGACGAGAGCGTTACGAAAAGTGTGATCGGGCGAAGCGAACGGAAGTTTTACTTTAGCCGTGTGGTCTAAAGCACACTCGTATTTTTTGATTACTAGCTGACCCGGCGAACTTTGTACCGCTTCTGAATCAATAACACAGAATCATGAAACCCACGGCAGCCCCCCTGGCCCCCATATCCATGTTTTAATAGTTATTCTGCTATTCGGGGTGGACACAAATAAAAATCGGTCAAGCCGTTTCGGAAAAGTTTGACCCCAAACACCGTGACACGATATTTTTATATATTAGATTATGACATTTGGTCTACATCACAAAGTTTCCAAATAATAACGTTATCGCGATTTACTCTTTTTGATGTAGCAAAGACCCCTTAAAATCAATTTATTTTCTATATTTCCTCTTTTATATCGTATCTCTTTATACTTAAAATTCCGGCGTGCGTGTGTTTGTAATTTTTCTCCTTCTAAACGGCGTGACAGATTTTGATGAATTTTTTTTGTGTGAAAGAGATCAGACAAAAAGTCAAGCTACCGTTAAATGCAACAAGCTACTGGTCGAAGGGTTAGTTAGGGTGTATTCCACTTCTGATGATAACTCTATTGGAAATACAGGGCGTTAGAACCGTTGGAAATACAAACACTCAAAATAACAATTTATTTACATCCTCGTGTGACGACAAGTTCTGGTGGCTACGTTTTTCATTTGACTTCGCTCAGATATTCTAAACATATTGACGTGAAAACGTCTATTCGCCCGTCAAGTACAGTGACAACCGGTCAAAATTTCTTGCGTTACAAATATCTAATAATATGCGTTGAGCTCACAACGGGTAGGGCATATCCGTACCTGTTTGTCATGCTGCATTTGTTTTGCCTGTGAAGTCATCGGACTAGTGTAGATGCATGTTTGTTTGATGGAAATTAGCGTTGTATAAAGTTATAAATCATTATACCGTGAAAACGCGTTTAGCTAGAACGTTGGTTCTGGTGCGATTGTGAAGCTTTACTAGGACTCAAAGTGAGATTTTATCCCGACGGCGTTTTCACGTTAAAATCTACGGCGCGGACCCGAACTGCGCCTTTACGTATACTTTGGATTCATTCATTGAGGAATCTGGACTAAAAGAAAATAAAATTTCGGTGTGCCGGTACATCAAAGGGGTAATTGACGGCGATGAAGTTCTAAGACAACAGGGGCTCTCCATCCGCATAATTTTGTTTAGTATAGGTTTAAGATTTTACTCGGACTGTACACGGCGAATTTGTAGCATGGCTGTATAGGTGGAGCTACTTTCTTGACGTGGAAATCAACAGAACAGGGTTTTATTTAAAACATTATTACATAGTTGTTTTTGCGCTTCCATCTTCAATAATGTAGCAAACAATAAGAAAAAACTATAGGCAAAACGATACGCATGTTTCTTGGTAGGTTTTAAATTCGTAAGTCAATAAAATGGTGACAAAAGTTACGTATGTTCAGTTCGACATTTTTGCATATTTAGCAAAACAGTTTTGAAAAAAAATATGCGTAGGTTCTAAAGCAATCCCTTTTCTATAACTATTCAAAATTTGAAGATTATTGATCAGTAATTACTATACAGCGATTTTTATAAATGTACACTGCAAACATGGAGTGAGATACGTGCCTTAATAATAAATGCTTGTTTATTTAATAATAAATATCTCCACTAATGGCTCGTTTACAGTTTGGGTGTTAGGAGAAATCATCTAAAGTGATAAGCGTAAATTGCCTTTCACTTTGAGTTCATCCAGAGTGAACATAAGAATGAATGATAAATAGATTATTACACTGGATGATAACTTTCGATTTAAAAATCGACCAACAAACAGAAGAGAATTGACAAAATTGATCATTCATAATTAATTGATGGTGAAACTTTCTTTAGCGAGGTAGCGAGTCCGAAAAACTGAAACGGAAATCAAAGTGAAACACTTTGATGGTGGGGATGATTGAGAGTATAGAATGGGATGAATGAAATAACGAGCGTAGTAGGTTCCTGTTTCAAGGGACACCTGTCGGGCCCCACTGTTTCAAGGCAGCCTCATCGTGCCCCCCCGACTCGGGGGGCCTCCTTGTTTTACTTACCGTAACATTTGTATCAGAAAATAATGAAATAAACTCAATTTCTACCATCGTCTTAGCAAGTTTCACTTTTTCAACATTCAACATTTTGTTTCCTGAGAGCTGAAATTATTTTGGCTTCATTGACGTAACCTTCATCGTGGAAATATGCAATAAAACTAAGCATCTGGAAATTAATTTTCTTACAATTGTCGAAAACAATTTAAATCCACAAGTAAATCACTAAACGGTACAATTGTATTTTTGAATTAATTTAAAAAAAAAGCAAAAGAAAATTTACATGTAGTTAGAACGAGAATAATTTGGACTTTGAAAGCCTTCTAGATGTATAAATCATTGACTTTACAATTCTGCTACAAT
The DNA here is from genome assembly GCA_963583935.1 of Diaperis boleti. NCBI lineage: Eukaryota > Metazoa > Arthropoda > Insecta > Coleoptera > Tenebrionidae > Diaperis > Diaperis boleti. Next base: position 13,876,649 of record OY757242.1, read on the forward strand.
TTTTACAGGTAATCGACAACTTGAAGGAAATTAACTTGTTATGATGTGTTTTTTCTTCGCTACTATTTTATAATTACTCCAGACAAATTACAGTTTTCTAATTGTCACAAAGAATGTGCTAAATGCTACATTAAAACAATCTGCGACGTCTCGTAATGATCGCTCAATAGCTTGGAAAAATGCAATATGTACACTTAATTGTCTGATGTGGATCTGTCCTTTGGTTCCACTTCTTTATTCTTGCTCTAATTATAAAATATATACAGTGAGCGGCAAAAGTATGGTATAAATTCATTAAAAATTAAACAATTTTTTTTTCAAAAAAATCTTTGGACGGGTCAATTTTGGTTTATAAAAAGAAATATTTTTATAACAAATAAAATTCCAAGTTGTCATTTGTTTTCGAGTGATAAAGTCGTTATTTTTTTTTAAATACAAATCCCCTATTGGTTCAGATAGCCATTTTAATTGTCTAAACGACAGTATAAAAATTTTGTTATCTTACATAATGAATGTTTTGAGAAAAAAAAATTAATTGGATTTTTCTGACATAGAAAAACATCTCAAAAAATTAAGTAGGTAAATCAAACAGTCAAATAGTGCTGTCAGTTTCATTTGTATGTGTAAATTGTTTGACAAAACGTTTTCGAAAATGGTTCATTAATGGTGCGGGGATAAACTAGAACCCAACAAGAAGTTTGCAATTTGTTCAATGCAAAGTATCCAGCTAGACTCATCAGCCAATCTAGAGTCAGTAACTTTGAAACTAAATTTAAAAGAACTGGGCATGTTAAAGTGATTAAAAGAACGGGTCGTCCAAAAATTAACGAAGATACGTCCTTGTAGAAAATTTTCCAAATGACAATGATCAGACCTTAGTAAAGGATGATTTGTGGTTCCAGCAAGACGGTGCACCCCCACACCTTGCACTCCTGTTCGCCATTACTTAAACAATTGATTTCCTAGGAGGTGGATTGGGAGACGAGGACCGATAGAGTGGCCTGCAAAGTCTCACACCCCTTGATTATTTTTTATGTCGTTATTCAAAGTCTAAGATTTATGCTATACCACAGAATCTAGAAGATTTAAAAATTAGGATTCTATACGAAATAAGTAGAATTAGTGAAGAAGTAATTCATAATGTCGAAAAGAAATTTCTTCATAGACTTGCTTATTGTCAACAAGCTTTCGTTATAAAATTCTTTTTTTTTAACTTTCCTTATGTAAGATAACAGACAATTAAAGGGGCTATCAGAATCAAGAAAAAAATAGGGGATTTCTATTTAAAGAAAATATCGATGACGTGTTCACTGAAAATAAATGACTGCTTGGAATTTTATTCGGTATAAAAATATGTATTTCTATAACCAAAAACTGACCAGTCTGAAAAAAAAATTGTTTAATTTTTAATTAATTTATTCCATACTTTTGTCGCTCACTGTATATTTCTCTTCGATGTACCATCAGGACACCGGGTGATCCTGTATAGTGTCGACACTTCCAAACTTGACATAATTGACTAGTGTGAATTGGACTTGTTGAATTTTACATGCTGTCAACTGTCGTTAGATTGTCACTTTTGACAGTTGTCGAAAGATAAATAAATAACAAATATTATTATTACAATGTTCGGAGAAACCTATTGTGGAATTCCAAACGTTTTCGAACGCGCCCTTCGCTTAAATATCATTATTAACTAATAGGTTAAAGTAGAGAGTCTGAGTGTAATCTTCAAAGTCACAAAGACATAGTTGCGAGCGGCCGCAGTAAAATAACATAAATGCCAGTAAAGAATGGAAGAGATGTTGTAAAACGTTTAAATGAAAATGCGAACATTTTTTTAATCACGTTTATGATTTATTACCTTTTATTGACCTTGACTTAATTATGGTTAGGATTCATCCTAACGACGATTTTCCAATAAATTTAATGGCGTCCTTCAAGAGCCATATGTAATTATCGTTAACAGATATGAAGAAAGACTTTAACGACGGTATGCATGTAAGATGAACTTAATTTCACGGTTAAAGTTTGTGGCCCTCACCTTTATGTTCTCCAATAAAAATTGTAATAGGTTTGACATTTGGTATTTGAGGACGATTGCTCATCGTGGATGTTTTCCCACAAATTATTGTCTGTGCATCTCCGAATAGATTCCTGAGTGCTGAATTGGAATATATAAATAAGTATCACGGTGTCTCCACACCTCCTGCAGTACTTGATAGACACTTTCCATCTGTGCATGTATGGTTTCACCAGGAAATGAGTTTTTAATGGCCCTCTTAATAAAGACCCTCCATGAATAGCAACAATTGTTTAATCAAATAATCATCGGTAGAAGAATCCTAATTCGTTCTGCCGTGGGGAGTAATTAATTAAATTAAAATTTAGAAAGTCGTCAAGTACACGCAATAATTAGTAGTAGTCGTTACATGATTCGCTCGATTAACTAATATTGAAAATTGTTTAATATCAAGGCTCTGTGCCAAAGATTCGCCGATTCACACAAGTGTCAAATTTGCATAGATAATAATAGGGTATTGTGGGCTTAATTGAGTTGTCTTTCTCGTGTCATTTCTGTGAAAAAATTCTTAGTAATTACCACAACCCATGTGAGGACTTTTCTGGATTCGACGGTCGTGATGAAGAGGTTGTGCAACTTCTTCGTGATTTTCCACAATTTCCATGACGCCTTCCTGACTTAAATGAAAATTGCGGTGTCCCCAGAAATGGAAAAATGGGTTTCCTCCTTTCTCAATTCAGACACATGAAGATGAGACGTAATTTGTGGTTTAACCTTTGGCTATACGTTTGTAGAAAGTAGTGAAATGGTGAGAATTGGTTTTTAAAACAGCTACATACATTGTCGGAGTTGTATAATTATTTGATATTGAAGAATTCGAAATTGCATAAGTCGGTAATGGCACAAGGACAAAGAGTGGAAGTCGGAATCCGCCAACAATGTTCCGAGAAAAAAAGAATCGGCGGCGATTACGAATTTCGCAAATGGTAAAACAGATGCCGAGTTTCTAAATTCTATTATGGGGTAATTAACGATTTAGGGAAAAACAACCGTGTATTAAATGTCAAGCGTTAAATAACGACAAAAAGTTATCCAACAGCACACGCAGAGTTGCTTCACGCGCTCGGACAATGCAGAGAGATGTGAAGAATTTTCAACGATGACCTAAACATTCCAGGTGGATGTTACCAACAAAAGTGGATTTCCTGCTTGCATAACCACCGACGGCAAATTCGTGGGAGCCCTTGCTTTATTTGGAGACGTTACGACCTTGTGGATCGGACCGAAATTCTCATAATAGGTTCCCACCATTTAACGTAATGATGGTCAAGAACTAGTTCATGGTTTGAGGTAATTTGCTAAACGGCGATTAGATTAATTGGAATTTAATTAACGACCTTTGAACTTCTTCATTGGCGGTAGCAACGTAGGCGTTACTATCGATCGTAACAAGAGGTGTCGATTAATATTTCGGCACAATTTATTTTGTGGAGCCCCATGTGAAGAGGGTAGTCACTGTTGCTTTCTAATCCGGAAGGAAACTACGAATATGTGGGAGCCATTGTCGTTATTGTTAGAATCCAATTAGAGAAATTGGTAAAAGTATCCCAAAGGAAACGGGACCATCATCAACAATGTGTCAAGAATGTTACATAGAATGCAACTTCTCTAATGTGCACTAATTGGTGAGGTGAAAATTAAAATAGCGAATGCTTTTCTTAGGTCAATAGATAGAAAAGTTGCATCTTATAAATTGGTCATTTTTAACAGATATTTATGCAACAAGTGTGTGTTACAGGTGTTACTTGTGCAACAGGGAAATTATGACATTACCAATTTATAATAAATTTTTATTGCACTAAATGCAACACCTTTTATACCCTAAAAATTTTTAAACGATCATAAAATATATCTTTTTATTAATATACCGCGTTTTTTTATCTGTCCATAAGGTAAACTGTGCACCCCATGTTAAATTATTTTTTTTAGACCTGAAATTTTGGGCCGACAGCCGGATATTATTTCTCTTAATTTCAACACCCATTTCGCTCTCAAATTAAGGGACAATTTCTGACCTTTTTTTTCTCATGGGCACTAGGACCTTCGGTTCAATCAGTCCGAGTAGTGTGGGACTCTTAACGACTAAAACCCCTCCCTAGCGGCGGTACTTCCGTTTGACGGTACAGCCTTTCGACATTCGTTCATCACACGCCGCTCAGTTCGTCTCCTTCTTCCCATCTCACCTTAGTTTCCTTCATCCACCTTTCGTCTTTTCCTCTCTCTTTCGTCTTCATAATCTTCACAATCATTTCCGCAATCACTTCCCATTCCTCATTGTTCTCATCATTACATTCACCATTCTATCAGGACTCAGTTTCACGCCAATGACCTTTTCTTTCTTTCTTTCGTTCAGTGTCCACATTCAAATATCGCTATTTTCCACTCCACAATACCACCAGTCATTCTTTTCACTCTTCCCAATCCTCTTCAGGTACACTCCAAAGCAGCCATGCCCCGTAAGCGCCTGTGTTAAGTAGTAATTTGCTTCTCCGTGCTTACGGCCAGTCCACTCCTTGAGATCCGGAATAAGCCGTCTGGTCCAGGCGGCCTTTTCCGTCTATTCTGCCATTTATTAGTTGTAACTTTTTTTTCACTCGTCCAGTCTACCGCTCCATTCCCTCTCTTCCTTGCACTCCAGATTCGCATTCTCTCTTCAGTAAAACAGCCTCATACATACATCTCGGTACCCTCGGTACATCTCTCTAATAGTTAGCGCTGTCATTTCAACATTCACCGAAATTTATTTCAACTTGCTAATCGCGACCACAAGTTATCCCCTTTTCATTCATCTATCTCGCTATCGCTTCAAGCGGATCATTCATACTTTAATTCTTTCTTCCGTCCTGAAGAGAGCAATAACCAAATCATCCGCGTACCCAACGAGTTCCACTCCGTCAGGTACTACTTCGTACTTTCTTTTAACCAGCGTATCCAGAATACTTTTCCACGGGGCCGTTCACTGCATTCTGTACGTCGAATATCACCATCATGCATAATCCGCTAAAACCATACTGGCATTCCGATAATCCTCCGCCGTTCTCAATTTCATGAATCAGTCTCTCGCCTATCATTTTTTCCAACACTTTTCCCATTCCATTTACTAAACAGAAAGTTCTATATTTTGGACTCTCTCCTTCCTTTCGCTCCGTTTCTATCATCACCAACCGCCCTTCCTTCCATTGTCTTGGGAAACTACCGATTTCCAGACATTCTTTCATAACTTTCAAGCTCTCTTTCTCACACGTCTCTATGAATGCCTTGCATAATTCGGGGGGACCCCGTCTGGTTTCGGTGCTTTTCCGCTCCTCAGCCTCCTTGCAGCTGCATGTAGTTCGGAGAAGCTGAAGGGCGGCACCTCCCCTGTTACTTCCGGTCCCACCCATTCCAATCGTTCGTGTTCGGGTGCTCCCATTCGGTTAATTGCAGTCTTTTCCTCTCTCGTTCGTCTTCATAATCTTCACAATCATTTCTGCAATCTCTTCCCATTCCTCATTCGTTATCATCATTATATTACATTCACCAGGACTCAGTTTCACACCAATCACCTTTTCTTTCATTCTTTTGTTCAGTGTCCACATTCAAATATCAGCAGCCATTCTTCTCACTCTTCCCAATTCTCTTCAGATACACCCCAAAGCAACCGTCTCAGTACTCCAATCTTCTCGTTTCACTAATAGACAGGTCGGCGTTCTCCCGTCACTCTCGTCTTCTTCTTTAAAAATTCAGCATATGCCTCAGTCATTATTCTCCTTATCTCTTCCTACAGATCTTTGACTTCATTTAGCCCATTGATTTTTTTTTCCAGGCATTCCTTCATTCTCCCCATCCGTTATCCACCCTCCATCCTTTGTTTATTTCTTTCATTACTAGGGTCCTTCCACGTTGAGCTATTACTCCAAAAGTGATGTCTTGCAATTCTTTCCGTACTGAAAGTCACGTCAATGTGTGACGTCCTTGAGCCACTCACAAATGTAGGTTCGTTCTCCTTGTTGTGCACCACTATTCGCATTTTCGCCAGCCATTCTTTCAGCATACATCTTCTATCATTCACAATTCTTACTGTTAATCACCCCACATCGGTGATTTTGCATTAAAGTCTCCGCCAGCGAGGATCTCCCCCCTTTGGCTCCTCATGCTCTCTTCTAGCTCTTCCAGGAACTCTTCATACCGTTCAAACGTTACGTTGGACGATATGTAGCATCCATACATCACCATTCTTTCAAATTCAATCCATACGAAGCCATTTCCTTTCCCGCACTTTTTATATCTTCTCATCGCAACGCTGTCGCCCTCGTCCAGCAGCCATTCCGTTCCTTTCACTCTCCTTAAATTTGGTTCTGAGCATATTATCAGATTCATTCCTTCCTCTCTTATCGTTTACCATATCATATCCATGGCTGCACCACTCCCATTTACACTCACTTTAATACTTTCATACTGCATACTCATACTTGCAGTAGCACATGCACGTGGTCCACCAAATCCTAATCTTCTTCTTCTTCAATATGTGATCGTCGACAGCATCTCCCGTAATTGCTGTCGCCGCCTTCCCGTATCTAGTGTCTCTTACCCCAATTACCCTGACGCCTGCACACCCCTTACGAGTGATTCTTGTACCTCTTTCGAGATCACCTCCTCCTCTATATCCCTTATTTCAATTACCCTCCGCCCTTTCGTTGCCATCACGGCTCTCTCCTTTTCCACGGCCGCTCGCACCTTTCCGAGCATCATGGCTCCTTTCTTAGTCCCCTTCTCCATCTCCATAATGAGGTTGCCCGCCTGCGTCTTCCTGACTCTTCTGACATCTTCCTGCCCACTTCCCTCCTCCACATTTTTCCTCAATTTTTTTCAAGGTCCCTCGATCGAGCTTCACGAGTATTCCTTCCTGTGCCGGTTGTCTTTCCTTCGCTGCGCCCATAAACTTCAATCTTCATGTGATTCGCAAAAGGCGCACTCTGCTGTCTTCCTACGCCCTCGGGAAGGGGAATACCTACCTTGCTCCACTCTCTCATTTCATCGTATTATAGATGAGCTTCTCATGTACCACGCCCCTCTGTAGCAGCACCGTCGACGAGACATACGCCACCTCTAGGTCATCTCCCCTCCGTAGCTCAGCAAGCTCCGGATACCTGAGTTGCAATCAACGGGCCACCCCCGTCTTCATTTCGACCTCATCGTCCCCAACGAGGACAGCTATGTCATCCAGGTCCTTGGCCCCCAGGAGGTCTCCTTCAGCCCTCTGTGTCCGCCTGAAAGCGCACTTCCTTTGTGCGAGCACTTCGGCTTCCAGAGATTGGGTTTGCGTTGAGCTCTCCACCATGCCGCCTCCCGGTCCGCACGACCGTCTTCCGTTCTTGACCATGCTCGTCCAGCTCTCCATCACCTCTCTCATTTCCTTGGTGGTCATCTGGCTCATGGTGCCGCTATGGATCTGCTCTTTAATTTCCATCTTCGTGTAATTTTTTTCCGCTGCTATCATGTTGCTTAAATCTCTCAGCTGCGTTTCCAATACTACGGTTCATGTTCCACCAATCTGTGCTCGGCACTTCGTCCATACCCGGCCTGGCCCTGCTCCAGGCCTCACCGTCTTTCTTGTTTCCAGTAAATAAAAGACCCTACCGGAACTGGGGTATCCCTCCCCTGCTCCATAAACTCATTCGTGTTGTTTTCACTTTCCATCGAATGTTATATTAAGATGGCGGTGCATACCTGCCAGCTAGCTCGGGATCCGCGGGGTCGCCACGCTCCATTCGGCAACGCATGCGCCACCGCTCCCTCCGGTTCAGTCCGAGTTTTTTTTATTATTATCGATAGAGTAAAGCAGAAAGATGGTTCTTAGCCCTCGGCAACCCTAATAGCGTCAGAACCAAAAAAAAAAAAAACAAAAGGTGGTCTAGGGAGACCGATAGAAGGTCACTAAAAGAAAGAGGTGACTACATAAAGTTCTGAAAATTCTGAAATAGTGTAGAGCCATAGAAAGAGATACAGTTTGGAGAGCTTGGTCCGCGGTGGGGTTTTCGGGGTTCTATCAGAGTTTAACCACTAATCATTCGCATTTGAGTGCTTCTGGCCATTTCCTTATCCGCCACGTGAGGTAGCTAGCTTCTCCCAAGCCCCAGAACTGATTTCAAATCTGACCTGACCTGACCTTTTTTTTTTGAGAGGAGAAAATACTGTGGCGTATCACTAGAAATGAGCCCAGTCAAATCGGAAAAGTGTGGGACTCCCTGGCGGATGGCCTACCCACTAAAAGCCCCTCTCAATGGAGTATTGTTCTAGTACTACCTCGAGGGTGGTACTCCCCTCTACCTCCTGTTGAAGCGTTTCTGCTCTCTCTGAATGGATCACCGAATCCCACTGAAACTGGCCGCCAAGTGTTCCCTCACTTAAGGTCCCCTCGACCGGTCACCAACATCATCGAAACAGGGTGTGTCCTGGATCCTCCAGATCATGGGCGCACAACCAGAAGACAGGGGAGACCTCCCTGCCCTCGGGATAGCCGCCAAAACAACCGTGTCCGGTCATAGCCTGAGTCAAATGGAAATTGACCTACCAGTGACCACGCTCAACCCACAGCCGGACGTCCGGAATCAGACTCCTTGTCCAGGCACCCTCCCTCATATCTGCCCACCTTCTCTGCCACTCCTCCAGACCTCGATGGACGCCCTTCCTCTCCTTCTCCATATCCTCTCTAGGATCAACACAGGGGGGGTGCTATTTCGGAGATCACTCCCAGCGCCTCGGACGAGACCGTCTGATTCCGATCCGATCCTGGACAATACGTTCTGCACGACTGCAACATACAGCATCCTGCAGCGCCCGTCTGCTAGGCATCAGCCTATCCAGTTTCCCGGCCACATTCCCACGTGAGCAAGGAAATTCATCCTTCTGAGCAGATGAACCCCCAAGTACTTGACATCCGGTTGGACCCTAATAAACGTACCCCTACCTGGAAGTCCTCCAAATCGATCCTCCTGTCCCCAAGTAGCAGGATCGCCTTCTGTTTGGAAAGAGTCACTTTGAGGCCATGGTCGTTCTACCAACCCGCCACCTCCTCCATCCTCTGGAGTTTATCGCCAGTGCGGGCCATTGCCATTAGCACCAGATCCACCCACCGGCGCACAGCAAGGGCCCGAGGACCCAGTACTACGGGACGCCACACCCGGCGGTCCTCGAGCTGTTATCTGCACCTTGTCATCTTATCAGACATATAGTTTCTGACCATTACAAGCAATGTCGCCATCTAAGCTCATACCCCCAGAGCAGTCACGATGATCTCCCATGACGAACAATTGAAGGCATTCTCCACATCCAGGGCAGCTACAGGACAGTAATCCTTACGACTCCACACATGCTTGCATTAGCCAGTTCAGCGTACCTTGATGGCGTCCATGGTGGACTTCGAAAGCCTCCAGGCTCCGGCTTATTCTGTTCCAGATAATGACCTCTATCCGCGGAGATTATGAAGGAAATAGGTCAATATTTGAGATAAGCACCACCCTCGCCTTTTTCCAGACCGCCAGGAAAACACGATTGCCCAAACAAGATCCCATTATACCTGCCATAGTTGGTGGGCCACCTCAATACCCAGCTTCACAATCTCAGTCGGAAGACCGTCAGTCCCACCTCTTCGATTATCACCAACGTCGTTCCCTCCGCGCTGCTGGTACCTCCCAAGTCATCCACCCTCTTCAGAGGTTGCATCGTCGGGAAGAGTTTGCTGATGGCCTCCTCCTCCTCCTACTCGTCGGTTATAACGGATGGGGCACAAAGTTTCCCAGGGACAATACATTAGACCCGCCCCCATGGATCATCCCTGACCTCGTTGATCAACCGGTCCTCTTGGCCAACCTGTACGCCTCGAGTCTCGCGGCCCTTGCCTCCTCGGTTCTCGCCTGGGTAAGATTCGCCTACCAGCAATGCACCTCCGCTGCCCCTGCCGACCCTCGCCAGATTGGACTCCTGAACCAGGATATGCAGGACTCCCAAGTCCAAAGAAACCCTCTCCAGCACGTAATGTGCGAGCGCTCTCCGCCCCAGGTTGATTTGCAAGACTCTACCAGCCATGCCATTGGGACCTGCAGACCTTCTTTTGCTCACGAAGAAATGGGAAGAAACTGTGAAACTTGAGAAATTTGATAACTTAGGAACCAATGAATTTAAGCAGTTAAGATATCGAGGAACTTGAAAAAGCTAAAGAAACTGATAAAATTAAATAATAATCTAAAGATTTCAGAGAACCAACAAAGTTGAAAACCCAAAAGGCGACAAACTGGTTTTGATTAAACTTTGACAAGGTAAGAATCCTGATAAACTCAGACCGGACCTGAAAATTTGAGAAATGGGAGCAATCTGTGAATCTCGAGAAATTTGAGAAGTTAAGGAACCAATGAATTCAAGCAGTTGAGATAGTAAGGAACTTGAAAAGCTAGCCTGAGAGTGTGAAGAATTTGACGAATTATACGAAATTAAGAATGAGGAACCTAGAAACTTGGGGAAGCTGAATGTTTGAGGAGTTGTGGCAAACCTGAAAATGTGAGTAACCTATTTATTACTTCTTTACTGTTATTTTTTTACCATAGCAGCAGCTTGTTCTGCGGCCATAACGGCCCGAAGCGGACGAAACTTTTACTTACTTTTGCAATCTTCTTATTATTGATTAGTGTCCAGCGGTCAGATGAGCGCGCATAGTCCGAGCTTTGGGACGTAGGTAGGATAAGATACTCGATCCTACAATAATCCGTCAAATTTTTTTTGTACCGTCCTTTTCTATAGTCGTTAACGAGCAGAGTTCAGGGACGTGTATTTTCCATCTACTACATCTGTATGTCGGGACTATGCCAAGGAACCAAAAGTCTGCCCCAAGAACTTGCCGTTCCCAACTTGGCTTCTGGAACTAGAATATTGAAATTTTTTATCTGATCCTTTACGACCTAAGCGACCTATTACCTCGCAGCAATGTCCGTTCCCATAGGCCTTCCCAGCAAGGCATCAATAAAATTCACTCTCTAAACGGGCAAAACAAAGGCTTATCTGGCGGCTCCAGGTTGTTCCCGTCTGTGAATCTGTCTCTCACGGCGGTCCAAGTTCGAGAATTCCGAATACCGCAGACGATCCCCCTAGGAACGTGGCGATCGGTACCATCCCTCAGGAGCCCAGTAACGAAAGAGGCAGTTTAGGCGGCCACACTGAAAACACAAAGAGGGTCACTTGTCCCTATAACAATTACGGAACATCCAAAACGGAACCTACCCCCTTCAAATGTAATGAACCAAAAGTTGTACCAATACTATCTCCCGCTCGACTTGGCGCAACTTGCTAGGAAAACCTTGGTCCTTATGATGGAACCGTTCCATTGTTTTGTTTAACCTAACCAACCATTTCCGGCACTTTACCGTTTAATGTAATCCCTGTTGTCTGTTGTTTTCTTTTTTGGGGTCAAATCCAAGAAAAAAACCTAAAAAGAAAAAGTTAAAAGAAAAGAAAGTAAACAAAGGACTTCAAATCCAACCCGTATCCTACAAAAAGAAGTATCTAAAAGGAAAAAAAAAGGACTAGATAATCAGGTAAGAACAATTTGAAAGTTTATTAAAAGAACTGACAAAAAAAGAAAAAAAGGCAGGGAATGATATACTCGTACCTAAAAGTTGAATTTCTGAATAGTATTTAACGTTACAAGTCCGGTAGGTTGTAACAAGTAACTACCGGATGTGTACCGTATCAATAAATCTTTATTTGCCCTACGGGCTTTCTGATTCCTATACATATACAAGTAAACTTAACAATTATAATAATAAAAAAACTAAATAAAATTCTCTATTTCTTCTCCCCTCCCCTTTCCTCTTCTCCCTTCTCCCTCCTCTTCCATACCTCTTTCATCCATTTAATTTCCCTTCCATCTACATTCAGTATTTCCTCTCTTTCTTTCCTCTCTCTTTGTTTCATCCCACTGCACTCGTTCCACATATGCTCAATCGTCTCTCTTTTCTCATAGCACATTCTACACATTCTTCCTCCATCTTCTGCCCAATACCTATATTCCCTCTCTTCATTTCCGCACCTAAACCTCGCAATCATCTTTCCTTCTTTCTCGCTCTCCCTCCCCAAATACTTCGGTACTTCCTCGATCATGCATCTTCCGTACCTCCCGTTGTATCTGGATTCTCTAATTCTTTCTCTCCTCTCTTGTCTATCCGTATCCTTATCTCTTTCACTTAGTTCTACATTCATCCACACGCCTCTTTCTGTCAGTCTCTCTATTTCTTTGCTTGCATACCCATTCCTCCTGTAGTAATTCTCCCTATCATGCTCCTCTGAATTCTTCTTCTTTTCTCTCCAGCACTCCTTTAGTATCCTACATTCTTTCCTCCCTTCCATCCTGCCTTCGAACTTGACCACTCTTTTTCCCGCTTTCACTCTCAACCTATTCCTCTTGCATTCTTCTCTCTGTCTATTTTAACTTTTCTCACCATGTGACTTTCCTCTTCTCCCTTCTTTTTAGTATTCTCTTTTATTCCTTTTTTTACCCCTGTTATTATTCCCTCTGCTGCTCTTCCTTTTTTCTTTCCCCTTCTCGCCCCTTGCCATTCCCACTGGAACTCCTTTGGTAACAGTTTTTCTATTTTTTCCCAGCTTTCTGACCATGTTTCTGTTAATCCAACAATATCGAACTCCTTCACACAGTCCCAAAAATCTTCTTCTTTTTCCCTAGTTCCGCTACATTCCAAAATAGTGCCCTCACCCCTGTTTTTCTCGTTACCTTCTTTGATTTCCCCCCTCCTTCCTTAGTTTCCCTCCTACTTCCTTCTTTGTTTCTTTTTTCCCGTTTCATTGTCCTTTTTACTTTGCCGTTGTCCCCCTTTTTCCCTCCTCCCCTTCTTCTTCTTATTGGAAAACCTCCAGTCTCTCTCCCTTTTCATTCCATCTCCATTGCTCCCCGTCCACTATTAATTTCCTGTATCCCACTCTTACTTCTTTCCCTTCTTCCGTTTTTTCCTTCCCCATACTTCTTAGATTCTTCTGTAAATCTCTTTCTTTCTTTGTGAGGTCGTTGTCTATGTATATCCCCCTTGTTTCCCTCTTCTCCCTTAATTTTCCTTTGTGCTTCATTATTCTTTCCTTCTCACCCCATCCCTCCATCTCCACCATTACTTGATCCTTGTTAATCCTGTAACAATCTTTTACTTTACTATCCTCTAAATTTTCCTTCAAAAACTTCTCTACATCCTCTTTTTTACATGACTTTTTCTTTCCCGTCCCATCCTGTTATCACGATGTTGTTCTTCCTCTTTCTTCTCTCTTCGATTTCCATTCTCTCTTCCAGCTTTTCCACTCTCTCCTTCCACCAGTCTCTCTCTCCTTCCCATCTCTTCTCCTTCTCTTTAAATTCTTCTCTCTGCCTCTCTATCTCTCTCTTGAGTTCCTTGTTTTCTCGTCTTATTTCTTTCATCTCCTCCTTCAACTCTTGCAACAGCTCCAATATTTTTTTCTCCATCTTTGTGTCCGTTTCCTTCTCTTTCTCTGATGTCTTCTGTGTTTTCTTTACTCCAGGAGACCTCGCCGTCTTTTTACTTTTTTGAAAAAATTTCTCTTCCTCCTCTTCTTGTTTTCCTGTTCTACCCTTTTCTCTTTCTTTTCCTTTCCTCCAGGTAAGAGTCCAGACTTCCCTGACTGAGCGAGCGGTTTCTATCGTCTTTGTTCATCCGCTTCCTGTGGCGCCTCCTAGATGTCGTTATCTTTCGGCTTCGCCGATTTATTCTTTTTCCTGACTATATCTCCTCTTCCCTGCCCAATTCATTCTTCCTACCTTTCTCTAATATCACTTCTCGCTTTTCTCAATTTCTCATCTTCTCTAATTTTTTCTTTATATCACCTACTATTTCTCTATTTTTACCGACTTCAAAAAAGGAGGAGGTTCTATGTTCGGCTGTATGTATGTTTTTTTTTTTTCCTTTTATGTATGTTCACCGATATCTCCGTTAATTGTGGATCGATTTCGAAAATTCTTCTTTTATTTGAAAGGGTATACTCCAGAGGTGGTCCCATTGTCACCAAGTCCGGATCTGATAAAGGGTTCCCATGGAAATCGAGAAAAATTGTCAAATTTTTGCCTTTTATGTATGTTCAGCGATTTCTTCGTCAATTGTGGATCGATTTTGAAAATTCTTCTTTTATTTGAAAGGGTATACTCCAAAGGTAGTCCCATTGACAGCAAGTCCGGATCTGATCAGGGGATCCCATGGAAATCGAGGGAAATTCTCAAATTTTTCCTTTTATGTTCGTTCACCGATTTCTTCGTTAATTGTGGATCGATTTCGAAAATTCTTCTTTTATTTGAAAGGGTATACTCCGGAGGTAGTCCCATTGTCACCAAGTCCGGATCTGATAAAGGGCTCCCGTGGAAATCGAGAAAAATTGTCAAATTTTTCCTTTTATGTATGTTCAGCGATTTCTTCGTCAATAGTGGATCGATTTTGAAAATTCTTCTTTTATTTGAAAGGGTATACTCCGGAGGTAGTCCCATTGACAGCAGGTCCGGATCTGATGAGGGGATCCCATGGAAATCGAGGAAAATTCTCAAATTTTTCCTTTTATGTATGTTCACCGATTTCTTCGTCAATTGTGGATCGATTTCGAAAATTCTTCCGGAGGTAGTCCCATTGTCAGCAAGTCCGGACCTGATGAGGTGATCGCATGGGAATGGGGCGAAATCCTCACATTTTATAATTATTATGAACTCTCTCGAATGTAGTCGTTCAATAATTATGCAGGTCTTTGCGTCTGGGAGTCATCATTGCCTTAGATTTTTCAGGTAGTAATATTAATTCATCATTGTTTCAGTATTTCTGGTTTTAATTTTTTATAGTTTGCGTCTTTCATCTTCATTTTCAACCAGCCGTCGTTTCCTCATTCGAGCAGCGTCCTTACTAGGTCTACCCATCACTTAAAATTGTAAAATAATTAGCTTTTTAAAAAAAAGAAACCGACTTCAAAAAGCGAGAAATAACTCAGTACATGTATTATTACATGTGCTACCTACTGATCTGGTTGAAGTCGGTGGCAAGCCAAAAAAATAGGTAGTAGATAGATAGGCTGTCCGCTCCCGTCACATCGCAAGTCCCACCGCGCGCGCGCCGGTGGGTGGGGGGCTTGCTCTGAGCAAAACATCCCAAACGGGCAGACACGTGCGGGGCAGACGTCGTTGACGGCTTGATATTGAATTTTTGATGCGCTATAACGTTGTTGATATATTTGTATAATGACAATAGGTTACAAATTTGTTAACCTCTTTGGCTTGGCACCGATTTCAAACAGATCAGTAGGTAGCACATGTAATAATACATGTACTGAGTTATTTCTCGCTTTTTGAAGTCGGTTTCTTTTTTTTAAAAAGCTAATTATTCGCTACGTAATCTCTCTACCATGTGTTTACCTTCAGCTCGGTAATACCTACCGGATGTGTACCGTAATGCATTTTATTTCATACTGTAAGCCTGTTCATCATTATTTTATTTCAAAAAGCAAAAAATCACATTTTGTGAAAATCGCATCACCCATGTTGTACATGTAAAACTTCATCAGTAGCTGACAAATACGTTTGAAAATGTCAGTTTAATATCGGATTTGATTTATAAAGATGAAACTGTCCGGTAAGTGTTGCCTAGCGACACCTACCGGCTCTGATACTGTAATAGCTCACCTACCGGTCGCAAATTGATCCTTTGGGGGGCATTTCGCAGGGACGAGCAACTACTGGGGGAGAGTGATCAAAAAGTTCGAAGTGTGACACAAGTAGTAGGACGTAAACAAAAATCCACGCGAGCCACAGAAAAAGTACATTCAGTGACACAATGCTTTCTGTTTGGAAATCCATAAACCTCTACCTGCCTAACGGCCCAAATGTTAGCACAATACAAATTCAATATTCTAAATTCAACCACCACCCGAGACGACATTCGAGATTATAAAAGTTTTATTGACCGGTCTGGTCGCCCTTTACTTCTGCTGAAATAGTCGAATGGAAGCGTGACATCGTAGTCGTGGTATTTTTAGATCTAAAGCGTTCATTTGAAATAATTGATAGGGAAATACTGATTCAAAAATTGAAGTCATATGGGATGGGCTGTACTGTATTGAACTGGTTGAATAATTATCGGATTAATAAACTCAAACTGAATATTAGTAAAACCAAGGCCATGATTATCACAAACAAGCCAACAAGTTGTAAATGAAGTTAGATACCTTGGGTTTATGATTGACGATTCTCAAATTGGTTATGAATAAAATATCCAACAAATTGTATTTCTTCTCAAGAGTATCTAGTCATAAATTTCGAAACGTGTTTAACATTATACAACTGTCTTATATTGCCGCACTTTGATTTTTGTGCCTCGGTTCTCTATCCGATGAGTAAAACAAATCTTTATGCACTACAGAGACTACAGAACAGAGGCATGAGGATTATTTTAAGATGTAATAGGTATACGCCTATAAAAATGATGTCAAATAATCTAAACTGGATGACTGTAGAGGATGGGACTAGGACAGGCTTTTGTATATGACAATGACCTTCATTTATAAGATAGTCAATAAAATGGTGCCCAGCTATTTTGATGATTTTGATGATACGAATTGGTAGTAATAATTACAAATAATAAAAAAATCTTAAAGTTGGTTTTTCACATATTGCGTAGACACTTCTTACAAATGTTTATCGGTCAATTAAACCCTCTTTTTTCATTTTAAAATTGATGTCTAATTGACACTGTTTTGAACGCTGTTTCCCGTTTCGCCTGCGGACTATGTTATCACCCCGCCGCATGAGGATAAGACTTCCTCTTGAAGTTCTTTTAGAACTTCGCAAAAAAACAAATATTTGGATGTCAAGAACCAAAAGAATCATTAAATTTTGCGTGAAAAAACTCGTAGGCATTTGAACTATCCTGTTTACCTGAATAAGAGGATGTAGATAAGGAAGGTTTTATCTAATTTACATTAACATTTGGGACAAGTGATGGGAAAACCCGGATGAATATTTGGAGGGTGCAGATTGCAAATATTTATTACTTCTTAGGCAGGTGTCAGCAAGTAACAACAATCCTGTATACATTAAATAACTAGAAAAGGTAAATTAAGCAGCAGGTAATGCGCGCAATTTGAAATTCTCATCTTCACAAAATACACGCAACTCGGAATATTTTCGGCTTAAAATTCCTGATTTGGGATTGACGGCGCCGAAGTTCCAACATAACAGGCTCCGTCCCGCATTATTTTTTTTGGTAGAGGTCTAAGATTTTACTCGGACTGTACACGGCGAATTTGTAGCATCGCTGTATAGGTGGAGCTACTTTCTTGACGTAGAAATGAACAGAACAGGGTTTTATTTGAAACATTATTACGTAGTTGTATTTGCGCTTCCATCTTCAATAATGTTGCAAACAATAAGAAAAAACTATAGGCAAGGCGATACGCATGTTTCTTGGTAGGTTTTAAATTCGTAAGTAGCATTAAAATGGTCACAAAAGTTACGTATGTTCAGTTCAACATTTTTGCATATTTAACAAAACAATTATGAAAAAAAATATGCGTAGGTTCTAAAAGCAATTAACAATACAGCGATTTTTATAAATGTACACTGCAAACATGGGGTGAGAGAAGCGCTTTAATGGAGCATCTACCGGACAATATGAAATAAAATGATAATAATTAATGGTAGTAACGTATTTTAATGGGACACTAATTTGAGAAAAAAGAAAAACGAAGACAGCAAAACTCAAAAAACGAATAAGCAAAAATAATACAAAAAAAAACCACGGCAATGTTTAAGGCGAAGAAAACAGAAAAGATGAATTTAGAGACATGGTAAGAAGAGACTTTTGAGGCGGGGAAATTAAATAAATTAATACGAAAAATGAAAATTATATACTGGACCTACTAGCAGTACAGAAAACATGACCTTTTTTAAAAGTGGAGAGACAAACAAGGTTCAAACAAAAGATAATATCGTTCCACCCAATATCCGAAAGGTTATGTTCAATAAGAATAAAACGAGAAAAAAACATGAACATAGTAAATGTACATACTCCCACAGAAGAAGCAGAAAATGACGAAATAGTGTATTTCGATACAAGTGCGCTGTCAACGCGAGGCGAATGCCGAGTGTTGCAATGAGCCCGAGCCCCTGAAAAGTATAGAACAGCGTTTTTGTATTCGTTCAAGCAAAACAAGAAAAAACACGAGATAAAATATATTTATACAGGGTGATTCACAGTGGCCCTTAAACGTAATTTTGACGGTATTAAAAAACGTTTAATGTAAAGTTGAAATATTAATGGCTCCAAATATTTTGATAGTCGCTGGATTTATTTTGGGCAAAAAACTTACTACTTACGATACAAACTATTGTAAACATCTCGGTCTTTCCTGATGAACCCTTTCCTACTGACAAAAACCAGGTTTTCTTTCAATTGAAAAACATAAAGACTCGCCTAGGACAACGTACCATTTATAAACATTGTTCGAAATGACGACAGCCCAGGGCATTTCGCAGATGCATACCCCACTATCTTCCGGTGTTAATGGCGTAAACAAGATGTTTCATGTGGCCCCACACGAAAAAAATACTTATTCCGATCCACCTTTCGTGTAAATTTCGTGCATTTGTTGTCTTATGTTCTAAAAGTCCGCTAATAAATTACACACTCAGAGAGTTCCCACGGGTTTCACATAATATGATAATAGACATAATCATATCGGTCACTATTTGAAAATAAAGGCATTTTAAAATATTTATTGTGTATCGTCAACAGTCAAAGTAAAACTTGTAAGTACAGTACAACAGTCAAAGTAAATTGGCAGCCGTTCACCGCACTCGTTCCAGCAAAAAAGTCCTGTTTTGTTTAGGCGAAGAGATGAGAGATTATTTATTAATGGTTCTTCAATCGTGCTAACGGTTCTCAATCGGTTTTCGTTTAAATTTTAAAACCATATTTATCTTGTTTTTTTTTTTATAACATAGACACAAGAGAGACGAGGAAAGAAGTGAAAGAGCTGAAGAGAGAAGTGAACCAACTGAAGAAAGCGATGGAAGAAAAAGAGGAAAAATGTAGAGAAGAGAAAAGCTTCCTAGAAAAGAATATAGGACAGATGGAGTCGAAGATAGAGGAAAAAGAAAAAAGTGAAAGAAGAAATAACATATGTAGTAATAACAGGGCTAAGACTAAACAAAACATGAGAAAAGAATTCGAGAAATGGGTTGAAAAGGAGTTGGAAACAGAAGTGAAGATAACAGAGGCCTATGCTATAAAAGGAGAAGAGATGATAATAGCAAAAACTGAGAGTTGGAAAGAGAAGCTGAACGTCGTGAGAAATAAAGAAAAACTAAGAAATAAGACAGGACCGAAAATCTTTGTAAACAACGACCTAACAAAGAAAGAAAGGAAGAGAGATAGCGAAGAGAGAAGGGAAGCTACAGGAAACTGCAGGTAGAGGGAAATTGGAAGAAATGGAACGATGACACCAAGCGAGTAGAAAATTTTTAAAGGAGAAAGGAAAAAACCGGGAAAGAAAATGCAGACAGAAGGCAAAAAGAAAGAAGGTACATGATTGAAAGGGAAAGCAACAGAAGAAAATAAAAAGAAGAATGAAATTGGTATATTAGAATGTAGCGAGGATAAAAAACAAAGGAGAAAACTTCTGGAAATACATAAGTGAATTTGGCGTAACTAGAATGGTAGAAACGTGGGTAGATGAAAAGGAGTGGAAGAAGATAGAAGAGAGAATGCCGAGAGACTATGTATGGAGATGTCAAGCAGCAGAAAGGAAAAACAAGAAAGGACGAGCGAAAGGAGGCATCATCACAGGAGTAAGGAAAGAAATTGAGGACGAAATAAAAACAAAACAAGAACTACAGAGATCTGGAATAACAGAAAGAAATCTACAACTAGGAACAAAAAAAGTTAAAATAATCACAGTATACAGTAAAGAGATGAGTAAAACAAATGTTAGAAGAGACCATAAGTGAGACAGAAAAAAGAATTGTAATAATTGGGGGAGACTTTAATGCGAGAATTGGGACAAGATTAGGAAGACGGAATAATGAGAACATTGAAGGACAATACAGAAAATAAAGAAGTAAGGAAAATGATCAAATTTATAGAAGAATTATGTTAACTATTGTTAATGTTTATGTTTGATAGTTTTATTTACTCAGTATTTATTTATTTAGTACTGTATGGGAATAGGAATCCTTTTCAAAGCCGAAAGGCAAGGAAATAAATCTTTTAAAATATCTATATAGTATACAGTCTCCTCATATTAGGGACTCTCACAGGTTTAAATAACTACTATTCTTCGTGAATCACCCTGTATATCACTTTCTGCCATATGTATTTCACAAAACGAATACAAAAAGGCTATATTCTATGAAGAATTAGAAAAGGAGTAGAAAGAATACCAAAATATGACATGATAATGGGAGACTGCAATGCAAGTATAGACAACGGACACAGATTAATATGCTTCGCAATGGAAATTGTGGCTTTCCAACAACTGTCGCCTAATTTATACGTTATACAAACAATATTTTATCGATAAGATTCAACACGATTCTGTCAACAATAACAAGACACTCTGGCATTGTAAATCTACATGTCAACTGTGGGAGTTACCTGATCGCACTTTCCTATAGAAGATACAAAATAAGATTAATAGCTGCTCCTTGTTGTAGCTCCTACGATCTGCAGGCTGCAAAACAATTTGTGGGAAGTGTTGTTCAATAAATCTGCAAGGAAGTAGTTAAACGGGAACGGAGCTTGATGATGTTGACAGTTCGATGTCTCTTAATGCTTTTTTTCCACAATCAACTCAATATTTAGACTTAGTAAGTGTTTGATATTCTAACAGCCAAATTTTCATTTTATGTGAATCCACCGTTTGTACTCTCACCTTCAGATTACCGTTTAAATATTTCTTACTTTATTGCACATTTTACATTTCACACACAAGGAAGAAAAACACTTCACCTAAACCAGAATCCATAAACTTGAGGAGAACAGGTGTTAAAAATTCCACCTACACACTTAATTTACATGCAATATTTGTAAAGAAGATATTTATGGACGGCTTTCCAATAAGCTCGAAAAATGTTCTTTTTAGTGAAAAATGAGGACTGAAGTTTGTTCTAGTGTTGCTTTTATAATCCGAAAAATTTTTTTAATACGATTTTAATTCTTTTGCCGAACTATGTTTTATGAATAATAACACCCAACTAGTCTTGTAATTTTAGATGATTAAAATAATTATTACAGTAATTGCAGTTCAGTCAATATATTTTATTTTTATCTATAACTCTACACTTCTATTCTTTAATGTATACAAGGCGTATTTAATAACATAAATAAAAATCACTAATATGCAATGTATATTTCAGATACTTTCGAGCCATCCTACACATAACTTCCATGTGTCGCCATAAACGGCCAAATATGTAAAAAGTTTTTGTCAATTTAAATGTTTGAAATTAATTCAAATTGAAGTGCTTTCTCTTTAAACTGTAGGATGGACTTATTAGTGCTCTTAAATTACTCATAATCTATGTGTTCGTAAAGTTTTCTAATGCTCGTAATTATCTATAATGGTCAAATGCATTAATCGTTTTTTTTGCTTTCAAATGCATTTTATTACCTACAACAGGTGCAGCAATTTAGATTCTTTTTAGAATATTCCGGGAGCAACATGTAACATTATGTCGTTTAATCTTTTTATGTGCCTCAAGTCCTCCAAAGAGAAGAAAGCATCTCTCAATAAGTTAGTTCTTAGTGAACTTTGCAGTTTTGATCAACTATAGAAACGTCAAGATTAAAAATTTTAATTCAATTTGTGTTGTTTATTTTTGTAAGATTGCATTAAAATTATGTTAAAGGTGTTATGTGGTGGGGAAACGTTTAAAAGAAGCAGGAAGATGTTGAGAACACCCCAGAAAGGAAAATAAAATACAGGCAAGATAGATGATATAACAACTTCGATCAAAGGACTATAGGAGATGAAGCGACTAAAATAACACCACTAAATCAAAAAGAAAAATCATCGTGCCACGTCGCAGAACGATCATGCACATTATTTACTCAGGTTACGCTACGCCCCACAATTTTATTTTAGTCTGATCAATACTCTAAATTAATGAAGAGAGTGATGTGATGAGTGGTACCTACCTAATTATGTTTTAGCTTTTAGTACATTATCAGCAATATTATTATGTTTCTTTACAATATAAAACTGTTTAACTTAAAAATGGTTTTTACTTATTTTATTTTCAAGTTTTTAGTTTTTCTAAAGTCTACTGTGTTCCACTTGCCAAGCCCTTTCATTTGATACCCATATTGAGAGGATTGAAAACTAAAAAATATGTAATCCGCCATCTTGTAGCGGCGGCCATCTTGGATTTTAAGTTTTCTATGATATACTATATTCGGCTAGTTAAGCCCTTTCATTTGATACCCATATTGAGTGGATTGAAAAAAAAAATGTAATCCGCAATTTTGTGGCAACGGCCATCTAGGATTTTGAAATTTTTCATAGTGAACTGTATTCTACTAGTTAAGCCCTTTCTTTCATTTGATAGCCATATTCAAGGAATTGAAAAAATATATATGTAATCCTACATTTTGTAGTGGCGGACATTTTGGATTTTGCACTTTTTTATGGCGTACTGTATTTTACTAGTTAGGCCCTTTCATTTGGTACCCATATCAAAAAATATATTATGTAATACATACTTCGTTCTGTGGTGGCGGCCATGTTGGATTTTGAACTTTTTTGTCGTGTCCTGTTGTCTAGTAGTTAACCCCTTTCATTTGATACCCACAGTGAGGAGATTGAAAACAATATGTAATCCGCCATATTGTAGTGGCGGCCATCTTGGATTTTGTACTTCTCATGGTGCACTGTATTCTACTAGTTAAGCCCTTTCATTTGATACCCATAGTGAGGGGATCAAAAAATATTTTTATGTAATCCGCCATTTTGTAGCGACGGCCATCTTTGATTTACAATGACGCTGGATATACATAATTGTATTGTCATCAGAACTAAAGGTGTGTACCAAACTTCAGATCAATCGGGTAAAATTTCAATTACTAGATTTACGACACAAGACACAAGACACAAACAAGGCAAGCTAAATAAAACGGTTTAATAAAAAAAAACAACAATACCAAATTATCAAAACACCAAAATATCAGATTGATAACAAATCATATTAAAGAAATATAAAATTTACGAAACCGGAAAACGTGAAATTATAGAAATCTACATAATATAAAACACAAACACTCACTGACTGACTGACTCACTCATCATGAAATCTTCGGATCCACTGAACTGATTGCACACTTACTTATTTTACAACGTCGGCGCGTCGAAACGGTTTTCAAAATTCCATTCGCTTGTCGCCCGAAATTCGGGTGGTATGTATTGGATTGGTAATTGAAATAATAAAAGTATATAAATTTAAAAAAATGTGTGTTGACTTTTTTAACTATAGGGGAAAGTAAGTATGCGGAAATAAAAGTAAAAATTTGGAAATAATTTTTTCCATGAACGCCTCAGTTCCCGTCGTCCGCGGTCGAACGCTTCATTTCCCGTTCGTTGACGATTAACGTGGCTGATGAACACTGGAGTCGGCGTCACCGTGACGGTTTAGTTTCGTGCACTGTTCAGAAAGAGCGCAAAGTGTACATAAAAAAGTTTTCATTTCAAAAAAAAGCCGTCACAGGTCGCCCTGCAGATGTTTTATTCGGAGAAAAGTGTCTTTTCGTGGCTCGTCTGTATTTGTCAAACCTTCAGACTTGCCACGAAAAGCCTTACTTTTGCTCCGAATAAAACAATTTTCTATTTTTTATTATTCTTATTATGTATAATATATTATACAGAATATGAATACAAAACAAATAAAAAAAATATCCGTAAACGTCACAAAAGTGGCAACTTACGTGTGTCTTCATTGAAAAAAGTAATTAGGCTCACAGGCTCAAGTAGACAAAAGGTGTTATTTTATGTGCTTAATCAAATAAAGTGACAAGGACTATAGATGATGAAATGCGTCTTCGTCATGGTTTTAAAGTAATTCTTTCAGCAGTATTTGTCGTGTCTAGCAATATTTACAGTAATAAAATCATCAGTGTGCTTTTCTCCAAACTCTTAATATGTATTTAACAAATTTGAGTTTTAGTATTTAAAAAAATGGAATATTGGTTAGAAAGTTGCTATGTGTGTTAAGTAGTTATGATTTGGTTATAATTAATATAATATTAACTAATTAATTAATTCTAAATATTGGTAAAATTTTTGATATCGGAAAAGTAGAAGTTTCGGAAATGGCTTAGACACGAGCTAATTAATAATTTAATATAATAAATGTTTCTATGTGCATAAACTGGTTCCAGAAATTCTCAAATCGGATAAGCCGTTCGGTCGCTACATGGGTTTTAAACAAGCGAGCCGCGAGAAAACAGGGGTTTGCAAGGGGACTGCCAGCCGCTGTCTGATGAGTTTAGAACGGGAATCTTTTGCGTGCGAATTTAACGAAATAGCAAATTAACAAATTAACAGAAAGCAAACAACGATAATTATAATAAATGAATAAAATATCAAAATAATAAATTAACACCAAAACAGATCAAAAAATCACATCACAGAAATATAAAATTAGCGAAACCATAAAACATGAAATTAAAGAATTTGTAATACAATTATCAAATTTATCAAAAATCAATAAAACATCAAATCACAAATTTTAAAAAAGTGTCAAAATGCCGAAATAGCATTTATTATAGAAATTTTGGGTTCAATTAATCAACAAAATGGAATAATATCAAGTGGACTAAAAACCAACACAGCAAACGAAATAACTAAAAAAATATGAAGCTAACGAAATAGCAAATTATCAAATAAAGATCTAAATCATTTAACGAAATATCTAAATATCAGATTCACAAAATATAAAAACAACATATTAGTAAACGAATTAAAGAAAATTTTAACAAAATAACAAATTAATGGAATAGCAAATTAACTACATCATATGATCAGCAACATATCAAAAAAGTTCATGTAAAATCAGAACCACGCAATATAAAATTAACGAAAAATCACCACAAAATCAACAAATGTTGTGTTAACTTATTAGCTGAATTACATTCAGTTTTTTTTATCAAAGAATAATGCACACAACGCCATCTACTGGCATTATCGGAACCAGCATACAACTCTATGTTCATTTTTGTTTCTGTCATGTATCAGAGTTGGCGGATTTTTTTCGTTAATTTTTCCGATGTTTTAATAGTTGTTCGCCCCGCCAAAAAAAAAAAAAAACAGTCAATCCGTTCTCGAGATATCATCAAAAAAATTGTGTGTTGAGTCCACGCGCAACAGAAGTGAAAGATTTGAGTTTACACGATTTTCATTTTTAAGGTACCCAGGGGGCGTCCTGTACCAGTGGGGCTTTGTTATTGTCGTTGTTCTGTACCAAGCTCCCCACCCCACTGTAATTTCTTCGATGTTTTAATAGTTATTCTGCTATTCGGGGCGGAAACAAATCCAACAAATCGGTCCATCCGTTCTTGAGTTATAAACCCAAGGGAGCCCCTGAATCCCCCTGTTCATGTTTTAATAGTTATTCTGCTATTTGGGGCGGAGACAAATCCAACATATCAAAGATGATAAAAATTAGTCCAGCCCAAGGGGCCCCCCTGGGCCCTCATGTTCATGTGAAAAATACTTTGCAAACTATTCTCATACCTACCAAATATACAAAAACAAATCATAAAAATCGATCCAGCCAAAGGCGACCTCCTGGGTCTCCATGTCGATGTTTTAATAGTTGTTCTGCTATTTATGGCGGAGACAAATCCAACAAATCAAAAATAATAAAAGCCGTTCATGAGTTATAAACCCAAGGGCCCCCCCTTGGCCCCATGTCCATGTGAAAAATAGTTTAGTTTACCACCTGTTCTCATACCTACCAAATATACAAAAAAACAAACACCGTGACACGAGATGTTTATATATTAGATAAAAATGAAATATTAAAACTTTTTAGTAAAGTAGTAGTTGAGGCAAAGAACGAACATCACAACGAAATATTAAATTGTCAAAAGAAAGAAGTGAAGATATCAGATTAATGTATGTATGTAATTATTGTAATCTTGCAATTAATATGTATGTAATTGTAATTGTAAAATCAAAGAAATACCATAATATAAAATTAAAGAATATAAAAATGTCAAATTCCGAAAGATCAAATGAACGAAGTATCAAATATCCCCAGAACGAAACAGCCAATCAACCAATATAATCGTGTGTCAATGTAATATATCAAACTAAGTTATAAAATATCAAAATTTCCGACAATTAAAATATAGAATTATTATCAAAATATTAGATACATTAAATAGAGAAATATCAAATTAACGAAATACTAAAACTGCACGTTTACGAAATAGCAAGATATCAGACTGACGCAATAATTTGCAATTACCCTCAACGACATCTGAAATCAAAATAACAAAACATGAAATGTCAAATTTAATGGTACCGCAATATTGACCAAGTTAACGAAAAAGATAAGATTAAATAACGAAACAAAATAAATACTATATGATCCACAAAACCTTTCATCAAAGGCGTCTATGAACCTCTTTTGTTTCAAAAACGTAGGGCGGATTATTAAATATCAAATGTCACAAGTGTCAAATGGACCTATCTCCGACATAACGACAAAGTACAACTTATATGACATTATAGCAGTTTAAAGGAGGATAACAAATGCTGCGCGATTTGACGGATTCCAGGGATTTTCTTAGTTAGTTGGTACTGATCTAGGGTACTAATGTAGTAGTTACACAAGCGCTGTCATTTGTCATATCACTGTCACAGTGTTATCAATATCGATTTTTTAG
The DNA here is from genome assembly GCA_963583935.1 of Diaperis boleti. Classification (NCBI taxonomy): domain Eukaryota; kingdom Metazoa; phylum Arthropoda; class Insecta; order Coleoptera; family Tenebrionidae; genus Diaperis; species Diaperis boleti. The sequence continues at coordinate 13,903,688 of OY757242.1, forward strand.
CTTGTGTTTTCGATTTATTTGTTTTGCGTTTTTTTAGGACTTTTGGTTCATTGTGTGTATTGCAAGTTGTAAATCACATTATATCGCTATGGATAATGGCTAATGATTTCACAACTGTCAAAGCTCTCCCATAGATGCCAAATATAAGATTCACCTGCAGCAATGTTGCCACTTTTACTTTGCTCTCCATTTGCGCGCGCAGTCCACGTGTTCAGTGACAGGTCCATTAAACGGTATTTTACGTATTCTAGCCTTAAAATTGTAGTAGTAAACGACACACATTTACGTTTACGTCGATTTCCATAGCAAAATATAAAAATAAACATGGATCGAACTATCAAACTGTCGAAAGGAAAAAATATCAAATTAACTTACAAACGTTCAAATTAAACGAAATATCTAATTTTGACAGATGAATTATAAATTTAGAAGAATGTATTTTGTAAGTAACTCAAGAAAGGAATAAAACATGAATTCTAATTCGAAAATTGTTGCATTTTTTCTATAAAAAAATTGTATATTACATTATAAGTGTGGTAGGTTCAATTTTACATCACGAAGTTTTAATATTGAAACACGACGCGAAGCGGAGTGTTTTAATAAAACTGAGTGATGTAAAATACCTACCACACACATAATGTATACAACTTTTTAGCCGATGACGAAGTTTTCCACTCGGCGCCCCCATTTAACAAAAATTATCGTTGCACCGAAGTTACATTCACATTATTGACATAAAGATAGGTACAGGATAGTGTGACGGACGCGGATTTTGCCCAAAGGGATACGGGAGTTGTAGGAATGCATAAATAGCATAAATAGGGCACAATTCCTAGAAATATGTTTTTCGAGTGTTTTGTTGACTTACCTTAACTTTTTCATTATCTTATTCTTGACGTGTTTTACTTTTAGTTCAATGACTTCACCAATTTTGCCATATTATTGTATTTTATGAGAGTAATAATCGCAATAAATTAACATTTTTAGATTGAGTGACATTGTAAATTGACAAGGTAAATAGGCAACTGAGATGCTTACTATTTATACCACGAGATGGTGCGCCTTCGAGTGTCTTTAAATTGGTCATTATTATATCTTAGAAACTTATTCAAAGACAGTTAAGTGCGGTATATTCTTTCAAAATATACGACCAATATTTATCATAAAGGATCTTTTTTTTTGCGCGTTTCTTAAAGAAGAAAATTTTGAACTATTTTACCGCTTAAAGGCGGTAGGTGACAGCTTCAATGTATAAAAAATGGGTTACCATGGCTGTCTAAAATGTGGTAGAACGTATTTTACAACTGTCAAGGCTAAAAACGTCAATTTGTGTTGTCAATTTTTGTAATATGCATAAAATAAAATGTTATAATTATAGAAATTGCATTAAAATTATGCGAAATAGGAAATTATCAAGTAAAGATCTAAATTATTTAACGAAATATCTAAATATCAGATTCACAAAATATAAAAACAACATATTAGTTAACGAATTAAAGAAAATTTTGATTTAACAAAATAACAAATTAATGGAATAGCAAATTAACTATATCATATGATCAGCGACATATCAAAAAAGTTCATGTAAAATCAGAACCACGCAATATAAAATTAACGAAAAATCACCACAGAATCAACAAATGTTGTGTTAACTTATTAGCTGAATTACATTCAGTTTTTTTATCAAAGAATAATGCACACAAGGCCATCTACTGGCATTATCGGAACCAGCATACAACACCATGTTCATTTTTGTTTCTGTCATGTATCAGAGTTGGCGTTACATACGGATTTTTTTCGTTAATCTTTTCGATGTTTTAATAGTTATTCGCCCCGCCAAAAAAAAAACAGTCAATCCGTTCTCGAGATATCATCAAAAAAATTGTGTGTGGAGTCCACGCGCAACAGAAGTGAAAGATTGGAGTTTACACGATTTTCATTTTTAATGTCACCAGGGGGCGCCCTGTACCAGTGGGGCTTTGTTATTGTCGTTGCTCTGTACCAAGCTCCCCACCCCACTGTAATTTCTTCGATGTTTTAATAGTTATTCTGCTATTCGAGGCGGAAGCAAATCCAACAAATCGGTCCATCCGTTCTTGAGTTATAAACCCAACGGAGCCCCTGAGTCATGTCATGTCATGTTTTAATGTACGTGAAACTCAAAATATGTTAATGGGTGTGCGCGCGCATAACTTTGAGATTAAAGTCGAAATTTTGAGATCAAAGCCAGAATTTCTAGATTAAAGTCGAAATAATAAAAAAAAAGTTATGTCCTCTCTGCGCCTTCGTAGATGAGAGTAGTTTTCCCCCAAAACATGTTCCAATTGTAATTTTGTTTATTAAAGTTTGTGGAGTTCCACTTGAATATATTTAAATTTTAATGCAAAATATAAAGACAGTCAAAACGAATAAAAAGAAAGTATTTACCGAGTGATTCAAAGTAACTTTATTCAAAAAAACCCTTTGGGAACAAAAATAATTGTTCACACCGTCACGACGACGATCCTGGCACTGGTTTTCTGCGGTTTCCCAGAGTTGTAACACAAATGCGGGGATCAACTCAAACGCCGCAGCCGTGTCTGAATGCAAAGCACATGAATGGCTCTAAAAGATCCTGGACTCCCTCCCCTGAAAAGGCAACAGCCTATAGCAGCGGGCCGTCAGTTGAAATGACCTTCAAATTTAACAGACATGTGACACACCAAAATATCAGCTAGATCTGATTTCACAAATTGACGCAAACTGTCAATTTCGACAACAAAATATGAATGAAAATAAAATATTAAATTAGCGAAGTCTAGAATTTACGAAATACATAGTTACATATTAAATTCACAAAATGGCTAAATGTCAAATCGACGCACTATCAATTTAACGAAATATCAAAATACCAAAATAACAGACAAATCACATCAGAAAAATATCAATATATCGAATCAGCGAGATGGCAAAACGATTCGTGAATATGTTTGTAAATTGTAAACAAATATACGGAGAGTGAAACATTTTCGGAATTCCTCTAAAACACTGTCAAAGAACCTGTTTTAACAATCTCATTTTACCACTTCAACCTTACTTGTGTTTGTGAAGGACACTCGTACGTGCATTCATCTTTACGCAACTAGAAGTTAAACGTTTTAAATGTGATCTAGAATGTCCCAAGTTGCGAAATCCAATTATGTATAATCCAAGACAAATGTGTGGCCCCGATGTACCCAACACATGTAGTGTTGCATGGAAGCAGATAAGACGATTCGCAAACGCGAAACGGTTCTCACGATGTTTCGCCATTAGAGATTTGGGTTCGGCCCCCACGTCCAATAAAAGTTCGATTTCTGATTACTTGAAAAATATGAAAATTTTCAGCGAAGGTCGCAGAGTTGCACCACAGTGTGTGCATTATGAGTTTTGAAATTAATCCTGCATTGTTCCCGCCAATTAACGCCGAGCGTTTGCGGCGACCCACTTCAGAAGGCGATTCGGATGTAGCGAAAACGTGAAAAGTACCGTACCGGTTTAGGAGATTTCTCAAGTGGATTGCGACCGCTGAATCACTGACGTAATTAAGAACTCAAGATGTTATCTAATTTCTGCTGTCAAATAAAGGTGCAAAAAACTTTCGTCCGTAAATAAACGTAACCTCGATTTTGACTTTTGTTCGTCTCGACTTTCATGCAATAATTTGTCACTTTGTTAAAAATTAATTGCAGCACTGCTCTCTAATTGCATTGTTATTTTTAATTTCAATAACAACAATTTAGTGTCGCAACAATCGTGCAACTATCGAATAATAAATCAATACCGTTAATTCTATTTGCCAACTCATCTCGAAGATATCCATAAGTGATCGGACGGACATTCTTGTTGCGCAAGAGCGCGCCGATGCTATCGGCCCATATAATGTTTATAAGTTTTGTAGCATAGTCTGAGAGCAGTGGCTTGTGAAATATGGTTCCCTTTTGAACTTTTTCCCGGTTTGTATGTAAAACTGCGATTTGTTCGCATCATCTGTGAAATGCCTCTAAATAGAGCAAATCGAGGCCAATTTGCATACAATTGTCCTCGAAACACTCCCTTGAGGGGTTGTGCTATTGTTGAAAAGTGGAAGGTCACGAAGATGTCGCTGTTAGGTAATGATGATTTGTCTTGGTGATCTCGCGTATCACCTTTTGTATTGTATTGCCGAAATTAAGGCGCATTCTTCACGAAGCCGACGTTAAATGGTTCCGTGGGATCGGTGTGATATTGATCTTTGAAACGATATCTGTGTCATAATATTTCATCGTACCATAAATGGTTAAGGTTTATTTGTAGTCATCAAATTGTCATGCCCCGGTCCATTTGAGTTTGTGAAAAAAATTCAATATACACCATCGAGAAATATTTATTATTCGTGCACAAACTACATCGTACCTGCTGATCATATGTAATAAAAATTACTCAACTGAATTTGACGAATTCAACTATACTGAGACGACGGCGCGACGGCCCGGAAGCGGATGATGTCATGATGATCTTACCACGTATGGTAACGTAATTAATCTGGAATAGTCCACATGAGAACGTCTGGGAATAATTGTTCACATGGGATGCTCTCATGAGTCTAGAAGACTCTGTGGCGGTGATCTCATGCTATACCACGCTCGTACAAGAGACTGATCTCATTCTTCTGGAATGATCCATTGCGCCGAAAACATGATCTCATGATTCCGGGAATAGGAGAAATCGAGAACGCTGGGAGCGGTATAAGAAGAGATCAAACGACGGAGCGGGGGAGTCTTATCGAAGCATCGTGAACAAGTGGTCAGCGCGTGTTATTGTGGAAGTTTACACATAGTGAAAAGTTAGTCTTACTGTTAGTCTTTTTAATAAAAGTTAGTAGCTACGGTGTGCACCAGAATTTTCTTTAAATCCTCGAACCCGCCCGGCTCAGGCTACGTTACAATACCATCTCGTAGAAGAGATAACATGAAGCCATAAAACATGTTCTGTTGTTTAATAAAGTTGTTATTTCTTTAAACGTCAGAAAAACGTGACATTGTATACGTCAAATGACAAATGACAAATGGCCATTTTGTCTGCCGCTCAATTGAAAAAGCGTGTGCTTTGAAAAGTTTTCATGTCATTTAATTATGTCACTGAGGTTAGTAAACTGTCAAATAGCATGTAAAAAAAATTCATGTTTTATTCGGAGAAAAGTGGCTCGTCGTGGCGCGTCTGTATTTGCCTACAGGCTTACCACAAAAAGCCTCACTTTTGCACCTAATAAAACAATCTACTATTGTGAGAAAACAGAGCGTATCAAAAATCGTAATTTTGGGTTAGGATTTTCAAACTCTGTACATTTACCGCCTTTCATGTCGGGGGAGAATTTTTATTAGTTCATGAGTCTCTCATTAGTCAGCGCGTATAGTAAATTTGAATTCTGTTTGGTGAATTTTGTCCCGTGTTGACGTCACAGAAAGGCGCGCTTTTCAAATAAGACAAATGTTTCGAATTCTTTTTACCTATTGTGGGACGATCCCATTGTTATTAACAAAAAGCTAAAAAAAATTGGGGGTTTAGTTTTTTGGTAATAACACAAAAACTATAAGTGATAGCAAAAATTGGAAAAAAGATTCAAAAAAATTTATTGGGTCGCAATTTAAGAATGCCACATTTGCAGTTTCATAATTTCATAAACTTTTCACATTTTATATTTTCAGTTTCACAATTTTTAAACTCAGATTTATGATAAATCCGATTTTAAATTATGAAACTGTTTCAAAGTTTTACATTTTAATAATTTTAGTTTTACATTTTCAAAATGCCAATTTCATAAATTCATAATTCTAAATTTTATACTTTCACATTTTCATAATTTTTGGTTCCAAAGTTTTATAATTTCCGTTTGACTTATTCACTTTTTAAAGTTCAAAAATTCATAGTATAGCAATTTGAGAATGCAACATTTTTGGTTTCATAATTTCATTAAGTTTCACATTTTCATAGTTTCAGTTTCACAGTTTTCTAATTCAGGTATGATAAATCCGATTTTAAATTGCGCACTTAAATTATGAAACTGTTAACAATTAACAGTTTCATAATTTTTAACAGTTTCATAATTTTACTTTCACAAATTCATGATTTTGCCATGAATTTTCACTAATTCATGGTTTTAAAATTTCACAATTTCAAGACTTCACACTTTTAGCTCCAATGTGTTTCATTGTTGATCTGGCTCATTTCATATTTCACGATTTCAAAGTTTTACATTTTCATAATTTCAGTTTTACATTTTCATCATATCAGTTTCATAAATTTATAATTCTAAATTTCAATTTTACAATAATTATTTCAGTTGATGAATTCATAATTTTAATTTTCACATCTTTAGTTTCATAATTTCGTTTTGACATTAATTTTTACAATTTCAAAAATTCATATTTTCGCAATTGGACAATCACACATTTGCAGTTTCGTAATTTCACAAATTTCACATTTTCATAATTTCAATTTTACAAATTATTTCAGTTGATGAATTTATAATTTTAAATTTCACGTCTTCAAATTTTCACATTATCTTAATTTCGGTTTAGAATTTCATTGTGTCAGTTTGATAAATTCATATTTGTAAATTTTAGTTTCATAAAGAGGAAATTTCGGATGAAAAACTTCCAACTCCCGGAATTCTGTCTCCATTATTAATAATTCTAATTAAATTAAATGTTGAAAATAGCCATAACGGGATGCGCTCGCCGCCTCTGAAGAGAGTACGTAATTTTTTTTATAGTACATATTAAATATCAATTTAAAAATTTGAATAAATTGTGGTTTGTTCTAACACTTGATGGAATGAGATTCCTATGGAAAAATCGATTTAACTTAATTTTTCATTAATTAATAAACAAAATTTTATGGAACCTCCGCTTTTATTGAAGACAAGAAAAAATGTTTAAAAAATTTACCTATAATTTTTTCACTTCTTGGAGCCTTTCTTATACAGGGTGTTATGGAAGTCCTAACAGAAAATTTAACCACAAGTAGAACTCGTCAAAATAAATATATATATATATATATATATTTTTTTGCAAACGCTCCCTTACGGAGTTACAATTAAGAATAGAAGAATAAGAACCCATAAAACCAATACCCGCCTATGGACCCACGTTCATTGATTGTCAGGAATGCACAAAAACTACCCGATAAACGAATCGAAATAAAAACTGTTTAAATGGAAACATGATAATCATAATATTGAAGTTGGTTCGTATGTAATAATAAACTCCCTAACTTACATCAGGGATACTCCTTGTTGTTGGACGTACGATAAACGATAAATGTTGACACACCGACACTTCGTATACACGTCAAAACACATCTTCGAATTAAAATTTAAACACATATATTCAAGTCTAACATCTTCAAATACTTAAAAAATTTCAGGTTCAAATGCCAAAACGCGATTACATCTGGGACCTCCGAAATCTAGAGTTGGAGAAGAAAATTTGCCATAATATAAACTGTTAGAAACTGTTGACTAGTTACATATTGACTAGTTTAATATTAAAAAAAAATCCCATTTTGTTGTCCCGAGGAAATGATTTGTCAAAAAAAAATCTTAGAAACATTTTTTTTTGTTTATAATATTTTATTAATATTTTGAATGTTTAAATAATTAGTTAAGAAATCTTTCGTTTTTTAAAAATCATTTGCATTTCTTAATGAAATAGAAATTATTGTTTATTAACAATGCAATTTGTTATAAACAAAATCCAAACTTTGTACCCACCGTAGTTCATTATTTATATGCAATTGTTTATAAAAAAAATGTTTTCTACTTCTTACAATTTTAATATCTTATAAACAAATGAAGTTAGGACAAATTTGATTCAAGACAATTAAAGGCTTAGTAAACTTTGTACCGACTCAGAATCAATAAACGTTGTGTTAACTTGTTAGCTGAATTAAATTGAGTTTTTTATCAAAGGATAATGCAAACAGCCCCATCTACTGGCATTACCGGAACCAGCATACAACGCCATGTTCATTTTTGTTTCTGTCATATATCAAAGATGGCGTTACATACGGATTCTATACAAATTGTATGAGAACATTTTTTTTGTTAATTTTTCCGTTGTTTTAATAGTTATTCGCCCCCGAAAAAATCAGTCAATCCGTTTTCGAGATATCATCAAAAAATTTGTGTGTGGAGTCCATGCGCAACAGAAGTGAAAGAGTTTCCTCCTTAAGAATCGATTTTTATTTTTAAAGCCCGGTACGACAAATTTTAGTCGGCGTCATTTGTTATTGTCGTTGCCCTGTACCATAGAGGCCCCCTGTTCCCAGGGGGCGCCCTATACCAGGGGGCTTTGTTATTGTCGTTGCCCTGCAGCGAGCTCCCGTCCCCTGTAATTTTCCGATGTTTTAATAATTGTTTTCTTAATCGGGGCGGAGGCAAATCCAACAAATCAGTCCATCCGTTCTTAAGTTATAAACCCAAGGAGGCCCCTGAGCTCCCCTGTCCATGTTTTAATTCTTATTCTGGTATTCGCGGCGGAGACAAATCCAACAAATCAAATATCATAGAAGCCCCCTGCCCCCCCCATGTCCATGTAAAAAATACTTTACGACCTATTCTCATACCTACTAAATATACACAAAAAAAAATCATAAAAATCGGTCGAGCCGAAAAAGCGGTCCAGACGGAGGGGGCCCCCTGGGCTCCCATGCCCATGTGAAAAATACTTTACCACCTATTCTCATACCTACCAAACATACAAAAAAAAATATTCATAAAAATTGGTCGAGCCGTTTCGGAGGAGTTCTACCACAAACATCGTGACACGAGATTTTGATATATTAGATTATAAAACTATTCAAAAAAAAAGTGTTCCAGTCTTTAACTATAATTGTTTATGAAATATTGGGATTTATTTAAATAATTTCAGCAAATCGTGCATTCTCGAGTAGCACCCCTCTTTGACTTTGTCTTTGAACTCTTTTGTTACACAATCCATAATTAATTCGACAATATAACTAACTACTTCTTCTAAACAAGAACTCGGTAGTGAGAATTCTTTATCATTGATTTGATTGTATGGGGAAATTCTCATACTCATGTTTCATTAAAAAGTGACAGCACTAATCAGCGAAAGTGACTAAAATCCGCAGTTTATTGGTGCAGCTGATGGCTAGACAGAGATAAGTAAATCTGTATTTGAGGAGTAGGTATTTCAGTGTTCGGCCTTCACACCGTGTCTCAATTTATAAAAATCTATAGTTACTCCAATCTAATACAAACGCGAAATATTTCAAAATCATGTATCAGTAAGTTTTTGTATTAAATTTAGAATTGATTTGCATTCATTATTGGTATCAATGGAACAACCTTTGGCAAACTTAATTTGATTTATTGCAATTTCAAATGTGCAGATGTACTGGTCGCTTTAGGGTAAAACTACTTTCGTTTCTTTTTTGGAAAGTCGATATATAAATCATAATATGCATACCAGATTGTATACTGACTGCATTCGTTTTAGAACTAGTTTATGACATATTTATTAATACAGATACATTTTACCTACTCATTTGTAATATTACCTGGGGCATGGATCCTGAAAAAAAACGCCGATGCCTCCAGAATTCATATGTACAAACAAAAAATGTCGTGGTCAGTGTCAGTATTTGCTAAATAACTTTTAACTCAACTTCTAACACGTTCATTAAATCACATACAATTTTCCTCCCAGTTAACCTTCCTAACTGATTTATTTCCTCTCGTTAATTTGTCGTCTGTGACAGTGGTATTTGAATTAGATTATTTCCTTCATTGAGAACTCAAACACGGTAAATTATTTTTAGACGACTGCATATGGAAGTAACCTCATCTACGAAGCAACCTACTTGTCGAAAGTTGACATTATCACCACAGTTACAATCTGAAATATGCCGGAACGCTTCCGGTTCTATATCACGACTCTTCCGGTTGGACAAGGAGGCGAAAAAGACACAAAAGACAAAAAACGAGACAAGATCACACTTTTGGCAAAAAATACCAAAGAGATCAAAAACACTAAAGAAACAACAAAAAAATAAAAGGGACAAAAGGCACCAAAGAGATAGATACCGACAGATATACAAATAGTCCAAAAAAGGAAAAGAGACAAAAGAGGCCAATGAGAGCAGAGAGATAAGAAAATCACTCTGACTTAAAAGATTAAAGGGACGATATAAAATACTAGAGAGATCAAATAAACCAAAAACACCAAGAAAACCAAATAGATTTATACTAAAGTGAGTAAATAGACAAAATGGACAAAGAGACAAAGAGACAAAGAGTTGGAAGGCACCAAAAAGAACAAAGAGGGAAAGAGACTAAAGAGAGGTAAAATGCAAAAGAGATGGAAAAAATATATAAATAAAGCAAGAAGGACCAAAGAGTCAAAAGGATAAAACAAAAAAAAAAGTTAAAAAGAGGCCAAACAATCAGTAGAGCCCAAAGAGATGACTACTGGGACAATAGATACTGAAAAGATCAAAATACAAAAGAGACAAAAAGACAAAGAAAGAAAAGTGACGAAATATATAACAAATAAACCAATGAGACTACAGAGAGTGAAGAAATAAAAGGGAGATAAGACCAAATATACTAAAAAATTTAAACGGCTAAAGTAGCCATAGAAATTAACGGAACAGAATAAAATAATAAAGGGACAATAAAATAACAAAATAAACAAAACATACTAAAAGTAAATGTGACCAATTAAAAGGGCTACCTGAATCAAGAAAAAAGATAGGGGATTTCCATTTAAAAAAAATATCGATGACGTCATCACTCGAAAACAATTATATATATTATAAACAAAAATTGACCAGTCCAAAGATTTTTTTTAATTTATTGGACTTATTAAGTTCCCCATTAAATTCTGTAAAAAATAATTTTCAGCGCCAAGGCAACCCTCGTTTTTGCGGCGATTATCTCGAAACCCATTAGTGGGAGCAAAATTGTAGAGCACTTTTTTTCTGTAAAAGTTCCATATTGAATAAAACATTTGCAATAAATTGTTATTGGTAAAAAACCCGGGTGGACTAATTTTTGTCTTCGCGCTGAAAACCACTAATTTTCCAACGTCATATTTGAGGCAAAAACTTCACGAGACCAATTTTATGCAGAATTTAATGAAGAACATACTAAGTCTTATAACATATTCTCGTCGGAGTTACCGTGTACGAGAAAAATGCAGAAAAGCTTCATGACGTCACGGATTTTTATTTGGATCCTTGCTGGGAATTCATAACCAAAATTTCAAAACTTTATAAATTATATTTCTTCTAAAAAGTCTAATTTGCTTGGTCTATAAATTATTTGCAGATTTCTTTTTACGATTTTAGAAGAGTTCAAAATGTCAAGAAATTTTAGGATTTTTAGAATTTTGAACATTTTTTTAAGACATTTTAGTACTCCCCATTGTTTTATTACAAATAATTAAATATCCGGACCATAAAATACATAATATTAATATACCTTCAATACGGATTAGCGCAGGCTCGGATTTAGATTTACTTAGTGATAAAAATCTTTTAGCGTTTGTTATAATGTAACTATAACTATGTATCTGCATAATGTTATGCATATGTCTCACTTTCGACAGTAGTCACGAAAACTACTATAAAACTATTCTATATAATTTCTATTCAAACAGGTCTAATTATGAAACATGGAACATAATATTTATTTCATTGACTATCTGACCCGGCGAATCTTGTACCACCTCAGAATCAATAAATGTTGTGGCAACTTATTAGCTGAATTAAATTCGTTTTTTTTTTTTATAAAAGGATAATACACACAACGTCATCTACTGACATTACCGGAACCAGCATACAACGCCATGTTCATTTTTGTTTCTGTCATATATCAATGATGGCGTTATATACGGATTCCATACAAAATATATGAGAAAATTTTTTTCGTTAATTTTTCTGATGTTTTAATAGTTATTCGCCCTCGAAAAAAGTCAGTCAATCCATTCTCGAGATATCATCAAAAAATTTGTGTGTGGAGTCCACGCGCAACAGAAGTGAAACTTGGGAGTTTACTCCTTAAAAATCAATTTTGATTTTTAAAGCCCGGTACGACAAATTTTGGTGGCCGGCATTATTTGTTGTTGCCCTGTACCAGGGAGGCTTTGTTATTGTCGTTGCGCTGTACTTAGCTCCCCGCCCCCTGTAATTTTTCCGATGTTTTAATAGTAATTCTGCTATTCGGGGCGGACGCAAATCCAACAAATCAAAGATCATCAAAATCGGTCCGGCCCAAGGGGGGGGCTGGGGGCCCCCTGGTCCATGTGAAAAATACTTTACGACCTATTCCCATAACTACCAAATAAAAAAAAAATCATAAAATCGGTCGAGCCGAAAAATCGGTCCGTCCCAAGGGGGGCCCCTGGGTCCCCATGTCCATGAGAAAAATAATTTACCACCTATTCTCATACTTACCAAATATATATAAAAATCGGTCGACCTGAAAAATCGGTCCAGCACAAAGGGGGCCCCTGGGCCCCCATGTCCATGTGAAAAATACTTTACGACCTATTCCTATACCTACCAAACATAAAAAAAAAAATCATAAAAATTGGTCGACCCGAATATTCGGTCCAACCCAAGGGGCCCCCCTGGGCCCCCATGTACATGTGAGAAATTGTCTTAAACCATCCCTGTATTTTGACTTACAAAACAAAAATTATATATATTCAAATCGGTAAAGCCGTTTTTGAATTTTAGCGTGACATACGAACGGCGATTCATTTATATTTATATATATATATATTGGCACTACTAACTTTTGACAATTGTCAAAGTGACTTTTCAAAAAAACGGTAACAGAATGGTGAATGGAGTTAACAGCTGAATTGAAGATGCGGGAGAACACTTTGAACATTTGCTGTAATTCTCAATTATTCTACATTATCTGTTAGTCTTTTATTTTCATGAGAAACATAAACGTCACAATGTTTACGATAACCTCAAATTTTACTGTCAGTCTAATCTGTGAGTCAATTTGCAGGCTGGACCATTGCATAATAAAAAAGCGGCCTACTCTAATTTGTTCACAGCGGATGATGTCATCACTCCAAAATGTTCTCTAGACGGCGGTCGCAACGGAAGGAGGAAGTCATCATTCCAGAACAGAAGAAATCGAGAACACTAGGAGGGAAATAAAAAAGGAACGAACGACGTAAAAATTCAGTAGTGTACTCGAAGAGCAGTAAACAAGAAGTGAGTCAGCGAAGAACCAGAGTTATTCCGTGCAAATTGTGCATAGTTTAAGCTCAGGCAACGTTACAGTTAGTTCTATTATATTAAAAGCGAACGCCTCAAATTTCAACAATTCAATTTCAATTATCGCATACGTGGAAAGTGAGAACGCTATATGAAGCATCTATGAGGAGGAGCAGTGGAAACGTATATTGTGAAACAATTGTGTTTTCACCGCCAAATTGGCGATTAGGGCGTGAACGATTGCTTAAAAAAATCGTATCTTCCCAAGAATGTTTTATAGCATTTTTAATTGTGACGGATTTTGATGACCGAAAAAATTATTTTGACGGATTTTTGAAAGAAGCTGACAGCAGGCTTATCGGAATTTCAAAATTATTGTTGCCAATAATAACGAGAAGAAAATACTCATTTGAATTTAGCAAGTTTGATTTTACCAATATCATTTTAATTTTAACCATTAATATTAAAATGATTATACCAAAGATCAAAAAACCATCTAGCAGATACTGTATGAAGAAAAATAATTTTATCTTCTCTGTAACATTACATATTTCTTTACTTTTTTTTGTTGTTCGGTTAGTTGTTTTGGGTGAACTTCGCCGTGAAGGGATTGCTGGGTTGGGGCATCCTAGAGAAATTTACCACCAAGGAGATGTGTGTATTAAACCGCTTGTTCTTTGTGTTATGTCTGTAGGTCCATTGCGACGTTGAAAGTCGGCCTAAAATACCAGGCTTGCGCAGTAGCGTTTCGGTGGGAATTTTTCAACAAGGTTGTTCCGGTTTAGAAAAAGACATTCTGGTTCGTGTGGATAAGTAAACGTGGTGGCATAAATTTCTAAAGGCGAAAGGGGTCAAGCCAACCGTTTACGGAAAATAAGTGATTCATTTCGATTTGTGAGGATTAAAATAACCACCGAATAGTTGTCGCTCGTTTGTGGTTTTCGACCACGTTTTGTTCGTCGGAAAAATCATCATCCCTCATTAGAGGTAATTGATGCGGTTGCTTAAGGGGATTTTCTTCCTTTTAGGGTAACATTGTCACCAACAAAACGAATCTGGATTTGGTCTACATCGTAGGGTGCTGTGCTTGTTAGGAATCTCTTACGTTCTTTCGAGGATTAATTCGTACGAGGGGCTGGAGAATCGTTCGTTGTCGTCTCACCCTGCAAGACACCCCATCGCACCAACCAACGTTCTCGAGACCAGATAAGCCATCTTGTGTCATTTAATTCCTTACATTCTATTTGTCTATTCGCCCATCGCAATAACATTAAGTATCTGATCGTGTAACACAAAACTAATCGTATTGTCGTGTTGTCGTGATCAGTAGTTAAATTAACTAAACCAATTCTGCCACGTTTTTAGCTAAAACCGGACGTACGTTATAAATCAAGGTCATCATTAATTTTATGAGTAGTAAATATGTGTTGTGTTAATAGCCTGAATTCGGCGGACGAATTTACCAATTATTGACTTAAGACTGTTTAATTTTATTTATTTCAATTGTCAACTTAGAAATATGTTTATTTAAATTAAATTATTTATGAAAGTTTTCCAGTTTTTCAAGTACATTTCTAATTTCTGCTATAAAAACTGGTGGCACTCACTAAACTTTTGAAAAGAAAAAAAAACAATCAACCCACCCCATTTTCATCGAGTTAGATTTGGAGCGGTACCAAAAATTTTGGTACGTAACAACTGGTACTAAAATCTGTATTAATGTAAATTTAATTATAGAGGTCGACCAGGACGTTCTACTAAAATGTTAAAGATGCATTGATATCCATCTTTAGATTTATGTATATTCATTATGTTAACTAGACATTGAAGAATATGAAAATTAAGAATAATACATAGATAAAATCAAATTTTAACATTATATTCAATGTAGATAAATATAATGGTGTCATTGTACACTCTTATGCTTCCATAATATCCTTAATTTCCTCACTTTTACCTTTTTTATAATCTTAATGTGCAATTTAGTTACTTTACCCGTTACACTAATTGTGAAATACTACGAGTACCTACCTAATTTATTTTAAGCAATCCAGATTATACATTGTCTAATAATAACATAATATTTGAACAGAGTTGGTATTCAAAACTATAGTATGATTTTCATAATAGACATTGCATTGTTTCAGAATCGCTGGTGATCTTTGCTACAGAAAAAAAACAAGAACAAAATTAGAATTTCAAAATAGTAAAATTGTTTAAATCCTTACCGCAAAATTTTTCTTGAATTCAATTTGATACGCAGGTCATGAAAATAAAAACAATATTTTTAGGTAAAACTGTTAGAAACACACAACACACAAAAAAGTTGGTATCATGAATATAGAATAATCAGTGTTCACTTTTCCCATATGCTTACCATAAATATAAATTATTATTATTTTGACAATTGACACGATTCCATTTCAGTTTAATTTGTGATATAATAAAACAAAATACAATTTATGGTCGTTAAACTCTATTATGTTGACCATTTTATGTATTAAAAGCTCTTAAATCATAAAGACAACCATTACCTGAACATAATGTAATCCGTAAAGTTGATTCTTCAATAATGGAATGGAAAGTAAACGCCCCAGTAATTTTTGTCTCATTTTGTAAATAATGTCAAACTTTTTTTGCTATTTTCTCTACAAACAAATTCAACGAATTACCCTCCTATTCGAAGACCCCACTATCTGCAAGTTACTAATCTTTAAATTCAACTATGGCAGAGACTCCGATTTGAAATAATTATAATCTTGCGACAAGGTTGTTAAAGTTCCACAACAAACTGAAATGCTCTGCAAGCACAAACTGACAATGTGAAGGTAGTTAAGCTTGTTTGGCCAAATTATTTTACTATTATTTTTTAAAACCTAATATAACCCCACTATCGCATAAACAATAGTAATAAAATAACAATAGCACAGCAGACGCATTGTTGAGGACTAAGCGACTAAGGGAGCGTCGACACTTGGGGCTTCGGCCATATATTTCCAATTCCTATCAGCAGAACGATTAAATCAAAAGTGTTGCAGCCAAAAAATATACATACAGCGCAGATGGTTTGTGGTGGAGATAGCTTTTTATTTCCGGCTTAGTGTTGGGTTTGATTTTAAATGTAGATTTTTTTATTCTATCTACTGCGTAAACAGATGAAGATAAAAATTTTATTAGGTTATTAATTAGTATAATAGTATTAACTATTCCATTACTATCTTGCTTTTATGGTGTCATCATCATCCCTCTATCATGGTATGTTTGGTCTTTATATTCTCATCGTTATAATTTAATCAATGTCTACTTCTTATTCTTATTTATGTCCTTTCATTCTTTTATTCTATCTTTTCGTTATTTCATTTTCTTTGACCCCTTTAATACATCATTCTTTTATATTTCATTAATTTATTTTATGCCTTAATCTTGATCGTTTTCTCCTTTCATGCTTCCATACCATTATATGTTTGTTCAAAAGCGCTCAAGTCCTGACGGGACTTGGGAATTTCCAGAGGCACTAAAGAAGAATAGGCAACTCCGAAGAGGACAAGAATTTGCAAGACCTGAACTATGAGCTAACCAGCAAGACCGTCTATGATCTGGGTAGGAAAAATCAAACCAAAACGCATGTCAGGAACAAGTAACCCTGCCGGTTGTCAATGTTTGTAAATATGTAAATAGTATGTTACCCTTAATACTTCCACTTAAATCTAAGGTATTCCCAAATCGCAATAAATCCGCCACGTGGCGTGTTCCTTTTAAATATATGAATCAGATGGTTAGACTTTTAAATTTTGAAATCATCATATTTTTATTCTTTCCTTCTGTTAATCTCTCTTATTTTTTATCCTTCATCCCATCCATTTTTTATATGTATAAGTGTTTCTCGACTTTTCTATCTCCAGATCGTTCCAGAATGATCGCTCATACACTGCGAAAATTCGGGCAGGTATTTGAGCTCTGACTGTCATCGCACTAGTTAACCTTATTAGTTCATCCTTCCATTCTATAAATATGTCATCTCGGTTGGTCTGCTCTATCTGTCTCCTCATTTTTGCATTGTCTCTTTTTTCAATTCTTCTCTTCACCCCTTTCATATTTCCAGTACTTTATACAACTGACTTTTTAATCTTAAATACATTGGCAATATATGTGTAGGCGAGAAGTTTTCAGCTACTCCACATTACATTTCATCGAACCCAGTAACAATTGGTTAGCAAGATTGGTAGGTTAGCAAGATTAACGATGGGAGGACACGGGAATTTCGTACTCGCGGTTTAGACAACAAGAAATTGACAAAGTTTTTAGCTTAATATTAGCTATGATGTAAATTATGTAAAGGGCATTGGAAACCGTTAATATATATTTATCTATCTATATATTTACCATATATAAGTTACCAAGTTTTCCCTGTTTCCCGACACCGCGATGGCAAATACTCCGAAATAAAACATTTCCGGCACCGTATCGGGACTGTTTTTGTACTCACATGCGCATGAGTTAGCGCGCTTCCGATGCCAACAGCCCGAGTCCTTGCCGCCGCCCATAAGTGCTGCCGTCCATTGGGGAAGACGTCACGCTGATAGCCGGCTCCGTTAGGCTATATAAGGCAATGCGCTATTGATTAAAATCAGGATGAGTCGACCAGCCCAACCGGGGAAGAAGAGGAACCGAAGAGGGAGAGAGGGACCTGAAGAGAACCCGACCAGGCCGAAGAAGGAGATTGAGGATTATTTAATAAAGACATCAAAGGTTAAAAGGAGAGAGAGACGCCGGATTAATAAAGATATAGACGTTACTTATTCCTACTTCTTCTCCCCGTCACCGTGTGTATATTGAACCCCTGTCCATATTGTAAATAAAGACCGTAACGCCGACCTGTATTTGTTTTGCTTCCCATTTATTCCTTTATATTATCCTTTCGTTGTTACTTCACTTCATTCCAGTAGACACATGCACGTTGTTTTAACGTCGAAAAGCCGTATATGTGGTTCATAACACGTTTATGGTTTAAAATATCACGTTAGATTTTGGTAATACCTTCAACGTTATTTCAACGTATTTTACGTAACGTAAATTCAACGTTGATTTACAATAAAATAATGACTACGTATGTACAAATTGCGACAATTCAAGGTTAAAAAATGACGTTATTTTTAAATATTATATATGACGCAATAAAGACGTTTAATCAATATTGTTAATCAACGAAAGGTACATAATGTTGATAAAATATAAGTCATTTTCCACGTGCAGTTCTGACGTTTGTTTCTCGTGAAATTTTTACATTAAATACACGTGTTTTTCTAGTGTCATATAGGCGTGTTTGTCGTCGTTTATTTTTCGTAAAATTCTTACATTAAGTACACGTGTTTACATTAAGTACATCATCATGGTGTAGCTCTATAGGTTTTTGGGTTTAAAAGGAGATTTTTCAATTTACTTCCTTTATTTTTTTTTATTATTGTATACATTTATGTTAAAAAATATATATTTATTATTTAAATCGTAACTTAAATCAAATTAAATAAAATAGAAAAGAACGAATGGCGGTGAAGTCAAAATTATTATTTTTGACTACATATTATTTCTCGTAAAATTTTAACACTAAATACACGTGTTTTTCTGGTCATCTCTACTACAAATAAAAACGCATTCGAGGCGTGTTTTGGCGCCGTTTACTTTTCGTGAAATTTTCACGTAAAGTATATGTGTTTTTCTAGGCAAATAAACACTAGAAAGAACGTATTCCATATCATATTATCGGGCGTGTTTTGTGGTCAAGTTTATAAGTCAGTAGTAATAGATGCACTTTTTGTCGGAGGTACTTTTGACTGATGCACTTTTGTATGATGCACTTTTGTCTGATGCACTTTTGTCTGATGCACTTTTGTCGGATGCACTTTTGTCGGATGCACTTTTGATCGGATGCACTTTTGATCCCGGTACTTTAGACCCTGCACTTTAGACCCCGGTACTTTTAGATCCGGCCCTTTAGGGTCCGGCACTTTTGTTCCCGGTACTTTTGATTGGAATCTTTTTACATCGACATGTTAAGACTTGATTTTAAATATTTATGAGAAATCATTAATTTAAGCCCCTATTTACATAAAGGCGGAGTTTTTAAACGTCTTGACAATAGGTCAAAAATAGAAAAAGACACAGAAAAATTTGAAATTTTTAATTGAGCAAATACGTTAAGGTTTTTTGTGACTTTCATAAGATAAGGATGTTTTGATGGTTGCATAATTCATTTTAAATACATTGTTAACAACAATAAATATTAAATAGCAATTACTTGTGAGGGGTTTTTATAAAGAGTTTTAAGCTACACAAAATTCAAGAAAAAAATTTAAAATATCAAAGTAAATTTATTCTGAAATTAAAAACTATTGAGCATAATTCATCTGTAGTCCATTAGTTGCATTTTAAATAATAACAATAAGTGACGGCTTCTCGCGAAGAACTCAATGTAGCCAACTTAAGAACAAAAAAAAAAAACTTCACATGTTTTCTTACAAATTGAGAAAAATATCCAAAAAAAAAAAAGAAATTACAAAGTTAATAATGATTATTATAATAGACATTTTAATTAATCTAATCATTAAGTTGAGCCCCTATTTACATAAAGCGGATCATATTTACATAAAAGCGGTTGTTTCTTAAAATGGTGTGGCTGTTATTATCAAGGGTGTGAAAAAATGATCCTCTTAGCAGGTTGGTACCAGATGGCTTATAAAATTATCAAAAGTCGTCATCCGTTCAGCCCCTGATAAGCTAAGAGTTGACTCGGCACTTATTTTAGAAGTGTACGATTGGATGCGTAATTATAACATCTGTAAATTCATGTTAAGCTACACAAAATTCAAGAAAAATTAAAAATATCAAAGTAAATTTATTGTAAAATATAAACTATTCAGAAAATCACTGTGGACACATTGCAAAGTTTTAAACGTCTTGACAATAGGTGAAAAAATAGAAAAAGATACAGAAAAATTTGAAACTTTTTTAATTGAGTAAATACGGTAAATGTTAAGGGTTTGTGAATTTCATAAGATAAGGATGTTTTGATGGTTGCATAATTCATTTAAATACATTGTTAACAGTAATAAATATACAAAGTTTTAAACGTCTTGACAATAGGTAAAAAAGAGAAAAAGATACAGAAAATTTGAAACTTTTTAATTGAGCAATTAATATTTAACTAAATAGTTAGATATTCACTTTTTGAAAATTATTATTATTCTGATGTGGTAATTTTTGGATTAAATAAAATTAATATTTTGAAATTATTATTATTCGTAGGTCCCATTCCCATATAGCAACGAAGTAAAATTAAAAGATTAAATCGCCGTAAAAAGAAGAAGCCAATATTTAGAAAGTGTAACAAATGTAGATAATTGTAATAAAATAATAATAATGATATATAAAAATATACATTTATTTACATATATATTTATTCACAGCTTATTTCAAATGATTATCAAGAAGTCGATAGTAACAAACGATAGACAGATGTAACGTATAAAAGGGGTTAGTCCCAACTCTCCTCCACCTCAATGTTAGTCTCCAGTTGCTTGAGGTAGCTTAAGTCCTCCCACTGTGGTCTAGGACCTTGTTGTTGTTGCTGTTCTTTTAATTGTTCACGTTGTGCCCGGTACATCTGATCTAGCCTTAGTCTATGTTCGGCACGGTGACAACGAATTATATGATTTGATAGCCTATGGGCTAGCATAACGTGGTTATTGTTGTAGGGGCACACCCTAATGTCCTCTAAAAACAAAAGAAACAAAAAACTAATAGATTAAGCTAGAAAGATGTAGCTTTATATGTCACTTACCTTCCACCGGATCGTAGTAGAAGTTAACTTTTCTTTTATTTTGTTTTGCAGCCATCTTGTGTGTTACGTATAGCTTCTAATGGTCGAACAAGAGTGTATTTGGAACTGAATATCTGTACAGGCTAGTGGCTGGCTTTTATACAACGCTGAATTCTCCCATGAGCATTAAAATATCACACCCTTAAAAATAAACATTTCCCATGATAGGGATGTCAATAAATTCTCGAGATATATTATTATTTAATCTCAAGTTTTGGAAAGGACCCGCCAACTCTTATCAGAGGCTGACCGGATGACGACTTTTGATAAATGTATAAGCCATCTGGTAACAACTTGCTAAGTGGAGCATATCAGCTTAAGACGAAAATAATTTGTTTTTTCATAATTTGCTATGACCTTTTAGCAATTTTTTCATTTTGCAATATAAATTTATAGTTGACAGACAATTTTGTCCGTGCTAACATCGCGCCAGATGTAATTTTAGTAAAAATTGAGTTCTTCGCGAGAAGCCGTCACTTATTGTTATTATTTAAAATGCATACAATGGACTTACAGATGAATATGGACACATTGCAAAGTTTAAATGTCTGGACATAAAGCGTTTTAAGTTGCACAAAATTCAAGAAAAATAAAAAAAATGTATCAAAGTAAATTTATTGTAAAATATAAACTATTCAGAAAAATCATTGTGGACACACTGTCAAGTTTTAAAACGTCTTGACATAAACCGTTTAAGCTACACAAAATTCAAGAAAAATTTTAAAAATTTCAAACAAATTTTGCGTAAAATATACCATGCAGATTCCCACGCTAAAAACAACCGCATTTATGTAAATATGGACTGAAATTTATGATTTCTCATCAGATATTTAAAAATCAAAGTTTGATATTTTATAAATCCCTACAGGTTACAACTTGATAAAACCTTGCAGGTTAACAGTGTTTTGGTACTTATTCGTTTCAAGTTCTAAGTTTTAACTTTTAGGTTCCAACTTTTTTCAACATTTCATTTTCTCATTTTAGAGGTTTAAAGTTTCATAGATTTAGTTTACTCATGTCCTGAAGATTATTTTACGGTATGTAACTATTCGTATCAAGTTCTTAGTTTTTAGTTTTTAGGTTCTAAGTTTTCTCAACATTTCAATTTCTTAAAATATGATAAATTCTTATTTTACTCAAGTCCTGAAGATCTTACAACGGTGTGTAACTATCCGTCTCCAGCTCTTAGTTTTTAGTTTTTAGGTTCTACGTTTTCACAGCATTTCATTTCACAACTTAAAGGTTTAAAGTTTCATAAATTTTTATTTTACTCAGGTCCTGAAGATCTTTTTTCGGATATTTTATCAATTTCAAATTATAACTGCATTGAAATCACCTAATCTGGGACACATTGCAAAGTTTAAATAATAACAATAAGTGACGGCTTCTGGCGAAGAAGCTTTAACTTTTTCTCAACCTAAAGGTTTAAAGTTTCATAGACTTACTTTACTCAAGTCATGAAGATCTTATTATGGTGTTGTAACTTTTCGTCTCAAGTTTTGAATTTTCAGTTTTAAGTTTTAACTTTGTTCAACACTTCAATTTCTCAACTTAAAGGTTTAAAGTTTCATAAATTCTTATTTTTACTCAAGTCATGAAGCTCTTTTTTTTACGGTGTGTAACTGTCGTGTCGTCTCAAGTTCTTAGTTTCCACTTTTAAATTTAAATTTTCTCAACACTTCAATTTTCTCAACTTACAGGTTCAAAGTTTCATAAATTCTCATTTTACTCAAGTCTTGAAGATTCTATTACGGTGTTTAACTCTTCGTCTACAAAATTTTGGACTTAGAAGTCTCGTCAGGAACAATCACAAAAAATGGGATAGTTAATTAATTTCAAAATATACTAAATTAGACCATCAACTGACTACTAGAATTCATCACATTTGAAAGAAAATTTATTTATTTATTTATTTATTACAGACCAATTAAATATCGTGGTACTCCAAAAAACAATTTTTTCTCATTAGAGCACAAAAAAAACTCCACAGGTTGAACATTTGCTGTGTGGTCTGGATTGCACACTTTTGAACTGCATAGTTCGCATCTGCCCGTGCTTTTCATAAACGACCCAATGACTACTCCTGTTGCCAAGACAGATTCTTGTTTACTCAGGTAAGGTCGTGCGTCCGTCTTTTTAATCCACAGTAACAAATTTTCATTGAGAATATTTATGTTATTTTATTTCCTTTTGATATTACTAAGGCAACTTGAAAAGTAGTTTCAAATTACTCACAGATTTAAATATTATTAACAAGTCGTGGTTTATTCAAATATTATATGTTTCGGATTGCTTAAACAAAAGAACTTCCACGGCCATACAGTTACATCTTTTAGACTTTCGCACTTATCACTAGCAGAGATTCCGCTTAATCTCTATCTATCTAGCAATTGTAAAAACCTACCCGTTTGCTTAATTCTCAGTACCTAACAAATTTTCATTGAGAATATTTATTTTATCTATTTCCTTTTGATATTTATAAGTCAACTTGAAAAGTAGTTTAAAATTCCTCACATATAAATATTACCAAGTCGCGTTTCTTCAACTTTAATATTTATTTATCGGTATGCGTAAACGAAAATTCTAGGAGGATCGTCAATTCAACGTTACATCTACAAGGTAACACCGGATGATAGAGATTCTGAGGTGTTAAGAAGAAGTTTGCCAGTTTATCTTGAGCGTTTAAAATTAATACCGTGTTCCACCATGGACGGCCGGGTTCTGTGCCGCGTCGGGCGACGCGACGCCCTCCGCCAAGCATCCCAGCCGCCATGTGAAAACTTAAGAACTTGAGACGATAATTGGAGACTTGAAAATTTTCAGTTTTTCATTTACTCAAGTCATGAGGATCTTATTAAAGGTGTGTAACATTTCGTCTCAAGTGCTGACTTTTATCAACACTTCAATTTCTCAATTGATAATTTTAAAGTTTCATATAGATTCTTGTTTTATTAAGGTCTCCAATGTCTTAACGCCTACGTGTAACTATTCGTCTCATGTTCTTAGTCTTCATTTTAGGTTCTAACTTTTCTAAACATTTCAATTAAAATTTAAATATATCTATGTCGAACTCCACAAACTTTAATAACTGTAAGATTACTAATGGTACATGTTTCGGCAGAATACTTCTGCCATCATCAGCCCTAATTTAACAAGAGATTAATGATACAATTGATGAATTACAAGAGGGGTTCTTACCTTAAAGAATATAAAAAATTATGACATTGACGTAATTTTGAATTAAATTTGACGTTTTCAAAGGGTTACATGATTTTTAAAAGATTTCGTAAAAACAACATTTTATAAATGTAAAAATTAAAAATGGATCAAAGAGAATCTGGTAAGTTTGTTTGAGTGAAAAATTAAAATAGTGAATTAATAATGGGATTATTGAAGTTATTCTGTTCATTTAAACAAGATCTGTTTTCCAGTTTCAAGGCTTTCCTTATTTCCAAAGTCTCGAGAAAATCTAATTTCCGGCCTTTATTGCATTTATGAATCAATTTTGAATTTGATGGTGAAAAACTATGTTTCGTTATTAATATATGATTGGCGAAAGAAGAAGGTGTTGATGGTGGAGGATCAAGATCTGTGTTGTTATAGATGTGCCTGAAATGTTCTTTAATACGGTCTGATATTTTGCGACCTGTCTGACCTATGTAGAATGAGTCACAAGTAGAACAGCTTAATTTGTATACACCTGATGATGATTTGTAATCTAATGGATCTTTATTTTTAATAAAAAATCTGGATAAGTTGTTATCTGTTTTAAATGAAACTTTAAAACCGTTTTTCTTAAGTATTTTAGAACATTTCTCTGAGACGACGCCAAAATATGTTAATGAATTTGAAAAGGAAATTGTTTCTGAAGGATTTTTAACCAAGTAGTGTGTGTATTTGAATTTGTTACAGTATCTATAGTATAATTTATTTATAGTTTTTAAAGAATATCCATTATTTGAAGCGATTTGTTTAATGTTATTAAGTTCTGTTTGAAAAGATGAATCTGATAGTGGTATAGAAAATAATCGGTGGAAAAAGGAATGAAAAGCTGCAAATTTATGGGAAACAGGGTGACAAGAGTCAAAAGGTATTACGCAATCTGTGATACTAGGTTTTCTATAAATGTCAAATTCAAAAGTATTATTATTTCTAGTGATTAACAAGTCTAAAAAGGGAATTTGGGAATTGATTTCAATTTCAACGGTGAATTTAATGGATTGGTTTAAAGAATTTAAGTTGCTGAGTGCGTTATCAAGTTCAGAATCAGATCCTTTGAATAAAACAATTATGTCATCTACATATCTGTACCAAAAGAGAAAATGATCTTTAAAAGGTGAAGAAGTTAAAAACTGATCTTCCAAGTTATTCATGAATATTTCTGCTAAAAGAGGTGACAAATTAGAGCCCATTGCTAAGCCTGAGTCTTGTGAATAAAAATTATTATTAAATTGAAAGAAATTTTGATCTAGGACAGTCTCACAAAGTGAGTGTAAATTTAGTGCATGTATGGTTGGCATATTAGAATTAAATAGTAGGTTTTTTAAAATTAATAAGCAAGATTTGGGTGGGATGCTGGGGAATAAATTAACTACGTCAAATGAAACAAGTCTAGTGTCTGATGGAATTTGGAAATTTCTAATTTTGGAGCAAAGATCTATTGAGTTTTTTATTGCAAATTTGTTATTAAAATCTAAATGTTGTCTAAGAATTGTATTAAGCCATTTTGAAAGTATTGATACAGGTGAATTAACAAAAGAAACTACTGGTCTAATGGGAAAAGGTTGAGTTTTATGTATTTTAGGTAGACCGTATAGTCTAGGTATGCAAGGATTCATGGGTATTAGTGTGAAAGCTTTTGGGTCAAAATATTTAATAGTTTCTGAAACGTCTTTGAGCGTAGATTTAAGGTTGGAAACAAATTTTGAAGTAGGATCTTTTTTGAGTTTTGTAAAGTCACCAGATTTTAAGAAATTCTCTACTTTGTTTAAGTAATCTTGTTTGTTAAGTATTACCAAACAATTACCCTTGTCAGCTTTACTAATACAAATGTTGTTTTCTTTAATTTTTGTTTTTAAGCTTTTAATCATGTTTGAATCTGAAATGCTCTTTGTGATATTGTCTTTAGATAAGGTAGTTAATGTAGTTACTAGTGATGGAATGGTATCGGGTATCAATGGTGTATTATAATGATTGGTGATGATTTCTGTTTCAACTGCAAGTGTTTCTTTTACGTGTTGGATATTTAATGGTTGGACATTGTATTTAAGGCCTTTGGAAAGAAAATTAATTTCAGACTCTGAAAATAAGGTATTACTGTCATTTAAAACTCTATTGTGAAATTTATGATCTATAGCTTGACTACTTTGAATAGGTAAAGATTCTACATGATGGTCTAAGATGGACCTCTTATCTTTAAATGGCATGTTTAATTGTTCAAAGCAAAGGAGATCTAACTTTCTTACTAGATTCTCGTATTTCCTATGTGCTAAGTCTTGTAATCTATCTCTAATAAGTCTGTCCACATAGTCGAACTGTAGGTGGTCCAGGGAGAAATTGATTTCAAAGTAAAGCCATTTGAGGTCTCTATTCACGATGTTGAGGTGGCGATAATGTTCTTTGATGCATTCTTTGATCCAGTTTCTCTCCGCCTGTCGTTTAATCTTCCAAGATATGTGGTTTTTGATTCCAGTCCTTATAGAGATAAATTTTGGGGTGATCTGAAGCTTGAGGCAATTTTGAAGGAACCAGATTTTTAAAAGGGTGAATCTTCTCTTGATCATTAATTTCTCATAATTACGAACATTATTAGGCCGACTAGCCATATTTATAAACAAGAAGAATGTTCTTAAATCCAAGTGGAGTAAATTTAAATTAAAATTTAAATATATCTATGTCGAACTCCACAAACTTTAATAACTGTAAGATTACTAATGGTACATGTTTCGGCAGAATACTTCTGCCATCATCAGCCCTAATTTAACAAGAGATTAATGATACAATTGATGAATTACAAGAGGGGTTCTTACCTTAAAGAATATAAAAAATTATGACATTGACGTAATTTTGAATTAAATTTGACGTTTTCAAAGGGTTACATGATTTTTAAAAGATTTCGTAAAAACAACATTTTATAAATGTAAAAATTAAAAATGGATCAAAGAGAATCTGGTAAGTTTGTTTGAGTGAAAAATTAAAATAGTGAATTAATAATGGGATTATTGAAGTTATTCTGTTCATTTAAACAAGATCTGTTTTCCAGTTTCAAGGCTTTCCTTATTTCCAAAGTCTCGAGAAAATCTAATTTCCGGCCTTTATTGCATTTATGAATCAATTTTGAATTTGATGGTGAAAAACTATGTTTCGTTATTAATATATGATTGGCGAAAGAAGAAGGTGTTGATGGTGGAGGATCAAGATCTGTGTTGTTATAGATGTGCCTGAAATGTTCTTTAATACGGTCTGATATTTTGCGACCTGTCTGACCTATGTAGAATGAGTCACAAGTAGAACAGCTTAATTTGTATACACCTGATGATGATTTGTAATCTAATGGATCTTTATTTTTAATAAAAAATCTGGATAAGTTGTTATCTGTTTTAAATGAAACTTTAAAACCGTTTTTCTTAAGTATTTTAGAACATTTCTCTGAGACGACGCCAAAATATGTTAATGAATTTGAAAAGGAAATTGTTTCTGAAGGATTTTTAACCAAGTAGTGTGTGTATTTGAATTTGTTACAGTATCTATAGTATAATTTATTTATAGTTTTTAAAGAATATCCATTATTTGAAGCGATTTGTTTAATGTTATTAAGTTCTGTTTGAAAAGATGAATCTGAAATTAGATTTTCTCGAGACTTTGGAAATAAGGAAAGCCTTGAAACTGGAAAACAGATCTTGTTTAAATGAACAGAATAACTTCAATAATCCCATTATTAATTCACTATTTTAATTTTTCACTCAAACAAACTTACCAGATTCTCTTTGATCCATTTTTAATTTTTACATTTATAAAATGTTGTTTTTACGAAATCTTTTAAAAATCATGTAACCCTTTGAAAACGTCAAATTTAATTCAAAATTACGTCAATGTCATAATTTTTTATATTCTTTAAGGTAAGAACCCCTCTTGTAATTCATCAATTGTATCATTAATCTCTTGTTAAATTAGGGCTGATGATGGCAGAAGTATTCTGCCGAAACATGTACCATTAGTAATCTTACAGTTATTAAAGTTTGTGGAGTTCGACATAGATATATTTAAATTTTAATTTAAATTTACTCCACTTGGATTTAAGAACATTCTTCTTGTTTATAAATATGGCTAGTCGGCCTAATAATGTTCGTAATTATGAGAAATTAATGATCAAGAGAAGATTCACCCTTTTAAAAATCTGGTTCCTTCAAAATTGCCTCAAGCTTCAGATCACCCCAAAATTTATCTCTATAAGGACTGGAATCAAAAACCACATATCTTGGAAGATTAAACGACAGGCGGAGAGAAACTGGATCAAAGAATGCATCAAAGAACATTATCGCCACCTCAACATCGTGAATAGAGACCTCAAATGGCTTTACTTTGAAATCAATTTCTCCCTGGACCACCTACAGTTCGACTATGTGGACAGACTTATTAGAGATAGATTACAAGACTTAGCACATAGGAAATACGAGAATCTAGTAAGAAAGTTAGATCTCCTTTGCTTTGAACAATTAAACATGCCATTTAAAGATAAGAGGTCCATCTTAGACCATCATGTAGAATCTTTACCTATTCAAAGTAGTCAAGCTATAGATCATAAATTTCACAATAGAGTTTTAAATGACAGTAATACCTTATTTTCAGAGTCTGAAATTAATTTTCTTTCCAAAGGCCTTAAATACAATGTCCAACCATTAAATATCCAACACGTAAAAGAAACACTTGCAGTTGAAACAGAAATCATCACCAATCATTATAATACACCATTGATACCCGATACCATTCCATCACTAGTAACTACATTAACTACCTTATCTAAAGACAATATCACAAAGAGCATTTCAGATTCAAACATGATTAAAAGCTTAAAAACAAAAATTAAAGAAAACAACATTTGTATTAGTAAAGCTGACAAGGGTAATTGTTTGGTAATACTTAACAAACAAGATTACTTAAACAAAGTAGAGAATTTCTTAAAATCTGGTGACTTTACAAAACTCAAAAAAGATCCTACTTCAAAATTTGTTTCCAACCTTAAATCTACGCTCAAAGACGTTTCAGAAACTATTAAATATTTTGACCCAAAAGCTTTCACACTAATACCCATGAATCCTTGCATACCTAGACTATACGGTCTACCTAAAATACATAAAACTCAACCTTTTCCCATTAGACCAGTAGTTTCTTTTGTTAATTCACCTGTATCAATACTTTCAAAATGGCTTAATACAATTCTTAGACAACATTTAGATTTTAATAACAAATTTGCAATAAAAAACTCAATAGATCTTTGCTCCAAAATTAGAAATTTCCAAATTCCATCAGACACTAGACTTGTTTCATTTGACGTAGTTAATTTATTCCCCAGCATCCCACCCAAATCTTGCTTATTAATTTTAAAAAACCTACTATTTAATTCTAATATGCCAACCATACATGCACTAAATTTACACTCACTTTGTGAGACTGTCCTAGATCAAAATTTCTTTCAATTTAATAATAATTTTTATTCACAAGACTCAGGCTTAGCAATGGGCTCTAATTTGTCACCTCTTTTAGCAGAAATATTCATGAATAACTTGGAAGATCAGTTTTTAACTTCTTCACCTTTTAAAGATCATTTTCTCTTTTGGTACAGATATGTAGATGACATAATTGTTTTATTCAAAGGATCTGATTCTGAACTTGATAACGCACTCAGCAACTTAAATTCTTTAAACCAATCCATTAAATTCACCGTTGAAATTGAAATCAATTCCCAAATTCCCTTTTTAGACTTGTTAATCACTAGAAATAATAATACTTTTGAATTTGACATTTATAGAAAACCTAGTATCACAGATTGCGTAATACCTTTTGACTCTTGTCACCCTGTTTCCCATAAATTTGCAGCTTTTCATTCCTTTTTCCACCGATTATTTTCTATACCACTATCAGATTCATCTTTTCAAACAGAACTTAATAACATTAAACAAATCGCTTCAAATAATGGATATTCTTTAAAAACTATAAATAAATTATACTATAGATACTGTAACAAATTCAAATACACACACTACTTGGTTAAAAATCCTTCAGAAACAATTTCCTTTTCAAATTCATTAACATATTTTGGCGTCGTCTCAGAGAAATGTTCTAAAATACTTAAGAAAAACGGTTTTAAAGTTTCATTTAAAACAGATAACAACTTATCCAGATTTTTTATTAAAAATAAAGATCCATTAGATTACAAATCATCATCAGGTGTATACAAATTAAGCTGTTCTACTTGTGACTCATTCTACATAGGTCAGACAGGTCGCAAAATATCAGACCGTATTAAAGAACATTTCAGGCACATCTATAACAACACAGATCTTGATCCTCCACCATCAACACCTTCTTCTTTCGCCAATCATATATTAATAACGAAACATAGTTTTTCACCATCAAATTCAAAATTGATTCATAAATGCAATAAAGGCCGGAAATTAGATTTTCTCGAGACTTTGGAAATAAGGAAAGCCTTGAAACTGGAAAACAGATCTTGTTTAAATGAACAGAATAACTTCAATAATCCCATTATTAATTCACTATTTTAATTTTTCACTCAAACAAACTTACCAGATTCTCTTTGATCCATTTTTAATTTTTACATTTATAAAATGTTGTTTTTACGAAATCTTTTAAAAATCATGTAACCCTTTGAAAACGTCAAATTTAATTCAAAATTACGTCAATGTCATAATTTTTTATATTCTTTAAGGTAAGAACCCCTCTTGTAATTCATCAATTGTATCATTAATCTCTTGTTAAATTAGGGCTGATGATGGCAGAAGTATTCTGCCGAAACATGTACCATTAGTAATCTTACAGTTATTAAAGTTTGTGGAGTTCGACATAGATATATTTAAATTTTAATTTAAATTTACTCCACTTGGATTTAAGAACATTCTTCTTGTTTCTAAACATTTCAGTTTCTCAATTTACATGTTTAAAGTTTAACAGATTCTTGTTTACTCAGGTAAGGTCGTGCGGCCGTCTTTTTAATCCGCAGTAGCAAATTTTCATTGAGAATATTTATTTTATTTTATTTCCTTTTGATATTACTAAGGCAACTTGAAAAGTAGTTTAAAATTCCTCACAGATAGATATTACCAAGTCGCGGTTCTTCAACTTTAATATTTCTTTATCGATTTGCGTAAACGAAAATTCTAGGTGGAACGTCAATTCACCGTTACATCGATACGGTAACACCGGATGATAGAGATTCTGAGGTGATAAGAAGAAGTTTACCAGTTTATCTTGAGCGTTTAAAATTAATGTCGGGTTCCACCCTGCAACGCCGGGTTCCGCGGCGCGTCCGAGCGCCGCGACGCCCGCCGCCAAGCACCCCAGCCGCCATGTGAAAACTTAAGAACTTGAGACGATAATTGGAGACTTGAAAAATTAAGCGCGGCGGGGCGTCGTGGTGGCGGGCGTCGCGGCGCTCGGACGCGCCGCGGAACCCGGCGTTGCAGGGTGGAACCCGACATTAATTTTAAACGCTCAAGATAAACTGGTAAACTTCTTCTTATCACCTCAGAATCTCTATCATCCGGTGTTACCGTATCGATGTAACGGTGAATTGACGTTCCACCTAGAATTTTCGTTTACGCAAATCGATAAAGAAATATTAAAGTTGAAGAACCGCGACTTGGTAATATTTATCTGTGAGGAATTTTAAACTACTTTTCAAGTTGCCTTAGTAATATCAAAAGGAAATAAAATAAAATAAATATTCTCAATGAAAATTTGCTACTGCGGATTAAAAAGACGGCCGCACGACCTTACCTGAGTAAACAAGAATCTGTCTTGGCAACAGGAATAGTCATTGGGTCGTTTATGAAAAAGCACGGGCAGATGCGAACTATGCAGTTCAAAAGTGTGCAATCCAGACCACACAGCAAATGTTAGTAGTAATAGATGCACTTTTTGTCGGAGGTACTTTTGACTGATGCACTTTTGTATGATGCACTTTTGTCTGATGCACTTTTGTATGATGCACTTTTGTCTGATGCACTTTTGTCTGATGCACTTTTGTCTGATGCACTTTTGTATGATGCACTTTTGTCTGATGCACTTTTGTCTGATGCACTTTTGTATGATGCACTTTTGTCTGATGCACTTTTGTCTGATGCACTTTTGTCTGATGCACTTTTGTCGGATGCACTTTTGTCGGATGCACTTTTGATCGGATGCACTTTTGATCCCGGTACTTTAGACCCTGCACTTTAGACCCCGGTACTTTTAGATCCGGCCCTTTAGGGTCCGGCACTTTTGTTCCCGGTACTTTTGATTGGAATCTTTTTACATCGACATGTTAAGACTTGATTTTAAATATTTATGAGAAATCATTAATTTAAGCCCCTATTTACATAAAGGCGGAGTTTTTAAACGTCTTGACAATAGGTCAAAAATAGAAAAAGACACAGAAAAATTTGAAATTTTTAATTGAGCAAATACGTTAAGGTTTTTTGTGACTTTCATAAGATAAGGATGTTTTGATGGTTGCATAATTCTTTTTAAATACATTGTTAACAACAATAAATATTAAATAGCAATTACATGTGAGGGGTTTTTATAAAGAGTTTTAAGCTACACAAAATTCAAGAGAAAAATTTAAAATATCAAAGTAAATTTATTGTGAAATTAAAAACTATTGAGCATAATTCATCTGTAGTCCATTAGTTGCATTTTAAATAATAACAATAAGTGACGGCTTCTCGCGAAGAACTCAATTTTTACTAAAATTACATCTGGCGCGATGTTAGCACGGACAAAATTGTCTGTCAACTATAAATTTATATTGCAAAATGAAAAAAATGCTAAAAGGTCATAGCAAATTATGAAAAAACAAATTATTTTCGTCTTAAGCTGATATGCTCCACTTAGCAAGTTGTTACCAGATGGCTTATATATTTATCAAAAGTCGTCATCCGGTCAGCCTCTGATAAGAGTTGGCGGGTCCTTTCCAAAACTTGAGATTAAATAATAATATATCTCGAGAATTTATTGACATCCCTATCATGGGAAATGTTTATTTTTAAGGGTGTGATA
Organism: Diaperis boleti; assembly: GCA_963583935.1. NCBI lineage: Eukaryota > Metazoa > Arthropoda > Insecta > Coleoptera > Tenebrionidae > Diaperis > Diaperis boleti. The sequence goes on from OY757242.1 coordinate 13,937,109, forward strand.
TTTTAATGCTCATGGGAGAATTCAGCGTTGTATAAAAGCCAGCCACTAGCCTGTACAGATATTCAGTTCCAAATACACTCTTGTTCGACCATTAGAAGCTATACGTAACACACAAGATGGCTGCAAAACAAAATAAAAGAAAAGTTAACTTCTACTACGATCCGGTGGAAGGTAAGTGACATATAAAGCTACATCTTTCTAGCTTAATCTATTAGTTTTTTGTTTCTTTTGTTTTTAGAGGACATTAGGGTGTGCCCCTACAACAATAACCACGTTATGCTAGCCCATAGGCTATCAAATCATATAATTCGTTGTCACCGTGCCGAACATAGACTAAGGCTAGATCAGATGTACCAGGCACAACGTGAACAATTAAAAGAACAGCAACAACAACAAGGTCCTAGACCACAGTGGGAGGACTTAAGCTACCTCAAGCAACTGGAGACTAACATTGAGGTGGAGGAGAGTTGGGACTAACCCCTTTTATACGTTACATCTGTCTATCGTTTGTTACTATCGACTTCTTGATAATCATTTGAAATAAGCTGTGAATAAATATATATGTAAATAAATGTATATTTTTATATATCATTATTATTATTTTATTACAATTATCTACATTTGTTACACTTTCTAAATATTGGCTTCTTCTTTTTACGGCGATTTAATCTTTTAATTTTACTTCGTTGCTATATGGGAATGGGACCTACGAATAATAATAATTTCAAAATATTAATTTTATTTAATCCAAAAATTACCACATCAGAATAATAATAATTTTCAAAAAGTGAATATCTAACTATTTAGTTAAATATTAATTGCTCAATGAAAAAGTTTCAAATTTTCTGTATCTTTTTCTCTTTTTTACCTATTGTCAAGACGTTTAAAACTTTGCAATGTGTCCACAGTGATTTTCTGAATAGTTTATATTTTACAATAAATTTACTTTGATATTTTTAATTTTTCTTGAATTTTGTGTAGCTTAACCTGAATTTACAGATGTTATAATTACGCATCCAATTGTACACTTCTAAAATAAGTGCCGAGTCAACTCTTAGCTTATCAGGGGCTGAACGGATGACGACTTTTGATAATTTTATAAGCCATCTGGTACCAACCTGCTAAGAGGATCATTTTTTCACACCCTTGATAATAACAGCCACACCATTTTAAGAAACAACCGCTTTTATGTAAATATGATCCGCTTTATGTAAATAGGGGCTCAACTTAATGATTAGATTAATTAAAATGTCTATTATAATAATCATTATTAACTTTGTAATTTCTTTTTTTTTGGATATTTTTCTCAATTTGTAAGAAAACGTGAAGTTCGTTTTTTTTTTTTGTTCTTAAGTTGGCTACATTGAGTTCTTCGCGAGAAGCCGTCACTTATTGTTATTATTTAAAATGCAACTAATGGACTACAGATGAATTATGCTCAATAGTTTTTAATTTCACAATAAATTTACTTTGATATTTTAAATTTTTTTCTTGAATTTTGTGTAGCTTAAAACTCTTTATAAAAACCCCTCACATGTAATTGCTATTTAATATTTATTGTTGTTAACAATGTATTTAAAATGAATTATGCAACCATCAAAACATCCTTATCTTATGAAAGTCACAAAAAACCTTAACGTATTTGCTCAATTAAAAATTTCAAATTTTTCTGTGTCTTTTTCTATTTTTGACCTATTGTCAAGACGTTTAAAAACTTTGTAATGTGTCCACAGTGATTTTTCTAAATAGTTTATATTTATATTTATAAATTTACAGATAAATTATGCAACCAACCAAACATCCAAATTATCCGCCTTTATGTAAATAGGGGCTTAAATTAATGATTTCTCATAAATATTTAAAATCAAGTCTTAACATGTCGATCCAATCCAATCAAAAGTACCGGGATGAAAAGTGCATCCGATCAAAAGTGCATCCGACAAAAGTGCATCCGACAAAAGTGCATCAGACAAAAGTGCATCAGATCAAAAGTGCATCAGACAAAAGTGCATCCGATCAAAAGTGCATCAGACAAAAGTGCATCAGACAAAAGTGCATCAGAAAAAAGTGCATCAGACAAAAGTGCATCAGACAAAAGTGCATCAGACAAAAGTGCATCAGACAAAAGTGCATCAGACAAAAGTACCTCCGACAAAAAGTGCATCAGACAAAAGTGCATCAGACAAAAGTGCATCAGACAAAAGTACCTCCGACAAAAGTACCTCCGACAAAAAGTGCATCTATTACTACTACTATTCACCATTCTATCAGGACTCAGTTTCACGCCAATGACCTTTTCTTTCTTTCTTTCGTTCAGTGTCCACATTCAAATATCGCTATTTTCCACTCCACAATACCACCAGTCATTCTTTTCACTCTTCCCAATCCTCTTCAGGTACACTCCAAAGCAGCCATGCCCCGTAAGCGCCTGTGTTAAGTAGTAATTTGCTTCTCCGTGCTTACGGCCAGTCCACTCCTTGAGATCCGGAATAAGCCGTCTGGTCCAGGCGGCCTTTTCCGTCTATTCTGCCATTTATTAGTTGTAACTTTTTTTTCACTCGTCCAGTCTACCGCTCCATTCCCTCTCTTCCTTGCACTCCAGATTCGCATTCTCTCTTCAGTAAAACAGCCTCATACATACATCTCGGTACCCTCGGTACATCTCTCTAATAGTTAGCGCTGTCATTTCAACATTCACCGAAATTTATTTCAACTTGCTAATCGCAACCAAAAGTTATCCCCTTTTCATTCATCTATCTCGCTATCGCTTCAAGCGGATCATTCATACTTTCATTCTTTCTTCCGTCCTGAAGAGAGCAATAACCAAATCATCCGCGTACCCAACGAGTTCCACTCCGTCAGGTACTACTTCGTACTTTCTTTTAACCAGCGTATCCAGAATACTTTTCCACGGGGCCGTTCACTGCATTCTGTACGTCGAATATCACCATCATGCATAATCCGCTAAAACCATACTGCCATTCCGATAATCCTCCGCCGTTCTCAATTTCATGCATCAGTCTCTCGCCTATCATTTTTTCCAACACTTTTCCCATTCCATTTACTAAACAGAAAGTTCTATATTTTGGACTCTCTCCTTCCTTTCGCTCCGTTTCTATCATCACCAACCGGCCTTCCTTCCATTGTCTTGGGAAACTACCGATTTCCAGACATTCTTTCATAACTTTCAAGCTCTCTTTCTCACACGTCTCTATGAATGCCTTGCATAATTCGGGGGGATCCCGTCTGGTTTCGGTGCTTTTCCGCTCCTCAGCCTCCTTGCAGCTGCATGTAGTTCGGAGAAGCTGAAGGGCGGCACCTCCCCTGTTACTTCCGGTCCCACCCATTCCAATCGTTCGTGTTCGGGGAGCAGTTTTCTCCTTTCTCTCTCCAAAGTTTCTCCCTCAAGCACCCTGTTTAGCGCTCCCATTCGGTTAATTGCAGTCTTTTCCTCTCTTGTTCGACTTCATAATCTTCACAATCATTTCTGCAATCTCTTCCCATTCCTCATTCGTTATCATCATTATATTACATTCACCAGGACTCAGTTTCACACCAATCACCTTTTCTTTCATTCTTTTGTTCAGTGTCCACATTCAAATATCAGCAGCCATTCTTCTCACTCTTCCCAATTCTCTTCAGATACACCCCAAAGCAACCGTCTCAGTACTCCAATCTCCTCGTTTCACTAATAGACAGGTCGGCGTTCTCCCGTCACTCTCGACTTTTTCTTTAAAAATTCATCATATGCCTCAGTCATTATTCTCCTTATCTCTTCCTACATTGACTTCATTTAGCCCATTGATTTTTTTTTCCAGGCATTCCTTCATTCTCCCCATCCGTTATCCACCCTCCATCCTTTGTTTATTTCTTTCATTACTAGGGTCCTTCCACGTTGAGCTATTACTCCAAAAGTGATGTCTTGGTGGTCGCGCATATTTTCCCTTTTCTCAACCTTCCATTCTTTAACCATTCTTGCAATTCTTTCCGTACTGAAAGTCACGTCAATGTGTGACGTCCTTGAGCCACTCACAAATGTAGGTTCGTTCTCCTTGTTGTGCACCACTATTCGCATTTTCGCCAGCCATTCTTCCAGCATACATCTTCTATCATTCACGATTCTTACTGTTAATCACCCCACATCGGAGCTTTTGCATTAAAGTCTCCGCCAGCGAGGATCTCCTCCCTTTGGCTCCTCATGCTCTCTTCTAGCTCTTCCAGGAACTCTTCATACCGTTCAAACGTTACGTTGGACGATATGTAGCATCCATACATCACCATTCTTTCAAATTCAATCCATACGAAGCCATTTCTTTTCCCGCACTTTTTATATCTTCTCATCGCAACGCTGTCGCCTTCGTCCAGCAGCCATTCCGTTCCTTTCACTCTCCTTAAATTTGGTTCTGAGCATATTATCAGATTCATTCCTTCCTCTCTTATCGTTTACCACATCATATCCATGGCTGCACCACTCCCATTTACACTCACTTTAATACTTTCATACTGCATACTCATACTTGCAGTAGCACATGCACGTGGTCCACCAAATCCTAATCTTCTTCTTCTTCAATATGTGATCGTCGACAGCATCTCCCGTAATTGCTGTCGCCGCCTTCCCGTATCTAGTGTCTCTTACCCCAATTACCCTGACGCCTGCACACCCCTTACGAGTGATTCTTGTACCTCTTTCGAGATCACCTCCTCCTCTATATCCCTTATTTCAATTACCCTCCGCCCTTTCGTTGCCATCACGGCTCTCTCCTTTTCCACGGCCGCTCGCACCTTTCCGAGCATCATGGCTCCTTTCTTAGTCCCCTTCTCCATCTCCATAATGAGGTTGCCCGCCTGCGTCTTCCTGACTCTTCTGACATCTTCCTGCCCACTTCCCTCCTCCACATTTTTCCTCAATTTTTTTCAAGGTCCCTCGATCGAGCTTCACGAGTATTCCTTCCTGTGCCGGTTGTCTTTCCTTCGCTGCGCCCATAAACTTCAATCTTCATGTGATTCGCAAAAGGCGCACTCTGCTGTCTTCCTACGCCCTCGGGAAGGGGAATACCTACCTTGCTCCACTCTCTCATTTCATCGTATTATAGATGAGCTTCTCATGTACCACGCCCCTCTGTAGCAGCACCGTCGACGAGACATACGCCACCTCTAGGTCATCTCCCCTCCGTAGCTCAGCAAGCTCCGGATACCTGAGTTGCAATCAACGGGCCACCCCCGTCTTCATTTCGACCTCATCGTCCCCAACGAGGACAGCTATGTCATCCAGGTCCTTGGCCCCCAGGAGGTCTCCTTCAGCCCTCTGTGTCCGCCTGAAAGCGCACTTCCTTTGTGCGAGCACTTCGGCTTCCAGAGATTGGGTTTGCGTTGAGCTCTCCACCATGCCGCCTCCCGGTCCGCACGACCGTCTTCCGTTCTTGACCATGCTCGTCCAGCTCTCCATCACCTCTCTCATTTCCTTGGTGGTCATCTGGCTCATGGTGCCGCTATGGATCTGCTCTTTAATTTCCATCTTTGTGTAATTTTTTTCCGCTGCTATCATGTTGCTTAAATCTCTCAGCTGCGTTTCCAGGCCTCACCGTCTTTCTTGTTTCCAGTAAATTTGGTCATCGGCGTGACCTGGTTACCTACCGGGGTCGACCCTACCGGAACTGGGGTATCCCTCCATAAACTCATTCGTGTTGTTTTCACTTTCCATCGAATGTTATATTAAGATGATGGTGCATACCTGCCAGCTAGCTCGGGATCCGCGGGGTCGCCACGCTCCATTCGGCAACGCATGCGTCACCGCTCCCTCCGGTTCAGTCCGAGTTTTTTTTATTATTATCGATAGAGTAAAGCAGAAAGATGGTTCTTAGCCCTCGGCAACCCTAATAGCGTCAGAACCAAAAAAAAAAACAAAAGGTGGTCTAGGGAGACCGATAGAAGGTCACTAAAAGAAAGAGGTGACTACATAAAGTTCTGAAAATTCTGAAATAGTGTAGAGCCATAGAAAGAGATACAGTTTGGAGAGCTTGGTCCGCGGTGGGGTTTTCGGGGTTCTATCAGAGTTTAACCACTAATCATTCGCATTTGAGTGCTTCTGGCCATTTCCTTATCCGCCACGTGAGGTAGCTAGCTTCTCCCAAGCCCCAGGACTGATTTCAAATCTGACCTGACCTGACCTTTTTTTTTGAGAGGAGAAAATACTGTGGCGTATCACTAGAAATGAGCCCAGTCAAATCGGGAAAAGTGTGGGACTCCCTGGCGGATGGCCTACCCACTAAAAGCCTCTCTCAATGGAGTATTGTTCTAGTACTACCTCGAGGGTGGTACTCCCCTCTACCTCCTGTTGAAGCGTTTCTGCTCTCTCTGAATGGATCACCGAATCCCACTGAAACTGGCCGCCAAGTGTTCCCTCACTTAAGTTCCCCTCGATCGGTCACCAACATCATCGAAACAGGGTGTGTACTGGATCCTCCAGATCATGGGCGCACAACCAGAAGACAGGGGAGACCTCCCTGCCCTCGGGATAGCCGCCAAAACAACCGTGTCCGGTCATAGCCTGAGTCAAATGGAAATTGACCTACCAGTGACCACGCTCAACCCACAGCCGGACGTCCGGAATCAGACTCCTTGTCCAGGCACCCCTTCTTCATATCTGCCCACCTTCTATGCCACTCCTCCAGACCTCGATGGACGTCCTTCCTCTCCTTCTCCATATCCTCTCTAGGATCAACACAGGGGGGGTGCTATTTCGGAGATCACTCCCAGCGCCTCGGACGAGACCGTCTGATTCCGATCCGATCCTGGACAATACGTTCTGCACGACTACAGCATACAGCATTGTGCAGCGTCCGTCTGCTAGGCATCAGCCTATCTAGTTTCCCGGCCTCATTCCCACGTGAGCAAGGAAATTCATCCTTCTGAGCAGATGAACCCCCAAGTACTTGACATCCGGTTGGACCCTAATAAACGTACCCCTACCTGGAAGTCCTCCAAATCGATCCTCCTGTCCCCAAGTAGCAGGATCGCCTTCTGTTTGGAAAGAGTCACTTTGAGGCCATGGTCGTTCTACTAACCCGCCACCTCCTCCATCCTCTGGAGTTTATCGCCAGTGCGGGCCATTGCCATTAGCACCAGATCCACCCACCGGCGCACAGCAAGGGCCCGAGGACCCAGTACTAGGGGACGCCACACCCGGCGGTCCTCGAGCTGTTATCTGCACCTTATCATCTTATCAGACATATAGTTTCTGACCATTACAAGCAATGTCGCCATCTAAGCTTATACCCCCAGAGCAGTCACGATGATCTCCGATGACGAACAATTGAAGGCATTCTCCACATCCAGGGCAGCTACAGGACAGTAATCCTTACGCCTCCACACGTGCTTGCATTAGCCAGTTCAGTACCTTGATGGCGTCCATAGTGGACTTCGAAAGCCTCCAGGCTCCGGCTTATTCTGTTCCAGATAATGACCTCTATCCGCGGAGCTTATGAAGGAAATAGGTCAATATTTGAGATAAGCACCACCCTCGTCTTTTTCCAGAGCGCCAGGAAGACACGATTGCCCAAACAAGATCCCATTATCCCTGCCATAGTTGGTGGGCCACCTCAATACCCAGCTTCACAACCTCAGTCGGAAGACCGTCAGTCCCACCTCTTCGATTATCACCAACGTCGTTCCCTCCGCGCTGCTGGTACCTCCCAAGTCATCCACCCTCTTCAGAGGTTGCATCGTCGGGAAGAGTTTGCTGATGGCCTCCTCCTCCTCCTACTCGTCGGTTATAACGGATGGGGCACAAAGTTTCCCAGGGACAATACATTAGACCCGCCCCCATGGATCATCCCTGACCTCGTTGATCAACCGGTCCTCTTGGCCAACCTGTACGCCTCGAGTCTCGCGGCCCTTGCCTCCTCGGTTCTCGCCTGGGTAAAATTCGCCTAACAGCAATGCACCTCCGCTGCCCCTGCCGACCCTCGCCAGATTGGACTCCTGAACCAGGATATGCAGGACTCCCAAGTCCAAAGAAACCCTCTCCAGCACGTAATCTGCGAGCGCTCTCCGCCCCAGGTTGATTTGCAAGACTCTACTAGCCATGCCATTAGGACCTGCAGACCTTCTTTTGCTCGCGATGAAATGGGAAGAAACTGTGAAACTTGAGGAATTTGATAACTTAGGAACCAATGAATTTAAGCAGTTAAGATATCGAGGAACTTGAAAAAGCTAAAGAAACTGATAAAATTAAATAATAATCTAAAGATTTCAGAGAACCAACAAAGTTGAAAACCCAAAAGGCGACAAACTGGTTTTGATTAAACTTTGACAAGGTAAGAATCCTGATAAACTCAGACCGGACCTGAAAATTTGAGAAATGGGAGCAATCTGTGAATCTCGAGAAATTTGAGAAGTTAAGGAACCAATGAATTCAAGCAGTTGAGATAGTAAGGAACTTGAAAAGCTAGCCTGAGAGTGTGAAGAATTTGACGAATTATACGAAATTAAGAATGAGGAACCTAGAAACTTGGGGAAGCTGAATGTTTGAGGAGTTGTGGCAAACCTGAAAATGTGAGTAACCTATTTATTACTTCTTTACTGTTATTTTTTTACCATAGCAGCAGCTTGTTCTGCGGCCATAACGGCCCGAAGCGGACGAAACTTTTACTTACTTTTGCAATCTTCTTATTATTGATTAGTGTCCAGCGGTCAGATGAGCGCGCATAGTCCGAGCTTTGGGACGTAGGTAGGATAAGATACTCGATCCTACAATAATCCGTCAATTTTTTTTTGTACCGTCCTTTTCTATAGTCGTTAACGAGCAGAGTTCAGGGACGTGTATTTTCCATCTACTACATCTGTATGTCGGGACTATGCCAAGGAACCAAAAGTCTGCCCTAAGAACTTGCCGTTCCCAACTTGACTTCTGGAACTAGAATATTGAAATTTTTTATCTGATCCTTTACGACCTAAGCGACCTATTACCTCGCAGCAATGTCCGTTCCCATAGGCCTTGCCAGCAAGGCATCAATAAAATTCACTCTCTCAACGGGCAAAACAAAGACTTATCTGGCGGCTCCAGGTTGTTCCCGGGACCTACCCCCTTCAAATGTAATGAACCAAAAGTTGTACCAATACTTCAAAGAACTTCAAATCCAAGCCGTATCCTACAAAAAGAAGTATCTAAAAGGGAAAAAAAGGACTAGATAATCAGGTAAGAACAATTTGAAAGTTTATTAAAAGAACTGACAAAAAAAGAAAAAAAGGCAGGAAATGATATACTCGTACCTAAAAGTTGAATTTCTGAATAGTATTTAACGTTACAGGTCCGGTAGGTTACTTGTAACGAGTTAGACATTATGAACGAGGCGACGTTAGGAGCCGAGTCTAGAATGTCTAAACGAGTTACAAGTAACTACCGGATGTGTAGCGTATCAATAAATCTTTATTTGCCCTACGGGCTTTCTGATTCCTATACATATACAAGTAAACTTAACAATTATAATAATAAAAAAACTAAATAAAATTCTCAATTTTTTCTCCCCTCTCCTTTCCTCTTCTCCCTTCTCCCTCCTCTTCCATACCTCTTTCATCCATTTAATTTCCTTTCCATCTACATTCAGTATTTCCTCTCTTTCTTTCCTATCTCTTTGTTTCATCTCACTGCACTCGTTCCACATATGCTCAATCGTCTCTCTTTTCTCATAGCACATTCTACACATTCTTCCTCCATCTTCTGCCCAATACCTATTTTCCCTCTCTTCATTTCCGCACCTAAACCTCGCCATCATCTTTCCTTCTTTCTCGCTCTCCCTCCCCAAATACTTCGGTACTTCCTCGATCATGCATCTTCCGTACCTCCCGTTGTATCTGGATTCTCTAATTCTTTCTCTCCTCTCTTGTCTATCCGTATCCTTATCTCTTTCACTTAGTTCTACATTCATCCACACGCCTCTTTCTGTCAGTCTCTCTATTTCTTTGCTTGCATACCCATTCCTCCTGTAGTAATTCTCCCTATCATGCTCCTCTGAATTCTTCTTCTTTTCTCTCCAGCACTCCTTTAGTATCCTACATTCTTTCCTCCCTTCCATCCTGCCTTCGAACTTGACCACTCTTTTTCCCGCTTTCACTCTCAACCTATTCCTCTTGCATTCTTCTCTCACTATGTACCCTGGCGTTTCTCTCTCCACCCCTAGCACCCACCTCAGATATTTCTCTTGCACCCTCTCTATCTCCTCTTGTTCTTTCCATCCCCAGACCTCTGCTCCGTACAACAACACGCTTTTAATAAGACTTTCAAACATCATCATTCTCCTCTTAAAATCGCCTCCCCACCTTCTCTCTCCTATTCCCCATACACATCCTATCACCTTGTTCGCTTTTCTTGCCAGTTCTCTAATATGTGCCTTATCTGTGGCTCTTTCATTGAACACATACCCCAAATATTTGAATTCTTTTACTTGTTCTATTACTTCTCCCTCCCACCTCCAATCACTCTCTTCGTTCTTCCTCTTTCTCTTGTTGAACACCAGCATTTTTGTTTTCTCTACATTCACTTCTAGTCTTTTCTTCTTCACATATTTTCCTAAACTCTTTATCATTTCCTTCATTTCTCTTCCACTCTTTGCCACCATTACCACATCATCCGCAATCGCCAGGCTCCACACTTTTTTTCTACCTACCACACAAGCCTCCCCCCCCCGCTTGTGCTCTCTTTAACGTTCGGTCCATATCTGCCACATACATCGTGAACAACAAGGGGCTGAGCGGGCAACCTTGCCTCACTCCCTTTGTTGTCACAAACCATTCACTTTCCCTCTCCCCTACCTTCACTTTACTTTTTGTCTTCTCGTATATCTCCTCCACCTCTCTTACCAGCCATTCATTTACCCCTTTCTCCCTCCGGCACTTAAACATCCTCTCTCTGTCCACCTTGTCAAAAGCCGCCTTGAAGTCTACGAATAATGCATACACCCTCCCCCCTTTCCTCTTTAACTCACTCTTCGTCAAATGGTCCAGGATGTATACATTATCCATAGTTCCCCTCCCCTCTCTAAATCCTGCTTGGCTGTCTGGTAATGCTCCCTTCCCTCCAGCTTCTCTAGCACTCTTCTCGTCCCATACATCCACGACTTATACGGTATTCTATCCCTCCCTGGTGCCTTACCTTTCCTCAGTTTCTTCACATGCCTCTCCACCTCTTCCATTGTAATTTCTTCTCCTTCAGGTTCTACTCGGTTTCTCTTCGTCTCTATTTCCGTTTTCTTTTTTTCCTTTTCTCCCTCCAGCAGCCTCATGAAGTACTCCTCCCACTCATTCATCGTTATCTCCTCGCTCCCATTTTCATTTTTCTTTCTCTCTCTATTAATATAGTTCCATACCTCCTTCTCTGTTCTTATTGCTTTTATCTCTTCTTCCTCTCTCTCCTTCTTCTGCCTCTTCTTCTCCCTGTATGTCTCTCTGTATCTTCTTTTCGCTTCTAAAAAGCCACTTCTGTTCCCTTTAGTCTTTCTCCACTTTCTTAGTTCTTTTATTGCTTCCTTTTTACGTTGCTCACATTCTTTGTCCCACCATTTATTCTTTCTTTTTGTTCCTCCACCTGTTACTGTTATTTCTCTTTTTGTCGCTGCCTTTTCCAATATTTCTACCAATTCTTTATCCATTTTCTCTACTTCTTGTTCTTTAAATCTTGCTTTTTCCAGTCTTCTCTTATACTCTTCCACCCCTTGCTCGTCCCATACCTAACTTATCACCTTCCGCATTTCCTCTATTTTTTCTTCTCCTCCTCTCTTCTATCTCCTCCTTCCTATACTTATCTCCATAGGCAGATGGTCTGACTCTACTCCTTCCCGTATTCTGAATTCTTCGATGTCTCTCCTCTACCGCCTATGTAGGTCCATTCTCCTTCTTCGTCCCCTTGTTTGTTTCCATTCAGCACTTCCCATCATTTTTCTTCTATCCATTCCATCAACTTCTTCCCTTCCAAGATTTCTTTCTTGTCTTTGGTTTTTCTTTTTCCCTCTCCTCTATCTTCTTCCCAATCCCTGTCTCCTCTTTCCCCAATTCTCCCATTAAAATCCTCTCCCAGAAGCAGACATTCTTCCCTGTTGTCTTTTAATGTTTTTTCTATCTTGCTTATTGTTTCTTTCATCTCTTTGCTGTACACTGTCACTATTTTCCACCATTTACTGTCTATTTTAACGTTTCTCACCATGTGACTTTCCTCTTCTCCCTTCTTTTTAGTATTCTCTTTTATTCCTTTTTTTACCCTTGTTATTATTCCCTCTGCTGCTCTTCCTTTTTTCTTTCCCCTTCTCGCCCCTTGCCATTCCCACTTGAACTCCTTTGGTAACAGTTTTTCTATTTTTTCCCAGCTCTCTGACCATGTTTCTGTTAATCCAACAATATCGAACTCCTTCACACAGTCCCAAAAATCTTCTTCTTTTTCCCTAGTTCCGCTACATTCCAAAATAGTGCCCTCACTCCTGTTTTTCTCGTTACCTTCTTTGATTTCCCCCTTCCTTCCTTAGTTTCCCTCCTACTTCCTTCTTTGTTTCTTTTTTCCCGTTTCATTGTCCTTTTTACTTTGCCGTTGTCCCCCTTTTTTCCCTCCTCCCCTTCTTCTTCTTATTGGAAAACCTCTAGTCTCTCTCCCTTTTCATTCCATCTCCATTGCTCCCCGTCCACTATTAATTTCCTGTATCCCACTCTTACTTCTTTCCCTTCTTCCCTTTTTTCCTTCGCCATACTTCTTAGATTCTTTTGTAAATCTCTTTCTTTGTGAGGTCGTTGTCTATGTATATCCCCCTTGTTTCCCACTTCTCCCTCAATTTTCCTTTGTGCTTCATTATTCTTTGCTTCTCACCCCATCGCTCCATCTCCACCAATACTTGATCCTTGTTAATCCTGTAACAATCTTTTACTTTACTATCCTCTACATTTTCCTTCAAAAACTTCTCTACATCCTCTTTTTTTACATGACTTTTTCTTTCCCCGTCCCATCCTGTTATCACGATGTTGTTCTTCCTCTTTCTTCTCTCTTCGATTTCCATTCTCTCTTCCAGCTTTTCCACTCTCTCCTTCCACCAGTCTCTCTCTCCGTCCCATCTCTTCTCCTTCTCTTTAAATTCTTCTCTCTGTCTCTCTATCTCTCTCTTGAGTTCCTTGTTTTCTCGTCTTATTTCTTTCATCTCCTCCTTCAACTCTTGCAACAGCTCCAATATTTTTTTCTCCATCTCTGTGTCCGTTTCCTTCTCTTTCTCTGATGTCTTCTGTGTTTTCTTTACTCCAGGAGACCTCGCCGTCTTTATACTTTTTTGAAAAAATTTGTCTTCCTCCTCTTCTTGTTTTTCTGTTCTACCCTCCCCTTTTCTCTTTCTTTTCCTTTCCTCCAGGTAAGAGTCCAGGCTTCCCTTACTGAGCGAGCGGTTTCTATCGTCTTTGTTTATCCGCTTCCTGTGGCGCCTCCTAGATGTCGTTATCTTCCGGCTTCGGCGATTTATTCTTTTTCCTGACTATATCTCCTCGTCCCTGCCCAATTCTTTCTTCCTACCTTTCTCTAATATCACTTCTCGCTTTTCTCAATATCTTCTCTAATTTTTTCTTTATATCACCTTCTATTTCTCTATTTTTCGCTACTTAACCTCTCTACCATGTGTTTACCTTCAGCTCGGTAATACCTACCGGATGTGTACCGTAATGCATTTTATTTCATACTGTATGAAAATGACGAAATAGTGTATTTCGATACAAGTGCGCTGTCAACGCACTTTTCAGTGGCGAGAGCGAGGCGAATGCCGAGTGTTGCAATGAGCCCGAGCCCCTGAAAAGTACAGCGTTTTTGTATTCGTTCAAGCAAAACAAGAAAAAACACGAGATAAAATATATTTATACAGGGTGATTCACGAAGTATAGTGGCCCCTAAACGTTATTTTGACGGTATTAAAAAACGTTTAATGTAAAGTTGAAAATTTAATGGCAACCAGCAATGCATTCAAAACTTTTTGATTTATTTGTTTATTTATTATTTATTTATTTTATTGGAAACATCTCGGTCTTTCTTGATGAACCCTTTCCTACTGACAAAAACCAGGTTTTCTTTCAATTGAAAAACATAAAGACTCACCTAGGACAACGTACCATTTATAAAAATTGTTCGAAATGACGACAGCCCAGGGCATTTCGCAGATGCATACCCCACTATCTTCCGGTGTTAATGGCATAAACAAGATGTTTCATGTGGCCCCACACGAAAAAAATACTTATTCCGATAAACCTTTCGTGTAAATTTCGTGCATTTGTTGTCTTATGTTCTAAAAGTCCGCTAATAAATTACACACTCAGAGAGTTCCCACGGGTTTCACATAATATGATAATAGACATATTCATATCGGTCACTATTTGAAAATAAAGGCATTTTAAAATATTTATTGTGTATCGTCAACAGTCAAAGTAAAACTTGTAAGTACAGTACAACAGTCAAAGTAAATTGGCAGCCGTTCACCGCACTCGTTCCAGCAAAAAACTCCTGTTTTGTTTAGGCCAAGAGATGAGAGATTATTTATTAATGGTTCTTCAATCGTGCTAACGGTTCTCAATCGGTTTTCGTTTAAATTTTAAAACCATATTTATCTTGTTTTTTTTTTATAACATAGACACAAGAGAGACGAGGAAAGAAGTGAAAGAGCTGAAGAGAGAAGTGAACCAACTGAAGAAAGCGATGGAAGAAAAAGAGGAAAAATGTAGAGAAGAGAAAAGCTTCCTAGAAAAGAATATAGGACAGATGGAGTCGAAGATAGAGGAAAAAGAAAAAAGTGAAAGAAGAAATAACATATGTCGTAATAACAGGGCTAAGACTAAACAAAACATGAGAAAAGAATTCGAGAAATGGGTTGAAAAGGAGTTGGAAACAGAAGTGAAGATAACAGAGGCCTATGCTATAAAAGGAGAAGAGATGATAATAGCAAAAACTGAGAGTTGGAAAGAGAAGCTGAACGTCATGAGAAATAAAGAAAAACTAAGAAATAAGACAGGACCGAAAATCTTTGTAAACAACGACCTAACAAAGAAAGAAAGAAAGAAAGAGAGATAGCGAAGAGGGAAGGGAAGCTACAGGAAACTGAAGGTAGAGGGAAATTGGAGGAAATGGAACGATGACACCAAGCGGGTAGAAAATTTTTAAAGGAGAAAGGAAAAAACCGGGAAAGAAAACGCAGACAGAAAGCAAAAAGAAAGAAGGTACATGATTCAAAGGGAAAGCAACAGAAGAAAATAAAAAGAAGAATGAAATTGGTATATTGGAATGTAGCGGGGATAAAAAAGCAAAGGAGAAGACTTCGGGAAGTACATACGTGAATTTGACGTAACTGGAATGGTAGAAACGTGGGTAGATGAAAAGGAGTGGAAGAAAATAGAAGAGAGAATGCCGAGAGACTATGTATGGAGATGTCAAGCAGCAGAAAGGAAAAACAAGAAAGGACGAGCGAAAGGAGGCATCATCACAGGAGTAAGGAAAGAAATTGAGGACGAAATAAAAACAAAACAAGAACTACAGAGAACTGGAATAACAGAAAGAAATCTAAAACTAGGAACAAAAAAAGTTAAAATAATTACAGTATACAGTAAAGAGATGAGTAAAACAAATGTTAGAAGAGACCATAAGTGAGACAGAAAAAAGAATTGTAATAATTGGGGGCGACTTTAATGCGAGAATTGGGACAAGATTAGGAAGACGGAATAATGAGAACATTGAAGGACAAGACAGAAAATAAAGAAGTAAGGAAAATGATCAAATTTATAGAAGAATTATGTTAACTATTGTTAATGTTTATGTTTGATAGTTTTATTTACTCAGTATTTATTTATTTAGTATTGTATGGGAATAGGAATCCTTTTCAAAGCCGAAAGGAAATAAATCTTTTAAAATATCTATATAGTATATAGTCTCCTCATATTAGGGACTGTCACAGGTTTAAATAACTACTATTCTTCGTGAATCACCCTGTATATCACTTTCTGCCATATGTATTTCACAAAACGAATACAAAAAGGGTATATTCTATGAAGAATTAGAAAAGGAGTAGAAAGAATACCAAAATATGACATGATAATGGGAGACTGCAATGCAAGTATAGACAACGGACACAGATTAATATGCTTCGCAATGGAAATTGTGGCTTTCCAACAACTGTCGCCTAATTTATACGTTATACAAACAATATTTTATCGATAAGATTCAACACGATTCTGTCAACAATAACAAGACACTCTGGCATTGTAAATCTACATGTCAACTGTGGGAGTTACCTGATCGCGCTTTCCTATAGAAGATACAAAATAAGATTAATAGCTGCTCCTTGTTGTCGCTCCTACGTTCTGCAGGCTGCAAAACAATTTGTGGGAAGTGTTGTTCAATAAATCTGCAAGGAAGTAGTGAAACGGGAACGGAGCTTGAGAGAGATCTCTTGATGATGTTGACAGTTCGATGTCTCTTAATGTTTTTTTTTTCCACAATCAACTCAATATTTAGACTTGGTAAATGTTTGATATTCTAGTAGCCAAATTTTCATTTTATGTGAATCCACCGTTTGTACTCTCACCTTCAGATTACCGTTTAAATATTTCTTACTTTATTGCACAACATTTTACATTTCACAAACAAGGAAGAAAAACACTTCACCTAAACCAGAATCCATAAACTTGAGTAGAACAGGTGTTAAAAATTCCACCTACACAGTTAATTTACATGCAATATTTGTAAAGAAGATATTTATGAACGACTTTCCAATAAGCTTGAAAAATGTTCTTATTAGTGAAAAATGAAGACTGAAGTTTGTTCTAGTGTTGCTTTTATAATCCGAAGAATTTTTTTAATACGATTTTAATTCTTTTGCCGAACTATGTTTTATGAATAATAACACCCAACTAGTCTTGTAATTTTAGATCATTAAAATAATTATTACAGTAATTGCAGTTCAGTCAATATATTTTATTTTTATCTATAACTCTACACTTCTATTCTTTAATGTATACAAGGCGTATTTAATAACATAAATAAAAAGCACTAATATGCAATGTATATTTCAGATACTTTCGAGCCATCCTACACATAACTTCCATAAACGGCCAAATATTTAAAAAGTTTTTAGTAAAATTTGTCAATTTAAATGTTTGAAATTAATTCAAATTGAAGTGCTTTCTCTTTAAACTGTAGGATGGACTTATTAGTGCTCTTAAATTACTCATAATCTATGTGTTCGTAAAGTTTTCTAATGCTCGTAATTATCTATAATGGTCAAATGCATTAATCGGTTTTTTTGCTTTCAAATGCATTTTATTACCTACAACAGGTGCAGCAATTTAGATTCTTTTTAGAATATTCCGGGAGCAACATGTAACATTATGTCGATTAATCTTTTTATGTGCCTCAAGTCTTCCAAAGAGAAGAAAGCATCTCTCAATATGTTAGTTCTTAGTGAACTTTACAATTTTGTTCAACTATAAAAACGTCAAGATTAAAAATTTTAATTCAATTTGTGTTGTTTATTTTTGTAAGATTGCATTAAAATTATGTTAAAGGTGTTATGTGGTGCGGAAACGTTTAAAAGAAGCAGGAAGATGTTGAGAACACCCCAGAAAGGAAAATAAAATACAGGCAAGATAGATGATCTAACAACTTCGATCAAAGGACTATAGGAGATGAAGCGACTAAAATAACACCACTAAATCAAAAAGAAAAATCATCGTGCCACGTCGCAGAACGATCATGCACATTATTTACTCAGGTTACGCTACGCCCCACAATTTTATTTTAGTCTGATCAATACTCTAAATTAATGAAGAGAGTGATGTGATGAGTGGTACCTACCTAATTATGTTTTAGCTTTTAGTACATTATCAGCAATATTATTATGTTTCTTTACAATATAAAACTGTTTAACTTAAAAATGGTTTTTACTTATTTTATTTTCAAGTTTTTAGTTTTTCTAAAGTCTACTGTGTTCCACTTGCCAAGCCCTTTCATTTGATACCCATATTGAGAGGATTGAAAACTAAAAAATATGTAATCCGCCATCTTGTAGCGGCGGCCATCTTGGATTTTAAGTTTTCTATGATATACTATATTCGGCTAGTTAAGCCCTTTCATTTGATACCCATATTGAGTGGATTGAAAAAAAAAATGTAATCCGCAATTTTGTGGCAACGGCCATCTAGGATTTTGAAATTTTTCATAGTGAACTGTATTCTACTAGTTAAGCCCTTTCTTTCATTTGATAGCCATATTCAAGGAATTGAAAAAATATATATGTAATCCTACATTTTGTAGTGGCGGACATTTTGGATTTTGCACTTTTTTATGGCGTACTGTATTTTACTAGTTAGGCCCTTTCATTTGGTACCCATATCAAAAAATATATTATGTAATACATACTTCGTTCTGTGGTGGCGGCCATGTTGGATTTTGAACTTTTTTGTCGTGTCCTGTTGTCTAGTAGTTAACCCCTTTCATTTGATACCCACAGTGAGGAGATTGAAAACAATATGTAATCCGCCATATTGTAGTGGCGGCCATCTTGGATTTTGTACTTCTCATGGTGCACTGTATTCTACTAGTTAAGCCCTTTCATTTGATACCCATAGTGAGGGGATCAAAAAATATTTTTATGTAATCCGCCATTTTGTAGCGACGGCCATCTTTGATTTACAATGACGCTGGATATACATAATTGTATTGTCATCAGAACTAAAGGTGTGTACCAAACTTCAGATCAATCGGGTAAAATTTCAATTACTAGATTTACGACACAAGACACAAGACACAAACAAGGCAAGCTAAATAAAACGGTTTAATAAAAAAAAACAACAATACCAAATTATCAAAACACCAAAATATCAGATTGATAACAAATCATATTAAAGAAATATAAAATTTACGAAACCGGAAAACGTGAAATTATAGAAATCTACATAATATAAAACACAAACACTCACTGACTGACTGACTCACTCATCATGAAATCTTCGGATCCACTGAACTGATTGCACACTTACTTATTTTACAACGTCGGCGCGTCGAAACGGTTTTCAAAATTCCATTCGCTTGTCGCCCGAAATTCGGGTGGTATGTATTGGATTGGTAATTGAAATAATAAAAGTATATAAATTTAAAAAAATGTGTGTTGACTTTTTTAACTATAGGGGAAAGTAAGTATGCGGAAATAAAAGTAAAAATTTGGAAATAATTTTTTCCATGAACGCCTCAGTTCCCGTCGTCCGCGGTCGAACGCTTCATTTCCCGTTCGTTGACGATTAACGTGGCTGATGAACACTGGAGTCGGCGTCACCGTGACGGTTTAGTTTCGTGCACTGTTCAGAAAGAGCGCAAAGTGTACATAAAAAAGTTTTCATTTCAAAAAAAAGCCGTCACAGGTCGCCCTGCAGATGTTTTATTCGGAGAAAAGTGTCTTTTCGTGGCTCGTCTGTATTTGTCAAACCTTCAGACTTGCCACGAAAAGCCTTACTTTTGCTCCGAATAAAACAATTTTCTATTTTTTATTATTCTTATTATGTATAATATATTATACAGAATATGAATACAAAACAAATAAAAAAAATATCCGTAAACGTCACAAAAGTGGCAACTTACGTGTGTCTTCATTGAAAAAAGTAATTAGGCTCACAGGCTCAAGTAGACAAAAGGTGTTATTTTATGTGCTTAATCAAATAAAGTGACAAGGACTATAGATGATGAAATGCGTCTTCGTCATGGTTTTAAAGTAATTCTTTCAGCAGTATTTGTCGTGTCTAGCAATATTTACAGTAATAAAATCATCAGTGTGCTTTTCTCCAAACTCTTAATATGTATTTAACAAATTTGAGTTTTAGTATTTAAAAAAATGGAATATTGGTTAGAAAGTTGCTATGTGTGTTAAGTAGTTATGATTTGGTTATAATTAATATAATATTAACTAATTAATTAATTCTAAATATTGGTAAAATTTTTGATATCGGAAAAGTAGAAGTTTCGGAAATGGCTTAGACACGAGCTAATTAATAATTTAATATAATAAATGTTTCTATGTGCATAAACTGGTTCCAGAAATTCTCAAATCGGATAAGCCGTTCGGTCGCTACATGGGTTTTAAACAAGCGAGCCGCGAGAAAACAGGGGTTTGCAAGGGGACTGCCAGCCGCTGTCTGATGAGTTTAGAACGGGAATCTTTTGCGTGCGAATTTAACGAAATAGCAAATTAACAAATTAACAGAAAGCAAACAACGATAATTATAATAAATGAATAAAATATCAAAATAATAAATTAACACCAAAACAGATCAAAAAATCACATCACAGAAATATAAAATTAGCGAAACCATAAAACATGAAATTAAAGAATTTGTAATACAATTATCAAATTTATCAAAAATCAATAAAACATCAAATCACAAATTTTAAAAAAGTGTCAAAATGCCGAAATAGCATTTATTATAGAAATTTTGGGTTCAATTAATCAACAAAATGGAATAATATCAAGTGGACTAAAAACCAACAAAGCAAACGAAATAACTAAAAAAATATGAAGCTAACGAAATAGCAAATTATCAAATAAAGATCTAAATCATTTAACGAAATATCTAAATATCAGATTCACAAAATATAAAAACAACATATTAGTAAACGAATTAAAGAAAATTTTAACAAAATAACAAATTAATGGAATAGCAAATTAACTACATCATATGATCAGCAACATATCAAAAAAGTTCATGTAAAATCAGAACCACGCAATATAAAATTAACGAAAAATCACCACAAAATCAACAAATGTTGTGTTAACTTATTAGCTGAATTACATTCAGTTTTTTTTATCAAAGAATAATGCACACAACGCCATCTACTGGCATTATCGGAACCAGCATACAACTCTATGTTCATTTTTGTTTCTGTCATGTATCAGAGTTGGCGGATTTTTTTCGTTAATTTTTCCGATGTTTTAATAGTTGTTCGCCCCGCCAAAAAAAAAAAAAACAGTCAATCCGTTCTCGAGATATCATCAAAAAAATTGTGTGTTGAGTCCACGCGCAACAGAAGTGAAAGATTTGAGTTTACACGATTTTCATTTTTAAGGTACCCAGGGGGCGTCCTGTACCAGTGGGGCTTTGTTATTGTCGTTGTTCTGTACCAAGCTCCCCACCCCACTGTAATTTCTTCGATGTTTTAATAGTTATTCTGCTATTCGGGGCGGAAACAAATCCAACAAATCGGTCCATCCGTTCTTGAGTTATAAACCCAAGGGAGCCCCTGAATCCCCCTGTTCATGTTTTAATAGTTATTCTGCTATTTGGGGCGGAGACAAATCCAACATATCAAAGATGATAAAAATTAGTCCAGCCCAAGGGGCCCCCCTGGGCCCTCATGTTCATGTGAAAAATACTTTGCAAACTATTCTCATACCTACCAAATATACAAAAACAAATCATAAAAATCGATCCAGCCAAAGGCGACCTCCTGGGTCTCCATGTCGATGTTTTAATAGTTGTTCTGCTATTTATGGCGGAGACAAATCCAACAAATCAAAAATAATAAAAGCCGTTCATGAGTTATAAACCCAAGGGCCCCCCCTTGGCCCCATGTCCATGTGAAAAATAGTTTAGTTTACCACCTGTTCTCATACCTACCAAATATACAAAAAAACAAACACCGTGACACGAGATGTTTATATATTAGATAAAAATGAAATATTAAAACTTTTTAGTAAAGTAGTAGTTGAGGCAAAGAACGAACATCACAACGAAATATTAAATTGTCAAAAGAAAGAAGTGAAGATATCAGATTAATGTATGTATGTAATTATTGTAATCTTGCAATTAATATGTATGTAATTGTAATTGTAAAATCAAAGAAATACCATAATATAAAATTAAAGAATATAAAAATGTCAAATTCCGAAAGATCAAATGAACGAAGTATCAAATATCCCCAGAACGAAACAGCCAATCAACCAATATAATCGTGTGTCAATGTAATATATCAAACTAAGTTATAAAATATCAAAATTTCCGACAATTAAAATATAGAATTATTATCAAAATATTAGATACATTAAATAGAGAAATATCAAATTAACGAAATACTAAAACTGCACGTTTACGAAATAGCAAGATATCAGACTGACGCAATAATTTGCAATTACCCTCAACGACATCTGAAATCAAAATAACAAAACATGAAATGTCAAATTTAATGGTACCGCAATATTGACCAAGTTAACGAAAAAGATAAGATTAAATAACGAAACAAAATAAATACTATATGATCCACAAAACCTTTCATCAAAGGCGTCTATGAACCTCTTTTGTTTCAAAAACGTAGGGCGGATTATTAAATATCAAATGTCACAAGTGTCAAATGGACCTATCTCCGACATAACGACAAAGTACAACTTATATGACATTATAGCAGTTTAAAGGAGGATAACAAATGCTGCGCGATTTGACGGATTCCAGGGATTTTCTTAGTTAGTTGGTACTGATCTAGGGTACTAATGTAGTAGTTACACAAGCGCTGTCATTTGTCATATCACTGTCACAGTGTTATCAATATCGATTTTTTAGCTTGTGTTTTCGATTTATTTGTTTTGCGTTTTTTTAGGACTTTTGGTTCATTGTGTGTATTGCAAGTTGTAAATCACATTATATCGCTATGGATAATGGCTAATGATTTCACAACTGTCAAAGCTCTCCCATAGATGCCAAATATAAGATTCACCTGCAGCAATGTTGCCACTTTTACTTTGCTCTCCATTTGCGCGCGCAGTCCACGTGTTCAGTGACAGGTCCATTAAACGGTATTTTACGTATTCTAGCCTTAAAATTGTAGTAGTAAACGACACACATTTACGTTTACGTCGATTTCCATAGCAAAATATAAAAATAAACATGGATCGAACTATCAAACTGTCGAAAGGAAAAAATATCAAATTAACTTACAAACGTTCAAATTAAACGAAATATCTAATTTTGACAGATGAATTATAAATTTAGAAGAATGTATTTTGTAAGTAACTCAAGAAAGGAATAAAACATGAATTCTAATTCGAAAATTGTTGCATTTTTTCTATAAAAAAATTGTATATTACATTATAAGTGTGGTAGGTTCAATTTTACATCACGAAGTTTTAATATTGAAACACGACGCGAAGCGGAGTGTTTTAATAAAACTGAGTGATGTAAAATACCTACCACACACATAATGTATACAACTTTTTAGCCGATGACGAAGTTTTCCACTCGGCGCCCCCATTTAACAAAAATTATCGTTGCACCGAAGTTACATTCACATTATTGACATAAAGATAGGTACAGGATAGTGTGACGGACGCGGATTTTGCCCAAAGGGATACGGGAGTTGTAGGAATGCATAAATAGCATAAATAGGGCACAATTCCTAGAAATATGTTTTTCGAGTGTTTTGTTGACTTACCTTAACTTTTTCATTATCTTATTCTTGACGTGTTTTACTTTTAGTTCAATGACTTCACCAATTTTGCCATATTATTGTATTTTATGAGAGTAATAATCGCAATAAATTAACATTTTTAGATTGAGTGACATTGTAAATTGACAAGGTAAATAGGCAACTGAGATGCTTACTATTTATACCACGAGATGGTGCGCCTTCGAGTGTCTTTAAATTGGTCATTATTATATCTTAGAAACTTATTCAAAGACAGTTAAGTGCGGTATATTCTTTCAAAATATACGACCAATATTTATCATAAAGGATCTTTTTTTTTGCGCGTTTCTTAAAGAAGAAAATTTTGAACTATTTTACCGCTTAAAGGCGGTAGGTGACAGCTTCAATGTATAAAAAATGGGTTACCATGGCTGTCTAAAATGTGGTAGAACGTATTCTACAACTGTCAAGGCTAAAAACGTCAATTTGTGTTGTCAATTTTTGTAATATGCATAAAATAAAATGTTATAATTATAGAAATTGCATTAAAATTATGCGAAATAGGAAATTATCAAGTAAAGATCTAAATTATTTAACGAAATATCTAAATATCAGATTCACAAAATATAAAAACAACATATTAGTTAACGAATTAAAGAAAATTTTGATTTAACAAAATAACAAATTAATGGAATAGCAAATTAACTATATCATATGATCAGCGACATATCAAAAAAGTTCATGTAAAATCAGAACCACGCAATATAAAATTAACGAAAAATCACCACAGAATCAACAAATGTTGTGTTAACTTATTAGCTGAATTACATTCAGTTTTTTTATCAAAGAATAATGCACACAAGGCCATCTACTGGCATTATCGGAACCAGCATACAACACCATGTTCATTTTTGTTTCTGTCATGTATCAGAGTTGGCGTTACATACGGATTTTTTTCGTTAATCTTTTCGATGTTTTAATAGTTATTCGCCCCGCCAAAAAAAAAACAGTCAATCCGTTCTCGAGATATCATCAAAAAAATTGTGTGTGGAGTCCACGCGCAACAGAAGTGAAAGATTGGAGTTTACACGATTTTCATTTTTAATGTCACCAGGGGGCGCCCTGTACCAGTGGGGCTTTGTTATTGTCGTTGCTCTGTACCAAGCTCCCCACCCCACTGTAATTTCTTCGATGTTTTAATAGTTATTCTGCTATTCGAGGCGGAAGCAAATCCAACAAATCGGTCCATCCGTTCTTGAGTTATAAACCCAACGGAGCCCCTGAGTCATGTCATGTCATGTTTTAATGTACGTGAAACTCAAAATATGTTAATGGGTGTGCGCGCGCATAACTTTGAGATTAAAGTCGAAATTTTGAGATCAAAGCCAGAATTTCTAGATTAAAGTCGAAATAATAAAAAAAAAGTTATGTCCTCTCTGCGCCTTCGTAGATGAGAGTAGTTTTCCCCCAAAACATGTTCCAATTGTAATTTTGTTTATTAAAGTTTGTGGAGTTCCACTTGAATATATTTAAATTTTAATGCAAAATATAAAGACAGTCAAAACGAATAAAAAGAAAGTATTTACCGAGTGATTCAAAGTAACTTTATTCAAAAAAACCCTTTGGGAACAAAAATAATTGTTCACACCGTCACGACGACGATCCTGGCACTGGTTTTCTGCGGTTTCCCAGAGTTGTAACACAAATGCGGGGATCAACTCAAACGCCGCAGCCGTGTCTGAATGCAAAGCACATGAATGGCTCTAAAAGATCCTGGACTCCCTCCCCTGAAAAGGCAACAGCCTATAGCAGCGGGCCGTCAGTTGAAATGACCTTCAAATTTAACAGACATGTGACACACCAAAATATCAGCTAGATCTGATTTCACAAATTGACGCAAACTGTCAATTTCGACAACAAAATATGAATGAAAATAAAATATTAAATTAGCGAAGTCTAGAATTTACGAAATACATAGTTACATATTAAATTCACAAAATGGCTAAATGTCAAATCGACGCACTATCAATTTAACGAAATATCAAAATACCAAAATAACAGACAAATCACATCAGAAAAATATCAATATATCGAATCAGCGAGATGGCAAAACGATTCGTGAATATGTTTGTAAATTGTAAACAAATATACGGAGAGTGAAACATTTTCGGAATTCCTCTAAAACACTGTCAAAGAACCTGTTTTAACAATCTCATTTTACCACTTCAACCTTACTTGTGTTTGTGAAGGACACTCGTACGTGCATTCATCTTTACGCAACTAGAAGTTAAACGTTTTAAATGTGATCTAGAATGTCCCAAGTTGCGAAATCCAATTATGTATAATCCAAGACAAATGTGTGGCCCCGATGTACCCAACACATGTAGTGTTGCATGGAAGCAGATAAGACGATTCGCAAACGCGAAACGGTTCTCACGATGTTTCGCCATTAGAGATTTGGGTTCGGCCCCCACGTCCAATAAAAGTTCGATTTCTGATTACTTGAAAAATATGAAAATTTTCAGCGAAGGTCGCAGAGTTGCACCACAGTGTGTGCATTATGAGTTTTGAAATTAATCCTGCATTGTTCCCGCCAATTAACGCCGAGCGTTTGCGGCGACCCACTTCAGAAGGCGATTCGGATGTAGCGAAAACGTGAAAAGTACCGTACCGGTTTAGGAGATTTCTCAAGTGGATTGCGACCGCTGAATCACTGACGTAATTAAGAACTCAAGATGTTATCTAATTTCTGCTGTCAAATAAAGGTGCAAAAAACTTTCGTCCGTAAATAAACGTAACCTCGATTTTGACTTTTGTTCGTCTCGACTTTCATGCAATAATTTGTCACTTTGTTAAAAATTAATTGCAGCACTGCTCTCTAATTGCATTGTTATTTTTAATTTCAATAACAACAATTTAGTGTCGCAACAATCGTGCAACTATCGAATAATAAATCAATACCGTTAATTCTATTTGCCAACTCATCTCGAAGATATCCATAAGTGATCGGACGGACATTCTTGTTGCGCAAGAGCGCGCCGATGCTATCGGCCCATATAATGTTTATAAGTTTTGTAGCATAGTCTGAGAGCAGTGGCTTGTGAAATATGGTTCCCTTTTGAACTTTTTCCCGGTTTGTATGTAAAACTGCGATTTGTTCGCATCATCTGTGAAATGCCTCTAAATAGAGCAAATCGAGGCCAATTTGCATACAATTGTCCTCGAAACACTCCCTTGAGGGGTTGTGCTATTGTTGAAAAGTGGAAGGTCACGAAGATGTCGCTGTTAGGTAATGATGATTTGTCTTGGTGATCTCGCGTATCACCTTTTGTATTGTATTGCCGAAATTAAGGCGCATTCTTCACGAAGCCGACGTTAAATGGTTCCGTGGGATCGGTGTGATATTGATCTTTGAAACGATATCTGTGTCATAATATTTCATCGTACCATAAATGGTTAAGGTTTATTTGTAGTCATCAAATTGTCATGCCCCGGTCCATTTGAGTTTGTGAAAAAAATTCAATATACACCATCGAGAAATATTTATTATTCGTGCACAAACTACATCGTACCTGCTGATCATATGTAATAAAAATTACTCAACTGAATTTGACGAATTCAACTATACTGAGACGACGGCGCGACGGCCCGGAAGCGGATGATGTCATGATGATCTTACCACGTATGGTAACGTAATTAATCTGGAATAGTCCACATGAGAACGTCTGGGAATAATTGTTCACATGGGATGCTCTCATGAGTCTAGAAGACTCTGTGGCGGTGATCTCATGCTATACCACGCTCGTACAAGAGACTGATCTCATTCTTCTGGAATGATCCATTGCGCCGAAAACATGATCTCATGATTCCGGGAATAGGAGAAATCGAGAACGCTGGGAGCGGTATAAGAAGAGATCAAACGACGGAGCGGGGGAGTCTTATCGAAGCATCGTGAACAAGTGGTCAGCGCGTGTTATTGTGGAAGTTTACACATAGTGAAAAGTTAGTCTTACTGTTAGTCTTTTTAATAAAAGTTAGTAGCTACGGTGTGCACCAGAATTTTCTTTAAATCCTCGAACCCGCCCGGCTCAGGCTACGTTACAATACCATCTCGTAGAAGAGATAACATGAAGCCATAAAACATGTTCTGTTGTTTAATAAAGTTGTTATTTCTTTAAACGTCAGAAAAACGTGACATTGTATACGTCAAATGACAAATGACAAATGGCCATTTTGTCTGCCGCTCAATTGAAAAAGCGTGTGCTTTGAAAAGTTTTCATGTCATTTAATTATGTCACTGAGGTTAGTAAACTGTCAAATAGCATGTAAAAAAAATTCATGTTTTATTCGGAGAAAAGTGGCTCGTCGTGGCGCGTCTGTATTTGCCTACAGGCTTACCACAAAAAGCCTCACTTTTGCACCTAATAAAACAATCTACTATTGTGAGAAAACAGAGCGTATCAAAAATCGTAATTTTGGGTTAGGATTTTCAAACTCTGTACATTTACCGCCTTTCATGTCGGGGGAGAATTTTTATTAGTTCATGAGTCTCTCATTAGTCAGCGCGTATAGTAAATTTGAATTCTGTTTGGTGAATTTTGTCCCGTGTTGACGTCACAGAAAGGCGCGCTTTTCAAATAAGACAAATGTTTCGAATTCTTTTTACCTATTGTGGGACGATCCCATTGTTATTAACAAAAAGCTAAAAAAAATTGGGGGTTTAGTTTTTTGGTAATAACACAAAAACTATAAGTGATAGCAAAAATTGGAAAAAAGATTCAAAAAAATTTATTGGGTCGCAATTTAAGAATGCCACATTTGCAGTTTCATAATTTCATAAACTTTTCACATTTTATATTTTCAGTTCCACAATTTTTAAACTCAGATTTATGATAAATCCGATTTTAAATTATGAAACTGTTTCAAAGTTTTACATTTTAATAATTTTAGTTTTACATTTTCAAAATGCCAATTTCATAAATTCATAATTCTAAATTTTATACTTTCACATTTTCATAATTTTTGGTTCCAAAGTTTTATAATTTCCGTTTGACTTATTCACTTTTTAAAGTTCAAAAATTCATAGTATAGCAATTTGAGAATGCAACATTTTTGGTTTCATAATTTCATTAAGTTTCACATTTTCATAGTTTCAGTTTCACAGTTTTCTAATTCAGGTATGATAAATCCGATTTTAAATTGCGCACTTAAATTATGAAACTGTTAACAATTAACAGTTTCATAATTTTTAACAGTTTCATAATTTTACTTTCACAAATTCATGATTTTGCCATGAATTTTCACTAATTCATGGTTTTAAAATTTCACAATTTCAAGACTTCACACTTTTAGCTCCAATGTGTTTCATTGTTGATCTGGCTCATTTCATATTTCACGATTTCAAAGTTTTACATTTTCATAATTTCAGTTTTACATTTTCATCATATCAGTTTCATAAATTTATAATTCTAAATTTCACATTATCACGGCTTCAAAATTTTATTTACAATTTTTTTTTTATAATTTCGGTGTATTAATTTTTACAATTTTACAAATTCATTGTATCGTAATTTGAGAATGTCACTTTAGCGATTTCATAATTTCACAAATACATAATTTCGAAAAATTATTCACAATTTTCTAACCCAGATTTGATAAAATCGATTTTAAATTTTGCACCTAAAGAATTTCATAATTTTAGTTCCATAATTTCTCGCAATTTAATAATGCCAAACTTGCAGTTTTATAATTTCAAAAACTTTCACATTTCGTATTTTCAGCTTCACAATTTTCTAATTCAGATAATTATGATAAATCCGATTTTAAGTTTCGCACTTAAATTATGAAACTGTTAATAGTTAACAGTTATCAGTCTCATAATTTTAGTTCCAGTTTCATAATCTTGGTCTGAATAATTCATTTTCACGATTTCACAAATTCATAGTTTTAAAATTTCACAATTTCACGGCTTCACAATTTTAAATCCATGGTGTTACAATTTTGAACTGGCTCATTTCAAGTTTCACGATTTCAAAGTTTTAGATTTTCATAATTTCAGTTTTACATTTTCATCATATCAGTTTCATTAATTCATAATTCTAAATTTCACATTATCACGGCTTCAAAATTTTATTTTCAAAGTTTTATCATTTCCGTTTGACCTATTTACTTTTCAAAGTTCAAAAATTCATAGTATCGCAATTTGAAAATGCAACATTTTTGATTTCATAACTTCATTAAGTTTCACATTTTCATATTTTCAGTTTCACAATTTTCTAATTCAGGTACATAATATGATAAATCCGATTTTAAATTGCGCACTTAAAGTATGAAACTGTCAACAGTTAACAGTTTCATAATTTTAGTTCCACAAATTCACGATTTTGCTCTGAACTTTCACTAATTCATTGTTTTAAAATTTCACAATTTCAAGACTTCACACTTTTAGCTCCAATGTGTTTCACTGTTGATCTGGCTTATTTCATATTTCACGATTTCAAAGTTTTACATTTTCATAATTTCAGTTTTACATTTTCATCATATCAGTTTCATAAATTCATAATTCTAAATTTCACATTATCACGGCTTCAAAATTTTATTTCCAAAGTTTTTTTTTATAATTTCGGTTTATTAATTTTTACAATTTCACAAATTCATTGTATCGTAATTTGAGAATGCCACATTAGCGGATTCATAATTTCACAAATTCATAATTTTGCAAAATGATTCACAATTTTCTAACCCAGATTTGATAAAACCGATTTTAAATTTTGCACCTTAACGGTTTCATAATTTTAGTTCCAGTTTGATAATTTCTCTTTGACTTTGACTATTTTTAGTTTCACAATTTTCTAATTCAGATAATTTAAAGTTTTTCATTTTCATAATTTCAGTTTTACAATTTTGTCATCTTTATGTCATAAATTCATAATACTATATTTCAGTTTCATAATTTTTGATTACAAACTTTTATAGTTTCTGTTTCACTTATTCATTTTCAAAAAGTTCAAAAATTCATAGTATCGCAATTTGAGAATGCCGCATTTTTAGTTTCATAATTTCAGAAAGTTTCAATTTTCATATTTTCAGTTTCACCATTTTCTAACCCAGATTTGATGAAGTCGATTTTAAATTTTGCACCTAAATAGTTTCATAATTTTAGTTCCAGTTTGATAATTTCTGTTTGACTTATCCATTTTTGCAATTTCAAAAATTCATAGTATCGCAATTTATAAATGCCACATTTTCAGTTTCATAATTTTAAAAACTTTCATATTTCATATTTTCAATTTCACAATTTTCTAATTCAGATATGATAAATCTGATTTTAAATTTCGCACTTAAATTATGAAACAGTTAACAGTAACACTTTCATAATTTTAGTTCCACAAATTCATAACTTTGGATTGATTAATTCATTTTCACGATTTCACAAATTCATAGTTTTAAAATTTCACAATTCCACGGCTTCACAGTTTTAGCTCCATAGTGTGACAATGTTGATCTCTCATTTCGAATTTCACTACATAAAATTTTTACATTTTTATAAATTCAGCTTTACAATTTCATCATATCAATTTCATAAATCCATAATTCTATATTTTACACTTTCACAGTTTTATAATTTTAGTTAGTTTTATAATTTCTGTTTGACTTATTCATTTTTACAATTACAAAAATGCATAGTATGTATCGCAATTTGAGAATTCCAAATTTGCAGTTTCATAATTTCATAAAGTCTCACATTTTCATATTTTCAGTTTCACAATTTTCTAATTCAGATTTGATAATTGGTTAGTTTTAATATTCGGACTTAACAGTTAACAGTTTCATAATTTCAATTTTACAATTTCATCGTGTTGTTAATTTGATAAATTTATAATTTTAAGTTTCACACCTTCAGTTTCACAATTTTAGTTTAAAAGTTTGTTTGACATTCATTTTTACAATTTCAAAAATTCATATTATTGCAATTCGAGAATCCCAAATTCCATAATTTCACAAATATAACATTCATTATGTCTATTGGATAAATTCATATTTGTAAATTTCAGTTTCATAATTTTAGTTT
Source organism: Diaperis boleti (assembly GCA_963583935.1). Lineage (NCBI taxonomy): Eukaryota > Metazoa > Arthropoda > Insecta > Coleoptera > Tenebrionidae > Diaperis > Diaperis boleti. Next base: position 13,968,614 of record OY757242.1, read on the forward strand.
CAAAGTTTTATAATTTCAGTTCGACTTACTCATTTTGAATATAAAAAATTCAGTTTTCCAATTTGACAATGCCATAACTGCTGTTTTATAATTTCACAAATTCATAATTTCGCAAAATTTTACATTTTAATTTTTTTAGTTTCGCAATTTTTTAAGGCATATTTGATAAATTCGATTTTAAATTTCGCACTTCAACAGTTTCATAATTACGTCTTCAAAGTTTCACATTTTCAGAATTTCAATTCCATCGTGTCGCCAATTTAATAAATTCATAATTTTAAATTTCACAGATTCACTGTTTCATAATCTTAGTTCCAGTGTAATAAGTTTGTTTTGACATTAATTTTTATTTCAAGAATTCATATTATCGCCATTTGACAATCACACATTTGTAGTTTCATAATTTCACAAATTTCACATTTTCAAAATTTCAATTTTACAATAATTATTTCAGTTGATGAATTCATAATTTTAATTTTCACATCTTTAGTTTCATAATTTCGTTTTGACATTAATTTTTACAATTTCAAAAATTCATATTTTCGCAATTGGACAATCACACATTTGCAGTTTCGTAATTTCACAAATTTCACATTTTCATAATTTCAATTTTACAAATTATTTCAGTTGATGAATTTATAATTTTAAATTTCACGTCTTCAAATTTTCACATTATCTTAATTTCGGTTTAGAATTTCATTGTGTCAGTTTGATAAATTCATATTTGTAAATTTTAGTTTCATAAAGAGGAAATTTCGGATGAAAAACTTCCAACTCCCGGAATTCTGTCTCCATTATTAATAATTCTAATTAAATTAAATGTTGAAAATAGCCATAACGGGATGCGCTCGCCGCCTCTGAAGAGAGTACGTAATTTTTTTTATAGTACATATTAAATATCAATTTAAAAATTTGAATAAATTGTGGTTTGTTCTAACACTTGATGGAATGAGATTCCTATGGAAAAATCGATTTAACTTAATTTTTCATTAATTAATAAACAAAATTTTATGGAACCTCCGCTTTTATTGAAGACAAGAAAAAATGTTTAAAAAATTTACCTATAATTTTTTCACTTCTTGGAGCCTTTCTTATACAGGGTGTTATGGAAGTCCTAACAGAAAATTTAACCACAAGTAGAACTCGTCAAAATAAATATATATATATATATATTTTTTTGCAAACGCTCCCTTACGGAGTTACAATTAAGAATAGAAGAATAAGAACCCATAAAACCAATACCCGCCTATGGACCCACGTTCATTGATTGTCAGGAATGCACAAAAACTACCCGATAAACGAATCGAAATAAAAACTGTTTAAATGGAAACATGATAATCATAATATTGAAGTTGGTTCGTATGTAATAATAAACTCCCTAACTTACATCAGGGATACTCCTTGTTGTTGGACGTACGATAAACGATAAATGTTGACACACCGACACTTCGTATACACGTCAAAACACATCTTCGAATTAAAATTTAAACACATATATTCAAGTCTAACATCTTCAAATACTTAAAAAATTTCAGGTTCAAATGCCAAAACGCGATTACATCTGGGACCTCCGAAATCTAGAGTTGGAGAAGAAAATTTGCCATAATATAAACTGTTAGAAACTGTTGACTAGTTACATATTGACTAGTTTAATATTAAAAAAAAATCCCATTTTGTTGTCCCGAGGAAATGATTTGTCAAAAAAAAATCTTAGAAACATTTTTTTTTGTTTATAATATTTTATTAATATTTTGAATGTTTAAATAATTAGTTAAGAAATCTTTCGTTTTTTAAAAATCATTTGCATTTCTTAATGAAATAGAAATTATTGTTTATTAACAATGCAATTTGTTATAAACAAAATCCAAACTTTGTACCCACCGTAGTTCATTATTTATATGCAATTGTTTATAAAAAAAATGTTTTCTACTTCTTACAATTTTAATATCTTATAAACAAATGAAGTTAGGACAAATTTGATTCAAGACAATTAAAGGCTTAGTAAACTTTGTACCGACTCAGAATCAATAAACGTTGTGTTAACTTGTTAGCTGAATTAAATTGAGTTTTTTATCAAAGGATAATGCAAACAGCCCCATCTACTGGCATTACCGGAACCAGCATACAACGCCATGTTCATTTTTGTTTCTGTCATATATCAAAGATGGCGTTACATACGGATTCTATACAAATTGTATGAGAACATTTTTTTTGTTAATTTTTCCGTTGTTTTAATAGTTATTCGCCCCCGAAAAAATCAGTCAATCCGTTTTCGAGATATCATCAAAAAATTTGTGTGTGGAGTCCATGCGCAACAGAAGTGAAAGAGTTTCCTCCTTAAGAATCGATTTTTATTTTTAAAGCCCGGTACGACAAATTTTAGTCGGCGTCATTTGTTATTGTCGTTGCCCTGTACCATAGAGGCCCCCCTGTTCCCAGGGGGCGCCCTATACCAGGGGGCTTTGTTATTGTCGTTGCCCTGCAGCGAGCTCCCGTCCCCTGTAATTTTCCGATGTTTTAATAATTGTTTTCTTAATCGGGGCGGAGGCAAATCCAACAAATCAGTCCATCCGTTCTTAAGTTATAAACCCAAGGAGGCCCCTGAGCTCCCCTGTCCATGTTTTAATTCTTATTCTGGTATTCGCGGCGGAGACAAATCCAACAAATCAAATATCATAGAAGCCCCCTGCCCCCCCCATGTCCATGTAAAAAATACTTTACGACCTATTCTCATACCTACTAAATATACACAAAAAAAAATCATAAAAATCGGTCGAGCCGAAAAAGCGGTCCAGACGGAGGGGGCCCCCTGGGCTCCCATGCCCATGTGAAAAATACTTTACCACCTATTCTCATACCTACCAAACATACAAAAAAAAATATTCATAAAAATTGGTCGAGCCGTTTCGGAGGAGTTCTACCACAAACATCGTGACACGAGATTTTGATATATTAGATTATAAAACTATTCAAAAAAAAAGTGTTCCAGTCTTTAACTATAATTGTTTATGAAATATTGGGATTTATTTAAATAATTTCAGCAAATCGTGCATTCTCGAGTAGCACCCCTCTTTGACTTTGTCTTTGAACTCTTTTGTTACACAATCCATAATTAATTCGACAATATAACTAACTACTTCTTCTAAACAAGAACTCGGTAGTGAGAATTCTTTATCATTGATTTGATTGTATGGGGAAATTCTCATACTCATGTTTCATTAAAAAGTGACAGCACTAATCAGCGAAAGTGACTAAAATCCGCAGTTTATTGGTGCAGCTGATGGCTAGACAGAGATAAGTAAATCTGTATTTGAGGAGTAGGTATTTCAGTGTTCGGCCTTCACACCGTGTCTCAATTTATAAAAATCTATAGTTACTCCAATCTAATACAAACGCGAAATATTTCAAAATCATGTATCAGTAAGTTTTTGTATTAAATTTAGAATTGATTTGCATTCATTATTGGTATCAATGGAACAACCTTTGGCAAACTTAATTTGATTTATTGCAATTTCAAATGTGCAGATGTACTGGTCGCTTTAGGGTAAAACTACTTTCGTTTCTTTTTTGGAAAGTCGATATATAAATCATAATATGCATACCAGATTGTATACTGACTGCATTCGTTTTAGAACTAGTTTATGACATATTTATTAATACAGATACATTTTACCTACTCATTTGTAATATTACCTGGGGCATGGATCCTGAAAAAAAACGCCGATGCCTCCAGAATTCATATGTACAAACAAAAAATGTCGTGGTCAGTGTCAGTATTTGCTAAATAACTTTTAACTCAACTTCTAACACGTTCATTAAATCACATACAATTTTCCTCCCAGTTAACCTTCCTAACTGATTTATTTCCTCTCGTTAATTTGTCGTCTGTGACAGTGGTATTTGAATTAGATTATTTCCTTCATTGAGAACTCAAACACGGTAAATTATTTTTAGACGACTGCATATGGAAGTAACCTCATCTACGAAGCAACCTACTTGTCGAAAGTTGACATTATCACCACAGTTACAATCTGAAATATGCCGGAACGCTTCCGGTTCTATATCACGACTCTTCCGGTTGGACAAGGAGGCGAAAAAGACACAAAAGACAAAAAACGAGACAAGATCACACTTTTGGCAAAAAATACCAAAGAGATCAAAAACACTAAAGAAACAACAAAAAAATAAAAGGGACAAAAGGCACCAAAGAGATAGATACCGACAGATATACAAATAGTCCAAAAAAGGAAAAGAGACAAAAGAGGCCAATGAGAGCAGAGAGATAAGAAAATCACTCTGACTTAAAAGATTAAAGGGACGATATAAAATACTAGAGAGATCAAATAAACCAAAAACACCAAGAAAACCAAATAGATTTATACTAAAGTGAGTAAATAGACAAAATGGACAAAGAGACAAAGAGACAAAGAGTTGGAAGGCACCAAAAAGAACAAAGAGGGAAAGAGACTAAAGAGAGGTAAAATGCAAAAGAGATGGAAAAAATATATAAATAAAGCAAGAAGGACCAAAGAGTCAAAAGGATAAAACAAAAAAAAAAGTTAAAAAGAGGCCAAACAATCAGTAGAGCCCAAAGAGATGACTACTGGGACAATAGATACTGAAAAGATCAAAATACAAAAGAGACAAAAAGACAAAGAAAGAAAAGTGACGAAATATATAACAAATAAACCAATGAGACTACAGAGAGTGAAGAAATAAAAGGGAGATAAGACCAAATATACTAAAAAATTTAAACGGCTAAAGTAGCCATAGAAATTAACGGAACAGAATAAAATAATAAAGGGACAATAAAATAACAAAATAAACAAAACATACTAAAAGTAAATGTGACCAATTAAAAGGGCTACCTGAATCAAGAAAAAAGATAGGGGATTTCCATTTAAAAAAAATATCGATGACGTCATCACTCGAAAACAATTATATATATTATAAACAAAAATTGACCAGTCCAAAGATTTTTTTTAATTTATTGGACTTATTAAGTTCCCCATTAAATTCTGTAAAAAATAATTTTCAGCGCCAAGGCAACCCTCGTTTTTGCGGCGATTATCTCGAAACCCATTAGTGGGAGCAAAATTGTAGAGCACTTTTTTTCTGTAAAAGTTCCATATTGAATAAAACATTTGCAATAAATTGTTATTGGTAAAAAACCCGGGTGGACTAATTTTTGTCTTCGCGCTGAAAACCACTAATTTTCCAACGTCATATTTGAGGCAAAAACTTCACGAGACCAATTTTATGCAGAATTTAATGAAGAACATACTAAGTCTTATAACATATTCTCGTCGGAGTTACCGTGTACGAGAAAAATGCAGAAAAGCTTCATGACGTCACGGATTTTTATTTGGATCCTTGCTGGGAATTCATAACCAAAATTTCAAAACTTTATAAATTATATTTCTTCTAAAAAGTCTAATTTGCTTGGTCTATAAATTATTTGCAGATTTCTTTTTACGATTTTAGAAGAGTTCAAAATGTCAAGAAATTTTAGGATTTTTAGAATTTTGAACATTTTTTTAAGACATTTTAGTACTCCCCATTGTTTTATTACAAATAATTAAATATCCGGACCATAAAATACATAATATTAATATACCTTCAATACGGATTAGCGCAGGCTCGGATTTAGATTTACTTAGTGATAAAAATCTTTTAGCGTTTGTTATAATGTAACTATAACTATGTATCTGCATAATGTTATGCATATGTCTCACTTTCGACAGTAGTCACGAAAACTACTATAAAACTATTCTATATAATTTCTATTCAAACAGGTCTAATTATGAAACATGGAACATAATATTTATTTCATTGACTATCTGACCCGGCGAATCTTGTACCACCTCAGAATCAATAAATGTTGTGGCAACTTATTAGCTGAATTAAATTCGTTTTTTTTTTTATAAAAGGATAATACACACAACGTCATCTACTGACATTACCGGAACCAGCATACAACGCCATGTTCATTTTTGTTTCTGTCATATATCAATGATGGCGTTATATACGGATTCCATACAAAATATATGAGAAAATTTTTTTCGTTAATTTTTCTGATGTTTTAATAGTTATTCGCCCTCGAAAAAAGTCAGTCAATCCATTCTCGAGATATCATCAAAAAATTTGTGTGTGGAGTCCACGCGCAACAGAAGTGAAACTTGGGAGTTTACTCCTTAAAAATCAATTTTGATTTTTAAAGCCCGGTACGACAAATTTTGGTGGCCGGCATTATTTGTTGTTGCCCTGTACCAGGGAGGCTTTGTTATTGTCGTTGCGCTGTACTTAGCTCCCCGCCCCCTGTAATTTTTCCGATGTTTTAATAGTAATTCTGCTATTCGGGGCGGACGCAAATCCAACAAATCAAAGATCATCAAAATCGGTCCGGCCCAAGGGGGGGGCTGGGGGCCCCCTGGTCCATGTGAAAAATACTTTACGACCTATTCCCATAACTACCAAATAAAAAAAAAATCATAAAATCGGTCGAGCCGAAAAATCGGTCCGTCCCAAGGGGGGCCCCTGGGTCCCCATGTCCATGAGAAAAATAATTTACCACCTATTCTCATACTTACCAAATATATATAAAAATCGGTCGACCTGAAAAATCGGTCCAGCACAAAGGGGGCCCCTGGGCCCCCATGTCCATGTGAAAAATACTTTACGACCTATTCCTATACCTACCAAACATAAAAAAAAAATCATAAAAATTGGTCGACCCGAATATTCGGTCCAACCCAAGGGGCCCCCCTGGGCCCCCATGTACATGTGAGAAATTGTCTTAAACCATCCCTGTATTTTGACTTACAAAACAAAAATTATATATATTCAAATCGGTAAAGCCGTTTTTGAATTTTAGCGTGACATACGAACGGCGATTCATTTATATTTATATATATATATATTGGCACTACTAACTTTTGACAATTGTCAAAGTGACTTTTCAAAAAAACGGTAACAGAATGGTGAATGGAGTTAACAGCTGAATTGAAGATGCGGGAGAACACTTTGAACATTTGCTGTAATTCTCAATTATTCTACATTATCTGTTAGTCTTTTATTTTCATGAGAAACATAAACGTCACAATGTTTACGATAACCTCAAATTTTACTGTCAGTCTAATCTGTGAGTCAATTTGCAGGCTGGACCATTGCATAATAAAAAAGCGGCCTACTCTAATTTGTTCACAGCGGATGATGTCATCACTCCAAAATGTTCTCTAGACGGCGGTCGCAACGGAAGGAGGAAGTCATCATTCCAGAACAGAAGAAATCGAGAACACTAGGAGGGAAATAAAAAAGGAACGAACGACGTAAAAATTCAGTAGTGTACTCGAAGAGCAGTAAACAAGAAGTGAGTCAGCGAAGAACCAGAGTTATTCCGTGCAAATTGTGCATAGTTTAAGCTCAGGCAACGTTACAGTTAGTTCTATTATATTAAAAGCGAACGCCTCAAATTTCAACAATTCAATTTCAATTATCGCATACGTGGAAAGTGAGAACGCTATATGAAGCATCTATGAGGAGGAGCAGTGGAAACGTATATTGTGAAACAATTGTGTTTTCACCGCCAAATTGGCGATTAGGGCGTGAACGATTGCTTAAAAAAATCGTATCTTCCCAAGAATGTTTTATAGCATTTTTAATTGTGACGGATTTTGATGACCGAAAAAATTATTTTGACGGATTTTTGAAAGAAGCTGACAGCAGGCTTATCGGAATTTCAAAATTATTGTTGCCAATAATAACGAGAAGAAAATACTCATTTGAATTTAGCAAGTTTGATTTTACCAATATCATTTTAATTTTAACCATTAATATTAAAATGATTATACCAAAGATCAAAAAACCATCTAGCAGATACTGTATGAAGATAAATAATTTTATCTTCTCTGTAACATTACATATTTCTTTACTTTTTTTTGTTGTTCGGTTAGTTGTTTTGGGTGAACTTCGCCGTGAAGGGATTGCTGGGTTGGGGCATCCTAGAGAAATTTACCACCAAGGAGATGTGTGTATTAAACCGCTTGTTCTTTGTGTTATGTCTGTAGGTCCATTGCGACGTTGAAAGTCGGCCTAAAATACCAGGCTTGCGCAGTAGCGTTTCGGTGGGAATTTTTCAACAAGGTTGTTCCGGTTTAGAAAAAGACATTCTGGTTCGTGTGGATAAGTAAACGTGGTGGCATAAATTTCTAAAGGCGAAAGGGGTCAAGCCAACCGTTTACGGAAAATAAGTGATTCATTTCGATTTGTGAGGATTAAAATAACCACCGAATAGTTGTCGCTCGTTTGTGGTTTTCGACCACGTTTTGTTCGTCGGAAAAATCATCATCCCTCATTAGAGGTAATTGATGCGGTTGCTTAAGGGGATTTTCTTCCTTTTAGGGTAACATTGTCACCAACAAAACGAATCTGGATTTGGTCTACATCGTAGGGTGCTGTGCTTGTTAGGAATCTCTTACGTTCTTTCGAGGATTAATTCGTACGAGGGGCTGGAGAATCGTTCGTTGTCGTCTCACCCTGCAAGACACCCCATCGCACCAACCAACGTTCTCGAGACCAGATAAGCCATCTTGTGTCATTTAATTCCTTACATTCTATTTGTCTATTCGCCCATCGCAATAACATTAAGTATCTGATCGTGTAACACAAAACTAATCGTATTGTCGTGTTGTCGTGATCAGTAGTTAAATTAACTAAACCAATTCTGCCACGTTTTTAGCTAAAACCGGACGTACGTTATAAATCAAGGTCATCATTAATTTTATGAGTAGTAAATATGTGTTGTGTTAATAGCCTGAATTCGGCGGACGAATTTACCAATTATTGACTTAAGACTGTTTAATTTTATTTATTTCAATTGTCAACTTAGAAATATGTTTATTTAAATTAAATTATTTATGAAAGTTTTCCAGTTTTTCAAGTACATTTCTAATTTCTGCTATAAAAACTGGTGGCACTCACTAAACTTTTGAAAAGAAAAAAAAACAATCAACCCACCCCATTTTCATCGAGTTAGATTTGGAGCGGTACCAAAAATTTTGGTACGTAACAACTGGTACTAAAATCTGTATTAATGTAAATTTAATTATAGAGGTCGACCAGGACGTTCTACTAAAATGTTAAAGATGCATTGATATCCATCTTTAGATTTATGTATATTCATTATGTTAACTAGACATTGAAGAATATGAAAATTAAGAATAATACATAGATAAAATCAAATTTTAACATTATATTCAATGTAGATAAATATAATGGTGTCATTGTACACTCTTATGCTTCCATAATATCCTTAATTTCCTCACTTTTACCTTTTTTATAATCTTAATGTGCAATTTAGTTACTTTACCCGTTACACTAATTGTGAAATACTACGAGTACCTACCTAATTTATTTTAAGCAATCCAGATTATACATTGTCTAATAATAACATAATATTTGAACAGAGTTGGTATTCAAAACTATAGTATGATTTTCATAATAGACATTGCATTGTTTCAGAATCGCTGGTGATCTTTGCTACAGAAAAAAAACAAGAACAAAATTAGAATTTCAAAATAGTAAAATTGTTTAAATCCTTACCGCAAAATTTTTCTTGAATTCAATTTGATACGCAGGTCATGAAAATAAAAACAATATTTTTAGGTAAAACTGTTAGAAACACACAACACACAAAAAAGTTGGTATCATGAATATAGAATAATCAGTGTTCACTTTTCCCATATGCTTACCATAAATATAAATTATTATTATTTTGACAATTGACACGATTCCATTTCAGTTTAATTTGTGATATAATAAAACAAAATACAATTTATGGTCGTTAAACTCTATTATGTTGACCATTTTATGTATTAAAAGCTCTTAAATCATAAAGACAACCATTACCTGAACATAATGTAATCCGTAAAGTTGATTCTTCAATAATGGAATGGAAAGTAAACGCCCCAGTAATTTTTGTCTCATTTTGTAAATAATGTCAAACTTTTTTTGCTATTTTCTCTACAAACAAATTCAACGAATTACCCTCCTATTCGAAGACCCCACTATCTGCAAGTTACTAATCTTTAAATTCAACTATGGCAGAGACTCCGATTTGAAATAATTATAATCTTGCGACAAGGTTGTTAAAGTTCCACAACAAACTGAAATGCTCTGCAAGCACAAACTGACAATGTGAAGGTAGTTAAGCTTGTTTGGCCAAATTATTTTACTATTATTTTTTAAAACCTAATATAACCCCACTATCGCATAAACAATAGTAATAAAATAACAATAGCACAGCAGACGCATTGTTGAGGACTAAGCGACTAAGGGAGCGTCGACACTTGGGGCTTCGGCCATATATTTCCAATTCCTATCAGCAGAACGATTAAATCAAAAGTGTTGCAGCCAAAAAATATACATACAGCGCAGATGGTTTGTGGTGGAGATAGCTTTTTATTTCCGGCTTAGTGTTGGGTTTGATTTTAAATGTAGATTTTTTTATTCTATCTACTGCGTAAACAGATGAAGATAAAAATTTTATTAGGTTATTAATTAGTATAATAGTATTAACTATTCCATTACTATCTTGCTTTTATGGTGTCATCATCATCCCTCTATCATGGTATGTTTGGTCTTTATATTCTCATCGTTATAATTTAATCAATGTCTACTTCTTATTCTTATTTATGTCCTTTCATTCTTTTATTCTATCTTTTCGTTATTTCATTTTCTTTGACCCCTTTAATACATCATTCTTTTATATTTCATTAATTTATTTTATGCCTTAATCTTGATCGTTTTCTCCTTTCATGCTTCCATACCATTATATGTTTGTTCAAAAGCGCTCAAGTCCTGACGGGACTTGGGAATTTCCAGAGGCACTAAAGAAGAATAGGCAACTCCGAAGAGGACAAGAATTTGCAAGACCTGAACTATGAGCTAACCAGCAAGACCGTCTATGATCTGGGTAGGAAAAATCAAACCAAAACGCATGTCAGGAACAAGTAACCCTGCCGGTTGTCAATGTTTGTAAATATGTAAATAGTATGTTACCCTTAATACTTCCACTTAAATCTAAGGTATTCCCAAATCGCAATAAATCCGCCACGTGGCGTGTTCCTTTTAAATATATGAATCAGATGGTTAGACTTTTAAATTTTGAAATCATCATATTTTTATTCTTTCCTTCTGTTAATCTCTCTTATTTTTTATCCTTCATCCCATCCATTTTTTATATGTATAAGTGTTTCTCGACTTTTCTATCTCCAGATCGTTCCAGAATGATCGCTCATACACTGCGAAAATTCGGGCAGGTATTTGAGCTCTGACTGTCATCGCACTAGTTAACCTTATTAGTTCATCCTTCCATTCTATAAATATGTCATCTCGGTTGGTCTGCTCTATCTGTCTCCTCATTTTTGCATTGTCTCTTTTTTCAATTCTTCTCTTCACCCCTTTCATATTTCCAGTACTTTATACAACTGACTTTTTAATCTTAAATACATTGGCAATATATGTGTAGGCGAGAAGTTTTCAGCTACTCCACATTACATTTCATCGAACCCAGTAACAATTGGTTAGCAAGATTGGTAGGTTAGCAAGATTAACGATGGGAGGACACGGGAATTTCGTACTCGCGGTTTAGACAACAAGAAATTGACAAAGTTTTTAGCTTAATATTAGCTATGATGTAAATTATGTAAAGGGCATTGGAAACCGTTAATATATATTTATCTATCTATATATTTACCATATATAAGTTACCAAGTTTTCCCTGTTTCCCGACACCGCGATGGCAAATACTCCGAAATAAAACATTTCCGGCACCGTATCGGGACTGTTTTTGTACTCACATGCGCATGAGTTAGCGCGCTTCCGATGCCAACAGCCCGAGTCCTTGCCGCCGCCCATAAGTGCTGCCGTCCATTGGGGAAGACGTCACGCTGATAGCCGGCTCCGTTAGGCTATATAAGGCAATGCGCTATTGATTAAAATCAGGATGAGTCGACCAGCCCAACCGGGGAAGAAGAGGAACCGAAGAGGGAGAGAGGGACCTGAAGAGAACCCGACCAGGCCGAAGAAGGAGATTGAGGATTATTTAATAAAGACATCAAAGGTTAAAAGGAGAGAGAGACGCCGGATTAATAAAGATATAGACGTTACTTATTCCTACTTCTTCTCCCCGTCACCGTGTGTATATTGAACCCCTGTCCATATTGTAAATAAAGACCGTAACGCCGACCTGTATTTGTTTTGCTTCCCATTTATTCCTTTATATTATCCTTTCGTTGTTACTTCACTTCATTCCAGTAGACACATGCACGTTGTTTTAACGTCGAAAAGCCGTATATGTGGTTCATAACACGTTTATGGTTTAAAATATCACGTTAGATTTTGGTAATACCTTCAACGTTATTTCAACGTATTTTACGTAACGTAAATTCAACGTTGATTTACAATAAAATAATGACTACGTATGTACAAATTGCGACAATTCAAGGTTAAAAAATGACGTTATTTTTAAATATTATATATGACGCAATAAAGACGTTTAATCAATATTGTTAATCAACGAAAGGTACATAATGTTGATAAAATATAAGTCATTTTCCACGTGCAGTTCTGACGTTTGTTTCTCGTGAAATTTTTACATTAAATACACGTGTTTTTCTAGTGTCATATAGGCGTGTTTGTCGTCGTTTATTTTTCGTAAAATTCTTACATTAAGTACACGTGTTTACATTAAGTACATCATCATGGTGTAGCTCTATAGGTTTTTGGGTTTAAAAGGAGATTTTTCAATTTACTTCCTTTATTTTTTTTTATTATTGTATACATTTATGTTAAAAAATATATATTTATTATTTAAATCGTAACTTAAATCAAATTAAATAAAATAGAAAAGAACGAATGGCGGTGAAGTCAAAATTATTATTTTTGACTACATATTATTTCTCGTAAAATTTTAACACTAAATACACGTGTTTTTCTGGTCATCTCTACTACAAATAAAAACGCATTCGAGGCGTGTTTTGGCGCCGTTTACTTTTCGTGAAATTTTCACGTAAAGTATATGTGTTTTTCTAGGCAAATAAACACTAGAAAGAACGTATTCCATATCATATTATCGGGCGTGTTTTGTGGTCAAGTTTATAAGTCAGTAGTAATAGATGCACTTTTTGTCGGAGGTACTTTTGACTGATGCACTTTTGTATGATGCACTTTTGTCTGATGCACTTTTGTCTGATGCACTTTTGTCGGATGCACTTTTGTCGGATGCACTTTTGATCGGATGCACTTTTGATCCCGGTACTTTAGACCCTGCACTTTAGACCCCGGTACTTTTAGATCCGGCCCTTTAGGGTCCGGCACTTTTGTTCCCGGTACTTTTGATTGGAATCTTTTTACATCGACATGTTAAGACTTGATTTTAAATATTTATGAGAAATCATTAATTTAAGCCCCTATTTACATAAAGGCGGAGTTTTTAAACGTCTTGACAATAGGTCAAAAATAGAAAAAGACACAGAAAAATTTGAAATTTTTAATTGAGCAAATACGTTAAGGTTTTTTGTGACTTTCATAAGATAAGGATGTTTTGATGGTTGCATAATTCATTTTAAATACATTGTTAACAACAATAAATATTAAATAGCAATTACTTGTGAGGGGTTTTTATAAAGAGTTTTAAGCTACACAAAATTCAAGAGAAAAATTTAAAATATCAAAGTAAATTTATTCTGAAATTAAAAACTATTGAGCATAATTCATCTGTAGTCCATTAGTTGCATTTTAAATAATAACAATAAGTGACGGCTTCTCGCGAAGAACTCAATGTAGCCAACTTAAGAACAAAAAAAACGAACTTCACATGTTTTCTTACAAATTGAGAAAAATATCCAAAAAAAAAGAAATTACAAAGTTAATAATAATTATTATAATAGACATTTTAATTAATCTAATCATTAAGTTGTGCCCCTATTTACATAAAGCGGTTCATATTTACATAAAAGCGGTTGTTTCTTAAAATGGTGTGGCTGTTATTATCAAGGGTGTGAAAAAATGATCCTCTTAGCAGGTTGGTACCAGATGGCTTATAAAATTATCAAAAGTCGTCATCCGTTCAGCCCCTGATAAGCTAAGAGTTGACTCGGCACTTATTTTAGAAATGTACGATTGGATGCGTAATTATAACATCTGTAAATTCATGTTAAGCTACACAAAATTCAAGAAAAATTAAAAATATCAAAGTAAATTTATTGTAAAATATAAACTATTCAGAAAATCACTGTGGACACATTGCAAAGTTTTAAACGTCTTGACAATAGGTGAAAAAATAGAAAAAGATACAGAAAAATTTGAAACTTTTTTAATTGAGTAAATACGGTAAATGTTAAGGGTTTTGTGAATTTCATAAGATAAGGATGTTTTGATGGTTGCATAATTCATTTAAATACATTGTTAACAGTAATAAATATACAAAGTTTTAAACGTCTTGACAATAGGTAAAAAAGAGAAAAAGATACAGAAAATTTGAAACTTTTTAATTGAGCAATTAATGTTTAACTAAATAGTTAGATATTCACTTTTTGAAAATTATTATTATTCTGATGTGGTAATTTTTGGATTAAATAAAATTAATATTTTGAAATTATTATTATTCGTCGGTCCCATTCCCATATAGCAACGAAGTAAAATTAAAAGATTAAATCGCCGTAAAAAGAAGAAGCCAATATTTAGAAAGTGTAACAAATGTAGATAATTGTAATAAAATAATAATAATGATATATAAAAATATACATTTATTTACATATATATTTATTCACAGCTTATTTCAAATGATTATCAAGAAGTCGATAGTAACAAACGATAGACAGATGTAACGTATAAAAGGGGTTAGTCCCAACTCTCCTCCACCTCAATGTTAGTCTCCAGTTGCTTGAGGTAGCTTAAGTCCTCCCACTGTGGTCTAGGACCTTGTTGTTGTTGCTGTTCTTTTAATTGTTCACGTTGTGCCTGGTACATCTGATCTAGCCTTAGTCTATGTTCGGCACGGTGACAACGAATTATATGATTTGATAGCCTATGGGCTAGCATAACGTGGTTATTGTTGTAGGGGCACACCCTAATGTCCTCTAAAAACAAAAGAAACAAAAAACTAATAGATTAAACTAGAAAGATGTAGCTTTATATGTCACTTACCTTCCACCGGATCGTAGTAGAAGTTAACTTTTCTTTTATTTTGTTTTGCAACCATCATGTGTGTTACGTATAGCTTCTAATGGTCGAACAAGAGTGTATTTGGAACTGAATATCTGTACAGGCTAGTGGCTGGCTTTTATACAACGCTGAGTTCTCCCATGAGCATTAAAATATCACACCCTTAAAAATAAACATTTTCCCATGATAGGGATGTCAATAAATTCTCGAGATATATTATTATTTAATCTCAAGTTTTGGAAAGGACCCGCCAACTCTTATCAGAGGCTGACCGGATGACGATTTTTGATAAATGTATAAGCCATCTGGTAACAACTTGCTAAGTGGAGCATATCAGCTTAAGACGAAAATAATTTGTTTTTTTCATAATTTGCTATGACCTTTTAGCAATTTTTTCATTTTGCAATATAAATTTATAGTTGACAGACAATTTTGTCCGTGCTAACATCGCGCCAGATGTAATTTTAGTAAAAATTGAGTTCTTAGCGAGAAGCCGTCACTTATTGTTATTATTTAAAATGCATACAATGGACTTACAGATGAATATGGACACATTGCAAAGTTTAAATGTCTGGGCATAAAGCGTTTTAAGTTGCACAAAATTCAAGAAAAATAAAAAAAATGTATCAAAGTAAATTTATTGTAAAATATAAACTATTCAGAAAAATCACTGTGGACACATTGCAAAGTTTAAATGTCTGGGCATAAAGCGTTTTAAGTTGCAGAAAATTCAAGAAAAATTTAAAAAATGTATGAAAGTAAATTTATTGTAAAATATAAGCTATTCAGAAAAAGCACTGTGGACACATTGCAAAGTTTAAATGTCTGGGCATAAAGCGTTTTAAGTTGCACAAAATTCAAGAAAAATTTAAAAAATGTATGAAAGTAAATTTATTGTAAAATATAAACTATTCAGAAAAATCATTGTGGACACACTGTAAAGTTTTAAAACGTCTTGACATAAACCGTTTAAGCTACACAAAATTCAAGAAAAATTAAAAAAAATGTATCAAAGTAAATTTATTGTAAAATATAAACTATTCAGAAAAATCACTGTGAAAACATTGCAAAGTTTAAATGTCTGGGCATAAAGCGTTTTAAGCTACACAAAATTCAAGAAAAATTTAAAAAAATTCAAACAAATTTTGCGTAAAATATACCATGCAGATTCCCACGCTAAAAACAACCGCATTTATGTAAATATGGACTGAAATTTATGATTTCTCATCAGATATTTAAAAATCAAAGTTTGATATTTTATAAATCCCTACAGGTTACAACTTGATAAAACCTTGCAGGTTAACAGTGTTTTGGTAATTATTCGTTTCAAGTTCTAAGTTTTAACTTTTAGGTTCCAACTTTTTTCAACATTTCATTTTCTCATTTTAGAGGTTTAAAGTTTCATAGATTTAGTTTACTCATGTCCTGAAGATTATTTTACGGTATGTAACTATTCGTATCAAGTTCTTAGTTTTTAGTTTTTAGGTTCTAAGTTTTCTCAACATTTCAATTTCTTAAAATATGATAAATTCTTATTTTACTCAAGTCCTGAAGATCTTATAACGGTGTGTAACTATCCGTCTCCAGCTCTTAGTTTTTAGTTTTTAGGTTCTAAGTTTTCACAGCATTTCATTTCACAACTTAAAGGTTTAAAGTTTCATACATTTTTATTTTACTCAGGTCCTGAAGATATTTTTTCGGATATTTTATCAATTTCAAATTATAACTGCATTGAAATCACCTAATCTGGGACACATTGCAAAGTTTAAATAATAACAATAAGTGACGGCTTCTCGCGAAGAAGCTTTAACTTTTTCTCAACACTTCAATTTCTCAACCTAAAGGTTTAAAGTTTCATAAATTCTTATTTTTACTCAAGTCATGAAGCTCTTTTTTACGGTGTGTAACTTGTCGTCTCAAGTTCTTAGTTTCCACTTTTAAGTTTAAATTTTCTCAACTTTCAGGTTCAAAGTTTCATAAATTCTCATTTTACTCAAGTCTTGAAGATTCTATTACGGTGTTTAACTCTTCGTCTACAAAATTTTGGACTTAGAAGTCTCGTCAGGAACAATCACAAAAAATGGGATAGTTAATTAATTTCAAAATATACTAAATTAGACCATCAACTGACTACTAGAATTCATCACATTTGAAAGAAAATTTATTTATTTCAGACCAATTAAATATCGTGGTACTCCAAAAAAACAATTTTTTTCTCATTAGAGCACAAAAAAAACTCCACAGGTTGAACATTTGCTGTGTGGTCTGGATTGCACACTTTTGAACTGCATAGTTCGCATCTGCCCGTGCTTTTTCATAAACGACCCAATGACTACCCCTGTTGCCAAGACAGATTCTTGTTTACTCAGGTAAGGTCGTGCGTCCGTCTTTTTAATCCACAGTAACAAATTTTCATTGAGAATATTTATGTTATTTTATTTCCTTTTGATATTACTAAGGCAACTTGAAAAGTAGTTTCAAATTCCTCACAGATTTAAATATTATTAACAAGTCGTGGTTTATTCAAATATTATATGTTTCGGATTGCTTAAACAAAAGAACTTCCACGGCCATACAGTCACATCTTTTAGACTTTCGCACTTATCACTAGCAGAGATTCCGCTTAATCTCTATCTATCTAGCAATTGTAAAAACCTACCCGTTTGCTTAATTCTCAGTACCTAACAAATTTTCATTGAGAATATTTATTTTATTTTATTTCCTTTTGATATTACTAAGGCAAGTTGAAAAGTAGTTTAAAATTCCTCACAGATAAATATTACCAAGTCGCGGTTCTTCAACTTTAATATTTATTTATCGGTATGCGTAAACGAAAATTC
Source organism: Diaperis boleti (assembly GCA_963583935.1). Classification (NCBI taxonomy): domain Eukaryota; kingdom Metazoa; phylum Arthropoda; class Insecta; order Coleoptera; family Tenebrionidae; genus Diaperis; species Diaperis boleti. The sequence goes on from OY757242.1 coordinate 13,986,679, forward strand.
TAGGTGGAACGTCAATTCATCGTTACATCTACAAGGTAACACCGGATAATAGAGATTCTGAGGTGATAAGAAGAAGTTTACCAGTTTATCTTGAGCGTTTAAAATTAATGTCGGGTTCCACCCTGCAACGCCGGGTTCCGCGGCGCGTCCGAGCGCCGCGACGCCCGCCGCCAAGCACCCCAGCCGCCATGTGAAAACTTAAGAACTTGAGACGATAGTTGGAGACTTGAAAAATTAAGCGCGGCGGGGCGTCGTGGTGGCGGGCGTCGCGGCGCTCGGTCGCGCCGCGGAACCCGGCCGTGCATGGTGGAACCCGACATTAATTTTAAACGCTCAAGATAAACTGGCAAACTTCTTCTTATCACCTCAGAATCTCTATTATCCGGTGTTACCTTGTAGATGTAACGATGGATTGACGATCCTCCTAGAATTTTCGTTTACGCATACCGATAAATAAATATTAAAGTTGAAGAAACGCGACTTGGTAATATTTATCTGTGAGGAATTTTAAACTACTTTTCAACTTGCCTTAGTAATATCAAAAGGAAATAAAATAAAATAAATATTCGCGTTTCTTCAACTTTAATATTTATTTATCGGTATGCGTAAACGAAAATTCTAGGAGGATCGTCAATCCATCGTTACATCTACAAGGTAACACCGGATAATAGAGATTCTGAGGTGATAAGAAGAAGTTTGCCAGTTTATCTTGAGCGTTTAAAATTAATGTCGGGTTCCACCATGCACGGCCGGGTTCCGCGGCGCGACCGAGCGCCGCGACGCCCGCCACCACGACGCCCCGCCGCGCTTAATTTTTCAAGTCTCCAACTATCGTCTCAAGTTCTTAAGTTTTCACATGGCGGCTGGGGTGCTTGGCGGCGGGCGTCGCGGCGCTCGGACGCGCCGCGGAACCCGGCGTTGCAGGGTGGAACCCGACATTAATTTTAAACGCTCAAGATAAACTGGTAAACTTCTTCTTATCACCTCAGAATCTCTATTATCCGGTGTTACCTTGTAGATGTAACGATGAATTGACGTTCCACCTAGAATTTTCGTTTACGCATACCGATAAATAAATATTAAAGTTGAAGAACCGCGACTTGGTAATATTTATCTGTGAGGAATTTTAAACTACTTTTCAACTTGCCTTAGTAATATCAAAAGGAAATAAAATAAAATAAATATTCTCAATGAAAATTTGTTAGGTACTGAGAATTAAGCAAACGGGTAGGTTTTTACAATTGCTAGATAGATAGAGATTAAGCGGAATCTCTGCTAGTGATAAGTGCGAAAGTCTAAAAGATGTGACTGTATGGCCGTGGAAGTTCTTTTGTTTAAGCAATCCGAAACATATAATATTTGAATAAACCACGACTTGTTAATAATATTTAAATCTGTGAGGAATTTGAAACTACTTTTCAAGTTGCCTTAGTAATATCAAAAGGAAATAAAATAACATAAATATTCTCAATGAAAATTTGTTACTGTGGATTAAAAAGACGGACGCACGACCTTACCTGAGTAAACAAGAATCTGTCTTGGCAACAGGGGTAGTCATTGGGTCGTTTATGAAAAAGCACGGGCAGATGCGAACTATGCAGTTCAAAAGTGTGCAATCCAGACCACACAGCAAATGTTCAACCTGTGGAGTTTTTTTTGTGCTCTAATGAGAAAAAAATTGTTTTTTTGGAGTACCACGATATTTAATTGGTCTGAAATAAATAAATTTTCTTTCAAATGTGATGAATTCTAGTAGTCAGTTGATGGTCTAATTTAGTATATTTTGAAATTAATTAACTATCCCATTTTTTGTGATTGTTCCTGACGAGACTTCTAAGTCCAAAATTTTGTAGACGAAGAGTTAAACACCGTAATAGAATCTTCAAGACTTGAGTAAAATGAGAATTTATGAAACTTTGAACCTGAAAGTTGAGAAAATTTAAACTTAAAAGTGGAAACTAAGAACTTGAGACGACAAGTTACACACCGTAAAAAAGAGCTTCATGACTTGAGTAAAAATAAGAATTTATGAAACTTTAAACCTTTAGGTTGAGAAATTGAAGTGTTGAGAAAAAGTTAAAGCTTCTTCGCGAGAAGCCGTCACTTATTGTTATTATTTAAACTTTGCAATGTGTCCCAGATTAGGTGATTTCAATGCAGTTATAATTTGAAATTGATAAAATATCCGAAAAAATATCTTCAGGACCTGAGTAAAATAAAAATGTATGAAACTTTAAACCTTTAAGTTGTGAAATGAAATGCTGTGAAAACTTAGAACCTAAAAACTAAAAACTAAGAGCTGGAGACGGATAGTTACACACCGTTATAAGATCTTCAGGACTTGAGTAAAATAAGAATTTATCATATTTTAAGAAATTGAAATGTTGAGAAAACTTAGAACCTAAAAACTAAAAACTAAGAACTTGATACGAATAGTTACATACCGTAAAATAATCTTCAGGACATGAGTAAACTAAATCTATGAAACTTTAAACCTCTAAAATGAGAAAATGAAATGTTGAAAAAAGTTGGAACCTAAAAGTTAAAACTTAGAACTTGAAACGAATAATTACCAAAACACTGTTAACCTGCAAGGTTTTATCAAGTTGTAACCTGTAGGGATTTATAAAATATCAAACTTTGATTTTTAAATATCTGATGAGAAATCATAAATTTCAGTCCATATTTACATAAATGCGGTTGTTTTTAGCGTGGGAATCTGCATGGTATATTTTACGCAAAATTTGTTTGAATTTTTTTAAATTTTTCTTGAATTTTGTGTAGCTTAAACGGTTTATGTCAAGACGTTTTAAAACTTTACAGTGTGTCCACAATGATTTTTCTGAATAGTTTATATTTTACAATAAATTTACTTTGATACATTTTTTAATTTTTCTTGAATTTTGTGCAGCTTAAAACGCTTTATGCCAAGACATTTAAACTTTGCAATGTGTCCACAGTGCTTTTTCTGAATAGCTTATATTTTACAATAAATTTACTTTCATACATTTTTTAAATTTTTCTTGAATTTTGTGCAACTTAAAACGCTTTATGCCCAGACATTTAAACTTTGCAATGTGTCCATATTCATCTGTAAGTCCATTGTATGCATTTTAAATAATAACAATAAGTGACGGCTTCTCGCTAAGAACTCAATTTTACTAAAATTACATCTGGCGCGATGTTAGCACGGACAAAATTGTCTGTCAACTATAAATTTATATTGCAAAATGAAAAAATTGCTAAAAGGTCATAGCAAATTATGAAAAAAACAAATTATTTTCGTCTTAAGCTGATATGCTCCACTTAGCAAGTTGTTACCAGATGGCTTATACATTTATCAAAAATCGTCATCCGGTCAGCCTCTGATAAGAGTTGGCGGGTCCTTTCCAAAACTTGAGATTAAATAATAATATATCTCGAGAATTTATTGACATCCCTATCATGGGAAAATGTTTATTTTTAAGGGTGTGATATTTTAATGCTCATGGGAGAACTCAGCGTTGTATAAAAGCCAGCCACTAGCCTGTACAGATATTCAGTTCCAAATACACTCTTGTTCGACCATTAGAAGCTATACGTAACACACATGATGGTTGCAAAACAAAATAAAAGAAAAGTTAACTTCTACTACGATCCGGTGGAAGGTAAGTGACATATAAAGCTACATCTTTCTAGTTTAATCTATCAGTTTTTTGTTTCTTTTGTTTTTAAAGGACATTAGGGTGTGCCCCTACAACAATAACCACGTTATGCTAGCCCATAGGCTATCAAATCATATAATTCGTTGTCACCGTGCCGAACATAGACTAAGGCTAGATCAGATGTACCAGGCACAACGTGAACAATTAAAAGAACAGCAACAACAACAAGGTCCTAAACCACAGTGGGAGGACTTAAGCTACCTCAAGCAACTGGAGACTAACATTGAGGTGGAGGAGAGTTGGGACTAACCCCTTTTATACGTTACATCTGTCTATCGTTTGTTACTATCGACTTCTTGATAATCATTTGAAATAAGCTGTGAATAAATATATATGTAAATAAATGTATATTTTTATATATCATTATTATTATTTTATTACAATTATCTACATTTGTTACACTTTCTAAATATTGTCTTCTTCTTTTTACGGCGATTTAATCTTTTAATTTTACTTCGTTGCTATATGGGAATGGGACCGACGAATAATAATAATTTCAAAATATTAATTTTATTTAATCCAAAAATTACCACATCAGAATAATAATAATTTTCAAAAAGTGAATATCTAACTATTTAGTTAAACATTAATTGCTCAATTAAAAAGTTTCAAATTTTCTGTATCGTTTTCTCTTTTTTACCTATTGTCAAGACGTTTAAAACTTTGTATATTTATTACTGTTAACAATGTATTTAAATGAATTATGCAACCATCAAAACATCCTTATCTTATGAAATTCACAAAACCCTTAACATTTACCGTATTTACTCAATTAAAAAAGTTTCAAATTTTTCTGTATCTTTTTCTATTTTTTCACCTATTGTCAAGACGTTTAAAACTTTGCAATGTGTCCACAGTGATTTTCTGAATAGTTTATATTTTACAATAAATTTACTTTGATATTTTTAATTTTTCTTGAATTTTGTGTAGCTTAACATGAATTTACAGATGTTATAATTACGCATCCAATCGTACATTTCTAAAATAAGTGCCGAGTCAACTCTTAGCTTATCAGGGGCTGAACGGATGACGACTTTTGATAATTTTATAAGCCATCTGGTACCAACCTGCTAAGAGGATCATTTTTTCACACCCTTGATAATAACAGCCACACCATTTTAAGAAACAACCGCTTTTATGTAAATATGAACCGCTTTATGTAAATAGGGGCTCAACTTAATGATTAGATTAATTAAAATGTCTATTATAATAATTATTATTAACTTTGTAATTTCTTTTTTTTTGGATATTTTTCTCAATTTGTAAGAAAACATGTGAAGTTCGTTTTTTTTGTTCTTAAGTTGGCTACATTGAGTTCTTCGCGAGAAGCCGTCACTTATTGTTATTATTTAAAATGCAACTAATGGACTACAGATGAATTATGCTCAATAGTTTTTAATTTCACAATAAATTTACTTTGATATTTTAAATTTTTCTCTTGAATTTTGTGTAGCTTAAAACTCTTTATAAAAACCCCTCACATGTAATTGCTATTTAATATTTATTGTTGTTAACAATGTATTTAAAATGAATTATGCAACCATCAAAACATCCTTATCTTATGAAAGTCACAAAAAACCTTAACGTATTTGCTCAATTAAAAATTTCAAATTTTTCTGTGTCTTTTTCTATTTTTGACCTATTGTCAAGACGTTTAAAAACTCCGCCTTTATGTAAATAGGGGCTTAAATTAATGATTTCTCATAAATATTTAAAATCAAGTCTTAACATGTCGATGTAAAAAGATTCCAATCAAAAGTACCGGGAACAAAAGTGCCGGACCCTAAAGGGCCGGATCTAAAAGTACCGGGGTCTAAAGTGCAGGGTCTAAAGTACCGGGATCAAAAGTGCATCCGATCAAAAGTGCATCCGACAAAATTGCATCCGACAAAAGTGCATCAGACAAAAGTGCATCAGACAAAAGTGCATCATACAAAAGTGCATCAGACAAAAGTGCATCAGACAAAAGTGCATCATACAAAAGTGCATCAGACAAAAGTGCATCAGACAAAAGTGCATCAGACAAAAGTGCATCATACAAAAGTGCATCAGACAAAAGTGCATCATACAAAAGTGCATCAGTCAAAAGTACCTCCGACAAAAAGTGCATCTATTACTACTTAAGTCACTAAGGGGTTTCAAAGATAAAAATGATGATTTTAAAATACATGTTTGTATAATAATCCTACTTAATTTATATTTTTTATAAATATAGAAGCATAGAAAAGAATTAATGTGGGTAAAATATAAGTAATTTTTGACTTTCAGTTCTGACGTTAATTTCTCGTGAAATTATTACAATAAATCCACGTGTTTATATAGTCATATTATAATTATATAGTACATTTATGTACTACAAAGGAACGCATTCCATTGGCGTTTTTTACAGATTCCATATGGGCGGTTTTTGCGCCAAGTTTAGAAGCCAGTGTAAATTGTTTGTTGCGGGTTATAAAACATATGTACATTTTTTATTTGAATCACATTTTAAATAAAATACTAGAAACAATAGAAATATTTAATAAGGCTAGCATTTCTTTCATAATTTTTACGAAACATGGTAACAACTAAGTTAGCTCTTGTAAACATTTGGCACCTTGAAAGTTTGACGTTTTCTCGTGGTTAAAATGTTTTAGAATCATCTCGCCCGCCTAGTTCGCAATAGAGATGAACAATCGCTCTTTGAGAATTCATACAATTATTAATTAATGTTATAAAAAATTACAAAAGCTCTTTTAACCCAACGGCAAAGGAATAATTCAATGTAGGTAACTATATTTACTTACGTAGATAGGTACTTACAAATATTAATTTAAACCTGTTTGTTAAAGTTGAAAACAAAAATTAAGATCTTTAATTATTATGGTTAATCAACGAAATTAATAAATATTTGTAATGTCTGATAATGTGAAACACTGTGAAGTAAGTGAAGGTGTCAAAAGCCCAGCGAAAACATTAAAAATAAAACAACGAATCTCTTTTGAGAGTCGTGTCGCGAAGTTTGAGTGTGTCTTTGACAGGAGAAGAGTTTAGTGTTGATCAGGGAATGAATAGTTTTTAAAAACGAAATTGCAAGCAGGTATAATTAAGGGACAATTTGAAACATACGTTGAGAAGTTTTACCGTTTAGGCGCTGGAATTTTGAGAATATTGGTTTATGATGGGGGCTGAAGGTTGAGGAACCGACGACGCGAGCGTAATTTTATTGTCGAAAATAAATAATAACCAAACGTATAGATCAGTACTATCATTGAATATCAATACTCTAGTTCGAGTAGTTAGAGTACTGATATTCAGTGGTACTATCAATGAAAATTTAGTTGACACAAAACTTTCAAAATGTGATTTACAGCTTTTTTTATTGCGGCTTGCACCCCGAACGAAACGAAACCAAGGAACTCTTTCCAGATGTGTCATCTGTCCTTGGCCATTGCTTCGTTCGATTTTGTTCATTTTCATTTTTCGTCTGAGATCGTGAAGTTCGTTTCGTTTTTGTTTGCCTTACAAAGTTTGGAAATTTGTGTAGCTTCCAATAGTCCTAAAGGTAAGTACTAGTTGGCAGTTGGCCGCGCAGAGAGGGAAAAAGTTTCGTCGCTGTTACAGAGAGACGCAGAATGCTATGCTGCCGTGAAAGTACCCTGAGCTCCGCATCAGGGGAGTGGCTTAGACCACTGCGCATCAACCCTCACATGCCATGCTAACTTTGCTGAGTAGTAGTACAGTATTTTATTTAAAAGTAGTAACTAAATATATTTTTTATGCATATTACTAACCAGAATTTAAATTTCTTTCATTTTAAGTCAGGTATATACATAATTATATATTATATTAATTTATGATTTTTCTATTTTTTTAACTTTTGAGCTTCTTTGCAGAGGATTATGACACAGACGATAAAAAGGCCAACAACCTCATCAAGGAGATTGGGGAAACTGCAGAGGAAACAACTCATCAGTGGAAAGTCTCTCAAGAAAGCAAGTTTTTGGTGATGAGTCTCTTTTTGATGGTAAGCGGCGTCGAACTGTAAACCTTGGAGAGGATTTTTGCTGTACCCCGACGACGTCTTATGCATCGCTAATGTCAGCATTTTCTCCAGCCTCAACATATCCTGGTAAATTGTGTCATTTTATATCAATCATATTATACCTAGTAAGGATTTTTTATTTTTGTAATAGTTACTTATAGTTATTTCTTATAGATTTTGAGGCAACTGTACTGCAACCATCGGCAAAACTGACCCAGCACGTCAAGCAACACACAATCCGAGTTATGAAAAAAATGATTTAATTTAATTAGGACAATTAGCCCATAATAATTATTTTAGTTTTTTTTATAATAATAATTATAGTTATATAGTTTGTAATATTAGTAGTACATAGTTGATATTATAGTTTTTAGTAATTATTTTCATATTTTCTATTCACCTTTATACATTATAATAGATTTGAGCTTTTTTAAAACAATTTTTTTTGTTTGTTTTATAATAAATATATGTCATGAAAATCAGCACTATTTTAATATACTTATTTCCTAAAATCACCTAAAAAAGACGTATTTTATAATATCTTTAAAATACGTTTACAGAACGTTTTGTTGAGGCATTGAAAATGACGTTTAATTCACAAAATCAACACGTCTTTTCAACCTGGTAAAAACACCTGAAAGAGACGTGTTTTATTAGATGTTTGTAACACGTCATTTTTACACGTCAAAAGTAACGTTGATTTCGGCGACATCGTAACGTCTATTCAAGGGTTGGTAGGTACTCGTTTGTTTTACGTTTTTTTCACGTTGTTTTGTTTACGGAAAATCAGTACGTCTTAACAACGTGGTAAAATCACGTAAAATCACGTCATATTTACACGTCGAAAGTAACGTTGAAGTCAGCGACATCGTAACGTCTATACAACCGTTGGTAGGGATTCCTGTATTACCGAGCTGAAGGTAAACACGTGGAAGAGAGGTTACGTAGCGAAAAATAGAGAAATAGAAGGTGATATAAAGAAAAAATTAGAGAAGATATTGAGAAAACCGAGAAGAGGTATTAGAGAAAGGTAGGAAGAAAGAATTGGGCAAGGAATAGGAGATATAGTCAGGAAAAAGAATAAATCGGCGAAGCCGGAAGATAACGACATCTAGGAGGCGCCACAGGAAGCGGATGAACAAAGACGATAGAAACCGCTCGCTCAGTCAGGGAAGCCTGGACTCTTACCTGGAAGAAAGGAAAAGAAAGAGAAAGGGGGAGGGTAGAACAGAAAAACAAGAAGAGGAGGAAGAGAAATTTTTTCAAAAAAGTAAAAAGACGGCGAGGTCTCCTGGAGTAAGGAAAACACAGAAGACATCAGAGAAAGAGAAGGGAACGGACACAGAGATGGAGAAAAAAATATTGGAGCTGTTGCAGGAGATGAAGGAGGAGATGAAAGAAATAAGACGAGAAAACAAGGAACTCAAGAGAGAGATGGAGAAGCAGAGAGAAGAATTTAAAGAGAAGGAGAAGAGATGGGAAGGAGAGAGAGACTAGTGGAAGGAGAGAGTGGAAAAGCTGGAAGAGAGAATGGAAATCGAAGAGAGAATGGAAATCGAAGAGAGAATGGAAATCGAAGAGAGAAGAAAGAGGAAGAACAACATCGTGATAACAGGATGGGACGGGGAAAGAAAAGTCATGTAAAAAAAGAGGATGTAGAGAAGTTTTTGAAGGAAAATGTAGAGGATAGTAGAGTAAAAGATTGTTACAGGATTAACAAGGATCAAGTATTGGTGGATATGGAGGGATGGGGTGAGAAGGAAAAAATAATCAAGCACAAAGGAAAATTGAGGAGAAGAGGGAAAGAAGGGGGATATTCATAGACAACGACCTCACAAAGAAAGAAAGAGATTTACAGAAGAAACTAAGAAGTATGGCGAAGGAAAAAAAAGAAGAAGGGAAAGAAGTAAGAGTGGGATAAAGAAAATAAATAGTGGACGGGGAGCAATAGAGATGGAATGAAAAGAGAGAGAGTCTAGAGGTTTTCCAATAAGAAGAAGAAGGGGAGGAGGGAAAAAGGGGGACAACGGCAAAGTAAAAAGGACAACGAAACGGGAAAAAAAAATCAAAGAAGGAAGTAGGAGGGAAACTAAGGAAGGAAGGGGGAAATCAAAGAAGGTAACGAGAAAAACAGGGATGAGGGCACTATTTTGGAATGTAGCGGGACTAGGAAAAAAAGAAGAAGATTTTTGGGACTATGTGGAGTTCGATATTGTTGGATTAACAGAAACATGGTCAGAAAGCTGGGAAAAAATAGAAAAACTGTTACCAAAGGAGTTCAAGTGGGAATGGCAAGGGGCGAGAAGGGAAAAAAAAGGAAAAGCAGCAGGGGGAATAATAACAGGGGTAAAAAAAGGAATAAAAGAGAATACTAAAAAGAAGGGAGAAGAGGAAGGTCACATGATGAGAAACGTTAAAATAGACAGTAAATGGTGGAAAATAGTGACAGTGTACAGCAAAGAGATGAAAGAAACAATAAGCAAGATAGAAGAAACATTAAAAGACAACAGGGAAGAATGTCTGCTTCTGGGAGGGGTTTTTAACGGGAGAATTGGGGAAAGAGGAGCCAGGGATTGGGAAGAAGAGAGAGGAGAGGGAAAAGAAAATCCAAAGACAAGAAAGAAAACGCGGAATTGAAGAGGTTGATGGAATGGATAGAAGAAAAAGGATGGGAAGTGCTGAATGGAAATAAACAAGGGGACGAAGAAGGAGAATGGACCTACATAGGCGGTAGAGGAGAGACGGTGATAGACTACGGAATAGTAAACGAAGAAGCATGGGAAGAAGTGGAAGAATTCAGAATAGGGGAAAGAGTAGAGTCAGAACATCTGCCTATAGAGATAAGTATAGGAAGGGGGAGAGAGAAGAGAGGAAGAGAAGAAAAAATAGAGGAAATGAGGAAGGTGATTCAAGCAAGATTCAAAGAACAAGAAGTAGGCAAAACGGAGAAAGAATTGGTAGAAATATTGAAAAAAGCAGCGACAAAAAGAGAAATAACAGTAAGAGGTGGAGGAACAAAAAGTAAGAATAAATTGTGGGACAAAGAATGTGAGCAACGTAAAAAGGAAGCAATAAAAGAACTAAGAAAGTGGAGAAGGACTAAAGGGAACAGAAGTGGCTTTTTAGAAGCGAATAGAAGATACAGAGAGACATGCAGGGAGAAGAAGAGGCAGAAGACGGAGAGAGAGGAGGAAGAGATAAAAGCAATAAGAACAGAGAAGGAGGTATGGAACTATATTAATAGAGAGAGAAAGAAAAAAGAAAGTGGGAGCGAGGAGATAACGATGAATGAGTGGGAGGAGTACTTCATGAGGCTGCTGGAGGGAGAAAAGGAAAAAAAAAACGGAAATAGAGACGAAGAGAAACCGAGTAGAACCTGAAGGAGAAGAAATTACAATGGAAGAGGTGGAGGAGGCATGTGAAGAAACTGAAGAAAGGGAAGGCACCAGGGAGGCATAGAATACAGATTGAGTCGTGGATGTATGGGACGAGAAGAGTGCTAGAGAGGCTGGTGGAGGTAATGAATGGGGTGTGGAGAGGAGAAGAATTCCCGGTAGGGTGGAGAGAGGGGGTAATTTACCCCATTTACAATAAAGGGGAGAAAAATAAAGTAGAAAATTACCGAGGGATAACTCTCCTAAACACAGGGTACAAGTTGTATGCATCAATTCTGAATGAAAGGATGAGCAGAGAGATAGAGGAAAAGGGAGCATTACCAGACAGCCAAGCAGGATTTAGAGAGGGGAGGGGAACTATGTATAATGTATACATCCTGGACCATTTGACGAAGAGTGAGTTAAAGAAGAAAGGGGGAGGGTGTATGCATTATTCGTAGACTTCAAGGCGGCTTTTGACAAGGTGGACAGAGAGAAGATGTTTGAGTGCCTGAGGGAGAAAGGGGTAAATGAATGGTTGATAAGAAAGGTGGAGGAGATATATGAGAAGACAAAAAGTAAAGTGAAGGTAGGGGAGAGGGAAAGTGAATGGTTTGTGACAACAAAGGGAGTAAGGCAAGGGTGCCCGCTCAGCCCCTTGTTGTTCACGATGTATGTGGCAGATATGGACGGAATGTTAGAGAAAGCACAAGCGGGGGGGTGTGTGGTAGGTAGAAAAAAAGTGTGGAGCCTGGCGTTTGCGGATGATGTGGTAATGGTGGCAAAGAGTGAAAGAGAAATGAAGGAAACGATAAAGAGTTTAGGAAAATATGTGAAGAGTGAATGTAGAGAAAACAAAAATGCTGGTGTTCAATAAGAGAAAGAGGAAGAACGAAGAGAGTGATTGGAGGTGGGAGGGAAAAGTAATAGAGCAAGTAAAAGAATTCAAATACTTGGGGTATGTGTTCAATGAAAGAGCCACAGATAAGGCACATATTAGAGAACTGGCAAGAAAAGCGAACAAGGAGATAGGAGGTGTACGGGGAATAGGAGAGAGAAGGTGGGGAGGCGATTTTAAGAGGAGAATGATGATGTTTGAAAGTCTTATTGAAAGCGTGTTGTTGTACGGAGCAGAGGTCTGGGGATGGAAAGAACAAGAGGAGATAGAGAGGGTGCAAGAGAAATATCTGAGGTGGGTGCTATGGGTGGAGAGAAAAACGCCAGGGTACATAGTGAGAGAAGAATGCAAGAGGAATAGGTTGAGAGTGAAAGCGGGAAAAAGAGCGGTCAAGTTCGAAGACCGGATGGAAGGGAGGAAAGAATGTAGGATACTAAAGGAGTGCTGGAGAGAAAAGAAGAAGAATTCAGAGGAGAATGACAGGGAGTATTACTACAGGAGGAATGGGTATGCAAGCAAAAAAATAGAGAGACTGAGAGAAAGAGGAGTGTGGATGAATGTAGAACTAAGTGAAAGAGATAAGGATACGGATAGACAAGAGAGGAGAGAAAGAATTAGAGAATCCAGATACAACGGGAAGTACGGAAGATGCATGATCGAGGAACTACCAAAGTATTTGGGGAGGGAGAGCGAGAAAGAAAGAAAGATGAAGGGAAAATAGGTATTGGGCAGAAGATGGAGGAAGAATGTGTAGAATGTGCTATGAGGAAAGAGAGACGATTGAGCATATGTGGAAGGAGTGCAGTGAGATGAAAGAAAGAGAGAGGAAAGAAAGAGAGGAAATACTGAATGTAGATGGAAGGGAAATTAAATGGATGAAAGAGGTATGGAAGAGGAAGGAGAAGGGAGAAGAGGAAAGGGGAGGGGAGAAGAAATAGAGAATTTTATTTAGTTTTTTTTTATTATTATAATTGTTAAGTTTACTTGTATATGTAGAAAGCCCTTAGGGCAAATAAAGATTTATTATTATTACAACCGTTGGTACTCGTTTTTTTTACGTTTTTTTTCACCTGGTTGTGTTTACTGGGATCCTTTTACCCTTTAATTTTCATTATCTAGCTTTTTTTTCCATTTATCCCTTCACATCTTTATTTTTTATTATATTAATATTTTATTGTTCTTCCATCTTTCAATCCATTTGTTCTTTCCTTACTAACAACATGTCTAGAATGTTAACTATATAGAAGGGCATGGTCAGAATAAATACGAAAAATATGGATGCATTGTTGATAACCAGCAACTTCGACGCTCAATATGGGTCAACGAGGAAATGATTTAATTATGTGTTTGCTAGTTAAATTTTAACTACTGTCCGATAAACAAACAATTTTTTGTATCGAATTACATAGAGGTTAATTAAAACATGAATCGTTTATTTGTGTAGTCATTCTTCCTATATTTACTGCGGCTTGATGATGTAAAGTAACGGTATAAGGAGCGTGGATCGTAAAAACATTTTAGAACATTAAAAGTGTAAGCAATAATATAAACAACACTATACAGGGTGTAACTGAAGTAGGTATCAAAACTTTAACCAGTAACAGAACTTGAAAAGGGCAACAAAATTTATATCTACCATTTTTCCGAAAACTCATAATATTTTTTCCTACAAATTAACGAGCCGCATATGGATATTTATTTTAACTTGACCTCTCAGTAGGTCATCAATGGTGTTTGTCCCAAAAATCTGCTTATCAACAAATTTTTTGTCCCGTACGTTATCTGAAATCAGTGTCATTTTCGTTTTTAAAGTTATTAATCATAAAAGATGCCGACTTTTTCTAATAGCAAAACAACACAATGGGATCGTCCCACAATTTTCAAAAACAGCTTTTCTAGAAACTAGACGAAAAAATGTTATACCCCTATTTTTTTGTTTATTCGAAATCATTAACTTAGTTTACTCATCGTCCTGATGATGCCAACATTGTTGGCGGAACGTGCGTTGGCAGTTATAATAAAAATTGTTTTAGGGAAAAACTGATTAAAATCAGTTAATTTACGGAGGTCAAGGAAGTGTCCAAATCGCCTTGTGCCTAATTGCATTAAAATGTTGTGTGCATTATTACCCAAAATTTATCAGTTTTGTGAATGGGCCGTGGCAAAAATAAACCATTTTCTATTTCTTATTTTATCAACTGAAGAATTTCACCACAGAAGGTATTTTCAACTTAAATAATATGCACGTATGGGAGACGACAATCCGCGTTTTGTAAAGTTTTTTGTTTTCATTACCAAAACTTCCACTAATTTTAACTCGATAACTACAAGGTTTAGGGCAAAAATTTATTAAGAAAAATTGTTGACAATGTCGAGTTCTATTACCAATTAAAATTTTAATGCCTATTTCTGTTACACCCTGTATATTGTCACAATAAGTTACACCAGACATTCGACGAAAATTTCTTCAATAGCTAGACTTGCTTCCCACTTGTTGCAATATTTATAAGTCGTCTTTAATCTTTTTCAACTGTAGTCATTTAAAACTCGCAACATAAATTGCCATAATTATTAAAAATTAATTAACATTATAAATAACGGATTCTTGCAACGCCAATTTCTTACAAACACGATGTTGAAAGCTTTTTAATTGCAGATTCTGATTTCTGGAGGATAATCTCGCTTACTGTGGCAAGGACACCGCGTGCTTTTGGTAATTATCACTAATTGCAGCTAGTGATGCAACCCGAGCAATACCTACGAGGCATGCAGCAAAAAATGGTAATTAATCAAATGCACATAGAATTTAAAACGGTGTCGGAGAAACTAAAGATAAATTGAAAACAATATGCGCGTGCAAGGCTGTCCTCGTATCTGAAATCTCGCCGACGAGTGACGAAAGAACATGTGGAATCAGATAAATAAAAACGACAAAAGCTACTAATGTCGGAAGTGTCGCATCGATGTATGTAGATTAGGAAGAGCAATTTGCTTGTGGAGACCTTGAGGCAAGGCTGGAAAAGGCGTAAAGCGGAGAGACGAAAGAGAAAGTGAGTAGGAGGAGGATGAAACAGATTCTTCCCTGTGGAAAAAGTCGCTAATAAACAATGAAAAATGCAAATAGCAAGTGTCGAATAAATAGGTTTGAAAGGTTGGAGGTGAACGTCGTGATTTGTTCACCACCGGAAGATAGATGCTTCGAAAACATTGGGAGTGCGAGGAAACGGTAATTCATGGTCCCTACATAAAAAAAAATCCGACGACAAGTGCCTTTAGAAAAAAACTAATAGAGAAATTCCTACATGCGTACCGTGTGAATTAGTATAAAATTGTGTTAGGTAATAAAATCAATATTGGTTCTGTCGGGTATTAAGTGTTACTACCTAAAACAAGCAAGGCAAACAGCTTATGAAACTCTAAATGTAAATGTAAATATATGTAAAGAAAATCTCTAAACTGGTGTCGGCGCTTTTCTTAAATTTGAATTTGCCGCGTTATCGTCATGGCTGAGAGGTTCTAGATTGTTGCAGCAGGGTTTTCTTTTGTAAAGTCACAAAACCTGGAATAAGGGCTTTAAATGTTGTTTCTTTTGTTTTTACTGGTGAGAGACTATTTTGTTTGTAATATAATGTATGTATAAAACTTTTGTTTTTACAGAGAAACTCTTACGTCTTTATTTCAAAAGTGAAAAGAGTATAGATCATTATATAATTAAATTTTTGCTATTATTATAAAACGCCAATTTGGACATAGGTTCCCATGACGCTTAATAGGCTATTAAACGCTAGTGCTTTTAAAGAACATCACAGTCACGGCTACAAATAGGTATTACTTCTTTATAAAAATATTTGAATTAATTTCAATGCAGACAATCTTCCAGAATAGCACCTTTCGTAAAAACTCTTGTTATTTTAATTATTGAAGTTTCTTTTTGTACCGTTTCGAGCAAGTTTAGATTTTTTCTGCATTAACCATTCAAGAGTTCCAATGACATTATATTTTAACTACATTTGTCTTATCAGTCTGCAGACATGCAAATCCGGTACTGACCTAGTGTTCAATCACTTCTCTTCGCCTCGTTTACCTTGCGCGGCGTCGGAGATTCACGATATGTAAATTCAATGGATATGTAAATCTTTAAAGGATGTCGCTACCACACTGGAATGTTTCTAGATGGTGTCTTGGCGGTACTTATTTTTATGATGAGGTAAATAAATCTTACAAATTGTATGGTACGTCTAGTTAGCTAAACGAGATTTTACTTGCCTATCTAAATGTCCAATCGAAAATTAGTACTGCATATACCAAAAATTGAGGAAGATTTTTGCACAAACATTTATAGCAAACTTCCGCAAAAAATTAATTTTAACGAGACAATTTCCATTGAATCCCAGTTCACATGAAACCTTTAGTTTACGTCATTGTCTTAACTTAGAATTCAATGGTTTTATCTTTATGAAGTTAAAGTGGGTAATATATGTATCCCATTACTAATCAGTGTTTCACGGGTTGGTGCTGATTGTGAGACGAAAACCAGAGAGCATAATATTTTTTAAATTTTTTCTAAAGAACGTAAGACGTGAAGCGCGATAAATTTGTCAAATAAAAAAAACAAAAAAAAAACAAGCTGTCTGGCAAAATTTATAGAAATCAGAATTTCAGAAATTTCATCGACAAATTGAAACTACAACAGTGTCCAATTATATATATTATTACACGTAGTCTCAAATGTCATAATAATGTTTGGAAATGAGGAACAAATAAACTGAGAATCAGTAAAGAAAAAAAAATTGTTACGTCAATTAATTTTTTAAATAATATTGTGTAGAAAAATGCAAAATTTATCAGGTGTCTCAATATGTTGTAATTTTCAGGTTTCTCAGTTCCATAAATTTCTCGGTTCTTTGAGAACTATTTCAAATTTCTCAGTTTCAGAGTAGATTCTGGTACTTCTGCTATTTCACTTCGTGCTTGTCTTTACAAAACAAAATTTACATGTATTTATATAAAAAATTCTGACGTTCAAAGCCTACAGGTGTATGAAGATCCTGTATAATGTAACCGAAAAACCGATTTGTAAAAAACAATTAAAGGTAAGAACTGACAAAACTGACAAAAACAAAATGGAAGAAGACATCAAAGTAGAAGGTAACAGATCGACAAAATAAGACAGAAGAATAGGCATACCAAAACTCCAAGTTAAGAATTAAGAACACACAGGGGGAGAAATAAAGCAATAGAACGTAAAAAAGAGAATCCGATTAAAACATTAAGTAAAAGAAATACTGACAGAAAATGATAAGTAGGAACTGAGGAACAAAAACTAACGCACTAGGAACTGAGGACTATGAATTATTGGTGGGAGCTGACAAACTAGAATCTAAGAGCTAAAAAATTAGGAACTGAAATACTGGAAAATAAAAAGCGAGAAACTAGGAACTACGCACTGAGAATTACTAGATTTTAAACGAGAAAGTAGGAGTTGAGGATTTAGAAACAGCGGAACTAGAAAATGAAAAACTATGAATTGAGGAACTAAATACTGAGCACATAAAAATAGAGAAACTAAGATCTGAACACCTAGGAACTGACGAACTAGAAACTGAGGTATTTGGAACAGATAAATTAGGATCTACGAGGTAGATAGATAGATTAGGTGTTGTGGGGCGTGAGGGAATTAGCTCCCCTCACCGACACTTAGACCACACCGCGGGCCCATTCCTGTCTCCGATTCAGCAATCCGACATTGTCGAAAAAAGCTAGGATGGTTCCAGATGAGGCACACCTCAAGTTGGCCCAACAGGGCCATGATCTAGGAGATAATACATTAGGAATTGAAATACGAGAAAATGAAAAGCGTGGAACTAGGAACTATGGACTGAAAATTAATAGATTTTAAACGAGAAAATAATAATTGAGGATTTAGGAACAGCGGAATTATAAAATGAAAAACTATGAATTGAGAAACTAGGTGCTGAGGAACTAGGAATAGACAAACTAAAAACTGAAGAACTAGGAATTGACAAATTAGAAACTGAAAAATTTTGAAAGGACCAACTAGAAGACAAGAAACTGATGATCTAGGAACTCAGGAACTAGAAATTAAAAAACTTAGGGGCTAAATAATTAGAAACCGATGAACTAGGAATTGACAAACTAGAAAGTTACGTATATAGTAATTGAAAAACCTTGAACCGAGGAACTGTAAACTGAGGAAGTACGAACTGAGAAACAATGAATTAATGCACTAGGAACTGAGGAACTAGAAACTAAGTAAATAGAAACTGAGGAGCTGGGAATTACTGAACTAGAAAATAACGATCTAGGAATTATTAAATCAGGATCTGGGAAAAGATTAAGTAACGAAATAGGTGCTAGTCACCTAGAAATTGAATAAAAATGATTAGAAGAATGGAAGTATTTTGTAATTAAGAAATTAGTAGCTAAGGAACTTGGAACCGACGAACTAGGATCTAAGAGATGAGAAAGTAGGAATTCAGATACAAGGAATTGAAAGGCGAGGAAATAGGAACTATGAACTATGCACTGAGAACTAGGAATTGACAAAATAGAAATTGAGAAATTTGGAACAAACGAGCTAAGACATTAGGAACTGAGATACTAGGAAACGAAAAGCGTGGAACTAGGAACTAGGAACTATGCACTGAAAATTAATAGATTTCAAACGAGAAAATACTAATTGGGGATTTAGAAACTCCGGAATTAGAAAATGAAAAACTATGAATTAAGGAAATAGGAAAATACACACTAAGAACTGAAGAACTAGGAATTGACAAACTACAAACTGAGAAATTTTGAACGGACGAACTAGTAAATGATGAGCCGGACTCTGTGAAACTAGAAAATCAGACCAGAAATTGCGGAACTAAGATGTGTAAAACCAGGAATTGAGCTACAAGAAACTGGAGATCTAGGAACTCAGGAACTAGAAGTTAAAAAACTTAAGAGCTGACTAATAATATAATTAGAGACCGACGAACTAAGAATTGACAAACTAGAAAGTGGAAAATTTACGTATATAGTGATTGAAAAACTTGGAACCGAGGAACTGTAAACTGAGTATGAACTGAGAAACAATAAATTCATGTACAAGAAACTGAGAAAGTAGAAACTAAGTAAATAAGGACTGAAGAACCAAATATTCCAAAACTAGGAAATCAGTATCTGGGAAAAGAATAAGTGACGAAGTAGGAGCAGCTGATCAAGAAATTGACTAACAGTGAAGTAAAGGGTGTAAGTATTTTATAATTAAGAAACTAGGAGCTAAGAAACTTGAAACCGACGAACTAAGATCTAGAAGCTAAAAAACTAAGAACTGAGATACTAGTAAATGAGAAGAAAGAACCTATGTACTAAGAACTATACACTGGGGATTACTAGATTTCAAACAAAAAAACAAAAAAGAAATGAAGATTTAGGAACTGCGGAACCAGGTATTACAGAACTAGGAAATAAGGATTTAGGAGTCATATGAGTTCTTGACTCAGTATCTGGGAAAAGAATAAATGACGAAGTAGGAGCTGCTAATCAATAAATTGACTAACAGTGAAGTAAAAAGTATAGTAGAAGTATTATGTAATTAAGAAACTAGGAGCTGAGAAACTTGGAACCGACAAACTAGGAACTAGGATCTGAGAAATTAGGACCTGAAGTACTATGAAATGAAAAGCGAGAAACTATGCACTGAGAATTACTAGATTTCAAACGGAAAAGTAGGAATTGAGGATTAAGGACCTGTACAACTAGAATTTAAAAAACACTAAAATCAGGAACTAGACATTGGGGAAATAGAAATAAACAATCTGAAGATCTGAATAACTAGGAATTGGCAAACTAGAAAGATAGAAATTTGGAACGGACAAATTAATAACTTAGGAAACGGAAACTGTAAAGCTAGAAATTCAGGCTAGAAATTGCGGAACTAGGAACTCAGGAACAAGAAAATAAAAACCAGAGGAATTAGAAACCGACGAACTAGGAATAGAAAGGGAAAAATTTACGTGTCTAGTAATAGGAACTATGAACTATGCACTGAGAATAAGTAGATTTCAAACCAGGAAGTAGGAGTTAAGGATTTAGGAACTGCGGAACTAGAAAACGAAAAATTATGTACTGAGGAAATACGAATAGACAAACTAAGAACTGAACAACTAGGAATTGACGACCTAGAAACTCAGAAATTTGGAGCAGACGAACTAGAATCTAAGAGCTAAGACATTAGGAACTGAGATACTAGGAAACGAAAAGCGTGGAACTTGGAACTATGCACTGAAAATTAAAAGATTTCAAACGAGAAAATAATAACAATTGACGATTTAGGAACTGCGGAATTATAAAATGACAAACTATGAATTGAGGAACTAGGTGCTGAGGAACTAGGAATAGACAAACTAAGAACTGAAGAACTAGGAATTGACAAACTAGAAACTGAGAAATTTTGAAAGGACGAACTAGTAAATGATGAGGCGGAATCTGTGAAACTAGAAAATCAGACCAGAAGACAAAAAACTGAAGATCTAGGAACTCAGGAACTAGAAATTATATATAGTGATATATATAGTGATTGAAAAACTTGGAACCGAAGAACTGAAAATTGAGGAACTACGAACTGAGAAACAATAAATTATAATACTCTAGGAACTGAGGAAATGGGAATTACAGTACTAGGAAATAACGATCTAGGAATTATTAAATCAGGATCAATGAAAAGAATAAGTAACGAGAGCTAGTGACCTAGAAATTCACTAAAATTGAACAGAAGAATGTAAGTATTTTGTAATTAAGAAACTAAGAGCAGAGAAACTTGTAACCGACGAACTAGGATCTTGGAGCTCAGAATTTAGGAATTCAGATACTAGGAAATGAAAGGCGAGGAAATAGAAACCATGAACTATGCACTGAGAACTAGTAGATTTCAAACCAGGAAGTAGGAGTTGAGGATTAATTAACTGCGAAATTGGAAAATGAAAAACTGAGAAAATATGAATAGACAAGACGAATGACTAAGAATTGGTAAACTAGAAACATAGAGATTTGGAACGGACAAACTAAGAACTGATTAACTAGGAATAGACGAATAAGAAACTGAGAAATTTGAAACAGACGCGTTAGAATCTAAGAGTGAAGACATTAGGAACTGAGATCTAGGAAACGAAAAGCTTGGAACTAGGAACTAGGAACTATGCACTGAAAATGAATAGCTTTCAAAGGAGAAAATAGTAATATTGAAGATTTAGGAACAACAGAATTAGAAAATGAAAAACTATAAATTGAGGAACTAGGAAATGAGGAAATAGGAATATGCAAAGTAAGAACTGAAGAACTAGGAAATGACAAACTAGAGACTGAGGAAATTTTGAACGAACGAACTAGTAAATGATGAGCCGGAATCTGTGAAACTAGAAAGTCAGACCAGAAATTACGGAACTAGGAACTAAGGTACAAGAAACTGAAGATCTAGGAACTCAGGAACTAGAAATAAAAAAACTTAAGAGCTGAATAATTAGAAACCGACGAACTAGGAAGTGACAAACTAGAAAGTGGAAATTTTACGTATATAGAATTTAAGTACTTGGAACTGAGGAAGTACGAACTGAGAAACAATAAATTAATGCGCTAGGAACTGTAGGACTAGAAACTAAGGAAATAGGAACTGAGGCACTGGAAATTAAAGAACTAGGAAATAACGATATACGAATTATTAAATCAGGATGTGGGAAAAGAATAAGAAACCAAATAGGAGCTAGTGACCTAGAAATTGACTAAAAATGAACAGAAGGACGTAAGTAATTAGGAAACTAGGATCTAAGAAATTTGAAACCGACGAACTATTAACTAGGATCTTCGAAATTAGGAACTGAAATACTAGGAAATGAAAGCCGAGGAACTAGAAACTATGCACTGAGAATTACTTGATTTCAAACGGAAAAGTAGGAATTAATGCACTAGGATCTGAGGCACTGGGAATTAAAGAACTAGGAAATAACGATCTAGGAACTATTAAATCAGGATCTGGGAAAAGAATAAGCAACGAAATAGGAGGTAGTGACCTAGAAATTGACTAAAAATGAACAGAAGGACGTAAGTATTTTGTAATTAAGAAATTATTAGCTAAGACACTTGGAACTGACAAACTAGGATCTAGGAGCTGAGAAATTAGGAATTTAAATATTAAGAAATGAAAGGCGAGGAACTAGATAGAAACTTGGCACTGAGAATTACTTGATTTCAAACGGAAAAGTAGGAATTGAGGATTAAGGCCCTGTGGAACTAGAAAATTAAAAAAATTAAATTCAGAAACTAGATATTTAGGAAACAGGAATGAACAAACTGAAAATCTGAATGACTAAGAATTGGTAAACTAGAAACATAGAGATTTGGAACGGACAAACTAATAACTTATGAACCGGAAACTGTAAGCTAGAAATTGCGGAACTAGGAACTCAGGAACTAGAAAATAAAAAAATGAGGAATTAGAAACCGACGAACTAGGAAATGACAAACTAGAAAATGAAAATTTTGGGTGTCTAGTAATTGAAAAGCTTGGAACCGAAGAACTGGAAATTGAGGAAGTACGAACTGAGAAACAATAAATTAATGCACTAGGAACTGAGGCACTGGGAATTAAAGAACTAAGAAATAACGATCTAGGAATTATTAAATCAGGATCTGGGAAAAGAATAAGTAACGAAATAGGAGCTAGTGACCTAGAAATTGACTAAAAATGAACAGAAGGACGTAAGTAGTTTGTAATTAAGAAATTAGGACCTAAGACACTTGGAACTGACAAACTAGGATCTAAGAGCAGAGAAATTACGAATTTAAATATTAAGAAATGAAAGGAGAGGAACTAGAAACTTTGCACTGAGAATTACTTGATTTCAAACGGAAAAGTAGGAATTGAGGATTAAGGACCTGTGGAACTAGAAAATCAAAAACATTAAATTCAGACACTAGATATTTAGGAAATAAAAATAAACACAAACTGAAAATCTGAATGACTAAGAATTGGTAAACTAGAAACATAGAGATTTGGAACGGACAAACTAATAACTTATGATCCGGAAACTGTAAGCTAGAAATTGCGTAACTAGGAACTCAGGAACTAGAAAATAAAAAAATGAGGAATTAGAAACCGACGATCTAGGAATTGACAAACTAGAAAATGGAAATTTTGGGTGTCTAGTAATTGAAAAGCTTGGAACCGAAGAACTGGAAATTGAGGAAGTACAAACTGAGAAACAATAAATTAATGCACTAGGAACTGAGGCACTGGTAATTAAAGAACTAGGAAATAACGATCTAGGAATTATTAAATCAGGATCTGGGAAAAGAATAAATAACGAAATAGGAGCTAGTGACCTAGAAATTGACTAAAAATGAACAGAAGGACGTAAGTATTTTGTAATTAAGAAATTAGGAGCTAAGACACTTGGAACTGACAAACTAGGATCCACGAGCTGAGATATTAGGAATTTAGATATTAAGAAATGAAAGGCGAGGAACTAGAAACCTTGCACTGAAAATTACTTGATTTCAAACGGAAAAGTAGGAATTGAGGATTAAGGACCTGTGGAACTAGAAAATTAAAAACATTAAATTCAGACACTAGATATTTAGGAAATAGAAATAAACAAACTGAAAATCTGAATGACTAAGAATTGGTAAACTAGAAACATAGAGATTTGGAACGGACAAACTAATAACTTATGATCCGGAAACTGTAAGCTAGAAATTGCGGAACTAGGAACTCAGGAACTAGAAAATAAAAAAATGAGGAATTAGAAACCGACGATCTAGGAATTGACAAACTAGAAAATGGAAATTTTGGGTGTCTAGTAATTGAAAACCTTGGAACCGAAGAACTGGAAATTGAGGAAGTACGAACTGAGAAACAGTAAATTAATGCACTAGGAACTGAGGCACTGGGAATTAAAGAACTAGGAAATAACGATCTAGGAATTATTAAATCAGGATCCGGGAAAAGAATAAATAACGAAATAGGAGCTAGTGACCTACAAATTGACTAAAAATGAACAGAATGACGTAAGTAATTTGTAATTAAGAAACTAGGAGCTAAAACACTTGGAACCGACAAACTAGGATCTAGGAGCCGAGAAATTAGAAATTTAGATACTAGGAAATGAAAGGCGAGGAAATAGGAACTATAAACAATGCACTGAAAACAAGTATATTTCAAACCAGGAAGTAGGAGTTGAGGATTTAGGAAGAAAAATTATGTAATGAGGAAATAGGAATAGACAAACTAGAAACTGAGAAATTTGGAACGGACGAACTAGTAACTGATGCACCGAAAACTAAGAAACGAGCAACTCAGACTAGAAATTGTGAAATTTGGAAACGAAGAACCAGGAGCTAACGAACTAGAAATTAAAAAACTAAGATCGGAGAAATTATAAACCAACGAACCAGCAATTGACAAACTAGAAAGTGGAAAATTATCGTATCCGGTAATTGAAAAACTAGGAACTGAGGACTTTATAACCGAAGAACTGGAAACTAAGAAAGTAGGACCTGAGAAACAATAAGTAAATCAACTAGGAACTGGAGAACTGGGAATTGCAGAACTAGGACATAAAGATCTAGGAATTATAGCATCAAGATCTGGGAAAAGAATAATTATGTGACGAGCTAGAAGCAGTTTGGAACCAACAAACCAGGGTCTAGGATCTGAACAACTAGGAACTGAGATACTGGTAAATGAAAAGCGAGAAACTATGTACTAGAAACTATACACTGAGAATTACTAGATTTCAGACGAAACGAAATAGTTCAGTATTTAGGAACTAGGTACTGAGGAAATGGAAATAAACAAACTTAGAACTAAAGAACAAGGAATTGACAAACTAGGAACTGAGATATTGATAAATAAAAATCGTGAAACTATGCATTAAGAATCACTGAGGGATCAGAAACCGACCAACTAGGAATTAAAAATTTTATGTTGCTACTAATTCAAGTACTAGGAATTGAGATACTTGGAATCGAAGAACTGGAAACTGAGAAAGTAGGAACTGAGAAACAAAAAACGAATACACTAGGAAACTAAGTACATAAGAACTGAGGAACCAAATATTCCAGAACTAGGAAATCAGTATCTGGGAAAAGAATAAGTGACGAAGTAGGAGCTGCTGATCAAGAAATTGACTAACAGTGAAGTGGAGAGTGTAAGTATTTTGTAATTAAGAAACTAGGAGCTAAGAAACTTGAAACCGACGAACTAAGATCTAGAAGTTGAAAAACTAAGAACTGGGATACTAGTAAATGAGAAGAAAGAAACTATGTACTAAGAACTATACACTGGGGATTACTAGATTTCAAACGAAAAAAAAAAATGAAGATTTAGGAACTGCGGAACTAGAACGTGAAAGTTTTGTTTCTAGTAATTGAAATACTAACTATTGAGACACTTATAACCAAGGAATTGGAAACTGGGAAACAATAAATAAATACACTAGGAACTTAGGAACTAGGAACTAAGGAAATAGGAACTAAGGAACCAGGTATTACAGAACTAGGAAATGAGGATTTATGAGTCATATGAGTTCTTGACTTAGTATCTGGGAAAAGAATAAATGACGAAGTAGGAGCTGCTAACCAATAAATTGACTAACAGTGAAGTAAATAGTGTAAGTATTATGTAATTAAGAAACTAGGAGCTGAGAAACTTGAAACCGACAAACTAGGAACTAGGATCTGAGAAATTAGGACCTGAAGTACTATGAAATGAAAAGCGAGAAACTATGCACTGAGAATTACTAGATTTCAAACGGACAAGTAGGAATTGAGGATTAAGGACCTGTAGAACTAGAATTTAAAAAACACTAAAATCAGAAACTAGATATTGGGGAAATAGAAATAAACAATCTGAAGATTTGTATAACTAGGAATTGGCAAACTAGAAACATAGAGATTTGGAACGGACAAATAAATAACTTAGGAAACGGAAACTGTAAAGCTAGAAATTCAGGCTAGAAATTGCGGAACTAGGAACTCAGGAACAAGAAAATAAAAACCTGAGGAATTAGAAACCGACGAACTAGGAACAGAAAGTGAAAAATTTACGTGTCTAGTAATAGGAACTATGAACTATGCACTGAGAATAAGTACATTTCAAGCCACGAAGTAGGAGTTAAGGATTTAGGAACTGCGGAACTAGAAAATGAAAAATTATGTACTGAGGAAATACGAATAGACAAACTAAGAACTGAACAACTAGGAATTGACGAATTAGAAACTGAGAAATTTGAAACAGACACGTTAGAACCTAAGAGCGAAGACATTAGGAACTGAGATCTAGAAAACGAAAAGCGTGGAACTAGGAACTATGCATTGGAAATGAATAGATTTCAAAGGAGAAAATAGTAATATTGAAGATTTAGGAACAACAGAATTAGAAAATGAAAAACTATAAATTGAGGAACTAGGAAATGAGGAAATAGGAACTGAGGCACTGGGAATTAAAGAACTAGGAAATAACGATATAGGAATTATTAAATCAGGATGTGGGAAAAGAATAAGAAACGAAATAGGAGCTAGTGACCTAGAAATTGACTAAAAATGAACAGCAGGACGTAAGTAATTAGGAAACTAAGATCTAAGAAATTTGAAACCGACGAACTAGGAACTGGTATCTGCGAAATTAGGAACTGAAATACTAGGAAATGAAAGGCGAGGAACTACGCACTGAGAATTACTTGATTTCAAACGGAAAAGTAGGAATTGAGGATTAAGGACCTGTGGAACTAGAAAATTAAAAATATTAAATTTAGAAACTAGATATTGGTGAAATAGGAATAAACAAACTGAAAATCTGAACAACTAAGAATTGATAAACTAGAAACATAGAGATTTGCAACGGACAAACTAATAACTTATGAACCGGAAACTGTAAGCTAAAAATTCAGTCTAGAAATTGCGGAACTCGGAACTCAGCAACTAGAAAATAAAAAAATGAGGAATTAGAAACCGACGAACTAGGAATTGACAAACTAGAAAATGGAAATTTTGGGTGTTTAGTAATTGAAAACCTTGGAACCGAAGAACTGGAAATTGAGGAAGTACGAACTGAGAAACAATAAATTAATGCACTAGGAACTGAGGCACTGGGAATTAAAGAACTAGGAAATAACGATCTACGAATTATTAAATCAGGATCCGGGAAAAGAATAAGTAACGAAATAGGAGCTAGTGACCTAGAAATTGACTAAAAATGAACAGAATGACGTAAGTATTTTGTAATTAAGAAACTAGGAGCTAAGACACTTGGAACCGACAAACTAGGATCTAGGAGCTGATAAATTAGGAATTTAGATATTAAGAAATGAAAGGCGAAGAACTAGAAACTATGCACTGAGAATTACTTGATTTCAAACGGAAAAGTAGGAATTGAGGATTAAGGACCTGTGGAACTAGAAGATTAAAAACATTAAATTCAGAAACTAGATTTTGGGGAAATAGGAATAAACAAACAGAAAATCTGAACAACTAAGAATTGGTAAACTAGAAACATAGAGATTTGGAACGGACAAACTAATAACTCATGATCCGGAAACTGTAAGCTAGAAATTGCGGAACTAGGAACTCAGGAACTAGAAAATAAAAAAATGGGGAATTAGAAACTGACGAACTAGGAATTGACAAACTAGAAAATGAAAATTTTGGGTGTCTAGTAATTGAAAAGCTTGGAACCGAAGAACTGGAAATTGAGGAAGTACGAACTGAGAAACAATAAATTAATGCACTAGGAACTGAGGCACTGGGAATTAAAGAACTAGGAAATAACGATCTAGGAATTAATAAATCAGGATCTAGGAAAAGAATAAGTAACGAAATAGGAGCTAGTGACCTAAAAATTGACTAAAAATGAACAGAAGGACGTAAGTATTTTGTAATTAAGAAATTAGGAGCTAAGACACTTGGGACTGACAAACCAGGATCTAGGAGCTAATAAATTAGAAATTTAGATACTAGGAAATGAAAGGCACTAGAAACTATGCACTGAGAACTAGTAGATTTCAAACCAGGAAGTAGGAGTTGAGGATTTAGGAACTACGGAACTAGAAAATAAAAAATTATGTAATGAGGAAATAGGAATAGACAAACTAGAAACTGAGAAATTTGGAACCGACGAACTAGTAACTGATGCACCGAAAACTAAGAAACTAGCAACTCAGACTAGAAATTGTGAAACTAGGAAACGAAGAACCAGGAGCTAATGAACTAGAAATTAAAAAACTAAGATCGGAGAAATTATAAACCAACAAACCAGCAATTGACAAACTAGGAACTGAGGACTTTATAACCGAAGAACTGGAAACTAAGAAAGTACGACCTGAGAAACAATAAGTTAATCAACTAGGAACTGGAGAACTGGGAATTGCAGAACTAGGACATAAAGATCTAGAAATTATAGCATCAAGATCTGGGAAAAGAATAATTATGTGACGAGCTAGAAGCAGTTTGGAACCAACAAACCAGGGTCTAGGATCTGAACAACTACGAACTGAGATACTGGTAAATGAAAAGCGAGAAACTATGTACTAGATACTATACACTGAGAATTACTAGATTTCAGACGAAAATAAATAGTTCAGTATTTAGGAACTAGGTACTGAGGAAATGGAAATAAACAAACTTAGAACTAAAGAACAAGGAACTCACAAACTAGGAACTGAGATACTGATAAATGAAAATCGTGAAACTATGCATTGAGAATGACTGAGGGATCAGAAATCGAGCAACTAGGAATTAAAAATTTTATGTTGCTACTAATTCAAATACTAGGAATTGAAATACTTGGAACCGAAGAACTGGAAACTGAGAACTGAATCGAAAGCTCGCGAAAGATCATAAAAAAGACCTATGGTATGCTGTTTCTGATTTAAAGCGTTGTAAATAGTACTCAATGCTTCATTTATAGCTGTCATTGTAGATCGGCCTTTTCTAAATCCATGCTGACTTGAGGAGAGCAGACCAGAATGTTCCAAAAATTTTACCAAGCGATTTGAAAACGCTGCTTCAAAGATTTTGTGAAATTGATTCTGAACAGCTATTGATCTGTAACATGTGATATCATTTTTTGAACCTTTGTTTTTATATATTGGAACAACCTTGGATGTTTTTAATAGTTCTGGAAATACACCAGCCAAGAAAGATTCATTGATTAAGTAACACAAAGGATAACTTACGAGGTCCTTAACCGCTATGATCAAATTGCCAGGTATTTCATCAATACCGGGTGACTTTTTAGCGCAAGTTTTATTAATAATAGAAACTATTTCCTCAGGTGTTGTAGGAGTCAGATAGAAATTTTTGTTTACGTGAGCAAGGCTTCTTATTATGTGTGAATTTATTTGAGTAAACTGTGAGGTATCAGCAAAGAAATTATTAAAATGGTTACAGAGTTCTAATGGATCTTTTATTATCCTATTATTATCATCAATTAGTTCTATGCTATCATTATTTGTTTTTTTGTAACTGTTTATTATACTCCAGCTTTCCCTCATGAGATTATCACACTGTTTTAACCGGGGGTCATTGTGTGTGCGTTTTTGACGATTTACAAGTTCATTGTATATTCGTTTAAATTCTAAAAATTTACGGTGATAGAAAGGGTTATTTATAGCTGTATCTAGTTTGGACATATCGCACAATTGATCATGTAGTCTTTTAAGATGGGGGGTGTACCATTTTGATTTACCAGCCTTTTTCTGTTTGACTTTACTTATACGTTTATATTGGAAGCATTGGTTGAAATAGTCGAGAAATTTTTTGTAAAAAATTTCAAATTTTGCATTAAAATCATTTGTACGATTACAATACATGGCCGATCAATTTTCCGCCTTCAAGATATTGCCTGAATACAGATATATTATCCTCGTTGAAATGTCTTCTGTTAGTTGGTTGTGAAACGTAATTAACATCTTCTAGTTTTGAGACATCAAAAATAACCAACTGATACGTGTGATCCGAGTAAAAGGTTTGCTGAACAAGAGAGTGTGTCGTCTGAAGATTGGACACTATACTGTCAATGCAACTTGCGCTTGTATTTGTTATTCTCGTATTTTCACAGATATTAACAATTAGATTAAATTCCTTGAAAAAGTTGCTCAGAAGTCGTTTATTCTTAGAAGTACCTAAAAAGTTTACATTAAAATCACCACACAAGATGAAGTAGTCAATGTTATTATAAATTTTTTGAAAAAGTTCATAAAGCGAGTCAAGGAATAGTTCGAAAGATAGATCACTACAGGGACTTCTGTAGCAGACAATGACGTAAATGTTTACATTATTCTTATACTCTATAATCCCAACCGAGACTTTTCAATGCATTTATTCCACACAAAAGATTTTGTCCTAAGTGTATCCTTTACAAATATACAGACACCACCACGCTGGTGCTCACTACGGCAATAGAAGTTAACTAATTTATAATTAGATAGTCGAGTTTGTTCAATTTCGTTCTTCCGGAACCAGTGTTCACTTAGGCACAAAATATCGACACTATTAGACTCTACCAATATTTCAAGATGACTACATTTGTTGGGTAACCCTTGTATATTAAAATGAACTAAAGACATTACAGAATTTTTACCTGTGGGTTGCCTATTTATTGAGGTCTTGGTCGTCACTTTATTGGAACTGAGCGCTACCGGATCTACGAAAAAACTTAAATTTCTTCACTGTTACCCCAGAAGGCCAGTTCTCGCTCTTGTACAGTTCGTCTAATAAACTTAAGTCGGCTCCAACCTTAAATGAAGTACTTCGAGCATCTTCACGTCGAGGCAGAACTTCCACTTGGAATGTGTGATTCTGATACTTATTTTGCAAATAGTTGACGATTTGTTCTTTTGTTGTCTTAATATCTACTTTTCCCACATGAATCCAGGCGCGTCGGACGGCGGCGCTGAACGTAACGGCAGGATTTGAATTTTCCGATTTATGGCTACCTTGGATGACCCATTTCTTTTGCTGCGTTGTCCGCGGTTGCTTCTTTGATGTGTTATTATTTTTTATCTTCGTTTTTTTGTTGTCTTCCCCGATAATGGTATCATCGGTGGTTCCACAGTGATATTCATTTTCTTCCTTGCTGGTACACACATTTAGGCCGACTTGCAGTTGTCTTGTAGCTGGATTTGCATTTAATTGTTGTATTTGTTCCTTCAGATTGCTTATTTCGGTTTTTAAGGAGGCAAGTTCGTTAATCAGGCTCTTGTTTGATTCCGTCACTATTTTCTTGATCAAAGTTTCAAGTTCACTGGTCGAAATTGTCACAGTGTCTGTATCACCACCTTTTGATCTTGTTAACGTCATTTTAAAATTTTAAAGTACTAATTTACCGTAGAAATGTAATAAAATGTAGCGTACACACAGAGCTGCGTGGAGGTCAGAGTACCATTGTATATTATAATAATTAATAGTACATTATAATAATAATTGACGATTTAGGAACTGCGGAATTATAAAATGAAAAACTGTGAATTGAGAAACTAGGTGCTGAGGAACTAGGAATAGGCAAACTAAGAACTGAAGAACTAGGAATTGACAAACTAGAAACTGAGAAATTTTGAAAGGAGGAACTAGTATGTGATGAGGCGGAATCTGTGAAACTAGAAAATCAGACCAGAAGACAAGAAACTGAAGATCTAGGAACTCAGGAACTAGAAATTATATATAGTGATATTTATAGTGATTGAAAAACTTGGAACCGAAGAACTGAAAATTGAGGAACTACGAACTGAGAAACAATAAATTATAATACTCTAGGAACTAAGGAACTGGGAATTACAGTACTAGGAAATAACGATCTAGGAATTATTAAATCAGGATCCAGGAAAAGAATAAGTAACGATAACTAATGACTTAGAAATTGACGAAAACTGAACAGAAGAATGTATTTTGTAATTAAGAAACTAAGAGCAAAGAAACTTGTAACCGACGAACTAGGATCTTGGAGCGCAGAATTTAGGAATTCAGATACTAGGAAATGAAAGGCGAGGAAATAGAAACCATGAACTATGCACTGAGAACTAGTAGATTTCAAACCAGGAAGTAGGAGTTGAGGATTAATTAACTGCGAAATTGGAAAACGAAAAACTGAGGAAATCTGAATAGACAAACTAAGAACTGATTAACTAGGAATAGACAAATTAGAAACTGAGAAATTTGAAACAGACGCGTTAGAATCTAAGAGCGAAGACATTAGGAACTGAGATCTAGGAAACAAAAAGCGTGGAACTAGGAACTAGGAACTATGTACTGAAAATGAATAGATTTCAAAGGAGAAAATAGTAATATTGAAGATTTAGGAACAACAGAATTAGAAAATGTAGAAAGAGTGTTTTAAGTATTATGTAATTAAGAAACTAGGAGCTGAGAAACTTGGAATCGCCAAACTAGGAACTAGGATCTGAGAAATTAGGACCTGAAGTACTATGAAATGAAAAGCGAGAAACTATGCACGGAGAATTACTAGATTTCAAACGGAAAATTAGGAATTGAGGATTAAAGACCTGTAGAGCTAGAATTTAAAAAACACTAAAATCAGGAACTAGATATTGGGGAAATAGAAATAAACAATCTGAAGATCTGAATAACTAGGAATTGGCAAACTACAAACATAGAGATTTGGAACGGACAAATTAATAACTTCGGAAACGGAAACTGTAAAGCTAGAAATTCAGGCTAGAAATTGCGGAACTAGGAACTCAGGAACAAGAAAGTAAAAACCTGAGGAATTAGAAAAACACGACAGAATAAAAAATTAAACGATGAAGGAATGATAAATAAGGGCGACATGACGGGATCATTGGACGCAAGAATAAAAGAATGAAGAAAAAATATAAAAAGGATTGAAAACATGTAGATATTAAAGGATAAAAAGATGTAATATTAGAATATATAGGACCCACGGAAGGAGAAATGCAATTTGCCTACCCGACTACAATTTATGGATGATCCAGGGGACGGGGAGATCATGCGAATTCCTTTTTAATTTAGTCTGCTTGATTTATTCCTGATGTTCGCTTTAAAATCCATTCGTCAATAATCCATTTTAATGGCGTGAGGGGGTCTTGAAAACAGCTTCCTAAACCACCACGTGAGGTGCTTGCATCACCGGATATAAGACAACCTTTTTATACAAATTCTTGTTAAATACATCGTAAGTACACGTGTACGAAATTTTCAACTTTCAAATTCAAATTTTACCTTTTATTTCACGTGTTATAATGGCGTCATGTCATAAATGTGGACACCTTGAGAAAACCCGATTGTTTTTATTTGCCAAAAATTATAATATGTATTCACTCCTGGACATGTTAATAGATAATAGAAACATTCGATTACCAACATGTCTCTATTACACTTCACAGCGAGATTAAAGCAGCTTGTTTTTTTGGTTTTATTCAGATATTATGACATTGTGGGTAATGTCGGTATCGTGATGTAAGGTGGAAATCGATAGATCGCGCCACTCTAAAACGGATAAAAATGAAAGCGTCAAAGAAGCGGTTCTCTTTGGTCCGCTTTTGAGTACTGAAACTTATATCGCCTAAAAATAAATTTAGTTTACTATTGAGTTCAAGTTGTATTAAAAATCAAAAACAATATCCTGCTTCTATTCAGCCGCAGAAAGAGAGAGAACGAGAGAAAAAAGCCTTTGCAAATGACATAATAATGACGGATCTATAAGTCTCTTAACAAATATTTTTATGTTGAGCATTTAATGTTATGGGTACGTAATTAAGTACATTATTTATGTTTATTGAACAAGTTGGGATTATGAGCTGTGAGGCGGAACTGCGGTCACTAGATGCATTACGTATGAGTATCGAATGAACTTTGAGGAGACTTTTTCCTTTGATATAGTCACTTGGTTGGAAAATTGGCACGAAAATATTCTTAAATATATATGTCGTGTATTCCCATAAACTTTTGTCAATGCAATAAATAAAATAGAATAATATGCTGCACGTTCCATTGCTTCAATATCATAACCATCCAATACAAGAATAATTTATGACCTATTAGCACGCCACAATTAAATAGCACATCTGTCTACCAGTCCCGGATAAAAGTAATAATAAATGTCAAATAAATTCGTTCTAGAAAGGTTTAAGGTGAACATCGTGGTTCGCTCACAACCGGAGGATACACGGTCAAACAATGGCATAAAAGTGAAGAGCGACACAAAAAAGTTTCGGTCTGTCTCGTATGTAATTACCGGTCCTAGATCGATCTGCTATTATTATCGAATCGACACCCATCATAGTTCACCGATCATCTCTAAACTTTCTCCACGACCTATTCACCCTTTTGAGAAAGTTGGTCGATAATGTCATCAGAGATGAGACTTCCCGATTGTAATAAGTGGGATTGAGTCGTTAAAGTCGTGCATTTGAAGTAAGTTTTAATTTTCGCAATGGAAGGACGGATTTTTTCGTGAAGTAACCGTTGCGTAATTGGTGTATGAGATGAGAGAAGATAGTTTTCAGTTAATTACCCAACTGTAATTGGAGGAGCTATAATGGATTGCGTCATGTGCTTCCTTTACATATCCGGTGCGGACCGGCCTTATTGTCTGTGGTTTGTAGGAGTTTCACATGATGGGATTCACGAATTGATATGAGATTTTAACGAAAGAGCAGAGTTGGAAGATGGTGCAATGCTGATAAGTGAATGAAAGAATTTAGTTTCGACGTTTGGGCGTGTATGCAACCAGATATACGCCTGTAATTTTATGATCACCTGAACACATCAAGTTCAGAGTTCATTTGAAGTTGATATGTATATAAATTGCCATATTTATTTACATATTGTGATAAACATAAAATGAAATCTCAAAGAAACGTCAAATTCGAAAAGTTCAAACAAACCGCTAAATTAAAAATTTGGCCAATGATCGTCCGACAAGGAGATCACAGTTAGAAAGAGAAAGAAAATCAAAGCGGAAACTTCTACTTTGTTATCTTTTTGAGAAAAAAATGGCGGGAAATTTAATCGAACCTACCCAAGGCAAAGACAAGCACCGGTTCTTTCGATAGATAGAGCGAGCAATCAGGAGCAGAGCATAAATAAAAACAATTTTGTTGACTTAACTTTATTTAATAACAATTAAAATTATTTCATTCCGCTGCTTCTTGTTCATTCACCGACTCTCTTAATTATTTCCATCCGCTGCTTGTTTTCATCTTGACGAACCTCTTAACCATTTCTTTCCGCTGCCATCTCTCGATTTAGTGACTCTCTTAACTATTATTTTTCCGCTGCTCTTTCTCCTTTTAGTGACTATTTTAACTATTTCCTTCCATCAGCTTTTCTTCCCTTGGCGGCTCTCCTAAATATTTCCTTAATTAGTGAGCCTCTTCACTATTTCCTTCTGCTCTTAAATATGTTCTTCCACTGCTTGTTCTCCCTTTAGCGAGTTTTTTAACAATTCCTCTCCGCTGCCCATCTCTTTTTAGTGACTCTCTTAACTATTTCCCTCTACTAGCTTTTCTTCCTTTGGCGGCTCTCTTAAATATTTCCTTAACTATTATTTTGCGCTGCTCTCTCTCCTCTTGACTCTGTTAAATATGCCTTTTATTTCCTTAATTAGTGAGCCTCTTAACTATTTCCTTCTGCTGCCTGTTCTTCTTTTAGCAACTCTCTTAAATATGTTCTTCCACTGCTTGTTCTCTTTTTAGCGAGTCTCTTAACTGTTTCCCTCTACCAGCTTTTCTTCCTTTGACGGCTCTCTTAAATATTTCTTTAACTGGTGAGTTTCTTAACTCGTTCCGTCCGCTGCAAGCTCTCACCTCAGCGAGTCCCTTAACTATTTCATTCCGCTGCCTCTTCTTCTTTGGTCGACTCTCTTAATTATTTCCTTTCGCTGCGTGTTCTCCTTTTGGCGGGCCTCTTGACCATTTATTTCCGCTGCCCTTTCGTTTTAGTGGCTCTCTTAACTACTATTTTCCGCTGCTCTTCCTCCTTTTAGTGACCATTTTAACTATTTCTTTCCATCAGCGTTCCTTACATTGGCGGCTCTATTAAATATTTCCTTAATTATTAGTGAGTCATTTAATTAATTCCCTCCACTTCCAGTTCAGAGTATAGCGGGTCCTTTAACTATTATTTCATTCCGCTGCCTCTTCTTTTTTCACAAACTCTCTTAATTATTTCTTTTCGCTGCCTGTTTCTCTTTTTGGTGAACCTTTTAAACATTTCTTTCCGCTGCCCTTCCTCGTCTTACTGACGCTCTTAACTAGTATTTTCCGCTGCTCTCTCTCCTCTTGACTCTGTTAACTATGTCTTTTATTTCCTTCATAAGTGAGCCTCATAAAAATTTCCTTCTGCTGTCTGTTCTTCTTTTAGCCACTCTCTTAAATATGTTCTTCCACTGCTTGTTCTCCCATGAGCGAGTCTTTTAACTATTGCTCTCCGCTGCCCTTTCTCTTTTTAGTGACTCTCTTAACTATTTTCCTCTACCGGCTTTTCTTCCTTTGACGGCTCTCTTAAATTTTTCCTTAACTAGTGAGTCCCTTAATTCGTTCCGTCCGCTGCAAGCTCTCACCTCAGCGAGTCCCTTAACTATTTCATTCCGCCGCCTCTTCTTCTTTGGCCGACTCTCTTAATTACTTCCTTTCGCTGCTTGTTCTCCTTTTGGCGAGCCTTTTGACCATTTATTTCCGCTGCCCTTTCTCGTTTTAGTGGCTCTCTTAACTTTTATTTCCCGCTGCTCTTCCTAATTTTAGTGACCATTTTAACTATTTCCTTCCATCAGTATTTCTTACATTGGCGGCTCTATTAAATATTTCCTTAATTATTAGTGAGTCACTTAATTAATTCCCTCCACTACCAGTTCACAGTTTAGAGGGTCTCTTAACTATTATTTCATTCCGCTGCCTCTTCTTCTTTCACAAACTCTCTTAATTATTTCTTTTCGCTGCTTGTTTCTCTTTTTGGCGAACATTTTAAACATTTCTTTCCGCTGCCCTTCCTCGTCTTATTGACGCTCTTAACTATTATTTTCCGCTGCTCTCTCTCTCCTCTTGACACTGTTAAATATGTCTTTCATTTCCTTAATTAGTGAGCCTCTTAACTATTTCTTCTGCTGTTTGTTCTTCTTTTAGCAACTCTCTTAAATATATTCTTTCACTGCTTGTTCTCCCTTTAGCGAGTCTTTTAACTATTTCTCTCCGCTGCCCTTTCTCTTTTTAGTGACTCTCTTAACTATTTCCCCCTACCAGCTTTTCTTCCTTTGACGGTTCTCTTAAATATTTCCTTAACTGGTGTGTTTCTTAACTCGTTCCGTCCGCTGCAAGCTCTCACCTCAGCCAGTCCCTTAACGATTTGATTCCGCTGTCTCTTCTTCTTTGGCCGACTCTCTTAATTATTTTCTTTCGCTGCTTGTTCTCCTTTTGGCGAGCCTCTTAAGCATTAATTTCCGCTGCCCTTTCTCGTTTTAGTGGCTCTCTTATCCATTATTTTCCGCTGCTCTTCCTCCTTTTAGTGACCATTTTAACTATTTCCTTCCATCAGCATTTCTTACATTGGCGGCTCTACTAAATATTTCCTTAATTATTAGTGAGTCTCTTAATTGATTCCCTCCACAACCAGTTCACAGTTTAGCGTGTCCCTTAACCATTATTTCATTCCGCTGCCTCTTCTTTTTTCACAAACTCTCTTAATTATTTCTTTTCGCTGCTTGTTTCTCTTTTTTGGCGAACCTTTTAAACATTTCTTTCCGCTGTCCGCTCTTAACTATTATTTTCCGCTGCTCTCTCTCCTCTTGACTCTGTTAAATATGTCTTTTATTTCCTTAATTAGTGAGCCTCTTAACTATTTCTTTCTGCTGTCTGTTCTTCTTTTAGCAACTCTCTTAAATATATTCTTCCACTGCTTGTTCTACCTTTAGCGAGTTTTTTTAACTATTTCTCTCCGCTGCCCTTTCTCTTTTTAGTGACCCTCTTAACTATTTCCCTCTACCAGCGTTTCTTCATTTGACGGCTCTCTTAAATTTTTTCTTAACTGGTGAGTCCCTTTCGCTGCTTGTTCTCCTTTTGGCGACCCTCTTGACCATTTATTTCCGCTGCCCTTTCTCGTTTTACTGGCTCACTTAACTACTATTTTCCGGTGCTCTACCTCCTTTTAGTGACCATTTTAACTATTTCCTTCCATCAACATTTCTTACATTGGCGGCTCTATTAAATATTTCCTTAATTATTTGTGAGTCTCTTAATTAATTTCCTCCACTACCAGTTCACAGTTTAGAGGGTCCCTTAACTATTATTTCATTCCGCTGCCTCTTCTTCTTTCACAAACTCTCTTAATTATTTCTTTTCGCTGCTTGTTTCTCTTTTTGGCGAACCTTTTAAACATTTCTTTCCGCTGCCCTTCCTCGTCTTATTGACGCTCTTAACTATTATTTTTCGCTGCTCTCTCTCCTCTTGACTCGGTTAACTATCTCTTTTATTTCCTTAATTAGTGAGCCTCTTAACCATTTCCTTCTGCTGTCCGTTTTTCTTTTAGCAACTTTCTTAAATATATTCTTCCACTGCTTGTTCTCCATTTAGCGAGTCTTTTAACTATTTCACTCCGCTGCAATTTCTCTTTTTAGTGACTCTCTTAACTATTTCCCTTTACCAGTTTTTCTTCCATTGACGGCTCTCTTAAATTTTTCCTTAACTAGTGAGTCCCTTAATTCGTTCCGTCCGCTGCAAGCTCTCACCTCAGCGAGTCCCTTAACTATTTCATTCCGCCGCCTCTTCTTCTTTGGTCGACTCTCTTAATTACTTCCTTTCGCTGCTTGTTCTCATTTTGGCGAGCCTCTTGACCATTTATTTCCGCTACCCTTTCTCGTTTTAGTGGCTCTCTTAACTATTATTTTCCGCTGCTCTTCCTCCTTTTAGTGACCTTTTTAACTATTTCCTTATATCAGCATTTCTTACATTGGCGGCTCTATTAAATATTTCCTTAATTATTAGTGAGTCACTTAATTAATTCCCTCCACTACCAGTTCACAGTTTAGCGGGTCTCTTAACTATTATTTCATTCCGCTGCTTCTTCTTTTTTCACAAACTCTCTTAATTATTTCTTTTCGCTGCTTGTTTCTCTTTTTGGCGAACCTTTAAAACTTTTCTTTCCGCCCCCCCTCCTCGTCTTACTGACGCGCTTAACTATTATTTTCCGCTGCTCTCGCTCCTCTTGACTCTGTTAACTATGTCTTTTATTTCCTTAATTAGTGGGCCTCTTAACTATCTCCTTCTGCTGTCTGTTCTTCCTTTGGCAACTCTCTTAAATATGTCCTTCCACTGCTTGTTCTCCCTTTAGCGAGTCTTTTAACTACTTCTCTCCGCTGCCCTTTCTTTTTTTAATGACTCTCTTAACTATTTTCCTCTACTAGCAATTCTTCCTTTGGCGTCTCTCTTAAATATTTCCCTAACTGGTGTGTTTCTTAACTCGTTCCGTCCGCTGCAAGCTCTCACCTCAGCGAGTCCCTTAACTATTTCATTCCACCGCCTCTTCTTCTTTGCCCGACTCTCTTAATTACTCCCTTTCGCTGCTTGTTCTCCTTTTGGCGGGCCTCTTGACCATTTATTTCCGCTGCCCTTTCTCGTTTTACTGGCTCTGTTAACTATTATTTTCCGCTGCTCTTCCTCCTTTTAGTGACCATTTCAACTATTTCCTTCCATCAGCATTTCTTACTTGGCGGCTCTATTAAATATTTCCTTAATTATTAGTGAGTCACTTAATTAATTTCCTCCACTACCAGTTCACAGTTTAGCGGGTCTCTTAACTATTATTTCATTCCGCTGCTTCTTCTTTTTTCACAAACTCTCTTAATTATTTTTTTTCGCTGCTTGTTTCTCTTTTTGGCGAACCTTTAAAACTTTTCTTTCCGCCCCCCCTCCTCGTCTTACTGACGCGCTTAACTATTATTTTCCGCTGCTCTCGCTCCTCTTGACTCTGTTAACTATGTCTTTTATTTCCTTAATTAGTGGGCATCTTAACTATCTCCTTCTGCTGTCTGTTCTTCTTTTAGCAACTCTCTTAAATATATTTTTTCACTGCTTGTTCTCCCTTTAGTGAGTCTTTTAACTATTTCTCTCCGCTGCCCTTTCTCTTTTTAGTGACTCTCTTAACTATTTTCCTCTACCAGCTTTTTTTCCTTTGGCGGCTC
Organism: Diaperis boleti; assembly: GCA_963583935.1. Taxonomy (NCBI): domain Eukaryota; kingdom Metazoa; phylum Arthropoda; class Insecta; order Coleoptera; family Tenebrionidae; genus Diaperis; species Diaperis boleti. The sequence continues at coordinate 14,026,883 of OY757242.1, forward strand.
TCTTAAATATTTCCTTAACTGGTGTGTTTCTTAACTCGTTCCGTCCGCTGCAAGCTCTCACCTCAGCGAGTCCCTTAACTATATCATTCCGCTGTCTCTTCTTCTTTGGCCGACTCTCTTAATTACTCCCTTTCGCTGCCTGTTCTCCTTTTGGCGAGCCTCTTGACCATTTATTTTCGCTGCCCTTTCTCGTTTTAGTGGCTCTCTTATCCATTATTTTCCGCTGCTCTTCCTCCTTTTAGTGACCATTTTAACTATTTCCTTCCATCAGCATTTCTTACATTGGCGGCTCTACTAAATATTTCCTTAATTATTAGTGAGTCTCTTAATTAATTCCCTCCACAACCAGTTCACAATTTAGCGGGTCCCTTAACTATTATTTCATTCCGCTGCCTCTTCTTTTTTCACAAACTCTCTTAATTATTTCTTTTCGCTGCTTGTTTCTCTTTTTGGCGAACCTTTCAAACATTTCTTTCCGCTGCCCTTCCTCGTCTTACTGACGCTCTTAACTAGTATTTTCCGCTGCTCTCTCTCCTCTTGACTCTATTAACTATGTCTTTTATTTCCTTAATTAGTGAGCCTCATAACCATTTCCTTCTGCTGTCTGTTCTTCATTTAGCAACTCTCTTAAATATGTCCTTCCACTGCTTGTTCTCCCTTTAGCGAGTCTTTTAACTACTTCTCTCCGCTGCCCTTTCTCTTTTTAGTGACTCTCTTAACTATTTTCCTCTACCAGCTTTTCTTCCTTTGACGGCTCTCTTAAATATTTTCTTAACTGGTGTGTTTCTTAACTCGTTCCGTCCGCTGCAAGCTCTCACCTCAGCGAGTCCCTTAACTATTTCATTCCACCGCTTCTTCTTCTTTGGCTGACGCTCTTAATTACTTCCTTTCGTTGCTTGTTCTCCTTTCGGCGTGCCTCTTGACCGTTTCTATCCGCTGCCCTTTCTCGTTTTAGTGACTCTCTTAACTATTATTTTCCGCTGATAAGTGCTGGAAGTGTGCAAAATTTCATTGCAATCTTTTCAGTGGAGTTAGAAATGGAATTTTGAAAAACTACAATGTGATGTATGTTAAATTTTTGTATTGTTCTATAAAAGGATTTTTGCTGTTGGGAAAATACATTATTATTATTATAAGAACTTCGAGGGGCACCGATAGCAGCACCACCAAACTTCCGTAGCTTGAACTATCTGAGAATATAATTATTACACTTTGCTATTATTCAGCGTCCACTTGAATGTTGCTATCAGACACAGTTTAGAAGATAACGATTTCTTTTGAGGGACAGCAAACATACATTCATAGAGGTTTGTAAAAAAAATTGTGGATGGCAGCACCAGTACTGTAGCAGAAATCAACAAGGGATTTTTGTTCAGCGTCCATATGGACCCGACGCTTAAAGGTGGTGGACGCTGAAGCATATGTAATTTTTCAATGTACAAAATTCCACAACAGAATTCCCGTGCAGAATTCCACAGAATTTTGCAAAAAAATTGAGGTAGGTCACTTTGACCTCCGGTTTGAAGTTTCGCCTTAGTCACTGTGCTCTCTTCTTTTTATTTTTCTTTTCCTAACTAACTATTTCTACGACTAACAACTGTACACTAATATTGATCGATTTAAATTCAATAGCAGCCACTAGAACGGAAATAACTTCGGCGTGCCCTTTAGGAGAGAGTTAAAACGATAATAATTTCCTGAAAGGGGCGACATGACTTTCAAATAATTATTATTTTGTGAAAGAAAAACATAAAGATTAACAGACATCGCTTTAAAAGAAATGAGACTAGAAGTAACTTTAAAGACTTCGCAGAGATATCACGTGGCTTTGGAATCTGCTTTAATCCGGCGGTCTAGTAAAGTGAATTATTGACCGTTTGATTTTTAGATGGAATGCACAACTCTAAACAACATGAAAAACTCGTAGTGCAAATAAAATCAGATTTAACAAATTTTTAAGAACAATGATACGAGCTTGTTGCAAAGAACGAACTTGTCTCTTCGGCGGACAGAATCGTAAGGGCTGGCCCCATCTATGCTATTCTACATTGTCTCCTCGTGGAAAGGCCGTTTTTATTCATTTTGAGAATTTTGCTTTTTTTAATTGTTTTGAAGTTTGACCGATGTTAGAAAGTATGCCCTTTTGTTTTCAGCTAATTTCACCGACTATTTCGTCTTTGTTTTTAGAATACTTTATGCATGAGCAAAAGTACTGACACTGATAACTCGAGTGCTCGTTACATAAAAAATATAAAAAAAAACAATAGGGCCCGGCTATTAGTGTGACATAGGTGCATTGAAGCCAAACAAACCCAAAAATGCATGGAGAAATTAAGTTTTAGATTTTTTTTCTCGTCAAAAGTGCGGTTCTTCAGTATGACAGTGACTGAGAAAAAGTGTACTTTTTTTGTTTCGTTTACAAATGGACATTTTGAGCTGTATTTTATTTCAGGTAACACAATCACAAACACAAGGAGTGTGTTCAAATATTTAACTCCAGCAAGACAACGCGCGACCCCAAGTGGCATTAAGACAACAACATTTACCCTAGCCGTCACGTTCACCGGACTTACGCCGTATTAATATTTTACATATAAGTTACTAAATAAATTTGGCTGAAACTTTTGTCGCTTTGTTGTTTATTCATGACGATTACTTATTTGCTACCATATAAGTATTTCTTGTTCTCCGGCTAAAATCCGTCAAAATGGAACATTTTTGTAAAGACTATATTTGTTTTGTTAATTTCTTTTATTCTTTATTGTCGTTATTGTTGCTACTCACGATACACAGACAAAATTTACACTTCGTAAAGCTACTTACAAACTCGTACAAATTATTGAAGTGAAACGGAAATCAAAGTGAAACACTTTGGTGGTGGGGATTGGATGAATGATAGTGGAGCCGCGTGAGAATAAAACGACTAGCGTAGTAGATATTACGGCGGTTCATAAGGTAGCTACGGCCCCGTCCCAAGGGGTATTCCCCCTATAACGACAGTTACTACCTAGGATGGCGGTATAATGCGTCGCCAACCCATGTTATGTAATTTCCTTAAGGAGGCTACAAACAAAAATGGCGTTAGTTGTCGTGTCATTTTTTAGTTACCATAAGGCACTTGTAACATTTGTATCAGAAAATAATGAAATAAACTCGATTCCTACCATCGTCTTAGCAAGTTTCACTTCACTCGTGTGTTTATAAAGGTGAGGCACACATCTTTTTTTCGGATTTCTTTTCAAATAAAACCCAACAATCAGACAACAAACTTTTACTAAATTTATCTCACTTTGAGTGATAACAAATAAAAAATAGGCTTCAAACTGACGCAATTGTAAATTGCTATGGCAAAACGTAAAATTAGCGAAATTAACATAACAAAATGTTTAGGTATCAAATTACTCAATATACAATTTATGAAATACAGAAGAAACACAATATTAGATTAACGGAGCCTCAAACATCACATTAACACAGTTACATTCAATTTATCTTGAACATGCTTAAGTATTTTGTGGTGCTTTAAATTCCTTTTGTCTTTGGTTTTAAATTCACATTTATCACAGTTGTACCACTGAATTTCGTGATCTTGTAAATGTTGCATTTGATGCCTTTTCAAACTGGATATTTGTTTGGTTCGAAAAGTACATGTACCGCACTTAAACCAGCGAAGTTCATGACCTTTTGCATGTTTGTTTTGTTTATGTCTGTTTAAGCTACATTTAAATTTCGTTCTAAATTCACATTTATCACAATTATACCACTGAATTTCGTCATCTTCTACATTATGATCATTTAAATCAGTTTTTGTTTCAGCTTCAACAAATTCGATTTCATTATCTTGAACATGCTTACATATTTTGTGCTTTTTTAAATGCCTTTTGTGTTTAGTTTTAAATTCACACTTATCGCAGTCGTACCACTGAATTTCGTGATCTCGAGCATGCTGAAATATTTTGTGATGTCTTAAATAGCTTTTGTGTTTAGTTCTAAATTCACATTTATCACAGTTGTACCACTGAATTTCATGATTTTGTAAATGTTGCATTTGGTGTCTTTTTAAACTGGAGATTTGTTTGGTTTGGAAATTACACGTGTCGCATTTAAACCGCAACCGTTTTGCATGTTTATTTTGTTCATGTTTGTTTAAACTACATTTATATTTTGTTCTAAATTCACATTTATCACACTTGAACCATTGAATTTCATGATCTGGTAAATGATGTAACATTTGATGGCGTTTTAGGTTTTTCATCTCTCTACATTTAAATAGGCATGTATCACATTCATACAGTTTACTTGCAATATCTGCAAAATTTTTCCTTATTTCATGACCGTCTTGCATTTTAGTTTTATAATCACATCCTTGTTTTGTATGTTTCAGCCACAGCAGAATAGAAGAAGTTTCAAAATTACAATCACAACAATCATATCTATGACTTCCTGTAAACAATAATTTAATTTCAATTTGACCAAAATGATACTGAGAGATATGCTCTTTGAGCCGGACTACACTATCAGTGGTGACATCACAATCTTTGCAAAAATACATTTCCACATTGTTCATTGTGCAGTTGAAAGACCGGAGCCCCACTTCATGTCTCTTTGCATGATTACTCATGAAAAACGTTGATGTAGTCTTTAAAAATTTGCAAGTATGACAATGATGAATTGTCCATTCTAGTGTGTTCCAATTGGCGATGTCTTCAGAAAATTCTAGCAGGGACATTTTGCATCTGTTGGCATAATGATGTTAATAAAGTGGTTTGAACATGATCATCAACACTCACCAACAGTGGTTTAACCTCAATGTAAGAATTGCTTCAGGAAAAACTTCTTGGCAGTATATGTATTGTCTGAAAATCACTTTTTGGCAAATTAGCTGCACAAGTTTAACATCTTTAACAAATTCAACACGGACAACAAATCAGTGATTCTAACCTCAATATTCAAGAATTACACCCAGAGACCGGGACATATCTCAACACCAAGGGGTCTGTGCTCAACACCGTGACTTTATTTGATACATGGTAACGGGTGTAATTTGGCGTCGAAGTTGGCCATGAATGTTTAATTGTGAACGTACAGTGGCTGTCACAGAATTTCGTCAGTAGTTGTCAACTATCTGACATTTGTCGTGAAACAGTCTTTAATTATTATTTATAACCTTAAATTTGAACTCTTATGACGTACTGTGTACTGCTGGCATTTTGACAAGCACTTCCACGTGACAGACGAAAATTTAGAGACGTCATAATGACAATACATCCCTTTTTTTGAAATGACATAAAAGCGACTGACGAAATTCTGTGACCGCGACTGTACCATCAAGTGACCTAACCCACTTTTAATTTAAGTAATTGACAGTTCAACCACGGAATAATTCAACACGTTAAGGAGGGTTTGTTAGGTGCAATTTGCCAAAACTGGCCGGTTGATGGCAGCAGCAACTATTTAGTTGTAATATTTGAGCCAGAAATAAAATTGAGTTCATGAACGATTTGGTAGAATATGAGAGAGCAGAAAAAATATCAAAACTGTCTTCCTTGGGAGATGGATACTATTGGCCGGTTCAAGGTTATCTACAATCTGACACAGCTGCCATTCATTTGCTGCACGTTGTCACTTCACTGTCAGGATGATTTTTGTATTCCTAACCCATTTTAGCATAAAAGGACGGTGGATCTGCGCAATCACAGGTTTTTCATAAACGGCGGCTGTTTAAAAGAATGAGGGCTTTGCCATTTGTGCAAGGGGGATAGACTAGTTTGGCCGATATTTAATAAATCGCCTTTTTGTATTTAAATTAAATAGGTAAAGTGCATACAATAATTTTTATTGCTCATGTAGAAAAATAGTATCTTTTCAGCCTTGGTTACGGTTGAAAAGTAACTGTTTGCCCATTTGATAATTTGGGTGCGACAAGTAAACAAATTATTCTTTGCACACGCAAATTCAGACAATCTGCTGAAAACTGAATTTTCCTCTAGACTCCAATTTTATATTAGGATTTATTCCGCAATAGAAAATAGTATGTTCAACTCGTTCGGCGTTGTCGATTGCCGCACTAGTTGCACAATATACTATTTTTACACTGGATCTGGTTTTGAAATAGATTTTTAGACATAAAGGGCAGTATTTTCTAAAAAAAGCATCTGTTGGTGTTGTATTTTGTTTGGGTGTCCTTAATTTTATACTTTCGTGCAGTAGTGCAAGCAATGAAAGGAACGACAGTTCACATAACCTAAGAAAACCATTATAAGTCCTTCAAATGGCTAAACGCTTTTTGTTGAGGTTTCTATAGACCAAAATGACGTACCTGAGTCCAAACTTCAAACTCCTATACGAGGAAGTGTCTATAAATACTGTGAAATGTCAAATTAAAAAAATATATGTTCCCGAAAACTAAAAACAACGAGAAGAAAATCTGACTTAACTAGAAAGTAAGTTCTAATTCGCTCTTGCTTAGAGTGGTAATCAGGAGAATGGTTGATGAGTAAAGAGAAGAAAAGACGGAAAAGACGTGAAGTAGAGCAGCCACTAATAAACAGCAACAATATTCCACGAAAATTCCCAATACTTTGGAATAAGTTCACATCGAACAAACTGCCTGCAACTTTTTTGTATTTGAGTTGAATTTCTAAAATATTCACATTGCGACTGCAGTTTTGTAATTTTAATAAGTGATTATCGCTTAATATTAGCTGGTAAAATTTAAAAATCTCGGGAATTTTGAAAAACGGGAATTTTTTGACATTTAGATTTTTGAGGTTATGTTAGGAAATTATTATTTTTATTCAAAATACAATATAAAAGCTAGTAATATATTAATAGAAATAAGAAACAATGCCAAGTTACTAATGGTGTACCGGCTTGAGAATATTCTATAGAAATTTCGTCGGCATCGTATCATCGTACATCTTCAGTTCCTCAGCATCGTCATCTGTTACGTCGGTGTCACAGACCCCCTTAGTCAGAGTGTCATTTCTTTGTGACGCAAAAGGAAAATTTATATTAAAATATCGCCGTTTATTTATATTTTTGAATTCGCCGTTCCAACTTTTCCTTAAAAAATGATGGAATGCCGCTACTTTTTTCCTCCTCTCGCACTTTTATATACGTCTTTGAGAACCTGAAAATTCGTCTTGAAATTATTTACTGACGCGTTGATCATGCGATGATGTCAGAACTGTCAAAAAGCAAACGCATAGGAAATCTTGAATAAAGATGTATAGGTTTTTTTGTTTTACCAGTTTTTAAAAAATAAATAGCATTTAGAAATAAAATGTTTATACAGCGTGCGTATTTGACTACTTTGAAGGCACGTACGACAGCTAATTATAAATTAATGTAACAAAAGGAGAGAATTCAAATGTAGCGCCAAATTCTCTCATCCGACGCGCGCCATCTTAATTAAGCCTCGCGAACTTTTTTTCAGGTTTAAAGCGCTCTTCTCTGCAGCAAAACTATTCAATTCAAGTTAATTTATATATAACAACTTTAAACAACATGTACTCAGTATCACATCGTAGCCTACTTAATACAGAATGAGGACACACACTTGAGAACTTTCGGTAATGAGCAAAATTTAGATGCAACCGACTTGAAATCTGTAAACGACACGGCGGGCTCTTGAAAATATTGTAATTGTTACGTAATAACACAATAAAATATGAAAAGTATATGGCATCATAGCTTCATGCCAGTGGTTTGCGATTTCTACCCTGTAAAGCTTCTCTGCACTGTAAATTTTAATTTAACTTGGATTGAAAATTCAAATAATTCTAACCTCACTTCTAGACCTGTCAAACCCCCCTTAATGCGATTGAAAGCAGTTGTAGTGTTATAACAAACGAAAAATAACTGTTCGATAAAATTTGGTCTTTCTGAGCTCCACATCCGCATGTTTTGTGAATTCACATAACCAATTGTGGCCCGTGCACACAAACTCATAGTCACCGCCAACTATGACGCCACATTAAAAAAAAACACACCCGTTACATGTAAGTATCAGGTTGTGTATGCAACATAAAATACATGACACGAACGTAGATGACGCAGAAAAGGATTTACAAAGGACAAGGAAGAACTTCTAATAGCTCTAGGCACTTACTTCAACTCAAAAAATTTAACTTATCTAATTATGGTAAAAAATATAATTATAACGAATTTTAAAAAGGATAAATAAAACAAGTAATTTTTTCCCGCAAGAAACAGTGTATAGTAGCCTCAACCTTAAATTGTCACGAATTTTTTGTCCATTTTTTTGTCGGAATCGAGACATTGCGGGACAAGGAAGTCGTAACCGATACCATATGGATTCTAACCGGTTTTGATTGTCTTGTTGCAACTGGTCGACTCGATTGCAAGACGCGGTTTCTCTCCCGGCACGCGTCATTGCAGCAGAGGGGTATTTAATATTTTGTTATGAATTATTACTGGCTAAAGTGAGGAGTTTGTTTTTAATATTTGGTCCAGCATATGTTTTTCTAAGGCTTGCACTTTTAATGTATTCTAAAGTTGAACAGTAAAATATTAATTTGTTACACGTACTGAGGGAAGTGTTCAACTCAATCTACATTTTTGGAATACGGTCCTGTCACCATTCCTTTACATCTTCGCCAAAGAGTCGATCAAGAGTAGAATGTTTATTTCATAACCAGTTTAGGACGTTCATAGATAAGTTGGTCGTGCATCATTTCCCCTCTCAACCCCGTGACAATTTAAGCTTGAGGCTACTATACCTACAATTGCGAGAAAGCGGTTAAATTATGGAAGTAAAACATGTTTCTTTTTATGGATTTACAGCTGAAGTTTACCTTATTTTAAAGGAAATAGAATTTCATAAAACTTATGGGTACATTGAGGTTAGTAGCGATTTTCGGCGTTTGAAAAAAAAATAGCATGTTCTATTTGGAGAAAAGGGACTTGAAGCAATTTGAAAGCACTTGAAATGTTTTGGAACCACTGAAGAATCTTAAAGAGACCTGGGAATACTTCAAATATTTTGAAGGGACTGGAAGGGACTTGAAAAGACTTGAAGAGTCTTGAAGCGACCTGGGAAGATTTGAAATGTTTTGGATGGAATTGAAGCGACTTGAAAAGACTTGAAATGTCTTGAAGAATTTTGAAGCGACCTGGAAAGAGTTGATATATCTTGAAGGGATTGGAATAGACTGAAGAAACTTGAAGCGATTTAAAAGGACTTTAAATGTTTTGAAGCGACGTGAAATATGTTAAAAGGACTTGAAGCGACTTGAAAAGATTTAGAGCGAATTGAAACGACATGAAATGTTTTGAAGAGACTTGGGGCGACTTGAAAAGTTTTGAAAGGAATTGAAGAGATTTGAAAAGGCTTGAAAAGTCTTGAAGAATCTTGAAGCGACCTGGGAATAAGATTTGATATATCTTGAAGGGATTGGAAGCGACTTGAAAAGACTTGAAATGTCTGGAAAATACTTGAAGACTCTTGGAGCGATCTGGGAACACTATAAATAATATCTTGAAAAGACTGGAATCTACTTGAAAAGACTTGAAATACCTTTGGAAGCGTCTTGAAAGGGTTTGAAATGTCTTGAAGAATTTTAAAGCGACCTGGGAAGATTTGATATATCCTGAAGGAATTGGAAGCGACTTGAAAAGACTTGAAATGTTTGGAAAATACTAGAAGACTCTTGGAGCGATCTGGGAACACTTTAAATAATATCTTAAAAGGACTGGAAACCACTTGAAAAGACTTGAAATACCTTGAAGCGACTTGAAAGGATTTGAAATGTCTTGAAACGACTTGAAAGTGTAGCGACCTGTAATCGCCGGTAATACAGACATCTATCGCGACTAAACAACCGCGACAGCGCATGCGGCATCCCCCAATCCAAAAGAGCTACCTTCGCGAAAAAACGGTACTAATCTTCCCTTTTCTGGTACCAGCGTTCCGAGTGGTAAGACGAGACTGAACTTGTATATTTGCACATAATATTATTATAATATTCTTATCAAAATAAAAACCCTGAAAGACTGCAACCCGTCATTTACATTAATCAATCGATATTAATTTGTAAAAAAACTATATTTTGAATATCCATAATAAATTTCCATATAAGCCATTATCACTAAAAATATAAATACACAATTTGTCCATTATCTTTTTTATTATCAAACCATTTTTTATTATTATATTATCACCTGCGGACCCAACAGACATTGTTATGTCCGAACTTTCTCTTGCCCGCAAATGCTTTTCATTTTAAAAAGAAAAAAAAACAAAAAACCGGGTCCAATTGTGCATATAAACCATACAGGGAGCAGGGGCTTCCTGTATTACCGAGCTGAAGGTAAACATGTGGTAGGGAGGTTAAGTTGCGAAAAATAGAGAAATAGAAGGTAATATAAAGAAAAAATCAGAGAAGATATTGAAAAGAGGTATTAGAGAAAGGTAGGAAGAAAGAATTGGACAGGGAAGAGGAGATATAGTCAGGAAAAAGAATAAATTGGCGAAGCCGGAACATAACGACATCTAGGAGGCGCCACAGGAAGCGGATGGACAAAGACGATAGAAACCGCTCGCTCAGTCAGGGAAGCCTGGACTCTTACCTGGAGGAAAGGAAAAGAAAGAGAAAAGGGGAGGGTAGAACAGAAAAACAAGAAGAGGAGGAAGAGAATTTTTTTTCAAAAAAGTAAAAAGACGGCGAGGTCTCCTGGAGTAAAGAAAACACAGAAGACATCAGAGAAAGAGAAGGAAACGGACACAGAGATGGAGAAAAAAATATTGGAGCTGTTGCAAGAGTTGAAGGAGGAGATGAAAGAAATAAGACGAGAAAACAAGGAACTCAAGAGAGATAGAGAGGCAGAGAGAAGAATTTAAAGAGAAGGAGAAGAGATGGGAAGGAGAGAGAGACTGGTGGAAGGAGAGAGTGGAAAAGCTGGAAGAGAGAATGGAAATCGAAGAGAGAAGAAAGAGGAAGAACAACATCGTGATAACAGGGTGGGACGGGGAAAGAAAAAGTCATAAAAAAAGAGGATGTAGAGAAGTTTTTGAAGGAAAATGTAGAGGATAGTAAAGTAAAAGATTGTTACAGGATTAACAAGGATCAAGTATTGGTGGAGATGGAGGGATGGGGTGAGAAGGAAAGAATAATGAAGAACAAAGGAAAATTGAGGGAGAAGAGGGAAACAAGGGGGATAACATAGACAACGACCTCACAAAAAAGAAAGAGATTTACAAAAGAATCTAAGAAGTATGGCGAAGGAAAAAAGGGAAGAAGGGAAAGAAGTAAGAGTGGGATACAGGAAATTAATAGTGGACGGGGAGCAATGGAGATGGAATGAAAAGGGAGGGGGAAATCAAAGAAGGTAACGCGAAAAACAGGGGTGAGGGCACTATTTTGGAATGTAGCGGGACTAGGGAAAAAAGAAGAAGATTTTTGGGACTATGTGAAGGAGTTCGATATTGTTGGATTAACAGAAACATGGTCAGAAAGCTGGGAAAAAATAGAAAAACTGTTACCAAAGGAGTTCAAGTGGGAATGGCAATGGACGAGAAGGGGAAAGAAAAAAGGAAGAGCAGCAGGGGGAATAATAACAGGGGTAAAAAAAGGAATAAAAGAGAATACTAAAAAGAAGGGAGAAGAGGAAGGTCACATGGTGAGAAACGTTAAAATAGACAGTAAATGGTGGAAAATAGTGACAGTGTACAGCAAAGAGATTAAAGAAACGATAAGCAAGATAGAAGAAACATTAAAAGACAACAGGGAAGAATGTCTGCTTCTGGGAGGGGATTTTAACGGGAGAATTGGGGAAAGAGGAGACAGGGATTGGGAAGAAGAGAGAGGAGAGGAAAAAAGAAAATCCAAAGACAAGAAAAAAAACGCGGAAGGGAAGAAGTTGATGGAGTGGATAGAAGAAAAAGGATGGGAAGTGCTGAATGGAAACAAACAAGGGGACGAAGAAGCAGAATGGACCTACATAGGCGGTAGAGGAGAGACGGTGATAGACTACGGAATAGTAAACGAAGAAGCATGGGAAGAACTCGAAGAATTCAGAATAGGGGAAAGAGTAGAGTCAGACCATCTGCCTATGGAGATAAGTATAGGAAGGGGGAGAGAGAAGAGAGGAGGAGAAGAAAAAATAGAGGAAATGCGGAAGGTGACAATTAAAGTATGGGACGAGCAAGGGCTGGAAGAGTATAAGAGAAGACTGGAAAAAGCAAGATTTAAAGAGCAAGAAGTAGGGAAAATGGAGAAAGAATTGGTAGAAATATTGGAAAAAAAACAGCGACAAAAAGAGAAATAACAGTAAGAGGTGGAGGAACAAAAAGAAAGAATAAATGGTGGGACAAAGAATGTCAGCAAAGTAAAAAGGAAGCAATAAAAGAACTAAGAAAGTGGAGAAAGACTAAAGGGATCAGAAGTGGCTTTTTAGAAGCGAAAAGAAGATACAGAGAGACATGCAGGGAGAAGAAGAGGCAGAAGAAGGAGAGAGAGGAGGAAGAGATAAAAGCAATAAGAACAGAGAAGGAGGTATGGAACTATATTAATAGAGAGAGAAAGAAAAAAGAAAATGTGAGCGAGGAGATAACGATGAATGAGTGGGAGGAGTACTTCAAGAGGCTGCTGGAGGGAGAAAAGGAAAAAAAGAAAACGGAAATAGAGACGAAGAGAAACCAAGTAGAACCTGAAGGAGAAGAAATTACAATGGAAGAGGTGGAGAGGCATGTGAAGAAACTGAGGAAAGGGAAGGCACCAGGGAGGGATAGAATACAGAATGAGTCGTGGATGTATGGGACGAGAAGAGTGCTAGAGAGGCTGATGGAGGTAATGAATGGGGTGTGGAGAGGAGAAGGATTCCCGGTAGGGTGGAGAGAGGGGGTAATTTACCCCATTTACAAAAAAGGGGCGAAAAATAAAGTAGAAAATTACCGAGGGATAACTCTCCTAAACACAGGGTACAAGTTGTATGCATCAATTCTGAATGAAAGGATGAGCAGAGAGATAGAGGAAAAGGGAGCATTACCAGACAGCCAAGCAGGATTTAGAGAGGGGAGGGGAACTATGGATAATGTATACATCTTGGACCATTTGACGAAGAGTGAGTTAAAGAAGAAAGGGGGGAGGGTGTATGCATTATTCGTAGACTTCCAAGCAGCTTTTGACAAGGTGGACAGAGAGAGGATGTTTGAGTGCCTGAGGGAGAAAGGGGTAAATGAGTGGCTGGTAAGAAAGGTGGAGGAGATATATGAGAAGACAAAAAGTAAAGTGAAGGTAGGGGAGAGGGAAAGTTAATGGTTTGTGACAACAAAGGGAGTGAGACAAGGTTGCCCGCTCAGCCCCTTGTTGTTCACAATGTATGTGGCAGATATAGACGGAATGTTAGAGAGAGCACAAGCGGGGGGGTGTGTGGTAGGTAGAAAAAAAGTGTGGAGCCTGGCGTTTGCGGATGATGTGGTAATGGTGGCAAAGAGTGAAAGAGAAATGAAGGAAATGATAAAGAGTTTAGGAAAATATGTGAAGAAGAAAAGACTAGAAGTGAATGTAGAGAAAACAAAAATGCTGGTGTCCAATAAGAGAAAGAGGAAGAACGAAGAGAGTGATTGGAGGTGGGGGGGAGAAGTAATAGAACAAGTAAAAGAATTCAAATACTTGGGGTATGTGTTCAATGAAAGAGCCACAGATAAGGCACATATTAGAGAACTGGCAAGAAAAGCGAACAAGGTGATAGGATGTGTATGGGGAATAGGAGAGAGAAGGTGGGGAGGCGATTTTAACAGGAGAATGATGATGTTTGAAAGTCTTATTGAAAGCGTGTTGTTGTATGGAGCAGAGGTCTGGGGATGGAAAGAACAAGAGGAGATAGAGAGGGTGCAAAAGAAATATCTGAGGTGGGTGCTAGGGGTGGAGAGAGAAACGCCAGGGTACATAGTGAGAGAAGAATGCAAGAGGAATAGGTTGAGAGTGAAAGCGGGAAAAAGAGCGGTCAAGTTCGAAGACAGGATGGAAGGGAGGAAAGAATGTAGGATTCTAAAGGAGTGCTGGAGAGAAAAGAAGAAGAATTCAGAGGAGAATGATAGGGAGAATTACTACAGGAGGAATGGGTATGCAAGCAAAGAAATAGAGAGACTGAGAGAAAGAGGCGTGTGGATGAATGTAGAACTAAGTGAAAGAGATAAGGATACGGACAGACAAGAGAGGAGAGAAAGAATTAGAGAATCCAGATACAACGGGAAGTACGGAAGATGCATGATCGAGGAAGTACCGAAGTATTTGGGGAGGGAGAGCGAGAAAGAAAGAAAGATGATGGCGAGGTTTAGGTGCGGAAATGAAGAGAGGGAAAATAGGTATTGGGCAGAAGATGGACGAAGAATGTATAGAATGTGCTATGAGGAAAGAGAGACGATTGATCATATGTGGAACGAGTGCAGTGAGATGAATCAAAGAGAGAGGAAAGAAAGAGAGGAAATACTGAATGTAGATGGAAGGGAAATTAAATGGATGAAAGAGGTATGGAAGAGGAGGGAGAAGGGAGAAGAGGAAAGGGGAGGGGAGAAGAAATAGAGAATTTTATTTAGTTTTTTTTTATTATTATAATTGTTAAGTTTACTTGTATATGTATAGGAATCAGAAAGCCCGTAGGGCAAATAAAGATTTATCTATCTATTTGTAGTAAAATATGCCCAAATGTAAATGGTTTAATCAATTTTTATTGCATGGATATGGTGGCTAAGCAACTGATAAAGAAATTACACAAAGAGAAAAACTGGTCGATGTAATTCTAGAGGTTTCTTCTAGAAGTTTATTCAATACTATTTATTACATGTCAAAAGACCAAAGCGTCACTAAATCACCTCCGAAATCAAAACAAAGTAACTCTACATAACTACAACTTATTATCACTAGCACTATCTAATATGAATTTAACACTAAATTAAAAGTCTGAAAAAGGCCATCTTCTTCATTGATGACAACTGTTGCCTGATAACCAATGTTCAGACGTTATGCGAGCCTTGGGTTTAGGGTTGCCCTAAAAGAATATGCAATGGTCAATGGCAACTTGTGCTTTTTACATGTTGAATTCCTGGTATCACAAAGTGGAGATTTGTGATATAAAATTCATGTATCATGCTGCCGTCAATTTTGGCTATCTGCGTTGTCATATCTGCATTCAAACTCGCTACGAACACGAAAACTGACGAAAACAACGGCAAAGTGACAGCCCGTTACCGACACTGTTATATCAACAACATTTCGCACGCGACACGCTGATTGGCTACGTTCAAATTTGGTGCAAGTCGGATATTTGAATGCAAATCAAATTTTAAATTGCATTTTGTAATAAGAAAAATTTCATTGACTGAAACTTATGTATGAGGTAAAGATAGTAGAGATTGAAGCCATCTGCGGCAAAATTATCCAAATTTATTTTTTTGTGGCGGACCCCATTGTCCTAGTCATGCTTAGTTTCCTGTCTTTCTTTAAGGCTTGTCCAAACCAAGTCCAAGTTAGCAGAACCTATCTCGGAGACTATTCTTTTGGTTGTTAAGTATTTTAAGTCAATTTGTTAGTAGCCCAAAAACAACGCTGCAAACTCCAACTCAACTTTGGCTCAGAAGTTAACAGTAACTCCACCTCGTAATACCGCTGCAGCCCCGGGAGGAAGTTCAAGCGAGTTTGAAAACGACCCCCGTTTGACAAATGTCCCCAGAGTGCAGTTTCGCACAATTGGGACCGTATAAATTTCGAAAGCAGTATTGCAAAAAGAACTACAAAAATGAATGCTATTTGGTCTATCTGTTGATTCGAAACATATATGGACAGTAACGCAAGGAGGAATAATAGAAATGGAGTCATTTATTATTGGTTTTTGGTGAAACCGCCAACGCTTCACAATCTAATGAACACAATTACAACATTGCCATGTCTTGTGAAAAGTAGCGTTTCAGTACCGAAAGCTAATGCGGCGGTCTATACGGAGTGATACATGCAGTGGTTAAGTATTAAATACATTTGGCATCAGTGCAGCAGCACGTGTTTGTGGAAAAAGAATATGTCTGCCATTGTTATTGTAATCGTTTTGTGGTGAATTGAATTTTAGACATTGAAAACCTAAGGACATTGATGTAAACATGGTTAGACAGTGTTATGTGTGTAGAAACTGGATTACTTGAATCCTTACTTGACTTTCCACAGGTAAGCATGTACAACGCACGTGGTAGCTGTGTTTATTAGGTCAGTGGCGTACACATTTCGGTGTGGACTGCAATAATGGAGTTATTAAAAAATGTTACAGATTTTCCAGTGATGAATTCATGAGACAGATATATTTATTTGTCTTAAATGTTAGGCTGGTACCTAAAAATGCCCTGATTTGTACTGAACATTTTCGGGAAAATGACCGTGGCTCAACGGATAGCTACGCCACTGGAGAGTCGGCACAGGCATCGGAGGACACGGTCACATTCTGTAGTGTGAAAGAAAACAAACCACCGTTCCCCTCCGCCAACAGTTAATTGGCTTCATAGCGTTGCATATGTTTAGCATTGGCATCTAGCAGGCGCAAAATCATGGAATTATACATTAGAAGGACAATCCTGTAAAGTAATGTACGCCAAGTAGGACATCGCGCAGGGAGGGCCAGACACAAACATGCGCATTTCGTTTTATGTCAAGATGAAGTTAGGAGCAAATCCTACAACACTTCAATATGATAACAGGCCAAAAGTTTTCGTGTTTTAGACACGAAATTACACCATATTGAAGAAATACATTAAGGTTGACATTTGCTTGAGAATGGTTCAGGAACATGAGCTGTCATAGCGGTTGGTGTGGAAGGGGGACATGACGCTTTAAGTTTACGACGTGAAGTAAACCCAGTCCTTTTGTTATTTTCTTGTACAGAGATAAGTTGTCATTGTTGTTGTGTTTCCGTAGTTTGAGACAATGCCTTCTAAATGTTTCGTATGGCACTGTACTAATACGCAAAGGAAAACTACCAATGTGCATTTTTTTAAGTAAGTAAAACCATTATGATTTTATAATAAGTTATACATATTTGCCTCTCTATCTACAAGTACTTTTTAAGATTTTCAATATGAGCGACAATCCAACTCAAAATCTAACAACCAATAAAAACGGTTTATTTTTTTAATTTGAGCCAATTAGGATCTGATTACACTGGCAATCTTTCCATACTAAGGAGCAGATGATTACATTTCTTTGGATTGTGTTGCCCAATGCAACTCGTGTTAGAATCTTTTGATAATTTTTGTCATAGTTGTCTTTAAACATTTTCGTTACAACTATTTGTATTCTGACTGACAAAAATTATTACTGGCAAGATTCCTACCACTTCTATTATATACGAAACTTTTCGTCTGTTTAGTCCGCCATCTATAGAGCTCGAAGCATATTAAGTGTTGTAGGATTTGCCGTTAACTTCACGTCGTAAATCACAGCGTCATGTCCTCTTTCCACACCACAGCGCATGCTCCTGGCCCTCCCGTCAAGCATTTTCGCGCATGTCATATCACTGGTCTTCCAATGTATAATTCCGTGGCGCAAATGCAACGAAGCTACAAACATGCACAAAGCAAAAACACTAGATACCAAAATTTGGCTTCCCGGTGTCTAAAATAGCTAGATATCGGTATATAACTATAACTATATAACTCATAGTGGAATAAAATCTGATAAAAACAAAAATTAAGCGTTAGTTACGACTGGTTACTTCTAACGTTAAGGTCTGAATGAATGTAATGGCCGCCGGTCCTTCTTCCTCCGTTCAACAGGGACGCAAACCCTTTTTTTAGCCACGGCCAACTAACTTCAGCACGTTTCCAGCCACTATAGAATGTTCAGAGTCGTTGCCCAACGAGCACCTTGCCGGGTAGGCAACTTGAAGTTCTCCTGTGCATTACATGGACTATTTTTGGGCATATCTCAATACAAAAATTAATGATCGCGATTACCATAAGACAATGAATGGAGAACTGTTTACAAAATGGGTATTCCTGCTTTGAGCGTTTTCAATTCAAAATGTGTAATTGTGCTTGATAATTGTTACAAAATTTGCTTCAAAATCATGACATACTTTTTGAGGAATCATTTACAAAGAAACAGCTTTGGCAACTCATAAAACCCAACATAAATACTGACTTAAAGAAGTATGAAATTGATGAAATAATAAAAAGTGCAGGCCATGATGTGTTGAGACTCCCACCATACAATTGCCAGTACAATCCAATTGAAATGGCATGGGCAAACTGAATTTTTTTTTTACAATAAACATATACCTTCCCAACTTGATTGTGCAAACAGAGTTAAGGACGTATGGCAAGAAGCTCTTAAACAGTGCATCAAAGAAAATCAAAAATAATCGCGTTCGCATAACCGCGATAATAGTAGATTGTTTTATTAGGAGTAAAAGTGGCACTTTTCGTGGCTTGTCTGTAGTTGCCGGCCTTGCGCGCTCGGCCGTCAAACCTACAGACTTACAATGAAAAGTCCCACTTTTACTCCTAATAAAACAATTTACTATTATGGCGGTTATGCGAACGCCACCAAGAATTTGAATAGTTCCTACTTAGGTAAGTATTTTATTGTTCGATTTTCTCACTGTGTCTAGACTACGTTCATAGTACTCCTAAATACATGGTATGTGTGGACCTAGTGTTAAATAAAAACAATTAAGCAAATTATGGATTTTTTTTTAATAAATCCGACGCAATCAAGCATAGTTTACCGTATTTACACAAAAAATACGCATATTGAAAAATCTCAGGACATTTCACCGAGGGAGTGGGGTGTCGAAAAATCGCCAAAATCGACTCACGTAATTAATACAACTCAGGCCTAACTTTTCAGCAAGTGGGGAAATTTTGTTTTACTTACTTAATTAATTTTAATTACTCATTAAATATAATCTGGCGGCGCTGCCAGCCCCTTTGTAAAATACTTGCGGTTCGGTATGTTCGATGTAGCGTATGTTGTGTATAAAGAAACAAAATAACTCGTATCAGAAAAAAGAATCGAGCCAATTCTTGTCATAAAATAATCCTTTTGTTTGAAATTGCTACAGTATTTATTAAACACTACTGAACACTTACGCGCAAGCACGAATATTGCTCGCTACGCTCGTGCCGTAATCGGACGAGTGCGGAATAGTTGCCCAACCAAGTTGTGTACTATACTTTTTCTACGACTTTATTCAGTAATTCATTTATTCAGAAATTTTTATTAAAAAAAAATTAATAAGATCTATAAGAAGTTGGTTTTGAAATTCCAGCATTTTTTATTATAATTGGAACTTCAGACTTTTCTAAGACAGTATTTAAAAGTTTAGATGATTTTTCTATTACAAAAATTGTCGGTGTTGTTAAATCAACATCATTTTCAACAGTTAAAAATGCTGCTGCTGTGATAAACTATAAAACATTTATTAGGACATCTAACGGTATAATAACATAAAAAACTCTATTAATGTTTACTTTTTTGACAAGTGTCTCACACCGTGTGATTTTTAAGCCTTATTTATTTTTCTTCTGAACTCACACTGTTCACATGACAACCATTCAAACTAACTCCAAGTGATTCAACTTGTGGAATTTTAACGAGTCCTTCCGTCTGCTTCTATAATAGCACTTATCGCACGAAAGCCACTGAAACTCATGTTCTCCCAAGTGTTTGACCTTGTGTGATTTTAAGCAGTACTTCGCATTGGTCACATGAAAACCATTTAATCTAATCGCCTTCTTAATGCTTCAACTTGTGTGATTTTAAGTTATTTTTATATTTGCTTGTGTAATCGCAATGTCCACATGAAAACCACTGAATCACTCGTTTTTTTAAGTGTTTCAGAAGGTGACTTTTCAAGCGATGCTTGTATTTAGTCTTGAAATTACATTTTTCGCATGAAAACCATTGAATCTCATCGTCTTCTAAGTGCTGCAACTTGTGTGATTTTAAGTTATTTTTATATTTGCTTCTGTAATCGCATTGTCCACATGAAAACCATTGAATCTCACGTTTTTCTAGGTGTTTCAGAAGGTGGCTTTTCACATTCTGCTTGTATTTAGTCTTGAAATTGCATTTTTCACATGAAAACCATTGAATATCATGTTCTTTTACGTGTTTTAACTTGTGTACTTTTAAAGCCGACCTATATTTACTCCTAAAATCGCACTGTTCACAAGAAAACCACTGAATCTCATGTGCTTCTAAATGTTTCATGTTGTGAAATTTCAATCCATTCTTGTGGTTAGTCGCGTAATTGCATTTTTTACATGCAAACCGCTTATATTCACACACATGTTTGTACCAACACAGCATAGAATAGGTCTTTAAAGTACAGTTTTGACACTTGTAACTCTGATTTCGTCTTGTCTCGGTTTGTAATTGGAGGTGTCGCACGCGTATGTGTTGTTTGAGGACCACTGTCATATGAGTTGCAAAGTTGCAGTCTCGACAACGGTAGATTTCTATGTCAGAGGTTTTACATTCAAAACGGCTCTTGAATTTACAGAACTCACAGTGGTCCACATTTATGTCTCTTGGATTCAAATTGGCGATTTCTTCGGAATATTCCATGTGTGGCATCCTTACAACGCCAATTATTATCTGGAATGTTCCAAAATTATAAATTATACAAAAAAAGGCAAAAATACTCACCAGAACGTTAATAAAGTAGGTGGTTCGACTCTAACCTCAAAATTTCCCAATACCATAGACCGTAGAGTACTGGATATGTGTAACTGCCCTGTCACAATAATGTTAGTGTTAATGTTAACGTCCAAAAGATACGCGCAAGATACAACCTAATGGGTAATCATGTACTTTAGGGACCTTTAACTGCGCATGCGCCACGTCATTCCTTATTTGGTCAACATTGTTGTCAGATTTACATTCACTTGAAAGCGCTTGTAGCAGATTAAATATAATTCCGAAATCTCGTCGTATTGTATGCGACTCATGCAGTAAGTTGGGTGGAAAAGTGGACCCGAGGAAGCAAAATGTGAAATTATTTCTTTTGAGCAACCACACTGTGCAGGACTGTATTTGTAGTTGCCTATCCAATCACAGAACTTGTAGATGTTTTGAATAAAGCAGATCAATTTGAAAGCTGTTTGAATGCAGACGTAACACACTCTTAGTCTTATTATTGGGACACTGGAATACTAAGTTAGCGACAACCTGCGAGCCTAAATTAAATGTGAAAATAGCTGATTGTAAATATCAATTGTCAGTTGTAAACTACGTTCTACCACATTTTAGACAGCCATGGTAACCCATTTTTTACACATTGAAGCTGTCACCTACCGCCTTTAAGCGGTAAAATAGTTCAAAATTTTCTTCTTTAAGAAACGCGCAAAAAAAAAGATCCTTTATGATAAATATTGGTCTTATATTTTGAAAGAAGATACCGCACTTAACTGTCTTTGAATAAGTTTCTAAGATATAATAATGACCAATTTAAAGAAACTCGAAGGCGCACCATCTCGTGGTATAAATAGTAAGCATCTCAGTTGTCTATTTACCTTGTCAATTTACAATGTCACTCAATCTGAAAATGTTAATTTATTGGGATTATTACTTTCATAAAATACAATAATATGGCAAAATGGGTGAAGTCATTGAACTAAAAGTAAAACACGTCAAGAATAAGATAATGTAAAAGTTAAGGTAAGTCTAAAAACACTCGAAAAACATAACCTCTCTCATATTTTTAGGAATTGTGCCCTATTTATGCTATTTATGCATTCCTACAACTCCCGTATTCTTTTGGGCAAAATCCGCGTCCGTCACACTATCCTGCACCTATATTTATGTCAATAATGTGAATGTAACTTCGGTGCAACGATAATTTTTGTGAAATGGGGGCGCCGAGTGGAAAACTTCGTCATCGGCTAAAAAGTTGTATACATTATGTGTGTGGTAGGTATTTTACATCACTCAGTTTTATTAAAACACTCCGCTGCGCGTCGTGTTTCAATATTAAAACTTCGTGATGTAAAATTGAACCTACCACACTTATAATGTAATATACTATTGTACATGAGTACATGACAACGGTATGGCAAACATTATAATAAATAATTACATTAAGTAAAACAACAAATAAGTATTAAATGGATTTTTTTTTTAACTTTTTAGTTAACTTATGTTAATTTTGTGTTTTTTGAAGTCGGTTTCTTTTCTTTTTTTCAAAGTGTGTTAAAAATGTAGGTATATGTACTACCATAATTCTGGATTCTGCAGATTTATGGTGGGGTGGGTAGGGGTCTAAGATCCCCTCCGTCCGTTACCAATTACTTGGCCCCTTTAGATTGAATAGAACAAGAAGAATTCCACAGAGCTGTCGTTTTGATACCAACAATAAGAAGCGGCGGGGAGAACGGTTATCTGCAATTCATTGAAACTACCGCACGCAACGACTTTGTGCAGTTTCAGTTGATTTTTGTTTTTGTTCAGAAATACTGTGTAAATTAATTTTTTTCTAATGTTTGACTTTATTTAAATTTTTGAACTTTTCAGTTATTTGTCAAAAGTTGGGAAAAAGCGAATTTGGAAATAAAACGAAATATCTGTTTTAAAGAAAATTATGAAAAAAAAGGCCTGTACAAAATTCTTTTGTCTACAAAAAAAAAGTCAATAATCACAAATTTCTATGTGAACGCAAATACATGATTGCAGTCAAAATTAAATTTCTAGACTGTATTTACAATACATATCTAAATTCATTTATTTGGATGAAACTTGGATATACATATAATTATGTATGTAAGTATATCAAAATGGGAAGGCTGCTATTCAGCGTTGGGTGAACGAAAATTATTTCAGAATTTCTTACTATATAACACTAGCTGACCCGAAAGACGTTGTCCTGTCCAAATTTCAGTAATTTTTTAAATTTTAAAAAAATCAAGATCCAAGATGACCGCCACCACAAAAAAAGCGGATTATTTTTTTTAGTTTTCAATCCCCTCAATATCGATATCAAATGAAAGGGCTTAACTAGTAGAATACAATACACCATGAAAAAATTCAACATCCAAGATGGCCGCCACCACAAAATGGCGGATTACTTTTTTTAGTTTTCAATCCCCTCAATATAGGTATCAAAGTGTAGAACACACACAAAAAAAAAAAAACTAAAAACTTGAAAATAAAATAAGTAAAAAAACATTTTTGAGTTAAATCGTTTTATTATAAAGAAACATAATAACGATGCAGATAATGTACTAAAAGCTAACAAAATCATTAAGTAGGTACTAGGTAGCAGTCATTGCCCCACTATCCTCATCAATCTAGAGTATTCTAGAGCATTGATCAGACTAAAATAAAATCGTGGGGCGAGTCGAATTTCTATTATCTACAGTCAACCGCTCATATCATTATTGATTTACATATTTACTCAGGTTACGTTACGCCCCACGATTTTATTTTAGGCTGATCAATGCTCTAGGTTGATGAGGAGAGTGGTGTGATGACTGGTACCTGGTACCTACCTAATGATGCTTTACAATAAAACCGTTTAAATTAAACAATTAATTTTTACTTATCTTACTATTATATAGATTCGTTGGTAAGCGCAACACTTGAGAACGGCCGGACCGATTTGGCATTTTTTTTTTATAATATTCGTAGTGCTGCAGGTAGGGTTTATATACGAAAAGAAAGATTGGTAATGTTGCCCGGAGAACAATATTTCCGGAATCTTCCAAAATTCCGGACGACTTCTCCAATTTTTCTTTGAACCTTACTTAGGCTATTCTGAATATGTAAAAAAAAAACAAATCGGTCAAGTCGTTTAGGAGGAGATGAATTACAAACACACGCACACCGGAATTTTATATTATACATATAAAGATAAAAAAAATTAAATCTGGATCTCGACAACAGTGCCACCTACCGGGTATAACTATAGCTAAAATTCATCCAGGCGATCTCGTAAGTACCAAAAAAAAAATCATCAAAATCCGTCAAGCGTCATTTCGGGGGGCATTCTCATTGGTTCGTGTGTTTCTCATTAGTCTGCGGATCTAGTAACAGTAACTCTATTTTGTCTAGTTCATTTTGTCCCGTTTTGAGGTCACTGAAAGGCGCGCGTTTCAAATATTATAAACGGGTTATTTCGAATAAACAAAAAATTGGGTTATAATTAGTTTTTAGAAATGCTGTTTTTGAAATAAAGATTACTTCAAATTTGGAATATCATCATTTCATGGATGGATTAGGATTTTTATGTTTGATTCATATAACATAAATTGTCAAATAAATCTTGACAGATTAAAAGTCCTGAAAACAAGCAGCTTTTGGAACAAGAACAGAAAGGAAACAAAAGCATTGATTTCGATCCTCCAATGACGGCAACACCGATAGACGTTTTTTCTCTCCCCTGCCGTCTCCCCTTCCGGCCTTTACAACTAGCATATAGCATGCTAAGCCTCGTACCTACCCCGTTTTAAAATGTTTACCACAGAACTTCAGAAGTTTCACTTCAAAAAATTTTGTCTATATTAAGAGTAATTTCTTTAATCTGCCTTATCTTCTCTCCCTCCCACCTCCATTCATTCTCTTCATCCATTTTCTTTCTCTTGTTAAACATAGACATTTTTGTGTATTGCGCATTCACTTCAAACTTTTTCTTCTCCATGTATTTTCCTAGGTTCTTTATCATTTATTTTCATACTACACACCTGTGCTCTCTCTAACATTCCATCTATATCTGCCACTTACATTGTGAACAATAATTAGCTTTAAAAGAAAATAAACTGACTTTAAAAAGCGAAAAATAACTGAGCACATGTATTATTACATGTGCAACCTATTGATCTGTTTGAAGTCGGTGCCAAGCCGTTCTAGGGCATCAAAAATTTATTACCAGACCGTCAACGACGTCTGCCCCGCACGTCCCCCCATCCATGCTCACGCATTTCGGCGCGCGCGCGGTGAGACTTGCGATGTGGCGGGAGCGGACAGCCTATCTATCGACTACCTATTTATTTGGTTTGGCTTGGCTCCTCTTATGGTCAGAAACCATTTTTTTTTCTCTCAATTGATTTAGTTCCACACCCCTTCTCTGTTATTGCAGATTTTATCTCGCCCTCTTCTGTCTCCTTCTTCTGCCTCTTCTTGCATCTACGTCTATGTTTTCTTTCCGAATTTAAAATTTTTGTCTTCTTCCATTTTCTTAGTTCCTTTATTGCTTCCTTTTTATGTTGTTCATATTCTTTATCCCACTATTCATTTCTCTTTTTTGCTCCTCTTCCTCTTATTGTTATTTCTTTTTTTATGAGTAGCTATTTTAATATGTCTTTTAATTATTTCTTTGTTTCTTGCTTTTTGTTCTTCGAATTTTGACTTCTCTAGTGTTCTTTTATACTGTTCCAATTTTTGACATGACAAAAAACTTGTGGACGCAAAAAATGAAGGACAGCACACATAATATACAGAGTAGCGCAAAAATATGGGAACACCTGGATATCTCAAAAACTGGTAGTCCGATCTAAACCAAATGTGGCAGATATATAGGGGTCTATAATATCTATGTAATTTTCTCATAGTTTCCGAGATACAAAACCAAGGTTTTTTTTTAAATAACAACATAGGGTGAAAATAACCTTTTTGAAAAGAGCTTTTTTTTCTGAATTTAACGATGTGCTATAATAATTCTGCTTTTTGGTCTTTGTCTGCAGAAAAAAATAAAAATATTTTTTTATAAAGTATTATTATTATTAAACTCACGGCTGCAAATATTATTATTTTCTAAGAAGACAAAAAATAAGTGGTACATAGTGCCCATTTAATATTCCGTGAACACTGAACATTTGACAAAAATATTTGGTGCAATATCGAAATGTTCCATCCATATATATTGTCGGCATCGTACACATAGCTTTTAAATTCGTCTCTGTTGAAAATATTATTAAATTCTTCTCGGAATCGTTGACTAACAAAAAGTCTTCTCCTCGGTTTGTTTTCACGTCTATTAGTTTAAGGGCGTCATGATCTCCTTCTATATTCATGGGTAGCCGTGGGAGGATTCGTCGTCTAGCATCATACATTCTTTTTCTAATGGAATTAACATCTGATATGTCCCAGTTATTACCAAAAGCAGATTTTTTAGTTCTTTATGCAATAACTTTGAAGGTCTCTCGCAAATATCTTCTGCTGCTTTTCTTTTAACGCTATTTGACACAATTTGTCGGTTTACTCGCTGACTTACAGAATGATTATGCATATCCTCTCGTTTCAGTAACACTTTATTTTGACACACATAGATTTTTGCATTGCAAGTTTTTACCGTGCAACACCACTTGACACCATGAGTTGTAACATTTTTTTTGTAAAATTTATACATATCGAGAAGAATTAATTCTTTACCTCTTTCACTTAAAACAAACTCCATATTCACGAAGCGGTTGTTGTTTTATTCACTTTCGCAAATGAATCGCAATGTTTATTACTGTGTCCCTTTATAAGGAAGTTGCAAAAGATGCTAACCAATGAGCAGAGGGTGCAATTTTGGATTTTTCAAAAATGCACTGGAAAATCGGAAAGACGGTACAGGGTTTTACTCAAATTTGCATAAAGGATTGAGATAACACAGCGCCGCAATTCGCCTACACCCCTAGCAGGTAAGACCTTTGTCCCCGCCGCAGTACGGTTATCATATATGTGGGCGTCTACCACTGGCGCCGCAATCCAGTAATACCGATCTGGATGACATCATTGTGGTCGGGAAATCATTCGAAGAGCACGTGAAGAATCTAGAGGAAGTGTTTCAACGCCTTCGAAATTCTGGACTGAAGCTTTGTCCGAAGAAATGCCACTTGTTTAGAAAAGAAGTGCAATATCTAGGGCATGTAGTCTCAAGTCAGGGTGTCGCCGTCGACGAGCAGAAGGTCAAGGCTGTGAAGGAATGGCCAACGCAGATGCTAGCAACGTGGGAATTGGCGCTGTGTTGTCGTCCCAAATACAGGAAGGGTGAGAGTGTCATTGGCTACTTCAGCAAAACCTTGTCAAAGCCAGAACGAAATTATTGCGTTACTAGACGAGAACTGTTGGCAGTCGTGAAGTCCTTAGAGCACTTCTATAAATACCTCTACGGAAGAAAATTCTTGTTGAGGACGGATCATGCAGCGTTGAAGTGGCTTCTAAACTTCAAGAATCTCGAAGGACAAGTAGAAATAAATAGTTTTGTTTCTAAATCTACTCCGCTGTAGCACCACATTATTGTTTTATTTTTACATATTAATTTTGTTTGTAATTAGTTTAGTTATCTCATAAATTGGTTTTCTTGTAATACTGTTGGGCAATAAACACTTTTTTTTTCGTATTGACCAGAACGAGCTCGCCGTAATTCCGACCTTCATGAGGCTTCTTGCTGTTCAGGTCGATTTCGTACATCCTAGCCACTCTTCAAAACCATCATGTTAGTAACTATGAAGCCCGCAAATCATGTGCCCTAAGTAGACGCAACGAACCCAAGATGACCCAGAAATAAAATCCTTCCCGGCACAGTATCGGGACCGTTCTTGTACCCAGACGACCAATGAGTTAGAGCGTTTCCAATGCCGATTTCCAAGGTCTCTCAGCCGCTATCCACTGAGGAAGAAACCGCGCTATAAAAGGTCGGCCAGAAGCGTGCCGACTTCGGATCTTCCAAGCTCCACTCTGGGGAGAGGCCCCGCGTATCAAGGGTTAATCGGAGAGAGATACCGAGTAATTAATAAAGACAGCGAGCACCGTTTCTCCTAAAATTTATCCGGAGAGAGAGACACTGGGTTAATAAAGATAGACGCTCCCTATTCCTGCTTCTTCTTCCCGGCACTGGGTACATATTGAGGCCGTGTATATATTATAAATAAAGTCCATAACGCCGACCCTGTATTTGTTTTGCTTCCCTCCCGCCAAAATTGACAGCGACTCCACCCAGCTACCCGTGGACAAGTGTGAAGCCTACTACATTAAAAAACTGGCATTCGAGGCAACCCGACCGTATCAATCGTTACAGATTACCTCCAGCATTCAAGTCTGTCTGAAACAATGACTCGTATACATTTCAGGATTAGTTAATTTTAAACAAAACACAGTACAAGTGATAAACTATAAAACATTTGTTTGGAGATCTAACTCTATAAGAACATAAAAGTATTTACTTTTCTGACTCACAGTGTAATTTTAGCAGTACTTGATCACATGAAAACCATTTAATCTCATCGCCTTCTTAGTGCTTCAACGTGTGTGATTTTAAGTTATTTTTATATTTGCTTCTGTAATCGCATTGTGCACACGAAAACCATTGAATCTCACGTTTTTCTATGTGGTTCAGAAGGTGGCTTCTCAAGTTATGCTTGTATTTAGTCTTGAAATTGCATTTTTCACATGAAAACCATTGAACCTCATGTTCTTCTACGTGTTTTAACTTGTGTACTTTTAAAGCCGACCTATATTTACTCCTAAAATCGCACTGTTCACAAGAAAACCACTGAATCTCATGTTCTTCTAAATGTATCGACTTGTGTGATTTCAGTTGCCACTCCTGTTTACTTCTATATCCGCATTGTTCACATGAAAACCATTTAATCTCGTGGTCTTCTAAGTGCTTCAACTTGTGTGATTTTAAGCTATGTTTATATTTGCTTTTGTAATCGCATTGTCCACATGAAAACCATTGAATCTCATGTTTTTCTAAGTGTTGTAGAACATGGCTCCCCAAGCTATGCTTGTATTTGGTCTTGAAATCGCATTGTCCACATGAAAACCATTGAATCTCATGCTTTTCTAAGTGTTGTAGAACATGGCTCCCCAAGCTATGTTTGTATTTGGTCTTGAAATTGCATTTTTCACATGAAAACCACTCAATCTCATGTGCTTCTAAATGTTTCATGTTGTGAAATTTCAATCCATTCTTGTAGTTGGTCGCGTAATTGCATTTTTTACATGCAAACCGCTTATATTCACTCACATGCTTGTACCAACACAGCATAGAATAAGTCTCTAAAGTACAGTTCCGACACTTCTTGTAGTTCTGATTTCCTCTTCTCTCGGTTTGTAATTGGAGGTGTCGCTCGCGTATGTGTTTTTTGAGGACCACTGTCATATAAGTTGTAAAGTTGCAGTCTCGACAACGGTAGATTTCTATATCAGAGGTTTTACATTCAAAAGGTTCGAGTTCGACATGTGCATGACGTTTCGCGTGATTGGTGAGAAAAAACATCGAACGGCTCTTGAATTTACAAAACTCACAATGGTCTACATTTATATCTTTTGGACTCAAATTGGCAATTTCTTCGGAATATTCCATGTCTGGCATTCTTTCGACGCCAATTATTATCTGGAATGTTTAAAAATTTATCAGTTGTATAAAAAAGCAAAAATACACTTACCGCGAAGTCATTAAAGCAGTTGGTTCAACTCTAACCCCAAAATGTCTCAATACCACAGACCACAGAGTACTGGAGAAAGAAATGAAATAGCGTGTATTTTTACCTAGGCTGGAATACGAAACAGAACATTCAAATCATGAAATATAAGAAGTGAAATAATATAAAAAATATTCATTATATGAAATTGGAAACATAACATGAAACATCTTTGGTCCGTGGAGCCTTTTGAGTCGCTTTATTTTCTGTAATCTCTTAATCTCTTAGGTGTTGTGATGAACCTAAGCTCTACCCGCCAACAATTTCAAATTAAACGTCAATGACGTCACCAAACGTCAAATATGAAAATTTGAAACAAACCGCGAAATTGAAAAGATTGGCCAGTGAATCGTGATCGTCTAGAAACAAAGTCAGAAGAGCGGACCTACTTTGTGTTCTTTTTTTGACAGGACATCAGTGGCGGGAAATTCAAACCAAACCTACCAGACACAGAACCAGGTTCTTTGAATGTAGGTGCGCAGCGTTGGAGGCAGAGCGTAGAGTAACAACACAAATTAGGGATTTATCGATGTATTAATTAAACATTGATTTGAACAATGATATCTGGCGAGAGTGTCAAAAGTTACAATTTAATCAAAGCAGTGAGTGTTTCCTTTTTCTTTCGACAAATTAAATTTCATTTCACAACCCGAAATCTACGATAAATCAACCCCTTTAAATGTTATAATGAATTCAAACACAGGTACACAGTTAAGTTACAGTTTGAACGCCTTTCCAGATTATCGATAAATTTGGTATTTGAGTTGAGCAATACTGGTATTCGGATGAGCAATTAAAGTACAACAACTTTCCCATCTCGCTTCACATTCTGTCACCGCCCTGGCACTGGGCACGCGCCCATTTCACGAGGGGGTTAGTGTGGAACTCGTCATGCACATCAAATTTTGAAAAACAACCCAAAAACAAACAAAGACACATGTTTCTAAGGGCATTTCGGTTTACCAAAACTTTAAAATACATTGCATTGGATAGACAAATTAAGCACAATTAGCTGAATGAATCTTTTAATATTATTAAGAAAGTTTTACAATAGGATTCAAACTATAAAACATCGCAACTATCGTTTAAATGAAATTTGGATGACTTCGACTACAAACAAAGAAAACCCACGCGCCTCCATCTTTTCTTTTTCCAAACAAAGAATGACCGTTACAAACGCAGCGTCCCCTTAATCCCCCCCCTCTCTCTCTCTCTCTCTCTCTCTCTCTCTCATTTGAATTTAAATCAGTAATCCGGGCCGTTACAATATAAACTGTTCTGAAAAACCTGTACAGGTGTATCCCCGCTACGGTGACGTCGCTCCTCGACTGATACAAATATTGTAATTTAAAGTTTTACCTTTGTTTCGGTCGGTCGACAATAATTTCCACACGAACGAAAAACAAATAACTACAGGAAATAATTAAAATTTTTAACAATTACACTAACACACTGACAACACAAAATCAATTTAGCAATTATATCAAAAAACAACTGAATGTAAACTTTGTTTAGCCTCTTCTCGACGTTTTTTGGATTTGGAATTCTACCTGCGGTCCAGTCCGATCGTGGAGGCGGACGTAGGCAACCCACTAGGCTCCCGAGTGTTGGGTCTTTACAGTGAGATATCCCCAAAATAGACCATACAATGCATAGGAGAACTTCGAGTTGCCTAGCCGGCAAGTTGGCAACATCCAGCAGTGGTTGGCAGCGCGATGAAGTTGGCGTGCGTAAACGGACGGTTGGCGTCCCTGCTAGATGGTGGCCATGACATTCATTCAGACTTTAACGTTAGAAGCTTCTAGTCGTAACTAACGTTTAATTCTTTGTTTTTATCTGATTTTATTCCACTCCTGTTTTTAAAGTTCAGTGTGCTCTATGTTTATATTGCATTGTCGAAATTTCACATTACCAGAAGGATCGGTGGAATTGTGTGTGTGGTGCCGTCCGGCGTATTTACAGGTAACCCTTTTTTATTATATCTATTTCTTTTTGTCGTACTCAACATAACGAGATGGCCCTGAAATTGACCGGCGTTTGTTCCATACTAGAAACTCCCAGATAAAAACCATTTCAATTTTTACCGTTTGTCGGCAATTCTGTCTGCTAGGTGCGTCATAAAACCCGCCATGATGAAGACGAATTCGTTCAGCCTTTGTATTGTTAAGAATTCTAGCCTTTGTTTAAAATAATGTTCACTATTGCTACTAGAAGTATTCCGTGGACCTCGCGTGAACCCAAAAATTTCGTATCAGTTGCATTCAGCCCTCCTTTCTCTGCCGTAGTATAAATTACCAAACTTAGGAGTCACACGCACCGCGAATAACTTGCTATCCATGCGGCACACTGTCGTCATAAAGTCGTCAATTATTGGTCATTATTCGTCGGCGACGTCATGGACCCAATAACTGAGGTACATATGACATGACAACCGTGACGTTCAGGACGTCTTTATTTGGTCATGTGCGGCCTTTTTTTATGGGTCAATTACAGAGTCACCAATTCATTAATTTATAATTTTATAATTATTTATTTTATAAACGCACAGTCTCAGTGACAAGCTGATAGATCTGGGCGAATGTTAGATTCTGAAAAGTTGGTTTGTCTTGATCCTGTCTCTAATGTGTAATTCTGAAGATACTTTTGTAAACAAATGGTGTGAAAATTTGAGAAAATTGTTACGTACCAAAAATTGGTTTGGTACCGCCCCAAATCTAGCTCTATGGAGATGGGCTGGGTCTAATTTATTACTTTTTTTTTTACTGAAATGGGTGCCACCAGTTTTACCGCAAAAGAGGATGGTTACGAAATTAACTTCAGTTGAAAAACTGGAAAACTTTAATAAAACTTTGAATTTAAATCAACATAAATTAGTAATTATAAATTAAAGAAATTAAATGGAATAGTCAGTCAAGTTTCATTCATTAGCAAAATTCAGTTACACAAAACACTTAAGGAAGTAAGAAGTTACTCATAAAACTAATATTTTAAATTAATATACCGAATTGAATTTAACGGCGTCGAGCAATAGCCATAATTCGAGCAATGACCACAAAAAAAAAACGACATAAGAACCGAGAACAAGAAATGACGAGGAAAATGTCTTATCTGGCCCTGGAACTCTGGTTTGGGGTGTGTGAGGTCTTCCAGAGGGAGACGACGACGATTCTCTAGCCCCTGGCACCAACGAATCCTCGATAGAAGCGTCCACGCTGGAACTTCCAAGGGATATCACAATACCCTCGCTCGATGGCGACTTAGGTGGGGAAGGTTTTAGGGTTCACCCCGAGTCAGTACCCTGATGAAGAAGATTCCCTTTTAAGTACCCCATTTATCGAACAGAAAGGCCCTTACCTCCAATGAGGGACGACTTCCAAAGAGAACGAAATGTGGACGCACCACGTGCACGACTTGTTCGGTGGTTTTAATCCCCGCAGGTTGAAAATGATTCCGTCGTTTTGCGATTATTTTCTACGGGACGAAAATCACACTCTTCGATGAAACGGATGTGCTAATCCCTTACGGATAATTCAAAATTAATTGTACGAACACCACATTTCATCCACCGCCGAACAATAATCGCTCTTTTTGACAGACAAGCCGCCGGAAAAGGCCTCTGACAAAAACATGCGCACAAGCGACGCGGTGACGATGACGTACCGTTGCTTGCAGCACTGACAGGTGTGAGGTTATGTAGATGTAAACAAGAGAAGTTCTTCATTATTTCCCGACGAGATACAAAGAAATTTTAAGTATAGGTATTACCCAGTCGAGGTTCCAGTAATTTAGCCCCTTGGCATTTTAGGCAGTGGGAAAAGTGTTGCATACTTCCAGAACGAAAGATCGAACCAGATAACCCTAGCACAGCGAAGAATGAAGAAGAAACACGATACATTGAGAGTAACATTCCGTAATGTCGAACACAATTACGGTTTACAGTAGAAATTACTTCGAGCGATAATAAAGTAAATAGTACGAAGAAAACAGCGGTTTAAACTCAAGAGCGTGGTACGCCGAATACCATCTCCCCTTTTGGTAAAATGCTCTAGGATGCCCCAAACAGGAATCGCAATTTTAGTAAATTTAAAGAATCAGGCGTATCCATAGGTTTTTGATAAAAAAGTTAAATTTTTGGCCAAATAAATGTGTCAAATCCGTCAAGTTGAAATAAATCGACTTCACATTCCCACAATGGAGTACAATTTCAAGGAATACATCGACATGTTACTGACACACTCTGAAGTGCTTTTTGCGGTAAAATTTATGGCCTCCGCCGTTTCTTGTGTGAATCCTGTCATATTACCATTTCTTTCAGAATATAATTTCGCTTTCTCCAGCGCCAGTTTTTTATTGTGGTATGCTCCACACCTGTCCACGGGTAGATTAATATAGGTAATTAAAATATAATTAATATGAATAACTGGCTAGAAATTTGAGTAAAACCATACATGAGACCTAGTGTATTTTAGCATACAACAGAAAATGGCTTTGCAGTTATAAAAATAAGTAAAGGCTAATGCTTGTGATATTTCTAAGTAGGTAATATGTTACATACAGACCCGTAACCTAAATGAGAACTCATATTTCTTGCTGAATACAGCAGAATCGATAATCAAATCATTTACCTTCTTACCTGGCATTGTAAAAAATAAGTTTTTTTTTCTTTAATTAAAGTAGAGGATGAGCATGAAGGTAAGGCATCAGAATAAACATCAAGTTCATTGCGCTTGGGAATTTTAGAAATGAGAAAGAATTCTTCTGCTTGGGCTCCAGAGGTCTAAGAAATTGTGTTAATGGTAAATAAAAATGTTTTTCAAAAATCACCAGTTAATCCCGGAAAAATTGTCGGGATCGCATAACTCTTCAGTGTTTTTTTTTTCCTGATGACGTTCTGTATGAAGTGACATCGAAATGAAAATTACATACCAGTGCTTTCTCAGGCAACACAATAAATTCTTGTACTGTATAAACAATTATTATTATAATTGTTATGTTATAGTCTATAACAAGGTAAGGTATAAGGTATAATCTCCAAAACATATATTATCACACCATTTTTGTCTGGCATAGTACAAATAGTAACAAAACAGGCCAAGAAATCATCGACTGACTAAATGGATGAAACATGACAACCATTTATTGATTTTTTTTTCCTTTAAAAACTAAAACTCACGCTCGTGTTCAATACAATTTCAAAATTTTCAAGTCAAAAAATGGTTGTCATTCCAATACCATTAGTTAATAAGTCAGTTGTGGATCCGGCGGACCGCCCGCCCACCGCATTCACGTGTGGTGCCATGAACCATATGGTTTTTACTCACAAAGACAACTGTGAAATACAAGAAATGAAATTTGGATACAATATGAAAATGGTTGTCATTCCGAACCAATTTGTCAACCATTCAGTCAAAAATATCTAGTATCTACAACAGAAGCACTAAAATTCAAAGAATCAAATGTGAGCGAAAGGATTCGATTAAATGTCAAGTGTCACTTTGTTTAATATTTCCAAATTTAAAAATCCCGGGGTTTTGCCGGGTACGCAGCGTTCGTGGACAAACACTAGAACTGAGCCAAGGTGCAGGCCACTCTACAGAGAAATTTATCAAGGTCCTGTAATTTATTTAATTAGTTTGGACCAATTTGACGAGAATGCGCCACTGTCGCCTTGTTTCTTTGTCATTCGTCTATGGTTCTCTGTGTCGTTGACATAAAATGTTATGGTAAATCCTTTATTTTTTATAACACTTTAATGATTTCAAGTTTGAAGAAATCAGTCACCAATTTTTATTATTATTGCCAATACCGAAACTTCAGTTCCAATTAGGTAAAAACTGATGACACTTTTAGGTGAGAACATAACCCAATCATTTCTTATCCTTGTAAGTGCCTTTGTACAATGTTTGGTGCTATTTATTACTTCGCAGGGTACCTACAAAATCGCCCGACATGGAGTATTCAGAAGAAGCAGCCGACGTGAATTCCAAGAACGTAATGGTCCATAATTGCGACTTTTGTAACTTTAAGACCGGTTCAATATTTTTCAAAGCCAGTCATGGGGAACGTCACCACTTCGGAATCGGACCTTTCGACTGCGAAACCGGTGATGTGGAAATCTATCGTTGTCGAGACTGCAACTTCACAACTTATATGACAGTGGTCCTCAAACAACACATACGCGAACGCCACCTTCATTTACAAACCGAGACAAGAGTAGATCAGAGCTACGAGTGTCAAAACTGTCATTTAGAGATCTATTCTATGCTGTGTTGGTACAAGCATGTGACATGCGAT
Organism: Diaperis boleti; assembly: GCA_963583935.1. Classification (NCBI taxonomy): domain Eukaryota; kingdom Metazoa; phylum Arthropoda; class Insecta; order Coleoptera; family Tenebrionidae; genus Diaperis; species Diaperis boleti. The sequence goes on from OY757242.1 coordinate 14,062,593, forward strand.
TGTTCTTTTACACGTGGATATAAGTGGTTTGAATGTCAAAAATGTAACTACAGGACTAACTTCAAGCATAGTTTGAATTCACATAACGTCATACACTTAGAAGCACATGAGATCCAGTGGTTTTCATGCGAACAATGCGATTTTAAAAGTAAATACAAGAGAAACTTAAAACGACACAACATGAAACACTTGAAATTAAGTAGGGCTCTGAAAGCACACAAGTTGAAACACATCGAGCAACATGAGATTCAGTGGTTTTCATGTGAACAATGCGATTATAGAGCTAAACGTAAGCGCGCTTTGAAAACACACAAGTTGAAACACTTAGAAGACCATGAGATTCAATGGCTTTCATGTGAACAATGTGATTATCGAAGTAAATATAAGAACGGTCTGAAAACACACAAGCTGATACACATTAAAGAACATGAGGTTAAATGGTTTTCATGCGAACAATGCGATTATAGAAGTAAATATAAGGGCACACTGAAGAGACACACGTTGAATCACCTAAAGGAACATGAGATCCAGTGGTTTTTATGCGGAAAATGCGACTACAGAAGCATACACAAGAGGAACGTTAAATCGCACGAGCTCAAGCACTTGGGGGAACATGAGATTCAATGGTTTTCGTGTGGACAATGCAATTTTAGATGTAAATATAAGCACTCCCTAAAATCACATAGGCTGAACCACTTGGAAGAACATGATATTCAATGGTTTTTTTGTGAACAATGTGAATATAGAACAAAATTCAAGCGTTATATGAAAAAACACAAGTTAACACACCTAAAGTCAAACTGAACATTAAAATTACAAATCTCAATCGATAGGAATGTTTTTTATTCTTATGTCCTTACATCATTACATTTCAACTCAGACTTTGTTATCAGTTGTGATAACCCCCCTTTTACATTACCGCCACATTTTGAATTTGAACATGAAATGAAATGTCAATGACGTCACCAAACGTCAACTTTGAAAATTTGAAACAAACCGCGAAATCGAAAAGGTTGGCCAGTCAATGAAAGAAAAAGCAGAACCCTGGGGGTTGAGCTACCTACCAGGCGCGTCTCCAGGTGGCGGATAGGAGAATGGGGAGAGTCTCTGACTCTGCCTAGTAGGGGGTTAGTAGGGAAGACCAAGGTCTAAACCCCCCGCTGTGCTGAACGAAAGCCCCTCGCCGCGGACCAGCTCGTGACGCATACCGTAAACCGCCTGTCTGCCGACAGGGGGCACGGGGGTTGGTCTTAAGTGACTGTGCCGCGTGGATGAAGTACCACTATAAAAACTTCCCCTTGCAACATGGTGACTGGTGTTGCAGTTGCATAAACAGTCACCCACGTGTTTGTGCCGTGCGTGGCGACCCGTGCGGGTGGATGAAGGGATCCTGGTGGTTGAGCCTGATCTTGGCTACGGCCTTGGGAGGGCAACACGCCACTTTGGCCCGGATTTCACCCTAGACGGGCGGTCGAGACTAACCCACCTCGATCAATCGGCTGTGTCGTCCCGTCAGAGGGCCGGCAGGGTGAGCTCTTAGGGAGCATTGGGGCATGCAACTGCGTGGGCGGCTTCGGCAGACCGCATAGGCTGTGTGCAACAACCTCCTGGGGGCTATATCTCTCAAGTAGCCCTGGCGTTCGAATTTCGACGTCCCCATATGGGGCTTCGTGGCGGGTGGGGAGCTTGGGAGATGAAGATAAAACTCGCAGTATGGAACCTCATCCCAAAGAAGACCAGGGATCGCAAGATCCCAGAAAAAAGCTCTCCGGAGCTCAAAGAAGGAAGCTGCAGAGGCAGCGGCGTGAAGGCGCCCTCCCTGCAGCAAACGTAAGAGCTGACGTAGTAGCAGCCGGACGTCTCACGGGACAGACGACACCTTCGGGTGGAGCAGGACCGTCGACGTCCGGTGTGGCGACTACGTCGCAAGGAGCAGTGGCGAAAAATCGCGGAAAGCGGGCTAGGAGGGTCGAAGGCCAGCGTCCACAACAACAGCGGCAGCCGCTTGCACAACAGCGGCAACAACTCCAGCGGCAGCCGCTTGCACAACAGCGGCAACAACTCCAGCGGCAGCCGCAACGAAGACAGGCCACGCGGGGGCGGCGACAAGCACCTGGGAGCCAACAGCAACAGCCGAGACCCGGACCCGCAAGGACCACGGGCGACGCTAGCTACCGGGAGATGACCACCAGCCACCTTCGCATGGCGGTCATCGACCGGAAAGATCCTCGGTGCCAGCTCGAAGAGAGTAAGGCACGAATTGTGCGGGAAAAAATCGAGGGACTTTTCGTCGAGACCCTTTATGGGTTAGGACCAGAAGACCCGATCCCCGCCTTTGACGGGAGCATCTTTGCAGGCGGTGTCCTTAGGATAACCTGCAGAGACATGCATACCCGTAATTGGCTACAGCAAGCTGTAGCGAACCTCCGAGATCTTTGGGAGGGAGCTCAGCTTACAATTATACCCGTTGAGGAGCTGCCCAGGCTGTGCAAGGCGACTCTGTGGATTCCGGGTCAACCGGTGTCCACTGAGGACGTCCTTAAACGACTGGACATCCAAAATAAATGGGCAAATGTACCAGGATGGATCCTCTTCCATGAGGCCGAACGGGAAGAACCATTGGGTAAACTTCTAGTTTTCGGACTCATGTCTGGAGAAAGAAACATCCTGGCAACTAAGAGCGATAGAGTCGACTACATGTTAGGACGACTCACGCTAAAGATTGTTAGGACCCAAGAGGAGGCCCAGCAGACGCAACAGGCTCCAACGCCGCCGGTGGAACCAGCACCGACGACGATGGAGGTAAGCCCTGCTGATGAATCCTCTAGGATCCTAGAACCTAGGGAGGGGATCATAACCCCTACCCAAAATACGGACGTCGAGGACACGTCAAGTGAACTCCACGATCCTACAGATAGTGTGGATCCGGTCTAATGGCCAAAGGATCCACACTAATCCAAGCAAACCTGCACCGCTGTCGGGAGGCGGCTGTCACCCTAAGTCGTCACCTGACAGCAAAGCAGATAACAATAGCCCTGCTACAAGAACCGTGGTGCGTAGGCAACCGGGTCTGTGGCATGGGCGACAAACCCACAGGGACCATCTACGTGGGGTCCCTCAAAGAAAGACTCAGAACTTGTGTTTATGTTTCAGGTCAACAAGACGCCTTCCAACTGACGGGCTACTGCAACCGGGACATCACGGCCGTGCAGGTCAACCTGGACTTTGGAGGGAATGTAATAAAGGTAGTTTTTGCCTCAGTATACCTCCCCGGCGACTCCAGGGAGCCACCCCCTTTGAAGGAGCTGGCGGACCTGGTTCGACATTGCGAAAGGGAAGGAAAACAACTCATTGCTGGATGCGACGCCAACGCACACCACATCGTATGGGGGAGCGGTGATTGCAACAGCAGAGGAACAGCACTGCTCGAATATCTTACGAGCACAAAGTTAGAAATACTCAATCGAGGGAGCGAACCTACGTTTATCACCTCGAGGTGTCAGACTGTGATAGACATCACTCTCGCGACACAAGAGATTTCCAAACATGTAAGGGACTGGCAAGTATCATCGCATGTGACCATGTCAGACCATAGAACATTTTTGTTAGAAGCAAAAGAGATGTTACCGAAGCCGTACAGGAACCCAAAACAAACTGACAGGGATCTATTTCTAGAAAACCTGTCAAATGTCAGAGGTCGGCTCGATATCTCTAATGATCTTAAGACGATCGGAGAACTGGAGAGGGCAGTCACTGACCTCACTAGGTCTCTGATGACGTCTTATGAGCAAGCTTGTCCGCTGAGATCAGGCACCCGCCAGGGCCACAACACCACATGGTGGTGTAAGGAACTGGAAAGGGGAAGAGCCTATCTGCGCAAGCTATTCAATAAAGCCAAAAGGACCAAAAATGCAGCCGACTGGGACGAATTTAAAGAATACCAGCGGCAATACAAAAAAGACGTTCGTTCTAAGTAGAGGTCATCATGGAGAAAATTCTGTGGGGACCTCGAATGTACCACCACCGCTGCCCGGCTGATGAAAATCCTGTCAAAGGATCCGGGACAGCAAGTAGGTAGCTTGAAGAAAGAGGACGGCACATACACGGACTCTGCCGATGAAACAGCCAAGGTACTGATGGCTACACATTTTCCGGGCTGTGTGGTCACAACGGATGTGAATCCGATCCAAAGCTGTCCGAAAGCCCCCTCCCTGGAGGACTGGGCTGAGGCTGCGCGGATTGTGAACCATACTAGCGTAGAATGGGCTATAAGAGCTTTCAAACCCTTCAAGTCACCGGGCGTGGACGGAATCTTCCCGGCCCTGCTACAGTGGGGACTTTCGGAGATTCTGGACAACCTCGTGATAATTTTTCGTGCATGTATTGCACTCGCATACGTACCGGAAATGTGGAGGGAGGTGAGAGTTGTCTTTATCCCTAAACCAGGGCGAGGAGATTATTCTCTCGCGAAATCTTTCCGTCCCATAAGTCTCACATCGTTTTTGTTAAAAACCTTGGAGAGACTATGCGACTACCAAATAAGGGATGGGGTGCTAAGGGCCAAACCATTACACCCCAACCAACATGCATATGTTCCAGGGAAATCGACCGAGTCCGCTCTACACGAGGTGGTGGGGCGGATTGAGGGAGCCCTGGAGCATAAACGATACTCCTTAGGAGTATTCATCGACATCGAGGAGGCTTTTGACAAGACCACCTTCGATAGCGTCGGGCGAGCACTTCAGAACCCCGATGTCTCAGGAACAGTACGTGACTGGATTCAGCGGGTGCTGGACTGCAGAACCGTACAGATTAGTGTAGCGGACGCAACTACTCGAGGAGTGATTAAGAAGGGCTGTCCTCAAGGGGGAGTTCTCTCCCCATTGCTATGGGACATAGTAGTGGACGACCTTCTATGCACACTCAACGATGCGGGATTCTACGCTATCGGATACGCAGATGACTTGGTCATACTGCTTACTGGTAAGTACGAAAATGTACTATGCGACCTTATGCAGACAGCACTCTGCCTGGTACAAAAATGGTGTAAGAAGGAGGCTCTGGCTGTGAATCCACAAAAGACAGAGCTAGTCCTCTTCACGAACAAAAGGAAGATGGGACAGCTAAGGCTGCCCTCCTTTAACGGCGTCAAGCTGAAACTCTCGCAGGATGTGAAGTACCTGGGCGTTATGTTGGATCATAAGCTGTCTTGGAAAAAGCACCTGGAGAGCAAAATAGACAAAGCTGGCGTCGCCCTGTGGCAGTGTAGGAGAGCGGTGGGAAGGTCCTGGGGCTTAACACCCAGGATTACCCTCTGGCTCTACACGGCCGTCATCAGACCGATGCTGAGCTACGGAGCAATTGTCCGGTGGCAAAGAGTAAGACAAAAAACAACGATGACACGTCTCGGACGCATCCAACGGATGGCATGTGTCGCTGTGACGGGCGCCATGAGAACCACCCCGACCGCAGCTCTGGAGGCTATCCTGTGTCTGCCTCCCATCGATCTCTTCGTGGAGGGCATGGCACTTACCTCCGTTCGCAGGCTGCGGGAAGGTAACCTTTGGAAAGCTGGGAAATCAGAACGCGGGCACGCCCGCATCTTGAGCGAGGGACTCCACAGAATACCTCTCCTGGGTGCGGGATCGGACCGTATCTGTCCTCAATATGCTTTCGAAAAATCCTATGCAGTGCATATGGATACAGAAGAACATCCGAAGTTTGAGATTTCAATCTTCACGGATGGATCAAAAACGAAAGCAGGCTCTGGAGCGGGAATTCACATCCCCGAAATGAACTGCAATCTCAGCGCAACCCTAGGGGAATGTGCCAGTATTTTCCAGACGGAGATCGCGGCCATTCTTAGGGGTGCCACAGAAATCACTGGGCGCAATGTCAGTGAGAAAACGATGTGCTTCTTCAGCGACAGTCGAGCAGCTCTGCGGGCTCTGGCTAGTGGCAGGATTACCTCTCAAGTGGTACATGACTGCCATTTGGCACTGTCGAGAATAGCACTAAACAATGTCGTTGAGCTAAGATGGGTTCGAGGACATAACGGTAATGAGGGGAATGAGAAGGCCGACGAGCTGGCTCGACAGGGTGCAACGGGAACACCGGATGGAACCGAACCGCTCATCCGACCGGCCAATCGCTACCTCTCAAACCTGATCAAAACTGACACCCATTCTAGACACTGTGCTAGATGGGAAACGACAACAGGCTGCAGACAAAGCAAGATTTTTATCAAAAACCCTTGCTTTAAAAGAGCCAAGTCCTGTCTGCATTTGTCAAGGGACAGACTCCGCCTTTTGGTGGGCGTCTGGACCGGTCACTGCAGGCTAAATAAACACCTCCACGTGATGGGGGTGGTCAACGACCCAACGTGCAGGGGGTGTTTAGAGGAGGACGAGACTCTCAAACATATCCTACGGGAATGTCCGGCTCTCGCTTCGACCAGAAAGTCCATACTGGGGGAGACATGGCCCAGCTGGGCCAACTTGAGGTGTACCTCGCCTGGAACCATCCTAGCTTTTTTCGACAACGTCGGATGGCTGGATGAGAGACAGGAATGAGGGACGCGAGGGGGTGACACAATGGACCCGCGGTGTGGTCTAAGTGTCGGTGAGGGGAGCAAATTCCCTCACACCCCTCAACACCTAATCTAATAATCTAAAAGCAGAACCCTACGTTGTGTTATTTTTTTACAAGACAAGCAATGGCGGGACATTCAAACTTACCCAACAAAACAAACCCCAAATTCTTTGGATACATGGCGAGAGCTAATCAGGAGTGGAGCGTAAATTGATAACACTTATAACATTAACATAACATTTATTCCGTTTGAACAACTAGGAGTGTCTTGAGTTTAGTGATTGCGTACTGTGGTTAACAATTTCTGGTGTCTTCGAATTAAGTTGCTACACATGCGATTTCATAATGTTAACAATAATGATTCCAAATAATAAATAACAATGGACAATTTTACATGATTTCAACAGAGTAACCATTTGAGGCAAATAATAAACAATAATACAATTTAACAATCCTGCGGTACATGATGAGTGAGCTTAGATCAGCTAAATACATTCCACCCTTGAGCTTTCGTAGTTTACAGGAATTTACAACTGACTGATACGATGAAACATCTGAGAGGGAAACACAAGAATATTGAAACGCGTGGAGTTATCTAAGTGGGGTGCATGTAAGTCGGAGAGTGGTGGACCACAGGTAGATCCAATGGAAAGACTAAAGTGAAGTGAACAAGATAATTGTCTGTCAGTGGGACCAGATCATAGAAAGTTTACTATCATGGGGGCAAACTTGTACATCCAACGGACCAAGAGAAATGAGTTTATTACGGAATTTTCCTAGACATAGTTATGTTGGTCTTTCTTAGGCTTGTCCAAACCCAGTCCAAGTTAGCGGCACTTCCCTCGGGGACCATTTATGAAGCAAGCAATTTGTTTAGTAGCCCGAAACCATACCGCAAACTCCAACCTAAGTTTGACTCAGAAGTTAACAGTGACTCCACTTCGCTTTACACTGCAATCCCCAGGAGGACCTGTCAAGCAAGTTCGAAACCAACCCCCGTTTGACAAATGACCCCAGAAAGCAGGTATTCACGACTAGGACCGTATAAAATCTCGACAGCAGTATTGCAACAACAACTACAACAATGTATGCTATTTGGTCGGTCTGTTGATTCGAAACATGTACGGACACACAATATAAAAATAAAATATACAGTAACGCAACGTTTGGTTTGGAAGCCATTTTGACACGGATACAATGCGATGACATCAGCGGGCGCAACACGTAACGGGGCGCAACGTAACTACAAACATTACAAACATGCACAAACTACACTAAAAACCGATCTTTGGCTTCCACGCTGTCGAATAAGCGCTAGATGTCAGTTAACAGCGAACGACAAGAAATCGCAAGGGGCCGCAAAACAACGATAAGGCACCGTTCAGAACCCCGACATTCAGGTGTGACGTTTGGCCAGCTTTTACCTTTTGTCTTCAGGTCTTACGGAGGTTAATTCAAGTCAACAGACACCAAAATAGCTTTGTAACAACAAAAAACTTTTTGAAATACAACAACAATTTTAGCAAGTTATTCGGGGTGTCTGTGACTCATCAGCTTGGTAATTTATGCTACTGCAGAGAAAAGAAGGGCTGAAGGCAACTGATACGAAATTCAGGGGCTCACGGAATACTTCCAGTAACAATAGTGAACATTATTTTAAACAAAGGCTAGCATTCTTTACAAGACATGTAGGTGCAAAGTAGGAACGACTCCATTTTCAAGATGGCGAGTTTTATGACGTCCTAGCGTTCAAAATGGCGGGCTAACGGTAAAATTTGAGATGGTTTTACCCACAGATTTCCGATATGCACATGGAATAAACGTCGGTCAATTTCCTGGCCTCTCCGGACGGCGAGTCGGAAGAAAAATATTGAGCAAATGGTTACCTTATTTCCAGGAATACAATTACCTCACTTGGCTTAGGGACGCGACGGTGGAAATTTAACTGACTCGAACTAAACAAAACTGGAACCTGCGCGAGATTCGAAGTCGAACGAACGCGTACAACTTTTTAAAACAAAGGGAAGCTCAACGGTGGAGGATATAACTATGCCTTAACAAAATGGCGAATTTAGCGAACAAAATAACGTTGTGTAACTTCAACGGAAGCAGAACACCCACTGCCGCCCTTTCAAGCGTGGTTCCTGGATCCCACCGAAACTTCGGCCAGCTCCCTCTAGCGTATCCATCTCGGGCGGTAACGGCCGCTAAAGGCTAAGCTGCCGGGGTATTTGCCATACTTTGGCGGTGAACGGGTTGCAGCTCTCTTGGATGGTATTAATTTTGAATCTGGATATCTCACAGTTGTTCCCAAAAGACTTTTTCGTGCACTGATTAACATCCTCCTCTCTTGAGTGTTACGCGCTGATTGGTCCTTGAGGTGGAGCTTAGCCAAGTCTCGTGCCGACTCGCAGGAATTCTACCGTCGCGCCCGTTTAAGGTCAGGTTGGCAAGGCAGTCTATCGTCCTGACGTCACCTCATGGTGACACTTCCTTGCAATAATATTGGTAACAAAGTTCTCCCGTTTTGTCTGTAACAGTAAACAAACTGTGAGTTTTGAAACTCACATCCTCTTTGTATTTACACTGCAATAATACTGTGTTTTGATGTTCATATAGGTCCGGATGAAGTTAGTCATGGTTTGCTTTCTCTTGGTAGTCCCCCTCTTTTATTCATCTTTTTTCATAATATTCTTTCTTGAGCGCTTAACTTCCGCACAAATTATTTCTCGTTTTTTCTGTTTCGTCGTTGTTCTTTCCATCTTTTCATTGAACGTGTTATTTTGTTTTGTTTGTCATCGTGTAGACGTACTCTAGTGAGCTCACCATTTTTGTTTAACACTTTTTTTATTCGAAATTATCAATGAAATAACGGTCCATCCGTTTACAAAACACAGAGACAAGAAGTGTCAACGACGCAACAAATTGAAACAAACCGCGAAATAAAAAGAACTCCCGCATCCGACAAGGAAGAAAAGGAAAGCGAAACCCTGCAAGCACTAAAATCGTTAACGTCTAGCTGCGAAGGAAGTGATACATCCCAAAGCTAACACACAATCATGCAACAGGTGATTGAGGAAACAAAGCATAGAAGATATGTAGTTGTCGCCGTATAAACAGCGTCCCTTTAACCTTGAATTTTATGTATGCCGTGACGCCTACTACGGACGGATTGCCTCGAGCGCCAGTTTTTTTGTGTGGTATGCTCCACGGGACCGCAGGTAGCTACACCGGAGTACGGTACGCCAGGAGTCAGCTGTCTGACATGAGGTGAGGGTCTTTAATAAAAACCCTATATACCGTTTATTTACAACACCACTGTCTTCACTATCCTCGTCGCTTCCTCTTTTCTTAATGGCAGGACATCCTCCCGATGGTTGTAGCGGCGGCAAAGGGCATCGAGGGTACGGATGGTGTGTTCCGGGTTTCCGGGGGGAGAATAGAAAATTTGTTTGGATACTACCGGTGCGCGACAGTTGGCTGGATCGCGAGCAGAATGTCCCCACCGTCAGACAACTCGTGGATGCTGGAATTTACAACGGTAGTCCAGGTATTGGAAGGTACCGGGATGTTACCAGGAACTTGGACGGGAACCGGGAGGATGGTTGGCACCCTCTTAGGCTGGGACTTCCTCTTCGGTAGAGGTGCGACTCACATCTCTCTTCCGCCTCTTTTATAGAGAAACTAGTGGGGACAACGATGACGTTGGTGGATGCGTCCGAAATGGTGCAGTGCGTCTGTCAGAACCTAATTACAGCGTTCTCTTCCCGACGGAACGGCAGCGGCTCCAGACAATGTAGCGATTCCGGGGTGGCGAGGTCCGGAGCGCGCTCCTTTGCTGTTCAAAATGATGTAAGTTCCGTTCCAATCCGATAATGGAATAGTATTTAACGTTACAAGTCCGGTAGGTTAATTGACATTGTGGACGAGGCGACGTTAGGACCCATTTAACCTTTTTTTTTTCTTTCAGAAAATAATAAATTATCGTTTAAATGCCATTTCATCCTTTTGAAAAAGATATTGTTTAACTATACAAAAATAGACTCGTATACACAGAGGAATCTTAACTTGCCTACCCTGCAAGGCGCTCGTTTGGCAACGCTCTGAAGTTGGCAGTGCTCTGTAGCTGGATGCGTTCTGTGGTTAACGCGCTGTAGTAGCTATTTGAGGCGCGCCACAGATATGGCTGAAGACCGAGGTAGGATTGGTGGCTGCCTTCCCTTTCGATTAAGGAAGACTTGAACGTTAGAATCAACAGGTTGTTTTTTTGTAACTTGCGCTTAATTTTTGTTTTTATCTGATTTTATTCCATTACGAGTTTTCCTGTTTTTAAAGTTGAGTGTGTTCTATGTATAAATTGCATTGTCGAAAATACAAGTTTCCAGGAGGAGCGGTTGAAATAATTTTTTTTTCTGTCCGACTCACCGTAACAAGACACCCTGAAATTGACCGGCGATTGTTCACGTGCATACCAGAAATTCTTGGATAAAATGCTTTCAATTTTACCGTTGTCCGGCCATCTTTGTATCGTCACTCATAAAACGACCACCATTGTGTGAAGGGAGTCACTAGCCTCTGTTTAAAAAATATCCAGTATTGCTATTCAAACCCGGATAAATCATTAAATAAGTACCTGTTTTTCTGAATGAGGTCGTCAACAGCTTGCGGTCATTTTAAAAAAAAAAGCTATTTTGTCTCTCTTAACTTAAATTAACCACCAAGAACTTCATACAAAAAGGGAAAAACTGGCACAGCGCCATACCCAATGTTGTAGTTGTTGTTTGGGTGATTTTTTTTATAGTATGTTGCGCCCGCCCGCGATTTCTGGTACCGCCGTTTGCATGTAAACGATATCTAGCTAGTTTAGGTACTGGGTACCGGTTTCTCAAATAGCATTCATTCGGGGTTCGTGTTGCATGCTGCTGTTGGGGAGTTATGCGCCCCTACTCTGGCTAACGTGTACCCGGGAGGTGGGATTAGAGTCGTTTCGACTTTGGGTTGTCTCTTGGTCTGCAGTGGTGCCCAGAAATGTAGTTTCTGCTAACTTCTGAGCCAAAACTAGGTTGGACTTTGCAGCATTGTTTTCGGGTTACTTATTGCTTGCTTCACAAGTACCGAGTCCCCGAGATCAGTTTTGCTAACTTGCAGTTTGGACAAGCCTTAAGGAAAAACAGGAAACTAAGCAGGACTATACTCCAGCCGCTGAAAAGGGAGAGTATCACGTTAAAGCGGCGTGCTGTGGGCGGGGTGAAACCGAAACCAAGTTTACACCAAGCGATGCGTGAGGACGCATTATGTTTATTATGAATAAGTGTTGGGTGCCGTGATCGCTGTGGTTTGTGTTATGATGGATATTTTGGTCTTACCGAGTTGTCCCGAATTTACGACGTCTGATACCGGGGTTGTTGATACTTAGCTTGGACATGGAATGACATCATAAATTTTACATCAGTAAAATACATACATTATGCCAGTTGTTCCTAGAGCGTATTTCAGTTGTTGTGGAACTTTAATGAACTTGTCACAGTTATGGACAATCGATCTCTGTCATATCTGTATTCATAGTTAAATAATTTCATGGTTTTCTATATCCTGGCATTTCTGTCAGTCTCGAATATGCACCCCCCGGACTTTAAACCAAGAGGTCGTTTCATTATTATTTGTTTGATGTGAATTGCTTTGAGAGCTCAAAGTGGTATTGATATCAGATTAGTTAACTTAACATATTGTACACAGGAATTGTTGTATTAATGGAGTGGAGTACAAAAACAAAACACAACTGCCATGATCATCACTGGCCAAACTTTAATTTCGCGGTTTGTTTCGAATTTGACGTTTTGATGACGTCATTGGCGTTACATCCATTACATTCAACGATGTCTTACTAATAGATATGCTTAAAGGACTAGAATGCATAGTGACGGGAGCCAACATCTCAACCCAAAAGCGACGTCAGACGTTGCGTTTGGGTTGCAGCCATGCAACTTTAGTTGCGGAATAATATTGAATATTCCAGAACAGAAAATTAGACATTGTTTATTGTTTCTTTTTACATTCCGCTATTAATTATCATGCCGCTTATTTTATTCATTTTGTGGATTTACTAAATAACTGTTCCTTCTACTTGCATAGTGGGCTGCATAAAATGAACCCAATTGTGACGTCATGTTGGCTTCAAGCATTTTGCCTTGCAACGTATCTATTGGTAAGACATCGTTGATTACATTTCATGTTCAAAAAGTGTTAAGGAGGGTTTGTTAGGTGCAATTTGCCAAAACTGGCCGGTTGATGGCAGCAGCAACTATTTAGTTGTAATATTTGAGCCAGAAATAAAATTGAGTTCATGAACGATGTGGTAGAATATGAGAGAGCAGAAAAAATATCAAAACTGTCTTCCTTGGGAGATGGATACTACTGGCCGGTTCAAGGTTATCTACAATCTGACACATCTGCCATCCATCTGCTGCACGTTGTCACTTCACTGTCAGGATGATTTTTGTATTCCTAACCCATTTTAGCATAAAAGGACGGTGGATCTGCGCAATCACAGGTTTTTCATAACCGGCGGCAGTTTAAAAGAATGAGGGCTTTGCCATTTGTGCAAGGGGGGGATAGACTAGTTTGGCCAATATTTAATAAATCGACTTTTTGTATTTAAATTAAATAGGTAAAGTGCATACAGTCACGGCCATGGAATTTTAGCCGTCACTTTAATGTCAATTAAAAGAAAATGGATGTAGTCCATGCTTTATTGTCATTATGATTGACTTTTTGAAATTGAAATCTAAAAATTTGTCACTGTTAGTGTTTTCAAGCGAGTGAGTCAGTGTCAAAATGACAAGTCTTTGCAATAGGTGACGTGCAGAAGTGACAACTCGACGAGACTGGAGGACCAACATAACCCTGCTTCATAGGATTTACACTGTTGTGCAGTAAGTTCGGATGAGTTGTTTAGTGATAAAGAGAAGATATATTTGAGAACTTTGTATTGAGACATTTAGTAGTAATAGTGAATTATTTAATTCTGAAGTCAAAACAGTCTATATCGCATTTAATTTAAAATTTGAAAATCCATTGGTGATTAATTATACTCATAATGTGTTTCATTTACTGATGCAATAAAAAAAATTGGTATAACCCCTTAGAAAATTATTTTAATCGACTTTGAAAACACGCATTTTATATGGAGAATGGTTGTGTTGGTCCTCCAGTCTCGTCGAACTGTCACTTATGCACGTCACCTATAGTAGAAAGTTAGGTTACGAATACCTAAGGGTCGCCTTACATCTGATGACAATAAATGATAAGTGACGGCCAAAATTCCGTGGCCGTAACTGTACAATAATTTTTATTGCTCATGTAGAAAAATAGTATCTTTTCAGCCTTGGTTACGGCTGAAAAGTAACTGTTTGCCCATTTGATAATTTGGGTGCGACAAGTAAACAAATTATTCTTTGCACACGCAAATTCAGACAATCTGCTGAAAACTGAATTTTCCTCTAGACTCCAATTTTATATTAGGATTTATTCCGCAATAGAAAATAGTATGTTCAACTCGTTCGGCGTTGTCGATTGCCGCACTAGTTGCACAATATACTATTTTTACACTGGATCTGGTTTTGAAATAGATTTTTAGACATAAAGGCCAGTATTTTATAGAAAAAGCATTTGTTGGTGTTGTATTTTGTTTGGGTGTCCTTAATTTTATACTTTCGTGCAGTAGTGCAAGCAATGAAAGGAACGACAGTTCACATAACCTAAGAAAATCATTATAAGTCCTTCAAATGGCTAAACGCCTTTTGTTGAGGTTTCTATAGATCAAAATGACGTACCTGAGTCCAAACTTCAAACTCCTATACGAGGAAGTGTCTATGAATACTGTGAAATGTCAAATTAAAAAAATATATGTTCCCGAAAACTAAAAACAACGAGAAGAAAATCTGACTTAACTAGAAAGTAAGTTCTAATTCGCTCTTGCTTAGAGTGGTAATCAGGAGAATGGTTGATGAGTAAAGAGAAGAAAAGACGGAAAAGACGTGAAGTAGAGCAGCCACTAATAAACAGCAACAATATTCCACGAAAATTCCCAATAATTTGGAATAAGTTCCCATCGAACAAACTGCCTGCAACTTTTTTGTATTTGAGTTGAATTTCTAAAATATTCACATTGCGACTGCAGTTTCGTAATTTTAATAAGTGATTATGGCTTAATATTAGCTGGTAAAATTAAAAAAACTCGGGAATTTTGAAAAACGGGAATTTTTTGACATTTAGATTTTTGAGGTTATGTTAGGAAATCATTATTTTTATTCAAAATACAATATAAAAGCTAGTAATATATTAATAGAAATAAGAAACAATGCCAAGTTACTAATGGTGTACCGGCTTGAGAATATTCTATAGAAATTTCGTCGGCATCGTATCATCGTACATCTTCAGTTCCTCAGCATCGTCATCTGTTACGTCGGTGTCACAGACCCCCTTAGTCAGAGTGCCATTTCTTTGTGACTGAGATATCTCGATTCAAAATTAATACCATCCAAGAGAGCTACAACCCGTTCACCGCCAAAGTATGACAAATGCCCTGGAAGCCTAGCCTTTAGCGACCGTTACCGCCCGAGATGGATACGCTAGAGGGAGCTGTCGGAAGTTTCGGGGGGAACGAAGAACCACGCTTGAAAGGGCGGGGGTGGGTGTTCTGCTTTCGTTGAAGTTACACCACGTTATTTTTGTTCACGAAATTCCCCATTTTGTAAAAGCATAGTTATCTCTCCACCGTTGAGCTTCCTTTTGTTGTAAAAGAATTGTACGCGTTCGTTCGACTTCGAAAGGGAGATCCATCTCGCGGAGGTTCCAGTTTTGTTTGGTTCGAGTCAGTTGAATTTCCACCGTCGCGTCCCTAAGCCAAGTGTGGTGATTGTATTCCTGGAAATAAGGTAACCATTTGCTCTATATTTTTCTTCCGACTCCCCGTCCGGAGAGGCCAGGAAATTGACCAACGTTTATTCCATGTGCATATCGGAAATCTTTAGGTAAAACCATCTCAAATTTTACCGTTAGCCGCCATTTTGGACGCTAGGACGTCATAAAACTCGCCATCTTGAAAATGGAGTCGTTCCTACTTTGCACCTACATGTCTTGTAAAGAATGCTAGTCTTTGTTTAAAATAATGTTCACAATTGTCCCTGGAAGTATTCCGTGAGCCCCCCAACTTCATATCAGTTGCCTTCGGCCCTTCTTTTCTCTGCAGTAGCCTAAATTACCAAGCTGATGAGTCACAGGCACCCCGAATAACTTGCTAAAATCGTTGTTGTAATTTGTTTTTAGTTATTGTTGTCAATTTCAGAAAGTTCCAATGTGTTGTGGACTTCTAGTTACAGGGCTCGCGCGTTCAATTCAAAACAAAGTGATTCCCTAACTCAAATTAACTAGATTGCCACTCAGATAAATTTGTTAATAACTACCTATCTTTCGCTCTGAGGCCGACAGCAGCTTGCGGTTGTTAAAAATCTGTTTTGTACTCTGTTGACTTGAATTAACTAACACTGAGTAAGAACCGATGAATAAAGGGCAAACAGCGGCAAAAAGCCACGCCGAATGTCGGAGGTTCCAAAAGGTGTCTTATCGTTGTTTTGCGGCCCCTTGCGATTTCTTGTCGTTCGCTGTTAACTGACATCTAGCGCTTATTCGACAGCGTGGAAGCCAAAGATCGGTTTTTAGTGTAGTTTGTGCATGTTGTAATGTTGTAGTACATTGTGCCCCGTTCCGTATTGCGCCCGCTGATGTCATCGCATTGTATCCGTGTCAAAATGGCGTCCAAACCAAACGTTGCGTTACGGTATATTTGATTTATTGTGTTGTTTGTTCGTACATGTTTCGAGACAACAGAGCGACCAAATAGTGTTCAGTTCGTGGTCCGCGTTGCAGGCTGCTGTTAGAAGGAGTTAGATGGCCCTACTTTCGGGGATACCTATGCCCATTGTCTCTTGGGTGCATAGGGGCCTAGAAAAAGGGAGTTGCCACTAATTCCTTGAACCTACGAAGTCAAAGTTGCAGCACTGTTTTCGAGTTCCTGACTAATTGCTTACTTCACTAATCTTTAAAATACTAAATAACTAAAAGAATAGTCCCTGAGAGAAGTGCCGTTAACTTGGACTTGGTTTGTACAAGCCTCCCAGAAAGACCAACGTAACTATTTCTAGGAAAATTCCGTCATAAACTCATTTCTCTTGGTCCGTTGGAGGTGCCAGTTTTGCCCCCACGATCGTAAACTCTCTCTCTACAATCTGGACTCACTGACGGACAATTGTCTTGTTCGCTTCGCTTTAGTCTTTCCATTGGATCTAACTGTGGTCCACCACTCTCCGACTTACATGCACCCCACTTTGATAACTCCACGCGTTTCGATACTCTTGTGTTTCCCTCTCAGATGTTTCATTGTATCAGTCAGTTGTAAATTCCGGTAAACTACAAAAGCTCAAGGGTGGAATGTATTTAGCTGATCTAACCTCACTCATCATGTACCGCAGGATTGTTTAATTGTATTATTGTTTATTATTTGTCGCCAATTGTTACTCTGTTGAAGTCATGTAAAATTGTCCGTTGTTATTTATTATTTGGAATCATTATTGTTAACATTATGAAATCGCAAGTGTACCAACTTAATTCGAAAACACCAGAAATTGTTAACCACAGTACGCAATCACTAAACTCAAGACACTTCAAGTTGTTCAAACTGAATAAACATTCAAAACCATAATTTTTGTGTTATCAATTTGCGCTCCACACCTGATTAGCTCTCGCCATGTATCCAAAGAATTTGGGGTTTGTTTTGTTGGGTAAGTTTGAATGTCCCGCCATTGCTTGTCTTGTCAAAAAAATAACACAACGTAGGGTTCTGCTTTTTCTTTCATTGTCTGACGATCATTGGCCAATCTTTTCAATTTCGCGGTTTGTTTCAAATTTTCAAATTTGACGTTTGGTGACGTCATTGACATTTCATTTCATGTTCAAATTCAAAATGTGGCGGTAATGTAAAAGGGGGGGTTATCACATGACCCAAAAGGAAAATTTATATTAAAATATCGCCGTTTATTTATATTTTTGAATTCGCCGTTCCAACTCTTCCTTAAAAAATGATGGAATGCCGCTACTTTTTTTCCTCCTCCCGCACTTTTATATTCGTCTTTGAGAACCTGAAAATTCGTCTTGAAATTATTTACTGACGCGTTGATCATGCGATGATGTCAGAACCGTCAAAAAGCAAACGCATAGGAAATTTTGAATAAAGATGTATAGGTTTTTTTGTTTTACCAGTTTTTAAAAAATAAATAGCATTTAGAAATAAAATGTTTATACAGCGTGCGTATTTGACTACTTTGAAGGCACGTACGACAGCTAATTATAAATTAATGTAACAAAAGGAGAGAATTCAAATGTAGCGCCAAATTCTCTCATCCGACGCGCGCCATCTTAATTAAGCCTCGCGAACTTTTTTTCAGGTTTAAAGCGCTCTTCTCTGCAGCAAAACTATTCAATCCAAGTTAATTTATATATAACAACTTTAAACAACATGTACTCAGTATCACATCGTAGCCTACTTAATACAGAATGAGGAGACACACTTGAGAACTTTCGGTAATGAGCAAAATTTAGATGCAACCGACTTGAAATCTGTAAACGACACGGCGGGCTCTTGAAAATATTGTAATTGTTACGTAATAACACAATAAAATATAAAAAGTATATGGCATCATAGCTTCATGCCAGTGGTTTGCGATTTCTACCCTGTAAAGCTTCTCTGCACTGTAAATTTTAATTTAACTTGGATTGAAAATTCAAATAATTCTAACCTCACTTCTAGACCTGTCAAACCCCCCTTAACAAAGTTCGCGATTCAATTTAAGATGGTCGCGCCACCTGGTAGCACTCGACGAAACACTAGTTGGGTGAAACCCCTGCAGCCGCATCACGTGGAAATTGAGCTAGTTTGTTGTCGTTGTATTGTTGATAATAAGAACAGTTTTGGTGTTTACATATTTTAAGAGGTATTTTGTGTTGATGAACAAAAATTGCAGGAATCACTATTGGGGAAGAATAACAGACACGTTGCGACTTGGGCATACTGGAAATTTTATTTTTTCAAATATTTTGATTCTACTAAAAATTGTAGGTCTGTTTCGGAGGTGATACGTGCTGGACATGTGATTTTATGCGGTCAAGCAAGTTAGTTTAGTTCACGATTGATTGAAAACCTTCAATAAAGCAGGAAGACAAAGGAAAACACCGAATTAATCATGTCGTCAATCTTTCACATACTTAGTTTGACCTTGAGAGGAATTGGCTAGAAATGCCAGACATCGGCTTGGTAATACGTTTAAAAAAACAGTTTCACAAAAAAATACATGTTTGTTTACATTGCATTAAGCTAATACCTACAACAAAATCATTAGTGCTACAAACACTGTATTAATTACATCAATCATTTTGTACTTCTCCGGTGTTTTACGTGTTTCATGTTGTGTCGTTTTAAGCTTCTCATGTATTTAGTTTTAAATTCGCATTGTCCACATGACAACCACTTGATGTCGCGTTCCTTTAAGTGTTTCACCACGTGTAATTTTAGGGAGCGCTTCTCCTTACTTTTATAATCGCATTGTCCACATGAAAACCATTCAATCTTATGGTCTGCTACGTGTTTCAGCAAGATGTGTGACTTTAGGGACTTCTTATGCTTACTTCTGAAATCGCAGTGTCCACATGAAAACCATTGAATTTCATGTTCTTCCAAATGGTTCAACTTGTGTAATTTTAGAGTGTCCTTACGCTTACTTCTGTAATCACAATGTTCACATGAAAACCATTGAATCTGATGTTCTTCTACGTGATTCAACAAGATGTGTGATTTTAGATTGTATTTATGCTTACTTTTAAAATCGCATTGCGCACATGAAAACCATCGAACCTCATGTTCTTCTAAGTGGTTCAACTTGTGTAATTTTAAAGCGTACTTACGCTTACTTTTATAATCGCATTGTCCACACGAAAACCATTGAACCTCATGTCCTTCTAAGTGGACCAACTTGTGTAATTTTAGAGAGTCCTCACGCTTACTTCTGAAATCGCACTGTCCACATGAAAACCATTGAATCTCATGTCCCTTTGAGTGTGTCAGCATGTGTCTTCTTAGAACGACCTTACGCTTACTTCTATAATCGCAGTGTCCACATAAAAACCATTCAATCTCATGTTCTTGGATGTGTTTCAATTTGTGTAAATTTAGAGCGTTCTTAAACTTGCTTCTATAATCGCAATGTCCACATGAAAACCAGTGAATCTCATGTTCTTCTAAATGTTTCAATTTGTGTGATCTTAAAGTCTCCTTACGTCTACATCTGTAATTGCATTGCCCACAGGAAAACCAGTTAATCTCATGTTCTTCTAAATGTTTCAACTTGTGTAATTTTAGACTGTCCTTACGCTTACTTCTGTAGTCGCAACGTCCACATGAAAGCCATTGAATCTCGTGTTCTTCTAAATGTTTCAATTTGTGTGATTTTAAAGTGTCCTTACGTTTGCATCTGTAATCGCATTGTCCACAGGACAACCATTTAATCTCATGCTCTTCTAAATGTTTCAACTTGTGTAATTTTAGACTGTCCTTACGCTTACTTCTGTAATCGCATTGCCCACATGAAAACCATTTAATCTCATGTCCCTTTGAGTGTATCACATTATGTTTACTAAAGTTACTCTTGTGGTTAGTCGTGTAATTACATTTTTGGCATTCATACCGCTTATATCCAGTTGTAAAAACACAATCGCGTGTCACATGCTTGTACCAATAGAGCATAGTATTGGTCTCTAAATGACATTTTTGACACTTGTAGCTCTGATCACCTCTTGTCTCAGTTTGCAAATGGAGGTGTCGCTGGCGTATGTGTTGTTTGAGGACCACTGTCATGTTAGTAGTAAAGTTGCAGTTTTGACAAAGATATTCTTCCACATCACTGGTTGTACAGTTAAACAGTTCAAGTCCAAAGTGGTGTCGTTCCGCATGATTGACTTTGAAAAACATTGAACCCGTCTTGAAATTACAAAAGTCACAATGATGGACAATGATGTTCTTGAGATTAAGATCGGCTATTTCTTTCGAGTACTCCATTACTGGCGGTTCTGTAGGTATCCTGTTTGTAATCAATGTTAATAATTTAGATCAAATACTGTACAAAAACACCCACCAGAAGGCCAATAAAAATTAGGTTACGGTATAACCTCAAAATGTCAAATCGTGCTCCGGGTCAACCAGTAATTATCTAATCAGAACTGAAATTTCGGTATTGTCAAAAAAACATAAAATATGGAAACTGACTGTCACAAATCCTCAAAAACAATTATTCACAGCACAACATACATGTCCTCAACAATCTTGACACCACTAGCCATAGACAATTTTGATCTAGAGAGCCTTGATTAGATAAGTTTTTATATAGGCAACTCACATAACAGATTTTGTAAAAGAGTTCCAGCGCCATTTAAAGTTAGTACCGACAAGCAATTACGTATATTCAATTAATGGTGCGTTCGGGTTATCACTCGGCGAGTAGAGTGGAGTTGGAGTAGAGTAAAAGCAGATTCTAGTCACGTGACTAAACGAGTAAATCGAGTGAAATTTCATACCCGGACGACTAGCAGCAGTACATAACCTTAACTTGTCATTTGTCGTTTTAGAAATGCACTGGACAATTTAAGCCATTGTTAGGAACAAGACAAGAAATTTATATTAATTTATTATTAACACCATTATAAAATTTTGGCGTCTGTATTATTATGCAAATAAAATATTTCAAAATTCATAAATTTTTTATTAGTTTTCTTACGCAATAAAATTATTCTAATATACTGAACACAAAAAAGTATATGAAATTTTTACTACATAATCAACTCTATATGGAAGAAGAACAAAACAAAAAAAAATTACAAAACTTTAAAAAAAAGTGAAGTCTTATTTATCTATTAAACGGTAACATGTAGGTAACTAAAAAAACAATAAATAACGGTTGTATCAAATAAGGTTTTAAAGTTTTTCTATGAACTGTTAAAATAAATTATTATTATATCGGTCTATCCTCGGCATTTTTTTTCTTTGTGGAGGGCTTTAGCAGCATTTAATCGAGTTTTGCGATTTTTGAAAACGAGGTCTCGTTAGTAGATGGCGTCTGTGCGCAGCTAGCGGCACTTGAAGACGCCTGTGGTAAAGGCTGTATGAAGAGGTATCTGATACTCCTTCCGTAACAACTAAGCCGCCTCTATTACTGCATGTGGCCACAGGATGAATTTCAGGCTTCTTCCTTATGAAATCACTTGGAAAACATCCCACCCGCGCCTTTCTTTTCCTGATGTATTGTTGTTGTACACTTTTGTGTTTATCTCAGGTGAAACCAAACCTTACTTATTTTCGCGCGGCTGTCAATTTTATGTCAAAGTAAGGGTTTCACTCCGTGTACTCCCTCATACACCGTTGAGTAAATCGAGCAACTCCGTCGACTCGCTTCGTGTAAACCCGAACGACAAACACTCCACTCTTTTTGATCAAAATGGCAATACCCGAACGACCACGGGGTAAAAAGTGTTAATGGAGTGAAAAGAGCGTCAATCCAGAACGCACCGTAAAGAGGACATCAAATCTTAATTCAAATCTTAAGTTTTAGCAAGGTCAACTGCACTTTGTTTATTAAGTTTTTGTCATTTTGTGCATTTGAGTTTTGTGATCTCGTACTGTGGTTAACAATTTCTAGTGGCTTCGTATTGAGTTGGTAACAATGCAATTTTATGATTTTAACAATAATGATTCGAGTAATAAATTACAACTGACTATTTCATTCACAAAAATTTCATCGAATCAGAGTCTGCCATTTTAAACAAAAAATTGTTTCGCATCGACAAAATTTCCAATTTAAAATTTTGCTGGGGTTGTTCAACCAATAGGAAGCGAGAATGAAGCAACCAAGCTGTTTTTCAGCGGCAAATTTTCTTTTGTTTTCTCGCTAACATAGTAACCGATTTTTACAAGAATTTTTACAAGCGTCAGTTGTAAAAGATGACAGAATAACTGCTCCAAATATTTAAGATTCGGTGATTTATCAATAATAATTCAAAACATTAAAAAACATTTCTAACATTGTACCTCTAAATACGATTACATCTAAAGCGTCAGTGTGGCAACAGTTTACCGAGTTTTGGGAGCAGCGGCGTTATAATTTACTTTCGAAAACAACACCTGAAGAAATTGAAAACATATTACAAGATTGGGCACTCAACATGAAAAAGAAGAACGGAGAAAACTACAAAGAAACTAGTGTCAAATCGATGTGGAACACAACAGCATTAATGGTCCAGGAAAAATATTTCAAGGGTTATAATATTAAAATCAATCTTTTTTTGCGATATCTGTTTTAAGGAAGCTAGAAATACTCGTAATGCCAAAAAAAAACTTCTTCAGGAAAATTCTGATACACGGAAATTGAGTGCCGAAGCTCTTCAATTGCCATGGCAAACAGTTTAAATGAAGAAAATCCGGAAGGGTTACAAAGAAATTTTTTTCATATGTGTCCATTCGAGCTTGCCTGGCGAGGCAATGAAGCTGTAAACTGCAAAATGCACTTTTTCCAAGATGGAGTAGACAATGAACGCGAATTTACTGGTCGCACTGAATCCAATTCTTTTAAAAACTACTCAAGGTTGGTCTAAAGCTTTGGCTTCCAGTAAATGGCTTATAAAAAATAGAGAAAACGTTAGTCTCTGTCCTATCAGATCACTAAATTTTTTTTAGAAAATCGAGGTTCAAAAATAACAAGCGATACGATGTTCTTGACTGTTAATTCTGCCTGGACGAAAGGTTTGTGGTTTAAGAACTCACCAATAGGCATAAACACTCTGGACAAAAGAATCTGCGAATCTGCACTTAATATTGGATTTGACGCCAAGAAGTTAAAAATAAAAAATCATTCTCATCTTCTGCAATATCTGCTTTGGCCAAAAATTGGCTTGGAGAACAGCAAGTAATTAAAACCCTATATCTTTAGCTTGACGCAGTTCATCATGACAATTTAGTTCAAAATTTGAGAGGGAACAGAAATGACTCGTCCAAACAAACCTCTAAGGATGTAGAATGCAAAGAATGTAAAAGAAAATGTTTATTATTATAATTATTGTTCGTTTCACATAGGCAAGAAATAAGAAATATTTTGGAATTGTTAAAATTTGCACTTAATTTAATAATAAAATTGTGTTTCTTGTTTAAATTTTTATTCATGAAATAGTCATGTCGAATACCATTCGTGATATAATTTGGCTTGACAAAATTAAAAGATTATTCTACTCAAGTTTGGTGCTTTGGGCAATTTCGCGAGTGACATTGACAAAAAATAACTCGCCTGACGGATCGTTATTTTTATATGTCAATCTCACTCGCGAAATTGCCAAGCAACAAACTTTCTTAATAATCATTAAATTTTGTCGGCAAAATTCTATCACTTATGGTATTATATATGAAAATTTCCAATGATTTAAACAATTAAGAATTTAGTTCTTCAGAAAACAGTAAACAATAATACAATTTAACAATTCTGGTGTACATGATGAGTGAGGTTAAGTCAGCTAATTTTATTCCACCATGAGCTTCTGCACTTTACAGGAATACAACAGACAGATACAACGAAATATCTACGCCAAAAGCGGACATCTTCGCACCTGAGAGGAAAACACAAGAATATTGAAGCGCGTGGAATTATCTATGTTGGGTACACCTGAGTCGGAGAGTGATGGACAACATGTGGATCAGATGAAAAGACTAAAGTGAAGTGAACAAGACAACTGTCTGTAAGTGCGGCAAGATTGTAGAGAGTTTACTATCATGGGAAAAGCTTGCACATCCAAACGGACCAGGAGAAATGAATTTGTTACTGAATTGTCCTAGTCATGCTTAGTTTCCTGTCTTTCTCACTGAGTACGAGAGCCTACTGAAAGTAGGAAGAGCGCCGAGACGAGACCACTCCTGCTGATACCGAACCTTCCCACAAATCGGTGGAACGACAGAATTGGGTCAAAGGTTTTTTCGACACAGGAAGTGCCATAATATGCAGCATTCATCAGAGCGCGGTAGCCAATTGGGGACTGAAGACAGTACCAAGTGATCAGGTGCTGTTTGCTTTCGAGTGCTGCTGGCCCCATGTGTGGGGACCGAGACGAGATAACCGTTTTTTTTTCTTGGCCACGGGACATAACCGAGAGAGAAAATGAGCTAGATGAAGTTTTTGAGCCGTGTGACCCTAAGGGCCGGTTGTATAATGTCGAGTAAAACTCCCCGATAACTTAACCATCACCCTTCAGGTTAAATTTCAGGTTGACAAAAACGAGTATTACAATGAGTTTTCTAGCCGTGGTTAAGTTTACTTCGAGTGGTATTGTTAGGCACAAAAATTACTAGAATTGTCACTATTATTTGGCGATTGTAACCGTGGTAGTTCGCTTACAGAATTTGAATAATTTGTTAGGTCATAAATATTAGGGTTGTTTATTACCTACCTACCTGCTTGTTGGAAATTCCAAGATTTCCGAAGGTTATTTCATATTTGAACCTTGTCTGTTAATGTTGAGTCACACATCTGAAATGATATTTTATCTGAATGTTATATTTAAACTTTTTGTAGAATGTAAGAAAACAGGATGCTGTCACCTGGAAGAAGAAAAATGCTGCGTGGGAACAAATTGCTATTGAGTTCAATTCAATGAGCGGGACCACGCGTAGAAGTACAAAAAAAGACAAATATTTAAATTTAAAGAAAACTACAAAAAAAATCTGACCACAAAATAAAAATATTTAAAATATCTTCAAATATTTCGAAAACATCCTCCATATTAAATTTGTTAAATGAGCGTTAATTGCGATAAAAACCAACAAACAACAAGTACAACGGATAATCACGTTTCTACCGCGTTCTCAAATTCGAACAGCTGATTCCTCGATGAGTCTATTTGCGCATGGGTAACTTCCAACCAACAGTTTAACCACTGGAAATTCATCGGTAACATTTACTAGGACTTTATCCTCTAGTTTCGAGATAAACTGTGTTTGTACAACCGGTCTTTTGACGAATCTGGAAGTAAACCTGCAACCTTCAGTTTAACTCGACATTGTACAACCGGCCCTAAATAATATTTGTTTAAGTAGTGCTGATCTTGTAGTGTTTTTTTTTTTTTAATATCTAAGCCTCCGCTCGGTGTGTGACACTCTTACGTCTCAACATGTCAGAAGTGGGATATTAAAGGTTAAAACTAAAACAAAAAACAAAAATAGAAGGAAAAAAGTTATTTATTAACAAGTTGTACAGCGCAAATATAATGTTTCCTCATTATGGTTCTTAAAAAGTGATGTTGGTTAATATAATAATAACTATTCTGTCACCAAAGTGTGAACACCAAACTATCTCAATACGAATATCTGATAATTTATTTACGGTCACCACTCAATCTGCCCTATTTGTTTTTCATCATTGAAATCATTGATAATTGAAATTGGTGCCTCGCGCTGCGCGCTCGACGTCTTAAAGAAACATACTCCAAGAAGGTCATATTTCCCTGTACTTGAAACTCGAAATGCAGTTTGGTTTTTTTGGTGACAAATAAATAATTCTGGGGACACATTAGTAATGTTGGAATTATGTTAGTTAGTTAGGGTCTTCGGTTTAGTCATAAATAAATATTTTGGTGCTAGTTCCATTTATTCTATATAATTATTATAAAATGATACATTTATTAAATAAATACAAACAGCACCTAGACGTTGCAAAATTTTAATTAACTGTACTCACATTTGACAATAATACCGCCGAATTTCGTGATCTTCTAACTTCTTAATGTTTTGATACTTTGTGTTTACTTAAATTGGATTTAACTTTAGATCTAAATCCACATTTATCACAATTATACCATGGAATTTGATGATGTTGTAAATGTTTGTATGCTTTATGTCTATTGAAATTGCTTCTATATCCAGTTTTAAATGCACATTTATCACAACTATAAAACTTATTGTCATGTTTTGTGTCCTTGTGTACGCGTAAATACTGTGATAGATTGGTTCTATTATAATCACATTTATCACAATTGTACCATTGAATTTTGTGATCTTGTAAATGTTCAGACGTTTTATGTGTTTTTAAATTATCTCTTCTTACAGTTCGGTAGTCACATGTATCACACTTATACCACAGAATTTCATGATCTGCCAAGTGTTTATATATTTTATGTTTATTTAAGAGATATTTATGTTTAGTTTGAAAATTACATATAGTGCACACAAACCGAATTTGATGACCTCTTACATGTTTATATTGTTTATGTTTGTTTAAATACAATTTATATTTTGTTCTAAATTCACATTTATCACACTTAAACCATTGACCAAGTTTATCAATAAAATTAAAGATGTTTAATTGCAACAAGGAGAGTTATTAGTATCGTTTGATGTGAGTTCTCTATTTCCAAGTGTTCCCATTCCACAGACTTTAATTTACCTCAATGAAGTGCTGATGCAAAACAATTTGGACCAGCAAATCATCAAGGAATATATCCAGTTAACAGAGGTTTGCATGAAGCAAAACATTTTTCAAGTTAACGGCAACTTTTTTCAGCAACAAGAAGGTACGGCAATGGGTAATTCATTGTCGCCTTTTCTTGCTGACCTTTTCATGAGTCGCTTTGAAAAGGATTTGGAACGTGAACTGGATTATTTTCCCAAGGTTTGGTTAAGGTACGTGGATGACATTTTTGCAATTTTCGACACGAAGAAGTGCAACATTGATGACTTCCTTCACTCAATTAACAATCGCTTTGAAAGCATAAAATTCACTTTGAGAAAGAGAACAATTCGTGTTTACCATTTTTAGATACTCTAGTTATCAGAAATAATTTGAAACTAGAGTTTGATGTTTATCCCAAAGACGCCAGTACACTTCGCTACATCACAGCAGACTCCCATCATTGTCCACAACACAAGATGGCTAGTCTCAATTTTTTGCCTCCTTGCCTTTCCACTGAATCCAGACAGGTTCAAGAAAGAGCTCAAAATTATCAAAGAAGTAGCCAGATGTAATGGGTTTGACAGTAGTATAATACATAAGATTATAAATAGGATTAATTTTAAGAAAATGGTCACTGAATCTTCGACTTTTCAAACTGATCAAAAGAAGAAGTCACAAATTGTGACAATTCCTTATGCCCCCTCGATCACCAAGGGTTTGGCAAAAATCTTCAGTGGACTAGACTTAAAAGTGTTACACACTTCTGGGCCTAGTCTTCAATGTCTTTTGGGAAACCCAAAAGACAAAATTGATCAGTTGGAGAAATCGGGAATTTATGAAATTAAATGTAAAGATTGTAATCAAAAATATATTGGGCAAACACGACGATCAATTTCAACTAGATTTAAAGAGCACATTGCTCATCAGAGATTTGGTAGATTCGAAAAATCAAGTGTAGCTCAACATATTTTTGAACATGACCATCACATCGACATAACTTGTGTTAAATTAGTTAAAACTGTAAATAATTGTAAATTTCTAGACATTTACGAAAGTCTAGAAATACATAAGAACAGGAATTGTGTTTTTAATAGCGACAAAGGCCCGATCCCCTCTTCCGCACTATTCCCATTTTTGAACAGTACGGGTGGGGATGCGAGCCGTTAGAGTATATATAGAGCGGTACGTAGCATGTAAGTTTAGTTTACTCATCGCCCTGATGATGCCAACATTGTTGGCGAAACGTGCGTTGGCAGTTATAATAAAATTGTTTTTGGTGTTTTAGGGGAAAAAGTAGTTATCTACCACCAAAAGTGATCCAGACAATTGTTTTGTTTTTTACCATAACATAATCAATAACTGTCTCCCCTCTTGATCCAATATATGTGTACTCCAATGTATGTGTCAATTTTCAAGAATTCGACCCAAAAACAAGTTACCTGCTAATTTATGGAGGGAGCAGTAGAATAAAACAGAAGGGAAGCTGCCCGAAGTCCAGTGCCGCAACATAGTGGGGGTCAGGATGAAACATGGCAAACAATAAAAGTTTATTACAACGTGCGATTCTTTCATTTTCATGCTGAGTAGGCGGTGGAAAAAAAGTCATGTCTTTGATTGTACCTCATTTTTTAAAATGTCATGGTGTCAGGTTAAACAATTCAAATAATTTTTGCTTTGGTTTATGTGATGTACAAATGGTGTTTACCGAGCACCAAAAAGCGTATTTTCGCACTGGCCAAAAAATTAATGGGCAGTGGCAATATTCGATCCAAGAATGTTTAGTAGATTTCCAAGAAACATATCCTTGAGTAGTGATTCACTATAAACAATTTTACGATATTCTGATGCACTCCGTTAAGGGTGCGTAATTAATGTGGCGCCATCTTCCAACTTACGGCGAATTGCAGAAATGCATCTTGGGTAGTTAGGCTATCAAATTAAAGAGGTAGCCACTGTAGCGTCGAAATCATCGAAATATCACAAATTTGTGTACGGGGGAGCATGGCGGTAGTGGGGGAACTGCAAATACGAGAGACGAGAACCGAATTAAGTCTGCTGTAAAATTGGAAAGATTCCCCCGTCGACCTTTTAAAATCTAGAAAAGGACTTTTCTTGCAAAAGGTTCTAATTCAGTAGTTTACAAATCATTATTAAATAAATAACACCTAATACATTTATACTTGATAAATTTTTATTTTATTATATTTCGATAATAAATATTATCCAAGTGAATTACACCATCGTTTATTTGCGAGAAGAAGCGCGTTTAGCGCGAGTGGAATAAACAGGTTTAATTTAGGTGTTTTATACATAATCTAATTCAATTTTGCTTAAGGCTAATCAGGATGACCAAGTGTGCAAGAGAGATAAATATATCGGAAAAGAAATTTCCTGTTTATTTTGAAATGAAAAAAGGAATTTGCATTTTTTTAACATTTTTGAATATACAATTTGTGTACAATTTGCGCTAACAATTTACTTTTTTTATAACATTTGTTTTTAAACAATTGAGGAACAAAAAATCAACTATAAAAAATAAAATCAAAAATCTGTTAGCCAGCGACTCAAGAGCATTTTTTTTTTAATTTTTTGCATGTTTTCGCATTATTTTATGTTAACGGTTTGTCTATCAAAACAGAAAA
The DNA here is from genome assembly GCA_963583935.1 of Diaperis boleti. Lineage (NCBI taxonomy): Eukaryota > Metazoa > Arthropoda > Insecta > Coleoptera > Tenebrionidae > Diaperis > Diaperis boleti. The sequence continues at coordinate 14,092,408 of OY757242.1, forward strand.
AATAGATTTTCCTTTCATGCGTGCCGCTGCGCTATGCAGCAGTCTTCTTCACCCTACTCCGCCTCATGTCAAACAGAAACTCGCCTAATCTGACAATTTCTGTGGTTGTTACAATTAAAATAGATGTAGTTTAGGTTTTGTTTATTTTGTGTAGCTTTGTATTTTTAGTAGGTAAGTTTTCTAAAGAGTTGTAAATCATATAATTAGAGACACGGTCGCTTGGACACAGTGCAAACAGATGTTAGACCGACAGGAGTAAGATTTTAAAAGTACCGTGCGATCATTTAAATTATAAATTAGAGTAGGATGTGAAATTTAAATTAGGTTGGGAGTACTAATTGTTGACAATTTCATTTTTCGAATGTCAAAGTGACTTTTATTTTTTATTTTCTGTATCTTTTATTTTCATGAGAAACATAAACGTCACAATGTTTACGGTAACCTCAAATTTTACTGTCAGTCAATGTGCAGGCTGGGCAATTGCATAATAAAAAAGCAAATAAATAAATGATCGCACGGTAGTTGTTTGAGAAAAGGGGTGATTGAATGGGAAACGGAAGGTTTGGCTTTTTTGTGCACAGAATGCAGTTTTTTTCCTCTTGTAAAACAGGAATTCACTTGATTTCAGTCTGCGAAAAGTGCAAACGCAGATTTGACTTCTTTTTCGCAGTTACATTATTCTTCAATTTTAGTGTTCGTCAAATGCGTCTGGCAAAATGTTGTGGCTATTGTACTTGGATTCGTATTTTTTTGCATTTTCTTTAGTTCAAGAGTCAGATAATTATTATTGACCTCACCGAATCCTGAAAAATGAATTGGATTTTTTCGAGCAACATTTTAAAGTTTTTGCTCTGTGTTGGTGGTCATCATTGGACTTAGTTTCTTTTTATGTGACCTTTTTTGGTAGAACAAACATGAATTAATGTCAAATTTGCCTGCCGAACGCGAAAGGCGGTCGTACGACTGAATTTTTCGATCAAACAAACACATTTTTCCAATTTTGTTCTTGTAAACAACGATATTTTTGGAACTCGTGAAACTGTTGTAACCACTTTTATGCCAAGGCCCTGTTGAATTTCATTCAATATGACAAAAAAAATTGTTAAGATTAGAATTTACGTCTCTGTCTATACTATTACATTGCCAAATGTTAACTGTAACGGCTTCAGAAATTTTGAGAACCCAGAACAAAACAAAAGAATATGTCAGCGGTTCTAGAAATCTGAATTCTACTTTTTCCTTTTACCTGTTTCTCATAAAACTATACATTTTATCCAGAATTGTTAATAACCATTTTGATTGTGTCGAATGTGAGGAAGTATTCCCTAACACCCTGTATAATGTATATACATATTTACTGATTACATTACCGATTATACTTTGATATTATAGCAATATAAAAGCAGAAGTAGGTTTTTAACATACATACAATCGAGCAATAGGCGACTCTCGCCCGTAATGAACCTCCCCTAAGTGTTCAGACTACCTGAACCCATAGTTGTGGTGTGGGTGGTGTGTAATTTGGTTTTTACTGTAATTTAAATTTTATTGTGATGCGCATATGTCAGATGGCGCTGAAAACGTTTCTAACGGCCGACTGGACCGCCAGGGTTGGGCCAGGGAGCCATTCATAGTTGAGATTCGACCTTAAGACGTGGCCGAGTGAACACCTCCACACCACGACGCTCCGACTAACTATTAAAAATTTGTAGTGTGTAAATAAATAGTGTGAGACCGCTTAAAGAGTCTTATTTTTACGTGCTGCATATAACATTGGTCCTTCGAGCCGGATTTGTCGGTAAAAATCGTGTGTGAGTTATTGTGTTCCATCAAAAAGTGCCACAAAAAAGGTCAAGATCCGAGGCAAAGCAACTTGGACGTCTCCATCCGAAAATTGGCAAGAAATCTTCCGTGGGCAAAGCAGTCTCCAAAAAGCAGGGACCAGACACAAAGGTTGATTCGTAAGTGCAAGCCAATTATATCCATTTCCAACTCCTTTCTTTAAAAGGGTCAAATAAGTATCAATTAAATAAAACGTTAATTTTTTCGAAACTAAAATAACTATGGAACAATTAACATCACTAAATGTAAAGAGAGGAGTAATGAAACGCAAACTAACTTTAATTCAAAACAGCGTTAATGAATTTCGCACAGAAAGGGTAAATGCTAATTTAATAACAATTAAAAATCACATCGTAGAATTAAAACCAATCTATGATAAATTTTTAGACATCCAAATGGAAATTGAAATTTTAGAGCAAAGCCTGAATCAAACGTCAACGTCGGATCAGGCAACAACTTTTCACAACTCTTATATGAAAGTTTTAGATGAATTATCCGAATTAGAGCATAAGCTGTATGGCCAAAATAATAAAGATGTATCTAATGTATCTAATGAAACTTCCAAATCTGTTGATCACATCGCAGTAAAGTTACCAGAATTGGAATTACCGTCCTTTTACGGTTCATATGCCGAATGGAGCTCTTTTTTCGACACCTTTTCCGCACTAGTTGATAATAATCAACAATTGTCACAAGTGCAAAAGTTTCACTATTTAAAATCTAGATTAAGAGGAGAAGCTGGAAAATTAATTGAGTCTTTGGCGGTAACTTCCGAAAATTATAAAAGTGCGTGGGAAATTTTACGCGATCGTTATGAAAATAAAAGAATGATAGTACAGGATCACATATTCAATATATTAAACTATAATAACATTACAAAACCCTCGCATATTGAACTAAGAAAGTTAGTAGACACCATTTCTATCCATTTAGAAGCATTAAAGGTACAGAAAATTAAGGATTCAGAACTTAGGGATTTTTTACTAGTTTCAATCATTTCAGAAAAGTTAGATTTTGTCTCCAAACGAGAGTGGCAAAGCAAATTAACATCAAATTTACCAACATGGGATGAATTTATTACATTTTTAAAAAGAAGATGTGAATCATTAGAGTCATTACAACACATTACATCAAAAAACTGTACAACTGAAGTTCTTAAAAGAAGGCCAATAAAAGGTGTGGCGAACGTTTCAACAAATCATAATAAATTCAGTACATTACCTAATTGTGTTTTTTGTAAAAGGGAACATAGACTATTTAATTGTGAAGCATTTTTAAACTTAAGTGTTACAGATAGATTAAATTTACTAAATTCTAAAAAATTATGCAAAAATTGTTTCCGTGCAAACCATGCAACTTTCGAATGCAAATCGAAATATCGATGCAGAATTTGTAAAGAAATTCATAATACTCTTGTACATGTTCAATCTGATGAAATTCCTTCCACCAGTGCCATTGAACAACCAATTGTTTTATCAGCAAATTCACCACAAGTTTTTTTTGAAAATGTAATTTTGCCAACAATACGCATTCTAATTAGCGATCTTAAAGGACAAAAGTTTATAGTTCGCGCATTATTAGATAGTGGTTCTCAATTAAATTTTATCTCAGAACGTTTAGCGAACATGCTAACAGCAAAATTTGAACCATTATCATTGTCGATTTCGGGTATAAATCAGTGTATGACAAACGCAAGCAGATTTACTAACATTAAAGCGCATTCCAATTATCAAAATTTTGATTTAAGTTTAACATGTGTCGTAATTCCTAAAATTTCCGAAACATTACCGGGCGTCCCAATAAAAAAGTTTGAAATTCCGGAACATATTCAATTGGCGGATCCTTTGTTTCACAAAACAGGACCCATTGATATGTTAATTGGGGCGCAGAAGTTTTTTGAAATAATAGAACCGAAAAGGGAAATATTAAACGGGAATATAACATTACAGGAAACTAAATTCGGGTATGTCATCACGGGCTCCGATAATATACATGGAATTTCCAAACAAGCTTATTGTCATCACGTGCAACCGACCTTAGATCAATTAGTCGACCGATTTTGGGAAATTGAAAGTACGAATCATAAAACTAAAAGCCTTCTAACAATAGATGAGGATCGTTGCGAACAATTATTTATGGAGGGTCATCGCAGGCTGCAAAGCGGTAGGTACTCCGTACCCTTACCATTTCGGAAAGATCCAATAAACTTTACGGATTGTAAAACCACTGCCATAAAACGTTTTAAATCTTTAGAAAGCAAATTCCGAAAGGACCCTAGTTATAAAATTGAGTACTCCAAGATATTAAAAGAATATTTATCAGAAGGATATGCCGAAATCGTCCCTAAAAATGAGATAAACAATGAAAAAACTTATTATTTGGCACATCATGGTGTAATTAAAGAGAGTTCGACGACGACAAGACTTCGGATAGTGTTTGACGGCTCTTCAAAAACATATCACGGGCATAGTCTAAATGAATCATTGCTATCGGGCCCAAAAACTCAAACCTATTTATATTCGATTTTGTTACGAGTTCGCGAACATCCTATAGCCTTCACTGCCGATATATCCAAGATGTATTTTCAAGTACATCCAGAATATCACGACTACTTAAGATTTTACTGGCGACAAGACGAGAATCAACCAATACAAACATTCATATTAAAAACGGTCACTTTTGGACTCACTTCTGCTCCATATCTTGCAAGCAGAACGCTTGCAACAGTAGACGACGAAAAACAAAACTTTCCAAACGTAGAAAAAGAAATAATAAATAATATGTATGTAGGTGATTTAATCACGGGAGCAGAATCGGTGGAAGCAGCTAAAAAATTGAAATCGGATATTTCAAAATGTTTAGAACGTGCGGGCCTTCATCTACGCAAGTGGGCTTCAAATAATCGAGAATTTGTACCGGACATTAAAAACTGGAACCATGTTTCGTCAGGACTTAATCCTGCCGACATAATTTCACGGGGGTGCTCTCCGCAACAATTAATTGACAATCCCCTTTGGTTAAATGGACCATCATTCTTATGGGAACCGACTACGCAAAATGTCACGTAGCAAAAGTTCAATGGACTTCAAAATTTTTTGAAAAGTTTTCTTCACTTACTAAATTAATTCGCGTTGTGGCGTACTGCCTGAGATTTATTAAAAATAGTAAAACGAAAACAGACCAAAGGGTGACAGGACGCCTTACAACTACAGAAATACAAAGGGCACATAATTTAATAATCAAACAAGTGCAGCAGGAATCTTTCAGGGAAGAATACGACTATTTAAGACAAAACAAACAATGTCAAAAATCAAGTAAAGTAGTCAAACTCAATCCATTTTTAGATAAAGATAGTCTTATAAGAGCTGGTGGTAGACTGTTAAATGCCTCAATTAGCTTTGATCAAAAATTCCCTCTTATCATACCAAGTAACCATCATGTAACAAAATTAATTATTGAACGGGAACACCTTCGACAATTGCATGCAGGAACGCAATCAACACTGGCAGCATTTAGACGCACATATTGGCCTATAGGTGGTCGTAACAGTATCAAAAAATATTTACATCAATGTGTACGTTGCAGACGTTTAAAACCACTCTCATATGAGGAAATAATGGGGAATTTACCAAAAGAACGAGTAAATCTAGTTCGGCCGTTTTATAATTGCGGATTGGACTACGCTGGACCGATACTAATTAGAGAAGGAAAGGGTCGCGGAAAGAAATCCATTAAGGCATATGTATGTTTATTTGTATGTGTAGCAACCAAGGCTATTCACTTAGAACTGGTCACTGATTGCACCACATCAACATTTCTGGGAGCTCTCAAAAGGTTTATGGCAAGGCGTGGAAAACCATCTACAATCTTTTCGGATAATTCCACAACATTTAAAGGCGCTAATAGGGAACTAATGTTTATAAAGTCAATATTGAATTCAGATACTTTTAAAACCTTTTTAGTTAATTGTGCCGATGAAAACATTAATTGGTCCTTTATTCCACCTCGTTCACCTCATATGGGTGGAATATGGGAAGCAGGAGTAAAGTCAATGAAATATCATCTAAAAAGAATTGTCGGACAGGCCCTTTTTACTTATGAGGAACTATATACCTATTTGACCCTTATCGAAGCCTGTCTGAACTCCAGACCTATTACTCCACTATCCACACATCCTGAAGAATTATCCGCCCTTGGTCATTTCCTAATTGGCGACGCACTGACGAGTCCACCAGAAGCCAACGTCACCACAACCAACACTTCCCGACTAGACCAGTGGCAGAGAATCCAACAATTGCGACAACATTTTTGGAAGCGATGGTCCAAGGAATATCTCGTGGAACTACAGCAACGTTCAAAATGGGCAACTTCTGTTCGACCAGCCGCATTAGGGGACATCGTCATCATCAAAGAAGATAACCTTCCACCTCTTTGTTGGCAGCTAGGACGCATTGAAACTTTACATCCAGGAAGTGACGGAAAAGTGCGCGTAGTTACAGTACGTACAAAAGGTGGCGAGTTAAAACGGAGTGTTAAAAACCTGTGCCCTTTACTAGACAATCACTGAACAATGTAAATTCAAACCTTGTAAATATTCATCTTCTATTTAGACTTATTTAGCTTTATGTAACCTAATTTAGTTTTATATAGATTCATAGGTTCTCTTATCAATTTCGTAAAATTTATTGTACATAATATTTAGTGTAAACTTTTTATAATTTTTTTGAATCCTTCAACGTGGGGAGTATGTTCAGACTACCTGAACCCATAGTTGTGGTGTGGGTGGTGTGTAATTTGGTTTTTACTGTAATTTAAATTTTATTGTGATGCGCATATGTCAGATGGCGCTGAAAACGTTTCTAACGGCCGACTGGACCGCCAGGGTTGGGCCAGGGAGCCATTCATAGTTGAGATTCGACCTTAAGACGTGGCCGAGTGAACACCTCCACACCACGACGCTCCGACTAACTATTAAAAATTTGTAGTGTGTAAATAAACAGTGTGAGACCGCTTAAAGAGTCTTATTTTTACGTGCTGCATATAACACCTAAGCGAGAACACAAGCGATAATCAACCTTGTTAAACCCTATGCACGTGCTCACGAAAAAATCGAAATGAAATTTTGGAACAAAGTAAAATAAAAAATTATTCTCGCATTAGAAGGCTAAGATTCCACCCTAAAACGTTATTCATGGGTACTTTTTGATGAGAGTGCGAATAAATTAGATATGACAGTGTAAAGCGTTAATTTGTCTAAACATTAAGGTCTGTTTCATTAGGCTCCGGCAAAGGTTCAGGTTGTCCATTTAATCCCGTGCTTTTCGGTCATACAAAATATGTGAAAATATATAATTTTCTCGGCCTTATGTACCTGAGCTGCGATCAGTTCAAACTACATATTATGAAGATTCAAATTGTGCAAAAAAAATTTTGGGGTGTTTTTTACATTTTACCCTCTACAGCCACCCCATACAGGACGATTTTTGCCGCCTTCTGGATTCCGATATATGTAATGATGAGAGATCATTTAAAATTAGAAATTCAATAGTTCGTCGAAGTGTATGGCACTCTCGACCATCTGTCCTCATCTGTCCGACCGAGCCGGCGCGCGGCGGCAGGTATCAAAGAGAAAAATTATTTTTTCTGTTTCTGTCAAAGCTATAAATATTAACAAAAATCTGAAAGCTGTACTGGGATTAAGATAATACAGACTACAGTTCTTGGCTCCCACTTTTTTTTAAATATTGCTAAAAATCTGAAAAAGAATTTTTTTTTTAAATTAATTTGTTTTAGCAAAATATAGATTGTTAGCGCAAATTCTACATGTTTTTCGTTAATGTTTCAATTTTCAAAAGTCATGTAGCCTTTATAGTTTTTGAGAACATAGAAAAGTAAATTCCGCGCCATCTGTCGTTTCAGAAACACACTAAAACGTTGTCCGGATTAGCCTTAAATTGTTACACTGGAACATTCGACTCGAGACGCAGATCGGCACTTTTCCCATAAAAAAATTGATATTCACATATGCACGTCCTGGCGGCACATTACTAAGAACTTGAAAAAAATAATGATTTTAGCATATTAGTTTCTTCTTTATTAGTTGTTTGTGTGGCTGTGTGCCGATCAGTCGAATATGGGAAAACGTAATATAACGCCTCAGAATCAATAACACAAGAGCCCAGGGGGCGCCCTAAGGCCCCATATTCATGTTTTAATAGTAAGTTATTCTGCTATTCGGGGCGGAGACAAATCCAACAAATCAAAGATCATAAAAATAGGTCCAGCCCAAGGGGGCCCAGGGGGCCCCATTTCCATGTAAAAAATGCTTTACGACCAATATTTGGTAGGTATAAGAATAGGTGGTAAACTATTTTTCAGATGGATATGGGGGCCCAGGGGGCCCCCTTGGGATGGACCGATTTTTATGATATTTGATTTGTTAGATTTGTCTCCGCCCCGAATAGCAGAATAACTATTAAAACATGGATATGGGGGCACAAAGCCCCCATATTGATTCTGAGGCCTTACAAAGTTTGCCGGGTCAGCTAGTATATTATATATTACAAAATATGGCAACAAAATATGTAATTCAAAAAAAAATGTAATTAGTCCATTTGTTTAAAATAATTGTTTAATTTTTTATCTAATTATTAATTAAAATTTAAATATATCTAAGTCGAACTCCACAAACTTTAATGAGCGTAAAATTACAAATGGAACATGTTTCGGCAGAACACTACTGCCATCATCAGCCCTTAAAGAATTTTTAAAACGATATTTGCCTGTCTAGGCTAGAAAATGGAAACTAGGGATTTTTCAATGCAAGCTTTTATGTTCGTTGGATTTGTCTTTGGCATGTGGAGCTCTTGAGACAGGGGGGCCCAAGGGGGCTCTTTGAGACACGAGGGCCCCCATGTGTTATAAGGGCCCCTTTAGATTTGTTGGGGCCCCTGCAACATGGGGGCCCAAGGGGGATCTTTGAGACACGAGGGCCCCTATGCGTTATGAGGGTCCCTTTAGACTTGTGGGGGCCCCTGTGATAGGGGGGCCCAAGGGGCTTTTTGAGACACGGGAGCCCTCATGAGGCATGAGGCTCCCCTACAAAAGTGAAGAATGAAAATCTTTTGTCGGCCGAAAAAGTTTCGTTTACCACACGCCCCGAAACTGTTTTGCAAGTGTTTGCACTTGTGAAGTGTCGGCTAACGCCTCGGCCCCACAAACTGTACCGTACTTGCAAAATGTTTCTGGCCTTGTAATAAAATATACTATTTCCAATCGTCCAAATCGGCTTGAAAAGGATATTCGCCTGCCTAGACTAGAAAATGGGAACTAGGGATTTTTCAATGCAAACTTTTATGTTCGTTGTATTTCTCTCCGCCCCGAATAGCAGAATAACTACTATTAAAACATCGGAAAAATTACAGGGGGGCCCCTTGGTATAGTGCAACGACAATAACAAAGTCCCTTGAACAGGGGGGCCCAAGGGGGCCCTTTAAGACATGTTTTTTTTTCGACATGTGGAGCCCTTGAAACAGGGGGGCCCAATGGGGCTCTTTGAGACATGTTTTTTTTCGACATGTGGAGCCCTTGAAACATGGGGGCCCAATGAAAATCCAGTGAACAATGAAAATCTTTTGTCGGCCGAAAAAGTTTCGTTTATCACACGGCCCGAAACTGTCTTGCAAGTGCTTGCACTTGTGAAATCTGAGCTACGCCTCGCTTCCACAAACTGTGCTCGCACTTGCAAAATGACATTTTCTGGCCTTGTAATAAAATATACTACATATTTTATTTCCAACGGCCGGTTTCGAAATTTCCCCCTCTTTAAGAATATGTTTTTTTATTTTTTTACCATTGATAGTTTTCGAGTTATTTGTAGAAAAAAACCTTTTCTGGGATTCTTTAATTGTTAACAATTTTTGCAATTGTTAGTGTGCGGGTTTGAAACTTTTGCACATTTTTCTAGAGATTATTACGAATCCAATGAGCTATCACACGTATCTTAACTCGCAGTACCAAGACGGTTTTTAATTTCTGAACCAGACTACAAGATAATTCGCAAATGTGAATTATTGTTGTTGACATCAGCCGTTGGCATAGAGGAACTCTACGTTGGCTTGTTGTTGGGCGGCCTCTATCAGAGACTTGCTAAACTAAACCTCTACGCTAACCCCGATTTTTGCCCGATCTTGGCAACCAGACAATCTCAATTATTTTTAGAGGAAATTGGCAAAACGTGAAATAAAAAGTGGCTAAAAACTACATAGATTGAAAGACAAAGGTATTATGCACTGCTCAAAAGTATTTTTTTCTAGATTGATCAGCTAATGCTCTGTTTAAACTACGTTGAAATGTGTTTGACTTTACCCCTAAATACCTGATGTTTATTAATTTTTTCCCTTATGCCACGATGCTCTAATTTGAATAACTGAGTAAATTGGGCTATTTGGTGAGCTTTATTTTAGGTTGTGTAAAAATCTCACCTCGATTGCTTTCTTGTGATCCGTGTTTTCCTCTAACAAAAACAGCATGTTTTCGTTGTAAGAATGGTTGCCTAAATCGATTTCATTCACCCCCTTAACTTGTTTCGTGAAACTGGAAGCACACAAAGGAAAACGGGTAGCGCTCGTCTAAAGAAAAGAACTCCTGAATCAATACAAAATGTTCAAGAAATTTTCGAAAACACACCAAGAATTGAACTCTCATATTCAAGTTGTCGATGTCGGAGAATTTTTAAAACAGATTTGCAAACGTATCCTTATTGTTTGACCAGTGTTCAAGAACAAAAAAAAAAACAATTTTCTCAATGGTTTCTTACCAACATGAATGATGAAATCTTAAACTGAAGTTTCTTTTCTAACGAAAAGCCACAAAAAATGTAAAATTATGGACATAAAAAACTTGAGAATAGAACCATTGACAGTCCAGAAATTAATATTATGATATGACATTGATAGCTGATACAGGATAATCACTACAAAGAAACAATTATTTTCCAGGAAGAATCAATCATAATGAGATCTACTTTTTCAACTTCATACTTTTGAACTGAATTTAACAAGGAACTCAAACAATTTTGTCGAGGTATGTTGCGCTACAACTTTCATATTGTTGTGCACATGCGTTTAATATATATTTCATAATTACAACACTGTATTACAAACAATACTACTCTTATTGCTCCACGTCAATCATATAAGCTTCTCTTGTATTTAGTTTTAAAATCACATTGTCACATCAAAACCACTGGATCTAATCTTACTTTAAGTGTTTCACCATATGTATTTTTAGGGAGCCCTTCTTTTTACTTTTATAATCGCATTCTGCACATGAAAACCATGGAATCTCATGTTCTTCTAAGTGGTTCAACTTGTGTAATTTTAGAGCGTTTTTATACTTAGTTCTGTAATCGCAATGTTCACATGAAAACCATTGAATCTGATGTTCTTCTAAGTGTTTCAACTTGTGTGTTTTTAGCGTGTCCTTACGCTTACTTCTGTAATCGCATTGCCCACATGAAAACCACTGAATCTGATGTTCTTCTAAGTGGATCAACTTGTGTATTTTTAGAGTGTTTTTACTCTTACTTCTGTAATCGCATTGTTCACACGAAAACCATTCAACCTCATGTTCTCCTAAGTGTTTCAACAACTTGTGTAATTTCAGGGCCTTCTTATGCTTACTTCTAAAATCGCATTGTCCACATGAAAACCATTGAATCTCATGTCCCTTTGAGTGTCTAACCATGTGTGTTTTCAGATGGACCCGATTCTTACTTTTATAATCGCATTGTTGACATGAAAACCATTGAACCTCATGTTCTCCTAAATGGTTCAACTTGTGTAACTTTAGAGTGCTCTTACGCTTAGTTCTGTAATCGCAATGTTCACATGAAAACCATTGAATCTGATGTTCTTCTAAGTGTTTCACCAACATGTGTGAATTTAGGGACTCCTTATGCTTACTTCTGAATTTGCATTGTCCACATGAAAACCACTGAATTTCATGTCCCTTTGAGTGTCTCACCATGTGTCTTCTTAGAGCGTCCTTACGCTTACTTCTGTATTCGCATTGCTCACATGAAAACCATTTAATTTCATGTGCTTCTAAGTGTATCAATTTATGTTTATTAAAGCTACCCCTGTACTTAGTCGTGTAATTGCATTTTTGACATTCAAACCTCTTATATTCACTTGTGAAAAGACAATCATTTGTCACATGCTTGTACCAACAGAGCATAGAATAGGTCTCTAAATTACATTTTTGACAAATGTAGCTCTGATTTCCTCTTGTTACAGTTTGTAAAAGGAGGTGTCGCTCACGTATGTGTCGTTTGAGGACTACTGCCATATCAGTTGTAAAATTACAATTTTGACAAGGGTAGATTTCCACATCACTGGTTTTACAGTTGAAAGGTTCAAGTCCAAAGTGATGTCGTTCCGCATGATTGATCTTGAAAAACATTGAACCGGTCTTGAAGTTACAAAAGTCACAATGATAAACAGTGATGTTCTTGAGATTCACATCGGCTATTTCTTTTGAGTACTCCATATCTGGCGGCTTTGTAGGTATCCTGCGTGCAGTCACTGTTGATAATTAAAACCAAATACTGTACAAAGTACTTACCAGAAAGCCAATAAAAAAAACTAGGTCACGTTCTAACCTCAAAATGTCAAACCGTTCTCCGGGACAACGAGTAATTGTCTGATTAGAACTGATTATTATTATCCAAAATCATAAAATAGGGCCGGTTTTCTTGAAACTGTGAAAAAGTAACAAATATCCTCAAAAAAAAAAATATTCACTGCAGGTGTCCTTAACAAACTTCACACTAGTAGCCAGAGTATGGGACATAGATTATATTCATGGAGGGATATCTTAAAGGTTAGAAAAAGTTAGCTGATTTTAGGATCAAATAAGGGGGGCGCTGTTAAACGTACCATCGAAGTTTTGATGTAAACACTTCCTTTGCGTTATCGTGTGAATGGGATATCTCTATTAATTGTCTGACACAAAAGCTCTAAACCTCAAATTTTGACGGAAAGATAAAAGTTGAAAGTAAAACACAAATTATAATTTAGTTGCATTTTTATTAATCTAAATCAAATTAATTAATGTAGGGGAAGATTCTTCAATTTAAATTTTACGTATTGGAAGATGTAATTTTTCCCCAAAGATGGGTTCCACGATGGTACTGTTCTAAAACTCCCCGGTACACTTCGGCATTCAGAATCTCCTCCAATGCAACGCAGACACCTGGACCCCGTAGACTAATACATCATCTCATCTCTCAACCGAGTCTCTATAATTGCCATTTGCATTCGGTTCAAATGAGACGTTTTGCTTTTTGATTCAAATTTGTCAGTTTGACAAATATAAAGAGTGAGCAACAAAATTCGTGATCGCAGTTGGCTAAACGTATATCGGTTCTTTTACTTTACTGTTTACAATTCACATTACTCGATGACTTTTTACACAATTGTATCGATCAAGAATCGACTCAAAATTTTGGATTCAAAGGCTCCTACGATCACGAATTTTGTTGCTCACTCGTTATAAAACAGGGTCATTGGTCATAGCTTACTAATCAATTTATTAAATGGATTAAAATCCAAACTCAATCAACTAAAATTTTACGATCGTAGACTTTTTTGACTGCGATGGTAAGTTGTCCGTGCGAACGTACTAGCAATCTATAATGGACCCATGTACTGAATAGAAAAGGATAGTTGTCTGAACGGCAAAAAAGCGGGTCTGAAGAAGGTACTTAACAGACCTTCTGCACCTGTCAAAAAGTGACAGCAACGGCGTTTAATTCTTCGGTATGAACGTTATATACTATATTGTTTTATTTAGATAGCTGGTGCTTTCACATTTGACATTTACCAAATTAATTTTGGAAATGTCACTTGCCATTCAGATGCGCGCGCAGTCCAGGTACAAACTCTCTAACTTTTATTACATCGATTACATCTGGGACGTCCGAGACACAAACAAGCGGCGAACTTCATATGCATTACCTAACACTAACATAGTGAGATGACGGCGCGACGGCCCGGAAGCGGATGATGTCATGATGATCTCACCACGTATGGTAACGTAATTAATCTGGAATAGTCCACATGAGAACGTCTGGGAATAATTATTCACATGGGATGCTCTCATAAGTCTAGAAGACTCTGTGGCGGTGATCTCATGCTATACCACGCTCGTACAAGAGACTGATCTCATTCTTCTGGAATAATCCTTTGCGTCGGAAACATGATCTCATGATTCCGGGAATAGAAGAAATCGAGAACGAAGAGAGCGGTATAAGAAGGGATCAAACAACGAAGCAAGTCAGTCTATTGGAAGCATCGTGAACAAGTGATCAGTGCGTGATATTGTGAAAGTCTGTACATTGTGAAAAGTTAGTCTTAGTAGTCTTTTTAATAAAAGTTTGTAAATACGGTGTGCGCCAGAATATTTCTTTAAATCCTCGAACCCGCCCGGCTCAGGCTACGTTACAATAGAAACTGCACCATAGAAAAAAACATTTTCGTGGAAATTACAATGAATAAATTCTTAGTATTTGGTTAAGAATCGATCACAGTTCATTTCTTAGCGGCCGGCGCGACACAACTGATAACTAAAATTTACTATCGAGACAAATTTTTTGTCCCAAAAAAGTTAGAAGGTGTTTACCTCGTTCGGTAAAAACTCTCTCATGCGTTCAAGTTCAATTTAGTCATAGGCGGAGGGTGAAATAGGGGGTCCGAAAATTTCGGATTTCAGCAAAGTGCTAAATAGAAAAAATGTTTATTTTGACGAGTTCTACATGTGGTTAAATTTTCTGCTAAGAATTCCATAACACTGTATCCTGTATCACAATTTCTATTTACCTTCATTGGAAGATAGGTTAAGATATATCCAGCGATCAAGATAATTTGTAATCGAGTCATCCATGAATCCGAAAACGTATGTCGTGCACTTAAACTGCACTTATAAATGCCAAATAATGTGTCAATTGAAAGATCAAATGGTGGAAATTCTCAAACAGGATTTTATTGCCAACAATACGAACAATTTTAATGAAAATACATTTATTTCATTCAACTGTTACAATAAATGCTGAAAATGTTCTCCATTTTGGTCTAAGCACAAATGAGGCCTTCGTCTAACACCTCGAATAACATTTCTCAACATATCTGGATTATTATTTATTTCATTAATTTTTTCGGTGATTCTGAGCCTTAATTTTTGTAAATTATGAAGAGGCGTTCGGTAAATGGAATTTTTTAAATAATGCCACAAAAAAAGTCCGCAGGTGTTGAAAATAGCCAAGTGCCAATTCGTCATCATGAAGTTCGTTAACAAAAGTTTCCAAAATCACTTGTTGATATGCAAGTGCAGTTAGGTTACCTGAAGGAGGATTCAAAAATTTGACTTGTACTTACTAATTGGCAGAAATATAAATAATAAAAAGGTTACCTCTATTTCCGGTGAGTCAACCCACGCGGCTTTGGAATCTACTTCCATCACAGCTTCGTATAGTGAAATATTTACGATGCGATTTTTAAATTGAACACACACAAGTTTATACAACATAAAAAACGCGTAGTGCAAATAAGATTTAACAATTTTTAAGAACTTTTTTGTCTCCGGGGGACAGAACCCTAAGAGCTTAATCCAGTGTAAGGGTGACCACCTTCACTTGTCTTCGGTCCGGTAACAACGCCCTCTCGGGCTCGCGTTGCCAAACTCGCCCCAGGTCAGGTAGGCAATCCGAATTCCTCCTTAGTGAATGTTCATAATATAATATTATTTTAAAAATATTTTTTTAATAGTCGCTTGGTAATTGATCGATACATCAACCGTTTAGCAATGGTAACTGCAGTTTTACATAAAGTCATCGGTAAAGAGCGTTCTGTTGTTTTTGGGACATTTCTTATTTTACCTCTCTACCCTCCGTATCTTATAACGGATGGGTCATCATTTCGGATAAAAAATATGTAGAAAATGCGCTCGTATTCGTTGTACAAATTGTTAGAATTGCCATTTGCAATGTATCAAATTGATGTTCAGAACAGTACATCGATAACTCTCTATTACGATCTATCAAATTTTATTATCTATTCAGATCCAAAAATTGTCATTTAAAAATACTTATCTCTCAGAAATTACGTTTTAAATTGGTAAATTGTTTGATGCCCTGTGATTCTCACTTGTCACTGATTGTAAAATATAATCGTCCTTTCTTTTTTTACGCGTTCACGATTTTGGCAAAATTTTAAATCTGAAATTAAATGTTCGAATTTTGTGTTCGTTAACATCCATACCTTAATATTCAAAACGTGGCGAGCAGGAATATTAGAAAGAAAACGAACAGAAAAGCCGGAACATTGACAGGAAGACTTACACCATGGATTTCGAAAAGGAAGGTCTTGTTATTTACACAAAGGAAATTAGGAGCAAAGTAATAACAAATCGAAGTAAAAAACACGATTTTGACAGAAAAAAAATGTGTGGAATAGTCTAAAGAAAAGTGGGATACAGCAGCTTTTGCAACGACTGGTCAAAAAACTTGCGTTCTAAAGCCACTAGTGTTCCCCATAATCGTAGACGCCTGTAACATAATTATGAGTCAAGCTTAGTGCAAAATTTGTAGTTCTAAGAACAAAAACAAATATTTTTTCAAGTTATATTGAAGTATATAATATATATACAGTATGTCCCCGGATTGAGTTTACAAGAGGAAAATATTTTTTATTTTTGACTTTACGCCAAAACCTCAAAGGAATAAGATTTTTTGCTTGTTCTGAAACCAGCAAATCTGTAATTAAAAGTTCATTATTCTGACCGAGTAGAAAGAAACGTATATTTTTCTCTTGATTTTGGACTTGGTAATGATTAATTTTAATCTTAAAGTTTTCTTATCACGAAGGCAAGCTATCGTTTTAGAGTAGAAATGGATGGGGGGTTAATTGAATAATGATTGTTAAAAATTAGTTTTTTATGTTAAAGGTGTTTCTTTAAGTTGCCATTTTTTTATTAAATTAATTTTAATTTATTTAAAATAATTTTTTTCACAAACATTTTTGTTATTTAACTTGCGTAAACTCATTTGTCAACGTGACATCGTTGTCAAAAAAATAAAATCGCCAATGTGGTGGGATTTAAAGAGCAGAGAAAAAAAAGTCCAAAATTAAGAGAAAAATGAAGTTTTCTTTCCACTGAGCTAGAATAATGAAGTTTTAATTACAGATTTGCTGGTTTCAGGACAAGCAAAAAATCTTATTCCTTTGAGGTTTTGGCATAAAATCAAAAATAAAATTTTTTTTCCTCTTGTAAACTCAATCCGGGGACATACTGTATATAATAAATTATTATTAGCAATACATTAAATATTTTAATTTTTTAAAAATAAAATATCAAATATAACTTTGAGTGAAATTTCAGTGATGGGGCGGCATTCTTTCCAGTGCTCAAGGGCGGCAGAAATTTAAATCCGGCCCTGCACATGCGTTTAATATATATTTAATAATTAAGCTAATATAACAAAATCATTCGTGCTACAAACACTGTATTCATACTATTCTTATTGCTCCACATCAATTATTTAAGCTTCTCTTGTATTTAGTTTTAAAATCACATTGTGAAATGAAAACCACTGGATTTTATCTTACTTTAAGTGTTTCACCATGTGTATTTTTAGGGAGCCCTTCTTCTTACTTTTATAATCGCATTGTTCACATGAAAACCATGGAATCTCATGTTCTTCTAAATGGTTCAACTTGTGTAATTTTATAGCGTTTTTATACTTAGTTCTGTAATCGCAATGTTCACATGAAAACCATTGAATCTGATGTTCTTCTAAGTGTTTCATTTTGTGTGTTTTTAGCGTGTCCTTACGCTTACTTTTGTAATCGCATTGCCCACATGAAAACCATTGAATCTGATGTTCTTCTAAGTGGATCAACTTGTGTGTTTTTAGAGTGTGCTTACTCTTACTTCTGTAATCGCATTGTGCACATGAAAACCACTGAACCTCATCTTCCTTCAAGTGTTTCACCATGTGTCTTCTTAGAGGGTCCTTACGCTTACTTCTGTAATCGCATTGCTCACATGAAAACCATTGAATTTCATGTGCTTCTAAGTGTATCAAATTATGTTGATTAAGGCTACTCTTGTAGTTAGTCATGTAATTGCATTTTTGACATTCAAACCTCTTATATTCACTTGTAAAAAGACAATCACTTGTCACATGCTTGTACCAACAGAGCATAGAATAGGTCTCTAATTTACATTTTTGACAGATGTAGCTCTGATCTCCTATTGTTTCAGTTTGTAAATGGAGGTGTCGCTCGCGTATGTGTCGTTTGAGGACTACTGCCATATAAGTTGTGAAGTTACAATTTTGACAAGGGTATATTTCTACATCACTGGTTTTACAGTTGAAAGGTTCAAGTCCAAAGTGATGTCGTTCCGCATGATTGATCTTGAAAAACATTGAACCGGTCTTGAAGTTACAAAAGTCACAATGATAAACAATGATGTTCTTGAGATTCACATCGGCTATTTCTTTTGAGTACTCCATATCTGGCGGTTTTGTAGGTAGCCTGCGTGCAGTCAGTGTTAATAATTGAAACCAAATACTTTACAAAATACTTACCAGACAGCCAATAAAAAAAAAATTGTCCCGTTCTAACCTCAAAATGTCAGAACGCTCTCAGGGCCAATCAGTAATTATCTGATTAGAACTGATTATTATTATCCAAAATCATAAAGTAGTGACGGCTTTCTTGCAACTGTGAAAAAGTACCAAATATCCTCAAAAAAAATTATTCACTGCAGGTGTCCTCAACAAACTTCACGGTGGTAGCAGGGATGAATAGGATAGGCAACTCAACGTGCAAGTTTTGTCCGATTATAGAGATATATATCTATCTTTGTCGGTTGGTTTGGAAAGAACGGCAGAGGGCAATACTATCGATAATTTGAGCGAAAGGGGGTCACTTTTTTTCTATAATATTAATTTGTTAAATTTACCTTTTCACATTAGTTTTGCAGACATATTGAATATGTCGGAGATTGACCCTTCCCCTCTATGCTGACTCACCACGCACTTAATTCATAACAAAATCGAGAGGTACTGCAAAACAGGTGATCCCGGGTGTGGTTCCCTCGAGACCTCGTGACTAACTGTCCCTTGCGTCACGTGATCTTCCAAGCACTATCCCCGATTTCACCCAAGTATGCAACCAACTTGGCGTTTCACAATATCCTGACACGGCCATTCTGACATATCACACGTCCTCGTGTGATGGCTATATAAAATAAGACTTAATAAACCACTCGGCCATTCTGATTATTAAATGAAACTGACTCTTCACGTGTAATTTCTATCATGACAAAATTATTACTTCTATCACTCGAAAAGCAACGTTGACTTCATCACTTCCTTCCAGTAATAAAAAAATATTATTCTATTAACTCGAAGAAAAAAAAATTGACTTTATCACTTCGTTCCAGTGATACAATAAAATTATTACTGCTATTAACATCAAATTAACTCAATCAGCCCTCATATTTATACAACCTTTTACGTAAACGCTATGATATTCATCAAATACACTTAAGAAACATTAACTTGTATGATATACCTAGTCATAATACCAATAAATTTGAAAATGCTTTTTCTTTTGTAGCAGTAAAGTTAGCCAATAAGTATAACAACTTACTAATGAACTCTGATACTGTAGTAACTTTAAGAGAAACAGGTTAAAGACATACTTTCTTGAAAAACAATGCAATTTATTATTCGAGTGGTGACTGACTGTTGATATTAAAATATCTGTATCTAATGTATTCTTTGTATGTTAGGTTGATCGTGAAAACCAGTTTTACTGACTGATCAACCTTTTTGTAGCTCTATTGTTGCAAATAAACTATTTTATTATTATTATTATTATTACTTCCTTCCAGTGACAAAAAATATTACTTCAATTAGCTCAGCAAACAAAATTGACTTTTATCACTTCGTTCCAGTGATAAAACAAAATTATTACTGTCATTAACATCAAATTAACTCAATCACTTCCTTCCAGTGATAAAAAAATATATTACTTCAATTAACTCAGAAAACAAAATTGACTTTGTCACTTCCTTCTAGTGATACAACACAATTGACATCATCACTTCCATCCAGTGGTAAACAAAATTAACTACATCACTTCTCTCCATTAATAAACAAAATTAACTATGACAGCACTTCGCTCCGGTGATCAACAGAATTCACTGTATCACTTCCCTCCAGTGATAAACAAAATTAACTACATCACTTACATCCAGTGATAATGAAAATTAACAACGTCACTTCTCTCCAGTGATAAACAAAATTAACTACAGCACTTCGCTCCAGTTATAAACAAAATTCACTTTATCACTTATAACCAGCGATAAAGAAAATTAACTATATCACTTCTCTCCAGTGATAAACAAAATTAACTTCAATACTTACATCCAGCATTAAAGAAAATTAACTACATCACTTCTCTCTAGTGATAACAAAAATTAATTTCATCACTTACATCCAGCGATAAAGAAAATTAACTACCTCACTTCTCTCTAGTGATAACAAAATTAACTTCATCACTTACATCCAGTGATAATGAAAATTAACTCCTTCACTTCTCTCCAGTAATAATGAAAATTAAGTACCTCACTACTATCCAGTGATAAACAAAATTAACTTTATCACATACATCCAGCGATAAAGAAAATGAACTACATCATTTCTCTCCAGTGATAAACAAAGTTACCTTCATCACTTACATCCAGTGATAATGAAAATTAACTACATCACTTCTTTCCAGTGATAAACAAGTTTAACTTCATCACTTACATCCAGTGATAAAGAAAATTAACTAACATCACTTCTTTCCAGTGATAAACAAAATTAACTTCGTCGGAGAAGACAACATTTAAATACAAACATTGATCACAATTAAATCAAATCTTTGTCGTCAGGAACGTATCCTTCAGGCAATTTCCTGATAGGATCGTGAGCATATTTTTTTTGAACTCACCGCCTCGAAAGCGACATTTTACGATCTTTGTCGGCAACCCGAAACACTTGCTTCCCGGTCTAGTAAACCGGGAAACACGCCAAAAAGCACTGAAAATAAAAAAGTGTTTAAAATAAATCAGTAGCTATTAATTAATGAAATTAAACCTATTTTCAACATTTCAAACACGATTTGGTACACCCAAGATTCATTTAAATATTGAAGGTAAAGAATTTGACGATTATAAATGAAGAAAAATGACACAATTTTTAGGTTATGCCAACTCGAATTAAATCAGTATTTAGCTATTAATTAATGGAATTAAATATATTGGCAACATTTAAAACAACATTTGTTATACGTAAGATTTATTTCAATATGATGGAAACATGTACATTACATATACATTCAAAACAGAAAACAAAAACAAAAATCTGTCGGACAAAACAATAACTGAGGAAGAAAAACTTTTATTTTTTAAAGACCGCCAAACATAGCAAAAAATGCTCAACCAAAATACAAAAATTCTTAAGAAAATGTTAAGAAAAATACAAACGGAACGTGAAACAGCTAAATTAAAAACGCAGGCTGGGCAAGAAATGCTCGATTTAGAAATGAAGAAAACAAGAAAGAAACTGGAATTAAAGGCAGCGAAAGAAACTTCCGATATAAACAGAACTGAAGACTTACGAAAAAAAAAAAATATCTGGTCGACAATGTAGTACGTAATATTTTGAATTATTTTCCATTGACTGAAAAGCTACGTTTGAAGAATATGGGATCATTGGAAGTGTTTTTCCGGTAAATTCGAGCAAAAGTGATATTCTAAATACCTTCAAGAAAAATATTTTTGATGACGTTTTGAATTTTGAGTTTTGACGTTAATTTAGTTACCCGCCACTGAACCGCTCGGTTGCTTGATAATAATCACAACAAAAAACTTTAGAAAACATTTGGAAACAATCTAAACCGCCCGACGTAAATAAACTAAAAATAGAAAAACTTACATACTATCATTTGTGGGGGCAAAAATGCTAAAAAAAAAATTAAGTTTTCGAAAAAGTCGTGTATAGAGTTATGTGACACTGATCCCTGACACCGCTAGAAAAATGAAATGGCTCAGCATCCGCTCGCTAGCGATAATAAGTCGATAAATCTTTATTTGCCCTACGGGCTTTCTGATTCCTATACACATACAAGTAAACTTAACAATTATAATAATAAAAAAAAAACTAAATAAAATTCTCTATTTCTTCTCCCCTCCCCTTTCTTCTTCTCCCTTCTCCCTCCTCTTCCATACCTCTTTCATCCATTTAATTTCCCTTCCATCTACATTCAGTACTTCCTCTCTTTCTTTCCTCTCTCTTTGTTTCATCCCACTGCACTCGTTCCACATATGCTCAATCGTCTCTCTTTTCTCATAGCACATTCTACACATTCTTCCTCCATCTTCTGTCCAATACCTATTTTCCCTCTCTTCATTTCCGCACCTAAACCTCGCCATCATCTTTCTTTCTATCTCGCTCTCCCTCCCCAAATACTACTAAATCTTCCGTACTTCCCGTTGTATCTGGATTCTCTAATTCTTTCTCTCCTCTCTTGTCTATCCGTATCCTTATCTCTTTCACTTAGTTCTACATTCATCCATACGCCTCTTTCTCTCAGTCTCCCTATTTCTTTGCTTGCATACCCATTCCTCCTGTAGTAATTCTCCCTATCATACTCCTCTGAATTCTTCTTTTTTTCTCTCCAGCACTCCTTTAGTATCCTACATTCTTTCCTCCCCCCTTCCATCCTGTCTTCGAACTTGACCGCTCTTTTTCCCGCTTTCACTCTCAACCTATTCCTCTTGCATTCTTCTCTCACTATGTACCCTGGCGTTTCTCTCTCCACCCCTAGCACCCACCTCAGATATTTCTCTTGCACCCTCTCTATCTCCTCTTGTTCTTTCCATCCCCAGATATCTGCTCCGTACAACAACACGCTTTCAATAAGACTTTCAAACATCATCATTCTCCTCTTAAAATCGCCTCCCCACCTTCTCACTCCTATTCCACATACACATCCTATCACCTTGTTCGCTTTTCTTGCCAGTTCTCTAATATGTGCCTTATCCGTGGCTCTTTCATTGAACACATACCCCAAGTATTCTTTTACTTGTTCTATTACTTCTCCCTCCCACCTCCAATCACTCTCTTCGTTCTTCCTCTTTCTCTTATTGAACACCAGCATTTTTGTTTTCTCTACATTCACTTCTAGTCTTTTCTTTTTCACATATTTTCCTAAACTTTTTATCATTTCCTTCATTTCTCTTTCACTCTTTGCATCATCCGCAAACGCCAGACTCCACACTTTTTTTCTACCTACCACACACCCCCCCGCTTGTGCTCTCTCTAACATTCCGTCCATATCTGCCACATACAACGTGAACAACAAGGGGCTGAGTGGGCACCCTTGCCTCACTCCCTTTGTTCTCACAAACCATTCACTTTCCCTCTCCCCTACCTTCACTTTACTTTTTGTCTTCTCATATATCTCCTCCGCCTTTCTTACCAGCCATTCATTTACCCCTTTCTCCCTCAGGCACTCAAACATCCTCTCTCTGTCCACCTTGTCAAAAGCCGCCTTGAAGTCTACGAATAATGCATACACCCTCCCCCCTTTCTTCTTTAACTCACTCTTCGTCAAATGGTCCAGGATGTATATATAGTTCCCCTCACCATCCACGACTCATTCTGTATTCTATCCCTCCCTGGTGCCTTCCCTTTCCTCAGTTTCTTCACATGTCTCTCCACCTCTTTCATTGTAATTTCTTCTCCTTCAGGTTCTCCTCGGTTTCTCTTCGTCTCTATTTCCGTTTTCTTTTTTTCCTTTTCTCCCTCCAGCAGCCTCATGAAGTACTCCTCCTACTCATTCATCGTTATCTCCTCGCTCCCATTTTCTTTTTTCTTTCTTTCTCTTTTAATATAGTTCCATACCTCCTTCTCCGTTCTTATTGCTTTTATCTCTTCCTCCTCTCTCTCCTTCTTCTGCCTCTTCTTTTCCCTGCATGTCTCTCTGTATCTTCTTTTCGCTTCTAAAAAGCCACTTCTGTTCCCTTTAGTCTTTCTCCACTTTGTTAGTTCTTTTATTGCTTCCTTTTTACGTTTCTCACATTCTTTGTCCCACCATTTATTCTTTCTTTTTGTTCCTCCACCTCTTACTGTTATTTCTCTTTTTGTCGCTGCTTTTTCCAATATTTCTACCAATTCTTTCTCCATTTTCCCTACTTCTTGTTCTTTAAATCTTGCTTTTTCCAGTCTTCTCTTATACTCTTCCACCCCTTGCTCGTCCCATACTTTAATTATCACCTTCCGCATTTCCTCTATTTTTTCTTCTCCTCCTCTCTTCTCTCTCTCCCTTTCTATACTTATCTCTATAGGCAGATGGTCTGACTCTACTCTTTCCCCTATTCTGAATTCTTCTACTTCTTCCCATGCTTCTTCGTTTACTATTCCGTAGTCTATCACTGTCTCTCCTCTACCGCCTATGTAGGTCCATTCTCCTTCTTCGTCCCCTTGTTTATTTCCATTCAGCACTTCCCATCCTTTCTCTTCTATCCATTCCATCAACTTCTTCCCTTCCGCGTTTTCCTTCTTGTCTTTGAATTTTAGTTTTCCCTCTCCTCTCTCTTCTTCCCAATCCCTGGCTCCTCTTTCCCCAATTCTCCCGTTAAAATTCCCTCCCAGAAGCAGACATTCTTCCCTGTTGTCTTTTAATGTTTCTTCTATCTTGCTTATTGTTTCTTTCATCTCTTTGCTATACACTGTCACTATTTTCCACCCTTTACTGTCTATTTTAACTCTTCTCACCATGTGACCTTCCTCTTCTCCCTTTTTTTTAGT
Source organism: Diaperis boleti (assembly GCA_963583935.1). Classification (NCBI taxonomy): domain Eukaryota; kingdom Metazoa; phylum Arthropoda; class Insecta; order Coleoptera; family Tenebrionidae; genus Diaperis; species Diaperis boleti. The sequence continues at coordinate 14,117,180 of OY757242.1, forward strand.
ATTCTCTTTTATTCCTTTTTTTACCCCTGTTATTATTACCCCTGCTGCTCTTCCTTTTTTCTTTCCCCTTCTCGCCCCTTGCCATTCCCACTTGAACTCCCTTGGTAACAGTTTTTCTATTTTTTCCCAGCTTTCTGACCATGTTTCTGTTAATCCAACAATATCGAACTCCTTCACATAGTCCCAAAAATCTTCTTCTTTTTTCCCTAGTCCCGCTTCATTCCAAAATAGTGCCCTCACTCCTGTTTTTCTCGTTACCTTCTTTGCTTTCCCCCTTCCTTCATTAGTTTCCCTCCTACTTCCTTCTTTGTTTCTTTTTTCCCGTTTCATTGTCCTTTTTACTTTGCCGTTGTCCCCCTTTTTCCCTCCTCCCCTTCTTCTTCTTATTGGAAAACCTCTAGACTCTCTCTCTTTTCATTCCATCTCCATTGTTTCCCGTCCACTATTAATTTCCTGTATCCCACTCTTACTTCTTTTCCCTCTTCCTTTTTTTCCTTTGCCATACTTCTTAGTTTCTTCTGTAAATTTCTTTCTTTCTTTGTGAGGTCGTTGTCTATGTATATCCCTCTTGATTCCCTCTTCTCCCTCAATTTTCTTTTGTGCTTCATTATTCTTTCCTTATCACCCCATCCCTCCATCTACACCAATACTTGATCCTTGTTAATCCTGTAACAATCTTTTACTTTACTATCCCCTACATTTTCCTTCAAAAACTTCTCTACATCCTCTTTTTTACATGACTTTTTCTTTCCCCGTCCCATCCTGTTATCACGATGTTGTTCTTCCTCTTTCTTCTCTCTTCGATTTCCATTCTCTCTTCCAGCTTTTCCACTCTCTCCTTCCACCAGTCTCTCTCTCTCCTCCCCATCTCTTCTCCTTCTCTTTAAATTCTTCTCTCTGCCTCTCTATCTCTCTCTTGAGTTCCTTGTTTTCTCGTCTTATTTCTTTCATCTCCTCCTTCAATTCTTGCAACAGCTCCAATTTTTTTTTCTCTATCTCTGTGTCCGTTTCCTTCTCTTTCTCTGATGTTTTCTGTGTTTTCTTTACTCTAGGAGACCTCGCCGTCTTTTTACTTTTTTGAAAAAATTTCTCTTCCTCCTCTTCTTGTTTTTCTGTTCTACCCTCCCCTTTTCTCTTTCTTTTCCTTTCCTCCAGGTAAGAGTCCAGGCTTCCCTGACTGAGCGAGCGGTTTCTATCGTCTTTGTTCGTCCGCTTCCTGTGGCGCCTCCTAGATGTCGTTATCTTCCGGCTTCGCCGATTTATTCTTTTTCCTGACTATATCTCCTCTTCCCTGCCCAATTCTTTCTTCCTACCTTTCTCTAATACCTCTTCTCGCTTTTCTCAATATCTTCTCTAATTTTTCTTTATATCACCTTCTATTTCTCTATTTTTCGTACTTAACTTCTCTACCACATGTTTACCGTTAGCTCGGTAATACAGGAATCTCTTGCTAGCGATAATATACTTTATATAAACCTTTGCATTGTAGACTTAATTAAGATTAATATCCTGAACGTTGTAGTGTGCTTGTCGCTGTTCTTTTAAAAATATTTCTTTTTATGTTCAACTCGTTCCCAAAACATAACTATAGAAAAGTTGTTGCTTTTGATGAGTTTTACTTCTTGTTAAAAATAATGTGGTCATTTATGGGACATATGTATAATCAACTTATGTAATGATTGTTACTTATTTTCGATTCTTATTCGAACGTTGAGGGGCTTTTTGCATTTTTTTTTAACTTTTAACGTTTTATCTTTTAATGTGTTTTTCCTGTGTATTCCTCTGCATACTCATATATTCCAACAAACTGGAATGGATGAATTACGATTCAATGCTTTCAGACATTTAGGCTTCTTTTGCTTTTTTTTAAATAATATTCAAATTTGTTCTTTTCTGGCTTATCATTATTTAACAATAAGCCCTTCAATTTATTTATTTATATTTTGTTATTTTTTAAGCCCACATCTTTTGGGACATATTAAATGTTTTCCTATTTTGTCTGGAATTTTCGATACAATGCTACTGGAAAACCTCTAATAGTCAAGGAATCTTAAAACTCAAGTTGACTGGGTACCGTGCATAGGGTACCTGATGGCGCATTGACTAAACATAAACCAACTTGCCGTTCTGCTCCGCCCTTTCGACCTCTCTGGTTACCTGAATTCAGACAACACGAAGCATTTGAAACATATCACTTTTGAGTTTGGGGTTGTCGATGTCTTCGGCGAAGACTCTCCACGTGAAGTGCTGAGGTTCGCATCGGTCGGTCTTCTCATGTCCGGAACGGCATACTGATGCCTTGTATCCCAGTTTCTCACATTTCATCGAAGGTGGTTTCGGCTTGAAATGTTTCGCTTCCAAATCATTACCTTAAATTGTACTTTTTCATTTAAGGAACAAAAACACCTTTAATTGCTGCTATAATTGGTTCCTTGATTTAATCCCACGAACTTGTAAGTGCCATTCGTGGTTCAAGTTAGAAACTTCTTCGGTTGACCAGTTTTTAAACTTCAACATTAGTGCCGTCATCATACGCCGCGACGCACTTCCCTTCTTTTGGTTCGGTGCTATTAAATTGCACCAAAAATGCGGAAAATCATACTTAGCGTCCCACGTCATTCTACGGTATGAAATCTGCGACAGCCAGGTGGATGCTCGACTTTTGAGTGCCCTTCTCAAGGCGATAGTCGACGCAGCATCACCTGTAATTGTCTTGTAGCCCATGCCCATAAATCTGCAGTGCAGATCAAATTCAGGCAGTTGTATGTTACTGTTTATCGTCGGAGACTGTTAAAACAGCCATTTCTTTCAACAAATCCAGGGCACCTCAAACTGCAACTCCTTCTGTCCTTTGCACCACAGTTTCCGATAACCACATGCTTCCTACTGCTTACTGTCCAAAAAGTGAGCTAGTAGATTCTCGAATATAGTGTGCAACTTTACACCGCTGTCCATTGTGACTTTTCCGCTTGTGTAAAACACTCACACCGCCTGGTCCCGTTCTCCTCTACCACCGCCACGTCAAAACATCAATTAACCCATCTTTCTAAGCTTCGAGATGTCTACGAATTGATACAAACACAGCATTCACAACTTCACAAATCATGCCGATCACACCCATTCAAAGATTAACAGCCATCAAATCAATGTGCCGAAATCATTGATATTCAATTACCAATCATGTGTGTCCCATGATCCATCATTTTGACTACATGCGAATTATGTTTGTTGGTAGACAAACAAAAGTTTTGAAAATTTGTTTATTACAAAAATGAAAATTACAGCGGTAAGATTATTACAATAATGGCTGCCTCATATGTGGTAGCTCGAGATTATATATAATATTGATTGTATACATTATGATAATTGATTAAATATAAGTAAATAAAATAACTAAGTCAGAACAAAGGAAGATTAGCGACCGCTAATGTAACTCCTCCCTCCTTAAGTTAGAAAATAACATTGAAGTGTTATTTTCGGCTGGTTGGGCTGGTGCTTCCGTCTCGTTGGTCTTCTTTAGGGGTTGATAACGTCTGAATTTCTTATAGACCCAGGCAAAAATAATGACTGTAACAATAATAATCAGTATGGCGGTAACGGTGAAATGGGTAACCTGTAGGCCGTGTAAGGTTTGTTTATCTTCGAGGCTTGATGAGGTTAGAACCATGGCTTGCTTTTGAATTGCTGCAATTTCATCCAGGCTGACATGCTGAAGGTGTACAAAGGTGTTATTCGAAAAGTTCGAAATTTTTTCTGTCTTCATATCGGGCAGTATGAACGGCTCTCCTCTGAGTAGATTTTCTTCATTAGTAAACTTGAACTTTTTGTCGCTGACCTCACAGGGATATGGGGCAATTTGATCAGGCTGGGATATTTTAGAATGATGAATCCGGTACTTGCACAGATCTTCATTTTCACCGGTTGGTCTCCAGGTATTACTAGGGCGTAGTTGTGACTGATTTGTTCATAGATTGTCGTACTTAGGTAGACAGGTGTTGACCGGCAGCCGGTGACGTTGATGTGCTGAATTAACGATATCATGCAATCTTGTTGATTTGGCAGTAGTTCGACGTGGCAGATATATCTACAATCCTTCAATGGCTTCACATTGATTTTCTTCGTATTGATAACTTTGAGTGCCGAGTATAAGGTAAGGTTTGTAAGGTAAGATGGTTAAGTTTTGTTGTGGTATAGGATATAAATGATAAAAGTCGAAGGGTTGAGAATTAAAAACTGGCATGTGTATGGTAAAAATTATTTTGTTATTGTGAAAGAGAATTTTTAGACTTGCAAGTTCATAATAACTAAAAGTGTCTTGGAATTTTGGGATTTTATCTTTGCCATAGAGTTTTGATAACATGTCGAGTATATTTCTCATATCTATAATGGAAATAACTGAATTATGCAATGAATTTAATTTTGCAAACATTACTGCGTTTTCTAAATTATCTAAGAATCTTATCAAGTTTTGACAATTTAGAATAAGCTGATCTAGAGTATTTTGAAATTTTATGTAGATTGTGATATAATTGAGTTTATTTTGAAATTCATTTAATCTTTTTTCAATTAACTGTTGGTTTTTTGTGAGAGCAACAATGAGGAACTTGCATGATTTTTTTTCTACCTCGAAACTTTCTCCAAATAAAGCTATCCGGTAACAGAAAGCCGTAATTTATTTATTTTTGTTCAATGTTCATCTGTAATCGAATAATAAAATAATTTCGTTGCAAGTCAGCGCTTTCGTACGCGACCTAAAACGCAGTGTGATTGGCCGATCAAAAAATTACGTCACGCAACGGTAAGAGCGCTCCACTGTACGAGCTGCACAATGTAGTTCTGGCGTGTATGCGTCTGATTTTAAATTTCTGCAGGTTACAAATGTCTGAAGAAGCTTGCATGGAGGTAGAAAAACATACGATGATGCAGTCTAAAAAACCCGTTGTGTTATGAACTACATTATGCTCGAATTACTGCATCAAAAGCTTATGATGCTGCACATTGTCAAACCTTTACTGCAACATTGGTAGAAAATACGAGCTTATGGAGCTTCCAAATTTGAAGTTTCAGAAGCAACGCAAAGGGGCATTATCCTAGAATCTCAAGTTCTTTGCGAGGTACAGAGGAAATTGGAAACATGTAGAAATTGTGGTTTACTATTAAGTTGGCATTATCCATTCATTATTGCTTCACCCGATGGTATTTCGGATGAGGCAGATCTTGAAATAAAATATCCTGCATCTGTAAAAGCAATGAGTAAATTTATAAATTCTAAAAATGAAATCACTGGTAAGTATTTCGCTGAAGTGATGGAGGGAATCTTCCACATAACTTTCGGCCACCGTCGACGAACGCCACCCGCCATGTCTTTTTAGCCCCAGCACATTAACTCCTTTATTGACTAAAAGTATAGCCGATGTGCGTCCAAACCAGTGCCCAGTAAAAGCTTCAGCTGCTTGCAACTTTAAATACTTTGCTATTTTTGAGGGCTAGCCTCCAATTGCGCCTTTTCCTACGACTTGGGCAGTGCATTTACCATTTCGGTAGTTCAGAAATAAATGATCTGACCTTGCGTTGCTTGATCAAAGTCTAATAATGAACTGCTTTATTTTCTCTATCAATAACTGTGAACGTTCGCTGAATATTCGTTTTTGTATTTGGAACATTTACTATAAACATTCCTTCACGTTCTTATTATGTCACTCATATTTTAATATTATATAATTCCTCTCGTCTACAAGTGCCCGAGATCCCCCATTTTTTTCATTACTACCTCCTAATATACAAGAATAATGTTTTATTAGAACCCAAATTTGCCAGCTCATCATCTAAACATACCTTCTGAATTAAAAATTGTTTGTCTGGTGCTTCATTCAAGAATTTTTCCATGTCTTCTTTGGTGAAAACGCCTATATCCAATATTTTTTTTTATTAGAAAATAAGCAATTATTGTAGCAAACTTAGAAATGTCAATAGTATCATAGAGAAAAATTGTACTCTTTAGCATTGAATACTCCGCCCACAAACTGCCCGTTGTCTTCAGTTGTCCACTTTTCACCACAAAATACGCTAACAAGCCCTTTTCATTTAAAGCAATCTTCTTTGCTTCACGCCGTTCCTTAAAAACCTTGTATATCTGTTCATATCGGACTTTGGATTTTTCTGGGATTATTGCCGAACATCCTTCTTGTTACGTTTCTTCAAAATCATTCGGTAGATTATCACTATCGATATCGGAATCGCTCATTTTTGCTTCGAAAACAGAACTATGAACGATTCTACCAAAAACCACAATTTTACTTGTTTGGGAAAAAACTATAGAAACCATAGAAAAGCCACCCAATATTTTGAGTTTCAATCTTCGCGCCGATTATCATTTGTAGGAGTATTATTCTAGATATTCCAATCGTGCAAAAAACAAACTCTTACCGTTCTCCATACTTAATATACTATTTACTGTCGGCTTCAGCCATAGCGTATTAATTTAAACACAAATCATACACACACCAAACAAGTACTTCTACAAGTCATGCTAGAGTCAAAAAGTCTATTTTGACAATTTTTCATTTCATCGCTCATAAACAGACCACACAATGCTTCTTCTACGCGCGGCAGTTACTGTTGCGTGACGTCACCCACTCACTGCGCTCTGGATCACCGTTTGCCGGACGCTTTTAATCGCCGTGTTTTAAACTTTAATTTGTGAAGTTATTTGGCAACCAATCATCATAAATGAAACACCGTTGAAATTGTAATTTTTTTCTCTATTTTTCAAGATTATAACCAAATTTTATGCAAGTTGTCCATTGTTTTATTATAATTGTTAATCAAACGTTGAGATAGTGAAATCTGCAACTGAGCTTGTTTAGCAAGTGATTCTTGATTGTTAGATAAGATTCGCAGAGCTTTACTGAAATGTTCCTCATCGTCTGAGTCTAATGTGCCAAAAAGAAATTTAGAAGCTTTGCCGACAATATTCACTAGTCCTCGTTTGCTTCTCACGTGCGGTGTGAGATTATCTAATTTATTTATGGTGAGTTTCAATAATCTTACTTTGTCCGAGATAAAAGGGTAAGATTTGCGACGTAATGGGTGTGATTTCTATATCATCGTTTTGGGTTGTTAGAGTTGGTAAAAAGAGGATAATAAAGAAAGAAAGAGCTATCGTAAGTTTTCCTTGGTTTCTTTAAGGTTGATTTATGATATGTTACCCGGTTATTAATTAGTTTTTTATTATCGTCAACAATAACCTTAACTTGTGAAAATTTAGGTTTTGCTTTGTTTCGTTCTTTAGTTGTGACATAAGCGTTTTCTTGAGATGTATAAGAATCGGGGTCATTTCTATTTCGATTGAGTTTATCAATTAATTCGCTTTTCTTTTCCGTACTTTTTGCCCTGATTTTGTCGTATAATAGTTTGGTTTTCTCTTTGTGACTTTGCAGATAGTTGGAGATTATGATTTCGTCTGTTAATTCAAAAGGATTACCAGAGTCAGTATGTCCTTTAATTACATCAAAAGGTGTGTAACCCGTGGTGGAGTGGATGGCATTATTATAACCTATAATTGCGTAATTTATAAGGGTGTTAGGGGTTTCTTGAGGTTTTTCTAATTTGAGACATCTTATGTGTTCGGCGAGAGTGGAGTGGAATCTTTCTACTCGTGAGTTCGAATTCTTCGACGTCGTGTAGTGCAATTCGATCTTATGTAACTTACAAAAGTCTTCCACCGCGCGGTTTTTGAACTCTCCTCCTCTATCTGCCGTGATTTTAAAAGGAAGTCCATGATGGGTTATGAAAATTAATAAACTATCAAGGATATTAACTGAGGATAAGGATATTATAGAATAGGCTTGTCCGTATTTTGAGAAAGAGTCCAGAATTGTTAAAAACGAGTGATTTAAGATTTTAAAAGTGTCGATATGAATATGTTCGAAAGGTCTACTTGCAGTAGGAGTTATTATCATATTTCGCAGTTTGACATATTTTGCAATTATTTACGTAGTTCGTAACGTCATTGATGATATCAGGCCAATAGTAATTCCTGGTCAGAGAGTTTTTTGTCTCGTTGATTCCTCGATGGCAAGTTTTTCCTTCATGATGGTATCGGAGTATGTTCTTTTGATCTATTACATCTTATAAGATGATATTACTTTTTACAAATTTAAAAGACGTATTTCTAAAATACATTTGAACAGTTTTCATGAATCTGGGTTCTATTTCCGGATTTTTAAAGAATAAACAAAAAGTTTGTCTAGGATCTAAATTGAGTTTAATGACATTCACCGTATGTGTTTCAAAGTTTCTTAAAGGAATTAATGCAGTTATTCTTGTTTTTTCAAAAACTTTTGAAATTGTGACGTTAGTTGTTAATGCATCTTTACTACAGTGAATACGGACTTGATTTTTAAACTGGTTGATGGGTTTGTTAGTTATTGGTATTTCGAGAATAGGGTTTTCTGCGGCTGAGTGAACTGTCTCATTGTCTGAAATAACTTTATCCGGTGGTAGCTGATAGTTCTTGCAAAGGCGGGGAGTCTGCTACTGGTATTGTTTCCGTATTATTTAAAAAGTCTTCGATTGTTTTGTCGGCATCACCTAAGTTGTTAGCAACGGATGACGTTTCGTCTTTATCGATGGCGTTAATTTCTATACGTGACAGCGCATCTGCATTTGAATTATGTTTTCCCTTTTTATAAACCACTTCATAAGTAAATTCTTCCAATTTCAGTCTCCATCTGACAAGTCTAGAGTTTGGTTCTTTCAGACTAAATAACCATTGCAAGGGTTTATGATCGGTGACAATGGTGAATTTTCTTCCAAACAAGTAAGGCCGAAAATATTTTGTTGCCCAAACGATCGCAAGAAGTTCCTTTTCTATCGTGCTGTAGTTACACTCTGCAGGATTTAAAGTTCTTGAAGCATAACCTACAGGCAAATCATTGCCGATTTTTTCTTGGCTTAGAACGGCTCCTATTGCAACATTTGATGCATCGGTTGTCAAATTAAAAGGTTTTTCGAAACCTGGATACTGTAGTATTGGATCGTCGCAGAGAATGTTTTTGCACAATTGAAATGTTTGTACAAATTCGGAAGCGTGCTCAATTTTTCACCCTTTTTTAAACATTTTGTGAATGGTTTCGTAAGTTTCGCGAAATTCTTAATAAAGCGACGATAGTACCCCAAAAGATCCAAGAATGATTTTACTTCCCTAGCGGTTTTTGGGATTGGAAAGTTTTGAATTGCTTCGATCTTTTTCGGGTTTGGTTTTACGCCATTTGGTGTTACAACGTGTCCTAGAAATTCTACTTCTTTTTGTAAAGATTCCGATTTATCGGGTTGTATCTTGAATCGAGATTCTCGGAGTTTTGAGAAAATTAGACGTAAATGTGCTCTTGCAACGATGTCGAAAAAACGATTATATCGTCCATATAAACAAAGCACATTTTTCCTTGTAAATCTTTTAATATGTTGTCCATACCCCTTTGAAACGTAGCAGGTGCATTTTTCAATCCAAAAGGCATTCTTACGAATTCGTAATGGCCATTTTCGACGTTGAATGCTGTTTTCTTTATCGAGTGTGGATCCATTTTGATTTGGTGAAATCCGGACGCTAAGTCGATGGTGCTAAAATAATGGCATTTGCCTAATTTGTCCAAGATATCGGTTATGTTAGGAAGGGGGTATCTGTCATCTATTGTTTTTTCGTTAATTTTTCGATAGTCGACTGCTACTCTCCACTTCCGTCGACCACTAGCATCTTGTTTTTTGGGAACAATCCATATAGGTGAGCTCCATGGACTCTGAGATGGTCTTATTATTCCGTCATTCAACATTTTTGATATTTGTTTTTCCACTTCTGGCTTGTGGACAAATGGATAACGATATGACTTTGTGTGTATTGGCGCTTCATCTTTGGTGTTGATTTGATGTTTAACTTTGTTTGTAAAAGAAAGTTTCTTATCGTCAGTGTGAAATATATCCGAAAATTGGCGGCATAGTTTGTTTATGCTATCAGCTTCTTCTTTGTTTAGATGATTTGTTCTAATTAGATCATCGATGCGAATTGTTTTTTTAATTGCACTTTCGATTACAGGTGAGAAATCTTCAACAGAAAAGACGTCGTATTGTTGTTTATCCTCATTTGTGAACAGAAATGATTTTATAGGTGCTTTTAACGTAACGGTTTTCATAAGATTGCTTCTGTTATAAACCTCCATTATAGCACGACCGTTATCAGACACAGTGAGTGTCTCCGGTATATACAGACCGTTGATTGTTTGTTCGGGAATTATTATATCACCTTGTAGATGACTAACCGGAATCTTTGTTTGCAAGACTTCGTAAGGATTTAAACTAATCGTTAATGACTTTCGTGCGGTTGTCTATGTTGAATTTACACCAAAACAGTTTTTGTAAATAGCGCCATACTTTTGCAAACGTCCTGTAAAGAGCGCCCTCTACTTTTGTTGTAACCGTTAGTTTTTAAAATTAAAGTTAGTCGAGGTTGAACAGTTAAACAGTAACTATGGTTTTATTTTCCCTGCAAGTACAATAGGTTATGGGCCCAGGCACACAGTAAATGTCCACGTGCTTATAGTTTCGTTTGTTTAATCGTGTGTTCGGTATTAATCTCGTACTCGAAGTAATCGTGTGTTCGGTATAATCACAGAACTATTATTTCGTGCTCACAAAACATGGCGGTAAACCTCATATCAAGCGTGCCTAAACTGAAAGGCCGAGATAATTACAGTGATTGGACTTCATAACTGGAATGAAGGCGGGAGAAGAGGCAAAAGACAGCAAAGCCAAAGCCAAGCTAATCTTAACCATCGATCCTTCTTTACATGTCCACATTAAAGAGGCCAAGACAACGCAGGAACTTTGGACGAAGCTAGAAACTTTGTTTGACGACAAAGGTTATTCGCGGAAAATTGGTTTGTTGCGTGCGCTGATTTCAATTCGGCGGGAAGATTGTGACTCAATGGAACTCTACATCAATCAGCTAGTGGAAACGGCGCAAAAGCTACAAGGTACTGGTTTTCAGATTGATGATAAGTGGATTGGATCGTTGTTGTTGGCGGGTCTGCCGGAAAAATATGCACCGATGATAATGGCCGTCGAGCATTCGGGCATGGAAATGACGGTTGACCAAATAAAAACAAAGTTACTGGATATGGAACCTGTAGGTGTCGGTAATGCAGGGAACGCATTTGTCGGGATGAACTCAGCCGCTAATCGAAAGAAACCAAATCGTAGTGTCGGTAATGCAGATCGCAGTGGTACCAACTGGAATAATGGCAGAAACGTCAAATCTGTCAAATGCTATGGTTGCAAACAAATGGGACATTATAAGAATAAGTGTCCAAACAAAACGGATGCGGGAACGTCAAATGTCTTTAGTGCAGCTTTTTGTAGTGGCGATTTCAGTGAGAATGACTGGTATGTTGACTCGGGGGCCAGCGTTCATTTGACCATGCGGCGTGATTGGCTACAGGACACATCGGCAGCGACGAAATTTAAAAACATTGTAGTCGCGAACAAACAAAAACTGCAAGTGTCGTGTGCGGGTAATGTAAAAATAACGACAGTAGTGGACAGGAAAGACCACGACATCATGGTAACAAATGTGATGTACGTTCCGAACCTAACTACAAATCTCTTGTCGGTCAGTCAGCTGATTCGTAGTGGGAACACAGTCCAGTTTGAAGAGAATGGTTGCAAGATTTTTAACAAAAAGAAGACCTTGGTAGCTACGGCTGATCTCATCAATAACGTGTACAGATTAAATATAAAGATTGATCATCCATGTTTTTTAGCATCACCAAGAATTACCAATGGCGAGACCTGGCATCGTAGGTTGGGACATATCAATTATAAAGACTTACGAAAAATGGAATCTGGGTTGGTAAATGGCATCACGTTGAAGGGGAAATGGAATGTGACAGATAGCTGTGTCGTCTGTTGTGAAGGGAAGCAGTCAAGACTTCCGTTCAAACACAGGGGCACTAGAGCAGAGTCCTTGCTTGAGGTAGTGCACACAGATATCTGTGGACCAATGGAGAACAAGTCAATTGGTGGCGCCAAGTATTTCCTGATCTTTGAAGACGACTTCAGCAGGATGACATTTGTTTATTTCCTAAAAAATAAATCTGAAGCTCTGGATTGTTTTAAGGCCTTCAAGTCACTGGTGGAAAACCAGAAGGAGTGCAGAATAAAGACCCTGAGATCAGACAATGGAGGTGAATTCTGCAGTCAAGAAATGGAAAACTTTCTGCAGAGGAATGGCATCATCCACCAGACTACAAATCTTCACACACCTGAGCAGAATGGTCTTTCAGAAAGGATGAACCGCTCTATAGTGGAAAAGGCCAAATGTCTTTTATTCGACGCCGGTTTAGATGTTAAATTTTGGGGAGAAGCTGTTAACACAGCAGTGTATCTGAAAAATAGATCTGTTGCAGCTGGCTTGCAAGACAAAACTCCATTTGAAGTGTGGCATGGCAAGAAACCAGACTTGAGCAACATAAGAATATTTGGTAGCTTGGTTATGGTCCACGTCCCAAAAGCTACGCGTACAAAATGGCAGAAGAAATCAAAAAGAATGATTCTTGTGGGTTATGGAGACTACACCAAGGGATATCGGGTATTTGACTCAGAAAAAGGCAGAGTAATCACAAGTAGGGATGTGGTTATTATTGAGAAACCAAATGAAGAAATTGGGATCATAATTAACAATGATTCAGTGGGGGATCCAGATACTCCGAAACAACTGGATATAGAAGAAAATGTCCAAGAAAATTCAAGTGGAACTGAAGATACAACGCACCATGAAGACGCTAGTGAAGCCAAATGAGATGGTGAAGAGGAAATCCACACAGAAACACTAAGGAGGAGTGAAAGGAACCCAAAGCCGCGTGTTTTCGAAGATCACGTCACATATATGTGCTCTACAGGTGTTTCAGATGACCCTACAACTGTAGAAGAGGCCATGAGTAGACCAGATCGAGAATTGTGGAGGCAAGCAATGATTGAGGAACATGATTCCTTCACAGAAAATGAAGCTTGGGAGATCACTGAGATGTCAGCAAATGGAAGTGTTGTAAAATGCAAGTGGGTTTTTAAAAGAAAAAGGAACAGTGATGGTGGTGTGCGGTATAGAGCGAGATTGGTGGCGAAAGGTTTTACGCAGAGAAAAGGTGAGGACTATGACGAAACTTTTTCACCGGTTGTACGACATTCAACATTAAGATTGTTAATAGCCTTGTCTGTGAAATTTGATTTAACAATATTTGATCTTGATGTAATGCATTTTTGATTTTTGAACGGTAATTTACATGAAGTTATATATATGGAACTACCAGAAGGTTTCAAAGATGCTGGCAAATCAAATAAAGTATGTAGATTAAAAAAGGCTATCTATGGCCTGAAGCAGGCTTCCAGAATATGGAACCAAAATGTGGATCGAGTGCTTATAGGCCTAGGGTATAAGAGATCACAATTAGAGCATTGTGTATATTTTAAGTCCAATGAAAATGCGTTAACAATTATAGCTCTGTATGTTGACGACTTTTTTGTGTTTACAAGCGACCTTGTGGAAGCTGAATTTGTAAAATCAAAATTAAACGATAATTTTAAGTTGAAGGATTTAGGTGAGGCTACACAATGTTTAGGTATGAAAATCACAAGAGACAGGGAAAATGGCTTGATCATGCTGGATCAACAAAATTACATTGATAAGATACTAAGCAGGTTTAACATGTCAAACTGCAAATCAATGTCCACACCCATGGAAATGCGTTTGGCCCTTGATACCAGTGTAGGAGGAAATGTTGATTTTCCGTATCAAACATTAATTGGTAGTCTTATGTATCTGGCAGTGTTGACGAGACCAGATATTTCATACTCTGTTAGCTTCTTGAGCCAATTTAATAATTGCTATACTCAGTCGCAATGGCAGTGTGCAAAAAGAGTTTTGAAATATTTACAAGGGTCTAGAGATTATAAACTAGTATTTAAGAAGGGGAATGTAGAATTAGAAGGTTTTGTTGATGCCGACTGGGCTAGTGATAAGCACGACAGAAAGTCGTACACAGGCTATGTTTTTATGATGTGTGAAGGCGCTATATCTTGGGAGAGCCGTAAGCAAAGGACAGTTGCTTTGTCAAGCACGGAGGCCGAGTATATGGCGACCTCAGAAGCAGCTAAAGAGGCCATTTATCTTAAAAACTTGTTATATGAACTGACAGGGGAATCCAAATGTATAACCCTGTATAATGACAATATGAGTTCTCAGAAGCTGGCGGTCAACCCTGTTCATCATAAAAGGTCCAAGCATATCGACATTCGTCATCATTTCATAAGAGAGGCTGTGTTAGAAGGAAATGTACAGTTAACATATTTGCCAACTGATGACATGACGGCAGATATTTTGACTATAGGTTTAAGTGGTCCTAAACATAATAAATTTGTGTGTAAACTAGGTTTACAAATGGATAAAGTGTTTTGATGTAGTGGGGGTGTTGAATTTACACCAAAACAGTTTTTGTAAATAGCGCCATACTTTTGCAAACGTCTAAGGTCACTAGATGAAAAATTCTCTTTCTAAAGGTACCGCCATCAGTTATTTTTCATGGAAATGAGGATGAGTTTTAATGGGTTAGAAAAAGATACAAGAATCTAGGGATTTTTATCGATTCGTCAAGGATTTTAATGACATAATCCAGATTTAAGGTTAAGGTTTCAATTTTAATTTGCTGATTATATGAATTTATACCAATACCAACTAATCTTGGAAAAATAGTAAGAACACGATGGGTTGGATCGAAGAAATTATAAAGGCTCCAAAGTCTTCGCCACTGGACGGGTTTGAACGTGGAAAACTTATTCAGGCAACCCTCGATCGAGCCACTTTTTCCATAATCATCAACGATTCGTCAACCGTCTATTTACCAATCTTCAACCTCCGAGTCTTCAACTGACAAACAGAATAACTCCATAATAATAACAAGTGGTATTTTAATGTTATTTATTCAATTACTTTTGTCTAAATAATATTTTGTATAGTCCGGCCTCATCCCAACGCTTCTACTTCTACATCTCGCTGGTTATGGTTTCTTTAATTTCTTCTTTATTAACTTCTTTAAGCTTGAGCCTTCAAAGATTGGCTTCAAATGTAAGGAAGGCTTCTTTAACACTATGCTTACAACTCACTATAAAATCTTCTGAACAGAAGTGTCTCTGAAATAATTAATATTCATATAACAACTATTGTCGTCTACCGCATCCTAGTGTCCATATAGATCGATTCGTTACATCTTCTTCCTGCAGATTTCTTTCTAACATTGCTTGTTCTACGTTCCTCTTGGTCTACCCCTACGTCTTCTTTCCAAAGGCTCCCATCGCAGCATTTTCTTTTGCCATCTGTAACAGTCCATACGACTGACATGTCCGTACCACCGTAGACTTTTTGTTTCTACTGTGTCTAATATTGTACTATCGATTCCCATGCGTTGTCGTACCTCTGTATTCGGATTCGATCTCGTAAAGTTAGCCTGCAATATCTACGCCAGAAGCCCATTTCTACTGTGGACAATTGTTTCCTTTGTCTTTCACTAATGCTCCAAACTTCTATAATTAATGTTCTAGGAGTGGAAATTTACATACCAATCTATACCCACACACTTCATCATTTATTGTAAACGAAAGCTAACACTTTATCAACTCAAACTTTTAAACTTTTTAAATTTCTACATAATCCTTCTCAAGTACATATCCCCATTCTACAGTATGTGCAGTACTTGTAAGTATGTATAATGTTTTATAGTACTTGATTTTTTCAGGACTTCCAAACAAATTTTTCGAATGACTATTTTCTTCTCGCCTAAAAATTTGAGTAGGGTAACAAGTGCATACACTCTAACATGGTATTTACCTGTGGGACAACTGAAAAGGCTTAACATCTGTACTTGATTGTGCTTCACAGCCTTGAACTTCACATAGTCGTACCATATTTATCGAAAAATCAAAAAACTCCTCTTGACTTTGCCGAGAAACATCATAAATGACAGTTCAGGGCATACACGAATAACAGAAAATATCCATGTCAAATGTTCATGGAAATTGAAAGAGACAGAATGATATATGTCGCAACCGTTGGCGTTACCTTTAGAAAGAGAATTTTTCATCTAGTGACCTTAGCAAACGTCCTGTAAAGAGCGCCCTCTACTTTTGTTGTAACCGTTAGTTTTTAAAATTAAAGTTAGTCGAGGTTGAACAGTTAAACAGTAACTATGGTTTTATTTTCCCTGCAAGTACAATAGTCTATAGCGGAAAGTCTTTGTTAATTAGATTTTTGTTGACTAAGTCTATCGACATTCCCATATCTATAAGATCTTTTAATCCTAATATTCCATAAAAAAATTCGTGGAAGTCATACAAAATAAAGTCAATATCTTTGGATGTTTTTAACTCAGGAAAAGCGGTTATGGTTGCTTTAAATTCGACATTCTTTTCTCCGGTGGCGGTTCGAATCTTAGATGTTTCCCTATAGATTTTATCAGGATAATGATGTTGAGCAATACGTGGTCTTAACATGGAAGTGTTACATCCAGTATCTATTAGCAGCATCTATTATCCGAAAATTTGTCTCATTGTTTGCTTCGATGTCATCCTCATTTGCTTCCAAATTTGTCAATTGATAGTCATATTTGGTTTCCGGTTGATAGTCGTATTCTTGGACTTGAAAGTCCGATTCGGTCATGTCAATATGATTAGAGAAATCTGGGCCGTTGTCATTATTTGGCAGATGCGATTTGAGAGTTTTGTTCGTCGTCTTCTATTTGATTTAATTCTTGCGAAATAAAATTTTGTTGATTTGAAGGCTTAAAATAGTTTTGTGTATAATTACTATGAGATTGTTGTAATGATGGAATTCTCGATGTCGTTGACATTGGAATGACTCTATCAAATGATCGTTTTATAGTTGGATTTCTAGATGTTATCGACATTGGCTCAGGTTTATTTTTTGGGATTGCACCTGATGGTTTAAAAACATTTTTTGGGGGGTCATTTGTTAGAAATTTTTGTGGCGTCGGTTTAAATCTCAAATTGATCGGTTGTGATGGAAACTGAGGTCGTGGTGAAGTTAATGGCAATCCAAATGTTTGAGGTTGATAATGGGTGCATTGATTATTAAATGATGGATTACGCGATTTTACTAAATGGTTTTGATGGTGTGTTCTAGAATTCGAAATTTGATAGGGTAGACTCAAGGTATATCGAAAATTCTAAGGTTCTAGCCTAATGATGCTCTGTAAACTACCTGGGAGGCCGCGAATGAACGTTTTGAGAGCTAAACTATCGTGTTGTTTGGAATACACGGTCTTGGTCGAGCTTGAAATTTCGTTTTCGCTTATTGATTTTAATTTCGCTGAAAGCCGGCTCCGAAGTACTTGAATACGTCTTCCGAAATCTAATGAACTTTCATTTTTAAAAGGACAAGCAATGATTAGATCTTGTTCTAAGCAATCAAGATTCCTTTGGTCACCGAAAGTTGTTCTAAGTGCTCGTTTTAATAGTTCCCACGTATCAAGTTCAGATCTAGTTCCGATTAAAATTTGTACTCTACCAGTTAATTTTCCAAGCACAACTCTCATTAAATACGCAGTTAATTGAGTGGTCATATTCGATAAATTAAATATGTAGTCACAAGAAGAAATAAATATTTCGAGAGTGTTGGAATCTCCTTCATAAACTGGAATTGTGTCTACATATAATTTCAATAGCTGAAGATCAGCAGATGTTGGATTGGGATCTGGCATTTTGAAAATTAATTACTTTATCAAATTGTTGAGCTAATTGATCTACCAGATCTTGATCTTCGAGATTTATGTTCATAAAATTATAATTTTGTTAACTTAACTAATTATTAATTTACTTTTTCACAAAACAAAAAAAAAATGAATTGAAAGGGTGTTTCAAAAGGAAAAGACAGGATACTCAGACTCACCGCGATTGTGTACCTCTGGGTATTGCCGGTCGTTTTGGTGAACCAAATTGCGTCTTACTCGCTGGGGGTGGAGTAGCTCTGGACTAACACGATGTTGTTTTTTTTTCGGCTCTTCACCTGGAATTTTCTTGCTGGACACCTTGAAGTTTGGCACGATGCAAGTTCTCTTCGGATGCTCAGGTTCTTCTTTTGGATGACACTCGAGGAATAAAAATTCCAAATCGCGAACTTTGAAATAATGCACGATGCAAATTTAAATTTCACGATTGTGCTATCCTACCGACTGCGCCAATTATGTTTGTTGGTAGACAAACAAAAGTTTTGAAAATTTGTTTATTACAAAAATGAAAATTACAGCGGTAAGACTATTACAATAATGGCTGCCTCATATGTGGTAGCTCGAGATTATATACAATATTGATTGTATACATTATGATAATTGATTAAATATAAGTAAATAAAATAACTAAGTCAGAACAGAGGAAGATTAACGACCGCTAATGTAACTTGCGCCCGTCAACCCTCCGAAAATAACTCGAAGTACTTTACGACTCTTCGACAAGACCAACAACATCGTTTTTCATTGTTGAGAAAAAAATGTAAACAAACCTTCAACCCATGACATCCCCAAACCAAATTTTAATGAAATTCACAATCTACACTGTTCCAATTTCTACAACAACGTTTCTTTTCCACGGTTTCTTTGTTCGATCCCAACGAAAGCTTATTTTTTGTTTTCATTCTCGGTTGTCACTCCCAATGTGTTGACATGTTTATGACACGTCACCGATTTCGAACTACGTACTATTTACATCTTTTATTGCTCTGATTTTACTTGACTATTCGTGATCTATCACCGATCAAATTATTGTACTGCAATTCATTTAACAATTTGCCAATCTGTTTTGCCACAAACCCTTGAATTCAACCCTTTCCTATATTTACTCAAACCTCAATTCATTAAATCCGTCCTTCGAATTTCGTCTCGACTTCCACACTGCTTATTGCTCCCACAAAAATTCATACCTCAGGTACTACGATGTTTTGCCAACTGTTACACCTGCACTCGAGCTTCTTTGGCACTTTTGGGTTCATAATCCCACTTCTGATGTCGGAGATTGACCCTCTCCCTTTATGCTGGCTCACCACGCACTTTATTGATAACAATAACAACAAAAACCGAGAGATACTGCTGATCCCGGGTGCACGTCCCTCGTGACACTGTCCGTTGCGTCACGTGGTCTTCTCAGTAGTCCCCGATTTCACCCAAGTGTATGCAACCAACTTGGCGTTTCACAATATCCCGACAAATAAGTCTATATATACAGTCAAACTCGGCTATATGAATTAATTAGAAAATCCCGGCGAAATCCTTATTAAACGCACGTATTTTTATTCGGTTATAACGAACACTCAGTTATAACATACTGCTTATTTTGAACTCGGTTGTAACGAACGAGTACAATCTCTGTAAGTCTACAGTGTCCACCATTTGGACAAAAAGGGAAAAATATTTAAGTGCCCAAACGCATACCTCAATGCGCCTGTGAAAAAAATTCGTCAGCCAGACAGGAGAGATGTGGACAAAGGAATCGAAATGTTCCCCTCTCTGGTCCAATTTTGCAAGAGAAAGCTGACCACTGCACGATTATCCACTCTAAATCAGGATGAAAGAGCTAAATCGGTGAGTTTTAACTGCACAAGGTTGAAGAAATTTTTAACGGCGATGATACTGGCGTTTTCTACAGAATGACTCCTGAGAGAAGTTTAAAAGCAAAAAATTTTCTGGAGGAAAGCTTTCCAAAGAGAGAATCACCGCTTGGGTATGTGCAAATATGGGTGGGTCAGAAAAAAGGCAATTTCTCAAAATAGGGAAATCGGAGAACCCCGATGCTTCAAAACCCCATCCAAAACTCCCTATGCGTTATGAAGCAAATAAAATGACGCCGGATATTTTTATCAAACTTACTTGCGGCTGAAAATGCAGAACATTGACTGTCGGCTTTATTATTATTTTATTAAACATATTATTATTCTTATAGAGACAAAACTAAATTTTACATCCACGGAAGCAGCGTCTTAATTAAATGAAATATCACAAAAAATATACTGCCAACTTCAGTTGACGAACTGCGATACAACTGGTTGGTTGGTTGATGAGACTAGACTCGACTCCCGTGGAACGTCATCCAATAAATAGGGTGCCCAATAAATATATGATGTCATGCTATCTCGAGTACGTTGTAGTAGTAAATCCAGAACGTTCCAGTAATTGATGACGTCATAATCTCAAGCCGCTGCAGCTATGAGTCATTTCGGGTCCACGGCCATTTCATTAGGTCTCCCCTGTTCAAATAAGTTGTTTCCGTTGTTCAGTTGTGCTTATTATTTTCCTCAGATCATAAGACTGCATTTGATTGAATAAACTACCTACCAAAAATCCGCCCAAACTTGACCAATATATGATAGACAGTACAATGTTGTGTGAGGACTTTGAAGGCTGCGTGGTAATTTTTTTTTTATATAAACACAGTTCTGATACCTTTAATTCTTTTTGATGTGAAACATCTATAAGCGCGCCTTGGGGGTAAAACGATTCGTATGGCGTGACGGCAAACGGCATGACGCGCTCTTATGTCGTCATGCCCCCTCTTCGCCGCCGCTCTACTCCCTTATGTGTGCGTGACGTGTATCTAGGTAATCTCCGAAACTACTACAATTATTTTGTGAAAAAAAGACAAAGATGGGATGTTACCAAAGAGCTGCGAGTTCCGAGTATATGGAACCGTTTATTTTATAATTTGCGACGCTTTAAATGAAATGAGGCTAGAAGTAATTTTTAAGAAACTACAAACTGTAAAATTGAAATGGTTTGGCTCAGAATTTCGGTCTGAGCAGATAAACAATCACTTGCGTATTATCTTGACTTGTACTTACTAACTGACAGAAATATAAATAATAAAAAGGTTACCTCTATTTCCGGTGACTCAACCCACGCGGCTTTGGAATCTACTTCCATCACAGCTTCGTATAGTGAAATATTTAAGATGCGATTTTTACTCGTAAAAAACTCGTAGGGCAAATAAAATCAGATTTAACAATTTTTAAGAACTTTTTTGTCTCCGGGGGACAGAACCCTAAGAGCCTGATCCGGTGTAAGGGTGACCGCCATCCCCCTCTCGATCTTGACTCCTCTTCAGTCCGGTAACAACGCCCTCTCGGTCTCGCGTTGCCAAACTCGCCCCAGGTCAGGTAGGCAATCCAAATTCCTCCTTAGTGAATGTTCATATAATATTTTTTCGATAGTCGCTTGGTAATTGATCGATACATCAATCGTTTAGTCAGTGGTAACTGCAGTTTTACATAAAGTCATCGGTAAAGAGCTTTCTGTTGTTTTTGGGACATTTCTTATTTTACTTCCCTACCCTCCGTATTTTACAAACGGATGGGCCATCATTTCACTGATAATTTCGGATAAAAAAATATGTAAAAAATGCGCTCGTATTCGTATCAAATTGATGTTCAGAACAGTACATCGATAACTCTCTATTACGATCTATCAGATTTTATTATCTATTCAGATCCAAAAATTGTCATTTAAAAATACCTCTCTCAGAAATTACGTTTTAAATTGGTAAATTGTTTGATACCTTGTGATTCTCATTTGTCACTGATTGTAAAATTTAATCGTCCTTTCTTTTTTTACACGTTCACGATTTTGGCAAAATTTTAAATCTTAAATAATTTTTTTTTTTAAATATATCTAAGTCGAACTCCACAAACTTTAATCAGCGTAAAATTACAAATGGGACATGTTTCGGCAGAACACTTCTGCCATCATCAGCCCTTAAACATGTTCCATTTGTAATTTTACGCTGATTAAAGTTTGTGAAGTTCGACTTAAGATATATTTAAAAAAAAAATTAAATTTACTCCACCTGGATTTAAGAACATTCTTCTAGTTCTTAAATTAAATGTTCGAATTTTGTGTTCGTTATCATCCATACCTTAATATTCAAAACGTGGAGAGCAGGAATATTAGTAAAAAGACGAAGAGAAAAGCATGAACATGGACTTACACCATGGATTTCAAAAATAAAGGTCTTGATATTTACACTGTGGGTTTATGCGGGTCTATAGTTGGTACACAGACACGAGCATTTCACACGTTTATTACAAAAATACAAACTTAACAACTGAATATTATAAACAAAACAAACATAAAATAAATGAAGCGCGTGAGAGTTGCGACACGAAGTTGTTACTCGCGGAGACCGTTAGGAAGTGAGAGTGAACGCCGAAGAGCGCGTTCGGGATCTGTCCGGTTTCCGGTCCTCCAGGCTACTTCCGTCAGTGTGGCGGTAATTTGAATCTCAGGCCGCCACAGTACTCCCCTCCCAGTACTTTAGGTACGAAATCTGACTGGCATCCTGACCTCGCGTCCTCGCGTTGTCTTCGATGCAGTTATGGGGGCGGGTGCTCGAGGGGTAGCTGGAATTTCTGTCGCCTTTGCGGGGGGCGATGTTGGAGTCGCTTCCTGACATATGAACGCTGGTTTCAACCTGTCGACAGAAACATTTACTGGTTTCGTATTTACATTTATCGTAAAATATTTGTCGCGCCGCTCGATGACTTCATGGGGACCAGTGTATGGTGGTGTCAGTGGTTTTCTCACGGTGTCATCCCGCAGAAAAACATGTGTGCACGTTTGAAGTTCACGAGGTACGAAGAATGTTTGTCGGCTGTGGTCTGCTGTAGGCCGAGGGCGTAGTTCACTCATATGTGTCCGAAGTCTAGCAACGAAAGCCGTCGGGTCTTCTGAGCCATCTGCGACGCCGCGAGTGAAAAATTCTCCTGGCAACCGTAAGGTAGTTCCATATAAGTACTCGGCTGGTGATGCTTGTAAGTCCTCTTTGAAAGCTGTTCTTAACCCTAGCAATACCGTAGGTAGAACTTCTGTCCATTTTTCGTTTCCACGGCACATTATTGCAGCTTTGACTGTTCGATGCCATCTCTCCAGTATACCATTTGTTTGTGGCCTATATGCTGTAGAGCGACATCTGTTTACACCTGTCATCCTTGTGAGCGACTGAAGAAGTGCAGACTCGAATTGTCGTCCTTGGTCTGTTGTGATCGTTCTGGGAGTACCAAAACGTGCTATCCAGTTTGCATAAAATGCACGTGATACCTGTTCAGCAGTGATGTCTTCGATAGGTTGTATTTCTGGCCATCTGCTGAAGCGGTCGATCATCGTGAGGCAGTACCTATAGCCTTCGGAGGTTGGTAGTGGTCCCACAATGTCAAGGTGAACGTGCTCAAAACGCTCATTGGGCACGGAAAACTGTTGGGGCGGTGCTCTGGTGTGTCGTTGTATTTTTGCTCGTTGGCACGCTATGCATTCTCTACACCATCTCTTGCTGTCTTTGTTAATGGAAGGCCACACGAATCTCTCCCTTAACTGTCTACTTGTAGCTCTATAGCTAGAATGTGACAAGTTATGTATTAACTCAAAAACAGGCTTACGTAATGGTTGTGGTATGTATGGTCGAATTCTGTCGTTCTGTACGTCGCAGTAAATTTCTGTGTTCTGTCCCGGTGGTGCAAACAACTTCAGGTCTAGTGAAGTTGAATTATGTAACAATCGCTGAAGTTCTTCGTCCTGATGCTGTGCCGCAGCCAGCCTGTCTGTCTCGATGACAGTGGGGGCTGAGATCTCTGCTATTCTCGACAACGCATCTGCCACAGTGTTTTCTTTGCCTGCAATGTGTACAATGTCGGTGGTAAATTGACCTAGAAAATCTAACTGTCGTAATTGTCGCGGTGAGGCTTTATCGGACTTCTGTTTGAAAGCGAAAGTTAGTGGCTTGTGGTCAGTACGAATTGTGAAGTGTCTGCCTTCTACCATGTACCGAAAGAATTTAACAGCTTCATATGCTGCTAACAGTTCTCTGTCGTAGGTACTGTACTTCTGCTGGGTTGGACTCAGTTTCTTGGAAAAGAAGGCAATTGGATACCAGTTGTTAGTGTCGTACTGTTCCAATGTCGCACCAATAGCAGTGTCGGAAGCATCTACTGTCAATAAAAGGGGTGCGTTGTCTGCTGGGTGACTTAGAAGAGCTGCTTGTGCCAAGTCATCTTTGCACACCTCGAAGGCGCTCTCGGCTTCTGGAGTCCAAACTATTTTTCTTTTGTCGTTCTTCCTTACATCTCGTAATAGTTCGGTCAACGGTGCTTGCTTCCTGGCTGCGTTCTTAATAAAACGTCGGTAGAAATTTACGATTCCAATAAAACGACGTAGTTCTTTCATGACTTCTGGCTTTGGAAATTTCTGGATGGCTTCAACTTTTGTAGGAAGTGGCCTTGTCCCTTCAGGAGTAATTTGGTACCCTAAATATTCGATCTCCTGTACCCCAAAAACGCATTTAGCCGGGTTTACTGCGAGCCCATACCTCTTTAGTCTCTCGAAGACTTCTTTCAGGTGTTTTGCGTGGGTATTTTCATCTGCGGACGCAATAAGAATGTCGTCGAGGTATGCAAAACAGTAGTCTAGTCCCTGTAACACTATATTGACAAGTCGCTGAAAAGACTGGGCAGCGTTGCATAAACCAAAAGTCATTTGGGTGAACTCAAAGAGACCAAATGGGGTGGTGACTGCAGTCTTTGGTATGTCCTCTTCGGCTATGGGGATCTGGTGGTACGCTCGAACTAGGTCCAACTTTGAATAAATGCTGGTACCATTAAGTTTGTGTGCAAAGTCCTGGATGTGGGCAATGGGGTATCTGTCGGGGATGGTGACAGAGTTCAACCGACGATAGTCTCCACAAGGGCGCCAAGTATCTTCTTCCTTTTTGGGTACTAAATGCAGTGGACTCGCCCATGAACTATTGGAAGGACGACAGATGCCTTGCTGCAACATAAACTCAAACTCAAGTTTAGCTGCTGCCAACTTTTTGGGGCACAAACGTCGAGGTCTTTCTGCAATCGGAACTCCGCGCGTTTCGATGTGATGCACGACCGGATGTAAAACGTCTTGGCATACTATTGTCTCTCGCGTAACTTCTGGAAACTGCACTAACAAGTGTTTATATTTACAACCTTGGGCCACTATAGTAATATTAGGAGTCTGACATGCGTACACTTTACCTATGCTACAAAGTCTCGTAGTGTTGTCGATGAGTGCTCCTCGTTTAAGGTCCACTAGAAGGTCAAAATGAAATAAAAAGTCAGCTCCGATAATGGCGTGCGACACATCCGCAATAATAAACCTCCACGTTAATTGTCTTCTTAAACCTAAATTTATTTGTAACAACTTAGTACCGAAAGTGCGTATCCTCGATCCGTTTGCTGCAAACAGTTCCATTGTTCCTGCTTTAGAGTTTGTGTTTCGGGGTAGCACTGAAACGTCGGCACCAGAGTCAACTAAAAACCGCACGCCCGTTATTCTGTCAGTCACAAAGAGGCGTTTTTGTGAAGATTCCGCCGAAGACGCCTCGCACAACGGTGGTACTCCTAGTTTCCCAGTTCATAAGTACATGGTTTGGAGCATTTTCGGGCTTCTCTTCCAAATCTTGCGTGGTAAAAACAAAGTCCTCCATTTTGTTCACGGTGCCTGGACGCCGAACGCCCTCTGTTGGTGGAACGGTGGAAACGCGTGCGCGATCGGTTACGACGGTCGCTTCGGTCGGCTTTTAATTCCTGCACCATCTTCGTCAGCTGCATAACCTGTTGTTCCAAGGCGGCCAAAGAGGTGGCGCTGCAGTTGCCGCTAGTTCCGGACGCTGACGTTGATGCAACCGCGGCGCTTGCATCGCCCGAATGCGCATGTTTTACTTGAGCTTGGTTGTGAATGGCTGAGACCGATCCGAAGGCGCCGGTAACACTTACCTCCAGCATTCTGTCGGCAATGGCAGCCATTTTGTCAATTTCGACGCCGTCACTCGCTGACAAGACCATCTGCACCTGTGATGGCATTCGCTGGAGCCATAGCGTTCTTAGGACGTCTCCAGACACCTTTTCGGCTGCTAGTGTTTTCATTTCCCTCAGCAGCTGGGAAGGGCGACGGTCTCCTAAGTCGATTTCCGTAAGGAGCTTCCGTAGCCGTTTATCGTCCGATTCAGTAAATCGACTGGTCAACTGTTGCTTCAGCGTTTGGTACTTATTATCCGTTGGTGGTGATAATATCAGATCCGAAACTTGTTGAAGGGTAGAACCATCTAACGCGGCGATTACCGTGTAATACCTTGTGTTGTCTGCCTTGATGTGGTTCGTTTCAAACTGAGCGTCCACCTGGGCGAACCATAGTCCTGGATTTGTTGACCAAAACGGGGGCAACCTCACGCTCGATGTTGAAATCCTGTTGACTTCTCCTGCTTGTTGCTCCGTTTCTGACATGGCGATGGCGTCTGTTGTTTGTTTCTTGTCCGGGGTCACCAATTGTGGGTTTATGCGGGTCTATAGTTGGTACACAGACACGAGCATTTCACACGTTTATTACAAAAATACAAACTTAACAACTGAATATTATAAACAAAACAAACATAAAATAAATGAAGCGCGTGAGAGTTGCGACACGAAGTTGTTACTCGCGGAGACCGTTAGGAAGTGAGAGTGAACGCCGAAGAACGCGTTCGGGATCTGTCCGGTTTCCGGTCCTCCAGGCTACTTCCGTCAGTGTGGCGGTAATTTGAATCTCAGGCCGCCACAACACAAAGGAAATTAGGAGAAATGTAATAACAAATCGAAGTAAAAAACGCCTAAAAGTAACAGTCTAAAGAAAAGTGCAACGTCTGGACTGAAAGGTTGCGTTCTAAAGCCAGTAGTGTTCCCCATAATCGTAGACGCTGCCACAAAAAATGTAAAATTATAGACATAAGAAACCTGAGAATAGAACCATTGACAGTCCATAGATTAATATTATGGTATGACATTGATAGCTGATACGGGATAATCACTACAAAGAAACATAATTATTTTCCAGGAAGAATCAATCATACTGAGATCTACTTTTTCAACTTCATACTTTAGAACTTAATTTAACAAAGAACTCACACAATTTTGTCGAGGTATCTTGCGCTACAACTTTCATATTGTTGTGCACATGCGTTTAATATATATTTATTTAATAATTAAGCTAATATAACAAAATCATTCATGCTGCAAACACTGTATTAATACTATTCTTATTGCTCCACATCAATCATTTAAGCTTCTCTTGTATTTAGTTTTAAAATCACATTGTCACATGAAAAGCACTGGATTTCATCTTACTTTAAGTGTTTCACCATGTGTATTTTTAGGGAGCCCTTCTTCTTACTTTTATAATCGCATTGTTCACATGAAAACCATGGAATCTCATGTTCTTCTAAATGGTTCAACTTGTGTAATTTTATAGCGTTTTTATACTTAGTTCTGTAATCGCAATGTTCACATGAAAACCATTGAATCTGATGTTCTTCTAAGTGTTTCAACTTGTGTGTTTTTAGCGTGTCCTTACGCTTACTTTTGTAATCGCATTGCCCACATGAAAACCATTGAATCTGATGTTCTTCTAAGTGGATCAACTTATGTGTTTTTAGAGTGTGCTTACGCTTACTTCTGTAATCGCATTGTTCACACGAAAACCATTCAATCTCATGTGCTTCCAAGTGTTTCAACAACTTGTGTGATTTTAAGGCATGCTTATGCTTACTTCTAAAATCGCATTGTCCACATGAAAACCATTGAATCTCATGTCTCTTTGAGTGTGTAACCATGTGGGTTCTTAGATGGACCCTATTCTTACTTCTATAACCGCATTGTTGACATGAAAACCATTGAACCTCATGTTCTTCTAAGTGGTTCAACTTGTGTAATTTTAGAGTGCCCTTATGCTTAGTTCTATAATCGCAATGTTCACATGAAAACCATTGAATCTGATGTTCTTCTACGTGTTTCACCAACATGTGTGTATTTAGGGAATTCTTATGTTTACTTCTGAAATTGCATTGTCCACATGAAAACCACTGAACCTCATCTTCCTTCAAGTGTTTCACCATGTGTCTTCTTAGAGGGTCCTTACGCTTGCTTCTGTAATCGCATTGCTCACATGAAAACCATTGAATTTCATGTGCTTCTAAGTGTATCAAATTATGTTGATTAAAGCTACTCTTGTAGTTAGTCATGTAATTGCATTTTTGACATTCAAACCTCTTATATTCACTTGTAAAAAGACAATCACTTGTCACATGCTTGTACCAACAAAGCATAGAATAGGTCTCTAAATTACATTTTCGACAGATGTAGCTCTGATTTCTTGCTTCAGTTTTTAAATCGAGGTGTCGCTCGCGTATGTGTTGTTTGAGGACTACTGCCATATAAGTTGTAAAGTTACAATTTTGACAAGGGTATATTTCTACATCTCTGGTCTTACAGTTGAAGGGTTCAAGTCCGAAGTGATGTCGTTCCGCATGATTGATCTTGAAAAACATTGAACCGGTCTTGAAGTTACAAAAGTCACAATGATAAACAATGATGTTCTTGAGATTCACATCGGCTATTTCTTTTGAGTACTCCATATCTGGCGGTTTTGTAGGTATCCTGCGTGCAGTCACTGTTAATAATTGAAACCAAATACTTTACAAAATACTTACCAGACAGCCAATAAAAAAACTTGGTCACGTTCTAACCTCAAAATGTCAAAACGTTCTCCGGGGCCAATCAGTAATTATCTAATCAGAACTGATTATTATTATCCAAAATCATAAAATAGGGACGGGTTTTTTGAAACTGAAAAAATTCCAAATATCCTCAAAAAAAATTATTCACTGCACGTGTCCTCAACAAACTTCACGGTAGTAGCAGGGATTCATGATGATAGAGAAATATATCTATCCTTGTCGGTTGATTCGGAAAGAACGCCAGAGAGCGTTACTATCGATAATTTGAGCGTAAGGGGTGGGGGCACTTTTTCCCCATAATGGGTTAATTTTTTCTATAATATTAAAAATTGATTTAGTCAGCCAATGAAATGACGAGTTACAGCGCCACCTGGTATAAATGGTTCGGAGTCCAACCCCGCACCGCACTACACCCCTGACCAGGATAGAATTGGAAAAGAAAAGATATACTGTGCAAACAATTACCAATTTTACCATGCGTTCATAATTTAGCTTGACAGATTTTGATTGTCTTTGATAGTATGATCGCTTTATTCCTTAAAATTATTTTCGTCAAAAATTTCCTAACCTCATTTTGTGGTTTCCGATTTTTACAATTGTTGCATTGGATAAATGTTTTTCCTCAAAATCGTTCGTTAATTGCAACTTGAGGAGCCTGAGTGAAATTTAAACTATTCGGTTTTTCTTCGACGAAATGATCTGAGCAACTAGAACTTTTGTGGCAAGTCTGTAGGTTTGACGGCCGAGGCTGCAAGGGCGGCAAATACAGACGCGCCACGAAAAGCCACTTTTCTCCTAATAAAACATGCTATTTTTTTTTCTTTAATCGCCGAAAATCGTCCATAAAATACGACATTTACAGTTTACTAACAATGAATAATTAAATGACATGAAAACTTTTTAAAGCTTTTTCAATCGAGCGGCAAACAAAATAACCATTTTGACGTATACAATGTCACGTTTTTCTGACGTTTGAAAAAAAAAAACATTTTTCTAATATCTAGAGAAAAACGTGTCAAAAAGTGTTAAAGGAATTAAATTGAGTTCAAACTTTATCAGAATTCGTGGATCATAGGAGCTCGAATCAGAGGTAAAAATCGAAATTTTACGATTTAGATTATCTGTTAATTAGATACATTATCTGTTAAAAAATGGATAAAAAAAATTACAGCCCACAGAAAATAAATTACTGGCTTATAATAATGATATGGAAATTCCAATATGTAGTAGGTAAAAGCTATTTATTTTTTTAAAACTCACCACCTGTTGCATTTAGTTGCTATAACAAGAAAAAAAACTATACATTTTTATTTAATAGTATATTATGATACGAGTTTTATAAGAAGCATTTAGTCGCACGCACGGGTTTAGGGCACGACGAGCGTAGCGAGAAGTGCCCTAAAAGAGTAAGTGCGACAAAATGCCTTATAAACGAGTTATCATACAGTATTTTTTCTACTTTGCCACTTTTTATAAAAAATAATCAAATTTCACAATCTAGGGAATTTCGCGGCGGTTGGCACGCTGGCGAGCTGCATTAACAGCGCCTATGAAAAAGAATTAATTTGAAACGTCAACACACTCGTATTTTTGTCCTTCCAAAAATGAGTTCTGAAGTTCTTCAATGTACGCCCCCAGAAATACCGGCTTTGGCGAAAATACCTTTAATTTGCTACCTTCAAAGTCACGCGAGGTATATGGAAAAACATACGCCCAATTTGAAAATTGGCAGAAGGAGAACACGTTCTCTACGATCTCCAAAAACATTTTCCTACCGTATGTATTTTTGTCCTTCCTGACGGCGTCTACACACAAAGTCAAGGCGAGCCATCCAGGACATGTAAAACCTACAGACGCCGTCCTAAACCAATGCGCCAAGAAGGCGACAAGTGTTACCAGCTTGTTGGACACCTCCCCCAACAAAATCGCTTCTCCTAAATGCACGTGAAGTTCCAATACAAGTGGCAAAAATAGTAATGCCAATTCACATTCATACATCATTGACAGTGAAGTATAGGTTAGGATTGTCAAGATCAAACAGAGAGATTACCAATATTAAAAAAATAAATTATACTATTTTTAATATAATTATTATAACACCGCTTTTGTCTATTATGACACGCAAAAGCGTATCGTAATAGCCTCAGTACGAACGCAAAGTAGAAAAATATTCTTACGCACTTGCTTTTTGGCAGTTTTGACATCAGAGCATGATCAACGCGTCAGTAAATAATTTCAAAGTTTTCAAAAATTAATCGAAATAGGGCTTATCAACTGTTATCAGCTGCCATTAACACTCCAGCCAATACAGGCGCAAAATACAGGAACACTTGAAGAACGTCTTTTCGGTAGTACATTACATATTACATTGAGTTGGAACGGCAAATACTGTTTTATGATCACAAAGAAATGGGTAATTTTCCCTTGGATGATATTCCACCAGCCATAATTTCTCTGGCAGACCCTGGTACAAGTTCACAATGCACCATTAGTATTGGATTGTTTCTAATTTACATTATATTCGTAACTTTTATTGTATTTTGAATTAAAATAATGCTTTTTTCCAAGATAACCTCAAGAATCTAAATGTCAAAAGAATTCCCCAAACTCACCAAAACCAAGTAGTCGGTGCTGTGTTGTCGATAGTATTTTCCGAAGAAATTGCGACGTTGGCGAGTTTTTAAGATATAAACAGCATATAATTGTAAATTACTAACAACCTACAAAAGTTGTAAGTTATTTTATTGTACGCGGCAATTTTAAATTAATAATAATTGGCTTAGAAGTGTCTGAACTCTTAGGATTCATGAATCGTGTAACAATAAATTCAAAGGATAGTTATCAGAAAATGGTGACAGAGCATTACAACGCATTTACTGCAATTGGCTGATTGTGTGAACGATACAAAATTGAATTAAAAGAAGACGCTCAACCTGTTAGCCATCCGATAAGAAAAATACCCTTTGCAATTTAAGTCGAGTTGAACAAATACCTAGAAAACTTAGAAAAAGAACAAATCATCCAACAAACAGTAGAAAGTGATGAATGGCTGAACTCCTTGGTATTCCAACCTGTATTGTTGGAAATCACTGAATACCTCAAAATGTTGACCAATGATGTGGGTACACCATTACATCAAACCAAGAACAAGACACCAATAAAGGGTTTTGTCATTACGGTGCAGTCACTTCTTGCTATTTTTGACACTTATGTGAAAAAAGAAGACGCGCCCCTAAAATATTTCCTCACATACAAGTGCAGTCATGATCATTTAGAACTTTTCTTCTGCAGTGTGAGGTAATATTACATTTTATTTTCACATCCATTAAAATCGTTGTGATTTTAACAACACCATTTAAAATTTATGCATAAAATCGGCAACAAAGCGTGTGGTTAGAGAATAGGCCCCAGGACTTTGTTTATTATGGAAATATTGAAGAATTAACACATAATTTTATAATTTGTGACCTTGACAACTGGTAAAAAAATATGGTAAAGGAAAATTTGGTAAAGTTTTTATTGTAAATGAAATATGTCAAATATTTTTTTGGTTTTAGGTTTCGCAATGGCTCCAATAATAACCCAACTGCCTACCAATTTTTTCATATATTCAAGCGACTTTTGATGCGTCACGACTTAAAAAGCGTAAATGGTAATTGTACCATTCAAGATGAAACCACCATGTTAAACGTGTCAAGTGCGAAAAAAGTAATTGCTAGCGAATTTACAGCGGAAGATGTCGCACTCATAAAAAAATATGGAGGCTCATACGATGAAATAATAGAAAATGAGCACGATTATGCAGTTACGAATCTGCCAGGAACCAGTCTGACACTTTTAACAGAAAATGTGGTTATTTACATTGGTGGATTCGTAGTGAGGAGTATTATGAAGAAAATTAAATGTGTAGAATGCATTTTATCACTTCAGACTACAAGAACATCAGTTGATGATTGTGGCTTTATGTTGTTAAATCGAAAAAATAGAGGGGGTTTATGAAAACCATCAGTGTATGTGGTGGGCATTTGTAAGTTGGTTGAGGCGTCAATCATGAAATTTTTATTATATACCAATAATAAAATGCCTATGGAGCAAAATTTTGGTGAAAAGTTTATCACCTACGAAACAATAAGATTAAGTCAAAATTTTAATTTTTTCAAGTCAGACTCGGATCATATGGCATTTTAGGTTTTATGCAATTTCGCAGAGGCAAACTGAGGCAGCACGAGGGGACCTAATAAGAAAATCTTTTTCTAAACTTGTTTTATTTAAACACCAATAAAATATTTAATTTTTTTTTATTTATTGAATTTTCGTAAAGACGACGCTGGTTAACAAAATATCCAGTCAAAAAAAAAATATATAAAATTATATTTTCACCAAAGCGAAATATTATGTTCAATTAAAAAATTTAAATATATCTAAGTCGAACTCCACAAACTTTAATGAGCGTAAAATTACAAATGGAACATGTTTCAGCAGAACACTTCTTCACTCATTAAGTTCGACTTAGATATATTTAAATTTTTTAATTTAAATTTACTCCACCTGGATTTAAGAACATTCTTCTAGTTTATATTATGTTCAGTTTCTCATTTTAGTCCATCAGCTTAAGAAGCAACTTTTGCCGCGTATTTGTAAAATTAATTTCGCAACTTTGACATTTTACATTTGCATCCTACGTTTATATTATTTTATACAATAGAACGACGTCTGACCAGTAAAATATCGTTAATACAATATGAGCGACAATCCAACCAAAATCTAACAACCAATAAAAACGTTTTTGTTTTTTTTTTCAATTTGGGCCAATTAGGATCTGATTACACTGGCAATCTTTCCATACTAAGGAGCAGATGATTACAGCGATAATTTCCGTCATTTTCTTTGGATTGTCTTGCCAAATAAAACTCGTGTTAGGAATGTTTTGGTAATTATTTTCAGTCAGTACCACTAATAGTTGTATTTAAAAATTTTCGTTACAACACCTATTCGTGATCTGACTTGACAAAAATTATTAACGGCAAGATTCCTACCACTTGTATTATACAACGAAACTTTTGGTCTGTTTGGCGCACCATCTATAGATCTTGAATCATATTAAGTTTTGTAGAATTTACCGTTAACTTCACGTTGTAAATCACAGCGTCATGTCCGCCTTCGACTCCACAGCGCAGGCTCCTGGCCTTCCTGTCATATCACTGGCCTTCCAATGTATAATTCCGTGGTTACAGTATATTCTATTATTGTTTGTCCGTCCAACAGATAGACCAAATAGCATTCAGTTCGTGGTTCGCGTTGCAGGCTGCTGATTGGGAGAGTTATGTGGCCCTACTTCGGCTAACCTGTACCTCAGAGGTGGGAGCAAAGTAGTTTCGACCTTGATTTGTCTCTTGGACAGCAGTGGTACCCAGAAAAGGGAGTTGCTACTAACTCCTGAGCCTACTAGGTTGAAGTTGCAGTACTGTTTTCGGGCTATTAATAACTTGCTTGCTTCACAAATATTTAAAATACTTAACAACCAAAGGAATAGCTCCCGAGATAGGTTCTGCTAACTAACTTGGTTTGGGACAAGCGTTAAAGAAAGACAGGAAACTAAGCATGACTAGGACAATTCAGTAACAAACTCATTTCTCCTGGTCCGTTGGATGTGCAAGCTTTTTCCATAGTGAACTCTCTATATTCTTGCCTCACTTACAGACAGTTGTCTTGTTAACTTCGGTTGTCTTTCCATCTGATCTACATGTTGTCCATTACTCTCCGACTCAGATGTACCCCAATTTAAATAATTCCACGCGTTTCAATATTCCTGCTTTTCCCTCTCAGTTGCGAAGATGTCGGCTTTGGGAGTAGATATTTCATTGTATCTGTCTGTTGTAAATTCCTGTAAACTCACTTAAGCTCACTCATCATGTACACCAGAATTGTTAAATTGTATTATTGTTTACAATTTTTCTAAAGAACTAAATTGTTACTCTGTTGAAATCATGGGAAATTGTCAGTTGTAATTTATTACTTGAACCGTTATTGTTAACATTCCAAATTGCATTGTCACCAACTTAATACGAATACACTAGAAATTGTTAACCACAGTACGAAATCATCAAGATATTCCAAGTTCAATCTTAATAAACGTTTAAAACCATAATTTTTGTGTTATCAATTTACGCTCTACTCCTGATTAGCTCTCGCCATGTATTCAAAGAATCTAGGGTTTGTTTCGTTTGGGTAAGCTCGAATGTCCCGCCATTGCTTAAAATAACACAACGTAATCATAATAATAATTTTATTGCCATAAAATCAAATAAACATGACATTGGCTATGTCCAGAAAACAAAAAAAGTAGTGTAAAGACCCAACACTAGGGAGCGAAGTGTGCTGCCTACGTCCACCTCCAAGATAAAGTTTATGCCGCTCGGACAAAGGGTTGTAAAATAGAACCGTTAGAAAGGGTACAACTTTAAATTACAATATTTATATCAGTCGAGGAGTGACGTCACCGTCTAGAGGAGTTACCGGTGCAGGTTTTTCAGAACAGTTCATATTATAACGGTCCAGTCCCACGTGTTTGTGCCGTGCGTGGCGACCCGTGCGGGTGGATGAAGGGATCCTGGTGGTTGAGCCTGATCTTGGCTACGGCCTTGGGAGGGCAACACGCCACTTTGGCCCGGATTTCACCCTAGACGGGCGGTCGAGACTAACCCACCTCGATCAATCGGCTGTGTCGTCCCGTCAGAGGGCCGGCGGGGTGAGCCCTTAGGGAGCATTGGGGCATGCAACTGCGTGGGCGGCTTCGGCAGACCGCATAGGCTGTGTGCAACAACCTCCTGGGGGCTATATCTCTCAAGTAGCCCTGGCGTTCGAATTTCGACGTCCCCATATGGGGCTCCGTGGCGGGTGGGGAGCTTGGGAGATGAAGATAAAACTCACAGTATGGAACCTCATCCCAAAGAAGACCAGGGATCGCAAGATCCCAGAAAAAAGCTCTCCGGAGCTCAAAGAAGAAAGCTGCAGGGGCAGCGGCGTGAAGGCGCCCTCCCTGCAGCAAACGTAAGAGCTGACGTAGGAGCAGCCGGACGTCTCAAGGGACAGACGACACCTTCGGGTGGAGCAGGACCGTCGACGTCCGGTGTGGCGACTGGCAAGCGATTGCGCTCCGACGGCTCCAGCCCGGCGAAAAATCGCGGAAAGCGGGCTAGGAGGGTCGAAGGCCAGCGTCCACAACAACAGCGGCAGCCGCTTGCTCAACAGCGGCAACAACTCCAGCGGCAGCCGCAACGAAGACAGGCCACGCAGGGGCGGCGACAAGCTACTGGGAGCCGAGACCCGGACCCGCAAGGACCACGGGTGACGCTAGCTACCGGGAGATGACCACCAGCCACCTTCGCATGGCGGTCATCGACCGGAAAAATCCTCGGTGCCAGCTCGAAGAGAGTAAGGCACGAATTGTGCGGGAAAAAATCGAGGGACTTTTCGTCGAGACCCTTTATGGGTTAGGACCAGAAGACCCGATCCCCGCCTTTGACGGGTGCCTTTTTGCAGGCGGTGTCCTCTAGTGTCTTCTAGTTTTCGGACTCACGTCTGGAGAAAGAAACATCCTGGCAACTAAGAGCGATAGAGTCGACTACATGTTAGGACGACTCACGCTAAAGATTGTTAGGACCCAAGAGGAGGCCCAGCAGACGCAACAGGCTCCAACGCCGCCGGTGGAACCAGCACCGACGACGATGGAGGTAAGCCCTGCTGATGAATCCTCTAGGATCCTAGAACCTAGGGAGGGGATCATAACCCCTACCCAAAATACGGACGTCGAGGACACGTCAAGTGAACTCCACGATCCTACAGATAGTGTGGATCCGGTCTAATGGCCAAAGGATCCACACTAATCCAAGCAAACCTGCACGCTGTCGGGAGGCGGCTGTCACCCTAAGTCGTCACCTGACAGCAAAGCAGATAACAATAGCCCTGCTACAAGAACCGTGGTGCGTAGGCAACCGGGTCTGTGGCATGGGCGACAAACCCACAGGGACCATCTACGTGGGGTCCCTCAAAGAAAGACCCAGAACTTGTGTTTATGTTTCAGGTCACCAAGACGCCTTCCAACTGACGGGCTACTGCAACCGGGACATCACGGCCGTGCAGGTCAACCTGGACTTTGGAGGGAATGTAATAAAGGTAGTCTTTGCCTCAGTACTGATGGTACTGATGGCTACACATTTTCCGGGCTGTGTGGTCACAGCGGATGTGAATCCGATCCAAAGCTGTCCGAAAGCCCCCTCCCTGGAGGACTGGGCTGAGGCTGCGCGGATTGTGAACCATACTAGCGTAGAATGGGCTATAAGAGCTTTCAAACCCTTCAAGTCACCGGGCGTGGACGGAATCTTCCCGGCCCTGCTACAGTGGGGACTTTCGGAGATTCTGGACAACCTCGTGATAATTTTTCGGGCATGTATTGCACTCGCATACGTACCGGAAATGTGGAGGGAGGTGAGAGTTGTCTTTATCCCCAAACCAGGGCGAGGAGATTATTCTCTCGCGCAATCTTTCCGTCCCATAAGTCTCACATCGTTTTTGTTAAAAACCTTGGAGAGACTATGCGACTACCAAATAATGGATGGGGTGCTAAGGGCCAAACCATTACACCCCAACCAACATGCATATGTTCCAGGGAAATCGACCGAGTCCGCTCTACACGAGGTGGTGGGGCGGATTGAGGGAGCCCTGGAGCATAAACTAAGACCACCTTCGATAGCGTCGGGCGAGCACTTCAGAACCGCGATGTCTCAGGAACAGTACGTGACTGGATTCAGCGGGTGCTGGACTGCAGAACCGTACAGATTAGTGTAGCGGACGCAACTACTCGAGGAGTGGTTAAGAAGGGCTGTCCTCAGGGGGGAGTTCTCTCCCCATTGCTATGGGACATAGTAGTGGACGACCTTCTATGCACACTCAACGAGGCGGGATTCTACACTATCGGATACGCAGATGACCTGCTCATACTGCTTACTGGTAAGTACGAAAATGTACTATGCGACCTTATGCAGACAGCACTCTGCCTGGTACAAAAATGGTGTAAGAAGGAGGCTCTGGCTGTGAATCCACAAAAGACAGAGCTAGTCCTCTTCACGAACAAAAGGAAGATGGGACAGCTAAGGCTGCCCTCCCTTAACGGCGTCAAACTGAAACTCTCGCAGGATGTGAAGTACCTGGGCGTTATGTTGGATCATAATATGTCTTGGAAAAAGCACCTGGAGAGCAAAATAGACAAAGCTAGCGTCGCCCTGTGGCAGTGTAGGAGAGCGGTGGGAAGGTCCTGGGGCTTAACACCCAGGATTACCCTCTGGCTCTACACGGCCGTCATCAGACCGATGCTGAGCTACGGAGCAATTGTCTGGTGGCAAAGAGTCAGACAAAAAACAACGATGACACGTCTCGGACGCATCTAACGGATAGCATGTGTCGCTGTGACGGGCGCCATGAGAACCGCCCCGACCGCAGCTCTGGAGGCTATCCTGTGTCTGCCTCCCATCGATCTCTTCGTGGAGGGCATGGCACTTGCCTCCGCTCGCAGGGTGCGGGAAGGTAACCTTTGGAAAGCTGGGAAATCAGAACGCGGGCACGCCCGCATCTTGAGCGAGGGACTCCACAGAATACCTCTCCTGGGTGCGGGATCGGACCGTATCTGTCCTCAATATGCTTTCGAAAAATCCTATGCAGTGCATATGGATACAGAAGAACATCCGAAGTTTGAGATTGCAATCTTCACGGATGGATCAAAAACGAAAGCAGGCTCTGGAGCGGGAATTCACATCCCCGAAATGAACTGCAATCTCAGCGCAACCCTAGGGGAATGTGCCAGTATTTTCTAGACGGAGATCGCGGCCATTCTTAGGGGTGCCACAGAAATCACTGGGCGCAATGTCAGTGAGAAAACGATGTGCTTCTTCAGCGACAGTCGAGCAGCTCTGCGGGCTCTGGCCAGTGGCAGGATTACCTCTCAAGTGGTACATGACTGCCATCTGGCACTGTCAAGAATGGCACTAAACAATGTCGTTGAGCTAAGATGGGTTCGAGGACATAACGGTAATGAGGGGAATGAGAGGGCCGACGAGCTGGCTCGACAGGGTGCAGCGGGAACACCGGATGGAACCGAACCGCTCATCCGACCGGCCAGTCGCTACCTCTCAAACCTGATCAAAACTGACACCCATTCTAGACACTGTGCTAGATGGGAAACGACAACAGGCTGCAGACAAAGCAAGATTTTTATCAAGAACCCTTGCTTGAAAAGAGCCAAGTCCTGTCTGCATTTGTCAAGGGACAGACTCCGCCTTTTGGTGGGCATCTGGACCGGTCACTGCAGGCTAAATAAACACCTCCACGTGATGGGGGTGGTCAACGACCCAACGTGCAGGGGGTGTTTAGAGGACGACGAGACTCTCGAACATATCCTACGGGAATGTCCGGCTCTCGCCTCGACCAGAAAGTCCATACTGGGGGAGACATGGCCCAGCTGGGCTAACTTGAGGTGTACCTCGCCTGAAACCATCCTAGCTTTTTTCGACAACGTCGGATGGCTGGATGAGAGACAGGAATGAGGGACGCGAGGGGGTGACACAATGGGCCCGCGGTGTAGTCTAAGTGTCGGTGAGGGGAGCAAATTCCCTCACACCCCTCAACACCTAATCCAATCTAACGGTCCGGATTACGGATTTTAATGTTTTATAGTTTGAATCCTTTTCTTAAATTTTCTTCAAAAGCTAACTTTTCTTAATTTGTCTATCCAATGCAATGTATTTTATCAGTTAAAGTTTTGGTAAGCCGAAGCGGCTGAACTTGACATGAAATTCTAAATATCTTTCTATCTGTGTATTTCTTCGTCTTTCATTTAAGGTGTGAGCGGTGTGTGAGAGAAGGTACCTCACTAGCCGTTCTCATTTAGTTGTGATAACAATGATCATGGGGGTCAGGGTTATGGGGTTAAGTGATGTGGGGCGGTGTTGTACTTTTAATTACTCATCCGAATACCAGTATTGTTCAACTCAAATACCAAATTTATTGATAATCTGGAAAGGCGTTCAAACTGTAACTTAGCTGTGGACCTGTGTTTGAATTCATAATAAAAGTTAGAGGGGTTTATTTATCGTAGACTTCGAGTTGTTCATGAGATTTATTTTGTCGAAAGAAAAGGGAAACACTCACTGCGTTGATTAAATTGTAATGTTTACTGATTGGATTGGTAATGGATATAGACCAACGCCGGCAACAAACCAACACTTTTGATATTATTGTGCACATGCGTTTAATAAAAAAAGATTATATATTTGTTTACATTGCCCTAAACTAATATAACAAAATAATTCGTGCTGCAAACACTGTTTTACAAACTATGCTACTCTCATTGCGACCCATCAATCATTCTGTACTTCTCCGGCGTCTTAAATGTATCATGTTCTGTGATTTTAAGTTTCCCTGAATCTCATATTCCTGTAAGTGCATTTTAAGGGAGCCTTTTTTCTCACATGAAAACCATTAAATATCATGTTCTTTTACGTGTTTCAATTTGTGTGATTTTAGAGCGCTCTTATTCCTACTTTACATGAAAATCACTGAATCTCTTTGATTACATCCACTTGTAAAAACACAATCGCTTGTCATAACATGCTTGTACCAATCAAGTATAGTATTGGTAGCTAAATTACATTTACGACACTCGTAGCTCTGATATGCACTTGTCTCAGTTTGTAAATGGAGGTGTCGCTCGCGTATGTGTAGTTTGAGGACCACTGTCAGGTTAGTAGTAAAGTTGCAGTTTTGACAACAATATTCTTCCACATCACTGGTTTTACAGTTGAAAGGTTCAAGTCCAAAGTGGTGTCGTTTCGTATGATTGACCTTGAAAAACAGGGAACCGGTCTTGAAGTTGCAAAAATGACAATGATGAACAATGATGTTCTTTAGATTCGCATCGGCTGTTTCTTTCGAATATTCCATATTTGGGGGTTTTGTAGGTACCCTGCGTGTAGTCAATGTTAACACAGGCACTGCAAGTGATTTCAGCTTTTTCACGTTGCCTCCAATTATAAAATCTGATGTAGTGAAGTGTCTTGAACATACCTACAAACGGCTATTTATTTAGCTTTACATCTAAAATTCATTTACCCTTGATTCCTTCGAAACGTTATCCAGCCTCAGCGCTCTAAACCATCGTAATTTTCTTGTCCCATTTATTGGAAACCGGTGAAACGAGATATTATCACCCGGCCTAC
This sequence comes from Diaperis boleti, assembly GCA_963583935.1. Taxonomy (NCBI): domain Eukaryota; kingdom Metazoa; phylum Arthropoda; class Insecta; order Coleoptera; family Tenebrionidae; genus Diaperis; species Diaperis boleti. The sequence goes on from OY757242.1 coordinate 14,158,108, forward strand.
TTTTGCGGAGACACACGATGCACATCATTTTGTAAAAAACAAGATAGTCCTGAAAGACAAAGACAAGCTGTACAATGGATATCAATATAATATGGTTTACAACTTACAATGAACACAAACGATCCAAAAATCCTGAAAACGTAAAATAAACACTTAGTTCAGCAGAAACACAAGCTAAAAAACAGTGACAGTGATATGGCAAATGACAGCTCACATACAAGCGTAGCATCAAACTCACATAACTGCCAACGTTACTACCCTAGATCAGTACCACCTAACTAAAGAGAATCCCTGGACTCCATCGAATCGCGCAGCATTTGCTATCGTCCTTTACACTGTTATAATAATATCTATGTCGTACTGTCGTTATGTCTGGGACAGATCTATTGAGACCAAAAACACCTACCGGAAAAACCATAAAAGATTACTGTTTGGTCATGTTCTAACCTTAAAATGTAAAATCGTTTTCTGGGCCAACTAGTATTTATCTGATTGAATTAAAATTTAGGTATTGTCAAAAATCATAAAATTGGACTGCTTACTTTAAACTGTAAAAAACTATCCTCAAAAACAATGATTCGTTACAAAACGTGTCCCAAACAAACTTCACACTGGAAGCCATGGACAATTGAAATCTAGAGAGTGCACCACGCCTGTCAACGGCCGCATTCAGTGAACGGCTAAAGTCACTAGATTACTAATCTAGGTACTTTATGAACGGGAGCGCTGTAGCGCCTGAATGCAGCCTGTGGTTGAGTACGGGTTTCTTGAAACTATCTTGGGCGAAATTTGTATACGCTGCAATTTAGCGCTTAATGTCAGCGAGGTCAGGGGTATTTTTGGGGGTTGCGTTGGTTTGTTTTAGTAATACACGGAATTGTATATAGTAAACGATTATTTTATGACGGCTAGGAAGTGCGCCACCAGGTTACGGCACAATGACAGTTGGCAACACAAACCACTAAGTTGTGGTTGGCGACATTGGGATTTAGGCGCGCTGTCACTTGTCTTTTGAAGGGTGTGGTGCCATATTCATGGAGTGTTAATAAAGATAATTATTATATAGGACCGGGTCCTCTGTGATTTTATTTTATAGTATGGTGTTTTTATACCAATTGCTTTTTATTGTTCTCATCGTTTTCTCAGTAACAAGAAAAACGCAATTGACATTATTTTGACTTGAGTACAGGTTAGAATGAAATAAGCTCGATTCCTATCATCGTCTTGGCAAGTTTCACTTTGAGTCGTTTATAAATGTAAGGCACACAACAATTTTTTTAGTTGTCTGGAAATTTAAGGTACGAATTCCTTGGATGCTCTAAATGCATATGACGTTTCTCAATTATAACAATTTTATACACATTGTGATCTTTGACCTTTTATTAACAAATTACCAACTTACATACTTTTGAACTGAATTTGAACTTTATGGCGTATGTAAAAATTATGCTACAATTTTATGTTATTCTGCACATACGTTTAATAAAAAAATATTAGGTACATGTTTGTTTACATTGCCCTAAATTAATATAATAAAATCATTCATCATAATTATATGTAATTATAATATAATCATTATCACTGTATTACAAAAAGTATTGCTCCTATTGCGCCACATCAATCATTTTGTAGTTCTCCGGGGTCTTAAAAATCTCTTGCGTGATCTAAAGTTTCCCTGGATTTCAAGTTTCTTGAAGTGTTTCACCATGTGCATTTTTAGGGAGCCTGTTTCCTCACTTTTATAATCGCATAGTTCACATGCGAAACCTTCAATCTTAGCTTCTACGTGTTTCAACTTGTGTGATTTTAGATCGTACTTATACTTACTTCTATAATTACATTGTCCACATGAAAACCATTGAATATATTGTTTTTCTATGTGTTTCACATTGTGGTGTGACTTTAGAGCATTTTTATACTTAGTTCTGTAATCACAATAGTCACATGAAAACCATTTAATCTGATTTTCTTCAACGTGGTTTAACATGTGTGATTTTAGAGCGTTCTTATACCTACTTCTATAATCACACTGTCCACATGAAAACCATTGAATATCACGTTCTTCTATGTTTGAATTGTGTGATTTTAGAGCATTTTTATACTTTATACAGTTTTGACAATCCACATCACTGGTTTTACAGTTGAAAGGTTCAAGTCCAGAATGGTGTCCTTCCGCATGCTTGACCTTGAGAAGCAGTGAATCGGTCTTGAAGTTGCAAAAATCACAACCATAAACAAGGATGTTCTTGAGATTCACAACGAGTATTTTTTTCGAATACTCCATATCTGGCGGCTTTGTAGGTACCCTGCGTGTAGTCAATGTTAATAATTGAGACCAAATGCTGTAGAAAAACCACGGAATTATATATTGGAAGGTCAATCCTGTAAAGCAAACGTACGCCAAGTAGAGCAGTGCGCAGGGAGGTTCAGACAAATGGGCATTATTGTTGTTGTGTTTCCGTAGTTTGGGACAATGCCTACTAAATGTTTGGTATGTCACTGCACTAAAACTACCAATGTGCATTTTTTTAAGTAAGTAAAGCCATTGTGATTTTATAATAAGTTATACATATCTGCCTCTCCATCTACAAGTACTATTTTTGTTTTGTAGATTTACATGAACGCGATCTCAAACTTGGTTTTCAGTTCTGGGGCGTGATCTGGGCATATCACTCGATAATTTGCTCAGAACATTTCAAAAAAGAAGATACCTATGAAAAACTAGGACAATGGTTTCTTCTCTTCTTGCCATCACTGAACTTGCGAAAAGGGAGCAGGTACTTTTGCCATGTATTTTACATTTGCAACCTACGTTGATACTATTTAATACAATACAACGATGTCTTACCAGTAAGATATTGTTAAAACGATAGGAGGGTCTGTTTGGCCCACCATTTATAAATTTCGAATCATATTAAGTACTAAATTAAAATTCAAATATTTTATTAATATTAAGTACTGTAGGATTTGCCGCTAACTTCACGTTGTAAATTTATAGCGCCATAGCCTCCCACGGTATCCTGCGCATGCTCCTGAACCACCCGCAAGCAATTGTCGACCTTAATGTATTTCTTCAATTTGGGGTAAAATATTTTCGCGCATGCCATATCACTGGCCTTCCATGATATAATTCCGTGAGAAAAGCACCTACCGGAACGACCATGAAAGGTTAGGTTATGTTGTGTTCTAACCTCAAAATGTTAACTCGCTTTCCGGACCAACCAGTAATTATCTGATTAGAACTGAAATTTCGGTATTATCTAAGATCATAAAATAAGGACTGCTTACTTTAAACTGTGAAAAACTACCAAATATCCTCAAAAACTGATTCACAACGTGTCTCAAACAAACTGGTAGCCGTAGACAATCGAAATCTAGAGAGTGCACAATGCCCGTCAACGGCCGCATTCAGCGAAAGGCAGCACTGTAGCGCTTGAATGCAGCCTGTGGCTGAACGGCAACTTTGAGCATGGCTTTCTTTAAAGTATCTTGGGCGGAATTTCTATAGCTGCAATTCAGCGCTTAATGTCAGCGGGGTCGGGGGTATTTTTGCGGGCTGCGTGGGTTTGTTTTAGTTGGAAAGGAGAAACCGTGAAAACAATTACCAATTGCATAATATGCATATTTATATTAAATTATATTAAATGGTGTTCGCAGACATGTTGGCTACAACTTGTTGTTTCAGTAAATTTATGTAAAAGTTAGTGTTAGATGGTTTTAATGTGTTTGTTTATTCATCGATGATGTGTTCTGTGACAGATAAAGAATTTTTTAAAGTTTAGTAGGATTTGTTAGCTGTGAAGAAGACGGGAGGCTTCTCGTCGAAACGTCGCTGTAGCAAATATATTTTTTAGCGGTCTTACTCATTATCTCTGATCAAATATCATCAATAATAGTTGATTTAATTTTCACCATCTTGATATCTAGATGATTACTAAACGTTAAACTTAATCATCTGTTAGGAACAATTGTTGCTATAGTTTTAACAAACGTATCTATGCAGTTATTTATCAGTTAAATTTAATCGATGTTGGTGAAACCGGCCCTAAATCATGTATTTCGGTGTTAAAAAAATCAATAACTGTGTGTTATTAAGTCTGTCCATTCCCCAAGAAAAATAAATAAATAAACAGTTGGACGTAATTAAACCTCAAATTATTATTTTTTAAATTATTAATAAATGACTTAAATTATTTCGGATAAATATATAAGGACTCATTTCTACATTTAATAGAAGAACTTGGACCATATAAAATATGAACATTGGTCACAGATCAACCAAAATACCGATTGAGCTCCGAATTTTTGCAGTTCTTTAGATATTTGCAACTCTAAATTTTTTTGGCACTGATTATTACCAAAGACGTACTGGGGAAGAATATTCAATCAATGAGTCAACAAGTGGTTAGCAAATATGTACATTATATTTTAAAAGCCCAATCACGCCAATTTAAATGTTGAAGAGCATGCATATTTTAATACACATTTTCCTAATTTGCTGTTGTAACAAAGCTATTAACGCACTCATTTTGAGTGCGTTAATATTCCATTAACGCACCCAAAATCTAGAATTTTTCTTTCCATTGGTTAGACACACTGAACCTTGCACTGAACGAAATGTCAGTGTGATTTTGTGGTTAAGGTTCCATGTAAGTCATCTCAAGTATACGTCAGGTACAGAAAAATTCAAAATTTAACAAAATTTCCTAAATTACCAAAATTGATTTTATTTGTTAAAAAATGAAATTAATATGCAAATTAGGAAAAATAACATGAAAAACGCGTTTTGTAAAACTTAAGAGCACACGTTCTTTACAGGCAGTCGTGCTGCAAACCTGAACTCGTGTCTTAATATAAGTTTTACAAAACTAGTGTTTCAATATACTATTACGACATTAATAAAAATGTCCAAATTATCTGTGATAGTAATTTATTAATTTCAATTTTATTTCATTTCATTCAACTGTTGTTTTTATTTCGTAACACTCAGGCGACACTACACTCGTTAACACACTAAAAGTCAAACTAGCATCGTCTCTGAATATATTATATTAAGTAGATATAAGAATAACAATAAAAGTAAAAGTTAAATTAACATCGTCGCGTACGTATCGACTCCCGTCTCAGAAGTGACCCATGTATGGGAGCGTGGTGAAAAAACCCCCACCCATGGATCTTGACGGTGGCCGGCGTGTCGCGATCAGCGGTCGCTATGTGCCGTCCCGTTACAGACTCCCCCTCTGGACCGACAAGACGTCCTCGTCCGAGGTCCAGTAGATGGTTGGGTCGTATGGGCTTTTCGCGGTCTTCCTCTCTTTCGGATGGGAACAACCGGATCTGGGATGTCACCTCCTTCGGGCATGCGGTAAGGAGTCAGATCTGAAACGTGATACAAATTTACCACAGTACCGTCTGTACTAGCGACTTGATAAGTAGTGGGTGACTTCCCTTTGATTATTTTGTACGGTCCGTCCCTCCTTGGGAAGTTGGAAGTGACTCCTTGAGCAGCGTTGCTCAACACGCGACTCTTGACCAGAACGAGATCTCCTTCATTGAAAGATGGCACCATTCGCCTCTTCTCATCTGCAAACTTCTTTCGTTGATCTTGAGAAAGCTCCTGAATTTCTCTGACATCTTTCATCGTTTCTGCCATCTTGACCAGATAGGGCGAGATTTCGGCAGCAAAGTTCTCCTTAGTGACGATCTCACGTAGGTCGTGATGCACGTCATCGGGACACCGTAACGCACGCCCGAATGTCAAATACGCGGGGGAATGACCAACCGACGCACACACCGCGGTATTTAACGCGAACCGTATCGCGGGTAGTTTGATCGCCCAATTCGTGTGATCGTTCTCTACGGATATCGCCAGAAGAGTCTTCAGATCCCTATTTTTTCTTTCCACCGGATTTGCCTCTGGATGATACACAGGAATGAGACTCTGATCAAAACCAAGACAAAACGAAACAAATTGCATGACGTCTCCGACGAATTGAGGTCCGTTGTCGGAGATGACTCTTCTTGGGGTACCAAACCTCAGGATGACCTCATCGATGAGCACCCTAGCGCAAGTTTCGGCCGTGGCTTTCGTTATGGCAAACAACTCGACCCATTTACTCGTGACGTCCTCCACAATAAATATCCATTGTAAACCTTCGGATGTCGTCGGCAGGGGGCCAAATAGATCAATCGCGAGGGTCTCGAATCGTAACAAGGATACTGGGGTACGCAGTAAACCAGCCGGTTTTTGATTGGACGGCTTGTATCGTTGGCATTCGACGCAACTTCGAACGTATTCTGCGATATGTTTCCTAATTCCAGGCCAATAATACCTTAAAGCGATCTTCTGATAAGTTCTTTCGGCACCGAGGTGTCCAGCCGTGGGTGTATCATGGAATTCCCTCAGTACTCGCTGCCTTGTTGCCTCAGGCACCACTAATTGCGCTTCTTCGGAATCCTGATCAGGACTGTAACGATACAATATGCCGGTACACATCACGTAGCCCCGTGCAGTCCAGTTTGGCAATTCTGGATGTCCCGGGGTCTCGAACGTATCGACGATCTTCCTAACTTCGGGATCTGACAATTGCTCGGCTCGGATTTCCTTCGGGTTTCTTGTTGGCAGGTCCACTACAAAAGAACAGAGTTCGCAACGGGGTAAATTCTCATCTCGCGGGGGTCTGGACAACGTATCCGCGACGGCATTCTTTTTCCCTGGAGCGTACGTAATCTTCAGGTTATACTGTTGCAAATAAAGTGCCCATCGGGCTAAGCGCCCTGTGGGAGACTTGAGACTCATTAGCCACCGCAATGGTTGATGGTCGCTGGCGATGGTAACCTCCGAACCTTCCACGTATCCTCGGAACTTCTCTAGTGCCCATCGGACAGCCAATGCTTCTCGTTCCGTCGTGCAATAATTTTTCTCTGCACTGGTGAGCAACCGACTCGCGTATTCGACGGGTCTTTCTTCATTTTGTTCACCTTGTAATAAAACGGCTCCCAACGCGTAACTGCTGGCATCGGTGCGGATGGTATAAGGCTTTGTCTCGTCTGCCTGCTTCAAAACCGGAGCGGTCGTCAAAGCTTCCTTTAGCTTTCGGAAAGCTCGATCTTGATCTTCCGTCCATTCCCAACTCGCGCTTTTCTTCGTCAGTTTGGTTAGGGGTTGGGCGATTTTCGAAAAATCTTGAATAAATCTCCGGAACCAACTGGCCGTTTGCAAAAACGTTAATAATTCCTTGACATTCCTGGGTGGTCGCATATCTACTATGGCGGCTACCTTCTCGTGGTTTGGCATTATTCCTTCAGGAGTGATGACGTGTCCTAGGTAAGCGATTCGTTGACACACAAAGACGCATTTCAGTCGGTTCACCTTCAGCATGTATTTGCGTAATCTTTCAAATACGGCTTGTAGGTCCGAAATATGTCGCTCGAAATCTTCCGACAAAATGATCAGGTCGTCCAGATACGCGAAGATGCATACTTCCGGTAATCCGGCACGAAAACGGTCAATAAGGCGTTGGAATGTAGCCCCTGAGTTCTTCAAGCCAAAAGGCATGCGGAGGAATCGGTACATGCCAAATGGGGTAACAAACGCTGTCTTATCCCGATCGCTAGGTCGGACCGAAATCTGCCAATATCCCGAACGTAGGTCGAGCGTGGTCATGAACGGGGTGCGCTTCGCCATGTGCAAAATCTCCTCTATCCGCGGCATTGGATAGGAGTCTCCCACAGTGATCGCGTTCAATCGACGGTAATCGACGCATAACCTAACGCTTCCATCTTTCTTCGGCACCAGTACGATTGGTGCGGCGTAGGGTGACTCACATTCCTCGATTATCTTGTCTTCTAGCATCTTGTCCAATTCTTTTCTCAGAATTTCCTTCTTTTGTGACGTCATTTTATACGGAGGGACAGAAACGGGCGGATGGTCGCCGGTATCAATGCGATGCTCCCCGTAGGGTGTGGGCTCTCCCCCTGGACTGAAAATATCGACGTTGTCTTGTAGTACTCTGGAAAGTGTCTCGCGCTTTTCCGGTGCTAGTTTAGTTCCTTCATCATCGCGTAGTGCTACAATTGAGTTGAGATGTGAAACGTCTGTCTCAAAATCTTCGAGCATCAAATCGTAGGTTTCATCATTTTCGGCGAATTTCCACAAGCGCTGTGGAATGTTTATTACTAACTTTGCGTCTTCTATAAAATCTACCCCTAATAATGTGATGTTTGATGTTGCTTCAGGAAACGCGATAAAAGTCGTCGGTACGACTTTTTGGTTTAAAGTGACACCAACGTGAAAAAGCGTCACTTGTTGGGTTTTTGAAGATCCATCTGCTAAGGCGATTTTCATAGTCGTTGATTCCATCTCAGTTGTCCTGTCTTTGAGGAGACGGAAAAGTGATGCTCCGGCGACACTTTGTCTTGCCGCAGTGTCGATACACGCGGTACCTTTCGCACCAGCGATTTCGACGTTTACGATCGGTCTTCGTCTAGGTTTTTGGATCGGTATAGTCTCAATCGAACAGAATTCCTTAACGTCTCTTCCTTTGTTTTCTGGATTGCATTTCGCACAATCTTTCCTGAAAACACCTGGTGTTCCGCATCCATAGCACTTTTGAATGTTATCCAGTTTGGGGTGAGTTGGTGGTTGACGAGTTTCTTTTTGTTTATCTTTTGAACGTGCGAATTTTCGACATTCTTCCATCGTATGTCCAAAATTTGAGCAAAATTTGCATTTTGGCCGGTTCTTGGCTTGTGAGTTCGACTTCGTTTCTGGCTTCCTAGTTTCTTCATCTTGGAAATTCTCTTCAACGATTCGTGCCTCGTCGAGTAACTCTTTGAAATCGGATATCTTGTTTCTCGGTAATTGAGTGCGAATGCGGGAAGACAGCAAACCGTACACCATGTCTAGTTGTACTGCTTCAGTAAGAGTGCCTTTGGGGAGTTGAGCGAGGAGTGCTCGCGACCTGGTAACGAAAATATCGGTGCTGGTGTTGTCATCCTGTTCGTTCGCGAAAAGTTCGCGGTAGATGCGATGCGGAGCTTTCTTGGGTCCGAATGTGTGACTGAGAGATTTCACGGCATCGTTCCAGTCTTTTAGCGTGTCTTTGACTCCTTGGAACCATGTAGCAGCGTTATCGGTTAGGACTAATGATAATCCTTTTAAGGCGTTTTTGTCCGAAACGTTCGTGATTTCTTTGTAAGTGGTTATCGCGTCGATAAATGCATTCACGTCGCTATCTTTTCTCCCGTCGAACCGAGCGGTGCATTTAGCGAATGAACCTGGCGTTAGATTGTGGTTGCCTCCATTGGTATTAGATTGTGTTTCTAATACCTGTTCTAACATGGTCTTTTGGACAGTAGACAATAGAGTGGCGAATTGTTCTGCGGACATCGCGAAAGGGGATACCGTTTCTTGTTTATCCTCTTCGTCTTTACTTTTCTTCGGCGGCATTTTGATTGTCGGGCTGGGCAAAAATACCGTAATTGCGAATTGCGTTTCTTGGCGAAACGATGGGTGTCTTTTACGATATCGAGAAATACGCGACGATTGTCTCTTGGCGACAAAATTTGCGTCGAAGTTTGTGATTTCCCGGTACGTACACGTGCGGCTGATATCTGATCTGCTGTTGTTTCGGCGAACGATTTCTTGTTAATGCGATAAAGAGAGTTGACCTCGTCTGATTTCGTGCATTAAGCGGTACGTGCGTGAGAATTGCGTTTTCCTTCCGTACTTCGTTCGAACACGATAAAATCGAATTGCGATTTGCGAAATTATCGACGGCGGGCGCGGCGATGTTATTAATTTCGGGTGTCCCGGTAAAGTTCATGCATGTAAATTGTCAGTCTTACTCCTTTTTGTCTCTCTGGGTCGTCTTCGGCCACAAAGTTGGGCGCCATGTAACACTCAGGCGACACTACACTCGTTAACACACTAAAAGTCAAACTAGCATCGTCTCTGAATATATTATATTAAGTAGATATAAGAATAACAATAAAAGTAAAAGTTAAATTAACATCGTCGCGTACGTATCGACTCCCGTCTCAGAAGTGACCCATGTATGGGAGCGTGGTGAAAAAACCCCCACCCATGGATCTTGACGGTGGCCGGCGTGTCGCGATCAGCGGTCGCTATGTGCCGTCCCGTTACAATTTCGTTTTTGTACGCAATAATATTCATAAAGACTTACTTCACCGATCGTGTATTCCGATAGTAATTAGTTTATGATTCACTCATTAGTCATAAAATAAACTATCATCCGAGGAAATCGAAAATTCGGGGAGGTCATTGCTATTTATTTGTCTTAGACAGATCTGTAAGATTTTAGTGAATACCGCGTTTGGCACTTCCATCGGTATTACCCATAGACGAAGAAAGTAAATGCCGATAACTGTAAGTCTGACAAAGAACAAACAATTAGCAGCTTGAAGAAGGGTCCTTCTAATGCTAGTGCGATCGGCTCACTGTCGGCTTACACGAACATAAGCGATGGCAGTTACAGAGTACCGATTTTGTTAAAAACCGCTACGGCTAATGCTACCAGATTCTGCTAGAGTTACAAAGTTCCTATGCTGGTCCTCTTTTAATTTTTTTTTACAGCCCAATCGTAAAAATATTCAATTTCAGCTACATTTATTAATTGAAATATGTCCTCAAAAATTTTGTTGGTGGTCCCGTGTTGTCTAAAATTAGATCATTTCTGTCCCTAATCAGATTGTATGACATTTGAACCCCCAAGTGTTTTATCATTGTATCTTTTTTTTCGATCCATTTTGAGCAAATAATTTTCTGCTTCTAGCATTTGACTCAATGAGCATGGTTCCATTGGACTTGGTAAACTAAAAATTGTAAATAAGTACAAAAAACAAATAGACCAAACCTTTTTCCTTCAAGCCAATTCAAGCCATTTCCAGTGGTACATTATCCCCTGACTGGGATGTTGATATCATTGATTCGCTAGCAGTCAATATTTCACACATAGTTGAAGTGGAAGGTTGAGGTGGTTGAGCTTCAAATAAAGCTGTGGGTTTCATTGTTTTTATCATGCTAAAAATGGAATTAATTAATACCTCAAGTAATACTAAACCTTCATTTAGTACCGTTTTTTCTTCTCCTTTATTTTAGCCTCAGGTGTTAGATAGTGTTCAGAAAACTGCTTATCTTTATTGTAAGCAAATAGAGTGGGTCCATTGCTTTTTTCGTTATTTTTAAAATGACAGCTGCAAAGCCTTGACCCTTTTGTCTTTATTTTAAGCAAATGGTCCATTGCTTTTTTTCTCGTTATTTTTAAAATGACAGCTGAAAAGCCTTGACCCTTTTGTGGGTTCATCAGTTCTTCTGCAAACACCCCCGTAAATTAACAGAACTGTCTTGTTAACATAAACTTCTTGGGGGTTGAGCTACCTACCAGGCGCGTCTCCGGTGGCGGTTAGGAGAATGAGGAGTCTTCACCAACTCTAGTTAGTGGGGGGTTAGTAGGGAGGACCAAGGTCTAAAACCCTTGCTGCGCCGAACGAAAACCTCTCGCCGCGGACCAGCTCGCGACACACGTCGTAAACCGCCTGACCTGGTAGGGGTAGTGAGGGCAGGTAATCGAAATGAACATAAAACCTCGACCGTGCGATGTTATTTTTGTGGGAATACTGGTCACATACGGCGCAACTGTCAGAAGAGGAAGTTGAGTTCAACTTTATGCAAGAACGAGTCCAAGGACGAGGCATTCATATCTGCAGTGGACAAAGGAATGTTATTTACATCAAACAGTGATGAGTGTAAATAAATTTATTCGAGATGACGTTGTCAAAGCTCGTGGTGTTCGTTCTGGACATCTATTTAAGATGATTATTCGCATTGTCAATCCTGGTGTTTCATTGTCGTCATGTTTTAGTGAAGCCAACACTGTTTCGTCGAAGGATACGTTACAGATCTGGCATGAAAGACTTGGACATCAAAATAAACGTCATGTGAGGAAGCTGCTGAGGGACCGTGAGGTCAATTTTGTGGATGAGGATAGTTTTTGCGAAGCGTACGTCGAAGGGAAACAGCATTCTAAAACATTTCTGGAGAGAAAGCAGCGTTCAACAGAACCAGGCGAAATTGTGCATGCTGATTTATATGGCCCTATGGAATGTTCTTTAGGCGGAGCAAAATATTTTCTGTGCACATGTGATTTTTCGAGATATCGAATGGTCTATTTTCTCAAGGAGAAATCCGAGACAGCGCAGAAGATAGAAGCAGTACTGAAATTGGTGGAGAATAATCGTGGACGACAGATGAAGATTTTTCAGTGCGATGGAGGAACCGAGTTTGATAATTCTACTGTAAGAAAGCTAATGTCGTCTAATGGAGTGAAACTTGCTGTTACGAATCCTTATACTCCACAACAGAACGGCTGTGCTGAAAGATCACACAGAACAATCGTCGAATTGGCTCGAACACTGCTTTTAGCGAAAAACTTGCCCAAGTTCCTGTGGGCTGAGGCGGTTAATACAGTTGTCTATATTTTAAACCAAGCTGGACCCAGCCGGATTGACGGCAAGACACCGCTGGAACTATTCGTTGGGAAAAACACAAGATTGGATAAGTTTCATGTCTTTGGAACACCTTGTTACGTTCATGTGCCCAAGAACAAACGTAAGAAATGGGACCCAAGAGGAAAGCGTGGTATTTTCGTTGGATATTCTGAAGATATCGAGGGTTTTCGAGTGTGGCACCAAACGGAAAACAGAGTGGTTCGAAGCAGAAGTGTAATTTTTGAGCCAGAAAGCACAAGAAAGTATTTAACTTTGTTCCCTGACAAATTACAAGAAGCGTCGAATCAAGAAGATGACGATTTAAGTGTAACTTCTGACGAAATGTCTTTTGTAACAAAAGAATCACCGACCAATAAGTCAGATGAAAAGAACGAGCAAATACCGGAACTTTCGTCGGATGGCGTGAAACTTCGTGATCGGCGCCATTTGAAAGCACCGAAACGACTTATTGAAATGATGGTTACGGGAATCGACGAACCCAGAAATTTCACTGAAGCTGTCGCCTCGGAGGACTCGTCACGTTGGAAGACTGCAATGGATGAAGAGATGGCATCGTTAAAAGAAAATTCAACGTGGAAACTCGTCCAACTACCTGAAGGACGCAAGGCTATTTCTAACCGTTGGGTTTATCGGAGAAAAAGAAACGTTGATGGAGAAATGATTCGATTCAAGGCTCGATTGGTGGTTCGTGGATTTTGTCAACGAGAGGGAATCGATTACACCGAAACCTTTAGTCCAGTGGCACGTTTCGATACAATTCGAGCTATACTGAGTATTGCTGCAGATGAAAAATTGGAGTTGTCGCAGTTTGACGTAAAAACTGCATTTCTATACGGATGCATTGAGCAAGAAATTTATATGGAGCAACCGGAGGGATATAGTGATGGAAGTCAACGTGTCTGCAAGTTGCTGAAGAGTCTCCGTGGTCTTAAGCAATCTCCCAGATGCTGGAACAAACGTTTCAAAGATGTTTTGATGTCCCTCGATTTTAAGGAAAGTACCCGCAGATCCCTGTCTGTATCTCCGTATTTCCGGCAATGACAAGATAATGGTGGTCCTTTATGTGGATGATGGGATTGTAGCTGCAACCAAGAGAGAGAGCATCAACATATTTCTTGGAAAATTGAAGGAGGAGTTCCAGATTACTGTTGACACCATCGGTTGTTTTCTGAACGTTCAAATTGAACGATTTCCGGATGGCTCACTTCACGTCACCCAAAGAAGGTACATTGAAGATATTTTGCGTCGTTTTCAGATGGACTCAGCAAATCCAGTGAAAACTCCAATCGAAAAGTACGAGACCGTGGAGGACGTAGAAGCATCTGATAGCACTAATGCACCTTACAGAGAAGCTGTGGGATGTTTAATGTACCTGGCCGTTGCAACACGACCTGACATCGCTTTCGCCGTTGGTTATGTATCAATGTTTCTTGAAAAACCCAAAGAACGTCATTGGTCAGCGGTTAAGCGCATATTTAGGTATCTACGTGGTACAAGTACACTTGAAATTCGATATAGTGCTCTCGGAAATTCTCATCTTGAGGCTTATAGCGACGCAGACTACGCCAGTGATCCACACACTCGTCGTTCTGTCAGCGGAAGTGTTTTCAAATACAGTGGTGGAGCTATCGTTTGGGCGAGCAAACGACAACAGAGCGTATCGTTGTCGACGACTGAAGCTGAATATGTGGCCGCCAGTGAAGCATCCAAGGACGCTGTTTGGATTACTCGACTCTTTAGTGAAATTGCACCATTGAAGACAACACCTGTGCTCCAAGTAGACAACGCAAGCGCCATAAAACTTGCAAAGAACCCAGCGTTTCACAAAAGATCGAAACACATTGATGTTCGTGCTCACTTCGTGCGAGAACTGATCCAAGAGGGAAATCTGAAAATTGAGTACGTCGCCAGTGAAGATCAAATTGCCGACTTGCTGACGAAACCAATCCCAAGCACTCAGTTTCGAAGATTACGGCATAAAATGGGCTTACTACTACCCTGATCATCTGATTATTTAATCAAAGAAATGTGGAGATTTCAACGTTTTAGGGGGAATGTTGATGTTAAAACGTTGAAATTCGCCGTTTGAATATGTATAGTTAGCTTTGATTAACTGTTTTCAGGTTGTTGTTGTTAGTTACTAAATCTGTACAAAATTTGCACTTCAATAAATATAGTAATTGTCATCATATTGAATATTCCAATAACCAGTACCCCCTTTACTTCAATACAGGGCACCAGGCGAAGTCTGTTGTATGTAGCCTTCTTTGCGTAGAGAGGGCACTGCGCAAAGTGACCACCCTTTCCCTCCTACTCGTGGGACCATTTATGGATACCAAAATTAAAAATCAAAACGCACCCCTGGGAGGAAGTTCCGAAAGGATGGATCCACCCAGGAGATTGTCCGGAGCTGCCAGAAGACGGCTTCAGAAGCCGTAGAATACTGCGAAGAAACCCACACGCAGCTAGTGCTCTGTTGCGATTCCAATGCCCATCACTCTAGTGTGGGGAAGTTCAGGGACCAACAGAAGAGGTGAGTCACTTTTAGAATTTGTTATTAATAATAAGCTAGAAGTAGTTAACCGCGGTAACGAAGCTACCTTTATCACTGCGACAAGGCAAGAGGTTATCGATATAACGATAGTGTAACGTTGCCTGAGCCGGGCGGGTTCGAGGATTTAAAGAAATATTCTGGTGCACACCGTAATTACAAACTTTTATTAAAAAAAGACTAACAAGACTAACTATGAACAGACTCACAATATCACGCGCTGATCACTTGTTCACGACGCTACCAATCGACTGACTTGCTCCGTTGTTTGATCCCTTCTTATACCGCTCCCTTTGTTCTCGATTTCTTCTATTCCCGGAATCATGAGATCATGTTTCCGACGCAAAGGATTATTCCAGAAGAATGAGATCAGTCTCTTGTACGAGCGTGGTATAGCATGAGATCACCGCCACAGAGTCTTCTAGAGCATCCCATGTGAACAATTATTCCCAGACGTTCTCATGTGGACTATTCCAGATTAATTACGCTACCATACGTGGTGAGATCATCATGACATCATCCGCTTCCGGCCGTCGCGCCGTGGTCTCACTGCCCCCCTTTTAAAGATTGTTCGTCCCGAACAACCTACTGAAATCCTGTTGATTTGTCCCGGAGTAAGGTGCCAAACGATCCAGGTGAACCACCTTCATCTTGGCTCGGGGATTGCGTTGAATCCGGTACACTACGTCGTTGATCCTTTTTACAACCGTGTACGGGCCTTCCCAACTGTGTTGTAACTTTGGGCAGCGACCTTTCTTTCGCCGAGGGTTGAACAACCATACCAAGTCTCCATCACTGAATCCTGCCGAATTCACCCTCAGATAGTAACGCGTCTTCATCCGGTCGTTCGCCACGCGAATGTGACTGCGCGTTAGTTCATGTATACTGGACATGGCTTCCTGTAGTTTGTCTACGTAGTTTCCCACGTCCTTCCGCTCTTGTCCCGGTGATCCGAAAGCCAGATCGCATGGTAGACGCATTTCCCGTCCAAACAGAATCTTCGCCGGTGTCTGGTGGGTCGTCTCGTGAATTGCCGCTCTGTACGCTAGCAGAAACAAAGGTAGACGCCGGTCCCAGTCCCGCTGATGTTGATCGACCACCTTGGACAAGTGTTGTTCCATGGTCTTGTTGAAACGTTCGTCATTCCATCCGACTGAGGATGCAGGGGTGTCGTCCTTGTCTTCCGTACACCCCATAGTTCGCAGACGCCCTGGAACACTCCAGATTCAAAGTTCCGCCCTTGGTCCGAGTGCATTTCCAGTGGAAGTCCGTAGCGGCAAATCCAATTTTCTACCAACGCCCTGGCAACCGTCACAGCTTCTTGATTGGGTAGGGCATAGGCTTCCGGCCACTTGCTAAAGTAGTCGATGACCACCAGTGGTAGGAAACGGAGCTGCTACGTCGAAGGCTATTCTCTCGAATGGTGCTCCAACGTTGTACTGCTTCATGGCTCCCCGACTACGCGTCTGTGGACCGTTGCTCGCCGCACAAGTATCACATTTTCGACACCAGCTCTCGATATCGTTTCGAACGTTCACCCAATAGAAGCGTTCACGGACTTTCCCCATGGTCTTATTCACGCCCAGATGTGCGCCGGACACTCCACCGTGGATTTCTCGCAAGATCTCCTTCACGCGACACTTGGGCAAAACCAGTTGCATCGTCACCGACTTTCCGTCTGCACTCTCCCATGCTCGCTTCAGCAGGCCATTTTCCACCTTCAGTGAATCCCATTGGGCCCATAGTGCTTTGAGAGCAGGACTCTTGTCCGAAATGTCTTGCCATTGTGGTCTCTGATTTCCGTTCTCTTTGCTTTCCAAAATTGCACTAATCTCGCTATCTCCAAGTTGTTCTGCCCTCATCTCCGCCGTTGTCCACCCATCTTGAGGTTGCAGAACCAATTTCTTCACGCCCTCGAATTCTTTGGATGCCTCTCTCCGACTGCAATGTTTGCAGTCATTCCGACACGGCCTCCTAGAAAGTGCGTCCGCATTCTGGTGTGATCTGCCTGGTCGGTGTTCGATTTCAAAATCATACTGCTGCAGCCTCTCCAACCATCTGGCTGTCTGTCCTTCTGGATCCTTAAGGCTTAACAGTCACCTCAACGCAGCATGATCCGTTCGGATTTTGAAGTGTTGACCGTACAGGTACTTGTGAAAATGTCCTACTGCATTTACGATCGCCAATAACTCCTTCCTCGTAACGCAGTAGTTTCTTTCCGGCTTAGAAAGCACCTTGCTATAGTATTCGATGACTTTTTCTTCGCCTTCCTGTACCTGCGAAAGAATTGCCCCGATACCGTTGTTACTGGCGTCTGTATCCAGGACATACCGCCCCTTTACTCTCGGGTAAGACAGAATAGGACCCGTGCACAGCGAGATCTTCAAAGTTCTAAACGCTGCTTCAGAGGCGCAAGAAGCTTCTCAGCTGGTGCTTGTCCCTTGGTCGTGGCCACTCACGGACGGCCGCGATCTTGTCCGGATCTGTTTGTACTCCGCTGGGCGAAACCACATGGCCCAAGAACTTCACTTCTGTCTGGAACAATCGGCATTTCTTGAGATTGAGCTGAAGGTTGGCATTCCGCAGGCGGCTGAAGATCTCTTCCAAAATTTTCAAATGTTCTTCGAAGGTTCTTCCAACTACCATGACGTCATCGAGATACACCAAGCAGGTTTTTCATGTCAGCCCTAGCAGAACCAGTTCCATCAACCTCTCAAAAGTGGCTAGAGCGTTGCAGAGTCCAAATGGCATGACGTTAAACTGGTAGAGACCGCTTCCAGTCGAGAACGCCGTCTTCTCTTTGTCATCGGGGTGGATCTCAACTTGCCAGTAGCCGCTCTTCAAGTCCAGGGTTGAAAACCACTGCGATCCCGACAACATGCTTAGAGTGTCATCGATACGTGGCAACGGATAGCTGTCCTTCTTAGTTACATCATTCAGCCGTCTGTAGTCAACGCAAAAGCGAGTGAAGCCATCTTTCTTCGTTACCAAAACAACTGGTGACGACCACGGACTTGAGGAGTCTTCAATTATTCCGTCTGCTTTCATTTTGTCCACCATCTGAGCCATTTCTTGGTGTTTTGCGAACGGAAGTCTTCTTGGCGGTTGTCGGATCGCAGCAACATCTCATGTGTTGATTCTATGCTGCACCATGTTGGTTCTGCCGGTGGTTCAGTCTTCGGTAGCAAAGATGTCATTCTCCTTGCGGATAAATGCCATGGCCTTCTCTAATTGATGGTTCGTAAGGTGTTTCCAGTCTTCTAGGAAGAGCTTCACCACACTCGTCCGTTGAGCCTCTTTTCTGTTACACTCAACAGGTTGTTCTTCGCAACGGACGACCCGTAGTACAGGATGGTATAGTCCGATCGTCTGCCCTTTCTGTAGTGTAACACGACTTTCACCTAAATTCGCTACACGAATAGGAATTCGTCCGTTAGCCTCAACGAGTGTTCTTGCTACCATGATTTGTGTTTTTTGTGTCACGTCCGGGATGGTGCTCACGTTCGGTTCTATTATTCCAGTCCGGTATCCCCCAGGGTCTTCTTCCAACTCTGCCAGCACGATCTGTTCCGAGTTCTTCTGTACACGGACCGTTTCGGAGACTATCACTTTCACTTCGTCGGCGGATGGTATCGCAGAGTGCAGGGAGATTTCTTCGTTGCCAACTAGCAGCATGCGATTCTTGATGTCCAACACGAATCCGAACTTCTTCATGATGTCAAGACCCAAGATGAAATCGTCCACTATATCAGCCACAATAACTTTGTGAACGAACTCGAAACTCCCCAACTCGAGCCTTGCCTCAACTTCTCCGAATACTCGTGCTGCTTCTCCCGTTGCTGTTTTAGCACCAGGTCGCTCTCTGCCAATTGGAAATTTCCCAGAGGTTTGAAGATGTCTGGTCTTTCGATCGAGACGGTCGCTCCGGTGTCGACGGTCATAGAACAGCCAGCTCCGTTGATTCGACCCTCGAGCAACAGACTGTCGTTCCTTCTTCGTAACTGCGAGACAGAGATGACCCTAGGGGCTTTTGTGGGGCCAGCTAGCACACGCCCCAAACCGCTAGCTGGACTGGTCTCCTCTTAGGTGGCCCACTTTCCCACGATTAACGCATCTGGGCCTGCCTGTCATGCTTCCGTGTCGCATTTCCTCAAGCAACGTCTTTATTTCTCGCAGCAGGTCGTTTCCGTCTTTCGGGGCTTCCTCCATAGTTACTGCTCGCAGACGTTGAGCCGCCGGACGACAAGCGTTTTTAGCCGCCTCGAACTCCAGGGCGTGCACGAGGGCATCGGCGCATTTTTGATGTCTACCTAGTCTCAACATTTGCTGCAACTCACCGTCGCGGACCCCATCAATAAACGCGCTTGTTCCAAGTTGGTGGTGGAACTCGCTAGGGGCGCTTGGGTAGGCCAGATGTACCAGTCTCTCAACGTCCGCCGCAAACTCCTGCAGGCTTTTGCCATTCTTCTGAACTCGTGACTTCAGCTGTGACTGGTACACTTGGTTCAAGTGGAGGTCTCCATACCGCAGCTCGAGAGCGTTGACCACGGCGACGTAGTTCTTTTGTTCCCTCTCCGGGACGGTTTGCAGCAGTTGAAGAGCTTGTCCTCGCAAAGATAACACCAGTGCAGTGGCTTTCCACTGCACTGGTGTTACTTTCCTTTCCACAACTTGAACCTTCTCTTCCACGTCTTTTTTAAAAGTGTTTTGCAAAATGTCCAGCTGATCGAAAATTATCTTCTGTTCCTCTTGTCGTCGATTTTCTTGTTCTTCTTTTTCTTCTTGTCGTCGCTTCTCTAGTTGTTTTAGAAGTGCCATTTGTTCTTTCCTTTCATCTTGTCGTCTCTTTTCTTGTTCTTCTTTTTCTTCTTGTCGTCTCTTTTTTTGCTCTTCTGTTTCTTCTTGTCGTCGCTTCTCTAGTTGTTCTAGAAGTGCCATTTGTTCTTTCCTTTCTTCCTGTCGTCTCTTTTCTTGTTCTTCTCTTTCTTCTTGTCCTCTCTTTTCTTGTTCTTCTTTTTCTTCTTGTCGTCTCTTTTCTAATTGTTTCAGAAGAACGGCCATTTGTTCTTGTAGAGCCTCCATGGTTTTACTTCTGGTGACTCTTCCAGAAGGTTGCTTTGACATGCGTCACGTACCGGTTGGTTCGATGTTTCTTCTTTTTTTTTACGTCCGCTTCTTTAAATCCCACTTCTGACACCAATGTAACGTTGCCTGAGCCGGGCGGGTTCGAGGATTTAAAGAAATATTCTGGTGCACACCGTAATTACAAACTTTTATTAAAAAAAGACTAACAAGACTAACTATGAACAGACTCACAATATCACGCGCTGATCACTTGTTCACGACGCTACCAATCGACTGACTTGCTCCGTTGTTTGATCCCTTCTTATACCGCTTCCTTCGTTCTCGATTTCTTCTATTCCCGGAATCATGAGATCATGTTTCCGACGCAAAGGATTATTCCAGAAGAATGAGATCAGTCTCTTGTACGAGCGTGGTATAGCATGAGATCACCGCCACAGAGTCTTCTAGACTTATGAGAGCATCCCATGTGAATAATTATTCCCAGACGTTCTCATGTGGACTATTCCAGATTAATTACGTTACCATACGTGGTGAGATCATCATGACATCATCCGCTTCCGGCGGTCGCGCCGTCGTCTCAATAGGTACGCCGTTTGTGTGCCGAGTTATTCGTGAGTGGCATGTTTCATCTGAACCTACGCTCTCAGATCCCAGGCACGTAAGATTCGATATTAAATCCCCGCCGGAGACGGTCGAAAGGTACAGAAATCCAAGAAACTGTGACTCCGGCGGGAGTAGAAATCATGAACGATTGCAACAGCCATAAGGAGAGCTTATGAAAGCAACTGCCCACTCAGAGAGAGAAAGGTCAAACGGGAGACCAAGTGGTGGAACCGTGAACTTTCCGAGATGAGAAGGTAGGTACGGAGACTGTTTAACAGGGCCAAAATGACCGGGAGATGGGAAGAATACAAGACTTCCCGCCTAGAATATGGTTACGCAGTGAGGGAGGCGAAAAACACATCATGGAGGAAGCACTGTGAAGAGATCGAAAGAACTCCGGAATGTGCCAGACTCCAGAAAGCCTTGCTGAGGGACAATCGGTGTTCAGGCTCCAACCCCTTCCACCCCTAAAGTGGTTGAAATCTAAACTAAATTAGTTGAAATCAAAAATCGATGCATCGATCTAAAAACGTGTTTATCAAGTTTCAAGATTTACATTTTCAAATTAAAGAATTAGATGAAACGCAAGCAGTAGAGCAAGAGTTAATTGACTTTGAAAACGATTACTACAAAATTGTCGCGGAAGTAGAAACAATGATATCGAAAGCAAATAAAAATCAAGTCGAGTCAGCGCCAGCGGCGGCAACATCTCAGGTAAAACTCCCCAACATTCAGTTGCCAATTTTTTCCGGATTGTTCACGGAATGGGTCACTTTCAAGGACACGTTTTCAAATTTGGTCCATAATAATGCAAGCTTAGCACCAATTCAAAAGTTTCACTATTTACAATCAAGTTTAGAAGGTGATGCACGCCAAAACATCGAGCATCTAACAATTTCCGATAATAATTACGCCACAGCATGGAAAATTCTAACAGATCGGTATGAAAATATTCGATTAATCACGTCGCATCATGTACGCGCACTTTTTAATCTAAATCAAACAAGCGCCAAAGACCCTAAAACGTTACGTCAATTGCTCCAAACAGCCACACATTTAAAGGTGTTAAAGCCATTGAAACGACCCACCGATCAGTGGGATGATTTGCTCATTTTCATCATCACCTCCAAATTAGACCACAACACGAGTCTCGCATGGGAATCTTTGTTGACGAACAAAGTTCCTACTTACAAACAATTGGAAGAGTTCATGACACAACGGTGCCAAACTCTCGAATCACTTCAATTACTGACAAACACTAGCATCGTCTCGCAAAAACCTGAACAAAAACTAAAATTTAACATAGGTAATTCTCGTAAATGCATATTCTGCAAACAATCTGAGCATGAAATATTTAGGTGTAAGGAATTTTTCGCGTTATCAACTCTCCAAAGAGCAAATGAATCAAAGAAATTAAAGTTATGTTTAAATTGTCTTCGTGAAGGCCATCGCGTTGACACCTGTCAGTCCAGCGGCTGCAGAAAATGCAATAAAAAACACAATTCACTTTTACACTTTGATTTCGACAACAACCAAAAACAAACGACTCTATCAACTCCAGGTACTTCCAGTAATCACTCAGAATCAAATTCTCATATAGTCATTTTGTCAACGGCTCTGGTAACAACATACGATTTTCATGGTCAGCCTTGCGAATTAAGAGCTTTACTTGATTCCGGATCACAAGCAAACTTTCTAACTGAAAAAGCAGCAAACAAATTAGGTATTCCAAAGAAAGACATTCATTTGCCCATAACAGGAATAAATCAAAGTTCCAGCATTGCAAAACAACTTGTCAATCTCAAAAGTCACTCCAAAAGCATTTCATTTTCGGCAACTTTATCATGTCTAATTTCCAGTAAAATCACAAAAAATTTACCGATCGTTTCTTTCAACCCATCAAATTGGAAAATACCACACAACATTATTTTGGCCGATCCAAAATTTAACATTTCATCAGACATCGATTTAATAATCGGCAGCGAAGTTTTTTTGAAACTCTTATCAGTCGGACAAATAACAAATAAAAACGGTCCAGTATTTCAAAAAATCAAACTGGGTTGGATTGTAGGAGGTCGCATTCCTTCATTTCCAACCTCAAATACATTATGTAATTTAGCAACAATTGAAAACGACGTGAAAAGGTTCTGGGAAATCGAAAAATTCCAAACATGTGTCACTGCCCAAAATTCAGGTCAAAATTCCTGTGAACAGCACTTTCAATCGTCATACTGTCGCCAATCCGACGGTCGGTTTATGGTAAAATTACCATTTAAGGACGGAAAACCCTCATTAGGATGCAGTAAAGCAAATGCCATAAAACGATTGAAAGGGATGGAGCGCAAATTTTCAAACGACCGGAAACTACAAGCCGCTTAAACCGCCTTCTTATCAGAATATTTGAGCCTGGGCCACATGCAAGCCATAAACGAACCCAAAGAACCCGACAATTGTTATTACCTACCCCATCACGCGGTTTACAAACAAGATGCAGGTAATAAAGTTCTCCGGGTTGTATTTGATGGTTCCGCGAAAAGCAACAACGGATTATCAATCAACGATAATCTTCTCGTGGGAGAACCACTCCAGCAAGAGTTGTTCTCCATTTTAATTAGATTTAGAACACATCGCTTTGTATTTACGGCAGACATTGCAAAAATTTATCGGATGATTGACATTCATCCGGAACATCGCGATTTTCAAAGAATAGTGTGGAGATTTCATCCAAATGAGCCAATCAGGACTTATCAGTTAAAAACAGTTACATACGGAATGTCATCTTCACCCTTTCTTGCAATTCGGTGCTTAAACGAATTAGCTCACAAAGAGGCAGCAAATTTCCCCGATTCCTTCGGCATAATTTTAAAAGATTTTTACGTAGGCGATCTACTTACCGGTGCGTCCACAACTCAAGAATTAGAAAAGATTCGCGAAGAGGTTACAGAAATTTTACGCAGGGGGGATTTGAATTGCGCAAATTTAGGAGTAACGTAAAACCAACGCAAAACGAAATGGAACAAAATGCGTGCAGCATCTTGCAACAAACAAACAAAAAAACGCTAGGCCTTCTGTGGAACAATGAAAGTGACACAATCTCATTTTCAAAAACTAACATAAATTCCACTCACAAGATCACAAAACGTTCGGTGCTCAGCACAATAGCGCGATTGTTTGATCCCATTGAATTAATCACACCAATAACAGTCACAGCAAAAATTATTCTACAAAAAATATGGACCTTAAAATTAGATTGGGACGAATCACTTCCCGCTGATTTACACACAGCTTGGGTAAAATTTTTAAAAGAATTTCATCTAATTAGCTCATTTACTGTTCCACGAAAAATAGTAAGCGACACAAATATTATTAAAATTCAAGTGCATGGGTTTAGCGACGCAAGTCAAGCTTCATATGGTGCGTGTGTGTACATCAGATGTACTGCACTTAACGGAACACATACCAGTACTTTAGTTTGTTCAAAAAATCGCGTTGCACCTTTACATTCAACCACAATACCCCGCTTAGAACTGTCTGCCGCAGTGCTGCTTGTTCATATAATCACAAAGTTAAAAACGATTATGAATTTAAATGTATCCGAATACTTTTATTGGACCGACTCACAAATTGTTCTAGCGTGGATCAAAAATGACGCACACAAATTAAAAGCATTTGTCGCGAATCGGATTATGCAAATTCAAGAGGCTACAGAAGCGTCTGACTGGCATTACGTTAACACGAAGCAAAATCCAGCAGATGTATTGTCTCGGGGAACCACCCCAAAACTATTACGGGAACCATCTGTCTGGTGGTCAGGGCCAAGTTTTTTTAGTAAAAAACGAATCCGAATGGCCAATTCTAGATGTGCGCCAATTCAAACTATACCGGAGTTAAAGACGGTATGTTTAAAAGCAAACATAGTTCCCAACAAAATGGAATTACTCACGAAATTCTCATCGTTCACTAAAGAGTTCTTAGTTTTAGTTTACGTTTCATTCACAACACGCGAAATTCAGTAAAAAACGCAGGGCACTTGTCCTGCGCAGAAATGCAAGCAGCCCATAATTTTATAATTAAATCGATTCAACAAGAAACATTTTTCGATGACATACACGCCCTTAAAAAATGTTCAAAATTGCCGCAAAACAGCAAATTAATAACATTAAATTCTTTTCTCGATAAAAACGGTCTTTTGTGGGTGGGAGGAAGCCTACGGCATGATCAGAAACATCCCTTATTATTGCCCAAAAGTCATCACATAACATACTTAGTGATCAATCAAACACACAGATCAAATTTGCATTCAGGTTGTCAAGGCACTTTGGCAGCAGTGCGAAATAAATACTGGCCCATTGCCGGAAGAGACGCAGTCCGTAAAACAATTCACAAATGCATAACTTGCTACCGAGCAAAACCAATCACCAGTGAACAGCTGATGGGAGATTTACCTGAAATGCGTGTAAAGCCAACGCGCCCATTCTATTGTACAGCCATTGATTATGCAGGCCCGTTTACACTAAAAAATGGTCACGGCAGGACCAATCGAAAAATTAAATCATACATATAAGCGTTTTTTTTATTAAAAAACCACCACCTGTTGATTTATGTTGGTTAAACAAAAAAAAAACTAATTTGAATTTCACGCGAGATAGTTGGTATTTGAGAATAGTTGTCAATGCGACTGCGTTTGTTGTCACGCATGTCAGTTGAAAAACAAGAAATCTGTTAAATTCAAAACTAAAAACTTCTTTAGTCAACTGTGTCGCAGAATTTGAAGAACTTTCCCCGTTTTTATCAAAGACGAGATTTTGAGGTAATTTTTAGAAGCTCAAGTACAAGTCACAATCAATAGGTATATTTTAGATTTCGAGATCAACTGTACGCCAGATATACAAAATGTGGGTCCCTCATATCTGTTGTATGACATGGGTGAGGTTTCTTACTGGATGGGCAAAAAGAACTCGATCAATGCCTTTCGGAATTTCAATGATTTCGTCAGAACATACAAAACATTCATAGATATGACAAGACCCATGTCAGAAGAGGATACCACACCGAGATATGTATGACTTTTGTAAACCCTTCGAGGTAGTCATACCGGGAAGGGAGGAGAGGGTCGATACCCGGAAACTGAGGAGTAACAACGGAACCATCTGGTACACGGATGGGTCCAAGACAACAAAGAGCACTGGGGCAGAGGTAGCCGAAGAAGCACCGGGGGATGACATGAGCATCACCCTAAGCTCCTTGCAACCGTGTTTCAAGCAGAAATCACTGCGATTGACATTTGTGCCGAGGAAATAATGAGGAGGGGCTGTGCAAACAGGCGAATCTACATTATGAGCGACAGTTAGACAGCGCTGAAAGCTCTATAGAGTGTCGAAGTAAGCACGCTCCAGAGCTGTGAAAGAATGTCTCGAATCGCTTGTGAAACTGGCAGAACACAAGAGAGTGACTCTGTGGTGGGTGCCGGGACACAAGGGATTTGAAGGAAAATGAAAAAGCTGACCTCCTAGCCAAAGAGGGAGCGAAAAGACGTTTTATAGGCCCAGAGCCCATTTGTGGGATCGCACATGAGACCGCAAAAAGGATGATTCAGGGCAGAGAACAGAACAGAACAGAACAGAGAACTATATCCATTGGAATGACGTTCCTGGACAGAGACAATCGCGGATGTTCATAGAAGGCCCATCGAAGAAGCGGGCAGAGGAAATCCTGCGATTGAGCGGGAGACAACTCTTCACGGGACACTGCTGTCTCATGAAACATCTCACCACAATCGGGGTGAAGCAAGATCCTGATTGCAGCATGTGCAGGGAGGAGGAAGAAACTCCACTACAGAGTGTCCAGCGCTTGAGACGGGGACCTGAACAACACTTTGACGCAAAATGACCGCGGCCTCCAGTACAAAAAGTGTGACACCAACGTTGACAGAGAAGGGATGCAATTGGATTCCGATTTTAGTCTTTGTTCAGTTCAGACCTCTTAGGAGAGAGTTTCCATTTTTATTTAAGTTAAATCAACAAAGGTTCACATGCAGTTTTGTTAATAATTTTTGTTGTTGTTCCGTTCTGTGTTGATTTGTGTTAATTGTTATTTCAATTTTATTTAGTCTTCGTTGTCAGCTGTTGATAAGTCGGGTAGAAAAGTGTCTAGTGCCAGATTTGTGTTCGAAACAAAGGTAAAGCTTTAATTACAATATTTAATAAGTCGAGGAGGAACGTCACCGTCTAGGGGAACTACCTGTGCCAGGTTTTCAACTAATTGATTTTATAACCGCCGGAGTACTGATTTAAATTCAAATGAGATAGAGAGGGGGGGATTAAGGCGACGCTACGTTGTAACGGTCATTTTGGTTTGTTTGGAAAAGGAAAAGATGGTGGCACGTGGGTATTATTTATTTGTAGTCGAAGTGATCCAAATTTCATTTAAATGATAGTTGCGATGTTTTACAGTTTGAATCATTTTCTTAAATTTGCTTAATAATATTAAAAGATTCATAGACTGGTATTCAAATCACTTCAAAAGCCATATTTTATGGTTTTCTCTATCCCATGCGATGTATTTTATCAGTCTAAAGTTTTGGTAAACCGAAACGGCTGAATTTGACTTGAAATTTTGTGTATCTGTGGTTTCTATCTCTGTATTTCTTCGTCTTCAATTTGAAGTGAGTGTGGTGTGTGAAAGAAAGTACCTCGCTAGCCGTTCTCGCTTAGTTGTGAGAGTGCCGATCGTCAAGGGTCGGGGTGAGGCGGTTAAGAGATGTGGGTCAGTGGCGTACTTTTAATTCCTCATCCGAATACCAGTATTGCACAACTCAAAGACCAAATTTATTGATAATCTGGAAAGGCGTTCAAACTGTATAACTTAGCTGTGTACCTGTTTCTAAAAGGGGTTTATTTCTTGTAGATTTCGGGATTGTAAATGAAATTTATTTTGTTGAAATTAATTGTATGAATTAACCAAATTATTGTTAAAAGTCATGAAATCAACCACCATTGTTAAACAACCATCAAAAGTTGTTACTAGATGAAATGTTCAAACATTCAATTATTAATCAAAAGTTCGACCATAAAACCTCTAAAGCAAATACACCCCCCTCCCCCCGACGCCTACGCTCCTGCATTCAAAGAACCTGGTTCTGGTCTGGTAGGTTTGATTTGAATTTCGCGCCACTGAGGTCTTGTCAAAAAAGAACAAAACGTAGGTCCGCTCTTCTGTCTTTGTCTCTAGACGATCACGATTCACTGGCCAACATTTTCAATTTCGCGGTTTGTTTCAAATTTTCAAATTTGACATTTCGTGACGTCATTGACATTTTATTTGTCGTTTAATTTCAAATTGTTGGCGGGAAGAGCCTACAAAGAACCGAAAAAATTTACAAGTTTCCCGTAAATTGTTATGTTACAACCAGGAGCCCAACACGTTGTTGCCATTTTAACCTAAATCTATATATTTAACCCTATGACTTCCTAAATTACTTAAACTAAACCATTTCACAAAAATCCAAGTACCTAAACAAAAGTGAGGAAACGGAAACCCGAAACTGGTAAATTAAGTCTCTATGTTTCACTCACACGATAAAAAAAACTCACGACAAAAGCACCTTAAGAACTAAGCGTTAAATGAGAAATAAGTAGGCATCGAAAGTTTGTTGACATCCAGCGTAATTTTTAGGTTAGGTTGTGACGTCACACTATTTGGGCGTATTGTTTCAAATGAAATATCGATTTTATTCGAGATAAACTCCAGTCGCAGGCTTCAATCAAGATCTACAGCGCTGCCGTTCGTTGAATGTGACCGTTGATAAGCGTAATGCACTGTCCAGATCAACAATGTCTATGCGTACCGGTGTGAAGTTTCTTTAGGACAAGTTCAGTGAATCATTTTTTTGAGGTTATTTGGTAGTTTATCAGTTTCAATAAAGCAGTCCATTTTTTATGATTTTAAATAATACCGAAATTTCAGTTCTAATGAGATAATTACTGCTTGGCTCGGAAAACGATTTAACATTTTGAGGTTAGAACATAACCTAATCCTTTGGTAGGTGTTTTGTACAGTATTCGATTTCAATTATTAACAGTGACTACACGCAGGGAACCTACAAAGCCGCCAGATATGGAGTACTCGAAAGAGATAGCCAATGTGAATCTCAAGAACATAATTGTCTATCATTGTGACTTTTGTAACTTCAAGACCGGTTCAATGTTTTTCAAGATCAATCATGCGGAACGACATCACTTTGGACTTGAACCTTTCAACTGTAAAACCAGTGATGTGGAAATCTACCCTTGTCCAAATTGTAACTTTACAACTTATATGGCGGTAGTCCTCAAACGACACATACGCGAGCGACACCTCCATCTACAAACTGAAACAAGAAATCAGAGCTACGAGTGTCGAAAATGTCATTTAGAGACCAATACTATGCTCGATTGGTACAAGCATGTAACAAGCGATTGTGTTTTTAGAAGTGGATATAAGCGGTTTGAATGTCAAAAATGCAATTACAGTACTAACCACAAGAGTAGCTTTAATAAACATAATGTGATACACTTAGAAGCGCATAAGATTCAGTGGTTCTCATGTGGACAGTGCGATTATAGAAGTAGGCAAAAGGTCAATCTAAAAAGACACATGGGTACACACTTAAAGGAACATGAGATTCAATGGTTTTCCTGTGCACAATGCGACTATAAGAGTAAGAAAAAGCTTTCCCTAAAAATGCACATGGTGGAACACTTAAAGGAAGATGAGATCCATTGGTTTTCATGTGGACAATGCGATTATAAAAGTAAGCGTAAGGACGCCCTAAGATCACACAAGTTGTTTAACCACCTACAAGAACATGAAATTCAATGGTTTTCATGTGCAAAATGCGATTATAAAACTAAACGTAAGAACAACCTAAGATCACACAAGTTGCTTAAACACCTAGAAGAACATGAAATTCAATGGTTTTCATGTGCACAATGCGATTATAAAAGTAAGAATAAAGGATACCTAAGAAAACACGAAGCGAAACACTTAAAAGAAGATGAGATCCAGTGGTTTTCATGTGGACAATGCGATTATAAAAGTAAGCAGAAAGGCCACCTAAAAATACACATGGTGAAACACTTAAAAGAACATGAGATCCAGTGGTTTTCATGTGGACAATGCGATTATAGAAGTAAGCGTAAGGACACCCTAAAATCACACAAGTTGTTCAACCACCTAGAAGAAGATGAAATTCAATGGTTTTCATGTACACAATGCGATTATAAAAGTAAAAATAATGGCTCACTAAGAATACACATGGCGCAACACTTAAAGGAAGATGAGATCCAGTGGTTTTCATGTGGACAATGCGATTATAAAAGTAAGCAGAAGGGGGCGCTAAACATACACAACATGGTGAAACACTTAAAGGAAGATGAGATCCAGTGGTTTTCATGTGGACAATGTGATTTTAAAAGTAAATACAAGAGAAGCTTAAAAAAACACAACATGAAACACTTAAAACACCGGGGAAGTACAAAATGATTTATATGGAGCAATAAGAGTGGTATTTTTGAATATTAATACAGTGTTTGCAGCATGAATGATTTTGTTATATTAGCTTAATTATTAAATAAACTCAAGAGCATAACTATAGCACCACCCTCAATTTTCCCGATTTCTTCCCTAAACATTCAGTTCAGATAATATGGCTTTAGAGAATCATAAAACAATCAAGAAGAATAATAATCAACAAGTGTAATGCCGGTTGTGAACAAATTGTGCAATTTTAAATTACAAAAATAAATTAAATAAAAGCTGGCTGTGGCCCGGGCCATGTCACCCACTGTCTAACATAAATAATCGATTATTGTTATCAACAAAAGTCAGTAATTTGTCAGAATCAAGTTCAAAATGCCTCGTGGTAAAATCTTGGCTTTTCAAAGTGAAAGGCTAAGTCTCCGAAAAATTGCTCGAAGAATTAATCGGTCGCATAAAGTTGTGTCACATTATTTAAGAAACCCTGCTGAATATAGAACAAATAAAACGGGCGGCCCAAAGAAGGTTTCGCCCAGGACTGAGAGAAGAATGATTGCCACAGCAAGTAACAGTTTGAAAAGTTGCAAAAGAATAGGTCAAGGATGTGGAGCGAATGTCCCACGATGGACAATAAGAAGAATTTTGAGTAAAAATGAACACATTGAGATATCCCGATTCAAAATTAATACCATCCAAGAGAGCTGCAACCCGTTCACCGCCAAAGTGTGACAAATGCCCTGGAAGCCTAGCCTTTAGCGACCGTTACCGCCCGAGATGGATACGCTAGAGGGAGCTGTCGGAAGTTTCGGTGGGAACGAGGAACCACGCTTGAAAGGGCAGCAGTGGGTGTTCTGCTTCCGTGGAAGTTACACCACGTTATTTTTATTCGCTAAATTCGCCATTTTGTTAAAGCATAGTTATATCTCCACTGTTGAGCTTCCTTTTGTTGTAAAAGAATTGTACGCGTTCGTTCGACTTCGAAAGGGAGATCCATCTCGCGGAGGTTCCAGTTTTGTTTAGTTCGAGTCAGTTAAATTTCCACCGTCGCGTCCTTAAGCCAAGTGTGGTGATTGTATTCCTGGAAATAAGGTAACCATTTGCTCTATATTTTTCTTCCGACTCGCCGTCCGGAGAGGCCAGGAAATTGACCGACGTTTATTTCATGTGCATCTCGGAATTCTTTAGGTAAAACCATCTCAAATTTTACAGTTAGCCCGCCATTTTGGACGCTAGGACGTCATAAAACTCGCCATCTTGAAAATGGAGTCGTTCCTACTTTGCACCTACATGTCTTGTAAAGAATGCAAGCCTTTGTTTAAAATAATGTTCACTATTGCTACTGGAAGTCTTCCGTGAGCTCCTGAATTTCGTATCAGTTGCCTTCAGCCCTTCTTTTTTCTGCAGTAGCATAAATTACCAAGCTGATGAGTCACAGGTACCCCGAATAACCTGCTAAAGTCGTTGTTGTAATTTGTTTTTAGTTATTGTTGTCAATTTCGGAAAGTTCCAATGTGTTCTAGATTGCCACTCAGATAAATTTGTTAATAACTACCTGTCTTTCGCTATGAGGCCGACAGCAGCTTGCGGTTGTTACAAAGCTATTTTGGACTCTGTTGACTTGAATTAACCAACACTGAGTAAGAACCGATGAATAAAGGGCAAACAGCGGCAAAAAGCCATGCTGAATGTCAGGGGTTCTGAAAAGGTGTCTTATCGTTGTTTTGCGGCCCCTTGCGATTTCTTGTCGTTCGCTGTTAACTGACATCTAGCGCTTATTCGCCATCGTGGAAGCCAAAGATCGGTTTTTAGTGTAGTTTGTGCATGTTGTAATGTTGTAGTTACATTGTGCCCCGTTCCGTGTTGCGCCCGCTGATGTCATCGCATTGTATCCGTGTCAAAATGGCTTCCAAACCAAACGTTGCGTTACTGTATATTTGATTTATTGGGTTGTTTGTTCGTACATGTTTCGAGACAACAGAGCGACCAAATAGTGTTCAGTTCGTGGTCCGCGTTGCAGGCTGCTGTTAGAAGGACTTAGGTGGCCCTACTTTCGGGGATACCTATGCCCATTGTCTCTTGGGTGCATAGGGGCCCAGAAAAAGGGAGTTGCCACTAATTCCTTGAACCTACGAAGTCAAAGTTGCAGCACTGTTTTCGAGTTACTGACAAATTGCTTACTTCACTAATCTTTAAAATACTAAATAACTAAAAGAATAGTCCCTGAGAGAAGTGCCGTTAACTTGGACTTGGTTTGGACAAGCCTCCCAGAAAGACCAACGTAACTATGTCTAGGAAAATTCCGTAATAAACTCATTTCTCTTGGTCCGTTGGATGTACAAGTTTTGTCCCCAGGATAGTAAGCTCTCTATCTTATCTGGCCTCACTGACAGACAATTATCTTGTTCGCTTCGCTTTAATCTTTCCATTGGATCTACCTGTGTTCCACCACCCTCCGACTTATGTACATGCACTCCACTTTGATAACGCGTTTCAAGATTCTTAGCTGATCTAACCTCACTCATCATGTACCGCAGGATTGTTTAATTGTATTATTGTTTTATTATTTGCCGCCAATTGTTACTCTGTTGAAGTCATGTAAAATTGTCCGTTGTTATTTATTATTTGGAATCATTATTGTTATCATTATGAAATCGCATGTGTACCAACTTAATTCGAAAACACCAGAAATTGTTAACCACAGTACGCAATCACTAAACTCAAGACACTTCAAGTTGTTCAAACTGAATAAACATTTGAAACCATAGTTTTTGTGTTATCAATTTGCGCTCCACTCCTGATTAGCTCTCGCCATGTATCCAAAGAATTTGGGGTTTGTTTTGTTGGGTAAGTTTGAATGTCCCGCCATTGCTTGTCTTGTAAAAAAATCACACAACGTAGGGTTCTGCTTTTTCTTTCATTGTCTGACGATCATTGGCCAACCTTTTCAATTTCGCGGTTTGTTTCCAATTTTCAAATTTGACGTTTGATGACGTCATTGACATTTCATTTCATGTTCAAATTCAAAATGTGGGGGGTTTCCACAGAATAGTACGTCAAAAATTAAAAAAGCTCCAAGACTCCTTCCTCGACACAAAACCGCCAGGTTGGAATTTGCCCATCAGAACATGAACCGCCACTGGGAGAACGTAACTAAAGAATTTGCAACAAATTTCTGTTTTTTTGAAACATTCTTTTCAGATATTTTTTTCTGATGTTCCAGACGGATTTAATTGTTATTGGAGATGTTAGGGGAACCTGCCGTCGATTTAATTCTGCAGGCTGAGACCCACACCACGATGATGTTGTAAAAAAGACTCCGGTCGTGCACTTAATAATTTTAATTAAAACACTTTAACAACTACATAACAATCGAATGAATCGTTCTGACAAAAATATGTAACACTAAAATTAGGGTGGTACTGGTGGGGTGGGATGCAACCCAGGTACCAACAAACGCCGTTCCAAGAATACGGGGAACGGACCACTAACCATGCCGCCCCCGTTGAAAGGATGGCTTTCAAAATTAACAAAAATTAAATTGTGCGAATGAATACAAAGGATGCAGAAACAGATGCAAAGACAAACTGAACAATATACAGTAAAAGCAAAACGCTGGTACAAAGGAATGCTTGTACCGATAAAATTGATCTAACAAACGTTATACAATAAACAATACATGTGAAAAATACATAATTATAGCCTAATTAACTGAAAAGTTATATACAAAAAACGAACAATGTCCGCGCACAACAGAAATGTCCCTAATAACCTATTACATACTTGTTTACACACATCGCGAAACCTTATACCTTGTCCATGGGCAAAACACACACTTGTCCGATGGCTCGTTTATAGAGTCCGCTTGCAGTTTGGACGTACACAACACGTACCACACCATCACTTCCTGGGTACAGTTTCGCCACGCGCCCCATTTTCCACTCTAGTGAATGGATGTTGTCTTCCTTCAGGATAACCATGGTGCCCTCCTGAATGCTGCTCTGGCTCTTGGTCCATTTGTTGCGTTGTTGTTGCGTTAAATATTCTTTGGACCAGCGCCTCCAAAAGTCTTGCTGTAGTTTCTGGACGAACTGCCAACGGGAAAGTCGATTGTCCGGAAGATGGCTTAAATTTGGCTCAACAATGGCGGTTAATCGATCACCAATTAAAAAATGACCTGGTGTCAATGGCTGCAAGTCCTCGAGATCGTTGGATAAAGGGGTGAGGGGTCGCGAGTTTAGGCACGCTTCATTTTGCGTTAATACCGTAGCCGTTTTTCTTTACGTAATTTACAATTTTTACAAAATCTGATGCAATACGCGATTACTCGTTGTAGTTTAGTGAAGCTTGAAAATTTGTATAAAACATCAAAACGTTCCTTTACGCAAGTAATTGTAGTTATGATTTTTCATTCAGGGATTTCATCGTCGTTGTCATTAATCTCATTAATTTGCACAGATTCAGCCAATTCCATTTCATTCTGGACCAACCAAGATGGCCTGTGCCACCGTACCGACATGTTTTCACTCCTCTTCGCTGGACAAACTTTGAATGATTGCGACGCGGTTTGCCACAAATACCTTCCAAGTGGAAGGACTGGCGTTTATCCACGCTAGGACAATTGTTGAGTCCGTCCAGAACCTGATGTTTTTGATATTCAAAGCTCCCTTAACTTTAGACATTAGTGTTGCCAACAATACGGCAGCACATAGCTCGAGGCGTGGAATTGATAGGGTTTTTATAGGCGCGATCCGAGACTTGGATGCTACTAGATTTGATGTTATCGCTCCTGTTGCGTCAACTGTTCTTAAATATATACAACAGCCGTATGCTGCGTTTGTGTAATACGTACTGCATTGGCGTTGCACCTGAAATGAATTTTCGTGGTATTTTAAACTGGTTTGAACATTGAATTTGTTGAATGTACTTCGTCCACATGTTTTGGATCTCATTTGGAACGCTTTCGTTCCAGTCAAGTTTTGCTACCCAAAAGCTGCTGCATCAAAATTTTTGGAATGACTATGATGGGACCGATTAAACCCAAAGGATCGAATAACTCTGCGGTTTTTGACAGTTCGTTTGGTTAACTTTGTGTCTTCACTGTCCGTTAACAACCTAGAGGCATATTTCAAAGTGTCCGAATTGAAATCCCTACCTAGGCCAAGTGTTTTAGCTTCCGATTGTTTACATAAATCGACATTCTCGCAACTAGTGTTTTTGTTTACGTTTTTTAATAAAGCCGAATTATTTGAGGCCCATTGCCGTAGCTGAAAGCCAGCGCTTGACAAAGCCGCGTTCAATTGATTTTGTAACTTTAATGCTTCCTCCAAGGTGTTCGAGCCTGAAAGCAGGGTCATCCACGTAAAAATCATTTGTCATTGAATTGAATGCAAGGGGGTATTGAGTCTTCAGATCAGTTGCAAGTTTTTGGTGAGACTTCGTTGCCAAGTATGGGGCACTCGCTGTGCCATATGTGACCGTGTTTAATTCAAATATGCGTACTGGTTCGTGTGGTTCATCGCGCCACAAAATTTGTTGATAACGTCGATCATCATGTACCCATATTTGTCTATAAAATTTTGCAATGTCTGCACTAAATGGTACGTTCTGAATCGCAGTCATATGGAAAAAATATCTTGTTGAATGGTGGGTCCCACCATCAACAAGTCGTTTAATGATGTTCCGTTCGTGTCTTAGGCAGATGCGTCAAACACAACTCGCACTTTCGTTGTTTGACTCGACTCTTTAATTACTGCATGGTGCGGTAAAAAATATGTGTGTTTTGTTGAGTTTGACGCTTCCTGCTGTAATAACCCTTCTTTACATAACCGCCACATTTTGAATTTGAACATGAAATGAAATGTCAATGACGTCACCAAACGTCAAATTTGAAGCAAACCGCGAAATTGAAAAGGTTGGCCAGTGATCGTCAGACAATGAAAGAAAAAGCAGAACCCTACGTTGTGTTATTTTTTTGACAAGACAAGCAATGGCGGGACATTCAAACTTACCCAACGAAACAAACCCCAAATTCTTTGGATACATGGCGAGAGCTAATCAGGAGTGGAGCGTAAATTGATAACACAGAAATTATGGTTTTAAATGTTTATTAAGTTTTAGTCGGTTTGTGCTTTTGAGTTTTTATGATCTCGTACTGTGGTTAACAATTTCTAGTGTCTTCGTATAAAAGTTGGTAACAATACAAATTTGAAGGTTTTAACAATCATGGCTCAAGTAATTCGATTTTAACAATTAACAATTTAGTTCTCCAGAAAATAGTAAACAATAGTACAATCTAACAATGCTTGTGTACATGATGAGTGAGGTTAAGTTAGCCAATTTCATTTCACTATGAGCTTTTGTAGTTTACAGAAATTTACAACAGACAGGTACAATAAAATATCTGAGAGGGAAACACAAGAATATTGAATCGCGTGGAATTATATAAGTTGGGTGCCTGTAAGTTGGAGAGTGGTGGACCACATGTAGATCCAGTGGAAAGACTAAAGCGAAGTGAACAAGACAATTGTCTGTCAGTGGAGCCAAAATTGTAGAGAGTTTACTATCATGGGGGCAAAACTTGCACATCCAACGGACCAGGAGAAATGGGTTCATTACGGAATTTTCCTAGACATAGTTATGTTGGTCTTTCTTAAAGGCTTGTCCAAACCAAGTCCAAGCGGCACTTCCCTCGGAGACTATTCTTTTAGTTATTTAGTATTTTAAATACACACCCCACAAAAATTATCGCATCACCTAATTTTTCTTCTTTTATTTCAATAAATGACATCCCACGTCAATGATTTTTACTGGTAATATCGTTCCTACATTTTTAAATCTTACCTGCATAAGAAGCACATACTTCAAGTAATGATAGTGCTTTTTTTGATTTTTGAATATAGCGGAGAACTCCACTGTTTTAAAACTGTAAGTTATAACTTGTTTTGGGGTTCTTGTTTGATTAATGTTGAGATAAACAGAAAAAAAAATCAATACGAATGTTAACCAACGAGCTTCTTTGCCCCTTTTCCTACCAAGAAGCTGTACGGACCATCATGCGATTAGACGATAGTCGCAGTATGCGTTATATGGCACGTACTCTAGAAGTGCATCCTTCCACTATCAGCAGGAGTGCAGCACGTTTTAGGGAAACTGGAGAATATGGTAGAAGGCCGGGACAAGGAAAAAATGAGGTAACTATCCCAAGAGACGATCGTTTTTTGCGGTTAACAGCTCTACCTATTAGACATTGTACGGCGAGAATGCTGCAAAATGAACTTTTAGCAGCCAAAAATTTGTAAATTTCGAAACAGACAGTTAGAAATCATCTACGAGAAGATGATCTGAGGGCTCGGGTGTCTGTACTTTGGCCTCTTCTCGACAGGGTACACCGAACTTCTCGGTTACAGTTTGCTCGAGAACATGCCCATTGGAATATCGATGATGGCAAAACGTAGTGTTTTCACATGAGTCTCGTTTTTCTTTATATGCATCTGATAAGCGAATTCCAGAGTACAGACGTCCTGGAGAGCGTTACTTTCAGTGCAATTTTCGACCTCATGTTCCATTTGGGGGAAGTTCAATAATGGTTTGGGGAGGAATCTCTGTGGGGGTGATATGTAATTGGTTTCGTTACGAAGTGCTTGTATAAATGAGAGACGATATATTGGGGACATTTTAGAGCCTCACGTGGTACCATATGGACCTTTTATCGGGAATAATTTTCTATTCATGCACGATACTGCTAGACCCCACATTTCTAGAATTCTGCAACAATACATGGAGGAGGTAGATTTGAGGGTATTGCAGTAGTCTGTGATAAGCGCCGACCTAAATCCCATTGAGCATGTATAGGACCATCTTCAGCAATGTTTGTTAAATCTGCAAAGAGCCTTTTCTGGCCTACAAGAACTTGAGGCAGTTCTTATGCAAGAGTGGGAAAATCTACTCAAAATTACATTGGTGACCTTATAACAAGCATGCCCAGAAGAATGGAACCTGTTATTCGTGGCAGGGGTGGAAATGCACCATATTAGTTTGAGTGTTAATTTTTGTTTAAGTGTTAAAAATTAATTTAATTTCGTCTTTAACAGTTTTTCAAAATTTTTTTATTGCGTTTTATTTCGACTACTAATACAATTTATATAACGGTGGAATAATTATTTTTTTCGAAGTCGGTTGACAAAAATACTGGTGATGCGATAATTTTTGTGGGGAGTGTATTAGTGAAGCAAGCAATTTGTCAGTAGCCCGAAAACAGTGCTGCAACTTTGACTTCGTAGGTTCAAGGAATTAGTAGCAACTCCCTTTTTCTGGGTCTCTATACCCAAAGAGAAAATGGGCATAGGTATCGCCGAAAGTAGGGCTACCTAACTCCTCCTAACAGCAGCCTGCAACGTTGTCTCGAAACATGTACGAACACACAACATAATAATAAAATATATTGTAACGCAACGTTTGGTTTGGAAGCCATTTTGACACGGATACAATGCGATGACATCAGCGGGTGCAACGCGTAACGGGGCGCAACGTAACTACAAACATGCACAAACTACACTAAAAACCGATCTTTGGCTTCCACGGTGTCGAATAAGCACTAGATGTCAGTTAACAGCGAACGACAAGAAATCGCAAGGGGCCGCAAAACAACGATAAGGCACCTTTCAGAACCCCGCAATTCAGGTGTGACATTTTGCCAGCTTTTACCTTTTGTCTTCAGGTCTTACTGAGCGTTGGTTAATTCAAGTCAACAGAGACCAAAATAGCTTTGTAACAACCGCAAGCTGCTGTCGGCCTCATAACGAAAGACAGGTAGTTATTAAAAATTTTATCTGAGTGGCAATTTAATTATGTTAAGTTAGAGAATCACTTTGTTTCAAATTGAATGCGCCTGCGGTTCGGACTCGGTAACTAGAAATTAACAACACATCTGAACTTTGTGAAATTGACAACAATAACTAAAACAAATTACAACAACGACTTTAGCAAGTTACTCGCGGCGCCTGTGACTCATAACTTTGGTAATTTAGGCTACTGCAGAGAAAAGAGGGCTGAATGCCACTGATACGAATTTCCTGGGTGCACGGAATACTTCCAGTAGCAATAGTGAACATTATTTTAAACAAAGGCTAGCATTCTTAGAAGACATGTAGGTGCAAAGTACGAACGACTCCATTTTCAAGATGGCGAGTTTTATGACGTCCTAGCGTACAAAATGGCGGGTTAACGGTAAAAAAAAACAGGAGAACTCATAGTGGAATGAAATCAGATACAAACAAAGAGTCAAGCGTTAGTTACGTCTTGCTGCTTCTAACGTAAAAAATGGAATGGCCTCTCTCTGTGCAATGGCGGCAAGTTGTTTCCCCTTCCACCTAGCAGAGAGGCAGGGATGCCAACCGACGTTTTAACCCCAACAAGTCCACTTTGTGTTGCCAACCTCATGGGTGCTGCTAACTTCAGAAGAGCTTGCCGGATAGGCAACTCGAAGTTCTGTTGTGCGTCGCAGTTGATGTATCTTGAGGATATCTCACTGCATGTGATTTAAATCCTTATACTCGTGCATGAATTCTGTGTACGCTTGCTTGAGCTCGATTTGATTTGTTAATTTATTTATGTTCACAATTATAGAATCGTTTAAATGCCGTTTTTTTGTTCGAACGTAATTGATGTGCCTCATCTTTAAACGTTAATGGCACTATAAAACGTCCGTCTTCACCGCGTGTGACAGTGTTTTCAAAATGTTTTTCACAAGCAATTTCTTCCCTTGATAAATTATTGCTACATGAAGCTTCCTCTAATTGCCAAAA
Source organism: Diaperis boleti (assembly GCA_963583935.1). NCBI lineage: Eukaryota > Metazoa > Arthropoda > Insecta > Coleoptera > Tenebrionidae > Diaperis > Diaperis boleti. The sequence goes on from OY757242.1 coordinate 14,198,197, forward strand.
TTTGAGTAATTGATTGTTTAATTCTGATAAGGAGGCATTTGACGGCTTATTTTTTGTTGTTGGTCCCGCAAGAATCCATCCTAACGCGGCTTCTTGTAAAAATGGATGATTTGCGGTGCCTTGAATGGCATTGCTGTAGATCAGTCCCCAGAATATATCCACACCAAACAGGACGTCTATTTTCCCGCTGATATTGTAATTAGAATCGGCCAGTTGAATTGAATCTGGCAGCTTGAACACTCCCTTATCGAAGCTTACCAGAGGGAGATTTTGCGTTATTTGCGGCAGTACCAGACAATTATTGTTTGTATTAAAGGAGGAAACGCGCGACTTAAAATGTATTTTGGTCGTATGCAAAATTTTACAATCTTTTTTATTTATCCCAGACACTGGAATGTTCGTTTCCTTTAAATTGCGATTGAGCCGTTTACAACAGGCGGCGGTTATAAACGACGATTGAGAACCGGCATCCAATAAAACCCGGGCCTTTTGGAAGTTCCCACAATTATCCTTTATCAGAATTACCGCGGTGGACAATAAAACTTCCGATGTCTTTGCAGATGTTTGGGCTTTTTGGGCATACTCGCCCAAGTAATAGTGAAGAGAATTTTGAAGACGAAGAAAGAGTTCTTTAAATTTCAGTAGATCCGCCAGCTGTTTTGTCAGACCAGTTAGCATCAGAAATTCGTTCCAAATCTTCGACTTCATTTATACAAAAAAATTAGAGGAAAATCGATGAAAAAAACTCGTAGGGCATGGTCGACCAATGTCTGCTATTGGCGAAGAGTTTTTAGAAGAATTGAAAAAAACAAACAAAAAGAAATAAAGTTAGAAGAAAGAAAACTTAAATTTGAAGAAGCTAAATTCAAATATGAACGTTTGTGTTTGATGTTTCTAATATATATAAATTAATATGTAGTTACTTATTTGAGCAAAAGATTAATCTTTAATTATAATGATTTTGTTTACAGTGCAAACAGGGGAACGTAGTCATCTCTCGCTACTCTTCCTAAATGAAGCAAATCATCATTGACTGCAACATTGTCATTGTGATTGATGTTATCATATTCGTCTTCATCATCATGAGATATCCAGATTCAAAATTAATTCATCCAAGAGAGCTGCAACCCGTTCACCGCCAAAGTATGACAAATGCCCTGGAAGCCTAGCCTTTAGCGACCGTTACCGCCCGAGATGGATACGCTAGAGGGAGCTGTCGGAAGTTTCGGTGGGAACGAGGAACCACGCTTGAAAGGGCGGTGGGGGTTCTGCTTCCGTTGAAGTTACACCACGTTATTTTTGTTCACGAAATTCGCCATTTTGTTAAAGCATAGTTATATCTCCACCGTTGAGCTTCCTTTTGTTGTAAAAGAATTGTACGCGTTCGTTCGACTTCGAAAGGGAGATCCATCTCGCGGAGGTTCCAGTTTTGTTTAGTTTGAGTCAGTTAAATTTCCACCGTCGCGTTCCTAAGCCAAGTGAGGTGATTGTATTCCTGGAAATAAGGTAACCATTTGCTCTATATTTTTCTTCCGACTCGCCGTCCGGAGAGGCCAGGAAATTGACCGACGTCTATTCCATGTGCATATCGGAAATCTTTAGGTAAAACCATCTCAAATTTTACAGTTAGCCCGCCATTTTGGACGCTAGGACGTCATAAAACTCGCCATCTTGAAAATGGAGTCGTTCCTACTTTGCACCTACATGTCTTGTAAAGAATGCTAGTCTTTGTTTAAAATAATGTTCACAATTGTCCCTGGAAGTATTCCGTGAGCCCCCCAATTTCATATCAGTTGCCTTCGGCCCTTCTTTTCTCTGCAGTAGCCTAAATTACCAAGCTGATGAGTCACAGGCACCCCGAATAACTTGCTAAAATCGTTGTTGTAATTTGTTTTTAGTTATTGTTGTCAATTTCAGAAAGTTCCAATGTGTTGTTGACTTCTAGTTACAGGGCTCGCGCGTTAAATTCAAAACAAAGTGATTCCCTAACTCAAATTAACTAGATTGCCATTCAGATAAATTTGTTAATAACTACCTGTCTTTCGCCATGAGGCCGACGGCAGCTTGCGGTTGTTACAAAGCTATTTTGTACTCTGTTGACTTGAATTAACTAACACTCAGTAAGAACTGAAGACCAAGGCAAAAACGGCAAAGCGCCACGCTGAAGGTCGGGGTTCCAAAAGGTGTCTTATCGTTGTTTTGCGGCCCCTTGCGATTTCTTGTCGTTCGCTGTTAACTGACATCTAGCGCTTATTCGACATCGTGGAAGCCAAAGATCGGTTTTTAGTGTAGTTTGTGCATGTTGTAATGTTGTAGTTACATTGTGCCCCGTTCCGTATTGCGCCCGCTGATGTCATCGCATTGTATCCGTGTCAAAATGGCTTCCAAACCAAACGTTGCGTTACTGTATATTTGATTTATTGTGTTGTTTGTTCGTACATGTTTCGAAACAACAGAGCGACCAAATAGTGTTCAGTTCGTGGTCCGCGTTGCAGGCTGCTGTTAGAAGGAGTTAGGTGGCCCTACTTTCGGGGATACCTATGCCCATTGTCTCTTGGGTGCATAGGGGCCCAGAAAAAGGGAGTTGCCACTAATTCCCTGAACGTACGAAGTCAAAGTTGCAGCACTGTTTTCGAGTTACTGACTAATTGCTTACTTCACTATTCTTTAAAATACTAAATAACTAAAAGAATAGTCCCTGAGAAAAGTGCCGTTAACTTGGACTTGGTTTGGACAAGCCTCCCAGAAAGGCCAACGTAACTATGTCTAGGAAAATTCCGTAATAAACTCATTTCTCTTGGTCCGTTGGATGTGCAAGTTTTGCCCCCATGATCGTAAACGCTCTCTACAATCTGGCCTCACTGACAGACAATTATCTTGTTCGCTTCGCTTTAGTCTTTCCATTGGATCTACCTGTGGTCCACCACTCTCCGACTTACATGCACCCCACTTGGATAACTCCACGCGTTTCGATATTCTTGTGTTTCCCTCTCAGATGTTTCATTGTATCAGTCAGTTGTAAATTCCTGTAAACTACAAAAGCTCAAGGGTGGAATGTATTTAGCTGATCTAACCTCACTCATCATGTACCGCAGGATTGTTAAATTGTATTATTGTTTATTATTTTTCTTAAATTGTTACTCTGTTGAAACCATGTTAAATTGTCCGTTGTTATTTATTATTTGGAATCATTATTGTTAACCTTATGAAATCACATGTGTACCAACTTAATTCGAAGACAACAGAAATTGTTAACCACAGTACGCAATCACTAAACTCAAGACACTTTAAGTTGTTCAAACTGAATAAACATTTAAAACCATAATTTTTGTGTTATCAATTTGCGCTCCACTCCTGATTAGCTCTCGCCATGTATCCAAAGAATTTGGGGTTTGTTTTGTTGGGTAAGTTTGAATGTCCCGCCATTGCTTGTCTTGTAAAAAAAAAATCACACAACGTAGGGTTCTGCTTTTTTCTTTCATTGTCTGACGATCATTGGCCAACCTTTTCAATTTCGCGGTTAGTTTCAAATTTTTAAATTTGACGTTTGGTGACGTCATTGACATTTCATTTCATGTTCAAATTCAAAATGTGGCGGTAATGTAAAGGGGGGTTATCACAATCATAATAAAGATCTTCATCATTAAATTCAATTCTTGCAAATTGTGCTATGTTATGCAGAATGACTGATGTGTATATAATGGATACTGCAACGGCCGGGTGATAATGAAGAACGCTCATGCTTTAATAAACAACGCCATCTTCCCTTTAAAATTCCAAAGTACCTTTCTACCACATTTCTTGTTGTCCTTAAAAGTCTATTAAATTCAGCCTGATGAGTTCCTTCAGCAGCAATCAAAAATGGTGTAAATACCCAAGGTTCCAACCCATATGCACTATCACCTATTAAAATTGATTTTTTATCACCATTATTATACTGTTCTGAATTCATTATACTGAACCAGGATATCTAGCATCGCAGACAGTTATATTACAATTTGCATCACACACCATCATGACATTAATACTGTGAACTCCTTTTCTGTTAATATACGTATGTGGTGGATGATCTTCATCGGCTAAAGAAGGTGCAATAATTTGAACATGGAAACCATCCATACACCCTAAAACTCCCCTAAATCCAAACTGTTCGTAAAATTCTATTTTAACTCTTTGTTTATCATTATTATTCGTGGGAAAGTTTATCCATACTGGCATCAACACATTTACAATTAATTGACAAATTTCGGAAACGCATCTGCTTACTGAAGTTTGGCTCATTGCAGTCCAATTAGATGCACCCAAAACCGTTTGGTATGACCCAGAAGCTAGGAAATTTAATGTCACTAATAATTTTAAATGCAAAGGTAGCGCAGTGTTCCTTCTTGCTCCAGGTACAGCAGGAGTCAACCATTCGATCAGATCAGTGGTTATTTCTTTACTTAGCCGATACAATTTTCTAAATTCTGTTTCTGGCATTTCAAACGGATTGTTCATCATATCTCGTAATAAGCGTCTATGTATTCTCATATAGTTCCTAAAACCAGTAAAGAGGTATTTTATAGTGAATAAACAATAGTTTTATTAAATATAAGTATCTTCTTTCTTCTTCTTCCAGTAATAAATACAGAAAACCATATATTAAGTTTTCGTTCATTGTGGTAAGTTCTTTAAAATATGTCAAATGTCAAATTTGGATTTAAATAAAATCCTTACAGCTACTAACCGCGGCCTTACGAAGTATGTACGACGGATGTATCTTACATTATGTAGCTTACATCGACATAAATTGGATTAGAGAACTGAATGTTTATTACATTCTGTCGCATACATCGTTATGGAGCTGTAAGAGGCTAACATTTGCTTACATTTTTTTAGAGAATATAACCATAAAACAAAACCCACGCAACCGTTAAAAAATGTAAACGCTGAATTTGCAGCGTATACAAATTCCGCCAAATAGATTGACAGTCGCTTTAAGTTGGCTGTTCAGCCACGTACTGTATCAAGCGTTATTGCGCTGTCGTTCGCTGAATGCGACCGTTGACAAGCGTGGTGCACTGTCTAGATCAAACGTGTCTATGGCTACCAGTGTGAAGTTTCTTTAGCACAAGTTCAGTGAATAATTTTTTTTTGAAGATATTTGATAGTTTTTCAGTTTCAAGAAAACATTCGATTTGTTATGATTTTAAATAATACCGAAATTTCAGTTCTAATAAGATAATAACTGGTTGGCATAGAAAACGATTTAACATTTTGAGGTTAGAACATAACCTAATCCTTTGGTAAGTGTTTTGTACAGTATTCTATTTTAATTATTAACAGTGACTACACGCAGGGAACCTACAAAGCCGCCAGATATGGAGTACTCGAAAGAGATAGCCAATGTGAATCTCAAGAACATAAGTGTCTATCATTGTGACTTTTGTACCTTCAAGACCGGTTCAATGTTTTTCAATATCAAACATGCAGAACGACATCACTTTGGACTTGAACCTTTCAACTGTAAAACCAGTGATGTGGAAATCTACCGTTGTCAAAATTGTGATTTTACAACTTATATGGCAGTAGTCCTCAAAAGACACATACGCGAGCGACACCTCCATCTACAAACCGAAACAATAAATCAGAGCTACCAGTGTCGAAAATGTAATTTAGAGACCAACACTATGCTCGATTGGTACAAGCATGTGACAAGCGATTGTGTTTTTAGAAGTGGATATAAGCGGTTTGAATGTCAAAAATGCAATTACTGTACTAACCACAAGAGTAGCTTTAATAAACATAAGGTTTTACACTTAGAAGCACATGAGATTCAGTGGTTCTCATGTGGACAATGCGATTATAAAGGTAAGAATAAGGACTGCCTAAGAAAACACATGGCGAAACACTTAAAAGAAGATGAGATCCAGTGGTTTTCATGTGGAGAATGTGATTATAAAAGTAAGCGTAAGGACGCCTTAAAATCACACAAGTTATTTAACCACCTAGAAGAACATGAAATTCAATGGTTTTCATGTGCACAATGCGATTATAAAGGTAAGAATAAGGACTACCTAAGAAAACACATGGCGAAACACTTAAAAGAAGATGAGATCCAGTGGTTTTCATGTGGAGAATGCGATTATAAAAGTAAGCGTAAGGACGCCCTAAAAATACACAACATGGTGAAACACTTAAACGAAGATAAGATCCAGTGGTTTTCATGTGGAGAATGCGATTATAAAAGTAAGCGTAAGGACGCTCTAAAAATACACAACATGATGAAACACTTAAAGGAAGATAAGATCCAGTGGTTTTCATGTGGAGAATGCGATTATAAAAGTAAGCAGAAAGGCAACCTAAAAACACACGTGGTGAAACACTTAAAGGAACATGAGATCCAGTGGTTTTCATGTGGGCAATGCGATTACAGGAGTAAACATAGGAGCGCTCTAAAATCACATAAGATATTAAACCACTTAGAAGAACATGAGATCCAGTGGTTTTCATGTGGACAATGCGATTACAGGAGTAAACATAGGAGCGCTCTAAAATCACATAAGATATTAAACCACTTAGAAGACCATGAAATTCAATGGTTTTCATGTGGACAATGCGATTATAAAAGTAAATACAAGGGAAGCTTAAGAAACCACAACATGAAACACTTAAAACACCGGGGAAGTACAAAATGATTGATGTGGAGCAATAAGAGTGGTATTGTTTATAATACAGTGTTTGCAGCATGAATGATTTTGTTATATTATTAAATATAGATATTGTGACGTTCTCGAAGAATCGCGGAGTGATGATTTAATCGTAAATCCGTAGGATCGCGAATATTCTATTCTCAAAGAGACCAGAAAGCGGGAAGCCGATCTGATCAGTATAGTCGAATCGCGTCGATGAAGAAGTGCGAATAAACTTAATCCGTGTGACTGTTAAAATAAATAATTGTGCTGTTTTAACTAAATAGTCTAGTGTTGAAATAAATTGTACATAGTTTGTTCAAATAAATAGTTTTTGTGAACCCATAAACGCTACATTGGTGTCAGGAGTGGAATTAATTAAATAAATACGAAGATGGCAACGAAGAAAGTTACGTTGAAAGAACTGAAGGTCGCAGAGCTGAAGAGGGAGCTGGAGGAACGTGAGTTGGAAACATCTGGAACAAAATCGGTGTTACAGAACAGGCTGATTGAGGATCTTGAAAAGGCGGGCGAAAATCCTGAAATATATTTGTTTGAAGTTTCCTGCGACGTAAACACTATGCTACAGAAGCTCCTGGAGAATTCTACAAATTTAGAGCAGAACTTCTGGAAAATTCTACAATTCGAGAGCAAAAGCTTCTCGAAAATTCTATCAGCCTAAAACAAGAACTCCTAGAAAATTCTGGAAAGCTGGAAGTGAAAATTGGTTCGATCGAAGAAAAACTTCTAGAACAATCGGACGGTCTGAGGAATGAATTCAAGGAAAGTCTTCAACACATCGAGAATAAATTCGACGATAAACTAATAGCGATTGAAGAGAAGCAAAGAGAACTTGAGAGTATGTTTGCGAATTTAGGGCACATTGAAGGTCGTGAACAACAGACGACAAGTGGTTTGATGGAAGTTTCCAGAATACGGATGCAACCACCAAGCTTTGATGGTAAATCTCAGTGGTCCAACTACATTCTGCAGTTCGAAGCAGCAGCCGCAGCCAACGCTTGGAGTAATGCCGAGAAAGCCATGGCCTTGATATTGGCACTACGGGGTGACGCAACCGACGTACTACAGACAATCCCATCAGAACAAAGGGCAGACTATGAACAGCTTGTGAAGTGTTTGGAGATGCGCTATGGACAAACACACCTTCTGCATGTATATACTTCTCAGTTGCGAAATCGTTGCCAGAAGCCAACGGAGTCTCTACAAGAATTTGAAGCAGACATAGCACGCTTGGTTCGGTTAGCTTTTCCGGACGCTCCAGAGGATATGATGGAAAGAATCGCTGTGCAAAATTTCACAGACGGCATTCGAGATGGTGACACTAGGCAGGCATTGATATTAGCTCGCCCAGCAAAATTAGCTGATGCTCTAGCTCGAGCTTTGGAGTTCGAAACAAGTAAAGCCGGTTTGAGAAGTCAAGCCCGAGTTCGAACCATTGAAGAAGAAGCTACGAATGGAATCGAAGAAAAAATTGAAGCAACACTTAGGAGGGTGCTAAAGGATATTGTGCCAAAAGAAAAGAAGACGAATATCAAGTGTTGGAAGTGTGGAAAAGAGAGTCACAAGAATAAACGATGCACCGTCAACGTCAAAAAGTCCAACGGAGTCAGCATAAGGAGGCAACGTCAGAATACCCTGGAAGCAAGCGTTGCATGCATCAAACGCCAACTTAACAGCGCGTTTGTGGATGGATTTCTGGACGGAAAGCCATGTTCGCTGCTGGTGGATACAGGAGCGACGAAGACGATTGTAAGGCCCAACGTTTTACACACCGACAAGGACATACTACCCACAAATTGGAGACTTTGTACCGCTACTGGGGATTCGGCTACCACCCACGGAGAAGTCAACGTCATTATCACAATTGGGAGTACCGCTTTCCACCACAAGGTACTGCTAGCGAATATACAGGATGAGGTAATACTTGGAATGGACATTCTGGGGAGTAAGGGCTGTGGACTAGACTAGACTAAACGTGGCACGTTCAAAATAAATGGAGAAGAGGTCGTATTACACCGAACTAATGAGGAAGCCATTCGTGTGATTTTGACTGAAGACACTTCAATACCAGAACGGAGTGAAATGATTCTGGGAGCTCGGGTGGATCACAAAGATGGAGAGAGAAACATCATGATGTCTGAACCCAGATGTAGTGACAATGAGATAGGACGAGGATTGGTACTGGGCAAAAGTTTGTTGCATACGTCTGGTGTAGTACCAATAAGAGTGATGAATGTAAACTTCTACGCTCTGACCCTGAAGAAAGGCACTGTATTAGGGTACTGTTCTCCTATTTCATCCATCATCCACCAAATAAGAATCACTGAAGAGCCACAGAAGAGGATTGCACCCGAACTAGTCAACCTGGTCAAGACATCGTCGAGGGAACTTAATGACAACCAAAGGAAGCAGCTCAAAGTACTCGTAAGCCGTTATCAGGACATCTTCGATATCGGGAAGGGTAAAAGAGGCAGAACCGACGTCATTAAGCATCAGATCAACACTGGGGATGCGTGCCCGGTTAGACAGCCTGCTAGAAGACTACCTCTTGCCAAGAAGGAAGAGGTCGACAAGATCATTCGGGAAATGGAGGAAGAAGGAGTGATTGAACCATCGAGCAGTCCATGGGCCTCGCCTGTTGTTCTAGTAAAGAAAAAGGATGGATCAACTAGATTCTGCGTGGACTATCGTCAACTGAACAACGTGACGAAAAAGGACAGTTATCCACTCCCCCGAATTGATGATACCCTCGATACCTTGGCGGGTTCGAAGATCTTCTCGACTTTGGACTTAAAAAGTGGTTACTGGCAAGTTGAATTGGCACCTGGAGACAAAGAGAAAACAGCATTTACCGTTGGCACAGGCCTGTGGCAGTTTACTGTAATGCCGTTTGGCCTTTGCAATGCTCCTGTAACTTTTGAAAGATTAATGGAGACGGTGCTGAAAGGATTATCGTGGAAAACTTGCCTAGTGTATCTGGATGACATCATAGTGGTCGGGAAATCATTCGAAGAGCACGTGAAGAATCTAGAGGAAGTGTTTCAACGCCTTCGAAATTCTGGACTGAAGCTTAGTCCGAAGAAATGCCACTTGTTTAGAAAAGAAGTGCAATATCTAGGGCATGTAGTCTCAAGTCAGGGTGTCGCCGTCGACGAGCAGAAGGTCAAGGCCGTGAAGGAATGGCCAACGCCTACAAACAAGCACGACTTACGCAGTTTTCTCGGTTTATGTACTTACTACCGCCGATATGTGCCAGGATTCGCCAACATTGCTAAACCGTTGACTAGATTAACTGAGGGCGAAAGAAGGTTCCAGTGGGACGAAGATTGCAAAGAATCGTTTGGCCAGCTGAAGAACGCACTGATCAATGCACCGATTTTGAGTTATCCGTTGCCACAAGGAGAGTTTGTGTTAGACACAGATGCTAGCAACGTGGGAATAGGCGCTGTATTGTCCCAAGTACAGGAGGGGCGAGAGTGTGTCATTGGTTACTTTAGCAAAACCTTGTCAAAGCCAGAACGAAATTATTGGGTTACTAGACGAGAACTGTTGGCCGTCGTGAAGTCCGTGGAGCACTTCTATAAATACCTCTACGGAAGAAAATTCTTGTTGAGGACGGATCATGCAGCGTTGAAGTGGCTTCTAAACTTCAAGAATCCCGAAGGACAAGTAGCCAGGTGGATCGAGAGACTGCAAGAGTTCGACTTTGATACAGTACATCGTGCTGGTATAATCCATCAGAACGCCGATGCGCTATCCCGAAGACCGTGTCCAGAAAACTGCAGTCATTGCCGACGTGCTGAGGATAAGGACCTCTCCGTTCGAAGGACGAAAGTTATAAACGAACGGTGGAGCCCTGAAAGGATTCGAGAAGACCAAGAGAACGACCCGGACTTGCTGTTGGTACTAGGATGGAAGAACGAAGACCGGAGACCGACGTGGGAAGAAATTGCGCAATACTCACCCAGTGTGAAATCGTATTGGGCTCAGTGGAACTCCATTGTCGTGGAAGATGGAGTCTTGAAACGCGTGCTTGAAAAACCTGAGAGTCAAATAGAGAGAAAACAACTGTTGATCCCCAAAAACAGAATTCCGGAAGTTCTGGAGGAACTCCATTGTGGAGTAACAGGTGGACACTTGGGAGTGTCAAAGACCCTTGGGAAGCTGCGGGAAAGGTTCTACTGGGTGAACTGCAAGGAGGATGTTAAGGAGTGGTGTAAGAAATGTGCAACTTGTGCCGCAAGTAACGGTCCTCAAAAACGCAGGAAGGCTCCGATGAGACAATACAACGTGGGTAGTCCATTCGAAAGAATTGCCGTGGACATTGCTGGTCCGTTTCCCCAAACAGATGACGGAAATAAGTACATTGCTGTAGTTATGGACTATTTCAGCAAGTGGGTGGAAGCATATGCCATTCCGAATGAGGAAGCTGCCACAGTTGCCGATGTAATTGTGAAAGATCTTATCTGTCGATTTGGTGTGCCGTTGGAACTCCAAGGTAGAAACTTTGAATCCGCCTTGTTTCAGAAGATGTGCAGCACTTTGAATATTCGGAAGACAAGAACAACACCGCTTCACCAGCAGTCTGACGGAATGGCGGAACGAATGAACAGAACGATAAATCGATACTTGTCCAAAGTCGTCTCTGACCATCAAAGAGATTGGGATCGTTACCTTCACCTATTCCTCATGGCATACCGATCATCCGTTCATGAGTCAACCGGACAGACACCAGCTAGCATAGTGATGGGTCGCGAATTACGTCTCCTATGCGATTTGCGATTTGGGTGCCCACCGGGTGAAGACCTAGCTGGCGATGACTATGTCGCCGAACTGCGACGAAGCATGGAAGACATTCACTATCGGACACGCTTAAACATTCAGAGTGCTAGCGATCGTATGAAGGATACCTACGACATCAATGCTGACAGAGGTGGATACCAGCCAGGCGACTTAGTGTGACGACGTCGAGGTTTGTCTCCAAAGTTACAGACTTCTTGGGAAGGGCCGTACGAAGTTCTTAACCGAATTAATGATGTCGTTTATCGCATAAGAAAGAGGCCAAACGGAAAACCAAAGATCATCCACTTTAACCGTCTGTCACCATACCATGGAACCAACGAGGACCGTCAGCAAGAAGAGCAGGTACGGCAATTGATGCCAGTGGAAGACCTGTCATTCGAAGAGTTTATGACTGAGTTTATACCAAAATGTTTGGGATACTTTATGTGTGTTGAGGGAAACCGTTCTCTCTCAAGGTATCAGGAAATTAGCAATTCCGAAGATCGCCTGTGGATTTGATTGCCTGGATTGGAGGCTAGTCCGAAGTATGTTGGAAGTGCTCTTTCGTTTCACGGGAGTGGAGATCTTAGTGCATTGCTACAACCCAAAAAGGCCAACGAACTGGAAGACTGTCGATTGTTACTTCCATAGAACGTCTGGGTGCAGAAAAGGAGCAAACTGCAGGTTTCGCCACGATGAGACTGCTTTGACGTTTCGGGACGAAACATCTTTAAGGAGGGGGCAGTGTGACGTTCTCGAAGAATCGCGGCGTGATGATTTAATCGTAAATTCGTAGGATCGCGAATTTTCTAGTTATCGAAGATACCAGAAAGGGGCTTCCCGCTTTAAATAGGACGGGAGAACGACTGCGGGAGGATCAGTATAGTCGAATCGCGTCGATGAAGAAGTGCGAATAAGCTACTTAATCCGTGCGACTGTTAAAATAAATAATTGTGCTGTTATAACTGTAAATAGTCTAGTGTTGAAATAAATTGTACATAGTTTGTTCAAATAAATAGTTTTTGTGAACCCATAAACGCTACAATGTATTAAATGCGTGTGCACAATAATATGAAAGTTGTGGCGCAACATACGTCGACAAAATTGTTTGAGTTTTTTGTTAAATTCAGTTCAAAAGTATGAAGCTGAAAAAGTAGACCACAGTATGATTGATTCTTCCTGGAAAATAATTATGTTTCTTTATAGTGATTATCCTGTATCGGCTATCAATGTCATATCATAATATTAATCTCTGGAGTGTCAATGGTTCTATTCCCCGGTTTCTTATGTCTATAATTTTACATTTTTGTGGCGGCGTCTACGATTATGGGGAACAGTAGTGGGCTTAGAACGCTACCTTTCAGACCAGTCTTCCTTGCAAAAGCTGCTGTATCTCACTTTTCTAGACTATTTCACACATTCTTTCTGTTCTGTCAAGATCGTGTTTTTCAGTTCGATGAAGTATATCTGTATTTATTTGTTACTTTTTTATAATTTCCTGTGTTTAAATATCAAGACCTTACTTTTCGAAATCTTCAATGTTCCGGATTTTCTCTTCGTCTTCTGTTTGTTGTTTTGATTTGTGGACAGAAAATACTCATAAGATCCGTTATTGGGTGATGACACGTTTATATAACACACATAACACTACAATTACACTACATACGTTTCATACAAGAAAGACATTGTTAGGAGCAAGAATTAGTTTTTGAGTGATTGGTGGGAGCCACCCCAAAAGAAAAGGTAAGGTTGGGGTGTGTCGTACCCTCTATCCTAAGTGCCGCAAGGGCAGAAAAGATCGTTCATCTTCTTTCTGGTATTCCTACTCGCCACGTTTTGAATATTAATAGTTATAGATGTTAACGAACACCAAATTCGAACATTTAATTTGAGATTCAAAATTTTGCCAAAATCGTGATCGTGTAAAGCGAAAGACATAAATTAAATTTTACAAGGTATCTAACAATTTAACAATTTCAAATGTAATTTCTGAGAGGTAGGTATTTTTAAATGACAATTTTTGGATCTAAATAGATAATTTAAAATCTAATAGATTATCGAGGTGCTTTTCTGAACATCAATTTATCAATTTGATAAATAATTGTAAATGGTAATTCTAACAATTATAAAATTACGAGGGCATTTTTTATCCGAAATTATCCATGAAATGAATACACATTCAAGGGTAGAGAAGTAAAACAAGAAATGTCCCAAAAACAACAGATTGCGCTTGTTATCTCGATTTTGACAAAAATGCACAATCATTCTCTTGTTTCTGCATCCTTGATCTGTTTTATTTTAGATTTATTTATTTAGTTCCACTTCATGAAGAATTTTCAACTACACTGTATCCGTTCTTCCGTCGTTCTGGAACAAAAAACCTCGTTTGTAGTAGTGTAGCCCTACAGGTAAAAATTGATTTTCAATTTACTCCTGTATTTTTTATTTAATTATTCGTCACTAACGGGGGACATTTTCAGGGAACACCTACAAACCGGTTAAAATGTATTGTATTATATATAATTTTAGGCGGTTTGTAGGTGTCACATGATGATGGCCCCCGTTGGTCGAAAACTTTGTGATAACCCCCCTTTGCATTACCGCCACATTATGAATTTGAACATGAAATGAAAGGTCAATGACGTCACCAAGCGTCAAATTTGAAAATTTGAAACAGACCGCGAAATTGAAAAGGTTGGCCAATGATCGTCAGACAATGAAAAGATTTTTTTACAAGACAAGCAATGGCGGGACATTCAAACTTACCCAACAAAACAAACCCCAAATTCTTTGGATACATGGCGAGAGCTAATCAGGAGGGGAGCGCAAATTGATAACACAAAAATTATGGTTTTAAATGTTTATTCAGTTTGAACAACTTGAAGTGTCTTGAGTTTAGTGATTGCGTACTGTGGTTAACAATTTCTGGTGTTTTCGAATTAAGTTGGTACACTTGCGATTTCATAATGTTAACAATAATGATTCCAAATAATAAATAACAACGGACAATTTTACATGACTTCAACAGAGTAACAATTGGCGACAAATAATAAACAATAATACAATTAAACAATCCTGCGGTTAGATCAGCTAAATACATTCCACCCTTGAGCTTTTGTAGTTTACAGGAATTTACAACTGACTGATACAATGAAACAGCTGAGAGGGAAACACAGGAATATCGAAACGCGTGGAGTTATCAAAGTGGGGTGCATGTAAGTCGGAGAGTGGTGGACCACAGGTAGATCCAATGGAAAGACTAAAGCGAAGCGAACAAGACAATTGTCTGTCAGTGAGGCCAGATTGTAGAGAGAGTTTACGATCGTGGGGGCAAAACTTGCACATCCAACGGACCAAGAGAAATGAGTTTATGACGGAATTTTCCTAAACATAGTTACGTTGGTCTTTCTGGGAGGCTTGTACAAACCAAGTCCAAGTTAACGGCACTTCTCTCAGGGACTATTCTTTTAGTTATTTAATATTTTAAAGATTAGTGAAGTAAGCAATTAGTCAGGAACTCGAAAACAGTACTGCAACTTGGACTTCGTAGGTTCAAGGAATTAGTGGCAACTCCCTTTTTCTAGGCCCCTATGCACCCAAGAGACAATGGGCATAGGTATCCCCGAAAGTAGGGCCATCTAACTCCTTCTAACAGCAGCCTGCAACGCGGACCACGAACTGAACACTATTTGGTCGCTCTGTTGTCTCGAAACATGTACGAACAAACAACACAATAAATCAAATATACCGTAACGCAACGTTTGGTTTGGAAGCCATTTTGACACGGATACAATGCGATGACATCAGCGGGCGCAATACGGAACGGGGCACTATGTAACTACAACACTACAACATGCACAAACTACACTAAAAACCGATCTTTGGTCCACGATGTCGAATAAGCGCTAGATGTCAGTTAACAGCGTACGACAAGGAATCGCAAGGGGCCGCAAAACAACGATAAGACACCTTTTGGAACCTCCGACATTCGGCGTGGCTTAAGATTTCATCGGTTCTTACTCAGTGTTAGTTAATTCAAGTCAACAGAGTACAAAATAGCTTTGTAACAACCGCAAGCTGCTGTCGGCCTCAGAGCGAAAGACAGGTAGTTATTAAAAAATTTATCTGAGTGGCAATCTAGTTAATTTGAGTTAGGGAATCACTTTGTTTTGAATTGAACGCGCGAGCTCTGTAACTAGAAGTCAACAACACATTGGAACTTTCTGAAATTGACAACAATAACTAAAAACAAATTACAACAACGATTTTAGCAAGTTATTCGGGGTGCCTGTGACTCATCAGCTTGGTAATTTAGGCTACTGCAGAGAAAAGAAGGGCCGAAGGCAACTGATATGAAATTGGGGGCTCACGGAATACTTCCAGGGACAATTGTGAACATTATTTTAAACAAAGACTAGCATTCTTTACAAGACATGTAGGTGCAAAGTAGGAACGACTCCATTTTCAAGATGGCGAGTTTTATGACGTCCTAGCGTCCAAAACGGCGGGCTAACTGTAAAATTTGAGATGGTTTTACCTAAAGATTTCCGAGATGCACATGGAATAAACGTCGGTCAATTTCCTGGCCTCTCCGGACGGCGAGTCGGAAGAAAAATATAGAGCAAATGGTTACCTTATTTCCAGGAATACAATTACCTCACTTGGCTTAGGGACGCGACGGTGGAAATTTAGCTGACTCGAACTAAACAAAACTGGAACCTCCGCGAGATGGATCTCCCTTTCGAAGTCAAACGCACGCGTACAATTCTTTTACAACAAATGGAAGCTCAACGGTGGAGATATAACTATGCTTTAACAAAATGGCGAATTTCGTGAACAAAAATTACGTGGTGTAACTTCAACGAAAGCAGAACACCAACTGCCGCCCTTTCAAGCGTGGTTCCTCGTTCCCACCGAAACATCCGACAGCTCCCTCTAGCGTATCCATCTCGGGCGGTAACGGTCGCTAAAGGCTAGGCTTCCAGGGCATTTGTCATACTTTGGCGGTGAACGGGTTGCAGCTCTCTTGGATGGTATTAATTTTGAATCTGGATATCTCAACTTTCGTGACGAATAATCAAATAAAAAATACAGAAGTAGGCATGTCAGGTTATGTGTGTAATGTTTGTTTACCTAAAGTGAGATTCATTACTTGGCGCCCACGCTCTAGTGTAAATTTTGAAAATTTCGTACGTGTGAATCAGGATTTTTTTCAAGGACAATCGTAGTGGGTCCAATCCACGGAATTATATTTATAAAGATGGAAGCTCAATACCGTGTAAAGAAAGCGTGCCAAATTGCAAATGCGCATCTGTATCGTCGCGCACGCGCGTGACGAACTTTGATGCCCGGCAATTTGAACTGTGTGATTTAAATTGATGAGGAAGACTAAAGAGCAAAGAAAAATAGACAAGAAAGTAGAATTAACTTTATTGATTTTTAAACAAGATAAGTTTGGAATAAACTTTCCTTACATAATCGCCCTGTACAACTTCTGTTTGTTTTTTTGCAACGTGAAAAAAGCGCAGTTTGCAATATGATCTAACAATTAAAGAAATCAACTTATACATGTGACTTTGCACGCCAGGGACCCCATCAAAAACATGGTCTCTTAATGTTAAAAAATATTTGTTTGTCCCATTTAATGTGACAGTCATATTATGTATAAATCTTTCAAGGAAATTTTTCTCTGCAGGCATTTGATTTTTAGTTTGCAATAAAACAAACCGAATGGCAGACTCTAATGTTCTGCAAATTTGTACAACATCTGGGGACGGCCGTTGTAACCCTCCTCTGTTTTTGCGGTTTATCAACATATACCCAACGTCATCTACAGAGGTTTGTATACATTCCAATGCCATTGTACATTCAATACACACAACCTTTGTTTTAATGGATTTCACTACAAATCCGGCAATGTAGACAACCACATTTTCACTTAAAAGTGTTAGTGAGGGGAGCTGCGGTATAGCATAATCATGTTCGTTGTCCATGAGTGCATCAAAAGGAATGCCATATTTTTTTTGTAAACACACATCCTCAGCAGTGAAATCGGTGTGGACGATATGTTTGTCTGATGTAACGGCGAGAAGACTTGTTTTGTCAAGTATCGTGCAATTACCATTAATACTTTTTAAGTTATGGCACATCAACAACCGTTTAAAGGTGTGATAGAATTGGAAAGCTGTTGGATTATTATTAGAACCATTGCGGAATCTGAAAAGAAATGGTTTTTAGTGTAATGCAGGACAGTTGCATAGCATGCGTCTTTAAATAATGCACACCGTTGCAAGCACACGTGAAAATAGTAACAACATTCTCATACTAACCTAATGCTACAAAAAAATAGTTCCAAGTGATCTTGGCTTAACTTGTAGGTTAGCAAGTATTTTAATACTGCATTATCTGTCTTGACATAATCGTCATAAATCTTCAGTAAAGATGACCCAGTGATGATAAATCCTTTAATAGGCGTTTTACTCCTGGTGAGGTACATAGATACACCTACATCATTATTTAATTGTTTTAAATAATTTAAATTGGCCACTAAGATTGGTCTCCAATAATTTTCATTTAACGGCTTCATTGGTGTCTTGCAACCTCTTCCAAACGGATTCATGGAATTACATAAATCAAACAGTTGGTCAGCTATTCTCAGGAATTTTATAGTAGCTGCAGCATGCTGGAAATCTGGGTGCTTGATGTCTACCATTAAAAATTCCAAGGCATCTGCAGTACTTTGACTCAATGTCTGGGCCGCCAGATTAACCTAGAACACAGCATTAATTGATATTTTTGCCTTCACTTGCAACATACCTTCATCTTCTGTTTTTGCCATTCTATATGCGCTTTCTTTAGTTTTGTTCCAAACCGCAAAAGCTCATTTTCTTGAATACTAAACAGTTTATTAATCAGTGTAAAATCAATTACATTCCCATCACCATCATATATTTTTTGTAAATTTGCCCAGTTGTTTCTCAATAGCTTTAGCATATGACAAGCGTCAAAAATAACATAAACCTGATAAGCCGCGGATGGATGTTTAAAATAATGTTTTAGATTATTGATGTCCTTCAAATCTGCACCCAATTGTTCAGCCATAGCAAAATTGGCTGCAGGACCATCACAAGTAATAGAAGTTACTCTTACTTTAACAGCCTCTAACATTTGTAAAGCCATAGTTACAATATTAGCTTTTTCCGCACCAGTCAAAGAGGTAATAAAAAAATAACCAATTGGCAACTTCCAATGGGAATTTAGTGAAACCACCATTAGCACCAATGCCTCTGTTGCACAGGTCAAACTGTCATTTACAACACCTGACCCACAATCAACATATCCCCAAGTTTTCCCAGCAATGCAGTCAATTTGTTTTTTTATCGCCACTTCATCTATGACCAAACTACAAATGGTTACTTTGTTGTTATCTACGTCCTCCTTAACTTGTTTCTTTAAGGCATCAAAGGCTGACTGGGCAAATCCTGGTTCACAACTAATGTTGGACAACCAATTGCGTATGGTCGTAGGAGCAGGCAACGCCAAATTAAACGTTTGTCTTACATAATTGTAAGCCTTTGCAGAATAAAACTGCAAAGTCATCGCAAATTTTCTTAACTGCTCCGGATATTGTTGCCTTGTTATTGTTCCTTTTTGTGCATTTCTGACATGGCGTTTAATTAAGGCAAAAGGAATGTCATCACATAAATCACTAAGTACCTCCACAGCATTATCTGAAGTTAATTTTTTCTCCTGCAAATTTTTTAAAACGACACGCATTGAGGCAATCTTTTTAGACATTCTTCTGATCTTTTGCTTACTACATTTGAACTTTTTTCTTAACTTTTGTTTTGCTTCCACTTGCAACATCAACTTTTTTGACACTTTTCGTGGAGACAAACTAAAAAACATCATAAACCACAAAACCTCTAGTGACACTAACTTACCTGTAATTATGAAGCATCCTAACTAATTTCCTTCTTTTTTTGGGCGTCCCCCTTAAACCTTCACTATCTGAACTTGTAGTCAATCGTTTCACACCGACAGAACCTGCCCCTGAACTGACGGAACTAGAACTTTTAAATATACGACTAATTAGTTGCATCTTTTGGACATTCTCATGTACAATCGTTATTATTACAGAATTACAAAAGCAATTATCTGCAAAAAGCAATCAGCTAAGCAACCATCAATCATTATATTGGAACACATTCATAGCACATTACAGCACCCGTTGTATAGTCAATGTCCATGTTACGGTGTTTTTCTTTTGGTTTTTCTCTTTTGTCAATTCTATTTCACTATTTCTCAAAACTATCTCCTATTTCTATTACAGAGTGCTCTGTTTGACAAACAATTTCCTTTTTTAACGGAAGTTTTTCCTTATTTTTCAAATCAATTTTACATTATTACATCTTCAGCAACTTACAAGAGCTCATGGACATGTTCCAGTTTTAATGCCTCCATACAGCCCTTTTTAAACCCCATTGAAGAGCTGTTTAACCAATGGAAAAATAAAATAAAGAGAAATCAGCCCACGATTGAAGAACAACTATATGCAAAAATTCATGATGCTTCTGAAGATATAACTCAAGAACATTACCAAAATTATGTTCCACATATGGACACATTTGGGAGCTTGCCTCAACAGAAATGAAATTTTGAACTAAGTCCATTTTTTTATACATAAGTATTGTTACATAGTGTTAGTATTGTTGTTACCTTCTTGTTTTTCTGATAAATTGTGTCTTCAATTATTTGTGTTCTTGTATATTTTAATTTTAAAAAAGAAGAAAATCATTTACAATAACATTCACAAATAGTGCATTTCATTTCAGCGTGACATAGATATGAAATCGTTTTGAGAAATAGTGTAATATAATTGACAAAACAGGAAAACCACAAGAAAAACACTGCAACCATAACCTTTTATCTGCTCTTTCATAATAATATTATATTATGATAATATAATGGGAATTGATATATTCACACATTGTCAGTGGCATACTTTTATCTTACCTTGACATAGCATCACTAGAAGTTGTTTTCACACTTAAAGACATAAGATCCATGTGACTAACTGTAGTTGGAAATTTAAATTTGTGTGATGGCCCTGGGAGAACTGTTGCAGGCTCAGACTGGTCTTCATCTTCTGTACTTCTCAATATCACGTCATCACTGGAAGTATGTGCCATTGTACAATCCAGATTTCGAGCTGTTCCTCTAAAAACATAATAGTACTTTATATAACATAACACAAACACTTTTATAGGTTTATTTACCTTGGGGCTATAGATTCTACTTCACTCTTTTTCAGCTTTAGGCAAGGTACAGCATCCTTCTTCACGTGCAATTTTCCTCTTACTTTGAATAAATCCTCAGGTCTAAAATGATCTGCACAAATTACATTGTACTCTGATACTTGCTCCGCGGGATTTCTTCCCAATGCTTCGAGCCAAGCAGCCCTTCTTTGTTTTGTTATTCTAAAACAATTATTCAATCATTGTGTAAACAATCATTAGGAGGGTTTTGTTTTTGTTAAAATGCGTTGAACATTTGGAAACTTACCCAAAAAATTGCACTTCTTTGTGAAGTCCTCTTTTATTGTTACAACACCACACCAAACACTTTGAATAAGGCATTGTCCTCGCAAACAATACAACAAACACGTGAACACAGAAACAAGTTCTCTAAACACCACTAAACAACGACTAAACACCCTTGAAAACAACACTGTGGTGAATTGGTGAATCATCTGCTCTGCTGCACCCTTTTGCACGCAACACATTATACCTGCTTGGGATATACGGGGAAATACGCATGCGCCTCAATACAGAATGTAAGGAATGCGAGAGATGCCACGGGAATCTCAGACTTATTGATTGCTTCAATTTGGCACAAAAATTTCCGGTCAGATCCATCGTTTTGCGCTTCCATCTTTATAAATATAATTCCGTGGTCCAATCCGGTTGCAAAATTATTTGCGAAGATAGTCACGAAGCTTTTAGGTTAAATTTGTAAATGTTTGTAGCTAACGCGTGGGGCTGCGGTTTTTCCACTCTTCGTAACATCTAACTACTGCCCCTTGAAGCTGTTTGGACAAGCGGTTTCTATGCTGTGAACTCAATTTAAAAGCAATTTAAAAATTTGGTGTTTCTTATTCTGCCCCTTCTGATTCTGTTCGCATCTTTGCATTTGTAGGTACGCCTGTATGTCGAGTCAAAATGGAATGGCAGCTTGGTTATGAAGTTTAAAGTTATTTAGGGCTGCCAGTCTCTAAGAGCAAAAACTAAAAGGGACACTGCCAACCTAACTTTTTATTCAGTGGGCGCTAAGAAATGAATCCAATCGTATGTTTCAAATTGTACGCATTCGCATTACCAAATTGTTTCAAGAGAAATATTGATTCTATTCGAGATAAACTCAAACGTAAAAATCAGATAGTAAAATCGAATAATGTAAAGTGGCTTTAAAGCAAACCCACGCAACCCTTAAAACAATGTAAGCGCTGAATTTGCAGCGTATACAGATTCCGCCAAATACAGAGTGATCAATTAGGACTGTTTGAGTTGGTATTACCATTGTTTAACTATTACTTAAACAATGGTATTACTTTTAAGATACTTTTTTTGTTCGGCTATTGTCAACAAATTGTCAACTGAGAGGAAAACTGTGGGTTAGGTGAATACAAATTCTATTAATTCAAGGAAATTAAAACGAAGCATTTCACAAAGTTTTAATTTCAAATTTGAAATGTCAGTAAGTTGTGAATGACGGCTTTCAGTGTCAAGACGTCAACAACCGGAAGTTGTTACAATTCTACCATTTAAAAATGAAATTCAGTATTACCAACTCAAACAATCCTTCTTGATCGCGCTATAGATTGACAGTCGCTTCAAGTTGCCTGTCCAACCAAGGGCTGCATCAAGCGTTGCAGGTTACAGCCACAACGATTAATAAGAAAAGACGGTTAGAACGGATAGCAAAAATTCTGCATAACGTAGCACAATTTGCAAGAATTGAGTTTAATGATGAAGATCTTTATTATGATGATGAAGACGAATATGATAACATCGATCACAATGACAATGTTGCAGTAATGATGATTTGCTTCAATTAGGAAGAGTAGCGAGAGATGACTACATTCGGAGAAATTTTTAAAACGTTGTCATATAATTTCTATTTATTGTATTGTAGGCACACAGTTCAACTGTTGTTTTGGTCCTTTATTTACTTATTACTATCTCTATGGTTACAGCTGAATGCGACCGTTCACAAGCGTGGTGCACTGTCTAGATCAAAAGTGTCTATGGCTGCCAGTGTCAAGTTTTTTTAGGACAGGTTCAGTGAATCATCTTTTTGAGGATATTTGATAGTTTTTCAGTTTCAAGAAAACAGTCAATTTGTTATGATTTTAAATAATACCGAAATTTCAGTTCTAATAAGATAATAACTGGTTGGTCCAGAAAACGATTTAACATTTTGAGGTTGGAACATAACCTAATCCTTTGGTAGGTGTTTTGTACAGTATTCGATTTTAATTATTAACAGTGACTACACACAGGGAACCTACAAAGCCGCCAGATATGGAGTATTCGAAAGAAATAGCCAATGTGAATCTCAAGAACATAAGTGTCTATCATTGTGACTTTTGTAACTTCAAGACCGGTTCGATGTTTTTCAAGATCAATCATGCGGAACGACATCACTTTGGACTTGAACCTTTCAACTGTAAAACCAGTGATGTGGAAATCTACCGTTGTCAAAATTGTGATTTTACAACTTATATGGCAGTAGTCCTCAAACGACACATACGCGAGCGACACCTCCATCTACAAACTGAAACAAGAAGTCAGAGCTACGAGTGCCGAAATTGTCATTTAGAGACCAACACTATGCTCGATTGGTACAAGCATGTGACAAGCGATTGTGTTTTTAGAAGTGGATATAAGCGGTTTGAATGTCAAAAATGCAATTACAGTACTAACCACAAGAGTAGCTTTAATGAACATAATGTTGTTATACACTTAGAAGCACATGAGATTCAGTGGTTCTCATGTGAACAATGCGATTATAAAGGTAAGAATAAGGCCTACCTAAGAAAACACATGGCGAAACACTTAAAAGAAGATGAGATCCAGTGGTTTTCATGTGGAGAATGCGATTATAAAAGTAAGCAGAAAGGCAACCTAAAAATACACGTGGTGAAACACTTGAAGGAACATGAGATCCAGTGGTTTTCATGTGGGCAATGCGATTACAGAAGTAAACATAGGAGCGCCCTAAAATCACATAAGATATTAAACCACTTAGAAGAACATGAAATTCAATGGTTTTCATGTGCACAATGCGATTATAAAAGTAAACGGAAGGAGGCCCTAAAAATACACAACATGGTGAAACACTTAAAAGAAGATGAGATCCAGTGGTTTTCATGTGGAGAATGCGATTATAAAAGTAAGCGTAAGGACGTCCTAAGATCACACAAGTTGTTTAACCACCTAAAAGAACATGAAATTCAATGGTTTTCATGTGCACAGTGCGATTATAAAGGTAAGAATAAGGACTACCTAAGAAAGCACATGGCGAAACACTTAAAAGAAGATGAGATTCAGTGGTTTTCATGTGGAGAATGCGATTATAAAAGTAAACGGAAGGAGGCCCTAAAAATACACATGGTGAAACACTTAAAGGAAGATAAGATCCAGTGGTTTTCATGTGGAGAATGCGATTATAAAAGTATGCAGAAAGGCAACCTAAAAATACACGTGGTGAAACACTTAAAGGAACATGAGATCCAGTGGTTTTCATGTGGAGAATGCGATTATAAAAGTAAGCAGAAAGGCAACCTAAAAATGCACGTGGTGAAACACTTAAAGGAACATGAGATCCAGTGGTTTTCATGTGAGCAATGCGATTACAGAAGTAAACACAGGAGCGCCCTAAAATCACATAAGATGTTAAACCACTTAGAAGAACATAAGATCCAGTGGTTTTCATGTGGGCAATGTGATTACAGAAGTAAACATAGGAGCGCTCTAAAATCACATAAGATATTAAACCACTTAGAAGAACATGAAATTCAATGGTTTTCATGTGCACAATGCGATTATAAAAGTAAGAATAAGGACTGCCTAAGAAAACACATGGCGAAACACTTAAAAGAAGATGACATCCAGTGGTTTTCATGTGGACAATGCGATTATAAAAGTAAACGGAAGGAGGCCCTAAAAATACACAACATTGTGAAACACTTAAAGGAAGATAAGATCCAGTGGTTTTCATGTGGACAATGTGATTTTAAAAGTAAATACAAGGGAAACTTAAGAAACCACAACATAAAACACTTAAAACACCGGGGAAGTACAAAATGATTGATGTGGAGCAATAAGAGTGTTATTGTTTATAGTACAGTGTTTGCAGCATGAATGATTTTGTTATATTATTAAATATAGATATACTAGCAATTACCCGCGGCTTTGCTTGGCTTTACTGGCGCTTATACAGAGTGATCATAAAGTTCCGCACAAAATTCATAATTTAATTTTCAAAAAACAAGTTATACAGTATCAATTTTTTACTCTTGTTGAATAGATAATTGAAAAGTGTAGACACCCAAAAAAAACTTGGGGGTTGCCATTTAAAAGAATTTATGACTGTCATAGTTCAAAAGCAGATGACGTCATCAACAAAATTTTTATGTCAAAAGATGGGAATTTAAAAACAAAAATTGACCTGTTCAAACGTTTTTGCAAAAACAGTACATAACTATATTATTAATTTTGTGCGGAACTTTATGATTCCTCTATATTTCGAATTTTTACAGCCGCTTAAAGCAGTTTTTAATAATAAATAATAAAAAGTAAAAAATATTTTTTTGCAATAACATCAAAGACGGGTCTAGTTATTTTTAAAGCAGAGTCCAAGTGCGAATTCTAATGCCTGTAACATTGTCAATCTTCAGGTTATAAGAATTTTGTGAAAAATCACTCCCAAACCCACCCTTCCCTTTTCACACCGTTGGTAATTTTTGTTTGTAAAACCGTCAAACACGGGTCCAGTCTTCTTAAAACTGTTATCCAGTTATGAGAATTCTCAAGAAAACTACCCTCCCCATTTACGCCCCTTTTTTGGTGTTTGTAAATAAATTTTTGCAAAATCGTCAAACACGGGTCTAGTTATTTTAAGATGAGAGTCCGAGTGCCAATTCTCATGCCTGTAACATTCTCGACCTTCAAGTTATAAGAATTTTGAGAAAAAGCACCCTCAAATCCACCCTCCCCTTTTCCCGCCGTTGGTAATTTTTTTTTTTGAAAATCGTCAAACACGGGTCCGGTATTTTTTAAAGGAGAATCTAGATCCTAATTTTCACGACAGCACTACAGTCAGTTTTCAAGTTATAGAAATTTTGGGTAAACCACCCCTAATTTTTTCTTGGTCGGTAAAGAAATTTTTGCAAAATCGTCAAACACGGGTCTAGTTATTTTCAAAGCTGAGTCTAAATCCCAATTTTCACGTTTTCAACATGTCGAGTTATGAATTTTTTTATGAAAACCGTTTTCCCTCTTTCCCCCCCCTTTTTCGCCGTTTGTGAATAATTTTTGGATAATCGTGAAAAAGGGGCGAGTTATTTTCAAAAGCGAGTTCGGGTACGAATTTTCACCTCTACCGTTTTTCGTTTTCAACTTAGTTGGAGTCTAGAGTCTAGAAACGGGATTTTCAAAAATCCTTTCTTAGTGCGCCTATACGTCCTAAAAACTACGTACCTACCAAATTTCACATTTCAAGACTCAACTGTCTGGGCTGTGCGGTGATCAGTGAGAAATCAGTTTCGCATTTATACAGGCTGTCCCATTTAAAACTCCCCAGTCCAGATTTCTCCGAATTGATTATTGTGATTGAAAAATCCTCGAACAGGTCGATTTTGTTTGCCAGGGGCACATCTTCTCAGGTTTCTTTCAGTTTCCGGCATTTCGCCCTCTTCGCGAGGGGGCTGTTAGCCCCAAAATCTTAAATGGCACTATGGGTCGAGTGATACCTCATTTGAAATGTATTGGAGACCTCTTTACAACTAACCGCTTACTTTTCAATCTTTTGGTGATTTGACCGCCAAAAAAAACGATAATTTTCTATTTTTAAGATAATCCACATCTTCTGATGCTGTGTTCCACAGCAACCACAAAGACAAACATGTTATTGCTGAAATTAGGCTTATTGAAATTGAAGCATCACGAACAGTTTTGAAAATCGTCTGTATTTTTGCATGGAAATGAATGGCGGCCATATCCAACATTTATTACGTTAATTAGATCATTTTATTGCAAAATAATCGTGTCGCATACTCTACATTCAGTTTTAACTCCTTCGCGCTATTTAGCAATCAAAATCAACAACCTAATAACAAAAAAATTTCAATAAATTTAATTTCAAAATTACATGTTGGTCTTTGTGGTTTCTGTGGGACATAGCATGAGAAAATGTGCATTTTCTTGAAAATTAGAAATTATTGCTTTTACGGTCAAAATGTGCCCCTGGCAAACAAAATCGACCTGTTCGAGGATTTTTCAATCACAATAATCAATTCGGAGGAATCTGGACTGGGGACTTTTTAAATGGGACAGCCTGTATATGTAGAGATTATATAGAGATAATTTAATAATAACGCATTTGCGTGTGCACAATAATATGAAAGTTGTGGCGCAACATATTTCGACAAAATTGTTTGAGTTCTTTGTTAAGAGCGGGCGGACAAAATAGAGGGGGTAACTTGTTTGAATAGCCCAAACTACAACCACCACTGCAGTTGGATGTAATACCATAGGTGGCGCTAGCTGCTGCTTATGCAGTTATTTTCGGTTTTTCCATGCTGTCGTACCAAGAGTAATAGGACTCGCTTTCAGGGTGATCAAGGTCGCAATATATTGCCGTCTTTCAATTACGGTAAATTATCTAGACACTTGAAGGAAAAGAGTTCTGAAGTTAAAAACATTATTCACTAATTTTTCATAAAATGAGCTTATTGTTAATTAACCATTTTTTTTAGAGTTCTGGTTTACAATAATTATTAGAAAGTCGGATAACTGTTAAACTAAAGCTCCTAAAATTATTACGCTTCGTAGAGGCGTTTCAACAACTACATAGGTATACGTAATGAGATTATCAAATTGCGGTATTTTGAATTATTATAATTTTGGAGGTAATTGTAATTTATTTAAACAACAACAAAATTAAAAAGTTGAAAAAAAGGGGTCTAATTTTATTTATTAATAAGAAGTTGTTATTGGTATTTTTAAATACGGGAAAGCTATTGCATAACAGTTTACAACTATTTTTAGGGCCATTTGTTTAAACATTTTTTAAACAGACTTTTTTTTGTTCTTGTTATAATGTCAATTGTTTTTATTATTTGAGAATGTATTATGTAATATATTTTTTTGTTGAAATTCAATATTAAAAAAACATTGATTTTAAAATTATTTTTTTGCGATTCTCTACAAGACGTTTTTTTTATTAATATCACTACCCGACATTTTAAAAATTTCAAATTATAACTGCAGTGAAATCACCTAATCTGGGGTAATAACGTGAACAGATCTATTCTAGCACGTCTAGATTCCGAGTTATAAACAATACGTTACAACCGGTATGCTATTGATATTTTTATTACTGTATCGTGTTAAAATTTCAGCTATACTAAAATGGTTTAAAAATTATTATTTTTTAATTCCTAAAATTGTATCTGTTGCGATGTTAGCAACGATAACATTGTCTGGCAACTATAAATTTATATTCCAGAACGATAAAATTGCCAAAAGGCCATAGCAAATTATGAAAAAAAATAAATATTTTTGTCTTAAAATGATTTCAAGATTCAAAATTTTTACCTGAACAACGGGGATGCGCACAGGTAAACACAACCGTTCCCAGGTGCCAGACGTACCGCATCCCAACTTAACTTCGATAAGAAATGAAAACCAGGCGACCTAAAATTATTTCTCGAAAAAGTTGCTAACTCACATACTATTATTATTATTATTCTTAAGGGGCGCGGTTCAGACCCCGCTGCACTGAAGCTTCAGCTTATTGTGCCCCACTTAGCAAGCTTACTCCATAAGGCCTGTGCTGTTGATGAACTTCAGCACAGAATCTATGGGCATATGTTTTATGTCATTCGGTTCAACATACGTCAACCCGAAGTGTCGAAGCCTCCCCGCCTCAAGCGCTGGACACTCGCATAGTATGTGTAGTGGAGTTTCTTCCTCCTCCCTGCACATCCTACAATCAGGATCTTGCTTCACCCCGATTGTGGTGAGGTGTTTCATGAGACAGCAGTGTCCCGTGAAGAGTCCAACTACCTTTCTCAGTTGTCCCCTGCTCAATCTCAGGATTTCTTCTGACCGCTTTTTCGACGGGCCTTCCATGAACATCCGCGATTGCCTCTGTCCAGGAATGTTATTCCAATGGATGTGGTGTTCTCTGTTGATATAGCCCTGAATCATCCTTTTTGCAGTCTCATGTGCGATCCCACAAGTGGGCTCTGGGCCTATCAAAGGTGTTTTCGCTCCCTCTTTGGCTAGGAGGTCAGCTTTTTCATTTCCTTCAAATCCCTTGTGTCCCGGCACCCACCACAGAGTCACTCTGTTGTGTTTTGCCAGTTCCACAAGCGATTCTAGACATTCTTTCACAACTCTGGAGCGTACTTCGACACTCTCCAGAGCTTTAAGCGCTGCCTGACTGTCAGTCATAATGTGGATCCGCCTGTTTGCACAGCCCCTCCTCATTATTTCCCCGGCACAGATGTCAATAGCAGTGATTTCTGCTTGGAACACGGTTGCCAAGGAGCCCAGGTTGATGCTCATGTCATCCCCCGGTGCTTCTCCAGCTACCCCTGCCCCAGTGCTCTTTGTTGTTTTGGACCCATCCGTGTACCAGATGGTTCCGTTGTTATTCCTCAGTTTCCGGGTATCGACTTTCTCCTCCCTTCTCGGTATGACTACCTCGAAGGGTTTACAAAAGTCATACTCTGTCCTGAGTCGGTCCGATTGCATGCTCAGCACGCAATCGTTCCGTATTTTCCCAAATATCTCGGTGTGGTATCCCCTTCTAACGTGGGTCTTGCCATATCCGGCACTTACAAGCCTGTATGCTGCCTTCATTGCCTCCGATTTCACCAAAAGGTGTAGCGGAGGGAGGTTCAGGAGCACTTCCATGGCTGCGGTAGGCGTTGTATTCATTGCTCCCGTTATTCCAAGGCAGGCAAGTCTTTGCAGCTTCCCTAAAAGCCTTGTAGCGTGCTTTCCAGACGCCTTATGCCACCAAATTATCGAAGAGTATGTTACCGTGGGAATTATGACCTTGGTGTAGAGCCAGTGAACCATTTCTGGTTTTAATCCCCACGTCTTTCCCACCATGCCTCTACAGGCCCATAGGGCCCGAGTAGCCTTGGTGGTGATGTATTCTAGATGGGGTTTGAAACTAAGTTTGGTATCTAGCATTAGTCCCAAGTACTTGACTTCTTTCCCTATCCGCAATTCTTTTCCCCACAGTCGGAGCCTCTTCAAATCGATGAGATTCCTCCTTCTTGTGAAGACCATGACTTCAGTCTTATCGGGGTTAACCGACAACTGTTTCTCAGTGCACCATCTCTCGACGACTGTCAGAGCCCGCTGCATCATTTCTGATACAGCCCCTCCGAACTTGCCGCTTACGAGTATGGTGATATCGTCCGCATAACCTTGTGCGTGAACTCCTGTCTGCTCCAGGTTCCCCAGGAGGTCGTCGACCACGAGTGACCACAATAAAGGCGATAAAACGCCTCCCTGTGGGCATCCTCTGGCTGCCACCACCCCTCTAGTTACCGGGCCGATGATGCATGAAATCTCTCTGCCTTTTAAGGCCGAGTCGATCCATTCCACTACCACAGGAGCTATACCCCGCCTCTTAGTTGCTTAGAGCTTACTCGTAGGATAGAAGGAACCCTGGAGAATCGAGAGATTGCGTTGGGGGCCTTTCTGGACATAGAGGGTGCTTTCGATAACACCTCATTCAACTCAACTCACATACTATTATGTTGTAACCAAAATATTCTAGATGACACTGTTTTATTAAATTGTTCCGAGTTCTTTTTTTTGAGATTTTGTGATGTAAAGTCCACAGATATAATAAAAATTGTTAAAAAGTTCACACATCTACAAACAACAGACTGCTGCATTTTAAGCAGTTTTAACAGACTGAAACAAATTTTAAAAACTTAATTACATACATACCAAACAACTTAATCTGAGTTACTTAATTTTGCACGTTCTAGTGCGCTGTTTATGCTTGTCAGAGAAAAGAATTTACAATTAATATTATTATATACATAAAAAATGTTTATTATGCTACTTCGCAAATGTGACGTGATGGAATATGAAGATGGGGTATCATATAGTTCTAATGAATGAAAGGAATCAGAAATTGTTGTAGTTGGATCGGTTAGAAAAACCATGTCGGGTAGTATATTTAATGTGTATTAAATAAACAATTTTTTATAAACAATTGCCAAATATGTTTATACTTTTCTTAGATTATTAAAAGAATAACAAAAACAACCGTGTGCATTACAATGTGAAAAAAAAATTAGGCTGATAAAATCTGACAGGGATTACATGATTTTTTTTTACAAAACCATTTTTTTCCCATTTTTCCCATCATAATATTCCATAATATAAATATAAAAATTATTGAAAAAAATAAAAGATCTCAGATTGTATATTTTTGTAATCATAAAACGGCCGCAGGTTTTGAGAAAATAATATGTATCCGAGATAAAACGGATAATAATAATTGTAGTTAACTTTTATAAGAGTTTATCTGTGATTAGAGGTTGTGATAACCCCCCCTTTACATTACCGCCACATTTTGAATTTGAACATGAAATGAAATGTCAATGACGTCACCAAACGTCAAATTTGAAAATTTGAAACAAACCGCGAAATTGAAAAGGTTGGCTAATGATCGTCAGACAATGAAAGGAAAAGCAGAACCTACGTTGTGTTATTTTTTTACAAGACAAGCAATGGCGGGACATTCAAACTTATCCAAACGAAACAAACCCCAAATTCTTTAGATACATGGCGAGAGCTAATCAGGAGTGAAGCGTAAATTGATAACACAAACATTATGGTTTTAAATGTTTATTCAGTTTGAACAACTTGGAGTGTCTTGAGTAAAGCGAAGTGACCCAGACCATTGTCTGTCAGTGGGGCCAGATTGTAGAGAGTTTACTATCATGGGGGCAAACTTGTACATCCAACGAACCAAGAAAAATTAGTTTTTTACGGAATTTTCCTAGACATAGTTATGTTGGTCTATCTGAAGGCTTGTCCAAACCCAGTCCAAGTTAGCGGCACTTCCCTCGGGGACCATTTATGAAGCAAGCAATTTGTTTAGTAGCCCGAATCCATACCGCAAACTCCAACCTTAGTTTGACTCAGACAGTTAACAGTGACTCCACTTCGCTTTACCCTGCAATCACCAGGAGGACATGTCAAGCAAGTTCGAAAACAACCCCCGTTTGACAAGTGACCCCAGAAGGCAGGTATTCACGACTGGGACCGTATAAAATCTCGACAGCAGTATTGCAACAACAACTACAACAATGTATGCTATTTGGTCGGTCTAATAATAAAATATACAGGACGCAACGATTTCTTTGAAAGTCATTTGAAAGCAGGACGCAACGCGATGACACCCAGCAGCGCAACAAGTAACGAGACTAAGCTACGAACATGCATCAATAAACTACACTTAGTACCGAATTTTGGCCGGTGTCGAAAATAGCTGGATGTCCGTTACAAACGAATGACGAGAAATCGCAAGAGGGCGCAAAACAACGATAAGGCACTGTTCAGAACCCCGACATTCAGGTGTGACGTTTTGCCAGCTTTTACCTTTTGTCTTCAGGTCTTACTTGGTTAATTCAAGTCAACAGAGACAAAAGAGCTTTGTAACAACCGCAAACTGCTGTCGGCCTCATAGCGAAAAACAGGTAGTTATTAACAAATTTATCTGAGTGGCAATCTAGTTAATTTAAATTAGAGAATTCTTTTTTTTTTGAATTGAGCACGAGCCCTGTAACTAGAAGTCAACAACACATTGGAACTTTCTGAAATTGACAACAATAACTAAAACAAATTACAACAACGATTTTAGCAAGTTATTCGGGGTGCCTGTGACTCATCAGCTTGGTAATTTATGCTACTGCAGAGAATAGAAGGACTGAAGGCAACTTATACGAAATTCAGGGGCTCACGGAATACTTCCAGTAGCAATAGTGAACATTAGTTTAAACAAAGGCTAGAATTCTTTACAAGACATGTAGGTGTAAAGTAGGAACGACTCCATTTTCAAGATGGCAAGTTTTATGACGTCCTAGCGTCCAAAATGGCGGGTTAACGGTAAAATATGCACGTGGCTTTTGTCTAGGAGTTTCTGGTATGCACGTGGCACAAACGCCGGTCAATTTCATGGCATCCTCGTTATATCGAGAATGGCAAAAAGAAATAGATAGAATAAAGGTTACCTTGTAATTTCGCACACAATCGTTACTTGAAAATTTAACCGATCCTTCTGGTAACGTGAAATTTCGGCAATACAATTTAAACATTGAACACCCTCAACTTTAAAAACAGGAGAACTCATAGTGGAACAAAATCAGATACAAACAGAAAATCAAGCGTTAGTTACGTCTTGCTGCTTCTAACGTTAAAAATGGAATTACCTCTCTCTGTCCAATCGCGGCTAGTTGTTTCCCCTTCCACCTAGCAGGGAGGCAGGGATGCCAACCGACGCTTTAACCCCAACAAGTCCACTTTGTGTTGCCCACCTCATGGGTGTTGCTAACTTCAGAGCAACTTGCCGGATAGGCAACTCGAAGTTCTGCGGTGTGTCGCATGCAGTTGATGTATCTTGGGAATATCTCACCGCTGTGTAGGAAAGTACCCGCTTATATTTGGGATCTGTGACATATGGTTTTGGAGGAGTGCTGTTGTTACCGATCGCGTTTAATGATTTTAGTAATTGACATCGTTTTTCTAAAAAGCGTTTTAATTAATAACACCGGCAAGTTTACGTGGGGCGTCGCTCGAAGGTCGCTTGTTTCTTCGGACGTTTGTCGTGTTGAATTATTATCGGAATTGTGCGAAGTCGACTCGGACGCTGCTGAATTAAGAATTTTAGTCATTTTCTCTGCTATGGCATAGTAATCGTTTTCAAAATGTACGCGTTCTTCATCATGCTTTTCTCGCAAAGAGGTTTTGTCGATTTGTTCAATTTCAAATTAAATTTTTTTCTAGGTTTCGAAAGGCGTCTAGGGCTTGTTGTATGTTGTAGTCTTTGTTAGTATCAAATTTATCGATCCAATTGTAAAGACGCGTTAATTTTCCTTCAAGACCCTGCCCCTAGTTCTAATGAGTTTTTCGAGTTGTACGGCCATCTTAATATTGTTTCAATTTGTCACGAATGAGAAAATATACATGCGTGTAACACAAAGGAAGGTTAAATAGAAAGATGACTGACCTTATGCCGTGAAAATGCTGCTTCGTGGAGGTGTATAATGTGTTTCTTGATTTGGTTCGTTATGATGTTGATGACACTGAAGTCTTTCCTCTTCCTCTGGAGACGTCGACGGAAAGCTCCTGAGTTTATGAATATTTGAATCCGGCTCGAACTACCAAAGTTTGTTGTTTTGATTTGTCAAAACAAAATAAAAAATTTAAAATTTGGTGTTTCTTATTCTGTGCATTTGTACGCCTGTATGTCGAATCAAAATGGAATGGCAGCTTGGTTATGAAGTTTAAAGTTATTTATGGCTGGCAGTCTCTAAGAGCAAAGAAACTAAAAGAGACACTGCCAAACTAACTTTTTATTCAGTGGGCGCTAAGAAATAAATCCAATAGTATGTTTCAAATTGTACGCATTCACACAACCAAATTGTTTCAAGGGAAATACTAATTCTATTCGAGATAAACTCAAACGTAAAAATCAGATAGAAAAAAACGAATAATGTAATAGTATTTAACGTTACAAGTCCGGTAGGTTACTTGTGACGAGTTAGACATTATGGACGAGGCGACGTTAGGAGCCGAGTCTAGAATGTCTAAACGAGTTACAAGTAACTACCGGACGTGTATCGTTATGTATTTTATTTCATACTGTAAGCCCGTTCTTCATTATTTTATTTCAAAAATCAAAAAATCACATTTTGTGAAAATCGCATCACCTTTGTTGTACACTTGCTTTCAAAACTTTCGCGTACACCTTCAAAATCAAGTAACAAAGGTTTTACCAATATTTAGTTGTGTGAATGCCACATTTTGAATTTAGGTTATGATGACACTGACATACTGTCTTCTGCATATTATAAAAAAAGACACGTAATTAGGAATTTGTGTCCTGAGGGACCTATCCATTATATTAGTTTATACATAATAATTAAAGATAAAAACCAACGACGTTTACAAGACGTTTAATTCAGCAGTAATCCGTGTTTGTTGTAGAAGGTAAGGAACATTTATTGTAGCTGTAGCTGGTAAACAGAAAGAAGGTAACAGAAATTTAATTAAAAGGAACACATCAAAATAAATACAAATATATTAGAAAAGGTTTTAATATTTTGTCATAGCCTCATTAGCCTCTAGCACCGCATTCAATCTTCTGGGCATAGATCCTATAAGGTTTCGCCAATTATTTTGGTCTTCGCTCAACTCTTCCCACGCATTTTGAATTAGTTCCCACAATTCTTCAGCATTTGCAATTCTAAAGTTCCTTTTATAAATTTTCTCGACAATTAAACCCCAAACATTTTCTATGGGATTACGACGGCAAGCTGTTACCTACGATCCTGAAAGTTGGTCTCAAAAACTGCTTGTTTGGACGTATTGAAAGAGTTTTACCTTAAATTATCCGAAAGGGCTCCGTCATGCACCGCGTTTGAAACTTTGGGTCTTCCCGATTATGGTCTTCTAGTCACCAACCCTTCTGGTTCCCACGTCTTCTTTACTCGTAGGACAGTGCCTTTATCGAGTCCATAATGAGTAGCAACCCTTCTTATGACCAACCATCTTCTAATTTAGAAAGAATCAAAACTTTATCTTACTCCGTCAGTCGAAGCATTATGACTTTTCAAAAGATCAAATGTCAGAGTTGATAATAATAGCTCACCTACCGGACGTCAATTGATCCTTTAATAGGACATCTACCGGACAGTATGAAATAAATGGCTTTAAAACAAACCCACGCAACCCTTAAAAAAATGTAAGCGCTGAATTTGCAGTCTATACAAATTCCGCCAAATAGATTGACAGTCGCTTTAAGTTGGTTGTTCAGCCACGTACAGTATCAAGCGTTACAGCGCTGCCGTTCGCTGAATGCGACCGTTGACAAGCGTGGTGTACTGTCTAGATCAAAAGTGTCTATGGCTACCAGTGTGAAGTTTCTTACTATAGTAGTTTCTTTAGCACAAGTTCAGTGAATCATTTTTTTGAGCATACTTGATAGTTTTTCAGTTTCAAGAAAACAGTCAATTTGTTATGATTTTAAATTATACCGAAATTTCAGTTCTAATCAGATAATTACTGGTTGGCCCGGAACACGATTTAACATTTTGAGGTTAGAACATAACCTAATCCTTTGGTAGGTGTTCTGTACAGTATTAAATTTAAATTATTATTAACAGTGACTACACGCAGGGAACCTACAAAGCCGGCAGATATGGAGTATTCTAAAGAGATAGCCAATGTGAATCTCAAGAACATAATTGTCTATCACTGTGACTTTTGTAACTTCAAGACCGGTTCAATGTTTTTCAAGATCAATCACGCGGAACGACATCACTTTGGACTTGAACCTTTCAACTGTAAAACCAGTGACGTGGAAATCTACCGTTGTCAAAATTGTAATTTTACAACTTATATGGCAGTAGTCCTCAAACGACACATACGCGAGCGACACCTCCATCTACAAACTGAAACAAGTAATCCGAGCTACGAGTGTCGAAAATGTAATTTAGAGACCAACACTATGCTCGATTGGTACAAGCATATGACAAGCGATTGTGTTTTTAGAAGTGGATATAAGCGGTTTGAATGTCAAAAATGCAATTACAGTACTAACCACAAGGGTAGCTTTAATAAACATAATGTTTTACACTTAGAAGCACATGAGATTCAGTGGTTCTCATGTGGACAATGCGATTACAAAAGTAAACGGAAGGGGGGCCTAAAAAGACACATGGTTACTCACTTAAAGGAACATGAGATTCAATGGTTTTCATGTGCACAATGCGATTACAAAAGTAAGCAGAAGGGTCACCTAAAAATACACATGGTGGAACACTTAAAGGAAGATGAGATCCAGTGGTTTTCATGTGGACAATGCGATTATAAAAGTAAGCGTAAGAACCACCTAAGATCACACAAGCTGTTTAACCATCTAGAAGAACATGAAATTCAATGGTTTTCATGTGAACAATGCGATTATAAAAGTAAGCAGAAAGGCAACCTAAAAATACACATGGCGAAACACTTAAAAGAAGATGAGATCCAGTGGTTTTCATGTGGACAATGCCATTATAAAAGTAAGCACAAAGGCAGCCTAAAAATACACGTGGCGAAACACTTAAAAGAAGATGAGATCCAGTGGTTTTCATGTGGAGAATGCGATTATAAAAGTAAGCGTAAGGACGCCCTAAGATCACACAAGTTGATTAACCACCCAGAAGAACATGAAATTCAATGGTTTTCATGTGGACAATGCGATTATAAAAGTAAGCAGAAGGGCAACCTAAAAATACACATGGCGAAACACTTAAAAGAAGATGAGATCCAGTGGTTTTCATGTGGACAA
The DNA here is from genome assembly GCA_963583935.1 of Diaperis boleti. Classification (NCBI taxonomy): domain Eukaryota; kingdom Metazoa; phylum Arthropoda; class Insecta; order Coleoptera; family Tenebrionidae; genus Diaperis; species Diaperis boleti. The sequence goes on from OY757242.1 coordinate 14,235,552, forward strand.
TGCCATTATAAAAGTAAGCACAAAGGCAACCTAAAAACACACGTGGCGAAACACTTAAAAGAAGATGAGATCCAGTGGTTTTCATGTGGACAATGCGATTATAAAAGTAAACGGAAGGGGGCCCTAAAAAAACACAACATGCTGAAACACTTAAAGGAAGATGAGATCCAGTGGTTTTCATGTGGACAATGTGATTATAAAGGTAAGCAGAAAGACAATCTAAAAATACACATGTTGATTCACTTAAAAGAAGATGAGATCCAGTGGTTTTCATGTGAACAATGTGATTTTAAAACTAAATACAAGGGAAGCTTAAGAAACCACAATGTGAAACACTTAAAACACCAGGGAAGTGCAAGGTGATTGATGTGGAGCAATAAGAGTGGTATTGTTTATAATAGTAGCATGAATGATTTTGTTATATTATTAGATATATATTAAACGCAGTGTACAATAATATGAAAGTTGTTGCGCAAGATACCTCCACAAAATTGTTTGAGTTCTTTGTTAAATTCATTTCAAAAGTATGAAGTTGCAAAAATAGATCACAGTATGATTGATTCTTCCTGGAAAATAATTATGTTTCTTTGTAGTGATTATCCTGTATCACTCATCAATGTCATATCAGAATATTAATCTCTGGAGTGTCAATGGTTCTATTCCCCAGTTTCTTATGTCTATAGTTTTAAATTTTTGTGGCGGCGTCTACGATTATGGGGAACAGTAGTGGGCTTAGAGCGCATCCTTTCAGACCAGTTTTCGTTTCAAAAGCTGCTGTATCCCACTTTTCTAGACTATTCCACACATTCTTTCTGTTCTGTCAAGATCGTGTTCTTTAGTTCGATGAAGTATATCTGTATTTATTTGCGTGTTTTTTACCCTCTACCCTAAGTGCCGCAAGGGCGGAAAAGATCGTTCATCTTCTTTCTAGTTTCTTCGAGAACGGACGTGTACAAAACATTTTACTTTTTTGTGATAAACTAATCACCGTTATCGAGTGCGAAGTGATAATAAACTATAAAAAGTAAATACATAAAATAGCATTGTGTATGTTTCCCACTGGAAATGGACCTGGAATAATGCCTATTCCCTACAGCCAAACACCACAACCACAATCACAACAACCAACGGTAAACCAAACGCAAATGCAAACATCGCAAATTTACTATAATAATCAATTAAGCCAAATACCGTACGGTGTACCAATTCCACCTGTATTCCCAAATCAGATACCTACAAACCAAATACAAACGCCGCAAGGCAACCAACAAAACCCTTATCAAATGCACTTGGCTTTTCCAAATATAGGTCAAAGACAAACATTCACACAACCTAATATAAGTCAACAAAACGCGAACTCCACATGGTATAGCGACGATGATTTAGATGACATGAGCGACGAACAAGAAAACACAAAGAAACATGAGTGGCAAACAATAACACCCAAGAGAAAGAGGGCTAACCGACAAACATCAACTGAGATAGCAGAACAAATCGAAACCAACAATAGATACGAATCTCTTAATGAATTACCCAGTGGCGAAAATGAATCGGGGCAACCATCCAATTCGAAGAAGACCCCTAATACAAAAAAAGAACCCAGACCACCTCCAATATACATCTATGGGGTAAATAACTACAAAGCGATGAAAGAAACCTCGCCCAGATCACCGAAGAGGAGACATACCAAACCAAGGTCCTATCCAACAATACTGTAAAAATCACCCCAACCACTACGGACACATACAGAAAACTAATACGTCATGTTAGGGACGAGCAAATCATCCATCACACATATCAGATAAAAAATGAGCGAGCTCACAGAATAGTAATTCGTGGAATACACCATTCAATACCGCTAGCTGATATAACTAACGAAATAAATGGGAAAGGGCATAAAGTAAAGAACATCATAAATGTCAGACATAGAGTCACCAAGGAACCACTTCCTCTCTTTTTTGTTGACCTAGAGCCGCAAGACAACAATAAAGAAATCTTTAAGCTTGAACACATACAGCATTGCAGAATCAGAGTCGAGCCACCCAGGCGTAAGAATATTATCACCCAGTGTATAAGATGCCAAGACTATGGTCACTCCAAGTCATATTGCGCCAAACCATTTAAGTGCGTCAAATGCGGTGGACCTCATGACACAAAGGTATGCAAGAAAACCAGAGATACTCCAGCTAAATGTGCCCTGTGCGCCGGAAGCCACCCAGCTAATTACAAGGGCTGCACTGTTTACCGCGACCTGATTAACTCAAGAAATAGAGATGACCCAAGAAGAAATTGCAATCCCAAAATAAACAATAATATATCCCAATTGCCACAACCACCACCACCACTATCAAACTATGTTCACCCAACCGTAAATTATGCGCAAGCAGCTGGAATACCTCAAACACGTCCAAACAACGCACACGCCTTCCTCAACGAATTCAAAAATATGTTCAGTCAACTCATCAACCAAAATAGCATGATACTTACCATGCTAACTATAGTAATCAATAAAATAGCCGCCTAATGGCTAAGTCGCTAAGAATCGCAGCATGGAACGCCAACGGAATGAACAATCATGTTCAAGAAATGACAGTATTTTTAAATATAAATAAAACAGACATCTTGTTAATATCAGAGAGTCACACAACTTCTTGGGAGTCCGTGAAAATACCGGTAAATAAGAGTAATAAAAGGACCGTTCACAGTAACAAGTTTAATGTGTGTAAAGGAAAAACAACAATTGGCATAGGGACGACAGCGCATGACAATATATAATACGCGCCTAAACTGAATCTTAATTCTCCAACACTCCCACGAGATTCAGTTAATATAAAAACTGTTTAATAATAATAAACACTTATTGTAATAAACCCTTAAGAGAAACATTGTTTACAAATAAATACTGTTTATAAAGAAATTAAAAAGCATTAGGCAACAGATCAAATCTACAAAACAAATCTCATTCCCAGTAAACCTCTAAAATTAACAAAAGCATTAACATTTAAAGCTTTAGTAAAAACATCTGCAATTTGATCTTTTGTGTTAACAAAATGTACATCGATAACGCCATTTTCAACTTTTTCTCTAATGAAATGATAACGAATGTCTATGTGCTTAGATCTATTATGGAAGACTGGATTCTTGATCAATTTGATCGCACTCTGGTTGTCCACTAGCAACTTAAATGACCATTCACATTCAATTAGTTCACCACACAATTGCTTGAGCCATAAAGCTTCTTTGCAGGCTTCAGATGCTGCAACGTATTCCGCCTCTGCCGTTGAGCATGTTACGATGGGTTGACGCTGGGATTTCCATGTAACTGCGCTGTTGTTAATCACGAATACATATCCAGTTGTTGATCGTCGTCGTTCAATATCTCCAGCGAAATCAGAGTCAGAGTATCCAAGAATTACAAACTCGTCGCAAACATGGTACTCAATCCCCATGTTCTTTGTATTCTTTAGATATCTCAAAACCTTCTTCGCCGCCTTCCAGTGCACTTCACCATAGTTGTTGAGGAAACGACTCAGCACGCTAGTTACATAAGCAATATCGGGTCGTGCAACCACTGAGAGATATATTAGCGATCCAACCAGTTCTCTATACGGTACGGCTTGGTCCATAGGAACGATTTCCGGATCAGTCAAACATATACTCGGATCAGCCGGTATTTTGACACAAGTGGCATCTGTAATGTTAAAACGATTCAACAAACGATTTATAAAAGACCTTACGCTTATGGTTAGAGTGTCCTTTTCTTCATTCTGCTTTATTTCGAGACCCACGAAATATTTCGGCTCACTAATCGTTATCTTGAAAGCTTCTTCAAGCTCATTCAACACTTTCTGTAAAGATGTTTTCTTTTTGGAGAACACCAGACCATCATCCACGTACAATACCAAAATTACAAGTTCATTTTCCACCTTACCACAGTAGACACATCGGTCCGACTCACATTGTTTTAAGCCGATGCCAGTCAAATGTTCATTGAACTTTGCATTCCAACATCGAGGAGATTGCTTCAGCCCATAAATCGACTTTTTGAGCTTGCATACTATCCCAGGTGGAATTTGTACTCCTGGAGGTGGGTCCATGTAAATATCTTCTTCAATCACTCCGTACAGGAACGCTGTTTTTACATCAAACTGCAGGATCTCCATTCTCCACTGTGTTGCGAGTGCTAATAGTAATCGTACCGTACTGTACCTCGTTGTAGGAGCAAATGTTTCACCGTAATCGATTCCTTCAACTTGAGAGTAACCTTTAGCACACAATCTGGCTTTGAAACGTATATTTTTGTTGTCTGAAGACAACTTCACTTTGAAAACCCACTTTGATCCAACTGTTTTTCGATCGGCTGGTAACGGAGTCAACTCCCACGTTTTGTTACTTTCCAAGGATTCCAATTCTTCTTGAATTGCTACTTTCCACAGTTCGCTCTCGTTACTTTTTAATGCATCCTCATACGTAATCGGGGTATCAACTTCCGTCAGATTCAATTCATCTTCTATGTTGTAATCTCTCAAATGTCCTGGAATTTTCAAACTCTCTTTATTCCTCAAATTATACTTGTTCCGATTTGAATTTTCTGTACTTGGAACATTTACAGATGTTTTGTTTTCTTCATTCTTCGGAATTTCCTCAACATCTTCTGGAGTTTCTTGAAGCTGTTCTTCTATCTGATCATCTATTCCATCTTGGATCACTTCTTTAGTAACATCTGTCAATACAGTGTTCCTTCTGGGCAGTTTTATCTCGGATTTTTCATTAAAGATCACATGCCTTGATATCTTGACTTGATTGGTCTTAGGGTCAAACAGTCGATAATTCGTCGAGTTTTCATTGTATCCGACAAATATAAGTTTTTCGCTCTTCTTATCTAACTTTTTTCTAAGAATATCTGGAACATGCATGTAAGCCTCACAACCGAAAATACGAGCATGATTTAAAGTTGGCTTCTTACCCATCCATATTTCAAAGGGTGTTTTAGCACATTGCTTTGAGGGTGTTCTATTTAATAAATAGACCGATGTATTTACGGCTTCCGCCCACAACTTCAGAGGTAGATCTTTCGTGTACAGCATCGCTCTAGCACTTTCAACAACCGATCGGTTTTCTCGTTCACATCTACCATTTTGTTCAGGTGTGTATCTGGCAGTTGTTTCCACGATGACTCCTTGACTTCGTAGCAACTCCAGGCACCTTGTGTTGACGTACTCTTTTCCGTTATCCAAACGTAAACGTTTTAGTCCACGACCGAATTTATTTTTCAACATTATCAAATAATCGCGCAAACACTCGTACACGTCGCTTTTATTTTTCACGAATTTTACGAGGCAAAAACTCGAACTGTCGTCCTTGAATAACACAAAATAGCGTGCGCCACCAACAGACTCAACACTCATTGGTCCGCACACGTCGGTATGACAGAATTCGCCCGGCATTGTTGCTTGACGCTCAATCTGCGGGAATTTCAATTTATGTTGTTTCGCGAAAACACAACTTTCACAGAAAAACTCGTCGGTATCGGTAAGTTTGACGTTTTCCACTAACTCCTTCGAAAACATCTCCTTTAAGTAGGTATCGTACATTAATGTGACCTAACCTTTCATGCCATTCCTTCAAACTGCCAGTTACGGTAACTACGTTGGCTTCCGCACCTGTGTTTTTCACACGTATCAGCATTTTGTACAGATTATTCTCACACCGAATCGCCGATCCCACGAGGGTGCCCTCTTGCAAGATTTCTGCTTTGGTGTCTCCTTTTACAATTTTGAACCCTTTTCTGGTGACTATTCCTTCGGAAAATAAATTTCTTTTTAAGCCAGGAATGTACCAGACTTCTTCGAGACTTCCATCGCACCACTTTCCGTTGATCAGTTTTTCGATCTTGATGGTTCCAGTTCCTTTGACATCAAGTGCTGTGTTGTTACCTAATCTGACTTTCAGATTGGTTGTTTCTTTCAACGAATCGGAATAATGCAGATTTGGAGTCATATGCCTTGATGCTCCACTATCCATCAGCCAAGTTTCGTCGAAATTTGCAACTAAAGCATTGATTTCTGAAACTTCTTCAGTCGAAAAAGCACTATTCGAACTGCCTTCGCCTTCACGACTTTGTGACTTTTTCTTTAACCAACAGTCTTTGGCAATGTGGTTCCTCTTCTTGTAAAAGAAGCATGTTATATTCTTCTTGGTCTTCATATTACCATCGCGATTGGAATTCCATTTCTTTTTTACACATCCAGTCATAAAAGCCCCATTGAGTTCTTCCACTTTGTTGAGATTTGCTTCTTCATCAAGTAAACGAGAGGTGAGATTCGCCAAAGTTTGCTTTTCTTGCGCGAGAGACAACCACGCCTGTCTAAAGGTCAAAAATTTCGTCGGGAGCGTGCCCAACACTTTTGTGATTATCGCTGTATCACTAATGTTATCTCCGCTGTCTCTAATTTGCTGCGCCAAATTCTCAACTTTCGAAATATGTTGAGCTATGTGATCGTTTGGATCCATTTTATACTCATAAAATCTCTCGTGGACGATCATCTTGTTCGTCTCACTTTTCAGCTCATATATCGAATCCAACTTATCCATGATCTCTTTGGAGGTCGTACATTTTTCAATCAGGGTGATTTGGTTAAGCTCCATCGCTGACGTAATAACGCACATGGCTAACGCATCGTTCTTATTCCACTTTCGAAGCCCATCAATATCAGTTCCTGCCGGTTTTGCCGTTGTACCAGCGACAATTTCGTATATTCCTCTAGCCCTCAACGCACATTTCATTTGGAATTTCCACTGTTTGAAGTTTTGGCCTCCAAACTTCACCATTTGCATCTGAAAATTTCCACTGTCCGCCATTTTGTCTTATTGCTCGAAAAACCGTGTGAACTCTCTTAAAGGGATACACGCCCGAAGGAAATCCTCAATAAGCGTTCTATTCGAACTAAAACGCGAATGCACAAGACTGTTGCGTAACTACGCTACCGACTTTTTTAACTAGGATTTACCTTTTTTTTAAACACGCACGAACAGACTAATTACTGGTCTCTTTTATAACTCTCTCTACAATACGCGTCCTGGGCCCATAACCTCTTGGGAGTCCGTGAAAATACCGGTAAATAAGAGTAATAAAATGACCGTTCACAGTAACAAGTTTAATGTGTGTAAAGGAAAAACAACAATTGGCATAGGGACGACAGCGCATGACAATATATAATACGCGCCTAAACTGAATCTTAATTCTCCAACACAACTGAACAAACTGTTATCAAAATACCAAATTATATAATATATTATGCCAATCACCCTGACGGAACAGCCCACGCAGGTTCAGCTACCATTGTAAAATCAAGCTTGAAGCACTACGTGCTAGAGTCATTCATCACTAACAAAATACAAAGCTCAATCATAAAGCTAACAATCTTGTCCAGACCCATCATAATAGCCGCAACCTACAGTCCACCCAGACATACAATATCCTCTGAAGAATATGAAGAATTGATATTGTTGGTTATGTCCATATTTCTTAATTTAAAATTTATTTCTTTAATGGGTTAATTGGGCAGAAAAAATAACGATGATTAGTAGGGTGCCGACGTTTCGGCCCTTTTCGGGGCCTTCCTCATGGCTGTACTACTTGTAATTAAATTAAAAAGAAGGTTCTGGAATATACTTCAATTTACTTCATTTTATTCTGCCCAATTAACCCATTAAAGAAATAAATTTTAAATATGAAGAATTTCTGCTTCAACTGGGTCCACACTTCCTCGTGGCAGGTGACTGGAACGCTAAGCACACCGCTTGGGGCTCCAGGCTTACAACACCCAAAGGTAGGAACCTATTAGGCACTATACAACTAAATAATCTCAGCTACTTATCAACGGGCAAGCCAACTTACTGGCCTACCGACCCAAATAAGATCCCAGACCTGCTGGATTTTGCAATAACCAAAGGCATATCTGATATATACAGTAACATTGAGGCAAGCTTAGACCTAGAATCGGACCACAGTCCAATCATAGTTACGCTAAGTACCAGCCCAATTTGGAAAAGTCCACCACCAAGACTATGCACTAAAAATACCAACTGGATAGAATTTCAGAATTACATCAACGAAAAGATCACCGTAAACGTAAGACTAAAAAAGGATCAAGAACTGGAAGATGCAGTACAATACCTAACCAGCCTGATCCAAGAAGCCGCATGGGTTTCCACACCAGAAAGGAAAAAGATAATCCCGGAAACGCATACACATCAAGAATTTAGTATTTGAAAAAGGAGGGCAAGACGCAGATGGCAAAACTCTAGAAACCCATTAGATAAAACACAACTAAATAGACTAACACACAGCCTGAGAACAGCTATTAGGCAAGCGAAAAATGAGTCATTCAAATTATATATTGAGAATCTAACACCTGATGATCACTCGATATGGAAAGCCACAAAGAAATTCAGAAGACCAACAGTAGCTATACCACCGATTAGAAAGACAGACAGAAGCTGGGCACGCTCAGATGCAGAAAAGGCGGACCAATTTGCGCAACATCTTGCAGAAGTCTTTACACCACATCCGAGTAACAATAACGATAACATAATAGAGGCATCTTTGGATTCTCCTTGTCAGTTATCACCACAAATTAGAGCATTCTCACCAGCAGAAGTAGGCAGAATTATAAGACAACTCAATCCCCACAAAGCACCAGGCTACGATCTAATAAATGGTACTATATTGAAAAACCTTCCACGAAAAGCCATTGTATTGCTGACAAACATCTTCAACAGTATTGTCCGTCTTCGATATTTTCCAGTGCAGTGGAAATACGCTCAAATTATTATGATTGCCAAGCCTGGAAAACCCCCCACAGAAGCTAGCTCGTACAGACCAATAAGTCTCCTGCCTGTACTGTCCAAAATATTTGAAAGACTTGTACTTAATAGACTGGAAGAAATAGTGAACATAGAAGATCTAATTCCCACACACCAATTTGGATTTCAAGAGAGTCACTCAACAATTCAACAGTGCCATAGAATAGTCAACGAAATCAAACAAACTATCGAAGGAAAGAAAATATGTACATCGGTCTTTCTTGACATCCAGCAGGCTTTCGATAAGGTATGGCACAAAGGACTACTATACAAATTAAAAAAGCACCTACCCGACCAACTGTATCTGACTATAAAATCTTACCTGAGCGAACGGCATTTTCAAGTCAAGATTGGAGATGAACTGTCTAATCTCCACAGCATAAAAGCAGGAGTCCCACAAGGCAGTGTTTTGGGCCCGTTTCTATATCTATTGTATACTGCCGACATCCCAGTAACAAATGATACACTTACGGCAACATTTGCGGACGACACTGCAATACTTTCGGCAGACAGTGATCCAGCAAGGGCCACTGAAAAATTACAACCTGCTTGAAAACTGGCTGGAGCAATGGAGAATCAACGTAAATCCAACCAAGTCCACTCAGATCACATTTACAACACGACATAGCATCTGTCCACAAGTACACATAAATGGCATTCCAATACCTGTCAAGACCGAGGTAAAATACCTTGGGCTCCATCTGGACGAGAGGCTAACATGGAAAGCCCACATAAAGGCTAAAAGACGCCAACTAGAACTCAAAGTACGAAACATGTCTTGGCTAATCAACAAAAAATCACAATTATCCCTGGAAAACAAGCGACTTATATACAAGGTGATATTGAGACCCATTTGGACGTATGGGATTGAGCTTTGGGGGTGTAGTAAACCATCCAATATAAAAATTCTTCAAACCTTTCAATCAAAAATGCTTATAATGATAGCTGGCGCCCCATGGTACGTTTCAAACCATACACTTCACGATGACCTGAATATTCCCTTCGTAATGGAAGTGGTTCCGACTAATGCCAACAAGTATAAAAATCGAAGTACTCAACATAATAACCAGTTGGTAAGAGAGCTCTACCACCAACCCGTCGAAAGAAGACTAAATAGGCAATGGCCAGAATATCTACCTAGGTAAAAATCTCCAGCGAGGCATCGATGGATGACCCCTGCCTCAAGACATTCCTCCTACCTAATATTTACTAATTACTCTTTTTAAGTTGAGTAGATTGTAAATTGCAATAAATAAATAAATAAAAAAATCTTCTTTCTGGTATTCCTACTCGCCACGTTTTGAATATTAATAGTTATAGATGTTAACGAACACCAAATTCGAACATTTAATTTGAGATTTAAAATTTTGCCAAAATCGTGATCGTGTAAAGCGAAAGACATAAATTAAATTTTACAAGGTATCTAACAATTTAACAATATCAAATGTAATTTCTGAGATGTAGGTATTTTTAAATGACAATTTTTGGATCTAAATAGATAATATAAAATCTAATAGATTATCGAGGTGCTTTTCTGAACATCAATTTATCAATTTGATAAATTGTAAATGGTAATTCTAACAATTATAAAATTACGAGGGCATTTTTTTATCCGAAATTATCAATGAAATGAATACAGATTCAAGGGTAGAGAAGTAAAACAAGAAATGTCCCAAAAACAACAGAATGCGCTTGTTATCTCGATTTTGACAAAAATGGACAATCATTCTCTTGGTTCTGCATCCTTGATCTGTTTTATTTTAGATTTATTTATTTAGATCCACTTCATGAAGAATTTTCAACTAGACTGTATCTGTTCTTCCGTCGTTCTGGAACAAAAACCTCGTTTGTAGTAGTGTAGCCCTACAGGCTTTGAATTGAAAGTTTATTTTCAATTTACTCCTGTATTTTTTATTTGATTATTCGTCACTAACGGGGGACATTTTCAGGGGACACCTGCAAACCGGTTAAAATGTATTGTATTATGTATAATTTTAAGCGGTTTGTAGGTGTCACCTGATGATGGCCCCCGTTGGTCGAAAACTTTCGTGACGAATAATCAAATAAAAATTACAGAAGTAAATTGAAAATAAACTTTTAATAATTAGAAACTTTTGTGCTACTATCTATCGACCTGGGTACTACTTACGCACGGTGACCTATCATACCTACCACGTAGGTATGTCAGGTTATGTGTGTAATGTTTGTTTACCTAAAGTGAGATTCATTACTTGGCGCCCAGGCTCTAGTGTAAATTTTGAAAATTTCGTACGTGTGTATCAGGATTTTTGTCAAGGACAGTCGTAGTGGGTCCAATCCGGTTGCAAAATTATTTGCGAAGATAGTCACGAAGCTTTTTAGGTTAAGAGGAATCCCTGTGTCCAGTCCACTTTGAATAATTTTTAGGAGAGGCCGTAGGACTTGTGGTCTGAGCTTGAGCTGTGACGTAGCGTCGTAAATCCCGGTCTACGTTGGCTTGTCGTGTCGAGAAAATTCGCGCGAGAAACTAACGAGAAACCCACCGGCAGTGCCACCTAAAATAATTTTAAAATTTGGACAAACAAGATCTAAGGAAGATCTAAGCATTAATGTGTTAAAGTTAAATAAAATAAATGGGCTATTTTCCTACAAATAGGAACTTGATAAAAATACAATTCTTTTTTTTCCTTCTAATAAAAATAGTTATTTATCCGCAAACGTCACAAAAGTGACAACTTATGTGCCTCCTTGACAAGGTAAAAGTGTCATTTTATTTGATTAGGCTCATAAAGTAGACAACAGTGACAAGTGACACTTTTACCTTGTCAATGAATTCTTTCAAATTCTTACTAAATTGAACTAGGTAATGAATGGGGACGCGTGTAAACGAAACGACTAGCGTAGTAGGTCCCTTCCCCATGGGGGCTTCCTTGTTTTATTTACAAGGGGGCACCTGATCAAGGGCGAAACTGTTTGGATCGGTTTTGTGCGCAATTGTGGTCATTCTGTGTTTAAATCAGGTTGGAACGCATTGGTGACGCTTTTGTGAATGGCAGAAGAAAACTGTTGTGTAGGAAGTTAATTTTAATTTAAATTTACTCCACTTTTATCGACATTTTTCTGATTTATATCTTAGGCGGCCATACAAACACCTTTCTGTTAATCATCGTCTAAAAAAAAATATGACTAAATTTTTGAATTCTTTTGTGATCATCGCCTAAAAAACATTGTGTGAACCTCGGCTAAAAGTTCTTTTTTGGCCTTATCCGCATTGTGTCCTCGGCTCACGCCTCGGCCACGCCCAAAAGGTCAAAGACCAAAGGGGCTCCCGACCAGTGGCCCCCCGACCAAGGGAGGACCCGAACAAAGTGGCTCCTGACCAAGGGGGCTCACGATCAAGGGGGCTCTCGACCAAGGGGGATCTCGACTAAGGGGGGCCTCGACCAATGAGGGACCCGAACAACATGACCTGACCATGGGGGCACCTAGTTTGGATCGGTTTTGTGCGCTCATTGATTTTTTTTGTCAACTTTGTTTTGTTTGGATTGCTGTTTTTTAAATTAGACAGCTCTGTTAATTTTTAGAAATTTTACTAAATTGAATTTCAGCACCGTTTTTATTCATTTCTTCTTTATGTAACCTATTAAGTATTTTTTATTATACCTGCATCAGAATCGCCGTTTAAAGCACGCTTGAGCGTGCGAATACAGGCGATTAAAGCACGGCGAGCTTTAAAGGTTGTCAAGGAAATATAGGTATCATTATAACTTCATCAAATTTGAAAACTTTTCATATTCCTTCAGGTATGGGTCTTTTGACTCCGATGGTAGTATTTTGGATTCCGCTTGTTCGGCCGATGCTTCTATATCGGGTGAAAACTCGTTTTAATTCATTTTTCCTAGATTTTTGCTGACACGACTAAATGCAATGACAGACGTGGACGCGAGAAAAACGTAAACAATAATTGTCGTAACTAATGGCAATATTATTACGCCATTTCGATTTATCACGACAAAAAATATTTCTAAGTTTTTAGTGCTTAATTTGTTTCCAGTATTACTGGTATAATAAAAAATAGCGTAAAGTATTCGTGGATAACTGGTCTTTAAAACACTTGCTCTATTTCGAGCACTCCCGGCTACGCCGTCGTGCTCGAAAACTCGCGCGTGTTTTAAAGACCTTGTTATCCACTCATACTTTAATATACTATTATGACGTTGAAATCAGAATAAGAAACTCTATGCGAATGTAAAATAAAAAATATAGGTTTTCATTTAAAATACTAACGGGGTTACTGAATTTATCTAATATATTTAAACGAGCAATTCTTGTATATATATTTTGCGGATCTCGAAAACCGCTCTAACGATTTGGATGAAATTTAGTATTTAGATAAAGTTCTACTTTTTAAGTCTACCTATGTAGTTGTATTTCTTGTAGAAACGCAATTTTACACAAAAATACGGTTTTTTAAGATCCTTTATCCGCTGTCATACTGACAATCATCTGACAATTTCAAACACCTTGGTGATGGGGATGAGGGGATGATGAGAGCGAGAACGCGTGTGAATGAAACGACTGCGACTAGCGTAGTAGGAGGTATTACGGCAGTTCAGATGGTAGCTACGCCCCCCTGTCCCAAGGATATCTCAAGGAGGTTTGCCTGTCTCAACGGGCCCCCCATGAGCCCTCCTTTCTGAAGATTTCAAGTTAATTAAATTTGTCTCATACATAAATCCTATTTTAGAACTAAACAAATTCAACTTTCGACTTCTATAATTATGTTGATAACCGATGAGGCCCCCTCGGGCCCGCCTGATTCGAGGCCACCCTCTCGGGTTCGCCTGTTTCGGAGGCCCACTCGGGCTCGCCTGATGCGAGGGGCCGCACCTCGGGCTCGCCTGTTTTGATGGGCCCCCTCTCGGACTCCCTTTTCGGGGGCTTGCTCGGGCTCCCTTTTCGGAGGCTCGCCTGTTTTGAGGCCCCCCCTCGGGCTCACCTATTTCTGGGGGCCCTCCTCGGGCTCCCCTGTTTCGGGGGGCCCTCCTCGGGCTCGCCTGTATAGAGGAACCCCCCTTGGACTTGCCTCTTTCGGAGGGGTCCCTCGGGCTCCCTTTTTGGGGGTCCCTCGGGCTCCCTTTTCGGGGGCCCCCTCGGGCTCCCTTTTCGGGGGCCCCCTCGGGCTTCCTTTTCGGGGGCCCCTTCGGGCTCCCTTTTTGGGGCCCCCCTCGGGCTCCCTTTACGGGGGCCTCCTCGGGCTCCCTTCTCGGGGGCCTCCTCGGGCTCCCTTCTCGCCCCCCCCCGGGCTCCCTTTTGGGGGTGATCAAGTTTCCCTGTTTCAAAGGAGGCCCTCGGGCCCCCATGTTTAAACGGGGGGCCCTCGGGACGCCGTGTTTCAAGAGGGGGCCCTCCGGTCGCCCTGTTTCAAGGAAGCTACCTCGGGCCCTCCGGTTTCAAGGGTTGCCTAAACTTCGTAGTCATGAAACGTATCGTATAATTATGACATGTATAGTAGCCTCAAGCTTAAATTGTCACGGGGTTGGGAGGGGAAATTATGCAGGGCCAACTTATTTATGAACGTCCTAAACTGGTTCTGAAATAAACATTCTACTCTTGATCGACTTTTCGGCGAAGATGTAAAGGAATGGTGACAGGACCGTATTGCCAAAAATGTAAATTGAGTTGATCACTTCCCTCTGTACGTGTAACAAATTCATATTTTACTGTTCAACTTTAGAATACATTAAAAGTGCAAGCCTTAGAAAACATATTCTGGACCAAATAAATAAAAACAAATACCTCACTTTAGCTAGTAATAATTCATAACAAAATATTAAATAAACAAGAAGAATGTCCTTAAATCCAAGTGGAGTAAATTTAAATTAAAATTTAAATATATCTATGTCAAACTCCACAAACTTTAATAACTGAAAGATTACTAATGGTACATGTTTCGGCAGAATACTTCTGCCATCATCAGCCCTAATTTAACAAGAGATTAATGATACAATTGATGAATTACAAGAGGGGTTCTTACCTTAAAGAATATAAAAAATTATGACATTGACGTAATTTTGAATTAAATTTGACGTTTTCAAAGGGTTACATGATTTTTAAAAGATTTCGTAAAAACAACATTTTATAAATGTAAAAATTAAAAATGGATCAAAGAGAATCTGGTAAGTTTGTTTGAGTGAAAAATTAAAATAGTGAATTAATAATGGGATTATTGAAGTTATTCTGTTCATTTAAACAAGATCTGTTTTCCAGTTTCAAGGCTTTCCTTATTTCCAAAGTCTCGAGAAAATCTAATTTCCGGCCTTTATTGCATTTATGAATCAATTTGGAATTTGATGGTGAAAAACTATGTTTCGTTATTAATATATGATTGGCGAAAGAAGAAGGTGTTGATGGTGGAGGATCAAGATCTGTGTTGTTATAGATGTGCCTGAAATGTTCTTTAATACGGTCTGATATTTTGCGACCTGTCTGACCTATGTAGAATGACTCACAAGTAGAGCAGCTTAATTTGTATACACCTGATGATGATTTGTAATCTAATGGATCTTTATTTTTAATAAAGCTATAGATCATAAATTTCACAATAGAGTTTTAAATGACAGTAATACCTTATTTTCAGAGTCTGAAATTAATTTTCTTTCCAAAGGCCTTAAATACAATGTCCAACCATTAAATATCCAACACGTAAAAGAAACACTTGCAGTTGAAACAGAAATAATCACCAATCATTATAATACACCATTGATACCCGATACCATTCCATCACTAGTAACTACATTAACTACCTTATCTAAAGACAATATCACAAAGAACATTTCAGATTCAAACATGATTAAAAGCTTAAAAACAAAAATTAAAGAAAACAACATTTGTATTAGTAAAGCTGACAAGGGTAATTGTTTGGTAATACTTAACAAACAAGATTACTTAAACAAAGTAGAGAATTTCTTAAAATCTGGTGACTTTACAAAACTCAAAAAAGATCCTACTTCAAAATTTGTTTCCAACCTTAAATCTACGCTCAAAGACGTTTCAGAAACTCTTAAATATTTTGACCCAAAAGATTTCACACTAATACCCATGAATCCTTGCATACCTAGACTATACGGTCTACCTAAAATACATAAAACTCAACCTTTTCCCATTAGACCAGTAGTTTCGTTTGTTAATTCACCTGTATCAATACTTTCAAAATGGCTTAATACAATTCTTAGACAACATTTAGATTTTAATAACAAATTTGCAATAAAAAACTCAATAGATCTTTGCTCCAAAATTAGAAATTTCCAAATTCCATCAGACACTAGACTTGTTTCATTTGACGTAGTTAATTTATTCCCCAGCATCCCACCCAAATCTTGCTTATTAATTTTAAAAAACCTACTATTTAATTCTAATATGCCAACCATACATGCACTAAATTTACATTCACTTTGTGAGACTGTCCTAGATCAAAATTTCTTTCAATTTAATAATAATTTTTATTCACAAGACTCAGGCTTAGCAATGGGCTCTAATTTGTCCTCTTTTAGCAGAAATATTCATGAATAACTTGGAAGATCAGTTTTTAACTTCTTCACCTTTTAAAGATCATTTTCTCTTTTGGTACAGATATGTAGATGACATAATTGTTTTATTCAAAGGATCTGATTCTGAACTTGATAACGCACTCAGCAACTTAAATTCTTTAAACCAATCCATTAAATTCACCGTTGAAATTGAAATCAATTCCCAAATCCCCTGTTTAGACTTGTTAATCACTAGAAATAATAATACTTTTGAATTTGACATTTATAGAAAACCTAGTATCACAGATTGCGTAATACCTTTTGACTCTTGTCACCCTGTTTCCCATAAATTTGCAGCTTTTCATTCCTTTTTCCACCGATTATTTTCTATACCACTATCAGATTCATCTTTTCAAACAGAACTTAATAACATTAAACAAATCGCTTCAAATAATGGATATTCTTTAAAAACTATAAATAAATTATACTATAGATACTGTAACAAATTCAAATACACACACTACTTGGTTAAAAATCCTTCAGAAACAATTTCCTTTTCAAATTCATTAACATATTTTGGCGTCGTCTCAGAGAAATGTTCTAAAATACTTAAGAAAAACGGTTTTAAAGTTTCATTTAAAACAGATAACAACTTATCCAGATTTTTTATTAAAAATAAAGATCCATTAGATTACAAATCATCATCAGGTGTATACAAATTAAGCTGCTCTACTTGTGAGTCATTCTACATAGGTCAGACAGGTCGCAAAATATCAGACCGTATTAAAGAACATTTCAGGCACATCTATAACAACACAGATCTTGATCCTCCACCATCAACACCTTCTTCTTTCGCCAATCATATATTAATGACGAAACATAGTTTTTCACCATCAAATTCCAAATTGATTCATAAGTGCAATAAAGGCCGGAAATTAGATTTTCTCGAGACTTTGGAAATAAGGAAAGCCTTGAAACTGGAAAACAGATCTTGTTTAAATGAACAGAATAACTTCAATAATCCCATTATTAATTCACTATTTTAATTTTTCACTCAAACAAACTTACCAGATTCTCTTTGATCCATTTTTAATTTTTACATTTATAAAATGTTGTTTTTACGAAATCTTTTAAAAATCATGTAACCCTTTGAAAACGTCAAATTTAATTCAAAATTACGTCAATGTCATAGTTTTTTATATTCTTTAAGGTAAGAACCCCTCTTGTAATTCATCAATTGTATCATTAATCTCTTGT
Organism: Diaperis boleti; assembly: GCA_963583935.1. Classification (NCBI taxonomy): domain Eukaryota; kingdom Metazoa; phylum Arthropoda; class Insecta; order Coleoptera; family Tenebrionidae; genus Diaperis; species Diaperis boleti. The sequence continues at coordinate 14,253,185 of OY757242.1, forward strand.
TAAATTAGGGCTGATGATGGCAGAAGTATTCTGCCGAAACATGTACCATTAGTAATCTTACAGTTATTAAAGTTTGTGGAGTTCGACATAGATATATTTAAATTTTAATTTAAATTTACTCCACTTGGATTTAAGAACATTCTTCTTGTTTCTATAATTATGTTGATAACCGATGAGGCCCCCTCGGGCCCGCCTGATTCGAGGCCACCCCCTCGGGTTCGCCTGTTTCGGAGGCCCACTCGGGCTCGCCTGATGCGAGGGGCCGCACCTCGGGCTCGCCTGTTTTGATGGGCCCCCTCTCGGACTCCCTTTTCGGGGGCTTGCTCGGGCTCCCTTTTCGGAGGCCCCCTCGGGCTCCCTTTTCGGTGGCCCCTTCGGGCTCCCTTTTTGGGGCCCCCCTCGGGCTTCCTTTACGGGGGCCCCCTCGGGCTCCCTTCTCGGCCCCCCCGGGCTCCCTTTTGGGGGTGATCAAGTTTCCCTGTTTCATGTTTAAACGGGGGGCCCTCTGGACGCCGTGTTTCAAGGGGGGGCCCTCCGGTCGCCCTGTTTCAAGGAAGCTACCTCGGGCCCTCCGGTTTCAAGGGTTGCCTAAACTTCGTAGTCATGAAACGTATCGTATAATTATGACATGTATCTCAATACTTTTTCGGAAAAAAACACAATTTTACGAAAAAATAAGTACCGAGAGAAACTCGGTCGCCAGGTACTTTCTTACTTAATTTCCACACTGTATAACGCCATAGTTTATGAAGATTGAGGAAATCAATGAAAATTTAAAGTTACTGAAATGGTAGTACATATTACAGATGAATCACCTTTTCGCACAGATCGGTGTTGTAAATCTTTAGATTTTTTTATTACTATTCACATTCTTGCTATCTTATTTTATTTTTTTAAATTACACAATTCAATATTACTGCCATCTCTTAAAAAAAATTACTCAGCTGTGTGGGATTTACTATCTTCAAACTATAGGATGATGCAGAACAACTTTAGATATTGCAGGTTTCGGAATTATTCTGTAGTGTAGATGTTTTCGTCACAAAAGGCAAGTCTGCTTTTCGACACCTTAAAAAAAATATTAAAAGTATAAAGGATTCATGATAGCCGCCTTTACAATTCAAGCGTGTATAAACCTACCGATTGTATTCTCTCAAATTGCTACACTTTTTCCGTTTCCTTGAGAGATTCAGCCCAAATTTCGTCTACTTGAGTACTGGAGTGTCCCTTAAAGGTTCGATGGGAGGAGTTTTGAGTTCTCCGCGCTCGGCACTAGGCGGGAGCAGTTCACAATGTAGAAAATTCGTTAAAATTGTGTTCGTAAGGGTTTCAAATTTGCCTTAAAATAATATCTATATCTTAACGAAACGATGTAAGATTTTTCCAGATTATAGAAAGAACCCATATGTACTATTACAACCTAAATTGTTGTAATGCCCTGACAAAAATTTAGAAGTGTGGATGGTGACACAAGAAATACAAAAGTCCCCAAAATCATATAATGAACAAATAAAAATAATACAGAAACTTCCTACAGTTATACAATATTAAATAACGTGGTAAAAATTGAAATTATAATGACTGAATAACAAGTTGTTGCAATAAATTACGAAATGAACGATGAAATAATTTAAAAAAAATGACAAGTTAAATTGTGACTTTTGCACTTTACCTATGTTAAATTACATTAAGAAGATTACTGAACTTACAATTTTTAAATGAACGCTAATATAACAAAAAACTATATGAATTGATAACATAAAAAAAAGATATAATAAAAAATTGTCTATCACTTATCTTCCGAAACTATTACGCTTCCTGAAGAATTTTCACAGCTATTATCCCTTTGAGGTGGTACAAATGATCCTAGTAAATGCTGGTGAATTTGCCTATCTCTTTCCGAAATCTCAACATTTAACGATTTATCCGCTAAAGCGATTTATTATCGAAATAACCCACATTCAACGATTCTTATCCGCTACCGCGTTTTGTCTAGAGCAATCCCTTTTTCCATCTCTAGTGTTAAAATTTTTAATTTAGTTTTCGTTATGCCAAAAAAAAATGGACAAAATGTGTAATATTGATATATTTCCGCCATTTATTAGAGCATCTTTTAGGTAATATTTCAAAAAAGTATTACTAGACTTGTGTAGATTGGCAAAAACATGAACTTTTCTTAATATTTAAAGTAAATTTTAAGGGTAATTCCAACCCACTCGCAGCACCGGGGTAGGGATTCCTCTTAAGTTTGTAAATGTTTGTATCTGTAACGCGTTGGGCTGTGGTTAGTGGTTTTTCCACTCTTCGTAATATCTAACTTCTGCCCCTTTAAGCTGTTTGGACAAGCGGTTTCTATGCTGTAAACTCAATTTAAAAGCAATTTCAAAATTTGGTGTTTCTTATTTTGCCCCTTCTGATTCTGTTCGCATCTTTGCATTTGTACGCCTGTATGTCGAATCAAAATGGATTGGCAGCTTGGTTATGAAGTTCAAAGTTATTTAGGGCTGCCAGTTTCTAAGAGCAAAGAAACTAAAAGGGACACTGCAAACCTAACTTTTTATTCAGTGGGCGCTAAGAAATGAATCCAATCGTATGTTTCAAATTGTACGCATTCGCACAACCAAATTGTTTCAAGGGAAATATTGATTCTATTCGAAATAAACTCAAACGTAAAAATCAGATAGAAAAATCGAATAATGTAAAGTGGCTTTAAAACAAACCCACGCAACCCTTAAAAAAATTTAAGCGCTGAATTTGCAGCGTATACAAATTCCGCCAAATAGATTGACAGTCGCTTTAAGAGGGTTCTCCAGTGGCAAATGAACATTGCTGTGCGGCGTTGAAGATAACTTTTTTGTTTTTAAAGATTTTGGCCTGAAATTTTGGGAGTGTGTTAATAAAAGATAGATCTTTGCAGCTACAGAGCGATTTTTTTTGAAATTTGTAAATTTGCAAAAAAAAATGCGAGAAAACGTTTTTCCGAAAAAATCGCTCTGTAGCTGCAAAGATCTATATTTTATCAACACGCCCCCAAAATTTGAACAACAAATCTTCAAAAATAAAAAAGTTACGTTCAACGCCAGATTTATTTAGATCACCCTTATCAGGTGGCTCCTCTAGCGACAAACAACCTCAAACAAGACACCAACTCTCCCGAAGGCGTATCTACGTTTGCATTTTACGAGCGCTGCCGGATTCTCAACTTTCTTGACGGATTCTAGCAAAAATAACTTTTTTCTTTTTGAATTTTTCTGTTCATTCATTTAAAAGGTTTTTTAATTGTCTTTCTGGCACCACATTTAAAATTGTCATATGTATCTTGTAATCAGTAGGCAAAATAAAATAATTAATAAATACTAATCGAAAATCTAATCTAATACGTACCCTCCACCCATTTAACATTTTTATTTTTTTCAATATCAGCAACAATTTACATTTATCTTTTAAATTAACAGAAAAACCAAAGCAGTTGATGGGCTTTGAGGGTTATCTAGCGCTCAATAATCGCAGTTTCCCTCTGAAATATTTTTATTTTCTCATTTTGCTGAAACGTTCGTGCTTTATAGGTATCAAAAAGATAAGATAGTTTTCCTAGAAACAAATAGAAGTCGGTGGAACGTTACATCCGGCCATCCACTATAAAAGGTAAAGGTAAAAATATGCAAGCCGGAAATTAAGGGCAATCGGTTTACGATCTTGCGAAAAAAGGTTCGTTTAAGAAACGTTTAAGAAACAATATTTTCGGAATTTCCGCATCCATCGGGAAGTCCAGAACACTTGTTCTGCGTTGTATACTTGTACTGATATAAGGAATATAAAATTGCGTTGTTTCATTCGAGTCTTTTACTCCGTGAGCAGTGTTTAGTGCTTGGTGTTTAAAAGTGTGTATTTTTTTTTGTGTTTTTAAACTTAAAATTTTTGACTTTAATATGGGGAAGTTTTATTCATCAAAGAAAAATCCTACCCAGAGTAAAACCAAGAGTGTGAAAAGTCGTCTACATGTTTTGCGAGCAAGGTAAGGTTTTTTTTGACGTCCTATATTTATTTTGACTGAAAAACATTATTTTTATCTTTGGGTAATACTCATTGTAAACTATTGTAAAAACTATTGTTTAACATAATACACTGTGTCCCATGAGGTGATTTTCTCTAGTAAGTTGTTTGGAGAGGACTATTTTTGGTCTAAACTAGTTTTGCGTATCTAACAACTGTAGAAAACTAAAACAGTCAAACATTTTAATCAAACTTTTTTAAATTAAGCGGTTTTTTCTTTAATTTTGAAGTCCATAAACTGAAGGTAAAGTTGCCTAGCAACCTGAACACAGCGGCAATCACAGCTGATACCTTATTTCGAGTAAAATAATTAACAAAACAATTTGAACAACCCATTGCGGCTCAAATGAGCCCCACAAATCTCACCAAATCTCACCAAACCTCATCAAAGGGGAGGGAGGGGTCCAAATTAACAGAAAAACACCTCACGTAATTAATGGACTGCCCCTTTGAAACATTTTTCATTCAATTAATTTGCATAGTAGTATTGTATTTTTTAAATTTAAAAGTATTGGATTTATTCTCCATTTCTGAGTCTGAAAAAAATTGCGATTCGTCCGCAAAAACTGTATTTTAGGTACTTATAACAAAAATAGCTATTACATATATATACACGAATCTTATACGTATTTTTTTATTACGCCTGTAAAATATCTTTCAGGATTATCTATTTCGATTTGATTTTACAAATTATCAAGATGTGTGACCTCGCATAAAATATGTCATGTTAATGTCATATTAGTAGTATTGTTTAAAAATTTGTTTACCACGGCGTGTTGTAAAGGGCTATTTACGAACGCTGCAGCGTGTTTGAATGGTCATTTAAAATATAGGCGTAATAAAAAAAGGATTTATTTAATTTTATAACAGCAAGTACCTATTTCTTTTTTTTTTATACTTTAGAAAACTAAAACAAGAAAAAGACGTGGTGACAGATCAAAGCCAACAAATTCATCAGACTTTTGAACCTGAACATTTGTCGCCACATGATATGATATGATCAACCTCTCATGAGAGTCTATGAAGACGGAAAGCCGATATGGATTGCGCAGCGACTTTGTTTTAAAATGTAAAATGTGTAACAAAATTGATAAAATATCAACAGAACAACCACCAGCTGATGAAAATTTGGATGTAAATACAGCTGCTGTTTTGGGTGCTGTTTCCACAGGCGTTGGATTTTCACAAATGGAAGAATCATTGTCAATATTAAATATTCCTTGTATGGCACCCGGCACATATGCTATCAACCACAACAAAATATCTGACAAAATTTGTGAAACAGCTTGGAAGAGTATGGAAGCAGCTGGAAAAGAAGAAGCACGGTTGGCACGCGAATTAGGTGAAGTCGATGACGAAGGATTTCCCTTGATTACTGTGATCGGTGATGGGGCATGGTGCAAACGCTCATATAGAGTCAACTACGATGCGACTTCGGGAGTTGGAGTTTTAATTGGACAGCGAACGGGCCAAATTTTGTTTTTGGGTATTAGAAACAAGTACTGTTCAGTCTGTGCAATATGTGCTGCATTAAATAAAACACAAACTGAACATATTTGTTTCAAGAATTGGAATTCCTCATCGACTTCTATGGAGGCAGACATTCTTGTGGAAGGATTTAGACGAAGCGTGGAGATGCACGGCGTCAAATATTCAAAATTAGTTGGTTATGGGGACAGCAGTGTTTACCGAAAACTTTTAGACGCTAGACCTTACGGCCCTCAGTTAGTTGTGCAAAAAATCGAATGTTGCAACCATTTGTACCGTAATTTTTGTACAAAGCTTGCAGAGTTGACAAAGAAACCCCGCAGCACTTCAAAAAATGTGCCAGTGCCTACCAAATTAAGAAATATTTTAGAAAATAATATCAGTAGACTTCGGAGTGGCATAAAAAAATCTGTGGAACATTGGATATCCATGGATGTGGCATTTCCGCAAAAACTATGTAATTTAATACAGGATATTAAAAACTGTCCAAGCCACGTATATGGTGCACATCTTCAGTGTGCTTCTATTAAATATTTTTGTAATGGAGAACCGAAAGAGGGCGAAGAGAATGTTGTGGAGCAAATGGCAAACTGTGGATTGTACGATGATATTTTAATTATTATGAATAGGTTGGTTCACAACGCATCCAGTCTTTTGACAAACATGGACACAAATGCTGCAGAACATTACAACTCCATTGTCTGCAAATATGTAGGAGGCAAGAGAATTAATTTCTCTCTTCGTGGTTCATACCAGGCGAGATGTAACGCTGCAGCTTTGTCATTTAACGCTTCTGGGCAATATCATAAAATTATCCACAAGGCGCTTTGCAATTCAAGTCCTGGGGAAATCACAAAAAAATTTATGAAAAGATCAATTGATAAGGCAAACAAAAGAAAAGCAAGAAGACAATTATTTAGGTAAGGAAACAATAGAATATTGAATCAAAACAACTTTTAACATTTGCTTTGTAGAACAAAATCGAAGAGAAGACGACATCCTGTAAGCTCTGATGCGGATTATGGACCAGCTGCACAAGAGGCTAACTTTAATTCTTCTATTCCCGACATGCCTGAAGAAGAATTTGAAGAAAAGAAGAACGCATTCCTAATGTCTTTAAAAAAGTCGCCCGAAGAAATTGGTGAGATTGAGAGGTCCACCATTGGGCAAAGCAATAATCCAATATGGGTGAAAACAAGGGCCAATCGATTGACAGCTTCCCACTGTGGCGGCCTGAGATTCAAATTACCGCCACACTGACGGAAGTAGCCTGGAGGACCGGAAACCGGACAGATCCCGAACGCGCTCTTCGGCGTTCACACTCACTTCCTAACGGTCTCCGCGAGTAACAACTTCGTGTCGCAACTCTCACGCGCTTCATTTATTTTATGTTTGTTTTGTTTATAATATTCAGTTGTTAAGTTTGTATTTTTATAATAAACGTGTGGAATGCTCGTGTCTGTGTACCAACTATAGACCCGCATAAACCCACAATTGGTGACCCCGGACAAGAAACAAACAACAGACGCCATCGCCATGTCAGAAACAGAGCAACAAGCAGGAGAAGTCAACAGGATTTCAACATCGAGCGTGAGGTTGCCCCCGTTTTGGTCAACAAATCCAGGACTATGGTTCGCCCAGGTGGACGCTCAGTTTGAAACGAACCACATCAAGGCAGACAATACAAGGTATTACACAGTAATCGCCGCGTTAGATGGTTCTACCCTTCAACAAGTTTCGGATCTGATATTATCACCACCAACGGATAATAAGTACCAAACGCTGAAGCAACAGTTGACCAGTCGATTTACTGAATCGGACGATAAACGGCTACGGAAGCTCCTTACGGAAATCGACTTAGGAGACCGTCGCCCTTCCCAGCTGCTGAGGGAAATGAAAACACTAGCAGCCGAAAAGGTGTCTGGAGACGTCCTAAGAACGCTATGGCTCCAGCGAATGCCATCACAGGTGCAGATGGTCTTGTCAGCGAGTGACGGCGTCGAAATTGACAAAATGGCTGCCATTGCCGACAGAATGCTGGAGGTAAGTGTTACCGGCGCCTTCGGATCGGTCTCAGCCATTCACAACCAAGCTCAAGTAAAACATGCGCATTCGGGCGATGCAAGCGCCGCGGTTGCATCAACGTCAGCGTCCGGAACTAGCGGCAACTGCAGCGCCACCTCTTTGGCCGCCTTGGAACAACAGGTTATGCAGCTGACGAAGATGGTGCAGGAATTAAAAGCCGACCCAAGCGACCGTCGTAACCGATCGCGCACGCGTTTCCACCGTTCCACCAACAGAGGGCGTTCGGCGTCCAGGCACCGTGAACAAAATGGAGGACTTTGTTTTTACCACGCAAGATTTGGAAGAGAAGCCCGAAAATGCTCCAAACCATGTACTTATGAACTGGGAAACTAGGAGTACCACCGTTGTGCGAGGCGTCTTCGGCGGAATCTTCACAAAAACGCCTCTTTGTGACTGACAGAATAACGGGCGTGCGGTTTTTAGTTGACTCTGGTGCCGACGTTTCAGTGCTACCCCGAAATACAAACGCTAAAGCAGGAACAATGGAACTGTTTGCAGCAAATGGATCGAGGATACGCACTTTCGGTACTAAGTTGTTACAAATAAATTTAGGTTTAAGAAGACAATTAACGTGGAGGTTTATTATTGCGGATGTGTCGCACGCCATTATCGGAGCTGACTTTTTATTTCATTTCGACCTTCTAGTGGACCTTAAACGAGGAGCACTCATCGACAACACTACGAGACTTTGTAGCATAGGTAAAGTGTACGCATGTCAGACTCCTAATATTACTATAGTGGCCCAAGGTTGTAAATATAAACACTTGTTAGTGCAGTTTCCAGAAGTTACGCGAGAGACAATAGTATGCCAAGACGTTTTACATCCGGTCGTGCATCACATCGAAACGCGCGGAGTTCCGATTGCAGAAAGACCTCGACGTTTGTGCCCCAAAAAGTTGGCAGCAGCTAAACTTGAGTTTGAGTTTATGTTGCAGCAAGGCATCTGTCGTCCTTCCAATAGTTCATGGGCGAGTCCACTGCATTTAGTACCCAAAAAGGAAGAAGATACTTGGCGCCCTTGTGGAGACTATCGTCGGTTGAACTCTGTCACCATCCCCGACAGATACCCCATTGCCCACATCCAGGACTTTGCACACAAACTTAATGGTACCAGCATTTATTCAAAGTTGGACCTAGTTCGAGCGTACCACCAGATCCCCATAGCTGAAGAGGACATACCAAAGACTGCAGTCACCACCCCATTTGGTCTCTTTGAGTTCACCCGAATGACTTTTGGTTTATGCAACGCTGCCCAGTCTTTTCAGCGACTTGTCAATATAGTGTTACAGGGACTAGACTACTGTTTTGCATACCTCGACGACATTCTTATTGCGTCCGCAGATGAAAATACCCACGCAAAACACCTGAAAGAAGTCTTCGAGAGACTAAAGAGGTATGGGCTCGCAGTAAACCCGGCTAAATGCGTTTTTGGGGTACAGGAGATCGAATATTTAGGGTACCAAATTACTCCTGAAGGGACAAGGCCACTTCCTACAAAAGTTGAAGCCATCCAGAAATTTCCAAAGCCAGAAGTCATGAAAGAACTACGTCGTTTTATTGGAATCGTAAATTTCTACCGACGTTTTATTAAGAACGCAGCCAGGAAGCAAGCACCGTTGACCGAACTATTACGAGATGTAAGGAAGAACGACAAAAGAAAAATAGTTTGGACTCCAGAAGCCGAGAGAGCCTTCGAGGTGTGCAAAGATGACTTGGCACAAGCAGCTCTTCTAAGTCACCCAGCAGACAACGCACCCCTTTTATTGACAGTAGATGCTTCCGACACTGCTATTGGTGCGACATTGGAACAGTACGACACTAACAACTGGTATCCAATTGCCTTCTTTTCCAAGAAATTGAGTCCAACCCAGCAGAAGTACAGTACCTACGACAGAGAACTGTTAGCAGCATATGAAGCTGTTAAATTCTTTCGGTACATGGTAGAAGGCAGACACTTCACAATTCGTACTGACCACAAGCCACTAACTTTCGCTTTCAAACAGAAGTCCGATAAAGCCTCACCGCGACAATTACGACAGTTAGATTTTCTAGGTCAATTTACCACCGACATTGTACACATTGCAGGCAAAGAAAACACTGTGGCAGATGCGTTGTCGAGAATAGCAGAGATCTCAGCCCCCACTGTCATCGAGACAGACAGGCTGGCTGCGGCACAGCATCAGGACGAAGAACTTCAGCGATTGTTACATAATTCAACTTCACTAGACCTGAAGTTGTTTGCACCACCGGGACAGAACACAGAAATTTACTGCGACGTACAGAACGACAGAATTCGACCATACATACCACAACCATTACGTAAGCCTGTTTTTGAGTTAATACATAACTTGTCACATTCTAGCTATAGAGCTACAAGTAGACAGTTAAGGGAGAGATTCGTGTGGCCTTCCATTAACAAAGACAGCAAGAGATGGTGTAGAGAATGCATAGCGTGCCAACGAGCAAAAATACAACGACACACCAGAGCACCGCCCCAACAGTTTTCCGTGCCCAATGAGCGTTTTGAGCACGTCCACCTTGACATTGTGGGACCACTACCAACCTCCGAAGGCTATAGGTACTGCCTCACGATGATCGACCGCTTCAGCAGATGGCCAGAAATACAACCTATCGAAGACATCACTGCTGAACAGGTATCACGTGCATTTTATGCAAACTGGATAGCACGTTTTGGTACTCCCAGAACGATCACAACAGACCAAGGACGACAATTCGAGTCTGCACTTCTTCAGTCGCTCACAAGGATGACAGGTGTAAACAGATGTCGCTCTACAGCATATAGGCCACAAACAAATGGTATACTGGAGAGATGGCATCGAACAGTCAAAGCTGCAATAATGTGCCGTGGAAACGAAAAATGGACAGAAGTTCTACCTACGGTATTGCTAGGGTTAAGAACAGCTTTCAAAGAGGACTTACAAGCATCACCAGCCGAGTACTTATATGGAACTACCTTACGGTTGCCAGGAGAATTTTTCACTCGCGGCGTCGCAGATGGCTCAGAAGACCCGACGGCTTTCGTTGCTAGACTTCGGACACATATGAGTGAACTACGCCCTCGGCCTACAGCAGACCACAGCCGACAAACATTTTTCGTACCTCGTGAACTTCAAACGTGCACACATGTTTTTCTGCGGGATGACACCGTGAGAAAACCACTGACACCACCATACACTGGTCCCCATGAAGTCATCGAGCGGCGCGACAAATATTTTACGATAAATGTAAATACGAAACCAGTAAATGTTTCTGTCGACAGGTTGAAACCAGCGTTCATATGTCAGGAAGCGACTCCAACATCGCCCCCCGCAAAGGCGACAGAAATTCCAGCTACCCCTCGAGCACCCGCCCCCATAACTGCATCGAAGACAACGCGAGGACGCGAGGTCAGGATGCCAGTCAGATTTCGTACCTAAAGTACTGGGAGGGGAGTACTGTGGCGGCCTGAGATTCAAATTACCGCCACACTGACGGAAGTAGCCTGGAGGACCGGAAACCGGACAGATCCCGAACGCGCTCTTCGGCGTTCACACTCACTTCCTAACGGTCTCCGCGAGTAACAACTTCGTGTCGCAACTCTCACGCGCTTCATTTATTTTATGTTTGTTTTGTTTATAATATTCAGTTGTTAAGTTTGTATTTTTATAATAAACGTGTGGAATGCTCGTGTCTGTGTACCAACTATAGACCCGCATAAACCCACACCACTTTGGTAAAATCTGCCGTATGTTACAAAAAACTTCATGTGCAGGTACTGTGCGAAGTATTTTGTATAATTCTTTTCGTGGTAATGATTTTACCCGTTTTGGAAGTGCAAATGAAAGTACCGCTTTAATGGAATTTCGTAAAAGCTATCCGCATCTACCAAAACCTGAATCGTGTGGAGTCTTTATAGATCGAGTGGAAGGAATTTTTGCAGCATCCCCAGACGCGGTATTGGGTGACGATGCCTTAATCGAAATTAAATGTCCCTTGGGGCAAAGTTTATCATCACAATTAACACCAACAGAAGCGATCCAAAGTAAAAAAATTAAATTTGCTGTAATAAACAACGGTCAAATAAAATTAAAAAGGCAGCATCAGTATTACTACCAAATCCAGGGGCAGTTGCAAATTACCGGTAGAAAAGTTTGTTACTTTGTTCTTTGGACCAAGAAAAATGTGTCTTCTAATAACTCAAGTTCAATTTTGGTTGAAGAAATATGTCGTGACGACGAATTTTGGCAAAGTAATATGCTTCCGAAATTGCGTTCCTTTTATTTTAATTGTATTTTGCCTGAGATAATTGACCCAAGGCACACAAGAAATTTACTAATTCGTAATCCCAAACGCGAATAAACTGAATTATTTTTTAAAAGTTTTTCAACGTCTTTTTTTTAATTCTTTAGTTATAAATCTGATGGTTACTATACTCTTCGTGGTTCATCCCACGAAGCCCTGTTAGACCGCTTTTCTTATAGATCTCCAAACTAGACGCAAACAGGCTTCTATTAGGTTGGTGAAAAAATTGGTATGCTATCAAGTAGACTGCCTGGAACTTTAGCAAGATTTGTTTTCATGTTCCTGTTAGGTCCCCACGTCTACATCAATTTTTTTACTTACCGATTCCCCGTGTTGATATTAGAAAATATTCTCCGATTTTCTTCATGTGTGAAAATTTTAACCTAGGTCAAAATCGTTATGATCTCTTCAATTAGGTAGTATGTATTTTTTAACAGTTAGCTTCTAATTGTCTTCATAAATCTATTTTACGACCGACATGGTGGAGCAGTAATTGTTTTAGCTGTCTCTTATAGTAAAATACATTTATTACTTATACTTTCAGTTCATGCGCACTTGTTATTTCCTTTTGGTTTCCCCCTTTTTAATATCGATCAGTAAATGGGTTCTCCTGTTGATCCACCTAGCACAATAATAATGATAACATATATACATACTAATCATTCTAATCAAAATAAATTGTAATCGGATCAGCCTTGGGTCCTATCTAAATTCATTGCTGTGGTCAAAATTGTACCATTGCATATAACTTTGCAAAATTATTTAGGTTTTTGAATACTGTTACAATTTGAGAGGTAAGAAAAACTACTTTATTGCGTGCAGACCTGACTATTCTCTTTCAAACAAATAGGCAGATTCAGATTGTAACACCTTCTTTGGAATAATAGCTGTAATATTCTTTCCTGAACGCACGAAGTTTTCACGTGGAATCAGGCTTAATTTCCCAGGAAATCACAAACCAGCTCCAAAACGGACAGGAAAGCGTAATACTGTTCAGAAGATAAGTAATAGATAATTTTTCATTATACTTTTTTATGTTATCAATTCATCTAGTTTTTTTATTAGCGTGCATTTAAAAATTGTAAACTTTAGTAATCATCATTTTAATGTAATTTAAACTTTGAGTATAGTGCAGTAGTCATAATTTAACTTGTCAAATTTTTATTTCATCGTTCATTTAGTTATTTATTTAACCAACTTGTTACCAGTTTAATTGTAGAAAGTTCTTGTATTTAATTTAATTTTTCATTATATGACTTTTGGGGACATAGCTGTATTTTTGTGTCACTATCCACACTTCACAATTTTGTCTGGGCGTTACAACAATTTAGGTTGTAATAGTACCTATAAGCGTTTTATTATTTGGCCAATAAATGATCACAAATGTTAATTAGTTCTTGAAATACGCCTATTTAAAAAAGAACATGGTTATATTGTATTGTACAATGGACACTGTCCGCTAAATTTCACTAAACGGAAAAATAAATAATCACATTAAGCGGAACAACAAATAAGTCTCAAATTCAAAAAATATATTTTTTACTTTTTAGCTAACTTATGTTACTTTTGTGTTTTTTGAAGTCGGTTTATTTTTTTTTTTTTAGTTAATTATTTAATATAAAAACGGACATAAAATCATTGACGAGACTATTTAGATTAAATTTTTAATTTTTTACAATCTTATGAAAAACAAGGTTATCGATCAACAGCACCCCATGAATACTGACTGGAAAACTGATAGATAACGGTCATGCCATGCGGTACCATCGCTTTAATGAGAAGAAAAGTGATTTCGACGTTATCGTTATTGACGCCATTCTGAAATACACCAACAAATTATTTAAATCACCCCCAGCATCTGGTGTCTCTGTCTTCTCAATACACACTGAGTGAGATCAAATTTTATTTGGTTATCCCAAAGGGCGGTTCGGTATAGCGCAGGTATAGCGGCAGTTTGTAGGCTTGTGCTTCCGATGGAAACGTAAGGGGCAGGGTTGTTTACATTTGAAAACTTCGACGACTGGAGAACCCTCTTAAGTTGGCTGTTCAGCCACGTACTGTATCAAGCGTTACAGCGCTGCCGTTCGCTGAATGCGACCCACAAACGATTAATAAGAAAAGACGGTTAGAACGGATAGCAAAAAAGGAAACACGTGAGTTGCAGCGCTGCGGTGAGCGCTGGTATGAACTACGGTATAAAGGTAGTGACATTACCGACACTTTTAAAACCAACTGCCATCAAATCGCAATTGCATTGAAATCTAGTGTCTAAAACAATTTAATATTCCATAAAAGCTACAATAAAAATTGTGAGGAAGATGATGGGCACATGTTATATAATTTAAGGCCCATATGAACAGGATGTTTAAATTTTCCCGCCGCTTCAACTCTAGTTCACCCTGCTTCTCGCGCCGCGCTGCCATCGTTCGTGTTGGCCTCTTTTTATCGTTGTCCTAACCGTCTTTTCTTTTTAATCGTTTATGATGCGACCGTTGACAAGCGTGGTGCACTGTCTAGATGAAAAGTGTCTATGGCTACCAGTGTGAAGTTTCTTTAGCACAAGCTCAGTGAATCATTTTTTTGAGGATACTTGATAGTTTTTCAGTTTCAAGAAAACAGTCAATTTGTTATGATTTTAAATAATACCGAAATTTCAGTTCTAATCAGATAATTACTGGTTAGCCCGGAAAACGATTTAACATTTTGAGGTTAGAACATAACCTAATCCTTTGGTAGGTGTCTTGTACAGTATTCGATTTCAATTATTAACAGTCACTACCCGCAGGGAACCTACAAAGCCGCCAGATATGGAGTACTCGAAAGAGATAGCCAATGTGAATCTCAAGAACATAAGTGTCTATCATTGTGACTTTTGTAACTTCAAGACCAGTTCAATGTTTTTCAAGATCAATCATGCAGAGCGACATCACTTTGGACTTGAACCTTTCAACTGTGAAACCAGTGATGTGGAAAACTACCGTTGTCAAAATTGTAATTTTACAACTTATATGGCAGTAGTCCTCAAACGACACATACGCGAGCGACACCTCCATCTACAAACTGAAACAATAAATCAGAGCTACGAGTGTCGAAAATGTAATTTAGAGACCGACACTATGCTCGATTGGTACAAGCATGTGACAAGCGATTGTGTTTTTAGAAGTGGATATAAGCGGTTTGAATGTCAAAAATGCAATTACAGTACTAACCACAAGAGTAACTTTAATAAACATGGTGTGATACACTTAGAAGCACATGAGATTCAGTGGTTCTCATGTGGACAATGCGATTATAAAAGTAAACGGAAGAGGGACCTAAAAAGACACATGGTTACTCACTCACTCACACAGAAACTCATGATTCAATGGTATTCATGTGCACAATGCGATTATAAAAGTAAGAAAAATGCTACCCTAAAAATGCACATGGTGGAACACCTCAAGGAAGATGAGATCCAGTGGTTTTCATGTGGACAATGCGATTATAAAAGTAAGCATAAGGACTACCTAAGAAGACACATGGCGAAACACTTAAAAGAAGATGAGATCCAGTGGTTTTCATGTGGACAATGCGATTATAAAGGTAAGAATAAGCCCTGCCTAAGAAAACACATGGCAAAACACTTAAAAGAAGATGAGATCCAGTGGTTTTCATGTGGACAATGCTATTATAAAAGTAAGCACAAAGGCAACCTAAAAACACACGTGGCGAAACACTTAAAAGAAGATGAGATCCAGTGGTTTTCATGTGGAGAATGCGATTATAAAAGTAAACAGAAGTGGGTCCTAAAAAAACACAACATGCTGAAACACTTAAAGGAAGATGAGATCCAGTGGTTTTCATGTGGACAATGTGATTATAAAGGTAAGCGGAAAGACAACCTAAAAATACACATGTTGATTCACTTAAAAGAAGATGAGATCCAGTGGTTTTCATGTGGACAATGTGATTTTAAAAGTAAATACAAGAGAAGCTTAAGAAACCACAACATGAAACACTTAAAACACCGGGGAAGTACAAAATAATTGATGTGGAGCAAAAAGAGTGGTATTGTTTATAATACAGTGTTGGATTTTAATACATACAGTGTTTGCAGCATGAATGATTTTGTTATATTATTAAATATAAGTATATTAAACGCAGTGCATAATAATATGAAAGTTGTTGCGCAATATACCTCGACCAAATTGTTTGAGTTCTTTGTTAAATTCACTTTAAAAGTATGAAGTTGAAAAAATAGATCACAGATCACTCTTTATGCGATTGTTTTAAAAATTATATTTTTGAATTGTGCTCGATTTGTGCTCAAATGTGCTGATGCTCGTAATTTTGTGCTATCAATAAACAAAAAGTTATAGCTAAATCTTGTTAGGGGGGCTATCTTGACGCTCAGCCCCCCCCCCCTATATTTTGGAAATTTGAGGATTTTTTGACGCCAATCAATTGTGCTCGATTTGTGCCGGATTGTGCCGGTGTTTATTGATATTGTACTGGTCATAAAATATGAAATATTTAAGAAAACATTACTGGGTCGCACACTATCTGCTCAGTGGCTCATACATTTTGGAAATTTGAGGATTTTTTCACGCCAATCAATTGTGCTCGATTTGTGCTCAAATGTGCTGATGTTCGTAATTTTGTGCTATCAATAAACAAAAAGTTATAGCCAAATCTTGTTAGGGGGGCTATCTTGACGCTCAGCCCCCCCTATATTTTGGAAATTTGAGGCTTATTCAATTGTGCTCGTTTTGTGATCAATTGTGCCGCTGTTTGTTTCAATTGTGCTCCTTTGTAAATAACAAAAAAAAAACGCAAAAGGAATCCGAGGACCAAGTTGACCGTCAGCCCCCGGTTTTTTTACGTTTTTTTTTTTAAAATATTAGGCTTATTCAATTGTGCTCGTTTTGTGCTCAATTATCCCGCTGTTTGTTTCAATTGTGTTCCTCTGTAAATAACAAAAAAACGCAAAACAAATCCGGGGGCCAAGTTGACCGTCAGCCCCCGTTTTTTTTTACGTTTTTTCTTAAATATTAGGCTTATTCAATTGTGCTCGTTTTGTGCTCAATTGTGCCGCTGTTTGTTTCAATTGTGCTCCTTTGTAAATAACAAAGAAACTCGAAACAAATCCAGGGACCGATTTGACTTTCAGCCCCCAGTTTTTTTTCCATTCAAAACTATAATTTAAAACACGTTGCGAGGACAAATGTGTTCTATTACTATATAGATTTTAATTAGGAGAAAAATGATTGGGTCTGTTATGTTGGCCCACCTAAAACCAAAATTTTATTTTTTATCCTATGCACTAAATTGTGCTGTTTTGAGGTGGCTAGCCCAACCAAAATTTTCGATATAAACAAAATAATTATGCCATCTTAAAGGAAAGCAGTTGTGCTGAATTGTGCCGTTTGAACGATAAATTCTTCTACTTTAATTACAAAGTTATAGCAAAATACCTTTGATGGATTAAAATAAAATTCACCCATCTTTGTTTTTTCTCTCGTAATGGTTTTTTATGAAATTCTAATTTTTGTTATTTGCTTTTTAGACTCTAAGTAGATTTACATATAAGAAGTATGCATATGCATATATTATGCTCACCTTAAAAATCATAAAAAACCAAAAAATACAATTTTCTAAGAAAATGTTACGACAGAAAAAACAGATGGGTGAATTTTATCTCACAATCAGCTTTATTTCAAGTGTGAAGAGATTGTCAAGTGTTGAATGTAAAGTGATGCTGTCGGTGTCTGATTTCATTTGTTTTTCGTCGTCCCCAAATTTGCTTACTTTACATTCTTTAATAATATCGAAATTGATGTAGGGGAGAGTGGGATAACTTTGAATATTCGTTTTTTAAATTTCACCTCATAACGAAGAAATGTATCTATCTGTATCATAATCTTAATAGTTCTTAAACAGCAAGCTATTAAGGTAAATTTCTCTTTTTTAGGAACTATAATGGTTACGAATGAAAAACCGTTTTATCTGAAATTTCACAGAAACCATAAAGTCTTTAAAAGAAGTGGTCGCTACCACCTTTTGTGCATGCTTATAAAGGTACTTAAGTTGTTGATTTTTTTTTATAAAAGAACTGTTATTTCAAAAGATGACAAGTTAAAAACAATGAAAGGCTTGAACGTCGCAGAACTTGTTAAAAGAGTAGCAAGAAATTTATGGAGGGGGGCTGCTTCAAATAAGTACGAATTTTATTTACTAAATCTTTTGTTGGTTCGTCAGAATTTTGAATATCCTCGATTAATCAGAACGTCCATTATTATCAAATCAGGAAAATAATATTCACGACTACGTCAAAATTTTATAATATTATATTAATATTATTTATTTCATTCAAAATTGTAAGAAAATATTGAAATTTTTACATCTATAATAAAAAAAAGCATAAAGCTTGGAAACACTGGAGATAACTGTGTCAACTGTGGGTTACGGCTAAAAATTGCATTCAAACTTACTACATAATAATATTTTTTGTATTCGTTTTGTGAAACACATAATGCGTAATGAAATACATAGCAACATACATAAGTATCGTACGTTTTTAATTTGGCAGCTGTCAACCTAACCTCAAAATTTGATGTAAATTTGTACTTTTTCTCATTTTGCGGGAACGAATACAAAAAACACTGTTCAATACTCGTGCCCTGTCACTTTCGGCATTCGCCTCGGGCTGCAAAAATTCGCCCTCGCCCCTGAAAAGTGTAATGACAGCGCACTCGTTTGCAATATACTATTACATTACGAGTGCCGAAAGTAACAAATAGCACAAAACGAGCACAATTGAATAAGCCTAATATTAAAAAAAAAACTTGCGTTTTTTTTGTTATTTGTAAAGGAGCACAATTGAAACAAACAGCGGCATAATTGAGCACAAAACGAGCACGATTGAATAAGCCTAATATTAAAAAAAAAAACTTGGTCCCCGGATTTGTATTGCTTTTTTTTTGTTATTTACAGAGGAGCACAAATGAAACAAACAAACCGTCAAAAAATAATCAAATTTCCAATTCCGATTTTCAGAAAATGTGAATTTTTGATTTTTGAAATAAAATAATGAAGAACAGGCTTACAGTATGAAATAAAATCCATAACGATACACGTTCGGTAGTTACTTGTAACGTTAAATACTATTACATCCACTTCATGAAGAATTTTCAACTACACTGTATCTGTTCTTCCGTCGTTCTGGAACAAAAACCTCGTTTGGATGGATTATTTGACACTGAAAATTCCATTTGGTTGGTCGAAGACGTTCGTGACGAATAATCAAATAAAAAATACAGGAGTAAAATGCAAATAATAAACTTTTAATAATTAGAAACTTTTGTGCTACTATCGACCTAGGTACTATTTACGCACAGAGATATATAGGGGATAGAGAACACGCTTCGATATGCGCCAGCTGTCTATAGAATTGGAAGCCGCCATTTTTACGCTTTCTAAAAGAGGGAATTTAAAAATTTTGAACTTTAATAAATTGCAAACAATGAATGATGATGAAATTCAATTGATGATGCAATAAAATTAATTTATTTAAGAAGAAGAAGAACTATAATATCTTTTGGCTAGATTAAAAAACCGAATTCTTGTGTACATTTGCACAACTTCTTTGAGTAACATGAAACCATGATTCGGTTCCCTAATTCCAATTTCTAAAAAATTTCTAGAAAAAATACTATTTCACTACGAATCCTTGGCGAAATGGCGCAGATTAGTCCCGAAGTGTTTCATTTTTCAAATTGTTGTTTGCTTTTCAAATTATTGTTATTTTCCAATTTTTTTTCAAATAATATTTTTTAATTTTTTATGTAAAACGTAATTAAAAAAAAGTTATACAAAGTTATACAATTTTTTACTCTTGTTGAATAGATAATTGAAAAGTGTATTTTAAAACCCCAAAAAAAAACTTGGGGGTTGCCATTTAAAAAAATTGATGACGATGTCATGGTTCAAAAGCGAATGACGTCATCAACAAAATTTGTATGTCAAAAGATGGCAATTTAAAAACAAAAATCGACCTCTTCGAACGTTTTTCGCAAAAACAGTACATAATCAAATTATGAATTTTGTGCGGAACTTTATGATCACTCTGTATAAATGACTACATTATCAGATATTCTAGCAATAATTGTAAAAGGTTCAGAACGCATTTTGGCCCAATTTTTTGACCATTGGCCGAAATCGGTGTTTGATCCTGAGATATCCAGATTCAAAATTAAAACCATCCAAGAGAGCTGCAACCCGTTCACCGCCAAAGTATGGCAAATACCCTGGCAGCCTAGCCTTTAGCGACCGTTACCGCCCGAGATGGAAACTCTAGAGGGAGCTGGCGGAAGTTTCGGTGGGAACCAGGAACCACGCTTGAAAGGGCGGCAGTGGGTGTTCTGCTTCCGTTGAAGTTACACCACGTTATTTTGTTCGCTAAATTCGCCATTTTGTTAAAGCATAGTTATATCTCCACCGTTGAGCTTCCTTTTGTTTTAAAAAATTGTACGCGTTCGTTCGACTTCGAAAGGGAGATCCATCTCGCGCAGGTTCCAGCTTTTGTTTAGTTCGAGTCTGTTAAATTTCCACCGTCGCGTCCCTAAGCCAAGTGAGGTGATTGTATTCCTGGAAATAAGGTAACCATTTGCTCTCTATTTTTCTTCCGACTCGCCGTCCGGAGAGGCCAGAGAATTGACCGACTTTTATTCCATGTGCATATCGGAAATCTTTAGGTAAAACCATCTCAAATTTTACCGTTAGCCCACCATTTTGGACGCTAGGACGTCATAAAACTCGCCATCTTGAAAATGGAGTCGTTCCTACTTTGCACCTACATGTCTTGTATAGAATTCTAGCCTTTGTTTAAACTAATGTTCACTATTGCTACTGGAAGTTTTCCGTGAGCCCCTGAATTTCGTATCAGTTGCCTTCAGCCCTTCTTTTCTCTGCAGTAGCATAAATTACCAAGCTGATGAATCACAGGCACCCCGAATAAATTGTTGTTGTAATTTGTTTTTAGTCATTGTTGTCAATTTCAAAAAGTTTAAATGTGTTGTTGACTTCTAGTTACCGATTCCGAGCTCCAGGCGCGTTCAATTCAAAACAAAGTAATTCCCTAACTCAAATTAACTAGATTGCCACTCAGATAAATTTGTTAATAACTACCTGTCTTTCGCTATGAGGCCGACAGCAGCTTGCGGTTGTTACAAAGCTCTTTTGTCTCTGTTGACTTGAATTAACCAACACTGAGTAAGAACCGATGAATAAAGGGCAAACAGCGGCAAAAAGCCACGCCGAATGTCAGGAGTTCTGAGAAAGTGCCTTATCGTTGTTTTGCGGCCCCTTGCGATGTCTCGTCGTTCGCCGTTAACTGACATCTAGCGCTTATTCGACACCGTGGAAGCCAAAGATCGGTTTTTAGTGTAGTTTGTGCATGTTGTAATGTTGTAGTTACATTGTGCTCCGTTACGTGCTGCGCCCGCTGATGTCATCGCATTGTATCCGTGTCAAAATGGCTTCCAAACCAAACATTGCGTTACGGTATATTTGATTTATTGTGTTGTTTGTTCGTACATGTTTCGAGACAACAGAGCGACCAAATAGTGTTTAGTTCGTGGTCCGCATTGCAGGCTGCTGTTAGGAGGAGTTAGGTGGCCCTACTTTCGGTGATACCTATGCCCATTGTCTCTTGGGTACATAGGGAGCCAGAAAAGGGAGTTGCTACTAATTCCTTGAACCTACGAAGTCAAAGTTGCAGCACTGTTTTCGAGTTACTGACTAATTGCTTGCTTCACTAATCTTTAAAATACTAAATAACTAAAAGAATAGTCCCTGAGAGAAGTGCCGTTAACTTGGACTTGGTTTGGACAAGCCTCCCAGAAAGACCAACGTAACTATGTCTAGGAAAATTCCGTAATAAACTCATTTCTCTTGGTCCGTTGGATGTGCAAGTTTTGCCGCCATGATAGTAAACTCTCTCTACTATCTGTCCTCACTGACAGACAATTGTCTTGTTCGCTTCGCTTTAGTCTTTCCATTGGATCTACCTGTGGTCTATCACTCTCCGACTTACATGCACTCCACTTTGATAACTCCACGCGTTTCAATATTCTGGTGTTTCCCTCTCAGATGTTTCATTGTATCAGTCAGTTGTAAATTCCTGTAAACTGCAAAAGCTCAAGGGTGGAATGTATTTAGCTGATCTAACCTCACTCATGTACCGCAGGATTGTTAAATTGTATTATTGTTTATTATTTTCCTTAAATTGTTACTCTGTTGAAGTCATGTAAAATTGTCCGTTGTTATTTATTATTTGGAATCATTATTGTTAACATTATGAAATCGCATGTGTACCAACTTAATTCGAACACACCAGAAATTGTTAACTACAGTACGAGATCATAAAACTCAAAAGCACAAACCGACTAAAACTTAATAAACATTTAAAGCCATAATTTTTGTGTTATCAATTTACGCTCCACTCCTGATTAGCTCTCGCCATGTATCCAAAGAATCTGGGGTTTGTTTCGTTGGGTAAGTTTGAATGTACCGCTATTGCTTGTCTTGTCAAAAAAATAACACAACGTAGGGTTCTGCTTTTTCTTTCATTGTCTGACGATCACTGGCCAACCTTTTCAAGTTCGCGGTTTTTTTCAAATTTGACGTTTGGTGACGTCATTGACATTTCATTTCATGTACAAATTCAAAATGTGGCGGTAATGTAGAAAGGGGTGTTATCACAAGCAGAAAATTATTTTTTGCATACCTGCCTCTTTGATGTCTAATCCGTTGTTTTCTAAGTTTGCAGGGCGTTAACTAATTTACAGTTTCTCTTAATAAGAGAAGTAAAGGAGTTTTACAAAGAACAATATTTAGAATTTAGTGATAGTAATCATGATCTTGATGTCTTCATCATGAAATTCGATAATGTACTATTTTTTGAGATCCCCGCTCAGGGACGTGGTGTTTCTCTACTTGTAAGGACTTTTCACCTCTAAAATTCCACACCAGACGTTAACGGAAATAATATTTTGTGAGTGTCCTTCCCGAATCCAACGTGGATTGTCTTGAGCATAGTAATGACAATTATGCTGATTTACACCCCCGTTATTGCTAAAAGTAGCTTCATCGCTAAACAAGACATTTTCATTAAATTGGATTCTTTCCCTGAAGGAACGGCACAACTCTAACCTTTTGGGAAAATCGGTCACTTTTAGTTCTTGAACCAAGGTGATGCGGTGAGGATGGAATTTATTGGCCCTCAAAATTCGGCATACTGATGCCTGGCTTATCTCAACCACTCCTGCCACTTCCTTCTGGTCAATATGGGGATCTTTTGTCACCATCTCTAAAACGGCTACTTCATTATGTTTTTTGAAAATTTTATTTGTTTCTCTTCTTTCAGGGTAACGCTCTGTTTAAACCCTAGCAGCAAGAGAAGCGTTTTTTTTTCTGCATTCGCCATAAATTAAAAGCACTTTGGTTTTCTCGTCATTGGAATACATTATTACCAAAACAACAATAAGGTCAAAATAGTTGACACTGGTTGACACCGATAGTATCATCTAATAAATTAATGTGCACACTATGTTTGAGCTTTAAAAGAAATTGTTTTTTCAATCCATCTAACCTGTGCAAATGCAATGTTGGTTGCATCGAAAATTTCGTCAGGGTCGTACCGTTTCGTAAATAACCCAGTATGAGATGTTTCAATGTTCCGTAAACTTTTCGGAAAGTTTTTAAGGTTTGTCGACCCTGATATATGATCAGATGTCCATTATGTCGTTTAGCCTGCCAAGTGTGGTCTCTTTCCTCTTTTGTGATTAGTTAGTGGTCGATCCTGACTAAACCCAGGTGGTCAGATGTTTGTCACACTTGGGCAGATGACGCCTGGTATGGTCTTCCGTAAAAGAGTTAAACCTGGAAGACCCTTTTTCTTAGCCAGATGTGTTAGTCGACCCCGGTGTTGTGAGAGTCTAACCGGAAGAGCTACCACTATAATTTTAAGCAGTTTGTAGGTGTCACCTGATGATGGCCCCCGTTGGTCGAAAACGTTCGTGACGAATAATCAAATAAAAAATACAGTAAATTGAAAATAAACTTTTAATAATTACAAACTTTTGTGCTAGCTACTATCGATCTAGGTACTACTTACACACGGTTACCTATACGTAGGTATGTCAGGTTATGTGTGTAATGTTTGTTTCAGATTAATTACTTAGCGCCCACGCTCTAGTGTAAATTTTGAAAATTTCGTACCTGTGAATCGTAGTCGTAGTGGGGGCAATCTGGTTTGCGAAAAAATTATTTGCAAAGATAGTCACGAAGCTTTTTAGGTTAAGTGGTTTTTCCACTCTTCGTAACATCTAACTACTGCCTCTTGAAGCTTGAATATTCAATACTATTCCGCAACCAAAGATGCGTGGCTGCAACTCAAACGCAACGTCTGACGTCACTTTTGGGTTGAGATGTTGGCTTCACCCATCACTATGCATTCTAGTCCTTTCACCCTATCTATTGGTAAGACATCGTTGTCTTTGCATTTGTGAGCCTGTATGTCAAATCAAAATGGAACGGAAGCTTGGTTAAGTTTAAAGTTATTTAAGGCTGTTTTCTCACTGCCGTAAATTTATTTTCTAAAGTGTGACCACAACTTTAAAGATACCGTTATATAACAAATTCTATTGTTTTTAAAAATAAATTAGAATTACAGGGACACGTCCTTATTTTTCTTAAGTGCCATAGGGCCTTAGAAAAAAATAAAAGATTAAAGAAAACAGATTTTTCTTTGTGTACATGTGATTATTACAAGATTTACAATAAAAGTTCTCTAATGCATTTTTTGCTGTTTTTAATTGTAAAGCGACAATTTAGAAAATAATTTTCCGATTTCTATTGTAAGTGCTCGGAAATCCGAAACAGAAGCGTGAAGTTATAGCTCCGCCCAATGTATCGGCACGGCCGGCATATCTTTAGGTTGTCATTTAGTGAGAGACAAATTTCTTCCGATGTTGAAGTGAGATAAAATTTTGTACATTCGTCGTGAGATGCTGTAACCTGGTGTAGAATAGTGGAACTAAAGTGTCTCGGTGAGATCTGCTTTGTGATATTACAGTGACCTGTTGCTATTAGGGACCAAGAAAATACCTAGTTAACCAAAGATTATTTTCTGTGTTATTCCGTACGTTCAAACCGAATATTGACCTGGGTGACCATATCTCTTTACAATAGGGTCCAACCTATTGACTGACTTCAAAATTATAAAACAATTAATAATTAGATAATAAACAATAATTTCTGAATTTCATTAAACGGAACAATAAATAATTACATTACGGGGAACAACAAATAACTCTGAAATTGAACATTTTTATTTTTTACTTTTTAGTTAACTTGTTACTTTGGGTTTTTTGAAGTCGGTTTCTTTTTTTTTAAACTTAATTATTTTACAATTTTAAGTGATTAAACAAAAATTAAATACTATAAAATCTATATAAAAACAAAAATTAAATGCTATAAAATCTATATAAAAACCAAAATTAAATGCCATAAAATCTATGCAATACAAAATGGTTGTTGGTTTTTATTCTATGACGTCATCATCAATTTTTTTAAATGACAACCACATTTTTTTTGGTTTTGGTAGACTTTTTTCCTCCCTAAATGGTGACCTAAAAATTGATACGTTCACGTAGTTACCCTTATTATCATAATTTTTATTCCTAATTATTTGTAAGATACCTTTATAATTTTTCTATTCCTTTCCACTTTGTTCCATTTTAATTGTTTATTATTCCGTAACCCTTTTTTTAAGTTAATTTTTTTTTCTTTTTTTCTCCGTTCGCTTTCTTTATCAACTCTTAATTCTTCTTTATTTTGAATTGCTTTTAAAATATAGGGAAAAAAATTCATTCATCATACTCCTAAAAATGAAGCAACTTTGGCATTTTTTTATCAATAAACAAATGCTGATATGGGGTTTGTAATACCGTCTTACCCTGAAATAAGAAGTCCTTTACCGATTTTTCACAACCGCATATAATCAAATAATCAAAACTAAACCCGTGAAATTCAATAAAAGTCAAGTCCGCTGCAATCAAAAGTATCTTGATTTTTTGCGTGTGCAATTAAACCGGGGGGCGATGATCCTCTGTGTGGAGACAAGTCGTTACAGATTTCATTCCTATTCATTAGTTATTAATTGCGTTATGTAATGTTTTTAAGCAAATCGCTCGGACAGGTCAATTTTTTTATGCCACCTGCTATGCAATTAAAAAAAAAACATTTTTAATTTCTTGCCAAAGAATTTCATTTCTATAAATTATTTCAATTAATAAATCATTTTGATCGCCGGAATATACAATGAAAATACAAACATTTTTTCGACAAATTGCTAATTGTCTTTGAATCTGAAAATTTACATAACCAGTTTACAATATAATTAAGATATTTATTTTAATTTACTTGTATATACATGTACAATAATCATGTCCTTTGTTTATTTGTATTTGCTTGGTCTCATCGTTTATACAGATACAAGCAACTTTTTTTGATAAATACTGCAAAGTATTTTTACTTATAACTGGTCTTGGGTCGGTCCGTATTTTGAGTTTCCGAATAACGGTATTCCGGGGGCTGGAAAGCATCATAAAAAAAATCTGCTGTGTTTGTGGGCTTTGTCTTCGCCGCACAATTTTTTGATTTTATGGCTGAATGGTATGAATGGGTTCTATCTTATACCTCACCGTTCCCCTGACTGCTGTAAAATGCGACATCTTCCGCTCCAAGGCCACACCAAATTTTACATTTTCTACCCAAGTTCCTACCCAATTATACAGCTTTCTGTATTTTTCAAGCTTACTTCAGAAATAATTTTCCCGACAAACATTATTGAATTTTATAGACGAACAACAATGCTAAGGCACGTGAGTTTTTTTCTAACGAAAGTTTAATTCTTGCTACAGGGTAACATCTATTTGCAATTTACGAATTGTGCGTTGTTTTTCAGGAATAAAATTCCAAAGACATTCATTTATACTCCTGAAAATGAAGCAACTTTGTCATTTTTTTATGAATAAACAAATGCTAATATCGGCTTTGTAATACCGTCTTACCCTAAATTAAGATGTCCTTTATCGATTTTTCATAACCGCATAGTCAAATAATCAAAAATAAACCCGTAAAATTCAATGAAATGGTGACATGTTTCCCGTGCATTTGGTATAGGCTCTATGGCTGGTAAATGACAACCTTAAAGGGACATTAAATTACAGAAACTGCTACCTGGAAAAGTAGGGTATTAATGAATTTGCCCACTGCTGACTTTACCAGTTATGATGTAACTTATTATGTGGAAGCTCGACAATTTTTTGTTTTTTAAACAGTGACATGTTAGACAATATTAATTCTTGTTGATTGTACGAAAGAGTTTGTATTGTATGTAATTATACATAGACCATCGAACTATAGTACAATAAGTGTTTTTCTAGTTAGCATTTAGTGGTTTAATTTCAAAAATAAATCGTTGTTGATTTATTGTTAAAGATGCGTGACAAAAGTGGAGCGCTTTATAAGAGAATAAGTATGAAAAGAAGAATGCAGAGGTAAACATGCATTGTAAGAGCTTCAGCGTAAACCTATGTATGGATAAATGCTGACCAAACACTACTAAAGCCTATTGATTATTACACCTTATTAGGCTATGAAAAAAAAAAGGTAAATTGTACCCACGGCAACTGACGAAATTGATGATTCAGCCCTGTAAATGTACATCAAATTGTCTAACAATGGCTTGTTCTTGGAAAGAATTACAACAAAATTGTATTTTGTTGTGCAAATAAATGTATTAATTATGACTGTCAAAATAGGAAAGATTGATTATTTGTATTCTTTTGGATGAAATGTTAAAATTTGTTTTTTCGTATTAAATAATTTTTTATCAACAATTGTTTTTATTTTAAATTTTTATATATTTTTTTTCAATTGACTGGCTTTAAGTATCTTTAATCATAAGAAACAATTGGATATTGTCACTAAAACAATTATTAAAATGGTTCCAAGGTATTTGTTCAGTCCATTTACTTGATATCTAAGGGGATGGGGTATAAAAACTAAATTCTGAGTTCAAAACTATACAGAATGCGGTTCCTCACATTTTGGACACTCAACTTCCTTTGGCGCCTGCACTATATTATAAGCAGACGCACCTGCATGGATGAAGGCATTAGACAGGTTTTTGCGATGCAAAACCAGTTTCGTATTCAGATGTTTTTCAATTCTGACGCCATAACAAATTAACTGGTCTACTTTGAACGCGTGGCACAGGTTTGAAAAAGAAAACAAAACATTATAGCCTCAGGCGCGTCTTAGAGATCTTACCGGGACTTTTTTTACGATGCTGCTTTGTATATTGCCGCTCATTCTAATCTGAAACCCAAGCAGCCGTAAAAAAACAACATAATTTTACTCCACGTGGACTTGACATGATATGTCATAATCCAAAGGACCAATCACTTCCAGGTTTTATACTTCTACTAAAACCATCTTTGTTTACATCAATCGGCAGAAGGTGTCAGCGAGAAAGCAGCCTTAAGGCTGCCAATCTCTAAGAGCAAAGAAACTAAAAGGGACACTGCCAACATAACTTTTTATTCAGTGGGCGCTAAGAAATGAATCCAATAGTATGTTTAAACTTGTACGCATTCGCACAACCAAATTGTTTCAAGGGAAATATTGATTCTATTCGAGATAAACTCAAACGTAAAAATCAAACTTTAAAACAAACCCAAGCAACCCTTAAAAAATGTAAGCGCTGAATTTGCAGAGTATACAAATTCCGCCAAATACAGAGTGATCAAGAAGGACTTGGTATTGCTTTTAAGACACTTTTGTTGTTCGGCTGTTGTCATCAAATCGTCAACTGAGAGAAAATTGTGGGTTAGATGAATACAAATTCCATTAATTTAAGGAAATTAAAACGAAGCAGAAATTAAACTTGAAATACAGAGAGATAATCACACTAAAGGTAATGCTCAAAATGCCCCCCCAAACTGCTGCTCATTCAGTCTAATTTCCCAACGTTTTAATTTCAAATTTGAAATGTCAGTAAGTTGTGAATGACGGCTTTCAGTGTCAATTCAGTATTACCAACTCAAACAATTCTTCTTGATCGCGCTATAGATTGACAGTCGCTTCAAGTTGCCTGTCCAACCACAGGCTGCATCACGCCGGTGATACTCTTGCCGAGAAAGGGGCAAATAACCATAATAAGTTATCGCCTCATCGCCGGATGGCGCTAGTAGGACAAAATTTTCAAAATTTGAAGTAGTTTTCTTTTCGAACCACATCACAGTTAGCGACTCAGAAAATTATCGTCAAAGTCCCCAAAAGTCCCCAAAAATTGATGCGATAGCTCTGCGAAGTGTCAGTTGTAGGTTCATGTTGATGTTTTGCGTGTTTTGCCAAAATGGCGAATATGGCCAAATCCCTCATGTGAGCAGAACAGTAATTGGTATATGGCATCGCCCACAACTCGACCAATAACCCAGCTACGTCGGTCACCTCGTTGCAAAGGTTGCCTCCAGCAGCTAACTTTGACAGCCTCCAGAACTTTGCAGCAATGGAAAACAACATCGCCGAAACCACATAGGTTGCCGTCGTTTATGCCAATAGCTACGCTCACAAGCTACGCTACATCAGCACCAGGGGGGCCCAGCAAGACTGTCTGATATTGTGTCATCAAAAAAAAAAATATGGGTGAGTGCTGAAGTTAAATGCTGGTCTTAAAATATTAGAGATTTACACCACCTGGCAGTTAACACTAAGAGTCTGAAACTTCTTGATAACTATAAGGTAGAAAAAAAACGGTTTAAAAAATTAATCAAGGCACAACGGAAG
Source organism: Diaperis boleti (assembly GCA_963583935.1). NCBI lineage: Eukaryota > Metazoa > Arthropoda > Insecta > Coleoptera > Tenebrionidae > Diaperis > Diaperis boleti. Next base: position 14,283,008 of record OY757242.1, read on the forward strand.
ATGCAAAATGATAGTAAAATAAAAAATTCCTACAATAAAACAAAAGAAACTTTCAGAATCTTTAATAGTCTAAAATCACACTCGCCCTCAACCAGATCTGACCTAGTAATAAAAAAAGGCGATACCTTAATCGAGAACCCAAAAATAGTAGCTGAAGAATTTAATGAGCACTTTCAAAACTCAGTCAAAACTTGCATTGAAAGCCTAACAACTTCTAGAGGTAGACATACTATTAGTAAACATGCTTGCGATAAAACAATATTTATGTATCCAACCGACACCGTGGAGATAACAAACGTCATTAATCAATTAAAGAACTGCAGTTCACCCGGTTTAGATCACATACCCTCCACTGTTGTAAAGTCTGCTGCCCCCTACATTTCCAAACCACTTGCCGAAATGATAAACAAATCCTTCGTGAGCGCAATATTCCCTGACAAATTAAAAATAGCCAAAATAATTCCAGTACACAAAAAAGGTAGCAAACTTGACGTTAATAATTATCGACCGATAGCTTTACTGTCTGTTTTCTCGAAGATTTTTGAAAAAATTATATATAAAAGAATATCTGAGCATGTTATAAGGAACAACATCTTGCGTGACAATCAACATGGTTTCGTCAGAGGGAGGTCGACTGAAACTGGGTTGTTTGATTCAATCAGCAGCATAGTAGAAGCTTTGGACCAAAAATTAGGTGTTATAGGTCTCTATTTCGACTTATCAAAAGCATTTGATATATTAAATCATGATATCTTAATTGGGAAACTAGAGACTTATGGCATCAGAGGAAAAGGTGCTGCTCTAATTAGATCTTATCTGGAAGATCGAGTACATGTGGTAGCAACCAAATCAGTTCAAAACAACACGCAGCAAGAGTATTTCTCTGAAACTTCAATTATAAACAGTGGTGTTCCCCAGGGCTCAATTCTAGGGCCACTACTGTTCCTACTATATGTGAACGATCTTTCAGAACATGTTGGGGTGCATGGTGCAATAGTAACGCAGTATGCTGACGACACATCTTGTATAGTTAAAGCTAGGAACACCTCGGAATTAAGTACAAAATCAATGAATGTAGTCGAGAACATGACGAGTTGGTGTCTGAACAATCAGCTGAGCATTAATACAGACAAAACTGCGGTCATATTTTTTAGAAAGCATGAGTCAATATCTATCAGAGATGAACATAACAAAACGATTCCAAATAGTGAATCTGTTAAGATGCTTGGCATTGTGATAGACAGTAACTTGGACTGGGCACTTCACGTTACTGAACTAAACAAAACCTCAAGTTCCGCGATATACGTCATTAGAAACATCAGAGACACAGTTTCCGCCGATGCTATACGCATATTCTATCTAGCCTATGTGCAACCAGTGCTATCCTATGGGATTATGTTTTGGTACTCATCATTGATGGGTAACAGAATATTCCTAGCCCAGAAGCGCTGTATTAGAACTATGCTGAGTCTTACTGCTTGTACATGATGCAGACCTCATTTCAAAAAACTAGGACTACTAACTCTTCCATCGTTATACATATACAAACTTATATTATTTGCAAGGAGTAACTCAAGACTGTTTACGACAAATGCAGGTGGTTATAACAACAGGGACATGCAAACGAGGCAATGCCTTCAGCTAAGAATCCCTCAACATTCCACGTCCTCATTTCAAAGAGGGCCGTTTTACAATGCGGTAAGAGCCTATAACGCCCTTCCAGACTATCAGGAATATTCATAACTTAAAATTCAAAGCAGCACTAAAATCCCTGCTAATTAACTCAACGTATTATGACTTTAAAGAATTTATTTCTTAACGTGTATGTGTATGTCTTAACGTGTACGTGTATTTATGTCAACAACAATGATTTAAAAATTGTTTCTATTGTTCAAAGTGAAATGTATACTATTGAAATTCATATTGATTATGACATTATGAGTATCATTTCATTTAATGTCAGCACTGTGTTCATGAACTTGTTATTAGGGAATATGTAAATTGAGAAGTATTTTATATAGTTATGTATTATAGTATAGAGTACTGTAGTGGACAGGAGAATGTATTTGTTTACATTTACATAAATATTTTTTTAAATTTAATCAATTTTTCACTTAATCCTAGAATATAACTGTAAATTGATAAGAAAATGTCAATATTTTTGTTTTCTCTTAAATTGTTCAATGAACAATTTAAGAGAAAACAAAAATATTGACATTTTCGTATTAACTTGGAAAAAATTCAATTCTAAACAAAGCTTTAAATTTCCCACCCATTTGAATTAGTTCATCGCCTCTACGCTGTACGTCGCTGCTAACGCTCAAAATCTAGTTGCCTCAGATTTAGCATGGTATCATTTCTTCTAGTAGCTGTTTTGTGGGCTGCATCAAGCGTTACAGCCACGGAATTATACATTGGAAGGCCAGTGATATGACATGCGCGAAAATATTTTACGCCAATTTGAAGCATACATTAAGGTCGACAATTGCTGGACGGGAGACCTAGGAGCATGCTCTGTGGTGCGGAAGGAAGACATGACGCTGTGATTTACAACGTGAAGTTAACGGGAAATCCTACAACATTTAATATGATTCGAGATCTATAGATGGCGTGCCAAACAGACCAAAAGTATGGCCCCTACAACTACGTTATGGTACCGACATTGTGGCCCAAACATTACATTTAAAAAGTAACTAGCACTGTATAATTGGTTGCATATATCTGCATTTAAAAAATCAGAATTTATTTTTTAATTAATTATGGCCCTTACAACTCCGGTGTATGTAAATAAATCAATTATTTTTATTAATAGAGACCCTACCATAACAAGTACTTGCCTTAATAGAACTATTGTGTGTTTTTTTAAGAAAATACAAACGAGATCGGAGAAAAATGAATTTAATTCGTCGTTATTTATAGTACCATCGCTAAATTCAAGTATCACCCAACTTTTGTCACTCAGATCATCAAAGCTATTATTCTTATCAACCTCGGTGTCAATCCTAAACTCATTTTGTCATCTTTTCTTATTATATTTGAAAAAAAATCTAAATATTTTGCGTCGTCTTCTGCATAATTTGTCTTTTTATTTTTTTTGGAATACTGCCTTAGTGTTATTAATCGCAAATTAGTTTTAAACTTCTTAGAATTTGGTACAGGATTTCGAGCTCTACAGGAGAAAAATAGATTTTCCAATGCGTCTTGTGTCAAGCGTCCAAGCACTATGAAGCTGTCTCCGTTGCCAAAATAACCACGCTGATAAGGCTTTCATAAAGAATTTCCATAAAGATCTGGAATTGCATCACATCTAAGCAATTTCGAACATGCTTATTGAAATTGCTCTTCAGAAAAATGTATTTATTACCAATTTGAAATTATCATTATAACCATCATTATAATATTCTCTTGAACACTTACCTCGCATATTCTTATTATTATTTAAATTTATTTCTGTAAGTTCCTTGTGTGGTCTGAGGGATTTTCGGGATTCTGTATAAGATAAATCCTTTCCCAGTTCTATTTTTACAACCAGGAATGAAACAACTGGGCATTTTTATTTACAACGCAATGACAGTATGAAGTGACAGAACAAGTAATCAAATTTAAATCATACCCGCCTTTATTGATGACAAAGTGACTTCAGCGCTACCAACCATATTCTGGGCCAGCCAGATGTCGGTACCATAACGTAGTTGTAGGGGCCATAACCAAAAGTTTCGTATATAATACAAGTGGTAGGAATCTTGCCGGTAATAATTTTTGTCGGTCAGATTACGAATAGTTGTTGTAACGAAAATTTTTAAAGACAACTATGAGTGGTACTGACTGACAAAAATTACCAAAAGATTCCTAACACAAGTTGTATTCGGCAAGACAATCCAAAGAAAATCATCTGCTCCTTAGTATGGAAACATTGCCAGTGTAATAGATCCTAATTGGCTCAAATTCAAAACATAAACCAACAACACGAAAACTTTTGGCCTGTTATCATATTAAAGTGTTGTAAGATGTGCTCCTAACTTCATATTGACAAAAGACGAAATGCGCATGTGTCTAGGTCTCCCTGCGCGATGTTCTATTTGGCGTACGTTTACTTTACAGGATTGGCCTTCCAATGTATAATTCCGTGGTCCAACCACAGGCTGCATCAAGCGTTACAGCTGAATGCGACCGTTGAAAAGCGTGGTGCACTGTCTAGATCAAAAGTGTCTATGGCTGCCAGTGTGAAGTTCCTTTAGGACAAGTTCAGTGAATCATTTTTTGGAGGATATTTGATAGTTTTTCAGTTTCAAGAAAGCAGTCAATTTGTTATGATTTTAAATAATACCGAAATTCCAGTTCTAATCAGATAATTAATAATTGGCCCGGAAAACATTTTGGGGTTAGAACATAACCTAATCATTTGGTAAGTGTTTTGTACAGTACTCGATTTAAATTATTATTAACAGTGACTACACACAGGGAACCTACAAATCCGCCAGATATGGAATACTCGAAAGAGATAGCCAATGTGAATCTCAAGAACATAAGTGTCTATCATTGTGACTTTTGTAACTTCAAGACCGGTTCAATGTTTTTCAAGATCTATCACGCGGAACGACATCACTTTGGACTTGAACCTTTCAACTGTAAAACCAGTGATGTGGAAATCTACCGTTGTCAAAATTGTGATTTTACAACTTATATGGCAGTAGTCCTCAAACGACACATACGCGAGCGTCACCTCCATCTACAAACTGAAACAAGAAATCAGAGCTACGAGTGTCGAAAATGTAATTTAGAGACCGATACTATGCTCGATTGGTACAAGCATGTGACAAGCGATTGTGTTTTTAGAAGTGGATATAAGCGGTTTGAATGTCAAAAATGCAATTACAGTACTAACCACAAGAGTAACTTTAATAAACATGGTGTGATACACTTAGAAGCACATGAGATTCAGTGGTTCTCATGTGGACAATGCGATTACAGAACTAAGCATAGGAGCGCCCTAAGAACACATAAGATGCTTAAGCACTTAGAAGAACATGAAATTCAATGGTTTTCATGTGGGCAATGCGATTATAAATGTAAGAAAAATGCTACCCTAAAAATGCACATGGTGGAACACTTAAAGGAAGATGAGATCCAGTGGTTTTCATGTGGACAATGCGATTATAAAAGTAAGCGTAAGGAGGCCCTAAGATCACACAAGTTGATTAACCACCTAGAAGAACATGAAATTCAATGGTTTTCATGTGCACAATGCGATTATAAAGGTAAGAATAAAGCCTACTTAAGAAAACACATGGCGAAACACGAGGCGAAAAACTTAAAACACTTAAAAGAAGATGTGATCCAGTGGTTTTCATGTGGACAATGCGATTATAAAGGTAAGGACAAGGGCTACCTAAGAAAACACATGGCGAAACACTTAAAAGAAGATGAGATCCAGTGGTTTTCATGTGGACAATGCGATTATAAAAGTAAACAGAAGGGGGGCCTAAAAAAACACAACATGGCGAAACACTTAAAAGAAGATGAGATTCAGTGGTTTTCATGTGGACAATGCGATTATAAAAGTAGACACAAGTGGGCCCTAAAAATACACAACGTGGCGAAACACTTAAAGGAAGATGAGATCCAGTGGTTTTCATGTGGGCAATGCGATTACAGAAGTAAGCATTGGAGCAACCTAAAATCACATAATTTGTCAAACCACTTAGAAGAACATGAGATCCAGTGGTTTTCATGTGGGCAATGCGATTACAGAAGTAAATATAGGAGCACCCTAAAATCACATAGGCTGTTAAACCACTTAGAAGAAGATGAGATCCAGTGGTTTTCATGTGGAGATTGCGATTATAAAAGTAAACGGAAGGAGGCCCTAAAATTACACAACATGGTGAAACACTTGAAGGAAGATAAGATCCAGTGGTTTTCATGTGGACAATGTGATTTTAAAAGTAAATACAAGGGAAGCTTAAGAAACCACAACATGAAACACTTAAAACACCGGGGAGGTACCAAATGATTGATGTGGAACAATAAGAGTGGTATTGTTTATAATACAGTGTTTGCAGCCTGAATGATTTTGTTATATTATTAAATATAGATATATTAAATGCGTGTGCACAAAAATATGAAAGTTGCGCAACATACCTCGACAAAATTGTTTGAGTTTTTTGTTAAATTCAGTTCAAAAGTATCAAGTTGAAAAAATAGATCACAGTATGATTGATTCTTCCTGGAAAATAATTATGTTTTTTGTAGTGATTATCCTGTATCGACAATCAATGTCATATCATAATACACTGACCTTCAAAAAATTTGGGACAGCTCAAAAATTTGTGATAAAACTTTATGATCCTAATTTTTAAACATGCTGACACTATAGTATACCATATCATACATATATTGCCTTTCTCCTAGTTCACTTTATCAGCTCCAATTTAGTGTCGTTAAAAATTAATTTAAATTACACTATCTAGTCCAGTAAATCTAGGTTCGACTTGTTCCAGTTTTGCGTTTATAACTCGAAAACGAAGCGTTTTTTAGCTGAAAGATCAATATACACAAAATTAAAGTAGACAAAATTTCCTACAAGAATGTTGTATCAGGTTTGTTTCTATCTTTAATGGAACGGCCGCTAGAGCGCTCTGAATATAGACCACTTTTCGCTCTTTGTTGAAAACCTCCGATCTACTTTTGTTCTACTTTGCCATTGAATTGTAATATGTAAATAAAAGAATACCTTATGTACCTAGGTCACTATAGTTGATTGTTGAAGGAATAAATAATAAAATGTAAGGTGGATCGACTGTCGTCGCTCATTGTCTGGGGTTGTGAGTTCATCTGTAATACAAAAAGGTGAGTTACAGATAGTTGGTAATTGTAAAAAAATATCTTTGGGCAAAAGATTGATATGTACCTGTTAAAGGTTACATTATTTCATTTTCATCAACTATAGTGACCTAGGTACATAAGGTATTCTTTTATTTACAGGCATATTACAATTCAGTGGGAAAGTAGAACAAAAGTAGATCGGAGGTTTTGAACATTTTCCACAAAGAGCGAAAAGTGGTCTATATTCAGAGCGCTCTAGCGGCCGTCCTATTAAAGATAGAGACAAACCTAATACTACATTATTGTAGGAAATCTTATCTACTTTTATTTTGTACTAGCAATTACCCGCGGCTTTGCCCGCGTAAGTTGGGGTCGGCTTTACTGGCGCTCATATTTGGAATTGGTACAACGGCTTAAAACAGTTTTTAATAAAAAAATAACAAAAAGTAATTTTTTTTTTAGTCAATCACGGGCCCAGTCTTTTTAAAAGGAGAATCTACATCCAAATCTTTACATATTTTAAATGCTAGACTGTTTGTTTTGCAGTTAGGATAATTCTGGGGCAAACTACCCCCCTTTTTTTCGGGTTCTAAATATTTTCTAGTTATTTTTAAAGGAGAGTCCAAGTGCCAATTCTCATGCCTGTAACATTGTCGATCTTCAAGTTATAAGCATTTTGAGAAAAATCAACCCCCAAATCCACTCTCTCCTTTTCTTGCAGTTGGTTTTTTTTTCCAAAATCGTCAAACAGGGGTCCGGTCTTTTTTAAAGGAGAATCTAGATCTCAATTTTCACGTATGTAACACTATTTGTTTTCCTGTTATGAGAATTCGCAGGAAAACTACCCTCCCCATTTACGATCCTTTTTCGGGGTTTGTAATTAAATTTTTGCAAAATCGTCAAACACGGGTCTAGTTATATTAAGATAAGAGTCCGAGTGCCAATTCTCATACCTGTAACGTTTTTGACCTTCAAGTTATCAAGAATTTTGAGAAAAATCACCCCCCCAAATTCACCCTCCCTTTTTTTCGCCCTTGGTAATTTTTTTCCAAAATCGTCAAACACGGCTTCGGTCTTCTTTAGAGGAGAATCTAGAGCCCAATTTTCACGTATGTAACACTATTAATTGTTTTCCTGTTATGAGAATTCTCAGGAAAACTACCCTCCCCATTTACGCCACTTTTTCAGGGTTGGTAAATATTTTTTTGGAAAATTGTCAAATACGGGTCTACTTAATTTTAAAGGAGAGTCCTATAGTGCCAATTCTCATGCTTGTAACATTTTCGACCTTCAAGTTATAAGAATTTTGAGAAAAAGCACTCCCAAATCCACCCTCCCCTTTTCCCGCCGTCGGTAATTTTTTTTTTTGGAAAAACGTCAAACACGGGTCCGGTATTTTTTAAGGGAGAATCTAGATCCCAATTTTCACGACAGCAATACTGTCAGTTTGCAAGTTATAGTGATTTTGGGTAAACCACCCCTAATTTTTTCTCGGTCGGTAAAGAAGTTTTTGCAAAATCGTCAAACACGGGTCTAGTTATTTTCAAAGCTGAGTCTAAATCCCAATTTTCACGTTTTCAGCATGCCGCTCAGCTTTCCCCTTTCCCCCCTTTTTCGGCGTCTGTGAATAATTTTTTGGAAAATCGTCAAATAGGGGTCGAGTAATTTTCAAAAGCGAGTTCGGGTACGAATTTTTACTTCTCTACCGTTTTTCGTTTTCAACTTGGTTGGAGTCTAGAGACACCAATTAACCCCATTTTCACCCCCTTAGAAACGGAATTTTCAAAAATCCTTTCTTAGTGCGCCTATACGCCCTAAAAACTACGTTCATACCAAATTTCACATTTCAAGACTCAACGGTCTGGGCTGTGCGGTGATCAGTGAGAAATCAGTTTCGCATTTATATATAGAGATAAAGTGGTCTTTTAGCCAAAACGCTTCGTTTTCGAGTTATAAGCGAAAAACTTGAACAAGTCCAAAATTTTTGACGTTTCTTGCATTTCCTGAATGGCGAGGGGGCAAACCTCAAATTCGGATTCAGCGGCCCAAAAAACATATAGAACCGTTGAGAAAAAAACTTCCGGAATTTTTTCCTGGGAAAAAACTAGATTTACTGGACTATAAGTTTTCTTTTAATAATCGAACATAAAAAACAATTAACAAAAAATGAAAAAATAGAAAAAAATGTTAACATTTAATAATGGGTATAGCCTCCTCGGGCCTCAATTACTTCTGCTAAACGACGTGGCATGGAAGAAATTAGGTCAGATACATCTTCTTGAGGAATCGCTGCGTATTCTTCTGCCAATGCATTTCTCAGGTCTTGCAGTCTCTGGACTGTTCTGACGACCTCTAACTCGTAACATTAGTTGGTCCCAAAGATGTTCAATCGGATTGAGGTCCGGACTACGGACGGGCCATTCCATTCGCGGAATACCCACTTCATTTAGGTATTGGACTACTGCTTGTGCTACATGTGGACGAGCATTATCTTGCATTAGCTCAAAGTCATTTCCTATAAAGTGTGCATAAGGAACCACTGCTTCTTCTAGAACCTCCCTCACGTATCCATCAGCGTTCAGACGGCCGTTACCAATAAAAATAAGTTCCGTACGAGCATTCATTGAAATCCCAGCCCACACCATAACTGAACCTCCGCCATATGGAACCCGCTCTGACATGGTACAGTCAAAATATCGCTCATTTCTACGCCTCCATCGGAAGAATGTAGGCAAAACCTGAAAGCACACTACTCCACTGTTCCAAAGTCCGATTCACATTTTTATGAGCAAAGAGCAATCACGCTCGTCTATGATGTAAAAGTAACTTTGGACCAGAGGCGGGTCTGTGAGACCTCAAACCAACTTCCTGAAGCCTTCTCCTAATGGTGCTTTTACTGATCACCACTCCACGCACATCTCTGAGATGTCGTACACCGTCGATTTCGCAATGTGTTTAACGATAAAAACCGATCATCTCTAGCAGTTGTTGCTATTTAAAGTCCAGAACCTGGTCGCCTGACAAATGTTCCAGTCTCTATAAAACGACTCCAAGCATTTTGTACTGTGGAGCGGGGTATATTGAGAGCGCTTGAGACGTATCGCCGACTTCTACCATCTTCAATTAAAGAAACGATTTGGCCTACTTGAGCTGCAGCTAAAGGCACTTTTAAGAAAGACAACTCTTTTTCATTACTTGACAGTATAAACATTACAAATCCACAGCAATCTTGATGAAATTTTATAACCGCCATTAATCGGAATGTGCTATTTTCACTTTAAGGCGAAATACCTCAACCAAGAAAGAAATTATCAAGACCAAATGCTAAGCACACGTTAAAGAATTGTTTAAACTTAACATAAAAGCGTTTAAACAAATCTTTTAGCTAACCAGATTCATTATTTTTGAAAATATTAATGTGTCCCAAATTTTTTGAAGGTCAGTGTATTAATCTCTGGAGTGTCAATGTAGTCCAGTAACCTAGTACATCGTAAGTTGCATCAAGTGGTGGTAGTAGGTTTCGTTCTTTTTCTTGTATGGGATGTGACTGAGATGCAAAATCCTAGTTTTCGACCTCGGCAGGCCCCCGGATCACTTTTGAATATCCCAAGAACTGTTGAATTTTCGCACTTTTTTCGTTTTTTGCCCATTTTGACCATGAAGGAGCACGTTTTTGACAAATACTATTCTATACATTTTACAACTAGATTAAATTTTCTACAATTTGAAACCAGAATGGGCTCGGTGGACATAATACCGTTGATTGAGGTATACCTATATAGTATAGTGAAGTAAATAACTGCTCTTTCCACTTGCATAGTTGTATCTACTGGTAAGACATCGTTGAATTAGACGAATTTTTCCAAGATCTAGGGAATTCAGAGGCTTAAGATGAAAAATGCGGAAAAATGGAATTTTCATTCCGAAAGCCCAAAGGTTAGCGTTCTGTCATTGCGCTTCAATGTTGCAAAATTATGAAAAAGTAAATCGGGAAAAAACCCTACAAAAGGAAATAAAACAGACGGAAGGATGTCTCCTTGTTTTTATAAGGCACTAGCCTGTGTTAAAAAGAGACAAAAGATCAAGTAGCGTCGTTACTTCACTGTTACGGCCGCTACCAAATTGCAACCTGACTTACCAATGAGAGTACTAGATTCCTATGAATATCCCGTACTGTCAAGTAAAAAAAATTGCAATAGACATACGCTAAAATCTTATGTCAACTTCGTAGGCGACTTGATGACTAATTTAAATGAACACCCGTTATAACGCAACAAGTGTAGATAAGTTAGTCTTTACAGACACAAGGAAACGTATTTGAAACACGAGCGCCAACGAATGATTTATACGTTTCCGAGTATTTGTAGACACCACGAGTTGCGTTGGTTATTTTTTTAAATTGTACTACAATAGTAATAATTTGGAAAAACACGCGCATCGCTGTGAATTGTGTTCCAGCCGGCCACCGCAGATAATTCGCAAACGAGGGAGAGAGAGACATGGTTAAGGTTCTCATTTAGTGAGAGACAAATTTCTTCTGATGTGGAAGTGAGATAAAATCTTGAATTTTGGCCGCGAGATGCTACAACTTCGTTCAGAATAGAAGAACTAAAATATCTGGGTCGGATTTGGTTTGTGGTATTACAGTGTCCTTTTGCTTTTGGGGACAAACGAACAACCAATGTTATTTGGAAATTTTAAAAATGAATATTGATGACCTGGGTGACCATATTTCTTTACAATAGGGATTTTTGCCGTAATAAAGGGGTCCACTCGTGGTTTACTCATAGGTCTTTGACAGAAGGTTCTCTTGCGGCATGTACATTCCTGCCCGGCGTTGAACATAACTTTTTTGTTTCTGAAGATTATCGCTTGAAATTTTCATAGATCTTTGCAGCTAGAGAGCGATTTTTTGAAATTAGTAAATTTGAAAAAAGATGTATTGCATTGACCGCACGGAGAACGGGGTACAGTTAATTAAAACTTCTCGTCTGGTCAAGATTGTGGAATTCGCAATTTATTAAGTAATCAAAATTGTCCTGATTTTTGACATGTGCAATTAAAACCACTGTGTGTGGAGACAAGTCGTTGCAGATTTCATTCCGATTCATTAGCGGCGTGTTCAACATTATTAACAATAATAACAACAATTACCATTTTCACCATTCACCATTTTTGTTGTGTTTCTAGGTTTAAAAGAAAAAAAGCCGGAATATAACATCTAGGAGGCGCCACAGGAAGCGGATGAACAAAGACGATAGAAACAGCTCGCTCAGTCAGGGAAGCATGGACTCTTACCTGGAGGAAAGGAAAAGAAAGAGAAAAGGGGAGGGTAGAACAGGAAAACAAGAAAAGGAGGAAGAGAATTTTTTTCAAAAAAGTAAAAAGACGGGGAGGTCTCCTGGAGTAAAGAAAACACAGAAGACATCAGAGAAAGATAAGGAAACGGACACAGAGATGGAGAAAAAAATATTGGAGCTGTTGCAAGAGTTGAAGGAGGAGATGAAAGAAATAAGACGAGAAAACAAGGAACTCAAGAGAGAGATAGAGAGGCAGAGAGAAGAATTTAAAGAGAAGGAGAGAGAGACTGGTGGAAGGAGAGAGTGGAAAAGCTGGAAGAGAGAATGGAAATCGAAGAGAAAAGAAAGAGGAAGAACAACATCGTGATAACAGGATGGGACGGGGAAAGAAAAAGTCATGTAAAAAAAGAGGATGTAGAGAAGTTTTTGAAGGAAAATTTAGAGGATAGAAAAGTAAAAGATTGTTACAGGATTAACAAGGATCAAGTATTGGTGGAGATGGAGGGATGGGGTGAGAAGGAAAGAATAATGAAGCACAAAGGAAAATTGAGGGAGAAGAGGGAAACAAGGGGGATATACATAGACAACGACCTCACAAAGAAAGAAAGAGATTTGCAGAAGAAACTAGGAAGTATGGCGAAGGAAAAAAGGGAAGAAGGGAAAGAAGTAAGAGTGGGATACAGGAAATTAATAGTGGACGGGGAGCAATGGAGATGGAATGAAAAGAGAGAGAGACTAGAGGTTTTCCAATAAGAAGAAGAAGGGGAGGAGGGAAAAAGGGGGACAACGGCAAAGTAAAAAGGACAATGAAACGGGAAAAAAGAAACAAAGAAGGAAGTAGGAGGGAAACTAAGGAAGGAAGGGGGAAATCAAAGAAGGTAACGAGAAAAACAGGGGTGAGGGCACTATTTTGGAATGTAGCGGGACTAGGGAAAAAATATTTTTGGGACTATGTGAAGGAGTTAGATATTGTTGGATTAACAGAAACTTGGTCAGAAAGCTGGGAAAAAATAGAAAAACTGTTACCAAAGGAGTTCAAGTGTGAATGGCAAGTGGCGAGAAGGGGAATGAAAAAAGGAAGAGCAGCAGGGGGAATAATAACAGGGGTAAAAAAAAGGAATAAAAGAGAATACTAAAAAGAAGGGAGAAGAGGAAGGTCACATGGTGAGAAACGTCAAAATAGACAGTAAATGGTGGAAAATAGTGACAGTGTACAGCAAAGAGATGAAAGAAACAATAAGCAAGATAGAAGAAACATTAAAAGACACCAGCGAAGAATGTCTACTTCTGGGAGGGGATTTTAACGGGAGAATTGAGGAAAGAGGAGTCAGGGATTGGGAAGAAGAGAGAGGAGAGGGAAAAAGAAAATCCAAAGACAAGAAAGAAAACGCGGAAGGGAAGAAGTTGATGGAATGGATAGAAGAAAAAGGATGGGAAGTCCTGAATGGAAATAAACAAGGGGACGAAGAAGGAGAATGGACCTACATAGGCGGTAGAGGAAAGACGGTGATAGACTACGGAATAGTAAATGAAGAAGCATGGGAAGAAGTCGAAGAATTCAGAATAGGGGAAAGAGTAGAGTCAGACCATCTGCCTATAGAGATAAGTATAGGAAGGAGGAGAGAGAAGAGAGGAGAAGAAGAAAAAATAGAGGAAATGCGGAAGGTGATAATTAAAGTATGGGACGAGCAAGGGGTGGAAGAGTATAAGAGAAGACTGGAAAAAGCAAGATTTAAAGAACAAGAAGTAGGGAAAATGGAGAAAGAATTGGTAGAAATATTGGAAAAAGCAGCGACAAAAAGAGAAATAACAGTAAGAGGTGGAGGAACAAAAAGAAAGAATAAATGGTGGGACAAAGAATGTGAGCAACGTAAAAAGGAAGCAATAAAAGAACTAAGAAACTGGAGAAAGACTAAAGGGAACAGAAGTGGCTTTTTAGAGACGAAAAGAAGATACAGAGAGACATGCAGGGAGAAGAAGACGCAGAAGAAGGAGAGAGAGGAGGAAGAGATAAAAGCAATAAGAACAGAGAAGGAGGTATGGAACTATATTAATAGAGAGAGAAAGAAAAAAGAAAATGGGAGCGAGGAGATAACGATGAATGAGTGGGAGGAGTACTTCATGAGGCTGCTGGAGGGAGAAAAGGAAAAAAAGAAAACGGAAGAGGTGGAGAGGCATGTGAAGAAACTAAGGAAAGGGAAGGCACCAGGGAGGGATAGAATACAGAATGAGTCGTGGATGTATGGGACGAGAAGAGTGCTAGATAGACTGGTGGAGGTAATGAAAGGGGGGGTGTAGAGGAGAAGGATTCCCGGTAGGGTGGAGAGAGTGGGTAATTTACCCCACTTACAAAAAAGGGGAGAAAAATAAAGTAGAAAATTACCGAGGGATAACTCGCCTAAACACAGAGTACAAGTTGTATGCATCAATTCTGAATGAAAGGATGAGCAGATAGATAGAGGAAAAGGGAGCAAGCAAGAAAAAGAATTCAAATACTTGGAGTATGTGTTCAATGAAAGAGCCACAGATAAGGCACATATTAGAGAACTGGCAAGAAAAGCGAACAAGGTGATAGGATGTGTATGGGCGTGTTGTTGTACGGAGCAGAGATCTGGGGATGGAAAGAACAAGAGGAGATAGAGAGGGTGCAAGAGAAATATCTGAGGTGGGTGCTAGGGGTGGAGAGAGAAACGCCAGGGTACATAGTGAGAGAAGTATGCAAGAGGAATAGGTTGAGAGTGAAAGCGGGAAAAAGAGCGGTCAAGTTCGAAGACAGGATGGAAGGGAGGAAAGAATGTAGGATACTAAATGAGTGCTGGAGAGAAAAAAAGAAGAATTCAGAGGAGTATGATAGGGAGAATTACTACGGGAGGAATGGGTATGCAAGCAAAGAAATAGGAAGACTGAGAGAAAGAGGCGTGTGGATGAATGTAGAACTAAGTGAAAGAGATAAGGATACGGATAGACAAGAGAGGAGAGAAAAAATTAGAGAATCCAGATACAACGGGAAGTACGGAAGATGCATGATCGAGGAAATACCGAAGTATTTGGGGAGGGAGAGCGAGAAAGAAAGAAAGATGATGGCGAGGTTTAGGTGCGGAAATGAAGAGAGGGAAAATAGGTATTAGGCAGAAGATGGAGGAAGAATGTGTAGAATGTGCTATGAGGAAAGAGAGACGATTGAACATATGTGGAACGAGTGCAGTGAGATGAAACAAGGAGAGAGGAAAGAAAGAGAGGAAATACTGAATGTAGATGGAAGGGAAATTAAATGGATGAAAAAGGTATGGAAGAGGAGGGAGAAGGGAGAAGAGGAAAGGGGAGGGGAGAAGAAATAGAGAATTTTATTTAGTTTTTTTATTATTATTATAATTGTTAAGTTTACTTGTATATGTATGGGAATCAGAAAGCCCGTAGGGCAAATAAAGATTTATATATATATATTATTGATATCAAATGTATAATTAAAAAACTGGCGCTCGAAGCAACCCGTACATAGATAGGGTCGCACCTCATCAGTTATTTAATCAATGATTTTTTTATGAAATGAAAGATTATTTCATTCCCTACCCAACAGTATTAGCATTGAATTTGTAACTATCAGAATTGCCGATGCAATGTAATTTTTCGTGCCTCTCCGAAGCATTGCCGTCAACAGATGGCGTGACTGTAAAAAGTCTTGCAAGTCTTGCAATACTGGGGAATTTTGTTTTTACGAAACCCATACATGTTACTTGTCATTTTCATTACACAACAGATTTTCAATTTAAATTTTGATTCCATTGTTGAACGTATGATTGGTTAAAATATATATGAGTGAAATAGTCACATATAATGATATAATGTCATTTTGTCCTATCGTTTAGCCGGCCTTGCGCTAATAGTGCATGAGGCGGCGTTGTGGACAAAATGTTTTTTACAATCTTATTAATATTATAAATGCGAAAGTTTGGATGGATAGATGTTTTTTGCTCAATCACGCCAGAACAGATCTGGATGAAATTTGGCACAGAGATAAAGTATAATCTGGAATAGCACATAGGATACTTTTGATCCCGGAAAAATGTACGGTTCCCGTGGGATAGATTTGTTTTTGTTTTTCACAGAGCAAGGGATCAAATGATGATTTTTGCAAAGTGTATCATAAATGATTGAGGATGAATGAGAGCAGTGGGTATTACGGCCCCGGCGGTTCAGATGGTAGCTACGCCCCCCTTTCCCAAGCGGGCCCCGATGATAGATACGCCCCCGGTTCCAAGGGGGCTCTGATGGTAGTTACGCCTTCCTCTCTCAAGGAGGCCCCGATGGTAGCTACGCACTCCTTCCCCAAGGGGCCCCCGATGGTAGCTTCGCCACCATCTCCCAAATGGGCTCCGATGGTAGCTACGCCCCACTCCCCAAGGGGGTCCCGATGGTATCTACGTCCCGCTCCCCAAGGGGGCCCCGATGGTATCTACGCCCCCCTGCCTTAAGGGAGCTTTAAGGGCAAACGCGATAGTTGCAACGCTCACCTGTCGCATGGGGACCCGATGGTAGCTACTCCCCCCTATCTCAAGGGGAACTGTTGGTAGCTACGCCCCTATCCCAAGAGGGCTTCCAAGGGGAACTGTTGGTAGCTACGCCCCCTATCCCAAGGGGGCTTCCAAGGGGAACTGTTGGTAGCTACGCCCCACTGTCCTTATGTGGCCCCCGATGGTAGCTACGCCCCCCTCGACGGTAACTTTGCCCCCCTGTCCCATGGGGCCCCCATCACCTGATGATGGCCCCCGTTGGTCGAAAACGTTTGTGAGGAATAATAAAATAAAAACAAAAATACAGGAAGTAAATTGGACAAAACCTGTAGGGCTACACCATGATGTAATTTTGTTTTGTTTGTTTATTTTTTATTAATTTCTTTAATGAACGTTTGCTTTTGTTTTCATTTTTATATTCTCAAAGTAATAATCAAACCTCTGTTCCGTTAAATTATTTGATTTTCCATTTCCTAGTTTTTCCGAAAAAACTAATTCAGAAAGTTGTTATTGCCGAGGTAAATATTTTCTGCTTCAAAAATCATGCCAATTGTGCGATTGTATTGTCGAGGATAAATACGTGTCTATGAATATATTAAATCTAAATTTTAGAATAACAATGCGGGCGCCCTCTGTACAACTTTTAGGAAAGTATAAAAGCCGGCACGATTTTGGTCATTGGATCGGCAATTCTGATACGTTACAAATTCAATGGTATTAGGTTGCCTAGATTTTAGATGTTAAGTTTTGAGGGCGTGGAGAGTGACCACAGAGTGACAGAGAAGCGTTGCGACAGACTGGGATGCAGTTCTTCTGAAAGAAGATTTTTCCGATCGTGTAAGCGCATTCCATTGATCAAAAAGTGGATTCAAGTCAAATTAAATATTAACAATTACAAAATAACATCACAGAGGATCCAGTCCTATAATAATTATCTTTATTCACACTCTATGAACACGGCAAATCCCAATGTCGCCAACCACAGATTAGTGGTTTGTGTTGCCAACTGTCATTGTGCCGTAACCTGGTGGCGCAATTTCTTGCCGTCATAAAATAATCGTTTACACAATATAATTTTTTTTACTGATACATTTATTTATCAGCGACAATACATAATTATGAAATAAAAAGTTGTTCTGTTCCAAAATGTACATCTTTCAAAAGGAGATTTTTTCCGATCGTGTAAGCGCGCGCTGGATTGGGAAGTCAGATTAAATATTACATAAAGATACAAAAAAAAAAATATTCATGCATTGAGCAAAATATCATTGAAATTTTTTTATACAGGGTGTTATGAAAATGTATACAAATATTTTAGGGGGTGGTAAAACCCGTACATTTGAGCAACTTTTTCAAATAACATTTTTTTTAAATCGCACAATTTTTTTAACATTTTTCTGCCCCTTATTTTCACGAGTCGTTCACAGAGATCACATTGACCGAAAAAACCTTAAAGTAATAAAACTTATCGAGTGTTTTTGTCGCAAAAAAGTACCTTCCGGATGTAAACAATCAGTTCTAATCTGCTCGCTGGCGGCATAACTACGTTTAATTTTGTTATCTGAAAAAAAATTTATTTGAAAAAGTTGCTTCGGATATTGCAAAATAAAATAAATACATACTATTAAAATAAAAAAAAATACATACCAATGATACTTCGGAATAAAAAGACACCGCCACAAAACTACTTTTATTTTTAAACTAAGAATTTTAACTGAAGATTTGTCAAAACATAACATTCAAGTAGATCTTTACTCGTTGCTGGTCAACTGAAATCCATGTAAAAATCTTGATTAAAAATACAAACATCTGTCTGTTTTCAATTGTGTTTTATTGTGCGAAATGGTTCTGGAACGGAATTCAAGAAGAATGGGGTACTAATGGCTTGGTAATTTTTCCTTCCGGTGTCTACCACTGCTTTCCCTTCGCGCCTGAGGTGTGTTAGATGGCAACTAGGCTATTGGTTTGCTTGCGCACTTCGAAGGCAATCGGGCCTGGCACAAAACAATTAATTTTTGAACTGAAACTTCTGCACGTACGCTCCAAACTTGAAGGGTAAGCCTTTTGTTTCTCTTCTAGATTCAAACACAGTAAGTTCAAATGTGTCTGAAAGTCATACTGTTGAGTTATTTATGAGAACCTATAAAGATAAAAAAATGTCATATACCTACTTGAAGTGAAAGTACTCTTCTTTTTTTGAACGCCATTTTGTTTAGTGAGTTTAGTTTAGGATTTAAAAAAATAACAAAGAAATACCTAGATGTTTCTAAATACATAATGAAAAAATTCAACACTGTAAGCACAATAGATATATTATATTTTTTTATAAACCTTATACAATATTATTACTCCATAACTCCCTCGGTTTGAATCCTAAAAAACTATAAATCTTAGTTCGTATTTTATTGCATTATTTACAGACCACCAGTGATATTTGAAACAACTGCTAAGGAAATATAAGTCAAAACGCAGAATTAGAAACGAGTTTTCAAAACAGTCAATATAAATAATAAAAAAGATTGTGGTAAATTAAAAATAGAAAAAACAAATACAATTAAAAAAATTCTGGATGACAATTAAAAATATGTCTTCTTAAACTGATTTTTCGTTTAGCCTTGTAATCACAATTTTCACAACGAAACCACTGAATTTCGTGATCTTGTACATGCTTACACCCTTTGTGCTTCTTTAAAACGTCTTTGAGTTTAGTTTTAAATTCACATTCATCACAATTATACCACCGAACTTCATGATCCTCTAAATGTTTATATACTTTGTGTTTACAGAAACTGCTTCTATATCTAGTTTTAAATTCACATTTATCACAATTATACCATTGAATGTCATGTTTTTCTAAATGTTTTACTTTGTGTGCGCCTAAATAACATTTTACTTTAGTTCGATATTCACATTTATCACAATTATACCATGGAATTTCAACATCGTCCACATGTTTCTTTGTTTTGTGTCGCTTCAAACACTTTTTAGTTTTTGCTCTAAACTCGCATATATCGCAATTATACCACTCGATCTCATGATCTGCAAAATGTTTAGATATTTTATGATGTTTTAAACTGTGTTTGTGTTTAGTTTGGAAATTGCATGTATCGCACTTATACCACTCAATTTCATGATCCTTTAAATGTTTATACCGTGCGTGGTGTAATAAATTATATTTCTGTTTTGTTTGAAATTCACATTTATCGCACTTAAACCATTGAATTTCATGCTCTGGTAAATGTTTAAAAATTTTATGACTTTTTAGACTTCTCTTCTGCTTACATTTAAAGACGCATTTATCACATTCATACGTTTTAATTGCAACATCTGTGAAATTTTTGCTTATCTCATGTCCATCTTGTATTTTAGTTTTATAATTGCATCCTTGTGTTGTATGTTTAAACTGGAGCAGAATGGAATAAGTTTCAAAGTTACAATTGGTGCAACTGTATCTGTAACTTCCTGTCCATACCCCAGCTTCGATGTGAGTCTGACCAAAATGGTACTCCCAGATATGTTCTTTGAGGTAAACTATCATATCAGTGGTGACATCGCAATCTTTGCAAGAATACATTTCCACATTATTGATTGTGCAGTTGAAAGATTGGGGTCCCATTTCATTTAACGTGTTCCACTTGGAAACTTCCTCTGACAATTCCAGTAAGGACATTTTGCATCTGTTGGCATATGAAGTTAATAAAGTAGCTTCAACTTGATGATAAACAGTCACCGGAACAGTTTTCCGGTTCTTCAATACAGGAATTACTTTACAGAACACTTCTTGGTAGCAACATAATTAATTGCAAAATCACAATTCTGAAAACATACATTTTATGGAAGTTTTAGGGTACAATGAAATAAATCAATACTGACCACAAACGGGTGTTTCCAACCTCAATATTCCAAAATTCCACTTTCTTAAAATATGACGGCCAAAGCTCCAAGTGAATAATTCTTTGACAAGGATATCAACTGGCGAATCAGGAGTTTGTTGTTGTCAACGATTTTAAAAATCTGAGTATTATTCATTTTATATAAAGCCAAATATGTTTTGAAGTGAAGTTGGTACCAGGTACGTAGTGAAGTTGGCGGTGGGTTATTGTGACAGGTTTGTAAATATTGTACATATAGTAAGATTCATTACTTAGCGCTCACGCTCTGGTGTAAATTTTGAAAATTTTGTACGTGTGAATCAGGATTTTTGTCAAGGACAGTCGTAGTGGGGGCAATCTGGAAAGGTAAACTAATTTAAAAGCAAATTTCAAAATTTGGTGTTTCTTATTCTGCCCCTGTCCGCGTATTTGCTTTTGTGGGCCTGTATGTCAAGTCAAAATGGAATGGCAACTTGGTTATGAAGTTTATGCCCGTAATTTCAATATATGTAGAGTTAACTTTCAAAGTTTTGATTAACTTAAGGTTAAAATAATTTTCGGTATTTTAATGTGAGAGTACTTTCAAAGTACCAGTAAAGTGGTTGTAAAGTTAACTCAAACTTGGGGTATGAGTTAACTTTAGATTTATATTTTACATGCAGTTCATAACCTTAAAGCAATATTTGAATGATTGCCAGTGTTTTGGTTTTATCTTAGTAAAATGGATTTTTGGAATGATTATGATATATTATGTAAACGCATTTAGTGGAGATGAAGAAATTCCCATTCGTAAACGTAAAGTAGTCAGAGAGAGAACTAATCATTTTGATAAGTGGAACGTTTTCGCTTGTCGATTATTAACTATCATCGTTTTTTTTTTTGTCTTAATTGACTTGCCTATGAACTGCTCCGGCCACGACCACTTGTCTGGTAAGAACCTACTATAGGTAGATCAATTCTATTTTTTTATATATAAATGCTGTCAGAAGAGTTAGTTTGGCCCTCGCTTCTCTCAGGCCGCAAATTATTGAAATGCCACAGACTGAAGAAGAAATTGCTGAGTGCAAAAGAAACTTATACTTAAAAGCTAGATTCCCACAATGTGTAGGACCTATTGACTGTAGTCATGTCAAAATTCTTTCACCTAGGGGAAATAATGCAGAAATATTTAGAAATACGAAACAATACTTTAGCCGCCTAAATGTACAGACTGTAGCAGATTTCAATCTAAATATAATGGACATTGTTGTCAGGTGGCCGGGTTCTGCTCACGATTCACGTATTTTCCGAAACTCCCCTGTTTTGAACAGTTTTGAAAATGAGGAATTTGAAAATTGTCTTCTTGTGGGTGACAGTGGTTATGCATGTAAAAACTACTTGTGAACTCCGCTTTCGCAACCAAGAACACCTACCGAGAATCTTTATAATGAATCCCCAATTCGAACAAGAAATCTTCTTCACAACATAGCTTGTGATGAAAATGAAAGACTACCACTGATCACCCCTGAGGAGAGACGTGTAATTGACTTGGTTAATGATAATCCCCCAAATGAAGACGCCTTAAACAATTTCCAATTAAATATTAATGCAATGAGATGTAACTTAATCCTAACTCACTTTGGTAACCTGTAAGATTGTAAAAATTATTATTGATAAATCAAATTAAATGTTCTATAATTTTGTATTCCTCAACACCAACAAAAAATATAATTTTCCAATAATAACGAAAAAATATAAAAAAATACAATTAACAATAAAAAAATGAAATCTAATCTTCACCACTAGATTCATCAGTATCAAAATTAATTTTATCTGATGAATTTTCATGTTCAAAATATCTTGGATTTTTTATATTTATGTTTTTTCATTTTTAAATTGTGTTCTTCCAAGAATGTTTCTTTCTGAGGTCGTACAAAATTTAGCTTTTCTTGAACTAACTGTTCATTTATGTTAAGTTTTTTGTAAACAAATGTTGATTTTGACCCTGAAGGATTTAGAGTAAGCAGTTTT
Source organism: Diaperis boleti (assembly GCA_963583935.1). NCBI lineage: Eukaryota > Metazoa > Arthropoda > Insecta > Coleoptera > Tenebrionidae > Diaperis > Diaperis boleti. Next base: position 14,305,526 of record OY757242.1, read on the forward strand.
TTATCCTTGCCTTGCTTCAGCATCTAAGGTGTATAAGAACCCCAGTCTTTGCTAAATATGCTAAAACAACAAATTATATAAAGTATTGTGATAACCCCCATTTACATTACCGCCACTTTTTGAATTTGAACATGAAATGAAATGTCAATGACGTCACCAAACGTCAAATTTGAAAAAACCCGCGAACTTTAAAAGGTTGGCCAGTGATCCTCAGACAATGAAAGAAAAAGGGGACCCCTACGTTGTGTTTTTTTTTTGACAAGACAAAGCAATGGCGGGACATTCAAACTTACCAAAACAAAACAAACCTTAGATTCTTTGGATACTTGGATACAAAAATTATGGTTTTAAATGTCTATTAAATTTTAGTCATTTTGTGGATTTTAGGTTTTGTGATTTCGAACTGTGGTTAACAATTTCTAGTAAAAAATAGTAAACAATAATACAATTTAACAATTTTGGTGTAGTTTGGCTCAGAAGTTAGCAGCAACTCCCTTCCTGGGGACCACTGAAGCCCAAAGACACAACTCAAAGTCGAAACGACTTTGTTCCCACCTGTCGGGTACACGTTATCCGAAATAGGGCCACATACTCCTCAATCAGCGGCCTGCAACGTGAACCACGAACTGAATGCAATTTGGTCTATCTGTTGCCTCGACACATGTACGGACAAACATAATAAAATATACCGTTACGCAACGTTTTCTTTGGAAGCCATTTTGAAACGAGCGCGACACGACGATACTTATAGGCGCAACGAAACTACAAACATGCACAAAGCAAAAACACTAGATACCGAAATTTGGCTTCTCGGTTCTAGATATCGTTTACATTCAAACGGCAGAATCGGAAATCGCAAGGGGGCGCAACATAACATAAAAAGATAAGACACTTTTCAGAACCACAACATTAGGCGTGGCGCTTTGCTGCTATTGGCCCTTCTGTATTCAGTTCTTATTCAGTGTTGGTTAATTCAAGTCAACAGAGACAAAATAGCTTTTAACTGACCGCAAGCTGCTGTCGGCCTCATACCGAAACACAGGTAGCTATTCAATGATTTATCCAGGTTTGAATAACAGTAGTGGATATTATTTAAGCAAAAGATCTAACAAACAAAGGAGTTACTAATAGCTTTCCACCATGGCGGCCATTTTATTAGTGACGCTGACAAAGGATGGCCGGACAACGGTAAAATTGAAAAGATTTTATCTATGAATTTCTAGTATGCACGTCGAATAAACGCCGGTCAATTTCAGGGCCATCTCATTATGTTGAGTAGGACAGGAAAAAAAAAATAGATAGAACAAAAAGGTTACCCGTAAATACTTCGGGCGGCACTACACACGCGATTTTTAATTTATATTCAACCGATATTTCTGGTAACGTGAATTTTCGACAGTGCAATTTAAACATAGAGCACACTCGATTTTAAAAACAGGAGAACTCATAGTGGAATAAAATCAGATAAAAATAAAAAAATTAAGCGTCGGTTACAAAAAAACGACTTGTTGCTTCTAACGTTAAAGTCTAAATGCCTATGTAATGGCCGCCGGTCCTCCTTCCTCCCTCCAAAAGGGACGCCAACCGTTTTTTTAGCCACGGCCAACTAGCTTCAGCGCGTGGCCAACCACTGCAGTATATATTACCATCCTCATTCAGCACATAATTTTCAACTACAACATTATTATTAGAACCACTTGCAATGTCTTCAATGTCTTCCAAATTTTCTGTTCGGTTAGGCATTTCAGGAGCTAGTAAAATTGTTATCAGAAAAATTTACGTTTTATAATACTCAATAAAAATACTTACCAGTTGGTGTGTCACTGTCGAGAACAGGTTCTAATCCATCCAATTGAGTTCCCAACATGTTTTTTAACATCTCATCCACGTCGCTGATATGAATAGCTTTCAGAATTCCTCCTCCAGTTTTTGTCATTTCTCTTTTGTGAAGAAAGCAATTTTTTTAGGTTAGAGTATTTGTGCTTTAAAACTGTTATAGAGCGGAATACGTTTCCACCCTGAGCATTAGACTTTTCTTCTTTATGAGTGAAATTAGGCTTACGTTTACCGATATCTACCTTCTCTTTTGGCATAGAAGTTGACAGTTTGCGAGGGCTCAGCATTAATTGAAAGTCTTTACCACGCGTTAGACCTACAAACATTTTTTCAGTTGCTCTGACAGCTTCTTTGCAACCAGATTGCCCCCACTGATTCACACGTACTAAATTTTCAAAATTTACACTGGCACTAAGTAATGACTCTTACTATATATATGAAATCTTAACTAAATGTCTTGCGGTGAACAAGACGTTGCTAAAGTAAGAAGTAAGGCTAGTTGCTCATAAAGCCAAATTTACATTTTAATGTCGATATAATTTGAAGTCGTTTGAATTTTTTCCTCAATTGTACAGTTGCGGTCACAGAATTTCGTCAGTCACTTTGTAACGAAGTCACTTGAGAACTCCAAGAAAAGAGTGTCGGAAGTGAGGCTCGACGCTCTGAAGCGAAAATTCTCCGCAGTCTAGCAGGCCGCTCTCACTGTTCGACAAGGTCAAGCTCCCTACGCCCAAATCGGCATCTTTAACAGCTTCTTAAAAATACTTCTTGACCTCCGATCGAAATGAAGCTTTCATCGTTATAACCGGCAAAAATAGCGCGCAGCTTATGTAACTTTCCGGAAGTCGCTACGACCAGCCCGAGCCACCGCCCTTGTCACCGCGGGCCACGTCCTCCGCACCGAATCATTGTCCAGGAAAAATGCTTTCCATCATCGGATTGGAATGGGACTTATATCATTTTGATCAGAATGGAAGCGCGCTCCGGAATCGCTAACTTGTCCGGAGCCGCTGCCGTTCCGTCCGGAAGAGAATGCTATGATAAGACTTTCTCCCTACTACATTTGCAACAAGCAGCCGACCTCTACCAAAGAGGAAGTCCCAGCCTACGAAGGTGAGCACCAGCCGACCATCCTCCCAGTTCCCATCCAAGTTCCTAGTAACATCCCGGTACCTTCCAATACTAGACCCCGTTCTTTCATTTCAAATTAAATTAAAAAAATTATGTATGTATTCTATGCTGTATTGTCATTATGACGTCTCTAAATTTTGTCAATATTCCAGCAGTATCTAATTTTAATAAATTTAGAATAATACACCTTACGGAAGATGGCGTGTGTTCAACAAACATAAAACATTGGGACAGGCATACCCCGAACCACAAGGTTAGCAATAATTAACGGCTGTTTCACAACAAATGTCAGATGAGTGAATTACTGACGAAATTCTGTGACCGCAACTGTACTCGTTGTAATCGATACTTTATTGTCAACTGATGCAATGACAGACACACTGACAATAGTTAAAAATAAGGTTATGATATAAAGACTGCTTTACATCTTAAATGCCAATGTCACAAATGATGTCCAATGTGGAGTGTCCCCAACTGTACCACAACAAAAAGAGAACCTATATTCCAAGGTCCGCAAATTAGACTTTTTAGAAGAAGTAATTTAGTTTTTAAATTTTGGTTATGAACTCCCAGCAGGGACCCAAATAAAGATCTGAAGAGTTCCCACCCCCCGGGGGAGCTTCATCCTTGAGCGTGACGTCATGAATGCTTTCTGCATTTTTCTCGTAAACGGTAACTCCGACGAGAAAATGTTATAGGACTGCTTTATTATGTTCTCCATTGGTTTTGCCCATCTCCCACCCAACCCTCATAAAGGACGTTGGAACATGAGTATAGTTTTCAGCTACGGCAGCAAAGAAAAGCTCAAAAAGCCAAAGAGCCATTCCAAGCGCGCCCTCTTCACCGCAATAAAGTATTTACAAATTAACCTTCAGCATTCAAAGGCAGTGCCTTTAACTGGAGGTTAACCAAAAAACAAATTGGAATAGGGCTAATCCAAGAGTTAAAGGGTGGCCGAGTTGGCAGAGGACTCCCAGGGAGGATACTGCCAAACCCGAAACTACTTTCGAAAACCTGAATAACCCCGGTGGCTCAGCAACATTTGAGCGGAAAGATTTTTTTTGATCTCAGTGGAAGACATCACACCCCAGTGTAAACCTTTGTGCAATAGAGAGAGTAATATAGTAAAAGCTACATTTCCAAAGTAAAAATACTATCACTACACTACTTATTATATTTAAAAACTAGAAAAATCCGGTCACCGGCATACCTTACGCAACCCCACGTGATGCTAGTTCCTTAACAAAACAATCTTTTCCAAAATCTGATTTGTTGACAACCAAAAATACAACATTATTTTACTTTGAATCATTGAAATAAAGAATAGACCTTAGCCACGCTCAATCGATCTTCCTGCGCATCTCAATCTAAAAATAAAACAAAAACGTGCTTGTGCACAACACCAGAAATGAAACTTCTTACACAATACACATATTAAGTAGTACATTATTTTTTGTAAGTTTGATAGATTTTCAGAAGTAATAACATTTTAGATTAAAAAGTTTTTATTTATTTGCAAATTATTATTAATTATAAGCTCCCAGTTCGTGTAGATAGTGTGGTGATAAAGCCTTCCACACATCTCGTAACGCATTGACTGGTTTACTCTCCAAGTTTCGTGTGCGCATATACAACTTACACTCCCAAAAATCGACACATCAGAAAAATATGTTCGGGATCGTCAACGAGGGGTTTCTACTCTAAACAGTGAGTTATCCCAGGAAAAAAATCGACATGTCCAAATTTGGTGGAATAGGATTTTTTTTTGCCGAGTAGAAACTGCGGTCTGAACGGAGGTTTTTAGTCGGGAAGAATAAAAAAAAACTATAAGTGGGCACTTACACAAAATTACGAATTACAGATTGCCAAATTCGGTTCAAATAATTTTAGAGTAAACATTTATTCAATGATTCAATTTTTGTGTTTGCTGATTTTATCGGCTTTAGTCTTTCTTTAATTCTTTCACATTATTTATTGCATTTCTACTAAAACAATTAAGCCGAAGAATTTAAAAACAAGCAACCTTACCCTTGGACAGAGGTAAAAGTAAAGGGTAGACCAGAATGGAAAGTTTGTAGCAACACACTGCTCTGAAAAGTCAAGAGGAATAATAAAAAATATTGTGATAAATTAAAAACAGAAAAACAAAGATAATTAAAAAGAAATTCATACCTTAATTCAAATTTAATTAAAAGGCAAAATTTTGATCAACAAATTGTTTTATTGTTTTATGGATGACGCTTGACAATATGTTTTTTTAAATTGAAGTTTTGTTTGGCTTTGTAATCACATTTGTCACAACGATACCACTGAATTTCGTGATCTTCTACATGCTTACTTACTTTGTGCTTGTTTAACCTGTGTTTTAGTTTAGCTTTAAATTCACATTTATCACAGTTATACCACCGAACTTCATGATCTTCTAAATGTTTACATACTTTGTGTTTTCTTAAACTGCTTCTATATCTAGTTTTATATTCACATTTATCACAACTAAACCACTGATTGTCATGTTTTATTTCTTTGTGTACGCGTAAATAATATTTTACTTTGGTTCTATATTCACATTTATCGCAATTATACCATTGGATTTTGTGATTTTCTACATGTTTACATTTTTTGTGTTGGTTTAATTTGTCATTACTTTTAGCTCTAAATTCACATTTATCACAATCGTACCAGCGAATTTCATGATCTTCTAAATGTTTACATATTTTGTGTTTACTTAAACTGCTTGGATGTCTAGTTTTGTATGCACATTTATCACAGCTATACCACTGAAGATCATGTTTTTCCAAATGTCTTACTTTATGTGCACCTAGATAACGTTTTACTTTAGTACTATATTCACATTTATCACAATTATACCATGGCATTTCATCATCGTCTACATGTGTATTTCTATGATGTCGCTTTAAATACTTTTTAGTTTTTGCTCTAAATTCACATATATTGCAATTATACCACTCAATTTCATGATCTTGTAAATGTTTAGATATTTTATGGTGTTTTAAGCTACTATTGTGTTTAGTTCGGAATTTACATGTATCGCACTTATACCACTGAATTTCATGATGATCCGTTAAATGTTTATACCGTTTATGCTTCAATAAACTATATTTCTGTTTTGCTCTAAATTCACATTCATCGCAATTAAACCACTGAATTTCATGATCTTCTAAATGTCTAGCTATTTTATGTTGTTTTAAATGGTATCTGATTTTAGTTTGATAGTCACATTTGTCACACTTAAACCAGCAAATTTTATGATCTGGTAAATGATGTAACATTTGATGGCGTTTTAGATTTTTCATCTGCCTACATTTAAAGAAGCATGTATCACATTTGTATGGTTTACTTGCAATATCTGCAACATTTTTCCTTATTTCATGTCTGTCTTGCGTTTTATAATCACATCCTTGTGTTGTATGTTTAAACCAGAACAGAATAGAATTAGTTTCAAAGTTGCAATGGATACAATTGTACGTATGACTTCCTATAAATGCCCAAGCTTCAATGTCAGTCTGACCCAAATGGTGCTCCTGGATATGTTGTTTGAGGTGGACTGCCCCATCAGTGGTGACGTCACAATCTTTGCAAAAATACATTTCAATTTTGTTCATTGTACAGTCGAAATACTGGAGTCCCATTTCATGTCTCTTTGCATGATTACTCATGAAAAACATAGATGTAGTCTTTACAAATTTGCAAGTATTGCAACGATGAACTTTCCATCCTAATGTGTTCAAGTTGGCAATTTCTTCTGAAAATTCCAGCAGCGACATTTTGCATCTGTTGGCATATGAAATTAATGAAGTGGCTTGAAAATGATCATAAACACTCACCAACAGTTCTCTGGTTGTCACTTCAGTGAAGGAGTTACTTACGTTACAGAACACTTGGTAGTACGTCTTTTGATTAACTGCTAAAGTACAATTCTGGAAACATAAATTTTAGGGGAACTTAGGTGTAATAAAATAAATGGGTGTTTCTAACCTCAACATCCAAGAATTGCGCGTTCTTAAAATATGAGACTCAAAGCTTTAAATATGAGAAAAAATTGGAGAATCAAGAGTTTGTTTTCATAAACAATTTTAAAAGTCGAATATTTCTTTTATACAAAGCGAAACTTTACATTAACGCATTGTAGACAACCCGTTATACTCTCTTGAAGTGGAGTTTGTACATAGTGAAGTTGGCGGCGGACAATACAGACAGAAAAACGTCTTGTGGCGGGAGATTAATACCCAAATCACAATTTTATACAAATTTAAACATTTTAAACAAAATTTGATTTATCAGTCACGTTGTAAATAATTATTGTGAGACACCTTTTCAATCGTTAAATCCAAAACTGAGCCAAATTTCCGAAAAAAAAAGCTGTTAATATTTTGGATCAGCTTTGGCGATTATTTTATACAAGTTCGATGGAGTATGAAATTATAAAGTGAATCCCAAAAATAAGCTTAGGTTTTGACAAAATAGCCAAAATAAAACAGTACTTGACGGCTTCGACATCTTGCTTATTTTAGTTGAGCCTGCTGTTGGTCACCATATTATGCGGTGGCGCTGTATAACAATTTGGATAGATTTGTTTTTGTTTTTTACAGAGATAGGGATCGACATGATTATTACGGCACCGGCGGTTCAGATAGTAGCTAAGCCCTCTCCCAATGGGGCCCCGATGGTAGGTACACCCACCTCTCCCAAGGGGGGCCCAATGGTAGCTACTGAGAAAGTTTTATTTTAATTTAGGAAAACTGCTTAATTTGTAGATAGGACAATATATAGGACTGTTGAATTGAAACGAGCCACACACAATAACTTTGAAGGAAAAGAGATTTGTGCAAAACCTTTAAAACCGGTCAATTCTTATCTCGCGGGGACATGTTTTAATAATAGTAGGCACACGCTTTATGCAATCCCATACCTCTGACAGGAGCAACTCCTATTTTTTAAATAGGGAATAGGAGTTGAGTAACATGTCGCTTGAAAGGTCTTTTAATTGTCTTTTCAACCACATAATTATTTTAATTACATAATCTAGTTATAAGTTAGTTATTAAAAAAAATAATTTACGGATTGGAAAATTTTCAGTGCAAGGTCAAAAATTACTCCACCCCCGTTTTAGCGGAGATTATCTCCAAAACCATTAGTGGTAGTAAAAAATGTATAGGAACCAAATTGTAGAGCAGTTTTTTCTCCCACCCAACGCTAATAAATGACGTTGTAAAATGAGTATCGTTTTCGGCGCGAAGGCAAAAATTTGTCCACCCCCGTTTTTTGACCAATAACAATTTATTGCAAATGTTTTATTCAATAAGGACCTTGTACAGAAATAAACTGCTGTACAATTTTGTTTCTATATATATTTTTTGCTCCCGTTAATGGTTTTCGACATAATCGCCATAAAAAAAACGGGGGTTGTCTTTGCTCTGAAAACTATACTCATTTTCCAACATCATTTGTGAGCGTTGGGTGGTGAATAGGCAAAAACTTTATGACACAAATTTTATGCAGAATTTAATGGAGAACATTAAGTTCGTAACCAAAGTTTCAAAACTTTATAAATTATTTCTTCTAAAAAGTTTAATGTTCTTGGACTAGGAGCGCAAGCGGCAGCTATACTGCCCAAGGGGCTCCTGCACAAAGGGGCCATTGCCCAAGGGGGCTCTGTCGCAAGGGGGCTCTTTGGACCACGAAAACTATTAAACAGAATACAACGGCCTAATACAGTGATGTATTTCATCTCCGGTCAAATAACTACCAAAATAATTTGTACACTTTTAACGGACGGACTTATATACTTTATAATATTTGTTCAACAAATTATAAAATCCATAAAATTCAAATATAAGTTACTTACAATGAAAATGCAAATTTAGGAGACCGTGTTGCAAACACAGGTGCAAATGAAAATCAAGAGCAATGTAATGAACGACTCCGAGCTAATGCATTGAGACAAGGACTCCGGACTGAGACTCGTACCCAGAACCCTTCGATTATATGTCTAGAGGTCTTACCCAGTTGAGCCATCAGAGCTTTTACAAATTTCCTTCCACTTTATCTATATCCATTGAGTACGGTAGTATTTTTAAATTTAAATGGTGTAAAGCGGGAAAGTATGAATACATACATAAATGTAAATGTATATCTTTATATATAAGATGTGGAGAAAAATGTGGAAAACACATTCAAGCCTAAATTTATATCATAAAAATAAAATGGTGTTCGTTGGTAAGCGCATCACTTGAGAATAGCTGGACCGATCTGGCTTTTGTTTTAGTATCCCTAATAGTTAAAATAAGGTTTTTCGGGAAATAAAATTTGGAAAAACTTCCCGGGAAATTGGAAAATTCGGAAAGAACTGAAAGTGTTTTTTTTCTGTAATTTTTGCATGAACTCGGCACTATAACTCAGGATTCTAACGACTTTATTTTGTTCGTTATAGTCCTGGAAAAGTTTTCAACAGTAATGGCACGTGAGGTCAAAATTTTTCCGACAATTTAACTTGTGTTTTTGTCAACCAATGAGATGTTGTACACGCGAACCCATCCACTACCTCGTTAGTTCACTTTCAATAAATTAGAAAACAACAATTTAGTAAGAATTTAAAAGAATTAATTGACAAGGTACAAGTGTCACTTATTTTATGTGATTAAGCATATAAAATTTTATGTGATTAAGCACATAAAATAACACCTGTTGGCTACTTTATGAGCCTAATCAGATAAAGTGACACTTTTACCTTGTCAGTCAATGGAGGCACATAAGTTGTCACTTTTGTGACGTTTGCGGATAAAAATTATTGTTACCGGTTGATTAAATCCAGAAACAAAAAAAAATTCAATCAATGAATTTTAACGTTCAGAATCTTATTTTCTCCAGTGTGTTTTTAGTAAGTTATTCTTGGAAAAAGATAGAATGTTAATTTCAATTTTTTTTTAACTTACAATGTCGGAAGTGCGCAATTAAATATCATGTGTTCATTTAAAAAAGTCATGCATTTGATATAACAATTTATAACGTTTTAATTTTTTCAATAAATCACATGCGTCTTTCAATTTATTCGTCTTCGTCACTCCAAAAATAATAAGCAACTTGATGACGTTTTTAAATGAACACGTGTTATAAAACAATACATTTTTAAATAATTGCTTCCTTTGCATTAAACGGTTATCCCCACTTTTCAGCTTCATTTTCTGTCTCTGGATTATCCGTAGCTCTACCTCACTCGCACTCGAAACCAATTGAAAATTGTACATAAAACGGAAATTAAATGTCGGAAACGATCTACAGTGTTAATTATTGTACACTTTTTAGCCTGATCAGCTTTCTTTTGTTAACCACCCTTAAGTTTTTTTTTTTAAATGGGAACATATGTCAACCGACACATCATTGGAAAGCTCATAAAAAAAAGGAATACAAAGATGTGTTTTTTTTTCATGTATCTCTATCTCATCTGAGAATAAGACCCTAAAAACTGTTTTTAGGATCATAGGACCAATGTTCTTTCCTGATAATCTTAATGCAGAAAGATATCTACCGTTTCTTCAAGAAACGCTTCGCCCAGCTCTGGTGTACCAATTTAGAGATGAATTAGATCCAAAACGAATATGGTATCAACAGGATGGAGCTCCACCGCAATATGCTGCATCCGTTCGGCGTTATTTGGACGACATTTTTCATAATAGGTAGATCGGAAGAAGAGAATGAATGGCCAGCAAGACCACCAGACCTCATTCCTCTTGACCTTTTTTTGTGGGGGTATCTTAAAAGTAAAGTCTACACCACAAAACCCGATAATCTTGAAGAGTTTCAACAACGTATTACCTATGAAATTCAGCAAATCACTTCAGAAATGTTGTAAAATGTAAGAAATGGGTTTTATTATTGTCTTGCATTTTGTCAGGAAAGACTTGGTGAACATATTGAACATCCGTTACATTAAAAAAATATTATACGTACCTAAAACGAGATTTTTTAAATTCAAGTCTTACAATATTCAAACAGTAAACCTACCAAGAAAGAAATAGATTAAAGCTGTTTTTATTTATTTCTTCTGACATTCTTAGCTGGAAAAGTAAAAAAAAAATATCGTTGTACTCCTTTTTTTATAAGCTTTCCAATGATGTGTCGGTTGACATATCTTCCCATTTGAAAAAAAAAACTTAAGGGTCGTTACAGCCCCCCGAGTAAAAACAAAAGAAAGCTGATCAGGCTAAAAAGTGGCGATTTAAAAACAAAAATCGACGTGTTTCAAGAATTTTTCTCAAAATCAATTGCAGTGAAGATACTGAATTTATTTCAGTTAAACTTTCCACCCTGTATATTTCTCGACATGAATTAATCACTTTTTCAATGTCTGTAACAGTCAAAAACAATTGTCTGGATCACTTTTGGCGGTAGATAACTACTTTTAATTAGTAATTTCCACTAAAACACCAAAAACAAATTTAACATTTATTAAAATTGAAATATATTCAAGTCAAACTCCACAAACTTTAATAAACGTAAATTACAATTGGAACATGTTTCCGAAGAAAACTACTCCCATCTTCAGCCCTTAAAGAATGTTTAAAATTATAACGTTTTTTGTTTTGTGGATTCCGATTCGAGCAGATGAACTGAGCGGACGAGTTTTGTCGCGCTCGATAAAATAAGCGGATAAAAAAGCGTGAAAAAGTGAAAAAGAAGTAGAAAAGTGTTGGTGAGAACGAGAGAGACGAAGACTACAAACGAAAAGAGAAGAAGGACGAGAATCGGAAGAAAGGATTAACCCCTTTAGGAAAAGTAAAACATTGGAAAGATCACCGGTTAAAAAGGCAATGGATGAGGAAATGAAAGAGATGGTGAAAAAAATTATGGAGGATGTAGGGGAGATAAAGGAAGAGAATCGGAAGATGAACCGGCAACTGGAACAGTTGAAAATTATGATGCGTGAAAAGGAAGAAAAATGAGAAAGAGAAAAGATGGAACTAAAAGAAAAAATTAAAAATTGGAGGAGAAAATGGAAGAGCAGGAAAAAAGAGTGAGAAAAAAGAATATTGTAGTAACGGGATTGGACGAAGAGGAATGCGAGAGCGAGAAGAAACTGGAAAAATGGATGAAGGTTGAATTAGAGGTAGAAGTGACTGTGAGAGAGATGTATAAAATAAATGGAGGAAAAATGATTGTGGCGGAACTTGGGAGCTGGGGGGAAAAGAGGAAAGTTATGGATAATAAAAGAAAACTAAGAGAAAAAAAGGAAAGAGAGTATAGTTAGAAGATGATCTGACAAAGAAGGAAAGAGATATACAGAAGGAATTAAGAGCGATAGCCAAAGAAGAGCGACAAAAAGGACAGCGGGTGAAAGTGGATTATAAAAAGATATGGATATAGGGAAAAGGGCTTAGGTGGGACGAAGAAAAGGGGGAGTTAGATACAGAAAATTTTTGAATAAGAGCACAAGAAAAAGGCGACAGGACAGAAAAGGGAAAACGAATACGGAGAGGAATAAAGGAGAAAAGGAGCAAATAAGAATAGTATTCTGGAACATGGCGGGAATAAAAAACAAAGATAATGAATTTTGGGAGTATTTGAGAGAATTTGACGTAGTGGGAATGGTAGAAACGTGGGTGAAGGAAAAGGGGTGGGAAAAATTGGAAAAGAGAATGCCGAAAGAGTTTAAGTGGAAGTGTCAATATGCAGAGAGGGAAAGCAAGAAAGGGAGAGCTAAAGGTGGGATAATAATGGGGGTGAAAGAGGGACTGGAAGGAGAAAATCGAACTGAAGCAAAAGAAGAAAGAGGGATTATGGAAAGAACGGTGAAAAGTAAACAGAGAAAATGGAGAATTATAACAGTGTACAGCAGAAGTATGAAGGAAACGAAGAGAATAATAGAAGACCGAGTAAAAGAGCAAGAAGAAGGAACTTTGGTGATTGGGGGGGATTTTAATGCAAGAATTGGGGGAAAAGGAAGACGGATAAAAGAGGAACAAAAAACAATAGAAGGAAGATCAACAAAAGATGGAACAGAAAACGCAGAAGGGAGAGTACTGATTAGCTTAGTAGAAGAAAGAGGGTGGGACATACCTAAAGGGAACTGCACAGGAGATGAGAAAAGGGAGTACACGTATTGGATCTAGAGGGGAGACAGTTATTGATTACGTTATAGTGAATGAAGAAGCATGGGATGAAATAGAGAAATTCAAGGTGGGAGAAAGAATGGAGTCGGACCATATGCCTTTAGAAGTGAAGACAAAAGGAAGAGAGAAAGATAGAGGAAGTGTGAATGAGTTTAGAAGAAAAATTGTCAAGAATATTTGGACGGAAGAAGGAAAAGAAAATTATAGAACAAGACTTAGGAAGGCAAGATACGAAGAAACAGAAATGAACGAAAAGGTGAGGGAACTGAGCGATAACATAAGAAACGCAACAGAAAAAAAAAGAGATAGAGATAAGAGAGAAGATGGGGCTGGAAAGGACGCAGGAAGAGGGAAAGGACGCAGGAAGCAAGAAGGAAACTAAGAAATTGGAAAAAAGAAAAAGCAAGAGTGGAAGGAGGGGATAATATGCCCCATATATAAGAAAGGAGAAAAGGATACAGTTAGTAATTATTGGGGGATCACTCTCCTAAATACAGCATATAAGGTATACGCGATGATTGTGGAAAAGAGGCAGATGAAGGAAATGAATGATAGGGGGGGTGTTACCAGACGGACAGGCGGGATTAAGGAAAGGTAGAGGGACCACGGATAATGTATATATCTTGAATCACATAGCAGGAAATGAGATAAAAAGAGGGGTCGCAAGATATGTGCATTCTTTGTGGACCTGAAGGCGGCTTTTGATAATGTGGAAAGAGATTTACTGTGGGAATGCTTTAGAAAGAGAGAGATAAATGAGCATCTGGTAACAAAAATAAAAGAGATATATGAAGAGACGATAAGTAGAGTGAGAGTGGATGGAAGGGTAAGTGAATGTTTCAAAACTTATAAGGGAGTAAGACAAGGTTGCCCACTAAGCCCCAGCCTGGTTGCAGCTTTTCATGGAGATATAGACCAGATGTTCAGGAAGGGACAGGCAGGGGGGGTTGTGGTGGGTAAAGAAAAAGTTTGGTCTTTAGCATATGCGGACGATTTGGTGGTGCTAGCGAGAGAGGAGAAAGGTATGAAAGAAATGATAGGAAGCATGGAGAAATATATGAGGACGAAAAAGTTGACGATGAATGTAGAGAAATCCAAGATGATGGTGTTCAGAAAAGGGGGTGGTAGGAGAAAAGTAAATGAGCGGAGATGGGAGAAAGAGAAAATTGAAGAAGTGAATGAATTTAAGTATTTAGGTTATGTGATGAATGAAAGAAACACAGCAACAGCACATGTGAGAGAGTTAGTGAAAAAAGCAAATAAGATAATAAGAGCTGTATGGGGAATAGGAGAGAGAAAATTTGGACATGATTTTAGAAGGAGAGTAATGATGTTTGATAGTTTGGTGAAAAGCGTGATGATGTATGGAGCGGAAATATGGGAATATAGAGAGCAAGAAGGATTGGAAGGGGTGCAAGGTAAATATATATATATATATATATATATATATATATATATATATATATATATATATATATATATATATATATATATATATATATATATATATATATAATATATCTGTAACTATAAAGGAAAGGGCGGGCTTCTGAGTGCCTGTGGTGTTTGTCGGGCTTGGTATGGATAGCTGGGTATATATATATATATATATATATATGATGGGTGCTAGGGGTAGAGAGAGAGAGACACCGGGGTATATAGTGATGGAGGAAATAAAGAGAGATGGAATAAGAATAAAATCAGGAAAAAGAGCACTCAAATTTGAGGAGAGAGTGATAGAGAGAGGAGAGTGCAGAATTTTGCAAGAGTGTTTGAAAGAAAAAAGGAAAGAAATAGAAAAGGGGATATGGAAAGAGAGGGAGGCATAATTCGAAAGAAACGGGTATGCAGGCGCGGAGATAGAAATAATGCGAGAGAGAGGCAGAGTAATGACAGATGAATTAGTGCAGAGAGATAGAGATGTGCAAGTGCAGGAAAGAAGAACGAGAATTAGGGAGTATAGGTACAATGGGAAGTATGAAAAAATAATAACGGAAGAAATGCCAAAGGACCTAGGAAGAGAGAGTAGAAAAGAGAATGTGATAATAGCAAGATTTAGATGTGGAAATGAGGAGAGAGAGAATAAATATTGGAGTGAGGATAATAATAGAGTATGCAGGATGTGTGGAGAAAAAAAGGAAACGATAGAGCATTTGTTGAAGGAATGCGTAGAATTGAGAGGGAGAGATGAGAGTAGAGAAGAAATTTTAATGAGGACGGAAGAGGGATCGAATGGATGAGGAAGGTTGAGTGGAGAAGAGGGACAATAAGTGGGAAGGGATAAAAGCTGCTAGTTATTGTGTTGAATTATTGATTTATCTAGTTTTATTTATTATATTATATTTTATTTTATTTGAGTTATGGGAAATGTATCGGATACTTTATAAACCTGTAAAGGTAATAAATATACATACTACTACTATTGTTGTCAATTTCAGAAAGTTCAAACGTGTTGTAGACTTCTAGTTCCAGAGCCCGAACCACAGGAGCGTTCAATTTGAAACAAAGTGATTCTCTAACTTAACATAACTAATGTCATTTAAAAGCTATTTTGTCTCTGTTGACTTGAAGTAACCTACACTGAGTAAGAACTCAAGACAAAAGGGCAAAGGAGGCATAGGGCCACGCCGAATGTTGGGGTTCTGAAAAATGTCTTATCTTTATGTTGTATTGCGCTTCCTTGCAATTTCCGAATTCCCTCGATTGTATGTAACCGACATCTAGCTATTTTAGACACTGGGAAGCCAAATTTCGGTATCTAGTGCTTTTGTTTTGTGCATGTTGGTAGCTTCGTTGCGCTTCGTTGCGTTTGCGCCCGCTAGATGTCCCGACGCGATCGTTTCAAAATGGCTTCCAAAGAAAACGCTGCGTTACTGTATATTTTATTATGTTTGTCCGTACATGTGTCGAGGCAACAGATAGACCAAATAGCATTCACAGTTGTTTTGTTTACTTCGCTTTAATCCTTCCATGTGATCTACAGGTTGTCCGTCAGTCCATCACTCTCCAACTCAGGTGTACCCAACTTAGATAATTCCACGCGTTTCAATATTCTTGCTTCCCTCTCAGGTGCGAAGATGTCCACTTTAGGCGTAGATATTTCATTGTATCTGTCTATTGTAAATTCCTGTAAACTGCAAAAGTTCAACGGTGGAATAAATTTAGCTGACTTAACCTCACTCATCATGTACACCAAATTGTTAAATAATTGTATTATTGTTTACTATTTTTCTGAAGAACTAAATTGTTAATTGTTGAAATCATTGGAAATTATAATTTATTACTCGAATCATCAAATTGCATTGTCACCAACTGAATACGAAGCCACTAGAAATTGTTAACCACAGTTCGAGATCACAAAACTCAAATGCACAAAATGATTAAAACTTAATAAACAACAAGACTTGGGTATATTTAGATTTTGTCTTTACATAAAACTCACCAGTTGTAAAAGCTGGGTGTTCTAAAGAACCAGACCAGGTAGAGCATGCGACAATCTCTTTTTAAAGCACACCTAAAAGTACCAAAGCAGCGGAAAAGGCCAACCACATGAAGTGGCTTTATGGTCTAAGGAAACGTTTAATAGACCTTGAGTAGATGCGGGTGCATGAAATAAAATTATTGAGACAGTCTCTAGATAAGTCTAATGAAATTCAGATGGCAAGAAATGTTATTTTGCAAAACATTTGTGATAAGATGTAAGCTTTGTAAAATTTAATAAAAACTGTTTTAATTTACTATATACAAATCAATTTCTTAAAATATTAACAATATTTCTTCTCTTTAGTATTCCTAAATTTCTACTTTCATCTGGCATAGTATCATCATCTTCATCAAGTGGATCTTCTTCATCTTCATTATCTTGAGTAAGGATAAGTTGTGAAGAATACATGCTACAGCTATCATTCTTGTGCCAAAAAGGGGATCCGCCATATCAATATATTTCAGACGTCAAAACTCTCCTTTCAAACGCCCAAAGGCAATTATGACAACTCTAATTGAGCATTGCTTTTGATTATATAACATTTCATTTACATGCAAATGACCGTTATCCCTAAACGGCGTTAACAAATCTTTCATTAGCGGATATGCCGAATCGCCAATAATGTGCATATCTTGCAAAATTATTGGGTTACTATTAGTCATTCTTCCATAGAATTCACTATTACGGAATACACGAGATTCTCCCTGGCATTCCAACAAAAACATCATGCGATGATCACATATTCCTACAACAATGAAATAATGTTGAAATTTATTTGAACATATATTTTAACATACGTACCTTACAAAATTATTGAATGAAATTGCTTCCGATTGTGGTAGTCGTTTGCGTTGTTCTGGGGCTGTTTAATGGGGACATGACAGCCATCTATCACCCCTATGACCCATGGGAAGCCCCGTGATTAGATATTACAATTTGTATATTATAAAATGCTACAATTACACTTATTGCTTCTTGATGATTTGCTGGCCCTCTTATATACAAATAAACATTTTTCTCTAAAGGAATGTTCCTCACTGGGACTTGATTGGTAGCCCCAATAACAAGTACAAGTTGCTGCAATTAAAAATGTCATTAATTTAAAATTCTTATTTATACTCAGATTGGTAATAGAAATTTTATTACACTTACATTCACTGCTGTCCTACTCATACGAAAGTGGTCTCTGAACAAATCATCGTTCTTCAACATCACCCATTACATTTAAAGGTTTCGCTAATTCCACCGCTTGGTTCAATAGCAGTTTGTGAAGTTGATCATTGGCTTCATCAGCAATAATCAAATTTATAATGTTTCGCCTGCGATTATCCATTATTTTAAAATTGGTCACTAAGCTATTACCATGAAAAGTTAGGTTAACTCTCACGTCGTCACCGTGGTTGTCACCGACCGGCGGCCATTTCTTGCGCATTCAGATTTTAACGTCAGAAGCAACAGGTCGGTTTTTTGTAACTAACGCTTAATTTTTGTTTTTATCTGATTTTATTCCACTACGAGTTTTCCTGTTTTTTTTTAAGGTTAAATATGCTCTATGTTTAAATTGCATTGTCGAAAACTTACGTTACCAGAAGGATCGGTTGAATTTAAATTAAAAATCGCGTGTGGCGTGCCGCCAGAATTATTTACAAGTAACCTTTTTATTTCATCTATTTTTTTCTGTCCGACTCACCATAATGAGATAATCCTGAAATTGACCGGCTATTGTTCCACGTGCATACTAGAAATTCCTAGATAAAATATTTTCAATTTTACCGTTTTCCGGCCATCTTTTGTCAGCGTCACTAATAAAACGTCCGCCATTGTGGAAAGCTACTCGTCAGCCTTTTTTTTTGTCAGACTTTGTTTAATCACTAGCCTTTGTTTAAATAATATCCACTATTGCTATTCAAACCTGGATAAATCGTGACATAAGTACCTGTTTTTCTGTATGAGGACGACAGCAGCTTTCAATAACTTTAAAAGCTATTTTGTCTCTGTTCATTTCAACCAACACCAAGAATTGAATACAACACAAGGGAAAAAGCGGCAAAGCGCCGTGCCCAATCTATATCCTATCAATACACCATCTGAACCATGTCCACCACCAAAGTGTTTCACTTTGATTTCCTTTTCACTTTTCATTTTTTCGCGCTCACACCTCGAATAAAAGAATCTTCGATTTCAAAATCCCGATAGTTTTAACTTTATGTAATCGTGTCAACAACAACTGAATAAAAAAACGATTTACCAAAACGTGGACAGTATTAATTTCATATTTTAAGTTTGGACAAAAACAGCGCCATCTGTTGGTAGTTAAAACCGCGATTGAAGTGAAGTTAGCGCGCTGTCAAAACGTGCAAGAAGCGGAAAAAACGTCACTTTATTTTGATGAATTTTGACTTTAATACGGCCCATACGGCATTGGCCCGTACCTCAATCGATTCCTAATTTCTTATTGTTTTAGATTGTGACCCCTTTTTTTCCATCGACTGTCTTTATAATCATTTGAGGTTAGAATCGTAGGTAAGTGAAATGACCACATAAAACAACTTTATTAATTCTCTACACTCTTAACAGGTGCCAAATGTCACTGCTGGAATTCACAGAAGAAATTTCCAATTGGAACACAAATGCTTGGAGACTTCATCATTGTAAGACTTGCAAATTATTCAAGACTCCATCGATGTTCTTTATGAGTAATCATGGGAAGAGGCATGTAAGTGGGCTCCAGTCTTTCAATTGCGAAACTAGGAATGTCGAAATGTATTTCTGCAAGGATTGTGAGTTCACAGCTGATGTAGCCGTGGCTCTCAAGTATCATATCTTGCAGCATCATATTGCACAACCTGAATCAGAAATTCATATAATCAATGAAAGCCAACAGCACGTTTGCAGAAATTGTGACTTTGAGACTGAGTCTATTCTGATTTGGCTCAGACATTTAACAGAAGGATGCAATTATAAAACAAAAATACAAGATGGACATAAAGTAAACAAACAGAAAGAAAACAAAGTTAAAAGCCGTTTGAGACGACATAGCATATTATCTAAACAAGAAATTAAGTGGTATGATTGTGACAAGTGTGACTATAAAAGTAAACGAGAACCGGATTTAAGACAACACAAAATATTTAAACATTTAGAAGAACATCAAATTGACTGGTACAATTGTGATAAATGTGAACATAGAACAAAGAACAAAAGGAGTTTAAAGTTACACAAAATAACTAAACATTTGGAAGAACATCAAATACTCTGGCACACTTGCGATAAATGTGAACATAGAACAAAGAATAAAAGGAGTCTAAAATTACACAAAATATTTAAACATTTAGAAGAACATCAAATTGACTGGTACAATTGTGATAAATGTGAACATAGAACAAAGAATAAAAGGAGTTTAAAGTTACACGAAATATCCAAACATTTAGAAGAACATGAAATTAAGTGGTATAATTGTGACAAATGTGACTATAAAAGTAAACGAAAAGCTCTTTTAGGACAACACAAAATAACTAAACATTTGGAACAACATGAAATTAATTGGTATAATTGTGTCAAATGTGACTATAAAAGTAAACGAAAAGCGGATTTAAGACAACACGAAATATTTAAACATTTAAAAGAACATCAAATTGACTGGTACAAATGTGATAAATGTGAACATAGAACAAAGTATAAAAGGTATCTAAGGCGACACATCATATCTAAACATTTTGAGGATAATGAAATTTTATTGTAAAATAAACAAGAAAAAAAAACTGAACAAAATTTACAGTTACAGGATTCACATTTAATCCACTGAGACACGGGAATTGCCGCGACTTGAATACAATTTTAATAAAAAAGAAGTTTGACACATCAAGTTAGTGTGATGACGTGTAAGATGTCAACACTGAATATAACGGGTGTTCAATTAAAAATATATTTGAAGTAGGCCATGATGGACATTATTTTGCCATAACTACGCTTTTGGTCATTTAGTAATTTTAATTATAAATGTAACATTCAGAACATCTAATTGACCTAAAGTGCTCTAATATAACGCAAAAAAAAAAATGTGCATGCCTCCAAATATATTTCCATATTTTACTCTTTAAATGCGTTATAGAACATTAAGTTGTAAGTTGAGCCGTACAAATTAAATGATCAAATAGTTTTGCATTAGATAATGATTACAGTGTGAATTATTTTGAACCTTGAATAAATTGTAACGTTACAACTGTTTTTTTACCTAACTCCTAATTCTGCTAAAATTTGCTGATTAAGATAACATTTCTGTTACAAACGGCCTATTGATTTTGAAAAAAAAAAAAACACGTAGCGTAAAAACACTTGGACCTCCGTATTTTCTACAATGATGGAGCAAAAAAAAAGTGAAACTTGGAGTTTACTCCTTAAGAATCGATTTTCATTTTTAATTCACGGTACGACTTGCCGGTTTTCTCTGTTATTCTCGTTGCCCTATATCAAGGGGCCACCCTGTCCCAAGGGAGGGCTTCCTGTATCCTCTTGGGGCGGGGCCCTCTTATGTGCGCGGACATGTGTCGTGTCGCTATATTAAGCTTACCCCGTGCCAGAATCTAATTGACCTAAAGTGCTCTAATATAACGCAAAAAAAAATGTGCATGCCTCCAAATATATTTCCATATTTTACTCTTTAAATGCGTTATAGAACATTAAGTTGTAAATTGAGCCGTACAAATTAAATGATCAAATAGTTTTGCATTAGATAATGATTACAGTGTGAATTATTTTGAACCTTAAATAAATTGTAACGTTACAACTGTTTTTTTACATAACTCCTAATTCTGCTAAAATTTGCTGATTAAGATAACATTTCTGTTACAAACGGCCTATTGATTTTGAAAAAAAAAAAAACACGTAGCGTAAAAACACTTGGACCTCCGTATTTTCTACAATGATGGAGCAAAAAAAAAAGTGAAACTTGGAGTTTACTCCTTAAGAATCGATTTTCATTTTTAATTCACGGTACGACTTGCCGGTTTTCTCTGTTATTCTCGTTGCCCTATATCAAGGGGCCGCCCTGTCCCAAGGGAGGGCTTCCTGTATCCTCTTGGGGCGGGGCCCTCTTATGTGCGCGGACATGTGTCGTGTCGCTATATTAAGCTTACCCCGTGCCAGAATCTAATTGACCTAAAGTGCTCTAATATAACGCAAAAAAAAATGTGCATGCCTCCAAATATATTTCCATATTTTACTCTTTAAATGCGTTATAGAACATTAAGTTGTAAGTTGAGCCGTACAAATTAAATGATCAAATAGTTTTGCATTAGATAATGATTACAGTGTGAATTATTTTGAACCTTAAATAAATTGTAACGTTACAACTGTTTTTTTACATAACTCCTAATTCTGCTAAAATTTGCTGATTAAGATAACATTTCTGTTACAAACGGCCTATTGATTTTGAAAAAAAAAAAACACGTAGCGTAAAAACACTTGGACCTCCGTATTTTCTACAATGATGGAGCAAAAAAAAAGTGAAACTTGGAGTTTACTCCTTAAGAATCGATTTTCATTTTTAATTCACGGTACGACTTGCCGGTTTTCTCTGTTATTCTCGTTGCCCTATATCAAGGGGCCGCCCTGTCCCAAGGGAGGGCTTCCTGTATCCTCTTGGGGCGGGGCCCTCTTATGTACGCGGGCATGTGTCGTGTCGCTATATTAAGCTTACCCCGTGCCAGAATCTAATTGACCTAAAGTGCTCTAATATAACGCAAAAAAAAATGTGCATGCCTCCAAATATATTTCCATATTTTACTCTTTAAATGCGTTATAGAACATTAAGTTGTAAATTGAGCCGTACAAATTAAATGATCAAATAGTTTTGCATTAGATAATGATTACAGTGTGAATTATTTTGAACCTTAAATAAATTGTAACGTTACAACTGTTTTTTTACATAACTCCTAATTCTGCTAAAATTTGCTGATTAAGATAACATTTCTGTTACAAACGGCCTATTGATTTTGAAAAAAAAAAAACACGTAGCGTAAAAACACTTGGACCTCCGTATTTTCTACAATGATGGAGCAGAAAAAAAGTGAAACTTGGAGTTTACTCCTTAAGAATCGATTTTCATTTTTAATTCACGGTACGACTTGCCGGTTTTCTCTGTTATTCTCGTTGCCCTATATCAAGGGGCCGCCCTGTCCCAAGGGAGGGCTTCCTGTATCCTCTTGGGGCGGGGCCCTCTTATGTGCGCGGACATGTGTCGTGTCGCTATATTAAGCTTACCCCGTGCCAGAATCTAATTGACCTAAAGTGCTCTAATATAACGCAAAAAAAATGTGCATGCCTCCAAATATATTTCCATATTTTACTCTTTAAATGGGTTATAGAACATTAAGTTGTAAGTTGAGCCGTACAAATTAAATGATCAAATAGTTTTGCATTAGATAATGATTACAGTGTGAATTATTTTGAACCTTAAATAAATTGTAACGTTACAACTGTTTTTTTACATAACTCCTAATTCTGCTAAAATTTGCTGATTAAGATAACATTTCTGTTACAAACGGCCTATTGATTTTGAAAAAAAAAAACACGTAGCGTAAAAACACTAAAATATTTTCCGTATTTTCTACAATAATGGAGCAAAAAAAAAGTGAAACTTGGAGTTTACTCCTTAAGAATCGATTTTCATTTTTAATTCACGGTACGACTTGCCGGTTTTCTCTGTTATTCTCGTTGCCCTATATCAAGGGGCCGCCCTGTCCCAAGGGAGGGCTTCCTGTATCCTCTTGGGGCGGGGCCCTCTTATGTGCGCGGACATGTGTCGTGTCGCTATATTAAGCTTACCCCGTGCCAGAATCTAATTGACCTAAAGTGCTCTAATATAACGCAAAAAAAATGTGCATGCCTCCAAATATATTTCCATATTTTACTCTTTAAATGGGTTATAGAACATTAAGTTGTAAGTTGAGCCGTACAAATTAAATGATCAAATAGTTTTGCATTAGATAATGATTACAGTGTGAATTATTTTGAACCTTAAATAAATTGTAACGTTACAACTGTTTTTTTACATAACTCCTAATTCTGCTAAAATTTGCTGATTAAGATAACATTTCTGTTACAAACGGCCTATTGATTTTGAAAAAAAAAAAAAAACTCGTAGCGTAAAAACACTTGGACCTCCGTATTTTCTACAATGATGGAGCAAAAAAAAGTGAAACTTGGAGTTTACTCCTTAAGAATCGATTTTCATTTTTAATTCACGGTACGAGTTGCCGGTCTTCTCTGTTATTCTCGTTGCCCTATATCAAGGGGCCGCCCTGTCCCAAGGGAGGGCTTCCTGTATCCTCTTGGGGCGGGGCCTTCTTATGTGCGCGGACATGTGTCGTGTCGCTATATTAAGCATACCCCGTGCCAGAATCTAAGTGACCTAAAGTGCTCTAATATAACGCAAAAAAAAAATGTGCATGCCTCCAAATATATTTCCATATTTTACTCTTTAAATGCGTTATAGAACATTAAGTTGTAAGTTGAGCCGTACAAATTAAATGATCAAATAGTTTTGCATTAGATAATGATTACAGTGTGAATTATTTTGAACCTTAAATAAATTGTAACGTTACAACTGTTTTTTTCATAACTCCTAATTCTGCTAAAATTTGCTGATTAAGATAACATTTCTGTTACAAACGGCCTATTGATTTTGAAAAAAAAAAAAAACACGTAGCGTAAAAACACTTGGACCTCCGTATTTTCTACAATGATGGAGCAAAAAAAAAGTGAAACTTGGAGTTTACTCCTTAAGAATCGATTTTCATTTTTAATTCACGGTACGAGTTGCCGGTTTTCTCTGTTATTCTCGTTGCCCTATATCAAGGGGCCGCCCTGTCCCAAGGGAGGGCTTCCTGTATCCTCTTGGGGCGGGGCCCTCTTATGTGCGCGGACATGTGTCGTGTCGCTATATTAAGCTTACCCCGTGCCAGAATCTAATTGACCTAAAGTGCTCTAATATAACGCAAAAAAAATGTGCATGCCTCCAAATATATTTCCATATTTTACTCTTTAAATGCGTTATAGAACATTAAGTTGTAAGTTGAGCCGTACAAATTAAATGATCAAATAGTTTTGCATTAGATAATGATTACAGTGTGAATTGTTTTGAACCTTAAATAAATTGTAACGTTACAACTGTTTTTTTACATAACTCCTAATTCTGCTAAAATTTGCTGATTAAGATAACATTTCTGTTACAAGCGGCCTATTGATTTTGAAAAAAAAAAAAAAACACGTAGCGTAAAAACACTTGGACCTCCGTATTTTCTACAATGATGGAGCAAAAAAAAGTGAAACTTGGAGTTTACTCCTTAAGAATCGATTTTCATTTTTAATTCACGGTACGAGTTGCCGGTCTTCTCTGTTATTCTCGTTGCCCTATATCAAGGGGCCGCCCTGTCCCAAGGGAGGGCTTCCTGTATCCTCTTGGGGCGGGGCCTTCTTATGTGCGCGGACATGTGTCGTGTCGCTATATTAAGCTTACCCCGTGCCAGAATCTAAGTGACCTAAAGTGCTCTAATATAACGCAAAAAAAAATGTGCATGCCTCCAAATATATTTCCATATTTTACTCTTTAAATGCGTTATAGAACATTAAGTTGTAAGTTGAGCCGTACAAATTAAATGATCAAATAGTTTTGCATTAGATAATGATTACAGTGTGAATTATTT
This sequence comes from Diaperis boleti, assembly GCA_963583935.1. Taxonomy (NCBI): domain Eukaryota; kingdom Metazoa; phylum Arthropoda; class Insecta; order Coleoptera; family Tenebrionidae; genus Diaperis; species Diaperis boleti. The sequence continues at coordinate 14,330,809 of OY757242.1, forward strand.
TGAACCTTAAATAAATTGTAACGTTACAACTGTTTTTTTACATAACTCCTAATTCTGCTAAAATTTGCTGATTAAGATAACATTTCTGTTACAAACGGCCTATTGATTTTGAAAAAAAAAAAAACACGTAGCGTAAAAACACTTGGACCTCCGTATTTTCTACAATGATGGAGCAAAAAAAAGTGAAACTTGGAGTTTACTCCTTAAGAATCGATTTTCATTTTTAATTCACGGTACGAGTTGCCGGTTTTCTCTGTTATTCTCGTTGCCCTATATCAAGGGGCCGCCCTGTCCCAAGGGAGGGCTTCCTGTATCCTCTTGGGGCGGGGCCCTCTTATGTGCGCGGACATGTGTCGTGTCGCTATATTAAGCTTACCCCGTGCCAGAATCTAATTGACCTAAAGTGCTCTAATATAACGCAAAAAAAAATGTGCATGCCTCCAAATATATTTCCATATTTTACTCTTTAAATGCGTTATAGAACATTAAGTTGTAAGTTGAGCCGTACAAATTAAATGATCAAATAGTTTTGCATTAGATAATGATTACAGTGTGAATTGTTTTGAACCTTAAATAAATTGTAACGTTACAACTGTTTTTTTACATAACTCCTAATTCTGCTAAAATTTGCTGATTAAGATAACATTTCTGTTACAAGCGGCCTATTGATTTTGAAAAAAAAAAAACACGTAGCGTAAAAACACTTGGACCTCCGTATTTTCTACAATGATGGAGCAAAAAAAAGTGAAACTTGGAGTTTACTCCTTAAGAATCGATTTTCATTTTTAATTCACGGTACGAGTTGCCGGTCTTCTCTGTTATTCTCGTTGCCCTATATCAAGGGGCCGCCCTGTCCCAAGGGAGGGCTTCCTGTATCCTCTTGGGGCGGGGCCTTCTTATGTGCGCGGACATGTGTCGTGTCGCTATATTAAGCTTACCCCGTGCCAGAATCTAAGTGACCTAAAGTGCTCTAATATAACGCAAAAAAAAATGTGCATGCCTCCAAATATATTTCCATATTTTACTCTTTAAATGCGTTATAGAACATTAAGTTGTAAGTTGAGCCGTACAAATTAAATGATCAAATAGTTTTGCATTAGATAATGATTACGGTGTGAATTATTTTGAACCTTAAATAAATTGTAACGTTACAACTGTTTTTTTACATAACTCCTAATTCTGCTAAAATTTGCTGATTAAGATAACATTTCTGTTACAAACGGCCTATTGATTTTGAAAAAAAAAAAAAACACGTAGCGTAAAAACACTTGGACCTCCGTATTTTCTACAATGATGGAGCAAAAAAAAAGTGAAACTTGGAGTTTACTCCTTAAGAATCGATTTTCATTTTTAATTCACGGTACGAGTTGCCGGTTTTCTCTGTTATTCTCGTTGCCCTATATCAAGGGGCCGCCCTGTCCCAAGGGAGGGCTTCCTGTATCCTCTTGGGGCGGGGCCCTCTTATGTGCGCGGACATGTGTCGTGTCGCTATATTAAGCTTACCCCGTGCCAGAATCTAATTGACCTAAAGTGCTCTAATATAACGCAAAAAAAAATGTGCATGCCTCCAAATATATTTCCATATTTTACTCTTTAAATGCGTTATAGAACATTAAGTTGTAAGTTGAGCCGTATAAATTAAATGATCAAATAGTTTTGCATTAGATAATGATTACAGTGTGAATTATTTTGAACCTTAAATAAATTGTAACGTTACAACTGTTTTTTACGTAACTCCTAATTCTGCTAAAATTTGCTGATTAAGATAACATTTCTGTTACAAACGGCCTATTGATTTTGAAAAAAAAAAACACGTAGCGTAAAAACACTTGGACCTCCGTATTTTCTACAATGATGGAGCAAAAAAAAAGTGAAACTTGGAGTTTACTCCTTAAGAATCGATTTTCATTTTTAATTCACGGTACGAGTTGCCGGTTTTCTCTGTTATTCTCGTTGCCCTATATCAAGGGGCCGCCCTGTCCCAAGGGAGGGCTTCCTGTATCCTCTTGGGGCGGGGCCCTCTTATGTGCGCGGACATGTGTCGTGTCGCTATATTAAGCTTACCCCGTGCCAGAATCTAATTGACCTAAAGTGCTCTAATATAACGCAAAAAAAATGTGCATGCCTCCAAATATATTTCCATATTTTACTCTTTAAATGCGTTATAGAACATTAAGTTGTAAATTGAGCCGTACAAATTAAATGATCAAATAGTTTTGCATTAGATAATGATTACAGTGTGAATTATTTTGAACCTTAAATAAATTGTAACGTTACAACTGTTTTTTTACATAACTCCTAATTCTGCTAGAATTTGCTGATTAAAATAACATTTCTGTTACAAACGGCCTATTGATTTTGAAAAAAAAAACACGTAGCGTAAAAACACTTGGACCTCCGTATTTTCTACAATGATGGAGCAAAAAAAAAGTGAAACTTGGAGTTTACTCCTTAAGAATCGATTTTCATTTTTAATTCACGGTACGAGTTGCCGGTCTTCTCTGTTATTCTCGTTGCCTTATATCAAGGGGCCGCCCTGTCCCAAGGGAGGGCTTCCTGTATCCTCTTGGGGCGGGGCCCTCTTATGTGCGCGGACATGTGTCGTGTCGCTATATTAAGCTTACCCCGTGCCAGAATCTAATTGACCTAAAGTGCTCTAATATAACGCAAAAAAAATGTGCATGCCTCCAAATATATTTCCATATTTTACTCTTTAAATGCGTTATAGAACATTAAGTTGTAAATTGAGCCGTACAAATTAAATGATCAAATAGTTTTGCATTAGATAATGATTACAGTGTGAATTATTTTGAACCTTAAATAAATTGTAACGTTACAACTGTTTTTTTACATAACTCCTAATTCTGCTAAAATTTGCTGATTAAGATAACATTTCTGTTACAAACGGCCTATTGATTTTGAAAAAAAAAACACGTAGCGTAAAAACACTTGGACCTCCGTATTTTCTACAATGATGGAGCAAAAAAAAAGTGAAACTTGGAGTTTACTCCTTAAGAATCGATTTTCATTTTTAATTCACGGTACGACTTGCCGGTTTTCTCTGTTATTCTCGTTGCCCTATATCAAGGGGCCGCCCTGTCCCAAGGGAGGGCTTCCTGTATCCTCTTGGGGCGGGGCCCTCTTATGTGCGCGGACATGTGTCGTGTCGCTATATTAAGCTTACCCCGTGCCAGAATCTAATTGACCTAAAGTGCTCTAATATAACGCAAAAAAAAAATGTGCATGCCTCCAAATATATTTCCATATTTTACTCTTTAAATGCGTTATAGAACATTAAGTTGTAAATTGAGTCGTACAAATTAAATGATCAAATAGTTTTGCATTAGATAATGATTACAGTGTGAATTATTTTGAACCTTAAATAAATTGTAACGTTACAACTGTTTTTTTTACATAACTCCTAATTCTGCTAAAATTTGCTGATTAAGATAACATTTCTGTTACAAACGGCCTATTGATTTTGAAAAGAAAAAACACGTAGCGTAAAAACACTTGGACCTCCGTATTTTCTACAATGATGGAGCAAAAAAAAAGTGAAACTTGGAGTTTACTCCTTAAGAATCGATTTTCATTTTTAATTCACGGTACGAGTTGCCGGTCTTCTCTGTTATTCTCGTTGCCCTATATCAAGGGGCCGCCCTGTCCCAAGGGAGGGCTTCCTGTATCCTCTTGGGGCGGGGCCCTCTTATGTGCGCGGACATGTGTCGTGTCGCTATATTAAGCTTACCCCGTGCCAGAATCTGACTGTCGACTAGCTGCCGCTTGCGCTCCGTCTAAAATATCCCCCTACTTTTATATTGCATTTTTAATACATCATATATTTTAACACAACATATAATTAGTTAGTCGTATAAGACGTCAACATTGAACGGTATAGCAGATTAACTTGTAAGTTGAGTCAAAAAGTTTTTATGTTAGATAATAATTATGGTGTCAGTTATTTTTACCTTTTTCCTGAAGCCAACAGCATTGGCGAGAGGGGCGAGTCGGGTAGGGGGTACAGTTGTTTCAATGGAGTTTCCACCTTAAATCCTTCTGCGCTGATTGGTTCATTTAATTGTTCGTTTATTTTCGGGAGATTCCGTCCAACGCCGTAGCGTACAAATTTTGTTACAAATTCAATGGTAAGTACGTAAGCAAAGTCATAGGCGTACAAAACAATACAAAAAATCATTACAATTTTTATCTTTTAGCTTTCCACGAGATACAGAACAGCGCGAGAAGTGGCACCTAATTTCAACAAAAACATTGTTTTTGATTTATTTCAATTTATTTGAATGTTTCCTAAGTTTGATACGCTACTGACTCTAAACCTACAACTAAAATGAACCAATCAGCGCAGAGGGATTTTAAGGTCGATATTAAAACTTCTTGGGTCTAGAAACTTTATGGTTAAAGGAATATTCAATATTATTCCGCAACCAAAGCTGCATGGCTGCAACCCAAACGCAGCGTCTATAACATTTGGATTGATATGTTGGCTTCACACATCACTATGCATTGTAGGCTTTCACCGCTTTCACCCTATCTATATCGTTGGTGTCGAACGATAAAACGATAAAATTTTCTCTATACCTGATTTGTAGGCAACCAGGAATACAAAATACTTTTACTTTGAATAATTGAAATAAAGAATAGACAGACCCACGCTCCATCGATCTTCCGGCGCATCTCAATCTAAAAACAAAAATAGTGTGCTTGGTGGACAACACCAGAAGTGAACATTCTTATAGGATACATATTATATAAGAATAATATATTTTTAAGTTTCATCGATTTTTATAAATAACAACATTTTACATTGTGACGCTTTCTCCGGTCGGATTGCCACGAGCGCTCGTTTTTTTACGTGGTATGCTCCACGGGGTGTCTAGTTTGGCAATAGGGAAGTAAATCAAAGTCACTGACGGTAATCGAGCTTTATTTCCAATATGTACAGGGTTATGAACTTAATTTACAGATTATTTATAGGGGGGGTCCATAGTCGTCCATATATTTACACAGGGAAAAGTTACAGTCTATATTTAAACACGGGGAGTTGAGGTAAGGGCGTCCAGGTGGCAAACGGTGACTTCAAGGCGGGACGTTTGGCCGGGAACACCGCCAAGAAGAGACCCGTCCGGCTACCCCGGTGAACGAACTACATCGGGAGTCGATCGTCGGTTGAGGCGCTACTTAGGTTCCTCTGTGTGGATCGGCTCCTTCCTTATGGCCTTTAGGCACTAGGTCGGCTGGGGTTGCGAGGGCTCCCCTGCTTCGACCTTCCCAAGACCATGTGGGCACCGCAAGTAGCTGGGTGGATCCCATGTTGTTGGTGACGGGAAAAGTATCCTTGTATCCTTTTGGGTCGGTCCTGCCCTTCTTCGACTGCTCCCCAGGTGCTGGTTCAATGCACAGGTCACTGGCGATGCTCTGTTCACTCCGGTTCACTAGTCACCTCGGATGATGGATGATGGCTGGAGCACAACTGTCACGACGACAACTGCTCTTGCCACAAGAGCGGAGCTTCTTTTATAGAGACGCGGCGGTCTGACGCATTGTCGTAGTCAGGGTCGAGTGGGTCTTATCAGAGAGCATCTTCTTCCCATCGGAATAGCGGTAGACCCGGACAACGCAACGGATCCGAAATGACGAGGTCCGGAGCGTTCTTCTTTTCCGGTCACAACGATGCAAAAACCATTCTGGTACGATACCCAGAAGTATTTATTTTGGACGGATTTCTGTTTCGATGCAAGGACGTGGTCCGACCTGACAAGAGGACTCCGGAATAGTTTCATTCGCAGCGGGATAATTTTCTGATTACGGTACTGAAAGAATTATTCCGCTGCGATACTGGAAAATATTTCTGTCGACGACTTAAATATGTTAATTTCGGCGTAATGGGCCGCTTACCCGATATGCTGGTATGCGGAAGAATTTCCGTAACTTCGTTACAACATTAAGAAGTTTTTATTTATTTGCAAATTCCAACTTATTTTCATATTCACACATTTGAAATTACAGTTTTGATTTTAATAAAACAAAAACAAAAAAGTTTATGATAAGAGAAATAGGAGGAGGAATATTAATAATATTAATAAATAGGTAATACTGGTGTACACCAGTACTCTCCAAGTTCCCACCCTGTGTAGAGTGTGTGCGCCCACTTCGAAGGCGATCGAGTCTGCCACAGAACTTACGCTCCAAAAAATCGGCCCTCTGGAAAAATGGGTTCGTGATGGTTAACCCCTCGTTTCTACAATAAACGCTGAGTTACCAGAGGGAAAAAAATGATTCACAAAAAACACAAGAATTTGGTGGGATAGGTTTCGGAAATAAACGGGTCAGTTTCATTTGACTATCATTAATAGACGACACCAACTCTGAGAATTATTTATTGCACCTTTAAATATTTTTAACGCGATTTTATTTGCGGAGTAGAAAGGAGTTTGTTTGCAAAGATACTAATAAAAATAAAATAAAAATTTTAAGTAACCCCCGACAGAAAGAAACCTAAAAAGTAAAAATCTCTTGGCCTTTTAACTTTATGAAAAGTATCTATTGTGACGACGGCGCGACGCCACCGGAAGCGGATGATGTCATCTGTTTGGGAACAATTATTGAAATGACCACACATGGTAACGGCATTGATCTAGAACAGTCCGCAGACCATGAGAACATAAAATGCTCTCATCAGCCGAGAAGGTTCTGTCGCGCTGATGTCATTCTATACGACGCTCGAACGAAGAGGATGATCTCATCCTTCAAGAATATTCGTTCGCTCGTGTGCACCAGAATTTCTTTAAATCCTCGTACCCAGCCGGCTCAGGCTTCGTTACACTATTAATATTTTGATGATGAGCGTCGCCGCGTCGGGAGACCGCTATGTGAAGAAGTACAATTAGTTATGCCCACATAGGTAAGTATAACGAATAGAAAATACCTGCTAGTTTCAAATTGTAAGCATGAACTTAGTGTTGTACATCAATCTATCTTACAAGGTCTACTAAGTTCCTACAGTGTTTCCATATTATACCACTTCCAGAAGAGGCGTTCGCTTGAGAGCCACGCGCGATGCGTGGTATGCGGCACGGGAGGGCGGGGGCGTCACAGAATGCGGCGACCCGAACGGACAGATGTCGTTGACGGTTGGGTCTATTTTTCGAATTTTTAGAGTAAATTAATCAAGACTAAAAAGATATTGTTGTTATTCTTTTTATTTGTATTCTGGTTTTATTTTATTTACGTGGCGGACCCCCGACGCGGCGACGCTCATCATCAAAATATTAATACATAAGTTGAAAGGCCGAGATTTTTTTTTGTCTTTTTAAAGTTTTTTTCTGTGTCTGGGGTTACCTACTTCAAATTTTTTATTTACTTTTTATTTCATTCTTTTTAAATTTGTCGCGGACACGAATTCTAATAGATAACTACTTAAAATACATTTTCTTAAATATTATAAAAGATTTTGGTAGTGCAACAACGCACGTTTTGAGTGTCAATCTGAATTCATTTATTATTCGGACTTCTTTTCTTTTCTTTAATATTTTGTTTGTAAATACGTGATTTGTGTTATCTTTTCTTTGAAATTTCGTTTGTAAATACGTGACTGGTATGGGGATTGATACAAAGAAGATTAAGTTTTTTGATTAGATTTTAACGGAGTTACAAATTCTAATTGATTTCGAGTTCCGCTAGCAACGGGCGCCGCTCGTTAATCCCACCCGCTTGTCTCTTTGCCGCATGATTAAAACCGATCGCAGCACGCCGTAAAATCGCGTAAAATCCGATCATCATAAAATTTGCCCGCTGCAAATGAGACCATCCCGGAGTCGCTACGACCACTCCCAGTTTTCGTTCTAGTAATCCCAGACCACGCCGTTTAAATGTAAGAATAAATGCTTAACGTTAACGTATCGGGATGATTTTTCACTCTCGTGATGGGAACGAGAAAGCGCTCTGGGGTCCGTCGTTCCGTACCGCCCGGATTCACCGCCGTTCCGGGAGAATAGGACGCCGAATCGTATAGCGATGAAGACCTTGGGTGAGTCGCTCACGCGCGGCCGTTCACGCAGAGGAAGAACGTCACCGTTTCGTCACAAGCTCCCTATAAAAGAGCGAACAGAACCCAGCAGAAGACAGTTGGTGACAACAACCCTTCAAGTAGTGTGTGGTGAGTTCTAGTGATCAGTGAGTGAGTTCCTGCGCTCCCGTCCACCAGCAGCAGACCAGAAGGACCGGACCGACCACCGTAGGAAACAGTAAGGTAGGGGACCTCCTGCTGCCCGCTCGTCGTTTCCTTCTCACCGACCTAAAGGGGCCAGCCCTGGTATCCTTGGTGACGATCTAGTGCAACGGGGGTAGGGCGCCTGCGGTGGCTTCTTCCGAGAGGCTGTCCAAGTGTCTGGTTTACGGTGCACCTGCTGGTCGAAAACCGAGATATCCGGACAGATTATTTCCGCTTCCATCCGCCGACCCTGTTCTACCCCACCTTCGACCTCGAGTGACGCGGCGGGTAGAGGGCACGACTGTTTGTCCCCGGAAATCGTTTCCGTAATATTGTAAAAACCTTTGTATATAACCCGCAAATATCTGTAACCTCTGTATATATCAACCCCTGTATATATTACCCTTGTAAATCAAAGCCTGGAAAACGTAAATATTTATTTACCCTCCGTCAAACTTGACAGCTGACTCCTGGTTCACTGTACTCCATTAAGCCACCCGTGGACACGTGTGGAGCATACCACAATAAAAAACTGACGCTCGAGGCAACCCTACCGTAGAAAGCGTCACAAGATGATTGTTGTGTTGTGAACGTATTTAGCGTTATTATTTTAAAAAGATTATGAAACGCATTACCGTAACAATTAAATTTTATTCCAGATGTTGCACTAGGTCAATATGTATGTCAAAATTATCAAGGTTACCATGTGGCCTCGAATGAAAGTTAGTAAGACAATTTTGTCAAGTAGGAAATGAGCTGATGATCAGGGCCGGACTTAAATTTTTGCCGCCCCTTCACCGAAATTTCACTTTCAAAAAAAATAAAATATTTAAAGTATTGCTGTAAATCGTTGTCCGCGCCGATCAAATTGACAGTAATACAAAGTCGTACCAATAGAGTTAATATCGCCACTAGAGGCTCTTGGATCGCGACTTAATGGAAACTGTAATAAGGAGGCATGAAACTCGAATAACTGTCAACTGTTGTCAAAATTGTCAAAATAACGTAAATAAAATAAGAACTTCAATCAAATTATGGATGACAGCAAAAATAAATAAATAAAACTAGCGACAAAAAATGTTTAATAAAGATGAGGTAAGATTTGCATTATTATTCTAAATAACATCTGGTTTTGAAAAAAAAGAAATCACACTTTTAATTTTGAGATTGGAATTAATTTGTACCACGCCCTCCTAATTTTTCATTCTGTAACACTATTACAGTTTACTCTAATGCGCGAGGTGGTGACATCTAGCAATATTTTGTCTGTTTTCCAAACGCAAGGTTTTGAGCGATTGGCACGACTTGAAATTACTGTCATCGGCGCGGACAACGCTGTAAATATTTGTTTTTGTTCTAAGAACTAACAAATTTTGCATTATGCTTGACTCATAATTATATTACAATATTTTTTTTACTCTTGTTCCTTTTTACTTTTGTCCAAAGCGTGCTTTCGATACTCAGATCCACTCAATTTTTTGCGTCTATCAACCATGTTTGGCAATTGATCATATATTTATGCTCAACATGAATGAAATTTTTTGCAGGTTAGATTAATGTAAACGTCAAATGTAAAAATGACTATACCGAACCTAGACATATTTGTAGAACAGATTGCAGATAGCAGTATGCACAGTTGCAAGTTGATTAGATTCAAAAGTATAAGATTTTCGTTAAATTTAAGTTAATAAGTATAATCGACAAATTATTTAATTTTTAAGAAATTCATTAATTATTTAATTTTTTTTATGCAGAAATAACTAAAAAACGTTTTTAATTTTTCCAAAAAAAAAACAAATTTAAATTTTTTGATTCCAGAAAATGAAAAAATCAAATATTACCATTTAAAATCTTCAAGGAAATGAATTAATTAAATTCTTTGGAAACACTGTCAGAATTTTCGCTTGTGTAAACACTCTCTGTCATGAAATAATGAAAATGACAGATAAACGTCAAACTATTTTTATGGATTTTGAGCAATTTAAACGCTTTTCGGGGTTGTGTCGAACGATAAAACGTCGTATTACACTCGTTCCTGTGTAGATTGAACGCTTTATGCCACTCGGGGTTCACAAAAGCACTCGTTTCACTCGTGCTTTTATAAACCCCTTGTGGCATAAAGCGTCCAATTTACACAGGAACTCGTATAATAATATACTATTACCAAATTTCAATTTGACAAATAATGTATGAGTTGAATTTCTTGAATTATCCTATTGAGAAGTTTTGATAACACTAAAAAAGTTTTTTTCCTATTTCCAAATTTTGCCGCCCTGGGCACTAGCCTCGACTGCCCCTAGTGTAAATAAAAGAGAAGAAAGAGGAAGAACAACATCGTGATAACAGGATGGGACGGGGAAAAAAAAAAGTCATGTAAAAAAAGAGGATGTAGAGAAGTTTTTGAAGGAAAATGTAGAGGATAGTAAAGTAAAAGATTGTTACAGGATTAACAAGGATCAAGTATTGGTGGAGATGGAGGGATGGGGTGAGAAGGAAAGAATAATGAAGCATAAAGGAAAATTGGGGGAGAAGAGGGAAACAAGGGGGATATACATAGACAACGACCTCACAAAGAAAGAAAGAGATTTACAGAAGAAACTAAGAAGTATGGCGAAGGAAAAAAGGGAAGAAGGGAAAGAAGAAGAGTGGGATACAGGAAATTAATAGTGGACGGGGAGCAATGGAGATGGAATGAAAAGAGAGAGAGACTAGAGGTTTTCCAATAAGAAGAAGAAGGGGAGGAGGGAAAAAGGGGGACAACGGCAAAGTAAAAACGACAATGAAACGGGAAAAAAGAAACAAAGAAGGAAGTAGGAGGGAAACTAAGGAAGGAAGGGGGAAATCAAAGAAGGTAACGAGAAAAACAGGGGCGAGGGCACTATTTTGGAATGTAGCGGGACTAGGGAAAAAAGAAGAAGATTTTTGGGACTATGTGAAAGAGTTCGATATTGTTGGATTAACAGAAACATGGTCAGAAAGCTGGGAAAAAATAGAAAAACTGTTACCAAAGGAGTTCAAGTGGGAATGGCAAGGGGCGAGAAGGGGAAAGAAAAAAGGAAGAGCAGCAGGGGGAATAATAACAGGGGTAAAAAAAAGGAATAAAAGAGAATACTAAAAAGAAGGGAGAAGAGGAAGGTCACATGGTGAGAAACGTTAAAATAGACAGTAAATGGTGGAAAATAGTGACAGTGTACAGCAAAGAGATGAAAGAAACAATAAGCAAGATAGAAGAAACATTAAAAGACAACAGGGAAGAATGTCTACTTCTGGGAGGGGATTTTAACGGGAGAATTGGGGAAAGAGGACCCAGGGATTGGGAAGAAGAGAGAGGAGAGGGAAAAAGAAAATCCAAAGACAAGAAAGAAAACGCGGAAGGGAAGAAGTTGATGGAATGGATAGAAGAAAAAGGATGGGAAGTGCTGAATGGAAATAAACAAGGGGACGAAGAAGGAGAATGGACCTACATAGGCGGTAGAGGAGAGACGGTGATAGACTACGGAATAGTAAACGAAGAAGCATGGGAAGAAGTCGAAGAATTCAGAATAGGGGAAAGAGTAGAGTCAGACCATCTGCCTATAGAGATAAGTATAGGAAGGGGGAGAGAGAAGAGAGGAGAAGAAGAAAAAATAGAGGAAATGCGGAAGGTGATAATTAAAGTATGGGACGAGCAAGGGGTGGAAGAGTATAAGAGAAGACTGGAAAAAGCAAGATTTAAAGAACAAGAAGTAGGGAAAATGGAGAAAGAATTGGTAGAAATATTGCAAAAAGCAGCGACAAAAAGAGAAATAACAGTAAGAGGTGGAGGAACAAAAAGAAAGAATAAATGGTGGGATAAAGAATGTGAGCAACGTAAAAAGGAAGCAATAAAAGAACTAAGAAAGTGGAGAAAGACTAAAGGGAACAGAAGTGGCTTTTTAGAAGCGAAAAGAAGATACAGAGAGAAGAAGAGGCAGAAGAAGGAGAGAGAGGAGGAAGAGATAAAAGCAATAAGAACAGAGAAGGGGGTATGGAACTACATTAATAGAGAGAGAAAGAAAAAAGAAAATGTGAGCGAGGAGATAACGATGAATGAGTGGGAGGAGTACTTTATGAGGCTGCTGGAGGGAGAAAAGGAAAAAAAGAAAACGGAAATAGAGACGTAGAGAAACCGAGTAGAACCTGAAGGAGAAGAAATTACAATGGAAGAGGTGGAGAGGCATGTGAAGAAACTGAAGAAAGGGAAGGCACCAGGGAGGGATAGAATACAGAATGAGTCGTGGATGTATGGGACGAGAAGAGTGCTAGAGAGGCTGGTGGAGGTAATGAATGGGGTGTGGAGAGGAGAAGGATTCCCGGTAGGGTGGAGAGAGGGGGTAATTTACCCCATTTACAAAAAAGGGGAGAAAAATAAAGTAGAAAATTACCGAGGGATAACTCTCCTAAACACAGGGTACAAGTTGTATGCATCAATTCTGAATGAAAGGATGAGCAGAGAGATAGAGGAAAAGGGAGCATTACCAGACAGCCAAGCAGGATTTAGAGAGGGGAGGGGAACTATGGATAATGTATACATCCTGGACCATTTGACCAAGAGTGAGTTAAAGAAGAAAGGGGGGAAGGTGTATGCATTATTCGTAGACTTCAAGGCGGCTTTTGACAAGGTGGACAGAGGGAGGATGTTTGAGTGCCTGAGGGAGAAAGGGGTAAATGAATGGCTGGTAAGAAAGGTGGAGGAGATATATGAGAAGGCAAAAAGTAAAGTGAAGGTAGGGGAGAGGGAAAGTGAATGGTTTGTGACAACAAAGGGAGTGAGGCAAAGTTGCACGCTCAGCCCCTTGTTGTTCACGATGTATGTGGCAGATATGGACGGAATGTTAGAGAGAGCACAAGCGGGGGTGTGTGTGTGGTAGGTAGAAAAAAAGTGTGGAGCCTGGCGTTTGCGGATGATGTGGTAATGGTGGCAAAGAGTGAAAGAGAAATGAAGGAAATGATAAAGAGTTTAGGAAAATATGTGAAGAAGAAAAGACTAGAAGTGAATGTAGAGAAAACAAAAATGCTGGTGTTCAATAATAGAAAGAGGAAGAACGAAGAGAGTGATGGGAGGTGGGAGGGAGAAGTAATAGAACAAGTAAAAGAATTCAAATACTTGGGGTATGTGTTCAATGAAAGAGCCACAGATAAGGCACATATTAGAGAACTGGCAAGAAAAGCGAACAAGGTGATAGGATGTGTATGGGGAATAGAAGAGAGAAGGTGGGGAGGCGATTTTAAGAGGAGAATGATGATGTTTGAAAGTCTTATTGAAAGCGTGTTGTTGTACGGAGCAGAGATCTGGGGATGGAAAGAACAAGAGGAGATAGAGAGGGTGCAAGAGAAATATCTGAGGTGGGTGCTAGGGGTGGAGAGAGAAACGCCAGGGTACATAGTGAGAGAAGAATGCAAGAGGAATAGGTTGAGAGTGAAAGCGGGAAAAAGAGCGGTCAAGTGCGAAGACAGGATGGAAGGGAGGAAAGAATGTAGGATACTAAATGAGTGCTGGAGAGAAAAAAAGAAGAATTCAGAGGAGTATGATAGGGAGAATTACTACAGGAGGAATGGGTATGCAAGCAAAGAAATAGGGAGACTGAGAGAAAGAGGCGTGTGAATGAATGTAGAACTAAGTGAAAGAGATAAGGATACGGATAGACAAGAGAGGAGAGAAAGAATTAGAGAATCCAGATACAACGGGAAGTACGGAAGATGCATGATCGAGGAAGTACCGAAGTATTTGGGGAGGGAGAGCGAGAAAGAAAGAAAGATGATGGCGAGGTTTAGGTGCGGAAATGAAGAGAGGGAAAATAGGTATTGGGCAGAAGATGGAGGAAGAACGTGTAGAATGTGCTATGAGGGAAGAGAGACGATTGAGCATATGTGGAACGAGTGCAGTGAGATGAAACAAAGAGAGAGGAAAGAAAGAGAGGAAATACTGAATGTAGATGGAAGGGAAATTAAATGGATGAAAGAGGTATGGAAGAGGAGGGAGAAGGGAGAAGAAATATAGAATTTTATTTAGTTTTTTTATTATTATAATTGTTAAGTTTACTTGATATGTAAAGGAATCAGAAAGCCCGTAGGGCAAATAAAGATTTATCTATTTATGCTCAACATGAATGAAATTTTTTGCAGGTTAGATTAATGTAAACGTCAAATGTAAAAATGACTATACCGAACCTAGATATATTTGTAAAACAGACTGCAGATGGCAGTATGCACAGTTGCAAGTTGATTAGATTCAAAAGTATAAGATTTTCGTTAAATTTAAGTTAATAAGTATAATCGACAAATTATTGAATTTTCAAGAAATTCATTAATTAATTAAAGTTTTTTCTATGCAGAAATAACTAAAAAACGTTTTTAATTTTTCCAAAAAAAAAAAACAAATATTACCATTTCAAATCTTCAGGGAAATGAATTAATTAAATTATTTGGAAGATTAATTTTTACTTAAGGTGCCAAATTTATGATTTACCGAATTTCAATTTGACAAATAATGTATGAGTTGAATTTTTTGAATTATCTCTTAAATAATAAATGATTTATTAAAAGAATAAAAAATTCTTATTGAGAAGTTTTGATAACACTAACTAAAAAAGTTTTTTTCCACTTTCCAAATTTTGCCGCCCTGGGCACTAGCTCCGACTGCCCCTAGTGTAAATCCACCACTGCTGATGATCATCAGACGCCCGAACAGATCTTCATAAATTAAAGCCAAGAACCATCTCGATCACGTCAGCTTTCAAACAAACAAAAAACGCATCAAAATCGGTCCATTCAGAACTACGATGCCACAGACAGACACACAGATACACCGACAGACACGTCAAACTTATAACACACTTTTTTTGCGTCGGGGGTTAAAAATAAAGTAATAAAGAAAAATATAGATGATTTATACGATCTTGATTATGAAAAAATTCAACATTGTAAGAACAAGTAAATATACAATAATAATTTATAATGTGCATTAGTCCAGGGGTATGATTTTTGGTCGTAAAAGCATAAAAAGTACTACTACACAATATTACAATTAAAAGTTCAACAACTATATCCATTCTAATTTTCTTTAAATTGGGTCTAAATATTAAATAGTCATTTTTGTATTTGCATTACTACTGAAACAATTAAGCAGCTAAAGAAATGGAAGAACAAGCAACATTACTTGGAGGGAGGTAAAACTCAAAGTAAAAGGTAGACCAGAATGGAGAAAGGTTGTAGCAACCCTATGCTCAGAAGTCAAGAGGAATAATAAAAATATTGTGGTAAATTAACAGAAACCCAAATATAATTAAAAAGTAATACCTTCCTTCTTCCATGATCTGTTTTAATTAAATGGCAAAATTTGTATCAAAAATTCTTTTATTGTTTTATGTATGACGGTTAACAATATGTTTTCTTAAATGGTACTTTTGTTTGGCTTTGTAATCACATTTGTCACAACGAAACCACCGAATTTCATGATCTTGTAAATGTTTACATACTTTGTGTTTTCTTAAACTGCTTCTATATTTAGTTTTATATTCACATTTATCACAACTATACCACTGATTGTCATGTTTTGTTTCTTTGTGTACGCGTAAGCAATCTTTTTCTTTAGTTCTATATCCACACATATCACAATTACGCCATGGAATTTCATCGACTACATGTATATTTCTATGATGTCGCTTTAAATACTTTTTAGTTTTTGCTCTAAATTCACATCTATTACAATTATACCACTCAATTTCATGATCTTGTAAATGTTTATATATTTTATGGTGCTTTATGCTAGCTTTGTGTTTACTTCGGAAACTGCATATATCGCACTTATACCACTGAATGTCATGATGATCCTTTAAATGTTTACATTGTTTATGCTTCAATAAACCATAGTTCTGTTTTGCTCTAAATTCACATTCATCACAATAAAACCACTGAACTTCATGGTCTTCTAAATGTCTAGCTATTTTATGTCGTTTTAAACGGTAGCCGATTTGAGTTCGAAAGTCACATTTATCACACTTTAACCATTTAATTTCATTATCTGGTAAATGATGTAACATTTTATGGCGTCTTAGATTTTTCCTCTGCCTATATTTAAAGAAGCATTTATCACATTCATATGGTTTACTTGCAATATCTGCAACATTTTTCCTAATTTCATGTCTGTCTTGCATTTTTGTTTTATAATTACATCCTTGTGTTGTATGTTTAAACCAGAACAGAATAGAATTCGTTTCAAAGTTGCAATGGATACAATTGTATGTATAACTTCCTATAAATGCCCCAACTGCAATGTCAGTCCGAGCCAAATGGTGCACCTGGATATGTTGTTTGAGGTGGACCGCCCTATCAGTGGTGACATCACAATCTTTGCAGAAATACATTTCAACTTTGTTCATTGTACAGTTGAAATCCTGAAGTCCCATTTCATGTCTCTTTGCATGATTACTCATGAAGAACATTGATGTAGTCTTTACTAATTTGCAAGTGTAGCAGTGATGAATTTTCCATTCTCGTGTGTTCCGGTTGGCAGTTTCTTCTGAGAATTCCAGCAGCGACATTTTGCACCTGTTGGCATAATGAAGTTAATAAAGTGCCTCGAACTTGATCATAAAGACTCACCAACAGTTCTCTGGTTCTCACTTTAGGCAAGCTTTGACATCCAAATGTACTACACACAAGTTTAGATATGTTTAGATCTTATGAAGTAAGGTTATGTTTGTCCTCGAAACCACGCGACCAGAAAGTTTTAATAAGAAGAGGTGTCAGTTGGGAAAATTCGATCCGGCAGGGGGCGCTCAAAGTAACAGCTGTCTAAAGTACCATCGTCCTACGCCTGTCCCAAGGGGGACCCCTTGTTTTAGTTATCATAAGCCACTTGAAGTAAACATTTGTATCAGAAAATAATTTAATAAACTCAATTTTATTTGAATACTTTCAATTTTTAAAACCCCCAGACTAAATGGAGATACGCGCGCACAGGGTAGATTGAGTGACCGTTCAAGGGCTAGACGTTAGTCAGAACAGGAAGAGACATGAAATAAATTATTTAATTTGTTGCCATTGTTAATGGGCGTGCGCACGCAAAATTTCGACTTTAAACTGAAAATTTCGACTTCAAGTGGCTGATGGTCCATGGAGCCCCCTTGGGACAGGGGTAGGACGATGGAAGGAATCGAGTTTATTTTATTATTTTCTGATGCAAATGTTAGGCGACGGTTACAATAACTACCCCATCGAAACGACAAATTTTGGATGAGAATTTCTACTCAGAGAGGCTTTTTATGAGTTAAAATAAAATAAAAAAGCGGATGAAGCAGAAAAGAAAAATAAAGTTATATGTTCTCTCTGCGCCTTCGTAATTATGATACGAGTTTTATAACAAGCATTTTGTCGCACGCACGGGTTTAGGGCACGACGAGCGAAGCGAGAAGTGCCCTAAATGAGTAAGTGCGACAAAATGCCTTATAAACGAGTTATCATACAGTATTTTTTCTACTTTGCCACTTTTAATACAAAATAATCAAATTTTACAATCTAGGGAATTCCGCGGCGGTTGGCTACCTTTGCTAGGTGCACTAACGGCGGCTATGAAAAAGAATTAATTTGAAACGTCAATACTCGTATGTGACTCGTATTTTTCTTTATCCTTTTCACATGTATCAAAAACGTGGTAGTGAATTTTAACCCATTCCGAACGACCTCCAAAAACGTCGGACTCAGCTGTAACTCAAGCCCCTAACCTCACAATAATCTCCGTAACAATAGGACGAATGCGATTTCCTGACCCTGGAAACTCTCAATCTCTTCATCCACAAAATGTCTAAAATCAAATCCCGCCCCACAAACAAGTGGAACCCCCTTATCCGCGTGATCACCGGAGATACCCTCAAGCATTTTCTGACTTCAAGCGCCATAAGTGCTTTTGTTTGAATGGCTCAAACCGCTAAAATCCCAATCCACAATTGACAGCCGTTGAAATCGACTTGGACTTGACCTTGACACAGCGAAGTAAGGTTAGGATCATGTCGATCACGTTACGGTTGCCAAGATTCCAAGATTAAAAAAATAAATTATACTGTTTTTAGTGTAATTATTATAACACCGCTTTTGTCTATATGAGACGCAAAAGCGTATCGTAATAGCCTCACGAACGCAAAGTAGAAAACAGCTATTTATTACTAGTTCTAGTGTCTTATAAGGCAAATAAGTCACGAAAGAAATGTTTAATTTTTCTTGAGTGACTTATTTGCTGTTAAGACACTTGTGTAATACGTAGGTTTATCCAACACCCCCTCCTGTAACAGTTTCAAACTTCATCAAAACCCAAAAAATTTGACGTTCAAAACTGTTGGCTTATGAACTGGTTGCTATGACAAATTAGAAAACCGTTGAATTATTTTTTCATAAGTCACATGTTTCTTATAGACCTCATACTCCATTCAAAATCGGCGTTATTATGACTACATAATAAACAAGTGGTGGATAATAGTAGATTATTATACGAGTTCCTGTGTAAATTGGACGCTTTAAGCCACAAGTGGTTTATAAAAGCACGAGTGAAACGACCCAGTGAATACGTTGACATCATGCTACGTCTCAATTTACGTAATATATAAGTCACATCTGAGTCATAGAAGAGTAATTATTTCACACTTTTTTACGTCAGAGCCTGACGTAATAAATATGACATAAATATGACGTGTATTTGACATCATCCTGACCTTATTGATATCAATGTGACATAATAATGATGTAATCATGACGTCAAAGTGTTTTCGTCAATGTTACGTGGATATGACTTAGTAATGACGTCATTTTTACAACAAATATCATTATAATTTATTAAATTATTTTGTATTAACCATCAAAAGTTTTCGATCTAATATTCGGAATTGATTATTTCAATTATAATTATCAATTTACTTCACCCCTTTACCCATTATTTTGACTGTTGGAAGGGGTCCCCGAGCTTTCACGAGAGGGCACAAGTGCAAGCAGCGAGCAGTTACTAAAAGCATGTAAAAAGAAATCAGACTGCACACAATAAACCGACTTGGGAACAATCATGTTCCTCCTGGTTCTTCCCGTCTTCTGGCGTGCGAAAATACCCTTTTATCTGGAGCCGAAGGCGAAGCGTTAGTAAAGTATAACGCGTGGCGCTACCCAGCGAGTGTCGGCGGCACTTCAAAGAATCGTTAGTATTCTATCCTTGCCTTTTCGTGGATTAAGGAATTATTTTTTTTGGATCAAAGAGATTTTGTGACAGATTTGTTATGTCAGCTTTACGTAAGAAAAAAACTTATAACTTATGTAACACTATGACACATTTGTGATACGTAAGCAAAAGACTTATATCTTATATAACACTATGACAGATTTGTTATGTCAGCTTTACATAAAATAATGACTTTTGTAACATGTAAGTCATTCAATGACATCATATGAATTTTATGTCAATATGATGTCACACAATACAATAAAATTGTATTAAACACATATGATCTACGTGTGACGTAATTTTTAGGACATGTGTTCACTGGGGAGTTTTTTTTGAAAAATTTATAACATTACATTTGCTAGGATTTAACATGTCATTATTTTTACACCATTTACAAAGGTAATCCAAATCGTTTTGAAGTTGAACGACATCAGTGTGAGATCTAATGCACTTGAAAATTTTTAAGTCGTCTGCAAATAGGCAAAAGTCATTTTTTGCAAAAAAGAGAGGACCTAAAACAGAACCCTGAAGTACTCCCGAAGGAATACTGACTGTATCCGAATAACAATTAACAAACTTTACCTGTTGTGTTCTATCAGAGAGGTAACTTTTAAACCACATTAAAAGGCAATCATTGATACCGTAAGCAGAAAGTTTGTACAACAAAATGCTGTGATTTACTTTGTCAAAGGCTTTGCTAAAATCGGCATACAGTGAATGGACCTCAAAGCCTTGACTAATGGTAGTTGGAATATAATTTATATATGAAAATAAGTTTGTGACAGTAGAACGTTTTTGAAAGAAACCATGTTGTTTTATAGAAATTACATTAGTTGTTTTTGACAGTTATGACGTCATCAATATATTTTTAATATCAACTTATGTTTTTTATTTTACATTCGCATAGTGTTTTTTTAAGGTTATCAAATACTTAATAGGTTCAAATTAGTAAAATTTCAACAAAATTAACAAAGCCGTCTATTTTATCGGAATTTAAGAAAAAACCATAGAGATACCAATGCAATGTTGACAAGTACTGAATTGGTACAAAATACTTGTGTCTAAACTGTTTTTCTCTGTTTAAATAATTAATGAACTTCTAAATAATAATATCTGGTTGCAACAGGATGGTGCTCCAACACACTAAGCACGGTGCGGCGCTATTTGGACGAAGTGTTGCCAAGAAGATGGCTAGGAAGAAGAAGTTCAATAGAATGGCAGGCTAGGCCATCAGATCTAACCCCATTAGTTTTTTTTTCAATGGAGGCACTTAAAAAGCAAGGTGTATCAAAACAGACCTAACAATTTGTCAGATGATGCAGGGCCATCAGTGGTGGTGTAATACCTTTAATTTATAAATCTCACATCAAAATGTATTTTTTTGTTAATTTTGTTAATTCGTTAGCCTTGCTTTAAAATTTTGGGTTGTTTTCTTATTTTTTTCTCATTGATTGCTTTTGGCAACTTTGTTTTGTTTGAATTTCTATGTTTTTTCCCTTAAATTACTAATTTGATCTTTAGCGCCGAACGTTGAAATCAGAATAAAAAACTCTATGCGAATGTAAAATAAAAAATATGGGTTTCCATTAAAAAATATTTATAACGTCATAACTGTCAAAAAAAAGTAATGAAAAAAATATACATACGTTCCTCGGATGCGCTATAATTAACCTTACCACATGCTTTTTACGTTTTATTTCTAGCGCAAATATTAACGGAGTTACTGAATTTATTCCTTACTAAATTCCCATTTTGTGATATACTCATTAATATTTTAGTCTGTTTTAATTCACTTACGTGCGCTGAAATGTTTTCCCAATGTAAACGCCACTAGGATGTCAGACACTTTTGTTTTTAAATACAGGGGAATAGTAAGGACAACCTTTGATGTTGCCGCTGGAGCAAAATCACATTGGTATCCCAAAGAAAGTCCCTAGCATGTTTTGAAATTGCATAATTTCGCACCAGTCAACCTGTCAACGTGGTGTCAAACCACTTAACCTGTTCAGACGTGATAATCTCTAATTCAAAAAAATGAATTCTAAGATTGTACTAAACAATGTATAGAGTAGTTTTTCCATGAGTAAAACAAATTGAAATAATTATTCTGTCTTAATTCTTCACTGAATCCACTGTTTACACTGACATTTTAAATAACACGCGCTTGTTATTCGTATCGTTTAGTAACTTTTTGTATTTTCATGTTTGCTTCAGGTTTGCTCCACGATGTCGCTACTATTTCTTAATATAGGGGCTAAATTTTTAAAGTTATTAGTCATAAAAGATGCCGTTAATGTTGAATCGGCTAAAACAAGTTTCGAAGGCAATTTTTTAAGTGAGGCAAGGTGGTTAAAGTTACACAACAACTGAGAGGTCCTACACGTACAAACGAACGATGTGCAATGACGTTAAGTTTGTTACTGACAAATTACTTTAGTTATAATTTATAATCTGTTTTTTTGTGAAATTTATAGAATTGTTTTGTTTCAAATTACCTGTGAATGAGGATCGGATCCATTAATTAAAACACATTCGAAAACTTCGGAAATGGACAAACAGCATTTAATATAGATTCAACAAAGTACTTTCTACACTACTAAATTAATTGCGACTACATGGAACTCGTAACACATAATTTTGAAATTTACGTTACTGTAAAAGAAATGAGGTCAGAAGGAAATTTGTAAGAAATTAAATAATATAATCAATTTACATGGTTATCGCAATAAATGGCCCATATTTCAGCAGGCCATAAAATAGGAAGCGATGGCGGTTACTTTATGACATGACGCTACCAGAACACATGGTTATATTAGCGTTCATTTAAACATTGTAAGTTCAGTAATCATCTTAATGTAATTTAAACCTTAGGTAAAGTGAAATAGTCACAATTTAACTTGTCATTTTCTTCATTTAATTTATCGTTCATTTAGTAATATATTGCAACAACTTGAGATCAGTCATCCTAATTTCAATTTTTACCAGGTTATTTAATATTATATAATTGTAGGAAGTTTCTGTATTATTTTTATTTGTTCATTATATGATTTTGGGGACTTGGCTGTATTTCTTGTGTCACCATCCACGCTTCTAAATTTTTGTCAGGGCATTACAACAATTTAGGTTGTAGTACCTACACAAAATTACAATTTATAGACTATCTTACCATTCGACAACTATACCCATTCTAATTGAGTCCAACTAATATTAGGGTGAACATAAATCGCTGCACTTAAACTGCCGTCAAACGGTCGACCACTAAAATGCCGTTAATGTATAAGACGTCACTGAAATGACGTAGTGGGCGGCTCTCTATTCGATTGTGGACAGGGCAGATTGAGTGAAAATTAATTTTTGCGTGGATCATTGAAATTGGTGCTTCGCGCTGCGCGCTCGATCCCTTAAAGAAACATACTCAAAGAAGATCATATCATAAGCCGAACGAAACTTCAATTTAAAAAGACATATTGTTAATCGTCATCCATAAAACAATACAATTTGTTGATTAAAATTTTGCCTTTTAATTAAAACAGCAGGGAGTTTTTTTGGGTGAGCGTGTACCGTTCGTATCGATACGATAGTGAATCGATGAAAAGTGCGACACACGCCCATTTAATTTCATAATAATGGGTAAGACGCTGATTACAATAGTGATTGGTTGCAATGTAAGTGAAAATTAGTGAAAGTAACACCTTTGAACTCACAACTTAACATAATTAATATTCCACAAATTTCAATAACCTGCAGGAGTCAGTCCCCTACATCCCTCCATTGTCCGACCACCACATAACCGGGAAAATGTCACGTCGATGACTGACGACCCCCACGAAGTCGACTTCGCGTTGAAGTCGCCAGCCACCACCAGGTTTCCCGTGTGTGTCCTCAGTCTTTCCACCAGCTCGCCCACGTATCTCCCAAACTGCTCAGACGAACAGTTCGGTAACACGTAGCAACTAACGAGGACCAAGTCGGCCGCCCTCACCCAGACGTAACCATTCCCCCGTCCCGTGGGAGCCAGACTACCGACTACTCGGATTGCAGTCGTCCCCCGCGTGTCCTGAATCCAACCCCCCCTTTTGACCCTAGCCTGATTCGGCTCTTGAGCCAGTATGTACTGAATCCCCAGGTCCCGGGTGATTCTCTCCAGGACATCGTGAGCAAGCGCTCTGCGCCTCAGGTTGATCTGAATGATTCTAGACTCCTCCCTTACCGTGACTAGAACCCTCGTGCCCCGCCGGTGCCCCGCTACCCCCACCTCGATTAGAACGATGGTTCATCACTGCATTCCTGTATTTAGGACATTTCATTGTTTCAGTCCTGTGTCCTTTTTCCTTACAGAGGTAACATGCCTCATCGTTTACGCACTCCCTAATTTTGTGTCCAGGCTGCCCGCATTTGTGGCACGTCTCCGCACCTTTGTTGGTGCACTCCTTGGCCACGTGGCCGACCCTTCTGCAGAGATGGCATTTTTTTTGTTTTTTTTTTGCGTATTGACCAGAAGGAGCTCCCCGTGATTCCGATCTTCACGAGGTTGCTTGCTGGTCAGGTCCTGTTCGTACATCATAGCCACTCCTCAAAACCATGAGGTCAGTAACTATGAATCCCGTAAGTCATGTGCCCTGAGCAGACGCAACGACCCCAAGATGACCGCTTTCTGCATTCCAGCCGCAAGGTTCTCTGCCGGGTTACGGCAGGCAGGAATGATCTTGAGATTGGAGACGAGCGAGTCCTTGATGCCTCCCATGCACCCAATTACCAAAACGACGAGCTTCACTGAGTAACTTGAGTACAGCCTCCTAAGTTCAAAGAGCAGGTCTTGATATTTTGTCCGCTTTTGCTCCTCCTTGACGCAGATGTTATTTTCAGCAGGAACCGAAAATTCAATAACAAACATCTGCTTGGAGGAGTGGTCCAATAGAACCCAATCCAATCCAGTAGAATCGGCACCTTTCGTTCTCCACAACGGACTCAATATCGTTCGGGACATAGGGTAGCACTGGTGTCTGGTCTATCGCATAACGGTGTCTTAAATGAAAGTATAACACTCTCAATGCCGCATTGTGGCGATGGATATAGGCCGAAGCTGCATACACCGGGCATGCCGCCAATATATGCATTGCTGTTTCAGGGGCCCTGTGACAAGTCCTACAGCTCACATTCGGCACCTCTATACCCATCACGCGGCTGCGATAGACCAAGGTTTTCAATGTTCTTGAAGAAAACACTATGCATTGACTTATCCATATGCCTTCTCATGAGCATATCTTGCTCAGAGATTCTGACGTGGGCTGTAAGACGGAGCAAATTGAGCTCGGTAATAAAGTGTGGCCGAGCTCGCTCAACGTCAAAGTCAAGACCGAGCTTATTTGCTGCTCTTTGTGCCGCCCTAAACAAAAATGCCCCGTCGCCCCGCCTCTCGTGATCCCTGACAAGAAGCAACAAGGGATCCGAACTTTGGATAATCTTACAGGCTATACCCAAGATTACCCAAGACACTCCAAACTCAAAAGTCCTCGGCCTCCCTGGTTTCGTGGAAGATATAACCTCGGAACCGACGATTTTGGATGCAAACTGCGCTGTAGATGCATCATTTTTCGAGTATCCCGATCAATCTGCTTCAACTCATCTACTAACCATTTAACTGCTCCAAATGAGTAGAGCAGGATCGGAACGGCAAGCATATTTGTGGCAAAAATCTTGTTCTTCCCCGAAAGCTCTGACGACCAGATTCGTCGGAGTAGATTTTTGTACTTGCCGCAGAAAGACTTTTTTACCTGGTGCGACGCTTGGATGTGGCACTGCTCCACACCCAAATACTTGTAAATCTCTCCGGCGTTCAGATGTCTCAGAACGCTTCCGTCAATGAGTTGAGCATCTTCATCGAAATACTCGCATCGTCCTCTTTTGAGATGAGCCTGAGCACATTTGTCCCAACCTGTGGCCTGCCTGCCTTATTATATTATTATTATTAATATTATTATTGTTTGAAAGCCAACAAACAGGCAATAAGCCCAATTACTTGTCAGCTTTACAACTCGTCACTCTGGAGCAGCCCAAAAATTAAAATATTGGAAGAGTAAAGATTTCCTTCACCCTCCATCTGTTCCATCCCTCTCCTATTCTTGTTTTTGTCAGGAGTGCGTCCACTGCTCGGGCCTGCATTCTCACAAAGGCATGTTTTTCGCCTCTGATGTTTTCTATGTCTGGGATCCTCACTTCTACCTCTAGGGTTGCCCTGTCCCAGCCCATCTTGCCCATGTCCGAGGCAATTATCCCTTTGACATCTGCCTCCTTAGTTGACGGGTTTAGATCGTGCAGCAGAGCGGTTTTCCTCTTGATTCTCTTCTCCACCTCTGCAAGCTGATGTAGTTTGTTCCTCATTTGTTCCCTGAAGATCTCCTTGATCCTCTCGTCGTTACTCCTGTATTTCAAAAGGGCGTCTCCGTTTTGGGTCTTAATCACCCTTGTGATGGTGACGTTGGCTGCATCCACATTGGTCTTGACGCACCTCATGATGTCAGCGTACGAAGACCCTGCTTTTATCGTTTTTAGCAGAATCGCTTCCTCCGTGTTCGACTTACCTCGTCCACTGTTCGTCACGTTCCTCCTGCTGTCCAGGATATTTATTGTCGTTTGCCCATCCAAGTTTTCCTTCCTGATTACGTATTCCGCAATTTTTTGCACTGTGCCGATGGACCCGCCCTCAGTAACCAGGCACGCCGCTTCCTTTAGTGAATGTTTTTTTGCCTCACCCAGGATTTTAATGAAGGCCTCTTTAACTTCTGGTCAGTCTTACCGTCTATGGCCACAGTATGAGTGAGCTTCTTGTGTTCCTTTTCCTCTTCACCCTCGTCCGCCATAAAGCAGTTTTTTGTTATAAGGGTGTATACTTTTTCTGTCTCCATTGTATCCATGGTGGGCTGGATCATCGGGTGATCGGCGATAAGTCTTTTAATGAAGGGGTGCTTGTCACCATCCTTTCCCTTCAAAACGATAACAGATGCCTTCTCCAATCACCACAAAGTGCTTGCTACATTCTTCGGTATAGAAAAAGCTTACGACATGACCTGGCGACGAAAAATTTTGGAAAAACTGATCTCTTGGAATATCACTGGACACAGAGCTCACTTCGTGTATGATTTCCTAAAAAACCGCACCTTCTTAGTATTAGTTAACTCCTCTAAATTCTCTACAAGAATCCTTCAGAATGGTATCCCCCAAGGGTTGGTCTTAAGTGTTAAACTATTTCTCATTTCAATAAATGATATCTTATCTATACCATCGCTTCCTCTGAAACGAAACCTGTTTGCTGATGACTCGAGGTAAAAATCTAAGCTCTATGAGCACACCTGGTCTTCCGAAAATGGACTACGCTTCTCAGTTAAGAAGACAAAATGTGTGCTATTCTCGCAAAGGCAAAATGTGGTTCCTCCAAGGCTAACTTATAGCAATCAGGACCTTCTATTCGTAGATGAAATAAAATTTCTTGGTAGTAGTAGTAGTAGTATGTATATTTATTACCTTTACAGGTTTATATAAAGTATCCGATACATTTCCCATAACTCAAATAAAATAAAATATAATATAATAAATAAAACTAAATAAATCAATAATTCAACACAATAAGTAACAGCTTTTTATCTCTTCCCACTTATTGTCCCTCTTCTCCTCTCAACCTTCTTCATCCATTCGATCCCTCTTCCGTCCTCATTCAAAATTTCTCCTCTACTCTCATCTCTTCCTCTCAATTCTACGCATTCCTTCAACAAATGCTCTATCGTCTCCTTTTTTTCTCCATACATCCTGCATACTCTATTATTATCCTCACTCCAATATTTATTCTCTCTCTCCTCATTTCCACATCTTGCTATTATCACACTCTCTTTTCTACTCTCTCTTCCTAGGTACTTTGGCATTTCTTCCGTTATTATTTTTTCTTTCTTCCCATTGTACCTAGACTCCCTCATTCTCGTTCTTCTATCCTGCACTTGCACATCTCTATCCCTCTGCACTAATTCATCTGTCATTACTCTGCCTCTCTCTCGCATTCTTTCTATCTCCGCGCCTGCATACCCGTTTCTTTCGAAATATGCCTCCCTCTCTTTCCATATCCCCTTTCCTATTTCTTTCCTTTTTTCTTTCAAACACTCTTGCAAGATTCTGCACTCTCCTCTCTTTATCACTCTCTCCTCAAATCTTATTGCTCTTTTTCCTGCTTCTCTTCTTATTCCATCTCTCTTTGTTTCCTCCATCATTATATACCCCGGTGTCTTTCTCTCTACCCCTAACGCCCATTTCATATATTTTCCTTGCGCCCCTTCCAATCCTTCTTGCTCTCTCCATCCCCAGATTTCCGCACCATACATCATCACGCTTTTCACCAAACTATCAAACATCATTACTCTCCTTCTAAAATCATGTCCAAATTTTGTCTCTCCTATTCCCCATACAGCCGCTATTATCTTATTTGCTTTTTGCACTAACTCTCTCACATGTGCTGTTGCTGTGTTTCTTTCATTCATCACATAACCTAAATACTTAAATTCATTCACTTCTTCAATTTTCTCTTTCTTCCATCTCCACTCATTTACTTTTCTCCTACCACCCCCTTTTCTGGACACCATCATCTTGGATTTCTCTACATACACCGTCAACTTTTTCCTCCTCATATATTTCTCCATGCTTCCTATCATTTCTTTCATACCTTTCTCCTCTCTCGCTAGCACCACCAAATCGCCGCCTATGCTAAAGACCACACTTTTTCTTTGCCCACCACAACCCCCCCCTGCCTGCCCCTTCCTGAACATCTCCTCTATATCTTCAATAGAAGCTGCAAACAGGATGGGGCTTAGTGGGCACCCTTGTCTTACTCCCTTATAAGCTTTGAAACATTCACTCACCCTTCCATCCACTCTCACTCTACTTATCGTCTCTTCATATATCTCTTCTATTTTTGTTACCAGATGCTCATTCTCAAGCATTCCCACAGTAAATCTCTTACCACATTATCGAAAGAAGCCTTCAGGTCCACAAAGAATGCATATATCTTGCCACCCCTCTTTTTTATCTCATTTCCAGCTATGTGATTCAGGATATATACATTATCCATGGTCCCTCTACCTTTCCTAAATCCCGCCTGTCCGTCTGGTAACACCCCCCTCAGTCATTTCCTTCATCAGCCTCTCTTCCACAATCATCGCGTATACCTTATATGCTGTATTTAAGAGAGTGATCCCCCTATAATTACTGACTGTATCCTTTTCTCCTTTCTTATATATGGGGCGTATTATCCCCTCCTTCCACTCTTGGGGGAATCCCTCTCCCTTCCACACTCCATTCATTATCTCTAACAACCTGTCAACTTCCCTTTCTGTTCCATATATCCACGCTTCATTCTGTATACTATCCCTCCCCGGTGTCTTTTTTCTTTTCAATTTTCTTAGTGGTTGCTCTAGTTCTTCTTTTGTTATCTCTTCTATTTCTTCCACTCTTTGTTGTCTCTTTTCCTTTTCTTGTCTGTTTTCTTCACCCCCCAGCAGCTCATTGATGTACTCTCTCCATTCCTCCATAGTAATTTGATCACTCACTCTCTCTCTCTTTTTCTTTCTTTCCTTATTTATGTATCTCCATACCCTTCTTCCGTCTTTATACCCTTCATCTTTAGCTTTTCTTCCATCCGTTTCTTTTGCTTCTTCTCTTTGCATACTTAATTGTACCTCTTGCGTGCTCTCTTGTACTCTTCCTTGGTTGCTTTTTCTTTTTCCAATTTCTTAGTTTCGTTCTTGCTTCCTGCTTCCTTTCCCTGCATTCTTTATCCCACCACTTGTTCTTCCACAGCCCCATCTTCTCTGTTATCTCTATCTCTTTTTTTTCTGTTGCGTTTCTTATGTTATTGTTCAGTTCCCTCACCTTTTCGTTTATTTCTGTTTCTTCGTATTTTGTATCCCTAACTCTTGCTCTATAATTTTCTTTTCCTTCTTCCGTCCAAATATTCTTCACAATTTTTCTTCTAAACTCATTCACACATCCTCTATCTTTCTCTCTTCCTTTTATCTTCAATTCTAAAGGCATATGGTCCGACTCCATTCTTTCTCCTACCTTGAATTTCTCTATTTCATCCCATGCTTCTTCATTTACCATATTAATATAATCAATAACTGTCTCCCCTCTTGATCCAATATACGTGTACTCCCCTTTCTCATCTCCTGTGCAGTTCCTATTAAGTATGTCCCACCCTCTCTCTTCTACTAAGCTAATCAGTACTCTCCCTTCTGCGTTTTCTGTTGCATCTTTTGTTGATCTTCCTTCTATTGTTTCTTGTTCCTCTTCTATCCGTCTTCCTATTCTCCCAATTCTTGCATTAAAATCCCCCCCAATCACCAAAGTTCCTTCTTCTTGCTCTTTTACTCGCTCTTCTATTGTTCTCTTCGTTTCCTTCATACTTCTGCTGTACACTGTTACAATTCTCCATTTTCTCTGTTTACTTTTCACCGTTCTTTCCATAATCCCTCTTTCTTCTTCTGCTTCGGTTCCATTTTCTCCTTCCAGTCCCTCTTTCACCCCCATTATTATCCCACCTTTAGCTCTCCCTTTCTTGCTTTCCCTCTCTGCATATTGACACTTCCACTTAAACTCTTTCGGCATTCTCTTTTCCAATTTTTCCCACCCCTTTTCTTCCAGCCACGTTTCTACCATTCCCACTACGTCAAATTCTCTCAAATACTCCCAAAATTCATTGTCTTTGTTTTTTATTCCCGCTACGTTCCAGAATACTATTCTTATTTGTTCCTTTTCTCCTTTATTCCACTCCGTATTCGTTTTCCCTTTTCTGCCCTGTCGTCTTTTTCTTGTGCTCTTATTCAAAAATTTTCTGTATCTAACTCCCCCTTTTCTTCGTCCCACCTAAGCTCTTTTCCCTCTATCCATATCTTTTTATAACCCACTTTCACCCGCTGTCCTTTTTGTCGCTCTTCTTTGGCTATCGCTCTTAATTCCTTCAGTATATCTCTTTCCTTCTTTGTCAGATCATCTTCTATGTATACTCTCTTTCCTTTTTTTCTTAGTTTTCTTTTATTTTCCATCACTTTCCTCTTTTCTCACCAGCTCCCAAGTTCCGCCACAATCATTTTTCCTCCTTTTATTTTATACATCTCTCTCACAGTCACTTCTACCTCTAATTCAACCTTCATCCATTTTTCCAGTTTCTCCTTGCTCTCGCATTCCTCTTCGTTCAATCCCGTTACTACAATATTCTTTTTTCTCACTCTTTTTTCCTGCTCTTCCATTTTCTCCTCCAATTTTTTCATTTTATCTTTTAGTTCCATCTTTTCTCTTTCCCTTTTTTCTTCCTTTTCACGCATCATAATTTTTAACTGTTCCAGTTCCCGGCTCATCTTCCGATTCTCTTCCTTTATCTCCCCTACATCCTCCATTTTTTTTTTCACCATCTCTTTCATTTCCTCATCCATTGCCTTTTTAACCGGTGATCTTTCTAGTTTCTTACTTTTCCTAAAGGGGTTAATCCTCTCTTCTGATTCTCGTCCTTCTTCTCTTTTTCTTTTGTAATCTTCTTCTCTCTCGCTCTCACTACCACTTTTTTTCATTCTATTTCTATTTCACTTTTTCACTCTTCTTTATCCGCTTATCTTATCGAGCGCCGCAAAACCCGTCCGCTCGGTTCAACTGCTCGAATCGGAATCGAAAATTTCTTGGTATGACCTTCGACTCCCGTTTGAGCTGGACCGGACATCTTAAGGCGCTTAAGCAAACATGTGCTAAACGAATAGATCTACTTAAGGTCTTATCTCATCAATTCTGGGGTGCTGACTCTATTATCCTGTTGCGTACCTATAGATCCTTAATACGGTGCGGCTGTCCTACCTTGCAAGACCTCAATAATTAACTCCCTGGCTGTGATCCAAAACGCTGCCATTAGAATTGCTCTGGGAGCACACAAATCTACCGCCATAGATAGCCTTCTCTGCTTAGCAGACGAAATACCTATGGCCTTTAGACTCCTACTTTGTCAAGCATTTAACTGCCTGAACAATCCAAATCACTCCTACCAGAAGACAAGGCCCACTCAGAGCTCACCACACCTCACCTTTCCCCTTCTGCGCCCAGATTCCCTATGATTTTCAATTATTAGGAAACAACGATTTGCTCCTGACTATCCTCCCAACCAGCCTCCCGAAAAATCCAGTATAAAATAAGTCGTAAGAGAGTTTTCGTCAGTGCACTTTAAATATAAGTTCTCGGAAACTTTTGATATAACCTACATGTTTCTGGGAAAAAGTATTTTATAGCAATAACTGTAGTAGTTTTACGGCGAGTCGTAAGTTATTTTCATAAGAACTTAAATTAGCATGAACTTAAACTTAAGCAAGCCTTAAAGAGCTACTGCGATTTACGTGAATAATTTTACGACTTTCTAATTAAGAATTACAAATAAACTGAGCTGGGTGTGTTAAGAGGATACGGCGGAGTTCCCACATGAGTGGAAGAATTCCAACTTTCATAAACTGTATCATACAACTTATGCCTTTTATCTATACAGATGCTTCAAAGACTCCCGAAGGGGTTGGCGCTGCGGTACTTCTTCCCAACAAAGAATCATTACAATTCAAGCTTCCCTCCTGTAGTAGCGTTCTAAGCGCAGAACTATTCGCAATTCTACAATCACTTGAATTTATTTCCTCCAATCCCCACAACAAATTTGCTGTTTGCTCTGACTCACTTGCTGCTCTACAATCCATCCACCAAATCTGTCCTAATAAGGCTCTGACTGTCAATATTAAAAATACTGTAACGTAGCCTGAGCCGGGCGGGTTCGAGGATTTAAAGAAATTTTCTGGCGCACACCGTATTTACAACTTTTATTAAAAAGACTACTAAGACTAACTTTTCACAATGTACAGACTTTCACAATATCACGCGCTGATCACTTGCTCACGATGCTTCCAATAGACTGACTTGCTCCGTTGTTTGATCCCTCTTATACCGCTCCCTTCGTTCTCGATTTATTCTATTCCCGGAATCATGAGATCATGTTTCCGACGCAAAGAATTATTCTAGAATAATGAGATCAGTCTCTTGTACGAGCGTGGTACAGCATGAGATCACCGCCACAGAGTCTTCTAGAGCATCCCATGTGAACAGTTATTCCCAGACGTTCTCATGTGGACTATTCGAGATTAATTACGTTACCATACGTGGTGAGATCATCATGACATCATCCGCTTCCGGGCCGTCGCGCCGTCGTCTCACTGCCCCCCTTTTAAAGATTGTTCGTCCCGAACAATCTACTTCAATCTTGTTGATTTGTCCCGGAGTCGGGTGCCAAACGATCCAGGTGAACCACCTTCATCTTGGCTCGGGGATTGCGTTGAATCCGGTACACTACGTCGTTGATCCTCTTTACAACCGTGTACGGGCCTTCCCAACTGGGTTGTAACTTTGGGCAGCGACCTTTCTTTCGCCGAGGGTTGAACAACCATACCAAGTCTCCATCACTGAATCCTGCCGAATTCACCCTCAGATCGTAACGCGTCTTCATCCGGTCGCTCGCCATGCGAATGTGACTGCGCGTTAGTTCATGTATACTGGACATGGCTTCCTGTAGTTCGTCTACGTAGTTTCCCACGTCCTTCCGCTCTTGTCCCGGTGATCCGTAAGCCAGATCGCATGGTAGACGCATTTCCCGTCCAAACAGGATCTTCGCCGGTGTCTGGTGGGTCGTCTCGTGAATTGCCGCTCTGTACGCCAGCAAAAACAAAGGTAGACGCCTGTCCCAGTCCCGCTGATGTTGATCGACCACCTTGGACAAGTGTTGTTCCATAGTCATGTTGAAACGCTCGACCATTCCATCTGACTGAGGATGCAAGGGTGTCGTCCTTGTCTTCCGTACGCCCAATAGTTCGCAGACGCCCTGGAACACTCCAGATTCAAAGTTCCGCCCTTGGTCTGAGTGCATTTCCAGTGGAAGTCCGTAGCGGCAAATCCAATTTTCTACCAACGCCCTGGCAACCGTCACAGCTTCTTGATTGGGTAGGGCATAGGCTTCCGGCCACTTGCTAAAGTAGTCGATGACCACCATGATGTACTTGTTTCCCGAATCAGTGGTAGGAAACGGACCTGCCACGTCGAAGGCTATTCTCTCGAATGGTGCCCCAACGTTGTACTGCTTCATGGCTCCTCGACTACGCGTCTGTGGACCGTTGCTCGCCGCACAAGTGTCACATTTTCGACACCAGCTCTCGACATCGTTTCGAACGTTCACCCAATAGAAGCGTTCACGGACTTTACCCATGGTCTTATTCACGCCCAGATGTGCGCCGGACACTCCACCGTGGATTTCTTGCAAGACCTCCTTCACGCGACACTTGGGCAAAACCAGTTGCATCGTCACCGACTTCCCGTCTGCACTCTCCCATGCTCGCTTCAGCAGGCCATTTTCCACCTTCAGTGAATCCCATTGGGCCCATAGTGCTTTTAGAGCAGGACTCTTGTCCGAAATGTCTTGCCATTGTGGTCTCTGATTTCCGTTCTCTTTGCTTTCCAAAATTGCACTAATGTCGCTATCCCCAAGTTGTTCTGCCCTCATCTCCGCCGTTGTCCACCCATCTTGAGGTTGCAGAACCAGTCTCTTTACGTCCTCGAATTCTTTGGATGCCTCTCACCGACTGCAATGTTTGCAGTCACTCCGGCATGGCCTCCTAGAAAGTGCGTCCGCGTTCTGGTGTGATCTGCCTGGTCGGTGTTCGATTTCAAAATCATACTGTTGGAGCCTCTCCAACCATCTGGCTGTCTGTCCTTCTGGATCCTTGAGGCTTAACAGCCACCTCAACGCAGCATGATCCGTTCGGATTTTGAAGTGTTGACCGTACAGGTACTTGTGAAAATGTCCTACTGCATTTACGATCGCCAATAACTCCTTCCTCGTAACGCAGTAGTTTCTTTCCGGCTTAGAAAGCACCTTGCTATAGTATTCGATGACTTTTTCTTCGCCTTCCTGTACCTGCGAAAGGACTGCCCCGATACCATTGTTACTGGCGTCTGTATCCAGGACATACCGCCCCTTTACTCTCGGGTATGACAGAATAGGACCCGTGCACAGCGAGATCTTCAAAGTTCTAAACGCTGCTTCGCTCTCGTTATTCCAGATAAATGGAGTTTTGTCTTCCGTGAGTCTGTGCAGAGGCTTGGCAATGTCAGCAAACCCTTTGACAAATCTGCGATAGTAGGTACAGAGGCCCAAGAAGCTTCTCAGCTGGTGCTTGTCCCTTGGTCGTGGCCACTCGCGGACGGCCGCGATCTTGTCTGGGTTTGTTTGTACTCCGCTGGGCGAAACCACATGGCCCAAGAACTTCACTTCTGTCTGGAACAATCGGCATTTCTTGGGATTGAGCTGAAGGTTGGCATTCCGCAGGCGGCTGAAGATCTCTTCCAAATTTTTCAAATGTTCTTCGAAGGTTCTTCCAACTACCATGACGTCATCGAGGTACACCAAGCAGGTTTTCCATGTCAGCCCTAGCAGAACCAGTTCCATCAACCTTTCAAAAGTGGCTGGGGCGTTGCAGAGTCCAAATGGCATGACGTTAAACTGGTAGAGACCGCTTCCAGTCGAGAACGCCGTCTTCTCTTTGTCATCGGGGTGGATCTCAACTTGCCAGTAGCCGCTCTTCAAGTCCAGAGTTGAAAACCACTGCGATCCCGACAACATGCTTAGAGTGTCATCGATACGTGGCAACGGATAGCTGTCCTTCTTAGTTACATCATTCAGCCGTCTGTAGTCAACGCAAAAGCGAGTGGAGCCATCTTTCTTCGTTACCAAAACAACTGGTGACGACCACGGGCTTGAGGAGTCTTCAATTATTCCGTCTGCTTTCATTTTGTCCACCATCTGAGCCACCTCTTGGTGTTTTGCGAACGGAAGTCTTCTTGGCGGTTGTCGGATCGGAGCAACATCTCCTGTGTTGATTCTATGCTGCACCATGTTGGTTCTGCCGGTGCTTCGGTCTTCGGTAGCAAAGATGTCATTCTCCTTGCGGATAAATGCCATGGCCTTCTCTAATTGATGGTTCGTAAGGTGTTTCCAGTCTTCTAGGAAGAGCTTCTCCACACTCGTCCGCTGAGCCTCTTTTCTGTTACACTCAACAGGTTGTTCTTCGCAACGGACGACCCGTAGTACAGGATGGTATAGTCCGATCGTCTGCCCTTTCTGTAGTGTAACACGACTTTCACCTAAATTCGCTACACGGATAGGAATTCGTCCGTTAGCCTCAACGAGTGTTCTTGCTACCATGATTTGTGTTTTTTGTGTCACGTCCGGGATGGTGGTCACGTTCGGTTCTATTATTCCAGTCCGGTATCCCCCAGGGTCTTCTTCCAACTCTGCCAGCACAACCTGTTCCGAGTTCTTCTGTACACGGACCGTTTCGGAGACTATCACTTTCACTTCGTCGGCGGATGGTATCGCAGAGTGCAGGGATATTTCTTCGTTGCCAACTAGCAGCATGCGATTCTTGATGTCCAGCACGAATCCGAACTTCTTCATGATGTCAAGACCCAAAATGAAATCGTCTACTATATCAGCCACAATAACCTTGTGAACGAACTCGAAACTCCCCAACTCGAGCCTTGCCTCAACTTCTCCGAATACTCGTGCTGCTTCTCCCGTTGCTGTTTTTAGCACCAGGTCGCTCTCTGCCAATTGGAAATCTCCCAGCGGTTTGAAGATGTCTGGTCTTCCGATCGAGACGGTCGCTCCGGTGTCGACGGTCATAGAACAGCCAGCTCCGTTGATTCGACCCTCGAGCAACAGACTGTCGTTCCTTCTTCGTAACTGCGAGACGGTGATAACCCTAGGGGCTTTTGTGGGGCCAGCTAGCACACGCCCCAAAGCGCTAGCTGGACTTAGTTTTCCGACTGCCTCGAGCTTGAAGGGCCGGACTCCGGATTCCTATGGGTCTGCTCCGGCGATCTCCTGAAGCGGCAGTCCCTCCTCAGGTGACCCACTTTCCCACAATTAAAGCATCTGGGCCTGCCTGTCATGCTTCCGTGCCGCATTTCTTCTAACAAAGTTCTCATCATCTCGCTCATCCCTCTCAGTAAGTCGTTTCCGTCCTTCGGGGGTTCCTCTGTGGTTACTGCTCGCAGACGGTGAGCCGCCGGACGACAGGCGTTTTTAGCCGCTTCGAACTCCAGGGCGTGCACGAGGGCGTCGGCGCATTTTTGATGTCTACCTAACCTCAACATTTGCTGCAGCTCACTGTCGCGGACCCCATCAATAAACGCGCTTGTTCCAAGTTGGTGGTGGAACTCGCTAGGGGCGCTTGGGTAGGCCAGATGTACC
Source organism: Diaperis boleti (assembly GCA_963583935.1). Classification (NCBI taxonomy): domain Eukaryota; kingdom Metazoa; phylum Arthropoda; class Insecta; order Coleoptera; family Tenebrionidae; genus Diaperis; species Diaperis boleti. The sequence goes on from OY757242.1 coordinate 14,367,610, forward strand.
AGTCTCTCAACGTCCGCCGCAAACTCCTGCAGGCTTTCGCCATTCTTCTGAACTCGTGACTTCAGCTGCGACTGGTACACTTGGTTCAAGTGGAGGTCTCCATACCGCAGCTCGAGAGCGTTGACCACAGCGACGTAGTTCTTTTGTTCCTTCTCCGGGACGGTTTGCAGCAGCTGAAGAGCTTGTCCTCGCAAGGATAACACCAGTGCAGTGGCTTTCTCTTCTTCACCCCAGTTGTTCATTTCGGCCGCTGCCTCGAATTGCCTCCTGTACATAAACCACAAGGTCTGGCCATCAAAAGTCGGAGGTTTTAGCCTTTGTGATGACGGCTCTGTCAGGACCGACTGCCCCGTTGTTATCCTTTTCAGCTTTGTTTCCATTTCCTTGACTTTCTTTTCCAAATCTTCTTTTATCCCTTTTACGTCTTCTTTCATTTCCAGAACTTCTTCTTTTACAACTTCTTGAATTTCTAGAACTTTCTTTTCCACAACTTGAACCTTCTCTTCCACGTCTTTTTTAAAAGTGTTTTGTAAAATGTCAAGCTGTTCGAAAATCCTCTGCTGTTCCTCTTGTCGTCGATTTTCTTGTTCTTCTTTTTCTGCGTGGAGTTGTTTCAGAAGTTCCATCTGTTCCTGCTTTTCTTCTTGTCGCCTCTTTTCCTGCTCTTCTTTTTCTTCTTGTCGTCGTTTCTCTAGTTGTTCTAAAAGTGCCATTTGTTCTTTCCTTTCTTCTTGTCGTTTCTTTTCTTGTTCTTCTCTTTCTTCTTGTCGTCTCTTTTCTTGTTCTTCTCTTTCTTCTTGTCGTCTCTTTTCTAATTGTTCTAGAAGAGCGGCCATTTGTCCTTGTAGAGCCTCCACGGTTTTACTTCTCGTGACTCTTCCAGAAGGTTGCTTTGACATGCGTCACGTACCGGTTGGTTCGATTTTTCTTCTTCTTTTTTTTTACGTCCGCTTCTTTAAATCCCACTTCTGACACCAATGTAACGTAGCCTGAGCCGGGCGGGTTCGAGGATTTAAAGAAATTTTCTGGCGCACACCGTATTTACAACTTTTATTAAAAAGACTACTAAGACTAACTTTTCACAATGTACAGACTTTCACAATATCACGCGCTGATCACTTGCTCACGATGCTTCCAATAGACTGACTTGCTCCGTTGTTTGATCCCTCTTATACCGCTCCCTTCGTTCTCGATTTATTCTATTCCCGGAATCATGAGATCATGTTTCCGACGCAAAGAATTATTCTAGAATAATGAGATCAGTCTCTTGTACGAGCGTGGTACAGCATGAGATCACCGCCACAGAGTCTTCTAGAGCATCCCATGTGAACAGTTATTCCCAGACGTTCTCATGTGGACTATTCGAGATTAATTACGTTACCATACGTGGTGAGATCATCATGACATCATCCGCTTCCGGGCCGTCGCGCCGTCGTCTCAATACTCTCAAATCCCCCATGGTGTAACGACTGTAACTGCCCATTGACTGTATCACACATCCTGACATCCTGCTTGAAGTCTCCGAGAAGAAAGGACTCTCTAAATGGACCAACATCAAATTTTTAATTTACCACAATATTTGAAGCGTGGACGTACCAAAGGGTCTAAGTGCCAAAAATGAAAATTTTTAGTTTTTTTCTCTAGAAAGGTTGTATGTACCTGGCTGCGTGTTCTGACAAAAGTTCTACGTTCTAACTATCTAAATAAGGTTGTAAAAAAATAAATAGATGAAGACACTGGTATGTACCAAGCATGTTTTACAAAGAAAGATCCTAAGTGCCATTTGTAAATTAACCGTCAGTTGGTTAATAAAAATGTTCTTCCTCTGTTTCAATGTCGAAAGTGGTAGATTCAGATCTGTTCAAAGCAATAAACCATATATAATAACCATTCCAGCGAAAAAAAGCCGTCTCCAAATATAGTCCTCCATTTGATATTATTGATATGGAAGAACACGGAAGCTGCTGTTAAAATATGATTCGATAACACCAACCCCACAATAATGAAATCTAGAGAAACTTGATTTTGGGCCTCGGAAAGAAACAAACATTCTAAAAAATTAAGTAATTTTCTTTAATCTTAAAACGGTGGAATTGAAGATGTCCAGCCAAAATCGTGTGTCAGAAAATAAAAAAAATCGCTGGCCTCAATGATACATTTCCTTCCAACTGAGGAACATAAGGAATTTTACCGGAGACTTCTTCAATAATAATAATTAAATTCCGGCCCTTGAGGCAGTATTAAATGTTATAGGCACAATTTTTTTTTTTTGGCCTAATTAACATTTTTGTTTAGTTATTTTTCTAATGTAATAATGAGTTATTATTTTTCCTTCAGCCTCATACATATTTAGGTGCTAAATAAAAATATTTGTAGAAATTGGGAAGTTTTTCTTTAATAACTCGAAAGTAAGTTTTTGGCACTTAGCGCCTTTGGTACGTCCACGCTTCATTTTTATTATTCCTCTTGACTGTTCAGAGTATGGGGTTGCTACAAGCTTTTTTCCATTTTGGTCTACCTTTTACTTTGAGTTTTACCTCTCTCCAAGCAGGCTAATTTTTCGGGTTCACTTCCATATCTTTAGCTGCTGATTTGTTTCAGATTTAAACACAGACTAAAATCAATAAAATCAGCGAACACAAAAAACACTTCAAATTTATGTTCAATGTACTTAAATTACCGTCAAATGGTCGGCCACTAAAATACCGTTAATGTATATGACGTAACGTAGTGGACGGCTTTCTATTCGATTGCCGTCGAACGGTCGGCTACTAAAATGCCGTTAAGCGCGTGCGCTCATACCAGCCAAATTGTGAAACGTAGAACCAAGCGGGGGTATAGCTCAGTGGTAGAGCATTCGACTGCAGATCGAGAGGTCCCCGGTTCAAACCCGAGTGCCCCCTTGTTTTTTTTTTGAAATTTTTATTGAAATTCGTGGAATATTAATAAATTATGTTAAGTTGTGAGTTCAAACGTGCTACTTTCCCTAATTTTCAGTTACAGTGCAACCAATCACTATTGTAATCAACGTCTTAACCATTATTATGAAATTAAATGCGCCTGTGTGGCACTTTTCATCGATTCACTATCGTATCGATGCGAACGGTACACGCTCACCCAAAAAATGTTTTCATTAAAAGGCAAAATTTTAATCAAGAAATTGTATTGTTTTATGGATGACGATTAACAATATGTCTTTTTAAATTGCAGTTTCGTTTGGCTTTGTAATCACATTTGTCACAACGATACCACTGAATTTCGTGATCTTGTACATGCTTACACCTTTTGTGCTTCTGTAAAACGTCTTTGAGTTTAGTTTTAAATTCACATTCATCACAATTATACCACCGAATTTCATGATCTTCTAAATGTTTACATACTTTGTGTTTTCTTAAACTACTTCTATATCTAGTTTTATATTCACATTTATCACAACTATACCACCGATTGTCATGTTTTGTTTCTTTGTGTACGCGTAAATAATATATTACTCTAGTTCTATATTCACATCTATCACAATTATACCACTGAATTTTGTGATCTACATGTTCACATTTTTTGTGCTGGCTTATTTGTCTTTTTAAATGTCTTAGCTTATGTGCGCCTAAATAACATCTTACTTTAGTTCTATATTCACATTCATCACAATTATACCATGGGATTTCATTATCGTCTAGATGTTTATATTTTTGGTGTCGCTTTAAATACTTTTCAGTTTTTGATCTAAATTCACATCTATTACAATTATACCACTCAATTTCATGATCTTGTAAATGCTTAGATATTTTATGAAGTTTTAATGTGTATTTTTGTTTAGTTCGGAAATTACATCTATCACACTTAAACCAGTGAATTTCATGATCTGGTGAATGATGTAACATTTGATGGCGTTTTAGATTTTTCATTTGTTTATTTGTAATATCTGCTACATTTTTCCTTATTTCATGTCTGTCTTGCATTTTGGTTTTATAATCACATCCTTGTGTTGTATGTTTACACCAGAACAGAATAGAATAAGTTTCAAAGTTGCAATTGATACAATTGTATCTAGGACTTCCTGCAAATACCCGAGCTTCAATGTTAGTCTGACCCAAATGGTACTCATAGATGTGTTCTTTGAGGTGGACTGCCCTATCAGTGGTGACATGACAATCTTTGCAAAAATACATTTCAACATTGCCCATTGTACAGTTGAAATATTGGAGTCCCATTTCATGTCTCGTTTTATGATTACTCATGAAAAACATTGATGTAGTCTTTAATAATTTGCAAGTTTTGCAATGATGGACTTTCCATTCTAGCGTGTTCCAGTTGGCAATTTTTGCTGAGAATTCGAGCAGCGACATTTTGCATATGAAGTTAATGAAGTGGCTTCAACTTGATCATCAACACTCACAGCCGGTCTCCGGTTCTACTTGGTTACTTTACAAAATGCTTCTTGGTGGCATGTTTAGATGTCATTAATTGTTAAATTACAATTCTGAAAACATAAATTTTAGGGGAACATTAGTGTAAATAAAAAAAATAGTTGATTCTAACCTCAACATCCAAGAATTACACCCTCTTAAAATATGAGGTTCAAAGTCTTACATGAATCATTCATTCACGAAGAAGCAAACTGGCGATTCAAGAGTTTGTTTTTGTTAAACTTTTTAACAATTTGAACATTCCTTTTACACAAAGCGAAATTAATGCATTGTAGGCAACCCGTTATACACTTACGAAGTGAAGTTTGTACATAGTGAAGTTGGCGGTGGACACTACAGACATACAAACAAAGTCTTGTTTATTAAATCTATAGAGTGATCAAAAAGGACTGTTTGAGTTGGTAATACTGAATTTCATTTTTAAATAGTAGAATCCGGTTGTTTACGTCTTGACACTGAAAGCCTAACATTTCAATTTTGAAATTAAAACGTTCTTAAATTAGACTGAATGAGCAGCAGTTTGTGGGGGCATTTTGAGCATTACCTTTAGTGTGATTATCGTTCTGTATTTCAAGTTTAATTTTCTTAAATTAATAGAATTTATATTCAGCTAAGCTACAATTTTCTCTCAGTTGACGTTACGTCAAATATGTGTATCCGGCTTTAGTGTTACAAATAGCCGAACAAAAAAAGTATCTTAAAAGTAATACCAACTCAAACAGTCCTTCATGATCACTCTGTACAAAAATTATATTATTAATTAGTTTAAAGATGAACGGAGCTGAAAGAGCCAAATGGAAGACGGAATTAAGAAGATTGCGCCAAGTTTGAAGATGAAATGTGGAGAGACATGACGGAAAAGCAGAAGTTTAAATGCAATGTTTAAAAAAATCCATCTTTGTTGGATTTAATAATAAGAACGTTATTAAAAGACCAATCGCGTTGTAGATGTAAAATTACATTTTGTAAATCGGTGACATACATTCCGAAGGAAATCGCATTAATTTCATTCTAGAAATACCTGTTGTACAAAAGTCAATGTATAGGCAATTCCAAACAAAAAATGTTTATTTTCCAACGAAGACACGTATGCCTTTCCAAATCAACAATTGTAATGAAATCGCAAAAGAAGAATTTCTATGTGAAGATATGGCTACAACGAAAATTGGCCACCAGCCCCCATGCGGAATTCAATTAATTCAGTACTTCAAAAATATTACCCATTGCCACCAAATTCCTGTAAACCTAACTATTATCATATGGAAAACTAAAGGCACGAAATAGAGCGCAGAGACATCCACAATGTGATCGTGTACATCATGATCCCAATCATCGTGGTGGTACTAGTCGTCTTTTGGAGAAGTTCACCCAGTAGTGTCCCAAATCAACCTCAATCCGTCGAAACGCAGGCCCAAGAACTTCAACGTCTCTAACATCGGGCTTCAGGCGAACTTACCCTAAGTTCCCCACTATGTGTGATATGCAACGTCTGCTTGAATTTCTTGAATATAAATATTTTAGTATTGTAGAGTTAGGTGCTTTTGAAGTTCAGCTTTGCTTGAATAAAGACGAAATTGCCCACAGTTAAGTCCTTACTACTTTTTACACGTATTGCATACAACATTTTTTCTACGATTGTCCCAGATCTTCGAGTTTTTTTTGAGAATATACCTACATTACTATTATAGCTATTTAAGCTGCATTCGACATTTATATCCAAAATGGTGTAAACAATAATTACTCGTTTTTGCACGATCCTACAAAAAAGAAAAATGAAGTGAAGCACTCACATGCATTGATAACATTGAATCCTTATAAATATGTTTTGAAATATTTGATAAGCAACTCAAGACATTAAAAACAGGAAAGTCCAAATATTATCTGATAGCACTTCAAGTAGATTGAAATAACAGACCAAACGTAAAAGTGGTCTCCACCCTCGTCTTTCTGGTTTTCCCGCGCCAAGCGCTGTCATACTATATATTATGTAAAAAGAACATAATTTTATTATGTCTCTAATGAGGATGCAAGCAAGGGAGAGAAAAATAAGTTTATTCACAATCGGTTAGGAATATACTGCGTTTCAACTGCTAAGGAGGTTGGAAAGTGCCCAATTCTCGACCTCCAATTCCACTACACACCTGATGTTGCCAGGCAACCCGAATTTAAATTATTATTAAAATTATGATTGATAATAAAGGTAATCACACAACTGTTGCTGCAGCCTCGCGACAACTTGTGTGCAGTTGACAAATAGAAAATTACGATTACAAATTGTTAATGTGATTTACTAATTTGTGTAATAGTACAAATTCCAAAAAAAATCTTTGACATTTATCTGGCATATAATATTAATTGTTGCAGTGCTTACTAAGTGTAAACATTTAATTTAATTTAATTATTAAATTTCGAATACCTGATTTATTGTGAATAAAATTGTATACAAACTTTCGAAAAAGTACCATTCCTATGTCTCGAGTACTAGTTTACCTCGAGGCTACGCCTCTCGACAGGAATGAAATATTTTCCGCCTCAGTATGTAATATACTATTTATAAAGAACCAGCAAAATGCCCTGCGTTGCCCGGGTTAGATTACCAATAATTGCTGTAGACAATACCAGCATTTAGATTTGGGTAATTAATAGGTAGGTAGCCGACCCGACAAACGCTGTCCTGTCCAAATTGCAATAAATTTATTTTTGTACAGATTGGGAAACAACACAAAAGTAAAAACAAATGTAATTCAAGAGACCCCCAAGGGGCGGGCCTTGGGACAGGGGGCGAAGCTACCATCGGGGCCCTTTGGGACAAGGGGGCGTAGTCACCATCGAGAGCCCCCTGGGGTTGCGCGGCTACCATCTGAATCGCCGGCGCCGTAATGCCTAATACTCTCATTCATCCGCATTCATTTATGATATATTTTACAAAAAATCATGTCGATCTGTTAAAAATAAAAACAAATCTATCCCACGGAAACCGTACATTTTTCCGGGATAAAAAGTGTCCTATGTGCTATTCCAGACTATACTCCATCTCTGTGCCAAATTTAAATTTCCATTTTGAATAGGCGGTGGAAAAAAAGTCATGTCCTTGATTATAGCTCATTTTTAAATATATTATATATTTATATTAATAATATAAATGTTACGTTATGGTTAGGTTTTCTGGTTTTTTAAAGAATCGCACGATATTTACCCGTGAAGAGAAAACTTTGTACCCCTTTTTAAGCATATCGCGCGCACGGAGGACTGTGAGATTTTGTAACAGTTACATTTCCCGCGGACTTGACTTGGTGAAATCCAATGCTAAAACAACGATCGAGTAAGTCTCATTAAAGCTTTGAGAGGTAACCACCCACAATACAGCCTTGTACTTAAGGTTGCGTGTTTTTGTTTATGCGAAAATAAGTCCCTTATAGTTTATCTTGATAAAGGACATTTCCTAATTAGTTACATCTTCTACTCAATTCAATGTGAAGAGGGGCATAGGTCTTCACATATGCTTGCGGAACTTTACATCAGACAACTCCATCCGATTGTCTATTTAAACAAATCAAATCGCCTGTGAAAGAGAATTTGTAATAATCATAGTTCAGAGCCACTCATACCTGTCAATTCAATTTTTGTTTATTTAACCCCTTTGACGCCTAACTCTTTGGACCAGTTAGGAATCCCGTTTGTTAAGTCCAGAATTTTATTTAATTCATTCTGTTACGTGCTTGAAGTTTTCGAGTCTTCAAAACTGTCACGCGTTAACTCCACAAATTTTGGTAGACGGCTGCCTATAATCCGTCTAAGGTTTTCTAAGTTGAAACTTCCAATTTCCTAATCCACCTTTTCAGTTTCCTCTAGCTCTCTAGATACATTTTCCTCGTGTCAACAATGTGAGAGAAAGTGAGGTTATGTCGGTATATAACAACAAACGAAAAGCGCATGCGTATGAAATTCCACCAATTTCCGCACAAACGTGACAACTTGAATAGGCAATTCAAATTTAACATTACCTGTGGTTTTGTTCTATTGATTTGTCATCATGCAAATTTGGCAGTTGTTTCCTTAGTAACAACAGGTCTACGTTTTGCAGCTTGATAATTAAGTTTCAAGATATTTACCTACTTCAACATTTTGCATCATATATAAAAAGTAGTATATAATATATGTAACGTGTAAGAAAAGTGAGTTTTCTATAAAACTATTACCTTTCTTTACTTGTAGAATAATCTTCCATTATCGCAAACCCTATACCTGCTATACGTGTTGATTGATTTTTCGGGTACTTTTTCCGGTATTTTTTTCTTTTAATTGCAACTTACTGTCGGGTTTACCCCATCGACTTTTTTTCTTATGATAAGCTTGGTTTTGACAACTTCAAGTTGGTGATAATTTCTACCTCTAACAACACTTAAATCTATTTTTAAATGTATTCCTGGGTTTTCTGTTCCTTTAGTAAACGATAAGGATACGAATTCGCTAAAAAAGTATAAATACAGTTTTTGTTGGATCCACATTCAGTTTCAACATTAACGCGTTCCTAATACTACATTTAATTTATACATCTAAAGTGCATAGTAGCAAAGTTTAAAACATGCTTTTCCTCAATTTATTTATTGTTGTATGTTCCTTCGCTCAATTTTCATTCGGACAATCCGGTAAGTGATTCTGAATTTGTATTTTAAAATATAATCTAACTTTACATTTTAAGATGGCTATTGGCGCGATTACTATGGTGGCATTCCTGCGGATGCTATTGTTGCTGGCCAAAACAAGCAAGGAGCTCTCCTGTACATAGGACAAGTGTATGTTCACGATGGTGGACTAATTAACGGGCAGATCACTTTAGGAAGCAGTGACATGTATGTAGACTACCAGGGGGTAGTCCATGGTGAAAACCACATTAAAGTATGCATCATTTTTTTTAATCTAAAACTTGAATAATAATTTTGGTTAATTCTAGATTTTCTGCGGTTTTCAACAGAATTATGCGTGGCTAGAAACCGTCGACGGGTCGATGCTAAACGATTTGAAAGGAAAAGTTCCGGTTATCGGAGGCCATGAAGATGGAGCTTCAGAAAGTTTGATTGCACGTCTGACCTTGGATGGGCAAACTCACATTGGGAGAGTTCTCTACAATGGGACATACAGCCAAATATTTCTTGGTGTAAATGATAATCATCAATATCTAGAGTCATACCATTTTGACATACTAATATACAATCCATAAGTTCCTTTCTTGGAAAATAAATTTTATTAGACTTTTTTATTTTATTGGGAAGCTTTAATTACTCTCATGTTGCAAAAGTTCTTTAAGAAAACAAAAACCAGATGACACAGTTTTTTAGCGGCTACAAACTGTGCCACAAACACATTTTTAACATAATATGAGTTTCAAGGTCAAATTATGGTCAAGTTTTGTTTTTTAAATGCACTTATTAGCACACTCTGCAAGTCTTCGAGACCTACTTGATCTTCTTTTATTATTGTGTCTCTTCTTATGTCTTTTTGATTTATTATCACAAAGTATTTGATTTGGATGCAACCAACATTTCATTTGCGCAGGTTACATGGATTCAAAAAACGTTAATGCAGTCCTTCACCATTCCCCACAACAAATAGTCTAGAATAGTCATGTCAGGGCTCCGATGGGGCCAAGAGTTTACAGAACTCCTTCTTATCCCCTTCTTTTTAAATTCCACATCTAAATATGCCCGTACAGCTTCGGCCACATAAATCTCGTACAAAATAAATTATAATACCTATAATATTAATTTAATTAATACTATAAATTGATGATTACCAAAATGGTGTTTGTATGGCTTAATTTTACTTTTTGTACACATGTGTCAAATTCTGACAGATCAGTTCCAAAAAAGTAGAGTTTGACAGATGTGTACAAAACGTGTGTAAAACTTTATTTTGGAGTAGGGGGAGGCACACTTAAAAAAAAAACATATCTTTTGTAATATGCAACCAAATCCATCAAATGAGAGAGACATCCAGAAACTCGGAAAGCATTGTCCTTTCAGAAAAACAATATTGCAAAATTATTTGAGATCGATCTTCGTTGTAATCCGCGCTGAAAATTTGATTTTGTTGGAATTTTCAAATCAACCCCCAAATTTGGCGCCCGGTAGAACGGAAATTGTTGGTCGCAAACCAAAAATTAATACAACCAAAATTTGTTGTACAACCGCAATTTTGTTCTCTACATATTTTATTTAAACTTTTTTTCGATAGCACTTACAACAACGGCAAGCCCCCGAGGTCCCAAACTCAGGTGTACTATCAGGAGAATTATGTCTACCATCCCACCAAATTTCATTTCTGTACGACCTTGTGCGATCAAAAACCCCCCATTGCCTGGACTAGTTTAATCTAATTACATAATTATTATTGTGAATATTTTTTTATCCCCACAGTGTTTGGTAAAATTTTGCTTCTTTTCGAAAAGAGTTCATGATCGTTGATATCTGCAACAAAATTTTACTTGAAGCGGAGCAGCGCTTCATTGTTTTTAAAACTTTTTCATCTTGATAGTTCTAGGAACCCTATAACATTAAAAAGTATAAACCCAAGAAAAAAAACTTAGAAACTGGGAAAATAAGAATATCTGAAAATGACTCAGGATTTCAAACAATTTTTAGCAAGAACCCATTCTATTTATTGAAACCCTTATTGTGATCTAAAAAATGGAATATGTAATAAGAAAAAAAAAATTAAGAGACGCCAACATGACAGAAATGTAAACTACCTGTATGACAAACACTTCTTTGCCCTGCTCGTTCTCTTTCTACCTTTTTTCTACGTGTTTGCAACAGTAGTAATAAAGGTACTTTTTGTCCCCGGTACTTTTGATCCCGGTACTTTATGCCCCGGCACTTTAGACCCCGGCACTTTTGATCCCGGTACTTTATGCCCCGGCACTTTAGACCCCGGCACTTTAGATCTCGGTACTTTTTGTCCCCGGTACTTTTTTATCCCCGGTACTTTCGATCCCGGTACTTTTTAACACCCGGTACTTTTAGACCCCGGCACAACTTGATTTTAAATACTTATGAGAAATCATTAATTTAAGCTCCTATTTACATAAAGGCGGATAATTTGGATGTTTGGTTGGTTGCATAATTTATCTGTAAATTTATAAATATAAATATAAACTATTTAGAAAAATCACTGTGGACACATTACAAAGTTTTTAAACGTCTTGACAATAGGTCAAAAATAGAAAAAGACACAGAAAAATTTGAAATTTTTTAATTGAGCAAATACGTTAAGGTTTTTTGTGACTTTCATAAGATAAGGATGTTTTGATGGTTGCATAATTCATTTTAAATACATTGTTAACAACAATAAATATTAAATAGCAATTACATGTGAGGGGTTTTTATAAAGAGTTTTAAGCTACACAAAATTCAAGAAAAAAATTTAAAATATCAAAGTAAATTTATTGTGAAATTAAAAACTATTGAGCATAATTCATCTGTAGTCCATTAGTTGCATTTTAAATAATAACATTAAGTGACGGCTTCTTGCGAAGAACTCAATGTAGCCAACTTAAGAACAAAAAAAACGAACTTCACATGTTTTCTTACAAATTGAGAAAAATATCCAAAAAAAAAGAAATTACATAAGCTACACAAAATTCAAGAAAAATTAAAAATATCAAAGTAAATTTATTGTAAAATATAAACTATTCAGAAAATCACTGTGGACACATTGCAAAGTTTTAAACGTCTTGACAATAGGTGAAAAAATAGAAAAAGATACAGAAAAATTTGAAACTTTTTAAACTGAGTAAATACGGTAAATGTTAAGGGTTTTGTGAATTTCATAAGATAAGGATGTTTTGATGGTTGCATAATTCATTTAAATACATTGTTAACAGTAATAAATATACAAAGTTTTAAACGTCTTGACAATAGGCAAAAAAGAGAAAAAGATACAGAAAATTTGAAACTTTTTAATTGAGCAATTAATATTTAACTAAATAGTTAGATATTCACTTTTGAAAATTATTATTATTCTGATGTGGTAATTTTTGGATTAAATAAAATTAATATTTTGAAATTATTATTATTCGTCGGTCCCATTCCCATATAGCAACGAAGTAAAATTAAAAGATTAAATCGCCGTAAAAAGAAGAAGCCAATATTTAGAAAGTGTAACAAATGTAGATAATTGTAATAAAATAATAATAATGATATATAAAAATATACATTATTTACATATATATTTATTCACAGCTTATTTCAAATGATTATCAAGAAGTCGATAGTAACAAACGATAGACAGATGTAACGTATAAAAGGGGTTAGTCCCAACTCTCCTCCACCTCAATGTTAGTCTCCAGTTGCTTGAGGTAGCTTAAGTCCTCCCACTGTGGTCTAGGACCTTGTTGTTGTTGCTGTTCTTTTAATTGTTCACGTTGTGCCTGGTACATCTGATCTAGCCTTAGTCTATGTTCGGCACGGTGACAACGAATTATATGATTTGATAGCCTATGGGCTAGCATAACGTGGTTATTGTTGTAGGGGCACACCCTAATGTCCTCTAAAAACAAAAGAAACAAAAAACTAATAGATTAAACTAGAAAGATGTAGCTTTATATGTCACTTACCTTCCACCGGATCGTAGTAGAAGTTAACTTTTCTTTTATTTTGTTTTGCAGCCATCTTGTGTGTTACGTATAGCTTCTAATGGTCGAACAAGAGTGTATTTGGAACTGAATATCTGTACAGGCTAGTGGCTGGCTTTTATACAACGCTCCCATGAGCATTAAAATATCACACCCTTAAAAATAAACATTTTCCCATGATAGGGATGTCAATAAATTCTCGAGATATATTATTATTTAATCTCAAGTTTTGGAAAGGACCCGCCAACTCTTATCAGAGGCTGACCGGATGACGACTTTTGATAATTTTCATAATTTGCTATGACCCTTTAGCAATTTTTTCATTTTGCAATATAAATCTATAGTTGACAGACAATTTTGTCCGTGCTAACATCGCGCCAGATGTAATTTTAGTATAAATTGAGTTCTTCGCGAGAAGCCGTCACTTATTGTTATTATTTAAAATGCATACAATGGAGTTACAGATGAATATGGACACATTGCAAAGTTTAAATGTCTGGGCATAAAGCGTTTTAAGTTGCACAAAATTCAAGAAAAATAAAAAAAAAATGTATCAAAGTAAATTTATTGTAAAATATAAACTATTCAGAAAAATCACTGTGGACACATTGCAAAGTTTAAATGTCTGGGCATAAAGCGTTTTAAGTTGCACAAAATTCAAGAAAAATTTAAAAAAATGTATCAAAGTAAATTTATTGTAAAATATAAGCTATTCAGAAAAATCACTGAGGACACATTGCAAAGTTTAAATGTCTTGGCATAAAGCGTTTTAAGCTGCACAAAATTCAAGAAAAATTAAAAAATGTATCAAAGTAAATTTATTGTAAAATATAAACTATTCAGAAAAATCATTGTGGACACACTGTAAAGTTTTAAAACGTCTTGACATAAACCGTTTAAGCTACACAAAATTCAAGAAAAATTAAAAAAAAATGTATCAAAGTAAATTTATTGTAAAATATAAACTATTCAGAAAAATCACTGTGGAAACATTGCAAAGTTTAAATGTCTGGTCATAAAGCGTTTTAAGTTGCACAAAATTCAAGAAAAATTAAACAAATGTATCAAAGTAAATTTATTGTAAAATATAAGCTATTCAGAAAAATCACTGTGCACACAATGCAAAGTTTAAATGTCTTGGCATAAAGCGTTTTAAACTGCATAAAATTCAAGAAAAATTAAAAAATGTATCAAAGTAAATTTATTGTAAAATATAAACTATTCAGAAAAATCATTGTGGACACACTGTAAAGTTTTAAAACGTCTTGACATAAACCGTTTAAGCTACACAAAATTCAAGAAAAATTTAAAAAATTTCAAACAAATTTTGCGTAAAATATACCATGCAGATTCCCACGCTAAAAACAACCGCATTTATGTAAATATGGACTGAAATTTATGATTTCTCATCAGATATTTAAAAATCAAAGTTTGATATTTTATAAATCCCTACAGGTTACAACTTGATAAAACCTTGCAGGTTAACAGTGTTTTGGTAATTATTCGTTTCAAGTTCTAAGTTTTAACTTTTAGGTTCCAACTTTTTTCAACATTTCATTTTCTCATTTTAGAGGTTTAAAGTTTCATAGATTTAGTTTACTCATGTCCTGAAGATTATTTTACGGTATGTAACTATTCGTATCAAGTTCTTAGTTTTTAGTTTTTAGGTTCTAAGTTTTCTCAACATTTCAATTTCTTAAAATATGATAAATTCTTATTTTACTCAAGTCCTGAAGATCTTATAACGGTGTGTAACTATCCGTCTCCAGCTCTTAGTTTTTAGTTTTTAGCTTCTAAGTTTTCACAGCATTTCATTTCACAACTTAAAGGTTTAAAGTTTCATAAATTTTTATTTTACTCAGATCCTGAAGATCTTTTTCGGATATTTTGTCAATTTCAAATTATAACTGCATTGAAATCACCTAATCTGGGACACATTGCAAAGTTTAAATAATAACAATAAGTGACGGCTTCTCGCGAAGAAGCTTTAACTTTTTCTCAACACTTCAATTTCTCAACCTAAAGGTTTAAAGTTTCATAGACTTACTTTACTCAAGTCATGAAGATCTTATTATGGTGTGTAACTTTTCGTCTCAAGTTTTGAATTTTCAGTTTTAAGTTTTAACTTTGTTCAACACTTCAATTTCTCAACTTAAAGGTTTAAAGTTTCATAAATTCTTATTTTTACTCAAGTCATGAAGCTCTTTTTTTACGGTGTGTAACTTGTCGTCTCAAGTTCTTAGTTTCCACTTTTAAGTTTAAATTTTCTCAACACTTCAATTTTCTCAACTTACAGGTTCAAAGTTTCATAAATTCTCATTTTACTCAAGTCTTGAAGATTCTATTACGGTGTTTAACTCTTCGTCTACAAAATTTTGGACTTAGAAGTCTCGTCAGGAACAATCACAAAAAATGGGATAGTTAATTAATTTCAAAATATACTAAATTAGACCATTAACTGACTACTAGAATTCATCACATTTGAAAGAAAATTTATTTATTTATTTATTTATTTATTACAGACCAATTAAATATCGTGGTGCTCCAAAAAACAATTTTTTCTCATTAGAGCACAAAAAAAACTCCACAGGTTGAACATTTGCTGTGTGGTCTGGATTGCACACTTTTTGAACTGCATAGTTCGCATCTGCCCGTGCTTTTTCATAAACGACCCAATGACTACCCCTGTTGCCAAGACAGATTCTTGTTTACTCAGGTAAGGTCGTGCGTCCGTCTTTTTAATCCACAGTAACAAATTTTCATTGAGAATATTTATGTTATTTTATTTCCTTTTTGATATTACTAAGGCAACTTGAAAAGTAGTTTCAAATTCCTCACAGATAAATATTACCAAGTCGCGGTTCTTCAACTTTAATATTTCTTTATCGATTTGCGTAAACGAAAATTCTAGGTGGAACGTCAATTCACCGTTAGTTACATCGATACGGTAACACCGGATGATAGAGATTCTGAGGTGATAAGAAGAAGTTTGCCAGTTTATCTTGAGCGTTTAAAATTAATACCGTGTTCCACCATGCACGGCCGGGTTCAGTGCCCGCCACCACGACGCCCCGCCGCGCTTAATTTTTCAAGTACCCAATTAGCGTCTCAAGTTCTTAAGTTTTCACATGGCGGCTGGGGTGCTTGGCGGCGGGCGTCGCGGCGCTCGGACGCGCCGCGGAACCCGGCGTTGCAGGGTGGAACCCGACATTAATTTTAAACGCTCAAGATAACTGGCAAACTTCTTCTTATCACCTCAGAATCTCTATCATCCGGTGTTACCGTATCGATGTAACTAACGGTGAATTGACGTTCCACCTAGAATTTTCGTTTACGCAAATCGATAAAGAAATATTAAAGTTGAAGAACCGCGACTTGGTATTATTTATCTGTGAGGAATTTTAAACTACTTTTCAAGTTGCCTTAGTAATATCAAAAGGAAATAAAATAAAATAAATATTCTCAACAGTAATATCCCAAGTGCATGAAAATAACCGATTAAATTTTGACGTTTTGTCAAAATGTTTTGCTTAGAAATATGTCGAGTAAATTTTCCACGTAACAAAATCCCGAATGCGGAGCATGAGGGATTTTGGGTGGAAAATTTACGAGAAATATTTCTTAAAGCAAAACGTTGCGACAAAAACGTCAAAATTTAATCAGGTTGTTTTCATGCACGCGGGGTATTCGGCATGATTATTTCCTGAATAAATAATAAATTTTGTGATATTTCACATTGTTTTCACATGTTGTAAGCCCAGTGACTAATAAATTCAGAAGCGATTAAATTTTGACACATATTTAACCGCGGCAAAATTTTGACATGCAATTAATCGCTGTAAAATGGGCAGAAACCATAGTAATTATAATTTTTTCGTTGCATGAAGGAAATAATCAATGAAAATTTGCTACTGCGGATTAAAAAGACGGCCGCACGACCTTACCTGAGTAAACAAGAATCTGTTAAACTTTAAACATGTAAATTGAGAAACTGAAATGTTTAGAAAAGTTAGAACCTAAAATGAAGACTAAGAACATGAGACGAATATGTAGTTACACGTAGGCGTTAAGACATTGAAGACCTTAGTAAAACAAGAATCTATATGAAACTTTAAAATTATAAATTGAGAAATTGAAGTGTTGATAAAAGTCAGCACTTGAGACGAAAAGTTACACACCTTTAATAAGATCCTCATGACTTGAGTAAATGAGAAACTGAAAATTTTCAAGTCTCCAATTATCGTCTCAAGTTCTTAAGTTTTCACATGGCGGCTGGGATGCTTGGCGGCGGGCGTCGCGTCGTCCGACGCGGCACTGAACCCGGCCGTGCATGGTGGAACACGGTATTAATTTTAAACGCTCAAGATAAACTGGCAAACTTCTTCTTATCACCTCAGAATCTCTATCATCCGGTGTTACCTTATAGATGTAACGGTGAATTGACGGTCCTCCTAGAATTTTCGTTTACGCATATCGATAAATAAATATTAAAGTTGAAGAAACGCGACTTGGTAATATTTATATGTGAGGAATTTTAAACTGCTTTTCAAGTTGACTTAGAAATATCAAAAGGAAATAAATAAAATAAATATTCTCATTGAAAATTTGTTAGGTACTGAGAATTAAGCAAACGGGTAGGTTTTTACAATTGCTAGATAGATAGAGATTAAGCGGAATCTCTGCTAGTGATAAGTGCGAAAGTCTAAAAGATGTGACTGTATGGCCGTGGAAGTTCTTTTGTTTAAGCAATCCGAAACATATAATATTTGAATAAACCACGACTTGTTAATAATATTTAAATCTGTGAGGAATTTGAAACTACTTTTCAAGTTGCCTTAGTAATATCAAAAAGGAAATAAAATAACATAAATATTCTCAATGAAAATTTGTTACTGTGGATTAAAAAGACGGACGCACGACCTTACCTGAGTAAACAAGAATCTGTCTTGGCAACAGGGGTAGTCATTGGGTCGTTTATGAAAAAGCACGGGCAGATGCGAACTATGCAGTTCAAAAAGTGTGCAATCCAGACCACACAGCAAATGTTCAACCTGTGGAGTTTTTTTTGTGCTCTAATGAGAAAAAAATTGTTTTTTGGAGCACCACGATATTTAATTGGTCTGTAATAAATAAATAAATAAATAAATAAATTTTCTTTCAAATGTGATGAATTCTAGTAGTCAGTTAATGGTCTAATTTAGTATATTTTGAAATTAATTAACTATCCCATTTTTTGTGATTGTTCCTGACGAGACTTCTAAGTCCAAAATTTTGTAGACGAAGAGTTAAACACCGTAATAGAATCTTCAAGACTTGAGTAAAATGAGAATTTATGAAACTTTGAACCTGTAAGTTGAGAAAATTGAAGTGTTGAGAAAATTTAAACTTAAAAGTGGAAACTAAGAACTTGAGACGACAAGTTACACACCGTAAAAAAAGAGCTTCATGACTTGAGTAAAAATAAGAATTTATGAAACTTTAAACCTTTAAGTTGAGAAATTGAAGTGTTGAACAAAGTTAAAACTTAAAACTGAAAATTCAAAACTTGAGACGAAAAGTTACACACCATAATAAGATCTTCATGACTTGAGTAAAGTAAGTCTATGAAACTTTAAACCTTTAGGTTGAGAAATTGAAGTGTTGAGAAAAAGTTAAAGCTTCTTCGCGAGAAGCCGTCACTTATTGTTATTATTTAAACTTTGCAATGTGTCCCAGATTAGGTGATTTCAATGCAGTTATAATTTGAAATTGATAAAATATCCGAAAAAGATCTTCAGGACCTGCGTAAAATAAAAATTTATGAAACTTTAAACCTTTAAGTTGTGAAATGAAATGCTGTGAAAACTTAGAAGCTAAAAACTAAAAACTAAGAGCTGGAGACGGATAGTTACACACCGTTATAAGATCTTCAGGACTTGAGTAAAATAAGAATTTATCATATTTTAAGAAATTGAAATGTTGAGAAAACTTAGAACCTAAAAACTAAAAACTAAGAACTTGATACGAATAGTTACATACCGTAAAATAATCTTCAGGACATGAGTAAACTAAATCTATGAAACTTTAAACCTCTAAAATGAGAAAATGAAATGTTGAAAAAAGTTGGAACCTAAAAGTTAAAACTTAGAACTTGAAACGAATAATTACCAAAACACTGTTAACCTGCAAGGTTTTATCAAGTTGTAACCTGTAGGGATTTATAAAATATCAAACTTTGATTTTTAAATATCTGATGAGAAATCATAAATTTCAGTCCATATTTACATAAATGCGGTTGTTTTTAGCGTGGGAATCTGCATGGTATATTTTACGCAAAATTTGTTTGAAATTTTTTAAATTTTTCTTGAATTTTGTGTAGCTTAAACGGTTTATGTCAAGACGTTTTAAAACTTTACAGTGTGTCCACAATGATTTTTCTGAATAGTTTATATTTTACAATAAATTTACTTTGATACATTTTTTATTTTTTCTTGAATTTTGTGCAGCTTAAAACGCTTTATGCCAAGACATTTAAACTTTGCAATGTGTCCACAGTGATTTTTCTGAATAGCTTATATTTTACAATAAATTTACTTTGATACATTTTTTTAAATTTTTCTTGGATTTTGTGCAACTTAAAACGCTTTATGCCCAGACATTTAAACTTTGCAATGTGTCCACAGTGATTTTTCTGAATAGTTTATATTTTACAATAAATTTACTTTGATACATTTTTTTTTATTTTTCTTGAATTTTGTGCAACTTAAAACGCTTTATGCCCAGACATTTAAACTTTGCAATGTGTCCATATTCATCTGTAAGTCCATTGTATGCATTTTAAATAATAACAATAAGTGACGGCTTCTCGCGAAGAACTCAATTTATACTAAAATTACATCTGGCGCGATGTTAGCACGGACAAAATTGTCTGTCAACTATAAATTTATATTGCAAAATGAAAAAATTGCTAAAAGGTCATAGCAAATTATGAAAAAAACAAATTATTTTCGTCTTAAGCTGATATGCTCCACTTAGCAAGTTGTTACCAGCTGGCTTATACATTTATCAAAAGTCGTCATCCGGTCAGCCTCTGATAAGAGTTGGCGGGTCCTTTCCAAAACTTGAGATTAAATAATAATATATCTCGAGAATTTATTGACATCCCTATCATGGGAAAATGTTTATTTTTAAGGGTGTGATATTTTAATGCTCATGGGAGCGTTGTATAAAAGCCAGCCACTAGCCTGTACAGATATTCAGTTCCAAATACACTCTTGTTCGACCATTAGAAGCTATACGTAACACACAAGATGGCTGCAAAACAAAATAAAAGAAAAGTTAACTTCTACTACGATCCGGTGGAAGGTAAGTGACATATAAAGCTACATCTTTCTAGTTTAATCTATTAGTTTTTTGTTTCTTTTGTTTTTAGAGGACATTAGGGTGTGCCCCTACAACAATAACCACGTTATGCTAGCCCATAGGCTATCAAATCATATAATTCGTTGTCACCGTGCCGAACATAGACTAAGGCTAGATCAGATGTACCAGGCACAACGTGAACAATTAAAAGAACAGCAACAACAACAAGGTCCTAGACCACAGTGGGAGGACTTAAGCTACCTCAAGCAACTGGAGACTAACATTGAGGTGGAGGAGAGTTGGGACTAACCCCTTTTATACGTTACATCTGTCTATCGTTTGTTACTATCGACTTCTTGATAATCATTTGAAATAAGCTGTGAATAAATATATATGTAAATAATGTATATTTTTATATATCATTATTATTATTTTATTACAATTATCTACATTTGTTACACTTTCTAAATATTGGCTTCTTCTTTTTACGGCGATTTAATCTTTTAATTTTACTTCGTTGCTATATGGGAATGGGACCGACGAATAATAATAATTTCAAAATATTAATTTTATTTAATCCAAAAATTACCACATCAGAATAATAATAATTTTCAAAAGTGAATATCTAACTATTTAGTTAAATATTAATTGCTCAATTAAAAAGTTTCAAATTTTCTGTATCTTTTTCTCTTTTTTGCCTATTGTCAAGACGTTTAAAACTTTGTATATTTATTACTGTTAACAATGTATTTAAATGAATTATGCAACCATCAAAACATCCTTATCTTATGAAATTCACAAAACCCTTAACATTTACCGTATTTACTCAGTTTAAAAAGTTTCAAATTTTTCTGTATCTTTTTCTATTTTTTCACCTATTGTCAAGACGTTTAAAACTTTGCAATGTGTCCACAGTGATTTTCTGAATAGTTTATATTTTACAATAAATTTACTTTGATATTTTTAATTTTTCTTGAATTTTGTGTAGCTTATGTAATTTCTTTTTTTTTGGATATTTTTCTCAATTTGTAAGAAAACATGTGAAGTTCGTTTTTTTTATTCTTAAGTTGGCTACATTGAGTTCTTCGCAAGAAGCCGTCACTTAATGTTATTATTTAAAATGCAACTAATGGACTACAGATGAATTATGCTCAATAGTTTTTAATTTCACAATAAATTTACTTTGATATTTTAAATTTTTTTCTTGAATTTTGTGTAGCTTAAAACTCTTTATAAAAACCCCTCACATGTAATTGCTATTTAATATTTATTGTTGTTAACAATGTATTTAAAATGAATTATGCAACCATCAAAACATCCTTATCTTATGAAAGTCACAAAAAACCTTAACGTATTTGCTCAATTAAAAAATTTCAAATTTTTCTGTGTCTTTTTCTATTTTTGACCTATTGTCAAGACGTTTAAAAACTTTGTAATGTGTCCACAGTGATTTTTCTAAATAGTTTATATTTATATTTATAAATTTACAGATAAATTATGCAACCAACCAAACATCCAAATTATCCGCCTTTATGTAAATAGGAGCTTAAATTAATGATTTCTCATAAGTATTTAAAATCAAGTTGTGCCGGGGTCTAAAAGTACCGGGTGTTAAAAAGTACCGGGATCGAAAGTACCGGGGATAAAAAAGTACCGGGGACAAAAAGTACCGAGATCTAAAGTGCCGGGGTCTAAAGTGCCGGGGCATAAAGTACCGGGATCAAAAGTGCCGGGGTCTAAAGTGCCGGGGCATAAAGTACCGGGATCAAAAGTACCGGGATCAAAAGTACCGGGGACAAAAAGTACCTTTATTACTACTTGCAACTTTACTTTAATTTTTTCTATGCGTTATCGATCATGGTTTATTCTTTTTTGTTTTGTTCGCTGGATGGAAATAACTCAATTGAATGTTTTCAAATGAAAAATTTGCTTTTAAAAAAAAGAGAACCGACTTCAAAAAGTGTCGGTGCTAAGCGAAAGAGGTAGTAGATAGATAGGCTGCCTGCTCCAGCCACATCGAAGGTCTCCCGGCGAACGCACCGGAATGCGTGAGCGTGGGTGGGGGGCTCGTGCTGAGCAAAACATCCCAAACGACAGACGTCGTTGACGGTCGTCTCGAATGATATCGAATTTTGTATGCGTTATAACGTTGTTGATATTTTTGTATAATTACAATATGTTACAAATTTGTAACCTATTTGGCTTGGCGCCGACTTCAGACAGATCATTGGGTAGTACATGTAATAATACATGTACATATTCAATTATTTTTCACTTTTTGAAGTCGGTTCTCTTTTTTTTAAAAGGATTTTTTTTTTCACTTTTTGAAGTCGGTTCTCTTTTTTTTAAAGCATTTTTTTTACAATTTTAAGTGATAAGTTAATGATACCTAGTAAAGATGGTTCTTCAATAATGAGGTTCTCAATAAAGTTGACGAAGAAATCGGTTATGTACATCGAATTATATAATACATAAAATGAAGAAAAAATTTGAGGATTTTTCTCGATTTCCATGGGATTCCCTGATCAGATCCTGATTTTTTGACAATGGAACCACCTTTGGAGTATACCCTTTCAAATAAAAGAAGAATTTTGTAATTCGGTCCACAATTGACGAAGAAATCGGTGAACATACATGATAAGTCGGTTAAAAAGGGAGCGAAAATTTGAGGATTTTTCTCGATTTCCATGAGATCCCCTCATCAGATCTTGATTTTTTTGACAATGGAACCACCTTTGGAGTATACCCTTTCAAATAAAAGAAGAATTTTGTAATTCGGTCCACAATTGACGAAGAAATCGGTGAACATACATGATAAGTCGGTTAAAAAGGGAGCGAAAATTTGAGGATTTTTCTCGATTTCCATGAGTTCCCCTCATCAGATCCTAAAATGGTGACAATGGGACCAATCTGTAAGTATGCTCTTTCAAATAAAAGAAGAATTTTACAAATCGGTTTATAAATGACGGAGTTCTGCAGTAACAAACATTAAAAAAAAAAAGAACATACAACCGAATTGATAACCTCCTCCTTTTTTGAAGTCGGTTAAAAATAACCCTTATGTGATAAATGATAAATTCCAACAATCACTGGTATATACGTATTCTTTTACGGTACAAGATCCCGACTAAGGTCTACCTTCACACATCTTCTTAAAATATATTGGATTTTCATAAATAATTCATGCCACATATTGCCTCTGGAAAACAAAGTTTACATTTACATTGACTTAAATGGAGAATGTTACCGTGTAAAGCCTGCTGGATGTATGAATCATTTATGAAGATCCGCCAGTACTTATTCGCAAATTATTATCTACAACTTTTTGTTTTATTCCTATCATATAGAAAACGAGCTGGTACCCAGTGCGTGTTGCTACATCCAAAAAATTCAACAAAATTAAAATTCAACGTTCCATGTACAGAGAAACGGCGGACCTCGTTTGCATTACCTAACGCTTAATTAACAAATTATTATTAGTATTTGCTCAAGAATCCAGCGAAGGTATAACACATAACCCGACACTTGACTAAAGACTCCTATTGAAACGACACATTTTTGTCCCAAAAAAGTTAGAAGGTGTTTACACCGATGCGATGGCACAAAAACTTCGTCTTTCGTCCAAGTTCATGAACCCATAGGCGGAGGTTTTTACTAATTTAGTTTTTACTAATTTAGCTTTATACAGTCTGTCTTACGAAAAACGCACCACGCTATAACTCTGTTATTAAAAATCTGATTTCAAAAATTCAAAAACCGTGTAAGACAGGTGTATAACTGCTACAAAAGAGTATGATTCTTAATTTTTTTGAATAAGTCATTTTTGTCAAGCGATAGTCAAGTTTTTTTTTAAATATCAACACATTTTTTTTTTCAGTTTGGTGGGGATTTTTTTTCTCTATACAACTTGATTTTGTAAAATATTCTTGGAAATTTTTTTTTTTCTAAAATTTTCAAGTGTGCGTCGGAATCCAATGAAAGCGCACAAAAGGCGCACTGCTTGACCAGAATTTCTGTGGCACTCGAAAAATAAATTAATTGATTAATATTAATTGATTGTTATCCGCAATGAAATAACAATGTGATCACAAAATAATAACAAAACTGCAAGAAATAATACAAACAACAATAAATAAAAACAAGTTGACAAATCTTAAATGACAGGTATTGTTTTGAGCGCTTTCATTGGATTCCGACGCACACTTGAAAATTTTAGAAAAAAATAACTTTTCCAAGAATATTTTACAAAATCAAGTTGAAACATACCGTTGTATTGAGAAAAAAATCCCCACCAAACTGAATGTGTTGTGTTGCTATTTAAAAAAAAAAAAGTTGACTATCGCTTGACAAAAATGACATTCAAAAAAATTAAGAATCATAAATTAAATAAAAAACAACTTATGGAAATATTTTTCTCCACGACCATTAGTGAATGTAATAATTCCGACATCATTTATCATCATGTAGAAAGGAAACATTCTCACTCTTGGGATAGAATATTTATTTTGAAATACTTGCTTGTATGTGTAACAAGTTACAGAATTAATATTCTGTAACAAGTGGAAGTTGTAGATCGAATTTTCATTCTAACCGAGCAACAGACCGTATTTTCTCCACGATCCGATTTTTCACTCATGTTTCTCAAAACTTGTCTCAAAACAACTAGGACGCCGCATTCACATCTGACACTGACAGTTTTGAAATCCATGGTAATGTTCAGCATAATTATTATAGAATATTCATTTTGTCATTTGTTACAGAATGCAATACATGTAAACACATAAGAAACAAGTATTTCAGAATAAATATTATTATTTGTAAAGAGCAAATCCTCAAACTCCTCAGGGTTTTCATGAATGTTTTCTTCTAGTAATATGTGGAGAACAGAAACAAATTGAATTGAATTGAAAATACATTTATTTTCTCACTTTTGAATTACAGTTTTTCTTAAATATAACAGATTTTTATGTGTGTGGGTGGTGCTGAGACTTAGGGCCTTTCAGCACGTCACTCTAATACAATGTTTATTTGAGAAAAATTAACAAAACAAAGCAAAAAGAAAAAGAAAGGAATGTTCTGGTGACGTCTTGTTCCGTCCTGAGGTCTTCTCCTTGGTGGGTGTCCTTACGTTATCGAGTTCCCTCCGTGGGCACTCTGGTTGGTGGTCTTGTCCATGTTGGTTCCGTGGTGTTCTCGGTTGCTCTCCTGATCAACCTGGGGTTCTTTTTAGCTCGACAGAGGAAAGATATGGGGGAAGACTCGTCCTTGGGTTGGGGGGTGGACCATCGCTCTTACGTCAGTGATCTCATCGAAAGTGGGCTCTCCTTGACCAGATCCTGGAGTGCCGGAGGAAGGTCGGGATATAGGTATAGTGTTTGCGGTTCGGTTTTTTAGGGAAACGGTTAATTTCTCTGTCTTTGACCGGGAGTTTGTGAGTGGTGTACAGAGTTTGAATGACGATTGTGTTCTGATTGTCTAAGGTTCTGGGGATATAGTTTTGGTCTGTTATAAGTGTGGATTTGGTTTCCTGGTGGACTTGGTTGCTGGGAAATATGGGGTCAAGTCGAAAGATTTTTCGTTGGATGTGCCTTTCAAAAGCGGAAATCTGGAAGAGGAGGCGTTTTGAAAGTTGGGGGCGTAAATTACAGCGCGGTATTCTAGGATGGGTCCGATGAAGGTGTTCTACGTCTGGAGGAGGATTTGGGGTTCGCAGCTCCTGAAGCGGCCACGTACCAGGTAGAGGAGGTTATCTCGGTTTCTAGATTTTTTTATGGTGTTTTGGAGGTCTAGATTAAGGTAGATGAGGATTTGCATTTGGGGAGGTGTTGGTTGTTTAGCGTGAATTGTGTGCGTTTGTAGAAATCTTGTTTTTGTGTGTTGTTGTGTGGGTAGGTGAAGAGAATTGACACTTAACCGGATTGGTCTTGACTCGCCAGGTGTTGGTCCATCTTTCGATTCGGTGCGGCTACTTATGATTTCCGGTGACTGGTCCAGAGGGCATATACACCACCATGACCCTTATATGCTTTAAAAAAGGCTTTTACTTCTTGTACATCGAGCTCTGGCACCTTACTTTGTTTGTGTGGTCGTATTTGGTAGTTTGGATGAAAACTACATGTCTTTTAGTTTGTTGTAGAACTGTCCTAAATTTTGGTCCCACTCAATATGTCAGCACATCTGTTACCGATTTGTTTTGTTTTCCTACATATTCAAGTGTAAAGGGAATGGCTACAACATGAGTACAGGCTTCCCCAAGACCAGATACACTTTTGCAGTGACTTGATAATATTTCTCTTGTTAGAGAGAAAATTAGCCACACTTTTAATGCTGCATGATTTAATTCTTTGGGAATGCATAACCTGTAAAAATATTTCTATTCGTTACTACCACTTAAACAATTGAAAACTATTATTTTTACCTTCCTAAGTAGGTACTATTACAACCTAAATTGTTGTAACGCCCTGACAAAATTGTGAAGTGTGGATGGTGACACAAAAATACAGTTATGTCCCCAAAAATCATATAATGAACAAATAAAATAAATACAGGAACTTTCTACAATAATTAAACAATAATAAAATAACGTGGTGAAGATTGAAATTATAATAACTGGTAACAAGTTGGTTAAAAAAAATTACTATATGAACGATGAAAATGGAAATATGACAGTTAAATTATGACTAATGCACTACACTTAACGGTCAAATTACATTAATACTGGGTTATTCACGATACGGTACGACCCTGACGAACTTTTCGATGCAACCAACATTGCATTTGCACAGGTTACATGGATTGAAAAAACAATTTCTTTTAAAACTAAAACATAGTGTGCACATTAATTTATTAGATGACATTAGATACTGTCAGTGTCAACTATTTTGACCTTATTGTTGTTTTGGTAATAATGTATTCCAATGACGAGAAAACCGACATGCTTTTAATTTATGGCGAATGCAGAAAAAACGCTTCTCTTGCTGCAGGGTTTATGCATGAAGGAAGAGGACCAACAGATAAAATTTTCAAAAATTAGAAGCACAGTTGAGACTGAATTGGCCTCCAGTTACTACGCCTAGGGAAAGGACTGCAACTGGGGAACATAATGAAGTAGCCGTTTTAGAGATGGTGACAGAAGAATCACATATTGACCAGAAGGAAGTGGCACGAATGGTTGAGATAAGCCAGGCATCAGTATGCCAAATTTAGAGGGCCAATAAATTCCATCCTCACCACATCACCTTGGTTCAAGAACTAAAAGTGACCGATTTTCCCAAAAGGTTAGAGTTGTGCCGTTTCTTCAGGGAAAGAATCCAATTTAATGAAAACTTTTTGCAAAATGTCTTGTTTAGCTACTTTTAGCAATAACGGGGGTGTAAATTAGCATAATTGTCATTCCTATGCTCAAGACAATCCACGTTGGATTCGGGAAGGACAGTTACAAAATATTATTTCCGTTAACGTCTGGTGTGGAATTTTAGAGGTGAAATGTCTTTACAAGTGGAGAAACACCACACATCAAGATCATAATTACTATCACCAAATTCAAGGGGAATTGCACTTTACGTCCAGAAATAAGGCTTTTCTGATGATCTGGACACCAGCAGACAGCATGATTGTGGAGATTAGTAGGACTGAAGCGTGAGTAAAGAACATCCATGCAAGTGTTTTATTATACTTATACATTTCTGGTGAATTAAATCTAAAATAAAACTTTATGTACAAACCTGTAATTACTTATTTACTACTTATACCTAAATATTATTCTTTGTACAACTCCTCCACTTCTCTTATTAAGAGAAACTGTAAATTAGCAAGTTTAGAAAACAACGGATTGGGCATCAAAGAGGCAGGTATGTAAAAAATAGTTTTCTGCTTTATTCATAACAGCAAATATTGCCTTTGTTGTTGCCACTTGTGGAGGCTGTTGTATTACAGAGGTCCTGGTTCTGCATGTGAAACAACAATCTGCTGAAACCTTTCAATTTCGTCCTCAATCGTCTCCTTAGGATCAGTAGCTGCTTCTGTTACAATAGGAGCTGTTAATTTATTTCATTACATTGAATTCTGTAAATACCCACTTTTTAATTGTTTTTCTCTTCTTCTTTGGGTTCTCAAAGCTAAATTGCTTCCCAATATTATGTTTAAATATGGCAGGACTATTAGCTCTATCCTCATCTTTGAAGTGACAACTACACACGAGGGAATGATTTGTTGGTTCTCGATCAGCTCGTCTAAAATTTAAATAATGTTCTTGCAAGATGCAATTCACCGTCAATTTACAAAGTTTACCTTAACAGGCCAATCCACCTTTGTTTTGACTGCGTGAATTTTGAAAACAGCAAATTTAAAATTTTGACACTGACAATATCTATTGTTACCTAATTGCGCACACTATGTGTTAGTTTTTGAAGAATTATTTTTCTTAATCCATGTAACCTGTGCAAATGCAATGTTGGTTGCATCGAAAATTTCGGTGGGCTCGTATTGTTTCGTGAATAACGGTGTATAATTACATAATTAGTTTACGATTTTTAAATGGCACGCTAATAAAAAAACTAGTTGAATTGATAACACAAAAAAATTAAAAATGATCTACTACTTATCTTCTGAACGATTTTACGCCTTTCTGCTGGTTTTGGAGCTGTCCTGACAATTTATTTTACTGCTTTCCTGCGAATTCTGCAGGTTTGCGATTTCTGGAAAATTAAGCCTGATTCCACATAAAAACTTCGTGTGTCCAGAAGAGAATATTACAGCTATTATTCCAAAAGAAGGTGATACAAGAAAGATCCTCGGTAAATGCTGGTGAATCTGCCTATTTGATTGAAAAAGAACAGTCAAGGTCTACACGCAATAAAGTAGTTTTTCTTACCTCTTTTCCCCGAATCCACACCTAACGATTTTATCCGCTAACGCGATCTAATTATATTATTGAATAACTGAACACCCAGTCGTATTATCCGTATTTACGCGATTTTCTGGAGCTATCTCTTGTCCAGGAGCAAAATTGAGATGTTACTTTACCAGATGTCGAACGAAAAAGAGGAGGCTGTCCGTCGGTGGCGCGGCACTGCAAGAACTTATCGTGTTTTTTGTATATGCCGGTTATCTCTAGATGCTGATTCGTTCCTGAATTTGGATGGTGAATGCGCGGCAAAAATCCACTTCGACAGCACTTGTGCAAAAGCATCAAGACTTTTATATGCCCTTTTTTGCCTAAAGGGACTTATCGTAAGAATTAGAAAATCGGTAATGGTAGCCATCGAAATCCTTGGAATTTCCTGCAAAAGAAAGTTGAAATCCTCTTTTCCCAATGCATATGAGTCTTTACCATTCAACAGGGTCAATTTGTCAAGGTATCGTCTCTTAGCCTCTAAAGACAATGCCCTTGCATAGTAGCTGAGAACTTAAGACCAAGGTTTTCAATTCTGTCCAATCCAAGGTTTTTTTAAACTGCATATAGTCCACGACAAAATTTGGAAATTCCACTTTAGTTCCATTTCGGAATTAGCTTCTTAGTAAAAACACTGTTTGTTCTAAACTGTACGCCATCGTTTCGCCGTAAGCAGTATCAACGAACTGTTGAAGTGTTGAATTTATATCAACAGTGAACACCATACCCATTTAACTGACATTCCTGGACAGATGTAGTCGTGGATGTTTATGGAAGGCTCCCTGAATGCAGTATGTGTCGTGAGGAGGACGAAACTCCACGCTCGGGGCGGGAGACTTCGACATTTCTTGATGACGTATGCTGAACTCTACGACATAATTATAACATATGCCTATAGAGCTTATGCTGAAGTTCATTAACAGCACAGGCCTTATGGAGTAACGCAACTAAGTGGGGCAGAATAAGGTTAAGCTTCAGTTCAGCGAGGTAAGAACCGCGCCCCTTAAGAATAAGAAGGAAGGTGCAATTTATGACAAAAGATAGAGATTTACAAGTAAAAATTGATCTGTCCGAGGAGAATTAAAAATTTAGGTATATGTACTACCAAAATTCTGGATTCTGCAGATTTATGGTGGGGTGGGTAGGGGTCTAAGATCCCCTCCGTCCGTTACCAATTACTTGGCCCCTTTAGATTGAATAAAACAAGAAGAATTCCACAGAGCTGTCGTTTTGATACCAACAATAAGAAGCGGCGCGGAGAACGCTTATCTGCAATTCATTGAAACTACCGCACGCAACGACTTTGTTAAAGTGCAGTTTCAGTTGATTTTTGTTTTTGTTCGGAAATACTGTGTAAATTAATTTTGTTAATTAAAGTTGAGAAAAAGCGAATTTGGAAATAAAACGAAATATCTGTTTTAAAAAAAAATATGAAAAAAAGGCCTGTACAAAATTCTTTTGTCTGTTGGATATAAATACAAAAAAATTGTCAATAATCGCAAATTTCTATGTGAACGCAAATACGTGATTGCAGTCAAAATTAAATTTCTAGACTGCATTTACAATACATATCTAAATTCATTTATTTGGATGAAACTTGGATATACATATAATTATGTATGTAAGTATATCAAAATGGGAAGGCTGCTATTCAGCGTTGGGTGAACGAAAATTATTTGACAATTTCTTAATAATTCTATATAACACTAGCTGACCCGAAAAACGTTGTCCTGTCCAAATTTCAGTATTTTTTTAAATTTTTCTTTCCGTAAAAATCTTATCTGAACTATTACGAATATAAAATAAGTTTGTGGAGTTCGACTTAGATATATTTAAATTTTAATTTATTACGAATATTTAAAAAGAGTCAAATTGATACAGCTGTTCCTAAGTGATGTGCTTACCTACCAAAGAACAGTATTTCATTTTTAAACGGTTTTATTTAGCTTGCCTTGTTTGTTTCTTGTATCTTGTGTCTTTGTGTAGTTTAAATCTAGGAATCGAAATTTTACCCCCTTCCTGAAAAAGGTTATCTAGTAGAATACAGTACACCATGAAAAAATTCCAAATCCAAGATGGCCGCCACCACAAAATGGCGCATTACATATCTTGTTCAATCCTCTCAATATCGGCATCAAATGAAAAGGCTTTACTAGTAGAATACAGTACACCATAAAAAAATCAAGATCCAAGATGACCGCCACCACAAAAAAGGCGGATTACTTTTTTTAGTTTTCAATCCTCTCAATATCGATATCAAATGAAAGGGCTTAACTAGTAGAATACAATACACCATGAAAAAATTTAACAGCCAAGATGGCCGCCACCACAAAATGGCGGATTACTTTTTTTAGTTTTCAATCCCCTCAATATAGGTATCAAATGAAAGGGTTTGACATGTAGAACACATTACACTTAAATAAATATAAATAATAAATATAATAAAATAAGTAAAAAACATTTTTAAGTTAAATAGTTTTATTATAAAGAAACATAATAATGATGCAGATAATGTACTAAAAGCTAAAAAAATCATTAAGTAGGTACCAGGTACCAGTCATTACCCCACTATCCTCATCAATCTAGAGTATTCTAGAGCATTGATCAGACTAAAATAAAATCGTGGGGCGAGTCGAATTTCTATTATCTACAGTCAACCGCTCATATAATTTTACATATTTACGCAGGTTACGCTACACCCCACAATTTTATTTTAGGTTGATCAATGCTCTAGGTTGATGAGGAGAGTGGTGTGATGACTGGTACCTGGTACCTACCTAATGATGCTTTACAATAAAACCGTTTAAATTAAACATGTTTTTTACTTATTTTACTATTATATAGATTCGTTGGTAAGCGCAACACTTGAGAACGGCCGGACCGATTTGGCATTTTTTTTATAATATTCGTATAATATTTCCGGAATCTTCCAAAAATTCCAGACGACTTCTCCAATTTTTCTTTCCGTAAGAACCTTACTTAGGCTATTCTGAATTTGTAAAAAAAACAAATCGGTCAAGTCGTTTCGGAGGAGATGAATTACAAACACACGCACACCGAAATTTTATATTGTGCATATAAAGATAAAAAAATTAAATCTGAAACTCGACAACAGTGCCACCTACCGGGTATAACTCTAGCTAAAAACCATCCAGGTGACCTCATAAGTACAAAAAAGAAATCATCAAAATCGGTCAAGCGTCATTTCGGGGGCATTCTCATTGGTTCGTGTGTTTCTCATTAGTCCGCGTATCTAGTAACAGTAACTCAATTTTGTCTAGTTAATTTTGTCCCGCTTTGAGGTCACTGAAAGCCGCGCGTTTCAAATAAGACAAACGTTTCGGATTTTTTTATCAGTTATAAACGAGTTATTTCGTATAAACAAAAAATTGGGTTATAATTAGTTTTTAGAAATGCTGTTTTTGAAAATTGTGGGACGACCTCATTGTGAAAAGATGTCAAATAAAGATTACTTCAAATTTGGAATATCATCTTTTCATGGATGGATTAGGATTTTTATGTTTGATTCATATAACATAAATTGTCAAATAAATCTTGGCAGATTAAAAGTCCTGAAAACAAGCAGCTTTTGAAACAAGAACAGGGATTTCGATCCTCCAATGACGGCAACACCGATAGACGTTTTTTTGGCAACCCTGAAATGAGTGCCGAAATTCTCTCCCCTGCCGTCTCCCCTTCCGGCCTTTACAACTAGCATATAGCATGCTAAGCCCCGTACCTACCCCGTTTTAAAATGTTTACCACAGAACTTCAGTTTTACTTCAAAAATTTTCGTTTATATTAAGAGTAATTTCTTTAATCTGCTCTATTTTCTCTCCCTTCCACCTCCATTCATTCATTCTCTTCATCCCTTTTCTTTCTCTTGTTAAACATAGACATTTTTGTGTTTTGCCCATTCACTTCAAACTTTTTCTTCTCCATGTATTTTCCTAGGTTCTTTATCATTTATTTCATCTCTCTTTCACTCTTTGCCATATCATGCGCAAAAGCCATGCTCCACACTTTCACTCAACCTACTACACACCTGTGGTCTCTCTAACATTCCATCTATATTTACCACTTACATTGTGAACAATGATTAGCTTTAAAAAAAAAGAAACCGACTTCAAAAAGCGAAAAATAACTGAGTACATGTATTATTACATGTGCAACCTATTGATCTGTTTGAAGTCGGTGCCAAGCCAAAGAGGTGAACAAATTTGTAACCTATTGTCATTATACAAATATATCAACAACGTTATAGGGCATCAAGAAATTCATTACTAGACCGTCAACGACGTCTGCCCCGCACGTGTCTGCCCGTTTGGGTTGTTTTGCTCAGCGCGAGCCCCCCATCCATGCTCACGCATTCCGGCGCGCGGTGAGATTTGCGATGTGGCGGGAGCGGACAGCCTATCTATCTACTACCTTGGCTTGGCTGCCCCCTTGGTCAGAAACCATTTTTTTCTCTCTCAATTGATTTAGTTCCACACCCCCTTCTCTGTCATTGCAGCTTTTATCTGGCACTCTTCTTGCATCTACGTCTATGTTTTCTTTTCGAATTTAAAAATCCGCTTTAGTTGGCTTTTGTCTTCTTCCATTTTCTTAGTTCCTTTATTGCTTCCTTTTTATGTTGTTCTTATTGTTTGTCCGACTATTCATTTTTCCTTTTTGCTCCTCTTCCTCTTATTGTTATTTCTTTTTTTATGGGTAGTATTACAACCTAAATTGCTGTAATGCCCTGACAAAATTGAGAAGTGTGGATGGTGACACAAGAAATACAGCTAAATCCCCAAAATCATATAATGAACAAATAAAAATAATACAGATACTTCCAACAATTATACAATATTAAATAACGTGGTAAAATAGAAATTATAATGACTGAATAGAATAGCAAGTTGAATTAAACAATAAATTACGAAATGAACGTTGAAAATAATTAAAAATAAGACTAGTTAAATAGTGACTATGGCTCTTTACCTAGGTTAAAATTACATTAAGGAGATTACTGAACTTACAAAATTTAAGTGAACGCTAATATAACAAAACTAGGTGAATTGATAACACAAAAAAATACAATAAAAAAATCGTCTATTACTTATCTTCTTGATTAATATGCTAGTTTTGGAGCTGTCCTGACACCTTACTTTTACTTTCTGGCGTATCCTGCGAGTCTGTAAATCTGCAACTCCTGCGGGTCCTTGGGAAATTTCACCAGTTTCCACGTGAACTAAACTATGTGCGTTCAGGAAAGAATTTCCACAGCCAAAATCCCTTGATGGTGGTACAATAATCCTAGTATAAGTGCTGGTGAATTTGCCTATCTGATTTAAAGAAAATAGTCAAGGTCTGCACGCAATAAAATGGTTTCTCTTACCTCTTTCCGAAAATTCAACCTTTAACGATTTATCCGCTTAAGCGATTAGTTATAGAAATAACCCACATTCAACGATACTTAACCGCTAACGCGTTTTTCCTGGACGCAATCCCTTTTACCAGGAGTAATTTTTCGTTGAACGTGTACTCGTTAAAGTCTCGAACGAAAAAGAAAGAATCTCGCCGGTACTGCAAAACCTATCGTTTTTTGTATATGCCGGTTATCTCTACGTAGATGCGTTCCAGCGGTGGTGAATGCGCGGCAAAATCAAATTGTAACACTCGACCCTCCCAAAAGGGAAAAATAAAAATTCGTGCAACGAATTTTTATTTTTAACTAGACTCAGTGATGACAACTAGCATATCAAGCAGGCATGTGTGGAGTGAAGCTCCAGGTCTTAAACAGACCTAGCAAGTTATAGTAGTGCCAGACTAACACGGGACGAATAGAATTCTCCCAAATCTCAAAAATTTACAAGACTCTAAACAATAACAAAACCCAAAATAAAATTATGACCAATAAAATCAAGAAAAGTAATGGGCTCTATAGTGGCTCCTCACTAAAATTATTGGCATTATAGTAGTACCCACTGAAACAGTAACAAACTCATATACAAAACAACCAATGGATTCCAACAAACCTAATTTTAATTGCTCGCAGCAAGGTTTCAAACCTGATGTTAAATGCGTCCGTGTGGCCTGCCGCCACGATCCAACGGTTGCCCCCATTCCCCAGTTCATGGTACATCAATCCGGTAAAACCGATTCAAACTAACAAATAATTTGCTACATCCCCCGTCCGTCTAATCCGCACCTATGCGATTTGTTTCTGAACCCCCGGCTCTAGAAACCCTATAAAACAGACGGCGAGACCCGTACCCTAGAACCGTAAAAAAAAGAGAAAACCGATGAGGCCCTGACAACATCTCACAACTTCAAAACAATTAAAGATCTAAATCGGTAAGACTTGCCTCTGAGAATTCGCAAATTTGTGTGGTCCTCTCCCAACAACCCGGAACTAACCCGGAAACAACCCGGAACCACCCGGAACATACCCGGAAACAACCCGGAACTTACCCGGAAACAACCCGGAAACAACCCGGAACCATCCGGAACATACCCGGAAACAACCCGGAACTTACCCGGAAACTACCCGGAAACAACCCGAAACTAACCCGGAAACAAACACTACCAACCGGAGAGCAACCACAACAATACATAACAACTCGTAAACAAAATGATTCTCAGAGCTACTGTCAAAATGAAAATCCAAAGATAAAACGAAATTGACTTGATGTCAATCGGGTGTAACTGAAAACAGTCACCCTACAACCATGAGTAATTTCACTCATTTAAGAGGTTTAGGCATACGCCAGGGGTCAGGTTGTTTGAACCCAAAACTCTAATTCAACATACCAAATGAAATTGAAACAAAAACCAACGAAATTGACATGGTGTCAATCGGGTGTAACTGCCAACGATCACCCTGCAACCATGAGTTCACTCATTTATGTGGTTTTGGCGTAACGCCAGGGGTCAGGTTGTTTGAACCCAAACCTCAACTAATTAAAACAAAAACCAACCGAAATCAAATGAAATTGACTTGATGTCAATCGGGTGTAACTGAAAACAGTCACCCTACAACCATGAGCGCTTCCACTCATTTATGTGGTTTTGGCCTACGCCAGGGGTCTGGTTGTTTGAGCCCAAACCTAATTCAAAATATATCAGGAAATTGACTTGTTGTCAATCGGGTGTAACTAAAAACAGCCACCCTACAACCATGAGCGCTTCCACTCATTTATGTGGTTTTGGCCTACGCCAGGGGTCAGGTTGTTTGAGCCCAAAAATACTACAAGGAAAAACTAGTCCGAGTGATAATCATCGGTTTCATCGCAGTTTTCGCGATCTGACTCGTTACCGGAACTAGTGTTATCGGTAGCGAGAGTGTGATCAGCCTTCAGATCTTTTACGTGCCATCTACCCAATTCTCTACCATTTTCATCGGCCAACAAGTACACGTTCTTTCCGATTCGCTGTTTTATACGGTAAGGTCCAGCAAATCGTTTAGCTAACTTGGCGCTGAAATGCTTAGTGCTATCGGTAGTTGGATAAGTTCTTCTCCACACTAAGTCATCCACCTGGTAGCTAACGTCCCGACGTTTTGCGTCATATTGACGTTTCGCGCGTTCATAAGCCCTACGCAACAAAACCGTGACGACCTCTCTAATTTTTTCCAACTTCGTCTCTCTTTTTCGTATCCGTTCCTCCATACGTTCGTCTTCATCGTCCTCTCCTTGCGTGTCGTCTAGGTGTTCTCGTTCTCGTGCGACTCTATGCTCTTGTCCGTCACATATCATTTCACAGCCGAAATTTACGAAATAGAGCGTCTGCCTCGTGGCCTCATGTTTGGCCGTCCTCAACGCACAAGCAACACGACTCAAATTTTCATCCCATTTACGCTGGTCCTGATCAATGTACGAGATTATCAGAGACTTCATCGTACGATTTACACGCTCCGTGGGGTTATTCTGGGGAGTATACAACGAATTATAATAAGGTTCCACGCCGTAGTTTCGCAAAAACTCTTGAAACTCGCGACTCCTACCGAACTGTACTCCGTTATCCACAATAATAAACTCCGGCACCCCAAACATCAGGAACACTCTTTGTTCTATTTCGTCGATTACTTTGCGCGCCGTCGGTGATCGCAAAGGTATGAAAAACGGGAATTTACTAAAGTAGTCAGTAATGACGAGCACGTACTCTTGTCCATTACTACTCCGAGGAAGTGGTCCAAAAAGATCAGCACTGATCATCTGCCACGGCTTGGTTATAATCGGTCGGGCTCCCATCGTTCCGGCGGGATATCTCGGCTCCGGTTTCACGCTAGTACAAACAGAACACTTCCTTACATAACGACACACATCCGCTTTCATCCGCGGCCAAGTATGATTCTGTTGGATTTTGTTGTACGTTTTGTAAACCCCGAGATGACCTCCTGTCGTCGCGTCATCATGATAGCGACTTAGTAACTCCAACCGTTTTTCCTTCGGAACAACCAGTCTCCAACCATGGTCTTCAACACCTTCGTCCGCTTTTACCTTCTTAAAAAGTTTGCCCCCGCGCGTTCTAAAATTTGGATAACATAGTGGGTTGGCCAATACCTTCCGGATCATTTCCACGTACCATCGGTCCTTCGACGGTCGCTCGGTATCGTCCGCGTCCCCCAAGAGATTTATCTGCGCTGATGGTTCTACTGCCCGTGAAAGACAATCCGGCACGACGTTGTCCTTGCCCTTCCGATGAACGATGGTAAAGTCGTAATTCTGCAACCTCATGACCCAGCGCCCTAGACGACCCAACGGATCTTTTAAATTATTTAACCACAGTAACGAATAGTGATCCGTCACGACCGTAAAGTGGGATCCTTCTAGGTAGCACCGGAGTCGTTCAATCGCATAAATTACGCTCAGACATTCCTTTTCCGTCGTGCTATATCGTCTTTCCGCTGACAGTAGTGCGCGCGAGAGATAACTAATAACTCTCTCCTCACCATCGATCTCTTGAGTTAATACCGCACCTATGCCCACGTCGCTAGCATCGCACTGTACCGTAAAAGGTTTACTAAAATCCGGACAAGAAAGTATTGGTGCCCTTATCAGGACGTTCTTAACTTCCACGAAAGCTCTAGCACACTCTTCTGACCACACAAATCGGTTGCGTTTCCGCGTTGAGTTAGTTAGTGGTGACACCAGGGTGGAAAAATTCGGTATAAAACGTCGGTACCAACTCAGCATGCCAATTATTCGCCGAACTTCTCGGACATTCTTCGGCTGAGGCATATCAACGATGGCACTGACCTTCCGCGGATCTACATTTAACCCTTGACGGTTCACCAAATATCCCAAATAACGCAGCTCGGTTTTACAAAATTCGCATTTACTTTCTTTGAGAGTCAGACCGGCCTGTAACAGTTTCTGGAAGACGATTTCCAGCACCTTCACATGCGTTACAAAATCCGGGGTGCACACGATTATGTCATCAAGGTAAGAGAAAACGTAGGGCTCTAAGTCAGGTGTAAATAAACGATCTACCAAAGTTTGAAAAGTGCCCGGCGCCGAATGTAAACCGAATGGCATCCTCCGAAATTGGAACTGCCCCCTTCCCGGAACCGAGAATGCGGTCATGGGCTTACTCGCCTCGTCCATTGGTATCTCCCAGTACGCGCTTCGGATGTCCAAACTACTGAGATACTGCGCGTTTCCCAAACTATCTAGTATGTGAGAGATATTAGGCAACGGATACGTCTTCCTCTTTGACCGAGCATTCACCCCACGATAATCGATTACGAAACGATAAGTTCCATCCTTCTTGGGAACCATCAGGTAAGGCGAATTCCATTCCGAATCAGCTCTTTCGATAACTCCCAGCGCCAACATCTCCTCTATCTCCTTATCTACGAGCTTCTGAATGAACGGACTGACACGATAACACCTAGAGCGCACTGGAGTAGCATCGTCGTGAAGTTCGATCTTGTGCTTAATCAAATCCGTGCATCCCAACGGTACATCCGAAATCTTTTCAAAATAAGACTTCACACACGCATCTAGTCTCGCTACCTGCACCGGAGTCAGATCGGTTTTAGTTTCGATGTTTTTCAACGTTAACGTAGGATCGTTCTTTACCTCGGCCGCATCCGCAAAGTCCCATGAGAGTTGTCTAAAATTCGGCACAATGCCCATCTCCATCCAAAAATTTATACCTAAGACCAACTCGTGTCGCACAGCCGGTACCACAAGCACCTCAAAAACAACCATCTTGTGCTTTAACCGAATCGGCACATTGACTGCCCCAACACAAATGATCTCGCTATCCGATGCTAAAGCACAACTATCCACCGTGGATTTGTGCATCTTCAACCCCATGGCCTCTAACCTACGCCAACCTGACAACCCCATAATTACATTACTGGCCCCCGAGTCTAATAAAGCAATAAAGTCGCTACCATAAATATTTACCGTTAACCGTGGACACTCGTTCTTATTGCCCATTGAGAAAATATAATCCAACGTTGCTTTCGTCGCTTGTTCCTCCGAAGACAGCTCGCGACCCTTTACTGCTGCCTTCGACCGGCGTTTCCCGATCTCAAACAATCTGGGCACGTAGTACGCGTATAACCTGGTCGTTTACAAGTGAAACAATGAATCTCTCTGACTGCTGTACAGTCACGAGATATGTGGCCAGGCTTCCCACATCGGAAACATTTCGATTTCAACCGTCGGTTCTTATCTATATCTTTGAAAGGCACCACAGGTGAAGTTGGTGGAACTGATCTCGACATGGTTTTAACCCGATTCGCTTCCGCGTGTTTGACCATATTCAACTTATGCCGCTCAAGCTCTTGGCAGTACTCTGCCAGCTGTTCCAGAGTATCGATGCGTTTGTCCCACAATCGGTCCTGATAATAAGGCAATATGTTACGTCGTACGCAGGATAGCCTATCCTGAAGGGATATCTTGCACGGTAAATATGTCTCGAGTTGTTCAAAACGTGCCAAGAACATTCCGATCGTTTCACCTTCCGACTGACGATAACTCATTAATCTCTCACGAGCTGTGCTTTCATAATCGATCGGCAAAAATTCCTGTCGCAACCTCGTGCACAAATCCCCCCAACTAGCAACCCTACTTTTGACCATCCTATACCATACAAGCGCATCCCCCTCGAACAACATCTTTGCGTTTCTTAGCAAATCCGGCTCGGAAATGTCTTGCATAAGTCGCCGCTCTTCTACCTCCTGGACAAATTTACAGACCGCTAATTCATCGCTACGGTCACCATTGAATTTAATATTCCACCCGCTAATTAGTGAAGTGAGATCAGGCGAATTTACCAACCGATAACATGGCGCATTAGATGAGGACGAAGCAAAAGGACTCGACATCGTAATCAAAGTCGCATCTGGATCCGGTGTTTGAACCATTTTTGTGTAATACTTTGCTCGGATATCATAATTTTCAAAAGCTTTATTTAACGCAACAGTTAACGTCCCTTTCAGTGGCACAAGCGTATCCTCTACATCACCGACCCGATTTAAACGACCCTTAAGATGTGTCAACTTGGTGGCCAGCTTTGCCATCACTGTGTCGTTAATGACTTCCCTGAACAATTGATGAACCTCCTCAAGACCCTGCTGACAGTTCGCCAATTCGTCCCCCGCGTCGAGAGTTATCGGCGATTCAAACAAAACACCGTTCTTCTCCAGGCCTAAGCAGAATCTTACGTTCATCGCCATATCCTCCAGAGTTTCCGAACCTTTTACGACAGTGCCACGAATGCCTAGCTCATATGCGATTTCGTTTTTTGTTAACCAATCAACATTAAGCTCCATCGTAAATTCCTCAAAACGAAATCAACCGAAATTTAACTAGAGATAACACCGTACCGACAAAACTTTACAATTTTTAAAACGCAACTAACAATACTTTACACGACAATTTGCAGACCTGCACTTACCCGGATGTAAAATGGTCTGCCTAACTTGAAGGGATTCTTTCCTTTCCACAACTCTCCAAGTTAAAAGAAAATCCACTGGATAACTTCCCAAGCCGCAAGGTGGTCTTACTACTAAGGTACAGCTCCAACACCGCGGCAAAACGCTACTCAGCTAGAAGATAAAGTAATTAGCAAGTTATTCTTGCCAATTCCTCCACACTTCAAAGTTTTGTAGGGACTATCCAAAATTCACAATATTATTA
This sequence comes from Diaperis boleti, assembly GCA_963583935.1. Taxonomy (NCBI): domain Eukaryota; kingdom Metazoa; phylum Arthropoda; class Insecta; order Coleoptera; family Tenebrionidae; genus Diaperis; species Diaperis boleti. The sequence goes on from OY757242.1 coordinate 14,409,043, forward strand.
CACTATCCCGGTTGACGAGCCCCCAATTTATTACAACCTAAATTGCTGTAATGCCCTGACAAAATTGAGAAGTGTGGATGGTGACACAAGAAATACAGCTAAATCCCCAAAATCATATAATGAACAAATAAAAATAATACAGATACTTCCAACAATTATACAATATTAAATAACGTGGTAAAATAGAAATTATAATGACTGAATAGAATAGCAAGTTGAATTAAACAATAAATTACGAAATGAACGTTGAAAATAATTAAAAATAAGACTAGTTAAATAGTGACTATGGCTCTTTACCTAGGTTAAAATTACATTAAGGAGATTACTGAACTTACAAAATTTAAGTGAACGCTAATATAACAAAACTAGGTGAATTGATAACACAAAAAAATACAATAAAAAAATCGTCTATTACTTATCTTCTTGATTAATATGCTAGTTTTGGAGCTGTCCTGACACCTTACTTTTACTTTCTGGCGTATCCTGCGAGTCTGTAAAACTGCAACTCCTGCGGGTCCTTGGGAAATTTCACCAGTTTCCACGTGAACTAAACTATGTGCGTTCAGGAAAGAATTTCCACAGCCAAAATCCCTTGATGGTGGTACAATAATCCTAGTATAAGTGCTGGTGAATTTGCCTATCTGATTTAAAGAAAATAGTCAAGGTCTGCACGCAATAAAATGGTTTCTCTTACCTCTTTCCGAAAATTCAACCTTTAACGATTTATCCGCTTAAGCGATTAGTTATAGAAATAACCCACATTCAACGATACTTAACCGTTAACGCGTTTTTCCTGGACGCAATCCCTTTTACCAGGAGTAATTTTTCGTTGAACGTGTACTCGTTAAAGTCTCGAACGAAAAAGAAAGAATCTCGCCGGTACTGCAAAACCTATCGTTTTTTGTATATGCCGGTTATCTCTACGTAGATGCGTTCCAGCGGTGGTGAATGCGCGGCAAAATCAAATTGTAACAGTAGCTATTTTAATATGTCTTTTAATTATTTCTTTGTTTCTTGCTTTTTGTTCTTCGCATTTGGATTTCTCTAGTGTTCTTTTATACTGTTCCAATTTTTGACATTACAAAAAACTTGTGGACGCAAAAAATGAAGGATGCTCTCGAATTTAATCAAAAATGCATTGCTCCCGAATTATTATATCTACAGCACACATAATATACAGGGTCTATTAGAACTGGCGGACCAAAATGACACGGTGAATTCACGATCTTCTGGGACTAATTGGAAAAATGTTTTAAAAAATCCATATTTAATAGTGATCAGAAAATGAACGATTTAAACTAACCAATAGTGTTGCGTTACGTGTAAATTAGTTTCTCCTGCTTTATTTGTAACTAAGCAATGCAGATGCGTCATGAGAATAAATGACTAAATTTTCATACAAGAAGTCTCGTATAGCACGCAATGACTTATCTGGAGAAATATAAACGGCAACCATAATAATGAACTGATTATCACCAGAGTGGCAACGACTTATACACACATCGCCGATACCAGAAACAGTAGCATTAAACATGCTGGTGTATTTCGCATGCAGATCCATATAATTTGTGCAATAATGAACTGTGTTCATATTTTGATAAATAGCTACTCCTCCCGCTGGACGATTATTTCTTCTGAAACAGAGAGAGGGGAATATTACCTCCTCTCCTACGCCGCACCGGCGCGGCGGTCTACCCTCCCTCCGTCTTACGAATTTTCGATCAAGCCACGTGTCCTGACGCGACTTTAACATTTTTACCCATCCCAAAAAGTGCTCACTGCCGCTAAAGAAGTTTTCACTTCAAAAAACAAACCAAAGAGAGTAACATGATCAAAAAGACTAGAGAGCAAGGGGGACTAAAAAACTGAAACTAAAGACTAAGAATAGTTATTTATTATAGTGTGGAATGTGGAATGTAATAACAATGCAAAAATATTTCAAATGCATCCATAGTTACGATTGGTTAGTTTAAATCGTGTTTCTGATGTTAAGTTACGTGTAAATTAGTTTCTCCTGCTTTATTTGTAACTATGGATGCATTTGAAATATTTTTGCATTGTTATTACACTGACGTAATTTTTTAGGTTATTTCTCATTAAAATTTTTGACAAGTTTATTTAGGATCAACAAAATAAAATAATAAACTCAATCTAAATGAGTGCATTTTTTCGTCTTTAAGAATACGTTCAACAGAAGAGGTGGACATATCAAGATTTCTAGCCACAACACTAATGTAGTCTCGTTTCAGGTTCCTCTTCAAAAATCACAATAACCGCTTCCTCATTGTGAACGGTTCTCGCAGTTCTTGGAGCACCACCAACCTCCCTTCTGCATACTTTTAAATTATCAGATTCTCTTACCTTTGTACCAATCTTAAAATAACATTTCTGCTAGGTTGTTCCCTATTTGGAAAACTGCGTACTCCTGAACCGTCGCTGTTGCGCTGTGATTACACTCTCCATATAACAGGACCATATCAAAATATTCCTCCGGATTAAACATAATTATAATTATTAAATGAAATGAAAGCCCAAATCAACGTTTTGAATGACGTTTATAACTGTCACAAATACTTTATTATGACATAATAGTCATTATGTTTTTCAACAATCAAATTTGTTTCTATAGTTAAAAAAACATTTTTAAGGTAATTTTACATCTACAACGCGATTGGTCAATTAAAAACGTTCTTATTTCAAAATCCAACAAAGATCTTTTTTTTTTAGTTTTTTTCTCATCTCCAGAAGATCGTTTATCCATGGTATCATTTTGGTCCACCAGTTCTGATAAACCCTGTATAATATTCGAGATATTCCTGGAAGAAATAAATAAGAAAGAAAAACGAACGCCAAAGTTTCAAAAAAACCTGCAACGGTAAAAAAGGCTAAAAATCAATAACAACAAACACTAACGAGCCTAAGTAAACTAAATCGTCAAAGAAAGGAAAAAACTACTCTACTATGATTGGTCAACTTTGTCTTTTCTCGGTTATATACATAAAATGGGATAATATTTCTTTTATACAATTTACATCGGTATTTTGGTCCATTTTCTCTCTGGGAAGAAATTTCTGCATTTCGCATTATTGGCATGTTTTATAGATGTTTACAAAATGTGATTTTTTGATTTTTGAAATCAAATAATGATACAGAACTAGCAGACTTCCAATATCAAATAAAATACATCACGATACACGATATACCTATGTCCGGGAAACTTCCACATTTCCTCCTGTATATTGCAATAAACAACACTATTTGTTTTTATTCATATGTGACATTACATTAGGTGTTTATTAACTTATAAAAAAAAAGAATTGAAAGACATTGTCAAGATCAGTGCAGCAGTGGCCGAGTACAGACCTGGCATATAACGTAAAACCATTGTGATAAGTAAAAGTGTCGAATCGGCTGATCGAACTGGCTGAAATCTTGAAATGTGTGCGTCCAGTTCATTCCATAAAGCAGGAAATATCACAAGCCACTGACAAAACCGACTTGGCGGACTGCACTTTGATAGCATAGGACAAATGTTTGGACTTGCACGAGTCGGAAAGAAACAGAAGAATTTAGCTCCACCCCCCTGTTGACGTGTTTTTTATCTGGGACAGCGTGTTTCGGCTTACTTTTTGACGTTAATACCGCCTTAAGGGGGTTTCAGTCGCGACGAGAAAACACAGTTTCAGGGGTGTCGCATATAAGATCCTACGTATTTTTCACTTAACTTACAAAATATATTTTATAATGATTAGATTCAGAAAAGATGCATCTACACAGCTCTTGGCTTTGTTTTTGAAAATTTTGCGAAAAAATATATTTTTTTAATTGTTGAAAATACGCAATCTTCGTGCGCGCTTTGTAAGCGCTGTCGAACTAAATTCGTTCAAATTACACAAGAGTTGTGTTAACAAGATATTTTACAGGTCATCTACGGCAAAATAATCCTATTTAAGAAAAAAATGACTTTGTAATTTCTTATATTCAAAACTGTTACATTCTGCTTCTTGCCAGAATTTCACCAGTTTGAAGGCCCCCTACTCCGCAGGCCAGGGCGTGGAGCAAGTTTTCCATGAGATAGAGTGATACAGCAAGTCAAATAAGTTAAGCGTGCGTAGTGATGGCAAACCTGTGTAAAACTTGAGTGGACGATTGTTTTGTTTGGAATACTCTGACAGGTTTTTTATTTCTGAACTGCAATCTATTTAGATTTTTGTTTTAGTCGATATTTTTATGAAATGATATTATTACTATTCCTTACAAAATTAGGGAACGAATATTAGTCCAGTCAATCCATTTTTTTTCGGTATGTGTGGGGGACGACGGTACCCTGAATATTGTGTCCCGAGCGATTCCGGTTCCGTCGCCGGCGGGAGCGGGGGTTGAAGGTACGATTTTGCGGTTTTTCGCCTATACATGTCTGTACCATTACAATAATGTTGATATGTCCGTATTTTTTGTAAAAAGAGGTTTTATAATTTATATGTCAGTTAGAACATTCAAAACAAGTTAGCAAAAGTTGATATGTCTCCCATAATAATTGGAGGGGCGGTTATATAAATTTATTCCCAAATAAATTAGCAGGTGTGTTTATGAGATTTCAAAACCACGGCATCGTACGCAAAATTTTCTTTATCAAAATGAAAAGCCTATACAATTTTCTATAACTTTGTTCCTCCAATGAATTCGTATTATGTATACCTATCCGTAAAGAAATAGTAATTTATGTATCGAGGCCGTAAAAATTATCTTTTTTGAACGCATCTGTTGTTTGTGATTACAAAAGAATTGAAAAATTTGGTCATAATTTTTTTTTTGTCGATGATTACCAAAAAGGTGTTTGTATGGTCTCTTTTTTTGTTTGTGTGTTTTATTTAGCTTGCCTTGTTTGTGTCTTGTGTGGTTCAAATCTAGTGCTATCCATTTTTTTTTTTATAAACAATTGTCAATGTCAAAATCATCATCTAAAAATATGTCCTTCCGGACCGAGCTTTATAGTAGACACTATTGAGGTTATGTTCATAGATGTCAAAGTGGTTGACCACTTATCATGAAATTGCATGGTGCATATGACCACGACAAAATAAATGTCAGAATTTGACATTCAATGTGACCAACCAAAAATTACTGTTGCTTAACATGACCACATTTTGACAATTGTTTATAAAAAAAATGGATAATAATTGATATTCTACCCTCTTTCTGTTGACCGATTGATCTAAAATTTGGTACACACCTTTAGTTCTGATGACAATACAATTATGTATATTCAGTGTCATTGTAAATCAAAAATGGCCGCCGCTACAAAATGGCAGATTGCATTTTTTTTTTCAATCCCCTCAATATGGGTATCAAATGAAAGGGCTTAACTACTAGAATACAGTACACCACGAAAAAATTCAAAATTCAAGATGGCCGTCACCACAAAATAGAGGATTACATATATACATATTTTTCAATCCCTTTAATATGGATATATCAAATGAAAGGGCTTATAACAAGTTGGAGACAATACACCATGAACAATTTCAAAATCCTAGATGGCCGCCACCACAAAATGTCGGATTACTTTTTTTTTAGTTTTCAATCCTCTCCTCTGTTCCCCAGCTTGAATTATCGTGCCTCAGGTATTAAGTGGGTATTATAAAATATTTGGGCGATTGAACTGGTCTTCGTAGGGTTCTTCTCAAATGATTTGAGCATTGTCATTTTGCTGTAGTTGTAAATAGCAGAACTAGTGTCACACCCCATGAAGCCATGTGTGAACAGAATGTTCCCACTAGATTGCCTGGACTATAATAGCAAATTTTTGTTTTCGGTAATACAACTGGACCGACGAAACAAGATGAAGATGTACACCATTCTCAACAACATATTTTTCTTTACGAATATACATAATACTTCATTTTGGTTCATATTACTAACGTTCACTATCAATAAATGTTTAAAATTTTGTAGTACATACTTGTTTGGTTAATAACTCACTCCCTTGTCTCCATATCTTCTTATCATAAATCAGCTTACATTGTCGATGTGGTCGTATATACATGATACTTATGAAGTATAATATAGCATTTATATAAGAATACATGATATCTTTGTTGAGAAATATTTGCAGCAGCCGTCGCGTCGGCCAGTTAGGAAACCCAAAGGGTCGTAAAACATTTACCTGACTGGCGGCGCTCACGCCCGCAAGTCAGTCGAAAGCGAACTCTCAATCAAACATCAAGTCAAAATCCAACTCTCAATCAAACAACAAGACGAAAACGAACTCTCAATCAAATAACTAGTCGAAAACGAACTCTCAATCAAACAACTAGTCGAAAACGAACTCTCAACCAGGACACGGTTCCTTTATTCAAATTCAGTACACAACCAATCCGGGAGAAGAAACGTTCAACATCAATTTGCAACTATTCGTAATATACAAGTTTATTAAGTTCGCGAGTGTTTCAATACAAATCCAAAACATATGGTCCTTCGAGTAACACAAATTTACCCCAATTCATTACAATCTTAGTGTGTAATCTTAGAGAAACGTCGGAGTTGCTAGAGAAAAGTGAAAAAGATATTTATCAAGAACTTAGAAATTTAGTCAAAGTTTTCAAAATTCCATAACTTTTTACCGGTTGAAGATGATTAGTATAAATGTATCACGAATCTTGAAGAAAACATAATTATACACTTTTCGTAAAAAGTGAAGAGGTAATGAGCTAGAGTGAAAAGTTTGATGGAAAACGTGAGGTGCCACAAAGTTTCTCTAAAATTTCTCACTTTCAAGAGCCCGCAGCTCGAAAACGGTTCGAAATTTTTTAGAGGCTTTTCATTTTGATAAAGCAACCTCATAGCAACCTTTTGCGGATTATTTTTGATTAAATATATTAGGTAGCTATATTTACCGATCCATTTGAGCGACAACAATTTTCCTAGAAAAAGGACCGTTTTCGGAGGGTGCCAAATTTTTTTCGAAAAGCTTCCGGAACCAGAAATGGGTTCTTTACCATGATTAGACGTCAGTGTGACTCAATGTCAAACTTTAAACTCATTGCAGAAGAGAACTGAAGGCTCAATCCCAGTTCTGACATCGCGAGGGGGCTTGAAAAAACAGCCTCCATTTGGGGATACGAAAAAAAAAGTCGACTCCAATAATCACAATGAAATATTCCTTATTTAAAAATTTGGGGAGCTATAACAAAAAAACATTGTTTGTTACACGTACCGAAAAAGTTTTTGCGGAAACAGAAACCATTCGTCCGCAAAGATATAGCTATTCTATCTTAAAGTTACGAATATATTTATTTAGGTATTTACATTTATAATATGTATAATACCTTGATTTTGTTTTTAATAATTATAATAATAAAAACGTACAATCATTATGTCCCGAACGATATTGAGTCCGTTGTGGAGAATGAGGTGCCGAATCTACTGGAACTATTCGTTTTCCACCGTCAGGCAGATATCAGCAAACAAGCCTGACGTGGTTCTGCTGGACCGCTCCTCCAAGCAGGTGTTTGTAATTTAATTCTCGGCTCCTGCCGAGAATAACATCTGCATCAAGAAGGAGGAAAAATGGACGAAATATCAAGACCTGATGCTGTTGAATGCGGTCAAGCTGGTCCTTCTGGTAAATGGGTGCATGGGAGGCATCAAGGGTTCGTTCCAATCTCGAGATAATATCGGCCTGCCGAAAGCCGGCAGAAGCTCTTGCGGCCGTAATGCAGAAGGCAGTTATCTTGGGGTCGTTGCGTTTGTTCAGGACACATAATTCTCGGTATTCGTAGTTAATCAACTCATGGTTTTGGGGAGTGGCTACGATGTGCGATTAAAACATCTGACCAGCAGGGAACTTCGTGAAGGTCGGAATCAATTTAAAGAAAAAAATACAATCATTGAGGGGTCGGTAGGAAAACATGATACGTCACAAAGTCATATTTAGGAGAAACATTACTTAAATTTGTTATTAAATTTATTTAAACAATATTGATATCAAATAATCAAATTAATAATTTGTAATCGAGTTATCCATGACTGTGTAAATTTGGAAGACAGCAATGTATTTCGATAGAACCCAAGGTTGACTCGATTACGCCCAGCTAGAAATGCCCAAAAATATACATATATTTAATTAAAAGAAATATACTTTATTTCTTACTTCTACCTAAAGTGACATTTTTCGGATTATTTATATAGTATATATGTATTATAGTATATATATTAGGGCCGATTTCACCAACATCCGTTAAACTTAATCATCTGTTGCTATAGTTTTAACAAACGTATATACCTATGCAGTTATTTATCAGTTAAAGTTAATCGATGTTAGTGAAACCGGTCCCGGAGATGATTCAAGTCACCCTTTATTGTTTTTAAATTACATACATAAATTAATATTAAAAACAATCAAAAACTTGTACCTATGTATTTGCCAAATATCCGACTTTGTGGCACCGGTTTTACATTAAAATCTGGAAATGTCTTTTCAGACTGAGGTAACTTATACTGCAGTTTTTTTTTGTCGGAAACAATCAAAGAAGATAAACAGAAGTAGCCGACATCGAGAACAGTGCAGTTAGCCAGATGCAGTTAGCATATAAGGTAACTTGTAGCAGAGAGCTAGCGTCACTTGGGCAACTGAGACGCAGATTTTTCCAGTAAATCAAATGTATAATGAACACACACACGGTAATGTCATCGTATTATAATTAGTTGGTCAGATAGAAAATGCCGACAAAGACAAGATATTCAGTTGCTTATAGGCAAAACAGAGGTAGAAGAAAATTTGACACGCCCTTTAGTTGACGTGCAAATTTTAGATAGGATGTGATCCGATTGTTTGAGTGGACTGAAAATGCCCCTAACATATAATGAATTTTATTCCATACTTTGTACGTGAAGATAAACTTTTGTACCTACCTCTTTTTAACCATATTGCGCGCATGGAGGAGTGAGATTTAGCGTAGTTAAAGTTTATGTGCACAAATATATTTTATCGTTCGACACTCAGAATTTTCAAATTTTCGCTTGTGTAAACACTCTCTGTCATGAAATAATGAAAATGACAGATCAACGTCAAACTGTTTTTATGGATTTTAAGCAATTTAAAGGTTTTCCGGGGTTGTGTCAAACGATAAAACGTTGTATGTATTACACTTACAAACCCCTTGTGGCATAAAGTGTCCAATTTACACAGAAACTCGTATAATACACTACTATTTCAAATCTTCCTTTTTCATAGGTATTGCAGGGAATTAGGGCAAACAACACTACCTATGTGTGTTGTATCTACAACACACATAGTAATAATGGAGGATATAAATTCTAGAATAGAATGGAAAGATGGTCAGGAGAAGAAGAAGAAGATACATTAATTGATAATAATAGACAAAGATTAATTGACATTAGCAGGGAAAATGATTTAGCAATAATAAATACGACGTAGAAGCCCCATGAAGAGAACGAGCCGTCAAGAAATGAAAAATCCTTATCGGTTACATGATGATCAACGATGAACAACATAATTATACAGGATATAAGGGTAAATATGGGAGCAGAACTTGTAAGTGACCATTACCTCCTACCAAGTAAGAGGAATATCACAGAACAGAAAGTGAAAAAGGAGGTATGTTAACAACAAAGACAACTTTACAAACATGACAGTATATTTCCATACATTTTAAATAATTATTGTGTTTTCTTACATTTGAATCACACATCTCGAAAATGTTATTAAATACAGAGAGATCGAAAACTAATAAACAAGTTGACTTTGTTATATTTGACATAATTATATTAAACTACGACAACCGGCTCTCCGTTCGTGACCAGTTTTGACTAATTTCGTTTTCGATCTCTCTGTATTTGAAAATCATAGAAAATACTAATTGCTTACATTTATCGTATATGTATAACAAAGAACAATTAATATAAAGAAAGCAAAGGGAAGATAAAAAGATATTTTAGCGTTTACGGATTCGCAAACAATACAAAATATATAAATAACTTAAACAAAAAACAAAAATAACAACTTGTAAAATTAGAAAGAAGCTTAACATTGCTTTTTGTTTGGGATGTTAAATGGTTATGTCCACAAACATCAATACAAAATATAGCATAGATATAAATAAAAACAAGAAAACGCTTATCGGTTTATTAATTTATGAAGGATCGTGTGCGTCTTTAACCACCAGATTTATTTTTAAACCAGAATTTCCCCATTTTATTCTAGAAATTATTTAATAATAGATATATTCAGTATTCACAAAACAAGTAGTAAAAAGAAGCAAAAAACCATATAATATATTATGATTGTTATAATAAAGAAGTTAAAATTAAAGCAGTTCGAAGGTAAATAAACTTGAAAATCCCAACAACGATTGAACAATGTTTAATACTTGAATATCTCTTAATCCAGTAATTTTTCAATGTTAGAAGAAATGAGGTACAAGGAACAGTCCTGTCCACTGTGATTATGTATGCGTCTTATATTTTTTATACCACTATTTATTAAACAATGAATTACTTTTCTGGACAACTGATTATTGCATTTGATGTTCTTTACGGAGCAAAATGAATTAAAATACTTTTCTTTTGAATGCCATCCTTAAAAAATGATCACAAATGATAACAACAAACAGACTGAAAGCGCGAAAAATTTAAAATATTTAACAAAACACTAAAAACACTAAAAAAGTTTTTTCCGCTTTCCAAATTTTGCCGCCCTAGAAAATTTGCCGCCCTGGGCACTAGCCCCGACTGCCCCTAGTGTAAATCCACCACTGGGCGTTCGTCTTCTGTGGCAGAACCTTACATTGAAGATTCCTTAGAAAAGAAAGATAAAGTATCGAATTTAGTCATCGGAGGAACGGAAATTTTCGCGTCAACATCTTTGGCTTCTTCTGAAGAAACCCATTTCACCTATTTGTCATTACAGGTATCATAATAATAAAACTATCTAGAACCAGTCCGCTAAAGAAGCATTTTGCGGATTCTAATTATTAGTTTCTAAAGTTTGGAGAGCGTGTACCAAAATAATTGAATCTAATCAGATGTTAATATCGTCAAGTGGGGGTGAGTCAATTTGTGAGATTTCAATAATTTGATAATTTTCTCATGTCCGCTTGCCACTGCCCGGTGTAGTGGTGTATGACCGCGGTTGTCAGTTAGATTAATTTGTATATCATCGTGCAATAATAGCTCACTGACAACATCTTCATGTCCTTTTTTAGCTGCCAAGTGCAATGGTGTACGAACGTAACCATCAGTTCTATTAATTTTTACATCTTTGTGCTCTAATAGGACACGGACAACTTTTTGGTGTCCTTTTTTAGCTGCCCAGTGCAATGGTGTACGATCGACTTCGTCAACTGAATTAATTTGGGCACCACGTGATAGCAAAAACCTGACAACTTTGTCATGTCCCTCTGCAGCTGCAAAGTGCAATGGTGTAACACCGTCAGTTGTATTAATTTCTACATCTTTGTACGATAATAGAACACGGACAACATTTTCGTGTCCTTTTTTAGCTGCCCAGTGCAATGGTGTACAGCCGAATTCGTCACTTAGATTTATTTGGGCACCACGTGACAGCAAAACACTGACAACTCTGTCATGTCCCTCTGCAGCTGCAAAGTGCAATGGTGTAAGACCGTAAACGTCAGTTGCATTAATTTGTACATCATTGTGCGATAATAGGTCACGAACACGATCTTCGTCTCCTTCTTTAGCTGCCCTGTGCAATGATGGTGTACCATCGTAGTTTTCAGTTGCATTAGTTTCTACAGCATTGTGCGATTTTAGCTCACTGACAATATTTCTGTATTTTTCTGTATCTTTTTGAACTGCCCAGTACAATGGTGTACGACCGTAGTTCTCACTTGCATTAATGTTTATATCATTGTGCCCTAATAGGGCACTGACAATACTTTCGTACCCTTTTTTAGCTGCCCAGTGCAATGGTGTACGACCGTTGATCTCACTTGCATTAATGTTTATACCATTGTGCCCTAATAGGGCACTGACAATTCTTTCGTACCCTCTTTCAGCTGCCCAGTGCAATGGTGTACGACCGTAGTACTCAGTTGCATTAACGTTTACATCATTGTGCTTTAATAGGGCAGTCACAACAGTTTCGGATCCTTTTTTAGCTGCCCAGTGCAATGGTGTACCACCATATTTAGCAGTTGCATTAACGTTTACATCCTTGTGCGATAATAACTCGCTCAGAACGTTTCCATGTCCATTTTTAGCTGCCCAGTGCAATGGTGTATAAACATATTTGTCAGTTGCATTAATTTTTACATCTGGGTGCGATAATATGGCATTGACAACATCTCCATGTCCATATTCTATTGCCACGTGCAATGGTGTTCTATCGTATTTGTTAGTTGCATTAATGTTTACATCATCGTGCGATAATAGCTCACTGACAACATCTTCGTGTCCGTGTTCAGCTGCCACGTGTAATGATGTACAACGGTTATCGTCAGTTTGATTGATTTTTGCTTTATGTTCAATTAAAAATTTTACAATCTCCAAATGTCCTTTTGATGAGGAAGTGTGAAGTATAGTTTTACCATAAAGATTCCGTATGTTTATAACTTTACGTAAAGTATCAGACCTATACAAATTAGCCTCGAACAAGTTGATAACAAGTTGATAATCGTGTTCGGCGGCATAATTAATCATATTTATCACAATCAATTGGTCATCTGATTCAATTACTGTGTTAAATTTACTCATTATTAGCATCTCTACGGCAAGGCATTCAGATTTTCTGCCGTATTCTAGTGGAGTCAGTTCGAAAAGCTCATCCACTTCCAACGTCTCATACTTCTCAGTCAAATATTCCACAGTTCTGAGGTAATCATCAGATTCTTTTGTGTCCTTATTAATGGTATCCTTTACTACATAATTTTCATTCTCATAAACGATATTTAAGAATGGATGTCTCGTGCCCCGAGAACACGCTAAATGTAAAACTGTACGGCCAATTTTGTCCCTTTCTCGTAATTCTTCGTCACTATATCCTTTCAACAAATCAAATCTTTTATTCAAGAACGCCACATGAGCGATAGAATCTTTGGCAAATATTAGATCAAGAAAAAAGCGAACGTTTACAAACTGTGAGTCAAAATAAATTTTTTCTAAAATATATTTTACTTCCTCTACATGCTCGGTTATATAAAAGGCGACTAAATACTCAGCAAAAGATTTGTGAACAAACTGTACAGTATTATCGTTCACAACTGATGGTAAGTATAAACCTATGTTGAGTTTTCTTTTTGGAATTTTCAAAAGTTTCAAACTTTCCAGTTCGTTTATGAAGTCTTCAGGGCACACATCTTTCAGTGCAAATGTTGTATGAGCATCCAAAATTTTTTCTTTTAATTCTAATAAAAGATCTTCATCGTCATTCAGAATTATAATTTTATCTTTGAAATATATCTTAAATTTTTCTTCAATAAAATAATGATACAGATCTGCCAACGAAAATTGTGAGTGAAAAAAGTCAGCACTTTGTCTTTGTAGAATAAGTTCTGTAACCATGTGTAGTTGCAGCGGAATTCTTAGGATGCTATTATTGTCAATTAAGACAAATGTCGAACGTATCTTCTCAATTATAGTTTCCACTTCTTGGAATTCCGTCAGTCGTTGTGTAATATAATCGTTCTGTTCTTCAATTTCAAGTGGCATTAAATTTCTACAAAAAATACGAAACTGCGATTCTAAACGATGTTGTAAATGAGACCGACTCGTTAGCCATTGAACTTGATCCTTAGCAAACTCGTCAATGATTTCAAGCATTTTTTCTAAATATTTTGGAATCTCATCTAAAGCATCCCATACGTATATCAACTTATTTTCATCAATGCACATTTTGAGAAAATCTTTTTCCCTCTTTCCGATATCCTTAAACTTTGAATCTAAAATAAATTTCTTCAGATTGTTCATGTTGCTTTTCGCATTTTCTGAAGTCTTAATAAATTTTGAAACATCTGAGGGTTCTATAATAACCGTACACAGTTCTGGTCGATTACAGTTTTTTAAACTTTTCGTTAATTCTGACTTACCCATCCCTGGATCAGCAATTATTAAATTTATGTTATTTTCTGGTTTGCAAATCCACAGGTCTCTTTCTTTTACAACATCAAAAGCTCTATATGATTTATCTTCCTCTGTTAACTCGCAATTGTTTGTTATTTTATATTTGTTGAATTTCTCAATTTCGTCATTACTTCGAATCCATTCAAATTTGCAATCATTACAAGATCGAAAGTGGTAAAAAAATTTTATGCCACGTTTATTGAAAATTTCTTGAAATTCTGTTTTACTACATATATTTTCATGCAAAGAAGCATTTCTACCCAAGCCCCATTTCTGTAATTTTGTTTTCAGTTTTTCGATATTTTCTACATTGTCAATTAATACAAAGGTGTCGCTGTCAACGAGTTCAAAAAATTTTGGACCAATAATGTTACGCGTTAACCGTCTCTCAACATAAGGTTTTTTCAGAGTCTCTTTACTTCCTGCAATATTCCACGGACCTTCTACCATTCTTAATAAGTCGTCTGTTTTTATAAAGTCCAAAAATCCTTTGTATTCTTTGATTAAAACTTTCAACGTAACTGCATCTTTCCCTTGCAGCGAACATGTGAAATTTTCGACGATATTCGAATATTCATTGTGTTTATTTTTAAGATCAGATAATGTCTTAAATTGAACCTTATCTTTTATACAAGTTTGATCAAGATTTTCGGTGAGAACAATAAACTTTTTGCCTGGACATAACTTAATTGCTTCGGTTACCGTGGAATCGTAGGTCACAATCAAGGGACAGATATCCATCAACCAGAACAATGTACAAACTAATTTTGGATCCATTTCATCAAAACATTTATAACTTTTACCAGAAATATGAAATTCATTACATAATGTATTCATTTTTAATAATATTGGACTTGTGATGTCAGGGTGATCCCAAATCTTACAAATTTTCTCGTATGAGTTTTTATCAAAAACTGTGATGTCAAAAGCGACAATGGCATCAGACAAAAATTTAGAATTATGAGTATTTTCATTCTTCAAATCAAACGGTTTTATTCGTTTATTTAATAGATGGACAGCAATTGCCAATTGTACCCATTTCTTACTTAGCATTTTTTTTGATTTGTCTTTCGCAAACCATTTTGAAATTACATTAACAAATTCTCTAAATTCTGTTTCATCACAATGAAACTGTTTTTGAAAATGTTGCATTACTTTTCTTTCAAGAGTTTCAAGTTTATCCTGGCCGACGACCAAATAGAAATGTTCAAAGAATGTTTTAATCTTTTCGCTAGAATCTCCTACATTTACATTGTTTTCAACAGAAAATTTAAAACAAGAATTATTAATATGATCTGATATTTTAAAAATACTGGTTGGTTCTACTTTCGAAAATTTAATATTTATATCAACACCATCAAGTTTCACTTGGAGTCTCTTACCCTGCTTTATATTACATTTGCAGTTGGTATATAAAATAAATTTAATTTCCTTATCGAAACCGAGATTTTTAACGGAATTATAGTATTTTTCCAGACTAAAATCTCCTTTTTCCTTCGCTATAAGTTGCTGTTCTAAAATTGTTTTCGTATTGGAACTATGCTTCAACTGGTAGCACAATGTTTCCTTTTCGTTCTTCTTATTCTCCACAACCAAAACAATGTCATCAAAATCTCCATAGTCGGGATTATTTGAAGAGAGGTGAAATTGACTTATATCCGAATTATCTACTACTCTTAGAAGTGCATTCACAATGTTGTATATTTCGTAGGACTTTCCCTTGTCTATGGTACCAGGGCGTGGTTTGAACTCCTAAAGCAAATAAAAATAAAATTAAAAATTATTGTCAACCGTAGTGTGACTTTAAATAAATTTTAGTTAATATGAACCCAGGCAATGTCAGAAAATGAGGGAAATAACTAGAATAGAAAGAATTGAAGAGGTGGATATAGAGATGATAACCAACATCCTCCGCGCTCAATACGGGCAAAAGAAGGATTCGAAAAGATGACGAAGAACAGCCAAAACAATGTTACAATCACAAAAATTTAAACAAATATTTGCTTTTAAGTACTGATGATCGTATTACCAAAAACATGACAAAATAATATTTTAATTACCGGTTGTTTCTTTTGAACACTGTTAGGCATTGCCATTCTTCATACAGTTGTGTGTCAATGGTACTTGGTACAGAATCAAAAGATTGCAATTTAATGTTTTCAATGGCCCGGTAGCAACTGGAAGTCTGGAAAACAAAATTTATTAATTGTTGTGTGTTCGAATAATAATTATTTAAATAAGTACAAATAAACAATTTTCATATAATTATCGACTAACTGAGCTGCTTTTAATTTGCAAATTCGTTGTTTTGTTATTTTGTAATTTTTACGATTTATTTTTATTTTAATTTTTATATTACTTCGTGTCCAATCTTCGCTAAAAGAAAAACAAATCATTTTTATCTTTCAAAGTCTAATTCTACACATAAGTTTATAATTTTTATGACGTAATTTTATTATTTAAGAATTTTTTCATTTAATGGTGTATTTCATTATCTAATCTTATTATTATTATTTAAATACAATGTCCCACAGGATAAATCTCAATTAATGGACAAGGCAAAAAACAAACACTAATGACAAACACATCGTTATTAATTCAATAATTAAGAGTATATCGCTCGAATCGCAGTTAATGATCTAACATCAAAATTGTTAGTCATTTGGTGCAATGGTGACCACTTAAGTATATTAGTTCTAGCCGCAGCCATTTGAAAAATATTGTGCTGTCTGTTGAAAAATGGAGGAACCCGCATGCCAATCCTGGACAACTGATCCGGACAGTCGATTTGGTTATGAATTAGTTTGTACAAAAATTGAATAGAAAGATATGTTCGTCTTGACGATAAGGAAATCATATTTAGGCGGCCGTAGAGAGGACCATTTGGACAACCCCTAGGCGGGTAGACACCATCAATTTTATAAACAACTAATTTTGCAAAACGACGTTGAATCTTCTCAAGAGAAGATATGTAACAATCATGATGCGGATTTCAAACAACACAAGCATATTCGAGACCGAACATATACATTAAATAGTACAGTAAGGATGTCGGAATTTCCAAAATACCTTGAACTTCTCATCACAAAGCCCAGACATTTATAAGCAGTATTTACAATCGCTTCATAATGGTCTCTAAAAGTAAGCTCATTGTCAAACATTACACCAAGGTCTTGAAAGCGGTTTGCTCTATCAATGGGATTTCCATTAATAGCATAGCCATACAGGTAATTATTCACTTTACGACTAAATGTAACAGCACAGCATTTGGAGGGATTCAAATTTATTTTTCTCACACCAATACAGCACTCTCTCGATATTATTTTGTAATATAATACAGTCATCCAATTCATTTATTCGATGGAACAATTTTAGATCATCTGCGAAAAAAAGGTACTCAACATCAAGATGGACAGTTATGTCATTAATAAACATCACAAAAAACAACGGACCAAGAACCGAGCCCTGGGGCACTCCGGACACTTGATTAAATTTTTGTGACCTGTAACCTTTATATTGCACATATTGATATCTATTCGACAAGTATGATTCAATGACGGCAGTTAGATTATCGGAAAATCCAAAAGATCCCAACTTTGATAATAATAGTTTGTGGTCAATACGATCAAACGCTTTTGAAAAGTCGGTGTAAATAACGTCTACTTGCTTACGACTATCAATGCTCTCCGAAAGATATTGTGCCAAACAGGTAAGATTGCTCACAGTTGTTCGATGTCTCATGAAGCCGTGTTGACGAATCGATATCATATTAGAAATATGATTATATGTATATAATTGAGTGCAAAACTATCTCAAAAATTTTTGCAAAATTATTTATTAAGGCCACAGGCCTATAATTGGATATGTCGGATTTGTCACCCTTCTTGAACACAGGACATACACGTGATATTTTCCAATGCTCAGGAAATGTACGACAGCGAAGAATGAGATTGAAGATGGCCGTGAGGGGACTAGCCAGAATATACTTGCAATCAGAAATCAGAAACGCAGGAATTAAATCAGGGCCAGATGTCATATTGGCCTTTAATCTCTTCACTGCTTTTATCACTTCATCAATCGTGATATTAGATATATTCAAAACAACAGGACTATGGTCAAAATCCATGGTATTCAAATTATTATTGGTCGTTGATGAAAATGAACTTGAAAAGTGAACTTGAAAAGTAGGCAGCAAAGCTGTCAGAAATACTCTGAGGATCTTACAACACCTTCCCTTTAAAACCCATCACATTGGGAGTTGAATTTGACAGTGATAACCTATTGACATATGACCAGAATCTTCTTGGATTAGTTTTTAAATCGTTATTTATACTGTTAAGATAATTGTTATACGCAGTCTCCATTTCTACTTTAAGTACAGATCTTAACTTTTTAAACTGGTTATAGCAATCGTTACTACCTACATTTTAAATTTCTTCCACAACCTATATTTTTGTTTTATCCTCACAATAATGTTTTTGTTAAACCAAGGTGGATATGAACCCGATGATTTGAGTTTTTTCGGTACATATTTGAGAAATAATTCATGCAATTGCTCGTAAAAAGAAAACACTGCCAAATTAACATCCGCAATGGGTTCCAAAAAGGTCCAGTCAACAACAGCAAGTTCGGAATATAACGCATTAAAGTCAGAAAGTCAGCTTTTCTAAAGTTAAACCCATCAACATTTATTGCATAAGATTCCACTTTTCTAGATGCAGTGAAAATAGTTTGAATTTCGAGGCCAGGATGGTAAGGATCCTCAGTGACGAGAGATTCAGTAGCACGAGACACTTTACAATTTCTGTTACTCAAGATAAGATCAAGAGCCCTGATCATAGTATTATATACGCAATTATACTGACGCAAATCCAAGTAGTTCAAAAAATTGTTAATTGAACAAAATTTTGTAGTGCCAGTACCAGTATTCTGACAGTGAATATACTCCGGAATATTAAAATCGCCCAAAAAATATAAGTCACAGCCAAGCAATATATTCAAGGACATAAGACAATCACATAAATTAACATAATCATTGCTATCACAGGACGGTAGGATGTAAATGACTAGAACGTAGATGTGACAAAAATTAATGTAAATCTTTAATAATAAAACGTCAATATGGCTGATATCACAGGTACTATCACAGATCGAAAATATGTCTATTTGTACTGCATTATACTTTTTTTGAAGAGCCACAAAAACACCTCCACCTCTTTTGTTATTACGTCGATCTGCTCTATAGACATCTATCCAAATTAAATAGTTCACCATCCTTAAGGCGAAACGCTCAGTCGCCTCAACTTTGGAACCGAATTACGGCTTTCATTGTTAGGGTATCTTAACGTATTGGGCATCAAAATTAGTAAAAAAAAAACCTTCATCACGGCAAAACGTTGTTTGTTCAGAAAAAAAAATTATTGCCAAAATGAGAAGCCAAAAATTTTTTTTCTTTAACAAACGTGTTGGTGCTTGATTTTTACTGATCTCTGTATTCGGTAAATGCAAGGTGTTTTTATAAATATTGAAAAATAAATTTGCAATTTGTTCCCAAAGTTTGCTAGTTTCAAGCAATGTTGGCGTGATTCAAGGTAACACAGGCCCCGCCCCTCAGCGGCAGGCAGACGTATCGACAGCTGACCGTATTATCTTTCGTGTGTGCCGCAGCTCGTTCTTAAAAAGATAACAAAATAGTAAAGTAAACAAAAACGGGCCAGTCGCCTTAATACCATCATGTAGCCAAGTTTCGGACAAAGCTATAATATCGAAAGTCACTTTTGAACTTTTGTTAGTTCATGACGTAATTTAATAATAATTCGCAATGTTGTTATATGTATTTCATTTAATATTCAGGTTTACAAACACCTACCAAATTTTAAAAATGGACTATAAATTAAAAGAAAATTAATTACCTCTTGTATGTGTCTATGTCTCTAGGTAATTGTGTTAATTGGGATTACAAAACCAAAGAAGTACTTCTTACTTGAGGGTCCCAAAGCTAGATCAGTTAGGATCCTGAAAAATAAAATCAAATTTGGAACCGTAAAGCGTAAAGAACAAATTGGGTGTATAATGGAGCAAATGGAGGCAAACATGAAATATATAGTTTTTAATCGGCATCCATGAGCTTTCCAATGATGTGTCGGATGACATCTTCCCATTTGAAAAAAAAATAAATAAAAAACTTAAGGGTGGTTACAGCCCCCTGAGTAAAAACAAAAGAAAGCTGATCAGGCTAAAAAGTGGCAATTTAAAAACAAAAATCGACGTGTTTTAGGATTTTTTCTCAAAATCAATTGTAGTGAAGATACTGAATTTATTCCAGTTAAACTTTCCACCCTGTATGTTTGCCGTCTTTGGCACGAAGGCAATTAGGCATCTCCCATGCAATTTTTAGGATTGTGCAGTCCGCTGCCAGATAGCTAAGTATTCCATCAAATTCTGTGTTCAGGTATCGTCGGATTTTCAGTAGTTTTCTTCTCGCGGTTTGTTTTTTGGTGGAACTGCATATTTTCTAATTCGTTTTTAAGTAGCAAAGGCAAAAGCAGGAAAAGCATCTTGAAAATAAACTCATCTTCAAAGTCCATTATTATAGATTGTCACTTTTGACAGTTTTCTTTATGTAAAATGCGAGATAATTATAATTATAATTATAATAATTATTATTAGTGCATCCTTAAATGATTAATTTAGAAGTATAAATTCGAAATATTGTAAAATAAATTAAATTAAATCTTAAACGTGGAAGCATAATAGTATATTTTATTACAAGGCCAGAAAATGTCATTTTGCAAGTGCGAGCACAGTTTGTGGAGGCGAGGCGTAGCCGAGACTTCACAAGTGCAAGCACTTGCAAAACAGTTTCGGGCCGCGTGATAAACGAAACTTTTTCGGCCGACAAAAGATTTTCATTGTTCACTTTTGTAGGGGGGCCTCATGCCTCATGGGGGCCCACGTGTCTCAAAGAGCCCCCTTGGGTCCCCATGTCGCAAGGGCCCCCACAAGTCTAAGGGGGGCTTCTCAACACATGGGGGCCCTCGTGTCTCAAACAGCCCCCTCGGGCCCCCCTGTTTCAAGGGCTCCACATGTCGAAAGGGTCCCTCCCATGTCTTAAAGGGCCCCCTTGGGCCCCCATGTTTGAGGTGGCTTTCTTATTGTCGTTGCCTTATACCAAGGGGCCCCCCTGTAATTTTTCCGATGTTTTAATAGTAGTTATTCTGCTATTCGGGGCGGAGACAAATCCAACGAACATAAAAGCTTGCACTGAAAAATCCCTAGTTTCCATTTTCTAGCCTAGGCAGGCAAATATCGTTTTCAAGCCGAGTTGGACGACTGGAAAATAACTAAATTGAGACGGAGGCCGAAAAAATAACTAAATTGAGACGGAGGCCGAAAAAATATATTTTTAACTATTATCGATGTAATTCATCAATTTTTAAAGTTATCTTTATGGAATGTCAAGACAGAATTATGAAAAATAGATATTGTGGACTGGAAAATTTTCGCAATGCTTATTATTATTATACTACCGTCGGATCATTTTTTTTTCAATCGTCAGAAAAACATGACATTGTATACGTCAGTAAGCAATGACAAATGGCCATTTCTCTGCCATGGCAGACAAAATACTTTGTATACTTTGAGAAAACGTGTGGTTTGAAAAAAAATAATGTCATTTAATTTTATGTCATTGAGGTTAGTAAAGTGTCAAATTTATATTTCGTGGGCGATTTTCGGTGTTTAAAGAAAAAATAGTATGTTTTTATTCGGAGAAAAGTGGTTTTTCGTGGCTCGTCTGTATTTGCCACAAAAATCCCATTTTTACTGCTAATAAAACAATCTACTATTAGATTTGTGCTTTAAGTGATTAAAGTTGGTGGGCTCAATCATTATTCAGTATACAGTCTGGAAATTAAGTAAAGAATAAATTCAGTAACTCCATTAGCATTTGCGCTAGAAATAAAACGTACAAGCATGTGGGAGGGCTAATTATAGCGCATGGGAGGAACGTATAGTAACTTTTTTCAGCTTTTTTTTCTCGGATTAATACAACACCTACATCGTGGCATCTCTGACAGAAACCGAACACATCGAAATATTAATGATGATTGGGTATGGAGATCGCGTCAGATTATTTCGGGCCGAATATCTTCATCAAAAATGCAGCCCACGGTACAGTAAAGAATTTACCAAAAACCCTATGCCAGCATTAACATTATGGGCCGGTTTTACAATGTCGAGTTAAACTGAAGGTTGCAGGTTTACTTCCAGATTCGTCAAAATACCGGTTGTACAAACACAGTTTATCTCGAAACTAGAGGGTAAAGTTCTAGTAAATGTTACCGGTGGATTTCTACTGGTAAAAACCCTAGTAGAAACTTAACGACAGCTCTATTTGCAATTTGACAACGCGGTAGAAACGTCATTATCCGTTGTACTTGTTGTTTGTTGGTTTTTATTGAAATTAACGTTCATTTAACAAATATGGAGGATGAATTCGAAATATTTGAAGATATTTTAAATATTTTTATTTTGTGGTCAGATTTTTTTAGCTTTTTTAAATTTATATATTTGTCTTTCAAATTTTTTGTACTTAGCAATTAGTTCCCACACACCATTTTTCTTCTTCCAGGTGATAGCATCTGTTTTCTTACATTCTACAACTTATTAAAATTTTTTAACGAAGTCCTACAATAAGTTTAAACATAAAATTCAGATAAAATATAATTACACATGTGTCACCCAACGTTAAGAGACAAGGTTCATGAAATAACCTCCGGAAATCTTGGAATTTCCAACAAACAGGTAGGTAGGTAATAAACAACCCTAATATTTATGAACTAAGAAATTATTCAAATTCTGTGAGCGAACTACCACTATTACCAATCGCCAAACAATAGTGACAATTCTAGTAGTTTTTGTGCCTATCAATACCAGTCGCAGTAAACTTAACCACGGCTAGAAAACTCATTGTAATACTCGTTTTTGTCTACCTGAAGTTTAACCTGAAGGCAGTACCTCCAAAAAAATAATCTCAACCTGTAAAATATCTTGGCGTATACAAGGGGTGTTATGGAAGTACTAGCAGAAAATTTAACGACAAGTAGAACTCGTCAAAATAAACATTTTGACTACAATCTCATCTCACAGAACGGTACTTCAGAACCTAGCAGGAAGAAGTTTATTCTGAACTGAAAGAAATTAAAGCAAGAGTGCCACAAGGTAGCGTACTGGCGTTGTCCTCTATTTACTATACATCCCTAAACTTGAACAAAATACTTTGCCACTTTTGCCGACGATACAGCAGTTATGAAGAGGCGGCAGCGGAACTTCAAACCTCCATTGACAAAATAAACACCTGGATCAAGTTAAACGAAAGTAAGTCCAGTACATGAAGATTTTACCAAAAAGCGTCAAAAACATATACTTACCTATAAGAATCAACGATACCCAGATACCACACGCTGACTCTGCAAAATAACTGGGAACGAATTTAAGTTTGTAGTTCATGTGAAAAAGAAAAGAAGAAATAGGGTTAAAGCGGAAAAAGTTGCATTGGTTACTAGGCAGAAATTCCCAGTTATCAACATTATAATAAATTGCTTCTCCACAAACAAATTTTAAACCTATTTGGACTTATGGCATCCATCTATGGGGGTGCGCTAAGAAATACAATATAGAAGTTATTCAAGGATTTCAGAACAAAATGCTTAGGGAAATTGTTGATGCACCATGGTATTTCCAGGATAACCATCTTTATAGTTCTTGGTGTGGAAACTGTTGATCAGACAATCATCACGTTCGCCAATAGTCATGAGCAGCGACTACTTCAACATGTGAATATCGAAGCAACCCAGCTCCTTGATAACACTAATCAGACGAGACGACTCAAAAGGACCAAACCTTATGAGTTAGTGAAGTGAAATTAAAAGCAGTAAAGTGCGAAAGTTTTAGAATCTAAGTATTACTATACTGAGTAAACTCTTAGTTTAAGTTTTGTAATAGTATTTTGAGTTAGATTAAATTTGCTCATTGATCACAACTGATCAGATTGTAAAATCAACAAGACACCAAAAAATGGTGTTTTTATAATTAATAAAAAAAAACAGTAACGTCAACGAATTCTTATTGTAGTGATTGTAAACTGAAACTGGTAATAATGGTGATAACTCTAAAGAAAATAAGCAATTTATATATTTTAGTCGTTGTAATTACGACTGTATCAGAGGAACTGCTCCACACCGTAGAATATTGTGGGATTGGCTGCGAAGGTTACAGACTCACTTACGAAGTAGAAGAATTAGAATTAATTGTACCGAACACTAACATTGCAATTATTAAGTGGTTTTTTATCAAATAATTCAACAAAAGTGATTTCTTAGATATTGGAATGTGTTATGATTACAATAAAACACAGCTACATTCAATGCAAGTGTGTGTGTGTGTGTGTGTGTGTGTGTGTGTGTGTGTGTGTGTGCGGCGTGTACAAGCCTCTAGTCCGCACAGGCGTCTTGCCATAATTGATGGTGTTTAAAGCTTGTAAACAGAGGAAGAACTGGAAGCATTCGAAAGATTCTTGAATAAAGTTGAACCGACTTTGGCAGCAATGCGCAAGCCATCCGGAACCCACCACTTCATACCCACAAGTAGTTTTGCACACAATAAGAAAATTGATCCACAAAGGCCAAGAAGAAACCAAAAAAGAGCTATTATTCTAATTAATTTCATTAAATTTGTTGATGTGTGTTCTATTTTATTTAGAAATTCGTTTTCATGTTGTACCGTAATCTGTGAAATAAAGTTAATGAAATTGTATAACTTGATGTATTCACTGTTGAAATACGTTTAATCTACATGTGATTCGAGTGTTTACTATTTACTATTTACATACATTACAGAGGCAACAGTGAAATCATATGCTCAGCGTCAAAAAAGGTATCGAAACCAACGCTCAATGCCAAAATATACAAATATAATCAATTTAAATCTCCATATCGAATTACATTCGGAGTTGAAGAAAAAGCGTAAGGAACTTTGTTCCTGTGAGTGGTGGTCGTAAGAAAAACATAGTCTACAACTCAAGAGATTTTTTTCACTTTGTATTCTGATGAAAACTGCTGTCCTTCATAAAGGGCAGCGGTGTAATGTAATTAACCCATTTGCCTTTTAATAATTTCACTAATAATGTATTAATAAATATTAAACAATGTTCTTAATTCGACATTGTTCTAATTGCTTGTTAATATTATTATTTAACAATTTAATGGTTTTTACTTACCAAAGCGGCACTGCTCAACTAATTCACGGAACAATTAATTCAATTATAATAATATTTTTCGTAAACTGTTCAAATAACGATGAATAACATGTTTTATAATTACATGATATTTTTGTTAGATGAAACCGTTAACGAAATAACCGAACATCCATGGAAAATTTCTGTTTTATAAAGCATTTTTTATCATTTTAATCTATGATAACTTTATCAGTGTTTAATCATCAGATTTTTACTTTTTACTTGTTTGTAACTGCATTTCAAATAAGATCAATCACACGTTTTAAAAGCCAACTAAAAGTTATCTCAATTATCTTTTATATTTTTTTGTAATTTGTCTCCATTTTGATTCTCTAATAGACATATTACTGAACGCCACGTGTGATGTACTAATAGTATATTAAAAATATAACGACAAAGTACAACTTATATGACATATAACAGTCTAAAGGAGGATAACAAATGCTGCGCGATTCAATGGATTCAATCTAGGGTAGTAACGTTGGTAGTTACACAAGAGCTGCCATTTGTCATGTCAATGTCACAGTGTTATCGATATCTTTTTTTAGCTTGAGTTCTGGTCTCCAATTGCGCGCGCAGTCCAGTTGTTCAGTGACAGGTCCAAGTTTACAAAAAGAGTGGTGTAGCCACGAGTTGTCTTAAAAACTAAGTGCTTGAAGGTCTTATGAAACGAGTATTTTATACTATTTTTTGTAATTTGCCCTTAATTAAGCCACGGAAAATTTTACAACATTTGTGAAATGTTTAGGTTGGTAGAACGTGATTATCTTCACGAATGTCAGTAATTTAAATTACAAAATGTGACAGAAAATTCCTAAATCGAGGAAAGTATTTTTTTTAACCACTTAAAAATAGCATAAAATACTCGCTTCATAAGTACTTGGAGCACTCATTCTTTATAATAACTCGTGGCTACGCCACTCCTTTTGTAAACTTGAATTCGTGCTGGTACTGGTCTTATGAAACTTGTTTTTCATTATACTATTACGCAACATGCAATCAAAATAATCTTTACGACTAATGGAAGGTAATTTATCAGATCTGTGAAATAATTGACACTTACCAGATAAAAGTGCACAAACAAGTGGATATCTTAATTATTGCATTACGATTCAAGTACATACACTTGAAATATAAACACTATAAAATTCCAGAACTATTACGTAAAGTTCACAGGTGCCAAAATCTTATTTTTTATTGCTCATTTGGACAAATAGTATCTTTGCAACCTTGGATACGGTTGCAAAGTAACACCTCCCACGTGGCACGAGCCGTTTCTGCATAAATAATCTTTTGCTATACAACGTCTGTCACGGCACTTTTCTGAATAAATCCGACTTCTCTTTGTGAGCTTTGATTTCAGATGGATTAGCTCCGGCTTGTAATGGATCTGGTTTCCTTAACCTCCCCCCAGTAAACACATGCACGTTGTTTTAACGTGGAAAAGTCGTGTATGTGGTTGATAACACGTTTATGCTTGAAAATATCACGTTATATTTTGGTAATACCTTCAACGTTATTTCAACGTATTTTACGTAACGTAAATTCAACGTTGATTTACAATAAAATAATTACTACGTATCTACAAATTACGACAATTCAACGTTAAAAAATTACGTTATTTTTAAGTATTATATATGACGCAATAAAGACGTTTAATCGATATTGTTAATCAACGAAAGGTACATAATGTTGATAAAATATAAGTTATTTTCCACGTGCAGTTCTGATATTGCGTCCAGGTATTTCTGTGACACTCCTTAGAATGGCCACGATCTCCGTTGAGTTGAGAGAGTTGCTCTGAGATTGCAGTTCATTTCGGGGATGTGAATTCCCGCTCCAGAGCCTGCTTTCGTTTTTGATCCATCCGTGAAGATTTAAATGTCAAACTTCGGATGTTCTCCTGTTTCCGTATGCACTACATAGGATTTGTCGAGAGCATATTGAGCACAGATACGGTCCGACCCCGCACCCGAACGAGGTACTCTGTGGAGTCCCTCGCTCAGGATGCGGGTGTGCCCGCGTTCTGATTTCAAAGCTTTCCAAAGGTTACCCTCTCGCCTGCGAGCGGAGGCAAGTGCCACGCCCTCCACGAAGAGATCGATAGGATGTAGACACAGGATAGCCTCCAGAGCTGCGGTTGGGGTGGTTCTCATGGCACCCGTCACAGCGACAGCCATCCGTTGGATGCGTCGGAGATGTGTCATCGTTGTTTTTTGTCTGACTCTTCGCCACCAGACAATTGCTCCGTAGCTCAGCATCGGTCTGATGACGGCCGTGTAGAGCCAGAGGGTCATCCTGGGTGTTAAGCTCCAGGACCTTCCCACCGCTCTCCTACACTGCCACAGAGCGACGCTGGCTTTGTCTATTTTGCTCTCCAGGTGCTTTTTCCAAGACAGCTTATGATCCAACATAACGCCTAGGTACTTCACATCCTGCGAGAGTTTCAGCTTGACGCCGTTAAGAGGGTTCTCCAATGGCATGTATATTTCTGCCGGTCGAAGTACATTTTCCCGCAATATCTTTTTTTTAATTTACAAATTGCAAAAAATCGCTCTGTAGCCGCAAAGATCTATATTTTATCAACACGCCCACAAAATTTCAAAGAAAAATCTTCAAAAATAAAAAAGTTACATTCAACGCCGCACATTGTTGTACATTTTTCACCGCCGTTGAATGTAACTTTTTTATTTTTGAAGATTTTTCGTTGAAATTTTGTGGGCGTGTTGATAAAATATAGATTTTTGCAGCTACAGAGCGATTTTTTGCAATTTGTAAATTAAAAAAAAATATATTGCGGGAAAATGTACTTCGACCGGCAGAAATGTACATGCCACTGGGGAACCCTCTTAAGGATGGGGTCCTTGTTGAATAAACCTAACATGCGCCTGTAGATGACACTTAAATCGGACTTTTAGTCTCTTTAAATTTGTCTCCTCCCCCGGGTACCTGCTAACTACCAAAATTGTAGAAGCCATAAAACCCTCAAACCGTGTTAAAAATTGAAGGGTCTGTCGTGCATAGGAACTTTGTAAGTCTAGCAGAAGCTGATGGTAGCATTAGCCGTAGCTGTTTTTAGCAAAATCGGTACTCTGTAACTGCCATCGTTTATGTTCGTCTAATTGTAAGCCGACAGTGAGCCGATCGCACTAGCATTAGCACCCTTCTTCAAGCTGCTAATTGTTTGTTCTTTGTCAGACTTACAGTTATGAGCATTTACTTTCTTCGTCTATGGGTAGTACCCATGGAAGTGGCAAACGGTATTCACTAAAATGTAACAGATATTTTTGCGGAGTTGACACAAATTCATGAATGCATAATTTTAATTTTAAATTATACTCGCGCCTCATTCCAAAAGATATAATGTGTAGTTCCCCCTTTTCGTCGTTAGTTAGCGCCACATATTAAAGACATAGAACAAAGCTAGGCTATGTTTCTTACCTTACCGACTTCCCTTCCACTTCCGTTTGCTGTCATTCTTCTTTTCGGCGTGAAAGTGATCGCCACGAATTTTGTACGCCGCACAAAAATGTCATCTTCGCGGAAAACGCCAACAGAAGATGCCGTAGGACAGGAGATTCTTCGCCTGGTGAAGAATATGGACCGCAGGGTAAAGCAACAAGGAGCTCCCGATTCTCGTCAGGATATTCTGAAGGTATTTGATTTATGAATAACTGTTTTCTGTTACATAAGATGTTCACAACCCGATACTCTATGTGAAAAATACACAAGTGTTGTGTAGACACGGGTGGTCGTGTCAGTGTGCGGTACATAGGAACACCGCGTAGACAGACGGGTGGTCCTGTCTGGGCGCTGAACCGCCTGGGGAATTTTCACCAATGTGTGTGTGCACATAACATAAGTTCTCGCCCGGGTTGAATTTTCTCCAATCTGTGTGTGTGGACATAACCTAACTCACGTCTTGGTTAGCCACAATGGTTGGCTACGTGTTCCAAACCCCACTGTATAGTGGGTTGCTGTCGGACATTTGTCTCATGTCTGCATTTGTCCACACAGATGAGTCTTTGATCGGCGACATCGCCGACGACCCACCGAAAGGCGAGAAGTCGCGGGCGCCGTTGGATGAAAAGGTACTACAACTGTTGTTGGCGGACCGCCCGACTGATGTGAAGTTTGCTGAAGGGATATGCCCCGAGGTAGCTGAGATGTTACAAAATATTCTCAATTCTGGGTTGAAGGAGGAGACGTGTGTTGAACTAATTAAGAAATACCCACCACCGGAAAACTGCACTACCATCGGGGCCGCCAACCCTCAACAAGGTAATTGAATTGGCAGTTAATGAATCTGTAAAGGTTTGAGCTGAGAGACTGGCTATAACACAGTCTAAGTTGGGCGCTGTTATATCTGCCCTGGCTTAGGCAGCCACCGTCTTGATCAATCATAACGGCACCCCTACGCGGGAAACGAAAGGGGGAGAGGAACCAGAGGTGGAACAACCAAATCCAACCTTACACAACTTTGAGCTGGTCAATGATTCTCTTCGAGTACTGGTCTCAGTGCAACGTTCTGAAGCTCTTACCAGACGTAACCTCATAACTCTGGAACTGAAAAAAGAATGGAAGGAGATCCTTGATAAGATGCCTATCACAAGTCAGCTCTTTGGTGACGACCTCGAGGAGAACCTCAAAACGTTGAAAAACATGCAGAAATCCAGCCTCGATTTGAAAATGTCAATCACATCGAAGCCTTTAAACCCCAAAGGCCTGCCTCGACGGCGTCAACAGCGCTTTCAACTTCCCCGCCAAGGCAGGCCCAACGCCCGTCAGGAACCGAGCCGCTCCCATCGTCCAACAGTATTCAAACCAATGCAAAGCAGCAACAAACGCCCCAGACAGACTTCGAACTACCACAACCGACCTCAACGCCGCTAGATGTAAGTGTTGCTGGTCGATTGCGACTTTATAAACAGAGTTGGAGTTAATAAATGCCTTTTATCAAGAAACCCTCACAATTGATCCCTCCGAATGAGCCGAAGTGGTCTCAGGCTGAATTGCTTGCATTACAGTTAACGGTCGATTCTCTCAAATCAAAGGGCGTCATAGACGAGTGTTACCCTTGCCGCGAGTAATTTGTATCTCGAGTTTTCTTAACCCCAAAACCACAGGGCCCACCGAGAATGATCTTAAATTTAAAGTCATTAAATAAATTCATTGTCCTCACTTTAAACTTGAGGTCAATAGAGTTGCTGCAAGGATAATTACCAGGAATATGTGGTTGGCCAAACTTGACTTAAAAGACACGTATGGTGCCCATTCACGCTTCCTTTCAAAAATATTTACGTTTTCAATTTAAAGGTAAACTTTATGAGTTTAAAGTGTTACCCTTGGGTCTCAGTACGGCACCGTATGTTTTTACAAAATTACTCAAACCAGTTGTTTTGAGAGTTTGCAGGGTAAGCTGACAAAGTAAAACACAAACAAACAATAAAAAGTATAATTAAATGTTTAGAACGATACATATATATGGACCGCACCGCTGCTTGTTTCAGACTGAGGGTTCAGACTTAAAAACATAAAAACTGAAACTGGCTGGATCACAAAGCTGGATCGAATGCGGTACAGTTAAAACAAAAGATGGTAATTTTACATCCTCAATAAGTTGTAAGTAACCTGCGTGCCCAGGGTCTATTATCAGTGGTATACATAGACTTTCTATTGTTGGGACATTCTTCTAATAGCTGTGCGGAGAACGTTGTTAAAACGTATCAGGTTCTACAAGATTTGGGATTTGTCATCAATAAAGAAAAAAGCATTCTAACGCCTACTCAAATATGCCCATTTCTGGGATTTGTTTTTGATTCTCAGAGAATGACACTCTCTTTACCGGAAGACAAAAAGGTGCACATCTCACATATGCTCCATTCATTTATGCGGAAACGACGCTGTAAAATACGAGCGTTTTCGAGGCTAGTAGGAACTTTGGTGGCGGCATGCCCTGCTGTCAAGTATGGGTGGATGTACACGAAGCTGTTTGAACGCTTTAAATTTCTACACTTACAAAATAAGGGAGGGAACTATCACAGGAACAATACCACCCTATTTAATGACGGATTTTTCTTGGTGGACAGCACGTTTGCCCACTGCATGTAACCACATTAGGTTAGATAATTTTCGGTTGACGATATTATCGGACGCGAGTATTGTTAACTCAAGAGATATATCGTACGAAGGTGGAGTTTCGAGGTACGTAAAAAAGTTGCTCAAAGGTAGCCGCACCGGTTTCGTCGCGTGCCAAGATTGGGTCGACAGAGACGAACTCCAGAATTTAAGGTTTCGGTAAAAGACATGCTCGATTCTACTAAAAATACTTTCGATTTATGCAGTGCCATTGAACGTTGTTTTATTAAGTCTTAATTTGGGCGATACTTAACTTGAAGTGTAGGTGTAAAACTGCATATTCGATCAAAATTGTAATAAAACAAAAAATCGAAGACGGGCCTGTTTCATCTGCAGGTGCGGGACAAATAAAACAAGTTTTTTTGCGCCTCCTCTCGTACGATATAAGTCTTGAAGGAACTATACCACGGGTTGAAGCGAAAAAGACACGTCACATAAACCACCTGGAACTTTTGGCAACATTTTTTGCGATTAAATGTTTTGCTAAAGATTTATCGTACGCCAATATTCTGTGTAGGATTGATAATACCACTGCGATTTGCTACATTAACCGTATGGGAGGCACGCAATATCCAAAACTGAATTACTTAGCCAGAGTATTAGCTAAGTGATCTTACAGCTCTGAAAACACTTTACTGTAGTTTAGTAAGAAGTAAACTGGAATATTTTTCGGTAGTATGGTCTCCGTATTATAATTATGTTAGAAATAGCTTAGAATGCGTTCAAAGAAAGTTCTTGAAGTTATTATTCTTAAGAGCGTTCTCTAGTCGGTCAAGTTTTCAAATGTAAACAAACATTCGTCTTCCGTCTCTGTAGAAACCACATGCCCTAATGCTGTCGGTGTGTCCATCTGTACTACGTATAGACACAAATGCACCTTGCGTTGCATCCCACAAGCGTGCGTCGAAGAGAGAGACTAAATAGTGGGAGTGCTGAGCTTGTTCGTACTCTTAAAACGATCTGACAACACAGCTTGTAGCGCTTGCTTTTATATCATTGAACGACTGAGCGATGGAAGTTGGAAAATCGCAAAGCGGTGTGCACTGTTAGGAATGGAACATAATTTTAAAATAATCATAATTTCAAATGATGTATTGAATTGAATTAAGTTTGACAGTGAAAAAAGTTAGCCCTAACTTTTAATCGAACAAATTATATATAGTTTTCTAGAAACATTGTATTTTCTGACCAATAAGGGTTCTGCCAAATGCGTAAAATTAATCGTACCTATGTAATTACACGAGAGGCTATTGTTCTACCGGATCAAATTTACTTTTGAAAGAAATTTTGTTCCCCGGAAATTTTGCAAGTAAAACTGCCAACCTGTCAACGTAACAAAAACGTGACACCGAAAGTAGAGCAACAAAATTGAGATTACAAAAATTAACTTTGTCGTAGAGGTAAAGTAAATAATCAATTCAGCTAGATAATTTCATGCATAAAATAAATTTTGTATTATTGTCATGGTAAAACGTCGTGGCAAAAGGTAATAGTTATTTATGTGGTATATATTAATTATTTAATAACGTGGACGAATCAATTTTATCGTCGTATATAATATAAAATTTTATTCAATCTTCACGGTTTTTACTGCAACATGGATTTAATTCTTTGACGTGAAAAATTCAACTGTCAAACAAAATGTCAAAAAAACGTTAGACAGTAATACAACAATGGATGTTGGTATAGAAGTTTTTTTTTTTAACTTCTAAACGATAAAATTGCATTTTAACATGCGGTAAAGAGTAGATAAAATTCAATTTTGACATTAAAGATTAAATAAATAACATTTATCGTTCGACACTGTCAGAATTTTCAAATTTTTGCTTGTGTAAACACTCTGTCATGAAATAATTTAAATGACAGATAAACGCCAAACTATTTTTATGGATTTTAAGCAATTTAAAGGCTTTCCAGGGTTGTATCGAACGATAAAACGTTGTATTACACTCGTTCCTGTGTAGATTGAACGCTTTACGCCACTCGGGGTTCACAAAAGCACTCATTTCACTCGTGCTTTTATAAACCCCTTGTGGCATAAAGCGTCCAATTTACACAGGAACTCGTATAATAATCTACTATTTTAGTTGTGCGGAAATGGAGAAAGAAAATAAATCACAATAATAATAAAAATAAAATAAACAATCATAATAATAACTATTGGAATGCCGAAGGCGCTTATCTTGAAGTCGTTGCGTTTGCTCAGGGTAATTCTCGGTATTCGTAGTTACTCACCCCATGGTTTTGGGGGTGGCTACGATGTGCGATTAAAACATCTGACCAGCAAGAAACCTCGTGAAAGTCGGAATCACGAGGATTTCCTTCTGATAAATTTTAAAAACAATAATAATAACTATTTAGTATTGTCTAATAATTTCAAAAGTTAATTCATCATTCCTTGGGGGGTTCCTTATTGTTTTTCCTCGCTTCTGCCTTGGATCTAACAACTCAGGTAAAAAACAATTAAAATAAAAAATCCTTAAATGCGGGTACATTTGTTCTTTCCAGAATTCTTCGTCAAAATTAATCTAAAAATTGCAAATGTTGGTTATTTTGTACATTTTATACAGTCAAATAAAACTACCACTTCATTTAGAATTCCTTTTGGACTCTGTATCGCCTCAGAATCAATAAATGTTGTGTCAACTTATTAGCTGAATTCACTTTTTTTTATTTGGAGCGGAGGCAAATCCAACAAATTAAAGATCGGTCCAGCCGTTCTTGGGTTATAAACCAAAGGAGGCCCCTGAGCCCCCATGCCCATTTATTAATAGTTATTCTGCTATTCGGGGCGAATACTTTACGACTTATTCCCATACCTACCAAATATAAAAAAAATACTTCATAAAAGTCGGTCGAGCCGAAAAATCGGTCCAGCCCAAGGGGCCCCCCTGGCCCCCCATATCCATTTGAAAAATACTTACCGACCTATTCCCATACCTATCAAATATACAAAAAAAATCATAAGAATCGGTCGACCCGAAAAATCGGTCCAGCTCAAGGGGGGCCCCTGGGCCCCCATGTCTATGTGAAAAATAGTTCAATGCTACAGTTGCTTTATCGCTCAGGAAATTAACATGATTATTTTGTTTTCAGTTTATTTATTTACTTATTGTTAAGGATTGGCATAAATGAGTATGGATGGCGACAAATTTGATTACAGCATTATTCAGATCAATAATAAATTGTCTAATAATGTTTATTGCAAGCTTTTTATCGTTAATTGCAGGCATTCCTAAATACAAAACAAATCCGTAAAAAAATGTTTCATTTTTAATTACTAACTTATAGACTATGCAAATAAAAAAATTATTATGTGGCCGAAAAGACAATTAAAAGACCTTTCAAACGACATGTTGCTCGACCCCTATTCCCTATTTAAAAAATCGAGGTTGCTCCTGTCAGGCGTATGGGGTTGCACCAAGCCTGCTTACTATTGCATCAAAACATGTCCCCCTCGAGATAAAAATTGACCTGTTTTTAAATTTTTCTTAAATATCTTTTCCGAAAAAGTTATTGAGGGTGGCTCGTTTCGATTGAAATGGTCTGTATATCGATTCTACACTTATCCGTGCACAAATCTAAAAAAAAATTCTCAATACCCACCTCAATTGGGCCAATCGCCGGTTTTTTCTTTTCCCCGATAAAGTTCTGTTACCCTTACCACTATCGCGTCTTTTACACACACCCCCCATATCACAAAAAACTATCACTAACAATACTATTAACACTATAACAATAAATTAAAATTTAAATATATCTATGTCAAACTCCACAAACTTTAATAACTGAAAGATTACTAATGGTACATGTTTCGGCAGAATACTTCTGCCATCATCAGCCCTTAAAGAATATAAAAAATTATATAAAAATTTAAGGGCTGATGATGGCAGAAGTATTCTGCCGAAACATGTACCATTAGTAATCTTTCAGTTATTAAAGTTTGTGGAGTTTGACATAGATATATTTAAATTTTAATTTAAATTTACTCCACTTGGATTTAATATGACGAAAGGTCTAGTTTTTACACTAACAATTAGTCAAAAGTAACAACACTTGAAAACACTGAAAGCCTACTGCAGTCAAGACTGTTCTCAGATTCTGTGCTCTTATAACTGGCATTATTAATTTTTTTATTTTGTTTCTTAACGCCATACTGAAAGGCGCCGGCGGTCTCTTTGACAACCAAGAAGTATTTTTTTAAGAACTGCCAAAATTATTATGTGTGTTCGGCGTTTCTTTGTATCTAATTCGTTATTAAAATGGCCCTTTTGATATCATGAACTGATCTCCAGAAAAAAAATCAATGTAAAAGTATGTCTTGGGAAATACCTATTTCCTTAATAGGCAACTCAATAACAATTCATCATAAAGCTAATACGCAGCTATACGCAGTTACTGTTATAATTTATTGAATTCCTGTGAATTTTTGCTCTAATTTGATTCGTTTTCTCACAACCCATAAAACAAAAATACACGATTTTTAAAATTCTGACGTAATTCAAAAGGACCCTTGAATTGGTTTTTGAAAAATTAACTATGTGGGTAATAACTTCTTCTTTCATTCTAAAATTGCCCTGAAATTTCAATCGATGTTGGTCTTTATTTATCGATCATCGATCTACAAGACAAGTACATCCTCTACGAGCGCTGGCTGCCGCTCTACTGAGCACAAAACAGTGCGTTGTGAGAGCCGTAGGACCGAGAGCTTTGTTGCCAAATTGTTCACAACCCTCAATCTGCTATAGATGGCGACACCAACCGCTTAGAAAATTATTAAAACAATTTTTTCCATTCATGTGCTTAGTACTTGCGTAAATGATTTGTTTTTTTACACGGAACGTTTTTAATAAGTCGTAGCAACGTTCGAAACTCCCCTAAACAAAATTTTTCTGTCAATTAACGATTTTTTTTTCAATTTTTTTTAGAAACAAAAAATTTTGGACTTTCGTAAACGCGTCGGTCCAAGATTCTAACTTTCCGCGTTTTTAAAAATCGATAAATCAATATGGTAATCGATTTATTCGAAGAAACTAATTATCCAAGATGGCGTCTGGTAATGAACGCTCTTTAAGAGAATAATCAGTTTTTACCAAGGGGCTTTGATGAAAAACTATTGTGTAGCAAATTTGAAATAAACTTGCTGGACCTGAGAAGGTTAACAGCGGATATTTCTTTTTTGTTTAATTTATTAAATGGGAAAATTGATTGTTCTGAATTATTACTTTCGCAAGTACACTTTTTTGTTCCTCGATTTAACTCTCGTTCAAACCTTACATTCAGGCAACAGTTTGCGAGAACTAATGTCGGAATTAAATCTCCTGTGGTTAGAATATGTACTAATTTTAACAAATACGCAAAAAATTTTGACCTCAATTTTGACAAGTTAAGTAAAATACATAGTAGACTGTGTTAAGAACGATTATGATAGATTTTGATTTATTTTATAAGGTTTGTGATTGGATTATATTATTTATCTTTTCTTTACTTTTATATTGCGTGTTTAATTTTTCTTCTTCTTTTTCTTGTTCTTTTTTCTTATTATTATTTTATTGTATTATGGTAACGGAGTATAATTTTTGTTCTAATTTTATAGTTCATGTATTCACTTTGTTTTGTCCTAGAATTGGATTGTAAATCTGTTGGGCAATAAATTTCATTTATGTATTTATTTAATTATTTATTAAATATAGAAACTTAAATAATCAATAATAATTTGAGGTTAATTACGTCCTACTGTTTATTTTATATTTGATTTACTTTTCACGGAAAATGGACAGACTTAATGACATTCACAAATCATTTTATTAACACCGAAATACATAATTTAAACAAATAATTTTGGTAATCATCTGATGGGTATCAAGATGCATTCAAGATGGTGAAAAATAAATCAACTATTAATAATAATAATTAATAATAATTTAAGTCTAATATATAAATAATTTTTGCAATTCAGATACGAGTTTCTGTTGCGAGCAAGCACTCCCCAAGTAGCACATTACATTGGCTAAAGCTTGTTTTTATATTGGCCGATTATCGATTAATTTCCATTGGCATTTCGACGTATCACCGATATTGGTACAATATTTGTTTTTACAATATTGTAAACCAACATTGTGCCAATATAAAAATACTTCCTTTACCCATTGATGAAATTGTCTATATTGGCCCTATATCTTCTTTTACAATATTGTAATACAATATGGGTTCAATACGTTTTTCTTGTCGCTTTTGGTATATTGTTTTTTACGAAATTCAGCCAATATTGTATTATGCCAACATTTTTCTTCAGGTGTGGCTCATTTTCTTCAAATTTTGTGTTTTTAGTCTTTTGCAATTTT
The DNA here is from genome assembly GCA_963583935.1 of Diaperis boleti. Lineage (NCBI taxonomy): Eukaryota > Metazoa > Arthropoda > Insecta > Coleoptera > Tenebrionidae > Diaperis > Diaperis boleti. Next base: position 14,446,924 of record OY757242.1, read on the forward strand.
CATTGCAGTATTCGATGATTTATACTGATAAAATTTCATGACATTGTGCAAAGTTTCTTTAAAGGGATGTTTCTTTTTAAATAAAAAATGATAATTAATTCAGATATACATCAAAATTATTAATGAGAATTTTAATATACATAATAAGAAAACTTTCCTTTCGAATTAACTTCCCTAGTAGCCAAGTTTATTTATGTCATATATTACTAATATTTAGAAAATATTGAATCTTTTTTGAATATTAGTTATATTCAAAGAATGTGAAAGCATTACTTATATTTTATTGTAGATATTTGCTCACTCTTTTTTTCTATGCTGGAAACAATATCGTGCGTTGTATAATGAATGGCCCTTTTTCCATGCTATAAGCGCCGAAACATTGCCCCCGGGTCAAAAAGCCGCGCATCTCTGTCATTTTTAGTGGTACGTAATTTACGGTACGAACCGAATTAACAGATTCGACAGATTTCTTCAATTCAACAAATGTCTGAAGTGCGAGAAAATGCTTCATCGAGAATCGGTTGTTGTGTTGTTGGCTGTCCTAATAAATACTATAATAAAATATAACCGTCTGTAAAATTTTACACCGTTCCGAACAAATCGTATGAGAACGAAAGACATCAGATTTGGATAAAATTTGCATTTAGATTTTGTGCAAACTTCTAATATATCACAATCAGAGATCAGCCTTTTATAGTTTGTTGCACAGCCATTTTTTTTTTATTAATGATACTTAAGAATTTAGACAATTTTAATGTTGCAAATATGACGTTTATTTGTTTTACCACTAAAAATGCCAGAAAGGCCGTTGAAGGCACTGTAAAACACGCGGAATTTAAAATGTGCGCACCGCCTGTAGTTTAACAATAGTGAATACTGATTAGGGTAGTTTTAGGATTCACATATTTGTAACTGTTTATAATAAACATTCCTTCGACATCCGAGAAAGCCGGTCAGTTTCTTGTGACCTTGTAGCTTTTTTCGAGTACCTGCACAAGCTCTTGTCAGTCTTTTACGGTCCTTGAAGCGATAAACAAGTTTGTTGTCACCCCTCTCAGTCCGTTGTCCGGAAGTGTGCAGAAGGTACGGTAATAGTAGTTATTGATTGTATTTTTTGTACTATTGATCTTTTTACTTTTAGCTATATTTTCTACTTACTGAGTAGAGAGAATACTCACAAAACCATTTATATAATTATGGTTAAATCGAAAATTCCCCATGAGGCCGTTCTATATTCCGGACAAGGTCGAACAAAATTTTTCTCGTATGAAATTATATGAAGTAGTTATGGGTAAGAGAATATCCTTTATTATATTATATATGGTTTAATATGGATTGAATTGATTTAGAGGCGACAAGAAAACGTGAAAAGAATGCCACCAATGAGGAAATGAAAAAAATCATAGGATTGTACATAATTAATTATTCATAATATGAATCTGTTTATTTATTAATTTTATTTACTATTAACTTTTGTCTTTAAATTAAAATTTAAATATATCTATGTCGAACTCCACAAACTTTAATAACTGTAAGATTACTAATGGTACATGTTTCGGCAGAATACTTCTGCCATCATCAGTCTTACCACCATCAATCTTACAGTTATTAAAGTTTGTGGAGTTCGACATAGATATATTTAAATTTTAATTTAAATTTACTCCACTTGGATTTAAGAACATTCTTCTTGTTTTGTCTTTAACTTTATCTATGGATTAATTCCTCTTATTTTTTGAGAAAATGGTGTTTGAAAGAGAATTTGTAAACTTCAAGTTTATCAGTTGCATGGAATAAATGAACATAAAAGATTAATAAGTAAAATCTAGTAGTTCTTGCCGTATATATAATATTATTTATTGATACTTCAAATAAGTTACGTTCCGTTACGTTAAATTTTATTTTTTAGAAGCTTGACTAACAATGAGTTGTAAATAACCGTTGGGGATCGCGACGGTGGAAGAACTAAGATAGTCTCAGGCTTGTATTTATTTATTATTATCAAACATTAACTAAACTTTTTTTACAGAAAATAAATCACTAAATAATGAAGCAATATACATGAGTATGTACACACGAGTATGTAATATAAAATTTTTATTAATTATATGTTTACAATAAATTACGATCTTATTCTTATTTCTTGTTTAATTTTAACTTTAAAGGTTTCATCTTCAATGGATCAATGTCAAGATTGGTTTTAGATAATATTGCCCTTGATTATATTATACCTTTTAGTATTTTTTTGGTATTTTCTAACTAACTAGTTCGGACACTAGTCTATTGTAAAATATTTTAAATTGGTAGTAAATTAGAATTATGAATAATAATTATAGTAATACATATATACAGTTGTATCACGATGATGAGCTAAATATACATTACATTTTCATTCAGTTTGCATCGGATTAGATTATTGTACAAACCTCGAGTTATTGAATCAACATTAGCATACGTTGTTGGACCATGATTGATATACGCTGTTGGGCCATCATTGGTAAACGTCATTGGACCATGATTCATATACGTTGTTGGGCCATGATTGGTATACGTCATTGGGCCATGATTGAAATACGTTATAGGACCAATATTGCGAAATGTCCACATTATACAATGGCCCAATGTAGAGAAACAAGTTTGGGCCAATATATCCTCGAGAATGGCCCAATATTGGCTCAATATTGTTGTGCTGCCTGGGTCGTCATTATTATCTGAAACAGCAGAAACGAGTCAATCTGAAGAGCAAAAATTAGCGACAATATTTAGACTTCGAGTCCTATTTGGCTTGACAATTTAACTTGCAAATTGTAATAGCAAATATAGTTACAAAAAAAATTTCGCTGGAATAAAGCTTGTCAAAAAATTGCCACTAAAATAATATAATTGTCCTATTGGTTGTTTATTTTGAAATGGAGGGTTTTTGATCGCAAAAGGTCGACCAACAGTTTCCGTTCTACGGGGCGCCAAATTTGGGGGTTGATTTGCAAATTACAACAAAATCAAATTTTCAGCGCGGATTACAAAGAAAGATCGACCTCAAATAATTCTACAATATATCTTTTCTGAAAGAGCCAATGTTTTCCGAATTTGTAGACGTCTCATTTGATGGATTTGGTTGGATATATTATAAAAAAAGTTATATTATTTTTTTAAGTGTGCCTCTCCCTACTACAAAATATGTTCAAAGTCAAAAAATTCTTACTTTTATCGGTTTTTCGCTTATAACTCGAAAACTATGTGTCCTACGTAAAAATCATTGCAACAAAAATTAAAGCTGATAAAATTTGCTACAAAAACATATGCCTAAGAAGGTACTAGGGTGAATCGTTCTCGAGATATGTACCGATGAAAATCTAGTCTAAGCAAATTAAACTTTTTAGAAAGTTTAGAAATTTTGGTTATGAACTCCCAGAAGGCACCCAAATAAAAATCCGAGTAAAAAGAGTTCCTACTCTCCCGGGGGAAGCGTGATCCACTTTTTCCCAAAAAACCGCTCCCGAATGAAGCCTTTCTGCCCTTTTCTTGTAAACGGTAACTCCGATGAGAAAATGTTATAGGGCTTAATTATGTTCTCCATTAAATTCTGCATATTTTGCCTATGTTCCACCCACCGCTCATCAATGACGTTGGAAAATGAGTTTAGTTTTAAGCGTACATAAAGAAACAACGCTTTACATACATACCGCTTTACACCATTTTTGCAAAATAAAAATTCTCCAATAAAAAAATCTAAAAATAATTTTAAACTTTCATAGTAAACAATTTTTATAACATTTGTAATAAAACATATTATTAATTATAGTATTTGTACCTGCTCACTACCAAATTTGTAAAAAGCGTCAAATCCTGAATGAAAAGGCAAACGCCTCTGAACAAATAATCTGTTTTTGTCTGTTCTTATTGTTGTCGGCACATCAAACATATTATGCACGTTTAGTGGGGACGTGCTTGTAAATAGACCTCCCTCATTACGCCTTTTTATATTCTGCGACTTGTCGCAAATCACCAAAAATTACGTGTTCATAATAACTTCATTCGGAAGGGTAAATATCAGGTAACTAAGTTGACGGTGGTGGCAAACAGAAAAACATAACAAAGTAATAAAGTAGGTATACCTGTGACAAATTTACAAATCCACTAGATAGTGATATAATAATATGCAAACAACACATTGTATAATAATCATGAAGAGGGTAACAAATAAAGGAAGTTGCCTGAATCTCAATAATTTATGCGAACCCTTAATAAAAAGTAGGTACCGATAGACGCAGTAAAGACGATTGGTTGACCCAATAAAATAAGTTCACACCCACGTCTCTATTGGAACAGCCTCCCGATCCTTATTTTTTAGCTCCATTTTAAGTAAAACCACGGGTCAAAATTTATTTTGGTTTTCGGATTCGAAATCAGTATAACGGCTTTCATAAATTAAGTCTCAATCTCATCAATTTTTTCCAAACTTGACTGGTTTTTAATTGTTTTTTGCAAAACCACTAGCACTAGGATTTTCAAAATAACATAGAGTAAAAAGTGTGTCCTGTTCTTTGTTGTGTCAAAATTTTATTGGAATTGCTTCAGTCGTTTTCCTTCCATTGGTTCTCAAAGTTCTTATGGAAGAATAACACGGAAGGATCCCACCCTTAAGGGAGAGCAGCTTTAGCTGTCCCATCTTCCTTATATTCGTGAAGAGGACTATCTCTGTCTTTTGTGGATTCACAGCCAGAGCCTCCTTCTTACACCATTTTTGTACCAGGCAGAGTGGTGTCTGCATAAGGTCGCATAGTACATTTTCGTACTTACCAGTACTTACCAGTAAGCAGTAAACTTGTTAGTAGTTCATACATTAAATTAAAGGCCCTGTATAGTACTAGAACAAATAGGCATACCTTAGTGTTGTCTAACTTTAACTATGGGGACACCATTTATGGCTTTGATCTAATGTTTGAGTACAACAAAAAAATTCAGAAAGTACAAAACATCTGTGCAAGGTATGTATGCCTATAACGTTCGGAAATACGACCATATTACTCCTACTTTAACATATAATCACATCACATGTATGGAAAAATGTATAGAGAAATCAGTTTTTCTTGTCTTGTATATAAAGTAGTTAATTCTAAAATGCCGCAATATTTATATTGGCTAATCAAATTGAGATCCGATGTTCACGATGTAAACATCAGAAATAAACATCTAGCAACCATCCAAAAAAGTTCCAGGTATCCTACGCGTATAATGCGTGTCAAATATATAATAGAATAGGTCAAAATATTAACTTGCCATTACAAACGTTTAAAAATAAAATTAAGGAACTTTTGTAATTTTTCTTGTAATTGTAAAATGCATCTACGGTTGACCAGCCAAAAGCTGAACAACCTTTTGTCCAATTAACTGTAGTTTTATGGTTTTATTTTTTGTATTTTTTATGTATGTATGCATTTTTCTTTATCTATATTGGACAATAAACGATTTTATTACTACTATAACATTTTACTTTTACTTGCTGATGCGGTACCTATAAATGATTTTTTTAATTTCATATTATTTAAATTAAAATTTAAATATATATCTATGTCGAACTCCACAAACTTTAATAACTGTAAGATTACTAATTAGTTAATATTATTATTATTATTAATTAGTTCATTAGTAATCTTACAGTTATTAAAGTTTGTGGAGTTCGACATAGATATATTTAAATTTTAATTTAAATTTACTCCACTTGGATTTAAGAACATTCTTCTTGTTCATATTATTTGGCAGTGGGAAAATTTCCATAATTTCCTTGTTTCAATTACCTACTGTTTTCTCCATAATTTACAAATATACAATTCCAATTTCATAATTGTCATAATTTTGTATTATATTTACTAAATTATTTGTAATTTTGCGCCGTACATTTCAGTTCACAAATTTTTGAAAAGAATATATTGTCATTTATAAAGTTTACTAATTTATATAATATTTGAAAAATTTGTCGTTTCATAAATCTATAATTACACAGTTTTACAAAATTTACAGAATCACAATACGAAAGTGAAGAATAAGATCAGATAAATTGAACACCAACCTTTTGGGAAAGGCAATTAGCGGCAAAATTTAATATACAGATACAGATAATACAGATAAGTCGTTTGACAGCATCAATAATACCATTATGCTGATAAAGAAAAATTACCTGTCATAGGGTTTCTTTTGAAATCCACAGGTACCTTATGATAAGAATGTGCACACCCTACATTAGGTATTAGTGTTAATAAAATAAAAGCTTATTATTGCAAAAATACAATTAGTTGGCGACGAAGGCAATTAGCAGCAAAATTTAAATAATACAGATAAGTCGTTTGAAAGCATCCGTAATAATAATCCGTAAGTACACTATTATAGGGTTTCCTTTGAGGTCCGCAGGTACCTGTGCACTTTACATAGCATTTGCATAAATGATCTCAAATTGAAAACAGAAAAACATTTATGATACATTCACATAAAACTTTATTGCTGGTCATTGGTAATGCAAAATTTCAATTTCTTACAAAATGTTACATGTTCTGATTCCTCATTTTTGGCTTCTACTCAACCGTTCAATATTAAAAGTTGTTTTCTGTTTTATGTTAATAGTACAGTGTAGTCTTTGTTATAGCTGTTTTCGTTATGTCGGTATCTGCTAACAGAAATTAATTGCAGTTGTTTAATTTTTCACATCTTACGATGAAAAGCGATGACGAGGCATGTAATATATACATACATCGTTTGGAATTACAGTTATGTTTTATACTTCAATGTATACATAATATATATTTTTTATGTATGTTCGGGCATAACTTCTTTGTTTATGAACCGATTTCAATGATTCTTTTTGCGTTGGGTTCAGTATAGCTCCAAGATGGTCTTATTTTAATTTCATTGATATTGGACATAATACCCTGTAGAATCGAGAATGCAAAATCTGTAATTTGTGAATATAATGTCGAATGTTGAATCTCAAATATCGAATCTTGAATTTGAATTGATGGTCTCGATCATTTGACATTAATGTCTTCACTTATTTAACACTTGTGCTCTTATACCCGACAATCTATTTTCGCGCTCCTGTGGACTTTCATTCTTTGTTTTAATATTTCTGGTTCTATCTTTCTTAGCGTTTCCGTCTTTCACCAGCTGTCATTTTCTTATTCGACAATCGTCCTTACTAGGTCTACCAATCACATAAAATTGTAAAATAATTAACTTTAACAAAAAGAAACCGACTTCAAAAAACACCAAAGTAACATAAAGTAGAGTTCAAGATAATCTAACACTCATAAAACGGGGTTTATTGCCCACAATTATTTAACAATGGAGGACTAAACCCAGCCATAAATTTCCGAGACCAAAATGTGGTCGTGAATCCACGACCATACTTGAAAATTGTGTTCAAAACGATTTACACCGAAACTATCATAAATAAGTAGTGTATTTTATTTTTTATATCACATCCTGTGCATGTGATTATTATAGAGCAACTTTTGAGAAAATCAGTAACCAATCAATTAAAAATAAATTTTGGCCCAAAAATTTCGAGTCCGGACCGTTTCATCCACCAATAAACAAGCAACTCAAAGACGTTGCCGCTTCCTTTTGATTTACACCCCTGAACCTTTCTCATTGTGCATCTAATTTGCGGCAATGGGCCCCGGTTTTACAGTTGTCCGAATATCGTGCCTCGTACTTTAAGTTAACTAAAAAGTAAAAAATTAAATTATCCAATTTAATAGTTATTTGCTTTTCCGCTTAATGTGACTATTTATTGTTCCTTTTAATGAAATTTAATGAGTTGTGAAAAGTTTATAATCATCTATTAACAATTAAAACTTAAATACATATGTATATTCAAGTCAAACTCCACAAACTTTAATAAACGTAAAATTACAATTGGAACATGTTTCGGGAGAAAACTACTCCCATCTTCAAGAGATTAATGATACAATTCATGAATTACAGAGGGGGTTCTTATCTTAAAGAATGTTTAAAATTATGACGTTATTTTGAAAGTATTAAATTTAACGTTTTGAAAATGTTATAAATCATGAAATCATTATTGAAGTAAAAAAATTTGGCCTTTGAGGTTAAAATAATGTAATGTATTACTACATTTACATTTAATACCATTTATATAATTATATATAGTATAATTATAATATATAGTACCTATTTATAACAGATGGATATGCGTAATTATTTTTTGTTTTGTTCGTTATGGTCCTGGAAAAGGTTTCAGGAAAATAAAATTCTAGACAAAGAAAGTCGGGAATTTTTTTTATGCACTACATATTTGGTTGATTCCTTTTATGTTAAATGGCCACATTCTAAAATCGTCGTTTATTTTGCATCATTTTACAATTCGGCTGATGTTTTCAGCCATTTTATAAACTGGCCGATAAAGTAAGAGCCACTTTCTAAAATTCTCTTTATTGTAGAAAAAAGAATGTAAAAAAAATCCTTGAAAGGTAGAACGCATTAATGAAATTATAATCGAAAGCAGGGTAGCTGACTATGCCCAACATTCTCGAAAAAGGACCAAGTAAACTCAGTAAAACAACAATTCAGTAAAACGTATGACGTAATTGAAATAGGAGAGACAAAAAAAATACGAGTGTGCTTTAGACCACACGACTGAAGTAAAACTTCATTTAGCTATTGTGAAAGTGCTCTTAATTTATGTAAGTTTATAAATGGAGCTAGAGATTCCTGAATTAATACCGTCTGCAGTATTGGATAATGCATGTTTCAGTTTGTAGTCAGCGAAAAGTCGGCAATCATGTGCAGCTATTAAGATAAGTAGCGCAATTTCATAGAAAAATGACACGCGCAAAAGCGTGAATCTAGAACCTAAAAGCGCGGGTTCGAATCCCGCTAAGGCAAACATTTTTTCTATGAATTAATTACTTCCGTTCGCTTCGCCCGATCACACTTTTCGTAACGCTCTCGTCAGGCATTCACCAGCTTACTCCCCAAGTCAAGTGTCCCTAAAGAAGTTTTACTTCAAAAAGCACGGAGTATGACAGAAATAATGGAAAAACGGAGAAAGAAGGAAGAAATAAAACCAGCAGGACAAAGAAGAAATGCTCGAGAGATAAAAAGACAAACTATAAACCTATAGGTAGTTTACATTTCTGTCATATTGGTGTCTCTTCTTCCTATGATTTCATTCGGAACAAGGGTCTCAATAAATAGAATGGCTTCTTGTTATAAAACATAATTTAAAAAACTTATTTACACTTCCATCGTTTTATGGTTTCATTGTTTCATAGTCTCATAGGTTTATATTTCATGATAATACTTAAAATGTTTAATTTTATGTGGTTCATGGTTTCATAGTTTTATTGTCTCGTGATGTCATAATTTTATAGTTTCATAATATGTTTAATAGTTTGTTTTATAATTAAAAATTTTCACTTATTGACATATTTGTAGTCAAAAAAATAATAGGAATTTCTCATCTAAAAATCTAAACTCTGGCAAATGTGAAAACCTGGGGGAAACCTGAAATATTTTCGAAGCAATAATAAAAATTTCATTAAACTTCGAAAAGTAAAAAAAATGTAGTAACATCTGCTAACAACCAATAACAGTTTATTTTGTACCATCTCCACTATCTTCATCCAATCAACGAACCTCGATTAGGGTCCTCCCACCAATCAACTCTTACCTGCTTTAATGTCTTCCCCGAATGGACCCCACCCTAAAAGAAATCTTCACTACCCTTATCAGCAATCAACTGACCACACTTTATCGCTCGTTCTCATTGCTGCAACATCTCCAATCATCAGAAAAAAAAAAAAACAGAATGGCAACCACTCATATCGAACTTCAAGACTTCATGACGTGTCCCGTTTGTTACGACATCCTACATCCGCCCATCCATGTCTGCGCCAACAACCACGGACTTTGCGGGGATTGCCACGAGAAGATGACCCTGAGGATCCAGAGGACAGCAGTGTCGTGTCCAGTCTGTCGAGGGCCCTTTCAGGACAATTCAGCAACTTCACATTTTATGGGGCTGATCTACAAGTTGTGTAGAGTGAAGTGCAAGTACCAGCAGAACGGGTGCGTAGTGGCGACTTGTGGGACCTGCATGATGGGTCACCTGCCGATTTGCGGACGGAAACAGATGCGGTGTCCACTGTCCGAACGATACGATTGCCCTTGGGAGGGACCTAAAACTGCGATGGCCCAGCATTGCTTAGAGGCCCATGCATACATCCTCTCGATGTTGCGCCCAGAGAATGGCGGAGATTTGGGCCCCTTAGAATAGTTTTTTTTTATAATTTTCTATATAATATTGTTTATACATATTGAAATATATTTTTAAGATCCAATTTCGCTTAAATATAATATTTATTCCCGTGTCCTGTTTTCTAAAAAAAGAAAGAAAAATTAATTACGTACAGAAATGAATGCGAATTACCTCTGGAACTGTATGTCCAAATAAGTACTATTTTTACACTTTTGCAATAAACAAATCTCACCCGTCAAACTGTGAATAGGTTATTAAAAGATTTGACCTACATTTACAATTTTTTAAGGTTTAATTAAATTTTTACTTTTGTTTCGGAACTAATTTTTATGTTTCTTAGGGTCATTTGTGTTTTATTTTGGTTCTTTATATATCAAAATCAAAAGAGTTTTGATTTAAGTTGTCAGCTAACGCCTCGGCCACAAACAACAGATTCAGCCAAAAAAGATCACTTTTAACGGCCTCGATACGCAAATGACTATTTATATAATCATCGCCTAAAAAGCAATTTTTTATAATACATAATATTTATACCTAATATGTGTTTGTATCTGAAATGATAGCAAAGGTAAAGGTGTTCTCAAAATAAAGCAATTTATTTTTTAATTAATTTCTTAATACACAGTTTCCCAAGATAACATTTCACTTTTACTTTTGATTTTTTTAATTTCATACTATTATTTGGCGGTTGGAAAATTTCCATAATTTGCTTGTCTCTATTACCACATGTTTTCTCCATAATTTAAAATTCTGAAATTTGTATAATTTCACTAATATACAACTCTGATTTTATAATTTATTGTCATAATTTTGTATATTTACTAGATTATTTAAAATTTTACGCCGTATGCTCCTCCATGTTCAACAACAGAGTAAAACAGAAATTAAATCTATGACCAAGGCAACAAAATAATTTTCAAACAATTATAGGTTTTAAGGCCGTTTTCTCGCTGACACCTTCTGCCGATTTCAACTGGGCGGTTACTGTATTCTTATTGTGAAATATATCTATTTCTCTCAACAATGATGTAAACAAAGATGGGTTTAGTGGCAGTATAAAACCTGGAAGTGATTGGTCCGTTTCATTATGACACATCGTGTGAACTCCAGGTGGAGTAAATTTATGTCGTTTTTTTTTGCGGCTGAGCGGTGAGCGGCAATATACAAAGCAGCTTCGTCCACGGAAGCACAACAGTTACTCTATTTACGAGCGAGTGACATTTCTGAATGATACGATACGATGTTTTACGCCCGTCGTGTAATTTCTTGTAAAACTTTAAAAATTAAAAATAATAATGAATTGTTAAAATGACGTTTCAAAAAATTATTAATGTCTTAACATCGTGTAACTATAGAAATTTACCCCTTTTAACATTTTAGTCACTTGTTGGAGAAATTCTCTGTTCTACCTTCTTTTTGCCTGGCAAAAAATTGTGATTTAGATGTTGTTCGGGCATAAAAAAAACATCAATCAAACTTACATCTGTCACTTTGACAACTGATACAAGGTTTTTGTATTAGGTACTCAATAAATTTTTTTACAACTACCCTTTGGAATCATGAGTTGCTTATAATACACAGTGTTTATTTATGTTTTATAGCTAGCAATGGTAACATATATGTAAGATAAAAATCCTGTAATTTAGGCAGCATCATCGCCCAAAGTTTTCTATCTCGATAGATCTGCAAAGTAAAAAAATCACTATTACTACCGAGTACACTGTTTCCACAAAATTTTCAACATTACATATAACATTACATAATACAGTGCAGTCGTTTGGTCTGGAAACCTGGGAACAAAAAGTTGTTTGTTCATTTATGGAAAAAACTCTCGGACAGGTCGATTTCAATTTTTTATTGCGCATACTTTGACATATTTTTCAATTTTTTTTCGCCATATTTGAAAAAGTTATGACGTCATCGTCATTTTTTTAAATGGCGAGGCTCAACTTTTTTGGCAGATTTGAAAACTTCATGCAATTCTAAAAACAAAAATGTGAAAAAAGTATGACCTTCAACTTGAAAATTGTCAAAGCAAACGCCGTTAAAAGTTGGAAAAAAAACTAGGATCCATTTTCTTTGATAATTTTATTGAAATTTGAATATCCGAAACAATGTATTACATTTAAATAAGATGTTCGAACTGATGACCGTTAACTTCTTAAGACATTTGTAAAACATTTTGCAGAGGTTGTGATGGCGATTATAAGCAAAATGTTTCCAAAATTTTCAACTTTTAGGTCATACTTTTTTGACATTTTTGTTTTTAGAATTGCATGAAGTTATCAAATCTGCCAAAGAAATTGGAGGGTCGGCATTTAAAAAAAATGGGCGCAATAAAAAATTGAAATGGATCTGTCCGAGATTTTTTTCCATAAATGAACAAACAACTTTTTGTTCCCAGGTTTCCAGACTAAACGACCACACTGTATATTAAAATAAACGTATTTATACCTTTTCACAAAACATTCCAAGTGGCGTCCAAACAATGAAATAGCACCAATCTTTACGAGTTATAGCCAGTTGTCCTTGTATTTGAAAAAAATACTGGTGTGTTTTTTTTAGTGTAACCTTGTTATCTTTAAACACAAGAAAGTCCACTTTTTTTTCTTTAGCAGCTTCTTCAGGAGACAAATGTAATTTTGCCATTTTGTAAGGACATTTAATTTCTAAAATAGCAGAATTGTCTTCTATCATCCCATCCGGACTTGCTGCTAGGTAATCACATTCAGGAGAAACAAACAATCCGCATTCAGACACAGCATTATTTTCTTCATTTTGTTTAGGTCCTCCACAAAAATACTGGTCGCATTTCGAATGGTCACCAAAAACATGTTTAGGACAATTCAAAATATCTTTTGACAGCTGCTCTATTTGCACAGACATGCCCAGATGTTGAGCCTTTCTATATTTAATTGCTTTGTTGATACCAACTCTCATTCTTTGCATTCGTTGCTTTAGTAAGTTGCGCAAATTCGCTGGAACTTTTCTCAACTTACTACTAGTTGTTTTTGTGGACAATTCACGCAATTTTCCACAAAAATTACGTAAAAGGTGGTTGCGGCATTCCACTTTTTTAACGATGACCTGGTTACCATAGGGCTTTTCTAACAAAAGCTTTTTGTAGACGCTACTATCGCCATCGCCAATAAGTTGCGTATACTTGAGTCCATGCATTTCTATGCTCTTTTTAAACCCTTCTAATATGATGCTAGACTCCATTGCTGTAGATGTTCCCGTCCAATTTCTTGAACAACTATGTTCGACAATAGCAATATTTTTAGATTTTGCACGTTCGCAAATAGTGCAATATTTATTTCGGACTCCTAGAAAAAGGAGTTTGCCCGTTTTGGCACCAACAATACACGCTACGCCTGACGGAGCATCATAATTGGTCCTGTATGATCTTTTAGACCAGGCACCATCAGCAATGACTGCTATGCATGGATGTCCGTTTTCATCCACATCTCCAATTTCTTGAGCCAAACGTGCTTCCTCCTTTCCTGCTTCTTCTATATTTTCGAGAGATGTGGATAAAACAGCTTGAGACACTTTGTCAAAATTATTACTATATTGACGGTTTGATAATTGTGGCATGTTTAATATTGCTAAGAACTCATTCAGTTGGGAATGACCTATACCAGTTGAAATTGTTGCCAATACGACAGAAGAATTCACATTCATCTGCCCACTAGTAGAATCCTCAGTTGAAACAATTTTTTCAATACCGCACATTTTGCATTTTAATTTGAGATGGCTCGTTAAACCGTCAAAATTTTCTGAGATCGCTTCCATGTGATTAATATTACAGTCAAATGGGGAATGATCATTAGCATTTTGCATAGTTTTAAAAAAGTACGGAAAGTCTATAATTCTTCTACCGGAAAATTCGTGCTTATTTTCGGCGTCCGTGGTTTGAGAAGAAGCGCAAACTACTTCGATATGATCATTCGCGCATGAGTTATTAGAGCTAAAAAGTATTACTTCAAATTCAATTAAAAACTACTTGTATTATCTTACAATTGATTCACCTGCTTCCACGGCAGTGGATTTTGTACCTCGGTCGATTCACTCACATTAAATTTTTTTTTGGTGCATCCGCTTCGAACTCTAGAGAATTTGATTATGTATATCAGTAATATAATTAATATTTCATACAATGCATGTTTACCTTTGCATTCTTCTTTTCATACTTAATCTCTTATAAGGCAATCCAGTTTTGTCACACATCTTTCAACGCTAACTAGAAAAACACTTATTGTATTATAGTGCGATGGTCTATGTATAATTACATACAATACAAACTCCTTCGTACAATCCACAAGAATTAATAATTGTCTAAAATGTCACTGTTTAAAAAACACAAAATTGTCGACCTTCTACACAATAAGTTACGACAGAACTGGTAAAGTCAGCAGTCGGCAAATTCATTAGTATAGCCTAATACTTTTCCAGGAAGCAGTTTCTGTAATTTAATGTCTCTTTAAGATATGCCGGCCGTGCCGATGCATTGGGCGGAGCTATAACTTCACGCTTCTGTTTCGGATTTCCGAGCACTTACAATACAAATCGGAAAATTATTTTCTAAATTGTGGCTTTACGATTAAAAACAGCAAAAAATGCATTAAAGAACTTTTATTGTAAATTTTGTAATAATTGCATCTACACAAAGAAAAATATGTTTTTTTTAATCTTTTATTTTTTTCTAAGGCCCTATGGCACTTAAGAAAAATAAGTACATGTCCCTGTAATTCTAATTTATTTCTAAAAACAATAAAATTTGTTATATAACGGTATCTTTAAAATTGTGGCCACAGTTTAGAAAATAAATTTGCGGCAGTGAGAAAACAGCCTTCTAGCCTGCGCCCGGGCACACTCGGTAAATATCGGCTCTATTCGTCGTTAGTGCTATATCGTTCTACGAGAATACCGCCAAGCAAGCAAAAAATATTGTCAACACTGCTGTCCCAGCGAGACCAAACTCTTGACAGGGAACGTGTGAATTTTTCTAACCGGAAATCACAATATTCTAATATATTTAACTAAAAATGGTAGGCCTGAAAAAAAGGTTATTATTTATTTTTAATACTGATAACTAAAATATAGAAATTTCGAAAAAAAAAAATAGATCCCATCGTTATCCCATTATCGGCCCAGGCCTGAATTGCGGAATGAGTGACAGTTTAAACAAAAAACAATTAGTGACAGTTTAAACAAAAAACAATTTCGTAAATAATATCCCAAGTGCAGGTTAAACTGCCGATAATTTTTTCGAGTACGTGAATCTGTTGCGGCATTTTGTTAAAATCATCACTATAACAAAGTTAGTTATGTAGATAGTTTTGATACGTAACAAATACACAAACGGAACCTTTTGCTGGTGTTTTTCTGCCAAAAGAATCAATTATAAAAGCCGACTTACATATTTTCCCTGTTTTTGCCAATCCAGTGTGAATTCAGTCCATATAACGTGGGCCGAACAATTGCGCCACCTCACGTAAAGAAGCTACACCAGATTGGCTTGTGTGGCACTCTAGAATGAGTCAGAACCATGTCAGAACTTGGTAAAATGTCGGTTCGTGCCTGGACTAACATAGATAGACATTACATCTACACAGTTCATTTATTTTGGATAAGACGTCAAAAATATGCCTTGGTTTTTGATGATTTTTTTTTCCAGAATGGTTATTAGTTTCTTGAGTTCCTAGGGGGTCTCAAATAGCAATGAATTTTCTCAAACTTGCGTAAAAAATTATAAAAGTTGAACAAAAAATACAGTGTTTTAAACTCCTTGTTTTTCCTAATACCAGCTGTTTCCAGATCTTAAATACCCTCTACGAACTCGAATGAAGTTTCCTGAATCTAACTATGTCACTTTTGTATGAATTGAATCAATAGTTTTCATTTCTTATCCAAAATACGCGAGCGTGTTTTCGGTTCTTACGCCACCTTACTAGACGACACCCTTAAGCTCAGTCAGAGCTCTTTTTTTTTATGGCAACTAGGCCTTTCTGGGCTTAACTGAGCTACTACTGCCTTATACCGGATGACAATAAATGATTAAAACAAATTAAGTGGATTGTCAACACTAAGCAGTTGGCAGGGGCAAAACTCGTCATGTCATGTCAAAATTTGTAAAGGTTAAAAAAACACTTTATTTAATACTGTGTGAGACTGATAATAATTAACACTCTAGCGGTCAGCATATCATTTTTTAGGTGTTTTATTTCGAGTTATCAGTCATATGGGTCTGACATCTGTATTGTACAGTTTTGTGCTGTCAGTTGTTTATAACTGACAGCACTGCTCTCACTGAACTCCGTGTCAGACACTTAATACCGACGTTACATGCAATCTTTTACGGCCATTAAAATTGTGGCGCTTGGTTTTAGAAACATGCAAAAACTTTCGGTGTATAGAAAAATAACAAAATTGAAGAGAACGATTCAATTTTTTTTATTGCAGAATCCTCATTAGGACATGATGCATCGCTTTCTTCTTTAACGTTCATTCATTGCACACTGAAAAATTTGAATCCCTACTCAATTCACTGTCTTCTGATTCATTATTTTCATAATCAGGATCAACATCAGATAAATCCGAGAAATCTCTAAACACATCAGACAATTCGTCTGATTTTTCCTGAAATTCTTGGGAAGAAAGAAGTTTTCCTAAATTCCAACTCCTACAAGATCGACGTAAAAAAAACAAATGAAAACATAAAACATCGATTTACGTATAACATTTTGTAAAGAAATGGAAATTACTTTAAATTACAGGCCATGTCAGACGTTTCAACTGCTCATATAGCGTTCTCACTTGGCACGCTATAGAATTGAATTGTTGAATCAGGAGCGCACGGCTTTTAATAGAATAGATGATAATTACAAAATTTTATACAAAACATAAATTAACTCAAATTGAAAACAGAGAAACATCATTTATGATACATACACATAAAACCTTTATTGCTGGTCGTTTTATTCTTGGGTTGTTCTGTCTATATTTCCTTTGACGTCATTGTTCTTAAACCGTTTTTAAACCTCTGTTCATAATGACTGTGCTTGACATGAGTGAACAAAGAACGAATGTGTTATTGGTAATGCAAAATTTAAAATTCCTTTGGTTACAAAATACCGGGTGTCCCAGGGGTGTGTGGACCATCAATTACGCCCTTATTTTGAAAGATATCAAAACGGGAGACGATAGCCACACGATATCTTTAGAATTTAAAATTATTAGAAATCATATACAGAGTGTCCTAATATTAGTACTATACCAAAGTTATGTTTTTTTAAATAGAATGCCCTGTATATTAGTTGGTGAATTGAAAGAGCAGTTAATGCTGAGCAAAATGGTATAAGGTACTATGGGTTTATTACAGATGGTTCTTGAGTTATGAAGAATCTTAGGTCAAAATTAGTGCTTTTTAAAAAAATTGCAAAGGCCATTCCAACAGAGATAACTGAATTCTTTTCTGTCAATAATTTTTTATAGATCCAATCTTTCGAACATACCAATTGAAAGTCATCTAAACTGATATTTCTATACAGGGTGTACGGTTTCGCAAAATGTATAATAACTTATTTTTTTCAAATGGAACACCCTATATTCCATTATACCACCAAATAGCATTTTTAATAAGCTTTCTGTCAATATATAGTTTGCCTCAGCAAATGTTAGTACTTTAGGTAATTTTTACAAAAAGCCTAGAAAGCTTCCCGAAATTGCTAAAATCGCGTATTAAGATCAGATCGCCTTGGAGTCGTTTATTGTCTAATTTATTAAATTACTTCAGAAATGACACCGAGAGGTAGACAGGCTTAGGTTTACGTAAGAATTCGATAGACTAAATCCTTTACATAACCACAAACGAAAAAATCTAGAGGAGTTAAATCTGGTGATCATTTGCCAGGCCGCCCTTACCAATCCAACGTCTCGGCAACCAGTCATTTAAATATGTATCTTCTTACATTCCTATAGAAATGTACAGGAGCTCTATCCTGTTGCAACCACATTAAGGACCCCTGATTCAGATAATCAGTCGTCCGCATCCAGTGGGGATTTTCAGTGGCATAATAGTGCATGTTATGCCTCTTGACATGCCCATTACCCTTAAAGGTCGCCTCATCAGTGAACAAAATTTTGTTTAAAATATTTCTATTCCTTTCTAGAAGATTGTCCATTATTTCGTAGTATTCCACTCTTTTTACAAAATAAGCTTCTTGCAATTTTTGATGGAGTTCAATGTGGTATGGATGAAACCGATGTTTTTTGATGACACGATTTACTGAAGATTTCGAAATTACAGGTTGGGCATATACTGGAGTGAAGATTTTCTTCTAAGATTAGTAAAACTTCTAGCTCAGTGTTTTCACCTACTCTTATTGTACCAATTAATTGTTTTTTTTTTTGTTGTAGGCCACGCTTCCAGTGATTTCAAAACGTTTTAAATTTTACCATAATTATTCATCATTACTTCTTTCGTAAAATTCATTTTGTAAAAAAATCACAAAAGTGAAACTATTTGTTACAGATAACTTAATGTCAACAAGAACAAATGGCTCCATGGTAATCAGTCTAAAATGATATCTCCATGGCAACAAGTCCAAGGCGATCTGATCTTAATACACGATTTCATCAATTTGAGAAAGTTTTCTATTTTTTTTTGTAAAAATTATCTAAAGTACTAACATTTGCCGAGGCAAACTATATATTGACAGAAAGCTTATTAAAAATGCTATTTGGTGGTATAATGGAATATAGGGTGTTCCATTTGAAAAACAAAAGTTATTATACATTTTGCGAAATCGTACACCCTGTATAGAAATATCAATTTAGATGACTTTCAATCAGTGTGTATTAAAGTTTGGGTCTATAAAAAATTATTGACAGAAAAGTATTCAGTTATCTCTGTTGGAATAGTCTCTGCAAGTTTTTAAAAAAGTACTAATTTTGACCTAAAATTCTTCATAACTCAAGAACCATCCATAATAAACCTCTAGTACCTTATATCATTTTGCTCAGCATTAACTGCTCTTTGAATTCACCAACTAATATACAGGGCATTCCATTTAAAAAAACATAACTTTGGTATATTACTAATACTAGGACACTCTGTATATGATTTCTAATAATTTTAAATTGTAAAGATATCGTGTGGCTATCGTCCCCCGAAAACCCCGTTTTGATATTTTTGAAAATAAGGGAGTAATTGATGGTCCACATACCTCTGGGACACCCTTTATATATTATATGTATATTCTGATTCCTCACTTTGGCTTCTATACTCGACCGTTCAATATCAAAAGTTATTTTTATGATTACTTTATGTAAGTTTTATGCTAATATGTAGCACAGTGTAACATAATAAGTAATTGTTCTATTCAAACGATCCGATTTTGAATTAGATAACGCCCTCAGCAACTTACATTCTTTAATCCAATCCATTAAATTCACCGTTGAAATTGAAATCAATTCCCAAATTTCCTTTTTAGACTTGTTAATCACTAGAAATAATATATAATTTTACATTTATAGAAAACTTAGTATCGCAGATTGCGTAATACTTTTTGACTCTTGTGACCCAGTTTCTCATAAATTTGCAGCTTTTCCTTCCTCTTTCCACAGTTTATTTTCTATCCCATCACTATCACTAACATTAAACAAATTGCTTTAACTAATGGATATTCTTTAAAAACTACAAACAAATTCTACCATACAACAAATTCAAATACACACACACCACTTATAGTTAGAAATCCTTCAGACACAAATTCTTTTTCAAATTCATTAACATACTTTGGAGTAGTCTCACAGAAATATTTTAAAATACTTAAGAAACACGGTTTCACAGTTTCATTTAAAAGAGATAACAAAGATCTTATGCATCGAATTAGACATTATCAGAAAATTGGAAAATTCGAGGAGAAACTGAAAGTGTACTGCACGTGCGTATAAATATTGAAATGCTGTTCGTTGGTAAGCGCAGCACTTGAGAACGGCTGGACCGACTTGGCTGGAAAATTCAGAAAAAAGTGAATGTGCTTTTTATATGGGATCTTTGTATGAACTCAATATCATAACTCATAATTCCAACGTTGGATATGCATAATTCTTTTTGGTTTTGTTCGTTATGGTCAGGGAAATAAAATTGCAGACAAATTCGGGAAATTCGGACAAACTGCAAAAAACATAATTTTTGTATGCACTCTCAATTATAACTGACGATGGGAACGACATTATTTGGTTGATTCCATGATGTTTTGTTCGTAATAACAATAATAATGCAAATGAGCGAGGATTTTGTCAGAGCCCACGTATAGAAAGTTGACTTAAAATAGAGATAGATTTAATTTGAATTAACGTCTTTAAATCGACATTATCCCTTTTATGATTTTGTGCAATAAAGAGTATCCATTTAGTCCAACAATGGTATATTGTGCAACTAGTGCGGCAAGTTGTCGATTGCCCGCGAAAGCGAAGTCGAAGAAAATCGACAACGCCGCACGAGTTGGACATACTATTTTTTATTGCGAATGCGGAAAAAATCCCAATATAAAATTGGACTCCAGGGGCAAATTCAGTTTTCAGTAGTTTGTTTATCTTAATTTGCGTGCGACAACTAAACTTTGCGCACCCAAATTAATAAATGGGCAAACCGTTACTTTGCAACCGTAACCAAGGTTGCAAAGATACTATTTCTCTACATGAGCAATAAACAAAATGAAAAAATGACTTAATTGTAACAGAAGCACGAAATAACCAGAAATTGAAAAAAGAAACGGAGTATGAGAGAAATAATTTTTAAAGATGAAGAAAGAAGGAAGAAATAAAACCAGCAGGACAAAGAAGAAAGGCTCGAGATATGAAAAGAAAACAAACTATATAAATGTTTGTCCTATAGCTAGTTTACATTTCTGATGTCTCTTTTTCGTATGATTTCATTCGGAACAAGGGTCTCAATAAATAGAATGGGTTCTTGTTAAAATTTTAAAATAATTGTACAAACACAATAACATAATAAATAAAATATGAACTAAACATAATTAAAAAAAACTTATTCTAGAGGACCCAGATCCCCGCCATTCTCTGGCCGCAACATCGAAAGAATGTACGCATGGGCCTTTAAGCAATGCCGGGCCATCTCCGCCTTAGGCCCCTCCCAAGGGCACCCGTAACGATGGGATAATGGACACCGCATCGGCTTCCGTCCGCAAATCTTCAGATGCCCCATCATACGGTTACCAGAAGTCCTCACTAAGCACCCATTGTGGTGGTACTTGCACTTCACTTGGCACAATCGGTAGACTAGTCCCATAAAGTGGGAAACCACCGAGTTGTTCTGGAAGGAACTCCAACAGAACGGACACGACACTGCTGTCTCCTGGGTCCGGGTCATCTTCTCGTGGCAATCACCACACACCCCATGTTGGTTGGCACAGACGTGGATGGGCGGATGAAGAATGTCGTGGCACAGGGAACACGTGATGAAGTTTTGTAGGTCGACATAATTGATGGGTGCCATAATGTTGGTGCAGAAAGAAAACTGAGAGGCACTGATTATAGGAAAGTTCTATGTTGCTTCAATGAGAGCGAATGATGAACTGTGGACAGTTGCGTGCCGATAGGGTTAGATAAAGGGTCCGTTGGGGTGGGAACAAAGACTTTAAGGTACTTAGGTATTGGTGGGAGCAAGTTCAACGCCCAGTGGATGGATTAAGTTCAGGGGTGTAAAATTTTACATTATAATACATTTTTTTATGTTTTACTGATTTTTGAGCTTCAATAATAGTAATTTGTATACCCAGACCGTAAAAGTTTTTTTGGTGGCATCTGTTGTTCAGATAAGGCCAAAAAAGCACTTTTGGCCGAGGTGTACACCACGTTTTTTAGGCGATGATCACAAAATAATTCAAAAATTTGGCCATAATTGTTTTAAGCGATGATTACCAAAATGGTGTTTATATGGCCTCTTTTTTGGAGCTGTAAAATTTTACTTTTCTGTACATATCTGTCAAATTCCCAAAAAAGTAGAGTTTGACACATCAGTCCCAACAAAGCAGAGTTTTTCAGTTTTAAAGTTCTTGGGTTTATTTATATTTTTGTGATATGTAAGTATATGAATTATTTACGTTTTTGTATCTTAATTAGTATTAGTAAATCGTGTTTTTCCTATACTTTGGATTTCACAAAAACAATGTAATAAACAGGAAACAATATTTTATGCTATTAAATAATAGACAAGGTGTTTACAATTTTTTACCTTCTTACCAATTGTTTTTTAATCTTTTTTTTTTATTTTAATGTTATACAAGATCATTAACATTTCTAAAATCTACGCCTTGTTTCTCAAAAATTATATCCTATATGTCAAGATTTACAAAAAAAAAAAAAAATCAAAGAAAGAAATAATAATTATTAAAATAGTTGAATAAATATTAATGTACAAAAAACAAACAAAACATTTCCATTTGTAAAGTTTGTAATAATAAATTTCGTTCTTGAAAAGTTTGTAGTTTCATAGATCTTTAATTATACATTTTTACAAAAGTTGCAAAATCACAACTTCTCACAATTACATAGTTCCAATAGTTGAGAATACTTACTTGATTTCTTAATTTAAAAATTGAACTGTTTTTTGAGTCTTATTGTTTCTCATTGTCGTTATTTTTCTAAATTCATTTATGTACATTTATACAGTGTGGAAATTAAGTAAGGAATAAATTCAGTAACTCCGTTAGTATTTGCGCTAAAAATAAAACTTTTTTTGCATTACTTTTTTTGACAGTTATGACGTCATCAATATTTTTTTAATGATTACCAATGTTTTTGATTTTACATTCGCATAGAGTTTTTTATTCTGATTTCAACGTTATCAAATATTAATACTCAATAAGTTACATAAGCAAAAAATAAATAAAAACGGCACTAAAGTTCAAATTAGTAACATTTCAAAAAATTAACAGAGCTGTCTAATTTTATCAGAATTCAAGGAAAAAAACATATAAATCCAAACAAAACAAAGTTCCCAAAAGCAATCAATGAGAGAAAATAAAAAAACAACCCTAAATTTGAAAGTAGGGCTAACAAATTAAGAAAATTAACAAACTATTGATGTGAGAATTATAAATTAAAGATATTACACCAAATGTTCGAACTGATAACCAACCCTGCATCATCTGATAAAATCCAAGACGATCGTAAAACCAGCCCATAAATTTTGAATGGTTTGGGGAGTTATTAAACTGCACTCATGTCGATTTTGATACACCTTGCGTTTTAAGTGTCCCTATAGAAAAAAATCTAATCGGGTTCGATTTGGGGACCTATAGCCTGCCATTCTATTGGACCTCTTCTTCCCTCTTCATGGAAACACTTTGTCCAAATAACGCCGCACCGGGGTTAGTGTGTTGGAGCACCATCCTGTTGCAACCAGATATTATTATTTAGAAGTTAATTTATTATTTTATGGAGAAAAACAGTTGAGACACAATTATTTTGTACCAATTCAGAACTTGTCAACATTGTATTGGTATCTCTATGATTTTTTCTTAAATTCCGATAACATTAGACAGTTCTGTTAATTTTTTGAAATTTTACTAATTTGAACTTTAGCGATGTTTTAATTCGTTTATTCCTTATCTAACCTATTAAGTATTTGACAACGTTGAAAACAGAATAAAAAACTCTATCCAAATATAAAATAAAAAACATAGGTTGCCATTAAAAAAAATATTGATGACGTCATAACTGTCGAAAAAAAACTGATGGAAAAAAATTAGCTCCTCGCATGCAATATAATTAGCCCTATCACATGCTTTTTAAGTACTATTTCTAGTGCAAATACTAACTGAGTTACTGAATTTATTCCACACTGTATATTTTGACTGGAGAAAATGATGATTTCAAGAAAGGACAATCTCATTAAACCACTAAAAATTTCTGACACTTTTACTGAGTTACTGAATTTATTCCACACTGTATATTTTGACTGGAGAAAATGATGATTTCAAGAAAGGACAATCTCATTAAACCACTAAAAATTTCTGACACTTTTTCAAATTAGGTATTAGGGTCCTCCCACCAATCAACTCTTACCTGCTTTAATGTCTTCCCCGAATGGACCCCACCCCAAAAGAAATCTTCACTACCCTTATCAGCAATCAACTGACCACACTTCATCGCTCGTTCCCATTGCTGCAACATCTCCAATTATCAGAAAAAAAAACAGAATGGCAACCACTCATATTGAACTTCAAGACTTCATGACGTGTCCCGTTTGTTACGACATCCTACATCCGCCCATCCATGTCTACGCCAACAACCACGGACTGTGCGGGGATTGCCACGAGAAGATGACCCGGAGGACTCAGAGGACAGCAGTGTCGTGTCCAGTCTGTCGAGGGCCCTTTCAGGACAATTCAGCAACTTCACAGTTTATGGGGCTGATCTACAAGTTGTGTAGAGTGAAGTGCAAGTACCAGCAGAACGGGTGCGTAGTGGCGACTTGTGGTACCTGCATGATGGGTCACCTGCCGATTTGCGGACGGAAACAGATGCGGTGCCCACTGTCCGAACGATACGATTGCCCTTGGGAGGGGCCCAAGACTGCGATGGCCCAGCATTGCTTAGAGGCCCATGCATACATCCTCTCCATGTTGCGGCCAGAGAATGGCGGAGATTTGGGACCCTTAGAATAGTTTT
The DNA here is from genome assembly GCA_963583935.1 of Diaperis boleti. Lineage (NCBI taxonomy): Eukaryota > Metazoa > Arthropoda > Insecta > Coleoptera > Tenebrionidae > Diaperis > Diaperis boleti. The sequence continues at coordinate 14,471,903 of OY757242.1, forward strand.
TTTTTATAATTTTGTTTATACATATTCAAATATATTTTAAGATCCAATTTCGCTTAAATATAATATTTATTCCCTTGTCCTGATTTCTAAAAAAAGGAAGAAAAATTAATTGGGTTACCTACTTCGAAAGTACAGAATTGAATGCGCATTACCTCTGGAACTGTATGTCCAGTTAAGTATTATTTTTACACTTTTGCAATAAACAAATCTCACACGTCAAACTGTGAATAGGTTATTAAAAGATTTGACCTACATTTCCAATTTTTTAAGGTTTAATTAAATGTTTACTTTTGCTTTGGAAGTAATTTTTATGTTTCTTAGAGTCATTTGTGTTTTATTTTGATTCTTCATATATCAAAATCCAAAGAGTTTTGATTTAAGTTGTCAGCTAACGCCTCGGCCACAAACAACAGATTCAGCCAAAAAAGATCACTTTTAACGGCCTCGATACGCAAATGACTATTTCCATAATCATCGCCTAAAAAGCAATTTTTTATAATACATACATAATATTTATACCTAATATGTGTTTGTATCTGAAATGATAGCAAAGGTAAAGCTCACAAGAAACTAAGGTGTTCTCAAAATAAAGCAATTTATTTTTTAATTAATTTCTTAATACACAGTTTCCCAAGATAACATTTCACTTTTACTTACTGCGGTACCTACAAATGATTTTTTTAATTTCATATTATTATTTGGTAGTTGGAAAATTTCCATAATTTGCTTGTTTCTATTACCACGTTTCCTCCATAATTTAACATTCTGAAATTTTTATAATTTCACTAATATACAACTCTGATTTCATATTTTATCGTCATAATTTTGTATATTTACTAGATTATTTATCATTTTACGCCGTACATTTCGCAGTTTACAAATTTTGGAAAAATATTTATAGTCATAATTATAAAGTTTACTAATTTATATGTACTAGTGATCGCCCGTCACTCGAAATTCGAGTGGTATGTATTGGATTGGTAATCGAATCAATGTAAAAATTAAAAAAAAAAATGTGAATACTTACATAAATAGTGTTGAATAAAGACTGGTTACCATGTTCCCAAAAAAGTAGAGTTTGACACATCAGTCCCAACAAAGTAGAGTTTTTCAGTTTTAAAGTTCTTGGGTTTATTTATATTTTTGTGATATGTAAGTATATGAATTATTTACGTTTTTGTATCTTAATTAGTATTAGTAAATCGTGTTTTTCCTATACTTTGGATTTCACAAAAACAATGAAATAAATATTAAACAATATTTTATACTATTAAATAATAGACAAGGTGTTTACAATTTTTTACCTTCTTACCAATTGTTTTTTAATCTATTTTTTTATTTATTTTTATTTTTAATGGTATACATTTCTAAAATCTTCGCCTTGTTTCTCAAAAAAAAAATTGACTGTTTTTTGAGTATTATTGTTTTTCATTGTCGTTATTTTTCTAAATTCATTTATGTACGTACATTTATACAGTGTGGAAATGCTATTAAATAATAGACAAGGTGTTTACAATTTTTTAACTTCTTACCAATTGTTTTTTAATCTATTTTTTTTTTAATGGTATACAAGATCATTAACATTTCTAAAATCTACGCCTTGTTTCTCAAAAATTATATCCTATATGTCAAGATTTACAAAAAAAAAAATTTCAAAGAAAGAAATAATTATCATTATAATAGTTGAATAAATATTAATGTACAAAAAACAAACAAAACATTTCCATTTGTAAAGTTTGTAATAATAAATTTACACATTACAATTTTTAATTTGTTTTGTTTAACAGTAATTTTAAATAAAAAACGGTCTCGATAGTAATAATAAGTCATAACGGGGATTCATCCCAAACGTCGAAACTAATCCACCAACGCGATGATACATAACATTGTGAATTTTAAAATGATACACCCCATTACCCACCGATTGATCCAAATCAGCTTCAGAACTTGCGATAGCAAAAGCTGAATTATATGACCTTATGTTCTCAACGAAATTTTTGCATTTTTGTTTATAATTGTAATCTGTAGATGTTATACCTTCGATGAGTGATTGTAGAACCGGAGATGTAGTAAAAGGTGGTAAATAAACCTTTCCTTTGTGATAACATAAAGTAAATGCTTCAGCATTTCGGGATGTTATTTCCGAATTAAAATGAAGTGCCGAACAAAATGAACAACATAATGAAAGTTCACCGAGATTATGTGAAACAACATTTATCGGATTGTTATTCAAGGCCGATTTAAATGAATCAACTATCGTAGTAGTTGTTTGGGACAGTGTCAACTGTTTCTGTTGCAGTAAGCGTTCGTACCGAAAACCGCTTCAACATTTTGAGAAATTTCAATTATTTGTCTCGCACGGCGCCAATTTCTACGACGAACTTCTTGTGTTTTTCTCCGTCCGGGAACGCGAGGCATTTTGTTTAGTAGAAAAAAACAAATGTTATAGAAAGAAATTAAAGCGCCCAAAAAAGTGTAGAAGTTAAATAAAATGTAATTGAATTGAATAATAAACTAAAATTAAAAATTGCAATCGGCAGTCCAATCGATGTTAGCCTGAACCCAAAATACTCTAACGTTACAAACGAATATGGAACAAAAAGGAAATAAAAATTTTTACTTACACACATAATCGTTGCCATGCATTCGGAAAAACAAATGTATTATCTCTACACCCTAACGTTCTCTAAGTCCCGTAAAAAAATAAATAAAAAATAAATATGATGCCTCCACATAGCCAGTGGTTCATGTTGGGTTAATGACGGTAAAGTTATAAATCTTTTTTATTACTGTGTGAAGCAGTAGATACCCGTAGGTACCCCTTCATATTTTTTCTTTGAAGTAAGACTAAATCCTGTCAACATCCCGACATGTTGTACCGATGTGTGGAAATGGAAATTATTTTCAATTACAGGGCATGTCAGACACTTCAACTGCTCATAGATGTTTCATATAGAGCTCTAACTTGGCACGCTATTGAATTGAATTGTTGAATCTGGGGCGTACGGCTTTTAATAGAATATATAATTACACAATTTTACAAAATTTAGAGAATCACAACACGAAAGTGAACAATAAGATTAGATAAACTGAACACCAACCATTTGGGAAAGATTGTTGGAACCAAATTACAATTAGTTGACGACGAAGGCAATTAGCGGCAAAATTTAAATAACACAGATAAAAGTAAGATAAGTCGATTGAAAGCATCAATAATACCATTACGCTGATAAAGAAAAATTACCTGTTATAGAGTTTCCTTTGAGGTCCACAGGTACCTAACGTTAAGAATGTGCACTTTGCATCGCATTTGCATAAATTATCTCAAATTGAAAACAGAAAAACATCATTTATGATACATACACATAAAAACTTTATTGCTAGTCGTTTTATTCTTGGGTTGTTCTGTCTATTTTTCCCTTGACGTCATTGTCCTTAAACCGTTTTTAAACCTCTGTTCATAATGACTGTGCTTGACATGAGTGAACAAAGCACGAATGTGTTATTGGTAATGCCAAATTTAAATTCCTTCGGTTACAAAATATGTATTATATGTATATTCTGATTCTTCATTTTAGCTTTTACTCGACCGTTCAATATCAAAAGTTGTTTTCTGTTTTATGTTAATATGTAGTACAGTGTAACATAATAAGTAATTGTTCTATTCAAAGGATCCGATTTTGAATTAGATGACGCCCTCAGCAACTTAAATTCTTTAACCCAATCCATTAAATTCACCGTTGAAATTGAAATCAATTCCCAAATTCCCTTTTTAGACTTGTTAATCACTAGAAATAATATATAATTTTACATTTATAGAAAACTTAGCATCGCAGATTGCGTCATACTTTTTGACTCAGTTTCTCATAAATTTGCAGCTTTTCATTCCTCTTTCCACAGATTATTTTCTATCCCATCACTATCACTAACATTAAACAAATTGCTTTAACTAATGGATATTCTTTAAAAACTACAAACAAATTATACCATACAACAAATTCAAATACACACACCACTTATAGTTAGAAATCCTTCAGAAACAAATTCTTTTTCAAATTCATTAACATACTTTGGAGTAGTCTCACAGAAATATTTTAAAATACTTAAGAAACACGGTTTCACAGTTTCATTTAAAAGAGATAACAAAGATCTTATGCATCGAATTAGACATTATCAGAAAATTGGAAAATTCGAGGAGAAACTGAAAGTGTACTGCACGTGCGTATAAATATTGAAATGCTGTTCGTTGGTAAGCGCAGCACTTGAGAACGGCTGGACCGACTTGGCTGGAAAATTCGGAAAAAACTGAATGTGCTTTTTATATGGGATCTTTGTATGAACTCAATATCATAACTCATAATTCCAACGTTGGATATGCATAATTCTTTTTGGTTTTGTTCTGTTATAAGGAAGTCACCCAGGTCCTGGTGGAGGGTGACTCCTCGGGGATGTCGGGGTGGTTTTTTGGTCTTTTTAAAACACGCCAATTTTTAGGACTGACTTTACTGGTTACTTGTACAAAAACAGGGGTGGACTGGCGATCTACCAGCCGCAGGGACCCCTGGTGGACTTTACACTCAAGACAAGAACGCCTTTGAGGTGACGTAGCGATAGAGCTACGTGCAGGGACCTCGTGGACGTCTTTTTACAAAGAGAGAATACAAAGCTTTTTGAAGGTGACGGTTTTATTTTTAATGGTATACATTTCTAAAATCTACGCCTTGTTTCTCAAAAATTATATCCTATATGTCAAGATTTACAAAAAAAAATTTCAAAGAAAGAAATAATTATTATTAAAATAGTTGAATAAATATTAATGTACAAAAAACAAACAAAACATTTCCATTTGTAAAGTTTGTAATAATAAATTTCGTTCTTGAAAAGTTTGTAGTTTCATAGATCTTTAATTATACATTTTTACAAAAGTTGCAAAATCACAACTTCTCACAATTACATAGTTCCAATAGTTGAGAATACTAACTTGATTTCTTAATTTAAAAATTTAACTGTTTTTTGAGTCTTATTGTTTCTCATTGTCGTTATTTTTCTAAATTCATTTATGTACATTTATACAGTGTGGAAATTAAGTAAGGAATAAATTCAGTAACTCCGTTAGTATTTGCGCTAAAAATAAAACTTTTTTTGCATTACTTTTTTTGACAGTTATGACGTCATCAATATTTTTTTAATGATTTTTGATTTTTCATTCGCATAGAGTTTTTTATTCTGATTTCAACGTTATCAAATATTAATACTCAATAAGTTACATAAGCAAAAAATAAATAACAACGGCACTGAAGTTCAAATTAGTAACATTTCAAAAAATTAACAGAGCTGTCTAATTTTATCAGAATTCAAGGAAAAAACCATATAAATCCAAACAAAACAAAGTTCCCAAAAGCAATCAATGAGAGAAAATAAAAAAACAACCCTAAATTTCAAAGTAGGGCTGACAAATTAACAAAATTAACAAACAAACTATTGATGTGAGAATTATAAATTAAAGATATTACACCAAATGTTCGAACTGATAACCAACCCTGCATCATCTGATAAAATCCAAGACGATCGTAAAACCAGCCCATAAATTTTGAATGGTTTAGGGAGTTATTAAACTGCACTCATGTCGATTTTGATACACCTTGCGTTTTAAGTGTCCCTATAGAAAAAAATCTAATCGGGTTCGATTTGGGGACCTATAGCCTGCCATTCTATTGGACCTCTTCTTCCATCTTCATGGAAACACTTTGTCCAAATAACGCCGCACCGGGGTTAGTGTGTTGGAGAACCATCCTGTTGCAACCAGATATTATTATTTTGAAGTTCATTTATTATTTAATGGAGAAAAACAGTTGAGACACAATTATTTTGTACCAATTCAGAACTTGTCAACATTGTATTGGTATCTCTGGTTTTTTTCTTAAATTCCGATAACATTAGACAGTTCTGTTAATTTTTTGGAATTTTACTAATTTGAACTTTAGCGCCGTTTTAATTCGTTTTTTCCTTATCTAACCTATTAAGTATTTGACAACGTTGAAAACAGAATAAAAAACTCTATCCAAATATAAAATAAAAAACATAGGTTGCCATTAAAAAAAAATTGATGACGTCATAACTGTCGAAAAAAAACTGATGGAAAAAAATTAGCTCCTCGCATGCAATATAATTAGCCCTATCACATGCTTTTTAAGTACTATTTCTAGTGCAAATACTAACTGAGTTACTGAATTTATTCCACACTGTATATTTTGACTGTAGAAAATGATGATTTCAAGAAAGGACAATCTCATTAAACCACTAAAAATTTCTGACACTTTTTCAAATTAGGTATTAGTGTTTATTTACATAATCGGGTGTTCATAAATGTACATGTATAAAACTGGTATTAAATAAAATAAAAGCTTATTATTGCAAAAATACAATTAGTTGGCGACAAACGCAATTAGCATCAAAATTTAAATATTACAGATAAGTCGTTTAAAAGCATCAGTAATCGGTCCCCAGGTAACTAATGATAGGAATGTGCATTTTACTTACATCGCATTTGCATAAATTATCTCAAATTGAAAGCAAAAAACATTTTTTCTTTAAGCTTAAGATCTTTAAACCGTTTTTAATTCTCTGTTCAATTCAAATTAATTTTTGCTTCCTACTCCGTCACTGTTCAATTCCCTAGTATCAAAAGTTGTTTTTATCCCAAATTCATGTTTCATTTTTTTGTTTTGTGCTAATAGAACAGGACTTGTTATCGTTGTTTTAACAATTTCTACTTTTGATATGTCGATATTTGCTCAAAGAAATTAATTGCAGTTGTTTAAGTTTTAATATCTTACGATGAAAAGCGATAAAGAGTCGCATCAAAGTTTTATGATCAAAGAGTCTCAGTATACATGCAATAATATATAAAATTATCAAATATGGGAACTAATTGTCACAAGTGATTTTGTAAAATTGTGTAATTACAGATTTATGAAAATTTTATAATTATGGAATTATGAAGTTTCAAAAAAATGATTTTATTTTCGTGTGTTAAACTTATAGTGTTATTGTTTCATAATCTTAATTTCATGTTTTGATAGTATAATGTTTCATCATAATCATAATGTCTAATTCATAATGTGTCATGATAATGATTATGTTTAGTTTCATAATTTTTAAATATCATGTATTTAGCATGTAAATTGTGATTTCCAGATGAATCATTTATAAAGAACCGATATATGCACGTTTTGATGGTTCATGATATCAATCACTTGATGTTTCCATTGCTCCATGAATTTTATATCATAGTGTTTTATTTATGCAAAATTTTGTATATTTGTACATTTTTTTATTAATTTTTGTATCATTTTATAGTTTCATAATTTTATATTCTCATGAATTTATAAATTATATGTATTTTCTTGATTGATAGTTGTATTGTAATTTTATTATTTTAAAATTAGTATTTTTATTTATTTATACTTCCATCGTTTTATGGTTTCATTGTTTCATAATCTCATAGTTTTATATTTCATGATAATACTTATAATGTTTAATTTTATGGGGTTCATGGTTTCATAGTGTTATTGTCTCGTGATGTCATAATTTCATAGTTTCATAATTTGTTTTATAATTCAAAGTTTTCATTTATTGACATATTTGTAGTTTTCTTGTTTGATTATACAGGGTCTTCCCTTCAAAAAAATAATAACAATTTCTCATCTAAAAATGTAAACTCTGGCAAATGTGAAAATTTTGGGGTAACCTGAAGTATTTTCGAAGCAATAATAAAAATTTCATTAAACTTCGAAAAGTAAAAAAAATGTAGTAACATCTGCTAACCACCAATAACAGTTTATTTTGTACCATCTCCATTATCTTCATCCAATCAACGAACCTCGATTAGGGTCCTCCCACCAATCAACTCTTACCTGCTTTAATGTCTTCCCCGAATGGACCCCACCCTAAAAAAAATCTTCACTACCCTTATCCGCAATCAACTGACCACACTTCATCGTTCGTTCCCATTGCTGCAACATCTCCAATTATCAGAAAGAAAAAAAAAACAGAATGGCAACCACTCATATTGAACTTCAAGACTTCATGACGTGTCCCGTTTGTTACGACATCCTACATCCGCCCATCCATGTCTGCGCCAACAACCACGGACTTTGCGGGGATTGCCACGAGAAGATGACCCTGAGGACCCAGAGGACAGCAGTGTCGTGTCCAGTCTGTCGAGGGCCCTTTCAGGACAATTCAGCAACTTCACATTTTATGGGGCTGATCTACAAGTTGTGTAGAGTTAAGTGCAAGTACCAGCAGAACGGGTGCGTAGTGGCGACTTGTGGGACCTGCATGATGGGTCACCTGCCGATTTGCGGACGGAAACAGATGCGGTGCCCACTGTCCGAACGATACGATTGCCCTTGGGAGGGGCCCAAGACTGCGATGGCCCAGCATTGCTTAGAGGCCCATGCATACATCCTCTCCATGTTGCGGCCAGAGAATGGCGGAGATTTGGGCCCCTTAGAATAGTTTTTTTTATATATAATTTTGTATATAATATTGTTTATACATATTGAAATATATTTAGATCCAAGTTTGCTTAAATGTAATATTTATTCCCTTGTCCTGATTTCTAAAAAAAGGAAGAAAAATTAATTGGATTTTTCGGAAGTACAGAAATGAATGCGAATTACCTCTGGAACTGTATGTCCAGTTAAGTATTATTTTTACACTTTTGCAATAAACAAATCTCACACGTCAAACTGTGAATAGGTTATTAAAAGATTTGACCTATACATTTCCAATTTTAATTAAATTTTTACTTTTGTTTCGGAAGTAATTTTTATGTTTCTTAGAGTCATTTGTCTTTTATCTTGGTTCTTCATATATCAAACTCAAAAGACTGTTGATTTAAGTTGTCAGCTAACGCCTCGGCCACAAACAACAGATTCAGCCAAAACAGATTTCTATAATCATCGCCTAAATAGCAATTTTTTATAATACATAATATTTATACCTAATTTCTTAATACACAGTTTCCCAAGACACTTTTACTTACTGCGGTACCTATAAATGATTTTTTTAATTTCATATTATTATTTGGCAGTTGGAAAATTTTCATAATTTCCTTGTTTCTATTACCCACCGTTTTCTCCATAATTTAACATTCTGAAATTTTTATAATTTCTCAAATATACAACTCCGATTTCATAATTGTCATAATTTTGTATATTTTCTAGATTATTTAGAATTTTACGCCGTACATTTCGCAGTTTAGAAATTTTTGAAAAGGATATATTGTCAAGTTTACTAATTTATATAATATTTGAAAAATTTGTGGTTTCATAAATCTAGCCAAACCCCTGGGCTACGCTCTCTGTTCAACAACAGAATGAAACAGAAATTAAATCTATGACGCAATGCAACATCATAATTTTCAAACAATTATTATAGTTACCCGATATTAGACACCACCAACGATTTTAAGCTCAGTCGGAGCTCTTTTTTTATGGCAACTCGGCCTTTCTGGGCTTAAAAAATGTCCACTACTGCCTTATACCGGATGACTATAAATGATTAAAACAAATTAAGTGGATTGTCAACACTGAGCAGTTGGCAGGGGCAAAACTCGTCATGTCATGTTAAGATTTGTAAAAGTTAAAAAACATTTTATTTAATACGGTGTGAGACTGATATTAACACTCTAACTGTCAGCATATCATTTTTAAATTGTTTTATTTCGGGTTTGTCACTTATGTAGGTTTGACATCTGTATTGTACAGTTTTGTGCTGTCAGTTGTTTATAACTAACAGCACTGCTCCCACTGAACGCCGTATCAGACAGTTAATATCGACGCTACATGCAATCTCTTACGGACATTAAAATCGTGGTGCTTGATTTTACAAGCATGCAAAAATTTTCGGTGCATAGAAAAATAACCAAATTGAAGAGAAGAACTGAATTGAAGAAAAACCTCATCATATAGGACATGCTGCATTGATGCTTTCTTCTTCAACGTTCATTCATTGCACACTGAAGAATTTTAATCCCTACCCACTTCACTGTCTTCTGATTCAATATTTTCATAATCAGTATCAACATCGGATAAATCCGAGAAATCTCTAAACACATCAGACACTTCGTCTGCTTCTTCCTGAAGTTCTTGGGAAGAAAGAAGTTTTCTTAAATTCCAACTCCTACAAGATCGACGTAAAAAAAAACCGAATGAAAACATAAAACGTCGATTTACCTATACATTTTGTAAAGAAATAGAAATTATTTTAAATTACAGACCATGTCTTGGCACGCTATTGAATTGAATTGTTCAATCTGGAGCGCACGTCTTTTAATAGAATAGATAATTACACTAATTGACAAAATTTACAGAATCATCACAACACGAAAGTGAACAATAAGATTAGATAAACTAAACACCAACCATTTGGGAAAGTTTGTTGAAACCAAATTACAATTAGTTGACGACGAAGGCAATTAGCGGCAAAATTTAAATAACACAGATAAGTAAGGGTAAGTCGATTGACCGCATCAATCATACCATTACGCTGAAAAAGAAAAATTACCTGTTATAGAGTTTCCTTTGAGGTCCACAGGTACCTAACGTTAAGAATGTGCACTTTACATCGCATTTGCATAAATTCTCTCAAATTGAAAACAGAAAAACATCATTTATGATACATACACATAAAACCTTTATTGCTGGTCGTTTTATTCTTGGGTTGTTCTGTCTATTTTTCCATTGACGTCATTGTCCTTAAACCGTTTTTAAACCTCTGTTCATAATGACTGTACTTGACATGAGTGAACAAAGAACGAATGTGTTATTGGTAATGCAAAATTTAAAATCCTTCGGTTACAAAATATTTATTATATGTATATTCTGATTCCTCATTTTGGCTTCTACTCAACCGTTCAATATCAAAAGTTGTTTTCTGTTTTATGTAATATGTAGTACAGTGTAACATAATAAGTAATTGTTCTATTCAAAGGATCCGATTTTAAATTAGATAACGCCATCAGCAACTTAATTTTTTTAACCTAATCCATTAAATTCACCGTTGAAATTGAAATCAATTCCCAAATTTCCTTTTTAGACTTGTTAATCACTAGAAATAATAATTTAACATTTATAGAAAACTTAGTATCACAGATTGCGTAATACCTTTTGACTCTTGTCACCCAGTTTCTCATAAATTTGCAGCTTTTCATTCCTCTTTCCACAGATTATTTTCTATCCCATCACTATCACTAACATTAAACAAATTGCTTTAACTAATGAGTATTCTTTAAAAACTACAAACAAATTATACCATAGAACAAATTCAAATACACACACCACTTATAGTTAGAAATCCTTCAGAAACAATTTCTTTTTCAAATTCATTAACATACTTTGGAGTAGTCTCAGAGAAATGTTTTAAAATACTTAAGAAACACGGTTTCACAGTTTCATTTAAAAGAGATAACAACTTACCCAGATTGTTTATTAAGAATAAAGCTCCATTATATTACAAAACGTCATCAGGTGTATACAAATTGAACTGCTCTTCTTGCGAGTTATTCTACATAGGTCACACAGGTGACAAAATTTCAGACCGTATACTAAGCAACATTTCAGACACATCTATAACAACACAGATCTTAACCCTCCTCTATATTAACAACGAAATATAATTTTACACCATCATTATTTGACACTTTGGATATAAGGAAAGATTTGAAACTAGAAAATGGGTCTTGTTTAAATGAACCGAATAACTTCAATAATACCATTATCAATTCACTATTTTAATTTTTCCATTCAATATTAATGTATCCTCAAATGTCACTTAATTATTTCATTATTTATCACCATTTATACTACTCAAATATAGTGTAAACAAACTTATTTTTTACATTTAAAAAAATTTAATTTTTGATATTTAAAATAATGTAACTTTTTCAACGTCAAATTTAACAATCTTTCAATAACGTCATAATTAGGCCTCTTCTAAAATTAGGCTGCAGGTGGGAGTAGTCTTAAAATAAAATAAATAAATAAAAATGCCTTTATTAGGTAAAAACTAAACAGGAGTCCGTACGTTGAAAATAATGTTGATTTTGTGGCTTTCTGGATTTGCTGCGCAGACGTTATTTTTCAACATTTTTTAAATGTTTTTTTTTATTTCAAACTACAGGTCCACTTCTACAAATCGGTCAGACTAGATTGTAAAAAAACTTTCATTTTCTATGTTTAAAAACAAATTGTAAATGAATGAATAACACACATTTTCAAGTGCATGAAACTCGATTATAGGTAGACTTATAAAAAAAAGAGTCTGACCAAATCGTAGTACAACTCTTCCACAAAATTCCTGTAAAATTTCATCACCTTAAGATGAACAATGTAACTGCTACATTAAATCCAGTAATACCCTGCAAACATATTTTTTAACGTTTTGTACGACATCGTGCATCCCTTCTTCGCACACCAGCTTACTTCTCCTCCACTCGTGAATCGACAACCTTCGCCACGACACGATATTTCCCGAATGAATGCCGGCTAAGTTTCAGCAAAAACAGCTATTCTCACAATAATTATTCTCAATACTTGCACAAATATGGCACGCCGCTTTACTATTTAATCACCGAAAAAAAATTATCATAATATGTACATATTGAAGAAACCAATTTTAAATGATTTATTTATATGTGGAACATAATTGAAATAGAATTAATTACTTTTATGTTAATACATAAATTTTATTCAAACTAATTATTATGCACAAACATAATTAAATAATAGTGAATTAAAATTATGAGTTTGGCTAAATTTTAAAACTCAATTATTATTGTCCCATCATAAAGAAAAATATCAGTATTATAATTATGTAGGAATATAATTTTAATTAGCAATTTTTATTATGCTGTAATATAAATAAAATTGAAAGATATTTGTTTTTATTTTAGCAAATTTTTTATTCAATAAAATTCCGAATTCTAATTGAATTGAATTATGAACATAATAGAAATCCAGAATGAAGTTTATGTACATAATAAAAATGTCTCGATTAAAATTATGTATGTAATAGAAATTCAGAATTAAAATTATGTACATAATAGAAATTCAGAATTGAAATTATGTACATAATGAAAATTCAGCATTAAAATCATTACATGTAACGAAGTCATGCGTAAACCCTGCATTCGTTCCCATGCGAAATGATAGAATTAAAATTATGTACAGAATAAAAATTTTTGAATTAAATTTATCTACATAATAGTAATGTTTGAATTAAACTTATGTACATAATATAAATGTTTGAATTAAAATAATGTACACAATAGAAATGTTTGAATTAAATTATGTACACAATAGAAATTAAAAAGTTATGTATGAAAAATATTAATTAATTATAATTACGTTACGGCATAATTATAATTCATCCATTTTTGTATCTCTTCCTATATATAATAATTTAATTTTATGTAACAACATAAAAGTATTGCGTTTTTATTATGTAGGTACATAAAGAAAATCATCCAAAACATTTAGTTTTAAATTGAAAAGAATTTTTTTTTTGAGAAAATATTAAAATATTATTACTATTAAATAGTAAAACGGCGTGCCATACTAAAATGCATATTAGATAACTAGTAGTAGACAAATAGTTATAGCTACTATCTAATTTTTTAGATAAAATAAACTTGATTTAGTGGTATACTTGGATCATAAATTCAAAAAACAATGGGAAAAAATAAAATTGAGTCATCTATAAAAAAAAAACTTGGAAATCTGAACAGCAGGCTGAAGGGCAGAAAACAAGTCTATTTGATGAATGCTTGCAGAAAGCAATATTGTGTAATTACCAGTGAAACCTCTTATTGCGGACACTTTTTTTACATAAGAAATATTGAAACCTCTCTAATACGGGCACTGGCAGTAAAATCGGTACATTACATTATTTCTAGAAAGAATAATAAATAAAAATAATTTTTTGGAAGAAAACAAATTTCTGTTACAATTTAAACATTGGAAAACACAAAACATGAATTACCATGCGAAATAAATAGAAGGCCGGAAATAGAGCAGGTACCCTTAAAAGATTTTATGACCCTGCACACTCCTGTACTCTTTCGGTAAATTTTATGCATTTATGGTCTTATTGCAGGTCCACTCTTGAGTGTACGTACAAAATACCAGAAATTTAAATTTGTTTGTAAACAGAAACCCATTTTTTAGGTTTTGTACGTATTTTACATAATTTATATTTTTTATACGTAAGCCCAAATTTTTACATGGAATTTTTTTTTTAGTTCTTTATTACCGGTTCAACAATTACAAATTGTTATTCACAGTATTTGTAATAAATTAAAAATAACAACATGAACGTGGCTGAGGAACACTTAACTACCTTTGGTTTGGCTAGCGAAGTTAGCTAGTGGTTCACATCTGGATACTCTGTCAAGTAGATATCTTGTGGTAGGTTTCGTTTCAGTCGTGTGTGGATATTTCGTTGTCCTATTTGATAATAAACGGCATTTGGGTTCTGGTGAAATTTGAAGAAAAATTTCTTCGTAACATTCTGAATGTAATCCTGAATAGTTCCCATTCCAAGTTCAGTGTGAATTTGTTTATTGCGCATGAACCACGGTGCGTTCACTGCGATTCTAAGGATCTTGTTTTGGAATGACTGAAGTCTGTTTAAATTTGTTTGCGAGGTATTGCTCCAAACCTCACACGCGTACATAAAGAGGGGCCGCAGTAATGATTTATAGAGAAGTACAGTTGGATACAGTTGTTGCAGTCTTAGATTGGCCTGTTGTAATTTGTAATTAATGTGATACCTCCAAGTTAATCGGCTATCTAAGAAAACGCCTAAGTATTTGACTGCTCGATCTTTGGGATTCCAACTTATTTCATTTCCATTTATGGTGATGTTACGATGCTCGGAAATTCTTTTGAGAGTGAAGATTTTGGCTTCGCACTTGGTGGGATTCAGTTTAATGTTCCATTCGTTGAACCACCTAGTCAGTGATTGGACACGTTTCTGCAGATGAGCCACCGCTTCTTGAAGGTCTTCGTGTTGTGCGATGATAGCTGTGTCGTCAGCAAACATGGCTAGGGTGGGGTTCTCTGTTGGTATGTCACTGATATATATATTAAATAGGACTGGCCCCAAAATGCTGCCTTGCGGAACTCCTGCCTGTATGTTCTTAATGTCAGACAATTCGTTGTTGATTTTTACAGCAAACTTTCTATCATCTAAAAATGAGAAGAGAATTCCTTGAAGGTATGGAGAGAAGTTGTACTTCAGCAACTTGTACTTCAAGCCGTCAGTCCAGACAGTGTCGAAAGCTTGAGCGATGTCCAGAAAAACTATAACAGTATATTGTTTACTTTCGTAGCCCCTTTCAATAATCTCGGTTAATCTAAGCAGCTGCTGCACTGTGTTGTGTTGTTTTCGAAATCCGAATTGGAAAGTGGGTAAAATGTTTAATTCTTCAAGTTCCTCGTGTAGTCTGGATTGGATGACCTTCTCGAAAATTTTTGATAAGGTGTTCAAAAGGCTAATTGGACGATAACTTTCTACGGCCTGCTTGTTCCTGCTAGGTTTATGAAACATTAGAATGTGGGCCAGTTTCCAGTTATTCGGGAAATATGCTGCTTGTAGGCAGGCATTTAACAATGAGGCGAGGAATGCTAGAAATTTTGTGGTTAGGTGTTTTAGCACTAAGTTTGGTATTTGGTCTGGACCAGGGGATTTTCTTGTTGGCAATGATTGGATGATTGTTTTTAATTCGCCAGGCGAAGTTGACTTGAAATTAGTTGGTACGGGTATGTGACTTTCTACATAATTCTTTACACAGACATTGTGGATTGCGTTTGTTGACCGTGACGTAGTAAATACGTTTTCGAGATGATTGGCGAAAATTTTGCATTTGTCGGCGTCCGAATAAGATGTCTCATTAGCAGTCTTAATCGGGGCTACAATTTGTGGTTCTTTTATTAGTTTCTTGGTCGTTTTCCACATTCCAGGATCGTTAGGGACTTGTGATTCAATGAGTCTGTTGTACGATTCTATTCGATACGCATCTAATTCTCGCTTGACCCTGTGTGTTAGGTTATTCAGGAAAGTTTTTTGTTCTGGAGTCCTATATCTTTGGTAGTTCCGCCTTGCTTTATTTTTAGCCTGAATTAATTTTACAATATATGGGGGTGTCTGGTAGTAACTAATTTTTGTAGTTTGATGTCGTTTTCTAGTCGCTTTCTCTATTGATGTTACGATGTTTGCCGTGAGTAGTTGAATTTCCACATCGATCTCGGTCTTGGATTTTACTTTTGGTGCTTGAATTGTTTCATCAAGGTGGAACCGAAATTTTTGCCAGTCTATGATTCCTTTGATAAGTCGCTCAGGTGGATTTATTGGCACACGCGTATTTACAAACGAAAGCACTACCGGTAGGTGGTCTGAATCAAGTTCTGTGTGCACGTTCAGATAACTTTGCTTCGCGAAATTCTTGGCCACAATAATGTCTAGTATATCAGGTTGATGGTTTAGTCGATAGGGATAGTAAGTGTTTTCGCCAGGTGCAATAATATTAAGTCCGAAATCAGATGTGATGTTATACAAACGAATTCCATCTGGGTTATTGCAGCGACAGCCCCACAATGTATTTTTACAATTTAGATCGCCAATAACCAGTGTCGTTGAAGCATCGGAGAATATTTTTTCTATGTCTGATGTGTTAAGACGTTTGTTTGGTTGTTTGTATGTACTGTAAAGATTGATATGACTGCCTCTTTCGATTTCGAGCTGTATTCCTTGAACCTCAAGACTTTGACACGTCAGTTTAGGAAGTTCCTGATGGTTAATACCACGTTTTACAAAAACGGCTACTCCACCAGATGCGTGCTCGGTTTCTCTGTCGTTGCGATAGATGAGATATCCAGGAATTTTTAATTGTTCATTTTGATTCAGATGTGTTTCAGAGATGCATGCAATTGATATTTGATGTCTTGATAAGAAATCTATTAATATACTACGTTGGCGCTTGACTCCATTGGCATTCCAGTTTAAAATTGTGATGTTTTGGATGACGTTGATGTTATTAGTTGGAGCCATTGAAGAATCCAGGAAGTATTTGATGAATAAAAAAGTTTTTGATTTTTTCCATATATGGAGTAATGAGTTTGTACACAAAATTAAAAATTTGGTCTAATAGGGATTCAGTTTGGGGTAAGGGAGGGAAAGAATTCTGGGATGTAGATTGTTGTGTGGCTCTGGCATATGTGTAATTGTTATTATAATGGGTTTGGGGATTGAAGGGCCGATTTATTGGGTTCGTAGACGTTACATTTCCGTTAGTCTTTTCATTCGAGTTCGGTTGTAATTTTTGTGACTGTCTGGTCGTACGATTATTAACGATTTCCATATAATGCTTACACCCTCTATAATTTGCAGGATGATGTTCCCCACAATTTACACAGGTTGGTGGTGTGCTTAACGTTTTGGTGCATTCTTTATGGGAATGATTTCCGGAGCATTTCACGCATTTTGTTTCCATATGACAGTAGTTGCGGGTGTGTCCAAATTTTTGGCAACGGTAACATTGTGGAATGTTATGACGATTTTTCCGTAGTTCCACAAAAACAACTGCATGACTCAGTCTGTCCAGTTTCATGACTGCTTTTCCTTCCTCGTTGTTAATTAAATCGACAGCAACGACTAGCGTTGGTTCCCTATTTTTGTTTAACAGTCTAGTAACTTTTGTAACCGGATAATGTTGTTTTTTCAGTTCGTCTGAGATTTCGTCGTTGGTTAAGGAGCGAGGAATATTCTTGATTACGACTGAGAGGGGTTTATTGAGAGGGTCCCGATAGGTGTAATAATTGATGGAATTGTCATCGTAAAATTTTGTAACTTTACGGAAGTCCTCGATATCAGTTAAATTGATACGTATTTGTTCATAGCTGTTTGTCGTTGTGAAAGTGCTTTTTGCTATTTGGTCGAGATCTTTTACGATTTCATTATAATTTAGTACCGAGATGAAAATTGGAGGAACCTTGACTTTTCGTGACGAATTTTCAGTTTGTGTGTTGTCATTTGATTGGGATTGAGTTTCGTTATGTTGTGTTAGATCATTGTCATCATCACCTTGACTTAAATGTTGCAGTGGGGCAAATTTATTATGTGTGAGGATTTGCGTACTATCCCACGCGTAGCGTTTCAGGGTATCTTCATTCGCGGGTGGTGACAATTGATCGGCTCGGCGTTTACTTGATGACATTTCTGGCACCCACCCTGGTGGTAGGTGCCTTTGTACAAAACAATAGTGTTATTAGCTTCTTATGAGCGCAATGGGCGCTAATCTTGATATAAGTAATTATTAAGATAATTATAAATAATCGACTAACCTGCCCAGTAAAAAGCTGAGTTGGTTTTTGCGCGCTGATAACAGAGCTCGAAAACACATCCGTCTGCGTCCGCTGTCGCAGCCGAACTCATGGAAATTTTATGGAAAACTATGTTTTTATTTATTGCTTCTCTTTAATTATAAATTCTTTCAATAACCATCAATTTTCATGATTCAAATCTACCGGGCGTCCCGGAATTATCATCTAAATGAGGTAAAAGGTATAATGGGGCATGCCTCTCACAACTGAATAAAATGATAAAAAAGGGGTGAATTACTATTTCTTGAAATGTCATTTTGACATTATTTTTTTTATACTTAATGTTTTACAAGAAATTATAAGCTCGTGAGATGTGTATCACTCTCTGACAATGAATCATTATTTGTCACTTATAATATAATCTATAATATAATTGGATTAAACCAACTTATGCTGAAAGCCTGTCCCAGATCGCCTTTTTCAGCATTATTAGTTACTCAGTAACCTTAAATTTCCAATTTATAAGAAAATCTGTTAAATTAAACGGACGTAAACAGAGATATCGTCCACGACCTCGATAGATACGAGTACATAATATGTATATTATCAATCAACACAAGACATATTCGTTTTCCATTTATTACGTAAAAAAAGTCGTCCATGCTGTCATCACTTTAGCGTGAATCACCCTGTATACAAAAATGCAAAAGCAAAAAACATGAAATTGTCTAATATAAAAATTAACCTGTTATTGGATTTTTTTTTCAAAATAACGCTTTATGACTTACCGAATGCATTACTTTTGTACTTTTCTGAGATATCGATAATTATTATACATGATTTGTTCATGTCATGTTCATATCTACTATTGTTGTTAATATTCTTTTGAATTACGATTTTATATTTTATTAATAAACATACAAAAATACCATAATGCTTTTTATTTTTAACAAACAAAAACAGCAAACGTGATTGAGATTTACTATTTCTGAGCGCGCGCAAGCATTTTCGTGAAATTATTGTTGGTCACAGTTGAGCAGTCCACCACCACCATAAATGAGTTTTTTTTTTTTTATGCCATCCACAGTCGGCATATTCGGCGCACATTATCATCATCGGAACTCTGTATTCCAATTCATTCCCTACTTTAAAAATTGTGGCGGGGGTAGCGTTGACAAAAATCGGGCAAATCTGAAGGTAGACCATCGTACGGATTCCTCTTAAAGCTACTCTACTTAAACCTGAAAAAAAATACATTCTAACAAAAATAAATAAATAATTAATAAACTAAATAAACAACCAGTAATAATAAAAATTAAAAGTACATAGCAATACAAAATTGAGATTATAGGTACCATGCAAAACTTAAAAATTTAAAATGTTCTAATTTGATCTATAGTAAGTATCGACAAGTTTACAAAATATTTTCATAGGTTTACTTTTTAAATGAGATGACAATGAATTGTAAATGGAAACAGCATTGAAAGTAAAACTTCGTTGAAACAGCGCTGTGTGGAAACGTGGCATGCTGATATTCGATGCAGACCTGACACAAATATTATGTTGCATGTATCTCGGAATTAACTTCTGATAAAGATAGGGAGGCTGAGAGAGTAAGAGTATTTTATGAGTGGTTTTTGCCAATAACACGCAAATAATTTGTCCACCTTCAGCCATCGCATTTCCTGGATCTTACCAGACACGTGATCATACTTCCTCAAGTCCCATATTAATCGACAACAGCTATTCTGAATTTTCTGCAATCGGTTCTTACACACAGCATCTAAACAGGGGAAATACACGACAAGACAGTAGGTGATTGTTAGCATTAAGTGCTATTCCCCTTCCACTCCTACATCTCACATGTTATTCGCATGTCCATGGTTGCCGGTCAGACGTGAACCACCAACCGGCCTTGCGCGTGGTTATATTAAACATATAATATCTTACCCTTATATTATAATCTAAACATATAATTTATTATGATTAAACTCTAAAATCAGAAGTGAGATTTGCCCATTTGCCAAAAAGTGAAAGTGAACATTATGGAGAGGAACCGCTTTCAACTCTAGAAGTGGTCCTGCAAAAGCTCCTGGACCGAGTAGCTCCTCGAACAATTATTACTGCTACAGCATACTGTTGTTCTTGGTGAGTTCTTACCTACACAACACTATCCCCAGAAATGGATAGAAGTTATTACGGAAATAGTGACCGAGACACCTGATTCAAAGGTAAGACAAGCAAATAATGGTCATTATACTCGAAGTTACAAAATTAGAAGCGACGAATCTTCATTTTACCCAGGACCAACTAGTCAGTTGTATTTGTTTTGGGATAAAAGATCCTATTTTGCAAACTCAAACTCTTCAAATGAATCATACTACCGTGACGTCATTGCTTACGCAATTATTGCGTACTGTTGATAAACCACGAGGGACCAAAACTTCTGACCGTACAGTTTCTTTTACAAAAAAAAAAAAAACAAAAACAATTCAATTAAACAGGTGCACAAGTTAGTGTCATTGATCCGTTGGTCTTTGGTTTCATTATTAAAATTGAAAACAATTCCTGAACAAATTAAAGTCTCCGGGCTAGGAGGTCTAATATCATATTCGATTCATGCAGTTAATGTGAATATTGAAATAAATGAAAATACTTTGATGTACAAATTATGCGCTGCTCTGCCAGTACTCATGAAAAAGTGTAATCACTATTTCAGCAAAGCTGCTTCACCTACAGAATCGCGTTATCACTCCCACGAGTTTGAAACTCTAGCGGTGGTATATGCGTTACAACATTTTGGCCAGATCCAGACTAGTATTCTTTAAAAAGTCCTATATTCAACAGTAGTCGCTGGTGGGTGTATTTACAAGACTTTGGCTTTGTTATTGAACACCGAGCAGGAACTTCAGTTGCTTACGTTGATTATTTAAGTCGAAATATGCCTGTCGTCGAATCAGTCAAGGTCTCGGCTCATATTAATTTCACACCTTCTGAAGAGGATGAACCCTACACCATGTTAAACTAGTTACTGTTGTTTGAGTTTTAACTTGGTTAAAGTGGTCAAGAGGATGAACCCTACACCATGTTAAAGTAGTTACTGTTATTTGAGTTTTAACTTGGTTAAAGTGGTCAAGAGGATGAACCCTACATCATGTTAAAGTAGTTACTGTTGTTTGAGTTTTATCTTGGTTAAAGTGGTCAAGAGGTTGAACCCTACACCTTGTTAAAGTAGTTACTGTTATTTGAGTTTTAACTTGGTTAAAGTGGTCAAGAGGATGAACCCTACACCATGTTAAAGTAGTTACTGTTGTTTGAGTTTTAACTTGGTTAAAGTGGTCAAGAGGATGAACCCTACACCATGTTAAAGTAGTTACTGTTATTTGAGTTTTAACTTGGTTAAAGTGGTCAAGAGGATGAACCCTACACCATGTTAAAGTAGTTACTGTTGTTTGAGTTTTAACTTGGTTAAAGTGGTCAAGAGGTTGAACCCTACACCTTGTTAAAGTAGTTACTGTTATTTGAGTTTTAACTTGGTTAAAGTGGTCAAGAGGATGAACCCTACACCATGTTAAAGTAGTTACTGTTGTTTGAGTTTTAACTTGGTTAAAGTGGTCAAGAGGATGAACCCTACACCATGTTAAAGTAGTTACTGTTATTTGAGTTTTAACTTGGTTAAAGTGGTCAAGAGGATGAACCCTACACCATGTTAAAGTAGTTACTGTTGTTTGAGTTTTAACTTGGTTAAAGTGGTCAAGAGGTTGAACCCTACACCTTGTTAAAGTAGTTACTGTTGTTTGAGTTTTAACTTGGTTAAAGTGGTCAAGAGGATGAACCCTACACCTTGTTAAAGTAGTGACTGTTATTTGAGTTTTAACTTGGTTAAAGTGGTCAAGAGGATGAACCCTACACCTTGTTAAAGTGGTTACTGTTATTTGAGTTTTAACTTGGTTAAAGTGGTCAAGAGGATGAACCCTACACCTTGTTATTGTTTTACATTGACAATATATTCTTGTTCTAATTAAGATCGCGGACAAAATGTCAGGATAAGACCGAGCTGATATGGGCCGGGAGCGTCCCATTGTCAGGTTGGCCGTGTTAGCATTAAGTGCTATTCCCCTTCCACTCCTACATCTCACATGTTATTCGCATGTCCATGGTTGCCGGTCAGACGTGAACCACCAACCGGCCTTGCGCGTGGTTATATTAAACATATAATATCTTACCCTTATATTATAATCTAAACATATAATTTATTATGATTAAACTCTAAAAGTGATGATGGACATAACTAGACTCTCACAGAGTTTTTTTCGAGTTTTAAAATTTAGTATAAATTTATTCAGAAACAATAATCTTAATGGAAAATATGTTTTTTTTTTTATGATCAGAGACAGATGCGTTTTGAATCTCAAGTCATTATCTACACAAACACCTAATATTTTCAACGAATCAACAATAGAGATAACCCTACCATCAACCTGTACATGAAAAGCTTCCCTCAACAGAGTCTGATCTTTATGCTTACTAAAAATTATCACTTTGCATTTGTCAGGATTGAGCTTAAGATTATGTTCAGTGGAGTACTTATAAATTTGGGCCAAATCTGAATTTAAATAATCGTTGGCAATGGCAACGTCGCTCGAGTCAAAGGAATAATAAATTTGGGTATTGTCTGCATAGGCCTGTAGCTTGCATCTGTTAATATGTTTGTTTATATCGAAAATGTAAATTAAAAACATTAAGGGCCCTAAAATGGAACCCTGCGGTACCCCTGAAGTAATGCTTCCTAGACTAGAGCTGTTATCATGCATTTTAACTAGCTGTTTCCTACTATCTAAATATGAGTGAAAGAATTTTAGGGCTGCCGGCTCAAATCCAATGTAAGCTAACTTCGAGCATACCAGATTATGATCAATAGTGTCAAATGCTTTCGAGTAGTCTAAAGAAATGAGCACTGTCGAAAGTCCCTTGTCACGATCACTAATGATGTTATCAATGAGATGCAGTAAGGCTGTCGTGGCGCTGTATCCTTGTCTAAATCCAGATTGAGCTGATGTCACAATATTGTTATCAGATACATATGAATATACCTGCAAGTATACAATCTTTTCAAGGATTTTTGAAAGGAAAGGGAGAATGCTTATAGGCCTAAGGTCACTGTATGTTTTAGGATCGGAATTTTTAGGAAATGGTCTGATAATTGAAGTTTTCCAGTTGTCTGGAAAAAAACCTGTTTCCAAACAGCTGTTAATGATATGGGTGATGTGGGGAGTAATTAATGGACAGCAAAGTCTTACCATTCGTGCACTAATGCCATCAGTTCCCATTGCATTAGAAACCAAGCCCCTTATGATAGAGCTAACGTCCCCAATGGTAGGTAATGAAAAGTTAAAGCTTAATCTATCATCAAACTTGTTTCTTACGTAATACCGGGTCAACGTGGGACACTTGATAGTTTTCCAAAAAATTTTACTCTCGTTATTACCTAAAAGGTTATTTAAAAAAGCTTTTTTTTCGCGGCGTAGGGAGGCAAGTGTGTAATTGCGTAAGTCCCGATATATATTCCAATCATCTTCAGCACGAGTTTTCTTAAATTTAGTCAGAGCTTTGTCACGTAACTTCATCAGGCATCTCACATTATCAGTAATCCATGGCGCATATGGTTTGGTAACTCTGATAAGGCGGAAAGGAGCATGACGGTCGAAAAGATTTAAAATATTAATTGACAGGAAGTCAACTTTATTGCTAATTCCCTGGATATAGAATATCTCATCCCAACGTATGTTATTAAGATCCTCTAAAAATGCTTCTATATCAAGATGCTTGAAGTCCCTAAACTTAACAATTTTTGAAGTAGCCTTGTAATGATTAATATTTAATTCACAAAAGGTGATCCTGTGGTCAGATATAATATCGGCATTTTGAGTGCCGGAAGAACACACTAGGTCAAAGAAATTGCAATAAATTACATCAATGGTAGTCTGCGACCTATTGGTAGTCCGGGTTGGCTCATGAATCAGCTGGCTAAAATTATATGTTGTAAATATTTCTGATAAAGGGTTAGGATTATTATAGTGGTCAATATTTACGTCACCCAAAACGAGAACCTTATCATATTGTACAGATAAATAAGACATCATATCGTCAGTATAATTCAAAAATAACGGTAAGCTAGTAGATGGTGACCTATATAGAGCTGAAACCAATAACTTATGCCGATCAATCCTGACTTCAATAAAAATCTGTTCGATGTCGTCATGTCATGTCATGTCGTCAGTCTTCTCTCGAAACTTGTTTGTTTTGTAATATAATTTGATTAAACTTTGTGGGGATCGACTTGAAATTTTTTTAAATTTTAATTACAATTAAAATTTACTCCACTTTGATTCATCGACATTCTTCCTATTTATTTGTGAACTTCATGTTGTATTCATTTTCAGATATTGCTGAAATGACTGTGTCTGATTATAAAAGGGAATCAAAAGACCTATAATAAGAGCACTTGGTATGTCAGTATATAACGACTAAAACACTACGTCACTATTCACTTAAAATGCAACATTAAATAAGAAAGATACAAACCTATCAAATTTCTAATAGCCTCTATTTTCTGTTTTAACTGTTTTCATTTATGTAACTTGTTGATCTTCATTACTCTTTTATTCTTTTCCTTGTATCTTTAACTTAGTAAGAACGATATCAATTAATAAGCAAACTATGAGAACAATAATTTTCATATAACAATTTTTACGTTTTAGTGGGTGTTGCTTTTTTTAAGTTGATATAGTTTTGTGGACAAAAACGAATTACGAAAACCACCAAATTTTTTGTAATTATTCTTCTTTTATTTTTATTTGTTCCCACCCTATATCATTCAAATCTCGTTGTATCTAGACCGCCCATTTTCCAAAATTTATATTTCTATTGTTGTCTCATATTGATGAGATAATGGTCATTATTATCGTTGTTTTACTATTCCGACACAAACTACTGGTATAATGTGCTGCGTTCTATGTGGTCAATTTTTTTGTGGAAATATAATATATATACTGGTCATGATGTTTTTTTATTTAAAAAACTTCATGGCAACCCTTAAAACTACATATTTTATAATGAATGAGATTTTGTGATTCTTAGTGGACCACACATCAAGAAGTGAAATTTCTCATGCGATCCACGTATACAAGTATAATATTTCTAGTTTTATATCTAGGTTCTCATAAATAACACAAAACAATTTAAATTGATTTTGAGTACGGAGTTTTTATTTATTTGTCAACAGACACATCTGAACTTATTGTGTTTGATTCCATATTATGAAGAATCTATATTATATATTAATAAAAATGAAATGCTGTACCTACATTGGTAGAGAACGGCTGGACCGATTTGGCTAATTTTTCTTTGGTGCCAAACAGTTATACAGTAGGTAACAACAAAGTTCAGTTGACCATTTTCAGTGGATTGTGATTTGAATTTTCGATCCCCAGTTTACCTCGCAGAAATCGCAATGCTACAAACCAAACGAATTTTCGATCTAATAGAACTGCAGAGCAACTCGAAGAGCGAAATGAAATTAAAAGAAATCGAATATCACAAACACGTTCAGCACGTACACAAGAAGAAAGAAAAAATGCAAACGAAGATCTTATGCATCGAATTAGACATTATCTGAAAATTTGAGCAGCACTTGAGAACGGCTGGACCGACTTGGCTAATTTTTTTAAACATTCGTAATACTTCATATAAGGTATTTACGGAAAGAAAATTAGAAAAGTTTCCCGAAAAATTGGAAAATTCGGAAAAAACTGAATGTGCTTTTTCTATGGGATCTTTGTATGAACTCGATATCATAACTCACAAGTCCAACGTTGGATATGCGTAAGTTTTTTTGGTTTTGTTCGTTATGGTATTGGAAACATTTTCAGAAAAATAAAATAACATAATTTTTGTATGCACTCTCGATTATAACTGATGATAGGAACGACATATTTAGTTGATTCCTCTTATGTTTTGTTCGTAATAATAGTAATAATAATGCAAAATGAACGAGAATTTTAGAATGTGGACGCGTTTTGTAAAGTGGCTAGCCATTTGATAAAACGGCGGATTTTGTAATGTGGCTACGACAGACATATGTAGAGAATTAACAAGAATTTCATAACGCATTCGCCGATGTACTGTCTGAGTCACAGCCCGCGTATAGAAGGTTAACGGAGGAAAGGAATTGAAGGGCTGGGTGCAAAAACCGGGCAGCTCCACTTTTGAGCAAAATTGAGTTTTTTTGCTTTATCGTATTTAAAAACGTGAGATTTGAGAACAATGTCTATGATTTTATTATAAAGTGGAGTTGCCTGAAATAGAATGAAAAATTTATTTCGATGCAAAAAGCAGTCCTATTAACAATTTTTTTAATCTAATATCAATAACAATTTAAAATGAGTGAACTATTGACGATTATTATATTTTTAAATAAATAATGTTGTGTTAAGAATAGTTTTATTTTGAGAAAATTCTTGAGTTCGGTGCAAAAATCGGTAAGCTCCATAATCTCAATGCAAAAACAAGGCAGCTCCACATTTAAATTAATTAATTATGTGTTTAAATGATGTTAGGATCGAAATAAACAACTTCAAAAGAGTGGTAAAGTGAAGAATCAATAGCAGTTAGTAGGTCTTCAACAAAATGTTATAGACTATTGTTCTAATTTTATACTGAAACGAATTTTTATGTTTAGGTAGGTACATTTCTGTGATATTGGTGTCTCTTTTTCCTTTTTCATTCGGAACAAGGATCTCAATAAACAGAATGGGTTTTTGTTCAAATTTTAATATAATGTACAAACACAATAACATAATGAATATAAATAAAAAAATAAACTAAACATAATTAAAACTTATTCTAGAGGACCCAGATCTCCGCCATTCCCTGGCCGCAACATCGAAAGAATGTATGCATGGGCCTCTAAGCAATGCCGGGCCATCTCCGCCTTGGGCCCCTCCCAAGGGCACCCGTAACGATGGGATAATGGACACCGCATCGGCTTCCGTCCGCAAATCTTCAGGTGCCCCATCATACGGTTACCAGAAGTCCTCACTAAGCACCCATTGTGGTGGTACTTGCACTTCACTTGGCACAATCGGTAGACAAGTCCCATAAAGTGGGAAACCACCGAGTTGTTCTGGAAGGAACTCCAACAGAACGGACACGACACTGGTGTCTCCTGGGTCCGGGTCATCTTCTCGTGGCAATCACCACACACCCCATGTTGGTTGGCACAGACGTGGATGGGCGGATGAAGAATATCGTGGCACAGGGAACACGTGATGAAGTTTTGTAGGTCGACATAATTGATGGGTGCCATAATGTTGGTGCAGAAAGAAAACTGAGAGGCACTGATTTTATAGGAACGTTCTATGTTGCTTCAATGAGAGCGAATGATGAACTGTGGACAGTTGCGTGCCGATAGGGGTAGATAAAGGGTCCGTTGGGGTGAAAACAATTGGTGGAAGACTTTAAGGTACTTAGGTATTGGTGGGAGCAACCTCAATGCCCATTGGATGGATTAGGTTTAGGGGTGCCATAAAGTAAAATGTCACATTATAATACATTTTTTTATGTTTTACTGATTTTTGAGCTTCAATGAAGTTTTTATACTTGTTTTCAAAGATTTTCTGGTGTAGTAGAATTGAGCAAATTTTCAGTTTCAATTGGATTTTTTTTATTATTATTTTTCTGATATCTGAATTATTTACGTTTTTTGTATCTTCACTATTAGTACCATTATTTTAAATTTCTCAAAAACAACAGAATAAATCGCAAAGAATATTTTTAGGAATAAACATTTTTTTTATAGCTCTTTAAGTTTTTACCAATTGTTTGTTAATCTAACTTTAAGTTTTTTTTATTTTTAATGGCATACAGGACCATTCACATTTCTAAAATCTACCTACGGCTTGTTTCTCATAAAATATCTGATATGTTGGACAAGTTTAAAAAAAGACACTCCTAAGACTAAAATAAAAACCTACAAACAAGACATCAAAGGAAAATCTCGCAAAACACGAAGTTTCGTGGTTTCTATTATACCTAGTATTGTTTTCTCCATAATTTAAAATTGTGAAATTTGGTATTTTTCACAATTTGGCATATTGTCAGTTTTTCAGATTTTTGTAATTTCACAAATGAGGAGGTGATATTCAAAAGCCGACATGTCCAAAATCCATAATTGTGGGAAATCGAGAAAAACTACATATGAAAACTGGGAATGTTAATAACAAATCCACAACATCTAGATGTTAGATTATGGGCACTAGATGAAAATAGTGAAATTTGGAACAAATATCTTTTGAATTGTGAAATCCAGAATAAAAACAACATGTCGGTTTTTGTTTGGAACCATTGTGGACATGTCGGAAATTGAACGAACCAAATTTATTTATTATTGTAATGTAGATTTATTGGACTTTAAAAAACAATAAAAATGTTCTCAAACAATGAAAAATATAAACTTATACATGAAGGCTGCAGTCTTCATCTAAACAATTGCACCGCTCTTCCTCATCGCTTACTACTTCTTTATCATATTCATCCTCTCCATTTACTTTTTCATTCTCTTCCAGTATTTTCTTATAATAATCCAACTCTGGGAGATCCTGCCACTTAATCTTAATATCACCTTCTTGTCGATCATAGTGCCTCTCGAGCAACTTCCTAACATCTTTTAGCTTTTTTGGATTTATCTTATTTTTAAGTTCCAGTGTCTTCAACTTAAACACGTTCTCTTTTTTACCCCTTTTCACTAGCGGCAAGTATTTCGAATTTTGGTCTTCAAAATTAAAGAATTCGTTTGCAGTGAAGCAGATGGCAGTGTGATGTCGTTTTCCATTTGGATCTGTTTTTTTAAGGAAGATTCTTTTCTGGCTTTGCATACCTTTGATTTTAGAATAAACATCCTGAAGGTCTTTTATATTGTAAAGCTGCCAATCGGCCCCCAGCTTGCGAACTTCCCCTTCTGTTTTATAAATTTTGTTGTATTTTTCTGCACTGGTAATGAAGTTTTGCCTTTTTAATTTTTTTTCCACGCGACCAAACGCCCTATCGGCAGGCAAATAGCTGTGCCCGCGCACAGGAAAAATCAACTCCACTTTTTTAACATTTTGTGGAGACTCACGTTGAAGCCAGTATGCCAAAATGTGTATGATGTGGCAGTTCTTATTCTGGCCCCCACATCCGTCGCAAAATAGCCTGACTGTGACAATGTTTTCATCAAAATTAAAAGAACGGAGGTACGTCAGAAGAGCTGAACCGACTTCAACAGAGCCACGTCCCGCCTGGTCCTCAGTCCAGGTGAAAAATATGGGGTGTTTGGAATCCATCCCAACGCAACAGAAAGAATAATAGCTTATTTGCCGTTTGTAAAATGCTTCGCCAATTAGAGTTTTTGGCAGGGGATGCACCTGCTGGAGGTCAAAGCAAGCGGTGTGCAAAGCAGGGTCTTCTTTTTTTGCTAGCTTGTAGAAGGCTTTTGCTCTTAATGTATGAATTCGGTATTGAGCCATCATTGTACTTTTTTTCTGCTGATCCTTTGTTTGTTGAATAGAATGTTTTAAGTTGAACAAATATCACACGCTGGAGACTTAAATCCTATGTTGAAACTGGTCACAAACACTCTTCTAAACATAGAAGGAGATGCTTATGTTGCTGAGGGACCGATTCGTTATACAAAGTGTGCATTTTTTTAATATTCAGGTCACATGAGAGATAAATGCGTTTGGATTTATTCCTACCGTAGTGGCTTTCTGATGCCTGAAATCTTCCTATAAATTCACGTATTTTTTGCTTCTTCGTTTCGCTTTTTTTCGATTTTCGATCGCCACCTCGCCTTTCTATGGGAGTTTCACCAGCATGTATTGTTTTCGCAAGAGAAATAAGTCTATCCTTTTTAATCCCTAGGGTTGCAATGACAAATTTCTGGCATACAGGTGTACAGCTATCAGCAGTTGATTTTCGAAAGAAGTAGGATACACTAACAGATTTCTTTTTGGCCTTTCCTGGAAGTGTTCCTGCCCTGGGCCTAGTACGAGCCGGCTCACACACAGCTAACATGTGGATAATCTTTCGGTCCTGTTCCGTTTTGTTGGTTGTTTTATAGAACCAGGCCCTTTGTAGTTTGATTTCAATTAATGTAACACTATTGCACTTCAGGGTTTTACTGTTATGATTGCAAGGTCTTGTGAAGCTTTTAAGGTCTGGATCGTTGTCAGAATATCTTGGAAGAATAAAATTATTTGCGTAATTTGAAGAAGAAGAAACATAACCTTACTTCTTAATTTTAAACTTTTCGCGCTTGTTGGGTCTCTTCAACTTTTTGCGTGAGCCTGCGTTAATTTCAGATACAGAGGCATCCATGTCAAACTCTTTATAGGATATTTAAATCGAACGTCGCACAAAAAGCACAGCAGAGTACAGGAAAAGAAAAGAGCACTATTCGACGCCACGTTTATACAAGTAAACTGACAGCTCTTGGCGAAACTGCTGGACATGTTGTATTCTGATTGATTTTCCCAAGACGGATATGTGAAAAGCTTTGGACTTGTTGGCTTGTGATTGAATTCGCCCATAAAAACCGGTTCGGACATGTAGAATTTTGAATGAATCGGCAATTTTTAAATGTCTGTAGTATGGGACTTGTTCATTTTTGAATAATTCTTACTGCACCAATCGACGCACACCACCGTTTCTGATCGGAATCGATACCTAACTCATTTTTGGTCGAAATGGACATGTCGGC
The DNA here is from genome assembly GCA_963583935.1 of Diaperis boleti. NCBI lineage: Eukaryota > Metazoa > Arthropoda > Insecta > Coleoptera > Tenebrionidae > Diaperis > Diaperis boleti. Next base: position 14,503,088 of record OY757242.1, read on the forward strand.
TTTTGAATATCACCTCCTCAAATATAAAATTTCAAATTTCATACTTGTGTCATAATTTTGTAAATCACTGAAATATTTATACTTCCATAAACTTTACAACGCCGCAATTTCAGATTTTATAAATTTTTGAAAACAATACGTTGTCATTTGTAAATTTTATCAATTTATTTCATATTTGATAACAATGTTATCATCCATGTTTATTTACATAATCGGGTCTTTATTAATTTATGTATGAGACTGGTGTTAATGAAAGCAACAAGGAAAGTGAAGAATAAGATAAATTGAACACAACCTTTTGTGAAAGTGAAAACTATCGGGTGTCTAAATAAAAATTACAAACATTTAACGTGTGTCCTAGAGATAACAAACAAAAGATCAAAAATTAAACACAAACGAAGAACTTTTCATTAAATAAGGTGTTCAAAACGCCCTGCCTCTGCTTCTTGACAACGGCACGACTAAATGGCAATTTAATTTGTTTCTTAATCTTCCATATTTTAAATGAATGCAGTTCAAGCTTATTACTGTAACAATACAATTAAGTTGGCGACGCAGGCAATTAGCAGCAAAATTTAAATATACAGATAAGTCGATTGGATGCAATAATACCATTACACTCATAAAGCAAAATTACCTATTGCAGGGTTTCCTTTGAGATCGGCAAGTACCTAATAAATGACAGAAATGTGCACTTCGCATCACATTTGCATAAATTATCTCAAAAACTGAAAACATTTATTGCTGGTATTGCTGATCGTTTTGTCTGCTTTTCCTTCAACCTTTTTCTACAATCGCTACATAATATCATTGTATTGAATATCAACACTCTATAACAGAATGCTCTATACGGGATTTTGCGATTCCCATCACGTGACTTTTCGGTACTTTGTGGATGTCCGTAAAATGGGGTGTCAAGCGAAAAATGAAATGAAACAATTTCCCATCGAAATGTTATAAGCTATTTTGGTAATATATGGCGCGGCACCTGGTACGAAAATTAAATCGGTTTTCGTCTCGATTATAGAACGCACTTGACATTTTGGGTGGACAGATTGCAGGATCGGTGTGGTGTATTTTTAAGCAATAATTTAAATAATATAATATATAATATTTAAATAATTTAAAAGATTATAAAATCGAAGCATGATTTTACAAAACAGTGAATAAGGAAGTCTCGTTACAAAATTTAATACCAACTCTAACAGAAAAAAACATTTATTAACATTCATTATTAAAAACAATTAGGTAATTCAAAATCGAACATAAAAATTTATGGGTACATCGGGGTAATTCGATGTAAAATTTGACTAGATGCTCCGATAAAAATCATAGATTATTATTATACATACATAATTTAATTTCAAACATACCTCTTTACTATAATTATGAATTTGGTAATTATTAAAAATCTATGTAAAAAAAGGACAGCTTATTTAACACTCAGTGACCAAGAGTTGAAATATCGTCATGATATCTTCTGTTGTTGAAGTACATATTATCAAATTTATCAAAATCTGTCAATGATATTAATGTGATATTTCAGGGAGTTGTAAACTAAGGTGCTATTTACAACTCGAAACAATTTCAACTTCCTAACCGAAATAGTGTATTTATCAATAAATTTTAAGGGACCAAGGGTTGAAATATCGTCATGATATCTTCAGTTGTTGACGTATTATCAAATTTATCAAAATCTGTCACTAATAATAATGGCATATATCAGGGAGTTGTAAACTAAGGTGCTATTTACAACTCGTATAAATTTCAATTTCCTAATCAAACCACATAGTTTATTTTTTAACACAATTCAGCACCAGATTTTTAATGTTTTGCTGTATTTTTAACATTTGTTTTACAACAGTTTACAAATAATCAACAATTCGATTATACACATTTTATGTTCCAAACAAGATTTGTTATCTAAAAACCCGTGTTTACTTCGTTATTTTTTCATCACGTCCATTATATGTTTTTTCTACTTTGGTGTCATAATTGAGTTTTTGTGAAACTAAAAGTAGTGTCACAAAGGAACTTTTTGTGAAACTGCTTTTGGTTTTTTTATTTGATACGTAATACGTTGGTATTGAGCATCTCTAACCAACTCCATTCGAAGTCAAGCCAAGTGTCAACTTTTCAGATAAAAAACATAACCAGAAACACAACCGTTCCTAATCCAACTACCTAATCCTAAAAATCCCTAGATTATTTAAAAAACAGAATTTTAACATTTTCATAAAACGAAGAGCTCCAAAGTAGAAAAAATAGTATATTACACTCGTTTAACGAGGCATTGTGACATTCGTTCTATTGGGGCACTTCTCGCTGCGCTCGTCGTGCCCCAAAACCACTCATGTCACAATGAAGCCTCTTGTTAAACTCGTATAATAATGTACTATTTTACATTCGCTCTATGATAAGAATCAATTTCTTTTTCAAAAATGTTTAAACAAATATCTACAATAGGAGATAACAAGGAGGTGACGGTAATATTTACGTGGACACCCTAGAGGCGGAAACAAATCAGGGTTTATTCGTTACCTGGTTTTTTTAAATGCACAAAGATATACCTAATTATCTCACACAAGTTTAGTCGATATGACCCATTACCTCAACTTCACATCGTTCAACGTCACGTTTATTTGTATTCTATAAATGTCGAGCTTCGTCAGTATAATAGTTCAAATTAATGCAATTTGGATAAAAAAAATCTAAACCATCTGACAGGAAATAAGTATCCAGTAGTTCACGATAATATGAAGAGAATGTTTTGTGTTTATTGTCACCATCATATGTATAAAATTATTTGATTGGGCATATGTGTGTCACAAGTAAATAAAACATTTTTGTTAAACATCCAAAATAATTAATCAGTCATTTTCACAAAAAATATCACTCATCATTTTATACTTCTCTGGTGTTCTAAGTGCTTCATGTTGTGTGATTTTAAGCTTTTCTTGTATTTACTTTTAAAATCGCATTGTCCACATGAGAACCACTTGATTTCATGTTCCTTCAAATGTTTCAGCTCGTGCGCTCTTAAGCTTATCTTGCGTTTGCCTTTATAATCGCATTGTCCGCATGAAAACCACCGGATCTCATGTTCGTTCAAGTGCTTCACTTTGTGTTTTCTTAGTAAGTCTTTATTTTTACTTCTGTAGTCGCATTGTCCACATGAAAACCACTGAATCTCGTGTTCTTCCACATGTTTCAACACCTTGTGTAATTTTAGAGAGTTCTTATACTTACTTCTATAATCGCATTCTCCACATGAAAACCATTGAATCTCACGTTTTTCTACGTGTTTCAACTTGTGTAATTTTAGAGCGTTCTTAAACTTACTTCTATAATCGCACTGTCCACATGAAAACCACTTAATCTCATGTTCTTTTAAGTGTTTCAACTTGTGCGATTTCAGAGCACTCTTATGTTTTGACCTAAAATTACATTCTCCACATGAAAACCATTCAACCTCATGTTCTTCTAAGTGTCGTAACTTGTGTGATTTCAGGACACGTTTATGTTTAGTCCTAAAATTGCATTCTCCACATGAAAACCATTTAATCTCATACCCTTCTAAGTGCTTCAACTTGTGTGCTTTGAATGTACTTTGATATCTACTTCTGTATTCGCATTTTTCACATGAAAACCACTGAATCTCATGTTCCTTTAGGTGTTTCAACTTGTGTGATTTTAGACCATAACTATGTTTACTTTTATAATCACATTGTCGACATGAAAACCACTGAATCTCATGTTCTTTTAGGTGTTTCAACTTGTGCATCTTTAGACCATATCTATGTTTACTTTTATAATCACATTGCCCACATGAAAACCACTGAATCTCACGCGCTTTCAAGTGTTTCAATTTCAATTTGTGCTTGTAGTTCGTGCTGAAACTACATTTTTGACATTCAAACTGCTTATATTCATTTTCGCGTGTCACATGCTTGTACCAAGAAAGCACAGAATAGGTCTCTAAATTACATTTTTGACATGTGTAGCTCTGATCGCTTCTCGCTTCAGTTTGTAAATGGAGGTGTCGGTCACGTATGTGTTGTTTGAGGACCACTGTCATATAAGTTGTAAAGTTACAGTCTTGACAACAATAGATTTCCACATCGTTGGCTTTACAGTTGAAAGGTCGGAGTTCGAAGTTATGACGTTGAGCATGATTGAGTTTGAAAAACCTTGAACCGGTCTTGAAGTTACAAAAGTCACAATGGTGGACAATTACGTTCTTGGAATCCACGTCGGCTGTGTCTTCTGAATACTCCATATCCGGTAGTCTGTAGATACCTTGCGTGTAACCAATGTTAATAATTCAGACCAAATTCTGCACAAAAAAATATACTTGAAAGACCATCAATTATTAGGTTGTTCTAACCTTAAAATGTCAGACCATTTACCAATGCAACCAGAGCTTATTTAGTTTCAATTGAAGCTCCGGTACTGTCAACAATCATAACATAGGAAGACTGCTTTATTGAAACTGAAGAAACCCGCCAAAGGACCGTCAATAAAAACAATACTTATTGTACACACATCGCTTACCATAGACTAACGATTTAGACTCTCTACAAGACAATTTTAGTGACGATCAAAGCTCCCCCTACTAGTAGCCAGGCCTACTGTATACGCAACGTTCAGCGCTTTATATTATTTGCTATGTGTTGCCAATGCTGGAGAAATTTCTTCAATTTGATGAAATTGCATTAGTAATTAAGAAATTTGAAGATTTGAAGAAATCATGTTTGATTTTGAAGAATGTTGTTAAATGCACTAAATGATTTTATTTTATTTTTTTCTTAAATTTTGTAACGTAGGTAACCCGTGAGTTAACTAATATTAGTGTGTTTTGAATTTAATGTTGGTCATTGGGTGGTGCTGCGGTTGGTTATTGTTCATGTCGACAGTGATCTCCAGCAGTTCGTTCCTGTTTCGCGCCTAATCTAAATAAAATTAAAACCAGAAATCGGTTTTCTTGCTGGAATTTGTTGATTGGTGAAAATAATTGCTATGATATTACAATATGTGATAATTTAAAAATTTTTGTTTATTTTTTTAATAAATGTGATTATATGATTGTGTATTAAATGTTTGACTTATATTCCTGGCCTTTATTCTTAAGTAGTGTGTGATAATCCCCCCTTTACATTACCGCTACTTTTTGAATTTTAAACATGATATGAAATGTCAATGACGTCAACAAACGTCAAATTTGAAACAAACCGCGAACTTTAAAAACAAACCCTAGGTACTTTGGATACATGGCGAGAGCTAATCAGAAGTGGAGCGTAAATTGATAACACAAAAATTATGGTTTTAACAGTAACTCCGACAAGAAGTTCCTAATAGAATTTATCTTTGTTTATTACTTGCGTTTCATACAATTTGCAACTCGGAATAGCGTTACAGCCCCGAAGGAAATTCAAGCGAGTTCGAAAATTACCCCTTTTTGAAAATGACCCCAGAGTACATGTTATTACGATTAGGACCTGTTGAAGTTACACGTTAGAAAATTGTTAGAAGGCTGGATATATAAAAAAAATTGTTGTCTATCTAAAATAAACTTGTCCGCGAGAAATTTAATACTGCAATAAACTATATCTTGAGTGTTTTAATAAAGCATGTTGAGATACTATTAATTCGCCCGCTTCCTTATACTCAACAGGACCGTATAAAATCTCGTAAGCAGCATATGCAACACGAACCACAAAAATGAATGCTATTTGGTCTATCTGTTGATTCGAAACATTTATGGCGAAACACAATAAAATATACAATAACGCAACGTTTTTCTTTGGAAGCCATTTCGAAACTAGCGCGACGCAACGATATCTAGCGGGCGCAACGAAACTACAACATGCACAAAACAAACCACTAGACACCGAAATTTGGTTTCCCGGTGCCTAAACTATATCGTAACATGCAAACAACGGTACGAAAATCGCAAGGGGGCGCAACATAGCATAAAAAGATCACAACTACAACATTGGACGTGGCGCTTTGCTGCTTTTTGTCCTTCTGTATTCAGTTCTTAGTGTTGGTTAATACAAGTTAACTGAGACAAAATAGCTTTCAACTGAGCTTATACAGAAGCACAGGTAATTATTAAATGATTTATCTGAGTTTCAATATAGTCATGTTAAGTTAGAGAACTGTTTCAAATTGAACGCGCCTGTGGTTCGGGCTCTGGAACTAGAAGTCAAAAACACATTCGAACTTTTTGAAATTGACACACAAAATCACAACTACAACATTGGACGTGGCGCTTTGCTGCTTTTTGTCCTTCTGTATTCAGTTCTTAGTGTTGGTTAATTCAAGTTAACTGATACAAAATAGCTTTCAACTGACCTCATACAGAAACACAGGTAATTATTAAATGATTTATCTGAGTTGCAATGTAGTCATGTTAAGTTAGAGAACTGTTTCAAATTGAACGCGCCTGTGGTTCGGGCTCTGGAACTAGAAGTCAAATACACATTTCTGAAATTGACAACAATATCTGAAAACAAATTTACACAAACGCCTTTAACAAGTTACTCGCTGTGCCTGGGACTTATAATTTATAAGAAAAGTAGAAGGCAATTTGTACGAAATTTCACAATACACGTGATTTACACGAAATGGATTTATTTTGCAATAGTGGATATTATTGAAACAAAGGCCAGAATTTTTGACAAGAAATGTAAGACCACGGTGGGCGATTCGTATCCATCATGGCGGCTTTTATGACATGACGTTGTTACAATTTTTTTTGCATATTCTGATAGAGCTTTGTTTACTGATTACGACAGTATTATAAAAAAAATTATGCGGCTTCTTCCGAAAGATAATTAAAAAAAACTTTGTGACACATACCCGGTGTCACGACGGAGCTATGGCAAGACTCAGAAGAAATAAGACACGTCGTGTGGGTCACAGGGCAAATCTGTCTGGTATGAACAGAACTGAGTCACATCGTTAGTGTCACAGACAATGTGTAATTTTTTAGAAAGATTTGAATAAAGTATGTCTTGATTTTCGATTGAGAGTGTGCTCTTTGCGGTGGTTGAATTTCGGATTGTGCAGGCAAGGGTCTCGCTAGTCAGGTAAGGGTTTATGACCCTGGGTTTCCCCAAATGGCCGGCACCAATAGATATAATTATAGTGCGATCAATAATTGCGCTCATCAAAAACAATCATGGATTTTATGATAATGATTGTCAAGGGTAGTATCATATTATTATGTCTGATATACAAATTTTGGCAAGCTAAGCTAAGACAGCCGTTTTTTATACCATGACCACCCCTGATAGAAACAATTATTTTTGATCGCACTGTATTGGTTTGCGTTGGTCACACGTGTTGAACATATCTCTGAACTGGATTTTGTTTTCCTTTACTAGAAAAAAAAAATATTTTACGGAGGGACATTGTTTTTTCGGCTTCTAAATTTCACGTTAAGTCAGAATAACGCATTAGATATAGTCGCTAAGAACCACAGAATGTGTCACAGAAAAAATTAGATGCTACTGATGTGAGACACAAACCCAATGTCACGGCGCAAGAAGTGCTAATTTTGTGAGACACACATGTAGTGTCACGTGTTAACCAAAGAATTTCTGGTATGCATGGGGAACAAACGCCAGGGAAATTACATGGCATCTCCGTACGATGAGTCGGACAGAAAAATAGATAGAATAAAAAGGTTACCTGTAAATACTTCGGGCGGCACGTCTCACTCGATTTTTAATTTAAATTCAACCGATCCTTCTGATAACGTGAATTTTCGACAACGCAATTTAAACATAGAGCACACCGCTACCTGCCTCCCTCCAAAGAGACGCCAACCCTTTCTTAGCAACGGCTAACTAACTTCAGCGCGTTGCCAACCACTGCAGGATGTTGCCAACTCAAGGGTCGTTGTCCAACGAGCACCTTGCAGGGTAGACAAGTCAAAGTTCTCCTTTGCATTACTAGTATATTTTGGGGGTTTCTCAAAAGTAAAAAATATCAAAGATTAAAGTAATAACTACAATGTAATAATCAAAACGTGTAAAGGTAAATGTTTGAAGTAATTTGAAGAATTTTGTTGAAGACTGTGATAACCCCCCCTTTACATTACCGCTACATTTTGAATTTGAACATGAAATGAAATGTCAATGACGTCACCAACCGTCAAATTTGAAAATTTGAAACAAACCGCGAAATTCAAAGGTTGGCCAATGATCGTCAGATTATTGAAAGAAAAAGCAGAACCTACGTTGTGTTATTTTTTTCAAGACAAGCAAGGGCGGGACATTCAAACTTACCAACAAAACAAAACAAACCTCAAATTCTTTGGATACATGGCGAGAGCTAATCAGGAGTGGAGCGTAAATTGATAACACAAAAATTATGGTTTTAAATGTTTATCCAGTTTGAACAACTTGGAGTGTCTTGAGTTTAGTGATTGCGTACTGTGGTTAACAATTTCTGGTGTCTTCGAATTAAGTTGGTACACATGCGATTTCATAATGTTAACAATAATGATTCCAAATAATAAATAACAACGGACAATTTTACATGACTTCAAACAGAGTAACAATTTAAGGAAAATAATAAACAATAATACAATTTAACAATCCTGCGGTACATGAGGAGTGAGGTTAGATCAGCAAAAAACATTCCACCCTTGAGCTTTTGTAGTTTACAGGAATTTACAACTGACTGATGCAATGAAACATCTGAGAGGGAAACACAAGAATATTGAAACGCGTGGAGTTATCTAAGTGGAGTGCATGTAAGTCGGAGAGTGATGGACCACAGGTAGATCCAATGGAAAGACTAAAGCGAAGTGAACAAGACAATTGTCTGTCAGTGAGGCCAGATTGTAGAGAGAGTTTACTATCATGGGGGAAAAACTTGCACATCCAACGGACCAGGAGAAATGAGTTTATTACGGAATTTTCCTAGACATAACTATGTTGGTCTTTCTCTAAGGCTTGTCCAAACCAAGTCCAAGTTAGCGGCACTTCCCTCGGGGACTATTCTTTTAGCTGTCAAGTATTTTAAATATTCGTGGATCAAGCAATTTGTCAGTAGCCCGAGAACAGTGCTGCAACTGTGACTTCGTAGGTTCAAGGAATTAGTAGCAACTCCCTTTTTCTGGGTCTCTATACCCAAAGAGACAACGACTTTGTCTCCCACCTCCCGAGCATAGGTATCGCCGAAACTAGGGCCACCTAACTCCCCCTAACAGCAGCCTGCAACGCGGACCACGAACTGAACACTATTTGGTCGCTCTGTTGTCTCGAAACATGTACGAACAAACAACACAATAATAAAATATACAAGACGCAACGATTTCTTTTGAAAGTCATTTGAAAACAGGACGCAACGCGATGACACCCAGCGGCGCAACACGTAACGAGGCGCAACAAAGCTACGAGCATGCATCAATAAACTACACTAAGTACCGAATTTTGGCCGGTGTCGAAAATAGCTGGATGTCCGCTACAAGCGAATGACGAGACCGACATTCAGGTGTGACAACTTTGCCAGCTTTTACCTTTTGTCTTCAGGTCTTACTGAGCGTTGGTTAATTCAAGTTAACAGAGACCAAAATAGCTTTGTAACAACCGCAAGCTGCTGTCGGCCTCATAACGAAAGACAGGTAGTTATTAAAGAATTTATCTGAGTGGCAATCTAGTTAATTTAAATTAGAGAATCCTTTTGTTTTGAATGGAACGCGACTGGGGCTCGGACTCGGTAACTAGAAGTCGACAATACATTTGAACTTTCTGAATTTGACAACAATAACTAAAAACATATTACAACAACGATTTTAGCAAGTTATTCGGGGTGCCTGTGACTCATCAGCTTGGTAATTTATGCCACTGTAGAGAAAAGAAGTGCTGAAGGACACTGATACGAAATTCCTGGGTCCACGGAATACTTCCAGTAGCAATAGTAAACATTATTTAACAAAGGCTAGCATTCTTTACAAGACATGTAGGTGCAAAGTAGGAACGACTCCATTTTCAAGATGGCGAGTTTTATGACGTCCTAGCGTCCAAAATGGCCGGCTAACGGTAAAATTTGAGATGGTTTTACCTAAAGATTTCCGATATGCACATGGAATAAACGTCGGTCAATTTCCTGGCCTCTCCGGACGGCGAGTCGGAAGAAAAATATAGAGCAAATGGTTACCTTATTTCCAGGAATGCAATCACCTCACTTGGCTTGGGGACGCGACGGTGGAAATCTAACTGACTCGAACTAAACAAAAGCTGGAACCTGTTCGAGATGGATCTCCCTTTCGGAGTCGAACGAACGCGTACAACTTTTTAAAACAAAAGGAAGCTCAACGGTGGAGATATAACTATGTGTTAACAAAATGGCGAATTTAGCGAACAAATAACGTGGTGTAACTTCAACGGAAGCGGAACACCCACTACTGCCTTTTGAAGCGTGGTTCCTGGTTCCCACCGAAACTTCCGCCAGCTCCCTCTAGCGTATCCATATCGGTCGGTAACGGTCGCTAAAGGCTAGGCTTCCGGGGCATTTGCCATACTTTGGCGGTGAACGGGTTGCAGCTCTCTTGGATGGTATTAATTTTGAATCTGGATATCTCAAGACAGTTGAAAACTTCACTTTGGTTAGGTTGGCAACTCTGTTTTGCGTTAAGGTGCACATTCGAACCCGAGAGGGAAAACAAAAATGTTGCAACTGGTGAAGTTATGAAGGTGTAGTGTTGAACGGGTTGCAGTCTTGCGGGTTTTTAGTTTGATAACAATATTATAATGATATTATGTACAAAAGTGTCGCAGAGACACGTCTTACCACTCGGAACGCTGGTACCAGAAAAGGGAAGATTAGTACCGTTTTTCCGCGAGGGTAGCTCTTCTTGTTTAGTCGCGTTAGATATCTGTATTACCGGCAATTACAGGTCGCTACAACACAATATGGACATATGACGTATGATAATTATTTTCATGTTTGAATATTATTTTAGGTGAAATAAACTGTGGTGGAAATTGTAAAATGCGCATCAACTCCAAAGAAGAGGAAACTTGTAGAAGGTACATTTCTGATCAGTTTTTTCTTTGGTGCTGGGTTACATAAAACAGGCGGTGGCATATTGGGGTTTATTTATTAAGCCAACAATATTTTTGTATTTATAGGTTCACATGTTTAGGCCACCAATGCTTTTGTTAAACCACCACTAAAAACAAAAACTATATTAAATGAGGACTCTCCAAGAGAATTAATATATTGCATGAAGTGGGGCCGCCAAAAACTGCTCAACTTACACCCCAAAAAGAGAGTATGAGAAATCAGGTGGAAAAAGTAGATGAACACTGCGTCCTCCTATTTGACGAAGTATCGTTGCAACCTTCTTTGTCGTATAATAAGGGTGAAGACTTCATGGTCGGCTTTGAAGATGATGGGGAAATTAAGAAACTGAAGATAGCAGACCACGCAATGGTTTTTATGGTCAAAGGTCTTGTTAAGCAATGGAGGCAACTGCTGGACTAGTTTTTTACCGAAAACAGTATGAAGAAAGAAGCGGTTGTCAAGAATATAAGTCTTACTACGACCAAGAGAAAAGGGTGCGTGCCGAGTGTTGTGTAAATAGTTGTATACAGGGTGTTTATTAAAAACTATCACACCCGCGTAAAAAAACTAGCGCTCGAGGCAACCTTTAGAAGAAAACTAAAAACTTGAAAATAAAATAAATAAAAAACATTTTTTAAACAGTTTTATTGTAAAGAAACATATTAATCCTGCAGATAATGTACTAAAAGCTAAAAAATAATTTGGTAGGTACCAGGTACCAGTCATCACACCACTCTCCTCAATATTATAATCTACACTAATCATTTTATAGTTCTCTGGACTTCCAAGTGTTTCATGTTGTGTGATCGTAAGTATCTTTTGTAGATAGTTTTAAAATCGCATTGTCCACAAGAAAACCATTTAACCTCATGTTCCTTTAAGTGCTTCAACTTGTGTACTTTTAGATTGTATTTATATTTACTTCTATAATCGCACTGTTCACATGAAAACCATTTAATCTCTTGTTCCTCTACGTGTTTCAGACGTTCATGTCTTTTTAAATTATTGTTTGTTCTGCTTCTATAATTGCAATGTCCACATGAAAACCATTGAATATCATGTTCTTCCAGGTGTTTCAACTTGTGTGCTTTTAAGTTCTTCTTCTTCATGCTCTTATAATCGCATTGTCCACATGAAAACCATTGAATTTGATGTTTTGCCAAGTGTGTCAACTTGTGTGATTTCAGGCTCTTCTTATATTTACACCTGTAATCGCATTCTCCACATGATAACCATTGAATCTCATGTTCTTTTAAGTGCTTCAACTTGTGTAATTTTATAGTGTTCTTATATTTACTTCTATAATCGCACTGGTCGCATGTAAACCATTTAACCTCATGTTCTTCTAAGTGTTTCACACTGTGCTTTTTTAAATCCACCTTCTGTCTCCCTCTATAATCGCAATATCTACATGAAAACCATTGGATATCATGTTCTTTCAGGTGTCTCAATTTGTGTGCTTTTAGGTTCTGCTTGTTTACGCTCGTATAATCGCATTGTTCACATGAAAACCATTGAATTTCATGTTCTTTTAAGTGCTTCAACTTGTGTAATTTTAGGCTCTTCTTATATTTACACCTATAATCGCACTGTCCACATGAAAACCATGGAATCTCATGTTCTTTTAAGTGCTTCAACTTGTGTAATTTTAGAGTTTTTTTATATTTACTTCTATAATCGCACTGTTCACATGCAAACCATTTAATCTCATGGTCTTCTAAGTGTCGTAACTTGTGTGATTTCAGAACACGCTGATGTTTAGACCTATAATCGCATTGTTCACATGAGAACCATCGAATCTCATGTTCTTTTAAGTGCTTCAAGTTGTGTCTTTTTAGGGCCATCTTATATTTACTTCTAAAATCGCATTGTCCACATGAAAAGCGCTTAAATTCATTTGTCCCTTCATTTAATAAACACTCGCTTGCCACATGTTTATACCAGTTGAGGATAGTGCTGTATTCCAAATTGCAATTTTGACACTTGTAACTTTTACTTCTTCTAGTTTCAGTTTCTAAATGTAGGTGTCGCTCGCGTATATGTTGTTTGAAGTCTATCGTCATATAAGTTGTGAAATTGCAGCCTTGACAGCGGTAGATTTCCACTTCAGCATTTTTACAATTAAAAGGCTCGACTTCGAAATAATGACTTTTCGCGTGATTGATTAGAAAGAACTTTGAGCGACTCTTGAATTTACAAATCTCACAATGATCGACAATTATATCTTTTGAATTCAAATTGGCTATTTCTTCGGAATATTCCATAGCTGTCATGCTTGCAAGGACAAATACTATGTGGAATAATCTAAAATTGATCAACTGTATAAAAGAAAAGGCAAAAATACTCTCACCAGTGTCAATAAACCAGCTGTTTCGACTCCAACCTCAAAATAGTAACATATCGCTCTGTGTCTCAACAACATAGAACAACAAGCATTGTAGAAAGAGATGAAAAGTATAAAAGCGCTCAAAGCGAATGTGCAGCAAAGCCAGTTGATAATATAAAGTACCGACACGGGTGACATTTAGTGACACTGACAGCACCACTAACGATTACAATTCCGCTCGGGGCGCTACGGTCGCGAATTTGTCATATTGACGCGCGAAATTTTGCCGACCGTTTGCCTATATCGGATAAAAGCTTACTCCAGAAAAGCTACGGCAATTAACGGCACAACAAGACGGCATTATTGCTGAATGACTTTTTAAATTTCGAGCGTCAATGTGACAAATTTGCGACCGTAGCGCCACGAGCGGAATTCAAATCGTTAGTGGTGCTGTCAGTGTCACTAAATGTCATCCGTGTCGGTACTTTATATTATCAACTGGCTTTGATGTGCAGGTACGGTAACCGTAGACCACGACCTTAAATTAAATGTTGCTCTTGTTTAGCGTCGATTCAGCGTCGATTCCACCTAGAAATAAAAATTTCAAGGCCTAGATCTTCTTTTCATTTCTTGGTGGCATCAATGCCTTTTTCTATTTTTTTTAGAATGTGTTTTATTTTGTACCTGGAAAGAATCTTTGTTATGTTTGTGTTCAATATTTTTTATTTTTGTTGCTTATCACTAAATAATAATTATATGTTTTGAATTACTTCTGCCAAGTGATTTCTTTTGATTTGGGCCACATGATTGGGGGGCAAATCCGCCACATTTTCATCGGCATCAGGATCATCGTCGATAACAATTTCTATGTTTTCTAGTGGTAAGTTTTCCGCGATTCTAATATTATGTAAGATACAAGCGGACATGATGACATACTTCATATTTTGCATCTTGATTCGATTAAGACATTGCAGACATCGAAATGCATTTTTCAAGTGACCAAAGGCATGCTCTATTCGTATCCTAGTTTTACTGAGGACACTGTTATATTTTCTTTGCGTTTCAGTTAAATGTCCATTATCTTTATACGGCACCATTAAGAACGTAGCTAGTGGGTAAGCTTTGTCACCCACTAAGTGTGTATTTGGTGGTAGGCTGTCCGGATTGTTAAGTAGTTGATTATATAAAGGGCTATTGCGCCATACTCTGGCATCATTAACGGAGCCCGGCCAGCCATGTTTGTGAAGTATAAGTTCTTACTACATACAGCTTGTAATATTACCGAATGGTAACCTTTTCTGCAATAAAATGAGGCTCCATCTTGCTGTGGTTGTGGAATGGGAATATGGGATCCGTCAATACAACCCACAACTCCTGGAAACGCGCCACGGCGAACCTGATTAAATTCACCGACAAAATCATGTATCTGTTCTCTAGAAGGCCACTTGATGAAGTTAGAGATATTACTACACAATTGTTTTGTGAATTTGTTCACAATTCTATAGGCATGGCCACGGCTAACCCCAAATCGATCACCAACTTCTCTGAATGTTTCTTTTGTCGCAAGGTACCACAAACTCAACATGATTCCACTATTTACATCTACTGGGTACCTTCCCACTGTATTTATGTGCCATTCTCGTCCTAGCAGTTTACATAAAACCTACAAAATGTTGTAAAAATATTCACAATATTTAGCTACCTATATTGACATTTTACTTCTGTGGATCCCTTAGTAATTCTGAAATGGCTTCTGTAATCTATATCACCTAATTCATTGAAGAGTGCCGTTTTTGTTGAGATATCAGAACTAATTCTTCCTTGTAGTGGTGCTTCATTCACATCACTGAAGTCTTCGTCAGATGAGGATGTCATGATGTCTTCCAAAATTACTTTCATAACACAATATGCAGCACCCACTGCTTTCAACACCATTTTTTGGTTATCATTCATTTTTTTCTCCAAAGACTTTTGTCAACAAACAACTGTTAGGTTAGGTAACAACGCAGAGACTCAACATTTGTTTCACCACACCACACTGTTTCTAAACACCCAAGTCATCGAGTTCACCGATGGAACAACAAGTGATGTCTGTGGTGACAACGGTGGAATATTTAGAAACGCGTTCACACAAAAGGTTCTGTTTCAACGTCCTTTCTCAAAATTATGTAAATTGCCTTTGCGCGATTAAAGAGTTCTGTATCGGTATAGTTCTAGTTTTTAGTTTGGTATTATGTTAGCCTTAGTTATAGTTTTGGAAGACGCGTTCGGTCTATTAGCACCTTGTTTGTAGGTCTACGGTTAGTTCTATTTGTTCTAATTGAAAATACGCACTTGGCAGTATTTTGGTGGGCGGAATGTTCCGTTTTCGCGGTAATTTTACTTGTATACTGTTTTTTGAATTGTCCCCCCCCGTGCAAGTGAGATTCGGTAACTTTCGACTATCCGGGGTAGTGTTTCCCCGTTCGAAGAGAGTTTTTAGTGAGTCGTAAGATGGTCGTTGTTGGGACTTTGTCTATTAGTGTAAACTTTTTGTTGTGCATATTGGTGCATTTTCGAAACAATGAAAAGGTGCAATGGGCCGAAATAGAAGCCAATCTACAGCCCAACGTTCCCCGGGGAAAGAAGATCGCCCAGGTCTCCAACAGATAGGATCTCTTTGCCGAGCGGAACACAAACTTGTTATCGTTTTATACAATCCACTTTTAATAATTGTTTGCTAGTCTCCTATACGGAACAAAATAAATCATAATTATAAATTCTAAACGGCAGAACTGTTCTCCTTCAAATACCTGCAGGTACATCAACTGTAAAATTTGACTGTGAAATTTGAAGCAGTCATGATCTGTGCAATATGCATTACCAAAATTTACTTGTACATACAGTGGCGGACAGAAAATCTTGGAGGTCGTTGGATGCCACTACACTGTTACAATATGTAAAATTCTCCATCGTAACCTTATTTTTTAGTTTTATCATTTTGAGGTGACAAGCATAGGTTATATAAAATTTTGTTCATTCTGGAACAGAAACACCTGTTTGGTTGGCTGATTAATTAGATGGAGAATTACAATAAAATCACGTCACTTTTAACTGTTTAAATGATCAAAAAATAAAGAAGCTAACATCACGAAATGGGTACGCCGCAACGAACGAGAATACAGGGATTTTTTAAATTTCATTTTATTTTAAATGCGATACAAAGTTCTTGTTAGGTACTGCGCATATGAGTCATTTGAGACATTTTTGTTAAACACCTAAACTGAAATAATGAAGTCATTGTTGCTAGAAACAGTGTATTAAGTATCACAAATACATTACTATTATTACTCTACATCAATCGTTTCGTACTTCCCTGGTGTTGTAAGTGTTTCATATTGTGTGATGTTAAGTTTCTCTTGTATTTAGTTCTAAAATCGCATTGTACACATGAGAACCACTGGATCCTGTTTCCCACTACGTGCTTCAGGTCGTGTGCTTTTAAGTTCCTCTTGTGCATGCTTTTATAATCGCATTGCCCACATGAAAACCACTGGATCTCATGTTCCTTAAAGTGTTTCACCTCGTGTCTTTTGAGGGTGCTCTTACCCTTAGTTTTATAATCGCACTGCCCACATGAAAACCACTGAATCTCATCTTCTTTTACGTGTTTCAACTTGTGTGACTTTAAATTCCACCTACGTCTACTTCTATAATCGCATTGTCGACATGAAAACCACTGCTTCTCATGTTCCTGTAAGTGTTTCACCATGTGTCTTCTTAGAGCGCCCTCATGCTTACTTTTATAATCGCATTGTCCACACGAAGACCACTGAATTTCATGTTTTTCTAAGTGCTTCAACTTGTGTAATTTTAAAGCGTACTTATGTTTATTCCTAAAATCGCATTGTCCACATGAAAACCATTGAATTTCATTCTGTTCTACGTGTTTTAACTTGTGTGATTTTAGATGGTTCTTATACATACTTCTATAATCGCATTGTCCACATGAAAACCATTCAACCTCATGTTCTTCTAAGTGCTTCAGCTTGTGTGATTTTAAAGCGTGTTTATGTTTACTCTTGTAATCGCATTGTTCACATGAAAACCACTGAATCTCATGTGCTTCTAAGTGTTTCATGTTGTGTGATTTCAATCTGTTCTTGTAGTTAGTGCTGAAATTGCATTTTTGGCATTCAAACCGCTTAGATCTACTTATAAAAACACAATCGCGTGTCACATGCCTGTACCAATATAATATAGTATTGGTCTCTAAATTGCAATTTTGACACTTGTAGCTCTGATCTCCTGTCGTCTCAGTTTGTAAATGGAGGTGTCGCTCGCGTATGTGTCGTTTGAAGACCACTGTCATATGAGTTATGAAGTTACAATTTTGACAACGGTAGATTTCCAAATCGGTTTTACAGTTGAACAGTTCGCGTCCAAAGTGATGTCGTTCCGCATGATTGTCCTTGGAAAACATCGAACCTCTCTTACAGTTGCAAAAGTCACAATGATGTTGGCTGTTCCTTCTGAACATTCCACACCCGGTAGTTTGTAGGTACCCTGCGTGTGGCCAATGTTAATAATTGAGACCAAATGTTGCACAAAAATATACTAGAAACACCATGAATTGTTCTAACCTTAAAGTGTCAGACCATATTTACCGAGCCAACTCGTGCTTATATAGTTAGAATTGAAGTTGCGGTATTGTCAGCCATAAAGTGGGGGACTTCCTCCTTGAAACTTAAAAATCACCAAAGGATCCTCAATAAAAACGATGTATTACAATACCACAGTTTTTTTCTCCGGTTACCATAGATTATTGATCTAGGCCAGCCTAAACTCCCCCTACTAACAACATGGCCTACTGTATGAAACTGTATACTAAACCACTGACACTGTTTCAATTGTTCTTTTCAATCAGTTGTGTTGTTGGCTGTCCTAATAAATATTACAATAATTCGCCGGCTGTGAAATTTAACACGTTCCCGCATAATATGTAGTCGATATTTTGTTGGAAACGTGAAAAGCAGTGAATATCCTGGATATGATCCTACGATTTTTCCAAAAGTAACAAATCGCAATTTTGCTTTGGAAAATACTCAGAAACCCCTAAATAGACCCGTAATGCGCAGGAGAACTTGAGCTGCCAGGCGCAAAAGTGGGCAGCATCCTGCAGCTGTTTGGTATGACGCGTGTACTGGAGGAATTAGTGCAACGGTGGCCAACCCGAGAAGTAATCGACAAAACAATGCCAGAATCATGTCAAAGAGCTATCACAAGTACAGAGCAATAATTATAATTGATTGCACAGAATTGAAAATTCAACAGCCAAAAAGAATCGATCAGAGAATTTACAATTATTACAGCGAAATGTTATCCGACTCCTGGCATGAATGGTAATGATGGTGTAGTATTGGTGTTACCTTCATTTGTACATGACGGACATCTAATGTGTGAAGAAGAGGTGAAGAGGTAGAGGAAACGTATAACATCACCAGTGTTAGAATACATGTGGGGAGATTCAACGAATTAAAATATACAACATTCTCATAAAAGTTCTTCATAACCTGAAGGCTGTAGTATAGGGATAGTATTAAGATGTGTATTTATTCATTAAGACCTTACGAAATAGGCACATATTGGCGAACTGTTGAAGTAGCACTTTCAGGAGTTTGTAGACCTGAGGTATCGCAATTATTAAATCCATCGATTAGCACTTTCACCGAGCGACATATCCATATATCGGGTGTCCCAACTAAAATGTATACCCCCCAACAATTCCAATTTCGAAAGACTCAGAAGAAAACGCTCGAACAGGTCAATTTTGTTATCAAAGGGGACCAAATTGTACCAAACTTTCAAGTCTTAGATCTCACCCCTTGAGCCAGAGGAGCCACCCCCTTAAAAATTTAAATGGCATTGGGGGTCGTGTGATACGTCATTTTAAAGCTTATTCAATTCTTTATCCAGATCTACTTTTATCTGATTTGCTATCCGTTCTAACCGTCTTTTATTTTTAATCGTTTGTGATACTACCCAGCTAACATAGTGACGTGATATTCACGTATCTTTTTAGTCAGTCATTACGTCATATGACCAAAAAATTTGACGTGATAGTTACGTAAAAATGACGACAATATGACACAGCCCAACGACGTCATTGAATGACGTTTTCATGACGTGATCACTGACCAATATCTGACGTATCTAGATGGGCATAATGGCCCTAATATTCACGTCTAATAGACGTCATTGAATGACGTTTTCATGATGTGATCACTAACCAATATCTGATGTATCTGGATGGGCATAATGACCCTAATAGACGTCATTATTGTCGTCAAGTAGACCTTGTTGCCGACGTTTTTTTTTCACAATAGAAGAAGAATAAAATACAAGACAACAGTTTAACAAAATTTATTGAAAAATTAAAACAGACAAACGATTGTAAAAAAATACTTACACTATCTTTTTTAATTTTAATTTAATTTTTGTCCCAGCACCAACAGCTTTCTTGTGATTGCAGTTTTCAAGGAAAGATATGGTATATACAATAGTAACATACTTCATATACTAAAGTAAACATTAAGAGTATTATCTGGTATCCAATAATGGAAATGAAATACATGTTTTTCCATTAACCCCAAAAACTAAACATTTTGCTAAGATATTAACAATGAAAAAAAAAACACTAAAATTTATTGAAGTTAAAAACATACCAGAATTTATTGGTGTTTGTACACTTGGAAAAGGCGGTGAGGACGTGGCACTGAAAGATTTTTAGAAAATGTCCCTATCCCACCATTGTTAAAACATGAAGAATTACGGGTTTATTCGCCTTCTCTAAAAAAAGGTGCCATGTGATTTAGCAGCAATAAATTTTGTAACAAAAAATTCTGCTTACCAACTGATTGACTTTCAGTAAAATCATGTGATGGTCCAAAGTTATAAATCTCAAAGATCCTAGCAGAATTTGTTTGGTCTGTAAGATATTTTCGATTAGTGATACCTAACATTCTAACCTCACAAATTTTCATTGCGCTGCGACTACCATAATATGGCAACTGTGATACATTAACACTATGTAATTTTATTACCTAATATTCTTGAAATAAATAACTTACCGTTTTCAACATAAAATAATGCTAAATCACCATCGCGATGCCATTTTGTACCCAGGCCAGCACAAACACGAAGGCTAGCCATGTTGGACTGCGCGCGAAATTCAAATTCAAAAGTACATTCGGACTATGTAATTCAAATTTGGCAAAGAACTGACATAAAAATTGTCTTCACCCTCGAAGAGATGTGTCAGTACCAACGACGTCAGTGTGAAGAGTTTGCCGAACATGTCGGTAAAGTTAACATGTCCTAAGGTTGAAAACTGCGAAAAGTAAGATATTCCTATATATTTTAGAATGATACATTTATTAAAAAATATAATATATTTTTTAATTAATAAATGTGTGATACAGTTACGGCCACGGAATTTTGGCCGTCACTTATCATTTATTGTCATAAGATGTAAGGCGACCCTTACTATTCGTAACCTAACTTTCTACTATTTCAAAGACTTGTCATTTTGACACAGACTCAGAATTTTGACAAATTTTTAGATTTCAATTTCAAAAAGTCAATCATAATGACAATAAAGCATAGACTACATTCATTTTCTTTTAATTGACATTAAAGTGACGGCTAAAATTCCATGGCCGTGACTGTACATCTTCTTCACACTAGTTATTTATAATATTAAAACCAAAAATTTGTATATGTACTAAAAAAGACGTTCTTGGTATGTCTAATTGACGTCATTACAATGACGTCATTATTTGGACAAATTTATAACGTCAAAAACACGTCGAATTTTAGTCATATGACGTCGAAAACGTAATATCACCAATAAATGACGTCAAATGTACGTGAGTCTGCTAGCTGGGTACCCCAATGAACTTAAGAAACAAACATTAGCAAGTGAAGCAGTGGAAGACACTCGACAAAACTTATTAATGCCTCCTCGCCCTCTCTACCTTCTTCAAGTCAGACCATCACCTCCAAACCAAAATCAAAACCGAAACTAAATATTAACAATAGAGAACGAATACAAAATCATTAGAGAAAAATAGAGAAATAGAAGGTGATATAAAGAAAAAAATTAGAGAACATATGGAGAAAAGCGAGAAGAGGTATTAGAGAAAGGTAGGAAGAAAGAATTGGGCAGGGAAGAGGAGATATAGTCAGGAAAAAGAATAAATGGGCGAAGCCGAAAGATAACGACATCTAGGAGGCGCCACAGGAAGCGGATGAACAAAGACGATAGAAACCGCTCGCTCAGTCAAGGAAGCCTGGACTCTTACCTGGAGGAAAGGAAAAGAAAGAGAAAAGGGGGGTAAAGAAAACACAGAAGACATCAGAGAAAGAGAAGGAAACGGACACAGATATGGAGAAAAAAATATTGGAGCTGTTGCAAGAGTTGAAGGAGGAGATGAAAGAAATAAGACGAGAAAACAAGGAACTCAAGATAGAGATAGAGAGGCAGAGAGAAGAATTTAAAGAGAAGGAGAAGAGATGGGAAGGAGAGAGAGACTGGTGGAAGGAGAGAGTGGAAAAGCTGGAAGAGAGAATGGAAATCGAAGAGAGAAGAAAGAGGAAGAACAACATCGTGATAACAGGATGGGACGGGGAAAGAAAAAGTCATGTAAAAAAAGAGGACGTAGAGAAGTTTTTGAAGGAAAATGTAGAGGATAGTAAAGTAAAAGATTGTTACAGGATTAACAAGGATCAAGTATTGGTGGAGATGGAGGGATGGGGTGAGAAGGAAAGAATAATGAACCACAAAGGAAAATTGAGGGAGAAGAGGGAAACAAGGGGGATATACATAGACAACGACCTCACAAAGAAAGAAAGAGATTTACAGAAGAAACTAAGAAGTATGGCAAAGGAAAAACGGGAAGAAGGGAAAGAAGTAAGAGTGGGATACAGGAAATTAATAGTGGACGGGGAGCAATGGAGATGGAATGAAAAGAGAGAGAGAGACTAGAGGTTTTCCAATAAGAAGAAGAAGGGGAGGAGGAAAAAAGGGGGACAACGGCAAAGTAAAAAGGACAATGAAACGGGAAAAAAGAAACAAAGAAGGAAGTAGGAGGGAAACTAAGGAAGGAAGGGGGAAATCAAAGAAGGTAACGAGAAAAACAGGGGTGAGAGCACTATTTTGGAATGTAGCGGGACTAGGGAAAAAAGAAGAAGATTTTTGGGACTATGTGAAGGAGTTCGATATTGTTGGATTAACAGAAACATGGTCAGAAAGCTGGGTAAAAATAGAAAAACTGTTACCAAAGGAGTTCAAGTGGGAATGGCAAGGGGCGAGAAGGGGAAAGAAAAAAGGAAGAGCAGCAGGGGGAAATAACAGGGTTAAAAAAGGAATAAAAGAGAATACTAAAAAGAAGGGAGAAGAGGAAGGTCACATGGTGAGAGACGTTAAAATAGACAGTAAATGGTGGAAAATAGTGACAGTGTACAGCAAAGAGATGAAAGAAACAATAAGCAAGATAGAAGAAACATTAAAAGACAACAGGGAGGAATGTCTGCTTCTGGGAGGGGATTTTAACGGGAGAATTGGGGAAAGAGGAGCCAGGGATTGGGAAGAAGAGAGAGGAGAGAGAAAAAGAAAATCCAAAGACAAGAAAAAAAACGCGGAAGGGAAGAAGTTGATGGAATGGATAGAAGAGAAAGGATGGGAAGTGCTGAATGGAAATAAACAAGGGGACGAAGAAGGAGAATGGACCTACATAGGCGGTAGAGAGAGACTACGGAATAGTAAACGAAGAAGCATGGGAAGAAGTCGAAGAATTCAGAATAGGGGAAAGAGTAGAGTCAGACCATCTGCCTATAGAGATAAGCATAGGAAGGAGGAGAGAGAAGAGAGGAGAAGAAGAAAAAATAGAGGAAATGCGGAAGGTGATAATTAAAGTATGGGACGAGCAAGGGGTGGAAGAGTATAAAAGAAGACTGGAAAAAGCAAGATTTAAAGAACAAGAAGTAGGGAAAATGGAGAAAGAATTGGTAGAAAAATTTGAAAAAGCAGCGACAAAAAGAGAAATAACAGTAAGAGGTGGAGGAACAAAAAGACAGAATAAATGGTGGGGCAAAGAATGTGAGCAACGTAAAAAGGAAGCAATAAAAGAACTAAGAAAGTGGGAACAGAAGTGGCTTTTTAGAAGCGAAAAGAAGATACAGAGAGACATGCAGGGAGAAGAAGAGGCAGAAGAAGGAAAGAGAGAGGAGGAAGAGATAAAAGCAATAAGAACAGAGAAGGGGGTACGGAACTATATTAATAGAGAGAGAAAGAAAAAAGAAAATGGGGGCGAGGAGATAACGATGAATGAGTGGGAGGAGTACTTCATGAGGCTGCTGGAGGGAGAAAAGGAAAAAAAGAAAACGGAAATAGAGACGAAGAGAAACCAAGTAGAACCTGAAGGAGAAGAAATTACAATGGAAGAGGTGGAGAGGCATGTGAAGAAACTGAGGAAAGGGAAGGCACCAGGGACGGATAGAATACAGAATGAGTCGTGGATGTATGGGACGAGAAGAGTGCTAGAGAGGCTGGTGGAGGTAATGAATGGGGTGTGGAGAGGAGAAGGATTCTCGGTAGGGTGGAGAGAGGGGGTAATTTACCCCATTTACAAAAAAGGGGAGAAAAATAAAGTAGAAAATTACCGACGGATAACTCTCCTAAACACAGGGTACAAGTTGTATGCATCAATTCTGAATGAAAGGATGAGCAGAGAGATAGAGGAAAAGGGAGCATTACCAGATAGCCAAGCAGGATTTAGAGAGGGGAGGGGAACTATGGATAATGTATACGTCCTCGACCATTTGACGAAGAGTGAGTTAAAGAAGAAAGGGGGGAGGGTGTATGCATTATTGGTAGACTTCAAGGCGGCTTTTGACAAGGTGGACAGAGAGAGGATGTTTGAGTGCCTGAAGGAGAAAGGGGTAAATGAATGGCTGGTAAGAAAGGTGGAGGAGATATATGAGAAGACAAAAAGTAAAGTGAAGGTAGGGGAGAGGGAAAGTGAATGGTTTGTGACAACAAAGGGAGTGAGGCAAGGTTGCCCGCTCAGCTCCTTGTTGGTGACAAAGAGTGAAAGAGAAATGAAGGAAAAGATAAAGAGTTTAGGAAAATATGTGAAGAAGAAAAGACTAGAAGTGAATGTAGAGAAAACAAAAATGCTGGTGCTCAATAAGAGAAAGAGGAAGAACGAAGAGAGTGATTGGAGGTGGGAGGGAGAAGTAATAGAACAAGTAAAAGAATTCAAATACTTGGGGTATGTGTTCAATGAAAGAGCCACAGATAAGGCACATATTAGAGAACTGGCAAGAAAAGCGAACAAGGTGATAGGATGTGTATGGGGAATAGGAGAGAGAAGGTGGGGAGGCGATTTTAAGAGGAGAATGATGATGTTTGAAAGTCTTATTGAAAGCGTGTTGTTGTACGGAGTAGAGGTCTGGGGATGGAAAGAACAAGAGGAGGTAGAGATGGTGCAAGAGAAATATCTGAGGTGGGTGCTAGGGGTGGAGAGAGAAACGCCAGGGTACATAGTGAGAGAAGAATGCAAGAGGAATAGGTTAAGAGTGAAAGCGGGAAAAAGAGCGGTCAAGTTCGAAGACAGGATGGAAGGGAGGAAAGAATGTAGGATACTAAAGGAGTGCTGGAGAGAAAAGAAGAATAATTCAGAGGAGAATGATAGGGAGAATTACTACAGGAGGAATGGGTATGCAAGCAAAGAAATAGAGAGACTGAGAGAAAGAGGCGTGATGGATGAATGTAGAACTGAGTGAAAGAGATAAGGATACGGATAGACAAGAGAGGAGAGAAAGAATTAGAGAATCCAGATACAACGGAAGTACGGAAGATGCATGATCGAGGAAGTACCGAAGTATTTGGGGAGGGAGAGCGAGAAAGAAAGAAAGATGATGGCGAGGTTTAGGTGCGGAAATGAAGAGAGGGAAAATAGGTATTGGGCAGAAGATGGAGGAAGAATGTGTAGAATGTGCTACGAGGGAAGAGAGACGATTGAACAACAAAGAGTGAGGAAGGGAAATTAAATGGATGAAAGAGGTATGGAAGAGGAGGGAGAAGGGAGAAGAGAAAAGGGGAGGGGAGAAGAAATAGAGAATTTTATTTATTTATTTTTATTATTATAATTGTTAAGTTTACTTGTATATTTATAGGAATCAGAAAGCCCGTAAGGCAAATAAAGATTTATATATACAAAACCTTTACGTAGCAACTATCAACGTAAAAACGCTATTATCAGATAGTAGAATAAAATTATAGAATGCTGAAAAATAACAAAACGGGACATTATTAGAAGAAGTAAAGAGACAATAACAGAATACGCCGATTCTATACTTTTCCACACGTCGGAAACGAATGGAAGAAACGGAGTTGGATTCTTCATAAAGAAACTAAGCCATAAAAAATAAGCCATAATCATATAAGAAAGAAAACGAAAATAATAAGGTTTAGGGGAAGCCTCCACTACTAGTACTAATAAATAAATAATAATCAAAAAACTGTATATTAAACATTTCTACATGTATAAGTAAAAGTGTAAGCAAGAAGTTTTTTTTTTCAGTTATTGTAAGTAGTACAATAAAGCCTATTTATATTTAACTTTTAATATAATTGAGGTGGTCGCATTTGCCACATTCACATCAGTATGTGTCCTTTTCCATCACGATTGTGTGTTCGGCACTGCATCCTATAAATTTTCACCTTGTGTTATGTACGTCATTAATTCGGCGGTGCTCCCCAGGATTTCAGCGAACTTCATTAGTGAATATCACTACTACTAACACCTATAACATCAATCTTCAATCTATGCTCCTCTAAGTGTCGCAGTTTGTGTGATTGATTTCAAATTTGTATTGTATAGTCTGAATTCTGTAACTTCAACATGTCTAACCGCCATTTTCTGCGCCACCGTGTCGGTTTGAAATGCACTAGTGGTGCACCACACAATATTAGACACAGCAGAGGCATGCGAGCCACTGGCCAAGCGCCGACCTCCCCTCTCAAGAGCCGAAATTCAAAATAAGACCCGTCCGGTCTTAATATAGAATTTAGACTATATTTAGTCCTGACTTTAGGTGCTTCAGTTTGTGCTTTTTTAAATCCTGCTTATATTTACTCCTATAATCACATTGTTCACATGAAAACCATTGAATCTCATGTTCTTCCAAGTGTTTCAACTTATGTGATTTAAGCAGCCCTTTTTGTTTACTCCTATAATCGCATTGATCGCATGAAAACCACTGAATCTCGTGTGCTTTTAAGTGCATCAGTTTGTGATTTTTTAAATTCTGTTTATATGTACTCCTATAATCACATTGTTCACATGAAAACCATTGAATCTCATGTTCTTCCAAATGTTTCAACTTATGTGTTTTAAGGAGGCCTTTATGTTTACTCCTGTAATCACATTGCTCGCATGAAAACCACTCAATGTCATGTGATTTTAAGTGCTTCAATTTGTGAATGTTTAAACTGTGCTTATATTTACTCCTATAATCACATTGTTCACATAAAAACCATCGAATTTCATGTTCGTCCAAGTGTTTCAACTTAATGTGTGTTTTAAGGAGACCTTTCTGTTTACTCCTATAATCGCATTGCTCGCATGAAAACCACTCAATGTCATGTGATTTTAAGTGCTTGAATTTGTGTTTTTTTAAATCCTCCTTACGTTTACTCCTATAATCACATTGTTCACATGAAAACCATTCAATCTCATATTCCTTTAAGTGTTTCAATCTGTGTCTTCTTAGGGCGTTTTTCTGTACACTCCTAAAATCACATTGCTCACATAAAAACCATGGAATCTCATGTTCTTCTATGTGTTTTAACAACTTGTGTAATTTGAGGGCGTTCTTATGCTTACTTCTATAATCACATTCTCCGCATGAAAACCATTTAATCTCATATCCTTCTAAGTGCTTCAACTTGTGCGATTTTAAGTTATTTTTATATTTACTTTTGTAATCGCATTGTCCACACAAAAACCACTGAATCTCATGTTCTTTTAGATGTTTCAGCTCGTGTAATTTTAGAGCATAGCTATGCTTACTTCTATAATTGCAATGTTGACATTCAAACTGTTTATATTCGTTTGCCCCGTCGTTTAATAAACATTCGCGTGTTACATGCTTATACCAATTGAGCATTGTATTGGTCACCCATTTACAATTTTGACACTTGTAGTCCTGTTTTCTTCTCGTCTCAGTTTCTAAATGGAGGTGTCGCTCACGTATGTGTTGTTTGAGGACCACCGTCATATAAGTTGTAAAGTTGCATTGGTGACAATAGAAGATTTCCACATCACTGGTTTTACAGTTGAACGATTCGACACCAAACTGATGACGCGTCAAGTGATTCGTCATCAAAACCCTCGAACCGGTCTTCAACTTACAGAAGTCGCATTGATGAACAATCGTCTTTTTCAAATTAGCAATTTCTTCAGAATATTCAATCGCTGACATTTTTACGTAGCCAGTTGTCATCTGGAATTGTGTAAGATACATGAAATTAACAAAAAAAGGGGTTAATCACTCACCAGAAGGTTATTAGATCAGCTGATCCTTACCTCTTTGAGCGAAATGTCACTGCGTCGGAATCACAGAACACCCCTGCACGAGAAGTGAAAGTTGCTATCTTCAGCGGTCGATTAAAGTTCCTAGATAACTATCTAGGGACTTTAAGGTCGCCAAACCGGCCGTAGCAGTAGACATGGTACAATTAAAGTATGATTACGCGCATATCTGTGACGTCAACTGGATGCATAAAACATCGCCACATATAACTTTTCAGACCCAATGATGCAAACTTTTTTTTACTCTTTTCACATTATTCGAATAAAAATCTCGTAACAAAATATAATACCTACACTAGAATCAATTTGCAAAGACAATTTGCAACCTAGGATTTGATGAACATAATTAGAAGAGCAAACAAAAATTATAATTATTTATGCAAAAATGCCAGTAAAAAAAATACATTTTAAGTGGTTCCCATATCAACACATTCTGATTCAATTAGCTTCGTTCATGGCAGACTTCCCCCTCCAGGCTGGAGGACCAACACTATCAGCTGTTCCATTTAAAATGCATTGGTTTGAGGTGTTTTCAAACATAAATTATTAACTTTGATGTGTTTTGAAAATGTTTTATTGTTTTTTTAGTGTAGTGACTCATAGACGACAAGTTTAAAATATTAGTGATAAGATATTTTATTGAAGTTTGAGATACAGAGTGATCAAAATTCATAATTTAGTTATGTAATGTTTTTGCGAAAAGGGCTCAAACAGGTTGTAAGGGTCCAACACTCGAGAGCCAAGTGTTGCCTACGTCCGTCTCCACGAACGCACGGGATCGCAGGTAGAGAGTCGAACACAAAAGGGTTCGAGCAGAGGCTGCGAGGGACGTTTTTAACATTATCGTTTCTTCCTTTGTTATGGCCACAAGCGTCCGAGAGTTTGTAAAAGTTCCCTTGATTCTTGTTTTAACAAAGTGTGCATTCAGTTTCGTTTATATAATTGTTAAATTGTTTTTGTGTTGTGAGTGTGTTAGTGTAATTGTTACAAATTTTAATTATTTCCTTTATTTAGTTGTTCCCGTTCGTGTAGAAATTATTGTCGACCGACCGAGTCTTTTCGAAACAAAATATTTAATATTTAATAAGTCGAGGAGGGACGCCACCGTTTAGGGGAACCACCTGTACAGGTTTATGACAGTTTGTTTTATAACAGATTACTGATTTAAATTTAAATGAGAGAGAGAAGGGTATAACAAAACAGGTTGATAATAATTCTATAGTATTCTTGCTTATGTTTGTGGATTTTTAGTAAAAAAAATAAAACATTGAATTGTGAAGTTTGCAAAAATTGTCTATTTGTCTGATAATTTGGAACTTCATCACGTATTCACAATGTTTAACGAAAGGGACGAAAAAACATATTCAATTACACCACCAAAGAATTTGTGATATATTTAACCCATACACACGATTTAATTAATTATTTTTTTTAAAAAGAAGGGCAACATTGCCAATTTACTCGTCAAAATTAAAATTTCGTTGAAACAAAAACCAATTAATTTCAAGTGGTTCAAATGTGAATTGCACTTGGATGAAGTGCAAGAAATTATTATCACCAAAGCCTCTCGGTTAATTTAAAAAAAAAATACAAGATAAAAAACAACAATTTTTTGACAGTAACAGAAAAAAAAACCAGTGATGCACATGTCCAATTGAAAATGGAGTTGATGTTTGATGTTTTTTAATTTAGTGTTTTTTTTTGTTTGTTCTGTTGTTTTCACTGTTAAATGTTAATTAATTACGTAGTTCAATGTATTTATATAATTGTTGAATGTAGTTTTGGTTTAATTATGTACGTAGATTATTTAGTGTTTTTGTTTTGTTTGTTTTCTTGTTGTTTCTACTGTTAAATGTTAATAATTTTAATTTTTTATATAATATTTGTGATATTAACTTACCACGGTGTTATTCTTGTTTCATGCAAAAAAAATGTTTTAGTGTTTCAGTTTAATTATGTACATAGACTAATTTAGTGTTTTTTTTTTCATTTTGTATTATTTTGTTCTCACTGTATTTGGAATATTATTTTTTGTTAATTTCGGCTTGTGAAACGCGTGTACTATATTATTTTTTCGAATTTGGCTTTATTTAATTAAGAAAAACTTAAAATTTGTGCTAAATTGATGACTTTGGGACTTTTGAATAACACGAGTGATATTTCAGTATTATTGGTATTTCTGCTAAATGACGTTTCTGATTTGGAGGTTAGATTTGGAAACTTTTGATTATGCAGACACAAGCTGTACCTCACGTTTGATTGCCATTTTTTCAATTCTTGTTTTTACCAATGTTTACATCTCATCATAGAACGAAAGTCATTTACTTCTCTTTGGTTTATTTTCGTTCACATCTGTCATATGGCGCGATTAATTGACGTTTATAACATTGTTGTCGCGGTCACATTGCAGTACAGTTGCAAAGTTGCAGGCAACATTAAGACAAGAAAAGTTACCAAAAACAGAATTCTAATTTAGATCATTATGATTCTGTTTTTGGTGTTATAATTTGCAAATTATGAAACCAAATTTGAAAAACACTTTTTGAATGGCATTTATCTTAATTGTGTTGATCCTTTCAGAACTTTAAATCTCGCTCCAGTTTGACGTTCAATTGCATTGCAGCGCCACCCTTCGCCACTGGCCGAACGAATGCCGTGTTTCCAAGGTTGCATTAGTCTGCCGTAGGCTTAATTTGTGTTCTGTGGTTCCAACAGCCTTTGTTTTGTAATGACATTTCGCTCTAGGAGGTTAGGGTCGAATCAGCTGATTTATTAACATTCTGGTGAGTGATTATCACCTTTTTTTGTTAATTTCATATATCTTACACAATTCCAGATGACAACTAGCTACGTAAAAATGTCAGCGATTGAATATTCTGAAGAAATTGCTAATTTGAAAAAGACAATTGTTCATCAATGCGACTTCTGTAAGTTGAAGACCGGTTCGAGGTTTTTGATGACGAATCACTTGACGCGTCATCAGTTTGGTGTCGAATCGTTCAACTGTAAAACCAGTGATGTGGAAATCTTCTATTGTCACCAATGCAACTTTACAACTTATATGACGGTGGTCCTCAAACAACACATACGTGAGCGACACCTCTATTTAGAAACTGAGGCGAGAAGAAATCAGGACTACAAGTGTCAAAATTGTAAATATGTGACCGATACTATGCTCCATTGGTATAAGCATGTGACACGCGAATGTTCATTAAATGACAGGGCAAATGAATCTAAACAGTTTGAATGTCAACATTGCAATTATAGGACTAATCTTAAGAGTTCCTTAAAAAAACACAGTGTGAAACACTTAGAAGAGAATGAGATCCAGTGGTTTTTATGTGAACAATGTGATTATAGGAGTAAATATAAGAACAGTTTAAAAAAACACAAATTGAAGCACTTAAAATCACATGAGATTCAGTGGTTTTCATGCGAACAATGCGATTATAGGAGTAAATATAAGTACTCTTTAAAAAAACACAAATTGCAGCATTTAAAATCGCATGAGATTCAATGGTTTTCATGTGAGCAATGTGATTATAGGAGTAAATATAAGCAGAATTTAAAGAATCACAAATTGATACACTTAAAAGCACACGAGATTCAGTGGTTTTCATGTGAGCAATGTGATTATAGGAGTAAACAAAAAGGGCTCCTTAAAACACATATTAAGTTGAAACACTTGGAAGAACATGACATTCGACGGTTTTCATGTGAACAATGTGATTATAGGGGTAAATATAAGCACAGTTTAAAAAGTCACAAATTGAAGCACTTAAAATCACATGAAATTAAGTGGTTGTCATGTGAGCAATGTGATTACAGGACTAAATACAATTCAGATTTGAAATCACACAAACTGCGACACTTGAGGAAACTGCAAAAAAACACCACAAGTTAGAGTGAGGACTGACGTTAGAGGTGTTGGTAGTAGTAATATTCACCAATGAAATTCGCTGAATTGCTTGGGGACACCGCACAATTTATAACGTACAGAACCCAAGGTGAAAATTTACACGATGCAGTGCTGAACATAGAGTAGTTGTGATGTGAGTGTGGCAATAATGCCATCACCTCTATTATATTAAAAATAAAATAAAAACGCTTTTTTTCTACTACTGACATTAAATAATTGTAAATTTTCTTATTTCATACTGTACGGTAGATGTTCTATCAATTTGAGTCCGGTAAGTGAGCTATTACAGTATCTGATAAATCTGACAATTTCAAATTCATTTGTCGGCTACTGATGAAGTTTGACATGTACAACAAAGGTGATGCGATTTTCACAAAATGTGATTTTTTCTCTTTTTTTTTGAGTTTCCAAAAATTGACATCTTTCAATCAAGAAATCTTCAAGGAGAGAATATGTGGGTAATTCATCTGTCTTTTGCTTTGACTTCCATGCTTTCCTGGTTTTCGAGTCGAATTTCGAACTATGTAACGAAGTTACCGAATTTCGCGAGGTTCGAGTACAGCCAGCGACGTTCGGCGCTTTGTGTCACCCAGCCGCTTGACTCTTCACTGCTTGAACAAGGCTTAATGCACCACAACCCAAACTCTTTAACCTATCCCGAAAAATACTTAACATCGGACCGAAAAAATGTTGACGTATCGAAATAATTCTTTCACTCCGGTAATCAGAATGTGACGACGCTCCGGTAACCGCAATTTTTTTACGCTGCCCGGATTCACCGCCGTTTAGTGAGAACAGGACGTCGCATCGTCTAACGATGAAGATCTTCGGTGAGTCGCCCACGCGCTGCCTTTCACGCATGGGGATAACGTCACTATTCCGTCACGAGCACGCTACAAAAGAGAGATCATAAGCCAGCAGAGCTCAGTGGGTAACTCCGACCTTTCCAGTTGGTGAGAACTACAGTTCCGGTGAAGTTTCAGTGCCAGTTCCTGTGAGTGCTAGTGGGTTCCTGCTCTACCGCCCACCGGAAGCATTCCAGAAGGACCTGTTACAATTTTGCATTCGTCAACTCGTGGTCACCTTGAGTTATGATTTCGAACTTTGTAAATTCTTGTGGCCAAAAGGAATTAATTTCGGCTTTCCCTAACGCATATACCATATTAATCATAAAAATTCATGTAAAAATTTCACAAAAGTGAAACTATTTGTTACAGGATAACTATCAACAAGAACAAACGGCTCCATCGTAACCAGTCTAAGACGATATGATCTCAATACACGATTTCAACAATTTGGGGGGGAAAGTTTTCTAGTTTTTTTGTAAAAATTACCTAAAGTACTAACATTTGCATAGGCAAACCATATATTGACAGAAAGCTTCTTAAAAATTCTATTTGGTGGTATTACGGAATATAGGGTGTTCTATTTGAAAGAAAAAAGTTAAAGTCACTAATTTTGACTTAATATTCTTCATAACTCAGGAAGCATCCATAATAAACCTGTAGTATCTTATATAAGGTGTTCATTTAAAAAAGTCATCAAGTTGCTTGTGATTTTTTGAGTGACGATGACGAATTGAAAAACGCATGTGATTTATTGTTTCATCTACAAGTTGAAAGTCTGCAACCATCAATACATACTACATTATTAATTTGGCAACAGACGTACGTTAAAATGTTATGTCAAAATTCATAGACGACTTGATGACTTTTTTAAATGAACACATGATATAATTTTGCTCAGCATTAATTGCTCTTTCAATTCACCCACTAATATACAGGGCACTCTATTAAAAAAACGTAAATTTGGTATAGTACTAATATTAGAACACACTGTCTAAGTAAGTACTCAAATTAAGGGCCTATATGATGGTCCACACACCTCTGGAACATCCGTTATGTCTTTTGTTTATAACAATGGATTATCGTCATTTATCGGAAACTAAATAATATTCTTGCACAATCATGTTGTTAGAAGAGGGTACCTACTTTAAGAATCTTCATAATTTTAAGCCACATGTAAGACACCAGCACTGCTGAGCATTTGGATGCAGGTGGCCATGAATAAACTGCAATAAATCAAAATGCCCTTGAAAATCTTTTGGCAGCATGGGGCTGCAAATACGAATCCCAGCTGTTACCAATTCATCCGAACACTGAAAACAACGATAATTAACAAATTGGAAAGTTACAAAAACAAGGATAAAAATTGTGAGGATGGTTTATTCATGATAACCTGCATAACTTTTTAACAAAACAGGTTGATAGTAATTCTTTTAGGCCATTGATTTATGATGAGGTCAATGAATTGGTCAGTCTGTCAATTCAAGAATTTTATTTAAACCAAGCATTCGACGCACTTATTGACGAGCAAGGTGTTGCTTATGTTGAATGTTGAATGTTGAATGTTCACATTGAATTGTGAAGTTTGCAAAAATCGTCTATTTGTCTGATAATTTGGAACTTCATCACGTATTCACAATGTTTAAAGAAAGGGACGAAAAAAAAACAGATGGAATTACGCCACCAAAGAACTTGTGATATATTTAACCCATATACACGATTTATTTTTTAAAAGAGAAGGGCGACATTGCCAATTTACTCGTCAAAATTAAAATTTCGTTGAAACAAAAATCAATTTCAATTGGTTCAAATGTGAATTGCACTTGGATGAACTGCAAGATATTATTATCACCAAAGCCTCTCGTTTAATTAAAAAAAAACTGTTACAAGATAAAAAACTATTTCTTGACAGTAACAGAAAAAAAATTAAACATGTGATGCACATGTCCAATTGAAAATGCAGTTGACGTTTGATGTTTTTTAATTTAGTATTTCTTTTTTGTTTGTTCTATTGTTTTCACTGTTAAATGTTAATTATATAATTACGTAGTTCAATGTATTTATATAATTGTTGAATGTAGTTCTGGTTTAATTATGTATGTAGATTATTTAGTGTTTTTGTTTTGTTTGTTCTCTTGTTGCTTCCACTGTTAAGTGTTAATAATTTTAATTTTTTATATAATATTTGTGATATTAACTTACCACGGTGTTATTCTTGTTTCATGCAAAAAAAATGTTTTAGTTTAATTATGTACATAGACTTTAGTGTTTTTTTAAATTTTGTATTATTAACGATTTATGAATTTTTTGTTTGTGTTTAATTTAATAAACACTTTTTGAATGACATTTGTCTTACTTGTGTTGATCCTTTCAGAACTTTAAATTTCGCTCCAGTTTGACGTTCAGCTGCATTGCAGCGCCACCCTTCGCCACTGGCCGAACGAATGCCGTGTTTGCAAGGTTGCATTAGTCTGCCGTAGGCTTAATTTGTGTTCTGTGGTTCCGACACCCTTTGTTTTGTAGTGACATTTCTCTCTAGGAGGTTAGGGTCGAATCAGCTGATTTATTAACATTCTGGTGAGTGATTATCCCTTTTTTTGTTAATTTCATGTATCTTACACAATTCCAGATGACAACTGGCTACGTAAAAATGTCAGCGATTGAATATTCTGAAGAAATTGCTAATTTGAAAAAGACAATTGTTCATCA
This sequence comes from Diaperis boleti, assembly GCA_963583935.1. Lineage (NCBI taxonomy): Eukaryota > Metazoa > Arthropoda > Insecta > Coleoptera > Tenebrionidae > Diaperis > Diaperis boleti. The sequence continues at coordinate 14,538,611 of OY757242.1, forward strand.
ATGCGACTTCTGTAAGTTGAAGACCGGTTCGAGGTTTTTGATGACGAATCACTTGACGCGTCATCAATTTGGTGTCGAATCGTTCAACTGTAAAACCAGTGATGTGGAGATCTTCTATTGTCACCAATGCAACTTTACAACTTATATGACGGTGGTCCTCAAACAACACATACGTGAGCGACACCTCTATTTAGAAACTGAGGTGAGAAGAAATCAGGACTACAAGTGTCAAAATTGTAAATATGTGACCGATACTATGCTCAATTGGTATAAGCATGTAACACGGGAATGTTCATTAAAAGACAGGGCAAATGAATCTAAACAGTTCGAATGTCAACATTGCAATTATAGGACTAATCTTAAGAGTTCCTTAAAAAAACACAGTGTGAGACACTTAGAAGAGAATGAGATTCAGTGGTTTTTATGTGAGCAATGTGATTTTAGGAGTAAATATAAGCAAAGTTTACAAAATCACAAATTGAACCACTTAAGTTCACATGACATTAAGTGGTTTTCATGCGAGCAATGCGATTATAGGAGTAAACAGGAAGGTCTCCTTAAAAGACACATAAAGTTGAAACACTTGGAAGAACATCAAATTCGATGGTTTTCATGTGAACAATGTGATTATAGGAGTAAATATAAGCAAAGTTTACAAAAACACAAATTGAACCACTTAAATTCACATGAGATTCAGTGGTTTTCATGCGAGCAATGCGATTATAGGAGTGCACAGAAAGACCTCCTTAAATTACATAAGGTGAAACACTTGGAAGAACATGAGATTCAATGGTTTTCATGCGAGCAATGTGATTATAGGAGTAAACAGGGAGGTCTTCTTAAAAGACACATAAAGTTGAAACACTTGGAAGAACATGAAATTCGATGGTTTTCATGTGAACAATGTGATTATAGGAGTAAATATAAGGACAGAGTAAAAAAACACAAATTGAAGCACTTAAAATCAGATGAGATTCAGTGGTTTTCATGTGAGCAATGCGATTATAGGACTACACAGAAATACCTCCTTAAATTACATAAGGTGAAACACTTGGAAGAACATGAGATTCGATGGTTTTCATGTGAACAATGTGATTATAGGAGTAAATATAACTACTCTTTAAAAAAACACAAATTGCAGCACTTAAAATCACATGAAATTCCGTGGTTTTCATGCGAGCAATGCGATTATAGGAGTAAACAGAAACAACTCCTTAAAATGCATAATTTGAATCACTTAGAAGAACATTTGGTTCAATGGTTTTCATGTGACCAATGTGATCATAGGAGTAAATATAAGTCGAAATTAAAAATTCACAAATTGAAGCACTTAATATCACACGAAATTCAGTGGTTTTCATGCGAGAAGTGCGATTTTAGGTGTAAACATAAACCCACCCTCAAATCACATAAGTTGAAACACTTAGAAGAACATGAGATTCAGTGGTTTTCATGTGAGCAATGTGATTACAGGACTAAACACAAGAGAGATTTGAAATCACACAAACTGCGACACTTAAAGGAGCGTGTGTGGTTTTCATGTAATGAATGCGAGTTTAGGGCTAAATGCAAGAGAACTGTGAAAATACATCACGAAAAAGTACATCACAAGACAAAGTGAAGACTGACGTTAGAGTAGTAATATTCATATGTACCACGAGTCGTCAATTGTGAGTAATTCAAGCACAATTGAATGAGTTAAACCAGTGTAAAAAATAGTTTTCATAACTTGGACTACGAGTAGTATTCGGAGGACTATTCCATGAACCAGTTTGAAGAAGAAATTGTATGCATCTCCAGAAAAACGAACGAAAAACGCAGCAGCTCTAACTCAATATTGTGAAATTTTTTATATAAATAGATAAATAGATTAAAAATATTCGCTGGAATCACTAGTGGTATTATATCCGATACGGTTTCCACGAGTGAAACATTCGGTGGAATTCTTTGAAAACATAGTAATAAAATGATATGAAAAATTGCATTTTTATTGCTCCATTTTTTTATAAATGACAGGTGAATGGAATAGTCACTGAAATTCGCTGAATTGCTTTTGAGCACCGCCGAATTAATAAGGTATAGAACAGATTTACAGAATACAGTGCTGAAAATATTAATCATGATGTATATTCAGTAAATATCTAGTCTAAAATAGTTTTATTTATATATACCTGTCGGAGATTGACCCTCCCCCTCCATGTTGGCTCACCACGCACTTAATTCATAACAAAATAACAACAAAATCGAGAGGTACTGCAAAACAGATGATCCCGGGTGTGCCTCCCTCAAGAGTCTCCTCGTGACTGTCGGTCCGTTACATGACGTGATCTTCCCAGCACTATCCCCGATTCACCCAAGTTTAGTGAATGCAACCAACTTGGTGTTTCACAATATCCCGACATACCTATGAATTTAATATAATAAATAAATCTTTATTTGCCCTACGGGCTTTCTGATTCCTATACATATACAAGTAAAGTTAACAATTATAATAATAAAAAAAAACTAAATAAAATGCTCTATTTCTTCTCCCCTCCCCTTTCCTCTTATCCCTCCTCTTCCATACCTCTTTCATACATTTAATTTCTCTTCCATCTACATTCAGTATTTCCTCTATTTCTTTCCTCTCTCTTTGGTTCATCTCACTGCACTAGTTCCACATATGCTCAATCGTCTCTCTTTTCTCATAGCACATTCTACACATTCTTCCTCCATCTTCTGCCCAATACCTATTTTCCCTCTCTTCATTTCCGCACCTAAACCTCGCCATCATCTTTCTTTCTTTCTCGCTCTCCCTCCCCAAATACTTCGGTACTTCCTCGATCATGCATCTTCCGTACTTCCCGTTGTATCTGGATTCTCTAATTCTTTCTCTCCTCTCTTGTCTATCCGTATCCTTATCTCTTTCACTTAGTTCTACATTCATCCACACGCCTCTTTCTCTCAGTCTCTCTATTTCTTTGCTTGCATACCCATTCCTCCTGTAGTAATTCTCCCTATCATTCTCCTCTGAATCCTTCTTTTTTTCTCTCCAGCACTCCTTTAGTATCCTACATTCTTTCCTCCATTCCATCCTGCCTTCGAACTTGACCGCTCTTTTTCCCGCTTTCACTCTCAACCTATTCCTCTTGCATTCTTCTCTCACTAAGTACCATGGCGTTTCTCTCTCCACCCCAAGCACCCACCTCAGATATTTCTCTTGCGCCCTCTCTATCTCCTCTTGTTCTTTCCATCCCCAGACCTCTGCTCCGTACAACAACACGCTTTCAATAAGACTTTGAAACATCATCATTCTCCTCTTAAAATCGCCTCGCCTTCGCTTCTAAAAAGCCACTTCTGTTCCCTTTAGTCTTTCTCCACTTTCTTAGTTCTTTTATTGCTTCCTTTTTACGTTGCTCACATTCTTTGTCCTACCATTTATTCTTTCTTTTTGTTCCTCCACCTCTTACGGTTATTTCTCTTTTTGTCGCTGCTTTTTCCAATATTTCTACCAATTCTTTCTCAATTTTCCCTACTTCTTGTTCTTTAAATCTTGCTTTTTCCAGTCTTCTCTTATACTCCTCCACCCCTTGCTCGTCCCATACTTTAATTATCACCTTCCGCATTTCCTCTATTTTTCTTCTCCTCCTCTCTTCTCTCTCCCCCTTCCTATACTTATCTCTATAGGCAGATGGTCTGACTCTACTCTTTCCCCTATTCTGAATTCTTCGGCTTCTTTCCATGCTTCTTCGTTTACTATTCCGTAGTCTATCACCGTCTCTCCTCTACCGTTTATGTAGGTCCATTCTCCTTCTTCGTCCCCTTGTTTATTTCCATTCAGCACTTCCCATCCTTTTTCTTCTATCCATTCCATCAACTTCTTCCCTTCCGCGTTTTCTTTCTTGTCTTTGGATTTTCTTTTTCCCTCTCCTCTCTCTTCTTCCCAATCCCTGGCTCCTCTTTCCCCAATTCTCCCGTTAAAATCCTCTCCCAGAAGCAGACATTCTTCCCTGTTGTCTTTTAATGTTTCTTCTATCTTGCTTATTGTTTCTTTCATCTCTTTGCTGTACACTGTCACTATTTTCCACCATTTACTGTCTATTTTAACGTTTCTCACCATGTGACCTTCCTCTTCTCCCTTCTTTTTAGTATTCTCTTTTATTCCTTTTTTTACCCCTGTTATTATTCCCCCTGCTGCTCTTCCTTTTTTCTTTCCCCTTCTCGCCCCTTGCCATTCCCACTTGAACTTCTTTGGTAACAGTTTTTCTATTTTTTCCCAGCTTTCTGACCATGTTTCTGTTAATCCAACAATATCGAACTCCTTCACATAGTCCCAAAAATCTTCTTTTTTTTCCCTAGTCCCGCTACATTCCAAAACAGTGCCCTCACCCCTGTTTTTCTCGTTACCTTCTTTGATTTCCCCCTTCCTTCCTTAGTTTCCCTCCTACTTCCTTCTTTGTTTCCCTCCTACTTCCTTCTTTGTTTCTTTTTTCCCTTTTCATTGTCCTTTTTACTTTGCCGTTGTCCCCCTTTTTCCCTCCTCCCCTTCTTCTTCTTATTGGAAAACCTCTAGTCTCTCTCCCTTTTCATTCCATCTCCATTGCTCGCCGTCCACTATTAATTTCATGTATCCCACTCTTACTTCTTTCCCTTCTTCCCTTTTTTCCTTCGCCATACTTCTTAGTTTCTTCTGTAAATCTCTTTCTTTCTTTGTGAGGTCGTTGTCTATGTATATCCCCCTTGTTTCCCTCTTCTCCCTCAATTTCCCTTTGTGCTTCATTATTCTTTCCTTCTCACCCCATCCCTCCATCTCCACCAATACTTGATCCTTGTTAATCCTGTAACAATCTTTTACTTTACTATCCTCTACATTCTCCTTCAAAAACTTCTCTACATCCTGTTTTTTTACATGACTTTTCCATTCTCTCTTCCAGATTTTGCACTCTCTCCTTCCACCAGTCTCTCTCTCCTTCCCATCTCTTCTCCTTCTCTTTAAACTATTCTCTCTGTCTCTCTATCTCTCTCTTGAGTTCCTTGTTTTCTCGTTTTATTTCTTTCATCATCTCCTTCAACTCTTGCAACATCTCCAATATTTTTTTTTTCCATCTCTGTGTCCGTTTCCTTCTCTTTCTCTGATGTCTTCTGTGTTTTCTTTACTCCAGGAGACCTCGCCGTCTTTTTACTTTTTTGAAAAAATTTCTCTTCCTCCTCTTCTTGTTTTTCTGTTCTACCCTCCGCTTTCCTCTTTCTTTTCCTTTCCTCCAGGTGAGAGTCCAGGCTTCCATGACTGAGCGAGCGGTTTCTATCGTCTTTGTTCATCCGCTTCCTGTGGCGCCTCCTAGATATCGTTATCTTCCGGCTTCGCCGATTTATTCTTTTTCCTGACTATATCTCCTCTTCCCTGCCCAATTCTTTCTTCCTACCTTTCTCTAATATCTCTTTTCGCTTTTCTCAATATCTTCTCTAATTTTTTCTTTATATCACCTTCTAATTCTCTATTTTTCGCTACTTAACCTCTCTACCGCGTGTTTACCTTCAGCTCGGTAATACAGGAATACAGGAATGTGCGCGAAGTACATGAGAACGAACAAGACAAGAGGAACCAAATTGCCGATCAATCCAGAAGGCCAGCACCCCCGTTTAGAGAAGGTGACCTAGTTCTAGTCAGGTCCTATCACCTCAGTAATGCAAACAAGGGTGTTGCCGCAAAGTTTTTGCCACGAAGAGACGGACCGTACCAGATTCTACGCCAGTTTCCTTCGAAATCCGTTCGCCCGACAACACTGACGTATCGCTGGGTCTTTACCACGTTTCCGACTTGAAGCCGTTTATTCATCAAGGGCAAGGGCTGCCTGATCCGGTTCGTGCTGTTCGAAGAAGAGGGAGACCACCAAAGCAAACTCCTGGTCCCAGTGCTGGATCTTCCTCGAGGACGAGTTTCCGATCCAGAGGGGGAGTCTGTAAGATGACTCGCAGTTGCCGATCGCGCCCAAAGTCTGACCCAGCTGGAGTAGGGAGCGTTCGAGCCCAAAGAGAGAGAGTGAGAGAGAGGCTCGCAGTCAAATTATTGCTCATTGTTTAGTGTTGTTTTTTTATATTAATTTTGCTTTCTTTTTCCTAAATAAAGTTTTATGTTTCTTACAAAATTGTATTATTGTTTACTATTTTTCTAAAAAACTAAATTGTTAATTGTTTAAATCATTGGAAATTGTCAGTTGTAATTTGTTACTACAATCATTATTGTTAAAATCATCAAATTTACATGTCACCAACTTGATACGAAGACACTAGAAATTGTTAACCACAGTACATCACAAAACGCACAAAATGGCTTGGCTTTGGATTCTGCGGGCATTACTTTATCCTTTGGGTTTTCCAACTGACCGACAGACCGCTGCGATTATTTCTGAACACATACTGTATTTTTATTTTCATTTATTGATATCAATTAATATTATTAATGATTGTCTTGCATTGCAGGATTAAAGGTCTCGTCATGAAAACCACATAAGCTCCTCTAAGTGTTGCTGTTTGTGTGATTTCCAAGTAAAATTAATAAAGTAATGTGAACAAATTTCATAATCAAATATTATAGTACGATATGATGTGATTATGAATCATTTGCAGGCAGAACTTCATTTCTTCATATCGATTTTTTTCCTCCTTTTATCAGTATTTTAAATTTTTCTGTAGTAATGGAACATTATTAATTCAATTGTTTGCATGCAAGTTTGGTTTTTTGTATAAGCTGTAGAATTATTGTTTGTTTACTGAAGATAATTTGCAGTTTCCCTACTTAAAATTTGGCAATCTGTTGATTTGACTTAATTTGATTAACAATTTGAGATAATTTACAATGGGTTTTTGATTTTAACTTTTAAATAAATAAAAAATATTTATGAGTGCTAAAAGCATGTGGCGCTAAGGTGACCTAAATTATAGATATATTCTCAAAAATAAAACTATTTTAGATTAAATATTTATTTAATAATGATATAATAATTGAGGTGGTCGCATTTGCCAGATTCACATTAGTACGGTGCTTCCAAGCAATTCAGCGAATTTCACTGGTGGATATTACTACTACTAACACTCTGACGTCAGTCTTCACTTGGGGTGTACTTTCTTGTGGTGTTTTCTGACAGTTTTCTTGCATTTCGACTTATACTCGCATTCGTTACATGAAAACCACACACGCTCCTCCAAGTGTCGCCGTTTGTGTGAATTGAAATGTCTATTATATTTAGTTCTGTAATCACATTGCTCGCATGAAAACCACTGAATCTCATGTTCTTTTAAGTGCTTCAATTTGTGAGTTTTTAAAACGTGTTTATATCTACTCCTATAATCACATTGTTCACATGAAAACCATTGAATCTCATGTTCTTCCAAGTGTTTCAACTTATGTGTTGTGAGGGAGCGTTTATCTTTACTCCTATAATCGCATTGCTCGCATGAAAACCACTTAATGTCACGTGAATTTAAGTGCTTCAATTTGTGATTTTTTAAACCGTGCTTATATTTACTCCTATAATGACATTGTTCACATGAAAACCATTGAATTTCATGTTCTTTTAAATGTTTCAATTTGTGTGTTCTTAGTATGTGTTTATTTATACTCCTAAAATCACATTGCTCACATGAAAACCATTGAATCTCATGTTCTTCTAAGTGTTTCAACTTATGTGTTTTAAGCAAGAATTTAAGTTTACACCTATAGTCGCACTGCTTGCATGAGAACCACTGAATCTCATATTCTTTTAAATGATTTAGCTCATGCACCTTTAAGCTACTTTTGTATTTAGTTCTGAAGTCACATCGTTCACATGAAAACCACTGAATATCATTCCCTTTTAAGTGCTTCACATTGTGTAATTTCAAGTATTTCTTATTATTAGTCCTATTATGTTGACATTCAAACTGTCTAGATTCATCTGTTGTGTCATTTAATAAACATACGCGTGTTATATGTTTATACCAATCGAGCATAGTATCGGTCACCCATTTACAATTGTGACACTTGTAGCCCTGATATCTTATCGTCTCAGTTTTTGAATGTAGGTGTCGCTCACGTATGTGTTGTTTGAGGACCACTGTCATATAAGTCGTAAAGTTGCAATGTTGACAGTGGTAGATTTCCACATCACTGGTTTTACAGTTGAACGATTCGACACCAAACTGATGACGCGTCAAGTGATTCGTCATCAAAAACCTCGAACCGGTCTTCAACTTACAGAAGTCGCATTGATGAACAATTGTCTTTTTCAAATTAGCAATATCTTCAGAATATTCAATCGCTGACATTTTTACGTGGCCAGTTGTTATCTGGAATTGTGTAAAATACATGAAATTAACAAAAAAGGGCGATAGTCACTCACCAGAATGTTAATAAATCAGCTGATTCGAGCTAACCTTCTAGAGTGAAATGTCACTGTCGGAACCACAGAAGTTGCTGTTATTGAGGGTTGGCAAGAAAATCAGCACGCCTTTGTGTTCGTGTGGCAAACAATGGGCCTTTCTAACTACAGTCCGGTCAAATTAGTCATAAAAACAGTGGTCAAATAACAAAAATTCTCACAGAGCTAAATTTTGGTGGAAACCTTGGGTAGACCATTAGAAATAAAGTGTCAAAAGTCCCCATCGATCCCATGTGTGCTAAAAAAGTTATTCGGGGTCAAAGGTCAAAATTTGAGGTTTTTTTGTTTTTTTTTTAAACGGTAAGTTTTATCAAAAAAGTCACCCAGACAAAAATTACAGATCTTAAAATTCTCTACAAAAATGGTCGATATACTTTTTTTCTAAGAATCACCATTCCTGAGATATCGCGATTCTAAATGTTGAAGAAGTCACGTTCTATATGATAAGCACACTAGTCCCTTTTTTTGAAATTGGAGTTATGAGGCACCAAAAATTATGATTGAGTCATTCCATTCGTAATTGCACCAAGAATTTTTTAGTTGAAAATCAATATCCGTAAATAAGAATTACTAAAGTTATAAACAATTAAGTAAACATAAAAAAGGTGCTTACGTTTTTTGCAAATATTTCAAGAACTATTTGAGATATCCAAAATTTGAAAAAAGATCTTTAAAGAGCGTATTGGGCATCAAAATTAGTAAAAAAAAAACCTTTATCACGGCAAAACGTTGTTTGTTAAAAAAAAAATTATTGCCAAAATGAGAAGCCAAAAATTTTTTTTTTAACAAACGTGTTGGTGCTGATAATTGTTAAACTAAAATCCTGGAATTTTTTCCCCTTCTTATAGCTGTTCCTTGAAGGCTTTAGAAAAGATCTCCGTTGGAAAAATAAAAAAAAAAACACTTTTTTATTAACAATCAATGGTTTAACAAAATTAAAAATAAATAAAACAATTAAAGATTTATTTTATTATCTCTACTGATATGTTTTGTTATTGCTGAAAGCAATATAAAAATATATTTTTTTTATTTTTAACTCCTTATTTTTAACGATAGTCCACACACGCATCGTAGCGTACGCTCACATTCTTTCGGGTGAAAGAAAACAAACCACTATTTCCCCCACCCACAGATAATAATTGGCTTCATAGCGCTGCATAATTATGTTTAGTATTGGGATGCTGTCTCCATTTCTTATTATTCCTCCGTGGCAGAAACCCGATAGACATAGTTGCTAAAGCGTGTGGTTTTATCGAGATAACCATGGTGCAATTTACCTATGCTGCGCACGCCGACTGCGAGTAAAAGGTGCTTAACCAATCCCCATTCGATGGAGTGTATAGAAGGAGGGATATCTTATTGTTAGAAAAAAGAAAAAGTGATTAGATTTAGAAGAGTTTAGATACCGTCAGCAAAGCGACATTCTCATCACGGAACGGTCCGTCGATTCGCTATTTAAGAAAGACCGTGCATCTGAAATTTAAACATATAACTCGCCGGGAAAAATACTTTTGTCGAACCGGAAACCGCCAAAAATAAATACTTCCGAGTATCGTACCGGAATGGTTTTTACATCATGTTGACCAGCAAAGAAGCGCGTTCCGGACGCCGCCATTCCGGATCTGTCACGATGCCCGGTGCCGATTTCACTCCGGAAGGAAGATAACTCCGCCCCCCGTTCTTTTAAATGTTTCAATTTATGTCTTCTTAGGATGGTTTTATGTATACTCCTAAAATCACATTGCTCACATAAAAACCATGGAATCTCATGTTCTTCTAAATGTTTCAACCTATGTAAATTGAGCTTGCTTTTCTGTTTACTCCTATAACGGCATTGCTCGCATGAAAACCACTGAATCTCATTTTCTTTTAAATACTTTAGCTGATGTTTCTTTAAGTTACTCTTGTATTTAGTTCTGAAGTCACATCGTTCACATGAAAACCACTGAATCTCATTCCCTTCTAGGTGCTTCAAATTGTGTAATTTCAAGCATCTCTTAATATTAGTCCTATAATTGCAATGTTGACATTCAAACTGTTGAGATTCATTTGTCGTGCGATTTAATAAACATACGCGTGTTATATGCTTATACCAATCGAGCATAGTATTGGCCACCCATTTACAATTGTGACACTTGTAGATCTGATATCTTTTCGTCTCAGTTTCTAAATGGAGGTGTCGCTTACGTATGTGTTGTTTGAGGACCACTGTCATATAAGTTGTAAAGTTGCAATGTTGACAATAGAGGATTTCCAAATCACTGGTTTCACAGTTGTACGATTCGACACTAAACTGATGACGCGTCAAGTGTTTCGTCATCAAAACGCTCGAACCGGTCTTCAACTTACAGAAGTCGCATTGGTGAACAAATTTCTTTTTCAAATTGGCAATTTCTTCAGAATATTCTATCGCTGCCATTTTTACATGGCCAATTGGGTATGTTATCTGGAATTGTGTAAAATACATTAAATGAACAAAAAAAAGGCGATAATTACACACCAGAATGTTCATAGATCAGCTGATTCGACCCTAACCTCCCTCCTAGAGGGAAGTGTCACTAGAAGGGGTAGGGCACTCGGAAACAATTTACTTTTTTGCGGTCACTATAGATGACGCAGTTCACGATAATTTCTACCAACCAAATAAATTAAAAAGAAAACTTGTAATTATACTCGCGCCTCATTCCAAAAGTTATAATGTGTAGTTCCCCCTTTTCGTCGTTAGTTAGCGCCACATCCCAAAGAAAGCAGAAAACCCCTCAAACAGGAGAACAGTTTCTTGGAAACTTACGGAAATTTGCCCTCACTCGGCAATTTTATTCGACAAAAGCGTATAATTATGTGCGACAAACTTTTAATTTGACACTGCCAGCGCTCTCAACTATTAAGAGCTGGTTGACGAATGTAATGTGTGAGCCTGGCTTTTGTCAATCATCATTAAACAGTCTAAAACAGAAAGTGTGTAACGACAAAGCAGAGGGCAGACTTACAATTTGCAATTTACAGTTGGACGAAATGGCCATAAAAAAGCAAATCGATTATGAAAATGGGAAAACTTGGAGGTATTAAAAGCTAACGATTCTCTTTTTTTTTTAATTTGCCGCGCACGTAGATCCCAAGGGTTGTTATTCAAACAGGCAACCAATGGGTGCTCGTGGTCTCTATGCGTGGGAGCCGAGAGGGGGTGAACCGTTTTCCTTTTTTGGGGAACGGGGAGAACAGCGTAAGCGGGTCGAGAGCTGAGTCGTTCCTACTGAGCCGTGTGTGCCGAAATTATACAGTTTAAATAGCGCCGTTTTAGTTATTATGTTTTTAATTTCCCAGATTCCCCCGTGTGTGTGACCCCCGCTTACATCTCAGAAGTGGGATTCTAAACGGTTAATTGCGACGAAATTATAAAATGAGTTTCTCTATGAGCACGAGACAGACGCGACGCCACGAAGATGTGCTTGCTAGAGGTGAGACGCAAGTAGATCAAGAGACCAGACAGAGTGAGCATCAGGTGCAAGAAGAAAATGAAACAAGCGGATCATTAGAGAGTCCTTCCCAAAACGAAAGAGTTATCCAAACCGAAGGGCAAGTGCAAGTAGCGTCCAAAATGGCGACGAGTCAGGATAGGACGCTTACCGAACAAGCAGGCTCAAACATGGCGGCTAGGAGAGTCGAGATGTTTGGTACGGTTGGCGCTACCTGGGAACAACCTTGGCAAACTACCAACACGGCCATCGCGTCGGCAACCACCAATACTTGGACGCCAGTAGTTGGGAACACTACTCCAGCAGACTCGATGAGCCGGATGATGGAGATGCTCATGGAGCAAAATTTAAAGCTGATGAGCTACCTAGAGAGGGACCGCAGAACAGAAAACCAGCGGCCTTCACCAACACCGTCTGCGGCGAGTTACCACGTGGTGCCTGATTTTTCAAAGTCTATAAGGCAATTTAGTGGCGAGAATCTGGAAGAGAGTCAGAGTTGGCTTGAGACTCTGATGGGAGCAGCGACGTTGCATAACTGGCCTGAGGAGTATCGACTCGAAACCGCGCGTACTCGTTTGGTGGGCCCAGCGCGAGACTGGTATGAGGGGCGTAGGCATGCAATCACGACCTGGGAGCACTTCGAGGTTGCATTCAGAAGTACTTTCGTGCACCCACCCAGCCAGACGCAGCTTTGGAGGAAGATGTCCGGCCGAGTACAAGAGAACAAAGAAAGTATACACGTGTACTTCCATGAGAAAAGTAGGCTGTGTCGGGAGTTACGGCTGACGTTCGCTGAAACCAAGGAACAGCTCGTAATTGGGCTCAACTCTAGGGAATTGGTCGCGATGTTGGCCTCCAAAACGCATTACGACGAGGACGGTTTGTATGCGGACGTTATCCAGTTTGACAGGTTGAGTAGCGAGCGCAGGGACCGGCATAAAACGGAGAGACGTCAAGTACCGCCCCAAAGACTAAAAATTGATGCAAATCCAGCTTTTTCAGGAGGTGACAATCACGAGAGGCGACGGCGTAAGCATTTGCCTGCCAGAGATGATCAGGGTGGACCCCTATGTTTTGTGTGTAAGACCTATGGGCACGTGGCAAAGCACTGCAGAGTACGAGATACTACTGAAGGTAGAAAGAGACCCCGAGACGAGACCACTCCTGCAGCGACCGTCAATGCAGTTGATACAGAACCTTCTGACAAGAAGTTCAGAATAAACGTGCTGTTGAATGGCAGAATTTGGGCCAGAGGTTTTGTCGACACAGGAAGTGCCATATGCAGCATTCAAGAGAGTGTGATAGCCAATTGGGGGACTGAAGACAGTACCAGGTGCTGTTTGCCTTTGGTGATGTCGCCCAGCCAGCCTTAAAGTCAACATCCAAGGTGATGGCAAAGATCACAATAGATGGAGTGTCTGTGGGACCCCTGGAGCTGCTGACAGTTCCGGATAAAGCACAGGACACAGAGGTGATCATCGGACGGCCTTTTTGTGACCACGAAGAAGTAGCTTTTATAAAAAAAGGTCCACAGCTGCTGTTCGGGTACAGAAACCAGACCCCCTTCCGTGATTGGGACATTGAGGCGCTATCTCCGAAATCAGTGGAACTGTTAGAAAGTGTAGAGATCCCACCAAGGAGAAGTGCTGAGGCTGAGGTTACTGAAGGAGGGAGACACAGTTCTAAGAATTTACAACCAAAGTACTGAGACCATTACATGTGATCCTAGACAGCGTTTCCTTGTGACAGAGAGTGAGGACAAAGTGGAAGACGTTATAATACCAGCAGCTGACTTCACACAGCTGATTGACGGATTGCGGTTGGTACTCATGGCTTTTCGGAACGCCAACTTGACGCTGAATTTAAAAAAATGTGAATTCGTGGTGACCACGGTGGATTATCTGGGCCTCCAGGTGACCCCCCAAGGTGTAAGTCCAGGACCAAGGAAGTTAGAGGCGATTTCGGCTTTTCCGCCCCCAAAGAATGCCACCGAGATCCGGAGATTTTTGGGGTTGACCGGGTTTTTTCGTCGGTTTATTAAAGGTTATGCGACGCTGGCGAGACCCCTTTCAAACCTCCTACAGAAAGACAGACCATACGAATTTGACGAAAACTGCATTAGTGCTTTTAATGATCTCAAGTGCCTATTACTGAACGCCCCTGTTTTACAGCTGTACAATCCACTGGCTCCAACGGAGGTGCACACAGACGCCAGTGCGGTCGGAATAGCTGGGATGTTGTTCCAGCGTAGCGAAGCCAACGACCTGCGTTTGGTGTATTGTGTCTCAAAAAAGACGACAGAAGCAGAAAGTAGGTACCACTCTGCTCGACTGGAGTTGCTGGCAGTGGTTTGGACAGTGGAGCGGTTGAGAGGATTCCTCATAGGGATACCGTTCAAGGTAATAACGGACTGTCAGGCTATTACCTTTCTAAATGGGAAGAAGACTACCAATCCCCAGGTGGCTCGATGGTTTGCAACCTTACAAGAATTCGACGTCAGCATTGAGTTTAAAAAGGGAGATTGTATGGCCCATGTGGATGCTTTAAGCAGAAGCCCAGTAGAGCCGAGCCATGATACAGAAGACTTTGTTATCGACCGCCGCTTCACCGTCATGAAGTTGGAATCGATGGGCCCCATGGCGATGGTACAGTGGCGTGACGACAGGCTGAGACGCCTGATGGAGATTTTAAAGACACCACGTACAGAACAAACAAACGAGGAGAAGGTTTTGGTGAGGGACTTTGTTATAAGTGACAATGCGCTTTTTAGGAAGTGTTACAACCATGGTGAAGTGCGCAGTCTATATGTAGTGCCAGACTGCATGCGTAAGAGTGTGGTGGTGCAACATCACGACCTGGTGGGCCACCCAGGTGCTGAACGCACAGTGTTTCGCCTACAAGAAGCATATTAGTTCAGGGGCATGCAAAGATATGTCAGGCGACATATCGCGTCGTGTGCGGTGTGCCTCTTCAATAAAACACCTGCAGGGAAGCCAGCTGGAGGACTGCACCCGATACCTCCCACTCAGCGTCCATTCCAGAGACTACACATGGACAACCTAGGCCCGTTTATCAAGACTGCAAGGGGTAATAGCTACATTTCCATAGTCATAGACTCATTTTCCAGATATGTGTGCCTATACCCAGTTAGAGGCTGCACTTCTATGGCTATGCGACGGTGCCTCGACGATGTCGTCCTGAAATTTGGTGTCCCAGAACAAGTCGTAGCAGATCGAGGCACATGCTTCACATCAAAAAGATTCCGGACATACTGCAGAGAAAAGGGGATTCATTTGACTCTAAATTCCCCTCGACATCCCCAGGGCAACGGGATGGTGGAGAGGGTTAACCGAACCATCATACCTATTATACAAGCAGAGATGAGGTCAGACAGCAGCTGGGACCTGTGCCGCCTGAAGAAAGTCCAATATGACCTAAACTCATCTATAAACAAGACCACCAGAAGCAGCCCCTTTAAAATCTTGTACGGCTATAATCCCTCGCTAGAGGACCCGAGAGTTAGAGCCACAGTGGAGCGGGACATATACCAACCCCCAGATCAACACCATCAGGAGACACGAAACACCATATTGCAGGGACAAGGTAGATATAAGGTCCAGTTTGACAAGAGGAGGCGTTTTGGTACACACTACGAGGTCGGAGAAGTGGTTGTGGTTAAATCCAATCCCCCAGCGACTGGCCAGAGTACGAAACTGGCACCGAGGTATCGAGGACCCTTTGTGATCATGGACAAACTGCCGGCAGACACGTATCAACTAGAGAGGATGCTAACGGAGCCGGGGATGAGACGGCAGCAGACTACTGCCCACGTCTCCCAACATAAGGGCTACTACAACCCCAATACCAGTAGCAGCTCTGAATCGGAGGACTCTTGTGAGGACGAAGTGGTTAGTGCGGGTAGTTCGGGAGTGGATACGAAAGCAGAGCATCCGATACGCGAGTGGAGTTCAACGAGGACGCCGTTAAAGCCCCCAGAGTGACCAGGAAGCCTGCTCGTTTCAGAGACTATGTTTTGTAGGAAAAGGAAAATGTATTAGTGATAGTTTTTTTTGTAGATAAGGTTCCTTTGTTTTGTTCCATTAATAGTTGATGTTATTCTAAAGTAGGTTAGGTTTTTTTTTATATTATATATATATATATATATATATATTAATTTTAAGTGAGACCTATGTAAAGTCGATGCGGGACGCATCGGTTTTCAGGATGGACGAATGAAAGCTAACGATTCTCTTTTTTTTTTATTTGCCGCGCGCGTAGATCCCAAGGGTTGTTATTCAAACAGGCAACCAATGGGTGCTCGTGGTCTCTATGCGTGGGAGCCGAGAGGAGGTGAACCGTTTTCCTTTTTTGGGGAACGGGGAGAACAGCGTAAGCGGGTCGAGAGTTGAGTCGTTCCTACTGAGCCGTGTGTGCCGAAATTATACAGTTTAAATAGTGCCGTTTTAGTTATTATGTTTTTAATTTCCGAGATTGCCCCGTGTGTCTGACCGCCGCTTACAGTATGTTGATTATGGCACTGGTGTGGTCGATGATTCCTTAATGCTGGAAACCTAGGCGTTGGTTTTGATGGTGCTGTCAATAAATTGTCATTGGAAGTTGCCTATTGGTTACTTTTTTATAGAAACATTGACTGGGGCTGAAAAAGCTAATATTGTTACCACAGCATTGGAACTATTACATAACGTTCAAGTGACAATAACATCAATCACTTGTGATGGTCCTAGTGCACATTTTGCAATGGCAGAACATCTTGGGGCAGAGCTAAGCAATATATACGATTTGAAACCATTTTTTAAACATCCGGTAGCTGATTATAATGTACATAGTGAGACGACGGCGCGACGGCCCGGAAGCGGATGATGTCATGATGATCTCACCACGTATGGTAACGTAATTAATCTGGAATAGTCCACATGAGAACGTCTGGGAATAATTATTCACATGGGATGCTCTCATAAGTCTAGAAGACTCTGTGGCGGTGATCTCATGCTATACCACGCTCGTACAAGAGACTGATCTCATTATTCTCGAATAATCCATTGCGTCGGAAACATGATCTCAGGATTCCGGGAATAGAAGAAGTCGAGAACGAAGCGAGCGGTATAAGAAGGAATCAAACAACGGAGCAAGTCAGTCTATTGGAAGCATCGTGAACAAGTGATCAGCACGTGATATTGTGAAAGTCTGTACATTGTGAAAAGTTAGTCTTAGTGGTCTTTTTAATAAAAGTTTGTAAATACGGTGTGCGCCAGAATATTTCTTTAAATCCTCGAACCCGCCCGGCTCAGGCTACGTTACAATATTATCTTTGACGCTTGCCATATGTTAAAATTACTGAGGAATAATTGGGCGACGTTGGGGAAAATTTATAATACTGAAGGAAATGTAATTGATTTTGATTTATTAAAAAAGCTTCATCAAGTACAGGAAGAATTATTGAGATTTGGGACAAAGTTAAAAAAAGCTCATCTTGAATGGCAAAAACAAAAAATTAAGGTATAGGCGGTGTGCACATTTTAAATTCCGCGCGTATTACAGCGCCTCCAATGGCCTTTCTGGCATTTTTAGTGGTAAAACCACGGTAAAACAAATAAACGTCATATTTGCAACATTAAATTCTTAAGTATCATTAATAAAAAAATGGCTGTGCAACAAACTATAAAAGGCTGATCTCTAATTGTGATATATTAGAAGTTTGCATAAAATCTAAATGCAAATTTTATCCAAATCTGCTGTCTTTCTGTCTCATACGATTTGTTCGGAACGGTGTTGTGACGCTTGTTTCGGAAAGGGTTGCCTCGAGCGCCAGTTTTTTAACGTGGTATGCTCCACGGGACCGCGGGTAACTACAGTGCAGTATGAAAATCCGGGGGTCAGGGAAGTAAATAATTCACGCGATTTTGGTATTCCCTATATTTACACTATTTACAATACTATCCACCCGCTTGTTTACAGTACAAAGTTATCGTCTCTCAGCTCCGGTGCACAGACGGTTGAACAGCCGGGGAGTCGAAACCCCCTCTCGGCCCAGATCACCCTTCCGTGCGACCAGTGGCGTCGGGACACTTTGGTTACGATGGCCGGTGGCGGCTGGGCAGTGTGAAAGGTTCCGAGAAGTGTGGTGGACGCCTGGAGCTCCTACCTTGCCGGCTCTTTCTTGTCCCGGGGTGGGACGGTGGTGGTCACTTCCGCTTCCGGGGTGGGACGGTAGACTGATCACTTCTGCTATTGGTATTGGCGGTGCACTCGTTACTTCTTCTTCCACGGCTGCTTCCACGGCTGCTTCCGCGGCTGCTTCCAGGAAGGGTCGGCTCACATCTGCTTCCGCGGCTGCTTCCAGGGAGGGTCGGCTCACATCTTTGTTTGGGAAAGGATGCAAAAGTCCTCTGAAAACGGCAAATAAAAACTTTTGGAGACCTATATTGTTGGAAATCACTGAATACCTCAAAATGTTGACCAATGATGTGGGTACACCATTACATCAAACCAAGAACAAGACACCAATAAAGGGTTTTGTCATTACGGTGCAGTCACTTCTTGCTATTTTTGACACTTATTTTCACATCCATTCAAATTGTTGTGATGTTACCAACGCCATTTAAAATTAGTCCTGGGTGGGCCTATTCTCTTAACTCCATTGTGCCATTGTTTTAATATGGATAGCGCTTATATCTATAACCTTATATCTATAACATCTATATAATTTAATGTGGTTAGCGCATTGGGTTAGAGAATAGGCCCCAGGGCTTCGTTTATTATGGAAATATTGAAGAATTAACACATAATTTTATAATTTGTGACACTGACAACTGGTAAGAAAAAATGGGGTACAGGAAATTTTGGTAAAGTTTTTATTGTAAATGAAAATATGTCAAATATTTTTTTTGGTTTTAGGTTTCGCAATGGCTCCAATAACAACCCAACTGCCTACCAATTTTTTCATACATTCAAGCGACTTTTGATGCGTCACGACTTAAAAAGCGTAAATGGTGTGATAACCCCCCTTTACATTACCGCCACATTTTGAATTTGAACATGAAATGAAATGTCAATGACGTCATCAAACGTCAAGTTTGAAAATTTGAAACAAACCGCGAACTTGAACAGGTTGGCCAATGATCGTCAGACAATGGAAGAAAAAGCAGAACCCTACGTTGTGTGATTTTTTTACAAGACCAGCAATGGCGGGACATTTAAACTTACCCAGGAAAACAAACCCCAAATTCTTTGGATACATGGCGATAGCTAATCAGGAGTGGAGCGCAAATTAATAACACAAAAATTATGGTTTTAAATGTTTATTTAGTTTGAACAACTTGAAGTGTCTTGAGTTTAGTGATTGCATACTGTGGTTAACAATTTCTGGTGTCTTCGAAGTAAGTTGGTACACATGCGATTTCATAATGTTAACAATAATGATTCCAAATAATAAATAACAACGGACAATTTTACATGACTTCAACAGAGTAACAATTGGCGACAAATAATAAAACAATAATACAATTAAACAATGCCGCGGTACATGATGAGTGAGGTTAGATCAGCTAAATACATTCCACCCTTGAGCTTTTGTAGTTTACAGGAATTTACAACTGACTGATACAATGAAACAGCTGAGAGGGAAACACAAGAATATCGAAACGCGTGGAGTTATCAAAGTGGGGTGCATGCAAGTCGGAGAGTGGTGGACCACCGGTAGATCCAATGGAAAGACTAAAGCGAAACGAACAAGACAATTGTCTGTCAGTGAGGCCAGATTGTAGAGAGAGTTTACGATCGTGGGGGCAAAACTTGCACGTCCAACGGACCAAGAGAAATGAGTTTATTACGGAATTTTCCTAGACACAGTTACGTTGGTCTTTCTGAGAGGCTTGTACAAACCAAGTCCAAGTTAACGGCACTTCTCTCAGGGACTATTCTTTTAGTTATTTAGTATTTTAAAGATTAGTGAAGTAAGCCATTAGTCAGGAACTCGAAAACAGTGCTGCAACCGAATTAGTGGCAACTCCTTTTTTCTAGACCCCTATGCACCCAAGAGACAATGGGTATAGGTATCCCTGAAAGTAGGGCCGCCTAACTCCTTCTAACAGCAGCCGGCAACGCGGACCACGAACTGAACACTATTTGGTCGCTCTGTTGTCTCGAAACATGTACGAACAAACAACACAATAAATCAAATATACCGTAACGCAATGTTTGGTTTGGAAGCCATTTTGACACGGATACAATGCGATGACATCAGCGGGCGCAACACGTAACGGGGCACTATGTAACTACAACACTACAACATGCACAAACTACACTAAAAACCGATCTTTGGCTTCCACGATGTCGAGTAAGCGCTAGATGTCAGTTAACAGCGAACGACAAGAAATCGCAAGGGGCCGCAAAACATCGATAAGACACCGTTCAGAACCCCGACATTCAGGTGTGACGTTTGGCCAGCTTTTACCTAAAGTCTTCAGGTCTTACGGAGTTGGTTAATTTAAGTCAACAGAGTCCAAAATAGCTTTGTAACAACCGCAAGCTGCTGTCGGCCTCATAGCGAAAGACAGGTAGTTATTAACAAATTTATCTGGGTGGCAATCTAGTTAATTTGTGTTAGGGAATCACTTTGTTTTGAATTGAACGCGCGAGCCCTGTAACTAGAAGTCAACAACACATTGGAACTTTCTGAAATTGACAACAATAACTAAAAGCAAATTACAACAACGATTTTAGCAAGTTATTCGGGGTGCCTGTGACTCATCAGCTTGGTAATTTAGGCTACTGCAGAGAAAAGAAGGGCCGAAGGCAACTGATATGAAATGGCGGGCTCACGGAATACTTCCAGGGACAATTGTGAGCATTATTTTAAACAAAGACTAGCATTCTTTACAAGACATGTAGGTGCAAAGTAGGAACGACTCCATTTTTAAGATGGCGAGTTTTATGACGTCCTAGCGTCCAAAATGGCGGCTAACGGTAAAATTTGAGATGGGTTTACCTAAAGATTTCCGAGATGCACATGGAATAAACGTAGGTCAATTTCCTGGCCTCTCTGGACGGCGATTCGGAAGAAAAATATAGAGCAAATGGTTACCTTATTTCCAGGAATACAATCACCACACTTGGCTTAGGGACGCGACGGTGGAAATTCAACTGACTCGAACTAAACAAAACTGGAACCTCCGCGAGATGGATCTCCCTTTCGAAGTCGAACGAACGCGTACAATTCTTTTACAACAAAAGGAAGCTCAACGGTGGAGATATAACTATGCTTTAACAAAATGGCGAATTTAGCAAATAAAAATAACGTGGTGTAACTTCCACGGAAGCAGAACACCCACTGCCTCCCTTTCAAGCGTGGTTCCTCCTCCCCACCGAAACTTCCGACAGCTCCCTCTAGCGTATCCATCTCGGGCGGTAACGGTCGCTAAAGGCTAGGCTTCCAGGGCATTTGTCATACTTTGGCGGTGAACGGGTTGCAGCTCTCTTGGATAGTATTAATCTTGAATCGGGATATCTCAATGGTAATTAAAAAAATAATAATTTTTTATATTCTTTAAGGGCTGATGATGGCAGAAGTGTTCTGCCGAAACATGTACCATTTATAATTTTACGCTGAATAAAGTTTGTGGAGTTCGACTTAGATATATTTAAATTTTTTAATTTAAATTTACTCCACTTGGATTTAAGAACATTCTTCTTGTTCAATGGTAATTGTACCATTCAAGATGAAACCACCATGTTAAATGTGTCAAGTGCGAAAAAAGAGAAAATAATAGAAAATGAGCACGATTATGCAATTACGAATCTGCCAGGAACCACTCTGACACTTTTATCAGAAAATGTTTTTATTTACATTGGTGGATTCGTAGTAAGGACGATTAAGAAGAAAATTAAATGTGTAGAATGTATTTTATCACTTGAATCTACAAGAATATCGGTTGATGATTCTGGTTTTATGCTGTTAAATAGAAAAAATAGAGGGGGTTGACGTCAAACATATTCAACCAGAGTCTGAAATTAATTTTCTTTCCAAAGGCCTTAAATACAATGTCCAACCATTAAATATCCAACACGTAAAAGAAACACTTGCAGTTGAAACAGAAATCATCACCAATCATTATAATACACCATTGATACCCGATACCATTCCATCACTAGTAACTACATTAACTACCTTATCTAAAGACCCCCACAATATCACAAAGAACATTTCAGATTCAAACATGATTAAAAGCTTAAAAACAAAAATTAAGGAAAACAACATTTGTATTAGTAAAGCTGACAAGTAATTGTTTGGTAATACTTAACAAACAAGATTACTTAAACAAAGTAGAGAATTTCTTAAAATCTGGTGACTTTACAAAATTCAAAAAAGGTCCTACTTCAAAATTTGTTTCCAACCTTAAATCTACGCTCAAAGACCTTTCAGAAACTGTTAAATATTTCGCCCACAAGCTTTCACACTAATACCCATGAATCCTTGCATACCTAGACTATACGGTCTACAGAAAATACATAAAACTCTACCTTTTCCCATTAGACCAGTAGTTTCTTTTGTCAATTCACCTGTATCAATACTTTCAAAATGGCTTAATACAATTCTTAGACAACATTTAGACTTCAATAACAAATTTGCAATAAAAAAATCAATAGATCTTTGCTCCAAAATTAAAAATTTCCAAATTCCATCAGACACTAGACTTGTTTCATTTGACGTAGTTAATTTATTCCCCAGCATCCCACCCAAATCTTGCTTATTAATTTTAAAAAACCTACTATTTAATTCTAATATGCCAACCATACATGCACTAAATTTATATTCACTTTGTGAGACGGTCCTAGATCAAAATTTCTTTCAATTTAATAATAATTTTTATTCACAAAACTCAGGCTTAGCAATGGGTTCTAGTTTGTCATCTCTTTTAGCAGAGATATTCATGAATAACTTAGAAGATCAGTTTTTAAGTTCTTCTCCCTTTAAAGATCATTTTCTCTTTTGGTACAGATATGTAGATGACATAATTGTTTTATTCAAAGGATCTGATTCCGAACTGGATAACGCACTCAGCAACTTAAATTCTTTAAACCAATTGTGATAACCCCCCTTTCCATTACCGCCACATTTTGAATTTGAACATGAAATGAAATGTCAATGACGTCACCAAACGTCAAATTTGAAACAAACCGGGAAATTGAAAAGGTTGGCCAGTGATCGTCAGACAATGAAAGAAAAACAGAACCCTACGTTGTGTGATTTTTTTTTACAAGACAAGCAATGGCGGGACATTCAAACTTACCCAACAAAACAAACCCCAAATTCTTTGGATACATGGCGAGAGCTAATCAGGAGTGGAGCGCAAATTGATAACACAAAAATTATGGTTTTAAATGTTTATTCAGTTTGAACAACTTGAAGTGTCTTGAGTTTAGTGATTGCGTACTGTGGTTAACAATTTCTGGTGTCTTCGAATTAAGTTGGTACACATACGATTTCATAATGTTAACAATAATGATTCCAAATAATAAATAACAACGGACTATTTTACATGACTTCAACAGAGTAACAATTGGCGACAAATAATAAACAATAATACAATTTAACAATCCTGCGGTACATGATGAGTGAGGTTAGATCAGCTAAATACATTCCACCCTTGAGCTTTTGTAGTTTACAGGAATTTACAACTGACTGATACAATGAAACATCTGAGAGGGAAACACAAGAATATCGAAACGCGTGGAGTTATCAAAGTGGGGTGCATGTAAGTCGGAGAGTGGTGGACCACAGGTAGATCCAATGGAAAGACTAAAGCGAAGCGAACAAGACAACTGTCTGTCAGTGAGGCCAGATTGTAGAGAGAGTTTACGATCGTGGGGGCAAAACTTGCACATCCAACGGACCAAGAGAAATGAGTTTATGACGGAATTTTCCTAGACATGGTTACGTTGATCTTTCTGGGAGGCATGTACCAACCAAGTCCAAGTTAACGGCACTTCTCTCAGGGACTATTCTTTTAGTTATTTAGTATTTTAAAGATTAGTGAAGTAAGCAATTAGTCAGGAACTCGAAAACAGTGCTGCAACTTTGACTTCGTAGGTTCAAGGAATTCGTGGCAACTCCCTTTTTCTATGCCCCTATGCACCCAAGGGACAATGGGCATAGGTATCCCCGAAAGTAGGGCCACCTAACTCCTTCTAACAGCAGCCTGCAACGCGGACCACGAACTGAACACTATTTGGTCGCTCTGTTGTCTCGAAACATGTACGAACAAACAACACAATAAATCAAATATACCGTAACGCAACGTTTGGTTTGGAAGCCATTTTGACACGGATACAATGCGATGACATCAGCGGGCGCAATACCGAACGGGGCACAATGTACTACAACATGCACAAACTACACTAAAAACCGATCTTTGGCTTCCACGATGTCGAATAAGCGCTAGATGTCAGTTAACAGCTTACGACAAGGAATCGCAAGGGGCCGCAAAACAACGATAAGACACCTTTTGGAACCTCCGACCTTCAGCGTGGCGCTTTGCCGTTTGTGCCTTGGTCTTCAGTTCTTACTGAGTGTTAGTTAATTCAAGTCAAC
This sequence comes from Diaperis boleti, assembly GCA_963583935.1. NCBI lineage: Eukaryota > Metazoa > Arthropoda > Insecta > Coleoptera > Tenebrionidae > Diaperis > Diaperis boleti. The sequence goes on from OY757242.1 coordinate 14,563,093, forward strand.
AGAGTACAAAATAGCTTTGTAACAAACGCAAGCTGCTGTCGGCCTCATAGCGAAAGACAGGTAGTTATTAACAAATTTATTTGGGTGGCAATCTAGTTAATTTGTGTTAGGGAATCACTTTGTTTTGAATTTAACGCGCAAGCCCTGTAACTAGAAGTCAACAACACATTGGAACTTTCTGAAATTGACAACAATAACTAAAAGCAAATTACAACAACGATTTTAGCAAGTTATTCGGGGTGCCTGTGACTCATCAGCTTGGTAATTTAGGCTACTGCCAAGAAAAGAAGGGCTGAAGGCAACTGATACGAAATTGGGGGCTCACGGAATACTTCCAGGGACAATTGTGAGCATTATTTTAAACAAAGACTAGCATTCTTTACAAGACATGTAGGTGCAAAGTAGGAACGACTCCATTTTCAAGATGGCGAGTTTTATGACGTCCTAGCGTCCAAAATGGCGGCTAACGGTAAAATTTGAGATGGGTTTACCTAAAGATTTCCGAGATGCACATAGAATAAACGTAGGTCAATTTCCTGGCCTCTCTGGACGGCGATTCGGAAGAAAAATATAGAGCAAATGGTTACCTTATTTCCAGGAATACAATCACCACACTTGGCTTAGGTACGCGACGGTGGAAACCTAACTGACAAACCTAACCTAAACAAAACTGGAACCTCCGCGAGATGGATCTCCCTTTAGAAGTCGAACGAACGCGTACAATTCTTTTACAACAAAAGGAAGCTCAACGGTGGAGATAACTATCTTTAACAAAATGGCGAATTTCGTGAACAAAAATAACGTGGTGTCACTTCAACGAAAGCAGAACACCCACTGCTGCCCTTTCATCAAGCGTGGTTCCTCGTTCCCCCCCGAAACGTCCGACAGCTCCCTCTAGCGTATCCATCCCGGGCGGTAACGGTCGCTAAAGGCTAGGCTTCCAGGGCATTTGTCATACTTTGGCGGTGAACGGGTTGCAGCTCTCTTGGATGGTATTAATTTTGAATCGGGATATCTCACAATCCATTAAATTCACCGTTGAAATTGAAATCAATTCCCAAATCCCCTTTTTAGACTTGTTAATCACTAGAAGTAATAATACTTTTAAATTTGACATTTATAGAAAACCTAGTATCACAGATTGCGTAATACCTTTTGACTCTTGTCACCCTGTTTCCCATAAATTTGCAGCTTTTCATTCCTTTTTCCACCGATTATTTTCTATACCACTATCAGATTCATCTTTTCAAACAGAACTTAATAACATTAAACAAATTGCTTCAAATAATGGATATTCTTTAAAAACTATAAATAAATTATACTATAGATACTATAACAAATTCAAATACACACACCACTTGGTTAAAAACCCTTCAGAAACAATTTCCTTTTCAAATTCATTAACATACTTTGGTGTCGTCTCGGAGAAATGTCCTAAAATACTTAAGAAAAACGATTTTAAAGTTTGATTTAAAACAGATAACAACTTATCCAGATTTTTTATTAAAAATAAAGATCCATTAGATTACAAATCGTCATCAACACCTTCTTCTTTCGCCAATCATATATTAATAACAAAACATAGTTTTTCACCATCAAATTCCAAATTGATTCGTAAATGCAATAAAGGCCGGAAACTAGATTTTCTTGATACTTTGCAAATAAGGAAAGCCTTGAAACTGGAAAACAGATCTTGTTTAAATGAACAGAATAACTTCAATAATCCCATTATTAATTCACTATTTTATTTTTTTACCACTCAAACAAACTTACCAGATTCTCTTTGATCCATTTTTAATTTTTACATTTTATAAAATGTTGTTTTTATGAAATCTTATAAAAATCATGTAACCCTTTCAAAACGTCAAATTTAATTCAAAATTACGTCAACGTCATAATTTTTAATATTCTTTAAGGTAAGAACCCCTCTGTAATTAATCAATTGTATCATTAATATCTTGTTAAATTAGGGCTGATGATGGCAGTAGTATTCTGCCGAAACATGTTCCATTTGTAATTTTACACTTGTAGAGTTCGACTTAGATATATTTAAATATAAATTTAAATTTACTCCACTTGGATTTATCAACATTCTTCTGGTTTAAAACTATGTTAGACCAAATACTTATTTAATAATGTAATTGAGGTGGTCGCATTTTTAAACTACTTATATACATTATGATTACATTTTCAGCACTGCAATTCAGCGAATTTCACTGGTGAATATTATTACTACTAACACTTCTGACGTCAGTCTTCACTTTGACTTGTGGTGTACTTTCTTCTGATGTTTTCTCACGCTGCTCTTGCATTTAGCCTTATACTCGCATTCTTTACATGAAAACCACACACGCTCCTTTAAGTGTCGCAGTTTGTGTAATTTCAAATCTCTATTGTATATAGTCCTGTAATCACATTGGTCACATGAAAACCACTTAATCTCATGTGATTTTAAGTGCGTCAATTTGTGTTTTTTTAAACTGTACTTATATTTACTCCTATAATCACATTGTTCGCATGAAAACCATTGAATCTCATGTTCTTCTAAGTGGTTCAACTTATGTATTTTAAGCAAGCGTTTATGTTTACACCTATAGTCGCACTGCTTGCATGAAAACCACTCATATTCTTTTAAATGATTTCGCTCATGTACCTTTAGGCTATTCTTGTATTTTGTTCTGAAGGCACATTGTTCACATGAAAACCTCTGAACATCATATTCTTTTAAATGATTTAGCTCATGTCCCTTTAAGCTCTTCTTGTATCTAGTTCTGAAGTCACATTGTTCACATGAAAACCACTGAATATCATTCCCTTTTAAGTGCTTCACATTGTGTACTTTCAAGTATTGCTTAATATTGGTCCTATAAGTGCAATGTTGACATTTAAGCTGTTTAGATTCATTTGTCGAGAGATTTAATAAACATACGCGTGTTATATGCTTATACCAATCGAGCATAGTATTGGCCACCCATTTACAATTGTGACACTTGTAGCCCTGATATCTTCTCGTCTCAGTTTCTAAATGGAAGTGTCGCTCACGTATGTGTTGTTTGAGGAGCACTGTCATATAAGTTGTAAACTTGCAATGTTGACAATAGAAGATTTCTAAATCACTGGTTTCACAGTTGAACGATTTGACACGAAACTGATGACGCGTCAAGTGTTTCGTCATTAAAAACCTCGAACCGGTCTTCAATTTACAGAAGTCGCATTGGTGAACAAATTTCTTTTTCAAATTATCAATTTCTTCAGAAGATTCTATCGCTGCCATTTTTATGTAGCCAGTTGGGTATGTTATCTGGAATTGTATAAAATACATGAAATGAACAAAAAAAAAAGCTATATAATTACTCACCATAATGTTAATAAATCAGCTGATTCCAGCCTAACCTCCTAGAGCTTAGTTTCATTAGTTACAAAACAAAGTGCGTCGGAACCACAGAACACATCTACATGAGAAACGAAAGTTGCTATGTTGATGGTTGCCAAGAAAATCGGCATCAATTTTACCGTTGTCCGGCCATCTTTGTAGCGTAACGCATAAAACGACCGCCATTGTGGGAAGCGAGTCGTCCGTCCTTTGTTTAGCCACGGCACAGAATAACCAGAATGGAAAGTCTCGGTCGGCACTTTAATCTTTTTTAGCCACTTGACATGTATGTACTTGCAAACATTTGTTTATTGGCAAAAATCACGATCGTCAGAGGGCGCTTCAAAATGACAGTTGACAGGTCAAATAAAGGAAAACAAATGTTATGTACCATTTTTCATTAATTGTTTCTAATGTTTATTCACTTATTACTGCAAACTATGAGAGAAAACTATGTATAAACTCAACAACAAAACTTAAACGAAATGGTTTTACTACAATATTTCACAATGTTTTCCTTCATTCGAAGCTTGTAAAATCTAACACCAGAGGTCAGCCACTTTGCTGATTTTCGCCAATTAAGTACCCACAAAAAAACCTAGTAATTTTTTTTTATCTAATTCCGTTATGAAAAGTTCAAATTTTGATAACTCTTTGACGTTATGAAACGTCACATTTTTCATAACTAGTTACGTAATGAAATCATTACATAACTAGTTATGTTATGAAATCACTAAAAGAAGCATTAACTTTCTTCTGTTTACACCAATCTTCGAATATCTTATGTGTGCACATTGTTACTGTCCACTACTTTAACTTGATTAAAAAATTGTAAACATTCTTTCAAAAAGTCTTCTTGATATAACAATCCTTCATAAGCTTTAATAAATGTTTTGGCACCTGTGTTCGTGGAGGAATTTAATAAATAAAAAAATTTGTCCATCCTTTCAATAAATTCAATGGTGCCCACAGAACTTGCAGGAAGTTGATGAAATCGCAAATAGACATTCATGCTTGCGGCTACTGTTGCACGGAAGACTTGGGAAGCAAATTTAACCTTTATTTTCTCAAAATTACTTGGAAAAAATATCTGAATCTGTTAATTTAGGTGCCGATCGAGTGAAATATTTTTTATCATTGCTGTAAAACGTTTGAATATGTTTCGATGAAATTTCCTTATCTTCAAAATAGAATGTATACTTTATAAGATTATTTCTGATGGCTGTAAGGGCCCTAAGCTCTGAGGCCAAGTGTGTTGCCTACGTCCGCCTCCACGAACGCACGGGATCGCAGGTAGAGGATCTACCCAAGAGAGTTCCTCGAACGGGTCGAAAAGAGGCTGGAAGGGACGTTTTTCTAACATTACTGTTTCGTCCTTTGTTCTGGCCACAAGCGTTCGAGAGTTTCGAAAAGTTCCCTAGATTATTGTTTAACAAAGTGTACATTCAGTTTCCTTTTATCTAATTGTTAAATTGTTTAGTGTTGTGAGTGTTTAGTGTAATTGTTACAAATTTTAATTATTCCGTTAGTTCGTTGTTCTCGCACGTGTAGAAATTATTGTCGACCGACCCAGTCTTTTCGGAACAAAGGTAAACTTTTAAATATTTAATAAGCCGAGGAGGGACGTCATCGCCTAGGGGAACCACCTGTGTCAGGTAGTTCAAGCTAATTGATTTGATAACGGACTACCGATTTAAATTCAAATTAAAGAGAGAAGGGGTTAAGAGGGGACGCCGCTTGGGTAACGGTCATTTTGTTTTGTTTGGAAAATAAAAAGATAGCGGCGCTTGGGTTGTTTATTTGTTTGTAGTCGAAGTGATAAAAATTTCATTTTAAACAGTAGTTGCGATGTTTTACAGTTTGAATCCTTTTTCTTAAATTTGCTTTCTTCTTTTGCTTAATAATAATAAAAGATTCATAGTCTGGTATTCAAGTCACTCCAAAAGCTAACTTTGCTTAATTGTTCTATCCAATGTAATGTATTTTATCAGTCTAAAGTTTTGGTCAACCGAAACGGCTGAATGTGACATGAAATTTTGTGTAGTTGTGTATCTTTAGTATCTGTGTATTAATCAATGTGTGTAACAGTTTGTTACACAGCACCGTACTGTGCCCCACGCTAAGTGGGTTGCATGCCCCTTGCTAGGGCGGTAGCCAAAGGGTGAGAGCGAGAAAGGTGCAGTGGTGTGCTTTAAAAATGTGTCTTTGTTTATTTTGGATTGTGTTTTCAAAATTTGATGTGCATGACGAGTTCCACACTAACCCCCCTCGTGGAGCGGGCGCGTGCCACTTGCGGGCGGTGACAGAATGTGAAGCGAGCTGGGAAAGTTCTTGACTTTAATCACACACCCGAATACCAGTTTTTTTTCAACTCAATACAAAAATTATTGATAATCTGGAAAGGGGTTCAAACTGTATAACTTAGCTGTGTACCTGTTTGAATTCATACAAAAGTTAAAAGAAGGGATTTATTTCTTGTAGATTTCGGGATTGTAAATGAAATTTAATTTGTTGAAAGAAAAGGAAACACTCACTGCTTTGATTAAATTGTAACTTGTATTGATTGGGTTATTAATGGGTATGGGATGTTATAATAATCACGTCACTTTCAATACTTGTAATCTTAGTAACTCTCTCGCCAGATACTGTTGTTCAAATTAATGTGTGTCATGAATTATTCAAATATTGTATTTACTTAAATTAATTGTTATTGTATGAATTAACCAAATTATTGTTAAAAGTCATGAAATCAGCCACCATTGTTAAACGAGTTAAATTATTAAAAAATTGTTACTAGATGAAATGTTTAAAACAATCAATTATTAATCAAAAGTTCGACCATAAGACCTCTAAAGCAAATACATTGATAAATCCATAAATTTGTGTTATTATTGTACGCTCCGCCCCTCATATGCTACGCCCCTGCATTAAAAGAACCTGGTTCTGTGTCTGGTAAGTTTTGATTTAAATTTCCCGCCACTGAGGTCTTGTCAAAAAAAGAACACAACGTAGGTCCGCTCTTCTGTCTTTGTCTCTAGACGATCACGATTCACTGGCCAACCTTTTTAAATTTCGCGGTTTGTTTCAAATTTTCAAATTTGACGTTTGGTGACGTCATTGACATTTCATTTGACGTTTAAATTCAAATTGTTGGCGGGAAGAGCCTAGGCTCATCACAGTACACAACATAAAATCCAATATCTGAACCTGACAAATTTTATTCTAATGCGCAGACGATTATTTTCCAATAAAAACAACACTTTTATTGTTTTGACTAATGTTTTATTATTGCGAGGAATTATATTTCCGTCTCAACTGCAATGTTCCGGATAAAACGGGGGGCAAGAACCAACAGTTCCGGATAAAACGGCAAAATTAGAAAACGCATTTGTTCCGGATAAAACGGAGTTCCGGATAAGCGGGTTCCGGATAATCGAGTTTCTACTGTACCTAGCAGACAAATTGGCCGAATAACGATAAAAATTGAAATGGTTTTACCTAAGGATTTCCGGTATGCATGTGGAACAAACGCCGGTCAATTTCAGGGCCACCTCATTATTAACAGATAGAATAAAACGGTTACCTGTAAATACGTCGGGCGGTACCACACACACGATTGTTAATTTAAATTCAACTGATCCTTCTGGTAACGTGAAATTTCGACAATCCAATTTAAACATAGAGCACACTCAACTTTAAAAACAGGAGAACTCATAGTGGAATAAAATCAGATAAAAACAAAGAATTAAGCGTTAGTTACGACTTGATGTTTCTACTGTGAAAGTCTGAATAAATGTCCAATGGCCGCCGGTCCTCCTTCCACCATCTAGAAGGGACGCCAACCGTTTTTAGTAACGTCAACTTCATCGCGTTGCCAACCACTGCTGGATGTTGCTAACTTCAGAAGTTCTCCTATGCATTGCATGGTCTATTTTGCGGATATCTCAACGTGTTACTTTAAATTATGGTATATACCATATTTAATGTCTAGTTTAAGGGAAAATATTACTATACCGTGGTCGGCCAAAAGATATAGTAATAAAACTAAGAAGTGTGGAATGCCGGCGCAAAACAATGTGCGCCGAAGCCTGATTTACATCCACCAAGTGTAAAATAGAGCGCGGACACCATACGGGTTGCATAAACTGGGATAAATCGTTGAATAAGTACCTGCTTTTCTTTATAAAGACGACAGCAACTTGCAATCATTTAAAAGCTATTTTGTCTCTGTTGACAACACCAAGAACTGAATACAACAGAAGGGGAAAAAGCGGCAAAGCGCCATGCCCAATGTTGCAGTTCTAGTTTGTGTTTGTTTATGTTTTTGGTATGTTGCGTCTGTCGTCGTCATCGGTAACGTTGTTTGCATGTTGTAGCTCAAAGTTAGGTGCGCCTCGTTTGGGTTTGCGCCCTAGATATCGTTGCGTCGCGCTCGTTCCGAAATGGCGTCCAAAAGAACGTAAGAAAAAGTAAGCCTTGACTTTCGACAAGTCAATGTCAAACTTAATGAGTTGTAAATGTGTTTGCAAACAAATTTCATTTTTGCCGTATTTATAAGTCAAAAGGATTTTTACGATTTTTCTACGTAAAGTTTAAAACTCCGGTTTGACCTTAATATGGAACAAACAAACAATATTTCAACCTCAGATGTTCGAAACAACCCAATTAAAGTTTATTAATTATCTAATTAAAATTATTTTTAATTTTTAAATAATAAATTAACCGAGAAAATTGCAAATATATTTTTCAAAAAATAATAATTGTGCAGGAGTTGTGATAGATTTGTGCTGTTTTTGCCCTTTGACATTCTCTTCTGAAATGTTTTTTTTAAATTGGACATTTATTAGTGGACAATAAAAAAATCAAAATTGGACACTTATTACAAAATTGTTAACCTGTTGAAGTCATTGGAAATTGTCAGTTGTAATTTATTGCTCGAATTATTGTTAAATTTGTCAAATTGCATTGTCACCAACTTAACACTAAGTCACTATATATTGTTAACTACAGTACGCAATCACCAAACTCAGACACTCCAAGTTGTTCAAGCTAATAAACATTTAAGACCATAATTTTTGTGTTATCAATTTACGCTCCACTCCTGATTTCCCGCCACTGCTTGGTCTTGTCAAAAAAATAACACAACGTAGGGCTCTGCTTTTTCTTTCATTGTCTGACGATCACTGGCCAACTTTTTAAAGTTTGCGGTTTCTAACCCTAAGATATCCGTCCTTCTATACACTCGGTAATCTCAACATTACCAATGGTAGGTAGACCACCGCGAATACATACATCGGTAAGGAGTGATATATAAAGCGTAGCTAACTTAACCATTCAACCGGCGGTCACCAGCGCCACCTATTGGCTTACAGAATTTGACCACATTTTGTGCGTGCTGTCCTTTAGAGAGTGCCCTCCTTCTATGCACTCCATAGTTTCTATTTTGTAATAGCGAAATGATATTGATACACAAGATTTTCTGTCAACGACTGTATGTATTTGAACATAGAAAAACTAAATTATTAAAATATTTGCCTCTAGATTTTGACTGTTTATGGACATAATAATGAGACTGTGTTGTTTTCAAACTATTCACACTTTCGTCCTAAGCAATCCACCAAATTTCATATTTCGTTCCATCTCTAAACTCAGTCTTCACGTCTTTAACTTGTGGTGTATTTCCTTGTGTCTTTTCACAGTTTGTTTGTATTTGGACCTATACCCGCACTCTTCACATGAAAACCACCGAATATCACAATCCTCTAAGTGTCGCAATTTGTGTGATTTCAAGTCATTCTTGTATTTAGTTCTGTAATCACATTGCTCACATGAAAACCACTTAATCTCATGTGCCTTTAAGTGTTTCAATTTGTGTGTTTTTAGGACGCTTTTCTGTTTACTCTTATAATCGCATTGATCACATGGAAACCATTGAATCTCATGTTCTTTTAAGTGTGTCAGCTTGTGTCCTTTTAAATGCTTTTCGTACATAGTCCTATAATCACATTGTCCGCATGTAAACCACTGAATCTCACATTCTTCCAAGTGTTTCAGCTTGTGTGCTTTTAGGGCGTGACTGTACTGACTTCGATAAGCGCATTGTTCACATGAGAACCATTGAATCTCATGTTTGTCCAAGTGATTCAAGTCATGTGATTTCAGATCACCTTTACGTTTACACCTGTAATCGCATTTCTCACAGGAATGCCATTCTATCTCATGCCCGTCTAAGTGCTTCAGTTCGTGGGTTTTCAAGTGCTTCTTGTATTTAGTTCTATAATTACATTTTCCACATGAAAACCATTGAATTTTGTAATCTTGGATGTGTTTCAATTTATGTTCTTTTAAATCGTTTCTACGTTTACCTCTATAACCGCAGTGCTCACATGAGAACCATTGAATCTCGTGTTCTCTTAAGTGTGTTAGGTGATGCCCCTTTAAGTTATGCTTGTATTTAGTTCTGAAGTCGCATTGTTCACATGAAAACCACTGAATCTCATGTGTTTCTAAGTGTCTAAGCTTGTGTAATTTGAAGTGACTCTTGTAATTAGTCCTATAATTGCAATGTTGACATTCAAACCGCTTAGATTCACTTTTTCTGTCATTTAATAAACATACGCGTGTTAGATGCTTGTACCAATTGAATATATCATTGGTTTCCCATTTACAATTTTGACATTTATACTCCTGAATTCTTCTCGTCTCAATTTCTAAATGGAGGTGTCGCTCACGTATGTGTTGTTTGAGGGCCACTGTCATATAAGTTCTAAAGTTGCAATCTCCACACCGGTAGATTTCCACATCACTGGTTTTACAGTTGAACGATTCGAGGGGAAAATGATGACGTTTCGCGTGATTTTTCATGAAAAACATCGAACTGCTCCTTAAATTACAAAGATCGCAGTGGTGAACAATTATATTTTTTGAATTCAAAGTATCAATTTTTTCCGAATATTCAATCGCTGTCATTTATACGTTGTCTGGAATTGTGTAAAATACATATCAAATGAATGAAAAAAACGCAGTGATATACTCACGATAATGTTAATATCACAGCTGATTAAACCCTAACCTCACGATACATCCACAGGCCGTCGAAACCACAGAATACGAGAAATGAAAGTTGCCACTTGTTGGCAACAAAATCAGCTCGCCCTTGGGTTCGTATGGCAAACTATCGAACTCATAATCGTAGCCAACTGCATCCAAGATCCCTTAAGTGAACAGGCTGCCTACTAACTTTCGTCCAATCAGCGTCCCCCATAAAAACTCGGGAGTGACGTCACTGTGCCTGCCCAATTCAAATCGGTCCGTATGATTTCTATTAACGCGTTTTTTTCCGGTTTAATTTTAATTGTAACATCAAACACGTCGAAATTATTATATCTTAATGAAAATACATGAAAGGAAATTAGTTCTACCATGATTGTAGATAAAAAAAAACATAAATAATAATCAGAAGAATGTCGATAAATCCAAGTGGAGTAAATTTAAATTAAAATTTAAATATGTCTAAGTGATCATTAATAAATAATGTATGTATATATTTTTAATTCACTAAAAATAAACGATTGTTAACTGTAAAATTAATAATACTTAATATTATTCTGTAATAATATTCATAAATTAAAAAATGTTTCATCTTTAAAATTGTGATAACCCCCCTTTACATTACCGCCACATTTTGAATTTGAGAATGAAATGAAATGTCAATGACGTCACCAAACGTCAACTTTGAAAATTTGAAACAAACCGCGAAATCGAAAAGGTTGGCCAGTGATCGTCAGACAATGAAAGAAAAAGCAGAACCCTACGTTGTGTTATTTTTATTTGAGAAGACAAGCAATGGCGGGACATTCAAACTTACCCAACAAAACAAACCCCAAATTCTTTGGATACATGGCGAGAGCTAATCAGGAGTGGAGCGTAAATTGATAACCCAAAAATTATCGTTTTAAATGTTTATTCCGTTTGAACAACTAGGAGTGTCTTTGAGTTTAGTGATTGCGTACTGTGGTTAACAATTTCTGGTGTCTTCGAATTAAGTTGGTACACATGCGATTTCATAATGTTAACAATATTGATTCCAAATAATAAATAACAACGGACAATTTTACCTGATTTCAACAGAGTAACCATTTGAAGCAAATAATAAACAATAATACAATTACAATACATTCCACCCTTGAGCTTTCGTAGTTTACAGGAATTTACAACTGATTGATACGATGAAACATCTGAGAGGGAAACAAAAGAATATTGAAACGCGTGGAGTTATCTAAGTGGGGTGCATGTAAGCCGGAGAGTGGTGGACCACAGGTAGATCCAATGGAAAAACTAAAGTGAAGCGAACAAGACAATTGTCTGTCAGTGAAGCCAGATTGTAGAGAGAGTTTACTATCATGGGGACAAACTTGTACATCCAACGGACCAAAAGAAATGAGTTTATTACGGAATTTTCCTTGACATAGTTAGGTTGGTCTTTCTTAGGCTTGTCCAAACCCAGTCCAAGTTAGAGGCACTTCCCTCGGGGACCATTTATGAAACAAGCAATTTGTTTAGTAGCCCGAATCCATACCGCAAACTCCAACCTAAGTTTGACTCAGAAGTTAACAGTGACTCCACTTCGCTTTACCCTGCAATTCCCAGGAGGACCTGTCAAGCAAGTTCGAAACCAACCCCCGTTTGACAAATGACCCCAGAAAGCAGGTATTCACGACTAGGACTGTATAAAATCTCGACAGCAGTATTGCAACAACAACTACAACAATGTATGCTATTTGGTCGGTCTGTTGATTCGAAACATGTACGGACACACAATATAAAAATAAAATATACAGTAACGCAACGTTTGGTTTGGAAGCCATTTTGACACGGATGCAATGCGATGACATCAGCGGGCGCAACACGCAACGGGGCGCAACGTAACTACAAACAGTACAAACATGCACCAACTACACTAAAAACCGATTTTTGGCTTCCACGGTGTCGAATAAGCGCTAGATGTCAGTTAACAGGGAACGACAAGAAATCGCAAGGGGCCGCAAAACAACGATAAGGCACTTTTTCAGAACTCCTGACATTCGGCGTGGCTTTTTGCCGCTGTTTGCCCTTTATTCATCGGTTCTTACTCAGTGTTGGTTAATTCAAGTCAACAGAGACAGAAGAGCTTTGTAATAACCGCAAACTGCTGTCGGCCTCATAGTGAAAGACAGGTAGTTATTAAAGGATTTATCTGAGTGGCAATCTAGTTATGTTAAGTTAGAGAATCACTTTGTTTCAAATTGAACGCACCTGTGGTTCGGACTCGGTAACTAGAAATCAACAACACATCTGAACTTTGTGAAATTGACAACAATAACTAAAAACAAATTACTACAACGATTTTAGCAAGTTATTCGGGGTGCCTGTGACTCATCAGCTTGGTAATTTATGGTACTGCAGAGAAAAGAAGGGCTGAAGGCAATTGATACGAAATTCAGGGGCTCACGGAATACTTCCAGTAGCAATAGTGAACATTAGTTTAAACAAACGCTAGAATTCTTTACAAGACATGTAGGTGCAAAGTAGGAACGACTCCAACAAAATAAATAACGTGGTGTAACTTCAACGGAAGCAGAACACCCACTACCGCCCTTTTAAGCGTGGTTCCTGGTTCCCACCAAAACTTCCGCCAGCTCATTCTAGCGTATCCATCTCGGGCGGTAACGGTCGCTAAAGGTTAGGCTGCCGGGGTATTTGCCATACTTTGGGGGTGAACGGGTTGCAGCTCTCTTGGATGGTATTAATTTTGAATCTGGATATCTCAAAATTTAATTAGATAACTTATGTATTACGACCCTATTAATTATGTAATAGTAACAACAAAAAGAAATTATTTTAAATTGCGTATAATAGTAATTACGGAGTTTTAAATTACACAACATGAAATCAAGACAATGTAGGTACAATCTGCATCACTCGTGGAATAATTAATTATTGTAAGGTAATACATTATTATTTATATTAAAATTTAAATATATCTAAGTCAAACTTTACAAACTTTAATAAGTGTAAAATTACAAATGGAACATGTTTCGGCAGAACACTACTGCCATCATCAGCCCTAATTTAACAAGAGATTAATGATACAATTGAATTACAGAAGGGTTCTTACCTTAAAGAATATAAAAAATTACGACATTGACGTAATTTTGAATTAAATTTGACGTTTTCAAAGGGTTACATGATTTTTAAAAGATTTCGTAAAAACAACATTTTATAAAATGTAAAAATTAAAAATGGATGAAAGAGAATCTGGTAAGTTTGTTTGAGTGGTGAAAAATTAAAATAGTGAATTAATAATGGGATTATTGAAGTTATTCTGTTCATTTAAACAAGATCTGTTTTCCAGTTTCAAGGCTTTCCTTATTTCCAAAGTTTCAAGAAAATCTAATTTCCGGCCTTTATTGCATTTATGAATCAATTTGGAATTTGATGGTGAAAAACTATGTTTCGTTATTAATATATGATTGGCGAAAGAAGAAGGTGTTGATGGTGGAGGATCAAGATCTGTGTTGTTATAGATGTGCCTGAAATGTTCTTTAATACGGTCTAATATTTTACGACCTGTCTGACCTATGTAGAATGACTCACACAAGAAGAGCAGTTTAATTTGTATACACAGTTGTTCTTTGTGACTAAAAACCATTTCGTTTATGGCACCAAATGTGAATGCGGTGGGCGAGTGGGCCGCCGCATCTACAACTGACTGATTGACTAATGGTATTGGCATGAAAACCATTTTTTGACTTAAAAATTTTGAAATCGGATTGAACACGAGAGTAAGTTCTAGTTTTTAAAGGAAAAAAATATTTAATATATGGTTGTTACTTCTTATCCATTTAGTCAGTCGATGAGTATAGTGGAGTGGGTACCCGATACCATTCCATCACCAGTAACTACATTAACTACCTTATCTAAAGACCACCACAATATCACAAAGAACATTTCAGATTCAAACATGATTAAAAGCTTAAAACAAAAATTAAAGAAAACATTTGTATTAGTAAAGCTGACAAGGTTAATTGCTTGGTAATACTTAACAAACAAGATTACTTAAACAAAGTAGAGAATTTCTTAAAGTCTGGTGACTTTACAAAACTCAAAAAAGATCCTACTTCAAAATTTGTTTCCAACCTTAAATCTACGCTCAAAGACCTTTCAGAAACTGTTAAATGTTTCGACCCACAAGCTTTCACACTAATACCCATGAATCCTTGCATACCTAGACTATACGGTCTACCTAACATACATAAAACTCAACCTTTTCCCATTAGACCAGTAGTTTCTTTTGTCAATTCACCTGTATCAATACTTTTAAAATGGCTTAATACAATTCTTAGACAACATTTAGATTTCATTAACAAATTTGCAATAAAAAACTCAATAGATCTTTGCTCCAAAATTAGAAATTTCCAAATTCCATCAGACACTATGCTTGTTTCATTTGACGTAGAGACTGTCCTAGATCAAAATTTCTTTCAATTTAATAATAATTTTTATTCACAAGACTCAGGTTTAGCAATGGGTTCTAATTTGTCACCTCGTTTAGCAGAAATATTCATGAATAACTTAGAAGATCAGTTTTTAAGTTCTTCTCCCTTTAAAGATCATTTTCTCTTTTGGTACAGATATGTAGATGACATAATTGTTTTATTCAAAGGATCTGATTCTAAACTGGATAACGCACTAGGCAACTTAAATTCTTTAAACCAATCCATTAAATTTACCCTTGAAATTGAAATCAATTCCCAAATTCCCTTTTTAGACTTGTTAATCACTAGAAATACTAATACTTTTAAATTTGACATTTATAGAAAACCTAGTATCACAGATTGCGTAATACCTTTTGACTCTTGTCACCCTGTTTCCCATAAATTTGCGGCTTTTCATTCCTTTTTCCACCGATTATTTTCTATACCACTATCAGATTCATCTTTTCAAACAGAACTTAACATTAAACAAATTGCTTCAAATAATGGATATTCTTTAAAAACTATAAATAAATTATACTATAGATACTACAACAAATTTAAATACACACACCACTTGGTTAAAAATCCTTCAGAAACAATTTCCTTTTCAAATTCACTAACATACTTTGGTGTCGTCTCAGAGAAATGTTTTAAAATACTTAAGAAAAACGGTTTTAAAGTTGCTTTTAAAACAAATAACAACTTATCTAGATTTTTTATTAGAAATAAAGATCCATTAGATTACAAATCATCATCAGGTGTATACAAATTAAACTGCTCTTCTTGTGAGTCATTCTACATAGGTCAGACAGGTCGCAAAATATCAGACCGTATTAAAGAACATTTCAGGCACATCTATAACAACACAGATCTTGATCCTCCACCATCAACACCTTCTTCTTTCGCCAATCATATATTAATAACTAAACATAGTTTTTCACCATCAAATTCCAAATTGATTCATAAATGCAATAAAGGCCGGAAATTAGATTTTCTTGAAACTTTGGAAATAAGGAAAGCCTTGAAACTGGAAAACAGATCTTGTTTAAATGAACAGAATAACTTCAATAATCCCATTATTAATTCACTATTTTAATTTTTCACCACTCAAACAAACTTACCAGATTCTCTTTCATCCATTTTTAATTTTTACATTTTATAAAATGTTGTTTTTACGAAATCTTTTAAAAATCATGTAACCCTTTGAAAACGTCAAATTTAATTCAAAATTACGTCAATGTCATAATTTTTTATATTCTTTAAGGTAAGAACCCCTCTGTAATTCAATTGTATCATTAATCTCTTGTTAAATTAGGGCTGATGATGGCAGTAGTGTTCTGCCGAAACATGTTCCATTTGTAATTTTACACTTATTAAAGTTTGTGGAGTTCGACTTAGATATATTTAAATTTTCATATAAATAATAATGTATTACCTTACAATAATTAATTATTTTATGCAGATTGTACAGTCACGGCCATGGAAGTTTAGCCGTCACTTTAATGTCAATTAAAAGAAAATGGATGTAGTCCAAGCTTTATTGTCATTATGATTGACTTTTTGAAATTGAAATCTAAAAATTTGTCACTGTTAGTGTTTTCATGCGAGTGAGTCAGTGTCAAAATGACAAGTCTTTGAAATAATAGAAAGTTAGGTTACGAATACCTAAGGGTCGCCATACATCTTATGACCATAAATGATAAGTGACGGCCAAAATTCCGTGATGTTACAAAACTGTACCTACATTGTCTTGATTTCATGTTGTGTAATTTAAAACTCAGTAATTACTTTTATACGCAATTTAAAACAATTTATTTTTAATAATATTAAGTACTATTAATTTTACAGTTAACAATCGTTTATTTTTAGTGAATTAAAAATATATACATACATATATTAATGATCATACTTAACAAAAAATTCCCTGAAAACAACACTTCATATATATTAAGACAACATAAATCGTTAAAAACTAGTTCAAGATTTTTTTGTTAATTTTTCTCAGGGATTCAAAAGTTTTTCTACTCCGCGACTCTAAGGGATCTACTTTTTTTTAATGTTTAAAAATCTAATCCGTACAAAAACTCGCAATCTACAAAATGAATGAACAAGTTCTTAAGGCTGATTCAAGTGAGACACCTTTTTTGTCACATATTGCACCGTTCTTTTTACAAGAATGGAATGTCTTATTATAAAATTTGATAAAATATTTCTCCATTTGTTCGACCTCAGAAATCCATTTTTTTTTGACGGCTGAATAAGACCACCAAAAGAAAGACTTTGTACCCATGAAGGCATACTATATGTATGCATATTTATTGCCTCTTCTTTAAAAGTGTATTGGCCCAAATATGGATGACTTTGCAGATTTCGTTTGGCCAAATACCCTGTAATATACATAAGTCCATCTGACTCCACCAATTTTCATAGAGACTCGACAGGCGATGTGTCGCTTGAACTTGTACTACTATCGTGATCAGGATTAATTGGACTAACATTCTCGAGTTCCTGAATATTTGGTGGGTCTACTGCAATGTCTATACTCCTTGCTTGTCCAATAAGTACTCTTCCACTTCACCTTCAGGATTCAATCCCACATTAGTATGAGCTTGCACTATACCAGGATTTTTACCAAAGAGGATCATGCGAATCCTATACAACGCGTTGAGTGGAGACGGATGATCATGTAGACCCCCCTCGAGTCTGCAACTGCAAATAGAAAATAATCTGCTGGTAATACATAATCTTGATTGTTAACCAACTGCAGAAAATAGCCAACATTTTTAGGTAATTCTTTATCATGACCAGGTTTGTAATGTAATAAAGCTGTGGCTGTGGTATTTGAAAATAATTTTGCTGGTAGTTTAACATTTTGCCTTTGAGTCCTCGTACAATTGAAATGTAACTCACTTAGTTTATGGCAAGAACTAATTTCAGAATTGCTTTCTTGCATTATTTCCTTACAGGTTCTTTATTTATGAGCGATCCATCACTAAGCCTAAAGCCACTATCCAGGAACCAATTCCTAATTAATTTTAGCAGATTTGGCATATCTGCAAAAAAATAAATTGATTCCTGTGTTATAGAATGTACATAAAAGATTTTGTTCATGTCAATTGCCAGCTCTTTCCATAACCCTTTAATAAATCCATTGTGACTTTTTTATCAAAGCCAATATATATTGGCTGCTTCCATTTATCAAAAAGTCCTCGTGCCATGATTATTTGCAAATATGAATGTGGACTTTGGATGTTTACTTCATCAAATGATAAAACAGTTGTTCTCTGGTAATTGTTCTTAATTTTTCCAGCAGTATTCATCACCCTCAAAACATCATGCTGTCCACTTCTGAAGAGTAGAAATTCCAGGGAGTGGGTGGTACTTCAATGTTGCCCTCAGATAAATATAGCAGCGTTTACCCAAATAGCGTAAATTGAATGCCCTGGACAGCTCTTCCTCAGTCCATCGTGCTCTACTTTTTTTTTCAATGCGATAGCAACTTGGTTAGATGTCAAAAAATCCTTCAAATTTTTTTTAGCTTTCTCTTCAAAAGACGATTCAGATTTTTCTTGTTCGACAAACTTATTCTTCAAAAGTGCATAATTTTCTTCTATTTGGCAAATTTTGTTTTTCAGAACTTCATTTTCTTTCTGCAGCATTTCTAACTTTTCCTTTAAACTAGAAACATCTTAATGATAAATTCTAGAAACGTCAGAGATGTCAACATTAACTTGTTGAGGGTCAACATTTTCTTGCAGTGGTTCAACTACATATGTAATTGAATTAAACGTTACCAAAATTTTAAAAGTGCTTTGATAAGATTCTCTAAAAAAAAATTTTGTAGAGCACGTTTTGAACGTTCTGTAGGATGTGCAACTTCAGTTGTTGTGCTAGGCAGAACCAATGACGGAATTGCTAAAAGATATTGATTCCCAACACGCTCGCCTACAAGCCATCCTCAAAATCATCTAGCTTGAGGTATTTACTACAAATGCGTTTGTTATCTGCTGAGAATTTATCCTTTTTGTAACATTTCCGTATCCATTGTTTTCTTATTGCTGGTTCTTTTGGAAAGGAAAAAAATCAAATGCTTTCTCCCATTTATTTGACCTTCTGCAAATTGCTTTTACATGTCGCTACACTGCATATTGTAACGCAGCGTGAGCCGGGCGGGTTCGAGGATTTAAAAAAATTTTAGTGCACACAGTAGTTAGTAACTTTTATTAAAAAGACTAACTTTTCACTATGTACAAACTTTCACGATAACACGCTGACCACTTGTTCACGATGCTACCAATACACTACTGTCCTGTTCCGTTGTTTGTTCCCTTCTTATACCCCTCCTGACGTTCTCGATTCCTTCTATTTCGGAAATAATGAGATCATTCTTTCGGCGCGATCGATTATTCCCGAAGAATGAGATCATCCTGTTTGTACGAGCGTCGTATAGTATGAGATCACCGCGACAGAATCTTCTAGGCTCATGAGAGCATCTTATGTGAACAATTATTCCCAGACGTTCTGATGTGGACTATTCCAGATTAATTACGTTACCATACGTGGTGAGATCATCATGACATCATACGCTTCCGATGCCGTCGCGCCGTCGTCTCAATATTTTCCCCTCAGGCATCTGATAAATTATTACAAGTTAGCATGAAATGTAATTTACAAAGGAAAGTAGTTGAAGTTACTTTGAGATCCAGAAAAAATCCAGTAAATTACTTCTTATTAACTATTGTTCTTTACACTATAAACCACTACCACTATTACTTAACTAACTTAATATTACACAACAGTAACTCTAAAAACTATAAAACACTAAACTGCAAAAGAAAAATACGAGAAAATTATATTAACTACACGTTTTCAGTCAAGAAATCATCAACAAATTCACATTAATTCAAATGACAAATGACAGTGACAAGCCGGGCAGGCGCGATGACGCGTCGTTTTAGAGTAAGTTAGTAGGCAACATTCTAACTTAAAGAACCTTGAACTGCATCCACCACACGCATGCTGCGTTCGGGATTGACGATCTTTTCACTCGATTAACACTTTTTTCTCCATGGCTGTTCGAGTATTGCCATTTTGATCAAAAAGAGTGGAGTGTTTGTTGTTCGGATTTGCACGGAGCGGTGTTGCCTCGAGCGCTAGTTTTTTTACGTGGTATGCTCCACGGGACCGCGGGTAGCTAAACTGTAGTACTGTACACCAGAAGTCAGCTGTGAAGTTTGGGGGAAGGACATAAAACGAATTCGGTGACCGAGTTACAGATTTATTATTTACAATATGTACAGCTATTTACACGTCTCGTCTGGTTCTTCGGTGACTGCTCGGTATCCCGGCTTTATTAGTTACACCGAATCAATAGGCTTACGGGAACGGGGACGAGAATGAGGGATCTCCCTCCTCTCTCTCTCTTTCTCTCTCGTAGTTTGCTCGATGTACGCTGTGACGACCGTGGCGACCGTCAGCGTAGGTAGACGTGGGCAGGAGGGGTGCAGGAGGCGGTGAACGGGTAGCAGGTGGTTCTCTACCTTCTTCTGACAGGGTCGGCTTTTCTTCTGGTCGACTGTCTTCGGTTCTTCTTCCACCACATCTTCCTGGGTTGGGTGGAGGACAGGATCTGCCTTTACTCGGGAGCGCAACGCCTTTTATAGACAAGTTGGTAGGGAGTCGATGATATCGGCCTCATGCGTGGAACGGAACGCGACGAGGTTGGGACTCCTATCGCCTTCCATGCGCGACGTGCTTCCTCACCGAACGGCGGCAGTTCTGGGCGTTGACGGGAACTCGAGAGGTCGGCATTGGGAGCGCGCTCCCTCACTGGTCATCGGAACACTAGAACGCTCCCGATACGGTATCGGAGTTGCTCGATTCACTCAACGTTGAATGAGGGAGTCCTATATTTTGACATAAGATTTACATTTACAAATAAGACAAGGCCTCTTCCCTGGAGGGTGGGCGTCACCTCCAGGGCGACTCAATTTTGTCCCATTTTCGTGGGACTTAAATAGGGAGTAATTTAAACATAAAAAAACGGACTTGAAAAGGATGACGACAATTTAACAGCAAACCGGATGATGAGAGAGGAGGCTTTTAGCGAAGATATGAAAGAGTTTGTTCGGAATTTGGAAAAGGAGGCAAAATTGCCGGGGAAGAGGAAGGCGAGCCTGCGGATGTCACTGTCGCCACCGAGGTGTTCGTCAGCCCCGGTATCGCCAAACATTGGTGTTGTCGACATTAAATGGGATGGGAACAGGCCGATGATGCAGAAGGCAAAAATTCCAAAAATTCAAGTGGGTGTATCTGCAGAAGTAGAAGCAAGGAGTGAAGGGGGGGGGGGGAGATGTCTGAGCCAAAGATGGCTCAGAAAATAAAGAAGGAAAACTTAAGAGACCGACTTTTGGCCCTAATCTCCACTCTTGAAGAGCAGGGCAAAGGATTCGTGAACAGAAAAGGTACACGAAGAAGGAGATGATGGAGGCGATTATTGCTGTGAGAAGTAACATCTCACAGCCAACAACGGAGCAGATGAAAGGCTTCATAGCAGGAAGCGTGAGAAGCCAGAAGTCATGAACTTAGAGGCAAACGACTATGACTGGCTGCAGACCAAAAACTGATAGGGCAAGAGTGGAACGCGACAGCCTATAAGGTGACACGAGTAGCTGGGGGCAACCTCTTGGATGCCACAAAAGATTGGGACTTAGCCCTCTGGTGCCATGAGGATGAGGTACCTACAAGATTACCCTGGCTGTATGATTGAGTCGGTCAGGGTAAGGAAGGGAAAGAACCTAATAAAGAAGGAAGAAAGGGCGGTTTTTAAAATAAAAACACCTGCCAGGCTCTCTTCTACTTCAAGACCGTCATGGTGGAGGAAGTGCGGAAGAAGGTTGCCATGGGAGTCCCGGAGGGGGTCGGAACCTCTGGCTTCAGGAAAATCGTGGAGTGCGGCCAAGGGTGGGTCCCAACAGCCGGCAGGCGAGGGAGCCAAACATTGTGCTCGTGGAGACGGGTGGCGACGCGGCTTCCTACGTCAGCCCATTGAAAACCTTTAGGAAGGACATGGAGGAGCTTGGTGTCATGGTCAAGACCGTCGGAAGGACCAAGGTGGAAACACATCAAGGTTGTCCTGGCAAGAGGTGGAGCGACGACGGCAAAGCTCAAAGAAGGAATGACCAAGGTCCTGAAAGGGGGAGCAAAAGTGAAAGTAGGCTCCGGGAGGACTGTCGTCGCCATCCGGAACTTGGACGCAGCGACTACGCCTAAGAAAGTAAGGGCGGCCCTCATTGAATCCGGAGCTGTTCAAGAGGGGAGTATGGCGGACATCAAAGTGTCCCTCAGATCCAGCCAGGGTGGTCAATGGGTCACGGTGTCTCTCCGGGAGGAAGAGACAAATGGACTCGTGGCGCTTGGTAGCGTAAAGGTAAGGTGGACGAGATGCCCTCTTAAACCCTTCCTCGCGCCGGCCAAGTGCTTCAACTGCCTGGGCTAGAGACACGTGGCCAGGAGTTGCAAGAAGAAGCGGGTGTAGCTGGGGGGCAAGTGTTTGAGGTGCTGACGGGATGGACACAGGGCACCAGAATGTTATTTTTTTCTTTAACTTTTAACGTTTAACTTCTAATGTGTTTTTCCTGTGTGTTCCTTTGCATACTCATATACAGGCTGTCCCATTTAAAACTCCCCAGTCCAGATTTCTCCGAATTGATTATTGTGATTGAAAAATTACGGTCAAAACTGCAAGATATTGAAAAGTAAGTGGTTAGTTGTAGAGAGGCCTTTAATACCTTTCAAATGAGGCATCACTCGACCCATAGTCCCATTTAAAATTTTGGGGCTAACAGCCCCCTCGCGAGGGCGAAATGCCGGAACTTGAAAGGAACCTGAGAAGATGTGCCCCTGGTAAACAAAATCGTCCTGTTCGAGGATTTTTCAATCTCAATAATCAATTCGGAGAAATCTGGACTGGGGAGTTTTAAACGGGACAGCCTGTTATTCCAACAAACTGTAGTGGATAAATTACAATTCAATGCTTTCAGGGATTTAGGCATCTTTTGCTTTTTTTTTAAATAATATTCAAATTTGTTGTTTTTTGGCTTATCATTATTTAACAATAAGCCCTTCAATGGTAACAAGGACGGGCACAGGGCTGACATCATGGCCTGTTCCGTCTACAAGAGGGCGGTCCAGGAGCTTCGGGACACTGCGGGTCATAATGGCGATTAGGATCCTGCAGGTAAACCTCGGGCGCAGGGCCCTCATAACGAACAAGCCTGAGATTCATCCTGTGTCCACATGCAGCAGTAGAGGCGGCTTAGTTCTTGCGGAAGGAGTGTAAGATATCTCTTGATGTGAACATCCTTCCGCAAAGGCGTCTAGAAGTGCCGCTAGCTGCTCACAGACACCATCTCCTATAGTCCGCACAAAGTTGGAAGTGACCGGCAGTAAAAAGTGCTGTTAACCACTGATGGGTTGAATGCTGGTGAATTCTTAATGTTGCACGTATAGAACTTGTAGTCTGTTTTAACTACGTTTATTTAAGGTTATTATTAATTACAAACGCAACTTAATTTGTATACGAACGGCGTTACGTAGCCGTCGTACTTGTGAGCTCTTACAAAACTATTTTCTAACACTAAAATTACATCCTTTATACAACATAGAACAATAAGCGTCCGGTGGTCGCAGGGCTCGGAATTCCCGATGGGTCCGATGGTCGGAAAATCCGGCTATTTGCATTCATAAGGCATAATAAAACCCAACCGGGTCGACAAAACGGCGACGACTATATCCGGCTTAGGTTCCGTTATGGGTGAATATCGTTTGGCTTTACGCAGTGACGGGGTATGGCAAATAGTGTGAGACAGACATTAACAGATCTAAGAAACCGATTGATTTATAGGTGGTTTGATACACATTTATATTTCGGTCAGCCATAATGCTAGGGAGTTTTGGTGACTTTAGCCAGTCTTTCCAGTATATTATGCAGTTAAATAATAATTGCACCACAATTATTGAAATTTTAGAGATTAAAATTTGAGAATCCACATTTCATTGTAAAGTTTCGTAAGACGTTATCGCTTTGATAACAAAAAAGTAAGAAATTATTACATTAAACAAGTATTATTTCGTACATATTACATAATAACATACTCTGAATCAGCTAACCTGATAGTTACGTCACTGTTTGTGGGGAAAGTGTACCATTAACTATTTTTTGCAATTTTCCAAAACGATGATGGAATCACTAATTTCGAAAAGTATATCGTTAACGAAATTATCGGCATAAAAAATTGCTGCGTCTAACCATGTACCCTATTTTCTCATTATAGGTGCACAGGTTCATCAGATGAATCTGAAAGTTGTGATGAAGACGAGTCCAAGGAAGATAGGAAAACCTTAATGTATTTCAAAAAAGGGGTAAGAACGTCGCTGTACGAACTAAGGAGAAACTACAAAATAAAACTATTTTAGACTAAACATTTATTTAGTAATATTATTGAGGTGGTTGGATTTGCCACATCCACATCGGTATGTCCTTTTCAAACTATCCAAATCATGATTGTGTTTTCAGCACTGTATCCAGCAAATTTTCACCTTGTGTCCTGTACGTTATTAATTCGGAGGTGCTCCCACGCAATTCAGCGAATATTACTACGACTAACACCTCTAACGTCAGTCTTCACTTTAACCTGTGGTGTACTTTCTTCTGATGTTTTCTCACAGTGTTCTTGCATTTAGCCTTATACTCGCATTCTTTACATGAAAACCACACACGCTCCTTTAAGTGTCGCTGTTTGTGTAATTTCAAATCTGTATTGTATTTAGTACTATAATCACATTGCTCACATGAAAACCACTGAATCTCATGTGATTTTAAGTGCTTTAATTTGTGTTTTTTTAAACTGTGCTTATATTTACACCTATAATCACATTGTTCACATGAAAACCATTCAATCTCATGTGATTTTAAGTGCTTCAGTTTGTGAATTTTTAAACTATGCTTATATCTACTCCTATAATCGCATTGTTCACATGAAAACCATTGATACTCATGTTTTTCTAAGTGTTTCAACTTATGTGTTTTGAGGGGGCGTTTATGCTTACTCCTATAGTTGCATTGCTTACATGAAAACCATTTAATCTCATGTTCTTTTAAGTGCGTTAGGTTATGCCCCTTTAAGTTATGCTTGTATTTAGTTCTGAACTCACATTGTTCACAGGAAAACCACTGAATCTCATGTGTTTCTAAATGTCTAAGCTTGTGTACTTTGAAGTTAGTCTTGTAATTAGTCCTATAATTGCAATGTTGGCATTCAAACCGCTTAGATTCACTTGTTCTGTCATTTAATAAACATACGCGTGTTAGATGCTTGTACCAATTGAGCATATCATTGGTTTCCCATTTACAATATTGACACTTGTAGTCCTGAATTTTTCTCGTCTCAATTTCTAAATGTAGGTGTCGCTCACGTATGTGTTGTTTGAGGGCCACTGTCATATAAGTTGTAAAGTTGCAATCTTCACAGCGGTAGATTTCCACATCACTGGTGTTACAGTTGAACGATTCGAGGCAAAAACGATGACGTTTCCCATGATTAGTGATGAAAAACATCGAACTGCTCTTCAGCTTACAGAAATAGCAGTGATGAACAATTATATTTTTCGAATTCAAATTAGCAATTTTTTCAGAATATTCCATCGCTGCCATTTATACGTTATCAATAGTTATCTGAAATTGTGTAAAATACATCAAATCAACGAAAAAAACGCACTGATATACTCACAATATTATTAATAGATCAGCTGATTCAACCCTAACCTCACAAAACATCCACAATACAGAATACCTCTGCACGAGAAATGAAAGTTGCTAGGTTGATGGTTGGCAACAAGATCAGCTCGCTCATGTGTTGAATGGCAAACTACTATCAAAGTCACCACGGCTTCCTAGATTAGAAAGGGACGGTGTCCCTTCTCGGCTGGTCGAGTTTGAAAAAAAAGCTGTTTCCGACAATGTACTGTACTGTACCTCCATCTATCGAATTTTTAACCGAACTTTTAACTGTTACTTTGACAGCGTCTTTCAAATCAAAAACGAACCGCCAAAGTAATGGACCCATTTACTGAATAGAAAAGGATAGTTGTCTGAACGGCAAAAATGCGGGACATTTGAAATTTTTTGACAGGCTCAGTACTAAACAGACCTTCTGCACATGTCAAAAAGTGACAGCAACGTCAGTTGTTGTTTAATTCTTCGGTATGCTTTCGATTTGAACAAAAGGGAACGAAGCAGTCACACACCATTTTGTTTTATTTATATATCTGATGCTTTTACGTTTGACCAAATTATTATTATTTACCAAATTAAATTTAGAAATGTCACTTGCCGTTCAGATGCGCGCGCAGCTTAGGTAAAAATACATGGGTCCATTATGGCAAATTAAACAGCAAAGATTTGTACAAATTAATATTAGATGTGTTAAAATTAGTTGATGATTGTGGATTTAAAATTATAAGAATAGTTGCTGATAACCATAAATATCATGTGGCCTTTTTTAAACATTTTGACTCATCCATAATTATAATCCTGGACTCAAGCTTCTGATAACCGCCCCCTTTTACATTATCGCCACATTTTGAATTTGAACATGAAATGAAATGTCAATAACGTCACCAAACGTCGAATTTGAAAATTTGAAACAAACCGCGAAATTGAAAAGTTTGGCCAGTGATCGTCAGACAATGAAAGAAAAAGCAGAACCTACGTTGTGTTATTTTTTTTATGACAAGCAATGGCGGAACATTCAACTTACCAAAAAAACAAACCAAACCCCAAATTCTTTGGATACATGGCGAGAGCTAATCAGGAGTGGAGCGTAAATTGATAACACAAAAATTATGGTTTCAAATGTTTATTCAGTTTGGACAACTTGAAGTGTCTTGAGTTTAGTGATTGCGTACTGTGGTTAACAATTTCTGGTGTCTTCGAATTAAGTTGGTACACATGATTTCATAATGTTAACAATAATGATTCCAAATAATAAATAACAACGGACAATTTAACATGGTTTCAACAGAGTAACAATTTAAGGAAAATAATAAACAATAATACAATTTAACAATTCTGCGGTACATGATGAGTGAGGTTAGATCAGCTAAATACATTCCACCCTTGAGCTTTTGCAGTTTACAGGAATTTAGAACTGACTGATACAATGAAATATCTGAGAGGGAAACACAAGAATATTGAAACGCGTGGAGTTATCAAAGTGGGGTGCATGTAAGTCGGAGAGTGATGGACCACAGGTAGATCCAATGGAAAGACTAAAGCGAAGCGAACAAGACAATTGTCTGTCAGTGAGGCCAGATTGTAGAGAGAGTTTACTATCATGGGGACAAAACTTGCACATCCAACGGACCAAGAGAAATGAGTTTATTACGGAATTTTCCTAGACATAGTTACGTTGGTCTTTCTGGGAAGCTTGTCCAAATCAAGTCCAAGTTAGCGGCACTTCCCTCGGGGACCATTTATGAAGCAAGCAGTTTGTTTAGTAGCCCGAATCCATACCGCAAACTCCAACCTGAGTTTGACTCAGAAGTTAACAGTGACTCCACTTCGCTTTACCCTGCCATCCCCAGGAGGACCTGTCAAGCAAGTTCGAAACCAACCCCCGTTTGACAAATGACCCCAGAAAGCAGCAGGTATTCACGTCTAGGACCGTATAAAATCTCGGCAGCAGTATTGCAACAACTACTACAACAATGTATGCTATTTGGTCGGTCTGTTGATTCAAAACATATACGGACACACAATATAAAAATAAAATATACAGTAACGCAACGTTTGGTTTGGAAGCCATTTTGACACGGATACAATGCGATGACATCAGCGGGCGCAACACGTAACGGGGCACAATATAACTACAAACATTACAAACATGCACAAACTACACTAAAAACCGATGTTTGGCTTCCACGGTGTCGATTAAGCGCTAGATGTCAGTTAACAGCGAACGACAAGGAATCGCAAGGGGCCGCAAAACAACGATAAGGCACCTTTTCAGAACTCCTGACATTCGGCGTGGCTTTTTGCCGCTGTTTGCCCTTTATTCATCGGTTCTTACTCAGTGTTGGTTAATTCGAGTCAACAGAGACAAAAGAGTTTTGTAACAACCGCAAACTGCTGTCGGCCTCATAGTGAAAGACAGGTAGTTATTAAAGGATTTATCTGAGTGGCAATCTAGTTAGGTTAAGTTAGAGAATCACTTTGTTTCAAATTGAACGCGCCTGTGGTTCGGACTCGGTAACTAGAAATCAACAACACATCTGAACTTTGTGAAATTGTCAACAATAACTAAAAACAAATTACAACAACGATTTTAGCAAGTTATTCGGGGTGCCTGTGACTCATCAGCTTGGAAATTTATGCTACTGCAGAGAAAAGAAGGGCTGAAGGCAACTGATACCAAATTCAGGGGCTCACGGAATACTTCCAGTAGTAATAGTGAAAATTAGTTTAAACAAAGGCTAGAATTCTTTACAAGACATGTAGGTGCAAAGTAGGAACGACTCCATTTTCAAGATGGCGAGTTTTATGACGTCCTAGCGTCCAAAATGGCGGCTAACGGTAAAATTTGAGATGGTTTTACCTAAAGATTTCCGACATGCACATGGAATAAAAGTCGGTCAATTCCCTGGCCTCTCCGGACGGCGAGCCGGAAGAAAAATATATAGCAAATGGTTACCTTATTTCCAGGAATACAATCACCTCACTTGGCTTGGGGACGCGACGGTGGAAATTTAACTGACTCGAACTAAACAAAAGCTGGAACTTGCGCGAGATGGATCTTCCTTTCGGAGTCGAACGAACGCGTACAACTTTTTAAAACAAAGGGAAGCTCAACGATGGAGATATAACTCTATGCTTTAACAAAATGGCGAATTTAGCGAACAAAATAGGGTGGTGTAACTTCAACGGAAGCAGAACACCCACTGCCGCCCTTTCAAGCGTGGTTCCTGGTTCCCACCAAAACTTCCGCCAGCTCCCTCTAGCGTATCCATCTCCGGCGGTAACGGTCGCTAAACGCTAGGCTGCCGTGGTATTTGCCATGCTTTGGCGGTGAACGGGTTGCAGCTCTCTTGGATGGTATTAATTTTTCTCGCGGAGGTTCCAGTTTTTGTTTAGTTCGAGTCAGTTAAATTTCCACCGTCGCGTCCCTAAGCCAAGTGAGATGATTGTATTCCTGGAAATAAGGTAACCATTTGCTCTATATTTTTCTTCCGACTCGCCGTCCGGAGAGGCCAGAAAATTGACCGACGTTTATTCCATGTGCATATCGGAAATCTTTAGGTAAAACCATCTCAAATTTTACCGTTAGCCGCCATTTTGGACGCTAGGACGTCATAAAACTCGCCATCTTGAAAATGGAGTCGTTCCTACTCTGCACCTACATGCCTTGTAAAGGATGCTAGCCTTTGTTTAAAATAATGTTCACTATTGCTACTGGAAGTCTTCCGTGAGCCCCTGAATTTCGTATCAGTTGCCTTAAGCCCTTCTTTTCTCTGCAGTAGCATAAATTACCAAGCTGATGAGTCACAGGCACCCCGAATAACTAGCTAAAATCGTTGTTGTAATTTGTTTTTAGTCATTGTTGTCAATTTCAAAAAGTTTAAATGTGTTGTTGACTTCTAGTTGTCGAGTACGAGCTCCAGGCGCGTTCAATTCAAAACAAAGTGATTCCCTAACTCAAATTAACTAGATTGCCACTCAGATAAATTTGTTAATAACTACCTGTCTTTCGCTATGAGGCCGACAGCAGCTTGCGGTTGTTACAAAGCTATTTTGGTCTCTGTTGACTTGAATTAACCAACTCCGTAAGACCTGAAGACAAAAGGTAAAAGCTGGCCACACGTCACACCTGAATGTCGGGGTTTTGAACGGTGCCTTATCGTTGTTTTGCGGCCCCTTGCGATTTCTTGTCGTTCGCTGTTAACTGACATCTAGCGCTAATTCGACATCGTGGAAGCCAAAGATCGGTTTTTAGTGTAGTTTGTGCATGTTGTAATGTTGTAGTTACATTGTGTCCCGTTACGTGTTGCGCCCGCTGATGTCATCGCATTGTATCCGTGTCAAAATGGCTTCCAAACCAAACGTTGCGTTACTGTATATTTGATTTATTGTGTTGTTTGTTCGTACATGTTTCGAGACAACAGAGCGACCAAATAGTGTTCAGTTCGTGGTCCGCGTTGCAGGCTGCTGTTAGGAGGAGTTAGGTGGCCCTACTTTCGGTGATACCTATGCCCATTGTCTCTTGGGTGCATAGGGGCCCAGAAAAAGGGAGTTGCCACTAATTCCTTGAACCTACGAAGTCAAAGTTGCGGCACTGTTTTCGAGTTACTGACTAATTGCTTACTTCACTAATCTTTAAAATACTAAATAACTAAAATAATAGTCCCTGAGAGAAGTGCCGTTAACTTGGGCTTGCTTTGGACAAGCCTCCAGAAAGATCAACATAACTATGTCTAGGAAAATTCCATAATAAACTCATTTCTCTTGGTCCGTTGGATGTACAAGTTTGTCCCCATGATAGTAAACTCTCTACCATCTGGCCCCACTGACAGACAATTGTCTGGGTCACTTCGCTTTAGTCTTTCCATTGGATCTACCTGTGGTCCACCACTCTCCGGCTTACATGCACTCCACTTTGATAACTCCACGCGTTTCAATATTCTGGTGTTTCCCTCTCAGATGTTTCATCGTATCAGTCAGTTGTAAATTCCTGTAAACTACGAAAGCTCAAGGGTGGAATGCATTTAGCTGATCTAACCTCACTCATCATGTACCGCAGGATTGTTAAATTGTATTATTGTTTATTATTTGCCTCAAATTGTTACTCTGTTGAAATCATGTAAAATTGTCTGTTGTTATTTATTATTTGGAATCATTATTGTTAACATTATGAAATCGCAAGTGTACCAACTTAATTCGAAGACACCAGAAATTGTTAACCACAGTACGCAATCACTAAACTCAAGACACTTCAAGTTGTTCAAACTGAATAAACATTTAAAACCATAATTTTTGTGTTATCAATTTACGCTCCACTCCTGATTAGCTCTCGCCATGTATCCAAAGAATTTGGGGTTTGTTTTGTTGGGTAAGTTTGAATGTACCGCCATTGCTTGTCTTGTCAAAAAAATAACACAATGTAGGGTTCTGCTTTTTCTTTCATTATCTGACGATCATTGGCCAACCTTTTCGATTTCGCGGTTTGTTTCAAATTTTCAAATTTGACGTTTGATGACGTCATTGACACTTCATTTCATGTTCAAATTCAAAATGTGGCGGTAATGCAAAGGAGGATTATCACAGAATTAAAGACCTTTTTCTGTTTAAAAATGCTAAATAGGATTTTTATTGAAAAACTGACAATGTTTTTGATTGTCCAATTGTTTAAACCTCAAAATCTTGTCAATCATTATGGGGGAGTACTGTAGCGCTCTCTACGGAATGCAAAAAAAGCCCTGACCTACAAACTCGACCAGCCGGAGAAGGGACACCGTCCCTTTCTAATCTAGGAAGCCGTAAAAGTCACAATCATAGCCAACAGGAGTGCTGTTCTTCACCCTTCGCGTCGACCTATACGCTAATCACGACCTTCTTGATAAATTTCACTTTAAACCGGCCTGTACATTGGCTAAGTCCTAGTGTTTCTCCACGAGCGCTGTCTACCCGGAAAAATCACGCGATTTTTTAAATTAGGAAATAATTAAACAAATAATATAGTGGAGTGCTCGCGGACGGCTAAGTCGCTCAGAAAACGATTCTGTGGGCCTTTCAATTCACTAAGCTGGAATTTTCAGGAATGAGAGCTAATGCCCTAAATGCATTACATATGAATTCGTCAAGAAATCGTCCTGTGCAAAAAAAAGTTATTAACAATTTTCGAGTTTTCGATATAGTGAGTTACTTGATACATGGTTTGATTTTTCTGATATTTTTTCAAAACATTCTCTGTAGCCCTTTGTCCAAAAATAAATAAACAGTTTTCGCAAAAGCATTGAGTTTCCCATCTTGTAGCAACTTTAAACTCATTTTTCTCGACTTTACGTCCGATAAAAAGTTATTACTTTTTGCCATTTTTGCCGTTTCTCACACGTTATCTCCAAATCTCAGCCCTAAATCAAAAAAAATTTCTCTTGTAAAACTATTGCCCCATTTATTGTGATTCCTACAGTACCACTTTCATATTTTTGTCGTAAATAATAAACTAGAAACAATTATAAATGTAGAGTGGTGTAAAATTTGGAAGCCTGGAGACCGCGCGAACCCCGATCACCCTCTCTCTCCCCACTGCGTCCTTCGCCCATCGTAATTGCATCAGGCAGGTTTTTAAAAATTATTCTTACGTGTTTATTCTGTTTAATATTTTTGATAATTTTGTGGATGCCAATACACAATTGCAGATCTCAAAGTAATAAATTTCAATAGGAATTAAAAAAAAACAATCACAATTTTTTTATTAAAGAATAAAACAAAATCAAACATATAAGAACAAAAATCAATATAGCATTTTCTTCTTCAATAATGGTTGTTGATGGGTGTGGACCTATGGACAAAAGCCTATACACGTTTTTTTTTTGTACAACTACACCATTTAACTTTGCACTAAAAGAAATTTGGTTATGTAATAGTTGAAATGAACAATTACGTCTATGCTTACCTTTTTACATTTGCATGCGTAATTAATTATGATGCTACCTCTGGAAACGGGTGTAAAGTTTGACAAACTGGAACTATCTTAGAGTTTATGGTTTTCCATTCATAGTCCAAATAGCTATATTATTATACATATTATATAAAATAATTATTAAATAATTTCGTCAAATTTAACTCCCAACTCATTTGAGAGTTTTTGGCACACTATAGATAAGTCTTTATCAACAGCCTTTACATTATGGATGGAAAACCCTTAACTCTAAGGTAGTTCCAATTTATCAAACTTTACACCCGTTTCTAGAGGTAACATTATTCCCAACAACATGTAAGTGTAAAAAAGATAAGCATAGATGTAATTGTTCAATTAAATATTACATAAACAAATTTTCTATATTGCAAAGCTAAATGGTGTAGTTGTACAAAAATAACATTATATGTATAGGCCCTTGTCCAAACACAACAACAACCATTATTGAAGAAAAAGATGATATTGATAGAAAGTAATTTTTGTTTTTATTTTGTTTGATTTGTTTCATGTTTTAATTAAAAATTGTCATTGTATTGTTAATTCCTATTGAAAAAAAGCAGTGTTATTTTGAAAGCTGTATCGAAATTATTCAACCAAAAAAGGCTAATAACTTTCATATAATATGTACTTATTCCTTCCAAAGTTTTCAATGACTATAAAGAAAAACGAATCTAAGAATTATTCTTTTCCAATATTTAAATTCCCATGTGAATATGTTTGGCATCCACAAAATTATCAAAAATATTAAACAGAATAAACACGTAAGAATAATTTCGTATATTTTTAAAAACCTGCCTGATGCAATTACGATGGGCGAAGGACGCAGTGGGGAGAGAGAGGGTGATCGGGGTTCGCGCGGTCTCCTCCAGACTTCCAAATTTTACACCATTCTACATTTATAATTGTTTCTAGTTTATTATTTACGACAAAAATATGAAAGTGGTACTGTAGGAATCACAATAAATGGGGCAATAGTTTTACAAGAGAACATTTTTTTGATTTAGGGCTGAAATTTGGAGATAACGTGTGAGAAACGGCAAAAATGGCATAAAGTAATTACTTTTCATCGGACGTAAAGTCGAGAAAAATGAGTTTAAAGTTGCTACAAGATGGGAAACTCAATGCTTTTGCGAAAACAGTTTATTTATTTTTGGCCAAAGGGCTACAGAGAATGTTTTGAAAAAATATCAGAAAAATCAAACCATGTATCAAGTAATTCACTATATCGAAAACTCGAAAATTGTTAATAACTTTTTTTTGCACAGGACGATTTCTTGACGAATTCATATGTAATGTATTTAGGGCATTGGCTTTCATTCCTAAAAATTTTAGCTTTGTGAATTGAAAGGCCCACAGGGTGACACATTTAAGCGAGACTGGCACTCTACTAATACTTCACATTTAATGGAATCAGATTGAGGGTACCTTTCGCTCACATTTAATTCTTTGAATTTTAGCATCTGTTGTAGATACTTTGTTCTTGTCTTGTGACTGTTTGTGTTACTTGTTTCAATATCTTCTTGTTCTGGTTGTTGTATTCATATTAATAATTCAACAAAATGCCGCGTATGCATAATAAATTCGTCGTGCCTTCATGTCAGGCTTCACCAGGGATTCAGGCAAAATTACATATTTTCAGTTGAATTTAACAATAATTGTAATAATTGTTTATACAGTACAAGAATTTATTGTGTTGCCTGAGAAAGCACTGGCATGTAATTTTCATTTCAATTCATAAAGAACATCATCGAGAAGAAAACACCTGATGTTTATTCTGATGCCTTACCTTCCTCATCCGTTACCTTTATTAAAGAAAAAAAACAAACTTATTCTTTACAATACCAGATAAGAAGGTTTCATTATGGATTCTGCTCTTCAGTATTTAGCAAGAAAAATTAGTTCTCATTTATGTTAAATACGAG
Source organism: Diaperis boleti (assembly GCA_963583935.1). Taxonomy (NCBI): domain Eukaryota; kingdom Metazoa; phylum Arthropoda; class Insecta; order Coleoptera; family Tenebrionidae; genus Diaperis; species Diaperis boleti. Next base: position 14,597,657 of record OY757242.1, read on the forward strand.
ATTGTATGTAACATATTACCTACTTAGAAAAATCACAAGCATTAGCCTTTATACTTATTTTTATAAATGCGAGCCGTTTTCTATTGTATACTAAAATACACTAGGTTTCATGAGTGATGGAACGAAAAATCAGTGAGGAATCTTATCTTTAAGAAACTTGACGCATCCTGATAAGTGGAAGCCATATCCGCAACAGAGATACTAAGCGGAAATGAAAACACTAAAACAGTCAATAGCAAGACTTAAAAAATAGGATATTTTGTAAAATAAAAACTACAAGATTTGCAAAGTTTAGTGAACAATTCAGAATACACGACCAATTAAACAAGATGCCTTGAAAAATGATCCACAATCATGCAGTATTTATTTTAGATCAAATTTTAAGTTACAACAAACTAAAGCCAAAATTTTCAGAAATGACCATTCGCCAGTATGTCATGTGGATGGTTCCTTCAACTAAAGGGTACGAATATTATATAGGAAATATTTCAGTTGAATTACCCTGCTTAGACGTACTGGAAGCACAAAACCGAGTTTTGAAATGACAGAATAAAAAGGAAACTGGAAGCAGAGGCAAGTTGTTTATCTCGTATTGAAAAAATGTGCAGCGTCATATGACATGGCAATTAAAGAAAAACTTCAGTAAAATAGAATGGAGGATAAATTCTATGGAGTTTAAAATATGTACATTATAGAGAAAACTGTTGGAAGTCAAAACATATTAGCCAACAAATGCTGTTTGGTTATTCATGGGTTTTCTACTAAGTACATAATTCTTGTTGGATACTTTTTTCACAAAAATTTGACAACTAAAATGCTTTTTGATCAGAAATTAAAGCAGCTGGATTGCTTGCAATTCATATTATTCCAGACAACCACAAATGTAATGTCGAATTGTTCAAGTTGTTTGGAAAGGGTGGTTTGAAAACCCATGTAAAACATCCATTACACAGCAACATGCTTCTCTTTCTGAGCTTTGACTATTGCCATGTTATAAAGAACTGTAGAAACATTTTTCTGGGCCACAACACGCACTCCAGTGAAGGAATTATTTCTTACTTGAAAACACTGTATGACCTACAAAAAAAACATGGTTATAAAGCCTCTTAAATTTTTAATGAAAAAACACCAGTTGTAAACTACGTTCTACCACATTTTAGACAGCCATGGTAACCCATTTTTTACACATTGAAGCTGTCACCTACCGCCTTTAAGCGGTAAAATAGTACAAAATTTTCTTCTTTAAGAAACGCGCAAAAAAAAGATCCTTTGTGATAAATATTGGAAGGCTGCGTTTGTAGCTAAAATGGCGGGAGATTAATACCCAAATCACAGTTTTATACAAATTTAAAAATTTAAACATTTTAGACGAAATTTGATTTATCAGGCACGTTGTAAATAATTTTTGTGAGACACCTTTTCAACCGTTATGTCCAAAATTGAGTCAAATCCCCCCCAAAAAAAAAATATAAAAGTTGCAAACATTTTGCATCAGCTTTGGCGATAATTTTATACAACTTCGATGGAGTGTGAAATTATAAAGTGAATCCTAAATTATAAGGAGGAAATAAGGTCTGGTTTTGACAAAATAGCCAAAATAAAACAGTACTTGACAGCTCCGACATCTTGCTTATTTTAGTTGAGCCTGCTGGTCACCATATTATGCGGTGGCGCTGTATAACAATTTGGCGGAAAATTTGTACAAATTCAAAGATTTACACACTTATATAGAATTTAAATGCGAAAGTTTGGATGGATGGATGTTTGTTGCTCAATCACGCCAGAACGGCTGAACGGATCTGGATGAAATTTGACACAGAGTATAATTTGGAATAGCACATAGGCTACTTTTGGCCCCGGAAAAATGTACGGTTCCCGTGGGATAGATTTGTTACAAGCTTTTATTTAACTTGCCTTGTTAGTATGTTAGTATGTGTGAGTCAAATCTTGCAAGCTAAATTAAGCCGGCCACACACTATGCGCACACGTGCGCGCACGTACGCGCATATGGGGCATGTGCGTATATGTGCACATAGTGTGTATGGTTCCACGTATCACGAAATGCGCCTAGATGTGGCATGCGTGGACGTTCGGATGGAAGTCGGTAAACGAAGCACACATCAAAGACATTTTTTGATGTGTGCTTAGTTTCCGAAATGCGCCTAGATGTGAAGTCGGTAAACGAAGCACACATCAAAGAGATACGTGGAGAACCACTTCTTGACATCAGATTGAGCTGAAATTTTTGATACGCCTTTAGTTTTGCTGACAATGCAATAAACAGACTCAATATTGTAATACTCTCAAAATGGCCGTCGCCACAAGATGGCAGATGATGTATTTTTAGTCAACCCCATTAATATGGGTATCAAATGAAAGGACTTGAAGAGTAGAAAACGAATTCAATATGGCCGCTGCTCCAAAATGGCGGATTACATTTTCTTTTCAACCCCTTTAATATGGGTGTCAAATGAAAGGCGTTAAAGAGTAGAAAACGATACAGCTAGTCACATCACACTAAATTCAATATGACCGCCGCTCCAAGATAGCGGATTATATTTTCTTTTCAACCCCCTTAATATGGGTGTCAAATGAAAGGGTTTGAAGAGTATAAAACGTTAAAGTTAATGACATCACACTAAATTCAATATGGTCGCCGCTCTAAAATTGCGGATTAATTTTTTTTTCAACCCCCTTAATATGGGTATCAAATGAAAGGGGTTGAAGAGTAGAAAACGATAAAGTTAGTGTCATCACACTAAGTTCAATATGGCCACGAAAAATTTTAAAAAGTCGAAAAAAAATAGTAAAACAAGCTTTTATTTAAATGCTCTGCAAAGAAGAAAATAAACTTTGAAATAAATCAAACCAAAGCAAACCCATAATTTGTTACATCATCCAATTGCATATGATATAAAAGCTTGTCGCGAGATTTCCGTGTGTAAATTTCTTTTATAGATAAATACAATTTCTACTTAGAATTACATACTTTCAAAATAATATAAATTCTTGCGACAAGCTTTTATCTACGTATATCATATGGAATTGTATGATGTAACAAAATTATGGGTTTGCTTTGGTTTAATTTATTTCAAAGTTTATTTTCTTCTTTTCAGAGAATTTAAATAAAAGCTTGTTTTTAAAAATATTTTTTTACTATTTTTTTTTGTTTTTCACAGAGCAAGGGATCGACATGATTTTTGCATAGTGTATGCATAATGAATGCGGATGAATGAGAGTAGTAGGTATTATCAGGTATTACAGCGTCGACGGTTCAGATGGTTCAATATACGGATTTGTTTTGTATCTAGGCATACTTGCGAAACTCATTATCCAACGGTGTAAGATTTTTGTACGAGGTAAGCGCGTAACTCAACACGAACCAGACACGAACCCGAAAAATGCAATATATAAGTGGGGGGATATTTGAGACCGGGAGTCCACGCAAATTAGACGAAAAAACGACGAATAGAAGAAATAATTTATGAAGTTTTTAAAATTTTGGTTATGAGCTCCCAACAATGACCGAAATAAAGATCCGAAGAAATCCCACCTCCCCGGGAGGAGCTTCATCCCCTTTTGCCCAAAAAAGCGCCCCCAGAAACTTTTCCCCATATTTCTCCTAAACGGTAACTCCACGCACAATTCTTTTTCAATGTTTATTTGTGTCGAATAGACTTTACGGAGTGTTAAACGGCTCTTCGAAAATAAACAACAATATTTGTTCAACATATTATAACATCCATAAAATTCAAATTTTAGTTACTTATATTTATGTCTAGTGTATTTATTAAAGAACAATTCCACGTCTTTACAATAAGTCTACATCCGTTATTGGCAGAAGATGAGTCATTGACCTACAATGCAAATTTAAGAGACCGGGTTCCAAACACAGGTGCAAATGAAAGTCAAGAGCAACGCACTCTGGTACTCGAACCCAGCACCCTTCGATTAGATGTCGAAAGCTCTTATCCAGTTAAGCCATTCGAGCTTATACATATTTGAACCTTGGGCTGAATCGATTTTTCGGGTCTACCGATTCAGCCCATTGTATATTTGGTAGGTTTGAGAATAGGTCGTAAAGTATTTTTCACATGGACATGGGGGCCCAGGAGCCCCCCTTAGGCTGCACCGATTTTTCGGGTCGACTGATTTTTATGTTTTTTTTTGTTTGTTTATTTGGTATTTATGAGGATAGGTAGTAAACTATATTTCACATGGGGATGGGGGCCCAGGGGGTCCCCTTGGGTTGGACCGAGTTTTATGATATTTGATTTGTTGGATTTGTCTCCGTCCCGAATAGCAGAATAACTATTAAAACATGGATATGGGAGTCCAGGAGCGTCCTCTTGGGTTTCAAGCCTAAAGTTCAGCTGAAAAATCGAAAAATTAAAAATAGCAAATTTTGTATGGGAATCGCTACTTCAGATTACTTTTAATTGATGGCGTTCGTGGTAGAACTATCAGACAAAATACAAAACTGTAATTTCTTCTTGAATCGCTACTTCGGATTACTTTTAATAGAACGCTATAGTATGTAATACGAAGTTCAGCGGGTCAGATAGTATCTATATTATGTTGTGGGGAAAAATGTGGAAAACACATTCAAGCCTAAATTTATGTAATAAAAATAAAATGGTGTTCGTTGGTAAGTGCATCACTTGAGAACAGGTAGACCGATCTGGATATTTTTTTTTTTTTAGTATTCGTAATAGTTCAAATAAGGTTTTTCAGGAAATACAATTTGGAAAAGCTTCCCGGGAAATTGTAAAATTCGGAAAAAACTGAGTGTTTTTTTTTCTGTAATTTTTGTATGAACTCGGCACCATATCTCAGGATTCGAACGATTTAATTTTGTTCGTTATGATCCTGGAAAAGTTTTCAACAGTAATAGCACGAGAGGTCAAAATGTTGACTAATGAGATGTTTCAATTTCAAAATAAACAGCCAATCGGACAATTATTTTAGTGGTAATTTTTCGCCAAGCTTTGTTCCAACGGCAATTTTTACAATTTACAAGGAAAATTGTTGAGGTCTAAATATCGCCGCCAATTTTTGCTCTGCAGATTGATTCGTCTCTGTTGCTTGAGAAAATAATGACTCGTGCAAGCACTCGTCATTATTTTCGTCGCAACAGAAACTCGTATCTGAATAGCAAAAATTATTGTCGGCAATATTTTGACCTCTCGTGCTATTACTACTACTAACTGAGGATAGGAAAAAGTTTTTTTTGGATGGCCTCCCTTTCGTGAAAATCCGAAAATGTGAAAAAAAGCACACCCAATGTAAAATTGAGCGTGCAAATGCGAAAACCACACAGCACACGACTGAAAACAAGTTTCTGTAAACACATACATAAACAAAGCATCCGATACGGCAAATTGCATTTCAATCAAAAATAATCTCATTCCGTCGAGTTGATAACGTGTCCGAGTAAGCCCGATGGCTGCCGAAGTGTGAGGACGATTAGGGAATTGAATAATTAAAGAATTTTGCGTTTGGTCGCCATCTAGTGACCAATTTAAATCCATAGTTCTCAACATGGCCGTTGTGGCGTAGGGACGCCCGCTTAACTGTCTTTGAATAAGTTTCTAAGATATAATAATGACCAATTTAAAGACACTCGAAGGCGCACCATTTCGTGGTATAAATAGTAAGCATCTCAGTTGCCTATTTACCTTGTCAATTTACAATGTCACTCAATCTAAAAATGTTAATTTATTGCGATTATTACTCTCATAAAATACAATAATATGGCAAAATGGGTGAAGTCATTGAACTAAAAGTAAAACACGTCAAGAATAAGATAATGAAAAAGTTAAGGTAAGTCTAAAAACACTCGAAAAACATAACCTCTCTCATATTTTTAGGAATTGTGCCCTATTTATGCTTTTTATGCATTCCTACAACTCCCGTATTCTTTTGGGCAAAATCCGCGTCCGTCACACTATCCTGCACCTATCTTTATGTCAATAATGTGAATGTAACTTCGGTGCCACGATAATTTTTGTGAAATGGGGGCGAAAAAGTTGTATACATTATGTGTGTGGTAGGTATTTTACATCACTCAGTTTTATTAAAACACTCCGCTGCGCGTCGTGTTTCAATATTAAAACTTCGTGATGTAAAATTGAACCTACCACACTTATAATGTAATATACTATTACCTCCGTAGAGCTGTGGAAATACTTGCACCCCCTGTAACAACTGCTTTAAATTATTTAGCCATACATCACAAAGACAAAGTTCTCATGATCTGAAGCAACAATCAAATTCTTGGAGATGATGTATGCCTTTTTCCAACTGCATGATGTAAGTGATCAAACACAATATCTAAGACAGATCAAAACTGTGCACCTAATTTGGCTGTATTGGCTTTAAAATGGAGTTTCACATTGTGTAAATAACATTCAATTACCCTGAAAAAAATAATAGGAGAGGATTAACACAAGAAACGGCCTTAAAATTTACCGCAAAAAACACTTCAGAGTGTATCCAGTATTTACTTAAAGATGTTGGAGTTTATTATGTTCTGACAGGAGGATGTCGTTCTAATGCTCTTGAAGCCATGTTCAGCACTCTTTGTATGAGGTGTGGTTTCCAAGATACCACTGATGCCCAAGCTGCTCACCATGCCATAAAAAGAATAATAATTTGTGGTCTTGTACAGACAGCCACTTCTATAAATGTGTCAGAACCTTGTAATTTTTTAAGCCAAATCGGTCACCTCCATGAACTTGAAGCTGAAAACAATACTCAGATTCATTTAAGAACAAATAAACATTCAGGAACAAATTCTTAGAATTCAAAATTTTGAAATTTTTTGATTTAACGTAACGTATGATAGAATCTGCGTCTGTAGCATTTCTGGAAGGCTACATTCTATGAACAATTCAAGAAAGAGTAATTTGTAAAGCTTACCTGAATAATTTACCAAGAGATACTGGCAATAATTCTCTGGTGGCCCTCATATATATACAAGACCCTTAGATACCCCCCAGTTATGTTTACTTGTTTGATAAATAAAATTTTTGAAGGTATGAAAAATTGTAAAATACGTACCTGTAGGATGTAGCCCACGAATAACTGTTACATACCTAATTAAGGAATGCGTTGTTTACTTCAGAGTTTTTTCTTTGCAAGGAAGAAAAGCACAAACATTAGATTGTGGACATTCTCTTAGAAAGATTGTTCGAAAGTTTGTGCGGTAACGGTCAAATGTAAAAATTTAAATTGCGGCGCAAAACCGCCGGGTAAGTAGCGCCCTCTGTACAATAATTTACTTCAAAAAAAAATCAATGCAATTTTGAAGAATGGTACAGGCCGGTTGAAAGAGAAAATTTATCAAGAAGGTCGTGACGCTAGTTTAGTAAATACGTCACGCCTTCCGGTAGGGTGCGCCACTGGGTATCAACAAATCAAGCATCCATAAGGTTTAGCACGTGCGAAAACTAAAATCTGTAAAAAGTGATCTTTTAAGAAGTGAAAAGGTATGTATTCTATCGGTATAATGCTCCTATTTATGTTACTGAGCTTTTTTTATTAAAAACATTTATGAAACATTAAGAATCCTTGATTGTCTTATATTATGACATAACCTAACTTATTCGTATCATTCAATTTTTGATTCTGTTAGTACTTGTAAATATTTTTTATGATGGTTATATACTTAAGCTTTACTCCATGCTGAATTTTGCACAAGACATTATTATTGTCGTTGTGTAATAATATATATTATAGTTACAAAATTACTTAATAATAGTTTCGAATAATTATTGTTGTTTTTCTTTAGTAAATGGAAGGAAATGATGCGATTAATTTTTTTTTAATTGCAAAGTGTTTAAAGAACAATTGGAAACAATTGCAAAGAGGTGAAAATGCCTACACCAGTGGACATCTAAGAACAATGCAGTTTGACGCAGACACGCAGCCGGCTCACTTGCAAGGTGAAGTCTAAACCAGCATGAAGAAGAAAGTGTATAAAGTTAAGGTAATTGATTTTGTTTAAATAAGTATTTAAATCAGATAAAATTCTTGTTTTAGGTGTACAATCATTTGTGTTGTGATGGAGTGGAGTGATGGAGTAGTTTCCACAAACTGTACATGTCCGAGGGGTCAAGCACTTTGCCACCATATTGAAACCTCATTATTTTAAGTTTAGCGATTCTTATAATAAAATGAAAGTCAAATTCGCGGCTCAGCAATTGAGTCGTTTGGTGGTTTTGGCCCTGGATGAAACTTTTAGCTATCCCAATCGTTTACCGCCAGAAGCACGTCACGCTGCCGAATTTGTCATGTTAATTGATAAATTATTCGATTCATTGGACTTGGTTACAGAATTTCCTCCTGATGGTAAACTGGAAAGATAAACAATTCTGGAAAGATGTTCTTAACAAAATTTGTTAATTTGAGCACGGGAAAAGACGTGACTTCCCAATTTCAGTTTGTAAAAGGGTGGCAAATTACGATTAGGGCCATGATCAACATCTGGACAAAAGTTCAAAATTTTGGGTTTGATTTATTATTTATGTCCTCGACATTTTAATCAAGACCCTCTCGAAAATTTATTTTTATGCATTCGGCAATATGGCATTAGCAACACTAATCCTAATTGCCACCAGTTTACCGCTGCTTTGGAAGCGTGCGTTATTATAAATAATTTAAAATTACCAAATTACGGCAATTCAGATGGAGGTTTGTTGTTAGATAATCTACGTTCGTTTTTGGAGCCAAATCCTCAACTTTCCAGTGATAGTTGCCGGAATGCTTGTGCAACTGTATCTGGGACGGAGTGGGATATTGTTCTTGAAAATTTATGGATATATTTCCAGAAAAATGAAAAGGCCTGAGTGTCCTGCCTGTAAATCAGCTCTAGAATCAAACGTATTTTTAGAATCACATTCATGGATTCGAGCTAAAGAAACTGACGTTCAGCAAAGCAATTTACCCAAGCAGTTCGTTCATTTCACTTGTTGAGCAAACACATCAGCTGCTTTTAAGATTTCTTGGATCTTGTGGACACCAATTAGGTTTTCGGGAGCTTTTTATGGAAAAAATTGACTTGAGGTACTTTCATTGTCAGGAACATGCAGCTGATTTGTGTAACTCATTTTTGGACTTTTCGGTGCCACTTCTCATTTACAAATTTGTTAATGATGAAAATAGCAACCGTAAAAGGCCATTAACTTTAGATTCTTCTATGCATGCCAAGAAAATGAAAGAGCTTTTGTCGTAGCCTAGGTATTTTTTTTTTTTTAATTTTATTATTTCGTTTATTTTTCTTATTATCGTTTTCTTCGGTTTTAGATTATTATTTTGTTGTTTGTTTTTTAATACGTTTTAGTTTATTTTGTTTTGTTGAATGACATTATTTTGTTGTTTTTGAGATTCCTAGTAGGGGTTGCTTTTGTTTATCCCATTAGGAATTCCTTCTTTCAGAAATTATGTTTTTTTGTTACTCCTATGAGGAATTTGTTATTTTATTTTAGAATTTTTATTTAGTTTATTTTAGAAATTTTTATTTATTATCTTTTAGATTTTTTTATGTATTTTCTTTTCGAATTTTTTATTTGTTGGGGTGCAGCGTAGACTAGCCTCCTCGTGGTGCGTTCTGGACAACGTGACTTGTCACGGCTAAATAGTCTACAACCAGAAACAACAGGACATCAACTCATGGAGGAGTTATAGTGGGATATCTGTCCAGAACAGAAAAATAGTGCTTTGTATGTAATATATATTTGAATGAATTTTTATATGTGTAATATATTGCAGTTCATATAGTTAACATTAATTTATGTACAAAATATGAAAATAAATATTTTTTGTTGCAGAAGTATGTTGGTGTTTATTTATTTTTTTAAATAAAAATAAGCAACACTGAAATTTGTAGAAAATAGTTACAAAAGAGGCCGATTTTTAAAAAATGCGTCAAGATGTACCTGTTTTCTAAAAATTTCGGTGTGCGAATAAAATACGAAACTCTATTTAAATATACCGCCACTTGGCACCCCGATCTGTCATGGGCATCGAAAAATAGTTTGCCATCAGTTAGCATGCGCGTATCACTTCTTTTATGGTTTACTGTTTTGTGATTCTACCTCTGTCACGACTGCATTTTCAGAACTTATGTGACTTCAAACAAAAAGAAATGAAAGCTACAAGTGTCAAAATTGTGATTGCTGGTTTCCTAATTCTCTATGTTCATTTGGTACCAGCATGTGACACGCCAATGTTTATTGAATGAATTTGAATGGTTTAAGTGATATTGCAGAACTGAATACAAACGTGTTTTAAAATCGCACAAGCCTGAAACACATCAAAGATTTCAAAGAAATTCTTATCGTAACGTAGCCTGAGCCGGGCGGGTTCGATTCTGGTGCACACCGTAATTACTAACTTTTATTTAAAAAAAAACACTAACGTTTCACTATGTACAAACTTTCACGATAACACGCTGACCTGACCGACTTGTTCACGATGCTACTAATACACTGTCTTGTTCCGTCGTTCGTTCCCTTCTTATACCCCTACTGGCGTTCTCGATTCTTTCTATTCCGGGAATAATGAGATCATTCTTTCGGCGCGATAGAATATTCTTGAAGGGTGAGATCATTCTCTTTGTGCGAGCGACGTATAGTATGAGATCACCGCGACAGAATCTTCTAGGCTGATGACGGCATCATATGTGAACAATCATTCCCAGACGTTCTCATGGTCTGTGGACTGTTCTATATTAATCACGTTACCATATTTTATGTGGTGACATCATCCGCTTCTGGTGCCGTCGCGCCGTCGTCTCACTGCCCCCCTTTAAAGATTATTCGTACCGAACAATCTACTTCAATCCATTTCCAAAACTTCTTCTTTGACAACTTCTTGAATTTCTAGAACTTTTCTTTCCACAACTTGAACCTTCTCTTCCACGTCTCTCCAAGTGTTTTGTAAAATGTCAAGCTGTCCGAAAATTCTCTTCTGCTCCTCTTGTCGTCGATTTTCTTGTTCTTCTTTTTCTGTGTGGAGTTGTTTCAGAAATTCCATTTGTTCTTGCTTTTCTTCTTGTCGCCTCTTTTTTTGCTCTTCTTTTTCTTCTTGTCGTCGCTTTTCTAGTTGTTCTAAAAGTGCTATTTGTTCTTTCTTTTCTTCTTGTCGTCTCTTTTCTTCTTCTTCTCTTTATTCTTGTCGTCTCTTTTCTAATTGTTCTAGAAGAAAGGCCATTTGTTCTTTTAGAGCCTCCATGGTTTTACTTCTCGTGACTTTTCACGGAGGTTGCTTTGACATGCGTCACGTACCGGTTAGTTCGATTTTTTTTGAACGTTCGCTTCTTTAAATCCCACTTCTGACACTAGTGTAACGCAGCCTGAGCCGGGCGGGTTCGAGGATTTAAAGAAATTCTAGTGCACACAGTAGTTAGTAACTTTTATTAAAAAGACTAACTTTTCACTATGTACAAACTTTCACGATAACAGCTGACCACTTGTTCACGATGCTACCAATACACTTCTTCTACTGGCGATCTCGATTCTTTCTATTCCGAGAATAATGAGATCATCCTTTCGGCGCGATCGAATATTCTTGAAGGGTGAGATCATCCTCTTTGTACGAGCCACGTATAGTATGAGATCACTGCGACAGAATCTTCTAGGCTGATGACGGCATCTTATAAGAACATTCATTCCCAGACGTTCTCATGGTCTGTGGACTGTTCTAGATAAATCACGTTACCATATGTGGTGACATCATGACATTATCCGCTTCCGGTGCCGTCGCGCCGTCGTCTCATTATGTTTACATGCAATGATATTTTACTTGTACATATAAACAAATATGTTGTGACATTATACCATTTCCACCGAACAGATGGAATCATAAACTGGCGTGATCTTCAAGTGATTTTTTGATGATGGTTCGTTATTAGTGGGCACGTGGTACCGACAGGGTAGCGAGCCTCGTTTACACAGTCAAAATTTTTGAGTTTCAGTTTTACTCTATGTATGTATATTCTTTACAAATTGTTTTGTTTTTTTCCTTTATTTTTTTAAATCGCATTTCTGTCGCGTTTATTCTACTTTTGTTCCTTTTGGTAACGTTAACATGTTGGGTTAGTTTCTCTTCATAATTCGCTTCCTACTAGCTTCGTCTAATACAAATGAAGCTAAGAGCTAAAAAAGCTTCTTGACTCAGATCTATACTCCGTAGGTTCTTAGTTTAGTGTTCTTATACTAGGGGTGCCGAGGGTATAGATTTCCTATAGATAAAAAATTAAAACGTAAAATTATCTATGTGTGAGTAAGTGCAAACATAGACCTAAATATGGAGTACATGAAAATATTTAACTCGAATTTCACACTGTATATTCATGTCTTCTTTTGTTAGATGACTGTATCGTTACGGTGTTGATTTAACAAAAATTAGTTCAATTATATTCAAACAAAGAGCGGAGATTTCCGCAGACTCTGACTTATTTAAAAACCCCACAAAAATCGTAGGAATGGCGGCGAGTGAATCAGTAATCCCTTTATCGCAACATTCGACCATCTTGAGTTATGCCATTTAGTTTTCGGTAATCTATGTAAAGTCTATAAACTCCGTTGAGCTTCATTACGAGAATAGCGGCACTGGCATAAGGCGAGTTTGATGGTTCTATGATGCCCGCATAATTCGTAAATCTTTCCTCGTATTTTAAATAGGCTGATGTGATGTCAACTAAATAGAAAACGATGATTTATGACAGGCTGTTCTATAATTATATCAAGATTTTCCATGCTTGTATTTATCACTACTAATTTTGCCATAAGAGATATTGTAACGAAGTTACCAAATTTCGGAGTTCGAATACAGCCGCCTGGACACCGCTACAACCGCTCCACTCGTCGCTGCTTAGCTGGCCGCCGCTCCGTTGTTTGGCCAACGCCCAACGCCACGCGCTCTCCTTCGCACCGAAAAAAAAATTCCCGGCATCGGATTGGGATGGTTCTTGAGCGCGCTCCTGATACCGCCCTCCGGGAGTTTCTACGTTGCCCGGAACAGCCGCCGCTTAATTGGGAAGACGACGCAGCGAAAAGGCCTTGAGTCTACCACTCTGCGCTACGTTCCACGCACCAAGCCGAGATCACCGTCTCCGCTCCAACTTCTCAGTTGTGTGTCCGCCATCTTCCGGGAAAAAAGTTGCAGTCGACTCAGTCCTGGAAGAAGTGGATTCCGTGCGAAGTACTGTGTACCGTCCCGTATAAGCACGCGTGCAAATATTCTAAATAGTCGTACACAGGGTGAATAATAAACAGTTGTATACCGGGTGAACCATAAAATCTGTCAATCTGTTACTGTGTGCCGACCCATTTAAATAGTGTAAATAGCTGTACATACGGTAAAGAATAAAAGCTGTAACACCGTGCCGCACTTATTTTCCCTCCCGCCAAGCTAGACAGCTGACCGCTGGCGTACCGTACTCAAGTGGAGCATACCATAAACAAATCTATATTATCCCACAAGCCCTATAATGTAAATTTATAAACCAGAAGAATGTCGATAAATCAAAGTGGAGTAAATTTATAATAAAATTTAAATATATTCAAGTCGGACTCCACAAACTTTAATAAACGTAAAATTACAATGGAAACATGTTTCATCTATAACAACACAGATCAAAATCTTCCTCCATCAACACCTTCGTCTTTTGCTAATCATATATTAATAACGAAACATAGTTTTTCACCATCAAATTCCAAATTGATTCACAAATGCAATAAAGGCCGGAAATTAGATTTTCTTGGGACTTTGGAAATAAGGAAAGCCTTGAAGCTGGAAGACAGGTCTTGTTTAAACGAACAGAAAATAACTTCAATAATCCCATTATCAATTCACTATTTTAATTTTTCCAATCGATTTTTAACTTTTCATTCAACATTATTTTAACCTCAAATGCTAACTTCTCTCACTTGTAATGATTTAATTATTTATCACCTTTTCTACCACTCAAACAAACTTACCAGATTCTCCTTGATCCGTTTTTAATTTTTACATTTTATAAAATGTTGTTTTTACCCAATCTTTTAAAATCATGTAACCTTTTCAAAACGTCAAATTTAATAATTTCAAATTAACGTCAGCATTTTAAATATTCTTTAAGGTAAGAACGCCTCTGTAATCTATTAATTCTATCATTAATCTCTTGTAAAATTAGGGCTGGTGATGGGGTAGTTTTCTCCCGAAACATGTTCCAATTGTAATTTTACTTTTGTTAAAGTTTGTGGAGTTCGACTTGAATATATTTAAATTTTAATGTAAATTTAACAATGGAAAAATGAAACTGCACAATATTTAAATATAAATGATGACAAAATTAAAGGTGAGAATTGAACAAATTATTTAAATGTAAAAGATGACCCAATTTAACGTGCTAAATTGAACAAAATTATTAGATATAAAAGACGACAAAATTTAACGTGTTGTACAATAGAACAAACTAGCAACGAACGTTGACAAAAAATTGTAACTATTTACTTATTTAATTTTTATTCTGTTTACGATGTCTCTCGCTGTCTGGAGTTGACTGAAAACGAAGAAAAGCAGTTTTTATGAACTGGTGGTGGCACTGCCAAAATTGATTAAGGAACAATTAAGCCTCCAAAGTGAGATATCCCCAAAATAGACCTGTAAAATGCAACGGTTGACAACGCGCTGAAGCTGGCGTGGCTAAAAAAGACGGTTGGCGTCCCTGGTGGAGGGAGGAAGAAGGACCGGCGGCCATTACATTCATTCAGACTTTAACGTTAGAAGTAACCAGAAGTAACTAACGCGTAATTTTTTGTTTTTATCTGATTTTATTCCACTATGAGTTTGCTGAAAATTCACGTTACCAGAAGGATCGGTTGAATTCAAATTAAAAATCGCGTGTGTGGTGCCGCCCGAAGTATTTACAGGTAACCTTTTTATTTTATCTATTTTTTTTTGTCCTTCTCCGGCGTTTGTTCCACCTGCATACTAGAAACTCCTAGATAAAAGCTTTTCAATTTTTACCGTTGCCCGGACACTCTTTGTCAGCGTCACTAATAAAATGGTCCCCAGGGTGGAAAGCTATTAGTCACCTCTTTGTTGTTAGCTCTTGTTAAAATAATATCCACTACTGCTAGTCAAACCTGGATAAATCATAGCACCAAGCCTAATGTTGGGGTTCTGAATAGTGTCTTATCTTTATGTTGTGTTACACCCTTGCGATTTCCGATTCCGTCGTTCGCATGTAACCGACATCTAGCTATTTTAGACACCGGGAAGCCAAATTTCGGTATCTAGTCTTTTTGCTTTTTGCATGTATGTTGCTTCGTTGCGCCCGCTAGATGTCGACCCGTCGCAATCGTTTCAAAATGGCTTCCAAAGAAAACATTGCGTTACTGTATATTTTATTATGTTTGTCTGTACAAGTATTGAGGCAACAGATAGACCAAATAGCATTCAGTTGGTGGTACGCGTTGCTGGCCTCAACATTATACAGATTCTTTCGTACTTGAGTTTTAACTTCTTCTGCGTCCTTTTTCCTGTGTACCAACAATCGTCATCAACGTCTCAAAATTTCTTGCATTTATTCCCTTAGATGTAAGTCTTCGTGAGTAACGATTTCTAGGGCAGTCTTTCACAGCGTCTCGCATGGAACGACAGAGTGGCAGCGAACACTTCTGGACATGCTGACGTTGGTGGGTGCTGGTCTGTTTCGACGGTTACAAGCGTAGTACCTACCCATATTTTCCGCGAACGAAACACTCAATCCGCGGCTTTTTGTTAGGTGTCTTCAACGACTTAACATCCTTTAGTGGCGGTTGGTAATTGTCTATCGGTACGATGAACCCAGCATACAACATGTCCGGTGACGTGCACTGAAAAGCCCTGGCGTTGGCTTGACGTTCCAGTGGAAGTCAACGAATTATGCATTAAATTGTTGCCTCGTTGTCTGATCGGCACTGTTGCGTAAGAATTAGCTAGCATGGTAGTAGTTTTTTTTTACGGCGGGCCACCAGTTCTTCTAATTGCGTAATCGACGCCCCTGGGAAAAGCTCTTGTTAATGCGATGTGACGGTCCCGTTCGGGAAACAGAAGTTAGAACAGAAGCAGAAGTTATTAGAAGCGGAATTGAACAAGATGTTAGAGCAGGACTTTGTAGAACCATCTAATTCTGCCTGGTCGTCACCTGCCATTCTAATTCCGAAAAAGACACCTGGGGAATATCGGATGGTCATCGATTTTAGAACATTAAATACCATTACTCGAAAGGATGCTTATCCCTTGCCGTATGTGTCATCAATTTTAGACCGTTTGCGTGGTGAAGGAAACCTCTAGGCATCTTACAGCTTTCACCATTCCAGGACGAGGATTATTTTAATTTAAACGTATGCCCTTCGGTTTGACCAATGCTCCGGCGACTTTTCAGAGGCTGATTGATAGAGTCATAGGTGCAGATCTAGAACCCCATGTTTTTGTCTACCTCGACGACATCATTATATTGTCCTCCAGTTTTGAACATCATTTGGAGATTTTGCGGAAGGTTCTAGACCGCCTGAAAACAGCAGGGTTCATGTTGAGTCGGGAGAAGTGCCATTTTTGCAGACCACAGTTGAAGTACTTGGGTTATGTGGTCGATCAGGATGGTCTACATGTAGATTCGGAGAAAATTGAAGCTATTTTGAATATTCCAGCCCCCACTACAGTGTCTCAGACCCGACGTTTCTTAGGTATGGCGGCCTGGTATAGAAAATTCATACCCAATTTCGCAATGTTATCAGCCCCTCTGACCAACCTGACTAAGAAAAAAGTTAAATGGATTTGGGATGAGAAGTGCGAGAAAGCTTTCTCCGAAATAAAGACATGTTTATTGTCGTCTCCGGTACTGACTTGTCCAGATTTTGAGAAGCCTTTCGTCGTCCAAACGGACGCCTTCTCGTATGGCATCGGAGCGGTGCTGACCCAGCCTGCGGCCGAGGGAGGAGAGAACGTCATTTGTTATCTGTCCAGAACTTTGACGGCGGAAGAGAGCTTAGCTGTCATATGGGCTGTGGAGAAATTTAGGAACTATTTGGAGTTGGTAGATTTTACGGTGATAACTGATCCGGTTGCAGAATCCATCTAGTCGTTTGGCCATATGGGCCCTCCGTCTCCAGCCCTATAGGTTTCGTCTTGTCCATCGATAAGGGGCAGAGCATGTTGTTCCCGATTGCCTTTCACGAGCCGTCCCAAGAGAAAATGAAGGATAAAGTAGAACAGGATCCTCCAAAATTTTCCCGTTGGAGGATAGAAAAAGGAAGGTTATAGAAATTTTTGCCCGAAAAGTTGGCATCGTTGAGTGGGGAAGGAGATAGTTGGAAGTTGGTAGTTCCCAAAGAAGATAGGAATTCTTTGTTGGAGAGATTCCATGATCAACCATGATCAACCGCAAGGCGGACACTTTGGAGTGCATAAAACCTACTGGAAGCTTCGTTGTCGCTACTATTGGCCGCAGATGAGAAGTGACGTGGCCCGAAATGTGCCGCACATAAACTCGAGCAAAAGGCTCCAGCTGGTTTAATGGGAACTAGACGCCCTGTGAAGCAACCTTGGCATCGTATTAGTCTGGATTTTATAGGCCCTCTGCCTGCGTCCTCAGCCGGACATAAGTATCTTCTTGTGGTAACTGATGAGTTCAGTAAGTATGTTCATGTTACTCCGTTACGCACTAGTACGGCGAGATCTTTATGTAAACACTTGGAGAATGATATATTTTTGGTATATGGAGTACCAGAATACGTGATATGTGACAACAGCACACAGATGAAAAGCAAAGAAATGGCCAAATTGGCAGAAATTTGTCCTACACACCAGTATATTACCCGAGAGCTGATCCCAAAAGACCCCGAAAGAACCAACAAAGAGTTGAAGCGACTTATTTCCACTTACGTGGGACAAACGCACAGGAGCTGGGACAGGAATCTACACATGTTAGCTTGTGCTTTGAGAACAAGATTGAGACTGGATTCACACCTTTTTTTGTTAACTTTGGAAGAGAGTATGTTAGCCATGGCTCACAATTTAAGACGGCTATAGATGATAGAGCCTCCGTGGATGCAAAAACGGAAACCGAAAAGCGACTTGACGGATTCCGGAAGTTATTTGAGGAAATAAAACGGAAGTTGGCGATTGCACAAGAAAGGAATCGGAAAGTGTACAATTTGCGCCGTAGACAGGTTGAATATCAGCCCGGCGATCTCGTTTGGAGGAAAAATAAAGTACTCTCCGATGGTTTAAACTACTTCTCTGCGAAATTGGCACCGAAGTTCATAGGGCCATTTAAAATTAAAAAGAAGCTTGGCTATTGCACCTACCAGCTAGAGGATACTTCGGGACGGGCCACTGGAAATTGGCACGTTCAGGACCTTAAGCCGTTCAACGCCATTCCTCAAATTGATTAGCTGACTGTGTCTTTTAGTGATTTGATTGATTGGGCTTGTTGCGGGACATCCCAAATTTTTCTTTTGAATTGTTGATATTATTTTTGTTGTTCGGATGATTTGTAGGGTAGTTCACTTAGTATTTTCCGTTTGGGATTTGATTTGTCGCGAGATTGTTCCTCGCCGAAGGGAAAATTACTCTTTGGAGGATTATTCAAGTCCAACGATCATGTTGCTTTAATTTCGTGACTTTTCTTGGTTGTCTTGGGTGTAATTCCTTTGGTAGTAGTTAGTTGAGGTGAAGGGATCTTTGGGGTTAAACTGGGAAAAGTACGTTTTCGAAATATATGGTCGGTCAGCGTTTTTTTTTTGTTATGTAGATGTCCCCTGTCGTAGGGGAAGAATACGACGACCGCGGTTACTGCGAGGGGTAAAAGTCCTCTAAGTGTACCTACCTTGAGCGTGTATTCCACCTCAGCATTTCGCTCCTTTGTTATATTAGTTCGTTGTGGTAGACGGCGCATCGCTCCTTAGTTCTCTTGTTGTCTTAGACCTTCTGGTCTTTTCAGTCTGGTAGTACTATACGGTACTGGGTTAGCGTAAAACCCTGGGCTTCTCCCTAAATTATTTTCTTGTTTGTTTTACGCATTTATATTTCTGTTTGTTTTTTTGCTCCTTTTTTTTTGTCAGGAAGTGCTCCCTATTGAACTGGTCTACTATTGCAGCTCCTGTCGATATTATTCCCACTCAATCTGTTGCGGACATCCGCGGGTTGTTGTTATTTCTGCTAGGGTTGTTCCTCGGTTTGGCTGCTTAGGCCATACCCATAGGAGGGGATTTTCGTAGGTTAACAATTCCTTTTTGGTACTGTCGTGGTAGTGGTAGTTTGGGCATGACGAGTTCCTTCCGGCTCGGGATTAAATAAAAAATATCAACATCGCGCTACTCGATGATGGTTCCTGCTGGATTTATTTATTAGTCATTCTATTAACGTGACGTAAATATTACCTTAATAATAATATTAATAAAAGGCAGGCAGGCCACATAACATCTTTGGTCTTGGTGAGTAGCGCCACCACCTTGCCGAGCTGAAGGTGCAAATCGGACCGGTAGCTCTTGGCGCACCTGGGAGGTCAAGCCATCTTGACCCCAGTACCGGCCGGGGTTCCTTTTGGCTAACAACCAATCGGAACCCTAAACTGTTGTTACTACCCCAACAGGGAAAGACCCCCACGACCGGTCCCAGTCGGATAGGGACCAAGGTGAAGGTGGAGGGGTCTCGGAAAACAAATCACCCGTTGACGACTCTGGCAATGCCCATGGACGCTTTGAGTGGACCAACACTCTAAGGAATGACCTGCTCGACTGCTACGAGACGAGCGAGCCGCGGCGAAGGGGTTACATGGCAAGGATGCATGCTCTGTGGGGTGAGAAACACCCGGAGCATCACTTTTTCGCGCCACAAAAACTCCGCGACTATGTGGCCTATCTTCGTCGCATTCAATACGAGAGAGCACCGGAGCAGTTGGTGGAGTTACAGCCGGACGAGCCGGAGATCCGCCACGCTGTTCCGGTAATTTTGGAGATGCCTCCGAACAGAAAGTCTCTCCACAAAATTCCACCACCCAAAGCCAGCGATGTAGTTGCAGCGGACGAATCACTCGATAGGAACCTCCCTGGGGATCCAGACATCCTGCTCCTGAACGAAATGGTCTATCGAGAGGCGACGAGGCTTTCTTCTTCGGCCCCACGTGGTGAGAGCACTGAGGCTGAGAGGAAATTCGAATGTCGCCTTGAAAAGATAGAAACCGCTAGGCAGGATATTTCTCGAATTCAGTGTGTGATGGAATTCATCAAAGAGATGAAACCTTTCACACCAAAAATCCGGCGCATCGCGCGTCTTTTTCGCCGGACCCATCATACACTGAATGCAGCGGTGCTTGCTGTTGAGAAGCAGCACTGCATGGATAGAGTTCGCAGTCTTGTGGCTGCAAGAAAGTCCCTGGTAAGGAGTTGGCGAAGGTTGGTCGAGAACAACAAGTTCAAGACAAATCCTTCGAGGCTCTTCCAGCGGGCAAACTCTATCCCAGAGAAATTGCCGGCGGTGCAGGAGGTCGAAGTCTTCTGGAGGGAAATATACGAGGCATCGAAACCGTTGCGTGAAGACACTCCAGCCCTTGCACAATTTGAGAACTTCGTAAGAAGATCTCAATTAAGACCAGTGGTGTGCAATCCGATAACCCCGGAAGAAGTTGGCGAGACTCTTAAGGGAATCAAAAATTTTGCCGCACCAGGCCCGGACGGAATTAATACCTTTTGGTGGAAGAAATTCCGAAGCACGCACAAGCGTCTGGCCAAGGTATTTAATTCCTGGCTTAATGGTGAGCGGCCCATTCCGGAGTGGGTTGTCGAGGGGCGAACCGTTTTACTACCTAAAAAGGGTGATTTGTCTCAGCCTCAGAACTACCGGCCAATAACTTGCCTAAATGCGTGCTACAAGATTTTCACCAGACTCCTGTACTACCGAATATTCCACGCCATTAACCCGGTGTATTCGAAAATTTTCGAACAGCGAGGCTGTAAAAGGGGCGTGGACGGCTGCAAGGAAAACCTGCTGATCGATAGGTGCGTCACGCAGGATGCCGTCCAATATAAGCGCAACCTATCTATGGCTTGGATCGATTATCGTAAGGCATTCGACACAACATCTCACGAGCTGATTATTCACTTGCTCGAATGTCTTGCGATACCCGATACACTGGTGAGATGCATCAAACAACTGATGTCACTCTGGAAGACTCGGTTCTCGATAACATCCCGACGGGACCGAGTTCAGACAGAGTTGATATCATTCAGAAGAGGAGTATTCCAGGGAGATTCCTTGAGTCCTCTTCTGTTTTGCATCTCACTGTTGCCGCTGTCCGTAGCCTTGCGCGGTGCAAAGGGTTATAGCTGTGGTACACCCGGTAACCGGAAGCATAAGATCACGCACTTGTTTTATATGGATGATTTAAAAGTGTATGCTTCCGGAAAGCAAGAACTGACGCAGTCATTGCGCATAGTGCAGGAGTACACAGATGCTATTGGCATGGAGCTCGGTTGGGACAAATGTGCTCAGGTTCATCTCAAAAGAGGACGATGCGAGTATTTCGATGAAGATGCTCAACTCATTGACGGAAGCGTTCTGAGACATCTGAACGCCGGAGAGACTTACAAGTACTTGGGTGTGGAGCAGTGCCACATCCAAGCGTCACACCAGGTAAAAAAGTCTCTCTGCGGCAAGTACAAAAATCTACTCTGACGAATCTGGTCGTCAGAGCTTTCGGGGAAGAACAAGATTTTTGCCACAAATATGCTTGCCGTTCCGATCCTGCTCTATTCATTTGGAGCAGTTAAATGGTTAGTGGATGAGTTGAAGCAGATTGATCGGGATACTCGAAAAATGATGCATCTACAGCGCAGTTTGCATCCAAAATCGTCCGTTCCGAGGTTATATCTTCCACGAAACCAGGGAGGCCGAGGACTTTTGAGTTTGGAGTGTCTTCATAACAGGGTAATCTTGGGTATAGCCTGTAAGATCATCCAAAGTTCGGATCCCTTGTTGCTTCTTGTCAGGGATCACGAGAGGCGGGGAGTCGGGGCATTTTTGTTTAGGGCGGCACAAAGAGCAGCAGATGAACTCGGTCTTGACTTTGACGTTGAGCGAGCTCGGCCACATTCTATTACCGAGCTCAATTTGCTCCGTCTTACAGCCCACGTCAGAATCTCTGAGCAAGATATGCTCATGAGAAGGCATATGGATAAGTCAATGCATAGTGTTTTCTTCAAGAACATTGAAAACCTTGGCTTATCCAAAAGGCATACATTTGCCTTTCTGAGATCAAGTGGACTGAAGTCTGAGACTGAGGGATTCATTTGCGCTACGCAGGATGGTGTAATTAACATATTAACATCTATCGCAGCCGCGTGATGGGTATAGAGGTGCCGAATGTGAGCTGTAGGGCTTGTCACAGGGCCCCTGAAACAGCAATGCATATATTGGCGGCATGCCCGGTGTATGCAGCTTCGGCCTATATCCATCGCCACAATGCGACATTGAGAGTGTTATACTTTCATTTAAGACACCATTATGCGATAGACCAGACACCAGTGCTGCCCTATGTCCCGAACGATATTGAGTCCGTTGTGGAGAACGAGAGGTGCCGAATCTATTGGAACTTCTCGTTCTCCACCGTCAGGCAGATAACAGCGAACAAGCCTGACGTGGTTTTATTGGACCACTCCTCCAAACAGATGTTTGTTATTGAATTTTCGGCTCCTGCTGAAAATAACATCTGCGTCAAGAAGGAGGAAAAGCGGACAAAATATCAAGATCTGCTCTTTGAACTTAGGAGGCTGTACTCAAGTTACTCAGTGAAGCTCGTCGTTTTGGTAATTGGGTGCATGGGAGGCATCAAGGACTCGCTCGTCTCCAATCTGAAAATCATTCCTGCCTGACGTAAACCGGCAGAGACCCTTGCGGCTGGAATGCAGAAAGCGGTCATCTTGGGGTCGTTGCGTCTGCTCAGGGCACATGATTCACGGGATTCATAGCTACTTACCTCATGGTTTTGAGTAGTGGCTATGATGTACGAATAGGACCTGACCAGCAAGGAACCCCGTGAAGGTCGGAATCACGGGGAGCTCCTTCTGGTCAATACGCAAAAAAAAAGTAATAATAATATCCAGCACTCCGCGCCAATTTCAAACGACGACGTGTGCATTCGACAGTTAGGAGAAAGAATTAAAAAAAAAATTGCCGATGGTCATCTAGGGCGATCGATCGTGGGTTGTACACTATCAGTTCCTGTTTACGCCACGTTACTCTTAGTTGTCTTAGTTATAATAGTGCACTAGTCAAAGAGAGAGAGAGAGAGAGAGAGATGTCTTCAACGGAAATTTTCTTCTAAAACGGTCCCGTTCGGGAAACTGTTTAGGTACCGTTGCTAGCTGCCGAGACACTTCCAACCGCAACTAGTACCCGCGCCTGCGTGACCGGAAGTCGGTACTAACAGATTTTTGCGAGTTTTTCTGTCACCATTAATTTGTTAAAAGCCGACCGGCAGTTAGCAAGTGTAAGAATTTTCCTTTCACAACAATTTGACTGTTGCACATTTTCTGCACTTTTGATTTTCCACTCGAAATTATGGATTCTATCCCACTTCTGAATCTATCAATTTGTTGCTTTTGATCAAAAACTCTTCGGAATGGCGGCCAGTGAACATCGGTAGTCCCTGTATCGCAACATTATATAAGCAATAAAGTAGATCATTCCGTCCACCAAGTCAAAACAGAAAACTTTGATACAATCAACAAAAAATAAAGTTACTAACTCAGTTAAAATTTTGAGAATTTTACATGCATGAACTTACATATTAGTTTTTAAATTTAAGAAAACTAATTTTCGGTGTCGATGTTTCAAATTTGCCAAGTCATAAACTTCTTCAGGGTGAGCTGCCCTCTTATCTTCGGGGTTGGTTTCAGGTTTTGTTTTGTAGATATGTTGCTATGTTCACTCCTATGATCGCATTGTTCACTTGAAAACCACTGAATCTCATGCTTCTCCAAGTGTTTCAGATCGTGTCTCTTCAGATGTGTTTTGTATAATAATAGCACTGTATTACATTTTCCACATGGGATCCAGTACATTTTGTAATATTTTATCAATAACACAATAAAGAGTGCAAGTAAAAGGATCTAAAGCATATAAAATAAGCTCTTAAGGTTAAAGATTGTGGTGGCCAAGTTCTGGTTGAAGTAAAAGCGTGCATACGCAGAATAAAGCAATAAATCAACACAATTTAGATGTAAATGAAATACTGTCGATGAAAATAATTTTGTTTAGTTCGATTAGATAAGGACAGTGCGCTGTGTTCGCGTTCCGTGCTGTATATTTGGTTGCCTAGATTTACCTGCCACAAGATATTTAAGAATCCTATTCATTTAAGAATCACTGTATTTAACACGAATGTGTTTCTATATTGATATAAACTACTCTTTTTTTCCATAATATCGAATAATTTTTATTACATCACTTGCCGGTGCCGGTCTCTCCCTCCCCTCCTCATCGCACATGTCAACTGTCAATTTCGCCAAATTAAACTTCTCAATGTCTAAATTTCAATAATTTCTTCAAAATTTTCAAGTTTATGTAACCAAAACTTGTAAGTGATCAACACATTCCTACATTTTCATTCGATAAAAGTATTAGCATGTTCCAGAGATTACATAACTTGTCATAACCTCACTTTACTGCTTGTCCATGGAGTGACCTGTGTTACGTTTATTTTAGAATCAAAATGGGAAATACTGTATCGGCTGCCGAGATAGCAGCGACGCAGATCGTCCACCCCAACACACCACCCAAAGAACCTGAAGCACTTCATTACCATCGACATGATATTGCCGCAAATGCGAAGATTCCATCTGAATGCCCCATGCATAAACAGGCCGGAAAATCAGAGTGCCCCGTGCAACATGGAGAAATCAATCCCCTAAATATGGTATAGTGTAGAAATGTGTATTATTTGATGCAAAAATATCGAGTTTTTAGATGGGACCTGCAAACCAAAACCCATCACCAGGGCAGCCATTTTCATTACCTAAAGATAGACAGGTTTCCAACATTCCAAGAGCTATAGTTGAAGAAGGTGATAGTCCTTTCTGGGTGTATCCTAGCCAGCAGGTGTGTGGCCCTTTAATATTTAACATGCAAATAGTGAAATTAAAATTCTACACTTCCAGATGTTCTGGAATGCAATGCTGAGGAAAGGATGGCGCTGGAAGGAAGAGGATATCACCCAAAAGGACATGGATCACATCATCAAGATACACAATGCAAACAATGAACAAGCTTGGCTTGAAGTGCTAAAATGGGAAGCTCTACATGCTAAAGAATGTGGGAACCCAAAGTGGGTTCTATTGTAGTATTTACTGATCAAAATAATGTAAAATAACTGTTGCAGATTAAAAAGCTTTGGAGGTAAAGCAACTCAATACAGTCCCAGAGCTCGAATTAGGTGGCTACTAGGATATGAATTACCTTTTGACAGACATGATTGGATCGTGGATCGGTGTGGCAAAGAAGTTAGATATGTTATTGACTATTACGATGGTGGGTCTGTTGATCAGAAGTATCAGTTTGCTTTGTTGGATGTGAGGCCCGCTATGGACAGGTAAATGACTCTTAATTCATTTTGTTTAGTTTGTTAATCAATATTATTAAAAAGTACTACTTCAAATAACATTTAAATATTAAAAAAGATTAAGTAACTAAAACACCTTAAAATAAAGAGAGTAACTACCAATATTTTGTTGTCCTCTTGTTTTAATTTCTCATTTATTTTTATATCCAAAAAAGCGATATCGTATCTAAACCGCGGGTGAAATATGGTAACCAATGCATGTATTCCACGCCTCATTTTGTCCGCAAAGCGGCTCAATCTTAATTGGATTATAGTTTTTTTAAACCTTTTATTACTGTCAAGATTTTCGCCTTGGTCAACTTTGACTACTTTTTTCGATATCGCTATAGTATGTAGCTATACTGAGTTAACCTATATTAACCTATATCAGAATGTTAATATATACAGGGTGTTTCAAGAAAAACGAACAGAGCTGTGTCATTGTTGTTTGATGGTTGGTTTTCAATTTTTAAGTTAAAAGTTTTTTTCATGTGAATTTTAAAAATGAAGCTGTGTATTAAATATTTTGCCTCCAATGACAACTTGATTACATAGCTGTTATTCCTTTATCGTAATTTTTATTTAGCCCATCACAAATTTTCAATCTCTTCCAAGGCCCCATTTTTTGCGGAATTCAAAGATGTGTCGTAATCCGATAAATGAAAATTTTGACAAAAAAAATTACAGATCCAAATTATTGATTAAAATAAAAAAGCAACTTGATTAAAAAACAGTAGTGTAAGATATAATTTTTAACAATTTTTTTAAAAGTTTTTTACGACCTTCAAATAAATCATTGAAATAAAAAAATACACTTTTAAATGCTTTAAACATAAATACAAACTGATAACAATTAAAATTTTAGTTGGTAATGTAATAGATTCAGATAGAAGTGTAGATTTATTTTTGGCTTTAAGTTGGCGAAATGGCATTTCGTATGTATTTGTTTTGTCTAAATTTAAACGTAACTGTCAACCATCTGTCATCGACTGATTACCGAATCACAGATTTTGGACCAGATTTTTTTACGTTCATAACTTACTTGATGGCAGCATAATACAATTTGAACGCTTCTTTTATAATTTATGTCTGGATGACGCACTTCCGTAACGGAACTGGTTTTAATTGTATTCGACTCTAGGCTTTACTAATTTGTAACTGCCACTTTGACACTTTTCCTTTTCTCGTTTATTGTATATTTATATATTTAATCGTTGAACATGAATCGATTGGTAACAAATAAAACAGTGTGTACTGTACCGATTTTTATATATATATTTTTTTAAATGAAAGACATTCATAAGATCTAGGCGGAGATTACTTTTCATATCCAAAAATTCCACAGGTTCATTGGTTATTTGCATTTTCTTTTCGGCGTATACCTGTCCATTACACTCATCGACTTGAAGTAGCGTGAGTCGTTTTGAGTAAAAAGTTGCTGAACTCTACTGCTAAATATAACTTGGCTCCTCCCCTGAGATTTGGGTGCGCGATGAATTATGTTCAGAGCGGTGTGAGGACCTCACTCATCTTATGGTATTTACCTAAAGAATATCGCATAAAAAACTATCGGGGTAAACTTGGGATGTTATAAGTAAAATATAAACGTTCGTGAAGAATGATGCGACAGGAGTTAGTTTCACTTCAAAGAAAGATTACTGCGCCGCACAGTAATAAAGTTTTTAGTTCATTATTGATTAAATTAAATTGTTGTTGAAAGAAAATGCAATTATTATTTTGCTAATACAAAATTTAAATACAGGCCACGCATTAGTGAATGGTACACGAATGCGTGTTAAAAGATTGCCTCAAAATAAAATTGATACAAACCTTTGATTAGGTTGGGATTTTATTACTACAAAAGAAATTATTCCGTCTTATTTATTTATTTTTTTTTTTTGATGACACATTTGTAGCCGCGACATTTGAGTAAAACCGATTCGAATGTCGTCACGTAAAACGGCGTCATCCCCTCTCCGCTCGCGCACTCTTCTCATGTGTGCGAGGAGGTTGTGTCTAAGTAATCTCCGAAACTTCTACTTATCCGATTTCAAAAATTCTTTCACGAATATTTAGAATGGACTTTCAGGTTCGGCATAGACTGTATATTATCCCGTTAAAATAAAAGGGCTTTTTGTGGAGATCACTTTTGCAAAGTAAGTCGACGAAAAATCGGTTGAAGTACGGACGCTGCCTTAACGGTTAGAGATATACGAATGCTTTCTATAGAAAAGTTGTTAATGTTAGAAAGGCCTATAAAAAAGTCCGCAACGACATATCTATGTATCTGTCAGGTTAATTAACAAGTTTTCATTTTTGACAAGTGACTCAATAATTTTTTTTTTTCAAATTACACTGCATTTTTTTTCATTCATTCTTACTTAGATAACATTTTCTTGAAATTAAAATTTAAATATATCTAAGTCGAACTCGAAATTGAGAGATGAAAAGCAAACATTTGGTTAAAAATATAAATTAAAACAGGTAACATAAGAAAAAAATAAAACATCTATTCTAGTTTAAAAATTTCCCAGACATTATCGACGCCTTCTAGAAACGCATTCTTTGATATTTACATTAATGGTGAAATTTCATAACAAACTCGATATTCTCTGAGGAACTATTTCGAAACTGACAATATGACGATCCCGTTGTCCGTTAATAGAGGTAAAATCACCACCAGAGGGACTTGAATCGTGACTTAATGGGAACTGTAATAAGGAGGCATGAAACTCGAATAATTGTCAACCGTTGCCAACATTGTCAAAATAACGTAAATAAAATAAGAACTTCAATCAAATTTTCGATGACAGCAAAAATAACTAGCGACAAAACTACCGGTTCACATTTTCGTATTATGCTCCGAAAAATATCCAGTGCGGTCGCTTATTCTGGAAACCCGGCAACAAAAAGTTGTTTGTTCATTTATGGAACGGACAGGTCGATTTCTATTTTTTATTGTACACACTTTGACATATCTGTCAAATTTTTTCCGCCATGTTTGAAAAAGTTATGACGTCATCGCCAATTTTTTAAATGGCGACACCCAATTTTTTTGGCAGATTTGAAAGCTTCATGCAATTCTAAAAACAAAAATGTATGACCTTGAAAATTTTGAATCAAGCCTTGAAAAGCCGAAAAAAAAACGGATTCACTTTCTTTGATAATTTTATTGAAATTTGAATATACGAAACAGTCTATTATAATTATAAGGTATTCGAACGATGACCTTGACACAAAGCAAGCCTATTACGAAAATCTTTTAAAACATTTTGCAGAATTTGTGGCGCAGCAGCAAAATGTCTCCAAAATTTTCAATTTCAAGGTCACACTTCTTTGACATTTTTGCTTTTAGAATTGCATGCAGTTTTGGTACCTTTAATTGTCTGTGAATGTTCTATTGTATAATTACCTCAGTTGCAAGCACTGTGTACCTGTAAGTTAAACTGTTGCTTTGTTCCAGTTTTGAAAATATTTGGGACAGGATGACGGTTACCTGGTGGAGATGGAGATACGGTGATTAAGGAGCAGCCAATCTGAGTTTCTGCACGACTAGTTGAACAAATAAGTCTATATTAAACACCCCCCACAACGGGTTTTGTATTTATGTTAACGTAGAAATAAAAGCGTTTTAATTGTTGTCTGTGAACAGAATTTATTAGTTACCGGTTCACGACGGTTTGCGTCTCGGATGAATGAATTTGAAAGTAAACAAGGTAATGACGCGTTTTCATGTAAGTATTGATTGAGATCGGCGCTTAACAAATTTCCATTTTGTTTGTTGAAGAAAAACGCGATCGAGTGCCGCGATTCGGTCAATTTGCGTGAAGACGTCGGGACGGTTTGTAACCGCGATGCGTTATATCGATAAGTTGGGGCGCTGATTTGCCAACCGTCACGCACACCCTTCCAGCACGCGAATCTGACAGACGATTTTTCCAGCGGACCAAATGTAATTTAAACCCGTAGTCGGACCAACAAACCTCCTATCAGTATTGGAAAAGTATTTTTCTACATTTATATAACTAAGAAGTGCAAACTGTGTTGTGTTAGTACCGCATTGTTCGTTAATTGTCGCTAATTCTGTCTTGCTCGCCATCTTAACAAACCACTTGTTAACCATCGTGTTTATTATTAATTTAAAACTGTACGCCGTCTAACCACGCAACCACAGTGTTCCGAAGGCTTATTTACAACCTCCTTGTGTTTGTCTGCTCTTCCCAGCTCAACTTAACCCAGTTCTGACGGCTTAGAATGATCGGGTAAGTCAACAATTTATTTGTAAACAATCGAATTTTGCACTTTTTCCGCCAGTTTTACGAATTTCTGGGGTTGCATTGTGGTCAATAACGACCGAGGGATGCTCCCCCAGCAGTTTCCGCCAGGTATCCATGACTGTCACAGCCAACTGACTCAAATCTGGCGGTTTTTTGGCCAGGAGCCGGCTCAATTGTTTATCTCCCCACCAGTGGCGGCCCGTCGCGGAAGACTTATCTCGCCTTTTTTTACAAAATGATATGAAGAAATTGGCAAAAACAGTTAGACAAAACTTAATTCTCCAATAATGTTGGATGAGCACAGCTGTAAATGCCTATGCACTGCCTCCTCCGACAAAAGTATCGATTTCCACGTCTGTATTGGCAGCAGTAGATTAAATAAATTGTCAACAGCTCCATTGTAAGTGAGTTTACAATGGTGCAACATGCTTATTAGAAATTGTTCGTTAAAGTTCCGAACTCCAAACTGCAATTTTCATTTTAGCCGATCGAGCGATACAAGTGTAAGCTTGTGTTATCAACGTTCTATACCTATTTTATTTATCTAGAGTACTTGGTATATTACCAAAAATGCACACGGATAACAAAAAAAAAGTATAAAACAAGTACAGTAGATACCGCGTATAATGACGACACTGGGATCCACATATTCGTTAACTTTGAAGTATCAACTTTAATGGATAAAAAACACATCAGGACAAATTGTACGACATGTACTACTTACCTTGAGTTATTAAAGTATTAAAATAGTATATTATGATGGGAGTTTTTTTTTCTCGCACGCACGGGTTTCACCTTGAGATACAGTATTTTTTTTACTTTGCCATCTTTTATACAAAATAATAAAATTTCACAATCTAGAGAATTTCGCCCCCAGAAATACGGGATTTGTCGAAAATATCATGGGCAATTTGCTACCTTCAGTCACGCGAGGTATACACTGACGAACGCCGATATCCTTCTGGCCCTGGAAAATCTCAATCTCCCCATCCACAAAATGTTTAGAGTCAAATCCTGCCGCACAAACAATCTTATCCGTGTCACCGGAGTAACAGACACCTTCAACCATCTCCTGACCCACGGCGTCACAGTCTTCGGCAAGCGCCATCAGTGCACTTGTTTAGATGGCTCAAACCGCCAGTGATCACCAGCTCCCGTCCCACTCCAATGCGCCAAGGGTTACCACGCCCAGACAGAATTCCCCAACAAAATCGCGTGCCCCAAAAACACGTGAAGCCACCCCCTCAAACAAGTGCCAACAATAGTAATGCCAATTCAGATTGACAGCTGGTGACCAGCCACTTGCAGACCACTTGGACTTTGACAGCGAAGTATTATAGGTTAGGATTGCCCTCGGATTGCCAATATTAAAAAAAATAAGTTATACATTTTTTCTTTTCGATTATGACACGCAAAAGCGTATCGTAACAGCCTCAGCAGAAAAATAACATAAGAAATAAAAAATAAACCAAAAAATAGAAAATCTACATTTTAAATGTTATCACGGAAGCCTGGAAAATCTTTCAAATCTTTAGAAAAATAGAAATTAATACATACTCAAAAATACAAGCAAAAAAATTATGTCGGGTCCTTTGTATCCATCAGAATTCTTTAGAATTTTTTAGGATTTCTCAGAATTCCTTACAATTTCAGAATTCCTCATCAGCACTTGTGCGGTTTTTGTATTTTACGCTGCTTCCCATGGTGGGTGCTAAGTAATACAGCTACCTAGTTTTTTGCCGGTTTATTTAAAAAACAGTGGACTGTATAAATGGTAGAAAGTCTATATGCGTCCTCTCCCGAAATATCAGAATGAGCTTTCTCGAGCCCAGTTGACAACTGTCCTGTACATGGACAAAGAAATGAATGATGTAAAAGGGTGGGGGTAGAGATGGTGGAAGCGGCACCACCGCCGCGCCCGAACGAATTACCAATTTTCTGCAGCACGCTTTAAGTCTAATAATAATTAATTAATTTGTCGGGTCCTTTGTATCCTTCAGAATTCATTAGTATTTTTTAGAATTCCTTACAATTCCAGAATTCCTCATCAGCATTTCTTTTGGCGTGGTCCCAATTTCTTGAGTTACAAATATCATCAGATTTGAATCGCTAATAACTACGAGACTAATAATGCAATAACAACGGTTGAGCCCACAACAGGTAGGGCATGTCTGTACGTATTTGTCGTGCTGCTTTTGTTTGGCCTATGATGTCATCGGACTAGTGTAGACGCATGTTTGTGATTGATGGAAATTAGCTTTGTATAAAGTTATAATATAGTGTATGCGTCTAGATAGAACGTTGATTCAGGTGCCAAGAAGCTTTACTACTAGGACCCAAAGTCAGATTTTATCCCGACGATTTTTTCACGTCAAAATCTACGGCGTGGACCCGAACTGCTGCTTCACGTATCTTTTTTGGTTATGACTGTTGTTTGTTCTACAGCTGTTTGTATTGAATCAGCCGAACTTTTAACCAAATCTCGTGCTCGTGTTGGTTTATGTAAGATTAGCAGAATGCCCGGCGTTGTCCGGGTTAGACCACCAGTAATTACTGTAAATCTTAGACAATATCAGTATTTAGATTCGGGTAATTACTAGGTAGCTGACTCGGCAGATTTGGCATAGGGGGCGTAGCTACCATCGCGTTTCCCCTTGGAAGCCCTCTTGGGGCAGGGGGGCGTAGCTACCATCGGAGGCTCCTTGGGGCAGGGGAGCGTTGCAACTATCGGGGCCCCTTTTGGAGAGGGGGCGTAGCTACCATCGGAGCCCCCTTGGGACCGGGGGCGTAGGGCCCCGCTTGGGACAGGGGGACGTAGCTACCATCTGAACCGTCGGCGCCGTAATATCTACTACTCTCATTCATCCATATTCATTTATGAATCACTTTGTAAAAAATCATATCTAACCCTTGCTCTGTGAAAAACAAAAACAAATCTATCCCACGGGAACCGTACGTTTCTCCGGGACAAAAAGTAGCCTATGTGCTATTCCAGACTATACTCTATCTTTGTGCCAAATTTCATCCAGATCCATTCAGCCGTTTTGACGTGATTGAGCTGCAAACAAACATCCATCCATCCATCCATCCATCCATCCATCCATCCATCCATCCATCCAAACTTTCGCATTTAAAATATTAGTAAGATGAGTAATTGTAAAGTTTCTTCGTTTTTAGCTTATGTTAAAGAGAATCTCAAAAGCGAAATCTGAATGGTACTCCAAGTACTAAAAATTTTTCAGGACTATCTCATTTAATATAATTTTTAAAGACAACTTTTTTATTTTGATTTTTTTAAAGTAATGTATTAACGGTTATGTGACCTTTACAAGTACATTATATTCAGGATTTCCCAAGGTTCCTCAGGATCAATTTGAGACCATCACCCAAGATCTATCAAGATTACGTTTTTTAGAAACACATCATTTTGGTTATATTCCCGCATTTTTTATGTAGCAATACCTCTCAAATTACAAGAAATAAATACTTGAAGTCTAACCCTGTTTACCGCACACGCCACTGTTATGAACCTGAAGATTTCAGGGCCACTATAATCCAGCGAGTCCGTCGCAATGAAATTATAGGTAACATAGAAGTAGTGTAGTTATGAGAGTTCTGGCTCAAAATCCCATGTAATTTCTTATTGAGGTTCATTTTGCAATTCAAGGTCACGAATCGGAGATTTCTAGCTCACTTCTCCATAAGAAATAACATGGATCCACCACCACATAGTGTTCAAGGCTGTTCGAGATAAGAGATAAGGATGAAGTTCAGATAAGGATGCCCAGGGCGTGGTTCCCTTTGAGAGGAACTCCCCTCTTCGCCGCCTAGTCATGACGAGGCGGACTAGGTAGACGGTTCAGGAGCGTTCTTCTCCCGCGTAGCCCCCGAAGACCTTGTCGTAGCGTCCCTAACTTCTTGCGGCCCCTTGCCGGTCCCCCTTCGCCTCGCCTCTTGGAGGGCCTTCCTAAAGAGGGCACACCTTCCTCCTCCAGTTCGATGTCCAGATCTATTGCAGAAGATGCAATACATTTGATTCTCGCAGCGACGTGCCCTTCCTCTCCGCAGTTCCGGATTGCTTTTGTCGCGCCCTGAGCAATTTCTGGATATATGGCCGAACTCCCAGCACTTGAAACACTTTCATGACCTTGTCCCTCAACAGTTTTTCCCCGTCGTCTTTGCTGAGCACCAGGGTGGCTGCCTGTGTGCTATTCGCGTTCGGGCGCAGTTCACTGAGTTGGAGGGGTTGTTCCTGTGAGAAGCCCAACTTTTCTCTTAGGGCCTGGGCTACCTCTTCCTTCCGCACAAGGGCGTCCATTCCCTTGATGTCTTGTCTCGTTCGGATTCGTTAAGAAGTCTCCTCACTTGTAGACCCTCACGCATTTTGCGGATGTCCCGATTCAGCTTGTCGATTACGACGTCGTCTTTGTCAGTTATGATTAGGAGTTTTCCCTCTTTTGTGCTCCTGATTTTTCTCACCGCCTTTTTCGTGTCCGTATTACTCTCCTTCTTTTCCTACGATCAAGGCGTGTGCCTTTCGTTCTTTTTTATTTGAGATTTTTTTGTTGTCCATTTCGGTTTCTTGTTGAGTTGTGTATACGTCCACTTGCGTTTCGGTCATATGGAAAACCGCCTCTATCATTTTCCGGAACCTCTCTAGGCACATGCAGTTGATGTGGTGCATGTTTATCCTCTTTTCGTAATCCGCCTCCGCCCGTAGTTTTTCCAGTTTACACGAGATATCTTCATCCGTGTTGTTGTGCGTTATCTTGATGATCTTCCGCTTGATTTCATCGCTTACTTCGTGCGATCTTATCTTTGTGACTTGTTCTATCACGTCCACTCCTTGGTTAGTGTATTGTAGCTTCGGGTACCTATAGGTACCTATTCCCCTATAGGCTCTCTGGATGCGGTCCTCCGCAGGGTCCTCTGGGTCAACAAGGACTACCTTTGTGAGTGCATCATCTGTCGTGATAGGCGTGCCGATTTTTATTTGCGTATTCTTGTATACAAGATTGCTCCAATCTTTGTTAGCGATTTTCTTCCATTTATCGAGGGTGATCTGTAATCCTCTCTTCGTGCTCCTTGGACTCAAGAGCCTTGACCTCCAGCTTTTCTTCTTTTAGCTCTCTTTCCACACATTTCTCACATTTCTTGTCCTTCAGTGTCTGGATCCTGGCCTCTTGATGTTTTCTGTAAGCCTCAAATTCAGCGTCCTTCTTTTTCTTATACACCTCCAATTCAAGGTTCAATTGTCCTCCGCATTTCCCCGGGTGACGTTTTGTTCTCAACACTGGTCTTTGGAGCTTCCACATTAAGCCATCCTCGCTCATTGAGCTATTCCTTCATCTTTTGCCTCTTGAAGAGGGACACCTTCCTCTGCAGCTCCTAGATAAGGTCTTTCATGTCCGTTTTTGTATTAGACGTTATGTTTAATTGCCTCTTGAGGTCCTGCGCGATTTTGGTTACCCCCTCAATCGTCTCCAGGAGCCAGATTTCCATGGGGTCACGCCCCACTTTCTGGTCGCCCCCTCCTCGTTGTCCGTCCTCTTCCTCTTGATTCCTCCTTCCAGGGAGTTCGCTCTCCTCAGATCCCCGTGTTCATCCTCTTTGTACACCAGAGCAATGATTGCCACGTTGCTGTTGCGCCTAGCCTTCATTACTTCCTCCACCGGCGTAGTTGGGGACGACTGGCTTCCTCTCGCATCCGGAAATTGCCCCGAGCCTTGCCCCACCCTAAGGGACAGAGGAATCCTAGGCAATGTCTTCCCCAGGGTCAGATCCTTCTCGAGGACCGA
The DNA here is from genome assembly GCA_963583935.1 of Diaperis boleti. Taxonomy (NCBI): domain Eukaryota; kingdom Metazoa; phylum Arthropoda; class Insecta; order Coleoptera; family Tenebrionidae; genus Diaperis; species Diaperis boleti. The sequence continues at coordinate 14,633,362 of OY757242.1, forward strand.
CGACGACTTCCTCCTTGATTTCCCATCGTCCGTTGCCAATTTTCCGTCATTACTTACCATTTTCATTGTTTTTACATTCAGTTTCCATTTCAATTCCCACGAATATGGGCCGAAAATCGGTCGCCCTGGAGGTGATGCCCATCTTCTAGGGAAGAGGACTTATCTTACCGTTTGCGACTCACTGACGTGGCGCCATTCATCCCTTCGACACGGTATAACACCTTAGGATTCCGTGGGACTCAATACATCAGGGGTGCCCAAAGGGCCTGACGGTTTTTACGACTTTACTCTCGGTTATTTTATAGGGGTTTTCTCCCCGCAGGACGGCCATCTAAGGCAAGCCTCCCGCTTCGGGAGACTCCACAACGTACCCCCAGTCGCGCTCAGCTGGAGGTTTTTGAAGTGGAGGCCCGATTTACGGTATTGATGTTAGGACACGCACCTCCTTCCGTAGCTCGGCAACCCCGGGTTCGCCATTTCCCGATCTGCCAGTATAACTGACAGATCCCTGGGGGGAGGAAGGGATCTAGGAACCTATCACCGCGACCCTGCACCACCTGCCTGCCTGTGAGCCGTCCTTTGCAGGAGCCTACCACTCCACAAGCCCGTTCGCTTGTGCAGGAGGAGGCTCCTGAGCCCCCCCACCAACGACAAGGTCTCAAGGCTCTGGGGGTAAAACCAGTCTGACCTGACCTGACCTGACCTGTTGCGGACCCTCAGAGCATCCCTGGTTGCCCTGGGCAGTGTGGGACTCGCCGACTAGGTGTTCGGGTCGGCCCTACCCAATAAAAATCCCTCCTCTTTTGGTCGGGAGAGCAGCCCGAGAATTCGCCGCGAGGCATTTCTTTCGGGAAGCTTCCGTTCTTTCAGTTTTCATTTCGTTATCTCGTCTCTTTTGCTACCAAAATTTTGCGTATCACTTCCGCGATCTGTTTCCAGGTTGCGTCGTCGTTCAGCATTGTCGTGACCAGGCTTTCGGGATCTTCAGACACCCCTTCCGGATACATCCCCCTTTCTTCTTTCCATTTTTCACACCAGAAGAGAGTGTGCTCCGCATCGTCATTTTCCTCCCTCTTGGTGTCGTGAGCCTGCCGATTCTGCACAGATAGGTCGCAAAACAGCCATGCCCTGTCAGAGCTTGTGTGACGTGATAATCCTGCTCTCCGTGGTCTCTCTCAATCTTGTTCAATTATTGTTCTACTTTTGATCTCGTTAGTCGCGTCGACGTCGTTAAAAATCTGGGCTCGCTGTGTCACCAGGAAGTCGATTGGCGGACTAGAGGACAAAACCTGTAGAGCTTCAGCAGGCACAGACCTGACCTGGAACGTATACTAATTTTTTTTTCATTACGTTTTTTGACAGTTATGACGTCATCTTTTTTTTAATGGCAACCTATGTTTTTGATTTTACATGCGCATAGTTTTTTATTCTGATTTCAGCGTTATCAGATACTTAATAGGTTACATAGGGAAAAAATAAAAGTTCAAATTAGTAAAACAGAGCTGTCTAATTTTACCGGAATTTAAGGAAAAAAAGCATAGAAATCCAAACAAAACAGTTGCCAAAAGCAATCATTGCGAAAAAATAAGTAGAGCTAACAAAATTAACAAAAAGACTATTGATGTGAGAGTTATAGTGTTACAGCTTAGTGTGGTGGAGCACCATCCTGTTGCAACCAGATATTATTATTTAGAAGTTCATTTATTATCTAATCAGAGACAGTTTAGACACAATTATTTTGTACCAATTCAGAACTTAGACAGCTCTGTTTTGTGAAATTTTACTAATTTGAACTTTAGAGCCCTTTTAATTTTTTTTTCCTTATCTAACCTGTTAAGTATTTGATAACGTTGAAAACATAATATAGAGTAATATATAACAGTCTATTAGTTAAACTCTATGCGAATGTAAAATAAAAAACAGAGGTTGCCATTAAAAAAAACATGATGTCATAACTGTAAAAAAACTAATGAAAAAAAATTGTATACGTTCCTCGCATGCGCTATAATTAACCCCACCACATGCTTTTTAAGTTTTATTTTTAGTGCAAATACTAACGTCACTGAATTTATTCCTTACTTAATTTCCACACTGTATAGCAAATTTGATTGGACTTAGCCCAGGCCCTAAGAGAAAAGTTGGGCTTCTCACAGGAACAACCCCTCCAACTCAGTGAACTGCGCCCGAACGCGAATAGCACACAGTCCGATATTGTTTAATACTTTATGCTTGGTATGATGGTCTCCAGTTAATAATAATTTATAATAATATGTCTCCGTTTGGTATCTTGTCGAGCATTGACAGTGCCTAGCTTCTACTTCAAATTCCTTCTCTTCTGCTGATGCATTAAATGCATTCATTTTTGTTTTGTCCCCTTATTTTTATTTCACAATTCTGTCTGATATTTGTATAATGCTTATTCTGTCTGTTTTTCAATATCTTTTGGTTTATCCTTATATTTCTGTTGCTAAGGTATATTAGGCTGGTTAATCACCTAGATATTATCAAGTTTCTCAAATTTTGAGTTTTTCGGGTTCCCCGTTTATTTTTAAATTATTCTAGAGATTTATCAGGGTCTTAATTTTAGGCGTTTTAATTTATTTAGCTACTTTTTTATCATTCTCAAGAGATCCGTCCAGATTAAGCGCACATGGTTTGCTGCCTCGCGAGCAGAGTGCCCCCGCCGTCAGACAACTGGAAGATGCCGGAATTAAATACCGGCGGATGATGGCTAGATACCTGAAGGAATGTGGTCGGCTGGAAGGTACCGGGATGTTACCAGGAACTTGCACGGGAACCGGGAGGATGGTCGGCTGGTGCTCATCTTCTTAGACTAGGACTTCCTCTTCGGTAGAGGCGCGATTCACATCTGCCTTCTGCGGCTGAGCGCAGCTTCTTTTATGGAGACGCTGGAGGGGAGACGATGACGTTGGCAGACGCGCGCGGCCTGTTGCAATGTAGTAGAGAGAGTCTTATCACAGCATTCTCTTCCCGACGGAACGGCAGCGGCTCCGGGCAAGGTAGCGATTCCGAAGCGGCGAGGTCCGGAGCGCGCTTCCCTGCTGTTCATGAGGTCAAGAAGTATTTTTAAGAGGCTGTTGGGCGTAGGGAGCTTGACCTTGTCGAAGCAGTGGGACAACGCCCGCTAGACTGCGGAGAATTTCGCTTCAGAGCGTCGAGCCTCATTTCCGATTTTAGGTAATTTCGTTACAGCTGACTTTCTCGTTTATTTAGGTTTAAAAAAAAGCAAATTTGGTAAAACTAATGCGGCTCGCCTAGTTATAAAATATTGATACTCACAGTAATGGCTACGCCCCTGCCCGTCAAGTATTTAATATGCATGCAATGATCTACGCACGACGTCCAAATTTGATTAAAATTACTCTGAATCACCCACTCTGAGTTTTGCCACCTCTCCAAAAGTTAATTTACTGCCATTGATCTCAGACAAGATATGTCCATTCCACAAAAGAGAGAAAAAAAAAAACAACTACATTGTTAAGAGCGTTGATTTTACGTTATCACTATTCATAACCTGTTTACTCGGGCCGCCACTGCCCTGCACCCGCCACCCACCCACCTATGCATTTGTTTGTCACGTTTTGTTGTACACAAACATCTCACCGAGTGCGATATAAGAGGGCTGCCGTCACCCCTTTATAATCCTTTGTTCTCTGCACCCTATGTAGCCCGATTTGCATTGTACGTGTTCGGATATCAGGGTCTGTCATTGCAGTGAATGTGTATTATTTATTTGCGTCGCTTGCTTCTGTGAAAGAAACCCTTAAAGTTAGCGAAGGATTTTCATCCATCATTCAATTGACGGCGTCTCGGCAGTGACGTAGCAAGATTTTCGCAAGCGTTTAAGGTAGAAATTTTTTCGTGTTAAACCTCGTTAAAGGAGTTGATCAGTTGTTATCATGAGTAGAACTTTAAAAGTTTTATTACAGAAAACAGGAAACAAATATGGGTGGAAATTAAACTGTCTGACATTACATGTCAAAAATGTGAGGTTAAGGAAGATCTTCCGTTCACTGAATGAGAAATTGTTGATTTTACAACAAATAAACCACATCTTGAGTAAGGCAAATCATTTGTTGTCGAAGTAATGTTGGTCTCTCAAACATCCTGGTTTCCTAACTGAAATAGGTAAATGTTTTATGGCGACGACCACCTTCTTTGGATAAGGGTTTGATGGCCGTTTTTCTACTTCAGTGTTCGCAAATAAATCTTTAGATTTCCGACTTCTTCCGGAACCAGACAAGAATGTTTTCGATCTACAGTTTTTTCCTAGATGCATTTATAACGAATTATTTATCACCTATTATTTACATGCAAACGAATATGGCGACTTGTGAGAAAATTGATAACGTGATCACCATCTGAACTTTGATGCTTGACAGTGAGTGATTGTCGGAAAGCTACATAATTAAAATCGAATTTGGTGGTGTGTCAATATCACGTAAAAAAAACCCCGAGGGTGAATATCTTCATATAAAACCTATCGGTTGGGGAGACATAAACTGCGACGTCTGGGGTTATATTGTCAGGGCGGTTATTTGTGGTAGATTGCCTAATGATAATGCTACCAAATGGGGTTTTTTACCCTGTCGGCCTCGGTCCGAATCGAAAATAACAACACAACTAGGCGATTCAAGTAACCAACTTGTGTAGGTGTTATTGTGGAACTTAATAGATTTTTATTTCAGCTACCTTTAAATTTGTTATGTCTAGAAGTTGAAATGGGTCTTTGGAGTGCTCCTGAACAAATCAGGAAATAAGAGATTTCAGTTAGCGGAATTAATAATTTCGTTTATTAAGTTAACTATGAAGCGGCAAATGGTCGTTAAAAATACGTTGACATATTTTCCACAGCCAACTTGATGAAAAATCATTTATAATCACCCTGTATCATGTGAAAACTTCAAAACATCGCCGCCCATGAATTTTTGAGCTTCAAGTACCCCGGTGTCTATTTGGTGAATGAGGTTTTCTATCGTTCGTTTTGTTCAACCCATTATTTTCTCTCAAACTCGACGCGTGTGGTCATACATCACGCCTTCCTTGCTTTGGTTGTTACTTTTTTTTTTATGCTTTCTCCAAAACAACACGTGCTTTATGTGTTTTGTGGCGATGTAATGTTCCAAACCAAAATATTTTATGGTTTTATGGCCTATTTTGACAGATTAGGATTATGTTCATGTCTGTTTTTATTTTTGGGACTTGTGTTACAAGTCACATGGAGAATAAATTATTGTCTTTTCACCTGCTTATTAACGAGAGCCTGGTTGGAATTCATCATATGTCTACGAAGAATTTTCGAACTCCCCAATTTGGTTCCTCGAAGAGAAGGTATCTCAAAATAAACACGAGGCAAGAAGAAAGGAGCGGGAATGATTTTTGTACGTAATAAATAGTTTTGGATAAGACGCCTTTTATTTTGATACAATTTATATGATTTATATGTATCATATTTCAGCTAAATGAGTGCAAAAGCAAAATAACACCAAAAGTAGTTGTCCAATTCCACAAATTTTAATGTGGTATATTTAGTTATAAACAAGAAAATTGCACAGAACTCCAGCACGAATTAATAAAGAATCGACAGGAAATATTCAGCATTAAAGGAAAAATACTAAGAGTAAATGAAAGATAATGGGATCTAAAAACAGTATTATGAATAATTATGTATATTGAAGCTGAAGAACAACAAAGTAGTGACCGGTCTACAAATAGATGTGGCAGCAAAATAATGCAGCAGGCGATGGAAAACTTTACAGAAAGGGAACTGGGAGTGGAAGTAAAGGTTAGAGAAAAATATAAACATAAAATAAAAACATGGAGATTTAAATTGAAGTACAAAACCAAAACAATATCCCAGTAAACACAACCACGTGAGAAAAACGTAAAAAAAACGAGTACCAACGGTTGTATAGACGTTACGATGTCGCTGACTTCAACGTTACTTTCGACGTGTAAATATGACGTGTTATAACGTCTAGTAAAACACGTTTTTTTTTACGTGATTTTACCACGTTGTTAAGACGTACTGATTTTCCGTAAACAAATCAACGTGAAAAAAACGTAAAACAAACGAGTACCTACCAACCGTTGAATAGACGTTACGATGTCGCCGAAATCAACGTTACTTTTGATGCGTAAAAATGACGTGTTACAAACGTCTGATAACACACGTCTCTTTCAGGTGTTTTTACCAGGCTGAAAAGATGTGTTGATTTTCTGAATTAAACGTCATTTTCAATGTCTCAACAAAACGTTCTGTAAACGTATTTTAAAGATATTATAAAATACGTCTTTTTTAGGAAATAAGTATATTAAAAAAGTGTTGATTTTCATGAGATATATTTATTATAAAAAAAAACTAAAATAATTATTATGGGCTAATGGTCCTAATTAAATTAAATCATTTTTTTCATGACTCGGATTGTGTGTTGCTCGACGTGCTGGGTCAGTTTTGCCAATGTTTGCAGTACAGTTGCCTCAAAATCTATAAGAAATAACTATAAGTAACTATTGCAAAAATAAAAAAATCCGTACTAGGTATATGATTGTCGTGAATGATATAAAATGACACAATTTACCAGGATATGTTGAAGCTGGAGAAAATGCTGATATTGGCGATGCATAAGACGTCGTCGGGGTACAGCAAAAATCCTCTCCAAGGTTTACAGTTCGACGCCGCTTACCATCAAAAAGAGACTCATCACCAAAAACTTGCTTTCTTGAGAGACTTTTCACTGATGAGTTGTTTTCTCTGCAGTTTCCCCAATCTCCTTGATGAGGTTATTGGCCTTTTTATCGTGTATCATAATCCTCTGCAAAGAAGCTCAAAAGTTAAAAAAAAAGTTAATTAGAAAAATCATAAATATAATATCATATATGTATATACCTGTCTTAAAATGAATCTTAAAAACCTTGTAAGAAGGCCAGGTCTTACATGGAGTACCACTTTTGACGAAAGTCATAAAAAAGTTAGTAATATGCATAAAAAATGTATATTTAGTTACTACTTTTAAATAAAATACTGTACTGCTTACCTTTAGGACTTTTGGAAGCTACACAAATCTCAAAACTTGCTAAGGCAAACGAAAACGAAACGAACTGCACGATCTCAGACGAAAGATGAAAATGAACAAAATTGAACGAAGCAATGGCCAAGCACAGATGACACATCTGGAAAGAGTTCCTTGGTTTCGTTTCGTTCGGGGTGCAAGCCGCAATAAAAAAAGCTGTAAATCACGTACATTTTGAAAGTTTTGTGTCAACTAGGTACCCGATCGCCGCGTTCAAGGTATGGAAGCAGCATGTTCGTTTGCCGCCAAAACAAATTCGATAAGGCAGAAATTTTCATTGATAGTACCATTGAATATCAATACTCTAACTACTCTAACTAGAGTATTGATATTCAATGATAGTACTGATCTATACGTTTGGTTATTATTTATTTTCGACAATAAAATTACGCTCGCGTCGTCGGTTCCTCAACCTTCAGCCCCCATCATAAACCAATATCCGTTCTTCTCAAAATTCCAATGCCTAAACGGTAAAACTTCTCAACGTATGTTTCAAATTGTCCCTTAATTATTATACCTGCTTTCAATTTCGTTTTTAAAAACGATTCATTCCCTGACCAACACCAAACTCTTCTCCGGTCAAAGACACACTCAAACTTCGCGACACGACTCTCAAAAGAGATTCGTTGTTTTATTTTTAATCTTTTAGCTGGTCTTTTGACACCTTCACTTATTTCACAGCGTTTTAAATTACCAGACATTACCAATATTTATTAATTTCGTTGATTAACCGTAATAATTAAAGATCTTAATTTTTGTTTTCAACTTTAACAAACACATTTAAATTAATATTTGTAAGTACCTATCTACGTAAGTAAATATAGCTACCTACATTGAATTATTTCTTTGCCGTTGGGTTAAAAGAGCTTTTGTAATTTTTTATACATTAACACCATAATAGAATAGGGAATGTCAATTTTATTTTTACATTTTAATTTAATAATAATTATATGAATTCTCAAAGAGCGATCCTAAAACATTTCAACCACGAGTAAACGTCAAACTTTCAAGGTTGTTTGGGTAAAATTCGGGATGCCAAATGTTTACAAGAGCTAAATTAGTTGTTACCATGTTTCGTAAAAAAACATTCTATTTTATTTAAAATGTGATTCAAATAAAAGATGCACATATGCTTTATAACCCCCAACAAACAATTTACAGTGGCTTCTAAACTTGGCGCAAAAACCGCCCATATGGAATCTGTAAAAGACGACAAAGGGAATGCGTTTCTTTGTAGTACATAAATGTACTATATAATTATATGACTATATAAACACGTGAATTTATCGTAAAGATTTCACGAGAAATTAAGGTCAGAACTGAACGTCAAACATTGCTTATATTTTACCCACATTAATTCCTTTCTATGCTTCTATATTTGATTTTAATCGTAATTCAAATAAAAAATATAAATTAAGTAGTAAGTACCACAAAACACGCCTAATAATATGATATGGAATACGTTCTTTCTAGTGTTTATTTGCCTAGAAAAACACGTATACTTAACGTAAAAATTTCACGAAAAGTAAACGGCGCCAAAACACGTCTCGAATGCGTTTTTATTTGTAGTATAGATGACTAGAAAAACACGTGTATTTAATGTTAAAATTTTACGAGAAATAATAGTCAAAAATAATAATTTAGACTTCACCGCCATTCGTTCTTTTCTATTTTATATAATTTGATTTAAGTTATGATTTAAATAATAAATATATATTTTTTAACATGATTTTTTATAAAAAAAAAAGTAAATTGAGCTAAAGTAAAATACAATAATAAAAAAAATAAGGGAAGTAAATTGAAAAACCTCCTTTTAAACCCAAAAACCTATAGGGCTACACCATGATGATGATTTTTTATACCCTGCTGGAACTCTTTCACTCCTTCGGTATTTTTATTTTTTATTTGATTAGAAAAACACGTGTACTTAATGTAAGAATTTTACGAAAAATAAACGACGACAAACACGCCTATATGACACTAGAAAAACACGTGTATTTAATGTAAAAATTTCACGAGAAACAAACGTCAGAACTGCACGTGGAAAATAACTTGTATTTTATCAACATTATGTACATTTCGTTGATTAACAATATTGATTAAACATCTTTATTGCGTCATATATAATAAAATTAAAAATAACGTAATTTTTTAACGTTGAATTGTCGTAATTTGTAGATACGTAGTCATTATTTTATTGTAAATCAACGTTGAATTTACGTTACGTAAAATACGTTGAAATAACGTTGAAGGTATTACCAAAATATAACGTGATATTTTCAACCATAAACGTGTTATCAACCACATACACGGCTTTTCCACGTTAAAACAACGTGCATGTGTTTACTGGGATAAAGACAAAGCAAATGGAAAAGAGTAAAGATAGGATTAAGAAAGATTTTTGTGCAAAGTAAAGCTGGAATGGGGGTCGCCCCACAATTTTGAAAAACAGCTTTTCTAGAAACTAGACGAAAAAATATTATACCCCTATTTTTTTGTTTATACAAAATCACGCGTTTACTGGGCAAAAAAAAATCCGAACATTTGTTTTATTTGAAACGCGCGTTTTTGTGACGTCAACACGCCACAAAATTCACCAGACAAAAATCAAGTTATAGTCTGAATTCTGTAACTTCAACACACCCATAAACCAGCGCAGAAGTAAAATTTGGGTTCAATTTTGAATTTCGTCTTTTGAGAGGGGAGGTTGGCGCTTGGTCAGTCGCTTGCATCCTTCTGCTCGCATGCCTCTGCTGTGTCTATTACTATGTGGTGCGCCTCTGGTGCATTTCAAATCGACTCGCGCAGAAAATGGCGGATAGACATGTTGAAGTTACAGAATTCAGACTATACTAGACGTGCCGACTAATGAGAAGCGCATGAACGAATGAGAATGCTCTCCCGAAATGAAAAGAAAGTAGACAATATGTAGAAATATATATTCGTTGTAGATCAAAGTTGTACTTCTATATTTAGTCGAAGTACGAATTATTTACGTCTATCACTGTACGTCTATATTTAGTCGAAGTTGTATGAAATATTTACGTCTATCTGACGGACATTTACACGTCGATAAACAGTCTATATAGACTATCCTTAGACGTCTAGTCTATTCGAAATTTTAACATCTATTAGACTAGATGTGTTGCTTGGGATCTTGATATTTTAGTTTTTTTTTTATTATTAGGTATATATGTGGCTATTTATTAAAAAAATCACTTGAAATTCACACATGTGACATGTACTGGCTATTCGAAAGCGCACGATGAGCTAGACGACAGATCGCTTTATTATTTTTTTAAATCTTACGAGAATGCACAAGGCGATGTTTTCGGAAATTAAAAGATGCCACATAATGATTTTGTTAATTTAATAACAGATATTGAAATAAAATTTCAAAAGAACTTTGAACATTTCCTTACTTTATATCAAAATTAAAATGATATAGAATGATAAAAATATACTAAACGACATGGCAAATGTCTCATATAAGTCCAGGATTTGTAAAAGAAAGTGAAATGGATATTTTGCGAAACAAAAAAGAAAGAGAGTGGAATAAAACACATCCACAAATGACACTTTACTCTGGTAATATTAATGGTCTCACCAAGCCGGTATAAAGACATAATAAAACAAAAATACGTGAACGAAAAATTATGGTGGTAAAATGGAAGACAATGATATAATCGAGTCGTGAACAACTACCTGCCCGAATGTTCACATAGGATGATGTCAACACTCCAGAAGGTTCTCTCGACGACGGTCGCACCGGAAGTCGTATTATGTTGGGACAACTACCTGCCTACATGCTCACAGCGGCTGATGTCCTCACTCCAAAAAGTTCTCTAGACGACGGTCGCTCCGGAAGGATGAGGTCATCATTCCAGAACAGAAGAAATCGAGAACACTAGGAGGGATATACAAAGGGGGCAAACGACGTAAAGTGTCAGTAGTGTACTGGTAGAGCAGTGAACAAGACGTCAGTCAGCGAAGAAAGTAGAGCCAGATAGTAACCAACAGAGTTATTGTGAATAATTAACCGTGCAAATTGTACATAGTTGAAGTCGTTAATCTTCTTCTTATATATAAAAATCAATTTCCGTGCGTTAGTCTCGCAAAGATTTTGATGAAATTGTTGGTCTTTGTTTGAGTGGGTCCAGGGATAGTTTAGCTTCACAATTGGGCCCGGTAGGCGACGTTGAAATCGGGTTCTAGAAATTTTTGGCGAAAATGGTTTTAATTTTTCTTTAAGATTTTCCGTATATCAGATCATATAATCCCAAAATTTCATCCCTCCAGTATTTTAGAAAATATAATATAATATAATTCTTCTGTAGTTACGTGTGTATCATTGCTGAACTCTTAAACGGGTGGACATTGATGACATTTTTTGTGTGTGTTGGAATGGATCCCTGGATGGTTTAGAGTCAGAATTGGCCCCGGAATTGAAAGTGTTTTTTTGGATTTTTGTTATTCCCGGGATGGATTACTAATAAGAATTACATATACCCAGCTTTTAAAAAAAAACTATAAGCCGCCGGAGATTTATAATACAACATGAGTGCATTTTTTTTTGTATGTGTGCTAATGTTCGAGCGTTCTTGATCAAAATTTAAAATTGTTCAATATTTTTGTTATTTTCTTTCAATTGTAATCTTGTAACTTTATGTTGTAATCTGGGGAATTTCGATTATTTCTTGTGTTACAATATATCTATATAATAAATAAAAATGAAATGCTGTTAGTTGGTAAGCGCATTACCTGAGAACGACTGGCTCGATTTGGCATTTTTTTTTTAATATTCGTAGTCCAAATAAGGTTCTTACGGCAAGAACAATTGGAAAAGTTGCCTGGAAAAGTCGGGAAAAACTGAAAGTGCTTTTTCTGTGAGATTTTTGTATGAACTCAAGACTTTAACTCATGATTCGAACGATGGATATGCGTTGGGACGCTTTCTATGAACGGGTTGCCTCGAGCGCCAGTTTTTTTAACGTGGTATGCTCCACGAGTGTCGGCGGGTGGCTTAGTGGAGTATGGTCTACCAGGGGTCAGCTGTTTAATTTGGCGGAAGGGAATAAAACAAAACGCCGCGATGAATTTTACTGGTTTATTAAATAATAGTACATTATATTATAAGTGATAGAAATGCATCATTATTAGCAAGTGAGAATTTTGACACTTCTCACGAGCTTTATAATGACATTTCGATCACGTGTGATATACGACGTTTTATCTTACAGGTGCATTGTATAAAAATCCAAGAAATATTTCTTGAAGTAAATATGCGCCTGTAACATTAGCATGATTCTAATATCAGTTTCCGTAGTGAACTGTGATTGTTATAGTTATGAAATAAACAGTCTCGTTTTTTTTTTCACAATTTTCACTAAAGTAATACAAATTGATTTTGTACCGAAAGATATTCAACTAGACGTCGAAGTCAGTGTTTCCAGTTTGCTTCCGGTAAGGTCGAGACACATGTAACAGGAAAAAGTATGATCTGTTCGTGAAGTGGAAGGCAGAGAATTAAGTTACATTACAATTAATAATTACAACTGACAGCTGTCAGATTTACTCACTTGTGAGTAGAACTGACAGCTTTATCTCTCTTGTGATTAAGATTTGATTTCTGTCACCGAAAACAATGGTATAAGGTACCTAAAAAACTACACCTGTAAGATAAAATATAATATATACATTTGATATTAGTACTACACGCGTCTTTCTCTCTCCGATTTCGGAGCGTCTCCGGGGCCCGTATTTATTTACACCGTCATGAATTACACGGAGGACGAGGGACAAGAATAGGGTTGTTTATCTCTCTTTATTAAAAACACAAAGCCTCTCTCTCTCTCCGATTTCGGGTGGGCCGACGCAAGCAGGCTGGGGGTGCAGAGGGACGAGAGCGGGGAAGACACTGACGGAGTCCACCACAGATGTCCGGGGGCAGAGGAGAAGCGGGGACACCAGACACTGGACGGTATCCACCACAGATGTCCGGGGGTTGAGGAGGAGTGGGGAAACCAGACACTGGACGGAAACCACCACAGATGTCCGGGGTAGGGGAGGAGCGGGACGGTGAATGGGTCAGGGACAGGTATCTACCTTCGGCTTGCAGCTCTTCGTTCTCCACTTCGCGCTTGTTCCCAAGCTGGTAGGAGACCAGGATCTAAACATTTCAATGAAGGGTACGGCCTTTTATAGCGTGTCGGTGACGGACTATTGACGTCAGCATCCTGCGCACAAGTGGGGAAGCCAAGGTCTCGGCAGTCGTAGACGCCGTGTTTCCAATCTCATGGGGCGGCGGCGTTCAGGAGCGGCGGCGAGAATTGGAAGTGGTGGCGTTGGAATCGCGCTAATTCACTGATCACTGGGATACCAAAATAGTCCCGGTACTATGTCTCGAACTAATTTATTCTTCCATTTCAACGGTACGACGTAATGCGCGTGACCCGAGGCGGCAAGGGCGGCGGCTGGGGGTGGTCGCAGGCACACCGGACTAGTCTCATTCGAAGCGCTCTAATCTTGCTCTAATTTTGCGATCCCGGAAGTGAAAAAATTATTCCGCTGTGACACGGGAAACTATTTTTTTCGGCGAGTTAGATATTTAATTTGTACGAGCAGGGGCACGGCCTTGATTAAATAGCGAGCGGGCGCGGCGGGCGATTCGCGGTAAGAATGTCGCTTCGCGCACGGTATTTAAAAACTCCGCAAATTTCGGTAACTTTGTTACAGCATAATTCTTTTTCTGTTTTGTTCGTTATGGTTTTGGAAAAGTTTTCAGAAAAATAAAATTCGAGAGAATTACAAACGAAATTTGGAAAATCATAATCTTTTTTTGTTTTGTTCGTTATGTTCCCGGGATAATTGAATGTTTTCAATCGAAAAAAATCGGGAAAAACGCATTCCACTCTAAATTAAAATTTATTTGTTAGACATGATAGATGATAGTGAATTTATTGAAGTTTAGACATGACAACGTCTGTCGGGTCACTTAGGTAGTTTGTAATAAATAACACCTTCTAATATTTAAGAAAATATATTTGGTCCAAATGTATCTAAACTTTTGCAATAAGACTACAACATCTGGTCCTCTGCGAAAATCGGAATCGTTAGGTGGTATATAAGATATAATATTAGTTTTAGAAACCAGTATTGTAATATAATTTGTGGGAGTACTAGAAAATACGTACGACGAGGCCAATTTTATGCAGAATTTAATGGAGAATATAAGTCAGATAACATTTTCTCGTCGGAGTTACCGTTTACGAGAAAAATGCAGAAAAGCCTCATGAGGTCACGCTCGATGGCGGTTCTTTGGGCAAAAGGGGATGAAGCTCCTCCCTAGGGGGTGGGACCGCTTCGGATCTTTATTTGGGTCCCTTCTGGGAGTTCATAACCAAAATTTCAAAACTTTATAAATTATTTCTTGTATTCGTCGTTTTTTTCGTATAATTTGCTTGGATTAAAGTTAGCCCCAACTGTTTGTCTTATATCGCAGTTATAATTGTAACAGGTTAACAGCTTGTATAGGTGGGATGTTCAAGATTATTTATAACATAGAAACTTTGATATAACATGTGATGTTTATAACTTTTCAACAGGGACCAAAAAGGGCTCAAGTTTGAATGGTCGTAGCATCGTAACGGTTAACTTTAGAGACAAACTGTAAATAACTTTATGTTGCAAATTTACTTTAGATTATTTGCAAAAAACTGAAAAAATTTACCTTCTTAGGGCCGTAAGGGCCAACGCCGACTTCCCTCGAGGGGGAAAACTTAGGACAGTAATAAGTGGGTCCAAATAAAGAGATTAAGACCATTTCCAGCTTTCCACTAATTATTTCCTTATTCAGGCTTTTTTTTCGCTCTGTCGCCTGGCCTAGTAGTTACCAACTTTTATCAAAAAAATGAATTAACGTTTTACTATGTACAAACTTTCACGATAACACGCTGACTGACCGACTTGTTCACGATGCTTTCAGTACATTGTCCCGTGCCGTCGTTCGTTCCCTACTGGTGTTCTCGATTTCTTCTATTCCGGGAATAATGAGATCATCCGAATATTCTTGAAGGATGACATCATCCTCTTTGTGCGAACGTCATATAGTATGACGTCAGCGCGACAGAAGCTTATCGGCTAATGAGAACATCTTATGTGAACAATCATTGCCAGACGTTCTCACGGCCTGTCGACTATTCTGGATTAATGCCGTTACCATAAAATATGTGGTCATTCATAATTCATAATTGTTCCTAGATAGATGACCTCATCGGCTTCCGGTGCCGTCGCACCGTCGCGTCGTCGCGATATGTAGGTGCACATCCCGTGGCACTCCGGGGCGATAAATACTTCAACTCTAACCGTGACTAACTGGAACTGATGCGATGGAAACGGTCTATAATAAATATATATTGGCTGCATCATTCTAGGCGCCTCCAGATAATTCCGTTGATGACATCATCGAGTTCTTGCGATACAAACGGAATTTTCTCGATTACTGTTAATTACACACTTTCATCTTCAGAACGTCATGGATGACGTCATGCTCTAGATGTGTATCGAATTCTCCAGACTATGAATTCAGATTATCTCGAGCATAGTAGCAGTCATTGACGACATTGAGGGTTCGTTACAATATTTTTTCAATTTCGCAAAATTTGTTACATTTTTTATTGTCTTGTATTTATAAAATGTTTTTATACGATTGGATACTGCAACCGCAATCTTGTAAAATTTCAAAGATTGTGCGAATTTTTTACTTTATTAATAACAGTGTGAATAAAGGGTTGTAATAGTATTTATCCCGAAAGTAGGATAACGTTGACGGCGTAGTCTTATTCGCCTTTCGCAAGAATTTCATCTACATAATTTTTTCTGCTGCTTTCTCTGAAATTTAATCATGTATCAAACACTACACAGACATTGTCTGAGGTACAGATCTTGCTATCACTACCGCGCAAACAAAACTGTTGTCCGAAGCACTGTCTAGTCTTTGATCTAATGCTGTAAATAATAAACTAACTGCCAGGTGATCCATCAAGTCCACATATTAAATGAAACAAGTGTAGTTGGAGCACCTGTTATAGTGTAATTTTATGTTCATTCAAAAATAGCCGGCTGTAGTGTGGTGTTGGAGAACTGGTCTGTAAAATTTCTTGGCAGACATGTCGATGTAATTCTTAAGCATTAAATAGGACTGCGGGAGGATTTCTTGAATCATGTGGTATGACTGGAAATAAAGTTCAGGTAAATATACTTCAGCTAAATTTGTGTTGGAAGGCTCTGTGTAAAGATGACTACTCATTCTCGGGAACAACGCCTTGTGTTCCGATGGGTGTCGGTATTTGTGCCCGAGACAAAGGGATCTATGTGTTAATATGTGAATAACGTGAGTGGAGCCAAAGAAATGTCGTATCACCACTATATGAAGCTACAATTTGCAATACTTGTGTCCCTGGTAGGTACCAACTATTACTAAGCAATTATCTTACCGTGAACCTATGTTGGTTTCCACATCTACGACCGAAATATAAGTCTCAAGCATGAGCAGGATAGAACATTTGCGGTATTCTAATTAAACCATCTATATTAACAACTGTAATGAGTAACTTGCTTTTGGCCGGAGTTAATCCTCGTTGCGGTAAAAGTCCGTAATGAAAGAATAATTATTATAACGTTTATGTAGAGCGAGTAGAATTAAGCACCCTTTTAAAAAATGCAAATTTAATTAGGTGAAAATCCCACTAGCCGCCCGTCCGTTACGGCGTTCTTTCCGAATTTATACTTTTTTTGCGGATAAAATCAATGTGACAGATGAAAGAGCGGCTCACGAACGATGCAAATAGAGATTTCGACGTCGAATCCTTATTCGGTCGGTCCTCTTTGCATTAGATCTCCGCATGCGAACATGTGCGATACACAAAAGATGTAAAAGCGCCGAACGATACGTATTCTAATACCGCCTTTGAAGTCGACCAATTCTGTCTAAAATATTGATGGGAAGGTGAGAGCAAAGATTTATGTCTAAAACAAAGGCCGAATCATAAATAAATTACGATTGTTCCGTCGCAAAGAGAATCAACGACATGAATCCCTGATTAAATTCCTCGAGATTTTCCAAGTGCATAAACAGAAGCATAATGGACAAGAAACTAAAACGGGACGTTTCGAGTAGAATTGAATGGGTCTAGTTAAATTGAGAGTTTTGTAGAAGTAATTAGAAGCTATAAGATTAAAAATACTGGATCTTTTCGAATACACAGTCGGATCAACTGGGTGAGGCGTTGATAGCTTTTACATTAGTACCAGGAGTATCTCATGTTTGACACGTTTGTATAAGTCGCCACTACAACGACAGCGGATTTGCTTGTTTCTTGGGAGAGCTTAATTCTCCGGCGTGTTGATTGGCTAAAAGGTCTCGTAATAACAAAACCTTACTTAGCTGACTTATCTAACTTGGAACCAAGCACGCGCGGTCCCGCGGTCTTGAACGCGTAAAATATCGCGGGAGCGTCGCTGGTGGGAGCGGAAACTATAAAGGTTTGTGATCATTTTATTTCACCTTAAAGACACTTAATCCCATAACAGTAGACATGCTCTTCGGGGTTTTGCCACCGACCATCATTCTTCCTCCCGCAGCTTAGAAGACATCGATCATTTTGTACCGTACCCTCGGCATAATTCAAATTTCCCTTCAACCTGTCCGACCGCCTGCAGAAAATCAGCGACAACATGTATCCGAACGATCCCTAATGAAATTTCCCTAGATTCCCCGAGTCCATAAACAAAAGCATAACCGAATAAAAAAACTCACCGAAAAACGTCCCGTTTCGAATGCAAATTGCCTAACGGCATTAGCGCAGTCCGTCGGACTTGAACAAATTAAAAATTCTTTCAGGATCGGCCGTGCGACGCATTAAATTTGTCGCTCGGCCGACAATTACCGCCAGAAATGCCATTTTTCCATCCGAGGACGGAGAACAACTCAATTAGCCCGACCCCCGACCCCGCCGACCATTCGGAGGATTGCGTCATAGGCAAATAGGTAGTGTAAATATTCCTCAACCGGGACGTGTAACCGCCAAATAAGAGGAGGCAATAAAAATTCAAATTTTAAAATTTACATATTAAATGCTTTTTCATACACAGTGGTCGCCTGACGATGCGTAACTCAAAATCGACGCCGCTACTTTTCATGTAATCAATCTCTTTAATAGTGCCGCGAGGAGGTACATGCACCTTATAAGATCATCGTAAAATGTTTGGTTTTAACGCGATATATCTCTATTTTGTGTTCACGGTTCACGGTTGAGCTGCTTTGTGGAAAGCAAAAAGGTTTAATATTCTTCGAAGAAGTTACAATGATGTATAAATCTAGTTAGTGGGGGATGAAGTTCGTCTCAGGAAAAAATAAAGGGTGTAAATGAAGTTTAAAAGTCGTCTTGTATTTTCATTTTGTCTTCTGTTATTATGGCAATAATATGCATGCCGAATGTGCTTAGAAGATGTGGAAACTTCAGAGCACATTCTGATCTTGTCCAGTCCTAAATGGGCTTAGAGTGGAACAATTGGGGCTGAAGTTATGAAGGCTCATGATAGTCGGAGGGCACTGTTACAATAAATACACTTTTATCTAACAAGCCCTATTAAACAATAGATAGTCTCAACAAAAACTAGACATGAGCGTTAACAAAAATGAAACCATCTACTTATCTCTACTTTGCTGGTTTTGCGACGCCTCTGGCTGTCTGGCTACATACAACGGAACACTCGAGTTTTCCTCCGCTTGCAGAATAGAGTGGGAAAACGAACAAAAGCAGTACTTATGCTGCTGCCTAAATTGATTGGGGTACAGTTAAAATCTGCAGAGTATAAAAAGTCTGATCTTACCCTCTTCCGAGTTTCAAACACGGTTCACAATCCGGCCACATTTTTTTCTTATATCCGTACTAATACTATTTGTTTCTAAACTCTCGGCTAATTAGAAACATAAGATTCAGACGGCGATAGCTGTACCGTGTCGCTCACAGGTTTGAATTGAAAGATCGAAAGTTCGCTGCATTCGTTTTTGTCGATATCGCCTGACAACCGATTCTCGTATATGTTAGAAATGTAACAGTATATCTGTCAGTAGTCTGTTGAGCTTTGTCAAAGGCTCAGCTCTGCTATAAAACCTCGATCATTGAGTATTGCGCAAAATCTTTTGTTTTGAAAATTTTTAGGTGTCTTGTTTTTTAAATTTTTCGACAGATCAATTTTGTACTATAAGTGAATAGGAACGAAGTAGTAGTAGTAGCAACTAACAGTCCATTACCAGCGAGGCATTCTCTGGGGCTACACCAACCGACGTGGCGCCTAATCTCGTAACTTTTTGCTTATAAAAACCCTTGCCTCAAGAAGGTATCTTTCTTAATACACTGTCTGTTTCAATACTCAGGACACCGGCTGATCCACAAAATGGCGGTCAAGCGTCGTGTTGCAATTTATAGATGAAACTCTGCGGTGGACCGCAGGTCTATTCGTTACAATATACCAATGGTTGCGCAGTATCATATCGGCGTAGTTTTGAATTTCAAACTTTTTTTTCTAAGTACTTTTACCTGTGTTGGAATATTTATGTAGTGGTGCGCTTGATCCTAAATTTGATAAGGCCTTTTCCGGCTGGCGTTTCCGTCGAGAAGACATTCTTGTTCGAGTGGTTGGTAAATGAGGTGGTGAAATCAATCATAAATCGACGAAATCATTTTCTTTCTGCGGGGATCAGAAACCACCGAACAGAGTCGTTCCTATGGTCTTGGACCACGTTTTCGTTGTCTCGTCGGAGTAATGAAGGTCCCTCATTGGAGGTTAGGGCTTTTCTGATTGTTAAAAGGTGTAGTTAAAGGAGAATCTTCTTCATCTCAAAAAAAGATAATAAAGATATATAATAACAATAGACCCAGCTCATCTCCATCTCCACTCCCACCATATCAAGGTAAATTTTGGTACATAACACTAACTGCATGTAAATTTTATTTTCCACAGTAAAAATGATGTAATTTTAAGAGATTTAAGAGTTAAAAGTTATTTTATTTTACTCGAGGGTTGCAACAGGACTAGCGTCTCGTTTGAAAACACCCTTCTCACAAAACAAAATTTAAAAATTTAACTATTATTATACGGGCTGTTTCAGAAATAAGTGCAATAATTCAAACCATTGGTAGAACTAATCAAAACCAACAACTTTTCTATATACGACTTTTCCGAAAACTCACATTGTTTTTGGCATTCTTCGCCCCTACAAATTCACGAGCCGCATTTGGATATTTATTTTAACTTGACCTACTGCGAATCAATTGTTTTTGTCCGGAAAAACTTGGCCCACTTATCAACATTCAAAATTTTTTGTAACGTCCCGTGCTGTGGGTGGCCGCCGGTAATTTGTTATTGTATTTCACTTTCGTTTTTAAACTTATTCATCATAAAGACTCTATGTGCAACGCTTCCCAAATCGCGTGTGCCTAATTTGCGCCTTGTGTTTGTGTTTTGCAAAATGGTGGATTATCTCAACAATTATTATTGTATCCCTATCACGTACAGAAAGTCCAATTTTCACAGCCTGAGGATTTAATAATAATAGTTTAAGTAACCAGTAGCCAAATTGAAGCACCAGACAGAGAAAGTATTTTCACCTTAAATAATACCCACGTATGGGCAGACGAAAATCCGCTAAATTTGATGTTGAAGTAGTACGTTTAGTAGGTCAGTTTTCAGTCTCTTAGTTTATTTAGTTTTTTGTCGTGTTATCATCATCGTTCAGCGGTTCAGTGGCGGATAACTCTTCTCCCATCTCCACTAATTTACTTTTCTCCTACCACCCGCTTTTCTGAACACCATCATCTTGGATTTCTCTACATTCACCGTCAACTTTTTCCTCCTCATATATTTCTCCATGTTTCCTATCATTTCTTTCATACCTTTCTTCTCTCTCGCTAGCACCACCAAATCATCCGCATATGCTAAAGACCACACTTTTTCTTTTTCTTCTGTTTCTTCGTATTTTGCCTCCCTAAGTCTTGTTTTATAATTTTCTTTTCCTTCTTCCGTCCAAATATTCTTCACAATTTTTCTTCTAAACTCACTCAATTCACACTTCCTCCATCTTTCTCTCCTTTTATCTTCACTTCTAAAGGCATATGGTCCGACACCATACATTCTCCTACCTTGAATTTCTCTATTTCATCCCATGCTTCTTCATTTACCATAACATAATCAATAACTGTCTTCCCTCTTGATCCAGTATACGTGTACTCCCCTTTCTCATCTCCTGTGCAGTTCCCATTACGTATGTCCTACCCTCTTTCTTCTGCTAAGCTAATCAGGACTCTCCCTTCTGCGTTTTCTGTTCCATCTTTTGTTGATCTTCCTTCTATTGTTTCTTGTTCCTCTTCTATCAGTCTTCTTTTTCCCCCAATTCTTGCATTAAAATCCCCCCAATCACCAAAGTTCCTTCTTCTTGCTCTTTTACTCGCTTTTCTATTATTTTCTTCGTTTCCTTCATACTTCTGCTGTACACTGTTACAATTCTCCATTTTCTCTTTTTACTTTTCACCGTTCTTTCCATAATCCCTCTTTCTTCTTTTGGTTCAGTTCCATTTTATCCTTCCAGTCCCTCTTTCACCCCCATTATTATCCCACTTTTAGCTCTCCCTTTCTTGCTTTCCCTCTCTGCATATTGACATTTCCACTTAAACTCTTTCGGCATTCTCTTTTCCAATTTTTGCCACCCCTTTTCTTCCACCCACGTTTCTACCATTCCCACTACGTCAAATTCTCTCAGATACTCCCAAAATTCATTCTCTTTGTTTTTTATTCCCGCTACGTTCCAGAATACTATTCTTATTTGCTGCTTTTCTCCTTTATTCCTCACCGTATTCGTTTTCCCTTTTCTGCTCTGTCGTCTTTTGCTTGTGCTCTTATTTAAAATTTTTCTGTATCTAACTCCCCCTTTTCTTCGTCCCACCTAAGCCCTTTTCCCTCTATCCATATCTTTTTATAACCCACTTTCACCCGCTGTCCTTTTTGTCGCTCTTCTTTGGCTATCGCTCTTAATTCCTTCTGTATATCTCTTTCCTTCTTTGTCAGATCATCTTCTATGTATACTCTCTATCCTTTTTTTCTCTTAGTTTTCTTTTATTTTCCATAACTTTCCTCTTTTCCCCTCAGCTCCCAAGTTCCACCACAATCATTTTTCCTCCATTTATTTTACGCAACAAATTATTCACATAGTATTTAATTCGTTTGCCTGGTTACATTTTTCGGTAAAACTTGATATTGCAAAGTATATAATTCTAATGCATAATATTAGTAATAGAATCATAGTAGGTATTATTATCGCTATGTATTTAATAAGCAGTCATGGTTATCTACTTAATTGCTCGGTAAAAAAATCGTGCCCCATGTTTAAAACTCACAGGTATAATATGTTATTCGCATAGTAAAAATCATGGACGCTCGGTATGAAAATCTGAATGTTCAGTACTTTCTGAAGAGTGTTCAGTAGATTACTGGACGCTCGGTATAAAAATTTAAATGTTAACTATTTTCTGAGTAAAATGTTATTCGCATAGGAAAAATCATGTTATATATATTTACTAGCTGACCCGGCGAACTTTGTACCGCCTTAGAATCAATAATAACAGGGCCCCCATATCCATGTTTTAATAGTTATTCTGCTATTCGGGGCAGAGACAAATCCAACAAATCAAAGATCATAAAAACCGTTCTTGAGTTATAAACCCAAGGGGGCCCCCTGGCCCCATGTCCATGTTTTAATAGTTATTCTGCTATTCGGGGCGGAAAAAATCCAACAAATCAAAGATCATGAAAATCCGTCCAGCCCAAAGAGGCCCCCATGTCTATGTGAAAAATACTTTACGAACTTTGTCATACCTACCAAATAAACAAAACAAATTTCATAAAAATCGGTCCAGCCCAAGAGGGCCTCCTGGGTCCCCATGTCCATGTGAAAAATAGTTTTTCCACTACTAGCTTCAGAAAACATCATTATATATCATGTTTGAAGCTTCAGAAATTGATTTTCTGTACCTTACCTAATAATTGTTTTTTCTCTCCTACTAGTAGATAATAAAAACGATATTGACAATGTTGACATGGTTACTGCCGTACTTGATGTTTTGACTTGACATTTGCTGTCATTATTAATGATAGCTGACAGCTCAACAATGTAGAACTGGGGAGTTGGAATTTCTTGCCAAATGTTAAATTTGCCAGCTGGACCACACTAGCAACATCGCAACAAAAATAGAAATGACAGGTATTGATGAAATTTCATATGCTACTTGCTTTTTATGGATATCTTTCATGGAACCTTTCGCATTATCATGATTATAATTTGAAGAAAAGTTAAACAAATGTGCTAGTTGTGAAAAAAATAGTATATAAACCACGGTTGCGAAGCCTTTTCTTAGCCTTGCACTATTATTAAAATAAATAAAATAGCTCGGCTAAGAAAAATGGCTTCTCAACCTTGGTGTATAATTACTATTATCACCTATTCTCCTACCTGCTAAAAAAATCATAAAAATCGGTCGAGCCGTTTCGGAGAAGTTCGACCACAAACACCGTGACACGAGATTTTTATACAGTGAGCATAAAGTTTCGCTCAAAATTCATAATTTAGTTATGTACTATTTTTGTGAAAAACGCTCGTACAGGTCGATCTTTGTTTTTAAATTGCCATCTTTTGACATAAAAATTTTGTTGATGACGTCATCTGTTTTTGAACTATGACACCGTCATCAATTTTTTTAAATGGCAACCCCCAACTTTTTTTTGGGGTTTTAAATACAGTAAAAAATTGATACTTTGCATAACTTTTTTTTGAAAAAATGTTAAAAAAATAATGCTGCTGTTACACGATATGGATACAGTTGTAATTTTTTGGTAGCGTATGCGTCGTTCTAACGGATAGATTTATTTGATGGTGTAGTGGTCAAATCGAGCTACTTTTGTAAGAAACATGTTCATTAGTACCTACGACATTTAAGCAACCAAAAAGTAAGTTATTTAAGCGAGGTTTGTAGTGTTTCCAAGCATCCGATGCTTTCTACATCTTTTCTATTATTACCAATTCTTGGAACACTGCTACAGGTATTATTTGTCAAAATGCAATCTTCGAAAAACAATAAGGACTTAAAAGTTGTAATATTTTTATCATCAATCAAATCGTTTTATAAAAAAGGGTGTAGCTGTTTTTCCTTCCATTTCTTCACGACCACTCTAATCGACATTTCTTAGAAATCAGTTCATTGATTGAAAAGCTTGAGAAATGAAACGGTAATACTTATGGCATAAGGTTTTTAGTAATCCTTTCTTTAGGATCTGCACTAATAACGCTGACTACAGCTTTTTTAAATTTTTGTACGCCTCACTAAGTAAAGCCGCTGAACGAGATTTGCAAATGGAAAATAAACTGCGACTCCAGCCAGGTCAGGATGTTGATCTTGTAAATATATACATAGAGAAACTCCAGCTCAGGTGTTCCGGGCTTGATTTACTTCCACCGCATCACGATTAACCCCCGTAGCTAAGGTTGCTAATCCTGTGTATACTACATATTGAGATTTTTTACAAGTTTGCTTTCACCTCCCACTAATGCAGATGCACGGGCGATAAGCGTTATTTTTCCGTCGGAACATAACGCAACAACTGCATGCTGCACTCTGGTAATCCCCCGCAAATCCTTGCATAAACGACACTAAATCCAAAAATAACGAGATGTAAAATTGAAGTTTTCCAGGACACCGTAGACGAGGAGTTCTCGTGTTCGCCACTGATTTGTGAGAAGAAATCGAATGGTGCTATTTAATAAATCGGTTCTCGCTAATACAATTTCCACTTAATCGCCACCATTTTTCATCCGTACCGTTTACAATATTGAGGTTAATTTGGTTGCCATTAATCAACTGCGGTTTGTGTTTTAACGTGGTTACGGTCACATTTTGTGGCGGTTTGCATTATTAAGTGAAACAACCCGATAAATGGATGAAGAGCGGTGGGAAAAAGAGTTTCTGGAATTGTGATTGGGCTGTTTGCTCGTTTTTTTTTTGTGTGAAATTGAAGCTGGATGAGACAGGTCCTATCGTCGCCGATTTTGTTTCTTATTATAGTGGATGTAGTGATGAAAACAATAAATAATAAATAGAACAGGAATAAGCAAGACGACCTCGTGATTATTATGATCAGCAACAAATATACTACCATGGCTCATGTGCAGAAATAAAGTGCTAACAATAGTATATTAAGTACGGAGAACGGTAAGAGTTTGTTACCGTTCGACATGCTTATTGTTGAGAATAAGGAAGCGGGAAAATTAATAGTAGCTCAACATGCTTTATTAAAGCACTCAAGGTACAGTTTACTGGAGTATTAAGTTTCTGACAAGTTTCGGGGACAAATTTATTTTTGACAAACTACTTTTTTATGTATTGTAACGTAGCCTGATCCGGGCGGATTCGAGGATTTAGAGAAATTCTGGTGCACACCGTAGTTACTAACTTTTATTAAATAAACTAACGTTTTACTATGTACGATAACACATGTTCACGATGCTACCAATACACTGTCCCGTTCCGTCGTTCGTGTCCTTCTTATACCCCTACTGGTGTTCTGGATTCCTTCTATTCCGGGAATAATGAGATTATCCTTTCGGCGCGATCGAATATTCTTGAAGGATGACATCAACCTCCTTGTGCGAGCGTCGTATAGTATGACATCAGCGCGACAGAACCTTCTCGGCTGATGAGAGCATCTTATGTGAACAATCATTCCCAGACGTTCTCACGGTCTGTCGACTGTTCTGGATCAATGCCGTTACCATTAGATTAGATTAGATTAGGTGTTGAGGGGTGTGAGGGAATTTGCTCCCCTCACCGACACTTAGACCACACCGCGGGCCCATTGTGTCACCCCCTCGCGTCCCTCATTCCTGTCTCTCATCCAGCCATCCGACATTGTCGAAAAAAGCTAGGATGGTTCCAGGCGAGGTACACCTCAAATTGGCCCAGCTGGGCCATGTCTCCCCCAGTATGGACTTTCTGGTCGAGGCGAGAGCCGGACATTCCCGTAGGATATGTTCGAGAGTCTCGTCCTCCTCTAAACACCCCCTGCACGTTGGGTCGTTGACCACCCCCATCACGTGGAGGTGTTTATTTAGCCTGCAGTGACCGGTCCAGATGCCCACCAAAAGGCGGAGTCTGTCCCTTGACAAACGCAGACAAGACTTGGCTCTTTTAAAGCAAGGATTTTTGATAAAAATCTTGCTTTGTCTGCAGCCTGTTGGCGTTTCCCATCTATCACAGTGTCTAGAATGGGTGTCAGTTTTGATCAGGTTTGAGTGGTAGCGGTTGGCCGGTCGGCTGGGCGGTTCCATCCGGTGTTCTCGTTGCACCCTGTCGAGACAGCTCGTCGGCCCTCTCATTCCCCTCAGTACCGTTATGTCCTCGAACCCATCTTAGCTCAACGACATTGTTTAGTGCTATTCTCGACAGTGCCAGATGGCAGTCATGTACCACTTGAGAGGTAATCCTGCCACTGGCCAGAGCCCGCAGAGCTGCTCGAATGTCGCTGAAGAAGCACATCGTTTTTTCACTGACATTGCGCCCAGTGATTTCTGTGGCACCCCTAAGAATGGCCGCGATCTCCGTCTGGAAAATACTGGCACATTCCCCTAGGGTTGCGCTGAGATTGCAGTTGATTTTTTGTTTTTGATCCATCCGTGAAGATTGAAATCTCAAACTTCGGATGTTCTTCTGTATCCATATGCACTGCATAGGATTTTTCGAAAGCATATTGAGGACAGATACGGTCCGATCCCGCACCCAAGAGAGGTATTCTGTGGAGTCCCTCGCTCAAGATGCGGGCGTGCCCGCGTTCTGATTTCCCAGCTTTCCAAAGGTTACCTTCCCGCCGCCTACGAGCGGAGGCAAATGCTATGCCCTCCACGAAGAGATCGATGGGAGGCAGACACAGGATAGCCTCCAGAGCTGCGGTCGGGGTGGTTCTCATGGCGCCCGTCACAGCGTTGGATGCGTCCGAGACGTGTCATCGTTGTTTTTTGTCTGACTCTTTGCCACCAGACAATTGCTCCGTAGCTCAGCATCGGTCTGATGACGGCCGTGTAGAGCCAGATGGTAATCCTGGGTGTTAAGCCCTAGGACCTTCCCACCGCTCTCCTACACTGCCACAGGGCGACGATAGCTTTGTCTATTTTGCTCTCCAGGTGCTTTTTCCAAGACAGCTTATGATCCAACATAACGCCCAGGTACTTCACATCCTGCGAGAGTTTGAGCTTGACGCCGTTAAGGGAGGGCAGCCTTAGCTGTCTCATCTTCCTTCTGTTCGTGAAGAGGACTAGCTCTGTCTTTTGTGGATTTACAGCCAGAGCCTCCTTCTTACACCATTTTTGTACCAGGCAGAGTGCTGTCTGCATAAGGTCGCATAGTACATTTTCGTACTTACCAGTAAGCAGTATGACAAGGTCATCTGCGTATCCGTGAGTGTAGAATCCCGCCTCGTTGAGTGTGCATAGAAGGTCGTCCACTACTATGTCCCATAGCAATGGGGAGAGAACTCCCCCCTGAGGACAGCCCTTCTTAACCACTCCTCGAGTAGTTGCGTCCGCTACACTAATCTGTACGGTTCTGTAGTCCAGCACCCGCTGAATCCAGTGACGTACTGTTCCTGAGACATCGCGGTTCTGAAGTGCTCGCCCGACGCTATCGAAGGTGGTCTTGTCAAAAGCCCCTCGATGTCAATGAATACTCCTAAGGAGTATAGTTTGTGCTCCAGGGCTTCCTCAATCCGCCCCACCACCTCGTGTAGAGCGGACTCGGTCGATTTTCCTGGAACATATGCATGTTGGTTGGGGTGTAATGGTTTGGCCCTTAACACCCCATCCCTTATTTGGTAGTCGCATAGTCTCTCCAAGGTTTTTAACAAAAACGATGTGAGACTTATGGGACGGAAAGATTTTGCGAGAGAATAATCTGCTCGCCCTGGTTTGGGGATAAAGACAACTCTCACCTCCCTCCACATTTCCGGTACGTATGCGAGTGCAATACATGCCCGAAAAATGTAGCAGGGCCGGGAAGATTCCGTCCACGCCCGGTGACTTGAAGGGTTTAAAAGCTCTTATAGCCCATTCTACGCTAGTATGGTTCACAATCCTCGCAGCCTCAGCCCAGTCCTCCAGGGAGGGGGCTTTCGGACAGCTTTGGATCGGATTCACATCCGTTGTGACCACACAGCCCGGGAAATGTGTAGCCATCAGTACCTTGGCTGTTTCATCGGCAGAGTCCGTGTATGTGCCGTCCTCTTTCTTCAAGCTACCTACTTGCTGTCCCGGATCCTTTGACAGGATTTTCATCAGCCGGGCAGCGGTGGTGGTACATTCGAGGTCCCCACAGAATTTTCTCCATGATGACCTCTGCTTAGAACGAACGTCTTTTTTGTATTGCCGCTGGTATTCTTTAAATTCGTCCCAGTCGGCTGCTTTTGGCCTTATTGAATAGCTTGCGCAGATAGACTCTTCCCCTTTCCAGTTCCTTACACCACCATGTGGTGTTTTGGCCCTGGCGGGTGCCTGATCTCAGCGGACAATCTTGCTCATAAGACGTCATCAGAGACCTAGTGAGGTCAGTGACTGTCCTCTCCAGTTCTTCGATCGTCTTAAGATCATTAGAGATATCGAGCCGACCCCTGACATTTGACAGGTTTTCTGGAAATAGATCCCTGTCAGTTTGTTTTGGGTTCCTGTACGGCTTCGGTAACATCTCTTTTGCTTCTAACGAAAACGTTATCCATCTGTGGTCTGACATGGTCACGTGCGATGATACTTGCCAGTCCCTTATATGTTTGGAAATCTTTTGTGTCGCGAGAGTGATGTCTATCACAGTCTGACACCTCGAGGTGACAAACGTAGGTTCGCTCCCTCGATTGAGTATTCCGTAAGATATTCGAGCAGTGCTGTTCCTCTGCTGTTGCAATCACCGCTCCCCCATACGATGTGGTGTGCGTTGGCATCGCATCCAGCAATGAGTTGTTTTCCTTCCCTTCCACAATGCTCAACTAGGTCCGCCAGAAGGGGGTGGCTCCCTGGAGTCCCCGGGGAGGTATACTGAGGCAAAAAATACCTTTATTACGTTCCTTCCAAATTCCAGGTTAACCTGCACAGCCGTGACATCTCGGTTGCAGTAGCCCGTCAGTTGGAAGTCGTTTTGTTGACCTGAAACATATACACAAGTTCTGGGTCTTTCTTTAAGGGAACCCACGTAAGTGGTCCCGGACGATTTGTCGCCCATGCCACAAACTCGGTTGCCTACGCACCACGGTTCTTGTAGCAGGGCTATTGTTACCTGCTTTGCTGTCAAGTGACGACTTAGGGTTACCCCCGTCTCCCGACAGCGGTGTAGGTTTGCTTGAATTAGTGTGAGTCCTTTGCCCATTAGGTCGAACCCGCACTTTCTTTGCAACGTAGTCGCCACACCGGACGTCGACGGTTCTGCTCCACCCGAAGGTGTCGTCTGCCCCGTGGGGCGTCCGGTTGCTCCTATATCAGCTCTTGGTGTTGCTGCAGGGATGGCGCCTTCACGCCTCTGCCTCTGCAGCTCGTTTTTGGGACCCTGCGGTCCCTGGTTGGAGTTGTTTTTATTCTCTATACCGGGATTTTTTACTTCATCTCCCAAGCTCCCCAGCCACCACGGAGTCCCATATGGGGACGCCGAGCTTCGACGCCAGGGATGCTCGAGAGATTTAGCCCCCAGGAGGTTGTTGCACACAGCCCACGCGGTCTGCCGAAGCCGCCCACGCAGTTGCATGCCCCAGTGCTCCCCAAGGGCTCACCCCGTCGGCCCTCTGACGGGACGACACAGCCGATTGATCGAGGTGGGTTAGTCTCGACCGCCCGTCTAGGGTGAAATCCGGGCCAAAGTGGCGTGTTGCCCTCCCAAGGCCGTAGCCAAGATCAGGCTCAACCACCAGGATCCCTTCATCCACCCGCACGGGTCGCCACGCACGGCACAAACACGTGGGTGACTGTTTATGCACCTGCAACACCATGCCGTTACCCTATGTGGTCATTCCAATCATTGCTCCCAGACAGATGACATCATCCGCTTCCGGTGCCGTCGCCCCGTCGTCTCACTATGTATAACCTACTATGTAGCCTTCTAACAATTTTTTAACGTTTAACTTCAACACTCCCCCCTTAACTTCAGAATTGTTACATTGCTACACGATCTCAACTATACATATAACAAAACATGCCTAAAATATTACATAATCGTTCCAATTGTACACGCTTAATTTGGCTTCGTTAAAATGTCTGCCGCTTGATTCTTGCTTGAAACGTCGTCAATCACCTTCGTGCACTTTTTCTCGTATAAAATGAAACTGCACGTCTATGTGTTTTGAAGGTTTGTGAAGCTTCGGATTCTTCGCGTTATTCACCCGGAGTACTATTTAGCCAGACAGCGTCTTTCGCGGCTTCATTAGCTGTCACGTATTCTGCCTCCGTCGTCGACAAAGATACACTTTGCTGCCGCCTGCTTGCCCAAACGATTGCTCCCCCGCTATATTTGAAGACGATGCCACTAACTGACCTTCGTGTTGAAGGATCGCTGACATAATCAGGGTCACTATAACCTTCCAATTTGGCTGTGTTTCCGGCAACTTGGTAGCGGATGCTCATCCCTTCAGTTAGTGTTTCCTTCAAATACTTCATGATGAGCTTTACCATCTCTCAGTGTTTTTCTCCTGGTTTTCCTAAGAATTGCGACGCCTAGCTAACAGCAAGAGCAATATCTTGCCTCGTGGCGACGGCCAGATACATGAGGCATCCAACCAAGATTTGAGTCTTGCACCCGGAATTTTTTAAGTACACCTCGCATGATCAATGACAATGCAACCTTCATATCAGATGTCTTGTTTGTTACCAGGCCGTCATCAACGTATAACACCACTATCAGTTTGCCATTGACGGTAATATAAATGACGCGGGTCTGCTGTACTTTTGCACAAACCGAAGTCACACCAAGCGTTTGTTCCAACATCTTGGGGATTGCTTTAAACCGTACAAACTTCGCTGAAGTCTAATGGAACCATCTTCAAATCTTTCCCGCTGTTCCATATAGATCTCTTCTTCAATGGTGCCCTTCAGAAATACGGTCTTAACGTCGAACTGTGTAATTTCAAGGTTTTCATTCGCTTTCATTTCTTCCTCTATTGCTGCCTTCCAGTGCAATTTCTCCGCCAACAGGGTTGCCCCTATTGGGATAAGGTTTCATTAACCGGTTAGTTAGTGGAAAGGCATCATCTGCAATTATTACATGTGGAAGTCTTACTGTACCCCAAGTAAAACTTTATTTTGAGGTAAATTTAACGAGTTGTTGTTTAGTGCTTTGCTTAAATTACTCTCACGAAAAACACCACCATCACTAATACGACCATTCACGCCTACATTATAATATATGTGAATTTATATGCCGAATCACACATGGCTAATAAAATAATGGAATGATCGCTCTTGTAATTATAGTAGTACGATGCAGCCGATATTGGTGCTCTAAATGTGATGTGTCTTCCA
Source organism: Diaperis boleti (assembly GCA_963583935.1). Taxonomy (NCBI): domain Eukaryota; kingdom Metazoa; phylum Arthropoda; class Insecta; order Coleoptera; family Tenebrionidae; genus Diaperis; species Diaperis boleti. The sequence goes on from OY757242.1 coordinate 14,665,102, forward strand.
TCCAGTGCTCCTATGCAGTTTGGAAAATTCCACGTTTCTTCGAAACTTCTAGCAACCTTTAGCCATTCACTCTGAAAATTCGGAATCTACAAAATATATACATAAATCATTATTTAATGTCTTGCTTTTATAAACTAACCTTAAGATGAATGTCTTTTAAACAAGAGTATATTGCCTCACAAACTTCGATAACAAATCTGAAAATGGTACTGTTATGAATTCGTGTAGAAAACATTAGTGAACGGAACGTTTCTCCAGTCGCCAGAAATCGTAAAGTGTGTATCTTCTTTCTTACTTTTTTCATACACCAGTTTTAAAAGAATTATTGCTCATCCGCAATTTTTTTTTATACGCCATTGGATCCTCTACCAGTAGCTCTTCATTTAGCATATTTAATACGCCCAGACCCTCCATTCTTCTTTGAATCCATTTTCTTGTCCACGAACGGATTTAATTTGTTTTTTTTTTTTGCACCATCATCATAATGGTGACTATCGAAGATGCTGCACATATTTGTTTTCTCATGGTTGTCAGTGGGCTGAAGTCTGAGAGTGAGGGATTCATTTGCACCGCGCAAGATGGTGTAATAGATAGATAGACCGCAGTCGCGTGATGGGTATAGAGAGCTCCAGAAACAACAATGCATATACTTGCGGCTTGTCCAGTATATGCACTTTCGGCCTATATCCATCGCCACAATGTGGCACTGAAAGTGCTATACTTTCATTACTTTATACTTTCATTTACACCAGACGCAACAGTCTCGAACGATATTGAGTCCGTTGTGGAGAATGAAAGGTGCCGAATCTACTGGAACTATTTGTTCTCCACCGTCAGGCAGATATCAGCAAACAAGCCTGACATGGTTCTGCTGGACCACTCCTCCAAGCGGATGTTTGTAATTGAGTTAGCATCAAGGAGGAGGAAAATTGGAGAAAATATTAAGACCTGCTGTTCGAACTCTAGCCAGGGGAGCCACCCCCTTAAAAAAATTAACTGGCATGAAAGTTTGGTACAATTTTACCCCCCTTGATAACAAAATTGACCTGTTCGAGCGTTTTCTTCTGAGTCTTTCGAAATTGGAATTGTTGGGGGGTACAAATTTTAGTTGGGACACCCTGTATATTACTAGACTTATTATTAAATTGCTGATCCAGTAAAAACTTCTTTAATTCCTGTTTAAACAAAGATTTACTAGTAGCTTTTACTTAAACACTATAAGAAAAGCTGCATTTAAACAATTTAGTCTTTTGCTTTGGAATAACTATTTGTGTTCTTCCCCTAGTATGTTTATCATGTATATCATTTTGGAACCTGATTCGGTTGCAAAGATACTCAGGCTCCTTATTATTTAACACATTGTATATTTTGCCAGATCCTGTAAAAAATACACCTATTTTTAACATTTAGCCATCCCAATAATTTTAACTCGAAGTTACATGGTCGCTAAGTTTGATTCGATAAAGAATAATTAAACATATCTCAAGCAGCTGTTTTGTATTTTCTGAAGCTTATATAGTTCTGCTTGCGTTAAAAAAAGATCCATAACATTCTAGACAGTAATCTATCAAAGATAAATTTAAAGATTCGCATAATTTAATTTGAACTTATAGATAATAAATATTTAAGACTATAAATATATTTAAGAACATGTGTTACTCGATGGACCATATTATGTTTTGGATTTGTAGTGAAACACTCGCGAACTTAATAAACTTGTATATTACGAATAGTTGCAGATTGATGTTGAACGTTTCTTCTCCCGGATTGGTTTTGTACTGAATTTGAATAAAGGAACCGTGTCCTGGTTTTAGATTGAATTATGCACTTGCGGCTGTTGAATAGTGAGTTGTTCTCTGATTGAGATTTGGATTTTGACTTGTTGTTTGATTGAGAGTTCGTTTTCGACAGACTGCGGGTCTGAGCGCGGTCAACCAGGTAAAGGTTTTGGGTTTCCCAACTGGCCGACGCGACGGCCGCTGCAAATATTTCTCAACAGAGTCTAATATATTTGGTATATCAGCTGTGTACAACATAAATAACAGTGGCCCAAGAATATACCCTTGTGGCACCCCACAATTTATTTCCTTAAGACTAGATAATTGCTTATTCCCGTTTTTATTAACTACAGTCTGATGAAACCTATTGCAAAAATTACTTTCAAACCACTTTACTGCTGATACAAAGAAGCCAAGATAATTTAATTTTGACAGTAAAATCTTGAAAATGAGTTATGGTATCGAACGCCTTAGTAAAATCCAAAAAGACCAAGACAGTTGATTTGCATCTAATGCTGATATCAGTTACGGATGTTAAAGCAGTGGATGTGCTGTGATTTTTATGATTTTTTTTTTTAACATTTTCGATAGCACTGGTAAGATGCAAATCGGTCTAAGATTTTTAAAATCGGATATTTGTTGCTTCTTGGGCAATGGTACAATATTACCTATTGTAGCGTTTCTGGGCTCCATTTATTTATTTATTTATTTATTTGAACACTATGTACAAATGATTGATACTTCTAATATTACACTATTTTACATTATTTACACTATTTACGATTTACTACTTCACTCTCGTCTCGTATTATTTATTTACACATCACACGGCACTCCGGATAGACAAAAGCAACTGTCCGACTTGACCCACTTGGTCTTCGACTTCGATGCGACTTGTTCGACTGACTAGACTCGATGAGACGACTACACTCACTGATACGACTAGACTGACTCCCGCTGGAACGTCCTGTAATAAATATACCGGCTAAATCTTTCTAGACGCCTCCAGATGATGTCATACTCGAATACGTTGTAGTATAAATCCGGCACATTCTAGTAATTGATGACGCCGCTACATTTATGAGTCATCTCGGGTCCACGTCCGTTACACTATCTTCCAATCGTCTGGTAATAAACTACTTAAAACAGATGTATTACATTATATCTATCAATGGATCAACGCAAACATCTAATAGCATCGAAAGCATATAAATAGAAATTTGATCAACTCCTACTGCAGATCTAACATCATCCTCTTTTACAGTTTTGTAATGTAATTAGAGTTATAAAAGCTAACATCTTCTTCGTTATTACTCGATTTAACATTCGGCTGAGCAGAGAGATAGTTGTAGGCTTCCGCCACACAAATTTTCGGGGACACTAGACACTCGTTTTCTTTGTAGGCCTAATGAGAATAGGCCATTCCATACTTTCTTTTGACCACGGCACCTATCTAGCACAAACTTGGTATAAGTCACGCCTGAATTCTGATCTTCGTGTTGACATTGATATTTCTTTGCTTATTGGTATGCCTTGAGTTGCTTCTGATAGATGTTAATAAGGTTTCTCTATCGATTTTATCAGTACAAAATGAGCCACTGCTCCACGCCCCATCAACTTGAAATTCATAGCACCGAATCGAATATTCATGTTTGATATTAGCAGTAAAAATGGCAACTCGTTATCATGCTCTAGCTGATTGTTTCCGGCGTGGGAAATTGCCGCGTCCGGTTTCCACGAGCGGCGCCCATTTTCAGATAGTTTTCCCTCGTTCCCATCCCCAATCGGCGTTTTATTTCAAAGTGTAAAGATTCCGAACGCAGTAAAGTTCATTCCGATTTTTTCTCTTTCCATTTTTATTTTATACGCTTTGCATTTCCCCTGTATTTGCATAGCATCTGCGGATCAGATGGAGCCGAATAAAATCTCTTGCATCCACTCCAAATATTTTTCCAGGATTAATAAATTCCTAGAATAAATTAACGTGCTCGTTCCTTAATTGGTCGAGGCTGTTGAAACGATTATAAAAACCGGCGGTTTTGTTGGTTTTCAGAACCCGGGGCTTTGAAGACGACGGAACCAGAACACGAACACGTTCAAGCGGGTAAATTAATTTTCTTTTTGTTACAAGAGATTTTATTTTTATAATGAGGTTAAAAAAATATTTTATCTTGTTATAAACTCTTGTGCATAGAGAACGATTGTCCAGTTCAAATATAAGTATATTGTGTTTTGGGTGATTGCAGCAAAAATGTTGTATGCAACATTTTTAAAATGTGGGATGGTATTTGACGTGTTGTCAAACTCGAGCTTCGGCTTCGTGAGACAATTTTCACGTCGCGGGAAATAAACTTTTTCCATTTGTTGCATAAATATTAATTATACTCCCAATATTTTATAAGTAAACTGGCAGCATAAATTAATGAGTTTATTGCGTTGCAGTGATAAAAAAACGGTTTCCTTGGTTTTCGGACCCCTGAGCGTTCTGTTCGTAGACGACTGAATTCATAATGAACACATTCAAGAGCAAATTAATTTCTGCTAGGTGGTTATATTTCTTTTCCTCATAAGTAATTGCTACAATTTGATTCTACATAAATTTCGTCTTTGTACCGTTTTTACAATGCTTAAATTTTCTGTATAGTACACACCAAGCGAATATTATTGGATTAAAAAAAAAGTACACACATTAGTTCGTAATTTGTGCTCTTCACTGTTTTAAATATGAATAAAGCAATTTACAGTGCAATGACAATAATTAGTGAATATGTGAGTTCTGTCCAAATTTTACAATATTTTTTTGTACGCATTAGATAATTGGTTTAATTTTAAATGTAAGTTCTAGGTTGATGGATTTGGAATTCCTAGAATTAATACATTAGGGATTAAAACATTTGTATTGTCATAAAAATACTGAGCATGCAGTGGTAACGTGTAAACTCGTTTAGATGTAAAAAAATTAATAACGTCGTTAACCTAGTTTGTGCAAAATGTATTTTTGTCTGGAGTAAATTTGTTTCAGGCCATTTTTTACTTTTTGAATCGTTGGTATGAATAATTTTTTGTTGTCATCGAAAAAAGTTCGTATTAAACAAGCTATAAGAGTAAACAAAATCAAAGAGCATGTATTAATTTTTTTAATAACTACTTTTTAAAGCCTACAATTTTATTAGAGTCTGTTTACACTGTTTCTGTCTGTAGTGTTTCGCCCCTTTGTTGCCTCAACTTTCTCTTAATTCCTATCTCTCGTCAACAGCGCTCCCTCCATTTTTCTCCATTCTAAAATTTCATATCTTTCTTTTTTATAAATAATATGTTCCGTGCGTGTCTTTCTCGGACTTCCTTTCCACGACCTTCCGTTTTTTTTTTCATAAATTACTGCCAATTTCCTCAGTATCTTTCCTCGAATCTTCCTCAATCCCTCCTCTTCTCTTTGATCTTTGTCTCTTTGTACTCTCCCCCCTCTCTGTTCCTTGTTCTTGAAGTTCTCTCATTCCATCCCCTCAAGTTCTCCATCACGTTCGCCCTAATATTTTTTCTCAATTACCTCTTCCTTTTCTCACTCTTTGTCTATGTATTCTTCCTCCCATCACTATCTATTTCGGTCCCCTAAACCTCTCTTGTCAGCATGCCTCTTTTTACGCTCAGATTTGCCCTCTGTCTTCAACTTCCCCATATCTCTGCAATCTCTTTTACGCTCTACTCCATGTCTTATTTCCTTTAATCTCTCTTCGTTTGTTTCCTTAATCTCTTCAACATCTTCTTTCCTCTATCTCCTAAATTGCTCCTTCTCTTCTGAAACTTCCACCCGTCCTCTTAATTGGTACCCCCCCGCTGTAATTAGTCTCTCCTTTCTCAATTCCTTCTTTTGTTTCTCTTTCTCTCTCTCTTCTTTACTCAACATAAAATATATCAATTTTCTTATTAGCTCTCTACTTCTCTTCCTCTCATTGATCTTTCCCTTTTTAATGCATATACATACCTACTTACTTTCCTAGTAAGGCTATGTCTATTCTCAATTTATCTAAGCACTTTTTCTAGCCTTATCCTTTCATTGCTCAATCTTTCTCTTTCTCTCTCCTTCTCTCTCTTTCTCTCTCGTGCCAATCTCTCAAAATAACGATCAGGATTTCAATTTGTTCTTCTCTTCTTAACTTTTTTTCCTCAACGTCTTCATATTCCTTTCTTCTTAATCTCTCTCCCTGTTTTCTCACTCTCTCTTTCCCTCTGAGCATTCCCTCTACGCTAGATTTCCCTTTTTTAATTTTTCTCAGTCTCCTTATATCTTGTACATTTTACCTTCCCCTTCCCCAAAAACCTTTCTTTCTATTCTTCATCTTTCTCTGTGCCGTAAATGCCTTCCTTCAAACAGTTTTAATTTCCTCAAGCTCTTGATTCTATCTTTTTATTTTTTTGATTCTCCACCGATTCTCCTTCTTCCCTTCCTCGCCCTTCAACGTTTGTTTCTCTACAAACTTCGTATCTCCTATCAAATTGTCCCCCCTATTTTTACTTAGTGTTTACGTCTCTTCTCAATTTTCCACCATGTTTTCCCCTAATCATGCTTTTTTTTTCTCGTTGGCACTGTTTTCCGCTAATTTTTTGTCTCAGATTTGCCTCCATCTCTCTACCACTCTCTACCAATATGTATTTCTTTTAATTTCTCTTCTTACAATCTCTCTTATATTCTCTTCTACAAATTTCATTCTCTTTCTCTGCGATCAATATCTGATATATCCATCTCGCTTCCAACTCTCCGTCAATCTGCATTTTTTTTTTCATATTCTCTACCGCGCTTCTCATTAGCTTGCTTCTACCTCCTGAGTCTCTCTGTTTTATTCCCTTTCCCTGATCAACCCCTCTCACTATGTTGCTCTTCTCCCACTCTCATTCTCCCTTTTGATGTACCTCATCGGTCTCTCTCTTTTTTATTCCCAAATAAGTCTCTCCAATCTCTCCGTCCCCTCTCTTCGGGTGTTTTAAATTTAACAGACCTTTGTTCAAGATTTTCCAGTTTCTCGAATTGTCATAAATTCCTTTCCTTTCTTCCTCACTCTCCTACTATCTAGCCTCATCAACCTCCTTCCCATACCTTTTAAATTCCTGACGCTCCCTCGCATTAATCTCCCTTTCCTCAATACTTCTTTGTCTGCTTTTCTGAATAATTTAATACTTTACTGTCGCCTAAGCTCCCATTCGGTTCTATAGTCAGATCTCACCGTTTCTCTCTTTAACATAACTACATGTTTTCTCTATATCTCTCTTTTGGTTTGCTCAATCTGATATCAGTTTAGTTTTTGTCCATATCTTCTCAACGTGTCTATCTAATCCTTTTCCCAATCTCTTTCCGCTTTCCGTAGCACTGTGATAACCCTCCCTTACATTACCGTCACTTTTTGAATTTGAACATGCAATGAAATGTCAATGACGTGACCAAACGTCAAATTCGAAAATTTGAAACAAACAACGAAATTTAAAAGGGTTGGCCAGTGATCTCAGACAGTGAAAGCAAAAAGGAACCCTACGTTGTGCACATTTTTCGACAAGACAAAGCAGTGGCGGGAGATTCAAGCTTACCCAAAAAAAAAACAAACCCTAGGTTCTTTGAATACAACTTAGTTTTGGGAGGAAATTCAAACGACCCACGAAATGAATGCTATTTGGTCTATTATGTTGATCCGATACATGTATGGACAGACATAACAAAATAAAATATACGGAGACGAAATGCAAAGGGCGAAGACAGGTGTTTTTTTCAGACGTCATTTCGATCGAGGCGCAACTAAACTTAGGCTACATCATGCAAGGAAAATACTAGATAGAGGAAATTTGCTTCACGATGCCTAAACTAGCTAGATATCGTAACATGCACCGACGGTACCGACGATCGCGGCGGCGCAACAGCATAAAAACATACACACACAAAAACAACACAAGTAATGTATCGTATTAAATTGGGTCCGGCGCTGTGCCTCTTTTTTTTCTTTTTTTGTTGCAGTAAATTTTTGTTAGTAAATTTAAGTTAACAGAGACAAAATAGCTTTTAAATGACGACAAGCTGTGGTTCGGACAATGGAACTAGAAATCAAAAACACATTCTAGCTCTGAAATTAACAATCATTATTTAAAAATTTTCACAAACGGCTTTATTCGCGTTTTCTATTTTACGAATTCATGCTACTGCAGATAAAGAACGGCACTAGGCAACTACGAAATTTCATGATGCACGTGATTTACACGAAATGCTCCATATTACAATAGTGGATATTATTTAAACAAAGGCTAGTGATTTATCAAAATCTGGCAAGCAAAGGACTGACGACTAGCTTCCCACAATGGCGGCCATTTTATTACAGTGACACTGCAAGATGGCCGACCAACCGTAAAATTGAATTGGTTTTTACCTAATAATTGCTTGTACGAACGGAAGATAATAGCTGGTAAATTTACATGGGCCTCTCCTTACGAAAAATATAGATCAAACGGTTACCTTATCTCCAGGAATCAAACTACTTCACGTGACTCGGGGACGCTGTCGTTGTGGAATCGAATATTCGCGAGATGGACCTCACTTTCTGGATTGGTCGAACGCGAACTTCTAACTCAACGGCGGAAATAAACTAGATATTACAAAAATGACAAAATCGCAAATAAAACAACTCGGTGTGGCTCCAACGAAAGCTGGAAACAGAATGGCGCCACTTCGTAGCGTCGTCCTCTTGGTCCCACCGGAAGCTGTCTCAGCTGCCTCTAGCGTATCATCTTTGTCGTCTGGACATTCGGGGTCGCCGTACTACTTTGGGGGTGAACAGGTTGCAGATCGCTTAGATGGCTTCTTTTTCTCTTTCCCCCTTTCTCTCTCTCTCTCCCTTTTGTCATACTTCTCTCTGTTTCCCCCCTTAATCTGGACAAAACAGATCTTTTTCCTAAATTTCTCAATATATCTGTTGCCCCTCCTCATTCTTTTTCTCCCTTTTTCCCACCTTAATTTTTCACTCTATTTTCTTTTTTCTCAACGTCTCTCTTTCCGGCTCTCTGTCTCTAATTTCCTTATTCCTCTACTCAATTACGGCTTGTCTTTGCTCAACACGTCACCCTATATATATCTCCTTTAAATTTCTCACTTTTCAATTTCTACTCCGTTCCCTCAATTCCTCTTTCTATGCCCACAATCATACTTTCTCTTTCCTTGATATATCTCTTTATAACTTCGATGTTCTCTCAATGTCTCTGTTTATCCCTTCAACATGTTTTTTTCCCTTCAATCCCTCTCTTTCTGTCCTTACTCTTCCCTTTCCCATCTCTAAAATCTCCCTCATTCTTCTTCGTCTTTCTCTATCTCCTACATTACTTCCTTTCTCCTCAGTTTCTTGTGTCTGGCCTTGGTTCTAAATGCCCATCCCCTTTTCACCCTCCTCAATTCCTACAACATCTTCGCGTCCGATTCGAGCAGTTGAGACGAGCGGACGTGTTTTGCGGCGCTCGATAAGATAAGCGGATAAAAAAGCGTGAAAAAGTGAAAAAGAAATAGAATGAAAAAAAGTGGTAGTTAGAGCGAGAGAAGAAGATTACAAAAGAAAAAGAGAAGAAGGACGAGAGTCGGAAGAGAGGATTAGCCCCTTTAGGAAAAGTAAGAAGTTAGAAAGATCAGCGGTTAAAAAGGCAATGGATGAGGAAATTAAAGAGATGCTGAACAAAATTATATAGGATGTAGGGGAGATAAGGGAAGAGAATCGGAAGATGAGCCCGGAACTGGAACAGTTGAAAATTATGACGCGTGAAAAGAAAAATGGAAAAGAGAAAAGATGGAACTAAAAGAAAAAATGAAAAATTGCAGGAGAAAATGGAAGAGCAGGAAAAAAGAGTGAGGAAAAAGAATATTGTAGTAACGGGATTGGACGAAGAGGAATGCGAGAGCGAGAAGAAACTGGAAAAATGGATGAAGGTGGAATTAGAGGTAGAAGTGACTGTGAGAGAGATGTATAAATAAATGGAGGAAAAATGATTGTGGCGGAACTTGGGAGCTGGGGGGAAAAGAGGAAAGTTATGGAAAATAAAAGAAAACTAAGAGAAAAAAAGGATAGAGAGTATACATAGAAGATGATCTGACCAAGAAGGAAAGCGATATACAGAAAGAATTAAGAGCGATGGCCAAAGAAGAGCGACAAAAAGGACAGCGGGTGAAAGTGGGTTATAAAAAAGATATGGATAGAGGGAAAAGGGCTTAGGTGAGACGAAGAAAAGGGGGAGTCAGATACAGAAAATTTTTGAATAAGAGCACAAGAAAAAGACGACAGGGCAGAAAAGGGAAAACGAATACGGAGAGGAATAAAGGAGAAAAGGAGCAAATAAGAATAGTATTCTGGAACGTATCGGGAATAAAAAACAAAGAGAATTAATTTTGGGAGTATTTGAGAGAATTTGACGTAGTGGGAATCGTAGACACGTGGGTGGAACAAAAGGGGTGGGAAAAATTGGAAAAGAGAATGCCGAAAGAGTTTAAGTGGAAATGTTAATATTCAGAGAGGGAAAGCAAGAAAGGGAGAGCTAAAGGTGGGATAATAATGGGGGTGAAAGAGGGACTGGGAGGAGAAAATGGAACTGAAGCAAAAGAAGAAAGAGGGATTATGGAAAGAACGGTGAAAAGTAAACAGAGAAAATGGAGAATTGTAACAGTGTACAGTAGAAGTATGAAAGAAACGAAGAGAATAATAGAAGAGCGAGTAAAAGAGCAAGAAGAAGGAACTTTGGTGATTGGGGGGGATTTTAATGCAAGAATTGGGGGAAAAGGAAGACGGATAGAAGAGGAAAAAGAAACAATAGAAGGAAGATCAACAAAAGATGGAACAGAAAACGCAGAAGGGAGAGTACTGATTAGCTTAGTAGAAGAAAGAGGGTGGGACATACTTAATGGGAACTGCACAGAAGATGAGAAAGGGGAGTAATTTATTGTCACTGATATTTTCTTTATTATTACGCAAAAAATTGTAGAGAAAGCTGCTTGAGAATTTGGTTCTCTACAAAAAAAAAAACTTCTTGTAAAATGTTATGAGAAGTTATGATTTGTACATCAAAGCTGACTTATAGTGACTTCGATTGTTAGATTTTAATTTCCCGACCAGTGGGAAATTGTGACATGAGTCAGTTTGAGTGTTATAAATGATAATTTCGAGAGCTCGAGCTGTAATTCGGCAAAATTATTTTATGAATAAAATTTAAAAATATTTTTTTAAAAAGTGGAGCAAAACTTCCATGCAAAAATAATCACTTTTAATATGACAATATTGTAGAAAATAATCGTTTGCACTTCCGACTCATGAGACGTATTCCGTCGAAACACCACGACAGCGCACCTGGAGTGGTGTTTCTGCGGAATAAGTCGAATGGCGAGGTTAGTGTAATCGTATTATTTCGTGTCGTCGAGTGGTATTCGTTAAGATTATATAACCAAAGCGATCCAAAGAATACGAAATTTTGACGGAACTTTTTTCTATTAACATCATCAAAAACTTGTTACTATGACAATGTTCATTGTTGGGCCCAGCCGAAACACCGAAGTGATTATACCACGTCGTCAAGGGGCTAATCGCTTATCTGTACGTAATTGCTATTGGTTCAATTTATTATGTGTTATAGAATCTACGAAATACAAAATTCATTTGGCATATTTTATTTATTGTTTATCGTTTATTTACTAGTAGATAACATACAGCAAACATAACCAGCCCTTTCTATCGTGTTTTTTGCATGTGTATCTATGTATAGATTTATTTATTTGAAATATTTAATTTAATATTTCAATGAGAGCAAGAATGGAGCATAATAATATTGAGTGGAGCGTGTTAATTAATATGGAAATATTTCACATGCTTCCATCCTGTCTGCTGGTTCAATTTAATTATCACTACAATTATTGTAACATGCATATTTGTTTAAAACCACCCGCGGGGTGGATCAAATTTAAATATGAACATCAAAATTAATTATGGGCCCCTATTCGTTGCAGTTTTACTTTAGATGTGTAATGTTTTATCCGAAGGTGGAGACTGACGGTTTTTTTGTTTGTTTAGCTTTAAATATTTAACATGTTATGAATATTAATGGTTCGCTGAAATATTACATTTGATTTTTCTCCAAGTGGATGGTGGCTTATTGAAAGCCAATTTTATGCCTGAGTTATTCCGAGAGTTTAACATTTTGTTAATTTATTGCAATTTGTGCTGTTTAGTTTATGCGTAATCATAATTTATTGTAATCTTTTTTGGCTACTATTTTAATTCATTCCTTTTGATGTGCTGATGCATAATATGTCATTTGTCTGCAACAAAATTCCTCTGGATATAAAATTTCCGAGCTATACTTTGACCAGCAGTTTTAGTAATTCCCAAAATGATCTGGATGCTACATTTGACGTTTTGAGAGGCATTTGCGTCCTTTTGAAGTTGAACTCCAATGGGGGAATAGAACAGAAAACAGACTATTATAAAGGCTTTTTATAAAGATAATTGCGTTCTAGCGAGTTCTTTTTTAGATCGGGTCCCAAATGTCGTTGGAGTTGGTTTTTCTGCGGGGTTCTTTCATTCGGTGCGTGTTTTATTGAAAATTTCTATTCACTGAAACGTGTTTTCATAATGATAAGTGGAAACGTCTTTTATGTAAATGGGGTTGCGTTTGTCGATAATACGAACTGAAAGCACATGAGATATGTGGAGCTTTAAAAGTAATTAATTTAAAAATAAGGGCTCCTAAATTCAAATTGTAGAATTTTGTTGTCAAAATGCATTTGCTAAATTGATAATAATGTTTTTGTGCACTCGCCATTGTAAACAGTAATTTACACAGTTAGTTCAATTTATTTAAATTATGTTGGCAGTACTGACATGCTAGTTTATGTGAAAAGTGCAGCCGTACGTAAAATAAGGCGATCACACAGTTAGGGATATTTTTATGTTTTATCAAAATTTACAGCACTGACAGACGAATTTATTTCAAAATGGAGGCTGTCAACTTCAAAAATTCTTACTTACTTCTGATTCTTCTAATTCACGATTTCAAGGGTGCAAGGACACAAATTCATTTAATACGTGCTAGTTTGCTAAAAGTGTCAAATTTGAAAATTTTAAACCTTCATATCTTGAATTCCTAAATTTCCAAAATTTTGAATCCTCGAAATATTGAAATTCCCAAAATTTGGGAACACAAAATTTCCAGTTATTCCACCATTCAAAATCTGCAATTTTCGAATTCAAGATTTCAAGTGTCCAATGATATTCATTATTTTAAAATTTGCAATTTTGGGAATTCTGCATTTCGACGATACAATTTTGTGATTCAGAAATTCAAGATTTTATCGATTCAAAATGTTACAAATTCTAAAATTAAAGTATTTACGATTTAAATTTTCCAATCTAGGGAATTCCAAATACCGAATTTCCACGATTCACAAAGTGAAGATTACGACGATTAAATATTCTGGAAAATTAGGAATTCAAGATGTGAAATCTGCAATTTTCAAATTCGGAATTTCAAGAGTCCTACGACACCAATTGCTTTAAAATTTCCAAGTTTTGGAAATCCAAGATGTCAACGATTCAATTTCGGGATTTAGCATTTCAAAATTTAATCGATTCAAAATTTTACGTATTTTGGAATTCAACTTATCGGGGATTCAAAGTTTCCAAATTCAACAATTCAGAATTTCCGCAAAATTTTCAATTTCTACATACAGGAAGTCAAGATTTCGACAATCCAAACCGTGCAAATTCAGGAATTCAAGATATGAGGCGTTAAAATTTCCAAATTTGGGATTTCCACAATTAATCTGAATCTGCAATTTTGGAATTCAGCACTTCAAGAATCCAACGAGACAAATTGATTTAAAGTTTGGAAGTTGGAATCCGGAATCAAACATGTTAACGATTGAATTTCGGTATTCAGAAATTCAAGATTTCATCCATTCAAAATGTTGTAAATTCGGGAATTCAATATATCCACGACGCAAATTTCCCAAATTAGGGAATTCAAAATTTAGAAATTCAGAATTTGTAATTTCCATTAATATTCCGACGATTCAAGTTTTGGGAAATTAGCAAGTTTTTCCATTGTTCTGAATCTACAATTTTCGAATTCACGATTTCAAGGGTACAAAGTCACAAATTGATTTAAAATGTGCTAGATTGCTAGTGTTAAATTTGGAAATTTTAAACCTTCATTTATCTTGAATTCCTGAATTTCCAAAATTTTGAATTGTTGAAATATTGACCTTCCTAAATGTCGAATTGCAAATTTTGAATTTCCGAATTTGGAAATTCGATTCAAAATGTTGCAAATTCAGGTATCTAAGATGTAGGTACACTACTCATATTTACATTTTCAGAATTTGCACGATTAAACATTTGCAATTTCCGCATTCAGGAAGTCAAGATTTTGAGGATTCAAAATTTTGGAAATGTGGGAATTTAATTTGGGAACACTTTCTAAATTCCGGATTTCTATGATTCATAATCTGCAATTTTCGAATTCAGAATTTCAAGGGTCTAAAGACATAAATTGGTTTAAAATTTGCAATTTTGGGAATTCAGCACGTCGACGCTACCATTTTGGGATTCCGAAATTTAAGATTCCATCGATTCAAAGTGTTACAAATGCTAGAACTAAGATATTCACGATTCAAGTTTTCCGAAGTAGGGAATTCCAAATTCCGAATTTCCACGATTCACGAAGTCAAGATTTCATCGATTAAAGATTTGGGAATTCAAATTTATAATTTCGGGATGTCCACGATTTAGAATCTGCAATTTTTAGATTTGGGATTTCAAGGGTCGTACGACACCAATTGGTTTAAAATTTCGGAGTTTTGGAAATTCAGGATGTCAACGATTCGAATAAAATTGGGATTTAGAATTTCAAAATTTAATTGATTCAAAATGCTACGAATTTTGCAATTCAAGATCTCTGCTGGTCAAAATTCAAGAATTCAAAGTTTTCCACATACAGGAAGTCAAGATTTTGATGATTCAAAATTTGGGAAATAGGGTTAAAATTCCCAAAATTTGGGAACAAAATTTCTAGTCATTATTTCCACCATTCAAAATCTGCAATTTTCGAATTCAAGATTTTAAAGGTCCAACGACATACATTGGTCTAAAATTTGCAATTTTGGGAATTCAGCATGTCGACGATACAATTTTGTGATTCAGAAATTCAAGATTTCAAATTTTCCCATCTATCTAGGGAATTCCAAATTCCGAATTTCCACGATTCACCAAGTGAAGATTACGACGATTAAAAATTCTGGAAATTTAGGAATCCAAGATGTGAAGGTTTAAAAGCTTCAAATTTATAATTACGGGATGTCCACGATTCAATATCTGCAATTTTCAAATTCGGAATTTCAAGAGTTCTACGACACCAATTGCTATAAAATTTCCAAGTTTTGGAATCCAAGATGTCAACGATTCAATTTCGGGATTTAGCATTTCAAAATTTAATCAATTCAAAATTTTACGTATTTTGGAATTCAACTTATCCGGGATTCAAATTCAACAATTCAGAATTTCCGCAATTTCTACATACAGGAAGTCAAGATTTCGACAATCCAAACCGTGCAAATTCATAAATTCAAGATATGAGGCGTTAAAATTTCCAAATTTGGGACTTCCACAATTAATCTGAATCTGCAATTTTGGAATTCAGCACTTCAAGAATCCAACGAGACAAATTGATTTAAAATTTGGAAGTCGGAATCCGGAATCAAACATGCTAACGATTGAATTTCGGTATTCAGAAATTCATGATTTCACCCATTCAAAACGTTTTAAATTCGGGAATTCAATATATCCACGACGCAAATTTCCCAAATTAGGGAATTCAAAATTTAGAAATTCAGAATTTGTAATTTCCATATCCAGTAATTTAATATTCCGACGATTCAAGCTCTGGGAAATTAGCAAATTTAGAAATTTACAAATCCAGAAGTTACACGATTCAAAATTTCTAATTTCCACACGCAGGAATTTAAGATTTCGACGATTCGAAATTTTTCCATGGTTCTAAATCAATTTTCGAATTCACGATTTCAAGGGTCCAAGGACACAAATTGATGTACAATGTGCTAGTTTGCTAAAGTGTCAAATTTGTAAATTTGAAACCTTCATGTGTTGAATTCCTGAATTTCCAAAATTTTGAATCCTCGAAATATTGACTTCCTAAATGGCGAATTGCAAATTTTGAATTACCGAATTTGGAAATTTTTAAGCCTTAGTCATCTTCTTGAATTTCTAAATCCCGAAATCGAATCAATGACATGTTTAATTCCCAAACTAGCACATTCTAAATCAATTTGTGTCCTTGAACCCTTGAGATCCCGAATTCGCAAATTGCAGATTCAGAACAGTGGAAAATTTTTTAATCGTCGAAATCTTAAGTTCCTGCGTGTGGAACTTGTAAGTCTTAAAAGATTTAATCCATTCAACATACTGGAAAATCTAAAATTCAAGATATGCACGACTTACCTTTCCTAAACTCGGGAATTTACAAATTAAAAATTCAAGGGTGCAACGAAATAATTTGATTTAAAGTTAGGAAATTTAGTATGTCAACGATGCAATTTCCAGATTTAAAAATTCGATTTAAAATGTTGCAAATTAGGGAATTCAAACTTTACAAATTGAGAATTTCCATGATTCAGAATTTGTAACTTCCATATTCAGGAATTTTAAGATTCCGACCATTCAAGTTTTGGGAAATGTAGCAAATTTAGAAATTTACAAATCCAGAATTTACACGATTCAAAATTTATAATTTCCACACGCAGGAATTTAAGATTCAGACGATTCAAAATTATTTCCATGTTCCTAGTGTTAAATTTGAAAATTTTAAACCTTTATTTATCTTGAATTCCTGAATTTCCAAAATTTTGAATTGTCGAAATATTGACCTTCCTAAATGTCGAATTGCAAATTTTGAATTTCCGAATTTGGAAATTCGATTCAAAATGTTGCAAATTCAGGTATAAGATGTAGGTACACGACCCATATTTACGTTTTCAGAATTTCCACGATTAAACATGTGCAATTTCCGCATTCATTAAGTCAAGAGCTCGAGGATTGAAAATTTGGGAATTTAATTTGGGAACACTTTCTAAATTCCGGATTTCTATGATTCATAGTCTGCAATTTTCGAATTCAGAATTTCAAGGGTCCAAAGACATAAATTGGTTTAAAATTTCCAATTTTGGGAATTCAGCATGTCGACGATACCATTTTGGGATTCCGAAATTTAAGATTTTATCGATTCAAAATGTTACAAATGCTAGAACTAAGATATTCACGATTCAAGTTTTCCAAAGTAGGGAATTCCAAATTACGAATTTCCACGATTCACGAAGTCAAGATTTCAACAATTAAAGAATTGGGGATTCAAATTTATAATTTCGGGATGTCCACGATTTAGAATCTGCAATTTTCAGATTTGAGATTTCAAGGGTCCTACGACACCAATTGGTTTAAAATTTCCAAGTTTTGGAAATTCAGGATGTCAACGATTCACATTGGGGATTTAGAATTTCAATTTGTAATTGATTCAAAATGCTATAAATTTTACAATTCAAGATATCTGCTACTCAAATTTTCCAAATTCAAGAATTCAAAGTTTTCCACATACAGGAAGTCAAGATTTCGATGATTCAAAATTTGGGAAACAGAGAAATTTCTAGTCATTATTTCCACCATTCAAAATCTGCAATTTTCAAATTCAAGATTTCAAAGGTCCAACGACATACATTGGTTTAAAATCTGCAATTACGGGATGTCCTCGATTCAGAATCTGCAATTTTCAAATTCGGAATTTCAAGGGTCCTACTACACCAATTGCTTTAAAATTTCCAAGTTTTGGAAATCCAAGATGTCAACGATTCAATTTTGGGATTTAGCATTTCAAAATTTAATCGATTCAAAATTTTACGTATTTTGGAATTATCCGGGATTCAAATTTTACAAATTCAACAATTCAGAATTTCCGCAAAATTTGCAATTTCTACATACAGGAAATCAAGATTTCTACAATCCAAACCGTGGCAAGTTCAGGAATTCAAGATATGAAGCGTTAAAATTTCCAAATTTGGTATCTCCACAATTAATCAGAATCTGCAATTTCCGAATTCAGCACTTCAAGGATCCAACGAGATAAATTGATTTAAAATTTGGAAGTTCGAATCCGGAATCCAACATGTTAACGATTGAATTTCGGTATTCAGAAATTCAAGATTTCATGCATTCAAAATGTTGCAAATTCGGGAATTCAAGATGTCCACGACTCAAATTTCCCAAATTAGGGAATTCAAAATTTACAAATTCCGAATGATTCAAAATTTGTAATTTCCATATTCAGGAATTTAAGATTCCGACGATTCAAGTTTTGGGAAATGTGGCAAATTTGGAAATTTACAAATCCAGAATTTACACGATTCAAAATTTCTAATTTCCACAAGCAGTAATTTGAGATTAGACGATTCAAAATTTTTTCCATGGTTCTGAATCTGCAATTTTCGAATTCATGATTTCAATGTGGGAATTTTATTTGGGAAGACTTTCTAAATTCCGGATTTCCAAGATTCGTAATCTGCAATTTTCGAATTCAAGATTTCCAGGGTCTAAAAACATAAAATAGTTTAAAATTTGCAATTTTGGGAATTCAGACGTCGACGATAGCATTTTTGGGATTCCGAAATTTAAGATTCCATCGATTCAAAATGTTACAAATTCTAGAACTAAGATATTCATGATTCAAGTTTTCCAGAGTAGGGAAATCCAAATTCCGAATTTCCACGAGTCACGAAGTCAAAATTTCGACGATTAAAAATTCTGGAAATTTAAGAATTCAAGATGTGAAGGTTTTAAAGCTTCAGATTTGGGAATTCAAATTTATAATTTCGGGATGTCCACAATTTAGAATCTGCAAGTTTTAGATTTGGGATTTCAAGGGTCTTATGACACCAACTGGTTTAAGATTTCCCAGTTTTGGAAATTTAGGATGTCAACGATTCAATTTGGGGATTTAGAATTTCAAAATTTAATTGATTCAAGATGTTACGAATTTTGTAATTCAAGATCTCTGCTACTCAAATTTTCCAAATTCAAAAATTCAGAATTTTCCACATCCAGGAAGTCAAGATTTCGATTATTCAAAATTGGGAAATGCAGGAATTAGTTGAAATTCCCAAAATTTGGGAACACAAAATTTCCAAAGATATTCCACCATTCAAAATTTGCAATTTTCAAATTCAAGATTTCAAGGGTCCAACGACATTCATTGGATTAAAATTTGCAATTTTTGGTAATTCAGCAGGTCGACGATAGAATTTTGTGATTCAGAAATTCAAGATTTGATCGATTCAAAACGTTACAAATTCGAGAATTAAGATATTCACAATTCAAGTTTTCCAAACTAGGGAATTCCAAATTCCCAATTTCGATGATTCAGGAAGTCAAAATTTCGACGATTAGAAATGCAGAAAATTTACAGGATCTGAGGGTAGAAAAGCTTCAAATTTGGTAATTCACCAATCGATAATTTTGGAATGTCAACGATTTAGAATCTGCAATTTTTTAATTCGGGATTTCAAAGGTCCAACAACACCAAATGGTTTAAATTCTCCAAGTTTAGAAAATTCAGGATGTCAACGATTCGATTTCGGTATCTAGAATTTCAAAATTTAATCGTTTCAAAATTTTACGAATTTTGGAATTCAAGATCTCTGCTACTCAAATTTTCCAAATTCAAGAAGTCAGAATTTTCCAATCACAAGAAGTCAAGATTTCGATAATTAAAAATTTGGAACAGAATTTCTGAATTCGGGATTTCTACAATTGTTATTTTTAAATTTAGCATGTCTTGTTTGTGTCTTGTTCTGATGACAATATAAAGATGGCCGCAGCCACAAAATGGCGGATTACATTTTTTTAAATCCCCTCAATATGGATGTCAATTGAAACTGATTAACTACTAGAATACAGTACACCATGAAAAAATTTAAAATCCAAGATGGCCGCCACCACAAAATGCAGGATTACATAAAGTATACCTATTTTTTCAATCCGTTCAATATGGGTATCAAATGAAAGTGTTTGACTAGTAGAATACAGTACACCATGGAAATAGTTAAAATCCAAGATGGCCGGCACCACAAAATGTCGAATTACATATTGTTTTCAATCCCCCCAATATGGGTATCAAATGAAAGGGCTCAACTAGTAGAATCAGTAAGTACTCCATGAAAAATTTCAAAATCTCAAATGGCCGCCACCACAAAATCGCGGATTACGTATTTTTTTCAATCCCTTCAATATGGCTATCAAATGAAAGGGCTTAACTAGTAAAATAAAGTACACCATGTATAACTTTCAAATACAAAATGGCGGATTACTTTTTTTTTAGTTTTCAGTCCCCTCAATATGGGTATCAAAGGAAAGGCTTGTCAAGTAGAACAGTGATCACTTCAGAAAAACTAAAAACTTAAAAATAAAATAAGTAAAAAACATTTTGAGTTAAACCGTTTTATTGTAGCGTGACCTGAGTAAATATGTAAATTATTGTTCTGCGATGTCGCACGATGATTTACTTTTACACATTTTGCGTAAGTTGTCTATTGAGAGGATGTATGCAATAATGATATGTGCGGTTGACTATAGATAATAGAAATTTGACTAGCCCAACTATTTCATTTTAGTCTGATCTATTCTCTAAATTGATGAGGAGAGTGGTGTGATGACTGGTACCTGGTACCTACCTAATTATTTTTTAGCGTTTAGTTCATTATATATCTGCATCATTATTATGTTTTTACAATAGGTATAAAACCGTTTAACTTAAAATGTTTTTTACTTATTTTATTTGTGTAATGTACGTATAATAATTCGGATTCTTTAGTTAAATATATAGTTTTTTTTTACTTCCAAGATGTGTCTCATAAATCTATTTCTCTTAAGACAATGGAATTAAGTTGTTGATAAAGTAAAGTTAAGTTTGTCGAAAAAGTATAACACGGTATTCGAACCGTAAAGCATATTACACACTATGCGCCTTATGCGTAACATTATCCACCCTCGTGCTTCTTACAACTCTTGGTATGTATTACATATACCACAAAAGTTTTATGCCGCTGTACCATGCAAGTTTGAAGAAAAATATGACGGCAATATTCCCTGATGCCGTCACGGCGTAACCAATAGAGGTCCCCATCCCATCACCGTCTATTTAAGTTCCGCAAGACCCTTGTTTTCAAGCTTGCCACAGCTAATTAGCCGCACATCCTTCGGAAACATTACCATTATCTAATTAATGCACGGATTCACGATATAAAGTGAAACACCGGAGGCAACTCAACATAAACTGTGCAAAAACCGCGCAAACATTATTTCCAATTAGCACTAAAAAGGCTATTTTTCCACGACAACCGCAAACAGGTACAATAACAATCGAAAAAAGTACCTAATTAAAAAACGTTTTTACCTCTTTGTTTCGAGCACTGAATATGACATTGTACACTTTCCGACTTGCATAACAAAGTTACATGTAAATTTCGGTACTTTATTAATATCTCGCCGACATTGCGCTTCGTGCGCGGTATATTCGCCGCTTAGCAGAACCCATTTACCCTAAAATGTAATATTTACTAGACGCGATTATGAAATTTTCAATGGTAGGCACAAAGCCGGGTCCGACACAACCGACAACATTACCTATTTAAAATCTCCGCTGAAAACGCTATTCAATTTGCTGAAAACGCTCATAAAAATTAAAACTCCTCATTAACCGAAACGTGGAGCGCGAGAGATTCAATTGTGATATTTTTCGATCAAAGAACCTTCCTTACGGAAAGGTACTACGCAGCCCGGGGCCCTAAAACATCCCTAATCAGCCGCCATTGTGTGCATATCGTAAAATAATCACCCCCCATTTTTTGCGCTCCGCCGCTGCTCATTCTTATTCCATGCGGAGGCACAATGAACAACACAATGGGTCGTTACCAACGAATGCAACATACATTCTTCAACAATTGTTCTGCAACTTGCATTAATGTACAGTTTTCACCATCAAGTCGACGATGAAAAATGTATGAGCCACGCTACAGCCCAAATTAAACAACGACCTGCCCGAAGCCCGCATCACACGTGCAAATTTTGCTTCGTTAATTAGGTTTACATAACGGGAACAATACGCCGACGGAATAAGAGCAATCGTTCGCTAATTATCGCTCGATCGTGGTGGCTCGCTTTTTCGGGCTGCTGCTCCCGCAGTCCCTACGGATTGCTGGGCAAAGTTAACTCGAGATTAAAAAAAAATAATTATGTGAAAGGGGCCTTTTGATGGTTACGTGTCGATTGTATGAACAAAAGACAAAAACTTCGACAATCAAGTGAGTAAAACCAAAATACAGAAAACTGATAAAATTGGCGTAATCATAATAGTATATTATGATACGAGTTTTATAGGAAGCATTTTGTTGCACGGCACGCCTAAAAGAGTAAGTGCGACAAAATGCCTTATAAACGAGTTATCATACAGTATATTTTCTACTTTGCCACTTTTTATACAAAATAATCAAATTACACAATCCAGGGAATTTCGCGGCGGTTGGCCATGTTTGCGAGGAGCATTAACGGCGGCTATGAAAAATAATTAATTTGAAACGTCAATAAATGAATTCTGTGACTGTCGGATAAACGACCCAAAAAACTACAAGATTTTCTGTAAAAATGATCATACCAAAATATTCTACACATTTTTACGAAGAGATTGAGGTATGCATGAACAGGATATGTGTGTTCTAAATATTTTAAAACTTAACACAAAATCTGCACAAAAGTTTGACGTTTTGAGGTTGTGAAATCTCCCCATCCACAAAATGTTTGGAATCAAATCCCGCCGCACAAACAAGTGGACCCCCTTATCCGCGTCATCACTGACCGGAGACACAAACACTCTCAGTCATCACAATATTATAGTGGCATCACAGTCTTTGGCAAGCGCCATCAGTGCACTTGTTTGTGTTGACCACCACCAGGCAATAAAATTGCGTGCCCCAAAAGCACGTGAAGGCACCTCCCAAACAAGTGCTGTTGCTGTTGTTCCCTCTGCCAGCCACTTGGAGTTGACACCTTGACAGCCAAGTATTATAAGTGAGGATTGCCCTGGGATTGCCAAGTTTGCCAATATTAAAAAAATAAATTATACTATTGTTAGTAGAATTATTATAACACCGTTTTTTTTCTATTATGACACTCAAAACCGTATCGTAATAGCCTCAGTACGAACGCAAAGTAGGAAAAAAATCAATAGACATTTATAGAACCTGTACAAAACGAGATCGGAGAGAACTCATGCACTTACGTACATATTGTAAATAAACTTAGAAACCGTAGATGGTCTCAATTCGAACGGCTTTCAAGTAACAACGAAGTCTCCCACACTGTTCACAACAACATCAAGCTTTAATAACACTCACAAAAGTGACGTCATTTTAATGACATTTCTCAACTGCGACAAATCTCGTGCAAATCTCGCTTAATATCGATGACTTTTCACGCGTGATAATTTCTGGGTGAGATTTGACATTTGACGTGAATTGGAAAATTCAAAATTTAAATATTCAAATAAAGTGTTGAGAGGGTTGTAAATAAAGTAAACCTCTAATGTTGAGTTAAAAAAGGAATAAATAATTGAACTAATGTTTATTCCCCGCCTTGGCGTTCGTTAAGAAAGAGTGAGGTTACGTGTATATTGTTTATAGTGTGCATTGGATTTTAACGTTAGTTCGTTGCATAGTTTGCAAAGCTAAAGACAAAATCGAGCATGTAGTGATTTTTTTAAGATTTTACAATGAGTGGAATACCCAGCATTGTGCGTTTTATTTTAGTCCCTTGGATTTTATTCTTTAACGCAGATATTATCTTGCTGTGTATATAGGTTTAAATTAAATTAAATTAAATAAGCTTTATTTCCAACAGGTGAAAACCCAGTTTACAACACAAATATAATACAATACACTTTAAAAATACAAGCAAATAATAGCATTATAGTAACAGCAAATACATCTCATAATGTAATGTTCAAAATTGTGTGCAGGTTGTCACACTGTAAATCACACCGACCACAAATTGTATTAAAAAGGGCTGACATTGTTGTAACTGGACCTTTCATCGCTATGTTGGTCCTACTGGTGGCTGCATAAAAAGTAGGCGTTGACCGCAAATTCTGTCGGGGCACAGTTAAACAGAGACGACTTAGAAGCCACGCACAGTCGATATTATTATGAATGAAATTGTACAAAAATTTCATCACTATACATTTGCGACGGAGTTGTAGCGATGGAACGTGAAACCTATCTAAAAGTAAGCGGTGACCAAAGCCTTGTATGGAATACACGCCGTCAGAAAGAAGAGATAAGAATTTCAAGAACCGTCTTTGAACATTCTCCAGTTTAGAAATGTAGGTACTATAAATGGGGTTCTATATAAGCGCACCATATTCTAATCGGGATCGGACTAGGGCGAGATACAAAATACAGAGAGTCTTTAGATCCACTAAGTCGCGTCCATTCCTATAGATAAAGCCATAGCTTTTGAGAGCCTTGTTGATGGTATTGTAGCATTTACGGGTTCACAAAACTTTTTATTTAAACAGTAACTATTTACAATTTATTTAAACACTAGACTTTGTAGAGATCACAGTTATAACGGCACAATTATTTATTTTATTTCCCTCTTCTAAGTAATGACACATTACAGGTATTTATGTAACTAAGTAAATGTCTAATTACAGAAACGGACCTGTATAGTTTTACGGGCTTGTAGAACAGACCTGTAAAGTACAACACCATGACAACGCATCGTCACAAACTGTCCTGTCAGAATTTTATATTTATAAAAATTGAAAAAAGGTCGTTTGAAGGTGGAAATAAAAGTTTGCACGGGATTCGTCTTGAAATTAGTCTTTACTGGGCTCAACAAAAATTTAAAGAGGGAAGCGGCTTCCTAGAATTGCGGTCGCGATCCTCCTCGATCTACGACGGAATCATCACGCCGCGATTCTTCCAGAACGTCACACTGCCCCCTCCTTAAAGATGTTTCGTCCCGAAACGTCAAAGCAGTCTCATCGTGGCGGAATCTGCAGTTTGCTCCTTTTCTACATCGAGACGTGCCATAGAAGTAACAATCGACAGTCTTCCAGTTTGTTGGCTTTTTTGGGTTGTAGCAATGCACTAGAATCTCTACCCCCGTGAAACGAAAGATCACTTCCAATATACTTCTGACTAGTCTCCAATCCAAGCAATCAAATCCACAGGCGATCTTCGGGATTGCTAATTTGGTGATACCTTGGGAGAAGACAGTTTCTCTCAATTGCTTCGTGACTAGATAGAAAATGTTTCTTCGTGGATTCTGCCGAGTGCCTGCCAGACATAATAACCCTCCAACTTGTGGGTTTTGCTTTCGAAGCTCGTCAAGTCTACTAAACTTCCTTTTGAACACAGTGGCGATCGCTTTCGACATGTCCAGATCTTGAGACACACAATGGACTAGTGAATAGTCCGCTGGAGCTTTAAAAATGTCCTGACGTACTTCTTGGGTGACTCCAAATCGGCACTTGTAACTTCCAGAATGCAGAGTCATAAAGTCTTCGAATGACAGGTCTTCCACCTGCTCTCCTTGCTGACGGTCCTCGTTGGTTCCATGGTATGGTGGCAGACGATGATGATCTTTGGTTTTCCGTTTGGCCTCTTTCTTATGCGATAATTCGGTTAAGAACTTCGTACGGCCCCTCCCAAGAAGACTGTAACTTTGCTACAAACCTCGACGTCGTTGTGGATTGTACAACCACACCAAATTTCCTGGCGATCGCTAGCACTCTGGATGTTTAAGCGTGTCCGATAGTGAATGTCTTCCATCCTTCGGCGCAGTTCGGTGACATAGTCGTCGCCAGCTAGGTCTTCACCGGGTGGGCAACCAAATCGCAAATCGCAGGGAAGACGTAATTCGCGCCCCATTACTATGCTAGCTGGTGTCTGTCTGGTTTACTCATGAACGGACGATCGGTAAGCCATGAGGAATAGGTGCAGGTAGCGATCCCAATCTCTTTGATGGTCAGAGACGACTTTGGACAAGTATCGATTTATCGTTGTGTTCATTCGTTCCACCATTCCGTCAGACTGCGGGTGAAGCGGTGTTGTTCTTGTCTTCCGAATATTCAAAGTGCTGCACATCTTTTGGAACAAGGCGGGTTCAAAGTTTCTACCTTGATCGGAATGTAGTTCCAACGGCACACCAAATCCACAGATAAGGTCTTTCACAATTACATCGGAAACTGTGGCAGCTTCCTGATTCGGTATGGCGTACGCTTCCACCCACTTGCTGAAATAGTCTTAGCAATGTACTTATTTCCCTCATCTGTTTGGGGAAACGGACCAGCAATGTCCACAGCAATTCTTTCGAATGGACTACCCACGTTGTATTGTCTCATCGGAGCCTTCCTGCGTTTTTGTGGACCATTACTTCCGGCACAAGTTGCACATTTCTTACACCACTCCTTAACATCCCCCTTGCAGTATACATAGTAGAACCTTTCCCGCAGCTTCCCAAGGGTCTTTGACACTTCCAAGTGTCCACCTGTTACTCCATAATGGAGTTCCTCCAGAACTTCGGAAATGCTGTTTCTGGGGATCAACAGTTGCTTCCTCTCTATTTGACCCTCAGGTTTTTCTAGCACGCGTTTCAAGACTTCATCTTCCACTACAATGGAGTTCCACTGAGCCCAATACGATTTTACACTGGGTGAGTATTGTTGCAACTTGTTCCCACGTCGGTCTCCGGTCTTCGTTCTTTCATCCCAGCATCAATAGCAAATCGGGGTCGTTCTCGTGGTCTTCTCGAATCTTTTCAAGGCTCCAGCGTTCGTTTATAACTGTCGTCTTTTGAGCGGAGAGGTCCTTATCCTCAGCACGTCGGCAGTCACTGCAGTTTTCTGCACACGGTCTTCGTGATAGCGCATCGGCGTTCTGATGAATCATACCAGCACGATGTACCGTATCAAAATCGAACTCTTGCAGTCTCTCGATCCACCTGGCTACTTGTCCTTCGGGATTCTTGAAGTTTAGAAGCTACAGTTCTCGTCTAGTAACGCAATAATTTCGTTCTGGCTTTGTCAAGGTTATGCTGAACTAACCAATGACACACTCTCGCCCCTCCTGTATTTGGGACAATACAGCGCCTATTTCCACGTTGCTAGCATCTGTGTCTAACACAAACTCTCCTTGTGGCAACGGATAACTCAAAATCGGTGCATTGATAGATAAATCTTTATTTGCGCTACGGGCTTTCTGATTCCTATACATATGCAAGTAAACTTAACAATAATAATAATAAAAAAAAACCTAAATAAAATTATCTATTTCTTCTCCCCTCCCCTTTCCTCTTCTCCCTTCTCCCTCCTCTTCCATACCTCTTTCATCCATTTAATTTCCCTTCCATCTACATCTCTTTCTTTCCTCTCCCTTTGTTTCATCTCACTGCACTCGTTCCACATATGCTCAATCGTCTCTCTTTCCTCATAGCACATTCTACACATTCTTCCTCCATCTTCTGCCCAATACCTATTTTCCCTCTCTTCATTTCCGCACCTAAACCTCGCCATCATCTTTCTTTCTTTCTCGCTCTCCCTCCCCAAATACTTCGGTACTTCCTCGATCATGCATCTTCCGCACTTCCCGTTGTATCTGGATTCTCTAATTCTTTCTCTCCTCTCTTGTCTATCCGTATCCTTATCTCTTTCACTTAGTTCTACATTCATCCACACGCCTCTTTCTCTCAGTCTCCCTATTTCTTTGCTAGCATACCCATTCCTCCTGTAGTAATTCTCCCTATCATTCTCCTCTGAATTCTTCTTTTTTTCTCTCCAGCACTCCTTTAGTATCCTACATTCTTTCCTCCCTTCCATCCTGTCTTCGAACTTGACCGCTCTTTTTCCCGCTTTCGCTCTCAACCTATTCCTCTTGCATTCTTCTCTCACTAAGTACCCTGGCGTTTCTCTCTCCACCCCTAGCACCCACCTCAGATATTTCTCTTGCACCCTCTCTATCTCCTCTTGTTCTTTCCATCCCCAGACCTCTGCTCCGTACAACAACACGCTTTCAGTAAGACTTTCAAACATCACCTTGTTCGCTTTTCTTGCCAGTTCTCTAATATGTGCCTTATCTGTGGCTCTTTCATTGAACACACATACCCCAAGTATTTGAATTCCTTTACTTGTTCTATTAGTTCTCCCTCCCAGCTCCAATCACTCTCTTCGTTCTTCCTCTTTCTCTTATTGAACAACAGCATTTTTGTTTTCTCTACATTCACTTCTAGTCTTTTGTTCTTCACATATTTTCGGAAACTCTTTATCATTTCCTTCATTTCTCTTTCACTCTTTGCCACCATTACCACATCATCCGCAAACGCCAGGCTCCACACTTTTTTTCTACCTACCACACACACCCCCGCTTGTGCTCTCTCTAACATTCCGTCCATATCTGCCACATACATCGTGAACAACAAGGGGCTGAGCGGGCAACCTTGCCTCACTCCCTTTGTTGTCACAAACTATTCACTTTCCCTCTCCCCTACCTTCACTTTACTTTTTGTCTTCTCATATATCTCCTCCACCTTTCTTACCAGCCATTCATTTACCCCTTTCTCCCTCAGGCACTCAAACATCCTCTCTCTGTCCACACCTTGTCAAAAGCCGCCTTGAAGTCTACGAATATTGCATACACCCTCCCCCCTTTCTTCTTTAACTCACTCTTCGTCAAGTGGTCCAGGATGTATACATTATCCATAGTGCCCCTCCCCTCTCTAAATCCTGCTTGGCTGTCTGGTAATGCTCCCTTTTCCTCTATCTCTCTGCTCATCCTTTCATTCAGAATTGATGCATACAACTTGTACCCTGTGTTTAGGAGAGTTATCCTTCGGTAATTTTCTACTTTATTTTTCTCCCCTTTTTTGTAAATGGGGTAAATTACCCCCTCTCTCCACCCTACCGGGAATCCTTCTCCTCTCCACACCCCATTCATTACCTCCACCAGCCTCTCTAGCACTCTTCTCGTCCCATACATCCACGACTCATTCTGTATTCTATCCCTCCCTGGTGCCTTCCCTTTCCTCAGTTTCTTCACATGTCTCTCCACCTTTTCCATTGTAATTTCTTCTCCTTCAGGTTCTACTCGGTTTCTCTTCGTCTCTATTTCCGTTTTCTTTTTTTCCTTTTCTCCCTCCAGCAGCCTCATGAAGTACTCCTCTCACTCATTCATCGTTATCTCCTCGCTCCCATTTTCTTTCTCTCTCTATTAATATAGTTCCATACCTCCTTCTCTGTTCTTATTGCTTTTATCTCTTCCTCCCCTCTCTCCTTCTTCTGCCTCTTCTTCTCCCTGCATGTCTCTCTGTATCTTCTTTTCGCTTCTAAAAAGCCACTTCTGTTCCCTTTAGTCTTTCTCCACTTTCTTAGTTCTTTTATTGCTTCCTTTTTACGTTGCTCACATTCTTTGTCCCACCATTTATTCTTTCTTTTTGTTCCTCCACCTCTTACTGTTATTTCTCTTTTTGTCGCAGCTTTTTCCAATATTTCTACCAATTCTTTCTCCATTTCCCATACTTTTTGTTCTTTAAATCTAGCTTTTTCCAGTCTTCTCTTATACTCTTCCACCACATGCTCGTCCCATACTTTAATTATCACCTTCCGCATTTCCTCTATTTTTTCTTCTTCTCCTCTCTTCTCTCTCCCCCTTCCTATACTTATCTCTATAGGCAGATGGTCTGATTCTACTCTTTCCCCTATTCTGAATTCTTCGACTTCTTCCAATGCTTCTTCGTTTACTATTCCGTAGTCTATCACCGTCTCTCCTCTACCGCCTATGTAGGTCCATTCTCCTTCTTCGCCCCCTTGTTTATTTCCATTCAGCACTTCCCATCCTTTTTCTTCTATCCATTCCATCAACTTCTTCCCTTCCGCGTTTTCTTTCTTGTCTTTGGATTTTCTTTTCCCCTCTCCTCTCTCTTCTTCCCAATCCCTGGCTCCTCTTTCCCCAATTCTCCCGTTAAAATCCCCTCCCAGAAGCAGACATTCTTCCCTGTTGTCTTTTAATGTTTCTTCGATCTTGCTTATTGTTTCTTTCATCTCTTTGCTGTACACAGTCACTATTTTCGACCATTTACTGTCTATTTTAACGTTCTTCACCATGTGACCTTCCTCTTCTCCCTTCTTTTTAGTATTCTCTTTTATTCCTTTTTTTACCCCTGTTATTATTCCCCCTGCTGCTCTTCCTTTTTTCTTTCCCCTTCTCGCCCCTTGCCATTCCCACTTGAGCTCCTTTGGTAACAGTTTTTCTATTTTTTCCCAGCTTTCTGACCATGTTTCTGTTAATCCAACAATATCGAACTCCTTCACATAGTCCCAAAAATCTTCTTCTTTTTTCCCTAGTCCTACATTCCAAAATAGTGCCCTCACCCCTGTTTTTCTCGTTACCTTCTTTGATTTCCCCCTTCCTTCCTTAGTTTCTCTCCTTCTTCCTTCTTTGTTTCTTTTTTCCCGTTTCATTGTCCTTTTTACTTTGCCGTTGTCCCCCTTTTCCCCTCCTCCCCTTCTTCTTATTGGAAAACCTCTAGTCTCTCTTTCTTTTCATTCCATCTCCATTGCTTTCCGTCCACTATTAATTTCCTGTATCCCACTCTTACTTCTTGCCCTTCTTCCCTTTTTTCCTTCGCCATACTTCTTAGTTTCTTCTGTAAATCTCTTACTTTCTTTGTGAGGTCGTTGTCTATGTATATCCCCCTTGTTTCCCTCTTCTCCCTCAATTTTCCTTTGTGCTTCATTATTCTTTCCTTCTCACCCCATCCCTCCATTTCCACCAATACTTTATCCTTGTTAATCCTGTAACAATCTTTTACTTTACTATCCTCTACATTTTCCTTCAAAAACTCCTCTACATCCTCTTTTTTTACATGACTTTTTCTTTCCCCGTCCCATCCTGTTATCACGATGTTGTTCTTCCTCTTTCTTCTCTCTTCGATTTCCATTCTCTCTTCCAGCTTTTCCCCTCTCTCCTTCCACCAGTCTCTCTCACCTTCCCATCTCTTCTCCGTCTCTTTAAATTCTTCTCTCTGCCTCTCTATCTCTCTCTTGAGTTCCTTGTTTTCTCGTCTTATTTCTCTCATCTCCTCCTTCAACTCTTGCAACAGCTCTAATATTTTTTTCTCCATCTCTGTGTCCGTTTCCTTCTCTTTCTCTGATGTCTTCTGTGTTGTCTTTACTCCAGGAGACCTCGCCGTCTTTTTACTTTTTTGAAAAAATTTCTCTTCCTCCTCTTCTTGTTTTTCTGTTCTACCCTCCCCTTTTCTCTTTCTTTTCCTTTCCTCCAGGTAAGAGTCCAGGCTTCCCTGACTGAGCAAGCGGTTTCTATCGTCTTTGTTCATCCGCTTCCTGTGGCGCCTCCTAGATGTCGTTATCTTCCGGCTTCGCCGATTTATTCTTTTTCCTGACTATATCTCCTCTTCCCTGCCCAATTCTTTGTTCCTACTTTTCTCTAATACCTCTTCTTGCTTTTCTCAATATCTTCTCTATTTTTTTCTTTATATCACCTTCTATTTCTCTATTTTTTTCTCTATTGATCAGTGCGTTCTTCAGCTGGCCAAACGATTCTTTGCGATCTTCGTCCCATTGGAACCTTCTTTCGCCCTCAGTTAATCTAGTCAACGGTTTAGCAATGTTGGCGAATCCTGGCATGTACCGCCGGTAGTAAGTATATAAACCGAGAAAACTGCGCAAGTCGTGCTTGTTTGTAGGCGTTGGCCATTCCTTCACGACCTTGACCTTCTGCTCGTCGACGGCGACACCCTGATTTGAGACTACATGCCCTAGATATTGCACTTCTTTTCTAAAAAAGTGGCATTTTTTCGGACTAAGCTTCAATCCAGAATTTCGAAGGCGTTGAAACACTTCGTCTAGATTCTTCACTAGTTGATCCATCCTTTTTCTTTACTAGAACAACAGGCGAGGCCCATGGATTGCTCGATGGTTCAATCACTCCTTATTTCTCCATTTCCCGAATGATTTTGTCGGCCTCTTTCTTCTTGGCAAGAGGTAGTCTTCTAGCAGGCAGTCTAACCGGGCACGCATCTTTAGTGTTGATCTGATGTTTGATGACATCGGTTCTGCTTCTTTTGCCCTTCCCGGTATCGAAGATGTCCTGATAACGGCTTACGAGTACTTTAAGCTGCTTCCTTAGATTGTCATTGTCATTAAGTTCCCTCAACAATGTCTTGACCAGGTTGACTAGTTCGGGTGCAATCCTCTTCTGTGGCTTTTCAGTGATTTTTATTGGCGGATTATGGATGAAATAGGAGAACAATACCCTAATACAGTGCCTTTCTTCAGGGTCAGAGCGTAGAAGT
Organism: Diaperis boleti; assembly: GCA_963583935.1. Classification (NCBI taxonomy): domain Eukaryota; kingdom Metazoa; phylum Arthropoda; class Insecta; order Coleoptera; family Tenebrionidae; genus Diaperis; species Diaperis boleti. The sequence continues at coordinate 14,697,359 of OY757242.1, forward strand.
TTACATTCATCACTCTTATTGGTACTACACCAGACGTATCTCGTCTCGTCCTATCTCATTGTTACTACATCTGGGTTTAAACATCATGATGTTTCTCTCTCCATCTTTGTGATCCACCCAAGCTTCCAGAATCATTTCACTCCGTTCTGGTATTGAAGTGTCTTCAGTCAAAATCACACTAATGGCTTCCTCATTAATTGGGTGTAATACTTCCTCTTCTCCATTTATTTTCAACGTGCCACCTTCGAAGTCTAATCCGCAGCCTTTACTGCCCAGAATGTCCATTCCAAGTATTACCTGTGGTGGAAAGCGGTAGTCCCAATTGTGATAATGACGTTGAATTCTCTGTGGGTGGTAGCCGAATTCCCAGTAGCTGTACAAAGTCAATTTGTGGGTAGTATGTCTTTGTGAGTATGTAAAACGTTGGGCCTTACAATCGTCTTCGTCGCTCCAGTATCCACCGTAGTGCCAATATCAAGTCCATGGCTTTCTCGGCATTACTCCAAGCGTTAGCTGCGGCTGCTGCTTCGAACTGCAGGATCTAGTTAGACGACTGAGATTTCCCATCAAAGCTTGGTGGTTGCATTCTTATTCTAGAAACTTCCATCAAACAACTTGTCGTCTGTTGTTCACGACTTCTAATCTGCCCTAAATTCGCAAACTTATTCTCAAGTTCTCTCTGCTTTTCTTCAATCGTTTATTTCGAAGTTATTCGAATTTATTTATTTATAGGGTTTATGCTCGAGGTTTATAGAATTTTATTGGAATTTTCTAGAAACCTTTCTTGAAGTTTTTGTTTGAGGTTCATAGAATTTTCTACAAGTTCTTGTTTGAGACTGGTAGAATTTTCTAGAAACCTTTCTTGAAGTCTCTGTTCTAGGTTCACAGAACTTTCTATAAATTCTTGTTTGAGACTGTTGGAATTTTTTAGAAGTTCTTGCTTTAGACTGGTACAGTTTTCGCGAATATTTTCCTGGAGCTTCTGTAGCATAGTGTTTATGTCGCAGGAAACTTCAAACAAGAATACTTCAGGATTTTCATCCGCCTTTTCAAGGTCGTCAATCAGCCTTTTCTGTAACACTGATTTTGTTGCAGAAGTTTCCAACTCACGTTCCTCCAGCTCCCTCTTCAGCTCAACCTTCAGTTCTTTCAACGTAACATTCTTCGCTGCCATCTTCGTATTTATTTAATTAATCTCACTTCTGACACCAATGTAGCGTTTACGGGTTCACAAAACCATTTATTTAAACGGTAACTATTTACAATTTATTTAAACACTAGACTATGTAGAGATGACAGTTATAACGGCACAATATGTAGGTTGAGTTGTTGCTCCGATTTTAATAATTGTTTTTTCTTTAATGAGACTGTTAAAATACACCAGTAAATTATTTTTCTTTTACTTATTTTCGGCGCACACCAGTCCATTCCGGTCACCGACTTGAACCAGCGTGGGTCTTCTGAGTAGGAAACTGGCGAACTGGAGGCAAAGTTAAGATTGAATTATAACGCTGAATTTGCATCATTCTTTTAATTTAATCTTAACATTTTATTTCGGGACTTCTATATAATATGTTTATTAACTATTAAATTGTCTCTTCTATAAAGCGATCATTACATATTTTCAAAACTTGTGACCGTTATCTTCATAAGTGTATTGCCGTAATGGCCATTATTAATGGTTATTTCATAGTTAGTTACTGTACAATTGGATTATGTGAGATATTACCCACTGGAAACAATAATAATTATTCCATCCAACAGATCCTAAATTCAATTAGACATTCAAGTCAAAACAATTTTTATCTAGATTTTTTTTCCATTGGTAACACACACTGGACCCTGCACTGAACGAAATGTCGAAATGTGAATATGAAATCACAATAAAATTCCCTAAATTACCAAAATTGTTTTTATTTGTAAAAAATTAAATTGATATGCAAATTAGAAAAAATAACGTTAATAACTCGTTCTGTAAAACTTAAGAGCACTCGTTCTTTACAGGCACGGCTATCGTGCTGCAAACCTGAAATCGTGTCTTAATATAAGTTTGACAAGTGTTTCGATATACTATAATTCAATCGCATCAATACACGTGGATTTTTATAAAATAAGTTATTTCTGTGCGTACAGAACGCGAGATATATACTTTTGTTGGATATAAAAATTATATCGAGAACATCTCAAAAATGGTGGATGCGCCGGGACAATTCCCAAATAAAATTATAGCGTTGCTTTCAAAGTTATGAGGTTTTAACAGTCTACTAAAATTAGTAATTATTTTATTTCAACTACAATATTTGCTGAAAGGTGCTTTGGAAAGTTTTAAAGTTTTGATAAGCTTTCACGTTCTATATTTATTTAACTGCAATTTGAAGTGATTATAAGTGCACTGATCTTTGCTCTTTTATGAATTTTATATTACCAACACGTATACTTGAGCCCCATTTAGACATTAGTAGGTTTTCTCTCTAAGGACTCAAAACGTCAAAGTGGGATCTCTTCGTACTTTTAACACAAGCCCACCCATATGTTTAAATCAACATGCAAATAAAGCCATCTGTTCTCACTCGTGTTCTTGTTCATCATTTAATTAAGTTAGAGTGTGACAGCGCTCTCTCGGATTACTCTAGAGCGAAAGATAAAACTCGTTTTCGATAAAAACACGTGAAAAGGTTGCTCTATACCTATTCAGCAATTCCATTGGAAAATCGTCATATTCATAAGCTCCGTGAATAGAGAGCTTTTGATCTGTGCAGGTGCTTCGCTATTATTTTATAAAAGGTAATTTTAGATGCGAGTTTGTGCAAACAAGTCGTCGAAGTACACCTATCGCCCGAGAGACCGTGAAGTGCAATTTATAAACATAGTTGCAAAGCTCTATTAATGAAGCAGTTTTAGTAACAGTGAACTCTCCAAGTTAAGTTTGATACTTGCGTATGTACTTAATTATTAGTTATGGAAAGAATGCGAGTTCAAAGTTTCATTAATGGGATTGCGTTTCATTAGGACTCTCACATGTATGTGATATAGTAAACGGTTGCCTGCCTGTTTGGACATTTTACTTTTACGAATAGTAAATGTATAATAGTTTTGATGCGAGAGGAGAAGAGGAGTCCTTAATATGTATAGAATGCTACACTAGACAAGTTAGAACAAATGGATGAGAGGTCCATTAGAAATTAAAATAAGAAGGGAAGTGTCAAAAAGACTCCAGAAAATTCCCAATTGAAAGAAATGGTAAATATTTTCCCATGCAATAATAAATATTAAGTAAATAAAACAATAACAATAGCCGAGTTAATTTTAATTTCTTCTTCTGTACTTTTGTATGCTTTCTTCTTTCCAGATTGTTTTTATTATTATTTCTTTCTCGTGTTTTGTTATTTTTTATTTCTACTCTAACGTTTTCTATTTCTAATGGTTGGTGATCTGATTCCATTCTGTTTCTCACTTGTCCCAAGCGTCTTGGTTTATTAATGCATAATCAATTACTGCTTTTCATCTCACCCTCTAGTTCCTCATATCGTCTCTTTTCTATAAATTCATTTTTGTTCCTTCTTTAATTTCTGTTTTATCCTTCGAAACTTTTCTCGCTTGTTCTGGTCCAATTATTTTGCTTTCCTAATCGTGTCCCAATAGTCTCCTATAGCTTATCCTGACCGTTTTTCTTTCTTTCTATCGTTTTATCGCTTTTATTTTTTTTGTATCATTCTTTCTTTTTTTGTTTTCCTATCTTATTTCTCAGTTTTTTTTGTTTATCATGAGATTCTGCTTCTATTCCCATGTCTCTATTTTCGCTACTTTCATGTCTTCTTCTTTTATAGAATAGGACTCTGTTTTCAACTGCTCTTCAACTCATTTCTCGACTTTTTTGCTCATGCTTTGTCCCGTCTCTTTTAGTCTCAGCCCTGTTATCATTATGTTATTTCTTTTTTTGTGTTGCTTTTCCATCTATCTCCATCTGTCCTATCTTCTTTTCTAGGAAGATATTTTTTTCTAATGCAATTTAATCTCTGAATCCACTAAACCGATTGCAATAAAATTTTATTAATTATTTGCTTTACCACGTGGGCGCTCACTAAGAAACGGTTTTTCAAAATTATTATTAAAGTATTAAATAAAATACTTAATAAAATAAAATCATCGTGCGAAGCCGGGACGGGTCATCTAGTTTAATAAAATAATAAGTGTCAGTTTTATTGTTACGGAATTTCATTAGCAGTAACCCTTGTAATAACAAGTGCCAGTTCCTTACTTTTTTAACCCCCGTGGATATGTAGAGACAAAAAGTCTCCCATTTTGTTCATTAATTCGTGGGAATTTCTCCAGAACCTAGCGAACCGAATAAATTCGTTCTTATTTTAATAATAACCCCTCGTCCGTGCAGAAATTTTTGCTCGTGTTTGATCGCGTCAACCGTAATTTCGGCTAAATCGTGATTAGAATATTAATTCCGGCTGACCAACCGTTTAACATTGTTCCGGCATTAAAGTGTCTGTTCGGGGTACATCTGGCATCCTGCCACCTTCACGTGTGCGCTGTAAAACCTCTTCGTTTGAACAGCACGTGCCCACTTAAATATTTACTTTTGCGAAGTTGCCACTACTTAAAATAATCCGGCGGAAGCAAAGCAAAATAATCGTCTTTTAATCCTTTGCGCATTTCTCAAGGTAGATTGTTAAATATGAAATATTAAGGTAAAAGTTGGAACTCGCTTCCTCGGTTTGCTTTTGGCTTTAACAAGAAACGGCGGTTCTCCACATCTACCGGCTAAACTTTATTGTTGTTTTTGGTCGTTTATTAATGCTGTACAGTATATAGACGGGCTATCAAGGAAGTTCTGCTACGATTCTGGGGCGTGTGCTGTGGTTGCCAATTACATCTTAAATACTCAAGAATTTGCACGTTTAACTACCTAACAGCTGGATGTTATGGTTAGTTACGGAATTCTGAGGACTAAATCAAGACTAAAAATGAGAATGAATTAATTTAGACTGGTGGCAGTGAGTATTGTGGACGTTTTTTATTAGTTTTGCTAAGTTCTTCTGATAGTATAATTTTTTTCTTTCTTTTATTCTTTTTGTACTAAATTTCTTTTTTCAATTTTGGGTGTTTAGATTTTTTTGGTCATCTATTATATCTTGTAGGTTTATTAAATTTACTACCTTCAAAAGTCATCAGCATTCTCGTGAGGATCTAGAACTGGATTTCTGCTTAAACGTTCTGCTTCTTGGCCAGATTCTACTGGGTTATATATTATTTTAAAACTGTTTTGGGGTAAATAATATGTCAAGTCACAAGTCAAGTAACCAGTTCCTCATCAGTTCTAGCCTTGATGCTCATATTTTCTAAAGTTTTATGATTCGAAAATATGTATCATAAATTATTTGCCCATAAGCCAGTGCTGCCAATATTTCACAGATTCCTTTATTGCCAGATATTTTAGATAAATTGCCTTCTTCTTTTTTTGAGATTCAGTTAATTTTTTTTGAAAAATAGGCAACTGGCTTACTGTCTCCGGTTTCAACCTTTTGTTTCAACACTGCTCTCACCAGTTTTTTATTTTATTTTATCAAATGATTCCTGACATTCTGCTAACCATATGAATTTGACATCTTTTCGCAATAAATTCTGTATCGGGTTTAGGATAATTGCACTGTATGGTACGAATTTATGATGAAAATTTATTTTCCCCAGGAATTGACGTATATTTTTTCTCGTTTCTGGAATTGTAAAATTTTTGACAGCGGTCAAATAATCTTTCAGAGGCCTGAAAGAATTATTTTCTATTACGTGACCTAAATATTATTTACAATACTACATTTGGGAAATTTCAGTCTAAAGCCTTCTGTAACTATTGCCTCCAGCAATCGTCACAGGTGTAGTATATGCTCCTCAAAAGTTTTCGAAAATATTAAAATATCGTCTATAAACTTTATTCTAAAAGTAGACAGTTTGTATTTTCTTATGCTGTTACTCAGTATTCTTTGGAAAATGGTTGGACCAGTCTTTAATCCAAACGGGAGGCACGTCCATTGGAAATGAGCCTCTTGTGTAACAAATGCAGTTTTGTTTGTTTTGAGAGACCACAATTTGATTCAGTTCTCTGAAATCTATACATAACCTTGTTTTGAACTTTATGATCACTCTGTATCTCGGTGCCTCGGGCCCTTCTGACGTGGGCCTTACCATATCCGGCGCTTACAAGCCTGTATGCTGCCTTCATTGCCTCTGATTTCACCACCAGGTGTAGCGGAGGCATCTTCAAGAGCTCTTCCATTGATGCGCTTCCGTTATTCCAAGGCAGGCAAGTCTTTGCAGCTTCCCTAGTAGCCTTATAGCGTGCTTTCCAGACGCCTTATGCCACCAAATCATCGGAGAGTATGTTACCCTGGGAATTATGACCTTGCTGTATCCGCAGTTCTTTTCCCCACAGTCGGAGTCTCTTCAAATCGTTGAGATTCCTCCTTCTTGCGAAGACCATAACTTCAGTCTTATCAGGGTTACCCGACAGCTGTTTCTCAGTGCACCATCTCTCGATGACTGTCAGAGCCCGTTGCATCATTTCTGAGACAGCCCCTCCGAACTTGCCGCTTACGAGAATGTTGATATCGTCCGCATATCCTTGTGCGTGAACTCCTGTCTGTTCCAGGTTCTCCAGGAGGTCGTCCACCACGAGTGACTACAGTAAAGGCGAAAAACGCCTCCCTATGGGCACCCTCTGGCCGCCACTACCCTCCTAGTCGCCGGGCCTGATATACCTCAGTTTCTCCAAGGTCTTAAGGTCGAAAGGATTTCGCCCGGGCGTATGATTCTCGCCCTGGTTTTGGTATAAATACCACTTTCACCTTTTTCCAGCCTGTTGGCACATACGACAAGGCCAGACTGGCCCTGAGTAATGCGCACAGGGGGGAGGTTTGTTGAAGCATCGGCGGAAGAATTCCGTCGACTCCTGGAGACTTGAATGGTTTAAAAGATTTCACTGGCCATCTAAGTCTTGTTTTTTTAACCAGCCTATCGGCTAGTCTCCACTTTTCCCTGGACGTCCTATGAATCGGTATGTTTAGGTTTGGAGTATTTGTTGCGTTTTTCTGAGGATACACTCCCCGGAAAGTGTGTCTCTAGGAGTTCCAGAGATTCTTCACTCGATTCAGTGTATCCTCCATGAGGTCTTTGCAGAGTTCCAATCTTACCCCGATTGTCTTTCAGCAAGGCTTTCTGGAGCCACATTCCGGACTTCTTTCGATCTTCGCGCAGTGCTTCCTTCCTCTATGAGGAGTTTTTCGCCTCCTTCACGGCGTAATCATATTCTAGACGGGAAGTCTTGTATTCTTCCCATCTCCCAGTCCTTTTGGACCTGTTAAACAATCTCCGTACCTCCCTTCTCATCTCGGAAAGTTTACGGTTCCACCAATAGGGTCGTCCCACAATTTTCAAAAACAGTTTTTTTTTAACTAGACGAAAAACCATTATACTTCTATTTTTTTGTTAATTCGAAATCAGGCGTTTACGAGGTAAAAAAAATGCATAGCATTTGTCTTATTTGAAACGCCCGCCTTTTTGTGACGTCAACACGGGACAAAATTCACCAGACAAAATTCAAAGTGACTAGACGCGCAGACTAACGAGAAACGCACGAACCAATGAGAATACTCCCTCGAAATGACGTCACAATAGGCTGCAGTGATGCATATTTATCTGTAAGGCCGTGAAGATGCCCACGTTTTTCTGCATCCCCCTCGGATGACACAAGGTTCCTAATCGGCCCCTTGTTCGTCTCCTTGGGATTCGGGTATCGGGTCGGGAGTATTCCTTGCGGTCCCCCCATCCCTGCCTGCTTCTCCCCAGGGCTCTAAACATCACCTTAGAGAGATTCAGATATGGCTAGCTTTGCAGCTCCTCCCGGATCTTGGTCCAGGAGTTCTCATCCGGTAGGATGATAAGTTGCTGTCCCTTGGGGTCCATCTTCCTATCTACTACCGACCAGCTCTCTGTCTTAAGACCTGGGTTCTGCATCTTCAGACGTCGCAGCACGGCTTCCGGTTAGTTCAGGCTCCGTAACCCATGTCATCACCCTCACGGGTTTCCCCAAGTTTCGCCCCTTCCCAGGATAAGCTTTCTGTCTCCACCCGCACCAGTCATTCGCTGGTGGTCTGGTCGGCGCAGGAGGCATGCAGGTAGCCACCCCCCCCTTCCCCCGGAAATTTACGCCGGAGAACCTGGGTGCAGGCTCCCCTTCCTCTGTTTCATTCAGAGCCCGGATCACAGCGGTCTTGATCAGATCTGCCTGATCCTCGCTGAGAACGTTTGCCGACACGGCCGCCGCAAATGATACAGTGGGCCTAGTGGGTCCGCCAAGTGTTTTGTCGCTGGGAGTACCCTCTGGCTCTGGTGCTGGTTCCCGGTTCCGCAGTCGGATTTGTCCCTGTTGTAGACCCTGGGGTCCTTGCGGCCCCTTGCCCATCACCAGGTTTCAAGCCCTTCTGTTTTTGTTTCTGGAGCTGTCTCCTGGCAGCTCCCGACAATCTCCTGGGTGTATCCATCCTTTCGGAACCTCCTCCCAGGGCTCTAATTGATTGACTTGCACTACTTTTTTGTCCCTCAGATGGTCTTTTACAAATTAAAACTAATACAATATTACTTAAGGCTAAAGGTGACGAAATTTTATTACCAAGTGTTCGACAGAGAGAAAATATGTCTAAAATAATCCCGCTTTCTTTCAGAAACGGTTCAACCGATTTGAAATCTACAAAAGGGGTTGTACTCAAGGTCTTATGCTGATTCACGCTATAGTGCTAAAATTTTAATTTTAATTTTTTTTTTCAAATATTTGAAATTTGTTTTGGTAATTTTCAAGAATTCCAAAAATTTCAGGTAGTCATTTCAATTTCCTGGAAATGTCAAGCATTAATTCGTTTAAGAGCGCCTGCCGTAAAAGGTTTTGAAAATTTCCTTTTGTTCTGTTGCGCCGACGCGACGTCCCGCTGCAACTGGTGTATTGGTGAAAGAAGTCGGACAGTAAAACTGACTGGGAGCATACTGACGTATTGTTATCATTGTTATTCCGCCACTTATGTTGCAACAAACAATCCAAGTAGTAAAAGAAAAACACCTTATCTGAAAGTTTATTATAGCAGTCCAAGCAAATTAGACTTTTTAGAAGAAATAATTTATAGTTTCGAAATTTTGGTTTTGAACTCCCAGCAGGGACCCAAATAAAAATCCGAAGTGTTCTCACCCCTCTAGCTTTTGCCCAAAAAACCGCCCCCGAGCGTCACGTCATGAAGCTATTCGCATTTTTCTCGTTAACGGTAACTCCGACGAGAAAATGTTACAGAAGTTATTATGCTCTTCACTAAATTCTGCATAAAATTGGTCTCATGAAGTTTTTGCAGACGCTCATAAACCGACGTTGGAAAATGAGTATAGTTTTCAGTGCGAACACAACCCCCGATTTTTGCGGCGAAAATAATGACAGTGCTTGCACGAGTCATTATTTTCTCAAGCAACAGAAACGAGTCAATCTGAAGAGCAAAAATTGGCGGCAATATTTAGACCTCGAGTCCCATTTGGCTTGACAATAATATTTAACTTGTAAATTGTAATGGCAAATAGTTACTGGAATAAAGCTTGTCGAAAATTGCCACTAAAATAATAACTGTCCTATTGGTTGTTTATTTTGAAATTGAAACATCTCATTGGTCGAAAAAAAGAAAAGTTAAATTAATACAATGGAATGTCTAAATATTCGGAAAAACTGCAAAGATTATCATTTTTTTATACAGTCTCGATCATAACTGAGGATAGGAACGGCAGATTTGGTTGATTCTTTTTTGTTCTGCTCGTTATGTTCCGGAGATGGAAATAATTTGATTGAATGTTTGAATTGAAAAAAAATCGGGAAGTTTTGGAGAAAAATCCGGAAAAACGCATCACAGGCTAAATAAAAAAAAAACAATTTTGTTCTTACTTTTGTGTTAAAAAAATCATCAGATCATTCTGTCCAAAAAAATAAATAAACAAATAATAAATTTGGGCAGGACGTCTGTCGGGTCAACTTGTAAAATAATAATTATACAGTTCGCACCAACAGTAAGGATGTATTGAATGTATTGCTTATGAAACTCGTAATTCAGAAATATGGTCGTTATGAACAGTTTCTGAGATACCGATTTTTAAACATTGGCTTTACCAACTCCTTGGCCCGTTGATCCGCGGCCAAAATCTTAGACCATGTCGTACAAAGTATTTGATAAGTGCGTATTATTATTTGATAGATGAAATGTTTCTATCAAAAACATAAAAATTACCTCGCTTTCCAACTAAAATTTATACCCCAAAACAATTACAATTTTAAAAGAATTTATTACATTTATTATTTACATTTATTCCGATTAAACCTTCTTAATTTTCAAAATGTGCGGTTCACAAAGTATTAATTAATTATATTTTATGTAGATTTGGAAACTAAAAAACTCATCCTTTTTTCGTAGGAACAAATAAATAAAAGTAGGTTTGAATAGAGAATTCAATAAACTTTAAAATGATGTACCACACGACCTCCCATGCGATTTGAATTTTTTAAAGGGCTGGTTCTAAAAGGGTGAGATGTAAGACTTGAAGATTTGCGACAATTTGGTCTCCTTTGATAACAAAATTGACCTGTTCTGATAATAATTGTTGGGGGTACAAATTTTAGTTGGCACACTCTGAATAGTATGATATAAGCGCTACGACTTTCCGAATACGGCTATGATCCAGGCGGAAGTGAGTGTTGCTGGAACCGGTTCTGCAGTTCAAGCTTTAGAACCTTCACCCGTCTTAGGTTCTTGGCGGGGCGGTAAACAACAAAGGAAAATTTTCAAAATCATTTTCTGCCGGGTCCGTTTGTGATATTAAAATTTTGAAAACACAAAAAAAATTGATATTTACAGGACATAAAAATGTATACCTCAGATTTAAGAAAAAATGCACAGTTAAGCAAAAAAAAAAAAAGTTTTTTTTTAACGTTTCACTATAGCGTGAAGTACACATATTTACTTGGTCCAATGATGTTTTTATTTTTAGAATTGAACTATTAGTTCCACTTTAAATGCGGGGATTCTTTCAGCGCCATCTCGCGTGCCGGATACACACTATTTTATCGTCACCTTTAGCCTTAAGTTCTGTCTAACATAATATAGGCGGTGTGTACATTTTACCTCAGCGCCACCACGCGGCATCTCTGTCATTTTTAGTGGTACGTAATTTATGGTAGATACGAACCCGAATTAACAGATTCGACAGATTTCTTCAATTCGACTAATGTAATAATATTAAAGTGCGAGAAAATCCTTCATTGAGAATCGGTTTTTGTGTAGTTGGCTGTCCTAATAAATAACGACTGAGCAACAAAATTCGTGATGGTAGGAGCCTCTGAATCCACAATTTTGAGTCGATTCTTGATCGATACGATTGTGTAAAAAGTCATCGAGTAATGTGAATTAACGATTAATGTAAACAGTAAAGTAAAAGAACCGATATACGTTTAGCCAACTGTGATCACGAATTTTGTTGCTCACTCCTTACTATAATAATATATAACGGTCTGTGAAATTTTACACCTTTCCGAACAAATCGTATGAGAAAGAAAAACAGCAGATTTGGATAAAATTTGCATTTAGATTTTGTGCCAACTTCTAATATAACACAATCAGAGATCAGCCTTTTATAGTCTGTTGCACAGCCACAGAATTTAAACAAATTAATGTTGCAAATATGACGTTTATTTGTTTTACCACTAAAAATGCCAGAAAGGCCGTTGGAGGCGCTGTAAAACGCGCGGAATTTAAAATGTGCACACCTGTGTACATTAAATGTGGAAGCAGAAGCAGATAAATCTAATTTACATCAATAACTCCTTAGAGTTTTGCGAACAGTTGATGTTACGTTGTTATGGAACGCCCAATGTTCTAAATAATATTCTCTTTTCTGATGAAGCTATCTTTACTTTGAATGGAAGAAGCCATGCTTTTGTGTGAAAGTGATCGAAAACTTGTAAATCCGGAATCATTGCCGTCGATATGGGTTGACCCATAGCACACATGTGCTCCAACCAAACGTGTTGTGCACACGGTTCGCGCTATTTGTACCATTTGTCGGAGATTGTAAAATGGAAATTTTATCCCACAAGTACTATAATAAAATTTAAAGAATAACTAATGCAAATGGTGACAAGAACTAAATTGTTAAATATATAAAGTGACCGAATATAAGGTGATAATGCTGGCTAATGGCTGGAGCTGTATGTGGGTTTTGTTCGGAATCACTTTGCTCTACCTTGCCCCGCAAATCTCAGGCACCTGACGAATCCATCTGTGTATGACTATAACGTGAAGACTAGAGGATTGTTTGTAAATATATTGAAAGAAACAGTAGATCTGCACAATACAAAAAAACTTTCTTAGCCTTTCAATTGACAACAATTGAATATATTCGCCTTTTTATCCGTCCCCGACGATTAGTTCTAAAATATTCTCCACTTTAGAACCTACAAAATGGCTTCCCTCTACTGAATCTCGAATCGAAAAGAACCAGTACATCGCCGCAGAACGCACGAAATCTGCTCCCGCTTTTATGCATTTTGTCCGACCCGTTTCCTCACCTATGCAGAGCGCGCTGAATTTAAAATTGTAACAGTACCCAGTATTTACAACAAATTTTAAAGTTTTACATCTACTGCTTCCTACTGCTTACGCAGTGTAGTTAGTTTTGAAAAAAGTTCTGATTTACTTGGTGTTTACCCTACAAGGTCAGTCTCGTCACTGTGTGAGGGCACTATTGTACGTGAAGTTGAGATGATCGGTGAACCCGGTCGCTGTTGCGACGGTAAAGTTGCACTGCAATTAATCAACGCCGTTGCGAATTAAATCGGGAACTTATGAAGGAAGTCAATGCACTGCCCTAAATCCCTTGATCCAAGTGGCGATCTTGATGAAGTGTGATTTATTTTCGAGATGTTCTGTCAACCCAGACGCTGTTAACGACGTGAACTAGATCTGGCTCGAAGGACCATAAATGTGTTGCCTTTTTTGTGGGAATGAAAACACGACAGAATGTACTTAAGTTTAATGGGTGTTTACTCTACGAAGTTGGTCTCGTCACTCATCTTACTACTAAACTTATTATCTAAAGAAATGTACAGGTGGTTTGCAGTGTGTGGGCGTGCTTAAAAGAAATTACTTAAGTGCTACAATATGACAATAAACAATATAAAAATGGTTAGGTACATGTGTGGACTTATCATTTGGATAGCCTGTAATGGTTATTTGGTCATTTGCGATTGCTATTCGAGTGCTTTGTTCTCTACGAGCTACTATATTTTTCCAAGTTAATTGTTTAATTTTCTCGTTTACACACACGCCGGGGTAGAAATTAATGTACTGGTTATTCCAAGTGGTTTACAAGAGATAAATATGAGCAATACGTTTTTATTGGGATAGAACACTAATCAGTAATCATGTTAGAAGCTCGAGTATTTGCAATTTCTGGCTTTCCAGAGCTTTTAGAATGATTAAACACGGCAAACTATTTTTGTAGCTTTGTTTCACCAGTCAAATGGATATTGTGATTTTATATTTCATATATTTATCATTACCCACTTTGATCAAGAACGTTTTAGATAATTGACTAGAGTAATACTTTAAAAATTTTACCGTAACGTGTAATTTACGAATGACGAGCTCTTCCAACTCAACTTTATTTAATATCCTGAAGCGTGTCGTTCTTAACATCAATATTGCAACGATCCACCTTAAGAAAATCGCAAATTGTCTATTCATGTAAGGCTTCGTTAATATTAACGAAAATGAATTGGCACAGGGCCCCGCTCTTCTCCAGTAAGATTGTTAACTATGAAATATTAAGGTAGATACGGTTTACTTCCGCGGTTCCGCGCACCTACCTGCTGAACTTTATTATTGTTTTAACCCCTTTATTAATCCGACACACTTTATGGACCGACCATCAACCAAGTTTTGATACTTCGGGCAATTAAAAAACGGAGGTCGTAACCGAGAAAATGGTGGATGCGCCGGTTATCGCAACCAGATGTAGGGATGGGATTATTGTTTTCCATTATTGATAAAACGGCGGAATTGGATGGTTCGTGCGGCAGATTACACCGGTTACTGTGCAAATTAACATAATGGTCTTAGTAAAATCGGATCGTTAGGTCGGACCTGCGGCAAACTACCATTAATGTGAAATAATACATCAATGGATAATGGTGTATTTCCGTGAATTCTAACGACTGGGTATTCCGCTTGTGACTTGTGTTTACGTCTAAGCGGTAATTTGACTTATATATAATAATGTTTTATCGAAAAGTTTGTTGATCGTGTTTGGAATTGTCAGCTCCGAGTTATTTTCCAAACATGTGTTTTCCATTTATATTTTATTGATTTTTATCGTCGAAGTGGTCTCGTTTTGTGAATTTAAGTGTTGCTGGTTTTAAATTACAGTTTGAATGGGGTAAATTTCATTACGGTTTATCGATACCGACTTCATCTTGAGCGAATTGGGGCGCAGAGGGAAGACTTAATAATGATGAAGCACTATTTCCATTATTCCATATTTATGTAAACGTGGAGGGAGCATGCACAAATATTTTTGATTTTACATTAGGAAGCAAACTGCTAATAAGATAAAGACACCAGTGAATTTAAAATAAGAAAAAAAAACTTTCAGTTTTCATATAACAAGATTTTTGCACGAATCTGTTTCGTGAAACTTTGATTGTTATCTCTTCTCTACTCTGCACTGTTCTCCGACACGTTTTCAGCATTGCACATGGAACGCTTTACTTTACCTCTCAGCTCCACACAGACATACCTGCATCACAAAAAAACTTGTCTTGTCGCAACACCAACCGCAGCAGCAAACGTAATCTTTTTCTGTATGTACATATAATTTGGACATTATTTTAATTTCCTTTCTCTTTTCTTTCTAGGGGATTGAATGTGCTAAGACGTCTTAAGGTGAGTCTGTTCTTTTGGTGTCGTATATGTGCTATAGCTTTTGCATGTTCGTTGTTGTGTTGTCTTAAGTGCTCAAAAGCAATTTTTATCCGTTAAATTAAAATTGTGACGGAATATTAGATGATTCCGTCGGTTGAGTTAGGATAGTTACATCCATTACACCTTTTTAGAATAGGTATTTCTACTTTATAACGAGGGATAAAGCTGAATAACTAAAAAAGTGTAAGTATACAAGTATATATCTTATCCATAGGAAATAATATACAGGGTTAGTCAAAAGTATGGAATGGGCGGCTTATCTCCGTAAATATGAATTTTATGACAAAATGTCCTTGATAAAAGTTTTTTTTCCTAATTATTCTCTATGTCTTAACCTTGTCGTTGTTTTTATATGTCAACGCATTTTCATGGAAACGTAACTAATTTTTGTTTTTTGAATGGCAACCTAGTAATTTTTTGCTGATTTTTGTTTCTCTTTTTTTTTATCGAAATTAATATCTTTTAATAACAAAATTTCTGTGTAAAATCATACATTCTAATAAACGATAAAATTGGTATCAAATCAAATTCTCCAATTTTTACCGACTTCAAAAAAGGAGGAGGTTCTATGTTCGGCTGTATGTATGTTTATTTTATGTATATTCACCGATTTCTTCGTCAATTGTGGACCGATTTTGAAAATCCTTATTTCATTTGAAAGGGTATACTCCAGAGGTGGTCCCATTGTCAGCAAGTCTTTATCTGATGAGGGGATCCCATGTAAATTGAATAAAATCCCCAAATTTTTCCTTCCTTACCAACTTATTTTATTAAAATTTAAATATATCGGGTGTCCCAACTAAAATTTGTATCCCCCAACTATTCCAAATTCGAAAGACTCAGAAGAAAACGCTCGAACAAGTGAATTTTGTTATCAAGGGGGACCTAATTGTACCGTACTCTCAAGTCTTAAATCTCACCCCTTGATCCAGGGGAGCCACCCCCTTAAAAAATTTAAATGGCATGTAGGGTCATGTGATTCATCATTTTAAAGCTTATTCAATTCTCTATCCAAACCTACATTTATAGATTAATTTCTAGGAAAAAAAGCTTGAATTCGACATTTTCCAAATGTACATAAAATACTCAACTAAAATTTATACCCCCCAACAATTCCAATTTCGAAAGACTCAGAAGAAAACGCTCGAACAGGTCAATTTTGTTATCAAGGGGCACCAAATTGCACCAAACTTTCAACTATTAGATCTCACCCCGTTAGCCAGGGGAGCCACACCCTTAAAAAATTTAAATGGCATGGGGGTCGTGTGATACATCATTTTAAAGCTTATTCAGTTCTCTATCCAAATCTACTTTCATCGATTTATTTCTACAAAAAAGCATGATTTTGTTGTTTTCCAAATCAAGAGTATTCTATGTAGATTTGGAAAATAACAAGTTCTTATGCTCTTTTTTTGTGAAAACGAATGGATAGTAGTGGGTTTGGATAGAAAATTTAATAAGCTTTAAAATGGTGTACCACATGACACCCCATGCCATTTAAATTTTTTAATGGGGTGGCTCCCCTGGCTAAAGGGGCGAGATCTAAGACTTGAAAGTTTGGTACAATTTTGCCCTCTTTGATAACAAAATTGACCTGTTCGAGCGTTCTCTTCTAAGTGTTTCGAAATTAAAATGGTTGGGGGGTAGAAATTTTAGTTGAGTATTTTATGTAAATTTGGAAAATATCGATTTAATGTTTTCTTTTTGTAGAAAAAAAAAAGATAAATGTAGGTCTGGATAGAGAATTGAATAAGCTTTAAAATGATGTATCACACGACCCCCCGTGCTATTTAAATTTTTGAAGGGGGTGGCTCCCCTGGCTAAGGGGGTGAGATCTAAGACATGAAAATTTGGTACAATTTAGTCCCCCTTGATAGCAAAATTGACCTGTTTGAGCGTTTTCTTCTGAGTCTTTCGAAATTGGAATTTTTGGGGGGTACAAATTTTAGTTGGGACACCCTGTATTTAAGTCGAACTCCACAAACTTTAATAAGCGCAAAATTACAATTGGAACATTTAATTAACCCTAATTAACCTTAATTTAACAAGAGATTAATGATACAATTGATGAAATACAGAGGGGTTCTTACTTTAAAGAATATTTAAAATTTTAATTTAATTTAATTTAATTTTAAATATTCTTTAAGGTAAGAACCCCTCTGTAATGCATCAATTGTATCATTAATCTTTTGTTAAATTAGGGCTGATGATGGCAGTAGTGTTCTGCCGAAACATGTTCCAATTGTAATTTTGCGCTTATTAAAGTTTGTGGAGTTCGACTTAAATATATTTAAATTTTAATTTAAATTTACTCCACTTGGATTTATCGACATTCTTCTGACTTATTTTATGTATGTTCACCGATTTCTTCGTTAATTGTGGACCGATTTTGAAAATTCTTTTTTCATTTGAAAGGGTATACTCCAGAGGTGGTCCCATTGTCACCAAGTCCGGATCTGATGAGGGGATCCGAGGGAAATCCTCAATTTTTTCCTTTTGTGTATGTTCACCGATTTTTTCAATTGTGGACCGATTTTGAAAATTCTTTTTTTATTTGAAAGGGTATACTCCTGAGATAGTCCCGTTGTCACCAAGTCCGGATCTGTTGAGGGCATCCCATGGAAATCGAGGGAAATCCTCAATTTTTTCCTTTTGTGTATGTTCACCGATTTTGAAAATTCTTTTTTCATTTGAAAGGGTATACTCCTGAGATAGTCCCGTTGTCACCAAGTCCGGATTTGATGAGGGTATCCCTTGGAAATCCAGGGAAATTCTCAAACTCTTCCTTTTATGGTATGTTTACCGATTTCTTCGTCAATTGTGGACCGATTTTGAATTATTTTTTTTTCATTTGAAAGGGTATACTCCAGAGGTGGTCCCATTGATACCAAGTTTGGATCTGATGAGGGGATCCCATGGAAATCGAGGGAAATCCTCAATTTTTTTCTTTTGTGTATGTTTACCGATTTCTTCAATTGTGGACCGATTTTGAAAATTTTTTTTTCATTTGAAAGGGTATACTCTAGAGGTGGTCCCATTGTCACCAAGTCCGGATCTGATGAGGGGATCCCATGGAAATCGAGGGAAATCCTCAATTTTTTTCTTTTATGTATGTTCACCGAATTCTTCGTCAATGGTGAACCGATTTTGAAAATTATTTTTATTTTATAAAGGGAATACTCCTGAAGTAGTCCCATTGTCACCAACTCCGGATCTGATGAGGGCATCTCATGGAAATCGAGGGAAATTCTCAAATTTTTCCTTGTATGTATGTTCACCGATTTCTTCGTCAATTGTGGACCGAAGCAGGCGGAAATATTATCGAACACAATTTGTCGAAAGTACAAAATATCGAAAATATAAAATATCGAAAATACAAAATATTGAACAATAAAATATCGAAATACAAAGTTTCGAGTTTCACGTACAAGGAAATATGAACTTCTTGGAGTATGCTTTTTTAAGGTGTCGAGCGCGAAGCGCGAGGCACCAATTTCAATGATCCACGTAAAAACTAATTTTCACTCAATCTGCCCTGTCCACATTTCGAGTTTCCCGTACGGGAAAATATGACCTTTTTGGAGTATGTTTCTTGAAAGGGTCGAGCGCAGAGCGCGAGGCACCAATTTAATTAATCCACGAAGAAACAGATTTTGTCTGCCCTTGTACTTTCGATAATTTTGTATTTTCGATGTTTTGTACTTTCGATATTTTGTTCTTCGACAAATTGTGTTCAATATTTTGTATTAGATATTTTGTAATTCGATGGGGGACCCACGCTCACACATTCCGGCGCGCGCGCTGTGAAACTTGCGATGTGGCGGAAGCGGACAGCCTATCTATCTACTACCTATTTATTTGGCTTGGCACCTACTTCAGACGGATCAGTAGGTAGCACAATGTAATAAAACATGTACTTAGTTATTTTTCGGTTTTTGAAGTCGGATTCTTTTTTACCTTTCAATAAGTTAACAAATTAATTTAATAAGGATAGTTTTATTTTAATTTGTAAACATGGTGAAACTTAGTGAAACTGAAAGAATTGGAATCCTCGTGATGGTTGGTTATGGAGATTGACAACGTTGACACCAAGATGTTTGTCATTTATTTAACAACGTTTTTATATTACAATTTCTACATTATTCACACTATGTACAATTTACTACTTCATCGGAACGTCTCGTGTTATTTATTTACACCGCGCGGTACTCCAAATAGATAAAGGCAACTGTCCGACTCGACCCGCTGATCTTTAACTGTGACGAACTGCGATGCGACCGGTTGATGCAACTAGACTCACTGGCTCCCGCTGGAACGTCTTCTAATAAATATACCGGCTAAGTCTTTCTAGGCGCCTCCAGATGTTCCATTGATGACATCATCGCGCTCTCTATCTGTACTGGATATTCCAAAAGATGATGTCTACATCTTCCTTCCGATGTCTTTTCTGGTTGCAGCAGTACACCACTCGCTTAAGCCAAGTGAAACGGAAGACTTCTTCCAATATGCTTCTGACTGTTCTCCAAACCAAACAGTCGAATCCACAGGCGATCTTCAGGGTTGCCAATTCCCTGATACCCAGGGACAAGAAAGTCTCCTTCGACTCCCATAAGGCAGGTGGCCTTCTTATACACGAGTCTCTTCGTAACCACTTATTCTTGGTTCCTGTCGGGTGTCTGCCAGGAGGAGTACTTTTTCAACTACCACATGGACTACCACACTGTGTTGACGTATCGGTGCCCCTCGACAGTTTTATGGACTCTTGCTTGGAGCGCAAGTTACACACTTCCTGCTTCAATTCCCAATCTCCTTCAATTCTCTAAGGAAAACTTCTCTCGCAGCTTCCCAAACTTCTTCGACACTTCCAAGTATCCACGAGGTACTCCGCAATCCAATGCCTCTAGAGTTTCCGGAATTCTATCCATTAACCATAGTCCCCATATAAAACTTCTCAAGCAGGTCCCAAACACCGTCGAAACCACCAGGTGTCCACCAGGTACTCCGTCAGGGAGTTCCTCCAGAACTTCCGGAATTCTAACTATGGGAGCCATCAGCTGCTCACTTTCCATATGACGCACACGGTTCTCCAGCACACGTGTCCAGACTCCATCTCCACATTCACGGAGTCACTTTGGGCCCAGCAGGATTTTACTCTGGGTTATTACCGCTCACGTCCGCCTTCGGTCTTCATTCTTCCATTCGAATACCAATCACAAGTCTAGGTCGTTCTTCAGGTCTCTCCAACTTCCAGTTCAATTCTCGTCCTTCAGAACGACGGCAGTGGCTGCAGTCTTCTATTTAAGATCTTCCGGGCACAGTCTCAGAATTCCAGTCTCGTACCAGCACGATTACCGCATTGAAGTCACTTTTTTTGTTGAGTTCAGCCAGCACTGTTATCTAATCCGATGGTAAGTGACGCCAGTTTCCTGTCTGCTTTTCCAGATCCTCAAGCAGTCATTTTCTGAACCCTCAATTTTCTTCTAGTTATTTCTTCGTGTCCAGCTTCGTATTTCTTCATACCGACTTATTTAGTCCTTCTTAATCTTTATTTTCATATACATATTTATTTCTTACTAATTTTTCTAATCCCACTTCTGACACCAATGTTACGATTGTGGGTCCGATTATTTATTTAAACACTATTACAATATTTACATTATTTCCACCATGTATAATTTACTATTTCACCGGAACGTCTCGTGTTATTTATTTACACCGCGCGGTACTCCAAATAGATAAAGGCAACTGTCCAACTCGACTCGCTGATCTTTAACTGTGACTCCCGCTGAAACGTCTGGTAATAAATATACCGGCTAAATCTTTCTAGGCGCCTCCAGATGTTCTATTGATGACATCATCGCGCTCTCGATCTGTACTGGATATTCCAAAATATGATATGATACTCTCTCGAGTCCAGCGCGTTCTAGTAATTGATGACGTCATTATCTCAAGCCGCTGCAGCTATGAGTCACTTCGGGTCCACGTCTGTTACAGTATCATCTTGAATGTTGAGCACTTTCTGCAATAGCAGTTGAGGATATATAATATACTGGGTGTTACTTTTCAGGTCCTCATCTACTTTTCAGTTTTTAGCAATTGTTGCCTTCGAAATACATCTTGGTCTTCATCAGATTTACCTTTCCATACCTACTCGTGTTGCTAGACTTGTTTCAGACAGTCCTACCATATAAACCAACAAGACAAGTGGTCGTTTTTGACGTGACAATTATTAATTAAGAATGAGCAATACGATAGTATGGATCGAACCTTTACATTCTGTAAAGCGTAGCGTCGTCGCCAGGCGTATCTTTGGTTTCCCTCTGGAGGAAAAGGCTCTTTAGACTATTTGGACCATTTGGACCCATTCGACCTTTTCGACCCTATCGACCCTTTTGACCCCTTCAACCCACTGAACCCTTTGGACCCTTGGGACTTTTTGCACTCTTTAGACTCTTAGGCTCTTTAGACTCTTTGGACTCTTTAGTCTTTTCATAACCCTTAGTTCCTTTGGTCCTTTTGACACCTTAAGTCTCTTAAATCTTTTTAGTTTCTTTAGTCCCTTTGTTCCTATAAATCCATTGAACGTTTTTAGTTTTTTGGTCTCGTTTGTCTCTTTAGTCCCTTTAGTGCCATAAGTTTTTTTAGTTTTTTGGGTCCATTTAGTCTCTTAAGTTCCTTTAGCCCATACAGTACCTTAAGTCCCTTTGGTCCCTTTGGTCCCTTTAGTCTCTTCAGTCCCTTTGGTCTCTATAAATCCCACAAGTTTCTTTAGTTTTTTAGTCACTTTAGTCTCTTTAGTCCCTTTGGTCCTTTTGGTGCTTTAAGTCTCTTTATTTTATTTAGTGTATTTAGTCTCTTAATACCTTAAGTCCCTTTAATTCCCTGTAGTGTCTTTAGTCTCTTTGGTCCCTTTATGTTCTGTGGTCTTCTAGTCTCTCAATTCTTTCGACCCTTCAGATCCTTCAGGCCCTTTTGTTCCTTTTGTCCCTTTGGTCCTTTAAGCCCTTAAGTCTCTTAAGACTCTTTAGATTTTTTAATCCCATTGCTTCCATAAGTCCATCAAGCCTTCTTAGTTTTTGAGTCTTTTTAGTCTCTTTGTTCTCTTTTGTCTCTTTAGTCCCTTTAGTGTCTTTTTCGTTCTTTGGTTCTTTGGTTCTTTGGAACCATCATAATAAATGATCCTATCTATCTAAATCCTGGACTGCTACGAACCTGGGTCTCCTGGCGATGTGTTCATGGGCGAGTTCAGGTTGCGGTAACGACGCTGGCTGCCATACTGTTGGCTGGCTTGGTTTTTTCTGAATGGTTTTACGGTCCTGGGGTGGCGGTCCTGGAGTCCATCGTTCTCGCTTTGGCCTTGGTGTTTACGAAAGGGGCCTTCCAGCAACTTTGCTGGGCCACAGTTTCACGTTGGGCGACAAGTAACGCGGGAAGGGGTGCCACCGGGGCCCCCGAATGGACGTGTGGACATTCCCTCCTTTTGTCTCACTTTTTTTTTTGTAACATTTACAGTTTTCCCAAAATTTTAAAACATAAAAATAAAAGGGCAACGTTATCTTAAACTGCCTAAGTAATCACTCGCGGGATCACGATCAAAAAACCCGAAACCGGCGCGGCGTGTGCATGTGACGTGTGGTCTAGACGGCCGAAGGGCGAATCTCCGCCGGACTGGTGCCACTTTTATGGCAGAACCGTTGTCGACATCAGGTGCTCACTATGCTGATTAAACGATTAAATATTGAAACACTAAACATTACGAGTAGGTATTACGGCGGTTGAGACACCCCCCCCACTCCTACCACTCTCCCCACCGCTACCACTTTTCCTGGTCCAATTTGATGACCCTGGTAATTCTGTTTTCGTTTTCTTTCTTTTTTTTCTTGGTGCGTCTTCGCTTGATTTCTTTTCGATTTACTAGTATTATGTTAGGTATTGTATTGTTGCGTTGTATTCTTATATCGTTATGCTTCTGTAAATGTTATTTAGTGCTTTTATTAAGTCCAGATTTTTTTATTTGACCTCGAGGACGTTTTCCATATTAATTTCTTCTTTCTCTATCGCTCTCTCTCTCTCTTTTATATGTAGGTATTATGACAACCGCTTTTGCCATCTCAGATCTTATGCCATCTGCTGACTTGACATCTTGACATCTTTTTATTCATTTTCTGTGATGTAGTTTTTCTATAGTTTTTAGCTTTTTGTTTTTTTGTTTCTTTCTGCTCCTTCTGTTTTATTTCTTTCAATACCTCGCAAAAATTGTGTCTACATTGTTCTGTACCATCTTTCTTCTTCATCAATCCGCCTTCAATAGCTTTAATACGTTTAACTTCTGTTTGATTTTGTCACATTGTTAACAGCTGCTTCTTTGGCCCTATCAGAATAATAAAATTATTTACCACCAGTTTAACAACAAATTTAAGTGAAAGATTGAGTAGTACCCATTTCCTCATTTTT
The DNA here is from genome assembly GCA_963583935.1 of Diaperis boleti. Lineage (NCBI taxonomy): Eukaryota > Metazoa > Arthropoda > Insecta > Coleoptera > Tenebrionidae > Diaperis > Diaperis boleti. The sequence continues at coordinate 14,720,872 of OY757242.1, forward strand.
TTACTAAAGTTTTACTAAAATGGATTTTACGAAATGCAATGCTTGCTAGACACCATCTTTGTATAAGTAGCTTTAAAACAGTTAAATTATTTTCTGATTCGTCCATACAAAATTTAAATTTTCGGTGGTAAGGAAATTATGCAGATTTGTCGATTGGTCGATTCTGCACCGCGCTATCCTATAAATAAACCAATAATTAGCATTCAGCAGAGCGAATAATACAATGATGTTTGTAAATACCATATGATCCACAAAATTGTCAACTGTGTGATATTTCAATCCAGGTTCCTGTAATCTAACCTCAAAAATCTGACAAGCTCGCGCACATGTGTTATTTTGGTGCTCCGAATGAATAATTATTTGATGATAATATACTCAGTGACATTAGAAGTGTTGCACCCAGAAGGAATATTTTTTTGGCAACGTCAAGAATGAAACGATTTATCGTTTATTGTAAGCATGCCTAAATACAAAACAAATCCGTTAAAAATTGGTTTCTTTTAATTACTAACTTATAGACTATGTAATAAAAAAATATTATGTGGTCGAAAAGATAATGAAAAGACCTTTCAAACGACATGTTACTCAACCCCTATTCCCTATTTAAAAAATCCTGTCAGAGGTATGGGCTTACACTCAAGATAAAAATTGGCCGGTTTTTTGGTTTTGCTCAAATCTCTCTCTTTTGAGTTATTGAGGGTGGCTCGTTTCGATTGAAACGCCCTGTATATATCCGTATTTTCTGTTCTTTTCTGTAGTGTGTTCAAAAACAAATTGTAGAAGGTAGAGACAACTAATAGTAGATTGTTTTATTAGGAGCAAAAGTGAGACTTTTCTTTGCAAATACAGACGCGCCATGAAAAGCCACTTTTCTCCGAGTAAAACTTTTATTTTTGATTTCAACGTCCACGAAATACAAATTTGACAGTTTACTAACCTCAATGAGATTATTAAATGACATGACATGACATGAGTATTTTGACTGCCATGGCAGACGAAATGGCCATTTGTCATATCTTATTGACGTATACAATATCACGTTTTTCTGGCGTTTGCTGAAAAAGGAAATTATGTCTACTCCTGGTATTTCTTCTTTGAAAGAGTCCTTGATACTGTCACCTATAGCTAGAAAAATCAATGTGGTCTCTAAACTGGGGTGAAAGGAAAATAATTTACAGTAGTTTATAGTCGCTTTAGTACCACATCATCCACGCATTCCCTCGTATATCACATTCCATTAAATTTAGGAATGATAAATGAACACTAAAAGCCGTTGCATTACACGGAACATCTAGTGGCTGCTAATTTTTAAGACTCTCTTCATCGAGAATTCCTTTTAATATATTTAGAATGTTTGCCCAGAGCTGAATTCACTATTTACAACTTCAGGTTCAAAGCGACCTTAAATAATTTCGGAAGGAAATTTATGTGAACCGGTCCACTATGCTGTTGTTAAATTTAATGTACACCTCCATGGAATTATGTACAACTTGTAGCCACTTTCTGCACGTGGTTCGTATTTGAACTTTTAAGAAAATATTTTTTAGACCAGAATTTACCTGTGCTTTTCGCACCCCGATCCCATTTTCCACGTCCTTTGAATACCTCTTGCATGACCCTCTCGTGTACGTGTAAATAAAAAATGTCTTCCCAATAAACCCGGAATGTCGACCATGCCGCATTTAATCAAGCGAAATAATAAAAAGCAAAGCCTCCGCAAGACAAAAGCAGGCCGTCGCAACGATAAAGACGTCCGTGTGTCGGCGAGCTTAGGTGAAAAAGCTCCGGTGAGAGAAAGGTGGGATCGTTGCGTTGCGGCGCACTCGCCCGGCGAAATTCGCCAGTTTCCTGCTAATAATTAAACACCAGCCGCATTTATTATGTATTGCCAACCTCACGGCCATATACGCCTGGCTTATTATTCATACCAACATTATTACTGCTTTGAATAATTAAAGAGCCGGAAAATCCGACGGTTTCTTACCGCCGGGACGCCCAAAGACCACAATCGCTCGTCGGCCGGTCAAAGCAGCCCTCATTATTACAACATGTCTGGGGTGCGAGCCAGGCCCGGACCGACCTAATTGTAATTAATCCGAAATGCGATGTCGGTAGGGGCGCCTTCCGCGAAGCGCTGGAATGACACCATTGAAATAAAAAAATCAGAGGCAACAACCCCATTAGTGGTACATTCAAGGTGTTACAAAATCTAGTCTAGTCTAGCATCTAGTCGCCTGTGCAAACATGCCGCTTTACGCTTTACATACACTTCAATTATCATTCATTTCTAGTGATTTTTGAGTTTCCACTAGATTTCTAACCTACACAATTTTGTTTTGCTCAAAACTCGAGGCTGAAGACCTGGACACAGCCTTATCCTCAAGTCTAAAAACTCCGCCGTTAGGGGGTCAATTTTTCGTAACTTAACCTGTGAATTAACGTTGACAACCAGAATAATGTTGTCTCACCAATTTTGTGAAAACGGTTAAGCATTGTTTATTTGTGAAGAAAATGGATGGTCTAGTACACGTCATTGTATTAGAAGCATTAGAACGCGCTGAAGAGTTCGAGCTGGTAAACGACGTAACGACTAATGTGGATTCTCTCCAATAAGCGCTTCCACTTGTTCAACGACATTTTGGTTAGTTTGCGGTCTTCCAGTAGATTTTCCTTTCAATACGCTGCCCGTTCTCTGAAATCTTTCTATAATTTGACGGACGTGATGTTGCAAGACAGTTTGTACGCGTCGGAAATATGCCTCGATAATAAATTTGTTTTCTTCCAAACTGTTCATTTTACTCGCTCTTTGTTCAAATAAATAAAATAAAATTAGAATTTAATTAATTGATTGATTAATTGCAAGATGTTTTGATTAACAAATAAAAATGAAGCTTTGGGAATGAACCTATCACATTAAAATCGAGTTAATAAGAATGCTCTCTCGCTTCAAAGTCATAAATTATCAACCCCACGTGCAAAACTTACGACATTCTTGAATATACTTCGATGTTCGATCGTGTCTACCCCATCAGTTACATGAATTTGTAATTTTTAATCTGTCCCCGAAATAACTACATTAATTTTAACCAGTAGTAGAACTTTGACGTTAATTTCGTACACGCCACTGAACCCCTGAGTGGTGATAACGACACATGACAAAAAACTTCTAAAAACACAACGTTAATGGAGATTAGGCACACGAGAAAAAGCAGGCATCTTTTACGATAATAACTTTAAAAGCGAAACTAAAATACAATAACACGCCCGGTCGACTTCGCCCGCCGATACTGATTCTCAACAGCACGTAACTGATGCACCCGAGAGTGCAAAAAATTTAGAAACTGGATAAGGCGGTTCGTGAATTTGAAGGGTTCCCAGGGTTGGCAGCCCATCAACGATACCATCCAGTACATCACCAAGACATACAAGTTTTATCCCAAATTGCAAAACTTTCCGATCCTTTGGGATTATTGGCACCCATTATTATTTCGGCAAAGATGATAATGCAACAAATCTGGATTCTTAAGTTCGTCTGGGATGAACCGTTACATGAGAAGATACGCACACAATGGGAATTGATGAAACAAGAAATACCAGCTCTGAACGAATTGCAAATTCCACGTCACATCATGGCACCTCACGCGACATCTTTTCAGATGCATCAGAGAAAGGTTTTGGTGCTGCTGTTTAAGTTCGTTCATGCAACACGATATCTACTCAGATCAGACTGCTGTGTGCAAAGTCAAGAGTTGCGCCTCTAAAAACACAATCACGTCCACGTTTAGAACTTTGTGCGTCACTGTTAGCACTCCGTCTATTTACTACAGTTTTCAAGGCGCTGAGTCATCCTCCCGAAAGCATAACCTTTTGGTGTGACTTCACCGTAGTACTTGGATTAGGAAGGAACTCGCAGCATTGAAAACATTCGTCGCAAACCGGGTGCCAGCAATACAACGATCAACTCAAGCCGACTTGGTCTCCAGAGGTGCAACAGTCAAGTTCATGATTTCTTCGGATTTGTGGTGGAACGGACCAGAATTCCGGAAGGAAGATGAAAATTTGTGGCCGCCAACACTTCCATTAATCCAACCTGAACAGGATGGGGAACTGAAAATCACATGTCATACAATTACATCAACCGCAAAGTGTCAGATGCATGAGAAGTTATCGTCCTGAAATGACCAGAGTTATAGCATATTGTCTACGATTTGTCAATGCTGCTTGGAACTCCAGTACATCAGGAGGACCACTCACAGTTAGCGAATTACAACAAGCTGAAATAAGGATTTTGCAAATGCTTCATGATGATGTATATAAGGGGGAAATTTTCAAGCTTATTAAACGTTATCAGGGTAGGTGGCAGATTGAGGAAATCAAAAACAATCGATATTGATCAGAAACATCCTATCGTACTGCCCTCTGATTACTTCATCACAAGGCGTATTCTTAGAAGCATTCATCATTGCGGTACTGAGCAGTTATTAGCACTGACTATACTTAAATATTGGCCCATCAAGGGAAGAATCATGGCAAAACAAATTATAAGATCATGCACGATTTGCGTCAAATTCAACAAGCAAATCCCACGGTATATCATGGCTGATCTACCCAGAAATCGAACAAAGCAGAACCTTTCAAGGATACAGGCGTTGACTACGCAGGACCGATTATCACCCGAGAATCCAGAAGAAGAGGCAGAGTTAAAACGATAAAGGCGTACATAGCTGTTTTCGTGTGCATGAAAACCAAGGCTGTCCACCTCGAATTAGTCACCTCACTTATCACGGAATCTTTTCTAGCAGCGTTGCATCGATTCATAGCCCGCAGAGGATTGTGCTCCAATTTATGATCAGACAACGGTACAAATTTTGTTGGAGCCTTCAACGAATTGAACGAACGTATACTTTTCTCAAGGCTACTCAACCAGAAATCACAGAACAGCTGTCACAATTACGAATCAACTGGCACTTCATCCCACCACGTTCAGCACACTTTGGTGGTATTTGGGAGTCAGCTGTGTCATTCAAAAGACACAAAGATTGCAAAGATGGCAAAAGGAGTACTTGCAAAGTTTGGTATTTCCTGGCACAACGGCAATCGCACCATAAAATGCGGAAGTCTCGTTTTGATACCACGTCGCCCCTTCAGTGGCCTATGGGTCGAGTCGTCGCTACTCATCCAGGAGAAGATGATGTAGTGCGTGTAGTGACACTTCCCACTAGTGCGGGGGTGATAAAAAGGCCTGTAAAAATGTTATGTGAATTACCAGTGCATGAAGAAATCTCTAGTGTTCCCAGTTTAGTCACTGTTTGAATTTCTTAGTTATTGAGTTGTAATTTGTTCAATGTTTTTTGTTGAAGAAACTAGGCCGATACATGGGTTCGCTGTCCGCAGGATAATATTTCTTTGAGGGAAGAAAAACACAAATGGAAAAAAGCAATATAAATGTCCAACCGTCAAGGACTGCACTTTAATCAAAATAAAAAAAAAGATCTCAAAGATGGTAATGAATACATAATGGAGAAATTTCCAGCAATAAACGTGGGAGCCACATGCAAGTCAGACGAATTGTTCACTAGTGTTAGTGTTAGTCGTATTTGGCACAATAGTGTCATACATTGCGAGGTTTTAATAATGGTGCCTAAGCCAAAGAACACCAACCAAAACAGAAAGAGAAACGCAGTCCCTAAACCCGAGAATAGCAAGTGAAACAAAAGTAGAAATGGTACCCAACTTCCACAGTGTCAAATGCAACCAAATAATAAAGAGTCTCTAAAACCGACAACACTAGAAGAAACAGAAGAGGAAAAACAGTGCCGACACATGACAGCAACTGAAACAGAAGGTGAAAGCACGTTCTTAAGGCATCAAATACAGTAGGAAAAGCAACACAGTCTATAAGCATGACGAAACAGAAGAGACATTCTTTCTCTCATGACAGTGTTGGGAATAATATAACTATACAAGTGCCGAAGCATATTTCGATGATATGTCTCGATGCCATACTTACGGTGGCTTCTGCGATTTAACAGCGACTGGAGAGGTTTTTAATTTTGTTTTTGAAGTAGTATGTATATTTATTACCTTTACAGGTTTATAAAGTATCCGATACATTTCCCATAACTCAAATAAAATAAAATATAACATAATAAATAAAACTAAATAAATCAATAATTCAACACAATAACTTGCAGCTTTTATCCCTTCCCACTTATTGTCCCTCTTCTCTACTCAACCTTCCTCATCCATTCGATCCCTCTTCCGTCCTCATTCAAAATTTCTTCTCTACTCTCATCTCTTCCTCTCAATTCTACGCATTCCTTCAACAAATGCTCTATCGTCTCCTTTTTTTCTCCACACATCCTGCATACTCTATTATTATCCTCACTCCAATATTTATTCTCTCTCTCCTCATTTCCACATCTAAATCTTGCTATTATCACTCTTTCTTTTCTACTCTCTCTTCCTAGGTACTTTGGCACTTGTTCCGTTATTATTTTTTCATACTTTCCATTGTACCTAGACTCCCTAATTCTCGTTCTTCTTTCCTGCACTTGCACATCTCTATCTCTCTGCACTAATTCATCTGTCATTACTCTGCCTCTCTCTCGCATTCATTCGATTTCATCTCCGCGCCTGCATACCCGTTTATTTCGAAATATGCCTCCCTCTTTTTCCATATTTCCTTTTCTATTTTTTTTTTCTTTCAGACACTCTTGCAAAATTCTGCACTCTCCTCTCTCTATCACTCTCTACTCAAATCTTATTGCTCTTTTTCCTGCTTCTATTCTTATTCCATCTCTCTTTGTTTCCTCCATCACTATATACCCCGGTGTCTCTCTCTCTACCCCTAGCACCCATTTCATATATTTTCCTTGCACCCCTTCCAATCCTTCTTGCTCTCTATCCCTATATTTCCGCTCCATACATCATCACGCTTTTCACCAAACTATCAAACATCATTACTCTCCTTCTAAAATCATATCCAAATTTTCTCTCTCCTATTCCCCATACAGCTCCTATTATCTTATTTGCTTTTTTCACTAACTCTCTCACATGTGCTGTTGCTGTGTTTCTTTCATTTATCACATAACCTAAATACTTAAATTCTTTCACTTCTTCAATTTTCTCTTTCTCCCATCTCCACTCATTTACTTTTCTCCTACCACCCCCTTTTCTGAACACCATGATCTTGGATTTCTCTACATTCACCGTCAACTTTTTTTCCTCCTCATATATTTCTCCATGTTTCCTATCATTTCTTTCATACCTTTCTCCTCTCTCGCTAGCACCACCAAATCATCCGCATATGCTAAAGACCACACTTTTTCTTTGCCCACCACAACCCCCCCTGTCTGCCCCTTCCGGAACATCTCCTCTATATCTCCAATAAAAGCTGCAAACAGGCTGGGGCCTAGTGGGCAACCTTGTCCTACTCCCTTATAAGTTTTGAAACATTCACTCACCCTTCCATCCACCCTCACTCTACTTATCTCTTCTATTTTTGTTACCAGATGCTCATTTATCCCTCTCTTTCTCAAGCATTCCCACAGTAAGTCTCTTTCCACATTATCAAAAGTCGCCTTCAGGTCCACAAAGAATGCATATATCTTGCCACCCCTCTTTTTTATCTCATTTCCTGCTATGTGATTCAAGATATCGGGTGTCCCAACTAAAATTTATACCCCCAAACAATTCCAATTTCGAAAGACTCAGAAGAAAACGCTCGAACAGGTCAATTTTGCTATCAAGGGGGACCAAATTCTACCAAACTTTCAAGTCTTAGATCCCACCCCTTGAGTCAGGGGAGCCACACCCTTAAAAAATTTAAATGGCATCGGGGGTCGTGTGATACATCATTTTGTAGCTTATTCAATTCTCTATCCAATCCTGCATTTATCGATTCCTTTCTACAAAAAAATTCATAAATTCGATATTTTCCAAATCTACATAAAATACATAAAATTATATGCAAGCGCAAATATCGGGTGTCCCAACTAAAATTTGTACTCCCTAACAATTCCAATTTCGAAAGACTCAGAAGAAAACGCTCGAACAGGTCAATTTTGTTATCAAGGGGGACCCAATTGTACCAAACTTTTAACTCTTAGATCTCACCCCTTTAGCCAGGGGAGCCACCCCTTTAAAAAATTTAAATGGCATGGGGGGTCGCCTGATACATCATTTTAAAGCTTATCCAATTCTCTATCCAGATCTACTATTATCGATTTGTTTGTACAAAAAAAAACCATGAATTTGTTATTTTCCAAATCAAGAGTATTTTATGTAGATTTGGAAAATAACAAATTCTTATGCTCCTTTTTGCAAAAACGAATAGATAAAAGTAGGTTTGGATAGAGAATTGAATAAGCTTTAAAATGATGTATCACACGACCCCCCATGCCATTTAAATTTTTTAAGGTGGTGCCTACCCTGGCTCAAGGGGTGAGATATGAGACATGAAAGTGTGGTACAATTTGGTCCCCCTTGATAACAAAATTGACCTGTTCAGGCGTTTTCTTCTGAGTCTTTCGAAATTGGAATTTTTGGGGGGTACAAATTTTAGTTGGGACACCTTATGTAATGTAATGGTCCCTCTACCTTTCCTAAATCCCGCCTGTCCGTCTGGTAACACCCCCATCTCATTCATTTCCTTCATCAGCCTCTTTTCCACAATCATCGCGTATACCTTATATGCTGTATTTAGGAGAGTGATCCCCCTATAATTACTGACTGTATCCTTTTCTCCTTTCTTCTATATGGAGCATATTATCCCTCCTTCCATTCTTGGGGAAATCCCCCTCCCTTCCACACTCCATTCATTATCTCTAACAACCTGTCAACTTTCCTTTCCGTTCCATATATCCACGCTTCATTCTGTATACCATCCCTCCCCGGTGTCTTATCTCTTTTATTTCTTCCACTCTTTGTTGTCTTTTTTCCTTTTCTTGTCTGTTTTCATCACCCCCCAGCAGCTCACTGAAGTATTCTCTCCATTCCTCCATAGTAATTCCATCACTCACTCTCTCTCTCTCTTTTTCTTCCTTTCCTTATTTATGTATCTCCATACCTCTTCTTCCGTCTTTATACCCTTCATCTTTAGCTCTTCTTCAATCCGTTTCTTTTGCTTCTTCTCTTTGCATACTAAATTGTACCTCTTGCGTGCTCTCTTGTACTCTTCCTTGGTTGCTTTTTCTTTTTTCCAATTTCTTAGTTTCCTTCTTGCTTCCTGCTTCCTTTCCCTGCATTCTTTATCCCACCACTCGTTCTTCCACAGCCCCATCTTCTCTCTTATCTCTATCTCTTTTTTTTTCCTGTTGCGTTTCTGATGTTATCGCATCAGTTCCCATACCTTTTCGTTTATTTCTGTTTCTTCATATTTGGCCTCCCTAAGTCTTGCTCTATAATTTTCTTTTCCTTCTTCCGTCCAAATATTCTTCACAATTTTTCTTCTAAACTCATTCACACTTCCTCTATCTTTCTCTCTTCCTTTTGTCTTCACTTCTAAAGGCATATGGTAGGACTCCATTCTTTCTCCCACCTTGAAATTCTCTATTTTATCCCATGCTTCTTCATTTACCATAACATAATCAACAACTGTCTCCCCTTTTGATCCAATTTACGTGTACTCCCTTTTTCATCTCCTGTGCAGTTCCCATTAAGTATGTCCCACCCTCTTTCTTCTACTAAGCTAATCAGTACTTTCCCTTCTGCGTTTTCTGTTCCATCTTTTGTTGATCTTCCTTCTATTGTTTCTTGTTCCTCTTCTATCCGTCTTCCTTTTCCCCCAATTCTTGCATTAAAATCCCCCCCAATCACCAAAGTTCCTTCTTCTTGCTCTTTTACTCGCTCTTCTATTATTCTCTTCGTTTCCTTCATACTTCTGCTGTACACTGTTACAATTCTCCATTGTCTCTGTTTACTTTTCACCGTTCTTTCCATAATCCCTCTTTCTTCTTTTGCTTCAGTTCCATTTTCTCCTTCCAGTCCCTCTTTCACCCCCATTATTATCCCACCTTTAGCTCTCCATTTCTTGCTTTCCCTCTCTGCATATTGCCATTTCCACTTAAACTCTTTCGGCATTCTCTTTTCCAATTCTTCCCACCCCGTTTCTTCCACCCACGTTTCTACCATTCCCAGTACGTCAAATTCTCTCAAATACTCCCAAAATTCATTCTCTTCGTTTTTTATTCCCGCTAGGTTCCAGAATACTATTCTTATTTGCTCCTTTTCTCCTTTATTCCTCTCCGTATTCGTTTTCCCTTTTCTGCCCTATCGTCTTTTTCTTGTGTTCTTATTCAAAAATTTTCTGTATCTAACTCCCCCTTTTCTTCGTCCCACCTAAGCCCTTTTCCCTCTATCCATATCTTTTTATAACTATTGATATTGTTTGTTATGTCCATATTTCTTAATTTAAACTTTTATTTCTTTAATGGGTTAATTGGGCAGAAAAAATAACGATGATTAGTAGGGTGCCGACGTTTCGGCCCTTTTCGGGGCCTTCCTCATGGCTGTAATATTTATTTATTTTAATATTGAACATGTACTATTTGTTTATGTGATTACATACCTGTACTACTTGTAATTAAATTAAAAAGAAGGTTCGAGAATAAAATGAAGTAAAAATACAACGCTGAGACATGAGACTTTTTATAACCCACTTTCACCCGCTGTCCTTTTTGTCGCTCTTCTTTGGCTATCGCTCTTAATTCGTTCTGTATATCTCTTTCCTTCTTTGTCAGATCATCTTCTATGTATACTCTCTTTCCTTTTTTTTTCTCTTAGTTTTCTTTTATTTTCCATAACTTTCCTCTTTTCCCCCCAGCTCCCAAGTTCCGCCACTATTATTTTTCCTCCATTTATTTTATACATCTCTCTCACAGTCCCTTCTACCTCTAATTCCACCTTCATCGATTTTTCCAGTTTCTTCTCGCTCTCGCATTTCCTTTTTTCTCCTCCAATTTTTTATTTTTTTCTTTTAGTTCCATCTTTTCTCTTTCCCATTTTTCTTCCTTTTCACGCATCATAATTAATTTTCTACTGTTCCAGTTCCCGGCTCATCTCCCGATTCTCTTCCTTTATCTCCCCTACATCCTCCATAATTTTTTTCAGCATCTCTTTCATTTCCTCATCCATTGCTTTTTTAACCGGTGATCTTTCTAACTTCTTACTTTTCCTAAAGGGGTTAATCCTCTCTTCTGATTCTCGTCCTCCTTCTCTTTTTCTTTTGTTATCTTCTTCTCTCTTGCTCTCACTGCCACTTTTTTTCATTCTATTTCTTTTCCACTTTTTCACGTTTTTTTATCCGCTTATCTTATCGAGCGCCGCAAAACACGTCCGCTCGTCTCAACTGCTCGAATCGGAATCGCTTGTTTTTGAAGCACATACACTGCCGCTCAAAAAATTCCGGACACCTTCAAAATTTTTGTTTACATGAAAGTCAATTCAATTGCTAAAATTGTATTTAAATAAGAAAGTCTTTCTTTTAAGAATAACAAAATTGAAAGAAAAAGATTTATTAACAGAAAAATTGAAGATTTAAGATTAACAGAACAAAATTAACATAAATATTCTAAAAATTCAAAATTATCACTAAAAACAACAGCAATACCGAGTGTTCCCACCACGAGCTCGTATGACGGTCCTTAAACGATGTTATCCTTTGAATAAGAGTCACAAGGTATTTTTGTGGTATTTCTTAAGTCACCTAACGTCTCCGGCCGAGGTTGGCGACGTTTGACTATTCGACCAAAAAGGCCCAGACGTGCTCAATTGGATTCAACTCTGGACTATTGGCTGGCCACGGAAGAAGTCGAATACCAACTTTTTCCAAGTATTGGACTACAATTCCCACAATGTGCGGGTGAGCGTTGTCATCCATTAAAAGAAAATTCTCGCCAATAAATGGCGTATTGGGCACCACATGTGGTTCAACACATTCGGGGATGTACCTATGTGCCGTCATTGTGCCATTTCCGACAAACATTAGTTCGGTGCGAGCGTCTAAGGAAGGATCAGCCCACACCATTATACTGGCTCCAGTAAATCCAGTTCTGGGAGATATACAGCATTAACTATATCGCTCACCTTGTCTTCTCCACACCTTCTCACGACCGTCTGGTGATCTAGGACTAAACCTAGACTCATCTGTAAAGAGCACGTTCTGCCATTCGTTGTCACCCCAATCCACATACTGATGTGCGAAAGCAAGTCGTGCTCTGCGATGTCCTGCGTTTAATTTAAGGCCTGTACCTGGTGTTCTTGCAGACAAACCTCCTTCTTTGGGCCTCCTTCTAACTGTTTGAGCTGAAATCCTGACTCCACGAACATCAGTTAATCGTCCAGAAAGAAGAGTTGATGGTAGTCCCCTATCTCGCTGCACAGAAAGTTGAAGGAAGCGGTCGTCCCGATCATTTGTTGACCGCCCACGACCAGTTCCGGCTCTTCGGGTGAATCCATGTGTTTCACGGAATCGTGAAAGGGCGTCTTGCACAGTACTTCGCGGTATATAAAGGTGTTGCGCAATATATCGCACACTTCGGCCGTCGTTGTTTAAAGCAACAATTTAGGCAGCAATTTCAGGCAGCATGGAACATAAATGTGTCAATCTAACATCAAACAAGCAGATTCCAACAAAAAAACACAAAACCAGTCAAAGCCACATGAAACCCAACGTGATAATGGAACAGTTTTAGTTATGCAAAAAGTGGTAAAATGACTAAAAGCGATAGTTGTCCTAAAAAGTACAATCAATAATTACGATGTAAATTTTAAAACACTATTAAGGCTTTAGTTAATTTAATTACTTACGTTAAATTTAAAGCAAAAATACATTAAATACTTTAAACTCCAAAAATTAGGTGTGTCCGGATTTTTTTGAGCGGCAGCGTATATCCCAACTAAAAAATTTATGCAAAATTTAAACGATTACGTTTTACGCATGATCTATCGAACGGTCATTTTGATACTTATTTGGACAATACTTCTAATAACAATGGAACTCGATCTAATGCAATTTGCTGCCAAAAATCACAAGCTCACAAAAGTCGTGTTAGATTCACTAATGACCCCAGAAGACAGCAACATAGAATAGCATCAAAAATATATGCTCTGTGTTACCCTGAGGTTAACCGAGCAGCAGCATCTGCTTATTACCAGAGAAATGCAAATACGCATATAACAGCGTCGTCTATAAATCAAAGATTTAAACCTGAGGTGCGTAGAGCAGCAATCAAAAAAAGCAAATTCAGGTTTTGCATATGACTGTAATGTGAAATACGAAAATGACAAAACACTGGTTCTTGAGGAGATGTGTCACAAATGTGTCTATTGTAATGCTGCCAAATGGAAGGAAGAAGCTACCGGAACTTCCACCTCTAGGATCAGAGCCTCTTTACAGTTTGATTGTGAATAACCATCCAGAAGACATACATTTTATGGATCGTATAAGAAAACATAACGTCTGCTTTCAAATGAATGTCTTTTAGTGCAAAACAAATCTTAGAAGATTTATTTATGTCAACTTTCAAAGTGCAGGGCCAAGTGTACCACTTAGTAAGAAGTCTTCTACCTTTTCCGGATAAAAAACCCCAATTCCTGCAAATTTATTTTGTAGGCGAAGACGAAAGGGAAGCTCGCTTAACATGCAGCAATTTCTCTGACATTAAACAAGGTTTGGTAAGCAATTATAGCAAATATTGCCCGTTCACAATAAATATGTAAAAGAATTAAAAATTGCTGTAGACAAAGTGAGCTTTAACTTTTAGGTTGTCATTCATGCTGACCGAATACTTGTGCTAAAACGCACCGACAGCAAATGAAGTGGCTTTAGTAATGGTGGGACAAGAGGTTAAACGGGGGGATATTGTTCCACAGTCATGATAATACGCTTCGTCGTATTAGTAAAATTCACCATTCTTACGATGCTCTACAATCTCCAGTTATATTTTGTCATGGCGAAGATAGTCACTCTACTGACATTTTTCACTTTAAGTTACCACTTAAAAAGATGGTGTCTGCCGCTTCTTTCTATTCGTACCGGATAATGGTTAGAGTATGCCAAAATTGAGAGTAAAAGATTAAATTTTATAAAAAGTAATCAGGCACAACTGCGAACTGAAAACTCCATTCATCTTGGAGATTTCATGGGGAAAGAGGACGCTAATCCCAATGAACTGGGTCAAATGGTGGTACTACCCTCTTCGTTTACCGGAGGATCCCGTTACATGCACCAAAAGACATAAGATGCCATTATGGTCGTCCTGACCTTTTCATAACATTTACCTGCAATCCCCGGTGGAAAGATATCATTGATGCATTGTATGTTAAAAAAATGAATCTTTTGATTAAAGGAAACTTGTTTGTCAATGTTCGATGTTTTATGTTTTCTGTGGAATGGCCGAGACGAGGCTTGCCTCACGTGCATATTTTGTTATGTTTAGAGCAACAAATTTCTCCCGACAAAATAGATGAGATTATTGTCTGTGCTGAAATCCCAGACCCAAATAAACCATAATTATTACATAATATTACGTAATTATTATATTATAATGATTACACTATAATATCCCTCTTCTTTATGAAATTGTGAGGTCCAACATGATCCATGGCCCCTGTGAAAATGAACCACAAATCGCCTTGCATGAAAGAAGGCAGATGTAGTAAGAGATATCCACGATCTTTTCTCAAGTAAATACGTAAATAAGGGAAGTGATCAAGCGCCTTTTGTCCTTGAGAACAAGAACGATGAAGTAAAGGCTTAAGAAAACGGTCGGTACATCAGTACGTGTGAAGCTCTGTGGCAAATTTTGGGATTTCCTATTCATGAAAGATTCCCCACTGTTTTACACTTAGCGGTACACCTAAGTGTAAATATAGTAAACAATCCGCCGAAAACCGATTAGGACGAGTCTATACCATTCACCGAATCCTCCGTCTCCTCTTACACGAAGTGCGAGGTCCAACGTCTTTTTCGGATTTACGAACTGTAAATGGTGTCCTTTATCACTCTTCTCAGTCTGCATCTCAAGCGTTTGGTTTGCTGGAGGATGACAAACATTGGGATAGGACCCTAAAGGAAGCTGCTTTATGTAACTTTCCTCACCAGTTTAGAGAGCTCTTTTCCATTATGATCGTGTTTTGTCAGCTCTCGAATCCTTCAATGCTTTGGGAAAAATTTAAAGAAAACCTCGCTGAAGATATCAATCAACAAATGCCATGGACATGGTTTATAACAAGTGTTTGTTATTGATCGAGGAGATAGTTTTGAATTTGGGGGGAAAAACAATTTCTCAGTACGGATTACCTCAACTAGCTAGCTATGACAGAACTTCTTTGGCGCAAGAGGTTTCTACAAACGAGCGTTTTTTGTCCAATGAACAGTTTAATATATTATATAAGCTGATACCGGAAAACATTCATCCTGGTAATGGTCGAGTGTTTTTCTTAGATGCTCCTGGTGGTACTGGAAAAACATTCTTGATAAATCTTTTATTGACCAAAATAAGAACTGAAGGTGGATTCCTGTATTACCGAGCTGAAGGTAAACACGCGGTAGCGAAAAATAGAGAATTAGAAGGTGATATAAAGAAAAAATTAGAGAAGATATTGAGAAAAGCGAGAAGAGATATTAGAGAAAGGTAGGAAGAAAGAATTGGGCAGGGAAGAGGAGATATAGTCAGGAATAAGAATAAAGCGGCGAAGCCGGAAGATAACGACATCTAGGAGGCGCCACAGGAAGCGGATGAACAAAGACGATAGAAACCGCTCGCTCAGTGAGGGAAGCCTGGACTCTTACCTGGAGGAAAGGAAAAGAAAGAGAAAAGGGGAGAGTAGAACAGAAAAACAAGAAGAGGAGGAAGAGAATTTTTTTCAAAAAAGTAAAAAGACAGCGAGGTCTCCTGGAGTAAAGAAAACACAGAAGACATCAGAGAAAGAGAAGGAAACGGACACAGAGATGGAGAAAAAAAGTATTGGAGCTGTTGCAAGAGTTGAAGGAGGAGATAAAAGAAATAAGACGAGAAAACAAGGAACTCAAGAGAGAAATAGAGAGGCAGAGAGAAGAGTTTAAAGAGAAGGAGAAGAGATGGGAAGGAGAGATAGACTGGTGGAAGGAGAGAGTGGAAAAGCTGGAAGAGAGAATGGAAATCGAAGAGAGAAGAAAGGAAAGAGGAAGAACAACATCGTGGTAACAGGATGGGACGGGGAAAGACGGGTAAAAAAAAGGATGTAGAGAAGTTTTTGAAGGAAGATGTAGAGGATAGTAAAGTAAAAGATTGTTACAGTATCAACAAGAATCAAGTATTGGTGGAGATGGAGGGATGGGGTGAGAAGGAAAGAATAATGAAGCACACAGGAAAATTGAGGGAGAAGAGGGAAACAAGGGGGATATACATAGACAACGACCTCACAAAGAAAGAAAGAGATTTACAGAAGAAACTAAGAAGTATGGCGAAGGAAAAAAGGGAAGAAGGGAAAGAAGTAAGAGTGGGATACAGGAAATTAATAGTGGACGGGGAGCAATGGAGATGGAATGAAAAGGGAGAGAGACTAGAGGTTTTCCAATAAGAAGAAGAAGGGGAGGAGGGAAAAAGGGGGACAACGGCAAAGTAAAAAGGACAATGAAACGGGAAAAAAGAAACAAAGAAGGAAGTTGGAGGGAAACTAAGGAAGGAAGGGGGAAATCAAAGAAGGTAACGAGAAAAACAGGGGTGAGGGCACTATTTTGGATTGTAGCGGGACTAGGGAAAAAAGAAGAAGATTTTTGGGACTATGTGAAGGAGTTCGATATTGTTGGATTAACAAAAACATGGTAAGAAAGCTGGCAAAGAATAGAAAAACTATTACCAAAGGAGTTCAAGTGGGAATGGCAAGGGGCGAGAAGGGGAAAGAAAAAAGGAAGAGCAGCAGGGGGAATAATAACAGGGGTAAAAAAAAGGAATAAAAGAGAATACTAAAAAGAAGGGAGAAGAGGAAGGTCACATGGTGAGAAACGTTAAAATAGACAGTAAATGGTGGAAAATAGTGACAGTGTACAGCAATGAGATGAAAGAAACAATAAGCATGATAGAAGAAACATTAAAAGACAACAGGGAAGAATGTCTGATTCTGGGAGGGGATTTTAACGGGAGAATTGGGGAAAGAGGAGCCTGGGATTGGGAAGAAGCGAGAGGTAAGGGAAAAAGAAAATCCAAAGACAAGAAAGAAAACGCGGAAGGGAAGAAGTTGATGGAATGAATAGAAGAAAAAGGATGGGAAGTGCTGAATGGAAATAAACAAGGGGACGAAGAAGGAGAATGGACCTACATAGGCGGTAGAGGTGATATACTACGGAATAGTAAACGAAGAAGCATGGGAAGAAGTCGAAGTATTCAGAATAGGGGAAAGAGTAGAGTCAGACCATCTGCCGATAGAGATAAGTATAGCAAGGAGGAGAGAGAAGAGAGGAGGAGAAGAAAAAATAGAGGAAATGCGGAAGGTGATAAGTAAAGTATGGGACGAGCAAGGGGTGGAAGAGTATAAGAGAAGACTGGAAAAAGCAAGATTTAATGAACAAGAAGTAGGCAAAAAGGAGAAAGAATTGGTAGAAATATTGGAAAAAGCAGCGACAAAAAGAGAAATAACAGTAAGAGGTGGAGGAACAAAAAGAAAGAATAAATGGTGGGACAAAGAATGTGAGCAACGTAAAAAGGAAGCAATAAAAGAACTAAGAAAGTGGAGAAAAACTAAAGGGAACAGAAGTGGCTTTTTAGAAGCGAAAAGAAGATACAGAGAGACATGCAGGGAGAAGAAGAGGCAGAAGAATGAGGGAGAGGAGGAAGAGATAAAAGCAATAAGAACAGAGAAGGAGGTATGGAACTATATTAATAGAGAGAGAAAGAAAAAAGAAAATGGGAGCGAGGAGATAACGATGAATGAGTGGGAGGAGTACTTAATGAGGCTGCTGGAGGGAGAAAAGGAAAAAAAGAAAACGGAAATAGAGACGAAGGGAAACCGAGTAGAACCTGAAGGAGAAGAAATTACAATGGAAGAGGTGGAGAGGCATGTGAAGAAACTGAGGAAAGGGAAGGCACCAGGGAGGGATAGAATACAGAATGAGTCGTGGATGTATGGGACGAGAAGAGTGCTAGAGAGGCTGGTGGAGGTAATGAATGGGGTGTGGAGAGGAGAAGGATTCCCGGTAGGGTGGAGAGAGGGGGTAATTTACCCCATTTACAAAAAAGGGGAGAAAAATAGTGTAGAAAATTACCGAGAGATAACTCTCCTAAACACAGGGTACAAGTTGTATGCATCAATTCTGAATGAAAGGACAAGCAGAGAGATAGAGGAAAAGGGAGCATTACCAGACAGCCAAGCAGGATTTAGAGAGGGGAGGGGAACTATGGATAATGTATACATCCTGGACCATTTGACGAAGAGTGAGTTAAAGAAGAAAGGGGGGAGGGTGTATGCATTATTCGTAGACTTCAAGGCGGCTTTTGACAAGGTGGACAGAGAGAGGATGTTTGAGTGCCTGAGGGAGAAAGGGGTAAATGAATGGCTGGTAAGAAAGGTTGAGCAGATATATGAGAAGACAAAAAGTAAAGTAAAGGTAGGGGAGAGGGAAAGTGAATGGTTTGTGACAACAAAGGGAGTGAGGCAAGGTTGCCCGCTCAGCTCCTTGTTGTTCACGATGTATGTGGCAGATATGGACGGAATGTTAGAGAGAGCACAAGGTGTGTGGTAGGTAGAAAAAAAGTGTGGAGTCTGGCGTTTGCGGATGATGTGGTAATGGTGGCAAGGAGTGAAAGAGAAATGAAGGAAATGATAAAGAGTTTAGGAAAATATGTGAAGAAGAAAAGACTAGAAGTGAATGTAGAGAAAACAAAAATGCTGGTGTTCAATAAGAGAAAGAGGAAGAACGAAGAGAGTGATTGGAGGTGGGAGGGAGAAGTAATAGAACAAGTAAAAGAATTCAAATACTTGGGGTATGTGTTCAATGAAAGAGCCACAGATAAGGCACATATTAGAGAACTGGCAAGAAAAGCGAACAAGGTGATAGGATGTGTATGGGGAATAGGAGAGAGAAGGTGGGGAGGCGATTTTAAGAGGAGAATGATGATGTTTGAAAGTCTTATTGAAAGCGTGTTGTTGTATGGAGCAGAGGTCTGGGGATGGAAAGAACAAGAGGAGATAGAGAGGGTGCAAGAGAAATATCTGATGTGGGTGCTAGGGGTGGAGAGAGAAACGCCAGGGTACATAGTGAGAGAAGAATGCAAGAGGAATAGGTTGAGAGTGAAAGCGGGAAAAAGAGCGGTCAAGTTCGAAGACAGGATGGAAGGGAGGAAAGAATGTAGGATACTAAAGGAGTGCTGGAGAGAAAAAAAGAAGAATTCAGAGGAGAATGATAGGGAGAATTACTACAGGAGGAATGGGTATGCAAGCAAAGAAATAGAGAGGCTGAGAGAAAGAGGCGTGTGGATGAATGTAGAACTAAGTGAAAGAGATAAGGATACGGATAGACAAGAGAGGAGAGAAAGAATTAGAGAATCCAGATACAGCGGGAAGTACGGAAGATGCATGATCGAGGAAGTACCCAAGTATTTGGGGAGGGAGAGCGAGAAATAAAGAAAGATGATTGCGAGGTTTAGGTGCGGAAATGAAGAGAGGGAAAATAGGTATTGGGCAGAAGATGGAGGAAGAATGTGTAGAATGTGCTATGAGGAAAGAGAGATGATTGAGCATATGTGGAACGAGTGCAGTGAGATGAAACAAAGAGAGAGGAAAGAAAGAGAGGACATACTGAATGTAGATGGAAGGGAAATTAAATGGATGAAAGAGGTATGGAAGAGGAGGGAGAAGGGCGAAGAGGAAAGGGGAGGGGAAAAGAAATAGAGAATTTTATTTAGTTTTTTTTTTATTACCATAATTGTTAAGTTTACTGGTATATGTATAGGAATCAGAAAGCCCGTAGTGCAAATAAAGATTATTATATATATAATAAGAAGTGATAAGAAGTGTTGCTGCTACTTTCCTAAAGGGTGGTAAAACGGTGCACGCTGCCTTTAAGCTGGCTCCTTTATGAAGAAACTCCGCTGCCCAATGCCTTCTTTTCAATAAAAAAATATTGTCTATTTCTTCTTTATTTCTAGAAGATTTTTTATTTAATTTTGTAGTTTGCTATTTTTTTATCACACATAGATGATCACTTTTTTTACTTCTTGGTATGTCACGAGTGTGTTCAATTTATCGAATATACTGTGTTGGTACGAAACGTATTTGAACGGTTGTGCCAATTTTTAAAATATGTACTGCGAATTTTGTGACCAAAGAATACACTACTATAACATATTTTGTTTTTTTTACTTTTTTTTTAGTTAAAACTGATTTAAGCGGTTGTACCAATTCCAAATATCCGCGCGAGTAAAACCGACCCGAATTTAGGCGGGCAAAGCTTCGGGGAACTGCTAGTGAGCGAAAAAACTATCACGGCCAATCCTGATGGTGATTCGTTCTCGTAGAGTGGTTATAGATTTCATAAAGCGTGAATATTGTATTACTTGCAAAGTGTTGAGTTCCAATACTTCCTGAAACATAGAAATCTCAGCTCTGGCAATTTTGTTTCTTATACAAAGTCCAGCTTTCAACATGAAAACAGTTGTATCTCTCATGAACTTTCTAGCTCAGACGTTTTACATCTAAACCTCCTCGTGATTCATTACTTCATTACCGACAACAAGGCCCTCAAACTAGTGCTCCATACACTCTACGCTAGGACACACAAAGCAAAGCAAAAAAGTGGGGTTCATTCTCAAATCTACGATTGCCTAATTTCACAGTAGCTTTGTGGTTTTGCAATTTAAGAGCATTCCAAAAGGGGTGAGAGACGCATCGTGGCGCCATCTCTTCGCTCGCACCAACAGATTATAACTGTAATTCAGCTCCTGTCGAGCTATTTGCTATCTGTTTCTCTAAATAGATAATTCATACTGATGAGGTCTATTAAGACCGAAACCAGTCTTCGTGACTTCGAAAGACTTAGCACACTTATAAGAAGACTTCGTTCCAAAGCTCCAAAAGTCGTATTCTTGTTTTTCGATTCTGAATACTTTTACATCTTCTTAATTTAAGCGTGGGAAATGTGTCGTTAAACAGCTTATAATTATTTCGAAACAGAGAACATAAGATTCATCAAAGTTCGAACTGGGTTGAGACAGCCAATTCCAAGATGATATAAAGGGAAATGTTGCTAATTTACAGGTCCGTAAATAAGTCACTATTGTTTTCGACGTAATACGCAAGACCCTCATTTTGTTGTGGCATTATGGACTATTGTGTTTCCCCACGAACATTCAGTCGTCTCAAATTGTCGCCAAGAATGGTCCATTTTCATCTATTCTTACAGTCCAAATGGAAGAATTTCACTAGTCTAGATCCGTATAACAGCATCAGAACTATTACCAGCCGACACCTCGCTTCAGCAGTAATAATGTAGGGGCGACGTCCGTGTTGAAATTAATATTGGAATTAGCACCGCTATACTGTTAAATTTTAGACAGTCCGATTTGCTTTATTGGACGTTTTGATGTCAAAGTTCATTTCATAATACCAGTTCAGAACGTTATAAATAAACATGTTGTGGCAGAAAAATGTCTCAAAGCTCATTTTTAAACGACAATTCTTCAGGGATTTTCTGCATAATTTTTTGTTTCAGTTACTGAAAATGTTCTGAAAATACCACAATAGTTTCAGATACTGTAATTATGATTCGAAATTTCAGTGTCATTGTGCACGCTACTGTAATTAGATATCGCTTTGCATTGTAACGACACAATGATCAACAGGCGGCGGATTCTCATCTTAGATTAAAATCATACACCATAATGAAATACTACATACAAAGAAGTTTTTAGGGGCAATTACACGGGACACAATGTAAATGGTCTAGACCAATATGTGTCTCGCTCTCGACCTCACGTCGAGCAATAAAACGTGTTTTATGGCTATGTAGATTCGTTTTTATGGATATATTGTGTTGGAAAAAATGTTTATCAAAAAATCAAAAAGCTGGCTTCTCAAGAATTCGTCATACATCAGAAGTTGACCTGGAAAACATTCACACACAAAACGTCGATGTTTCTCAATCTTTTGCCGTCATGTCGGTACCCCACTGAATATTTTTAATTTTTAATAAGTGGACAGATCGCAAGATTCACAAAATTTCAAAACCCCTGGATTATAAAAATTCCGACTTTTCGCAATTCCAATATTAAAACTAGATTCTCAAAAATTTTCAAAACTACATGTCAAAGTTCTAAGATTGAAATGTATTGAGATTTGGAAGATTTCAAAGTAAAATTCGGGGGACCACGATCTTAGAATGTCAACATTTCAACATTCAACAAAGATCTCAAAATTGCAAAGAATTTTAAATATTCCGACATCTAGGATTGTTAGATTTCACAAGTTTCGAAAACTTATGGATCTAGGTATGTGTCAAGAATCCTATTTAAAAAAAGAAAACAAATTAGAGTAGGTATTTTTTTATGCAATGCCCCAGTCTGCAAATTGAGTGACAGAGATGACAGAATAAAATTTGAGGTCCTGGCAAACGACCTTTATGTTTCTCATGTTAAATAGTTTTAATTTAAAGAAAATAAAAGACTAACAAATCATGTGGGTTTAATGAGAATTACAGCAAATGTTCAAAGTGTTCTCCCCCAGCTTCAATGCAGCTCTTAACTCTCCGTTTCATTTTCAAATGCATGTTATAACATCTGAAAGGCTATAACGTTCCATGCATTAAAGATTGCCCCCAGCAGTTCTTCAAGATTGTGCGGGTTATTTTAAATATGGTGTTTTTGAGATACGGGAAAATGAAATAATCTAGACCTGTCAGGTCCCGACTTCGAGGCGGAAATTAACATCATGAAATCTGGCGACACATTTATAAATTTGTTGGACTAATTTTTGATAATCTGCAGAAAAATTAGGGTAGGCATTTCGAAAAACCTTTAACACAACGTTCTATAGAATACTTCCATTCACCATTCTGTTTCCATTTTTTTGAAGTCACTTTCACATTCAAATTTTACATCAAACTGTCAAAAGTTAGTAGTGCCAACCTAATTTAAATTACACAGCCTACTCTAATTCATAATTTAAGTGATCTCATGGTATTTTAAAATACAAGATTCAAGCATCGCAATATTACAAGTTTGTATGAATTTAAGATTTAACGTCCAAAATTTCAACATTTCAAAATTTCAAAAATTTTCAGTCATGATAAAAAAATTTCAAAATGACCATTTTAAGATTCTAAGACTAAAATACTTGAACATTCGAATGTTTCAAAGATTAAAAGATTTAAATATTTACAGATATCAAAGATTTAATTCAGGTTTCCTACATTTGAGAATTAAATTATTGACATTTCAACAGATTTAAGAATTCGAAATTCGAAGACATTAAGATTAACTTTACAAGATTTTGAAATGTCAAACTTGCAATATTCGAAAGATTTGAAAATGCAAGTTTTCATGAATCGTCAACTTGGAATCTCAAAATTACAACAATTTAAATTTTTTTTATTTTTTTTTTTTTTGATTTATTGAATGTTGGAATTTGGAAATGGAAGTGGAAATCTTGGAAAAAATTCTATAGGCTCCAAGCCTCGAATTTCTAAATTCAACTCCAAAATTGCAATTCAACACAATTTAAAATTACGAAAAAAAAAACAACATTAATATAGTGCTAAAAACCGCCTCAAAATGAGCTCCATTAATAGTATCCCACATTGCGAATCCCTGGTCCCATTCGAGCTTACCAAGATTAAAATATTTGAAGATTTAAAAATATCTAAATTCTAAAAATTCCGAGATCCACGATTCCAATATTTAAAAGATTTAAATATTCGAAATAAACTGGTGGAAAAAATTAGAGGATATTGAGTTCGTGCGAAATAGCAGTCAGCGCTCCTAGCGAAGAATACAGTAATGAACTGGTTGATATTTCCTATGGTTTAGTACAGCGTTGTGTGTAATATAGGCCGCAGCTAAGTTGCGATAGTTTGAAAGTGAAAAAGAATGTGTATAATACTAAACTAAAATTTGTACCCCCCATCAATTCCAATTTCAGTTTTTACAAAAAAGAGCATAAGAATTTGTTATTTTCCAAATCAAGAGTATTTTATGTAGATTTAAAAAATAACAAATTCTTATGCTCTTTTTTGTAGAAACGAATCGATAAAAGTAGGTCTGCATAGAGAATTGAATAAGCTTTAAGGAGGTGGCTCCCCTGGCTAAAGGGGCGAGATCTAAGACTTGAAAGTTTGGTACAATTTGGCCCCCCTTGATAACAAAATTGACATGTTCGAGTGTTTTCTTTCGAAATTGTAATTGTTGGGGGGTACAAATTTTAGTTGGGACACCCTGTATAATAGAAAAAATAATTAAATCAGGATTCGTCGCCGTCAGCCATGGAATAAATTTCAATCCGCAAAGGATTAGAAAAGGAATTGCGCTGTCAAGATCCTATGTCGTTTCTGCACTTCTGGTTATCATTGATGAATTGCGTTTTTATTTTATTGCTTTTGTGAATTTGGTGGATACTATTAATTGATTTATTGTGTGCATCTTTCTCAGGTAATTTTGTCTTAACTTTCGGAAATTCCAAACGTGCGGACGACGACGCTGTTTTGTTTTGGAAATATGACCTCCTTGGAGTATGTTTCTTTCGCGCGAGGAAATATGACCTCCTTGGAGTATGTTTCTTTCAAACGTGCGGGTCGAGCGCGCAGCGCGAGGCACCAATTTCAATGATCCACGGAAAAACAAATTGTCACAGAAGGCGACTTCTGTTATGAAGATGTCACCTGTCAAATTCATCCGTCACTAGTGTCACTTAGTCCTCCGGAAATCCACACGTAAACGAAATAAATAAATAAATAAATCAAAATCATTAATATAGTTCAAACATTTTCATCGTTCGTTAATCTCCGACCTAGGTTCGTAAGCAATCGTGAGGTTCTCATGGACTGACGGCTAAACTTTTGTGCAAAATACTGGCATACTTTACAGTTTTAGTTCAGTTTAGTTCTAGTTTTACTTTACCTTTACTACTTTTGCTTCAGTGTGAATATAATCGTGTAGTAGATAATTAGGGTGGCCTGCGAAAGGTCGATGTGGCTCAAAATCTCTCAACTACTCAAAGCGCGATAAGTAGACTTTGGAGAGGATTTCAGCAGCGGAACAGTTTATCGACGACGAGGACAGGGTCGTAGAAGATCTACAGAGAAGAGGATTGCCCCTGCTGCCGAACTTCGTCGACAGTTTCAAGCCGCTACAGCACCTAGGATTTGTGTACGAACTGTACAAAACCAACTCGACGAAATCGGCTTAACATCTCGTAGACCATTTAGAGGAGTACCACTTACTCAAAGACACCGGCGCGAAAGCCAAGACTTGGCTCAAGATCACTTAAATTGCGATAGAGAATAGCTCAACGTGCTAAGATACTAAATAGTCAGACTAAATATTCAAAAATTTAACTTTGAAGATTAAAGATTTCAAAAATTCAGATAACAATAAAAAATTACGAAGATTACAGGTTCCAAAATTATAGGCACCAAGATTCTAGTATTTTGAGATTAAACAATTTCCAAATCTCAGAATTCTGAAGATCTCAATATTTCAGGTTTAAACGAATAAATCGTTCTGAGATTTGAAGATTCGAAAGATTCTGACATCCACAAGATTCCAAAATTTCAAGATTTATTTAGATAGTTTATTGTGCTCAAAAAACATACTTAACGATAAAAAGCTTGCAATAAACATTATTAGAATTTAAGTACCGAGTTTAAATACCGTCACCGAAAAATTAGCGCGCTCCGCACGAGACTATCCCGGAGTCACTACGAGCACTCCCAAACGCTGACCTTGTCACGCCCGACCACGCCCTTTCGTCGAACCGCCGTACCGGAATGGTTTTCACATCATGTTGACCAGCAAAAACCATGCCCGGAGCCGATTTCACTCCGTAGGGAAGATAACGCATTGATAGCACCCTCACTCTTCGGCATTGCGATAAGCCGTGCGCATCAGCCTACGTCATCATCACCCCTCCAGCAGGTCTATTAAAGAGGGGAATCGTGACCTCTCCGAACAACCATCCGACCTCTCTGCTTCCTTCCTAGTCCTCTCCGGTAACTAGCCTATTTGTAATCAAGTATCCCGGTTTCTACTGGTCACTGGGTAGGTTGGGTCCAGACGGGGGGATCTCACGGTTCCACCAGACTTTTTGTCACCGACCACTATGGTACCGAAACTTATAGCAACAGAACTACCGTAGACAGGGTGCATCGTAACTTTTGTCATCGACCGCTAAAGTTCCGAAACTGCTATCAACCGAACCGCCGTGTACAGGGGGCGGGCACACCGACGTCTACAGGGTGCATCGTAACTTTTGTCACCAATAGCTCGGGTGCCGAAACTTCTAATAACCGAACCACTTTATACCGAGGGCGGGTACATAAAAGTCTACAGGGTGATCTGGTCACCGACCTCTTGCAGACCGAAACGTGCAGATCTTGAACCACCGTATACAGGGGGCAATTGGACAGGTATATACGGGGTCAATCTCAAGTTCTGTCACCGAGTTACCACAGACAATTTATTTTTCTTCCCGCCAAACTAGAACTTTTAGCTACCCGTGGTCCTTTAGCATACCACGTATAAAAAGTTGGCGCTCGACGCAATCGCCGCCTTAAAAAATGTTTCTGGAGTTTTTTTTTTTCATACTGCCTGTTATTGTGCCACTAACGTTAACCAAACTAACTTCATGAAAAGAAAAGTTTTGACTTTTGTTGACTAAGGTTCATTAATTCAATGGGATTATTTTTACTTTTATCTATACCAGAGACAAGTTGGTCTGTATGGCATTGTTTATATTATTTGAAGACCAATCATAAGTGGACAGTGTAATGGGACGAAGACATGAAGTTTCCGACTTCTAAGCTGTAACCGGTAGGTTCAGATTAATGTCTATAGCCTTATGATCCGAGAGATACGGATCAATTACAATACGTCTGAGGTCATACGTAGAGTTGGTAATTCTCACATCGTGTCGTTTCAAAAATGATAATTTCGAATTCAAAGACCTGACAAAGTCAGAAAAATAATTTTTTCCTAGGTCACCAACAACAATGACGTTTTTATCAAGAACTTTCCAACGTCATTTATGAGCGTTTTATACAGAGTTGAATGGAGAACATAAATCCGATAACATTTTCTCGTCGGAGTTACCGTTTACGAGAAAAATGCAGAAAATCTTAATCAGGTCACGGTCGGAGGCGTTTTTAACTCTTCTTTATTTGGGTCCTTGCTAGGAGTTCATAACAAGATTTCAAAACTTTATAAATTAGTTCTTCTATTCGGCGTTTTTTCTTCTAATTTGCTTGGACTAATTGAGATTTTTTCACTACAATAGATTTTGTTTATGAAAAGTTGCAGTACCACCATGGTTAGATTCTCGTCTACAGAAACAAGCAGCAAGCTTGTATATCCAGTTATTGATATCGTTTCAAGCTCTTCTTCTTATGATTTATTACAACATGGTAGATAGGATTCTAGTTTAGGTATTTTCTTCCTTAAGGAGATGTTAATGTCGAGAAATCTACGTTTGTCATATATTACGATTTTTTTTTTTGAGATATTTCGTTGGTGGTCTAAAAAACGTCCACCTATTTGGAAATTGATTCTGGACCAGGAAACTCCCTTTGGCCAAAAGCTACTACTGTACACGGTTTTCTTTAAAGACAAATCGAGTCCAGAAAACATTTATTGTTGGTGAGATTTTTTATGTACATCCAACTCTTGGTCTTGACCAGTTTTTTTACAGGTAATTATCAATGGTATCTAGAGAGACTTGGTCTTGTACCCGCGAAACTAACAGCCAAAGTTTCTTCTTGGTATTTTTCGTGGAAAGTTGACCCAGGAAATGAACTTCGGAATCCGCTTCTGCCTCACCAATTGCCTTCCTTGAACGGTTCATGCGTATTCTAGGATACTTAAAGTCATCCAGCGCGATGTCTTTATTTTTTCCAGAGTGACTGCATTATGGACTTGATTGTTGTCTGACATGTTATTGGAGTTCTTATTTGTAAATGTTGATTTAATTAAAGAAGCAAGGACGTCTTTTTGGTTCAGTTCAAGACGTTCGGAAGTCGTTGACCCAGTGGGAAAGTCTTTCTTAAACTGGCAACACATTTCTTGCGATTGTACTTCTACCACTGATGCACATTAACCCAATATTTCCACATTACAAGATTATTCAATCACAAGTATTCGTTTTGTGAAATACGTAATGAAAAAAAAGTGGTATATATATTAGACGCCCGTATACGGACGCTGAAGAGAAATCCCATGTTAATTGCTGCTACAGTACTGGTGGTGCCATCTATGAAATGAAATTTTGCACACTTTCTTATTTTAGCACGTAGGCGCTTACCAAGAAACGGTTTTTCAAAATTCCTTTCAAACCCTTTCATCTTTCATATTTCTTGTTAACCTTCTTATCGATTTATTTATTTCTTACAAAACTTCGTATCCCACTTCTGACACCAATGTTGCATTTCTGCGTTTCATTTTTTTACAATTTATTTAGACTATATACTACAATAATATACATTATTTACACTATTTACAAATCAGGTAAACGGGATCGTCTATTTATTTATACATCGTGCGGCACTCCGGGTGTATAGAGGCAACTCTCCGACTCGACCCATTGATCTTCGACACCGACTGTAACTGTGATGCCTAATTGGTGCATTCTTCCAGGCGCTTCCAGATGGTTCCACTGATGACATCATCTAGTTCTCGCGATACAGATAGAATCTCGATGTGTCTCGAATACTCCACAAGATGATGTCTTATTTCTAATATCTATATGTTAGCGCGGTTGATATATCGCGCATGCCTGAGGTGGTCAAGAGTGGGGAAGTACTGAGCGGTATACCCCCGGACAGACCGAGACGAGCTGCCCTGAGTGCTATTCAGGTTATATTGTTGTCTATTCATAGTTTGTTAATGGTATTTAAGATAAATAATTAGTATTATGAAGTCTTAGAAGCTGTTATAGAATATTTAATCGTTGAGCATGAATCGATTGGTAACAAATAAAACAGTGTGTAGTGCACCGATTTTTCTGATTGTTTTTTTTTAATGAAAGACATTAATAATATCTAGGCCTAGATTAGTTTTCATTTCCAAAAATTTGACAGGTTTATTCATTATTTGCATTTTATTTTCGACAAATAATAGTCCATTACAGTCACCGACTTGAAGTAGTGTGAGCCGTTTTGAGTAAGAGACTGGCGAACTACAGCTAAATATAACTTGGCCAGTCCTCTGAGGTTTGGGTGTGCGGTGAATTCAGAGTGTTGTGGGAAACTCACTCATCTTATGGAATTTACCTCAAGAATAACGAATACAATTGATTGCAAAATTTTAACTGGACGATTAACTGGGAAACGTATTCTAATCCCAGAATTCATATGAGGTATTTTGTTACATTATTGCCATTTTCCTTGAAGCGAGGCCAATTTCCAATCATGTTAGCATTCGCTATAACTATTATAGGCTGGGAAGCGTTTATCCAGATTTTTTCCAGATTTTTTCAAACGAGCTCTTAAAACGAAATTGTTAAAATTTCAGAACTGAGGTGTTTCGGTTAAAGCTTCTCAATATATCGGCTTTTTATCACGCCTATTTAACGCCAAATCGTGTTAAAATACTTGTAAAGACATATTTTTACATGTTATTGCTAAATTAAAAGTCAAGGTCGTTTAATGTCGCCAACAATACTCCAAATTTTAAAATTAATAAAGTAGGGGTTTAATTAATTTCCGACGCTTATTTTTGTTTAAATCAAGTCAAGCTTTTCTTCGTACAAAAAAACAGTACAAATAATCGATTTATAGACAATCTACAGTAACTTAGTACTTTTTCAGTAAAATACTGTTGATATTTTAACCAAAAAGTCCTCAACCGCCAAAACAGTAAAAGAAAATCAAAATTCGGAACTGAAGCGTTTGTCTGAATTTTTATTTCAGTTATTTCTCTCCACATGGAATATTACAGAAATTAATAACACAAAAGCTATGACGCGTGACTGACACCTACCGGGTCCAATTGTGAATCTAAACTTAAATCACTTGTGTGAACTGGCAACACTGTAGGACGCTTAATGTATTGAAATTAGTATACGAAATATACAACGGATGCAGAAGCGATAGTAAAGTATAAAGTATATTGAGGACGCTAAAATGATAGTGAAATGGAAAGACGCTAAAAAGAATAGGAATCCATAATTTCAATTTGGAAGTGATAAAATAATGGTATTTCAATATACTTTGCATTTTGTGGTATAATTAAACCAGCGCCGTCTATCTGTAACAAAAAGTAATAATATATTTTGATGGACGCTTATATTATTTAATTCGACGGCTGTCAAACCTAACGTCAATTATCGGGCTCATTAATGCCCTCACACTTGAATCCAAATATACTACTTCTATTTCTTTTCTGTCCTAATCTAAATATCATAAATACTGATAATCACCAAGCGCTGTTTCGAATTGTAATGACGCTACTTCGTTTTGACATCAATCATCACAGCACTATTAAATTTTTTACAAATGTAAAACCAACTTTTTCACACCGTCGATATAAGCGATTATCCAAATATTGATCGCCATTAGTTTGTCTAGACAGGAACCGACCCTATCAATAGAGTTCACGTGTTTCTTTTCGGAGAAAAGTTGCTCTGCCACAAAAAACACAATCCAACAACCCCACCTTGTAAAATTCAACTTTTGCACGAAGCTCGTTCAGGATGAGTGATAGTATCATTTTTTAAACGATACGTGGCATTAATATAACCAACACACATCAAAAAGTTCACGTCAGGCCGACTAATTTTTTGATGCCGCCCCCCCGACGACCCACAACTTTTCGATCTGCCGGCGTACCGGAATTCCACCGTTATTAATTCAGAAGTTTTTTTTGGGCGTCCTCTCTCGGGAAACATCCATTAAATTCGTGTCTATAGCCACATTCACCCCCTTGTTAGCATGAACAGCGAGCGATCTAAAAATATCCTTATCAGAAATTTTCCTATCAATTTCCTAGCGTTTTCAACATGTAAACAACGACGTTAGCACTCACGTCCCTCTTATTTTTCCCTCCAGAACGATCAGTCTGCGTCACAGGATCTACTCTTCATCTCCTTTTCCTAACCGTGTTGAATAACTTGATGCTCTTCGCCGTTCTTATGAATAATGCAACAGAATAGAGTAAGCAACCGGTGGTCATTCCCGGAGGGGTAAGTCTAGTCTCTACCGGAAATCAAACACCGAGTCATTCGTTAATTCGGATCGGCCCATTCGAGGGTGTGGTGTACCATCGATTTTCAATCGGATCTTGGCAGGGGTTGCGACCTGACGTTACAAGTGTAGACAGTGTGGACATCTTGCCAAAAGCCTGTATACGTCTAATTTAGTGACGTAGGAATAACGACCCTTCTGTTTATTAATTTGATTTGGGATTATGCGTATTATGACGCCCGTGAATGTTAATTAATTTAATCCCGGAGCTCGTGCATTATAAAACGGACTATTCTCGTTGCTCCCTACCGTTCAATACAGCAGCACCTTGTCCTTGTCCTTGCAGCGATGTTCTTAACCGGATGGGACTTAATCGACTGGAGTCAGAAGGGTGAGGAGCACTCATGATGAACCATAATTTGTTTTAAAAGTCGTGTTGCATGTGTAATGGGTTCGATGGGGACGGAAATAGGAACTGCTAGCAGTAATTATCGACCGGGCGAGTTTTAGAATACGTTTGGCTGATTGATAATTCTTTCACTGTTACGACACAAGTTCTTCGTCTAAATTATGTGGTATTTATATATGTGACTTCGAATGACTTTATGACCTCAGTATTGTCTTGTAGTAATAAACTGGATCGAGTTTTCGAATTTTAAGTGGCGCAGTCGGTAGGATAGACTGAATGTTTTGTTCAACAAAAAGAAACCCTAAATATTTTGATTGGGTATTGATTGGGCCTCAAAGAGTGACAAGCTAGTATTAATTTAATTTAATTGCAGATTTCGCGAAATTAAAATTGCGTCAAGAGGCGTGAAGAACTGGATATGGTAGAGAATGCACTAGAAGAAGTTTCCACTATGGAAGAGATAATAGGTATAAACGATAAAAAATAGCAAAAGAAACAAAAATATTTTAGTTTAAGAGTTCCCGAAGTGATAGAATCAAGAATATCAGAATGAAACCGAAACATCGGGATTCTGAGATAACTAATTAAATGGAAACTAGTGTCAAGAAGAACGAAAGAAAGAAATTATAAGACGGTAATAATAATAATCAAAGCTACGATTATATAATTATGCAAAACGTGGATGCTAAATAAGGCTGAAGAAGAAAAATTAGATCAATTAAGATCAGTCTTTCAAATGCATAAAGGCAGAAATCATCCAACGACCATAGACCGTATATATAGTATGGTATATCCGGAGGATATTGCCCTCATGCTCGGAATGGGTGAGTTAAAGAAGCGATCTATGGTTTCTGTTGGATCACTTGGTTTGCACACTAAACGGTGACCTATTCCTGAGGAATAGCTGTTGCACCCACTCCTGGAGGAAATGGTGACACGACGACGTGTCTATTTTTCTGAGTGCGTGGTACGTTTCTGATGCTCTGAAAGAGATGGCGCTACGATGCGTCTTTCGTTTCTTGAACTAGCCCACTCGGGGCATAAGGAGAAAGCCATTCTATCGACAGTCAGTCTAAACTGATGAGGTCTAATAAGTCCGAAACCGGTCGATGGTTTTCTTACATACACATTTAAAATAATCCTTTTTTCGCCTTCACTTAAAAACTTATGAGTACTTCTTATTGGCGCTTCCTCCTCAATGTGGTTGTCAAGACCATCGTTGTCCACATCAATTACTGCGGCTTGATGTATACTTACATTTTCTTCCACTCTTGGGTTGTTCTCAGTTACAATATCACTAGAGCATAGAAAATATCGATTAAACTTCCGAGTCATGAGACGTATTTCGCGGAATAGAATGACGAGGATAGTTTAATCAGATTATTTTCAATGCTCGAGTGGTATTCGTTACGACTATTATAACCAGAAAATGCGAAATTTTGACGGAACCTTTTTTCTGACGTTTATTAACAATCGTTCCTATGGCCTAAGTTCATTGTTCAAGCCAGCCGAAACACCTAAATGAATATACCCCGTCGTCACGGGGATATTCGCTTATATACATCGTAACTATGGAAAATCTGTAATTGCTATTGGCTGAATTTATTTTGTGTTATTAAACATTGGCCAAAAATGCAAGGGGGACTATTTTGTCTTTTGGTGATTTTTGGAAGGCCGCTTTGTTTCAAAGATACAGTGCGATCACATTCTTTACAATAACAATATTTTATTACCTAAATATTATATGCAAAGTTTTCTAAATCTACTGCTGAAAATGACCACCAGCTAGAATGCATGCGTCCAATCTTCTCCTCATGAACTGACGAACTCTGTCTAGTATTAGACCCAACAGTTATTCAATTTCTCAATTCTTCTACATCTTCTACTGGTGTGATGTAATTTAATGATTTGACATGTCCCCATGAGTAAAAATCTAAAGGGTTGAGATCTGGAGATCGAGCAGGCCATAGATGAAGTCCACCTCGACTTATCCAGCGATTCCCACATGTTGCGGTTAAAAATTCACGTGCAACCAAACTAAAATGAGGTGGTGCCCCGTCGTGTATAAATCACATAATATTTCTTTTTTGTTGTTTGTTGTTCTAAATTTCTTCTAATAAGTTCTGGTAGACTTCACCGGTAGGTTGTCCAGGTATAAGTACTGGTCCAACAATTATCAACAATTACGATCCACACGTTCAACGAAAATTGATGTGTCTTCAACTACTTCATGAGGATTTTCATCGGCACAAAAATGGTTTTTGTGAAAAAAAGCTGTTGGGGATTTTGAACCAAGTTGTGTAAAAGCCATTGACAAAATGCAATACATGGAGCAAAATCAGCAGGAAGAAATGCCTGAACGCGTTGTATGTCTTCCTGATCATCCTTGTTGTTTAAATGTTCCTGTCTCATGGAGACGTTGATGAATTCTTTGGAAGATTTTTATTCCAGGAACATAATGGTTAGGGAAGCGTTCAATCAGCCATTCCATACATAAAATGCATTTCTCTCACTTCGGCGTTTGTATGGCGATTCGTGATGGAGAGATTTAGAAAACGTATTGAAATAAAGTCCATGACGATCTGACTTCGTGGGCATTAGACCATTAGCCGGTCTTAGCAATCGAAATAATTGTGAACTTAAAAAATTTCAAATTTTTTTGTTAAAAAATATTTATCGCCCTGTATCTTCGAAACAAGGCGGTTTTTCGGAAATTACCAAGGGACGAAATAGTCTTGGAAGGCCCCAAGGAGTCGCCCCCTGCATTTTTGGTTAATGTTTAATATACTCCCTGTATAATCTCCAATATTATTTGCTCTTCCTGAAACTATGTCTCGTACTTCCATGAAGCTCGCATTTTTCCAGGGCCTCCATATTTGCCAGATAGTCTTTATTAAAATTTATATCTACTTATATACAGGGTGTTTCGTAAGTAAACGGCAATACTTAATATACTAACTCGTTTAACTAACACTGAAAGGTTATTCTGCAGTTTTTTTTTCTGAAAAATCTCAAATTTCAATTTTTTCGTAAAACACGACAAGACAAATTTGTAATAATAATAGAACGCCACTGAGTGAACTGTATATAAAATCCAAATACCACTCACTGACTGGCTCATTACGAAATCTCCGGATCCATCCAAGCGATTGCCACGTAGACGCTCTAAGAAACGGTTTTTAAAAATTCCATTCCAAAGGGGGGTAACGAGCCCCCCAACCTAATGAAATTTTGCACACTTACTTATTACTTATTTCACCACGTAAGCGCCCACAAAGTTTTTTCTTTTCAAAATTAATTCTAATGGGGAGTAACGGCGAAGGGGGGGGGGGGTTAATCTCTGGATCCACTCAACCGATTGCAATGAAATTTTGCACATTTATTTATTTTACCACGCAGGCGCTCACTAAGAAACGGTTTTTCATAATTCCATTCCTAAGGGTGGTAACGGCGTGGGGGGTTAATTTCTGGATCCACTGAACCGATTGCAATAAAATTTTGCACACTTACTTAGTTTACCACGTAGGCGTTTACTAAGGAGTGGTTTTTCAACATTCCATTTTTTAGGGGGATAACGAGGTGAGGGGGTTAATCTCTAGATCCACTGAACTGATTGCAATGAAATTTTGCACACTTACTTATTTTACCACAAAGGCGCTCACTAAGAAACGGTTATTCAAAATTCCATTCCTATGGAGTTTTACGGGGTGGTGGGGGGTAATCTCTGGAACTACTGAACCGATTGCAATGAAATTATACACACTTACTTAGTTTACCACGTAGGCGTTCACTAAGAAGTGTTTGTTTAAATTCCATTCCTAAGGGGGATAACGAGGTGGGGGGTTAATCTCGGGATCTACTGAACCGATTGCAATGAAATTTTACACACTTACTTAGTTTACCACGTAGGCGTTCACTGAGAAGTCGTTTTTCAAAATTCCATTTCTAAGGGGGATAACGAGGTGAGGGGGTTAATCTCTAGATCCACTGAACCGATTGCAATGAAATTTCGCACACTTACTTATTTTACCATGTAAGCGCCCACTAAGAAATGATTTTTCAAAATTATTAAAGGATTAAATAATAAAAATAATTACCGTGCGAAGGGACGGGTCATCTAGTAGATAATAAAATAATCTTGCATTTTTATTTATTTGTAAGTTACATAGTATACCTCCTCAGGCTTGGATGGAGTTAATTCTCAAAAGTACTGATTATGCAGAATTTGGAAAATATAATACATGAATTAATAATTAATTAATCTACCATCTAATAATTATAATTATTAAATTTTTGTTTAGTACTTTAATAAGCTAAATTGCCTCCAGAATAACTAATTTATCACCAAACATGGGGCATGAGGGTCCCTTTACACTTGTGGGGGCCCTTGCGACAGGGGTGGCCAAGGGGGCTCTTTGAGACACGGAGGCCCCATGAGGCATG
The DNA here is from genome assembly GCA_963583935.1 of Diaperis boleti. Classification (NCBI taxonomy): domain Eukaryota; kingdom Metazoa; phylum Arthropoda; class Insecta; order Coleoptera; family Tenebrionidae; genus Diaperis; species Diaperis boleti. The sequence continues at coordinate 14,757,084 of OY757242.1, forward strand.
AGGGCCCCCTGCAACAGTGAGCAATGAAAATCTTTTGTCGTCCGAAAAAGTTTTGATTACACAGCCAAAAACTGTTTTGCAAGTGCTTGCAAACTGTGCTCCCACTTGCAAAATGACAGTTTTTGGCCTTGTAATAAAATATACTATTTCTTAATTTATCAAACTGTGAACGCCAAACTATTACAATGTTTGGTTTATTGAATATCTAGTGCGGGAAATGACTTTTTATCGTAATTTTTTTTCCTTATAACAAATAAGTACTATCCTGGTGACAATTTAAGCCTTAGTTCTGAAAAGAGAGCTTCTATTTTTAACTACTACTAACTCCACGGAAAACACACTCAAACTCGAAGGATGTGAAGAAGAGGTAATTCCAAAAGAAGATAATTGAGCCCTTGAGGGGTGATAATATTCTCACCGGGAAAACCCAAATTTCAGTTAAATGTGTATTACTATAAAAATAAATTGTGGCCCAGAAATTGCGAGTCCGGTCCGTTTCATCCACCAATAAACAAGCACCTCAAGACGATGCCGCTTCCTGTTGATTTACATAATTTGAGGCATTGGGCTCCGGTTTGTGGGTGTAAGACTATCATGGCTCGCACTTTAGTCAAAAAAGTACTAAAACCGATACTGACGCATACCTGTGAGTCGGAAACAACAAATTAATGACATACAAAGAATTAAAACGAATAGTATGGAAATGAGGTTCTTGAGAAGAATCAAAGGCAAAGCCAGATTGGACAGAATTAGAAATGAGATTGTTGCCTGGTGGTGGTCAAGCTGGTAACACAAACAAGTACACTGACGATGGCGCTTGCCAAAGACTGTGATGCCGCTGTAATTGTGATGTTTGAGGGTGATGACGCGGGGGCCCACTTGTTTGTGCGGCGGGATTTGATTCCAAACATTTTGTGGATGGAGAGAAACTTTTGTGTAGATTTTGTGTTAAGTTTTGAAATATTTAGAACAAACGGATTGTAACTACTTTTAATCAGTTTTTTCCCTAAAACATTCATCTCCCTGATGACGCCAACATTGTTGGCGAAACGTGCGTTGGCAGTTGTATTAAAATTGTTTTTGGAGTTTTAGGGAAAAAACTGATTAAAAGTAGTTATCTACCACCAAAAGTGATCCAGACAATTATTGTTTTGTTTTTAAACGGATCGTGTTCATCCGTACCTCAATATTTTGGTATGATCATTTTTATAGAAAATCTTGTCACCCAGAACCCATTTATTTCAAATTAATTCTTTTTCGTAGCCGCCGGTAATGCACCTCGCAAATGTGGCCAACCGCCGCGATATTCCCTATATTGTGAAGTGTGGTTATTTTGTACAAAAAGTGGCAAAGTAGAAAAAATAATGTACGATAACTCGTTTATAAGGCACTTTGTCGCACCCGTGCTTGAGACAAAAAGCTTCTTATATAACTCGTATCATAATATACTATTAATAAACAAGTGTGTTAATGAAGGCGCTTAATAATCGACATTATTAATCGAGGGGCTGTTAATTATGGAATTAGTTGTACATCTTGCGAGAATTAATTGCGAGTACTATCGGAATTGCCGGAATTAGTTTGGAATTACATGGAATTATTTCAAGTACTCAAAATTATGGAAGTACTCGTGAATTACTGGAATTACCGGAATTACCCTAGAATTACTGGAATTACCTTCAAATAATATGGAATTATTCTGGAATTACTTGAATTACATCCAGGTTTTATTTCTACTACTGGTCGTCCAGTGGTCAGAATCCGACCGTAATCAATTAAATTTGTAAGCCTGAACGTAATTGGGTTTCTTTTTTTAAATAGTAGATACATCTATAATCATGGCAAATAATTATATTTTTTTAATTTTGTTTTATTACGTCAGCTGTGAGCGTGTCTAAATGTCATTAACGTGTGCTGTTTGCCCTAATTCCCTGCAATACATATGAAAAAGGAACATTTGAAATCACACAACATTCACAACTCGAAACTCATTCAGTGCTCTGTGCGACTGTTTGACCACAGACTATTTATTATTTAATGTATTTGTAACACATATTAAATACATTATACACGGTGTCGCAAAATTAGCGTATTCCGAGTTCGGAACGTTGTAGTGCATCATCCCAGAAGTAAGAAGAAAATTAATAAAAAATATATAGGAGCCCCCTTACCAAAATATATAGGACTCAAGGTCTAAACTTTGGATCATGTTTACATGTTAACAGTTTTCAAATATTTAATGATGTTGCACAAATGACACTTTGGTTGGCTGAATTATCTTATAGCAAACGCTTGTATACGTTGTACCAAAACAAATTAGTTTGAACAATTTTTACTATTAAAAAATTTAAAAATTTAAATATATCTAAGTCGAACTCCACAAACTTTAATCAGCGTAAAATTATAAATGGAACATGTTTCGGCAGAACACTTCTGCCATCATCAGCCCTAATTTGACAAGAGATTAATTTTTACTACCTCCACTTTTACATTAATATTAAGAAACAATTTTGTCATTAACGTGAAGTTAATGCATTTGTATTTCCAGATTATTCAACCAACCGGCATAGAGATACAGTGCCTTATTTTCTAAAGAGATGGGTCGCTATTTCATTGATAATTTTGGAAAATGGATGAGTGGGTCTTCTTGGTTCCGAACACGTGGCCTTAACAGTTTTCAAATATTTAATGATGTTGCACAAATGACACTTTGGTTGGCTGAATTATCTTATAGAAAACGCTTGTATACGTTGTACTAAAACAAATTAGTTTGAACTATTTTTGCTATCTCCACTTTGACATTAATATCATTTTGAAACAATTTTGTCATTAACGTGAAGTTAATGCATTTGTATTTCCAGATCATTTAACCAACCGGCATAGAGATACATTTTCATATTTTCTAAAGAGATGGGTCGCTATTTCATTGATAATTTTGGAAAATGGATGAGTGGGTCTTCTTGGTTCCGAACACGTGGCCTTAACAGTTTTCCAATATTTAATGATGTTGCACAAATGACACTTTGGTTGGCTGAATTATCTTGTAGAAAACGCTTGTGTACGTTGTACTAAAACAAATTAGTTTGAACTATTTTTACTATCTCCACTTTTACATTAATATTAAGAAACATTTTTGTCATTAACGTGAAGTTAATGCATTTGTATTTCCAGATCATTTAACAAACCGGCATAGAGATACAGTGCCTTATTTTCTAAAGAGATGGGTCACTATTTCATTGATAATTTTGGAAAATAGATGAGTGGGTCTTCTTGGTTCCGAACACGTGGCCTTAACAGTTTTCAAATATTTAATGATGTTGCACAAATGACACTTTGGTTGGCTGAATTATCTTATAGAAAACGCTTGTATACGTTGTACCAAAACAAATTAGTTTGAACTATTTTTACTATCTCCACTTTTACATTAATATTAAGAAACAATTTTGTCATTAACGTGAAGTTAATGCATTTGTATTTCCAGATCATTTAACCAACCGGCATAGAGATACAGTGTCTTATTTTCTAAAGAGATGGGTCGCTATTTCATTGATAATTTTGGAAAATGGATGAGTGGGTCTTCTTGGTTCCGAACACGTGGCCTTAACAGTTTTCAAATATTTAATGATGTTGCACAAATGACACTTTGGTTGGCTGAATTATCTTGTAGAAAACGCTTGTGTACGTTGTACTAAAACAAATTAGTTTGAACTATTTTTACTATCTCCACTTTTACATTAATATTAAGAAACAATTTTGTCATTAACGTGAAGTTAATGCATTTGTATTTCCAGATCATTTAACCAACCGGCATAGAGATACAGTGTCTTATTTTCTAAAGAGATGGGTCGCTATTTCATTGATAATTTTGAAAATTGGATGAGTGGGTCTTCTTGGTTCCGAACACGTGGCCTTAACAGTTTTCCAATATTTAATGATGTTGCACAAATGACACTTTGGTTGGCTGAATTATCTTATAGAAAACGCTTGTATACATTGTACATTTATTTCATGAAAACGGTTATGATTTGAGCGAAACCAAAAAATAGGAGTGCTCTATTTTAAGCAGTTTTATTTATAAAAAAAGTTTCAAAATTTTGTATACTACTCCATTGAATGAAGTGCTTCAGGAATTACCTGTTGATTACCGGAATTAGTTACTTTTTGTGGGAATTATTTCCTGATTATTGGAAATACCTACGAATTACTGCGATTACCACGATTACATGCGAATTAATTCCTCGAATCGGAATTACCGGAATTGTTCGTGATTACCTTGAATTAATTCCATGTGGAATTAGTTGTACAATTTTTTTCCAAGTTAACAGCCCCTCGTTATTAATCCTCCATTAACATACGAGTTAATTACAATATTTTGTTGTTGACTGAAACTTTCTTAATCTGGGGACAAAAATCCGCTTCTGAAATCGAATTTATGATATAATTGTCGCTTATGCCAATAAACATAGTTGTCTCTGAAAACAAATGAAGTCGCCATATAAACAACAGTTTGCCATTGTGAAGTCTGCAGTATTGGATAGTGCAAATAATGCATATTTGAGTTTGTTTCCAGCGAAAAGTCGGCAATCATGTGTAGCGACTAAGATAACTAGGATGCACCACGCAAATGGGTGTATGGTCAGATGCGCCGATTCAAAGTCCGCGGTATGCGGGTTCGGATCCCGCAAATGCATTTTTTTTTTCTATGAATTAATTATTGCAAAATCGTGCGTTGATGCTAAATCGTGCATTAGTGAGGTGCAAAATCGATTTGTTAGTCAAAATCAAACGTTAATAATAATCGCTCAAGAAAAAAATCTTATTTATGACTTATTTTCCAGTGCAGAGTGGAACTAGATAAATATTACTACCTTTTTTAATTGCCTTTTTTGTTATGCATGTTGACAAGATTTATGTAGTTTTTGCATGGCATTGAAAGGGGAGAACGTACACATGCAGCCACCACTTAAAAATACATCGAAATTATAACTTAATTTAAATGAATTGTCGGCACAATGTTCCCCATTCTATAGGTGGGTAAGCAATTTAAACCACCTGTGCACACGACAAATGATTCATCATTGGTAACGTCATGATTAATGATGGAGTCGTTTTGTAGCCAGTTATAGGTACGCGGCTATTTTTGCTCCCGTTTATGTTTGTTTCTCTTTATTAAGTAGGTGCATGTTGATGTTGAATCGGAGTTCAAGCGAATTAAGTAGATGTAGAATTTTATCTATTGTTTATGAGGGGAATTTCAGTATTTTCAGTTGTAAACAGGGAATGCTTCCAAGAAAACTATATTGCATTTGTTAAATTTAAATGTGCACCGAGCTGAAGAATCGTTCCTGAAGAGTCGTTAATCTAATTAATTTTCCAAAAGCAATTTTATTGTTTCGTGTTTTTGCACGGGGAATGAAATAAAAAGTAAACTGTTATTTCAGGCAATGTTTACAATGTGGTTAATGAGCTAATATTATAATTTTATAATTACTTTTCATGCATGTGGGAATGTAGCAATGATTAAACATTTATTTTCAACGATCGGTCAGTTATTTACTCATAAATTTTATTAAATTAATGAGCAAATAACGTTACCACTTATTCGAATTGTTTTCATGTAAAATTACGAGCTACAACTCGGCGATGTTTTGAGTAGCAGTCTATTTACAAATATAACTTGTACTTCTTGAAATTAATATCAAGTATTGAAAATAACGATCAAGCATAATAAAAGAATCCCAAAGAGTCAGCGGTCAAAAAGCTGGACAATGATAAGAAGAAAATAGGACAAGAAAACAGAAATGCACAATCCAAAAAGTGGACAAACGAAATTAAAATTCATATGACACAAGAACAAAAAATATGAGAAAATAACACAACACAAAGAAGGATGCAATAAAAACGCGAACAACCAGGTATGAATATTAAACAAATGGAACTACTTTGAAGAGAATTTAATTAATGCATCACATGACCACAATGGTCCAATGAAATTGAGTAATTATTCTGGTCTGTTGCTGCCGATCGGATGCTCTCATAATCCGAATTGAAGGTTTGCTCTTATTGTGTATTTTAATAATTCGAATTTCATAAATAACTAGCTGACGTTGTCTTGTCCAATTTTCAATAAATTAATTTGTTTTTACAGATCGCGAAACAATACAAAAGTAAAAACAAATGTATGTAATTTTATTTTAATTTTTATTATATAGATTTAGGCTGGAATGCGTTTTTCCAGATCTTCCAGATTTCTTTTTTCATTTGAAAACATTCAATCGAGTTATTTCCATCCCGGGAGCATAACGAACAAAACAAAAAAAGAATCAACCAAACATGTCGTCCCTATCGTCGTTTTGATAGAGTCCATACAAAAATTATATATATTTTTTGCAGTATAAAAGTCCGAATTTTCCGACTTTCCTTCGTAATTGTCTCGAATTTAAGAAGAAGACGAACAAATATAGAACGCATTAATCCACGATGACTCCAAGAATCCGAAATAAAAATGTCAAAACTAAGTCAAGCAATCCCAAGCTACGTTGCAATGAACTTGCAAAGGATTTTTTTAAAGGAATATCAAAATACCTCGACAACCTTCCGGGTCTAACTGTAGCTAAGAAAATACAAAAGACCCATAACTACAAAAAAAAATCATCAAGATCCGTCAGAAAATTAAAAAAAAATGTATCTAAACAACAGCGCCACCTACCGGGTCCTAAAGTCCTAAATCCTAAAGAAGAAGAAAGAAATTCAATGTAGATATTTTAACCCGTAGTATAATTCGCCATTTTAAGTTTTTCAAATCACTTTGTAACTGCATATTTTTTTAACATTTTTAGGTCTCTTATTTTCACAAACATTAATCTTTGACCCAGAAAATTTTAGTAATAAAAACTTATTGGGCGTTTTTGTCGCAAAGAAGTACCTTCCGTAAGTAAACAATCAGTTCTGACCTGCCAGTTGTCGGCATAACTACTTGGCTAATTTTTGTACGAAGGGCTTTATAGAGTTATAAATTTCCTGAACGTCCTGTGGCTAATTCACGGACTTTCTGTGTTAAATGTTTGTGCATTGCCAGCAAAGGACGACATTATGAGCATTTGTTACAAACGTACTAATAAGTAATTGCGTTCTATTTAAATACTTAAATAATTAATAATATTACATGGCGGTGGATTGCTTATTTGTTTCTTGGTTTCACTAGTTTTTTGTTATATTTTTTTTATGAATACCAATATAAAGTTGGTCATAAATAGTGGCGGGTATAAGTTTTGCTAGTAAACAAACAAGTTTTGAAAAAAAGTTTTATATAACAAAGGCAGCTCTTGATGCGTTCTAACAGCAGTTAAATTTTCTACATTAATTCTTATAACACCCTGTATATGTTTGCGATATGTTTTGTCAGTCAATTTTAGAGAAAGTCAAAAAGAAGAGGTAGTAATAAGCTTCAATACTATCTTACATTACCTATACATGATGTGAAGAGTATAGTCTGGCGGCATCGGCCCCTCGACCGTCTAAGACCCAGATCGCCGGGGTTTTTAGGGTTTTCAACCGTGACCCCAAGAGTTATTAATTTAAGTAGTTTTTAGATAGGTAAAGGAGCAACAGGATTTTCAATTGAATAAATACTTATTCATCACGCAAGCATATTATGAAGAACATTTTTTCCCATCACCCACACAAAAAACTTCTCCATGATAGCGCACGTCCAAGATCGTTCAAAATTTCATCCCTCCGCAGCCTCCCAACTGCCACCCCATACTCCACTCGGACCCTCTTGCATAATATAACCGACTTTATTCATGCGTCCGGCCCAAATCTGCATGGAAAGGTATCCTCCAAGCCGTACACCCTCGGATTAATGCACACCGCTTGCTTTTATTTTGTGCAAGACGTTAATGAATTTTCGAGAGGGTATGTTTGGATTCACTTTGGCCGGTTATTTTCGGATCTCTGTCAAATGTATGCAGGCGTTGCTTAATGGGATTAAGGGTTTTTATTTAAAAGACGTGTTAAATACGGGTGTGGTTAAAAAAGGGACAATCCCTTAAGCTCATTATTTAACTTAGTATTTAAATTACCCTTGATTTGAAAATTGACTCAGACTGAAGTTGAGTTTATCTAAAATTGAAACATAATTCTGGATAATTATGGATCATGTTTAATCACATGTTGAATTAAAGGCGTAAATTATTACATGAGGCCATAGATTTCGGAGGAACTGCCTGTTTGTAGATATTGCATCAAGAGCTTTGTTATGAAGCGAACATTGCAGAACCAGTGTTGTGAGGTTCTAGCGGGCCGCTGTCCCACTGCTTCGACAAGGTCAAACTCGCTACGCCCAAATCGGCATCTTTAACAGCTCCTTAAAAATTCTTCTTGACTTCCGAGTGTCTTTATCTGTTTAAATGTGACATTGTAATGATGAATACAAGTCCCAAATTCGACAAATTACACCCACAAAGACAGGCAGAATTTTTTACATTTTTTTCAAGTTTCGCATCCACCATTTTTTACCCTTTCTTCAATCTTCCTCTATAGACTTCCTGGTGTCTTTGTCTGTTCAAATGTGACATTATAATGATGAAAACAACGCCCAAATTCGACAAATTAAACCCTCAAAGGCAGGCTGAATCTTTTACATTTTTTTTTCAAGTTTTGCATCCACCATTTTTCATCCTTTTTTCAATCTTCCTCTATATAGACTTCCGAGTGTCTTTATCTGTTCAAATGTGACACTGTAATGATGAAAACAAGTCCTAAATTCGACAAATTACACCCTGAAAGGCAGGCTGAATTTTTTACTTTTTTTTTCCAAGTGGCGCATCCACCATTTTTCATCCTTTTTTCAATCTTCCTTTATAAACTTTCTAGTGTCTTTATCTGTGTAAATGTGACACTGTAATGATAAAGACAAATCAAATTCGACAAATTATATCCACAAAGACAGGCTGTATTTTTTTTTCTTGTTTCGCATCCACCATTTTTTACCCTTTCTTCAATCTTCCTCTATAGACTTCCAAGTGTCTTTGTCTGTTCAAATGTGACATTGTAATGACGAAAACAACGCCCAAATTCGACAAATTAAACCCTCATAGGCAGGCTGAATCTTTTAATTTTTTTTTTCAAGTTTCGCATCCACCATTTTTGATTCTTTTTTCCATCTTCGTCTATAGACTTTCGGGTGTCTTTATTTGTTCAAATGTGACTTTGTAATGATGAAAACAAGTCCCAAATTCGACAAATTACACTCTCAAAGGCAGGCTGAATTTTTTAAATTTTTTTCAAGTGGCGCATCCACCATTTTTCATCCTTTATTCAATCTTCCTCTATATAGACTGCCGAGTGTCTTTATCTGTTCAAGTGTGACACTGTTATGATGAAAACAAGTCCTAAATTCGACAAATTACACCCTGAAAGGCAGGCTGAATTTTTAACTTTTTTTTTCCAAGTGGCGCATCCACCATTTTTCATCCTTTTTTCAATCTTCCTCTATAAACGTCCTAGTGTCTTTATCTGTTTAAATATGACACTGTAATGATAAAGACAAGTCCCAAATTCGACAAATTACACCCTCAAAGGCAGGCTGAATTTTTTACATTTTTTTCAAGTTTCGCATCCACCATTTTTTACCCTTTCTTCAATCCTCCTCTATAGACTTCCGGGTGTCTTTGTCTGTTCAAATGTGACATTGTAATGATGAAAACAACGCCCAAATTTTACAAATTAAACCCTCAAAGGCAGGCTGAATCTTTTACATTTTTTTTTTCAAGTTTCGCATCCACCATTTTTCATCCTTTTTTCAATCTTCCTCTATAGACTTCCGGGCGTCTTTGTCTGTTCAAATGTGACATTGTAATGATGAAAACAACGCCCAAATTCGACAAATTAAACCCTCAAAGGCAGGCTGAATTTTTTTTACATTTTTTTCAAGTGGCGCATCCACCATTTTCGCCCTTTCTTCAATCTTCCTCTATAAACTTCCGAGTGTTTTTAGCTGTTCAAATGTGTCTTTGTAGTGATTAAAACAAGTCCCAAAAATGACAAATTACACCCTCAGACAGGCTGAATTTTTTATTAATTTTTTTTTTTCAAGTTTCGCATCCACCATTTTTCACCCTTTGTTCAATCTTTCTCTATAGACTTCTGGGTGTCTTTGTCTGTTAAAATATGACATTGTAATCATGAAAACAACGCCCAAATTCGACAAATTACACACTCAAAGGCGGGCTGAATCTTTTACTTTTTTTTGAAGTTTCACATCCACCATTTTTCATCCTTTTTTTCAATCTTCCTCTATAGACTTCCGAGTGTCTTTATTTGTTCAAATGTGACTTTGTAATGATGAAAACAAGTCCCAAATTCGACAAATTACACCCTCAGAGAGGCAAAATATATATATATTTTTTTTCAAGTGACGCATCCACCATTTTCGCCCTTGCTTCAATCTTCCTCTATAGACTTCCGAGTGTTTTTATCTTTTCAAATTTGACATTGTAATGATGAAAACAAGTCCCAAATTCTACAAATTACACCCTCAAACGCAGGCTGAATTTTATACATTTTTTTTTCAAGTTTTGCATCCACCATTTTTCATCCTTTTTTCAATCTTCCTCTATATAGACTGCCGAGTGTCTTTATCTGTTCAAATGTGACACTGTAATGATGAAAACAAGTCCTAAATTCGACAAATTACAGCCTGAAAGGCAGGCTGAATTTTTTATTAATTTTTTTTTCAAGTGGCGCATCCACCATTTTTCACCCTTTGTTCAATCTTTCTCTATAGACTTCTGGGTGTCTTTGTCTGTTCAAATGTGACATTGTAATCATGAAAACAACGCCCAAATTCGACAAATTACACACTCAAAGGCGGGCTGAATCTTTTACTTTTTTTTGAAGTTTCACATCCACCATTTTTCATCCTTTTTTTTCAATCTTCCTCTATAGACTTCCGAGTGTCTTTATTTGTTCAAATGTGACTTTGTAATGATTAAAACAAGTCCCAAATTTGACAAATTACACCCTCAAAGGCAGGCTGAATTTTTTATTAATTTTTTTTTTCAAGTGACGCATCCACCATTTTCGCCCTTTCTTCAATCTTCCTCTATAGACTTCCGAGTGTTTTTATCTTTTCAAATTTGACATTGTAATGATGAAAACAAGTCCCAAATTCTACAAATTACACCCTCAAAGGCAGGCTGAATTTTTTACATTTTTTTTTTCAAGTTTTGCATCCACCATTTTTCATCCTTTTTTCAATCTTCCTCTACAAACGTCCTAGTGTCTTTATCTGTTTAAATGTGACACTGTAATGATAAAGACAAGTCCCAAATTCGACAAATTGCACCCTCAAAGGCAGGCTGAATTTTTTAAATTTTTTTCAAGTTTTGCATCCACCATTTTTCATTCTTTTTTCAATCTTCCTCTATATAGACTTCCGAGTGTCTTTATCTGTTCAAATGTGACACTGTAATGATGAAAACAAGTCCTAAATTCGACAAATTACACCCTGAAAGGCAGGCTGAATTTTTTACTTTTTTTTCCAACTGGCGCATCCACCATTTTTCATCCTTTTTTCAATCTTTCTCTATAAACGTCCTAGTGTCTTTATCTGTTTAAATATGACACTGTAATGATAAAGACAAGTCCCAAATTCGACAAATTACACCCTCAAAGGCAGGCTGAATTTTTTACATTTTTTTCAAGTTTCGCATCCACCAGTTTTCACCCTTTCTTCAATCCTCCTCTATAGACTTCCGGGTGTCTTTGTCTGTTCAAATCTGACATTGTAATGATGAAAACAACGCCCAAATTTTACAAATTAAACCCTCAAAGGCAGGCTGAATCTTTTACATTTTTTTTTTTCAAGTTTCGCATCCACCATTTTTCATCTTTTTTTCAATCTTCCTCTATAGACTTCTGAGTGTCTTTATCTGTGCAAATGTGACAATTATGAAGACAAGTCCCAAATTCGACAAATTACCCTCTCGAAGGCAGGCAATTTTTTTTTTTTTTTTAAGTTTCGCATACACCATTTTTCATCCTTTCTTCAATCTTCCTCTATAGACTTCCGGGCGTCTTTGTCTGTTCAAATGTGACATTGTAATGATGAAAACAACGCCCAAATTCGACAAATTAAACCCTCAAAGGCAGGCTGAATTTTTTTTACATTTTTTTCAAGTGGCGCATCCACCATTTTCGCCCTTTCTTCAATCTTCCTCTATAAACTTCCGAGTGTTTTTAGCTGTTCAAATGTGTCTTTGTAGTGATTAAAACAAGTCCCAAAAATGACAAATTACACCCTCAGACAGGCTGAATTTTTTATTATTTTTTTTTTCAAGTTTCGCATCCACCATTTTTCACCCTTTGTTCAATCTTTCTCTATAGACTTCTGGGTGTCTTTGTCTGTTAAAATATGACATTGTAATCATGAAAACAACGCCCAAATTCGACAAATTACACACTCAAAGGCGGGCTGAATCTTTTACTTTTTTTTTGAAGTTTCACATCCACCATTTTTCATCCTTTTTTTCAATCTTCCTCTATAGACTTCCGAGTGTCTTTATTTGTTCAAATGTGACTTTGTAATGATGAAAACAAGTCCCAAATTCGACAAATTACACCCTCAGAGAGGCAAAATATATATATATTTTTTTCAAGTGACGCATCCACCATTTTCGCCCTTTCTTCAATCTTCCTCTATAGACTTCCGAGTGTTTTTATCTTTTCAAATTTGACATTGCAATGATGAAAACAAGTCCCAAATTCTACAAATTACACCCTCAAACGCAGGCTGAATTTTTTACATTTTTTTTTCAAGTTTTGCATCCACCATTTTTCATCCTTTTTTCAATCTTCCTCTATATAGACTGCCGAGTGTCTTTATCTGTTCAAATGTGACACTGTAATGATGAAAACAAGTCCTAAATTCGACAAATTACAGCCTGAAAGGCAGGCTGAATTTTTTACTTTTTTTTTCAAGTGGCGCATCCACCATTTTTCATCCTTTTTTCAATCTTCCTCTACAAACGTCCTAGTGTCTTTATCTGTTTAAATGTGACACTGTAATGATAAAGACAAGTCCCAAATTCGACAAATTGCACCTTCAAAGGCAGGCTGAATTTTTTAAATTTTTTTCAAGTTTTGCATCCACCATTTTTCATCCTTTTTTCAATCTTCCTCTATATAGACTTCCGAGTGTCTTTATCTGTTCAAATGTGACACTGTAATGATGAAAACAAGTCCTAAATTCGACAAATTACACCCTGAAAGGCAGGCTGAATTTTTTACTTTTTTTTTCCAAGTGGCGCATCCACCATTTTTCATCCTTTTTTCAATCTTTCTCTATAAACGTCCTAGTGTCTTTATCTGTTTAAATATGACACTGTAATGATAAAGACAAGTCCCAAATTCGACAAATTACACCCTCAAAGGCAGGCTGAATTTTTTACATTTTTTTCAAGTTTCGCATCCACCAGTTTTCACCCTTTCTTCAATCCTCCTCTATAGACTTCCGGGTGTCTTTGTCTGTTCAAATCTGACATTGTAATGATGAAAACAACGCCCAAATTTTACAAATTAAACCCTCAAAGGCAGGCTGAATCTTTTACATTTTTTTTTTTCAAGTTTCGCATCCACCATTTTTCATCCTTTTTTCAATCTTCCTCTATAGACTTCTGAGTGTCTTTATCTGTGCAAATGTGACATTGTAATTATGAAGACAAGTCCCAAATTCGACAAATTACCCTCTCGAAGGCAGGCAATTTTTTATATTTTTTTTTAAGTTTCGCATACACCATTTTTCATCCTTTCTTCAATCTTCCTCTATAGACTTCCGGGCGTCTTTGTCTGTTCAATTGTGACATTGTAATGATGAAAACAACGCCCAAATTCAACAAATTAAACCCTCAAAGGCAGGCTGAATTTTTTACATTTTTTTCAAGTGGCGCATCCACCATTTTCGCTCTTTCTGCCATCTTCCTCTATAGACTTCCGAGTGTCTTTATTTGTTCAAATGTGACTTTGTAATGATGAAAACAAGTCCCAAATTCGACAAATTACACCCTCAAAGACAGGATGAATTTTTTACAATTTTTTCAAGTGGCGCATCCACCATTTTTTACCTTTTGTTCAATCTTCGTCTACTGACTTTCGGGTGTCTTTATATTTTCAAATGTGACATTGTAATGATGAAAACAAGCCCCAATTTCGACAAATTACACTCTCAAGGGCAGGCTGATTCTTTTAAATTTTTTTTTCAAGTTTCGCATCCACCATTTTTTACCCTTTGTTCAATCTTCCTCTATACAATTTCGGGTGTGTTTGTGTGTTCGGAATGATACTTTCACCATTGTAACCGTTGCTTATGCAACTTTCCGGAAGTTCCTACGTTCACCCCAAGCCACCGCCCTTGTCACCGCGGGCCGCCCCCTCCGCGCCGAATCATTGAAGTGTCCAGGAAAAATACTTTCAATCATCGGATTGGAATGGGACTTACATAATTTTGAACAGCAAGGAGGCGCGCTCCGGACCTCGCCATCCCGGAATCGCTACATTGCCCGGAGCCGCTGCCATTCCGTCGGGAAGATTAGGTTAGTGAAGACGGTGGTGTTGTAGTTAAACTGTATATAGACTTCTTAGTAAAGACTGTCACACCGTACTCCGGTGTAGCTACCCGCGGTCCCGAGGGGCATACCACGCAAAAAAAATGGCGCGCGAGGCTTGAGACCCTAGTAAGCGTCACAGTAACCTAGTTACATAGTCTTTCTTAATCTAATCAACATAGTTACTTTTAGTCACGTTCATGCAATCGTCCTTCAGACTCTTGAATGTTAGTAAAAGATAACTCCAATATCGCCTACCATAAAGATATTTCAAGCCCGGATCTTAGAACTAGTTCTAAGGTTTCCTCGAAAATTCCACTGACGGCCATAACAACAAGCCCGAACTAAATGGACCGCTAAATATTCCCATATGGGAATCGGCACTGTTCAGGTATTTACGTTCCCCGTCGGCTGTGCAAACGGGGAATCCCTCGGAGGTTTGTCGGCGCGAAATGCAAGAACAATACACGTTTAGATGTTATTACCGGTCCGAGCTTTGAATTTACGCCATTTTACTAACGTACACGGAGATATCTGGGCTAATCCCCCATGGGTGCACGCCGCATTAATTAATTGTGTGTCCAGTTGGCGACACAAAAGGCTTGTCAGAGCCTGTTGTTTCGGGTTAATTATAATAGACCGGCCAACGACCACTTTATTATTTAATGGCGCACGTCCGAGAGTGCAGGAAGTTGCAGGTTTTCGACAGTTCAGGGACGCCGGTGTTGTCGACCCAAATTAAGAATTAACTATTTGTTCGAATTTTGTGTGCGCTTAAAACTGCAATTTTGTTTTTGTTGTAATCGGGGGCCAACGACAGAATTGCTGTTTGATAATACCGCTCAAAATAGAACAATTGTGCTTGAAAATTTTATTCGCTAAATTGCGGTAAATACCATTTGTTTTAGTTTGTTTGCAACAAACAATGCATCATATACCCGTAGTGAAATATTTGGAAAATTACGTTATTACGGGTTAGCGCATCCACCATTTAGTTCCGACATTCTGTTACATGCATATGCAGTTATTGTTTACAACTGCTCCATTGTTATTGAATCACTAATTGCTACGTAATGTGTGGTTATGTACGAAATATGTCGAAATATATACAATTTATGGATGGCATGTTTCGTGATATTTATTAAAAAATACGCCTTCTTATCCCACTTCTGAAAATTGAAAATGCCTTCCAACTCTGGAATTGACAGATACTACCACTGCAAATAAAACTGTTGTATTTCAGTATTCCTTAAAGACATGGTCATCGGACAGTTGGACCATCAGACCATGAAAATTATACCACCACATTCAGCAGTGTCTTTATTGTGAAATCTGTTTCGGTATAAATTTAGTTTTGCTTTACGGCTGTTGTAAGTTTGCACAATGTCCGTTTGCACTAACCAAACTCCCAGTTTATCCAAATTTGTTTTGTTGCAATGCGCTGGCTTACCCTAGATTTGCATTGTGTAGTTCCTAGGATATTTTAGAAACTGCGTATATTGCGCCTCAGAAAATCCTACACAGAAAATGGTCCTGGTTTTCTCATTGATGTTATATTGTGTTTAAAGTAAGGGATAGGTATCGACGGGCGAGGAGTAATAAATGTAATAACAAATCTTAAAGGAAATTAACTATAGAAATCAACTAGAAAACAAGATCTACAGGAAGAAAAGAGATAAATGTAAATGACAAAATAAAAAGAATCAAAAAAGGAAAGCAGATAGTTAGAAGAAAATGTGGAAACTTTATAAAACAAACAGAAAAAGAAAACCATTGGAATAGTCAGTTAATGCGTACTATAAATATACAGTTAACTAATTAAAAGAAACAATATCTAGCAAAGTTAAAATTAAAATGGAAAAAATGCAAATAGATTACTTTTGAGAGATCAAGATCTGTCTATTTCACCCAACCCCAATGTACCTTGTATTTCTAAATGAAAACTAATCATACCTCAACGATCCTTCCTCAAATCCCCTAACGGGCTACGCCGGGAATTCTCCGCAGGGTCTCGTTTTATAGTTTTAATAAACAATTCCCGAACGAAAGAGGACGTGAGACCACTCCGATAACAGCCAGTGGAAGTCAAGAGAAGACCTGTCGGCGCCGGTGGAAGTGGCGGCATCTCGCTTTGCACTTTCACCTCACTGTCTACGCACATTCTAAGCCGTTACAGTTTACTACAACAACAATTATCTTGCGCTTTCTTTTTACTCTTCTTATTCTCACTTAAAGAGCCCAAAATTTACGCGTATATTTTCTGGCATTCAATGCTGATCTGAAATTTTATTTCCCTCCTCTGCTATTTCATTAATTAATTTCTGTTCATTTAGTACTTGTTCGGTCATCTAGATACATTTGTGTTCCTCTTAGTCTTTTGTCTTTTCTGTCATAAATTCGATGTTTTCATTCCAGATCTGCATTTTAACAATGATTTATGGCTTCCTGTTTCTTGGTTTTATTGTATGTATGGTTAGTAAGCCTGATGAAGAAAGAAAGCAGAAACAGGTCGTTTAGCCAGGGAAATTTAGCTACATTCCTGGAAGAAGGGAAAAAAGGAAACGAACAGGGGAGGGCGGAACAGGAAGACAAAAATGGAGAAGAAGAAAAGATTTACAGTAAGTAAAATAACGGTAAGATCGCCAGAAGCAGATAAGAGAATTTACTGTGAAATGGAGAGAATCATGGACAAGTTAGAAGAAATACATAAGATACTTAGAGAGAACCAAGAAATTAAGAGAGGGATTGAAAGACAAAGAGAAGAATTTATTGAGAAAGAAAAGAGATGGAACGACGGAAAGAGAAAGAAAGACAGAGAGTGTAACACAGCTGGAATGCAAAGTGTATTATTATTAGGAAAGAAGAAGCAGGAAGAACAATATTGTGACAACAGAATGGGGTGGGGAAAGGAAAGTAAACAACAGGCCAAAGAGGACTTCCTGAGAAAAAATGTAGGAGAGCTGGATTTACAGAGAAAGAAAAGAATAGGCAACTAAGCGAACAAAAGGGAAACAAAGAAACCCAAACAATGACCTTACAAAGCAAGAAAGTTACAGAAGAAATTATGAGGTATAGCGAACGAAGCACAGGCAGACGGGAAAGAAGTAAGAGTGGGAAAACAGGAAATTAACAATAGACGGGGTTCACTGGAGATGGAATGAAACGAGAAAGAGACTAGAGGTTTTCCAGTGGGAAGAAGAAGGGGTGAGGAAGAAAGTGGAGACGACGGCAAAGGAAAAAGGACAAAGAAACAAAGAAAGGGCAAGGCTGTGGGCACTATTTTGGAAGGTAACGGGACTAAGAAAAAAAAGAAGGAGACTTCTGGGACTATGTGAACCAATTCTAGATGATGGGTTTAACAGAAAAACTGCTACTAAAAGAATTCATGTGGGAATGTGGGGGATCAGAAGTGGAAAGAAGAAAGGAAGAGCGGCCGGGGGAACAATAACGCGGGGAAAAAAGGAATAAAGGAGCAAAATTAAAATAAGGGAGAAGATGAAGGATACATGGTGAGAAACATACATATAGGCCATACATGGATGCAAATAGTGACAGTATATAGCAAAGAGATGAAGACAATAAGCAAGTTGGAAGAAACATTAAAAGACAACAAAGAAGAATGTAGGGAGGTTTCAACGGGAGCATCGGAGAGGACCCAGGGATTGGAAGGAAGAGAGAGGGCTTGGAAAAATATAATCCAAAGACAAGGTAGGAAATGCGGAGGAGAAAAAACTGATGGAATGGATAGAGGAAAAAGGGTGGGAGGTGTTGAACGGAAATAAACAAGGGAACGAAAAAGGAGAATGGATCTACATAGGCGGCGGAGGAAAAATACACTACAGAATAGTAAACGAAGAAGCATGGGTAGAAGTAGAAGAATTCAGAGTAGGGGAAAGAACGGAGTCACATCATCTGCCTATAGAAGTAAGTATAGGAAGAGGGAGACAAGAGAAGAGAGGGGAAAAAAAGGAACAGAGGAAACGCAGAAGAGAGTGATGATCAAAATATGGGACGAACAAGTGGAATAGTGGGTACAAGAGGAAACTAAAAAAGGCAAGATTCGAAGAACAACAATAGGGAAAATGGAGAAAGACTTGAAAGCAATATTAGAAGAAGCAGCGACAAAAAGAGCAATAACAATAAATGGCAGAAGATGAAAAAAGAAAAATAAATGGTGGGAGAATGAGAACAATCGAAAAACGAAACACTGAAGGAGCTAAGAGAATGGAAAAGGATGAAAACAAACAGAAGCGGCTTTCTAAACGCGAAAAGAAGATACAGAGAGGCAGAAGAAGGAGAAGAAAGAAGTGCATATAAAGGCTGTAAGAACAGAGAAGGGGGCATAGAACTATATCAATAGAGAGAGTAAGAATAAAGAAACAGTGTGTGAGGAGATAACTATGAATGAGTTCTAGTTGAGGTAATGAATGGGGTTTGGAGAGGAGAGATATTCTCGGCAGGGTGGATAGAGGGAGTATAATACGCCCGATTAAAAAAATAAATAAGAAAAGTAAGGTGGACAACTACCGTGGATTAACTTTGCTAAACACTGGGATAAGTTGTATGGGTCAATTCTGAATGAAAAGATGATGGGAGAGATCAAGGTAAATGGAGCAATACGAGACAGTCAATAAGGGTTTAGAGAGGGAAGGATACAATGGATAATGTATACATCTTGGACCACTTAACAAAGAGGGAATTAAAGAAGAAAGGGGGAGTTCTATGTATTATTCGTAGACTTTAAGGCGGCTTTCGACAAGGTGGATAGAGAGAGGATGTTGGAGTTTCTAGAAGAGAGAGATAGAGAGAGAGAGGTAAATGAATGGCTGGTAAGAAGGTGGAGGAGATATACGAAAGGACAAAAAGTAAAGAAGTAGTGGAGTGGGAAAGTGAACGGTTTGTGACAACAAAGGGAGTGGGGCAACGATGATCATCGCTCAGCCCCTTTGTTGTTCACGATGTAAGTGGCAGATATGGATGGAACGTTAGAGACAGCGCAAGCAGGGGGTGTGTAGTAGGTAGAGTGAAAGTGTGTTTGAGGGGGATGTGGTAATGGTGGCAAAGAGTGAAAGACAGCAGAGGTTTTGGAATGGAAAGAACAAGAGTAGATAGAGAGGGTGCAATAGAAATATCTGAGGTGGCTGCTAGGGGTGGATGGAGAATCGTCAAGGCACATAGTGAGAGAAGAATGCAAAAGGAATAGGTTGAGAGTAAAAGCGGGCAAAAGAGCGGTCAAGTTCGAAGACAGGATGGAAGTAAGGGGAGAATGCAGGATACTGAATGAGTGCTGGAGAGAAAAGAAGAAGAAATAGACTCTGAGAGAAAGAGGCATGTGGATGAATGTACAACTCAGCGAAAGGGACAAAGATTCCATATCTATAATAAGAAAGAAGGACCGGAATCAGATAGTCCAGGTACAACTGGTAGTACGAGAGATGTATGTTTGAGGAAACACCGAAATTTTTGAAGAGGGGACGGAAAGAAAGATGATAACGATGTTTAGGTGCTTAGATGAAGACAGGGAGAATATGTATTGGTGGGAAGAGGAAGGAGGAAGAAGGTGTAGAATGTGCTATGACGAGAGAGACAATTGAACACATGTGAAATGAGTGTAGTGAGATCAGAGAAAGAGATAGAAAGGAAAGAGGCAATATTGAATGTAGAAGGAAGAGAAGGGAAATAAAATGAAAAGTATGGAAGAAGAGGAGGCAGAAGGCAGAAGAGGAATCGGAAAGCCCGTGTTGCAAACAAATATTTTTTTTAAACAAGAAGAATGTTCTTAAATTTTAAATAATTTTTTATATTCTTTAAGGGCTGATGATGGCAGAAATGTTCTGCCGAAAGATGTTCCATTAGTAATTTTACAGTTATTAAAGTTTGTGGAGTTCGACTTAGATATATTTAAATTTTTATTTAAATATTTTTTTATTACATATATTAATATCAATAGAGAGAGTAAGAAAAAAGAAACAGTGAGTGAGGAGAAAACGATGAACGAGTGGGACAAATACTTCATGAGGGTGAAGGGGTAAAAAGAAAAAGAGAAAACAGACATCAACAGGAAAAGTAACCAAATAGGTAGTACCAGAAGGAGAAGAAATCAAGCTGGAAGAGAAGGATAGGCAAGTGAAGAGGCCGGGGAGGGAGGAAATGAGTCGCTGGTGAATTGGACGAGAAGAGTGCTAGAGAGACTGTTTGAGGTAAAAATGGAGTAATTTGAGGCAACCAATAAGGATTTAGAGAGGGGAGGGAAACAATGGATAATAATGTATCCATCTTGGACCACTTTACAAAGAAAGAAAGAAAAATAACGCAGGAATGGGTACGCGAGCAAAGAAATAGAGACTGATAGAAAGAGGCATGTGTATTAATGTGGAACTGATTGAAAGGGACAAAGATACGGACAAACAAGAAAGAATGAAGAAAAGAGAGTCCAGGTACAATTGGTAGTACGAGAGATAATTATGTTTGAGGAAATACCGAAGTATTCGAAGCCATTCTCTCATGATAACTTGGTTGTATAATCTGTATTCTGTCATATTTCCACAACTTTAGAGCAGAAAATTTGAATTTCTACCATTATCTTAGTGGGTATTACCTTCAATTGTCATTATCCTGTTGTTGTGTCAGATACCACACCCGAAAAATTTTCCCTCTAAAGATTTTTCATCGAAAGCGTTAATACAATGGGGAAACATCGAAAAAGGAACCGCTCAAGGTCTGTTTCTGACTCAGAAGGTGATATTGACGAACTTCTTCACAGAGCAAATAAGAAACTTGATAAATTGAGAACGTGCAGCGCAAGAGAGGAAAGTGCTTCTAAAGAAGACACCCAAAACTTTTCAGCTATAGAGACATCTTCACAAATGAGTAGGTGTCCTTTGCAAGCCGGCCCTATTGGGCGTGGCTGCTTGTTTCATGAATTCATGACATGAGAATTATTGCTACATATTCGGCTCTATTAGGCCGGATGTATCAACAGAAACATGCTCTTCAGGTGAAGGAAAACTCACTTATCCGCTTTATTAAGCGCTTTTTCTCTATTGGGCCTAACTGACAAATTGAGAAAACAATAGCGTGCACGCTGCGCCACCCAAAACGTTTAATAGGAACGACATAGGAACATCTTCTCGAATGGGTCTGTATCCTTTGCAAGCCGGCCCTATTGGGCGTCCCTGAATGAATGATGACATTAGAATTATTGCTATATACTCGACTCTGTTGCGCTGGATATATCATTAGAAGCATGTTTTTTAGGTGAAGAAAACCTCACTTAATCGCTTTATTAACCGCTTTGGCTCTATTGGGCCTAACTTCCCTGAATTTATAAGCAATAGCTTCTGTTTGCTACAATTTGTAGTTTCCAATATTCTCATGGAATTCTTTTATTCAGGTTTTTACAATTTCGCAGATCCCATGACTGCGCGAGACTCACCTATGGGGAGGGACAGTCTGTGGACATTATCCCTCGTTTACCACTGGAAGTTCTTCAAGCTCTATAGCTTCTGCTCAAATATCCCCTACTATCAAATTTCCTAGCCCTGGAAGCTCCTCCTATCAATATATTCATGTTAAAAAAGTTGTTGATAGTCCAACCATCCAAAGAGACGAGCGACTCGTCAATAAATAGCGCCAACTTACACAGCTTGTTACCACGGAGGTGAGGGGAAAGCAGATCTGGAACTTATTTCTTGTCTGAGTGACGCGGGAAGATTGGTCACTGGCCCTCATTATGGTTACGCCGTAACCTGATTGTTAGCTACAATAGTATGAATAAAGAAGCTTACGGAAGCTCCAGTAGGCGATGTGTTGGCCTATTGGCTCGACCGTCGTCCCCGAGAAGAAGACTGGAGAACTCAAAAAGTAAGAGAAACATGTGCAGGTAGTCTAGCAGATTACTTTCATACCTAGACAAGCATTTTTTTGTAAAAGAACCTTTTCAGAAAGTAGTTCCTACAAAATCTAATTGGTCTTCTTCAGATAAATATGAAATCAGGGAAGCTATTAAACTTCTATTGACCATTGGAGCTATTTCCGAATCGGCGTACGAAACGGAGGAATTTATTTCCCCTGTTTTTCTTGTGAACAAGTCTTATGGGTCTAGGAGTTTTATATTAAATCTTAAAGAGACTAAACAAGTTCTTGACTCCTCAGCATTTTAGACTAGAGGATGGAACAATTGTGCTAAAACTAATTTTTCATGAGTGTTGGTGCCTATATCTCCAACAGATAAAAAATATTTGAAGTTTATATTTGATGGAAAACTTTTTCATTTTAACTATCTACCCTTTGGTCTATGTACAGCGCCTTTCGTTTTCACCAAGATAATGAAACCATTGTTAGCTCATTTAAGGTCAAGAGGCTTTTTATCAGTATCTTACCTGGATGACTTTTCTAATTGGGAAATCTAGCGAGCAAACGATGTATAATATAAATCAGACTATCTATCTACTGAGCTAGCTAGGCTTCATAATAAATATAGAAAAAAGAACGATAGTCCCGTCGCAGTCTTGCAAATTCTTGGGTTCCACTTTTGAATCACACAAAATGCGACTGCCTTGGGAAAGGATTGTCAAAATAGAATTTTTAATCCAAAAATTTTCACGTGTCCAGCAATAAAATATAGCTGGCTCTACACTAAAAGGTTAGAACGCCATAAAGCTCTCGCTCTACAAAATTCGGGGTTTTCATATAACACCAAGATGAGAATTCATACCGAGGTCACAAAAGACCTGAAGTGGTGGAGAGGTAACACAAGAGGTTATAACACTGTTAGAAGGCGAAACTTTCTTCTGGAAACTTTTACGGACCCTAGCAGAACGGGTTGGGGTGCATCTTTCAAGGGCGACACAGAATTGCTAGCCGCACTCTTCGGCCTCAAATGCTTTGCTAAAGACGGGGGGAACGAGATTTCCTAAGGTAAATAGTCTAGCCAGAGACATTTGGAAATGGTGTGAATAGAGGAACATATTATGGATATTTGCGTCGTATATATAAGATCCAGCGAAAATACACAGATTGTATATCAATCGCGACAAGAGAGGAAAATTGACACGGAATTGTCGTTGCCGAGTCATGCTTTCGAGTTAATTACCAAACATTTTGGTTCTCCTGATTTGGATCTCTTTGCCTCTCGCTTGAACGCAAAATGCAACTCATATGTTTCCTGGACCAAAGATCCCGTTTTTTTTTAAAGGATGCTTTCACTTTGGGCTGGGAGAATTTCCTCTTCTATGCCTTCCCACCTTTTTCTATGGTTCTTCCGACTTTGAATAAGATTATTGCCGATAAGGCGACTGGCATAATGGTAGTGCCCCTGTGGACGGCACAACCTTGGTTTCCGTTATTCAAATCTTTGTTAATTAAGAAGCCTTTGGTACTAAAGCCAGATGATTACTTATTGCTATCTCCCTTTGACGGGTCATCCCATCCGCTAGCCAAAAATCGGCTCTCATCAGACAGGCATTGGCGTTAAAACGGAGTCCAGAATCTGCGTTAGACATACTTATGTGTTCACTCGTAGAAACTACTATCAAGCAGTACGATTCCGCCCTTGGATTATGGTGGGATTTCTGCTATAAACATAACACAAAATATCGAGCGATCAAGATAATTTGTAATGGAGTTATCCATGAATCCGAAAACGTATGTCGTGCACTTAAACTGCACTTATAAATTTCAAATAATGTGTCAATTGAAAGATAAAATGGTGGAAATTCTCAAACAGGATTTTATTGCCAACAAGACGAAACATTTTAAGGAAAATACATTTATTTCATTCAACTGTTATAATAAATGCTGAAAATGTTCTCCATTTTGGTGTAAGCACAAATGAGGCCTTCGTCTAACACATTGAATAACTTAACCTTGAGTAAATTATGAAGAGGTGTTCGGTAAATGGAATTTTTTAAATAAGGCCACAAAAAAGTCCGCAGGTGTTGAAAATAGCCAAGTGCCAATTCGTCTTCATGAAGTTCGTTAATAAAAGTTTCCAAAATCACTTGTTAGGCGAGTGCAGTTAGGTTACCTGGAGGCTTAAAAAATGTTTAGGTTTAAATAACGAATAATGAATGATTTACCTTCAAAAAATACTGGTCCTATTATACGTCATCGGCAAATTACTTCCGAAACACCAATTTTTTGCGGTTGTACTGGGGCCTCACATAAACATGTGGTTTTTCACTGCTCCAAATTCTCATATTTTGTGCATTAATGTATCCACTTAGATGAAACCATGCTTCATCTGAAAAGAACGTTTTCTCCAACAAATCATCGTCAAACGTGTTCAATAACCATTGACAATATGCAGCCCTTAATGGAAAATCATCTTGATGCAGTTCTTGTACACATGTTAATCCATACGGAGACAAAAGTAAATCTATTGCTTGACATGTGCCTATGACTATGATAAGTTCACTTGCTGTGCCAATTGCCGAATGGATGTTCTAGGGGCTTTTTCCATTACGTGCTGGACAATCTCAACGTTTTCTGGCGTTCTTTTATTTTTTGATCGATCACTTCCTGGTTTTCTTTCTAAAGTGGATGTTTGTCGAAACTGGGTAACACAACGATTTAATGTATTGGAGAAATTAGCATAATCGACGATATCATTGGGAGACTGCTCACGAAATTCTGTCCATGCATCTTATCCTTGTCCATTTCGAAAATACGACTCAACCATAAACGCTTTGTGTTCTAATGAAAATGCCATTTTTAAGCAGTGAACAAATGAAGTTCTTAAAACAATTGATTTTATAGAGTAGAGAGACTGTTTCACAAAAATAACACAAGAGGGATCAACAACGCAAGATACTGAAATTTGAGGTTAATGACTTTTGATGGCAGTGGTTCAAGTCACACCGCAGATCTGGCGAAAAATTGAAATTAACAATAAAAAAATAGGTTGTGGAGGCTACACTTTTTTCGCATCTGTTTAAAAATTTATTTCCTAAATTTTTTGAAACCTCAAAATTATTTTTTAAACTTCTTGAGTGACGTAACTTTAGATGCCACAATTAAGCATATCAATAGCGAAAGACACACGGATTCGAATTCATGGATGACTCGATTACAAATTAACTTGATCGCTCGATATTTGGAAGCGGTGCTCAGGAGATATTGTTGTTTCTGATTGATAGATTTGGAAAAGGGGCGAGCTACGCAACCTTAAACTTATCACGTTCAGCTGTTTCTTTAATTTCGACTGAAGATTTCTCGAGCGAACAACGAATTAGAAGGTTTTTTCGCGGTATTCATAACATCAGACCCTTTAGGCTGAAATATTCACACACTTGGAAGCAAAATAAGATTTTAGGATACTTGGAGACTACATACTTCAAACAAATCGCTCAGCTTACATTCTTTATACTTAAAGCTTGTTGCTCTTCTTGCCTTAGTGACCACCGTTTGCAGACGATCTCCCTCTTAAATATCGAGAATATTTTCTAAACCAAAGATGGAGTACAAATATTTGGGCCAGATAAGATAAAAACTTCAGGAAAAGGAAAATTATAACCATCTTTCCTTCTACAAGGAAAACCATAATATTTGCGCGGTTCATGCACTTATGACTTACATCCGCAGAACCAAGGACATTAGAGGTGATGCAGAAGATAGACTTTTCCTAACTTACGCGAAACCTTTTCAGTGCGTTTCAAAGCAAACATTAAGTAGATGGCTAAGGGAAGTGATGCGTCGAAGCGGGATCGACATTAATCTTTTTTGTCCACACTCCTCTAGACATGCTGCTACGTCAGCAGCCAAAAGAGGCGGAGCACCTATAGAAACCATCAGGACTATATCCAGCTGGTCAAATAATTCTATTTTCGTAAAATTCTATAACCGACCAAGCATAGATAGATCAGAATTTATCTCTGCGATCATGAAACGGAAGAATTTTCATACAGCATTCTAAACTTGTCGTCACTTGTCTTCATCCTAATAAGGTTATGTTTACTCTTGACTCCTTTTCTCGTCAAGGATCATGATCCAGATTACCCCATAAAATCGCGACCATCTCTAAACATCTATACAACCAAGTTAATCATGAGAGAATTGCGGCGAAGCATAATTAATTGATTAAATGAACTTACCATGAAATTTAATCCTAATTATGCGAGCCGCCATTCTCTCATGATTACCACCCTCCCTAACCCATTGTTATTCAAACTTCCCCAAAAGGTCGCAACGAACTCTAAAATAATGAAATTGAAGGTAGTACCCACTAAGATAATGGTAGAAATTCAATTTTTCTACTCTAAAGTTGTGGAAATCTGACAGAATACAGATTATACAACCAAGTAATCATGAGAGAATGGCGGCTCGCATAATTAGGGTTAAATTTTACGGTAAGTTCATTTAATCAATTAAGAAAGAAAGATGATAGCGATGTTTAGGTGCGGAGATGAAGACAGGGAGAATAGGTATTGGAAGAGGGAGGAAGAAGGTATATATAATGTGCTGTGAGGAGAGAGAGACGACTGAACATAATGTGGAATGAATGTAGTGAGATGAGAGAAAGAGATCGAAAGGAAAGAGAGGCAATACTGAATGTAGATGGATGAAAAGGTGTGGAAGTGGAGCCAGAAGGGAGAAGAGGAATCACTTGCACTGCGCTAAATTCAAACATGTCATTACTGCAACGATAGCGACAACTAAACAGTTTCAGTTATTTTCACTTCCATTTTTGTATTTTACTGTCGTAAAGTATATGATTATTCGGTTTATGGTCGGTTTATTTACTTTCGGATAGCTATCTGGTAAATTATCATGTAATAGGTGCGATTATGTATTTGGACCCGGTAAAAATTTTAACCACTAAATCTGTAAAGCTGGTTAGATAATTTCGCCGTTTTTATGCTAACGACCCGTTAAAATTGCACAATTCTGGTTAAAATTACAGGCTACTATAGTTGCCTCAAACGTTATTGTACACTGAAGCTATCTAGACGACCAGCGAAGTCGTAAGCTTTGTTTCTATGCTTTAAACCAGTTTGCCAGGGTAATTGAATCACTGAGTGATTTCTCGCTGGTGTCGGCAAGCAGGAGCGGCTTATTTTTTTAAATTATTTTAACAGATATCATTGAATAAAACTTTTTATCATTCATTTGTTGTTATTATTATTATTAATTATTTGTTATCACTGGTTGTGTCATGTCAATAAATACTTGAATTGTTCGGCCCGCTTGCAAATTAATTTATTTCGTCCCTGTATCATATGCAGATGCACCTGCATGGATGAAGACAGGCAGGTTCTTTGCGACGCAAAACCAGTATCGTATTCAAATGTTTTTCAATTCTGAAGCCATCACAAATTAACTGGTCTATTTTTTTGGAAGCGTGCCACAAGGAAAACAAAACATTTTAGCCTCAGGCGTGCCTTAGAAATCATACCTATACTATACCAAGGATGCCTTTAATTTGTCACGTTTGTCAGCAATTTAACGCGTGTGTGAAGTCGATACCCTGGAAACGAGGAAATCCTCCAATCAGCTTTACAGATTAGTCCTGTTAAAATTTTGAACGGGTGCAAATACAAACTCGCCCCTATTATTGCTTTATTGTTAGTTTACTTTGCTTTGAACCCTTTTTGTTTTGTCCCTCTTCTTTATAGCTATAGTTTATTAGCTGTTCTTGTAGTTCTCTTGAATATTCCTCGGTTATATAAATGTGTGTTCTTTGAATTTACCTTTTTCTAGCATATTTTTGCTTTTTGGTTTTTAATTACATCTTTATAGGTCAATTTTATTGTATGTATTTAATTTTCATTTTTTCTTTCTCCATTACTTCAATTCTGTTTTCTTGGTGATTTATTACATTTCCCATTTTTGGGTTCTCGATTTTCAATTTTTCATTTTTCTTGTTCCAGACAGATGCTGTTTAATTTCACGACTATTCTTGCGTTACTGCTTTCGATCCCATTTAATTTATACAATACTTCCTGCATTTTGGAATTCACCCTGTGCTTTGATTTACGATTATCACAAGGCTTGTTTCATTCCCAAAGTTTCTCTTTAATCCGCCTCTGTTATTTGTTTATACTTCAGCCTTCATTTTCAATTATCTTAATATGTATTTCTACTCTTCACAGTCGGGACATAACGCCTCTTGGAAATTGACTATTAATTGAAATTTTTATTTAGCAGCGGTACTTTGTGAAGACATGTCCTTGATTACTCAAATTGGCACACACAGGTCAAACATCAAATTAAACCTCTTTGAATGAATACACTAGTTGTTAAACCGTAAATTTTTTATAATAAAGTATGCTACAATAGAAAGACTGTTAGTCACGTCATAAATGTGGTTGGTAAAGTTTGGTATCAATTTAGAAAATTATGTGGGGAGTGATATCGAGTTTATTGAAAGAGGAAGTCAGCAAACATAACCTTTCCTCTTCTATCTTACGGTGTTGGTGTTAAACGCCGATTACTAGTAATTATTTTCTGTTTACTCACCCCGCTTTTATTCAGTTAGTAAAATCCAGATTTGCTCATTTTTGACCCATTTTAAAATGGTATGTATTAATTAAACATTCGTGTTTGGACATTTTCGATTAATTGACTACTAATTCAAGACTTAGCAGCAACACAGCTTTGGGAACAAATGCTGACAGATTCCAGGGCTGGTCGGACTTGGAACATTTACAATTATAAATCACACACTTGTAACGAGTATTCAAACTAATGTGTGCAGGCAATTGGCCAAGGAATCTTATTTAAACCGATGTGTACCGATATGTGAGACGTTTTTAACATAACCTTATTTATTTCCTATCACTGTCACTGTCGTCTTTCAACTTCAACAGTATTTTATTTTATACATTTAACGCAATTATTTCAAATTAGTTCAGTTTATTCTCTAATTGACATTGAATTACTTTATTAACTTCGAAAATATAGAAAATTTGATCTAATAACAGACATCCGTGCAGTTCGGTCACAGCCAAAACACGCTAGGTACAATTTATTGTAGTGAAACGTTTGTCACATTTTAATAATAGGCCTTGATGCTCTAATAAAAATTCTAAACTGAAACAAGGGTATGTAGGTTACCACAAAGCTAGCGTATTAATATTGCTTGTTAACATAACACTAGCAGATAATAATGCAGAAACATGCAAACATACAGTTCCGAATGCAAATGCTTTATGGTTTTTCTCAACAACATAACTTCAGTTCATGTCTAAAATTATTCTAACGTACCGAAGAAATTACTATTAAGAGGAATACCCACTGCAGCTGATTCCGGTGCAAAACAACGTCCCGTTTTCCCCATATAATTTCTTCAAATTTATGTTTTTTCTCACTGGAAATGACACTAACGTGTTGAGAAAAGATTGCTCCTACTCCGTATAGTGTTTTTTTTAAATTTTTTGATCGCTTAAAAATTACCGAAGGCTAAAAGTCGGCCTAATTGAGCGCTTTGTACCTCTATTATGAAGAAAAAAATGGAAATTCTAACACTATACGGAGTAAATTTGAACCTTTTACTTTAGTCTTACTAAAAAAAGAATCGAAAAAAATATTATTTACTCTCAATTTTACAGGGAAAACGAAAGCTCTGCAACAGCTCTGGCGCGGCGTTTAGTGTGTTGTACAATAGCGTCCTCCAACAGTAAAAAGAGTTAATTATCTGTTGGTACGCTCAAATGCAAAACGCTGAGTTTTGAAATTCTAGGAAATTCTAACTGCAGAACTGCAATTAATTTATCGGCAACTCTTCAGATTCTCAATTCTATAAAATCTGGTTTGTTTGTGAAAACGTACGTTTTTTCTTTTTTTTGTAGACATTTTAGTTGCCATTGTGCAGGTCTCTTATTAGTACCTACCGTTCGACATTTTTTGGATATATACACTTTGTTTTATATACAACTAGCAGTTACCCCGGCTTTGCCCGCGTAAATTGGGGTCTGCTTTACTCGCGTGAATATTTGGAATCGGTACAACCGCTTAAATTAGTTTTTAAAAAAAATAACAAAAAGTCAAAAAGAGCAAAATTTTGTTTGCAAAAAATCCTAATTTTCACCTACTCTTTGTTTTCCACTTATGAGAATTTTCAGGAAAACTATCCTTCCCATTTACGGCCCTTGTTTCGCTGTTTGTAAATAAAAGTTATTTTTAAAGGAAAGCCCGAGTGCCAATTCGCATGCCTGTAACAATGTCGATCTTCAAGTTATTAGAATTTTGAAAAAAATCATTTCCAAATCCACCCTCCCCTTTTTTCGCAGTTGGTAAAATTTGTTTGCAAGATTAAATGGAGAATCTAGATCCCAATTTTCACATATTAAGGTACATTCCATACCAAGTGAGCCACCTAAAATTTAGATTCTGTTCAAATTTGGAATATTAATATTATGTACTTATAAATAGCAACTACCAAGGGCCATCTAAGATTTTTTAGACTGCTTATTTTCGGTATGCATGGTGTAGTCCAAACAAATTAGACAAAAAAAACAACGACCTAAATAAAGATCCGAAGAGTTGAAATAAAAATTTTGATGATGACGTCATCTGTTTTTGAACTATGACACTTTCATCATTTTTTTAAATGGCAACCCCCAACTTTTTTTTTTGTGTTCTAGATACACTTTTCAATTATCTGCTCAACAAGAGTAAAAAAGTGATTGTACCTTGCATATTTTTTTTTAAATAATTACAAGTTCTACAAGTTTTTAAAAATTTTATTCCTTGAAAAAATACCATTTCATTACGAATCCGTAGTGATTGAACGAAATGTTCAAAGCGTTAATACACGCCTGGGAATGTGTCAAATAGTTGGCGGGTGGCAATTTGAGCAATTTTATTAAAGGGTACTTCATTTTTCGTCGTTTGCTTTCCAAATTTATTGTTATTTTTCAACTTTTTTCAAGAAATAAAAATTTAATTTTTCAGTTATAATATAATAAGAGTTTAATTTACCGATTGTTACGAGAGTTCGCCTAGCAATTTTGCGAATGACATTGACATTGACATGAGTCATGAGCAAAATTGTAGAACTCGAGTCCACAATTGGTAAATTTTTACAGCGAAATCTCAACTCGAATTATATTCGCCAGACTATTTCACGAAAACGCACAAATTATTGATAATGTGGTGGAAGGTGTCAGGTAATTGAGGTATTTGCTGCCACAGTGACTGCAGCAATTGTTATTTTTTCGCTGAAAAATGAGGTACGCTGTGTAATAGCGACTGTTCATTGGTCCGTAACCCCCGATAAAATTTTGACAAGTTGATTTTTTCCATTTAAATTTTGATTCCTTGTTGAATGATCACATATGATTGGTTAAAATATATATGAGTGAAATAGTAAAAAAAAAATGTGCAAGCTATCACTTTTTTACTCTTGTTGAATAGAGAATTAAAAAGTGTATTTAAAACCCAAAAAAAGTTGGGGGTTAATATTTAAAAAAAATTATGACTGTCATAGTTCAAAAACAAATGACGTCATCAACAACATTTTTATGTCAAAAAATGGCAATTTAAAAACAAAAATCGACCTGTATCGAAAACCATTAGTGGGAGTAGAAAATGTATAGAAACACAATTGTAGAGTAGTTTTTTCTGTACAAGGTCTAGTCGTCAAACATCGGTAAAGGTGGGAGGGGAGAGGTGTAAGAGGGGAAACGCTCATCTGTCCCCAAATTAGACTTTATAGAAGAAATAATTTATAAAATTTTGTAAATTATTTCTTCTAGAAAGTCTGATTTGAGGTCAGATGGGCCTCTCTTACACCTCTTTCCTGCCGTCTTAAGGCTTCGTTTGTAGCTAAAATGGCGGGTCAATATGACCGCCGCTCTAAGATGGCGGATTACATTTTCTTTTCAACCCCCTTAATATGGGTGTCAAATGAAAGGGCTTGAAGAGTATAAAACGATAAATTTAATGACATCACACTAAATTTAATATGACCGCCGCTCTAAAATGGCGGATTAGATTTTCTTTTCAACCCCCTTAATATGGGTATCAAATGAAAGGGATTGAAGAGTAGAAGACGATAAAGTTAGTGTCATCACACTAAGTTCAATATGGCCACGGAAAATTTTAAAAAGTTGAAAAAAAAATAGTAAAAAAATATTTTTAAAAACAAGCTTTTAACAATGCTCTGCAAAGAAGAAAATAAACTTTGAAATAAATCAAACCAAAGCAAACCCATAATTTTGTTACATCATGCAATTGCATATGATATAAGAGCTTGTCGCGAGATTTTCGTGTGTTCGTGTGTTCTTTTATAGATAAATACAATTTCTACTTAGAATTACATACTTTCAAAATAATATAAATTCTTGCGACAAGCTTTTATCTATGTATTGTATGATGTAACAAAATTATGGGTTTGCTTTGTTTTGATTTATTTCAAAGTTTATTTCCTTCTTTTCAGAGTATTTAAATAAAAGCTTGTTTTTAAAAATATTTTTTTACTATAAATTTTTTGTTTTTTGTTTTTCACAGATCGACATGATTTTTGCATAGTGTATGCATAATGAATGCGGATGAATGAGAGTAGTAGGTATTACCAGGTATTACGGCGCCGACGGTTCAGATGGTAGCTACGCCCCCCTCCCAAGGGCGCTCCGATGCTAGCTACACCCCCCTCTCCAAAGGGGGCTAATTTAGGAAAAGTGCTTAATTTGTAGATAGAATAATATAGAGGGCGTTTCAATCGAAACGAGCCACCCTCAATAACTTTTAAGCAAAACAGATTTTTATCTCGAAGTGGACATGTTTTAATGCAATAGTAGGCCCGCTTGGTGCAACCCCATATCTCTGACAGGAGCAACCCCTATTTTTAAATGGGGGTTGAGTAACATGTCGCTTGAAAGGTCTTTTAATTGTCTTTTCAACCACATAATTATTTTTTTAATTACATGGTCTATTAGTTAGTAATTAAAAAAGAATTACGGATTTGTTTTGTATCTAGGCATACTTGCGAAACTCATTATCCAACGGTGTAAGATTTTTGTACGGGGTAAGCACGTAACTCAACACGAACCCGACACGAACCCGAAAAATGCAATATATAAGTGGGGGGATATTTTAGACCGGGAGGGGATAGTCCAAGCAAATTAAACGAAAAAACGACGAATAGAAGAAATAATTTATAAAGTTTTAAAATTTTGGTCGAGCTCCCAATCATAACCGAAATAAAGATCCGAAGAGTTCCCACCTCCCCGGGGGGAGCTTCATCCCCTTTTGCCCAAAAATGCGCCCCCAGAAGCTTTTCCCCATATTTCTCCTAAACGGTAACACCACGCACAATTCTTTTTCAATGTTTATTTGTGTCGAATAGACTTTACGGAGTGTTAAACGACTCTTCAAAAATAAACAAAAATATTTGTTCAACATACATCCATAAAATTCAAATTTAAGTTACTTATATTTATGTGTAGTGTATTTATTAAAGAACAATGCCACGTCTTCCTGGACGATGAGGAAATATTGGCGACATACACGAAATTTACAATAAGTCTACACCCGTTATTGGTTAAATAGAACGGCAGAAGATGAATTATTGACCTAATAACAATGCAAATTTAAGAGACCGGGTTCCAAACACAGGTGCAAATGAAAGTCAAGAGCAACGATATATATACGATACGAAGTTCATCGGGTCAGATAGTATCTTTATTATATATATGTTGTGGGGAAAAATGTGGAAAACACATTCAAGCCTAAATTTATGTAATAAGAATAAAATGGTGTTCGTTGGTAAGTGCATCACTTGAGAACAGGTAGACCGATCTGCATATTTTTTTTTTAGTATTCGTAATAGTTCAAATAAGGTTTTTCAGGAAATACAATTTGGAAAAGCTTCCCGGGAAATTGTAAAATTCGGAAAAAAACTGAGTGTTTTTTTTTCTGTGATTTTTGTATGAACTCGGCACCATAACTCGATTCGAACGATTTAATTTTGTTCGTTATGATCCTGGAAAAGTTTTCACCAGTAATAGCACGAGAGGTCAAAATGTTGAACAATGAGATGTTTCAATTTCAAAATAAACAACCAATCGGACAATTATTTTAGTGGTAATTTTTCGCCAAGCTTTGTTCCAGCGACTATTTTTTTGTAACTGTTTGGCATTACAATTTACAAGTAAAATTGTCGAGGTCCATTCGAGGTCTAAATATTGCCGCCAATTTTTGCTCTGCAGATTGATTCGTCTCTGTTGCTTGAGAAAATAATGACTCGTGCAAGTACTCGTCATTATTTTCGTCGCAACAGAAACTCGTATCTGAATCGCAAAAATTATTGTCGGCAATATTTTGACCTCTCGTGCTATTACTACTACTAACTGAGGATAGGAAGAAGTTTTTTTGGATGGCCTCCCTTTCGTGAAAATCCGAAAATGTGAAAAAAGCACACCCAATGTAAAATTGAGCGTGCAAATGCGAAAACCACACAGCACACGACTGAAAACAAGTTTCCGTAAACACATACATAAACAAAGCATCCGATACGACAAATTGCATTTCAATCAAAAATAATCTCATTCCGTCGACTTGATAACGTGTCCGAGTAAGCCCGATGGCTGCCGAAGTGTGAGGACGATTAGGGAATTGAATAATTAAAGAATTTTGCGTTCGGTTGCCATCTAGTGGCCAATTTAAATCCATAGTTCTCAACATGGCCGTTGTGGCGTAGGGACGCCCCCTTAACCGATGAATGAATGAAATATTCGCAAACAACCTCTTCAATGATATGATAATAATAATAATTAATACATACTTATTGTATATTTGGTAGGTATGAGAATAGGTCCTAAAGTATTCTTCACATGGACATGGGGGCCAAAAAATAAATTTTCTACTTAGAATTACTTTCAAGATAATATAAATTCTCGCGACAAACTTTTATATCATATGCAGTTGTATGATGCGACAAAATTATGGGTTTGCTTTGGTTTGATTTCTTTCAAAGTTTATTTTCTTCTTTTCGGAGCATTTAAATAAAAGCTTGTCTTTAAAAATATTTTTTCACTATAATTTTTAAGTGGCCAGCTTACGAAATTTTAATTGTTTATATAGACCATGGACAAGCGAGAAGAAAAAAAGAATCGTAAATAAAGTCGTGTTTTGTTCTTGAGTCTTATTCATATTTATATTTTATAAATCGATGTATGCACTTACACACAAACAGTCCCAGAAATGAGTACATTTTTATTTTTAACACCCCCTCATTAATTGACGAGTTGTCTATGTACTATTTCAGAATTACTACTGTTTCAATACTGCCTTACTTACCTTATTGCATTTTATTTTAGATTCAGTGGTGGGTATCAAAATTTTAGGCCACCAACTTCAAAATTGCATGTATATGATAATAATTTTTTGCTTAGCAACAACCTAGGTACAGGAAATTTTCGTGATAGAGAGGCACAAACGAAACAGTTATTTTTGTACTCATTGCTTATATAATACCTATTTTCCGTTTATCGCCGATGGACGTCGAGGAGGGATATTTGCTTCATAGGGTGGGTGTTGGTCACTGCAACGAATACAGGAAGTGACAGTAAGGCCGAATTCACGAAATGGCTCGCCACACTCAACAAACTTTTAAATGTGAAAATTCAAAATTATTTAAAATAATTTATGTTTGATTTCTTTTCGGGATTGATTCGTTACAAAAAATATTGTACCTAACTTATTTGGAAGGAAAATTTCCAAACAAAGTGCTGCATTTAGTGTGAATGTGGGAAATTAAAAATAAATAATTTTGAATTTTGCACATTAAAGGCTCGTTGAATGTGGCAAGCCATTTCGTGAATTCGGCCTTACTCTCACTTCCTGTATTCGTTGCACTGACCAACACCCACCCTATGAAACAAATGTCCCTCGTAGACGTGGAAAGTAAAAAACACCCCTGTGCGGGAAATTCTTGTTTCCACGCATCGGCGATAAACGGAAAATAGGTATCTATAAGCAATGAGTACAAAAATTACATTTATGTAAATAAGTCTGTTACATTGCAGTGTTAGATGTGATAATTATTTAGTTTTTAATTTTTTAACCATTCTTTTACCAACCTATTGAAAACAAAATTTATTTTCTGGGTATATTTCTTCAACTATAAAGTACAATGTACTGGGGCAAACTTCCAAATGTAAAATAATATAATCGACGATAATGATTCTAGTGTAAGTTGACACCTGATCGGAACTCGGCGAGAACGAAGACAAAAACAAATCGAGCAAACCGAAACGTATCGAGTCCGACGAACTGCTCGATATGCGATAATATGTGATTTGCCTAGCACGCTCGAGAATTGAAACTTCTTTCTCCGAGTGTATTATGACGATTTATTGTCGTTAGGCTCCACCTTTTTTCGTTGGTCAAGGTCCCTCGTTCCTCACTGCGACTCCCCTCAGAAACTACTTAGGGTACTCCACATCACTCTTAAGGGGGCTGTGGTCCCTGGAGGTAATGCGAGTTTTTTATTTTGCACTTGTTTATTTTCCCTATATCACTATATCTCTGGCGCTTTCTGTACCAGGGCTTCAACGAGGGCCTTAATTCCTATTGTAAAAAACCTAAAACTACGTATTTGCGCGGAATGGGACCATGCACGGGTAACATTATAATTTATAGTCTTCTGGTTATATATATATATATTAGATTACAATGATTACCACTTTACTTAATGACAATCAAGTGTTCAATTTATTTTACTTTCACTCTACGGACGGGCAAAGTTAATAATAATTTTATGATTACTTTTTTGATATCTTCGTATTAAATCCCGCTGCCATGTCGCATTTTGTCCACGCATTATTCACAGTGTGAAGCATTTAATTGACCAGAACACAATGTTTCCGCTGACCGTTTTTTCATCGTTCCTATTAAAATTAATGGAAAATTTGACGATTTCATCGGCCACAAAGCGACACAATGAATTTTTCGTCGTCAATTTTTTCATAAACCGCCGCTCTTTCGCGAACAAATTAACTAATAAATATTTTACGATGTTTCATTGTGTAGCGTTGAATTTACGACGTCGTCATTTTCCCGTTTGTGGCAGGAATAAATAAAAAAACACCGCCAAATGATCATCCACTACTTACCGACGGTAATAAATGTAAGATGATAAAGCATTTTAGTAAGTAACGTCGTCGGAACTATGTTAATTTAGTTATAAAGTTGGGTAACCAGACTTCCCTCGGTTCCTCTCTTCGCTCATTCGGCGGTTGGAGGGTTGGGGGGTGTATCGTCGTTTCGCAAAAAAGTTGGCTTTATAGTTTTGGTGTTACGAAATAAGTAGGTAAGTTTGGACGCTTTATATCTCTCCGTGTGGTAAGTTTGGGCTGTAAAACTCCTCATAGGCTATTATTGCCCAGTTAACTCGATGATAATTTACGAGGTTTTAAAGGGGGAGCAGTGGCGTCTCTGGTAGAGGTTTCTATAGCACGGATAAGATATTAGGGCTAAGATGTAACCGAGAGCAGCGGTCCCCCGTCGCATTGGCCGGTCTCGGTGCCGTCGTGACGTCGTTGGGTCTCGTTCCCAGTTGGAGCCCGCTACCAAATCCTCCACCTTCATTTGGGGGCAGGGAGCGACGGCTAGTCTGTGTTCAAGCATACTGATCATGATTTGTGTCTTGGACACGTTTTCAATATACCTTTATCGACATTCGGCTTACGCCACTGAGATCCAGCTAATTTTTGCTCAAAGAACGCTGTAACAAAGGGCCCTCACCGCGACGTATATTACTAATTAAACTACTCGTTTCGCACGCTTGATGGCCCATAAAGTTCCAACTAAGATTTAATTTCCTTCAAGAACACGTGCTTTTTTGAAGGCGCTTATTGATACCGAGCAATCAAGCTTGCAACGAAAACGTCCGAGCGCTTTAATAACGCCGGGAGGAAATGTTTCTTTTTTAAGTTTTTTTTAATAAGGAAATTCCCTTAATTAAGAAGTCGGCATTTTTCAGCTACTTTGAATTTTAATTTGATATGAGCCGTTCTTTCCAACTTTTACACGTTCTTGATTTTGAAATTATTTAATTACGGACGATCGTGAGACGGGAGTTTTTCGCCACCGGAATACAGAGGAAGACGGAGGGTGGAGTTTTTGTGCTTGATCGGGCCCGTCAACTTTCGGGGTTCGGATGGAATTAACGGATATTGAAATCAAAACAGCCTGTTCTTGTTTTCATTTCGCAGGTTTTTGTAGCGGGCGATATTGATTTTGTCGCCACTTCTGAGAAGTTTTTCTGACTCTTGACTGGAACTAATTAGGGAAGTTTGCCTAAAGAGATGCTGAAACTGACTGATCGGATAATGCGTTGAACATAAGGGAATTTTTGTATAAAAAGGCAAGAAGAAGGGTTTACTTATGAATACGAAGCTGAACAATAATAATGGTTTTAAGTGAAACTAAAGTGGAAGGCATAAAAATATTAGGAATGAGTAAAACAAAAAAAAAAGGAAAACTACAACAGTGTTTTTCCCAGGATCCTTTTTCGGTCGGACGGGAATATTTTAATTGTTATTTTTTCATGCGCCGATTTATTTATTTTGATTTATCAGGGCCTCTGGTTTCTTTCAATTTACAAATTAGATTCTCAATTTTGTTGGTTTCCTCAGGTTCTCAGTTACCTACCTCAGATACTCAAGGTTTACAAATTACTCAAATACAACAGGTTACCCAACTTCGTAGATTGCTCCAAAATTATCACAATAGGTTTCTAAGCTCAGGTGCACCTCTGCCTGGGTGCCAAATAGTTTACTTTTTCCTGCAGTGGCATTCCTACATTATAATAATAGTAACTGACAAGCAAATTCTCCACAACGTTTATCAAAAGTCAGTGAGTAATCTCTGATTAGGCTTAAGACGTCTAAAGAGACCTCCAATCAAATGCAAACAACTAGGTTGAGCTAAGAAAGTCTGAAGACCTCATGTGCACACAGCCACTGAAGCGCCTGAGCCACTTTATGGTCAGATTTCCCAAGTCCTCAGATGGTTTTAAGTTCGTGAGTTCCTCAAATTCTTAGAACCCCTCACGGTCCTCATTAGCTCAGTTTCTCCAAATTCCTCAGGTTTCTCCCAAGTCCTCAGGTTTCTTAAATCCACAGGTTTCTCGAGTTCTCAAGATATACATCTAAACTTCTCAGGTTCTTCGGTTTATCTTGTTCTCGATCTCAGGTTTTCCAAGAATTCAGGTTCCACAGGTTGTCAGGTTCCCCTAATTTTTAAGTTATGTTGTTCGAAGTATAAGGTTCTTAGTCCCCAAATTCTTTCTCCTAGTTAGGTTCCTCATATTGCTCATTACCTTAGTCTTCCATTTCCTCAATCTCTCTAGTTATGAAGTGAGATTTCTGTACTTCTCAGGGTCTCTCAAGTTGTCGTGTTCCTTAAGTTCTCCTAGTTATGTTTCTCAAGTTGTCAGGTCCTTAATTTTTACAGATATTTGGGTCTGTTGTAAGCTGTTACTTTTTTTATTAAAAATTATTCGATTCCATAATTGTTTTTTTTTATTGTAATTTACGTTCATTAAAATTTGTAAAGTTTGACTAGAATATATTTAAATTCTAATTTAAATTTACTCCACTTTGATTCATCTACATTCTTCCCGTTTTTAAAATATCGAGAATGAGAATCAAATTTCAATTTTTTTTGCCACGGTACTGACTCATTTAAGCTATATGGTATTGAAAGCCACGGTACTGACATTTAAGTGATATACTCTAAATTTTGTCTGGACTGGAAGTTATATTACACAGAAAAAGATATGAAATATGTGCGTGAGGATCGTATTAATAGAAAATTTTTATTAATACAATGTTCTTGTATTGTTACCGGAGCTCATTTTGAGGCTGTTTTTACCGCTATACAAAAAACACCCGACGATCGGGGCTCAGGGGACTTCACTCCTTCTGTTCGCGGCCCCCTTTGCACCCCCTTCGACCTCATTTTTTTAATAAAAATTAAACATTGGGAATCGATTAAGGTACGGGCGAATGCCGTATGGGCCGTCACCCTGCGTTATTTACCAGAGTGATCTGGGATTGTTGCAATTTTGTGTACATATATTGAACATATCGGGTGTCCCAACTAAAATTTGAACCCCCCAATAATTCCAATTTCGAAAGACTCAGAAGAAAACGCTCGAACAGGTCAATTTTGTTATCAAGGGGGACCAAGTTGTACCAAACTTTCAACTGTTAGATCTCACCCCTTTATCCAGGGGAGCCACCCCCTTAAAAAATTTAAATGGCATGGGGGGTCCTGTGTTACATCATTTTAAAGCTCATTCAATTCTCTATCCAGACCTACTTTTATCGAGTGTTTTCTTCTAAGTGTTTCGAAATTGAAATAGTTGGGGGCTACAAATTTTAGTTGAGTATTTTATGTAGATTTGGAAAATATCGATTTCATGTTTTTTTTTTTTGTGGAAAGGAATCGATAAATGTAGGTCTGGATAGAGAATTGAATAAGCTTTAAAATGATGTATCACACTACCCCCCATGCTATTTAATTTTTTTAAGGGGGTGGCTCCCCTGGCTAAAGGGGTGAGATCTAAGACATGCAAGTTTGGTACAGTTTGGTCCCCCTTGATAACAAAATTGACTTGTTCGAGCGTTTTCGTCTGAGTTTTTCGAAATTAGAATTTTTGGGGGGATACAAATTGTACCCTGTATATCTATTCTATTAAACGTGAACGTTATGAAGCATCTACTGCTATTACCTAGCGACCCTAACCCTAACGACCACGTGCTAAGAGCTAAGTGGTTTTGTCTAATACCGGGTGACTATAATTGTTTTAAAATTATTTTGTTGTGTTAGTCATAGATTTCGTTTATCGGGTTGCCAAAATTGTTTACATCGGATACATGTGGCATACTTAATTTTAAGATTTAAGTTAATTAAATTAAAGCAGTCTCACACCGTATTAAATACAGTGTTTTTTAACATTACTGGATGACATGACGAGTTTTGCCACTGCCAACTGCTCAGTGTTGACAATCCACTTAATTTGCTTTCATCATTTATAGTCATCCGGTTTAAGCCCAGAAAGGCGAAGTCGCCATAAATTTAAACTGAGCTTAAAAATCGTTTGTGGCGTCTAATACCGGGTAACTATAATTGTTTGAAAATTAATTTGTTGCTTTGGTCATAGATTTAATTTCTGTTTCACTGTGTTGTTGAAGGTAGCCCACGGGTTTGGCTAGTCAAAAATTGATACTCAAAAATTCTATTTTGACTACTGAACAAGTATGGAAGGAGAAAAATAGTTGCTCAAACTTTAGAATGCAATTAAAATTTAAAATCATTCTAGTCAATCTGCACAAACTTTATTTAAATCAAATTACAATAAAAACATGTTTCGGGAGAAAACTACTCCCAATTTCAGACCGTATTAAAGAACATTTCAGACACATCTATAACAACACAGATCTTGACCCTTCTCCATCAACATCTTCTTTCGCCAATCATATATTAATAACGAAACATAGTTTTTCACCATCCAATTCCAAATTGATTCACAAATGCAATAGAAGCATTAAATTAGATTTTCGAAAGAAGGAAAGTCTTGAAAATGGATAACGGATCTTGTTTAAATGAACAGAATTACTTAAATAATCCCATTATCAATTCACTATTTTCCTCAAATGCCTTAACCTTAACCTCAAATGCCACCCTTTTTCACTTATAATGATTTCATTATTTATCACCTTTTATGCCACTCAAATATAGTTTAAACAAACTTACCAGATACTCCTCGATCCATTTTAATTTTTACATTTTAAAAACTAGTTTTTTTCCAATTTTTTAAAAATGTCAAATTTAATAATCTTTCAAAAACATCAACATCATAATTTAAACATTCTTTAAGGTAAGAACCCTACTTGTGGAGATTGACTAGAATAATTTTAAATTTTAATTTAAATTTACTCCACTTTCATTCATCGACATCCTCCCCGTTTTTAAAATGGAAGTTTTACGATTCGAAATTTAAGGTGGCATTAAAATGGAAAATCCGAGAATCAATATTGGAAATCTAATAATAGTAATAATAGTAAATTATATACTGAGGTGAAAAGTGTTCCATTATTATTTCGAGCAAGAAAGATAGAACTATTTCTCGAGAAACATGAATGAAACTTTCACCGAGGTTTGTACAGTATTTAATTTACAGTCATCCGAATTAAAAAAATTAAATATTAACAGAACTATTGTTACGTTTGATTTAAAATTTTGACCTTATTTGCGGGTGTAGAAAGTCTCTAAAATTAATACAAACGCACTTAAAGAATAAACTCCAGTCGCGCGCGAAGCTTTACTTTTTTTTCTTTAATTTTATGTTCAAATATTAAAATATTCTGATACAATAATAGGTGTTTTAGTTGTAATTCTGGACCCTTCCTTGCCTTTTTTCCCCTAAAATCCAAGGACTTACATGTATCACAAAAAAAATAGTGCGTACAGCGTCGTTAGACAATTAGAAATTTGATGTTTGTTTATTGATTTGTAATTGTTTTTAACGACGTTGTCACAGTTTTTTTTAAGCGAGTTTTGCTCCCATTATGTATTTTGTAGTCCGCATATTTTAGCTATTTATTATACAAGTGTCTTATAAAACAAATAAGTCACTCAAGAAATGTTTGCTCGAGTGGCAAATTTTTCTTGAGTGCTGTTAAGACATGTGTGTTAGATAGTTTTATATAACACCTTCTTCTGTAACAATTCTTAAAACATTCATCAAAACCCAAAAAGAATTACGTTCATTTGACATTCAAAACTGTTGGCTTATGAACTGGTTGCTATGACAAATTAGAAAACCGTTGAATTATGGGTTCATAAGTCGCATGTGTCTCATAATACTGTAACTTCAAATGCTAGAATGTGCTGGATTTATACTACAACGTACTCGAGGTAGTATGACATCATCTTTTGGAATATCCGATACAGATCGAGAGCGCCATGGAACATCTGGAGCGTCCAGAAGCATTTAGGCGCCGCGCCGGTATATCTATTAGAGGTCGTTCCAGCGAAAGTCAGTCTAGTCGCATCAGTCATCGAGTCTAGTGAGTCAGTCGTATCATCGAAGATCAGTGGGTCGAATCGGACAGTTGCTTTTATCTATCCGGAGTGCCGCGTGATGTGCAAATAAATAATACGAGACGTGCCGGTGAAGTAATAAATTGTAAATTGTGTAAATAATGTAATATAGTGTAATATTAGAAGTTTAATAAATAAATTGTACATAGTGTTCAAATAAATAAATAAATGGAACCCAGAAACGCTAC
The DNA here is from genome assembly GCA_963583935.1 of Diaperis boleti. Taxonomy (NCBI): domain Eukaryota; kingdom Metazoa; phylum Arthropoda; class Insecta; order Coleoptera; family Tenebrionidae; genus Diaperis; species Diaperis boleti. Next base: position 14,800,936 of record OY757242.1, read on the forward strand.
AATAACATTCAAATTATTACCGGAGCTCATTTTGAGGCGGTAATAGTTTAGTTTTTTTTATATTCTAAGTTTAGTAATAAGTTTTGTCTGTAAGCTGCGCGAAAAAGCTTATCGACGGGGAAAACTGAACGAAGGTCAGTACACCCTGGAGTGTGAAATAGAAAACGTCTCTTAGTTTCGACTTTTACTTCACCATCACCTACAAAACACCCGACGATCGGGGCTCAGGGGACTTCACCCCTTCGGCTCGGGCCCCCCTTTGCACCCCCTTCGACAAAATCATGACTTATGAAGAGGTGTTGAGATGTGTGTTATGAAATGCTAGTCATATGAACCATAAAAGTTAAATGTAAAATTTTGAATACAGGGTTAGTCAAAGATATGGAATAGGCGGTTTATCTCCGTAAATATGAATTTTATTACAAAATGTCTTTAATAAAAGTTGTTTTACTAATTATTCTCTATTTCTTAATCTGCTCGTTGTTTTTATATGTCAACGCATTTCCATGGAAACGTAACTAATTTTTGTTTTTTGAATGGCAACCTAGTAATTTTTTGCTGATTTTTGTTTCTCTTTTTTTTTATTTGAAACGACGTGGTATTTTTTTAATATCCTTTCATAACAAAATTTCTGTGTAAAATCATAATTTCTAATAAACGACAAAATTGGTATCAAATCAGATTGTCCAATTTTTAGTGATTCTTTTTATTCATGTGATGGTAATTCTACAAAGAATTATAGTCTCCTCTATTCTTTTAATGGTATTTTTCATGTTATTGTGAAGTACCTTTCAATAAGTTAACAAATCAATTTAATAAGGATAGTTTTATTTTAATTTGTAAACATGGTGAAACTTAGTGAAACTGAAAGAATTGAAATCCTCATGATGGTTGGTTATCGATATCGACAACGTTCACAAAAAGATGTTTGTCTTTAATTTAACAACGTACATCCTGTACTCGATATTTTACAATTATTTCCGGATGCAGATCGACAAGGAATGTCAAACCGAGATATTTGGTTTCAGCAAGACGGCGCTCCACCCCATTATGGGGTTGATGTTTGTCTATTTTTGGATAACATTTTGGTCGTTGGATAGGACGTCGGGGGCCTATTGAATGGCCTGCTAGATCCCCCGATTTAAACCCCTTAGATTTTTTCCTCTGGGGTCATTTAAAAACTAAAGTTTACAAAGAAAAACCCCAAAATTTGTAAGATTTAGAAGTCAAAATCAGACATGGAATCGCAAAAATACCACCTAACTGGCTACAAAATTCGTTACGCAATTTTTATGACAGATTAGGTTCTTCAACTTTTGGAATCGCGATATCACAGGAATGGTGTGATTCGTAGGAAAAAAAGTATGGAAACAATTTTTGTAAATAATTGCATGATCTAAAACTTTTGTCTGATCTTTTTTTGATATTTTATTTGTTATAGTGTACCTAAGACCTGAACCAATTTTCAGCTTTATCCAAATTAATGTTTTTTTTTTCCATATTTTGATAGCTTCGTTTACTGATTGTGACGGTTGAACTGAGTGATGTCGTTATTGTCAGAAAGCATGTTATGAAATGGAAGCTTGTATGAGAGGGAATGAAGGTTTTAAAAAGATTTGAATAAAGGAACCTTGTTCGCGATTTTAGATTGGGTCAGGTAAGGGTTTATGACACTGGTATTTCCTAACTGGTAGACATGACCCACCCCTGATCAAGACATTTAAATTTCTTTTCAATTTCACGGGAAGTTAACATACCAAAGGTTTACATACATTATGAAATGAATACATATAGGTCCAAGGCCCACCCAATAAAAAATTTCCATAATACCTTCCTAGTTTCGAGTTGTTCCTTATTTATGTACAAACTAGCAGAATGTTTTTTTTTTATGTTAACACTTACCGTTTAAGAAAAGGATGCAAAAAATACTTTTGACCTTTGACTTTGAATACATTTTTTAGCAGACACCACTGGTGTTTTTTTTTTAAGTAAATTATTGTTTATTATTAATTGTTTTATAATTTTTAAGTTGGTGTTAAGTAAAACATAAAAACAAATTATATACCTTGGTACAATAACACATTATATACAACGGAAAAAAAACAATAATTACATAATAAAAAATAATAATATCAATTCATCTGTCGGTAGATCGAAACCATATAAAATTAATATTATGAATAGTCAAGTCTGGAATTAAGAAGTCGGTTTCTTATTTTTTTAAGTTAATAATTATTACTGTTCGATTATTATAAGTCGCATATCTCGTCAGAGGCAAAACCATCCGCACCCTCTTTTCTGGAAATATACCGTAATTACCCGAAACTCGTCAGGTACAAAACAGTGAACGTGACGAGTACAATAGGTACCCACGCATTTGCCGGTTCCTCTCTGCGTCTGATATCTCCCAGACATACGTTTCTATAACTTTCTTCTTCTTTCGCGTGCACAGAAAGTAGGTCACAATCAAGACCGTCACAGGGTCCATAGGATTCTTAAATTTTGTGTTCTTGCGTCTCGCTTGTGCCCCATCTCTGAGAAAATAGTCAAACTATTGCAGCAAAATTATGATAGGTCAGACATAAGCTGGCAAATTTTCGGTCAATTCTGTCAAGATATTTCGATTTAAACGCAAAGTTGATCACTTTTGGGTTTAGCAGTGACTCTTTAAAAGCTTCCGCCAAGTCTGTAACGAGTTTCATCTAATTTCGTTACTATGAAATTTCAAAAATGAATGGAATTTAATAATTTATTTCCGAGTTTATTGACCATCACCAGCCAAAAAAATGGCATCAGGTCCAAGGGACAACTTTCGGCTATCTATTAATAATAAGTAAATGCTATTTATATCAATACTTTTACGTAAAACAAAACGGGACCCTTGTTTTTTACCCGTGGCGCCACCTAGCGTGTGACAAACGTCGAACCCCCCTCTTAAACCACACAAAAAAATAGCAGGTCATTTCAATAAAAGAAAGAGAAACAAAAATCTGCAAAAAAATTAATAGGTTGCCATTCAAAAAACAAAAATCCGTAACGTTTCCATGGAAATGCGTTGACATATAAAAACAACCAGCAGGTTAAGAAATAGAGAATAATTAGTAAAAAAAACTTTTATAAAAGACATTTTGTCATAAACTTCATATTTACGGAGATAAACCTCCCATTCCATACTTTTGACTAACATTACATGAAACGTGGAGCCTTTTGAGTCGCTTTATTTTCCTTGGTCTCTCTTTGTTAGCACTTCTTTGCCCCTTTAGTTCGTTATTCGAGTCTTGTCTCTTTTTAGACTTTTTGTGTTTTGGGCTTACCTTCTTCTTTCGTTTTTAGTCTCATTTGTCTGTGAAGAATGGATAATAATTTTTCACCGGTGAAAAAAGTAAAAGCGAGTAATTGCTCACTTTCTATCGCTTTTGAAGAACTTTTTACTGACCGATAGTCCAAATTACGATTACAGAATATAAGGGTTTCCTACCGGATAAGATACAAGAAAAATGTTAGGAAGTAGAAACATAGAAACATAACATTTTGGCCGCTTCATAAAACTGTGACGTCATTTCCGGTTGAAGCTATGCAGTACATCAATGAAATTGACGCCGAAATGTAGATTTTAATGTCTAAAATAAAATTATACTGGGGGTTATACTCAGCCGCAACGCCGTGGCATCATGATATTAGATAGTGTTTTTTTGTCGTTTTATGTAATTGTATTGATGCAGGGAGTGACGTTGTTGCAACGTTTTATCTTTGACAATTTTTGAAAAAACTGTTCAACTGTTGTGTCTCCGCCTACTTGTGTTAAGCATAACAAAATGCCTCGAGTCCGAAAGCATCAACAATATAGGGGGTAGAATTACTGCCTTTCGAGAAGTTGGTTCGCGAAATTAATTCATTAAACGGTAATGCGTGTGTGTCGGGTGTGGACAGAAGAAGGTAGAGGAAGATTTAACAGACAGGTAACCGAGGCGCACACCAGAGCGTCAAGATAGGCACTTCAGATAACTAGCTCTGTGAGACCGTTTTACTAACTACGTGACCAATGGTTTAGAGAAGAAGGTCGACTTGTTAGTATGCGAACATCATATCGCCACATCTGAGATTTTTTACTTTTTTCATACCGTCCACGATTAGTGCTTCCTTTGACTGCGGAACATCGTCGTCAACGTTTGGACTGGTGCAGAGAACGGCAGCGTTGGGAAGCAAAATGGCATAATGTCGTATTCAGCGACGAATTGTGATTTTACCTAGGCCCATCGGAGGGTAAGACGCCACCGTGGAGAGCGACGTGATATTGAAGTTGCTGTTGAGAGGCATGTGCACAGGATTGGATCACCTCTTGTGTTTATTCGAGGCAGTATGACGGCTGCGCGTTTGTTGATGACGTCCTATGAACCACTTTATTGCCTTATCTGGATGATCGTCCGCACATCCTTTGTCAGCAAAACACCGCACGTCCACATATTGCTCGTCGAAGTATGGACTTGCTCCAAGTTGGCGTTAATGTTTTGTCGTGGGCACCCCATTCGTCGGATTTAAATCCAATAGAAGATAATGGGGAGAAGACTGTCCAGGCCATCCTGCACAGACTCTGGAACGGTTAGTCCACGAAACTCAAGTTGCCTGGAACGAGGTGCCACAAGCAGACATCGATATCTCATTTTGTAGATTCCTAGATGTGTACAGGAGTATATTCAGCTACGGGGTCGCCAAACATATTATCGATTTTCTCGACTTATATGTTATTAAAATTTCTTGCAAATCTTATCGTCTCATTATTCATGTAAGCTTGCCACATTGCCAAAAAATCACGTCCAAGAATTATTCCTCCTGGATGTAACACTTCTAATTTCACTGAGTATACAAACTTCCTGTAGGATTCCGAAAGCGTGAAAAAGTGAAAAAGAAATAGAATGAAAAAAAGTGGTAGTGAGAGCGAGAGAGAAGAGGATTACAAAAGAAAAAGAGAAGAATGACGAGAGTCGGAAGAGAGGATTAACCCCTTTAGGAAAAGTAAGAAGTTAGAAAGATCACCGGTTAAAAAGGCAATGAATGAGGAAATGAAAGAGATGCTGAAAAAAAATTATGCAGGATGTAGGGGAGATAAAGGAAGAGAATCGGAAGATGAGCCGGGAACTGGAACAGTTGAAAATTATGATGCGTGAAAAGGAAGAAAAAATGGGAAAGAGAAAAGATGGAACCGAGGGGCTGTTAACTTGGAAAAAAATTGTACAACTAATTCCACATGGAATTAATTCAAGGTAATCACGAACAATTCCGGTAATTCAGATTCGAGGAATTAATTCGCATGTAATCGTGGTAATCGCAGTAATTCGTAGGTAATTCCAATAATCAGGAAATAACTCCCACAAAAAGTAACTAATTCCAGTAATCAAAAGGTGATTCCGGTAATTCCAACAAAAGATGGAGCACTTAATTCAATTTCCATTTTGGAATTACTACAAGTATTAAAAACGAAAACTATTTAAATTAGGTTGGCACTACCAACTTTTGACAATTTGATTTAAAATTTGAATGTCAAAGTGTCAAAAAAACGGCAACAGAATGGTGAATGGATTTATTCTATAGAAAGCTGTGTTAATGATTTTCGAAATGCCTACCCCAATTGTCCAGCTGATTATAAAAAATTAGTCCAACAAATTTATAAATGCGTGGCAAGATTTCGTGAAGTTGGGACTGTTGGTCGAAAAGCGGGTAGCGGAACGCCCAAAAAAAGAACCCCTGAGATTGTGGCAGATGTTGCGGCAGTAATGGAAGCCTCTCCCAAGAAACCTCTCCTCAGGTTAGCACAAGCTATGGACCTCTCATATGGAACTTGTCAAAAAATATTAAAACAAGATTTAAATCTTCATCCCTATAAAATTACCGTCGTGCAAGAGTTGTTTCCACCAGATTTTCCTGCACGAATAGTATACAGTAAATAAACAAAATATGCGAATTTGGTCCGCAATTAATCCCCATGAATTCGTCCAAACGCCTCTCTATCCGCAGAAAATTGGTGTTTGGTTGGCGGTCTCCCGAAGACGTATAGTTGGACCAGTTTTTTTTTTTTTTTGAAGGAACGGTAACTGCCGAGAGATATTGCAATAATTTACTCGAACCTTTTTTCCAAAACCTTCATGATGGCGAACCTCCACATGGGTACTTTTCCAGCAGGATAATGCACCAGCTTACAGGACAAGGGAAACTATGGACCGAATTCACGAGTTTTATGATGATCGAGTCATTCAATTTCCGCCTTGAAGTCCGGACCTGACAGTTCTAGATTATTTCATATTCTCGTATCTCAGTATATTATATAGTTGTACTATCAGATGTTGGAAAATGCATTTGAAAATATGAAACCGAGAGTTAGCATTGAAGCTGGGGGAGAACACTTTGAACATTTGCTGTAATTGACTGCGCAAGTGTGAGGTCGCGGCGGAAGTTGGTCATAGTGCTTGAAATATTATTTTATATGAGTAGCCTAACCATAAGTAGAAATAAACGCTAACATTCATTGCTTTTATTTGAAGAAAGCATGATACAAAGATTAGACCTTGAGTCCTATATATTTTGGTAAGGGGGCTCCTATACATATATTTTTTCTTAATTTCCTTCTTAGTTCTGAGATGATGCGCTACAACGTTCCGAACTCGGAAAACGCTAATTTTGCGACACCATGTATATATGTGTTACAAATACATTAAATAATAAATAGTCTGTGCTCAAACAGTCGCACAGAGCACTGAATGAGTTTCGAGTTGTAAATTTTGTGTCATTTCAAATGTTCCTTTTTCATATGTATTGCAGGGAATTAGGGCAAACAACACACGTTAATGACGTATTTGGACACGCTCACAGCTGACGTAATAAAACAAAATTTAAAAAATATATATGCAATGATTACAGATGTGTCTACTATTTGAAAAAAGAACCCCAATAACGTTCAGGCTTACAAATTTAATTAATTACGATCGAATTTTGACCACTGGGCGACCACTAGTATAATAAAAAAAGAATTCATGAGTACTTCCTGTAATCACGAGTACTTCCATCATTTTGAGTACTTGAAATAATTCCATGTAATTCCAAACTAATTCCGGTAATTCCGATACTACTCGGAATTAATTCTCGCAAAATGTACAACTAATTTCATAGTTAACAGCCCCTCGCTTATATTTTACCCACATTAATTCCTTTCTATGCTTCTATATTTGATTTTAATCGTAATTCAAATAAAAAATATAAATTATGTAGGATTATTATACATTATGTATTTTATAGTTCGACACTGTCAGAATTTTCAAATTTTCGCTTGTGTCAACACTCTTCTGTCATGTAAAAATAAAATGTCCGATAAACGTCACACTATTTTTATGAATTTTAAGCAATTTAAAGACAAGGTGGTGTCGAACTATACAACGTTGTATTACACTCGTTCCTGTGTAAATTAGGTGCTTTCCGGCACTCGGGTCTTAAAACAGCACTCGTTTCATTCGTGCTTTTTTAAAACCCTAGTGCCGGAAAGCACCCAATTTACACAGGAACTCGTATAATAATATACTATTAAAATCATCATTTTTATCTTTGAAACCCCTTAGTGACTTATAAACTTGACCACAAAACACGCCTAATAATAGGATATGGAATACGTTTTTTCTAGTGTTAGAAAAACACGTATACTTAACGTGAAAATTTCACGAAAAGTAAACGGCGCCAAAACACGCCTCGAAGGCGTTTTTATTTGTAGTATAGATGACTGGAAAAACACGTGTATTTAATGTTACAATTTTATGAGAAATAATAGTCAAAAATAATAATTTAGACTTCACCGTCATTCGTTCTTTTCTATTTTATATAATTTGATTTAAGTTATGATTTAAATAATAAATATATATTTTTTAACATGATTTTTTATAAAAAAAAGTAATTGGAGGTAAAGTAAAATACAATAATAAAAAAATAAGGGAAGTAAATTGATTATAAAAAAATTATGGCGGATGTAGGGGAAATAAAGGAAGAGAATCAGAAGATGAGCCGGGAACTGGAACAGTTGAAAATTATGATGTGAAAAGGAAGAAAATTGGGAAAGAGAAAAAATTGAACTAAAAGAAAAAATAAAAAATTGGAGGAGAAAAAGGAATAGCAGGAAAATGAGTGAGAAAAAAGAATATTGTAGTAACGGGATTGGACGAAGAGGAATGCGAGAGCGAGAAGAAACTGGAAAAATGGATGAAGGTGGAATTAGAGGTAGAAGTGACTGTGAGAGAGATGTATAAAATAAATGGAGGAAAAATGATTGTGGCGGAACTTGGGAGCTGGGGGGAAAAGAGGAAAGTTATGGAAAATAAAAGAAAACTAAGAGAAAAAAAAAGGAAAGAGAGTATATATAGAAGATGATCTGCCAAAGAAGGAAAGAGATATACAGAAGGAATTAAGAGCGATAGTCAAAGAAGAGCGACAAAAAGGACAGCGGGTTATAAAAAGATACGGATAGAGAAAAAAGGGCTTAGGTGGGACGAAGAAAAGGGGGAGTTAGATACAGAAAATTTTTGAATAAGAGCACAAGAAAAAGACGACAGGGCAGAAAAGGGAAAACGAATAGTATACTGGAACGTAGCGGGAAAAAAAAACAAAGAGAATGAATTTTGGGGGTATTTGAGAGAATTTGACGTAGTAGGAATGGTAGAAACGTGAGTGGAAGAAAAGGGGTGTGAAAAATTGGAAAAGATAATGCCGAAAGAGTTCAAGTGGAAATGTCAATATGCAGAGAGGGAAAGCAAGAAAGGGAGAGCTAAAGGTGGGGTAATAAGGGGGGTGAAAGAGGGACTGGAAGGAGAAAATGGAACTGAAGCAAAGGAGAAAGGGATTATGGAAAGAACGGTGAAAAGTAAACAGAGAAAATGGAGAATTGTAACAGTGTACAGCAGAAGTATGAAGGAAACGAAGAGAATAATAGAAGAGCGAGTAAAAGAGCAAGAAGAAGGAACTTTGGTGATTGGGGGGATTTTAATGCAAGAATTGGGGGAAAAGGAAGACGGATAGAAGAGGAACAAGAAAGAATAGAAGGAAGATCAACAAAAGATGGAACAGAAAACGCAGAAGGGAGAGTACTGATTAGCTTAGTAGAAGAAAGAGGGTGGGACATACTTAATGGGAACTGCACAGGAGATGAGAAAGGGGAGTACACGTATATTGGATCAAGAGGGGAGACAGTTATTGATTATGTTATGGTAAATGAAGAAGCATGGGATGAAATAGAGAAATTCAAGGTGGGAGAAAGAATGGAGTCGGACCATATGCCTTTAGAAGTGAAGACAAAAGGAAGAGAGAAAGATAGAGGAAGTGTGAATGAATTTAGAAGAAAAATTGTGAAGAATATTTGGACACAAGAAGGAAAAGAAAATTATAGAGCGAGACTTAGGGAGGCAAAATACAAAGAAACAGAAATAAACGAAAAGGTGAGGGAACTGAGCGATAACATAAGAAACGCAACAGAAAAAAAAGAGATAGAGATAAGAGAGAAGATTGGGCTGTGGAAGAACGAGTGGTTGGATAAAGAATGCAGGGAAACTAAGCAGGAAGCAAGAAGGAAACTAAGAAATTGGAAAAAAGGAAAAGCAACCAAGGAAGAGTACAAGAGAGAGCACGCAAGAGGTACAATTTAGTATGCAAAGAGAAGAAGCAAAAGAAACGGATGGAAGAACAGCTAAAGATGAAGGGTATACAGACGAAAGAAGAGGTATGGATACATAAATAAGGAAAGAAAGAAAAAGAGAGAGAGAGAGAGAGTGAATGATGGAATTACGATGGAGGAATGGAGAGAGTACTTCAGTGAGCTACTGGGGGGTGATGAAAACAGACAAGAAAAGGAAAAGAGACAACAAAGAGTGGAAGAAATAGAAGAGATCACAAGAGAAGAACTAGAGCAACAACTAAGAAAACTGAAAAGAAAAATGACACCGGGGAGGGATGGTATACAGAATGAAGCGTAAATATATGGAACGGAAAGGGAAGTTGACAGGTTGTTAGAGATAATGAATGGAGTGTGGAAGGGAGAGGGATTCTCCCAAGAGTGGAAGGAGGGGATAATATGCCCCAAATATAAGAAAGGAGAAAAGGATACAGTCAGTAATTATAGGGAGATCACTCTCCTAAATACAGCATATAAGGTATACGCGATGATTGTGGAAGAGAGGCTGATGAAGGAAATGAATGAGAGGGGGGTGTTACCAGACGGACAGGCGGGATTTAGGAAAGGTAGAGGGACCATGGATAATGTATATATCTTGAATCACATAGTAGGAAATGAGATAAAAAAAAAGAGGGGTGTCAAGATATATGCATTCTTTGTGGACCTGAAGGCAGTTTTTGATAATGTGGAAAGAGATCTACGGTGGGAATGCTTGAGAAAGAGAGGGATAAATGAGCATCTGGTAACAAAAATAGAAGAGATATATGAAGAGACGATAAGTAGAGTGAGAGTGAATGGAAGGGTGAGTGAATGTTTCAAAATTTATAAGGGAGAAAGACAAGGTTGCCCACTAAGCCCCAGCCTGTTTGCAGCTTTTATTGGAGATATAGAGGAGATGCTCAGGAAGGGGCTGACAGGGTGGGTTGTGGTGGGCAAAGAAAAAGTGTGGTCTTTAGCATATGCGGATGATTTGGTGGTGCTAGCGAGAGCGGAGAAAAGTATGAAACAAATGATAGGATACATGGAGAAATATATGAGGAGGAAAAAGTTGACGGTGAATGTAGAGAAATCCAAGATGATGGTGTTCAGAAAAAGGGGGTGGTAGGAGAAAAATAAATTAGTGCAGATGGGAGAAAGAGAAAATTGAAGAAGTGAAAGAACTTAAGTATTTAGGTTATGTCATTAATGAATAAATTAATGAAAAAAACACAGCAACAGCACATGTGAGGGAGTTAGTGAAAAAAGCAAATAAGATAATAGGAGCTGTATGGGGAATAGGAGAGAGAAAATTTGGACATAATTTTAGATGGAGAGTAATGATGTTTGATAGTTTGGTGAAAAGCGTGATGATATATGGAGCGGAAATATGGGGATGGAGAGAGCAAGAAGGATTGGAAGGGGTGCAAGGAAAATATATGAAATGGGTGCTAGGGGTAGAGAGAGAGACACCGGGGTATATAGTGATGGAGGAAACAAAGAGAGATGGAATAAGAATAGAAGCAGGAAAAAGAGCAACAAGATTTGAGGAGAGAGTGATAGAGAGCGGAGAGTGCAGAATTTTGCAAGAGTGTTTGAAAGAAAAAAGGAAAGAAATAGGAAAGGGGATATGGAAAGAGAGGGAGGCATATTTTGAAAGAAACGGGTATGCAGGCGCGGAGATAGAAAGAATGCGAGAGAGAGGCAGAGTAATGACAGATGAATTAGTGCAGAGACATAGAGATGTGCAAGTGCAGGAAAGAAGAACGAGAATTAGGGAGTCTAGGTACAATGGGAAGTATGAAAAAATAATAACGTAAGAAATGCCAAAGTACATACTTAGGAAGAGAGAGTAGAAAAGAGAGAGTGATAATAGCAAGATTTAGATGTGGAAATGAGGAGTGAAAGAATAAATATTGGAGTGAGGATAATAATAGAGTATGCAGGATGTGTGGAGAAAAAAAAGGAGACGATAGAGCATTTGTTGAAGGAATGCGTAGAATTGAGAGGGAGAGATGAGAGTAGAGAAGAAATTTTGAATGAGGACGGAAGGTTCGAATGGATGAGGAAGGTTGGAGTGGAGAAGAGGGACAATAAGTGGGAAGGGATAAAAGCTGCTAGTTATTGTGTCGAATTATTGATTTATTTAGTTTTATTTATTATATTATATTTTATTTTATTTGAGTTATGGGAAATGTATGGAATACTTTATAAACCTGTAAAGGTAATAAATATACATACTACTACTACAAATTTCCTGCACCTACTACAGGGAACACGAGCAATATTGCTTTATTGTCAGTGACGTGATCATTAAGAAAATACTCTTGTATGAGCTATACCTCCGCGAATGTTTTTAGTGACGGTAAAACTATACGAAAGAATAAAGGTTCGATTATTTATTTAAACACTATGTACAGTTTATTTCTCACGTAATCGGGCTCGTCTATTTATTTTCACCGGGCAGTCCGGATAGATAAAAACAACTGTCCAACTCGATCCACTGATCTTCGCCTCCGACTCTGACTGTGATGCCTGGTTGGCCGATGCGACGACTGATTCCTGGCCCCAAAGTCTTCCAATAAATATTTTGGCTGCATCCTTCTAGGCGGCTCCATTGATTATCGAGCTCTCGATACATATGGAATCTTCTTGACAATGATTTCCAGAACATCATGGATGACGTCATGCTCTCGATATGTACGGAATACTCCAGAAGATGATGTCACATTATCTCAATACAATACAGATATAATTCAGATAATACGCATTCACAGATGACACTGAACTAGAAAAAATAAACAAATCTACTGGGCGCTCTAGAAGACACAATACTCATTTACTACCTGCACACGAGTCATAAATGACGCTTACCTATTGGAGGATTCGTAAAATGTGTTACAGAGCCCCTGTAGATCAACCGATGCTAATGGTTGTTTATGCCGAAATTCACCTAATTATATGGCAAACATGTAATAAGGCAGCCCCCCAAATACGAGGTTGCTTCGTGTTGTCTAATCGTAAACAGGATCGGTAGCGTGAGATTATCTTGTTGTTCTAATCCTTACATAATGACTAGACTAATGGTTTAATGTGTTTACAACTTGATACATGTAGGTTATTTCCCAATTTTTTTCAGCACCTGAAAAATTCAATTTAAATCCGGGAAGCCCACAGGAATAACATTCGAACCTGAGGAGGAATAAAATTTTACAACTTATTTAACGGGTACCAAATGCAGTGAATTTTCTCCCGCCTCGTGTTCTCTCATTTGATCATATCCCGGAAATCCTTAGAACGAAATAAGAGGACTGCAAAGCTGAAAGGCAATTTGCTATTCCAAATTGTTTTTGCTCCACTTCAGTTCGATTTTAGCAAACTGCCCTATATTTGACTTTCATTGTACCGTTGAAATGAACAATACCTAAACTCGGCTACCCGCAATGAAAAGATTTTACAATTGAATCGCAGATTGAGGAAACTGAGAACACATGCCGGATTTTCATTGTTCGTCGGATTTCTCTCACCGTTTTGTGTGGTCCTTCCGGTTGCACTCTTTCGTGATTCTGCTTCTTAATCTTGGAAATGCTTTGTGTTTCCGGCTTGAGACTGGTGTATTGAACTCTATCTGAATTAGATGGTTATTTTGAAGTTTGATTTTTATGCGAGTACGCGATTTAGTGGCTGTTTGGCTCGTTTCCAGAGCACAGTGGAAAATATATCTGTTGCCGAATCCCGACGGTTTGCACATATGCACGTGACGTGATCATGCGTAATAATTATGTGAGATCAGGATGGGAAGGGAAACTTGTGCCACTGAGAAAGGGGGAGAGTTGAGTTTCATTTATGAAGGCAAGGTGATGGAGAATTATGAGCTTACATAAAATTAGAACATCTAACGGAAATATTAAATGGAGTATTTTTCACTATTCTGACCGTACTAAATTGTCAACATTTAATATATTGTTGGGACAATGAAAGTCCAAAAAGCTAAGAAAACGAATATTGAGCGGAACGATTTATAAACATGTTTTGAATACGATGGCGGCAGTTCACACTAACGTCTGCTGGCCCACGCCTTTTATACAGATGTCTGTGTATGCGGACGCGCTAGATTTAAATTTTTCTCAAACAAATTAACTTCAAATAGACTTTTAAAGTCTTTACTCCTTTTTTCTTCAAGTAATGAACACTTTTAAATGTAATTTGAGTCAGAAGATTTATAAACTAATATTAGTTTCTAAACTTAGAAGGTTTTAAAGAAGTATTGGTATGATACATGTTCTAATTGCAGAATTTGGGATACGTTGAAGATTGAATATCCCACCACCAGTAAATGTACCTACCCGTGTCCTAGACATTGAATAAAGAAGGTTTTGACATTTTTAACTCCAGCATTCCAACATGAGAATGCATCTGAAATTTAATTTCAAATTTACTTCGAACTACATATTCAAGAATTAACAAACAAATTAAGAGTGGAAGCTTCTAGAAATTATTTTGAATTGTACAGAGGTGTAAGCGAGTGAGGAATCCTTAAATTAGTCTACTTTAATGGCAACAGGTATATTTAAGAATTTTTTAAATGTAAATTTTCGAATATGTAAAATTTACTTCAAACGTCGTATTCGAGAATTCACAAAAAAATTAAGATGTAAATTCAGCCTTCTAGAAATTATTTTCTGTTGTACAAAAGTGTAAGAGAGTGAGGAATCCTTAAACTATTGTACTTTAATGGCAACAGGTATATTTAACATTTTTTTAAATGTAAATATTCGAATATGTAAAATTTACTTCGAACGTCGTATTCGAGAATTCACAAAAAAAAATATGAGAGAAAACTCAGGCTTCTAGAAATTATTTCCTATTTTACAGAAGTGTAAGAGAGCAAAGAATCCATAAATTAGTGCATTTTAATGGAAACAGGTATATTTAACAATTTTTTAAATGTAAATTTTCGAATAATTAAAATTTACTTTGAACGTCGTATTCGAGAATTCACAAAAAAATTAAAAGTGGAAATTCAGGCTTCTAGTAATTATTTTCTATTGTTCAGAAGTGTAAGAAAGTGAAGAATCTTTAACCTAGGTATTTTTAACAATTTTTAAACAGAAAATTTCCGAATATTTCAAATTTATTTAAAACTACATATTCGAGAATTCACAAAAAAATTAAGAAGAAACTCGGGGTTCTAGAAATTATTTTCTATTGTACACAAGTGTGAGAGAGTGAGGAATCCTTAAATTAGTGTACTTTAATGGCAACAGGTATTTTTACAATTTTTTAAATGTAAATTTTCGAATATGTAAAATTTACTTCGAACGTCATATTCGAGAATTCGCAAAAAAATTACCATTGGAAATTCATGCTTACAGAAATTATTTTCTATTCTACAAAAGTGTAAGAGAGTGAAGAATCCTTAAATTAGTGTAATTTAACGCAAACGGGTATTTTTAAACAGTAAATTTCCGAATACTTTAAATTTATTTCGAACTTCATATTCGAGAATTCACAAAAAAATTACGATTGGAAATTCAGGCTTATAGAAATTATTTTCTATTCTACACAAGTGTAGGAGAGTAAAGAATCTTTAAATAAGTGTAATTTAACGCAAGCGGGTATTTTTAACTATTTTTAAACAGTAAATTTCCGAATATTTGACATTTAGTTCGAACTACATATTCGAGAATTCCCAAAAAAATTAAGATGTAAATTCAGCCTTCTAGAAATTATTTTCTGTTGTACAAAAGTGTAAGAGAGTGAGGAATCCTTAAATTAGTGTACTTTAATGGAAGCAGGTATACATATTTTAACATTTTTTTAAATATAAATTTCCGAATATTTCAAACTTCATATTCGAGAATTTGCGAAAAATTTACGACTTGAAATTCAGGCTTATAGAAATTATTTTCTATTCTGCACAAGCGTAAGAGATCAAATTATCCTTTAAATTACTGTAATTTAACGCAAGCGGGTATTTTTAAACAGTAATTTTCCGAATATTTCAAATTTATTTCAAACTACATATTCGAGAATTTACAAAAAAAAAAGTGTAAATTCAGCCTTCTAGAAATTATTTTCTGTTGTACAGATGTACAGAAGTGTAAGAGAGTGAAGAATCCTTAAATTAGTGTACTTTAATGGAAGCAGGTATACATATTTTAACAATTTTTTAAATACAAATTTCCGAATATGTATTTCAAATTTATTTCGAACTTCATATTCGAGAATTCACGAAAAATTTCCGATTGGAAATTCAGGCTTGTAGAAATTATTTTCTATTCTGCACAAATGTAAGAGATCAAAGAATCCTTAAATTACTGTAATTTAACGCAAACAGTTTTTTTTTAATAATTTTTAAACAGAAAATTTCCGAATATTTCAAATTTATTTAAAACTACATATTCGAGAATTCACAAAAAAATTAAGAAGAAGCTCGGGGTTCTAGAAATTATTTTCTATTGTATACAAGTGTGAGAGAATGAGGAATCCTTAAATTAGTGTACTTTAATGGCAACAGGTATTTTTACAATTTTTTAAATCTAAATTTTCGAATATGTAAAATTTACTTCGAACGTCATATTCGAGAATTCGCAAAAAAATTACGATTGGAAATTCATGCTTACAGAAATTATTTTCTATTCTACGCAAGTGTAAGAGAGTAAAGAATCCTTAAATTAGTGTAATTTAACGCAAACGGGTATTTTTAAACAGTAAATTTCCGAATATTTTAAATTTATTTCGAACTTCATATTCGAGAATTCACAAAAAAATTACGATTGGAAATTCAGGCTTATAGAAATTATTTTCTATTCTACACAAGTGTAAGAGAGTAAAGAATCCTTAAATTAGTGTAATTTAACGCAAACGGGTATTTTTAAACAGTAAATTTCCGAATATTTCAGATTTATTTCGAACTACATATTCGAGAATTCCCAAAAAAATTAAGATGTAAATTCAGCCTTCTAGAAATTATTTTCTGTTGTACAAAAGTGTAAGAGAGTGAGGAATCCTTAAACTATTGTACTTTAATGGCAACAGGTATATTTAACATTTTTTTAAATGTAAATATTCGAATATGTAAAATTTACTTCGAACGTCGTATTCGAGAATTCACAAAAAAAAAATAGGAGAGAAAACTCAGGCTTCTAGAAATTATTTCCTATTTTACAGAAGTGTAAGAGAGCAAAGAATCCATAAATTAGTGCATTTTAATGGAAACAGGTATATTTAACAATTTTTTAAATGTAAATTTTCGAATAATTAAAATTTACTTTGAACGTCGTATTCGAGAATTCACAAAAAAATTAAAAGTGGAAAGTCAGGCTTCTAGTAATTATTTTCTATTGTTCAGAAGTGTAAGAAAGTGAAGAATCTTTAACCTAGGTATTTTTAACAATTTTTAAACAGAAAATTTCCGAATATTTCAAATTTATTTAAAACTACATATTCGAGAATTCACAAAAAAATTAAGAAGAAACTCGGGGTTCTAGAAATTATTTTCTATTGTACACAAGTGTGAGAGAGTGAGGAATCCTTAAATTAGTGTACTTTAATGGCAACAGGTATTTTTACAATTTTTTAAATGTAAATTTTCGAATATGTAAAAATTACTTCGAACGTCATATTCGAGAATTCGCAAAAAAATTACCATTGGAAATTCATGCTTACAGAAATTATTTTCTATTCTACAAAAGTGTAAGAGAGTGAAGAATCCTTAAATTAGTGTAATTTAACGCAAACGGGTATTTTTAAACAGTAAATTTCCGAATACTTGAAATTTATTTCGAACTTCATATTCGAGAATTCACAAAAAAATTACGATTGGAAATTCAGGCTTATAGAAATTATTTTCTATTCTACACAAGTGTAGGAGAGTAAAGAATCTTTAAATAAGTGTAATTTAACGCAAGCGGGTATTTTTAACTATTTTTAAACAGTAAATTTCCGAATATTTCACATTTATTTCGAACTACATATTCGAGAATTCCCAAAAAAATTAAGATGTAAATTCAGCCTTCTAGAAATTATTTTCTGTTGTACAAAAGTGTAAGAGAGTGAGGAATCCTTAAATTAGTGTACTTTAATGGAAGCAGGTATACATATTTTAACATTTTTTTAAATATAAATTTCCGAATATTTCAAACTTCATATTCGAGAATTCGCGAAAAATTTACGACTTGAAATTCAGGCTTATAGAAATTATTTTCTATTCTGCACAAGCGTAAGAGATCAAATTATCCTTTAAATTACTTTAATTTCAAACTACATATTCGAGAATTTACAAAAAAATTAAGAAGAAGCTCGGGGTTCTAGATATTATTTTCTATTGTATACAAGTGTGAGAGAGTGAGGAATCCTTAAATTAGTGTACTTTAATGGCAACAGGTATTTTTACAATTTTTTAAATGTAAATTTTCTAATATGTAAAATTTACTTCGAACGTCATATTCGAGAATTCGCAAAAAAATGACGATTGTAAATTCAGGCTCGTAGAAATTATTTTCTATTCTGCACAAGTGTAAGAGATCAAGGAATCCTTAAATTACTGTAATTTAACGCAAACAGTTTTTTTTAATAATTTTTAAACAGAAAATTTCCGAATATTTCAAATTTATTTAAAGCTACATATTCGAGAATTCACAAAAAAATTAAGAAGAAGCTCGGGGTTCTAGAAATTATTTTCTATTGTATACAAGTGTGAGAGAGTGAGGAATCCTTAAATTAGTGTACTTTAATGGCAACAGGTATTTTTACAATTTTTTAAATGTAAATTTTCGAATATGTAAAATTTACTTCGAACGTCATATTCGAGAATTCGCAAAAAAATGACGATTGGAAATTCATGCTTACAGAAATTATTTTCTATTCTACGCAAGTGTAAGAGAGTAAAGAATCCTTAAATTTGTGTAATTTAACGCAAACGGGTATTTTTAAACAGTAAATTTCCGAATATTTTAAATTTATTTCGAACTTCATATTCGAGAATTCACAAAAAAATTACGATTGGAAATTCAGGCTTATAGAAATTATTTTCTATTCTACACAAGTGTAAGAGAGTAAAGAATCCTTAAATTAGTGTAATTTAACGCAAACGGGTATTTTTAAACAGTAAATTTCCGAATATTTTAAATTTATTTCGAACTTCATATTCGAGAATTCACAAAAAAATTACGATTTTAAATTCAGGCTGATAGAAATTATTTTCTATTCTACACAAGTGTAGGAGAGTAAAGAATCTTTAAATAAGTGTAATTTAACGCAAGCGGGTATTTTTAACTATTTTTAAACAGTAAATTTCCGAATATTTCAGATTTATTTCGAACTACATACTCGAGAATTCCCAAAAAAATTAAGATGTAAATTCAGCCTTCTAGAAATTATTTTCTGTTGTACAAAAGTGTAAGAGAGTGAGGAATCCTTAAATTAGTGTACTTTAATGGAAGCAGGTATACATATTTTAACATTTTTTTAAATATAAATTTCCGAATATTTCAAATTTATTTCGAACTACATATTCGAGAATTCACAAAAAATTAAGAGTGGAAGCTTCTAGAAATTTTGAATTATACAGAGGTGTAAGAGAGTGAGGAATCCTTAAATTAGTGTACTTTAATGGCAACAAGTATTTTTACAATTTTTTAAATGTAAATTTTCGAATATGTAAAATTTACTTCGAACGTCATATTCGAGAATTCGCAAAAAAATGACGATTGGAAATTCATGCTTACAGAAATTATTTTCTATTCTACGCAAGTGTAAGAGAGTAAAGAATCCTTAAATTTGTGTAATTTAACGCAAACGGGTATTTTTAAACAGTAAATTTCCGAATATTTTAAATTTATTTCGAACTTCATATTCGAGAATTCACAAAAAAATTACGATTGGAAATTCAGGCTTATAGAAATTATTTTCTATTCTACACAAGTGTAAGAGAGTAAAGAATCCTTAAATTAGTGTAATTTAACGCAAACGGGTATTTTTAAACAGTAAATTTCCGAATATTTCAGATTTATTTCGAACTACATATTCGAGAATTCCCAAAAAAATTAAAATGTAAATTCAGCCTTCTAGAAATTATTTTCTGTTGTACAAAAGTGTAAGAGAGTGAGGAATCCTTAAACTATTGTACTTTAATGGCAACAGGTATATTTAACATTTTTTTAAATGTAAATATTCGAATATGTAAAATTTACTTCGAACGTCGTATTCGAGAATTCACAAAAAAAAATAGGAGAGAAAACTCAGGCTTCTAGAAATTATTTCCTATTTTACAGAAGTGTAAGAGAGCAAAGAATCCATAAATTAGTGCATTTTAATGGAAACAGGTATATTTAACAATTTTTTAAATGTAAATTTTCGAATAATTAAAATTTCTTTGAACGTCGTATTCGAGAACTCACAAAAAAATTAAAAGTGGAAATTCAGGCTTCTAGTAATTATTTTCTATTGTTCAGAAGTGTAAGAAAGTGAAGAATCTTTAACCTAGGTATTTTTAACAATTTTTAAACAGAAAATTTCCGAATATTTCAAATTTATTTAAAACTACATATTCGAGAATTCACAAAAAAATTAAGAAGAAACTCGGGGTTCTAGAAATTATTTTCTATTGTACACAAGTGTGAGAGAGTGAGGAATCCTTAAATTAGTGTACTTTAATGGCAACAGGTATTTTTACAATTTTTTAAATGTAAATTTTCGAATATGTAAAATTTACTTCGAACGTCATATTCGAGAATTCGCAAAAAAATTACCATTGGAAATTCATGCTTACAGAAATTATTTTCTATTCTACAAAAGTGTAAGAGAGTGAAGAATCCTTAAATTAGTGTAATTTAACGCAAACGGGTATTTTTAAACAGTAAATTTCCGAATACTTTAAATTTATTTCGAACTTCATATTCGAGAATTCACAAAAAAATTACGATTGGAAATTCAGGCTTATAGAAATTATTTTCTATTCTACACAAGTGTAGGAGAGTAAAGAATCTTTAAATAAGTGTAATTTAACGCAAGCGGGTATTTTTAACTATTTTTAAACAGTAAATTTCCGAATATTTCACATTTATTTCGAACTACATATTCGAGAATTCCCAAAAAAATTAAGATGTAAATTCAGCCTTCTAGAAATTATTTTCTGTTGTACAAAAGTGTAAGAGAGTGAGGAATCCTTAAATTAGTGTACTTTAATGGAAGCAGGTATACATATTTTAACATTTTTTTAAATATAAATTTCCGAATATTTCAAACTTCATATTCGAGAATTCGCGAAAAATTTACGACTTGAAATTCAGGCTTATAGAAATTATTTTCTATTCTGCACAAGCGTAAGAGATCAAATTATCCTTTAAATTCCTTTAATTTCAAACTACATATTCGAGAATTTACAAAAAAATTAAGAAGAAGCTCGGGGTTCTAGATATTATTTTCTATTGTATACAAGTGTGAGAGAGTGAGGAATCCTTAAATTAGTGTACTTTAATGGCAACAGGTATTTTTACAATTTTTTAAATGTAAATTTTCGAATATGTAAAATTTACTTCGAACGTCATATTCGAGAATTCGCAAAAAAATGACAATTGTAAATTCAGACTCGTAGAAATTATTTTCTATTCTGCACAAGTGTAAGAGATCAAAGAATCCTTAAATTACTGTAATTTAACGCAAACAGTTTTTTTTTAATAATTTTTAAACAGAAAATTTCCGAATATTTCAAATTTATTTAAAGCTACATATTCGAGAATTCACAAAAAAATTAAGAAGAAACTCGGGGTTCTAGAAATTATTTTCTATTGTACACAAGTGTGAGAGAGTGAGGAATCCTTAAATTAGTGTACTTTAATGGCAACAGGTATTTTTACAATTTTTTAAATGTAAATTTTCGAATATGTAAAATTTACTTCGAACGTCATATTCGAGAATTCGCAAAAAAATGACGATTGGAAATTCATGCTTACAGAAATTATTTTCTATTCTACGCAAGTGTAAGAGAGTAAAGAATCCTTAAATTTGTGTAATTTAACGCAAACGGGTATTTTTAAACAGTAAATTTCCGAATATTTTAAATTTATTTCGAACTTCATATTCGAGAATTTACAAAAAAATTACGATTGGAAATTCAGGCTTATAGAAATTATTTTCTATTCTACACAAGTGTAAGAGAGTAAAGAATCCTTAAATTAGTGTAATTTAACGCAAACGGGTATTTTTAAACAGTAAATTTCCGAATATTTTAAATTTATTTCGAACTTCATATTCGAGAATTCACAAAAAAATTACGATTTTAAATTCAGGCTTATAGAAATTATTTTCTATTCTACACAAGTGTAGGAGAGTAAAGAATCTTTAAATAAGTGTAATTTAACGCAAGCGGGTATTTTTAACTATTTTTAAACAGTAAATTTCCGAATATTTCAGATTTATTTCGAACTACATATTCGAGAATTCCCAAAAAAATTAAGATGTAAATTCAGCCTTATAGAAATTATTTTCTGTTGTACAAAAGTGTAAGAGAGTGAGGAATCCTTAAATTAGTGTACTTTAATGGAAGCAGGTAAACATATTTTAACATTTTTTTAAATATAAATTTCCGAATATTTCAAACTTCATATTCGAGAATTCGCGAAAAATTTACGACTTGAAATTCAGGCTTATAGAAATTATTTTCTATTCTACACAAGCGTAAGAGATCAAATTATCCTTTAAATTACTTTAATTTCAAACTACATATTCGAGAATTTACAAAAAAATTAAGAAGAAGCTCGGGGTTCTAGATATTATTTTCTATTGTATACAAGTGTGAGAGAGTGAGGAATCCTTAAATTAGTGTACTTTAATGGCAACAGGTATTTTTACAATTTTTTAAATGTAAATTTTCGAATATGTAAAATTTACTTCGAACGTCATATTCGAGAATTCGCAAAAAAATGACGATTGTAAATTCAGGCTCGTAGAAATTATTTTCTATTCTGCACAAGTGTAAGAGATCAAAGAATCCTTAAATTACTGTAATTTAACGCAAACAGTTTTTTTTAATAATTTTTAAACAGAAAATTTCCGAATATTTCAAATTTATTTAAAGCTACATATTCGAGAATTCACAAAAAAATTAAGAAGAAGCTCGGGGTTCTAGAAATTATTTTCTATTGTATACAAGTGTGAGAGAGTGAGGAATCCTTAAATTAGTGTACTTTAATGGCAACAGGTATTTTTACAATTTTTTAAATGTAAATTTTCGAATATGTAAAATTTACTTCGAACGTCATATTCGAGAATTCGCAAAAAAATGACGATTGGAAATTCATGCTTACAGAAATTATTTTCTATTCTACGCAAGTGTAAGAGAGTAAAGAATCCTTAAATTTGTGTAATTTAACGCAAACGGGTATTTTTAAACAGTAAATTTCCGAATATTTTAAATTTATTTCGAACTTCATATTCGAGAATTCACAAAAAAATTACGATTGGAAATTCAGGCTTATAGAAATTATTTTCTATTCTACACAAGTGTAAGAGAGTAAAGAATCCTTAAATTAGTGTAATTTAACGCAAACGGGTATTTTTAAACAGTAAATTTCCGAATATTTCAGATTTATTTCGAACTACATATTCGAGAATTCCCAAAAAAATTAAGATGTAAATTCAGCCTTCTAGAAATTATTTTCTGTTGTACAAAAGTGTAAGAGAGTGAGGAATCCTTAAACTATTGTACTTTAATGGCAACAGGTATATTTAACATTTTTTTAAATGTAAATATTCGAATATGTAAAATTTACTTCGAACGTCGTATTCGAGAATTCACAAAAAAAAAATAGGAGAGAAAACTCAGGCTTCTAGAAATTATTTCCTATTTTACAGAAGTGTAAGAGAGCAAAGAATCCATAAATTAGTGCATTTTAATGGAAACAGGTATATTTAACAATTTTTTAAATGTAAATTTTCGAATAATTAAAATTTACTTTGAACGTCGTATTCGAGAATTCACAAAAAAATTAAAAGTGGAAATTCAGGCTTCTAGTAATTATTTTCTATTGTTCAGAAGTGTAAGAAAGTGAAGAATCTTTAACCTAGGTATTTTTAACAATTTTTAAACAGAAAATTTCCGAATATTTCAAATTTATTTAAAACTACATATTCGAGAATTCACAAAAAAATTAAGAAGAAACTCGGGGTTCTAGAAATTATTTTCTATTGTACACAAGTGTGAGAGAGTGAGGAATCCTTAAATTAGTGTACTTTAATGGCAACAGGTATTTTTACAATTTTTTAAATGTAAATTTTCGAATATGTAAAATTTACTTCGAACGTCATATTCGAGAATTCGCAAAAAAATTACCATTGGAAATTCATGCTTACAGAAATTATTTTCTATTCTACAAAAGTGTAAGAGAGTGAAGAATCCTTAAATTAGTGTAATTTAACGCAAACGGGTATTTTTAAACAGTAAATTTCCGAACACTTTAAATTTATTTCGAACTTCATATTCGAGAATTCACAAAAAAATTACGATTGGAAATTCAGGCTTATAGAAATTATTTTCTATTCTACACAAGTGTAGGAGAGTAAAGAATCTTTAAATAAGTGTAATTTAACGCAAGCGGGTATTTTTAACTATTTTTAAACAGTAAATTTCCGAATATTTCACATTTATTTCGAACTACATATTCGAGAATTCCCAAAAAAATTAAGATGTAAATTCAGCCTTCTAGAAATTATTTTCTGTTGTACAAAAGTGTAAGAGAGTGAGGAATCCTTAAATTAGTGTACTTTAATGGAAGCAGGTATACATATTTTAACATTTTTTTAAATATAAATTTCCGAATATTTCAAACTTCATATTCGAGAATTCGCGAAAAATTTACGACTTGAAATTCAGGCTTATAGAAATTATTTTCTATTCTGCACAAGCGTAAGAGATCAAATTATCCTTTAAATTACTTTAATTTCAAACTACATATTCGAGAATTTACAAAAAAATTAAGAAGAAGCTCGGGGTTCTAGAAATTATTTTCTATTGTATACAAGTGTGAGAGAGTGAGGAATCCTTAAATTAGTGTACTTTAATGGCAACAGGTATTTTTACAATTTTTTAAATGTAAATTTTCGAATATGTAAAATTTACTTCGAACGTCATATTCGAGAATTCGCAAAAAAATGACGATTGGAAATTCAGGCTCGTAGAAATTATTTTCTATTCTGCACAAGTGTAAGAGATCAAAGAATCCTTAAATTACTGTAATTTAACGCAAACAGTTTTTTTTAATAATTTTTAAACAGAAAATTTCCGAATATTTCAAATTTATTTAAAGCTACATATTCGAGAATTCACAAAAAAATTAAGAAGAAGCTCGGGGTTCTAGAAATTATTTTCTATTGTATACAAGTGTGAGAGAGTGAGGAATCCTTAAATTAGTGTACTTTAATGGCAACAGGTATTTTTACAATTTTTTAAATCTAAATTTTCGAATATGTAAAATTTACTTCGAACGTCATATTCGAGAATTCGCAAAAAAATTACGATTGGAAATTCATGCTTACAGAAATTATTTTCTATTCTACGCAAGTGTAAGAGAGTAAAGAATCCTTAAATTAGTGTAATTTAACGCAAACGGGTATTTTTAAACAGTAAATTTCCGAATATTTTAAATTTATTTCGAACTTCATATTCGAGAATTCACAAAAAAATTACGATTGGAAATTCAGGCTTATAGAAATTATTTTCTATTCTACACAAGTGTAAGAGAGTAAAGAATCCTTAAATTAGTGTAATTTAACGCAAACGGGTATTTTTAAACAGTAAATTTCCGAATATTTCAGATTTATTTCGAACTACATATTCGAGAATTCCCAAAAAAATTAAGATGTAAATTCAGCCTTCTAGAAATTATTTTCTGTTGTACAAAAGTGTAAGAGAGTGAGGAATCCTTAAACTATTGTACTTTAATGGCAACAGGTATATTTAACATTTTTTTAAATGTAAATATTCGAATATGTAAAATTTACTTCGAACGTCGTATTCGAGAATTCACAAAAAAAAATATGAGAGAAAACTCAGGCTTCTAGAAATTATTTCCTATTTTACAGAAGTGTAAGAGAGCAAAGAATCCATAAATTAGTGCATTTTAATGGAAACAGGTATATTTAACAATTTTTTAAATGTAAATTTTCGAATAATTAAAATTTACTTTGAACGTCGTATTCGAGAATTCACAAAAAAATTAAAAGTGGAAATTCAGGCTTCTAGTAATTATTTTCTATTGTTCAGAAGTGTAAGAAAGTGAAGAATCTTTAACCTAGGTATTTTTAACAATTTTTAAACAGAAAATTTCCGAATATTTCAAATTTATTTAAAACTACATATTCGAGAATTCACAAAAAAATTAAGAAGAAACTCGGGGTTCTAGAAATTATTTTCTATTGTACACAAGTGTGAGAGAGTGAGGAATCCTTAAATTAGTGTACTTTAATGGCAACAGGTATTTTTACAATTTTTTAAATGTAAATTTTCGAATATGTAAAATTTACTTCGAACGTCATATTCGAGAATTCGCAAAAAAATTACCATTGGAAATTCATGCTTACAGAAATTATTTTCTATTCTACAAAAGTGTAAGAGAGTGAAGAATCCTTAAATTAGTGTAATTTAACGCAAACGGGTATTTTTAAACAGTAAATTTCCGAATACTTTAAATTTATTTCGAACTTCATATTCGAGAATTCACAAAAAAATTACGATTGGAAATTCAGGCTTATAGAAATTATTTTCTATTCTACACAAGTGTAGGAGAGTAAAGAATCTTTAAATAAGTGTAATTTAACGCAAGCGGGTATTTTTAACTATTTTTAAACAGTAAATTTCCGAATATTTCACATTTATTTCGAACTACATATTCGAGAATTCCCAAAAAAATTAAGATGTAAATTCAGCCTTCTAGAAATTATTTTCTGTTGTACAAAAGTGTAAGAGAGTGAGGAATCCTTAAATTAGTGTACTTTAATGGAAGCAGGTATACATATTTTAACATTTTTTTAAATATAAATTTCCGAATATTTCAAACTTCATATTCGAGAATTCGCGAAAAATTTACGACTTGAAATTCAGGCTTATAGAAATTATTTTCTATTCTGCACAAGCGTAAGAGATCAAATTATCCTTTAAATTACTTTAATTTCAAACTACATATTCGAGAATTTACAAAAAAATTAAGAAGAAGCTCGGGGTTCTAGAAATTATTTTCTATTGTATACAAGTGTGAGAGAGTGAGGAATCCTTAAATTAGTGTACTTTAATGGCAACAGGTATTTTTACAATTTTTTAAATGTAAATTTTCGAATATGTAAAATTTACTTCGAACGTCATATTCGAGAATTCGCAAAAAAATGACGATTGTAAATTCAGGCTCGTAGAAATTATTTTCTATTCTGCACAAGTGTAAGAGATCAAAGAATCCTTAAATTACTGTAATTTAACGCAAACAGTTTTTTTTAATAATTTTTAAACAGAAAATTTCCGAATATTTCAAATTTATTTAAAGCTACATATTCGAGAATTCACAAAAAAATTAAGAAGAAGCTCGGGGTTCTAGAAATTATTTTCTATTGTATACAAGTGTGAGAGAGTGAGGAATCCTTAAATTAGTGTACTTTAATGGCAACAGGTATTTTTACAATTTTTTAAATGTAAATTTTCGAATATGTAAAATTTACTTCGAACGTCATATTCGAGAATTCGCAAAAAAATGACGATTGGAAATTCATGCTTACAGAAATTATTTTCTATTCTACGCAAGTGTAAGAGAGTAAAGAATCCTTAAATTTGTGTAATTTAACGCAAACGGGTATTTTTAAACAGTAAATTTCCGAAAATTTAAATTTATTTCGAACTTCATATTCGAGAATTCACAAAAAAATTACGATTGGAAATTCAGGCTTATAGAAATTATTTTCTATTCTACACAAGTGTAAGAGAGTAAAGAATCCTTAAATTAGTGTAATTTAACGCAAACGGGTATTTTTAAACAGTAAATTTCCGAAAATTTAAATTTATTTCGAACTTCATATTCGAGAATTCACAAAAAAATTACGATTTTAAATTCAGGCTTATAGAAATTATTTTTTATTCTACACAAGTGTAGGAGAGTAAAGAATCTTTAAATAAGTGTAATTTAACGCAAGCGGGTATTTTTAACTATTTTTAAACAGTAAATTTCCGAATATTTCAGATTTATTTCGAACTACATACTCGAGAATTCCCAAAAAAATTAAGATGTAAATTCAGCATTCTAGAAATTATTTTCTGTTGTACAAAAGTGTAAGAGAGTGAGGAATCCTTAAATTAGTGTACTTTAATGGAAGCAGGTATACATATTTTAACATTTTTTTAAATATAAATTTCCGAATATTTCAAATTTATTTCGAACTACATATTCGAGAATTCACAAAAAATTAAGAGTGGAAGCTTCTAGAAATTTTGAATTATACAGAGGTGTAAGAGAGTGAGGAATCCTTAAATTAGTGTACTTTAATGGCAACAGGTATATTGAAGAATTTTTTAAAAGTAAATTTTCGAATATGTAAAATTTACTTCAAACGTCGTATTCGAGAATTCACAAAAAAATTAAGAGAAGAAACTCAGGCTTCTAGAAATTATTTTCTATTGTACAGAAGTGTAAGAGAGTGAGGAATCCTTAAACTATTGTACTTTAATGGGAACAGGTATATTTAACAATTTTTTAAATGTGAATTTTCGAATATGTAAAATTTACTTCGAACGTCGTATTCGAGAATTCACAAAAAAAATTGGAGAGGAAATTCAGCCTTCTAGAAATTATTTCCTATTTTACAGAAGTGCGAGCTTATTTTTTTTTTCTATAGAAGTATAGAAAAAAAAAGCTCGCGAGGTGTCGGTGACCTAACCTGACAAGTAAACAATATACCACTGTACACTAATCATAGTTTGTCCGATTGTAGGAAAGGGGAAAAATGCAGCTGCACTGGCGCAGATCGATTTTGATAATACGACCTTGTAGATATTATTGGTTTTGATACGTGGGGTGTTGAGAACGCCCCGGGCAAGCAATGGAGGTTTAAGGAATGCTGAGAAATTCCGAATAATCCGGAAGACTTCTGAAAAGTCCTGAAAAGTTCCGAGTTATTCTGTAGGGACCCAAGTGTACTGAGTTATTAAAAAACGTTTAAAGGCACTAAGAAATTTATTTTAATTAGTTAAATTAGAGATTACTGAAGTAATCCTGAAAGGTTCTAAATAATCCTGAATACGCTTATACAATTTTGAAAATATAAGGAATACTTCAATCCCAGACCCATATCTGACCTGACTGAAGGGTTATGAAAAGAAATGCTAGCAAATTCTGAAGATTTCCTAATAGTTATGAGAGATTCTGAGGAATTCCCATGAATAAGCCTAAAAATGCTAGAAGATTTTTTTTAAGAATCCTGAAGAGTATTGGAAGACTGAAGCGTTTGAAAAAATTGAAGTATCCTGAGGTGTTATTCAGAGTCATTTTCATTACACTTCAAACACAGACGCAATAAAAAAAATCACAAAAAATACAATGAAAATAGAATCATAATAAAACTTACTCTCCAAGAGTATAGTATAGATAGACCAGTAGAGCCTTCTTCTTCCTCTTCATTCTCAAATGTTCATATTAACATGCTTGCACTATGTTAGTACCTAATCATTCCATCACATCTATTTGGGGATTTTGCGGTGTGTCAGTTCCCGAAAGCTCCAACTATGTAATCAATCAATACTCAGAACAAACGTAATGGATTCATAGCAATCAATGTGTTAGACATAATTATCGAATGAATATTTCATTTTGTTATTACAGGGGAACGGTGGAAACTCCAAGCACGTATCATATTGTAGTAATTCGGGTTGAAGTAATGAATTTAGTGGCCATACTTTTGATACTTTTTTAGTTCTGTGTTCTTTCAGACTATTAATATACAGTGTGTATTTTTTTTATAATGAAGCGGAGCCAGAAAATAATGTTGTGAGGCAATGCACAGCGCATTGAAGAAAATTTCGTATTTTGGAAAAAGTGCTTTTTTTGACTTCGCGCCGGTTTATTTAATGATAGAATTTGTGTTAATTACCACCATGATTATGTTATGCAAGTTCGTTTTACAAGCCCGATGCGTGTGATTTCAATTTGAATTATATAAAGACGTGGCATAAAATAATCCACCGCAATGTGAAACACGGGCTATTTCAATTACGATAACGAGGCTATTATGTACTAATATGTAGCTTATTATTACCTAAAACATAAAAATCAACTTTTTTCATGTTCGAAACGAGTTTATTTCGATTATCACATTATGGTTGGAAAAAAGTTGTTGTGCGCCTCACCGTTATAAGCACACGACTGAAAGTGAAAGTTGCCAAGACGATGGTAAGAGTCGGGTTTATTTCATTATTTTCTGATATAAATGTTACAAGTGGCTTGTGGTAACTAAAACTAGGGGTCCCCCTTGGGACAGGCACCCCCCATTGGGACAGAGTGGTTAGTACAGGTGGTTTATCATGGTTCCCAATTTTCTGTACTTTGTGCCTCTCGTTTCCAATCTTTTCAGGAGTTAACATAGCGAAAGAAATATAGCGGAGTAACTCTTTGACTCCGGTAATCAGAAAAATAGCGGGCTGCGAATGAAATTATCCCGGAGCCGCTGCGACCACTCCCAGTCACCGCTGCGCCATCCCGGACTCACCGCTGCACCGTCTCCCCTGCAGCGTCTCTATAAAAGAAGCAAAATCTTGAACGGAATGCCCAAAAGATAAATTCAAACTTCTTGGATAATTTGATGTTGGCGAGTACTTCTAATTCATACGATGATAGTCTTTCTTCGGTTTCACTAGTTTTTCTACTGAAGTAGTAGACAGGATGATACTGGCCATCTTCTGAGTCTTTCTGCACATCTTTACTGACATTCAGTAGTTCAGCGTCTTTATCTGTAATTGAACAAACTTAAGACTGGTTTTTTACTTAATCTCTTGTTTCAAATTTTCAAAAGACTTGCTCTTTCACTCCAAAGACAAATTTGCTATTTTTTTTTTTGTCAGATTAGTCAGTGGCTCTGCGATCAAGGTATAACCTTCAATAAATTTTAAAAACTTACCTGTTAGACCAAGGAAACTTTGTACGTCTTTGAATGATTTTGGTTCTGGGAAATTCTTAAATGCAGGTATTTTTGCCGATCTACTGGTGTTCTCGATGAATAATGTTCTGGAATAATGAAATCATCCTTTCGGCGCGACCGAACATTCTCGAGTGATGACATCATCCTCTTTGTGAGACCGTCGTAATATAGACTGGAGTATGACATCCGCTGACATCACTCGATGCGACTTCCAGTGCCGCCGCGCCGTCGTCGCAGTATTTATTGCCATTTCCAGGAGAATTTCCTTTAGTAGAAAAATTCCAATGCATATAATTGTGGGCACTAATGTGTTAATTTGCCCCTTATCGAGGTCTGTCTGTACGCACAAACCGCGCTTACACACATGCATACCAGTGTAGCTGGGAAGCTATTTCGCCTGATTTAATTCCACGAGTAAACAGATTTAATTGATTGCTTACCAATAGTTTGCTTATTTAACGAAATTAATTCCGAACTACTCTCGGAAGGACTGAAAAATTACAAGGGGAAATTGGTATTGACGGAGGATTCTAAATTAAACATCGAACGACACGACCTCCTCGAAAGAAACCGGGATCCGTGTCGCCGCCGCCGACACCGAAAACACTCCGTGAATCCACATCGGTAATTGTAATTAATGTCGAATCAATTTCAATTGCTTGTGGATGGCTTCCTTTGTAATTTCATAGAACATTCATTTGATCCTTCGTTATTTCACAGGCGATCCGGGAAAGCGATGATATTATCAAAACGCCTCATGATTATTACAGTGATTTGTTTGCATGAGAGCGGTAATTTCACAGATTCCTGGTATTAAATTAAGTGTGAAATAGTAGATAGGTGTTACGGAACGAGCAAACGAAAGAAATTGTTCAGTGCAAATTATGATTGTTGTGTTGTCTAACAAAAAGTGGTTTTCATACAACAGAATTATATATACAAGGATGTGTTTTGTTTCATATATCTCTCTCTCATCTGAGAATAAGACCCTAAAAACTGTTTTTAGGATCATAGGACCAGTGTTATTTCCTGATATTCTTAATGCAGAAAGATATCTACCGTTTCTTCAAGAAACGCATCGCCCAGATCTGGCGGACCAATTTAGAGATGAATTGGATCCAAAACTTCCACATGAGAGAATATGGTATCAACAGGATGGAGCTCCACCGCAATTTGTTGCATCCGTTCGGCGTTATTTTGACGACATTTTTCATAATAGGTAGATCGGAAGAAGAGGTGCAATAGAATGGCCAGCAAGACCACCAGACCTCATTCTCCTTGACTTTTTTTGTGGGGGTATTTTAAAAGTAAAGTCTGCACCACAAAACCCGATAATCTTGAAGATTTGCAACAACGTATTACCTATGAAATTCAGCAAATCACTTCAGAAATGTTGTAAAATGTAAGAAATGGGTTTTATTATTGTCTTGCATTTTTACTAGAAAACTCTTCTGTCCGTTTTCGACATAGTTGCGATTTAATTAAGATTCAAAGGCAAAGTCATAAGTAAATTGTTTTCGCATTTTTAACGATCTTATTATAAGCTTTGTCAAAATACAAAAACCGCCACCTGTTGAATTAATTTGCTAACAAAGAACTGTTGGTGGTTTTTTGTTCTCAAGTTTTCAGGGTAACAGTACGATACATAACATCAAAGACGAACGTCAGACCGTTTTGAAACGACGAAACTTTAATTAAAAAATTAATTTAATTAATTTAATTTTACTTAAAATAAGGTGATTGCAATTTATGCATTTTACTTACATTATTGACAAGACTGACAAGCCAACTTATTTGAAATTTGCATGACTATTGTAACAATCAATAGGGATGTTCACAATTTTTTCTATTTCAAAAATCTTGATAGAAAAAATCTAAAACTTTTTTTTACGAAAATACAAGCCAAAATTTCATTTTTTTGTGGACATCCCTATTCACAAGCAGGTCGAGTTCATTCTTTCTTATTCTCTAATAACTTTTATAAAGAAATACAAGAAAAAGAAATTCAAAAATCTTACTTCTAGTTACCAAATTGTTGGTGAAGAAACAACCATTTTCTGACCTGACCTGACCTCACCTGACTTGAACGTACTAGAAGTTCTTACGGTCGTATTTCTAAACTGCTCCAACCCACTTCTGATTAAACCGGTTGGCTAAATGGTAGAGAGAAGACAATAATTTTCTCATCAGAAACTCAGTTAATCAGTTAATTTTTGCGTAATGTGGATTTTAATAATTGCCAAAATCAGGAATTCAAGATGTGAAGGGTAAAAATATTCAAATATAGGAATTCAAAATTAGTACGAACCAAACTATGAACTTCAGGATTGACCCGAATCTGAATCTGTAATGTCCCAATTCAGGATTTCAAGGATCCAACGACAGAAATTAAAAATTTGCAAGTTAAGGAATTCAACATGTCAACGATTCTATTTCGAGACTCAGAATTAGGAAATAGGAAATACGAGAATCTGGTAAGAAAGTTAGATCACCTTTGTTTTGAACAATTAAACATGCCATTTAAAGATAAGAGGTCCATCTTAGACCATCATGTAGAATCTTTACCTATTCAAAGTAGTCAAGCTATAGATCATAAATTTCACAATAGAGTTTTAAATGACAGTAATACCTTATTTTCAGAGTCTGAAATTAATTTTCTTTCCAAAGGCCTTAAATACAATGTCCAACCATTAAATATCCAACACGTAAAAGAAACACTTGCAGTTGAAACAAAAATCATCACCAATCATTATAATACACCATTGATACCCGATACTATTCCATCACTAGTAACTACATTAACTACCTTATCTAAAGACCCCCACAATATCAGATCCTACTTCAAAATTTGTTTCCAACCTTAAATCTACGCTCAAAGACGTTTCAGAAACTATTAAATATTTTGACCCAAAAGCTTTCACATTAATACCCATGAATCCTTGCATACCTAGACTATACGGTCTACCTAAAATACATAAAACTCAACCTTTTCCCATTAGACCAGTAGTTTCCTTTGTCAATTCACCTGTATCAATACTTTCAAAATGGCTTAATACAATTCTTAGACAACATTTAGATTTTAATAACAAATTTGCAATAAAAAACTCAATAGATCTTTGCTCCAAAATTAGAAATTTCCAAATTCCATCAGACACTAGACTTGTTTCATTTGACGTAGTTAATTTATTCCCCAGCATCCCACCCAAATCTTGCTTATTAATTTTAAAAAACCTACTATTTAATTCTAATATGCCAACCATACATGCACTAAATTTACATTCACTTTGTGAGACTGTCCTAGATCAAAATTTCTTTCAATTTAATAATAATTTTTATTCACAAGACTCAGGCTTAGCTATGGGCTCTAATTTGTCACCTCTTTTAGCAGAAATATTCATGAATAACTTAGAAAATCAGTTTTTAACTTCTTCACCTTTTAAAGATCATTTTCTCTTTTGGTACAGATATGTAGATGACATAATTGTTTTATTCAAAGGATCTGATTCTGAACTTGATAACGCACTCAGCAACTTAAATTCTTTAAACCAATCCATTAAATTCACCGTTGAAATTGAAATCAATTCCCAAATCCCCTTTTTAGACTTGTTAATCACTAGAAATACTTTTAAATTTGACATTTATAGAAAACCTAGTATCACAGATTGCGTAATACCTTTTGACTCTTGTCACCCTGTTTCCCATAAATTTGCAGCTTTTCATTCCTTTTTCCACCGATTATTTTCTATACCACTATCAGATTCATCTTTTCAAACAGAACTTAATAACATTAAACAAATCGCTTCAAATAATGGATATTCTTTAAAAACTATAAATAAATTATACTATAGATACTATAACAAATTCAAATACACACACTACTTGGTTAAAAATCCTTCAGAAACAATTTCCTTTTTAAATTCATTAACATATTTTGGCGTCGTCTCAGAGAAATGTTCTAAAATACTTAAGAAAAACGGTTTTAAAGTTTCATTTAAAACAGATAACAACTTATCCAGATTTTTTATTAAAAATAAAGATCCATTAGATTACAAATCATCATCAGGTGTATACAAATTAAGCTGCTCTACTTGTGAGTCATTCTACATAGGTCAGACAGGTCGCAAAATATCAGACCGTATTAAAGAACATTTCAGGCACATCTATAACAACACAGACCTTGATCCTCCACCATCAACACCTTCTTCTTTCGTCAATCATATATTAATAACGAAACATAGTTTTTCACCATCAAATTCCAAATTGATTCATAAATGCAATAAAGGCCGGAAATTAGATTTTCTTGAGACTTTGGAAATAAGGAAAGCCTTGAAACTGGAAAACAGATCTTGTTTAAATGAACAGAATAACTTCAATAATCCCATTATTAATTCACTATTTTAATTTTTCACTCAAACAAACTTACCAGATTCTCTTTGATCCATTTTTAATTTTTACATTTTATAACATGTTGTTTTTACGAAATCTTTTAAAAATCATGTAACCCTTTGAAAACGTCAAATTTAATTCAAAATTTCGTCAATGTCATAATTTTTTATATTCTTTAAGGTTAAGAACCCCTCTTGTAATTCATCAATTGTATCATTAATCTCTTATTAAATTAGGGCTGATGATGGCAGAAGTGTTCTGCCGAAACATGTACCATTAGTAATTTTTCAGTTATTAAAGTTTGTGGAGTTCGACTTAGATATATTTAAATTTACTCCACTTGGATTTAAGAACATTCTTCTTGTTCAGAATTCATCGTTTAAAAATTTTGGAAATTCAAGATACTTAAACAACAAATCCTTGATTTCAAAACTTACAAATTCAGAAACTCCAAATTTTAATTAATGCAAGTCAACGTTCAAATTTTGGGAAATTCAGGATATAAAATATTTCAATTTCCCGAATTAAATTTCTAATTCAGAATTTCCATGATTTAAAATATACAGGAGGTCAAGATTTCAACGCTTCAAAATTTGGGAAATTTACAATTTCCATGATTCAGAATCTGCACATTCCGAATTCAGAATTGAAGGCTGTAACGGCACAAATTGATTTAAAAGTTTGTGAATTCAGCGTGTTAACGATTTAATTTCGGGATTCGAAAATTCAAGTATCTATTCAGAATGTCAATTATGTATTCAAAATTTCGGAAATTCAAGATTTCAAATTTGGGAAATCAAAATTCTTAAATTCAGGATTTACACTATTCAAAATCAATAATCAACCGCCTCAGAATCAATAAATGTTGTGTTAACTTATTATGTATCCGAGAAGCGTACATACGGATTCCATACAAAATGTATGAGAACATTTTTTTCGTTAATTTTTCCGATGTTTTAATAGTTATACGCCCCCGAAAAAATCAATCCATCCATTGTCGAGATATCATCAAAAAATTTGTGTGTGGAGTCCACGCGCAACAAAAGTGAAACTTTGGGGTTTACTCTTTAAGAAACGATTTTCATTTTTACAGCCTGGTACGACAAATTTTGGTGGCCGGCGTCATTTGTTACTATCGTTTTCCTGTACCATGGAGGTTTCCCTGGGCTCCCCTGTCGCCAGGGGGCACCCTAAACCAGGGGGGCATTGTTATTGTCATTGCCCTGTGGCAAGCTTTCCGCCCCCTGTAGTTTTTATTTATTCTG
The DNA here is from genome assembly GCA_963583935.1 of Diaperis boleti. Classification (NCBI taxonomy): domain Eukaryota; kingdom Metazoa; phylum Arthropoda; class Insecta; order Coleoptera; family Tenebrionidae; genus Diaperis; species Diaperis boleti. The sequence continues at coordinate 14,837,428 of OY757242.1, forward strand.
CTATTCGGGGTGGAGGGAAATCTAACAAATCGGTCCATACGTTCTTGCGTTATAAACCCAAGGGGGGGTCCCCCCTGTCCATGTTTTAATAGTTATTGTGCTTTTCAGGGCGGAGATAAATCCAACAAATTAAAGATCATAAAAGCCCCCTGGGCCCCCATGTCCATGTGAAAAATACTTTACGACCTATTCTCATACCTACTAAATATACAAAAAAAAAAATCGGTAGAGCCGAAAAATCGGCCCAGCCCTGATATACCTGCCAATCAGTTTCTCCACGGTCTTAAGGCTTATTGCTCGAAAGAATTTCGCCCAGGCGTATGATTCTCGCCCTAGTTTTAGTAGTAGTATGTATATTTATTACCTTTACAGGTTTATAAAGTATCCGATACATTTCCCATAACTCAAATAAAATATAATATAATATAATAAATTAAACTAAATAAATCAATAATTCGACACAATAACTAGCAGCTTTTATCCCTTTCCACTTATTGTACCTCTTCTCCACTCAACCTTCCTCATCCATTCGATCCCTCTTCCGTGCTCATTCAAAATTTCTTCTCTACTCTCATCTCTCCCTCTCAATTCTACGCATTCCTTCAACAAATGCTCTATTGTCTCCTTTTTTTCTCCACACATCCTGCATACTCTTATTATTATCCTCACTCCAATGTTTATTCTCTCTCTCCTCATTTCCACATCTAAATCTTGCTATTATCACTCTCTCTTTTCTACTCTCTCTTCCTAGGTACTTTGGCATTTCTTCCGTTATTATTTTTTCATACTTCCATTGTACCTAGACTCCCTAATTTTCGTTCTTCTTTCCTGCACTTGCACATCTCTATCTCTCTGCACTAATTCATCTGTCATTACTCTACCTCTCTCTCGCATTCTTTCTATCTCCGCGCCTTCATACCCGTTTCTTTCGAAATATGCCTCCCTCTCTTTTCATATCCCCTTTCCTATTTCTTTACTTTTTTGTTTCAAACACTCTTGCAAAATTCTGCACTCTCCTCTCTCTATCACACTTTCCTCAAATCTTATTGCTCTTTTTCCTGCTTCTATTCTTATTCCATCTCTCTTTATTTCCTCCATCACTATATACCCCGGTGTCTCTCTCTACCCCTAGCACCCATTTCATATATTTTCCTTGCACCCTTTCCAATCCTTCTTGCTCTCTCCATCCCCATATTTCCGCTCCATACATCATCACGCTTTTCACCAAACTATCAAACACCATTAATCTCCTTCTAAAATCATATCCAAATTTTCTCTCTCCTATTCCCCATACAGCTCCTTATTATATTATTTGCTTTTTTCTTTAACTCTCTCACATGTGCTGTTGCTGTGTTTTTTTCATTCGTCACATAACCTAAATACTTAAATTCTTTCAGTTCTTCAATTTTCTCTCTGTCCCATCTCCATTCATTTACTTTTCTCCTTCCATCTTCTTTTCTGAACACCATCATCTTGCATTTCTCTACATTCACCGTCAATTTTTTCCTCCTCATATATTTCTCCATGTTTCCTATCATTTCTTTCATACCTTTCTTCTCTCTCGCTAGCACCACCAAATCATCCGCATATGCTAAAGACCACACTTTTTCTTTACCCACCACAACCCCCCTGTCTGCCCCTTCCTGAACATCTCCTCTATATCTCCAATAAAACCTTGTCTTACTCCCTTATAAGTTTTGAAACATTCACTTACCCTTCCATCCACTCTCACTCTACTTATCGTCTCATATATCTCTTATATTTTTGTTACCAGATGCTCATTTATCCCTATCTTTCTCAAGCATTCCCACAGTAAATCTCTTTCCACATTATCAAAAGCCGCCTTCAGGTCCACAAAGAATGCATATATCTTGCCACCCCTCTTTTTTATCTCATTTCCTACTATGTGATTCAAGATAGATACATTATCCATGGTCCCTCTACCTTTCCTTAAATCCCGCCTGTCCGTCTGGTAACACCTGTTTAGGAGAGTAATCCCTCTATAATTACTGACTGTATCCTTTTCTCCTTTCTTATATATGGGGCATATTATCCCTTCCTTTCACTCTTGGGGAAATCCCTCTCCCTTCCACACTCCATTCATTATCTCTAACAACCTGTCAGCTTCCCTTTCCGTTCCATATATCCACACTTCATTCTGTATACCATCCCTCCCCGATGTTTTTTTTCTTTCCAGTTTTCTTAGTTGTTGTACTAGTTCTTCTCTTGTTATCTCTTCTATTTCTTCCACTCTTTGTTGTCTCTTTTCTTTTTCTTGTCTGTTTTCATCAGCCCCCAGCAGCTCACTGAAGTACTCTCTCCATTCCTCCATAGTAATTCCATCAATCACTCTCTCTCTCTTTTTCTTTCTTTCCTTATTTATGTATCTCCATACCTCTTCTTCCGTCTTTATACCCTTCATCTTTAGCTCTTCTTCCATCCGTTTCTTTTGCTTCTTCTCTTTGCATACTAAATTTTCCTTTTTCTTTTTTCCAATTTCTTAGTTTCCTTCTTGCTTCCTGCTTCCTTTCCCTGCATTCTTTATCCCACCACTTGTTCTTCCACAAATCTTCTCTCTTATGTTATCGCCCAGTTCCCTCACCTTTTCGTTTATTTCTGTTTCTTCGTATTTTGCCTCCCTAAGTCTTGCTCTATAATTTTCTTTTCCTTCTTCCGTCCAAATATTCTTCACAATTTTTCTTCTAAACTCATTCACACTTCCTCTATCTTTCTCTCTTCTTTTTGTCTTCACTTCTAAAGGCATATGGTCCGACTCCATTCTTTCTCCTACCTTGAATTTCTCTATTTCATCCCATGCTTCTTCATTTACCATAACATAATCAATAACTGTCTCCCCTCCTGATCCAATATACGTGTACTCCCCTTTCTCATCTCCTGTACAGTTCCCATTAAGTATGTCCCACCCTCTTTCTTCTACTAAGCTAATCAGTACTCTCCCTTCTGCGTTTTCTGTTCCATCTTTTGCTGATCTTCCTTCTATTGTTTCTTGTTCCTCTTCTATCCGTCTTCCTTTTTCCCCAATTCTTGCATTAAAATCCCTCTCAATCACCAAAGTTCCTTCTTCTTGCTCTTTTACTCGCTCTTCTATTATTCTCTTCGTTTCCTTCATACTTCTGCTGTACACTGTTACAATTCTCCATTTTCTCTGTTTACTTTTCACCGTTCTTTCCATAATCCCTCTTTCTTCTTTTGCTTCAGTTCTATTTTCTCCTTCCAGTCCCTCTTTCACCCCCATTATTATCCCACCTTTAGCTCTCCCTTTCTTGCTTTCCCTCTCTGCATATTGACATTTCCACTTAAACTCTTTCGGCATTCTCTTTTCCAATTTTTCCCACCCCTTTTCTTCCACCCACGTTTCTACCATTCCCACTACGTCAAATACTCAAATACTCAAATACAAAATTCATTCTCTTTGTTTTTTATTCCCGCTACGTTCCAGAATACTATTCTTATTTGCTCCTTTTCTTCTTTTTTCCTGTCCGTCTTCGTTTTCCCTTTTCTGCCCTGTCGCTTTTTTCTTGTGCTCTTATTCAAACATTTTCTGTATCTAACTCCCCCTTTTCTTCGTCCCACCTAAGCCCTTTTCCCTCTATCCATATCTTTTTATAATCCACTTTCACCCGCTGTCCTTTTTGTCGCTCTTCTTTGGCTGTCGCTCTTAATTCCTTCTGTATATCTCTTTCCTTCATTGTCAGATCATCTTCTATGTATACTCTCTTTCCTTTTTTTTTTTCTCTTAGTTTTCTTTTATTTTCCACAACTTTCCTCTTTTCCCCCCACAATCATTTTTCTTCCATTTATTTTATACATCTCTTTCATCCATTTTTCCAGTTTCTTCTCGCTCTCGCATTCTTCTTCGTCCAATCCCGTGACTACAATATTCTTTTTTCTCACTCTTTTTTCCTGCTCTTCCATTTTCTCCTCCAATTTTTTAATTTTTTCTTTTAGTTCCATCTTTCTTTTTCCCATTTTTCTTCCTTTTCACGCATCATAATTTTCAACTGTTCCAGTTCCCGGCCCATCTTCCGATTCTCTTCCTTTATCTCCCCTACATCCTCCATAATTTTTTTCAGCATCTCTTTCATTTCCTCATCCATTGCCTTTTTAACCGGTGATCTTTCTAACTTCTTACTTTACCTAAAGGGGTTAATCCTCTCTTCCGCCTCTCGTCCTTCTTCTTTTTTTCTTTTGTAATCTTCTTCTCTTTCGCTCTCACTACAACTTTTTTTCATTATATTTCTTTTTTACTTTTTCACGCTTTTTTATCCGCTTATCTTCTCGCCGCAAAACACGTCCGCTCGGCTCAACTGCTCGAATCGGAATCCGCCCTCGTTTTAGTATAGTTTTAGTTTCCACTTTCTTCCAGCCTGTTGGCACATACTTCAAGGCCAGGCTGGCCCTGAGTAATGGGCACAGGGGGGAGGCCAATTCCTCGAAACTCTGTTGAAGCATCAGCGGAAGAATTCCGTCGATTCCTGGAGACTTGAATGGTTTGAAAGATTTCACTGCCCATCCAAGTCTTATTTTGTTAACCAGCTTATCGGCAGACTCCTGCCTGGACGCCCGATGAATCGGTATGTCTAGGTTTGGAGGGTTTGTTCCGTTTCCTGGGGATACACTCCCCGGAAAGTGTGTCTCTAGAAGGAGTTCCAGAGACTCATCATTCGATTCAGTATATCCTCCAAGAGGTCTTTGCAGAGTTTCAATCTTACCCCGATTGTCCCACAGCAAGACTTTCTGGAGTGTGGTACATTCCGGAGTTCTTTCGATGTTCTCGCAGTGCCTTCTCCATGAAGTGTTTTTTGCCTCCCTCACGGCGCAACCATATTCTACACGGAAAGTCTTGTATTGTTCCCATCTCCCAGTCTTCTTGGCCCTGTTAAACAATCTCCGTACCTCCGTTAAATATCACCCTGGAGAGATTCAGATATGGCTTACATTGCAGCTCCTCCCGGATTTTGGTCCAGTCCCTTGGGGTCCAGCTTCCTATCTACTACCGACCAGCTCTCTGTTTTAAGACCTGGGTTCTGCATCTTAAGACGCCGTAGCACGACTTCCGGTTCCTGTTTAGTCCCCGGAACCCATGTTATCACTCTCACGGGTTTTAGGACGTCTTTAGCACAAGTTTTGCCCCTTCCCAGGGTGCGCTTTCTGTCACCACCCGCACCAGCCGGAAATTTACGGCGGAGAACCTGGGTGCACGGTCCCCTTCCTGTGTTTCATCCAGAGCCTAGATCAGAGCGGTCTTGATCAGATCCGCCTGATCCTCGCTGAGGACGTTTGCTGGATATCCGACACGGCCCCCGCAAATGATACAGAGCGCCTGGAGTCTTGTCCCTGACTGTCGGAGAATTCCCCCTACTACCCTGCTGGTTCCCGGTTCCGCAGTCGGGTTTGTGCTTGTTCTAGAGCCTGGGGTCCTTACGGCCTCCTGCCCACCAGTAGGTTTCAAGCCCTTCTGTTTTTGTTTCTGAAGCCGTGTCCTGGCAGCTCCGGACAATCTCCTGGGTGGATCCATCCTTTCGGAACCTCCGAGTGGGGAGGTTTTTATAGTGGTACTTTATCCACGCCCGTGCCCCTTGCTTCTTGCCTGCACTACCCCCACCATGTGTGGAGGGTCGTTGCACAGGAACGGCGGTTTACGGTGTGTGTCGCGAGCTGGTCCGCGGCGAGAGGCGTTCGTTCGGCGCAGCAAGGGTTTTAGACCTTGGTCTTCCCTACTAACCCTCCACTAACTAGAGCCGCCACCACCTGGAGACGTGCTTGGTTGGTAGCTCAGCCCCCAGGTATCTGTAGTTTAATGCAGGAAATTTAAGATTCCATAGATTGAAAATTGTTGCAAATCTGGGAACTAAAATTATAAATTCGGAATTTCAACGATTCAAAATTTTTGAAATTCAGGAATTCAATATGTGCATATATAGATACATAACCTGTACCTTTTCTACCTTTTGTGGTTGAGGTTGAATTAGACGCACCAATCCGTCGTGACGTAGATGTAACCACCGCCTCTGGCCTTTCTGATCTTTGTACGGCATATTTCGGAGGATAAAGGAAAGTTTCGTTCGAACCCAATTGACATTTTTTTTTACTAATTCCTTAGTTTCATGTCCAGTTGGTAATTATTTTGTTATATAATTATAAATATTTTTTTGATTCCTGTTTTTCTTTTCTTCAGATTTCTCTACCCTTTTATTCTTCTCTCCTTCTTTGTATGTGTCTTTCTGGATCTCTATTACTGTCTTTATCACTTTGTTTTTTAATCTTGTTCTTTTTCTTCTTCATCCTTTATTGTTATTCACATTTTATTCTCTATCCGTTATTGATCATCACACTTCTTTTTCATTTAGTTTTTTTTAGTCTCTCCTCCTTTCTCATTTTTTTTTTGTGTTAATTATTTATTGATTTCGTTTTTGATTCCTTTTTGTTCTTAAATTCATATTTATTGTTGTTGCTCTTTCAACTTTCTTGTTTTCTTCTTATCCACTCTTCGTCGCTTATGCTTCGTTCATCATCATTTCTCATTTTTAAATTAATTTCTTTAATCTTTCACCTCTTTGTATCTTTTATATTTATATTTCATCGTACTTTATTTTCATATTTTTTATTTTATTCACCTGTTCCTTGTTTTTGTATTCCCTTTTGTCATTGTTGTTTTAAATTTTGAAATTTCACTCACGTTTTTATTTATTTGAATACATTTTATCATTTTTTCTTTCTTGCTCTTTGTTTTATTATCTTGTCTGTTTTACTTTTGTAGCTTTATCTATTTAATGTTTATTTGCTTTCTAACCATTTTCTTTGTCGTTTTAATTCTACACCTTCCTGTATTTTTCATTGTTTTATTTTTCTTATTCTTTTTGAATTTAGGAGGAAAATTACTACGGAAATTATGAGAAATAGTGACAAGGTTTGGTCGGCAAAAATTTGAATCTCAAGGTTTGTCCCATACACGAAAGTTAAGATGGTTATTCCAGCCTAAATTAAAATAAAATTACATTTGTTTTTACTTTTGTGTTGTTTCGCGATTTGTCCAAAAAAGTTTTGTAGTGTATGAAAAATGCACAATAAATTTGCCTTGGACGATCAGATGAAAAATACAAAGAAAACAAAACCGATAGTTAACTATTGTCTTCTGTTTAACAATTCTTAAGTGACAAACAATCCACTCAAGTATTTACGACAATCGCAGTCATAGTAGAAAAAGTATCATACATAACTCCAGCTGTAAAGCATATTACAACCTTTTCTAGTCTAATCTTGTGTCTCTTTTACTTTTTTATGTAGATTCCAATGCCCCGTAATAGAACTTATTTGAACTCTTTAAGGAAGAATGCTTTTATATCCGACCGACTTTCATTCACTTAAATAAACAAAATATGGGGACAAGGAGTCTTTTGGATCTTTAAGACAATTTTCTAACACTGCATAAAGAAATTACTGAGGTAAGACCACGTCCTATGTCGCGTCGGCATATCAATTACACTGTCACTGAGCGTGCAGTTCCCTAAGTTTGTCTTCTGGTATTTCCAGCTACTTTATTGTCACTCCGTTTATTTTTAAATTTTTGCAGTATTAAAAAAATACGAGATCTATTAAAGAGCCTTGAAACCCCCCGGAGTTAAGTTGATATCTAAATTCCTTCCTCACGCCGGTCTTTCGCGCCTTCCTTCTCCCAAGCCCGCGTTTTTCTCTCCAATAAAGCGCGGATTAGCCTACGAGTCATATAATATTTAATGTCACGCAAGAAAATAAAGTTAAAAGCATTTTTTAAATAATAAATCAGTTTACACCTCCCCCGTTTCGCGGCGATATTTATTCCGTCCTCGTAATTTCAACCGAGACAGGACAAATCCTAATCAGCGGCGCACGATTATCTCGTTTAGTCCTTAAAACCGAGGGTACCAGGCAGGCGTACAGTCTGTCTGGCCGAATTATACCAATTAGCCGGTCCCAAAACAGAAACAATCACATGCGAGGATTAGGACAAAGCCGTACGTCGACGAACAAAAGGAGCCTTTGTGTCGGAACCATTTGATCCTCGTACCATTTCCAGCTCCGGCGATGTCAATATTAATGCGGATACCTGCGAAACAATTCGACATCCGGACTGACGCGATATCGGGTTGTAATTTCGTTTCGATTATTAGGGAATTATCGATGACGAGGGTGAACGTTTGTCACTTTTTTCGCCACCTGGTGACGGAAACAAGACGAGGCATCTGTCACCTTTTAATTTCCTTTCGTTTCAATTACCGAATTATTAATGACAAGAGGGTAAATTCTCGTGACTTTTTTCACCACTTGCCAACATCGAAAAATAGTTCTTCACGGCAACGAGAACTCAATCTGTCACCAATTAAGTCGAGCACTTTGTGAAAAAACAACTAATTGATTTTCAATTATTCAACGTCTAGAAGAGACGGGGGGGCGTCGTACGCAAGACGCCAGGTGGTGGAAAAAAGCGATTAATTTTCTTTATGCGACGTTTTTAATTTGAATGCAAGAACTGTGAAGAATTACGGGAAATTACAAAACGAAAGATGGGAGATAATTGCGGCGAAAATGGCAGAAATATGAAACCACCAATGAAATTAATGTTACCGCTGCGTATGAAAAATCCAAGGTGATGGGAAAGTTATTGTAAAAGTTATCAAAATATTACAAGAATTATTGTAAAACGTAAACTAAGAAATAAATACACCAACAACCCAGTCCATGTACAATCAATTAGTACAATCACAGCATAAATGGTCATGGATTAGAATCCAATTTTCTAAAAAAAAAAAAATTAATTTGTTTTTAAAATACTATTACTACCTAAAACTTACACTCGACCTTTTCAAAATGAAAAATAAAAATTTGTGCAACGAATTTTTATTTTTAAACTACACTCATTGGTGACAAAATTAAACCAGGTTACTTGGCCTCCAGAGAGTAGCAAGTTATAGTACTGCCATAGACTGAAACTTGAAACTACCACAGAACAAACAAAAATTAAGAATGGCCTCTATAGTGGCTCCTAACTAAAATTTTGGCATTATAGTTGTTCCCACTAAAACATTGCGGTCGCGACCACGGTGGTCACCCCTCCGGCAGTTCCATTCCCTTCTGAAGCTACCACGACCTCGCCAACGAAACCAACACCACGAGAACGCTCTGCGTCGCGTAGTATGACATTTTCGCATTGCTGCAGAACATCCCCCTACACCACCAGTAGTGCTGGGCACCCCATCCAGGTCTGAAACACCTTCAAGGCCACCATTGCAGACCCTCCCAGCAACGAACAACTAACAACTAACTGCAACCATGAGCGGTTTTACTCATTTATATGGTTTAGGCCTACGCCAGGGGTCCGGTTGCTGTAGCCCAATGAACTATTCAACATTCAACACAAATAATAAAACTAATACAATAAAACAATAACCAAAATAATGTGAAGGGTATTATAGCTTTTCATTAATCTTACAATTTCGTTACTTTTTTTTTCGGTTGTTTCATGAATTGTTTTGGGTTTGGATCACCTCGCTGTGAAGGGATTGCTGTTTGGGGCATCCTAGAGCATTTTACCAAAAGGAGAAATGGTATTGGGCGTACCACGCTCTTGAGTTTAAGCCGCTGTTTTCTTCGTACTTTTTACTCTATTCTCGCTCGAACTAATTTCTACTGTAAACCCTAATTGTGCTCGACATTACGGAATGTTACTCTCAATGTATCGTCTTTCTTCTTCATTCTTCGCTGTGTTGGTGTTATCTGGGTCGATCTTTCGTTCTGGAAGTATGCAACACTTTTCCCACTGCCTAAAATGCCAACGGGCTAAATTAATGGAACCTCGACTGGGTAATACCTATACTTAAAATTTCTTTGCGTCTCGTCGGGTAATAATGAAGAACTTCTTTTGTTTACATCTACATAACCTCACACCTGTCAAGCAACGGTACGTCAATCGTCATCGCGTCGCTGCGCAGGTTAGTGAGAGGCCTTCTTCCGGCCGGCGTTTTCGATCAAAAAGAGACTACTATTACTTTTCGGTGGTTGATGAAACGTGGTGGTAGTTGCAATTAAAATTGAATTATCCGCAAGGGATTAACTCATTCGTTTCATCGAAGTGGGTAATTCTCGTCTCGTTGGAAACATCCGTAAATCGACGGAATCATTTTCGACCTGGAGGGATTAACCCATTACCGGCCAAAGGTGCGTAAGCGCACCCATACAAATCGTTATATTTTTTAATTTTGTAAGCAATATTTTAAATTTTTCTCTTCACAGCATGAGATGTAGAACATGTCATAAGTTCCGTCTATATTTTTATTTTCTGAAAAAAACGTCTTTTTCAACCTTCTATATTTTTTTGAATTTGCTCAATTTTGACCGTCCGCGCGCAACATTATAAACTAATTTCTAATTATGAGTAATATTGGAACAGAGTAACATTCTGTTTTGCTGAACATATACAAAATGCTTATCTTTCGATAATAATGTATTTGTTCTTACTCATATTTTGAAAATGACGTTCTCAGAATCACATATATATGATGGGTGCGTAGACGCACCTTTGGCCAAAAACGATGAACTTTTTCAAGATACTGCAAGTCTGCAAGTTGGAAATCTAAGCCGGCAAAAGTGTAGTGTTTTCAACATAAAAATAATGTAAACTGAAATTTTTCAAATGTAGTTTGGTTGTACAATTTTACAAATGGTACCCGATTTTGGACGTCACTCATGTAAAATATTTATTCGTGGCAAACCAGTGAGGTTTAGGTTCAAACTGTGGTGCCTATCTTTTGCTACTGGTTACTTATTTAGATTTATTCCATATGGTGGAAAAGTGGAACAAAACAATTAGGTTACAGCATTAGGAACAAGAGTGGTTTTGGAACTCCTTTGGTGGTCGAAAATCCACAACAGTAAAAAGTTTTTTTTGATAAGTTTTTTACTACTTATGGTCTTTTCGAAAATTTGAAGGAAAAGGGTTTTTTGTAGCGGAAATTGTAAGAGAAAATCAGACTGCTAAATGCCCTCTTGAACATAGTAAAGCTATGTCTAAGACCGAAAGAGGCACATGTTGGCACTTAGGCACCGTTGTTTACTAATATGTTTCGCTCCCAGTTGACAATTACTTTATTGAAATTTAGCCTACTCAAGCAGAGCATAATAGTGACGATGCCTAATATGAATCAACATTTAACTCAAAACCTGGAAAACCTTCCAAATTGGATCTACCAGATGACCTAAATTTTGACAATTGTTATACAAAGAGAAGCCAACAGCAAGGAAAAAATTCCGATTTTGCTAAAGTAATACCATTTATCTTTGCAAAAAATGCAAATTACATCTGCATCCTAAATGCTTTGAAAATTTTTACTGGATAAAATAGTGTATTTTAAAATATTTATTTTTGATTTAATAGTTGAGAAGTTGTTGTTAAAATAGTCTTATTTGATGTATTTTAAATGTACTTTAATAAAACAAATTAAAAAAATATAACTTTTTATTGTCTTGGCCGGTAATGGGTTAAAACCACCGAATAAGTCGTCCACGTGGTGCCTCCACATTTCGTGTCTCTTTGGAAGTCGTCCAGGTCTCTCATTGGAGGTAAGGGCCTTTCTGTTCGTTAAACGGGGTACTTAAAGGGGAATCTTCTTCATTAGGGTGCTGGCTCGGGGTGAACCCTAAAATCTTCACCACCTAAGTGTAACTACGCCCTCGAGGGTGGTATTGCGGTATTCCTTGGAAGATCAAGCGTGGACGATTCGATTGAGGATTTATTGGTGCCAGAAGCTGGAGAATGGTCGTCGTCTCCCTCTAGAAGTCATCACACCACCCCAAACCAGAGTTCCAGGGCCAGATAAGACACCTTATCTCGTTATTTCTTGTTCTTCTTTTCTTCTTTCGTTTGTTTGTGGTTATTGACGAAAACAATAATTTAAAGTAATAATCTCAAGTAATAATAATCGTACAGTATATAACTCAGCATCAACTCTATCGTGTAACATAAAACCAATTAGATCGCCAAATTGTTGTTTACATTATATTTATGCCTCGATTTATAGCTATAAACCGACGTCTTTAAATTTAATTCAGTCTGTTAATTTAAGAAATTAGTTTTATGAGTAATTTCTTATTTCCTTTATTTGTTTTGTGTAACTGGATTTTGCTGATGAGTTATCCTATTGACTGACTATTTCATTTAATTTATTTCCACGGTGAATCGAGAAAGATGTTTAATTAAATTCAAGTTTTTATAAAAGTTTTCCAGTTTTTCAACTAAAGTTTAATTTCGGAACCATCCTCTTCTGCGGTAAAAACTGGTGGCGTCCATTTAAGTAGAAAAAAAAGTAATAAGGATATAGCATAAATAACAAGAGACCCAGCCCATCTCCATAGAGCTATATTTTTTGCCGGTATCAAACCAATTTTTGGTACGTAACAATAACTCATCAGACCTAACTATAATTGTCTACAGCAACGTTTCAAACCTGATGATAAATGCATGTCCGTGCCACTTGCCGCCATGACCCAACAGTCTTCCCCTTTCCCCAGTTCGTGGTACCCCAATCCGGTAAAGACCGATTGAAATTAACACAAATTAACAAATCCGTCACTCGACGATTTTCTAAATTTTATCCCGGAATTTAGATCCACAACATGTTGAAGATCCCATCTCGATCAATGTCTCGACTCGAAAAGAAAGAAGCAAACCTCACAAGAAATTTTTCACCCGCATTTTTGTTAGATTGTTATTTTTAAGCGTTGGTGCGTTTCTGGACCCAATACAGGCGACGCGCTAAATTCAAATTTGCAACAATACCCTGTGACGCTTACTACGGTCGGGTTGCCTCGAGCGCCAGTTTTTTTTACGTGGTATGCTCCACGGGATCGTGGGTAGTATTACAACCTAAATTGTTGTAACGCCCTGACAAAATTGTGGAGTGTGGATGGAGACACAAAAATACAGTTATGTCCCCAAAAGTCATATAATGAACAAATAAATTAAATACAACTTTTTACAATTAAACAATAATAAAATAACGTGGTGAAGATTGAAATTATAATTACTGGTAACAAATTGGTTAAATAAATAACTATATGAACGATGAAAATTGAAATATGACACTTAAATTATGACGAATGCACTACTCTTAAAGGTTAAATTACATTAATATGATTACTGAAGTTTTACAATTTTAATTGACTTGCTAATAAAAGAACTGGATGAATTGAACACAAAAAAAAATATATTAAAGAAAAATTATTATCTATTACTTATCTTGTTGAGCGATACTACGGTTTCCTGCTGGCTTTGCAGCTGTCCTTACAATTTACTTTCCTGCGATCCTGCGACTTTGCGGTTCCTGGGAAATTAACCCTGACTCCACGTGAAGACTTCGTGGGTCCCGGAAAAAATCTCGAGTGAGAATATTACAGCTATTCCGAAGTAAATGGTACAAGAAAGATCTTCGGGTAAATGCTGGTGAATCTGCCTATTTGATTGAAAAAGAACAGTCAAAGTCTTCACGCAATAAAGTAGTTTTCCTTACGTCTTTTTTCCCGAATCGACACCTAAACGATTTTATCCGCTAACGCGATTTCGTTATAGAAATAATTGAACACCCAGTCGTATTATCCGTATTTTACGTGATTCTCTAGATCTACCTTTTTGTTCAAGAGAAAATTACGCTAAGATGTTACCTCGGTCAGATGTCGAACGAAAAAGAAGGCTGTAGGTTTGGTCGCGCGGCACTGCAAGAACTTGTCGTGTTTTTTTGTATGTGCCGGTTATCTCTAAATGCTGATTCGTTCCTGAACTGATTCGTTCCTGGTGAATGCGCGGCAAAATTCAAATTGTAACAGTAGCTACAACGGAGTACGGTACGCCAGGGGTCGGCTGTCTAGTTTGGCATGAGGAAAAAAATTAGTTAAGGCAATTTTATACAATGTATTTACAATACCACTATCTTCACTATCCTCGTCGTTTCCTCTTATCTCAAAGGCGGGACCCCCTCCCGACGGTTGTAGCGGCGGCGAAAGGGTAGGGAAGGTGTGGTCCGGGTTTCCGGGAGGAAAACGGAAAACATGTCTGGATACTACTAGCGCGCGACAGTTCGCTACCTTAGTTTCACAAGGTTCTACTTGCATTTCTCTGGAAACTGACATTTTAGACAAAGTTGTATTATGCAAGCACCTTGTCACCTTGTCTAAACTTTGGAAGCCATTTACTCGAAACTATCAAAAGTGTGAGCGAGCAGAGTGCCCCCGCCGTCAGACAACTGTAAGGTGCCGGAATTTTACACCGGCCGGGGATAGCTAGAAACTGGAAGTAGCAGCCGGAAGAGATCCGTCCAGATGAAGCGCGCACGCAAAGTGCCCCCGCCCAACCAACCGGAAGATACCGGAATTAAACACCGGCGGAAGATGGCTAGAAACCCGAAGTGGAGACCGGAAAGAACGTGGCCGGGAATTGGAAGGTACCAGGAACTTGGACGGGAACCGGGAGAATAGTCGGCTGGGACTTCCTCTTCGGTAGAGGTGCATCACAGACTCACATCTGTCTTCTGCGGCTGAGCGGAGCTTCTTTTATGGGAACGCTGGATGGGAGAAAGTAGTAGTGAGAAAGTCTTATCACAGTATTTTCTTCCGGACGAAACGGCAGCGGCTCCGGGCAAGGTAAGGATTCCGGAGCGGCCCATTCCAATCCGATAATGGGAAGGATTTTTCCTGGACACTTTAATGATTCGGTGCGGAGGGCGTGGCCCGCGGTGACAAGGGATTTGGACGTAGGGAGCTTGACCTTGTCGAACAGTGGGGCAGCGGCCAGCTAGACTGCGGAGAATTTTTGCTTCAGAGCGTCGAGCCTCATTTCCGACACTATCTTGGAATTTTTAAGTAACTTCATTACAACCCATAACGTCTTTCAAATTGGTAAAGATGTAATCCTTGTTCCGTAAGAATACGCCACACAACCAATTGTAAAACACCAACTTGACGTGCAGTTTCATTTTTTTAAAGGGCAAGAAGGGTTAAATTTAATATTTTTAAGAAGAGCATTTTAATAAAAAAAAACTAAAACACGAAATACATAATTTCTATGCCCCAAAAGATGTTCAAAATGATTTCGATTGACTTCTTGAGCAAAATTTTGCAAAGAATCAGTCAAAACATTTGGAGAAATATTGTCAATTTCGTTTCTTATTCGTTCTCGAACGTCTTCGATTTGTAGTGGTCTGTTGACATTACACAGGACACAGGAAAAAATCAAGTGGGGTCAAATCAGGACACCTGGCTGGCCATTCAATAGCCCTATCCATCTACTGGGAAATCTTTCATCCAAATATTCGCGCACTTGACGACCAAAATATGGGTGCTCCAATCTGCTGAAACTATATGGTTTCTGCTGATACATTTTGATTGTCGTGGTTTGGAAATATTTTCCTAAGTCGTGGAACAATATGTTCTTGTAAAGTTGCAAATATCTTTCAGGCGTTAAATTGCCATTAATGAAAATAGAACCTACGATATTCCGACCAATGATGCCATACCAAACATTAATTTTCTGTGGACGCTGCGTATGAACCTGCTCCATCCGATGCGGATTTCGGTCAGACCAATATCGATCATAGTTTTGCAAAATTCGATTTTGAAGTCAACATCGTCTTCTCTTAATTCTTGTAGCAAGTGAATTTTATAGGGATGATATTTTTCGCGTTTCATTATTATTTGTATGAATCCTCTTCTCATGTTGTGGTTCAAAGCCAACTGTTGTACTGAACTTTTTGGATTTTCTACCACATCCAACATAACATTCAAAGAATCTTCTTCGTTGGTAATAATTCGGGGTCGCCCTGGTCTTGCACGCAACCAGTTTCTTGAAATCTTTGTAAGGAACCGATCTAGAGGGCGACGGTTTTGAAACCGTCTCTAGATCGGTGGTTCCCCACTACTTAAGCACAACTTTGCTTTCTGTCGCCGTAGCCAACCATCATGAGAATTTCGATACGCTCAGTTTCACTTAAATTTACCATTGTTATAGCAATTATTGCACACAACAGCAATTCGAGCAGTTGAGCCGAGCGGACGTGTTTTTGAAAAAGAAATAGAATGAAAAAAGTTGTAGTGAGAGCGAGAGAGAAGAAGATTACAAAAGAAAAAGAGAAGAAAGA
Organism: Diaperis boleti; assembly: GCA_963583935.1. NCBI lineage: Eukaryota > Metazoa > Arthropoda > Insecta > Coleoptera > Tenebrionidae > Diaperis > Diaperis boleti. Next base: position 14,853,609 of record OY757242.1, read on the forward strand.
CGAGAGTCGGAAGAGAGGATTAACCCCTTTAGGAAAAGTAAGAAGTTAGAAAGATCACCGGTTAAAAAGGCAATGGATGAGGAAATGAAAGAGATGCTGAAAAAAATTATGGAGGATGTAGGGGAGATAAAGGAAGAGAATCGGAAGATGAGCCGGGAACTGGAACAGTTGAAAATTATGATGCGTGAAAAGGAAGAAAAATGGGAAAGAGAAAAGATGAAACTAAAAGAAAAAATGAAAAAAATGGAGGAGCAAATGGAAGAGCAGGAAAAAAGAGTGAGAAAAAAGAATATTGTAGTAACGGGATTGGACGAAGAGTAATGCGAGAGCGAGAAGAAACTGGAAAAATGGATGAAGGTGGAGCTAGAGGTAGAAGTGACCGTGAGAGAGATGTAAAAATGATTGTGGCGGAACTTGGGAGCTGGGGGGAAAAGAGGAAAGTTATGGAAAATAAAAGAAAACTAAGAAAGAGAGTATACATAGAAGATGATCTGACAAAGGAGGAAAGAGATATACAGAAAGAATTAAGAGCGATAGCCAAAGAAGAGCGACAAAAAGGACAGCGGGTTAAAGTGGGTTATAAAAAGATATGGATAGAGGGAAAAGGGCTTAGGTGGGACGAAGAAAAGGGGGAGTTAGATACAGACAATTTTTGAATAAGAGCACAAGAAAAAGACGACAGGGCAGAAAAGGGAAAACGAATACGGAGAGGAATAAAGGAGAAAAGGAGCAAATAAGAATAGTATTCTGGAACGTAGCGGGAATAAAAAACAAAGAGAATGAATTTTGGGAGTTTTTGAGAGAATTTGACGTAGTGGGAATGGTAGAAACGTGGGTGGAAGAAAAGGGGTGGGAAAAATTGGAAAAGAGAATGCCGAAAGAGTTTAAACGGAAATGTTAATATGCAGGGAGGAAAAGCAAGAAAGGGGGAGCTAAAGGTGGGATAATAATGGGGGTGAAAGTGGGACTGGAAGGAGAAAATGGAACTGAAGCAAAAGAAAAAGAGGGATTATGGAAAGAACGGTGAAAAGTAAACAGAGAAAGTGGAGAATTGTAACAGTGTACAGCAGAAGTATGAAGGAAACGAAGAGAATAATAGAAGAGCAAGAAGCAGGAACTTTGGTGATTGGGGGGGATTTTAATGCAAGAATTGGGGGAAAAGGAAGACGGATAGAAGAGGAACAAGAAACAATAGAAGGAAGATCAACAAAAGATGGAACAGAAAACGCAGAAGGGAGAGTACTGATTAGCTTAGTAGAAGAAGGGTGGGACATACTTAATGGGAACTGCACAGGAGATGAGAAAGGGGAGTACAGGTATCAAGAGGGGAGACAGTTATTGATTATGTTATGGTAAATCAAGAAGCATGGATGAAATAGAGAAATTCAAGATGCGAGAAAGAATGGAGTCGGGCCATATGCCTTTAGAAGTGAAGACAAAAGGAAGAGAGAAAGATAGAGGAAGTGTGAATGAGTTTTGAAGAGAAATTGTGAAGAATATTTGGACGGAAGAAGAACGAGTGGTGGGATAAAGAATGCAGGGAAAGGAAGCAGGAAGCAAGAAGGAAACTAAGAAATTGGAAAAAATAAAAAGCAACCGAGGAAAAGTACAAGAGAGCACGCAAGAGGTACGATTTAGTATGCAACGAGAAGAAGCAAAAGAAACGGATGGATGAAGAGCTAAAAATGAAGGGTATAAAGACGGAAGAAGATGTATGGAGATACATAAATAAGGAAAGAAAGAAAAAGAGAGAGAGAGAGAGAGTGAGTGATGGAATTACTATGGAGGAATGGAGAGAGTACTTCAGTGAGCTGCTGGGGGGTGATGAAAACAGACATGAAAAGGAAAAGGGACAACAAAGAGTGGAAGAACTAGAAGAGATAACAAGAGAAGAACTAGAGCAACAACTAAGAAAACTGAAAAGAAAAAAGACACAGGGGAGGGATTGTATACAGAATGAAGCGTGGATATATGGAACGGAAAGGGAAGTTGACAGGTTGTTAGAGATAATGAATGGAGTGTGGAAGGGAGAGGGATTCCCCCAAGAGTGTAATTAGGGGATAATATGCCCCATATATAAGAAAGTAGAAAAGAGGGAGTGATAATAGCAAGATTTAGATGTGGAAATGAGGAGAGAGAAAATAAATATTGGAGTGAGGGTAATAATAGAGTATGCAGGATGTGTGGAGAAAAAAAGGAGACGATAGAGCATTTGTTGAAGGAATGCGTAGAATTGAGAGGGAGAGATGAGAGTAGAGAAGAAATTTTGAATGAGGACGGAAGAGGGATCGAATGGATGAGGAAGGTTGAGTAGAGAAGAGGGACAATAAGTGGGAAGGGATAAAAGCTGCTAGTTATTGTGTTGAATTATTGATTTATTTAATTTTATTTATTATATTATATTATATTTTATTTGAGTTATGGGAAATGTATCGGATACTTTATAAACCTGTAAAGGTAATAAATATACATACTACCAGTTTTACTTTTCCGGAATTAAATTTTTGAATTTTTTTTTACCTTTCAATAAAAATAAAGGTGGGCATATGTTACATCAGTGATTTCAGAAAAAAAATGCTCTTTGAAAAATATTAGAATTGAGCCTTCGTGCCATTTAAAAAAAAAATCAAGTTGGCCTTGTATTTTCAAAATAAAAAAATATCTTAGATATAATTAAAACACTTCTAACTGTTCTATAGCTGTATCCATACTTTTTAGCAACCCTGTATATGTATTGTCCGGAAATAGCATTAAATTATTCCGCTTGGTTATCGGGTGATGCTACGCCCAAAACTACGTAGAAAATTTACAAACAACAATTTTTATTAAAACTTGGATCATCGGAACCGTGAAGTTGGAAATCTTCCTCTAGCAGCTGGAAATTAATTTCGTTAAATAAGCAAACTATTGGTAAGCAATCAATTAAATCTGTTTACCCGCGGAATTAAATCAGTCGAAATAGCTTCCCGGCTACACACGTAAGAGGATATTATGCATAAACATGAGCACATAGACGCGATTTATATGTATATGCATTGCCTAATCATCGCAGTTTCGTCGCACAGACTGTTGCTGAATATACATGTTAAAGATGGACGGGAGTGTGGGGGATGTGATTTAAACTTCAACCCTTCGAATATGTCATCAAAGGAAACTAGCTGCCGCTGTAGCGGCCGTCGCCACTTCCTACCATCAGTCATAATATATTTACCGGCTTTGTGTACCTGCACAACCGAAATGTATGCAAATAAATTGTTTATAAGCTTCTCCTGCATTCCCTGAAAGCGTACCCGAGACCTTTGACATGATACATAATTGAGGAAATGTGGAAAAGTGTACATCAATTGCGAGCCGTAAGGTTTTTCTTGCAATTTTCTCGCGCCGCACCGAGGATTTACTTTTCACGCTATGTTTTCTTGTCTGAAAATCGATCCCGGTAAGTTTTGAGTGAAGGTCCTAAGTAGAGTTTGCTGTAAATTGATTTTGGCAAGATGTATCCCTTTTCAAATTGGGTCACCGAAGTTTACACAGGTGAGGCATTGTCTTTTTGCACAAAGGGAAGTTTACCCGATGTATTGTCGCGGACCGAGGTATTACCTCACGACGCTCTGCTAACATGAGTGTTGATTGAGGCCTTAAAGATACACCTGTAGATTTAACTATTTTGTGCCGTGCAAAATATATAACCAACATCCCGTGGTTTTAATGTTTACCGAAAACATTAGATGTAGACAGACATGTGAACACATAATTACAGTTCCCATTACGATCGATGGCGTATTTGTACTTAACATGACGAAACAACAAAAACAGTGTTTTAACAAGGTTCAAACTGAGCTCAAATATCCTCATAACTTGTGGAGAAGTTACGACGAAGTTCATTAATGAGCTTTTTTATCACTCTTAAAAAACACTACACAACTCCCTTCAAGTTTTAATTTGATTTAAAGAATGGGAAAGAATGCAATATAAAAATAAGAAACCAGCAAACTGGATGTTATAATTCTTCTCATGATCCAGCTTGAAAAATAGTAAGAAAAGCTTAGACATACGTTTCTTTTCCCGATCGAGTGAAGGTGATGATTCCGAAGTGAAAACTTCTTTAGACGTACCTTGCGCACTTTCTGAACAGTGAACCAGTCTGAACCGTCACGATCGGCTCGGTGACGCTGAATCGGGTATACTCGGGTCCTGTCGACATCATCCAGCGGTCATCAGCCACGTTTATTGTCTAACAACGAGTGCATCGTTTCAAGAATTACTTTTTAATATTATTATAATTCGCGTGTGTTTTGGATATGTGAAAAATAGGCCGTATAAAAAAGCACTAGTCCATAATTATGACTTTAGATATTAGTCCATATGTGTCTTCAACAAACGGATTAGTCGGAATACATTTTTTGTTCCATTGACCGTTAGTCTCACAATATATATATATTTTTTTAATCATGACCATGTCCAGTAGATTGAGCCGTAGCTATCGATCTTAGTGGAACTTCGTTGTCTTTGGCGTACTTCTTCAATTGTCAAAATGTAGACAGGACATGTAATAAATTCTAAACGACTATACTATTTTCAAATTACTCTTTGTTCTTTGGCTATCCCAGTATTTTCTGCTCTCGGTGCTACAAGTAACGTTTCTGAAGATGACAACGAGAGTATCAGGCTTTGTGTGCAAATTAATTTCTTCTTCCATTTAACTTAGACAATCTATAAGTTAGCTTAAGCCTGCCAAAACATGTCCCCCTCGAGATAAAAATTGACCTGTTTTTAGATTTTTCTTAAATCTCTTTTCCTAAAAAGTTATTGAGGGTGGCTCGTTTTCTCTACCTAAAAAAGATTTTGTGCATTCATTACCAGCCACAATAATTTGTTTGTAGTGTAATACCTGCTGATTGAATTTTCACATGTGTACAGTCAATAACGCCCACATTTTTTGGAAATCATGCAATTTTGTAAAAATCCTGCTTTGTCTCCATTATTTCCTCGATGTTTTGTGGGCATGATAATATAGTTTGGAGCAAACGACGCTATTGCACGACTTACTTTAGCAACCAGTCGTGAAGCTATTTATTTATGTATGCCACCAAAATCACCAACGGTTATTAACATACAACCACTTGCAAAAAACCTCAAGGTTACCAAAAGTTGTGTCAGAAGACTCACTGCTTCATTCCTGTAAATCAAGAAAAAAAAAATCAATTTAATAAGATTTGAGTTGTTCCTTTTGATATCCGAAATCGATCCAGAAATTCCTCATCAGTCCAGTTCTCGCAAGTGGTTTGATCTTTCGCGAAAAATTCTGGGCTCACGAGGCATCTGCACCTTTAGCAAAGAGTCTCATTAGTATTGGATATTTACCAAGTTTCTAAAATCTTCGTCTTTATCTGATCAAATATCTTCAAATATTTCGAAAACATCCTCCATATTTGTCAAATGAGCCTTAATAATCACGTTTCTTTCGCGTTGTCAAATTGCAAATATAGCTGTCGAAATTTAGCTGATCCCTCGATGAGTCGGTACCAGAAGTTTTGACCCTCTAATTTCGAGATAAACTGTATTTGTCTTTTGACGAATCTGGAAGTAAACCTTCAGTTTAACTCGACATTGTCCAACCGGCCCTTAATGAAACTTTTTTCGTAAATTGCGTAAAAAGCTGTATTGCGAATGGAAACAAAAATTACTACAATGAAGATATAGTGAAACAAATAAAGCAATCAAATAAGACCGAGAACGTGAACAGATTCTGAGAAAATAAAAGAGAAGTTAAACATTTGAAAATTCGAGACCTGAGAACCTATCTCAGGAAAAATCTAAATGAAAGAGAAGTCAAGCATTCAAATCTAAAGCCTCAGAACCTGAAAACCTGAAAATATTCTGATAATGACAGACCTAAATGAAATAGAAGTAAGGTGACCTGACCTGACCTGACCTTTTTTTTCTGGGAGGGGAAACCCTCATGGGCACTCGGACCTTAATATCTATCAATTCAAGTAGTGTCGGACTCTTACCGACTAAAACCCCTCCCTGGCGGTGGTGCTTCCGTGTGACGGTACCACCTTTCGGCATTTCTTCGTCACACACCGCCTGGTTGTTAGTCTGTCGCCATATTTCTTCGTGGTTCTACAACCCCTTGTCTCTTCCTTTCTCTTTCATCTTCTTCTTTCATCCTCATTCTTTTTCCAATCATTTCCGCAATCAGAACCCAACCCTCATTCGTTCTCAGCATTACATCAACAATTCTCTCAGGGCACAGTCTTTCCCCAATCATCTTTTCTATTCCCACTCTTTCTTTCATCCAATGCCCACATTCAAATATTGTGCGTTCCACACTATCTTCCTCTCCGCATTACCAACAGTCACTCGTCTCACTCTTTCCAATCCTCTTCAAATACACTCCAAAACATCCATGCCCCGTAAGCGCCTGCGTTAAGTAATAATTATGCTTACGGCCAATCCATTCTTTGAGACCCGGAATAAGCCGTCTGGTCCAGGCGGCTTTTTCCGTTTTCTCCCATTTATTCTGCCATTCATTCTTTGTTTTTTGCCTTTCATTAGCCCATTCTACTGCCCCATCCCCTCTCTTTCTTGTATGCTCTACATACTCTCACTGACATACATCTTTGCGCACTCAGCATTCGGTCTTTGTACCTTCCTATCCGAAATCCATCCATCCACACCTGCACTCCATATAACATGATGGAGTGAACAACCGCACTCAACATTTTCCCCTTGCATGCAGTTGGACCTCCTACGTTTGGAAGTAGGCGGCCCAACGCACCCGAAGTCGCTCTCGCCTTTCGTGCTACCCTGGAGACTTGCTCAGACACCTTGAGGTTGCGTTGAAACTCTACCCCAAGGTACCTCACCGTCTCCTGAGTAGTTATTGCTGCCGTCTCAACATGCACCGTCATTTCTTTAAGCTTTCTTCTCCCAACCGTTCTGGCGACAGCAATCACCGCCAAATCATCCGCATACCCGACGAGCTCGACCCCGTCAGGTACTGCCACACTAAATACTACATCATAGTAGATGGTCCACAGGATCGGTTCCAGTACAGATCCTTGTGGAACACCCGCACTCATCTCAAATCTTTCGTCTCTTTGAGTCATTAGCCACCTATCGCTCAGATAGCTCCGTATCATCTTGATCAGATACGGAGCTACCTTCTTTTCAACCAACGTATCCAGAATGCCTTTCCATGGGGCCGAGTTAAAGGCATTCTGTACGTCCAATGTCAACATCACACATAGTCTGCGAGTGCCAAAGGTGCCAGTGCTGGCGCCCCTCGCTCGCTCTTTCACATCTGCATCGCATCCACAGTCGATCTGCCACTCCTAAATCCATACTGCCTTTCCGATAGTCCTCCTCCTTTCTCAATTTCATGCATCAGTCTCTCGCCTATCATTCTTTCCAACACTTTTCCCATCCCATTTAACAAACAGAGAGGTCTATATTTCGGTCCCTCTCCCTTCTTTCGCTCCTTTTCTATCATCACCAATCGTCCTTCTTTCCATTGTTTTGGAAAACAACCCCTTTCCAAACATTCATTCATGACTTTCAAGCTCTCATTCCCACACGTCTCTATGAATATCTTGCATACTTCAGGGGGGATCCCATCCGGTCCCGGTGCTTTTCCGCTTCTCAACCTCCCTGCAGCTGCCTGTAGCTCAGAGAGGTTGAAGGGCGGCACATTCCCTGTTACTTCCGGTCCCACCCATTCCAGTCGTTCATGTTCAGGGAACAATTTTCTCCTTTCTCTCTCCAGACCTTCTCCTTCAAGCACACTCCTTAACATTCCAATTCGTTTCATTACTATTTTGTACCCTTGTCCCCATACATCAGCATTCACTTCTTCACACATCCTCATCCATGCTTCCTCCTTGGCCTGTTTTATTGTCTTTCGTAATTCTCTTCTGGCCTCAGAGTATCTACTTTTATTCACTTCTCTTTCTGTCTCATTTGCTCTCTTATTCGTTCAACACTCCTGCGTCTGCGTCCTTTCATCCCTCTACTTTTCCTCGTTAAGCATTCATCACAAGTATCATTCATTATTCTCCCTATCTCTTCCAGCAGACCTTTGGCTTCATTTAGCCCGTTTATATTTTTTCCAGACATTCCTTCATTCTCTCCATCCGTACTTTATCCACCCTCCACCCTTTGTTTATTTCTTTCATACCTGTCTTCCTTTCACACTGACCTACCACTTCGAACAAAATGTCTTGGTGGTCACTCACGTTTTCTTTTTCACTAACCTTCCATTCTTTAACCATTCTTGCTATTCCTTCCGTACTGAACGTCACGTCAATGTGCGACGTCTTTAAGCCACTCACAAAGGTAGGCACGTTCCCTCTGTGGTGCACTACCATTCCCATTTTCGCCAGCCATTCTTCCAGCATACACCCTCTTCTATCATTCACAATTGGGGATCCCCACAGAGGTGACTTGGCATCAAAGTCCCCCCCGGCGAGGATTCCCTTCCTTTTACTCCGCATGCTCTCCTCCAACTCATCCAAAAACTCTACATACCTTTCCAACGTTATGTTGGGCGATTATGTAGCATCCATACATTACCATGCTTACGAATTCCATCCACACGTAGCCATTTCCTTTCTCCCACTTCAGGCATTGCTCCACCCCTTTACATGTTCTCATCGCAACGTTCTCGCACTCGTCCAGCAGCCATTCATTTCCTTTCACTCTCCTTACATTAGGCTCGGAGCATATTATCACATTCACTTGCAATACTTTCATACGTGTGCGACAAGGGGCTGGTTCACCTATTTTGGCCCGTTCCTTTTGGCCTTCATTTCGGCTTCCTCATTTTTGTAAGTGATGCATTCCGTGCCCCCCATTAGGTGGTCCGGATTCTCCCCAGCCGTCATGCATGAAGTGCATCTCGGATTCTTCCTGCGGTTCCTTTGTTGATGCCCAGTGTTCCCGCATGCGGGTTGCCCGTCTGCCCTCCCTTGCAAGGTGACCGTAGCAGAGGCACCTGTAGCAGGAATGGGGACCTGTACTCTTTCTTTTTTCCACGATCGGGCACATGGTCCACTCTTTTTTTTCTTATTAAGTAGTCCGCGACGATGTCTCCCATGATCGCAGTCACCGCCTTCCCATAGCTCGTTTCCCTGATTTCCATCATCCTGAATTCTGCGTGCGGTGCTATATCCACCACCTCCCTTAGTAGAGCTTCTTGTACTTCTTTTGATGTCACCCTCTCCTCTATGTCTCTAACTTCGAGGGTCCTTAGTCCTTTCACTGCCATCACGGCTTTCTCTTCCCCCACGGCCGCTTACACCTTTTCGAGCATCGTAGCTCCTTTTTTGGTCCCCATTTCCATCTCTATAGTAATATTTCCCATGTGTCTTCCTAACCCTCCTTACATCTTCCTGTCTGCTTCCTTCCTCCACATTCTCTCTTAGCCTTCTTAATGTGTCTGCATACGAGGTTCCTTTGTCTAGCTTTACAAGGATTTGCTCTGGCGCTGGTTGTTTTGCCTTTGCTGCTCTCCGCTGCTCCTCGTATAACTTCGATGTCTGTGCTAGAGAATACGTACTCTGCAATCTTTCTCTACGCCATTGGGAGTTGGGATGCCCACCTTCTTCCTCCCGTTGGTCTCCATGAGAGCCTTTAGCTGTAGGAGCAGCTCATACACGCTGCTCTCCTCGATGCTTTTGGCCATCATCTTGTAGACGTAGCTCTCACGGGCCACGCCGATGAGGACCGCCATCCTTATCTTCCTGCGGATCCCCCTCACTTTTGTATGTTCGCTTGTAGACACACTCCGGCCACCTCCTTTTAGTGAGGGTTTCAGCGTCCTGCCAGCTTCTCCCGGTCTTCATGTCTTCTTTGAAACTCGCGGCTTGCTGCTGATCCTGCATTTCCTGCCGCCTTTGTGTCTGCGTTGCTACCTCCTTGCCGTTTCTCATCGAGTACGTCCGTCCTCCGTCTCCTGGCGGACACGTCCAGCTCGCCATCAGCCCTCGCATCTCCTTCGTGGTCATTTGACGTCCCACGCATTTTCTTAATGTGGGTCTTGATCTCGGTCTTCGTGTTCAGGGTTTCTGTGGCCATCTGGCCAGTTCCCTCAGTTGGCTTTCTAACATCACGAAGTGGGCCCTAAAATTATCTATGAGAATGTTCGTTCTCCTCCACTCCATGTTCGACCCAGAGACCGGTCTCTTCCTCTTAACCGACCAGTTGGAGTCGTAGTCCCACATAATGTCTACTATGCCCCTATTCTCAGTAGGCGTAGTCGGCGCCGACCGCGTCTGTGTAGGGGCTGCTTCACCACCACCACACCCGACCGGAACTGGGGTATCCCTCCCCTGCTCCGTAGACTCGTTCGTAGTACTGACACTTTCCATTGCATGTTATGATGATTGCGGTGCATTTTATACCTGCCTGTCATGTAGCTCGGGATTCGCGGGGACGCCACCCCCCTTGCGGCAACGCATGCTTCACGGCTCCCTCCGGTTACGTGATGTGTGTTTTCTTTTATAATAGTCGGAAGTAAGAGGGAAGTCATGTTTTGTTACAGATCAAAAATCAAGAAATGGTCTTGGTAGACCGATAGAAAGTCGAGAAAAGAAAAGAGGTGCCTCTACAGAAAGATCTGAAGGTTCTGAAAGAGTGTAGAGTCATAGACATTGAAGAGATAGATTGGAGAGCTTGGTCCGCGGTGGGGTTTTTGGGGATCTATCATTGTTTTTAGGCACGTCCAATCCTCTTTTCACCGCCACTAACCATTCGCAACGTGTACTCCTGGCCATTCCCTTATACGCCACGTGAGGGACGCGCCTGGTAGATAGCTTCTCCCAAGCCCCAGGGACCTGACCTGACAACCTGAAAACCTGAGAACTTGAAAATTAAAGGGAAGTTAAACTTCTGAAAATCTAGTTCTTGAGAACCTGATCACCTGAATACCTGAAAACCTGAGAACCTGAAAAAGAATGTATAGTGCAAAAAAATGGTACCAACAAGGAATCTTTTCCTCAAAAATTAAAAATTTGTAAAGAAAATATTTTAATGCACTCTTGAACGACGAAAACGCAAACGACAAAGAACCAAAATATTATAATGACCAAGACATAGAAGAAAGGCAATGAAAATAGAAACAGAACAACAAAAGATAATGGAAATGTTAAATATACTTACATAAAAAAAGGATAGTTCAGGAAAAGATCCTACAGGAACAGGAGTATGGCCATTGACTTCATGTGGAAGACAGTTGAAGCGGAAGGGATACTTGTGTTGGAGCTCAATCTGAAGGGAGTAAGACTCGCAGGATGGCAGTGCGAATGTGCAGAGGTGCCGAAAGCGACCTCAGCTCTGGGAAAGTTCAGGGTTTTGTATGGGTTGAGTTTGAAAGTTGGGTGCTCTATAGATGCTACGTGTTTCCCAATATCCGGTTGGAGGAATACGTGGCACACTTGGATGCCTTGAGTGATAATATGAGCAGATACAATAAGGGGACCTTGAATGAGAAGAGCCTTGTGTATGAAAGTGGTGAAGTTCTGAAAGAAGAAACGTGCGAGAAGGTCCGCAAAAGAAAGAGGTGTACTGGTGAACTTACGAGGTTGCGGAAAAGAGAAAAGAATCTTGAATGAAATGAAGAGTAGATGATGTCGAATGGAAGAAGACAGGGCACAATACCCCCTGGTTTAGCGGAAACCAAGGACGGCCATAAGCTCGGAGGCGGAGGTGTATCAGGACATTTGCGAAAATGGCTAAATCGGATAGTCACTAGAGAGTTCTTGAAATTAAACGCAGTTGGAACATATTAATAATAGGATATATTTTGCTTGCCTTTCGGCTTTGAAAAGGATTCTTATTCCCATACAATGCTAAATAACTGAATACTGATAATTAAATAAAACTATAAAACATAAACATCATCAACAACTAAATTAATTTTATTTTCCTCCCATCTCTTCCCCCTTTTCTCTTCTGTCTAAAACTTTCATCTAGCCTAGTCCTTTCCCTTCTTCTCCTATCAGTACTTTCCAATCGTCTCTTTCCTTTCTAGTTCCTTTATATGCCTTTTCTCGTTGTTAGTCTCGTTAAAGGTGTAACCCAAGTATTTAAATTCTTTTCCTTTTTCTTTCTTCTGCCTCCTTTCTGAAAAATCATCATTTTTGTTTTCTCCACGTTTAATTTTAGCTTCTTTCTTTTCAGGTATCTTCCTAGGCATTTTATCATTCCCTTCATTTCTTTGGCCTCCCTCGCTATTAACACCATATCCAGGTCGCTTATATATGCCGCGAATAGACTGGGGCTGAGTGGGCATACTTGTCTTACTCCTTTCGTCGTCCAGAATCTTTTACTCGTTTTCCCGTTTGCTTTTATTTTGTTTCCCGTTTCTAAGTAAATTTCCTCCATTCTGCTCCTCACCAGCTGCTCGTTGATTCCTTTCTCTCTTAGGTACTCCCATAATCTCTCTCCATTTACACTGTCAAAAGTGGCCTTCAGGTCTACAAACAGCGCGTACATCTTCCCTCCTTTCTTATCGAGTTTCTTATCTATTAGATGTTTCAAGATGTACACGTTATCAATGGTGCTTCTCCCTCCTAAAACCCGCTTGTCCATCTGGTAACAAATCTTTTTCATCTAGTTTTTCCTTCAATTTCTCTTCCAGTATCATTGCGTAGATCTTGTGCGCCGTGCTCAGCAGACTTATTCCTTGGTAGTTCTCGACCTTTTCTCTTCTTCCTTTTTTGTGTATCGGACACACTAGCCCCATCCTCCATTGGCTTGGTAGCCCCTTTCAGACGTCGTTTACTATCTCCCTCATTATCTCTATTATTTCTTCTGTTGCATAGATCCACGCTTCATTTTGCAGTTCATCTTCTCCCGCCGCTTTTCGTTTCTTCATTCTTCCTATCCCCCTTTTAATAATTTCCTTCGTAATCTCTTCCCCTTTCTCTTGTTCTCTTGGTCCTCCTCCCATCTGTCTTCTTTCCGTTTCGTCCTTTCCGTCTAGTAATTCTTTAAAGTACTCTCTCCATTCTTCTATCCTTATCTTCTCGTCTGCCCACTTTTTCACTTTTCGTTCTCTGTTTATGTATTTCCAAACTTCTTCTTCTGTGTTGATTGATCGAATTTCCTCTTCTTCTTCTCTTTTCTTTTCTTCCTTCTTTTTCTCACAAGTGTCTTTGTATTTCTTTAATTGCTTTCGGTATTCTTCTCTCGAACCCTTCCGACTTCTCCATTTTCTCATTTGCTTTCTGGCTAGTCTTTTCATTTCCTTGCATTCTTTATCCCACCATCTATTTCTTCCCATTTTTTCTCCCACTTCTACTTCTATTTTCTTTGTTGTCATCGCTTCTCTCATTCTCCTTTCGAGTTCTTTCATTCTTGTTTCGGTGTCTTTTTGTTTTTCTTTTTCTCTTTCAACATGTTGTAGCGCACTTCTGTACTTTTGTATGCTTTCTTCTTCCCAAATTGTTTCTTTCTCAGGTTTTTTCTTTTTATTTCTTCTCCAGCGATTTCCATTTCTAACGCTTGGTGATCTGATTCCACTCTGTTTCCCACTTCGAATTTTCTTACTTCATACCATGCATGTTGATTGACTATTGCGTAATCAATCACTGATTCTCCTCTTGGCCCCACGTACGTAAATTCTCCTGTATCCTCTTCCCAGTTCCCGTTCAGTACCTCGTATCCTCTCTCTTCTATAAATTCGATCATTTTTCTTTCTTCTTTATTTTGTCTTGTTCTTCGAGGTTCTTCTCGCATCTTCTCTCATTATTCCGTCTTCCTAATCTTGTTCCAATTCTAGCATTAAAGTCGCCCCCAATTATTACAATTCTTTTTTCTGTCTCACTTATGGTCTCTTCTAACATTTGTTTTGTTTTACTCATCTCTACTGTATACCGTGATTAATTTAACTTTTTTTGTTCCTATTTTTAGATTTATTTCTGTTATTCCAGTTCTCTGTAGTTCTTGTTTTGTTTTTATTTCGTCCTCAATTTCTTTCCTTACTCCTGTGATAATGCCTACTTTCGCTCGTCCTTTCTTGTTTTTCCTTTCTGCTGCTTGACATTTCCATACATAGTCTCTCGGCATTCTCTCTTCTATCTTCTTCCACTCCTTTTCATCTACCCACGTTTCCACCATTCCAATTACGTTAAATTCACTTATGTATTTCCAGAATTCATCCATTCCAATATACCAATTTTATTCTTCCTTTTATTTTCTTCTGTTGCTTTCCCGTTGAATCATGTACCTTCTTTCTTTTTGCCTTCTGTCTGCTTTTTTCCCGGTTCTTTCCTTTCTCCGTTAAAAATTTCCCAGTCGCTCGGTGTCATCGTTCCATTTCCTCCAATTTCCCTCAACCTGCAGTTTCGTGTAGCTTAACCTTACCGTCTTTCCTTCTTCCCTTTCCCTCTTCGCTATCTCTCTTATCTTTTTCTGTATCTCTCTTTCTTTCCTTGTTAGGTCGTTGTTTACAAAGATTTTCGGTCCTGTCTTATTTCTTAGTTTTTCTTTATTCCTCATGACGTTCATGCTATTCATGCTATTACCATCTCTTCTCCCTTTATAGCATAGGCCTCCGTTATCTTCACTTCTGTTTCCAACTCCTTTTCAACCCATTTCTCGATTTTTTTTTTCTCATGTTTTGTCCCGTCTCTTTTAGTCTTAGCCCTGTTATTGCTATGTTATTTCTTCTTTCACCTCTTTCTATTTCCTCCATCTTCGACTTCATCTGTCCTATCTTCTTTTCTAGGAAGCTTTTCTCTTCTTTCCATTTTTCCTCTTTTTCTTCCATTGCTTTCTTCAGTTGGTTCACTTCTCTATTCAGTTCTTCCATATCTTCCCTGAGATATCTGTTGTCGTTTTTCAGCTCTTTCACTTCTTTCCTCGTCTCCCTTGTGTCTTCTTTGATTTGTTTAAGGTCTTCCATTATACTTTTTGTCATTTCCTCCATCTTCTTCTCCACTTCTTTTTGCATTCTTTCTTCCCCTGGAGATCTTGCTGGTTTTTACTTTTTTGAAAGGCTACTAGGCTTTCTTCTATGTCTCTTTTTCGTTTGGTTTCCTCTTTATCTTCTTTGAATTCTTCTTCCTGTTTCATACCGGTCCGCAACCTTCTACACTGTACCGTGTATTGTTGGTTGCCGGCGTTCTTTGTTTTTGACGTTACTGTTTTTCTCCACTCCTCGCACTCTATCTCTTCCTACCTTTTGTTTATGTTGCTTTTTTCCCTTCTCTGCTGTTTTCTTCACTTTTCTCTGTTTTGTTTGCTCTATTTTCCTCAATTTTCTTCTTGGCACTTCTTTCCACATGCTCTCGTGACGGTCGGTAATATAGGAATCCACGCAGTTAGAACAACTCTTCCATGATATGCAAGCTGAAAACATGAGGGATGGCGTGCCTCATGATCATGAAGGAGTGTCAGGAGTGGTGTGTTTCCAGAAGTATGGAAGGAAGGGAAGATAGTCCTCCCTTGTGCCTGTTTAATTGCATTATCCGACTGCTGGAGGGAACAATAGATGCGAGACTCTTGAAGCGCGTAGCTGCAGTATGGCTTCCGGAAGGGGATGTTGGAAATGCGGGAGAGCGAATGTTGGCCCAAGTCGTTCTTGGAACCATTGTGTGCACGTTCAGAATGCTTTTAATAGCGTACCTCTTATGAATACTGGTGAGCTACTTCAGCAAGCTACGGTGGTGATCGGTTTCAGTTGCCCGTGAGAGTTCCACAGGGGTCGGTCT
This sequence comes from Diaperis boleti, assembly GCA_963583935.1. Taxonomy (NCBI): domain Eukaryota; kingdom Metazoa; phylum Arthropoda; class Insecta; order Coleoptera; family Tenebrionidae; genus Diaperis; species Diaperis boleti. Next base: position 14,869,325 of record OY757242.1, read on the forward strand.
TAGGGCTTATCTTGTGGAATATCTACTATGATTCTGTGTTTGGACTCCTGACGGGATAAAACTTGCCGGGTATGCAGAAGATGTGGCGGTGGTGGCTGCCGCCAAAACGGCTAATGAACTGAGTGTTACAGTAAACAGAGCGTAAGAAAAATCAGTGTGCGGTTGCAAATCAAGGGTTCAGCACTTGCACCACAGAAGATTGAGGCGGTACTGCCGGTCGCCGAGCAGGTTGACCGGGTAACTAGAATGGCGAGATCGCTAACGCGAGAGCTTCGACGACTCTTACCCGATCTGCGAGGACCACGGGTATAGCCCATGCGTTGACAGGCCATGGACGCTTTGGGATTTGTCTCTAGTCGACCGGGACACGAAGGTTCTGTAAGCCCAACGACGACGCCGAGCATACCTTGTTTGCATGTGTTAGATGGGAGTATGAAAGGAGTCGTGTTGCTCGTCCAACGGATAACATGATATAACTGATGATTTTAAGGATGAAAAAGAATGGGGACCAATCACTAGAATGATAAAGAGGATCAGGAGGACGAAAGAAAGGCACGAGAAGAGTGAGTGGATGTGAGACCGGATATACTTTTGATGGAATAAAAGGTTTTGAAAGGTCAAAAGGGGATGAAGTCATGTCTCTAAGAGAATTCCAAATGCATATTTTGGCTTAATTAGCGCCATCTGACGACAGAAGAAAGGTTTCTCCACGTGGATAATAACGATCCTTTCTAGTAACAGAATATATTCACATGCGACATTTTCCGCGGAATGGGACCATGCGACGTGTAATACTACAAGGGAATTGTTTTATACTATTGAATTTACGAGAAAAATGTGTTTTTTTTTTCTATTTTAAGTTGCATAAATAATCATCATAAATCAGCATAAATAACAACATGAGTTGCAAAAAAAATTCTTAAACAAATCACAAATAAGGATATCGTTATAATGTACTGGTTAGATTGGTGAGTCAGTTACTGATCTAGTAAAATAATGTTGAGAAGGCTCTAAGCCTCACCGAAATCAAACCAACAAAAAATTGTTAGATGTTATCTTTAAACATAACTGCATAATAATTGATAAATAATACTCCCTCTGGGCAGAAATAAGTGTCCAATTTGGATTTTTTATTGCCCATTAATAAATGTCCGATTTAAAAAAAAGGACGAATTTACTAATACAGTTACTGGATAATTACTAACTGACCCGGCGAACTTTGTACCGCGTCAGGTGTTTTATTTATTTATTAGCTTAATTAAATTCAGTTTTTTTATCAAAAGCACACAACACCATCTACTGGCATTACTGGAACCAGCATACAACGCCATGTTCATTTTTGTTTCTGTCCTGTATCAGAGATGGCGTTACATACGGATTCCGATGTTTTAACAGTTATTCGCCCCCGAAAAAAAAAACTGTCAATCCGATCTCGAGATATCATCAAAAAATTTGTGTGTGGAGTCCACGCGCAACAGAAGTGAAACTTTGGAGTTTTCTCCTTAAGAATCGATTTTCATTTTTAAAGCCCGGTAGGACAAATTTTGGTATCTGGCGTCATTTGTTGTTGTCATTGCCCTATACCATAGAGGTCTCTCTGGGCCTCCGTCCCCAGGGGACCCCCTGTACCAGGGGGATTTGTTATTGTCGTTTCCCTGTACCAAGCTCCCCACCCCCTGAAATTTTTCCAATGTTTTAATAGTTATTCTGCTATTCGGGGCGAAGGCAAATCCAACAAATCAAACATTATAAAAATCGGTCCAGCTCAAGGGGGGCCCCTAGGCCCCCATGTCTATGTGAAAAATACTTTCCGACCTATTCTCATACCTACCAAATATACAAAAAAAAAACATAAAAATCGGTCGAGCCGTTTCGGAGGAGTGCGACACGAGATTTTTATATAACAGATAACATTTTAGAAGAGAAAGTTAAAGCGCAAAAACAGCACAAATTTAGCACAATTTATACTTTCGCAAAAAAAGAATTAAAAATATATTTGCAGTTTTCTAGCTTAATTTATTATCTAAAAATAAAAAATAATTTTAATTAAAAAAATCATTAACTTTAATTATATTCGATTTCACACTCGTTTGCTTAAGCCATTCGCCTACGGCTCGGGGCTCAATTCTGCAAACTCCTGTGAAATCTTTTGCACTTTTTCAACACTTGTTATATAATATACTATTGTTTTTTTCATATTAAGGTCACACCGGAGTTTTAAACTTTACGTAAAAAAAAACGTCTTAAACAAAAAATCCTTTTTACTTGGAAATAAGGCGAAAATGAAATTTACATTATTTACAACTTATTATAACTGTATTTACTTGTCAATCGATTCGTTTCTACAAAAAAGAGCATAAGAATTTTCCAAATAGAGAATTGAATAAACTTTAAGATGATGCATCACACGACCCCCCATGCCATTTATTTTTTTTAAGGGGGTGGCTACCCTGGCTAAAGGGGTGAGATCTAGGTGAGTTGAAAGTTTGGTACAATTTGGTCCCCCTTGATAACAAAATTGACCTGTTCGAGCGTTTTCTTGTGAGTCTTTCGAAATTGGAATTGTTGGGGGGTACAAATTTTAGTTGGGACACCCGATATTGTGACATGACTTAAAAGTTAGTTTTTATTTTGTGTTAATGATGTTTGCAGACGAGATAATCAGATTGCAATCCTTAGAACAAAATAAAATCGACTTTTCCTCGAATGTCAATTTTTTTTAAAAGTGAAAACTTCTTTAGCGGCGGTGAGCACTTTTTGGGATGGGTAAAAAATGTTAAATTCGCGTCAGGACACGTGGCCTGATCGAAAATTCGTAAGACGGATGTAATATCCCCCTCTCTTTGTTGCGAGTTTCAGAAGAAATAATCGTCCAGCGGGAGGAGTAGCTATTTGTCAAAATATGAACACAGTTCATTATTGCACAAATTATATGGATGTGCATGCGAAATACACCAGCATGTTTAATGCTACTTACTGTTTCTGATATCGGCGATATGTTTATAAGTCGTTGCCACTCTGGTGATAATCAGTTCATTATTATGGTTGCCGTTTACATTTCGCCAGATAAGTCATTGCGTGCTGTACGCGACTTCTTGTATGAAAATTTATTCATTTATTCTCATGACGCATCTGCATTGCTGCAAAAAAAAAATTGGCAAAAGCATTTCATAAATGATTTCAACATAAACTTTGCAGACGATAAAGATCAACTATTAATTGAATTTTTAAATAATGAATTTGGTTTAACGATGTCAAATGATCGCAATCTTAGCACAACGAAATACAAAACTACTATTAATGCGGTCTTTATTAGACATTTAAATAGATTCGAATCAAAATTGTTCGTTTCTTACTTCAGCTACCATAAACCTATTGTATCAGTTTTAGAGATTGGCGATGATGATGCTGGTAATGATGAATGATGATGGTGAAAGAGTCGTTGAAATTATGGATGAAAGTTGATTTTTCTGAGAGATAAACTTTTTAATGTAAAATAATTGTAACAGTTCTGAAGTGTTAAATTTTTAATTGTCACGTTTGTGTACGATAGCGTAATAAATAATATTGTATTTTACCACATAAATGATAGTACTTTTAGACTGATAAATAAAGCAATTCGTGCGAAATTATTCCCTAACCATTCCAAAATATTCAAAAATGCACAACGTTAATGTTCAAGTTTTCACTTCTGCCGGCACTCCCGGAGTGCAACCCGTTGTTTTTTTTTTGTATCCAGTTAGATGATAACATGTGCTGGATTTAGATAGATTAGACTTCAGACCACAACACTTTTCCTAGTTATTTCCTCAAATTTGGGTAGTCTAGTGATAATTTTTAGTAGAAAGGTTGCACAAAAAAGTATTTTAATTCATTCGATTCGTTTTTAATATAATTGAACTAACACTAACACTTATTATTTTTGTTTCAGGTAAGAATCATGATCACCTCTATATTTTCTACCGATTCAAACGCACTACCTTCTTGATCGTGGAACTGAAAGGTTAGTTTTCATTATTTATTTTTCTTCGTCGATGCGCTACAAAATAATTATTAAATAGTTTCGTAAATATTAACTACGTTCTAATTTTTTATTGCAGTTTATCTAAAATATCGTAAATCTGCATTTTAAATTTATTTTTGCGCAATATTGTGGTATACATTTATAACTTTTCACTTGATTATTAAAATTGCGCAAGTTGCTAGTTATTATTAATCTTTTAAAATGTTTACGATATTTTTATACGGAGTGACTAGTACATAGGAGAAATGTCAGGGTTTTATTCATAATAATATATCCATCCTGGAAAGATTTATTCTGATTTACATTATTTTTCAGGATGTTTACGCCACCGTCCATTAGTTTGAATAAAATGGACTAATTGTTTTTTAATAAAACGTTGAAACTAATGGACGGTAGTGTAAATATTGATAAATCTCCTAGTTACACTTACGAGAGGTTTTGACGACCTTCCTGTATAAAATACGTACTTACAATATTTAGTAATTCGCAGATGAAGAAACCATTCGGACACATTCATCCATTAGCGAAAGTGAACATTTATTCAGCTAATTCATCACGAACACACAACTGCTATACGTTTTCATGAATATGATTGATTGTTGACGTTCGCTATTGGAACAATATCCTGCAGATTATCACTTGATTTCATCCCCTTTTCATTCTGAATTATTGACATTCGCTGTTTCAGCAACCGTATAGTCTCATCAATAATTGATTCGCTATAGATTGGTATAAACAATTTTCCATCTAATAAGGACCTCCGACAGAGTGTATTCTTTTAGCTCATCAAATTACGATAATCCTCTTATCGTTTAATTTCTGTTCGAATTTTTCGTCGGTGAATATTCTCGCTTTGAGAGCTGGTGTGGAATTTAAGTTTTAGGAGCACCGGTAAAAAGTTTGTAAATTGTGTTCGTTTGGAGAATAGTCAGGTGTGTTTACAGAACGGCGAGGAGATTGCAGTTATGGTGAGTTTGCAAGCCGAAAGTGCTTTTTCATGTTGCTAATCGTTGGAGACTTGAACGGTGAGAAAAAAACTCGATGATTTTTAATATTCGTGAGTATGAAATTTTAATATCTTCTCAGTTAATGGCTGAAAATTAATTTCACCTGTTTTGTTAATTAATAAATAACAGCAGAACGATAAGTTTGTCTGCTGAAATCCGGTCGTTGCTGAGTCAAGCGATAATTAGAGACTTTATTGTTATAAGCAAGGACATGGATATTGTAATGGTCACGTAGGTCTTAAGAGATAGTTTTGTTTCTAATACGGGAACGAATGTTGTAGCACTTAATGCCTCTATATTTAATATGACTAATATAGAGATCGCGTTTTACGAGTGGTAAAAAACGTATTAATTCCTGGAAAGACGCATCGCAAACAGGATCGTTCAGCACTGTGCACGTGTCTCTATAAAGTTGGATTAGCAGCCATCAGCACAAGTAAAGGAAAAGATCAGTTACAGTGTCTGAAAGTCTTGGAAATAATTAGTAGTCATCCTATATTAAATTTACACACAATACCTATATGTCTCCCGGCGCCTCCACCATTTAGGCACTTGATACTAATTACAGTGGAACCTGTAAAATGATCGTTTTTTTTTTAACTAAATTTACTATAATTAGAATCTCCTAGGAATAAAATTATCATTACATCTACTTCTAGCTACCAAAAGGTTTCAAACCGTTTACAGTGTTGTTCTTCATGGGCTATTATATCTAAATCGTACATGCTTACTTTCTCACAACAAGGTTACTAATGTTAGTGACTTGAACTCTGTATTCTTATTTCCACTTTGTTTTTCTGTCTACTACTTTCCTAAACCTTTCTTATTTATAGAACTGGACTTTCCAGAAAACGAAAAGCCCTAAGCCACTAACAATAGTTTCTTGTTTTAGATATGATAGAGGTTTTTGACCACTGAGCTTATTACAATTTTTTGTATAAAAAGCACGGGAATCGGAGGAATTTTTACACCAATTGGATCTGATCGATTAGGTAAGTTTTTCGGTCAGCTGGACACACCGTGGCGGTGAAATTTGTGTGTTTTTAATTTTTTTGCTTCAATTTTGCAGGATCATTGAAAGTCTTTCTTTGTTCTTTATTGGAAGTGCCGGCTGAAAGACTACGGTGAGAGCCCCATTATTGTATAACCTCTAAATTCACTTTCTTTCTAGCTTTTCTGGGGTACTATATAAATTTTTCAACTCTAAACAACACTGTAAACTCGTTGAAATATTTTTTCTTTATTTTGTATAATTTTGTGTTTTTACAACAACGTTGTAGAATACATTCCAAGTGTGCATAACATTTTCTTTTCACGAGTCGTTCACAAACATTACTCACGTCACTTTTACCGAGACGATCTTAGTAATAAAAATTTTGTCACAAAGAAGTACCTTGCGTAGGTAAACAATCAGGTCTGATCTGCCCGCTGTCGGCGTAACTACTTGGCTAATTTTTGTGCGTCTGGTTATCCGAGTGTAAGGTGAACCGAAGGGTTTTATAGGGTTCTATTTCCCAACGTCATGTGCCACAGACTTTCTGTGTTAAATTCTTGTGTTGTGGGGGCACCTAAAAGAATGCAGCACCATTTAAGATCAGATCGCCTTGGACTTGTTGCCATGTAGATATAGTCGTTTATTGCATAATTTATAAATTACTTCAAAAATGACACCGAGAGGTAGACAGGCTTAGGCTTACGTAAGAATTCGATAGACTATATCCTTTACATAACCCCAAACGAACAAATCCTGAGGCGTTAAATCGTGTGATCTTGCTGGCCATTTGACAGGACCGCCCCTACCAATCCAACGTCTCGGCAATCAGTCATTTAAATATCTTCTTACATTCCTATAGAAATGTACAGCAGCTCCATCGTGTTGCAATGCCCATTACTCTTAAAGGTCGCCTCATCACTGAACAAAATTCTGTTCCTTTGTAGAAGATTGTCCATTATTTGGTAGAATTCCACTCTTTTTGCAAAATAACCTTCTTGCAATGCTTGATGCAGTTCAATATGGTATGGATGAAACCATCACACGGTTTACTGAAGATTTCAAAATATCAGATTGGGCAGCAATTTATTTTGTACTGGAGTAAAGATTTTCTTCTAACTTTAGTAAAACTTCTAGCTCAGTGTTTTCACTTATACTATATTTCAAATGAATTGGCATCGCGGCAGGCGCTGGGAACTCAATTTTATGTTGGCAGCACGACATCCAACGCTCATAATAAAATATCTCTAACTGTAACTGGCAAGTTGTTTTCGACATTTTTGTTAGGATTGCTTTGTCGTTGATTTGCGTCTTCGTTCATCTTTGAAGACACATTTTCATCAAGCTATTTTTATTCGAAGTGAATAGTAGTAGATAATTTTATTCGACATACTGAGAAGGAGAAAATGATTTTAAAAAATATATGGGTGTACGAGACTTTGACGACATTCCACCATTTATAATTAATACGGATACGTCTGGATTTTGAGCACAATCAGTCGAGGAAGAAATTCTTCTTATGGTAGTTGATTACAGAATGAATAAAATGTGCCACTGTGTTCGTGGTGATTTATTTGTGTTTTCTCGCAATGTTGTTTCTAACCTTATAAATTTGGAAGGTAGCTTCTCTAAAAAGGTCTGCTAAAACGTAAAAACATGTTATAGTTCAACACAGCACTTCCAAATGTTTTGTTCATTCTTCATATTCGTACAAACCGTAATAGCTCCATAATATTTGAAAACTATCTTCGGCCATTCATTCCGAAACCTATTTCGAAATTGTGAAACCTACTAAAATTTGAAAATGTCTTTGGGACCAAAAAACCGGTAACGTAACCTCCAAATATTCTAATGCTAGTCTCGCATGTTTCAGTAACTTTTTTGACATAAGATAAAGCTTACTTTATACAAACACCGCCTGCTGCGATGCCAATTCATTTGAAATATAATATACATGTATCGGTGTCCCAACTAAAATTTGTACCCCCCAACAATTCCAATTCCGAAAGACTCAGAAGAAAACGCTCGAACAGGTCAATTTTGTTATCGAGGGGGACCAAATTCTACCAAACTTTCAAGTCTTAGATCCTACCCCTTGAGCCAGGGGAGCCACCCCCTTAAAAAATTTAAATGGCATTTGTATTTTATGTAGATTTGGAAAATTCTTATGCTCTTTTTTCTAGAAACGAATCGATTGACAAGTAAATACAGTTATAATAAGTTGTAAATAATGTGTTTGCAAACAAATTTCATTTTCGCCTTATTTCCAAGTAAAAAGGATTTTTTGTTGGAAATAAGTATATTATATAACAAGTGTTGAAAAAGATTTCACAGGAGTTTGCAGAATTGAGCCCCGAGCCGATTCGTCCAGAATTTCTTTTCGGTCGCACGACTTTACGATGAAATCATCACCATCATCATTATACATTTTGCGAAACCATACACCCTGTACAGAAATATCCATTTAGATCAGTGTCTATTAAAGTTTGGGTCTATAAAAAATTATTTACAGAAAAATGTTCAGTTATCTCTATTGGAATGGTCTGCTAATTTTGACCTAAACTGCTTCATAACTCAAGAACCATCCATAATAAACCTGTAGTACGTTATAACATTTTGCTCAGCATTGGTTAATCTTTAAATTTACCCACTAATATACAGGCAATTCTATTTAAAAAACATAACTTTGGTATATTACTAATATTAGAACACTCTGTATATGATTTCTAATAATTTTAAATTGTGAATGTGTCGTGTGGCTATCGTCCACCGAAAAACCCCGTTTTGATATAACTTTCAACATAAGGGCGTAATTGATGGTCCACACACCTCTGGGACACTTATAAATAATAATAATCTCCTTATAAATAAATATGCTTTCATGCCTGCTTCCTAAATACCGCCCACGTATGGGACGAGGGGATATAAAATGCCAATTAACATTATTCTCAGCACAATCAGTAATAAGATTTTGAAACAGGTCTGACTTTATAACTTGGTGACCAATTCTAAATGAATTGCTTTGGTTACCAAACATATGAATTAACAAATATTCGCAGGGCTTCCAGCGAGTCATATTTGTCATATTTAGTCATATTTTGCATTGTGGGTCATTTTTAGTCATATTTTTGATGAAAACTGGGAACAAATATGATTTTGATTTTTTTCGGCGAATTTCAGAAATGTTGGTATATTCATGATATCTACTAAATTTTGTATCGTCTTGAGATTTAAGTTTTGCGCCGCATGTACGGAATTACACTTTTGTGCTGGATAGTGCAGTATACCAAGTAACAGTGAAAAGGGGACGCACTCAGTGCAGCCAGTGCATGGCAATCATACAAGTAGGTAGAGCGCATGAACCTGTATAAAGCGCAAGTCACTATTAGTATGAAGTGGCAACAAAAGTTTAGCCTTGCGACTTGCGTTTTGCTTGCATCCTGTAAAATACCAAGTACCGCTCTTCAATGATGGCGGAACATTTTATTTTATATTTCTTTGATATGTAACATCTATAGCAGCGATATGGGAGTAAAACCGAATCGAATGTCGTCACGTAAAACAGCGGCAGCACCGGCGCTCTGTTCGCCCCTGTGTGTGCGAGGAGCTGGTGTCTAAGTAATTTCCGGAACTGTCACTTATCCGATTTCAAAAATTCTTTTACCAGTAAGTGATCACTTTTGCAAAGTAAATCGACGAAAAAACGTTTGAGCGACGAACGCTGCCGTAACGGTAAGAGATACAATGCTTTCTATAGAAAAGTTGTAGAGCGTAAAAAGGCCTTTAAAAAAGTTTGCGACGACATATATCAACCACGTATTTACCAGTTTTCGAACGTTTATGACCGTCATTAAATATTCGCTCACAAAGAGCGTCTTCTTGACTAATTACTGTTCCGTTTTAAAAAAGAGTCTAATTCTCAAAATTTGTTGACCATTTGTTCAACGGTGGGTTGGAACAACCTGTTTGTTGTAAGAGGAATTTACAACAACCCAACCAAGTTTGGTTTCTTGTAGAAGAAAGCTTTGTGACAAAGATTCGCGATTAGGTGTCAAAAGTCAAAAGTAAATTAAAGCACCGATTAATAACTCAGTTGCTCCCTTTATGTCAGAGGTAGGATCCGCTAACTGAATAGAATTCGTATTACAACGCACGATACATTTGAATTATAATTTTCATAATTGCGTAAATTTTAATGTCTGTTACATTTGACGCATTTGTAATGGAGTGATTAACGCCAGCAACCGAGAGAACAGTGGGTTTAATTTGAGTTTTAACAATTTTTCTACTCGTTCTGATACGAAATTCAATTGAGAACCGCTATCTAGAAGAACTCTAAATATGTGTTTTTTACCTAAATGATCGTAAACTTAGACTTGTGCTGTGCGAAGTATAATATCGCTAAAATATTCTTGATGAGAATTTATTTTTAAAACGGTGGGTTTTGAAGTTCCAATTTTGTATGTTATTAATAATACTCTTAGTCAACTTGCTAACCAAATACGTCCAATAAAAGCGAAAACCCCGTCGATCTCGAGTGAGTTGTAAAATTTTTCCAAGTTTCTCCGGTTAGTTATAATAAGTGGTTAAGTTATCCCGAGCTCCAACTTTAATTAAGTTCTACCTGTGGCGTCGGCTGCAATAAAAAAGCTCCCTTAATTGGATGCCATGTGCGTTCGATGCGGGTACATTGATGTTCCGCTGTCGAGTTCCAGTTCCGGCTTCCGTTCCCCGCACTTCCGATTATCGAATTATTATAATAAAATCATTGTTCCGCTCGACATTCACTAATGATACGACATTATGTAGTTTTCCGTCTTTTTTCGTCACGTAACGGGTATCGCACACAATGGTATGAATTTAGTTAGTATGCGACTTTTACATCGCTGGTAATTTACACGTGTGTAAACGAGTTACGTACAAGATTTTACGTATGAATTTAAAGTTTTAAGTGCATAGTTGCTAACTAGATTATCACTTCTTTGACATAAGTCTCACTTATTTATGCAAAACCACTTCAAGTGTTTACTTTAGTGTTTTGATCGACCTTTTACTGATTTCATATCACAAAACGTATTTTTAAGGTTATGTGTACTCAGTTTGTGAAAACGTGATTTAAATACGGCAATTTATTAAAGGCTTTAGTTTATTATTACTAACTTCATCATGGAAGCTTATTTTGGTGTCCTTAACAGTTTTAAGATAATGCGACACATGATCTTTAGACTTCGGAAACGCCAATAACGTATATAACTTGTGCCATCTGAAGTTCCATTGTAACAATTCTTGGGTCTCAGAGCAGAATAGATTGTTACGTAATTTTGCCCATCATCATCATCGACCACTTATTTTGTTTGGGATTTTTTTTGAAAAATTTTTGTAGTGAAAACTTCTTTAGCGGCGGTGAGCACTTTTTGGGATGGGTAAAAAATGTTGAAGTCGCGTCAGGACACGCGGCCTGATCGAAAATTCGTAAGACGGAGGGAGGGTAGACCTCCGCGCCGGCGCGGCGCAGAAGAGGGGGTAATATCCTCCTCTCTTTGTTGCGAGTTTCCCTCCGTTGTATTCCAATTGAAAGACTGTCTTTAACTATTTCGTTCCCTCCGTTGTTTTCGAATTGAAAGACTGTCTTAACTATTTCATTTTTTTAGTTATTCTCGGGTTTGGGGACTGTCTTTAACTATTTCGTTTCAAAAGTTATTCTTGGGTTTCGTCTATTCCTTTTTTTATGTTCTTGGACTCTATTTAACTATTTCGTTTCCTCAGTTATTCTCGGATTTGAGGAGTGTCTTTAACTATTGCGATGCTCTTGTTGTTTTCGTTTTTGGAAGCTGCCTTTAGCTATTTAGTTTCTTTAGTTTTTTTCTGTTTGGGGAGTATATTTAACTATTTCGTTTCCAGCGTTATTCTCGGATTTAGGGACTGTCTTTAACTATTTTGTTTCCTCCTTTTTTTTTCGAATTCAGGGGGTGCCTTTAACTATTTTGTTGACCTTGTGCTTGTAGAATGTAAGGAGTTTTTTTTAACTGCTTAATTTCCTCAATGTTTTTTTTTGGGTTTAGGGACTTTCTTTAACTATTTCCTTCCCTCCGCTGTTCTCAAATTAAAAGACTGTCTTTAACTATTTCGTTTGCTGAGCTATTCTCGAGTTTGGGGAGTGTCTTTAAATAATTTGTCTCTTCCTTCTTCTCATGTTGAGAGACTGTCTTTAACCATTTCGATTCCACGGTGGTGCTCTTTTTTGGGGAGTGTCATTCACTATTTCGTTGCCCCTGTTCTTTTCCGGTTTGGAAGCTGCCTATAACTATTTAGTTTCCTCAGTTTGTTGCGGGTTTAGGCACTATCTTTAACTATATAGTTTCCTCAGTTATTCTCGGGTTTGGGGAGTATATTTAGCTATTTCTCATCCCCGCGTGTTTCTCAGGTTTAGGGACTGTCTTTAACTGTTTCGTTCCCTCCGTTGTTTTCGAATTGAAAGACTGTCTTTAACTATTTCGTTTTCTCAGTTATTCTCGGGTTTAGGGACAGTCTTTAACTATTTCGTTTCTTCAGTTATTCTCGGGTTTGGGGAGTGTCTTTAACTATTTCGTTGACATCGTTTTTTTCGGGTTTACGACCTGTTTTTAACTATTTAGTTTCTTCAGTTTTTTGCGGGCTTAGGGACGATCCTTAACTACACGTATAGTTTCCTCAATTGTTTTTGGGTTTGTGGACCGTATCTATTTCGTTTCCACGGTTATTTTCGGGTTTATGAGCTGTCTTTAACTATATAGTTTCCCCAGATATTCTTGGGTTTGGGGAGTATATTTAATTATTTCGTTTTCCTCGTTGTTATCGGGTTTATGGACTGTCTTTAACTATTTCCTTTCCTCCGTTGTTCTCTAATTGAAAAACTGTCTTTATCGATTTTGTTTCATCCGTTGTTCTCTTGTTTAGGGACTCTCATTCACTATTTCATTTTCTCCATTTTTTTTCGGGTTTTGGGACTATCTTTAACTATTTCGTTCCCTCCGTTGTTCTCGAATTGCAAGACTGTCTTTAACTATTTCGTTTTTACGGTAATTCTAGGGTTTGGGAGTGCCTTTAGCTATTTAGTTGCCCTTGCTGTCTTTGGGTTTAGGAGCTGTCTAACTATTTCGTTTTCTCAGTTATTCTCAGTTTTCGTGTTTGGAAGCTGCCCTTAGCTAGTTATTTTCCTCAGTTATTCTCGGGTTTGGGGAATATATTTAACTATTTCGTTTCACGCGTTGTTCTCGGGTTTAGGAACAGTCTTTAAATAATTCTTTCGTTCCCTCCGTTGTTTTCAAATTGAAAGACTGTCTTTAACTATTTTGTTTCCTCAGTAATTCTCGGGTTTGCGGACTGTCTTTAACTATTTCGTTTCCGGCGTTGTTCTCGGGTTTAGGGACTGTTTTTAACTATTTCGTCCCCTCCGTTGTTTTCCAATTGAAAGACTGTCTTTAACTATTTCATTTCCTTAGTTATTCTCGGGTTTGGGGACTGTCTTTAACTATTTCGTTTCAAAAGTTATTCTTAGGTTTGGGGAGTGTCTTTAAAAATTTCGTCTATTCCTTTTTTTATGTTCTTGGACTCTATTTAACTATTTCGTTTCCTCAGTTATTCTCGGATTTGAGGAGTGTCTTTAACAATTGCGATGCTCTTGTTGTTTTCGTTTTTGGAAGCTGCCTTTAGCTATTTAGTTTCTTTAGTTTTTTTTTTGTTTGGGGAGTATATTTAACTATTTCGTTTCCAGCGTTATTCTCGGATTTAGGGACTGTCTTTAACTATTTTGTTTCCTCCTTTTTTTTCGGATTCAGGGGGTGCCTTTAACTATTTTGTTGACCTTGTGCTTGTAGAATCTAAAGAGTTTTTTTTAACTGCTTAATTTCCTCACTGTTTTTTTTTTGGGTTTAGGGACTTTCTTTAACTATTTCCTTCCCTCCGCTGTTCTCAAATTAAAAGACTGTCTTTAACTATTTCGTTTGCTGAGCTATTCTCGAGTTTGGGGAGTATCTTTAAATAATTTGGAGTAGCTATTTATCAAAATATGAACACAGTTCATTATTGCACAAATTATATGGCTGTGCATGCGAAATAGACATTAAAAATTAAACAGTAGCATGTTTAATGCTACTGTTTCTGATATCGGCGATATGTGTATAAGTCGTTGCCACTCTGGTGATAATCGGTTCATTATTATGGTTGCCGTTTACATTTCTCTAGATAAGTCATTGCGTGCTATACGAAACTTCTTGTATGAAAATCTATTCATTAATTCTCATGACGCATCTATTGCTTCAAAGAAGAATCGGGAAAAGCTTTCATGATTTGCCAATGATTTTGGGTGGAGATTTCAACATAAACTTTGCAGACGATAAAAATCAACTATTAATTGAATTTTTAAATAATGAATTTGGTTTAACGATGTCAAATGATCGCAATCTTAGCACAACGAAATACAAAACTACTATTGATGCGGTCTTTATTAGACATTTAAACAGATTCGAATCAAAATTGTTCGTTTCTTACTTCAGCTACCATAAACCTATTGTATCAGTTTTAGAGATTGGCGATGATGATGCTGGTAATGATGATGGTGAAAGAGTCGTTGAAATTATGAATGAAAGTTGATTTTTCCGAGAGATAAACTTTTTAATGTAAAATAATTGTAATAGTTCTGAAGTGTTAAATTTTTAATATAATATAAATTGTCATGTTTGTGTACGATAGCGCAATAAATGAATATTGTATTTTACCACATAAATGATAGTACTTTTAGACTGATAAATAAAGCAATTCGTGCGAAATTATTCCCTAACCATTCCAAAATATTTAAAAATGCACAACGTTTATGTTCAAGTTTTCAGTTCTGCCGGCACTCTCGGAGTGGAACCCGTTGTTTTTTTATAGATCTCTATCTCATTTTTCTTCAATTTTATAATCAATAATTTGGTGTAGCTCATTTTGGATGACATCAAGGCTGTTTACCACAAACGTATGATGACCATCAAATATTAATACCATATTAATTTGTCTTCATTGCATGGATTATAACAAGTATTATTATACAGTATGAGCAATGAATTGTTGTTTATTAGTTAAATTTACACCTCGATGTTAAGCATCAAATAATCTTTGTATGAATGTGCTATAATGGGGAGACACTATGTTGTTATGTGAACCTGCGACTTAATATAACGAGTGAGCAACAAAATTCGTGATCGTAGGAGGCTCTGAATCCAAAATTTTGAGTCGATTCTTGATCGATACGATTGTGTAAAAAGTGTGAATTGACGATTAATGTAAACAGTAAAGTAAAAGAACCGATGTACGTTTAGCCAACTGCGATCACGAATTTTGTTGCTCACTCGTTATTAATTAACTATACAGACTGCTCGAATGCGCTACCCCTTACTGCGCCGAATGCTACAGCGGGAGTTAAAGCACTACTGCTAGTCGCGAATCCAAATTGTAACATAAGTTTGGCATTTTGTTTACTATCTTCAACTTGTTATGAGATCCGGTGTAGCAATTATTATTTCACTTTTGCCTTTATCGTTTGTTCTTTCGTTTGCTGTTTGTTTCTTTTACGTCGCTATGTTTTCAATGTGTGTCCATTTTTACGTAAACTTGCAAAGCCTAGGAAGCGTTTTGTTCTTTACTTGAAAAATAATATTTTGTGCCCTCTGGTTTATTAATTTGATTTGCTAGTTGTTCTTTGAACTTCCTTCCAATTCCAATTTCGTAATAACTCTTTCCTTTTGTTAAAAAGTGGAAATTAAAAGTGACTTTTTACTTTGTGTGATTGACCAGCAAGAATGTAAAAAAATATTCACGAATAAAGATTGAGGTCGTGAGTTTCTACGATGCAGAAATACGTAGTACAAAATCGGACAGAGCTTCGAGGTCGAACAATAGTAATAATAATTATCAGCTTGAAGCTGAGAACAAAGTGAAAACGAAAAACACAAGAACTACAACAGGGAAAAGAATCTACAGAAAAATAGAATACCCTCCCGTACACGAGAACAGGGATTTGTTTAAAGTGTAGGTAGTTTCGTTTATATTACAACTAGCTGACCCGGCAAACTTCGTACCGCCTCAGAATCAATAAATGTTGTGTTAACTTGTTAACGTGAATTAAATTTATTCAAAAGATAATGCACACAACTCCATCTACTAGCATTACCGGAACCAGCATACAATGCCATGTTCATATTTGTTTCTGTCATATAATAGAGATATATTTTTTTCTTGAATTTTTCCGATGTTTTAATACTTATTCGCCCCCGAAAGTAAGCATCTCAGAGGAAGCACTTTTTGGTTTTGTTTTACTTGTTACCTTTACTATATTTTTTTGTATTTAATTTGTCATTATTGCGGACTTACAACAATGTTTCATAATTAATATTGACATTTAATTTTCGTAATAATGAAGTCGTCTTAGCAGTTAACCTAATCCCCCAGTTTACATGTAAGCCTGGTCTTAATTTACGCGGCATTTTTTTAGAACGTAACGCCGCCTTTTAAAGGCGTTATTCCTTTGTTGTGTTTAGTCTATGCTGGACCAAACACTAATGCAGAAACTAGGAGCTACAATGAAATATTGGAAAATATTACAATTGCGCGGAATCGGATCTGTACGAAGGCGCAGAGAGGACTTTGTTTTCCATTATTTCGACTTTAGTCTCGAAATTATTCGCGCGTACACCCATTAACACATTTCGAGTTTCACGTACAGGGAAATATGACTTTCTTGGAGTATGTTTCTTTGAGGAGTCGAGCGCGTAGCTCGAGGCACCAATTTCGATGATCCACGGAAAAGCAAATTTTCAGAAACGGCCACTTCAAAACAGGCTCCAATAAGGGCCCCCCCTTGACCATAAGTCACTTGAAGTTAACATTTGTTTCAGAAAACTTTGACGCTTGTTTACGGCGGCGGTTGCTTAGAGCGCCAGTTTTTTTTACGTGGTATGCTCCACAGGACCACTGTAACTAAAAGGCGGAGTACGTAACTCCAGGGGTCAACTGTCCAGTTTGGCAAGAGGGAACAATAAAGTTGATTCGGTATTACAGTTTAATGTTTTCCCTACAACTATTTACAATATATTTACAAAGCTTAGTGATTCCGTCGGTCGTAGCTCCGTGACGGAACTTGAGATTTACCCTGTATGCCCCTGTCGAATTGCACCGTGTATACGGCGGTTTAGAGTCTGCACGTTTCGTGAGTGGTCGATGACAAAAGTTACGGAATATCCTGTAGACGTCGGTGTACCCGCTCCCTGTATGCGGTGGTTCGGTTAGTTTCGCAACCAGAGCGGTCGGTGACAAAAGTTGCGATGCACCCGGTTGATGTTGATATACTCGCCCCCTGTATACGGTGGTTCGATTGTTTCGGTACCCGAGCCGTTAGTGACAAAATTTGAGTAGACCTTGGTGGACCCACCCCCTGTATACGGTGGTGCGGTTAGTTCGGAACCCGAGCGGTCGGTTACGGAACAGTCTGTAGTATACGTTTATTGGCGTTTCCCGAGATACGTCTTGCTGATTCGAGGGGCGGGACGGTGAGGTCGGGTTTGATCCGGACTAGCCAGCAGAAAACAAGTCGGTTTGGTTGTTCCGGAAGCTTAGCCAGCGTTGAACCGTGGGACCCCCCGAGTAAACCCAACCTTCCGGTGACCAATACAAAAGCCGGAACAACTTATTACAATCGCTGGTGGCTAGACGTCGGAGGGTGCGAGAAGCTAGCAAAAATAAATGGTCGGTCTGGTTGCTCGGGAAGCTTAGACAGCGTTGAACCCTTAGATCAGTAAAACCGGGACAACATATTGCGTAGGCTAGGGACTAGAAAGGAAGTTAAGAGGATGGTTGGATCCCCCCACCTTAGTCAGCTTCTTCATCCTCGGCGGCTTCCTTCTGGATGGTCTTGTTTTGAGCGGGCACGACTCTTCACTGTCATTCTAAGGGAGCGCAGCCTTTTTTATAAACCTACTGGTGGGGTGATAATGACGTAGGCTGATGCGCCCGACTTGTTGCAATGCGGAGGAGTGACGTTCTTATCATCGTGTTATCTTCCTTCCGGAGTGAAATCGGTTCCGGGCATCGTATCACCTCCGGAACGCGCTCCTTTGCTGATCAAGACGATGTAAAAAAACGGCGGTTTCCGTTTCGACGGAAGGGCGTGGTCGGGCATGACAAGGTCGGGGGTTGGGAGTGGTCGTAGCGACTCCGCGGTAGGCTCGTTTGGAGCGCACTAATTTTCCGGTTTTGCAAACTGAGAAACTGCAAACTATTTTTCCCGGCGAGTTATATGTTTAATTTTTAGGTGCACGGTCTTGCTTAAATATCGAATCGACGTACCGTTCCCCGGTGACAATGTCCATTCGCTGTCGGTTAAATAAACTCAATTCCTACCATAGTATTACGCCTGTCCTAAGGGGGCCCCCTTGTTTTAGTTACCATAAGCCACTTGAAGTTAACATTTGTATGAGAAAATAATGACATAAACTCAATTTTATTTGAATACTTTCAATCGTTGTCCGCGCCGATGACAGTAATTTCAAGTCGTGCCAATCGCTCAAAACCTTGCAAAACAGACAAATAATAGTGTAATAGTGTTACAGAATGAAAAATTAGGAGGACGTTGAACAAATTAATTCCAATCTCAAAATTAATAGTGTGATTTCTTTTTTTTCTAATTTGCTGTTGTAACCAAGCTATTAACGCATTCATTTTGAGTGCGTTAATATACCATTAACGCACCCAAAATCTAGAATTTTTGTTTCCATTGACAATACACACTGAACCCTGCACTGAACGAAATGTCAGTGCGATTTTGAAATTATGGTTCCATGTAAGTCATGTCAAGTAACTTCAGGTACAGAAAAATCAAAATTTAGTTCCCTAAATTACCAAAATTGATTTATATGTAAAAAAAATGAAGTTAATGTGCAAATTAGAAAAAATCACATGAAAAACTCGTTAACTTAAGAGCACTACGGCAGTTTGCAGTCGTGCTGCAAACCTGAACTCGTGTCTTAATATAACGAGTGAGCAACAAAATTCGTGATCGCAGTTGGCTAAACGTATATCGGTTCTTTTACTTTACTGTATACATTAATCGTCAATTCACATTACTCGATGACTTTTTACACAATCGTATCGATCAGGAATCGACTCAAAATTTTGTATTCAGAGGCTCCTACGATCACGAATTTTGTTGTTCACTCGTCAAGTTTTACAAAACTAGTCTTTCAATATACTATTTCAAAACCAGATATTATTTAGCATAATAATGCAAATCTTACCTCATCTTTATTAAACATTTTTTGCCGCTAGTTTTATCTGTCTAGTCATCTGATGAACGGTAGTCTAAAAGGAAAAGAGCACCCAGAAGGAATATAGAACACTGGTTTTATTAAATTTTATTAAAGAGCCGATAATTTGATTGAAGTTCTTATTTAATATATAATAAGTAATTAACAATAATTAATATCTTATTGAAGTTGCGATCCAAGTCCCTCTGGTGGCAATTTTACCTCTATTGGTACGACTTTGTATAACTGTCAATTTCATCGGCGCGGACAACGTTTTCAATTTTTAAAACCCCAAGACTAAATGGAGATGCGCGCGCACAGGGCAGATTGAGCGACCGTTCGGGGGCTAGACGTTAGTCAGAGCAAGAATTCCTACTCAGAGAGGCTTTTTATGAGTTAAAATGAAATAAAAAAGGGGACGAAGAAGAAATTTGAGAAACAATTTATTTAAATTTTCATTTTGCAGGATAGTCTGTTGTGAAAGTTTGCTTTTCCGTGGATCGTTGAAATTGGTGCCTCGCGCTACGCGCTCGATTCCTAAAGAAACATACTCCAAGAAGGTCATATTTCCCTGTACGTGAAACTCGAAATGTGTTAATGGGTGTGAGCATAATTTCGAGATTAAAGTCGAAAGTACGAGATTAAAGTCGAAATAATGAAAAAAAAGTTTTATGTCTTCCCTGCGCCTTCGTAGATTTGAGTAGTAGTGATGAGCGGTTTGAGTAGCGGCTCTGACTCGGCAATCTCGCTTTGTCAGGTGTCCATGTCGGAGAGCAGTTTTTTTTTTGTGAGTATTTCTTTATCTTCTTTATTTTCTGCAAGTCACTAAGGAGGTGGCGTTTACTATATTTGTAGTGACTTGTTCTGACTCAGTGGTTGGATAAGTCGGCAGTTACACGGTTTATCAAAATTGTTTTTTTTTATTCATTAATGGTTATACAGGGTGACTGAGAAAAAACCTTTGACGCTGTATCTTGTTTAATATTAATCCAATTTGAACAAGTGATACATAAAATAAAATAATTTTACAAACGCTTTAAAATTAGTATGCGATTTTTACATCGCAAGTAATTTACACGTGTAAGTTAAACTTTGTCAATAATGTCGAATTATAAACGGGTTGCATAGAAAATTCTATATATAAACTGGATCGCACGGTGATTTTTTAAATTATTTTATTTAATACTTTAATAATTTTGAAAATATTCCATTTCTTAGTGAGCACCTACGTGGTAAAATAAGTAAGTGTGTAAAATTCCATTGCGATCGGTTCAGTGGATCTAGAGCTTACCCCCCCCCCCCTCAAGCCGTTACCCCCCTTTGGAATGGAATTTTGAAAAACCCTTTCTTAGTAAGCGCTTACGTGATGAAATAAGTAAGTGCAAAATTTTATTGCAATCGGTTCAGTGGATCCGGAGATTTCGTGATGAATCAGTCAGTGAATGGTATTTGGATTTTCACTTTTTCTTTTTTCAAATTACACTGTCAGTAATATGGATACCGATTTAATTCTCTAAGGTTACTTGTTTTTATTTATTTTTTTGGTCACAATATTTCTTCTTTGTTCTAATAAATTGTGTCTAAATTCAAAAAATATACGAATACATAGGAAACTATATACAAGACATGCGATGGTAAACAACAGAATAACGAAAAAACTATAGCAACATTTGAGGAAAGAACTAATGCTTTACTGGAAGAAACCGAAGAAAACCAACAAGCGAGTCAGCTATCTATTTAAGAATACTAAATTGGCAATAGAAACGGCAAGTAATAAAATAATTAGAAGAGAACATGGACTCAGATTGGTAATAATGATTTAATAACGAATGCCAAAAACAAGAGCGTTTTAATTTTAATCCTTAACAACTAAAGAAACAAATACAAAGACGTGGAGATGAGAAGTGTTCTGTTACGTTATGAACACTATGTCGAGAGAGAGAGAGAAATCAGTACAATGAGAATAAGTTAAGGAATATAGAAGAGAAATTCTTTGATAAAGAGTAAAAGGTAACGAGTGAGCAACAAAATTCGTGATCGCAGTTGGCTAAACGTATATCGGTTCTTTTACTTTACTGTTTACAATTCACATTACTCGATGACTTTTTACACAAGAATCAACTCAAAATTTTGGATTCAGAAGCTCCTACGATCACGAATTTTGTTGCTCACTCGTTACCTGCATTAAGACTGTGAAGATAATCTTTTGTATAACCTTACGTATTCTTTTACTTTTGTTCGGTTTTTTGGTTAGTTGTTTTGGGTATGAATCACTTCGCTGTGAAAGGATTGCCAAAGGAGATGTGTGTATTGAGGCGTACCACGCTCTTGAGTTTAAGCCGCTGTTTTCTTCGTGCATTTCACTAATTCTAATTTCTACTGTAAATTGTAATTGTGGGCGACATTACGGAATGTTGCTCTTCATGCCTTTCATACTTTCTTTGTTTTCTGTCGGTAAAGCTTGAAGAAATTCTCTTGTTTACATCGTACCTAACCTAGGTTTATTCGTCACGGGGAAAATAGTTACAATACACCAATGCTTGCGCTGTATCATATCGGCGTGTTTTGGAATTTAGAACTTTTTTTCTAAGTACTATTAAGTGTTGCGCTTGATCCTAATTTTGATAAGGCTTAAGGCCTTTTCCAGTGGGAGTTTCCGTCGAGAAAACATTCTTGTTCGAGCGGGTGGTAAATGTGGTGGCGTGTATAATTGAATTTATCCGAAAGGGCCATCCATTTCCACAATTAAATTAATCATAAATCGACGAAATCATGTTCTTCCTGCGGGGATCGGAAACCACCGAACAGAGTGGTTCCTGTTGGTCTTGGACCACGTTCTCGTTGTCTCGTCCCTCATTGGAGGTAAGGGCTTTCTGATTGTTAAATGGAGTATTTAAAGGGGAATCTTCTTCATCTTAGGGTTCTGGCTTGGGGTGAACAATAAATTTGTCACCAATTAGCTGATCTGGATTGGGACTACTTCATCGAGTGTGGTGATTGTTAGAAATCCCTAAGTTCCGTCGAGGACGATTGAGGAGGATTTATTCGTGCCAGGGGCTGGAAGACATCTCTTTGGAAGACTCTCCCTCTGGAAGACATCTCTTTGCCCAACCAACGTTCCCAAGGCCAGATATTGTGTCGTTTTCGTTCATTACTTGTTTCTTCTTTTGTGGTTATTGGCCACCGCAATACTAATCATATATTGTCATATCGTCCTTGACTGATAAGTAAATTGTTCAAACCATTTATACGGCGAATTATAGCTATAAAAGAATTTTGCTGATGAATTTTCCTATTGACTAAGACTATTTAATTTCACTTATTTCAATTGTCAGCTTAGTATTATTTTTATTTGAATTAAATTGTTCATTAAAGTTTTCCAGTTTTTTAACCATATATTAATCACTTGTAACTATCATCTTCTGCTGTAAAAACTGGTGGCGTCCAATAATTTAAATTTTTTAAAAATATATAATAACAATCGACCCAGCCCAAATTTTGGTACGTAACAAGCCCCCAGAAGGTAAAATGTTAAACGAGTCAGAAGTCATGTGACAATGGAGACGCTACTTTAACGTACTACAAAACGTCTCCTTCACGATGTATAGATCACTATTTTTAAAATGTTCTTCTCGTTGAAGAAATCAGAGAACAATAATTTTGTTAATTTTGTTCCCAACCCTAACTCCATTTGGTCCTTGAAAAATATGACACTCATGAATCCAAGCCATTTAGATCCCTGTATTATTCAGTGATTTAACTGCCCCCTTCTCATTCAAACTGCTCATAAAACTTTTCTCGAACTTTTACGTTTAATACAGTTTAATACAATCTTTATTACGGGCATGCACTAAGACTTACTTGCTCTGAACAAATCAATTATTTGAATAGTGGCTTCTTGTCGTGTCTGGAATTGAGATGTATACCAATTGAACAATGTTCTCTAACAGTCTTTGATGTTTACCGCTTTCTACTCGATAACATATGACTTGTTGAAAATGTTACAGAGGTAACAAGTGTGTTTGAGCCTTGTGATGTTCAGTGCATAATAATCAATCTTTTGAAGTGAAAACTTCTATAGGCGCACCTCGTATAAATTTTGGAGTGAACGCACAAGTTTTTTTTGCATTTTTATAATCATCAAACTCATATCGTTATTCGTAATTATAGGAAAACCGTACTTTAGTTTAGAGATGTTTTGATCGAAATTCCATCAAGATATTAACCTAAAACGTAAAGTGGTCTCTATGAGATACCTACTGCATGCGTTCGATCCAGATGAATTGATGTTCGCCGCCGAGCTTCAGTTCCGGCTGCCATTCCCCGTACTTCCGATTATCGAATTATAATAAAATCATTGTTCTATTGTGCGACGAGGCTAGCGGAAACTAATCAGTTGCCATTCGGAGCTCGTCACAGAGAATCGCATAAAAATGACGGCAGGGAAAGGCGCAACGCGTTTTGTGTTCGAACAATAGCGCGGTCCTGCGGAACCCTTGAAGGTAAACTTTCCATAAATATTTAAATTTGTCGCTGATAGGGCGTTTATTGGTTTCTGAAGTCGGAAAACTCTTCCCCAGAACGGAAAAGAACAGCAGCGCGGTAAAAATTTCAAGAACGCATCGGACGTAGTCGGTTGGAACAACGGCTTCAAGTGGGTTGTTAGAGATTCTGTTTTCGTATTGTAGTTGGAATATTTTCCTTATTTTACGTGGGGGCATTCGATCATATAGAGAGATGTGTGGATTTGGGCGCTTTGTCGAGTAGGAAGTCAGGCATGTAAGCGAGTATGTAAAGCAGTACAAACTACAAGTACGTATCTCTGAGAACAACTAACACTACTCATTTATTTCTTAAAAATTAAACAGCTGCAAGCATATGTTATTGGGTCCCGGTTAACAACCAAGAAATAAGCAGAAAATTAACAAAATCCCTGATCTCCTTGACATATTTATTATTTGATTCATCGACATTCTTCTCGTTTATATTTATTATCAATGGCATCTTTTCATCGTGCATGGAAGTGGAAGCGAAGTTTGACCTCTCTTCTAACCACTCTGCGATAATAGCAACGATAAGCAACTCCGTTCAGATTACACAACCGAAAACAGAGGCAGCCCGATTGGCCACAAAAAATGCATTTCAGAAATACTGGTCAAATGGATCCCAGCCTCAAATTTGTCATAAGCGACGAAGAGAAGGCAACTCTCTTTGCACTCCAACGGGGAATCAACCATCTAAATCACCGCGTTTCGACAAAATCACCGCCAGTATATTGAATGAGCGACCAAAAAAGGGGCTAGTGCTTCTTTCATACATATTCAATGCCGTTTTGCGACGGAAATGCTGGCCTAATGATTTAAGATAGTGTGATGCTTACTACGGTCGGCTTGTCGCCGAGCGCCAGTTTTTTAACGTGGTATGTTCCACGGGACCGCGGGCAGCTACACCAGAGTACGGTACGCTGTCTAGTTTGGCGGGAGAAAAAAAATAACGTGACACGATGTGACAGTTTTTAATAAGAACCTTATATACAGTTTATTTACGACACCACTGGCTTCGCTATCCTTGTTGCTTCCTCTTCTCTTAATGGCGGGACACCCTCCCGACGGCTGTAGCGGCGGCGGTGTCAACGGTAGGGATGGTCTGATCCGGGTTTCCGGGGGAGTGGCGGACGAGACAACTGGTGGATGCCGAAATTTACAACGGCAGACGGCTGTTAGGAATCGGAAGTAGTGACCGGAGAAGTTCCGTCCGGGGATTAACAAAAGCGCGGACGATTGACTGACTCGCGAGCAGAGTGCCCTCGCCGTCAGACAACCGGAAGATGCCGGAATTTCACACCGGCAGGCGGTGGCTAGAAACCGGAAGGAACGTGGCCGGGTATTGGAAGGTACCGGGATGTTTCCAGGAACTTGGACGGGAACCGGGAGGATGGTCGGCTGGTGCTCACCTTCTTAGGCTGGGACTTCCTCTTCGGTAGAGGTGCGATTGACATCTGCCTTCTGCCACTGAGTGGAGCCTCTCTTATAGAGAAACTGGTGGGGACAACGATGCCGTTGTTAGATGCGTACGAAATGGTGTAGTGCGTCTGTCAGAACCTTATCCCGACAGAACGGCAGCGGCTCCGGACAATGTAGCGATTCCGGAATTTCGAGGTCCGGAGCGCGCTTCCTTGCTCTTCAAGTTCCATTCAAATCCAATAATGGAAAGCATTATTCCTGGACACTTCAATGATTCGGTGCGGTATTTTTCCGGTTATAATGGTGAAAGTCCCGATCGGAGGTCAAGAAGTATTTTTAAGGGGCTGCTAAAGATGCCGATCTGGGCGTAGGTAGCTTGACCTTGTGGAGTGCAGTGGGACAGCGGCCCGCTAGACTGTCAAGAATTTCGCTTAGGAGCGACGAACTTCATTTCCAATACTCGTCTATTGGAATTTTAAGTAACTGCGTTACAATAGCTGAAATAATTCTTATTTCTAGAGCAGGAAAAGAGCTGCCGGCATATCCTCCCATAAGCCTTCTGTCTATGGTTGCGAAACTTCTCGAAAGATTTCTTCTACACAAAATTTATACAGACCCAAAAAGTAAAGTAAAAACTGGACTCTAACGCACCAGTTCGGATTTCACACTTCATTCAACGGATGCACCGAATGTCAATCTTCCTTGATGTCAGTCAGCCCTTCGATAAAGTCTGACACGCAGAGCTACTCTACAATAAAATCTTCCTACTCCCTAGAATTCCTGACTCCCTCAAGGTAGTGTCTTAGTACTCCTCTTTTATTTGCTCTACAAAGCGAATATTCCAACAGAGGAAAACACACTCCTCGGTACATTTGCAGATGACACTCTAATCCGGGCCGGGCCGTACAGAAGAAGAATTATCGCCTCCACTCTTCTGCAAGATTACCTACATTAGATCGAACGATGGCTCCAGAAGGAGGGGGGGATAAAGATTTTACATTAAGAAAAGGACATTGCCGGCCCAGTAATGTTAAATACCAGAATCAACAAGCACCATCCATGTGGATTGCAAACTCTCTTTGAAAAAACATGTAATCCAGAAACGCAAACAGATGACCAACAAACCAACGACTTAGAAAGGTTGGGACAAACTCCCACCTCTATTTCGAAAATAAGACTTTCTGCTTACTATCAGACGATTGTAAAACCGATTTGACTATTTGGAATTGAAATTTATTGAAAATTTATGCGCTTAATAACCAACACACCTTGGTACATCACAAACCCAACGCTGCACGATGACTTAAAAATACTCTACATCAAAGATCATCAAAGAAAGAAGTGTTAAGCACCAAAACAAACTCCAGACTTATCCCAGCATACTAGGACAACCTCTTTTAGAACCTCATCCTGATCCTAGCTTTAGACTTAAGCCAGCAGATTAACCCAAAGAATTTTCCTTTTTAATTAAGTATGTGAATAAAAAAATACGCATAAGCTGTGCAACATCGAATCATTTTACAAAAAATCATCAACTCCATATACGGTACCAAAGGAAATTCGCTTTCTGGATGTGTGAAGCGAATTAATTTTTAGGTTTTCAAATTCTCAAGTTTTCAGGTTTTCGCGACCTTCTATACCGATTCCCACGGTAAACCTCAACTTTACACTCGAGGACCTCCTAAAGCCCCAGTAACTTGAAAATCTGCGGACCTCAAAATATGCTATTCTAAAACCTAAACGTTCTAGACCTTAAAGACTTCAAAACTGGAACCTGAAAACCTTACAACAATGTGTGAACTAGAAGGGCTGTTCTCAGGGGGGACATTGCTATGGGACATGACCTGGTAATACTGGTTACACCTTATGCCGACAGCACTCTGCCTTATACAAATATGGTGTAAGGAGGAGGCTCTAGCTGTGAATCCACAAACAGAAGGAAGATGGGACAGCTAACGCAGCCCTCAACGGCGTCATGCTGAAACTCTCGCAGGATGTACCTTGTGACGCCTGTTTACGGCGGCGGTTGCCTCGAGCGCCAGTTTTTACGTGGTATGCTCCACGGGGCCACGGAAAGCTAAAAGTCGGAGTACGGAAATCCAGGGGTCAACTGTCTAGTTTGGCGGGAGGGAAAAATAAAGTCGATTCGGTGTTATTATTTAATCTTCCCCCTATTTACAATATATTTACAAAGCTTAGCGATTCGGTCGGTGGTAACTCGGTGACGGAACTTGATATTCACCCTGTATGCCCCTGTCTAATTGCACCCTGTATACTGCGGTTCAGAATCTGCACCTTTCGGGTTGTGAGTGGTCGATGACAAAAGTTACGGAACACCCTGTAGACGTTGGTGTACCCGCCCTCTGTATACGGTGGTTCGTTTAGTTTGGGAACAAACTATGATGACAAAAGTTACGGAACACCCTGTAGACGTCGGTGTACCCGCCTTCTGTATACGGTGGTTCGTTTAGTTTGGGAACCTGAGCGGTCGGTGACAAATGTTACAATGACCCTGTAGACCTTGATGCACCCACCCCTTAAATACGATGGTTCGGTTAGTTCGGGGTGACAAATGTTATGAGACACCTTGTAGACATTGCTGTACCCACCCCCTTATGTACGGTGCTTCGGTTATTTGAAGTTTCGAAACCCGAGCGGTTGGTGACAAAATTAGGCAGCTTCTTCTTTCTGGGTGGCTTCCTTCTGGATGGTCTTCTTCGGAGCGGGCACGACTCTTCACGGTGGTTCTAAGGGAGCGCAGCCTCTTTTATAGACCTATGGTGGGGTGATAATGATGTAGGCTGATGCGCACGACTGGTCAGAATATCTTCCCTCCGGAGTGAAATCGGTTCCGGGCATCGTATCGGGACCGGAGCGGCGGCGTCCGGAACGCGCTTCTTGGCTGGCTAAGATGATGTAAAAATCATTCCGGTGCGATATCCGGAAGTATTTATTTTCGGGGGTTGGGGTGGTCGTAGCGACTCCGAAGTAGGCTCGCCTGGAGCACGCTAATTTTCCGGTGGTGATGATGAAAAAATTAGTCGGCTGTGACACTGCAAACTAGTTATAGTTATATGTTTAATTTTAATTGATATTTAATTTGGTATTTAAATTCGAATTTTTTTGTAACTTTGTTACAACCTGAATCTACACGGCCGTCATCAGACCTACGCTGAGCTACAGGGACAATTGGTGGCAAAGAGTCATACAAAATACAACGATGGCACGCCTCACACGCATCCAACGGATGGCATGTGTCGCTGAGACGGGGACCATCAGAACCACCCCTACCACAGCTCTAGAAGCTATCCTGTGTAGGCCTCTTATCGATCTCTTCGTGGAGGGTATGGCACTTGCCTCCGTTCGCAGTTTGTGGGAAGGTAACCTTAGGAAAGCTGGGCATCCTGAGTGAGGGACTCCCCAGAGTACCTTTCTTGGGTGCGTCGTCGGACCATATCTGTCCTCAATATGCTTTCGACAAATCCTATGCAGTACATACGGATACAGGAGAACATCCGAATTTTGACATTTCAATCTTCACGGACGGATCAAAAACGAAAGCAGGCTCTGGAGTGGGAATTCGCATCCCCGAAATGACCTGCAATCTTAGCGCAACCCTAGGGGAATGTGCCAATATTTTCCAAACGGAGATCGCAGCCATTCTAAGGGGTGCCACAGAAGTCACTGGACGCAATGTCAGTGAGCTGGCTCGACAGGGTGCGACGGGAATACCAGAAAGTCTATACTGGGAGATACGTGGCCCAGCTGGACCAACTTGAGGTGTACCTCGCCTGAAACCATCCTAGCTTTTTTCGATGATGTCTAATCTAATGAGTTAAAAACCTGAAAGTCTTAGAGACACAGAAACTGAAAAACTGAAATACATACTAAGAGTTGAAGAACTTTATACATGAGAATCTGATAAAACCCACGGAACTCTTCCAATCACGTTCGTCTTGATGCCTTTTTTTCTTCTTTCTATGGACAGGACAGGAATAATTCTTGAAATTGTCTTGTGACGCTTGTTTACGGTTCCCTTGAGCGCCAGTTTTTTTACGTGGTTTGCTCCACGGGCCCATGGTTAGCTAAAAGTCGGAGTTCGGAACTCCAGGGGTCTACTGTCTAATTTGGCGGGAGGGAAAAATAAGGTCGATTCGGTGTTATAATTTAATGTTTACCCTATGTACAAATATTTACAACATATTTACAAAGTTAAGTGGTTCGGTCGGTGGTAACTCGGTGACGGAACTTGAGATTCACCTTGTATGCCCCTGTTTAATTGCCCCCTAGATAGATTGTTCAGAATCTGCACGTTTCGCTCTGCGATCAGTCGGTGACAAAAGTTACGGATTACCCTGTAGATGTCGGTGTACCCGCCCCCTTTATACGGTGGTTCGGTTGGTATGAGTTTCGGAACCCGAGCGGTCGGTAACAAAAGATACGGAACACTCTGTAGTATACTGTTATTGGCGTTAACCGGAATTTGTCTTGCTGACTCGCGGGGCGGGACGGTGAGGTCGGGGTTCATCCGGGATAGCCAGCAGAAAAACAAGTCGGTCTGGTTGATCCGGAATCTTAGACAGCGTGGAACCGTGAGGTTCCCTCGTCTGGACCCAACCTTCCCGGTGACCAGTATAAACCGGGACAACTTATT
Source organism: Diaperis boleti (assembly GCA_963583935.1). Lineage (NCBI taxonomy): Eukaryota > Metazoa > Arthropoda > Insecta > Coleoptera > Tenebrionidae > Diaperis > Diaperis boleti. The sequence goes on from OY757242.1 coordinate 14,899,280, forward strand.
ACAATGGTTGGTAGTGGTCGGAGGGTGCGGAGTGCTAGCAAAATGACCGGTCTGGTTGATCCGGAAGCTTAGACAGCGTGGAACCGTGAGATCCCCCCGTCTGGACCCAACCTTCCCGGAGACCAGTAAAACCGGGATACTTTGTGACGATGGTTAGACGTTGGCGGGTGTGGGATAACTAGCAGAAAAGCCCCATCTGGTGGAACCGGAAGCTTGGACAGTGTGGAACCGTGATATTCCCCCGTCTGGGCTGATCTTCACTGGAGCGGGCACGACACTTCACTGTCGTTCTAAAGGAGCGCAGCCTCTTTTATAAACCTGCTGGAGGGGTGAATTTAACGTAGGCTGATGCGCACGGCTTGTCGCATCGCATAGGAGTGAGGGTCTTATTATTGCGTTATCTTCCTTCCAGAGTGAAATCGGCTTCGGGCATCGTATCGAATCCGGAATGGCGGCGTCTGGAGCGCGCTTCTTCGCTGGTCCACATGATGTAAAAACCATTCCGGTATGACACCCGGAAACATTTATTTTCGGCGGTTTCCGGTTCGACAAAAGGGCTTGGTCGGGCGTGACAAGGTCGGCGGCTGGGGGTAGTCGTAGCGACTCGGGGATGAGCTCGTTCGGAACGCGCTAATTGTCCGGTGGCGGTAATGAAAAAATTATACCTCTATGACACTGCAAACTATTTTTCCAGGTCAGTTATATGTTTAAATTTCAGTTGCGTGGTCTTGCTTAAATAGCTGTCGCTTCCCTGACGGTACTTAAACTCGGTAGTTAGATTCGGATTTTTCGGTAACTGCGTTACAGTCTTTTAGTGGTCTTATGCTTCTGGCCACATATAAGGTGTATTTGATGATTGCGTCATCTGCAATTTCTTGTACCACGTAATGAACTAGTGGTTCCTCTTCGATGTCTGCTTGGCTCGCTATCTCTTTCTTAAAAGATTTGTTGATGAGTTTCATTAGTTGCTTTCTGCGTTTTCCCGTCTTTCGAATATTTCTTCAGGTCGGCTTATTTTCTCGTCTTCGTAAATTTTTCGTCGTCTTCATTTGTGGACCGTGGACTTGATTGATAGTCAGTTCTGGTTTCATCGTCGTTATAATTTTCTTCTTCTTCTGTATTTGCATCATCTGATTCGTCTTCTTTCGGTACCAGACTGTTGAGATCTGTCATCTCGAGACAAATGCGTCGTGCAGTTTCTTCTTTGGAGCCTTCTTGAATGTCCAGACCTGAGTGCCATCGAAATACTGGGCAAAAGGTTTTTTTGCGGATTTTCTTTAATTGTTTAAGCTGTAACAACTCTCCCCAAACACTTTAATCGTCTGTGGAGTTAATTTTCACGTTCCCAGCGTCTTTCGTCGTTTTCGCACACAAGCACAATACGGTGATTCCTGTCACTTTTGCAGCGCGGTTGAGCCCCGAATTTGTGGGATTTTGATGAGTATACAGGTGGCATCGATTAGTTATCAGAAATTTTAAACACATATTCACATCACAAAAAAATAAAATTCAAGTGTTTTCGAAGTTGTTTGGGGACTACTGCGTTCAAAAGAAATTGAGCGATTTGACAAAAACACAAAAGCACACTTTAAAAGCAGTTCTTCCACAATTTTCATGGGGTATTTGTGAACAAGAGCTTTCATATGACCCCACAAATGAAAATCCAAGGGGTTGATGTCAGGGGACCGCGCTGGCCATGCCACAGGTGCACCTCGACCGATCCAATGATTTGGAAACCTTTCGTTTAAAAATTCGCAAACATTGATTTGGAAGTTAGGTGGCGCCCCATCGTGTAGTATTAACCACATATCACGGCGTTCTTGAAGTAGTTGTCACGGAGAAATCGAACGGACCGATTAAAAAATTGTTCACTATCCCAGCCCCCACATTAACACGAAACTGTTTTGGAAAATGACTCGATATTCACCATAAATCATAATCATATCAAACCAGTCGGATATGCCGTAAACGAATACTGAGCTGCCATTATTAATTGTTTAACAGTAAGTAATTAATAATTACAAATTTTTGGACCTTGGAAAACCTTGAAGTACCAGTGACACTTAAACTGTTTTGGGTATTAAATGAATTCTGGTCCTTTTCCATTCCATTCCATTAAGACGAAGGCTCTTCTATCGGATTAAAAAAAGTAAACACTAGATAATTATGAAGAAATAGCTAAAGCTTTCCCAAAGAAAATAATTTAGAGGCGACAGGCGCCCTGGCTCGAGGTCAACCACCTGCCCGAATGTCCGCAGCGGATGAGTCATCATTCCGGAACGTTCTGGGTACAGAAAAGTCGAGAAAAACCTGGAGGGATATTACGATGACGGTTACCCCAGAAGTGGTATTGGTTCGAGGTCAACTACCTGCCCGAATGTCCGCAGCTGATGAGTCATCATTTCGGAACGTTCTGGGGACAGAAAAGTCGAGAAACACTTCGGAGTCAGATAGTAACTAACCGGACGTTAGTGTGAATAATTAGGCATCCAAAATGTATCATATTGAGTATTACTTTTAATAGGAACGCTATATTTCGAAATATTTAGAAGCGGAGTAATCCCGCTTACTTTCTGAATAAATGGAAAATAAGCTTAAAAATTGAAGAAGACGACGAAAAGATAAAAATATAACGCGATTTTCCTAAACATAAAACGCAAGCAAAATCACGGGATCATCTCATAAACCCCCACATCACCCAGATACGTAATTTATCGATTCGATCCCCTGCCCCTATTCCATCACGTTTCACTTCCACCCTTTAACTTCCAGATTTGTCTCTGCGAATCTGGGAGCAAATTCATTCCGTGAAATTGAATAAAAGTGGACAATTTAAAACCGGCCACGGAGCGGCAGACACAAAACATTCCCCGTATTACTTTACAATGAGATTAAGCACTGGTACGGGAAGTAATGAGTTTTGCATGAACCGACTGAACGGTCACGGTGCTTTATCCCGTTTATGCGGCCATCAGAAAGCTTTTAAATTATTCTCCCCGTTTTCATAATAGAAAATGAAGCGTGCTCGAAAACACAATGGTAAATAGGGCACAAAATATCATTTAGAGAGGACCACACATCCAACATTCGGACCCACATTCAGTGAAGCCAACTTTCAGCCGATCCGTAGTTTCAATTCAACTGGTATTGTTGGGCGAACTAGTCGTTCGACGACTAATAAGCCGAACGAACTGGGGAAGAAAAAACGTTCCGATTAACAAAGGAGTTTAAATAAGCCCAAATAAAAAAGTTCAGAAGTAACAACTGCTTCAACTCGTTGTTTACAATTGACAATGGTGGAGTTGTTGCTGGTTTGAGGGTGTTTGAGACAAATAAAAATTGTGTAACTCCATTCGAAACTTTTGTGTAGATAGAACTCAACGTTGAAATAGTGTTTTTGTCATATTTAAAAAATGATATTATTCAGAGAATAAAGTTAGTGGAAAATTAATGTGAAAGAATTGTTTTCTCATCTTCTCTCTATTAACACAGTTCGATAATTACATACTTTACGTACAATGTATTTCTGGGTTTCGTACATCACGTTATGCATTTTAGATATGTAGAGTATACACAAATTCTTACTTTAACTTTAACATATCACATAGCATTCTAGATTAGATAACGGCGCTGTCTGACTCACTCTTCAACTGACGCACTCTATCCTCCATAATCTGTTTCGTTAAAGAACTAAAGGACCATGAAGTCGACCAATTTGTGACAGGACAATAATTTTTTTAAAAATTTCTATCAAGTCAGTTTTTGTCGTCATATGTTTTGACTCGAGCGCCAGTTTTTTTACGTGGTATACTCCACGGTACTGCGGGTAGCCACAACGGAGTACGGTATGCCAGGGTCAGCTGTCTAGTTTGGCAGGAGGGAAAATATAACTTAACACAACATGACAATACTTCCGCACAGAACCGTAGCGGCTCCGGGCAAGTTAGCGATTTCGGAGCAGCGAGGTCGGGAGCGCGGTTCCTTGCTGATCAAAATGATGTAAGTCCCATTCCAATCCGATAATGGGAAGCATTTTTCCTGGACACTTTAATGATTCGGTGCGGAGGGCGTGGCCCGCGGTGACAATGGTGGTGGCTTGGGGTGGTTGTAGCGACTTCCGGAAAGTTGCGTAAGCTGTGCGCTATTTTTCGGAGGTCAAGAAGTATTTTTAAGAGACTGTTAAAGGTTCCTATTTGGGCGTAGGGAGCTTGACCTTGTCGAACACTGGGACAGCGGCCCGCTAGAGCCTCACTTCCGACACTCTTTTCTTGGAATTCTTAAGTAACTTCGTCACAATATGTTTTATTGCTCCCACAATTATCTCACATTTTTAATTCGAAATTCTACAGTAACCTTTACACCCATTTCCTCCCTCGTATGATTTTTTTACATACTCTTGAATAGAGAACCACTTAATCCCGGACCGTTACTCTCCCCTGCATCAACACTGGAGCGAAAACCTATACTAATCCTATGGGTTTTCTCTTTTAAATGGAACATAAATCAGTCCCAACGACATTGGCCTTAAGTTACCATTAACAGCGTACACTCTACTCTTATTATTCTTCTCTGTGAGCAGTCCAGTTTCTTCGAATTTTGAAAATTTGGTTGGGTTTTCAGACTTCCTTTAGGTCTCTCATCAAATTTAAATTACTCATAATCTCATATTCTTTTTTTCAGTCTCATTCGGATTTCTACCGTAGTTTAGCCTAAAAAGAAAATTACGGAAGACAATATCCTGCAGTCGTAACTCATTAATTTCGCTTGGACCCTAACTAAATACTCAATTAATAGTAGAAATTATTCTCTAACCTAATTACGACAAAAAAAAAAGAAATCGCCCGGGTACCAAGAATGTATCATGTTTAATTTTCTAGTCGATTACTGATGATTTATTTTCATTTCTGTTTCACCCTTTGTCCAGTAAAAGTCATTAATTTTAACTCAAAATTGCGTTTTTTACCATCGCGTCGGCAAAATTGATTCCTTGATCCCATGAGAACGTTGACCTACTTCTCAGATCTGACAGCATTGATTTCTTTTTCAACGATACACCGAGTGTTAAAAGCATTCCTCTACTTGAATCTCGTGATTTACTATATCAACATTCACTTCTATGCTAAAATCTGTAATATATTATTATATACAAGGTCTTTTCCATGCAAAATAAAAAACGCCGCTTTACGAAAATAGTTATAACCTCAAAAAGTAAGATACACTTCAATTACGATGTATTTCTAGTGATTTTTTAATTTCAATGTTTTCACCATGGATTTTCACTAGATCTCTAACCTAAACAGCAAAGATGCATATAAGTTTGTTGTACTCAAAACTCGTGGCTGAAGACCTGAAGACAGCATAAGTCTCAATACCACCCGAATTACTAGTTTACAAGAAAAGTATAAATGTCCCCGAGTCTTAAAACTCTGTCGTCAGGGACTCAAGTTTTCACCCTTTGCGATTCGAGCAGTATTACTTGGGTTCGGTCTTTGAATCTTCTATGACTTAACGTTGACAACCAGAATAATGTTGTCTTACCAATTTTGTGAAGAAGATGGAAGGTTTAGTCCACGTCATTGTATTAGAAGCATTAGAACGAGCTGAAGAAACTTTTTAGAAATGCATGTGCAAAGGGGTTTTCAGAATCCTTCGAACAGTGCCAAAGGACCCATCAGTTCGAGCTGCTAAACGACGTATGACGACGTAACGACGAATGTGGATTCTCTTCAACAAGCGCTTCCACTTGTTCAACGACATTTTGGTTAGTTTGCGGCCTTTCACTGGTAGCTCTTCTGTTGTATTCGATCTTGCTGTTTATACAGTGTGGAAATTAAGGAATAAATTCAGTATCTAGCTCCGTTAGTTTTTGCGCTAGCAATAAAACTTAAAAAGCATGTTTTAGGGTTAATTATAGCGCATCCGAGGAAAGTATACAATTTTTTTTCCATTTTTTTTTACAGTTATGACATTTTTTTTAAAGGCAACCTATGTTTTTTATTTTACGTTCGCATAGAGTTTTTTATTCTTGTTTTAACATTATCAAATACAAATTCCGATAACATTAGACAGCTCTGTTAATTTTTTGAAAATTTATTAATTTGAACTTTTGCTCCGTTTTTCTTCATTTTTTCCTTTTGTAACCTATTAAGTATTTTAAAAAAATTAGTATACGTTCCTCGGATGCGCTAGCGCAAATACTAACGAAGTTACTTTATTCCTTACTTAATTTCCACACTGTATAAAAGTTGTATACTGCACTTATTAAGTTTGTGAATATCCCTATTGCTTTCATATAATTTTCCTGGGGACAGAGTAACTGATATCTGAAAAGCCTAGATGTACCGTGCGATCATTTAAATTATATATTACAACAGTATGGTGAATGGAAGTATTCCATAGATCGCTGTTTTAAAGGTTTTTCGAAATACCTACCCTAATTTTCCTGCAGTTTATCAAAAATTAGTCCAACAAATTTATCAATGTGTGGCAAGATTTTCTGATGTTAGTATGTTGTAGCGGAGCTAGTGTTAGTTTTATGGTTTTATGATGATCGTGTCATTCAATTTCCCCCTCGAAATCCGGACCTGACAATTCTTGATTATTTCATTTTCCCGTATCTCAAAAACACCGAATTTTAAAATAACCGGCACAATCTTGAAGATCTTGAAAATGCATTTGAAAATATGAAACGAAGAGTTAACAGCTACATTGAAGCTGGGATAGAACACTTTGAACATTTGCTGTAATTCTCAATAGACCTGCATTGTTTGTTAGTGATTCATTTTCTTTAAGTTCCGGGATTCCGATTCGAGCAGTTGAGACGAGCGGACGTGTTTTGCGGCGCTCGATAAGATAAGCAGATAAAAAAACGTGAAAAAGTGAAAAATAAATACAATAAAAAAAAGTGGTAGTGAGAGCGAGAAAGAAGAAGATTACAAAAGAAATAAGAAGAAGGACGAGAATCAGAAGAGAGGATTAACCCCTTTAGGAAAAGTAAGAAGTTAGATCACCGGTTAAAAAGGCAATGGATGAGGAAATGAAAGAGATGCTGAAAAATAATATGGGGGATGTAGGGGAGATAAAGGAAGAGAATCGGAAGATGGGCCGGGAACCGGAACAGTTGAAAATTATGATGCGTGAAAAGGAAGAAAAGATGGAACTAAAAGAAAAAATGAAACAATTGGAATAGAAAATGGAAGAACAGGAAAAAAGAGTGAGAAAAAAAGAATATTGTAGTAACGGGATTAGACGAAGGGGAATGCGAGAGCGAGAAGAAACTGGAAAAATGGATGAAGGTGGAATTAGAGGTAGAAGTGATTGTGCGAGAGATGTATAAAATAAATGGAGGAACAATGATAGTGCCGGAACTTGGGAGCTGGGAGGAAAAGAGGAAAGTTATCTATTTTCCTTGGTCACGCCATCACTTGAGAACGGCTCCACGAATTTAGATTATATTTTTTTTAAGTATTCCTTTAAGTTTGAGGAAGGTTCTTATGAAGTAAAACATGGGCAGGGGGGCTCAGGGGACCCCCTTGGGTTAATAACCTAAGAACGGCTGAACCGATTTTTATGATCTTCGATTTGTTCGATTTGTTTCCGCCCCGAATAGCAAAATAATTATTAACACATGGAGAATTCGGTTTATAACTCAAGAACAGCAGGACTAATTTTTATTATCTTCGATTTTTTGGATTTGTCTCCGCCCCGAATAGCAGAATTACTATTGAAATATGGACTTGGATGTATAACTCAAGAACGGCTGGACCGATTTTTATGATCTTTAATTTGTTGGATTTTCCTCCGCCCCGAATAACAAAGTAACTATTAAAACATCGGAAAAATTACAGGGGCGGGGAGCTGGGACAGGGCAACGACAATAACAAAGCCCCCTTGGTACAGGGCAACAATAACAAATAACGCCGGTCACCAAAATTTGTTGTACCGGGCTTTAAAAATGAAAATAGATTTTTAAGGAGTAAACTCTCAAGTTTCACTTCTGTTGCGCGTGGACTCTACACACAAATTTTTTGATAATATCTCGAGAACGGATTGACTGACATTTTTCGAGGGCGAATAACTATTAAAACTTCGGAAAAAGATAACATTTTTTTATGGAATCCGTATGTAACGCCATCTTTGATACATGACCGAAACAAAAATGAACATGGCGGTGTATGCTGGTTCCGGTAATGCCAGTAGAAGGCGCTGTATGCATTGATAAAAAAAAACTGAATTTAATTCGGGGGTAAATACACAAGAGCTTGATTTTTAATCGGATAATTTTATTTTTGCACGAAAGTGTTGTTGCTACGAAAAAAACTCGAGATTAAAACCATGACAAAATCGCTGGAGCGATTTTGTCTAATGATTTTCATAGAGAGTTTTTTCTGGGGGCAACACAAACTTGAGTGAAATAAAAAGTAAAAATCGAGCTCGAGTGTATTTTAGGGAGATTAATGCACGACCAATTCCACAAAAATAACTTTATTGACTACAACTTTGAACTTTGCCTACGTTTGTCAGGAATGTTTTGGAGTTCCTTCCGTTTAGCATTTTTGGCCGCACTTTCTCCTTTGAATTCGATATAAGTGAAGGGATCGATTATTCGATTGTATTCATTAAAAAAATTTCTTGCAAGATTTTTGCAATTTTCACAAAACTTTCTTTATAAATCTCTCCGTTACCCTTGCACATGTTGAAGGCCAAATCTTTTAAGATTTTACCCAACTGTTCCATCGAAGTGGCGGCTAGAATGCTATAATTCCGCTCTGCTATAATCTTACAATACTGAAATTGTTTCCACACTGATTTCTTGGTGTTCGTATGGTGCTCTTTGGGACACATTTATTCACTGCCCCCTCTATTTCTAAGTGAACAGTTTCCAAACCGATTTGAAGTCATTTTGCGACAAAAATTAATTTGACAGATAATGGCAGAAACAGCTCTCAAAGCATACTGTTTACATGAATTGTTTAGAGGTAGACGCATTTTATTCACTGATAAAAAGCTACGCAGCTTTTAATCAGTTATGAAACCTACCAAGCATTTAATCACTTAACAACTTATGTCATTGGTCAAAGTTTGAAAATATCATCGCGATGCTTGGTCGACTTAAAAAAACATTTATTGATTCTGGGGCCGGGTCAGCTAGTCTATCTATATAAAACAAAGTCGGGTTAGTTACACCATTTACAACTCAAGAACGGCTGGACCGATTTCTATCATCTTTGATTTGTTGGATTTGTCTCCGCCCCGAATAGCAGAATAACTATTAAATCGTCGGCAAAATTACAGGGGGGGGCTTGAGACAGGGGGGACAGGGAAATCCCCTTGGTACAGGGCAACGACAATAACAAAGAATGCTGGCAACCAAAAAGTTTCACTTCTGTCGCGCGTGGACTCCACACACATTATTTGATGATATCGAAAACGCATTGACTGATTTCGATAATTTATTTTTTCGATGGTGGATAGATATTAAAACATCGGAAAAATTCACGAAAAGAGTCCGTATACAACGCTATCTCTAATACATGACAGAAACAAAAATGAAAATGGCATTGTATGCTGGTTCAGGTAATGCCAGTAGATGGAGTTGTGTGCATTATCCTTTGATAACAAACTAAATTTAATGCACCTAATAAGTTAACACAACATTTATTGATTCTGAGGCGGTACGAACTTCGCCGGGTCAGCTAGTGGAAAATAAAAAAAAAAACCAAAAGAAAAAAAAAGAAAGAGAGTATACATAGAAGATATACAAGATGATCTACATAGAAGGAAAGAGATATACAGAAGGAACTAAGAGCGATAGCCAAAGGACAGCCGGAAAAGGATAGAGGGAATAGGGAGTAGGTGGGAGGAAGAAAAGGGGTACTTAGATACAGAAAATTTTTGAATAAGAGCACAAGAAAAAGACGACAGGGCAGAAAAGGGAAAACGAATACGGAGAGGAATAAAGGAGAAAAGGAGCAAATAAGAATAGTATTCTGTAACGTAGCGGGAATAAAAAACAAAAAGAATGAATTTTGGGAGTATTTGAGAGAATTTGACGTAGTGGAAATGGTAGAAACGTGGGTGGAAAAAGAGGGGTGGGAAGAATTGGAAAAGAGAATGCCGAAAAAGTTTAAGTGGAAATGTCAATATGCAGAGAGGGAAAGCAAGAAAGGGAGAGCTGAAGGTGGGATAATAATGGGGGTGAAAGAGGGACTGGAAGGAGAAAATGGAGCTGAAGCAAAAGAAGAAAAAAGGATTATGGAAAGAACGGTGAAAAGTAAACAGAGAAAATGGAGAATTGTAACAGTGTACAGCAGAAATATGAAGGAAACAGAGAATAATAGAAGAGCGAGTAAAAGAGCAAGAAGAAGGAACTTTGGTGATTGGGGGGATTTTAATGCAAGAATTAGGGGAAAAGGAAGACGGATAGAAGAGAAACAAGAAACAATCGAAGGAAGAGCAACAAAAGATGGAACAGACAACGCGGAAGGGAGAGTACTGATTAGCTTAGTAGAAGAAAGAGGGTGGGACATACTTAATGGGAACTGCACAGGAGATGAGAAAGGGGAGTACACGTATATTGGATCATGAGGGGAGACAGTTATTGATTATGTTATGGTAAATGAAGAAGCATGGGAGGAAATAGAGAAGATCGGAGAAATAATGGAGTCGGACCATATGCCTTTAGAAGTGAAGACAAAAGGAAGAGAGAATATTTGGACGGAAGAAGGAGAAGAAAATTACAGAGTAAGACTTAGGGAGGCAAAATACGAAGAAACAGAAATAAACGAAAAAGTGAGGAAACTGAGCGATAACATAAGAAACGCAACAGAAAACAAAAAGAGATAGAGATAAGAGAGAAGATGGGGCTGTTGAAGAACGAGTGGTGGGATAAAGAATGTAGGGAAAGGAAGCAGGAAGCAAGAAGGAAACTAAGAAATTGGAAAAAAGAAAAAACAATCAAGGAAGAGTACAAGAGAGCACGCAAGAGGTACAATCTAGTATGCAAAGAGAAGAAGCAAAAGAAACGGATGGAAGAAGAGCTAAAGATGAACTAGAGCAACAACTAAGAAAACTGAAAAGAAAAAAGACACCGGGGAGGGATGGTATACAGAATGAAGCGTGGATATATGGAACGGAAAGGGAAGTTGACCGGTTGTTAGAGATAATGAATGGAGTGTGGAAGGGAGAGGGATTCCCCCAAGAGTGGAAGGAGGGGGTAATATGCCCCATATATAAGAAAGGAGAACAGGATACAGTCAGTAATTATAGGGGGATCACTCTCCTAAATACAGCATATAAGGTATACGCGATGATTGTCGAAGAGAGGCTGATGAAGCAAATGAATGAGAGGGGGGTGTTACCAGACGGACAGGCGGCGGATATGCGGATGATTTGGTGGTGCTAGCGAGAGAGGAGAAAGGTATGAAAGAAATGATAAGAAACATGGAGAAATATGTGAGGAGGAAAAAGTTGACGGTGAATGTAGAGAAATCCAAGATGATGGTGTTCAGAAAAGGGGGTGGTAGGAGAAAAGTAAATGAGTGGAGATGGGAGAAAGAGAAAATTGAAAAAGTGAAAGAATTTAATTATTTAGGTGATGTGATGAATGAAAGAAACACAGCAACAGCACATGTGAGAGAGTTAGTGAAAAAAGCAAATAAGATAATAGGAGCGGTATGGGGAGTAGGAGAGAAAATTTGGACATGATTTTAGAAGGAGAGTAATGATGTTTGATAGTCTGGTGAAAAGCGTGATTATGTATGGAGCGGAAATATGGGGATGGAGAGAGCAAGAAGGATTGGAAGGGGTGCAAGGAAAATATTTGAAATGGGTGCTAGGAGTAGAGAGAGGAGCACTGAGGTATATAGTGATGGAGGAAACAAAGAGAGATGGAATAAGAATCGAAGTAGGAAAAAAAGCAATAAGATTTGAAGAGAGAGTGATAGAGAGAGGAGAATGCAGAATTTTGCAAGAGTGTTTGAAAGAAAAAAGAAAAGAAACAGGAAAGATGGTATGGAAAAAGACGAAGGCATATTTCGAAAGAAGGGGGTATGCTGGCGCGGGGATAGAAAGAATGCAAGAGAGAGGCAGAGTAATGACAGATGAATTAGTGCAGAGAGATAGAAATGTGCAAGTGCAGGAAAGAAGAACAAGAATTAGGGAGTCTAGGTACAATGGGAAGTATGAAAAAGTAATAACGGAAGAAATGCCAAAGTCCCTAGGAAGAGAGAGTAGAAAATAGAGAGTGATAATAGCAAGATTTAAATGTGGAAATGAGGAGAGAGAGAATAAATATTGAAATAAGGATAGGAATATAGTATGCAGGATGTGTGGAGAAAAAAAGGAAACGATAGAGCATTTGTTGAAGGAATGCGTAGAACTGAGAGAGAGAAAGATGAGAGTAGAGAAGAAATTTTGAATGAGGACTGAAGAGGGATTGAATGGATGAAGAAGGTTGAGTGGAGAAGAGGGACAATATCTGGGGAGGGTAAAAAGCTGCTAGTTATTGTGTTGAATTATTGATTTATTTAGTTTTATTTATTATATTATATTATATTTTATTGAGTTATGGGAAATGTATTAACCGGATACTTACTCCATATAGACCTGTAAAGGTAATAAATATACATGCTACTACATTTTTCAGCCAAACGGTAACTTTTATCATAATAATAGTTCTGACAAAAAATGTAGAACATACAATTCTCTACAAAACTTGTCCTTACACTTTTGTTTCTAAGTATCACCATTTTTGAGATATAGCGATGCTAAAATTTCATATGAAATGAAACATCAGAATGGTCCTTACTGCCTGGACTTTAGATAAGACGTAAGACCCGTCGCAACTCAACATGAGATCATTCTGTATTTCGTTGAGACCTTTGAAAAAAAAGCAGGTATACGAGCACTGCCACGCAAACAATTGAATAGCAGACAGATGTTGTTCAAGGCCATACGGGCATGCAAAATGAGGGACTGGGTTTCTTTTGAGTTGATATTCTCCGAATTATACAATTTTTACGTATTAGTTACACAGACCAATATTTTTACTTATATTACGCGTCATCAATGACTAGAACGTTTTGGAGTTACTACCACAACATCCTCGATATAGTGTGACATCATTTTCTGGAATATCCGGTGCACATCGAGAGCTCGATGATGTCATCGATGGAGCCGCCTAGAATTATGCAGTCGATATATTTTTTGGGAGCCTAGTGGTTTCGGTCAACTAGTCAGGGAACCAGTCGCACTAGTCACAGTCGGAGTCGACGATCAGTGGGTCTTAACAATAGCCAGTTGAACTATTGAAAGCGCAAAAACTAAAATGGTCAATACGTTTACCTAATTAGTCTCTTATGATTCCATTTCCTACTAACGATTTTATTAACTTTTAATATCCGGCTTTAATTTAATTGAACACACGATTTACGAACAAAAAAAAATAAAACGCCGAAAACTTTCCCATTAGTTCTAATAATCCGTCGAGCGCCTGAACAGAAATAATTTCACTTTAAATCTATAACCAAGCTTGGATTTTTATGTACCTTCTAAACTTTTGTCGAGTACCTTAACTTCTCGGGATTTCAAATATTATTTCACTTTCAACATCATTGGGATTATTCGACAAAAGCAAATGCGCAGTACAGTACATGTTACAAATTAACATTTAATCCCCTTTAAGCTACACATACATCCAACAGTTCGTCCATAAACAGTAAAGCTTGGGGGTCTTATCAAATATTTGAAATAATGTGTTGTGTAGACCGATCAATAGATAGATATCAAAACAGAATTTCCTTTATACAAATACGTGCAATGGGAATGGGGGTTGTGCAAGTAGATAGGAAGAATGAAAGGCGTGTGTTTTCAAATTTCGGAAGGCTGTTATGAAGGATGTCGGATTCACAATTCGGATATCCTTTAGGTGTGGGAATCTTTTATTGCATACTGCTATTGATATTTGTGACAGTAAAAAATAAGTTTGCTGTTCTACCTATTTTCAACAAGAACAACAGTTTTCAAAACCTTGCAGCTGTGATCGATTTCGGTTTCCACCATGACTTTGCACTGAGTAGAACTCCACTTGATGTGGGGTCACTTGATGGATGCCTCTTAGTGATTTCAGTTTTTTCAAATATTGTTATGAAATGATGATACAATTCAGTAATATTATCTAACACTAACAAAAAACATGCACAGCATCTTGCTTCTGTCTGTCCCCATTTTCAGAATGCGATCAACGTCGAGAGTTTTTATTGCAGTCATCAGGTTTCGTTCCCATTTCGCCAGGAATTTTTTGCCGACATCAAAGGCGGCATTGTTTTAAACTGCTTAATATTCGCATATTATGACGTAAATTTTTTCGTGAAATTAGGACAATGTGTAGACCTCTCGCTATTGATTTATGTGTACTTGTCAACACTTCAAAGACAACAACGTTAATTTACGTTAAAAATTCTCTTCTTTGATACGGCGTTTAAGTTTCATTAGAGAAGTTAATTCCGAAGCAGAACTTCGTTTGTTCTTTATAATTTAATTGTCGAGATTTACTCCAATTTCTGGAGAGAGTACGAGGAGCAAGAATTTTTCTTTTGTTTGAGCTGGCCCACTAATTACATTGATTCTGTTTGTATCGTGGTTTTTATTGTCCAGTCTTTGTAGCGCGTTGCTTTTGTAAAGTGTACTCAGAAAATAGACTAGGATAAAAATCTAAAAATAATTTCTAGAGAAACTTTAAAATTAAACACAGTTGAATTACTTGGATTCTTCTTGGTTGTAGTACCACCGGCTTATATTAATAAAGAATCCCTTGTTCTAGGACTTTTTTTTCTCCATCACTTCTTCGCTCTAGCTAACTAACAAAAGTTACATACTCTTCGTCAGACTTATGAGACAGATGTTTAATTCCTCCTGAAAAACTTTTTTATATCACTAAACTACAATTCCATATTCGCCTCTCCGTTCGATTTATTCTGCATTTATTGTAGATACGATTACAATAGCTTCATTTTCTCACACGAGAACAAGCGAAATTTCATTTCTTATTGATACATGCTTGGAATTTTCCTTGATGGCGGCGTCAATAGCAGTTAAAAGCGTTGTGCAATTTTGGCTCACGAAGGATTGGCGGGAAAGTTCTCATGGTAATTTCACTGTAACGAGTTTAGTAATTTATGGACCATTTCTCGGATAGTAATTGTTAGAAATGCATTTTTAATCGCTTCACAGTAACGGAATGCATTTAATTTTTGGCCTCCTGAATTGACGTCATCCCAAACTAGATTTTTACGCAAAATGTTGTAAAGTGCGGCTACTGTGCGGTAAACTAACCAGTGAATTTTTAGCTCATCAGGAACGTTTAAAAAAATTAATTAAGTATAAGACGAAAAGTCTAATTTAGTACACGCTACTTTACACCATAACTGACACAATAATGTACAAAATAAGACGGTAATATATTTTTTTTATTATTACATGGGTCCCCATCTATGAGAATTTAAAAGGAATTAACATTAATTTAGTTGTGTTGGTACCACTGTCATATTATATTATTAATGACATTTGACAGATTGATATTTAATTACTTTTAGTTAATTATTATCAACTATTACTCTAAAAATTTCAGCGTAATTTTATATAAATACAAAAAGCCCCTCAAAATGGATATGTATTACTTAACTTCATCCTGTGTGCATGCTTTCTTGTAGGCTGATTTTATCTGCACGACTGCACGTGTTATTGAAGGTTTCAAGATCCAAACTCCTCTGTAATTCCTTTTTGTTCCCAAAACTACAGCATGCATTGATTGAAAAGAAGCTCCATATTTGGAAGAAATTATTTTAATAAGTTGTAACTTTTAACCTAATAAATACAAAAACCAACACTAAACTCTATTCACTCGTGTATCTTTTTTAAAAACGCAATAATGTTGATTGTACTATTCTCAACATGTGAAAATAGACGAGGATTTAGTTGGTTGGCCTGAATATTTTGAAGTTGAGGGTAAATTAGGATTTTCTAACTGAACTTTTGTATTTCTGTTTTGTAAATAATGTGAATATTGATAGAATTATTATTATTGTAATTATTAATCTGTACCTCCTCCAATATTTTACTTTTCTTTGGCACATGATTAGCTGTTTTTTTTTAAATACGAAATTAATTTGGTGTATGTACTTTGATATATTTATGTTTTCATGTAAAAATATACAAGATTTTAACATGGAGTACATACATACTTCTAGAGATTTTACCTCTCTCGCCACTAATTCAATGAAGTATGCCAAAACGACATTTTCACTGGATATTTTTGCATTTGTTTGGGAACACCATTCTTTGATTTGGAATATTAGCCTTCATATCGGACCTTTAATTTCTGGGGTAATAGTTCTGAAACCGCATTTTGGGCCACCTGTTTTAATTCTGGCGACAAAAATTTAACTGTCTATTGCAAAATTTGGTTAGACAAAATGTCAAAGGTTCTGTGTACCAATATTAAAAAATTATATAAATTCCAATATTCTAATTCTATTTTTTTTCTTAGACTACTTGTCGGCCAAAAAGTTGTATACAAATTTCGTTCGTAAAGTGATTTTCCAACGCTCCAGCTAATGGGGAACTTGCCCTTCTGTTTCGTCCCCCAAACGAGCTGTCGCGTTGTAAAATCAACTTTTCCGCTCTTTATGTAATAACTATTTCAACATACTTGCTCGTGCAGACGAACCTCTAAAAACAAAAATATTTCTATAATAATAATAATACAACTTTATTCACTCTTTCGAGGTCGAATATAATAATCGATACATAGATAGAAAAATAACAATAAAGTAAAAATCAAAATTAATCTATATTCCATGTTTAATTAATACAACTTTTTTTCTCCTTTTCTCTACACTTGTCCTTTTCCCCTTTTTCTACTGCTGCTCTTTTCTCTTCCTTCTTCGTATCACGCTCTTTATCCATTCTCTTCCTCGTCGGTCCTCATTTAAAAACTCTCGT
The DNA here is from genome assembly GCA_963583935.1 of Diaperis boleti. NCBI lineage: Eukaryota > Metazoa > Arthropoda > Insecta > Coleoptera > Tenebrionidae > Diaperis > Diaperis boleti. Next base: position 14,916,281 of record OY757242.1, read on the forward strand.
GCCTTTTTGTCCGTTTCTTCCATCTCGTTGCACCCTCACTATTTTCTCTTGTTCCTTCCAGCCCCAGATCTCCGCTCCTACAGCACTGAGCTCTTCAGTAGGCTTGCAAATGGCATCACCCTCTTTTCAAACTCCCTTTCGAACAACTTTTCTCTATTCTCCATACTTGCTCTACTAACTTATTTCCTTTCTTGCTCAGCTCTTTAAGAGGAATCCCTCCTCGGTGGACCAGTCCACTTTGAATAATTTTTAGGAGAGTACGTAGGACCTGTGGGCTGAGCTTGAGCTGTGACGTAGCGTCGTAAATATTGGTATACGTTGGCCTGTCGTGTACACTCCAAGAAAATTCGGGCGAGAAACTAACGAGAAAACCAGCGGCAGTGCCACCTAAAGCAATTTTAAAATTTGGACAAACAGGCGCTAAGGAAGGGAGCATGAATGAGTTAAAGTTAAATAAAATAAATGGACTATTATCTTACAAATAGGAACTTGATAAAAATACCATTTTTTTCTCTTCTAATAAAAATAGTTATTTATCCGCAAACGTCACAAAAGTGACAACATAATATGTGCCCCCATTGACAAGGTAAAAGTGTCACTTTATCTGATTAGGCTCATAAAGTAGACAACAGGTGTTATTTTATGTGCTTAATCAGATAATGAATTCTTTCAAATTCTTACTAAATTGTTTTCTAATTTATTGAAAGTGAAACTATCGAGGTAGTGAATGGGGAGGCGTGCAAATGAAACGACTAGCGTAGTAGCTGCCTCCCCCTTGGGGGCGTCCTTGTTTTATTTACAAGGGCTCCCGACCAAAGGGCCCTGACCAAGGGGGCTCACGATCAAGGGGGCTCCCGACCAAGCGGGGCCTCGACCAAGGGGGCTTCTGAGCAAGGTTTGCGGATAAAATAGTATAATTCAGAGCATAAGTCGCTTTATGTGTTTCGCCTGGACTTAACCAGTCAACAGTCCAGGCTCAGCACACAAAGCGTAACTTATGCTCTTAATAATAATATAATCTACTATTATTATACGAGTTCCTGTATAAATTGGGTGCTTTCCGGCATTAGGGTTTAAAAAGCACGAGTAAAACCAGTGCTTTTTTAAGCCCCGAGTGCCGGAAAGCCCCCAAAGTACACAGGAACGAGTATAATACAACGTTTATCGTTAGACACTGTCAGAATTTTAAAATTTTAAATTAATTTTAAACACTGTTATTTAATAATGAACATGACAGATAAACGTCACACTATTTTATTATTATTATTTATGCTAAAAACGTGAAAATTGGGATATAGACTCAGCTTTGAAAATAACTGGACCCGTGTTTGACGATTTTGCAAAAATTTCTTTACCGACCGAGAAAAAATTAGGGGTGGTTTACCCGAAATTCCTATAACTCGAAAACTGTATTGCTGTCGTGAAAATTGGGATCTAGATTCTCCTTTAAAAAATACCGGACCCGTGTTTGACGATTTTCCAAAAATTTCTTTACCGACCGAGAAAAAATTATGAGTGGTTTTACCCAAAATTCCTATAACTTGAAAACTGACAGTATTACTGTCGTGAAAATTGGGATCTAGATTCTCTTTTAAAAAAGACCGGACCCGTGTTTAACGAATTTCTAAAAAAAATTACCAACAGCGAAAAAAGGGGAGGGTGAATTTGGAAATAATTTTATTTTTCTCAAAATTCCCATAACTTGAAGATCGAGAATGTTACAGACATGAGAATTGGCACTTGGACTCTCGTTTAAAAATGATTAGACCAGTGTTTGACGATTTTGAAAAAAAAATTACCAGCGGCGAGAAAAGGGGAGGGTGGATTTGGGAAGTTTTTTTCTCAAAATTCTTATAACTTAAAGACTGACAATGTTATAGACATGAGAATTAGCACTTGAACTCTCCTTTAAAAATAACTAGAAAATATTTAGAAACCGCAAAAAAATGGGCGTAAATGGGGAGGGTAGTTTTCCCCAGAATTATCCTAACTCCAAAACAAACAGTATAGCATTATAATATGTGAAAATTTGGATGTAGATTCTCATTTTAAAAAGACTGGGCCCGTGATTGACGAAACAAAATTACTTTTTGTTACTTTTTTATTAAAAACTGCTTTTAGTGGTTGTACCAATTCCAAATATAAGCGCCAGTAAAGCCGACCTCAACTTACGCGGGCAAAGCCGCGGGTAACTGCTAGTCTAATATATAAAAATGTCGTGTCACGGTGTTTGTGGGCGACCGATTTTTATGATATTTTTTGTTGTATATTTGGCAGATATGAGAATAGGTCGTAAAGTATTTTTCACATGGATATGGGGACCCGGGGGCCTCCCTTGGGCTGGGCCGATTTTTATGATCTTTGATTTGTTGGATTTGTCTCCGCTCCGAAAAGCAGAATAACTATCAAAGCATGGACATGGGGGCTCTCTTGGGTTTCGTGGGGCCCCCCTTAGGCGTGACCGATTTTTATAATCTTTGATTTGTTGGATTTGTCTCCGCCTCAAATAGTAGAATAACCATTAAAACATGAACATGGGGCCCAGGGGGCACCCTTGGGTTTATAACTCAATAAGGAGTTTCATGATATTTGATTTGTTGGATTTGTCTCCCCCCCGAATAGCAGTATAACTATTCAAACAGGTACATGGGACCAGGAGGCCCCCTTGAGTTTATAACTCAAGACCGGCTTTTATGATCTTTGATTTGTTGGATTGGTCTCCGCCCAGAATAGCAGAATAACTATTAAAACATTAATATGAGCCCCCCCTGGGGTTTTATAGGCCCCTGTGTTATTGATTCTGAGGCGGTACAGAGTTCGCCGGGTCAGCTAGTGTATTATTATATCATTTTTTGTCCTTTTGTGTTTGCTTTAGTATCCTTGATTTGTCCATCAGAATACGCTTTTTTATCTGTTTTTATTTTCTTTGATTTTTCCTTTTCAGTATTTTCTTCTTTGGCATTTTGAGCATACATATTTTTGTGATTGTTCCTCTAGTATATTTGTTGCTCTTATTTGTCCATTGGTATGTGCTTCAATAACCTTGTTTAATTTCTGCTCTTCCATTGTTTTCTTAAATTTTTGTCTTTCGGAATTCTCTTGTGCTTATTTATAAAAAATATCCTTGTTTTTTCTAAAGTATATAACGCGATAGTTTATGAAGATTGAGGAAATCAATAGAAATTTAAAGTTACTGAAATGGTAGTACATATTACAGATGAATCACTTGTTCGCACAGATCGGTGTTGTAAATCTTTTCATTTTTTTATTACTATTCACATTCTTGCTATCTCTTGTTTTAATTTTTTAAATTACACAATTTAATATTACTACCGTCTCTTAAAAAAATTTACTCAGCTGTGTCGGATTTACTATCTTCAAACTATAAGATGATGCAGAACAACTTACTTTATTGCAGGTTTCGGAATTATTCTGTAGTGTAGATGTTTTCGTGAAAAAAGGCAAGTCTGCTTTTCGAAATCTTTAAAAAATATATTATAAGTATAAAGGATTCATGATAGCCACCTTTACAATTTAAGCGTGTATAAACCTACCGATTGTATTCTCTCAAATCGCTACACTTTTTCCGTTTCGTTGAGAGATTCAGCCCAAATTTCGTCTACTTGAGTACTGGAGTGTCCCTTAAAGGTTCGATGGGAGGAGTTTTGAGCACTCCGTCTTTCGGCGCTAGGCGGCAGCATTTCACAATGTAGAAAATTCGTTAAAATTATGTACGTAAGGGTTTCAAATTTGCCTTAAAATAATGTCTATATCTTAACGAAACGATGTAAGATTTTTCCAGATGATAGAAAGAACCCATATGTACCCATCTCTAGTGTTAAAATTTTTAATTTAGTTTTCGTTATGCCAAAAAAAAAATGGACAAAATGTGTAATATTGATATATTCCCGCCATTTATTAGAGCATCTTATAAGTAAAATTTCAAAAAAAATTACTATACATGTGTAGATTGTCAATTTTTCTTTCATTTGGTGTCAAAAACATGAACTTTCCTTAGTATTTACGGTAAATTTTAAGGGTAATTCCAACCAACTCGCAGCACCGGGGTAGGGATTCCTCTTAATGTGTGTGGATGCTTTGTTTCTTTGGTTAAAATAGTATCTCAGGTACTTTAACTCACTCCCTTTGTTTCCCCATTTCCACTCCCTTTTCTTTGCTCTTCCCCCTGCTTTCTCGAATATCATCATTTTAGTCCATGTCATCCGCAAAAACTAGCAACCACACCTACTACTATAACCACCCCCCCCCCCCCCTCGTTTCACTCACTTCCTCTCCCACTTTCACCCTGTTTCTTGTTTCCTCATATATTTCTCCGATTCTTCTTACTAACCTCTCTTCTCCACTCGTTTCTCTCTCATACTCTTCCATATTTTCTCCCTTTCAAACGCTGCACAGGTCTTCTTCTGCCAAGCCTAGCTGGCTCAGATGCCTATTGAGTCGTCAGTGCCCTGTGAGCAATCCAACTATTATTCTCACTGTCTTACGGTCGTGACTTAGGAGGTCTGCTGTTAGTTCAGGTTTTCTCCCTTTAAGGAAGTATTTTGTCTGTCTCTGTCCTGATGTGTTCTCCCACCATTCCTGAGATTTTGTACGGATCCACCTGTTTATTGTAGTCCTGACCGTACTTCTGTTTATGCAACATAAGGGTTCCGGGCCAATTAGGGGGCTTATCGAGCCTGCCCTAGCGAGCTCGTCCGCCGTTCCATTACCCTTGAAACCCGCGTATTCAGGTACCCAGGCAAGGAATAATCTGTTCCTACTGCCCACTTCTTTTAGAGAGCGTATGCAATCCCATACCAGCCGTGAATTTATGTGGAAGGAATAGATTGCTTTTAATGCCGCTTGGCTGTCAAAGTATATGGCGATCGTTTTGCCTTGCACGCTATTCCTTGATAACTCCTTCACACAGTGGTCAATTGCCACTATCTCCGCTTGGAAAATCGTTGCGAATTGACCTAGGGATATCTGGATCTTCTCCTTAGATTTTTCCCCGTAGATCCCGGCTCCAGTCCCATTTTCGGTCTTCGAGCCATCGGTGTACAAAACAGTTCAGCCTTGACAGGGGGATCTTTGTCCCAGTCTGCTCTTTCTGGTATAATGACTTTGAAATTTCTTTCGAAGTTGAAACGTGGAGTCATTGCATCACTGGGCATCCCGAGAACGGTATTCCTCTCTTGCTCCTCCCAGAGTTTTAGGTGTGCCCCACCGTGCCTCTGACTGATGGGTTTTTGCTCCTGCTTTAGTCTGTACATGACGACCTTAGCTTCTCCCTGAATGTGGATGTGTAGTGGTGGCAGGTCCATCAGGACTTCTAGTGCTGCTGAAGGAGCGGTTCCTATGGCTCCCGTGGCGCTTAGACATGCAAGCCTTTGCACGCCACTTAATAGCCTTATCCCCCCTACTGGCAGCGTCTTTGCCCACCACACCACATAGGTTAACATGGGTCTCACTACCCTTGTGTATAGCCACAGAATCATTTTTGGACTAAATCCCCAGTTCTTTCCGCATAGCTGCCTGCACCTCCTCAAGGCATAATTTTTTGTATTTGTTGGTTCCACGTAAGCTTTTGGTCAAAGATGACTCCGAGATATTCTACCTCCGTGGCAAGTGGAATCTGCACATTCCCTAGTTCTAGTGGCCCTAGGGTATCTACTGCCCTTTTTCTTGTAAATGGTACAACTGTGGTTTTATTGGGGTTGACCGACAGCCCTTCCTCCTTGCACCACTTGTCCACCATATTAAGTGTTCGCTCTGTTATAACCCCAGGAAACTTTCCCCGGACTACCAATACCAGGTCGTCTGCACATCCGAGGCATTGATAGCCCTTTTGGACTAGTTTGCAGATTAGGTCGTCAACCAAGACTGCCCATAATAGCGGTGATAACACTCCTCCCTGCGGGCAGCCTTTCCCCGTTTGTGCCGCTATGGTAGCCGTGCCAAGCTGGGACACCACTGTTATATCTCTTAGCTCGGCATTTATCCATCTACACACAAGTTCGGGAATTCCTCTTTCTTTAAGACCATTCACTATGGACACAGTGGAGGCGTTGTTAAATGCTCCCTCTATATCCAGGAAAGTGCCTAAAGCAATTTCCTTGTCTTCCAATGATTTGAATAATAACCTGTTGAGGTCGTCCAGCGCCAAGTACTGACGTTCGCTCAATGGCCTTCTGATCAGTACGTTGTCTCTTATGTACCTATCCACGAGTCTTTCCAACGTCTTCAGTTGAAAAGAGGATAGGCTAATGGGTCTGAATGGCTTTGCTGTATGTTTACTAATCTACCTGCCTTTGGTAAATATACAACTTTCACCATTCGCCACTCTTTTGGCACATAACCCCAGGCTGTACTAGCTCTGTAGATTTTGCACATATGTGGGATTAAAACGCCCTTGCCCCTTGGAAGTAGTACTGGGCAGATCCCGTCCACTCCTGGGGATTTGAATTGCTTAAATTTGTCCAGAGCCCATCTGATTATGTCTGGTTTTACAACTTTGGTGGCAAGTTTCCAGTCTGTTTTCTTAGGCCTTTTCGGTTCCTTTCCTCAGACTGGATAGGTCCTTCCGTAGTTGACAATCGATGAGCCTGGAAAGTGGGCTTCGGTTAGTTCTCTTAGACTTTCTTCTGCCGTCTCTGTGTAGGTTCCATCAGCTTTCTTTAGGAAGCCTACCCTGCTCGCAGCGCCCTCCTTAGCCAGAACTTTGTGGATTCTGGAGACTTCTAACTCTTGACAGAACCTCCTCCACGAGTCCCTTTTGGCTATTCGGATCTCTTTGTTATAGCGCGTCAGTGTTATTTTGTATGTATTCCAGTCGTGGTTAACCTTGGCTTTATTGAATAGCCTTCTCACCTGGACTCTTAGTCGTTCTAGATGATTATTCCACCCGACTGTATTTTCCCTATGCTTCTTTACCTGTTCCGGACAGTCGTCCTGATAGGCGCTCTTTATGGCCTCGTTCATCTGCTCCACCGCAAGATCAAGGCCTTCCGGATCCTTGATGGCAATTTCTGACCTATCAAGAGATTCCCTGAGAGATTTAACATATCCTTGCCAGTCCGTCTCTCTAGGATTCCGGAATTTTTCCACCGTCAATGGTGGTGATACAAGTTCGAATCTTATGTGCCACACATTGGCCCTTCTGATACATGTCATTTGGTTATGTTGCTGTGTGCTTTGTTACTACACAGGGTTAGGTCTAATACTTCCTCTCTTACTGCAGTAACAAAGGTGGGTTCCTTACCTATATTGGCAAATTGTAACCCTTCCTCTAGAATGAAGTCTAATAAAGACTCACCTCTATTGTTGACGTCTTTGCTTTCCCACACTGTGTGGTGAGCGTCAATCACCAGCCGGAGATTCCTTATTCCGCAGTAGGTGATAACTTTCCTCAGGAACTGCGGCGGACATTCTTTGTCTTCGCCGGGAAAGTAGGCGGAGCACACCACCCAGGTCCTTGCTCCGTTCTCCGTAGTTGCCGTTAGGACAGCTGTAACACAGTCATCGGAGCAGAGCTCCTGAATTAGCGTGCAGCTAACCTTATTACTATATACTATACATGCTCGCGGTCTTAGGGCCTTGGTGTAGTATAGCAGCTTACCTCGTTGAGGCGGTAAGCCGCGGACGACTCCGGCGTTTATCCAGGGTTCCTGCAGGAGGGCTAGATGGATGTCCCCCCTGTCGAACCCCCTACACACTATGGCTGATGCAGCCTTTGTGTGGTGGAGGTTCACCTGTAGAACCCTGATCCCCTCCACTATGATTGAGGGGATTTTGGAGGACTCTTTGGCCCTTCCTTTTGTTTTTCCTCTTCCGTTACTATTGGAACAGAGTCCTGCTGCGAGGCTTTCGAGAGCCTAAGTAGTGGTCTTGTATCTTCTACAGGAGGGGTTGGCGTAGGAGTGGCCTCTGGTTCCTTTTTCCTTCCCGTGCCCTTTTTGCCTTTTCCAGCAGACTAGTTTTGTCCGTTGGGGGCTCTTTAGTTGTCCTCTTTTCGGGCTGGCTTTTCTCGGTTGTTGTGGTAGAGGAGGAGGCCGTTGCGATGACTTCACCCTTCCTCGTCTCTTCCTCCCCAGACTTTTTGTCTTCCCTGACACGAAACTTAATTCGTCCCATGCCAAAATAAGGGGCCATTTCGACCTTCCTTATATGCTGAAGAGATTCTTAATCCATGGCAAATGTCCAAACCTGGCCTTTTGGCATCGCACCGTCCAGAGATGTGCCTTCAGACCGTGGTTCTCAACCCTCAGCCTGGCCACAATCTGCCTTTGTGAGGGTCTTTCGCCATCATGGTCGTCCGGCACATACACTGTGCATGAAACCGGCTTTGGGATCTTCCCTCCCACCAGAGTCTTGAGGACAGCGCCCTCCCAAGGTCTCAAGGTGGGGACGATTTCCTCCAGCCATCCCGCGCTGCCTTCGTCGGTGCAGGTCATCAAAATGTACCCTGGCCTAAAGGTGCACTTTTCAAAGCGTACCTGTAAATCTTCGGGATCCGTTTCTTCCAGCTCTCGCATGATGGCTTTTTGGACAGCTTCAAGCTTTTCCTTTGCCATCTGAGTCGTGGGGTAACCTTCCTCCACTACCGCTACCTTCACCGCAGACATGGCTTTGCTGTAGGACATTTGCCCTACTTTAGCCTTTTTTGCCTTCGGCTTGACAGTGGGTGGAGTGGTTCCCTCTGATCTTTGCCTTTTCTTTGGCTGGTTTGCTTCCGTCGATGTCTTTGCGGTAGTGGCCTTCAGGAAATTTTTGATGACCTGCCTTTTGGCATCGATGTAGTTCTTGCCTTGTTTCGTGAGTTTCTGGACCTTTGCCCTTGAAGCTCCCGAAAGACAGGCAACCCTGACTTCATCGTCGGAGAGTAGGTCAACTTCCTCCAGGGAGTTGACTCTAATATTGCCCTAAGAGATTTCTGGCCAGTAGCGGCCTTTGAAGTCCCTTTGTCCAATTCCTGATCTTTTTCTTTTTGCTTTTTGTTGTCCATACTGTTCCCACGAGCAGCTAGGGAAAATGAGGTCCGTCCGACCAGTGCCCCGAATGGCCCGATAAGGCTGTGATACAAGGGGGTGTCACCTGGTGCCCCCAGGGGAACATTTATGACCGCACCACAAACCCTGCGGCCATTCAGTCCTCGGCACGTTACCTTACACCTTGACTTGGGTTATGGTCCCGTTACGGACCTGTAATAAACCAGGATTTCTCCTGGCCACTTTACTCTCGTTAGCCGTCATGACTAGGTCATGCCGTTGCCCAGGGTTCACCACGTGGAGGTGAGAAAAGCGTTGCGATTGCTTGTGAGCAAATCTGTTACCCTTAGAACTTTCTTATTTTTCATTATTTTAATTTTGTCCTCCCATTTCGTTTTCCTTAGTTTTATCACATTTTTCACATCTACTTCCTCTTTTATTACTAATTTAATAAATGCTTTCGTGTCGCTCGTAATTTCCACTCCTTCTGTCTTTTCACTTTGCCATCCCTTGATTATTATATTATTCCTCCTTCTCCTTTTCTCTTCTCTCTCTTGTGTTCCCTCCAAAACCTCTATCCTCTCTTCAAGCTGCCATTCCTCCTCCTTCCTTTTCGACTCTTCTCTTAATCGTTTTATCTCTTCCTTAAGTCCCTTGTTTTCCTCTCTTATTGTTTTTATTTCATTTTGTATCTCTTTTTTTATTACTGTCCCCATCTCTTGTTCTTCCTGCCCTTCCGATGTCTTCTTTTCCGGTGTTCTTTCGACTTTTTATAAATTTTCCTAATCAGCAACAAAAAGGTAGTTAACAATTTACTCTCTAATAAGCAAAATGACTTAATTTAATTGCTTAAAATATATTTAAGGGTGTCTTGACCTTTATTCCGAGAAATACACACCGTCCAAGAATTATCACATGTAAAATTACTCATTAAATAATGAATCCATTAATTTTGGTTTGTGCCTCATGTTGCTGAGAGTCCAATGGAGGGGGGGACATGACGCATTTTCGTTACGTGACGATTTCTAGCAACTCACACCCACGCACAATCGATGTGACATCGCATTAACCTTGTTTACAAGTAGGTACAAATTTAAACTAAACTCAACCGCAATGGATGAGATGTTAAATTGTATTCCTTCAACATTCTTAATACAGTATCGGATGAAATTACGGTTCCATGAACATCTGCCTAGTCAAAGCTGTTGTAGGAAGTGTCCGTTCTCGCAGAATTTGTAGTCGAAGAAATCGGTCTTCCACTTCTTTTGGTACCCCTCGTCTGCCTTGCCCGGGTCTTCTTGAGTAAGGGCCAGTTTCCCTGAATGTTTGTACCGGATGCTGCGTCCATCATTAGGTAGAGCAACAGCTTCAGCGGCTCCTTCAGGAGTCATCACACAATAAAACGCCTTCACAACAATTACTTCTTTCGAACAGCCAAAGAAACACACCAGAAACAGCTGTCAAAACGAATTTGAGGGCTTTTTAAAACAAATAAAACCTTGCCGATTGAAAGCAACCTAAAACATTGGTTCAAAAACTAATCCTCGTGATAAGGGAAATCTCAAAAAATGTGAACATTTCTTGCAATTGTGTACATATGTGTATCTCTACAGACAAATATAAATGTCCGGTTAATTTTGCGGTTGAGTGTAGTTTACACCTTTTCATGATTATTTATGCTACGCCACTGGTTTCTCGAGCTCGTAGATGTTGCGGCGGAATGTGAGTTGTTCATGAATGAATGTATATTTCTTAGGTCTACTATGTTATTATTCCTGACCTCACGAATATAATCTTTATAGTTCGACACTGTCAGAATTTTCAAATTTTCGCTTGTGTAAACACTCTCCTGTCAGGCAATAAGAAAATGTCAGATAAACGTCACACAATTTTTATGGATTTAAGCAATTTAAAGACTTGCCGCGGTTATGTAGAACTATAAAACGTTGTATTACACTCATTCCTGTGTAAATTTGGGTGCTTTCGAGCATTCGAGGCTTAAAAAAAAAAATAAAAAAAAATTACATCACATAGTGCGCCTAATTATGACAAACCCATCGTCTATTCGTCAATTCACCGAGTGACGAATGCAGCGGAAAAGTCTCGTTTCTAGACGCAAACAAGAGCGCCAATGATATCATCCGAGATGATTGTCCCAATAAACGTTCCATCCAATTAACCCACGCGTAATTCTCCACATGCATGCTCTCGTTGCCCGCCGGCACAGAATTTACTTTTTAAACCTTTCGCCTGAAGAGCCCGCAAGTCGGTCGTGAGTGGGCCAAGGATGGTGATCTTCGATGTCGTAAACGATCATTATTTTTTAATAAGTCAGTTGGGAGCACGTCGAGATAAAGTACGTCCGAGGTCTGGGACTCGAGTAAATACCTGCTCGAGGCCACGGCGAAAAATTTCGTACACATTATTTTCGTGCCCTCGAGGACTTCTCCGGTAAATACCCACATGACGTTTTCAATTTGCCTGCTTTATCTGTTTAACGTGCTTTTACGGACGAGTGAGGCGCTCGGAAGGAGGAGCCCCGCAGGAGCGGTGCACCGGGAGACTCTCTTCCTCGATCGACTTTACGTCGTTACGTTCCCGTTACCCGGACCTGAAATTAATTCTTCCCCGATGATCAAACGATACAGTTCATAAATCTAGAGAAATGTATTAGCGAGGTGAACGAGGTAGGTATCTCAAGTGTTTTTGAAATTTTAATGGACCGCGATCGAGAAAGTTCTTTACTTAGTATTACCGAGTAATTGACGTACCTACACCTACTGTTGGTTGAGAGAGCAAACAACGAATAATTAATTTACTTGTTGAGTGTTTCGCCCTTTCTGTTTCCTTCCCTCGGGCGGATGTCAAGAAAATTCCTTTTCTTTGGCGGAATGTGAGTGCGTCTTCAGATTTAGAGTTAAAATAAGGACCGGTTGTACAAAATTTTGGTCAATCAGTGGTTAGATCCAAAAGGCTTGTTTTTAATGAAAGACATTGATAAAATGCACCAGTAGATTTATTTTCATTTTCGTTTCGGCTCAAACCAGTCCATTACAGTCACCGACTTGAACCAACGTAGGTGGTTTGACTAAGAAACTGGCGAACTGGAGGCAAGAAGCACGTTGATGCATGCACGAAATCGGTTAATACATACCACTAGAATTTTGAGTGACGGGCTAGTATATCACTAGTATAAACAAACAAAAACTATACATAATAATTGTAAAATGTAGGAAAACGAAACACAGGATCATGAAGTGCAAAAGAATTTCTGAAATGTGAAATATGAAAAAAATGTAAAATTTTGAATATGAAACGTGCAATTTGAGATGGAAATTACGAAATACAATGAAATGCGAAACATGAAATACGAAGTCCACAATATTACAAAAAAAAAACATGAATTCGGCGATATTTTCCAAATCTACATAAAATACTCTTGATTTGGAAAATATCGAATTCATGCTTTTTTTTCTAGAAAAGAATCGATGAAAGTTGGTCTGGATAGAGAATTGAACAAGCTTTAGAATGATGTATCGCACGACCATCCATGCCATTTATTTTTTTTAAGGGTGTGGCCCCCCTGGCTAAAGGGGTGAGATCAAAGACTTGAAAGTTTCGTACAACTTGGTCCCCCTCGATAACAAAATTGACCTGTTCGAGCGTTTTCTTCTGAGTCTATCGAAATTGTAATTGTTGGGGAGTACAAATTTTAGTTGGGACACCAGGTATATACAAACATTGTATTTTGTGCAATGTTTAAGGTGACATTCATTGTTTTCTCCCAAAATAGGGAGTGGTAACGTAAGATTTTTCGGTTTAACTTTGCCATTTTTTAATCTGTTTTTGTGCCAATTAAACTAATGTATTTTCAGTATCGATATGTTTTTGCGACTTTTGAAACATTAAAATTCAGTTTTCTCAAAACTAGCACCCTTCAAATAGAGAAATGTACAGGGTCATAATAAATGATCCATAGATCCAGTAGGCTTTGTACGTTAAAATTCTCCATTTCAACACATGTAAATTTTGTTTTCCACAGGTAACATGATGTACCATTTAGGAAGGCCCGACACAACATGAAATATGTATATATAATAACACGTGCATAAAAAATGCATAAACACGAAACAGAAATATATAACATGAAATATGAATAATTTGCTGACCCGACAGACGGAAACAGCGAAACAAGAGATCAGATTTTTATCCCGTTTTGTTTTTCTTTTTTCAGCTGAAAACAAATTAAATGATTTCCATTATTTCCATCCCGGGAGCATAACGACCAAAACAAAAAAATAATAAAAAAGAAAGAATTCCGTCATTCCTCTGTAATAATTGTTTCGAATCTTATTTTCCTGAAAACTTTTTTCATGACCATAACGAACAAAACAAAAAAGAATTACGCATATTCATCGTTCAAATCGAGTTATGTTCTCGAGTTCATACAAAAATCCTATTGAGAAAACTACTCAGTTTTTCCGAAATTTATTTGAACTAATACGAATATGAAGAACAAAATTAGCCAAATCGGTCCAGACGTTCTCAAGTGATTTGCTTACCAACGGACAGCATTTCATTTTTATTATACAGGCTGTGAACTAAAATTTGTCCCCCCAAAAATTCCAATTTTAGTTAGGACACCCTGTATAGATGTAATGTAAATCCATGTATCAACTTGATTTTTAGACTCGACCTATGTGCTCCTGTCGGCCTTTCTTTTTGTTTCTTCTCTTTTATTGTATTTTGATCTCCTTATTGTATATTAATTTTGTCTTTTATTTTTGTCTGATCTTTTTGTTTTGTTTCACTATATGATCTTGATCTTTTTGGTTCTTGGGTCCCTTTGGTCACTTTAGTTTTTTAGTCTCCCTTGTCCGTTTCGTCTCTTTGATCTCGTTCTGATTGCATTGGTGTTTGTAGCGTCTTTCTTTTTAGTAGATTTTGTCTCTTATATCCCTTTTATTTTTTTCATTTCTGTAGTCTCAATGCTCTCGTTGATGTATCTTTCGTCATTTTTTTTATTTGTCTTTTTGTCTCTTATTGGCCTGTTTGACTCCTTTCTCTCTTTTGGTTCTATTGATTTTTTTGCCTCTTGCTTTATCTTTTTCCGGTTTTATCCCTTTTTTCTTTTTGTCTCTTGAATCTCATTGGATTCTTTGGTCCTTTTCTTTTATTTTTCTAGTTTGGGTTTTTTTCTCTTTTGCATGTTTACCTTTTTACTCTCTTTAGTCTCGCTCGTTTTAAATTTTTATTCTCTTTAATCTGTTTCTCATCTTTTTGATTTATTTGATCTCTCTAGCCTTTTATATCGTCCATTTAGTCCTTTAAGTTACTGTGCTGTTTTTGTCTGTCTGGTCTCATTGGTTTCTTGTGTCTCTTTTCTTTTTTTTTGACTATTTGATATGTGGCATCTGTTGGTATCTATCTCTTTGGTGTATTTTGTTTCTTTATTCTGTTCAATCTATTTTGTTTCTTTAGTCTCTTTGATCTCCTTGATCTCTGTGGTCGGTTTAGTCCATGTTGTCTCTTTTGTCATGTTGCCTATTTTTTGTATTTTGTGTCTTTTTACTCTCTTTGTGCCCTTTACTTATTTATCTATTTCTTAAATATTTTTGTCCGTTTTGTTTTTTAGTCACCTTAGTTTTCTTGGTCTTTTTGGTTTCTCTGGTCTTTGTCTCGATGGTTTCTTTCGTCTCTTTGCCATGTCTTTGGTATCTTTGCCTGTTGAGTCTCTCTCAGTCTTTTTGATTTCTTTAGTCTATTTAACTTCTTTAGTCTCTTTAGCCTCATTAGTTTCTTTAGTGTCTGTAGTATCTTTAATCTCGTTAGTTTTTAATTTAATGTTTAAGTTAATTAAATTTTCTCGTGTAGGTCGCAGCTCTGCAGATAAATGTTCAAGAGCTTGACCTTCCAAGGTTTTTAGATATTTAACTTTCAAATTTCCAGTTTTTGAGGTTTTAAAACTTTCATGTTTTCATGTTTTCAGGTTTTCAGAATTCTTATATTTTTAGATCTTGAGGCTTTCAGATTTTCAGTGTCTTGATTTCTCAGACTTCCGAATGAAACGTTTAAGATTCTCAAGTGACGAAGTTTGCAGAATTTCAGAAAACCGTTGTTCTTGTTAAGAATAAGCACAATGCCAAACATACATGTCGGAGATTGACCCTCCCCCTCTATGCTGGCCCACCACGCACTTTAGTCATAACAATAACAACAAAAACCGAGAGGTATTGCGAAACAGGTGATCCCGGGTGCACGTCCCTCGTGACTGTGCCCGTGACTCTGTCCGTTGCGTCAGGTGATCTTCCCAGCACTCCCCGATTTCACCCAAGTGTATGCAACCAACTTGACGTTTCACAATATCCCGACATATAAAACTTTACCGACTTTGATTAACATTATACCAAGGCTGAAACTACGTGCAAATAATCTAAGTACTTGTTTGACAGTATTTTTTGTTTTTATGTCACAAATGTCCGGTCGAAATTTCGATTACTAAGTTACCCTCTCATCGTGCACCCAGCGAATACGGAAGAACTGAGAAACTGAAAACCTGAGAATCTGAAAAATTAATTCCTTCGAGTCGAAGAAGTTGAGAACGTAATAAACCTGAAAACCTTTGTGAACGTAAGCCTGAAAGACCAGAGTGTTAAACTTGAGCAATTTGAAACCTGAAAAATTAAAAATGAGTTGGAAAACCTAAAAACGGGAATTTGAAAAACTATACACATCAAGAACATGAAATCCTGAATGACGTCATCGAAGCAACAGATAAGATTTTTCTCCAGAACTTCCCGTTTTGTTTTTCTTTTCTCAACTGAAAAATGAAATGATTTCCATTATTTCCATCCCGGGAGCATAACGACCAAAACAAAAAAAGAATAAAAAAGAAAGAATTCCGTCATTCCTTTGTAATTGTCTGGAATCTTATTTTCCTGAAAACTTTTTCCATGACCATAACGAACAAAACAAAAAAGAATTACGCATATCCATCGTTCGAATCGTGAGTTGTTCTCGAGTTCATACAAAAATTCTATTGAGAAAACCACTTTCAGTTTTCCCGGAATTTTCCAATTTTTCTGGTAACTTTTCCAATTTTTCTTGCCACAAAAACTTATTTGGACTAATACGAATATGAAGAACAAAATTAGCCAAATCGGTCCAGACGTTCTCAAGTGATGTGCTTACCAACGGACATCATTTAATTTTTATTATACAGGCTGTGAATTAAATTTATCCCTCCAAAAATTCCAATTTTAGTTAGGAGACTCTGTATATTTTTAGACTCGACCTATATGGCCCTGTCGGCCTTTTGTTTTTGTTTCTTCTCTTTTATTGTATTTTGATCTCCTTATTGTATATTAATTTAGTCTCTTTTTTTGTCTTTTATTTTTGTCTCATCTTTTTTGTTTTGTTTCACTTTATGATCTTGATCTTTTTGGTTCTTGGGTCCCTTTGCTCACTTTAGTTTTTTAGTCTCCTTTGTCCGTTTCGTCTCTTTGATCTCGTTCTGATTGCATTGGTGTTTGTAGCGTCTTTCTTTTTAGTAGATTTTGTCTCTTATATCCCTTTTATTTTTTTCATTTCTGTAGTCTCATTTCTTTTTGTCTCTTATTGGTCTATTTGTCTCCTTTCTCTCTTTTGGTTCTACTGATTGTTTTGCCTCTTGCTTTACCTTTTTCCGGTTTTATGCCTTTTTTTCTTTTTGTCTCTTGAATCTCATTGGATTGTTTGGTCCTTTTGTTTTATTTTTCTAATTTGGCTTTTTTTCTCTTTTGCGTGTTTACGTTTTTACTCTCTTTAGTCTCGCTAGTTTAAAGTTTTTATTCTCTTTAGTCTGTTTCTCATATTTTTGATATATTTGATCTCTCTAGCCTTTTATATCGTCCCTTTAGTGCTCTTTTTGTCTCTCTGGTCTCATTAGTCTCTTGTGTCTCTTTTCTTTTTTTTTGACTATTTGATGTGTAGTATCTGTTGGTATCTATCTCTTTGGTGTATTTTGTTTCTTTATTCTGTTCAATCTGTTTTATTTCTTTAGTCTCTTTGATCTCCTTGATCGCTTTAGTCCATGTTGTCTCTTTTGTCATGTTGCCTATTTTTTGTCTTTTGTGTCTTTTTACTCTCCTTGTCCCTTTTACTTTTTTGTGTTTTCTATTTCTTACATATTTTTGTCCGTTTTGTTTCTTTAGTCGCCTTAGTTTTCTTGGTCTTTTTGGTTTCTCTGATCCCTCTGGTCTTTTAGTATTTTTAGTCACTTTGCTCTTTTTGATCTTCATGGTCTCTCTGGCCTTTGTCTCGATGGTTTCTTTCGTCTCTTTGTCCTGTCTTTGGTATCTTTGCCTGTTGAGTCTCTCTCAGTCTTTTTGATCTCTTTAGTCTATTTAGCTTCTTTAGTCTCTTTAGGCTCATTAGTTTCTTTAGTGTTTGTAGTCTCTCTAATCTCTTTTGTTTTTAATTAATTAAAATTTTCCCGAGTAGGTCGCAGCTCTGCAGATAAATGTTCAAAAGCTTGACCTTCCAAGGTTTTTAGATATTTAACTTTCAAATTTCCAGTTTTTAAGGTTTCAAAACTTTCATGTTTTCAGGATTTCAGCTTTTCAGAATTCATATATTTTTAGATCTTGAGGCTTTCAGATTTTCAGTGTCTTGACTTCCGAATGAAACGTTTCACCTTTTCCTTTCCAGGTTTTCAATTGAATCTTATTATTCTCAAGTGACGAAGTTTGCAGAATTTTAGAAAACTGTTGTTCTTGTTAAAAATAAGCACAATGCCAAACATATAAAACTTTACCTACTTTGATTAACATTATACCAAGGCTGAAACTACGTGCAAATAGTATAAGTACTTGTTTGACAGTATTTTTTATATTTTATGTCCGATCGAAATTTTGATTACTAAATTACCCTCTCATCGTGCCCTCAGCGAATACAGAAAAACTGAGAGACTGAAAACCTGAGAATCTGAAAAATTAATTCCTTCGAGTCGAAGAAGTTGAGAACGTAATAAACCTGAAAACCTGAAGCCTGAAAGACCAAAGTGTTAAACTTGAGCAATTTGAAGCCTGAAAAATTAAAAATGAGTTGGAAAACCTAAAAACAGAAATTTGAAAAACTATACACATCAAGAACATGAAATCCTGAATGACGTCATCGAAGCAACAGATAAAATTTTTCTCCAGAACTTCTCGTTTTGTTTTTCTTTTCTCAACTGAAAACATGAAATGATTTCCATTATTTCCATCTCGGGAGCATAACGACCAAAACAAAAAAAGAATTAAAAAGAAAGAATTCCGTCATTCCTCTGTAATAATTGTTTCGAATCTTATTTTCCTGAAAACTTTTTCATGGCCATAACGAACAAAACAAAAAAGAATTACGCATATCCATCGTTCAAATCGAGTTATGTTCTCGAGTTCATACAAAAATCCTATTGAGAAAACCACTCAGTTTTTCCGAAATTTTTCAATTTTCCGGGTAACTTTTCCAATTTTTCTTGCCACAAAAACTTATTTGAACTAATACGAATATGAAGAACAAAATTAGCCAAATCGGTCCAGACGTTCTCAAGTGATTTGCTTACCAACGGACAGCATTTCATTTTTATTATACAGGCTGTGAACTAAAATTTGTCCCCCCAAAAATTCCAATTTTAGTTAGGACACCCTGTATAGATGTAATGTAAATCCATGTATCAACTTGATTTTTATACTGTGCTCCTGTCGGCCTTTCTTTTCCTATTAGTCTCTTTGTTTCTTCTCTTTTATTGTATTTTGATCTCCCTATTGTATATTTCTCTTTCTTCTGTGTTGTCTAATTTTTTTTTTTGTCTTTTATTTTTGTCTGATCTTTTTTGTGTTGTTTCACTCTAAGATCTCCTTGTTCTTTTTGGTTCTTGGGTCCCTTTTCTCACTTTAGTTTTTTAGTCTAATTCGCCATTTCGTCTCTTTGGTCTCGTTCTAATTGCATTAGCCTTTGTAGCTTCTTTCTTTTTAGTAGATTTTGTCTCTTATATCCTGTTGAGAAATATTTGCAGTGGCCGTCGCGTCGGCCAGTTGGAAAACCTAAAGGGTCGTAAAACCCTTACCCGACTCAAGCCCGCCATCAGTCTAAATCCAAATCTCAATCCGACAACACTCTCTAGTCAACAGCCGCAAGGGCACAATTCAAAATCAAAAATCAGGACACGGTTCCTTTATTCAAAATCAAACTAAAACGGGAGAAGAAACGTTCACTATCAATCACAAATTCAAATCAACGGTCCTTCGAGCAACAATTCCACTTCCAAAACGACTAGACCTTCAGGCCTTTCTCGAATAAATCTGCCCCACTTCATCAATTGGTCCATTTGAGCCGGATATTAAATCAGTGAAAACAAAATCGAAGTTCGTGAGTGAATACCAATCAGGACCCGATTAACTGAAGCAGGCATCATAACCAATCCAGAGCCGTTCAGTTGATTCAGGCGATCTATTCAGACCCGTTCAGCTGATCCAGGCGTTTGACCACTTCAGTACATATCCCTTTTATTTTTTTCGTCTCTGTAGCCTCATTGCTCTCGTTGTTGTATCATTCGTCATTTTTCTTTATTTATCTTTTTGTCTCTTATTGGTCTGTTTCCTTTCTCTCTTTTAACTCTACTGATTGTTTTGCCTCTTGCTTTACGTTTTTCCGGTTTTATATCTTTTTTCTTTTTGTCTCTTGAATTTCATTGGATTCTTTTGTCCTTTTGTTTTATTTTTATAGTTAGTCTTTTGCATGTTTACCTTTTTACTCTCTTTAGTCTCGCTCGTTTTATGTTTTTATCCTCTTTAGTTTGTTTCTCATCTTTTTGATTTATTTGATCTCTCTAGCCTTTTACATCGTCCCTCTAGTCCTCTTTTTGTCTCTCTGGTCTTTTGTGTCTCTTTTTTTTTTTTGGACTATTTGATATGTGGCATCTGTTGGTATCTATATCTTTGGTGTATTTTGTTTCTTTATTCTGTTCAATCTGTTTTGTTTCTTTAGTCTCTTTGATCTTCTTGTTCTCTTTGGTCGGTTTAGCCCATGTTGCCTATTTTTTGTCTTTTTACTCTTCTTGTCCCCTTTAGTTTTTTGTGTTTTCTACTTACATATTTTTGTCCGTTTTGTTTCTTGGTCTTTTTGATTTCTCTGATCCCTCTGGTCTTTTAGTATTTTTAGTCACTTTGCCCTCTTTGATTTTGATGGTCTTTCTGGTCTTTGTCTCGATGGTTTCTTTGGTCTCTTTGGCCTGTCTTTGGTATCTTTGCCTGTTGAGTCCCTCTCAGTCTCTTTGATCTATTTAGTCTATTTAGCTCTTTTAGTCTTTTTAGCCTTATTAGTTTCTCTCTTTAGTTTTTGATTTCTTTAGTCCCTTTAGTATCTTTACTATTTTTAAATTAATTAAATTTTGTCGAGTAGGTCGCAGCTCTGCAGATAAATGTTCGAGAGCTTGACTTTCCAAGGTTTTTAGATATTTAACTTTCAAATTTCCAGTTGAAAACTTTCATTTTTAGGTTATCAGCTTTTCAGAATTCTTATATTTTTAGATCTTACGGCTTTCAGATTTTCAGTGTCTTGATTTCTCAGACTTCCGAATGAAACGTTTCACCGTTTCCTTTCCAGGATTTCAATTGGATCTTAAGATTCTCAAGTGACGAAGTTTGCAGATTTTTAGAAAACTGTTGTTCTTGTTAAAAATAAGCTCAATGCCAAATGTATAAAACTTTACCTACTTTGATTAACATTATACCAAGGCTGAAACTACGTGCAAATAGTTTAAGTACTTGTTTGACAGTATTTTTTATTTTGAAGTGAAAACTTCTTTAGCGGCTGTGAGCAGTTTTTAGGATGGGTAAAAAGTGTTAAAGTCGCGTCAGGACACGTGGCCTGATCGAAAATTGGTAAGACGGGGGGAGGGTAAACCGCCGTGCCGGCGCGGCGTATTAGAGGAGGTAATATTCCCTTCTCTTTGTTCCGAGTTTCAGAAGAAATAATCGTCCAGCGGGAGGAGTAGCTATTTATCAAAATATGAACACAGTTCATTATTGCACAAATTATATGGATGTGCATGCGAAATACACCAGCATGTTTAATGCTAATGTTTCTGATATCGGCGATATGTGTATAAGTCGTTGCCACTCTGGTGATAATCAGTTCATTATTATGGTTCCGTTTACATTTCTCCAGATAAGTCATTGCGTGCTATACGAGACTTCTTGTATGAAAATGTATTCATTTATTCTCATGACGCATCTGCATTGCTTCAAAAAAAATGGGAAAAGCTTTGATGATTTGCCAATGATTTTGAGTGGAGATTTCAACATAAAGTTTGCAGACGATAAAAATCAACTATTAATTGAATTTTTAAATAATGAATTTGGTTTAACGATGTCAAATGATCGCAATCTTAGCACAACGAAATACAAAACTACTATTGATGCGGTTTTTATTAGACATTTAAAAAGATCAAGATTGTTCGTTTCTTACTTCAACTACCATAAACCTATTGTATCAGTTTTAGAGATTGGCGATGATGATGCTGGTAATGATGATGGTGAAAGAGTCGTTGAAATTATGGATGTAAAATAATTATTGTAATAGTTCTGAAGTGTTAAATTTTTAATGTAATATAAATTGTCATGTTTGTGTACGATAGCGCAATAAATAAATATTGTATTTTACCACATAAATGATAGTACTAGCAACAAAGCAATTTGTGCAAAATTATTGCCTAACCATTCCAAAATATTAAAAAATACACGTTAGTGTTCAAGTTTTCACTTCTGCCGGCACTCCCGGAATGCAACCCGTTGTTCCTTTATGTCACAAATGTCTAGTCGAAAGTTCGATTAGTAAGTTACCCTCTCATCGTGCACCCAGCGAATACGGAAGAACTGAGAATCTGAAAAATTAATTCCTTCGAGTCGAAGAAGTTGAGAACGTAATAACCTGAAAACATTTATGACCGTAAGCCTGAAAGACCAGAGTGTAAAACTTGAGAAATTTGAAACCTCTAAAAGTTCGAAAATCTGAAACATTAAAAAAGAGTTGGAACCTAAACACGGGAATTTAAAAAACTATAAACCTCAAGAACATGGAAACCTGAATGACGTCATCGGTGACTACACCCTGCTCGAGATGGTCTGAGATCGTCTTCTAGAGAACTCGATACCTAACTCTTTCGGAATGATGTCATCAATAGAAGATCCTAGAATCGCATAGAACGGTGTGAGACGGACAGCACCGTTATCTGTCCAAAATGCGATGTGTACGAGCTGTGTCGCTAAAGGTGTAATTTATTGTAGCGTTTCTGGGTTCCGATTATTTATTTATTTGAAAACTATGTACAAATTCGTTATACTTATAATATTACACTATTTTACACTATTTACAATTTACTACAACACCGGCTCGTATTATTTATTTACACATCGCGCGGCATCCGGATAGATAAAAGCAACTGTCCGACTCGACCCACTGATCTTCGACTGACTAGACTCGATGATACGACTACACTCACTAGACTCCCGCTGGAACATCCTCTCATAAATATACCGGCGCCTAAATGCTTCTATGTGCCTCCAGATAGTTCCATCGCGCTCTCGATGTGTACCGAATATTTCAAAAGATGATGTCATACTCGAGTACGTTGTAGTATAAATCCAGCATATTATAGTAGTTGATGACGCCGCTACAGCGATAAATCATCTCGGGTCCACGTCCCTTACATTATATAGAAATTACATAATGTAAATATAGTAATGTCAATAGACCACAAATGAAGTCTACATAGTGTGTAAATAAATAATGGAACACCTAAACGCAACAATAAGAACTTCCGAAATTGAAAGTTGAGAAATATTTGGCTGAATTTTCTAAAAAGATCTAGAAACTTAGGTTACCTATTACTGATACACATCCTTTACTCTTCACTCGATCTCATTGTCAGTATAATTGAAGATGTAAATTCAAAACTCGCTCTTTGATTTTTTTTAAATGGAGATACTGAAAAACTGTTTAGGGCTCTACTGATTTCTGAAATCAGCATTAGCTGGAAGTCGCTAGTCTATTCTTGATTATCGAGGTTAGTTCCAAGACTGTAGCGGTGAGAAATAAAATTGTCTGCTTGCAATAATAATTGGTAACAGAACTGACCCTATCGTTTCATAACGCAGTTTAAAAAAATTGCTTCTGTACTGTTTGCCAATGGATTACGGCCTTCCTCATACTTATAAAAGAAAATGTTAGTCATCCCTATTCAAGCAAAAAATATATACGGGGTGTATCAGAAATAGGTATCAAAATTTTAACCAGTATTAGAACTTGACAAGAGCAACAAAATTTCTATCTACAAGTTTTGCGAAAACCCACATTTTTTCGCATTTTTGCCCCTTCACAAATTCGCATTGACGAGAATTGAATTGCCCCTGAAATAATTGTAATATTGGTTGTTTGTTCCGAAATTGGTTGAGAAAAACATAGGTTAAATTTTCATTGGGCAATAGTGCGAGTTTGTGGCTTCTAAAAATTCCATCTCGTTAAACAAATTGAAATTTCTGTAAAATTTTTGAAAAAATCTGTAAAATCACCTTCCCCCTAATATTAATTTGATCACATTAATAAATGACCTCCCGTTACGGTGATTGACCTTTGCTGATAAAGAAACACTTTCGCTTATACCTGTGCTACGGTTAATTGTTTTTGCGATGTTTCCGCGGAAGGATATCCGTTTTCTGTCCCTGTGATAAACGAGCCGAAACACCTTCAGAGGCGTGCGGTAATTTTTGTGCAATTTTTTTTTTTTTCTCTACAACCATAGAGTTTATGACAAAAGCGTATTGATTTCGATTTGCTTAAATGTTTTCCAATTTCAGTTACAGAGGTATCTTGTAAAGTTAGAATTCCTTCTCAAAATCCACTCCGTTTGGTCGTCTGTCACTTATTTGCAGGTTCTGATATTTTCAGATTTCTATTGTGGGTTTGAGTCAAACACTTTTGGAACGTTCGAGGAGCTTTTTGCATATCCCAAAAATGCAATGAGCCGGTTTTATAACTCACTTCTAATATTCATATAATTTTGATTTATAATTGTTTCCTTAGTAATTATCTTGTCAGCTAGAATATCAAGGTGATTGTGTTCAACGAATCAACACTGGACATAGAAGATTATTTTACCTGGTGTGGTATTATCAAAGATTTACAGCCTTCATGGCTCCGCTACAAACAATGAGTAGTAAATCTTAAACTACTAAAAAAGATCCGTGACCAAAATTTAGGACTAATAACCCCACCTTACATTTTGGAAAGAGAGAACGTCTCAGTCATCGCCTCGCCCGTCTAGACGTACCGCTCCCTTAATATAAAACCATCCTGACGTTTTCGACAACAGTGGCAGCGTAATCAAATCCACATTATCTTCGTCATCCCTCATCATCCCCCATGTTAATGTTTAATGATCTAGTGAGTATTCTCTCAGGACACGCCAAATTTATTGGTGTTGTTCACCTGTGAATGATTAGACGCAAATTCGAACAAATTTGGCAGGTATACAAACATGGGGGCTTAAAACTGTTCATCAATTAAAACAATGCGATTACGCGCCATGCGGGTGCACGTAGTAAGGTCAATATGTGTTATTAGCACTCGATTGACCTGACGACCTGAGGTTACTCATCGCTTCTTTATAGGTTTTAATTGCTGCAGTCATACTTCAAGTGTTGTTGTGCCATTTATCCTAATAAAGTTAATTCCATTATGGCGGATCTTGCTGTTTTCCGATGGTCCCTGGAGGCTCGTAAGCTGTCTTCCGCTAATCGCCAGTATGAACGATTATAAATGATAATGCAAAAAAGTCGCCGGAATATTAAACAGTGAAGTTGGAGGTGGAAGTTGAATAAACTGGTAGCGGGTACACTGGTGCTTTTCAGTGTTTATGTACGGAAAGGAAGCGAAAGTTACACTGTCGATTTATGCTTTTCCTTCAAGTTGCTATGAATTAAACGATCAAACGAACTTACCTGTGAAGTTCGATCGTAATTATATGAGGCATCCATTCCGAAGATATCACTGAGATAATAACAACGTAGTACGGTCCTGTGCTACTTCGGTCACAATGTTTAAAGCGCATTTCCCCTTCCCTGCTGTCCTGGCCATTCGAGTCATTGTTTGAAAGTATATGAGTTTTATTTGCGACTGGGGTTGCGGGAAGGGTGGGATGTGATATCTTCGGAATGGATGCCTCATATAATTACGATCGAACTTCACAGGTAAGTTCGTTTGATCGTTTAATTATATTTCGGCATCCATTCCTTCAGATATCACTGAGATAATAACAACGTAGATGTTTAAAGCTTACTTGCCAAATAAAACGGTCCATTGAAAAGGTTCTTGGCCATGGTTTTAAAAAACCGGGAACCAAGAAAAGTGAATAAGAAAATAAATGAAATTAAAATATACTCTCGCCGTTCAGACGAAGACGAACTTCAAAATGGTGGTTGCATAATGACGGTTCGAGCAGAGGGCGATGTCCAGGGCGGGTCCACCCTGGATCAAATATCGACTGATGTACCCAGGCGACGAGCTGCCGAGGTGCTTGTATAACGGGCCGTGTCGAGTTAGGGTTGAACAGACCTATATAGACACCAGATTGAAGGAGAGATGGCTTTGCTCAACGGCTCAGAGTCTGTTTCGTGACTTCCTTGTAGGGTTTCCTATTTTGTATATAAAAGTCCTCGTTCTGATTTTAAGTACGTCATATCAATTAGCAACTAAGCCACTAACAAGTCTTGGGTTTTCTGGAAAAAATATTGGATTCAAGACTAGTTGATTTGGTCCCAAAGCGACGGCTAATTGATTCGAAGTGAGAATATGAACACCTTCGTCATGGCTAGCGAAGCCCGAGAGACGTATCAGGGAAATTGTTTCTAGTCGATGACCAATAGTCAGCAACAACAAGCTAACAAGCTTCCTGGGTAAATACGGCAAGGTGTAAGTCGATGTGTCTTACCAGAGCTGGAGCACCTGTTGTGGGTCCCAGGTTGTTGCATATCGAGGACGGGCAGAACGTAAACTCACCAGCCCCTTATGAAACGTCTGATGTTGTGATCTTCACGAATATGTCCTGGCAGGAGGAAAGATAGTGCCGAGCGATATGCATTAAAAAGGCCGTATCGCTGTTGTCCCTGACCCAAGAGGTGTTGGAAAGAAAACCGGACCTTCCAAAACCTTGCCTGCGAATGGTGAAATGCTTTGGGAGGAGTAAAAGTGCCAATTGGAAGACGAACTGTATTGTGAGTGTTACGGGAGCTAGAGAGGCGAGCATGGTCTCTATGACTCTCCAGGGGATGCCAAAGCGGCGGAAGGCTTCGTTGAGACACGTGTGGCCCCCAGGAAAATTTGTCGCCACAGTGGATGAAAATTGGTGAAAAGGACAAGTCGGGTTGTGTTCACCTGGAGGGAACACGATTGGAGTGCTAACAGAGACCTGGGTGAAAAAAGGGGGTACCAGGGTTGAGAGATTCAATAGGCGACAATAGGAATGCCCTCCCTCTGCTTGGTCGTGGAGAAATTTTTGTATTTTTGTATCTTTCATAAAGTAATACAAAAGGAAAAAATGGGTAAAAATAAAAATCGGCCCAGTCATATTTAAAGGCGTTGACGCCAAAGACGCCAGGGCACTAAGATGCGAACGAGTTGACGCTTGGTGCTACAAACTTTCCTGTGTATTGGACAATGGATTCACGATCGTTTGTTTTTGTTTTGTTTTGAAGTAAAACTTCTTTACGGACACTTGACTTGGGAAGCAAGCTGGTGAATCCCTTAAGAGGGGGTTACGAAAAGTGAAAAGTGCGATCGGGCGAAGCAAACGATTTTACATTAATTAATTCATATAATTTTTTTTTCTTTAACGGGATTCGAATCCACGTCTTTTAGGTTGTGGATCCAGCCTGCTCACCTGCTCACCACAGAGCCATTGGCCTGAGTCAATTTTGCCTGCAATTGCGCTACTTCTTAATCGCTACACATGATTGCCGACATTTCGCTGACGACAAACTGAAACATGCTTTATCCAATACTGTAGACGGTATTGATTCAGGATTGAGCTGTGGAACACCACGAGCGGTGTTTGAGACTTGATGTCAGCAAAACATTGAAGCCCTAAGCTTGTAAATCCAAAATATTTATGT
Source organism: Diaperis boleti (assembly GCA_963583935.1). Lineage (NCBI taxonomy): Eukaryota > Metazoa > Arthropoda > Insecta > Coleoptera > Tenebrionidae > Diaperis > Diaperis boleti. The sequence goes on from OY757242.1 coordinate 14,943,456, forward strand.
AAAAGCGATCGCTCAATATCCACCACGAATAAGGGCGTTTCCTGTTCCCAGCACCCCAAAGACAAATTTCCTATTTTTGGCACTAAAAACCTTATGTAGGTTCTGATGCCACCAACGGAGATCTGTCTTTCATCGTTATGACGAAACATGATGATTTTTTCATAGTTTAGAACAAAACCTAGAGACTACTAAATCGACAGTTCGAGAAAAACCTTCCTGGAACAATCGCCATAATTCGCCCCCAAGCTCAGGAAATCGTCCAGCCAGATAAAATTCCCTCGGATCGAAGTGTTTTAACTATGAGTTTTTCAACTTGGTGAAAACTAAAGGGGCCGAGACCTGTACAAAGGGGTAACAGGTGAACTGATAACGTTGGCCCTCGTGTTGGAAACGTAAAAATTTTGATCACTGGGACGGATTGAAATTAAAAAGTAGGCGTCCTTGAGGTCAATGGAAGCTCTAAACAGCTCTCAGAAATGAGACGCAGTGCAGTGCGAATATCGTCCATCTCAAAGTGCACGGTTTGAATGAACTTTTTTTTTTTTTTTAAAATTGGCCAGAAGGAGCTCCCCGTGATTCCTTGCTGGTCAGGTCCTATTCGTACATCATAGCCACTCCTCAAAACCATGAGGTTATTATTATTATTCAATTAAGGATGAAACGTTTTTTGCCTGATGATTTTTGGCGAGAAATGAGCTGGAAATCAATTGACCTGGCGCAGGAAAACAGGGATTAATGGCCCAATTGCTCTTAATTCCTCGACGCATTTGTGCATATGGGGAGCGTCCCTGGTCAAAAGCTGCGGCCGAGCCGGGGCGTGTTGTGTTGAAATTACTACAAATGGTAACTGTATCTAGCTCAAGCTGACAGAACCTGTGGTGATTTGTTGCCACGCAGAGTGAAAGATGTTAAGCGCCCCGCCAGGCTTACCTAGCGTCTCTGATGATAGCGCCGTTTCTCACGCCGATCTTCTCTCTACTCCCTCGACGGACGCGCCCGTGGAAGTTTCGTCTCCCTCTGAGCAGCCGGGTGATACCTGTTTAAAGGTCTTATTATGGTACGAGAGTAGGGTTGTGCCCCCCACTTCTTTCTTTTGCAAAACCTCTATTTGTCTGATACAGGCTTGAAAAGGTAGGAGCATTCTCCCTGGTTTCCAGATTTTTCCCCCCCAAATCTGGCCGGAATAAAATTTTCCAGAATGAATGCTCTCGAGCTGATGTCGTAAAATAATGTGAGAGGAGGCGGCCAGAGTCACCTAGGGGAGATTTTCTTCCCTAAGGCTTTGGAAGAGTTTCTGATTTCTCTATTATTAGTGAAATACCTTTTTCTAAGACGGACAGTGGTGCGCCTGTCGCAATTGAGCGGTAGCCGGTAGCGAGGAAAAACAGGACACCACACCCTGTTAAAGAATCGGGTGTCAGATAGCCGGAAGTGCTTTTGCATCTTTGACTAGGTGCAGGGCTGTTCTGGTTCGCCTCCTAGAATTCTTAGTATGTCATCCCCCAACTCAATGGAGACGAGATCGTCCTCGACGGCAGGCTGGGCGTCTCCTGCTGGCGGAGAGTCGGTGGGGTGGCGAGGAAGCCGCGTCGCTTCCTCGCGGGCCGCCATAATCGCTTCTGCACACTGTCGGTTTTCTCTGTCGCCGATCTATGTGCCGCCGCCCCCGACATGAACGTTGTCTCGAGTGTTGACCTCGCAATGCTACAGCTTGGAGATCGAGTGCGAACCGTGGAATCACGCCCATATAATGTTGGCGATGCCATCTGCGCCGTCCTTCTTTAACTTCTGAATTTCTCGATGAAAATGCCGCGACGAAACTTCAGAATGACGACCTGCTGGTCATTATCCTATGCTACTTTGAAAATTAGCTAAGATAGTACACATTCTAAGTTAGCGTGTATAAGAAATTGGTATAAATAAGGAGAATTTATTATACAAACCAGAACAGCTGTGGTGCGATGTGACTCACAGAAGCACAAAACTAACAATGACTCGAATGGCCAGGACAGCAGGGAAGGTGAAATGCGCTTTAAACATTGTGACCGAAGTAGCACAGGACCGTACTACGTTGTTATTATCTCAGTGATATCTGAAGGAATGGATGCCGAAATATAATCTATTTTTACGCCCATGGTTAAGAACTGTGGTTCTAGTTTGATGCGACGTGGACGAATTCAAATTTCGAGAATATTTTAGATTATGTAATAACTGTTTTTACAACAAGTTGCGAAATGGTACTGTTTTACGCACTAGACGTAAAGTTTGTCAAAAGAGCCCGCAGAGTGAGCTTTATTTCGCACCTGTAGCAAAAAAGTATTTCAAGTGACATATATTTTGTAAATTATTTTTTACTTACAATATCAGTGCCTGGAAATATACTTTGACGCACTCATATGTCATTTTTACGGAATAATATTTTGTGTCTAAAAACGTCATTTCAAATTTAAATGTCAATTGATAATTTTCTATTGTTGCTTTGACTATGGTGAAGTAATTGGTAGAGAAAGACCAAAAGTTTTGATTTTGGACATTGGCGCTTTTCCACTATGGGGGTAGAAGAGATGAAAAAAGAAACAGAAAAATAAGTAGTGGTAGCATTAATAAAGAAAGCAAGACTGAACACCTTGGCCGAAGATACTGACAAACATAGACAAAAATATGTATAAGGAAGGAAGACGAACCATGAAAACGATCTGTGCACATAAAAAACATAACGAGAAGAAAATAAAGGACATTGGAAATTCTTAAAAAGGAGGATCGATGTGCCGGAATTATTGAAAGATAGTCCTGATGGGACTATATAAAATATTGGCAGAAGCCACACTGCGAAGAACCACTTGGAGAGAATGTCAAAGATGGATTGATAATAACATTAATAAGATATCTTCTTGCCTTCCGGCTTTGAAATTTTTTTCCATACAATAATTTGTTACCCTATAAAAATTTAAAAATAAGGAAATAAAACTAACTTAAAACAATAACAATAGCTTATTTATTTATTTTTTCTGTTCCTTCTGTTTGTTTCTCTGTGTTCTTTCTTTTGTTTAATACTCCTTTCATCCAGCCTAGTCATTTGCCTTTTTCTCCTAACAGCACTTTCCAGACTTCTCTCTGTTCTCTCATCTCACTATGTGCTTTATCAGTTCTGCTCCTTCTCTGCATAATCTGCACACTCTCTCATCTCTCTCCCTCTCTCTTTCCAGTAGTTGTTTCCCCTTTCTTCGTTTCGACATCTAAACCATGCGATTATCGTTCTCACTATCCCTTCTCAAGTATGCCGGCAGGTTCACTGTTCACACCTACATTTGTTCCAGAATTTCTTCGCCTCTCTGTTTCCTCCACTGCGTAGCCGCTTCCCTTGTAATATATATTTTCTTCTATCTTTTCTTGGTAGTTGTTCTACTACCCCGTTTCTTTTCATTTCAGACTTTGTGATATTACGTCTTTTCTCGTTATTGCTCTCGTTAAAGGTGTAGGCCAGGTAATAATAATAATAATCATAATAAGATTTATTTCCCTGCCTTTCGACTTTGATAAGGGGTCCTATTCCCATACAATACTAAATAAATACATACTGAGAAAATAAAACTATAAATCATAAACATTAACAATAGCTAAATTAATTTTATTTTTTTCCATCTCTTACCTTCTTTTCTCTACATTCTTTCTTCTGTCTAAAACTCGTTTCATCCAGTCTAGTCCTTTCCCTTCTTCTCCTATCAGTACTTTCCAATCTTCTCTCTCTTCTCTCAGCTCCTCACATTCCTTTCATCATGTGCTTTATTGTTTCTGCTCCTTCTCTGAACAGTCCGCACACTCTCTCGTCTCTCTTTCCAGTATTTGTTTTCTCTTTCCTCGTTCCCACATCTTTTGCTATTAATTTTTTATTGTTCTTCTCGCTTTCCCTTCTCAGGTATGCCGGCAGTTCCTCCGTGATTTTCATTATACCTTGACTCATTTATCCTCGTTCTCCTTTCCTGCTTCTGTACGTCTCGGTCCACCTCAACTATCTCTCTTAGTACATTTACTCCATTGTTTCTTCGTCTACCTCCTCCACTGCATACGCGTATCTTTCGTAGTATTTTCCTCTCTCTTTTCCTGCTCTTTCCATCTTCCCATTCAATATCTCTTTCCAACACTCTTGCAAGATCTTACATTCCGTTCTTTCTCTTATTCTCTATTCAAATCTTACTGCTCTTTTTCTTGCTTCTACTCTTATCTTGTCTCTCTTTACTTCTTCCAGTACGATATATGCTGGCGTTTCCCTGTCCAATCCTAGTACCCATCTCCAGTACTTCGCTTGGATTGCTTCCAGGTTTTCTGCTCCGTACATCATGACACTCTGTACTAGCCTTTCATACATCAGTCCTCTGCTTCTTATATCTCGCCTATTCCCCATACTTGACCTACCACCCCGTTCGCTTTCCTTTCTCGTTCCTTTATATGACTTTTCTCGTTGTTAGTCTCGTTAAAGGTGTAACCCAAGTATTTAAATTTTTTTTACTTTTTCTAGTTCTTTTCCTTCCCACTTCCATTCCTTTTTCTTTCTTCTGCCTCATTTCTGAAAAATCATTATTTTTGTTTTCTCCACTTTTAATTCGAGCTTCTTTCTTTTCAGGTATCCTCCTAGGCATTTTATCATTCCCTTCATTTCTTTGGCCTCCCTTGCTATTAGCACCATATCATCGGCGTATTCTTTCTTCTGCCTCATTTCTGAAAAATCATCATTTTTGTTTTCTCCACTTTTAATTCGAGCTTCTTTCTTTTCAGGCATCTTCCTAGGCATTTTATCATTCACTTCATTTCTTTGGCCTCCCTTGCTATTAGCACCATATCATCGGCGTATGCCAACGTGTGCACTTTCGTGTTTCCTACCATCACTCCCCCTGCCTGTGCTAGTCTTATTTTTTCTTCCAGGTCGCTTATACAGGGTGTATATTAAACATTGGCCAAAAATCCAAGGGGCGACTCCCTGGGTTTTTTGAAGACTATATGGTCCTTTGTTGATTTTTGGAAGGCCGCTTAGTTTTAAAGATACAGTGCAATTACATTCTTTACAATATCAATATCTTATTACCTAAATATTACATGCAAAGTTTTCTTAATCTACAAAAACTGCTGAAAATGACTACCACCAGCTAGAATGCATGAATCTTCTCCTCATGGACTGACGTGCAACCAAACTAAATTGAGATGGTGCCACATCGTGCATACATCACATAGCATTTCTTATGTCTTCATCCAAAAACTGAGGTAGCAGTTGTTCTAAAAAGTTCAACGAAAACTGATGTTGAAAAGAGTTTTCAGCTACTTTATGAGGATGGGTACAACAAATTGTTTTTAAGGATTTTCCACACAATTTTTCTAGTAGAATTACCTGGATCTTCCTCCATGTTGTTTAAAAATGTTCCTGTCTCATGAAGATGTTGATGAATTCTTTGGAAGATTTTTCTGCCAGGAACGTTACGGTTAGGGAATCGTTCAATGTACAACCGCCCAGCCTCAACCACGCATTTCCATTAGCCATTCCATACATAAAATGCATGTCAGTCATTTCGGGGTTTGTATGGCGATTCATTATGGAGAGATTTATAACTCTCACAAACAATGAACAATGACAAATCGGAAAACCTATTTAAATAAAATCCATGAAGATCTGACTTTGTGAGCATTAGCTTGCTGTGAATACAGAGAATATCCGGTCTTAGCAATCGAAATAATTGATAACTTTAAAAATTTCAATTTTTTTTGTTAAAAAATATTTATCGCCCAGTATCTTCGAAACAAGGCGGTTTTTCGGAAATCACCACGGGGACGGAATAACCTTGGAAGGGCCTACGGAGTCGCCTCTTGCATTTTTGGCCAATGTTTAATATACACCCTGTATATGCCGCGAATAGACTGGGGCTGAGTGGGCATCCTTGTCTTACTCCTTTCGTCGTCCAGAATCTTTTACTCGTTTTCCCGTTTAGTTTTACTCTGTTTCCCGTTTCTAGGTAAATTTCCTCTATTCTACTCACCAGCTGCTCGTTGATTCCTTTCTCTCTTAGGTACTCCCATAATCTCTCTCTATTCACACTATCAAAACCCGCCTTCTGGTCTACAAACAGCGCGTATATCTTCCCTCCTTTCTTCGAGTTCTTTATTTATTAGATGTTTCGATGGTGCTTCTCCCTCTTCTAAAACCCGCTTATCCATCTGGTAACAACTCTTTCTCATCTAGTTCTTCCTTCAATTTCTCTTGTAGTATCATTGCGTAGATTTTGTACGCCATGCCCAGCAGACTTATTCCTCGGTAGTTCTCCACCTTTTCTCGTTTTTTTTTTGTGTGTGTATCGGACACATTAGCCCCATCCTCCATTGGCTTGGTAACCCCTTTCCTTGCCAGACGTCGTTTACTATCTCCCTCATTATCTCTATTATTTCTTCTGTTGCATAGATCCACGCTTCATTTTGCAGTTCATCTTCTCCCGCCGCTTTTCGTTTCTTCATTCTTCCTATCCCCCTCTTGATCATTTCCTTCGTAATCTCTTCCCCTTTATCTTGTTTTCTTGTTTCTTCTCCTTTTTGTCTTCTTTCCGTTTCGTCCGTTCCGTCTAGTAATTCTTTAAAGTATTCTCTCCATCTTCTATCCTTATCTTCTCGTCTGCCCTCTTTTTCACTTTTCGTTCTCTGTTTATGTATTTCCAGACTTCTTTTTCTGTGTTGATTGATCTAATTTCTTCTTCTTCTTCTCTTTTCTTTTTTTCCTTCTTCTTCTCACAAGTGTCTTTGTATTTCTTTAATTGCTTATGGTCTCTTCTAAAATTTGTTTTGTTTTACTTATCTCTTTACTGTACACTGTGATTATTTTAACTTTTTTTGTTCCTAGTTTTAGATTTCTTTCTGTTATTCCAGTTCTCTGTAGTTCTTGTTTCGTTTTTATTTTGTCCTCAATTTCTTTCCTTACTCCTGTGACGATGCCTCCTTTCGCTCGTCCTTTCTTGTTTTTCCTTTCTGCTGCTTGACATCTCCATACATAGTCCCTCGGCATTCTCTGTGCTATCTTCTTCCACTCCTTTTCATCTACCCACGTTTCTACCATTCCAATTACGTCAAATTCACTTATGTATTTCCAGAAGTCTTCTCCTTTGTTTCTTATCCCCGCTACATTAAAATATACCAATTTTATTCTTTCTTTTATTTTCTTCTGTTGCTTTCCCGTTGAATCATGTACCTTCTTTCTTTTTGCCTTCTGTCTGCTTTTTCTTTCCCGGTTTTTTCCTTTCTCCTTTAAAAATTTTCTAGTCGCTCGATGTTATCGTTCCATTTTCTCCAATTTCCCTCTACCTGCAGTTTCCTGTAGCTTACCCTTTTTTGTTTTCTCCACGTATAATTCTAGCCTCTTTCTTTTCAGCTATCTTCCTAAGCATCTTCAGATTCCCTTTATTTCTTAGGCCTCCTTCGATATTAGCACCATTTCATCCGCATATACCAGCGAGGGCATTTTCGTGTTTCCTACCACCAGTCTCTCTTCCTCCGCTAGTCTTAGTTTTTCTTCGAGGTCACTTATGTATGCCGCGAATAGATTTGGGGCTGAGTGGGCATTCTTGTCTTCCACCTTTCGTCGCCCAGAATCTTTCGTTAAATGGGAGAGTTCTCACTTACTTTTACTTTGCTTCCGTTTTAAGGTAGATTTCCTCTATTTTGTTCACCAAGTGTCGTTCTCTCTCATATGCTCCCATAATCTTTCTTACACTGTCGAAGGTCGTCTTCAGGTCTAACAACATACACCCTTTCTTATCGAGTTCTTTATCTATTAGGTGTTTCAAAATATACACGTTGTCGATGGTGCTTCTCCCTTTTCTGAAGCCCTGTTGTCCATCTGGTAACACTTCTTTCTGTATGCCATGTTCAGCAAACTAAGGGCCCTATTGTTGAACATGTGAGTGCGTGAGTGAGTCAGTGATCTTCTAATCTGCCTTCTTTTTCACCTTTCGTTTTCTGTTTATGTATTTCCAGACTTATGTGTTGATTGATCTAATTTTCTCTTCTTCTCTCTTCTTTTCTTCCTTCTTCTGCTCACAAGTTTCTTTGTGTTTTTTTTAGTTGCGCTCTGTTTTCTTTCAACTTCTCTATTTGCTAAATTGTTTTCTGGTTAGTATGTTCATTTCATTTCACATTCTTTTTCCATCATCTATTTCTTCCCATTCTTTCTCCTACTTATGCTTCTATTTGCTTTGTTGGCATCGCTTATTTCAGTATCTTTTTGTTCTCCTTCTTCTCTTTCAATGTGTTGTGGTGTACTTGTTCTTTTTATTTCTTTTTTAACTATTACTGTTTCTAACGGTTAGTGGTTTGATTTCAGACTTGTTTCCCACTTCAAATTTTCGTATTTCGTCCCAAACGTCTCACACTGATATAAATTCCGCTGCATCGTTTTTCCCAGTTCCCAGTTAGTACCTCATATCCTCTCTTTTCTATAAATTCGATCTTTTTCTCCTTCTTTATTTTACGTTTTATCCTTCGATATTCTTGTCGCTTCCTCTAACCCATTATTTGATCTTTTTTTTGTGGGAGGGAAAACCCTTATGGGCACTCGGACCTTGGATCAATCAGTCCGAGTAGTGTCGGACTCTTACAGACCAAAACCCCTCCCTAGCGGTGGTGCTTCCGTGTAACGGTTACACCTCTCGGCATTCCGTCGTTTCCTTCTTCCTATTTCTTTTTAGCTTCATTCATCCACCTCTCGTCTTTTTCTCTCCCTTTCATATTTCCCTTTTGTCTTCATAATCTTCACAATCATTTCCGAAATCACTTCCCATCCCTCATTTGTTCTCATCATGACCTGCACCATTCTGTCAGGACTCAGTTTTTCGTCAATCCGTTCTTTCTTTCGGCCAGTGTCAACATTTGAATGTGTGTTCAACGCTATCTTCCACTCACCAGTGCCAACAGTCATTCTTCTCACTCTTCCCAATTCTCTTTAGATATTAAGTGCCTGTGTCAGGTAGTAATTTACTGCTCCGTGCTTACGGCCGATCCACTCTTCAAGCTCCGGAATAAGCGGTTTTTCCTTGTTCTTCCATCTGTTCCGCCATTCATTCATTGTTGCTTCTCTTTCGCTCGCCAAGTCTACCGCTTCATTCCCTCTCCTCCTTGCACTCCAGCATTCTCCCCTCAGCGAGGAGATCAATCGGCGGCGCACCCGCCAGCACCGACACAGCCGCATTCGAAACACTCTACAAATTCTCAGCATGATGGAGTGAACTACCGCGCTTAACATTCTTCTCTTATATACGGTTGGGCCTCCAACATATGGAAGTAGACGGCCCAACGCGCCCGTAGTCGCTCTTGCTTTCCGTGCTACCCTGGAGACTTGCTGAATCACGATGAGGTTTCGTTGAAAGTCCACCCCAAGGTACCTTACCGTCTCCCTGGTAGTTATCTCTGCCATCTCAACATTCACTGTCATTTCTCTTAACGTTCTCCTTCCAACCAGGACCACAGCCTCACTCTTTTGTGGGGCTAAAGTTAGCCCATTCTCTTTCATCGATTTCGCTATCGTTTCAAGCGCAGCATTCAAACTTTCTTTTAGTCTGACAGCAACAACCGTTAGATCATCTGCATATCGAACAAGTTCAACTCCGTCTATACACTCCATCATAATATATGTTCCACAGGATGAGTACCAGTATTCATGTGCCCCTGTGGGACACACGCACTCATTTCAAATCTTTCGCCTCCTTCAGTTATCAACCACCTGTCATGCAGATAGCTAAATACCATCCTGATCAGGTACGGAACTACCTTTCTGTCAATCGGCGTATCCGGAATACCTTTCCACGGAGCCGAGTTAAAGGCATTCTGTACGTCCAATGTCACTATTACACATAGTCTGCGAGTGCACCAGGTGCCTGCATCGCATCAACAGTCGATCTACCACTCCTAAATCCATACTGTCTTTCTCGATTTAATTCTTTCCAACACTTTTCCCATCCCGTTTAGCAAACAGAGAGGTCTATATTTTTGACTCTCACCTTCCTTTCTCTCCTTCTCTATCATCACTAGCCGCGCTTCCTTCCATTGTCTTGGGAAGCTACCCATTTCTAGACATTCATTCATGCATAGTTCCAAGGGGGTCCCGTCCGGTCCCGGTGCTTTTCCGCTCCTCAGCCTCATTGCAGTTGCATGTAGCACAGAGAAGCTGAAGGGCGGCACCTCCCCTGTTACTTCCGGTCCCACCCATTCTAATCATTCCTGTTCGGGGAACAGTTTTCTCCTTTCTCTCTCCAAACTTATTTCTTTAAGCACACTTTTTACTCGCTTCATTACAATCTTATATCCTTGTCCCCATACATCGGTATTCACTTCTTCGCACGCCTGCTTCCATGCTTTCTCCTTGGCCTGCTTTATTGTCTTTCGTACCTCTGCTTCTATTCAATACTTTTTCTGTATCATTACCATTACTCTCTTTAATCGCATACACTCATTTCTCAGTACTCCAATGTGCTCGTTCCACCAATAGACAGGTCGGCGTCCTCTCGTCACTCTCGTTTTCTTCTTTAAACATTCATGACATGCCTCTGTCAATATTGTAACGTAGCCTGAGCCGGGAGGTTTCGAGGATTTAAAGAAATTCTGGTGTACACCGTACTAACTTTTATAAAAAAAAAAAAAACTAACGTTTCACTGTGTACAAACTTTTACTATAAAACGCTGACTTGTTCACGATGCTACCAATACACTGTCCTGTTCCGTCGTTCGTTCCCTTCTTATACCCCTTCTGGCGTTCTCGATTCCTTCTATTCCAGTAATAATGAGGTCATCCTTTCGGCGCGATCGAATATTCTTGAAGGATGAGATCATCCTCTTTGTGCGAGCGTCGTATAGAATGAGATCACCGCGACAGAATCTTCTAGGCTGATGATCTTATGTGAACAATCATTCCCAGACGTTCTCATGGTCTGTGGACTGTTCCAGATCAATGCCGTTACCATATGTGGTCATTCCAATAATTATTCCCAGACAGATGACATCATCCGCTTCCGGTGCCGTCGCACCGTCGTCTCAATATTCTCCGTATCTCTTCCCTCAGATTTTTGCCTTCATTTAGCCCGTTTTTTTCAGACATTCCTCCATTCTCCCCATCCGTAATTTATCCACCCTTTATCCTTTGTTTATTTATTTCATTCCCACCGTCCTTTCACGTTGAGCTATTCCTTCGAAAGTAACGTCTTGGTGATGGCTCATATCTTCCCTTTCGTTCTTTAACCATTCTTGCAATTTCTTCCGTACTGAACGTCACGTCAATGTGTGACGTCCTTGAGCCACTCACCATTCCCATTTTCGCCAGTCATTCTTCCAGCATACATCCTCTTCTATCATTCACAATTGTGGATCCCCACATTGGTGATTTGGCATTAAAGTCTCCGCCAGCGAGGATCTCCTTCCTTTTGCTTCTCATGCTCTCTTCTAGCTCTTTCAGGAACTCTTCATACCGTTCAAACGTTACGTTAGGGGATTTGTAGCATCCTTACATCCTCATTCTTTCAAATTCCATCCATACGTAGCTATTTCTTTTCCCGCACTTCAGATATTGTTCCGCCCCTTTATATCTTCTCATAGCAACATCCAGCAGCCATTCCGTTCCTTTCACTCTCCTTAAATTGACTTCTTCTTTGCCTTGGTGATCTTACTGTTCTCTTGCTTTTTTGGGATGCTTCTATGCTTTCTTCTAGCTCTCTTTTTCTGTTAGTTTCTTCTTTATCTTCTTCTTCAATTTCTCATTTTTCTTCGCCCTGTTCCATCCCTGTTCGTTACCCTGTATGTTGTGCCGTGTCTTGTTGGTTGCCGGCGTTCTCTGTTATTGTCGTTGTCGTTTCTTTCTCCGTATATTTCTCCACTCCTCAACCCCTTTCTTCTATGCTTCCTTTTCCTTCTTGGCTGTTTTTACTTGTACTTTTTCATTTTCGTCAATTTTCTCCTCGTCGCTTCTCTCCACGTGTTCTCGTGACGGTCGGTAATCTAGGAAAAACCAAGACGGATTAGTAGTGTAAAAGAGAACTGAGTGGAGGATTAAAACAAGATATAGGAGAAAAGGAGGAGGTATTGAAGGTATTTATGTTAGTATTTTATTGTTTTAAAATATGTGTATTACCCAGAGCTAGCCCTACAAGGCCTGCTGAGGCATGTAAATAAATCATCAATATACATGCACCTCCTGAAGACGCTGAAGCTGTTTTAACAAGAATACGAGACGTTTCCGGAGATTATTAGGTTCCGATAGCGGCAGAAATAGGAAGAGGAAAATATTTTAGTCCCCCACTTGACAAACATAGCTTTTATAACACTACAACCGGAAATGGAAAGTTATTAATTAATGGGGCCATTGAGCGTAATCCAAGAACGAAAAGGCATCCATTCTTTGAGAGTTCCAAATGGAGAGTTCAACTTTAGTGGCCCAGGTGTTGACCGAAAAACTAAACTAAATATTACAAATGTGAAAATTGAGAGGATTGAACGTTAACTACAGTGGGTATTAAACAATTAAAATGAGAGAAAAAACAACCGAAAATAATGAAATAATAACAATAATCCATGGAGAGTTGGACCTTTCTATGCATCTCCCAATTAATATTTCATGTTGTACTGACTCTTCTGTATACAATATTACTTTGTTAATGCATTTATATGTATAAATTTGTTGAAATAAATATTATTTTCTGACCCAATGTCCAATATTTGAAGAAGCTTCCAAAATCCACAAATGTCACAACCGTAATATTACAGAAGATCTACTTAAGTGTTTTAAATAGCAGAATTACCAAAACATATTTTGATATTAAACCAAATAGTAATAGAGCAAGATCCCGTGAACGCCAGACCTACGTCATTTTATAAAATCTGAAAAAATTCCTACGGAAGCACACAACTACAGGTATCAACGATTGACTACTATGAACAGTCGGTCGCGGTGGGTTTGACAGATAACAGGTACCAAAGGTGTGTAAAATTGGTGTTCAATTACGTCATACTATAAAGCTTCATTTTTTGATATTGTTTACGAGATAGTATAATAATTCACGTCAACCACCTGCCGGACACCCTTAAAGTGTTAAAAATTGTAAGTGTACTTACGTTATTTTATAAAATCTGAAATAAATATATGTCGCTTGGATAACTATTTTAAGATGTTTCCCAAACTGCCAGACACTTTCGAAGGTTCCAACCCCTTGCCAGACATGGTTGAAGGTCAATCGTAGGTACGAGCGCAAAAGAAAGGCAAATGCATATAAAAACGAGTACGAATGCGACAGTTCGGTTTTAGGGATAATAACTCATTTATGTAGAAATTATTTATAGATTAAAGATAGATTTTGGAATAATTTCTTGAACAGATTTTTTTTTGTTTTTATTTTGTCAAAAATTTATTGAAAGTTGGACAGGACAGGGTCTCCAAAAACTCGAAAAATTTTTGTGTGTGTTTGAATTGGTCTCTGGATGGTTTAGATGCACAATTGGACCCGGTAGGTGGCTTGCCCGCAATATTTTTCCATTAAAAACAAAAATAAATAAAAAAATCCTCGAACCCGATTGCAGCGCCACCTACCGGCTTAAAAATGGGTTTCCTACAGATGGAAACGAAAATTAAATTTCTACGTCAATAATTTTTATGTTAAAATTTAAGAAAAATATGTTGCCCTACTGTGTCGACAAAGGAAGGAATGTTAATGTCCTTTCGTTCTAGTGGACCACTCCAAGTCACTGTGGAGGTGCTGTGGTTGTATTTGTTTAGTAACACTTTCGAGGGCTTGTAAAACTCTCATGTGTACGGGCACCTTTATGGATGTTTTACTGATGGCCCCTAAATACATGCAACTTTTTTATAAACAACTGTAACAGTACTTTACATTCTAACATGGGTACATTGAATATGGAAAACGTTTTGAACTCTATGCATTTTCAGTACGGCGTGGACTGCAAATCTGAAAATTATCATAGAGTAGGCGTTGTAATGGCAGAATAAACTATAGACATATGTTTACCTTTCTCGCTCGAGCATATCGAAATATTGGAAAAGATAGGTACATGCTATTAAGTTATTTTAATGGAAAATTTGCAAGCAGAAACTAAATTAAATGTTAAATGTCACCTAGATTATTAAATTTTATTATTCCAATATCCTATTGATACGAAATAAAACAGGTATAAAATGGAATGTATTTTAATCGGATAAAAGACTAAAGAGATTGTTATAATATTATTTAAACTACCCAAGAATAGTCAAGGACGCAAAAATGTGGAAAAGAAGATTAACACAGACGGGCAAAGGACGACGGAAAAATTAATTACATCAATAAGTCTCTCAGACAAGTTACGGTTTTCATAAATGTTATACATGAGGTACAAAGATATTAAAGAGATTATACCGTGAAGCTGAAAGCGAAACCGTACCAATGAATTGTGTTTCTAATCCGCTAGATGGCGCTAAAATTACATTACTTATATTTTGGACATTATAAGAAAAAATCGAAATATGAAAAGTGGAATGTATATACAAAACTCATAAAATTTGCGCTACGAGCTCTTTTTTTAAGTAAACCTTCATTAACAAAACAAAAATATCTTTCTCCTACACAAAGCAAAAAAAATCTAGATTCCAAGGTATACACAAGAAAGCCTAAAAGATTTAGTAGGACCTTTTTATTTTTTGAATTTGGGTGAGATTTGATAAAGCCGCCGGCCGCCGTCTCTTGTATTCAGGGTGTTATTCTCTGCTCATTTCAAGGTCAATTATTGTGAAATTATCATGTTTTTCTGAAGTGGAAACAACATCTATTGACCAGTCAGGCTGTTTTTACGTTTAATCAAGCACCCATTGCCTATTGGTGGATTTGCTTGCATCTTTTAAATTAGTTAGCCACAGCAATCTCTGGAACAATATGAGAAGGCATACCAGTTGTTTCGTGAGTGGAGACAAAGTTTTAATTGAATTATTTCTTACTATGGAAATAATTGAGGAATAATTAACCATATAAAGTACTAGGACGTTAATGTTCCACTTTTGGTATCATAAATACCAGTGTGAAATAAACATAATTATTATATGCAAATTCAAGGACAGATACAAATTACAGGAGAACCATTTTCTGATTTCGTTATTCCCAGATTTTGAATTTTTAGTAATCGCCCGCCACTCAAAATCGAGTGGTATGTATTGAATTGGTTATTATTGGAATAATGTAAAAATTTAAAAAATGTTATTAAAACAAATTAAAGCGCCCACAAAAGTGTAGAAGTTAATTAAAGTGTAATTGAATAGAATAAAGTAAAATTAAAACTTGCAATCGGCAATCGAGATCGATGTTAGCCGGAAACCATTTCTGAATAATCCAACGTTACAAAGGAATCGAACCTAAACCGAAACAAATGTCGATGTTTTCTGACACCCTAACGTTCTCCAAGAATCGTCAAAGCAAACTAAATAATGTGTGCAACACGTTCAGTGCAAGTTGCTCAAGCATCTCCAAAAATAAAAAGTAATGTTCAACGTAAAAAGTAAATCATCAAAATCAGTGCACAGTGAACAGTTTTAAGTCTCCTCCCGAATCTACAATAATAAATAATCAATAGAGGATCTTTTGCAATTGGTTTTCGCAGACCATCATCGGTTTCGTCGCTCCAACTTTTTTCATGATTGTGTATTCGCATGCGACGAATGAATATTATTATAACTTTCATCCATGGAGACAAGTGTTTACGGTAATTTTTAATTTACACGAAGCTGAGGAATTTTCTGTGAATTTGCCGTAGAAATCTTCTTTCGGTGATAATAATTGTGTGAATTAATTACTGTGCGGCGCAGTACCGCCTTAGCGGTGTATACGAATCGAGAATATTCTACAAAGTGAGCTCTGTCCTCCATTCTGAACATAATCTACCGCGCAACCAAACCTTGTGAAGCTGGCTGTAGAGTTCGGCATCTTCTTACTCACGCTCGTTCAAGTCGGTGACTGTAGGTATTGGACTGGTGTACACCGAAAGGAAAATGAAAATAATAATCAATGAACCTGTGAAATGTTTGAAAATGAAAAGTAATGTAGACCTAGATCTACGTCTTATCAATGTCTTACGTGTTGCCATAGTTGTTTTATGTTTGTTATGCCCCTAGAGAAACAGTTAGATACTAAAGTTTAGAACCAAACTCAAATCTTGTATATAAACAATAAATTTAAAAAGAAATTCATTGAATTGTTTTTTTTTGTAAGGTAAGTTTCTTAACTTGTAACAACCAAAGTGAATAAAATATCTAAGTAAGGGCATTTCGATTGGATCATCACGATCATGTTAGGTACAAGCATTCAGCTTATATAAATAATTCCGCGTCGATTAAACAAATTTTATTTAAAACGTAATGACAGTTGAAAATCAGAATATGCAATAATATTTTCCCGAAATCGTCAGTAAAGTATTTAAAATCGTCACTAAGTAAGTTCATTATTCTACAATTTTAAATAGAAATTTAAGTCCACTCAATCTATATAGAAAATATTATGTATCACTAAGTCCTCCACATACTACACATGGGTTTCTTTTCCGTGTAGTTTTTGACTGTAATTTTTTGATAATAATAACCTAGACTCCACAAATAGTTTTGGCACAAATTTTGTCGGAATTTGCTACTTCGGGAAAAATTTAATAATATGATGCACCTCGGCACTAAAGTCATTTTTCATTACTCATGTGTTTTATTTGCCTCGGCTGTCAACTCGGCAACTAAACACACATTCGTAATGAAAAAATAAGACTAATGCCTTGATACATAAATAACTTTTTTTTTATTTTATCGACTCCGAATTACTTATCCATATAAGCCCAAAGCTTACAATTTGATACATGAAATTGTATTGTCGATAAAACCAAAGATAACCACGTCAACGGTGGTATTGGGAGATCATATTATGAGGGTTCAATACCAGGCGCCATCTTGGATAGTTTGATTTTTCGAAGAAATCGATTACCACATTTATTTACCGATTTTTAAAAACGCAGAAAGTTAGAATCTTAAACCGATGCGTTTAGAAAGTCCAAAAGTTTTGGTTCTAAAAAAAATAAAGAATAGTATCTTATTATACGAGTTCCTGTGTAAATTGGGTGCTTTCCGGCACTAGGGGTTTAAAACAGCACGAGTGGAACGAGTGATTTTTTAAGCCCCGAGTGCCGAAAAGCCCCCAATTTACACAGGAACGAGTGTAATACAACGTTTTATAACCTTGTAATATATAACGTTGTAACGTTTATTTAGGCTAAGTACTAACTAGAGGAATCGAAGAATTCTTTTTAATAATTTTCCAATTTTTTTGAAAATTTTTCTAGCCCCTTATTTTCCGCCTATGGGTTCATGAACTTGAACGACAGACCTTCTAACTTTTTTGGAACAAAAAATGTGTCGTTTCGATAGCAGTCTTCAGTCGAGTGTCGGGCTATGTGACGAGCGGTCAACGAAAAACCTGGTTAGAGCAGACTTTGAAATTGCGTTTTTGCTTTATTTTTTTTACAGAGTAGAGGTTGACTGATTAACACGAAACTCTCCATGACAGACAACATAACCTCAAAATTTCAGAGAAGCTGCAATATTATTAATAATTATTATTATGCATCTTAAATAAGTGTTGACAAGTGCTTTAGGGTATTATTTCTACAAATGTTTATTGAGAATTTTACAATCCCTTAGAAGGACACAAAACAGTTACAGCAAATTAATGGTGAAAATGTTTTCGATATTTCTTGTAGAGAATTGTGCTCTTTTTCTGATCCCATTAAAAACAGTTTGCAAAAAGTCTTTAGTTTCATATTCTTTCTTACATTGGCTATGGATACATGAAATTTTCACAAGGGGACTAGGGAGCCCATTATCAAAAGTATGTAAAAATCACAAACAGAAGTACAGATATACAGAAAGAACATAACCTCAATGTTATGTACACAACGTAGCTCAGGGGGTTATCATTGACTGTGTACTGACTGTTTTCTCCTTTATTTTTCTCATTTAACTGTTGCATAATATATGGAAATATTGAAAATTTGGTTTGTGTAGATTTACACTGATATCTTGAGGTTTGTGTTGTTGGTGATCCAGCTGTTAATTCAGGGAGTAGTTTCCTCTCTTCTGGGTCATATCCATAGGTTCACTAAATAACGTGCTGTCTACTGATCTTGACACTCCAGTTTCACTTGTTACTTTGCCATATTTCACACTCAAACTTGTTCTCTTGAATGCGCAAATCTGAAATGTATGGTTAGGTAGAAGTTTTTAACCATTGCGTTTCAGAAGCAGAAGACAAATCTTTTCTTTTGCAGCTGTTATTGGATCAGGGTGCGCCTCACTAAGTTTCATTAAGAAAATGTAGAGCATAATATGTAAATGTCTTTAGAAAATCTTTCTTTGATGACACCGTTTCACCCACCGGTCAGCTTTGGCACAACTCACGCATTTTTTGATATGTTGGGACCGTCTTAAATTAATGTTTTCGTACCATTTCGTACTTGCAAACAAGGTTTAGGAAACGGCTGTTGTAGCGACTGTCACTGCAACGTCCATAACAGCAGTGCTTTGTAGCACCTTTCCGCGTTTTTTGATCACTTGCCATCTTGCTAGTTGCAATAGTTAACTCGAATTACAACGAAACAATTTGTCCAAATTTAGTGCTGGTTGCCTAACCTAAACTGAACTAAATGACAAGTTAGTTTTTGTAACAGCTGCAATGTACACTGTTATAAAAATGCCCAGCCTCCCCTAACCAGGTTTATTTTTGAACGCTCGTTACCTTCTCTCGATTCTTGAGAAAATACTAATAATAATAATTTATTAATTAAGCGTTAGGTAATGCAAACGAGGTCCGCCGTTTCTCTGTACCTGGAACGTTTTTGAAATCCCGAAAATCCAACGTCAGGTGCTCTGATGATAACAGTGCAACGTTTGAACCTGAAATTTTTGAGTATTCGAAGTGTCGCTGTCGGTGTGTCAACATTTATCGTTTACCGCACGTACACCAACAAGGATTATCCTTGATGTAAGTGATAGAGTTTATTAGTACATGATAACCTACTTCAATATTATGCATATTATGGTAGGTGAGTACATGTTTCCATTTTGATTCGTTTATCGAGTAAAGTTTTTGTGCATCTTCACAATCAATGAACGTGGCTTCAATAGGCGGGTATTGGTTTTAGGGGTCAAATTTTTAAATATTTTTTGTGGTATTCAATGAAAGCGGAGGTCCCATAAAATTTTGTTAATTAACAATTTCCTAACTTATTGAAAAATGAAGTTAAATCGATTTTCCAACGGTATCTCATTCCATCAAGTTCAGTGTTAAGAACACACCATAATTTATTCAAATTTTTAAATTAATATTTAATACTATAAAAAAAAAATATTTTATACCCGACTAACATCTAGATGACTATTTTTGCCACGCAAAAGGAAGGTATAATGGAGTATTTCTCTCACAAGTGCTATAATGATAAAACGGGGTGAATTACTATGGTTACACAATGGTAAGACATGAATAATTTTTTGAAACGTCATTTTGACACTTAATCACAAGAGAGATAAAGCTGTCAGTTCTACTCACAAGTGAGTAAATCTGACAGCTGTCAGTTGTAATTAAAAATTGTAATTATTAATTGTAATCTAATTACATGTAATGTAATGTAATTCTCTGCCTTCCACTTCACGAACAGATCATACTCTTTCTCGTACATGTGTCTCGACCTTACCGGAAGCAAACTGGAAACAGCGGCTTCCACGTCTAGTTGGAATATCTTTCGGTAGAAAGTCAATTTTTATTACTTTGTGAAAAACAACGAGACTGTTTATTTCATAACTATAACAATCACAGGTCACAATCAATCACGGAAACTGATATTAGAACCATGCTAATGTAACAGGCGGGATATTTACTTGAATAAATATTTCTTGGATTTTTATACAATGCACCTGTAAGATAAAACGTCGTATATCACACGTGATCGAAATGTCATTATAAAGCTCGTGAGAAGTGCCCCACTCGCTAATAATGATGCATTTCTATCACTTATAATGTAATGTACTATTACCCATCCCAAAAAGTGCTCAGCGCCGCTAAAGAAGTTTTCACTTCAAAAATCCAGGATATTTCGGGGACGAAGATTAGCATATTTTTCAAAATTTGGTAAAAAGTTTCTGTAACGGTCAATAATCTAGGTATCTTATTTTTCGAGTGTTTTCTTGTAATGAACATGGCAGAATTTAAACCCTTCATGTCGTCAATTGTTGATTGCCATAGTTCATTTCTTCTACATGCCCCAGAAACTCCAATAACAACTACAGCCTAGAAATTAAATAATAATTGTTATATGTATGTATTTTTCGTTTTTTACAAGCCTACATTTATCAACAAATAAATATAATCTGGCGCCGAGTTCAAAAACTTGTTAAAATCTTCAGAATCTAGAATTTTTCACTTCTTCGGGACGTAATTTTCTGATTTTCTTTTCAAAAACGCTAGTTTTAGGTATTTAGATATATCAATGTTGTATTTAACACGTATTCATATTCTTCAACATTGAATATTGAAACCACATTGTCGATGACTTATATCTTTGAGATAATTCTTCAAAATAAACAAGAAACACGTTTTCTGATTTCATCGATCATGATTTCAGGTTCAGGTTCTCTGTTTTTCTCCACTCCCTAAATTTCTCATACGAAGTTAAATACCTCTTCTTTGAAGTTGAAAGCAATAAGTTTAGTGAGACTTGAGCAGCTTTTTCTGGTATTTCAAGAGGAGTACACTAATCTTCATCTTCATTCATCATATTTAGCACAGTTTTCACGTTTACATTAAAAACAGAATGACAGAATAACAAATTTTTTGGAATCATCGTTGCAGAACAGCTTACGTGATTTAAAAATTTTGGCGTCTGTTCCGCCAAGACTGTATGTTTGGTTGCCTAAATACACAAAATTAGCGTGTGAAATCTTTTCACACGCTTTTAGCGTGCGTTGTGGATTTGTTACACGTGTGAAATAAATGAATTTCAAGTGTAGTTACTGTTTTTTTCTCACACACTTTTCGCAGCAGTCTAGAAAAACAACAAACACGCATTCAAGAGTTCAGACTGAATTATTTTTTAGTGCAATGTTTTGTACAGAGTAAACTCGAAACTAAAAAAATTATCGAGTTTAAATTTTTCTACATTATCAAACAAAAATCAAGAAACTCTTAACTTTTTTTGGTAAAGCTACAATTCCGTCAACTGAGGATTTTTAAAATTTAATTTAATTGTTACCACAACTGTACTTCTAGATATTGACGTTTACTGCTTTGAACAATTTTTTACTTGTCAAGAAGCAACCTACGTACCTATTATGAGCACACACCTTATAACACGGGGACAAGAAATTACCGAGCTGTTGACTAATGTCACAAAAGCCTGAAACTGTAATTTGTTTCTGAACGTAATTACGTAATGACAGGAATATTCCGACATAAAATAAATGGTCCTGAAATTCTAATAGCTACTTCAATATAACGCAATAGTGGAATTGTCCAGGTTTTTTGGAATGTTACATTTAGATGCAAATCATCCGCTGTGAAATTATTTCGAGGTTTACCTAAGCGAATCTCATCAATGATGTATGCCGGTTTTAATTCTTAACCGTTGGCAAAAGCGCCTAGTCATATATTACTTTTCAAACATGATTGGGTTTTAGAATAAAGTCTAGTGGGTAAATTTACATGACCTATAAGTATTGTTTGCAAGATAAATCCTGCTGGACTGACGGTAATCTCTTGCATTACGTCCACGTCACCACTGCACAAAATGACTCCGAATTAAGTCCGAACCGTGTTTACCGGGGCTTGAAAACCCTTCTAGTCTTTTATTGGAAGTTGATTGGAAGATGCTTTATCTCGTTGTTGACATGAGAAAAAATGAAATTCACTCTCGACGTGTTTACTGCGGTCTCGACCGACAGGTCGGAGTTCATGGCAGTCGGAATTGGGACCAGGTGTATGTCAGATCATGCGAACATGAAATACGTCGGTATGCAAATGTGTGGAGAACAGCGGGAGAGGATAGGAAAATGATCAATGATCACCAGAAATCTGCTTGTTGACTTATAACCTGATGACGGTGTCTTGTGATGGTATAATTTTACCGGTATTGATCCTGAATTACCGAGCTGAAGGTAAACATGTGGTATAGAGGTTAAGTAGCGAAAAATAGATAAATAGAAGGTGATATAAAGAAAAAATTAGAGAAGATATTGAGAAAAGCGAGAAGAGGTATTAGAGAAAGGTAGGAAGAAAGAATTGGGCAGGGAAGAGGAGATATAGTCAGGAAAAATAATAAATCGGCGAAGCCGGAACATAACGACATCTAGGAGGCGCCACAGAAACCGCTCGCTCAGTCAGGGAAGCCTGGACTCTTACCTGGAGGAAAGGAACAGAAAGAGGAAAGGGGAGGGTAGAACAGAAAAACAAGAAGAGGAGGAAGAGAATTTTTTTCAAAAAAGTAAAAAAACGGCGAGGTCTCCTGGAGTAAAGAAAACACAGAAGACATCAGAGAAAGAGAAGGAAACGGACACAGAGATGGAGAAAAAAATATTGGAGATGTTGAAGAGTTGAAGGAGGAGATGAAAGAAATAAGACGAGAAAACAAGGAACTCAAGAGAGAGATAGAGAGGCAGAGAGAAGAAGAAGAGATGGGAAGGAGAGAGAGACTGGTGGAAGGAGAGAGTGGAAAAGCTGGAAGAGAGAATGGAAATCGAAGAGAGAAGAAAGAGGAAGAACAACATCGTGATAACAGGATGGGATGGGGAAAGAAAAAGTCATGTAAAAAAAGAGGATGTAGAGAAGTTTTTGAAGGAAAATGTAGAGGATAGTAAAGTAAAAGATTGTTACAGGATTAACAAGGATCAAGCATTGGTGGAGATGGAGGGATGGGGTGAGAAGGAAAGAATAATGAAGCACAAAGGAAAATTGAGGTTGAAGAGGGAAACAAGGGGGATATACATAGACAACGACCTCACAAAGAAAGAAAGAGATTTACAGAAGAAACTAAGAAGTATGGCGAAGGAAAAAAGGGAAGAAGGGAAATAAGTAAGAGTGGGATACAGGAAATTAATAGTGGACGGGGAGCAATGGAGATGGAATGAAAAGAGAGAGAGACTAGAGGTTTTCCAATAAGAAGAAGAAGGGGAGGAAGGAAAAAGGGGGACAACGGCAAAGTAAAAAAGACAATGAAACGGGAAAAAAGAAACAAAGAAGGAAGTAGGAGGGAAACTAAGGAAGGAAGGGCGAAATCAAAGAAGGTAACGAGAAAAACAGGGGTGAGGGCACTATTTTGGAATGTAGCGGGACTAGGGAAAAAAGAAGAAGATTTTTGGGACTATGTGAAGGAGTTCGATATTGTTGGATTAACAGAAACATGGTCAGAAAGCTGGGAAAAAATAGAAAAACTGTTACCAAAGGAGTTCAAGTGGGAATGGCAAGGGGCGAGAAGGGGAAAGAAGAAAAGAAGAGCAGCAGGGGAAATAATAACAGGGGTAAAAAAAGGAATAAAAGAGAATACTAAAAAGAAGGGAGAAGAAGAAGGTCACATGGTGAGAAACGTTAAAATAGACAGCAAATGGTGGAAAATAGTGACAGTGTACAGCAAAGAGATGAAAGAAACAATAAGCAAGATAGAAGAAACATTAAAAGACAACAGGGAAGAATGTCTGCTTCTGGGAGGGGATTTTAACGGGAGAATTGGGGAAAGAGGAGCCAGGGATTGGGAAGAAGAGAGAGGAGAGGGAAAAAGAAAATCCAAAGACAAGAAAGGAAACGCGGAAGGGAAGAAGTTGATGGAATGGATAGAAGAAAAAGGATGGGAAGTGCTGAATGGAAATAAACAAGGGGACGAAGAAGGAGAATGGACCTACTTAGGCGGTAGAGGAGAGACGGTGATAGACTACGGAATAGTAAACGAAGAAGCATGGGAAGAAGTCGAAGAATTCAGAATAGGGGAAAGAGTAGAGTCAGACCATCTGCCTATAGAGATAAGTATAGGAAGGGGGAGAGAGAAGAGAGGAGGAGAAGAAAAAATAGAGGAAATGCGGAAGGTGATAATTAAAGTATGGGACGAGCAAGGGGTGGAAGAGTATAAGAGAAGACTGGAAAAAGCAAGATTTAAAGAACAAGAAGTAGGGAAAAAGGAGAAAGAATTGGTAGAAATATTGGAAAAAGCAGCGACAAAAAGAGAAATAACAGTAAGAGGTGGAGGAACAAAAAGAAAGAATAAATGGTGGGACAAAGAATGTGAGCAACGTAAAAAGGAAGCAATAAAAGAACTAAGAATGTGGAGAAAGACTAAAGGGAACAGAAGTGGCTTTTTAGAAGCGAAAAAAAAAGAAGGAGAGAGAGGAGGAAGAGATAAAAGCAATAAGAACAGAGAAGGAGGTATGGAACTATATTAATAGAGAGAGAAAGAAAAAAGAAAATGGGGGCGAGGAGATAACGATGAATGAGTGGGAGGAGTACTTCATGAGGCTGCTGGAGGGAGAAAAAGTAAAAAAGAAAACGGAAATAGAGACGAAGAGAAACCGAGTAGAACCTGAAGGAGAAGAAATTACAATGGAAGAGGTGGAGAGGCATGTGAAGAAACTGAGGAAAGGGAAGGCACCAGGGAGGGATAGAATACAGAATGAGTCGTGGATGTATGGGACGAGAAGAGTGCTAGAGAGGCTGGTGGAGGTAATGAATGGGGTGTGGAGAGGAGAAGGATTCCCGGTAGGGTGGAGAGAGGGGGTAATTTGCCCCATTTACAAGAAAGGGGAGAAAAATAAAGTAGAAAATTACCGAGGGATAACTCTCCTAAACACAGGGTACAAGTTGTATGCATCAATTCTGAATGAAAGGATGAGCAGAGAGATAGAGGAAAAGGGAGCATTACCAGACAGCCAAGCAGGATTTAGAGAGGGGAGGGGAACTATGGATAATGTATACATCCTGGACCATTTGACGAAGAGAAGAAAGGGGGAGGGTGTATGCATTATTCGTAGACTTCAAGGCGGCTTTTGACAAGGTGGACAAAGAGAGGATGTTTGAGTGCCTGAGGGAGATATATGAGAAGACAAAAAGTAAAGTGAAGGTAGGGGAGAAGGAAAGTGAATGGTTTGTGACAACAAAGGGAGTGAGGCAAGGTTGCCCGCTCAGCCCCTTGTTGTTCACGATGTATGTGGCAGATATGGACGGAATGTTAGAGAGAGCACAAGCGGGGGTGTGTGTGGTAGGTAGAAAAAAAGTGTGGAGCCTGGCGTTTGCGGATGATGTGGTAATGGTGGCAAAGAGTAAAAGAGAAATGAAGGAAATGATAAAGAGTTTAGGAAAATATGTGAAGAAGAAAAGACTACAAGTGAATGTAGAGAAAACAAAAATGCTTTTGTTCATTAAGAGAAAGAGGAAGAACGTAGAGAGTGATTGGAGGTGGGAGGCAGAAGTAATAGAACAAGTAAAAGAATTTAAATACTTGGGGTATGTGTTCAATGAAAGAGCCACAGATAAGGCACATATTAGAGAACTGGCAAGAAAAGCGAACAAGGTGATAGGAGGTGTGTGGGGAATAGGAGAGAGAAGGTTGGGAGGCGATTTTATGAGGAGAATGATGATGTTTGAAAGTCTTATTGAAAGCGTGTTGTTGTACGGAGCAGAGGTCTGGGAATGGAAAGAACAAGAAGAGATAGAGAGGGTGCAAGAGAAATATCTGAGGTGGGTGCTAGGGGTGGAGAGAGAAACGCCAGGGTACATAGTGAGAGAAGAATTCAGGAGGAATAGGTTGAGAGTGAAAGCGGGAAAAAGAGCGGTCAAGTTCGAAGACAGGATGGAAGGGAGGAAAGAACGTAGGATACTAAAGGAGTGCTGGAGAGAAAACAAGAAGAATTCAGAGGACTATGATAGGGAGAATTACTACAGGATGAATGGGTATGCAAGCAAAGAAATAGGGAGACTGAGAGAAAGAGGCGTGTGGATGAATGTAGAACTAAGTGAAAGAGATAAGGATACGGATAGACAAGAGAGGAGAGAAAGAATTAGAGAATGCAGATACAACGGGAAGTACGGAAGATGCATGATCGAGGAAGTACCGAAGTATTTGGGGAGGGAGAGCGAGAAAGAAAGAAAGATGATGGCGAGGTTTAGGTGCGGAAATGAAGAGAGGGAAAATAGGTATTGGGCAGAAGATGGAACGACTGCAGTGAGATGAAACAAAGAGAGAGGAAAGAAAGAGAGGAAATACTGAATGTAGATGGAAGGGAAATTAAATGGATGAAAGAGGTATGGAAGAGGAGGGAGAAGGGAGAAGAGGAAAGGGGAGGGGAGAAGAAATAGAGAATTTTATTTAGTTTTTTTTATTATTATAATTGTTAAGTTTACTTGTATATGTATATGAATCAGAAAACCCGGAGGGCAAATAAAGATTATTATTATTACTGGTATTGATCGTCGTCCTTGTATGGCATTCTGGACTCGCTCTTCCACTAGTTTTAATTTTGGTCGAGAATAAAGTTTCTCGTTCTTGCAGTTTTTGTGTTGAATTGTATGATGAAAAGCGTAATTACTTTAGATCAATTCCCACTAAATTTCATCCTAAGCCCTATCTCAAACTTTTCAATTGTGATTACATACGTTATCACACTATGATTAACGCGCCTTGCCTTTGCAACGATTAACGCTCTTCAATCCCGTGTAAAGTGGACCAACCTTATCAGCTAATGGGTACCAGAACATTTACTAAAAATAAATGCATAAAGCAAGCAACGACCTAATAATAAAATTGCTCTGCTTCTGAACTGGGGTTGTTTAAAAAGAGCTGTAGATGTTAAGTACATAATCTAATTACTGACTCTGGCGGTAAAACCGCCGTGTCTCCATAACGTATAAAGAATGACCAACATTCACCATTAATTTTGACTGTATACAAGCCATTAAATCGGACCCTCTGAAAAAATTAAATTGACTCTGGGTCCAGAACATCTCCCTTCGGGTGTAATAAAATTAAGTTTATGTTAAAAAATTGTAGCAGATTTAGATTCAGGAAATTTTTAGACCTACACAAATGATAGAAAAATGGCGTCTATTGAGCTTTAGTTTTTGGAAAAAATTGTCTGTTTTTCTAGAGCTTAATAATTGTTAAAAAAGTGTACAGAAAAGAAGGATAAATAGACTAACCAAAACTAAGACTAACTAAAACTAAATCGACTGAAGATAACCAGAAAAAAAAAGAATTGTAAAAAATATGCCATCACACTAGAGATTTGTAATTTTTTAAGAGATGTACAGAAAGGATAACTAATTCGGGAAACAGAACCTCCAATTTTAAGTTGCGAATTTTCAACAAATCAAAACCAAAAAGAGGCGCAGTTCGGGTCGTCGTCGGAATAAAATCTCATTTTAGATCCTCCTAAAGCTTCACAATGGGACCTGAATCAACGTCGTTTTCCTTCATTCCTAGCATATTTAGGACTCATTAGACATTTTTAATTTTTTTTGTAATTTTTAAGTTTCATTATTTTACGTTGGCTCCTTGTAGTGCTTCGCGGGCTCTTCACTCTGACACCTGAATCAACGTTTTATATAATCGCGTTTTCACGCTACACTAATTTATTACTTTATACAACTTCATTTCCATCAATCACAAACATGCATCTACACTAGTCTGATGACGTCACTGGCAGAACCGTTGTTAACGCGTTATTAGTCTCGCAGTTATTAGCGATTCATATATGACAATATTTGTAACGCAAGAAAATTTGTACTTGACGAGACAAAAAAGTTTTTCGTCGATTTTCCGGAGCTTGACAACAAGGGTTATACGTCGGAAATTGGTGAGGATTTGTATTCCAAAAGTTCCAAATTTTAATCTCCGGAAGCAGCTTCCAGAAAAAAAAGTCCTTTTAACATTCCTTGAGCTTTAGCTTTTTTTTAAGACTTTATTATAGAAAATATTTCTATTTGAAATAACAATCTATTTTGGTATAAACTTAATATACTACTTAAAATGCCTAAGGGTCTCCCATCGGATCTTCCTAGTCGTTTGTTGATGTCAGCTCGAACGGTTTGATACGTTTGAGTCTTCGGAAAGTGAATTTAGCCATCAGGAGCCTGGACGCCTCCTCATTGATGTGTTGTTCTAGCCTTTTATTATGGGAGTTTGCATTCTTCTTAACTGTGTCTGCGACCATCTCAACGCCAAGGTCTCGGTGGAGATCGGTCCCTCTTACGTATTTTGGAGCATTAGCAATGCTCCTCAAAACTTTGTTTTGGAATCGTCGGATCTTTTTGATCCCCATATCTGGATTCCGTATTTCCATATTGGTCTGAGCACCTGCTTGTACAAGAGGATCTGAGAGTCTATTGCCAGCTCGGAGTGTCTTCCGAGAAACCAATACATCTTTCTGAGCTTTATATTGAGTTCCTCGGCTTTTTTCTTGACGTGCTCACTCCAACGGAGCTTGACGTCAAGATTCATGCCTAGGTACTTTGCTGTGTTGGCCGGTTGTAATCGCACGCCATTGATTGACATCGGAATTGGGTCGATTCTCTTGTTTGTGAAGTTAATATATGTCGACTTGGTTTCGTTTAACTTGACCCGCCACTTCTTAGTCCAGGTGACGACGTTATCTACTGTCTTTCCTTCGACTCTTCAGGGGTATTTCCAACTGCTAGCAATGCGGTACCATCTGGTGGTGTTGAAAGTTTTGGGCATATCATTGATATATAATAGATAAAGTACTGGACCTAGTACACTACCTTGTGGACCTCCGGCGCAGATATCTTTGAGCTCGGAATAAGCGTCTTCATGGTGGATCCAAAATTTACGATCCGTCAGGTAAGATTTTAGAAGTAGGTAAAACTGGCACGGAAGAATTGATTCCAATTTGTGTAGCAGGCCTTTGTGCCAGACACGGTCAAAAGCTTGCGAAATCTCTAGGAAAACTGCTCCGCAGATACCTTTTTTTTTTCTAACGATTTCTCAATGATGTTGGTGATGCGGTGCACCTGATCTATGGTCGAATGTTTGTTTCGGAACCCAAATTGGTGTGATGGGATCAGCTGGTATTTTTCGATAACTATCTTAAGTCGTTTAAGGAATAGTTATTGAAACAGTTTAGACATTATTGGTAATAATGCAATAGGCCGATATGATTAAACTTCTCGATGATCTTTTCCAGGTTTTTGGCAGCATTATTATCTCGGATACCTTCCATGCCTTAGGAATATAATTAAGGCATATTGATGCATTTATCAACGTAGTTAGTTTTACCAAACCTTTTCTTTGTAATTTCTTTAGGATTATGCCTGTGATTATATCAAAGCCTGGTGCCTTTTTTGAGGTTAGGTACCGGATTTCTTTGGCTACCTCGGTTACTGTGACCAGAATGATGTTGTCATCATAGTCATTTGCTTGAAGTACCGGAAGGGTTTCGGAACCAGGATTGGGATGGAATCGAGTCGCTAGATGTTCTGCGAAAACATTGGCTCTTTCTTGATTGTTTCTGACCCAATCATTGTTGTCTTTCCTTAATGTTGGAGTTTGCATTTTCGGTCATTTTAGATATTTGATTGCTTTCCACAGTGAATATTCCGTGGGGCTGCCTGCTGTCAATTTATCCAGAAAGTTATTAATGGAAAGCTTTTTGATTTCCTTAACTTCTTTTGCTAATTGATTTATTGCTCTGTTCAGGACAGCTTTATCTTGCGGCGATCTGGTTTGTTGCCACCGTCTTCTTAGCTTGCGTTTTTCGGCAATTTTGTCACATATTTCTTTCGGAAAGTTAAGGCCTTTTAGCTTTCTCTTAACTGTCGGAGTACTCTTCCAAGCTGCTTCTTGGATGGCTGTGGTGAAGTTGTGTATTTTTTTTTCTAACTAATCAGCTGTTTTGAGCGAGACTCTCAGGTTGATGGTGTTCTCTAATAGATGGTTAAAATAGTCCCAATTTGTTAGATTGTTCACTAAAGTAGGGTTTTGGGGATTCGGTCACTAAACGTAAGTAGGATTGGAGAGTGGTCTGAGTTGAGGTCGTAGCCTTCTTCAATCTTCATGTAATTGGGCGAGATACTTTTTGTAACAAAGAACTCAATCAGGTCTGGGGTTTTATTTAGGTCAGTTGGCCAATAAGTTGGTTTGCCTGTAGATACAAATTCACATCCGAAGCTGCTGGCTGCACTGAAGAGTTCTCACCCAGTTGTTTGAGTCATTCTTGAACCCCAATGGATGTGCTTTGCATTGAAGTCTCCTCCAATGATGAACCGATTATTTGGTCTATCGAACAATTCTGTATATTGATCTGCGCTGATAGGGTGGCCAGGTGGGCGATATATTGCACTCACTGTGATTGTTTGATTGGGTGATGCAATGGTTACTGATGTAACTTGCATATTTTTCTCTGCTATCTTTTCCTGATATGAGACAGATGCCTATTTTTTGGGTAGTAAGGATTGCTTAAGATAGGTTTAGCTTTTTGAAAGCCTGTTGTATGTACGTTTTTCTAGAGGTTCATAGTTTCGAAAAGCCGTACAGCAATACCAGAACCCCTCTCCCAATATTTTACTAAGATCCTGGTTGTACTTAAAGTATTCTCAAAATAAATAAAAATATGTGTATATTTTGTTAATATTATGGAGATAAAGAGCTTGTAAATGAAGACTTTTAGAAAGGTTGGACGTCAGATACCGTCAGCATAGTGTGCGTCTAGCATCTTATGTCTAATTATAAAATACAAGTTGTGTGTCGTGTTGTATTAAATATGTACTAGTAATTATACACCAAGGTTGAGAAGCCATTTTTCGTAGCCGAGCTATTTTATTTCCCAAGATGCGAAGCATCGCGGAAAATAAAAGTGCGAGGCTGAGAAAAGGCTTCTCAGCCGTGGTTTATATACTATTTTTTTTACTACTAGCACGTTTGTTTAACTTTTCTTCAAATGATAATCATGATGATGACATTTCTCAGTCAGAAACCGGATTTTCATGCAAAATTACACAATGCATTTTGTAATAGATTAAAACTTCGTTCTTTGTTTTTTTTTTATAATAATTGCAGTAATTAATGCCAAATATTTACAACTGGTGCAAAAACTACCTTTATTACGTTCCCTCCAATGTCCAGGTTGCAGTAGCCCGTCAGTTGGAAGGCATCTTGTTGACCTGAAACATAAACACAAGTTCTGGGTCTTTCATTGAGGGACCCCATGCACGTAGGTGGTCCCTATGGTTTTGTCGCAGACCCGGTTGCCTACGCCCAGGGTGCCCACAGCGGTGCAGGTTTGCTTGGATTAGTGTGGATCCTTCACTTGACGTTCCCTCGGCGTCCGTATTTTGGGTAGGGGTTATGGTCCTCTCCCTAGGTTCTAGGATCCTAGTGGATCCATCGCCGTCGGTGCTGGTTCCACCGGCGGCGTTGGAGCTTGTTGCGCCTGCTGGGCCTTCTTTTGGGTCCTAACAATTTTTAGTGTGACTCTATCGCTTTTAGTTGCCAGGATGTTTCTTTCTCCAAACATGATTCCGAAAACTAGGAGTTTACCCAAGGGTTTCTACCGGTCGGCCTCATGGAACATTCCATCCATCCTGGTACATTTGCCCATTTATTTTGGATGTCCAGTCGTTTAAGGACGTCCTCAGTGGACACCGGTTGACCTCCGGGCTTGCACAACCTGGGCAGCTCCTCAACGGGTATAATTGTAAGCAGAGCCCCCTCCCAAACATCTCGGATGTTCGCTACAGCTTGCTGTAGCCAATTACGGGTATGCATGTCTCTGCAGGTTATCCTAAGGACACCGCCTGCAAAGATACACCCGTCAAAGGAGGAGATCGGGTCTTCTGGTTCTAACCCATAAAGGGTCTCGACGAAAAGTCCCTCGATTCTTTTCCTCTCAATTCGTGCCTTACTCTCCTCGTGCTGGCACCGAGGATCCTTCCGGTCAATGACCGCCATGCGAAGGTGGCTGGTGGTCATCTCCCGGTAGCTAGCGTCGCCCGTGGTCTTTGTGGGTCCAGGTCTCAGGTGTTACTGTTGGCTCCAAGGTGCTTGTTTGCTGCAGGGAGGGCGCCTTCACGCCGCTGCCTCTGCAGCAGCTTTCTTCTTTGAGCTCCGGAGAGTTCTTTTCTGGGATCTTGCGATCCCTGGTCTTCTTTTGGTTGCTGTTGTTCCATGTTGTGGGTTTTGTCTTCGGATGCCCCATATGGGGACGTCGAACTTCGAACGCCAGGGCTACTTGGGAGATATAGCGCCCAGGATGTTGTTGCACACAGCCCACGCGGTCTGCCGAATGCCCCAATGCTCCCCAAGAGCTCACCCCGTCGGCCCTCTGACGGGACGACACAGAACATTGATCGAGGTGGGTTAGTCTCGACCGCCCGTCTAGGGTGAAATCCGGGCCAAAGTGGCGTGTTGCCCTCCCAAGGCCGTAGCCAAGATCAGGCTCAACCACCAGGATCCCTTCATCCACCCGCACGGGTCGCCACGCACGGCACAAACACGTGGGTGACTGCTTATGCACCTGCAACACCAGTCACCATGTTGCATGGGGAACAGATATACAGGATGGATTGCTAAAAAACAAAATCAAGGAGATATCTACATAAATAATTGAATAACATTTCCGGAAAAAGCTCCCAGAAGAATAGTTTCTTGATATTTGAAGTACTTTTTGGGCCATTCTACGCCTTCAGAGATAATACATCGGTACTGCGGTACTGCTAGACAACAGATATAGAACTATTGAGAAAAAGTTGGAGCGTTTGGATTTAGGATATCCAACGGATACACAAGATCCATTGAAAAAGTTCCCAGAAAAAGAATTTTATATTTTAGAATTACTTTAGAAGTTTTAACAAAAAGCTCTTTTAAAGAGCTTCAGTGACACTTTTTGAATGCTTCACTCTCGGTAGAATCAAATGAGAGCGTTTTTAATGGTTCTTCCAAAATCAGAATTTCTTAAAAAATGTGTTAAATTTTTTTTATAAATATTTCCTCGTCTGCGGAAGAGCTCTTATGACATATTTTGAACCTTTCAGAGTTGGCACAATCAATTTCTTGAAGATTGAGTGTCCTACGAAGTTTTTGTCGATCTCATTTCGCAAATTTGTTAGGTTTACAGCGTTGTCGGCGCCGATGAAATTGACAGTAATACAAAGTCGTACCAATAGAGGTAAAATCGCCACCAGATGGACTTGGATCGCGACTTAATGGAAACTGTAATAAGGAGGCATGAAATTCAAATAACTGTCAAAATAACGTAAATAACATAAGAACTTCAATCAAATTAGCGGCACTTTGATAAAATTTTAGACTGCCGTTCATCAAATGACAGCAAAAATAAATAAATAAAACTAGCGACAAAAAATGTTTAATAAAGATGAGGTAAGATTTGCATTATTTTCTAAATAATATCTGGTTTTCTAAAAAATAAATCACACTTTTAATTTTGAGATTGGAATTAATTTGTTCCATGCCCTCCCAATTTTTCATTCTGTAACACTATTACAGTTTACTCTAATGCGCGAGATGGTGACATCCAGCGATATTTTGTCTGCTTTCCAAACGAAAGGTTTTGAGCGATTGGCACGACTTGAAAGTCAAAATATCTTACAATTTTTTTAGAGTGTATCAACATTCCCGAATTTCTACTAAATATTTCCTCTGTGTTGACAAAGTTTTTGAGCCTCTCAGAAGTTTTTTGGGTAGCGAATCTTTAGCAAAAGTTTTTCGCTTCTTGAAGGGCTTTTTTTCTGATTCCTTTATTATAAGGCGAATCAAATGAGAGCTTCTTTACGGCACATTTCGTTTTTCTAGTTGATCCAATCATCAATGTTTTAATTTTTTAGTGTCGATCACATTTAGCAAATTTTCAGCCATTCCTGGAGAACTATAACACAAATATGATGATGCTACTACCAATAGCTAATTTGATTATCGATACCTGAATTTCAATATTTTGTTCAAATTTTGAGTTTCGTTGATGGTAATAGTATTTCGTTGATTTGAGCGGCTTGATCTAAAAAATATACGCAAGTAATGGCTAAACCAATTACAGGGAATATAATCCTGACACTTTACTCAGCTTTTCAGTTATGAGCTTTCAAAATCCAAAAATACATTCAGGAGGTTTTAAACTAAAAGATGTACAGAAATAAACCAGAAGAATGTTATAAATCCAAGTGGAGTAAATTTAAATATATATGTATCTAAGTCGAACTCCACAAACTTTAATGAGCGTAAAATTACAAATGCAACATGTTTCGGCAGAACACTACTGCCATCATCAGCCCTTAAAGAATATCTGTTCTGCCGAAACATGTTCCATTTGTAATTTTACGCTCATTAAAGTTTGTGGAGTTCGACTTACAATTAGATATATTTAAATTTTAATGTACAGAAAAAAATTATGGAATGTTGGATACATAAAAAAACCACTTAAATCAAGTAGTTCAGCGTCGTAATTCCACAACCACGTGAACGCTCAGAGCCAATGAAAGCGCAGCATATCAAGGCTCTAAGTAGCTGCAGATAAACGCTCCCTCTCACATTCGTAGCCTTTCTCATTTTAGCCCATGGAATGTTTTTTGTCGCGTCTGGTAATTTTTTAACACCATCCGATCGGTCTGGCTTTTTGGAATTATTATTTAATTTTTATAATTTCATTCTACATCAATAATATTTTTTAACACATATTTTTTACCTAACTCTCACCTTGCACAGTACCTCGTCCACCCGCTACAGCCATCCAGACCCCGCCTGCAGCTCTGGAGGTCATCGATCTCTTCGTGGAGGGCATGGCATTTGCCTCCGCTCGCAGGCTGCGGGAAGGTAACCTTTGGAAAGCTGCCCTCATCATGAACGAGGGACTCCACATTGTACTTCTCCTGGGTGCGGGGTCGGAACGTATCTGTCCTCAATATGCTTTCCACAAATGCTATGCAGTGCGGATACAGGAAAGCATTCGAAGGTTGACATTTCAATTTTCACGGATGGATCAAAAACAAAAGCCGGCTCTGGGGCGGGAATTCACATACCCAAATTGAACTGCAAGCTCATCGCAATCCTAGGGGAATGTGCAAATATTTTCCAGACGGAGATCGTTGGCTCGACAGGGTGCGACGGGAACCGTCCATCTGAACAGCCGATCGCTGACAACAGGCTGCAGACAAAGCAAGATTTTTATCAAAAATCCTTGCTTTAAAAGAGCCAAGTCCTGACATGATCTGACATGATACAACAAAAAAAAAACACTACCACCATATTAAAAAAATTATATTGTCTCAAAACGTCATTTTATTTCATATTGTAGAGCTATTTTCATTACAGTTGGCCAAACATTGCTGTTCAAATAACTACTCAAAAGGAATTTGCGATTTTTTTATTAAATCTGTTTACAACATTTCATGTCAATATAACACAATAACTGCCCCGCACACAGATTTAATATAAAATTTTATTAACGAGAATCATTTATTGCGGTTGGATGTTACGTTGTCCGTTATCAGCGCAATATCCGACCGCAAACCGCATTTTAATCAAGGTGAGTTTTGAATGCGTTCCCTGTTAATTTATTAATTGCAATTAGTTAATAATTTACGAGGGAAATGAAGTGATGTTGACAATGAACTTACCGTCGAATGTATTAAACGCGAGCACCTTTGTTTTTGTGCTGAATTTTCATTGTGTAATTTCACACAAATTTTGCTATTTACATTAATTTGTTTTGTTTTTCCGCTGTGTAAATATGCAGTTGTTTTTTATGTTGTTGTTATTTTTAGCGGTAATTTTGGACATAATTATGAGTGTTTTGAATGTTTATGTTCTCGGGGTCACGCCCGTATGTTAAAGTTTATAAACATAGATTTATCCAATTTGCCCGGGCAGGGAGGACATCTAACTAATATCATATTTTACATTTAGATCTTCAATAGGAAAACAACAGATATACCGGGTGTCCATTAGTAGAACTCATCAGTGTCAACAATTTTCAACAAAAAATCTGAAAACTGACCTAATAAACGTGTTTACTTCAACATCCAATGCTATAGAAAATCTTTTACGATAATAACTTTAAAGCGAAAGTAAAATACAATAACACGCCCGGTCGAGTTCGCCCGCCGATACTGATTCTCAACAGCAGGTAACTGATGCACCCGAGAGTGCAACAAATTTAGAAACTTGATAAGGACTTTAAAGATTTTTTTTTGTATCACATAATAAATACTAATTTACAAGTTACAGTAACAATACAAAGTCATATACAATTTAAATCATCTTTTACCGCCCCGGCACGTCTACGCCTGCGTGTGCAGACACACTGCGGCTCTCACCCACGTCACACCAAACCGCCAAATTGATTTATCCGCAGTCCCTTGAAATTTTTACGAATCCGACTCATCACGCAAAGTGTTGTGATCATTTAATAAAAGCGTCAGTGGCGTGCGTTAATTAAAACGACGCGGGCCCGTCCGTTATCGGGACCTCTATCGTAGCCATCCATTCAGCTTTTCGCAACAACAACGCCGTACCCTTATCGTTCTTAATTAAATATATGCAGAGAGGAGGACCGTATTACAGACACTGTTTTGTCTTCTTGGTACCGTTGATCTGGACCGCTTTGAAGCGGGTCGCATCATCCTATTTCTATATCGTTCTCTTTCCGACTAGAGGGACGTCTCGAGATGTTATTAATCTTCTTAAGTAAACGAACCCGCAGACGAAGGTTTCCCTCGAAGAACAAATATATTCCGTCGATTAACAACCAGACAGATGAGTGGCGATGATGGAGAGGCTGATCCGAGATACAAGAATTAGGAAGTTTGGAAGGCAGCTTTCTGAAAGGAGTGTGATAAAATCGTGTTCTCTGCAGCGAGTTTGGATTTTTGTGAATGAATTATAGTGACGATAAAGGATTTGTTTGGAGGGTTTTTAATTGAGTTACCAGTTTTCAAAAGTTGGTTTACTGTTTTTACTTTAGAGGAAATTGTAGTTCGAAACTCAGATCAACTTACTCGCAAATGTAATTTTTTAAGCAAAAATTTGTTATATGTTAGTATGTCACGAAGATTTTATTTTAAATTATATTGGCACAACTATCGAAGGACAGACAAGAAGTTGTATTTGTCCTTGATACTTAAATAGTATTTACAAGAAGAAGAATGAAGAATCATTAAAGTGTTCATTAAATAGTTCTTGGATTCTTGTGCGAATTTTTAACTAAACTTTCTCTTATCTATCTTTTATTATATAAAATCCAAATACCACTCACTGACTGACTCATCACGAAATCTCCGGATTCACTGAACCCATTGCAATGAAATTACTTACTTCTTTTACCACGTAGGCGCCCACTAAGAAACGGTTTTTCAACATTACATTCCAAAGGGGGGTAATGGGGCGGGGGAGTTAATCTCTGGATCCACTGAACCGACTGTAATGACATTTTGCACAATTACTTATTTTACCACGTAGGCGCTTACTAAGAAACGGTTTTTCAATTCCATTCCTTATTAAATAAAATAATAAAATTAAAACACCTTGTGAAGTATTGGATAAAATAGAATGTAATTTAAAATCACCGTGCGAAGCCAGGACGGGCCATCTAGTATAATGTAACTGTAACTACCATACATTGTGTTCAGCCATAATGATGCAAACAACTAATCAACCATTTTAAAAAGTACACTCAAATATGATAAATCAAGCTCTTGAAAAAAAAAACAGTTGAATACAGCTTTTTTCTTATGAAAATTTAATCAATTAACAAGCTAGCTAAGAGAACAATAGGACCAATTTTTCGGGTCGACCGATTTTTATGAATTTTTTTTTTTTATTTGGTACGTATGAGGATAGGTCGTGAAAGATTTTTCACATGGACATGGGGGCCCAGGGTGTCCCTTTGGGCTGGACCGTTTTTTATGATCTTTAATTTATTGGGTTTGTCTCCGCCCCGAATAGCAGAATAACTATTAAAACCAAGGAGGGCGCTTTGGTTTCCAACCCTAAAGTTCAGCTGAAAAATCGGAAAATTAAAAATAGGTAATTTTGTATGAGATTCGCTACTTCAGATTACTTTTAATAGATGGCGTTCGTGATGAACCTATCAGACGATATACAAAACTGTCATTTCTTCTTGAATCTGTACTTCGGATTACTTTTAATAGTACGCGATTGTAGGTGATACAAAGTTCACCGGGTCAGCTAGTTTATAATATATACTCGGTGAGGTGGAGCAGAGACAGGAATGGAGAACCTTTTAAACTTTGTTAACCCTGTGTCGCTCTGTTCGTTTAACCCTTGATACGTGGGGCTTCTTTCTGGAGGACCCCCATAGTGTTAGATCGCCATTCGGAACCGGGAATAAAAAGGCTGATCCAGTCCTGTCGGTGGATGGGGAGGGGTGGCGTTCTGACGGAGGTTTCTACCTTCTTCTCTGTCACCCTTCGGGTCGGTCGCTGCTTCTTCCTCTTTTTCGTCTCTCTTTTCGGCTTTTTCCCCGGTGGGCTGGTGGACTCATCCTCATGTTTTCATGCTAGCGGTCGGCCTTTTATAGACCATCAGCGCTGCGCCTTGACGTCGACCGATTGCGGGGTTCTGAGTGGGGAACTCGCGATCCATCGCTTATCGGCGTGGCCTTTTCTGTACGAGCAGCCGGGGCTGAGGGGCGGCTTGAGGAGCGCGTTAATTCACTGAGCGGCTGGGAGCAAAATAGTCTTGATAATTCGGTAACTTCGTTACACTTGATGCCATATTTTTTTCCTTAGATAAATTGACCTACTGAACAGGAAAAACAAAAGACAAGGACAGATACAGAATTACTTTTAAGACACATACCAAAATAGGAAAAAAAACACAAAAATAGAGAAAGTTTTACATTTTGGCTCTTGCCCCTAATCACTCATAACTTTTTTATTTATCCATAGATTTTTATGATGATTATCTTATTCTCTTGATAAAACTGCCGACTTCTCGTAAAAAACTGTAAAGTGGCCGTTCATCAACGATTTTTATTTTCCTCCAATGTTCGAGTTCATTGGCGATCTTGAACCGAATGAAAAATAACTAAAAATACAAGTTGGCATTTCAATTATCTTAAATTTAGTAGCTTGTATGCTCAAATTAGTCCACTTTAACCGGAGATTTCTTTTCAAAAAATCGTACTTATAATTATATCATAGATCTATCCGTAGAAAAATGTTTAATGTGTCTCTCGAATTCAGCATGAGAAGAAAAATTTGGCATCAAAAACACATTTTCAATTTTTTATTGTGTAAACTAGTATTATCGTTAGCCTTTTGATTTACTATTTACCACAGAGACCTTTATTTTCTTTACCTTTTCCTAAAATTAATTTGGGACTCTAAAATACGTGACAATGAAGCCTAGAGTAATTATAAAAAAGAACAGTAGACCTGTGCGAATATTTCGCACTGGGCCCATCGAGGAAATGAAAATAAAATACCAAGTAGAAAAGTATTTTTCTTATTCCTGATTAGGTTATATACAGAACATGTTATAAATATTTACAGAACCTCTTTGTAGTGTTACGCCCTGGAACATCAATTTAGTTGATACAAGTAAAAACAGAAACGAATAGAAAGACAAGACAGAAAAGCTCGTAAGCAAACAAAAATTTCATCAATTTGCTCAAAAAGCTCGCTTCGCTCGCTCCGGAAAATTTGAACAACGAAACAACAGACTACCGAAAAAGGGGAGGCGAACAACTAGTGACTAAAAAGACAAGCAGTCCTTTTTTTTGCTCTTGGCGTCTCCGTTTTCTTTTTCTTTGTTATACAGGTTAGCTTTATAAAGGGGTGATAAAATTTTACTGGTGATAGATTAGACTCGACTACATTTTTTCTAATTAAAACAACGATTTCTACAAGTCACTATTGGAGATGGAGACCGCTGGCATTGATGGGAAAAGGTACTTCTGCTGAATGTTGTAAGGAACGATTAAGCACGTACGTATGATTAGCGCTTTTCATTCATGCCGCCTTGGTATCATATTTCAATGAGTTCTGAACCTGAAATACAGCCGGCGGCGTTCGCCGTTACGTCACGGTCGGTCCATCCCGCCAGTTCGACGGCCGCTGCTTCACTGTTTGACCAAGGTCGTGCACCCTACGCCCAAATTCAAACCGGTAAAAAATACTTTCCGACATCGCGGGGTAGTAATTCTTTCACTCCGCTCATCAGAAATATACCGCGCAGCGAACGAAATTATCCGTTGAAAATAAATGCCTCCTGGTGTCGTACCGGGATGTTGACACTAAAAAGCGCGCTCCGGATATCGCTATTCCGGACTCGCTGCAGTGCCCGGAGCCACCGTCGCCTCGTTGGGAAGAAGACGTATTGATAAAACCCTCACTCTACAGCATTGCGACAGGCCGCGCGCATCAGCCAACGTTACCGTCTTTTTTCTAGCATCTTTATAAAAAACCTCCGCTCAGCTGCAGGACTCGTGTGAGTCGTGTCATTTCCGAAGAAGACGTTGCGGTCCTAGAAGGTGAGCACCAGGCGACCACCCTTCCCCTTCCCACCCATTTCCTTGGTACTATCCGGACGTGTTCCCTCCTTCCTGTTTTCTCGCCACCGCCTGCCCTGTAAATCTGGCATCCTGCGGTCTACATGTTTGTTATTTCATTTTTTTTCTCGGACGTTAAGTAACATTTCTAAAAACTGATATTACAGTTAAGTATTATTTGTGGGTATTGCCAGTAAAATTATTTTGTCATCCCATTAAAAAGGGAAAGATCGTGAATTAAATTTTATTTTTTTATCTTTCTTATTTTTGTCCCTTCTGTTCTGTCTATTATTCATTTGTTTTTCTGCTATCTTGCGCTTTCGTTTTCCATTCATTATCAATTGTTTTAAAGCCCTTTTTTGTGCGTTGATTCCCTCTACTTTTGGTGCTTGGATCTATTGATTGGTACGGAGCGAGCAAAACGAGAAGAGAAAATATTAAACAAAATTAGATCGCTTCGCTCGCTCCTTAAAAGGTAAACTAACTAAACAATAACAGAGCAGAAACGAGAACCTAAAAAGAACACTCGAAAAATACAAATTGAAACAGAAACTAACAAAAGACAAAACAGAAGAGATAAAAGCAAAACGAAAAATATAGAAAAGCTCGTAATCAAACGAAAATTTGCCAAAAAAATTAAACAACGAAACAAGGCGATAAAGAAATTCATTCAACCAACAAAGAAATTATCAATACCAAATGCTAAGCACACGTGAGAGAAAGGGGTCGTCCTCCTCAATTGAATTTGACGAATTCGACCATTCAGTGGCGGCTCGTTCATGAGGTCAATGACCTCCCAAAAGAAAAAAGTGAAAAAGGCAGTATCAAGGCTCTTTGTTTATGGAATATAATAATATAATTATTGCAATTAAATTATGTTTGAATTTTCGTATAAGTTATCTATTGAGTTTAGCTCTGTGGTTCTGGCGAAGAATTTTATCCACCGTGAAGCGCGGAGATTGTCGAGTTCGCTCGGGTCAAAGCCGACTCATGCCCCTGTTAAGCGAATGCTGGTAGCCAATTGTAACGAGTGCGACAAAAACAAAGCTATTGCATTTCTACATTGTACTAAACATGGAAACAGGACGCCCCATTGCCGCTCTTACGGTCAACAGCCCAAAAGTGTCTCATTGTAGAATCGAATCATGCGCTTTTTTTGTAAGCGACGTAATGCATGCTTGAGATAAAGGTAGAAAGTCGGTTGTCCGACCAACAGATTGTTACTGGTAGGAGGTACGATGTAGGATATCTTCCTTTTTAGTTCACTGCAGTCAGCTGACTAGCTACTAGTGCTTAAAATTTCATTATGTCGGTGGTTCAAACAATAAAAGAACTCCAAAGTAATAATAATCATAATTTAAGTTTTGAGAAACGGTTGGAGCTTAAAACAAATGGTCGTCCAGTCCCAGGAAAGCAAATTAGACAGACAAGCAAGGACAAAAATGAAGAAGTAATTTTCGTAAGGGCATGTATGATTTGTGGATATGAAGTGACAATGATTCGCTGTGGTGTAAGGACGGTGTCACAGACTTGAAACATTTAAAAGAAAAAGTAAAAAAAGACTCATCGGCAGAGCACATGAACAGTTCCATGAATTATGCTACAATAGGACGTGTTGATATTCGTTCACAATTGGACGGTGCGTATAGAAAATCCATAACAGATTTCAACGAAAAGGTAACAAAAAAACGTTTTAAGTAAAATAATAATAAACCAGAAGAATGTTCTTAAATCCAGGTGGAGTAAATTTTAATTTTAAAATAATAATAGACTGTTAAATTTATATTTTTTAAACGCATGATTTTTTTCACGTATCCTTATAAACATACTGCTAAAATTCGAAATGACCCTCCTGTAAAATGAACCACGAGCCGCCACTGCCATATATAACATGAAGCCCTAAAACGTGTTCTGTTGTTCGCAATCGCAATTTGGGCTAGCATTTTCAAACGGTGTACATTTACCGCCTCTTGTGACGTTATTCCGGGGGAGCATTTTCATTGGTTCATGCGTTTCTCATTAGTCCGCGCGTCTAGTAACTTTGAATTTTGTCCCGTGTTGGCGTCCATAAAGGCGCGTTTCAAATAAGACAAATGTTTCTGATTTTTTTACCAAATAAAGGCGCGATTTCGAATAAAAAAAATATATAGGGGTATAATATTTTTTCGTCTAGATTTGAAGATGCACGAGCCATTTTTGAAGATATTCTAATTTATGTTGTTTTCATAGATGACGTCATTATTAAAGCTGCGGCTAAAAAATATTTTACTGTTAAAATGAACCAGAACCAACAGAACATGCACCAGAAAGAAAGGCTAATACAAATAATTCATGGCGGGAATTTGTATCGTTTTTGGTGGCTCATCCA
Organism: Diaperis boleti; assembly: GCA_963583935.1. NCBI lineage: Eukaryota > Metazoa > Arthropoda > Insecta > Coleoptera > Tenebrionidae > Diaperis > Diaperis boleti. The sequence goes on from OY757242.1 coordinate 14,986,403, forward strand.
ACTGTGAAGTTTTAACTGCATTTCCCCCGGCCCAATTATTGAACATAAAAGTTCCTCTTGAGGATAAAATTTCAAGAGATTTAAAATATTTATGTCAGTGACGTCATTCATCCGAAAACTAATCATTGAAAACTTACTGTTCAGTTCCTACTGTTGGGGGAAGGTAGCGGGAAACCAGGGGGTCTACCATTGAAACCGGTGAGTGAGTGACATAGTATAATTGGTTGTCTACATTACCATATTTCGTAGATTATTGTAAATAATTTTATTACGGAACTTGGTCTAAAGGGCCTAAACCGTAGATGGTCAAAATTTGAACGTATTTCAAGTAACAACGAAGTCTCCGACACTCTTTACAAGATTATCAAGCCGTAATAACACTCACAAAAGTGACGTCGTTTTATTGACATTTCTCATCGTAAACAAACACATTAAAAATCGATGACTCTCGTGAAATTTGACATTCAATATCTAAATTCAAATAAAATCTTGAGAGTGTTGTAAATAAACTAAACCTCTAATATTGAGTTAAAAAAGGAATAAATAATTAAATTAGGGTTTATTCCCCGCATTGGTTAAGAAAGAGTGAGGTTATGCCTGTTTATTGTTTATGTAGTAGTGTGCATTGGATTAATTGCATTTTAACTGATTTTAACCGTATTTTAAGATTAGTTCGCGGTATAGTTTGTGCCAAAGACACCACCTCACTCACTCATCGATGTCAGTGGTGGACCCCCAGGGGGTGTTATTACTGGAGGAGTGTCAGACCAATTAAATAGTGTAATTGGACCACAGAAATAATCGAAAGTGTGGAGAAAGGTTGTTTTACAATAACTTAGGCTTAATATCAACATTTTATTTCTTATATCTATATACACAGTCATAATGAAAAATTAAGTGGCGGAGAATTAGACCTACAATGCTGGGTACTCCATACTCATTGTGAAAATCTTAAAAAAACAATCATTTAAGTACTTAGTAGAGAGTGTATGTTTACTTACTTTTGTCTAACTTTTCTAAGGTGTTCTATAATTATACAGGAACTTAACAAAGTAATCCTCCATTTTGTCTTTAGCTGTTTAAGGGCACAAGCTATACAACGAACTAATGTTAAAATACAATTGATCCAATGCACACTACGACATAAACAATAAACAGAGATAACCTCACTCTTTCAAGGCGGGGAATAAACACTAAATTAAATATTTATTCCTTTTTTACAACACTCTCAACACTTTATTTGAGTATTTACATATTGAATTTTTCAACTCACGCGAAATGTCAAATGTCACGAGAAATGTCAAATAAGTCACACACAAATTGGCATCCGAGAGAAGTCATCGATTTTTAAGCGAAATTTCCTTTTGTGTTTGTTTACGACGAGAAATGTAAATACAATGACGTCACTTTTGTGAGTGTTATTACGGCTTGATAACGGTGAAATGAGTGTGGGAGACTTCGTTGTTACTTCAAATATAGACCATCTACGGTTTAGGCCCTTTAGGCTAACTTATAAGTTTATTTACAATAATGTTCGAAGTACGGTAATGTAGACAACCAACAATACCATCACACTCACTCGATCGATTCAATGGTAGACCCCCTGTTCCGAATACAAACTTTGAGCTCACCTAGGGTCAAAAGAATTTCAATAAGACACAAGAATTTGCCTCTAATACGTTAATTACTTCTACTGCTTTTGTAGCATTTTTTGTTGAGAACTTCCGACGAAATTGTTGATGTTTTCCCTACTTAAAGTTAACATGTGATGAGAAATGTTTAGGTATATCGACCAACGAACTTCGTAACTGACCGACTGGTTAGAGACAGACAATATACATATAGAAAACTTTTTAGTTTTTCGTGGCCTTTAGTTTGAATAATCGATGTTCGTTTGTTTAACGATAACTGCTACTTTAATATGATTGTAATACCCATACCTTTCGTTGATATAATGAGCGTATACGTCATTCACGTTCCCGTTTGATTGGCGTCTGCTGTTGGCATCGCTTTTTTTTAATAGAGGGTTGGAATGAATAATAATCGAAGTTGGTGTTTATTTACCTTACTCATTCAATAATTTCGTCCCGTTTATTTCTATTGTTCGGCTCCATGGCCTGTCAAATAATGGAAAAAAGCGAGAAAATTGAAACGAACCGTTACGCGGAAACTCTCTAAATAATTTATTAGTCCGCATTGTTTACCCGGCCAATCCACAAGTGTTTTCGGAGTTAAATATTGTAGGTAAAGCCCGCCATTGTGTGATTATTTATTAATAACCCGTTCATGTTCGGTTTTGATATAGAAACTGTTTTTCGTGTCGTTTGTTTTTGCTGCGGGATGCCGATCACATGAGTACGGTGAGTTTGACAGCTGCATCCAAACGAGATATTTAGTTGTTGGGATTAAGTGAGCAGGGGCTGATTGGGATTATACTTAAATGAATGCGTCAACGGACATGGATAAGAGGGTCAAGTCCGGAGGGATTCCTTGGGACCACTTAAGGCGCTTTCTGTCACTTTGATGGGAAACCCGACATTCCCCATTGGAATCCGGTTCGCATTTTTCAATGCGGGTGTAGTGGGAGATTTCCTTTATTTATTAACTATTTTTCGATACATTTCGATAGATATCCCAGTAGCCCAGTTTATTTATTTCACATAATATTATAAATATTTACAAAATATTGAATCTTTTTTAATATTAGTTATATTAAAAGAATGTGAATGAAATATGTGTGTTGTATAGCATTACATAAATTTTATTGGAGACATTTGCTTTTTTTTTTCTATGCTGAAAAGACTATTTTGCTTTGTATATATTATATATAATAATATATAGATCTCACTATCAATTCAGCATCTTTCCGTTTTGTAAACTTTTCTGCGTCCATCAAAATATATTATTGCTTTTTGTTACAGATAGACGGTGCTGGTTTAATTATACCATAAAATGCAAAATATATTGAAATACCATTATTTTACCACTTCCAAATTGAAATTATAGATTCCTATTCTTTTTACCGTCTTTCCATTTCACTATCAATTTAGCGTCCTCAATATACTTTATACTTTACTATCGCTTTTGCATCTGTTGTATATTTCGTATACTAATTTCAATACATTAAGCGTCCTACAGTGTTGCCAGTTCACACAAGTGATTTAAGTATGTACTAGCAGTGATTCAGAGCTGGACCCGATAGGTGTCCCCAAATTTTTTTAAAATGTCAGTCACGCATCATAGCTTTTGTGTTATCAATTTCTGTGATATTCCATGTAGAGAGAAACATCTGAAATAAATAAATAAAAAATAATAAAAAAATCAGACAAACGCTTCAGTTCCGAATTTTGATTTGTCTTTACTGTTTTGGAGGTTGAGAATTTTTTCGTTAAAATATCCCGACCTTGACTTTTAATTGAGCAATAACATGTAAAAAATGTGATAAAAAGCCGATATATTGAAAAACTTCAACTGGAACGCCTCAGTTCTGAAATTTTAACAATTTTGTTTTAAGAGCTCTTTTGAAAAGATCTGAAAAAAAATCTAGATAAACGCATCTAAGCCTATAGTAAAATAAAATTACATTTGTTTTTCACGATCTGTCCAAAAACAAATTTATTGAAATTTGGAGAGGACAGCGTCTTTCGGGTCAGCTACTATATACATATATAAAATCCAAATACCAATCACTCACTCATAAAAAAAACTCCGCATCCACTGAATCGATTGCAATTATGAAATTTTGCACTTACTTATTTTACCACGCAGACGCTCACTAAGAAACGGTTTTTCAAAATTCCATTACATAAAATAATGAAATAAAAACAACGTGTGAAGTATTAAATAAAAAAAATAATATAAAATAAAATCACTGTGCGAAGCAGGGACGGACTATCTAGTTTCTTTATATAAAATATTTTGCATAAACACTTTTTCATTATTGTGCTTTATAAGATGCCCCGGATTAAATTGCTCGGCATTGTAGAAACGGAGACCATCGAATGTACTACTTGCTACAATCTCTACTTGCAGCCAAATACAGTTGACCATGTCTGAAGACAAATTGTGGTAATAATCCCAACCTTATCAAAGGTTTGCCCTTGCGATTTATTAATAGTCAGCGAATGCTAACATGATTGGAAATTGGGCTCGCCTCAAGGAAAATGGCAATAATGTACCAGTATACGTCATATGAATTCTGGGTATTAAAATACGTTTCCCAGTTGATCGTCCAGTGAAAATTTTGTAATCAATTGTATTTTGATGCAATCGTTATTCTTGATGTAAATTCCATAAGATGAGTGAATTTCCGACACTACTCTGAATTCACCGCACACCCAAACCTCAGGGGACGGGCCAAGTTATATTAGCTGTAGTGCGCCAGTTTCTTACTCAAAACGGCTCACGCTACTTCAAGTCGATGACTGTAATGGACTAGTATCTGCTGACTATCTAAAATGCAAATAATCAATAAACTTGTAAAATTTTTGAAAATGAAAACTAATCTAGGCCTAGATATTATTAATGTCTTTCATTAAAAAAAAAAACGGTGCAGTACACACTGCTTTGTTTGTTACCAATCGATTCATGTTCAACGATTAAATATATATAGATATGAGATATCATCTTGTGGAGTATTCGAGACACATCGAGATTCTATCTGAATCGCGAGAACTAAATGATGTCATCAGTGGAACTATCTGGAGGCGCCTGCCTGGAAGAATGCACCAATCAGGCATCACAGTCACAGTCGGAGTCGAAGATCAGTGAGTCGAGTCGGAGAGTTGCCTTTATACACCCGGAGTGCCGCATGATGTATAAATAAATAGAAGATCCCGTTTACCTGATTTGTAAATAGTGTAAATAATGTTTCGGGTGTCCCAACTAAATTTTGTACCCCCCCAACAATTTCAATTTCGAAAGACTCAGAAGAAAACGCTCGAACAGGTCAATTTTGTTGTCAAGGGGAACCAAATTGTACCAAACTTTCAACTCTTAGATCTCACCCCTTTAGCCAGGGGAGCCACCCCTTAAAAAATTTAAATGGCATGGGGGGTCTTGTGATACATCATTTTAAAGCTTATTCAATTCTCTATCCAAATCTGCTGCCAACAAATCTTTTTATTTCATTTAGGCAAATTGAATTCGTCTGAATGACTATACAGTACTTTTCGTTAAAGACAAAATATTTCAAATGTATATTTGTTCTAAATTTGAATAAAAAATGTTTATCAAATATATTTTTTGAAATATATTTAAAATATTTGTGGCTACTAGGGTGGTTAATAGAATAAGAATCAGAAACTAATATACAGAATGTCCCAGAAATAACTACATTAATTTTAACCAGTAGGAGAACTCGCCGAGAGCAACAACATTTTTATATACCACTTTTTCGAAATCTCAATTTTTTTTTAGCATTTTTGGATCCCTTCAAATTCACAAACCGCATATGGATATTTATTTTAATTTGACCTACAATCAATTGTTTTTATCCGGAAAAGCCAGCGTCCTTATCAAGTTTCTAATTTTTTTGCACACTCACACGTCCCTTTTATGATCGAAGTGTCATTCGATTCGTAATTGCACTAAGAATTTTTTAGGTGAAAAGCAATATCCACAAATAAAAATTACAAAAGTTATAAACAAAGAAGGTGTTTAATTTTTTTGCAAATATTTCAAAAACTATTTGAGATATCCGAAACTTAAAAAAAGATACTTAAAGAGCAGGAAATTTTACAAAAAAATCCAACCTCCCGGAATTATTGTCCCTGCAATATCTATAATTATAATTCAGCGGCGAAAAAAGGCAAAAAATCTTGGAACTGTTCTTTGAAGGCTTTAGAAAAGATCCCCGTTGGAAAAATAAAGAAATTGATTTTTCACTTTTTTAAACAATCAAAGGTTTAACAAAATGACATTCCTATTATTTCTATTGATATGTTTTGTTATTGCTGATAGCAATATTTTTTTTTGTTAATTTTTAAGTCCTATTGTTTAAAAAATTGTTATAAACAAATGCATTTTTTATTATTTTCAAAGTTTTTTTTAATCTAATCCGTAATGGAAATAATGATTAAAGAAATCGTTAAAAAAACAATTTTTATTGGTAAAAAACGGCTGTTAATTAAATTAATTTTAGTTTTTGTTGCTAAATATTAGAATTAAGAAACCGTTTTTTTAATCATTCGCTACGCGATCGACCCCTTAAAGAAACACTCCAAAAAGGTCATATTTACCTGTACGTGAAACTCGAAATGTAGACAGTATTTCATATTTTAAGTTTGGGCAACAAAACAGCGTTATCGTCCTACCCCTGTCGCTATTGCCGGAAAAAAGTCAGAATTGCCAGAGAAAAGTCGGAATTGCCAGAAAAAAGTCAGAATTGCCAGAAAAAAATCGGAATTGCTAGAAAAAAATCATATCCGTTCAGCGCCTTCGTAGAAGAGCAATATACATAATTGATTGCTTTTTAAGAAACGATTTTTTTTAAATCATTATTTCCATTACATATTATATTAAAAAAAACATGTTTTAAACAATAGGAGTTAAAAATTAAAAAAGGTGTTTATATTGTTTTCAGCAATATCAAAACATCAGTCGAGATAATTGAAAAAAAAAATTCTTTCATTGTTTTATTTATGTTTTTAATTTTGTTAAGCCTTTGATTCTTAATAAAAAAGTAAAAAACCTTTTTTTTAATTTTTCCAACGGGGATCTTTTCTAAAGCCTTCAAGAAACAGCTCCAAGAGGGGAAAAAAATTCCAGGATTTTATTTTAACAATTATCGGGGTTTGTATGTTAACTTTTTAGGCTAAAGGTGACGATAAAATAGTGTGTATCCGGCACGCGAGATGGCGCTGAAAGAATTCCCGCATTTAAAGTGGAACTATTTGTTCAATTCTAAAAATAAAAACATCATTGGGCCAAGTAAATATGTATACATTTTTATGTCCTGTAAATATCAAATTTTTTCATGTAATAAATCTATATATATATATATATAATTTTTTTTTTTAAATATTCCTTTAAGCTCGAGGTAGGTTCTTATGAAGTAAAACATGTACAAGGGGGCTCAGGGCCCCCCCTTAGGTTTATAACTTAAGAACGGCTGGACCGAATTTTATGATCTTTGATATTTTGGATTTGTCTCCGCCTTGAATAGCAAAATAACTATTAACACATGGACAAGGGGGCCCAGGGGGCCCCCTTGGGTTTATAACTCAAGAACGACTGGACCGATTTTTATGATCTTCGATTCGTTGGATTTGTTTCCGCTCCGAATAGCAGAATAGCTATTAGAACATGGACATAGGGGCCCAGGGGCTCCTTAGGTTTATAACTCAACGATTGGACCGATTTTTATTATCTTCGATTTGTTGGATTTGTATCCGCCCCGAATAGCGGAATAACTATTGAAACATGGACATGGGGGCCCAGGGCCTCCCTTGGGTTTATAACTCAAGAACGACTGGACCGATTTTCATGATCTTTGATTTGTTGGATTTGTATCCGCCCCGAATAGCAAAATAACTATTAAACATCGGAAAAATTACAGGGGCGGGGAGCTTGGCACATGGCAACGACATTAACAAAGCCCCCCTGGTACAGGGCAACAATAACAAATAGCCGGCCACCAAAATTTTTCGTACCGGGTTTTAAAAATGAAAGTCGATTTTTAAGTAAACTCCAAAGTTTCACTTCTGTTGAGCGTGGACTCCACACACAATTTTTTTGATAATATCTCGAGAGCGGATTGACTGACATTTTTTGGGGGTGAATAACTATTAAAACTATTTAAAAAAATCTCATACATTTTGTATGGAATCCGTATATAACGCCATCTTTGATACATGACAGAAACAAAAATAAACATGACGTTGTATGCTGGTTCCGGTAATGCCAGTAGAAAGCGTTGTGTGCATTATCCTTTGATAAAAAAAAAACTGAATTTAATTCAGCTAAAAAGTTAACACAACATTTATTGATTCTGAGGCGGACCAAAGTTCGCCGGGTCAGCTAGTATGTAATAAATTCTGAGTCTTTTGAAATTGGAATTGTTGGAGGGTATAAATTTTAGTTGGGACAGCCTGTATTATAATTTTAATTCTTATTACCTATATACAGTGTGCACCAAAAATAAGGAATAAATTCAATAAAGCTAAAGCAATTTTTGTCATTTTTGTGTTAGGCAGTCTTTGCCTCAATGACGTCATTGCCATTATTTTTTAATGAAAATCCGCCATTTTTTTGTCATATTTGTATCATTAAAGTTTGTGGAGTTCGACTTAGATATATTTAAATTTTTAATTTAAATTTACTCCACCTGGATTTAATAACATTCTTCTGGTTTATATTTGTATCAGTTCTTAACTCAGAAATTATTAACACTGGATCTACTTTTTTTTAAAGTCTTACAAGACCTTTACAAGTCTGAAAGCGACGTAATTTTTATGTTTTTGATAGAAACATTTCATCTATCAAGCATTCAATGAAGTTATTTCCATCTCGGGAACATAACGAGCAGAACAAAAAAGAATCAACCAAATATGCCGTTCCTATCCTCAGTTACGATCGAGACTGTATAAAAAATGATATTTTTTGCAGTTTGTCCGAATATTTGCACATTCCATTGTAATTGTTTCGAATTTTATTTTCCTGACAATTTAACTTGTTTTTTTTTCAACCAATGAGATGTTTCAATTTCAAAATAAACAACCAATAGGACAATTTTTATTTTAGTGGGAATTTTTCGATAAGTTTTATTCCAGTGATTGTTTTTTTGTAACTATGTATTTCCCATTACAATTTACAAGTTAAAATGTCAATCCAAATAGGTCTCGAGGTCTAAATATTACCGCCAATTTTTGCTCTTCAGATTGACTCGTTTCCGTTGCTTGAGAAAATAATTACTCGTGCAAGCACTCGACATTATTTTCGTCGCAACAGAAACTCGTATCTGAATCGGAAAAATTATTGTCGGCAATATTTTGACTATTGACAATTTAACTTGTGTTTTTGTCAACCAATGAGATGTTTCAATTTCAAAATAAATAACCAATAGGACAATTATTTTAGTGGCAATTTTTCGAGAAACATTATTCCAGCGACAATTTTTTTGTAGCAGTGTGCCATTACAATTTACAAGTTAAATTGAAAAGCCAAATAGGACTCGAGGTCTAAATATTACCAAAATCCCATAGAAAAAGCACTTTCAGTTTTTCCCGATTTTTCCAATTTTTCGGTGTATTTTCTAAAAATTTTCTTTCGTACAAACCTTGTCCTGATAATTGTGAATATATTGAACAAAAAAGAAATCAGGCAAATCGGCCGAGCCGTTTATAGATACAGTCCAAGCAAATTAGACGAAAAAACGCCGAATAGAAGAACTAATTTATAAAGTTTTGGTTATGAACTCCCAACAGAGACCCCCGGGGGGAGCTTTATCCCCTTTTGCTCAAAAAAACGCCCGCAAGCGCGACCCCATGAAGCTTTTCTGCATTTTTCTCGTGAACGGTAATTCCGACGAGAAAATGTAATAGGACTTATGTTTTCCAGTGAATTCTGCATAAAATTGCTCTCATGAAGTTTTTGCCTATCTCGCTCATAAATGACGTTGGAAAATGAGTCCCACCCCCGGTTTTTGACCAATAAAAATTTACTGCAAACACTGCTCTACAATTTTGTTTCTATACATTTCTTTCTCCCACTAATGGTTTTCGAGATAATCGGCGCAAAAACGGAGGTGAACTAATATTTGCCGTCGCGCTGAAAACTATACTCATTTTCCAACGTCATTTATGAACGTTGGGTTTGAGATAGGCAAAAACTTCATGACCCATTTTATGCAGAATTTAGTGGAGAGCATAATAACTTCTGTAACATTTTCTCGTCAGAGTTACCGTTTACGAGAAAAATGCAGAATAGCTTTATGACGTGACGCTCGGGGGCGGTTTCTTATGCAAAAGCTCGAGGGGTGGGAACTCTTCGGATTTTTATTTAGGTCCCTGTTAGGAGTTTATGAAAAAAATCAAAATTTTATGAATTATTTATTCTAAAAAGTCTAATTTGCTTGGACTACTATAATAAACTTTCAGATAAGGTGTTTTTCTTTTACTTCTTGGATTGTTTGTTGTAACATAAGTGGCGGAATAACAGTGATAACAATACGTCGGTATGCTCCCAGTCAGTTTTACTGTCCGAATACAGTACTTGCAGCGGGACGTCGCGTCGGCAAAGAACAAAGGGAACTTTTCAAAACTTTTTCCGGCCGGCGCTCTTTACGATATTGGAATTTTGAAAACGGATTAATGCTTGACATTTGCAGGAGATTGAAATGACTGCCTGAAATTTTTTGAATTCTTGAAAATTACCAGTTTCAAAAATTTCCAAAAAAAAAATTAAATTAAAATTTTTAGCACTATAGCGTGAATCAGCATAAGACCTTGAGTACAACCCCATTTGTAGATTTCAAATCGGTTAAACCGTTTCTGAAAGAAAGCGGGATTATTTTAGACTTATTTTCTCTCTGTCGCACAGCACACTTGGTAATAAAATTTCCTCATCTTTAGCCTTAACAAGAACAATTACAAACAAAATGTACTGTTAATAGAAAAATGGAGGTAATTTTTTTTTCATGCCGCCAGCCAATATTGACGGTTTTGCAGGCTTCAAAATCCGCCGAGAACATTCCCGGCCTAGTACTGTTCAATACTTTTGTAGATTAATAATAATAATAATATTTTTACTTTCTAAAAATGATTTAAATTTGTTGGCACAATTTTTTTTATGGGTATACTCGTTTGCTTCACCTCGGCTACCCAATACCACTCACACTCATAAAACATCATTTTCTGGACTAGTGATCCAAATAACTATTTACCGACGGATTATTGTTTATTAATATGTCCAGATAATACCATTTTTTTTTTTATATTTACACGGTTAAAATATTTTTTTTTGTTCAGGTGTCAGATCCGGTCGGCGCGGACGGGAGCTGAGTTCTTGCCTTTTTTCGCCGCTAAATTAAAATTATAAATATTGCCGGGAAAATGCCGGGAGGTAGAACTTTAATTTTTTTGGGATTTTCTTGCTCTTTAAGGCTCTTTTTTCAAATTTCGGATATCTCTTTAGGTCTTAAAAGAAACCTTCTTTGTAATTTGTTGGATTGTTTATAACTTTTGTAACTTTTACTTGCGGATATTGATTTTCAACTAAAAAATTCTTTTTGCAATTACGAATCGAATGAGACACTTCAATCATAATTTTGGTGCCTCTTAACTCGAATTTCGGAAAAAGTACTTGTGAAAAAGACGACAGTTACCACTATAATAATTAATCAGTTTATCGGTCGAACTCCACAGCACGTGTTATTGTATTTTACTTTCGCTTTTAAAGTTATTATCGTAAGAGATGCCGCCTTTTTCTCGTGGGCCTAATTTCCATTAATGTTGTGCATTGTGTTTTGCAAAAAACCGCCAATACCCGAAGGTTAGCAGTAGTTACAGAAAGTCTAATACTAATTACATAAAAGTCTAATCATAGGTATTTTCAACTTAAATAATAGCTACGTATGGGCAGACAAAAATTCGCATGTTATTTATTAGGCCCCACAATGTTTAATAGCATTGGATGCTGAAGTAAACACGTTTAGTCGGACAGTTTTCAGTTTTTTGTCGTGCGTTGTTATCATCGATGGCGTGTACATTGACACCGATGAGTTCTACTAGTGGTTAAAATTAATGTAGTTATTTCTGGGACACCCGGTACATTCATTGAAGTAAATGCGTTTCCAAGACCTAATGCTCCATCAGAACAATGAAAATATGGGCCCATTTCAGTTATTTAATCACTCGTCATTAAACGTATTGCTCGATTATGCACATGAAGGTAGGAAATGGCGTATGCTGCATCAACTATTTGTATTCAATTAAGTTCGAATTAGTCAACGCCGTGATTAATCTAATCAAATATATGTAACCGATACTGATGTAATTAGGGTTTTGAATAAAAAATTTTTTTGTCATAAATGGAAAGATCATATGTAAGTTTTATTACAAAAGTATATTTTGTTTTTGTTTTTTCGTTATAATTAAAAAGTTATATCGAATTAAAAATAAATTTTCGAACCCAGTACCGAGGACGCGCCGAACAAACCCGAGCGCATTTGTGACGTCACAATGTTCATTTCTACAGGTTTCTACTAATTATCAGAAGCAGCTGTTACACTGTTTCACTTTGACATCTTGTCGGACAGTAATGTCAGTAATGTCATGCAGCGTCTTTTTTAAAATATGCGATATGACACAACGTATATCTGCGTCCTCACCAAAGTAATTTAGTTTTTACGTCAGTTATATTGCAAATGCATATGGGCCTGTTGCGTCTGTCCCACTTTGGTGCAACGATTTTGTTTTTGTGCTAAATTGTAACTATAATAATAATTGATTATAACATTTATTCAATAGGATTTTCGTTGTCAGATACACATAGTAGAAGAAGTAGAAGAAGACAAAATGTACGACCCTTACGAATCTGTATAAGATGTCTTTAGATGAAGGTGAAGGGGATCCTTATGTTGATTGGACTGGAGAGTACGGAAGAAAGCGAAATGTCTCATTCAGACGAGATTGGATCGTCAAATCCAGAATCCGTCAAAAAATACAAGTCCAAAATAATGCAGCTCAATGTACACAAGTCTTGTATATTTCACAAAGCATTGAACAAGGCACATCCGAGCATCAGGAAGAATAGGATGAATACATACTTTAATTTTGAAGTCTACAAACTGTTTAAAAGTAAATCTTCGTCCCAATGCTAGTCCTCGAAATGTTTTTTGAAAATCTATTTACGGAAGATTATACTGCAATTTATAGTTGATTGCACAAATGATTATGGAAAAGCTTTAACTACAACAAACAGACCTAAGACTAAAATATTGCGAGATGCTAGCTTTGGTCCTGTTACTCCTGATGAAATAAAAAAAATGCCTTATGTATGCTACAGGGACAAGTTTCTACTTCAAATATACGGCGCTTTTGGAACAAATATTGTTGTTTTATTAGTTAGTTTTATGTTGTTCTACCACTTTTTCAAAAAAAAAAAAAGTACAAGCTGTTCCGGATATTACGTTGACTGCTCAATTTCAGTCTGTTTATGGTCCGCCCAAAGAGCTATCTTTAGATGAGTCACTGTTACATTTTCGTGGCAGTTTAGTATAGCTCCACTATCATCTTCACAATAATTGGTTCCTTCTACTCTTGGTTTTTGGAACAGTTGATGGTTTGAGTCTTCAGGGAACTTACAAACTGCTCGGCCGTTGGGTTTCAAACAGATTTTCGAGCCGAGTCTTGATTGAACCTTCGTGGGCTGAAGTATTGAAAGACACGTTGTTTCAAGGAGCCGCACACTTTTCTGAAAGATGTTAAAGTATGAATTAATCCTACTTGTTTCCATTGATCGAGCCTAAAAGCAAAAAAACAAACGTACCCCATATTTACCGGGGTGCATTCTTCTGAAACGAATAACTTTACGTCGTCTTCACGTTGCAGACAAACTATATAAGATTGACAGCATTGAGACTTACCGAGAACAGAAGACAGAGCAGGATAGAATGGACAGAATGCCAATTGTCTAATACAACCATCACCCACCTGTTACCGACACCACAAACTGACACTCTTGACACTGACATCCAGAGAAACATCTGCTGACATCTGATAGTGAAATTGTTAACTGATTAACAATATGACGTCAGAACCAATTATGGCGCGTTCGTAGTCACGTGACTTTTTTTTAAATTTTATCAATTTTAAATTGTTTATAATTAATTTTAAAAAAAGTTTTGAAAGTTTTTCGCATCGGCTATCAATATAATTTGTTCTAAAGTTTCAGAATACATTAAAAAAATCGATATTAATTTTTTTTCAAAAGCCTAATTGTGCTTTTAACTCGACAAACTATTAAATAAATAATGTTCATTAAACTGACGCATCGAATGTTAAATTGACCCCAGTTGCAGCCTAAATTTGGTCACTATTCACGTCCAGCTTTTAAAACATCTATATACGTAATTTCGTTTAACTCTCTTTTTTATTTATAATGTGGCTTGCTTTTATTTTATGATTTTATAGTGATTTTACATTAATTTGGCGACTTTTACACCAACAAAATATTCATACGACAGATTTTGAAAACAGTTTTATCCCAAAACAATTATTAACGATGAATATTATAAAATACAGCTCGTTTTCAGTTGAGATTTATTATTCATCATCCTCTTTTATAAACAATCGATTTTTTATCAGATTCCTTTCACCTATGCAGTCAGTAGGATATTACATATTGCAAAGAGGCATGCATAATTATGGAGATCAAATGAAGCTTGGCATATTAATTATCGCAGCTTACAGAGACAAATTGACAACAATAATAATTGGTTCGTCTTTGCAGTAAATCAAAAACATGTTGTATGCAATGTAATAGCTATAGAATTTAAAATATTGCAACATTATTGTTTAAGGCAAACAAATTGCAAAGAAGGTTTCTTTTAGGACCTAAAAATATGCAAATTGCTGTACAAATTGGATAGGATATAAATGTTCATGAACAATCAGGATATAAAAGTAAATAATATGTAATAAGACTTGACGCTTAGATCACACCAAAAGGCGAAGTAAGGGACCTGTGTGATTGACAGTCAAGGTATTGATTGCTCAAAATTGAGTTTTACAACATTGTTTAATAATAATGCATAATATAATCATAGTCTGTGTATAAGAATTTTCTGATCAACTACATCAGAATTACACCTGACTTTTCCTCGACTATTATTATGTTCTTGCAAACTCAGTTCTCTTTATTTTTGATGTGTAACATCTGGAGCTGCGCTATAGGAGTAAAACAGATTCGAATGTCCTCACGCAAAACGGCGTCATGCCCCCTCTCCGTCCGCGCTCTCTTCCCCCATGTGTGTGCGAGCAGCTCGTGTCTACGTAATCACCGAAACTTCTACTTATCCGATTTGAAAAATTCCTTCACCAAAAAAGTACAAAATTTGATCAAGGGATAAATATTCTGCACATTTTTACGAAGAGATTGGTACAGATGAACACGGTCCGTTTGTCTTAAATATTTTAAAACGTAACACAACAGTTTGACGTTTTGAGGTTATTCCGATTCGTTGATTAGCTAGAAATAAGTTACATATTATTTTTGTCACATTTTATAGGGTAACCACCAAATTGTTAAGGACTTCTTCTGGTTTTCAAAAGAAGTTGGATGAAGTGTTATTTAATTTAATATTAAATAAAGGAATAATTTTATTGCTGTTCACTTTTTGTATGTGACATTTAAGAAAAATACGGATTCCCTTCCCTGGGTGAGACTAAAACGGACCCTCCCCCTTATCCAAATCTTAAACATTTAATAATATAAATTTTCAATCGAAATGCTGACATGAGATGGGCCTAGACCTCCTTGCCCCTTGGAGGAATTTGGCCAGACCCTCCCCCTCATTTGTACTCACGTAACTAATTGACGCTCCCTGTTGCTATTTAACTTTTTCGTGGATTTTGTCTTGTTTGTTTCTTTACTCTCTTTGTTCAAAGGGTCTCTCTGGTTTCTCTTGTTCCTTTTGTGCTTTTCTTACTACTTTGTCTCTCTAGTCTCTTTGGCCTATGCGCTGTCTTCTATCAGTTGTTTGATCTCTCTAGTATTGTCAATTTTTTTTCTTTGCTCTTTGTGGTCTCTTTAGTCTATTTAGTCTTTTTGTTCTTTTACGTTTGTTTGATTTATTTTTAATTTTTAGTTTGCATGGTTATTCGAATCGTTTTATTGTCCTTGGTACTTTTTACAATTTTAGTCCTTTCAGATTCCTGACCAATTTGCTTCCGTTACCATCTTTTTAGTTTCCATAGACTTTTTTTAGTTCTCAATTATTGGTATCTCCGTTACTACCGGTCCCTCTGAACATCTTTATAACCTCTATGGTACCGTTAGTCTCTGTGGTGTCTTTTCATGTTAGTTCCTTTTTTTGGTCTCCTCTGTGTCTATGGTAGCTCTAGTTATCTTCAGTATATTTGTTCTTTTAGATTTATGTTATTTCTTTAGTCTGCGTTGCAATTTGACAGCTGTCAAACCTAACCTCAAAATTTGATGTTTTTTATATTTCTCATAATTTTTCTCCCACTCCTACTCCTTTTTGTTTCCCTTTTCCTTCGTTTACAATTTATACTCGTTCCCCTCGTATTCCTCTTTCTAATTTTCTTTCTATTTCTCATTATCCTTATCCCAATTCTACTACTTCTCTACCATCTCCTTCTTCTTCGTTGCCTTCTCTTTTCACCTTTCCTTCTCCTTCTCCTTTTTCGCGTTCTTCTCGTTCTCCTCGTTCTACTTTTTCTCCTCATTTTCTTTCTTCTTCTCTTTCTCTTACTTTTACTACTTTTTTCTATTTTACCTTCTTTTTCTCCTTCTCCTACTTCTCTTCTCCTATTCCTCTTTCTCCTCCTTCACCTTTTCTCCCATTCTTCGTATCATCTTTTTGATTTGATTATCTTTCTCTTCCAATGACTCGTCTTGGTACTCGTTCTCCGTCTCCCACTTGTAGTAGGTACTTCTCCACCTTTTCTCCTTATCATTCTCCTTCTCTTTCTTCGTCTTCCGCTCGTTCTCCTTCTTCTTATTCTTGTCGACTTCGTGCTATTCTTTCAATTACTCCATCTCCTCGTTCTCTTTGTTTTCCTCTTTCTGTTGTCCCTTTTCCTTCTTATAATTCTGCTTCTACTACTCTTTCTCTTCCTATTCCTCCTCCTCTTTCCTCCCCCTTTTCCTTCGTGTTATTTCTGCACTCTTATATTCTTTATATTTATCCTTCTTATCACCATTGCGATTTCTACTACTAGTATTAGTTTTTCCCTTTCTCTCATTTCTCATCTGTCTCCTCCTACTCATTTTCTGTCTATTTTCTCCTTCTCTTTGTCCGACTTCTTTCCCTCCTTTTCCCCTTCATCTTTTCTTTAATTAATTCTTTTTCTTTAATTTATATTTCCCATTCTCCTTCTTCTGCTATTCCCCTTTGTTCTCCTCCTTCTCTCTTTTAATTCTTCTCCTTCTCCTGTTCTGGTTTTTTCACTTTCTCGCTTTTTTCCTTCCTTCTCCATTTTCGTTTTTTTCTACTCTTCCTTCTGCTTCTTATCGCCTTTTCGTTTTCCTTCATTTACTCCTCCCGGTTTTCTTTCCTCCTCCTCCTGCTCCTTTTCCTTTTCAATCTCACTTTTTTTTATTCTTTGCTCCTCCTTCTTGTTACACCTCTTGGATTTCCTTCTCCTTGAATTACTCCTTCTCTTTCTGTTTCTTATTCTTCTCTCTTTCTCTTTATTGTTTTCGATTTCGTTCTTCTCTTTCAATTACTAAATATCCTCGCTCTCTTTGTTTTTATCTTTCTCAGCTATTTCTAGCACTGCACGACAACGAAGCTACGACTAAGATTTAGACCAAATCCAAAAATAGACTGCTTCCAACATCACACAGAGACAGAGAGATTACAAAGAGTGTTTTCATCGCAGACATATGAAGCCCAAACAGTATGCTAAAGGAGGCTTAAGTTTATTATACACCATTCCTGCTTTTCGTATTGTGACGCTTGTTTACAGCGGCGGTTGCCTCGAGCGCCATTTTTTAACGTGGTATGCTCCACGGGACCACGGGTAGCTAAAGCCGGAATACGGTACGCCAGGGGTAAGCTGTCTGGTTTGGCGGGAGGAAAAGTACATACGACTCGGTGTTTCAGTTTTTATTTATCACCCTATATACAGTTATTTACAATATTTACGCGGTAACTTTATGACAGATTTTATGGTTCACCCTGTATACAATTATTTACATGATCGGCACGGATCGACACCCAATGGCCTTACGACAGATTTAACAATTACATACGTTCTCCGGGAGTCGTCTCGTTGGTTCTCGCGGTGGTGGGGTGGTTACGGTCCGGGGCGGTACGGGCTAGCCAGCAGAAAAGATTTCTTTGACATCGTAACTGTGGTGGTAATGTCAACTTTCAACAAGTAAGTTGTTTCGTTGATATGGTTACTTTCGTATGGAGTCGTCGAAAAACAAATTATTTGTTCTCGTCCTAAATTATTTATCAGGAAATTACTATTACACTTACTCCTGAGAACTATAGTTTCCTTGAGCTTCCCGGACAAAGATTTGTCTCTTGTTCTCTGTCGAGAATGAAATGTTTTCTCCTTTAGTTTTTAATAGGAGTATGGTGAGAAGATTTCCTTATGAAATACTTGAAATGAAAAAATAAAAGATCATCATGTTGGCGTTGCTTCGGGATCTCTTGGTCTCTTGGTCTTTAACGCCCATCTGTTCCAGTTCTAGATGCCAATGTTATTGAGATCTTCTTGTACGTCTTCATTGTAACGCAGCTTGGGTCTTCTTCTGTGTCGTTGGCACTCCCATCCTTGTCCTGTTACTGGCTGAAAAGGCGCCTAAGCCTATAGCAGCTCGACCTCGACTTAGGGTAATAAAATTTTAATACTTTTCGTTAAAAACAACCCAAAAGTTCCTCCTTGTTTCTTAAGAGTACATTTAGTAAGATTGAACAACTTTTGTAGTATGTATCTCTTCAAGGTTGATTTTTTTGCCCTAGGAGTAAAAAAACAGAAGAAATAATATCCATCGATTAGCAAATAACATGACATCGTCACAGCAAATTGGACAACGGGCTTGTTAGTTTTTACAATTCTGGGAATTTTTATTGTTTTCGATTTTGTTCTCCTCTTTCAATTACTAAATATCCTAGCTCTCTTTGTTTTTCTCTTTCTCTTTCTAGCACGACAACGAAGGTAGGACTTAGATTTAGACCAAATCCAAGAAGAGACTGCTCCCAACATCACAGAGAGACAGAGAAATTACAAAGCGTGTTTTGGCCGCAGACATATGAAGCCCAAACAGTATGCTGAAGGAGGTTTAAGTTTATTATACACCATTCCTGCATTTCGCTTGTTTACAGCGGCGGTTGCATCAAGCGTCATTTTTTAACGTGGTATGCTCCACGGGACCAACGGTAGTAAAGCTTGGCGGGAGGAAAAATACATACGACTCGGTGTTACAGTTTTTCTTTATCACCCTATATACAGTTATTTACAATATTTACACGGTAACTTTAAGACAGATTTTATGGTTCACCCTGTATACTGCTTTTTATTAGTCACCCTGTATACAATTATTTACATTTACAATTCTGTTGTTGACCTTATAACAAGCATGCCCAGAAGAATGGAACCTGTTATTCGTGGCAGGGGTGGAAATGCACCATACTAGTTTAAGTGTTAAAAATTAATTTAATTTCGTCCTTAACAGTTTTTCAATTTTTTTTTTTATTGCGTTGTATTTCGAGTACTAATACAATTTATATAACGGTGGAATAATTATTTTTTTCAAAGTCGGTTGACAAAAATACTGGTGATGCGATAATTTTTGTGGGGAGTGTATAATACGACAGATTTAGAAAACACGGTGAACGATGAATATACATACAGCTTGTTTTCAGTTGAGTTTTATTATTCATTATCCTCTTTTATAAACAAATCGATTTTTTATCAGATTCCTTTCACCTATGCAGTCAGTAGGATATTACATATTGCAAAGAGGCATGCATAATCATGGAGATCAAATGAAGCTTGGCATATTAATTATCGCAGCTAACAGAGACAAATTGACAATAATAATTGGTTCGTCTTTGCAGTAAATCAAAAACATGTTATAGAATTTAAAATATTGCAACACTATTGTTTAAGGCAAACAAATTACAAAGGTTTCTTTTAAGACCTAAAAATATGCAAATTGCTGTACAAATTGGA
Source organism: Diaperis boleti (assembly GCA_963583935.1). NCBI lineage: Eukaryota > Metazoa > Arthropoda > Insecta > Coleoptera > Tenebrionidae > Diaperis > Diaperis boleti. The sequence goes on from OY757242.1 coordinate 15,006,277, forward strand.
TAGGATATAAAAGTTCATGAACAATCAAGATATAAAAGTAAATAATATGTATATTTGAAAACAAGAGTAAGACTAACTTCATGACGTGGGGGACTAAGGCTTGACCCTTAGATCACACCAAAAGGCGAAGTAAGGTAAGTAAAATTGAGTTTTACCACATTGTTTAATAATAATGCATAATATTATTATAATCATAGTCTGTGTATAAGAATTTTCTGATCAGCTACATCAGAATTACACCTGACTTTTCCTTGACTATTATTATGTTCTTGCAAACTCAGTTCTCTCTCCGTCCGCGCTCTCTTCCCCCATGTGTGTGCGAGCAGCTCGTGTCTACGTAATCACCGAAACTTCTACTTATCCGATTTGAAAAATTCCTTCACCAAAAAAGTACGGTCCGTTTGTTCTAAATATTTTAAAGCGTAACACAACAGTTTGACGTTTTGAGGTTATTCCGATTCGTGGACTAGCTAGAGATAAGTAGCATTACATATTATTTTTGTCACATTTTATAGGGTAACCACGAAATTGTTAAGGACTTCTTGTGGTTTTCAAAAGAAGTTGGATGAAGTGTTATTTAATTTAATATTAAATAAAGGAATAATTTTATTGCTGTTCACATTTTGTATGTGACATTTAAGAAAAATACGGATTCCCTTCCCTGGGTGAGACTAAAACGGACCCTCCCCCTTATCCAAATCTAAAACATTTAATAATATAAATTTTCAATCGAAATGCTGACATGAGATGGGCCTAGACCTCCTTGCCCCTTGGAGCAATTTGGCCAGACCCTCCCCCTCATTTGTACTCACGTAACTAATTGACGCTCCCTGTTGCTATTTAACTTTTTCGTGGATTTTGTCTTGTTTGTTTCTTTACTCTCTCCACTTTCTTTATTCTCTTTTAAATTAAAATTTAAATATATCTATGTCATAATTTTTTATATTCTTTAAGGTAAGAACCCCTCTTGTTAAATTCATCAATTGTATCATTAATCTCTTGTTAAATTAGGGCTGATGATGGCAGAAGTATTCTGCCGAAACATGTACCATTAGTAAGCTTACAGTTATTAAAGTTTGTGGAGTTCGACATAGATATATTTAAATTTTAATTTAAATTTACTCCACTTGGATTTAAGAACATTCTTCTTGTTTATTCTCTTTGTTCAAAGGGTCTCTCTGGTTTCTCTTGTCCCTTTTGTGCTTTTCTTACTACTTTGTCTCTCTAGTCTCTTTGGCCTATGCGCTGTCTTCTATCAGTTGTTTGATCTCTCTAGTATTTGTCAATTTTTCTTCTTTGCTCTTTGTGGTCTCTTTAGTCTATTTAGTCTTTTTGTTCTTTTACGTTTGTTTGGTTTATTTTTAATTTTTAATTTGCTTCCGTTAACATCTTTTTAGTTTCCATAGACTTTTTTAGTTCTAAATTATTGGTATCTCCGTTACTGCTGGTCCCTCTGAACATCTTTATAACCTCTATGGTACCGTTAATCTCTGTGGCGTCTTTTCATGTTAGTTCTTTTTTTGGTCTCCTCTGTGTCTATGGTAGCTCTAGTTATCTTCACTATATTTGTTCTTTTAGATTTATTTTATTTCTTTAGTCTGTGGTGCAATTTGACAGCTGTCAAACCTAACCTTAAAATTTGATGTTAATTCGTCTTTTCTCCCATTTTGCTTGAACGAATGCAAAAATATAGATTCGCAGCTTTCTTGATATACATATTGCAATCCGAAGGATATCACGTTTCTTAACTGCTGTAAAATAATTTTTAAATCTTCTACGTGTTTCGACAACAACGTTGTGATTAAACATACGGTAACACTGTTCAATTTTTCTGCTTTTCCGATTTGGCTAACTTTCTTCTTCCTTCTTTTTTCTTCTCCTTCTCCTATTTCATTATCTTCTTGTTATGTTCGGTTTCTTCCTTTTCTTCTATTTCTCAGTCTTTTTATTCTCCACCACTTCCTGCATCTTTTATTTCTCCTTTTCCGTCTTTTTCTCCTACTCTTCTCCTTTTCGTTCCTTCCTTCTCCTTCTTCTCTTTTTATATTTCCTTCTCTTCCTATTTTTTCCTTCTACTTCTCATTTTTTATATTTCTCATTATCTTTCTCCCACTCCTACTTCTTTTCATTTTCCTTTTCTATCTTTTACAATTTATACTCGTTTTCCTCGTATTCCCCTTTCTCATTATCCTTATCCCAATTGTACTACTTCTTTACCATCTCAATCTTCTTCGTTTCCTTCTTTTTTCACTTTTCCTTCTCGTTCTCCTCGTTCAACTTTTTCTCCTCATTTTCTTTCTTCTTCTGTTTCTCTTACTTCTACTAGTTCTCCACCTCTTCCTTCTTCTTTTCTTTCTATTTCTGTTTTTCCTTCTCCTCTTTCATCTTTTTCTTATCACTTTTTAGATTTCCTTCTTCCCCTTTTCTTTCCCTTTTTATTTATATTTCTCCTACTTCGCTTCCTACTCATTTTTTTCATCTTTCTTCGGTTTGTCTTCGTTCTCCTCCTCCTCCTCCTCCTCATTCTCCTTAAATTTCAATTTTTCATTCTCGTTTACTTCCTTCTATTTTACCTTCTTTTACTCCTTCTCCTACTTCTCCTTTTCTACTACTTCTCCTACTATCCTTCTCCCACTTCTCTCCATCTTTTCCTCTTTCTCTTTTTCCTTATGTTTCCGCTCGTTCTCCTTCTTATTCTTGTCGACTTCGTGCTATTCTTTCAATTACTCCATCTCCTCGTTCTCTTTGTTTTCCTCTTTCTGTTGTCCCTTTTCCTTCTTATAATTCTGCTTCTACTACTCTTTCTCTTCCTATTCCTCCTCCTCTTTCCTCCCTCTTTTCCTTCGTGTTATTTCTGCACTCTTATATTCTTTATATTTATCCTTCTTATCGCCATTGCGATTTCTACTACTAGTATTAGTTTCCCCTTTCTCTCATTCCTCATCTGTCTCCTCGTACTCATTTTCTGTCTATTTTCTCCTTCTCTTTGTCCGACTTCTTTCCCTCCTTTTCCCCTTCATCCTTTCTTTAATTAATTCTTTTTCTTTAATTTATATTTCCCATTCTCCTTCTTCTGAGATTCCCTTTTGTTCTCCTCCTTCTCTCTTGTAATTCTTCTCTTTCTCCTGTTCTGGTTTTTTCACTTTCTCGCTTTTTTCCTTCCATCTCCATCTTCGTTTTTTTCTACTCTTCCTTCTGCTTCTTATCGCCTTTTCGTTTTCCTTCATTTACTCCTCCCGGTTTTCTTTCCTCCTCCTCCTGCTCCTTTTCCTTTTCGATCTCCTTTTTTTTTATTCTTTGCTCCTCCTTCTTGTTACACCTCTTGGATTTCCTTCTCCTTCAATTACTCCTTCCCTTTCTGTTTCTTATTCTTCTCTCTCTCTCTCTTTATTGTTTTGGATTTCGTTCTTCTCTTTCAATTACTAAATATCCTCGCTCTTTTTGTTTTTATCTTTCTCAGCTATTTCTAGCACTGCACGACAACGAAGCTAGGACTAAGATTTAGACCAAATCCAAAAAGAGACTGCTCCCAACATCACACAGAGACAGATAGATTACAAAGAGTGTTTTCATCGCAGACATATGAAGCCCAAACAGTATGCTGAAGGAGGCTTAAGTTTATTATACACCATTCCTGCTTTTCGTATTGTGACGCTTGTTTACAGCGGCGGTTGCCTCGAGGTATGCTCCACGGGACCACGGGTAGCTAAAGCCGGAATACGGTACGCCCCCTGGTAGGCTGTCTGGTTTGGCGGGAGGGAAAATACATACGACTCGGTGTTACAGTTTTTCTTTATCACCCTATAGACAGTTATTTACAATATTTACGCGGTAACTTTATGACAGCTTTTATGGTTCACCCTGTTTTCAATTATTTACATGATCGGAACGGATCTCCACCCAATGGCCCTGCGACAGATTTAACAATTATCTACGTTCTCCGCGAGTCCTCTCGTTGGTTCTCGCGGTGGTGGGGTGGTTACGGTCCGGGGCGGTACGGGCTAGCCAGCAGAAAAGTTTTATTTGACATCGTAACTGTGGTGGTAATGTCAACTTTCAACAAGTAAGTTGTTTCGTTGATATGGTTACTTTCGTATGCAGTCGTCGAAAAACAAATTATTTGTTCTCGTCCTAAATTATTTATCAGGAAATTACTCACTATGATACTTATTCCTCAGAACTATAGTTTCCTTGAGCTTTCCGGACAAAGATTTGTCTCTTGTTCTCCGTCGAGAATGAAATGTTTTCTCCTTTAGTTTTTAATAGGAGTATGGTGAGAAGATTTCCTTATGAAATACTTGAAATGAAAAAATAAAACATCATCATGTTGGCGTTGCTTCGGGATCTCTTGGTCTCTTGGTCTTTAACGCCCATCTGTTCCAGTTCTAGATGCCAATGTTATTGAGATCTTCTTGTACGTCTTCATTGTAACGCAGCTTGGGTCTTCTTCTGTGTCGTTGGCACTCCCATCCTTGTCCTGTTACTGGCTGAAAAGGCGCCTAAGCCTATAGCAGCTCGACCTCGACTTAGGGTAATAAAATTTTAATACTTTTCGTTAAAAACAACCCAAAAGTTCCTCCTTGTTTCTTAAGAGTACATTTAGTGAGATTGAACAACTTCTGCAGTATGTATCTCTTGAAGGTTGATTTTTTTGCAATAATATCTATCGATTGGCAAATAACATGACATCGTCACAGCAAATTAGGCAACGGGAACGTTAGTTTTTAAAATTCTGAGAATTTTATCAAGATCATGTTTTAATAATTTAGTAGAATTCCTATATTACCGACCGTCACGACAGCACGTGGAAAGGAGTGTCGAGGAGAAAATTGAGGAAAATAGAGCAAACAAAATAGAGAAAAATGAAGAAAACAGCAGAGAAGGGGAACACCAACATAAACAAAATGTAGGAAGACATAGACTGCGAGGAGTGGAGAAAAACCAGAGGAAGAAACAGTAACGTCAACAACAAAGAACGCCGGCAACCAACAATACACGGTACAGTGTAGAATGCTGCGGACCGGCATGAAACAGGAAGAAGAATTCAAAGAAGATAAAGAGAACCAAACGAAAAAGAGACATAGAAGAAAGCCCAGTAGCCTTTCAAGATCTCCAGGGAAAGAAAGAACGCAAAAAGGAATGGAGAAGAAGATGGAGGAAATGACAAAAAGTATAATGGAAGACCTTAAACAAATCAAAGAAGACACAAGAGAGACGAGGAAAGAAGTGAAGGAGCTGAAAAACGACAACAGACAGCTCAGGGAAGATATGGAAGAACTGAAGAGAGAAGTGAACCAACTGAAGAAACCGATGGAAGAAAAAGAGGAAAAATAGAGACAAGAGAAAAGCTTCCTAGAAAAGAAGATAGGACAGATGGAGGAAAAAGAAAGAGGTGAAGAAGAAATAACATAGTAATAGCAGGGCTAAGACTAAAAGAGACGGGACAAAACATGAGAAAAGAAATCGAGAAATGGGTTGAAAAGGAGTTGGAAACAGAAGTGAAGATAACAGAGGCCTATGCTATAAAGGCAGAAGAAATGGTAATAGCAAAAACTGAGAGTTGGGAACAGAAGCTAAACGTCATGAGGAATAAAGAAAAACTTAGGAATAAGACAGGACCGAAAATCTTTGTAAACAGCGACCTAACAAGGAAAGAAAGAGAGATACAGAAAAAGATAAGAGAGATAGCGAAGAGGGAAAGGGAAGAAGGAAAGACGGTAAGGGTAAGCTACAGGAAACTGCAGGTTGAGGGAAATTGGAGGAAATGGAACGATGACACCGAGCGACTGGAAAATTTTTAAAGGAGAAAGGAAAAAACCGGGAAAGAAAAAGCAGACTGAAAGCAAAAAGAACGAAGGTACATGATTCAACGGGACAGCAACAGAAGAAAATAAAAGGAAGAATAAAATTGGTAGATTGGAATGTAGCGGGGATAAGAAACAAAGGAGAAGACTTTTGGAAATACATAAGTGAATTTGACGTAATTGGAATGGTAGAAACGTGGGTAGATGAAAAGAAGTGGAAGAAGATAGAAGAGAGAATGCCGAGAGACTATGTATGGAGATGTTAAGCAGCAGAAAGGAAAAACAAGAAAGGACGAGCGAAAGGAGGCATTATCACAGGAGTAAGGAAAGAAATTGAGGACGAAATAAAAACAAAACAAGAACTACAGAGAACTGGAATAACAGAAAGAAATCTAAAAATAGGAACAAAAAAAGTTAAAGTAATCACGGTATACAGTAAAGAGATGAGTAAAACAAAACAAATGTTAGAAGAGATAAGCGAGACAGAAAAAAGAATTGTAATAATTGGGGGCGACTTTAATGCTAGAATTGGGACAAGATTAGGAAGACGAAATAATGAGACAGAAGATGCGAGAAGAACATCGAAGGACAAGACAGAAAATAAAGAAGGAAGAAAAATGATCGAATTTAAAGAACAGAGAGGATACGAGGTACTGAACGAGAACTGGGAAGAGGATACAGGAGAATTTACGTACGTGGGGCCGAGAGGAGAATCAGTGATTGCCTACGCAATAGTCAATCAACATGCATGGGATAAGAAGATTCGAAGTGGGAAACAGAGTGGAATCAGATCACCAACCGTTAGAAATGGAAATCGCCGGAGAAGAAATAAAAAGAAAAAAAACTGAGAAAGAAACAATTATAAAAACAATCTGGGAAGAAGAAAGCATACAAAAGAACAGAAGTGCGCTACAACATGTTGAAAGAGAAAAAGAAAAACAAAAAGACAACGAGACAAGAATGAAAGAACTCGAAAGGAGAATGAGAGAAGCGATGACAACAAAGAAAATAGAAGTAGAAGTGGGAGAAAGAATGGGAAGAAATAGATGGTGGGATATTGCCAGAAAGCAAATGAGAAAATGGAGAAGTGGGAAGGGATCGAGAGAAGAATACGGGAAGCAATTAAAGAAATACAAAGACACTTGTGAGAAGAAGTTTGGAAACGCAGAAGAAAAAATTTGGAAATACATAAACAGAGAACGAAAAGTGAAAAAGTGGGCAGACGAGAAGATAAGGATAGAAGAATGGAGAGAGTACTTTAAAGAAGTACTAGACGGAAAGGACGAAACGGAAAGAAGACAGAAGGGAGGAGGACCAAGAGAACAAGAGAAAGGGGAAGAGATTACGAAGGAAATGATTAAAAGGGGGATAGGAAGAATGAAGAAACGAAAAGCAGCGGGAGAAGATGAACTGCAAAATGAAGCGTGGATCTATGCAACAGAAGAACTAATAGAGATAATGAGGGAGATAGTAAACGACGTCTGAAAGGGGCTACCAAGCCAATGGAGGATGGGGCTAGTGTGTCCGATACACAAAAAAGGAACAAGAGAAAAGGTGGAGAACTACCGAGGAATAAGTCTGCTGAGCACGGCGTACAAGATCTAAGCAATGATACTGGAAGAAAAATTGAAGGAAGAACTAGATGAAAAAGATTTGTTACCGGATGGACAAGCGGGTTTTAGGAGAGGGAGAAGCACCATCGATAACGTGTACATCTTGAAACATCTAATAGATAAAGAACTCGATAAGAAAGGAGGGAAGATGTACGCGCTGTTTGTAGACCTGAAGACGGCTTTTGACAGTGTAAATAGAGGGAGATTATGGGAGTACCTAATAGAGAAAGGAATCAACGAGCAGCTGGTGAGCAGAATAGAGGATATTTACTTAGAAACGGGAAACAAAGTAAAAGTAAACGGGAAAACAAATAAAAGAAAAGGAGTAAGACAAGGATGCCCACTCAGCCCCAGTCTATTCGCGGCATATATAAGCGACCTGGAAGAAAAACTAAGACTATCACAGGCAGGGGGAGTGGTGGTAGGAAAAGCGAAAGTCCACTCGTTGGCATACGCCGATGATATGGTGTTAATAGCGAGAGAGACCAAAGAAATGAAGGGAATGATAAAATGCCTAGGAAGATACCTGAAAAGAAACAAGGTAAAATTAAACGTGGAGAAAACAAAAATGATGATTTTTCAGAAAGGAGGCAGAAGAAAGAAAGAGGAATGGAACTGGGAAGAAAAAGAACTAGAAAAAGTAAAAGAATTTAAATACTTGGGTTACACCTTTAACGAGACTAACAACGAGAAAAGTCATATAAAGGAACTAGAAAGGAAAGCGAACAGGGTGGTAGGTCAAGTATGGGGAATAGGCGAGAGAAAATTCGGACAAGATATAAGAAGGAGAGGACTGATGTACGAAAGGCTAGTGCAGAGTGTAATGATGTACGGAGCAGAAATATGGGGATGGAAGGAGCAGGAAAAGCTGGAAGCAATCCAAGCGAAGTACTGGAGATGGGTACTAGGATTGGACAGGGAAACGCCAGCATATATCGTACTGGAAGAAGTAAAGAAAGACAAGATAAGAGTGGAAGCAGGAAAAAGATCAGTAAGATTTGAAGAGAGAATAAGAGAAAGAACGGAATGTAAGATATTGCAAGAGGGTTGGAAAGAGATAAAGAATGGGAAGATGGAAAGAACAGGAAAAGAGAGAAGAAAATACTACGAGAGAAATGGGTATGCAGTGGAGGAGGTAGAGAGGCGAAGAAACAATGGAGTGAATGTACTAAGAGAGATAGTTGAGGTGGACCGAGACGTACAGAAGCAGGAAAGGAGAACGAAGAATAAATGAGTCAAGGTATAATGGAAAGTATAGGGCACTAATCACGGAGGAATTGCCGGCATACCTGAGAAAGGAAAGCGAGAAGAACGATAAGAAAGTAATAGCAAGGTTTAGATGTGCGAACGAGGAAAGAGAAAACAAATACTGGAAAGAGAGAGACGAGAGAGTGTGCAGACTGTGCAGAGAAGGAGCAGAAACAATAGAGCACATGATGAAAGAATGTGAGGAGCTGAGAGAGGAGAGAGAAGATTGGAAAGTACTGATAGGAGAAGAAGGGAAAGGACTAGGCTGGATGAAAGGAGTTTTAGACAGAAGAAAGAATGTAGAGAAAAGGGGGGAAGAGATGGGAGGAAAATAAAATTAATTTAGCTATTGATGATGTTTATGTTTTATAGTTTTATTTAATCAGTATTCAGTTATTTAGCATTGTATGGGAATAGGAATCCTTTTCAAAGCCGAAAGGCAAGGAAATATATCTTATTATTATTAATAATTTAGTAACCCAAAGACCAACCACAGAAGAGAAAAATAACAGCTTGTATGCAATTAAACCATGATGCGTTTTCTTGGTAGAGCAGTGTTGTTTCTAATGCGACTATAATTTGGAAGAAAGTTTTGACACCAATGTTATTTTTGGTCAGTAGTTAACTGTTTTTACAACATCTACTAAAACAGATATCGGAGTTTGTTACGTTCAGAATATGGAATGTTTGAGGAATGCCGAAATTAATGAGTGTGTGCCGCTTATGAGTTTTTAATGTGTCACTGTGTTAACTGCTGCTCAACCTTCCGGCAGTGTAAACATTTGTAAATCTCTGAAAAAGAGGACCTTGCCGGGGTTTTATTTGCGTAGTATTATTCTGATTGTGTTTGCGGTATTGAATTTTGATTATTAATTACCATTTTAATGTCTGATGATTTGTGTATGGCATTAGTAAATAAATGCAGAGCTTTTTATTGACCCATTAAATTTCTTTCTTTATTATGTTTGTATAGCTGAAAATGGACAATTACGAAAAATTTTATTTGGTACTAAACGCCCGTCATAAACTGATGTTTTCGCAAAATTACAGGTCGCATTACAACAGAGGGAGTTGCAGTTTTCCAACATCCGTTGAAAAATGCGTAAACTGACGATTTCGCAATTATATAATTTTTGCTTAGTCATTTTCCCAAGAATGTCTTGATTAAATTTTATCTCTGCGCAATTCAACACCTTTGTTATACGACCACAAACACATGGATTTATATCTTTTGGACGAATGAATAAAATCCTTCTTCTACGATCTACGACAATCTCATCCTCACTAATCAGCAATGACCCCAGACACAATGCCCTAGTGTTAGCTTTACTCGGTCTAGACAGGTGTTCGCGAAGAAAGCACCTGCGCTAACCCTCATTTTATACCACTGAATTTTCACACTTATTGCGGCTATTATTATTACCCAACATACGATTATGACTAGTCCCTAATAGAAAAATTGACAATGCGCGCCATTTAATGACTTGAAGGAATTTATTCTATTGGGTTAATTCAGTCTACCCACTTAAGAATCTTGCAATACCTTCACGTTTTTGACTCGTGTTTGATTTGAGTACAATTTGGTACAATGGGGTTTCATTAATAACTCGTGAGTTTTAATTGAAACAGGATTCATTCATTTTATTCTCAACTCCAACCGTGTTTATTATTAAAAGCTATTTAACGACTGGTTGAGTTTTGGATTTTATTGTGGTGGGTCTTGGCCAAATTCTAAATTTACGATCGTTATTTATTTTATCTAAAAAGGTCTAAAAATAGTCGTTTATTGAAGAACTCAAACATTTATTGACGAATTCAAATAATTATTTTAGTAAAAATGGTGTCAAAACGAAATGTCAAATGTGCACGGTGTGTTACGGTGTTGTAACTTGTAGTCAGCAGCAATACATTGGAAGTACATATATATAAATAGTTGCCCGAAACGGTATTGTGCACTGAAGGCTTTATCTTTTTTGGTATTATTTAAACAGATATCATTGATTTAAACTTTTTATAGTTCATTAATTTGTTGTATTATTATCATCATTATTATTCATTATTTGTTATCACTAGTTGGATGAATATAATAAATAAAATAACACTATCACGTTAATAAATACTCGAATGTGGACACTTAACACGCAAGAAAAACACTAAGACACAAAACATGAAATGAAAATTCGGCCCACTTGCAAATTAATTGAATTCATCCCTGTATCACAAGTAGTTGCACCTGCATCGATGAAGACAGGCAGGTTTTTTGCGACGCAAAACCAGTTTCGTATTCCGATGTTTTTCAATTCTGAGGCCATCACAAATTAACTGACCAGAAGAATGTCGATGAATCCAAGTGGAGTAAATTCAAATTAAAATTTAAATATATTTTTCGTTAGATCTAACGAATTGATGAACAGACATTCGCAATTTTTTTATGGTACACTAAGAGCAATGCGAAGTCTATAAACGGACGGGACTTTCAGTAACTTTGGCAGTGATTTTTTAATTTCCCAGTATGTCTCAGAATTCTTCAGAATGTTTCACGACTCTTCAGACTGTTCTGGATTCCTCAGGACTGTAGAAATTATCTTCACGAAGGTTCAGGCGTCTTCAGGGTCCCAAGATTATTTGTAATTGTTCAGGAGTCTCGAAGACACTGCTTTACTCTTTCACAATTCCTGGGAAGTCTTCAGGACTCTTTAGGACTAGTGAGGATTTAAAACTTTATAACCTTTTAATGCTTGAAAAATTAAGATTGTAAGAACCTGAAAAACTGAAACTTGAGATTTTTAGAACCGGGTAATCTGAAAACCAGTAAATTTAAAATCTCGTCGAATTTAAGGATCCTTTAGGACTCTCGTTTTTGTAAGGAGCTTTCAGAATTTTGAGGATACCGTGGGCTTCCTACGGGTTTCCTCAGCTCTAGATTTGTTGATGGCCTTCAAGGATATTCAGGATTTTTCAAAATTCTCTAGTAGACTTAATAGGGGTATTTAGGATTTCTCTCAACCCTTCCAGAGTTTTCCAGAATCCCTTAGGATCTTTCAGAACTCGATTCTTCAGGAATCGCCAGGATTTTACAGGCTTCTTCGAGATTCTGTAGTCGTTTTCATAATTAGTAATATTCTTCATTTATCAAGATTAGCAATGATGGTTCAAGGACTCGTTAGAACTCCTGAAAATGTACATCAGTACTCTTCATCTGCTTTAGGACCCCCAAGATACTTGAGGGCTTTTCAAGGACTCGTCAGGCATTCCTTCAGGCACGTCAGTACTTTAGGGTTCTTCATATTCTTTAGGACGCCCCAAGATCGTTTAGGGCTCTCCATTTTTTTTTTGAATTCTTCACGACTCTGTAGTAGCAGCAGTACGCTTCAAACCTTTTCAAGATTTCTCAGAATTTTTTCAGGAACCATTAGGGCCTTTGTAAGATTCTTCAGAACTTCGTAGGATTCTTCAGGACATTTCTGTATCTTTTTGGCTCTTTCATAGAATTTTTCAAGATTGTTCACTTCTCTTCCAAAACCTGTAGTGGTTTTCATAATTAGTAATATTCTTCATTTATCAAGATTACTCATGATGGTTCAAAGAGTCGTCAGCACTCCTCAAGGCACGTCAGTACTCTATAGGGTTTTTCATATTCTCTAGGACGCTCCAAGATCTTTTAGGGCTTTCCATATTTTTTAGAATTCTTTAGGACTCTGCAGTAGCAGCAATACGCTTCAGACCTTTTCAAAATTTCTCAGATTTTTTTCAGGAACCATTAGGGCCTTTGTAAGATTCTTCAGAACTTCATAGGATTTTTCAGGACATTTCTGTTACCTTTTTTCTCTATCATAATATTTTTCAAGATATTTCAGGCCTCTTCGAAATCTGTAGTCGTTTTCATAATTCGTAATATTTTTCATTTATCAAGATTAGCCATGATGGTTCAAGGACTCGCTAGAACTTCTGAACGTACGTCGGTACTCTTCATATGCTTTAGAACCCCCAAGATACTTGAGGGCTTTTTAAGCTTCCTTAGAACCCATTACGACCCTCCAGATCTTTTCAAGAGCTAGAAGATTTTTCTGGTCTCATTAGAGGACTTTTCAGGACGCTTAACATATTTATTGATATAAAATCTTTCAGAATTATTTAGGATATCTCAGGATTATTCAAGACTCAAGTAAAGATCTTTCTGAACATTTTACTGAACGGTTTTATTTAGCTTGCCTTGTTTGCCTCTTGTGTCTTGTGTGGTTCAAAATTTTACCCCATTCCTGTTGACCGATTGATCTGAGATTTGGTACACACCTTTAGTTCTGATGACAATACAATTATGTATATTCAGTGTCGTTGTAAATCAAAGCTGGCCGGGGCTACAAAATGGCGGATTTAATTTTTTTTCAAGCCCCTCAATATAGGTATCAAATAAAAGGGATTAACTAGTAGAATACAGTATACCATGAAAAATTTCAAATTCCAAGATGGCCGCCGCTAGAAAATGGCGGATTGCATAAATTCCAAATCTAAGGTGGCCGCTACCACAAAATGTCGGATTACTTTTTTTTGTAGTTTTTAGTCCCCTCAATATGGATATCAAATGAAAGGGCTTGACAAGTAGAACACAGTGCACTTTAGACAAACTAAAAAAACATTTTTAAGTTAAACGGTTTTATTGTAAAGAAACATAATAATGATACAGATAATATACTAAAAGCTAAAAAATAATTAGGTAGGTACCAGGTACCAGTCATCACACCACCCAGATTAAAATAAAATCGTGGGGCGTAGCGTAGTCTGAGTAAAGTAAATACATAAATGATCGTTCTGCGATGTCGCACGGTGATTTAATTTTTATACACATTCTGCATAAGTTGTCTATTGAGAAGATGCATTCAAAGCATACCTTTAATGATATGAGCGGTTGACTATAGATAATAAAAATTTGACTCGCCCCACGATTTTATTTTAGTCTGATCAATACTCTAGATTGATAAGGAGAGTGGTGTGATGACTGGTACCTAGTACCTACCTAATTTTTTTTAGCTTTTAGTACATTATTTGCATCATTATTTGACACTTGAAGATGTTTCAAGGATTTTGGAATTCCACATTATACTTCAGGATTCTTTAGTATTCCTCATAATGCTTCACGATCATTCCGGACCTTTTTATATTTTTTAGGACTATTATTATTTAATCTCAAAATACCCAAAAATCTAAAAATCTCGTGTCATGGTGTTTGTGGTCGAACTCCTCCGAAACGGCTCGGCGATTTTTATGATTTTTTTTGTATATTTGGCAGATATGGGAATAGGTGGTAAATCATTTTTCATATAGATATGGGGGCCCAGGGGGGGCTCCTTGAGCTAGACCGATTTTTGTTTTTTTTTTCTTTGTATATTTGGTAGGTATGAGAATGGTGGTAAACTATTTTTGACATGGACATGGGGGCCCAGGGGGCCCTCCTGGGCTGGACCGAATTTTATGATTTTTTTTTTTTGTAAATTTGGTAGGTATGAGAATAGGTCGTAAAGTTTTTTCACATGGACATTTAATAGAATAACTATTAAAACATCGAGATGTTTCAGAATTCTTTAGGGCGCTTTTTTTTGTACCCGAAAACTTTATTTCCTCAATGTCCATTTCGATTCCACAAATACAAACTATTGTAGATTAACGATTCTTTAGATAATAAAATTCAAGAAAAAATTATATCACGTGACATGTTTGTGTAATCTCCTCTTTTGTTAGAAGCTTTTATTTAACTTTCCTTATTAGTATGTGTGGTTCAAATGTTGCTAAATTAGAACCACTTCTTTACATCTGATTGAACTGAAATTTTGTATACGCCTGTAGTTCCGGTGACAATACAATAAACAATACTTAATATTGTAATACTTTCAAAATGGTCGTCGCCACAAGATGGCGGATTATATATTTTTAGTCAAACCCATTAATATGGTTATCAAATGAAAGGGCTTGAAGAGTAGAAAACGAATTCGATATATCCAATATGGAGGATTACATTTTCTTCTCAACCCCTTTATTATGGATGTAAAATGAAAGGGCTTGAAGAGTAGAAAATGAATTCAATATGGCCGCCGCTCAAATACGGCGGATTACTTTTTTTTTTTCAACCTCCTTAATATGGGTGTAAAATGAAAGGGCTTGAAGAGTAGAAAACGATACAGTTAGTGACATCACACTAAATTCAATATGGCCGCCGCTCCAAGATGACGAATTACATTTTCTTTTCAACCCCCTTAATATGGGTATCAAATGAAAAGGACTGAAAAGTAGAAAACAATAAAGTTAGTGACATCACACTAAGTTCAATATAGCCACAGCAAAAAATAAAAGGTTGAAAAAAAATAGTAAATTTTTTTTTTTAAAAACAAGCTCGTATTATATATTATTATATTTATGTCTCCATAACCAGACAGCAAACCGTACAATTAAAAAATTATGTGATATCAAATTGAATTAAGGAAATATCAAATCTACTGAATGAGGTGGTATACAAAATTTTGAAACTTTTTTTATAAATGAAACTGCTTAAAATAGAGGACTCCTATTTTTTCGTTTTGCTTAAATCATAACCGTTTTCATGAAATAAATTAAAAACTATTTCGCGGGCGAATAACTACGTCATTAGTTTCCGAGAATAGAGGGAGTAAGAGCGAAAAGGAAAGAATTACTAATAAAATGAGTGAGAGTGAGAAATGGAAAGGCGTAGGTCCTCACTTAGTTCATATGCCGGCCACTAATGACGTATTTTAAACTAGTACAGTTCTCTCATAAAAAAATAAACGAATTTCAATTCATTTTTTTTTGCATTTTCAGTAAGTATAATTTCACCATAATAGCGCTAAACCATACACTTTTCAATGAAGTTTATGATTATCGTATTTTCCAAAAACTTTATTTTTTAGTATACTACCTCATTGCCAAAATATCAAATAGACGGGAAACCAACATGTAATTTTATCGAAACACCAAAATATCAGTTTAACGAAATAACCAATAATTATCAAAAAAAATTATTATAAAATCGGAAAATATCAAAATATCACGAATGATGAAACCAGAGGATATAGTAATAAAAAATGAAATTTAAACATTATATCAAAATATCAAATTAACGGAATATCAAATGACGATATATGTATCAGATAAACCGATTAACAAAAATACCAAAATATCAAATCAACGGAATATCAAATGACGATATATGTATCAGATAAACCGAATAACAAAAATACCAGCTTAGTGAAATATAAAAAACCAAAATATGAGATTGACGAAAGAGAAAAATATCAAATGAAAGGAATTTCAAGTTTTCAAATTATCAAAATATTTACTAAATTAACGTAACAACAAAATATCAGATTAACGTAAAATCACTTCCTATTATATATTATTATATTTATCTCTATAGGCATAGAGAAAAACGTACAATGAAAACATTATGTGATATCCAATTGAATTATGTAACTAAATATTATATCAAAATTTCAGATTAACGAAATATCAAATCAACTAAATTTTCAAAATATCAGATAGACGGAAAACCAGTATGTAATATTAACGAAACACCAAAATATCAGATTAACGAAAAATTACCTCGTATTATATATTATTATATTTATGTCTATAACCAGACAGCAAAACGTACAATTAAAAAATTATGTGATATCAAATTGAATCAACGAAATATCAAATCAACTGAATTGCCAAAATATGAAATAGACGGGAAACCAACATGTAATTTTAACGAAACGCCAAAATATCAGATTAACGAAAAATTACCTCGTATTATACAGTGCTTTTTTTTTAACAGTGGCCATAGGGATTCTCATGTTAAATTTTCGACCCCACGTTAACTTTTGTTAGGATGAAAATTCGCACTTGGAATTTTTACACAATATAATTTGCAACTTCTTATTTTAACTACACTAAAAATTATGCTTTTAAAATAAAAAACAGTGCTTAAAAAAATTAAATTGTGTATGGATTTTTGTCAGTATTATTTAGGTGGTTATGGGAAATTTGACATATTTTGACGTTTTTCAAATTATTGCTTTATTTTGCAGTCCGATATTTTCAATATTCCAATGCTGATTTACACCGTTCAAGAGAAAATTGAAATGGTAACGCCCTACATTAAAGGTATGTCGCCTAGACAATTTTGAGGCAAAATATCCAAACAGGCCGATGCCTGTCTACAACATTCTTAACTAGAGGATGCATCAACAATCGACACCAAAAGCGTATACGGACTCGTCATGTGTTGACACCTGAGGTAAAGTTGAGTTTTTGGTTGGCAGCCGAAGAAAAAAAATCTTCTAGTTTAAAAGAACTTTCAAACAGATTCGGTTTGTCCAGAAGCACTTGATTTAAGACGTTAAAAAGTGAAAGATACAAGTCCTACAAGATGAAGAATGTGCATAAGTTATTACCAACGGATTTTTTTCCAAAAATGGAGTTTTGTGAGTATTGGATTCATCGAATTAACGAACATAATAATATTTTAAATATTAAATAATTAAATATTTCGTTTTCTGACGAAAGTACATTTAACATTAATGGGTCTGCAAATAAACAAAACTGTCGAATTTGGTCTCGAGAAAAGCCCTATATTATTCGAGAAACGCATACTCAGTGGCCTAGTAAAGTAAATCTTTGGTCGAAAATGTTGGGTAATCAAATAATAGAACAATTTTTTCTGGGCGCTTCTATCAACGCTGAAAAATATTTAAACATACTGATTATGGTTATTGGTGCGGCATTAGCTGAGCAAAGAGCTAATGGTCAGACATCTTTCAACACGATGGGGCTCCTCCACATACAGCAAGAGCAGTTGTTGAATTCCTAAATAATGCATTTTGGGAAAGTTGGATAGGAAGGAAAGGACCCTACAGATGGTCCTGACCTCAGCCCTATGGACTTGTCCTTGTGGGGATACATCGGTCAGAAAGTTTTCGACTGAATCCCGTGAACGCGGAAGAATTACAGGAACGAATTATTGAGGCCTGCAATAATATAACAGTACTGCATTTGGAAAATGTAAGGCGCCAATTTTACGATCCACTAGGTCACTGTTTGGCGGCTTTTAGTCAGCACTTTGAACACCGATTGTAGTTTATGGTAAAATGTGTTCTGTTTTGTATTGTTTTTGTAGTAATTGGTACTATTTTTGTTGTTATTTCTAATTTTTGTTGTGTTACATTGTTGCTGTTAGATAATTGTAGTTTTGAATTTTAATAAAAATAATTTTTAAATGTCTCCAAAATATCATAATATCAGCGAAATGGGAATAATAATCTGTCATGATAATGCCAATTTTTCAACAGCCACCTAAATAATACTGAAAAAAAATCCCTAAACAATTTAATTTTTTTTAAACACTGTTTTTCATTTTAAAGGCATAATTTTTAGTGTAGTTGAAAGAAGAAGTTGTAAATTATATTGTGTAAAAATTTTAATTCCAAATCTTCATCCTAACAAAAGTTAACATGGGGTAAAAAATTTAACATGAAAATTCCTATGGCCAGTGATAAAAAAACGCACTGTATATTATTATATTTATGTCTATATGGCCAGACAGCAAAACGTACAATTAAAAAAATATGTAATATCAAATTGAATTAACGAAATATCAAATCAACTGAATTTCCAAAATATCAAATAAACGTGAAACCAACATGTAATTTTAACGAAACGCCAAAATATCAGTTTAACGAAATAACCAATTATCAAAAAATTTAATTTTAAAATCGGAAAATATCAAAATATCACGAATGATGAAACCAGAGGATATAGTAATAAAAAATGAAATTTAAACAGAATATCAAAATATCAAATTAACGGAATATCAAATGATATATGTATCAGATAAACCGAAAAACAAAAATACCAGCTTAATGAAATATAAAAATCAAAATATGAGATTGACGAAAGAGAAAAATATCAAATTAAAGAAATTTCAAGTTTTCAAATTATCAAAATATTTACTAAATTAATGAAACAACAAAATATCAGATTAACGAAAAATCACTTCGTGTTATATATTATTATATTTACATCTCGATATACAGACAACAAAACATACAATTAAAAAATCATGTGATATCGAATTGATAAAATAACAAATTGAAGAAATGTCAAATTTTAAAATAGTATCACTTCTGTTAAATCGTAAATCAGTAAAATCGTAAAATGTAAATTTAAAGAAATAGCAAAATATTGAACTAATGATTTTTTTTATTCTGATTTTCTGCTGTAATTGTCACTTTTGAATTAAATCGTCCGTTTCTTGATTTTCAGTGTGATACAAAAACAATATAAATTGTATATTTGCATTTCAATCTGTCCTCACTCTAGTGTATATTTTTGAAAATTCGCTGGTATTTATACACTGTCCAGAGACTAGTTAGGAGACGCATTTGAGTATGCCCGATTTTGCAAATGATTGTGAGGTTATCCTACCACAGAGTACATAATATACACGGAATTCCAAGATAAATTCCACGCGGGGCAGGGCAGAAATAAGTGGTTGCATATGTAGGTAGAAACAAGTTCTAAAAGGAATGACTTCCTTTAAAACGTTCACCAGTTTCCTTTCTAGTTGATAATTCTGCATAACAGTTTTCTTCTAATTGTAAAACACTGATTCAGCGGTTATTAATTTCAAACTTAAAAAACAATTCAATTTACGCCAAAATTGCTGCCAAACCCACGAATTCAAAAATACCAAGATTGGTCATTGCCAACTTTGGTTTTTATTGAGCGAATGTTATGCTTTATTTCCTTCAATATTGGCGCCAAACTCCTCAAGGTCTGATACTTGAGAGGTGAGATTTGGTAGAATATACCTGAGATAGGCAACACCACTATGCCATAGTTTTTAAAGTTAAGCTGGATTATCGCATACATGTTGTGCATTCTACATATAGTTTTTAGAAACATCGCCGTTGTAAAACACAGTAAATATGCATGGAAACGTTACATCCGTAATTTATTGCTTTTTGTTGGCTCATAAAATATCAATTGAACCAAAAATACTCGGTGTTTTCACTGCATTACCCACTGTTATCCCCGAGGACGTGCTCCGCAAGAATTTTCATGGCCTACTAATTTACAGTTGACCCAGTGAATAAGTCAGACATCCAAGGCAATCCTCGATCCGGCCATCCTATTGTCTTCTAGTAATTCATTTGGCTCCTCGATCACGAAAAATCCGCCCGGACAAGGCCACAAAAACGCCCTTTTGTTCTCCCGAACAAAGACCGGACCCCTCTGCACGCGGTGATATCCCCGTGACCCGTAGAGAGCCCCGTCATTGGGCCAAATTTCGTGTCCCATTCAACAGGTACAATAATTATGTAGTATTTTTTGTTCGTCACTTTTCGATGGTTTTCGAGAGGACTCGCCTGATGCACGCCGCGTTAAGTTAGTTTGGCGCGTCGGAGTCGGATGTGTAATGTGAAATAACCAACTCAGTGCTTTACCACGAATAATTAAGTGCGTTTGTGTGTGTTTTTTCGGTCGCTTCGTGCACGGTTCGTGTCTTGAAAGTGTTGTTCAGGAAGTTTTAACGGATAACGCCAAACAGGAAAATTAAAAGGTGGGTACTTCCGTTCGCCGGATGCCGAGCATAACCTCAAAATTTATGCGTCTCTTCGGCGTTCGCAGAAAAAAACATACGCGCACAGTGCGGAAAAGTCCGGATGACCGCATAGGCGATAATTACTTAACTGATTTACATTAGAGTCGTTGCTCGGGCAACCTATAGAATTCTAATACATTCGAAATCGGTATGTCCCCGAGCGGCTTTCACACATTCTTTTGCGCGCCATTGTCCGTGTTGCTAACGGCGATGGGGTAGGTTTCTTGAGAGCTCGAGACCACATGTTTTTAAGAGGGCTGGAATGTGTCGGTG
Organism: Diaperis boleti; assembly: GCA_963583935.1. Lineage (NCBI taxonomy): Eukaryota > Metazoa > Arthropoda > Insecta > Coleoptera > Tenebrionidae > Diaperis > Diaperis boleti. The sequence continues at coordinate 15,026,868 of OY757242.1, forward strand.
ATCAGACCGGATTCTCTTTTTGGTATACAGTAATATACATAATTTCATAGAGCCAGATTTGCATACATACTTGATTAGTAATCATAGTGCAAGAAAAAAAGGACGCGTTAACTATGACAATTAACCACTGTCGTATTGCTGATATCGTGTGACCCAAGAACACTTGTAAAACGTAAGACGCTCATTAATTCATACGACGCTCATTAATTCATACCAAATGTCACATGTATTAGTTAAGTGTTCCTGTAATGTGATCTCAAAAATCTGACACATATGTGATAATAGACATTTGATTTTCTTAGGTAGCTTTGATGAACAATGTTGTGGATCATCTGGTACCATAAGATTGAAATTACATAAAGAACATGCTATAGGATGGACTGCTTGAGGCGTCCATTAATTACGTGAACTCAAAATGGGGGGGGGGGGAATCTCAATCTTAAAAAACAAATTACTTGGCTGGCACTGTCAAGTTTTATTAGTCAATATTGACGAGTGACTTAGTATTTCGGAGTTAATAAGGAGCTTGTTGGAGGTTATGTAAGTTTTCCAAGAGCCGTCAGTTTTGGAATACATATGTCAAATAAAAATAGCAGGTTATATTTATTGTAAATACAGTCGAAATGACATTTCCCAAAATACACTCTTTTCCCGAATTTAAAACGAAATTTAAAGCACATGTTACATCGTGGAACTATTCCTTCAATCTAAAATAACCAACTCGACACAGGCATCGTCATTATTGTTTATTATTGTTATTAATAATAAATTGCTCACGGTTGTAAACATGTAAATGTGTATGTTTTACAATCTATAGATAGTAGTAATAAGTCAACCGTCATAAAATGGAAATACTTTATCAGGTAAAGAGGAATGGTTGGCCGCAAATTCTTCAAAGGTGTTTTAATGCAAAAATACGCTTGTCATTTATATCAGTAAATCCTCCTGATGATCCACAAAATTGTTCATCAAGAGCGTCTACGGAAATAATTTGTCTAATAGACGTAGGTTTTACTATACTCGTGTCGCCCAACAGATGAAGTAATGAAACTTGAGGGCGGGACACTACTTACGTAAAGCGTTGTACGTAACTGTCCTCTTCACAAAGGAGAAATTCCATCTAACTTATTAATCTAAATCAGATTCTTCAGTCCTACATTGAATATCCCTCACGACAGCTGCCACATTTTCAGTTCTTCGTTAATTTAAGTTGTGTGCATAGGGCTTTCAGGGGGCGGAATGCCGCGGTATTTAAACTCCACATTACTATTTTTAAACCGCGCTCAAAGGGGCGGTTGTATCGAGCGATCGAGATAATTTGTAATCGAGTCATCCATGAATCCGAAAACGTATGTTCTGCACTAATGTGTTAATTGAAAGATAAAATGGTGGAAATTCTCAAACAGGATTTTATTGTCAAAAATACGTGAAAATTTAAGGAAAATACATTTCCTCCTAACCGGGAATAAAATGCAACTTTATTCCATCGTTTTTGGCTAATAATGTGGTACTTTATTCCCCGGGGGAATAGAGCTATTTTATTCCCTAGTAAATCGTTTTTTACACATAAACCAACTCGTTTCCATAGTCACCATCATTCAACTACATTTAGGTATCACCGTACCGCGCACTAAAAAATTTTTTCTCTAATTTAGGCGGTTGGGAGGAAAGTTTTGTATGCATCTCTGCATGTAAATGCATTTCTTACATTCCCGGGATTAACATGGGTCCCTTGATATATAAATAACTATTATTTCATTCAACTGTTATAATAAATGCTGAAAATGTTCTCCATTTTGGTCTAAGCACAAGTGAGCCCTTCGTCTAACACCTTGAGTAACATTTCGTAACATATCTGGATTACCTATTATTTATTTCATTAATTTTTTCTGTGATTCTGAGCCTTAATTCTCGTAAATTATGAAGAGGCGTTCGCTAAATGGATTTTTTTGAATAAGTCCACAAAAAAAGTCCGGTATAAGGTCACAAGATCTGGGAGGCCAGATATTTTCTGTGTTCCGACAAATAAGTCGGTTATCAAAGAAATCTCGTAACATAGCTATTGTGGTCCTTGCTGAATGTGCTGTAGTTCCATCTTGTTGAAAATGTGTCAATTCGTTTCCAAAATCACTTGTTGATATGCAAGTGCAGTTTGGTTACCTGAAGGAGGATACATTTTTTTTAGGTTTAAATAACTAATAATAATGAATGTTTTACCTTCAAAAAATACTGGTCTTATTATCCGTCGTCGGCTAATTGCTGCCCAAACATAATTTTTTTGTGGATGTAATGGGGCCTCTACATAAACATAAGGCTTTTCACTGCTCCAAATTCTCATATTTTGTGCATTAACGTATCCACTTAGATGAAACCATGCTTCATCTGAAAAGAACGTTTTCTCCAACAAATCATCGTCAAACGTGTTCAAGAACCATTGACAATATGCAGGCCTTAATGGAAAATAATCTTGGGTGTTCTAGGGGCTTCTTCCATTACGTGTTGGACAATCTCAACGTTTTCTGGTGTTTTTTTATCCTTTGATCGACACTGGTTTTCTGTATAAATCAATTTGTCTAAATCAGGTTTTCACATTTTCATAAATTCATATTTTTTCCCACGATCTTACATTTCCAGTTTTACAATTTTATGCTGTCGTAATTTTAATTTCACAATTTCATGATGTCAATTTAATAGATTCAATTTTAAAATTTCACAGTTTGGTTACTTCACAATATCGCATCATTAGTTTCACAAATTCAATTAGGTATCTTCACTTTCTCAATTTTACATTTTCACTTCATTTTGATAAATTATCGGTTTATTTCAGTTTGACAAATTTGTAATTTTACAATTTTATAAATTTCATTTTACAAATTCATAGTATCCCATTATCACAATTACACCTTTCTACAAAAACAGGTTTTCAGATTTTCATAAATTAATATTCTTTCCCACGATCTTACATTTCCAGTTTTACAATTTTATGCTGTCGTAATTTTAATTTCACAATGTCAATTTAATAGATTCAATTTTAAAATTTCACAGTTTGGTTACTTGACAATATCGCATCATTAGTTTCACAAATTTAATTATGTATCCTCACTTTCTGAATTTTACATTTTCACTTCATTTTGATAAATTATCGGTTTATTTCAGTTTGACAAATTTGTAATTTTACAATTTTATAAATTTCATTTCACAAATTCATAGTATCCCATTATCACAATTACACATTTCTACAAAAACAGGTTTTCAGATTTTCATAAATTAATATTTTTTCCCACGATCTTACATTTCCAGTTTTACAATTTTATGCTGTCGTAATTTTAATTTCACAATTTCATGATGTCAATTTAATAGATTCAATTTTAAAATTTCGCAGTGCGGTTACTTGACAATATCGCATCGTTAGTTTCACAAATTCAATCAGGTATCTTCAGTTTCTCAATTTTACATTTTCACTTCATTTTGATAAATTAACGGTTTATTTCAGTTTGACAAATTTGTAATTTTACAATTTTATAAATTTCATTTCACAAATTCATAGTATCCCATTATCACAAATACACATTTCTACAAAAACAGGTTTTCAGATTTTCATAAATTAATAGTTTTTCCCACCATCTTACATTTCCAGTTTTACAATTTTATGCTGTCGTAATTTTAATTTCACAATTTCATGATGTCAATTTAATAGATTCAATTTTAAAATTTCGCAGTTTGGTTACTTGACAATATCGCATCGTTAGTTTCACAAATTCAATTTGGTATCTTCACTTTCTCGATTTTACATTTTCACTTCATTTTGATAAATTATCGGTTTATTTCAATTTGACAAATTTGTAATTTTACAATTTTATAAATTTCATTTCACAAATTCATAGTATCCCATTATCACAATTACACATTTCTACAAAAACAGGTTTTCAGATTTTCATAAATTAATATTTTTTCCCACCATCTTACATTTCCAGTTTTACAATTTTATGCTGTCGTAATTTTAATTTCACAATTTCATGATGTCAATTTAATAGATTCAATTTTAAAATTTCGCAGTTTGGTTACTTGACAATATCGCATCGTTAGTTTCACAAATTCAATTTGGTATCTTCACTTTCTCAATTTTACATTTTCACTTCATTTTGATAAATTATCGGTTTATTTCAATTTGACAAATTTGTAATTTTACAATTTTATAAATTTCATTTTACAAATTCATAGTATGCCATTATCACGATTACACATTTCAACAAAAACAGGTTTTCAGATTTTCATAAATTAATATTTTTTCCCACCATCTTACATTTCCAGTTTTACAATTTTATGCTGTCGTAATTTTAATTTCACAATTTCTTGATGTCAATTTAATAGATTCAATTTTAAAATTTCACAGTTTGCTTAGTTCACAATATCGCATCATTAGTTTCACAAATTCAATTATCTATCTTCACTTTCTGAATTTTACATTTTCACTTCATTTTGATAAATTAACGGTTTATTTCAGTTTGACAAATTTGTAATTTTACAATTTTATAAATTTCATTTCACAAATTCATAGTATCCCATTATCACAAATACACATTTCTACAAAAACAGGTTTTCAGATTTTCATAAATTAATAGTTTTTCCCACCATCTTACATTTCCAGTTTTACAATTTTATGCTGTCGTAATTTTAATTTCACAATTTCATGATGTCAATTTAATAGATTCAATTTTAAAATTTCGCAGTTTGGTTACTTGACAATATCGCATCGTTAGTTTCACAAATTCAATTTGGTATCTTCACTTTCTCGATTTTACATTTTCACTTCATTTTGATAAATTATCGGTTTATTTCAATTTGACAAATTTGTAATTTTACAATTTTATAAATTTCATTTCACAAATTCATAGTATCCCATTATCACAATTACACATTTCTACAAAAACAGGTTTTCAGATTTTCATAAATTAATATTTTTTCCCACCATCTTACATTTCCAGTTTTACAATTTTATGCTGTCGTAATTTTAATTTCACAATTTCATGATGTCAATTTAATAGATTCAATTTTAAAATTTCGCAGTTTGGTTACTTGACAATATCGCATCGTTAGTTTCACAAATTCAATTTGGTATCTTCACTTTCTCAATTTTACATTTTCACTTCATTTTGATAAATTATCGGTTTATTTCAATTTGACAAATTTGTAATTTTACAATTTTATAAATTTCATTTTACAAATTCATAGTATGCCATTATCACGATTACACATTTCAACAAAAACAGGTTTTCAGATTTTCATAAATTAATATTTTTTCCCACCATCTTACATTTCCAGTTTTACAATTTTATGCTGTCGTAATTTTAATTTCACAATTTCTTGATGTCAATTTAATAGATTCAATTTTAAAATTTCACAGTTTGCTTAGTTCACAATATCGCATCATTAGTTTCACAAATTCAATTATCTATCTTCACTTTCTGAATTTTACATTTTCACTTCATTTTGATAAATTATCGGTTTATTTCAGTTTGACAAATTTGTAATTTTACAATTTTATAAATTTCATTTCACAAATTCATAGTATCCCATTATCACAATTACACATTTCTACAAAAACAGGTTTTCAGATTTTCATAAATTAATATTTTTTCCCACGATCTTACATTTCCAGTTTTACAATTTTATGCTGTCGTAATTTTAATTTCACAATTTCATGATGTCAATTGAATACATTCAATTTTAAAATTTCGCAGTTTGGTTACTTGACAATATCGCATCGTTAGTCTCACAAATTCAATTTGGTATCTTCACTTTCGCAATTTTACATTTTCACTTCATTTTGATAAATTATCGGTTTATTTGAATTTGACAAATTTGTAATTTTAAAATTTAAAATTTCATTTTACAAATTCATAGTATCCCATTATCACAATTACACATTTCTACAAAAACAGGTTTTCAGATTTTCATAAATTAATATTCTTTCCCACGATCTTACATTTCCAGTTTTACAATTTTATGCTGTCGTAATTTTAATTTCACAATGTCAATTTAATAGATTCAATTTTAAAATTTCACAGTTTGGTTACTTGACAATATCGCATCATTAGTTTCACAAATTTAATTATGTATCCTCACTTTCTGAATTTTACATTTTCACTTCATTTTGATAAATTATCGGTTTATTTCAGTTTGACAAATTTGTAATTTTACAATTTTATAAATTTCATTTCACAAATTCATAGTATCCCATTATCACAATTACACATTTCTACAAAAACAGGTTTTCAGATTTTCATAAATTAATATTTTTTCCCACGATCTTACATTTCCAGTTTTACAATTTTATGCTGTCGTAATTTTAATTTCACAATTTCATGATGTCAATTTAATAGATTCAATTTTAAAATTTCGCAGTGCGGTTACTTGACAATATCGCATCGTTAGTTTCACAAATTCAATCAGGTATCTTCAGTTTCTCAATTTTACATTTTCACTTCATTTTGATAAATTAACGGTTTATTTCAGTTTGACAAATTTGTAATTTTACAATTTTATAAATTTCATTTCACAAATTCATAGTATCCCATTATCACAAATACACATTTCTACAAAAACAGGTTTTCAGATTTTCATAAATTAATAGTTTTTCCCACCATCTTACATTTCCAGTTTTACAATTTTATGCTGTCGTAATTTTAATTTCACAATTTCATGATGTCAATTTAATAGATTCAATTTTAAAATTTCGCAGTTTGGTTACTTGACAATATCGCATCGTTAGTTTCACAAATTCAATTTGGTATCTTCACTTTCTCGATTTTACATTTTCACTTCATTTTGATAAATTATCGGTTTATTTCAATTTGACAAATTTGTAATTTTACAATTTTATAAATTTCATTTCACAAATTCATAGTATCCCATTATCACAATTACACATTTCTACAAAAACAGGTTTTCAGATTTTCATAAATTAATATTTTTTCCCACCATCTTACATTTCCAGTTTTACAATTTTATGCTGTCGTAATTTTAATTTCACAATTTCATGATGTCAATTTAATAGATTCAATTTTAAAATTTCGCAGTTTGGTTACTTGACAATATCGCATCGTTAGTTTCACAAATTCAATTTGGTATCTTCACTTTCTCAATTTTACATTTTCACTTCATTTTGATAAATTATCGGTTTATTTCAATTTGACAAATTTGTAATTTTACAATTTTATAAATTTCATTTTACAAATTCATAGTATGCCATTATCACGATTACACATTTCAACAAAAACAGGTTTTCAGATTTTCATAAATTAATATTTTTTCCCACCATCTTACATTTCCAGTTTTACAATTTTATGCTGTCGTAATTTTAATTTCACAATTTCATGATGTCAATTTAATAGATTCAATTTTAAAATTTCACAGTTTGCTTAGTTCACAATATCGCATCATTAGTTTCACAAATTCAATTATCTATCTTCACTTTCTGAATTTTACATTTTCACTTCATTTTGATAAATTATCGGTTTATTTCAGTTTGACAAATTTGTAATTTTACAATTTTATAAATTTCATTTCACAAATTCATAGTATCCCATTATCACAATTACACATTTCTACAAAAACAGGTTTTCAGATTTTCATAAATTAATATTTTTTCCCACGATCTTACATTTCCAGTTTTACAATTTTATGCTGTCGTAATTTTAATTTCACAATTTCATGATGTCAATTGAATACATTCAATTTTAAAATTTCGCAGTTTGGTTACTTGACAATATCGCATCGTTAGTCTCACAAATTCAATTTGGTATCTTCACTTTCGCAATTTTACATTTTCACTTCATTTTGATAAATTATCGGTTTATTTGAATTTGACAAATTTGTAATTTTAAAATTTAAAATTTCATTTTACAAATTCATAGTATCCCATTATCACAATTACACATTTCTACAAAAACAGGTTTTCAGATTTTCATAAATTAATATTCTTTCCCACGATCTTACATTTCCAGTTTTACAATTTTATGCTGTCGTAATTTTAATTTCACAATTTCATGATGTCAATTTTAAAATTTCACAGTTTGGTTACTTGACAATATCGCATCATTAGTTTCACAAATTCAATTATGTATCTTCACTTTATCAATTTTAAATTTTCACTTCATTTTGATAAATTATCGGTTTATTTCAGTTTGACAAATTTGTAGTTTTACAATTTTATAAATTTCATTTCACAAATTCATAGTATCCCATTATCACAATTACACATTTCTACAAAAACAGGTTTTCAGATTTTCATAAATTAATATTTTTTCCCACCATCTTACATTTCCAGTTTTACAATTTTATGCTGTCGTAATTTTAATTTCACAATTTCATGATGTCAATTTAATAGATTCAATTTTAAAATTTCGCAGTTTGGTTACTTGACAATATCGCATCATTAGTTTCACAAATTTAATTATGTATCCTCACTTTCTGAATTTTACATTTTCACTTCATTTTGATAAATTAACGGTTTATTTCAGTTTGACAAATTTGTAATTTTACAATTTTACGCTTTAATGTATTTTAATCGACGCTATTATGGGGAAACTGCTCACGAAATTCTGTCCATGCATCTTGAACAGAATATTGCCACACGCCGTCTACTTTCTGCCCATTTCGAAAATACGACTCAACCATAAGCGCTTTGTGTTCTAATGAAAATGCCATTTTTAAGCAGTGAACAAATGAAGTTCTTGAGTAGAGAGACTGTTTCACTAGACAAAAATAACACAACAACCAACATCAACAACGCAAGCGGCAAGACTGAGATTTGAGGTTAAGTTAATTCTTCAAATTCATTTGACATTTGATGGCTGTGGTTCAGGTTACACCGAACTGGGATTTCATTTATACTCAAGATCTGGAGAAAAATTGAAATTAACAATACAAAAATTGGTTCTGGGGGCTAAATTTCGCATCTGTTGTAAAAATTTATTTCCTGAATTTTTTGGAACATCAAAATTATTTTTTAAACTTGATGCCACAAAGATGCCACAATTAAGCATATCAATCGCGAGAGACACGGATTTGAATTCATGGATGACTCAATTACAAATTATCTTGATCGCTCGATATTACTCTATTCAGTGACACAAGTATATGAACTTATATCAAATGTGACGAGTGACAACAGAGTGATATTTCATTCAATTTGTATGTAACGTAACCTCAAAAATCTGACCGTTGTGACACTAACCGAAAAACGGTACTTAAACATTTCATTTCCGTCGACACATTTGACGAAAAATTTGTTTTTGTTTCTTTAGACTTTTAGATCTGAAGCGTTGCATGCCTTCATATGTGCTAATTAATGACATAGTACCGGTATTGACACAAAATTGCTAAAATAAGCTTCAAGAATTCCGTCACCTCCTATTTATGTTATAAAAAAAAATTAAGTTGTGTCAATAGCGAAATCTTCCTGAAAGGATTCTTTGTGCGAAATAAGAAAGTTAAACCATTCGAGAGAACCTCAAAAACTAGAGAAATCGAACCTAGTGATATCAGATTTGTTTCGGCGAAATCTTCCAACAGTTCCTTGCTTCGGTCCACCTTTATCATAGTCGATTCACTGCTGCGGATTAACTTCTTGGTATATCAATTCCACGTGCTGAATTAAAATCAAACGCAATCAAATTTTGCCCGTCTCTGGACCACACCGTTTTTTTTTCTCCACACAGTCCCTTCCACTCATTCAACGTGATCTGTGTTTGATCTATTTTTGATTATTTTTTTCTAAAATGGTGAAATGCTTTAATTTAAAAGAACGTGAACAAACGGTTGCGAGTGCCCCCGATTCACTTACTTTTTGTTGCCACTGGAATTGTGTCAACGTGCCATGGGCGCCGAGTACGGGCCGGACTGAAGAGACTCTTAAAAAAAAAATCATGGCCGCGTAACTTACTTATGGGTTAAACCAATGAGACTCTCAAACTCTCAATTTCTAAAGAATAGCTCAAAATGTTCTGCGGAGTATTTTGTTTCTAAACCCGTGTTTAATAATGTCATTTTCGCAAACGAGTTAATAGTTTATAACTTATTATCAATTTGCAGAAGAATGACGGTGTAATAGCAAAAAATTTAAAATTAAAAATTTTAAGTCACCCCCGAGATTCTTGATTGAGCATCCTGCAGACTATTTGATTCTACCACATCAGCTCAAAGTTATGTCTTGGAAATACCACCGAAGTAACAGTACACCAAATTTCAAATCAATCGGATCTGTAAAAGTTAGTAAGACCCTTTTGTCATAGGAATGATCTTCATATATTATCTGTAAGAACCATCTAGAACACGTCAGCTCTCAAACAAACAAAACCGCATCAAAATCGGTCCATTCGTTTAGGAGCTACGATACAACAGACAGACACGTCAAACTTATAACACCTCTCTTTTTACGTCGGGAGTTAATAATTATCAACATCTTTTTCACATTTTTTTCTTCCGGTCGATTTTTTTTGTCGTATTGGTGACAATATCACAAGTTCCAAAAAACCATAATATATCGACAAATACGTTGTCCGGGTTAGACCACCAATAATAATTACCGTAAATCTTCGACAATATTAGCATTTAGATTCGGGTAATTATTAGGTAGCTGAGCCAACAGATTTGTTGGACAGATTGCGAAACAACACAAAAGTAAAAACAAATGTAATTTAAGGGCCCCCATGGGGCAGGGGGGCGTCGCTGCCATCGTAGTTTCCCTTGGAAGCCTCCTTGGGACAGGTGGGCGTAGCAACCTTCGCGTTTCCCCTTGGAAGTCTCCTTGGGGTAGGGGGGCGTAGCTACCATCGGGGGCCCCTTGGGGCAGTGGAGAATTGCTACCATCGGAGCCACCTGGGGATAGGGGACGTAGTTACCATCGGAGCCCGCTTGGGAACGGGGGCGTAGCTACCATTGGGTCGCCTCTCATTTATCCGTATTCTTTGTGAAAAACAAAAATAAATCTATTCCACGGGAACGGTACATTTTTCCGGGATCAAAAGTAGCCTAGGTGCTATTCCAGACTATACTCTATCTCTGTGCTAAATTTCATCCAAATCCCGTCAGCCCTTCTGACGTGATTGAGCAACACACATCCATCCATCTGAACTTTCGCATTTATAATATTAGTAAGATTTTCTATGCTTGTCATTGTGTTCTACTGGATAAACGTTTGTCAAAATTGTACGTACACTATACGTATCAACAAATCTATCCTATTCACTTTACAAAAATCTTCACAAATTCAACTAATTCATCGATTTCAAAATTTCTAGATTTTTTGGCCTTTAGTTTGCCGAATGTCATTTGTAAATGCAAGGTTATGTTTTCTATATTGAGAAATCGTATTTCGGAATAAGTTCAAATAATTACAGGCTTACCAATTTTGGAGGAAACTGAATTGCTGCCAATTGAAATTTTTATTTTTGATCAGTCTGAATCATTCACAAATACGGTGTGATCATCGTTAAAAATTTGATTTGACGAAAATTTAGTTTTACATCTAATGGAGGTATAATAAATAAATAAATAAGAAAACATAGCCACACCATCATCAGTGCTTGTTTTGAAGCCGAATAAGAGCAGATCGTGAGGATAGCAGCTGTGCAATGTTATTGTTTTCCCCCAAACATCTCGCCCCATCAAATATCAAATTTTTAATTGTAATTTATTATATTTTACAATTTTTGAAAACCCTGATGAGGCAATTTCAACAAATTACTTTTACGATCTTTTAGTTTTTAGTTTCCCCTTATATTTTAGTTCCATGCATCTAACAAACATAACCTTGCATTTATAAATGACAGTCTGTCAACTCAAAGGCAGAAAATGAACTACATCTGACTCTATTATTAACTGTAATCTTGATGAGTCAAGTTTTTGGAGGATGAGGATGAGCACTTTAATTTCGAAGAACCAGTTATTTATACTATTTATTGCATGTATGTACATATTACGATTTCGTATCTTTATTATCTTGGATTTATAAGAGACTTAGTTCGCGAATGTGAGAAATACAAAAATACACTGACCGGCAAAATTATCGCATCACTTAAAAGTAACACAATTTCGACTAATCCGTACCATACCTGATACCACAATTCAAGGGAGAGAATAGCAGGCGTATAAAAGAAACTAAGTAGGCGGTGGTAGGCAATTATGACAGATTTAAAACCAATAGGTTCACAATTAAGGGGGTACTGCAGCTATGAATTTGCAACGTGTTGTGTGGGACAGGATTCTGACCTTATTTTTGATCCAAATAAAAAAAATAAAAAAAGGACTCGTTGAGAAAGGTTGAAGGACGGTACCTACGAAGTCCTTTTTTTCGAAAAGTCCATAGGGACTTTGCTAAAGACGCTCAAACATATGTTATTTTTGCATCAAAGTTTTGATTGTACCAAAGGGAAAGAATCAAAAAAGGACTTCGTAAGTACCGACGTTGAACTTTCTTCTTTTCATAAAACAAAAGATTTTTGAAATCTATCAAAGGGTTGTCGAGTAATCTTGGCTCAAGTGAACCCATGTTTTGGAACAATTTAATATAGGCAACCGAGAATTAATTCAAAGATGACGTAGGGCAGTCGATATATTGAATATCGCGGAACATGAAACGCTGTTTTGTATTCGACTTCTGGATACTGTTTTTAAAACAACCAAGCTCCACTTGTAAACAAAGAGCTGATATTTTTTCGCTCGACTATTGTGTTTAATTTGTACGTATAATTCCATAGGAAAGAGAAACATATTTTTTCTTTCATATTTTTCAGCATCTACGGTCACGGCATATTACGTAAGCATTAATTATAATGTGGTACATATGTATACAGGGTGTACCAACTAAAATTTGTACCCCCCAAAAATTCGAATTGCGAAATATGTACTCAGAAGAAAACGCTCGAACAGGTCAATTTTGTTATCAAGGGGGACCAAATTGTACCAAACTTTCAAGTCTTAGATCTCACCCCTTTAGCCAGGGGAGCCACCCCTTATTTAGATGGCATGGAGGGGGGGGGTCGTGTGATACATCATTTTAAAGCTTATTCAATTCTCTATCCAGATTTACTTTTATCGATTCGTTTCTACAAAAAAAGCATGAATTCGTTCTTTTCCAAATCTACATAAAACACTCAACTAAAATTTGTACCCCCCAACAATTTCAATTTCGAAAGACTCGAAACGCTCGAACAGGTTTAGTTATCACGGGGAACCAAATTTTCAAGTCTTGGATCTCACCCCCCTAGCCAGGGTAGCCACTCCCTTAAAAAAATTAAATGGCATGGGGGTCATGTGATACATCATTTTAAAGCTTATTCAATTCTCTATCAAGACCTACTATTATCAATTTGTTTCGACAAAAAAAAAACATGAATTTGTTATTTTCCAAATCAAAAGTATTTTATGTAGACTTGAAAAATAACAAATTCATACTCTTTTTTGTAGAGACCAATCGATAAAAGTAGGTCTGGATAGAGAATTGAATAAGCTTTAAAATTATTTATCACACGACCCCCCATGCCATTTAATTTTTTAACGGGGTGGCTCCTCTGGCTAAAGGGGTGAGATACAAGACTTGAAAGTTTGGGACAATTTGGTCCCCCTTGATAACAAAATTGACCTGTTTGAGCATTTCGAAATTCGAATTTTTAGGGGGTACAAATTTTTGTAAAGTATTTTATGTAGATTTGGAAAATATCGAATTCATGCTTTCTTTTTGTAGAAAGGAATCGATAAATGTTGGGTCTGAATAGAGAATCGAATAAGCTTTAAAATGATTAAGGGGGTGGATCCCCTGGTTAAAGGGGTGAGATACAAGACTTGAAAGTTTGGTACAATTTAGTTCTCCTTGATAACAAAATTGACCTGCTTGAGCGTTTTCTTGTGAGTCTTTCGGAATTGGAATTGTTAGGGGGTACAAATTTTAGTTGGGACACCCGGTATATAATATGTAGGTGTCACCAATTTTAAATTGTTAACGTAGGATTTTTATTGTAAAACATTGCAGTACAAGTACTTGTTTTTAATGTGTTAAATGTCATTTTATGTGCAACACTATTATGTTAGAAATGTAAATACACAATAATTATTTGATACATTAAAAACATTATTTTGTTTAATCACGCTCTATTTAATTTATCTGTTTTATCCTTTGGTCCAGGACAAACTAATTTCAATCATATTTATATTTCGGCAAATCCACAATCTGAGAACTCAAATAATTAATCCAATCCGTAAATGAAGATAATGAGTTCCCAACTAAATTATTCACGGCAGATCTTTTTCTGAGAAGTAATCGAGCCGAGCGCTCGACGTAGCTCGACACTCAAGCAGTAGTAGATATCAAACACAGTATCAACAATAAAATTTTCCGCACGTAGGTATCTTATGTCTTATTCCGAACTTTGCGGTACTCACCAACACAGATTTTTAAGATGCGTGCAGTGCCCCCTTAAACGTGAAATTGTCGAAATTAGTTACATTTTTGAGAAAATAAAAAATAAAGTTGAATCCTTTTTTTTTCAAACAATGTAAGTTAGCAGTCGATTTTCAGTTTTGATGAGTTTTATTCTAAATACAGTAACTTTTTTAGTCCTTCTGCAAAAAACATGAACAGAGAAAGTCGTCATTTAACATCAGAACAGGCCGCAATGGCAGTAGCTCTACTGCGTGACGGCAGAAGCCAACGCTACATAGGTAGATTTCTTGGGGTAAATCAATCGACGGTTTCCAGAGTTGCCAGTAGGTATCAGGAGACTGGCGAACACAAGCGCAGAACCGGACAGGGCCGTAAAAGGGCCACATCACAAGTTGATGACCGATTTGTCTTGCTAAGATCGTTGCGGGATAGGCATCTAACTGCTCCACAGCTTCAAAATGCTCTTCGAAATGCCAGAAATGTTGAAGTTAGTGAGAGAACAATAAGGAGGCGACTCAGGGAAAGTGGAATGAGTAGTAGAAGGCCAGCGCATGGGCCTCTGCTTCTCCCAGAACACAAAAGAGCTAGATTACAATTTGCTCATGATCATGTCCATTGGAGAGCTGAGGATTGGGGAAAAGTATTGTTTACGGATGAGTCACGTTTTGCTCTAAATTCACCTGATGGTCGTTTGAGAGTGTGGAGAAGACCAGGCGAGCGTTACTTAGAATGTACAATGGTAAATCGGGAAAATTTTGGTGGAGGATCCCATATGGTGTGGGGAGGAATTAGTATGCAGGCCAAGACAGATCTCGTCCTCGTCGCTGGTGGTGCCCTAAATGCACATCGGTATATTACTGAAATTTTAGAACCTCATGTGGTACCATTCGCACCATATGTAGGGAACGATTTTCTTTTCATGCAGGACAATGCTCGTCCGCATATCGCTAGGGTCGTGACGGATTACCTGCATGAGGTTGAAATACCAAAATTAATTTGGCCAGCGCGAAGCCCAGACAGCAATCCCATTGAACATCTTTGGGATGAACTTGCACGGAGAATTAAGATACGTCAAAATCGTCCTGAAACGCTAAACCAGCTAATTGTAGCGTTAAATGAAGAATGGGAACAAATCGATCAACACGTTATCCAAAGACTGATTCTCAGTATGCCACGCAGAATGGAGGCAGTTATTCAGGCTCGAGGGGGCAACACCAAATACTGAAACTTGTGTCAGAGTAGATATGCAGCCAATAAAAAATTTCGAATTTAAAAATTAACAGCACAAAATTTCTATTCTTATGTTACTTTGGAAAGTTATCCTATTTCACGTATCCATTCGTTCATTGTTAGGGTATTTGCATAAATTGATCATCACAGTTTAGTTTTTAATTTATTTATTTACTGTAATAAGCGTTCTTTTAATTTTAAATTAAATTTCTATATGAGATTATCGGATGATGCGATAATTTTGCCGGTCAGTGTATGTCTATGGTTGGCGAAGTAAAGGTTTAAGATGGCCCTTGGTGTTTTACCAGCAGGTATAGTAAGCCATAGGATTTTTTTTAAATTAGTGCAGAAATAGTGTATTATTTATCTTCGTCCCCTAGCCGAAAGTGGGTCGCGTCGCGCTCGATGAACAGTCGCTTTTGTGGCCGGCGAGCAGCATTCCGCCGCACTTTTGTAAAACGGAGGCGAAAGCCGAGGTTTTACTGGTCGGGGCTTACTCACAAAAATATATCAAATCCAGTGAAAACAGATAAGTATATTATGTATACACCGAAAAAAAAGATTTGTTACGATAACTCACATGTTAGTACTCCCAACAAATTTTGTTTGTGGAAATAGCCTCAACAAAAAAGTTTGTTGTCCTAACAAATTTTATTTGTTATCAAAAATTTGTTGCGTTAACAAACATATTATTAACAGCAACAAACACAGAATTTGTTGTGTTAACAAACCTATTACTATTAACTACAAACACAGAATTTGTTGCGTTAACAGAAATACTACTCACAGCAACAAACACAGAATTTGTTGCGTCAACAAACATTATTACCAACAGCAACAAACATAGAATTTGTTGTATTAACTAACGTATTATTTCCAGCTACAAACACAGAATTTGTAGTATTAATATTTTTTTTTTGTTTACAGGGTGCTCCGTTATTGAGACACCGTGATCTATGAAATCCTTGAAAAACTGAAACTAAAATTCCTTTAATTTATTTCATACTAAAATTGAACAATAAATAAAAACAAGCAAATAAGAAACTTTACACTGTATATAACAATTTAAAAGTATCACTCACTATTGGTGTTGTCACTTACAATCGTAATTTTAGAAAAAAAAAATGTTTTTAAAAAATTACTTGTCTTTTTTAAGTTTGAGCTTACTTACCTTAAACAGTGTCTTAATTCTTTTAAATCAGCAACTTTGTTGCAACAATAACAATCATATTTGACATCAGAAATAGATATTAGCATTTTTTTGCATAAATAACTTAAAAGTTTTATATTAGCTATAATATATTTACACTATATTAGAAGATGGATTCACTAGTAAAATATGCTCATTATATTTCCTATTTATTTTATAAAATAAAGATTACAAAAATTCAAATATTGTAATGCAATTATAAAAATGTATATATGTATACATACATAGTACATACCTATAAAAACAAAATAAATCAAAAACAAAATTTTAATAAAAAATCAAAAGAAAAAATACTATAATAAAAAAACTTACTGACTGTTTCTCATTGCAACATAAGAATTTCTATTGAAATAAATAAACAAACTGAAACAAAATAATAAACTTACTAAACTATAACCTAGTTTAGTTTTCAACGCTGGGGATATGTTTATGTAGTCACAAATAGATATATTTATATAGCTTAATCGTTGTTTATATGTGTTTTGGCCATTTTTGTATTACTTCAGTCCATGAGTCTATACAATTCATTAGCCACTTCACTTCATCTTCTTCTTCTGTCAATAAACTTGTAATATTATCTACACAAGAAAAAAATAATAGAAATAATAACTCGGCATTAAATAATTATTATTATGTACCTGAAGTCGCACAAATTACTTCTATTTTTCCGAAGTGAGGAGGATTTAGAAAAAAGTCCATTGGTGTGTAAATTTCTCCGACTGTTATAGTATCTTCGAAATAGTTTTCAATTTTTCTCCACCCATTATTACTTGTCCTTCTCAGGCTTTGTGAAACATACACTTCCTACAATTTCCGCAATTATTATTAGTTTTTTTAAATAGATTGAAATACATACCTTGACTTCTGATGGAAACAGTCCAACTACTGCATTTTCCAGTAAAACAAATTTGGCACTCGACAATCTAAAAACAAACAATTTAAGTAGATATACTGTAGTACTGTACCCTTATTTTTTGCGACCTTCAGGGTGAGGTTTTTTTCTGAACATTGGGTATAAAAATAGTATGTTCATTTTAGAAAGGTTTGCAAAGACAATAATTTTAACTTAATCATATATAATAATAAGATAAATAAAATAAACTTACTTTGTACAAAATTTAAATGCTTGGAAATGTACAATATTGGGGCCAAGTGCCATTGTTCCAAATAAACGGGTAATTATGCTGACTATTTTAGTTTTCCTTTTAGTTATTGCATTGAAAAGTAAACACGTCTTCCGAGAAGCAGAACAAGATAATTTCGTTCTTCCGAGAATATATGCTTGGGGTTGCCTGACAACAAACCGAACGTGATATATCTAGGAATTAATTTCTTAAAAACCAGAAATGCAAATTAATTCAAATTCAGGAGCAAATTCAAACCAAAGCACAAAAAGATAATATGATTGTTGAAAGTTGGGGGTTGACGCCTGAAAAGCGCCACGCCAGTAGTTTTAATTTCGGTTACACCGAGACCACAAAATAAATTTAAATAACAGCGTCATAATCCATCACCTTTTATAGGTTAATTATTGCACTGTACAATACCTACCTACCTAAGTTATCACAAAAAAAAACACTGCCCAAAACAAATAACACAACCACCTGATCCGATCTAATACTGACACATGGATGCAATCTGCATTCGCAACCGAAAACTAGACAATAGCGGTCCTTCTCTTTCCATTTTAGTAATTCCAGGAAATCTTCTGCAGCTACGCTTCTGATTGGTGTAGATGACCGGGAAGCAACACCAACATCTTTTTTTGTAATGATAGCAAACTATAGAATTTGTTGTCACTACAAACGCTTTGTTCGACATAACAAATATTTATGTTACTTGTGGCAACAAACACGTTTTTGTTAAGTTTTGTTCTCCTAACAAAGCAATAAAAAGAAAATCATTTCAGATAACAAAGAATAAGTTATGACAACAAATTTTTCTCCTACAAATTAAAATTTGTTGTCACAACAAATTCATTTTTTTCAGTGTACAGATATAGAAAAAAAGGTACGACAGATGATTAATTCATAACGTATGTTAATGTTAACAGTGTGATTATATCAGTTTATGTTTGTAAATGTAACCTAATTTCAAAAACGGTTTTTCTACCATTAAACAAGAAAACTTAGAGAATACAAAAAATCCACATTATCCACGCTGCTTTATATTCTCCCAAAATCATGATGCCTTTGAAAAAGATGAGAGCTTTCAAAGAATTTGAAGTGATATGTAATTAACAAATCCTTTTTTGACTTCTTATTATTGAAGTATTGAACAATATTTTTGTATTCGTTCGCTCACGAATTAACATCAAATTTTGAGGTTAGGTTTGACAGGTGTCAAATACATTACATTATCGATTATCGTCTAGGCTACAAAAGGTTATAAAGCCAGTATTATTATACTTTATACTGGTTTTATTTTCGGTCCCAAAACCCATCAACTCGTACTGGAAAGTTGTCCTCAAACAGGTTCCCCAAGAAATTCCCGCAGTGCCGTCACTGCCGACGACATAGCATCGAAAAACATGAAATTCCCTGTGCACGCAATTGCGTGTGTCGCCATCGATCTAATTACGCATGAATGCGGGCCATTACTCACAGCTGCCAACTGCATTACGCCACCCTACTACACCAAATTTTAACAATAAAATTCTTTTCCTGAATCATGTGCGACTAACGAATAGAATCCTAGTTGAGTAATCGACCAGAAATGTTAATAGTATTCCACCTGAAGTGTCAAGCCGCACTTACAATGGGGAAATTTCTGGCTTTAGAAAACATTACCGTTTCCTGATAACGGGGATTACCTGAATTTGCTTAGTATTTTATCAGGGATTTGTTGTAACAACGTCTATAAAACCCCGCCAACCAGGTATTTGCACCTTGACCGATCCGCGATTTGAAACTAGATAAATCACTCGGTAATACTGTAAAGTTGGTGCTAACACGACAAGAAAATGCTTTTACGTTTCCACGAACATGACAATTAAATTGTTAGAACAATGTAACGGTTGGAGTAAAAAATGCATTGGAAATTTAAATCTCCCGAGAACGATCGACTCGCATGCTTGTTTTCCAAAAGTTCCAAGCTGGTTAATAATAACTATTGTGCTGGGACTAATATTCCCAGTTCCCAGAAAGCGGTCCTTTTGTTGTAGCCAATGCGTGTTTATGTATTAATTATTCTTATTTAAAATATAGTTAGGAGTTTGTGTTGGTCCCTTTGTAGCTTTGGGGGTTTATATTGAAAGCTTTCGCTTATTTTGTTCATTTGGGAGTGGCTAAGCTTTTGAGGAGGCAAAAGCTATTGTGTTCGTAATCTCGTAAAGCTGACGGTCTTTGTTGAATATTTATCCTATTTGTTTAATGGATTACTTAATGATTTTACTCACCAGGTGTAGGTGGGCGGATTTGATATTATTACATAATTAATTTACAGTGTTTGTTCACAATCGGCGGAAGTAACGATGGGTTTAGGTCCAGCTGTATTAATTTTTTTAGTCCAGATAATTATTTATTAACATCATAAATTTCTCAGAGGATTACAATGGTCTACATCGTAGTGGTTTCAAGTAATTTCGTAATGAAGATAAGGCTGGAGCGCATTTCCCAATTACATATCTCGTTGTCGTCCAAAAACATTTTCGGAATGGTAAAACTGCGAGTTATATTGTTAAGGCAATTTGGGCAAGGCACTATTGTTCGTTCTCAAGGTGAAAAGAAAAAAGGATTGACGCTCGAAGGACCAATTAATTGGTTGCCATGTGCAGAGAGTAGATGCCAAATGTTTTTTTATATTTACAGGAGCATGAAATTCTTTTTGTATCTGATTTATGGCGTAATAACGTTTCCGCTGAGAACGGTTCTTACGAACACGTTAATCCCATAATTAAGAACAAATTACTACGAACGGAATTTTTGTGATTACAAGCCGCTACAATTAAAATTATTAGCTTTTTAAATTCTCGTTACTAACAAAAATTACTAACAAAAAATTGTGAAAATAGGATCAGTCTACTTATGTACTTCCAACAATTAATTAAAATTCCTTTTAGGAATCGTTTATTTAATTGAAGTGAAACTTCTACACGCGGTTCGGGCCGTAGGCGAGGTTTGTAATTGCCCAAATACAGAAGAGTCACGAAAAGCCAGTTTTCTCCGAATAAAACATGCTATTTCTTCATGAAACGCCCAAAATCTGAATCTTTGATTTGATAAATCTTGACTCACCGCCAGCCGCGCATAAAGTAATTTCAAGGTTACTTTATGCGCCGCTAGACGACGTTACCTGCCATGGCAGAGAATTAGCCATTTGTCATAACCCACTGACGTATACAGTGTCACGTTTTTCTGACGTTTGAAGAAAAAATATATTTATTTTGTTAACGAAATTATGTTCTTACTTATTTTACTCCATATTTATTTATTGGTTTACTTTAATTATAAATTTTTTCAATAACCATCAACTTCGATGTGATTTTTTTTAAACACGGTTGTGGTATTATGACGGGGAGCTATACGGAATCCGACAAAGAGTGGGGTGAACCTTCGTCCAAAAAGAAAAAAAAATCACTTCACTTGTACTGAGATATTTATGTTAGTGGAATGAGTATATTTATAGAATTCATTGAATAACTAATTTAAAAAAAAAGAAACCGACTTTAAAAACCGAAAAATATACGTGTTATTACATACTGATCTCTCTGAAGTCGGTGCCAAGCCAAAGAGGTGCACAAATTTGTAACCTATTGTCATTGTACAAAAATATCAACAACGTTATAGCACATAAAAATTTTTCCATTTCGCTGTCCGTGCCGATTATTACTTTAAAGACTTGACATCTGGACTAAAGGATCTTTTTCAGAGCGTATAACGACGCTGTACGCGCGCAAAATCATTTTAAAAATTTAAGGTTTGAGGATAGCGTCGTTAAATTATATGAAAATCCTTCAAATCAAAGGTCATTTTATACTAATTTTAACGACGCTGTCAGCACACAATATTTAAAGACTTGATATTTTGACTAAAGTTGAGCGCGGACAGCGTCGTTAAAAAGTATCAAATGAGCTTCAATTTGAGAATTTTTAACGACGCTGTCCGCGCTCAACTTTAGTCTAAATAGCAAGTCTTTAAATATTGTGTGCTGACAGCGTCGTTAAAATTAGTATAAAATGACCTTTGATTTTAAGGATTTTCATATAATTTAACGACGCTATCCTCAAACCTTAAATTTTTAAAATGATTTTGCGCGCGTACAGCGTCGTTATACACTCTGAAAAAGATCCTTTAGTCCAGATGTCAAGTCTTTAAAGTAATAATCGGCACGGACAGCGAAATGGAAAAATTTTTATGTGCTATAACGTTGTTGATATTTTTGTACAATGACAATAGGTTACAAATTTGTGCACCTCTTTGGCTTGGCACCGACTTCAGAGAGATCAGTATGTAATAACACTTGTATATTTTTCGGTTTTTAAAGTCGGTTTCTTTTTTTTTTAAATTAGTTATTCAATGAATTCTATAAATGTTCCACTAACATAAATATCTCGGTACAAGTGAAGTGAAACGACGCTGTCAGCACACAATATTTAAAGACTTGCTATTTAGACTAAAGTTGAGCGCGGACAGCGTCGTTAAAAAGTATCAAATGAGCTTCAATTTGAGAATTTTTCCATTTCGCTGTCCGTGCCGATTATTACTTTAAAGACTTGACATCTGGACTAAGGGATCTTTTTCAGAGTGTATAACGACGCTGTACGCGCGCAAAATCACTTTAAAAACTTAAGGTTTGATAGCGTCGTTAAATTATATGAAAATCCTTAAAATCAAAGGTCATTTTATACTAATTTTAACGACGCTGTCAGCCCTCAATATTTAAAGACTTGATATTTAGAATAAAGTTGAGCGTGGACAGCGTCGTTAAAAATTATCAAATGAGCTTCAATTTCACAATTTTTCCATTTCGCTGTCCGTGCTGATTATTACTTTAAAGACTTGACATCTGTACTAAAGGATCTTTTTCAGATAGTTTAACGACGCTGTACGAGAGCAGAATCGCTTTAAAAACATGAGGTTTCCACCTAAGTTAAGCGCGGACAGCGTCGTTAAATTATGTGAAAAACCTCCAACTTGAAACTCAGTTTTTATATTTCTTAATTTCTTAACGACGCTGCCTGCACCCAATATTTAAAGACATGATATTTAGACTAAAGTTGAGCGCAGACAGCATCGTTATAAAATATCAAAAAAGCTTAAATTGGAGGATTCTTTCCGCACAGACTAACAACGCTGTCAGTGCTGAATATTAATTTAAAGACTTGAAATCTGGACTAGAGGATCTCTTTTCAAATAGTTTAACGACGCTGTACGCGCGCAAAATCACTTTAAAATCTTAAGGTTTGAGTATAGCGTCGATAAATTATATGAAAATCCTTCAAATCAAAGGTCATTTTATACTAATTTTAACGACGCTGTCAGCATCCAATATTTAAAGATTTGATATTTAGACTAAAGTTGAGCGCGGACAGCGTCGTTAAAAAGTATCAATTGAGCTTCAATTGGAGAATTTTTCCATTTCGCTGTCCGTGCCGATTATTACTTTAAAGACTTGACATCTGGACTAAGGGATCTTTTTCAGAGTGTATAACGACGCTGTACGCGCGCAAAATCATTTTAAAAATTTAAGGTTTGAGGATAGCGTCGTTAAATTATATGAAAATCTTTCAAATCAAAGGTCGTTTTATACTAATTTTAACGACGCTGTCAGCACCCAATATTTAAAGATTTTATATTGAGACTAAAGTTGAGCGCAGACAGCGTCGTTATAAAACATCAAAAACGCTTCAATTGGAGGATTCTTTCCGCATAGATTAACGACGTTGTCAGTGCTGAATATTAATCTAAAGACTTGAAATCTGGACTAGGGGTTCTCTTTTCAGATAGTTTAACGACGCTGTACGCGCGCAAAATCATTTCAAAAACTTAAGGTTTGAGGACAGCGTCGTTAAATTATATGAAAATCCTTCAAAACAAAGGTCATTTTATAGTATTTTTTACCGACGCTGTCAGCCCTCAATATTTAAAGACTTGATATTTAGAATAAAGTTGAGCGTGGACAGCGTCGTTAAAAAGTATCAAATGAGCTTCAATTTCACAATTTTTCCATTTCGCTGTCCGTGCTGATTATTACTTTAAAGACTCAACATCTGGACTAAAAGATCTTTTTCAGATAGTTTAACGACGCTGTACGAGAGCAAAATCGCTTTAAAAACATGAGGTTTACACCTAAGTTAAGCGCGGACAGCGTCGTTAAATTATATGAAAATCCTCCAACGTGAAACTCCATTTTTATATTTCTTAACGACGCTGTCTGGACCCAATATTTAAAGACTTGATATTTAGACTAAAGTTGAGCGCAGACAGCGTCGTTATAAAACATAAAAAAAAACTTCAATTGGAGGATTCTTTCCGCACAGACTAACGACGCTGTCAGTGCTGAATATTAATTTAAAGACTTGAAATCTGGACTGGGGGATCTCTTTTCAGATAGTTTAACGACGCTGTACGCGCGCAAAATCACTTTAAAAACTTAAGGTTTGAGGACAGCGTCGTTAAATTATATGAAAATCCTCCAACTTGAAACTGAATTTTTATATTTTTTAACGATGCTGTCTGCACCCAATATTTAAAAGACTTGATACTTAATACTAAAGTTGAGCGCGGACAGCGTCGTTAAAAAGTATCAATGAGCTTCAATTTGAGAATTTTTCCATTTCGCTGTCCGTGCCGAGCATTACTTTAAAGACTTGACATCTGGACTAAAGGATCTTTTTCAGATAGTTTAACGACGCTGTACCAGAGCAAAATCACTTTAAAAACATGAGGTTTACACCTAAGTTAAGCCGGACAGCGTCGTTAAATTATATGAAAATCCTCCAACTTGAAATTCAATTTTTATATTTCTTAACGACGCTGTCTGCACCCAATATTTAAAGACTTGATATTTAGACTAAAGTTGAGCGCAGACAGCGTCGTTATAAAACATCTAAAACGCTTCAATTGGAGGATTCTTTCCGCACTGACTAACGACGCTGTCAGTGTTGAATATTAATCTAAAGACTTGAAATCTGGACTAGGGGATCTCTTTTCAGATAGTTTAACGACGCTGTACGCGCGCAAAAATATAAAATATTGTGTATGTATATATTTCGATATTTTATTGTTCAATATTTTGTAGTTTCGATTATTATTTGTTTTTCGATGTTTTGTATTTTCAATATTTTGTACTCTCGATAAATTGTGTTCGATATTTTGTATTCGATAATATTTCCGCATGCCTCGGTCCACAATAATTGACGAAGAATTCGGTGAACATACAAAAAAAAAAAAAAAACACATACAGCCGAACATAGAACCGCCTCCTTTTTTGAAGTCGGTAATCAGTTCAATAAGTTGTCGAAATCTTCTGTAGAATGTGGTCGAGAATTCAGAGCAGAAGAAAAACTGTACAAACGACAGAACGAGCAACAACATACTAAAATTCAAAGAGATTTCTAAATTTCAGTATTCCAAGTAATTCCAAGATTCGACATTCCGATCTGTATCAGACAAATTCAGAGCTACCTACCAGATTTTAAAGATTCTGCGATTCTTAAATTACAAAATTTTTAGTTCGAAGATTCCAAATTTATTCCAAAAAAACCAAGACCCAAGATGCCAAATTCTGGTATTCTAATTGTAAGATCTCTAGTTCTAAGATTCAAAGTTCCATGATCTAAAATTCTTTTGTTTTAAGATTTCATGTTCTCTATAGATTCGAAGATTCTAGATTTTAACATACATATCTAAATTCTCAGTTTAAAGAACTGGAAACAGAATTTTACAAATTTTAACATTTCAACTTTCGGTATTCCAAACTCTCGTTCTAAGATTCCGAATTTCTAAAATTCCTACTTTTATGATAATAAGATTGCAATGGCCAAGATTACAAGAAATCAAGTTTCAAGGTGTCCAAAATTTTCAAAATTTAAATACACATTCTAGATTTTCTAAGATTATAGTATTCTAGTTTAGCACATTCCAAATTTCAAGATTCCGATATCCCAAGTTCCAAAACTTTTCAAAATACATATTAAAAATCCAAGTAGGTACCACCATTTCACGTTTTAAAAATCAAAGATTTCTAGATCTCAAAATTCAACATAGCAAGTTTCAAGATCCGAAAATCCAAAAATTAAAATTTTTGTACTTCAAAGATGACAATATTATGCTCGTAGAATATAAAGATTCAAGACTCCTAAGTTTGGGGTTGAAGATTCCAGCTACCTAGATCTTAAGATTCAGTTACATATGTACATACATATATTATATTACCATATATTTTCTATAACCTAAATATTTTTACCAAGAGTCGCTTGATCTGAATTTTATTGTTCTGTGCACTTATTTGGTTTTTTGAGACGCGGCTGCCGCCTAAAAGACGCCAACGGGTATCATGGATCGTGCGCCCGACACAAAAATACACAAATTTTAGGACGAACTAAAAGAAGTATTTGGTAATAATCCATCCAGATCTATGTGTGGCGTAGTATATAGAAAACATATCAGAGAGACATCAACAGTTCCTGCTCCTACAGATTTTTTTAAGGTCATATTGTAAATTGTAAATTGTCATCACTTGTAAATGGCGTGATGGTTACTTATTGCTTCGTCCGCTGATTCTACAATTATCAGTTCTGCAGACATCTTTCCTTACTGCAATAATTATGGCGGTTTTTTACTTTTGGCTTTACTTTTGGCAGCGAGTTTATATAATTTATTCGATCTGGTAAAAGCGTTCAAGAGCCGAAATACCCTCATCAAAAGAAAAACTCATTTCAAACGAAAGACGTTATGAAAGATGAAAGAGACCACGCGACATCTTCAGTGCATTTTAATAGAATAAAGAGCTCCTCCTGTTTATCTTGCATTAATACAATTAGCTTTAAGCCGCTAATTCGGTTAGAATTTGAACAGTCATTCCCAACAAAAATATCGACTCGCTATTAATTTTCCATTACGGTAATGAATTATCAGTTTTGGACCAAATCTCTGGAGGTTGGTCCGAATGAAACGGCTGCATAAATTACCCATTTTCGCCCCAGCAACAGTCCTATTAGCCACTCTGATGACAACTAGAAAATAAAAAATCCAATTATCAGGATGATCAGGCATAGCCGAGACGAAATGCATTTCACGATTAGAACACCGGTGTGAATGTAATTAACGTGAGGTTGTCAGGAAGGCCACGAATTTGCATACTTAAGATGAGCGGCTTGTTTGTCCCGGCCTCCAAACTGTGCAGACACGGTTGCAATTGATCTACAAAAATGTGGTTGTTCGTAGAAAAAGTTTTACAACCGGCATTAATTTGAAACGTATGGAAACAATCGTTTAGCTTTTGCATTCTATGGCTAATTATGGATGATTATGTTTATGCGCAATGAAAATTTGATGGCATGCGAGTTACCATATTAATGCAGCATAAATGTTGAGATTTCATAGCCAAGTTTTACGTCCGTGGTGGTTGTGGAAGAGATCAATGGACAGAATAAGTGAAAATAGCTCTAAAGCTTTGATCCATGATCAGCCCTTGATATTGCACGTATACTCATTTTACATTGGCTTATTTTACTTTTTATTTTGTTCCTCTTCCTTTATCCGTATTCTTCCATTATTTCAGTATAAAAACTCCCGCTCTCCAATTACTGACCTCTTTCATTTACTTCCGTGCATTTTGGTTGGATTTTGTGTTTTCACTTTCATGATTTTTTTTATTTTCATTTTACATGATTCCATCTTTCATTTACAGCAACAGCGTCTAAAAACGATAAAATTAGGAAGAAAACCAGAAGTATAAGAAATGGGCAAAAGTGAAGCGTAGAGGTCATTATGATCTCAGATTTTCAGTTCCTAGGTTATTGGGTTCTTTATCTTTAATTCTCATGTTCTGATTTTTTGGGTTCTCAGTTTGTCTAGTTTCCAAGTTCTCACGTTTTAGGTTGTCGGGGACTTATTTTTAGATTGTTATTGCACCAGTATTCACCGCGGATGATGTCATCACTCCAGAAGGTTCTCTAGACGACGGTGGCGGTGGAAGTCATATTGTGTCGGGACCATTACCTGCCCGAATGTTCACATAGGAATATTTTCTAGATGACGGTTGCGCCGAAAGGATTTTTAGGTACCAGGAATGGTTTTCTCAGGTTCTCTTGGAGGGTAGTTTTTCAGGTCATCAGGTTCTCATGTTTTAGTTCTGGTTTTCCCGGTTTTAAGTTCCCAAGTGTCAGTAGTTCATTTTTTTTATTCCCAATGTTATATTGTTTACTCGGTTCTCGTTTTTTTTTTAGGTTGCAGGTTCTAAAATTTTCATGTTGGCACTTCCATCATTTATGTCTTCGAATTCTAGGTCTCAGTTTTCAATTTTTTGAATTTTCAGGCTGTCCAGTATTCTGTTCTTATGTTGTGTTGAGGTTTCTGAAGTTCCCGGTTTTCAGCTTACTAGGCTCTCAGGTGGTCTGGCTTTCACGTTCTCAGCTTTTTAGCGTCTCGGATTGAGTTTTTAGGGTTTAGATTCTGATATTTTAAGGTGTTCTGGTTATCTACCTTTCACGCTCTGAAGGTGCATGCCTTTTAGATTCTGAGGGCTTTTAATTTTCGAGATTTCGAGAGCTTAAGCTTAAGACAGCCAAATCCGATGCCCAAAAGAGATTTAGAAAATTAATGTATTGTTCATAGAATTAATTTTGCTCATCTTTCGGAGCATCAAGGTCGGCGGGAGTTCAAGGAAGTTCCAAAATGGCAAAAAGCCTGAAAAGAGAAAAAGTAGATTCTTGAGATTTTCCTTTTAGGGGTGTTACACGTCGCATGGTCCCACTCCGCGCAAATACGTATTTTTGGTTGTTTAGAGTAGGAATTAACTAACATAGAGAGCCTATCGTCAGTCTGGTGCCAATACACCTCTCGGCCCTGTAGTTGTATTTGTTTAGGCTATTTTAGTTATAAAATGAAATAAGAACACATGACAAACATAAAATAAAAGAAAAAGCAACATAAGTTAGAACAAAGAGGAAAGTAGAAGCCAAATGAAATAGAAGGACAAACAATGGTTAAAAAAATACATAGATATGAACTACAGACTGATCAACAATTAATATTAATTGGTTGGTAAGAGTTCTTTACCAGACCGATCTTGCCCTTCTTTTTGATTCTCTTGGATGAGGTTGGTGAGTCATTAGTTTCCTTTATAGGTATGCGAAGGTTTGTAGCTTAACTGAGACAGAATAAGGGAGTGAAGATACTACGCCGGTATAGTTCACAAGAAGAAAATAATTTCCAGAAGGTCATTCTAACAAATTAATGACTCGTAAATGTTGTATGTGACGGGAATTGGGGATAGACAGACCAAAGTAAAACTATTTTATTTAGATCAACACGATACACAACTTGTATTTTATTTTAATTAGACATTCGAATTGCTAGGCGCACACTATGCTAATCTATAGCTCATTTCGATATTCTAACACCCCCTCTATCGAAATGCGCTCTTCTAAATAAGTTTTTAACATTATCTAAACATAACATTTCTACACATCGATTGTGTTTATACTTTGACAATGATTTTGTAAAGATATCAGCAGGCATCGCATCTGTTTGTAAATAATTAATAACAATTTCTTTATCTTCTACTAATTCGCGAGTAAAGTGATATCTAACATCTATATGTTTGCTACGCTTGTGAAATACAGCATTATTAGAAAGTTTAATCGCGCTTTGGTTGTCACAATATACATGAATTGGCGATGATACATATTTTTCAAAACCCATATGTGACAAAAGTCGTTTGATGTAAACTATTTCACGAGAAACTTCAGAAAGTGCTGTGTACTCTGCTTCCATCGTTGATAACGTCACCGATGATTGTTTCTTTGATTTCCAACTAATTGGTCCTGCTGCTAATGTCAAAACCATACCTGAACACGATTTACGATTGTCAATATCACCAGCCCAATCTGAATCGGTATATGCTTTGATATGTTCTCCATTCTTGACGTATGTTATGCCATAATTAATTGTTCCTTTCAAATATCGTAGTACTCGCTTCGCATTCGACCAATGTTCTTTACCAGGGTTCGCAGAGAAACGACTCAATGTGCTTGCCGCAAATGCTATATCTGGACGAGTTGCGTTTGCTAAGTAAATTAAAGCACCCACCAATTCCCTATAAGGTCGATTCTTCATTTCGCGTATTTCTTCTTCTGTTGTTGGACTCATTTCATTTGTAAGTTTCACAGAAGATTCGATTGGGGTTGATGTTACCTTTGCATAATCCATATTGAATTTTTCTATTAATTGTTGCACATATTTCTTCTGCGATAGACGCATGTTTCCTGTCGCTCCATCTCGCTGAATCTTAATGCCAAGAATGTTGTTTATCTGCCCTAAATCTACCATCTTGAACTTCGATTGCATTTTCAGCTTTACAGATTCCAATTTTTCGATTTTCTTCGATGCTAAAAGCAAGTCATCCACGTAGATTATCATAATAACTCTATCTTCTTTTTGACCAAATACGTAGACGCAGGGATCTGCAGAAGTACGCTTACCATCAATTTCTCTAATATAACTGTCTAGTTTTTTATACCATTCGCGGCCAGATTGTTTTAAACCATACAATGGTTTAAGTAGCTTACAGACCTTTTCTTCATGCCCATCTTTAATGAACATCTCGGGTTGTTTCATGTAAACTTCATCGTGCAATTCACCTTGAACATATGCGGAAATCACATCCATTTGATGCACATGCATTTCTTCATTTACAGATGCAGCGAGTAACGCACGAATTGTTTCGTATCTTGCCACTGGTGCGAACACTTCTTCATAATCGATCCCAAATTCTTGTGTATGCCCTCTGGCAACTAATCTCGCTTTGTACTTTTCGATTTCACCATTTTGATTCACTTTTGTTCTAAACACCCACCGATTTGTTAATATTTTCTTGTTGGATGGTTTAGGTACAAGAATCCATGTACCGTTTTCCAAAAGGGTGTCATATTCTTTTTTCATGGCCGCTAGCCATGCTTGTTTTTCATTGCTCTTCAACATCTCAGAAATAGATTCTGGATCGGAACTTTCCTCTTTGGTTTGATAAACTTTCTTTGGACGTCCAGGTCTACCCGTTCTCTCAATTCTTGGACGACCCGGTCCTCGTTGTGACTCATTAACTTGTTTTTCTTCATCAATTTGCTGGTCTTGGTCGTCTTCGAAATGTACATCTTCTTGACCATGTTCGAGATTTCTGTCTTCTTGGTGTTGATTTTGTGATGTATCAATATCGGGATTTGACAATTCAAAAATTTCTTCCGATAGTTTTTGGGGTTCTTGAATTCTTTCAAAAAATTTTACATCTCGAGCTTTAATTACTGTTTTTGTTCCTGGTTTCCATAGTCGATACGCTTTCGATTCATCCGAGTAACCCACCAGCACATATTCATCTCCTTTCGGTTGAAATTTACCTCTTCTTTGTCTTTTATTCAAAGCGATGGTCTTGCTGCCTATTGTTCTGAAGAAACCAACGTAAGGTTTACGTTTTGACCATACTTCATAAGGAGTAATTTCATTTAGACATTTTGTTGCACATCTATTTCTTAAATATGTCGCCGTATTAATTGCTTCGGCCCACAACGAAGCAGGAAGATTTGCTTGTACCATAATACAACGTGCCATTTCCACGAGCGTACGATTGGCTCGTTCTGCCACTCCGTTTTGTTGAGGTGTGTATTCAACAGTCAGCTGTCGCGAAATGCCTTCTTCTCTGATGAAATTGTTGAATTCACTTGACAGATACTCTGTCCCGTTGTCTGTACGTAGTTTTTTGATTTGTTGACCAGTCTGTTTTTCTACTCTTCGTTTGTAATCTTTGAAAGCCTGAAGAACGTCAGAACGATGTCGTAGCATAACAGTTTCTGTATACCTAGAACAGTCGTCTATAAAGGTTACAAAATATCTTGCACCACCGAGCGATTGGGTGCTCATTGGTCCACAAATGTCCGAATGTACCAACCCTAAAAGTTCGCTTGCACGATTGTCAGATTTTTTAAATGGTTGAACAGTGAACAGTGATTTCGCACATATTTCACACTTTATGTCATTGCCATTGTCACAAAACTTCATACCCGACACCATATGTTCTTTCTTCATTTTCTTCAAATCACTTACATTTAAGTGTCCATACCTCTGATGCCATTTTCGTAATTCTTCATCTCCATTTCTACCTGCCAAAGCTGCATATTCTTCTTTTTCGTTGACAACGTACAGCTGATCACGTTTTATCGCTGTGAGAACTACCGTACCGTCTTTCCGATTGATTGTTGCCCGATTTTTGTCAAATGTAACAGTGTAGCCGTTATCAGTAACGCTTGATACAGACAAAAGATTGTTACGAAGATCTGGAACACACAATGTATCTTTTAGTTTTACAGTGTTTACTGCGTGATGTCCATTTAATTTCGCATCTAAATAAATATCACCAACGCCGATTGATCCTACAAAATGTTCTGCTGCCATGTACACTTTCGATTGTTCATTTTCATCTAAACTTGCAAAATTACTTTTATTGTTGCACATGTGTCTAGTTGCACCACTGTCAAGGTACCACGTTCTCTTCCCCAAACTTCTTAATTCCGTATTGCATGCAACTACTGTCATGGCGTCGTCGGTTGATTTCTTGAATTCACTACGCTTCGATCTGCAAAATCGACTTTTGTGTCCTGATTTTCCACAATTGTAACATTTTAGTTTCCATTTTTGCGTGTTTGTTTTTGAATTTGCAAATGGTCTTTTCGTCAGTAACGCGTCGTTTGTATCTTCGTTATCTTTGATCATGGCGTTCTTTTCGTTCAGCCGTGCTTCTTCTTCAATTAATTTTAATTTCAAATTTTCGAACGAAGGTATTTCATCACGGGTCTCAATTGCTACGCTGAAATTTTCGAATTCGGCCGGTAAAGAACCTAGCAACATTATTGATAATAAATCTTCAGGAATTACAATTCCAGCTTCTTCAAGTTGTTCCGCTTTCCGTTTAAATTCTATTACATACTGCGCCATGGTAACATTGGACTTCTTCTCCATACGAAGCAACTGTTTGTACAAAACAGCCTTTCTAACCGGACCTTTTGATTCGAAAACTTCTTTGAGTCCGTCCCACGCTTCCTTTGAAGACGATGCTTTCTTTACATGATTCAATTGACTCTGTGTGATCCTTAAATTTATTAACGCCAGTGCTTTAGAGTCCTTCTTGGTCCATTCTTGTCTGTTTTCTTCCGTTTTTACTTCGATACCGTCAACGTATCCCCACAAATCATTGATTATTAATACACTTTTCATCTGAACCTTCCATAATTCAAAATTGTTTTCATTTAATTTCTCAATATTTGCAAAACCGGTAGTTGAAGCCATATTTTGTTTTTCGTTATTCGAATTCTGGGAGTTTTGGGACTTCTGGGCGTTCTGGGACTTCTGGGAGTTCTGGGCCCATAACCTGACGGGAATTGGGGATAGACAGACCAAAGTAAAACTATTTTATTTAGATCAACACGATACACAACTTGTATTTTATTTTAATTAGACATTCGAATTGCTAGGCGCACACTATGCTAATCTATAGCTCATTTCGATATTCTAACAGTATGCAAGCTGTGAAACAAACATCAATTATTTTACAAAAAAAAACTATTCGAATCTAGAAAGAGCAAAGCGCATTTTATTAGGAATAATGTTTTTTAGTATAGACGATCGTTCTTGAGTTAATGAGGTGGAAAGCAAATTGGCTGAAAAGCGCCCGATTTGTTTTGCCCAGATATTGCGGTTTTTGCATTTTCTCCGCCGGCGCCCTAAGACTCACTGTAAAATTAACAAGTCATACAATTTTGTTAACTTAATTTGATCGACCCCGCACACGTTTTATTCCTTATAAATATTTGTAACAAGACAAAATACTTCATATAAGCCGCCTTAAAATGAAACCGTACGAAATTGATGCTCTCGTGTGCAAGAGAGAAAAAACATCGGCAAATTACATTACCGATTAAATGAAAACTATGAGGATTTTAGTTAATTTAAAAGCGCAACTACTTTTTAAATATGAATACAACTTGCGCGCTGAACGTTTTTTTTTTAATTTTTGTTTATAATAAAAATAAAGTGAAACGTCTTATTAAGGTAAAAATTCAAAATTTTCGGGTATACAAGTGAAAATTTCATGAAGAACCCTTTTTTATTTTTACTTTGGGTGATATTTGGCCCATCCAACCTGGGAATGAACCGCCTGCCGGAATTGTTTGTAAACTGATAGCTAAAACAACTCATTCGTTGGGTCATTTTGTTTTCACTCCGGGAAGTCGTTCTTGAAGTAAAAGAACACGTTGTTTTAGAAAATAGAAATTTAACTGTTTATTTACTAAAATTTCTTATTGCGGCCATTCACTAAACAAACATATTTATAGAGTGAAACTTTAATATTTTTTTATTATTATTTATTATCACAGTATAAGCTTTCGGTAATTCGGAGTGGATTAAATGAAACAAAAAATACTAATTTATGTATCAAGGAATTAAAGTCTTATTTTTTTCATTACGAATGTGTGTTTAGTTGCCGAGGTGACAGCCGAGTCGCAGATTCGGGCAAGATTTGTGCGAAAATTATTTGTGGAGGCTAGGTTGTTATTATCAATGACGCAAATTTGTTAAATCGACGCCGAATTATTTATATAAGCCGACTTACGTGCAATTACAGGGGTAATAAAAAAAAAAAAAAATATTTACTTTCTTTGTTACAAGTTAAGAAACTTACTTTACAAAAAAAAAACGATGCAATGAATCTCTTTTTTTTATTCATTTTTTGTTTATATACAAGATTAAAGTTTGATTCTAAAGTGCAGTATTTTACTGTATCTCTAGGGGCATAACAAACGTAAAACATACTGTAGCATTTCTGGGTTCGATTTATTTATTTATTTGAACACTATGTACAAATTATTTATACTTCTAATATTACACTATTTTACATTATTTACACTCTTTACAATTTACTATCGTATTATTTATTTAAACATCACGCGGCACTCCGGATAGATAAAAGTAACTGTCCGACTCGACCCACTGATCTTCGATGAAACGACTGACTCACTAGACTGGCTTCCGCTGGAACGTAATCTAATAAATATACCGGCGCCTAAATGCTTCTAGACGCTCCAGATGTTCCATGGCGCTCTCGATCTGTACCGAATATTCCAAAAGTTGATGTCATACTCGTGCACGTTGTAGTATAAATCCAGCACATTCTAGTAATCTACAGCGATCAGTCATCTCGGCTCCACGTCCGTTACAATACGTATTTTTATTATACAACAGTGAAAACACAAATGAACACAAAAATTTTAATAAATAAATTAAAAATAAGGAGCTATAATTGCTATATTACCGACCGTCACGGGAGTACATGGAAAGAAGTGTCGAGAAGAAAATTGAGGAAAGTAAAGCAAACAAAACAGAGAAAAGTGAAGTAACAGCAGAGAAGGGACAAAGCAACATAAAGAAAAGGTAGGAAGAGATAGAGTGCGAGGAGTGGAGAAAAACCAGAGGAAGAAACAGTAACGAAACAATACACGGTACAGTGTAGAAGGTTCAAACATGGAGAAGACAGGAGGAATTCAATAAGATAAAGAGGAAACTAAAAGAAAAGAGACAGAAGAAAGTCCAGTAGTTTTTCAAAAAAGTAAAAAAACAGCAAGATCTCCAGGGGAAGATATTAGGGGAATCAGGACGATCGATCAAATACTACAATCAACAGGAAACAAAAAATCGGAAAGATCCATAGAGTAAAAAATTAAGAGGAGAATCAATAAAACAATAAAAAAATCGAGTGAGTTGAAAGTCACAGGAGAATTAAGAATAGGCTAAAGAGAAACTCTAGAATCAGAAGTGTTACCCGTAGCATGGTCCCATTCCGCACAAATACTTAGTTTTAGTTTTTTAGAATAGAAATTAATTAAAATAGGGAGCGTGTGACGTCAGTACTGGTCAAGTCGCCAGTCTGGCGCCAATACACCTCTCGACCCTGTAGTTTTATTTATTTGGGCTATTTTAGTTGAAAAACAATTCGCATTACCTGAGACCGACTCTGGGATTTTCCAAAGTAATGATATAAATAGAAATAGACAGTTAAAGCCTCTGCCCGCATTTTATTTTCAACGACACCTTCACTCGATACCCCGTCACCTAGAGGAAACTAAAAGAAAAAGAGACATAGAAGAAAGTCCAGTACCCTTTCAAAAAAGTAAAAAAACAGCAAGATCTCCAAGGGAAGAAAGAAGGCAAGAAGAAATGGAGCAGAAGATGGAGGAAATGACAAAATAAAATGCGAGTACCTTAAGCAAATCAAAGAAGACACAAGAGAGACGAGGAAAGAAGTGAAAGAGCTGAAAAACGACAATAGACAGCTCAGGTAAGATATGGAAGAGCTGAAGAGAGAAGTGAACCAACTTAAGAAAGCGATGGCAAAATGGCTAGAAGAGAAAAGTTTCCTAGAAAAGAAGATAGGACAGATGGAGGAAAAAGAAAGAGGTGAAGAAGAAATAACATAGTAATAACAGGGCTAAGACTAAAAGAGACGGGACAAAACATGAGAAAAGAAATCGAGAAATGGGTTGAAAAGGAGTTGGAAACAGAAGTGAAGATAACAGAGGTCTATGTTATAAAGGGAGAAGAGATGATAACTGAGAGTTGGGAATAGAAGCTGAACGTCATGAGAAATAAAGAAAAACTAAGAAATAAGATAGGACCGAAAATCTTTGTAAACAACGACCTAACAAAGAAAGAAAGAGAGATACAGAAAAAGATAAGAGAGATAGCGAAGAGGAAAAGGGAAGAAGGAAAGATGGTAAGGGTAAGCTACAGGAAACTGCAGGTAGAGGGAAATTGGAGGAAATGGAACGATGACACCGAGAGACTGGAAAATTTTTAAAGGAGAAAGGAAAAAACCGGGAAAGAAGAAGCAGGCAGAAGGCAAAAAGAAAGAAGTTGATTCAACGGAAAAGCAACAGAAGAAAATAAAAGGAAGAATAAAATTGGTATATTCGAATGTAGCGGGGATAAGAAACAAAGGAGAAGACTTCTGGAAATACATAAGTGAATTTGACGTAATTGGAATGGTAGAAATGTGGATCGATGAAAATGAATGGAAGAAGATAGAAGAGAGAATGCCGAGAGACTATGTATGGAGATGTCAAGCAGCAGAAAGGAAAAACAAGAAAGGACGAGCGAAAGGAGGCATCATCACAGGAGTAAGGAAAGAAATTGAGGACGAAATAAAAACAAAACAAGAACTATAGAGAACTGGAATAACAGAATGAAATCTAAAACTATTAACAAAAAAAGTTAAAATAATTACAGTATACAGGAAAGAGATGTGTAAAACAAAACAAATGTTAGAAGAGACCATAAGTGAGACAGAAAAAAGAATTGTAACAATTGGGGGCGACTTTAATGCGAGAATTGGGACAAGATTAGGAAGACGGAATAATGAGACAGAAGATGCGAGAAGAACATCGAAGGACAAGACAGAAAATAAAGAAGGAAGAAAAATGATCGAATTTATAGAAGAGAGAGGATACGAGGTACTGAACGGGATCTGGGAAGAGGATACAGGGGATTTTACGTACGTGGGGCCGAGAGGAGAAGTAAGAAGATTCGAAGTGGGAAACAGAGTGGAATCTAACCCAGGCTTTAGAAATAGAAATCGCCGGAGAAGAAATAAAAAGAAAAAAACCCGAGAAAGAAACAATTATAAAAACAATCTGGGAAGAAGAAAGCATACAAAAGTACAGAAGTGCGCTACAACATATTGAAAGAGAAAAAGAAAAACAAAAAGACACCGAAACAAGAATGAAAAAAGTTGAATGAAGAAGAAAGGAAATAGAAGTAGAACTGGGAGAAAGAATGGAAAGAAATAGATAGTGGGATAAAGAATGCAAAGAATTGAAAAGACTAGCCAGAAAGCAAAGGAGAAAATGGAGAAATCGGAAGGCATCGAGAGAAGGATACCAGACGCAATTAAAGAAATACAAAAGCACTTGTGAGAAGAAGAAGGAAGAAAAGAAAAGAGAAGAAGAAGAGGAAATTAGATCAATCAACACAGAAGAAAAAGTTTGGAAATATATAAACAGAGAACGAAAAGTAAAGAAGAGGTCAGACGAGAAGATAAGAATAGAAGAATGGAGAGAATACTTTAACGAATTACTAAACGGAAAGAAGACAGAAGGGAGAAGAAACAAGCGAACAAGAGAAAGGGGAAGAGATTACGAAGGAAATGATTAAGAGGGGTATAGGAAGAATGAAGAAACGAAAAGCGGCGGGAGAAGATGAACTGCATAATAAGGAGCTATAATTTATTTGAATTTTGAATAATGAAAGACATTGGTAAGATCTAGGCCTAGATTACTTTTCATTTTCAAAAATTGTATTGATTATTATTTGTATTTTCTTTTTGACTTTCTCACCGACTTGAACGTACGTGAGTCTTTTTGAGTAAGAAGTTGGCGAACTCTACAGCCAGCTTGGCAAGGTTTGGTTGCGCGGTAGATTATGTTCAGAGTGGAGGACAGAGCTCACTTTGTAGAATATTCTCGATTCGTATACATCGCTACGACGGTACTGCGCCGCACAGTAATAAATTATCATAATTATTACCGAAAGAAGATTTCCGACTTTACGGTAAACATTTTCTTCTTTTTTGTTCGATTTCTTTATAACGTTGGATTACACTTTATTTAACGTCTACACTTTTTTCATTTTAATTCAAGTAAATTTTGTCGCCACTCAGGAGACAACTGGTATTCCTGCTCATATTGTACCAGAGATTTCTGTGGCTAACTAATATAAAACAACAATTTCACAATAATTGACCTTGACAAGAGGCATAGAATAACACCCTGAATACATGAGACGCGGCCGGCGGCTTTATCAAAGAGAAAATAGTTTTTTTCAGTTTTGATGAGCAAATGTCACCTAAATTCAAAAAATAAAAAGCCTAGGCCCTACTAAATCTTTTAGGCTTTCTTGTGTATACGTCGGAAATTTGTTTTTTTTGCCGTGTAGGAGAAAAATAATAAAAATTGTTAATAAGGAAAAGAACTCGTAGCGCAAATTTTATGAGTCTTGTCCATACAGTCCACTTTTCATATTATGTCCAAAATATTGGTAATGTAATTTTAGCGCCATCTATCGGATTAGAAACACACCATTCCTTGGTACGGTTTCGCCTTTTTTTTTGCCAAAAACATGTACAGGACCAGAGGTAATTGGCTTTCATTTCTGTATCTGTGAAGTTCTACTTCTAAATAGCGCGGCGGCCACACTATTTTTTTTCTCATAATCAAATCTCACTTGTAGTTTTTTGACAGCTCCATTTGAGTCACGCGGTTATAAATTTCATCTTCCCATTCATGACTGATGTATCGCGCTCCGGGTGGGCGCCGATGTTCAAAAAATATTTTCAGTGCACACACAGATTTCGTGTTTCTTTTGTGAGGACTACTACAACAGGTGGTATACATTGTTGCGTTGGTGTTTTGTCTGGTTCGTCGTCTGGTTTTGAATGTGCACCGCGTTGACTCACTTATCTCAAACAGAACGTGTAATGTTACAAACCAACCGATAAGAACAAAAACGTGCCGGTGTGA
The DNA here is from genome assembly GCA_963583935.1 of Diaperis boleti. Taxonomy (NCBI): domain Eukaryota; kingdom Metazoa; phylum Arthropoda; class Insecta; order Coleoptera; family Tenebrionidae; genus Diaperis; species Diaperis boleti. The sequence goes on from OY757242.1 coordinate 15,066,531, forward strand.
ACTGATAACTGGCAAATTTTTATCGCGATTCCATTTCCACCGACACTTTCCGCAATAGATGTCATTTGATCCGATTATTAATAAATGGCAGTAGCGAAGCTCCAGCCAATAAAGGCCGCAATTATTTTTGTCTATGAGCGGCGTTTGGTCTTTTTCGTTTATAATAGTTTTGATGCAGCTGGAGATTTTACGACTCCGCATTTGCTTCGATGACGCAACGGCTTTGTGAGCTATTTTCCATGGTTTATTTCCATCAATTGGCCAATCAAAGGGGAATTGCGACAGTTTGGAGGATTATGGCAGGAGAAAAGACCACCAACCTGGAATTATTTAATCCGAGTTTCCGCACGTGAAGACGATTTTTTTATTTGTCGTAACGATAGAAGCCGTGTCAAAGTAAACCCGCTCAGCGAAATACAAACTGTTGGACGTCCTACGTGCTCCGAATCGCTAGAACTCTTGGCTCAACAGTTTGTCGGCCTTTCAGACACGCAATGTCTCATGTAATCGGGGAATAAAAGGGAATTGTTTGTCGGCACCCTCGATGGGAGGGTCGAATTAATGCGATACGGAGGGACAAGTTAGTCGTACAGGTGACGTTACGGGAGTGCGACATCGGTCAACCATAATATCGGTAATTAATATTTTTAAGAATCTAGCCTTCAAAAGGGAGCGACTGTTAACGCCTTGAAAATCGTTTTAAGTTTTTATTTTCTCTCGGAAATTTTCGAGGGTCGGATGAGCAGCAAAACAACAATTTGCTGCTTGGGAGATTCGGGTGAATTATTTTATAATGAGGTCTGTTTGGAAGAGGGTTGCGCCATAGACTGAAATGTTTTAAAGGAAAAAATGCTGAAATAGCGCCTTTGAATAAATCGAGTTTATGTCGGTCGTAAATATTTTGTGGCGTTTTGCGAAACAGCCAAGTCTGTGATGAGTGTGACGACGAGTCGATGGCTTTTAGTAGTACATTTGTAATCCAAGATCCAGATATGAACAGAGTAAACATTTAGAAAATTACAAACAATACTGAGTCGTGTGTGGGAAATCTATTTTATGTTACACTGTCAAAAGTGTTATTTATAAACCCTGTTATAAATTTGTGTCGGGAAAATGGATGGTCCGTGTGAGAGACTAAATTTTCTTTAACGCAAGAGAGGTGGAGCAAACCTTTTTGTCACTCTCGGCATTAATATTCTGTTCGTTGGAAGGCCAATTAGGTTAGATTGGCGATTTGACTTGATAGTCTCAGGAATGCGTTGCTTTACTGCAGGAATGTTGCTGTTTTGAATAACTAACTATTTGTGCAAATTTTTATTGATTTTGTGCAGAAGGACATCTGTGGATTTCAAACTGATAAAGACTAGGTGTAAATGTGGAACCTCACCATAAAAAGTGTTTTTGTATTATGGCATTTTTTTACAATGTCAACCTAACCTCAAAATTTGATGTAAAGTCGCTGATGTCCGCTGAAGGGACGGAGTAATGTTTTTTTGAGTATACAGTTGAACTCGTTTAGAGCGAACAGTCAACGGACCACCGAATGTGTTCGTCATAAGCAGGCGTACGTTATAAACAAGGTTGAAAATATTTGCACTAAAACATAATTGTTTATTGAAAATACAGCTTTTATACGTAAAATCATAATAATAATGCACTATGTAAAATACTGGGTGATCAATTTCTCCTGTACTTTTCTTTGCGACCTATTTCTTCATTCACAATGTCTAAAATTGCCAGCAGCACGAAGAACTTTGCCACTAATTGGTACATTTTGACTTCTCTAAACCATTTTGTGATAGCATTGTCAACATCCTCTCTAACAGAACTTCGAAGACGCTTTAGTCACGTTCTTTTGAGGAAAATTTTGCTAGTCCAATTTTTTTGCATAATTTAGAGTTGCATTGGTCGCTTTTTAATAAATCAATTATTTTTAATTTATCGGCCACAGTTACTAGGCCACGTTTCTTTTTCACTACAGCCTTTTCACTTGTTCTAGTAAGAAATAAAACTGAAATACTAATGTTTACATTTCGTTCGATTGCTCTCACAACACAAATATTTTTTGAGAAAAATGGGGTTTAAATCATGTTAATTATTCCAAGAAATCTGAGCAGTGAACACGTGCATGCAGTTCGTTATAACCGAGCATACGCCGAAATCTTGGACTCTATAACCGATCGTTCGTTATAAACGAGGTTCGTTATAACCGATCAGAATTTACATTGTCCTTATGGCGTTTAAAACGGGACTTCAAAAACTGTACGTTATAAGCGAGAGTTCGTTATAAGCCGGGTTCGTTATAAGCGAGTTCATCTGTAGTTAGTTCACAACCAAAGTAGATTTTTGCCTAACCGAGTTCTGTACATATTATTAGTAATTGTGGATGCATAAGGAAGTATCTTATCACAATACTTTCCTGTTAAAAGTTTTGCAGGATCTAGTGCTGCAAAGTACGAAGTACAATTATAAAATAAATTAACCTGTCACAATCAATTACAATAATTATTATTATCGATTCAAGTAGCTTGAGAAATTCAGTTTAAAATGAGAAAAAATGCATTTCTTTGTGATTTCGTAGGATAGATTTAACTAAGAATCTTGACAGTCCTGACGCAGACGATCAGCTTGGTTTGACATTGACATTATGAATAATGAATTTGTAATAATTTGTAATAATATATTGAACCATATATTGACAAAAAGCTTATTAAAAATTCTATTTGGTGGTATAATGGAATATAGGGTGTTCCATTTGAAAAAAAATAAAAATAAAAAAATTCGAAATCGTACACCCTGTATAGAAAGATCCATTTACATGATTTACAATCAGTGGGTCTATAAAAAAATATTTCCAGAAAAATATTCAGCTATCTCGGTTAGAATGGTCTCTGCAAATTTTAAAAAACGCGCTAATTTTGACCAAAAATTCTTCATAACTCAAAAACTATCGATACTAAACCTGTAGTACCTTATATATCATTTTGCTCAGCATTAATTGCTCCTTCAATTCACCCACTGTACAGGCCATTCTATTAAAAAAAATCATAACTTTGTATATTATGTACTAATATTAGAACACTCTGTATATGATTTCTAATAATTTTAAATTAGGAAGGTATCGTGTGGCTATTGTCCCTCCAAAACCCCGTTTTGATATCTTTCAAAATTAGGGCGTAATTGATGGTCCACACACCTCTGGGACAACCGGTATGAACACGTTCGCCTCTTTGGTCCATTTAGCCTCCTTTCTCTGTTTGGTGAAAGTCTGTTGGATCTCTCTTAATTTTTTTCCTCTCTGTGGTGTCTTCTATCTCTTTCGTTACTTCGACCCCTTGCGCTATGTACTTTAACCCTTTCTTGCTCTTTTCGATATATTTTATCTTTTATTTTGTTTAGTTTCTTTGGCCTTTTAATTTACTTTGCAAAACTTGGTCTGTCTGGTCTAAATGGTTTTTTCTACCTCTGGCCTTTTTTGTTTTTTTCGTCTCTTTTGTGTCTTATGTCGCTTTTGTTTCTTTTAGTCTGTATCTTTGGTTTCCTTGATATTTTTGGTCACCTTGGTCCCTTCTGTCTTTTTTGTCTTTTATGTTTGTTTGATATTTCTATTCTTTTCTATTGTTTCTTCCTTTTAAGTTACTTTGAACTTATTGGTCTCTTTGGCTTCATTAGTTTCTTCAACCTCTGGTCTCTTTCCTTTCTTTTGACTCTTTTGTCGCGCTCATCGCTTTTGTGTTTTTTTGTCCTATTTGACATGCGGTATCTGTTGGTATCAATCTCTTTTTTGTCTGTGTTGTTTCTTTAGTCTCTTTGATTCAGTTTATTTGTTTTCCCAACTTCTTTATTTAGTTTTTGGTTCTTAGCCTTTTTGTACTCTTCCTTTTTTTTGACTTATTTTCTTCTTTTAATCACCTTGTTATATTTTGAAGTCATTGGTCGCTTTGGTCTCTCTTCAGTCCTTTAAGTCATTTTGCATTTGTTGGTCTTTATGGTGTTATTGGCGTGGTTTCTTTAGTCTCTTTGATATATTTTGTACTTTGTCTTTTTGTCTCGTTATCCTCCTTTGTGTTGTTCTCTATCTCTTTTGTGTTTTTGTTTGTTTTCTCTTTTTTCATCTTGTTATATTTTGAACACATCGGTCGCTTTGGATTTTTCAGTTTCTTTTGTCCCTTTCGTGTATTTTGTTTCTTTTGTCTTTTTTCTTTCTGCTATTGCTTTTGTCTTTTTGCTCTATTTCACACGTGGTGCCTGTTATTATTAGTGTCTCTGGTGTACTCTGTCTCTTTTGTTTCTTTTGCAATGTTACGCTATTTATTTTTTTGTCTGTTGTTTTTTAATCTCTTTGATATCTTTGATGTCTTTGGTTCCGGTTATCTATTTTATGTCTTCTCGCTTTTGTTTTTTGTCTTTTTGTCTCTTTAGATTTTTTATTCCTTTACTCTTTATGGTCCTTTACTCTTTTGTGTTTTTGCTGGTTTTCTTTTTTGGTCACCTTGTTATATTTTGCACACATTAGTCACTTTGATCTCTTATGTCTTTTCGATGTTTGCTTCATTTGTCTTTTTAGTCTCTTTTGTTTCTTTATTTCTATCTTTTCCTTCTTAAATTTTGCCTTTTTTTTTTTCTCCTTTGTCAATTTTGTCTCTTTCTTCTCTTTTGTCCCTTTTCGGTATCTACGTGTTTGGTTTATTAAATTTGTTTGTTTGTTCGTATGTTATGCGCTCCTAAACCGGTGAACAGATCGTTATGGAATTTTGACCACAAATAAAATTCGCAATGGGGAGTAACATAGGGCGACCCCAATGCCTCACCCCTTTTTTGCGAAAAAACTATTTAAAGTTCAAACCGTGCGAAATTGAGTGTCAGATAAAAATGTCACAGTGACAATTTTAGACCTAAAATGTCACTTCGGTTTTCCTCAAAATCGTTTCACAAGGGAGGAATGGTGTGGTCGAGGGAGAAGTGCCAAAATTTATTGTGGACGTGTCCAGGATTGCTTTCGAACTTCGGCCCGAATTATTTCCCATTCAATAAACCTTCGATTATCTAAAACATTGATTGGACAATTATCAGACATTTTCTATAAGACAGAAATAAGAAGCTTTAAAGACCTCTTAGGAAATAATTCGATCCCTTAAGTCCGGCAAGTAACGCTAACCAGTTTTGTTGTTCACTAAAAGAAAATTGTTTTACTTCATTTTTGGGGCGCAGCCACTCGCGCCGTGTAGTTTGTTTACTGTTTCAGAAAATACTTAAAAATGCCAAAAATAGGAAAGCCATCAGTTGGAAAATCAACCAAAAAATCGAGGCAAATGAAAGCGAATAAGGCAGCTGAGACACCCGACTAACTTGAAAGTAGCCTGGAGGAAATGCGGTTAAGAGATTTTATATCGAAAGCTGCTGAAACACCTGAACAACATAGCATATGACTTGAAAAGGTTCGAATCAGAGCTTCAACTTTAAGAACTGCTGAAACACATAGCGTCCATTGATACGACCATCCTGTAAAATGTAATGAAAATGAAAAATGAAAATGAAATTAAATGAAAAAACTTATTTATGTATGCGCCAAATGGGAAAACCAAAATATTGTTTACCCGACTGCTCTAGAATAACTTAAAAATAACTACAAATTTAAATAAAATATATATTTCAAGATGCTGTTCCCTAAAAAAGAATGTGAAGAATCGATATGAAATTTTGACCATAATCAAATAATATTCGTCAAGAGAAGTGTCTAACATGAGCGTAATGCCGCTTGGATCGGTTCATTGTTTACCCATCGTGGTTTACATGTTCGTTCCGGAGTTCACATTTACAAAAAATTTAAGTAACAATACTTAAAAGGCTTCCACAGTTCGAGGAAGGTTCTTATGAAGAGACATGGGGGCTCAGAGGCTTCCCTAGGGTTTATATCTCAAGAACAGCTGGATCGATTTTTATGATCTTTGATTTGTTGGATTTGCCTCCGCCCCGAATAGCAGAATAACTATTAAAACATCGAAAAAATACAGGGGGTGGGGAGCTTAGTAAGGGCAACGACAATAATAAAGCTCTCTGGTACTGGAGGCCCCTGGAGACAGGGGGGCCCAGGGGGACCCTTACGGTATAGGGCAACGTTAATAACAAATAACGCCGGCCACCAAAATTTGTCGTACCGGGCTTAAAAATGAAAATCGATTCTTAAAGAGTAAACTCCAAAGTTTCACTTTTTTTGCGCGTGGACTTCACACACAAATTTTTTGATGATTTCTCTATAACGATTAAAACATTGGAAAAATTAACGAAAAAATTTTTCTCACATTTTGTATGGAATCCGTATATATCGCCATCTCCGATACATGAGAGAAACAAAAATGAACATTGCGTTGTAGGCTGCTTCCGCTAATGCCAGTAGATGGCATTATGTGCATTATCCTTTGACGAAAAACTGAGTTTAATTAAGCTAATAAGTTAACACAACATTTACTGATTCTGAGGCGGTACAAAGTTCGCCGGGTCAGCTAGTAACGAATAAAGATAATGAGCAATCAAGAGTATAAATTGGAAGGTAAAATTGAAATTCAATCTAAATAGTATATTACGACCCAAGGACAAAAAGTTGGATTTCCTGGCGTATGTGATTATATGACGCACTCCTGGCATCCAGTTTTCTGCCCGCTTGTCGTATACTACTTTTCTTCATCTCTCAGCAGGCCGCAAAAGCCGCTGTTCCCGAAGCGAAATGCGGCCGGGAAGACCGTACTTTGGGCTAAGAGATGAAGAAAAATAATTGCACTCAACAATCAGCAATCAGAGATTAGAAATCATATATCATATTCATTCTTGTTGATTGAACATCTTTTGGTTCGTGTATCATAATATGATATAACCTCAAGAAATGTAGTGGGCAAGTTTTCACTGTCGATCCCATTGCGAGAATTCATGAAAGTCTGAAAAGATGGGCATTTGAGGGTATCAAAACAACAGAACCTGAAAAACTGAAACTGGAGCTGACAACCTGGAACATCAAAACCTGAAAATGTGATTGAAAACTTGAAAATCTGATGCTTGAAAGTACCTGGAAACATGTGAATTCGAAAAGCGAGGCTCGGGATTTGATTCCCAGCGCCGCCAACTCTCCTGCAAAGGTTTTTTCGGAGGTTATCCTTTACAATTGGCCGACTGGTGGGAGATATAACATCCTCCAAATCCTTCTGCAATTGCCCGTAATCCCACTTTTGTCTAAACCCATCCTTATCCTGTTACTGGCTGAAAAGGCGTCTGAGCCTACTTATAGCGGCCCGCACCGCTTAGGGGAATGGAACATTTCATTTTTCTTTTTTCCAAAGATTCCAAAGACACAGATTATTAAAATCTGGAATATGGAATAAGGCCCTATTAATTTTGTGAGTTTTTGCAGTTAGTTTTGGTGTCTACATTACACTTACTCCAGGTATAAAGTGAGTCAATTTAATATCTCGCGTTCAAATGAAAACTCACTGCACATCGCCGTGGGCTATTCCCCGTCAAGAACACAATGTTGCTGTTTTAAGCACCAATAGGAATATAGCCGTTATTGTTACTGGTAACTAATTTCACAGGATTACGTAAGATAAAATTTTACGTGTCAATTTCGCGGCCTTACGAAAAATTGCGAAATTTCTTTAGAGAAGAATATCTGAGCCGTCCGTTTTGAAATGTTTATTTGACCGATTATATAAACGTCACCTTTTTTCATAATTGAATCATTAAAAACGTCGATAAATCAGCCCTTGCATAACCACATTTCAAAGGATGACATTTTTAGAAGTGATACGGATGTGGTAATTTGGGCGATGTGGGGCTCATACTTTAATCTCGCTGCGACAATTCAGCGCCAAAACGAGCGACGAACCATCCAGTTCAGCAATTCATTGAAGACTCGGTCAACCATCGCAATGAATAAACCAGTGTTTCATCCGCCGCTTCGAAGGACCACGGAACCCCGTGAATAGTAATGATGGATTTTATGCCTTCGAAAAGGTTTTACGACTTCGGACGACATATCGGAAGTCAGTTTTCATTACGCGCACCAGAATCGTAAAATGGGTTAATGACCATCGACAAGGTTGTGCAATTAGTCGACCAATCCGTTTTGTAATAAGGACGTCAAATCGCTTTTATATCAGCGAGCATTGTGTACGGTTCGGAATGCGAGGCTCCATAAGGGAAACAAAACGGATACTTTGTTGGGTACACGTATGAGCAGTTTTTAGTTCCACCTGGTTTCGGTGTGGATGCTATCATGTCGTGTTCGACCTTGACTGTTTGGAAACCGATGATGATGATCTGAGTCTCGTGGCGTAATTCGAAAGTATTGAGAGGGACAGGATTAAAGGTCAGGAGTGTTGAAAAGGTACCGTTTTGCGTACACTGGTTTCCAAAGAACCACGATCGAGTTGGGTCTGTGTCACTGTCTTGCCGAACCAATTATTATGTATTGACAACACAAAATCTGTTAGTTAGAAATGGCTCCTAAAGCGCCAAGTTTGTCTGATTTTAGATTCTTCGTTATAAAGAATATATTATACTGTATGATATGAGAATATATTGATGACACAGAATTACGTAACTGAAGTCTCTGTATGTTTTATTGTTAGTTACTTCACATTACCAAATGAATTAGAAACTGCCTGGGGCTTAAAGTCAAGAAAATAAAAAAATAAATGAATCTGATTGTAATCACACAACATGGTGAATCATCAGTGTTTTAAAATTATCTTTCTTGAAAAATATGTTTTTCCATACGTTAGTAGAAGATTCTGGAAGACCAAAATTAGAACAGAAATCCACCACCAAACCGTTTTTCCCTCCAAAATCGTAGACCGGTTTTGCTCTTATCAGTATCGGAAAGGGTCAAAATTTTGGGTTGCTGATCAATGCGCTGATTTCATAGGAACGTTACCATGAAATGTTTATTTTTAGAGGCTGACTATGCGAATCGGCCTTACAAGAGTTTTTGCTTGTCAGTTAGAGACTAAGAAAACACAAAAGATCTCGTCTAAAATTACACCTTCACTAGATGTTTCCTTCGCCAGTCAAGGATTTTCAATACTTCCTAGAAAATTCCCGAAGATAACAATTCCTTAAAGTGAGTTGTCTGATGTAGCTTGTATTTTTTTACAATTAGACATTTTGATAAAATCAGTGAATAGTAATGAAAAGGTTTCATTCAAGACATTAGACTGCACCAACTGTTGCAATGACTCAGTCGAAGGCCAAATACAGGCTTATCATTTGTCATTACCGTTAAGTCATTTGTGGTCATCTGATATGCTGAATAATAGCTTTGTTTACAATGGTGCTTATGTGGAAGACTTGTCACTTTTTGCTTTTACATAATTGCATTTGTAATTTTTGTTTCGGTTATAGGGTATTTGCATTGAATATCAATACTATTAACAGAATTCTCAACTATACGGGTTTTGCGATCCCCGTCACATAACTTTTCGGTAGTTTGTGGATGTCCGTAAGATGGGGTGTCAAGCGAAAAATGAAATGAAACAATTTCTCATCGAAATGCTTTTTCAAAATGCGTATTTCTAGTGTAAATACGTTAAACTGTGCTTGATTGCGCCGGATTTAATAAAAAAAAACAATTTGCTTAATTGTTTTTATTTAAGACTAGTTAAGACTAGTACATATTTAAGACTACTGTGACCGTAGTCTAGAATCACAGTGAGAAAATCGAACAATAAAATACTTAAGTAGGAACTACTAAAATTCTTGGTGGCCTTCGCATAACCGCGATAATAGTAGATTGTTTTATTAGGAGTAAAAGTAGTACTTTTCGTTCGCTTCAATTCTTTAAAGTTTTAAAACATTTCAACTTCTTTCCAGTTTTTTCAAGCCACTTCATCTCTCTTCAAGTCACTAAAGGACTCTACAAGTCTTTTCAAGTAACTTCCCGTCCCTTCAAAATATTTGAAGTCTTCCCAGGTCGCTTCAAAGCTCTTCAAGACATTTCAAGACTTTTTAAGTCGCTTCAATTCCCTTCCAAACATTTCAAGTCACCTCAAGTCTTTCAAGTCTTCGAGTGGCTTCCAGTCCTTTTAAGATATTATTTGAAAGATGGCTCCAAGACTCCTCAAGTATTTTCCAGACATTTCAAGTCGCTTCCAATACCTTCAAGGTAAATCAAATCTTCCCAGGTCGCTTCAAGTCTTTTCAAGTCGCTTCAATTCCCTCGATTCCATCCAAAACATTTCAAATCTTCCCAGGTCGCTTCAAGACTCTTCAAGTCGCTTCCAGTCCTTTCAAAATATTTGAAGTCTTCCCAGGTCACTTAAAGATTCTTCAAAACATTTCAAGACTTTTTAAGTCGCTTCAATTCCCTTCCAAACATTTCAAGTCACCTCAAGTCTTTCAAGTCTTCGAGTGGCTTCCAGTCCTTTTAAGATATTATTTGAAAGATGGCTCCAAGACTCCTCAAGTATTTTCCAGACATTTCAAGTCGCTTCCAATACCTTCAAGGTAAATCAAATCTTCCCAGGTCGCTTCAAGTCTTTTCAAATCGCTTCAATTCCCTCGATTCCATCCAAAACATTTCAAATCTTCCCAGGTCGCTTCAAGACTCTTCAAGTCGCTTCCAGTCCTTTCAAAATATTTGAAGTCTTCCCAGGTCACTTAAAGATTCTTCAAAACATTTCAAGACTTTTTAAGTCGCTTCAATTCCCTTCCAAACATTTCAAGTCACCTCAAGTCTTTCAAGTCTTCGAGTGGCTTCCAGTCCTTTTAAGATATTATTTGAAAGATGGCTCCAAGACTCCTCAAGTATTTTCCAGACATTTCAAGTCGCTTCCAATACCTTCAAGGTAAATCAAATCTTCCCAGGTCGCTTCAAGTCTTTTCAAGTCGCTTCAATTCCCTCGATTCCATCCAAAACATTTCAAATCTTCCCAGGTCGCTTCAAGACTCTTCAAGTCGCTTCCAGTCCTTTCAAAATATTTGAAGTCTTCCCAGGTCACTTAAAGATTCTTCAAAACATTTCAAGACTTTTTAAGTCGCTTCAATTCCCTTCCAAACATTTCAAGTCACCTCAAGTCTTTCAAGTCTTCGAGTGGCTTCCAGTCCTTTTAAGATATTATTTGAAAGATGGCTCCAAGACTCCTCAAGTATTTTCCAGACATTTCAAGTCGCTTCCAATACCTTCAAGGTAAATCAAATCTTCCCAGGTCGCTTCAAGTCTTTTCAAGTCGCTTCAATTCCCTCGATTCCATCCAAAACATTTCAAATCTTCCCAGGTCGCTTCAAGACTCTTCAAGTCGCTTCCAGTCCTTTCAAAATATTTGAAGTCTTCCCAGGTCACTTAAAGATTCTTCAAAACATTTCAAGTGTTTTCAAGTCTTTTCAATTCCTTTCAAAATTTTTCAAGTCGGCCCAAGTCTCTTCAAAACGTTTCATGTCGTTTCAATTCGCTTCAAGTTCTTTTAACATATTTCACGTCGCTTCGAGACATTTCAAGTCCTTTTAAATCGCTTCAAGTTGCTTCAAGAGCTTTCAAAATATTTCATATCGCCTCAAGTCCCTTCAAAATATTTCAAGTCTTTTCAATTCACTTCAACTCTTTCAAGTCGTTTTAAAACATTTCAACTTCTTTCCAATTTTTTCAAGCCACTTCATCTCTCTTCAAATCACTTTACTTTAAGTCTTTTCAAGTAACTTCCCGTCCCTTCAAAATATTTGAAGTCTTCCCAGGTCGCTTCAAGGCTCTTCAAGACATTTCAAGACTTTTTAAGTCGCTTCAATTCCCTTGAAAACATTTCAAGTCAACTCAAGTCCCTTCAAAACATGTCAGGTTTTTTTCAATTCGCTCCAAGTCTTTCAAGTCGTTTCAAGACATTTCAAATTCTTTCAAGTCGCTTCAGGGTATTTCAAGTCTTCGAGTGGCTTCCAGTCCTTTCAAGATATTATTTGAAGGGTTCCCAGATCCTTCCAAGACTCTTCAAGTCTTTTCCAGACATTTGAAGTCTTTCCAAGTCGCTTCCAATCCCTTCAAGATAAATCAAATCTTCCCAGGCAGGGTGCTCAGCGACCTGGAAACCCTGGAGAACCTGGAAAAGTCAGGGAATTGGAAACTGTTCAGGGAATTGTCAGGGAAATTGTCATATTAAATTAAAAGTCAGGGATTTTTTTTTAAATTAATATGAATGTTCAATCCTATCTAAACTTATATATTGGATGTTTTTCTTTTGGATTTTTAATGGTGGTACATATTGAATTTTAGCTCCGGAGTTGATGACAAAAGGAGCCGAATAAATGCATCCATATTCGGGAAATTAGTCCATAGTTCGGGAATTTTGATGCGTATCATCTTTAGTAGTGACATGGGAGTAAAACCGATTCGAATGTCGTCACGTAAAACGGTACCACGCCCCCTCTCCACCTGCACTCTCTTCTCGCATGTGTGTGCGAGGAGCGCGTGTCTAAGTAATCTCCGAAACTTCTACTTATCCGGTTTTAATAATTCTTTCACTAATACTTAGAATAGACCGTCGTCGGGGTGGACATAGGCTGTATAGTATACCATTAAAATAAAAAGGATTAATTTATTTTCTTAACGAAATTATGCGTTTACTTATTTTACTCCATATTTATTTCTTGTTTTTCTTTAATTATAAATTCTTTCAATACCCATCAGTTTCGATATTTCACATCTGCCGGGCGTCCCGTGACGGCTTAATTTTTTTTACACCTGTATTTGTAAATACATAATTATATGACAGAAAGTGATATATAAGTAAATATATAAATATATCACCATATAGGTATTTAATTTGACAACTGTCAAAGCTGACCTAAAAATTTTATGTTAATTCGTGTTTTTTCTCATTTTGCATGACCGAATAGAGTCTGGAAAAGAGTCATGGAAAACAGGGAAAAGTCAGGGAATTTGAAATGTAACAATCGCTGAGCACCCTGCCAGGTCGCTTCAAGTCTTTTCAAGTCGCTTCGAGCCCTTTTAAAATATTTGAAGTCTTCCCAAGTCGTTTTAAGATTCTTCAAGACATTTCAAGTGTTTTCAAGTGTCTTCAATTCCTTTCAAAACTTTTCAAGTCAGTCCAAGTCTCTTCAAAACATTTCATGTCGTTTCAATTTGCTTCAAATTTTTTTAACATATTTCACGTCGCTTCAAGACATTTCAAGTGCTTTTAAATCGCTTCAAGTTTCTTCAAGTCGCTTCAAGACCTTTCAAAATATTTCATATTCCCTCAAGTCTCTTCAAAATATTTCAACTCTTTTCAATTCACTTCAAGTCTGTCAAGTCGTTTCAAAACATTTCAAGTCCTTTCCAGTTGTTTCAAGTTTGTCAAAGTCGCTTAATCTCTCTTCAAATCGTTTCAAGACTTCAAGACATTTGAAGACTTTTCAAGTCGCTTCAATTTCCTTTATAATATTTCAAGTCATCTCAAATCCTTTCAAAACGTCTTTTCAATTCGCTTCAAGGTATTTAAACATTTTTCAAGTGGCTTCCTGTCCCTGCAACATATTATTTGAAATCTTCCCAGATCACTCCAAGACTCTTCAAGTATTTCTTCAAACATTTCAGATTCAGAACATTTCAAGTAGTTCAAAATATTCCAAGTGCCTTCGTTTCGTTTCAAGTTTCCTCAAGTTGCTTCACGACATTTTAAGTTTCTTCAAGTCGCTTCCAGTCTTTTCAAGATATTTGAAGTCTTCAAAGGTTGCTTCAACTATTTTCAAGTCGTTTCCAATGCTTCCAATGCCTTCAAGATATTTAAGATCTTCCCAAGACTCTTCAAGACATTTCAAGTCGCTTCAAAGTCATTTGAAGTCGTTTCAATTCTTCAAGTCCCCTTATCTCTCTTCAAGTCGCTTTCAGTCCCTTCAAAATATTTTCAAGTCATTTCAAGTCTTTTCAAATATTCCATCGCTTTCAAAACATTTCAAGTTGCCTCAAGTTCCTTCAAAATATTTCATGTCGTTTCAAGTCGCTTCAACTCTCACATAGTTTCAAAATATTCCAAGTTCCTTTATTTCGTTTCAAGTTTCCTCAAGTTGCTTCCGGACATTTTAAGTTTCTTCAAGTCGCTTCCAATCCCTTCAAGATATATGAAGTCTTCAAAGGTTGCTTCAAGTCTTTTAAAGTCGCTTCCAATCCCTTCAAGATATTTCAGATCTTCCCAGGTCGCTTCAGGACATTTCAAGTCGCTTCAAAGTCATTTCAAGTCGTTCCAAGTTTCTTCAAGTCCCCTTATCTCTCTTCAAGTCGCTTTCAGTCCCTTCAAAATATTTTCAAGTAATTGCAAGTCTTTTCAAATATTTCATCGCTTTCAAAACATTTCAAGTGGCCACAAGTCCCTTCAAAACATTTCATGTCGTTTCAAGTCGCCTCAAGTCTTTGAAGTCGTTTCAAGACATTCCAAGTCTTTTCAAAGCCGATTCAAGTTTCTTCAATTCTCTTTAAGTCTCTTCAATTCGTTCCAAGACATTTCAAGTCTTTTCAAGTCGCTTCCAATGCCTTCAAGATATTTTAAATTTTCCCAGGTCGCTTTAAAGTTATTTCAAGTCGTTTCAAGTTTCTTTAAGTGCCTTTATCTCTCTTCAAGTCATTTCAAGTCTTTTCAAATCTTCAATTGCTTTCAAAACATTTCAAGTTGCCTCAAGTCCCTTCAAAACATTTCATGTCGTTTCAAGTCGCCTCAAGTCTTTGAAGTCGTTTCAAGACATTCCAAGTCTTTTCAAAGCCGATTCAAGTTTCTTCAATTCTCTTTAAGTCTCTTCAATTCGTTCCAAGACATTTCAAGTCTTTTCGAAGTCGATTCAAGTTTCTTCAAGTCGCTTCAAGGCGTTTAAAGTGCTTTCAAATTGCTTCAAGTCACGAAATACAAATCTGACTGTTTACTAATCTGAATGTACACACGAATTTCTGTCTATAATTCTATTTTCTTCAAATAATGTAAACTTCAGCGCTAAATCCCTAAAAGAATGAAATAATTTAAATTTAAAAAAATCTAAATTATATAAGCTGCGGATTTAACAGGCCTCGAATTTTTCAAAGCACACGATTGGTAAATTGTAAACTGTGTAAATTACAAAATATTTTGTCTACGCAGCAAAAATGGTCAATGGAGTGGCAGACAAAACACTTTGTCTGCTTAGGCAGCAACTATGGTCAATTGGGCGGCAGACAAAATACTTTGTCTGTCTAGACAAGGAAATGGACATTTGTCATTGCCTATTGAAGTATACAATGGCACGTTTTTCTGACGATTGATTGAAGAAAAATATTATTATGTAGGTATTTTGGAAAAATACATATGTTTTACTTACGTAATTTAACCGCTTCCTAGCAATTTTACACTGTTTCTTGCGGGAAAAAATTTGGTGATTTTTCGGGCGTTCTATGATGAAAATTTGAAATTGGTCAATTTATATATTTTTTTTCAATTCTCGCACTTTATGTTGTAATCTGGGGCATTTCGATTATTTGTTGTTAGAATATCTATATAATAAAAATGAAATGCTATTCGTTGGTAAGCGGATTACCTGAGAACGACTGGACCGATTTGGATACTTTTTTTTATAATATTCGTAATGGTCCAGGTCAGTTTCTTGCAGAAAGAAAAATTGGAAAAGTTGCTCGGAAAGTTGGAAAAGTCGGGAAAAACTGAAAGTGCTTTTTCTGTGAGATTTTTTTTAATGAAATCAACACCCTAACTCACGATTCGAATAATGGATGTTTCTGTTTTGTTCGTTATGTTCCCGGGATGCAGAATAACTCAATTGAATATTTTCAATCGAAACAAAAAAAAAAAACATAAAAAAACCGCATTCGGCAATAAATTAAAATTTAATTACATTTGTTTATATTTTTGTGTTGCTTTGCCATCTGTTCAAAAACAAATTTATTGAAGTTTAGACAGGACAACGTCTGTCGGGTCAGGTAGGTAGTAACACTACTCCTAATACATATAGAGGGGCGTATGAACCAAATGATAAATTTTACATTAGCCATGAAAAACGTTTACCAAGAGCTCAATTTCAATAATTGCGTTAAAGTTTACTTACTAAAAACATATTTAAAACAAGCAAACACTTTTAGTAAGTAAACCTTAACGCAATTATTGAAATGATTTCTTGGTATACGTTTTTCGTGTCTCCTGTAAAATTTATGATTTGGTTCATACGCTTCTCTGTTATGAAGCCCTCGATATGTATTTGAAAATATTATATATTTGGTCCAAATGTATCAAACATCTGGCCCTATGCGAAAATCGGGATCGTTAGTTAGAATCTGCAGTGGGATAATGGTTTCACACAGTCAGTGTAGTAACGGGTCAAGTGTAGGCCCAGACCGTAGCGCTAAGTTCAGCTGGGCGACTTTTGGTCGTAAAACAGACAGAGTGGCCAGAGCATTTTGTTTATATTAATACCGTAAGAAAGACAATGAAATCGTGGGGAAATCAATTAATGAATGAACAAAGATTTGAAATAATTTTATTGACCCACAAGAAAAAAACATTTTTCCAGTACGTAAAAAATAATAAACGGCTAAAAAACCAAAACAGAAAATACTGCATTAAATAAAGAAAGGAGTTTATGGGCCTTATTGTTCCGTGAAATTCCAAAAATAATTTTTGAAGTGAAAACTTCTTTAGCGGCGGTGAGCACTTTTT
The DNA here is from genome assembly GCA_963583935.1 of Diaperis boleti. Classification (NCBI taxonomy): domain Eukaryota; kingdom Metazoa; phylum Arthropoda; class Insecta; order Coleoptera; family Tenebrionidae; genus Diaperis; species Diaperis boleti. The sequence goes on from OY757242.1 coordinate 15,083,192, forward strand.
GGGATGGGTAAAAAACTCGCGTCAGGAAACGTGGCCTGATCGAAAATTCGTAAGTCGGAGGGAGGGTAGACCGCCGCGCCGGCGCGGCGTAGGAGAGGAGGTAATATCCCCCTCTCTTTGTTGCGAGTTTCAGAAGAAATAATCGTCCAGCGGCAGGAGTAGCTATTTATCAAAATATGAACACAGTTCATTATTGCACAAATGATATGGATGTGCATGCGAAATACACCAGCATGTTTAATGCTACTGTTTCTGATATCGGCGATATGTGTATAAGTCGTTGCCACTCTGGTGATAATCAGTTCGTTATTATGGTTGCCGTTTACATTTCTCCAGATAAGTCATTGCGTGCTATACGAGACTTCTTGTATGAAAATGTATTCATTTATTCTCATAACGCATCTGCATTGCTTAAAAAAAAAATTGGGAAAAGCTTTGATGATTCGCCAATGATTTTGAGTGGAGATTTCAACATAAACTTTGCAGATGATAAAAATCAACTATTAATTGAATTTTTAAATAATGAATTTGGTTTAACGATGTTAAATGATCGCAATCTTAGCACAACGAAATACAAAACTACTATTGATGCGGTCTTTATAAGACATTTAAATAGATTCGAATCAAAATTGTTCGTTTCTTACTTCAGCTACCATAAGCCTATTGTATCAGTTTTAGAGATTGGCGATGATGATGCTGGTAATGATGATGGTGAAATTATGGATGAAAGTTGATGTGTTGTGTTGTGTACAATAATGAATATTGTATTTTACCACATAAATGATACTACTTTTATACTGATAAATAAAGCAATTCGTGCGAAATTATTCCCTAATCATTCCAAAATATTCAAAAATGCACAACTTTAATGTTCAAGTTTTTACTTCTGCCGGCACTCCCGGAGTGCAACCCGTTGTTTTTGTTTTATGAGTATTTTCAACAATAATACCTAATTCATGTAGAACGTCTTTTACCACTTTATATTTATCAATATTTATAGCACTGTGCATCGAATCAAATAATGGGAAGTTGATAAAATCTAGTTGCACACATTTGGCTAGAAATTCTGCATTGGAGAAATACTAAACAGGCGATGGTAAATCATTATTGTGGCCGAGGGTTTCGTCTATTACCCTATCAGGTACCCTATGACGGCAAACCCGCATCCCAGAAGAAGAAGAAGAGGTCAGTTCAGAATCCAACCCAAACTACACCATCGGCGTTAGGTCCAGCAAAACAGAGGTGCCCTCTAGTTTGAGAGCCTTTGGGAGGTTAAAAAATGAAACACGTTAGAGTATTTGTAAATTTGTATTTGGAATCCCATTAAATTTATTTAACCACATGGACCCCAACTTCACACTAAAGGCGATTAGACCCCTGTTTTGATTATGCTAAAACTACAGACGTCTTTCATAATTTTATTGACATGTTTGCCTTCTTAAAAGGTCGGGGGCCCGGAAAATCGGCCTCGATCTATTTCGGCCGGGCCTCGTAATTAAGAAGACATCCGTTTTTCTCCGAGCATGATAAAACAAACAATCTGTCCCACTGCAACCTGATGCCGAGGAAAGTCTGGTAACAAAAGCGTTTGCCAAGTGAGTCGTTGGTGGCGTGATTAATGTTTACGTTATAAATTATGTGCGACGCGTTGGATTATTTTTTGTTTACTTATGTCATCACCGTCGCACGATTAAAATAGTCTTTGCAGATGCTTCCGAGATCCGCACGTTTTAAATCGTCCGCGACGGTCGTAATTTCTCGGCCACTAAATCAAAACGAGATCAAGCGGAAGACGGATCCCGGATTCTTAATTGGAAGTTGGGATTGCATCCGGGACGAGTATTTTTGTGGATTGTTTTGTCGGGGCGTTTTTACTATTCTTTTTCTGTTTGTGATGTCGCGACACTTCTTGTAGCGATTAGAAAAAATCTCGGTCCTTCTAAGAGACAACTGAATAGATAAATACTGATAAACATTGGGAGAGAAGTCTCTGTTAAGGTTGTCATTTAGTGAGAGACTTCTTCCGATGTTGAAGTGAGATAAAATTTTGTACATTCGTCGTGAGATGCTGTAACCTGGTGTAGAATAGTGGAACTAAAGTGTCTCGGTGAGATCTGCTTTGTGATATTACAGTGACCTGTTGCTTTTAGGGACCAAGAAAATACCCAGTTAACCAAAGATTATTTTCTGTGTTATTCCGTACGTTCAAACTGAATATTGACCTGGGTGACCATATCTCTTTACAATAGGGTCCAACCTATTGCTTCTACCTACCCTCAAAAAAACTAAGTAATAAATACCTCATTTATTTTAAACGTTGTGTTTATTGAATAAAGAAATTATGATAAATATACAGTAACAATATTTATGGTGGCGTAAAGAAATGTATTATAAAAATATAGGAGTAATATTCTCAGAATATAATTTCGACAAAAATCAACAATGTGGATTCAGTGTTGTCGTTTGTTATTGATAAGTGACAATACAATACTGTGGTATTGTCACTGTGTAATGAGTTTAAAACAATTAATTATTAATTAATTGCGTTATGTAATCTTTTTAACACGTTCGCTACGGCCACTTAAAAATAATTAACTTAAAAAAAAGAAACGACTTCAAAAAACCCAAAGTTAACTAAAAAGTAAAAAATAAAAATGTTCAATTTCAGAGTTATTTGTTGTTCCGCTTAATGTAATTATTTATTGTTCCGTTTAATGAAATTCAGAAATTATTGTTTATTATCTAATTATTAATTGTTTTATAATTTTGAAGTCGGTGAATTTCATTTCTATAAATTATTTCAATTAATAAATCATTTTGATCGCCGGAATATACAACGAAAAAACAAACATTTTTTCGACAAATTGCTAATTGTCTTTGAATCTGAAAATTTACAAAACCAGTTTACAATATAATTAAGATATTTATTTTAATTTACTTGTATATACATGTACAATAATCATGTCCTTTGTTTATTTGTATTTGTTTGGTCTCATCGTTTATACAGATACAAGCAACTTTTTTTGATAAATACTGCAAAGTATTTTTACTTTTAACCGGTCTTGGGTCGGTCCGTATTTTGAGAGTTTCCGAATAACGGTATTCCGGAAGCTGGAAAGCATCATAAAAAAAACCTGCTGTGTTTGTGTCTTCGCCGCACAATTTTATGATTTTATGGCTGAATGGTATGAATGGGTTCTATCTTATACCTGACCGTTCCCCTGACTGCTGTAAAATGCAACATCTTCCGCTCCAAGGCCGCACCAAATTTTAAATTTTCTACCCAAGTTCCTACCCAATTATACAGCTTTCTGTATATTTCAAGCTTACTTCAGAAATAATTTTCCCGACAAACATTATTGAATTTTATAGACGAACAACAATGCTAAGGCACGTGAGTTTTTTTCTAACGAAAGTTTAATTCTTGCTACGGGGTAACGTCTATTTGAAATTTACGAATTGTGCGTTGTTTTTCAGGAATAAAATTCCAAACACATTCATTTATACTCCTGAAAATGAAGCAACTTCGTCATTTTTTTTATGAATAAACAAATGTTAATATCGGCTTTGTAATACCGTCTTACCCTAAATTAAGATGTCCTTTATCGATTTTTCATAACCGCATAGTCAAATAATCAAAAATAAACCCGTAAAATTCAATGAAATGGTGACATGTTTAGCGTGCATTTGGTATAGGCTCTATCGCTGGTAAATGACAACCTTAAGAGTGTAACATCTCTATACCGAAGTGTAAAAAAGTAATCGACACACGTGTCCAATCAGTCAGAATCTGGACGACCCGCGCATCTCCAATCTCCAATTAGTCTTTCACGCCACATCCATGGCCCCGCTTGCGCGGCCAAGAAGTCCGAAAGCAATCTAATTTTGTCGCTAAAACTAATTCTAACCCCGAAGTGAAGCCCTCATTCACAGGCAATTGGTTTCAAATCCAATAAAGTCGTTGTGTTACGGCGGCCAATTCAGTTACCCACCGACATTACCAGAAAGGCTAATAGGAATTCAACAAGTGTTGTTTGGTCGGCGGAGGAGTCTGGCGTCACGCCAACACAACGTGCTCGGATTTTTCGTGCGTGCACCACGAGAGGGGTCTCCTTATGTTATTGAAATTATTTTTAACGCCCCGGAATGAAAGTATGTAATAATTGGAAAACGTTACAGTGTCATAATGTGTTACGCGCAACCGTTGCGTTGGACATGTTTGGTTTAATTGTTTTGTAATTCCGATCTATACCAGTTTGGTTCTTACTTTTCATGCTCGATTTTTGTTTCAGGTACGTGTTAAATTTATGCCGCCGTTGCTGGAAAATTTTATCGATGGCTGTGTGACATCTGTTGACTGCAGGTATGTTTATGGCAACATGGAGTTAAAAGAGTGCTTGGGAAAACCTGTTGATATGGCTGCGGTCTTTATTTTGTCATACTAATTTTGCAAATCGGGATGTAAAACAATCCTTCTAAATTCTAAATGCCTAAATAAACATAATTTAATTAATTCACTTGGAAGATGCCCTGCTGTTTATATGGAATTTTAAATAAGGTGCCTGGGGGTAATAAGGCCCGAAGCATTTTTTTTACAGAAAAACTGCCGTAAAAATTAATATTAGGATACATTATCTGTTAAATGTGGTTGTCTTTCTAACTTCTTTGTTATAACTTCAATGAAAAGTCACATGCAGGTACAAATGATGGGGCCCGGGCCCTAATTTCTGTTAACTTCAGTAATAGGGCCGGGGTCTTAACTTTTGGGCTGAACTCGCAATAATATTGCAGGGTCTTCATAAATGATTCAGACATCTTCCAATATTTTAATTTCTTAGAAAAAGGGGAAGAAAAACAAAAAAAAAAATCTAAAATTTAGGTAACGATATATTGTCAGAGCACTTTACTTAGACAAAGGAAATCTGAGCGGTATGTTCAAGAAAAGTGTTAAAAACCCAGATGAACACTCATAAACCACATTTTAAGGATTTAGATGATTTTATATAGCCACAGTGGTTTTAAAATACATACACCTAGTTTTTCCAAACAATATTACTGTCCAGAAAATGTTGGGTAATGTTTATTATCTGCATAGACAGTCGTTATGGTCCAGAACTCTCGCTAATCCGGCTCTCCCTTGCACAAGAGAGTGCCGGATTGTAGAGAGACCACGAGAAATGTATCAAACACAATAAAATTGCAATAAAAGCAGGTATCCAATTTAATATTTCAAGGAATTTTTGCAATTTTTTCGCGTAACCTTGGATTTAAATGCCGCATTACTGAGAGGTCGGATTTCTGAGGGCCGGATTACCGAGAGTTGAGTGTACTTATTTTCCGCTTATCCTTGGTGCGTGTTTTTTACTTTCCACGTCTAGGAAGGACATACGGTTGGTCAGTGCAACGAATATAAAGATTTAGAGATTTCGAGATTGCAAGATAAGATTTAAAAATTCCAAAAAATTCCAAAAATATAAAGAATATAATAAAAGGTTTTGCGACTGAAATGTCTATGTAGATTCTATGATTCGAAAATTTACAGTTGCATAGATTACAAGATTTTTCGATTTCAAGATTTTATGTTTCCAAAATTCTATGCAATAAAATTCCAAGGGCCAATTTCATAATAAAATTTTCTTCATCCCCTAGCCGAAGTACGGTCTTCCCGGGAACAGCGGCTTTTGCGGCCAGCTGGGGAATGAAAAAAAATAGCCCGGCGTGCGTATTCTTTTTTCTCCATGGCTTCCTGCAGCTATTGCTTCGGCTTCGGCTCGGCCTTTATATCACATACGCCAAGAAATGCAACTTTCTGGTCTTGGGTCGTAACATACTAATAATGTATAACAGATTCTAAGACTTCATAATACTAATTTATCTTAAACAACATTAGCAAACTATGAATACATAACCTGACTAGTGCTCAAGGCATCCTGTCTCGGTCTGCCCGGGGGATTTCCCTGCACTCTCTGCACTCTGCCCTCATTCTCAATTTTCATATCAATAACACAATCAAAACTCAATTTTCAACAACCAGTGCTCAACCCTAACAACTACTTAACATTATTTATTCAACGGTCGGATCTCCACAAGATCCGTGCAACTTTTTTAAAACAATTGTCATAATAATCAGCATTTCCAAACAAACTGTTACAATAATCAACATTTTCAAACTAACTGTCGCAATAATCAACATTTTCAGACCAACTGTCGCAATCATCAACATTTTCAAACCAACTGTCGCAATAAGCTCACCACTTGTCATCGCGTGGTTCCAGAGCAAAATACCAGAAGGAATCTCGGTCAGTTCACATTCTCAATACCAAACTAACTGTCGCGTTAAGCTCACCACCTGCCATCGCGTGGTTACAGAACTTATCAACAAGTCGATCTACTATGAATAGGGGCAGTAAGCTACTATGAATACATTAACTTGACTAGTGCTCAAGGCATTCTGTCTCGGGGGATTTCCCTGCACTCTACTCTAATCCCCACTCTTGACCACCTCAGGCATGTGCGATATATCAACCGCGCTAACATGTAATTATGACATTGACAAGATTGAAATGGTTTCCTTTCTTAAAAAAAAAACCACTAGGACAAACGTATAATGATAAAAAATAAAAAAGTTAGAATGAAGGAGGAGGCATTACAGATCAAAGGATAACGAAAATAAAAGCGAATAACGAAATGCGAAAGGTAAGGTAAAAAAAAGAACAATAGTATAAGAAGGAAATAGAAAGACATTCCGAAGAAAGTGATAAAAATTTTAAACGAGACTAAAAGAGAATGAGAAAAATTGGCATGACAGTAAAAAGTAATTGACTGTATGGACACTGTATGACAGAAAAAAAGGTGGAAAAGACTTTAAAACAGACCCGCTAAATAAAGACTGGCCATAGACTGAGAAAAGACTGTGGGAAGTAGCTATCAAGGTTGCTATGGAAGTCCTAGCAAAAAAATTATCCACATGTAGAACTCATTTTTTCTATTGACCACTTTGCTGAAATCCGCTATTTTTTTGAACATTTTTCTTACACCTTATGTCACCCTCCGCCTATGAGTACATGAACTTGAGCGAATCAGAAAGTTTTTGTGCGACCAAATTTTTTTAGTACAAAAATTTGTCGTTGATAGTAAATTTTAGTTATCAGTTGAGTGTCGCGTTGTAGTTTAATTTGTTCATTGCCATTTCCACGAAAATGGAAACCGCGAAATTCCGTCAACTTCACGTGCTTTTGTGAGAACAGAACAACGTTTGTGTGATTTGAGTATTGGAAGACTCGCTGTACGTGTCGGTGTGTCAACTTTTATTGTTTACCGCACATTACACGAACAAGGACTGCCTTTTGCCAATAGCACAGTTTTTATTTCGATTCGTTTATCGGGTAACGTTTTTGTGCATACTCACAATTAATGAATGCGGGTCCATAGGCGGGTATTGGTTTTAGGGGTTTTATTGGTTTTAGGGGTCTATTTTAAGCCCGACAGGGAGCGTTTGCAAAAAAATAGATAGATAAAAAAAAATCTTTTGACAAGTTCTACTTGTGGTTAATTTTTTCGCTAGGACTGCCTTCACAGTCTGTATTCTGATAAATTAAATGAGGCTGAAAGGAATGGATTCTTCTCCGGATACTAAAAGCCCCAAAAAGAATCGGAAAGAAAATAAGAGAAGACTCAAAGATACATTTTAAAACTTTGATTAAATTCCATAATTACAAACTGCAATGTTTATATTTAGTTTCAGATTGTATTATTCCGAAGTTTAAGATTATAAACTTCAAAGACTCAAGATTCCCCGATTCCAAGAATATTGTAAAAATTTTAACTGACAATATTCAGTCAGATTCGAAAATTTCCGATTTCGAATTGCTCCTATTTCAAGATTCCAAAAGAGTTAAATTTTGAGTTAAGTTTTATAATTAAATTAAAGCCGCTTTTGTGGCCTGTGCGCAGCAGCTCGCCCCAGTTTTGCAAAACAAACGTCAAATGTTTTTCACGTAATCTAACCTTAAAAATCTGACAAGCTCGCTCACATGTGGTTGTAAACGACACATGTTTTGAAAACATTTGATTTCCACAGTTACCCTTAATAAACAATTTTGTGGATTATGTATAATTATTGTACTTTCAGGTTTTTATGAGTTTGAAATTAGAAACCTTTAGAGAATCCAACATTTCGAAATTTTAAATTTCAAATATTAGCTGGCCATAGACGAACACTCCTTCCAGCCGGATTAGGTACACCGGCACACACTAAACTCGAAGGAAAGAGTGTTTGTTTTTGGCCAGCGTCGCGCAAGACTTCTCCTGCGCAAATTCCTCACATGCTGGGCTGGCAGGATAAACTTTTGTAGATTATAAGTCAGACCATTGAATTTGTAACTGTCAGAAATGCCGATGCAATGTAATTTTTCGTGCCTCTCCGAAGCATTGCCGTCAACAGATGGCGTGACTGTAAAAAGTCTTGCAAGAAGCAAAAAGTCTTGCAATACTGGGGAATTTTGTTTTTACGAAACCCATACATGTTACTTGTCATTTTCATTACAAAACAGATTTTCATATAATGTCATTTTGTCCTATCGTCTAGCCGGCTTTGCGCTAATAGTGTATGAGGTGCCGTTGTAGACAAAATGTTTTTTTTTTTTACAAGCTTACTAATATTATAAATGCGAAAGTTTGGATGGATGGATCGATGTTTGTTGCTCAATCACGCCAGAACGGCTGAACGGATCTGGATGAAATTTGGCAGCGAGCTAGAGTATAGTCTGGAATAGTACATAGGCTACTTTTGATAGTTTTTTTTTGTTTTTCACACAGCAAGGGATCGAGATGATTTTTGCAAAGTGTATCATAAATTAATGCGGATGAATGAGAGCAGTGGGCATCACGGCGCCGGAAGTTCAGATGGTAGCTACGCCCCCTTTCCCAAGCGGGCCCCGATGGTAGCTACGCCTTACTTTCCCCAGGAGGCCCCGTTGGTAGCTACGCACTCCTTCCCCAAGGGGCCCCCGATGGTAGCTTCGCTCCCCTTTCCCAAGGAGCCCCCTATGGCAGCTAGGCCCTTGGTCCAAAGGGGCTCCGATGGTAGCTACGCCCCGCTGCCCAAGGGGGCCCCGATGGTAACTAGGCCTCCCTGCCACAAAGGGGCTTCAAGGGAAAACGCGATAGTTGCTACGCTCACCTGTCGCATGGGGACCCGATGGTAGCTACGCCCCCTTTTCCCAAGGGGGCTTCCAAAGGGAACTGTTGGTAGCTACACCCCACTGTTCTTATGTGGCTCCCGATGGTAGCTAGGCCCCCCTGTCCTAACGTGGTCCCGGACGGTAGCTTCGCCCCCCTGTACCATAGGGCCCCCATCAACTGATGATGACCCCCGTTGGTCGAAAACGTTCGTGAGGAAGAATAAAATAGAAAAAAATACAGGAAGTAAATCGAAAAAACGTTTCAAAACCTGTGGGGCTACACCATGATGTAATTTTGTTTATTTTCTTTTAATTTCTTTAATGAACGTTTGCTTTTTCATTTTTATACCTTTGGACGCCTGCGACACAAAGTAATAATCAAACCTCTGTTCCGTTAAATTATTTGATTTTCCATTTTCTAGTTTTTCCAAAAAAAAAAAAAAAAATTCAGAAAATTGTTATTCTCGAGGTAAATAAATTTTCTGCTTGAAAAATCATGCCAATTGTGCGGTTGTATTGTCGAGGATAAATACGTGTCTATGAATATATTTTAGAATAACAATGCGGGCGCCCTCTGTTCAACTTTTAGGAAAGGATAAAAGCCGGCACGATTTTGTTCATTGGATCGGCAATTCTGATAGTTACAAATTCAATGGTCAGACGTTCAATTGCGCGGGATATTATGTCTTTGTAGTGCCCGGTGGCACTATTAGTTATTTTCGAAAAACTGTTATTTTAACAATTAATTAAGACGACCGGGAATTTAGTAAGACCACCGAGAAGTCGATTCGCTGAATTCAGTAAAGTCATCGATGGCTAAACAGTCGTAAAACACAAAACAGAACACAGTGCAGAACACAAAGCACACCTACAGATTGTGGAGAGTATAAGCACCTAGGAATTTCGGATTTCCGAAACTACCATGCCAAACCCGGAAGAAAGTCTTTTCCTTGACGCTCCAATCGCGCGGATAAGAGTGATTGCCTATGGTCAGCTAATGTTAAACTTTAAGATTGAAAAGTTCTAAAATTACAGGAATCTATGATTATCACAATTCTAAACTTCGGGTTTCAGTATCTATCTGAACATGCGAAAACTCTGGTTCCAAGAAACTCAGATTGGAAAATTTTAAGATTGCGAGCTTCCAAAATTGTAAATCATAAGTTCAAAAATTTCATATTTAATTTAGTCTCAAATTCGTAGAAAGCTAGAACTTGTGACTGAAATTTCAGGATTTTAAGATTCCAAACTTTACAGTTGCATAGATTACAAGACGATCCCGAATTTCAAAGATTTCAAGATTTTACGTTTTTAAATTTAAATTCTGCTATAAAATTCTAACAACCGATTTTATAATAATTTTTTTTTTCATCCCCTAGCCGAATGTACTGTCTTCCCGGCCGCATTTCGCTCCGAAAACAGTGGTTTTTGCGGCCCGCTGGGGGATGAAGGAAAATCGCATACGACACACAACCAGAAAGTTGGATGCTCTGGCGTGCGTGATATAAAACCTCGGCTTCGCCTCGGTCTTTATATAACATACAGCAGGAAATCCTACTTTCCGGGCCTTGGGTCGTAATATAATAATAATGTAATTATGACATTGCCAAGACTGAAATGGTTTAGAATAATGCTTAATTATATATTATTTACTTAATCCTTTCTCTTTCAACTTGCCTTCCTAAAATAAAAGAAAAAATATCATTAAAAAAACTAGGACGAATGTATGTATAATAATAAAAAATAAAAAAGTTAGAATAAGGGAGGAGGTATTACTGATCAAAGGATAACGAAAATAAGAGCTAATAACGAAATGCGAAAGGTAAGGTAAGAACCGAAAAAGATTAAATCAAACCAAGAAAGGCCCAAAAAAGACAAAAGTTCTGGATTCCAAGAAGCTTATGGCTTAAAATTTTAGGACCCTTAGAATTCGAAGATTTTCAGATTCCAAAATGCTAGAAGTGATAAGTTATATTAACAAATTGAAAACTATAGGATTTTTGTAATTTTAAGAGTTTTAATATATAACGACCCAAGGCCAGAAAGTTGGATTTCCTGGCGTGCTTCCTGGCGTGCGTGTTATCCAACTTTCTGGCCGCGTATCTTTCTTCATCCTCTGGTCGAAAGTTGGTCTTCCCGGGCGCGTTTCGCACGAGGAATAGCCGGTTTTGTTGTTTTGTTTGTTTTGGCAGCTCGTCCCACTTTTGCAACCGAGGCGAAAGCCGTAGTTCCCGGAGCGAAATGCGGCCGGGAATACCGTGCAAATGTCACAAATGTCAAATGTGTGATATATCATGCAATCGAACCTTAAAAATCTGATAAGCTCGCTCACATGTGATTGTAAACGACATAATATGTTTTGAAAACATTTGTACTTTCAGGCTTTTATGACTTTAAAATTAGAAAATGCTAAAATGTTACCGATAGAATATAGAATGTTAATTCTTTTTTTTTTAAATACTTAGATTAAAGAAAAATCTTAGGGAAACGTGGAGAGATGGAATGCGAAGACAAACATTAAATCTTAAAAAAAAATTAAATATCACGTCGTTAATTCGCTTTCTATTCCTTTATTGCTGTTTAATTCTTCCGCGGGTAAGGTAATAGGGTCAAGGTTTCTTTGTCAGTACATTGGAACAAAAACACTGGTCCAGCTGTCTAAAACGTCAAAGATCTATTTTATTACTCCAGACCGGATAAAGACCTGATCGAAGTATCTGAAATATATATGCAAAGTTGTGTTTACCATGTTAACACTATATGGGGTACCGAGTAAAATTTTGTAACATTGAGGCACTGAAATTTTGTTCTTTCAGTCTTCCACTCTCTTCGATTCTTCTTTCTCATTCGTTCGATTTCTTAAAAGAATATCTGTATACCCATCAGCGGCCATCACGAAGATTTAGTGTACACCCAACAGCGTGACTGCGGGAACAGAACACTTTAATCTGGAACGATGCCTACTCGACTATAATAATTATGGCATTTTCGTTTAGAGGACCGTTACCGTTGCGGTCTACCTACATCAAACAAGAAATTTCCATGAAGAATGAATTATATTAAAAAGTGCTTCATATATACTTTTTATGTTTGAGTGTCATCTATACAGCTGAAGCTGTACTTTCGGAGAAAACCTTGAATGGCATCATTCCCATTCCGAAAACGTGAAATGAATTACAAGATTATCTCGGAAAGTACTCAAGGAGACTTAAGTAATGTCTGTCACTTTGGTGCGTGAAGAAGGTTACAATAATAATAAATCATCGGGCACATTTGGAAAATTTGAGCTGATAGTGGAGGGTAGCGTTTTTATTAAAAAATATTCCAACTCTCAAGAGAACAGTGAAGAAATATTTATATTTAAGTAAAAACGGCAACAGTGTAGACCAGTTTTCAAGTCCAGTATGATCAATATTTTCAAACTTGTTTTTTAAGCTTTATCGATAATAAATTGTCTTTTTTAAGGATCACTATAAATTAAATGGACTTACTAATTTTGACCAGAAATGTGATATGATGTCATTGTACAATCATTCCTTTATATTATAACAAGAATATTTTTCTACCTGTTTTGAATAATTTGAATTTTTCTTCAGTGATGATTTAACGAAACAGTCATTGCATCCTGCATAGTTTTTTCATTTGAAAGTTGTCCCCAATTGCAACTGATTGTTCTTCTGGAAGGTTCGTCAACCGGTTTTGAAAATTTATTTGTGTATCCAACGTTATATTTTATTATTTTTCGAGATACTTTCTTTTATGCTTTCAGACTTTGTGTCGGTTTTTCGATTTTGGATCTTATGAAACGATAAGCTATTTCCACAGTGCTTAATGATGTTATAAATTGTTAGAGTTGGCACATTTTCCATTCGGTCGGGCAACCCAAACAAAACATATAGATAAATGATCACTGCCTGTTATGACATGTCATGGCAGCAGAAATGGAAAGAGCAGGTGCCATTGAACCTGACAGAGCTCTTCATTTTCTAAGACAGTAGATTTCCTTATGATTAAGATATATCGCCCGTTTTGAACTTTTTTGCTTTTCTTCAATGAGTGATTGAGTCAAAGAGTCGAGATGAATAAAGTGAGGTCACTCTAAAGAGAAGAAGCAATAAAATTCATACAACTGTAATTATGTACTATAGGTTTTTTTTTCGAAAACGACGGCTCATGTGTCGTCAATGCCCACAAGAGCACATTTATTTACATTGATATTTTCGTAAATATTCTTCTAGTTGTCCTATAAATATGAGTGTTGAAATTTAAAATTGGTAAAACATAATCCGGGGATGTTGACAACTTGAAATTGGCAGAGGAGTAATAGAATACTGTTCTTTAAATACAAGTAAAGTTTCATAACGATAGCATAGATCTTTTCGGAGATATTCTTCTGGTTGTCTTATAAATGTGAGTGTTGAAATTTAAAATTCGTAAAAACTAAACGAGGGAAGTTGGCAACTTGAAATTGGCAGAGGAGTAATAGAATAGTGTTCTTTAAATAAAAATAAAATTTCATAACAATAGCATAGATCGTTTCGGAGATATTCTTCTGGTTGTCTTATAAATGTGAGTGTTGAAATTTAAAATTGGTAAAAAATAAACGAGGGAAGTTGGCATCTTGAAATTGGCAGAGGAGTAATAGAATAGTGGTCTTTAAATAAAAATAAAATTTCATAACGATAGCATAGATCTTTTCGGAGATATTCTTCTGGATATCTTATAAATGTGAGTGTTGAAATTTAAAATTGGTAAAAAATAAACGAGGGAAGTTGGCAACTTGAAATTGGCAGAGGAGTAATAGAATTGTATTCTTTAAATAAAAATAAAATTTCATAACGATTGCATAGATCTTTTCGGAGATATTCTTCTGGTTGTCTTATAAATGTGAGTGTTGAATTTAAAATTGGTAAAAAATAAACGAGGGAAGTTGGCAACTTGAAATTGGTAGAGGAGTAATAGAATAGTGTTCTTTAAATAAAAATAAAATTTCATAACGATAGCATAGATCTTTTCGGAGATATTCTTCTGGTTGTCTTATAAATGTGAGTGTTGAAATTTAAAATTGGTAAAAAATAAACGAGGGAAGTTGGCAACTTGAAATTGGCAGAGGAGTAATAGAATAGTGTTCTTTAAATAAAAATAAAATTTCATAACGATAGCATAGATCTTTTCGGAGATATTCTTCTGGTTGTCTTATAAATGTGAGTGTTGAAATTTAAAATTGGTAAAAAATAAACGAGGGAAGTTGGCAACTTGAAATTGGCAGAGGAGTAATAGAATAGTGTTCTTTAAATAAAAATAAAATTTCATAACGATAGCATAGATCTTTTCGGAGATATTCTTCCGGTTGTCTTATAAATGTGAGTGTTGAAATTTAAAATTGGTAAAAAATAAACGAGGGAAGTTGGCAACTTGAAATTGGCAGAGGAGTAATAGAATAGTGTTCTTTAAATAAAAATAAAATTTCATAACGATAGCATAGATCTTTTCGGAGATATTCTTCTGGTTGTCTTACAAATGTGGGTGTTGAAATTTAAAATTGGTAAAAAATAAACGAGGGAAGTTGGCAACTTGAAATTGGCAGAGGAGTAATAGAATTGTATTCTTTAAATAAAAATAAAATTTCATAACGATAGCATAGATCTTTTCGGAGATATTCTTCTGGTTGTCTTATAAATATGAGTGTTGAAATTTAAAATTGGTAAAAAATAAACCGGGGAAGTTGGCAACTTGAAATTGGTAGAGGAGTAATAGAATGGTGTTCTTTAAATAAAAATAAAATTTCATAACGATAGCATAGATCTTTTCGGACATATTCTTCTGGTTGTGTTATAAATGTGAGTGTTGAAATTTAAAATTGGTAAAAAATAAACGAGGGAAGTTGGCAACTTGAAATTGGCAGAGGAGTAATAGAATTGTATTCTTTAATTAAAAATAAAATTTCATAACGATAGCATAGATCTTTTCGGAGATATTCTTCTGGTTGTCTTATAAATGTGAGTGTTGAATTTAAAATTGGTAAAAAATAAACGAGGGAAGTTGGCAACTTGAAATTGGTAGAGGAGTAATAGAATAGTGTTCTTTAAATAAAAATAAAATTTCATAACGATAGCATAGATCTTTTCGGAGATATTCTTCTGGTTGTCTTATAAATGTGAGTGTTGAAATTTAAAATTGGTAAAAAATAAACGAGGGAAGTTGGCAACTTGAAATTGGCAGAGGAGTAATAGAATAGTGGTCTTTAAATAAAAATTAAATTTCATAACGATAGCATAGATCTTTTCGGAGATATTCTTCTGGTTGTCTTATAAATGTGAGTGTTGAAATTTAAAATTCGTAAAAAATAAACGAGGGAAGTTGGCAACTTGAAATTGGCAGAGGAGTAATAGAATAGTGTTCTTTAAATACAAGTAAAATTTCATAACGATACCATTGATATTTTCGGAAATATTCTTCTAGTTGTCTTATAAATGTGAGTGTTGAAAGTTAAAATTGGTAAAACATAAACGAGGGAAGTTGGCAACTTGAAATTGGCAGAGGAGTAATAGAATTGTGTTCTTTAAATAAAAATAAAATTTCATAACGATAGAATAGATCTTTTCGGAGATATTCTTCTGGTTGTCTTATAAATGTGAGTGTTGAAATTTAAAATTCGTAAAAAATAAACGAGGGAAGTTGGCAACTTGAAATTGGCAGAGGAGTAATAGAATAGTGTTCTTTAAATACGAGTAAAATTTCATAACGATACCATTGATATTTTCGGAAATATTCTTCTAGTTGTCTTATAAATGTGAGTGTTGAAAGTTAAAATTGGTAAAAAATAAACGAGGGAAGTTGGCAACTCGAAATTGGCAGAGGAGTAATAGAATTGTGTTCTTTAAATAAAAATAAAATTTCCTAACGATAGCATAGATCTTTTCGGAGATATTCTTCTGGTTGTCTTATAAGTGTGAGTGTTGAAATTTAAAATTGGTAAAAAATAAACGAGGGAAGTTGGCAACTTGCAATTGGCAGAGGAGTAATAGAATACTGCTCTTTAAATACAAGTAAAATTTCATAACGATAGCATTGATATTTTCGGAATTATTCTTCTGGTTGTCTTAAATAACAGTTTTGTTCGGACGTAAATGCGAGTGTTGAAATTAAAAATTCGTAAAAAATAAACGGGGGAAGTTGGCAACTTGAAACTGGCAGATAAGTAATAGAATAGTGTTCTTTAAATACGAGTAAAATTTCATAACGATACCATTGATATTTTCGGAAATATTCTTCCAGTTGTCTTATAAATGTGAGTGTTGAAATTTAAAATTGGTAAAACATAATCCGGGGATGTTGACAACTTGAAATTGGCAGATTAGTAATAGAATGCTGTTCTTTAAATACAAGTAAAATTTCATAACGATAGTATAGATCTTTTCGGAGATATTCTTCTGGTTGTCTTATAAATGTGAGTGTTGAAATTTAAAATTGGTAAAGAATAAACGAGGGAAGTTGGCAACTTGAAACTGGCAGAGGAGTAATAGAATAGTGTTCTTTAAATACAAGTAAAATTTCAGAACGATACCATCTATTTTTTTGGAGATAATCTTCTAGTTGACTTATAAATGTGAGTGTTGAAATTTTAAATTGGTAAAAAATAAACGAAGGAAGTTGGCAACTTGAAATTGGCAGAGGAGTAACAGAATAGTGGTCTTTAAATACAAGTAAAATTTCATAACGATAGCATAGATCTTTTCGGAGATATTCTTCTGGTTGTCTTATAAATGTGAGTGTTGAAATTTAAAATTGGTAAAAAATAAAAGAGGGAAGTTGGCAACGTGAAATTGGCAGAGGAGTAATAGAATTGTGTTTTCTTTAAATAAAAATAAAATTTCATAACGATAGCATAGATCTTTTCGGAGATATTCTTCTGGTTGTCTTATAAATGTGAGTGTTGAAATTTAAAATTCGTAGAAAATAAACGAGGGAAGTTGGCAACTTGAAATTGGCAGAGGAGTAATAGAATAGTGTTGTTTAAATAAAAATAAAATTTCATAACAATAGCATAGATCTTTTCGGAGATATTCTTCTGGTTGTCTTATAAATGTGAGTGTTGAAATTTAAAATTGGTAAAAAATAAACGAGGGAAGTTGGCAACTTGAAATTGGCAGAGGAGTAATAGAATAGTGTTCTTTAAATAAAAATAAATTTTCATAACGATAGCATAGATCTTTTCGGAGATATTCTTCTGGTTATCTTATAAATATTAGTGTTGAAATTTAAAATTGGTAAGAAATAAAAGAGGGAAGTTGGCAACTTGAAACTGGCAGAGGAGTAATAGAATTGTATTCTTTAATTAAAAATAAAATTTCATAACGATAGCATAGATCTTTTCGGAGATATTCTTCTGGTTGTCTTATAAATGTGAGTGTTGAATTTAAAATTGGTAAAAAATAAACGAGGGAAGTTGGCAACTTGAAATTGGTAGAGGAGTAATAGAATAGTGTTCTTTAAATAAAAATAAAATTTCATAACGATAGCATAGATCTTTTCGCAGATATTCTTCTGGTTGTCTTATAAATGTGAGTGTTGAAATTTAAAATTCGTAAAAAATAAACGAGGGAAGTTGGCAACTTGAAATTAGCAGAGGAGTAATAGAATAGTGGTCTTTAAATAAAAATAAAATTTCATAACGATACCATTGATATTTTTGGAAATATTCTTCTAGTTGTCTTATAAGTGTAAGTGTTGAAATTTAAAATTGGTAAAAAATAAACGAGGGAAGTTGGCAACTTGAAATTGGCAGAGGAGTAATAGAATAGTGTTCTTTAAATACAAGTAAAATTTCATAACGATAGCATCGATAGTTTTGGAGATATTCTTCTAGTTGTCTTATAAATGTGAGTGTTGAAATTTAAAATTGGTAAAAAATAAACGAGGGAAGTTGGCATCTTGAAATTGGCAGAGGAGTAATAGAATAGTGGTCTTTAAATAAAAATAAAATTTCATAACGATAGCATAGATCTTTTCGGAGATATTCTTCTGGATATCTTATAAATGTGAGTGTTGAAATTTAAAATTGGTAAAAAATAAACGAGGGAAGTTGGCAACTTGAAATTGGCAGAGGAGTAATAGAATTGTATTCTTTAAATAAAAATAAAATTTCATAACGATTGCATAGATCTTTTCGGAGATATTCTTCTGGTTGTCTTATAAATGTGAGTGTTGAATTTAAAATTGGTAAAAAATAAACGAGGGAAGTTGGCAACTTGAAATTGGTAGAGGAGTAATAGAATAGTGTTCTTTAAATAAAAATAAAATTTCATAACGATAGCATAGATCTTTTCGGAGATATTCTTCTGGTTGTCTTATAAATGTGAGTGTTGAAATTTAAAATTGGTAAAAAATAAACGAGGGAAGTTGGCAACTTGAAATTGGTAGAGGAGTAATAGAATAGTGTTCTTTAAATAAAAATAAAATTTCATAACGATAGCATAGATCTTTTCGCAGATATTCTTCTGGTTGTCTTATAAATGTGAGTGTTGAAATTTAAAATTCGTAAAAACTAAACGAGGGAAGTTGGCAACTTGAAATTGGCAGAGGAGTAATAGAATTGTATTCTTTAAATAAAAATAAAATTTCATAACGATTGCATAGATCTTTTCGGAGATATTCTTCTGGTTGTCTTATAAATGTGAGTGTTGAATTTAAAATTGGTAAAAAATAAACGAGGGAAGTTGGCAACTTGAAATTGGTAGAGGAGTAATAGAATAGTGTTCTTTAAATAAAAATAAAATTTCATAACGATAGCATAGATCTTTTCGCAGATATTCTTCTGGTTGTCTTATAAATGTGAGTGTTGAAATTTAAAATTCGTAAAAAATAAACGAGGGAAGTTGGCAACTTGAAATTGGCAGAGGAGTAATAGAATAGTGGTCTTTAAATAAAAATAAAATTTCATAACGATACCATTGATATTTTTGGAAATATTCTTCTAGTTGTCTTATAAGTGTAAGTGTTGAAATTTAAAATTGGTAAAAAATAAACGAGGGAAGTTGGCAACTTGAAATTGGCAGAGGAGTAATAGAATAGTGTTGTTTAAATACAAGTAAAATTTCATAACGATAGCATCGATAGTTTTGGAGATATTCTTCTAGTTGTCTTATAAATGTGAGTGTTGAAATTTAAAATTGGTAAAAAATAAACGAGGGAAGTTGGCATCTTGAAATTGGCAGAGGAGTAATAGAATAGTGGTCTTTAAATAAAAATAAAATTTCATAACGATAGCATAGATCTTTTCGGAGATATTCTTCTGGATATCTTATAAATGTGAGTGTTGAAATTTAAAATTGGTAAAAAATAAACGAGGGAAGTTGGCAACTTGAAATTGGCAGAGGAGTAATAGAATTGTATTCTTTAAATAAAAATAAAATTTCATAACGATTGCATAGATCTTTTCGGAGATATTCTTCTGGTTGTCTTATAAATGTGAGTGTTGAATTTAAAATTGGTAAAAAATAAACGAGGGAAGTTGGCAACTTGAAATTGGTAGAGGAGTAATAGAATAGTGTTCTTTAAATAAAAATAAAATTTCATAACGATAGCATAGATCTTTTCGCAGATATTCTTCTGGTTGTCTTATAAATGTGAGTGTTGAAATTTAAAATTCGTAAAAAATAAACGAGGGAAGTTGGCAACTTGAAATTGGCAGAGGAGTAATAGAATAGTGGTCTTTAAATAAAAATAAAATTTCATAACGATACCATTGATATTTTTGGAAATATTCTTCTGGTTGTCTTATAAGTGTAAGTGTTGAAATTTAAAATTGGTAAAAAATAAACGAGGGAAGTTGGCAACTTGAAATTGGCAGAGGAGTAATAGAATAGTGTTCTTTAAATACAAGTAAAATTTCATAACGATAGCATCGATAGTTTTGGAGATATTCTTCTAGTTGTCTTATAAATGTGAGTGTTGAAATTTAAAATTGGTAAAAAATAAACGAGGGAAGTTGGCATCTTGAAATTGGCAGAGGAGTAATAGAATAGTGGTCTTTAAATAAAAATAAAATTTCATAACGATAGCATAGATCTTTTCGGAGATATTCTTCTGGATATCTTATAAATGTGAGTGTTGAAATTTAAAATTGGTAAAAAATAAACGAGGGAAGTTGGCAACTTGAAATTGGCAGAGGAGTAATAGAATTGTATTCTTTAAATAAAAATAAAATTTCATAACGATTGCATAGATCTTTTCGGAGATATTCTTCTGGTTGTCTTATAAATGTGAGTGTTGAATTTAAAATTGGTAAAAAATAAACGAGGGAAGTTGGCAACTTGAAATTGGTAGAGGAGTAATAGAATAGTGTTCTTTAAATAAAAATAAAATTTCATAACGATAGCATAGATCTTTTCGGAGATATTCTTCTGGTTGTCTTATAAATGTGAGTGTTGAAATTTAAAATTGGTAAAAAATAAACGAGGGAAGTTGGCAACTTGAAATTGGTAGAGGAGTAATAGAATAGTGTTCTTTAAATAAAAATAAAATTTCATAACGATAGCATAGATCTTTTCGCAGATATTCTTCTGGTTGTCTTATAAATGTGAGTGTTGAAATTTAAAATTCGTAAAAACTAAACGAGGGAAGTTGGCAACTTGAAATTGGCAGAGGAGTAATAGAATTGTATTCTTTAAATAAAAATAAAATTTCATAACGATTGCATAGATCTTTTCGGAGATATTCTTCTGGTTGTCTTATAAATGTGAGTGTTGAATTTAAAATTGGTAAAAAATAAACGAGGGAAGTTGGCAACTTGAAATTGGTAGAGGAGTAATAGAATAGTGTTCTTTAAATAAAAATAAAATTTCATAACGATAGCATAGATCTTTTCGCAGATATTCTTCTGGTTGTCTTATAAATGTGAGTGTTGAAATTTAAAATTCGTAAAAAATAAACGAGGGAAGTTGGCAACTTGAAATTGGCAGAGGAGTAATAGAATAGTGGTCTTTAAATAAAAATAAAATTTCATAACGATACCATTGATATTTTTGGAAATATTCTTCTAGTTGTCTTATAAGTGTAAGTGTTGAAATTTAAAATTGGTAAAAAATAAACGAGGGAAGTTGGCAACTTGAAATTGGCAGAGGAGTAATAGAATAGTGTTGTTTAAATACAAGTAAAATTTCATAACGATAGCATCGATAGTTTTGGAGATATTCTTCTAGTTGTCTTATAAATGTGAGTGTTGAAATTTAAAATTGGTAAAAAATAAACGAGGGAAGTTGGCATCTTGAAATTGGCAGAGGAGTAATAGAATAGTGGTCTTTAAATAAAAATAAAATTTCATAACGATAGCATAGATCTTTTCGGAGATATTCTTCTGGATATCTTATAAATGTGAGTGTTGAAATTTAAAATTGGTAAAAAATAAACGAGGGAAGTTGGCAACTTGAAATTGGTAGAGGAGTAATAGAATAGTGTTCTTTAAATAAAAATAAAATTTCATAACGATTGCATAGATCTTTTCGGAGATATTCTTCTGGTTGTCTTATAAATGTGAGTGTTGAATTTAAAATTGGTAAAAAATAAACGAGGGAAGTTGGCAACTTGAAATTGGTAGAGGAGTAATAGAATAGTGTTCTTTAAATAAAAATAAAATTTCATAACGATAGCATAGATCTTTTCGGAGATATTCTTCTGGTTGTCT
The DNA here is from genome assembly GCA_963583935.1 of Diaperis boleti. NCBI lineage: Eukaryota > Metazoa > Arthropoda > Insecta > Coleoptera > Tenebrionidae > Diaperis > Diaperis boleti. The sequence goes on from OY757242.1 coordinate 15,105,059, forward strand.
TATAAATGTGAGTGTTGAAATTTAAAATTGGTAAAAAATAAACGAGGGAAGTTGGCAACTTGAAATTGGTAGAGGAGTAATAGAATAGTGTTCTTTAAATAAAAATAAAATTTCATAACGATAGCATAGATCTTTTCGCAGATATTCTTCTGGTTGTCTTATAAATGTGAGTGTTGAAATTTAAAATTTGTAAAAACTAAACGAGGGAAGTTGGCAACTTGAAATTGGCAGAGGAGTAATAGAATAGTGTTCTTTAAATAAAAATAAAATTTCATAACAATAGCATAGATCTTTTCGGAGATATTCTTCTGGTTGTCTTATAAATGTGAGTGTTGAAATTTAAAATTGGTAAAAAGTAAACGAGGGAAGTTGGCAACTTGAAATTGGCAGAGGAGTAATAGAATAGTGTTCTTTAAATAAAAATAAAATTTTATAACGATCGCATAGATCTTTTCGGAGATATTCTTCTGGTTGTCTTATAAATGTGAGTGTTGAATTTAAAATTGGTAAAAAATAAACGAGGGAAGTTGGCAACTTGAAATTGGTAGAGGAGTAATAGAATAGTGTTCTTTAAATAAAAATAAAATTTCATAACGATAGCATAGATCTTTTCGCAGATATTCTTCTGGTTGTCTTATAAATGTGAGTGTTGAAATTTAAAATTCGTAAAAACTAAACGAGGGAAGTTGGCAACTTGAAATTGGCAGAGGAGTAATAGAATAGTGTTCTTTAAATAAAAATAAAATTTCATAACAATAGCATAGATCGTTTCGGAGATATTCTTCTGGTTGTCTTATAAATGTGAGTGTTGAAATTTAAAATTGGTAAAAAGTAAACGAGGGAAGTTGGCAACTTGAAATTGGCAGAGGAGTAATAGAATAGTGTTCTTTAAATAAAAATAAAATTTCATAACGATCGCATAGATCTTTTCGGAGATATTCTTCTGGTTGTCTTATAAATGGGAGTGTTGAATTTAAAATTGGTAAAAAATAAACGAGGGAAGTTGGCAACTTGAAATTGGTAGAGGAGTAATAGAATACTGTTCTTTAAATACAAGTAAAATTTCATAACGATAGCATAGATCTTTTCGGAGATATTCTTCTGGCTGTCTTATAAATGTGAGTGTTGAAATTTAAAATTGGTAAAAAATAAACGAGGGAAGTTGGCATCTTGAAATTGGCAGAGGAGTAATAGAATAGTGGTCTTTAAATAAAAATAAAATTTCATAACGATAGCATAGATCTTTTCGGAGATATTCTTCTGGTTGTCTTATAAATATGAGTGTTGAAATTTAAAATTGGTAAAAAATAAACCGGGGAAGTTGGCAACTTGAAATTGGTAGAGGAGTAATAGAATAGTGTTCTTTAAATAAAAATAAAATTTCATAACGATGGCATAGATCTTTTCGGAGATATTCTTCTGGATATCTTATAAATGTGAGTGTTGAAATTTAAAATTCGTAAAAAATAAAAGAGGGAAGTTGGCAACTTGAAATTGGCAGAGGAGTAATAGAATTGTATTCTTTAAATAAAAATAAAATTTCATAACGATTGCATAGATCTTTTCGGAGATATTCTTCTGGTTGTCTTATAAATGTGAGTGTTGAATTTAAAATTGGTAAAAAGTAAACGAGGGAAGTTGGCAACTTGAAATTGGTAGAGGAGTAATAGAATAGTGTTCTTTAAATAAAAATAAAATTTCATAACGATAGCATAGATCTTTTCGGAGATATTCTTCTGGTTGTCTTATAAATGTGAGTGTTGAAATTTAAAATTGGTAAAAAATAAACGAGGGAAGTTGGCAACTTGAAATTGGTAGAGGAGTAATAGAATAGTGTTCTTTAAATAAAAATAAAATTTCATAACGATCGCATAGATCTTTTCGGAGATATTCTTCTGGTTGTCTTATAAATGGGAGTGTTGAATTTAAAATTGGTAAAAAATAAACGAGGGAAGTTGGCAACTTGAAATTGGCAGAGGAGTAATAGAATAGTGTTCTTTAAATACAAGTGAAATTTCATAACGATAGCATCGATAGTTTTGGAGATATTCTTCTAGTTGTCTTATAAATATGAGTGTTGAAATTTAAAATTGGTAAAAACTAAACGAGGGAAGTTGGCAACTTGAAATTGGCAGAGGAGTAATAGAATAGTGTTCTTTAAATAAAAATAAAATTTCATAACAATAGCATAGATCTTTTCGGAGATATTCTTCTGGTTGTCTTATAAATGTGAGTGTTGAAATTTAAAATTGGTAAAAAATAAAAGAGGGAAGTTGGCAACGTGAAATTGGCAGAGGAGTAATAGAATTGTGTTCTTTAAATAAAAATAAAATTTCATAACGATAGCATAGATCTTTTCGGAGATATTCTTCTGGTTGTCTTATAAATGTGAGTGTTGAAATTTAAAATTCGTAGAAAATAAACGAGGGAAGTTGGCAACTTGAAATTGGCAGAGGAGTAATAGAATAGTGTTGTTTAAATAAAAATAAAATTTCATAACAATAGCATAGATCTTTTCGGAGATATTCTTCTGGTTGTCTTATAAATGTGAGTGTTGAAATTTAAAATTGGTAAAAAATAAACGAGGGAAGTTGGCAACTTGAAATTGGCAGAGGAGTAATAGAATAGTGTTCTTTAAATAAAAATAAATTTTCATAACGATAGCATAGATCTTTTCGGAGATATTCTTCTGGTTATCTTATAAATATTAGTGTTGAAATTTAAAATTGGTAAGAAATAAAAGAGGGAAGTTGGCAACTTGAAATTGGCAGAGGAGTAATAGAATAGTGTTCTTTAAATAAAAATAAAATTTCATAACGATAGCATAGATCTTTTCGGAGATATTCTTCTTGTTATCTTATAAATGTGAGTGTTGAAATTTAAAATTGGTAAAAAATAAACGAGGGAAGTTGGCAACTTGAAATTGGCAGAGGAGTAATAGAATAGTGTTCTTTAAATGCCCACGTCGCTTCTTTATACTGTCTTCTTCGCTTGAATGTAAAAATGCAATATCACTGTTTGGTCTAGTGTGATTTAAAAGTCTGCAAAATGCCCCGTCCGTCCTCGAACAGCTGCATCGCTCTTTAAATCCTGCCTTTTTCGTCCATTAAATTGGGGTTATTCAACTTCGCTGTTGTTTTCCACGTGCTCACTTCTCTTTGCGGTTGTAATTTGTTTCATTAGACGTTGACTTTACGATCGTAACACTTTTTATCCTTACATCACACGTGCTGTTCCCAAGACCTCAAAGGCCGTTCGCAGCGACATCGCAGTGAGCGTTGAAATAAATTTCAAAGTAAACAAACCACCTGCAACCGGCGGCTCTGTGTGTCCGCAACATTTGCCGATGTATTTACCGATGGCTCTCGAAAGAATCGTGTAAAGCCAAGGTTATCCAGGAGTGAAATCATTTGTCCGGAGGCCATATTCCTCTAATTCGTTACACAAATATTGCCTCACAAACAAAAACACGCCGAATTTTTTAACGAATTAATTCCTTGTTGTTACCAGCCCATCAAAGGAACGCTTCAGTTCCCAAAACACCTCCAACCATTTTCACTTTTGATGTAGTTCACTAGGATGATTGGGTTAGTGGGGCGAGAGGTGTTCCTTGGTCAACTTTTATTAGTGCAGACGGTTTGACTCTTATTTTCGTTTGGTATCGTGGTGACCCACAGATGGAGTGCGAAGTTTCTTCTTGAGTTAACTATTTGGTCATTAATATTATATTAAATACAACACGCACAACGACGTAACGAATCGTGACTCCATTCCACGCTGCTTGACTTCTATTTTCTCAGCATCGACCTGTTCTACAAAGAAGTAAAAAAGCTGTGCTTTCAATTCTTGAGATTGGATTGTCTTAAGCTGGGTTGTGGTCATCCCAAAATGACGGTGTAGGCGCTCTAGATGTAAATCCTCCAGTGTCGTTCGTTGACGAATAGTGAAAGTGCGTAAAAAGTTATCCCGTTCCCACGACGTGCCACCACTTCCGCAAAAGAAAATATGTTTTATAACGGCATCGTAGGTACCCGAGCCGCCACTGCCGGCTTGGCGGTAGTTTTAATCTTTGACGACGACCCGTAATTATAATCTCGGAGTGGATCCCTCGAGACAGGACTGAGCGACCGGAGTTAATGTTCGAGGTTAAGTAAAAGATGTGGTCGAGACGACGACAAGAAATCGCAGCTCGTTTATGGAATGAAACTCAAGGGCGGCGAGAACTTAGGCATTTAATTTTTTTTTGGAATATTGTTTCTAGTATTTTTTAAACTACTGTCTCGACCTTGGGTATTCATCGAGAGAACCGTTTGGAAAGTACATATTAATTTGGAGGTGTTATTTCTTATTATTTGGCATGGAGGAGCGGTTTCAAGCCTATTTTCAACTGTGAACGAAAGTTACGAACCATCCATATTATATATTCGCGGACGGAAAATATTGGACGTCGTTTTCCTGTAATTTTCATGTTGTGTATACTTCATTGACAATCACTTGTCAAACTGTTCGATTCAAACCTCAAAAATGACAAAAGAAAAAAAGAAGGCTATAATACATACTTAAGCTTGATCCATACCATCGGTTCGGTGACGCTCCGGTCACGCTCCAGTCACGATCCAGTAAATTGGTCTACCACTCACACTGTACGATCTGCCAACGGTCTTGTTTCGGTTACATTTGAGGAGCCTACTTTGCGTCGGTAATTTTAATAAAAATTATTGTTGGTGTTTTAGGGGAAAAACTGATTAAAAAGTAGGTATCTACAACCAAAAGTGACCCAAACAATTTATTGTTGTTGATACTATTGAGAGTAATAATTGAAAAGTAACCTAAGTCACCTATGCTGTCTTATAAATACGCCTCTATGCTATGTTTTTCGTTAATGGTTGCTAATAATATTGACTTCTTCGATTCGCGTCATTGTATAAAAGCGAGCGAGTTGAGTTTTTATTTAACAACTAGCTGACCCGACAGACCTTGACCTGTCCAAATTTCAATAAATTTGTTTTTGGATAAATTGCGAACCAAAAGTAAAAACAAATGTTCTTTTATTTTAATTTAGGCTGGAATGCGTTTTTTCAAATGATTCTCCAGATCTTTCCGATTTTTTTTCAGTTATTTTCAACAGAAACTCTGAATCGCAAAAATTATTGTCGACAATATTTTGACCTCTCGTCCTATTTCCTATTTTAACCTCGATCAATTTACCGAACCGTTGCTGGAGGGCACCGGGTAGTCTGTAGGGTCTAATACAAAATACATTGAACAATATTTTACTGGACCGTAACTGGAGCGTGACCGGAGCGTCACCGAACCGATAGTATGAATCTAGCTTTAAAGAGTGTTTTACACTTTGTAATAGTGGAATGACATTGATATCCAAGATTTTCTGTCCGTGACTGTATTATAGTATGTACGTATATAAATTTTACCAAAGTAGGACAATCACAGGATTTAAGGAAAAGTATATGTAGAATTAGAAGCTGCCAAGTTAAAGACTAAGGACAAGGAGGAGAATCCGGGAAGTAAGAAAGGTCAAGCAAAAGCAGAAAACCAATTGAATCCTGGGAATCAAAATCCCTAGAATCAGGAGAAGCAAAAATTAAGAGAATGACAATCAAATACCATTAAATAAATTGGGAGGACGAAAAATATAGTCAGTAAGATCAGTTTTTGTACCTCGTTATACAGAGAGAGCGAAAACTAAATTTGTCAAAGGTGGTTTGGTTTCAAATTCAAATATGTACGTTAAACAATCCGTCAAAAAGATGCTTGAAAGAAATTGAGAAGAGTGATGAAGACCGAAAGAAACGGAAATACCACAGAGAGTCAGCGTAAACAAGGGAATCTATAGAATCGTCGATTCAAAATTAGAATAATGAGTCAGATCAAAAGCATTAATGAAGTTAAAATCTGGAGAATCAGGAGTCTCAAGAAAATTAATTCAATCAGGAGTCTCAAGAAAATTAATTTAATGGGGAAAATAGTGAATAGGAAAATCTAGAGAAACTATATATTTAAAAGAATTAGCAGAGTCGATATTAGGGGAATCAGGACGATCGATCAAATGGAAATATATTTTCTGGAAAATCAGAAGAAACTATACAATCAACAGGAATCAAAAAATCGGAAAGATGCGTAGAGTAAAAAATTAAGAGGAGAATCAATAAAACAATAAATTAATCGAATGATTTGAAAATCACAGGAGAATTAAGAATAGGCTAAAGAGAAACTAGAATCAGAAGTGTTTTAATTTTTTAGAATAGAAATTAATTAAAATAGGGAGCGTGTGACTGCAGTCCTGGTCAGGTCGCCAGTCTGGCGCCAATACACCTCTCGACCCTGTAGTTTTATTTGTTTGGGCTATTTTAATTGAAAACAGCATTTTATTTTCAACGGAACTTTTACTCGAGACCCCATCACCCTGCAGCTCCTCGAAATCTCCACGAGAGGAGCTGCAGCTCCTCGAAATCTCCACGAGAGGAGCCCCCTTCTCCACCACAGCGACGGAACGTCCATTTAGGCCCGAAGGTCCTCACCGAAGCCCTGGAAGCGCGCATCGGCTGGCGTCGTACTTTTACGCTAAATGACACTAAATAATTTTATCCAACACCTGTTTATTATGAAGTTATAATAATGCCGGTTTTGAATCTATTATGAGGTCTATAAGACACATGTGACTTATGAACCCATAATTCAACGGTTTTCTAATTTGTCACAGCAACCAGCTCATAAGCCAACAGTTTTGAACGGCAACATTTTTTGGGTTTTGATGTCTTAAGAACTGTTACAGAAGGAGGTGTTGGATAAAACTATGTATTACAAACGTGTCTTAACAGCAAATAAGTCACTTAAGAAAAAGCAAGCTCTCGTGGCTAAACATTTCTTTAGTGACTTATTTGCCTTATACGACACTTGTATAATAGATAGCTGTCTTTTTAAATTATCAAAGTAAGGAGATGCAATGAAGAGAAAGAGAAGAATCAATAAATAATTTAAAAATGGGAAAATAGTGAAAATTGAATTATTAATAAAATTAAAACAATAATTAAACTAAGAAGACAAAAATATGTAAAGTGCGGGCCAAAATAATCCGACACCTATAAACCGGGGCCTATTGCCGACAATTATCTTAACAATGAAGGACTACACCCAGCCATAAAATTTCGAGACCAAAATCCACCAATAAATAAGCCCCTCAAAGACGTTGCCGCTTCCTGTTGATTTATAACGCTGACCTTTCTCATTGTGCATCTAATTTGAGGCAATGGGCCCCGGTTTATGGCTGTTGGATTACTGTGGCTCGCACTTTACAAGTAATGAATGCCCTCCTAGATGATGAAAGATTTGGCAGAGTTTTTAATAATGTAACGAAAATAGTACCGACGCGCTCCGCTAATACTCCGGCAAGTTGCTGGTTGTATCTACGAGCGGCCGCACGACCACCCTGGACCAGGTGTTCATCCCACCTCGGTACCACGCCATAGAAGTGTCAGAAGTGCGTCATTGTCAGCGAGTGAGATTTCACGAGTTTACAATGACATTTCGGTCACGTGTAAGATACGACGTTTTATTTTACTAAAATAAGTTCTCGTGCTTCGTCATTTGAATGCCATTTTGTTATTGCAAAATTACGCGAAATGAATATACCACGGTGAGGGCGACCCTTAAATGACGGGAAATTTTAGTCAAACGGGGTAATTTTAAGTCGGCTAGAATCAATAACATCGAAAATACCAAATAATTCTGGAGCACACCACCTTATCTCTAGTTCGGGACGGAGAGTCGACAGAACATTTCCTCTTCACTACAGAGAGAGGCAACGACCTCCTCTCTGGGAGACGCTCAGCGCATCTCTCCGACTTCCATTCTGGCAGGTGTATACGGGGTGTTACACAATCATTTTCATCGAGTTAAGTTTGGAATTTGTTTACATGTAAATTTTTTCTATGCCGCTCTATTCTTTTTGAATTTGCCAATTTTGTCAGTAACGCATTGGTAGGCAAATGATAAACGCTGGTGCCACGGGGGTGACCTAACTTAATTCCGCCGCGGTGCTCTTCATTGACACGGTAAATCTAACCGGGTCCGGAAAACAAAGCGCACAGGATCCTTCATCGAATCGTTTCTCGATACATACCTACATCATCATAATTTAATAATATTCGAAGTGCATCTTGAATTTTGAGGTTATATAAAAAGTACAACTATTTTCGTAAAGCGGCATTTTTGATTTTAGATGGAATGCACTGGCGACTAGCTGGAAATCATTATGTAACACCACCTTGTATATCTGTCGTAGGCATATACTAAAACTAGGCTTTTTATAAAACGCCTAGGCTTTTTTAAAATGACTTGGCAGATTGTAAAACATTAATAGCTTTAGATATTTCAGGGGTTTTATAAAACGCCGTCATAGCTTTAGGCTTATTGTAAAAACACAATATGCCTAGCTTAAGTCCGGCTTATTATAAAATGCCTACTTGTTGTTTAAGCTTTAGTCAATATAATAATATTATTGAGTATTGGCAGTATAAATTATTTATTAGATTTTGTTTTATTTATTTTATTTAACAAAATAAAAGAATGGAAACCAGCCTCTTTACATTTTTTTTTTTAAATTAATGAAATAAAATAAATATAACAGAAATATAAGTATACATAAAAAAAACGCAAACAAGGCTCTAAACTGAAAAAAAAACATGGTAGCCAAAATATTTGAATACCTTTACTTAGTTACTTATTTTTGAATTTTAGAATATGCCTAAACAACAAGTAGGAATTTTATAATACACCTGACTTTAGCTAGTCATATTGTAAAATCATTGTGTTTTTTATAAAGGCATTTTATAAAGCGTCATTTGTTTTACAATTTGCCGAGTCATTTTGAAAAAGCCTTGGCGTTTTACAAAAAGCCTGGTTTTAGTATATGCCGACGACACATCCAGCATGCCGCGTTTACGTCCTCTGCTGGAGTAACTTGAATTTCGGTGAATTGCGGATTTTTTGGTAATTCTCAGGATTCCGTTGCAGCGGGCGTGCCGCCGGTAGAGCGTCAGGATCATCCGTATGTGCTCCAGGTCGAGGCGTATTGTAACGATGGAAATTACTTCAACAAAATTTATTTTGTCACTGTTACAGTAGGTACCATAGTATGATCCACGAAAGTGTTCATGAAGGGTACTGTTACGATCAAAATTGACGTAACTTTTTTGTCAAGGTTGAGGTGGGATCAACGTCACAAAAAGAGTACACTTTTATCCCACAAGGCCTATAATATAAATTTAACAATGCGAAGATGAAATTTAACAATATTAAAATACAAACGGCGATTTACGTGATGGTTAAACAATATAATATTAATGTAAAATGTAAAATGTGACAGAGTTTAAGATGACAAATGAACAAAGTATTTAAAAGTGAAAATGACCAAACTTAAGGTTATAAGTTGAAGAAGTTATTAAACCCAAGTTTATTAAATGTTCTTCTTATTACTTACTTAAACAATCGAACAAGCTCCGAATCCCTCAAACCCTTTGGTCCCTTAGTGACCTTAGTCTACAAATAACAGAAAAACTTCGCCCAATGGTATCGACGAAGATCTCAACGGATGAGGGAGGAAAAACGAAAGAAAAGCAGTCCTATAACCTGATGGATGCTGCCTAAATTGATTGGAGAAACAATATCCCTTTTTTTTGAGTTACAACCACGTATTTACGGCAAGGATCCGGCTATTACTGATTATAACCCCGTTACAGAAGCTCAAAATTGACGGCGATATCTCTTCCTGTGTCGCCCGCAACTGGACCGAGAAAACCGTACACCGTTCGCCTGGTTTTCATTCATATCGCCTGACCACGTTTTTCTCGCATATGAAGTGGCGCGCAGATTTTAAAATTGTAACAGTAAAAAAACAATTTTGTTTTTTGGAATGGGATATAGATTTCTCAAGTAACTGTAACAGTTTCGTGGAATGCACTTTTGAGAGTTGGCAGTCTCTTTTGTTATTCAGGCTTGGACCGAAAAATTATCTTGTTTGAGAGCTTTACTATCGTTTTGTTTTGCACATTTCAGTTAAAAATTTCGAACCTCAGATATTCTGGTTTATTTTTAACAATCTGTTTTGGAGGTCGATTGTAAAGTTTACATTACAATAGGACATTTGTTTCCACCATCACCCTGCTCACGACTGCAAAGGTGAGGGATCAGGGGAACCAGAAATTGTGCGATCGGATTTTTTAAATTCTTTTTTAGTAATTAAGTTTGGCAGTTGATGTCCCATCCGTCAAAATATTAATTACGGTGTAAAATGTCCGCAAAAGAACAACCGGTTTCCGACTTTCCACCGCCGCATGGGGCGGTTTCCAGCCCGCGAGTTTGCTTTGAGAGAATTTTCTGCAAGTTTCCGCATGATATTAAAGGATTCTAAGAGTGAATGTTCTTTCGGATGAGCGAGCCTTTTCAAGTGGCTAATAGCTACTTTGTACTAAATCTATTCATTTGGCGGAATAAATTTCCAGTTATCTTGGCTAGATTGTTAGAGGAGCAAAAATACTTCCTCGATCCGACGCCTGGGAGCACACCATCCGCAGAATCCGTGGCTTTTCTCATTATAAAAATAGCACTTCCACTCGAAGATCAACTCGGCGAACTGGGGCATCAATCGACGGCTCGATTATCCTAATGTTTTTCATTTTTAAACTCGACTCAATCAATTTACGTGGTTTATGCTCGGGCGTCTGTTGGTATTAATATTTTTGGCTCGGCTCCATGAGTTTTCAGGTGGTGGAGAGTATGGAAAGCTGGGTTGTTTGGGGGGGTCGAAGATGAAAATAAACTCGATTTTCACACAAGTGCTTTGGCTGCGGCATCGTTGTTCTGTGCCAAATTTTCCATCGATAAGTAATTCGCCGTAGCGCTAATTTCATTATGTCAAATTATGTCAGATTAACGCATAGCTGCAAAGAAGTGAACCCAAAATCACACTTCGAAATAGCCCTCCGTTCTGGTGTCATAAAGGACGATTAACGATGCAGCTTCACAGACGGGAGGACAGACTAATTGTCGGTTAATTTCGAACCCACAGTCTATACCACCACCGGGTGAAAAATTAATCGTTTATTATAATTTGTTGGTTTTATAGCGACGAGGGAACTTGGCCACGTTTCAAAGCACTGCTAACTAATGTGAGTTGCGGCAAATTTGTATAAAAGCATCAGGTAAGAGGTCGGGATGATTAATGCGAAAATTTGCGAAACGTTTTCTTGTCGTTCACCTTTCTAGATGGAATCTAATTCATCCTTTGGGAAAGACGTTTCGACCCGGCGAAAGAAAGGAGGGGTTTTTTCGTCGCTGACGGAGAATTATAAATAAACACGAGCTGATAAAACTGATTTATGTAAATTACGAGTTGGGAAGTCGCCAGAACGTCCATTTGTGGGCTGAAGATATCGTGTCGGGGGTTGTCGATCCGAAACTGAAATTACATAATCACGAGTTGTAATCTGGCGTTTTTACGTGTGGACGTCGTTAATATTTGTATACGATCCGTAATTAAGTTATGTACTTTTACGGCCGTCATTTGAATATTAAGCACCTGAATCTAGAAGTTAAAATACACATTTCAGTGGATTTATTCAAAGCTATCGAAATTAAAGTATCCATTTATCTGAGATCAAGTCGAAACTCAATTCACCGAATTGACGTAACTCGCCGATTATAAAATGGAGTATTTACGAGCGTACCGGCACACAATTTTTTATTGCAAAAATCAAGAGCGAAATCATTTTATAGTGTTATAAGTAATAAATGTGTGGCGGAACAAGTTTAACTGCACTGTTTATTCAGAGTTACAAGGCTTACCGTGAAGATTACTTGCACGAATTGGTAAGTGGTAGTGATATCTATGTATTATGAAACCCATTTAGTTGGGCATTTATTAATATGGTAATTGGGTAAAGTGTTTTTAGACAGTTTGTGCTAAGAACATTTTTCACCTTGACAATGACGTATTTGCGGTTTGAGGCCAATGATCTAAACCTGTACGTAATTCTATACAATCCAAAGTACGAATTTTTTGTTCTGGTACGTTTTTTTTTAAATATAGGTTTACACTAATAGATAGTTAAATTTTATTGAAGTTACAAACAAAATCTTTGCTTCTGAAGTTTTTCAGTCTTTTCAGTTATTTGGTCATCTTTCAGGTTCCTTAATAGCTCAGGTTTCTCAGTCTTAGGTATCCTGATTTTTCAGTCTCAGGTTCACTAATCTTTGAGGTTCCTCGTATTTCCAGGTTTCTCACTCTTAGATTCTTTGGTCTCTTCAGTATCCGAAGGTCCTTAGTTCCTGGAGTTCCCCAATCACTCAGATATCAAACGCCAAGATTTTTCACTGTCTCAGCCTTCACAGTCTCTTAGGTTTTGCTTAGACTCAGAAACGATTCTAAAATTTTTCAGTATTTTCCGTTACTTGGTCGTTAGTGTCCCCATGTGCTTCTCCTCAGTCTCTGAGCTTGCTCAGTCTCCCAGGTTTATCAGTCTTACATTGTTAGGTTCCTCAGCTTCCCAGGTTCCTTAGTAGCTCAGGCACCTCACAGTCCCTTAAGTTTCGTTTTGTTAGATTATTTTACGCTTTTTAGTTAGTTGTTATTTTTGGTGTCTCAGTTTTTCATACTCTTCGATTCTAAACTATTTAAGTCGGCCTAGTATCTCAGCTTCCTCAGTCTCTCGGGTTCCTCAGCTACTCAGGTTCTCCAGCCTCTCAGGTTCTTTAGTCGCTCAGGTTTGTTACTTGCAGTTTTTCAGACACCTCAATCGTCGAGATTCTTGAAGATGTCTCAGCTTCGCAGAACCTTCGATTTCAACTCTTTCGTTGCTTATCAGTTTGTATCCCTCAAGGTTCCTTAATGGCTCAGATTCCTCAGTTTCAGGTTCCCTAGTTTGTTAGTATCAGGTTCTTCAGTCTCATAGGTTCCTTATCCTTTGGGTTTCGTCACACTACGAGGATGCTCAATTTTAGATTCCTCGGTCTCTCAGATCCTCCAGAATCTCAGGTTCTTTAGTTTCAGTTGTCATTGGTGTTTCTAAAGTTTTCCAGTCTATTCCGTTAATTATCTGTTTAAATCCTTAAAAAAACCTCAGGTTCCTCAGTCGCAGGTTGGTTATTCAGTTTCTTCCGTTGGTTCTTTAGTACCTCGGCTTCCTCAGTATCAGGTTGTTCAGTCTCTGAGCTTCCCCAGACTCCCAGGTTCCTCAGGTTTAGACTCCTCGGTCTCTCAGGTTCTTTAGCCGCTCAGGTTTTCTAATCGCTGAGGTTTTTTAGTTTTTCAGACACCTCAATCGTCAAGATTCTTCAAGGTGTCTCAGCCTCTGAGGAGCTCTCATTTTTAAGTGTTTTACTCTTTTTTGTCACTTATTAGTTCAGATACCTCAGTCTTTTCAGGTTCCTTAATGGCTCAGATTCTTCAGTCTCAGGTTCTCTGGTTTGTCAGTGTCAGGTTCTTTGGACTCCCAGGTTTCTCATGTTTAAAATCCTCGGTCTTTCAGGTTCTTTCAGCTTCTCATGTTCTATACTCGCTCAGGTTCTTTAGTTTATCGGGTTTGTTTTCCCAATTTTTTTAGTCTCTCCTCAGTCTCTGAGCTTCCTCAGACTCCCAGGTTTATCAGTCTTACATTGTTAGGTTCCTCAGCTTCCCAGGTTCCTTAGTAGCTCAGGCACCTCAATCACCGACACTCGATAGTCTCGCAGTCTTCACAGTCCCTTAAGTTTCGTTTTCTTCGACTCTTTTTTCCGTCATTGTTAGTTTTTATTTTTGTTGTCTAAATTTTTAGTCTCCCTAGTACCTCAGCTTCCGCAGTTTCTGAACTTCCCCAGATTCCCAGGCTTCTAAGTTTTAGATTCCTCCGTCTCTCGGGTTCCTCAGTTGCTCAGGTTCTTCAGCTTATCAGGTTCTTCAGTTTAACAGATTGGTCAGTTTTTCAGACACCTCAATCGTCGAGATTCTTTAAGGTGTCTCAGCTTCGCAGAACCTTCGATTTTATATTTTTCGTCTCTTTCGTTACTTATCCGCTTAGATCCTTCAAGCTTTCTTAATGGCTCAGATTCCTCAGGTTCAGGTTCTTTGGTTTCTCAGTCTCAGGTTCTCTGGTTTGTCAGTAGCAGGTTCTTCAGTCTTACAGGTTCCTTATCCTTATCTTTTTAGTTTCTCAAATTTAGTTTCTTCAGTCTCTCAAGTTTTTTTAGTTTCAGTCTTTCAGTCTTCACGGTCTCTTAAGTTTCGCTTTCTTAGTCTCTTATTCGTTCTTTTCCGCTTTTCACCTGTAGTGTTTCTAAAGTTTTTCAGTCTCTTTCGTTACTGATTCGTTTAGATCCTTCAGTTTTTTTTAGATTTTTTAGTACCTCAGGTTCCTCAGTCGCAGTTTCGGTACTCTCCCAGGTTCTTCATTGTCAGGTTCCTCAGTCCTTTCAACACCTCAATTATCGAAATTCTTCAGTCTCTCAGCTTTCACAGTCTCGTAGGTTTTCGCTTCGATTCTAAACTTTTTCAGTCTCCCTAGTATCTCAGCTTCCTCAGTCTCTTGAGTTTCCCCAGGCTTCCAGGCTTCTGAGTTTTAGATTCCCCGGTCTCTCGGGTTCCTTAAGGCGAAACGCTCAGTCGCCTCAACTTTGGAACCGAATTACGGCTTTCATTGTTAGGCTATCTTAACGTATTTGGCATCAAAATTAGTAAAAAAAAACCTTCATCACGGCAAAACGTTGTTTGTTCAGAAAAAAAAAAAAAAAATTGCCAAAATGAGAAGCCAAAAATTTTTTTTTTTAACAAACGTGTTGGTGCTTGATTTTTAGTGATCTCTGTATTCGGTAAATGCAAGGTGTTTTTATAAATATTGAAAAATAAATTTGCAAATTGTCCCCAAAGTTTGCATCCTTCGATTCTAAAGGTTTTCAGTCTCTTCCGTTGCTTATCCGTTCAAGTCTCTCAGTTTCTTAGCTCAACTTCCTCAGACTCCCGGGTTATTCGTCTTACATTCTTCGGTCTCTCACGTTCTTCAGTTTCCCTGGTTCTACAATCATCAAGATTCTTCAGTCTCTCAGTGTTCACGATCCTAGAAGTTTCGCGATTTTAGTCTCTCATGCGTTCTTCTTGTCTCAGCCTCTCAGAAACTTCGATTCTAAAGTTTTTCAGTCTTTCCCGTTACTTATCCGTTTTTAGATTTTTTAGTACCTCAGGTTCCCCAGTCGCAGGTTCGTTACTCTCCCAGGTTCGTCAGTGTCAGGTTCCTCAGTCTCTTCGACCGAGATTCTTCAGTCTCTCAGCTTTCACAGTCTCTTAGCCATTCGCTTTCTTACACTCTTTTCAGCCCTTATCAGTCGTTTGGTGTTCCAATTTTTCATAATCTTCAGTCTCTTCTCTAGTACCTCGGCTTCCTCAGTCTCAGGTTCTTCAATCTCTTGAGCTTCCCCAGACTCCGAGGTTTTTCACTTTTAGATTCCTCGGTCTCTCAGGTTCTTCAGCCTCTCAGGTTTTATAGTCGCTTGAGGCTTTTTAGTTTATCAGGTTGGCCAGTTTTTCAGACACCTCAGGACCTTCCATTTTAAGTCTTTTAGTGTCTTTCGTCACTTTAGATACCTCAGTCGTTTCAGGTTCTTTAATCGCTCCGGATTCCTTTGTCTCTCAGTCTCAGGTTCCTCATTTTTCGAGTTTCCCCAGACTCCCAGGCTTTTCACTTTCAAAATCCTCGGTCTTTCAGGTTCCTCAGCCTTTCATGTCCTCTACTCGCTCAGGGTCTTTAGTTTATCAGGTTAGTCAGTTTTTCAGACACTCCAATCGTCGAGATTGTTCAAAATGTTTCAGCCTCCATTATATATTTTTTTTCTTTCTTTCGTTACTTATTAGTTTAGATCCCGCAGTACTATAATGGTTAAGATTTCTCAGTTTCAGGTTCCTTGGTCTCTCAGTCTCGGGTTTTCTGGTTAGTCAATGTCAGGTTTTTCAGTCTCACAGGTTCCTCATTCTTCGAGTTTCCTCAGACTTCCAGGCTTTTCAGTTTCAAAATCCTCGGTTTTTCAGGTTCTTCAGCCTTTCATGTCCTCTACTCGCTCAGGGTCTTTAGTTTATCAGGCTAGTCAGTTTTTCAGACACTCCAATCGTCGAGATTGTTCAAAATGTTTCAGCCTCCATTATATATTTTTTTACTTTCTTTCGTTACTTATTAGTTTAGATCCCGCAGTACTATAAGGTTCCTTAATGGTTAAGATTTCTCAGTTTCAGGTTCCTTGGTCTCTCAGCCTCGGGTTTCCTGGTTAGTCAGTGTCAGGTTTTTCAGTCTCACAGGTTCCTTATCTTTTGATTTTCCCCAGGTTTCCCAATCTTAAATGCCTCGGCCTCTCAGTCTCCTCAGTTTCTCAGGTTCTTCAATTTATCCTTACAGGTTTTCTCGGTCGTACATTCTTCGGGTTCTCACGTTCCTGAGCTTCCCCGGTTCACTAGTCTCTCAGGTTCTTTAGTTTCTACCATCATCAGTTTCTCAGCTTCCTCAGTCTCTTAGACACTTCAATAACCGATATTCTTCAGTCTCTCAGACTTCTTAAGCTGTTTGTTACTGTTCATGAAAGTCTTCTTGTGTGTATCCTTTTTCGGTAGGAGTTGGTGCGCATTTATGTCTTAATGATTGTAAAATTTCGTTTTTCTAAATTGCTGTTGTTAATAAGCCATTAACGCCTCCAAAATCTGGAATTTTTGTTTCCATTGGTAACACATACTGAATCCTGCACTGAACGAAATGTGTGATTTTGAGGTTATGTTCCATGTCAAGTTATATCAAGTATACGTCAGTTACAGAAAAATCAAAACTTAACGAAATTCCCTAAATTACCAAAATTGATTTTATTTGCAAAACAATTAAATCAAAATGCAAATTAGAAAAAATAACATGGAAAACTCGTTTTGTAAAACTCGTTCTTTACAGACACTCCTGTCTACGGCAGTCGTGCTGCAAACCTGAACTCGTGTCCTAATATAAGTTTTATAAAACTAGTGTTTCAATATTTTATTTAAAGCTTGCTTGTAATTACTCTCTTTCACGGCCTATTGTGTGCATTATTGCCACACCTCACTTTTTATCCATTTCGGTAGCTAAACGTTTTTTTTCAATTTCTCGCATAGTTGTTACATTTCAGCGACTCATGTGCAGTGTTTTTTTCGTTCACAATTTCAATCGTTTAGCTTTGTTGTTTTTGTGAACCTAAATAAGAGGTTTTTTGACACTTCGGTTAACACATTCCTTTTTGATGATAGATTTGTTAGCCCTATGCACAACCTTCCTCCTTTTTCAACCGGGCTTATGACCGTCCTTGGCGGAGTTCTCTTAGATTCTTAGGTGGTTCCGACTGTCAAAATTTTTGGTTCTCGGTTTCAGTAGTCTATAAGATTGCTCAGTCTTAGGTTCCTTTTCTTTAGTCTCGTGAGTTCCTCAATCTTTCAGACATCTCAATCGATGAGATTCTTTACTCTGTCACATGCTTTTTGGTCTCTCAATCTCATCAGGTGCCTTTGTGTCTCAGTTTCGGTTCTGCAGTCTCTGAGGTTTCTCGGTGTCCTCGGAGCTTCCTCAGACTCCCAGGTTTCTCAGTCCTAGATTTATCGGTCTCATAGGGCCCTTGCTCTTTCAGACATCTCAAGCATGGTGATTCTGCAGTCTCAGGGTCTTTGAGTTTTCTCAATGCTTTTTTCTTGTGTATTTTTCATGTGGAACACATCTATAGCGGCGAGGGGCTCCTTGGGGCAGGGAGGCCGAGGGGGCCCCCTTCAGACCGTGATCCCGAAGAGCCCCCTTGAGGCAGGGACCTACTACGCTAGTCGTTCCATTGACACGCGTCCCCACTCACTACCTCGATAAAGAAAGTTTCACTTTCAATAAATTATAAGAAATTGAAACAGTTCATTGACAAGGTAAAAGTGTCACTTTACCTGATTAAGCACGTTTGTCTACTGTATGAGCCTAATCAGATAAAGTGACACTTTTACCTTGTCAATGAAGACACATAGGTTGTCACTTTTGTGACGTTTGCGGATAATAGTAGATTGGTTTATGAGGAGCAAAAGTGAGGCTTTTCGTGGCAAATACAGGCCCGCCATGAAAAGCCTCTTTTCTTACAATGTCACGTTTTTCTGACGTTTGAAGAAAAAATATATTTAATTGTTTTGTATTCATATTCTGTATATATTATTATAATAAGAATAGTAAGAAATAGTAAATTGTTTTATTAGGAGCAAAAGTGAGGCTTTTCGTGACAGGTCTGTAGGTTTGACAAATACAGGCGACCCACGAAAAGACACTTTTCTCGGAATAAAACAATCTATTTTTTTTCTTTAAACGCAGAGAATATGACAATTTCTTTGATTTGATGAAACTTGACTGACCATATTTTTTATGCGCCTCCAGACGACTTTGTGATGGCAGAGAAATAAGTGGTCATTTGACTTTGTTGACATAACATGAAAGTTAATGTTGTAATTGTAATTATTGGTTTTACGTTCTTCTTTTCTTCGTTTTAATCCATCGTATTTTAATGCTTTAGTTGTAGTTAGCTCGGTGGGTTCACCCCCTCGACACTAGATTCGTAGTACCTTGCAATTTCTTATTTCGTTTGTCAATTCCCAAATTTACCAGTTTACAACATTGCTTATTTTTTTCAGTATTAGGTTCCCAATTTCTATATTTTTTAAAATTTCTAGTTCTTTTAATGTACTATTATCCTAGTATTCTATTTTTTTATTTTTTTTTTCAAATTCAAAACCACGCCGATATGATACTGCGCAAGCATTGGTATATTGTGACAAAGGCAGGTATCACTCAGTCGAGATTCCATTAATTTAGCTCCTTACGTTCTAGGCAGTGAGAAAAAGTAACGTCGCCCACAAATACATTTTTGAGTAAAAATAGTTCTGAGCGAGAAAAGAGTGAAATGCACGAAGAAAAACGCGGTTTACGTCTCAATACACGATCTACCTTGGTGGTAAAATGCTCTAGGATGCCCCAACCCAGCAAACCCTTCACAGCGAAGTGATTCATACCAAAAACAACTAATCAAATAACCCAAAAAAAAGGAAAGGAATACGCAAGGTTACACAAAAGATAAAATTATCTTCACACCTTTTCTTCTTAGTTTTGCGCATTTTACTCTTCAGTTTTAGTTTTTAACTTCCTCAGTTTCTCAATTTCTAGATTTCAAAGCTTCCCCAGTTGGCTAGCTCCACAATATTCTAGTTCGCAAGTATAAGTTTCGGAGTTTCTTTAGTTTGGGTTTGGACCGTGCTGTTTCAACGTTTACAGCGCCATCTCTCATGTCACATGAGAAAGGGTTCCACGTCCATGTATCGTTGTGGATCTGATTTGAAAATTAAATGTCGGATTGTTAGGATGTTAGGATTTCCCCATCACTGTCTGATACTGTTTTCAAATAAATATGATCTTGAAATTTCAAGATAATATACACTTATAGTACTATTTACTCTTTTTAATCTCGAGTATTGTGTAAATATAACTTCAATGACGCTTCTTCGAGGAAAACGGTAAAAGAACATGAGAGGTTTCAAAAAAATTCGCAATGTCTAGAAAATATTTGCCACTTCAGATAAACAGAACCAACAATGTTCAAGTTGACTTAAATTGTCTTTATCTATTATGACGTTCTTACGGTGATTTACTTCCAGAACTTGAAATTGCAAATTGAAGCAACCCAAGAAGGGCACTATTAAGTTGCCCTACTAAAAAGTTCAGTTTTAGAGCCAAAACTGTTATCCCTCCTTTAAAACGATTGTAAAATGGATAATGGGCGCTTGCCAGAGTACTATGGGACCTCCAGAACATTTGCTCCGGTGAATATTAGATCATCGGATCGTTTTTTCGCCGGTGAAATCCGGCGGAAGTGTTATTTCTTTATGTTCCGGAGAAAATTAAAAGATACTCGGATCGAGACTCCGGGAAACGGTTGTATTTCTGCGTTGCGTAATTTTTAATGAATCCCAGCTAACTGGTTTAAAAGAGCGCAAGAGTACATCCTCTCCAAACACAAAATAACAATGAAATGAACAGATACATTATACAGCAATAACAGGCAGTTGGGAGCAGCAGCAACGGCGCCAAAGTACAACTAATTAAAACAATCGAGCCGGATGTAATTACCCCGTATTTTAATTAACAAATAGGTAGAGAGATCAAAAGCAACTGCAAATTACAGTGGTAACCGCTAAAATTATTTTAAATGGTTGAACAATACCGGTCGGGAGGAACAAGCCGTTCAGCAGGGGGTGCATTAGTTAACGTCTGACCTGTGCCAGTGTCAACAGCCACCCGGTTACGTGTGTTGAAAGGGATGGTTTTTTCGTGCGAGGGGCGGCGCGCGCTCGATTAATAACGAGGTGGCGGCGCTCCGGTTTTTTCAGCGGATGTTTGGGGGCGGCGAACAGGTGTCCGCGTTGACAAATGTGTCGTAAGGCGGCGGAAACTCCGGCGCATAAATTACGAAACCGTAAGACAAAGGCTCGGAATTTACATTAGGTTAATTGAATGTAGTCTGGCGGCGGGGCCGAGACGGTCGTGCGTTATAAATGAAGCGTTACAGATATCTGAAAATCGGCTTGCATCTGAACAAAACAAGCACAAAACCTTAATAAACACTAATGCATTACGCCATCTGTAAAATAGGGATGAAATGTAGGATCGCCTAGTGAAGAAAAATAGGAAAGATGCAACTGGAATCGATTCGATGCGATGGGCTTTACGTGCCTAGGTGATATTGCAGGGTAGGGATGTCTCGAGGGGACGGGGGTGGCGTACGTGTGGAAGGAAGTTGAGGAGAATCGGTTAAGCCAGGCTGCACCGAGTGGATGATGGCCGTGATCTAAGAAGGAATTAGGTGGAACCAATTTCTTACATCTGCAATCAGTGGAAATATAACGACTGAAGGAGATGAGAAAGTTTCAGTGACATCCAACGTAAAGCTGTCGTTGCGTTTAATTTGTCTTTCGTATAACGGGAATTTTTGAGCAGTTTTGTGTCATCCAGATTTCGAATTTCCAGCTTCGACGCCGAGGAGACAACTCCGGTTATTGAACGTTTTTTTGACAGTTTTCAATTCGTCTGATAGAGATGTTTCGCTAAAGCAGTCGCGGATGTAACTTCACCGATTTCAGTTTAAATGCAAACAAGATGTAGAATTCGCTGTAAGTGCGAAATAACAAGTCCCGAGTGATTCGCGAGATACACGTCTTTTTATATTTGAATTTTTATTGTTGCCGGTTAGCCATCTGTGTTTTTTACATTTTTGTAGATCGTTTCGCAAAGTAAACCTTCGTTGTAATTCTACTTCCGAGGGCAATTATACTTGACTTACAAATTACTCAAAATAACATTTTATACTACCAACATTTTAATTAGGTATATTGCGGATGCCTATGCGCTCTGAGAACTTGGAGAGTTTCATATTAATATTTATTAATCGTAGGGCATTTGTTTCAGAATGAAAAACAATAATTTCAGTTGTGTCTGAAAATAAAAGTAACTCAGAATTATCAGCAAACAAATAAAAACTTCCTAATCAAAATCAATTTCAAATTGACTTATTTATGGAAACCTATAAGACTAAAAATATTATACTTTTATGTATATCGCATAAGAAGTTTAACTTCTGGTGCGTGGTCCACCAAGCACACTGCTTTTTTATTCAGACAAAGTCTCTAAGAGTGACTAAAAAATATATAGACTGGAAGAAAAAGATCAGATATATTCATATTGAATTCAAACAGTCACCCTGTATAATTATTACGTTAATTTTTGGAATTTTAAACCTTGAAATCCTATTATTTTAGAATGTCAGGCTTTTGGATCTGATCCTAATCGACGAATCATTTTACTGATCTCATAATAATTGTTCATCTCCGGTTTTTCAGTTTGGCAAACTCATTTTCAGGTATTCATATTTTCAGCCATTTAAATTTCCGAGTTCTTAGGTTTTGAAATTTCCAATTTTTTTCGTCTCAGTTCACTTTGCTTTAGATGTCCAGGTTTTCAGATTCTCAAATGCTTACATTTTCTCAGGTTGCCAGGTTGTTAGGTTCTCAAGGCTTCTCAGGTTCTGATGATTTCAGTTTGTTGAGTTCTCAGGTCTCCAGATTTTCAAGTTGTCAAATTAATTTTTAGATTCTTAAGTTCTCAGTCGTTCAAATTTCAAGTACATATCTGTTTTGCAATTTTCAACGGTTTTCAGGTTCCCATATTTTTACAACTTTTGATGCCCAGGCTTTCGAACCTTTTATGCTTTCAAGTTCTCCATTCAGCTTTTCAGGATGTCAAATATTCACATTTTTAGGTTCGCAGAGCTTAGATTTTCGGGTGGTCAAGTTCAAGTTTCTTTTAGATGTCGAGGTTCTCAGATTCTCAAATTTTTCAGGATCCCAAGTTTCCAGGTTGCCAGGTTCTGAAGGCTTAGATTTTCATGTTTTCAATTCTGATGATTTCAATTTCTTGATTTATTATCGGGTGTCCAGATTTTCAGTTTGTCAAACAAAATTTTGATGTTCTGAAATTCCCAAATCAAGTTTTCGGGAATTTAGGTTTTAACGTTTTCAGGTTGTCATGTTCTCAGATCTTAGATTTTGAGTGGGAAAGTTCACTTTCTTCTGGATGTCCAGGTTCTCATATTCTCAAACTTTTACATTTTCATGATCCCAGGTTGTCAGGTTTTCAAGGCTTAGATTTTCAGATTTTCAGGTTCTGATGATTTCGGTTTCTTGAGTTCTCAGCTTTACAGATTTTCATTTCGTCAAACTCACTTTCAACTATGCAACATTTCAGCCTTTTAAATGTCCGAGTTCTGATGTTTTGAAATTCTCAAATTTTCAGAAACTTTTCCCATTTTCATTTTGTCATGTTCTCAGCCCTTAAGTTTTCGTGTGATGAGGTTCACTATTTTTTTAGATTTCAGGTTCTCAGATTCTAAAAGTTTCACATTTTCAGGATCGCAGGTTGTCAGTTTGTTTCAGTATCTTATAGTTTGAAGGCTTTTAGGTTCTTAGGATTTCTAATTTTTAGTTTTTCAGCACTTAGATTAAGAGGTTTTCTAGTTCTCTTCAAGTTTTCAGAATTACAAATTTTTACGAGTTTGGATGCCCAGGTTTTCAAATTTAAAATTTTTATGTTTTCAAGTTCTCCATTCTTCCATTCAGGTTCTCAGGTTCCAAGGATATCTATCAAACGTCATGTTTTCAGGTTCTCAAGTATTAGATTTTCGGGTGGTCAAGTTCATTCTTTTAGATATCCAGGTACCAAGATTCTCACATTTTTAAATTTTCAGGATCCCAGGTTGCCAGGTTGTCAGGTTCTCAAGATTTCATTTTTAGATCAGTTCTTCCAAGTTCAAGTATAATCTGATGTTTTGAAATTTCCAAAGGTTTTCAGCTTCTTAGGTTTTCAGGTCTTAGATTATGAGGTTTTATAGTTCTCTTCAAGGTTTTTGAGGTTTTCAGAATTACAAATCTCGACGACTCTAAATACCCTGTCTTTTAAGCTTTCAAGTTTTCAAGTTCTCAGGTCTCAGATTTTCGGATGGTCAAGGTTGTCAGGTTCTCAAGTTTTTGGTTGCCAGATTTTCAGGTTTTGATGATTTCAGTTTCTTGAATTTTCAGGTTTCCAGGTTTTCAGCTTGTCAAACTCACTTTAAGGTATTCAACTTTTCAGTCTTTTAAATTTCCTAGTTCTGATATTTTGAAATTTCCAAATTTTTGTTTTCAAGTTTTCAGGAACTTAGATTTTCATATTTCCAGGTTGTCATGTTTTCAGGTCTTAGATTTTCGGGTGGTCAAGTTTACTTTCTTCTAGATGTAGAGGTTCTCAAGGCTTAGATTTCCAGATTTGCTGATTCTGATTAGTCCACTTTTAGATATTCAAGTTCTCAGTCCTTCAAAGTTCAAAGTATCTGATCTTTTGAAGTTCCTAAACGTTTTCAGGTTCTTAGGATTTCCGATTTTTCTAATTCTCTTCAAGATATTTGAGGATTTGGGAATTACAAATTTTTACGACTAGATGCCCAGGTTTTCAAGCTTAAGATTTTTAAGTTTTCAAGTTCTTAATTTTTTCAGATTTTCATGACTGAAGGATTTCAAATTTCACGTTTTCAGATTTTCAGGCTTTAGATTTTCAGATTTGCTGGTTCCCATTATATCAGTTCCTTGAATTCTTAGGTTTCCAGATTTTCCGGTTGTCATATTCAATTTTAGGTATTCAGGTTTTCAGCCTTTTAAATGTCCGAGTTCTGATTATATACTGATGTTTTTAAGTATTCAGGACCTCAGGTTTTCACGTTTTCAGGTTTTCAACTCCACAGTACTTAGATTTTCGGGTGGTCAAGTTTACTTCATTTTAGAAGTCCAGGTTCTCAGATTCTCACTTTTTACATTTTCAGGATCCCATTTTGCCAGGTTGTCAGGTTCTCAAGTCTTTGATTTCCAGATTTTCAGGTTCTGATGATTTCAGTTTCTTGAATTCTCAGGTTTCTAGGTTTTCAGCTTGTCAAACTCACTTTAAGGTTATTCAACTTTTCAGTCTTTTGAACTTCGTGTTTCTGATATTTTTAAATTCCCAAATTTTTATGTTTTCAAATTTTCAGGAACTTAGATTTTCATGTTTTTAGGTTGTCATCTTCCCGGGTCAAGTTGACTTTCTTTTAGATGTTCAAGTTTTCAAGGCTTATATTTTCAGATTTGCTGATTCTGATTAGTCCACTTTTAGATATTCAAGTTCTCAGTCCTTCAAAGTTCAAAATATCTGAGTTTTGAAATTTCAGGGTTTATTTCAGGTTCTTAGGATTTCCGACTTTTAGGTTTTCAATTTTTCTTGTCTTAGATTATGAGGTTTTCTAGTTCTCTTCAAGGTTTTTGAGGTTTTCAGAATTGCAAATTTTTTTATGCCCAGATTTTCAAGCTTCATATTTTTATGTTTTCAAGTTCTCCATTCTTTCAGTTTCCAGGAATCTAGGATATAAAATTTTCACGGTTTCAAGTTCTCTCAGCTTAGATTTTGGGACGGTCAGGATCACGTTTTGTGCAAGTTCTCAGAACCTAAAATGTTTACATCATTAGGATCCCAAGGTTCTTAGGTTGTCAGATTCTCAAGGCTTACATTTTCAGGTTTTCAGGTTCTGACGATTTTGCGCTTCTTGAATTCATAGGTTTCTAGATTTTCGTGAAATTCATTTTCAGGTATTCAAGTTATCACTCTTTCTAATTTCAGGGTTCTGATGTTTTGAAATTCTCTAATATTTTCGGATCCTCATGATATCAGCTGTTTAAGAATAACAATCTTTGATGGCTTTAGATTCTCAAACTTTAGATCTTTGTGTTTTCAATTTTTTCTCAGGTTTTCAGGTGTCTAAGATCTTGGTCTTTTTCAGTTTCTGAGGGCTTAGATTTTTGTGTAGTGAAGTTCACTGAGATTAGGCGCCCAGGTTCTCAAATTTTTATATCTTCAAGATCCCAGGTTTTCAGGTTCTTAGGATTTGTGATTTTTATGTTTAAAGGGCTTGGAGTATGAGGTTTTCTAGTTCGCTTCAAGGTTTTGGTATGAGGTTTTCGGATTTACAAATTTTTACGACTAGATGCCCAGGTTTTCAAGCTTTAGATTTTTAACTTTTCAAGTTATCCATTCTTTCAGGTTTCACATCTCAAGTATATCAAATTTCACGTTTTTAGGTTTGAGGTCTTAGATTTTTAGATTTGCTGGTTCTGATGATTTCAGTTCCTTGAATTCTTAGGTTTTCAGCTTTTCAGGTTGTCAAATTCAATTTCAGGTATTCAAGTTGTCAGTCTTTTAAATGTCCGAGTTCTGATTAGGTGCCCAGGTTGTGAAATTTTTATGTCTTCAGGATCCCAGGTTTTCAGGTTGTTATGTTTTAAAAACTTAGATTTTCAGATTTTTAGTTTTTTAAATATATTTCAAAGTTCTGAGTCTTTCAAATTTCATGGTTTTGATGTTTTGAAATTCCCGAGGATTTTCGGGTTGTCAGGATCCCAGAATTTTAAGTTTATAGGTTCTCAGGCCAGATTATGAGGTTTTCAAGCTTTTTTTCAGGTTTTCAGAATAAAAAATTTGTACCTCTTCAGATGCCCCGGTTTTCAATTTCTCAGGCATTAGATCTTCAGGTGGCCAAGTTTTCAAGTTCTACATTCTTTTAGTTTCTTCAGATTTTTATGTTTTCACGTTCTCCATTCTTTTAGTTTTCAGGTCTCTAGGATGTAAAATTTTCACGGTTTCAGGTTCTCATAGCTCAGATTTTCGGGTGGTTAAGATCACTTTTTGTGCAGGGTGTCAGAATTTAAAATGTTTAGATCATTAGGATCCCAAGGTTTTCAGGTTGTCAGATTGTCAAGGCTTACATTTTCAGGTTTCCAGGTTCTGACGATTTTGCGCTTTTGAATTCACAAGTTTATAGATTTTCTTGAAATTCATTTCCAGGTATTCAAGTTCTCAGACTTCCTAATTTCAGGTTTCTGATGCTTTGAAATTCCCGAGTATTTACAGGTCCTCATGATCTCATATGTTTTATAATAACAATCTTTGATGGCTTTAGATGCTCAGGTTTTCATGTTTTCAGATTCTCAAACTTTAGATCTTTGTGTTTTCAAATTCTCCATTCTTTCAGGTTTTCAGGTTCCAAAGATATCAAACTTCATGTTCTCAGGTTCTCGAATATTAGATTTTCGGGTTGTCAAGTTCATTCTTTTAAATATCCAGGTTCCGAGATTCTCACATTTTTACATTTTCAGGATCCCAGGTTGCCAGGTTGTCAGGTTCTCAAGATTTCATTTTTAGATCAATTCTTCAAAGTTCACTGTATAATCTGATGTTTTGAAGTTCCCAAACGTTTCCAGGTTATTAGGATTTCTGATTTTTAAGTTTTCAGGGCTTGGAGGATGAGGTTTTCTAGTTCTCTTCCAAGGTTTTTGACGTTTTCGGAATTACAAATTTTTACGACTAGATGCCCAGGTTTTCAAGCTTTAGATTTTTAAATTTTCAAGTTCTCCATTGTTTCAGGTTTTCAGGTCTCAAGGATATCAAATTTCACGTTTTCAGGTTTTCAGGTCTTAGATTTTCAGATTTGCTGGTTCTCATGATTTCAGTTCTTTGAATTCTTAGGTTTCCAGATTTTCAGGTTCTCAAATTCAATTTTAGGCAGTCATGTTTTCAGCCTTTTAAATGTCCGAGTTCTGGTTAGTAATATTTTTGAGTATTCAGGAACTCAGGTTTTCACGTTTTCAGGTTTTCAACTTCACAGGACTTAGGTTTTTGGGTGGTCAAGTTTACTTTCTTTTAGAAGTCCAGGTTCTCATATTCTCACATTTTACTCCCAGGATCCCAGGTTCTCAAAACTTCATTTTTTAGATATTTAAGTCTTTCAAAGTTCAAGTGTCTGATGGTTTTCAATTCCAAGGTTTATTTCAGGTTTTTAGGATATCCGATTTTTAGGTTTTCAGGTCTTAGATTATGAGGTTTTCTAGTTCTCTTTGAGGTTTTTGATATCTTAAGAATTACGAATTTTTACTACTTTATATGCCTATATATATAGAGCTTAGATTTTCGGGTGATCGGCAGTTCACTTTTTAAATCAGTTTTTAAAGGGTGCCTTTTGTGTAGGTTCTCAGAATAAAAAATGTTTACATTATTAGGTTTTCAGGTTGTCAGATTCTCAAGTCTTGCATTTTCAGGTATTCAAGTTCTCAGACTTTCAGATTTCAGGCTTCTGATGTTTCCATTCTCTCAGGTTTTCAGGTGTCTAGGATCTTGGTACTTTTCATTTTCTGAGGGCTTAGAGATTCGTGTAGTGAAGTTCATTTAGATTAGGTGCCCAGGTTCTCAAATTTTTATGTCTTCAGGATTCCAGGCTTTCAGCTTGTTTAGATTTTCCGATTTTTAGTTTCTAAAAAGTTCTGTCTTTCAAATTTCAGGGTTCTGATGTTTTGAAATTCCCGACGGTTTTCGGGTTGTCAGGATCTCAGATTTTTACGTTTTCAGGTTCTCGTTTCTCAGATAAAGTTTTTTTTTCAGGTTTTCAGAATAAAATTTTGTTACGTTTTCAGCTGCCCAGGCTTTCAAGTTCTCAGGCATTCTATCTTCAGGTCGCCAAGTTCTTTTTCTTTTAGGTTTCTAGATCCCCAAAATATCAAATTTTTACATCTTCAGGATCCCAGGTTTTCAGGTTGCCGAGTCTTAGGTTTTAAAGTTCTGATGTTTTCAAGTTCTCTGGTTTTCAGGTTAATAAGATGTCAACATTTTTATCTCATCTGGGAAAATATCTACTTCAAGAAGATGTTATAAATTCGTAGTTTACATATTTGATATCTATTGTTTTCTATGAGAAATGATTATGATTATGTTTTTGTTCTTGTTCTCCCTTTCTGTATCTATTCGTAATTTTGTCCTTTTTCTCTTCAAATGTTTTAAAAAATATATATTTTTTGGGGACCGTTTTCTTCACTCTTGCAAAATTAAAAGGTTTGAATATTGGACGTCTAGAAAATTTTGTACATATACTTTCAGAATTTTACCATTTCAAGATCAATGGATTGTGTGCTGTTAGAATCTTGGAATCTTCAAATCTTAAATATTAGAATTTTTGATGTTTGCGCTCTCTTAATTTTAGGCGAAATTTAAGAATTTTGTAAATTTGAAATTTTGAAACTATTCGTTGTTTCTGTCTAAGTAAAGTGAAAATTTTTATTACTACAATATTTTTTGTTTAAGTTGCTTTATAACTAACATGTATTTTTTGTTTCAGGTAAGATTCATCGCCTCCTATTTCTGGGTGCAACAGCTAAAATCAAAGAATTATCATCGGTAAGGCGGTTGACAGTTTTTTATTTATTTTGTAATAGAGGTAATAACAATCTTTATAAGGCAAGCAAAACTAAATATTAATTTACTTTTCATGTTATAATATTTAATGGTCCTTACGTTCCCCACTGCGATATAATCATGATCGAAGTGATGTTTCTCTGATATTATAGAATAAATTAGACCATTAAATTTATGGGAATCTGAAACCTTCAGGCAATGCTTTTATGTGATGATGTAAGTTAGATTCCTATCCATGACTTGGCCATGACCGAAGTAAACATTTTTCTATAACTTAATAAATCTTTTAGACCTTAATATGTATACAATTAAAAAATAGGCCGTTTCAGCAAACACTGATTTTTACTGACTTCATTAAAATATTTTTAAACGATGGATTTTGCAATATTTAAATAATTATTAGGAGAATTCCATTAGAAATTATGTTGGCCATCAGTTTAAATGTCAAACCTTTTTTCAAATACATGGCAATCGAAACGAGTGCTTTAAAAAGTGAACTGCTCCTTTGAAAGCGAGAGTCCTGTTTATTCGACCACGACTACAAAACTGGCTCAGCTTCTTCCTCGCAACGGGCAAAAAAGCCGGGTCATTTACAAATGAGGTCTTTAAACCCATAAACAGCATTCCATCTTTTTCATTCCACAACTCCGCACACGTGTTCCTGCTCCCGCATTTTAATCACGCTATAATTTTCCTTTCTTGCTTTCCCACATCTCCCGAATATAAATCACCACCACCATCAGCACGTATGAGCGTATTACTATAATAGATTTAAATTAATCGATCCGTGCGGATTTCGAAAGCCCCCGTAATAAGGATTGAGTTATTTACATCACCGGGGGTCCATTATTTACTTTTAATAGGAATTTCTGGGGCTTTATTGCACAAAATAAATCTGCGTCCGACCGCGGCTTCCAAGCTTCGAAATCAAAATATAAAATATCGCCGCTCGTGCTCCTGGCGCGAGTACGAGAGGAAATTCGATGGTGGCCCGGCGCATCCGCCATTTTTTGCCGTTGTTTTTAGAGCTCGGAAGTTATTGCTAACATCGAACTGGATCGGGGATATTACCATAATATCGTAGTTAAGAGGGGCGGTGGATTAAATCAACGTAAATTGGTATTGCCATTGGGGTAGTGGGTTATTATTGATGTTTGTAGCGTGGATTGTAGAGCGACTGGTGTCTGCTCTTAATATTCTGATTATGTGCTGAATCCTGTGCTTTATTTCGTTAAAAATCAAATGACATGTGGTATTTTAGTTATTTTTTTTTTACAAATGAATTTCAGGATTACATAACATTTTGGGGGAATAGGTTTGTAAAGTGTAAGGAGTTGGTTAAGTCGGACTATTATCTGATGACCGGAATCCTCTATGTATCCTTCAGCGTCGGTAAAAGAGCGCCATCCTTTGTGACGTTTGCTGTTAAAGAAGTCTATCAAATTCTCTTCAGTTGTCTAAGTTTCTTAGGTTGGTTTTTAATTTTTAGATTCGTTAATGTTCTCTTTTTGTGTCAGGTTCCCCAAAATCTTTAATTTAAAGTTTTTAGGTTTCCAAAGTTCTGAATTAAATCCAGGTTTCTGAAATTATTCCGTTACTAATTTTTTTTCGCTTCTCAGGTTCCGTCACGCTTCAGTTGTCCAAGTTTCTTTAGTTTGGTTTTCAATTTTTAGATTCGTTAATGTTCTCTTTTTGTCTCAGGTTCCCCAAAATCTTTAATTAAAAGTTTTTAGGTTTCTAAAGTTCTGAATTAAATTTAGTTTTCTGAAATTATTCAGTTACTAATTTTTTTTCGCTTAGGTTCCGTCACTCTTCAGTTGTCT
Source organism: Diaperis boleti (assembly GCA_963583935.1). Lineage (NCBI taxonomy): Eukaryota > Metazoa > Arthropoda > Insecta > Coleoptera > Tenebrionidae > Diaperis > Diaperis boleti. Next base: position 15,135,789 of record OY757242.1, read on the forward strand.
AAGTTTCTTAAGTTTGGTTTTTAATTTTTAGATTCGTTAATGTTCTCTTTTTGTCTCAGGTTCCCCAAAATCTTTAATTTAAAGTTTTTAGGTTTCTAAAGTTCTGAATTAAATCTAGGTTTCAGAAATTATTCAGTTACTAATTTTTTTACGCTTCTTAGGTTCCGTCAGTCTTCAGTTGTTCAAGTTTCTTTAGTTTGGTTTTCAATTTTTAGATTCGTTTATTTTTGTCTCAGGTTCCCCAAAATCTTTAATTAAAAGTTTTTAGGTTTCTAAAGTTCTGAACTAAATCTAGGTTTCTGAAATTATTCAGTTACTAATTTTTTTTCGCTTCTTAGGTTCCCTCACTCTTCAGTTGTCCAAGTTTCTTTAGTTTGGTTTTTAATTGTTAGATTCGTTAATGTTCTCTTTTTGTCTCGGGTTCCCCAAAATCTTTAATTTAAAGTTTTTAGGTTTCTAAAGTTCTGAATTAAATCTAGGTTTCTGAAATTATTCAGTTACTAATTTTTTTTCGCTTCTTAGGTTCCGTCACTCTTCAGTTGTCCAACTTTCTTTAGTTTGCTTTTAATTTTTAGATTCGTTAATGTTCTCTTTTTGTCTCAGGTTCCCCAAAATCTTTAATTAAAAGTTTTTAGGTTTCTAAAGTTCTGAATTAAATCTAGGTTGCTGAAATTAGTCAGTTACTATTTTTTTTTCGCTTCTTAGGTTCCGTCACTCTCTTCAGTTGTCCAAGTTTCTTTAGTTTGGTTTTTAATTTTTAGATTCGTTAATGTTCTCTTTTTGTCTCAGGTTCCCAAAAATCTGTAATTAAAAGTTTTTAGGTTTTTAAAGTTCTGAATTAAATCTAGGTTTCTGAAATTATTCAGTTACTATTTTTTTTTCGCTTCTTAGGTTCCGTCACTCTTCAGTTGTTCAAGTTTCTTTAGTTTGGTTTTCAATTTTTAGATTCGTTAATGTTCTCTTTTTGTCTCAGGTTCCCCAAAATTTTTAATTAAAAGTTTTTAGGTTTCTAAAGTTCTGAATTAAATCTAGGTTGCTGAAATTAGTCAGTTACTATTTTTTTTTCGCTTCTTAGGTTCCGTCACTCTTCAGTTGTTCAAGTTTCTTTAGTTTGGTTTTCAATTTTTAGATTCGTTAATGTTCTCTTTTTGTCTCAGGTTTCCCAAAATCTTTAATTAAAAGTTTTTAGGTTTCTAAAGTTCTGAATTAAATCTAGGTTTCAGAAATTATTCAGTTACTAATTTTTTTACGCTTCTTAGGTTCGGTCAGTCTTCAGTTGTTCAAGTTTCTTTAGTTTGGTTTTCAATTTTTAGATTCGTTAATGTTCTCTTTTTGTCTCAGGTTCCCCAAAATCTTTAATTAAAAGTTTTTAGGTTTCTAAAGTTCTGAACTAAATCTAGGTTTCTGAAATTATTCAGTTACTAATTTTTTTTCGCTTCTTAGGTTCCCTCACTCTTCAGTTGTCCAAGTTTCTTTAGTTTGGTTTTTAATTTTTAGATTCGTTAATGTTCTCTTTTTGTCTCAGGTTCCCCAAAATCTTTAATTTAAAGTTTTTAGGTTTCTAAGGTTCTGAATTACATCTAGGTTTCTGAAATTATTCAGTTACTAATTTTTTTTCGCTTTTTAGGTTCCGTCACTCTTCAGTTGTCCAAGTTTCTTTAGTTTGGTTTGTAATTTTTAGATTCGTTAATGTTCTCTTTTTGTCTCGGGTTCCCCAAAATCTTTAATTAAAAGTTTTTAGGTTTCTAAAGTTCTCAATTAAATCTAGGTTTCTGAAATTATTCAGTTACAAATTTTTTTTCGCTTTTTAGGTTTCGTTACTCTTCAGTTGTTCAAGTTTCTTTAGTTTGGTTTTTAATTGTTAGATTCGTTAATGTTCTCTTTTTGTCTCGGGTTCCCCAAAATCTTTAATTTAAAGTTTTTAGGTTTCTAAAGTTCTGAATTAAATCTAGGTTTCTGAAATTATTCAGTTACTAATTTTTTTTCGCTTCTTAGGTTCCGTCACTCTTCAGTTGTCCAACTTTCTTTAGTTTGCTTTTTAATTTTTAGATTCGTTAATGTTCTCTTTTTGTCTCAGGTTCCCCAAAATCTTTAATTAAAAGTTTTTAGGTTTCTAAAGTTCTGAATTAAATCTAGGTTGCTGAAATTAGTCAGTTACTATTTTTTTTTTTCGCTTCTTAGGTTCCGTCACTCTCTTCAGTTGTCCAAGTTTCTTTAGTTTGGTTTTTAATTTTTAGATTCGTTAATGTTCTCTTTTTGTCTCAGGTTCCCAAAAATCTGTAATTAAAAGTTTTTAGGTTTTTAAAGTTCTGAATTAAATCTAGGTTTCTGAAATTATTCAGTTACTATTTTTTTTTCGCTTCTTAGGTTCCGTCACTCTTCAGTTGTTCAAGTTTCTTTAGTTTGGTTTTCAATTTTTAGATTCGTTAATGTTCTCTTTTTGTCTCAGGTTCCCCAAAATCTTTAATTAAAAGTTTTTAGGTTTCTAAAGTTCTCAATTAAATCTAGGTTTCTGAAATTATTCAGTTACAAATTTTTTTTCGCTTTTTAGGTTTCGTTACTCTTCAGTTGTTCAAGTTTCTTTAGTTTGGTTTTTAATTGTTAGATTCGTTAATGTTCTCTTTTTGTCTCGGGTTCCCCAAAATCTTTAATTTAAAGTTTTTAGGTTTCTAAAGTTCTGAATTAAATCTAGGTTTCTGAAATTATTCAGTTACTAATTTTTTTTCGCTTCTTAGGTTCCGTCACTCTTCAGTTGTCCAACTTTCTTTAGTTTGCTTTTTAATTTTTAGATTCGTTAATGTTCTCTTTTTGTCTCAGGTTCCCCAAAATCTTTAATTAAAAGTTTTTAGGTTTCTAAAGTTCTGAATTAAATCTAGGTTGCTGAAATTAGTCAGTTACTATTTTTTTTTTTCGCTTCTTAGGTTCCGTCACTCTCTTCAGTTGTCCAAGTTTCTTTAGTTTGGTTTTTAATTTTTAGATTCGTTAATGTTCTCTTTTTGTCTCAGGTTCCCAAAAATCTGTAATTAAAAGTTTTTAGGTTTTTAAAGTTCTGAATTAAATCTAGGTTTCTGAAATTATTCAGTTACTATTTTTTTTTCGCTTCTTAGGTTCCGTCACTCTTCAGTTGTTCAAGTTTCTTTAGTTTGGTTTTCAATTTTTAGATTCGTTAATGTTCTCTTTTTGTCTCAGGTTCCCCAAAATTTTTAATTAAAAGTTTTTAGGTTTCTAAAGTTCTGAATTAAATCTAGGTTGCTGAAATTAGTCAGTTACTATTTTTTTTTCGCTTCTTAGGTTCCGTCACTCTTCAGTTGTTCAAGTTTCTTTAGTTTGGTTTTCAATTTTTAGATTCGTTAATGTTCTCTTTTTGTCTCAGGTTTCCCAAAATCTTTAATTAAAAGTTTTTAGGTTTCTAAAGTTCTGAATTAAATCTAGGTTTCAGAAATTATTCAGTTACTAATTTTTTTACGCTTCTTAGGTTCCGTCAGTCTTCAGTTGTTCAAGTTTCTTTAGTTTGGTTTTCAATTTTTAGATTCGTTAATGTTCTCTTTTTGTCTCAGGTTCCCCAAAATCTTTAATTTAAAGTTTTTAGGTTTCTAAGGTTCTGAATTACATCTAGGTTTCTGAAATTATTCAGTTACTAATTTTTTTTCGCTTTTTAGGTTCCGTCACTCTTCAGTTGTCCAAGTTTCTTTAGTTTGGTTTTTAATTTTTAGATTCGTTAATGTTCTCTTTTTGTCTCAGGTTCCCCAAAATCTTTAATTAAAAGTTTTTAGGTTTCTAAAGTTCTCAATTAAATCTAGGTTTCTGAAATTATTCAGTTACAAATTTTTTTTCGCTTTTTAGGTTTCGTCACTCTTCAGTTGTCCAACTTTCTTTAGTTTGCTTTTTAATTTTTAGATTCGTTAATGTTCTCTTTTTGTCTCGGGTTCCCCAAAATCTTTAATTAAAAGTTTTTAGGTTTCTAAAGTTCTGAATTAAATCTAGGTTGCTGAAATTAGTCAGTTACTATTTTTTTTTTCTCTTCTTAGGTTCCGTCACTCTCTTCAGTTGTCCAAGTTTCTTTAGTTTGGTTTTTAATTTTTAGATTCGTTAATGTTCTCTTTTTGTCTCAGGTTCCCAAAAATCTGTAATTAAAAGTTTTTAGGTTTTTAAAGTTCTGAATTAAATCTAGGTTCCTGAAATTATTCAGTTACTAATTTTTTTTCGCTTCTTAGGTTCCGTCACTCTTCACTTGTCCAAGTTTCTTTAGTTTGGTTTTCAATTTTTAGATTCCTTAATGTTCTCTTTTTGCCTCAGGTTCCCCAAAATCTTTAATTTAAAATTTTTAGGTTTCTAAGGTTCTGAATTAAATCTAGGTTTCTGAAATTATTCAGTTACTAATTTTCTTTCGCTTCTTAGGTTCCGTCACTCTTCAGTTGTTCAAGTTTCTTTAGTTTGGTTTTTAATTTTTAGATTCGTTAATGTTCTCTTTTTGTCTCAGGTTCCCTAAAATCTTTAATTAAAAGTTTTTAGGTTTCTAAGGTTCTGAATTAAATCTAGGTTTCTGAAATTATTCAGTTACTAATTTTCTTTCGCTTCTTAGGTTCCGTCACTCTTCAGTTGTCCAAGTTTCTTTAGTTTGGTTTTTAATTTTTGGATTCGTTAATGTTCTCTTTTTGTCTCAGGTTCCCTAAAATCTTTAATTTAAAGTTTTTAGGTTTCTAAAGTTCTGAATTAAATCTAGGTTTCTGAAATTATTCAGTTAGTAATTTTTTTTTGCTTCTTAGGTTCCGTCACTCTTCAGTTGTCCAACTTTCTTTAGTTTGCTTTTTAATTTTTAGATTCGTTAATGTTCTCTTTTTGTCTCAGGTTCCCCAAAATCTTTAATTAAAAGTTTTTAGGTTTCTAAAGTTCTCAATTAAATCTAGGTTTCTGAAATTATTCAGTTACAAATTTTTTTTCGCTTTTTATGTTCCGTTACTCTTCAGTTGTCCAAGTTTCTTTAGTTTGGTTTTTAATTTTTAGATTCGTTAATGTTCTCTTTTTCTCTCAGGTTCCCCAAAATCTTTAATTTAAAGTTTTTAGGTTTCTAAAGTTCTGAATTAAATCTAGGTTTCTGAAATTATTCAGTTACTAATTTTTTTTCGCTTCTTAGGTTCCGTCACTCTTCAGTTGTCCAAGTTTCTTTAGTTTGGTTTTTAATTTTTAGATTCGTTAATGTTCTCTTTTTTTCTCGGGTTCCCCAAAATCTTTAATTTAAAGTTTTTAGGTTTCTAAAGTTCTGAATTAAATCTAGGTTTCTGAAATTATTCAGTTACTAATTTTTTTTCGCTTCTTAGGTTCCGTCACTCTTCAGTTGTCCAACTTTCTTTAGTTTGCTTTTTAATTTTTAGATTCGTTAATGTTATCTTTTTGTCTCGGGTTCCCCAAAATCTTTAATTTAAAGTTTTTAGGTTTCTAAAGTTCTGAATTAAATCTAGGTTTCTGAAATTATTCAGTTAGTAATTTTTTTTCGCTTCTTAGGTTCCGTCACTCTTCAGTTGTCCAACTTTCTTTAGTTTGCTTTTTAATTTTTAGATTCGTTAATGTTCTCTTTTTGTCTCAGGTTCCCCAAAATCTTTAATTAAAAGTTTTTAGGTTTCTAAAGTTCTCAATTAAATCTAGGTTTCTGAAATTATTCAGTTACAAATTTTTTTTCGCTTTTTAGGTTCCGTTACTTTTCAGTTGTCCAAGTTTCTTTACTTTGGTTTTTAATTTTTAGATTCGTTAATGTTCTCTTTTTGTCTCAGGTTCCCCAAAATCTTTAATTAAAAGTTTTTAGGTTTCTAAAGTTCTGAACTAAATCTAGGTTTCTGAAATTATTCAGTTACTAATTTTTTTTCGCTTCTTAGGTTCCCTCACTCTTCAGTTGTCCAAGTTTCTTTAGTTTGGTTTTTAATTTTTAGATTCGTTAATGTTCTCTTTTTGTCTCGGGTTCCCCAAAATCTTTAATTAAAAGTTTTTTAGGTTTCTAAAGTTCTGAATGAAATCTAGGTTCCTGAAATTATTCATTTACTAATTTTTTTCGCTTCTTAGGTTCCGTCACTCTTCAGTTGTCCAAGTTTCTTTAGTTTTGTTTTTAATTTTTAGATTCGTTAATGTTCTCTTTTTGTCTCAGGTTCCCTAAAATCTTTAATTAAAAGTTTTTAGGTTTCTAATGTTCTGAATTAAATCTAGGTTTCTGAAATTATTCAGTTACTAATTTTTTTTCGCTTCTCAGGTTCCGTCACTCTTCAGTTGTCCAAGTTTCTTTAGTTTGGTTTTTAATTTTTGGATTCGTTAATGTTCTCTTTTTGTCTCAGGTTCCCTAAAATCTTTAATTTAAAGTTTTTAGGTTTCTAAAGTTCTGAATTAAATCTAGGTTCCTGAAATTATTCAGTTACTAATTTTTTTTTCGCTTTTTAGGTTCCGTTACTCTTCAGTTGTCCAAGTTTCTTTACTTTGGTTTTTAATTTTTAGATTCGTTAATGTTCTCTTTTTGTCTCAGGTTCCCCAAAATTTTTAATTTAAAGTTTTTAGGTTTCTAAAGTTCTGAATTAAATCTAGGTTTCTGAAATTATTCAGTTACTAATTTTTTTTCGCTTCTTAGGTTCCGTCACTCTCTTCAGTTGTCCAAGTTTCTTTAGTTTTGTTTTTAATTTTTAAAATCGTTAATTCTTTTTTTTGACTCAGGTTCTTCAAAATCTTTAATTAAAAGTGTTTAGGTTTCTAAAGTTCTCAATTAAATCTAGGTTTCTGAAATTATTCAGTTACTAATTAATTTTTTTTTAGCTTCTTAGGTTCCGTCACTCTTCAGTTGTCCAAGTTTCTTTAGTTTGGTTTTTAATTTTTAGATTCGTTAATGTTCTCTTTTTGTCTCAGGTTCCCCAAAATCTTTAATTTAAAGTTTTTAGGTTTCTAATGTTCTGAATTAAATCTAGGTTTCTGAAATTATTCAGTTACTAATTAATTTTTTTTTAGCTTCTTAGGTTCCGTCACTCTTCAGTTGTCCAAGTTTCTTTAGTTTGGTTTTTAATTTTTAGATTCGTTAATGTTCTCTTTTTGTCTCAGGTTCCCTAAAATCTTTAATTAAAAGTTTTTAGGTTTCTAATGTTCTGAATTAAATCTAGGTTTCTGAAATTATTCAGTTACTAATTTTTTTTCGCTTCTCAGGTTCCGTCACTCTTCAGTTGTCCAAGTTTCTTTAGTTTGGTTTTTAATTTTTAGATTCGTTAATGTTCTCTTTTTGTCTCAGGTTCCCTAAAATCTTTAATTAAAAGTTTTTAGGTTTCTAAGGTTCTGAATTAAATCTAGGTTTCTGAAATTATTCAGTTACTAATTTTCTTTCGCTTCTTAGGTTCCGTCACTCTTCAGTTGTCCAAGTTTCTTTAGTTTGGTTTTTAATTTTTGGATTCGTTAATGTTCTCTTTTTGTCTCAGGTTCCCTAAAATCTTTAATTTAAAGTTTTTAGGTTTCTAAAGTTCTGAATTAAATCTAGGTTTCTGAAATTATTCAGTTAGTAATTTTTTTTCGCTTCTTAGGTTCCGTCACTCTTCAGTTGTCCAACTTTCTTTAGTTTGCTTTTTAATTTTTAGATTCGTTAATGTTCTCTTTTTGTCTCAGGTTCCCCAAAATCTTTAATTAAAAGTTTTTAGGTTTCTAAAGTTCTCAATTAAATCTAGGTTTCTGAAATTATTCAGTTACAAATTTTTTTTCGCTTTTTATGTTCCGTTACTCTTCAGTTGTCCAAGTTTCTTTAGTTTGGTTTTTAATTTTTAGATTCGTTAATGTTCTCTTTTTCTCTCAGGTTCCCCAAAATCTTTAATTTAAAGTTTTTAGGTTTCTAAAGTTCTGAATTAAATCTAGGTTTCTGAAATTATTCAGTTACTAATTTTTTTTCGCTTCTTAGGTTCCGTCACTCTTCAGTTGTCCAAGTTTCTTTAGTTTGGTTTTTAATTTTTAGATTCGTTAATGTTCTCTTTTTTTCTCGGGTTCCCCAAAATCTTTAATTTAAAGTTTTTAGGTTTCTAAAGTTCTGAATTAAATCTAGGTTTCTGAAATTATTCAGTTACTAATTTTTTTTCGCTTCTTAGGTTCCGTCACTCTTCAGTTGTCCAACTTTCTTTAGTTTGCTTTTTAATTTTTAGATTCGTTAATGTTATCTTTTTGTCTCGGGTTCCCCAAAATCTTTAATTTAAAGTTTTTAGGTTTCTAAAGTTCTGAATTAAATCTAGGTTTCTGAAATTATTCAGTTAGTAATTTTTTTTCGCTTCTTAGGTTCCGTCACTCTTCAGTTGTCCAACTTTCTTTAGTTTGCTTTTTAATTTTTAGATTCGTTAATGTTCTCTTTTTGTCTCAGGTTCCCCAAAATCTTTAATTAAAAGTTTTTAGGTTTCTAAAGTTCTCAATTAAATCTAGGTTTCTGAAATTATTCAGTTACAAATTTTTTTTCGCTTTTTAGGTTCCGTTACTTTTCAGTTGTCCAAGTTTCTTTACTTTGGTTTTTAATTTTTAGATTCGTTAATGTTCTCTTTTTGTCTCAGGTTCCCCAAAATCTTTAATTAAAAGTTTTTAGGTTTCTAAAGTTCTGAACTAAATCTAGGTTTCTGAAATTATTCAGTTACTAATTTTTTTTCGCTTCTTAGGTTCCCTCACTCTTCAGTTGTCCAAGTTTCTTTAGTTTGGTTTTTAATTTTTAGATTCGTTAATGTTCTCTTTTTGTCTCGGGTTCCCCAAAATCTTTAATTAAAAGTTTTTTAGGTTTCTAAAGTTCTGAATGAAATCTAGGTTCCTGAAATTATTCATTTACTAATTTTTTTCGCTTCTTAGGTTCCGTCACTCTTCAGTTGTCCAAGTTTCTTTAGTTTTGTTTTTAATTTTTAGATTCGTTAATGTTCTCTTTTTGTCTCAGGTTCCCTAAAATCTTTAATTAAAAGTTTTTAGGTTTCTAATGTTCTGAATTAAATCTAGGTTTCTGAAATTATTCAGTTACTAATTTTTTTTCGCTTCTCAGGTTCCGTCACTCTTCAGTTGTCCAAGTTTCTTTAGTTTGGTTTTTAATTTTTGGATTCGTTAATGTTCTCTTTTTGTCTCAGGTTCCCTAAAATCTTTAATTTAAAGTTTTTAGGTTTCTAAAGTTCTGAATTAAATCTAGGTTCCTGAAATTATTCAGTTACTAATTTTTTTTTCGCTTTTTAGGTTCCGTTACTCTTCAGTTGTCCAAGTTTCTTTACTTTGGTTTTTAATTTTTAGATTCGTTAATGTTCTCTTTTTGTCTCAGGTTCCCCAAAATTTTTAATTTAAAGTTTTTAGGTTTCTAAAGTTCTGAATTAAATCTAGGTTTCTGAAATTATTCAGTTACTAATTTTTTTTCGCTTCTTAGGTTCCGTCACTCTCTTCAGTTGTCCAAGTTTCTTTAGTTTTGTTTTTAATTTTTAAAATCGTTAATTCTTTTTTTTGACTCAGGTTCTTCAAAATCTTTAATTAAAAGTGTTTAGGTTTCTAAAGTTCTCAATTAAATCTAGGTTTCTGAAATTATTCAGTTACTAATTAATTTTTTTTTAGCTTCTTAGGTTCCGTCACTCTTCAGTTGTCCAAGTTTCTTTAGTTTGGTTTTTAATTTTTAGATTCGTTAATGTTCTCTTTTTGTCTCAGGTTCCCCAAAATCTTTAATTTAAAGTTTTTAGGTTTCTAATGTTCTGAATTAAATCTAGGTTTCTGAAATTATTCAGTTACTAATTTTTTTTCGCTTCTCAGGTTCCGTCACTCTTCAGTTGTCCAAGTTTCTTTAGTTTGGTTTTTAATTTTTGGATTCGTTAATGTTCTCTTTTTGTCTCAGGTTCCCTAAAATCTTTAATTTAAAGTTTTTAGGTTTCTAAAGTTCTGAATTAAATCTAGGTTCCTGAAATTATTCAGTTACTAATTTTTTTTCGCTTTTTAGGTTCCGTCACTCTTCAGTTGTCCAAGTTTCTTTAGTTTGGTTTTTAATTTTTAGATTCGTTAATGTTCTCTTTTTGTCTCGGGTTCCCCAAAATCTTTAATTTAAAGTTTTTAGGTTTCTAAAGTTCTGAATTAAATCCAGGTTCCTGAAATTATTCAGTTACTAATTTTTTTTCGCTTCTTAGGTTCCCTCACTCTTCAGTTGTCCAAGTTTCTTTAGTTTGGTTTTTAATTTTTAGATTCGTTAATGTTCTCTTTTTGTCTCGGGTTCCCCAAAATCTTTAATTAAAAGTTTTTTAGGTTTCTAAAGTTCTGAATGAAATCTAGGTTCCTGAAATTATTCATTTACTAATTTTTTTCGCTTCATAGGTTCCGTCACTCTTCACTTGTCCAAGTTTCTTTAGTTTGGTTTTCAATTTTTAGATTCTTTAATGTTCTCTTTTTGCCTCAGGTTCCCCAAAATCTTTAATTTAAAGTTTTTAGGTTTCTAAAGTTCTGAATTAAATCTAGGTTTCTGAAATTATTCAGTTAGTAATTTTTTTTTCGCTTCTTAGGTTCCGTCACTCTTCAGTTGTCCAACTTTCTTTAGTTTGCTTTTTAATTTTTAGATTCGTTAATGTTCTCTTTTTGTCTCAGGTTCCCCAAAATCTTTAATTAAAAGTTTTTAGGTTTCTAAAGTTCTCAATTAAATCTAGGTTTCTGAAATTATTCAGTTACAAATTTTTTTTCGCTTTTTATGTTCCGTTACTCTTCAGTTGTCCAAGTTTCTTTAGTTTGGTTTTTAATTTTTAGATTCGTTAATGTTCTCTTTTTGTCTCGGGTTCCCCAAAATCTTTAATTAAAAGTTTTTTAGGTTTCTAAAGTTCTGAATGAAATCTAGGTTCCTGAAATTATTCATTTACTAATTTTTTTCGCTTTTTAGGTTCCGTCACTCTTCACTTGTCCAAGTTTCTTTAGTTTGGTTTTCAATTTTTAGATTCCTTAATGTTCTCTTTTTGCCTCAGGTTCCCCAAAATCTTTAATTTAAAGTTTTTAGGTTTCTAAAGTTCTGAATTAAATCTAGGTTTCTGAAATTATTCAGTTACTAATTTTTTTTCGCTTCTTAGGTTCCGTCACTCTTCAGTTGTCCAACTTTCTTTAGTTTGCTTTTTAATTTTTAGAAATCTAGGTTTCTGAAATTATTCAGTTACTAATTTTTTTTCGCTTCTCAGGTTCCGTCACTCTTCAGTTGTCCAAGTTTCTTTAGTTTGGTTTTTAATTTTTAGATTCGTTAATGTTCTCTTTTTGTCTCGGGTTCCCCAAAATCTTTAATTAAAAGTTTTTAGGTTTCTAAAGTTCTGAATTAAATCTAGGTTCCTGAAATTATTCAGTTACTAATTTTTTTTCGCTTCTTAGGTTCCGTCACTCTTCAGTTGTCCAACTTTCTTTAGTTTGGTTTTTAATTTTTAGATTCGTTAATGTTCTCTTTTTGTCTCGGGTTCCCCAAAATCTTTAATTAAAAGTTTTTAGGTTCCTAAAGTTCTGAATTAAATCTAGGTTTCTGAAATTATTCAGTTACTATTTTTTTTTCGCTTCTTAGGTTCCGTCGCTCTTCAGTTGTCCAAGTTTCTTTAGTTTGGTTTTTAATTTTTAGATTCGTTAATGTTCTCTTTTTGTCTCGGGTTCCCCAAAATCTTTAATTAAAAGTTTTTAGGTTCCTAAAGTTCTGAATTAAATCTAGGTTTCTGAAATTATTCAGTTACTATTTTTTTTTCGCTTCTTAGGTTCCGTCGCTCTTCAGTTGTCCAAGTTTCTTTAGTTTGGTTTTTAATTTTTAGATTCGTTAATGTTCTCTTTTTGTCTCGGGTTCCCCAAAATCTTTAATTAAAAGTTTTTAGGTTTCTAAAGTTCCGAATTAAATCTAGGTTGCTGAAATTAGTCAGTTACTAATTTTTTTTTCGCTTCTTAGGTTCCGTCACTCTCTTCAGTTGTCCAAGTTTCTTTAGTTTGGTTTTTAATTTTTAGATTCGTTAATGTTCTTTTTTTCTCTCAGGTTCCCCAAAATCTTTAATTTAAAGTTTTTAGGTTTCTAAAGTTCTGAATTAAATCTAGGTTTTTGAAATTATTCAGTTACTAATTATTTTTTTTTTTCGTTTCTTAGGTTCCGTCACTCCTCAGTTGTCCAACTTTCTTTAGTTTGGTTTTTAATTTTTAGATTCGTTAATGTTCTCTTTTTGTCTCGGGTTCCCCAAAATCTTTAATTAAAAGTTTTTAGGTTCCTAAAGTTCTGAATTAAATCTAGGTTTCTGAAATTATTCAGTTACTATTTTTTTTTCGCTTCTTAGGTTCCGTCGCTCTTCAGTTGTCCAAGTTTCTTTAGTTTGGTTTTTAATTTTTAGATTCGTTAATGTTCTCTTTTTGTCTCGGGTTCCCCAAAATCTTTAATTAAAAGTTTTTAGGTTTCTAAAGTTCTGAATTAAATTTAGGTTTCTGAAATTATTCAGTTACTATTTTTTTTTCACTTCTTAGGTTCCGTCACCCTTCAGTTGTCCCAAGTTTCTTTAGTTTGATTTTTAATTTTTAGATTTTTGTTTCAGGTTCCCCAATGTTTTTTTAACTTTTCCAAATTTGTAAAGGTCCTCAATGTGTGCCGTTTTCGTAGTCTTTCTATGTGTACAGGTTATCGTTTTGTGTTTGGAAGATCCCAGATGGTCCAGGTTTCTCTAGCTCTAGATTTTCCAATATTTTCAAATTTTTGTACATTGGCCAAGTTCTTCAGAATTCAAGCTTTCGTAATTTTGTCAATCTGTTGGTTTCGCAAACTGTACAATTTTTTTCTTCAGTGGTGTTCAGGATTCTCAAGTTCTCCAACATTTTTAGGTTTGCCAAGTCTGGCAGATCAAATCTCTTAACACTATCCTTAAGGTGCTCAGGTTTCTAAGATTTTTCGGTTGCTCTTCAATCTTTGGCTTGTGGATGTTTCAGGTCTCAAGTTTGTGCCACCTTTTCGAGGTTTCTTTAGAGCTTTTCAAGCTGCTCAGGCTTCTCAAATTTCTGATTTTAATGTTTCTCAGCTTTTTGATAGGTTTCTTAAAGGGCTTACGTTCCTCAACTCTTAAAAGTTTAGCGTTTCGTTACTCAATTTTTTCAGCATTTTAGTGGTTTTCAGGTTTCTCAAGTTTAGCTATATAGGTTTTGAATTGTAAGGTTTAGTTTCTCAGGTTCAGCAAGTTTCTCAACATTTTCAGGTTTCCTCAAATTACTACTCCAAGGTTTCACATTTCCCTTCCTTTTCAATTTTGTCGGGTTTTTTAAAATATCGAGGCTTCTAGAGTTTGTTAAAGTTTTTTTTTATCTCCACCAACGATTAAATTTGGAAGCGCCATTTCCACGACCACTGTCAACAAGACAATCGAGTTCTTTACTTGTTTTTCCGCTGGTTGCTGCCGATGAGTGTGTCCCCTTCAATTCCTTTTTTGTTTGGGGAATTCTGCTATACCATAAAATGAAACACCGCAGAATTCCCGCGGTGAAGTTCTGAAACCGGGAACGTAGCCCGTTGGGGGATTTAAGGAAGGATTGTTGAGGTGTGATTATTTTCTTCTAAATATTGAGCACTTTCGTAACGTGGTGTTCCGATAAATCCGTTGTAGCAGTTATTGTTCCTTTTTAGTACTGAGGCAAGGTGCGTTACCGAATGGCGGTTGTAACTTTTATTATTGTGCTGAATGTTTATATTGGCTGACCGTGAATTTACTGTGTTCAGAAGTTATTGTTTCTTTCGTAGAAAGTTAGTTCTCATGTTTCACTCACGTCATCCAAACTCTGTTAATTGGTTTCCTGTAAGTTAGTCGACATCGAGCCTTTGCATAAGGTGGATGTATTTTAATCTGCTTAATAATAGTAATTATACACCAAGGTTGAAGCATCGTGGGCAATAATAGTGCGAGGTTAAGAAAAGGCTTTTTATGTACTTTTTTTTTCACTTCTAGCAATTTTTTTTAACTTTTCTTCGAATGATAATCATGATAATGCGAAAGGTCGGAACGAATTTGAGCTTATGTATTTTTTGAGACTGACATTTCTCAGAGACCGGATTTTCATGCAAAATTGCACAATGCATACCTGTCGCTTTGTAATAGTTTAACTTCGTTCTTTGTTTTTTTTTTGCATGAATTGCAGTTAATTAATGCCAAATATTTACAATTGGTGCAATTTGCAAAAATCGAATGATTATTAACTACTAGGAAAGAAAAACAATTTTACACATCCTCTACAAAGTATATAATCGTACATTCTACAGCTAGTAGTGAAAAAATACAATTAAATAGGTTTCCATTTGTAACACTAAAAAGTCAATAATTTCTTATATCGATATAACATATTCTAAGACTCCATAATACTAATTTATTTTAAACACCATTAATAAACTATGAATAGGCAACAAGATAATTAACCCGATTAGTGCTCAAGGCATCCTGTCTCGGTCTGCCCGGGGGATTTACCTCTCTTGACCACCTCAGGCATGCGCGATATATCAACTGCCACCGCGTAGGTACCAATCAAAAGATTCAGGTGGTCATGGTAAAATATTCAAGAACGTTTTTATTCGGAAATCCTGGAAAGACGAGAAATAAAAAACTGAGCCACCTGAGGAGCATCAACACCTGATAGGATTTGCAACGTGAAAATTTAACAACAACTAGAGATGTTGAGGAATCAAACCTGAACCACCTAACATACCTGAAAAAATCGGAACCTGAAACAAATTGAAGTTGTAAAATCAAAATTGGTGCCACGTGAAAAACGTTAACTGAGACGTTGAGCGGTATGAGAAGTTAACGAGCCTTAACAGTAGATATCTGAAGAACTGAGAGGTTGAGAAGTTTGAGACATTAGGATACAGACTGAGACTGAGTATTTTGAAGGGGTTGAATAGCCGAGCCTTGTTGTAGCTGAGGAGTTGTTGATCGTTTGTTTGCTTTGTTGACTTCAAAGATATGACAATGAAAGGGACATTGAAGGGTTTATGTTTTAGGGAAGTTTTGACGTCATATGCATAAATTAACAAGATTTGTTTCCGTGATTCTAGTACTGTCGAATCAAACAATCTGATCAAATGAAGGAGATAGCTATGTTTCTAATGTAGCCAAGATATATCCGGTTTTTGCCAACTTTTACTTTTCGTCATTAGTGCCTCCAACTAATATAATTGTCGTTACGTAACAGGCGTCTAAAATCGTTGACCTTCCCGCATCTGATTTGGCACAAAAACTCGCTTTTCGCCTCCAAGGCGTTGTTAACACTTCTACTTTTATATTATACTATTTTAAACAAGTTTTCAAATATCGGGGTGTTGGGTCCACTGTCTGTAGTATTTGTTTGAGCGACACTCGAAGGCTGCCAACGACACATTAACTTACCGATAGAAGTTCTTTGCACTTTGACCAGTAGCCTATTCAGTTTTTTCCTATCAGTGTTAATTGCTCGCCATCTGTTTGGTATCTGCGGACTTCGGCTTGTGTCAATATTAGCCTTGCCTATCATTCCTCGATGTTATCGACCCTTCGTTCACACGCAGAAACGTTAGCAGCAGTTTCGGAAGTGCGAGCGATTTATTTTCGACCGTCCTGATCTAGGCCAACTCAGGTGCTTCACACTCCATCTGCCACGGTTATTTGGATTTGTGGAACACTCTCCTTTTCGGGCCAGAACCACTCTCGTCACAGTTACGTAACGAGGTTTTCGGGCTGCGTGAACGCGGCTTTGGCCGTCAACCTGACGGTCGAAGGAATGAAGGAACTGGTTCTCCAATGGACGACGTTATTGCGCTCGTTAGTTCATCGTTTGTTAGATGAGGTTAACGATCTTCCACAAGATCATAAACTTTGAGACGTCGAGGAAAATTCACACATTTTACGATGGTCATATGTCGTCAAGGTGGATAATTTAGCGGTCGGGGGACTCCCCGCAGCAACAAGTAATGGAATGCGGAGTGGAGTGGAGCTCGGGTTCCGGATGGCATGTGCGGGCCCGCAGTAATGAATTTACGATGTAAATACACTCGATTTTTATTCGGATGGGTGAACGCGGGCGGAACTTTTGCTTTCTGGAGGATTGATGTCTACGTACGCGAGGCGTTGTTTGGGTAATCCGCCGTGAATTAAACACAGGTGGAAGTGGTCAAAATTTAAATTAAGAGTTGATGGAATTGGGAGACCGGGAATGTGGTAAATTGACTATTAACATTCAGGAATGTGATTTCTATCGGCTTCACACTCAAAGAGTATATGAATATGTCAGATTGATGTAATAAATAAACTTAAGATGAAATTGTGTTTGTAGTCATAATTAATAAAAATTGATTAAGACTCGTTGGCCTTAGCTTTGTGAGGGCCTTAAAGAAATTCGGTTCCAACTGAATTTCAGCTTAAGATGTCTCTAAATTCAAAGGAATCTCGTAGTCAGTCTCTGGTCGTTGGAAACGTTACCACCGACTTGGTCGAATAAAGCTACGACACTTTGTAGACTATTCAGCTCATTTTCCCTCCGAGAAGCGGTCGTTGCAACTGCTTGTCTTCCTTCACCACGTAGTAGCGACATAGACGCTTGCAGAACTATCTTGAACGAGCAATCCCAACTGGTCTCGCTGTAGAGGCTACAGTAAGGAAGTCGTAAATAGCTTATATCATTTCTTAAGATCCTTACCACCAGTGGGATGTCAAGGTCAGGTAGACTTGCTATGTTTTCGGACATTTTCGCACATTTTCTGACGCGCTCTTATCTTCGAGTTGACAATCCTGATTGCAATGGATGAACAATTAAAGAATCAATACGCTTGAGATCAGGTACCATTCAGTTGTTTTTATGCGTCTTGTTGTGGAATCCAGCTGGCGATGGCGTCTCCCAACTTTGAATTTTTCTCATTTGTGTCAATTTGCTTAAATATTCATTTCTTTGGGAAAACGTTAAATCTTAATTTAGCTGGTGTCCATTGATAAGTAGATAATCCGAAGTAAGATAAGTTTTTGATATTCAACTGGACCATTATTTGTATCCACAGTCAATTAGGTCAGCCCTAGTTTGGCAAGCCGGCTCCGGCCACCCTATATCTCGCCCTCAAATTCCTCACTCTCAGGTTCCTTGATTTTTCAGTCCCAGGTTCTTTGGTTTTTCAATATCAGATTCTTCAGTAACACATGTTCTTCATCCTATGAGTTTCGTCGGAGTACCAGATTTCTTAATCCTCGGTCTCAGATTCCTCAGTTTTCAGGTTCCCCCAGCTTCAGAGGTTCCTTCATTTCAGTCTCCTCTGCTACTTCGGTTTTTAGGTCCCAAACTCTTTTGAGGTTCCTCAGTTTTGGGTCTTTCAAAATTTCTCAGTCTCTGAGCTTCCTCAGACTCCCAGGTTTCTCAGTTTTCCAGATTCTCCAATATTTTAGGTTCTTGTAAACCTCCTTGACAGAGTTCTCAGATGCTTGTGTGTCTTACAATTAGACTCACAAAGTTTTTAGTTCTCAGGTGCAATATAGTTTAAGTTTCCTCAGATTGCCAGGTTTCTGAGTCTTAGATGCAGGTTCTTCAGTCTCTTGAGTTCCTCAATCAATGACATTCTTCACAGTCTCATAGTCTCTTAAGTTTCGCTTTTTTAGATGTCTCAGCCTCTCAGAAACTTCGATTCTAGTTTTTCAAAATTTTTTAGGTCTCTCAGTCTTTTCACATTCCTTCGTAGGTCAGGTTCCACAGTTTCAGGTTCCTTGATTTCTATATCTCAGTCCTAGATTTTTCGGTCTGTCAGGTTCCCCAATCTCTCAGGCACCTCAATCAGAGAGATTCTGCAGTCTTTGAATTTTCTCAATGTCTTTAGATGCCCAGTCTTTCTGAGCTTAGGTTTGAAATGGCAAACTTTGTTACGTACCAAAAATTGGTTTGGTACCGCCCCAAATTTAGCTCTATGGGCTGGGTCTCTTGTTATTTATGCTATATCTTTATAACTTTTTTTTTCTCTTACTTAAATGGAGGCCAGCAGTTTTCCAAAACTGGAAAACTTTAATAAAACTTGAATTTAAATCAAAGTAAATTATTAATTATAAATTAAACAAATTGAATGGAATAGTCAGTCAAGTTTCATTCATCAGCAAAATAAAGGAAGTAAGAAGTTACTCATAAAACTAATACCTTAAATTAACAGACGAAATTGAATTGAATGTAAGGTAAACAACTTATGTATCAGTCTACGACGGTTTGACGATCTAATTAGTTTTATGTTACACGATACAGTTGATGCTAAGTTATGACTTTAAATTATTGAGTATTTTTACGCTTTATTTATTTATTATTGCTTTGCTCAATAACCACAAAAAAACGAAATAAGAAAAGCAGAACAAGAAATAACGAGATAAGGTGTCTTATCTGGCCTTGGAACTTTGGTTTGGGTGGTGTGACGACTTCCATAGGGAGACGACGACCATTCTTCAGCCCCTGGCACCAATAAATCCTCAACGAATCGTCGACGCTGGAACTTCCAAGGAATACCGCAATACCACCCTCGAAAGCGTAGTTCCACTTAGGTGGTGAAGATTCTAGGGTTCACCCCGAGCCAGCACCCTAATGAAGAAGATTCCCCTTTAAGTACCCCGTTAACTAACAGAAAGGCCCTTACCTCCAATGAGGGACCTGGACGACTTCCAGAGAGACACGAAATGTGCACGCAACACGTGGACGGCTTATTCGGTGGTTTTAATCCCCACAGGTCGAAAATGATTCCGTCGATTTATCAATGTTTTCAACGCGACGAGAATCACTCACTTCGAATAGTAATGTCTCCTCTTGACAGAAAACGCCGGCCGGAAGAAGGCCTCTAACAAACGTACCGCTGCTTGACAGGTGTGAGATTATGTAGGATGTAAACAAAAGGAGTTCTTTCTTATTTCCCGACGAGACACAAAGAAATTTTAAGTGTAGGTATTACCCAGTCGAGGTTCCAGTAATTTAGCCCCTTGGCGTTTTAGGCAGTGGGAAAAGTGTTGCATACTTCCAGAACGAAACATCGAACCAGATAACACCAGCACAGCGAAGAATGAAGAAAAAAAAAACGATAATATTGAGAGCAACAATCCGTAATGTCGAGCACAATTACGGTTTACAGTCGAAATTACGAGCGAGAATGGAGTAAAAAGTACGAAGAAAACAGCGGCTTAAATTCAAGAGCGTGGTACGCCGAATACCATCTCCCTTTTTTTTAGTAAAATGCTCTAGGATGCCCCAAACAGCAATCCGTTCACAGCGATGTGATCTAAATCCAAAACAATTCATCAAACAACCGAAACAGAAGTAACAAAATATGTAAGGTTAATGAAAAGATAAAATTATCTTCACACTCCCTTTTCTCCGTATAGGAAATTTCACCAAAATAACCCAAACAAGAAAGAAATCCACAGAAATTGTTGGCATTATAGCAGTTCCCACTAAAACATTGTAATGGCGACCACGATGACCTCCTCTCCGGCAATTTCTTTCCCTTCTGAAGCGACCACGAGCGCGCCAACGAAACCAACACCACGAGCACGCTCTGCGTCGCGTAGGATGGCATTTTCGCGTCGGTGCAGAACGTCCTCCCCCCTAGTGCTGACTCGGCGTACTCACCGAACCGAAGCCCGAGTCTCTTCTTGTCTTCTTTCACCCTTCCGTTCTCTCCTTCCACACGTACCTCCTTTCACACCCCTATCTCCTCCGGCCCCCACAGAATGCACACCCGACCGCCTTGCAAATGGACGGGTTTGCGGGATCGCTACCCTCCGAGTAGACGTCCCTCACAATCGGTACAATTGATGGAACTAAACTCTCCACGAGAAGCAAGTCCATCAATTCAAAGTCAAAATCGGTGAAACAAAGACCCTCCCCTGAGAATTCGAAATACTATACGGTTCTCTAACCTAACGACACGGTACGTGGCCACCCATAAATCCAATTAACGATACGATAGGATGCGAAACGATACGATACGATACGATGCGATACGAGACGGTTAACCACGACCTCGGATACCGAAAAAAAAAACACAACTCAACAATATTCTCAGGGCCAACGATCTATTCGAAATCCGACTAAAATTGACGTGGCGTCAATCGGGTTTTTCTGCCAACAGTTACCCTACAACCATGAGTGGTTTCACTCATTTCGGTGGTTTAGGCCTAAGCCAGGGGTCAGGTTGTTTGAGCCCAATACTACAATGTCGAAGTCAAAGCAAACTAAACCATAGATACAAATCCAAACGAAATTGACTTGGTGTCAATCGTGTGTTGTTCGACTGACAACAACCACACTGTAACCATGAGTGGTTTTACTCATTTAGGTGATTTAGGCTTACGCCTGGGGTCTGGTTACTTGAGGTAGGTGTATCTTCACAACTTCCACATTGAACTCTTTGAATTTTATTTTGCTTATTTTCTTCAGTTTTTTTAGTATTTTTTTTCTCTACCTAGTTCTTCATCAGTGACCCCACCTTTTGGCTGTATTTCACAGATTTTGCAGTGTTTCCAATTTATTAATTTGATCAGTTGTTTTGTCTCATTCAGTTTCTCGAGTTTCTTACTTCTCAAGTTGTAAAGTTTTGTCACAGGATCTTAGTTCCTTATTATTTCTTATTTAGTTTTTGCAGATGTTGAGTTTATAACAATACCAGCTGACCGGCCTCAGAATCAATAAATGTGTTAACTTGTTAGATGAACTTAATTCAGTGTTTTATCAAAGGGTTATGCACACAGCGCCATCTACTGGTATACGGATTCCATAAAGAAATTATGAGAAAGTGAAATTTCTTCATAATTTCTTTTTCGTGAATTTTTCCAATGTTTTAATACTAACTTATTCGCTCCTGAAAAAAAAAATTATATCAGTCAATCTGTTCTCGATATCATCAAAAACTTTATGTGTGGAGTCCACGCGCGACAGAAGTGAAACTTTTGGAGTTTACTGCTTAAGAATCGATTTTAATTTTTAAAGCCCGGTGCGACAAATTTTTGTTATTGTCGTTGCCCTGTACCAAGGGGGTTTCCCTGGGTCCCCCCTGTAATTCTATAATTCTGCTATGGGGCGAGACAAATCTAACAAATCAAATCAACTGTCTCTAGTTGTCAAATTTGACCTGCCGTTTATTTCCTCTTACATCATCCGCCTTAATTTCCTTCCGAAAAGGGGTAATCCTTCTTGGTATCGATGAACAATTTGAGTTTGCATAGGTAAACGTACCGCTGGGTAGTTTTTTTTTTGGTCTTGTTGCGGAACCCAGCTGGTGTCCTTGAACATGCCCTATATAAAAATTATTTGTTAAAAAAATCCAGGGCGGATCATTAATTCATACTTCAAACATCCGACAAGCTCGCGTAAAGAATTTTTCTGCGTCCCATAGCCGAAGTAGGTCTGCCCGGCCGCGCATCGCTTCAGGAGCAGCCGATTTGCCACCGGAAAGACCGAATTTCGACTGGGGGATGAAGAAATAGTATATTGTATAACAAGTGTTGGAAATGAAGATTTCACACGAGTTTGCAGAAGTGAACCACAGTGACATTTTTGTTTTTTTCAACATGTATTGTACACTATACTTTTTCTACGACTGCATCAAATACACTGAAAAACACGAAGAACGCATGATTTTATTTTTATTTATTTTATAACGTTTATAATATCAAACAATAAATTTATTATTATCTACTTATTATTATTTTCTGTCAATGAAAAGTTTGTGGAAAGTGAGAGAAGTTCATTTTCTGCCGAGATCCTTGAATTTTCACTGGCAGATTCAACTGATGCAACAATTTTATTCGACATTTGTATTTTGCTTTGGATGGAAGCGTTTATGTATCCTTCGGCAAGAGTACTGGAATGCCAACCTCCATGGCGTTTGAGGGTTAGCAAATCGCCACCTGCGTTTACCAGTAGTGTAGCCGATGACTGGCGAAAACAATGGCCTGTATACTCTCCAGGATTGATTTGGGCGTTTTAAATAGACAGCTATGTCTTTCGCCATACTTCCTATTTTGTTTATACCCACAACCTGCTTGGTACATTTTAGTCCAAGCAAATCAGACTTTTTATAATTTATATAGTTTTGAAATTTTGGTTATGAATTCCCAGTAAGGATCCGGAGAGTTGCCACAAAATGAAACATTCGCAATAAATTGTTATTGGTCAAAAAACTGGGGTAGACTAATTTTTGCCTTCGCGCTGAAAACTACTCATTTTCCAACGCCATTTATGAACGTTGGTAGGGAGATAGGGAAAAACTTCATGAGATCAATGTTATGCAGAGTTGAATGGAGAACATAAATCCGATAACATTTTCTCGTCGGAGTTACCGTTTACGAGAAAAATGCAGAGAAGCTTTATGAGGTCACGGTCGGGGGCGCCTTTTTGCGCAAAAGGGGATGAAGCTCCTTCCGGGGGGAACTCTTCGGATCTTTATTTATCAAAATTTCTATTGGGCGTTTTTTCTTCTAATTTGCTTGGACTATTTACCATTTTTTAGAAGTTTTGACTTCGGGACGTAATTTTCTGATTTTCTTTTCAAAAACGCTTAGTTTTAGGTATTTAGATATATCAATGTTGTGTTTAACACTTATCGTATGCCTCCACATTGAATATTGACACCACATTGTCGATGACTTATATCTTTGAGTTCCAGCACAGCTTACGTGACTTTAAAATTTTGGCGTCTGTTCCGCTAAGAATGTATGTTTGGTTGCCTAAATACACAAAATTTGCACGTTGTGTGAAATAAATGAATTTCAAGTGTAGTTACTGGTGTTTTTTTGCATACTTTTCTTAGCAGTCGTAGAAGCCCTTACCCTTAATCTCCCCCAATTCGTTACTTAAAATTTCTGTTTTATATAAAATTTTTGCCATTTGGCGTCATTGGTTTTATCTGTTGGTATGATGGTCATATGGAAGGCTCGATGTTGATTGCGTCCAAGTGGGGAACCCATAATATTTCTTTCAATCGCTCTTGGAGAGGTGCGAAGTGAGCTCGTGACTATTGGATTAAACATACTTAATCTAACTTAATCCTACACGAATTAATAAATTAAATTAATTGATTTAACAACTTGTACTTTCTAAGGATTCCTTCCCCGCGACGAGCCGCCTGTGGATTTTTCTTATCTGGCGGACCCCTAAAGAGTTTATTGGGTGGTATTCAGCCGTCGTGTATGGCATCAATACCGAACCCGGAGTTTTCAAAGGACCCACTTTGCCTTTCCCTTGTAATTTAATCCTTATGTGGAGATTTCGCATGTGAAATATGATTGATTTCTCGTATATACCCGTCGCTGGAGTACATTTTCAATTTTTTCTTTTTTCCTTCTATTTTCACCTTTCTCTCCTTTTACCGCGCCGTGAATAAATCTCTCGAGGTGGTAACGAGTGCGGAAATAGGTTCGGGGCGTTTATTTTTACGGCATCCATCGAATGATGCCCTCCTTTTATGCCGAAACCGAATTAAGCCAAAGGGTTTTCGATTATGAAGCAATTTTTGCCAGCAAAGTAAATATTTATGGTCGTAAATAAACAGTTTACGAAGTCGGTCTGCTATCCCGCGGCCCAATCATTTATTTCTGCTCTAATTCGACGGTTTTATATCGGTTTTTATCGATGTTGGGGTTACCGGAGCCAATGTAGAATTTTGACGCAGATAAACAATGCCTCAACTATTTATTTTCAATTATAACGACCGCGATCGGTTGCGCCGGAAATCTGGGCGGCTCAAGGCAGTTCCATCGCGCGTTTCGAAAATAAGTGTACCTTTCGAAAGAGCCTGGATAACATCAAAATTTAACTGCGGCAGTTAACTTCTGTTAGAACATATAAACTGCAAGAACGCTATATTAAACATTCATATCGGTGGATTGTGTTTTTACGGGTGCATTCCAAGTTTGAATGCTGTAAAATGCGCACTTCATTTATACTTTACTCACAATAAAATTGTGGGCTGCATTCGGCGACTCATAAAAGACGATGGTAAACATAGTCGCGAATTTTAAAGGATATACTCTTGAGGTGGTCCCATTGTCACCAAGTCAGGATCCGAGGAGGGGATCCCGACTTCAGAAAGCGAAAAATAACTGAGTATTATTACATGTGCGACCTACTGAGCTGTTTAAAGCCGGTGCCAAGCCAAAGGAATAGGTAGTAGATAGATAGGCTGTCCGCGCGCGCCGGAATGCGTAAGCGTGGGTCCTCCACCCCACTCGTGCTGAGCAAAACAACCCAAACTGGCACATGCGTGCAGACGTCGTTGATATATTTGTACAACCTCTTTGGCTTGGCAACTGACTCTCGGGTTCAAGTAAAACCCAAGAAGACGGACGCAGAACGTTTCTGTTGATAACTGACACATTTCCTTCAAACTCATTTGGACGGGATATGGACAGATATTATGTCGTAAAAACTCGGTATAAGATCCACAGTTATGACTGTAAAAAAATCTGTAAGACGTACACGTTAGTAATACGAAAAATGCCTGCACATTGTCCATCGTTGACTTTTATGGCTTTGATCATCATTCAATGCAGTCTGAACGTCCTGTATTTTATGTACTAAATACCACAACTGTTGTGAAGGCATTACGTATTTTATACCGGACATCAAACGAATCCAGTAGTACCGACACAGACTAAAGAAGATTCTAACAAGCAGAGCGTTTTTCGCGATTGTCCCCATTAATAGTAACGGTCAAAGTACATCCCCGCAGTCCCCAGAGTTGAAACCCTCTGGCGCTGCGGCAAAATCTACAAAAATGTGGGTTTTTAGTATCAATTTCGAAACCGATCCGGTTTTTTAGCCAATTAAAAGCACCCCACGCGACGCGTTTTCCGGCCACACGGTTCAGCTAATCCGATGCATTTTTCATAGCTGGTAAAGCGTAAATATACGAAACACACGGAGCAGACGAGAGGACATATCGAAAATGGCAAATATTTTCAACGACCGGAAACGAAAACAGTTCACGTCTCCGTAATAATTCATCCGTTGCTTCTTTCCTTCGATATCGTCGATTTTTCTCGACCGATAAAAGCCAGCGTCCCGTCGATATTTTCCGCGATATGGACGACTTCCGAATCCGAGCACCGGAAAACGACTGTCGCGATTCGGGAACTTGTTGCCTATTCTTTTTTATTTCCGACGAGCGTTGTGCTTTCGTTTTGGCCTCAATTTAGCAGTTCGGTCCCATAAGCGGAAATAGCGGGAGGGGGAGGTGTGGGGCCCCGACGTAACAATTTCGTTCTCCTGTTGCCTTCGTCCAAGATAACACACACTTTGACTTGGAAATTTACGAGCAGTCAGAAAAAGGTAGGAGAGCCGACAAAGTGTGATTGGGGTGGCAACATCCAAAGAAATGTCTAGTACTAATATAAATTTATAATGTTTATTATAATTACAATTCACAATTTTTAAGGCCATATTTTGATATTGAAGAAAAGAACTCGAAAGGAAGCAAAAAGCAAAGAAGAGCGGAGAACAAAGAAACCTACAAAGTTGTAGGGGATCTCTGCATAATTCCACAAATGTCGATGGAAAAGACGTTTGAGGAACTATGTTTGTTGCTCAGGGAAACCCTTCTCACCAACTACTTGTTCATGGTTGGAGCCCCTCATCTTAGTCAGCTTCTTCCCCCTGGCCTGCTTCCTTCTGGATGGTCTTCTTCGGAGCGGACACGACTCTTCATTGTCGTTCTAAGGGAGCGCAGCCTCTTTTATAGACCTATGGTGGGGTGATAATCACGTAGGCTGATGTGCACGACTTGTCGCAATGCCGAGGAGTGAGGGTCATCGTGTTATCTTCCCTGCGGTGTGAAATCGGTTCTGGGCATCGTATCGGCTCCGGAACGGCGCCGTCCGGAGAGCGCTTCTTCGCCGGTCAAGATGTAAAAATAATTCCGGTACGGTAGGAAGGGGGGGGGTTTGGGGATGGTCGTAGCGACTCCGGAGTAGGCTCGTCTGGAGTGCGCTAATTTTCCGGTGGTGATGATGAAAAAGTGAGTTATATGCTTGATTTTCAGGTGCACGGTCTTGCTTAAATAGTGTATCGACGGAGCGCTCCGCGGTGTGGATGTCGTTTCACTGATGGCTTTTAATTTGGTATTTAAATTCAAATTTTTCTGTAACTTCGTTACAAGTTAAATGGGAGCAAATTTTCTTTGTTGTCTGACTGTGGTGCAGCAGTATAAGTAATGCTAAGACCAACTGAACTGAAATTAAAGGCATTCTCTGGCTGAATTATTGTACGCCTTACCAAATTGTGGCAGACGAAGAATCATCTAAACTGCTAATGTGTTTGAAGAAGCCCTGAAAGTCCAAGACATCGAAGTTTGGTTCAAGAAATTCACCCCTTTCGAGGAGGTGTGATGGTTTGGAGAGGAATCACCTTGGGACGCCGTACGCCCCTATACATAATATGTGAAAGAAATATGAACGGTAGGATCTGTGTTCATGAAATCATCAATGGAACTGTGCGAAGTTGTAGAGAATTTCATTTTCTTAGACGACAATGCTTGACCGCATAGAACTGCTGCTGTTCATAGAGCCCTACGAATTAATCGCATTAGGGATTGGGCATTACCACCACGATCCCCTGATCTAAATCTCGTGGAACACGCTTGGGATATGCTGCAAAGAGCGTTGGAAAATCATCAGCCAATGAATAGGCAGCAGTTGGTTCAAATTTTGCCATATTGAAGAAGAATAAGGGAGGTTATGCAAGTTCATTGTGGTCATACTGATTATTAGTTTGATAATCATTTCTTCCTTTGGTTTAAGGTATTTCTCTTATTATTATTATTTTCATTTGTACATTAAATTGGTTAACAGAAATTTCTTTTTCATGCCGCCAGCCAATATCGACGGTTTTGCAGGATTAAAAATCCGCCGGGACCATTAAATTCCCGGCCTGGTACTTACAAAAGTGACATTGGTTAAAAATTCACTACGGAGTGGGGTGGCAGCATTGATTCTTAATTTTATATTGTCTGCGCCGATGACAGTAATTTCAAGTCGTGCCAATCGCTGTAAACCTTGCGATTTGAAAACAGACCAAATATTTCTAGATGTCACTACCTCGCGCATTAGAGGAAACTTTAGTAGTGTTACAGAATGAAAAATTAGGAGGGCGTGGAACAAATTAATTCCAATCTCAAAATTAAAAGTGTGAATTATTTTTTGAAAAACCAGATGTTATTTAGAATAATAATGCAAATCTTACCTCACCTTTATTAAACATTTTTTGTAGCTAGTTTAGATCGAAGTCCCTCTGGTAGCCATTTTACCTCTATTGGTACGACTTTGTATTACTGTCAATTTCATCGGCGCGGACAACGTGCAGATGTAATCGTAATGTCAACGTAAGTTTCATTTAACACTTTTCTTTTTCACAAATCTCATCTAGTGTGATTGCTTTGTGAAAATATCTATCGAATACATGCATGGACATCACTGCTTACAAAGACTTAAGATCTCTTCATGCATACCTATTAAACATAAAACGAAACAATACAAAATATTGCCATTTTATTATTCAGTCCATTAACACATACCTAAAGTAATATTGTGAAGTAACATTATTGAGTAATAAATATTGTTATGCATGAGAATGATTCTTATCTAACTTATTTTTTTATGTTAATACAAAAGGAATTTTATTTAAAATTAAAATGTAAAGTGCAATTGTGCAAATCAGCGGCAGCACTACTTCGCCACCCGCCGTGCCTTTTAATTGTTATGTTGGCTCCATGGCCAGCCAAAACTGTGGCACCACTCCTTCGAAAGCAGTGGCCTGTATACTCTTTAGGATGCTCCAGTTTTAAAAAATGTGGCTATTTTAGCAGGCATGTCACCAGAAGAATGAACGCCAACTTGTGCATTTTTTTTTTTGTAGTAAAGAAATAATCTATCCAAGGGCATGCCAGATGGTCTTAAAGACATGTATAGTAACGGGCAAGATAATCTAACACCCATAAAACGGGGTCTATTGCCCACAATTATCTTAACAATGGAGGACTAAACCCATCCATAAATTTCCGAGACCAAAGCGTGGCTCACTCCGAAAGCTTTTTTGAAAACGTGAAGCCATGACCGTACTTCAAAATGTTTTACACCGAAACTATCACAAATAAGTAATGTATTTTATTTTTTTATATTGCTGCAGATATTAAAATGCAAAAATATGTATTATTTATTAGTCAAACTAGTTGTACAAATTACTATTGTACAACTAGCATAATATTGTGACTGTATAATATTCAGTGTGAAACGAAAGTAACGCATCCAATTTATAAAATGAGAAAATAATAATCACATGCACAGCTCAACTTTTGAGAAAATCAATAACAAATCAATTAAAAATAAATTGTCCAGAAATTTCGACTACGGTCCGTTTCATCCACCAATAAACAAGCAACTCAAAGACGTTGCCGCTTCCTGATTTACAATTGATTTTGAAATGTAAAATTAAAGTGACATTTTGTTTTCTTCGGAAAATAATAATAAAAATAAAAATAAAATACATTACTTATTTATGATGGTTTCGGTGTAAAACGTTTTAACACAATTGTCCAGTACGGTCGTGGATTCACGCTTTCAAAAAAGCTCTCGGAATGAGCCACATTTTGGTCTCGGAAATTTATGACTGGGTTTAGTCCTCCATTGTTAAATAATTGTGGACAATAGACCCCGGTTTAGTATCTTGAACTGTACTTTAGGTACCAACTACAAGAAGTTAAATCCCCAGTTAGCAACTATAGTTGAATTAATAAAATTAATTATAATAATTTTTTACTTTTTAAAAATGATTTAAATTTGTCGGCATAAATTTTTTTGTGGATTACACACGTCCAGAAAATGTCTTGCGAGTACTCGTGTAGCTTCGCCTCGGCTACGCAATACCACTCACACTAGCAAAATATCATTGTCTGGACTAGTGATCCAAATAACTATTTCAATCATTTACAAAAAAATATTTTCAGTGATATTTGCAATATTGAGCAAGATTTAGCAATATTCCCTAATTTTTGCCGTCAGTTTATTTTAGGGGGTGGTAGAACCCGTCAATTCGAGTAACTTTTTTTTATTATGACTTTCGAATTTTGGATTTTGGTGAATTTGTTCAGCGGTTATTTGTATTCGCTGGGTTAATTCTTGTACCTTGTTAACTGGTGTTGCACACAATATTTTTTTTAGGTGTCCCCACAAATAAAAATCACGAAGATTTAACACAGATAATCCGTGAATTAGGCACATGACGTTAAGGAAATCGTACCCCATAGCCCCTTTCGCTTCACCCTACATGTCTGTTAATTTGGATAACCAAACGTACAAAAATTAGCCAAGTAGTTACGCCGACAGCGGGCATATCAGTACTGATTTTTGAAGTGAAACTTCTTTATTGAGACACTTTGGTATTAGAGATGCAGGCAGTGGGTGAATGCGGATGATTATTACCTAGGACCACAGTATACTGTATACTACAGTAGCTACACCCTCCTGTCTCAAGTCTTAGCAAGTTTCACTTCACTATGCGTATGCTTATAAAGGTGAGGCACACAACATTTTTATCTACGGAAGGCACCTACTTTTTTGCGACAAAGACGCTCGATGAGTTTTTATTACCAAGATTCGGTTAAAGTGAGTAATGTTTGTGAAAATAAGGGGGGGAAATTTAAAAAAAAAATGTGCGATTTCAAAAAAATGTTATTTGAAAAAGTTGCTTAAAATATGGCGCGTTATACTACAAGTTGAAATATCCGCATTGGATTTCAACCTCTATAAAGTGAAAAGGCTTTTTATACGAGAACGCATATTTATTTGAGAAGTTTGAGGTAGGGCTTGGGATGGAATTTAGTGGGAATTGATCACTCATCCAAAGTAATAACGCTTCTGTGGCGTAGAATTCAACACAAAAACTGAAAAACTGGAAGAAAGAGAAACTTCGTCTATTCTATTAAAAGCGCAGGCCTCCAGTTTCAATTCAATAGCGTGCCAAGTGAGAGCGCTATATGAAGCATCTATGAGGAAGAGCAGTTGAAACGTATAATGTGGAACAACTTTGTTTTCAACGGTACGATAATTCCCACAACGAAAAACACATCCGATGGTGAAAATCGGTTCAGTCTAAAAAAAAAATAAACTTTGGGAATCGATAGCGGTACCGGAGAATACCGTATGGGCCGTCACCCTGCGTTACATACCAGTTGAGTGATCTTGGATTGTTGCAATTTTGTATACATATATATATTGAACATCTATCTATTTTATTAAACGTGAACGATATGAAGCATCTATGAGGAAGAGCAGTTGAAACATCCACTCTGCGATGACAGTGACAGTTTCTACCTGTTACTACCTGCCGACCCTAACCTTAACGACCACGTGCTAAGAGCTAAGTGGTTGTGTCTAATACTGGGTGACTATAATGGTTTTCCAATTATTTATTAATTTTAAAAATTAAGTTAATTACAATTAATTATCAGTCTCACACCGTATTAAATAAAGTGTTTTTTAACCTTTACAAATTTTAACATTACTGGATGTGACATGACGAGTTTTGTCACTGCCAACTGTGTTGACAATCCACAATTTTTTTTTTAATCATTTATTGTCCGAGTCGCCATAAAAAAGAGCTTCGACTGAGTTTAAAAACGTTGGTGACGTATAATACCGGGCAACTATTAATTGTTTGAACATTATTTTGTTGCGTTGGTCATAGATTTAATTTCACTCTGTTGTTGAACGTGGAGCAGTTATTAAATTCAATTAACTTATTAAAATTGATGTGATAAAATTAAAGTTTCGGACAATCACTTCGTCATAAAGACTTTTGCATCAAAATAATCAAGAACTAAACAGAACCAGCAAAAAACGAAGTGTGCGTGGAGTCCACGCGCGACAGAAGTGAACTTTTATTGAACAAGAAATAAATGAGAATAGTAAGGATGCGGGTATAATCTCAAATGAACATTACTCGCCACTCCCAACGGGTGAAGAGGTACAATATAAAATATATCCCCCACTTACATTATTGAACGTGACGCATTTTCGTGTCGGACGCGAATTAGGCTTCCACCGCGCCAAAAAAAGCAATTTAAATTTTTATAATTGGAGGATGTGATAAAATTCGATCAATATTACAGTTATTTTATTATCATAATTGAATATGTATTTCCAATCTTTAATTTCAATAAAGTTTAGTTTATTGAGACAACGTTACAATATGAAGAAGAAAAGTTGTGTGATTAAAAAAATCCTATTTTATCCATGATCGACGATAACTTATTGTTTATTTTTCTGTTCCATAGATTTTTCTATCTTTTTTTTTCTTCTTGGACAACCATTTTCCGCCACATCTACAATTGACTGATTGACTAATGGTATTAGAAAGACCATTTTTTGGCTTTAAATTTCTGAAAGCAGAGTAAAAATGAGAATTGGTTGTGATTAAAAAGAAAAGAATAGTCAATAAATGGTTGTCATTTCTCAACCACTTAGTCAGTCGATGAGTATAGTTGACAGGGCGGCCCACCCGCCCACCGCACTCACAGACGGTGCCACAACCATACGATTGTTACTCACAAAAGAACTTGCACCAAGAAAGAAAATCAATCAATCCAAATTATTATACTCAAATTTACATTTTTGACTGACTGGTTGACAAACCGGTTCGGAATGACAACCAAAGGAAAGAAACTACCGGAAGTTGGAATTGTCAATTCTGAAAATGAGTTGTTAAATCTGGATTGGCCTCGAAGCAGAAACCCTCTACTTGGGTTTCTTGAGTATACGGAGTTTCGGCCTCTCCAGTGGCGGCAGCCCTTAAGTTTCGAGTCTCTTTGGTGGATGTGTGGTAATTCGCGACGGGTTTTCCTGAATACTGGAGAGATCGTTGTAGGCTTAGACGCCTTTTCAGCCACAAGGAGGAAATTAGGATGGGTCAAGACAAAGATGGGATTCATTCGTCTAAGTGTGGCCGGAGGCCGATGCGCCACATTTTTGTCACTCTTTGTGGACTGATTTGGTGTGTGCTCTTATTTGTTTTTTTGTTCTTCTCCGTCCTAATTCCGGGCCTCAATTTATTTCAAAGTTACCTTTCGGTTTCTGTTCCTCTTGGTTTCCAAATAGAAACTATCAAACAAAAACAATATTCCCATAAACACGTGCGTTCAGTTCCAGCTCTAGTCCTTTTAACTTTTATGATTATATTTTATTTCCGAGCAATTCGCAGAAGTCAATGGAATTTATGTACTGTTTTACACAGTCGACGACCGCAAAATGACGCCATAACTTACCGAAATCATAAAAGCCCTTTTTATAAACCTCCGCACCTTTAATCGAGCAAAATGGCATTTTGTCAGACCCACCATCCAGTTGATAAATCGAACGCGCGAACGCGAACAAACGACACTGATCATCCAATCGGTCATAATCGGATCATATTGATTGTATAACTGAATAATTAATTCCATTCAAAGCAAGCCTTCATTTTGACAATTCAATTTACTGTGTCAACACCTCTTGCACAATCCGAACTCAATAACGGGATAATCTGCGTTTACACAGAAAAATCTCCCGTCGAAGCAGCACAAAGTGCGCGTTCTCCGGCGAGACATTCATACATCATCCTCATGTCGGAATCGTCCCAAAATGAAAGGAATCCTGAAAGAATTCATAGATACTGACGGCAAATCTAATATTTAGCTTTCTTGGATGAAATATGTTCGCCGGAAAATATACGCTGTTTGCACAGGTGACAATCGCATTATTTCCTCTTAATGCAAAATTCAGTTTTAATGTCTTTTAGATAGGGGCCCGAAATAAGGATGACATCGGTGACGTCACTTAGGAAGACGTGTTATGCATAAATTTGAGGAAGCTCCGTGACCGG
This sequence comes from Diaperis boleti, assembly GCA_963583935.1. Lineage (NCBI taxonomy): Eukaryota > Metazoa > Arthropoda > Insecta > Coleoptera > Tenebrionidae > Diaperis > Diaperis boleti. The sequence goes on from OY757242.1 coordinate 15,168,627, forward strand.
GGATGTATTCCGCATTCAACTGGTGTCTGATTCACCAAGAAATACAGTCGACGATAAAATTTCAGTAAACGACGGGAAGGATGGAAAAAGGGGGCAGTCAAATAAAAGAGTATTTTGGGTATTGCTATAATCTGAGAAGTTCTGGCATTCTAGGCGGTCTGTGAACTTGCAGCTTGTAACCACTTCCACTTGGTGACTGGGTTGTTATGTTACTGACATGTTATATAATATGTCAGGTAGGTATTTATAAGACCTTGGAATCTCGCATGAAAGTCCAAACTATAAGACGAGGAGACTACAAATAGCATTAGCAGTTCCTCTTGACCAACTTTTTTCCAGTCGCAAGTAGGTACTTCAAAGGTAAAGTGGGATGGAACTCTGTTAAAAGCGTTATGCAACATCAAAATCTTTGACAAACAAGGAACTGCTAATTAATGACGTGCCATCCGCGTTGTTTGCATAGTTGGATCTCATCTTTGTTAGCTTTTGGAAGTCGAGGTACCAGAAAGCCTTCTAGGGCTCCGCATCTGCATAATAATAAATATCCGTGCGCAACAGTTCTGGTTCATGCAACACGATGCACAAAGGCAAACCATTTAGACGATGTTATTTTCACTCCATTCCTGCAAAGCCATTTCGTGCATAATGCAACACTCCCAGTTTGTTTAACGGCCTGATGGTTTGTTTTGGTCAAGACCTCACCCACATCGCTCCCATAACAGCGGACCGACCCACGCTGTTATCCATTCAGGTTCAATACACCTCTTCCGGATCGCCTGTGCGGAAGTCATGTCTTCTGTTCGGATCAACATCCCACGGAATATTTCAGCTCGAGTTGCCGGTTGTGAACGCGGCTTCTCAGGTTCAAGGTTTGCACCTGAACTTGCCGGCTGGCGTTCACATGATCCGGTTCCACCGCTGTCCCCCTGCCCGAGCTGCGAGCTCGCTGACCACGACGGCCTCGTCTGCGTGCTTGCCGAAGTGAGGAGAGGAATTGTTCAATTTGGTAGTTTGTTGTGGTACTTTTACTTTTGACGATGACCTAGGTTTCGGAATGCGTGTTGCATAAGTCCGTGGTGGGCCGGAGGCGTTGCGGTCGGTACAGTTTCGGTTTCTTCTTCTTCTTCTTTGTGGCTTTAGGTGAGTGAATCTCAAACCCGTACGTTCTACAGTTTATTACACCGGAAAGGAGGAGGGTACTGATTCGGATCGGATGTCCTAATCTTCAATTATTTAATGAGACTATCAGGAAAAAGTCCGCGCAATAATAAAACGATATGTCAGCCGATAAGAACGCATGAACAGGTGGATCGTTCAAGAAATATTTGCGACGTTGCCAGATCGTGTGCAATGCTTGGGGCTTCCAAGGCGGTCAATAATTTTGACATTCCAATATGACTAGAGTATCCGACAGGTGAACTCTTCTTCCGGGGATCCGGGGATTATGTTATAAATGTTATAATTGTGATTTCGCACACGTGGAGGCAACGTGGATCAGAAAAATCAAGCAACCTCACTTAAAAAAAAATGCAGTACCTACTAAATCATAAAATTATTCATAACTAAGTAAGTGATAATTGTTTTCATAGCTAGATTTTTTTGTTTTTTTTTGATACGTTATACCTATCCAGCTTGTGTTTATCATATTTGAATGTGTTTTTGAAAGTGTTTGATGAGTTATTTGCAACCACAGTGGACGTAGCAGTTTTTGTTGTCGCGAAATAATTATCAGAATAGGACGCAGTGTCTAGACTGTAGATAGGATATGCAGGATACACAAGTGGCACTGCGCGAACCGTTTGAAACAACACGTTCGGTTGGAGCGCATTGGATGGATTATAGGTCGACCCATATCGGCGGCCTCGATTTGTCGCAGAATCAATTCATTTAGACTTCACACTAACCGTCCTTGATATCGCCTTCTTTTGACTGATGCGCAACGAGCCACCAGACGTCAGACAAAACTGGATGGAGGAATGGGCTTCTCTTTTGTTCTCAATTGAGTTAAAATTGTGTTTATTATGATCAAATGGCCGTACAAGGGTGAGCAGACGTAGAGATGACTATTCGTACCATGGCCGTCACGTTCACCGAACTTAAACCCGATCGAACATGTATGACAAATGCCAGTTAATCCATTCAAAGTAGATTTTAGAGGAGTTTCACTCCTGGAGGAAATGGGGGCACTACGACGTGTCTATTTCTCTGATGAAATATAAGTGTATGCTTTTTCATTGAACAGAGGTGGCTAATCCGCTAGATGGCGCTGAAATTACATTACTAATATTTTGTAGATTATAAGGAAAAATCTAAATATGAAAAGCGGAATGTATGTTCAAAGCTCCTAAAATTTGCGCTACGAGCTCTTTTTTTTGTCCTTATTAACATTTTTTTATTTTTCTCCTACACAGAGCAAAAATATCTGAATTCCAAGGGATACACAAGAAAGCCTAACAGATTTATTAGGGCATAGGATGTTTATTTTTTCAATTTTGGTGAGATTTGCTCATCAAAACTGGGAAAAACTATTTTCTTTTTGATAAAGCCGCCGACCGCCGTCTCATGTATTCAGGGTGTTGTTCTATGCTGCTTGTCAAGGTCAATTATTGTGAAATTATCATGTTTTTCTGAAATGGAAATCGATTGACTAGTCAGGCTGTTTTTACGTTTAATTGGTCGGTTTGTTTGCATCTTTTATATTAGTTAGCCACATAAATCTCGGGAACAATATGAGATCGAGTACTATTTGTTTCGTGAGTGGAGACAAACTTTTACTTAATTATGGAAATAATTGTCATATTTTAAATTACTAGGACGTTAATGTTCCACTTGTGGTATCATAAACAATCCGAAAAATGTCACTTTAGATACCAGTATGAAGTAAACATAATTATTATATGCAAATTCAAGGACCGTTACAAATTACAGGAGAACCATTTAGAATTTTTAGTAGTCGCCCGTCACTCGAAATTCGAGTGGTATGTATTGAACTGGTAATCGAATCAATGTAAAAATTTAAAAAATGTGAATATACAGGGTGATTCACGAAGTATAGTAGTTATGTAAACCTGTGACAGTCCCTTATATGAGGAGACCTAGAAAAATATAAAAAATGTCTAACTCTAAAAAAAAAAACAAGATATATGTTTTTAAAATTTATGCGAAAACCGATTGAGAACCGTTAGCATGATTGAAGAACCGTTTCTTAAATCCTTGAACAGAGTTCGATGTAAGCCGGAACCCAAAATAAAAACATTTCTGAATGATCCAACGTGACATAGGAAAAAAACGAAAAAAAATCTTTACTTACACATAACCGTTGCAATGCATTCGGCAAAACAAATGTGGATGTTTTCTGACACCCTAACGTTCTCCAAGAACCGTTTTAATTCGTTACAATCGTTTTTCGGCCTCCGTCTCAAATTAGTTATTTGCCAATCGTCCAGATTGTCTTAAAACGATATTTGCCTGCCCAAGCCAAAAAATGGAAATCAGGGATTAGATCAGAATAACTTACTATTAAAACATCGGAAAAATTACAGGGCTTGGTATAGGGAAACGATAATAACAAAGGATGCCCCAAGGGGGCGCTTTGAGACACGGGGGGCCCTTGCAACAGGGGGGGGCAAAGAGCGCTCTTTGAGACACGTGGCTTCCATGGGGCATGAGGGCCCCTTTATACTTGTGGGGGCCTTGCGACATGGGGGCCCAAGGGATCTCTTTGAGACTTGGGGGCCCCATGAGGCATGAGGGCCCCTGCAATAGTGAACAGTGAAAATCTTTTGTCGACCGAAAAAGTTTTGTTTATCACACGACCAGAAACTGTTTTGCAAAACGACAGTTTTTGGCTTTGTAATAAAATATACTATTACAAATTCCGTTTCTCCGACCGCATTTACTATAATAAAATAATAGTAATCAATCGAGGATCTTTGTAATTGGTTTTCGCAGACCATCATCGGTTTCGTCGCTGCAACTTTTTTCATGTGTATGAGACGAATGAACATAACTTTCATCCATGAAGACAATTGTCCGATTTTGTTTACGGTACTTTTAATTTGCCGCAAACAGTTTACACGAAGCTGAAGAATTTTCTGTGTTGGAAATCTTGTTCCGGTAATAATTAATAATTTATTACTGTGCGGCGCAGTATCGCCTTCGCGATGTACATATACGAATCGACAATATTCTACGAAGTGAGCTCTGTCCTCCACTCTGAACAAAATCTACCGCGCAACCAAACCTTGTCAAGGTGGCTGTAGAGTTCGCCAGCTTCTTACTCAAAAAGACCCTTGTTCAAGTCGGTGACTATAGGTAATAGACTGTTGTGCGCCAGAAAGAACATGCAAATAATAATCAAAGAACCTGTGAAATTTTTGAAAATAAAAAGTAATCTAGGCTTAGATCTTATCAATGTCTTTCATTCAAAATTCAAATAAATTAAAGCTCTTAATTTTTAATTTATTTATTAAAATTTTTGTGTTCATTTGTGTTTTTACTATATAGGGTGAGCCAATAGTGCGAGGACGGAAGATAGTGGCTTTACTAATGAAAATAAAAAACCGCTCCCCAAGATGACCCAACGAATGAGTTGTTTAAGCTATCAGTTTACAAACAATACCGGCGGACGGTCGAAAATGTTCAGTGTCAATCCAATTTTGGGCTAAATATTGCTCAAATTTTCCCAGCTTTCACTTGTATATGTTGAAATTTTGATATTTCACTTTATTTTTATTATAAACAAAAATTAAAAAGAAATTCATCGCGCAAATTGTATTCATATTTAAAGAGTAGGTGCGCTTTTAAATTAATTAAAATCCTCATAGTTTTAATTTAATCGGTAATGTAATTCTTCTATGTTGTGTCTCTCTTGCACACTAGGGTATCAATTTCGCACGGTTTCGACTTAAAAATTAAAAAATTAGTTTCAAGTTGTAGGAAATGTTTTGCATCATTGTACCGCATAACAGTGTCGAAAGGCGCTACACACTGAGCCACACAGAAAAATTGTCGCTAAACGTTCTTATTTGAATAATCACGGTTTCGCCTCTCACATCTCTTGTGCCGACTGACTATACTGATAATGAAAGAACAGGTGTGAGGAAAGGGTCTGATATAGAATCCAGATCATCTACGATATGTGCGTAGATGATCAGGTTGTTCAAAATGACTTGAAAAAAAATTAAGAAGTATAGTCGCATAAATAATTCTCTAAGCAAAAATGTAGAGAAAAAAATACAGCAAAACAATTAGGAACAATAAATTAAGAGATAAGAATACTAAACTATGGAGAGAAATATAGAGGTAAAGTATTTTTTTGACCTAGCAACCTATTCCGTCACGAATACCTGACGCAATTTTATTTGTTAATACCCTGTTAAGTAGAAATAATAATTTATCACACTGTATATTCTCGTATTCTAGAATTTATTATATATACAAAAGACGAAAAGAAGAACCTTAAGAAAAATAAAGAATAAAATAGAGATCAAGTAAAAATAGATCCACAATGGGTAATTGCATTAAAAAAAAAACAAATATAAATACAGGGTGTTATGGAAATCGATATAAATATTTTAGGGTTGGTAGAACTGGCCATTTTTTTTTTGTAATAACTTTTTCAAAGCGTTTGATAAATCAGTTGCGGGTACGCGTTTGAGTGTGAAAACTTTGTTGAATGTTGAATTTTATCTCCTGAATTAAGAATTTTTCGCAAAATTGTTATCAAGAAAAGTTAATCAAATTGACGAGTTGTACCATCCCCTAAAATATTTAAGACCCTGTATAGGTCAACGAATTGATAAGGAAATGAGGAAAACGAAGAGTCGAAGAGAAGCGTTTTTAAACAGAACAGATCAAATATTTCTCTAACATGAGGTAGAAAAATGAGGATTGCCAGATAAGAGGTAAGTAAGGAGTTAACAAAAAAAAGATAAAGGAACTAACCGATGTCAATAAAAATAAATTAAAGAAGATAAAAGACAGAAAAAGTTATGACAAAATTAAGAAGCAAAGAGTTGCAGATAAATAAATTTTTAAGCAAAAATCTAGTGTCATTGGATTTTGTCGAGAACTTCGGAATTGCACGTTGTTGTTCCGCCAGGTCGTATTTAAAGGCGGTGCGCGTTGATTGGTCCTTAAGGTGGAGCGTAGCCATTTCTCGTGCTGACTCGCAGGAATTTCGCCGATGCAGTGTGACGTCACTTCTTGGTTAAAGTAAGGAAACAAATACAGTAAAACTGGTGAAAATAAATTAAGGAATATACAGTGTGATCAATTATTATTTTTTAAATTGTTAAAGCTGGAGCAAAATACAATATACTTAGATGATGCGTGGTAAGCAAAATTTACATGTAGGTATGTATAAGGATATTTTGATGTTCAAAACCTACAAAATGTATGAGTCATATATGAGGACCCTGTATTAAGGATGTAGGTCTAGAGAATATTCTTGTTAATAATAAACGAAGCATTTTTGGTTGGTAATAAATACAAAGTTCCTATACGTTTTGGTAACTTCTGGTTTTGTCTTTGATAATTATTTTAATCATAAAAACAATGTAGTATTCTATAATTTTTTTCTTTCTTTTACAGGTAAGCCTCAGCGTTGCGAGCTTTGCCGTCTCCCGAATGTCTGGACGACTACATCATCGTACGTTTCCATATGTAAGAAAGATCTTATTATACACACAACATAATTTAAATATAAATAACATATGCCACAAAAGAGGACGGCAGTTAATCAGTCTTGAGCTAGATAGAGACAAAAATCGAAATTGCATTGAACCGCGTATGAGCCACGATAGTATGTACGGTTGCCTTCAATCTAGTAGTTTTGAAGCTGTTTATTACGCACCAGCTGTACTTTTACGTATAATCTAAACCACACTTAATATACCTACGCCCTCAAAATATCTTCCATGTCGTCGGTAAATCAGGTACCTATACAATCTTAAACGCCTGTGGTGTGTTTCTTTGTTTGCTAAAAATTCTACTTAATATCTTCAGTTATTTTTCGTCGTCAACACCGTAAAATGTGAAACGAATCACTGAATGCGATTATTCCGACTTCTTCGTCCGACAGATCGACACAATTGTTGGCGTAAGGATCTTCGGCTTAATCTCAGCCCATCAGTGGAATTTCCCTCGTCATTATCTATGCGATCGATGGTGCGGTAAAGGTCTCTTTTTCGATTTAGCAACGCAAACAATTTGGTTACTCCAGAGGCCGGCTGGTTCTTCGATCTGTGTACCCAAATGAAACCCTCGGGGATAACCCTATCCCGATCTCGCCCTGATTTTTTAACAATCTTTTCAGAACGATGAGGATATTTTCTTCAAACTGTAATGACTAAAGTAATACGTCTTGTTGCTTTAGATGCTTTTGTTTAAAGGTACATAATTGAATTCTGAACTTCCGTTCTAATATACGACCTACGTCCTACGGGAAAGGAAACATCAGGCGCCTACTGGAGGGGATGCCTTTTGTTTTTGGTAAAAATGGACTATAATTCTGGTCTTTCCCCCACCCTCTAAACAAAGTGATCCACTCCACAAAGGCTCGTACTTAATTAAGCGTCTGGCACGTCGTCGATCGTAATTAACTCTTTACCGATTATTGTAGCTATTAATTTTCGTTTGATGGAAAAACCTCGAACCTGGTGTATTCGCAGTACGTCATTACGACACGGATGCGGCGGTATCGGCGCGGCGCAGTTCCGAATTCACCATTAATAAAGTGAGCGGGAGGTATCTTAATTAAATCAAAACAATATGGCTACGTGAAACCGAAATTAATTTAGAGGAGCGTCTGCGGATAAGCGTCCTTCTGCCCTTGTGCGGTAGAGCCGTTGCGCGCCTGGACCCCGGAGCGCAGGTAAACTGGATCGGTATGTAATATAGGCTGTTATGTAATTCGGATGTGAGCGATACGAGCATTCGTCAAAATCGCACGGGTTCACCCTGTCCTACACAAAAGCGGGCATTCCACGCCGTGTTGAGCTATTCCACGGTTTGCTTTCAGAGAAAGCAGTCTGATCGTAGGGGCGACGAGACTTTTTCAACTGATACAATTCTAGGTAGTAGTTCTGACTTTCATTGGTGATTTACTAGGGATAGAGCCTATACCAAATAACTGAAAATTCACAGGTCATATTCCTCAAATCAGATATAATTATTGTTAATTATTAATAATCAATTGTTAATACTGAACACGCCGCTAATGAATCGGAATGAAATCTGCAACGACTTTTCTCCACACGCAGTGAATCGTCCCCGCGCGGTTTTACTTGGACACGCCAAAAATCAGGACAATTTTGATTCCAGCGGACTTAATAAATTGCGCATTCCACAATCTTGACCAGACGAGAAGTTTTAATTAACTATACCTCGTTCTTCGTGCATTCAAGATAATACATTTTCCCGCAATCTTTTTTTCAAAATTTCAATTTTGAAAAAACCGCTCTCTACCTGCAAAGATCTATCTTTTATTAGCACTCAAAATTTCAGGCGATAATCTCCAAAAACAAAAATTACCGCAAGATCTGTAAGCGGACCACGGGTTTTTTTTTACGGCGAAAGTCCCTGTTCATCAATATTCAGTTTGAACGTTCCGAATAACATGGGTTGTTTGTTTCTCCGCAAAAGCAAAAGGACACTGTAATACCACAAACTAAATCTGACCCAGACATTTTAGTTTATTCTGCACGAGGTTGCAGCATCTCGCAGCCAACATTAAAGATTTTATCTCACTTCAACATCGGAAGAAATTTGTCTCTCAGTAAATGACAACCTTAAAGGCTGGGAAGTGATCAGTGTTGATATATTTTGTTTTTAAAATAACCCAATGGGGGTAGGTTGGGTTCACATCTGCATAGACAGCTACCTACCTCGATTTAAATGTCAACTGGTAGGTTTCGTACAACGGTGGTTACCCGGGTTTAAAACGACGGGCTGCCTCAAGGTCAATGAAAACATATCAAACATGCATATCTACACTTGGTCATCAGTCTTGAGACAGGAAGCTACTACGCAAGTCGTTTCATTGACATGCGTTTTCACTCACTACCTCGCTAAAGAAAGTCTTACTTTCAATAAATTAGAAAACAATAATTTGAAAGAATTCATTGACAAGGTAAAAGTGTCATTTTGTAAGTAACACCTTTCGTCTACTTTATGAGCCTAGTCAGATAAAGTAACACTTTTGCCACACAACATAAGTTGTCACTTTTGTGACGTTTGCGGATAAAGATATTTATTCGTTAGCTATTAGAATAGGTGGTAAACTATTTTTTACATGGACCTGTGGTCCAGGGAGCCCCCTTGCGCTCATCCGATTTTTATGATTTTTTTTTATATTTGCTATGTATGCGAATAGGTCGTAAAGTATTTTTTCACATGGACATGGGGACCCAGTGGGGCCCCTTGGGCTGGACCGATTTTTATGATCTTTGATTTGTTGGATTTGTCTCCGCCCCGAATAGCAGAATAACTATTAAAACATGGACAGGGGGCCTAATGCCAGCAGACGGCGTTGTGTGCATTATACTTTCATAAAAAAATGAATTTAATTCAGCTAATAAGTTAACACAACATTTATTGATTCTGACAAAGTTCGCCGGGTCAGCTAGTTATTATTATAATAAGAATAATCAGAAATAGTACATTGTTTTATTAGGAGCAAAAGTGAGGATTTTCGTGGCAGGTCTGTAGGTGTAACAAATACAAACGAGCCATGAAAAGTCACTTTTCTCCGAATAAAACATTCCATTTTTCCTTTAAACGCCGAAAATCTGACAATTTCTTGACTGACCACCAGCGACGCATAGATTAATTAATTTCAAGGTTACTTTATGCGCCGCCAGACGACTTTCTTTGTGATGGCAGAGAAATGGTCATTTGACGTTGTCTTAATCTATTGACGTATACAATGTCACGTTTTTCTGACGCTTGAAGAAAAAGTATATTTTTCTTCAAGCGTATCAAAATGTTTATGTTTTGGTATTTAACGCACTACTTAGAACAACATCATTGTATTACTAAAACAATAATGAACTTCATTATTTTACTAAGAAAATCGCTGCCAACATAGAAAATTGTAATACAAATAGTGCAAGTCTCAATGGGGCCTCGTGGACACCTATGTCTCAAGGGGGCCCCCTTTGTATCAGAAAATAATGAAATAAACTCGATTTCTACCATCGCCTTGGCAAGTTTCACTTTCAGTCGTGTGCTTATAAAGGCTTATACTCTTCTATCTGCAAACGTTTTCAGATAAAAAAAATGTTGTTTGCCTTACCTTTATACTGAAACCTGCCAAGACGATGGCAGGAATCGAGTTTATTTCATTATTTTCTGATACAAATGTTATGGTAAATAAAACAAGGAGAGCCCCAAGGGACCCGAGGTGGGCCCATTGACGTTGGGACGCCCGAGGGGGTCCTCTTGAGACAGCGAGGCCGTGGGGCCCCCCTTGAGACAGGGATCTACTACGCAAGTTGTTTCATTGACACGCGTCTCCACTCACTACCTCGCTAAAAAAAGTCTTACTTTCAATAAACACCTTTTGTCCACTTTATGAGCCTAATCAGATAAAGTAAGACTTTTGCCACACAACATCAGTTGTCACTTTTGTGACCTTTGCGGAAAAAGATATTTATTTGTTTTGTATTCATATTCTGTATAAATCTATATACAGCGTGTCCCAACTAAAATTTGTACCTCCCCCACAATACCTATTTCGAAAGACTCAGAAGAAAACGCTCGAACAGCTCAATTTTGTTATCAAGGGGGACCAAATTGTACCAAACTTTCATGTCTTAGATCTCACCCCCTAAGCCAGGGGAGCCACCCCCTTAAAAAATTTAAATAGCAAGGGGGGTCGTGTGATACATCATTTTAAATCTTATTCAATTTTCTATTCAGACCTACATTTATCGATTCCTTTCTACGGAGACGGACGTAGGATACTTTTTATCCTGTTCCCATGGACAAGGGGGCTTAGGGGGACCCCTTGGCTTTATTACTCAAGAACGGCTGCACCGATTTTTATTATCTTTGATCTGTTGGATTTGTCTCCGCCCCGAATAGCAGAATAACTATTAAAACATGGACATGGGGGCTCAGGGGGCTCACTTGGCTTTATTAATCAAGAACGGTTGGGCCGATTTTTATGATGTTCGATTTTTAGATTTGTCCCCGCCCCGAATATCAGAATAACTATTAAAACATTGACAGGGGGCTCAGGGAGCTTGGTACAGGGCAACGACAATAAGAAAGCCCCCCTGGTACCAAAATCTGTCGTACCGGGCTTGAAAAGTGAAAATTAATTTTTAAATAGTAAACTAAAGTTTCACTTCTGTTGCGCGTGGACTCCACACACAAATTTTTTGACTGACTTTTTTGGGGGCGAATAACTAATAAAACATCGGAAAAATTAACGAAAAACATTTCTCATACATTTTGTATGAAATCCGTATATGACAGATATTTGATACATGACAGAAACAAAAATGGACATGGCGTTGTATGCTGGTTCCGGTAAAGCCAGTAGATGGGGTTGTGTGTATTACGTTTTGATAAAAAAAAAACTGAATTTGGTTTAGCCAATAAGTTAACACAACATTTATTGATTCTGAGGCGGTACAAAGTTCGCCGGGTCAGCTAGTCTAATATATAAAAATCCTCCGAAACGGCTCCACCGATTTTCCTGTTTTTTTTTTTGTATATTTGGTAGGTATGAGAATGGGTGGTAAAGTGGACCGTAAACTGGAAGGCTGGACCCATTGTTATGTTTTTTTTTTTATATATTTGGTGGGTATAAGAATAGGTGGGAAACTATTTTTCACATGGAGAGGGAAGGCTGGTCTGGACCGATTTTTATGTTTTTTTTTATATTTGGTATGTATGGGAATACGTCGTAAAGTTTTTTTCACATGGACATCGGGGCCCAGGGGGATTTGTTGGATTTGTCTCCGCCCCGAATAGCAGAATGCCAGTAGATGACGTTGTGTGCATTATACTTTCATAAAAAAAAATAATTTAATTCAGCTAATAAGTTGACACATCATTTATTGATTCTGAGGCGGTACAAAGTTCGCCGGGTCAGCGAGTTATTATTATAATAAGAATAATAAGAAATAGTAAATTGTTTTATTAGGAGCAAAAGTGAGGCTTTTTGTGGCAGGTCTGTAGGTTTGACAAATACAAACGAGCCACGAAAAGTCACTTTTCTCCGAATAAAACATTCCATTTTTCCTTTAAACACCGAAAATCTGACAATTTCTTCACTGACCACCAGCGGCGCATAATAATTAATTTCAAGGTTACTTTATGCGCCGCCAGCCGACTTTCTTTGTGATGGCAGAGAAATGGCCATTTGACTTTGTTTTTATCTATTGACGTATATATACAATGTCACGTTTTTCTGACGCTTGAAGAAAAAGTATATTTTTCTTCAAGCGTATCAAAATGTTTATATTTTGGTATTTAACGCAGTACTTAGAACGACATGATTGTATTACTAGTACAATAATGAAGTTCAAATTAATTAAATAATAATCGCTGCCAACATAAAAAATTGGACTACAAAAAGTGCAAGTTACAAAGCATTCTGATTGAGTTATGAACGCCCCTTTGCCTCAAGGGGGCCTCAAGGCCTACGCTCTCCTGTATTATGGGGACCCCTCGCCCCTCTGTCTCAAGAGGCCCCCCTCGGCCTCCCTGTTGCATGACCCGGGACTCGCGGTCTCAAGGGAGATCTTTGGGAGACCTCTTTGTTTTAGTTACAGTAACATTTGTATCAGAAAATAATGAACTAAACTCGATTCCTACTATGGCAAGTTTCACTTTCAGTTGTGTGCCTTATATATTTTTTAATAAATTAATATTTTTTCGAAAGTTTTTGTTAAAAATGCTTGAAGAAAAAATTGTATATATCACTCGGAGAAGATGGCTTTTTTGAATTTCGCACACTTTACATTGCCTCGGCTGTAAAATCTGTGCTCAATTTAAAAAATCAATGCTTTCTTCTCCTAGTAATATAATATACTATTATTTTATTAACGAAACTATATCTTTATTTATTTTACTTAATATTTATCTATTGGTTGGAGATTAAACTGAAGAATGCTGAGCGAATAGGAAAACATAGATACAAAAAACGGATAAAACGGATATTCTAAAGAATAAAGTAAACTAAGAAAAGATGAGCACAAGATTTGTGCTTTTGGAATGTGATGGAAACGAAGGGTAAAGAGGAAGGACTGGGCGCCGAGTTTCAGAAAGCAAACATACCACTTTTGCAAGCAAATCTTAACAGAACTTAAAGGCATAAGAATATTGGGAGAAGGGTATAGTAGGATTATGGTATAGTGGAGTGACAACCTTCAGGGGACAAGCAGGAGTGGCCAAGGATATATGAATTAGTAAGAAAACAAACAGCTAGTTGATAAATTAGACATAAAGAGAAAAAGACAACCCAGGAACCAATAAAGAAACAAGGCATGTAATCAGTGAATTAGATTTAAATGGAACCAATGACAGAATGACAGAAAAAGTATTGTATGGGTGGTAAGAGTACAGGAAGCACAGACAAAGAATTATTCCAAATTATGTGTTCGTAGCGAATATACATAAGTATACACGAAGAGTTGACTTCATGTCAATGGAAAAGAAATAGGGCATCAAACTAAAGAAAAATAAATTTCCAGTCAAACGGAATGGAAATAATGTGAAGTAGTTTTGAAGAAACAATAATTAAAAGCACTAAAAGAGAACTAAGGAGAAGATACAAACTTCGTGTAACGAGGAAGTCAAGAATGAAATAAACAGGAAGAGGTCATGCGGCAAAAGTACTTGATGGCTAACACACAATACACAATAGAAGAAATGGTGAAAGAGACAAAAAGGGAGGCTTGGGAAAGATTCGAGATCTAAAAAAAGAAAATGAAGGAAACGGAAAGAAGCTCTTTACCACGAAGCGGATAATGAGTGATTAGGGAACCGACTTGAATTGCACATTTAAAATTGCTCAAAAAAAATCCTGGGTGGAAATTTTGGTTTCCGGCTTTCTCTGTTGGCTCTGTATCAAAGGGCGTCCTGTCCCAAGGGGGGCATTCTTTACCAAGGGGGCCTCCCTGCTCAAAAAAACCCGTGCCAAAATCTTACCGTCAACTAGCTGCCGCTTGCGCTCTTCCCTCCCGGTCAAAAATATCCCCCACTTATATATTGCATTTTCGTGTCGGGTTGCGGCAATGTAACTCACCTTTCACTGCATCGGGGATAATCGTTGCGTCAATGGCACTTTTCGGTCATCGCTGCTACGTTTTCTCAGGAACCAAGACCGACTTTAGAGTCAATACAATGTGCTTTTACTTAACGACTTTTTCCAGTTTTCCCTCTTCAGCAAACTTTTTTTTTTATAAATTATGGCTTTTTGTTTTTACGACGCCGCAACAGCTTCTCCCGCTTTCAACAAATTGTTCCGGACATAATCATAGAGCTTCGTGCCAGCTGTTAAAAATCAGAGTAACTACTTGGAGAAGTTCTAGTCCAAATGATGCCAACCACTCATCTTTATTTGCATAAACCAAACAGAGCTGTTTATTTTGACAGCCGCACCAACAAATGATAAGACTATCATCTGCCGGGGAATACCGTCTGTCGCGCGAAAAAACCGGCGGAAATGCGCATAAAGTCGGTAGATCTCCGGAAGTTAAGGAGAGACATTAAAATCTTCATTGCTCCTCTTGCAATGAACTTTTCCCACCAATCAGATAATAACACCGACGTCTGCAACAAAGAAAGAAAACCAGCAGTCCGCAACGGGTCGTATTTTCGTACCGTCGTCACACTCAGCATACTCCAGATGTCACGGTTCGTTGTTTCCGCGCCTCTTGTTCCTTCCTTGTGCAAAGTAAGTGCGACCGGAGTGGCCGGAATAGGTCTTTCGTTAATTGCGCCCGGAAACGGGGCCCTGAATGCCTGCTTGCCTGTGGCCCCTCCATAATTCACCCAGCACTTGGGCCGCGACTTACAAGTGGCCCTCTCGACGAAGGCCTCTTATTTTTCGCCCCCCCTTGAAGGAGATTTAGAGGAGAACGAAATCGGATCGCGGCGGCGGCGGAGTGGATGAGGCAGGGGGATGAAACCGGGGTCTAATATATATGTCAAAGTTAGGCAATCAGAAAGAGATTAGTGGAAGGAACTGACGTGAGCTGAAACGGAAACACGGCCATTTGTTCGGTACCTGTTGGATCGCAGGCCAACTTTTCATGGCGTGTCGACGTTAATTGGGGGACATAAAAACGTTTTGATTATCGGGCTATTAATAACGGCGGGGTTTCCGATTACGACGGGTTGGGGCGGAAGTTACCGGCCGCAAAAATTCACACGGTGGATCGAAAATTACTGTGCGGACATTAAGATTAGGAAATATACGTACTTACGAGTTGACTTTCATTTATCGATTCACAAAAGGGAATGTGCGCGCAGTTGATTTATTTTCGTTCTCAGACACACCTGTACTGATGGAACGATGACACCACTACGTTTGCTTTCTTCAAATAAGTTTTTTGTATTTCCTATTTGCACAACACTGTTGCAGCAGTACGCTTCTCAAGTACAGTGATAGCCGGTCAAACTTTCTTGCCTTACAAATATCGTCAGATTTGAATCGCTAAAAACTACGAGACTAATAATGCGTTAACAACGGGTGTTGCATTTGTTTTGCCTGTGACGTCATCGGACTAGTTCAGATGCATGTTTGTGATTGATGCAAATTAGCGTTATAAATTAGTGCGTCGTGAAGACGCGTTTTTTTCCAATTTCTCAGGTTCATCAAATTCTCAGGTTGGCCAAGTCCTCAGTTTTCTTAAGTTTGTAGGTGCCTTTGGTTCCTCAAGTGATCAGGTTGCTTAGGTCCACAGGTTCCTCAAGTTTGCAAGTTCTCAAATTTTTCATGTTCCACATGTTTATCTCAGTTTCTTCTCAACTTCCCAGGTTCCTCAACTCCTCGGGTTCCTTAATTTTTCAGGTTATTTAAGTCCAAAAATTCCTCAAGTTCTCAAATTCCTTAAACTCGCACGTTCCTCAAGTTCCCAGATTCCTTACATCCATAGGTTTCTCAAGTGCTCAAATGCTTTAAGCTCGTAGGTTCTTCAAGTTCACAGTTTCCTCAAGCACCCAAATTCCTTAAGCTCATAATTTCCTCAAGTCCATAGATTTTTTCCAGTTCGTCATCAGGTTCTCTCATCTCAGATTCTTCGAATTTCTCACGTTTCTCAAGTCGTCGGGTTTCCCACTTTTGCTGGTTCCTTAAGTCCACAGGTTCCTCAAGTGCTGAAATTCATTTAGTTGGTAGGTTCCTCAAATTCTCAGATTCCTTAAGTTTGCTGTTTTCTTAAATTGTTCAAGTTTCAAAGTTGCTTATACTCCCCATCATCTCTGTTCTTTTTCCAATCCATCAGGTTCATCAAATTCTCAGGTTGGCCAAGTCCTCAGTTTTCTTAAGTTTGTAGGTTCCGCAGGTTTCTCTAGTGGTCATGTTCTTTAGGTCCGCAGGTTTCTCAAGTTCGCAAGTTCTCAAACTTTATTCCACAGATTTATATCAGTTTCTTCTAATTTCTCAGCTTCCTCAAGTCCTCGGCTTTCTCAATTTCACAGGTTATTTTAAGTCCAATAGGTTCCTCAAGTGCCCAAATTCCTTAAGCTCGTAATTTCCTCAGGTCTACAGATTTTTTCCATTTCGTCAAGTTCCTCAAGTGCTCAAATACCTTACGTCCACGGGTTCCCTCATCTTAGTTTCTTCTAATGCCTCAGGTTTCTCAAGTCCTTGGGTTCCTCAAGTTCTCAGATTCCTTAACTCCACAGGTTCTTCAAGTTCTCAAATTCCTCAAGCAAGTAACTTATAAACTATTGACGATACGACAAGAACACTTAAATATTTTTTATTCTCCGTTAATCAATGAACAAATTCAGCTTTAAACCGAAGCTAAAACTCTATTATTTATTAACTTTTTGTCTATTATGTATGAATGTGATCGTTTTTTGGAATTTTTGTTATTTATTACTTAGGTCTTAAATTATCAAGGTTGAGGACTCTGACCTTGATTAAAACCTCATTATTTTCTTATTTGCATGAATGTCTATGAGAAAATTTAAAAAATTAAATAAAATATAGAAAACAATTCTTTTTCATAACAAACTATGCCTGATTGTTTTCAGTATTTTTCAACGAATTAAGAATAAAATATAACCGAAAAATTTATTTGTTTATTACAATTGTTTAAAAATAAATAAGAAGTAAAAAAAATAAATTCCTTCCATAATATAGAAGAGCAATATAAATAATGATAAAAAAAACGGTTTCTTAATTTTAATATTCAGCAACAAAAAAAAAATTGTTAATTAACAAAGGCGTTTTTTACCATTTTTTTTAAGAAATTTTTAAATCATTATTTCCATTACGGATTAGATTAAAAAAATAAACTTAAATCATATAAACAATGCGTTTTAAGCAATAGCAGTTAAAGAAATTATATTATTTTCAGCAATAACAAAACATATCAGTAGAGATCATAAGGAGTAAAAAAAATATAGAGTAACCGACCACTGAATAAAAAAACTATGACATTTTTTTTTATTTAAATAAAATTTTTAATAAATGATATAATATTACATTTTTTGAATAATAGTAGATTATTAAATGAGCATATAATGGTGGTTATTATACACGAGAATGGAAATTAAAATACGAGCCGCAGGCGTTTCGCACACAATTAAAAACGTGGATGAACGTGCGGGCCCATGCAATTGCACCATTCTGACCTGTCCAACTGTTTTAAAATTTTTGCTTAAATCACTGAATAGCTTTTCTGGTCTCTCCACCAGTTAAAAATGCCATAAAGAATTACTATATCCGAAAAATTGTAAATGCAACCGGCGCGAATAAACTGACTTCAAGAACGGTGTGGGTTTGTAAACTTTTTACGTTATATAAATTTTTTTGTGAAAAGTTCGGAGCTGTTATGTTCATTGCGGTTGCGTGTGCGGTGAACAGACTTGTTTCCTTTCGTTTTTTTTTCCGCTTTGTGTATCTTGTCTGTGTGTTACATCCCCCTCTATATATCTTTATCTCCCCTTTTCAGGTAACATCATCTAACTTTCCCCCTCTTTCTTGTCAGCTTCGATTGTCTATTTTTGTCCGCGATATCTTACTGTCTCAAGCTCCAATCTCTACCTCCTTCAATTTTGTTTTGGACTATCCTTTACTCTTGCGCTTCAAATTTTTTTTCTGTGCCTGGTTTATATACATATCTCCATTTTCTAGAATTTTCTATTGAGTCTCTAATTTTTTGGTTCTGCGGTTTCATCTTCTTTTTGATTTCTCTCATTTGTAGGTTCAATAATTCTTTTTATTCTTCCAATTCTTGTTATACTTTTGATTTCGTAAATTTCTCCGATACTCTCATCGGGATTTCTCTCATTTCTTTATCTCCTATTATTAACTTGATGCTAATTGCTTTTTGTCCTTTATCCATGTCTTTCTAGAATTTTCTCCTTTTCATTTTTACAATTTACATAGATTTATGTAGGATGTCCTAAAACTATGAAGAAAAGTTTCAATTGATGTTTTTTTCTTCATTTTTTTTCCTTGTAGATTATCTTGTCTTTCTACTGCTTTTGTGACGCTTTCTGTTCTGCTTTCTTTTCTGTTAATCTCATTGACCTGATGTACTCTCTCTTCCTTCTGCTCCCGTTGTCTATTTTTTCTTCTCTCCGCATGTCAAGGTTAATGCAAATTGCATTTTTTACTTCATTTTTTAATTTTGGTCCTGTCCTCCGCATAATTTAACGAAACATTTCTTTAGTCGACTGCATTTGTATGAAAAAATTTCACCACAGTTACAATTTGAAATATATCGCAACGCTTCCGGTTGTATATCAGTTCCATTTCGGTTTACATTATTTTATTGAATCAAAATTTGCTAACGTTGTGATAAATAACCGTATGCATTTTTTATTTGAATTAATGTTTAACGTCATTTTGCTCATTGAAGTGAAACTCCTATACCACGCTCGATTCTAATGAGTCAATTTCATTTATTTAACTACTCTCTGGAGGGGTATATTATGCTGAATATTTTAAAATAAAATGGAAATTTCACATCAAACGACTGTCTTTAATTTGATTGTTGGTAAATTAAAAAATTTTGCAAAAAATAGTGGTGAATTTTTTTTGACGTTTGTTGGGAGTGTGAGTTTGAGTAATCTTATTAATACTATTTAGCTAATGTTAATTAATACCCTAACAATAACTGTGTATCTGCATAACGTTTCTCTTAAAAGTTCATAACACGTTCGTGAAATGGAAATATCAGTGCTCGTGTGATTTTCCTCACTCGGCTTCGTCTCGTGTGTCAAATTTCACATTCGCATATGTCTCACTTTGGACACCAAATTTTGAAACACGAGTTGACAGCCGAGTATTGGTGACTGAAAAGTGACAGTGCACGAGTATTGGTTTACACAAAATGATAAAGAACACGAATTAACATGAAATTTGACAGCTGTCAAATTAAATGCCTGAGGGAATATTTATCTATTTAGTTATATACCACTTTCTCCATCATGTATTTGACAAGGTGAATAAAAAAATCTTTTATTTCTCTTCTGATTCTATAGATTCTTCTGATTTTCTGATTCGTTCTTTTATTTTATTTTGAGGTTAACAACTGTCAAATAAAAATGCATATGCTGTAATTTTATGTAAGTATACTGGGAGCACTTTAAAAACTACATACCAATAAACATGCGCAGAAGATATAAAGGGGGTTGGAATATTATATTACATAATAAGTGTGGTAGGTTCATTTTTACATGACGAAGTTTTAATAAAACTAAGTGATGTAAAATACCTACCACACACATAATGAATACAACTTTTTAGCCGATGACGAAGTTTTCCATTCGGCGCCCCCATTTTACAAAAATTATCGTTGCACCGAAGTTACATTCACATTACATATTGACATAAAGGTAGGTGCAGGATAGTCTGACGGACTGCGGATTTTGCCCAAAAGGATGCGGGAGTTGTAGGAATGCATAATAGCACATAGGGCGCAATTCCTAAAAATATGAGAGAGGTTATGTTTTTGGAATATTTTGTTGACTTACCTTAACTTTTTCATTATCTTATTGTTGACGTGTTTTACTTTTAGTTCAATGACTTCACCCATTTTGCGATATTATTGTATTTTATGAGAGTAATAATGGCAATAAATTAACATTTTTCGATTGACACTGACATTGTAAATATGGTAAATAGGCAACTGAGATGCTTACTATTTATACCACGGGATAGCCTTCGAGAGTGTCATAAAGAATCATTTTTTTTGCGTTTCTTGAAGAAGATAATTTTGGACTTTTTTACCGCTTAAAGGTGACAGCTTCAATCTGTAAAAAATGGGTTACCATGGCTGTCTAAAATGTCGTAGAACGTAATTTACAACTGTCAAGGCTAAAATAGTTATTTACCTAAAGTGTTTGGAAATTGAAGTTTTCCGCATGAGCACTGTTTGAAGCACGACCTAAGGGAGTGCCGCTTTTAATGCGAATGCGGTAAATTTCCCTTTCAAATAAGTTAAGTACATTATTTTTTGTAACAAATCGTCCGAAAGAAAATCAAAAATAAATTTCAATTTTGCACATTAGAAAGTTCTTTATATGTGACAAGCCCTTTAGCACTGCACTGACCAAT
The DNA here is from genome assembly GCA_963583935.1 of Diaperis boleti. Taxonomy (NCBI): domain Eukaryota; kingdom Metazoa; phylum Arthropoda; class Insecta; order Coleoptera; family Tenebrionidae; genus Diaperis; species Diaperis boleti. The sequence goes on from OY757242.1 coordinate 15,189,385, forward strand.
ACCAACCTTCTGAAGCAAATGTCCCTCCTTGACGTGGAAAGTAGAAAAACACCCCAGTGCGAGAAATTCTTGTTTCCGCGCATCCGCGATAAACGGAAAATAGGTATTCATAAGCAATGAGAACAAAATAGACTATTTTCACAGTTTGGGGTGCGGTTGTCGCGTGTGCATTAGTTGATGTCAGCGGTGGGCGAGACCTTAGTGCTTCAAAATATTCGAAGAGAGAATTTAGGAAACATTTTGGAACTAAAAATACTAATACTACTTTAGTGGTTATGAAAAGGAAAAAAAAAATGCAAGGAAAAAGATAATAAAAAAACACCTTATAAGAGTTAGTACATGGAGTGTCAACATTTTGAGTGAAAAGGAAGATGAATCGTTTGATGACTTGACCAAAATAAAATAAAATTATATACCAAAAAATACACCAATTTTTTTTTTTTTATATTTAAAAGTTCAATGAAATCTACCAAAAATTGCAGACTGGTGGTGACTACAATTCAACCCACATGTAATCCGTTGCATTTACATACAATAAATATTCTCATTGTTGCCAACACAACAAACGAGTCTGACAAGAATCGATCGTAAATTTCGATCGTCTTGAATAATATAATCGATATACTTATTGTTGCGATTATGCAATACTTTACAACACACATAAGAGCAAAATTTTATTGAGTCTAAACCTGTAGGAAAATTAGCTCAAACCGGTGTTAATCCTAGTGTTTGAATTGACCTTCGAACCAACACGTCAAGACTGTCAAGGATTAAATAATTATGTGTCCAATATGTGCCATGGACTACAGATTTGTTTTAGTTTTAATACCGCAGTGAAAACGGTCGGAACAGTACAATTGCATAGTCGCGCACGTTCATCAATTCAGTTTCTTTTTGCGGGTGGATGAAACTACTTGTTAGTTAAATTTCCTTCGAAAAGCTATTGCATGACACCAGAAAATAAATATTTCTTGAATCGTTGCTCCTATTTGTTGTATGAATTCTTTGTTTGCCAGTTTTGAAACAAAACCTATCTAGAACGGCTTATCAATTACTTTATGGCTCCGAAAGAGGACGTCGTGAAGCGGCATTGCTCACGATCAATTCCCTTGATAGTTTACTTTCGTTTGACAGTTACGGTTTATTCGATAAATCTATTTATTGTTTTATGATATGGATTTGATGATTGTGTATCTGCGCTGTCTATTTTCGCCAATAATTTTAATACGGGACTTTTGAAATTGCAATGATGAATAAAATGAGTCATTCCGTGCAAAAATTGGGAAAGCAGCCAAGATTAAATTAATATGATTTGTCAAGTTGTAATTTGATGGGAATCTATTTCATCACCCGTTGAGGGACATGTTAATTTACTGTTGAAACGTTTGAAAAGGAAAATTAACAAATAGTGAGATACATTTAGATTACGATCAAATAACTAGCAGCTGTCCGTTCATGGGATCCTCTATTTTCAGTTAAAATGGTTTTATTTGTTTTCCGAGTTGTAGGAGTGGTATTATTTATATTCAGCATGATGTAATATTTACTCAACGGTTCCAAGTCCTTCACGTCACGCGTAAATTTTTGTCCGATGTGGTATCACACTGCGCACTTGTTTCCGCGGGAAATTCAAAAAGTTCAACGTTGCATGTCTGGTCGGCAAAAAGTGACCATGGCAATAAACGTTTTGCGTTTAATGCACTGATGAAAGAACAATAGCCGCCTTCGTTTCCTTTCTTACACTTTGATTAAATTTTATGGACGTCTTGTGGAACTAATCGTTGGCGGACCTTGGCGTTTGGCACTCGTAGCACCAAACAAGTCTGTGCAGAAGAGGCATCACCTTTGTCACAGTTTCTTGCCAACGACAACATGGTGAAACGTGAAATCAACACATCGCGTGCGAAGAGTTGATTCTCGGCGAAAGGTCGTGGTAGAGGAGATAATTAATGGCTCGGAAAGTCGGTCATTGCGGTCTGCATCTTTCGGGTGATGGAGTCTTCCAACAAGCTTTGATGATTTTTTTGACATTTAAACGGATTATGCAAAGAACCGGAGCTTACGCTGTCTTGTCACATGTTCCACTTTTTGGCTCATATTCCTTCGGGATTAGCATCTACAAAAAGCTTGTTGCTAATGTGTGAAAAAATAATTAATACCTTTGCGCCCAACTTAGCTCCTCCGTCGGTTTCTTTTTTATGGGCGTCGTTGAGAAACGGCTTTTCGGCAGTTTTAAATAGACCCAACATTAGGCTACAGCTGAAAGCATTTATCCACCTCAGCGTTGCCAGCCTCGTGCCAACGGTGTTTTCAGTGCAATATCGGAATATGCATACTTGCATTCTAAACACGGTACGTTGAGTTATTTCTGTCGAACGCTCCGAGCAGTGTAGGGGGTGTTTAGAACAAGCTATCTGAAATAGTTGCGATGTTTTTGAACGTGAAACGTATCTCAGATCTCCGGGATTTCTTAAGCGATTGTTCTCCCTTTACTTATTGACGGAATCAGCTCAATTTTCCGCCACGGGCTGGTACAGAAGACTTACTCTTTTTGTCGTTTCCTCGGAGTCATCAAACCAAACGAAATACTGAAACTGTCATCTCCCGGTGCGTTCAGCACGTTTCTATTTCGGCTCATTGTTCGGCTTATTTCTTTTTCGGATTCGTGATGTTCGTCAAAGAGACGTCTGAAGACGCCACCCCCTGGCGTGATCTCCTGTCGTTCGAGGAGCGTCCGGCTCGTTAACAAATGGGATTCGCCCTTTATCTGCTCCTAACAAAAGGGAAAAGAGTCGTGTTCGTGGCGTTCGTTCCGGATGCGTGTTCCTGAAATCATTAGTGGCCAATTCGCAGCTTTCTTTCCGGCAAGAGGACGGCGTCAAGGGTTGAATCTGAAACGTGTGAAGACGATCTGCATTTTAGATGCTCCCAAACGTTGCAGCGCCCCTTATCTTCTTACCATTAAACTCTACCGAATTACAGTTGTATTGTCAATTGAGTCTGCCAGCTTCTTTATTCTCTTATTATATGTCGACTGAAAATGTTCGAAATGAGCTCAAGACATGAAATAGACTGTCAAGAGGATGAGAAGACGGTTAAGACCGGAAAAGCATTGAGAAGAATTGACCGAGGAAATACTGGGAAAGAGCTGAAACGACAGGGCGAAAAATATTTCGAGATACAAATAATAGCGTGAGAAGAAAATGAGAAGAGATTGACAAGAAACTAGTAAAGACTAAGAGAAGACTACGAAATTGATAAAATGGTAAAACTGCTAATAGCGCGGAGGTTATGAACTCAAAAAAACTAAGAAAGGACTGAGAAGGAAACTGTAAAATTGCCAGGAAGTGACAAAGCAAAAGAGTCTAAAGATGCACAAGAAACTTAGGATTGATTAAATATGCTAGTAAGTGTGTCGGACAGATTGCAAGAAAATGTCATTTTAGAATCTACCATCAGTAGAATGTTGTGAGTTTACAATAATTTTTGAACGTCGACATTTATAGATTCGTACGAAGGCGCTGAACGGACATGAATGGAAAAATAACTAACAACGATTTTTTTCTGACAATTCCAACTTTTTTCTGGAAATTCTGACTTTTTTCTTGCAATTCGGACTTTTTTCTGGCAACTGCGACAGTGGTAGGACGATGGCCTGTTTTATTGACCAAACTTAAAATATCCCAGTAAACACAACAACGTGAGAAAAACGTAAAAAAAGCCGAGTACCAACGGTTGTATAGACGTTACGATGTCGCTGACTTCAACGTTACTTTCGACGTGTAAATATGACGTGTTTATAACGTCTAGTAAAACACGTTTTTTTACGTGATTTTACCACGTTGTTAAGACGTACTGATTTTCCGTAAACAAAACAACGTGAAAAAAACGTAAAACAAACGAGTACCTACCAATCGTTCAATAGACGTTACGATGTCGACGAAATCAACGTTACTTTTGACGTGTAAAAATGACGTGTTACAAACGTCTGATAAAACACGTCTCTTTCAGGTGTTTTTACCAGGTTGAAAAGACGTGTCGATTTTCATGACAAATATTTATTATAAAACAAACAAAAAAAATTTTTTTGCAGAAGTTTAAATCTATTATAATGTATAAAGATGAATAGAAAATATGAAAATAATTACTAAAAACTATAATATCAACTATGTACTACTAATATTATAAACTATACAACTACAATTATTATTATAAAAAAAGCTAAAATAAATATTATGGGCTAATTGTCCTAATTAAATTAAATCATTTTTTTCATGACTTGGATTGTGTGTTGCTCGACGTGTTGGGTCAGTTTTGCCAATGTTTGCAGTACAGTTGCCTCAAAATCTATAAGAAATAACTATAAGTAACTATTGCAAAAATAAAAAAATCCTTACTAGGTATATGATTGTCGTAAATGATATAAAATGACACAATTTACCAGGATATGTTGAAGCTGGAGAAAATGCTGACATTGGCGATGCATAAGACGTCGTCGGGGTACAGCAAAAATCCTCTCCAAGGTTTACAGTTCGACGCCGCTTACTATCAAAAAGAGACTCATCACCAAAAACTTGCTTTCTTGAGAGACTTTCCACTGATGAGTTGTTTCCTCTGCAGTTTCCCCAATCTCCTTGATAAGGTTGTTGGCCTTTTTATCGTCTGTGTCAGGATCCTCTGCAAAGAAGCTCAAAAGTTAAAAAATATATATTTAATTAGAAAAATCATAAATATAATACCATATATGTATATACCTGTCATAAAATGAATCTTAAAAACCTTGTAAGAAGGCCAGGTCTTACATGGAGTACCACTTTTGACGAAAGTCATAAAATCGGTACACTTGCGGAATAAATTTAAATTAAACTGGTTAGTAATATGCAGAAAAAATGTATATTTACTTCCTACTTTTAAATAAAATACTGTACTGCTTACCTTTAGGATTTTTGGAAGCACACAAATCTCAAAACTTGGTAAGGCAAACGAAAACGAAACGAACTGCACGATCTCAGACGAACAATGAAAATGAACAAAATCGAACGAAGCAATGGCCAAGCACAGATGACAGATCTGGAAAGAGTTCCTTGGTTTCGTTTCGTTCGGGGTGCAAGGCGCAATGAAAAAAGTTGTAAATCACGTACATTTTGAAAGTTTTGTGTCTTGGAAGCAACATGTTTGTTTGTCGCCAAAACAAATTCGATAAGGCAGAAATTTTCATTGATAGTAGTACCGTTGAATATCAATACTTTAACTACTCTAACTAGAGTATTGATATTCAATGATAGTACGGATCTATACGTTTGGTTATTATTTATTTTCGACAATAAAATAACGCTCGCGTCGTCGGTTCCTCAACCTTCAGCCCTCATCATAAACCAATATCCGTTCTTCCCAAAATTCCAGCCCCTAAACGGTAAAACTTCTCAACGTATATTTCAAATTGTCTCTTAATTGTACCTGCTTTCAATTTCGTATTTAAAATATTTAAAATCTTTTCATTCCGTGACCAACACCAAACTCTTCTCCGGTCAAAGACATACTCAAACTTCGCGACACGACTCTCAATAGAGATTCGTTGTTTTATTTTTAATCTTTTCGCTAGTCTTTTGACACCTTCACTTACTTCACAGCATTTCACATTACCAGACATTACCAATATTTATTAATATCGTTGATTAACCGTAATAATTAAAGATCTTAATTTTTGTTTTCAACTTTAACAAACACATTTAAATTAATATTTGTAAGTACCCATCTACGTAAGTAAATATAGCTACCTACATTGAATTATTTCTTTGCCGTTGGGTTAAAGAGCTTTTGTAATTTTTTATAACATAAACATAAACATATACCTTCTTAGAGTATGTTTCTTTAAGTGGTCGAGCGCGTAGCTCGAGGCACCAATTTCAATGATCCACAGAAAAACAAATTTTTACAGACGGTAACTTCCGTGGATCACTGAAATCCGTGCCTCGTGCTACGCGCTAGACCCCTTAAAGAAACATACTCCAAGGAGGTCATATTCCCCTGTAGATGAAAATCGGAGATAATTAGCAAAAATTGAGTTACAGATTCATAGGAGACTTCGAGATTTAGAAAAAATGAAGACGAACAAAAAATTGGAAACATCCCAGTAAGGTTCTGGACATAAAAAGTTGCGAGAAAACAATGAGATTCTGATGTTCCGCCGGCGGTGCACAGCAACAATATATCCAGAGACAATACAAACAAATCCGCGAAGAGGACATGCGCTGAGTGTCTCCCAAAGAGGAGGTCGTTTTCCTCTCCCAGTATTGAAGAGGACATGCGCTGACCGTTCTCCCAGAGAGAAGGCTTTCCTCGGTAGAAGGGGATGTTCTGTCGATTCTCCGTATCGAACTTGGGCCAAGATGGTATGCTCCTTTATGACGATCTTTGTCTCATAAAGAGGACTTCTTAGTCCCACGCGGCTCCCTTCACGACTTGTTAAGATTGGTAAAGAATACCCCATCTATTTAGTGACTTCCAGAAAATAAAGAAGTTCTCATAAAAAATCTGGTTTTGGAGATGCACACCTGCCACACAAAGCGAGATTGCAGACTGCATTGCCGAATGAAGTGAAAAGTGAAAAAAAAAAACATGTCGCGAGCCGATACATGATTCTCGATAAGCAGGGTTTTTTATGAGAACTTCTTTATTTTATTTATTTTCTGTAAGTCACTAAATAGGTGGCGTATTCTATATTTAAGACTACTAAGAACTTACGGCCTATTTCGTCTTATGTAAAGACCAGGCAGTAAGGATCAATTTCATGTTTCATTTCACATGAAATTGAGCCTTATTGCCTAGTTTTTAGTTAAGACGTTTAGACGTTTCCATAGCAACCGGAGTTTAAGACCTGTCGCAACTCAACATGCAATCAGGCTGTTAGTCTAGAATCACAGTGTGAAAATCGAACAAAATTCTTACTTTGTGGAGTAAAAAGGAGTTGAAGTGGGAAAGTGACGAGTCACGAAAAGTCACCTTTCTCCACATAGAACATGCTATTTTTTCTTCAAACGCCGAAAATCGCCCAAGAAATACAAATATGACAGTTTACTTATATCAATGTACACATGAATTTCTGTCTAAAAGTCAACATCTCACTAAACCGATTATTTTCTAAGACGTCACACAAGTTTTGCAAACTTCAGCGCAAAATCCCTAAAAGAATTAAATAATTTAAATTTAAAAAATTCCAAATTGTATACCCTGCCGGTTTGACGATTGGTAAATCGAGCAGCAGACAAAATACTTTGTATGCTTAGGCAGCAAATAATGGTCAATTGAGTGGAAGACAAAACGCTTTGCCTGACTAGGCAGATAAATGGAGATTTGTGACGTATAGAATGTCACGTTTTTCTGACCTGACACATTTGATGGCACATTTATTTTAACCCAGTTTTCTAGCAATTTTACAATTTCTTGCGGAAAAAAGAATTACGTGATATTTGCCGAGACCCTCCTTCTCACCCACGTGAGATTGGATGAGACCTCAGGACAAACATGGGCAGATAAAAAGATAAAACATACCAGTTAGAGTGAACGAGGCGACGTTACATATCCAAGAATATCGAAGACGCGGGACAAATATCTTATCAATAACTCATCATAGAGAGTGAAGAATGTATGATGAAAATTGACCAGATAATTACGGAGTGCGAAAATTAAAGTATGTGGAACTGAAAAGGACTAAAACAAACTGAGAAAAGAAGATTTGGAGGAAAGTGTAAACAGGGGCTGTATGGAAGCTTAAATCAGGACGAGAAGACTGGAATTAGAGCGAAAAGGGAAAAGAAGAGACAGCATACCTTTGCTTCCAGATTCCAAAATTAGATCGCAGGCTGTCAAGACTCTTAAGATCGCAACAGTCTTGAATTCCAAGCTTCCAAGATTTGAAAATTTCAAAATTCAAAAGTTTATGCTTTTCTGAATTCTAAGATTTCATATTATGTATTTCAGGTAAAAACTCATCCTTGTGAATTATGCGCATTTCAAGGAGCATAAACGTAAGTATAATTATGATTGTAAGATTCCAAATTTGATTACTCTAAGTTCGAGAGATTCTGAGAGCTTCTATGACGACCAAGAAATTCCACGAAGACAATACCGCACACTGTGAGGATCTATCCCGATTTCCACGTTTACGGAAAGGGGGTCACCGAAAATAGCCTCGGGGCGCCTCAGTGCGCCTCCAGGCATTCGGCAGACAGTTTATGAGATGTGATGATTAACTGCCAGCGGAAATTTCAGCGGCCCGCATGCCAGCGCAGGATTCCTCTCCGCACCGTGAGACGGACGCGTTGCTGATATACAACATCAATTAGCATGTTTTGGACGTTTTCCAAAGCGATTTCGTTGATACGTTCTTGGAGGTCGGCGGGTCTAATTGACGGCGGCCATTTACTGGATTATTATTGTTGTCGTTACTTTGATTGCAAGACCGTTCGTGAGGAACGCAAGCGCGTGCTTGAGATGCTTGCCGCACACGGTTTCCTCTGGGAGAGAACTAGATATCGAAGTTTTGAAATTCGTAGTTTTGAGAGCAAAGTAAACGGGCTGCGGGCGTTTCTTTAATGTTTGATGTGGATACTTTGAGTCGTGGAAATTTTATGGAGTTCATTTCGCTTATTAAAACCGTTGCTAACGAGGGACGATGTCACGTCGACTTTACGGTTTGTGTTTAAAATGTTCTATAATTCCATGACTTTTTCAAAGACAGACTTCAGAGGAAATTAATACATTATGAGAGTTCAGCGTATGGAAAAGGAGAAACTCACAGCTGGGTCTATAAATCTGAAATTTTGCTTAGGGGTTGATGGTTTGAAAATTTAACGAACTTACCTCAGTGAAGCTCAATCTTAATTGAAATGATCAGGTATAATGTACTGGTACCACCGTTGGCACCACTGCGTCCCCATCGTGCCAACTCATTATTTTAAGACATTAATGGAGTCGCACCACCAGGAGGGGTTTCCATAATTCAATCGTAACGTGCCTGTGAATTTTTCCGCCTGGCTTCTTATTGGTTAAGTAACCCGGCATCTTTAAGGTCAGGCGATGGAGACTCTGAGGAACCGTCGTCTGCAGGCACATCTGTAGGGATAACATTCTTAAGTTAGATAACCCCTAATCCTCCTTTGTATTTTATAAACAGTATGTATATTTATTACCTTTACAGGTTTATAAAGTATCCGATTAATAAATTTCCCATAACTAAAATAAAATAAATCAACATTCACTCACCCTTCCATCCACTCTCACTCTACTTATCGTCTCTTCATATATCTCCTATTTGTGTTACCAGATGCTCATTTATCCCTCTCTTTCTCAAGCATTCCCATAGTAAATCTCTTTCCACATTATCAAAAGCCGCCTTCGGGTCCACAAAGAATGCATATATCTTGCCATCCTTCTTTTTTATCTCATTTGCTGCTATGTGATTCAAGATATATACATTATCCATGGTCCCTCTACCTTTCCTAAATCCCGCCTGTCCATCTGGTAACACCCCCCTCTCATTCTTTTCCTTCATCAGCCTCTCTTCCACAATCATCGCGTATACCTTATATGCTGTATTTAGGAGAGTGATTCCCCTATAATTACTGACTGTATTCTTTTCTCCTCTCTTATATATGGGGCATATTATCCCCTCCTTCCACTCTTGGGGGAATCCCTCTCCCTTCCACACTCCATTCATTATCTCTAACAACCTGTCAACTTCCCTTTCCGTTCCATATATCCACGCTTCATTCTGTATACCATCCCTCCCCGGTGTCTTTTTTCTTTCAGTTTTCTTAGTTGTTGCTCTAGTTCTTCTCTTGTTATCTCTTTTATTTCTTCCACTCTTTGTTGTCTTTTCCTTTTCTTGTCTGTTTTCATCACCCCCCAGCAGCTCACTGAAGTACTCTCTCCATTCCTCCATAGTAATTCCATCACTCACTCTCTCTCTGTCTTTTTCTTTCTTTCCTTATTTATGTATCTCCATACCTCTTCTTCCGTCTTTATACCCTTCATCTTTAGCTCTTCTTCCATCCGTTTCTTTTGCTTCTTCTCTTTGCATACTAAATTGTACATCTTGCGTGCTCTCTTGTACTCTTCCTTGGTTGCTTTTTCTTTTTTCCAATTTCTTAGTTTCCTTCTTGCTTCCTGCTTCCTTTCCCTGCATTCTTTATCCCACCACTCGTTCTTCCACAGCCCCATCTTCTCTCTTATCTCTATCTCTTTTTTTATGTTGCGTTTCTTATGTTTTCGCTCAGTTCCCTCACCTTTTAGTTTATTTCTGTTTATTCGTATTTTGCCTCCCTAAGTCTTGCTTTATAATTTTCTTTTCCTTCTTCCGTCCAAATATTCTTCACAATTTTTCTTCTAAACTCATTCACACTTCCTCTATCTTTCTCTCTTCCTTTTGTCTTCACTTCTAAAGGCATATGGTCCGACTCCATTATTTCTCCCACCTTGAATGTCTATTTGATTCCATGCTTTTTCATTTACCATAACATAATCAATAACTGTCTCCCCTCCTGATCCAATATACGTGAACTCCCCTTTCTCATCTCCTGTGCAGTTCCCATTAAGTATGTCCCACCCTCTTTCTTCTACTAAACTAATCAGTACTCTCCCTTCTGCGTTTTCTGTTCCATCTTTTGTTGATCTTCCTTCTATTGTTTCTTGTTCCTCTTCTATCCGTCTTCCTTTTTTCCCAATTCTTGCATTAAAATCCCCCCCAATCATCAAATTTCCTTCTTTTACTCGCTCTTCTATTATTCTCTTCGTTTCCTTCATACTTCTGCTGCACACTGTTACAATTCTCCATTTTCTCTGTTTACTTTTCACCGTTTTTTCCATAATTCCTCTTTCTCCTTTTGCTTCAGTTCCATTTTCTCCTTCCAGTCCCTTTTTCACCCCCATTATTATCCCACCTTTAGCTCTCCCTTTCTTGCTTTCCCTCTCTGCATATTGATACTTCCACTTAAACTCTTTCGGCATTCTCTCTTCCAATTTTTCCCACCCCTTCTCTTCCACCCACGTTTCTACCATTCCCACTACGTCAAATTCTCTCAAATACTCCCAAAGTTCATTGTCTTTGTTTTTTATTCCCGCTACGTTCCAGAATACTATTCTTATTTGCTCCTTTTCTCCTTTATTCCTCTCCATATTCGTTTTCCCTTTTCTGCCCTGTCGTCTTTTTCTTGTGCTCTTATTCAAAAATCTTCTGTATCTAAATCCCCCTTTTCTTCATCCCACCTATGCCCTTTTCCCTCTATCCATATCTTTTTATAACCCGCTTTCACCCGCTGTCGTTTTTGTCGCTCTTCTTTGGCTATCGCTCTTAATTCCTTCTGTATATCTCTTTCCTTCTTTGTCAGATCATCTTCTATGTATACTCTTTCCTTTTTTTTTTCTCTTAGTTTTCTTTTATTTTCCATAACTTTCCTCTTTTCCCCCCAGCTCCCAAGTTCCGCCACAATCATTTTTCCTCCATTTATTTTATACATCTCTCTCACAGTCACTTCTACCTCTGATTCAACCTTCATCCATTTTTTCAGTTTCTTCTCGCTCTCGCATTCCTCTTCGTCCAATCCCGTTACTACAATATTCTTTTTTCTCAATCTTTTTTCCTGCTCTTCCATTTTCTCCTCCAAGTTTTTAATTTTTTCTTTTACTTCCATCTTTTCTCTTTCCCATTTTTCATCCTTTTCACGCATCATAATTTTCAACTGTTGCAGTTCCCGGCTCATCTTCCGATTCTCTTCCTTTATCTCCCCTACATCCTCCATAATTTTTTTCACCATCTCTTTCATTTCCTGATCCATTGCCTTTTTAACCGGTGATATTTCCAATTTTTTACTTTTCCTAAAGGGCTTAATCCTTTCTTCCGATTCTCGTCCTTGTTCACTTTTTCTTTTGTAGTCTTCGTCTCTCTCGCTCTCAATAACACTTTTTTTCATTCTACCTCTTTTTCACTTTTTCACGCTTTTTATCCGCTTATCTTATCGAGCGCCGCATAACACGTCCGCTCGGTTCAACTGCTCGAATCGACAATCAAGAGTCCAGTATTATCCTAAGGCACTTTTTACATTATTGAAATCAAATAATAATCTTTAAATTTTGTTCTATCCCCGTGTTCTGAAATCTTTGAAATCATCTAATTTTAATTATTTCTTCTATTTATTTTGGCAACGTCGTTTTTCTCAATCTTCCTTCAATTCTCGTTTTTCGTCGTCTCACTTCGGAAATAACCACTTCTGTCAAAAAAGAACATTGAAAAATTCTATGGTTAGCTCACCCAGCTAAACTCCGCTTCCAATCAATCCGGATTACGAATCGACTTTGACTAGACACGCCCACCTTTCCCTGATTGAACAGACCAAACACATTAGAAAATAATTATTACGCAATAGTATTCAGGTGTGTCAGACACATTAAAATGCCACCGATCGCACGTGCGCTCCAGACCCATTAAAGAAATCTTTCAATCACCATTCAATTTCAACTTCAACATGTTCGGCTTCCATTTCCCATTCTCCTTCAATATCAATTATTCCTCATAATTGCAATTAGCAAAAAAAAACACGTATCACAAACGAGCAGTAATAAATGTGATGTTAGGAGTCAATAAAGACAAACTGACGATCCGACAACTGCTGCGAGATTCTCTGAAATTGAATAAGTGGAAATATCGAAAATGGGACCGTCAGACTAGACTATGAAATTCAAATTCAGATACGGAGATAGGAAAATTAAGGTACTGGAAGACTGAGAAACAATGAAAAACTAGAAAATCTAGAAAAAAAAAACTGAAAATAAGGAATTCAAATATCGACTAAAGAGAAAATAAGAAAATGAAACGCATTTCAGGATTGCCGTTCTAGGATATTGAGACAATAACAAAAATACTGAAATTGGGGAATTAAGATATTGTGGGCACTGGGAGATGAAAAAATGAGAAACTGAGACACCAAAAGTTAAGCATCTGGAAATTTATGACATTGTAACGAATTCAATGTTTCCTGACACCATGGTGAAAAATACACCGAAATAAAATACTTCCCGGCACCGTATTGAGACCGTTCTTGTACCGAATTAGCGCGCTCCTGATGCCGACATCCAGAATCATCCATGTCGCGCCTCCCGGCCGCCGTCGTCGCGTGGAGAGCGAAGCCACGCCGAAAAGCACTCGCCACTCTCGAGTACCTCACTCGCCGTTCAGGACCGCGCATGGGTTCGACGTCACTGTGGTACACTACCTTTTTATCAGATTATCTTCTATGTATACTCTCTTTCCTTTTTTTCTCTCTTAGTTTTTTTTTTATTTTCCATAACTTTCCTCTTTTCCTCCCAGCTCCCAAGTTCCGCCACAATCATTTTTCCTCCATTTATTTTATACATCTCTCTCACAGTCACTTCTGCCTCTAATTCCAGTTTCTTCTCGCTCTCGCATTCCTCTTCGTCCAATCCCGTTACTACAAATATTCTTTTTTCTCACTCTTTTTTCCTGCTCTTCCATTTTCTCCTCCAATTTTGTCATTTTTGCTTTTAGTTCCATCTTTTCTCTTTCCCATTTTTCTTCCTTTTCACGCATCATAATTTTCAACTGTTCCAGTTCCCGGCTCATCTTCCCATTCTCTTCCTTTATCTCCCTTACATCCGCCGTAATTTTTTTCAGCATCTCTTATCATTTCCTCATCCATTGCCTTTTTAACCGGTGATCTTTCTTACTTTTAAGTTACTTACTTTAAGTTAATCCTCTCTTAAGATTCTCGTCCTTCTTCTCTTTTTCTTTTGTAATCTTCTTCTCTCTCGCTCTCACTACCACTTGTTTTCTATTCTATTTTATCCGCCTATCTTATCGAGCGCCGCAAAACACGTCCGCTCGGCTCAACTGCTCAAATCGAACCACCTTTGTATTTTATATACAGACCGTTTCAATCGAAACGAGTCACCGTCAATAACTTTTTATGAAAAGAGATTTAAGAAAAATCTAAAAACAGGTTAATTTTTATCTCGAGGGGGACATGTTTTGATGCAATAGTAAGCAGGCTTGGTGCAACCCCATACGCTTGACAGGAGCAACCTCGATTTTTTAAATAGGGAATGGGGGTCGAGCAACATGTCGTTTGAAAGGTCTTTTAATTGTCCTTTCAGCCACATAAGTATTTTTTATTTACATAGTCTATAAGTTAGTAATTAAAATAAAACAATTTTTTAACGGATTTGTTTTGTATTTAGACATGCTTGCAAATATTAACAATAAAAAGCTTGCAATCAACAATGTTAGACAATCTGTGTTTTTGTACAATTATTTGCGTATTTATTATCTTATCGGTTTTTGGCTAGAGCTAGAGAACGCATTGGTCTTTCAACAGGATGGAGCACCACCTCATTATACTGCGTCAGTACGGCAGTTCTGATTCAGTTTCAGATTTGACTCCCCTGAATTTTTATTTGTGCGGACACCTCATGTGCAAAATTTTTGCGACAGAACCAGCTTCTCTGGAAGATTTGCGACAAAAGATTATCCCGGAATCTCGACAAATAACACCGGAAACGTTGCGTAACCTAAAAAGCGTATTTCATAATCATCTGTATGAGTGCCTGGAAGTCGATGGAAATCATTTTGAACATTTCATATGAAATCAAATTTAGTGTTCAATGCTACAGTTGCTTTATCGCTCAGGAAATTAAACACGACTATCTTGTTTTTAGTTTATTTATTTACTTATTAAAACTTAAATATATTTAACTCCACAAACTTTAATAAATTACAATGGAAACATTTACTTATTGTTAAGGATTGGTATAAATGAGTATGGATGACGACAAATTTGATTACAGCATTATTCAGATCAATAATAAATTGTCTAATAATGTTTATTGCAAGCTTTTTATCGTTAATTGCAGGCATTCCTAAATACAAAAAAATCCTTAAATTTTTTTTTCATTTTTAATTACTAACTTATAGACTATACAAATAAAAAAATCATTATGTGGCCAGAAAGACAATTAAAAGACCTTTCAAACGACATGTTACTCGACCCCTATTCCCTATTTAAAAAATCGAGGTTGCTCCTGTCAAGCGTATGGGGTTGCACCAAGCCTGCTTACTATTGCATCAAAACATGTCCCCCTCGAGATAAAAATTGACCTGTTTTTAGATTTTTCTTAAATATCTTTTCCAAAAAAGTTATTGAGGGTGGCTCGTTTCGATTGAAACGGTCTGTATGTTGTCTAATTCCTCTTCGTGGCCACCTTTCTTCTTACAAGCCTCTTATCCAGAATCAATCATTTTCACCTGCTGTTCCACATCTCCCGAGGAAAGGGAGCTCTCCGAAGACTCATCATGGGAAGTTCGACGTCTTGACCGCTTATGTTTCGGTGTAATTGTGAATTGTGCTGCAAATTAAATGGAAGACATGTACATGCCGGTGCACACGGAAGAGTAATGAGTAGTTGGAGACTCCAGAAAAGGAGGGCAAGAAACAATAAATCCCACCATTCTATTCGCCCTGGAGGTAACAGAGTCGAGCTGAATGTTGAAGTATAGGTGCCGATCCACAAGTACCTCTAAATCATTGTTACTGCTCACAACATACTGCTCTGTCATTATTGATCTTGAGAAACAATTTCAAATCGTCAGCTAACAATAAGAAGTTACAGTACTTGAAGGCATATTTAATATCATTTATAAAAAGAAGGAAGAGCAAAGGGCCAAGGTGGGACCCCTGGGGAACTCCTGAAGAGATTCTACCCGCATCAAAAATAAAACCGTTAACCTTCCGTTAAAACCGTTAATTTCAGACTGGGAAATTTACCTACACGCAAGGAAAGATTAAAAATGTGATAAAGAGGAGGAGACAACGATTCAGCACAGCATCTGAGCAGAATAGGAGGAATGCCATCTGGTCCTGCCCTCCTTTTTTTTTGGTCAAGCAAAGACAGGCACCTGTAAATTGTTTCATGATATGATAACATGGGATCTATATACTGAGCAAAAAAATATTTCATAAATAGATTGGCAATGCCGTAACCATCGGAGGAAGTTATCATATCAAATGAAACAAAATCAAGAACTGTTTTAACGTTTCCTTTCTTATTTTTGACATATATACTTCCAAAAAACCGTTACGTCCTCTGTAACAGACCTATCAATTTTCTCAGATAATTATTGCGAGCAGTTAAGGCAGCACTTTTCCAGAGACTTCTCAAGTTATTGAACCAATTTGGAAATTTACTATTAAGCAGAGTGTTTTTCGACACAAAGTTCTCAATCACACCATAAATAATGCAATAAAAAAGATTAACCCGGCATCCGACACGTGGGGTGTGGTAAACCCTAGCGCTCAAATTTTTCGTTACCTGACTTAAGCGGTTCAGAAGCTTTAAAACAACGATTACTTAACACGATGTTAAAGAAATATGAGTAAAATTTTTGACATTTTTTGTGTAAGAAGACTTTGAAACTGCTTGGGGTTTGTCACACCCCACCTGTCGTTTTGTGTAACACTTTTTATGGGTCTGCTTTTTTTTCATTTTTATGTAGTAAGTTGTTTTTTGTTATATTTAGTTTATTTTACTGTTTTTATTTTCGAAAATCAGATAAACAAAAATTGAAAATGACCAAAATTCTAGTTTATTTGAATTTGAAGAATTTAAGTTTTTTTCATAATTTAAAAAAAAGTGACAATCGACAAGAGAGATGGTCAGAATGACCCCGTCAGAAAAACAGAAAGACCAAATGGGTTTGAGAAGAAGCTGAACAATATACAGTGAGCGGCAAAAGTATGAAATGAATTCATAAAAAATGAAACAAAATTTTTTTGTAAAATTTTTTTGGACGGATCAGTTTTGGTTTATAAAAAGGAATATGTTTATCCCAAATTAAATTTCAAGCAGTCATTTGTTTTCGAGTGATGACGTCATCGAAATTTTTGTTAAAGAAACCCCCTATTTTTTTTTATTCAGATAGTCCTTTTAATTGTCTAAACGTCGGTATAAAAATTTTGTTATCTTAGATAATGAAAGTTTTGAGAAAAAAAAATTGGATTTATTATGACAAACAAAAACAAGTCAAAAAATCAAGTAGAAAATCAAACAGTCAAATGGTAGTCAGTTTCATTTGTTTGTGTAAATTGTTTTTCCGGTAATCGTCTTGGAAACAACATTTTCCTGCTTATTTACCTACTTGATTTTTTGACTTCTTTTGTTTGTCATAAAAAAAATCCAATTTTATTTTTTTTCTCAAAACTTTCATTATCTACTATAAAAAAAAAATTATACTGACGTTTAGACAATTAAAACGGCTATCCGAATCAAGAAAAAAAGTAGGGGGTTTCTATTTAAAAAAAATATCGATAACGTCATCACTCGAAAACAAATGGCTGCTTGAAATTTAATTTGGGATAAAAATATTCCTTTTTATAAACCAAAACTGACCCGTCCAAAAAAAAATTTGAAAAAAAAAATTGTTTAATTTTTAATGAATTTATTCCATACTTTTTCCGCTCACTGTATTGTGTATTCTATATTGTATGTATACTGTTTTCTACTACATTTACTGTGCCAACTTCAAAGATGAGTAATTATGCCAATATATGTATTTCATTGTTTTTAGTAAAACTAATAGATATTTTTCAATAAGACGCTGTATTTTTCACAAATTGATTAACAGTACATTTCCTATAAATATAAATCGAGAAGGTTACCTAAATAGGCGAAAAAATGCAGTGACCCAAATATTTCTTTGTTACAAAAGTTATATACTTTAAAATGGATTTTATATGTTCGCTTGGAAATAGAGGATATACATCGAACTAAAAAATGGTATAAATTTAACAGAGTAGTTATAAATAAACAAATCAGACTTCATTGAATTTGGGGTTTATCACACCCCACGTGTCGTAACTCGTAACATTTGTTGACCTGTCGGATGCTGGGTTAAGACAAACCTGGATATCATTGCACGACTTAATTAAACCCCAATCAATGCCAAGAAGGTATAATTCGCATGCTTGAAATCATAGAACTAGCTTGGAACTCTATCCAGATCATTATGTTGGTGAGCAGAATACGTTACTAATATTGAAGGATGGTGCAAGTCTAGAGGAACAGTGCATGCACCTGCGATACATCTAAATCACAATGTTCTTCTTGGGGTGATAATACCGAACTTCCATATCAATTTGGACTGGAACTCTAAGCTTAAAGGACTCTACCCGCTTATTGGGATTTTTATGGATTCGCACACATATAAGCTCTGATATTTGTCGTCCAAACAGGATATTATGTCATCCGGCATGGTTACAAGATCTAAATTAGACAGATCGATCCAACTCAAGGGATTATCACTTCAAGTTTGTCAGCGGCACCACCCTCGGCAACGTTCTTGCCAGTCGCAATTTTTTTCACAAGACGTTTGTGGAACAAAATATGGTGTGGATTACGCAAGGCCAAAAGGGCAAGAAAACAATTAGGTACTAAGAATTTAGAATTACTGTATAGACTATTGCAATTACTATGAGGAAAACCAGGAAGGGCCATGTCCATAACGAAAATAAAAGAAAAACGGACGACTTATCTGTCTTGTCCCCGCAACCTCCTTCAGGAACTACTAACCTAGAGGTAGCTGAGCCCTAGCAGTGTTCCTAGCAGAACCTTGGATGAGTCTCTAACGAAACCTATACTGGAGCCGTTGAAAAGGGAGAGCTATCACGTGAAAGCGGCGTGGTGTAGGCGGAGTGAATTCATCGCAAACCGAAACCTAGTTTACACGCAACGATACTTGCGATGCGTGAGCAAGGGAGAACGGATTCTGTTTATTATGAATAAGTGTTGGGTGGTCTAGTGTGCAGCGGGTTATTTCCACCTCAATTTTCTAATACCTCTTTCATTTCGCACACCAATAGTCGCCTCCTATATCATGTGGTGATCACGCGTCTTTACAACTCTCTATCTTGAGCGGCTCGAGTATAGTTCGAGTAAACTCAAAATCAAAAACACTGCAGATTTCCCAAACAAGAAATTGAAATAACCCCAGACCAAAGAGGACCTTACATGTTCGATTCTGCAACGTCAGTGATCCGAGAAAAATATCCTTTCCGCTAAAAGGCTCTGTAGGAATGTTTTAGAGCAAATAGAAGAATGGTAGTTTGAAAGCTACCTCTGTAAGGCCAAAAAAGAGGAAGTGAAAGTGGGAACTTCGTACAGGATATCCTTTGTAGCTGAGAAAAAGAAAAGTGTGTTAGTGTTACATGCCTTTTTCTAGTGCCACACCGCAACACTAGGGCAAAACAAAAATTAAACTTGGCAAAATTTGAAGGTTTAGAAAACTTTAACTTTAGGGACTACATGAAAGCTAAGTGTTAACAAAAGGAATATGTAAGTCAGGTGAGGTCAATACTAAATTCTGACTTGCTATAGATGATGTCTTTTCAGATATAATATTGTGTGTGATGTAAGCACAATGATGTATAGTTCCACAATCAGGAATTCTTGGGAATTAAAGTCTATTGAAAGACGATATAAAAGTTGATAAGCAATCAAAAAGTAACGTTGTAAAACAACAACAAATGACAATGAAAGTAATTTATGCTCTTCTTTTATACTGAATGCTTAACATTGAGTACAGGAACATCTTATTTATACCACGTGCGCACCGTATACTTTATTACTTTGACTTGACGCCGTCAGTAATACGAAATACGTTTGTGATTTACATGAGTCATTACGTATCCGGCTGATTTTATTGCCCGTATGCTGAGAAGGAAGCATTGAATAATATTATCGTATGATGCAAAATGAACGTATTGTACCAATTTCGTCAACGTTTGGGATGGTGTTAAATCAACACACAAGCTGTTGAGGTGCGTTTGGCTGCTTTTTTGCTCTTCTGGTACGCGAGTTATTTGTTATCCTTCCAACCGCTTTGGTAATGCATCTCGTCGATGGTGGTCGTTCTATTCCCACACCAGACGTCCTAGACATTCTCATACGTCGAGGTTCTTGACTTTGTGCTTTTTTCCGTGATTCATATTCTCCCACGAGTTGTTTCTCGCTAATTGATCCAATCTCGGGTAGATGCGAAGCGGAAACACTACTCCGCCTTCCTTCTCGAGTACATCCATCCAGCAAGGAAAAAACGAACGCATTATAAATATGTAAATGCTCATCAAACTCGGGATTGGATTAAACAAGTAAAACAATTGAGGGAAATTAATTTTTCTGCCGGGGGTTTATCGCAGGAATAGGCGTCATCGTCAGCGGCGGTGCGCCTTCGCTCGCCCATTCCGGAACGAAATTATCAACTTTTATCACGAAAGTACAACAATATTCGCAGGCTGATGATGTCAACTCAGAAAATTGAAATATGAAAAGTTTCGCAATTTAAAAGTCGTTTTTCACGGACGCTACTGACGTTTTTAATGTCGTTAGCGTCGATTCTCGTCATTCCGAGATTGAGAGGACCGCGCACGTCTTCGCTCTTGGAAACGCTCTATTGCAGCAGGAAGTTGTAGCTAGTCGAGGAACACCTGTTGCAACATGAAAAATACAAAATCTTTCTGCTTTTATTCGGAATTTATGGTAATCCGGTTTTATTAACTCTATAATTAAATTTTATAGTATTCGGGGAGATGGGAAGTGTTGAAAGCAAATGAAAAGTGGGGAGTGCATAAGGAGCTCTCTCCAAAAGTTCTGCCACTAAAGATTTCAAAATCCCCAAAAGTGTTTCCAATCTCGATTGTCAATAAAATTTCTTAAACTCGTTGCTGCACAAGATTTTTATACACGGTAATTTTAATAATGTGTTGCCCTTTCTGGCAACATAGTTGGTATTCAAAGTGAGCTTTCCAATTCAGTTTCATTTCTTTTTGAAGAATTATTGAATTATTCCCTTTTTTGCGTGGTATATTTTTTTCCGTTAGTTTTGAAACATCCTGTATTTACGGTCTCGTCTGGTATTTTAGAGACGTTTTTGTAACACTAAAATCGTAAAAGCGACGACAGAGTATCATATTCTTTTTTAAACTAAAAGCGGAGTTTCCTCACCGTTTTTTAATAATCTTCATAATTTTTGTCACACTACTGTATACAACACTTATTTAAAATATTCTGATATATATACAAACATACAGGGTGTTATGGAATTTAACCACAAGTCGAACTCGTCAAAATAAAATAAAAAATGTAAATTAAGAATAGTTTGACCCCTAAAACCAATACCCGTTCATTGATCGTGAGGAATGCACAAAAACTTTACCCGGTAAACGAATCGAAATAAAAACTGTTTAAATGGAAACATGTACTCACCTACCATAATATGCATAATATTGAAGTAGGTTAGCATGTAATAATAAACTGTCTAACTTACATCAGGCATAATCCTTGTTGGTAAACCATAAATGTTGACACACTTCAAAATTTCAGGTTCAATTTCTAAAACGAGATTACATCTGGGACGTCCGAAATCTGGAGTTGGAGAAGAAAATTTGCCATAATCAACGAGTTGTTGTGATTCTGTTGTGTTACTTTTTGATTAAAAATTATTCGATTCTATAATAGATTTTTTATTGTAAAAATCAAAGTTCGAAAGAATTTTGCTACAACTTTAAAATATCGAAGATGCGAGTGGTTCCGAAACATGTTCTTATTGTACTTTACGTTTATTAAAGTTTGTGGAGTTTGACTAGAATATATTTAAATTTACTCCATGATTCATCGACATTCTTCCCGTTTTTAAAATATCGAGAATGAGAATCAAATTTCATTTTTTTTTTTGCCACGGTACTGACTCATTTAAACTATATGGTTACTAACATTTTAAATTTAATTAGCAACTTATGAATTTGATAATATCCAATTACAATATTATTTAGGTTAGTAATAAGTATAAAAATATAATTAATTAAGTTTACCAATACCACGGTACTGACAAGTAAATTTATGACATACCTTTTTGAAAATCGACTTTTAAAATGACACAATGACATTAATTTAGGTAATATACTGTAAGTTTTGTCTGGGTTGGAAGTTACATTACACAGAAAAAGTGATGAAATATGTTCGTGAGGATCGGATTAACAGAATTTTTTTATGAATACAATGCTATGGTATGACCAGCGAGAGTAAACAGTACAGAACATTAATAATCACTGTTAGAATAGAATCACCCACATAACGGCACGACACTCAACTAAAATTTACTATCAACGACAAATTTTTTGTCCCAAAAAAGTTAGAAGGTGTTTACGTCGTCCGACAAAAATGTTCTGATGCGTTCAAGTTCATGTAGTCATAGGCGGAGGGTGAAATAAGGGGGCAGAAAAATGTTCAAAAAAATTGCGGATTTTAGCGAAGTGGTAAATAGAAGAAATGTTTATTTTGACGAGTTCTACTTGTGGTTAATTTTTTTGCTAGGACTTCCATAACACCCTGTATATTCAATCTATCCGTCTAGTCTATCCTTAAAGTTTCAATTTTTTTTTTCGAATTCCGAATATAATCTTAAAATTTAGGATTTCCTCAACTTTTCTTATAACACCTACTCCAATAACAGAAACTAATTGTGTCTGGGGCTTTTTATTTATTTACTGTTTACTGTTGAAGATGCGTCGAATCATTTAAAAAAAAATATATTACAACACAATGCACCCACAATATTTTTGACAGTCGTGACGATTTTTCTTATTAATGTCTGAATATTAGTACCCTACCATTTTTACCAACCGTTTCATGACACCATAGAGAACTGTTTTGATATACAGGCTATATCGCACTCTTTTCTTCAGAAATGTGTAGTTCTCTTGAGGTTCCAGGACATCAAATTCACTTTTTGGCCTCATAGCTTTTGAACTATACAGAAATTAAACTAACCAATTAGAATCCTTTATTAAATTTTCAATGTTTTTGTTCTTAGTAACCACAAAATTATTGATAATTACTTACCTGTGAATCAACATCGCAACTTACTGCTTGTGAATCATTGTTGCGGTATCGGTATGATCCTTTTACTATTATGATCTTGAGGAGTTTTGATACACCCTGTATATTTCTCCATTCCCATACTTTCATTGCAAATTTTTATTAGGATACAAGACCAACTTACTGCATTTCGACAATTCTGTCTTCTCGTTTCACCTGTTTTCTTTTTTCACCCTCCCTTCGCACTCCCTCTTTTTCTCCCTCCTCGTTCTCCCGTTTCACCCGTCTGTCTCTTCTCTTCTTCTCTCCGTCTTCTTTTGATTTTTCGTCTGATCTTCCTCTCTCCTCCCGTCCCATGTCTTTTCAATCTTCTACTTCCCCATGACCCTCTCTCTTATCCACCCATGTATCTCCCTTCTGTCCCTACCTTTTCGCTCTTCCTTCCTCCTTCTCCTCGTCAACCAATAGGAGCAGTAGTAGGTCAACTCCTTCCATACCTTTTCCCCCAACAAGTCTTCCTCTCTGTCCTCCCCTCTTTATGTCTTTCTCATCTTCCTCCAGGTTTCCTTATTCATCCACCCCCTCTCGAGTCTCTCTCTTCTTCCTCCCCATGATGCTCCCTATTTCCCACCCATTTATATCTTCCCCCCCCTACTCCATCTTTATCTTTCGTGTCTCTCCCCATCTCCTTCTTCGCTTCATCTCTCTGTCTTATCTTGATTTCTCGGGATCGATAGGTCAACTCCCTCAATACACCCCCTTATCCGTCCACCTTTTCCCCAACACGTCTTCCTCTCTTCTCTCTTCTTATGACTTTGTGACGCTTAATACGGTCGGATTGCCTCGAGCGTCAGTTTTTTACCTGGTATGCTCCACAGGACCGCGGGTAGCTACAACGGAGTACGGTACTCCAGGGGTCAGCCGTCTAGTTTGGCAGGAGGGAAAAAATAACTTAACACAACATGACAATGTATTCTACGACACCACTATCTTCACTGTCCTTGTTGCTTCCTCTTCTCTCAATGGCGGGACGCTCTCCCAACGGTTGTAGCGGCGGTGAAAGATGTCGAGGGTAGGGAAGGTGTCGTCCGGGTTTCCTGCTGAAAAACACGGGTCTGGATACTACCAGCGCGCGACAGCTGGCTGGCTCGCGAGCAGAGTGCCCCCGCCGTCAGACAACTGTAAGGTGCCGGAATTTCACACCGAAACAGCGACCCGTCCGGATGCCACCAAAGACGCGGACGATTGGCTGGCTCGCGAGCAGAGTGCCCCCGCCGTCAGACAACCGGAAGATGCCGGATTAAGCACGCACGGTTGGCTGGCTCTGCGAGCAGAGTGCTCCCGCCGTCAGACAACTGGAAGATGCCGGGATTAAACAGCGGCAGACGATGACTAGATACCGTAAGTGGAGACCGGAAAGAACGTGGCCGGGTATTGGAAGGTACCGGGATGTTACCAGGGACTTGGACGGGAACCGGGAAAATGGTCGGCTGGGACTTCCTCTTCGATAGAGGTGCGACTCACATTTCACTTCTGCGGCTGAGCGCAGCTTCTTTTATGGACACGCTGAAGGGGAGACGATGACGTTAGCAGACGCGCGCGGCCTGTTGCAAGCGGAACGGCAGTGGCTCCGGGCAAGTTAGCGATTCCGGAGCGGCGAGGTCCGGAGCGCGCTTCCTTGCTGATCAAAATGATGTCCCATTTCAATCCGATCAAGGGAAGCATTTTTCCTGGACACTTTAATGATTCGGTGCGGAGCGCGTGGCCCGCGGCGACAAGGGCGGTGGCTTGGGGTGGTCGTAACGACTTCCGGAACGTTGCGCGCTATTTTTCCGGTGACAACGGTGAAAGTTTCATCCCGATCGGACGTCAAGAAGTATTTTTAAGAGGCTGTTAAAGATGCCGATTTGGGCGTAGGGGGCTTAACCTTGTCGAACAGTGGGCCTGCGGCCTGCTAGACTGCGGAGAATTTTCGCTTCAGAGCGTCGAGTCTCATTCCGACATTCTTTTCTTGGAATTCTTAAGTGACTTCATTACAACTTTCTCATCTTCGTCTAGGTTTCCCTCTTCATCCGCCTCGTCTCTACCTTCACCAACGCATCTTTTTTCTCCCCCCGACCCCATTTTAGGTCATCCGCTTCCAGAAACCTCTCTTCTTCTTCTTCTACCTCTTACTGGTACCCATCCAAAGCCTACTAGAGTATTTTAATTTTAACTGGTCCGGCTAAAAGTTTTGTTTTTAGGAAACAACTGTTGTTTAAAATTTAATAATAAGCTGCAATAATGCAGACATCTCGAGCGCGTATGACTACTAGGGTGACGTCACACGCTCCACTCCTCGTTTGATACTTTAGTAGGCTTTGACCCATCCCTCTGCTCCCTATTCGAATAATTTTAAATATACTTATAAAAGTCTCAAGTAATAAGTAAGAGATCTAAAAGATGTACAAGGTCTTCAGAAATGCAATCGATGTATGAATCATTTATGAAGTATGTTATGTTTTCTACATCTAACATATAATTATGTGGCTTTGGAGATACGTGAAGAATGCGAATCGTTCAAATTATATACAGGCTTAGAGTCGTTTGAAGGATCTGAAGCATATTGACGATATCAACGTGTTTAAAATAACTGGTAAACTATAGCATTCCAGTAGTCTGAAATAAAAGTCTCGAGCCATCTAAAGGATATAGAAGTATATAATTTTAAACATCAAAGAGAAATCATTACAAGAATCTGAAGGATACTAAGCATCCGAAACATTTGATTTTTATAATAAAAACTAGCTGACCCGGCGAACTTTGTACCGCCTCAGAATCAATAAATGCTGTGTTAACTTAGCTGAATTAAGTTTTTTTTTATCAAAGGATAATGAACACAATGCCATCTAGTGGCATTACCGGAACCAGCATACAACGCCATGTTAATTTTTGTTTCTGTCATGACCTTGTCGGTTCTGTCAAGATAACAAATTAAATTCTATAAACAATATTATAAAAGAATAAAATAATTATGAATTCCAATATCAAAAGTTGCAAGTTAACAAGATTAATGAAATTAATTTCAAATAGTTACTGAAGCAAAATTAGTTATTGTGAAGCAAAACGAGAGAAGTTCTGAAATCGCTTCGCGCGAGAAACGTCCCTTTTTCAGGTCTGGCTGTGGCCTAAAAGAGGTAACTTAATTTTAAGCTTAATTCGCGACTATAGCGACGCGACACATGTCGGCTCAAATAACTACCAAAATAATTTCTACACTTTTATCGGACGATTTTTCAATTTCAATTCATACCGGCTCTCAGCGCTTCGAAGCGGCGAACGGTGTAAGAAGGGCCTCCTTGACCCAAGGGTTCCCCTTGGTACAAGATGGCCCCCTTGCTACAGATAGTCAAGATAACCCTTTGGTTGTGTCTTTTGTATGTACGTCAGTAAATGGATCAGAACCCTCTAGGTTGTCACAATTACAAAATTAAATCTTCACAAATATCTAGTAGGCTTATCTAACTACATGTAATTTTTGTTTTTCAAAGGCAACATGATGAATAATGAAGACACGATATTATCTAATCATTAATAGCTGTAGTTATTTAGTGTTGGACATACATACTTTCTTTTACTAGTCGTTCTATTATTCTTCGTATCACGCGTCTGCGGTTACGACATCGAGGCAGCGAAACACCGACCTCGACTTCCAGTGACTCCACTGTTTGTTTTTGGCGCTTTTTAGCAAAGCGCCAACCGGTTGCTTGTAGCGACACGACAAATAGAAGGTGATAAAATTTTAACGCGATTACGCGACTACAAGAGAAAAAGGGCTTATTATTCCTCCCGTAAAGTGCTTTTTACATATTAAAGCGCTCCACTGCTTCTGACGTCCTGTGCATCGCGCGGAAGGGGATTTTTTTCTATTTATTTTTCATTACGTTACTTGAATGCAGCACGTCACAAAAGACCGTACAGGTGAACAAACAAAAAACAAATTACCAGGGAAAAAATTCGCGTTCATTACATTCGTAAAAAGGAAAATCGAAACGAGAGGATTTCTCACCCTGATGGGGTTTACAGAACACGATTTAATGAAGCTGATTTGATTGTTACTGCCTATGCTTAATGATGGCTCTTTTTCTGTGGGTCGGATCCGTTTTCATGCGATTTCGTAGACGATGTTGCCAAATGGGGGATGTGGGGTTACTGATTTGTAGTCGGACGGACGAGTTCATTTTTGGTTTGGTTTCAGGCTGACACTATGATGTCCTGTCCGCTGCCCATCGTTCCAGTCATTCAGACGCTTCCCAACATCAACACTCAACCGGACTATCCTATCCATATTGGCATCAAGGTGAGTAATCGTAATGTGGGTCATTATGTAACATCACACTTAGAGAAGTTTCCCAACGCAGGGATGTAATAGAGCACCACATTGACGAAGATTCTTGTAGGGTTAGTGGTCCTAGAGACGACAATGTGGTTTTGGAATTAAATACTGACTTAAGCCTGGTTGATACTCAATTAAGCACTTTCACGTTGTTTTGACGCACGCTGGAGAAACAATAAATTACCAATGTCCGCGCATGCATTTTGGCAACCTCTACAGCAAAATTGACAGCAGTATGAACGGGACATTTGGCAGTTAATGCTTAGTGGTTACTTGAGCATAAACTAAACTTTACCACTTAATGAAAAACTCAGACAAGTCAGCATTAATATAGCCGTACAGTGAATCTAAAGCTCACAAAAGAATGTGCCTGTGATCTGTAAGACTAGCAGCAGATATTAAAGAGAGAGTTAAATAAAACACTAGCTTCAGCTGTTGACTATCGTTTCAGTGTGAGTAATATCTGCCTGTAAAAGTGCGATTTTGAGGCATTCCGTCATCAGTCAGTTCCCGCTATACGCTTCTCTGTTTACAAATATTGAAATTTTTTCGCCAGAGGATATTGCTTTCCCCCATTGTCTGAATTTTCAAAAGCTGCATGCAAGTCCTGTTCAACCAAACGTGCATTTTAAGTTCGGGAATGTACAAAAACAGGAAAAAACACCCTCCTGATGTATTGTGAATCGAAATCAACAAATGCGGTTGTTTCCACAGTTTATTACACGGGTCGTATTTTTCAAAGAGTGAATGCTCTCTCTACAATTATTATATTCAGTTTACCAGTCCATTGTGTCGAATTTCCTAGCTAACTAGTTTTCGATTTCCAAAGAGTTTTTTGCAGGATTATAAAGTAAGTTTGAAAAAATGCGGCCTATGAAACAGGGTCGGGGCAACATCGCGGAACTAATTAATGGTAACTGTTCAAATGAAACATTTTTGCTTCTGGTGGCAAATTTATTCGTCGTAGATTGAGTTCCGGTCGGGATATACCGGTTATTAATTTCTCTGTTTGATTAAGTCAGACATATTTAATGAAAACCGGTGCACTGAGCACCTAATCAGGTATGCTAGTTGTGACTGGGTGTAGTCATACCTTGAGGGTTCCCTGGGAATTGGTGCAGTTCTTTGCATCCGCTGTGGATTGAAATATAAATTGAAACAATCTCCAAGAATAGTACAGGAAGTTCCTAGTGTTTAATTATTTTCCTGTTCGTCGTTAAGGCGACTGGCCCGTTTTTGTTTACTTTACTTTTTTGTTATCTTTTTAAGAACGAGCTGCGGCACACACGAAGGCTGACCGTCCGTCGACACGTCTGCCTGCCGCTGAGGGGCGGGGCCTGTGTTACCTTGAACCACGCCAACATTGCTTGAAACTAGCGAACTTTGGGGACAATTTGCAAAATTATTTTTCAATATTTATAAAAACACCTTGCATTTACCGAATACAGAGATCACTAAAAATCAAGCACCAAACAACGTTTTGCCGTGATGAAGGTTTTTTTTTTACTAATTTTGATGCCCAATACGTTAAGCCTAACAATGAAAGCCGGAATTCGGTTCCAAAGTTGAGGCGACTGAGCGTTTCGCCTTAATAGCAGTTATCAGCATATTAACCAAATTTTGTAGTGCTCTTGATCCTTTATTACCATTAGATCATAGGTACCTTCAGACAATAGTTTTTTTTTTCCATTATTCCTTTGCACCCCTGAAATCTCTTCGACCAAGCGTTTCCTACTTTCAAAAAATCAGAATATCGAGTTTTTGGTTTTTACATTTATGAGGTTTCAAATTCTAAAGACTGTCCAATTATTTATTTAAACACTATGTACAATTTATTTACAATATTTACAAATTACTACTTCACCCGTACGTGTCGTATTATTTATTTACACATCGCGCTGCACTCTGGATAGATAAAGGCAACTGTCTCTAGGCTCTTCAACTCTAACTGTGACGAACTGATGAACTGATTGGTGCAACTAGATTGGACTTCCGCTGGAACGTCCTCCAATAAATATACCGGCGCCTAAATCCTTCTAGGCGCCTCCATATAGTTCCCTTGATGACATCATCGATACATTCTCGACAATTATTCCAGAACATCATGGATGCCGTGTGTACGGAATAGTCCAGACGTCAGTTACAATATTACTATCAAAGTTTTATCTTTCGACTTACTTGTTCCCTCAGGTTCTTAAATTTTTAGGAAGTTCGCCGAGGTTTTAAGTATTTATTTCTTTATGTTCTTTCATCACTTTATATTTTTTAATTTTCATCACTTTATATAACTCTTTACCCTTTGTACGCCTTTCTTGAAGTGTCATTCAATCTGTTTTAAACTTTTTTCTTTGTCCTCTCGGCTTGCCTGCCGATCTTTCATAAACTGAATTCTCTAGTCCTATTTAGTTCAAATTTTCCTTCCAAATTATGCAGTTTAAAATATTTCCTGTCCTTAGAAGCTTTTCTTATGGATTGTCGTAATGTTTGTATCTCATGATCCCCTATTTAGGGTTCCGTGCCCAAAGGGCGCCAACGGGACTCTATTACTAAGGCTCCGCTGTCCTTCCGTCCGTCACAGGGCTGTATCTTTTGAACCGTAATAATGATGTAGACACTTAAAATTTGTACAGAGTGTGCTACTGTTTTTATTACTACTAATTTTTTTCCTAAAGTATTAAAAAAAAATGTTGTAAATATTATACGGTGGAACAGAACCCTTTGTGTGCGAGTCCGACTCGCACTTTACCGATTTTTCCCTTTTTATGAATAAACTTGCTGACCCGGCGAACTTCGTACCGCCTCAGAATCAATAAATGTTTTGTTAACTTATTAGGTGAATTAAATTCAGTTTTTTTTTATCAAAGGATAATGCCCACAACGCCATCTACTGGCATTAGCGGAACCAGCATACAACGCCATGTTCATTTTTGTTTCTGTGATGTATTAGAGATGGCGTTACATACGGATTCCATACAAAATGTATGAGAAATTTTGTTTCATTAATTTTTCTGATGTAGTTTTTCGCTACCGAATTTTCTTCATTTTTTTTTCGTGAATTTTTTTGTCCCCTAAAAAAATCATGGAAATCAGTCAATCCGTTTTCGATATCATCAAAAATTTTGTGCTTGGAGTCCACGCGCAACAGAAGTGAAGCTTTTGGAGTTTACTGCTTAGGAATCGATTTTCATTTTTAAAGCCCGGTACGACAAATTTTGTTTGCCGGCGTTCTTTGTTATTGTCATTTCCCTGTACCAAGGGGGTTTCCCTGGGCCTCCGGGTACCAAGTGGGCCTTCCTGTATTATTTT
The DNA here is from genome assembly GCA_963583935.1 of Diaperis boleti. Taxonomy (NCBI): domain Eukaryota; kingdom Metazoa; phylum Arthropoda; class Insecta; order Coleoptera; family Tenebrionidae; genus Diaperis; species Diaperis boleti. The sequence continues at coordinate 15,220,001 of OY757242.1, forward strand.
AATTTTTCGGTGCGGAGACAAATCAACAAATCAAAGATCGTAAAAAGCGGTCCAGCCGTTTTGAGTTATAAACCCAAGGACCCCCCCTATCCATGTTTTGAAAGAGTTATTCTGTTATTCGGGACGGAGACAAATCCAACAAATCAAAGATCGTAAAAATCGGTCCAGCCGTTCTTGAGTTATAAACCCAAGGGCCTCCTTGCGCCCCCCTGTCCCAGTTTTAATAGTTGAACATTTTTAGTGACTTTTAAATTGTCTTCTTTACTGTTTGTGTCTGCCAATTTCTTCTTCTTTGTTCTTGATTAGGTAATAATACTTCTTTTTCTTTCTTAGGTATTTTTATTTCTATATGTACTGTATATTTTCATTTTCTGATTTCATGTATGACCGTGGTTAACATTTTTGTATTTGAAAAAAAAATCTAAAAGTCAATAAAACTATAAAGGGCGATTGACAATTGAGGCTGTTGGTTGTACCCTGTCAATATTCATATAAAAAAAATGACGTCATTTTTAACACGATAACCATGTTTAATTTTTTCAAATTGCCCCTAGAAAAAAGTGCCCCTTGGGACAGGGGGGCTTAGTTATCACCTGAGCCGCCGTAATACCTACTACGCTAGTCGTTTTAGTCTCACGCGTCCCCACTCTCATTCATCCGCATTGCCTCACTGCCTACATCCCCACCACCAGAGTTTCAGATATTCGAATTCACTTCTTCGATAAAAAAGTTTCACTTCAAAAGGCTGTATCAAATTTATTCCAACGCCTTCTTTGTTACTCATATTAATGGTGGGTTAAATTGTTTTAACAAACTGCCTCCTTGACAAAACAATAGATGGTGTCACCTATATACATCTGAGTACGACTGTTAGTTTGAAAAATTCAAGAACGTCCACACTTTGAGATTCAAAAAATTGAGGTGATCCAGAATTTAATTCACATCAAGTCATCACCTCAAAAAAGTTTATTTGTTTTTGAGGTAATACGACGTTAGTAAGGAATGCTATAATGTATTTTTTCCAATATAGGTCAGGTTTGATTTCGTTAAATGTGTCAAAAAGGCGGCTGTCAAAATCCAAAGTTGATGAGTCAAAAATACTTAAAACCCAGTGGAAATTTCGGTGAAAGAATTAAACGCATCCTTGAGCAAACAATGTATTTTCGTGTGGAACAATCAAATCAAATAACAACAGGTAATAAACAAAAATTAAATCAATTGTGTTGTTCGGTTATCTTCGATGAATCTGATTCTTCATGATTCACAATGTCAGGAGGAAATGTTTTATACAAAAGTTTGGGGTACATAAGTTTGTGTCTCTTCTTATAATTTTCCCAAAATATTTTAAAACGACTGTGAACACAAGAATTGTAAATTTTTAATAAACAATTGTCAAATTGTATAACTCTACTAGCTGACCCGGCGAACTTTGTACCGCGCTTCAGAATCAATAAATGTTGTGTTAACTTATTAGCTGAATTAAATTCAGTTTTTTTTTATCAAAGGATAATGCACACAACGCCATCTACTGGCATTACCGGAACCAGCATACAACGCCATGTTCATTTTTGTTTCTGTCATGTATCAGAGATTGCGTTACATACGGATTACATAACGAGTGAGCGACAAATTTCGTGATCGTAGGAGCCCCTGAATCCAAAGTTTTGAGTCGATTGTTGATCGAAATCATCGAGTAATGTAAATTGTAAACAGTAAAGTAAAAGAACCGATATACGTTTAGCCAACTGCGATCACGAATTTTGTTGCTCACTCGTTACAAAATGTATGAGAAATGTTTCCGATGTTTTAATAGTTATTCGCCCCCGAAAAAAATCAGTCAATCCGTTCTCGAGATATCTCTAGTTATCTAAATTTTGGTGGCAAGCGTCATTTGTTATTGTCGTTGCCATGTACCATAGAGGTCCCCCTGGGCCCCCTGTCCCCAGGGGGCGCCCTGTACCTGGGGGGCTTTGTTATTGTCGTTGCCCTGTATCAAGTTCTCGGCCCCCTGTAATTTTTCCGATGTTTTAATAGTTATTCTGCTAGTCGGGGCGGAGAAAAATCCAACAAATCAAAGATCATAAAAATCGGTCCATCCCAAGGTGGCCCCCTGGTCCCCCATGTCCATGTGAAAAATACTTTACCACCTATTTTCATACCTACTAAATATACAAAAAAAAATCATAAAAAGCGGTCGAGCCGAAAAAATTGGTCGAACCGAAGGGGCCCCCCTGGACCCCCATGTCCATGTGAAAAATTGTTTACCACCTATTCTCATACCTACAAAATTTCCAAAAAAAAATAAAATATCGGTCGAGCCGTTTTCTTCTGTTTCTTTCTCCTCACTAAGAGGGTACTTCAACCCCGCGTAATATTGCAACGGAAGTGGACACTCAATAACGTGATCAATGAGTCACTACTACAACGTGCTTGAGATAGTCTTGAGATCTGGAGTATTCGGGATCCATCGAGAGCATCACGTCATTCTATCCATGACGTTCTGGAGATGGATGTCTAAAATAATCGAGAAGATTCCATCTGATGATGTCACCGATAGAAAAATCGGGATCCGCTTAGAAGGGGGTAGCCGATATATTTATTGGGGGACGTTTCAGTCGGGGGATCCAGTCGCTGTCACAGTTGGGACAGTGGTTTTTATCTGTTCGGAGGGCTCCGCGATATGCAAATAAATATACGAGGTTGTTGTTGTGATCTGTAAATAGTGTAAATTCTAGTCGAAAAAAAAATCGTCCATAGTGTGTAAATATATACTGGGACCCAGAAACGCAGCAATATTTTTTCCCATTGTCTAAATTTTTATCGTTGTTCCTCACGTTTTGTTGTTCACCTTTTACTCTTCGTCTATTCTTACTATAACTATTTTGTCCACTGTTGTTAGTTTATCTCATTCTTCTTTTTTCACATTTTCTGTTTCTTAAGGTTTCAAGTTCTTAGGCTTTCAGTTTCTAAGCTGTTCGGATTTTAAAGTTTTTTTTAGTATTCACTTTACACACCCAGTCCATATTTTTTTCTTTCCTTCTTTAAATGTCGGTTTTATTTATTGTCTCTTTCATCGTGCTTTTTTCTCATCTCGTTTCATCCTTCACTTCTCAGTATTTCCTTTTTTGTCATTTTTTTTCTTACTTTCTTGTTTCTTGTTATGTGGATCAATCTTGAAGAAATTTTCTTAAATTTGTCACCAATTAGCTGATCTCGATTGGGATTACTTCGTTGAGGGTGGTGTTTGTTAGAAATCCCTACGTTCCGTCGAGGACGATTGAGGAGGATTTATTCGTGCCAGGAGCTGGAGAATCGTTCGTCGTCTCCCTCTGGAAGACATTCCATCGCCCAACCAACGTTCCCAAGGCTAGATAAGCCATCTTTTTTCATATTTGTCACCGCAATAATATAATATATTGTTACCTTCATTCCTATTTAATTTCGCTTATTTCAATGGTCAACTGTTAAAGTTTTCCAGTTTTTCAACAATATTATAATCTCTTGTAACCATCATCTTCTGCTGTAAAAATTAGTGCCGTCCATTTAATTATACATATAAAAAATATATAATAACAATCGAGCTAGATTTGGGGTGGTATCAAAGTACATTTTTGGTACGTAACAGTTTTTTTTATTAATAATGTAATTCTGGGATTCTATCGCAGTTTTTAGTGACGTCTCTGTGTATCTCAAAAACCGTAATATTTCCTGAAAACACTAGAAATACGAGGTGGCCATGTAAACTTCGAAAAGTGCAGCGTAAAATCTATAAAATTAAAATTTCCATGAAACTTTCCAAGTGTTGAGGAGGCATAGACTGAGACATATGATCGAATCATCAATGAGTTGGGAAAGAGACAGTCCAAAACAATCTAATAGAAAAATCATTAAAGTCAAGGAGAACGTAGTCGATTGGTAACTGTCATTAATAATTAAGGGAATGTAATGGAAACAGGTGACTCAGATTGCACCGTTGATTGACTGTTAAGTGTAAACAAACTCGGTAAAAAACTGCGGGTACGACGAGTATGTGATTTTATCAATGTCGATTTTACATGTGTGCATGACAAGGACCGAGAAGGGAATCACGGCAACACTGAATATATTATCTGCAATATTCCAAACAATTGATTTCCATAGCCTCCCGTTCACTCCTCCGCTTGCACAAAGTTGTCTCTCGTTATTCCGTTGCAATGAACGTATTTCGCCTTCATTTTGCGCCCGCTTCTTCAAATCGGATAAGGCACAAGCAATTATCTAAGCGCAGTTCTGTTGTTCTTCGTAAGTCTTGTTTGTGTCCGCTTGAGTTGCTTCCTAATTTCGATGAATAATTACGCCCTCCATTATTTGTCTTGCCGTTTAAAACGGGCGAGTTCTTTGAGCAACTTCGGATGAAATATATCGTGTAACCACGTTGTTAGAGTAACTAATCCACTTTCCGATAGATTCATTATGAAATTTGATAAGTACTTGATATGATTAATACTTTGGGCTGTAATTAGAACTGGAGTTGGTCGGTTGGTAAGATTATAAAAGCGCCCGTAGCCAACTTTGTTCGGAAGTTCGGCGGAGTAAAGGTTGAACAGAACCGCACGGAGGGTGGGAATCGCGAGCGTATTAGGTTTTCTTGCTACGGCGTTTTTTAATCGGCGACCAAGTTGGGGCGATATTTGATATGATAATTTATGTTCGTGGCGAAGTAATCGATGGTTTAAAAATTTGGCAGGAGTATAAAAGCTTACGTTATAGCGCAAGTTCCACAACAATATGATAAAGATCCTTATGCAGACAAAATTCAATCAACCCAACACGACCATTAATTGTACAGACCTTACCAGAACAATAACACAATCACGGATACACAGCTGAAACGAGACACGATATCGCTTCTCATTCCAGCAAATGGCCCGGCGCATCCGCCATATTCCGCCAGATTGCGTGCTCCAAAAACGACACCTAGATTTATAATCCCGTTTCAAATACTTCTCGCTGTACCAATCTGGCAAATGAACATGCCATTTGGGTGCACGTCAAAATTGTACACAATCCAGGTGAAACCATTTCGGGTCTTTGTGTGTAAAATTGTCGTCACCTCTGGAACGACAAACTATCACGCCGACGAAACAAAGCCGTCCCGAAATCCCAATAATTGAAATTAATGTCGCCGCACGAAAACTCGCGACTACCGCCTTGCTCTGAACAAACTGATAAATTCTGCTCGCCCCCCCTCGTCCCGCCCGCCGGTACGTACCCCTCGCGTTCGGTTAATTTATTTGTGCAAAGTTTGCGGCAGTAAGTAATTGAAAGGTATTTACACAGAGTTGTGTCTATCTGGATGTTTAAGGAGTCGCTAATAGTGCCGAGAAGCGAACTTAATTAATTTTGATTAATCGTCGCCGGAGCCCAATTTAAAGTTTTCGGTGAGTTTCCACCTTTGCGTATTGTGCCTTGGATTTTTTGGGTTCGGGTGGATCAGATGTCGGGAACTAGTCGTCTGTGATTTCAAGGACGTTGTCAATTGCGACCTGCATCTATAGGATTTTTACTAACAGTGTTGCACGTGGCGTGGTCTCATTCCGCGCAAATATGTAGTTTTAGTTTTATAGAATAGGGACTAATACTCGTGAGGTCGTCAATCTGGCGCCGATACGCCTCTCGACCCTGCAGTTTTATGAGTTTGGGCTATTTTAATTGTAAAAGGAACACTACCTGGGACCGGCTCAGTTAAAGCATTTTATTTTCAACGACATTCTTACTGCCTCTTCGACCTCTCCACGAGAGCCCTCTTCTCCACCACAGCGACGGTACGTCCATTTAGGTCCGAAGGCCCTCGCCCTGGGACCACAGCCCCCTTTTGGGGCCCTGGCGACCCCGCCCCCTTGCAACAAAAGAATGTTACATTTTGTGTGATAATATTATGTTTGCAACCGTATTTTAGTATTTAGTAAATAATAAAAAAGGAGGAAAGAGGGTAGAATTGAGAGCTTTCACGAAAGTGGAGCCACTTTTTTTTCGCGGTGTCCAAAACGGTGTTATTAGAAAATGCGTTTGTCATTGCGAGTGCCAATAATTATCGCATTTTGACAAAGGAAGACAGTTTCGGGCGGCATAATACCATATTGACTTAGGGTACACCCAACAGCCCGAGCCACGGTTGAGTCTTCGCCGGTTCACGAACTCCACTTCTGCTGCGCCTTCAATACAGCTTACGCATTTTTTTTTTTTTAATTATAGAACTACTAGCTGACCCGGCGAACTTTGTACCTCCTCAGAAACAATAAATGTTGTGTTAACTTTTAGCTGAATAATTTATTTTTTTTTTATCAGAGGATAATGCACACAACGTCATCTACTGGCATTAGGCCCCCTGTCCATGTTTTAATAGTTATTCTGCCATTCGGGGCGGAGACAAATCCAACAAATCAAAAATCATAAAAGCCGTTCTTGCGTTACAAATCCAAGGACCCTCCCTGGGGCCCCCATGTCTATGTGAAAAATACTTTACGACCTATTCTCATACCTACCAAATATTAAAATAAAATTCATAAAAATCGGTCAAACCGAAAAATCGGTCCAGCCCAAAGGGGCCCCCTGGGCCCCCATATCCATGTGAGAAATGGTTTACCACCTATTCTCATACCTGCCAAATATACAAAAAAAAAAAAACAAAAATCGGTCGACCAACACCGTTGACTCATTGGCCTCTATGTAGTAATATTGCCTTCAGTGTTTCAAGGCCAGGTCTTAATTTATCTCAGTCTCAGTTTTTGACTTCCGTTGTTTCGCAGGTTTTCAGTTTATTAATTGATAAATATCTCAGTACACTCGACTCTCGCAAATCCGGCTATTCCTTGCACAGGAGAGTGCCGGATTGTGGAGAGACCACGAGAAATGTATCAAACATTGCAAACAAATTGCAATAAAAATAGTTATCCAATTTAATTATTATTATTTCAAGAAAGTTTTTTATACATGCCCGAATAAAATTTATTGTATGTAATGTACATACATACACAACAGCCTCTATGACTTCATAATACTAGATTATCTTAAACACCATTAACAAACTATGAATAGACAACAATATGACCTGAATAGCTATCAAGGCAGCCCGTCTCTCTCTGCCCGGGGGAATACCGCTCAGTACTTCCCCACTCTTGACCACCTCAGGCATGCGCGATATATCAATCGCGCTAACATACATATGTAAATGTAAGAACCTACTGAGTCTTGTATTCTTGTAATTTCGTCGCGTAACCTTGAATTTAGATGGCTCCGGATTGCTGAGGGCCGGATTACCGAGAGTTGAGTGTATATAGTTTTACGATATCTTCAGTTTTTCAGGTGCTCAGAATCTGAATTTCTCAATTTGTAAAAGGTTTCATTCTCAGTTGTAAAGGCTCTCAAGTTTCTTAGTTTCTCAGGATCTAACTTTTTCAGAATCTCATATTCTTTGGTACTCAGATTTTCAGACTCTCAGTTCAATCTCCCAGTTTGTCAGTATCCCAGTCTCCTGATAGTTCTCAATTTGCTTGTTACGGTCGGGTCGCCCCGAGCGCCAGTTTTTTTAACGTGGTATGCTCCTCACTTGGTGTCCGGTAAGCCGGGGGTCAGCTGTCAAGCTCGGCGGGTGGGAAGCAAAATAAATACAGGGTCGGCGTTACGGTCTTTATTTACAAAGAATAGGGGGGCAATATACCGGCTGTCCCTGAAATAACTACATTAATTTTAACCAGTAGTAGAACTCATCACTGTCAACAATTTTTCTTAATAAAATTTTAAGGCAAAACCCTTGACGTTAATTTCGGTACACGCCACTGAGCGGTAATAACGAGACACGACAAAAAATTTCGAAAAATTGAATTTAATTCGCTCGGCGTAAATAAAAAAAATAATTTAAACTGACCTACTAAACGTGTTTACTTCAACATCCAATGCTATTGAAAATTGTGGGGCCTCATAAATAACATGCGGATTTTCGTCTGCCCCTACGTATTATTTAAGTTGAAAATATCTTCTCTGATGATTATGTATTATTGGATCCTCCGGCTGTAAAAATTAGACTTTCTGTACGTGATAGAGATGTAATAAATTGTTGCTCTCTTAAATTTTTTTGCAAAACACAATGCACAACTTTAATGGAAATTAGGCACACGAGAAAAATCTTTTACGATAACTTTATAAGCCAAAGTAAAATACAATAAAGCGCCCGATACTGATTCTCAACAGCAGGTAACTGATGCACCCGAGAGTGCAAAAATTTAGAAACTTGATAAGGACGTTGGCTTTTCGGTTCCGGACAAAAACAATTGATTGTCTGTAGTTCAAGTTAAAATAAATATCATGAACTTGAACGGTTCCAAAAATGCTAAAAAAAATTTAGATTTCGAAAAAGTGGTAAAAATGTTGCTTTCGGCGAGTTCTGTTACTGGTTAAAATTAAAGTAGTTATTTCGAGGACAGCCTGTATATAGGGTCTCAGTATGTACACGGTGACCGGGAGAAGAAGCAGGAATAGTGTACGTTTTATCTTTATTAACCCGGTGTCTCTCTCCTTGTTTTTACTTTATGGAAACGGTGGTCGCTGCCTTTATTAATTACCCGTTGTCTCTCTCCGTTTAACCCTTGATACGTGGGTCGTCTTCCTGGAGTGGAGCTGCGGCGGTCGGCGGCGGAGGCAGATGCGAGGTGAAGGTTTAGGGAAGCACCGTCAGGCGAAAGCGATGTGAACCACAGACCAGGTAGTCGTCACCGTGATACCCGGGTCTATCCCTGTCTTCCGGCGGGTTAGGGTGGCGGGGCAGGTGGTGGTCTTTCTCCCTCTTCAGCTCCTGGTCTTCCCCGGTGGGCTGATCTTGGCTGTAACGGGCGGAGGTCGACCTGATAGTGTACCACAGTGACGTCGAACCCATGCGCGGTCCTGAACGGCGAGTGAGGTACTCGAGAGTGGCGAGTGCTTTTCGGCGTGGCTTCGCTCTCCACGCGACGACGGCGGCCGGGAGGCGCGACATGGATGATTCTGGATGTCGGCATCAGGAGCGCGCTAATTCGGTACAAGAACGGTCTCGATACGGTGCCGGGAAATATTTTATTTCGGTGTATTTTTCACCACGGTGTCAGGAAACATTGAATTCGTTATAATGTCATAAATTTTCAGATGCTTAACTTTTGGTGTCTCAGTTTCTCATTTTTTCATCTCCCAGTGCCCAAAATATCTTAATTCCCCAATTTCAGTATTTTTGTTATTGTCTCAATATCCTAGAACGGCAATCCTGAAATGCGTTTCATTTTCTTATTTTCTCTTTAGTCGATATTTGAATTCCTTATTTTCAGTTTTTTTTTCTAGATTTTCTAGTTTTTCATTGTTTCTCAGTCTTCCAGTACCTTAATTTTCCTATCTCCGTATCTGAATTTGAATTTCTTAGTCTAGTCTGACGGTCCCATTTTCGATATTTCCACTTATTCAATTTCAGAGAATCTCGCAGCAGTTGTCGGATCGTCAGTTTGTCTTTATTGACTCCTAACATCACATTTATTACTGCTCGTTTCTGATACGTGTTTTTTTTTTTGCTAATTGCCATTATGAGGGATAATTGATATTGAAGGAGAATGGGAAATGGAAGCCGAACATGTTGAAGTTGAAATTGAATGGTGATTGAAAGATTTCTTTAATGGGTCTGGAGCGCACGTGCGATCGGTGGCATTTTAATGGGTCTGGGACACACCTGAATACTATTGCGTAATAATTATTTTCCAATGTGTTTGGTCTGTTCAATCAGGGAAAGGTGGGCGTGTCTAGTCAAAGTCGATTCGTAATCCGGATTGATTGGAAGCGGAGTTTAGCTGGGTGAGCTAACCATAGAATTTTTCAATGTTCTTTTTTGACAGAAGTGGTTATTTCCGAAGTGAGACGACGAAAAACGAGAATTGAAGGAAGATTGAGAAAGACGACGTTGTTGCCAAAATATTAATATTCTAATGTAGAAGAAATAATTAAAATTAGATGATTTCAAAGATTTCAAAACACGGGCATAGAACAAAATTTAAAGATTATTATTTGATTTCAATAATGTAAAAAGTGCCTTAGGATAATACTGGACTCTTGATTGTCGATTCGAGCAGTTGAACCGAGCGGACGTGTTTTGCGGCGCTCGATAAGATAAGCGGATAAAAAAGCGTGAAAAAGTGAAAAAGAGGTAGAATGAAAAAAAGTGTTATTGAGAGCGAGAGAGACGAAGACTACAAAAGAAAAAGTGAACAAGGACGAGAATCGGAAGAAAGGATTAACCCCTTTAGGAAAAGTAAAAAATTGGAAAGATCACCGGTTAAAAAGGCAATGGATCAGGAAATGAAAGAGATGGTGAAAAAAATTATGGAGGATGTAGGGGAGATAAAGGAAGAGAATCGGAAGATGAACCGGCAACTGGAACAGTTGAAAATTATGATGCGTGAAAAGGATGAAAAATGGGAAAGAGAAAAGATGGAAGTAAAAGAAAAAATTAAAAACTTGGAGGAGAAAATGGAAGAGCAGGAAAAAAGATTGAGAAAAAAGAATATTGTAGTAACGGGATTGGACGAAGAGGAATGCGAGAGCGAGAAGAAACTGAAAAAATGGATGAAGGTTGAATCAGAGGTAGAAGTGACTGTGAGAGAGATGTATAAAATAAATGGAGGAAAAATGATTGTGGCGGAACTTGGGAGCTGGGGGGAAAAGAGGAAAGTTATGGAAAATAAATGAAAACTAAGAGAAAAAAAAAAGGAAAGAGTATACATAGAAGATGATCTGACAAAGAAGGAAAGAGATATACAGAAGGAATTAAGAGCGATAGCCAAAGAAGAGCGACAAAAAGGACAGCGGGTGAAAGTGGGTTATAAAAAGAGGGCTTAGGTGGGACGAAGAAAAGGGGGAGTTATGTACAGAAAAATTTTGAATAAGAGAAAAAGACGACAGGGCAGAAAAGGGAAAACGAATACGGAGAGGAATAAAGGAGAAAAGGAGCAAATAAGAATAGTATTCTGGAACGTAGCGGGAATAAAAAACAAAGAGAAAGAATTTTGGGAGTATTTGAGAGAATTTGACGTAGTGGGAATGGTAGATACGTGGGTGGAAGAAAAGGGGTGGGAAGAATTGGAAAAGAGAATGCTAAAAGAGTTTAAGTAGAAGTGTCAATATGCAGAGAGGGAAAGCAAGAAAGGGAGAGCTAAAGGGGGGATAATAATGGGGGTGAAAGAGGGACTGGAAGGAGAAAATGGAACTGAAACAAAAGAAGAAAGAGTACACGTATATTGGATCAAGAGGGGAGACAGTTATTGATTATGTTATGGTGAAGCATGGGATGAAATAGAGAAATTCAAGGCGGGAGAAAGAATGTAGTCAGACCATATGCCTTTAGAAGTGAAGACAAAAGGAAGAGAGAAAGATAATGAATGTGGAAAGAGATTTACTGTGGGAATGCTTGAGAAAGAGAGGGATAAAGGAGCATCTGGTAACAAAAATAGAAGAGATATATGAAGAGACGATAAGTAGAGTGAGAGTGGATGGAAGGGTGAGTGAATGTTTCAAGACTTATAAGGGAGTAAGACAAGGTTGCCCACTAAGCCCCAGCGTGTTTGCAGCTTTTATTGGAGATATAGAGGAGATGTTCAGGAAGGGGCAGGCAGGGGGGGTTGTGGTGGGCAAAGAAAAAGTGTGGTCTCTCAGCATATGCGGATGATTTGGTGGTGCTAGCGAGAGAGGAGAAAGGTATGAAAGAAATGAAAGGAAGCATGGAGAAATATATGAGGAAAAATTTGACGGTGAATGTAGAGAAATCCAAGATGATGGTGTTCAGAAAAGGGGGTGGTAGGAGAAGAGTAAATGAGTGGAGATGGGAGAAAGAGAAAATTGAAGAAGTGAAAGAATTTAAGTATTTAGGTTATGTGATGAATGAAAGAAACACAGCAACAGCACATGTGAGAGAGTTAGTGAAAAAAAGCAAATAAGATAATAGGAGTTGTATGGGGGAATAGGAGAGAGAAAATTTGGATATGATTTTAGAAGGAGAGTAATGATGTTTGATAATTTGGTGAAAAGCGAAAAAAGGAGAGAGAGAGAGAGACCGGGCTATATAGTGATGGAGGAAACAAAGAGAGATGGAATAAGAATAGAAGCAGGAAAAAAGAGCAATAAGATTTGAGGAGAGAGTGATAGAGAGAGGAGAGTGCAGAATTTTGCAAGAGTGTTTGAAAGAAAAAAAGAAAGAAATAGGAGATTGGATATGGAAAGAGAGGGAGGCATATTTCGAAAGAAACGGGTCTGCAGGCGTGGAGATAGAAAGAATGCGAGAGACAGGCAGAGTAATGACAGATGAATTAGTGCAGAGAGATAGACATGTGCAAATGCAGGAAAGAAGAACGAGAATTAGGGACTCTAGGTACAATGGGATGTATGAAAAAATTATAACGGAAGAAATGCCAAAGTACCTAGGAAGAGAGAGTGATAATAGCAAGATTTAGATGTGGAAATGAGGAAAGAGAGAATAAATATAGGAGTGAGGATAATAATAGAGTATGCAGGATGTGTGGAGAAAAAAAGGAGACGATAGAGCATTTGTTGAAGGAATGCGTAGAATTGAGAGTAGAGAAGAAATTTTTAATGAGGACGGAAGAGGGATCGAATAGATGAAGAAGGTTGAGTGGAGAAGAGGGACAATTAGTGGGAAGGGATAAAAAGCTGCTTGTTATTGTGTTGAATTATTGATTTATTTAGTTCTATTTATTATATTATATTTCATTTTATTTGAGTTATGGGAAATGTATTAATCGGATACTTTATAAACCTGTAAAGGTAATAAATATACATACTGCTGCTGCTGCTTGTCGATCGTCACGTACGAGTCACTGACACTCACAACGCTCGCCTTTTACGTAACTGTTCACCAACATGGATGCTCCCTTATGTCTTCGTGTCGTCTAGTTTTGTTGTTGACTTATCGAAACGACACCAGGGCTATGTGGAGGACGTTCTCACCGGAGAGTATAATGCATGTTCCAGCTCTGGTGGGCAACCGACCCATCAGCGCTCTGAATTGCTGTGGAGTGTAGTTTTCACTTCTTCGACATTCTTTAACTAATTTATCTAACTCAATTCTACCTTAAAACCGATCACGCGCGGTCCCGCAGTCCTGAACGCGTAAAATACCGCGAGATCGTCGCCTGTCGTCTCGTATGACGTCAATGTTATTTCCTCACTTCCGGAACCAGCTCACGTCGTCTCTCTGACATAATTTATGCATGGTCATGCAGCAGAGAGCGTGATGTACCCAAAAACTACACGTACGAGTTATAAAAATGCGTTCACCATTACTTTTATATGAGATGTCGCCATCAGTACCTAATTTAAAGACTCCGCGTCCTAGCGTATCTCCCTTCTAAATTAGTAGCTCTCTCTGAAAGAATCTTTATCACTTTGGTGTCTTCTGTTTTCCATATGTTTGGACAAGTTATTGAGTACTTCTCGAGTGCCCTTGACTGTCTTCAAGTTGTCATCCATTTTTAGTTTCTACGTGGGTTAGACCTGTTCAAAATCACCCTGCATAAATGTAGGATTCTCGAGACGAAGCCCAATTCTAACTTCTCCGTGAATTTCCACCTTTCCATATTCGATTCGTATTTTTCCGGGTCGGTGCCGGAGAGGTGTTTTCAAGCGGTCCTGGCGGGCCGCCATAACCGCTGAGCTATCGGCCTCTTCGGGCGAATAAGGCAGCGTGCACTAAATTGTCCGTAATTTGAAATCCCCGCTGATTCTAACAAACTCGGAACCGTTTCTGATCTCGGGGGGGTTCGGCTCTGTCGGTGCCGTCGTGAAACCCACGTGCTCTTCTTAGAGTTTTTACTTTCAGCTTGACAAGAGGATGTGCTATTAGTGGACGGATTCGGAGTTGCCACGTTTTAGGCAGTCATCCGTTCTTTAATTGCGGAAACCACTCTGCACAACGTTTTGCATACAATGCCCATGAACACGATTCCATTATTGTCTTCATCTTTTTTATGGCAGCATTATCATCCCGATCTGCCATTGAGAAAGTTGCCTGTTTTTTTCTTCTCGTGACGCGTCGTATTTATCTTGTCGGACCAGCACCTTTTCAAACCGACTAAATTATTCATGTTCTCCATTTTATTACGTGCCATCTTTGCGAGGCGCGTTTTTACATTTTATTCGCTGAGAGTAATGGATTTTAAGGTGATGTACAAAAATGTTTTTTATGATAAGCGCGAAAGCGAAGAGGTGGACAGGGGAAGGGGCTTGTTTATGTCGTTGAGACATTTTATCGTTCGATCGTTCCTCGAATATTACTGATGGGAATTTTTAAAATTATTTCAACGGGGCGAATAACCAACGTGGAAGCTGTGAAGTTTGGATGCTCCAGAATGAAGCTGTAAAGTGGTTCTGGAAAAAAAAAGTTTTTCTTTTATATGGATTTTATTTTTTATTTGACAAAACATAAGTGGTGAGCTTTTGTAAAAAGGAATGATGTGAGAATTAGTCGGTCTTCTGCAATCTAATGTCTTGTAGACCGTAAGTGCAGTATGTAGGTAACTGTAATTCCAAACACGACTTATTCATTTCCTTGCAAGACTTCACATTGCATAATAATTATTGACCTCCAACCGTAATTCCGACCACTTGAATTAAAACTTCATTCGAATATTCTAATTTGTTCAAACCACCCACTGCCGCCGACATAATGACCCTGTTTAGCGGTTAAACAAATGTCCCCCAACCGCAACCCAACCGAAATCCTGCAACGATTTGTTTCTGTCAACATTCGGAATTCTGGTGACGTACGACGAACCTAAAAAAACTATTGATTTAATACCGGGGGCGGGTGTACCCGCCGCCGTAAAATTCTCGTCCTCGTCACCTCCCCAGGTGAGCCCAGCCGCCGCCTCCTGCATAGGTAATTACGAGGAGACGGCGGTCCGTTTGTCTGATGTGCGGTCGGGTTTGTGTTCTGTCGGTGACAGATCGTCGGGTAGCAGGACTCCTGTCGCGTTTTGGTCCCCTAATTGATGGATAGCTCTCTGGAGACGGTTTACTAGGAACCTACGGTGACGTGGCGGGGTGGGGATTGATATGAAATGGGGGATGGGAGTCGTCTGTGGATATCGCTGTCTATTACAAAATAGTTTCATTCCTATTTTTTTTAACCTCTTCCACCTCTGGGGGTGGGGGTGAAACCTTCTCCGACCCTTTTCTTATCCACGGCCATAAACCTGAAAGACAGGTAACCTGACAACCTAAATATTTGTAAACTTTGAAACGTAAATCTGAGTTCTGGAGAAATTGAAAACATCAGAAGCTGAAAATATCAGTTCCTGAGAATTTGACACCCTGTAGATGAATTTATAAACCTGAAAAAATATGCCTAAGATCTTGAAAACTTGTAAAGCTCTGAATTCAAGAAACCAAAAATTTCAGAACTTGAAACCTGCTCCACTTCAGAATTTTTCTATGATCAACTATTTGGGGGGTCTGAGACCTTTACCGACCCCTTTGTTCTCTACGGCCATAAGACGAATTTGACAACCTGAAAAAATATGTCTTGAGATCTTGAAAACTTGTAAAGCTCTGAATTCAGTAAACCAAAAATTTCAGAACTTGAAACCTGTTTCACTGCTTTTCAGAATTTTTGTATGGTCAACTATTTGGTGGGTGTGACACCTTCACTGACCCTTCCCTTATCCACTGCTCAGACAAATCCTGAAAATCTGAAAAACAGAGAACCTAACCACCTAAATATTTGTAAACCTTAAAACGTAAATCTGGGTTCTTGAGAAATTGAAAAGATCAGAATCTGAAAATCTGAGTTCCTGTAAGCTTGTAAAGCTTTGAATTCAAGAAGCCAAAAATTTCAGAACTTGAAACCTGTTTCACCGCATTTCAGAATTTTTCTATGATCAACTATTTGGGGGGTCTGAGACCTTCACCGATCCCTCTCATATCCACGGCCATAAACAAGACCTGAAAACCTGAGAGACAGAGAACCTGAAAACCTAAATATTTGTAAACATTAAGACGTAAATTTGAGTTCTTTAGAACTTGAAAACTTCAGGAACTAAAAATCTGAGTGCCTGACAAATTGAAAGCCTGTAGATGAATTTGGCAACCTGAAACCATATGCCTGAGGTCCTGAAAACTTGTAAAGCTCTGAATTCAAGATACCAACAGTATTAGAATTTGAACCCTGTTCCACCTCTTTTCAGAATTTTTCTGTGGTCAACTATTTGGGGGGGTGTGAGACCTTCAGCGACCCCTCTCATATCCACGGCCATAAACAAGACCTGAAAACCTGAAAGACAGAGAACCTGAAAACCTGAAGACGTAAATTTGAGTTCTTTAGAACTTGAAAACTTCAGTAACTAAAAATCTGAGTGCCTGACAAATTGAAAGCCTGTAGATGAATTTGGCAACCTGAAAACATATGCCTGAGGTCCTGAAAACTTGTAAAGCTCTGAATTCAAGATACCAACAGTATTAGAATTTGAACCCTGTTGCACCTGTTTTCAGAATTTTTCTGTGGGCAACTATTTGGGGGGTGTGAGACCTTCACCGACCGCCCTCATATCCACGTCCATAAACAAGTCCTGAAAACCTGAAAAACAGGGAATCTGACAACCTAAATGTTTGTAAACATTAAGACGTAAATTTTAGTTCTTTAGAACTTGAAAACTTCAGGAACTAAAAATCTGAGTGCCTGACAAATTGAAAGCCTGTAGATGAATTTGGCAACCTGGAAACATATGCCTGAGGTCCTGAAAACTTGTAAAGCTCTGAATTCAAGATACCAACAGTATTAGAATTTGAACCCTGTTCCACCTGTTTTCAGAATTTTTCTGTGGGCAACTATTTGGGGGGTGTGAGATCTTCACCGACCTCTCTCATATCCACGGCCATAAACAAGACCTGAAAACCTGAAAAACAGGGAACCTGACAACCTAAATATTTGTAAACATTAAGACGTAAATTTGAGTTCTTTAGAGCTTGAAAACTTCAGGAACTAAAAATCTGAGTGCCTGACAAATTGAAAGCCTGTAGATGAATTTGGCAACCTGAAAACATATGCCTGAGGTCCTGAAAACTTGTAAAGCTCTGAATTCAAGATACCAACAGTATTAGAATTTGAACCCTGTTCCACCTGTTTTCAGAATTTTTCTGTGGGCAACTATTTGGGGGGTGTGAGACCTTCACCGACCGCCCTCATATCCACGTCCATAAACAAGTCCTGAAAACCTGAAAAACAGGGAACCTGACAACCTAAATATTTGTAAACATTAAGACGTAAATTTGAGTTCTTTAGAAATTGAAAACTTCAGGAACTAAAAATCTAAGTGCCTGACAAATTGAAAGCCTGTAGATGAATTTGGCAACCTGAAAACATATGCCTGAGGTCCTGAAAACTTGTAAAGCTTTGAATTCAAGATACCAACAGTATTAGAATTTGAAACCTGTTCCACCTGTTTTCAGAATTTTTCTGTGGGCAACTATTTGGGGGGTGTGAGACCTTCACCGACCTCTCTCATATCCACGGCCATAAACAAGACCTGAAAACCTGAGAGACAGAGAACCTGAAAACCTAAATATTTGTAAACATTGAGACGTAAATCTGAGTTCTTTAGAACTTGAAAACATCAGGAGCTAAAAAGCTTAGTGCCTGAGAAATTGAAAGCCTGTAGATGAATTTGGCAACCTGAAAACATATGCCTGAGGTCGTGAAAACTTGTAAAGCTCTGAATTCAAGAAACCAAAAGTATTAGAACTAGAAACCTGTTCCACCTCTTTTCAGAATTTTTCTGTGGTCAACTATTTGGGGGGTGTGAGACCTTCAGCGACCTCTCTCATATCCACGGCCATAAACAAGACCTGAAAGCCTGAAAGACAGAGAACCTGAAAACCTAATTATTTGTAAACATTAAGACGTAAATCTGAGTTCTTTAGAACCTGAAAACATTAGGAGCTAAAAATTTGAGTTCCTGAGAAATTGAGAGCGTGTAGATGAATTTGGCAACCTGAAAACATATGCCTGAGGTCCTGAAAACTTGTAAAGCCCTGAATTCAAGAAACCAAAAGTATTAGAACTAGAAACCTGTTCCACCTCTTTTCAGAATTTTCCTGTGGTCAACTATTTGGGCGGTGTGAGACCTCCACCGACCTCTTTCGTATCCACGGCCATAAACAAGACCTGAAAAACTGAAAGACAGAGAACCTGAGAACCCAAATATTTTTAAACATTCAGACGTAAATCTGAGTTCTTTGAAACCTGAAAACATGAGATGCTGAAAATCTGAGTTCCTGAGAAATTGAAAGCCGGTAGATGAATTTGGAAACCTGAAAATATATGCCTGAGGTCCTGAAAACTTGTAAAGCCCTGAATTCAAGAAACCAAAAGTATTAGAACTAAAAAACTGTTCCACCTGTTTTCAGAATTTTTCTGTGGTCAATTATTTGAGGGGTATGAGACAACCTGGAAAAATATGACTGAAATGCTGAAAACGGGGACAACTATATCAGAATTTGAATACCTGAATATTTTAGGCCTGATTTCCTGAAAACTTAGAAAGTTTACATTAGGTATTCGTAATGCTTATATTTTTTCTGATTTTCCAATTGTGTGGCAACCCTGATTTACTATGCAGGGTGGCTTTTAAAGGCGTGAATTAAATTTTACTGGTGATAGATTGGACTTATTAGACTTCGACTACATTTTCACTTTTCCAAGGACTGATGGAATTCTTCATCAGGCCGAGGAGCAGATTTTGGATGCTGCTGAAGAAGATCCCACACTTAGCACCCAGACTTGTTCTTCAGATTGGAGTATCTCTGCTTAACTTATTTACGCGCAAGTGATAAGTTTCTGCAACTCGTCAGTTTCTCTCACGAGGTTTGGTGATACATCCTCTACATCTGTTATTTCTAAAAACTAATATTACAGTGAAGTATTATTTGGGGGGACCTGTCACCAGTAAAATTTTGTCACCCCTTTAAAAATCCACCTCGTATAGATTTTAATTTTGATTTATACATACTTTAGTCAGTGCAAACATAATGTTCAATAAAAAAAACGTGCACCACTCATTAAATTTTAAAACAAGTTTTAACTAAAGGGTTTCGACAAAGCACAAAAACAATCCAGAGGCAGCGGATAAACACGCCACTAAAAGTTTAGCAAAATGAACAGTGAGCAAAAGACGTTCAAAAGTTCCTTCGAAAACAATAAACTTTTCGAAACTATGAGGCAGACAAAAGCGGCGCTGAAACAGCGCCTGAAAAAGTAGCCATAAAAAACCGCAACCTAAACTATGGCAGTAATTGATGCGGCAAAAGCTCACAAGTCCGGCTTCCTCGTTGATTCGTTCAATGCGCTCGACTGTTAATTAGACTGGAAAGCTTTGGTGCTTGCAATCGGATCAATTGCGCCTCTTGAAGCGGTGGAGTGCACACAAAGCGAGGAGTGTTTGAGTACTTTGCGTGCCACTCGAACATCACACAGGTGCTACATTTGCGAATTTCATAAATTATTAATTGATATTGTGGCTGTGACTTTGACGATCCATTACCGATGGAGATAATCCGGCCGTTATGCAGCAACAAACTACTTGAAATCAACATGTGTGTTTTCGAACAGCTGGAGCTGACATCAAAAAAGCGTGTGCGAAACAGAAAACAGAAATGTAGCAAATTTTCTCATGACCACGCAAGACGTTATAACCTAAAAGCTTGGCTATGGATAGGAGGTGTTCCCCCTTTTTCTCTTGATTTTTCCACCTTCTCCTCTTTGACTGACTGACTTAAATTTGACATTTCATAAATAGTTAGATTAATCTAAAACGTAAAAGTGGCTTTTCGTGCATGGCCTAATGTGACTAATTTAGTTTCCGATCTCTCTACCTAGTTAAAAATAATATTTTTTTTTACTCGGAATATGAAATGAAGTATTTACATCGAGCCTAGCGCTGCGGAATTGTGTGGATGTAATGTGGGCAAACAAAGCGAAGACGAGAAAGTGTGAAGGGCAAGATGGCGTATCAAAATATTAAGTGTAAATAGTAACCAGAGAAGCCACTCCGATAAAGGGAAAGTTGTTGAACTAAGGAAATACAAGCAGTCAAGGACAAGCTTACAGCAAATTTACTGTAACTAATTATAAAGGCTTGTGGGTGGCAGTTTACAAAGCAAAAGATCTTGATCAAGAAATATAATTAATATACCTGCCGTCCAGTTTTGTTTTATCAACAGGCATGACTTGGGGTTTCAAACTGTTATGTAGTTGCGCCGATTCAATTCTCACTCTGTCCGTTAATGTGATCCCGCTGACTAAATCGTTATACGGCCGACTCCTAAGTGATGAATGTGAGGGGACATAAAGCCGGCGCCGTTTAAATATTAAACCACTTGCGTATTTTATACTTAAGGCGGGAAGAGTGCGCCGTAAAACATGTTTCTGAAATAAATATAACCCCCGAGTATAGGTAGTAAGCGAATAAAAGGAGACTCGGACACATTTCGACCGGTGAGGAGAAAGCAGAAATTTATCTCAATAAGAGTCATAAATCTAAACGTAGCAAAATCAATTTGTGTGCTGGCGTGTGGACAATCCATCTGACCAATGGACGGAACCGTACATCAGCGCCGACCTCGCAAATTCACCCAGTAACCAGATCTTTAGCCCCGGAGACCATAAAATATCAATTTATATAAAAAAGAAAGGAGGAAAACCGCTCCGGACCATTCGAAATTTATTACCCGCAAACATTCTCGCCCTAATAGACCGTCTATTTTCAACACGTGGCTGCTAGCCCGGCGCATCCACCATTTTTGTTCAACGCCCGTAATTATTTTTTCGAGTATTTTCTCGTTACTCGTTTTAAAGTTCCAATTAAGTAAATGAACGATTCATGCGAACTAAACTGTGTGCTTTATGACAGCGCCAATGGCTGGTAATAAAATGCTATACATATTATGGCTGTTAAAGGCACGGTAGATATTATAAAATGGCAATTAATTATTGCGAATGAATTTCGTATGAAATGGGCAAATAAGATATTTTATGTAGGTTTCATTAGTCTCGTTATTAGGTTTTCTATGAGCTACTTAATTAGAGAGAGGTGGATCTTTTCTTTTTGGGCCAATTCATTCTGGCGTAATTTTTTGTATGGATATTGGAAGGAGTAAGTTCAGTATTTATTTTAGTCTATAGTTCTCTCCATTCGTGTGTATTTAAAGCTACTCAATATAGGATTTTAATAACTTTTAATATTGAGAACTGAAAATGCGGACGATACCTTCAAATTATATTATGTATTTGTATATAGGTATCGACCAAAATATTTTACCATGTTTAATATAAACAAATGGACAGTAACATGAGTAAAGAGCGGACAGATTTACATGCAGAAATATGCGCATGAATACGCACAATTTTTACTGAAATATGCAGGATTTTTTGCCAAATATGCACCGGCGGAAAGTCGGCTAAGAGAACACTTCTCTTTTCTTTGTATTTTAATTATTTAGAGGAGTCTTGGAAACGTAGTATTAAACTGATATTCCAACCCATTATTATTAAATCACCAATGAAAATGCGCTAATAATTCAGAACCAATCAAATACTTATTACACTGGCAAGAAAAGCGGCTTCCTTTTCTTTTCAGTACAATCACTTTGTCTTGCTCTTCACATGCCCATCGCATTCGTTTGCTAACTTGATGAAAAAAAAAAACAAAAATAGAAAAAAAATTAATAAAAAAAACATTTCTATTTTAATGGCAATGATAAATTTGGCAGTTATTGTACACAATTTGTTAATTTGTAACTTTCAAAGAAATTGACTCCGAAGCAGTGTGGGATGCCGCCGAAACAGTGTTGGAAGTTGAAAGAGTATTAGTGTATTTTGTTTAATTTTTTCCCTTATTCCATTTTTATTTGACAATATTAAACTGACATTTCAACCCATTATTAAATCACCAATGAAAATGCTCTAATTTATAATTTAGAACCAACCAAATACTGATTACACTGGCAAGAAAAGCTGCTTCCTTTTCTTTTCGGTACAATCACGTTGTCTTGCGCTTCACATTACCACCGCATTCGTTCGCTAACTTGATGAAAAAAACAAAAGTAGAAAAAAAATATTAATAAGAAAAAAACGTTTTTATTTTAATGGTAACGATAAATTTGGCAGTTATTGTACACAATTTGTTTCTTTGTAACTTTCGAACAAATTGACTCCGAAGCAGTGTGGGATGCCGCCGAAGCAGTGTTGGAAGTTGAAAGAGTATTAGTGTATTTTGTTTAATTTTTTCCCTTATTCTATTTTTATTTGAAAATATTAAACTGACATTCCAATCATCAATGAAAATGCTCTAATTTATAATTCAGAACCAATCAAATACTGATTACACTGGCAAGAAAAGCTGCTTCCTTTTCTTTTCGGTACAATCACGTTGTCTTGCGCTTCACATTACCACCGCATTCGTTCGCTAACTTGATGAAAAAAACAAAAGTAGAAAAAAAATATTAATAAGAAAAAAACGTTTTTATTTTAATGGTAACGATAAATTTGGCAGTTATTGTACACAATTTGTTCCTTTGTAACTTTCGAACAAATTGACTCCGAAGCAGTGTGGGATGCCGCCGAAGCAGTGTTGGAAGTTGAAAGAGTATTAGTGTATTTTGTTTAATTTTTTCCCTTATTCTATTTTTATTTGAAAATATTAAACTGACATTCCAATCATCAATGAAAATGCTCTAATTTATAATTCAGAACCAATCAAATACTGATTACACTGGCAAGAAAAGCTGCTTCCTTTTCTTTTCGGTACAATCACGTTGTCTTGCGCTTCACATTACCACCGCATTCGTTCGCTAACTTGATGAAAAAAACAAAAGTAGAAAAAAAATATTAATAAGAAAAAAACGTTTTTATTTTAATGGTAAGGATAAATTTGGCAGTTATTGTACACAATTTGTTCCTTTGTAACTTTCGAACAAATTGACTCCGAAGCAGTGTGGGATGCCGCCGAAGCAGTGTTGGAAGTTGAAAGAGTATTAGTGTATTTTGTTTAATTTTTTTCCCTTATTCTATTTTTATTTGAAAATATTCAACTGACATTCCAACCCATTATTAAATCACAAATGAAAATGCTGTAATTTATAATTCAGAACCAATCAAATACTGATTACACTGGCAAGAAAAGCTGCTTCCTTTTCTTTTCAGTACAATCACTTTGTCTTGCTTTTCACATGCCCACCGCATTCGTTCGCTAACTTGATGGAAAAAAAAATATATTAATAAAAAAAGCATTTTTATTTTTATGTTAATGATAAATTTGGCAGTTATTGTACACAATTTGTTCCTTTGTAACATTCGAAGAAATTGAACCAATCAAATACTGATTACACTGGCAAGAAAAGCTGCTTCCTTTTCTTTTCAGTACAATCACTTTGTCTTGCTTTTCACATGCCCACCGCATTCGTTCGCTAACTTGATGGAAAAAAAATATATTAATAAAAAAAGCATTTTTATTTTTATGTTAATGATAAATTTGGCAGTTATTGTACACAATTTGTTCCTTTGTAACATTCGAAGAAATTGAACCAATCAAATACTGATTACACTGGCAAGAAAAGCTGCTTTCTTTTCTTTTCAGTACAATCACTCTGTCTTGCTCTTCACATGCGAACCGCATTCGTTCGCTAACTTGATGAAAAAAAAAAAAAAATAGAAAATTATATTAATAAAAAAATATATTTTTATTTTAATGGTAATGATAAATTTGGCAGTTATTGTACACAATTTGTTCCTTTGTAACATTCGAAGAAATTGACTCCGAAGCAGTGTGGGATGCCGCCGAAGCAGTGTTGGAAGTTTAAAGAGTATTAGTGTATTTTATTTAATTTTTTTCCCTTATTCTATTTTTATTTGAAAATATTAAACTGACATTCCAACCCATTATTAAATCACTAATGAAAATGCTGTAATTTATAATTCAGAACCAATCAAATATTGATTACACTGGCAAGAAAAACGGCTTCCTTTTCTTTTCAGTACAATCACTTTGTCTTGCTCTTCACACGCCCACCGCATTCGTTCGCTAACTTGATGAAAAAAACAAAAGTAGAAAAAAAATATTAATAAGAAAAAAACGTTTTTATTTTAATGGGAATGATAAATTTGGCAGTTATTATACACGATTTGTTTCTTTGTAACATTCGAAGAAATTGACTCCGAAGCAGTGTAGGATGCCGTCGAAGCAGTGTTGGAAGTTGAAAGAGTATTAGTGTATTTTGTTTATTTTTTTCCCCTTATTCTATTTTTATTTGAAAATATTAAACTGACATTCCAACCCATTATTAAATCACCAATGAAAATGCTGTAATTTATAATTCAGAACCAATCAAATACTGATTACACTGGCAAGAAAAGCTGCTTTCCTTTTCTTTTCAGTACAATCACTTTGTCTTGCTCTTCACATGACCACCGCATTCGTTCGCTAACTTGATGAAAAAAACAAAAGTAGAAAAAAAATATTAATAAGAAAAAAACGTTTTTATTTTAATGGTAACGATAAATTTGGCAGTTATTGTACACAATTTGTTCCTTTGTAACATTCGAAGAAATTGACTTCGAAGCAGTGTGGGATGGCGCCGAAGCAGTGTAGCCCGCTATCTCAATCAGTTCTTGGTCCGATACGCCGGCCTTTGCTAATTTGGTAACCGCAGTTGACCTTGTTAAATGATTTGTGACTTGAATCTGTTTCACATCAGTCCTGCTTTCTCGGCACTTTGTTTTGTCCATTTGATGCCTACCATTTGATGCTTAAACCACCCATTCCCATTAGGTTTATTCCAAAAACGATTTTCAGTCAGATTCTTTAAAATACTTTTCTGTTAACAGTTTAGCGGTGGTATTTTAAATACTACATAGTCTTTCAATATTAAATTTAGCTGACTGATGTCTGCAGGCTCTTCTAAATTAAACCTTCTTTGTTTATTTTAGTTTTTCCAATTCCCAATCTAGCAATTCTATAGTTGTCTTCTCATTTCTTGCTTTCATATTCATCCTCTAATAAATTCTTTGTATTATCTTACCAAACAAAACTCGTGGTTTGGATCTTTTGGAAATTTTTGTCAAACCGACTGACTCCGAGCTGCTGCTTTTAGACAATCGTCATTCGTGCTTCGCACGCATGAAGGATCCCTCCTGCCACAGTTTAAAAACTTCATTGCTTTTTCCATATTTTGCTCGTTCTACGTAACACTTAGCGCCCGCTTATCCTCTGCCTGCGTTTTGATCGTTTTTCCACTTTATACAAAACATGCTAGAACCCTTTTAGTCAAAGCTTACTTTACTCCCCATTCTGTTAAACATTTCTGAGCTTAAGCTCCGGTTGGCTGTTTTTATAACACGTGTATCTAACGAATCAACAGGAAAAATGCTATAAAACACCCTCAAACTTAACCAGACGAGATTGCAAAGGAGAAAACCAAACAACGGTAAATCTCGCCTAAGCCTCCGTGCGGTCGTAATCCTTCTTGGATCACCATATCCTTCGAGAAAAACTTGCGGACGCAATTAAGCCGCGTGGCGACGCTGACGTTGTGAAGGGTCTATTAGCGTTTCTGTTATTGTTTCTGCAGAGCGCGGATCTTGACCGGATCGAAGGGTGCGAATCAGGGTGGTGGGAAAAGGGGTTAGTCGGGCACGAGAGGGTTTTGCACCTGTGGCGGCGCGTTCGCCGGCTTCACCTGTGCGCGCATCAATACCTGCTGTGGACGACCTGCGCGTCCGTGCACCTTTTCGCGCGGAAGACGTGTTATACGAGGTGAGAACGAAAAGCGTAACGAGATGCTGTCTCGTGTCACATAGACTTGGAGTCTGTATTAATTTTCTTAAAAAGCTGTACTGGTATAACCTTAACCTCTTTCCATTGTACACCTGAATTGCTGAATTGTATTATGCATAGGTAGAACTAAACTGTCAACCTGATGAAATTATTTCAAATTGTAAATGGAATTAGTTGGCTGCAAATTCTTACTAAATTGTCAAACTCTTGCCAACCAAACGAACCAAGGCACGAAAATATGTTAGTCTGGTCCGCGGTAGCTCTTGACGTTCTGGACTGTGTCGGTGTGCTTATTTTGTCAGTATTGCCGTCTGGTAAATGTCCGTCCTATCAAAGTTCGTACTAACAATTTTCAGGTTCTGTTCAACGTTCATTTCTAGTAAAAATTTGTCTAGCGTTACAAATTGCCTGAAAATTTATGGCTCGAAACCCTTTTCTGCAAATGCACTCATCTCCGTGGTTTTTCGATTTGAATAAGAGTACAGTCTAGGACACCAATCGCAGCTGGAAACTTGTTCTACCTCTGCCATTCTGCATTTGCCTCTTGTACATCTTGACCAGTTTTGGAAACCTTATCCAAAAATGTGAATACTCTTCGACTTTATGCATTACTTGGCAGATAAGTTTTGAAACTGTCGACTGATGAACACCCATGCCTCGAGCGCCAGTGTTTTAACGTGGTAGGCTCCACTTGACCACAGGTAGCTTAATCGGAGTACGGTGTCGGATATTTCACTTCCATAGGTAACTGTGGAGGGGAGAACCGTTTTCAATACAATTTTTGTTTAAATTTGATTTCAGACGAGGGTCATCATTAGAATAACACACGACCACGGTTAAACGACACTCAGGACTGAACGACCGTATCAAATTTGCTATTATAGCTCTAGTATCTATAACCAAACATCGTTGCAATTATGGTTTTCATGACTGTACACTATGCAATTACGAGTTCCGTAGCTGAGCAGCGGTAATTGATTCGGTTCAATAATGCATATCATGGATGTTCCATTTAATGGCCCCACATAAAATATTTTAAAATGTTTTTTATTTTATTTTCGAACTGTCATACCGTCCCTCCGCAACACCAGAAGCAGATAGTTTTATTCGCCCGCCATTTGTCGAAAAATCTCCGTGGGCGTACATTACGAACCAGTCGTATATGTTCATCATCAGGGCCATAATAAAACAATATCGTTATCGTTACACAAACGGGTCGGTTAATGAATCGCATTGTACAATGGCGCGCCATCAATCAAAAAACCTCCCGGTACACATTATTCGGTAAACGCGGCGAGGGTTCGGGGCGGAAAACGGCGCCCGGGCAATCTTTATTATTTACACGTCCATAAACATCACCATAACCTATAAATGACACGCCGTACTGTTCAGGTAGAGAACATTAAGGGGAGGACAGGCGTCGTAAAGGAAAAAACGGCACCGTATACGAGATAGGATAGAGCTTTCTTTGCATGATGTAAACGAGGCCCATCTGTCGCAAGGACGACCGACAACGGTGCGGCGGGTGGTCTCCGGTTCTTCATAATACCGACGTTGAATAAGACAAAATTTGTTTAAAATGATGATGCAATCGTTAGGCACACGTGCCGGAAGAATAAGAACCGACCGGGCATTATGTACACCCTCGGATCTTTCAATAATGTACGTGTCTATTTCGGGTTGCTAGTTGTTGGGAATGTGTGGGATGAATGTTTTCCTTTAGTGCTCACATTAAAAATAGAGCGTCTTGTGGTTGTTAAAGTTGATTGGGATACTATTTTGCAATGCGTTAAGAACCAAAAAGACAAAATCTATTCTATTAAAAGCCGTGCGCTACAGATTCAACAATTCAATTCAGTACTGTTCAATAGCGTGCCAAGTGAGAGCGCTATATGAAGCATCTTTGAGGAAGAGCAGTTGAAACGTATAATAATTGGTGACTGAGAGCGTGAACGGTTCGTGCGGTCGATTGTGGGACCACAGCGTTTCTTCACACAAAACTAAGAGATTAATGTTTTTTTTTTCAAAAACTGTCAGAATGTTGCAATGGTTATCATAACAAGCTTTAAATTTAATCATTATGTTGTCAAAAAGACCATTCCAGGAAATTATTCCATCTGGGTGTAACACTTCTAATGTCACTGAGTATATTTTACAAAATTTATCTCGACCACTAGGAATGTGGTCAAGAACCGTCCACAGGAAGTACACACTCGTATTGGTGACGAGCAGAAGATAAAGGAGGACCAAAAAGTAGTAGAAATGCGATGAATGCAAAGCTATACACCTCTAGATTATTTTCCGGCCAAGTAAAGCAAATAAAAGATTTTTCTTTTCTCAAATTAAATATGAGGATGGGGTGGTTATACCAACCTATTTTAATATTAAAAGTATCTTATTTTACAATTTTTTTGGGGGCATAACTATCGACTTTTTGTCCATACTGTACAGTCGCTTACCACTTACTTTAAAATATCATTAATTCATATCTCTCAAAATACAAGTGCGCATACGAACCTACTTTCTCCTGCTACATATTTAAAGGGAATGAAGGGACTTGCAAGTCCATATATTCAGATTTAAAAATTAATAGGGAAGTTATTTAGTCGTGACCGAATTTCGATTCGGCATTCCACTGCAGAGTACATGTTGTAGATATGTGTATATCTGTATTTAGGATTTAAAATATTTTATGAGGTTTGGCAGTATTTATTGATTTAAGTTGATTAACCGTCATCTGTATATGTGTTTTTTTTTCAGGTAAGCCTCGTTCAGCACGTCTCGTCTAGCCAACACTACCATGTAGTTACAAGTTACACAAGGTAGTATCTAGAATCTAAATTTAAATCCGCGAACACTAAATATTCCCATAAATCTCTATCTCCCATTCTTAATTTAATTAATCTCATCAAGGAAAGCTGAATCAAGGAGATTTCGTCACTCGACTCGTTCAGTCTGCTCTCCCATTTTCCGGGAAATATTCAAGAAAAACGCTAATCACCTAGAGTCGTCGTCTTATGCCCCCTTTATATTCCGTAGTCACGCCATCGCAAAATTAATAAGCGAATTTTCATTAGCCGATGTTTTTGAATCGGGAAATTACCGTTTTATCGCAATTAGGCAGTTTATGTTCGGTGCATGGAGGAGCAACTCCGGTTGTTTTGTCGTCAACGAGCGGTAGCAAATTCGATACAGTCGAGAGACTGCTTGTGTCTGAATTACATTACTGCTGTTTGGGAAATTCGATAAGTGTATTAGCCATATCTGCCGAGCGTATAGACGGACGATAATATTTGTCCGACGGTAAATCGGCTATAATTGGCTCAGACTTGTTGCTTTGGTTTTTATGCTTGTTGCTTGGAATGCTCTCCGACATGGATACGTGGCATACAAAGCCTCCCGACTGCTACACAGAGAGTGCCGATGCATTATTCTCGATAGAGTCACTATATCTGTCGCGTTCACTATACCGTTTTATATTATACAGTTTATACAGTGTTTACATCATAAAATTGGCAACAATAAATAGTGTCTATAAATTGTAGAAAGCTCCAGAAGCGAGAAAATATAGTTATATTCTGTGAGATACCTGTACGGCTGCTTGCAACCCACGAAAGCATCACAATTTTTATTAATTTTTGAAAGACTGTTTAAAGCATAAAATTGAGACATCAGGATGTTTATAAACTGTAGAAAGCTTCTTCCCCTTTTCATTTTCTTTTCCCGTCCCCTCTTTCTTCTTCCCAATCCCTGGTTCCTTTTTTCATTGAACCCCGTCTATTTTTAATATCCTGCACCCCATCTTACTTCTTTCCCGTCTCCCCGTTCTTATGTCGCTATGCCTCTTAATTTCTTCTATAACTCTCTTGCTTTGTGAGGTCATTATGTATAAATAGCATCTTTTTTCTTTCTTTTCCCTTAGTTTTCCTTTTTGCTTCATCACTTTTTCCTTTCCCTCCCTAATGTTCCATTTCTACTAGTACTTGATCTCTATTTATACTGTAACAGTCCCTGATTTTGACCTGCCCTACAGTTTTTCTCAAAGAATCCTCCATCTCCTCTTTGGCTTGCTGTTTACTTTTCCTTTCCCCACCCCATCCTGTTATCACAATATTGTTCTTCCTCATCCTTTCCTCAGACTCCAGTTCTCTTTCTCTCTCTCAACCTGTTTCTGTTTGTCGTTAATTCTTCTGGCGATGTTACTGTTATTTTACTTATTTCTTTTCTTCGTTCTCTTGTCTTCCTCTTCCGCCCTCCCCTGTTCGTTTACTTTTTATTTTCTTTTCTTACAGGAATGCAGCAGATTTCTGACTAAACGACCTGTTTCGACTTTTTTTGTTCATTGGCTTGCTCTAATGTTTTATATATAGATGTCGCTGCTATTCTAATATTGTTGAAAATATCGGCTCATTTTCTTCCTCAGGATTTTCTCTTCCTCTCTCCGACCCCTTTATCCTTTTCCTTCCTCTTCAATTTTCGCTACTCTTTTATGTATATTAACTTCATTTTTTGTCTGCACCACGTGTTGCTGCATCAATAGATAATACAGGAGGCATTGCAGTTTTCCTAAGATGTCAATATTGCGTCCTTAATTTCAGTATACCAAAATCCCTCTAGGGATCTTTAATGCAAGTGGACTGGAAGATTTCAAAATTGCAAGATATTTTTAGCAAAGAATTTAAATATTCAAGGTTCTTGTATTACATAATATAATGTAAATGATAGAATTCCATTATAATCGAAATTCCTTGTTTTTGTTTGTCATAAAAAAATACAATTTTATTTTTTTCTCAATACTTTCATTATCTAAAATAACAAAATTTTTATACTGACGTTTAGACAATTAAAAGGGCTATCTAAATCAAGAAAAAAAATAGGGGGTTTCTATTTAAAAAAAATATCGATGACGTCATCACTCGAAAACAAATGACTGCTTGAAATTTAATTTGGGATAAAAATATTCCTTTTTATAAACCAAAACTGACCCGTCCAAAAAAAATTGTTTAATTTTTAATGAATTTATTCCATACTTTTGCCGCTCACTGTATATTATTTGAAGTGTTCCTAGATTGCTCCAAGACTCTTTAAGTATTTTACAGACATTTCAAGTCGCTTCCAATTTTTTCAAGATATCTCAAATCTTGCCAGGTCGCTTCAAGATTCTTCAAGACATTTCAAGTCGCTTCAATTCCATCCAAAACATTTCAAATCTTCCCAGGTCGCTTCAAGACTCTTCAAGTCTTTTCAAGTTGCTTCCAGTCCTTTCAAAATATTTGAAGTCTTTCCAGGTCGCTTTAAGATTCTTCAAGATATTTCAAGTATTTCCAAGTCTCTTCAATTCCTTTCAAAACTCTTCAAGTGGCCCCACGTCTTTGTAACATATTTCACGTAGCTTCAAGTCATTTCAAGTGCTTTTAAATCGCTTCAAGACCTTCCAAAATATTTCATATCGCCTCAAGTCCGTTCAAAATATTTCAAGTCTTTTCAATTCGCTTCAAGTCTTCCAAGTCGTTTCAAAACATTTCAAGTCCTTTCCAGTCATTTCAAGTTTCTCAAAGTAGCTTCATCTCTCTTCAGGTCGTTTCAAGACTCTTCAATACATTTGAAGACTTTTCAAGTCGCTTCAATTTTCTTTAAAACATTTCAAGTCACCTCAAGTTCTTTCAAAACATCTCAAGTCTTTCAAGTTGTTTCAAGACATTTCAAATTCTTTCAAGTGGCTTCAAGGTATTTCAAGTCTTCCCAGATTGCTTCAAGACCCTTCAAGACATTTCCAGACTTTTTAAGTCGCTTAAATTCCCTTCAAAACATCTCAAGTTTTTTCAATTCGCTTCAAGGTATTTCAAGTCTTTTCAAGTGGCTTCCATTCCTTTCAAGATATTATTTGAAGTGTTCCCAGATCGCTCCAAGACTCTTCAAGTATTTCTTCAAACATTTCAAGTCGCCTCAAGTCCCTTCGAAACATTTCATGACATTTCAAGTCGCTTCCAATCTTTTCAAGATATATCAAGTCTTCTCAGGTTGCTTCAAGACTCTTCAAGACATTTCAAGACTTTGCCGCTTTAATTCCCTTCAAAACATCTGAAGTTTTTTCAATTCGCTTCAAGGTATTTCAAGTCTTTTCAGGTGGCTTCCATTCCTTTCAAGATATTATTTGCAGTGTTCTCAGATCGCTCCAAGACTCTTTAAGTATTTTCCAAGCATTTTAAGTCTTTTCAAGTTGCTTCCAGTCCCTTCAAAATATTTGAAGTCTTCCCAGGTCGCTTTAAGATTCTTCTAGATATTTCAAGTCTTTCAAAGTCTTCAATTCCTTTCAAAACTTTTCAAGTCGCCCCACGTCTCTTCAAAACATTTCATGTCGTTTCAATTCGCCCTAAATCGCTTCAAGTCGCTTCAAGTCCTTTTAACATATTTCACGTAGCTTCAAGTCAGTTCAAGCGCCTTTAAATCGCTTCAAGTTTTTTCAAGTCGCTCCAACACCTTCCAAAATATTTCATATCGCCTGCAGTCCCTTCAAAATATTTCAAGTCGCTTCAAGTATTCCAAGCCGTTTCAAAACATTTCAAGCCATTTCCAGTCATTTCAAGTTTCTCAAAGTCGCTTCATCTCTCTTCGAGTCGTTTCAAGACTCTTCAATACATTGGAAGACTTTTCAAGTCGCTTCAATTTCCTTCAAAACATTTCAAGTCACCTCAAGTCTTCTCAAAACATCTCAAGTCTTTTCAATTCGCTTCAAGTCTTTCAAGTTGTTTCAAGACATTTCAAATTCTTTCAAGTCGCTTCAAGGTATTTCAAGATTTTTCAAGTGACTTCCATTCCTTTCAAGATATTATTTGAAGTGTTCCCAGATCGCTCCAATACTCTTCAAGTATTTCTTCAAACATTTCAAGTCGCCTCAAGTCCCTTCGAAACATTTCATGTTGTTTCAAATCGCTTCAAGTCTTTCAAGTAGTTTCAAAATATTCCAAGTTCCTTCATTTCGTTTCAAGTTTCCTCAAGTTGCTTCGAGACATTTTAAGTTTTCTCAAGTCGCTTCAAGATAGACTTCCCAGGTTCTTTCCAGTCATTCCAAGTTTTTTTCAAGCCAGTTCATCTCTCTTCAAGCCGCTAAAGAACATTTCAAGTCTTTTCAAGTAGCTTCCCGTCCCTTCAAAATATTTGAAGTCTTCTCAGGTTGCTTCAAGACTCTTCAAGACTTTTCAAGACTTTAAGTCGCTTCAATTCTCATGAAAACATCTCAAGTTTTTTCAATTCGCTTCAAGGTATTTCAATTTTTTTCAAGTGACTTTAATTCCTTTCAAGATATTATTTGAAGTGTTCCCAGATCACTCCAAGACTCTTTAAGTATTTTCCAGACATTTCAAGTCGCTTCCAAACTTTTCAAGATATATCAAATCTTCCCAGGTCGCTTCAAGACTCTTCAAGACATTTCCAGTCGCTTCAATTCCAACCAGGACATTTCAAATCTTCCCAGATCGCTTCAAGACTCTTCAAGTCTTTTCAAGCTGCTTCCAGTCCCTTCAAAATATTTGAAGTCTTCCCAGGTCGCTCTAAGATTCTTCAAGATATTTCAAGTCTTTCCAAGTGTCTTTCCCTTGTTTCAAAATATTATAGAAAATGGTGGAGGCGCTAAGCGATTTTGAAATCTCAAGATATTCAAAAGCCACTTAGGACTGCTTCCTTTCCTTAGTGGCGTCGTTTTTGACTTATTTAATGAGATTCAAGTCCCTAGAAACTCCTAAGTTTGTTTTTGCACTATTTCAAAATATCAGAAAAAATGGTGAATGCGCTGAGCGATTTTAAGATCTCAGTATATTCAAAATATATCTGGGAGTGTTTGTTCTCCTTATTCGAGCTCCTTTTCGACACTATTTAATGAGATTTAATTCAATAGAAACTTCCAATGGTGTCCCTCCAATATTTTAAAATATCATCCAACATCATGGAGGCGCTGAGCGATTTCAAAATCCCAGTTATATTCAAATTTTGTTTGGTGGTCATTTCGCCTGGTGGTGGTGAAGCTGGTAACACAAACAAGTGCACTGATGGTGCAATTCCTTTCAAAACTTTTCAAGTCGCCCCACGTCTCTTCAAAACATTTCATGTCTTTTCAATTCGCTTCAAGTCTTTCATATTTCAAAATATTTCAAGTCCTTTCCAGTCGTTTCAAGTTTCTCAAAGTGGCTTCAAGACTCTTCAGTACATTTGAATACTTTTCAAGTCGCTTCATTTTTCTTCAAAACATTTCAAGTCACCTCAAGTGCTTTCAAAACATCTCAAGTCTTTCAAGTTGTTTCAAGACATTTCAAATCCTTTCAAGTCGCTTCAAGGTATTTCAAGTCTTTTCAAGTGGCTTCCAGTCCCTTCAAGATATTACTTGAAATCTTCTCAGATCGCTCCAAGACTCTTCAAATATTTCTTCAAACATTTCAAGTCGCCTCCAAACATTTCATGTCGTTTCAAATCGCTTTCAAGTAGATTCAAAATTTTCCAAGTTCCATCATTTCGTTTCAAGTTTTCTCAAGTTGCTTCAAGACATTTTAAGTTTTCTCAAGTCGCTTCCAGTCCCTTCAAGATATTTGAAGTCTTCCCAGGTTGTTTCAAGTCTTTTCAAGTCGCTTCCAATGCTTCCAATCTCTTCAAGATATTTAAAATCTTCCCAGGTCGTTTCAAGACTCTTCAAGATATTTCAAGTCGCTTTACCTTTCTCAAGTCGCTTTCAGTCCCTTCAAAATGTTTTCGAGTCTTTTCAAATCTTCAATTGTTTTCAAAACATTTCAAGTTGTCTCAAGTGCCTTCAAAACATTTCATGTGGTTTCAAGTCGCCTCAAGTCTTTGAAGTCGTTTCAAGACATTCCAAGTCTTTTCAAAGCCGATTCAGGTTTTTTCAGTTCTCTTTAAGTTTCTTCAATTCGCTTCGCAATTATTATTGTTTTTCTCGAAGTTGACCGTGCCGTGAAAAAGAGCAAGAACAAAACTCTTGTATGCAAATTGCGCGCCACCTCATCAGACCCCATTGATTCAAATGGACGAGGTCGACGTCTAGCGACGCGTCCCACCGCGTCAGGACGCCGAGGACATTGTGATTCCGGCCAATTTGCGCCAACGACAGACGCTAATAACACGGATGAAATGTGCACACCTGATGTGTATGTTTTATTTAGGGAGCAGACTCGGGATAATGGCATTAGTCCTGCCAACGTACTGTTTATCATTCGACGCTTTTAAAAATTTAACCGACCAAAACGAGATAACGGGATCGTCTTAATTGCTACACGCGCTCAAAGCGGAATCTAATTACCGCACGTCGTGATCAAAAATTATACCGACGATGGTTATGAATTTTTTCTCGTGAGCTTTCGTAGCGTGCAGTCTCACTGTTTTAATTCTTAAATTGGTTCGTGTGTTCACCGCTCGCTTCAGGATACGCTCTTGTGATTTTAAATAACTGCCGTCGTTTTCCGAGTTGCACACTTTGTTTGTCTTTGTTTTTATTATCTTACTTACGTGCTGGATGCGACTGGAAGATACCGTCCGGGTATGCAAATTCGCAGGAACGCGTGTAAATCGTGTGGCCTAAGTAAAGCTTTTTCTTTAATTGGAAAAATTCTGCGGTTGCGGGATGTAATTGCGCCACGAAAGATGAGGAAGCGTGACTTTTTCACGGCGGAAGGAAATTGAACTTTTTATCGCGCTTTCATTTTGTGTCTCGTCGTGGCGTTATCGATGTGAGATTCAAGAACGTTTTTTTAAGTAATAATTAGTCGAAACCGGACGAAGCGTTTAAGTTCGGTGGGGTTAAGAGTTGTTGCTCCGGAGGTTCTCAAGGCCCTCTCTTCGGTCCACTGTTTTTCACCGGGTAATTAAAGGCAAGTCACGGTGTACGGCCTTCTGGTTTAGATTCATCGTAAGTTTTGAATTTATGAATTGTTGCGTGTGAGCAAATGAATAAATTTAACAAGTGGTTGTCGGATGTGGTCGCTGCACTAAACTGGGGGCCAAAACACATTTATTTGCCAGGTAGATGGTAAAGATATTTGATCACAAGTTAAAGTTATTCGTACGTTTTAAGGCCATTTCAAAATATAGGGCGTAGTACCTACCAAGTACCTATCTGAAAAATAAAGAATATTTCTAATGCAATGATGCCCTTGCGGCTGGAATACACAAAGCGGTCATCTTGGGGTTCATATTAAAAAGATTTCATTATCTCTGTTAGGCAAAATGTTCGTATTAAAAATGCCCGAATTCGAATCAAAAAAATCGACGGTTTTAAAATTTGAAGGATCCGAAATCGGAAAATTTCGGATTTTAAAATTTCAATATTCGAAGATTAGAACATACTAAAAATATTAAAAATTGCAAATTCACTATGCTAATGTAAATGCTATTATGTCCGTTGTGGAAAACGAAAAGTTCCGAATCTATTGGAACCACTTGTTCTATACCTCCAGGGGATTATATGTATCTCCAATATCAAGATTATTCCACCTGCAAGAGTCAACAGATGCCCTTGCGGCTGGAATACACAAAGCGGTCATCTTGGGGTTCATATTAAAAAGATGTAATTATTTCGGTTAGGCAAAATGTTCGTATTAAAAATACCCGAATTCGAAGCAAAAAAATTCCACGGTTTTAAAATTTGAAGGATTCGAAATCATAAAATTTCAGATTTTAAAATTTCAATATTCGAAAATTAGAACCTACTAAAAAGATTAAAAATTGCAAATTCACTATGATAATGTGAATGCTATTATGTCGGTTGTGGAGAACGAAAAGTTCCGAATCTATTGGAACCACTTTTTCTATACCTCCAGGGGGTTATACGTATCTCCAATATCAAGATTATTGCACTTGCAAAAGTCAACAGATGCCCTTGCGGCTGGAATACACAAAGCGGTCATCTTGGGGTTCATATTAAAAAGATGTCACTATTTCGGTTAGGCAAAATGTTCGTATTGAAAATATCCGAATTTGAAGCAAAAAAAATGGACGGTTTTAAAATTTGAAGGATCCGAAATCAGAAAATTTCAGATTTTAAAATTTCAATATTCGAAGATTAGAACATACTAAAAAGATTAAAAATTGCAAATTCACTATGCTAATGTGAATGCTATTATGTCCGTTGTGGAGAACGAAAAGTTCCGAATCTATTGGAACCACTTTTCCTATACCTCCAGGGGATTATATGTATCTCCAATATCAAGATTATTCTACCTGCAAAAGTCATCAGATGCCCTTGCGGCGGGAATACACAAAGCGGTCATCTTGGGGTTCATATTAAAAAGATGTCATTATTTCTGTTAGGCAAAATGTTCGTATTAAAAATGCCCGAATTCGAAGCAAAAAAATTCGGCGGTTTTAAAATTTGAACGATCCGAAATCAGAAAATTTAAGATTTTAAAATTTCAATATTCGAAGATTAGAACATGCTAAAAAGATTAAAAATTGCAAATTCACTATGCTAATGTGAATGCTATTATGTCCGTTGTGGAGAACGAAAAGTTCCGAATCTATTGGAACCACTTTTCCTATACCTCCAGGGGATTATATGTATCTCCAATATCAAGATTATTCCACCTGCAAAAGTCATCAGATGCCCTTGCGGCTGGAATACACAAAGCGGTCATCTTGGGGTTCATATTAAAAAGATGTCATTATTTCGGTTAGGCAAAATGTTCGTATTAAAAATGCCTGAATTCGAAGCAAAAAAATTCGGCGGTTTTAAAATTTGAAGGATCCGAAATCAGAAAATTTCAGATTTTAAAATTTCAATATTCGAAGATTAGAACATGCTAAAAAGATCAAAAATTGCAAATTCACTATGCTAATGTGAATGCTATTATCTCCGTTGTGGAGAACGAAAAGTTCCGAATCTATTGGAACCACTTTTCCTATACCTCCAGGGGATTATATGTATCTCCAATATCAAGATTATTCCACCTGCAAAAGTCAACAGATGCCCTTGCGGCTGGAATACACAAAGCGGTCATCTTGGGGTTCATATTAAAAAGATGTCATTATTTCGGTTAGGCAAAATGTTCGTATTAAAAATACCCGAATTCGAAGCAAAAAAATTCCACGGTTTTAAAGTTTGAAGGATCCGAAATCAGAAAATTTCAGATTTTAAAATTTCAATATTCGAAGATTAGAACATGCTAAAAAGATCAAAAATTGCAAATTCACTATGCTAATGTGAATGCTATTATCTCCGTTGTGGAGAACGAAAAGTTCCGAATCTATTGGAACCACTTTTCCTATACCTCCAGGGGATTATATGTGTCTCCAATATCAAGATTATTCCACCTGCAAAAGTCATCAGATGCCCTTGCGGCTGGAATACACAAAGCGGTCATCTTGGGGTTCATATTAAAAAGATGTCATTATTTCGGTTAGGCAAAATGTTCGTATTAAAAATGCCTGAATACGAAGCAAAAAAATTCGGCGGTTTTAAAATTTGAAGGATCCGAAATCAGAAAATTTCAGATTTTAAAATTTCAATATTCGAAGATTAGAACATGCTAAAAAGATCAAAAATTATTCACTATGCTAATGTGAATGCTATTATCTCCGTTGTGGAGAACGAAAAGTTCCGAATCTATTGGAACCACTTTTCCTATACCTCCAGGGGATTATATGTATCTCCAATATCAAGATTATTCCACCTGCAAAAGTCAACAGATGCCCTTGCGGCTGGAATACACAAAGCGGTCATCTTGGGGTTCATATTAAAAAGATGTCATTATTTCGGTTAGGCAAAATGTTCGTATTAAAAATGCCCTAATTCGAAGCAAAAAAATTTTACGGTTTTAAAATTTGAAGGATCCGAAATCAGAAAATTTCAGATTTTAAAATTTCAATATTCGAAGATTAGAACATACTAAAAAGAGTCAAAATTGCAAATTCACTATGCTAATGTGAATGCTATTATGTTCGTTGTGGAGAACGAAAAGTTCCGAATCTATTGGAACCACTTTTCCTATACCTCCAGGGGATTATATGTATCTCCAATATCAAGATTATTCCACCTGCAAAAGTCATCAGATGCCCTTGCTGCTGGAATACACAAAGCGGTCATCTTGGGGTTCATATTAAAAAGATGTCATTATTTCTGTTAGGCAAAATGTTCGTATTGAAAATGCCCGAATTCGAAGCAAAAAAATTCGACGGTTTTAAAGTTTGAAGGTTCCGAAATCAGAAAATTTCAGATTTTAAAATTTCAATATTCGAAGATTAGAACATGCTAAAAAGATTAAAAATTGCAAATTCACTATGCTAATGTGAATGCTATTATGTCCGTTGTGGATAACGAAAAGTTCCGAATCTATTGGAACCACTTTTTCTATACCTCCAGGGGATTATATGTATCTCCAATATCAAGATTGTTCGACCTGCAAAAGTCAAAAGATGCCCTTGCGGCTGTAATACACAAAGCGGTCATGTTGGGGTTCATATTCAAAAGATGTCCTTATTTCTGTTAGGCATAATGTTCGTATTAAAAATGCCCGAATTCGAAGCAAAAAAATTCTACGGTTTTAAAATTTGAAGGATCTGAAATCAGAAAATTTCAGATTTTAAAATTTCAATATTCGAAGATTAGAACATGATAAAAAGATTAAAAATTGCAAATTCACTATGCTAATGTGAATGCTATTATGTCCGTTGTGGAGAACGAAAAGTTCCGAATCTATTGGAACCACTTTTCCTATACCTCCAGGGGATTATATGTATCTCCAATATCAAGATTATTCCACCTGCAAAAGTCATCAGATGCCCTTGCGGCTGGAATACACAAAGCGGTCATCTTGGGGTTCATATTAAAAAGATGTCATTATTTCTGTTAGGCAAAATGTTCGTATTAAAAATGCCCGAATTCGAAGCAAAAAAATTCGACGGTTTTAAAATTTGAAGGATCCGAAATCAGAAAATTTCAGATTTTAAAATTTCAATTTTCGAAGATTAGAACATGCTAAAAAGATTAAAAATTGCAAATTCACTATGCTAATGTGAATGCTATTATGTTGTCCGTTGTGGAGAACGAAAAGTTCTGAATCTATTGGAACCACTTTTTCTATACCTCCAGGGGATTATATGTATCTCCAATATCAAGATTATTCCACCTATAAAACTCAACAGATGCCCTTGCGGCTGGAATACACAAAGCGGTCATCTTGGGGTTCATATTAAAAAGATGTCATTATTTCGGTTAGACAACATGTTCGTATTAAAGATGCCCGAATTCGAAGCAAAAAAATTCGACAGTTTTAAAATTTGAACGATCCGAAATCAGAAAATTTCAGATTTTAAAATTTCAATATTCGAAGATTAGAACATACTAAAAAGATGAAAAATTGCAAATTCACTATGCTAATGTGAATGCTATTATGTCCGTTGTGGAGAACGAAAAGTTCCGAATCTATTGGAACCACTTTTTCTATACCTCCAGGGGATTATATGTATCTCCAATATCGAGATTATTCCACCTGCAAAATTCAACAGATGCCCTTGCGGCTGGAATACACAAAGCGGTTATCTTGGAGTTCATATTAAAAAGATGTCATTATTTCGATTAGGCAAAATGTTCGTATTAAAAATGCCCGAATTCGAAGCAAAAAAA
Organism: Diaperis boleti; assembly: GCA_963583935.1. Classification (NCBI taxonomy): domain Eukaryota; kingdom Metazoa; phylum Arthropoda; class Insecta; order Coleoptera; family Tenebrionidae; genus Diaperis; species Diaperis boleti. The sequence continues at coordinate 15,260,501 of OY757242.1, forward strand.
TTCGACGGTTTTAAAATTTGAAGGATCCGAAATCAGAAAATTTCAATATTCGAAGATAAGAACATGCTAAAATGATTAAAAATTGTAAATTCACTATGCTAATGTGAATGCTATTATGTCCGTTGTGGAGATCGAAACGTTCCGAATCTATTGGAACCACTTTTTCTATACCTCCAGGGGATTATATGTATCTCCAATATCAAGATTATTCCACCTGCAAAAGTCAACAGATGCCCTTGCGGCTGGAATACACAAAGCGGTCATCTTGGGGTTCATATTGAAAAGATGTCATTATTTCTGTTAGGCAAAATGTTCGTATTAAAGATGCCCGAATTCGAAGCAAAAAAATTCCACGGTTTTAAAATTTGAACGATCCGAAATCAGAAAATTTCAAATTTAAAAATTTCAATATTCGAAGATTAGAAATACAGAGTGAGTTGTGGAGAACGAAAAGTGCCGAATATATTGGAATCACTTTTTCTCTACCTCCAGGTGGGTTATAGAAAACAAGTCCACTTCTGCTAAGAAATTTAAGCAGTTCCGTTAATATTCTTTAAATATTCTTCAAAAAATTTCACGGTTTTAAAATTTAAAGCATCCGAAATTAGAGAATTTCAGATTTTGAAATTGCAAATTCACTATGCTAATATGAATGCTTTTATGTCAGTTGTGGAGAACGAAAAGTTCCGGATCTATTGGAACCACTTTTTCTATACCTCCAGGGGATTATAGAAAGCAAGTCCACTTCTGCTACGAATGGCATCTCCAAGAAGAACAAGTAAAGGGAAATGAAACATAAAAGAGTCGCTATTTGATCTTCGCAGGCTGTATTCTGCAATTTGGTGTATAAGACGTGTTAGGAATTTGCTCATCTCTAATATCAAGATTATTCCACCTGCAAAAGTCAACAGATGCCCTTGCGGCTGGAATACAGAAAGATGTCATCTTGCGGTTAATATTAAAAACCTATTATTATTTCCGTTAGGCAAAATCTTCATATCCAAAATTCCCGAATTCGAAGCAAAAAAGTTCGACGGTCTTAAAATTTAAACGATCCGAAATCAGAAAATTTCAGAGTGAGTTGTGTAGAACGAAAAGTGCCGAATATATTGGAATCACATTTCTCTACCTCCAGGTCGGTTACAGAAAATAAGTCCACTTCTGCTAAGAATGGCATCTCTATGAAGAAAAAGGAAAAAGAAATAAAACATAAAATACCTGCTATAAAATGCGTAGCGTTCAATAATATAAGTGAGGGGATATTTTATATTGTACCTCTTCTGTCTGCTGGCAGCTGCGTCATATATCCCCACTCCTAACTGCTGTTCGCTTTTGGCACGGTGTAAGCCTAATTCGCGTCCGAAACGAAAATGCATCGCCACACGAAAACATAAGATCGGACCGGGAGGGCATAGAGCGTACGCGGCAACTAGTCGACGGTAAGATTTTGGGACTGAGTAAGCCTAATTCGGGGGTCGCGAATTTTATCGGACGATTTTTGATTCATATCGGCTCTAACGCATTTTATGCTGATTTCGACTGGTATTTTCTCACAATTAGTTTTGTGTTTTCATGTATATTTCTTAAGCCAGAAGCCAGATTTTGATTTCCAGAAGTCAATTGTGTCCGTAGTGTGGATAGTGCTGGACAAGTTGATCTAGATGGTTGTACGATGTTTTTTTTAAATAAGTTCTTCACTTAGTACTTTTGTCACTTCTTCTGGTTCTTCAATTAATTCGTTTTCCACTTGAGTTTCTTGTTTAAGTATTATATCTCTTCCAGGGTTATTTTTCTTTCTTCGATGTCAAATTTTCTTCTGAATTGCTTCGGCTTCAGTAGATATGCACCATGAGTTTTGTTATGAGGAGCTGCTGTAGGTCTTCTATTTATGGTATACACTGCTTTTTGACAACATTTTTCTAGTGATGTTTCTTCAAGTTGAACGGTTATTCGAAATTTCCTGTTATTGTAGTTTCTCCCATCCAGCGGTTGAATTTTATATTTCACTTCCTCCGCCATTACACAACAATGTATTTTCTCCAATTGCTCGACCAAGAATAATAAATCGGAAATTAATCTTCGGTAGTCTCTTCATAGACGATAACCGCCAATCCAAATTGCATGCAAAAACATAATCTCTATGGAGTTTTTATTTTTAATAATTGATAAAGACAAAATATATTTAGATTTACCAGCTAATTTCTTAAAAAAATGCAAAAATCGACACTACTCCATGTGAATGATTTTTGTCTAGTTAAAGTTATCTTGTCTGCCAGAAAGAAAGCTGTGGCCTCCAAAACCTATATGAGAGTACTGAATGAACAGCTTAATAATGAAATAACTATTCTTTAATCTACGCCAAGTTCTGAACTTCAGGCCCAAAATTACATTCATTATTCAAAATTTTACTTAATAATATGCCAAAGTCATACAACGGATTTCTCACCGTCACGAAGCCGAGGGCAAGACTAACAAAGCACACGCCGTAGGAACATTCGGGTCTGTTATTTATTTCGCTCCTAAAAATCTCCCGCCATTGTGGTTCGTCCTCATAAAGTGCCAAAAGCTCAAACGTTAATTATGCTCTTTCATCTTCGAATTGCGGCGCATTTTTCAAGTGTGATCCCGTCATCTTTTAAATCCTAATAGTTCGGTAATCAATTTTGCACACTTTCTCAACATCAAAAGAACGTTGGGAGCAGCATCGCGGGCTGAGCGTTTACGATTTTAATTAACTTTTGTTTGTGATTTCTTGCGACAAAGTTGCCCGGACACACCTAGTGATGAAACTTATTGGCACTACATTGTTATAAGTTAGTGGTTAATGCAGTTTATGGCCACGGGGTTACATGTGCGACCCCGCAATGTTTCATTGCCTAACATTATTACCAATTCGCATTTACATTAAACATAAGCCTAGTGAACTGAAAATAATGTTTTAACGAATTAATTGTCATTTATGAAGTGGCGTTATTAAACATTAATCCCTCCTAAACGAGAACTGAAACGCGGCCGCGATTATCGCGAATAAATAATATCGCCGATAACCAGGTTTACAACAATAAAGCCAACTGACGGGGATTTCGAATGACTAAGCTTTTAATAAAGTTCAACAGTACGTAAACACATATTGCAGACCATAATATTTAAAATACGAGGTGATGAACAAACGCATCTTTGAACCGTTTGAAACAACAAACACTCGGAAATGTTGGAGAGAAGAAAAGTGGTATCTCTGAAAACAGGATTGTCCATTAAGCTGATAAGAACCTACATTAAAATCTTCTCAAAAAACAAGACAACTTTTTTTGCGTCCAATTCTTCTTATATTTGCTTCTTGTGTCTGCTCTAGTCAAATTTCCAGTAAGACAGTTCGAGTTAAAAAAAATATGTTTTTATTTAAAGAGGTTCGGCTTATTGAGACAAAACTACTGTACTAAGAAATCTAAGAAACTTCTAAACCTGATACTCAACCTGTGAGCTAAGAAACATGAAATACTAAAAAACCCAATAGCCAACATGAAATCTTAATAAAAAAAAAAACTGAGAAACAGAAGCCTAAAAGATTAATAATCGGAAATCACTGTACAACTCCCGAGCCGCAAGAGCGTTGACATGTCACTATATGAACGCATATTAAGAAAATTTACTGCACGGTCAGCCAGTCGAACTAAAACTGAAAGTAATTAATTAGCCGTTGTTCTACCTCTCAATACAGCAAGAAAGTCCTCTGATTAGGCCAAGAGATCGGGGTTTATTTACTAATAATTCTTCAATCATGCCAGTGCTTCTTATTCGATGTTTGCGTAAGTTTTAAAGGTTTTTTTTACAAATTTTGTTTTATTTTTTTAGGTCTTCTGATTAAATAGAAAACGTAACAAATTTATGGAATGCAAAAATTTGGGAATTCGTAAATCTAAAATGGTCGGCACTTGAAATTTTGCAAATTTTAGCAAAATTTCCAATTTTTAAACTTCCAAATTTTCTATTCCTGAATTCTGAAATCGATACAATCTTGAATTTGAATTCTCAAATTTTAAATAAAAATCTACCATCCCTGAATTTGAAAACATTACAAATTTTAACACGTGGAAATTCAGAACTTTTAATTTTCAGCTGTTCTGAATTCTGAACTTGGTAATTCTAAACTTGAATTGAAATCTTGAATTCCTGAAATAGAAAATTTTGAGTTTCTGAATTTTCAAAACTTGAATCGATGAAATAATGCATTTCTAAATTTGGGTAATAACGAATTGGTTAACATTTTAAATCTGAACGAATTCTGAACGGAATTCACAATGTAAAGTTTGAGAAAAAAAATTCAACCATTCAAAAAAACTATATTTTTTTGAATTGAGCATTGGGTTTAACTCCGGGATTCTAAAATGTTTAACCGATTAAATCTTGAATTCTCGAATTTAAAAATGTTGAATGCTGTAAATCTCTATCCTGAATTCGGAAATATTGCAAATTTTTAATCAATTTTGATTTTGGATATTATGAGGCTCGTTTTCTAGTTTTTGAAATTTTGAATGGTTAAATAGTGATTTCCCAAATATGAAAAGTGCAAATTTGTAGTTTTGGGAATTCTGTTTGGAAATTTTGAACAATTTTGACAACTTCGATCTTCCGAATTTTCAGAATCTGGTTCGATAAGAACTTTAATTTCTCAATTTCCAATTTTGAAGACTCATTTGTATAATTCAATAAGTTAAATGGTCTAGGATTCAAGAGTAGCTATTTCCCAAATTTTTGAAACTTTAAAATTTTCAAATCAAAAATTTTGAGTGGTTAGTGCCCAAAATTTCTGAATTTGCAAATTGTGAATCCTTGGAATTTTTAATTGCTGAACTTTGACTTAAATTTCCTGAATGTTGGAAATGTTAGACCGTGGAAATCTTAATTTCTGGAATTTGGAGTTTTTATTGATCTATTCAAAATTCAAAATTTCAATCATTCAAAAAACTAAAAATGTTTTTTTTTTAATTGAGTATTGTGAATTTCGTTCAGATTAAACTTGCTAATTTAGATTCCTCTAACCCCAGAATTCTCAAATGCTTAACCGATGAAATCTTGGATTCTCTAAAGTCCTGAATTCGGGAATATTGCCACATTTTGAATTTTTGAATCATGGAAGTTCTGATTTTGGACATTATGAGGCTCGCTTTCCAAGTTTTGAAATTTTGAAGAGTTAAATATTGATTTCCCAAATATGAAAAGTGCAAATTTGTAGTTTTTGGGAATTCTGAGTGGAAATTTTGAACAATTTTGACAACTTCGATCTTCTGAATTCTCAGAATCTGGTCTATTCAGAATTCAAAATTTCAATCATTCAAAAAACTAAAAATGTTTTTTTTTTTTTTTTAATTGGGTATTGTGAATTTCGTTCAGATTAAACTTGCTAATTTAGATTCCTCTAACCTCAGAATTCTCAAATGCTTAACCGATGAAATCTTGGATTTTCTAAAGTCCTGAATTCGGGAATATTGCCAATTTTTGAATTTTTGAATCATGGAAGTTTTGATTCTGGACATTGAGGCTGGATTTTCAAGTTTTGAAATTTTGAATAGTTAAATATTGATTTCCCAAATATGAAAAGTGCAAATTTGTAGTTTTGGGAATTCTGAGTTTGGAAATTTTGAACAATTTTGACAACTTCGATCTTCTGAATTTTCAGAATCTGGTCTATTCAGAATTCAAAATTTCAATCATTCAAAAAACTAAAAATGTTTTTTTTTTAATTGAGTATTGTGAATTCCGTTCAGAGTAAACTTGCTAATTTAGATTCCTCTAACCCCAGAATTCTCAAATACTTAACCGATGAATTATTTTATTCTCTAAAGTCCTGAATTCGGGAATATTGCCACATTTTGAATTTTTGAATCATGGAAGTTCTGATTTTGGACATTATGAGGCTCGCTTTCCAAGTTTTGAAATTTTGAAGAGTTAAATATTGATTTCCCAAATATGAAAAGTGCAAATTTGTAGTTTTGGGAATTCTGAGTTTGGAAATTTTGAACAATTTTGACAACATCGATCTTCTGAATTTTCAAATCTGGTTCGATACAAATTTTATTTCCTCAATTTCCAATTTTGAAGACTCGGGAATATACATATAAGTAAACAAATTTGTAGTGTAGGATTCAAAAGTTTCTATTTCCCAAATTCAAGAATTTAAGTTTTCATCGATCTAAATTTTGGTATTTCAAAAATTCAAAATTTTCAAATTTAGGAATCAAGTTTTCATCCATTCATATTTGAGAATTCAGGAATCGCAAAAAATGAATTTTTTTTACGATTTAGTTTCCAAATTGAGAATTCCCACGATTTAAAATTTGAGTGCTTAGAAATTACCTTAGGCTTAAGCTCTTTGAGAAATTAAAAGTTTCAGCAATTGAAAGTTCCAAACTGGATGATTCATTTTCGCGAAATCTCGAATTTCTGATTTTGAAATTTTGAGTGGTTGGTGTCCAAAATTTCTGGATTTGCAAATTGTGAATCCTTGGAGTTTTTAATTTTCGAACTTTGACTTAAATTTCCTGAATGTTGGAAATATTGGACCTTGTAGAATTTGGAGTTTTTTTGATCTATTCAAAATTCAAAATTTCAAACATTCAGAAAACTTAAATTGTTTTTTTTTTTTTTTTAATTGAGCATTGTGTATTCCGTTCAGAGTAAACATGCTAATTTAGATTCGTCTAACCCCAGAATTCTCAAATGCTTAAACGATGAAATCTTTTATTCTCTAAAGTCCTGAATTCGGGAATATTGCCAAATTTAGAATTTTTGTATCATGGAAGTTTTGATTTTGTACATTATGAGGCTGGCTTTCCAAGTTTTGAAATTTTGAATAGTTAAATATTGATTTCCCAAATATGAAAAGTGCAAATTTGTAGTTTTGGGAATTCTGAGTTTGAAAATACAACTTCGATCTTCTGAATTTTCAGAATCTGGTTCGATAAAAATTGTAATTCCTCAATTTCCAATTTTGAAGACTCGGGAAATTCAATATTTGTATAATTCAATAAGTTAAATGGTCTAGGATTCAAGAGTTGCCATTTCCCAAATTTTTTAAATTTATTTAATTTCCTGAATGTTGGAAATGTTAGATCGTGGAAATCTTAATTTGTAGAATTTGTAGTTTTTATTGATCTGTTCAAAATTCAAAATTTCAACCATTCAAAAAATGTTTTTTTTTTTAAATTTAGATTTGTGAATTCTGTTTAGATTAGACTTGCTAATTTAGATTCCTCTAACCCCAGAATTCTCAAATGCTTAACCGATGAAATCTTGGATTCTCTAAAGTCCTGAATTCGGGAATATTGCCAATTTTTGAATTTTTGAATCATGGAAGTTTTGATTCTGGACATTGAGGCTGGATTTTCAAGTTTTGAAATTTTGAATAGTTAAATATTGATTTCCCAAATATGAAAAGTGCAAATTTGTAGTTTGGAAATTTTGACCAATTTTGACAATTTCGATCTTCTGAATTTTCAGAATCTGGTTCGATAAAAACTTTTAATTCCTCAATTTCCAATTTTGAAGACTCAGGAAATTCTATATTTGTATAATTCAATAAGTTGAATGGTTTAGGATTCAAGAGTTGCTATTTCCCAAATTTTTGAAACTTTAAAATTTTCAAGGCAGAAATTTTTGAGTGGTTGGTATCCAAAATTTCTGAATTTGCAAATTGTGAATCCTTGGAATTTTTAATTGCCGAACTTTGACTTAAACTTCCTGAACGTTGGAAATGTTGGATCGTGGAAATTTTAATTTGTAGAATTTGTAGTTTTTATTGATCTATTCAAAATTCAAAATTTCACCCATTGAAAAAAACTAAAATTGTTTTTTTTTTTAATTGAGCATTGTGAATTCCGTTCAGAGTAAACTTGCTAATTTACATTCCTCTAACCCCAGAACTTTCAAATGCTTAACTGATGAAATCTTGGATCCTCTTGAAGTCGTGAGTTCGGGAATATTGCCAAATTTTGAATTTTTGAATCATGGAAGTTCTGATTTTGGACATTATGAGGCTGGCTTTCCAAGTTTAGAAATTTTGAATAGTTAATTTTGAAAAGAGCAAATTTGTAGTTTTGGGAATTCTGAGTGGAAATTTTGACAACTTCGATGTTCTGAATTTTCAGAATTTGGTTCGATAAAAACTTTAATTCCTCAATTTCCAATGTTGAAGACTCGGGAATATACATATAAGTTAACAAATTTTTAGTGTAGAATTCAAAAGTTCCTATTTCCCAAATCCAGGAATTTAAGTTTTCATCGATCGAAATTTTGACATTTCAAAAATTCAAAATTTTCAAATTTAGGAATCAAGTTTTCATCCATTCATATTTTGAGAATTCAGCAATCGCACGATTCATAATTTGAAAATTCGGAATTCAGAAAATCAAGTGTGGAACGATTCAGTGTAGAATTTGAAAAAATGAGATTTTTTACGATTCAGTTTCCAAATTGAGAATTCCCACGATTTAAAATTTGAGTGCTTAGAAATTACCTTAGGCTTAAGCTCTTTGAGAAATTAAAAGTTTCAACAATTGAAGGTTCCAAACTGGATGATTCAATTTGACGAAATCTCGAATTTCTGATTTTGAAAATTCTGAATTTTGTATCGTCGAAACTTCCAATCAGGGAAATGTACTAGAAATTTAAAATTTTTCAAATTAGAAATTTTCAATCTTAGCCAAAATTTCTCTAAATTTGCAAATTCCGAATTCCCAACTTTCACTTGTTGAACCTTCGAAATCTTAATTTCTAGAATTTGGAAGTTTTATTCACCTAAATTAATGATTTGGAAAATTTTAATTGTTGTTTTTCATTGAAATTTTGAATTTGTGAATTTTCATTTTTTAACTATAGAATTTTAGTACATTGATATTACAAGCCTTTAAAATCTGGGCCGTCGATATTTCGAATTTGCAAATTGAAGTCCTTGGATCATATCAAATTGTTTTGAATAATGAATTTTTAACATGAAAATTTTTCAACGTATCTGAAGAATTCCTGAGTTTGCAAATTTTGAATCGTTCGGACTGTAAATTTCCCAAATTTTGGGCGGTTCAAATCTCATACTGCTGAGTTTTCAATTTCTGAATTCCGAGATTTAAACCTTTGAACTCCTGAATTTGCAAATGAAGGGTCCATTACAAGAATTATGAAATCTTGAAAATTTGGTAATTTTGAAATTTGATTATGAAAATCTTTGAATTTTGAATTTGTGAATTTTGAAATTTTTATTTACAATTCACGTTCAGAAAGTTTTCAAACAGGAACGTCCACAATTTGCAGAATCTAAAAATTTTAATCGTCCAAATTTACAATTCCTGAATTCTGAAACTTATATCCATGAAATTTAGAATTTGCAAATTTTGAATCGTGGAAATTCTGTTTGGAAATTTGGAATCAATTTGCAAAAATATATTTCGTTGATGAAAGTTTTTTCGTATATTTTCCCGATAAGCAATTTTGATACTGGGTCCACTCAAGAATACCTATAGTTTGGATAGAAAATTGGTGGATTCATATACTGGGTCGTCTAAATCATAATCGGTCGCCTCCTAGATCTCGGATCGCCTTCTAGAGAATTCGGTACCTAGCCAGAGTATGATATCACGATGTCGTCAATCGAAGATTTGAGGGTTGCTTAAAAAGGGTGTGGGGCCGCACCGTTACTTCTCCAGAGTGCAGCGCGATGTGTGAGATAAATATACGAGGCGTGCCGTCAAAGTCAACATGTATCTATTTGATATAAATGTAGTCGAAAATACATTGTACATAGTCTAGTACCTACAGTGGATAAATTGTGACAAATTTTCTGCGCAATATTTTATGATGATTTACGGTACCTATCTGCCATTGCAATTAATCGCTCGATAAGTAACGTGTAAGCAATAAAGTATGAAGCTGTTAACAAGTCTGTGATATTGGATATGACTCATAGTTTGTAAACAAAGTATAATTTATACGCCCCCGACGAATTTTTACCTTTCCATTGAAACGACTAATCAGTAGGTGCCGAGTACATTTTTGCAGTATGCCATGTCTTTCTGCTACAAGAGCTATAGCTTGAATGCAAATCTTAGACAAACGAATATATTTAACATGCACCTCCAATAGCAGTTGCTTTTAAAATTGAGTGACAACAAATTATTTCCATGTTTGCAAAATTAAGACGCCGATGTTCACAAAGACCAAGGAGCCGCTGCTTTTAAATGTAAACAAAAATTTTCGGCTGACGGTTCCTTTGTAAAACGCCACCCAATTATTCAATTATCTCCACGTTTAGGGAATTCTGAAATTAAAGCTTCTTTTTAATTATATAAAGGACACGATGCCGACATGTTTAAAGAACCGGAAATACCCAGCATTTATGTGTACCATTAATTTACTTGTTGAAAATGTTCCAAATAAAGATTAATTCCAATCAGTGATGAGATTAGCAAGAATGGTCAGAGTATACGGTAGTCTTCCAATGGTCCAAACACTAATATTGAAACCCATCTTGATTTGGGACCTTGATTTACATCTAAATTACCTTGCTGTGCGTCTTCAGAACCTGCTAAACAAAACTGGAAGCATATGTGCGATCTATTTCAAGCCCTAAGCGAATAACAACATCCAATCTGTAGTCTTACAGTACAGATCCACTCGAAACCGATGTAAATTAAGCCCTAATTGCACGTGTAACTTTCAAGTCTCAGATTTTCCAGGAAACAGGTTTTTGACACTGCATCCATCAGACTTCAATCCTCTAATCTAAAATTCAAGAGCCTGAATTGAGATCGTTTTGGAGTGTGTATGTATGTGCGAGAGTCGGATTTCCACGTGTTTTCAGTAATTGCAATTTTGTAGTTAATCTTGTTATATGTCTTAGTACATGCGGATCTCAATCCGATTATAGATGCAACAACTGCTAATTGCAAAAACGTAGCCGTAACGATAAAAAATAACAGGATGCTCATTTACGACGTGGTAGAACCTGAAATGCGACGGCGAAACCAACGAATTACTTAAACATCCTCTTTCCTGGGCGTGGATTGATATGGGAATAAAAATTGATTGGTTGGGCAGATGTCCAAGAGGGTCATCAACTGGTGCGAAGTGTCTGTAACAATGTGATCAAAGAGCGCAGAAACTTAAAATCACATTTCTCAAATCGTTACTGCCGGAAGCTAAATTTCACTTTTCGGCTAGATCGTTGGATCAATCAAACCAGAAGTAGATTTTTGGCGCAACCCGCTACCGCACTTACACAGGAATCAATTTCTCGCAAACATCACGTCTCGCTTCCATTATCTGACCATTTTTACGTCGACAGGCCGCCATTCCCGGAGCTTTTCGGCCGTGACCACCTCCAATCATAAGCCGGAGCTTTGGGTTCCGGCGGCGGCATCGACTCCGGGCTATAAGGGGATCACGCCGTCCTTAATGCCTATGTTTTCCTCTTTTTTCTTTCTTTCTCGTTCGCATCCTTCAAACGCCAAGATGGAAATCCTGGGATCTCCATCCGGCCAGAGGTAGCGACAGTTACATTTTATTTCGGGTCTGGCGAGACACGCACAAGAAGTGGAATAAAAATGTCTTACACTGGAAAGGACTGAGCGAAAGAGTTTGTCTTGTGTCTAGGGATTCTAGACAAGTTGTTATCAAACTGAAGATCAAAATTTCAACGACTTAATTTTCAAATTGAGAATTTCCACGCATTAATTTTTCAAAATTTGGAACCTCAGTTTTAAACGACTCAAAATTTCAAGTTTGGTGTGTTTATGTTTCAGTATTTGCAAATTCAGGAATTCAAGATTTTATCAACTCAAATTTTGAGAATTCAGGAATTGTTCTAGTATTAAAAATTTGGAAAATTCGGGAATTTCAATACTTCGAAATTAGCAGAGTTAGGAATCTAAAAACAATTCGATTTACTAATTCAAATCATCAACCGCTTAGATTTTGCTAATTTTAGATTTCCCCGTTTGAAAAGTTGAAAATTCAATAATTCAAAATTTTCAAAAAACAGAAGTACACAATTTGTAAATTTATTGTTTTCAGCGGTTCAAACTTTTAAATTGCGAAACTCAAAATTTCAACCATTCACAACTTGCGATTTTCTCAAATTCAGCTTCAACATTTCATCCATCGTAATTCAGGATTTGAAAATTTTCAAATTCATTGATTTACAACTTGTCCATTTAAATATTCGAAATTTAGAATGCCAGACTTAAAGGGCTCAAAAATTCCAAATACGAAGTTTTTACAAAATTTTCACACCATTTATAATAATTTATCATCAAATTCAGGACTTCAAGATGTCATAAGTTTTTTAAGAATTCAGGACTTCTAGGATTCAAAATTATTTTGTAAATTCGGAACTCGGTTAGAAACTTTTCAATTTATGAATTCAAGAGTCAAACAGCTCCCAATAATAATTACCAAATTTATGAAGGAATTATTTAGCAAATTCAACGATCCACAATTTATAATTCGTTAAAATCAAAATTTCAACGACTCATTTGTCAAATTGAGAATTTCTACGCATTAATTTTTCAAAATTTGGACGTCCAGTTTTAAACGACTCAAAATTTCAAGTTTGGTACGTTTATGTTTCAGTATTTGCAAATTCAGGAATTCAGGATTTCATTAATTCAAATTTTGAGAATTCAGGAATTCTACTATTAAAAATTTGGAAAATCCGCGAATTTCAAATTCGAAGTTTTCACAAAATCTTCATCATTTATAATAATTTATCATCAAATTCAGGACTTCAAGATGTCATAAGTTTTTTAAGAATTCAGGACTTCTAGGATTCAAAATTATTTTGTAAATTCGGAACTCGGTTAGAAATTTGTCAATTTATGAATTCAAGAGTCAAACAGCTCCCAATAATAATTACCAGATTTATGAAGGAATTATTTAGCAAATTCAACGATCCACAATTTATAATTTGTTAAAATCAAAATTTCAACGACTCAATTGTCAAATTGAGAATTTCTACGCATTAATTTTTCAAAATTTGGAAGCCCGGTTTTAAACGACTCAAAATTTCAAGTTTGGTATGTTTATGTTTCAGTATTTGCAAATTCCGGAATTCAGGATTTCATTAATTCAAATTTTGAGAATTCAGGAATTCGACTATTAAAAATTTGGAAAATCCGCGAATTTCAAATTCGAAGTTTTCACAAAATCTTCATCATTTATAATAATTTATCATCAAATTCAGGACTTCAAGCTGTCATAAGTTTTTTAAGAATTCAGGACTTCTAGGATTCAAAATTATTTTGTAAATTCGGAACTCGGTTAGAAACTTGTCAATTTATGAATTCAAGAGTCAAACAGCTCCCAATAATAATTACCAAATTTATGAAGGAATTATTTAGCAAATTCAACGATCCACAATTTATAATTTGTTTAAATCAAAATTTCAACGACTCAATTGTCAAATTGAGAATTTCTACGCATTAATTTTTCAAAATTTGGAAGCCCAGTTTTAAACGACTCAAAATTTCAAGTTTGGTACGTTTATGTTTCAGTATTTGCAAATTCAGGAATTCAGGATTTCATCAATTCAGATTTGAGAATTTGGAATATCCGGGAATTTCAACACTACGAAATTAGCAGCGTTAGGATCTAAAAACAATTCAGTTTACAAATTCAAATCACCAACCGCTTAGATTTAGAAATAGAAAATTTCCGAAGACCGGAAGTACAAAATTTGCAAATTTATTGTTTTCAGCTGTTCAAAATTTGTAAATTCCGAAACTCAAAATTTTAACGATTCACAACTTGCAAATTTCCCAAATTCAGATTTAACATTTCAGCCATCGAAATTCAGGATAAAATTTTTTTCTAATTCACTGATTTACAACTTGTCGATTTCAATTTTCGAAATTTAGAATGCCAGACTTAAAGGGCTCAAAAATTCCAAATTCTAAGTTTTCACAAAATCTTCATCATTTATAATAATTTATCATCAAATTCAGGACTTCAAGATGTCATATTTTTTTTTGAGAATTCAGGACTTCTGGGATTCAAAATTATTTTGTAAATTCGGAAATCGGTTAGAAATTGGTCAATTTATGAATGCAGGAGTCAAACAGCTCCCAATAATAATTACCAAATTTATAAAGGAATTATTTAGCAAATTCAACGATCCACAATTTATAATTTGATAAGATCAAAATTTCAACGACTTCATTTTCAAATTGAGAATTTCCACGCATTAATTTTTCAAAATTTGGAACCTCAGTTTTAAACGACTCAAAATTTCAAGTTTGGTGTGTTTATGTTTTAGTATTTGCAAATTCAGGAATTCAAGATTTTATCAACTCAAATTTTGAGAATTCAGGAATTATTCTAGTATTAAAAATTTGGAAAATTCGGGAATTTCAATACTTCGAAATTAGCAGAGTTAGGAATCTAAAAACAATTCGATTTACTAATTCAAATCATCAACCGCTTAGATTTTGCTAATTTTAGATTTCCCCGTTTGAAAAGTTGAAAATTCAATAATTCAAAATTTTCAAAAAACAGAAGTACAAAATTTGTAAATTTATTGTTTTCAGCGGTTCAAAATTTTTAAATTGCGAAACTCAAAATTTCAACCATTCACAACTTGCGATTTTCTCAAATTCAGCTTCAACATTTCATCCATCGTAATTCAGGATTTGAAAATTTTCAAATTCATTGATTTACAACTTGTCCATTTAAATATTCGAAATTTAGAATGCCAGACTTAAAGGGCTCAAAAATTCCAAATACGAAGTTTTTACAAAATTTTCACACCATTTATAATAATTTATTATCAAATTCAGGACTTCAAGATGTCATAATTTTTTTAAGAATTCAGGACTTCTAGGATTCAAAATTATTTTGTAAATTCGGAACTCGCTTAGAAATTTGTCAATTTATGAATTCAAGAGTCAAACAGCTCCCAATAATAATTACCAAATTTATGAAGGAATTATTTAGCAAATTCAACGATCCACAATTTATAATTCGTTAAAATCAAAATTTCAACGACTCAATTGCCAAATTGAGAATTTCTACGCATTAATTTTTCAAAATTTGGAAGCCCAGTTTTAAACGACTCAAAATTTCAAGTTTGGTATGTTTATGTTTCAGTATTTGCAAATTCCGGAATTCAGGATTTCATTAATTCAAATTTTGAGAATTCAGGAATTCGACTATTAAAAATTTGGAAAATCCGCGAATTTCAAATTCGAAGTTTTCACAAAATCTTCATCATTTATAATAATTTATCATCAAATTCAGGACTTCAAGATGTCATAAGTTTTTTAAGAATTCAGGACTTCTAGGATTCAAAATTATTTTGTAAATTCGGAACTCGGTTAGAAACTTGTCAATTTATGAATTCAAGAGTCAAACAGCTCCCAATAATAATTACCAAATTTATGAAGGAATTATTTAGCAAATTCAACGATCCACAATTTATAATTTGTTTAAATCAAAATTTCAACGACTCAATTGTCAAATTGAGAATTTCTACGCATTAATTTTTCAAAATTTGGAAGCCCAGTTTTAAACGACTCAAAATTTCAAGTTTGGTACGTTTATGTTTCAGTATTTGCAAATTCAGGAATTCAGGATTTCATCAATTCAGATTTGAGAATTTGGAAAATCCGGGAATTTCAACACTACGAAATTAGCAGCGTTAGGATCTAAAAACAATTCAGTTTACAAATTCAAATCACCAACCGCTTAGATTTAGAAATAGAAAATTTCCGAAGACCGGAAGTACAAAATTTGCAAATTTATTGTTTTCAGCTGTTCAAAATTTGTAAATTCCGAAACTCAAAATTTTAACGATTCACAACTTGCAAATTTCCCAAATTCAGATTTAACATTTCAGCCATCGAAATTCAGGATAAAATTTTTTTCTAATTCACTGATTTACAACTTGTCGATTTCAATTTTCGAAATTTAGAATGCCAGACTTAAAGGGCTCAAAAATTCCAAATTCTAAGTTTTCACAAAATCTTCATCATTTATAATAATTTATCATCAAATTCAGGACTTCAAGATGTCATATTTTTTTTTGAGAATTCAGGACTTCTGGGATTCAAAATTATTTTGTAAATTCGGAAATCGGTTAGAAATTGGTCAATTTATGAATGCAGGAGTCAAACAGCTCCCAATAATAATTACCAAATTTATAAAGGAATTATTTAGCAAATTCAACGATCCACAATTTATAATTTGATAAGATCAAAATTTCAACGACTTCATTTTCAAATTGAGAATTTCCACGCATTAATTTTTCAAAATTTGGAACCTCAGTTTTAAACGACTCAAAATTTCAAGTTTGGTGTGTTTATGTTTTAGTATTTGCAAATTCAGGAATTCAAGATTTTATCAACTCAAATTTTGAGAATTCAGGAATTATTCTAGTATTAAAAATTTGGAAAATTCGGGAATTTCAATACTTCGAAATTAGCAGAGTTAGGAATCTAAAAACAATTCGATTTACTAATTCAAATCATCAACCGCTTAGATTTTGCTAATTTTAGATTTCCCCGTTTGAAAAGTTGAAAATTCAATAATTCAAAATTTTCAAAAAACAGAAGTACAAAATTTGTAAATTTATTGTTTTCAGCGGTTCAAAATTTTTAAATTGCGAAACTCAAAATTTCAACCATTCACAACTTGCGATTTTCTCAAATTCAGCTTCAACATTTCATCCATCGTAATTCAGGATTTGAAAATTTTCAAATTCATTGATTTACAACTTGTCCATTTAAATATTCGAAATTTAGAATGCCAGACTTAAAGGGCTCAAAAATTCCAAATACGAAGTTTTTACAAAATTTTCACACCATTTATAATAATTTATTATCAAATTCAGGACTTCAAGATGTCATAATTTTTTTAAGAATTCAGGACTTCTAGGATTCAAAATTATTTTGTAAATTCGGAACTCGCTTAGAAATTTGTCAATTTATGAATTCAAGAGTCAAACAGCTCCCAATAATAATTACCAAATTTATGAAGGAATTATTTAGCAAATTCAACGATCCACAATTTATAATTCGTTAAAATCAAAATTTCAACGACTCAATTGCCAAATTGAGAATTTCTACGCATTAATTTTTCAAAATTTGGAAGCCCAGTTTTAAACGACTCAAAATTTCAAGTTTGGTATGTTTATGTTTCAGTATTTGCAAATTCCGGAATTCAGGATTTCATTAATTCAAATTTTGAGAATTCAGGAATTCGACTATTAAAAATTTGGAAAATCCGCGAATTTCAAATTCGAAGTTTTCACAAAATCTTCATCATTTATAATAATTTATCATCAAATTCAGGACTTCAAGATGTCATAAGTTTTTTAAGAATTCAGGACTTCTAGGATTCAAAATTATTTTGTAAATTCGGAACTCGGTTAGAAACTTGTCAATTTATGAATTCAAGAGTCAAACAGCTCCCAATAATAATTACCAAATTTATGAAGGAATTATTTAGCAAATTCAACGATCCACAATTTATAATTTGTTTAAATCAAAATTTCAACGACTCAATTGTCAAATTGAGAATTTCTACGCATTAATTTTTCAAAATTTGGAAGCCCAGTTTTAAACGACTCAAAATTTCAAGTTTGGTACGTTTATGTTTCAGTATTTGCAAATTCAGGAATTCAGGATTTCATCAATTCAGATTTGAGAATTTGGAAAATCCGGGAATTTCAACACTACGAAATTAGCAGCGTTAGGATCTAAAAACAATTCAGTTTACAAATTCAAATCACCAACCGCTTAGATTTAGAAATAGAAAATTTCCGAAGACCGGAAGTACAAAATTTGCAAATTTATTGTTTTCAGCTGTTCAAAATTTGTAAATTCCGAAACTCAAAATTTTAACGATTCACAACTTGCAAATTTCCCAAATTCAGATTTAACATTTCAGCCATCGAAATTCAGGATAAAATTTTTTTCTAATTCACTGATTTACAACTTGTCGATTTCAATTTTCGAAATTTAGAATGCCAGACTTAAAGGGCTCAAAAATTCCAAATTCTAAGTTTTCACAAAATCTTCATCATTTATAATAATTTATCATCAAATTCAGGACTTCAAGATGTCATATTTTTTTTTGAGAATTCAGGACTTCTGGGATTCAAAATTATTTTGTAAATTCGGAAATCGGTTAGAAATTGGTCAATTTATGAATGCAGGAGTCAAACAGCTCCCAATAATAATTACCAAATTTATAAAGGAATTATTTAGCAAATTCAACGATCCACAATTTATAATTTGATAAGATCAAAATTTCAACGACTTCATTTTCAAATTGAGAATTTCCACGCATTAATTTTTCAAAATTTGGAACCTCAGTTTTAAACGACTCAAAATTTCAAGTTTGGTGTGTTTATGTTTTAGTATTTGCAAATTCAGGAATTCAAGATTTTATCAACTCAAATTTTGAGAATTCAGGAATTATTCTAGTATTAAAAATTTGGAAAATTCGGGAATTTCAATACTTCGAAATTAGCAGAGTTAGGAATCTAAAAACAATTCGATTTACTAATTCAAATCATCAACCGCTTAGATTTTGCTAATTTTAGATTTCCCCGTTTGAAAAGTTGAAAATTCAATAATTCAAAATTTTCAAAAAACAGAAGTACAAAATTTGTAAATTTATTGTTTTCAGCGGTTCAAAATTTTTAAATTGCGAAACTCAAAATTTCAACCATTCACAACTTGCGATTTTCTCAAATTCAGCTTCAACATTTCATCCATCGTAATTCAGGATTTGAAAATTTTCAAATTCATTGATTTACAACTTGTCCATTTAAATATTCGAAATTTAGAATGCCAGACTTAAAGGGCTCAAAAATTCCAAATACGAAGTTTTTACAAAATTTTCACACCATTTATAATAATTTATTATCAAATTCAGGACTTCAAGATGTCATAATTTTTTTAAGAATTCAGGACTTCTAGGATTCAAAATTATTTTGTAAATTCGGAACTCGCTTAGAAATTTGTCAATTTATGAATTCAAGAGTCAAACAGCTCCCAATAATAATTACCAAATTTATGAAGGAATTATTTAGCAAATTCAACGATCCACAATTTATAATTCGTTAAAATCAAAATTTCAACGACTCAATTGCCAAATTGAGAATTTCTACGCATTAATTTTTCAAAATTTGGAAGCCCAGTTTTAAACGACTCAAAATTTCAAGTTTGGTATGTTTATGTTTCAGTATTTGCAAATTCAGGAATTCAGGATTTCATTAATTCAAATTGTGAGAATTCAGGAATTCTACTATTAAAAAATTTGTAAAATCCGGGAATTTCAAATTCGAAGTTTTCACAAAATCTTCATCATTTATAATAATTTATCATCAAATTCAGGACTTCAAGATGTCATAAGTTTTTTAAGAATTCAGGACTTCTAGGATTCAAAATTATTTTGTAAATTCGGAACTCGGTTAGAAACTTTTCAATTTATGAATTCAAGAGTCAAACAGCTCCCAATAATAATTACCAAATTTATGAAGGAATTATTTAGCAAATTCAACGATCCACAATTTATAATTTGTTTAAATCAAAATTTCAACGACTCAATTGTCAAATTGAGAATTTCTACGCATTAATTTTTCAAAATTTGGAAGCCCAGTTTTAAACGACTCAAAATTTCAAGTTTGGTACGTTTATGTTTCAGTATTTGCAAATTCAGGAATTCAGGATTTCATCAATTCAGATTTGAGAATTTGGAAAATCCGGGAATTTCAACACTACGAAATTAGCAGCGTTAGGATCTAAAAACAATTCAGTTTACAAATTCAAATCACCAACCGCTTAGATTTAGAAATAGAAAATTTCCGAAGACCGGAAGTACAAAATTTGCAAATTTATTGTTTTCAGCTGTTCAAAATTTGTAAATTCCGAAACTCAAAATTTTAACGATTCACAACTTGCAAATTTCCCAAATTCAGATTTAACATTTCAGCCATCGAAATTCAGGATTAAATTTTTTTCTAATTCATTGATTTACAACTTGTCGATTTCAATTTTCGAAATTTAGAATGCCAGACTTAAAGGGCTCAAAAATTCCAAATTCTAAGTTTTCACAAAATCTTCATCATTTATAATAATTTATCATCAAATTCAGGACTTCAAGATGTCATAAGTTTTTTAAGAATTCAGGACTTCTAGGATTCAAAATTATTTTGTAAATTCGGAACTCGGTTAGAAATTTGTCAATTTATGAATTCAAGAGTCAAACAGCTCCCAATAATAATTACCAGATTTATGAAGGAATTATTTAGCAAATTCAACGATCCACAATTTATAATTTGTTAAAATCAAAATTTCAACGACTCAATTGTCAAATTGAGAATTTCTACGCATTAATTTTTCAAAATTTGGAAGCCCGGTTTTAAACGACTCAAAATTTCAAGTTTGGTATGTTTATGTTTCAGTATTTGCAAATTCCGGAATTCAGGATTTCATTAATTCAAATTTTGAGAATTCAGGAATTCGACTATTAAAAATTTGGAAAATCCGCGAATTTCAAATTCGAAGTTTTCACAAAATCTTCATCATTTATAATAATTTATCATCAAATTCAGGACTTCAAGCTGTCATAAGTTTTTTAAGAATTCAGGACTTCTAGGATTCAAAATTATTTTGTAAATTCGGAACTCGGTTAGAAACTTGTCAATTTATGAATTCAAGAGTCAAACAGCTCCCAATAATAATTACCAAATTTATGAAGGAATTATTTAGCAAATTCAACGATCCACAATTTATAATTTGTTTAAATCAAAATTTCAACGACTCAATTGTCAAATTGAGAATTTCTACGCATTAATTTTTCAAAATTTGGAAGCCCAGTTTTAAACGACTCAAAATTTCAAGTTTGGTACGTTTATGTTTCAGTATTTGCAAATTCAGGAATTCAGGATTTCATCAATTCAGATTTGAGAATTTGGAATATCCGGGAATTTCAACACTACGAAATTAGCAGCGTTAGGATCTAAAAACAATTCAGTTTACAAATTCAAATCACCAACCGCTTAGATTTAGAAATAGAAAATTTCCGAAGACCGGAAGTACAAAATTTGCAAATTTATTGTTTTCAGCTGTTCAAAATTTGTAAATTCCGAAACTCAAAATTTTAACGATTCACAACTTGCAAATTTCCCAAATTCAGATTTAACATTTCAGCCATCGAAATTCAGGATAAAATTTTTTTCTAATTCACTGATTTACAACTTGTCGATTTCAATTTTCGAAATTTAGAATGCCAGACTTAAAGGGCTCAAAAATTCCAAATTCTAAGTTTTCACAAAATCTTCATCATTTATAATAATTTATCATCAAATTCAGGACTTCAAGATGTCATATTTTTTTTTGAGAATTCAGGACTTCTGGGATTCAAAATTATTTTGTAAATTCGGAAATCGGTTAGAAATTGGTCAATTTATGAATGCAGGAGTCAAACAGCTCCCAATAATAATTACCAGATTTATGAAGGAATTATTTAGCAAATTCAACGATCCACAATTTATAATTCGTTAAAATCAAAATTTCAACGACTCATTTGTCAAATTGAGAATTTCTACGCATTAATTTTTCAAAATTTGGAAGCCCAGTTTTAAACGACTCAAAATTTCAAGTTTGGTATGTTTATGTTTCAGTATTTGCAAATTCAGGAATTCAGGATTTCGTTAATTCAAATTTTGAGAATTCAGGATTTCGACTATTAAAAATTTGGAAAATTCGGGAATTTCAACACTACGAAATTAGCAAAGTTAGGAATCTAAAAACAATTTAGTTTACTAATTCAAATTATTAACTGCTTAGATTTTGCAAATTTTAGATTTCCCTGTTTGAAAAGTTGAAAATTCAACAATTAAAAATTTCCGAAAAACGGAAGTACAAAATTTTCAAATTTATTGTTTTCAGCGGTTCGAAATTTTTAAATTACGAAACTCAAAATTTCAACCATTCACAACTTGCGATTTTCCCAAATTCAGCTTCAACATTTCATCCATCGAAATTTCAGGATTTGAAAATTTTCAAATTCATTGATTTACAACTTGTCCATTTAAATTTTCGAAATTTAGAATTCCAAAATTTAAACGGCTCAAAAATTCCAAATTCAAAGTTTTCACAAAATCTTCATCATTTAAAATTATTCAAATTCAGGACTTTAAATGTCATCAAATTTTTGAGAATTCAGGACTAAAGATTATTTTATAAATTCGGAACTCGGTTAAAACTTTGTCAATTTATGAATTCAAGAGTCTACAGCTCACGATAATTACCAAATTTATGAAGGAATTATTTGAGAAATTCAACTATTCACAATTGCAATTTGATAAAATCAAGATTTCAACGATTCAATTTCCAAATTGAGAATTTCCAGTCATTAATTTTTCCAAATTTGGAACCCCAGTTTTAAACGACTCAAAATTTCAAGTTTGGTATGTTTATGTTTCAGTATTTGCAAATTCCGGAATTCAGGATTTCATTAATTCAAATTTTGAGAATTCAGGAATTCGACTATTAAAAATTTGGAAAATTCGGGAATTTCAACACTACGAAATTAGCAAAGTTAGGAATTTAAAAACAATTCGATTTACTAATTCAAATCATCAACCGCTTAGATTTTGCAAATTTGAGATTTCCCTGTTTGAAAATTCAACAATTCAAAATTTCTGAAAAGCGGAAGAACAAAATTTGCAAATTTATTGTTTTCAGCGGTTCGAAATTTTTAAGTTGCGGAACTCAAAATTTCAACCATTCACAACTTGCGATTTTCCCAAATTCAGCTTCAACATTTCATCCATCGAAATTCAGGATTTGAAAATTTTCAAATTCATTGATTTACAACTTGTCCATTTTAATTTTCGAATTTAGAATTCCAAATTGAAACGGCTCAAACATTCTAAAATTAAACTGCTCAAAAATTCCAAATTTAAACGGTTAAAAAATTCCAAATTCGAAGTTTTCACAAAATCTTCATCATCTAAAATTATTCAAAAATCAATTTTTTGAGAATTCAGGACTAAAGATTATTTTGTAAATTCGGAACTCTTTTAAAAATTTGTCAATTTATGAATTCAACAGTCCATCAGCTCACAGTAATTACCAAATTTTTGAAGTAATTATTTGGGAAATTCAACGATTCACAATTACAATTTGATAAAATCAAAATTTTAACTATTCAATTTTCAAATTGAGAATTTCCAGGCATTAAGTTTTCAAATTTCAGCAATTCAAAATTTTAGAATTCACGTACTCTAGAATTCAGAATTCGGGAAATGCAGAAATTTCGACAAGACGAAATTAACAGATTTTGGAATCTAAAAACAATTCAAATTATCAATTTTATTTATCAATTTTTGCAAATTTTAGATTTCCCTCTTTGAAACGTTGCAATTTCAGTATGTGGAAATTCTGGTTAAAATTTTAAAACACAAATGAATGATTAAAAATTTTCAAACAGAATTAATTTTTCGACGGTTCTGAATTTCCAATTTCAGAATTCCCACCACTCACAACTTTACTATTCGAATTTTCAAAAAAATTTAGACGCCCATATTGTCCAAAATCTGAATTCTGAAAATTTGTCAATTCAGGAATTCAAGATTTCATTATTTCAGATTTTGAGAATTCAGGCATTCAGGTTCAAAATTTGTCATTTTACCGAAGTCTGTATAGGCAGCATCAATTTGTCGCATGGAGACTAGATTTTTGCCAAGGTATTAACTTAACATTCCTATTAGTTGTGGTAGATTTCCCTTTCATAGATCCGTATCGGTTAGAAATAATTGGATTATAAAAACTATAAATAAATTATATAATATCAGTGTTTGTTTCCGGTGCTAGGAGCAATTAGTAACGATGAACATTATGATACTGAACGAGTCAGTACTGAAGGCCTTGTAATTTTTTCGTACAAGTAATCAAAAGATGGGACACTTCCCCAACTCATCCTGCATCCCGGTTATTATCGGGAGAGGCCGCAACCGTACAGTCGGGGTGGTCCCATTCCGCGAAAAACGTCGCGTATGTATGTATGCATATGTAGTCTTTGTTGTAGAAATTAAAATAGTGAGCGTGTGACGTCGGCCAAGGTTAACCCATGAAAGTGGTGCCAGTTGGGCGTTCATCGGTCTAGCCCACACACCCCCCAAATTATTAGTTTATTTAGAATTTAGTTAATTGTTCGTCAATTTTTCCCAAACTTTGATGAGTTTTAAGATTTTAGGAGAAGTGTAAATGTAACAAAAACGTCGAAAAACAGTTCCTGAGATCGGGCCTGGGTTTATCACGAGAAGTTAAAGATTGGGGAGGGGTGTGGTCTCAGTTTCAATATACTGAATATACTGTCAAGTTTGTTCCTCCATCTCTTGGGTGCTTTGAATTTTTTTAATTCTTGTGATACTTAATTTTTGAATTAAAATTTAAATATATCTAAGTCGAACTCTTATCAACTTATCCAGATTTTTTATTAAAAATAAAGATCGATTAGATTACAAATCATCATCGGGTGTATACAAATTAAGCTGCTCTACTTGTGAGTCATTCTACATAGGTCAGACAGGTCGCAAAATATCAGACCGTATTAAAGAACATTTCAGGCACATCTATAACAACACAGATCTTGATCCTCCACCATCAACACCTTCTTCTTTCGCCAATCATATATTAATAACGAAACATAGTTTTTCACCATCAAATTCCAAATTGATTCATAAATGCAATAAAGGCCGGAAATTAGATTTTCTTGAGACTTTGGAAATAAGGAAAGCCTTGAAACTGGAAAACAGATCTTGTTTAAATGAACAGAATAACTTCAATAATCCCATTATTAATTCACTATTTTAATTTTTCACTCAAACAAACTTACCAGATTCTCTTTGATCCATTTTTAATTTTTACATTTTATAAAATGTTGTTTTTACGAAATCTTTTAAAAATCATGTAACCCTTTTAAAACGTCAAATTTAATTCAAAATTACGTCAATGTCATAATTTTTTATATTCTTTAAGGTAAGAACCCCTCTTGTAATTCATCAATTGTATCATTAATCTCTTGTTAAATTAGGGCTGATGATGGCAGAAGTGTTCTGCCGAAACATGTACCATTAGTAATTTTACAGTTATTAAAGTTTGTGGAGTTCGACTTAGATATATTTAAATTTTAATTTAAATTTACTCCACTTGGATTTAAGAACATTCTTCTTGTTTTTTCTTGCTTAATTTTTGAGTTCATCAATTTCTTTTCTAGCCCTTTTCTCACTTTTTCTAACCTATTTCTGATTGCCTCTTGATGACTAAACCGATGTTTGACGACGCGACTTCGCACTTCCTCGAATGTTCACCTCTTTTGCCAAGTGGACACCGTGACATGGCCAAGGTAATTTAACATACACGAAATGACGACCATTTTTATGATATCGTAGCTCCATTACAGTTTTGGAAATTTCCGTTAGCCCACGTGTTGAAAACCGAATTTATCAATTAAGTAACGACCCATCCTTGTGGAAACTTCCACACAAAAACTTAACAATCTTAAAGTAACAACTAAAGTGGTAAAGTGACCGATACTCTTTTTACGTTTGATTTTTGACTCTTCGTCTCTGGTATTTCTTAATCTTAATTTTTTTGACCCATGCTTATTTTTAATTTTCGATCCATCCTAGTTCTTTGTATTCTTTCCGATTCTTTTGAATCGTTTGGCACTTCTGATGATTTTGATTTTCTTCAATCTCGTGACAATTTTGACTCATTTTTAAGGTTTTTTTGACTGTTTTGAGATCTCTTTCTCTTGATTTTTTTTAATTTTCTTTACTCTTTTGGACCTCTTGATCCTGTAGCTACTTTTGTTTCTTTATATCATTTTACTCTTTTAACTCTGGACTCTTGTCTTTTTTTTATTAATTTATAATTCAGTTGTTTTCTATTCTTATTTGTCCCTTTTGAATTTTTTAGGTCCTTTGAGTTTACTTGAGTCTCGACTTCTTTGATTTTTGAATCTTTTAATTGTGGACTCTTTCCACTGTCTCTTTTGACTCTGTATTGTTTCTCTTTTGATTTCTTTTATTTTTGAAGTGAAACTTCTTTTCGCACGGCTTAAGCTTTTGACACGGTGTAGGCTTAATTTGCATCCGACACGAAAATGCGTAACGTTTAATAATTTAAGTCGTGGCATATATTTTATATTGCCCCTCTTTTCCGTTGGGAGTGATGAGCAATTTTCACTTGAGATCAAACCCGCATCCTTACTATTCTCAATTATTTCTTGTTCAATAAAAAGTTTCACTTCTGTCGCGCGTGGACTTTTTGAATTTTTTCGCTCTTGACATTTCGGATTTTTACTCTTTTGCCAGTTTTGATTTTTGACTGAACTCCACCCTTTTGATTTTGAACTTTTTTTTGGTCTTTTGTTTTTTTTGAACCACGATTCTTTTGATTTTTTGATACTGTCATTTACAGGGTGACTGATTAAAAATGAAATATGAAATCGGTTTAGAAACACTTCAAAACTTTTTGCTTTACAACTCAGCACACACAAAATAGCCGTTTTGTCCATTGCAATTGATTTTTGAAAAATGTCATTGAAAGTCACACGTTAAAACAAAGGACCTTGCACATCTTTTATCTAAAATTATCAATGAAATAACGACCCATCCGTTCACAAACACAGGTATTCCTTTCTTTGATTGATTTTTAAGCACAACACGTTCGATCTCTTGGATTATTTGACGCATTAAAGTTTTAGTTTTACAAAAATATATTTGTTGACATCAAAAGCGAAACGCATACGGTTTAAGAACTTATTTTAACTGTTCAAACAATGAGATCATTAACAAGAAAATGTGGTGGCATTGCCGTTTTGATCCCTTTATATTCGATCCCTTTAGAGTGCTCTGTAGTTTTTAGGTCGAGACGGAAATGTTGTGGACGTCTATTTAAATAACATTATTTTGATTTTTGTTCTGTTTGTGCGTTGATGCACGCTAATCTGAACAACGGCTGAATAAATTTTGACGCGGTTTTCAGCCTTGGTTTGAGATAATCATATATAAAATAGATATGACAATTGTTAATATTTGCTGAGAAATGTAGCCTACCTAACCAAATTTGGCGACATATTTTGTCACTGTTGACTCGCGCCGATGACAAATGGATAAGTAATTAACGAATAAGTACAGTAAACTGAGGTGAAGTGTTACCGCGAGTGATAAACCACCTAGATGCACTCTGATTGCACGAAGAAATGAAGAATTGCTAAAAGGGTGAGACTAATTCGATCTCGAGAGACTGAAGATCATGAGGTGAGACTTGCCGACGCTCGAGAAAGTTATGACTCGACTCGTGCTACAGAAATTCGGCCAAGTTTACATACTCGAGTGAAGCCAACGGCGAGCTCCATACAAGCGAGCCTGAAACAATGTTCGATTTGCGCTCTCAGACTTGGCTCTCACGAGACCAACGAAGAACGTGAAACGGTCTAACAGCGAATCGCGAACGACACGACGATGTCAGAGCTCTCGAAAGTGAAGACGAACAGCAACAACGATTGTTGTAATCAGCTATCGACTGAGAGGCAATTATACTCTCAATAGTATCATGAAAACATTCATTCTTCCTTGGGTCATTCCCAAATTATTATTAAATTTTGGGTATTGGCAACACATGAGGTAACATTGTTGTTGTCTGTCTTTTGTGTAATCGCCAAACGCTTTTGATTGTACTCATTGACTTCGACTAACATTAATCATGCCTCCAAAAAGAGAGATCGACTCTTCCTCAATACTTTAAGGCGACTGGCCCGTTCAGCGTGTAAACAAAAAGCGAATCGGTGACACCATATGGGGCGTTGCATGTGTCGACAATTTATTACCTCAAACGACTTACAATTGGCTGATTACTTTGACGTGGACATTTTAAGTCCACGTGGACTAGTCAAGAAACTGCCGCATCGAAATTGAGAATGAAAGCTTCCTGGAACTGTTATCGCTGCTTTCGAATGCCGACAGTAAACAAATCCCATGGTTTTTGTTTGATATTATGAGTGTAAAAGGTGAAATATTAATATACAGATATTAAATAATTATTAGTAATAAATATCAAACTCAAATTTTTAATTCATGACGTACCAGGGGAAAGAATAAAATGATGATTTATCATGAATTAAAAATTTGAGTTTGATAGTTTTTTGGGAAATCGGAAAAATGAAAGTAATAAATATATTAAATAATGAGTAGAGATTACAGGTATACTACTATGTATTATGTACAATAATTATAATTATAAGTAGGTAGCTGCTGTCTACAGGGTGCGTCAATAGTGCGAGGACGTGGATAGTGACTTTAGGTACCTACTAAAAAAAAAAAAAATATTGGATTACCATCAAAGCTGCATCGACTAAAATTATTTTCTGCGATATTTATATATTTTTTCATATTTTAATTTGCTCTTCTAAATGCTACAAGTAATATCCAATTGTATTATAGCAGTGCGCGAAAGACATGTTTATCGACATGTCAAATTTCAATCTTCAATATTTAATAATAATGCTGATACAGAATTTTAAATGATCACGACTTTTCGAAAATATTCACAAAGAAAATTAATAACTTGGAAACCTGTTGTATTCCAAATTTAGAAAAAATATATATGCAGTTGTAGCATTTAGAACAGTTTATTATCAATTTTCTGTATTTTATTCAAATATTCTTTTTAGACTATCCCAAGTAGTAATTTTAGGCACTGCAGAGTAGCTATTTCGAAAATATTGTTTCAATACAAGAAAAAAAAAAAGAAGAGTGTGTGGTCGTCAAGCAAGTTAGAAATGAAACTTCTTTAGCTGATGATAGGTCGAGAAGGGGTAATATTAAGTAAATAGAAGAATGAGTAGCAACGATTAGATTTATTTTCTAATTTCCATGGGTTCCTCTTTCTTCCGTTCTGCCGCGGTGTTTTAGCCATAGCACTTTTTGAATTACTTGTGCAATTTATTCAAAAATCACAATTCACTCAATTGTACAATTCTCGCCACAGAAAAATTATTTAACCCATCTGTCATTTACAGTCTGAATCTACCTATACCTGATTTAGATCACAATCAATTTATAAAGAACAAAAGTCCGACTCTACTTTGCGAAAATACCTGTCAAAATCAGTTCAAAATGCGTTTAGAGCCGATATGAAATAATCCAAAATTCGTCCGATAAGTGTACAAATAATTTTTACAGTTCGACACTGTTGGAATGTTCAAATTTTCGCTAGTGTAAACACTCTCTGTCATGTAATAATAAAATGTCAGATAAACATAAGTTTTATGAATTTTATCCTGTGTAGATTGGGAGCTTTCCGGCACTCTGGGCTTAAAAAAGCACCCGTTTCGCTCGTGCTTTAAACCCTAGTGTCGGAAAGCACCCAATTTAGACAGAAACTCGTATAATAAATAACTATGTACTAGTGATCTCCAGTCACTCGAAATTCGAGTGGTATCTATTGGATTGGTAAGCGAAACAATATAAAAAAATGAATACTTACGTAAATAGTGTTGAATAAAGACTGGTTACCATATTACACATTACAATTTTTAATTTGTTTTGTTTAACTGTGATTTTGAATAAAAAAAGGTCTGATTAATAAAAAAAATAAGACGGAATAATTTCTTTATATAAAATTTTGCATACAGTACTTGTTCATTATTGTGCGGTCTAAGATGCCCCTGATTAAATTGCTCGGCAATGTAGAACCAATGCCCGAAGACAGGTTGTGATAACAAAATTCCAACCTTATTAAAGGTTTGCCCTTGTGAATTATTAATGCATAGCGAATGCTAACATTATTGGAAATTAGGTTCGCCTTAAGGAAAATGGCATGTACCAGAATATGAATACTGGGTATTAAAATACGTTTCCCAGTTGATCGTCCGGTTCAAATTTCGCAATCAATTGTATTTTGAAGAAATCGTTTAACACGCATTCTTGTATCATTCACTAATGTGCCAGTATTTAAATTTCGTATTAGCAAAACGATTGCATTTTCTTTCAACACCAATTTATGTGAAGGCAATGCAATGGATTTAAAAACAAAATCGGAAACCGAATCACAACTGCTGTAAACGTGCTGTATACCGGGTATTTGTAGAAGAATTTTTTTTTAATAAATGCGAAATCTTCATTTTTGGGAGCCCAGCTAACACACTGTAAAATTTCTGAAGACATAATGCCCGTAAAGTTATAAATCTTTTTTCGGTAATTTATTTTTATGATAATTTTTCCACGAACGTTTATAACACCCCGAGCGTCCCACTTACGCACAGAGACTTTAGGGGAGGGGCCAAGATGTTAGTTCGCCAGCTTGTTACTTAAAACGATTCTCGCTCATTGAAGTTTGTGACTAAAATGGACTGGCATCCGTGGAAAAATTACATGCAAATAATCAATGAACCTGTGAGATTTTTGAAAATAAAAAGTAATGTACCGGTCTATCTTATAAATGTCTTGCATTTAAAAAAAAACTATTATAAAAATCGGTGCAGTACCCACTGTTTTATTTGCTTCAAACGATTCATGTTCAACGATTAAATATATAGATTTCGGCCTCCCTCAAATTAGTTATTTTGCTTTTATGTTCGTTGGATTTGTCTCCCGAATAGCAGAATAACTGTAAAAACATCGGGGAAATTAAAGGGGGGGGGGCTTGGTATAGGGCAATGACAATAACAAAAACCCCTGGTACAAAAGGGGCTCTTTAGACATGTAGGGTTCTTTGCGACAGGGGGGCCCAAGGGGGTTCTTTAAGACACGGGGGCCACCATGGAGAATGAGAGCCCCTCTGCAACAGTGAATAATAAATTAAAAAAATTGTTGGCCGAAAACGTTTTGTTATCACACGGCCAGAAACTGTTTTGCAACTGCTAACGCTTCGCCTCCACAAACTTACACTTGCAAAATGACTATTTCTGGCCTTGTAATAAAATACATGTATACTATTAATAGACGGTATTAGGTCGTTGTATGTTGTTTTATAACTACCCTCGGGATGGGGCCCCTGCGTTTAGGAGCCCCCTTGGGTAGGAGCCCTATTGGACTGGGGTCCCCTTGGGTAGGGGCCCCCTTTGCAGGTCGTGTCGCTACGCGAATTAAGCAAACATGTTCAATTTTTTAAATCAAATAGTATTCAAGTGAATGAAAAGAAGCGACAAGTAGGTGTAGGTGGTCAGAGCAAAACTCCTGCAGATTAATTTTTTTTTTTTTTTTGTAAAAACACATAGATAATAGTAGGTCAATAAGCTTTGAAATGATGTATCACATGACTTCCCATGCTGTTTGAATTTTGTTAGGGGGTGGCTGCCCTTGCTAAAAGG
Source organism: Diaperis boleti (assembly GCA_963583935.1). Lineage (NCBI taxonomy): Eukaryota > Metazoa > Arthropoda > Insecta > Coleoptera > Tenebrionidae > Diaperis > Diaperis boleti. The sequence goes on from OY757242.1 coordinate 15,291,878, forward strand.
GTGACATCTAAGACTTGAAAGTTTGGTACAATTTGGTCCCCCTTGATAACAAAATTGACCTGTTCGAGCGTTTTCTTCCGAGTCTTCCGAAATTAGAATTGTTGGGGTACAAATTTTAGTTGGTACAATTTTATATTTAAATAATAATGGTAACGTAAAATTACAGATATGCAATACCACATAGTAAATTAGAGGATGTACAGAAATTAGTGTACTCCATTAGAGTGATACAAATTGTTAATTGTTGAAAATAAAATCATATCACTCTATATTGAATCCATTTACCGGCAAACGCTTTTGTAAAGCTGATAGTTTTTGTTTACTTTACTTTTTTGTTATCTTTCTAAGAACGAGCTGCGGCACACATGAAATATAATACGGTCAGTCGTCGACACGTCTGCCTGCCGATGAGGGGCGGGGCCTGTGTTACATTGAGCCACGCCAACATTGCTTGAAACTAGCGAACTTTGGGGACAATTTGCAAATCTATTTTTCGATATTTATGAAAACACCTTGCATTTATCGAATACAGAGATGAGTAAAAATCAAGCACTAACACGTTTTTTTAAAAAAAATTATTTTACCTTCTCATTTTGGCAATAATTTTTTTTTTGTTTTTGAACAAACAACGTTTTGCCGTGATAAAGGTTGTTTTTTTACTAATTTTGATGCCCAATACGTTAAGATAGCCTAACAATGAAGGCCGTAATTCAGTTCCAAAGTTGAGGCGACTGAGCGTTTCGCCTTAAGAAAAGTTCTTTAAGATGATCAGTGTCAATATTTGCATAGCCCTGAAACGAGATCTAGTTAGATAAGGGAAAAAAATAAAAAGTTCATAAATGCAAAAAACAAATTGTCTTCATGACGACGTTATCATCACGTTCATCAAACTACCAAAAATGCACGAATGAACTTTGCATATTATCCAAAAACATGGGTGCGCACGGGAATCCAGTTGGGAAAGAGGACACCCAAAAGATTCTTCGGCGACCCGCCAGACTTGCAGTCGTCGGAGCAATTGTTGATTCCGGCCTCCAGGTGCGCGGACGGCGGCGGCGGCGGAGCATGCATCAGGTTGTATCGATGCGGCGTGTGCGTGGTGCGGGATGCACGGATGGGGTCTTCGCATGGCGCAGGTCCGTCACAGAGCTTGGTGCTCGTCGGCGAGCCGCTCGCTTGTGCGGCACAGTCCGGGCGAGAAAGCCAGCGAGTGCGGCGGTCCACACCTCTAACACTTCCTACGAACTACTCACTCTGTCACCGGTCCTTCACTTAGACACATCCTCACATATAACACACGTACACGTCCTTCCGGGGAGCTGCAGCCCCGTGTCGTACAACTGTCGAACGACATCAAAACTGACGAGAGCGCGTCCGTCTTTCTGCTGCTAACGCCAATCTATTATACAAGTTTTCACGTTTTAATAAAACGTCTTTTGGTCTCTTTTGCATACTCTCCGAGTGCTCTATTTAGTGTTCTTTCTCAGTCGACGGAACTCGGCCGACCACCAAGGTAAAATCCAAGCAATTTTTATCAATCACTCGCAGACCGCCACGTTATTGTTTCCGAAACGCACTCAATCAAACCGAAGATCCAAATCAAATCCGCGTTTGACGTTCCTTTTAGTACAAAAACAAAGTAACTTATATTTTTACGAGGGTATTGTATCATAAGAAGTAAACCGACGAGTTTATATAGTGTTGTCAGTTTTTAAGTTTTTTGTTTTTTGGCGTTTTTGAAGGCAAAGACGACGCGTCTTGTCCAAGAATTAACGACAATCATTGATCACTAAGTGTAAGTAAAGTAAGTTTGTTGTACGTGTGATAGACGCCTAGATTATTATCTAATTACTGGAGAGTTACTCCAAGAGTTTCTTGACCTGTGAGATCGCTCCTCGCTGTCCTGTCAGTTGACGGCCAGCGCGTTGCCACCACGTATATACACACACCGTCCTCAAGACCGACTCTCCGAGACGAGCTTTATCGTAATTTATTACATATTTATTAATAAGAGACAACTAGCTAGGTAATTCGAAGGGCCCAGTGCAATATTTTTAGGAACGCGCGTCGTTCTCAACTCGCAACAAAGTCAATATTATTCCTCACACACTGCATGTTGTATTGTAAAATTTTAATCAATCGTCACTATTCGATGTTCGTGGTGTTTGTGTCTTAGACAATCATTTTCTGTGTATATACATACAAGAACAACTCTACCGAAAGTTTTTCGCACTCGACACATCACACTCACCTTCCTACGCGTTTCAATTATATTCGAACATATCCTCACTGTTCGGTGCAGACAATCGGTTGTTGTTATTGTTGTTGTTTTTCTCTCATCGAGTGCCGAGTCCCATTCGATTTCGGCGTGAAGGTTGTGTGCAACACGTTCAGTATTATCTTCAAATAGCAATTCTCGAATCAGAGACGTCTCATATCAATCATCCAGTTGTACTCGTTAACAATATAATTCGTGTGAAATACATATCTATAGGTTAATTATATATTTAAAGCAAAAATAGTATATTTTATCTAAAACAAAGTTTATATATCGCTCAGTTATCGATTGTAATCAAAGTATTTATAGTTGAGATATTTATATACTTTAGCGAAATTAGTTCAAGGGTGAAAACAAACCGAGACAATCGTGCAATATTAGCAAAGGATACCAAATATCAATTACAAACGACAATCGGACTTATAAGGTTAGGTGAAAATAATAAGAAGACAATCTCGTTTTCGCGTTTACCCGCGTCGATCGTGATAAGAAAGTAGTGTAGGTAGAAAAATTGCAGCAAAAATTTCTCAACCATCACCACGACGTACTTCCTGAACGCCCCCGGCCAATTCCCTTACGTAGTGCCCCTGTGTCCTGTCGTGCCCTGTCCCGAAATCACAGCGCCGCCGACTGCGTACGCCCCATCCCCGGTGCCCTGTCCTTGCGGCCAATGTGCCCCACCGCACATGTACAGTAACCAACTGGCCGCCCCGAGTACTCTCATCGTCAACCGATACACCGAGATCAACTATTTCGACAATCCACCGGCCGCCAACACCGAAAAGTACATCTACGACATGGTAAGAACGCTTTTTTCATGTGTCTTCTTGTGTTTTGTTGTTCCGACCGCAACGGACAGTTTGCAGTTGCTTGCAATGGCTACTGGTCACTCTTTTATTGACTGTAAAATTCTATTAGCTGTAAATGTTTACTCTACACTGAACGGGCAATATAGCCCTCCGACACCGGACAAGAGTTTCAACCTTATCGCACTATAAAAAATACTCGCGTAGGCGTTCGCTGTTATTATTCCACAAATGTTGCAATTGCAATTTGGCATGGTACGAATACGTAATCTCTATTATTAAAACTAGGAAAAAGGATAATGCACAAAATTCTGTACCAAACCAATTACGTAATTGAAAAAGTTGTGTTATTTGCAGACTATGACGCGTGCACGAGCTTTTCAGATTTTCGAGGTTAGCTTGCAGGAAAATGAATTGAAATATCACTAACTTGACAGTCAGGTATGATCAATAATCTGGCCTACAAATGATTTCCGTCAAGGACTTGAACAATTTTGTGGATCGCATGGTATGATAATTACATGTCTAAAATGTAAAGTAAAGTGTCTATTGACTTAAAGTTGGCGTTGCTTATAAATGCTAAAACTTCTTTAATACGCACGTTAAACTGGAGGTTGAAACAATTTGTGTTCTCAATGTGTTTAATAATAAAAAATTTCTTCATTCACTTTCTATTCTGTAGAAGGCACCACTAATAGGCTAGACAAAGAATGGAACTTTTATTTAATAATTGCAATCAACGAATCCCTTCTGCACTTATTCAGAACTATTTTATAAAACGAAGCCAGATTATAAAATCAGATTATAAATCAGTTGATTTTATAAAACATCAACCAATCAAATGATCTAGGGTTTTACATCATGCAGAAATATTTTGGTCCACTTATGACATAACATTTCTGTTAAGGCCGATAAGCAGGTCGTTCATTTCTTAAACCACACGTATCAAGCAACAAATTGTTCCCGCAGTTTGCTTTATAAAAATCAACTGATTAGACATTTTTCTCCAGGCCCACGTGATCACAAGACATCCATAGCACTCTTTTTGTTTCTCGCACAAGTTTTTTTTTGATGAAGCTAAAAATTTAGCCAATTTGGTATTTAAAGTGAAGTTCACAATTCAGACGAGAATGGTGTTTTAATATAATCCATTTATTATAGATATAGTTCCTAATTGATTTATTAGCAACTGATTTAATAATACATAGTTCAATGCCAGCAGACTGGTGTATAATGAGACAGACAATTGTAATTAACACTATGTAATTAACAACATAATACATCAATTGGCTATTTACTCACATGTTTTACGAAGTGTCTTAGACCCAAATAATTCAAGAATTTTTTTCTTCAAATACTTGCAGTTTTTATCTAAGAGTATTTTGTCATGAGGTCTTGACTTTGCTGTTTCCAGATAAATAATGCCGCCACTTCTCTGTTTGGCCCAAAGTTATTGGGTTCTCCGGTTGTCAGGTTCTTAAAGTGTGCTTTTAGTGTTCTCAGTGGTTCAGTAGTGCTTGAGATCGTTAGCTGAATGACTATGCAAAATTGGGTGCTTTCCTCAAAGATAGACCAAACGTAATCAATTAGGTGGCTGTAGAAAAAGCATAGTACTGCACTCGTGTGATATGACTTTTATTAATTCGGTTAAATTAATTCATTAATTAAAGAATTCAATATGGTTTTAACTTACATTAGTTATTGGTTGAAGAGGCGATGAGCCTCAGCAGTCTATTTGGGATAGAGGAGTGAAACAGTGTCCTTTCCTTATCTACAAGTATGACATGCTGTCATGGAAAGTCTCTTGCAAATTACTTATCCTAAACTACAAACAAACGAAATTGCATCTCTTCACGATATAGGGTTAAATATAGCGCTACGGATATAGTGATATATGGAAAATAAAAAACCTGCTTATCGAGAATAATGCGCGGCACTCTTTGTTTGTTGTCGGCCAAACTTTGTATAACACGTGTACTATTTTGCCCCTATTTATTTTATTTTCCCTATATTAGTTTTGATAACAGAAATTTTCTCATATATGTACATCTTAGGATTTCCGTGGAATTTTAGGGTCTTGTAATTCAAGAATCTAGGTATTTATCAGCATTTCAATGTGGGCTTCTTGGAACCTCAGATTCTCAGGATTTCTGGAGCTTAAACTGAGAATCTCAATATGTATACCTTACAACATAATCTCAAGATTTTAAAATGTCAAGACTTCAGACTCAGAGCAACTCAGACGTTATCACAGCACATTCAGATCTCAAAATATTGAGTTCAAAACGTCATCAAATCAGAACATGATAACGTAATTCCCCAGGCATCTCCAGAATCTCTTGATCGAAGTGTATTAACATCTAAAGAACTCGGAACCTATCTCAGGGTCACAGAACCTTGATGGAATCTCTAGCTATCGGGCTATCGGTGTCTCAAAAGTTCAAAATCTCTAGTTCGCAGGATCCCAGTAGCTCGAAATTTCAAAGATTTCAAATGTCAGAATCAACATCTTAGGAATTTTAAGAACTCAAATTTTTTTTCGGGAAAATAAGATCTTGTTATTTTCGTTTTTGCTTTTCTTATCTTGTCTGTTGCTTTACGCTTTCATGAAGATCTAGATAATACATAGATAATAAAATACATTTTCATCTGCCAGGTTCTCAACATTAGCCTTTCTTTTCAAATTATTCCTTCTTCAGGTTGTCAGACTCTCTTCAGGATCTCAAATTCTCAGGTTTGCAGGTTGTGAAATTTATTTTCAGTTTTTCAGGTTCTTATATTTTAGAAACTTGTTTTCATGTTTTCAGGGTCTTAAGATTTTTACGTTTTTATGCTGCTCGGAAAACCTGGAAAAGTCAGGGAATTTAAAATTGTTCAGGGAAAAGTCTGGGAAATTATCATTTTTAGTTAATAGTCAGGAAATTTAACTTTTTTTTGAAAAAAAATTAAATCAATATTGAGAACATTGGGCTCCCGCGGGCACACCGCACATGGAAAATAAGCCACAGGAGTGTTCAATCCTAAACTTAGGAAGTCGAATAAATGCATCCTAAATGTAATAATACAATGCCTAAAATTTATTTTGTCTTTCCTTATACTGAAATTACTCCATAGTTCGGGAATTTTGATGTGTAACATCTTTAGCCACGACATGGGAGTAAAACCGATTAGAATGTTGTCACGTAAAACGGCATCACGCCTCTTTTCCACCGCGCTCTTTCCTCGCATGTGTGTGCGAGGAGCGCGTGTCTTAAGTAATTTCCGAAACTTCTACTTATCCGGTTTCAATTTTTTTTTTACCAATATTTAGAATGGACCTTCAGGGTGGACACATATTATCCCGTTAAAATAAAAGGGCTTTTTGTGGAGATCACGTTTGCAAAGTAAGTCGATGAAAAAATTCTTGAGCGAGTCGGTTTTTTCGAACGCTGCCTTAACGATAAGAGATACATATACGAATGCTTTCTATAGAAAATTTCTAGAGCTTTAAAAGTCCTATGTTAAGGTCAATTCGCAAATTATTGATAAAATATGCCTATTCCTGTGTGAAAACTAAAGCGTGCGTGCGTGAGAATCCGAATCTCTGAAATATTCTTTTATTGTGTTCAAAAGGACATTGTTTGAAGTGCTTAAAGATTTTAAATCAGTGACGATCAATCCTTTCATTGATATCGTCGAATACACCTTCAACAGCTACTATTACAGAAATCACAGAAAATACTGTAACTCCATTGTAAAAAAGTCTATATGTATTAAAAATATTTATTTTTCTTATATTTATATTCTGTATATATATTATTATAATAAGAATAATAAAAAATAGTAATTTATTTCATTAGTAGCAAAAGCGAGGCTTTTCGTGGGAAGTCTGTAGGTATGACAAATACAGATGAGCCACGAAAAGCCACTTTCCTCCGAATAAAAGATGTTTTCTTTAAACGCCGAAAATCGTTTTTCTGACGGTTGAAGAAAAAAATTATTAATTTATTGTTTTAACGAAACTGTTTTTATTAATTTTACTCCAATATTTATTTATCAATCAACTATCAATTTAGATGTTTCACATCTGCCGGGCGTCCTGTGACGGCTTAATTTTTTTTAGACCTGTCTCAGAATATTTATTTTATTTTTTAATACATGAAATATTTTATTTAAAGGTTAGGTATTTTTTAATAAAAATTAACTTGACAAAAGGCCTGGAAAAATCTGGAAAAGAGTAATGGAAGACAGGGAAAAGTCAGGGAATTTGAAATGTAACAATCGCTGAGCACCCTGTCACAACTTGGGTTTTTCAGTTTTCCAGCTTGTCAATTTCATTTTCATTGGGAAGAAAAATTAATAAATTCCTTTCTCATTTCAATTCAGAAAATAGTTGTCAGTTTTGAACAACTTTATGAACTGAGAGCCATGAAGAATTCCTAAGATAAGTCAATGAGAATAGGCGGAATTGGGAAACTGAGCAACTGAGTCACTGAACTGAAGTGAAGTTTATTAACACTGAAGGATAGATATAAGATAACTGAGCAGCTGAGACACTGAGAAAGTGACTCACCTTTGGGACCGAGAAACTAAGACACTCAAGTTCTGAGAAACAGGGGAAATTTAAAATACAAAACGTTAAATCTGGGAATTGAGAAGCTGAGAAGTTGAATTACTGTGTAAATGAGGAATTGAGAAATTTAAAAACCTAGAAGTGTTACTAAACTTAGGAGACATTGTAAAACTGAAATACTGAGGAGCTGAGAGAATGAGAAAGTGACAATCTTTGGGACTGAGAAAATAAGACACTCAGACACTGAGAAACGCGAAAAATTTAAATTGCGGAACTGAAGGGCTGGAATGCTGAGAAAATGAGGTATTGAGAAGTGTTAATAAACTTAAGTATCGAAACTGAGAGATTGCAAAACTGATAGACTGAGCAGCTGAGATAGTGATTAACTTTGATAATCAAGTCCTGAGAACCAGGGAAACTTAAAAATACGCAACTCAAGGGCTAAATCTGGGAATTGAGAAGTTGAATCACTGAGAAAATGAGGAATCGAGAAATTTAATAACCTAGAAGTGTTACCAAACTCATGAGTACAGAAACAGATATTGCAAGACTGAAATACTGAGAAGCTGAAACAGTTAGAAGGTAACTGACTTTGGAACTGAGCAACTGACACTCAAGTTCTGAGAAACAGGGGAACTTAAAAATGCGAAACTCAAGGGCTAAATCTGGGCATTGAGAAGCTGAATCACTGAGAAAATGAGAAATTGAGAAACTGAGAAATTGTAACATTGAGTAAGTAAACTTGAGAAATCTTATAGTTATAGAAGTAGAGAAACTGAGACATTGTGAAAGTATAATACTGAGCTGCTGAGAGAATGAGAAAGTTACTCACTTCGGGAATGAGAAACTATGATATTCAAGTTCTGAGAAACAGGGGAAATTTAAAATAGGAAACTGAAGCGTAAAATTTGGCAATTGAGAAGCTGAGAAGTTGAATTACTCAGTAAATGAGGAATTGAGAAATTGAGAAGTGTTAGTAAACTTAAGTATAGAAACTGAGAGATTGTAAATCTGATAGACTGAGCAGCTGAGACAGTGAGAAAGTGATTAACTTTGATAATCAAGTCCTGAGAAACAGGGGAACTTAAAAATGCGAAACTGAAGGGAAAAGCCGAATCACTGAGAAACTGACAAAACTACTGAGAAATTGTAACATAGTGTAAGTAAACTTGAGAAATCTTATACTTGTAGAAGTAGAGAAATTGAGACATTGTAAAACTACAATACTGAGCAGCTGAGGGAATGACAAAGTGGCTAACTTTGGGACTAAGAAACTAAAGACACTCAGGTACTGAGAATCGAGAGAACGTCTAGATGCGAAACTGAAGAGCTGCATCAGTGTGAATTGAAAAACTGAGAAGCTGAGTCACCAAGAAAATGAGAAATTGAAAAACTGAAAAAACTACTGAGTAACTGAGACTAGTAGCTAAGCCCCTCATATTCTGAGAAAGGAACTAAAAAACTAACTGCCTGATTTCATGTTTTGTGTTTCGACTGGTCTTAAACTTCGGTTGCTATGGAGACGCCTTATCTAAAGACCAGGCAGTAAGAAACAATTTCATGTTTCATTTCACATGAAATTGAGCCTTACTGGCATAAGACGTTTCCATAGCAACCGGCACTTGCGACCAGTCGCAAATCAACATGAAATCGGGCTGTGAGACATAAAGTAACTTAAACTTTAGAAATGCGATACTGAAAAACTTGTGTCAATGGGACAATGAGTAAATAAGTATTTAAAAACTGAGGAGCTGAGTCACCGAGAAAATAAGGAATAGGGAAGTTGATAAACTGAGAAAAGCGCTGTGAAACTCAAGAATTGGGAAGCTGAAACATTGAAAAACTGAGCAACTTTAGGACTCTGGAACTAAAACACACGAATACTGAGAAGAAAAGGAAGTTTTAGATTTTAGGAACAAGAAAAGTAATTCTATTTAATGCGAAACCGATGGGATGAAAAAATTAGTAGCTGGGTTATTGAAACACTGAGAAACAAATGAAGTCTCAGCAGAGGAGTCAGTGAAAAAAAAAAGAATGCTTTGGGAAATTCAGAAACTAATTCAAGAACATTAAGACTGAAAAGTTGAGAAACTGAGACATTGTGGTCACTGAGAAAATGAAAGGCTGAGAAAAATTTAAATCTTAGAAATGCGATTATGAGTGGCTGAGTAACTGAGAAAGGAATGAGGAAATTGTGAGAAGCTGAGTCATTGAGAAAATTAGAAATTGAGACGATGAGCAACTTTGGGATGCGGGAACTAAATAAATAAATAATGACTTTATTAAGGGGCGAAGTCTAGCACAATGCTACTCAACTTAATCCCAAAAACAAAGATGGGGCAACTAATAGGAATAGAATTATTAAAAGCGGAGATCTGAAAGTTCAACCATTTTCCCACTCCAACTCTCCGCATATGTGCCAATTGAGAACGCTATATGAAGCATCTATGAGGAAGAGCAGTTGAAACGTATATTGTGGAACAACTGTGTTTTGACCGCCAAATTGGCGACTGAGCTGTTGCTGAACGTGGAGCGTAGCCCACGCGGGTTTGTCTAGTAATATATTACGGGCCAGAAAGTTGGCCTTGAAGAAAGCGTCAGGGATATAGTGATATCGAACAAATAAACCACTGCAAAATAAAAAACCTGCTCTCCGATTTGTACACGTGCTATTCAAAGATCGGCCGCCAACAATCAAAGAATGCCGCCGCTTGATTGTCGATGAGCAGGTTTTTTATTTTGCACTCGTTTATTTGTTCTATATCACTATTTCCCGGACGCTTTCTATACCTCGGCTTTTATATAACGCACGCCAGGACATCTAGCCGAAAGTCGCCTTGCGCTCGAGGAACAGCCGCTTTTGTGGCCGTCCCACTTTTAGTGGTCGGGGCGGGCTGCTACGCGCAGGCCACAAAAGCGGCTGTTTCTGGAGTGCTATTAGGCCGGGAACACCGACTCCGGACTATGGGATGCTGATGAATGAATGAATGTTTCTTCAATTATTTCTAGCCACTATTGACCAAAGAATTTTTAATCGCGATTAAATTTCCTACACTAGATTTCCCATCGAAGTGCAACTTTAAAACACCTCGGATAAAAATGCATCAAACCGTGACTCATTCCTGCCTAGGTGTAATTTACAATCCCACTGTGTAACCATAACGTAGATAACATTCTCACAAGCGTAACACCGTGTGTGCTATTGACCGTCTGTTTTCACACAACGTCTGCTTAACAGCTTCAAATTATTCAAAGCTCTCCCCAATAAAGGCAAAACTTTTCATTGACAATCTCACGTTCAGTTCTTTTTCAAGGGCTAGAGATCTCTGATAAAGTTTTATAATTTTAGAGAACCGGATAATCTTATTGTTATAATTAAAATGTTCCGGTTTAATTATTTTACAATGACGCAAGCCACGCCATGGGCTATCTAGATTAACATTATATTCCAGCAACCTTCCGTTTATCTTCCCCCATCTCGCACGTCTTCCACTACGCCACTGTTCTCGCGTGTCCGCATTCGTTTTGGATTTATCTTTCCACATGAAGAAAAATTTTTGATCGGCGATTATACAGCGGTAATTATCCGCGTCATGTGAAGAAGTTAAATATTTGGTCGATGGGCTTTGTGCTACACCGGCCTAAAATATTTACCGGCTGTAGAAGTAATTGTTTGATTAAACAAAACATCGTTAATGGTTGCGATAACGTGATTTGATTGCGGTGGCGGTTCCAAGGTTTTTGTTCTACTTCCAGGATGTATGTGTTGGATTATATTATCAGTAGTCACTGTTTTTTGAATGGGATTTAATGCAGTTGCATTTGTGGTGAAGGTGTATGTTGACTTTTTCACTAATGATTTCTCCGTCCATGGTGACAATGACAATACTGACAAGCAGTGGTTGAAATATTTAAAACGAGACTCCTCCACATTGAGGTTAGCACGCATTAAAGAGTGAGTATTTACAGTTTCGCTTGTGCAAAGTCATCCTTTGAGGAAAGGGCAATTGAGTGTTTAATTTTTCCTTCGGTCGAAAATGAGTCGCCAACATCCTTCAGACATTCCATTCGGGGCCGTCCAAGCTCGCCGTGATGGAAAAGCTCAGAGCCAATAATCCGAGGAACAGACGGTCTTCAAACCTGTAAAAGCCGCACAGAAATAATGGAATTTATATTATTAGAGAAACCGCTCGTTTTTCTGTTCCGACATTGCCGTTTTCTCGCCTTTGGTCGTCGGTTCGAGGTAATTGATTGATCCTCTCAGGTGACCGAACTGGGATTTCTGAGTGCCAGAAGTTGATACAATATAATTCGCAATTCTGGTTTGAACGCGTGTAGGTTTTAACGGCGTCCGATTTAACAATGACGAAACCGGTCCCCAAATAACCGATATTGTATATGTTAGGCACACTATATTCGGTGGGTGAACCATTTTTTAATGTTTAGGCAATAACTGTCCGCATTGTTTGCGATTAATAATGTTGTTCGGAATACATATTAGATTTTGTTTGGGTGCCCCTGTTTAAATTATGAGCTGGGGCTCCAATGACCTACAGCGAAATAATTTGCATGGTGAATGGCAACGATTGATACAGAGGCTAGAGAGACCGCATTATTCCAGAAAAAAACTTTGTAGATCTGTGAATAGTATAAAACTAAATCACGATAAAAAGGGTGATTAATCACGTCCTAATTAGCTAATCGAAATACCTGAATGCATTCAAAACCCACAATGTTGAAAAAAATTTCAACTGGCGCTGCTGCAGAGAATCAAGGGAGATGAGCAAGTAAATTTAAATCGCCCGTCCATCAAAACAAATTAACGTTGAAATTCCATCTGGAATATTCACAAAGACTCGTAAACCTAGCTAATAGTGTCAGTCGCGAGGAAAATTAAATTACGGAGAGGGAAAAACAATAGAAGGAGTATTTTTCTTCATTGGTCACTCCACCAACACAATTTCCTCAAGCACTTACCTTGGGAATTATTTAGTTGGGTTGGAACGGGTCCAAAACTTTCCGGATTAACGGCTGTCACGGCTGTGGCTATTATTCACGAAGGATTCTTAGTAGGTAACGAGGATTGCTAAAACTGCGACGTGTCTTTGGATGAGGAAAGTTGCAAACAAGTGGTATACCAATGAATGAATCCATGGATATTTCAGATTGATGCTATTTTGCAATTTCATTAATATATTTGATTTGTTTTGTTATGCCAATTTGATACTTCGTCCAGTGATTTGATAAATTTAATTTATAATTTAATTCATAATAGTAGATTATATTACAAGTGACAGAAATGGTTCATTGTCAGCGAGTGACATCTTTGAATCACGAGTGCGATAGCACGAGTGATACACATCTCACGAGCTTACAATGTCATTTCGGTCACGTGTAAGATACGACGTTTTATGCCCGACGTGTAATTTCTTTTAGAAGTTAAAAATCAAAAAATTAATGAAAGTGTCAAAATGACGTTTCAAAAAATTATTCATGTCTTACCATTGTGTAACCATAATAATTCACCCCTTTTTATCATTAGGTATATCACTTGTGAGAGAAATACTCCATTATACCTTCCTTTTGCGCGGCAAAAATAGTCATCTAGATAGTTAGTCGGGTATAAAATTATTTGTTGAACTGAATTTTCGCCAATTTGTAATTTTCTTAATTTGATATTTGTATACGTACATATATTTTGGAAGAATTTAATAAATCTCACAATATCTAATATTCCTGTTGTTCTGATTGTTTTTTACCTGTATATTTCACATAATTTGTCAAACCTTTATAATTTGACACTAAGTTTTTTGGCGAATTTGATATTTTATTACTTATTTCGTAAATTTAGTAAATTGTAATTTGAGATTTTGCTATAACGTTTTGCTATTTCGCTGATTTGCAATTTGATATACAGTGGAAACCCGTTAATCCGGATCAGTCAAAACCCACTCGATCCGAATGACTTAACTCACTCCCTGTTGTGTTTACCGATACTTTAATTTTTAAATCTTCTGGATGATCATCAGACTACAGTGACGAAAGAGAGAAAAGGGAACAAAAAATTAAATAGATCAACGAAACAAAAGAGATTAAAGGGGCCATTCATTAATTACGATTAGGATTATTTTGGCCATTTTTGACGCCGTCCTACCCCATGTAAGGACACATTTAAGATTTTGAAAACGTAATAAATCATAAGAAATTTTAACATGAAAATATGGACGACTATCAACGACGTCTGCCGGCATGTGTCTGCCCAATTTTAAGTGATGGGTAGAGCTAGGAAGGGCGCTTCTCGAATGACGAAACAACAGCAATTTCCCTTTATATTTAGGGTTTTCCGTTTGTGGGCTTTTTCGGGTTTTCAATCTTCCACATTCTGGGTTTTCAGGTGCTGGTATTCTCAGGTTTTAATTTTTTCAGGCTCCCAGGTTCCTCTCAAGTTTTCATCATCTCAGCCTCTCAGATTTTCATGATCATAAACGATATATACAGGGTCATCAAATAAAAACAATTTAGCATCACCAAATAAAAAAATAAAAATCAAAACAAGTAACCGAGAAAGGAGTAAAACATCTTTTCTATTTCGAAGATGTCCCAGATTGAGACATTGTAAAATTAAGATACTGAGAAATTGATAGATTGAGAAGTTGAGAAATTGAGAAATCCAGACATCGAGAAATTAAAAAAAAATAGATATTGAGAAATTGAATATTGACAAGTTGAGAAATTGAGACATTGAGCTATTGAGAAATTGAGAAATTTAGAGATCGAGAAATCGAAAAATTGAGAAATTGGGAGATTGAGATATTGAGAGATTTAGAGATTGAGACATTAAGAGATTCTGAAAAATTGAGAAGTTCAGAAATCGAAAAATCAAGAAATTGAGACATTGAGCTACTGAGAAATTGAGAAATCCAGACATCGAGAAGTGAGAGATTGAGAGATTGAAAAATTAAGATAGTATCCAGAAATTGAGACAATGAGCTACTGAGCTACAATGAGATTGGAAGATTGAGAAATTAGAAATATAAGATATTGAGAAATTGATAGATTGACACGTTGAGAAATTGAGACTTTGAGCTACTGAGAAATTTAGAAATTTAGACATCGTGAAATCGCGACATCGAGACATCGAGAGATAGACAAATCGAAAAATTGAGAGTTTGAGGGACTGAGAAATTGGGAAATTTAGAAATCGTGAAATCGCGACATCGAGACATCGAGTGATCGACAAATCCAAAAATTGAGAGATTGAGATTCTGAGAAATTGAGAAGTTCAGAAATCGAGAAAGTGAGAGATTGAGCTACTGAGAAATTGTGTAATCCAGACTGCGAGACATCGAGAAATCGAGAAATGCACAGATTGAGACATTGATAAATTGCGACATTGAAAGATCGACAAATCGAAAAATTGAGAGATTGGGAGATTGAGGGATTGAGATATTGAGAGATTAAGATATTGAGATTCTGAGAAACTGAGAAGTTCAGAAATCGAGAGATTAAAAAATTGAGACATTGAGCTACTGAGAAATTGAGAAATCCAGACATCGAGAAATGAGAGATTGAGAAATTGAGTGATCAGAGATTGAGAGGTTGAGAGATTGAAAAATTTAGATAGTATTGAGCTACTGAGTTACAATGAGATTGTGAGATTGAGAAATTAAAAAAATAAGATATTGAGAAATTTAGAAATCGGAAATCGCGACATCGAGAGATCGACAAATCGAAAAATTGAGAAATTGAGGGATTGAGATATTGAGAAATTAAGAGATTGAGAGGTTGAGGGATTGAGGGATTGAGAGATTGAGACATTGCGCTACTGAGAAATTGAGAAATTTAGAAATTGTGAAATCTAGTGAAATCGAGCGACATCGAGTGATCGACAAATCGAAAAATTGAGAAATTGGGAGATTGAGAGACTAAGAGATTGAGATTCTGAGAAATTGAGAAAGTAAGAAAGTGAGAGATTGAGCTACTGAGAAACTGAGTAATCCAGACCGCGAGACACCGAGAAATGCAGAGATTGAGACATCGAGACATCGGGAAATCGAGAAATTGCGACATTGAAAGATAGGGCGACCCAGAAATTGAGAGATTGGGATATTGAGAAATTAAAAAATTAAGATATTGAGAAATTGATTGATTGGCAATTTGAGAAATTGAGACATTGAGCTACTGAGACATTGAGAAATTTAGAAATCGAGAAATCGCGACATCGAGAGATCGACAAATAGAAGAATTGAGAAATGGGGAGATTGAGATATTGAGAGACTGAGAGATTAAGAGATTGAGACATTGAGCTACTGAGAAATTCAGAAATCGTGGAATCTAGTGAAATCGAGCGTCATCGGGTGATCGACAAATCGAAAAATTGAGAGATTGGGAGAGAGATTGAGGGATTGCGAGATTAAGAGATTGAGACATTGAGCTATTGAGGAATTGAGAAATTTAGAAATCGTGAAATCTAGTGAAATCGAGTGATCGACAAATCGAAAAATTGAGAGTTTGAGGGACGGAGAAATTGGGTAATCCAGACCGCGAGACATCGAGAAATGCAGAGATTGAGACATCGAGACATCGGGAAATCGAGAAATTCCGACATTGAAAGATTGGGCGACTCATAAATTGAGAGATTGGGATATTGAGAAATTAAAAAAATTAAGATATTGAGAAATTGATTGATTGACAAGTTGAGAAATTGAGACATTGAGCTACTGAGAAATTGAGAAACTTAGAAATCGTGAAATCTAGTGAAATCGAGCGACATCGAGTGATCGACAAATCGAAAAATTGAGAGATTGGGAGATTGAGATACTGAGAAATTGAGAAGTTTAGAAATCGAGAAAGTAAGAAAGTGAGAGATTGAGCTACTGAGAAATTTGAGTAATCCAGACCGCGAGACATCGAGAAATGCAGAGATTGAGACATCGAGACATCGGGAAATCGAGAAATTCCGACATTGAAAGATTGGGCGACTCATAAATTGAGAGATTGGGAGATTGAGAAATTAAAAAATTAAGATATTGAGATATTGATTGATTGACAAGTTGAGAAATTGAGACATTGAGAAATTTAGAAATCGAGAAATCGCGACATCGAGAGATCGACAAATCGAATAATTGAGAAATTGGGAGATTGAGATATTGAGATATTGAGATATTGAGAGACTGAGAGATTGAGGGATTGACAGATTAAGAGATTGAGACATTGAGCTACTGAGAAATTGAGAAATTTAGAGATCGTGAAATCTAGTGAAATCGAGCGACATCGAGTGATCGACAAATCGAAAAATTGAGAGATTGGGAGATTGAGAGATTAAGAGATTGAGATTCTGAGAAATTGAGAAGTTTAGAAATCGAGAAAGTAAGAAAGTGAGAGATTGAGCTACTGAGAAATTTGAGTAATCCAGACCGCGAGACATCGAGAACTGCAGAGATTGAGACATCGGGAAATCGAGAAATTCCGACATTGAAAGATTGGGCGACTCATAAATTGAGAGATTGGGAGATTGAGAAATTAAAAAATTGAGGCATTGAGAAATTTAGAAATCGAGAAATCGCGACATCGAGAGATCGACAAATCGAATAATTGAGAAATTGGGAGATTGAGATATTGAGAGATTGAGATATTGAGAGACTGAGAGATTGAGGGATTGACAGATTAAGAGATTGAGATATTGAGCTACTGAGAAATTGAGAAATTTAGAGATCGTGAAATCTAGTGAAATCGAGCGACATCGAGTGATCGACAAATCGAAAAATTGAGAGATTGGGAGATTGATAGATTAAGAGATTGAGCTACTGAGAAATTGAGTAATCCAGACCGCGAGACATCGAGAAATGCAGAGATTGAGACATCGAGACATCGGGAAATCGAGAAATTGCGACATTGAAAGATTGGGCTACTCAGAAATTGAGAGATTGAGACATCGAGACATCGGGAAATCGAGAAATTGCGACATTGAAAGATTGGGCTACTCAGAAATTGAGAGATTGGGATATTGAGAAATTAAAAAAATAAGATATTGAAAAATTGATTGACAACTTGAGAAATTGAGACATTGAGCTACTGAGAAATTGAAAAATTCAGAAATCGAGAGATCGACAAATGGAAAAATTGAGAGATATTGAGAGACTGAGAGATTGGGAGATTGCTAACATCGCGCCAGATGTAATTCTAGTAGTTAAAAAAATAATAATTTTCAAACCATTTTTGTATAGCTGAAATCAATTTTGCCAGATCGAAAATCGGTTGTTTGATTACGAGCCAGATCAATTTAGAGGAATACGGCAACTAATTCTATGGTTTCGCGAGAGAGATAGCTGTGCCAGACCTACCCCATCGCTACCTAACTTCGATAAGAAAGGAAATATCAAAGACCAGACGACTTAAGTGGCTACTGGGACAACAGATAGAGATCAAAATATTAAAGAAGAGACAAAAGACAAATAAAGAAAAGTGACGACAGGTTATAATAAAGAGACCAACCAGACTACAGGGACCAAAGAGATCAAATATACGAAAAATAATTTAGATATAAGACGAAAGAGATAACACAAAGTGAAGAAAGTGCCAAAAGAAACCAAAAAGATCAACAAGACTAAAGGAAATCCAGTCAAAAAAGACTACGGCACAACAGAGTATAAAGAAACTAAATTAACATACTAACAATAGGAGAGGATAAGCGACTAGAGCTACAATAGACGCCAAGGAGATAAAAAAAATTCAGAGACACTGCAAAGTCTTAAAGAGACCATAGAGGTTACAAAGACGATTAGAGGGACTAGGGGGACTAAAAGTAAACTAAAAAGGCCAACAGAAGCAGATAGGTCAAGATTCTAAAAATTAAGTTGATCCATTTTGATTTTGATTTATTTGCTATTTCGTTAATAATATTCGTTGTTTAGATATTTCCTTAAATTTGGAATTTCGTTATGAATTTGATATATGTATCTCTCTTTCGTCGATCTGATATTTTGATTTTCAGTCAATTTGCTATTTTGATATTTCCTTGTTTGGAACGAAGTTCCTTAATGCGGCTTGCGTGGGTTGCTAGAAATCGTTACGTAACGAAAATGCGTTATGCCCCCTCCGTTCGACTGTCAGCAACGTGTTTGTAGTTAATATAAGATTTTGTGATGAAAATCATATTTTTGTACATTAAAGAACTTTTTTGTTGCGCATCAAAGGAAAAAAATATGAGAGTGATGTATATTTTAGAATTATTTCTAGCACTATAGTGAAATAATTAATTTGATGTAAAAGTTATTTAATTGATGGGCGATAAGTTTTCTGATTATTTTTTTTTTAATTAAACCAGATTCAGATTCGAGGGAAATTGAAAATGGAGGTTGTTACATATCTTCAGGCGACTAAATCCTTTCTGTCTGTCTTACTTCAGCGTGCAAAATTGGCAAGATCCAAGTGAAGCAATATTACTTGAATTGAATAAGATGTAGATTTTCTTTTTTCTGTGTTGAACGAGAACATGATAAGTTTTCTAATTTAACGGCTTCAACAACCGGAACTAGTTATTTGTAAGACTACATTCTTTAGAGCTTCATTGAGTCGATCTCCTGATGATGTTGCTGTTTGGACAAGATTTATTCTAATTACAGAATAGCTCGGATTCCGGTCATTCCGGCTCCATCCACCATATCGCCGGAGGCCCCAAATCCTGAAAAATCGCAAGATATTATTTAGGAGGTGTAGTAATCGCGGACACGTGGATTCGTGTCGAACCGATTTTTCTCCCGCAAATCACGTGACCGGCACGTCCCTCGGAAGAAAAGTGTTTTCCCCTTTCCGGGCGGTCGTTGTTTTACTCCGGTGAAATAATTCCGGAGCCGCCCGCCGCATATAAATCACGTCGGTTTTTCTCTGCGAAAATGTCCTCCGAGCTCGGTTAAATATGTTTTTAATATCAGCATAATTTTTCGCGCAGCTTGCCACCCTCTCTGCGCGGAAAGTTTCTGCCTTATTTGCTCTTGTCGTAATTAATTTTTGGCTATTAGAAATATTCCGAAGATGCACGGAGGCCTAATGCTAAGGAAACATTAACGAATTAGAGGGATCGATAGAGCCTTTTAATAACAGTACAATTTTTCGCAGGGTTCGAAACTTCCCGCGCAAACTTTTCATTTCAAAAGTTTCCTCCGGTTTATTTGCTCTTGTCGGTGGGTATATTTAATTATATTCCGGTATTAGAAACACGGCCGTTGCTTCCTATACGTCCTCGTCGACAGGCGCGTAGAGCAATTGGGGTATTCCTGTGTCAGAGTCGGCGTTTAATTAAATCGCTGAAGTCAGCTCGCTAATTTTTCCAGGGATGCGGTCGAGTTTTGGACGTGATGGAATCATAAATCAATCCTTCGGTGCGAGTTAAATTGATCTGTTCTACAGCCGGTACTGTCAAAGAAGGGGCGGAAGGTTAGACAAGCTCAATTTGTTGGAAGAAGATGCAGATGTGTTTGGACACTTGGATTTTCGGCTCACCATTTTCGTGTCACCTGTAAAGAACCAAACTTATTCTGGATTTGATCTGAACACTACTTTTATGTTACACACCTGGAGTTTTTATAAAATAATAAATCAATCATTTTCAAACGCACACGCGTTCTATAAACGAAGGGCTGCCGCGAATAAGGGGGCGAACCGAGTGTGTGTGATATTTGCCGGCGGATCCAAGTGAATTTCTGGATTCCCATCATCGGCCCGTCAGGAGGTATCAACGGAAAGTCAATACCAATCAGGAACCGTTAGACGCTCAATCAAAACCCGGCCTAATCTTCGCCTAAATATTGAACTCCCCTCTCAATAAAGTGCAGCGTGTCTTGGGCGTTTCGCAATAACGGCTTCCTCGAGGATCAGACGGGGTAATCTTGTTATTTTGATTTTGAAAGATGTGGCTATGCGGTATTAGATACAGAGTGTCATGTGCAAGGATTGCCACCTTAAAAGTACTATACTTTCGAAGCATTAAAATAATTCGCTAAATCCCGGACGAGCCCCCAAAATGTAGTGGGATTCTATTGATAGCGATTATTTACTTTAAATTATATAATTAATAGTAATAAGGATTACAGAAGTTACAAAATTTGTTTGAATCGCATTCTATGTAGTCGATCATTTGGCTGCGTGCATCCAGTCCTTTGTTGAACGAGAAGCTGCATGGGCTCCCTTTGTCACGTGGTTTAGATCAAATGTGCAATTGTATCGCCTCGAACGCAAACTCTCTGTTCCCATATTCTTGTGTACGGTGTTCAATTAACATCACAAAAGACAAGGTTGCTCTCACGAGAATAATGCTCGGTGTTCGAGCGCTAAACCATCAAAATCGCCAGAAACCGTAAAATGCGTAGTTTCAGACGAAGACTCCCCTCAAATAATAAACTTAAATGTCCCTGTTGCCCACATTCAAACGTAGAGTTAGTTGCCTACCTAATTGGAAAATTTACACCATTAGTAGACTCCCACACAACAAACAATAGTCCCACGGTAACCGATTTAGTATTAATCAATATAGTGCAAATAGAATTTAATTCGAACTTAATTGACAGCGACTGAATGTTTATGGGCGTATACAAACTTACATAAATAACCCTAAGTGAATTAGGCATTTGTTAATTGAATAATCGAGCTTCTAAATTACCACAAAGATGTAAAGGCAACCGTTGACGAAAATATAATCAGCTAATTAGTCAGTCCGTCATGTTTTCCATTTTCTCCGCATAACTACAAGGAAAATTTATCCAAGAAGAGTCCCGAGCTCCGCTAGTTGCGGAGTTTCACACGATTGTCAAGTCATTAACGCAAAGTTCACGACCACTACCCTCTGGGAACGGACAATTTTTTCTTCGTAATTACCCATTCTTTATGATTTACATGACGCTCCGGGACGAGGTTGTTCCGAGAACCTAGAGGTGTGTTGACGTCTCGTGCGTCGTTTGGAGATTCATGTACTCCTTGAGATTTGTTGAATGTACTCATCCCCGGTTTGATGGATTGTTTATAGCGTTTTTAAGACAAGATTTTTTTTATCGCTGCTTGTTATGACGACATTGACTGAAGCGGCCGAAAACAAACACAGGAGCACTTCATCTTTCAACGCGTCATTAGAGTGTGGAGGGAGGATGCAGTAGCGGATCTTGTTTTAATTTTGAGTAAAAGGTTCGATTCGAGGTTTGCAGGGTCGTTATGAGGAAACTAAGGGTAGAAATTCAATTATACCTCTGCTTTTGAATTGTATATAATGTATACCACAGTCTTTGAGTACTTTAGGTGTCGTCCATTAATCACGTGAGGTTTTTAGACCGCTTTTTTACACCCTGGTGATACGTCGTGAGGTTATGAACTTCCATCGAAATATCGAATATCAAATTGGCGAAATAAAAAACATGAAGTTAACGTAGTAGCGAAACATGAAAGTAATAAAGTATTAAATTTAACAAAAGGGAAAACATGACAATATCACAACACTAATCAGATTGACAAAGCATCAAACCTTCTAATCAACAAAATATCAAATTATATCAAAATATCAAATCAATTAAAGAAAAGAATATCATAATGGGGAAATTTTAAATTGCCTTTCACTTTTGTTTCATCCATACTCCATGCTAATAAATGAAAAAATAAGTATTATTGTAAATAATCACTGTGGATGTGTGCAACAACAAGAAGTAAAATATTACAACAATGAAATATCAAAATATCGTCGTATATAAAATGTTGTTTCTAAGCCACATTTTTTTTACATCTGATTTGTCTTACAAATAAATAAAATTTGCAAGACCTGGAGCTGAAATATAGTAAACTGGATCAAGTTTATAATTGTCATAACACATTTTTCTAAAATTTTCAAAAGAATTGTGTCCAATTTTAAATACAAGTTGTGATAATCTTTGAAATTTTTTTGCATGATTTAATTGTTGTTTATCTATTCCTTTTCCATTTAATTTAGAGTACCAATCGTCTAAATTTTCTGGTAATCCATTATGAAACATTTTTTCATATTTATCTACCCACTCATATGGATAAAGACCTTTTTGCAAAACTAAATGTAAATCTTCTTTCTCAAATTCCTTTAAAATATTTGTAGGTTTTAATAATACTTTATCACATATCTTACAGTTCGCAGATATTTTTAAAATGTGATTTTCAATCGGATTAAATTTTACATTACTAATTTCCTGAACAGATTTACAACATGAACAATAACAATCATTAATATTTGCTAAATTTTTAACTGCCTTATCTAAGCTTGTACTAATAAATCTAAATTCAACAGTAATATTTCTTAAGGGGAAACGCTCAGTCGCCTCAACTTTTGAACCGAATTACGGCTTTCATTGTTAGGCTATCTTAACGTATTGGGCATCAAAATTAGTAAAAAAAACCTTCATCACGGCAAAACGTTGTTTGTTCAGAAAAAAAATTGAGAAGCCAAGAATTTTTTTTTTTTTTTTTAACAAACGTGTTGGTGCTTGATTTTTACTGATCTCTGTATTCGGTAAATGCAAGGTGTTTTTATAAATATTGAAAAATAAATTGTCCCCAAAGTTCGCTAGTTTCAAGCAATGTTGGCGTGGTTCAAGGTAACACAGGCCCCGCCCCTCAGCGGCAGGCAGACGTGTCGACGGCTGACCGTATTATATTTCGTGTGTGCCGCAGCTCGTTCTTAAAAAGATAACAAAAAAGTAAAGTAAACAAAAACGGGCCAGTCGCCTTAAAGAGCCTTTATTAAGAATATGCATTCTTTCACAGTCACAATTTTCACATTTTTTAATTATTTTATTTTTATAAATAGTTTTACAATTCTTACACTTTGACTGATCATAGCGTTGTTGATACTGACCAACAATAACTTTTTTTGAAAATGAGATATAATTTTCAGATGTATTATTAATTATATTAATATTAATAATTCTGAATCATATTTTAGATTATGAATTAAAACTGGTAATAATCTGTTTCAATATTGCCATAAATACTTCATGTATGGAAGCAAAAACTATTTGGGATATGTTCTTGAATGCGTTCAGATTTTTTTCGTTTTTCAAATATTTTCTTCAACGTACATTCAAAATCTAATGTTAATGTATAAGGGTGAAGCTGTTCAGCACCGTTAGAATTATATTTTTTATATTATTTTTTTCATCTGACATAATTTCAATTTGTTTACCATTAACACAATTTTCTAGATGTTCATTTAATTTTTTCTCTTTTTCAAAGTATTCATCACATTTCAAACAAAATAGTTTTTTAACAGTCCTTTTATTAACTTGAACTGATAAAAGTGAACTCTTATTCTTAATGAAGGCACAATGATTATTATATATTAGAAGATTGTATATTTTATCAGTTTTTGTGTATTTGCTACTTTTATCTAAATATAAATCTATCCATTGTTTTCCATTTTCTTCATATTCTTTATAGAAATTAATATATTAAAGGCAACTAATTTTATTCTAATATTGTGTTTGTTTAAATTCTGTTTTCTACATACGGAGATATTTTATTTAGAAATATGTGTATATCATATACATATTTTTAATATAACTCAAATTTAACGAAAGAGCGAAGTATGTAGAGGTATTCCAAAATCTCATGGGCCGTGTCCTTGAAACAATGGGCGCGAAGCGTGCGCGGCCTAGTAGATTGGCCTTATAAGTGAAAATTGAAAACATGCGCTCACTGCATTGTTTTACACATTTCCACAACAATTGTAATTCAGAATTTCTGACTGCTTCACAATTAAAACAACTCAACTTGGCATTTTAGTTTCAGTCTGCGGCAAACTCTATAATAAGATTAAACACGAACGAATGGAACGAAAGAAATAACTCAACACGAGACAACAGCAACGACCGAGAACGGCGACAGCAATGACAATGTCTTTAAGTCCGATAGTAATCGTCACTCCGAGCGTAAATCGGATGACTCATAGCCCATCAGATTTTAATATACATTTACCAAGTTAACACAATACTAAAATATTAGATTAAGGAAACGATCTTTCAAATCCGAGAAATAACAAATCAGCGAAATTGATAAAGTTGACAATAAAGTGTCGATTACAATGATTTTTTTAAGGAATGTGTTGTTTATAAACATAAAATCTATGAAATGCGTCGAATTGCAAGTCCTTCCACAAGTTCAGATAGTGACCACAGAGGTAAAGATATCTAAAGAATATTTTTAATTTAATACAAGTTTTAGATTAATACAACAAATAAAAAGAGTTTCAGATGATTTTCACCTCCCTTACAGAGAGCAAAACGTCAGAAATTCAAAGCAGACGTGGTCCAGACCTGGAGTAACTAAAGTCTTAGTATTGTAGCGTTTCTGGGTTCCATTTATTTAATTATTTGAACATTATGTACAATTTATTTATACTTCTAATATTACACTATTTACACGCAGCAATCCGGCTAGATAAAAGTAACTGTCCGACTCGACCCACTGATCTTCGATGAAACGACTGACTCACTAGACTGGTTGACTGATGCGACTAGACTGTTTTCTCTGGAATGTCCTCTAATAAATATACCGGCGCCTAAATGCTTCTAGACGCTCCAGATGTTCCATAAAGATGATGTCATACTCGTGTATGTTGTAGTATAAATCCAGCACATTCTAGTAATTGATGACGCCGCTTCAGCGATGAGTCATCTCGGGTACGCGTCCGTTACAGTATGTTACACGTCGCATGGTCCCATTCCGCGCAAATAGGTAGTTTTTAGTCTCTGGGGCAGAACAGTGACCGTTTTACGTCAGGCGGAAATCGAGTTTTAAGGGTTTAGGCCAAGTTTTAATGTAAAAGGAACACCGAAAAACAGTTCTGGTTACCTGGGACCGACCCTTGGATTTTCCCGAGAATTTGTTTAAAAGGGAGGTCGGTCTAAAAAGCTGAAATCGTCAAAAATGAAATGAGATCAAAATTTATGGCATTCGAATAGCAAAACATCTAATTAACGAGGTGTATAATTTACGAATTAGTAAAATATCAAATTCACAGAGTAGCAAAGTCTCAGATTAACGAAATATCAAATTAGCAAAATAATAAAACCAAATTATGGAAATATCGAATATTAACGAAATTACAAATTTAATCGAACACCAAAATAAAGAATTAACCAACGAAATTTTATCAAATTAATGCAATATGAAGGTTTCTGAGTAGAGAAAATTGTTTTCTTCATCTCCTAGCCTAAAGTACGGTCTTCCCGGCCCCATTTCGCTCCGGGAACAGCAGTTTTTGCGGACTTAAAAATTAAAAAAATAGTATACGACACGCGGCCACAAAGTTGGACGCCTGGCGTGCGTGATTTACGCCAGGACATTTTCTGGTCAATTTTCTTTCCGATACTCTTTAATGTTCAAAATTTATCGTTTTATCGTAAATATGCAGAAAATGTTCAAAAAAAAAAAAAAAAAACAATCAAAATCCGAGATGGCAGCCGCCATAAAATTGCGATTACATATTTTTCTTAATCCCGTCAATATGGGTATCAAATAAAAGGGCTTAACTACTAGAACACAGTACACTATGAAGAAATTCAAAAACCGATATGGTCGCCACCACAAAATGGCGGATTAATTTTTTTTCCAATCCCCTCAATATGGGTTTCAAATGAAAGTGCTCAACTAGTAGAATACAGATCATAAAAAAAACAAATCCAAGATGGCCGCCACTTCAAAATGGCGACTTACATATTTTTTAGTTTTCAATCCCCTCACTATGGGTATCAAATGAAAAGGCTTGGCAAGTGGAACACAGTACACTTTCCAAAAACTAGAAACTTGAAAATAAAATAAGATTTTTTTATTTAAGTTAAAGGGTCTTTTTGTAAAAAAACATAATAATGATGCAGATAATGTACTAAAAGCTAAAAAATAATTCGGTGGGTACCAGTCATCACACCACTCTCCTCATCAATCTGGAGCATTGATCAGATCAAAATAAAATCGTGGGGCGTAGCGTAACCTGAGTAAATAATTATTGTTTACGTTGGTACTTGCAACCCCCACCCTAATGTGTACCGAGGGATGGGTCAGGTACCAGCACCCCAAATTGTAATCAGTGAATTTTTAGCTCTCAAGTCGAGACAACCTATCAGTGAACTTTTAGCTCTCAGTATGAGACGATATAACTAAGTCAAGTTTTAGCTCTCAGTATGAGACGATCATTCATTCTAAGTAACATTTAGCTCTCAAACTGAGACAACTATCTAGATATAAGAATTACAGTAGCTCTCCGTGGAGACGACTTAACTTAAACCAATTTCGTTCAATATACAGTCCTAAGTTAAGAGTAGTTCTTATTTCATCGAACCAGCCTACATAACAATTATGTATGTACTTTTACACACATTTTTCATAAATTGTCTATTGAGAAGCATCCAAAGCATACCTATAATGATATGAGCTATCGATTGTAGATAATTTCCATTTTGGTCTAAGCATAAATGAGCCCTTCGTTTAAAACGAATGACATTTCGTAACATATCTGCATTATTATTTATTTCATTAATTTTTTCGGTCATTCTGAGCCTTAATTCTTGTGAATTATGAAGAGGCGTTCGGTAAATGGACTTTTTTAAATAAGGCCACAAAAAAGGTCCGCAGGTGTAAGGTCACAAGATCTCGGGAAGCCAGATATTTATTTTCTGTGTTTCGACTAATAAGTCTGTTATCAAAGAACTCCCGTAACGTAGCTATTGTGGACCTTGCTGAATGTGCTGTAGCCCCATCTTGTTGAAAATAGCCAAGTACCAATTCGTCATCATGAAGTTCCTTAATAAAAGTTTCCAAAATCACTTGTTAACACATGAAGTTTTTAAAAGAACAGATTTTATAGAGTGGAGAGATGTTTCACTACACAAAAATAGCAGAACAATCAACATCAACAACGCAAGCGGCAAGATACAAGATAGAGATTTGAGGTTAAGTTAATTCTTCAAATTCATTTGACACTTGATGGCAGTGGTTCAGGTTACACCGAACTGGAATTGAATTTATACACAAGGTTGGCGAAAAATTGAAATTAACAATTTTTTTTTCTAGGCTAAATTTTTTCGCATCTCAAAATTATTTTTTAAACTTCTTGAATGACCCACGGATTCGAATTTATGGATGACTCGATTACAGTAATTGATCTTGATCGCTCGATATCTCAGACAATGTGTTTAATGAGATTTCTTAATATCTCAAGTGTGAAAATTTCTCCTCAGGTTTCTACTCAGGTTTGACTGATTTTGCAATTTCCCCATTTTCTTGGATTTATCTGAAAGTTCAAATTTTTTTTATTTCTCTTTTGGTTAAATCTGTTAATTTGAGAATGAAAATATAAGAACCCTAAAGCATGGGAACCTGTATGTAATTTTCGGTTAGTATTTTAGCTGCCTGACATTTTAACTTCTTGAAAATAGGAAGACCGTTCTTGTCAGTTTTTTTTAGAAATACTGCGCTGACTTTTTAGGTATTTTCGATACAAGCCGAGCTCATTTGTAACACTCGGCCTACGCCTCGTGCGTCAAAAATCCGCCCTCGCTTCTAAAATGTGACAGCAGACGACTATTGAATTGTATATACGAATTAACATCAAATTTTGAGGTTAGGTTTGACAGCTGTCAAATTAAATACATAAGCGGAAATCTAGTTTTGTGAAATACATAATGCGGAAAGTGCTATTTAAATAAATATATAAATATTCCCGCATGTATGTAATTTGACAGCTGTCAAACCCAACCTCACAATTTGATGTTAATTCGTGGTTTTTTCTCATTTTGCGTGAACGAATACAAAAACGCTGTTCAATACTCGTGCACTGTCACTTTTCAGGGGCTCGGGCTCATTGCAACACTCGGCCGTCGCCTCGTGGTTCAAAATTCAAAATATACTATTGCAAAACGAATTTTATATTATTTCGTTTGTCATTAATGTTATTACTGTCTACCGTGTGAACACCACCACTACCAATCCATCGATGGCTCCAACCTACCAGACCTGACTTTCTGATCCCTCCTTCCTGCCCCGACTTTACGTACGATCAAGAAAACAGGTTCGATGTCATAATAAACGCCGATAAATCTAATAGGACGTTTACAACCTCCCGCTAATTTCCTGCGACGCATCTGATAATTTACGGCGACGCTCCTGCAGTCCTCCCGCGAACCCTCCCGATTGATTTTTCTCCGTTGCAATAACGAAGCCGCGAACTCATTGTGTTCGGCTTCACTTTCGAACCAAATAGAAAACAATTCCGATAAGAACGTTCGGAATGCGCAACTTTTGTGTTTCAGCGGAGCGTGACCTTTCCTGCTGTAGCGACAGCAAGTCATGCTCTTGTTTAATACTGGAAACTCTTCCCTAGTGGCGTGCCGGTTCTATTTGGGACTCAATCAGTGCGATTTAACTGAGGATTGGGTTGGTGCGTCTGGCTTGAAAGGGCTCTTAAAGTTCAATTCCGAATTCGTTATATTGTTTTTCTCGTGCGCAACACCGGGGATACATTTCCAGCTAAACTGCGAATGCTTACACATTCCGTTGCGAAATTACGCAGCATCGGAGCGGATAATTTCTTTGCAACTCTACAGCTGTGTGTAAAAATTCAAAATCTTCAATTATGAAGGCGTCCCGCTGGGGCAACTGCGCCGCCACAAACCGGAATTATCGGAGGGAATCTTGGCAGATTCTGCCCCGTCGACCGTGAATGCCCCGTACTTGCACACACACGCCGAATAAAAAGTTTAATCGCCTTTCGAGCTTTTTTTAATTGTTAATGCTATTAGTAAGTGGCCATTACTGGTTCTCATGCCTCCGTGGAAATCGCGGTGGCTATTCTCGAACATTTTCACAAAGAAAGAGGTAATTACGGCAGGTCGGATACGCTTCGGTGATATAATTATGCGTAATTAAAGCCGTTCAATAATTCATGGGGCGGTCGAGGGGATCGCCGGGTTTTAATGAATTTTTTGGAAAGTATTAGTAATGTGTTTGT
This sequence comes from Diaperis boleti, assembly GCA_963583935.1. Taxonomy (NCBI): domain Eukaryota; kingdom Metazoa; phylum Arthropoda; class Insecta; order Coleoptera; family Tenebrionidae; genus Diaperis; species Diaperis boleti. The sequence continues at coordinate 15,321,523 of OY757242.1, forward strand.
TCAAATGATTTTATTTGCGAAGATGAAATAAAATACAATAAAACAAAACGAAAAACTGAGAATTCGAATCGCTTTATAAAAAGAAATAAAACACAGTTTGACTATTTTGTCACGAATGCATGTCCGTTGATCCATTACATTCTATAGTCTTAGCCAATCAAGATTCTAAATCATTTGATCACCACATATATGAACAGAAACAGATATAAAATGTCAATGTAAGGCTTGTAATATCAATGAAAGCTGAAGAAATAACAAAAAGAACAGAAAAAAAAAGAAAAAGATTTCAAAGAACAACGATCGATCACTAATTTATCCGATCACGACTTTTTTCGTTCAACCAAAAATGGTACAATGAAAGCCATATTTTTTTTGTGAATTTTTGGTAGGAGCCAAATCTGGCTGCTATTGCCTGATTTTCAGTTATCGATTCTATTCGTTTCATCTTGGAAATCTTCTATTTGCACAGATTCTTAATCATCAAATTCACTCAACTGCAGAATTTCATCCCCATTTTTATTCCTAGGAACAGGCCCCCAACCCCTAGCTCTTCCTCGTCATTATTAAAAAATTTTGTTTAAAAGCATCAGAAAGTTAGTTCATAAATCTACTGAAGATCAATCTCAAATTATCATGAGGATGATAAATAGTTCAACTAGGAGGTTCAGAAGCATCAGAAAGATGGATGGAGAACCAGAAGAATCATCAGAAGACGTTTCAGAAATAAACGATTAGAAAAGATGGATTAGAGGTAGCAGAAGGAGTAGAATAAGCAAATAGAGCATCAGGATCAGAAGCAGAAGAACGCTCAAAAGGATCGTGACCAGTATCATCAGATTCACAAGGATTAGAATAATTAAAATCAGATGGAGAAGAAATATTCCATACATCAGATACATCATCAGAAGGCTTGGAAGAATTAGAAGGATGGGTCAGAAGCATCAAGAGAATCAAGAATATTAAATGAATAAGAAGGAGCAGAAAGAGCAAAAGTAGAAACTCGGAAGTATCAGAGGATTTTGAAAAGCATCAAAATGTTCAGAGCCCCAGCTGAATAAAAACTGTATTAGAAAGAGCAAGAGCTGTAAGGAAAAAGATGTAGGAAGGGGAAAATAATTGGAAGCATTTGGAGGAACGGAAAGATGAACAAATGACTAGGAGGGATCAGTAGGGTAGATTAGAGGCATCGGAAGAATCATTATCATCATCATGAAACTGCAAATGACTCTGAAATTATCAGATTTTCAGAAAAATCTCATAATAAGGAACATCAATGATCAGAATGTTTGGAAGAATCAAAAGACTCCAAAAGATCAGTAAGAAGAAGGTACCAAAATCAGTAGCAACGGAATATCAAAAGCACCAGAAACATGAGAGGGATAAAGACAACCGCAAATATCACAACACTTCGACGCATCAGAAACCACAGAAGGATTAGCAGGATGAGAATATTACAAGGCAAAAAAATGATTATTATCGTCACAAAGGTTATAAGAATCAGAGCTCCAGAGAATTTAGAAAACTTAGGAGGACTAGAGTGATCTGAATTATTAGAAATCTAACAAGAAAGGATTATCAGAAGATTCAGAAAAATGAAAATATAAATAGTAGGAGCTGAAGAAATATAAGGATCAGCAAGAGCAAGGTCAGAAATATCAGAAGGATAAGTCTAAAGTATGGATCAGAAATAAGATCGAGAACAGTGAGAAGTGTCAGAAGACAGACGCATTAGAAGGTTTCTGAAGGAGCTGAAGGATTGGAAGACAAAATTATGAAACTGCAATGTAAAAACATCATCATAAACCTTAGAGGAATCAGAAGCACCAGTAGAAACATAATATCAAAATTATCAGATTTTCAGAAAAATTTCAGGATAAGGAACATCAATGATCAGAAAGTTTCGAGGAATCAAAAGACTCTAAAAGATCAGTAAGAAGAAGGTACCAAAATCAGTAGCAACGAAATATCAAAAGCATCAGACACATGAGAAGGATAAAAAGGATCGGGAATATCACAAAACTTCGACGCATCGGAAACCACAGAAGAATATTACAAGGAAAAAAATAATTATCGTCACAAAAATTATAAGAATTAGAGCTCCAGAGGGTTTAGAGAACTTAGGAGGACTAGAGGGATCTGAATGATTAGAAGTCTAACAAGAAAGGATTATCAGAAGATTCAGAAAAATGAAAATATAAATAGGAGCTGAAGAAATATAAACATCAGGAAGAGCAAGGTCAGAAATATCTGAAGGATAAGTCTAAAGTATGGATCAGAAATAAGATCGAGAACACTGAGAAGTATCAGAAGACAGACGCATTAGAAGGCTTCTGAAGGTCCCGAAGGATTGGAAGACATAATTATGAAACTGCAATGAAAAAACATCATCATAAAACTTAGAAGAATCAGAAGCACCAGTAGGAACATAATTTCAAAATTATCAGATTTTCAGAAAAATTTCAGGATAAGGAACGTCAATGATCAGAAAGTTGAGAAGAATCAACAAGTATCAGAAACGTGAGAGGCATTAAAAAAATCGCAAATATCACAAGATTTCGACGCGTCGGAAGCCACAGAAGGATTAGCAGGATGAGAATATTACAAGGAAAAAAATCGTCACTAAGATTATAAGAATCACAGCTCCAGAGGGTTTAGCTAACTTAGGAGGACTAGACGGATCTGAATGATTAAAAGTCTAACAATAAAGGATTATCAGAAGATTCAAAAACATGGTATAGAGGGAAGGCTTAGAAGAATGGATCAGAAAAATTAAAATATAAATAAAAGGAGCTGAAGAATTATAAGGATCAGCAAGAGCAAGGTCAGAAATATCAGAAGGATAAGCCTAAAGTATGGATCAGAAATAAGATCGAGAATACTGAAAAGTATGAAGGACCTGAAGGATTGGAAGACATAATTATGAAAGTGTAATGTAAGTAAAAACATCATCGGAAAACTTAGAAGAATCAGAAGCACCAGGAGAAACATAATATCAAAACTATCAGATTTTTAGAAAAATTTAGTATAAGGAACATCAAAAGCACCAGAAACATGAGAGGGATAAAAAGGATCGCGAATATCACAAGACTTCGACGCATCGGAAACCACAGAAGAAGATTACAAGGAAAAAATGATGATTATCGTCACAAAGATTGTAAGAATCAGAGCTCCAGAGGATTTAAAAAACTTTGGAGGACTAGAGGGATCTGCATGATTAAAAGTCTAACAAGAAAGGATTATCAGAAGATTCAAAAACATGGTAGAGAGGAAGGCTTAGAAGAACGCATCAGAAAAATTAAAATATAAATAAAAGGAGCGGAAGAATTATCAGGATCAGCAAGGGCAAGGTCAGAAATATCAGAAGGATAAGTCTAAAGTATGGATCAGAAATAAGATCGAGAACACTGAAAAGTATCAGAAGAGAGACGCAATAGAAGGCTTCTGAAGGACCTGAAGGATTGGAAGACATAGTTATGAAAGTGTAATGTAAGTAAAAACATCATCAGAAAACTTAGAAGAATCAGAAGCATCAGGAGAAACATAATATCAAAATTATCACATTTTCAGAAAATTTTCAGGATATGGAACATCAATGATCCAAAAGTATGGGAGAATCAAAAGACTAAAAGATCAGTAAGAAGAAGGTACCAAAATCAGCAGAAACGGAATATCAGAAACACCAGAAACATGAGAGGGATTTAAAGGATCGCGAATATCACAAGACTTCGACGCATCGGAAACCACAGAAGAATATTACAAGGAAAAAAATGATGATTATCGTCACAAAGATTGTAAGAATCAGAGCTCCAGAGGATTTGAAAAACTTTGGAGGAGTAGAGGGATCTGAATGATTAAGAGTGTAACAAGAAAGGATTATTATCAGAAGATTCAAAAACATGGCAGAGAGGGAAGGCTTAGAAGAATGGATCAGAAAAATGAAAATATCAATAAAAGGAGCTGAAGAATTATAAGGATCAGCAAGAGCAAGGTCAGAAATATCAGAAGGATAAGCCTAAAGTATGGATCAGAAATAAGATCGAGAATACTGAAAAGTATCAGAAGACAGACGCATTAGAAGGCTTCTGAAGGACCTGAAGGATTGGAAGACATCCCGAATTCTGAAAGTTGCACATTTTGAATATTTGGAATCTCAGATTCGTGAACTTCAAATTTTGAATCCAGAAAGTTTTAGTCCCAGATTAGGGAATTTGCAAATTTTGAAACCGAAGTATTGAATTTGTGAATTTAAAAGTTTTCAAAATTTCAGTCTATGAAATCTAAATTGCTCATAACTTATGAACTTGTTAAAATCTTGAATTTCCGAATGGTTATATTTTGAGCCTTTCAAATTCTGATTTCCTAAGTTTTGAAAAGTGGACACCTTAATTTTGGAAGATTTAAATACTTCAAATATTCAACTCCTGAATACAGGATGTAACAGAAATAGGTATTAAAATTTTAATCGGTAATAGAACTCATCATTGTCAACAATTTTTCTTAATAAATTTTTGCCCCAAACCCCGTTGTTATCGTGTAGAAATTTGTGGAAGTTTTGAATTTAGTTACTGGCCACTGAACCGCCGTCTTTACCTCAACGTCCAATGCTGTTATTGATGAAAAATGAAAATTGTTTGGCCTAATAGCATGCGGATTTTCGTCTGCCCATACGTGCGTATTATTTAAGTTGCTAATACCTTCTCTGGTGAAACCCTCCTCGTCAGGTTGACAAAAGAAGAACTAGAAAATTAAACGCAACTTCAAGTTTTTTTAACGCCGAGTCTTTCTGGACAAAGACAATGGACTCTCAGTAGGTCAGGTTAAAATAAATATCCATATGCGACTCGTGAATTTGTCGGGCGGATAAATGCGAGCTTTCGGAAAAATTGTAGATATAAATTTTGTTGCTCTTGTCAAGTTGTGTTACTGGTTAAAATTTTGATACCTTTCTGTTACACCCTGTATCTTTGAAATTTTTAATTCCTTAGTTTGAGTTTGTAGACATTTTAATTTTTGGAAATTTAATTGGTGCTTTCCTGAATTTGAAACCTTTCTAACCTTTCTACATTTAAAATTTCTATCTTCGAAATTTGATTTTTTAGTTTTGATTCGATGAATTTTTACCTCGTTGATTCTTTCAAATCAGAAACTTTTGATATCTTTATATCCTAGATTTATGAGTTATAAGTTTTAAATGAATTAATTTTAGAATTCCGAATGGATGTAATTTTAATTAATAATAATTTTGAATTCCTGAGTTTGGGAAATTTTGTATTCTTGAGTTTCTATGCTAAAAGAAGATCTGGAAAATATCGGACAGTCTCACGTTGTGGTCATTTTAAAAATCCGGTCGATCAATGGATTTGGGGTCAAATTTCTGACTGAAAATTTATCACCTAGATTTGTGCCGAACTTTCTGCAAACAAAGAAACAATTTACATAGGTAAATACACACAGATGTCGTACGCGTCATTGTATATTTTGTTTTCGAGTTATCCCCTAATTTTAGAATCTGAATAAAATTTCCGCTCGTCCCACAATTAAAAAAGTTGTTTGTATCTGTCAGTCAAAATTCACGTAGCCCTTAGCTGAATTTATTTGATGGAAAGCTGCTCAGCGACGGAGCGTATTGACGTGCCTGAAATTTACTTTATTAATTGTTTGGATTGATTCCATTATCAACAATAGACGAAGGAACCTGTTTATGGGAATCTACAGCTTATTGATTGTTTTGTTTATTGTTCATGGAAAACTGTGACCGTCTTAAATATTTAATTTATTTCGTGACGCCGTTGCAATTAACATTTAGTACTCACAAAACAATACCTACAGCATGTAATTACATCCATTGAAATTTGTAGCAATGTTTAACACGTTGATTTTATATGGAAAATCATTTTGCAGCTTGTAATAACTGTGTATGGAAGTGGGTTAAAATTTAAAATCAATCTCGTTTTTTCGTGCCGTTTCAACAAATTTTTGAATAGCCAATTAAAGCATTTTTAACTGTTCCATGAATTGACTGTCAATATAGCGCCCGTTTTATTTTTATGGTACAATAATGCATCAAATTCTCGTTAAGATAGGAGAATACAAATTTTGCACGACGAGTTATAGTTCCAAGTAGAGTTAGATATATCAGCTGCATGAATAGAAACTGAACTTTCCCTGTAACCTCGCCTAGTCACGAGCGAAGAAAATAGCTAATAGGCACCGCGACTATATAATAATACATTGCTAACTCTGGGAAGCTGTGTGGTGAACACAAATCAGAAGTAACGATAACCACAAAGTACAAATATGGACAGCATCGTTATTTTAAGACGTTTTGCCAATATAATTTCATAAGTGTATCAGTCGTCATCTGTAATCTTCTGTACTTCCCGGTTTTGATGCTCATATGGCATCACAGCACCTAGCACTTCAATTGAAAGTTCTTGAGAGGCGACTCGCATACACTTCTACGCAAATACTTCTTGGCCATTAGTGCAATCACTTGAGGATCAGATAACTGCAAGTTATTATTCTTATTGTAGTAGAGCTAAAGGCATCTTCTTTTACTATGTCTGCACGTCAATTTATTTATTTTGAAAAGCTCTTATGTACATTTAGCAATCACAAGCTAATCGAATTCTTCAGCTGGCGGTAGTTGAAGCCTAATGTATTACCGACATGCATAATTTCCAAAACACTATTACCGCCAAATCCTCCCCATTTCCCTTCCATCTCCAATTTCTGTTTGTCTCAAACCCCAAACATTAATCACCGTGTTTCTATTTCAGGTACGTATTATCTCCGGACCGAAATCGTTACCCCTTCCGTCTTTCGTAAATCTGGGCCCGTAACGTGTTAAAGGTCAGTATTATATAATCCGAGCTGCGGGAGCGAGCTCTCAACATTATTAAAAAGCCGACGAGTATTGAAATCGAACATCAAAAGATAACGTACCTGCGACCGACAAAAGCAAGGAGGGATCGTCAATCGTGAGTCGATCTCTTGATCTTCAAGGCCGGTCCCTATTCCTCCGATTAATACGGCCTCTAGAAGTAGATGTAGCGTGAAGTAACTTCTCTCCGACCGTACGGACTTTTTCAACAATTCTTTGGGCCGATCACTGTATTCTTGCGCGGATGGCTAGCCTTGACCGCTCGAGGCTAGCGAGACGCGTTTCCGTTGTTTTGTAATGGTTGTGGAAAGAAAGAAAGGAGTTGTGGTGAGGTCTTGTATCAAGTGGCACATATTTGCGGTAATGCTGATGATGCTAGAATTTTGTATCGAGGTCGATTTTGTGGTAATGGTCTTTGGTTGGAAGACAAATCGAAATTTTATATTTTATTAGATCGGTTAGTTTTCATCTTGATTCGTGTGGAAAGGCCTGCAATTGATACTCGATACTACGTTTGGAAGAAAGAGGGCAATTTTTCACTAATATCTGTTTCGTTTGTAAACGCTGAGTGCAGCTTAAGTAGAAGTGAGGATTGGGGCGATCGTAGAAAAAATTTTGTGTGCAACACGTGCAAAAAGTCATCTGTTGTTCAAAACTGTCGTAGAACAATTTTCACGTGGCTCGCAATAAACAGTCAATTCTTACACATGTTGCATAACTATAACTACTAAATAACGATCTAACTCCTGCATAAGAAATACATCAGCATATGAAATATGAATAACGTAAAGCAAAAATTTGGAACCGGAAATGTGAAACGGGAAACGATAAACAAAATACAACTGATGAGATAAAAATCATGAATTGCAAAATATTAAAGAAAAATGGAAGGTAAATTTTGTGTTATCTATAATTTTTGCGACTCGGCGGAGTCGCTGGTTTTTCGTGCCGTGAAATTTTCAGGTTCAGAGCAGTGGCGTGTGCGGTAAACACGGTTAAATTTCATGTTTTTTTCTCTCAAAATTTGAGTTAAATTTATTGCAAGTGTATCCATGAAGATATAGATATAAATTATATCTAATAAAATGAAATTTAAAATAATATGAAATGAAATTTTGGATAAAATAATGCGATGAAATGTCAAACGAGAAATCTGAAATATGAAACAACCGTGAAATACAGAATTTTGGGTTCCTTGAGTTCTTAATTTGTGCTTCTCAAGTTCCCAATTTCTTAGATTGCTGAAATTCTTAGGCTTTTTTAGTTCTCAGGCTTTCCAAAATTTGCAGTTCTCAAAATTCGTTTCTCAAGTTCTCAGTTTCCTAAATTACTCAAGGTCCCTCAAATCTCAGGTTTTCCACAATATTGCTTGTTCAAATTCTCAAGGTCTTTAAGTTCTCAGGTTCTCTAAAATCACAGCTTCCAGTTCTGTAGTTCGTTTCTTAAGTTCTTTCAGGTTTTCTCAGAAATCTCAATTTTTCTAAAATTCAATTTTTCCAATTCTGACATTTGGTTTCTCAAGTTCTCAGGCTGTAAGGATCTTCAATGTCTAAGGTTCGCTTAGTTGTCAGGTTTTCTGAAACGTCAAGCTAAGCCGGTTCCCAATTGGTTCAGGTTTTTATATTTCCTAAAATCTCAGCTTTTCCAACTGTCTGAAATTCATCCACTTCTCAACCTTGGCTTCTCAAGGTCTCGCTTTCGCTATGATCTCAAATTTATTAGTTTATTAGTCTTTGAGTCACTGAGGTTCTTATTTTCCACTGAGGAATTGTTCTCAATTCCTTAGTTTTTCAGCTAACAAAGCTTCTCAAATTTTTAACTTTTTCTTAAGATCTCAGGTTTTCCACGTTCTCAGGTTCTTTAGGTTTTCAGGTTGTTAGGTTCCTTAATGTCTAAGGTTGGCTTGGTGTTCAGGTTTTCTAAAACTCCAAGTTTCTCCTGTTCTCAGTCCCTTAGGTTACTCAAGTGTTTTACAACCTAATATCTCAAATTCTCAAGTTTTTCAAGTTGTCAGGTTTGTAAGAGCTTAGGTTTTCCAAAATGTCAAATACAGTTCTCAATTGGACAAGGTTCTTACTTTACCAAAAATCTAAGCTTCATCCACTTCTAAACTTTGACTTTTCAAAGTTTCAAGTTCGGGAAGATTTCAGATTTTCCAAGATCTCAAATTGTCCAAATCCTCAGGTTTTTAAGTTCTCGGGTTTTGCAAGATTTTAGGTTTTTTGAGATTTCAAGTTCTTCAAGTTTTTAGGTTCGTTGAGTTCACAATTTGTGCTTCTCAGGATCTCAGGTTTTTAGGTTGTTTTATATTGTTGAAATTCTAAGGGTTTCCTTGTTCTCAGGTTTTCCAAAATTTGGACTTCTTAAAATTAATTTTTCAAGTTCTCAGTTTCTTAAATTACTCAAGGTCTCAAGTTTCCTAGAACCTCAGCTTGTTCAAGATCTGAAATTCTCAAGTCTTTACACTGAGAAATTATTCTCATTTCCTTGGTTTTCAGTTGAGAAAGCTTATAAAATTTCTAATTTTTCTTCTTTAGTTTTCAGGTTTCCTAAAACCGAATTTTAACCAACTGTCTGAAATTCATCCACTTCTCGACCTTGGGTTCTCAAGGTCTCGATTTTTCTATGATCTCAGAATTTTTAATTTATTAGTTTATTAGTCGTTGAGGTGCTCATTTTTCACTGAGAAATTGTTCTAATTCGTTAGTTTTTCAGCTAACAAGGGTTCTCAAATTTTCAACTTTTTCTCTCAGATTTTCCACGATCTCAGGTTCCTTAGGTTCTCAGGCTGTTAGGTTCCTTAAGGTCTAAAGTTCCCTTGGTGTTCAGGTTTTCCAAAACTCGAAGTTCCTCCAGTTCTCAGTCTCTTAGGTTACTCAAGTGTCCTTGAACCTAGGATCTTAATTTGTCAAGTTTCTCAAGTTCTCAGGTTTTCCAAAATGCCAAATCCAGTTCTCAGTTGGACCAGGTTCTAATGTTTCCAAAAATCTCAGCTTTATCCACTTCTCGACTTTGGCTTCTCAAAGTTTCAAGTTCGGGAAGATCTCCGAATTTCCAAGATCTCAAATTGTCAAAATTCTCTAGTTTTTTAAGTTCTCGGGGTTTGCAAGATTTTAGGGTTTTCGAGATTTCAAGTTTTTAGGTTTGTTGAGTTCACAATTTGTGTTTCTCAAAATCTCAGGTTCCTCACAATTTCTAATTTATTAGTTTATTAGTTTTTGAGTCATTGAGATGCTCATTTTCCACTCAGAAATTGTTCTCAATTTTTTAGTTTTTCATCTAGCAAAGGTTCTCAAATTTTTAACTTTCTCTTAAGATCTCAGGTTCCTTAGGTTCTCAGGTTGTTAGGTTCCTTAAGGTCTAAAGTTCCCTTGGTGTTCAGGTTTTCCAACACTTCAAGTTCCTCCAGTTCTCAGTCTCTTAGGTTACTCAAGTGTCCTAGAACCTAGGATCTTAAATTGTCAAGTTTCTTAAGTTCTCAGGTTTGTAAGACCTTAGGTTTTCCAAAATGCCAAATCCAGTTCTCAGTTGGACCAGGTTCTAATGTTTCCAAAAATCTCAGGTTTATCTACTTCTCAACTTTGGCTTCTCAAAGTTTCAAGTTCGGGAAGATCTCAGATTTTCCAAGATCTCAAATTGTCAAAATTCTCTAGTTTTTTAAGTTCTCGGGTTTTGCAAGATTTTAGGGTTTTCGAGATTTCAAGTTTTTAGGTTTGTTGAGTTCACAATTTGTGTTTCTCAAAATCTCAGGTTCCTCACAATTTCTAATTTATTAGTTTATTAGTTTTTGAGTCATTGAGATGCTCATTTTCCACTCAGAAATTGTTCTCAATTTTTTAGTTTTTCATCTAGCAAAGGTTCTCAAATTTTTAACTTTCTCTTAAGATCTCAGGTTCCTTAGGTTCTCAGGTTGTTAGGTTCCTTAAGGTCTAAAGTTCCCTTGGTGTTCAAGTTTTCCAACACTTCAAGTTCCTCCAGTTCTCAGTCTCTTAGGTTACTCAAGTGTCCTAGAACCTAGGATCTTAAATTGTCAAGTTTCTTAAGTTCTCAGGTTTGTAAGACCTTAGGTTTTCCAAAATGCCAAATCCAGTTCTCAGTTGGACCAGGTTCTAATGTTTCCAAAAATCTCAGGTTTATCCACTTCTCAACTTTGGCTTCTCAAAGTTTCAAGTTCGGGAAGATCTCAGATTTTCCAAGATCTCAAATTGTCAAAATTCTCTAGTTTTTTAAGTTCTCGGGTTTTGCAAGATTTTAGGTTTTTCGAGATTTCAAGTTTCTAGGTTTGTTGAGTTCACAATTTGTGTTTCTCAAAATCTCAGGTTCCTCACAATTTCTAATTTATTAGTTTATTAGTTTTTGAGTCATTGAGATGCTCATTTTCCACTCAGAAATTGTTCTCAATTTTTTAGTTTTTCATCTAGCAAAGGTTCTCAAATTTTTAACTTTCTCTTAAGATCTCAGGTTTTCCACGATCTCAGGTTCCTTAGGTTCTCAGGTTGTTAGGTTCCTTAAGGTCTAAAGTTCTCTTGGTGTTCAGGTTTTCCAAAACTCGAAGTTCCTCCAGTTCTCAGTCTCTTAGGTTACTCAAGTGTCCTTGAACCTAGGATCTTAATTTGTCAAGTTTCTCAAGTTCTCAGGTTTGTAAGACCTTAGGTTTTCCAAAATGCCAAATCCAGTTCTCAGTTGGACCAGGTTCTAATGTTTCCAAAAATCTCAGCTTTATCCACTTCTCAACTTTGGCTTCTCAAAGTTTCAAGTTCGGGAAGATCTCAGAATTTCCAAGATCTCAAATTGTCAAAATTCTCTAGTTTTTTAAGTTCTCGGGGTTTGCAAGATTTTAGGGTTTTCGAGATTTCAAGTTTTTAGGTTTGTTGAGTTCACAATTTGTGTTTCTCAAAATCTCAGGTTCCTCACAATTTCTAATTTATTAGTTTATTAGTTTTTGAGTCATTGAGATGCTAATTTTCCACTCAGAAATTGTTCTCAATTTTTTAGTTTTTCATCTAGCAAAGGTTCTCAAATTGTTAACTTTCTCTTAAGATCTCAGGTTCCTTAGGTTCTCAGGTTGTTAGGTTCCTTAAGGTCTAAAGTTCCCTTGGTGTTCAGGTTTTCCAAGACTCCAAGTTCCTCCAGTTCTCAGTCTCTTAGGTTACTCAAGTGTCCTAGAACCTAGGATCTTAAATTGTCAAGTTTCTCAAGTTCTCAGGTTTGTAAGACCTTAGGTTTTCCAAAATGCCAAATCCAGTTCTCAGTTGGACCAGGTTCTAATGTTTCCAAAAATCTCAGCTTTATCCACTTCTCAACTTTGGCTTCTCAAAGTTTCAAGTTCGGGAAGATCTCAGAATTTCCAAGATCTCAAATTGTCAAAATTCTCTAGTTTTTTAAGTTCTCGGGGTTTGCAAGATTTTAGGGTTTTCGAGATTTCAAGTTTTTAGGTTTGTTGAGTTCACAATTTGTGTTTCTCAAAATCTCAGGTTCCTCACAATTTCTAATTTATTAGTTTATTAGTTTTTGAGTCATTGAGATGCTAATTTTCCACTCAGAAATTGTTCTCAATTTTTTAGTTTTTCATCTAGCAAAGGTTCTCAAATTGTTAACTTTCTCTTAAGATCTCAGGTTCCTTAGGTTCTCAGGTTGTTAGGTTCCTTAAGGTCTAAAGTTCCCTTGGTGTTCAGGTTTTCCAAGACTCTAAGTTCCTCCAGTTCTCAGTCTCTTAGGTTACTCAAGTGTCCTAGAACCTAGGATCTTAAATTGTCAAGTTTCTCAAGTTCTCAGGTTTGTAAGACCCTTAGGTTTTCCAAAATGCCAAATCCAGTTCTCAGTTGGACCAGGTTCTAATGTTTCCAATAATCTCAGCTTTATCCACTTCTCAACTTTGGCTTCTCAAAGTTTATAGTTCGGGATGATCTCAGATTTTCGAAGATCTCAAATTGTCAAAATTCTCTAGTTTTTTAAGTTCTCTGGTTTTCCACGATTTCAGCTTTTCCGAAATTTCAAGTTCAATTTTTTAGGTTCCTTGAGTTCACAATTTGTGCTTCTCAAGATATCAGGTTCTTTGATTGTTGAAATCCTAAGGGTCCCGTAGTTCTCAGGTTTTACAAAATTTGGACTTTTTAAAATTTATTTCTCAAGTTCTCAGTTTCTTAAATTACTCAAGGTCTCAAGTTTCCTACAATCTCAGCTTGTACAAGATCTCAAATTTTCCAAAGTCAAGTTTCTCAAGTCTACACTGAGAAATTATTCTCAATTCCTTGGCTTCTCAATTTTTTAATTTCTCTATTCTTCTTAAGTTTTCAGGTTTCCTAAGATCTCAGGTTTTCCACGTTTTCCGGTTTTCCACGATTTCAGGTTCCTTAGGTCTAACGTTGGCTTCGTTCTCAGGTTTTCCAAAACTCCAAGTTCCCCCACTTCTTAAGTTTGGTTCTTCAAGTTCTCAGTCTTTTCGGTTACTTAAGTTAATACCTTAAGTATTCAAATATAACAGATTCCTTCACTTTGTCTCAAGTTTTCAGGCTCTGTGTTAGTCAATGTCTCAAGTTCCCTAAAGTTTGCCAATATTTCAATGTCCGAATTCTCAAGTTTCTGAAGTCTTCAGGTTCTCTAAGATTTCAGATATTCCGCGGATTCGGGTTCTTCAAATTATCGGGTTGTCCAAGATATCAGGTTTCTAAAAGTCTCAATTTGTCTTTCTTCACAAGTTCTCAGGATGTTAAGAATGTTTCAGTTTTCTTTAGTTTCTAGGTTTTCTAAAATCTTAAGTTCCTCCAGTTCTTAAGTTTGGTGTCTCAAGTTGAAAGGCTCTTAAGATACTCAAGGTTCCAAGCCTCCTAAAATCTCAAATTTTTCAAAATCTAAGGGTTTCAAGTTCCCTCAAATCTCAGATTTTCCAAGATCTCAATTGTCGAAATTCTCAAGTTCCCAGCTTCTCTAAAACATGAGGTTTTCTGAGATTTCAGGTTCTTCGAAATATTACGTTCCTCCAGTTTTGTCGTTCGTTTCTCAAGTTATTTCAGGTTTTCTCATAAATCTGAAATTTTCCAAACTTCAATTCCTCCAATTCTGACATTTGGTTTCTCATGTTCTCAGGTTCCAAGGTTCACTTAGTTCTCAGGTTTTCCAAACTCCCAAGTTCCTCCAGTTCCCAATTGGACCAGATTCTTATGTTTCCAAAAATCTCAGCTTTATCCACTTCTCAACTTTGGCTTCTCAAAGTTTCAAATTCGGGAGGATCTCAGATTTTCCAAGATCTCACATTCTCCAAATTCTCAAGGTTTTTAAGTTCTCGGGTTTTGCAAGATTCTTCAGGATTTTGTGCCTATCAAGATCTCAGGTTCTCAGGTTTTCCAAAATTCTGACTTCTTAAAATTCATTTCTCAAGTTCTCAGTTTCTTAAATTACTCAAGGTCTCAAGTTTAATAGACTCTCAGCTTTTACAAGATCTCAAATTCTCCAAAGTCAGGTTTCTCAAGTCTTTACAGCTGAAAAAGCTTCTCGAATTTCTAATTTTTCTTTTTAAGTTTTCAGGTTTTCTACAACCTCAGGTTGTTAGGTTCTTCAAGGTCTAACGTTGGCTTGGTTCACAGGTTTTCCAGTACTCCACGTTCCTCCAATTTTCAAGTTTGGTTCTTCAAGTTCTCAGTCTCTTAGATTACTTAAGATTTTCAAGTATCTCAAGTAGTCAGGTTTTATAACACTTCAGTTCTTCAAATATATCAGATTCCTTCACTTCATCTCAAGTTTGGTTACTTTGGTTACTCAAGGTCTCAGGTTCCGTAAAGTTTACCAATATTTCAATGTCCGAATTCTCAAGTTGCTTCAGTTTTCAGTTTCTCTAAGGTTCCAGGTTTTCCGCGATTTCGGGTTCTTCAAATTCTCAGGTTCTTTAAGATATCAGGTTTCTAAATGTCTCAATTTGTGTTTCTTCACAAGTTCTCATGATGTTAGGTTTCAGAAGGTTTAACTTTCTCTTAGTTTCCAGGTTTTCGAAAATCTAAAGTTCCTCCAGTTTGGTGTCTCAAGTTGCAAGGCTGTTAAGTTACTCAAGGTTCCAAGCGTCCTAAAATCTTAGGCTTTCCAAAATCTAAGGGTTTCCAGTTCCCTCAAACCTGAGATTTATCCAAAATCTCAATTGTCTAAATTTTCAAGTTCTTTAAGTTCTCAGCTTCTCTAAAATGTGAGGTTTTCTGAGATTTCAGGTTCTTCAAATTATTAGGTTCTCAGAAATTTCACATTTTCCAAAATTCAATTCTTCCATTTCTGACAATTGGTTGCTCAAGTTCTCAGATTCTAAGGTTCGCTTCGTTGTCAGATTTTACAATATCTCAAATTGTCAAAATTCTCGAGTTTTGTAATATTTTAGATTTTAGAGATTTCAAGTTCCCTGAGTTCTCGATTTGTGTTTCTCAAGCTTTGAGGTCCTTAGATAACTAAAATTCTAAGGGTCTTTTAGTTCTCAGGCTTTCCAAAATTTGGAGTTCTCAAAATTAGTTTCTCAAGTTCTCAATTTCTGAAATTACTCAAGGTCCCAAGTTTCCTAGAATCTCAGCTTGTCCAAGATCTCAAATTCTCCAAAGTGTCATATGTATTTCTCAAGTTTTTACAACCTAGAAACAGAAATTGTTCTGTTACTTGGTTTTACACCTAAAAAAGCTTCTCAAATTTCAGGTTTCCAAAGATCTTTTCCACGATTTCAGGTTCCTTAGGTTCTCGGTTGTTAGGTTCCTCAAGATCTAACGTTGACTTAGTTCTCAGGCTTTCCAAAACTCGCAAGTTCCTCGAGTTCTTCAAGTTCTCAGTCACTGAGGTTACTTAAGTTTGCGGAGTGTGCAATTTGATACGCAAAATATGAAATGTGAAATCAAACGATGAAATATGAAATTTAAATCATGGAACGTAAATTGTGAAATATGAAACATGAAAGTTCTTTCACCCTGAATAATTTTCTGATGTTGCTGCTCACACTTTTTGAATGTTAATAATGAGCACGTTTCCTGATTTTGACATTTTTGCGTAAATAATTATATTTTGCATTGCACTGTGTTCGACTTTAAAACTACAATTAACCAGGCCATTTCCAAAAGTTTGATTGAGTTGGTAATGCAGTTTCCTAGTAAAACACTTCCGTTTTTTGGTACAATAAATGTACGTCCTTGACTTTAGATCTAACGAGGAGCCATCGATTTGATAACGCAAAGAATCCACGTCCAGGTGATCAATCCTTTTTAATTGAAAAAAAGAATCCGCTACCATTAGTACGTGTGCGGCTTGCCAAGACATCATCTGCCAAGCCAACAGAGGTGAATGCGTGCGGTTCCAGCTGCCATCTGCATGAAGAATAGAACCGCTCTTAGCGGGAATTTGTAGTTTGTAGCTGTTCCAGCCTGTCGATACCGTCTGTTCCGATCCATTCAGGATGTTCCATTATGTTCCTCTAACGCGACGCATCAATTAGGGAATGTTAATCTAACAGAGCGAGAATTGTTATTCTTTTACTGGAAAGTCCGGAGGCGCGGAAGCTGCTTTACGCTTGATCCAAGCTCGGATTAGCGGAGATGAACTTATCTCGCGTCGGTAATCGAATATATAACTCGGCTGTTTTCAAAAGAATTCTTTGTGATTTTGAAATTCTAGGTAAAGGCGGCCACAGAAGGAAGGATTTGTTTGGGAGACATGGATTGTGTTTTAAGTTAATAAATTTTGAAGTCTTCTAGGACTTGACGTGAATTTGTGTTACTCAAGAAATCTGCTATAATACTATGTCCTTCATTCTTCAGTGAAAAGAACTAGATGCCACCTGCCTCAAAAACTTTACACAACTCCGTTTATTGTTGCGCGCCCCCTCATCAAACTTCATTTGCAACTTTCGCCCTCTCTTCCTCCGCTCCCTCCTTAATTTTTTAATGGTTTCCATTTTCCTCCACTTATTTCGCTATCAAAACTTAGCGTGGAGCATTAACGGCCCCGCTCTCTCCCGATTCCAATATACCACGTTTAATTAAAATCGATGTTTGCACAATCCCATCCATAATAATCGCACGCACATCCAAAGACTGCTTGCTAATCCTGTTCCTCGTGGTCTGCTTGTTTTTTCGTGTCTCTTCCAGTGGCGAGTAATGTTCAAGTTATGACCAAAGCAGTAAATAAGGCTTTTAAAAAGGCCGACCCAGTAATTAGTACTAAGAGGCACTTAGCTAACACGCACACTCCACCCAGAAAAGTAGAGCCAAAGCACCTACCTAATTATGCCGGCAGGAGGAAGTGACCTACGATACGCCACTGTCCTCTGCGCATCCTAACTAAGGTCGTCATCTTCATCTTCCATTGAACTTGCAGGAATCGCGTCGCCGCAGCCTTGAGAAAATCAACACAAAGCTACGCGGACGGACGGATGAGTTTGGTCATGTTAACATGTTCGAGCCGCAATTACACCATTAAAAAACGGAAACTGGAACGCGAAAGCGACAAGTTCAGGTCGCTGGAGGGGTTGCCAACCGCGGCCGAACAATACGAGCTTCAAGTTGACCTTCGTTTTTAGTTAGAATTGTTGTAACAATGGTGTTTGTGTATCAATGGGGAATTGGAAGAACTGTTGCGTGATATTGACCTTTCGTGGATGTGGACCAAAGAGTGATACATCTTGATTGCCATATGATCCACATGTGCTCGTACTTGTCAGATTTCGGAGCTTATCTTACAAGAGATGTGTCACGTTTGATTTGAATTCTGAATCTGCTTAAACGGATGACGAAGACGGATGATTTTTTGGATTTCGGAAAGCTGTGGCCGAACAATGTACCTCAAATTCTTCAAGTTTCCATAGGTACCATTTATAAAAATACTAGCTGACCCGGCGAACTTTGTACCGCCTCCGAATCAATAAATGTGTTAACTTATTAGCTGAATTAAATTTATCAAAGGATAATGCACACAACGCCATCTACTGGCATTACCGGAACCAGCATGTTGTCTCTGTCATGTATCAGAGATGGCGTTATTTATGAATTCCATACAAAATGTATGAGAAAATTTTATCGTAAATTTTTCCGTTGTTTTAATAGTAACTCGTTCCCCGAAAAAAAAACACTCAATCCGTTCTGGAGATATCATCAAAAAAATTGTGTGCGGAGTCCACGCGCAACAGAAGTGAAACTTTGGAGTTTACTTCTTAATAATCGATTTTCAGGGTCCTCTGAGCCCCCAGATCCATGTTTTAATAGTTATTCTGCTATTCGGGGCGCAGGCAAATTCGATAAATCAGATTATTAAAAGATTATAAAAATCGGTCCAGTTGTTCTTGAGTTATAAACCCAAGGGGAGAGGGTCCCTGGGGGATGTCTCTTCATAAGAATCTTCCTCGAACATACTTACAAAAAAAAAAAAAAAACTAATTGGTCCAGCCGTTCTCAAGTTATGGTGTGACCAAGGGCGATAGGGATTCATTTTTATATATACATAACAGCTTCTAAAACTTCATAATACTAATTTATCTTAAACACCATTAACAAACTATCTATAGGCAACAACATAATTAACCTGACTAGTGCTCAAGACAGGTCGTTCCCGCTCTGCCCGGGGGAATATTGCTCTCCGCTCAGTGCCCCGCTCTTTACCACCTCAGGCATGCGCGATACCGCGCTAACATACAGATTTGTGGATCATTTTGTAGTATCTACTTCTGACGCAAGGGGGCGGTGTTCCCCTCTTTATTAATTCCAATTCTAAAGAATAACAGGTCATCAAGTTTTTTTAAACCATAGTATTGAAGCTTCATAAAGGTTGGGATTTCTGTAAACTATGGACGTGATTCTTATAGTTTGTTTCACTCGATTGATTCTTAATTCTCTCATCTTTTCAGTTCTGTTGCGTCTGCACATTCTTATGATTACATCATTTTCTATATTTTCTATATTGTCTTAAAGTTTTTAATCCTCCAGGCTTTTTTGACATTTTTATGCTTGTGTTTTTAAAGATTCTGTCATATAATTACTCCTGATACTGTTGATTTTACTGTTTTTCTGAACTGTATTGATTCTCCTGATTCTCTGGTATGTCAGGTTCTGTTGTCCATCCTCCCTTTTCTCATTTTAGAATTTCTGGTAATGCTTAATTTCTGGATTATCTTCGTTACTTCGATTGTTATGCTTTAATTTAATATTGCGATATTTCGTAAGATTGAAATTTTCTTAGGTTTTCGTCAATTTGATGTTTACGTTTTGATATTTCTTTGATGTGATTTTTTGTTTAATTTAAATTTCGTTTGATATTTCGTATTTTTTTTTTAATTTTGAAAATTCATTAATTCGATAATTTGACATTTCGTTGAACTGACATTTCATTAACTTGATATTTTGTTGGTTTGC
This sequence comes from Diaperis boleti, assembly GCA_963583935.1. Classification (NCBI taxonomy): domain Eukaryota; kingdom Metazoa; phylum Arthropoda; class Insecta; order Coleoptera; family Tenebrionidae; genus Diaperis; species Diaperis boleti. Next base: position 15,340,765 of record OY757242.1, read on the forward strand.
CATTTCGTTAATTTAAAATTGCAATCTTTCGTGAATTTGAAATTTTGGTATTTCGTTAATCTTACGTTTTCGTCAATTTGATATTTATGGTTTGATATTTCTTCGATGTCATTTTTTGTTTAATTTAACACATATTTCATTATTTCATAATTTTCTATTTCGTTAATTTGATATTGTCTTGTTTCGTCCACTCGATATTTTGAAATTTGGTTGATTAGATATTTCGTAAATTTGAAATTTTGACAATTCATTAATTCGTTAGTTTGACATTTCGTTAAACTGACATTTCATTAACTTGATATTTTGTTAGTTTGCCATTTCGTTAATTTAATATTGCAATATTTCGTAAATTTGAAATTTTGCTGTTTCGTTCATCTCACGTTTTCATCAATTTGATATTTATGTTTTGATATTTCTTCGATGTGATTTTTTGTTTGATTTAACACGTTTCATTATTTCATAACTTTTATATTTTGGTAATTTGATATTGTCTTGTTTCGTCCACTCGATATTTTGAAATTTCGTTGATTTAATATTTCGTAAAGTAGAGTAGAAATTTTGACAATTCATTAATTCGATAGTTTGACATTTCGTTGAACTGACATTTTATTAACTTGATATTTTGTTGGTTTGCCATTTCGTTAATTTAATATTGCGATATTTCGTAAATTAAAAATTTTGCTGTTTCGGTAATCTTACGTATTCGTCAATTTGATATTTATGTTTTGATATTTGTTAGATGTAATTTTTTTTTTAATTTAACACGTTTTATTATTTCATAATTTTCTATTTCGTTAATTTGATATTGTGCTGTTTCGTCCACTCAATATTTTAAAATTTCGTTGATTTGATATTTCGAAAAATTTGAAATTTTGACACTTGATTAATTCGATAGTTTGACACTTCGTTGAACTGACATTTCATTAACTTGATATTTTGTTAGTTTGCCATTTTGTTAATTTAATATTGCAATCTTTCGTGAATTTGAAATTTTGGTATTTCGTTAATCTTACGTTTTCGTCAATTTGATATTTATGATTTGATATTTCTTCGATGTGATTTTTTGTTTAATTTAACACATATTTTATTATTTCAGAATTTTATATTTTGTTAATTTGATATTGTCTTGTTTGGTCCACTCGATATTTTGAAATTTCGTTGATATGATATTTCGTAAATTTGAAATTTTGACAATTAATTAATTCGATAGTTTGACATTTCGTTGAAATGACATTTCATTAACTTGATATTTTGTTGGTTTGCCATTTCGTTAATTTAATATTGCAATATTTCGTGAAATAGAAATTTTGCTATTTCGTTAATCTTACGTTTTCGTCAATTTGATATTTATGTTTTGATATTTCTTCGATGTCATTTTTTGTTTAATGTAACACATATGTATTTCATTATTTCATAACTTTTATATTTTGTTAATTTGATATTGTCTTGTTTCGTCCAATCGATATTTTGAAATTTCGTTGATTTGATATTTCGTAAATTTGAAATTTTGACAATTCATTAATCCGTTAGTTTGACATTTCGTTAAACTGACATTTCATTAACTTGATATTTTGTTGGTTTGCCATTTCGCTAATTTAATATTGCGATATTTCGTAAATTTGATATTTATATGTTATGATATTTCTTCGATGTGATTGTTTCTTTAATTTAACACGTTTCATTATTTCATAATTTTCTATTTCGTTAATTTGATATTGTCTTGTTTCGTCCACTCGATATTTTGAAATTTCGTAAATTTTAAATGTTTTGACAATTAATTAATTCGATAGTTTGACATTTTGTTGAACTGACATTTCATTAACTTGATATTTTGTTGGTTTGCCATTTCGTTAATTTAATATTGCTCTATTTCGTGAAATTGAAATTTTGCTATTTCGTTAATCTTACGTTTTCGTCAATTTGATATTTATGTTTTGATATTTCTTCGATGTCATTTTTTGTTTAATGTAACACATATGTATTTCATTATTTCATAACTTTTATATTTTGTTAATTTGATATTGTCTTGTTTCGTCCACTCGATATTTTGAAATTTTGTTGATTTGATATTTCGTAAATTTGAAATTTTGACAATTCATTAATCCGTTAGTTTGACATTTCGTTAAACTGACATTTCATTAACTTGATATCTTGTTGGTTTGCCATTTCGTTAATTTAATATTGCGATATTTCGTAAATTAAAAATTTTGCTGTTTCGGTAGTCTTACGTTTTCGTCAATTTGATATTTATGTTTTGATATTTGTTAGATGTATTTTTTTTTAATTTAACACGTTTTATTATTTCATAATTTTCTATTTCGTTAATTTGATATTGTGCTGTTTCGTCCACTCAATATTTTAAAATTTCGTTGATTTGATATTTCAAAAAATTTGAAATTTTGACACTTGATTAATTCGATAGTTTGACACTTCGTTGAACTGACATTTCATTAACTTGATATTTTGTTAGTTTGCCATTTCGTTAATTTAATATTGCAATATTTCGTGAATTTGAAATTTTGGTATTTCGTTAATCTTACGTTTTCGTCAATTTGATATTTATGTTTTGATATTTCTTCGATGTCATTTTTTGTTTAATGTAACACATATTTCATTATTTCATAACTTTTATATTTCGTAAATTTGATATTGTCTTGTTTCGTCCAGTCGATATTTTGATATTTCGTAAATTTGAAATTTTGACAATTCATTAATTCGATAGTTTGACATTTTGTTGAATTGACATTTCATTAACTTGATATTTTGTTGGTTTGCCATTTCGTTAATTTAATACTGCAATATTTCGTAAATTTGAAATTTTGCTTTTTCGTGAATCTTACGTTTTCGTCAATTTGATATTTCTTCGATGTGATTTTTTGTTTAATTTAACACATATTTCATTATTGCATAATTTTATATTTTTCTAATTTGATATTGTCTTGTTTCGTACACTCGATATTTTGAAATTTCGTTGATTTGATATTTCGTAAATTTCAAATTTTGACAATTTATTAATTCGATAGTTTAACATTTCGTTGAACTGACATTTCATTAACTTGATATTTTGTTAGTTTGTCATTTCGTTAATTTAATATTGCAATATTTCGTGAATTTGAAATTTTGCTTTTTCGTGAATCTTACGTTTTCGTCAGTTTGATATTTATGTTTTGATATTTCTTCGATGTGATTTTTTGTTTAATTTAACACATATTTCATTATTTCATAATTTTATATTTTGTTAATTTGATATTGTCTTGTTTCGTCCACTCGATATTTTGAAATTTCGTTGATTTGATATTTCGTAAATTTTAAATGTTTTGACAATTAATTTATTCGATAGTTTGACATTTTGTAGAATTGACATTTCATTATTTTGATATTTTGTTGGTTTGCCATTTCGCTAATTTAATATTGCGATATTTCGTAAATTTGATATTTATATGTTATGATATTTCTCCGATGTGATTGTTTCTTTAATTTAACACGTTTCATTATTTCATAATTTTCTATTTCGTTAATTTGATATTGTCTTGTTTCGTCCACTCGATATTTTGAAAATTCGGTGATTTGATATTTCGTAAATTTTAAATGTTTTGACAATTAATTATTTCGATAGTTTGACATTTTGTTGAACTGACATTTCATTAACTTGATATTTTGTTGGTTTGCCATTTCGTTAATTTAATATTGCACTATTTCGTAAAATTGAAATTTTGCTATTTCGTTAATCTTACGTTTTCGTCATTTTGATATTTCTTCGATGTAATTTTTTGTTTAATGTAACACATGTATTTCATAACTTTTATATTTTGTTAATTTGATATTGTCTTGTTTCGTCCACTCGATATTTTGAAATTTCGTTGATTTGATATTTCGTAAATTTGAAATTTTGACAATTCATTAATCCGTTAGTTTGACATTTCGTTAAACTGACATTTCGTTAACTTGATATTTTGTTGGTTTGCCATTTCGCTAATTTAATATTGCGATATTTCGTAAATTTGATATTTTGCTGTTTCGTTAATCTTACGTTTTCGTCAATTTGATATTTATGTTTTGATATTTCTTCGATGTGATTTTTTGTTAATTTAACACATATTTCATTATTTCATAATTTTATATTTTGTTAATTTGATATTGTCTTGTTTCGTCCACTCGATATTTTGACATTTCGTTGATTTGATATTTCGTAAATTTTAAATGTTTTGACAATTGATTAATTCGATAGTTTGACATTTTGTTGAATTGACATTTCATTATTTTGATATTTTGTTGGTTTGCCATTTCGCTAATTTAATATTGCGATATTTCGTAAATTTGATATTTATATGTTATGATATTTCTTCGATGTGATTGTTTCTTTAATTTAACACGTTTCATTATTTCATAATTTTCTATTTCGTTAATTTGATATTGTCTTGTTTCGTCCACTCGATATTTTGAAATTTCGTTGATTTGATATTTCGTAAATTTCAAATTTTGACAATTTATTAATTCGATAGTTTAACATTTCGTTGAACTGACATTTCATTAACTTGATATTTTGTTAGTTTGTCATTTCGTTAATTTAATATTGCAATCTTTCGTAAATTTGAAATTTTGCTATTTCGTTAATCTTACGTTTTCGTCAATTTGATATTTCTTCGATGTAATTTTTTGTTTAATGTAACACATATGTATTTCATAACTTTTATATTTTGTTAATTTGATATTGTCTTGTTTCGTCCACTCGATATTTTGAAATTTCGTTGATTTGATATTTCGTAAATTTGAAATTTTGACAATTCATTAATCCGTTAGTTTGACATTTCGTTAAACTGACATTTCATTAACTTGATATTTTGTTGGTTTGCCATTTTGTTAATTTAATATTGCGATATTTCGTAAATTTGAAATTTTGCTTTTTCGTGAATCTTACGTTTTCGTCAATTTTATATTTGTTTTGATATTTCTTCGATGTGATTTTTTGTTTAATTTAACACATATTTCATTATTTCATAACTTTTATATTTTGTTAATTTGATATTATCTTGTTTCGTCCACTCGATATTTTGAAATTTCGTTGATTTGATATTTCGTAAATTTAAAATTTTGACCATTCATTAATTCAATAGTTTGACATTTTGTTGAACTAACATTTCATTAACTTGATATTTTGTTGGTTTACCATTTCGTTAAGAGTATTGTTCAATTGTTGACAGATGACAGTCAATGTTACTTATTCAATTCTTTTGATTAATTTGTGTTTCCATTCGTTTTGTTATATTTCCGAAATGCGTTTTATTCGCATTCCGTGAGTGAAACTTTTCGCACTGTGTTAGCTTTTGGCACCGTGTAAGCCTAATTCGCGTCCGACACGAAAATGCGTTACGTTCAGTAATATAAGTGGGGGAATATTTTATATTGTACCTCTTCGTTGATTTGATATTTCGTAAATTTGAAATTTTGACAATTCATTAATCCGTTAGTTTGACATTTCGTTAAACTGACATTTCATTAACTTGATATTTTGTTGGTTTGCCATTTCGCTAATTTAATATTGCGATATTTCGTAAATTTGATATTTATATGTTATGATATTTCTTCGATGTGATTGTTTCTTTAATTTAACACGTTTCATTATTTCATAATTTTCTATTTCGTTAATTTGATATTGTCTTGTTTCGTCCACTCGATATTTTGAAATTTCGTAAATTTTAAATGTTTTGACAATTAATTAATTCGATAGTTTGACATTTTGTTGAACTGACATTTCATTAACTTGATATTTTGTTGGTTTGCCATTTCGTTAATTTAATATTGCTCTATTTCGTGAAATTGAAATTTTGCTATTTCGTTAATCTTACGTTTTCGTCAATTTGATATTTATGTTTTGATATTTCTTCGATGTCATTTTTTGTTTAATGTAACACATATGAATTTCATTATTTCATAACTTTTATATTTTGTTAATTTGATATTGTCTTGTTTCGTCCACTCGATATTTTGAAATTTCGTTGATTTGATATTTCGTAAATTTGAAATTTTGACAATTCATTAATCCGTTTGTTTGACATTTCGTTAAACTGACATTTCATTAACTTGATCTTGTTTCGTCCACTCGATATTTTGAAATTTCGTAAATTTTAAATGTTTTGACAATTAATTAATTCGATAGTTTGACATTTTATTGAACTGACATTTCATTAACTTGATATTTTGTTGGTTTGCCATTTCGTTAATTTAATATTGCTCTATTTCGTGAAATTGAAATTTTGCTATTTCGTTAATCTTACGTTTTCGTCAATTTGATATTTCTTCGATGTCATTTTTTGTTTAATGTAACACATATGTATTTCATTATTTCATAACTTTTATATTTTGTTAATTTGATATTGTCTTGTTTCGCCCACTCGATATTTTGAAATTTCGTTGATTTGATATTTCGTAAATTTGAAATTTTGACAATTCATTAATTTGATAGTTTGACATTTCGTTGAACTGACATTGCATTAACTTGATATTTTGTTAGTTTGCCATTTTGTTAATTTAATATTGCAATCTTTCGTAAATTTGAAATTTTGCTATTTCGTTAATCTTACGTTTTCGTCAATTTGATATTTATGTTTTGATATTTCTTCAATTTGATTTTTTGTTTAATTTAACACATATTTCATTATTTCATAACTTTTATATTTTGTTAATTTGATATTGTCTTGTTTCGTCCACTCGATATTTTGAAATTTCGTTGATTTGATATTTCGTAAATTTTAAATGTTTTGACAATTAATTCGATAGTTTTGACATTTTGTTGAACTGACATTTCATTAACTTGATATTTTGTTCGTTTGCCATTTCGTTAATTTAATATTGTAATATTTCGTGAAATAGAAATTTTGCTATTTCGTTAATCTTACGTTTTCGTCAATTTGATATTTATGTTTTGATATTTCTTTGATGTCATTTTTTGTTTAATGTAACACATATGTATTTCATTATTTCATAACTTTTATATTTTGTTAATTTGATATTGTCTTGTTTCGTCCACTCGATATTTTGAAATTTCGTTGATTTGATATTTCGTAAATTTGATATTTTGCTGTTTCGTTAATCTTACGTTTTCGTCAATTTGATATTTATGTTTTGATATTTCTTCGATGTGATTTTTTGTTAATTTAACACATATTTCATTATTTCATAATTTTATATTTTGTTAATTTGATATTGTCTTGTTTCGTCCACTCGATATTTTGACATTTCGTTGATTTGATATTTCGTAAATTTTAAATGTTTTGACAATTGATTAATTCGATAGTTTGACATTTTGTTGAATTGACATTTCATTATTTTGATATTTTGTTGGTTTGCCATTTCGCTAATTTAATATTGCGATATTTCGTAAATTTGATATTTATATGTTATGATATTTCTTCGATGTGATTGTTTCTTTAATTTAACACGTTTTATTATTTCATAATTTTCTATTTCGTTAATTTGATATTGTCTTGTTTCGTCCACTCGATATTTTGAAATTTCGTTGATTTGATATTTCGTAAATTTTAAATGTTTTGACAATTAATTAATTCGATAGTTTGACATTTTGTTGAACTGACATTTCATTAACTTGATATTTTGTTGGTTTGCCATTTCGTTAATTTAATATTGCACTATTTCGTAAAATTGAAATTTTGCTATTTCGTTAATCTTACGTTTTCGTCAATTTGATATTTATGTTATGATATTTCTTCGATGTTATTGTTTCTTTACATTAACACGTTTCATTATTTCATAATTTTCTATTTTGTTAATTTGATATTGTCTTGTTTCGTCCACTCGATATTTTGAAATTTCGTTGATTTGATATTTCGTAAATTTGAAATTTTGACAATTCATTAATCCGTTAGTTTGACATTTCGTTAAACTGACATTTCATTAACTTGATATTTTGTTGGTTTGCCATTTTGTTAATTTAATATTGCGATATTTCGTAAATTTGAAATTTTGCTTTTTCGTGAATCTTACGTTTTCGTCAATTTTAATTTGTTTTGATATTTCTTCGATGTGATTTTTTGTTTAATTTAACACATGTTTCATTATTTCATAACTTTTATATTTCGTTAATTTGATATTGTCTTGTTTCGTCCACTCGATATTTTGAAATTTAGTTGATTTGATATTTCGTAATTTTTTTTTAATTTTGAAAATTCATTAATTCGATAATTTGACATTTCGTTGAAATGACATTTCATTAACTTGATATTTTGTTGGTTTGCCATTTTGTTAATTTAATATTGCGATATTTCGTAAATTTGAAATTTTGCTTTTTCGTGAATCTTACGTTTTCGTCAATTTTATATTTGTTTTGATATTTCTTCGATGTGATTTTTTGTTTAATTTAACACATATTTCATTATTTCATAACTTTTATATTTTGTTAATTTGATATTATCTTGTTTCGTCCACTCGATATTTTGAAATTTCGTTGATTTGATATTTCGTAAATTTAAAATTTTGACCATTCATTAATTCGATAGTTTGACATTTTGTTGAACTAACATTTCATTAACTTGATATTTTGTTGGTTTACCATTTCGTTAAGAGTATTGTTCAATTGTTGACAGATGACAGTCAATGTTACTTATTCAATTCTTTTGATTAATTTGTTTTTTTTTTTATTTATTTAAAAGTTTAACGTCGCTTCAACCGCACTGGGTCATTAGCGACTGGTCCAATAGTTATTCAATTAGAATATGTACATTACAGTGCATTAGATAATTTCGTAGCTACTAGGAACTTCACTGTTGCCTCAACTTCCTTTAGATCTTGGAGGGCTTCCTTCAAATTTGTTGCCACTTGGTATTGCTGTCTTTCCCGGCTGTACTTGACACAGGCGAGAAGGACATGATCCGTTGTGAGGGGTACTAAGCAGGTGGAGCATATAGGTGCTTCTTTATCACGTGTGAAACGGAAATCGTGGGTCAGCCTAGTATGTCCTAGCCTAATCCGCGAGATCAGCACCTGTTCCCGACGGGTTTTGGGATTTGGTAAGCTTCCTGTGACGATTGCTTTGATCTTGTGTAAGTGGGAAGGCTTGGAATCCCACTTGTTTTGCCAGGAATCAACGAGTCTTCTTTTACATGTTGATTTAACATCTGTATGTGGTACTGCTGATATATGTACTGATTCTTCAGATCGGAGTGCTTCTTTGGCGAGAATGTCCACTGCCTCATTTCCCGATATACCAACATGTGCGGGCACATACACAAACTGGATCTCCTTATTGTGGCAACAGAGTTGGTAACATTGTTCCTTGATGTCGATTATTACTGGATTTGACGGGAATAGCGGTTTTAGAGCTTTAAGAGCGCTCAAGGAATCGGTGAATAGTACAATTCGTGACTCTTGGGATTCTTTGATGTATCTTAGAGCTTCTAGGATAGCATACAACTCTCCAGTCAGGACACTGCTGTGTGCAGGTAGCGCGAATTGTAATGTTTCTGTTGGGGAGACGATCGCTGCTCCAACTCCGTCCGGTGTTTTTGATGCATCCGTGAATAGAAAGGTATGATCTGGGTATTGCGCTGCTAGGGCCTGGTACTCTGCCTGAATCACAATTTGTGGAGTATCAATTTTCTTGTACCTAGATAATGATGTATTGATATGGAGTGGCGGATGTAGCCAAGGAGGGCTAGAAGTGAAAGTGACTGGAAGAATTAGTGGCAGAATTGGCATCCCAATTTTTTGGAGATCTTCTTGAATTTTTCCTTTAATAGATGTTGGTGGCTGATGTTTCTCATGTTCTACTGTTGGGGTTGCTAGTCGTTGGTACTGAGGGTTTCTTGGATTTCTGGCCAAATTCGTCTTGTAGCTTAGTCGTAAATACTGGAAGCGGTCCAAAATGGGTAGTTCTCCAGCTAGACAGAGTAAGCTGTTGACTGGTGATGTTCGGAAGGCACCGTAAGCCAATCTAAGGGCGGTACTCTGGATTGTGCAAATCTTAGATAGATATGTTTTGCGACACGTAGAGTATGCCACTGCCCCGTAGTCTAACCTGGGCCTTATTAACATTTTGTACACTTGGAGGAGAGTAACCGTGTCCGCTCCCCAATGATTGTTGGCCAAGACTTTCATGAGATCAAGTAGTTTGCTGCAGGTTAGTTTGAGAAATTCTAGTTGTGGTTTCCATGTTAGATGCTGGTCGAAGATGAGGCCTAGAAACCTAATTTCTGTGACATAGTCGAGTCTAGCATTCCCTAGTCTTAACTGTGGTTTCTCTACTACTTGTTGTTTAGAAAACATCATGCATTTTGTTTTTGATGTTGAAAATTTGAGGCCGGTTGTTCGTGACCACTCCTCGAGGTTGTGTAGAGCGGTCTGCATCAAGCTACTCATAGATGCAAGATCTTTGCTTTTCGTAAAGATAACTAAGTCGTCGGCGAAGAGGTGAGCTTTTACTGGCGACTGAATTTTCTGGAAGATGTTGTTAACGGTCACCAAGAAAAGTGTCACGCTTAAGACCGAGCCCTGTGGTATGCCGTTTTGAAGAACTCTTGTAGTGGACATGGAATTATTGATACGAACATTGATGCTTCGATGTCGAAGAAAGTTGCTAATAAAATGTGTGATGTTACCCTTCAACCCCCAATTAGCCAGTGTTCTAACAATGTTGTCTCTCCAGGTCATGTCGTACGCTTTTTCAAGATCGAAGAACACGGCTAGGAGTTTCTGTCTGTTTTGAAAGGCCGCTGATATCTCTGATTCCAGGTGCACAATGCTGTCAAGAGTGGATCTGAATTGGCGAAAACCACTCTGACATGGGTGCAGTATGCCCTCTTTTTCGAGCTTCCAACAAAGACGTCTGTTGATTATCTTTTCCATTAGTTTGCATGTACTGCTGGTTAGTGAAATTGGCCTATACGAATTGGCGTCGGTTCTTGATTTCTGGGGTTTTACAAATGGTAAAACTATTGCTCTCGACCACAGTTGGGGAAATTGATGTGTTGACCATATGTGATTAAATATGTCCAATAAAATTTGTCTACCATTGTCGGGAAGGTGTTTTAAGAAAATCAACGGGATGTTATCTGGCCCTGGTGCGGAATTTCGGCTGTTTATTAGAGCTTCCTCTAATTCTGTCATAGTAATTGGCGTATTGATTGCACTGGTTGATTGCTCGCCTAGCGATAGAGGAAGAGATTCAATTTGAGTTTTATACAAGATAAAGTTTGGATCGTAGTTTGTATCATGTGAGGTCTTCTCAAATCTCTCTGCAAACATTTCTGTTAGCTGTTGCTCGTCGCTTATTAAAGTATTGTTTTGCAATAGTGTAAGTGGTCTCTGGTGTGTATCGACTCCTTTCATATTTCTAATTTTGTTCCAGACAATCTTGGAAGGAGTGGTTGGGTTCAGAGTAGCCATAAATTCGTTCCAGGATGCTTTTTTCCTCTGTTTCATTACAAATCGTGCTATGGCTCTACGTCTTTTGTATTCAACTTGATTAACTATGGTAGGGTGTCGCTTCCATCTTCTGAATGATCGTTTGCTTTCTTCTATTGCTTGTTTACAGTCAGCGTTCCACCAGGCAACCTGTCTATGTGCTCCACTTGAGATTTTCTTTCCCACATGCTTATGAGCCGTAGTTAATATGATGGTGTTAAACTGCTCGATGGTTGTGTCGATATTAGGCGCAAGTTCGTATGAGCGCAATTTTTCAGAAACCTCTTCTGTATAGGCGAACCAATCGGCATGTGCGTAATTCCACCGGGATTTGTTGCAAGCCGCACTTGTCGTACTATGTTGTAGCTCATTCTCAATCTGAATTGGCAAGTGGTCGCTCCCATATGGTTCGGAAAAAGGTGTCCATGTCAGGAAAGGTAGCAGCTGCGGATCACACAGGCTTATATCGATTGCTGACATACTGCCGGATGCCAGGTTGATCCTGGTTGACATTCCGTTATTAAGTATGCATAGATTATGCTGGTCTATGAATTCTTCGACTTCAGTCCCGGTTGGTGTAGAGGAATTGCTGCCCCACAGAGTATTGTGTGCATTGAAATCCCCTAGTATGATGCAGGGGTGGGTTAGTTGTTGATACAAGTTGCGCAATTCTTGACTATTGACCGCTCTCGATGGTGGAATATATACATTACATATTGTGAACTTTTGTTTCATGTGAACCTCAACTGCGACAGCTTCCAGGTTAGTGTTTAGTGGAATTTCGGAAGACGGGTATACGGTATCAATATAGGTTGCTACACCTCCGCTGGCACGCTGGTCTGTTTGTCGATTCCTGAAGTAACAGGTATAATTCTTGATCTTGTGATGTCTGTTTTCTTTAAGGCGAGTTTCTTGTAGACAAAAAATTTTTGGAGAGTTCTGTGAGAGTAAGACTTGTAGGTATGGGAGGTGGGCATAAAGCCCATTTATGTTCCATTGTAAAATGAATTTTAATACAGGCTCAGTTGGGACGATGAGTCTGAGTCATCTTCCTGTTCTGATGTTCCACTATCAAGTCCTAGTTTGTCCCTAAGTTTTTTTTTAATACGAGTGAATTGATTCTTCAATCGCCTGCTCTGCAAAGAGGGGTAGAGATCATGTAACATCTTAACGAGACCTGTTACGTTGTCCGTATAATCTTGGGCGACTGGTAATGGATCGAGTTTACCAAAAGCATTGGCGAGGAAGTCATAGAGTTGATTATAGTTGAGAGCGTATGATGCATTTGTGTCCTCAAATAGGGGTTTTAGCGGTTCCAGCTGCTGCGAGAGACTTTCATCGGAACGGCTTTCTGTTGACTCTGATCGTTGGTGCGTGGTGTTATCTTTGATCAATTTTTTCCTTTTAGGTTTGTGTTTGGGGGTCTTAAACTCGGTATTTTCTTTTTCCTCTTCTCTTACCCGTTCTGATAGTACGGTTTGTGAATCCGAAGTTTCAGATTCCATTGGTCGTTTGTTGATATTTACTGGAGGATCATTGGTTTGTGTATCTTGGCGTTTCGTACATTGGCTCGCTATGTGTCCCAGTTCATTACATTGGAAACATTTGAGTTCGTCAAAATTTAAAAATATTCTGTAATTTATATCTTCATGTTTTACAACAACCGATGATGGAAGGTCTTTTGTGGGATCCGGTAAAACGTAAACTTGCCTGCGAAAACTTAGTATATGACGGTAGGCTTCATCCTGAATTCCTACCCTGAGGAAGTTTATAGGTGATGCAGTTTTAAAACCAATAGTATGAATCATATTTTGTATTATATCATTAGGTATGGAAGGGCAGACGTTTGAGATTATCACTCTCTTTGCTTGTGATATTAGTCGTCGAATCTCCACGTCATTATTTTGAATCCTGATATGAGTATGTTCAGTTAGAAGTTTATCAACGATTTGCACTGAAGAAAGATAAATACATATTCGCCCATTTGAAATTCTAGACGCGAAGATGATATTTTTAGGTTCGACCATATCTCCAACTGCTACTATGTAGTCCCGTAATTTTAAGTCTGCTTCTACATTCATAACTACCGCTTGCTCTTTTTGTGGGAGGACATTTTGATTTGCTTGAATAGTTGTGGTTTGATTTTGAAAGTGTGACATTTTAGCTCCTGTAGTCAGAAGCTGTGTGAAAATTAAGGTTTATTTCGGAAATTTATTGCCGTGATATGCGTTGTTTTGCATTATGTCTCGCGATAAGGTAAGTGCACTTCTTACCTGTGCGATAGCGCCAGGCGCCGAAAAAAGTTATCAGTGTTTTCAATTCCCGATGTCTGCTTCGTCACTTTCTTGCACTATAACTCACTCAAACTACGTTATTTAAAGGCTCGTTTGATCTGTTTCACTATATTATTCTCAGAGACTAGGGCACACGTGTGTCTCTTCCACTGTCTCGCTCGAGAATCCTTGATTAATTTGTGTTTCCATTCGTTTTGTTATATTTCCGAAATGCGTTTTATTCTCATTCCGTGAATGAAACTTTTCGCTCTGTGTTAGCTTTTGGCACCGTGTAAGCCTAATTCGCGTCCGACACGAAAATGCGTTACGTTCAGTAATATAAGTGGGGGAATATTTTATATTGTACCTCTTCTCTCCGTTAAAAGTGGTGAGTAGTTTTCTTTTGACATCATACCCGCATCCTAAAATTTTGAATTAATGGTTTTCATTTCATACAGTAGGTATACAAAATGGTTATGGTAATTTTGCGGTTGAAAAAGGTTTGGTCCTTCTGTGAATATATCTAACGCCGAACTTGATCAACCAAATTGGGATCAATGAGGTCAACCGACCCCACATTCCTCCGAAACCCTCTAATTTCTTTGCGATCATTTAATATTCAAGACGTTCCTGCTTTGTAAAAAATTCAGGCGCACTCATTAAGAATTGACACTTCCAAAAAGACTCCGGCTTCGAGGATGCTCCAGCGATCGGCGATACGGATGTGTTAACGAATTTATTGCCGGACGTGAACACCTTGCAAAGTTTGTAAAGTTGTATAAGTAAAGATGTGAACCGGAGGACTCTTGATTGGATCGGGGAGACTCCGTATTGTGAGACTGTTCAATAGAGAATCGGTTTGGTTTATGGGGCGAAATTGTTTGGAGATCGTGGATGTGTCTTTCCGGCCGATTTTACGAAGGATTTTTCGACATCGAATTGCTGTATCCATTGGCGCCCGTGCTGCAAGGGTATTATGAGATACTGTTTACTCTCTCTCGTCGGAACTTATATCGTATGATTGGCTTCCAGTTCTAATTTTATTCAAAGATAACAAAGGTTTATAACAAAATTTCCACAACAATAAAATTTGAATAAATGCTAATTTCTAAATTAAAAAGTGTGATACGTAACTCGTTCTATAAACAAGCATTGCCATTAAGGCGTCATTCCGCTACGCTCCATTAGGCCCTCGTTTAAAGTCGTGACTAAAGCGGTGTTTATAGAACTTGTGGCATAATAGACAATTTAGGCCTTTCTCATTGGATTCCACGACTATAAAATAAATCCGAATTTCAGTTGCTCACAAAATACTACCTTCTGGGTGCCCCACGTGATGTAGTATGTTTTTTGAGGGCGCGCCCCGTCTTGAGTTCCATGGCTCTAGTTTTATTAGAGTTATACCAATTTCCAAGAGAACTTTCCAGTTTTGTTTTACTTCTTAGTTGAATCACCAGTTTAGTTTAGCAGAGCTGGAAGTTAATTTTACTGGTATTACGTACTTATTGTTTAACATGTAGTTCGAAGCCTTGAGACGTTTCTAATGCCATTTGCATTTATATAATCTCGGAAGCAATCTTCCCGTTGTACACATGTATTGTGTCAACTGTGCAAAATTAAGAGCTCTGAAAGGGAGAATTCCGCAAAACGATGCAGGAGATGGATGCGGCTGGAAGGCTTTATTTCAGCTGTCAAATTAACCGTTCCGCGCTCCCACCTGCAATTTTTTCCTTTTCCGGGGACACCCGGAACGCCATCAATGTTGCAGCGTAATTTCCGTGCAGGAACGATAGAATTAAATGAATAGGGGCAGAGAGACGGGGCTCTCTCTTCTGTTTCCAAATTTGCATCTACTCCGAGAACGCTACATAAATAATTAACGAAAGGTGCGACTCGGAAAAAAGCCTCGTGTAAATACAGTCGGCGGAAAAGTTGCGACAACCGTGAAGCATTCGGTCTCTAAAATATTTATTACGTCGCGATGAAGGCTCTTGACGGGGGGATTTTTATAAGTACGATACTTATTCAAACAATTCCTGGAGTCAAACACCTCTAATGGCCCCTGTAAATTTATGCGGTGAATTTCGCCCGGAGTGTACGTATGAATTTCAGTGCTTATTTAATTCGAAATAGATGAGATTTCCCGTCCCTTTCACGGCGAGTTTTTATTGAATCCCGGCGCTGCCGAGATTTGTTTATTCGTTTTTATTACATTTTTCCCTTAATCATAATTTCTTTCGTGCAGTCGTATGCATTAAAAGGAATGAATAAACTGTGAGTTTTTATCGAGGCGACGTGCGCGTATTACCTGATCGAATCCGTATTTTTTCGTTTTTCGGCTCGACTCCCCGCGATCATTATTCGCGAACACAATGGGGAAAGGGAAGAACGAAAGTTTTGTCTGAACAATGTTCTTTCGCTCCCCCACCGCCTTACTTACTTTTCAGCCGGAAAAATCGGATAAATATGTAAAGGAAACAAATGACCTAAAAAGCTTCAGACAAGTTTCAGCTGTTCGGGATTGCAGACGGTTCCGCGACGGCATGAAATAAAAGCTTTCAGTTTTGAGTTTTCCGGGTATCGATCGGTTTGAAGTTGAAAGACAATGATCATAAGCGAGATCCGGGGATGTAGTCCTCCACGTCGATTTTAGTTTAAAGTAAACGAAGGAGATTTACGACGGCCATTAGAACCACAATGTTATTTTTAACGGCTGTTGGAAAGAATTTGGTCCCGTCACGACCACCTGAATTTTGGCATAATTCACCGAAAACTAATTTCAAGCTTTAACGTACGTTCTGTTCTGGATTTGTAGTCTCTAGAGTTCAGTGATAGAGGTTCTTCACATTCTCAGATTTCTCAACGCCCCAGGTTTCTCAAAGTCTCAGACTTCTTAGGCTCTCCAATTTTCTCAAGTTTCTAGGCTCCTCAGAAGTCCCAG
The DNA here is from genome assembly GCA_963583935.1 of Diaperis boleti. NCBI lineage: Eukaryota > Metazoa > Arthropoda > Insecta > Coleoptera > Tenebrionidae > Diaperis > Diaperis boleti. The sequence continues at coordinate 15,357,394 of OY757242.1, forward strand.
GATGCTTGTTCGGTTCCTCAAATTCTCAGGCTTCTCAAATTTTTCGTACATCTCAAATTCCTCAAGCTCTTGATCAGAACCCTGAAAAGTGTGCAACTGGGAATCCCAAGAATCGGTATAAACAACTGTGCAACTACGTTGGCTTCGTTACGAGCGATGTTCAATGTGTCCACCTCCCTCAGTTGAGCCCTGTTTAACGCACCCCCGGAATAATATCCACCGCATTTTGTCGGAAGAGTTCTTCCAGGGTCTATGGGGTATTTGTAAACCGGAGCTTTCATATGCCCTCACAAATAAAAATCCAAAGGATTGATGCCAGGGGATCGGACTGGTCATGCTACAAAATTCGCTAAATTCGCAGGTTCTGCTTATTGTCACGGAGAAATAATGTTAAATAAGTTTCACTGGTTAAGCGGTAGGAGAGAACAAACGGACCGATTAAAGAATTGTTCACCAGCCCGGCCCACACATTAACACCAAACTGTCTTTGAATATGACGATATTCACCATAAATCATAACCATATCGAACCACTCGGATGCCGTAAACGAATACTGAACTGCCATTATTACTGGCATTTTCGGCTCGGTCAAGTTATCTTATCACCTTTTTGTTGCTGTTTTTACTGCTGATCCTTGGGAAACCTTGGAGTAAAAAGAAAACGAGTGATACGCAAACTGTTCCGGGTATAGGAACAACTGGAATTTAAATAGCAAAACTCTAAAGTTGACGGATGGATGAAAAATCAAAAACTGCCAAAACGGTACACAAATATGAAAGATCAAAAATTTGCCCTCCAAATTTAAAATATAAACATTAAGATCGGAATTCGTATTAATCGGAAAGTTCGAGACTGGAGAGTAAGTAAAATTTAAAAAATGCAGAAATTTGATTTGTAAATGTCAAAAGACAGAAAGTATAACTAAAAGTTGAAACAAGAAACAATCAACAATCGATCAGCATCTCTTTCAAAAGTTAGCAAATTTTAAATCTGCTGTCCATCCATTTTTTATTTTTCGTTTTGTATTCTTGAAATTAGGAATAAGGGGGCGCCCATTAATTAAGTGAGGCGTTTATGGGGGGGGGGGGTCAAGCCGAATCTCACACAATCTCACGTGGGGGAGAGGGGGGGTCTGGACGAAGATCACGTAATTTTTTTTCCCGCAAGAAACAGTGTAAAGTTGCAAGAAAACGGTTACATAAATTATGTAAGTAAAACTTGTTTCTCCATAAAATATGGCTAAATCCTACACAATAATATTTTTCTTCAAACGTCAGAAAAACGTGACGTATACGTCAATAGACAATCACAAATGTCCATTTCTCTGCCTAGACAAACAAAGTTTTTGTCTGCCGCCCAATTGACCATACTTGCTGCCTAGGCACACAAAGTGTTTTGTCTGCCGCTTGACCATTTTTGCTGCGTACACAAAATATTTTGTCTGCCGCTCAATTTACCAATCGCGTTCTTTCGAGAGGCCTGTCAAATCGGCAGCGTATATAATTTAGATTTTTTTTTATTTAAATTATTTCATTCTTTTAAGCATTTAGCGCTGAAGTTTCATAAAACTTGTGTATGACGCCTTAGAATATAATCCGGAAGTTAGTGAGATGTTCACCTTTAGACAAAAATTTATGTGGACATTGAATTTAGTAAACTGCACAGATTTGTATGTCGTGGGCGATTTTTAGCATTTGAAGAAAAAATAGCAAAAAATAGTTATATTTGGAGAAAAGTGACTTGAAGCAATTTTAAAGCACTTGAAATGTCTTTAGGCAACTTGAAGAAATTTTAATCGGCTTTGAAAAGACATGAAAGTTTTGAAGCGACTTGAAATGTTTTGAAAGCAATTGAAGATTTGAAAAGACTTGAAATGACTTGAAAATACTTTGATGGGACTGAAAGCGACTTGGAGAAACTTGAAACGAGATGAAATATTTTGAAGAGACTTGGGGCGACTTGAAATGTTTTGAAAGCAATTGAAGATTTGAAAAGACTTTAAATGACTTGAAAATATTTTGAAGGGACTGAAAGAGACTTGAAGAAACTTGAAACGAGATGAAATGTTTTGAAAGCAATTGAAGATTTGAAAAGACTTTAAATGACTTGAAAATATTTTGAAGAGACTGAAAGAGACTTTAAATATCTTGAAGGGACTGGAAGCGACTCGAAAAAACTTAAAATGTCCTGAGGCAACTTGAGGAAACTTGAAACGAAATGAAGGAACTTGGAATATTTTGAAACTACTTGAAAGACTTGAAGCGACTTGAAACGACATGAAAAGTTTCTAATGGACTTGAGGCGACTTGAAATGTTTGAAGAAATCTTGAAGAGTCTTGGAGCGATCTGAGAAGATTTCAAATAATATCTTGAAGGGACTGAAAGCCTATTAAAAAGACTTGAAATACCTGGAAGGGACTTGAAAGGATTTGAGATGTCTTGATACGACTTGAAAGTCTTGAGATGCTTTGAAAGGACTTGAGGTGACTTGAAATGTTTTGAAGGAAATTGAAGCTTCTTGAAAAGTCTTGAAATGTCTTGAAGAATCTTGAAGCGACTTGAAGAGAGATGAAGCGACTTTGAGAAACTTGAAACGTCTGGAAAGGACTTGAAATGTTTTGAAATGACTTGAAAGACTTGAAAAACGAATTGAAAAGACTTGAAATATTTTGAACGAACTTGAGGCGATATGAAATATTTTGAAAGGACTTGAAGCGACTTGAAGAAACTTGAAGCGATTTAAAAGGACTTGAAATGTCTTGAAGCGACGCGACGTGAACGACTTGAAAAGATCTAGAGCGAATTGAAACGACATGAAATGTTTTGAAGAGACTTTGGGCGACTTGAAAAGTTTTGAAAGGAATTGAAGAGACTTGAAAAGACTTGAAATGTCTTGAAGAATCTTAAAGCGGCCTGGGAATACCTTTTGAAACGACTTGAAGAAACTTGAAGCGATTTAAAAGAGACTTGGGGCGACTTGAAAAGTTTTAAAAAATTGAAAAATCGCCAAAATCGACTCACGTAATTAATGGAAGCTCCCTAATGAGCAATGATGAATACAAAATTCTTTGAAATTAAATTGAGTCTAAAAATGAAAAGAAAAATCTGTCGACAAAAGAGACAAAAATACACAAAATTTAAACTAAAGCTTAGCTGTTAACAGTCACCATAAATGTTAAATGAGAAATAAATAAAAACAATTGTGAGATTCAGTGATTAATGAGGATTAATTAGGAATGAGGAACGAACAATATAAAAAATCTGGAGTAGAGAAAGACACGTATAAGAAAGAATGAGGAATGAACAGAAAGCGTCTACCATGGACTTCATCTATAGAACCATTAGGAGCATCGGAATAGTAAAAGCAAAAAATTATCACAAAGATCAGAAGGAATAGAAGAATTTAAAATATCATAAGGATGGATAAAGATTTCAATGAGAAGGATCAGAAGCATCAGAAGGATGGATGAGAACGTCGAGACAGAAGGAACAGAAGGCTTAGAAGACGTAGAAGAATTAGTATCAACGAAACGTCTCATGAGCATCTGAGGGCTTGAAGAACCAGAAGAATTTTCAGAGAAAACAAACGATTGGGGATATCAAAAGAATGTATAAAAAGAGAGCAGAACGAATAGAAGGAGTGCTAGCATCAGTATGATGGATCAGAAAGATAGGTCAGAAGCAACAGAAGACTCAGAAAGATCGTGATTATTATCATCAGGTTCACAAGGATTAGAATAATAATTAAAATCAGATGGAGAAGAAAGATCCCAAGCATCGGAAAAATCGGATAGCTCAAATGGCAACGAAAGATAAAATAAATATAAGGTAGAAGTGTCAGTAGAAGCAGGATATCAGAAACATCAGAGAGGTAGGAAGCATCAAAACGCTTGAAAGAATAAGAAGAATCAGAGGGTTTTGAAGAACCTAAAGGATTATAGAGATAGATCAATAGCAACAAAACGCTCAGAGGCCCAGTGGATTAGGAGGAGCAAGAGATTTAGAAGGAGGAAAAGAAGCACGAAGGGCAAAACAATCGGAAGCATTTGGAGGAACGGAAGCATCAACAAATGACTCAGAGGGATCAGTAGGATGGATCAGAGGCAACCATTTTTATCATCACAAAACTTGGAGTGCAGAAGAATCGGAAGCATCATTATATTCAAACAGAATATCAAAATCATCAGATTTTCACAAAAAAATTATGATAAGAAACATCAAAAGGCTTAGCAGAATAAAACGATTCTAAAAGATCAGTAAGAAGTAGGTACCAAAAGGAGCAGAAAGAACGGAAGATGGATAAAAAATCTCAGAAGACTACGAAAGACCAAAGTCATCAAAATGATGAGAATTGGTGGCAACAGAATATCAAAAGCATTGCAATATCAGAAACACGAGAGCGATAAAAAAGAATCGCAAATATCACATGACTTCGAAGCCTTGGTGGAACCCACAGAAGCATTAGAAGGTTGAGCTGTATGACAAGGAAAAGAATTATGAGAGTCGTCACAAAGATTAGAAGAGTTTTTTATTTGAACACCCAGTATAACGTCTGTTTTTTGATGTCGCAAAGTCAGAAAACCGTCCGTTGTTACCAAGTTTTGTTATATTCAATTTGTTGCAAGGACTCTGCATCAGGGATATTCTAAATACCCCTGGATATTTTATTTATTTTCCTCGGATAACGAAGAGCATCTTGCCTTTTATCCCGGAGACTCCTCGAATTTAATTGGACGGTTTCGACTATATTTTTTAAAAAGGAATGCTTAATGCCCGTCGTTTTAATGCGGTCGTCCCGGGAAAAATGCAAATTATATGACTAATTTCCCGAGATGCAACAGCTCGTGTCGCCCCCCTCAAAAAAAAACGTCGGTTAAATCTCAGACGAAATTTCGATATAAGTGCTCCAAGAACTCACCTTTCAAATTTGAATGATAAAAGCTAAATAAACTGACTTAAGAGGTCTCTTTAAATTTTTACGTACGAAACGAATGAATTCTGAGCCTGCCATTCTAGAAGAACGGTTCTAAATCTAGCCCGATTTCCGGTCTTTTGGCAGAGCGCTTCGATGACGTCAATTCTGGAGCAGTAGTCTTTGTTTTTTATTGCCGACGAGTGCTTGAATTTTAAAAAGAGATGATTTCGTTTACGACCAGTATATAAATCTTTTTCAAGTTAATACGTTGTGTCCTGAAGATCCCATTGTTGTGATAATATTGTCATCGCGGAACACATAACTTTTGAGTGTAATTGATGGCAGCGTTAAGTGTTGAACGAAGAATTTTGTTTTATTCCTTACAAATGGGCGATAAAATGAGACTACTTAGGATTGCAGAGAGCACGACTATTCAGGAATATGGTAGATTATGCAAAATTGGGTAGTAAGCAGCTTATCTGCAGCATAACATTTTTAATGCGTAGTTTTATTGGTCGTAGCGATTTCTATTTTAAGACTTTGTATTAGTTTAGTGTTTCGCGGGTTTATTTCTTATTTACAATTGCATAAAACGATTACTACCTCTATACCTTAAGCCCCCCGTATTACATAACATCTACAATCACTTGATTCTGTTTGATAACGCCGCCATTATAAATCACCAAAAGAGTGCGTTAGATCACTCCGAATCCCCGTTCTTCCTATTAACTCCGAAGAACCGTCCCAATTCTCGTCGAGCTTTTGAATCAATAAAATGTGGTGCAGATAAAGCGGACACGTAATAAGCAAAAGCCGGAGAGGCGGTGCGAGAAGTTCCTCACAAAACCGCTGTATTAATTTCGTAATCTTCTTAAATCGAGCTGACGACTGTTCGATTCAAAAGCTATATAAGTAAATACGAAGGAGAGGGCAGTCTCCGCCTGTGAAAGCTCGATAAGAAAATAACACAGAACGAGATGCGAGCAAGCAGGTAGTCGGGCTGCGGCGCATTTATATTCATACAGCGACATAAAATGATCATACACACAGATATCTGCATGGGATGTTGGAAATTCCGAAAGCTCGGAAGGGTTGAGCTTTGCGATGGACCACCTGTTGGAAGATTGTTGATGCGGCCGAAAGTTCGGAATCAGGAGTGAAAAAAGGATTATTAGAACAGTAATGAATCATTTTACTATTTCGCTATTTCATTACTTCTCTATTTCTGTATATCGCAACTTCGATATTTTTATTACACCGTATTTCGTGATTTCCGTTACTTGAAAATTTCGTTATTTCGCAGTTTTACCATTTCATTAACTTACTGTTTCGTCATTTCGTAATTTCATGATTTTATAATTTCGTAATCCCATAATCCAGTAATATCGTAATTTAGGAATTTCGTTATTTCATTACTTCGAAATCTACAACGAAATCAATCTATTACATAATTTCACTATTTTGATTTATTGTCAGTTTTGTATTTCGTTATTTTCTTGTTTCTCTATTTCCCTATATCGCAACTTCGCTATTTCTACTATATATGTGGTATTTCGTGTTTCGTTATTTGAAAATTTCGTTATTTCGCTATTTACTATTTCATTAAATTGTTTCTTCATTTTCTGAATTAATGATTTTATAATTTCGTAATCCCGTAATCCACTAATATCGTAATTTAGTAATTTCGTCCTTTCGAAAACTAACGAATTCTATTACATCATTTTACTATTTCGCTATTTCATTATTTCTCTATTTCTGTATATCGCTACTTCGAAATTTTTATTACACCGTATTTCGTGTTTTCCGTTACTTGAAAATTTCGTTATTTCGCAGTTTTACCATTTCATTAACTTACTGTTTCGTCATTTCGTGATTTTATAATTTCGTAATCCCATAATCCAGTAATATCGTAATTTAGGAATTTCGTTATTTCATTACTTCGAAATCTACAACGAAATCAGTCTATTACATAATTTCACTATTTGGTTTATTGTCAGTTTTGTATTTCGTTATTTTCTTGTTTCTCTATTTCCCTATATCGCAACTTCGCTATTTCTACTATATATGTGGTATTTCGTGTTTCGTTATTTCGCTATTTACTATTTCATTAAATTGTTTCTTCATTTTCTGAATTAATGATTTTATAATCTCGTAATCCCGTAATCCACTAATATCGTAATTTAGTAATTTCGTCCTTTCGAAAACTTTAACGAATTCTATTACATCATTTTACCATTTCGCTATTTCATTATTTCTCTATTTCTGTATATCGCAACTTCGAAATTTTTATTACACCGTATTTCGTGATTTCCGTTACTTGAAAATTTCGTTATTTCGCAGTTTTACCATTTCATTAACTTACTGTTTCGTCATTTCGTAATTTCATGATTTTATAATTTCGTAATCCCATAATCCAGTAATATCGTAATTTAGGAATTTCGTTATTTCATTACTTCGAAATCTACAACGAAATCAATCTATTACATAATTTCACTATTTTGATTTATTGTCAGTTTTGTATTTCGTTATTTTCTTGTTTCTCTATTTCCCTATATCGCAACTTCGCTATTTCTACTATATATGTGGTATTTCGTGTTTCGTTATTTCGCTATTTACTATTTCATTAAATTGTTTCTTCATTTTCTGAATTAATGATTTTATAATCTCGTAATCCCGTAATCCACTAATATCGTAATTTAGTAATTTCGTCCTTTCGAAAACTTTAACGAATTCTATTACATCATTTTACCATTTCGCTATTTCATTATTTCTCTATTTCTGTATATCGCAACTTCGAAATTTTTATTACACCGTATTTCGTGATTTCCGTTACTTGAAAATTTCGTTATTTCGCAGTTTTACCATTTCATTAACTTACTGTTTCGTCATTTCGTAATTTCATGATTTTATAATTTCGTAATCCCATAATCCAGTAATATCGTAATTTAGGAATTTCGTTATTTCATTACTTCGAAATCTACAACGAAATCAATCTATTACATAATTTCACTATTTTGATTTATTGTCAGTTTTGTATTTTGTTATTTTCTTGTTTCTCTATTTCCCTATATCGCAACTTCGCTATTTCTACTATATATGTGGTATTTCGTGTTTCGTTATTTGAAAATTTCGTTATTTCGCTATTTACTATTTCATTAAATTGTTTCTTCATTTTCTGAATTAATGATTTTATAATTTCGTAATCCCGTAATCCACTAATATCGTAATTTAGTAATTTCGTCCTTTCGAAAACTAACGAATTCTATTACATCATTTTACTATTTCGCTATTTCATTATTTCTCTATTTCTGTATATCGCAACTTCGAAATTTTTATTACACCGTATTTCGTGTTTTCCGTTACTTGAAAATTTCGTTATTTCGCAGTTTTACCATTTCATTAACTTACTGTTTCGTCATTTCGTGATTTTATAATTTCGTAATCCCATAATCCAGTAATATCGTAATTTAGGAATTTCGTTATTTCATTACTTCGAAATCTACAACGAAATCAGTCTATTACATAATTTCACTATTTGGTTTATTGTCAGTTTTGTATTTCGTTATTTTCTTGTTTCTCTATTTCCCTATATCGCAACTTCGCTATTTCTACTATATATGTGGTATTTCGTGTTTCGTTATTTCGCTATTTACTATTTCATTAAATTGTTTCTTCATTTTCTGAATTAATGATTTTATAATCTCGTAATCCCGTAATCCACTAATATCGTAATTTAGTAATTTCGTCCTTTCGAAAACTTTAACGAATTCTATTACATCATTTTACTATTTCGCTATTTCATTATTTCTCTATTTCTGTATATCGCAACTTCGAAATTTTTATTACACCGTATTTCGTGATTTCCGTTACTTGAAAATTTCGTTATTTCGCAGTTTTACCATTTCATTAACTTACTGTTTCGTCATTTCGTGATTTTATAATTTCGTAATCCCATAATCCAGTAATATCGTAATTTAGGAATTTCGTTATTTCATTACTTCGAAATCTACAACGAAATCAGTCTATTACATAATTTCACTATTTGGTTTATTGTCAGTTTTGTATTTCGTTATTTTCTTGTTTCTCTATTTCCCTATATCGCAACTTCGCTATTTCTACTATATATGTGGTATTTCGTGTTTCGTTATTTCGCTATTTACTATTTCATTAAATTGTTTCTTCATTTTCTGAATTAATGATTTTATAATCTCGTAATCCCGTAATCCACTAATATCGTAATTTAGTAATTTCGTCCTTTCGAAAACTTTAACGAATTCTATTACATCATTTTACCATTTCGCTATTTCATTATTTCTCTATTTCTGTATATCGCAACTTCGAAATTTTTATTACACCGTATTTCGTGATTTCCGTTACTTGAAAATTTCGTTATTTCGCAGTTTTACCATTTCATTAACTTACTGTTTCGTCATTTCGTAATTTCATGATTTTATAATTTCATAATCCCATAATCCAGTAATATCGTAATTTATGAATTTCGTTATTTCATTACTTCGAAATCTACAACGAAATCAGTCTATTACATAATTTCACTATTTGGTTTATTGTCAGTTTTGTATTTCGTTATTTCCTTGTTTCTCTATTTCCCTATATCGCAACTTCGCTATTTCTACTATATATGTGGTATTTCGTGTTTCGTTATTTGAAAATTTCGTTATTTCACTATTTTCTATTTCATTAAATTGTTTCTTCATTTTCTGAATTAATGATTTTATATTTTCGTAATCCCGTAATCCACTAATATCGTAATTTAGTAATTTCGTCCTTTCGAAAACTTTAACGAATTCTATTACATCATTTTACTATTTCGCTATTTCATTATTTCTCTATTTCTGTATATCGCAACTTCGAAATTTCTATTACACCGTATTTCGTGATTTCCGTTACTTGAAAATTTCGTTATTTCGCAGTTTTACCATTTCGTTAACTTACTGTTTCGTCATTTCGTGATTTTATAATTTCGTAATCCCATAATCCGGTAATATCGTAATTTAGGAATTTCGTTATTTCATTACTTCGAAATCTACAACGAAATCAGTCTATTAAATAATTTCACTATTTTGATTTATTGTCAGTTTTGTATTTCGTTATTTCCTTGTTTCTCTATTTCCCTATATCGCAACTTCGCTATTTCTACTATATATGTGGTATTTCGTGTTTCGTTATTTGAAAATTTCGTTATTTCGCTATTTACTATTTCATTAAATTGTTTCTTCATTTTCTGAATTAATGATTTTATAATCTCGTAATCCCGTAATCCACTAATATCGTAATTTCGCAATTTCGTCCATTCGAAATCTTTAACGAATTCTATTACATCATTTTACTATTTCGCTATTTCATTATTTCTCTATTTCTGTATATCGCAACTTCGAAATTTCTATTACACCGTATTTCGTGATTTCCGTTACTTGAAAATTTCGTTATTTCGCAGTTTTACCATTTCATTAACTTACTGTTTCGTCATTTCGTGATTTTATAATTTCGTAATCCCATAATCCGGTAATATCGTAATTTAGGAATTTCGTTATTTCATTACTTCGAAATCTACAACGAAATCAGTCTATTAAATAATTTCACTATTTTGATTTATTGTCAGTTTTGTATTTCGTTATTTCCTTGTTTCTCTATTTCCCTATATCGCAACTTCGCTATTTCTACTATATATGTGGTACTTCGTGTTTCGTTATTTGAAAATTTCGTTATTTCGCTATTTACTATTTCATTAAATTGTTTCTTCATTTTCTGAATTAATGATTTTATAATTTCGTAATCCCGTAATCCACTAATATCGTAATTTAGTAATTTCGTCCTTTCGAAAACTAACGAATTCTATTACATCATTTTACTATTTCGCTATTTCATTATTTCTCTATTTCTGTATATCGCAACTTCGAAATTTTTATTACACCGTATTTCGTGATTTCCGTTACTTGAAAATTTCGTTATTTCGCAGTTTTACCATTTCATTAACTTACTGTTTCGTCATTTCGTGATTTTATAATTTCGTAATCCCATAATTCGGTAATATCGTAATTTAGGAATTTCGTTATTTCATTACTTCGAAATCTACAACGAAATCAGTCTATTACATAATTTCACTATTTTGATTTATTGTTAGTTTTGTATTTCGTTATTTCCCTATGTCGCAACTTCGCTATTTCTACTACATATGGTGGTATTTCGTATTTCGTTATTTGAAAATTTCGTTATTTCGCTATTTACTATTTCATTAAATTGTTTCTTCATTTTCTGAATTAATGATTTTATAATCTCGTAATCCCGTAATCCACTAATATCGTAATTTAGTAATTTCGTCCTTTCGAAATCTTTAACGAATTCTATTACATCATTTTACTATTTCGCTATTTCATTATTTCTTCTATTTTTGTATATCGCAACTTCGAAATTTCTATTACACCGTATTTCGTAATTTCCGTTACTTGAAAATTTCGTTATTTCGCAGTTTTACCATTTCATTAACTTACTGTTTCGTCATTTCGTGATTTTATAATTTCGTAATCCCATAATCCGGTAATATCGTAATTTAGGAATTTCGTTATTTCATTACTTCGAAATCTACAAGGAAATCAGTCTATTACATAATTTCACTATTTTGATTTATTGTCAGTTTTGTATTTCGTTATTTCCTTGTTTCTCTATTTCCCTATATCGCAAGTTCGCAATTTCTACTATATATGTGGTATTTCGTGTTTCGTTATTTGAAAATTTCGTTATTTCGCTATTTACTATTTCATTAAATTGTTTCTTCATTTTCTGAATTAATGATTTTATAATTTCGTAATCCCGTAATCCACTAATATCGTAATTTAGTAATTTCGTCCTTTCGAAAACTAACGAATTCTATTACATCATTTTACTATTTCGCTATTTCATTATTTCTCTATTTCTGTATATCGCAACTTCGAAATTTCTATTACACCGTATTTCGTGATTTCCGTTACTTGAAAATTTCGTTATTTCGCAGTTTTACCATTTCATTAACTTACTGTTTCGTCATTTCGTAATTTCCTGATTTTATAATTTCGTAATCCCATAATCCAGTAATATCGTAATTTAGGAATTTCGTTATTTCATTACTTCGGAATCTATAACGAAATCAGTCTATTACATAATTTCACTATTTTGATTTATTGTTAGTTTTGTATTTCGTTATTTCCTTGTTTCTCTATTTCCCTATATCGCAAATTCGCTATTTCTACTATGTATGTGGTATTTCGTGTTTCGTTATTTGAAAATTTCGTTATTTCGCTATTTACTATTTCATTAAATTGTTTCTTCATTTTCTGAATTAATGATTTTATAATTTCGTAATCCCGTAATCCACTAATATCGTAATTTAGTAATTTCGTCCTTTCGAAAACTTTAACGAATTCTATTACATCATTTTACTATTTCGCTATTTCCTTATTTCTCTATTTTTGTATATCGCAACTTCGAAATTTCTATTACACCGTATTTCGTAATTTCCGTTACTTGAAAATTTCGTTATTTCGCAGTTTTACCATTTCATTAACTTACTGTTTCGTCATTTCGTAATTTCATGATTTTATAATTTCGTAATCCCATAATCCAGTAATATCGTAATTTAGGAATTTCGTTATTTCATTACTTCGAAATCTACAACGAAATCAATCTATTACATAATTTCACTATTTTGATTTATTGTTAGTTTTGTATTTCGTTATTTCCCTATGTCGCAACTTCGCTATTTCTACTACATATGGTGGTATTTCGTATTTCGTTATTTGAAAATTTCGTTATTTCGCTATTTACTATTTCATTAAATTGTTTCTTCATTTTCTGAATTAATGATTTTATAATCTCGTAATCCCGTAATCCACTAATATCGTAATTTAGTAATTTCGTCCTTTCGAAAACTTTAACGAATTTTATTACATCATTTTACTATTTCGCTTTTTCATTATTTCTCTATTTCTGTATATCGCAACTTCGAAATTTTTATTTCACCGTATTTCGTGATTTCCGTTACTTGAAAATTTCGTTATTTCGCAGTTTTACCATTTCATTAACTTACTGTTTCGTCATTTCGTAATTTCATGATTTTATAATTTCGTAATCCCATAATCCAGTAATATCGTAATTTAGGAATTTCGTTATTTCATTACTTCGAAATCAGTCTATTACATAATTTCACTATTTTGATTTATTGTCAGTTTTGTATTTCGTTATTTCCTTGTTTCTCTATTTCCCTATATCGCAACTTCGCTATTTCTACTATATATGTGGTATTTCGTGTTTCGTTATTTGAAAATTTCGTTATTTCGCTATTTACTATTTCATTAAATTGTTTCTTCATTTTCTGAATTAATGATTTTATAATCTCGTAATCCCGTAATCCACTAATATCGTAATTTAGTAATTTCGTCCTTTCGAAATCTTTAACGAATTTTATTACATCATTTTACTATTTCGCTATTTAATTATTTCTCTATTTCTGTATATCGCAATTTCGAAATTTCTATTACACCGTATTTCGTTATTTCCGTTACTTGAAAATTTCGTTATATCGCAGTTTTACCATTTCATTAACTTACTGTTTCGTCATTTCGTAATTTCATGATTTTATAATTTCGTAATCCCATAATCCGGTAATATCGTAATTTAGGAATTTCGTTATTTCATTACTTCGAAATCTACAACGAAATCAGTCTATTACATCTTTTCACTATTTTGATTTATTGTTAGTTTTGTATTTCGTTATTTTCCTATATCGCAACTTCGATATTTCTACTACATAATATGTATGTGGTATTTCGTTATTTGAAAATTCCGTTATTTCGCTATTTACTATTTCATTAAATTGTTTCTTCATTTTGTGAATTAATGATTTTATTCCTAATTTCGTAATCCCGTAATTGTTTACAATAAACGTTTACAATTTTGTTGTTATCTAAAACTAAATCTTAAAAAGACAGACTTTAAATCGTCCATAAAGTTTTCGTTGCTTGCGAAACAGCTTGATGAATTCTTCGACACTGTTTTCAGACTGTCACCGCCAGTATTTCCGATAATTTAAGTCAGAAGGGAATTTATAAAGCTGAATGAATCTCGAGCGGCGTGATTGTACGAGTAAAAATATTCTGTAAAACGAAGGAGAAGATAAATCGGAATCGGAATAATAACTCGGTTGTGTTATGTGCAGATATTTTAAAGATGTTATGATTCCAAGTACGCTGTTGTCCTTTCTAGTATTTATAAACACTAGTTATACCAATAATAATGAGAGTCAGCGGGAAGCGCTTCCATTTTTTATTAATATCCCTGGCCGAAAACCACACAAACAAGAAGAAAACACGGACATAAACGTCAACTGCCATCAATGAAAGCGCCCCTTTCTTTACGACAGGCCGCGAGGGGATCTGGTGCGTTCGGCAATTCCAAGTATAATTTCCTTCTAATGTTCCGACGTAAAAACACAGACTGCTCCTGGTCCCGATGTCAAATCCCGCCCCCCGTGAGGCGGCACGTGTCTGAAATCGAGTCTGTTTCACTCGAGCGACTTTTCCCAAAATTTCTCCATCGAAAAGATCACGGTTCGAGGGGTTCTTGCTACGAAATCACGAGCCTGGAAACTATCCTCCGGTTTACACCTTGGAGAGGCAAGCGCCAATTATTCTTTTAGAGGGCGACACGCCTGGTGGGTCTGATCCAGCTTTCGCAATATTCTTTGCACTTCTGGATTTGGAGTTTACATGGCATGTAGCGAAGTTGATGTAAGAAAGGATTTGATTGTCGTAATTGGTAGTGCAGAGGCTGTAATTTAGAACGCTGCTAGTTGGAGTTCGATAAACGGGCAATAATTGGTTCAAAGCTTCGACCTCCACGATCTACAAGTTCAATGGACAAATCGTCGAGCGTAGAAGACCGATAATGAAAGTATGATCTTGCGGTTGGATCGACCAGGATGTGTATAATCATTCGCTACCGCTCCGGGTTGGTGTTTGAACAAGAACCCTCCGAACAGGTTTCCCAATCAACAGATAACGTTCAATTATAGTCAGTAAGTTGTTGTAAAGCAACTCTTAACTCGACGAGTCCAATTAAATTTGTTTTTGTTATTCGCATAGAATAACGAGGTAACTTCAAAAGCATTAAATCCGCCCTCGTTTTAATGACCCGAGTAAACCTTTTATTGCTGCCACCTGACCAATTTTTCGCAGTTTTCCAACATTTAAATTTAAAACAAATCGTGGCGTCATTTCCCGTGCGAAAAAATCCGGAGCAGCTGAAACGACAATATAAAAATACACCGACGGATAGATTTTTCCAGAGGTCCTCTATTTTAAAATTTCAGATGCTCGTTTTGTTTCAATTATTTCAAGTGCTCAAAACACAGGTGAGAACGTGTGAAAATTATGGCTACTGAGCAGTAAATAATAGCTATAAAAATTATCAGGCAACAAGTACAATAAATACATTCACGCAACTGTTTTTGCCTTGGAGAGAAGGCAGTATTACACCTTTGTGAGTGAAATTTATACCGTGCATGTTTTAATTCATCAGATTCTGGCTGAAAAGTTAATACAAGATGGATTAATACTACGGGGGTAAATTTTAGATTCGACCACTTAAAAAGGAATTTTGTTTTGTCGATAACAGGCGACCATTTAATCTTGAAAAAAAATTTGATTGGCACCACTGAATAATTGGCAATTAACTTTTTACACACTGTATTTTTAAGCTTAGTTTTGACATATGTAGGTGAATTTGAAATCAGATGGGACAAAAAATCAAAAATAATTAACCACGTGGTAATAATAACTGTTCTTCCTATTATTAGAGTAATTTTGCAATTTTTCAAATTTTTATAATTTATATAATGAGATTTTAACTATTATTTATTGATGTAGGTATTGAAATCACTTCAAAATATCGCTGTAAGGTACATAAAAATTTATACAATTTTTCTTGCGGAGTCAGTGACTTCAAATGCGTTTATAAGAGTACATAGTGTTGTTCCAATCAGTTCGGCTTGAAACGAAAATATTTGCTAATTGCGTTCATTTGCTTTTCTCATTATAAACAACTAGACTACGTCAATGGTTTCATGTGTTCTTCGTTGTAGGAAATAGAGCCTTTATTTAGAACGTTGATTTTTAATAGTTAGACGTCTAACGACGCTGTCCGCCCTAATTATTATTAGGCTATTTCCAATATATCAAAAAAGTAAATTTTTTTCACAATTTACAGAAAATTTTACTTAGAAAACGGTATTCATTTTTAAATAATAAGTTTTCAGAAAAGGGGAGGCTTAAGAGAACAAAACGATAAAAAACGCATGTCGCATTTTAAATATTACATCTGGCTGGTTTCATCTGTTTCGGTTGGGGCACGTCTGGGGGCTCATCCGTAACAGGAGAGTCTTTATCGCCAAACAGCGTTTTTCCAAGCCCGTCATTATCTGAAAAGTTTTGGATCATACGGTATATCGCTCAATGACGGCACAACTCCATTATTAGTCTGATTCTGATTATATTGATTCCAAAAATATCTCAAATATCGTAATACTACAGGATTTCAGACTATTCCGCAGTTATTGAAAATTTCATTTAGAAGAGCGCATCCACCATTTTTAAATCAGTTTTATTATTAAAATTTTTTAAGTGTCTAACCAATTATTTTTAAGTGTCTAACGACGCTGTCCGCGCTCATTTATCATTATATTAATTTCAAAAAAAATCAAATTTCGTAATTTTAGGCTCCCTGACTTTTTTCAAGTTTATTGTAAATTTTATTTAGAAGAGCGCATCCACCAATTACTTTTTAGGTGTCTAAAGATACTGTCCGCGCTCATTTGTTATTACATTCATATCAAAAATTATTCATTATTATTTCGTAATTCCGAGGTCCATGATTTTTTTTCCAAATTATTTAGAAAGTGCATCCAAGCAAATAATTTTTAAATATCTAAAGACGCTGTCCGCGCTCGTATCCACATCCCTGACTATTTTGAATTGCATCCACCACATTCTGATTATATTGATATCAAAAATGACTCAAATTTCGTAATTCTAGTATAGGTGTCTGACTATTGAATTATTTATTGAAAATTTTAATTGGAAGAACTCATCTACTAATTATGTTTAGGTGTCTAACGACACTGTCCGCGCTCATTTCTCATTATATTAATTTAAAAATTATATTAATTTCAAAAATTAATTAAAGTAAAAAAATCGTAATTCTAGGGTCCCTGATTTGTTTCCAATTTATTGAAAATTTTATTTAGAAGAGCTCATCCACCAATTGTTTTTAGATGACTAGCGACACTGTCCGCGCTCATTTATGATTACATTCATATCAAAAATTATTCATTATTATTTCGTAATTCCAAGGTCCATGATTTTTTTTCCAATTTATTGAAAATTTTATTTAGAAAGTGCATCCAAGCAAATAATTTTTAAATATCTAAAGACGCTGTCCGCGCTCGTATCCACATCCCTGACTATTTTGAATTGCATCCACCACATTCTGATTATATTGATATCAAAAATGACTCAAATTTCGTAATTCTAGTATAGGTGCCTGACTTTATTGAATTATTTATTGAAAATTTTATTTGGAAGAACGGATCTACTAATTATTTTTAGGTGTCTAACGACACTGGCGCTCATTTCTCATTATATTAATTTGAAAATTTAAAAATTATATTAATTTCAAAAATTAAATTCAACAAAATTTCGTAATTCTGGGGTCCCTGATTTGTTTCCAATTTATTGAAAATTTTATTTAGAAAGTGCATCCACCAATTATATTTTAGGTATCTAACGACACTGTCCGCGCTCATTTGTGATTACATTCATATCAAAAATTATTCTTATTATTTCGTAATTCCAAGGTCCATGATTTTTTTCCAATTTATTGAAAATTTTATTTAGAAAGTGCATCCAAGCAAATAATTTTTAAATATCTAAAGGCGCTGTCCGCGCTCGTATCCACATCCCTGACTATTTTGAAATGCATCCACCACATTCTGACTATATTAATATCAAAAATGACTCAAATTTCGTAATTCTAGTATAGGTGCCTGACTTTATTGAATTATTTATTGAAAATTTTATTTGGAAGAACGGATCTACTAATTATTTTTAGGTGTCTAACGACACTGGCGCTCATTTCTCATTATATTAATTTGAAAATTTAAAAATTATATTAATTTCAAAAATTAATTAAATTCAACAAAATTTCGTAATTCTGGGGTCCCTGATTTGTTTCCAATTTATTGAAAATTTTATTTAGAAAGTGCATCCACCAATTATATTTTAGGTATCTAACGACACTGTCCGCGCTCATTTGTGATTACATTCATATCAAAAATTATTCATTATTATTTCGTAATTCCAAGGTCCTTGATTTTTTTCCAATTTATTGAAAATTTTATTTAGAATTGGTGGATGCGCTCTTATAAATCAAATTTTTAATAAATTAGAAAAAGAAAACCGGAATTACGACATTTGAGTGATTTTTGATATTAATATAATCAGAAACCACTCAATTGTCGGAATTACAGGGTCCCTGATTTTTTTCCAATTAAAAATTTGATATGGAAGAGCGCATCCATCAATTATTATTCTTGGGTGTCTAACGACGCTGTTCGCGTTCATTTCTGATTATAATAATTTAAAAAAAAATGATTCAAATTTTGTCATTCTAAGGTCCATAATTTTTTTCCACTTTATAGAAATTTTTATTTAGAAAAGTGCATCCAAAAATTATTTTCAGGTACCTAACGACGTTGTCCGCGCTCATTTCTGATTGTATTAATTTCAAAAATTATTCAAATTTCGTACTTCGAAGCTCCATGATCTGTTTTCCAATATATTTAAAATTTTATTTAGATGAGCGCATCCAGCATTTTTAGATATCTTACACCTGTCCGGGCAAATTTCTGATTATATTATCACAAACCACTCAAATGGCGGAATTATAGGGTCCCTGATTTTTTTCCAATTTATTAAAAATTTTGATATGGAAGAGCGTATCAATCAATTATTATTTTTGGGTGTCTAACGACGCTGTCCGCGTTCATTTCTTATTATAATAATTTAAAAAAAATATTCAAATTTCGTTATTCTAAGGTCCATACTTTTTTTCCACTTTATAGAAAATTTTATTTAGAAAAGTGCATCCAACAATTATTTTTAGGTGCCTAACGACGCTGTGAGCGCTCATTTCTGGTTATATTTATTTTAAAAATTATTCAAATTTCGTAATTCGTAAGCTACATCATTTGTTTTCCAATTTATTAAAATTTTTATTCAGATGAGCGCATCCACCATTTTTAGCTATCTTTCACCTGTCCGTGCTAATTTCTGATTATAATAATTTAAAAAATTATTCAAATTTCGTTATTCTAAGGTCCATCATTTTTTTCCACTTTATAGAAAATTTTATTTGGAAAAGTGCATCCACCAATTATTTTCAGGTGCCTAACGACGCTGTCCGCGCTCATTTCTGATTATATTGATTTCAAAAATTATTCAAATTTGGTACTTCGAAGCTCCATGATTTGTTTCCCAATTTATTGAAATTTTCATTTAGATGAGCGCATCCACCATTTTTAGATATCTTACACGTGGTAGGGCTAATTTCTGATTATGTTATCAAAACCTACTCAATCAAATGTCGGAATTATAGGGTCCCTGATTTTTTTCCAATTTATTAAAAATTTGATATGGAATAGCGCATCCATCAATTATTATTTTTGGGTGTCTAACGACGCTGTTCGCGTTCATTTCTGATTATATTAATTTAAAAAAATATATATTCAAATTTTGTTATTCTAAGGTCCATAATTTTTTTCCACTTTATAGAAAATCTTATTTGGAAAAGTGCATCCACCAATTATTTTCAGGTGCCTAACGACGCTGTCCGCGCTCATTTCTGATTATATTGATTTCAAAATTTATTCAAATCTGGTACTTCGAAGCTCCATGATTTGTTTCCCAATTTATTGAAATTTTCATTTAGATGAGCGCATCCACCAATTTTAGATACCTTCCTGGCCGGGCTAATTTCTGATTATATTATCAAAAACCACTCAAATGTCGGAATTATAGGGTCCCTGATTTTTTTCCAATTTATTAAAAATTTAATATGGAAGAGCGCCTCCATCAATTCGTATTTTTGGGTGTCTATCGACGCTATTCGCGTTCATTTCTTATTATAATAATTTAAAAAATTATTCAAATTTCGTTATTCTAAGGACCATCATTTTTTTCCACTTTATAGAAAATTTTATTTAGACAAGTGCATCCAACAATTATTTTCAGGTGCCTAACGACGTTGTCGGCGCTCATTTCTGATTGTATTAATTTCAAAAATTATTCAAATTTCGTACTTGTAAGGTCCATGATTTTTTTTCAATTTATTGAAATTTTCATTTAGATGAGCGCATCCACCATTTTAAAAATATTTTGGGATGTCTAACAAGGATGTCCGCGCTTATTTAGTCTACTTCTGATCATTTTATATCAAAAGTTATATATTTACAAATTTCATGGAAAATTTGATTTAGAAGAGCGCATCCACCATTTTTATAAGAACAACACAAGAGGTTGCAAAAGAAATAAAAGAAAAAATCAAAAATCTAGATTTCAACTACATACTTATAAAAGCGTCATTTACGCAACAAGTCTAAACGGAACGTTTATTGCACGCGACGAAATTATTCTATGAGTTGCATACAACATTTTTTCTATAACCGTCTCAGACCTCATTTTTCTAAAGAATATACATGCATTACCATTACATGAGCCGCATTCAGAATTACAAATGAAATTATTATTTATTATTATACAATTATCAATTTGTTTTTGTTTTTGAAAGATTTTTTCAGTATAATTCCATCCTGTTGGTTGATCACGTTTTATTTGGATTAATTAAACTACTCAAACAAAAAGTGTAATTTTCTTCTCTTGTAACTCCTCAAGTATTAATCCTTAATCATTCCAGGTATCAAATTCCAATCTGTTCTGCCACTAACAACCCTAACACTAACCTCAACATCCGCACTATTTGACTCCCAAATACGACTCGCCGGACAAACGTGAATATTTAACGACGTCGTTGAAGCTCCCTTCTCGCGCGAACTTCCATTCCTCCCCGAAAAGCTTCGTTTACCTCAAACTGCCGCCAATCACCCAGAAAGAGCTTCTCCGACATCGAAAACAATCCACATACATTAGCGCACGTGGCTCGACGCCATTCAAGAACGGAAGCCGCCTAAAAGTGTTTACTCGAAGGAAACTCGGGAAAAGTTCGGGAAAAACGCGTGCGAACGGAAGGACGTCCCAGACACCCGACCCTTTTACACGATATTTACAAGAACTTTCGACGAGCACATGGCCGGCAGAGTTGTAAAATCAATGTGTTTTGTAAATCAAACGGTTTATTTTTGGATGTGGGAAGCAGGGGCGTACGAGACCCATCATCCATCTTATTTCGCCTCGTAATGTTTGACAAATGACGAGATATCTCTCGGAAGATCGGACCACACAGCGACGACCGGAATTCGACCTTGCGCTGACCTGTCTTAACAAATTTGTCCGAATTTCGTTAAAGCGATCCAGAACGAGCCGCCACTGCCGACGTGTATATTAAACGCGAAGTTGCCAGATGGCGTGCACATGGAGGTTCGGGACGTCCAAGAGGATCGACGTCAGAGACGTTTTATCTATGCAGACACAAAAACCTTTTAGCGCGTCAATCACCGTTTCGGGCTCGATAATAATAAACTGTATCGTTGACGGTGGCTTCGGAAGGGGGCGTCGGGTTATTAGAGACGTAAATTTATTAAGCTCAGTCGCGCTTACGTGAATATCAACTGGTTGCTTTATCGATTCTGCACCCAGGATAAACACAATTAGACCGGAGAAAAGTGGGCGACAGACGAGACATAATTCGGGATCTCGGGAAGACGTGCGGGATATCGGCTAAAGGGAACTTTCACAATATCCGCGTTCTTCGGATATTTTTCCGATCCTTTGTTGACGGGTTGTGGACAAATCCCAAAGACAGGCTCTCCTCGTTTGTGTAAATGATTCGCACTGATCAGATGTTAAGAATGGGACAATGTCCAGCGCAGCTGCTCCCGCATCCACCCTGCGTTTAAAAGGGAAAGTTGATGAGTCCGTAGGCTTTGTGGAGAGAACAAAACATTTTTCCTCCATTATAATGTTATTCTTCTAGTCTATCACTGAAAGACGTACGGGCTACTTCAAGGTCAATGAAACCGCATGAGAAATATCAAAGCGCCCGACGGGAGTGGCCTATACGCATGTCTAAACGAAGTGTAAATATTATAACACGCAATTACATCGAAAACCCTCCAACTCCGTTTTGTTGCGACCTTTTAACGCTGCCCATCCCCGAGAACCCTATTTACATCTAATGCACTGCTCGGGCCGGTTATCCAGTTTGTGCTCTCCACAACTTTGTCCACTAACGAGATCTATCTCAACGACGTTTCGAATATTTCTCTCCCCCATCACCTTTCCGTCCCATGAAGCACGATGCAGATGCAACTAACGTAATTAGTGCGCGTGAACATTCGGATAATGTTGCCGGATTTTAATTGTTAATTACCGGCGTTGCAGTCGGGGCATTTTTTCCGCGAAAGAGGATGGAACAAGCGGAATGATTCCACCGCTAATTGGTGCATGGATTTAATTAAAATAATAATCATAAAAAGAAAACGCGCGACGCTCCCGGCCACAATTAGAACCCCGGTCGAAAAACACGCCGTTAGAACGAGACCGAGGGTCCGACATGAGAGGAACCTCCAATTAAGAAAACGTTAGTGTCTCGGTTTCCTGGTCGAAATGAACTTGCACTTTGTTGAATGGAATTGCAATTATGGACACTTCCAATTTGAATTTTAAATAAATTAATTACCACTAGGTTTTGTTGCGGAACCCAGCTGACTCGATAGCTATTCTATTCTCACTAGCGAAGGGCACATAGTGGTGCCTTTTTTGTAAGCAAATATTTGTTAGTCTTAATTAGATTAGTAGTGTAAGTGAGTGTAGTAAGATCGGTAATGTTTTCTTCGCCTCACTAAGAAGAAACATTAATTTGAAGGATAAAATCTAAATCCGAATGATTTCACCCGTCGCTAGAACGAAAGTCATTGAACCAAGAGATAAATCTCCAGATTGCGATCGACAACGATTTCCCTTCTTACATTTGTGATCTTCGTGACTCCAGCTGCAACCCAAGACGGTGTTGTCGACTGAGCTAATTAGCCCTCCGACCGCGGCTCTGGATCCACCACCAGCTTCGTCGAAAGTGAACGGAAAAGCGAAGGGTTGTTTCGCAGAAGTACATTAAAAACTTGGAACGTTTAATCACAGGCAAATCAGGCGGAACGAACGACAGACACACGGCGTGCCAACTTTGTAACTACAAATGGAACGAACGAGGGAGAACGCCGCTTTGAGAACAATTTATTGCGCGTGTTTACGGTTTATACTTTGTTTCTCTGTATTTAAACACATGCGCTACTAGTGCAAATAATGCCCGAACGTTATTGTTTCCTTATTATGACTGCAACGCTTTTCATGTCCGACGTCATATTTCACGCAGAACAATGCGGGGAAAACACTTATCGGGAAAGGGGGCGCGTCGTAATCGCGCCAAATCACTCCTGATTTGATTTATGGGGTAATTGTTCTGCGTATTGAAAGATTTCGGGAGGTGCCGTGACGCAAAAGCGGTGATTCTCTCTCCGGGATTCTTTTCGGGCACTTAAGAACTGCCGGCTGGGGACTGGCAATACCCTCGATATTGATACGGAAGCGATTATTTATTTTCAGGTTTCCCCATAACTCAGGTTCCCCAACTCTTCAGGCTCCTCAAATTTCTTCAGTTTACAATTTAGATTTCAGAAGCTTGATGGGATCCTCAAATTCATCAGCTTCCTTAGTATTACCAAGATTCCCCTCCCCGTACCAAAGGTTCCTCCTGTACCTCTTTATCTCAGTTTGTTCAAATTCTTCAGATTGAGTCTTCAGAAAGATTCGTAAAGTCTTAGTTTTTTCAAGGTTTCAAGCGCTCCAAATTCTCAGGTTCTTCTAGTTTTCAAGTTATGTTTCTCAAACCCCTTGTAGGTTTAGGTTTAGTTAGGTTCTTCCTCATTCTGGTTCTTAGGTTGCTACAATTTCTCTCACTACTCAAATTCCTCGGGTTAATTTTCAGACTAGGTTTCTCATGTTCTCAGCGTTTTTCCTTAAGTTCGCAGGTTCGACAAATTCTCGTAATTCTTCAAGTTCTAAGGTCCCCCCTCCGCGTAACCAAGGTTTCTCCTGTTCCTAAATGTCATAGTTTCTTTCAGTTCTTCAGGTTCTTCAAGTCCTCAGGTTCCTCAAGTGCTCAAGTTCGATTTCAAAGGATCTTGGGTTCGTCATGTTCTCAAGGTTCGTAAGATTATTATTTTCGGGTTTCCCTATAACTCAGGTTCCCCAACTCTTCAGGCTCTTCAAATTTCTTCAGTTTACAATTTAGATTTCAGAAGCTTGATCTGATCCTCAAATTCTCAGACTTCTTAGGTTCACCAATTTTCTAGACTCCAGTTTTCATCAGGTTCCTTAGTATTACCAAAATTCTCGTAATTCTTCCCCTCCCCGTACCAAAGGTTCCTCCTGTTCCTCTTTATCTGAGTTTGTTCAAATTCTTCAGGTTCCGAAACTCCACGAGTTCCTCAAGTTCGATTTCTCAGGTTCTTAAGGTTCGTAAAGTTTTAAGGTTTTCAAGGTTTCAGGTTCTTCTAGTTTTCAAGTTCTGTTTCTCAAACTCCTTATAGGTTTAGGTTTAGTTAGGTTCTTCCTCATTCTGGTTCTTAGGTTGCTACAATTTCTCTCACTACTCAAATTCCTCGGGTTAATTTTCAGAATAGGTTTCTCATGTTCTGAGCGTATTTCCTTAAGTGCGCAGGTTCGTCAAATTCTCGTAATTCTTCAAGTTCCAAGGTTGCCCCCTCCGCGTAACAAAGGTTCCTCCTGTTCCTAAATGTCACAGTTTCTTTCAGTTCTTCAGGTTCTTCAAGTGCTCAAGTTCGATTTCAAAGGATCTTGGGTTCGTCATGTTCTCAAGGTTCGTAAGATTATTTATTTTCGGGTTTCCCTATAACTCAGGTTCCCCAACTCTTCAGGCTCCTCAAATTTCTTCAGTTTACAATTTAGATTTCAGAAGCTTGATGGGATCCTCGAATTCTCACTCTTCTTAGGTTCACCAATTTTCTAGGCTCCAGTTTTCATCAGGTTCCTTAGTATTACCAAAATTCTCCTAATTCTGCCCCTCCTCGTACCAAAGGTTCCTCCTGTTCCTCTTTATCCGAGTTTGTTCAAATTCTTCAGGTTCCGAAACTCCACGAGTTCCTCAAGTTCGATTTCTCAGGTTCTTAAGGTTCGTAAAGTTTTAAGGTTTTCAAGGTTTCAGGTTCTTCTAGTTTTCAAGTTCTGTTTCTCAAACTCCTTATAGGTTTAGGTTTAGTTAGGTTCTTCCTCATTTTGGTTCTGAGGTTGCTATAATTTCTCTCACTATTCAAATTCCTCGGGTTAATTTTCAGAATAGGTTTCTCATGTTCTCAGCGTTTTTCCTAAAGTTCGCAGGTTCGTCAAATTCTCGTAATTCTTCAAGTTCCAAGGTTGCTCCTCCGCGTAACAAAGGTTCCTCCTGTTCCTAAATGTCACAGTTTCTTTCAGTTCTTCAGGTTCTTCAAGTGCTCAAGTTCGATTTCAAGGGATCTTGGGTTCGTCATGTTCTCAAGGTTCGTAAGATTATTTATTTTCGGGTTTCCCTATAACTCAGGTTTCGGAACTCTTCAGGCTCCTCAAATTTCTTCAGTTTACAATTTAGATTTCAGAAGCTTGATGGGATCCTCGAATTCTCACTATTCTTAGGTTCACCAATTTTCTAGGCTCCAGTTTTCATCAGGTTCCTTAGTATTACCAAAATTCTCCTAATTCTGCCCCTCCTCGTACCAAAGGTTCCTCCTGTTCCTCTTTATCCGAGTTTGTTCAAATTCTTCAGGTGCCGAAACTCCACGAGTTCCTCAAGTTCGATTTCTCAGGTTCTTAAGGTTCGTAAAGTTTTAAGGTTTTCAAGGTTTCAGGTTCTTCTAGTTTTCAAGTTCTGTTTCTCAAACTCCTTATAGGTTTAGGTTTAGTTAGGTTCTTCCTCATTCTGGTTCTGAGGTTGCTATAATTTCTCTCACTATTCAAATTCCTCGGGTTAATTTTCAGAATAGGTTTCTCATGTTCTCAGCGTTTTTCCTAAAGTTCGCAGGTTCGTCAAATTCTCGTAATTCTTCAAGTTCCAAGGTTGCTCCTCCGCGTAACAAAGGTTCCTCCTGTTCCTAAATGTCACAGTTTCTTTCAGTTCTTCAGGTTCTTCAAGTGCTCAAGTTCGATTTCAAAGGATCTTGGGTTCGTCATGTTCTCAAGGTTCGTAAGATTATTTATTTTCGGGTTTCCCTATAACTCAGGTTTCGGAACTCTTCAGGCTCCTCAAATTTCTTCAGTTTACAATTTAGATTTCGGAAGCTTGATGGCATCCTCAAATTCTCAGGCTTCTTAGGTTCACCAATTTTCTAAACTCCAGTTTTCATCAGGTTCCTTAGTATTACCAAAATTCTCCTAATTCTGCCCCTCCCCGTACCAAAGGTTCCTCCTGTTCCTCTTTATCTGAGTTTGTTCAAATTCTTCAGGTTCCGAAACTCCACGAGTTCCTCAAGTTCGATTTCTCAGGTTCTTAAGGTTTGTAAAGTCTTAGGTTTTTCAAGGTTTCAGGTTCTTCTAGTTTTCAAGTTATGTTTCTCAAACTCCTTATAGGTTTAGGTTTCGTTAGGTTCTTCCTCATTCTGGTTCTGAGGTTGCTATAATTTCTCTCACTATTCAAATTCCTCGGGTTAATTTTCAGAATAGGTTTCTCATGTTCTCAGCGTTTTTCCTAAAGTTCGCAGGTTCGTCAAATTCTCGTAATTCTTCAAGTTCCAAGGTTGCTCCTCGGCGTAACAAAGGTTCCTCCTGTTCCTAAATGTCACAGTTTCTTTCATTTCTTCAGGTTCTTCAAGTCCTCAGGTTCCTCAAGTGCTCAAGTTCGATTTCAAAGGATCTTGGGTTCGTCATGTTCTCAAAGTTCGTAAGATTATTATTTTTCGGGTTTCCCTATAACTCAGGCTCCCCAACTCTTCAGGCTCCTCAAATTTGTTCAGTTTACAACTTAGATTTCAGAAGCTTGATGGGATCCTCAAATTCTCAGGCTTCTTAGGTTCACCAATTTTCTAGGCTCCAGTTTTCATCAGGTTCCCCTCCTCGTACCAAAGGTTCCTCCTGTTCCTCTTTATCTGAGTTTGTTGAAATTCTTCAGGTTCCGAAACTCCACGAGTTCCTCAAGTTCGATTTCAAAGGATCTTGGGTTCGTCATGTTCTCAAGGTTTGTAAGCTCTCAGGTTTCAGGTTCTCGAAATTCTCAGGTTCCTCAAGTTCTTAAGTTATGTTTTGGGTTTACCAAAATTTCAGATTCCTCCAGTACTGAAGTTAGGTTTTTCAAATTTTCAGGTTCTTAGGTTCCTTAAGAGTTTAACCCTTTCGCTTTTATATGGGTGCATGTATGAATCTTCATCTCCTTCTCAATTATTGATCTCAGTGAACCCAAAATCACCTCAAAACAGTCGTATGACGTTTATTTTAAAGGTTAGTATGTCAAGGGCAACAACAGCTAAATTTTAACTTTGAAAGTTCAAACCCCAAAAAACGAAGGATAAGGAACGTCAAGGGACCTCAAAAAAACATTTTACTTTCTGAACCTTGCGAAATAATTTCTTAGGCATGTCTGCACATTTTGCAATGTTCTGCAGAGTATCAGATAAATCTATCCTAAATTTTTCTTCTCATTCCTTCATTCGAGACCTTTCATCGTTATTTGTTTTCAGTTTTTTTCCCTTCACTCTTTTGTTTAGGCTCTTTTCCTTTTTCTGTTTCATTGTCTTTTTATTTCTTATACATTATCATTTTTTATAATTTTCATATCCTTCGACTTTCACAATGCTTTCATCGTCTTGTATTTATTTGTCTTTTATCGATTTCTTACTGCAAATTCAGTATATCTTCTTCCTGTTTTATTATTTGTTTGGATTCCCTTCTTTTCTTATTTGTAAAACTCTCCTCGTTTATTTTTTAGTTGCCCTACTTCGTTTTTCATCCTTCACTTCTCCTTTTTCATATCTGGTCCTTTAGTTACTTACATTTAATTCTTTAATATTTTTTAACGTGTTTTATGTTTTTTTTTAGATATTTTCATTTTTTAATTTTATTTTCGTTCTCATTGTTTATTATCACACATCCTATTATTTATTTTTAATTTATTTTTAATCTTTCTTCTATATTGTATTTAATTTTTTATCCTTTGTTCGTAATCCTTTGTTTTGTGTTTGTTTGATTTCAAAAATCTGAAATTCCCTAGATTTTCAGTCTTAAAAAATAAAAATCATCAATCAGAAAAGAATGATTTATTGTTTAAGAAATTAGGCAGATATCGTAGTACTGGGACCAGATTTTTTTTTTAATTTATTGAAACTTTTAGTTGGAAGAACGTTTCACCACTTTTCATATCAAAATTAATACACAATACAGGGTGACTGACGAAAAACCTTATTTTTTCTGTTTGTTATTTTTTCAAATTACACTATACCGGATGTCCCAGATATAACTACATTAATTTTAACCAGTAGTGGAACTCATCAGTGTCAACAATTTTTCTTAATTAAATTTTGCCCTGAACCCCGTAGTTATCGAGTTAGTCGAAGTTTTGACGTTAATTTTGGCTACTGAACCCCTGAACGGTGATAATAGCGCAAGACAAAAAACTTCGAAAAACACTCGGAATTAATTTAAACCTCTCGGCGTAAATAAATAGTAAATAATAAACTGATTTATTTTTGTGTTTCTCAACAGGTAACTGCACCCGAATGTGCAAAAAAAATTAGAAGCTTGATAAGGACGCTGTCTTTTCCGGACAAATAGATTGAATGTCTGTAGGTCAAGTTAAAATGATTATCCATAGGCGGTTCGTGAATTTGAAGGGTTCCAAAAATGCCAAAATAAAATGAGATTTCGAAGAAGTGGTAGTTGCTCTCGACGAGTTCTGCTACTGGTTTCTAAAATTAATATAGTTATTTTTGGGACACATATATTATTTTGTATATATTTTTTGAGTGATTCTGAGAGATTTTTTTCCCAGAATAGAAAAAATGGCACTAGACAATAATTTTTAAAATAAACTTAACGAAATCAGAAATGAACCAAATTTCTCAAAACCACCTGAGAAAGCGTTCAGAAAATATTTCTTAAAATTTTTTTATCGTGTTTATTTTGGAATAATCCTGTACATCAAAAGTCCCAAAAAATTCTATTGTCCTTTTTGCCGTTTTATATTTGGAAGAGATATACACCGATGATTGCTAAATGAGCTCGTGATATCAAATTCATGATATTTTCCAAATTTGTTGAGTTGTGATTTTTCAAAATAAAAAAAATCCATTTCGTTGATACCGCCCAGTTCTAAATGTCAACTCTTCGAAGAAAGAAACAGATTTGGTTATTTGGCTTCAGAAGGTCCCAGATTGTACAAAATTACTCAAAACCACCTGAGAAAACTTGCAGAAAAAATATTTTGTCATTTCTCATCCATTTAGTCAGTCGATGAGTATAGTGGACAGGGCGGCCCACCCGCCCACCGCACTCATAAACGGTGCCAAAACCGTACGCTTTTTAGTCACAAAGAAACCTTATACCAGTAATGAGAATCAATCCAAATTGAGATTTACGCCAAAATATATTATAGTCAAATTTACATTTTTGACTGAATGGTTGACAAACTGTTTCGGAATGACAACCATTTTCCTATTGTATCCACACTCCGTTTCTTGTATTTCACAGTTGCTCTTTGTGACAAAAAAACCATTTCGTTCATGGCATCACACGCCGCACCCCCGACTGACTGATTGACTAATGGTATTGGAATGACAACCAATTTTTGACTTGTTTTTTTTTATTTCAAAAAAATACTATCCATAAGAAACATACACTGCAATTTCAAAAAGTAAAGTTGACTATCAGCCACCAAAAATTAAACGTCAAAAAAATATTTTAAAGTGTTTCTAAACCGATTTCACAAGATCAAAGGTTTATCTGTATACATAAACACTTAGATAAAATAAAAATCACCAGTCAATAAACATCAATGAGCCAACAACAATCAGCAACAAACAAACAGGTACAGAGAGGTCGAAAACGAACATACTCAAAGTTGGCCGTGCACGAAAAGCCGCTTGTTGTGGTAGAACAGCGTCATACATTGGCAAAGAAAATGGAATCAAATGTCCCCAAATGTCACAAAAAATTAGCCTTGAAAGCGATAAAGAAAAAAAAACTAAACGATTACTAAACAATTAAATGGGTATATACCCCACAACTTAACAATTGCCAACCTAAAAATGATAAAACCACCCGAATTCCGGCACTCCTGCCGCGTCGCTCCAGTTCGTCGAATGACGCTCGCTAGCCGCACGTCGTCGTGTTTGTGTCTTGAGGGGGCGCGTTGGTTTTTCTTTTTGTGTTGCATAGCCCGATTCGCTCCGGAATTGGATTTGTTCCGGGCTCGAGGTTGATCCGGTCGTTCCGTGCGGTGCGAAAGCTTTTAGCGTTCGTTCGGGACGCCGAAACTGGAACAGATGTAAATGAAGTAACGGAACGCGATTTATTCGGCGGCGGCGGCGGCAGAGGTGCGGAGACGGTCGCATCTCGATTCGGGCGTTAAAAATTTCCATACATTTCGGATTCGGCGACAATTTCCTTCGAACGTGAAAGAACACAAAGAACTGGATGGAAGGGAGTGTGCTCGAGAGGGAGAAAAATTCGCCGAACTTCTTTCCTTTCAAATTAGCGTTTTCATGACTTCTTAAGAGCTTATGGATTCGCGCGCGGTTTTGGGGGCAAACAAATCTAACTTTTTTATTTGCAGTATGTATTAGGAATTCTGTTTTTAGCCTAGTTCAATATGATAAGTCATCTTTTCTGATGAGATAAAAACTTAGTATAAGGAATAAGTAGGGTGAGGTCAAGTGTTACCGCGTGTGATAAACCTCCTAGAGGTACAGTACCAAAAACAAATTTCTTATCGTACATTATTCGCATACAGTTCCTTTATGTTTTACCTTTTATTTTTCAGAGGAATTATTTCCGCTTTTCATATTTAAGTGGCTTTACGGAGGTTGTTACATCGCATTTACGAGCTCCAATAAGAACGAAACCGGTCTGCGATTTCCTTAGTATTAGTAGTTCAATGATGTAAATGTTCGTAGATAATTAATCAATTAAAATTTCCCCCATGGATTTTCCGCATTGCAAAATTAATTTCCCAGTAATAAATTGTATTGTTTTATTTAACCACACATCACAAGCGCCCTTTCACCACCAACATTGTGTTTAACAATCTAATTGGAAAGTTAAATTTTCGTTTCGATGCAATATAACTTTTTAAGTAAGTAGTGAAAAAGAAATCACGACTCTCCGAGTCTCCACGCCCTGAAGTAAAAAGTTTTTCTATTAAACGTATTTCCTGGGGCAATGCATACAGTTGCAATCCCATAAAAAATAACGTTTAGAGCAATCTCATGAGTTCTAATCTTCTCAAATAATGGAATCGGGTGGTGAGGCTATTATATAAGTATTTCTATATTGAATCGCAATTCGTTACGTGCTTTTCTTTGAGTGGATTTCGCGCTCGAGACAATGCAGATCTTTCCCAAGTTCTCCGAACTTAGTTCTGAGTAGTTGCGATTTTAAGAACGAGGCGTTAAATTTTGTTGCAGGGTAACAAACGGAGCAGTTATTATCCTTCAGATAGCGGTTGTTACTTCTGACCCTCAGTCGTTTATTTAAAAGTTCATAACAAGCGTCAAGTTCGCATCCAGGCTGCTTGTTTATTGGCGCAGATGTACCTTTGCATTTCTTGAATTGCTCTCTAGATTATGCAAATTTGCTCGCGAGTACTTAGAAGTAATTGCGTTATATTCACGCGAGGCGATAAATAAGAACGCGTTCATAAATAAAAATGTACCGGGTATAGGTAATATAATTTTATACAGGAAATATAATCGCCCCCGTTCTAAATCTATATAATGTAGTCCTTTTCTTCCTTTCCGGGCCTCCGGACTCGACGAATCCTTTCATGACCGGGATTACTATATAAATACATAAAGCACACATCCAAGATACACCGTGCATAAGCGCTTTTGCATCACTCCCGCTATTCCCGTCTCTCTTGTCCCATTCAGCAACCCTTATCACATATTCATCCCGTTTTCTCGTGCTTTCGTCAATTTGTTCCCGTACGAAGGGATTATTGAGTCCTGAATGCCAGTGTGTTATTATTACGGAGGTTTTTAAATGTTTTTTTCTTTCTTTGTTTCAGAGAGGAAGCGAAGAGCTTTTGTCACAGTCCAACGTGTCAGTAATGGCCCCCTCAGCGCCGCATGCGGACAACAACAACCAGGAAAATGCCAAAAAGGTAAGGCGCATTTTTGTAATTACGCCAAATTTTGTCTTTTATGTAACAGTTGCTCTATGGGCGTTGTATAATATGTAGTTGTAAGGTCAATTACATAATGATGTCCGTGTAGGAAATCAAAGTTGTTTATGTCTCAAAAGGTTGCAGACGTAGAAGTATTGCAACACAACAAAAGCGTGTGACTATTTTGAAACGTTTAGTGTGTCATTTTTATTGTGAACGAAATGGGTTCGCACTTCTTGTAATGTATAACTCTCCCTCACTCCTTTTTTGACTTTTTTGTACAAGCGGAGGGTCTTCATAAATATCCATACATCCAGTATGCTTTGAACGTCAAATTTCTGCACCCATCCACTTGTGTTTTGTTTTCCGAAGACAGCATGACCCAATGGATAAGTAATGTTCTTCGTGTTTCCTCATTATCTCAGTTTTTGCCAATTTCGGGTTTCTCAAGTATTCAGGTTCTTTAACTCATGAAGTTCTCAAAATAGATTTTTCAATTCCAAGGTTCTCCATGTTCTCAAGGTCCCTAAGATTTCAGGTTCATCCAGTTTTCAATTATGTTTCTTATTGTTTCCTCAAGGTCTCAGTTTTCAGATTTTCGAATTCTCATGTTTCCATGTTTTCAGGTCATAAAATTCATTTTCAGGTTCTCCATATCTCAGAAGTTCTGTTTTTAGGTTCTCAGGCCGAAGACTAACGTTTTTATGTCGTCCTTAATTCGGATTTTCAATTGAGTTTCACCTGTGGTGCAGTGCACCTAGTGAGTTACTGTGCTCATCTCTGCTGAAAACCTCCTTAAAAATTCAAAACATGGTCCAAACTCAAGTATTTTACCATTCAGTTCGGCTCCGTTCTTTCACTTTAGAGAAGTTGTGATGTTATCAGATTCTCAGGGTTCCATTTTTCAGGTTCTTAGGGTTCCAGATTTTAGGTTTTCATGTTGTCAGGGTTTTAGATTCTTAGGTTTCCAGGTTCTGATGTTTTCAGATTTAGATTGAGTTTTGAGATTTTTAAGAGTTTTTTCAAATTTTCAGGTTTTCAAGATATCAAGATGTCAGATATTTACGTTTTCAGGTTGTAAAGTTATTTTCAGGTTCATAGGGTTCTCAAGCCGTAGATTTTAGTGTTTTCATCATCTCAGATTTTCAGATTGTGATGTTTTCAGGTTATCATTCTTATAGGTTTTCAGGTTCCCTGAATATTATATTTTAATGGCTTCTTGTTTTCATTTTCTCCTTATTTCAGATTCTCGAATTCCCAAATTTTCAGTTCCTTAGGAGCCCGCATGTTCAAGGTGTCAGGTTCTCAGGTCTTCGATTTTCAAGTCCTGAGGTTTTCAGATTTTCGAATTCTTAGGCTTTTAGATTGTCAAATTTATTTTCAGGTTTCCAGATTCTCAAGAGGTCAAATTTTCATGTTAGAAGAACAGATTTTCGATTTTTCAGGTTCTCAAGTTTTTCACCTGATTTTCAGACTCTCCATGTTCTCAGACTTTTGCGTTTTATAAAGTCATTTTTAGTTTTTCAGATTCTCAGTTTCTCAGACCTGAAATTTTTAGGTTTTCAAGATCTTTTATTTAGGCTTTCAGGTTCTCAGGATCTTATTATTTTTACGTCTTCAAGTTCAGGTTCTGATATTTTGTTATGATTCTGGAAAGGTTTTTGGTATCCGAGATTTTTACGTTTTCAGGTTCTCAGATCTTTGATTTACATATTTTCAGGTTCTGAGGTTTTCAGATTTTTATTCTCAGGCTTTCAAATTGTCAAATTCATTTTCAGGTTCTAAGGTTTTCAGATTTCGGATTCTCAGGCTTTCAGGTTTTTAAACTCATTTTGAGGTTTTTAAAAGTTTTATAATCAAAATTTTTCAAATTTTTAGATTTTCAGGTTTTCAAGACCTCAAGAGGTCAGATATTTACGTTTTCAGGTTGGAAAGTACAATTTCTGATTTTCGGGTTCTCAGAATTTCAGTTTGTAGTCATTTTCAGGCTCTCAAGCCGTAGATTTTAGTGTTTTCATCTTCTCAGATTTTCAGATTGTGATGTTTTCAGGTTTTCGAAATCTCTGGTTTTCAAATTGTGATCTCAGATTTTTACGTTTTGAGGTGGTCAGGTTCCCAAGTCTTTTCAGGTTCCGATGTTTTCCGAATTCTCAGGTTTTTAGGTTGTTACGATGTCAGAAAAACTCAACTCTGTTCTGAGGTTTACAGCTTATGGCATTCTTAAGTTCTCAGGACCTCAGATTCTTTCGTTTTCAGGTCTTCATTCTTATAGGTTTTCAGGTTCCCTGAATATTACATTTTAATGTTTTATTGTTTTCACTTTCTCCGTATTTCGGATTCTCGAATTTTCAGATTTTCAGTTCCTAAATTTTCAAGTTCTGAGGTTTTCAGATTTCCGAATTCTCGGGCTTTCAAGTTGTCAAATCCATTTTCAAGTTTCCAACTACTCAAGATGTCAAACTGTCAGATTTTCACGTTAGAAGAACTTAAACTCTCTATCTCAGGTTTTAATGTTTTCAAGTCCTTGCAATCTCAAGTCCTGATTTTCAGGTTTCCAGATTCTCAAGATGTCTAGATGATGTCAGGTTTTCAGATTTTCGATTTTTCAGGTTCTCCAAGTTCCATATTGTCAGCTTTTTACGTTTTATAAAATCATTTTTAGTTTTTCAGATTCTTTAGTTTCTCACGCCTGAAATTTTTAGGTTTTTAAGATTTTGTATTTAGGTTTTCAGGTTCTCAGGATCTTATTATTTTTACGTCTTCAAGTTCAGGTTCTGATGTTTGCAGATTCTTCAACGGTCTTGGGATTTGAGAATTTTACGTTTTCAGGTTCTGAAGTTTTCAGTTTCTTAGGATCCCACATTTTTACGTTTTCAGAGTGTCAAGTTCTGAGGTTTTCAGATTTTCGAATTCGTCAAACTCATTTTCAGGTTTCCAGATTCTCAAGATGTCTAGATGTCAGGTTTTCATATTTTTGATTTGTCAGGTTCTCAAGTTTTTCCTCTGATTTTCAGGTTCTCCAAGTTCCATATTGTCAGACTTTTACATTTTATAAAGTCATTTTAGTTTTTCAAATTCTCAGTTTCTCAGGCCTGAAATTTTTAGGTTTTCAAGATCTTTTATTTAGGTTCTCAGGTTATCAGGATCTTATTATTTTTACGTCTCAGATTCTGGAAAGGTGCTTGGGATCGGAGATTTTTACGTTTTCAATTTCTCAGGTCTTTGATTTACATATTTTCAGGTTCTGAGGTTTCGGAGTTTCATTCTCAGGCTTTCAAATTGTCAAATTCATTTTCAGGTTCTAAGGGTTTCAGATTTAGAATTTTCAGGCTTTCAGGTTGTTAAATTCATTTTGAGGTTTTTGTAATAAAAATTTTTCAAATTTTCAGATTTTCAAGTTTTCAAGACCTCATGATGTCAGATATTAAAGTTTTCAGGTTGTCAAGTTCAGTTTCTGATTTTCGGGTTCTCATACTTTCAGATTTTTACCTTTTCAGTTTGTAGAGTCATTTTCAGGTTAATAGGTTCTCAAGGCGTTGATTTTAGTGTTTTCATCTTCTCAGATTTTCAGATTGTGACGTTTTCAGGTTCTCGAAATCTCAGGTTTTCAAATTGTGATCTCAAATTTTTACGTTTTGATTTTCAGGTTCCGATTTTCGAATTCTAAGGTTTTCATTTTGTTAAGATGTCAGACTGTCAGATTTTCATGTTAGAAGAACTCAACTCTGTTCTGATGTTTTCAGCTTATCGAATTCTCAAGTTCTCAGGACCTCAGATTTTTACGTTTTCAGGTTATCATTTTTATAGGTTTTCAGGTTCACTGAATATTATATTTTAATCTCTTGTTTTCTTCTTCTCCGTATTTCAGATTTTCAGATTCTCCAATTCTCAGATTTTCAGTTCCGTAGGATCCCGCATTTTCAAACTGTCCGGTTCTGAGGTCTTAGATTTTCAGGTTCTGAGATTTTCAGATTTTCGAATTCTCAGACTTTCGGGTTGTTAAATTCATTTTCAGGTTTCCAGGTTCTCGAGATGTCAAACTGTCAGATTTTCATGTTAGAAGAACTTAAATTCTGTATCTCAGGTTTTAATGTTTTCAAGTCCTTGAATTCTCAAGTCGTCATTTTCAGGTTTCCAGATTTTCAAGATTTCTAGCTGTCAGGTTTTCAGATTTTTGATTTTTCAGGTTCTGAGGTTTCTGAGTAATTTTTTTCAGTTTCACAGGCCTGAAATTTTTAGGTTTTCAAGATCTTTTATTTAGGCTTTCAGGTTCTCAGGATCTTTATTATTTTTACGTCTTCAAATTCTTGGGATTTCAGATTTTTACGTTTTCAGGTTCTCAGGTCTTTGTTTTACAGATTTTCAGGTTTTGAGGTTTTCAGATTTTGATACTGAGGGTTTCAAATTGTCAAATTTATTTTCAGATTTTAAGGTTTTCAGATTTAGAATCCTCAAGCTTTCAGGTTCTTAAATTTTTAGGTTTTTAAGAGTTTAATAATCTAAATTTTTCAAATTTTTAGGTTTTCAGGTCGAGATCTCAAGGTATCAAATTTTGCGTTTTCAGTTTGTCAAGTTCAATTTCAGATTTTTACATTTCAAATTTCTAATCATTTTTAGATTCTCAGGCCCTTAGATTTGTAGGTTTTTGAGTTCTCTTTTAGGTTTTCAGGTTCTCTGAATATTTTATTTTAATGTCTTCAAGTTCAGGTTCTCAAGCCTTACATGTTAGTCTTTTTATATTCCCAGTATTTCAGATTTTTAGATTGTGCTGTTTTCAGATTCTCGAAATCTTAGGTTTTCAGATTGTTATAATCTCAGATTTTTTCGTTTTGAGGTTGCCAGGTTCTCAAGTCTTACATTTGCAGGTTATGATGTTTTTAGATATTTGAATTCTAAGGCTTTCAGGTTGTCAGATTCATTTTCAGGTTCCCAATTTCTCAAATTTCCAGAATGTCAGATATATCAGATTGTTACTTTTTTGGTTCTCAGGTCTTAGATTTTCAGGCTTTCAAGTTGTCGGGTTGTCAATATCTGGATGTCAGGTTTTTACGTTTTTAGGTTCTCAAGTTCATCTGATTTTCAGTCTCCAGGTTTCATGTTAACCTAAAAGCCTGAGGTTTTATAAAGTCATTTTTAGGTTTTCAGATTCTCAGTCTCTGTCCTGAAATTTTTAGGTTTTCATGATCTCTTTCTTTCAGATTCTCAGAATCTCATTAGTTTTACGTCTTCAAGTTCATATTCTTATGTTTTCAGCTTATGGAATTTTTTAAGTTCTCAGAACTTGAGATTCTTCCGTTTTCAGGTTATCATTCTTATGGGTTTTCAGGTTTAATGTCTTCTTGTTTTCATCTTCTCCGTATTTCAGATTTTTAGATTCTCGAATTCTCAGATTTTCAGATGCTTAGGATCCCAAATTTTTACGTTTTAAAGGTGTCAGGTTCTCAGGTCTTAGATTTTCAGCTTCTGAGGTTTTTAGATTTTCGAATTCTCAGGCTTTCAGGTTGTCAAATTCATTTTCAGGTTTCCCGGTTCTCAAGGTGTTAAACTGTCAGATTTTCATGTTAGAAGAACTTAAACTCTTCTAAAGTGTTTTTTCAGATTCTCAGTTTCTCAGGCCTGAAATTTTTAGGTTTTCAAGATCTTTTATTGAGGTTTTCAGGTTCTCAGGATCTTATTATTTTTACGTCTTCAAGTTCTTGGTATTTCAGATTTTTACGTTTTCAGGTTCTCAGGTCTTTGTTTTACAGATTTTCAGGTTCTGAGGTTTTCAGATTTTCATACTGAGGGTTTCAAATTGTCAAATTTATTTTCAGGTTCTAAGGTTTTCAGATTTAGAATTCTCAGACTTTCAGGTTCTTAAATTCGTTTTCAGGTTTTTAGGAGTTTTTAATAATCTAAATTTTTCAAATTTTTAGGCTTTTAGGTCAAGATTTCAAGATTTTTACGTGTCAATTAAGTTTGTAATCATTTTTAGGGTTCAAGTTCTCAGGCCTTAAATTTTTAGATTTTCGGCTTCTGGAATCTTCTATTTTAGCGTCTTCAAGTTCACGTTCTCAAGCCTTACATTTTAGTCTTTTCATCTTCCCAGTATTTCAGATTTTTAGATTGTGCTGTTTTCAGATTCTCGAAATCTTAGGTTTTCAGATTGTTATAATCTCAGATTTTTACGTTTTGTTTTACTTATTCGAATTTTCATGCTTTCAGGTTGTCTAATTCATTTTCAGGTTTTCAGGTTCTCAAGATGTCAGACTGTCAGATTTTTATTAACTTAACTCTGATATCAGATTTTTACTTTTTTAGGTTCTCAGGTCTTAGATTTTCATGTTGTCAGGTTCTGGGGCATTACATTTTTATATTTTCAGGTTCTAAGGTTTTCTCAGACTTTCAAGGTCCCAGGTTTTTACGTTTTCAGGTATTTTCAGACTCTCCAAGTTTCATGTTCTCAGGCTTTTACGTTTTGAAGTAATTTTTGGGTTTTCAGATTCTCAGTTGCTCAGTCCTGAAATGTTTAGGTTTTCATGATCTCTTTCTTTCAGATTCTCAGAATCTCATTAGTTTTACGTCTTTAAGTTCAGGTTCTCAGGTTTTCAGGTCTTTTCAGGTTCTCGGGCCTCACATTTTTATATTTTCAAGTTCTGAGGTTTTCAGATTTTCAAGTTGTCAAATTGATTTTCAAGTTCTCAGACTTTTACGTTTTCAGGTTGTAGAACCATTTTTAGGTTTTCAGATTCTCAGTTTCTCAGGGCTGTAGTATTTCAAGATCTCTTTCTGTTAGGTTGTCAGGTTCTTAGGATCTCAAATTTTTACGTTTCCTGGTTGTTAGGTTCTCTTATTTCATAGTTTCAGGTTTTGAGGATTTCAGATTTTGGATTTCTCAGGCTTTCAAGTTGTCAAATAAATTTTAACGTTTTCATGTTCTCAAAATCT
Organism: Diaperis boleti; assembly: GCA_963583935.1. Classification (NCBI taxonomy): domain Eukaryota; kingdom Metazoa; phylum Arthropoda; class Insecta; order Coleoptera; family Tenebrionidae; genus Diaperis; species Diaperis boleti. Next base: position 15,396,872 of record OY757242.1, read on the forward strand.
CAGGATATCAGATTTTCAGGTTGTCAGGTTCACGGATCTGTTATGTAGACTTCAATTCCTTTGGACTGACTTTCTACAGTTTCTTATTTCCAATACATAGTATCATCTTAAAGATGGATTTTGAAAGATTGGATATTTGGAAATATGCAAAACTGAGTAGTTTTTGAATCCTCCAATATTAAAGTTTGAGAATCTTTGAGTGTATTGAAACCATCACTTTTAAAATTTACATTCGAAACGTTCAAGAATGTGTAGTAACAAATTTTGTAATATTAAATCTCCACATTTTAAATCTTAGAATGTGTTTTACATTCTTAATCATAATAGTATATTAAAGTATGAGTGGATAACAAGGTCTTTAAAACACGCGCGAGTTTTCGAGCACGACGGCGTAGCCGGGAGTGCTCGAAATAGAGCAAGTGTTTTAAAGACCAGTTATCCACGAATACTTTACGCTATTTTTTATTATACCAGCAATACTGGAAACAAATTAAGCACTAAAAACTTAGAAATTTTTTTTGTCGTGATAAATCGAAATGGCGTAATAGTATTGCCATTAGTTACGACAATTATTGTTTACGTTTTCTCGCGTCCACGTCTGTCATTGCATTTAGTCGTGACAGCAAAAATCGAGGAAAAATGAGTTAGAACGAGATTTCACCCGATATAGAAGCATTGGCCGAACAAGCGGAATCCAAAATACTACCATCGAAGTCAAAAGACCCATACCTGAAGGAATATGAAAAGTTTTCAAATTTGATGAAGTTATAATGGTACCTACATTTCCTTGACAACCTTTAAAGCTCGCCGTGCTTTAATCGCCTGTATTCGCACGCTCAGGCGTGCTTTAAACGGCGATTCTGATGCAGGTATAATAAAAAATATTGTATTATTAAATTCTGGAATCTTAGTCATATTTTTTAATCCTAGATCTTGACTTGGGATATGGGATTAATTTAACAAAGGAATTTACACATCTCAACCTGTGAAGTATAGAAACAATTATTGTTTTTTCGACATGTAATAAAATATATAGGAATCTTCGATCTAAACACTAATCTCTTAAAATGTCAAGGAAAATCAAAATTTGGATTTTGTATGCACTTCAATAACAGCATCAAATATTATGTTGGGACAATTACTTGAATTTTGAAGTTATTATTGCTACTTTTAGATGCAATGTTTTAAATCGTTTGAAAGCAGGGAATGAAACGTACCTCTCCTATCTGCAGATGATCAGTCAGATAGTACATTATGAAGTTTGCAATTTTTGCTGCAAATTTTCTTTCACGGAAAAGCAATTTTAAAACTTTGTAAAACACAGCCAGCAGATCACAAGAGTTGAAATTTAAATTAACAGAAGTCAGATTAGTCTGGAGTAATAAATAAGTCGTACAAATGGAAATCTAGGTCGGCACACATTTTTCTTTGTGTAATTTTTAGAAGGAACTGTTTCTCTCTTAGTAAAACGCATCACCTTAATAATGATTCCCACTGAAAGATATTTTAACATAATGCGTTTCGTGCTTCTCAGACCTAAAAAATAATAAAGACGAGCTATAAAAGAAATCCGTTTATTGTATCTATAGGTGTCAAGCATCTGTTGCGAATTAATCATAATAGAGGCATGGGTTACATTTCCGTATTTTTCTTTCTCGACGAAAGCATAAAATGTTTTCCAAAGAGACACTTGTTCTGTAGGGTTCGTAATATCTCAAAGTCGAGGAACTGCAATTTACTGCATTCACATCGCAATGTTTATTACATTCCTTTTTAGTCCTGTTTGATAAATATTAGAATCGCTGCTTCTTTCAGGTAGGAATTCACTTGGATGTTTCTCTTTAGCACCGTCATCGCAGCAAATTGCTTTGTAAACCGCTCGGGCGTATTTTTTCTATTCAGTCTTCAAGAGGCTTTATGATATTAATTGGCTAGTTTGTACACTGATTTACTGAGTTAACAATAGATGCCTATTTATGTATTAATACGTTTTTAATTGAATCGGTGGAATCTACCATTACTTTTTCCGCACAATTTTCAAATTATATTTACACGCCACACGTCTTGGGACACAGCGGGACGGGTCCTCAAAGTTCAAAACTGGCAGAAATGCAAAACGATGTTTGCCGCCAAATATTGCATAACTTGGCGCACTCTCCGGGGAGTAGAAAGTTTCGGAATTGTCCGGAGGTACGTATCAATCTCTTTGTTAACACTGTGTTTTGTAATTCCGGTAATTTGTAATGAAAATTTTGGCAAGTTACAAAATTTGCAAGCTGTTTAGTTTTCCGGCTTACTAATGAATCGATGAATCTATGAATATTTGAATATCAACCAAACGAATATAATTTGTTGTAAACTGTCAATTTTAATTATTTCGTATTTAGTGCTTTATTAATTTAATTGTGACGTCAATAATTGGAAATTATTATTATGAGATAACATATAATCGGTGAAGGAGTCCTAATTTGCGAAACGTTATTCACTGATAAATTTACATCTGCAAAATAGTGCAAAAGCTTCGGAATCAAAAGCACGAAACCGAAAATCGCATTTAACTTTTTGCAATAACAAAAGCTTATGTAATCGTATTTTTGGCGTTATTAAATCAGAAGCTTTTTCACCATTCGTCGAGTTGGGAACCGCGCTGTTTTATTTATTCATAGAATCAACTGACACGAAGATTTCATTTAACAACATGGTCGAAAACAGCAGCGATTTCAACGAGTTTTTTAGTTGCATCGAAAATTCCAAATTTTCATTGTTTTTTATGCCTTGGATTATTCGCGCGGTTGTGAAATCATAAAGTATCTACAAATCAATTTTCAGTACAGTAGACAGCGTGTTTTGTTGGGGATGTAGTGATAAATAGATTTGGGTTTTCACGTGTTGGTTCTACGATGTAAAAAATGTTGATCTACATCCACATACAGTACTACTTTTGAAAAATAATTTCCATCGAATAAATATGGAACCTTAATAGTTCTGTGTTCGATTGTCTATTATCGGGTTTCCCTATGACTTAGGTTTCTCAAATTCTCAGGTTCTTCAACTCTTCAAATTGTTTTCTGGACTGCTCCTGAAGTTCTCAGTTTCCTCCGACATCAAAGATTTCTCAAATTCTCAAGTTCCACAAGATCTTAGGTTGGCCAGAAATCCTGGGTTACTTGGGTTCTCAAATTTTCAAGTTTTTAAATTTACCAGGTTTCTCAATTTGTTAGGCTTCTCAAACTCTTCTTAATTCTCAATTTCCCGCTGTTTGGGTTTCCTCGAAGAGGTTTCTCAATTCTTCAAGTTCTTCATTGCTCAGGTTGCTCAAGTCATCAGATTCCTTAAGTTCTCAGATTTCTAAATTTCTCAGGTTCTTAGGTGAATCTATGGATGAAGAAGTAAAAAGTCAGACAATTACCAGCAACAAATCTGTAACAACTACATACACATATAACAAAATTGAACCAGCTACAAATCTATCGACTGGAAACAATTTAAAAAGTCGTTATCTCCTCAATTAATGCCACAGATACCATTTAAAAATAGTGCAATAAACAATCCTAATTTCCTTAAGATAAAAAAAACATCTCAACAAGGCTCCTCGTTATCAGAAAAATACCAAAAGAACTTCTCGCGGTAGGGATCAAAACGATGAAGTACATATTTAACGCTATCCTAAGAACTGGACACTTCCCTTCCCAGTGGAATCTCGCTGGAACCATTATGGTTCTGAAGCTTGGATAGAATCCCTCTCAAGTTCATGAGAAGTTAATCATCGAAAGGATTGCTCCTGACATGGATACCAAACTATCAATTTGCTTTGAAGAAAGAAAACGACCTTGAATACAAAAAGTATTTAGATTTACACCAAAAGATATGCTCAAATTTACATTTTTGACTCAATGGTGGACAAGCTGGTTTGACAAACTGGTTCGGAATGACAACCATTTTCATACTGTACCCAAATTTCGTTTCTTGTATTTCACAGTTGTTCTTTGTGACAAAAAACCATTTCGTTCATAACACCACATGTGAACGCGGTGGGCGGGTTGTCCGCCGCATCTACAACTGACTGATTGACTAATGGTATTGTGAGAGTGAGAAAGTGAGTTCTAGTTTTTAAAGGAAAAAAAAAACAATAAATGGTTGTTATTTCTCATCCATTGCGTTAGTCGATGAGTATAGTGGACAGGGTGGCCCACCCGCCCACCGCACTCACAAACGGTGCCAGAACCATACGCCCTTTAGTCACATAGAAACCTTACACCAGTAATGAGAATCAATCCAAATTGAGATTTGCACCAAAATATATACTCAAATTTACATTTTTGACTGAATGGTTGACAAACTGGTTTGGAATGACAACAATTTTCATATTGTATCCACCGAAAGAGATTTACGTATACCAAAATATATGTACTCAAATTTACATTTTTGACTGAATGGTTGACAAATTGGTTCGGCATGACAACCATTTTCATATTGTATCCACCAAAAGAGATTTACATACACCAATATATACTCAAATTTACATTTTTGACTGAATGGTTGACAAACTGGTTCGGAATGACAACCATTTTCATATTGTATCCAAATTTCGTTTTTTGTATTTCACATTTGTTTTTTGTGACAAAAAACCATTTCGTTCATGGCTCCACATGTGAATGCGGTGGGCGGGTGGGCAGCCACATCTACAACTGACTGATTGACTAATGGTATTGGAATGACAACCATTTGTTTACTTAAAAATTTTGAAATTGGATTAAAGAGGAGAATGAGTTCTAGTTTTTAAGGGAAAAAAATCAATAAATGGTTGTTATTTCTCATCCATTTAGTCACATACAAACTTTATACCAGTATGAGAATCAATCCAAATTGAGATATGCACCAAAATATAATATACTCAAATTTACATTTTTGACTAAATGGTTGACAAACTGGTTTGGAAGGACAATAATTTTCATATTGTATCCACCGAAAGAGATTTACATAAACCAAAATATATATACTCAAATTTAAATTTTTGACTGAATGGTCAATGGGTCCCTAAGATTGCAGGTTCCTTAAATTGTCAGGTTCCCCTAGTCCCAAGTTATGCTTCTCAAAGTCTAAGGTTCTCTCAGTTCTCCAAGAACCTGAAAATCTGAAAGACTTGAATACCTGATAATTAATTTGATTGACAACCTAGAAACCTGCGAATTTAACCTGAAAACCGGAAAGGCACTATTTGAAAATGTGGGAACCTGAAGATAAAAGTCTGAGAACTTGAAAACCTAAAGACCTCATGATTTGAAAATCCGAAAGCATCAGAAGCTCAAAACTTGAAAATCTAATGCCTGAGACAGCCTCAAAATTAGGCATTATCTAGTCAAACTTAATACAAGTAGAATAAACAAGAGAAGAGAAGAATAAAGAAGGACATAGAGAAATAAGAAATATATTTAGAATGCCATCAATGCCAGCGGTCTCCAATAGTGACTTGTAGGAATCCAAGTCTAATCTATCACCAGTAAAATTTTGTCACCTCTTTATAAAGCCATCTTGTATAAATAGAAACTACCTATACAACAGATTCAAGAAAATAAAAAAAGTGAGAGAAACACTGTGTAACGATTAAGCTACCCGTGGTCAAGTGGAGCATACCACGTTAAAGTGGCGCTCGAGGCAACCGACCGGAACAAGCGTCACAACAGAAAGAGACAGGGTCATTCTGGAAGTGTTAGGAATGTAGAAAGAAGACCGAGGAGAGAGGTAGAAGTGAAAGTCGTAGGTAACTTATCTAATCTAGAAAGAGCCACTAAAATGGAAACTGTAATGAGTAAAAATAAAACTATTTGAAGTAAAATTGTAAAAAAGGGAGTATAAAAACAAAATAAGATTAACAACGAAAAAATACATTTTCTTGTACGAAAACGCTGATAAAAAATAGTTCCAAGAATAGTAGGTACAGACTAAAACGCATAAAAAACATGAAACTTTTCCAATAGATTATAGAGTCAAAAGGAAACAAATGAGTGATAGATGATTTTAAACAGATGCAGTTATTTGGAAAATGCGTAGAACCAAATAAATAGTACACAAAATAGCACAAAAAATAGAAAACAGAAATAAAAAATGGAGACAAGCCCAAATTGTAAAGTCACATATAGAAATAAAGCCCAGAAATTTAAATGAATTAGTAAATAATACATATATGACAGGTCTGGAAAGATAACAAAGTTAAACAGGAAACGACGTAGCACACAAATTTTCAGTAAGGAAATAATAAATATACGAAAGAAAAGACAGATGAATAGAAACATTGGAATAAGACACAAATGACAGAAGAGAGGCAGTGCACAGAAAAAAGTGAAAATCGAAAAGATGAAGAAGTAAAAATGGAAAAGAAGGACACAAAATGATAACAAACAAAGGACAAACTGAAAGATATACAATATTTGAAGAGCGAAAATCGAAAACATTTATATATTGAGAAATTAAGAAATTGGCAAATTGAGAGATTGAGAAATCGGGAAATCTAGTAATCGATCAATTTGAAAATTAAAATTGAGATATTGGGAAATTGGGAGATTAGGAGCTTGAGAGATTGAGAAATGGTGAAATTGAGAAATTAAGAAATTACTTTTAACTTTTAGCCGATTGATCAATTGAAGCATTTAGAGATTGAGAAATTGGAAGACTGAGAGATTGAGGAATTAAGAAATTGTGAAATTTAGAGATAGACATTGAGCAATTGAGAAGTCGAAAATGAAACATTTATAGATTGAGAAATTAAGAAATTGGCAAATTGAGGGATTCGGATCTTTACAAAATGCGAAATTGAGCAACTGAGAAGCAGAGATTAAAAAATAAGGAATTGACAGAAGAAATTGAAGTATTCAGTTGAAAATTGAAAAATTGGAACTAAGAAGTCGGGAGATTGGCAAATTGAAAACCTGAGAAATCGGGACATTGGGGCACTTGGAAAACTCTTTAGAAATTACTAAACTAGGAAGGCCAAAAATCAAAATTGAGAAACTGAGAAATTGGGGGATTAGATAGATTGAGCATTGAGAAATTGGGAAATTGAGAGATTGAAAAATTGAGAAATTCGGAAACAACTGAGAAACTGACAGAAAAAATTAAGAATTGAGGTAAGAAATTGAAACATTTAGTAAATGAAAAATTGAAACTGAGAAATCGGGAAACTTTAGAAATCGACACATTGAGATACTTGGATAACCCTTTAGAAATCTAGCAGTCGATCAATTGGGCAATTGAGAAGTTGAAAAATTATGAAATAAAAAAAATTGCAAACTAAGAAATTGAGAAATTGGGAAATTGGAACGTTGAGAAATTGGGAGATTGAAATTAAGAAATTGGCAAAATGAGATATTGGAAAATTGGGAAATCTAGTACTAGATAAATTGGAAAACTAAAATTGAGAAATTTTGGAATTGAGAGATTCGAATGTTGAAAGATTGAGAAATTGTGAAATTTGGAAATTGAAAAATTGAGAGATTGACAAATCTGGAAATCTAGTAATCGATGAATTGGTGGGCATATGAGAAGTTGGGAGAACGAGATACTAAAAAACAGAGAAATTGTGAAACTAAAAAATAGAAAAACTAACGGATTAGGGAATTGTGAAATTGAGAAACTGGATATTAGTGCACTGAGAAATTGACAAATTGAAATATTGGAAAATTGGAAAATCTAATGATAGATAAATTGTAAAACTAAAATTTAGATATTTGGAAATTGAGACATCGAGCAACTAAGAGATCAAAAAATTAAGAATTGAGAGAAGAACTTGAAATATTTAGTAAATGAAACATTGAGAAATCGGGAAATTGGCAAATTGGGGAAGCGAGAAGTTGAATATTTGAGAAACAGAGAAATTGGAAAATTGAGAAATTAAGAGGTTGAATTCGAATCCAAGAATTCAAGATTTTAGTGGCTCAAAATTGACAAACTACCAAATCCTGGAATTCGATTCAGAAATTTTGGCATTCAATATTTGGACGCTTCAAAATTTCCAAAATTCAAAATTTTCAATTTCATGATTCAAGAATTTATAACTTGACTATCCATACTCTCAAAATTAGAAATTGGCGATTAGAAATTGGCAGATTCAAGAATTCGAGATGATCGACTCAAAATATTTAAATTCCTAAATTCCGGAATTCATGTTTTCAGTATATAAATCTGAAAATTGAAGAATTTGATTCTAAGATTTCAAAGTCAAGGATTCAAGATTTTGACGGTTAAAGATTTGTAAACATAACATAACATTTTGCGTTGTTACACATTATAGTTTGATCACGTGTCAGATTTTCACCTTCTCTTTTCGCTGTGTTTTCCGTTTTCGATCAGCTTCCTAATTTCCCAGCCTTCAGTATATTGACTATCGCTTTCTGGTCTACATAAATTTTTTTATTCTTATGTCTGTTAAGTATAATATTTATTTCTATGCGAGGTGCACGATGTAGTGCATACCAAAGAGGTCAGCAGCAGTTACTGCAACATGCACTCCAATTTCCTTAAGGGGTCCTAAAAGGCCACATATTTTACACTCTCCCATCTAATGACGCAGCCATTCCGTGATTGAAAACAGCAAGAAATGAAAACGCTTACGCTCAGACAGTGCAAGCATAAACTACTAAATTGACCCCACAAAAACTCGTGTGCACAACTCCACATGCACACAAAACGCCCCCACACGTTCGTTCACCGCTGCAAATGAAAAATGCCCGCCATTAGAACCCGAATGCCTCGGTCGACATCTGTAACTCCTGCACACATCTTCCGTTTTGGCTCGAGGCTTTTGATTTATGACCGTCCCAGCTCTTGCATGTTTAAACATCGGATAGGTAGGTAATGGGCGTATCGCGCGTTTCACACACGAATTCACCCTGTTTTGAGGGACGATAATCAAAAATCGATTCATCATCGGTTCGGGACTTTGTCCGGATGGACGTCGGGGCGAAAGTCGCCGCTACCACCCTGTTGCATAATTGCGTATTGATCAGGTGAACCGTCCGCTACACAAAGAGGGTTGCTCTTTATTTTTTTACTCGTCGTTTTTCATTTCCTGCGGTGTGAATTTTTTTTAAAGAGCGCACTTTCAGCAGGAAACGTCAAATGGGTTCTAATTTAAGGCGGTGTACGTGCATGAAAGGCCGGGAGGCCGATTATACACAGTGTCGTAAATGAAACGCAACGCCTATGACCAAGTTTCGAAGGATGTGCCAATCAATTTTAGTACTGTAGCTCCTCGTCTTATAAACTTGGACGTCTACACAGACGGATTTAGATTATTACAGTGATTATGGTTCAGTAATCTTGGACACAGAAGGTCTCCAAAGTGAAGAAAATATCACAAATTCTCATATTATTTAGGTGCTAATTTAAACGGCTGTTGGTGGAAAGAGAGATAGTGTCCTTAAAACACGCAGTGTATATACTAAAGCATTTACTTGTCTAATCACAGATATGGGATACTAGCTGACTCGGCGAACTTTGTACCGCCTCAAAATCAATAACACAGGGGCCCCCATGTCCATGTTTTAATAGTTATTCTGCTATTCGAGGCATAGACAAATCCAACAAATCAAAGATCATCAAAGCCGTTCTTGAGTTATAAACCTAAGGGGGCCTCCCTGGGCCCCATGTTCATGTTTTAATAGTTATTCTGCTATTCGAGGTGGAGGCAAATCCAACAAATCAAAGATCATCAAAATCGATACATCCCAAGGAGCCCCCATGTCCGTGTGAAAAATATTTTACGACCTATTTTCATACCTACCAAATATACAAAAAAAAATAATAAAAATTGGTCCGGCTTAAGGGAACCCCCTGGGCCCCCATGTCCATGTGAAAGATACTTAACGACCTATTCTCATACCTACCACATACACAAAAAAATCATAAAAATCGGTCCAGCCCAAGGGGGGCCCCTGGGTCTATGTGAAAAATGGTTTACCACCTATTTTCATACTTACCAAATACAGAAAAAACATCATAAAAATCGGTTGAGCCGTTTCGGAGGAGTTCGACCACAAACACCGTGACACGAGATTTTTATATACAGGATGCCTATTTTATCTGTTCACACCTGAAGATTCAGATATAGGCAACATATTAAACATTTTACAAATCACTGCGTAAACTATTTATTTTTTAAATAAAGAATCATAGTGGGCCTAAAATTAAACTCAAAACGTCAATTCAAAACAATATTTTAATCAAATATGAAATGTAAATCCTTAAAAAAAAAGTTGTTGATGAATACGTGCGTAAACAGATAAAATGGACACACTGTATGTAGATGAAAATTTCATATAATCTGTCAAGGTCAATCAATTAATTTGGGAGTAGAAACAGCTGAACACATACTCGGCAGGTGCGACGCATTAGATAACCTAAGGCTTAATCAGTTCGAAAGTGTTGACGCCTGAAGAATTGAAGAAGAATTCTCCTGAACTTTGCAAAGAAGGTGGGATCTCTTGGAACATATATGCGAGTAAGGTTGAACAAAAGATCACCAATGGTCGACGTTCTGAGAGGCTGAATAGCCCTACGACCCCAGGGTACAATACAATACACTAGGGTCAATCAACAATGCGAACTACGTGCTGAAGACAGAAACGCATTTGGCGCCTACCAGAACAGATTAACGAACTTACCTAAGTGAAGCTCAATCTTAATTATTTGTACCGTCTCGCCTGAAGTGATCACTTATAATGTAGTACCCCTCACCCAGTCGCCAGACACACACATTTAAGGCAAATCAAACTTCGTGCCCCCAACAACTGGTACTACCGTTGGCACCACTGCGTGCGTAACGCGCCAACTACTCATTACTTTAAAGCCCTTAATGGAGTCGCCTTACCAAAGGGGTTTATATAATTTAATGGTAAGGGAGGCAGTGATCATTTCAGGCTAGACGATACATTTTGGCAAAAAGCCATTGACCCTAAAGCCAAAAGGCAGGCAGTAAAGTAAGGATCTGATGAGGGGATCCCGTGGAAATCGTGGGCAATCCTCAAATTTTTAATTGCCGTCGTTTCCTCATTCGAAAAGCATCCTTACTAGGTCCACCCATCACTTAAAATTGTAAAATAATTAACTTTTCAAAAAAAAAAAAGAAAACTTAGTGATGTGTTTGTCGGTTCCAAGCCAAATTGGTAGTAGATAGATAGGCTGTCCGCTCCGCCACATCACAAGTCTGGGAGGCGGAAATGTTATCGAATTACAAAATATCGAGAACAATTTGTCGAATATACAAAATATCGAAAAACAAATAATCGAAATGACAAAATGTTGCAGGTAAAAAGGTGACTGTTCGATAAGCTATACACAAAAAACTACAATATTTTCTATAAAACTGATCATACCAAAATATTCTAGACATTCTTACGAAAAGATTGAGGTAGGGATGAACACGATCCGTTTGTTCTAAATATTTTAAAACTCGACACAAAATCTGCACAAAAGTTTGACGTTTTGAGGTTGTGAAATTGCCGTCTGTTAAAATTTGTTTTTCCGTGGATGATTGAAATTGGTGTCTCGCGCTTCGCGCACGACACTTTAAAGAAACAAGAAGGTCATATTTCCCTGTACGTGAAACTCGAAATGTGGGCAGGACAAATTGAGTGAAAATTTGTAGTTCCGTGGAAATTGTGTATTTCGATATTTTATTGTTCAATATGTTGTAGTGTCGATGATTTGTATTTCGATATTTTGTACTTTCGATCATTTGTATTTTCGATACTTTGTACTTTCGATATTTTGTTTTTCGACAAATTGTGTTCGATATTTGGTATTCGATAATATTTCCGCTTCCCCACAAGTCTCCCTGAATGCTTGAGCGTAAGTGGGGGGCTCGTGCTGAGTAAAACAACCGAAAGGTATTGAATGGTCTCTGCGTTATAACGTTGTTGATATATTTGTATAATTATTACAATAGTTTACAGCCTCTTTGGTTTGGTACCGACTTCAAACAGATCAGTAGGTAGCACATGATCAGTTATTTTTCGCTTTTTTGAAGTCGGTTTCTTTTTCTTTTGAAAAGTTAATTATCATCTATGTTCAGTTTTAAAGTGTTTTGGGTCCAGAAACTCATTTAGGTCTTAAAATTTTAGAATAAATCTCTGAAAGCCATCTGGTTTTGGTACTAAAAAGTAGCTTGATAAGAACGACTAATTAAACAACTTAGTCTATCTGTCTTTATGTACCTACCTAATTGATTGAAAATTGATAACAGGACGTAAGATGTGGTTTGCTCAAATAACAAAAAAATTTATCAAACCTATACCTCTCCATATGTAAGTATAGGAACAATTTACAAATCCACAAGATTTTAATAAATAATAGTTAGATACAAAAAAACACATTGTATAATAAACACGTGAAGATGGTAGCAATTAAAGGAAATCAATCTCAATAATTTATGGCTAACCCTAATAAACAGTAGGTACCGATAGACCCAGTAAACACGATTGGTTGGGTCAGTGCAAGAGTTTACGCCTATGTCTCCATTTTTAACACCCTTTCTATATTTATTTTTAAGTGCCATTTTTAAGTAAACCGCAGGGTTGAGATGCCTTTTATAAATTAAGTCTCAATCTCAGCAATTTTGTCCAAACTTGACTGGTTTTTAATTGTTTTTTTTTTTAACCACCAGCACTAGGATTTTCAAAATAACACAGAGTAAAAAGTGTGTCCTGTTCTTTGTTGTGTCAAAATTTCATTGGAATTGCTTCAGTCGTTTTCCTTCCATTGATTCTCAAAGCTCTTATCGAACCCTTAAACAACACTGTTGTCTAGGACCGACGAAGGTGCAACAGTCGTGCCTGCGACTGTTTATTGTGGACATCCGCAAACAAGCGAGAAGCATCATTGATCCTCCAATTTGCAAATTTGTTATCTGGGTCAGGGTGGCCTCCTCAGTTGGCAAGGTATTAAGGGCATCACTGAGGGCTCACAACCATGTGCAAATGCGTGCCTGAATGTTGGTTATCCCTCAGCACATTTGTTTTCATCTCCAGATTCAACTTTGGTGGCTCCATCAATGGACAATTGACAAAGGGCAAGTTTTTATTTAACACCCTCTCAATATTTATTTTTAAGTGCCATTTTAAGTAAAACGCAGGGTCGAGATGCCTTTTATAAATTAAGTCTCAATCTCAGCAATTTTGTCCAAACTTGACTGGTTTTTAATTGTTTTTTTTTAAACCACCAGCACTAGGATTTTCAAAATAACACAGAGTAAAAAGTGTGCCCTGTTCTTTGTTCTGTCAAAATTTCATTGGAATTGCTTCAGTCGTTTCCCTTCCATTGGTTCTCATAGCTCTTATGGAACCCTTAAACAACACTGTTGTCTAGGACCGACGAAGGTGCAACAGTCGTGCCTGCGACTGTTTATTGTGGACATCCGCAAACAAGCGAGAAGCATCACTGATCCTCCAATTTGCAAATGTGTTATCTGGGTCAGTGTGGCCTCCTCAGTTGGCAATGTATTAAGGGCATCACCGAGGGCTCACAACCATGTGCAAATGCGTGCCTGAATGTTGGTTATCCCTCAGCACATTTGTTTTCATCTCCAGATTCAACTTTGGTGGCTCCATCAATGGACAATTGACAAAGGGCAAGTTTTTATTTAACACCCTCTCAATATTTATTTTTGAGTGCCATTTTAAGTAAACCGCAGGGTCGAGATGCCTTTTATAAATTAAGTCTCAATCTCAGCAATTTTGTCCAAACTTGACTGGTTTTTAATTGTTTTTTTTTAAACCACCAGCACTAGGATTTTCAAAATAACACATAGTAAAAAGTGTGTCCTGTTATTTGTTGTGTCAAAATTTCATTGGAATTGCTTCAGTCGTTTTCCTTCCATTGGTCCTCACAGCTCTTATGGAACCCTTAAACAGCACTGTTGTCTAGGACCGACGACGGTGCAACAGTCGTGCCTGCGACTGTTTATTGTGGACATCCGCAAACAAGCGAGAAGCATCACTGATCCTCCAATTTGCAAATGTGTTATCTGGGTCAGTGTGGCCTCCTCAGTTGGCAATGTATTAAGGGCATCACCGAGGGCTCACAACCATGTGCAAATGCGTGCCTGAATGTTGGTTATCCCTCAGCACATTTGTTTTCATCTCCAGATTCAACTTTGGTGGCTCCATCAATGGACAATTGACAAAGGGCAAGTTTTTATTTAACACCCTCTCAATATTTATTTTTAAGTGCCATTTTAAGTAAAACGCAGGATCGAGATTCCATTTTATAAATGAAGTCTCAATCTCAGCAATTTTGTCCAAACTTAACTGGTTTTTAATTCTTTTTTTTTAAGCACTAGCACTAGGATTTTCAAAATAACACAGAGTAAAAAGTGTGTCCTGTTCTTTGTTGTGTCAAAATTTCATTGGAATTGCTTCATTCGTTTTCCTTCCATTGGTTCTCATAGCTCTTATGGAACCCTTAAACAACACTGTTGTCTAGGACCGACGAAGGTGCAACAGTCGTGCCTGCGACTGTTTATTGTGGACATCCGCAAACAAGCGAGAAGCATCACTGATCCTCCAATTTGCAAATTTGTTATCTGGGTCAGGGTGGCCTCCTCAGTTGGCAATGTATTAAGGGCATAACCGAGGGCTCACAACCATGTGCAAATGCGTGCCTGAATGTTGGTTATTCCTCAGCACATTTGTTTTCATCTCCAGATTCAACTTTGGTGGCTCCGTCAATGGACAATTGACAAAGGGAAGTTTTTATTTGACAGCTCTCCATTACTCCAAACTTCTGCCACATCTTTCCACCTGGGTTCTTATAGGTTCAGTGGTTGAAACCCAGCATCTTTAAGATGTCTGCACACAGGGCAGGTGCTGCAGATTCTGAGGATCCGTCCTCTGCTATCAGACTAGAGTTTCTTGCAAGCCTCTTATCCAGAATCGCAATCTTTTCACCTGCTGCTCCACCTCATCTCCCGTGCGACGTCTCGAACGCTTATGTTTTGAATTGTGCTGCAAATTGAACAGGAGGCTGGCGGTGGGGACGCAGTGGTGCCAACGGTAGTACCAGTTGTTGGGGGGCGCGAAGTTTGATTTGCTTTAAGTGGCGAGAAAACAGGAACTTCCGGCTCTATTTATACTAGTTTAGACAGAATCTCCTTACAAAACACACCACCGTGAAGAAAAACACTGCTCCGCCAGAACCACGTTAATACACGTTTTCAATTTCAACAATGGAGATCCCTTCCACAAATTGCGGGCTTTTACTGTTTGCTTTAATTATTGCTTTGTTCCATTTATGCTCTAAATAATTCCGTTCACAGATTAACGAACGCTTGAAACGTTGAGCTCTGCGTCCATTTATATCGCACGCTGTATGTGAATCGAATATCAAAACAATACAAGTCAATGGCCTGTCAAATGTTTCATTCGAACGATCCGCTCAATATTTCTGTCTAAATTAACCCTGGATGAATGGCATTATTGAATTCATAAAGTAAGGAAGACAATAATACTGTACACGTTGTCTCGACATCGACGGTATTAATGGCGTTGCAAACAGATCGAACTTGATGGACGTCGTTAAAAAATAATCAAGACTGGTTCTAACGATTTTTCCATTCTGTCCATGATGTGGTCTTTTTCGTTTGGTTGTAACACTGTGTTAGTTTATGCTCTGATGATCTCTGATTAAATGAGAAATGTGTGTGGCACCGGACTCGATCCATTTAGATCCAATAGGTTAGGTAATTAACTAATTTTACGCAAATCTATCATAGATGCAAAATTAGGACCATCTACAAGTCGAATCTGTTTCAGTCCATTAGGACCAATAATTACTGGACGTCATACTATGTGATTACATGTTAGGTAATTTCCATCTCCAAAAACGCCACGATTAAATATTCATTATTCAGTATTCTAATCCATGAACTGAAATTTACGACGTTTTTAATGGTGATTTTAAATGAATACAAGAATCTAAAAAAAACTTCCATTTACGATCCAATAAACAGAAAGATTGACTTTTCGGGAAGTGTACGAGCTCCGTTGGGTTGTATGATTTATGGAAGTGGCTCAATAAATAATGTGTTTGCATGTTTTATATCCCGAAATTAGTATGTACTTAATTTAGATGTCCAAATCGAAGTTGACTGCTAATAGGAGCACGCAAAGCCATCAAATTGAGTATTCAGCGTTTCAAAAATCATTTGAAGCAAATAAAACAGTGGGTACTGCATCGATTTTGATAATTTTTTTTTTTTTTTTACGAAAGACATTGATAAGATACACCGGTAGATTACTTTTCATTTACAAAAATTTCACAGATTCATTGATTATTTGCATGTAATTTAACAAGCTGGCGAACTAACAGCTTGGCCCCTCCTCTAAGGTTTCTGTGCGTAAGTGGTTCAGAGACTTGGCGTTTACCTCGGGACGCTCGGAGTGTTATAAACGTTCGTGGAAAGAGATCAAGGGTTACAGTAATAAATTACCGAAAAAAGATTTATAACTTTACGGGCATTATTTCGCATACATTGTTTTGCTTGCCAATCCAATACATAATACTCGAATTTCGAGTGACTGGCGAACACTAGTACTTTATAATTTGTAAAAAGAAGTGTAAAAATTCTTATCGCCTTGGACGATATACGATCTGCCATTTATGTCTTCCAAATTCAGGGCTGCTCTAAAAATAATTTTATGGCGTGTAGCGGCCAAAACGTGCAAATAAAATTTTGTGTAGGTGTTATTGTAAAAGCTGGCAAAGCAGAGGCCGTAAACGTGATCTTTTTTGAACACTATTCAGATAAGGCCGAAAAAGCACTGGCCGAGGTGCACACGAGGCTTTTAGGCGATGATCAGAAAAGAATTCAATAACTTGGTCATATCATTAACAAAGTTGCCAAAAACCACCTTTTTCGTAATCTTTGCATAAAAGAAAATTTAAGATTTTGAAATGCAAATTTAAACAATAAACAGGTTTTGCCAGTTAGTAATTCGTTGTTTGAATAAGCAGAGAATTAAATCAATACAAGTTTTGTGGTTACATATTTATTTTTACACCATTATTAGTCATCTGTTTCATCATTACATCTAAAGCACACTCGTCACTTTTTCTTTTTTTTATCCATATGGTGTCCACTGTATTTACACTAATGACATCAGAAATGCTTCTAAAAATTATGAATAAAGATATCATGATTAATAGTCTCATGAATATGTTGATTTCGCATGCAAATCAGAACACAAATTATGTGTACGAGATAGCAATCCACTGTTTAATAAACATTGCTAAAAAATTGTGGTCACTTAATATCACCTTTGAAAATTAGTGAATTGCTGTACCAATCAACAAATTAAAAACAAGTATCTATTTGTTTTCAGTGTTAGCACTAAATCTTTACCCCATTACTAAAGTCCCAGCCCCGGTGTTAAATTTAACACCCAGTTAGCAGAACAAAAATATTTAATTAAAACTTTTAGCAGTCCTTCGGAGTTATTTACACTGAACTGGCATTTAGACTCTAAACATTGTCTAAAATAATCCTCCACCCATTAGATTTGGATCAATCTGCAACAAACAAACGTTACAACTAATACCCCACGGTTGCTATAATGGGTGTTCAACTGAAAATGTATTGGGAGTAGGCCATGATGCACATTATTTTAGCCGTAACTGTGCTTTGGGGATATTACTGAAAATTTAATAATTTAGTTAGATATATTATTGCCCTAAAGTGCGGTTATGCTTTATGGCCCACTCCAAATATATTTTCAGTCGAACACCCTTTATGCTATTATGCTGCTTAAAATTAGTACAATGTGGTTTAACGTTTTACGAGCTAGCCTGTCGCCAGCTGCGCGAAAAAAAAACTCGGAACTGTTTTAAACATTCACAGTCTTTACGACTTATTTCGGCACAAAACATACAGAAATAGTATGCGAATGGGTTTCCCAAAATTTTAATACTTTCGCGATTTTAAACGAACCAAGACACTTGAAATTAATTTCAGCATTAGCCTCTAAGGCCGTCTGTAACTATTATTCTCGTTTGCCCTACATCATTTTGTAAAAATTATAGTTATAACACTGTTGTAACACTGAATTTAAAATAGTTACCTGAAAACACCTCGATAAAGATGATGTCATCTGTGTCTTGACAACTACTTGAATGGTCACATACGATAATGTCATCGCTCTGGAATATTCCATAGACTGTAGGAAGTCGCACTGTATGGAAATGATTGTTCATCACTCGAGAGGGTTCTGTCGCGTCGAGAGGATGATGTCATCACTCGGGAATGTTCGGTCGCGCCCAAAAGATGATGTTATTATTCCAGAACAGAAGAAATCGAGAACACCAGTGGGGAACGAATGAGGAAACGAGTAGTAGTGTATTGGAAGTGTAGTGAACAGTTGTACATAGTAAATCTTTGATTTTCAATAAAATTTAGCAACTACGGAGGAGCACACGTATTATTTAAATCCTCGGACCAGCCCAGCTCTGGCAACGTTAAGCTTGACTCATACTATCGGTTTGGTGACGCTCCGGTCCCGCTCCAGTAAATTGGTGTACCATTCACACTGTGCGATCTACCAATGGTCTTGTTTCGGTCAAGTGGCATACATTGATCTCATGATGCCAACATTGTTGGCGAAACGTGCTTCGGTAATTTTAATAAAAATTATTTTTGGTGTTCTAGGGAAAAAACTGATTAAAAAGTAGGTATCTACCACCAAAAGTGATGCAAACAATTGTTGTTGATACTATTGAGAGTAATCGAAAAATAACCTAAGCCACATATCTTTTTTCAAATGGTTCTTCAGATCTTTCCAATTTTCTTTTTTTTTTTTTTGATTGGGAACATTGAATTGATTTATTTCTAACTCGTGCAAGCACTCATCATTATTTTCGTCGCAACAGAAACTCGTATCTGAATCGCAAAAATTATGGTCGGCAATATTTTGACCTCTCGTCCTATTACTATTGAAAACTTTTCCATCACCACAATGAACAAAACAAAAAAAACAATTAAGCATATTCTTTCAGTTCATACAAAAATCCCATAGAAAAAGCATGAAAGGACAAATAGAGCTAAACGGGTCGAAAACTGACTTCGCCCTGTTCAGAATAGCAGTGTTACATCGGGACGGTCGGGTAAAGTATTGTGCGTCACCGAACCGATAGTGTAATGAATTGGGGGTAGATTTCTGTTACTTGAAGGACCATATATTTTGGATTTGTATCGAAAACTTAATGAACTTGTATATTACGAATGGTTGGAGATTAATAGTGAACGTTTCTTCTTCCGGTTTAGTTTTTACTAAATTTGAATAAAGGACCCTTGTCCTGGTTTTAGATTGAATTGTGCCCTTGCGGCTGTTGTATGTTGACTGTTGTCGGATTGAGTGTGCCGTGAGCGCCGCCAGTCAGGTAAAGGTTTTACGACCCTTTGGGTTTCCCAACTGGCCGACGCGACGGCCGCTGCAAATATTTCTCAACAGATAGTATGAATCAAGCTTTACGATACGTAGATTATAATCGTTTAAAAACTGGTAATTTTAAAAATATTTTTTGGTTTATTTAACATGAAGCATTCAAAATAAGTACATACAATATATAAATATCCGAGGAAGGAGAGAAAAGAGACTAAGAGAGATACCACAGGCAAAGGTACCAAAGAGATACTAAAGGGGAGCAAGGAAACCAATGGGACCAGAGAGACCACAGTGAGAATAGATACCAACAGATAACACAAACAAAAAGGGCACAGTCGCTTAAAAGGCTAAAGGGACGATATAAAATACAATAGAAATCAAATAAACCAAAAAGACT
Source organism: Diaperis boleti (assembly GCA_963583935.1). NCBI lineage: Eukaryota > Metazoa > Arthropoda > Insecta > Coleoptera > Tenebrionidae > Diaperis > Diaperis boleti. The sequence continues at coordinate 15,416,696 of OY757242.1, forward strand.
AACGGCCAATTTCACCAACCTTAAAGTTAACCATCTGTGAGTAAATAGACAAAGCAGGCAAAAAAACAAAAGAGATGGATGGTATCAAAGAGAGGACAAAAAGACCAAAAACAAAAAATTTAAACGAAAGAGAGCAAAGGGACCAAAAAGACCAAAGTGAGTAAAGAGGTAAAAATCCAAAAGAGAAAAAAAAAGGACCAAAGAGTCCAAAGAGACTCAAGGGACAAAAATAAAAAAAGGGATAAACAGGAAAAAAGAGGCAAAACAATCAGTAGAGCCAAAAGAGATGAAAGAGACAAACGGAACAAAACGAGACAAAAGAATCCATAAAGACTAAAATAATGAAAGAGACAAAAAAAAGAAATAAAAGAAACCTAAGGCACCAAATTGACTAATGAGACAACAGATACCAAAGAGATCAAAGAGGCAAAAGGACAATAAAGAAAAGTGACAGAAGATACAACAAATAGACCAAAAGCAGTCATAGAAATTAAGGGTATCTGAAAGAGAAGGAACCCCCAGAGACCAGTGCGATCAGAACGACTACAAACATAAAAAATCAAAGATACTGAAGTGAAGAGTGAGAGTCTGGTAAAATGAGTTACCTGGAATTTGAGTAACTGAGAAAATGGACCTGGACTGCGCGCGCAAGTGGAGAGCAAAGTAAAAGTGGCAACGTTGCTGCTGGTGAATCTTAGATTTGGCATCTGTGGGAGAGCTTTGACAGTTGTCAAATCATTGGCCATTATCGATAGCGATATAATATGATTTACAACTTACAATGCAGAATCACTGTGACAGTGATATGACAAATGACAGCTCTTGTGTAACAAACTACCAACATTAGTACCCTAGATTAGTACCAATTAACTAAAGAAAGTCCCTGGAATCTGTCAAATCGCGCAGCATTTGTCATCCTCCTTTAGACTGTTATATCTCATATAAATTGTACTTTGTCGTTATGTCGGGGACAGGTCAAATTGAGAACTTAAGAAAATAAGACAGATTAAGCAGTTAAAAATTTGATAAATTGAGAACCTGGGCAACTGAGATTGAACATAGCAAGTGATACACGTGGCATGGTGCCATTCCGGGCAAATACGTAGTTTTTAGGTTTCTACAATAGGAATTAATTAAGGGAGCGTATGACGTCAGTACTTATCAGGTTGCCAGCCTAGAGCCAATACGCCTCTCGACCTTGCAGTTTTATTATTTAATTGTAAAAGGAACACTTTTTACTACCTGGGACCGACTCTGGGATTTTCCAAATATAGGTCGGCCTCAACAGAGGGGAACGGCAACGGAAGTTCCCTTCCTGCATTTTATTTTCAACTACACACTTTCACTCGAAACCCCATCGCCCTGCAGCCCCCCTCTACCAGTCCATTTAGCCTCAAAGGTCCTCGCCGAAACCCTGGTAGTAATTCTGGGACATCGTCCCCCCCCCCCCTTGCGTCACAAAGAATCAAAACTTTAGAAACATCATTCTGAAGATATTGAGAACCTGTTGTGAAGCTGAAAATCTAGGAAATTAACAATCTTAGAAACTGAAGACTTGTCAGACTGAGGAACTGGTAATCTATATACAGGCTGATTTTTTTAAAACTATCCACCCTCAATATCTAGAGAACAAAAACGTGCAAAATGCCGAAACCGGTCAATTTTGGTTGTGAGGGGGACACTTAATTGGTGTAGTTTTAGACCTGCAGGTGCACCCTCTTTGCCGGGGCAGCAGCCCCCTGAGAAATCTTAAACGGAACGGGGGGGTTAAAAGTTTATTTTTCGAAAGGTCCATTTCAGTATATTTTTATTTCTATAGGATTTTTTTTTAGGAAATCGTCACTTTTGTGATAAAATTTCCAAGTTAAAAGGGTGATACCAAGTATTTTCTGAAAGAAAAACTGTTTCTTATTTATTGACATAAACGTAACGGCGTGAGTAGTTAAGTAGTGCCGGTTCTGGCCCACTTTGACCTCAATTGACCTTAAGCCTTGAGAATGTAGTGCCGGTTCTGCCCCAGTTTGATGCCCCAGTCTTGACCTGAAGTAACCGTTGGGTTGATCGAGACTTGAGCCTAGCTCCCCCAACCCCACGCCCACCTTGGGTTAATTTTTGAGCAATTTTTAATTTAGAGGGTTAAAAAATAATATCTAAATTTAAGGTTTTATTAACTTTATTGTGGAAGTGATTCACACATCCAGTTATACATTTTTTTGACATTACTTAAAGAACATACATTTTTTATTCTTACTAGAACTAATTATGTGATTATTACATCCTATAGGGATTTCTTTACATAACTTAGGAGAGTCCATTGTGTTATCTAAATCTATAATTTTTAGGACATCCTATTCAGTACTAAATGCTGCTCTTCTGTTCCACTATGATATCTCAACATAAAATATGATGATGTTGCTCTAAATATCGAACACTTTTCTTAATGGTGTCGTCTAATCTGTGATAGGATTTCGTCGGGTTAAAAGTATGATGTACAATAAATTGTACGTATGGTTAATTCCTTAACAATAAATTCTGGAATGTTAAAACCTTGTATATCAACGGAAGCAAAGGAGGATTTGGATCTCTGGATCCACTCAACCGATTGCAATGAAATTTTACACACTTACTTAGTTTACCACGTAGGCGGTCATTAAGAAATTGTTTTTCAAAATTATTAAAGTATTAAATAAAATTAAAAAAATCACCGTGCGAAGCCATCTAGTCAAACAATAAAACGCAAATTAAGAGATTAAAAATTTGAAAAACTGAGAATTTAAGAACTTGGAAAACTGAGTCTGAGAAACTGGCAGCCTTTAAAACTGAGAAAATGAAGACCTGAGAAATTAGGAAATTGGGAAACTGCATAATAAATAAAATAGGGAAGCGGATCAACTGATATGCCGAGGAATTACGAAGCTGAAAAACTGAAATCCTGACAAATTGAGAATTTAAAAAGCGACAAATTGAGATCCCGTGAAACTATGAATCTTAAAAGACTTTTAGAAAGTGAAGATTTTATTTGAGAAACTAGGACATTATGTAGCTGAGAAATTCTGGGAATTTGATAAACTCATAGCTTGACATATTAAGAACTTGAAAGTTTGGGAAATTGAGAACCCAAGAATCTCAAAAACTGATTTATAAGGAATTTGAGAAGTGATCACCAAATCTGAGAATTAAAGAAGCTTCGAGCTTGGCATATAAATAAAAATGGGAGATTGAGAGTAGTGCCGGTTCTGGCCTACTTGACCTCAATTGATCTTAAGCCTTGAGAATGTAGTGCCGGTTCTGACCCAGTCGTCAGAGGACAAGTCTGGGACTTGAGTGCAGTTTAGCCTTGAGATTATGGCCCAGTTTGATGACCCCGTCTTGACCTGAAGTAACCTTTGGGTTGATCGGGACTTGAGCCTAGCTAACCCAACCCCACGCCCACCTTGGGTTAATTTTTGAGCAGTTTTTAATTTAGAGGGTTATTGTTACATCCAGTTATACAATTTTTTGACATTACTTAAAGAACATACATTTTTTATTCTTACTAGAACTAATTATGTGATTATTACATCCTATAGGGATTTCTTTACATAACTTAGGAGAGTCCATTCTGTTATCTAAATCTATAATTTTAGGACATAGTTCTTCCAGTGCTTTTCGTATACAGGGTGTCCCAACTAAAATTTGTACCCCCCAAAAATTCCAATTTCGAAAGACTCAGAAGAAAACGCTCGAACAGGTCAATTTTGTTATCAAGGGAGACTAAATTGTACCAAACTTTCATGTCTTAGATCTCACCCCCTTAGCCAGGGGAGCCACCCCCTTCAAAAATTTAAATAGCATGGGGGGTCGTGTGATACATCATTTTAAAGCTTATTCAATTCTCTATCCAGACCTACATTTTTCGATTTTTTTCTACAAAAAAAAAAACATGGAATCGATATTTTCCAAATCTACATCAAATACACAACTAAAATTTGTACCCCCTAACCATTTTAATTTCGAAACACTTAAATCTTAAAAGACTTTTAGAAAGTGAAGATTCTATTTGAGAAACTAGGAAATTATGTAGCTGAGAAATTCTGGGAATTTGATAAACTCATAGCCTGACACATTAAGAACTTGAAAGTTTGGGAAATTGAGAACCCGAGAATCTGAAACACTGATTTATGAGGAATTTGAGAATCTGAAAGTGATAACCAAAGAAGCTTCGAGCTTGACAGAGAAATAGAAATGGGAGATTGAGAAACTGAGAACACTGAAAATCTGAGTTCCCAAAAATCTCAAAATATGACAAACTGAAAAAGTAGACATCTAAGAAAATGAGACCTTAAGAAATCGGAACAGAAAATAAGCTGAAATTCTGAAAAACCGAACCTGAGAAACGGAAAAACTGGGAATCTAAGAAACTTGAACTGAAAAACTGAGAATTTGCTAAACTGAGAACCTGAAAAACTGGGTAAAAAGGGGGGAATTCAGATAATTCAATTCAGTAATAATTTTGTCGTTTACTTTCCGCATACGGACGGGTTTCCAGGTCGGTACTTAAATATTTTCAACGGGCCACGCGCAAATACAAGTGCATATTCTGTGAATTTTAGTTTTTCGTTTTTTTTTTTTTAATACTAGTTTTTTTATTGAAGTCAGCCCGAGTTTACTCACCTTAAATGGCTTATTCAACTTTTGACATAATGTTTGACAGTCAATAACCCTAACTAGATGTTAAACGTCTTAATAAATTTTCATCTAAATACTTAAACTAAACTTCAACCAGTGTAAAGCCAAACACAGCAGCAATCTCGGTAATTATAAAGAATATTACAAACGAAATCCTCGTTGTTTCCATTACGACGTTCCGTCTACAATTTTTACTTCATCTTTGAGGTCTTAAGGGCGGAAAAGGTAGCCAGACTTCCTGCTGTTTGTTGTAGTTCAAACAGACTCTACAAAATAACCTTTGCAGTCTTTAGTCGGTAATGTCTTACCATCAGACGAGCGTTGCTCGGAAAATCCCCTGAAATATTAAAAACGGTAAAACTTGGCATCTCCCGGTAGACCCCGTTCGGAGTAATGAGGGTCAGCGCGGTCCCCAGGAGCTCCATGTGGTTTCTTTAACCTCTTTGTCTATTAAGAATGTATTGAGCTCGAGATGAAGAAAGCTCTCTCGGAGGATTCGTTATTGTCGTCGGGCATTGTCAGGAAGCAAATTGGAAAAAGAAATCCTGTTATTATTTAAACCCCGAGAAAATCCGTTCATTTGAGTACACCGTGTCCTGATTAAAAACCGTCCGATTTCACAATGGTTTCAAACTCTATTATTCGTGAAATTCGCTCACGTATATTAAAAAAAAATTGGGAAAGAACCTGCGGGGTAACTGCGGCAGACAATGCCTGTTGCACAGAGCTCCGTCTTTTGCTTTTGTCTCGGGGCGAAAGAACCCGATGGGTTTTTATTTTATGATAAGATCTCATAATAAAGCACAATAGACAATGGCCGAAGTTTGTTCGCAGCGCAGCGCCTCTAAAAATCTACAACACAAAATTACTTTTCCCTCTTTATGAAACGATAATTAATATCTGCAGCTCTTATTTATGGCAGTTGGTGGAAGTCGCCGTTTGTTTCTATATAGACCCTAAATTGTTCCCGCTCCTTTTCGTAATGGAGACGTATTAGGAAAAGCCTCCATTAATAACAACGATGATAATGAAAATGTTCGATGGCGTTCGGGAGACCATAGCTCAGAAACTACACAAATTCAAACAAATGTAGCGTAGAAATTAACGATCAATTATCTTCACGACAGTTACTAGTTCGCAGTTATCAATAACAATTTTGTTTGTTCTTGTTGCAGGTGAAATTGGAACAAAACGTCGGCAAACCCTCACGTGTTATACACATCCGTAACATTCCAAATGACGTGTCCGAAGCGGAAATAGTTCATCTCGGTATACCTTTCGGACGGGTCACCAATGTGCTTGTCTTGAAGGGCAAAAATCAGGCCTTCTTGGAGATGAGCGAAGAATCTTCGGCTACCACCATGGTCAACTATTTCTCCAGCTCCATGGCCCAGCTTCGAGGCAGGGCGGTGTACGTTCAATACTCAAACCACAAAGAACTGAAGACGGACCAAACACACTCTAATGCCGTAAGTTGAACTTTGTACTAGCCCCACGACCGACCGCACCGAACCTGCGCGCCCTCAGTCGTCAAATTGGCGGTGAAAACACTCGTCCACATACGCGACAGTTGGAGTTGGATTAGATGTTGTCAGTGTTACCAACACACAGACGTTCGTAAAGTTTACCGTCACTTCAGACTTTCCGATCTGTTTATTTTTATTTTAGGTAAATGCTTAAGCTGCGGGATTAGCAGCTAAAAGTGCTTTCTGAGAACTTGAGGAAACATTTCCGAACTTTTTAAAATTTCGCGTGCTCGCTTCCGCATTATCGCTAACTTGGGATTGACTTTCCGAATGCAGTTAGACAAAAAAATTTTCTTTGTGTTCGGTGGACATTTAGCAACTCTTACGTAAAGCAGTTAGGACACAATCTTGATAGCCATAATGCCTGTTTCGAGATTCAAAGCCCAGTTCAGTTACTTTAACAATGATTTATGCATTTTTTTAGAAATCTACGACTGACGAAGCATATTTTGCAAACTAAGAGGTTTTTGCACTTTTCGTAAACAATCTGAGTTTCTGGGCGTGACACATTTTCAAAATCACCCTGTATTATTAAGCTTCTAGATTTTTCACTCTAGAGAGTTTAGGGTGCTTAGTGAACGGAAAATCTGTGAATTTAATCGAACAGAATTTGGATGTCACACCGTCAAGACGCCTTAAAACAAAATGGATCAACCCACCTTGTATTGTAAATTTTATTCCTTGATGTGGTAACTTATACCGGATTTTTGAAAAAGTCAAATTTTTTCTGACCAAGAAATTAAACGGTCAATATACCTTAAATTTGCTAAAAATATCTTAATTAGTAATTTCATTTCAGTTGTGTCGTAATTTATACTGTAATATGCCATTTTTCAAAATATCAAAATTTTGAGTATAAAAAAACCATTTTTGACCTATCGTGTTTGGATTCGCTTTATATGTTTTTTGTACACGCTCCCCAAAATTACAATTTTAGATTAAATAGCTATTTTAGTTTTCTGAGAGTGCCAAATTTTTTTCAAAAAGTTTTCCCAACCAGAAATGTTTTTTTTACCATGATAAAGTTTTTAACATAGTAGCTTGGATGGGCATGAGCGCACCGGTATACTAGAGAAAAGTCAAAAAATTGGCCGTCAGTGTGACTCAATGTCAAACCTTAAATTCATTGCAGAAGAGAACGGAAGGCCCAATCCTAGTTCTGACACCGCGAGGGTGCTTAAAAAACCAGCCCCGATTTGGAGAATACGCGAAAAGTTGAAGAAAAGTCGAACAAAAAACACACGTACCTAAAAAGTTTTTGCGGACTTTCTCGGTAACGATTCGTCCGCAAAAACTGTAGTTCAGATACTTACAACAAAAATAGCTATTTCGATTCTGAGAAAGCCAAATTTAGTGTCAGTTTTGGGATATATCTTGTGAAGTCCAAGACATGGCCTTAGGAGTAGTTTGAAAGACTTAAGGATTTTGGACTTATTTTAAATGTTTTAGAAGTTTTAGAACCCTGGAAGTCCATACACTGTACATTTTGGTACGAATGAGGAAAATATTAAAAGAACCTACCAATAACTAAAGATTACACAAATATTTGGGGAAAAACATGATAAACGAAAATTTTTACGGGTATTTTAACAAACTTTTTTAATTAGAAACACCGAAAAATTTCCGTAACATTTCTTATATTGTGTAGGTTCTTTGAAATTCATAATGTCCAATAATGACCAATTCAAGGAAATGAATCTCTGATTTTGAAGCCGACTTCAGTTACAAAATTGCAAAAAATCGATTTCCAATATCTGATATTGTGCAGTTAATAATGTCCAATAATAACCAGTTCAAGGTCACATAAATATTTTTGCCAATTTTTGAAATTAATTTTTTCTGATTTTGAAGCCGACTCCATTTAAGAAAATTGTAAAAAAATCGAGTTTGCAACGATAGCATTTCTAATATTGTTCATATTTCTTCAGGATTCATAATGCCCCATAATAGCCAATTCAAGGTCACATAAGTGTTTTTGTAAATTTTTGGAATTAAATCTTTTCGATTTTTAGTCCGACTTCAGTAAAACGAGTTTCCGTCAAAAGCATTTCTTATATTCTACATATTCTGCAGAATTTATAATGTCCAATAATAACCAATTCAAGGTTACTTCATTCATTTTTGACAATTTTTGTTTTTTTTATTGATTTTGAAGCCGACTTCGTTAAAAAATTGTAAAAAGATCTAGTTTGCAACGAAAGCATTTCTTATATTGTTCATATTATTCCAATTCAATAATAGCCAATCCAAAGTTACATAAGAATTGTTGTAAATATTTGGAATTAAATCTATCTGATAAGTAAGGACAAAATAACATGTGTAACAAAATAAAAACTCCAGTTTCCAACAAAAGCGTGTCTCTTCAGGATAATAACCAATCCAAGGTCACAAATATTTTTGTCAATTTTTGAAACAATCTTTGATTTTGTAACCGACTTCAATTACAAAATTGTACAAGATCGGATTCAAAATCTTTCTCATTTTGAAGACTTCAGTCACACAGTTGCAATACATAAATGGAGTTTTTAACAAAAGCATTTCTTATATTGTACATATTCCGTATTCATAATGTCCAATAGTAGCTAATTCAAGGTAATATAAATATTTTTGACAATTTTTGGAAATTAAGCGCTTATTTTGAAACCGACTCAATTTAAAATATTGTAAAAAACTAGTTCAACAAAAGCGTTTCTTACATTGTTCTTATTCTTCGGAATTCATAATGTTCAATAATAACCAATCCAAGGTCACAAAAATATTTTTGACAATTTTTGCAAAACAGATAATCTTTTTCAAAATTTTTGAAATTAAATAGTTCTCATTTTGAAGACTTCAGACAGTTGCAATGAATGTAGTTTTTCACAAAAGCATTTCTTATATTGTGCATATTCTTCGGTATTCAAAATGTCCAATAGTAGCCAATTCAAGGTCATATAAATATTTTTGGCAATTTTTGGAAATTAAGCTCTTATTTTGAAGCTGACTCAATTTCAAATATTGTAAAAAAACTAGTTCAACAAAAGCGGTTCTGCTATTGTTCTTATTCTTCGGAATTCATAATGTTCAATAATATCCAATCCAAGGTCACATAAGTATTTTTGTAAATTTTGGAAATATAATCTTTCTGATTTTGAAACCGATTTCAGTTACAAAATTGTACAAAATGAAGTTTTCAACTAAAGCTTTATTTTATTAATTATATTGTGCGTATTCTTCGGTATTCATGATGTCCAATAATAGCCAATTCAAGGTGATATAAATATTTTTGACAATTTTTGGAAATTAAGCTCTTATTTTGAAACTGACTCAATTTAAAATATTGCAAAAAAAGACTAATTCAACAAAAGCGTTTCTTATATTGTTCTTATTCTTCGGAATTCATAATGTTCAATAATATCCAATCCAAGGTCACATGAGTATTTTTGTAAATTTTTGAAATACAATCTTTTTGATTTTGAAGCCGAATTCAGTTACAAAATTGTACAAAATCGGATTTCCGTCAAAAACATTTCTTATGCCGTGCATATTTTTCGCAATTCATAATGTCCTATAATAGAAAATCTTGTTTTTTTTCTAAATTTTTTGAAATTAAATCTTTCTCATTTTTAAGACTTCAGTTACCCAGTTAATATAAATGTAGTTTTTCACAAAAGCATTTCTTATATTGTGCATATTCTTCGGTATTCATGATGTCCAATAATAGCCAATTCAAGGTGATATAAATATTTTTGTCAATTTTTGGAAATTAAGCTTTTATTTTGAAACTGAGTCAATTTAAAATATTGCAAAAAAAGACTAATTCAACAAAAGCGTTTCTTATATTGTTCTTATTCTTCGGAATTCATAATGTTCAATAATATCCAATCCAAGGTCACATGAGTATTTTTGTAAATTTTTGGAATACAATCTTTTTGATTTTGAAGCCGAATTCAGTTACAAAATTGTACAAAATGAAGTTTTCAACTAAAGCATTATTTTATTTCTTATATTGTGCGTATTCTTCGGTATTCATGATGTCCAATAATAGCCAATTCAAGGTTATATAAATATTTTTGACAATTTTTGGAAATTAAGCTCTTATTTTGAAACTGACTCAATTTAAAATATTGCAAAAAAAGACTAGTTCAACAAAAGCGTTTCTTATATTGTTCTTATTCTTCGGAATTCATAATGTTCAATAATATCCAATCCAAGGTCACATGAGTATTTTTGTAAATTTTTGAAATACAATCTTTTTGATTTTGAAGCCGAATTCAGTTACAAAATTGTACAAAATCGGATTTCCGTCAAGAACATTTCTTATGCCGTGCATATTTTCCGCAATTCATAATGACCTATAATAGAAAATCTTGTTTTTTTTCTAAATTTTTTGAAATTAAATCTTTCTAATTTTTAAGACTTCAGTTACCCAGTTAATATAAATGTAGTTTTTCACAAAAGCATTTCTTATATTGTGCATATTCTTCGGTCTTCATAATATCCAATAATAGCCAATTCAAGGTCATATAAATATTTTGACAATTTTTGGAAACTAAGCTCTTATTTTGAAACCGACTCAATTTAAAATATTGTAAAAAGAAACCAGTTCAACAAAAGCGTTTCTTATATTGTTCTTATTCTTCGGAATTCATAATGTTCAATAATAACCAATCCAAGGTCACATAAGTATTTTTGTAAATTTTGGAAATATAATCTTTCTGATTTTGAAACCGATTTCAGTTACAAAATTGTACAAAATGAAGTTTTCAACTAAAGCTTTATTTTATTTCTTATATTGTGCGTATTCTTCGGTATTCATGATGTCCAATAATCCATCAAAAACATTTCATATGTCGTGCATATTCTCCGCAATTCATAATTTCCAATAATAGCCAATCAATAATAGAAAATTATATTGTTTTCTAAATTTTTGAAATTAAATCTTTCTCATTTTGAGGACTTCAGTTACCCAGTTAAAATAAATGTAGTTTTTCACAGAAGCACTTCTTATATTGTGCATATTCTTCTGTATTCATAATGTCCAATAATATCCAATTCAAGTTCATATAAATATTTTGAGAATTTTTGGAAATTAAGCTCGTATTTTGAAACTAACTCAATTTAAAATATTGTAATAAAACTTAGTTCAAGAAAAGCGTTTCTTATATTGTTCTTATTCTCTGCAATTCATAATGTCCAATGTTAGCCAATTGAAAATCATGTCTTTTTCAAAATTTTTGAAATTAAATCTTTCTTTTTTTGAGGACTTCAGATAGACAATTGCAAAAAATTTAGTGTCTAAGTTAAGTATTTCTTATATTGTATATATTCTTCGGTATTCATAATATCCAATAATAGCCAATTCAAGGTCACCAAAGTATTTTTGACAATTTTTCAAATTAAGGTAATAAATTGTTTAGTTTTTTTTTTATTCGGAGTTTATAAATTCTTCCAAACATAGTATTTGCAAACTATGTAGATACGCACAAACCATCTGGAAAATATGTCGAAGACAATAGAAACACTAGAAGGCAGATAACATGAAAGGAGTATAGCCGAAACATAATAACAAAGAAAGACACAGAACCGGACAAATAGAGTTACTTACTCTGTTCAGCTTTCATGAAATTTGATTTGCGAAATTAGCATTTACCGTAAGACTAGTGTCAGACGGGGATGCTGCTTACCGGAGACAGGTATTCCAGGTAAAAAAAAGCTCGTGTGAAATTAACCTTACAGCCAATGCGAATTTAAGGAAAGCATAAACGTAATATAACAAGACTATTCGAATCAAAAAGGGAAAGTTACTAACAAATTAATGATGAATTTTGATGACTTTTTGGTTGTTTTTTTGTTTTATTCGTTATGCTCCCGGGATGGAAATAACTTAATTCCAGTCCAAATTTATCTTCTATATAAATAAAAATCAATTCCCACATGTGTAAAAACCATCACTTCAAAACGGCTCGACCGATTTGGCTGATTTATTTCGCTGTGTTCGTAATTGTCAGGACAAGGTTCATCATCAAATAATATTTGATATAAACCTATATAAATTTGATCAACCTATAATAAAGTAAAATTACATTTGCTTTTACTTTTCTGATCTGTCAAAAAAAATTATTGAACTTTGGACAGGACAGCGTCTGTCGGGTCAGCTAGTTATTTTATAAAATGACTTCTTTAAAAAAAACATTCGGTTGATTACCTAAAATTGCATTCAGTTAGGGACAGGGAACACAGTTGCATGCGTAGGCGAAAGATTTGTATTGACACGCTGCCACTGGTATTATTTTAAATTACAATATCCAATGGTACCTGTTTTTTGTTGAATATTAAATTTTGAGTAACAAGTGATAGCTGTCGGAATGAATAACGAATATGTGATATAAAGAGTTAAATTTGTGTTTCAGCTGAAAATTTAAATGACGGTAATTCCCGTATTGAATTATATTAGTCCCGGCATGTGTGGCAATGCCAATGTCCGGACGTAATTTTCATAATTCAAATCCTGGATCAATAGTCATAACTCTCACATCAACTTTTCGTGCACTCATTTTATCGTAATTAAAACGTCCTATCAGATCTCACGACGAAGCCGACAATAAAAACGTGCTCAAAAATTTATTCCGGTAATTTACTTTTCCCCCAACTTTCACACCAGCTCATGAAAGCGTCCGGACCCGTGTAAACAGATTTAGACATTATACCGGAGATAATTGTTGATGTAAACATTAAAAATAAAAAAAGTCCACAGTATATTTTAATACTCGGGCAACCCGAACAAACACAACTCGGCAGTCGAGAGTTAATAAATTTCATCCACACGGAATGACGAAATATAATCTTGATTAAATCGTTTCTCTCTTTATTTGGTAAATATTTCAGCCGCGATTCTTTTTGATCTCTGACCCGACATTAAAAACCCGGGACCAAATTAGTTTTTGAGTAATTCAGTTGGCTTTTATTGAGTCAAAAATATATTCGGGATTAACGAAGTAACCATTAAACTGAGCACGTGGCAGGAATGAAAACGCAGAATGTATTCATGCCGGAGTTACAACCCATTACGGAATTATGATGTGAAATAAACTGCCGGCAGTTCTGGCTGAAGACTAATGCGTGGCGGCTAGTGTTTTACTGCATATTCAGATGGAAAATTTAATGCATATTATAGTAATGCCGTAATAAAAAGAAAGTCTAAATAGAAAATGAAGGAGAGGGTTTCCGGGGAAACTAAAAGTTGATGGAGATGGAGTTTTGTTGTAGCCGGTGCTTTGGACTGTGGCGTTTTTAAAAGTCTCAAGACATTAGCAATCAAAGGCTCATATTGAAAATATAAATTATTCAGTAATGTTGTCTGGTTTGAAATTGATTTTTCAATTGATAGAAAATGTAGGTCAGTCGTAATTACGAATTGTTTTGCGTACGTGTACTTATTCTTTCATTTTAATTAAGACTTCGATCTTCTTGATGTGCGATTTTTAGTTGAGGCCGCCCTTTCAGTCGCCTCCTCACCCTCTAAGACTAAAGCTCCGGAGCTTAACGGAGCGTTAAGTGCGCGCTTTTGACGAGTTTATTACTAATTAGCGAACGAGAATTAGTAATTTAATACGCCAACAGCGCACAAAAGACGGTCCCGAATCCCGACGACGATGATCGCGGGACCGGGAGGGAACGATATTTCGTCCCCGTCCAATTAAAAAATCACCTGAATGTTTAATTCAATCGACAAATGTTATGAAAAAATTATCCCTCGGGTCGGGGAGCGCGCTACAAGTTAATTAAAATCGGAAGCGGGATTGATCCGTATTAAGCAAACAGCACTGGTGGGGGAAAACGGCGATTTTCAGTGGTGAGAGGTATTCTAAATAATCGGACCGCGATTAAAATGATGAGGTGTATCTTTACGTGCAGGCAGTCGGCTATTTTTAGCTTTTAAAAGAGTAAAAATTAGTAGTTTTCGATTTCTCTGTACCATAATATACACCTAGTATCTCTTCATCATTAATTTGTTAGTAACTTTCCTTTTTTGATTCGAATATTCTTGTTATATTACGTTTATGCTTTCCTTAAATTCGCAGTGGCTGTAAGGTTCGTTGCACACGGGCTTTTTTTTACCTGGAATACCTGTCTCCGGTACGCAGTATCCCTGTCTGACACTAGTCTTACAAATCACATTTCATGAAAGCTGAAAAGAGTAAGTAACTATTTCTCCGGTTCTGTGTTTTTCTTTGTTATTATGTTTCGGTTATCCTCTTTTCATGTTATCTGCCTTCTAGTGTTTCTATGAATATCGAAGAATATACACATTGTAAGAAATACTTACAAAACTTAACAAAAACCCCTTGTTCGAATTGTTATGGTTATGGTCTTTAGTTTGTCACAAAAATCCGATAGAAAAAAGCGCTTTCATTTTTTCGAATTTTCCAATTTTCCGGACCTTATTTGAACTATTACGAGTATTTAAAACAAAATTCCGTCCTCAAGTGATGCGCTTATCAACGAACAACATTTCATTTTTATTATATAGATGAAATGCTGTTCGTTGGTAAGCGCATCACTTGAGAACGGCCGGACCGATTCGGCTATTTGTTTTTTAGTAAGGTTTTTACGGAAAAGTTGCCCGGAACACTTTTTCCGGCATCTTCCGGTAAACTTTTTCGATTTTTCTTTCGGTAAAAACCTTACTTGGATTATTACGAATATGTAGAAAAAATATATCCAAATCAGTCCAGCCGTTCTCAAGTGATGCGGTTACCAACGAACAACAATTCATTTTTATTATATACCTAGATTAATTTGTAGAATATACTTACACGTTGTGTCCATTTCACGAACCGTTTAACACTTCATAAATATTGCATCATCATCGAAATCGCACAAATGAATGTTGAAAATAATCTCCACAACAGCGCCACCTGTCATCCAGGTGATCCAATAAATAGAAAAAAATTCATCAAGACTCTCAGAAATTTAAAAAAATATATCTGGATCTCGACATCAGCGCCACCTACCGGGTCCAACTGTAGCTAAGAACCATCCAGGGATCCACTCAAACACACACAAAAAATTTCATCAATATCGGTCAAGTCGTTTAGGAGGAGAAGAATTATTACGAACACGCACACCGGAATTTTATATACAGTGAGCGGCAAAAGTATGGAATAAATTCATTAAAAATTAAATATATTTTTTTTTTTCAAAGAAATCTTTAGACGGGTCAATTTTGGTTTATAAAAATACATATTCTTATACCGAATAAAATTCCAAGCAGTCATTTGTTTTCGAGTGATAGTGACCCCCTATTTTTTTTTCTTGATTCTGATAGCCCCTTTAATTGTCTACACAACAGTGTAAAAATGTTGTTATCTTACATAGGGGAAGTTTTGTAAAAAAAAAGATGGAAAAAATAAATTTTATAACGAAAGTAAGTCTACGAAGAAATGCTATTTGGACATTAGGAATTACTTCTTCACTAATTCTACTTATTTCGTATCGAATCCTAATTTCTAAATCTTTTAGATTCTGTGGTCTAACATAAATCTTAGACTTTAAATAACGACATAAAAAATAATCAAGGGGTGTGAGATCTGGAGACCTTGCAGGCCACTCTATCGGTCCTCGTCTCCCAATCCAACCCCTAGAAAACCAATTGTTCAAGTAATGGCGAACAGGAAGTGCAAAGTGTGGGGGTGCACCGTCTTGCTGGAACCACAAATCATCATTTACTAAGGTCTGATCATTGTCATTTGGAAAATTTTCAACAAGGACGTATCTTTGTTAATTTTTGAATTCTTCTAATCGCTTTAACATGCCCAGTTCTTCTAAATTTATTTTCAATTTTACTGACTGTAGAGTGGCTGATGAGTCTATTTGGATACTTTGCATTGAAGAAATTACAAACTTCTTGTTGGGTGCTAGTTTTATCCCCGCACCCAATCAAAATTAAAATTTCTATACGTTGTGTTTCTGTTAAATGAACTATCTTCGAAAACGTTTTGTAAAACAATTTAAACATACAAATGAAACTGACACTACCATTTGACTGTTTCATTTACCTACTTGATTTTTTGACTGGTTTTTGTTTGTCATAAAAAAAATCCAATTTTATTTTTTTCTCAAAACTTTCATTATGTAAGATAACAAAATTTTTATACTGTCGTTTAGACAATTAAATATTCATTTTTATAAACCAAAATTGACCCGCCCAAAGATGTTTTTTAAAAAAAAAATGTTTAATTTTTAATTAATTTATTCCATACTTTTGCCGCTCACTGCATAAAGATATCTATACATATCTATATAGTTACGAAAAGAAAGACTGTCTTGGAATTATCAGATAAGGAAGGGTGGGTGGGGGCATCTTGAGGAGAGACGAGCACAGGAATTTCACCTCTAACTCTGCTACGGTGAAGATGCCCCTAGAAACATCTATTTGCGCGCCATGGGGGTACAACTGATTCGAATGTCGTCACGGAAAACGGCGTCATGCTCACTCTCCACCCGCGCTGTGCGTGCGTACAGAGTATCTAATTAATTTCCGAAACTTCCACTTATGCGACTTCAAACATTCTTTCACCAATATTTAGAATCAACTTCAAGGTGGACATAGACTGTATATTATCCCATATAAAACGGTCAAGCGAATGCGTTTATTACGAACGCCGCCTTTCTATAGAAAAGTTGTAGAGCTAAAAAGGCCTATAAAATATTTGAGTATTCTTAAGTTCGGCATCCTTTTCACGGGTCCATAACATCTCAGCTGTGCATCTTCAATATTTTCTCCTATAGGTTCAACTTTCCCCACCGTATTGGCATGGCTACTTTCTTAAATATTTGTACTTCTTTCGGTATCTCTTTCCTAGGAATGTATTTTTTATGTCTTCCTCCTGTTGTTGTTCTTTCTTTTATTTCTTCTCCTAGCTTTCCATCCTCTGATAGTATTGAACCCAAGTAGTATTCAAATTTCTTTACTTTGTCTTATTTTTGCGGATTCCTTTCAATTATTATTTTGTATATTGATTCATGTTTATTTCTTCCAATGTTTTCTTGTAGATCTGTATGTTGATATTAAGTGTTTCTTCATATTTTTCAATTATAATATCATCCGCATAGCACAGCTCCAATATCTTTATATGTTTTTATTTTTTCCTTTGCTTTCTTCATTGCCTCATCGAGCACTAGTGTAAAAAGTATCAGGCTCAGAATGCATCTTTGTGTTATCCCCTTAGTTATTTCAAACATCATTTTATTGTTATCCCTGATATATTCCTATTTCTTAGTATCTGTTCAGACTACATGAACCCATAGTTGTGGTGTGGGTGGTGTGTAATTTGGTTTTTACTGTAATTTTATTGTGATGCGCATATGACAGATGGCGCTGAAAACGTTTCTAACGGCGGACTGGACCGCCAGGGTTGGGCGAGGGAACCATTCATATTTGAGATTCGATCTTAAGAGGTGGCCAAGTGAACACCTCCACACCACGGCACTCCGACTAACTTTTTAAAAATTTGTAGTGTGTAAATAAATAGTGTGAGAACGCTTAAAGAGTCTTATTTTTACGTGCTGCAAATAACAGTATCGTCCATATATCTTTTCCTTTAACTTAGTCGAAAGCTTTCTGCAGGTCTATAAAGCTTAAGTGGTCTTTTTTATTTTCTTTTATTATTTTTCCTCCTGTTTGGTCGGAATCCAAATTGCCATTCGTTTATCTTAATGATCTAGTATATACCTTTGACACAGAATAAAAAGTATTACAGAAGCGGCACTGGCGGTAGTTGCTTTCATCTTCCTTTAATGTCCTACCGCCAAGACTGAGAGACCTTGAACGGGTTGTAAACCGAATAACTGGGCTGTCCGTCAGTTCCCCACAGATGGAACGGTTCGAGCCACGTGGGTGGATCTGTGGGAACAGTTTTCCGTGTGCTTGTAGCCTAAAGGAAATGATCGCGTGTGCGTGTGCCCTATCTTGGTTGTGATTTCCATCTCGTTCTTCCTTTTGATGGTCTTCCTCTTGAGTCTCTTCTGTACTGTTATTATTCTTTGCCTTTCATATAGTGCTGGTTAGCGTACCTTTGTAATTGTTGTAGTCTTTAGTATCGTCTCTTTTTTTTGTAGAGTGTGTTATATCCCTTGGGGCACTGTCTACCATTATCTTGTACATTATATTCTTGAATTCCTGGTATGGCAGTATCTTGTAATGCTTTTTCCTAATTTGCTGTTGTAACAAAGCTATTAACGCACTCATTTTGAGTGCGTTAATGTCCCATTAACGCACCCAAAATCTAGAATTTTTGTTTCCATTGGTTAGACACACTGAATGTTGCACTGAACGAAATGTCAGTGTGATTTTGTGGTTAAGGTTCCATGTAAGTCATCTCAAGTATACGTCAGGTACAGAAAAATCAAAATTTAACAAAATTTCCTAAATTACCAAAATTGATTTTATTTGTTAAAAAATGAAATTAATATGCAAATTAGGAAAAATAACATGTAAAACTGGTTTTGTAAAACTTAAGAGCACTCGCCTACGGCAGTCGTGCTGCAAACCTGAACTCGTGTCTTAATATCAGTTTTACAAAACTAGTGTTTCAATATACTATTATCATATCTGGTGTTTTTCCCAATTTTAACTTTTCTATTGCTTCCTTTGTTTCCTCCACATTTGTTTCGTCTGTTTGTGTTGTTTCTATTCCTTTTTAAATTCTTACATTTCGGGGATTTATAATATTCCCTCCATATCTGTTCATAATTTTTTCATATTCTATGACATTTCCATCTTTGTTCTTTATATTTATTATTGTCGCTGCTCTTTTCTGTCTCATGCCCCTAATTGCACCGAAAAAAGCTTCTGGTTATCTTTAGGTGCGTTTTTCATTCGTTCTCCAAGTTGTTGGTATGGTCTTGTCTTTTCTTCATCTGTCACTCTTTTTACCTCCTCTTTTCATTCTTTGTATTTCTCATAGTTTGTTTAGTCTCTTGTTTACAAGTATCTTTTGCATTCGCTCTAACCGTTGCTTTTACTTTGTCTAAACACCAATTTGTCTTTTTAAATATCTTTACTATTTTTAAATTGTTGTTAAAATTACATCTTTGAATGTCGTCCACCTTGCTTCTATTCCTGATTCTTCTGTCTTATTTTCCTCCTGTTCCGTACATCCAATAACCATTTGGTAATCTTTTACATCCTTTCCCTTTCTTCTTTGTTTCTGGGAGTTCCCACACAGTACAATTTTAGGTTTTCCGGTTCTGTCAATTCGTCTTCCTTCTCATTGTTTCCTTTTATATTCATCCTCCCGTTTTTCTTCAGATTCGTAGTTGCATCCCTCATAACCTTTTTCTTGACCAGGTTCGTCATCGGATTTCGTTTCTTGTTAGTTTTTTGGCTTCTTGGTCTTGTCGTTTCCTTTATTTTCCATCAGTTTTTCTCTAAGTATTCCATTCGTGTTTTCTTCCTTTTAGTATAAGTTTTTTGATACACCTTCACACTCTTTCCATTCTTTCTTCCCCTTTCTGCTACTTGCAGTTTCTTCTTTTGTTAATTCGTTGTCGACATAAGCTCTCTCTTTTTTCTCGTTTTTCAGCTTACTTTTGTTTTTCGTCACCGCCTTTTTGTCTCTTGCATTATCCAATTCAATGATGTACATCGTTCCTCCTATTTTTGTCGTATCTTTAATCTGAACTTCTTTGTCCAGGTTGTTCTTTATAATGTGACGCTTGTTACCGTCGGGTTGCCTCGAGCGCCAGTTTTTTAACGTGGTATAGTCCACTTGTCCACGGGTAGCGTCATCGGAGTCCGGTAAGCCGGGGGTCAGCTGTCTAGTTTGACAGGAGGAAAGCAAGACAAATCCGGTAGCGGGATTGCATTCTTTATTATCAATATTTACACGGTCTCAGTATGTACACCCCTGTGTCTCTCTCTTCGTTTAACCCTCATAGAAAAGGTACTCGCTGAGCCACAGACCAGCTAGTCGTCACCGGTACAGACGGGTCTGGTCCTTTTTCTCGGCGGGTTGGGGTGTGGCGGGGCAAGTACTCTCGGCGGTGGGTACGTCTAGCCTCTTCGGTTTCTCTTCTTCCCAAGTGGGCGGGTGGTCTCATCCTAACGTTTCCATGCTAGTGGTCGGCCATTTATATACCTGTGCCGTTGTTACGTCGATTCGCGGTTCTGAGTGACGAGTGTGGCACTATCGGCGTGGCCGCTTCTGGAGGCATGAGGTATTCTGGACGTCGGCATCAGGAGCGCGTTAATTCACCGAGCGTCTGGGTACAAGAACGGTTTCGATACGGTGCCGGGAAGTATTTTATTTGGGTGTATTTGTCACCATGGTGGCGAGAAACATTGAAAATTCAGTAACTTCGTTACAATAAAATTTTGCATTTCTATTTTAAAATCTGTCTTGGTTTCTCTACAATCTACGTATTCTTAAATCGAGATTTCTCATGTCTTTTGAACTTGTTTTATTTCTCTTACATCCCGAGTCAATTCTCTAATCATATCTGTTATCCATCTTATCTTTTTGTGGCGTTCTAGTAATTTTCTTGCTTTTTTAAGTATTTTTACTTGCTCCTCGTTATTTGTATCTTATCCTCTTTGGGATTTCTGATGTTTTGTAGATGTTTAGTAAATTTTGCGTACACGTCGTAGAGATTCCCTCTTCTTTATAACGCACTGATAAGGCTTATAAGGCTTATTGGCATGTCAACAGCATACACACCGTACAAATTCAGTTTACGCACCAATAAATAATTTTTTTTTAAGTTTTTTACTTCTCAGGTTTTCTAAGCCATCAAGCTTTTATATTCTCTTATTTTCAGTTTCTCAGGTTATGAAATTTTTAGGATTTCACATTCTCAAATTTTTAACTGTCGTTTGAAAGTTTCCAATTCTTACGTTTGCAGGTTTTCGGGATCTCCCTTTTTTCCGCTTAATCTGAGAACGTTAAAGAAAGAGAATCTGAAACTTCGACAACCTGAAGAGCCTGCGGAGCTGAAAACTAACGAACTTAGAAAACTAAAACTATCAATATCTCACCTCCCAAAAACCTAAAAACCTAAAAAAATAGATTACCTGGAAACTCAATATGTGAGTTTCAATATCCTGAAGATCTGAGAAACGGACAACCTGAAAAACTACATTCTGTGAGTCCAAGAACCATAACCAACTCTCAGACCCTTAACAAAATATGAAAGGTTGAGCACCCCGAAAGACGAAAACGTAATAACCTGAAAGACCTGTAAAAGCCAAAGAAACTGTAAATTGGTGAGTTGAGAATTACATATACGATTGCGGCAACCTGAGCGTGCTCGAGACGGTCTGAGATCGCCTTCTAGAGAATTCGGTATGATGTCATCAGAAGGACAACACCATCATGGCGCAATTTTTATACCGTGTGCTTGAAATAAATAAAACTAATTTGTGGTGCAACAAAAACGATATAATATGTATTTGAGTAAAAATTCCAATTTATTATCTCGCAAACAGCTCGTGTCTTCCTGCGCCCATTCATCATTTCCGCCAGCTGACACGGAGCAATTACACTCCTGCAAGAATCACAAACCTGTTACATTTTTTCCCTATCAGATTCCTCGGCGACAAAACCCATTGTCGCCGCATTTCCTCGTGTTCGCCTCTGAATATTTCTTTCGGGAATTGATTTACACCGCAAAGAGAAAAATCGGACGTTCGAACAACACTTCGCACTCGAAAATATTTGGAGTGGATTGTGCCAGCGGTTATTTCCAGTACTCCGAGAAAAACACCGCCCCGTCCAGAGTTTTCATTTATCTTTTCCTGGATATTTCGCTCTCGTGTTCCACTTTTCGATTTGGCGCAAAAAGATTAGGTTTTTGTTTCAATTGCGCCTCGTGCCCGCGCGCTTATTTATAATTCATTAAGGCTCGGTTTCATTAATACTGAGGTCTGGTTGGAGGGCAGGGAACGTAAAAAATATATTAAGGCCGACAAATTGGCGCTGTGACGCGATTAACGTTGAGCCGTCTAAAGAACTCGCGAGGATGTCGCTCTAATGGGCTTACTTTGATTAGGAAGGGTGAAAATATCACCAAGAAATGAGGGAACACATTCGAGACAAAAGGTCACTCGAGATGCCGTGAAAAAGACAAGAGATTTTAGGGATGCGGAAGGACCACACTTAACTTCCCCAGATTAGGGCGGCCACTGAAAAGGACTCTTGAGCGCACTTAACGTCGCTTTTAACACTGGGAAAACCGACGGACGTATTGGAAGGAGTGTTGTAGAACGCACGTCTGAAGCTTTGTCCCATGTATTTCCGAAAGGACCGTCAAGGAGAGAGCCACCAGTAATGAGTAGAAATCGTACGATTATGGAGAACACATGGCTGATAACCAATCTTCTCGTGTACAGGGTGACTTTGAACAAGTATCGTTGCTTCAAACCCCAAATAATTTATTCAAATTGGAGGCCAACCACAAAACTCGTCTTTAGAGTGGCCGCCGGTAATAATTTGTTATTGAATGTCACTTTCGTTATTCCGAAGCACAAAGACTTTATGTGCAACGCTTCCCAAATCGCCGTGTGCCTAATTTGTGCCTTGTGTTTGTGTTTTGCAAAATGGTGAATTTTGAAACAGCAACAATTGTATGCCTATCACGTACAGAAAGTCCAATTTTTACAGCCTCAGGATTTACCTGACGATTTAATAATAATAATAATTTAATAAACCAGCAACCAAATTGAAGCCCCAAAGAAGACATAAAGAGAGAAATCCGCTCAATAAACCTTAAAACTCAATGAACAACCACAAATAAATTACCATCGATGCATATTCACTAAAATCACTCATCGTAAAACCACGAAAACAACAAAAACCCCTCGATCTGAACGCCTCCGACGAGCTAGACAGTCCTCTCTTTGTGTCACTAATTATTTCGTTCCAAGTTGTCAAAAGCAGTAGTAAAAAAACAAGACAATGTTGCACTCGGTTCACCCTCTCTAAATACAACCCGTTAAGTCTCACTAAAGATGGTGCTTATTTTTAATTGGTGCTTCTCTTAAACTTTAATTGGCCACTTGCGTTCGTGGAACGAATGCTTGTGACGTAGAAAACTGAAAGTTTTGAAAAAAGAGGTCGAAAGCTGTTATCGCTGAAGCTCTTCGGTGATGCTCGCGTGTAATGGTGCACGAAACACCAATGGCGATGACACCCTCGAGACTGTTGGCATATCGAGAGATGTGTTTATAACATAGCGAACCCTTGAGTCGGCTGCTCGAAAATAATTTAAATTGGAGAAGAACTTGAAGCACGTATTTACACTGTATTACAATCGACAAATCGATTACAATTCGCCACAGTCGTTCCAGAAGAATAACTAAAGCTGTTAATCATTTATGAAATGTATAATCCGATGATCGTATCCATCAGAACTGAACTCATTCTTTGATTCGGTTCGCTTTCGATCGTCCTTCGAATAACCATTATTTTTCTTGCGTCGTTAGAAAGTTGCGTATTTCGATGTTCCCACCGTTAAGGCAGCGTTCGTAAAAACACGGATTCGCTCGACCGTTTTTATTGCATCGTGCCCGTTATTTAAACACATAATATATGGCGAAAGGAACTTCGTCCCAACTCGTACTTTTTTTATATCGAGCTCAGGCGACATTTGCGCCCCACCCTGTCAAACTCCCTCGACGCGGTCGTTGATTAGCCGACCCATTTCGGGTTTTCGTAATTAGAGAGCGAACGAAATTCTAATAATGAGATTCGGTCGTGTCGAGTTTTTCGGCCCGTATTCTTGGGCGAGTATTTATTTTCCATTGTGTACATTTTGGACGAGTAAACAAAGTTTTCCAACGTAACTCCGTACACAAAGCTTCGGGGAAACTTGCCGTTCCCACGAGGGTTCCGTTGTTGGAGTGTTCGGGGCTGCTCGCTCCACGTCACAATCGCCATTAAAAATATGAAATACGAAAATTGTACCTGCGACGCGATAATTGTTGCGATGAAAGGTAATTGTAAAAGGAGGCGGGTCTCGTTCGGAATTTAAACTTTGAATCTCGGGTCACGGACGGAAACTGAGAGTGAGGTTAAATTGACCAATTTGTGCCGTTTGTGAGAAAAAGGGAAGTTTAAAGAAGGTCGTTACAGAACTCTGCATTGAAGTTGAAGGGGCGGGATTTAACACGGGTGGATTCGTTGTTTGGGGCACTTATTCTCGGGGTCTAATTGTTTAGTATTTTTTGATAAAATGACATCGTCAAAATCACCCTGTATACATGCACACATTTTAGCGCTCAATCGTAGATTCTCCGGCTTCTTTCAAAGGACGCTTCCTTAAAACATGTATGCTCGAAGCGGTCTAAGTAATTTTATTATTGATTCGAACTGTGAAGTCTTCCGTTCGACTTCGACCGGTGTGCTTACTTTATGTTTCACACCTGACATAAATTTCTGGTGGTTCTTTATTGAACACTATTCTTCCATCTCCGAATCACGCTTGTGTGCTTGAATTTTCAGTCGCTCTCTTAATTTTTCCACTATTGATCTATTTAAAGAAAGCGTTTCCCTCAGCTCAATTTTAACTAAAAAAAGAAATATTTTTATTAATGCTGTATCTACCCAAGCGCATACCGTGCTTACGAATCTACGCGCAAATATTGTTACGGTGCATTTTTCCAATTTTAAATAATAATTAAGCTGCAACAGCACATTTTACATCCCACCGAACATCACTGACCAAATTCTCCACGTGTCAAAACTCCATGTACATTTTTTTTAATTATCTCAACTATTCCGCCCATTTCGCAACGCGAACGGAACGCTTTTCTAATTAGCGATATTAAAATTTCTCCGTCACGCTCTCGTCTGCAATAGCAACAATGCAACCGCCAATTTAAATCAAAACACTCGTTGCGTCGTTGTTGCAAAACATTGCACCGAATCAAACATAGAGTTCTCTCTTCCATCGCGCAAACAAAACTCCACCCCGGGATTCCGTGCCTAATTGTCAATTAGCAACATTCCGCTTTACTTATTTTATTATATTAACGTTTGGGCGTTTCGACGTCGACCGCAGAAGCGCGTGACGAACACAGACTGCACCCAGGGTCGCGGCAACCAGTGGCGTTTCTAGTAAACAAACTGGGCGAAATTGTCTCTAAACTGACTGACTGAGAAATCAACGCACCACCCACCTCGTAAGAAATGTAGTACGTCCTATCGCGACGTTCATAATGAAGGCACAGCTTAATTGCGCAGGCGCTGTTTTGATGTGGAGAGTAGGATGATGCACGCCACTGGGAAAGGTTGTGGGTGAATTGCATAGAAAAGTTCGTCGCCTTGAACGTAGGAAATTGAAATGAATGCGCGGCAAAATCAAATTGTAACAGTACCACCTAATAGGGTAATAAACGAAACCCTCCCAAAAAGGAAAAAATGGTGCAACGAATTTTTATTTTTAGCTACACTAAGCGATGACAACTAACAGAACAAACTAGCATGTTTGGACTGAAGCCCCAGGCTTATAGGCAGACCTAGCAAGTTATAGTACTGCCAGACTAATACGAGGCGAATAAAATTCTCCCAAACCTCAAAATTACAAGACTATATCAAATACCAAAACTCAAAACAAAATAGTGACCAATAAAATCAACGCCGTCGCGACCACGAGGATCATTTCTCCGGCAGTTCCATTCCCTTCCGAAGCGCCAACGAAACCAACACCACGAGAACGCTCTGCTTCGCGTAGAATGACATTTCGCGCCGGTTCAGGACGTCCTCCCCCCTTTGTGCTGTCGGGCTCGACGGCACCCCCGAGGGTACCCCATCCAGGTCCGAAACTTCTGCGAGGTCACCTTCGCGGACCCTCCCAGCAATGACCAAACTACTCCAAAAAAATATCTCGACTGTGCAAGGTGTACAGCCGCAGACCGACCGGCAAACCTACGTCCAAGCATTCTGAAGAGACTGGGGTGAGCACCCCTCGGCGTACTCACCGAACCGTAGCATAAGCCTCTTCTTGTCTCCTTTCACTCAATCATTCTCTCCTCCCATAAGTACATCCTTCCATACCCCGATGTCGTCCGGCCTCCACACCAGGCACAACCGACCGCAAATGGACGGGTTTGCGGGCTCCCTACCGCTCCGGTAGACGTCCCTCAAAATCGGTAATAAAAAAAACACTACTGATGAAGCCATCTTCTTCGCAAGAGCCAACTCCATCGGTTCAAAAGTCGCAATCGGTTCCTCTAAGAATTCTAAACATCGTGTGGTCCTCTCCCAACAACCCGGAACCTACACGACCAACCGGAGAACCACCACAACAATCTCAACAACTCCAACAACAACTAGAAAACAAAATGCTTCTCAGACAGGGTGCAGAAAACCTGGAGAACCTGGAAAAGTCAGGGAATTGGAAATTCTTCAGGGAATACAGGGAAAAGTCAGGAAAATTATGATTTTTACTTAAAAGTCAGGGAATTTAACTTTTTTTTGTTTTTTTTTTTTAATTAATATTGAGAACATTGGGCTCCCACAGGCATAACGCGCACAGCGCACACGAATGTAAACCATAGGAATGTTCAATCCTATCTAAACTTATATTTTTCTTTTGAATTTTTAATGTTGGTACATATTGCATTTCACTTCCGGAGTTGATGTCAAAATGAGCCGAATAAATGTATCTTACAACAGTAAGAGCTTTATACAGTTAATTTTGATTACATAGCAGTAATAATACAATGCTTAAGATTTATTTTGTCTTTCTTTATACTGAGATTAGTCCATAGTTCGGTAATTTTAGCCGGGACATGAGAGTAAAACCGATTAAAATATGGTCACGTAAAACGGCATTACGCCCCCTCTCCGCCCGCGCTCTTTTCTCGGATGTGTGTGCGAGGAGCGCGTGTCTAAGTAATATCTTCTACTTATCCGGTTTCAAAAATTGTTTCACCAATATTTAGAATGGACCGTCAGGATGGAGGCATAGGCTGTTTATTATCCCGTTAAAATAAAAGGGCTTTTCGTGGAGATCACTTTTGCAAAGTAATTCGACGAAAAAAACTCTTCAGCAAATCCGTTTTTACGAACGCTGTCTTAACGATAAGAGATATACGAATGCTTTCTAAAGAACATTTCTAGAGCTTAAAAAGGTCTATAAAAAACGTATATAATGTCACGTTTTTCTGACGTTTGAAGAAAAAATATATTTGTAATTTATTTTATTAACGAAACTGTTTTTATTAATTTTATTCTATATGTATTTATTGGTTTTCTTTAATTATAAATTCTTTTAATCACTATCAATTTTGATGTTTCACATCTGCCGGGCGTCCTGTGACAGCTTATTTTTTGTTGGACCTGTATCAGAATATTCATTTTATTTTTTAATGCATGAAATATTTTATTTAAAAGTTTGGTAGTTTTTAATTAATAAAGGTTAACCTGACAAAAGGGATGTACATTGTATTTATTATTAACAGATAGCCCTGGAAAAGGGTCATGGAAAACAGGGAAAAGTCAGGGAATTTGAAATGTAACAATCGCTGAGCACCCTGTTTAAGACTAGTACATATTTAAGACTACTGTGACCGTAGTCTAGAATCACAGTGAGAAAATCGAACTATAACCGCGATAATAGTAGATTGTTTTATTAGGAGTAAAAGTGGGACTTTTCATTCTGTAGGTTTGACGGCCGAGCGCACAAGGCCGGCAACTACAGACGAGAAGTTTTTGCTTCTTTACGTTGTTTCACGACATTTGAAGTCATTTCAAATCACTTCACGTCCTTTCAAGATATTTCAAGTCGCCTAAGTCCCTTCAAGATATTTCAATTCGCTTCAAGTCTTTCAAGTCGTTTTAAAACATTTCAACTTCTTTCCAGTTTTTTCAAGCCACTTCATCTCTCTTCAAGTCACTAAAGGACTTTACAAGTCTTTTCAAGTAACTTCCCGTCCCTTCAAAATATTTGAAGTCTTCCCAGGTCGCTTCAAGGCTCTTCAAGACTTTTTAAGTCGCTTCAATTCCCTTCAAAACATTTCAAGTCACCTCAAGTCGTTTCAAGACATTTCAAATTCTTTCAAGTCGCTTCAGTGTATTTCAAGTCTTCGAGTGGCTTCCAGTCCTTTCAAGATATTCTTTGAAGGGTTCCCAGATCGCTCCAAGACTCTTAAAGTATTTTCCAGACATTTCAAGTCGCTTCCAATCCCTTCAAGATAAATCAAATCTTCCCAGACAGGGTGCTCAGCGACCTGGAAACCTGGAGAACCTGGAAAAGTCAGGGAATTGGAAATTGTTCAGGGAAAAGTCAGGGAAATTCTCATATTAAATTAAAAGTCAGGGATTTTTTTTTTAATTAATATTGAGAACATTGGGCTCCCATAGGAATGTTCAATCCTATCAAACCGAATAGATGCATCCATATTCGGGAAATTAGTCCATAGTTCGGGAATTTTGATGCGTAACATCTTTAGCCGCGACATTGGAGTAACACCGATTCGAATGTCGTCACGTAAAACGGTACCACGCCCCCTCTCCGCCCGCACTCTCATCTCGCATGTGGGTGCTAGGAGCGCTTGTCTAAGTAATCTCCGACACTTCTACTTATCCGGTTTCAATAATTCTTTCACTAATATTTAGAATGGACCGTTGGGGTGGACATAGGCTGTATATTATACCATTAAAATAAAAAGGGCTTTTCGTGTAGATCACTTTTGCAAAGTAAGTCGATGAAAAAACGCTTGAGTGAATCCGTTTTTTACAAATGGAATGCATTCTATAGAAAAGTTGTAGAGTTTAAAAACGAATGTATATGTCAATTCACAAATTGATAAAATATTATTCTTGTGCGAAAATCAATACAAACTGAGTGAGAAATCCTCTGTTATTGTGTTCACAAGAACATTGTTTGAAGTGCTTAAAGATTTTAAATCAGTGACAGTATTATTGAGTTTAAATATGAGTGACAGTGACGATCTTAAGCGGCCAATAATTTCATTAATACCGTCTAATACACTTTCAACAGCTACTGTTACAGAAATCACAGAAGATTCATCAAATAATATTCTGTAACTCCATTGAAAAAAAAGTATATATTAAAAATATTTATTTGTCTTATATATTAATTTATATTCTGTAGGTATATATTATTACCATAAGAATACTAAGAAATAGTAAATTGTTTCATTAGGAGCAAAAGCAAAAGTCTTTTCGTGGAAAGCCTGCAGATTTGACAAATACAGTCGAGCCACGAAAAGCGACTTTTCTGTGAATAAAACATGCTACTTTTCCTTTAAACGCCGAAAATCTGACAATTTCTTTGATTTGATAAAACTTGATCGACCACCAGCGGAGCATAAAGTAATTTCAAGGTTACTTTATGCGCCGCTAGAGGACTTTGTCTGCCGTGGCAGAGAAATGGCCATTTGTCATTACCCATTGACGTATACAGTATCACGTTTTTCTAACGTTTGAGGAAAAAATAGATTAATTTATTTTATTAACGAAATTATGTGTTTACTTATTTTACTCCATATTTATTTCTTGGTTTTCTTTAATTATAAATTCTTTCAATACCCATCAGTTTCGATATTTCACATCTGCCGGGCGTCCCGTGACGGCCTAATTTTTTTTTACACCGGTATTGGTAAATACATAATTATATGACAAAGTGATATATAAGTAAATATATAAATATATTACCATATAGGTATTTAATTTGACAACTGTCAAAGCTGACCTAAAGATTTTATGTTAATTCGTGTTTTTTCTCATTTTGCATGACCGAATAAGAAAAACGCTGTTCATACTCGTGCGCTGTCACTTTTTAGGGGCTCGGGCTTATTGCAACACTCGGCGGTCGCCTCGTGCCGCAAAAATTCGCCCTAGCCTCTGAAAAGTGCGTTGACAGCGCACTTGTATCGAAATATACTAATTTAAAAGTTATGTAGTTTTTAATCAATAAAAGTGAACTTGACAAAAGGAATGTACATTATGTGTATTAATAACAGATAGATCTGGAAAAACGTGGAAAAGAGTCATGGAAAACAGGGAAAAGTCAGGGAATTTGAAATGTAACAATCGCTGAGCACCCTGTCAAAGTGTCAAGATCCAAAACAACAAAATTGACTTGGTGTACTGACAACAGTCACCCTACAACCATGAGCGATTCCATTCATTTATGCGGTTTAGGCCTAAGCCAGGGGTCAGGTTGTTTCTGCCGGTCTTGGAGCTGACGTGTTCTTACAAATACCTTTTCTTTGTGATCCTGGGAGACAATCTTAAGAATTTCCTGATAGTCCACGTCTAGATTACGTCAGTCCAGAAAGTCACGTGTGGAAAACTACTCCAAAAACGTTCTTATACTTAAAAGTGAAGCATGAAACAATACTAACGGTGAATGCTGGTGTTCTCCTATTTGATTGAGAGAGAAATAGTCGAAAGTCTGCACGCAATAAAGTAGTTTATCTTACCTCTTCTTACTTTTGACGATATTTCCTAAATCCCTTAACCCTTGGATAGGACAAAATTGCGATGAAGGTGTTACTTCGATAATATGTCGATCGAAAAAGAAAGACGCAGTTCGTCGCGTTGAATGTAAGAAATTTTACCGTGCTTTTTTGTGCGTGCGGGTTATCTCTAATCGCTGATTCGTTCCTGAATTTCTCGATGGCCAATGCGCGGCAAGATCAAATTGTAACAACAGTACCTAACTGGGTAATAAACGAAACCCTCGGCTACAATAATGGTTTACCCTCGGCTGTTTAGTATTTCTCCAATGCAGAATTTCTAGCCAAATGTGTGCAACTGGATTTTACACAGCACAGTACTATGAATATTGATAAATATAAACTGGTGGAAGGCGTTCAACATGAATTAGGTATTTTTTTGAAAATATATACTCATAAAAAATAATTTTTGGTATTTCACAGAATAATAAGGCCCATAAGCTCCTTTGTTTATTTTGTTTTTGTTTTGTCGCAGTTTTTCAGTATTTTCTTGTGGCTCAATAAAATTCTTTCTAATCTTTTGTTCATTCATTAATTGATTTCACAAGAACGTTTCAGCGAAAAACGGTTTATAGTATATAAGAAAGGTAATTTAATTTTAATTTAGGATGGAATGCGTTTTTCCGATCGAAAACATTCAATTGAGTTATTTTCCATCGCGGGAACATAACGAACAAAACAAAAACAAAAAAATACGAGTGTGCTTTAGACCACACGACTGAAGTAAAACTTCATTTCGCCATTGTGAAAGTGCTCTTAATTTATGTAAGTTTATAAATGGAGCTAGAAAATCCTGAATTAATACCGTCTGCTGTATTGGATGATGCATGTTTCAGTTTGTCGTCAGCGAAAAGTCGGCAATCATGTGTAGCGATTAGGATAAGTAGCGCAATTGCATACAAAACTGACACACGCAAATGGCTCTATGGAGTGAAGCGAGAATCACAACCTAAAGACGCGGGTTCGAATCCCGTTAAGGCAAACATTTTTTCTATGAATTAATTATGATTATTATTATTATTAAATCTTCCGTTTGGTTCGCCCGATCACACTTTTCGTAACGCTCTCGTCAGGCATTCAGTCAAGTGTCCGTAAAGAAGTATTTATGTACTTCAAAAAGATTATGATTTTTGCAGTTGGTCCGAATTTTCCAGTTTGTAATTATCTCAAATTTTATTTTCCTGAAAACTTTTCCAAAACCATAACGAATACGGAGGTGGGGGAAAAGGGACGATAACATTATGCAAATACAGGAAAATACACTCGCCTCCATTAGGACTTTTTTCTAAAATCAGGACTGTTTTTTGTGGTACTGGTTATGTGAATAGAAAATTAAATTCTAACTAGTGATCGCCCGTCACTCGAAATTCGAGTGGTATGTATTGAATTGGTAATCAAATCAATGTAAAAATTAAAAAAAAAAAGTGAATACTTACGTAAATAGTGTTAAATAAAAAGTGGTTACCATATTAGATATTACAATGTTTAATTTGCCTTGTCTGAATAATAAAAAAAAAATAAGACGGAGTAATTTCTTTATATACAATGTTTTGCGTAAACACTTGTTCATTGTGCGGTATAAGATGCTCCTGATTGAATTGTTCGCTAATGCAGATATCGAGACCATCGAATGTACGAAACAGAAGACATTACTATCAGTATTGTGTTGAAAAACCTCTTGAAGTATGTGGTCAATAACGGCACGTTGTTCATTATTAGCCGTTTCATACAAAGTCGCAGGTCAGTTAAACGAAAATAGTGTCGAATTGGTAAACCAATTTTTCGGCAAGAAAAATTATGCGATAAAAGAATTGTATTTTGCACAGCTTCATTCGTCCTCTATTTCACACTCTTCACACCCCGCACCCAAACATTCATCCAAAGGTATAAATGTGTTAATAAGCATGTCTTAAGTTTCCTACACAACTTGCTCACCCAACCTCGGGGAGGGGCTAAGATACCTATATTTAGCTACAGTTGTCCAACTTCTCACTTTAAACGATTCACGCTCATTTAAATTGATGACTGTAATGGACCGCTTTCCCCCTAAAATGATTTGCAAATAATTAATGTACCTGTGAAATTTTTGTAAAGTAATCTTTACATAGAACTTGTCAATGTCTTTCATGTAAAAAACAATTATCAAAATCGGTGCAGTACAGGCTGTTTTATTTGGTTCAAATTGATTTATGTTCAACTATTAATTATATTAGATATGTGTATAATATACGTTCATCGAGAGTAGACTCCGCGTCAAAACAAATACTTGACCCCTACGCTGCAGACGCAACAACGTCGTGCTGTGGAACTGAATGCAGTTTGCGGTAATTCAAAATATTGCCTGCATCTGAAAACTGCTGTTGTACGAAGTTCCGCTTCTCGTGACGCGGTGTCTACTCCCGATGAACCTCACCGTTGCGTTCTCTAAGACGCAAAAAGTGCTTGTTCGATCCTCGTAGTTACATCATCCGCTCGTCTCCCACAAGTGACAACATTAAGGGAGAACTCCCCTTCCCGGACAAAACCTGCAAATACGCCACCGCTGGCATCCAGAGTGACACACGCGCGCCCCGCTAAAGCCATCTTCACGCCAATTAACCGCAGAATTGGTATCAAAGCGACGACGCAAACTAAATCGTTATCGATTCGATAATAAGTTGAAGCAGCCAGAGGCGGCACTAACTTGCGGTCAATATTTGCACACATCCTCGTCAACACGACGTGTAACATAATATAATTTCGTGTTACGTTGATATCACGGTAATGATTCCGTGTTGTTAGACCGAGCGCGGCCAATTTCGGGCCACGCGGAAGGAAGAAACGTGATAGCACGACTTGGGTTTTATTAATTTCATGTTTATTTTTATCTTCGGATCGTTATTGGAACAATTCTGTCACAAAATAGTACATCAGAAGTGGGATACAACTTTCCCCCCGAGGAAAATTACGTCCACCGAGGAAGACGAGCGCCGTCCTTAACAGCTCCGATCACGAATCGTCGCCTCCCTAACGAGGACACATTAAAATAATTGCCGAAGCGGTGCACCGCAATGCTCCCGCTGCGTCATTGTTCCCGAAACAAAAGAAATCCGTCCCGGGCGTTTAGATATTGGTGTTGACGGCGTATGCCGGAAACGGATGACGCGACACCTGTAGATCGAACCTCGAGAATTGTATCGCGTTTCGTCCTGCGCCATCTTTCAGTCGATTTATTCCCTTTTGAAGGGTGGATGTTTCTGCAGGAGATTACCGAGGAGTCGTTTCGTTCGAACGGTTAACTTCGAGTGGATAATGGACGGTAATGGCGGATCGATATTTGTTTATTTCGTGAACGATTTGTTGGGAATGCTTTCGGAGACAAAGCTCAGAAGTGTTTTGGGGATGAGGATTGAGAGTTTCTTTTAACGAAATTGAAAATCTGGGTTGTTTAGGGCTCGTGATTTTCAAGACACCTGTCAAGATTCGAGGATTCCAAAATTGCGATATTACAAGATTCATAAATTCTAAGTTCTCGAGAATTCAAAGAATGCGAAAATAATACTAAAAAACTCCTTGGAAAATTTTAATTCAACAATTTCGAAATTCCGACATTCAAAAAAGCGTCAGGAGTCTGTAACGCCAATATTTAGATATCTCAACATTACTAATATGTACTAAGATTCTCAAATCAAGAATGTTAAGAAGAACCAAGGGTTGAATTCCAAAAATGTCAGATTCAAAAATTTTTAAATTCTGAGATTCTAAGATTCCAAATTGCAAAATTCAAAAATTCTAGGGTTTATAGATTGCCATATTACGAGATCTTAAGATTCAAATTCTGCCGTTCTGAAATTCCATAATCTTAACATAAAAACTTCCAAGCCTGCAAAAGATTTCAAGGATCTGCAATTCCAGTTTTCTAATTTTTTTTATAATATACAGGTTGCGATAACCCACCCGCAGTCTCCCGCCACTTTTTGAACATGAACGTGAAATTAAATGTCAGTGATGTCAACGAAACGTCAAATTCCAAAATTTTAAAGAAACCGCGAAATTAAAAGTTTGCGCAATTTTATAACAATTTACAGCCAACAAATCTCATCTTACAATTTGCAATAATTTCAATTGAGAGAGAATAACATCCATTAGTACAATTCGATAATTCAGTTGTACAATATGAGTGAGGTTAAATTATCTGATATCATTACCACTTTCAACTCTTCGATGATTACAGCAGTTCACATCAAACTGGTACAATGAAATGACCCTTGGTCTACATCCAGAGGGTGCATATTCGAGACTGGGACATGTGCAAGGATATTGACAGCCATGAAGTTATTTAACTATGAATGCATATAATATATCGGGTTTCGAAAGACTCAAAAGAAAACGCTCGAACAGGTCAATTTTGTTATCAAGGGGGACCCAATTCTACCAAACTTTCAAGTCTTAGATCCCACCCCTTGAGCCAGGGGAGCCACCCCCTTAAAAAATTTAAATGGCATGGGGGGTCGTGTGATCATCATTCATTCATTCAACATCATTTTAAAGCTTATTGAATTCTCTATCCAGATCTACTTTTATCGATTTGTTTCTACAAAAAAAAACTTGAATTTGTTATTTTCCAAATCAAGAGTATTTTATGTAGAGTTGGAAAATAACAAATGCTTATGCTCCTTTTTGCAAAAACGAATAGATAAAAGTAGGTTTGGATAGAGAATTGAATAATCTTTAAAATGATGTATCACACGACCCCCCATGCCATTTAAATTTTTTAAGGTGGTGCCTCCCCTGGCTAAAGAGGTGAGATCTAAGACTTGAAAGTTTGGGACAATTTGGCCCCCCTTGATAACAAAATTGACCTATTCGAGTGTTTTCTTCTGAGTTTTTCGAAATTGTAATTGTTGGGGGTACAAATTTTAGTTGGGACACCCTGTATATGACAGAGACCGATTGGCAATATTTACATCTGGTGAAATGACAAAAGCAAAGTTTCAAAGGCAATTTGAGAGTGAGAAGGTTATTAAAGTTCCACAACAACTGAAATACGCTTTATGGACAACTGGCAATATGTATGACATCCAGTTTATTTTCGGCAAATTTACTGATGTAAATTCCATGTAATGTACTTTCATATCATCGAGAAAAACTTCCCTTCGCAACCATATTTAGGTATTTAGGTACGAACAAAGGAGAGAAAGGTCTAAGCCCAGAAATAACATATACGGACAGAATATTGCAAGAGATTTGTAGGAGATAGCTTTTATCTCAGGTTTAATGTTTCCCCTTGTTTTCTTTTTCTAACTAGCTATTACTACGAGTTCCTAAAGATGGTCTCCTAATAACTCAAAGTACATCTACTTGGCTCACAGCTGTACACAAATAGTGAGGCCATAAAATATCAAGCGATGGCGGTTACGTTTATGACCTGACGCCACCAGAACACGTAGTCGGAACAAACGGTAAATTTGGAATGATTTTGCTGAGAATTTCATATGTGAGCAGAAAAATATATTGACGTGTACTTACGATAGATTTGGCAGAAATATCAAATATAAAGAAGTTACCTTTCCGGTGACTCAAACACGCGATACGTGGTTTTAGAAACTGTTTCCGTCACAGTTTCGTAAAGTGAATTGTGTATTGACATGAAAAAGAATCAAAAATTCGTAGTGCAAATAAAATCAGATTTAACAAATTTAAAGAAAGCGATCTCCATCCGATCTTTCTGCTCTTCGCCCGATACGCCCACTGGATCGGCGTTGCCAAACTGGTCAGGTACGCAATGCGAATTTCTCTTTTGTAAATTCTTCAACGGTGAATTAAAACATGGTCGAATTTAGGATTTTTCAAGATTTTAGAATTCCATTCTCAAAAGATTCAAAAACAATTCTAAAAAATAGCTGATATTCCATGACCCCAAAATTTGATCTCATATAAATAAATAAAATATGTTACAAAATATTTGCACTAGTGCATTAAAGAAATACTTTTTGCACTAGTGAGTTTTGCACTCCTAAAAATAAGCAAAAAGTTATATTTTTACAAGATTGTAGAAAAGTTTTTTATGCAGCAAGTGTAAAGAGCGAGTGTCGGTTTTTACACATGTTGCATACAACATTATTTCTACGATCGTTCCAGACCTCACTTTTATGGAGAAGATATCTAGATGTTACCGCGGTTGATATATCACACATGCCTGAGGTGGTCAAGAGGTGGGATTAGGGCAGAGTGCAGGGAAATCCCCCGGGCAGACGGAGACACGGTAGACAATGCCTTGAGCACTAGTCAGGTTATGTTGTTGCCTATTCATAGTTTGTTAATGGTGTTTAAGATAAATTAGTATTATGAAGTCTTAGAATCTGTTATCAGAAGTGGGATTGTGAACCCAAAGAGGATCAGGTGTAGGTGCGTCAGTGGCCAAATCAACGGCGTACCCATGGTAGTTTGAAGTCTGAATAAAATTGTGGAAGCGATAAGTAGAGTGTTGACTATCAGAAAAGCCGAGACGAGGTTCGAAGGACGGACGTAATGATGCAGGTTGAATTGAGGTGTGAGAAAGTAAAAGTTCAATAAACAATGTGGGAAAGAAAGATGCAGAATGCTTCGAGATATTTTTCGGAAGGTTGACAAACGCTTACAGTTGAAGAAATGTGTTGATTGATACTTTGAAGCGGTTGTAGTCAGCAGTTTGGTAACAAATCTAAAGTAGGGGAGCTCGGGAGCACATCGTACCTACGGGTGCTCTGAAAAACCAGGACAAAAATGCTGCCAGTGTGTGTCAGTGCTGCTTGAATGTAGAATGAGTATTGTTGTTAGCGCTGGAAAGATTGTTGTTGGTTTGTTTGTGTTTATTGTTAGAATTAGAGTTTTGTTGGTCCATTTGAATTTATTGTAAAGTGACGTTGAACGAATTGTAAGGGATACAATTGTAGGTTGTTTTATTGTTATGAAAGTTGAGAATGAAAAAGTTTTGCTTTGAGAATGTGATGAGTGGATCGCTATCTCGAGAGCAAGATACTTGTCAGTCTGGCCGTGTTAGCGCGGTTGATATATCGCGCATGTCTGAGGTGGTCAAGAGTTTAGAGATTAGGGCAGAGTGCAGGGAAATCCCCCGGGCAGACGGAGACGCGATGCCTTGAGCACTATGGTCCATTTTTCTTTAGAAGGAAGCATTGTGATAGATAGGGACTTCAACGAACCAATAAGAGGTTACAATTTTGTACCACGTGACACGTCCGCTTTACACTCGCGCACGACAAACCAACACAACAACTAAACAGCTCGTGTGTTTGTGTCAATAAAATACGGTCTAACATTTCTAAACACATTTTGTTGTTTTTTTATTACACCTTACTTTTGCATGCATGTCACTCATGTGTGACTCATGTCAGTACATGGACGGCGCGGCTGCTAGAGCCACCCCCCATAATACGCCACTGAATTATGGGTTGCCGACACCACTATTCCATTTATTTGGTAATGTGCACGGGACGTGTACCACTGCTGCCATCTACTTCCTTCTTAAAAAAAATGGAGTATAGTCAGGTTATTTTGTTGCCTATTCATAGTTTGTTAATGGTGTTTAAGATAAATTAGCATTATGAAGTCTTAGAGTTACTTAAGCTGCAGTCGGCATTTACAAACGAAACAGATACGAGCAAGAAAGAGAAATGTGAGAATTGCCAAAATTTTTTGCACTAATGCAATAAAGGAGTACTTTTGCTCTAGTACAACTACACACTTTTTATACCCAAAATGTTTCAAAATGTGGCATTTTGGTCCTTACAGAAGGATTGAGGTGTGAAGCAATATTGATGTCGGCTCTTTATTGTTTTACGAAAACCAATTAATCACTCTTCCTTATGTCATTCATGAGAAGCGGCTTCCTGATTTTGGTGTTTTAAATATCTTACCATTTTATTTTTCCTTCCACTACACCCGCAGAATCAAACGTAACTATTTATCCGACAAATATTCCAATACAGCCGACCGACATCACACTGAACGTGACATTTATGTGATAAGTGGAGAAAAGGGACCGGAAAGCTCACTATTGACAACTAGAACGACCAACGTAATAGGCCACGTGTAAATAAATTTTCACGAACAAACTTGCAAAGATCCTCGCAGTGTACATACAAATTTCACTTCCGTAATTCGATCAATTAAACTGTTGGCAAAGTTGGGAGAGCATTGGGGCGGACGAGAAATTAATCACTGCGGCAACAGGTACTTAAAGTTTTTTTTTCCGTAAACGTTTCTGTCGGTATATTTCTAAAAAGTAACAAGTAGTGGTAGCAACTCTAATTACAAATAAATATCAGTATTTTTTTGTGGCTGAAGCCACGGTAATTGTTGGCTTTTCAACTTTGTGCTCTCATAGAGAACGACCTTCGTTGTTGTTGCGGAATGAAGTCCCGAGGTGATAGACCTCAATTAAGTTAAGGCAACAACCGAAACCAAAATCAACAAATAATAATAAATTTGTGATAATATTTACCTTCGGCCAAGAAGCATAATACAGCCATTAGTTAATTGATTCCAAACGTTTCCACAGAATTGTTGAAGGCGATATGTGGAAACTGCCGGCCTGGAAGCAGTGGGGGTTGGGGTGTAGAGTAGAGTCAAACATTTTAACTCAATCGTCAGATGGAACATACAAAAAGAGCCAAACTTGGGTATAGGACTGCATCCCTATATAAGTTAGAGAGTTTATTATTAGTAACCTACTTCAACGTGTGCATATTATGGTAGGTTGAAAAATATTCTACTTGTGGTTAAATTTTTTGCTAGGACTTCCAGAACAGCCTCTATACTCATAGTATACAAGTCTTCAGTTCTATAAGAACGTCGCACATTTGTACTCTGCGCCAGTGACTCATTCGGATCGGCATCAGTGATCGTTCTTCAACCTTCTTGAAAACTTTTTGAGCTCATTGACGTGTGTTAAAAATCGTACAATGAAGACCAGGTGATTGACACAGACGCTTTTGTGTATTCAGGATTTGCCACCACTATTTATTCTTCATCTGATAGAATATGCATAATTCATGTGTCTTTTAGTCAATGCGTAATAATAACAGTGATGACTCAAGACTGCTGTAATTTTCCAAATACCCGAGCTGGAATTTATTGGTTTTCTTTCGGTAATTGCGACACTTGTGTTATGACGGAATTGTTATTTTTCACTTAAAAATTAATGTGAAGGATGAAGGATGTTGAAGTTGTAAGAGCAAACGCGTGGCTACATACTGTGCGGCCGAATAAAGATGCACAAGTGAGTGAAGGTTTTACATAACCCCAACCTCATTAATGTATCAACTGAGGTTTACATATGGATTTCACATTATTGTTCTTATTCGATCGCACGAAAGTGATCAGGACTAATAAGACCGTAACCGGTCTACAGAGCGTATATGGTATAATCTGATGTTTCTTGGATTAAGGCAGCAGCTCTCGAAGAACATTCTTCATAGCTGCTGGCGCGATTACTCTCATGTGGACACAGCTTTAACTAGAATATCTTAGGTCTATATTTATTTACACTATATCTCTTTGCTGTCCTGAACGTTCTTTACTTGTTACCTTAAGCAACCCGGTTCGTCTGAAAAACATCAAAGCTTTCATGAAATTTTCCTCACAACTAACGAATTAACTTCCAGCGAGATTGTGATGCTTCTCGTCTTTGTAATAACGTTTCCGGACGTTTGCCGTAATAGTGGATGGCTGGAGCTTTACTGAGGTCTTCTTTTTGTTTCAGAATGCGTCTGCACAAGCCGCCTTGCAGGCCGCCCAAGCTTTGACGGGGAACCAGAACAACTCTGTAACGCCCTCATCCACTCCTGCCACGCCTGTCACTAACGGGCAAGACATCCAGGGTGGGCCCAACACGGTCCTGCGTGTCATTATCGAGAACATGATGTACCCCATCAGTCTCGATGTTTTGCATTTGGTAAGTTCGGTCGCCTCATTTTTGATTATTAGCTCGCTTGCTAATATTAAGGATACTCTAAAGCGACATTAAGATAAATAATATCTATTATTTTAAATAAGAAGAATGCACTGCATGTTCATGTAACCTAACCTCAAAAATCTGACAAGTGTGCGCACATGTCATAGTAAACGACACAAGTTTTCTAAACAATGCTACCTTTGATGAACTATCTGCTTCATTTTCGTTAAGCCAAGAATACATCTGACGAATGTTACCATTTGTTCGCATTCTGGAGCATTTCTTGCTTAAGTGTAGACGTGCATTCGCATCGTATTTTATTGAGGGACGAATGGATGGAGCGCAAAAGAATGCGAACGAATTTTTCCCACAGCCGGGCGGTAAGAAAGAAAAGATCAAAGGGAAATGGGACGCACGAATGTTTGCAAACGTTGGAGTGTGGACGTGTTGACAATAATTTCAGTTCTTCGCTACCATTCGTCGCAAAAGGTTGCATACTGCTCTTTATCTCTGCAGGCTGCATTGTT
Source organism: Diaperis boleti (assembly GCA_963583935.1). NCBI lineage: Eukaryota > Metazoa > Arthropoda > Insecta > Coleoptera > Tenebrionidae > Diaperis > Diaperis boleti. The sequence goes on from OY757242.1 coordinate 15,457,820, forward strand.
AATTTATGACAACTCCTGAATAACGTAGGTAGCAAACTGTTGTCAAGGACTGCCGATAACATCATAAATGATTTATTGTGTGTTAACTGAAACCGACTGTAAACATAATTTCTTTGTTTATGAACGGATTTTATTGATTCTTTTTGCGTTTTGTTCAGTATAGCTACAAGATGGTCCCATGTTAAACCCTGTACAATCGGGAATGGAAAATCTAGAATTTGTGAATATAATTTTGAGTATTGAATCTCCAATCTCGAATCGTCTAATATCGAATCTTGAATCTCAAATATCCAATCTTGAATTTGTATTGATGGTCTCGATCTTTTTGACATCTTATGTTGTTATATACCCGACAATCTGTTTTCGCGCTCCTGCGAACTTTCATTCATTGTTTTATAATTAAATTGTAAAATAATTAACTTAAAAAAAAGAAACCGACAAAAGTAACATCAACTAAAAAGTAAAAAATATATTTTTTCCAATTCATACTTATTCAACCTTATTCATCGAAGGGCTGAAAATAGGCTGACCATTTCATTCGGCTTGCATAATTTATCCTTTAATGCAGCGTTCAGCTGATGGCACCGGATGGATTGCCCGATACGGTCGAGAATGGGTGGATATACGCGAATGGTGCAAACGCGGATGATACGTTCAAATGTGTCGTGTCACCGGGAAAGAACCTCTGCGAGCAGTAGCAGTGGTTGAAATGGGTGCGAATTCGAACTAACGGTAACATTCGTCAGATGTATTCCCGGCTTTACGTAATAATCAGAGCCGAAAGTAGGTCTCTGTTTCAAAATTACGTGAATATTCCATTATCAAGACGTGGCGTATTTATTTCGTGATCACATAAATCCGAGAACTGTATCGTCATTGTACCCTCAATTAATAGTTTACATGGCCCAATTTATTGACAATGAATTGATAAGGCCAGTAGTAACGCTTTAGTTGTGCAGTCGTAAAGCGGCGTTATTGACCACGTGTGCTGAAGACCTAAATGATAGACATAAAAGGAAAATCGTTTATTAGAAACATTATTAAAATCTTTTCGGTGTCTTGGGTCACTGGAGATCCTATTTTTATGTCTTGTGTGAATAGTTCCTGCTCTTTTATTGTTACTTTATTATTAGTACTTTACTGGTCCATTTTATTAATATTAAACGTTTTAATTTCAAATTTTTCTACTCAATTATCAGGAGGAAATTGATGTTAAAGAAAATGCTGTTTATTCCTTTCTCTCTTTCTCTATCATTGTAGAAGGCCGCCTTCAGGTCTACAAACAGCGCGCACATCTTCCCCCTTTCTTATCGAGTTCTTTATCTATTAGAAGTTTCAAGATCTAGACTACGTCTATGGCGCTTCTCCCTTTTCTAAAGCCCGCTTGTCTATCTAGTACTACTATTTGCTCCCCCAGTTCTTCCTTTCTCTTTTCCCTTTTTTTTGTATCGGACATACTAGACCTCCATTGTGGTTTGCCATTTTCCTCATTGTCTCTATTACTTCTTCTGTTGCATACATCCACGTTGTTTTGTAGATCGTCTACTCCCGCCACTGTTCTTTTTCATCATTCCTCTTATTCCTCTCTCTCGTTCTTGTTCTGCCTTCTTCCCGTTTCTTCCTTTCCGTCTAGTAATTCTCTTCATTCTTCTATCGTTATGTTCTCATCTGTCCTCGTTTTCACCTTCTGTTCTCTGTTTATGTATTTCCAGACTTCTTCTGTGTTAATTTTAATCTAATTTCGTCTTCTTCTTTTCTTCCTTCTTCTTCTCACAAAATTGCGCCCGGTATTCTTGTCTCGATTCCTTCCCATTTCTCCATTTCTTCATTTGCTTTCTGGTTAGTCTTCCCATTCTTTCTCCTACTTCTACTTCTATTTTCTTTCTTGACATCGCTTCGTTCATTCTTCTTTCGAGTTCTTTCATTCTTGTTTTGGTATCTTTTGTTTTCCTTCTCCTCTTTCAATGTGTTGTAGTTTTGGTAAAGTCCCCCATAACCTCTGTTTTGCTCGCCTCTTTACTGTATACTGTGACTATTTTAACTCTCTATTATTCCAGTTCTCTGTAGTTCTTGTTTCGTCATTCTTTCTTCTTTAATTTCTGTCCTTACGTTTCTCCTTTCTTGTTATGGTCTCTAGTCTCTCGGCATTCTCTCGTCTATCTTCTTCCATTCCTTTTCATCTACACACGTGTCTACCATTCCGATTAATATCTGGAATTCACGTTTATTCTTCTAAAAATCTTCTCCTTTGTTTTTTGTCCTCACTACATTCCAATATAACAATTTTATTCTTCGTTTTGTTCTTTTCTATTGCTTTTCCATCTCCGCCAATTTCCCTCTACCTGAAGTTTCCTATAGCTTACGCTTAGCATCTTTCCTTCTTCCCATTCACTCTTCGCTATCTCTCCTATCTTCTTCTGCATCTCTCTTTCCTTCCTTGTGAAATCGTTGTTCATGAAGATTTTTTATCCTGCCCAATTTCTCTATTTTCGTTACTATTATGTCTTCTCCGTCTATAGCATAGGCCTCTGTTATCTTGACTTCTGTTTTCAACACCTTTTCAACTCAGTTCTCGACTTTCGTGCTCATACTTTGTCCCGCCTCTTTTAGTCTTAGCCTTGTTTTTGATGTGAAACATCTATACGCGCGTTCGACTGGGGTAAAACCAAGACGTCTCAAAATTCAGGAGACGCTTGGTTTTGGCCTAGGCCGTCTGCGCCTACCGCTGTGCGTACGTTGAGGGGATCTTTGCTCTGGTGATCTTACTGTTTTCTTACTTTTTTGGGATGCTTTTTCTATCTATGATGTATTTTTAGTCAACCCCATTATTATGGGTAACAAATGAAAGGACTTGAAGAGTAGAAAACGATAAAATTCAATATGGCCGCCGTTTAAAGATGGCGGATTATATTTTTTTTTCAACTCCCTTAATATGGGTATCAAATAAAAGGGATTGAAGAGTAGACTCCAAAATCTCGGGTTTCCCTCCCTCTCAAGTTCTCAGGTTGTTAGATTCTTCAGGGTTTAAGGCTCGCTTAGTTCTCAAAATTTCCTAAAAATCTCAAGTTCCCTAAGTGCTCAAGTTTGGTTTCCCAAGTTGTCAGGTTCTTAGGTTACTCAATTTGTAAAGTTTCCTAAAATCCAAAGTTTTCCAAAATCTCGGCTTTCCCTACTTCTCCAGTTCTCAGGTTGTTAGATTCTTCAGGATTTAAGGTTCGCTTAGTTCTCAGGGTTTCCTAAAAATCTCAAATTCCCTAAGATTTTAGATTTTTCGAGATCTCAAATTGTCCATATTCTCAAGTTTCTTAAGTTCTCGGATTTTTTGAGATTTCAGGTTCTTCAAATTATCAGGTTCCTCCAGTTCTCAATTTATTTCTCAAGTTCTTAAGACTACTGAAACTCTAAGGTTCTCTTAGTCCCCAGGTTTTCCAAAATTTCTGGTTCCTCCAGCGCTCAAGTTTGGTTTCCCAAGTTGTCGGGTTCTTAGGTTACTCAATTTGTAAAGTTTCCTAAAATCCAAAGTTTTCCAAAATCTCGGGTTTCCCTTCTTCTCCAGTTCTCAGGTTGTTAGATTCTTCAGGATTTAAGGTTCGCTTAGTTCTCAAAATTTCCTAAAAATCTCAAGTTCCCTAAGATTTTAGATTTTTCAAGATCTCAAATTGTCCATATTCTCAAGTGTCTTAAGTTCTCGGATTTATTGAGATTTCAGGTTCTTCAAATTATCAGGTTCCTCCCGTTCTCAATTTGTTTCTCAAGTTCTTAAGACTACTGAAACTCTAAGGTTCTCTTAGTCCCCAGGTTTTCCAAAATTTCTGGTTCCTCCAGTGCTCAAGTTTGGTTTCCCAAGTTGTCAGGTTCTTAGGTTACTCAAATTGTAAAGTTTCCTAAAATCCAAAGTTTTCCAAAATCTCGGGTTTCCCTACTTCTCCAGTTCTCAGATTGTTAGATTCTTCAGGGTTTAAGGCTCGCTTGGTTCTCAAAATTTCCTAAAAATCTCAAGTTCTCTAAGATTTTAGATTTTTCAAGATCTCAAATTGTCCATATTCTCAAGTTTCTTAAGTTCTCGGATTTTTTGAGATTTCAGGTTCTTCAAATTATCAGGTTCCTCCAGTTCTCAATTTGTGTCTCAAGTTCTTAAGACTACTGAAACTCTAAAGTTCTCTTAGTCCCCAGGTTTTCCAAAATTTCTGGTTCCTCCAGTGCTCAAGTTTGGTTTCCCAAGTTGTCAGATTCTTAGGTTACTCAATTTGTAAAGTTTCCTAAAATCCAAAGTTTTCCAAAATCTCGGGTTTCCCTACTTCTCCAGTTCTCAGGTTGTTAGATTCTTCAGAGTTTAAGGTTCGCTTAGTTTATTTAAATGCTCTATGCTATATGATGTAACAAAATTATTAGTTTGCTTTGGTTTGATTTATTTCAAAGTATGTTTTCTTCTTTTCAGAGCATTTAAATAAAAGTTTTTTTTTTTTTTTTAATTTGGGGTCTTCAAATTTATAACAACCACATCGTGAAACATGTATCCTCTGCAAACTATCCTAGTGGTCGAAGGTGATTTGATTAAAACGCCATTGCGGCTGGAAATATCAAGCCATGGCAGAAGGATACGTTAACAGTTCAATGACAGCAAAAGGGAATACTTCAAATGTCCTTCTAAAGTGAGAAATTGGCGCCGTCAACTTCAAAACGTGATACATCTGTTACTTTGACTAATTCTAATAACGCTACTTTAATCTTTTATAATACGTATCAATCTAATGGTAAATTGATCAATCTAATGATAAAATTGATTTCGTATCACATTTTTTGTCGTCGATGAAAAAATATTGTACGCAACTGGAGGGTAAGGACAATTACAAGCTCTTGCGAATTATCGCACTCGTCTAACCCTTCGTGCTTACAATTATTATTTCGCTCGTTGCGTAATATATACAGGGTGATTCACGAAGTATAGTAGATATTTAAACCTCAAATTATATGGCCCCTAAACGTAGTTTTGACGGTATTAAAAAACGCTTAATGTAAAGTTGAAAAATTAATAGCAACCAGCGATGCACTGAAAACATTTTGATAGTCGCTGGATTTATTTTGGGCAAAAAACTTACTACTTACGATACAAACTATGTATTTTAAACATTTCGGTCTTTATTGATGAACCCTTTCCGACAGAGAAAAACCACTTTTGCTTTCAATTGAAAAACATAAAGACACCTAGGCCAACCTACCATTTATAAAAATTGTTCGAATTGACGACAGCCCTGGACATTTCGCAGATGCATACCCCACTATCTTTCTGTGTTAATGGCTGAACAAGATGTTTTATGTGGCCCCACAGTAAAAAATTATTTATTCCGATCCACCTTTCGTGTAAATTTCGTGCATTTGTTGTCTTATGTTCCGAACGTCCTCTAATAAATTACACACTCAGGGAGTTCCCACGGGTTTCACATGATACGATAGTAGACATAATCATATCTGTCACTATTTCAAAATAAAGGCCAAGAAATAAGAGTTTATTTACTAATGGTTCTTCAATCATGCTAGCGGTTCTCAGTCGGTTTTCGCGTAAATTTTAAAACCATATATCTTCGGTTTTTTAGAGTTATAATTTTTTTATATTTTTCTAGGTCTCCTCATATTACAGGTTTAAATAACTACTATACTTCGTGAATCACCCTGTATAAAATTCTCTTGAATTAAAAATAAATGTCCCCCAATATGTATGTCACCAGTGTGTTTGTCTACATATACAGGGGGCAGACGAAAATCCGCATGTTATTTATTAGGCCCCACAATTTTTAAGTAAACACGTTTAGTGGGTCAATTTTCAGATTTTTTGTTTATTTACTCCGAGCCGGTTTAAATTCATTCCGAGTGTTTTTCGAATTTTTTTATCGTCTGTCGTTATCAAACGTCAAAACTTCCACTAATTTTAACCCGATAACTACGGGGTTTAGGGCAGAATTTTATTAATAAATTTTTTTGACACTGATGAGTTCTACTACTGGTTAAAATTAATGTAGTTATTTCTGGGACACCCGGTATATTTAATCGTTGAACATGAATCGAGCGGAATTTAAAAAGAATTTTCAAAATCGGTCCACAATTAACGGAGATAAAGGTGAACCTACATAAAACGATGAAAAAAAAAACATACATACAGCCGAACATAGAACCTCCTGCTTTTTTGAAGTCGGTAATAAAATAATCGGTGTGTACTGCACCGATTTTTTTTTCTAATGAAGGACATTGATAAAATACAGGAGTAGATTACTTGTCATTTTCAAAAATTTCAGAGGTTCATTTTCTTTTCGGCGCACACCAGTCCTTTCCAGTCACCGACTTGAACCAGCGTGGATCGTCTGAATAAGAAACTGGCTAACTGATGGAGGCAAAGAGCACGTTGAAAGTCGGATTAGAATGCTGAATTTGCATCATTCTTTTAATATTCCATTTTATTTGGGGAGTTCTTTGTATATTTATTCCACTCGAATTTGAGTGACAGGCGATCACTAGTTTATTTTAAAGCCTGACGGCCTGATTTCATGTTGTGTTACGACGGGTATTGCGTCTTATCTAAAGACCAGGCAGTATGGATCAATTTCATTTTTTATTTCGTATGAAATTGAACCTTGCTGCCTGGTCTTTAGTTAAGACGTTTCCTTAGCAACCGGCGTTTAAGACCCGTCGCAACTCAACATGAAATCAGGCTGTGAAGCTATTTCAAATAGGAAGTTGAGTTTTCTTCCATCATTATTCTAAGAGAAATGTTTGTTTCAGATATTCCAACGCTTCGGAAAAGTACTCAAAATCGTCACTTTCACCAAAAACAGTAAGTTCTCCCTCGCCCTCCCAAATCGACCGCTACAACTCGTTCATTTTCAGACTCATTCCAAGCCCTCATCCAGTACCCGGACACGGCCTCGGCCCAATCCGCCAAGCAAGCCCTCGACGGCCAAAACATCTACAACAGTTGTTGCACGTTGCGCATCGACTACTCGAAGATGTCATCGCTCAACGTGAAATACAACAACGACAAATCGCGCGACTACACCAACCCCAACCTCCCGACCGGCGACAGCAACGACCACTTGGCGTCTCTGGGTGGCGGTTTGGCGGGCGGTCTGGGAGCAGACATCCTCCTCTTGGCCGCCCAGCCGCGTCTGGCCCGAGAAAGAATGGCCGATTCGATCCTGGCCGGTTCTCCTGGGGTTCTCAGCGGTCCGTTTATGCACGGACTGGCGTCGACCTTGGGGACCCCGTACGGGGGCGGGGTCGCCGGAGGGCTGCCGGGGCTCGGAGGCTTCGCTCTGGGACAGACGGCGCCCGGACTGAGGGGCATCGCGGCGCCGGGGTTAGCGTTGGCCACGGTGTTACTCGTTAGTAATTTGAACGAAGAGGTCAGTATGAGGGGGTTTCCGCGAGCGAAGATGCGGGCTTGGGGTTAGGTTAAGAGTGTGCAGTTCACTTCAGCTGATTCTTTAATCGATTAATTTGACTAATTTAGTGAACTGTACGATTTCTGTTGGTTGCTTTCGAGGGTTGTTACTACTTTTGAGGAAAAGGAAATTTTGTATTGATCCGGTAACATAGTCTCACTTTTGATGTTCTTTTGGTGCTCGTCAACTATTATTACGTTAAATACTGCTTGCAAATTACACACGTGTTTAAGACCGGTATTCTATTTTAAAATATCCCATTAGAGTGGCATAAACAGTTTATGGTTTAATAAAAGCGTAAATTCGAGCAACTTTTAACAAAGTAGACACATAGTAAGGATAGTTAGCGTTTAAGACATTCACGTGGTGGTTTTCAGATCAAGCATTAACCAAAATTTTTTAATTGCCTGTGTAAACACGACAGGTTTCACAAGTCCTTATTAAATGGCACTTGGAGCTATACACTCTTTCATACCACAGAAAGCTCGTACGCAGTATGTAAGTGCAGCTTTCATTATAAAATGTGCTATTGTTCTTTTACACAAAGTGCAAAACTCGCTTTATTTTGCAACACCTTTAATGTGTGCATTGTTTGGAGTTTCCAGTAAATTGCTTTTATTAAATTGGAATTCCGCTGCTACATATTTGATATTGCAAAAAAAACTTTCATTATAGTGCAATGATCAAATATGCGGGAAATGTTTAACATTACTCATTGATGCTACCAATAATGTAATTTGTGTATCGAGGCCGTAAAAGTGATCTTTGTTGGCCGAGGACACAATTCAGATAAGGCCAAAAAAGCACTTTTGGCCGAGGTGCACACAACGTTTTTTAGGCGATGATTACCAAAAAGGTGATTCTATGGCCTGGCCTCTTTTGGAGCCGTAAAGTTTTACTTTTTTCTACACTTCTGTCAAATTCTCACAGATCAGTCTTAACAAAATAGTTTGCCAGATGTGTACAAAAAAGTAAAACTTTAAGGCTCCAAAAGAGGCTATAGAATCATCAACTAGAAGGCACCGTTTTCCCATTGACACATTGACAGATCTTGATTGTCTTTTTAGGTTAGAGCATAATTTGTTTGACGTTTGGTTTGACCTATTTCAAATTCATATTTCAAAAAAATCTTCACACAATAGTTGTAGCCACTCAAGAACTGTAATTTGCTTTTTGTTCCGTTAGAAACAAACGATGAGTAAGAAAGATACAACTCTGTCCGTTTTTTCAACACCCTGTATAAACTGCGTTACTTTATGTTCTTTATCGTATCTGTAATGTAATCTAATAATTCCTCTCCTCCTTTTGCACATTACCTGACACTTTTCCAAATATTAAGTATTGTATTGTCATCATTGTTTTACCCTTTTGTAATTACCAGTATCAATTATTTGTTGTGCTTCGTATATTAAACGTAGATTCTCATAATTTCTTGTTCTTTCCAATTTTCTATCATTGTTTTATTTCATTTCTATTATTTTTGTATTTCTGTCTCTCTTAGTTTTTCTTCTTCAGTATTATATTCGCTTTTTGGAGTTACCATTTTCCCCATACCGTTTCTTCACACTTTTACCATTTTCTCTTTCGTTCGCTCCTCATTGTTCTAGCTTCCTTTTCCTTCAGTGTGACGCTGACTTCACTTTTTTTTTTTTTGAAGTGAAAACTTCTGTAGGTGCACCTTGCCCTCTTTCCGAACAATGAAAGTAACTGAACCGTCACGGTGACGCTGACTCCAGTCATCATCAGCCATGTTACCTGATGCGTTCGTGGGGAAAAAAGCGATTACTTTTATTTTCCACCACAGAGACACAACGCACGGTACCGCACACTTTTTCCCTAATAGATAAGAAAAAATTTGTGTGTGCTTATGACCACAGGATAGAAGTTAAAACTTTAATTTAATTCTAATTTTAATAATAATAATTACAATGGTGTTATATAATGGATTTTATCTACAACTGGTTAATAATTGACGTATTATACTTGTAACTATGAATACTTAAACTAGGTCTATTTCAAGACGTCAAGTTTTTCACAAGGTTTAATTTCTAATTTTAATTCTAAAAATACAGTTGTAGATAAAACTTCGTATTGTACACTCGAATCGTTAAACTACTCGCCTGCGGCTCGTATTTTAATTTCCATTCTCGTGTATAATAATCACGATATATGGTCATTAAATAATCTACTATTAGTTTTGACAATTTTTTTTTTAATATTCATAATTGTCCAAGTAAGGTTTTCACCTAAAGAAAATTTGGAAAAATTGTCCGGAAAAATTTGAAAATTTGGGAAAATTAATTTCTAATTTTAATTCTAAAAATACAGTTGTAGATAAAACGTCGTATTGTACACTCGAATGGTTAAAGTACTCGCCTGCGGCTCGTATTTTAATTTCCATTCTCGTGTATAATAATCACGATATATGCTCATTAAATAATCTACTATTAGTTTTGGCAATTTTCTTTTTAAATATTCATAATAGTCCAAGTAAGGTTTTTACCTAAAGAAAATTTGGAAAAAATTGAAACTTTGGGAAAACTTTTTCCGGGTAACTTTTCTAATTTTCCTTTCCTTAAAAACCCTATTTTTACTTTGTATTAAGAATATTAAAAAAAATCCAAATCGGTCCAGCCCTTCTCAAGTGATGCGCTCAAATATGAGGCTATTTTTTTAATATTCGTAATTGTCCAAACAAGGTTTTTACGGAATGAAAAATTGCCCGAAAAACTGAAAGTGCACGACACGTGCTTAAATATTGAAATGTTGACCGATTTGGCTATTTTTTTTTAATATTCGTAATAGTCCAGTTGAAAGAAAAATTGGAAGCGTTGCCCGGAAAATTAGAAAATTCGAGAAAAACTGCTTTTTTCTATGAACTCAGGACCATAACTCACGATTCGAATGACGGATATGCGTATTTTTGTTTTGTTCGTTATGGTCCTGGAAAAGTTTTTAATTACAAATCAAGGTCGGAAAATTCGGACAAACTGTAAAAATCATAATTTTTGTATGCGCACTGACGATAGGAACAAAATATTTGGTTAATTCTTTTTTTTTTTGTTGTTGTTGTGTTTGTTATGCTCCCGGGATACTCATCGACTGACTAAATGGATGAGAAATAACAACCATTTATTGATTTTTTTTTTTCCTTTAAAAACTAGAACTCACTCTCGTGTTCACTTCAATTTCAAAATTTTGAAGTCAAAAAATGGTTGTCATTCCAATACCATTAGTCAATCAGTCAGTTGTGGATGCGGCGGCCCACCCGCCCACCGCATTCACATGTGGTGCCATGAACCATATGGTTTTTAGTCACAAAGAACAATTATTGTGAAACACAAGAAACGAAATTTGGATACAATAGGAAAATGGTTGTCATTCCGAACCAGTTTGTCAACCATTCAGTCAAAAATGTAAATTTAAATATATATATAAATATTTTGGTATAAACCACTTTTGGTGGATACAATATAAAATTGGTTGTCATTCCGAACCAGTTTATCAACCATTTAGTCAAAAATGTAAATTTGAGAAAATATTTTGATGTAAATCTCAATCTGCATTGATTTTCTTTGCTAGTATAATATGGTCTGTTTGTGAATAAAAAGCGTATGGTTCTGGCACCGTTTGTGAGTGCGGTGGGCGGGTGGGCCGCCCTGTCCACTATACTCATCGACTGATTAAATGGATGAGAAATAACAACCATTTATTGATTTTTTTTCCTTTAAAAACTAGAACTCACTCTCGTGTTCACTCCAATTTCAAAATTTTGAAGTCAAAAAATGGTTGTCATTCCAATACCATTAGTCAATCAGTCAGTTGTGGATGCGGCGGTACACCCGCCCACCGCATTCACATGTGGTGCCATGAACCATATGGTTTTTAGTCACAAAGAACAATTATTGTGAAACACAAGAAACGTATATACATTGATGGTCACATTGGAAACATTTTGGCAATTGCTAAATAAAATCATTGATTGTCCAAATTTTTTTCCATCACACTGTGTTGTGTTTGCTTCATTTACTTAATTTGAATTGCAGCGAATCCTTGATCGACTTTCATTTTCACTAATGTGGTCAATATAACTGTCTGCAACAGCTGTTGATCGCCATCCTCCATGACGCTTTAAAGCTGCGATTTCGTACAAAGTCGTTAGAAAATCATATAAGTTTTCACTTTTATCGTGTGGTCATAAGCACACACACATTTTTTGTGGTCTTTTCTTATGGGTTTCTGATTATTTTTTTTTTAGTTTATGGGAACTGGTGGTTTAGTCTGGAAACCTGGGAACAAAAAGTTGTTTGTTCACTTATGAAAAACCCTCGGGCAGGTCAATTTCTATTTTTTTATTGCGCACACATTTTTTTTCGCCATCTTTGAAAAACTTATGACGTCATCCTCATTTCTTTTAAATGGCGACCCCCAATTTTTTGGCAGATTTGAAAACTTCATGCAATTATAAAAACAAAATGTCAAAAAAATATGGCCTTGAATTTGAACATTTTCGAATCGAACGCATTTAAAAATAAAAAAAAACTGGTATTTACGTTCTTTGATAATTTTATTGAAATCTGAGTATCCGAAACAATGTATTACATTTAAATAAGGTAACTTTATGACACAAGGCAAGCCTATTACGAAAAGATTTTGCAGAGTTTGTGGCGTAATAGCAAAATGTTTCGAAAACTTTTTTTCATACTTTTTTTGACAGTTTTGTTTTTAGAATTGCATGAAGTTTTCATATTGCCAAAAAAAAAGTGAGGGTCTTCATTTAAAAAAAAGTGTTTTTCAAAGATGGCGGAAAGAATTTGACAGATATGTCAAGGTGCGCGCAATAAAAAATATATAAAAAATATCGACCTGTCCGAGGGTTTTTTGAATAAATCAACAAACAACATTTTGTTCCCAGGTTTCCAGACGAGATTTTAAGATGCGCTCCTAACCTCAAAAATCTGACAAACACTGAGATCTGAAGTTGCTATAGGTTTTTGAAAATGTGTCAATCAAGAACTGTCCAACTATTGGCACCTAGATATTAAATTTTTGATTGAAATGACTTTAGTAAACGTCAAAATTAACGCCGACGACCCGTTTAACATTCTTGGGTGTTTCTATTCTTTAATAAATACGTAGTGAGGTAAGCTTAATATCAGAAAACACCATCCTCGAGAGCAGCCTCTCACGATTACAATCATGTCTTGCAGTATCACGCAAAACATGAGACTCTTGAGAAGATTTGTTTTTCGAATATGTTTGTGTGTACTTTTACCTGTACAAATTCAACAAAAATTACACTTGCATACAGTAATATTTGGATAATCCAAATTTTTGTTCAATAGGGGGGACTGTGACGTCGACCTTCCTTTAACTTTTTGTTTTGAAATCATTTGGTGCTGCAACGAACTTGAAACATCTTGTATCGAGTTCCGTTTCCACTACTTATTATCCAATCATTACTGTATCACACATTTACATTTTACTGCAATTTCCGTCCGTGTTCTCTTAGTGTTTGTTTTTACATATGCGTTTACATGACTTACAATTTTAGTTGAACATTGTACATGATTATATGAAATCTAATGCTGTTTTTTTCTTTTTTACATTTGCTGCCCCTCCGGTGGCATACGCTACCTCTTTGTGCCACGTTACATCCTCCTGTCATCTTTCTCTCTCGTAGACGGTCACGCCTGACGCTCTCTTTACACTATTTGGTATGTTTTCACACTTAATTATATCGAGCCGTCCGACGACTCTGTTCTTTTAACAAACAATTGCGTTTAACCAGCTTCACAACGTTTAACCATTTTTAATCCTTCTATCATTCGCCGTTGTCGGTTCGTTATTTGGGACGCGGTAGATTTCTGTCTGTTTTCCTATGTAATTTTAAGCAAAACTAAATAACGAACTTACATTGTGTTATTTTTAAGTCTTTGTAGTTTCGGTTTCTGGTTAAAATAACAGAGTTTCAGGCCGAACGGTTCGTTGGGACGAATTCGAAGCCCCAACGGATCGCGCCGGCTGTAATCATTTTACTCTTTCTATTTATTGTTGAGTTTGTTTTGTACTTGTTTATTTTTTTATTTACATTTCCTGTTGTTTCGTTTATTTTGTCGAAAGCTTGCTGCTTAGATTCGGAAGTTTTGATTTGTCTCTTGTATTTTGTACTGATTTTTGTATTTTTTCTATTACTGCATGTTGTTGTGTTGAAGTTTTTGATTTTACATAGAGCGTCTTATACTCTTTTCTCTGTCTCTGTTAAATATGTCTTAATTGTTTTGTACTGTGTCGTAGAACGCCAGGATTTGGAGTTGTTTACTAATTAGTGGGTTTCTTTCACGCAGGCGTCTACGGTGACGTGCAAAGGGTGAAGATTTTGTACAACAAGAAGGATTCGGCTTTGGTCCAGTTGGCCGAGCCTCATCAGGCGCATTTGGGTATGTTTGTTGTATTTCTTTTACACCGAAAAAGAATTCTTCCCTACAACGTGAGTTTGCTTCAGCCATAACCCACATGGACAAGCTGAAGGTGTTCGGAAAGACGATCAGAGTGATGCTGAGCAAACACCAATCCGTTCAGATGCCAAAGGAAGGCCAGCCCGACGCCGGCCTCACGAAAGACTACAGCCAGAGTCCGCTGCACCGATTCAAGAAACCCGGCTCGAAGAACTATCAAAACATCTACCCGCCCTCATCCACGCTGCACCTCAGCAACATCCCGGCGACCATCAATGAGGACGATATCAAAGAGGCTTTCACCAAGAACGGGTTTAACGTAAAGGCCTTCAAATTCTTCCCGTGAGTATCACTAGTCTCTTATTACCTGAGCGACTCGTGTGGGTGTTCGGCCGTTGCGTAATGGTACAATCGTGGTTTATTTTTAGACGACACGTGATTTTGATGTAACGAAGACAGTAATTTTTTTAATGAGAGTGGTGACTGTAATTTGGAAGTGAACTGGTGTTATCGTCACGTGGATCTGTTCCGTTTCCGGTATTGCCTATTTTAATAGATGTGATGTCACTGTTTGACTTGTCGTTTATAAATAAATAGTCGTAAAACGTTTTATGGGCGAAATTTTCCGTTGCTTTTGCGTTGGTTGTTTAGGAAACGAGTAAAGAGCAGGCGTCCTTTTTATTACATAGGGAGGATTGTTCAAAATAATTTATTGTAATTTTAGAAAATTTTTGCATAATCTTGACGCAATATTACGATCTACCCTACTCCAACCATTTCTGTGCTCATCACAAGACATCACCCACTAGGAAGTTCATTCGGTACTACACTGTCCTGTTTTTATGGATTCGGTACTTTTACACCCAAAAACGGCCAGATCACCTTTCAGTCACGAAAAGAAAATAGTGTTTTATTCGGCCATCCTGGCAAGTTCTCGTCCCGAAATTGATTTCACTTCCCTAGAATTGAAATTAATCAGTGGGTAATCCCAACATTTTTCTTGTTTACAATTTATACAGCCTAAAATTTTGGTAGCGCCTAAATCTGTAGGTTCTTAAGAACAAAACATGCAAGACTCTTTTTTACCCAAAATACATTGCAGTTATTTGTATCGTGCTCTTAAAAAATGAGTTTCAGGTGGTAGGAAATGTTTTGTTTCATTCATCATTGTACCGCATAGCAGTGTCGAAAAGCGCTACACACTGAGCCACACAGAAAAATTGTCGCTTAACGTTCTTATTCGAATAAACATGGTTTCGCATCTCACATCTCTTGTGCCTATTGACTGTACGGATAAGGGAGCGTCCATTAATATTACGTGAGTCGATTTTGGCGATTTTTCATCAGATCATTTCAATTCACTTCCAGTCTTTCAAGTCGTTTCAAAACATTTCAAGTTGTTTCAAGTTTTTTCAAGCCACTTCATCTCTCTTTAAGTCACTAAAGGATATTTCAAGTTTTTTCCACTAGTCCCTTCAAAATATTGAAATATGAGGTCTTCCCAGGTCGCTTCAAGACTTTTTAAGTTGCTTCAATCCCCTTCAAAACATTTCAAGTCACCTCAAGTTCCTTCAAAACATCTCAAGTTTTTTCAATTCGCTTCAAGTCGTTTCAAGACATTCCAAGTCCTTTCAAGTTTTTTCAACTCGCTTCCAATCCCTTCAAGATATATCAATCCTTCCCAGGTCGCTTCAAAACTCTTCAAGACTTTTCAAGTCGCTTCAGTTCCATCCAAAACATTTCAAATCTTCCCAATTCAAGACTTTTCAATCCCTTCAAAATATTTGAGGCCCTCCCAGATCGCTTTAAGATTCTTAAGACATTTCAAGTCGCTTCAAAGTCCTTTCAAGTTTCTTCAAGTCGCTTTATCTCTCTTCAAGTCGCGTTCAGTCCCTTCAAAATATTTGAAGTCTTCCCAGGTCGCTTTAAGATTCTTCAAGACATTTCAAGTCTTTTCAAGTCTCTTCAATTCTTTTCAATTCGCTTTAAATCTTTTCAAGTCGCTGTAAGTCCTTTTAACATATTTCACGTAGCTTCAAGACATTTCAAGTCCTTTTAAATCGCTTCAAGTTTCTTCAAGTCGCTTCAAGACCTTTCAAAATATTTCATATCGCCTCAAGTCTCTTCAAAATATTTCAACTCTTCAATTCGCTTCAAGTCTTTCAAGTCGTTTTAAGACATTCCAAATCCTTTCAAGGCTTTTCCAGTCGCTTCCAATCCCTTCAAAGTATATCAAACCTTCCCAGGTCGCTTCAAAACTTTTCAAGTCGCTTCAGTTCCATCCAAAACATTTCAAATCTTTCCAGGTCGCTTCAAGACTTTTCAAGTCTGTTCCAGTCCCTTCAAAATATTTGAAGTCTTCCCAGGTCGCTTTAAGATTCTTCAAGACATTTCAAGTCGCCCCAAGTCTATTCAAAACTTTCATGTCGTTTCAATTCGCCCTAAATCTTTTCAAATCGCTTGAAGTCCCTTTAACATATTTCGCGTCGCTTCAAGACATTTTAAGTCCTTTTAAATCTCTTCAAGTTTCTTCACGTCGCTTCAAGACCTTTCAAAATATTTCATATCGCCTCAAGTCTCTTCAAGACATTGCAAACCCTTTCAAGTCGCTTCCAATCCCTTCAAGATATATCAAACCTTCCCAGGTCGCTTCAAAACTCTTCAAGACTTTTCAAGTCGCTTCAGTTCCATCCAAAACATTTCAAATCTTCCCAGGTCGCTTCAAGACTTTTCAAGTCGGTTCCAGTCCCTTCAAAATATTTGAAATCTTCCCAAGTCGCTTTAAGATTCTTCAAGACATTTCAAGTCTCTTCAATTCTTTTCAAAACTTCTCAAGTCGCCCCAAGTCTTTTCAAAACATTTCATGCCGTTTCAATTCGCTCTAAATTTTTTCAATTCGCTTCAAGTCCTTTTAACATATTTCACGTCGTTTCAAGACATTTCAAGTCCTTTTAAATCGCTTCAAGACCTTTCAAAATATTTCATATCGCCTCAAGTCTCTTCAAAATATTTCAAGTCTTTTCAATTCGCTTCAAGTCTTTCAAGTCGTTTCAAGACATTCCAAATCCTTTCAAGTCGCTTCCAATCCCTTCAAGATATATCAAACCTTCCCAGGTCGCTTCAAAACTTTTCAAGACATTTCAAGTCTCTTGAATTCTTTTCAAAACAAGTCGCCCCAAGTCTCTTCAAAACATTTCATGTCGTTTCAATTCGCTCTAAATCTTTTCAAGTCGCTTCAAGTCCTTTTAACATATTTCACGTCGCTTCAAGACTTTTCAAGTCCTTTTAAATTGCTTCAAGTTTCTTCAAGTCGCTTCAAGACCTTTCAAAATATTTCATATCGCCTCAAGTCTTCAAAATATTTCAAGTATTTTCAAATCGCTTCAAGTCTTTCAAGTCGTTTCAAGACATTGCAAATCCTTTCAAGTCGCTTCCAATCCCTTCAAGATATATCAAATCTTCCCAGGTCGCTTCAAAACTCTTCAAGACTTTTCAAGTCGCTTCAATCCCATCCAAAACATTTCAAATCTTACAAGTCGGTTGCAGTCCCTTCAAAATATTTGAAATCTTCCCAGGTCGCTTTAAGATTCTTCAAGACATTTCAAGTCGCTTCAAAGTCCTTTCAAGTTTCTTCAAGTCGCTTTATCTCTCTTCAAGTCGCGTTCAGTCCTTTCAAAATGTTTGAAGTCTTCCCAGGTCGCTTTTCAATCTTCAATTGCTTTCAAAACATTGCAAGTTGCCTCAAGTCCCTTCAAAACATTTCATGTCGTTTCAAGTCGCATCAAGCCTTTGAAGTCGTTTCAAGATATTCCAAGTATTTTCGAAGCCTTAAGTTTCTTTAAGTCACTTCAAGACATTTCAAGTGCTTTCAAATTGCTTCAAGTCACTTTTCTCCGAATATAACATGCTATTTTTTCTTCAAACGCCGAAAATCGCCCGCGAGATACAAATCTGACACTTTACTAACCTCAATGTACACATGATTTTCTGTCTAAAAGTTTCTAAAGGTCTCACTAACTTCTCGATTATAATCCCTAAAGCAATGAAATAATTTAAATTTAAAAACATCTAAATTATATACGCTGGCGATTTGACAGGCCTCTCGAATTTTTCAAAGCACACGATTGGTAAATTGAGCGGCACACAAAACACTTTGCCTGACTAGGCAGCAAGTATGGTCAATTGGGCGGCAGACAAAAATACTTGGCCTGTCTAGGTAGAGAAATGGCCATTTGTCATTGCCTATTGACGTATACAATGTCACGTTTTTCTGACGTTTGAACAAAAATATTATTCAAAAATCACGCAAATAACGTAATTTTTGCCAAGACCTAAGTGAGATTCGGCTCGAAACACACCAACCAAAAATGTAGAAAAAAAGATACAGCTAAACAATTAGGAACAATAAATTAAGAGATAAAAATCTAGACTAGAGAGAAATATAGGAGTAAAGTTTTTTTGTTTTATCCAGCAACCTATTAGGTCACGAATTCGTGTTTTATTTCTTAATAACTCCTGTTATATAAAAAAATATCACACTGTATATTCTTGTATTCTATGATTTATTTTAAACAAAAGGCGAAAAGAAGGGCGTTAAGAAAAATAAAGAATAAAATAGAGATCAAGTAAAAATAGATCCACAATGTGTAATTGCATTTAAAAAAAAACATAACATAACATAAATCTAGAGGGTGTTATGGAAATGGATACAACTATTTTAGGGGTGGTAGAACTGGTCAATTTGAGCAACTTTTCGTGATAACTTTTTTCAAAGCGTTTGATAAATCAATAGCGGGTACACGTTTGAGTGTGAAAACTTTGTTGAATTTTGTCTCCTGAATCATGGATTTTTCGCAAAATTTTTATCAAGAAAAGTTGCTCAAAAGTCAAAAAGGTCTCCAGTCATTGTCTTGTGATAGTCGCGGTCGTTATTTTTACTGTCTAGTAGTAAGGCACAGCCGGGTAAAAGTCCTTCCGGCATGTGAACCTTTTACATTCACTTTTTAATTTCACAGACTACCTTTTCAAACCTTTTTCGTTCACTCAACGCCCAATAGAAGCCCTCCCAGTTTGCTATAATCCAAGTTTCATCCAAATAAATAAAGTTAGTCTGAGAAATATAATTTTGGCTACAATCACTTATTTTCATTTTCCTTCACATAGAATCGCATAATTATTAACAATTAAATTTATTTAAATTATATTTTTATCTCCCATAGACAAAAGATCTAAATAAAATATAGTATTCATTGTAAATTTTGATTTGCAATTCTTTTTTGAAAGTGTAATTAATTTTTTTGTGGCGACAAAGTTTCGAAACTTTCCCTTGAAATTTATCTTACTTCCCCTTCTGATATCTGAAAGTTACTGCCTGTGAATAATTCGTATACTTTTAATATCGCAAAATACAGAAAAAAAACGCCACTGTCATAAATATCTCTTGCAACTTTAAATTTTGGTAATTTTGGCCTTTTGTTCCCAAATCCAAACTTTACCTTTTAAAATTCAAAGCCCTTTCCCATTTTTACACAACCCAAGTTTTGACAAAAGTACAAAAAAGCAGTAAAATGTAATTGTGCGTGTCAGCTCCGACGCGTGACTGGAGTTTACTCTTTACTAAATACTGATATTATTTACACTATATACAGGGTGTTATGGAAGTCCTAGCAAAAACTTTAACCACAAATACATAGAACTCGTCAAAAGAAACATTTTTTTCTATCATTAATTTTCGCAAGCGCTCCCTGCCGCAGTTAAGAATAGTTTGACCCATAAAAGTAATACCCGCCTATCGACATTCATTGATTGTGAGGATGCACAAAAATGTTACCTGTTAAACGAACCAAAATAAAAACTGTTTAAATGGAAACATGTACTGACCTATTGGTGCCATAATATGCATAATATGTTGAAGTAGGTTAGTAGTAATAATTTCTCTAGCTTACTTTCTTTAATCACAACAAAAATTAAATACGCTGTACCAGTCAAACGCGGGGGTAAAATATGAGACCCATTTAAATGATCTTATCCACGCATTAATTGAAATTTGAAATGTTTCTCTCTCGTGTGAGTCCACGCCTTAAAAAATTTGGTACCTCATCAATTGTCTGAATAAGCCACTGGCAAGGGACAGTTCTTTTCGAGCGGGGCTCCAACGCAATCTTTGTTCGTGTAATGTACGGTAAACAATAAAAGTTGACACACCGATACGTAAAGCGAGTCCCAATACTCAGATTTGGTAAATTTCAAATCGCACAAATGAACTGTTCTCACAAAAGCACGAGAAGTTAAGAATCGAACAGAGGCGCATAACACAGCACCACACTCAAGTGATGACTAAAATTTACTATCAACGACAAAAAAGTCTCATTCGTTCAAGTTCATGTACTCATGGGCGTTCTTGTGGTAAAATTTTTTGCTAGGATGTCCATGATACCCTGTATTATAACATGTTCCTGAAGAAAAATATTTAAACTCACGCGATGTAGTACAACTTAGAATGCGAGTTGTCTATTCTTTTATCTAATCCTAGAAAATTTCTGGTAAAATAATTGACTTTTAAGAGTGCCATTTTTGAATGTTCGGCCTTAAAACTGAGGATAACTCAAGAACGGCTAGACCTATTTTTACCATCTTTGATATGTTTGATTTGTCTCCGCCCCGAACTATTAAACCATCGGAAAAAATAGATTGGGTCCCCTTGGGACAGGAGGCCCAGGGAACCCCCTTGGTACAGGGCAGCGACATTAACAAAGAACGCCGGCAACCAAAATTTGTCGTACCGGGCTTTAAAAATCAAAACCGATTCTTAAGCTGTAAACTCCAAAAGTTTCACTTCTGTTGACTCCACACACTAATTTTTTGATGTTTGACCAATTTCGATGAATTGGTTTTCGGGGGCTAAAAATTCACGAAAAAAAAAAATATGAAGAAAATTCCTTTTCTCATAGATTTTGTATGGAATCCGTATACAACGCTATGGGCTTGTATGCTAGTTCCGGTAATGCCAGTAGATGGCGCTGTGTGCATTAACCTTTTATAAAAAACTGAATTTAATTCACCTAATAAGTTAACACAACATTTATTGATTCTGAGGCGGTACGAAGTTCTCCGAGTAAATAAAAGACAGAACTCATTTAGGACCAGTAGCTGTCACCGTCTGTGGATAGACTGTCGAACAACTGACTTCTGCAGAAAATTTCACGCAATTCAATCTAATACAGTTTCCTTTTATCATTCTTAGAACCAAGCAATATTATTATGTGTGTTTTACCGTTTTCATATCTAGGGGGAAATAGTTTTGTCAATAAAAATTTAATACATTAGTGTTGCGTTTCCGGATTTATTGGTTTTGTTTTGATCCGTAGATACAATTTATTTCTTGTCTATTTACATTAGACATTTATGTAATAACTTCAGCGGTTGGTATACTGCTTTTCGAGCGTCCCTCCCATAATACCTAAAGATAAGCGCGGCACGATCCCGATTATGATACGATAACGGAATCCAAAATTAATGTATTTTTTGTTTTTAGCAAAGACAAGAAGATGGCACTGATCCAGTTGCCGAGCATGGAGGAGGCCGTGGAGGCCCTGATCAGAATGCACAACTACCAACTGTCGGAGTCGAATCACTTAAGAGTCTCCTTCTCAAAGTCCAGTATATAATGCAAACTCTGAAGCCGATTGCACAGTATTCATTCCATTTACAGCGTCGCATTACGACGTGTAGCTAATATAATTGCAGCGCTTATTTATTAATAGACTGTTCTGGCAGGTTAAGCTTTGATTATATCGACAAATCAGTATGACCTTAGTATTTTTTTAAAGATGTTAGTGTTAAGTTGTATTTTTAAGTATTGTTGAATGAAGAAGTATTTTTTTGATTATATAACATTTACGGTATTACTAGATTTTGTTGTGTTGCGTTCAGTATTGAATGGCTTTAAAACGAGATAACCTAAAGGAAACCATAGGTGATTATTTGTGGATCAAGTCGCCGCGATGTTATTTTTTGTAAGTTTATAGAGAGTGTTAGTGTAAGGGTGGGTTCACGGCGACGGAGCGAGTCACGTGAACCGGCCTAGTAGTATTAATTGGCTAGTATTGTTAGGACGTCGCGGACAAATTAGCGTATCGTAGTTTATAGCCAGTGAATTAGTTTAGGGTAAACCACAGGGTGTAGATGTACCCTAGAGATATGGATGTGTTTCTCCCGTGTAGACCCGAGAAAACGATTCATATTTTCTGTAGCAGGATCTAGCAATCGTGTCCTCTTATTATACTTATATGAATCTCTTTATTTTTTCTAAGACACGCTCGCCAGATCTCGACTCGAGTTTATTATAACGGTATATATTTCTCTCTATTCTATATACTATACACTTGACAATCATAAAATCATACTATATAACAAAAGACGCGTGATCTAAATTTCAGTGTTTGTCTCTTTCATCCAATCAAAATTCGCATTGACGAGGGACATATCGCATGCATGTTGTAATTGCCAAATTTAAAGTCAATATCTACAATACTTGTGACTACTGAACTAAATGTTAACAAAGTTATATTTTTTCATATGTTATGTGCGCACAATACGTCTTTCATAAGCCGCTGCTTTTAGTTTAGTTAATTTTGGGTCGATTTATTACGTCCGCCGCTTTTCACGTTCATTTCGTTCGTATTATTTTCCCTTTTATTATTTTATCATTAGTATGTAACTTACTTATGCATTTACTGTTCTTTTTCTGTTCGATAATTAAACTTTTCTTTGTATTATTCTTTCGTTTTTTTACCAGCGCTTCTTCCAGAACACACAAAGTCGTTTCGGTCGTCGCGTGATAGCGGACCCAGACGAGCTTTCGGCTTTTCTGCGAACGACAACAAAGCATGTTTATACAACCATCTGCGTTGCTGTTGTTCGCAGGAGCATCTCAGTTGTGATTGATATTTATGAGCGTGAACTGGCACACGCCATAATAAGGAACAAACATGGCATCGTGCCTGACCGTGGGATCAACTAAAACAAATCATGAATAAATATCTATTTAACATTCAAACACAATATCGACATAGCAGCATATATCTATCTATCCACATATACTCTACTATTTACATACTTAGATTACTTTTAGAGAACGTAGTGTTAAATTTAGCTTAAACTATGGGCACAATTTGGATTTTTATCAAGTACATCGTATCTTTATCTTTTGCACATCTCATTCGGCATCCGGCACATCTGCTCGGGAAGAATCGGGACCGGATTCTACCGATCGGATGCCGCGACAGTATTAACGAGGACGGCCAGTTTTGGTTTTTATATCTTGAGGTGAACTTAGTTTATAAAACTATATCATGTATTCGATTAATAACTATATCAGACATAATATATTGATTCTGGAAGGTTTAGAATTATTCTTTGTCATTTTACAATAAAACTGTTTAAATATACTGTACATTTATTCAGAGCTCCCTCCCTTCATCGTCGTAGGGCTAGAGTATAGTCACAAAAAGGCAAAATGTTAAGACAATACCTTTGTACAAAACTAGCAGAATTTCCCCCGGCTTAGACCACCAATAAATAATTGCTGTAAATTTTAGACAATACCAGAATTTGGATTTGGGTAACTATTAGGTAGCTGACCCGACAGACGCTGTTCTGTCCAAACTGCAATAAATTTGTTTTTGGACAGATTGCGAAACAACACAAAAGTAAAAACAAATATAATTCAAGGGCCCCCGCTTGGGAACGGCTACCATCTGAACCGCCGGCGCCGTAATACCTACTACTCTCATTGATCATTTATGATACAATTTGCAAAAAAATCATGTCGATCCCTTGCTCTGTGAAAAACAAATCTATCCCACGGGAACAGTACATTTTTCCGGGATCAAGAGCAGCTTATGTGCTATTCCAGACTATACTCTATCTCTGTGCCAAAATTCAACCAGTTCCCTTCAGCAACTTTCGCATTTATAATATTAGTAAGATGAATACTACTTAAGATTTAGGGTTACCTAATCCCAAATGCTCCTGTCTGCTCCTACACACATTTTGGTGTCTGGAGACGTACTATTTACCTTAGTTACTTTTTTATATAAATATCCTTGAGCAAAGTTTGTGGGTATTGCTAGTTGTCCATGTAACACATTGTAAAGGGCTTTAAAGGGAGGGGGAGTCTAGCCAACTCCGTTGAGATCTTCCCGTGAGATGGCAGCGTCCATGACCCGTTAAAATAACCATATTAGGATTTATACGATTTTTGTTAGCGCCACCCAGTGAATGCATGGTGGTATGACTTCTTTCATTAGGGAACAGATAACTAGTATTTTTGTATTTTTCGATGCGTTCCGTACAGTTTAGACAAAAATGTGTTACTTTCTTGAATACAGGCCACAGAAATTACCTATCTGTTGAAGAAATCTCTTTTAGCAACTAATATTATTCCCTTCACATCAAACGAAAAAAAAAGAAGGGAACTAACTTCCATTAACTTAAATTCCACAAACAAATATTTTTTGCATTTTAATAATAACTAGTGGTTGGCCAATGGTCGAAATTCGACCGTAATTAATTAAATTTGTAAGTCTGAACGTTATTTAGGCTTTTTTTTTTTCAAATAGTACACATATGTAACTGTACCCCAGAGCTAAACTGTATTAACTCCACTTTTTTCCAAAAATCGGTTTTATGCACCTATCAATGCAGCTAGTTTTGCTCTTTCGACTGGTTTACAGCACTAACTTCTACTTGAGCAGTTGAGCCGAGCGGATAAAAAAAGCGTGAAAAAATGAAAAAGAAATAGAATGAAGAAAAGTGGTAGTGAGAGCGAGAGAGAAGAAGATTACAAAAGAAAAAGAGATGAAGGACGAGAATCAGGAGAGAGGATTAACCCCTTTAGGAAAAGTAAGAAGTTTCAAAGATCACCAGAGATGCTGAAAAAAATTATAGAGGATGTAGGGGAGATAAAGGAAGAGAATCGGAAGATGAGCCGGGAACTGGAACAGTTGAAAATTATGATGCGTGAAAAGGAAGAAAAATGGGAAAGAGAGAAGATGGAACTAAAAGAAAAAATTGGAGGAGAAAATGGAAGAGCAGGAAAAAAGAGTGAGAAAAAAAATGTAGTAACGGGATTGGACGAAGAGGAATGCGAGATCGAGAAGAAAATGGAAAAATGGATGAAGGTGGAATTAGAGGTAGAAGTAAGTAGAGAGATGTATAAAATAAATGGAGGAAAAATGATTGTGGAGGAACTTGGGAGCTGGGGGGAAAAGCGGAAAGTTATGGAAAATAAAAGAAAACTAAGAGAAAAAAAAAGGAAAGAGAGTATACATTGAAGATGATCTGACAAAGAAGGAAAGAGATATACAGAAGGAATTAAGAGCGATAGCCAAAGAAGAGCGATAAAAAGGATAGCGGGTGAAAGTGGGTTATAAAAAGATATGAATAGAGGGAAAAGGGCTTAGGGGGGTCGAAGGAAAGGTGGAGTTAGATACAGAAATTTTTTGAATAAGAGCACAAGAAAAAGACGACAGGGTAGAAAAGGGAAAACGAATACAAAGAGGAATAAAGGAGAAAGCAAATAAGAATAGTTTTCTGAAACGAAGCGGGAATAAAAAACAAAGAGAATGAATTTTGGGAGTATTTGAGAGAATTTGACGTAGTGGGAATGGTAGAAACGTGGGTGGAAGAAAAGGGGTGGGAAAAATTGGAAAAGAGAATGCCGAAAGAGTTTAAGTGGAAATGTCAATATTCAGAAAGGGAGAGCTAAAGGTGGGATAATAATGGGGGTGAAAGAGAGACTGGAAGGAGAAAATGAACTGAAGCAAAATAACAAAGAGGGATTATGGAAAGAACGGTGAAAAGTAAACAGAGAAAATGGAGAATTGTAACAGTGTACAGCAGAAGTATGAAGGAAACGAAGAGAATAATAGAAGAACGAGTAAAAGAGCAAGAAGAAGGAACTTTGGTGATTTTAATGCAAGAATTGGGGGAAAAGGAAGACGGATAGAAAAGGAACAAGAAACAATAGAAGGAAGATCAATAAAAGATGGAACAGAAAACGCAGAAGGGAGAGTACTGATTAGTTTAGTAGAAGAAAGAGGGTGGAACATACTTAATGGGAACTTCACAGGAGATGAGAAAGGGGAGTACACGTATATTGTATCAAGAGGGGAGACAGTTATTGACTATGTTATGGTAAATGAAGAAGCATGGTATGAAATAGAGAAATTCAAGGTGGGAGAAAGAATGGAGTCGGGCCATATGCCTTTAGAAGTGAAGACAAAAGGAAGAGAGAAAGATTGAGAAAGTGTGAATGAGTTGAGAAGAAAAGTTGTGAAGAATATTTGGACGGAAGAAGGAAAAGAAAATTATAGAGCAAGACTCAGGGAGGCAAAATACGAAGAAACAGAAATAAACGAAAAGGTGAGGGAACTGAGAAACGCAACAGGAAAAAAAGAGATAGAGATAAGAGAGAAGATGGGGCTGTGGAAGAACGAGTGGTGGGATAAAGAATGCAGGAAGCAAGAAGGAAACTAATAAATTGGAAAAAAGAAAAAGCAACCAAGGAAGAGTACGCAAGAGGTACAATTTAGTATGCAAAGAGAAGAAGCAAAAGAAACGTATGGAAGAAGAGCTAAAGATGAAGGGTATAAAGACGGAAGAAGAGGTATGGAGATACATAAATAAGGAAAGAAAGAAAAAGAGAGAGAGAGAGAGAGTGAGTGATGGAATTACTATGGAGGATTGGAGAGAGTACTTCAGTGAGCTGCTGGGGGGTGATGAAAAAAGACAAGAAAAGGAAAAGAGACAACAAAGAGTGGAAGAAATAGAAGAGATAACAAGAGAAGAACTAGAGCAACAACTAAGAAAACTGAAAAGAAAAAAGACACCGGGGAGGGATGGTATACAGAATGAAGCGTGGATATATGGAACGGAAAGGGAAGTTGACAGGTTGTTAGAGATAATGAATGGAGTGTGGAAGGGAGAGGGATTCCCCCAAGAGTGGAAGGAGGGGATAATATGCCCCATATATAAGAAATGAGAAAAGAATACAGTCAGTAATTATAGGGGGATCACTCTCCTAAATACAGCATATAAGGTATACGCGAATAGCATGTAAGCATCATATAAGAAATGCCAAAGTACCTAGGAAGAGAGAGTAGAAAAGAGAAAGTGATAATAGCAAGATTTTGATGTGGAAATCAGGAGAGAGAGAATAAATATTGGAGTGAGGATAATAATAGAGTATGCAGGATGTTTGAGATGAGAGGGAGAGATGAGAGTAGAGAAGAAATTTTGAATGAGGACGGAAGCGGGATCGAATGGATGAGGAAGGTTGAGTGGAGAAGAGGGACAATAAGTGCGAAGGGATAAAAGCTATTGTGTTGAATTATTGATTTATTTAGTTTTATGTATTATATTATATTTTATTTGAGTTATGGGAAATGTATCGGATACTTTATAAACCTGTAAAGGTAATAAATATACATACTACTACACTAACTTCTACTTAATTCATTGTTTACCCGACAGTCGAAGGGTAAAGACGTGATCGCGCAGGCAGTGCGAAGGTAGTGTTTTTTTTTAGGGGGGGGGGGGGGCGAACCTCCTCGGCCAGGCGTTCTTCATAACTTCGGCATAACTTCGAGGGGGAAGTCTGACTTGCCTTTCGGCTCCTTCCGTGGTCATTGTCGCGTCTTAGCGGACGGATTCTTGCTTCTGCGGCACCGTTCTCTCCGCGGTAACCCCCTCCGCGGACCTGATCAGTCCTTCGTGGGCAGACCCCATCGATCCATCGCGGCCGCCGGTGCCGGCCTGTCTTCTCGTCGTGCCGCGTCCCGGGCGTGCTCGATCTCTGTGCCGTCAGGCGAACTCCCTCCTCCCCGGAGAACGTGTTCCGGCTGTTTTCTTCGGCACCAAGCGCATCAACCGGCGGACCATGAATCACGGTCCATTCCGGCCCGCATCTTCCGCCTCCATTTATCCTTTTTTCTGGTCGTTCTCCTTCCCTTGGAGGATGTTCTCGACCATGCAGAGAATCTCGTTCCAGCTCTCTTCTGACCGAGTCATGATTTCCACCATGTTCTCCGGCTTGAGAACTTCCCCGTCTCCGGACAGCATCTGTGTTCTCAGTCGCTGCCGCTCCCACCTTCCGCAATGGAATACGGTGTGTTCCGCCGTGTCTTCCGCTCCGCAGCCCTGTGCATCCTGTGCAGGTAAGATCGAAAATCTCCGTGGCCCGAAAGCACCTGGGTAAGGCGGTACGTCACCTGTCTTTACAATCTTGCTCGTAGACGCAGCCATCTGCCGACGTTTGCTATCAGCCAGTCCACCTTCCTTTCGAGCTTCCCTCTTGGGGCTCTTTCCTTCTCTGATTTCATGACCTTCTCCCATCCGCAGGTCTAATGGCACGACCCCCGCAATCACGAGGGCCGCGTCCGTCGACACTGTCCGGTATCCCGATATGATCCTCAACTTAAGGACTGATCCTCAATGCAGTCTTCCGCTGCACGCTGAGTATCATGTTCCGGTTCTTTTTGATCTTCAGGGCTGTCAGTCCCATACTGATGACGCTTATAGCATGATCGAATTTGGCACCTCTTCCAGCAGGCGTCTTTTCGCCTCAGTGGGTCCTCTCACATTCGGCATAAGCCTTCCTAACTTGGCCGTCAGTGCTTCTGCCTTGGCCGTCACTTTCTCTACCTGTTGAACGAAAGACATTCTTTGGTCTATGTCCACTCCGAGGTATCTCACCACCTTTTGAGGTTTGAGGTCGACTCCCTTGACTCGGAAGATGACAGCAACAGGACGGATTCCATCTTTTCAGGGGCCATGCTGAGGCCTCTGCTCTCCATCCAGGTTCCGATCTATCGGATTGCCTTGTTCACCATCTGCACAAGGTGACGAAGATGTCTCCTCGCCACCAGAAGCACCAGATAATTGGCGTACGCCACTGTCCTTGCCCCTGGGGGCAGTCGAAGGCGGAGCACCCCATCATACACAATGTTCCACAAAGAGGGCATCCATGATGTGCCTCCATCCCGCAGTGTTAAAGGCGTTCCTTACGTCGAATGTGACCAGAGCGCACCAATGTTTCCATCCTGGCCATCTCCATCACTGCCGCAATAGCGTCCATGGTTGAGCGTCAATGCCTAAACCCAAATTGGGAGTCGCTGAGCCCGCCCTTTTCTGCCATTTCTTCATTGGACAGCCGAAGAATCAGCTGCTCGTATAGTTTGGCTGCAACACTAAGGAGGCACAAGGGACGGTAGTCCTTTGGTGTTGTTCCTTCCTTCCCTGGCTTCTTCAAAAGAACAAGTCTTGTTTCTTTCCACTCTCACGAAACAGGCTGCGAAGGTACAAGCAGCCCGCCCCGTCGACTGCGATCACTCTGACTGCCTCTACCGGGATGTTGTCAGGGCCTGGTGCCTTGCCGGGCCACAACTTGCGGGCAGCTTCTTTAACTGCTTCGATTTCGAAATCTTTTGCGCCGGCTATGTCGCCGTCGTGGATGTTCCACTCTGTCACGGGATGCCTTCGCGACTTGTGACTTGAACTGCGGTGTCAACGGAACATTTGCTCCACCGTCGTCGATCTTTAGTTTATGTGTCACTATCTTGTAACACAGTCCGAAAGGGCCGTTCTGTCCTTCCTCGACCAATTCCTTTCACTTGGCCTCTTTGGCCTTTGGTGGTCTTCCACTTGGTCCCTAAGAGTCTTCTTACTGGACCTGTATCCTTCCTCCTCCTCAGCAATCACTGTGGCGTTCCCATCTCAATTTCGTCATTCCACCAGTACGCCGGTTTTCGTCCCGAGGTCCTGCCTTGTAGACGCCTTCTCCTGGGAAACACGCTGTCACATGCCGCCGTCAGAGCCTGCGTCAACTCGAGACTGCCAGTCCGCGAACGAGCTGCAGCCTCTCTCTCAAAACTAAGAACGAGGGCCTCCACCCTTGTTCTTATCACTTTCCACCCGGCACCCGTCCCCCCGGGCACGGCCCAGAACCGTGAAGGTCAGGTACCTGTGATTACTAAGGGACTCTTCCTCGTCGAGGACCTCCCATCTTGTCAACCTGCCTGCAACAGAGGCAGAAGTTAGCGTCAAGTCAATAAAGGAAGAATATACTCCTCTCATTAACGTCGGTTTCTCTCCGTCGTTGTGGACAACTAGTCCCAGCGATGCCACAAACTGCGACACGGCCCATTGGTGCGACTTGGCATTGAAGTCCCCGGCAATGATACACGGCTTCGTCTGACCCCGTACGCTGTGGACCATTCGGTCCAAGGCTGCCTCCAGCTCCTCAAATTCTGCATTCGGGGACATGTAACAGCTGTACACCGTCCACTCATCGAATTGCATCCACACGAAACCCACATCTCTGCCTTAGGCACTGGGGGTGAAGGCTCCGATCCATGTACCACCTCTTGCTACCTGCAACTCTTACATTGGGTTCACTCACTAGGGCTACATCCCAACTCCTCTCTCCGCAGTGCACCTCCATTAAGTCATGAGTTTCCCTGCACCTATTGGAGTTCACCTGAACAAACTTCACGGCGGCTTCTCATCTCCCCCGCGCCGCTGCTTCTTGCGGGTCGCTGCGCATGCCACAACTCTTCCTTTATGTCCAGGAACCTGCGGCCCATCTTCGCCGCATTTTCGGCACAACTGACTGCGGTCCGTTCCCTTGCACTCTCTGGCTCGGTGGCCGGACTTCCAGCACTTGTAACAGACCGATCTGGATGCGTCCTCTGGCGAGGAGTGGTACTGCCGCCTTCTTGGGGGCCTTGATCGTGGCCCCGATCTTCGCGGTTAGTTTGTCTCCAATTTCTTGAGCGTTCTGCTCGCCCTTCTCCATTACCAACAGGAGATCTCCATCCTTGGTTTTCCTTGCATTGCTAATATTGCATTCTACTTCCTTCAAACCTGCTCGGACCGCCTTGACAAGGTCCGCGTAGGTCGTTTTTTCTTTCTTCATAACAAGTGCCGTTCCCTTGTTCTGTCTGTTTCGTTTCGGAGGATGCGGAGTGGCCCTGGCCTCGCTCTTCCCCTCCGTTTTGCCTTCTCTTGACACTGGCACGCATAGCGTCGTCTCCTCTGAACAAGTATTCTAGCATCTTCCTCAGATACGTGTCCTCTCTCACCACATCGCTCGCCACTGCGAGCTTCCCTTTGCCGGATTGCCTCACGCGCTCCCTGAGCTGCATGGGAGAACCATACGTCTTCTCCCATACCCTGTCATTTTCTACATTGTTACCTGTTAACTACGTAAGTGTTACTACCGTATTTACTGGTCTCACCGTCCTCCAGCTCAAGCGCTACTTCCCTTTGGATGGTAATGATGTCATGTCGCATTCCCTCCACGCTGCCGATTCGCTCTCAATACTCCGGGTGTCGAAAGTGGAAAAGCTTCATCAGAGGTCCCACCTCTTCCTTCTTGCTCGACCTGATAACAGCCAGGTCCAAGTCTTCAGGCGCCCCGAAAGGACTGGCCGTCAGAATTTTTGTCCTCTGGAATGCCCCTTGGTTCCATTCCAGTACCGGAACTCGCTTGAAATCTTCAAAAGATTCAACTGTATCAAACTCTACTGAGACATCACTCGCCTTTGTTACGTGGTTCGTCTCTTCCTCTTGCTCGGCCGCAAGGTCACATTGGACACTTGCCTCCTTGCTTCATCGGGCTGCACCCCACGGTTACAGTGTCCTGTTGCCACTGCACCTCCTTCTTTTCCGTGGACACCTCCGGTGCCATGATTCTCGTTCTCTTGTCCTGTGTCCAGGATAACAACAGTCGTTCCTGCCGTGCCTCCAGCTCGGTGACCCCGGCATGAACTTCATTGGCGTAGCTCTGATCTCAGCGAAGGTAGTGTCTGTTTGCTTGTGCAGTGCAGTGATGGCGGGAGGGTCGAAGCGACCCAGCCCGTCCCCGAACTCTTCCCGGGAAGGAACCCCCTGACCATGGGTTGCCCTCAAACTCAGCCGGAGGTCCCCTCTCTGGCTCTAGAAAAAAGAAGAACCCAAAATTCCCCCCTTCTTTCGAGGACCTCCATGATCGGCGGGAAATGCCGGCCCTGGGCGTCACCACCAGGTCGATGAGGAGAGCCGTGGAGTCCAACAGGTCAGCCCCTGCCAGAGTTTCTGATGACAACTCCAGGGAAGCCAGCCTTTCGCGGTCTCCCGCGTCCACCACAGAGCCGCAGCAACTTCCAAAATTCAAAATAACCTTGTTCCACGAAAGCGCTGGCCAACGCCTTGAAAGCCTTGACCATCAAGGTGGCGTCCGTGAACATCTATAGGGATAACTCCGCCACTTTCTCCACCACCGTGGCTCCCTCCCCCCAACATCTACAAATGTTTAGGGACCAACTTGGTTCGCCCGAGTCCAAGGTGACAACTCTAACCCCTAAAAATCGGCGTCAGCCGCAAATCCACAAACCCTCGCCATCATTCTCGTGTGTGGTGCGTGATGTCCAGGAGGCGTGCCGTGAGGCGGGACTCCACATCGAGCGCGCCTAGAAGATCACCTCCAGAGCCACCGATCAGCCTACTCGCCTCTTTAGGCTGATCACAAAGGACCAAAAAACGTTGGATTCGCTCCTCCGACGTGGTCTACTTCTTTTTCACAAAGTCCGACGCTGCGCAGCGTCCAAAATCCCGTCCCCAAATCCAGCAGTATGTGCTGGCTGTCAAGCAGTTGGTCATACTCAAGAGAATTGCCCTTCAAAGGCAATTAAATGCCCCAAATGTGGCGGATCCCACCGCCTTTCTAATTATCGCAGCGGAGGTCAATTGTTCCGGCCACCATCTGGCCATTTCTCTGAAATGCCCCAAGAGGCAACTCCTTGTTGCTGACGGCCAAGAAACCGAAAGATTGGTCAGTCTTGACCAACCCGTTCCCTCCCCGTCTCATCCCAACGATGCCCTGCATGCGGATACTTTTATCCGCATGTTCTCAACCGTCCTTCTCAACTCCTCAATGGAGAGGAGGACGACCATCAGGGACCAAATCAAGACCTGGTCTCGCAGGTTCTTGCACAGGGAAGTTGAATTGAGCTTCTCTGGCAACAGCATGCACATCTCAGTGCAGGGCAATGGCTAATGGTGGTAAGATTGGCCACTGTAAACTGCTGCGGCATCCGCCGCAAAAAGTCAGCCGTCGACAACTTCCTTCAATCAGACGGAATATCCGTCCTCTCTCTAACCGAGGTCAAGGCGGCGAAACTCCCCAATTTTCGTGGCTACAATGTCCTGCACAAAATTTCAGGCTCCGACCTTGGTCCCAATTATAGAGGGGGGGTCGCCCTTCTAATCAGAAACAATCTGGGCACAACTTCCGCCAGAATTTCGCAGCACTGAGTGCGAGGAGGCGAGTGTCCAATGTGACCTTGCGGCCGAGCAAGAAGATGAGACGAACTACGTAACAAAGGCAAATGATGTCTCAGTGGAGTTTGATACAGTTAAATCTTTTGAAGATTTCATGCGAGTTACGGTACTGGAATGGAACCAAGGGGCATTCCAGACGACAATAATTCTGGCGGTCAGTCCTTTCGGGGCGCCTGAAGACTTGGACCTGGCTGTTATCAGGTCGAGCAAGAAGAAGAGGTGGGACCTCTGATGAGGCTTTTCCACTTTCGACAACCGGAGTATTGAGAGCGAATCGGCAACTTGGAGGGAATGCCACATGACGTCATTACCATCCGCAGGGAAGTAGCGCTTGAGCTGGAGGACGGTGAGACCAGTAAATACGGTAGTAACACTTACGTAGTTACAGGTGACAATGAAGAAAATGGCAAAGGGCCACTGGAGAAGACGTATGGGCTCAGGGAGCGCGTGAGGCAATTCGGCAGAGGGAAGCTCGCAGTGGCGAGCGATGTGGTGAGAGAGGACACGTATCTGAGGAAGATGCTAGAATACGTGTTCAGAGGAGATGACGTGGAGGTGACGCTATGGGTGCCAGTGTCAAGGGAAGGCAAGACGGAGGGGAAGAGCGAGGCCAGGTCCACGCCAGGCCCACGAGCAGGTTTGAAGGAAGTAGAATGCAATATTAGCAGTGCAAGAAAAACCAAGGATGGAGATCTGCTTTTGGTAATGGAGAAGGGCGAGCAGAATGCCCAGGAGATTGGAGACAAACTAACCGCGAAGATCGGGGGGTTGCACGTGAAGATTTCGACCAGAGGAGAGGTCCCTACCCTCAAAGACCTCGACGCCGGGGAGCGTACGGAGGCAGCAAGGCGGCCACGATCAAGGCCCCTAAGAAGGCGGCGGAGCCACTCCAAGTCACGTCTCAGTTGGGAATTTCTGAACTATGTCGCCTAATTTCAAAATTAAATTATTCTAGGAGACTTCAATTCGAGACATACTGACTTTGGAGACACAGCGTCGAATCCAAATGGCCAAATTCTCAACAATGTAATACAGTGCTTGCCACTCTTCCGAATTCCAGTCCAACTCTCATTAATCACCAAGGTTCTTCCATTATTGATCATATTCTAATTCACAATTCGATGACTAACCGTTTCGGAGAAAGTTCTAAAATCGGTACAATTACTTCCGATCATCCACCGATCTTGGATTTTGAGAATGCATCAGTCGGCGGCTGCCTCAAACACCTATCAACACACAGACACAGACGCCGAACACCTATCCAACATCATTTATTCCTCTTTTATCGACAACACTCCGGAGAGGGTCATTGACATTCATCGAAAGATCCTTCCCTCAGAAATCGTGGCAAATATCAGACTAAAGAGGATGGTGTATCGTGAGTACGTGCGTACCCACGATCCACAGACGAAAACAGAGTGAAACAATTCAAAATTTGGACCGGTCAAAAATCGGCTCTTTGTCATCCGTTGAAGGTCGGAAACGCCTTCTTTGTGACGAACAATAGAAAAGACGACCGCGTTCGCAGAGCTTCAAAGAAAGCTTCAAAATTCCACCGGAACAAAGTCGAAGAGTTCCGCGAAGTTCAGAAGACGGCAGAGAAGGCAAATCCGATCAAACCTAACAGCAACAAGATCCAGGTGGAGGGAACCAACTTCTCGAACCTATCACCGTAGCGGAAGTCAGAACCAAGATCCTGCATCAGAAAAGCAAGAAGATCAACAACACAACGCTGAAGAATTTGCTGGATGACGCTATGGAGGCCATTTGCACAGTTTTCAACAGCTGCCTGGCCGCCTCGTATTTCCCCACTGTATGGAAAACAGGCGTCGCCGTGGCAATTCCCAAACCCGGCAAACCTCCAGAAAACCCCAACTCCTATCGCTCCATAACACTCTTCAGCTCATTAGGTAAACTATTCGAAAGAATTATCACCGAAACGCTAAAATACGTTTGCGAAGCTGATATTATTTTTCCTGAAACTCAGTTTCAAGCCAATTGAACCATCTTCGACCCCATAGGTCAGTTCTAAACTCTGACCAGTGTATTCTCTGTGTTTTTTTAGACATCGACAAGGCATTTGATAGGGTTTGGCACACCGGGCTGCGTTTCCCCGACAAGTTCGTCGCCCTCGACGACTCGTTCCTCACGAATTGGACCGTCCAAGTGAGTCCGACCCCATTGACATAAGAGCTGGAGTCCCCCAAGGATCGGTCCTTTCGCCGTTGCTCTTCTTGATCTACTGCCACGACATCCCAGCGGTGGTCAACGACACGACCAAAACCTTTCAATTCGCCGATGACACGGCCCCTTGGACGGGACATCGAAGAGTGGGCGTCCAAGTGGCCAATCAAGCCGAACCCGGAGAAATCTAACGTCGTCCTTTTTTGGCACGGAAAACAGCACGCGTGTGACACTCTGCGGGAATCAAATCCCTTTCAAAGATTCTGTTCGATATCTGTGGGTGGAATTCCACAAGTCAGGTACACTTCAACCTGACTTGAAAGATACTCTCACAAAGGTGAGAAAGGTCTATAATTTCAAAGTTGCGGGGAGGTATAAGTATATAACGAGTGAGCAACAAAATTCGTGATCGTAGGAGGGTCTGAATCCAATATTTTGAGTCGATTCTTGATCGATACGATTGTGTTAAAAGTCATCGAGCTGTCAAATCTGATTCAAATTTGTGACAGTCAGAGAAAATAGGTTAAAAGTAAAGTAAAAGAACCGATGTACGTTTAGCCAACTGCGATCACGAATTTTGTTGCTCACTAGACCCCTATTCGACTTCAAAGCTCCAATCTTTCACGACACCACCTTCAACAAGTAATGTCATGCGAAAGAAAAATTTTGAAAAAAATCTTTCAACTTGATTTTCGTTACCCCAGCCGACTCTTGCCCCAGGTGACGAAAACTCCTCCGATCTTGGAACGTCTGACCAAACTCCAAGCCAAAAAAAAAAACAGGTTCCCAGAAGTCAGCAATAAACATCCATCCAAGATAACATCATTCCAATATCCCATCCTATCAATGACCGCAACATGACACTCTTCTCTTCCTTTCCTCACTCCAGCCAGCGTAGAAACCTGCTCTGCTTTTTTTGTTTTTGTTTTGTTTTAGTTCAGACCAGACACTCGAGAAAAGAGAGGCGCCACCGGAAGCAGGTCACAAAAAACAACGGAACAAGGCAAACAGGTCAAAACGTTCCATACCCTAATGTTCCACATCTTCTCTCTTTTATTTTCTTATCGCTTTTCTCTCACTCACCCTTCAATCTGCCCCCCCTCTCGCTTTCACCTTCTCACTCTCTCTCAACTTAACACTTCTACCAAATTTCAACAGTTTTCTTCAACTTACGCGATTCAACAAAATTGTACTGTCGGTTCACTTTTGTAGGATGGACAAGGACTCCGGGATCAGTCAAGGGACTCACGATCAGGCGTGGAAATCTTGAAACGGCGCCTCCCGGACCCAAAACCACCTGCATCAGAGAACGGCAGCAAGAATCGTGACGTGCCCAAGACGACGATCTTAGTACTGGTTTTCTGCGGTTCCCAGTTCTGTTCAGTTCTCTACACGAATGTGAGATCATGTTCAAGGCCGCAGCCGTGTGTGGGCACACAAACACATACCACCTTGTGATTGTAAATTGTCGGCAATAAACCTTCTTGTCTGTCTGTCTACTTAATATAGTGTCCAAGTCGCGGAGAATCTAAAATTAGAAGTTATCAAATGATTAACGGAAATTAAAATCTTTAAACTGCTCTTCTGTTAAATTTCATTTTTCGACTTAATACAGATAAGCTCTGGGGTACATCATTGCATATAATTTTTTTGTATTTTGTTTATTATGTCAGCTGCGAGCGTGTACAAATACGTCATTAACATGTGTTCTTTGCCCTGAATCGCTGCAATACTTATGAAAAAGGAACATCTGAAATCACACAGCTCGAAACTCATTTAGTGCTCTGTGCGACTATTTGACCACAAACTATTTATTATTTAACACATAACACATAATTATTACATTATATAGATGTTAGCTTTCTGCTCTCCTTCTCCATATAAATTTTAACTATGCTAAATCTCACTCCTCCGTGCGCGCAATATGGTTAAAAAGAGGTACAAAAGTTTCTCTTCGCGTATTAATATACTGTCGCAGGAACAAGGTTTCCACCAGGTCACGGATGGGGTCCGCGACTCCTCGGTGGAAGAAACGTTGCCGGAGACATCGACCGACGTCGATGAAGGTGCTGTGCGCCTCGACGTAGTGGTCCACCGGACCAGTAGGGTTTTGGGGTCGACGATTTGTCAAGAAGACATCAGTTTGTGTTTTTCTGTGCTTTTATTCAAACACCTCTTTCGAGGGCTGAATAGAACTTACTTCCAACCAGAAAGTGGCATGCCTTTATACCTGCGACGGGGTAAAACCCGATCGCAGGTGGCGTCCTGCAGTCTATTCTTACTTAAAACTTAAAACGCTTTTTATCGCGAGAGCGCGGAAGTGGGAGGGCCATGCGGTAGACAGTATAAAGGTAAACCTTCAGCGGCTGGCGCCATTTACTGCTCGACTTCCGACACTATCGCACGCTCGCTCCCTGTTGCAACCTGATGACTTCGTCTGGTGGTGGGACGATCTCCAGGTGCTCCGGGAGGTCGGTGAAGTCGGCTGGCGGCGGCGGAATGACAAACAGGTCCAGCACCTCGTCCACGGACATGTTTTCGAGGTAATCCCGCGGCTCGGTAGCGGTCGGCCAGATATCGCACAGCTCCTGCTGCGGATTCTGGGCGGCGGCGACTTCCTCCGGTTTCGGAGCGATCGGGGTGTCGAATTCGGTAGTGGCCGCTGCTGATGGTAATGCGGCGGCTTCGGGGACTCCGGGTACCTGGTACTCGCTACCGGGGGCTACAGGGAGATAGGTCTCCACCTGCGAAGCAGACTTCTTTGACCTGCGGTTCTGCCGCTTCTTCTTGCGCTTCTTGGTGGCGCCGCGGCCGACTCCTGGTTCGGCCGTCATGGCGCCGCAGAACTCTTGCTGCCGTGGTTTGCTTCCTCGGCGCAGGTCACGGTCGGAAACCTCTTCGTTGGGCGACCCATCCTCGTTGTAGAGGTAGCCCATATCTCCGTTGTAGTACAGCGGGTTCGGCTAATGCCAGCGGGCGTCGATGGGGGCGATGGAGGTCGCGTAGTCCTCGCGGCGTAGTTCCGGGTCGCGATTGCTTCTCCATCCGTCCATCAACTCCAGCTCGCGCTCGCTGAATTTCTGAACCAGACATCCGTCGCTGTCGTACTCGTACTCGTCTGGGTACTCGTAGAGGTCACAGTGGCTTCTCGGAGCGTCTTCTGGGTATCTGAATCCATCCCAGCGGCAAGCTGGTGTATCCCTGGGAGCGTGGCCTCTATCGCTGTACTCTGTCGCCATTGAACATAGCGACTCGACGTGGTGTTGTGGGTAGCCGTCCTCGTCGTACTCGCCCCTGTACGCCCTCCTGAGCACGTCGTACAGTTTCTCGACGTCCCCTCGATCCTCCAGGTGTCGTCTGACCCTCCCGGGGACGCTTTCGATCGATTGGAGGAGGTGGGTGATGATCGCTCTGTGGACCCCTTTGTCGTCACCTTCCCGGCGGATGTAGCCGCTGACGTTTTCGCTGACGTCCTCGATGAAGTTCTCCGGGTAGTTGCCGAAGTACAAATATGGGACGTAAAAGTTCATGAAGTAGTCTGGAGCGACGGTATCGTCCTCCAGGTCCTCGTAGATGTACTCCTGCTCCGGGTCTTCTTCCAGGACCCCCTGCAAGTGCTGGAATTCATCCTCCGGCTCCATGGTGGGCAGGATGACGTCTGGCGCCTCGTCAGGGGCGGTTACATATGTCCGGGAGTTCATGATCACCTCCTTCAGGGCGGCCATTTGGGTTGCAATCTGCAGGAGCGTTGTTTCCACCCTCTCCATGGTCGAGTGATCGGAGTGTTGCTGATGTCTTCTGTTGTCGTTTGGTCGCCCCCTACTGGTTGGTGTGGGCGGTCCTCCGTCGTAGCTTGTGCACCAGGTTGGTGCTGACTTCCTTCTCTCGACGCGGTTTTTAGTTTGGGGTTCCCCCAGGTGCCATTCTGGAGAAGTGCCCCACGTTGGGCGCCACGTGTCGCAGGAACAAGGTTTCCACCAGGTCACGGATGGGGTCCGCGACTCCTCGGTGGAAGAAACGTTGCCGGAGACATCGATCGACGTCGATGAAGGTTGTTGGTGAGAGCGGATGCTCGACCTGGTACTGTGCGCCTCGACGTAGTGGTCCACCGGACCAGTAGGGTTTTGGGGTCGACGATTTGTCAAGAAGACATCAGTTTGTGTTTTTCTGTGCTTTTATTCAAACACCTCTTTCGAGGGCTGAATAGAACTTACTTCCAACCAGAAAGTGGCATGCCTTTATACCTGCGACGGGGTAAAACCCGATCGCAGGTGGCGTCCTGCTTTCTGATTGGCTGCAGTCTATTCTTAGTTAAAACTTACATTAAATGAACTTAAATCTACTTAAAACTAAACTTAAACTATAGCGCGAGCGCTAAACTATACTATTACATTACTTATAACTAACCACTCGCGACTCAAAGCGTAAAAAACGCTTTATCGCGAGAGCGCGGAAGTGGGAGGGCCAACCGGTAGACAGTATAAAGGTAAACCTTCAGCAGCTGGCGCCATTTACCGCTCGACTTCCGCCACTATCGCACGCTCGCTCACTGTTGCAACCTCATGCTATGCCGCAACAGAAAGCGTGGTGTTTAAATCTAAACTTATTTAACTAATGCTAAAACTTAAAATTAAACACTACACTAACGAGAATCCGGTCGCGAATTCACTCCATACAACAATACAAAGTATGGAATAAAATTCATTATATGTTTATCTTTATGTGTTAACAATATTCCTCGGACAGGTCAATTTTTATCTTATTCTTAAGGGGCGCGGTTTTTACCCCGCTGCACTGAAGCTTAAGCTTATTGTGCCCCACTTAGTTGCTTTACTCCTTAAGGCCTGTGCTGTTAATGAACTTCAGCACGAGATCTATAGGCATATGTTTTATGTCGTAGGGTTCAGCATACGTCATCCCGCAATGTCGAAATGTCTCAAGCGCTGGACACTCACACATTATAAGTAGTGTTTCGTTCTCCTCAAGACACATCCTGCAATCAGGGGAAATTCCTTGAACATCCGCGACTGCATCTGTCCAGGAACGTCAGTTAAATGGGCGTGGTGTTCACTGTTGATATAGCCCTGAGTCACCCTTTTTGCGGCCTCATGTGGGCTTTTGGCCTATCGCAGGTCTTTTCGGCTCTTTGGTTTCCTTCAAATCCCTCATGTCCCGGCCCCCATTGTATTCCGCCAGTTTCACCAGCAATTCGAGACTTTCTTTCACCACTCTGCGCGTCTCTCTCTCTCTCTCTACTTCGACATCCGCCTGTTTGCACAGCCCCTCTTCACTATCTCCCCGGAACAAAAATGTCAATTGCAGTAATTTCTGCCTATAACACGGTTCCCAGGAATCCAGGTTAATAGTCATGTCATCTCCTGGTGTATCTCCAGCCATCCCTGATGGATCCATTGTTACTCCTCAGTTTCCGAGTATCGACCCTCACTTCCCTTCCCGGCATGATTACCTCAAAGGGTTTACGAAAGTGACATTCGGTCCTTAGTAAGCAATCGTTTTTTCCATAGATAAAAAGCACTTTCAGTTTTTCCTGAATTTTCCGAAAATTTTCTTTCATGTAAACCTTGTCCTGACAATAACGAACAACAAAAAAAAAACACGCCCAAATCGGTAGACCCGTTCTTAAGTAGTAATGATCTTTTATACATGCGGCTAGCTGGTACCCGGCGCGCGTTGCTACGCCCAAAAAAATCAAGTAAAACATCTCACTCGGCTTGACCGGTGCAACGAACGGGTAAACCACGATGGGTAAACACTGAACCGATCCGGGTGGCATTACGCTCATGTTACACACTTCTCTTGACGAATATTATTTGATTTGTGGTAAAAATTTCATATCTATCCGTTGACCGGTGTAGGAGCCTATTCGGAACATAGAAACAGCCAAACGTTTTTTTTTTTTAGTGAACAGTATTTGGGAATCTGTATTTTATTTAATTTTGTTCCTTATTATCCTAGAGCAGTCGGGTGAACAATATTTTTGGTTTTCCCATTTGGCGAATACATAAATAAGTTTTTCGGTGTTCCCTCTCTGTAATAAGCAACATACAGGTGTCCCAAATAAAATTTATAAATTTGTACCCCCCAACAATTCCAATTTCGAAAGACTCATAAGAAACCGTTCGAAAAGGTCAATTTTGTTATCAAGGGGGACCAAATTGTACCAAACTTTCATGTCTTAGATCTCGCCCCTTTAGCCAGGGGAGCCACCCCCTTAAAAAATGTAAATAGCACGGGGGGTCGTGTGATACATTATTTTAAAGCTTAATCAATTCTCTATCCAAACCTAATTTTATCGATTCGTTTCTACAAAAAAAAAAGCACAAGAATTTGTTATTTTCCAAATCTACATAAAATACTCTTGATTTCAATAAAAAATATATTCCAATCTTGCGTTTACAATATTTTATCGGACATTTTAAATATTTCATTCTACAAACCGCATTAAAATATGGAGCATTTTATTCCTACCCATTAAAAAATACTATTGGTCCCCGATGTTCGACTGGCCCATACGTTTTATTCAAAAGATAAAACTGAAATAATAAATAAAGAAATAATTCATAAACATCTTTTAAAAGGACACAGGCATATTATGGAAGTTTATTGTGTGCATTCAGGAAACAAAAAAAGAAAGATGATGAGCAATTTTCAAATTCTTCTTCTAATCCCGAGAGACTGGGAATACCTCGTAAGAAGTTGCAGAGACAAAAATTCCATGAAAGTTTGGTCAATGCCAAACGCTGAACTTTTAAATGTTAAAGTTCTGAATAATTCTTCCTAGTGTCTTCCTAAAAAAAACGCAGGCGATTTATTTTATATTTCAAAAGTTGTATGGCAACAAGTAAAATCAACGTATCCTGGTATCTTGCTCTACAAAACATCCTTTTTAGGCAATGATTACGAAAAAGGTTATTTCACGACCTCTTTTGGATCCAATCTAATTTTTTGGGACTGGCCTGTCAGAATTTGACAGATGTGTACGAAAAGTAAAATTTTAAGGCTCCAAAAAAGGCCATACAAACACCTTTTTGGTAATCATCGCCTAAAAAGAAAATTATGACCAAATTTTTGAATTCTTTTGTGATCATCACCTAAAAAACGTCGTGTGCACTCTCGCCCAAAAGTGCTTTTTTGGCCTCATCTGAATTATGTCCTCGGCTAACATTTCGGTCACAAACAACAGATGCGTCCAAGAAAGATAACTTTTACGGCCTCGGTACACAAATTACTATTAATGATCCAAATTTTAAAGAACAAGAAAAAATCTTGTTATGCCGAAAGAGCTGGCACCTATTAGAAATACTTTGCAACCGATTAACACTACAAAATATAAAAATCTTCAAGAGATGCTGCACTGGATACCTCAAGAGTTTTACCATTTCTATAGATCTATCCCACATAATACTGTAGACATTCCTTTGGAGCTATAAGAAAATGATGAAAATTAAAGTTTTTGTTACATGTCGCAATTTTT
The DNA here is from genome assembly GCA_963583935.1 of Diaperis boleti. Lineage (NCBI taxonomy): Eukaryota > Metazoa > Arthropoda > Insecta > Coleoptera > Tenebrionidae > Diaperis > Diaperis boleti. Next base: position 15,500,773 of record OY757242.1, read on the forward strand.
TTGTACTTTATTTTGTTGTTTCTTGTTATTAATAATGTTCTCTTAAAAATAAGTAATTTCAAAAACTTCAAAAATTGACATACATCACATAACATCTAATGATGACGTGACTCTCTACTAAGAAGAATCAAGAGTTTACTTACTTAGATCGATATGCTTCTTAAGCATTGTGTTTAAGAGAACCAAGTCCCCTTCAATATCTGAGACTTAAGAGGCATAAGGAACCAATTATTGTAATTAATTTTTTTAAGACCAAAATGTAAAACAAATTTTTCACCAACCATTATTAGTTTAATTTGAGTACAACTTATGAAATAACCAATTTATCATAAACATCTACAACTAAAACAAATAAATGCCTTCCAGCGGTGGAACGAACGAATCCAGGACAGCGCAACAAACGAGTCTGTCTAGGCATGTACACTTTCAAAATTTACGACGGAGGCGAAGATTCTGAGCACGAAGGCAACTAACTTTGCAAGCAAAACGACCGCACACAATTCCAAGCGAGGAATAGAGAGAGTTTTAAGCGGTGTAACTTTAGATTTAGACGTCAGGAAACTTACCGCGGGAGAACCATTAGAAATATAATGAACATACAACACACATGCATAACCGACCTGGGAAGCATCACAGAAGGCGTGCTAGGGCTGGCGTGTGAAAGGGTGAGCGAGGTATTTTCAAGGAAGACAAGCAACTCAAGTCAGACTTTAGACGTTGTCATTGTTGGCAAATGTCGTTGGGAGGAGTGTATAATTTCCTTTTTAGGAGCCATCTCGAAAAAAATTAATTCAATAATTAAACAAGATATTTAGGGGCCTGAAATCGCTAAATTTCAATTTCTAAACAATCTGCAAAACCAGAAAAGAAGGAAACCTTTACACATGACCCAAAAATATTGATTAATTTGACACGGTTTTCTTCGAGCTTTATGACATTTATTAATACTACTTGAAATATGCTTTACGTATTCTCTAATTAATAGCTAACTATTATAGATAAAGTAATTTAAACAATGAAGTTAGATTTATTTTAATGCTGCAACTTTTAATGACTGCCTGTTCTGAATAGAAACTGAATAAATTATATTTTAGTAATGTTCCAAGAAACATGGGCAAAGAAAGTTTATCTAATAGTTACTCATAAATTTTGTGAGCTGTAAATATTCAACATACTTTCTTTTGTGCTTCTTAAATTCTGATCGATCATATAGCTTGATATCAGTTGAGTGTACTCAGTGGATAAGTTAACACTAGGTGCTTGATCCCATTAGAAATTAGAATTATTGTAGCAAATATGAAGCTGATGCAATGTAAGTTATGCTTTACAAACTTTCGTATCCGTAACATCTGTACATTTATTACCACAGCGGACGTAATTGCACTTCCCCGAAGAGTCTGTATCGACATTTACCGCATTAAAATTGTTCGAATTGTCGTCTGGATGTTCCTTTTCATCACGTTATTTTTAATCGGATTTCAAACTTATTTGTTTCTGGATAAATTTGAAACTGCCTTTTTTATTCAGTATGCACCATCTTACATCATCACTTTTTTTGTAAGTAGTCAAAACTTGAATGACACGAACGAAGAGGTAAAGTTTTAGTTAATTTTGTCTGCAACGACGGTTCTTTTTACTGCAAAGGATTTCGTCATTTTTTTCAACGAGATCGGTTTCTGGGACATTTCAGTTGCAGATCCGGAAGTTGAGAAGCAGATTAAAGAAGAAGCAAGATACGTCAACATTTTTTACAAATTCTATTTTGCTTTGGCTACATTTGGTACTGTTTGCTATGTGATGCCACATTCTAAAGACAGTGATATTTTCTATCCTCTGATGATAGTAGAAGTTTACTTTCCTCAATTAAAAAACGTTATAGCATTTGGTGTTAGATGCCTGCTGCCAATTTTGACCTTGACAATGCTTTCACCTTATACACAGTTGCTTTATTTTATGAAACATCTGAAATTTCAGGTTTATTTGTTTTTACATTTTTTGAAAAATATTGAGAAAGATTTTGACAATGACGACCTCTATGCTAGACAGCGAGTGCAGATGCAAATTAAGTTGAGGATGTTGTTTTGCTTGAAACGACACATTCATGTTACACAGTAAGAATCCACACATTTTAAGACAATAATTTATGTAATTCTTTTAGTGTACTGACAATAATGCAAAAGAAGATTGAAATATTAGTATTCCTGTACCCAGTAACCGGTGCTTTCGTATTCATCAGTCTGGGATTCTTTTGCATTTCTGTATATTTTAAACAGTGTGAAATTTTAACATTTCTTTGTAGTTTTCAGAAATGTTAAGTGATATATTATTATGCTTACGCATTTTTGCACTGGGGTTGCCCGTCATCGTATTACCACATTATCTCGTGCAGGTTTGCCAAGAATTCGAAGATACAGTAAGTTACTTAAATTTGAACGGGTTTATTAACATTTATTTAGGTTGGACTTATCTTTGATGGACTGAATGAACTAAAATGGTACATGTGGAGCAAAGAGAACAAAAAAATATATCTTGTGTTCATAACGAATGCGCAAAAACCGGCAAAGTTAAAATTTTCCGAGAATTTTTCTGTAGGCTACAGTCTAACGTTTGGGGTGAGTAAGGTATGTGTTATTTAAATTCTTAAATTTAGTTTTTAGATTGCAAAAAGTGCCTACTCTGTGATATCCATATTGTACCAGATGAAAATGGGTCGGTCTTAATCGCGTTGGTGTTATTTAATTATTTTATCTTTATAAGTTGGTGTGACTTTTGTTTGTTTGTAAAAGCACTGTGAAATTATAATTAAAAATAAGTACAACCTAATGTGTAGACATAGCACAGAAATTAGATGATCACCAAAATATTTGGTGTTATAATAATTATTATTATGTAGTGGTCCAGTATTAAAACTCAATCTCTATTATTTTTGTTATTTTTTTGTCTCTCCCCCTGAAAAAAATCTTCTTGGTGAAGGAATTATTCGATAATTGGTTCGTAACTTGTAATTCATAGAGAAGTAATGCGGATTGCCTGCCCGACCTGCTGGCTCGACGGCAGCGCTGGAACAAAGGAAGAGAGCACCTTTGATCTTTCTTCCTAACCGTGGAACTATCCACAAGTCTCCGTAACTAAGCTTGTACCATTTTCTTAAAATTTGTTAAATCTTATTTTATTCGCACCACGAGTTTTTCATTTTGTTTAAAGATAAGGGTGTTTAAACTTGCTTGTATTATAATAGAGCGCAATAATTCTGCACGTATAGTAGTACCCTGAGATCGAGGAATACATGAGTTGATGCGTAAACATAAAAGAATAAATATTTCCTAGAACTCTGCCGGGCAGCGAATTAATTAAATTTCAATTACGTACTACGTGCTGCCGCCTGGTGGGAACAAACTGCTATCAGAGTTAGTAGGAGGAGCTAAATGTGCGAAGTTGCCCTTCATTACGATGGGCGAAGGACGCAGAGGAGGCTGTCTCTAGTTAATTATTTACGACATTAATATGAACGTGGTACTGTAGGTAAATCTGTTCCTTATATAACAAATCGAAGAACAGTATGCTGATAGAGTTTGTCAGAAGAGACACTGTCAGAATTTTCAAATTTTCGCTTGTCTGTCATGAAGTAATAAAAATGTCAGATAAACGTCACACTATTTTTATGGATTATAAACAATTTAAAGGCTTGTCGGGATTGTGTCGAACGATAAATCGTTGTATTACACTCGAAGTTTATTTTCGAATATTATGAATTTCTTCTGAGAGTAAACGCAGGTTTACTTGTAGTACCTAACCTTTTATTTGTATTTAATTTCGTTTAGAACAGTCCAAATTTGACAACCGTTTAGAGGCATGAAAGGTAATTTTAACCATAAATAATATTTGACCCCAATTGAAATTGAGTACTCTGTCAGAAAAAAAATTCATAGTGACAAGGTCGAATCGGATGAGATGTGATTTACTTTATGTTTGGGGTGTAGCAGCGCGCCGGGTACAAGCTAGTCTTTAATAAAAATATATTGGATACGTTCAAATTGTCTTCACACACGCCGTTTTTTAGGCGATGATCACAAAAGAATTCAAAAATTTGGTCACATTTTTTTTTAGGGAATGACTAGCTGACCCGGCAAACTTTGTACCGCCTCAGAATCAATAAATGTTGTGGCAACTTTTTAGCTGAATTAAATAATTTTTTTATAAAAGAATAATGCTCACAACGCCATCTACTGGCCTTACCCGAACCAGCATACAACGCCATGTTTATTTTTGTTTCTGTCATATATCAAAGATGGCGTTATGTACAGATTTCATACAAAATGTTTGAGAATGTTTTTTCTTTCATTTTTCTGATGTTTTAATAGTTATTCGCCCTCGAAAAAGTCAGTCAATTCATTCTAAAGATATCACAAAAAAATGTGTGTGGAATCCACGCGCAACAGAAGTGAAACTTTGTAGTTTACTCATTAAAAATCGATTTTTATTTTTAAACCCCGGTAAGACAAATTTTGGTGGCCGGCGTTATTTGTTATTGTCGTTGCCCTGTACTTAGCTCCCCGCCCCCTGTAATTTTTCCGATATTTTAATAGTAATTCTGCTATTCGGGGCGTAGGGAAATCCAAAAAATTAAATATCATAAAAATCGGTCGAGCCGCTCTTGAGTTATAAACCCAAGGGTTTCCCCTGAGCCCCTGACCATGTTTCAATAGTTATTCTGCTATTCGGGGCGGAGACAAATCCAACAAATTAAATATCATAAAAGCCCTTCTTGAGTTATAAACCCAAGAGGCCCCCCTGGGCCTCCATGTCCATGTTAAAAATACTTTACAACCTATTCCCATACCTATCAAATAAACAAAAAAAATTATAAGAATCGGTCTACCCAAAAAATCGGTCCAGCCCAAGGGGCCCCTCTGGGCCCCCATGTCTATGTGAAAAGTAGTTTACCACCATTTCCAATACCTACCAATTATACAAAACAAAAAAAACATAAAAATCGGTCAACCCGAAAAATCGGTCCAGCCCAAGCGGCCCCCTGGGCCCCTATGTACATGTAAAAAATACTTTACGACCTATTCTCATTCCTACCAAATATACAAAAAAAAAATCATAAAAATCGGTCTACCCGAAAAATCGGTCCAGCCCAAGGGGGTCCCCTGGGCCCCCATGTCGATGTGAAAAATAGCTTATCACCCATTTTCATACCTGCCAAATAAACAAAAAAAAAACATAAGAATCGGTTGACAAGAAAAATCGGTCCAGGCCAAGGGGCCTCACTGGGCCCCCATGTCTATGTGAAAAATAGCTTATTACTTATTCTCATCCCTACCAAATATACAAAAAAAAATCATAAGAATCGGTCTAGCCGAAAAATCGGTTCAGCCCAAGGGCCCCCCCTGGGCCCCCATGTCCATGTGAAAAATAGTTTTAAACCATCCCTGGATTATGTCGAACAAAACAAACGAAAAATTATTCAAATCGGTAAAGACGTTCTTTAGTTTTAGCGTGACATACGAACGGCGATTCATTTTTATATAAATTACCAAAAAGTTGTTTGTATGTACAAAAAAGTAAAACTTTACGGCTCCAAAAGAGCCCTTTTCGTAAACATCGCCTAAAAAAAAATGGCCGAGTGCCCAGTGAACACATGACCTAAAGATCATATGTGTGTAATACAATTTTACGTCAATTTGATATAAAACTGATTCTTTTCATGATCTCAGTGTGATGTCATGTTGTTTTATATCACTGTGACATCATATTGACATAAAATTTGACCATCATATGATGCCATTGAATGACTTACATGTTACATATATCATATGTAATATTTATATCATATCGTGACGTAACATAAAACTCATTATTTTATGTAAAGCTGACATAACAAATCTGTCATAGTGTTACATAAGTTATAAGTCCTTTTCTTACGTAAAGCTGACATAACAAATCTGTCATGGTGTTATATAGGATATAAGTCTTTTGCTTACGTAAAACTGACATCATAAATGTGTCATAGTGTTACATAAGTTATAAGTCTTTATCTTACGTACAATTGATATCACAAATCTGTCATAGTGTTATATAAGTTATAAGTCTTTTGCTTACGTAAAGCTGACATAACAAATCTGTCGTAGTATTACATAAGCTATACGTTTTTCTTTTACATAAAATTGACATAACAAAAACATCATACGGATATGTGAACTACAGATCACACAACATTTTTTTTTATTATGTATGAATATGTATTAGATAAGTCACAGTTTTATGTTCACTCAATAATTAACTTATTATTATAATAAAATATATGTAATTAAATTGCAATTTTTTAACCAAACGAACGACAAATTACCAATCCATAAGTTAAATTCGTCAAAAACAAGGTAAAAAAGTCAACGAATCCTTGTGTTACACTTTATCAACCCTGTTTCAGTACAAAATCTCTTTAATCCAAAAAAAAAAAAAATCCTTAATCCACGAAAAGACTAGAACAGAATACCAACGATTTGTTGAAGTGCCGCCGACACTCGCTGGATAGCGCCACGCGTTATACTTCACTAACGCTTCGCCTTCGGCTTCAGATAAAAGGGTATTTTCGCACGCCAGAAGACGGGAAGAACCAGGAGGAACATGATTGTTCCCAAGTCGATTTATTGTGTGCAGACTGATTTCTTTTTATTTGCTTTTAGTAACTGCTCGCTGCTTTGCACTTGTGCTCCCTCGTGAAAGCTTGGAAACCTTTTCCAACAGTCAAAACAATGGGTAAAGGGGTGAAGTAAATTGTTAATTATAATTGAAATAATCAATTCCGAATATTAGAACGAAAACTTTTGATGGTTGATGGTTGATACAAAATAATTTCATCAATTAAATATTAATGATATTTGTTTGATTTAAAAATGACGTCATTCAGTCATATTCAGGTAACATTTACGTAACCAACTTGATGTCATCATTCCATCATTATTATGTCATACTGACTTTGGTGAGTTACGATGATATCATATAGACGTCATATTAATGTCATTTTTGTTATACAAATCCATCATTTTACTGATATTTCTTTGATGTAAAAATGACGTAATTACTAAGTCATATTCACGTAACATTGACGAAAACACATCATTATTATGTCACGTTGATATCAATAAGGTCAGGATGATGTCAAATACACGTCATATTTATTACGTCAGAGCCTGACGTAAAAAAGTGTGAAATAATGACTCTTCTATGACGCAGGTGTGATTTATATCTTACGTAAATTGAGACGTAGCATGATGTCATTCTGACATCATTTTTACGTCAACGTGTTCACTGGGTTCTTCTACCTGGATAACGCAATTATTTTATTAAAAATTTATCACTACACTGTATGTATATCTATACTCCGTGCATCACTCGATTCTCATTCTCGAGTATTAATAAAAATTAGGCATGTTGTCAAGTGACGCAACGGTGTCGTCGGGGCTGTAGTCCCAGGAGATGCGCATTACCAAGGGGTTTCACGTGGAGACGTCGAGGGGGCTGCACGGCTGAAGTTTTTTTGCTTTGCTGCAATAGTTTGACTACTTTCTCAGAGGCACAAGCGAGACGCAAGAACACAAAATTATGGACCCCGTGACGGTCTTGATTGTGACACTATACTTTCTGTGCACGCGAAAGAAGAAGAAAATTATAGAAACGTATGTCTGTGAGTTATCAAACGCAGAGGGGAACCGGAAAAAGCCTGGGTAGCTATTATACTCGTCACGTTCACTGTTTTGTACCTGACGAGTTTCGGGTAATACGGTACATTTCCAGCAAAGAGATGGTTTTGCCTCTGACCAGATATGCGACTTGTTATCGAACAGTAATAATTATTAACTTACAAAAATATTAAACCGACTTCAAAAAACACAAAAGCAATATAAGTTTATCGGTTTCAGGATGTAAAAAAGTCCTTAACATTCACAAAAGTTGTTTTGTAATGTACCTTATAACCGTATCGGTAATGTAATAATGACATCAGAGTATTGTAATATTTTTACATTACGGGAAAAGAAGTAATAATTTAACAAAACTTTATTATCAAAATTTGAAGTAACAAAATTGAACACATTCTTAATCGTACAATAAGAACTTAAATCTTTTTTCCATAATAGTAATTATGTATTTATGTTCACCGTGCAATAAGAACAACTCGCAATAGAACCTTTAGTAATTTCTTTGGTTTCAGTATGGGTGCTAACACCAAGATTTTATTTTCTGACGTAGAGGAAGAGGTTTCGCAATCAACCATTTTTATCCTTTTAAACAACGTTAAACGTCAGGCATATACTTTTGACATTGATTTATTTCTACCTTGCACATTAAAAATTGATCATCCCTTGCGTCCTTACGGAAAATTTTCAGGTTTTTTGTATCTTATTTATCTTATTTTGCTTTTTTTTGCCACGTGTCCAACATATTAATGCCTTTTAAAAAAGCAAATAGCTTGCCAAATGATTTTATGTCTATTTTCTTATTGACACTGATGGTGCTTCAAAGCATTGACTAGTAGTAGTAATAGTAGTATGTATATTTATTACCTTTACAGGTTTATAAAGTATCCGATACATTTCCCATAACTCAAATAAAATAACGAGTGAGCAACAAAATTCGTGATCGCAGTTGGCTAAACGTATATCGGTTCTTTTACTTTACTGTTTACATTAATCGTCAATTCACATTACTCGATGACTTTTTACACAATCGTATCGATCAGGAATCGACTCAAAATTTTGGATTCAGAGGCTCCTACGATCACGAATTTTGTTGCTCACTCGTTATAATATAATACATAAAACCTGGGGGTTGAGCTACCTACCAGGCGCGTCTCCAGGTGGCGGATAGGAGAATGGGGAGAGTCTCTGACTTGCCTAGTGGGGGGTTAGTAGGGAAGACCGGGGTCTAAACCCCCCGCTGTGCTGAACGAAAGCCCCTCGCCGCGGACCAGCTCGTGACGCATACCGTAAACCGCCTGTCTGCCGACAGGGGGCACGGGGGTTGGTCTTAAGTGACTGTGCCGCGTGGATGAAGTACCACTATAAAAACTTCCCCTTGCAACATGGTGACTGGTGTTGCAGGTGCATAAACAGTCACCCACGTGTTTGTGCCGTGCGTGGCGACCCGTGCGGGTGGATGAAGGGATCCTGGTGGTTGAGCCTGATCTTGGCTACGGCCTTGGGAGGGCAACACGCCACTTTGGCCCGGATTTCACCCTAGACGGGCGGTCGAGACTAACCCACGTCGATCAATCGGCTGTGTCGTCCCGTCAGAGGGCCGGCGGGGTGAGCCCTTAGGGAGCATTGGGGCATGCAACTGCGTGGGCGGCTTCGGCAGACCGCATAGGCTGTGTGCAACAACCTCCTGGGGGCTATATCTCTCAAGTAGCCCTGGCGTTCGAATTTCGACGTCTCCATATGGGGCTCCGTGGCGGGTGGGGAGCTTGGAAGATGAAAATAAAACTCACAGTATGGAACCTCAACTTAAAGAAGACCAGGGATCGCAAGATCCCAGAAAAAAGCTCTCCGGAGCTCAAAGAAGAAAGCTGCAGAGGCAGCGGCGTGAAGGCGCCCTCCCTGCAGCAAACGTAAGAGCTGACGTAGGAGCAGCCGGACGTCTCACGGGACAGACGACACCTTCGGGTGGAGCAGGACCGTCGACGTCCGGTGTGGCGACTACGTCGCAAGGAGCAGTGGCAACTGGCAAGCGATTGCGTTCCGACGGCTCCAGCCCGGCGAAAAATCGCGGAAAGCGGGCTAGGAGGGTCGAAGGCCAGCGTCCACAACAACAGCGGCAACAACTCCAGCGGCAGCCGCAACGAAGACAGGCCACGCAGGGGCGGCGACAAGCACCTGGGAGCCAACAGCAACAGCCGAGACCCGGACCCGCAAAGACCACGGGCGACGCTAGCTACCGGGAGATGACCACCAGCCACCTTCGCATGGCGGTCATCGACCGGAAAGATCCTCGGTGCCAGCTCGAAGAGAGTACGGCACGAATTGTGCGGGAAAAAATCGAGGGACTTTTCGTCGAGACCCTTTATGGGTTAGGACCAGAAGACCCGATCTTCGCCTTTGACGGGTGCATCTTTGCAGGCGGTGTCCTTAGGATAACCTGCAGAGACATGCATACCCGTAATTGGATACAGCAAGCTGTAGCGAACCTACGAGATCTTTGGGAGGGAGCTCTGCTTACAATTATACCCGTTGAGGAGCTGCCCAGGCTGTGCAAGACGACTCTGTGGATTCCGGCTTAACCGGTGTCCACTGAGGACGTCCTTAAACGACTGGACATCCAAAATAAATGGGCAAATGTACCAGGATGGATCTTCTTCCATGAGGCCGAACGGGAAGAACCATTGGGTAAACTTCTAGTTTTCGGACTCATGTCTGGAAAAAGAAACATCCTGGCAACTAAGAGCGATAGAGTCGACTACATGTTAGGACGACTCACGCTAAAGATTGTTAGGACCTAAGAGGAGGCCCAGCAGACGCAACAGGCTCCAACGCCGCCGGTGGAACCAGCACCGACGACGATGGAGGTAAGCCCTGCTGATGAATCCTCTAGGATCCTAGAACCTAGGGAGGGGATCATAACCCCTACCCAAAATACGGACGTCGAGGACACGTCAAGTGAACTCCACGATCCTACAGATAGTGTGGATCCGGTCTAATGGCCAAAGGATCCACACTAATCCAAGCAAACCTGCACCGCTGTCGGGAGGCGGCTGTCACCCTAAGTCGTCACCTGACAGCAAAGCAGATAACAATAGCCCTGTTACAAGAACCGTGGTGCGTAGGCAACCGGGTCTGTGGCATGGGCGACAAACCCACAGGGACCATCTACGTGGGGTCCCTCAAAGAAAGACGCAGAACTTGTGTTTATGTTTCAGGTCAACAAGACGCCTTCCAACTGACGGGCTACTGCAACCGGGACATCACGGCCGTGCAGGTCAACCTGGACTTTGGAGGGAATGTAATAAAGGTAGTCTTTGCCTCAGTATACCTTCCCGGCGACTCCAGGGAGCCACCCCCTTCGAAGGAGCTGGCGGACCTGGTTCGACATTGCGAAAGGGAAGGAAAACAACTCATTGCTGGATGCGACGCCAACGCACACCACATCGTATGGGGGAGCGGTGATTGCAACAGCAGAGGAACAGCACTGCTCGAATATCTTACGAGCACAAAGTTAGAAATACTCAATCGAGGGAGCGAACCTACGTTTATCACCTCGAGATGTCAGACTGTGATAGACATCACTCTCGCGACACAAGAGATTTCCAAACATGTAAGGGACTGGCAAGTATCATCGCATGTGACCATGTCAGACCATAGATGGATAACGTTTTTGTTAGAAGCAAAAGAGATGTTACCGAAGCCGTACAGGAACCCAAAACAAACTGACAGGGATCTATTTCTAGAAAACCTGTCAAATGTCAGAGGTCGGCTCGATATCTCTAATGATCTTAAGACGATCGGAGAACTGGAGAGGGCAGTCACTGACCTCACTAGGTCTCTGATAACGTCTTATGAGCAAGCTTGTCCGCTGAGATCAGGCACCCGCCAGGGCCACAATACCACATGGTGGTGTAAGGAACTGGAAAGGGGAAGAGCCTATCTGCGCAAGCTATTCAATAAGGCCAAAAGGACCAAAAATTCAGCCGACTGGGACGAATTTAAAGAATACCAACGGCAATACAAAAAAGACGTTCGTTCTAAGCAGAGGTCATCATGGAGAAAATTCTGTGGGGACCTCGAATGTACCACCACCGCTGCCCGGCTGATGAAAATCCTGTCAAAGGATCCGGGACAGCAAGTAGGTAGCTTGAAGAAAGAGGACGGCACATACACGGACTCTGCCGATGAAACAGCCAAGGTACTGATGGCTACACATTTTCCGGGCTGTGTGGTCACAACGAATGTGAATCCGATCCAAAGCTGTCCGAAAGCCCCCTCCCTGGAGGACTGGGCTGAGGCTGCGCGGATTGTGAACCATACTAGCGTAGAATGGGCTATAAGAGCTTTCAAACCCTTCAAGTCACCGGGCGTGGACGGAATCTTCCCGGCCCTGCTACAGTGGGGACTTTCGGAGATTCTGGACAACCTCGTGATAATTCTTCGGGCATGTATTGCACTCGCATACGTACCGGAAATGTGGAGGGAGGTGAGAGTTGTCTTTATCCCCAAACCAGGGCGAGGAGATTATTCTCTCGCGAAATCTTTCCGTCCCATAAGTCTCACATCGTTTTTGTTAAAAACCTTGGAGAAACTATGCGAGGTGGTGGGGCGGATTGAGGGAGCCCTGGAGCATAAACTATACTCCTTAGGAGTATTCATCGACAACGAGGGGGCTTTTGACAAGACCACCTTCGATAGCGTCGGGCGAGCACTTGTCTCAGGAACAGTACGTGACTGGATTCAGCTGGTGCTGGACTGCAGAACCGTACAGATTAGTGTAGCGGACGCAACTACTCGAGGAGTGGTTAAGAAGGGCTGTCCTCAGGGGGGAGTTCTTTCCCCATTGCTATGGGACATAGTAGTGGACGACCTTCTATGCACACTCAACGAGGCGGGATTCTACACTATCGGATACGCAGATGACCTGGTCATACTGCTTACTGGTAAGTACGAAAATGTACTATGCGACCTTATGCAGACAGCACTCTGCCTGGTACAAAAATGTGTAAGAAGGAGGCTCTGGCTGTGGATCCACAAAAGACAGAGCTGGTCCTCTTCACGAACAAAAGGAAGATGGGACAGCTAAGGCTGCCCTCCCTTAACGGCGTCAAGCTGAAACTCTCGCAGGATGTGAAGTACCTGGGCGTTATGTTGGATCATAAGCTGTCTTGGAAAAAGCACCTGGAGAGCAAAATAGACAAAGCTAGCGTCGCCTTGTGGCAGTGTAGGAGAGCGCTGTGAGGGTCCTGAGGTTTAACACCGAGGATTACCTTCTGGCTCTACACGGCCGTCATCAGACCGATGCTGAGCTACGGAGCAATTGTCTGGTGGCAAAGAGTCAGACAAAAAACAACGATGACACGTCTCGGACGCATCCAATGGATAGCATATGTCGCTGTGACGGGCGCCATGAGAACCACCCCGACCGCAGCTCTGGAGGATATCCTGTGTCTGCCTCCCATCGATCTCTTCGTGGAGGGCATGGCACTTGCCTCCGCTCGCAGGCTGCGGGAAGGTAACCTTTGGAAAGCTGGGAAATCAGAACGCGGGCACGCCCGCATCTTGAGCGAGGGACTCCACAGAATACCTCTCCTGGGTGCGGGATCGGACCGTATCTGTCCTCAATATGCTTTCGAAAAATCCTATGCAGTGCATATGGATACAGAAGAACATCCGAAGTTTGAGATTTCAATCTTTACGGATGGATCAAAAACGAAAGCAGGCTCTGGAGCGGGAATTCACATCCCCGAAATGAACTGCAATCTCAGCGCAACCCTAGGGGAATGTGCCAGTATTTTCCAGACGGAGATCGCGGCCATTCTTAGGGGTGCCACAGAAATCACTGGGCGCAATGTCAGTGAAAAAACGATGTGCTTCTTCAGCGACAGTCGAGCAGCTCTGCGGGCTCTGGCCAGTGGCAGGATTATCTCTCAAGTGGTACATGACTGCCATCTGGCACTGTCGAGAATAGCACTAAACAATGTCGTTGAGCTAAGATGGGTTCGAGGACATAACGGTAATGAGGGGAATGAGAGGGCCGACGAGCTGGCTCGACAGGGTGCAACTGGAACACCGGATGGAACCGAACCGCTCATCCGACCGACCAATCGCTACCTCTCAAACCTGATCAAAACTGACACCCATTCTAGACACTGTGCTAGATGGGAAACGACAACAGGCTGCAGACAAAGCAAGATTTTTATCAAAAACCCTTGCTTTAAAAGAGCCAAGTCCTGTCTGCATTTGTCAAGGGACAGACTCCGCCTTTTGGTGGGCATCTGAACCGGTCACTGCAGGCTAAATAAACACCTCCACGTGATGGGGGTGGTCAACGACCCAACGTGCAGGGGGTGTTTAGAGGAGGACGAGACTCTCGAACATATCCTACGGGAATGTCCGGCTCTCGCCTCGACCAGAAAGTCCATACTGGGGGAGACATGGCCCAGCTGGGCCAACTTGAGGTATACCTCGCCTGGAACCATCCTAGCTTTTTTCGACAACGTCGGATGGCTGGATGAGAGACAGGAATGAGGGACGCGAGGGGGTGACACAATGGGTCTGCGGTGTGGTCTAAGTGTCGGTGAGGGGAGCAAATTCCCTCACACCCCTCAACACCTAATCTAATCTAATCTAAAATAAATCAATAATTCAACACAATAACTAGCAGCTTTTATCCCTTCCCATTTATTGTCCCTCTTCCACTCAACCTTCCTCATCCATTCGATCCCTCTTCCGTTCTCATTCAAAATTTCTTGTCTACTCTCATCCTTCCCTCTCAATTCTACGCATTCCTTCAACAAATGCTCTATCGTCTCCTTTTTTTTTTCTCCACACATCCTGCATACTATATTATTATCCTCACTCCAATATTTATTCTCTCTCTCCTCATTTCCACATCTAAATCTTGCCATTAACATTCTCTCTTCCTGGGTACTTGGCAGTTCTTCCGTTATTATTTTTTCATACTTCCCATTGTACCTAGACTCCCTAATTCTCGTTTTTCTTTCCTGCACTTGCACATCTCTATCTCTCTGCACTAGTTCATCTGTCATTACTCTGTCTCTCTCTCGCATTCTTTCTATCTCCGCGCCTGCATACCCGTTTCTTTGGAAATATGCCTCCCTCTCTTTCCACATCCCCTTTAATATTTCTTTCCTTTTTTCTTTCAAACACTCTTGCAAAGTTCTGCACTCTCCTCTCTCTCTATCACTCTCTCCTCAAATCTTATTGCTCTTTTTCCTGCTTCTATTCTTATTCCATCTCTTTTTGTTTTCTCCATCACTATATACCCCGGTGTCTCTCTCTCTCTACCCCTAGCACCCATTTCATATATTTTTCTTGCACCCCTTCCAATCCTTCTTGCTCTCTCCATCCCCATATTTCCACTCCATACATCATCACGCTTTTCACCAAATTATCAAACATCACTACTCTCCTTCTAAAATCATGTCCAAATTTTCTCTCTCCTATTCCCCATACAGCTCCGATTATCTTATTTGCTTTTTTCACTAACTCTCTCACATGTGCTGTTGCTGTGTTTCTTTCATTCATCACATAACCTAAATACTTAAATTCTTTCACTTTTTCAATTTTCTCTTTCTCCCATCTCCACTCATTTACTTTTCTCCTACCACCCCCTTTTCTGAACACCATCATCTTGGATTTCTCTACATTCACCGTCAACTTTTTCCTCCTCATATATTTCTCCATGCTTCCTATCATTTCTTTCATACCTTTCTCCTCTCTCGCTAGCACCACCAAATCATCCGCATATGCTAAAGAAAACACGTTTTCCTTCATACTTCTGCTGTACACTGTTACAATTCTCCATTTTCTCTGTTTACTTTTCACCGTTCTTTCCATAATCCCTCTTTCTTCTTTTGCTTCAGTTCCATTTTCTCCTTCCAGTCCCTCTTTTACCCCCATTATTATCCCATCTTTAGCTCTCCCTGTCTTGCTTTCTCTCTTTGCATATTGACATTTCAATTTAAACTTTTTCTGCATTCTCTTTTCCAATTTTTCCCACCCTTTTTCTTCCACCCACATTCCTACCATTCCCAATACATTAAATTCTCTTAAATACTCCCACAATTCTCTTTGTTTTTTATTCCCGCTACGTTCCAGAATACTATTCTTATTTGCTCCTTTTCTCCTTTATTCCTCTCCGTATTCGTTTTCCCTTTTCTGTTCTGTCGTCTTTTTCTTGTGCTCTTATTCAAAAATGTTCGTCCCACCTAAGCCCTTTTCCCTCTATCCATATCTTTTTATAACCGCTCTTCTTTGGCTATCGCTCTTAATTCCTTCTGTGTATCTCTTTCTTTCTTTGATAGATCATCTTCTATGTATATTCTCTTTCCTTTTTTTTCTCTTAGTTTTCTTTTATTTTCCACAACTTTCCTCTTTTCCCCCCAGTTCCCAAGTTCCGCCACAATCATTTTTCCTCCATTTATTTTATACATCTCTCTCACAGTCACTTCTACCTCTAATTCCACCTTCATCAATTTTTCCAGTTTCTTCTCGCTCTCGCATTCCTCTTCGTCCAATCCCGTTAATACAATATTCTTTTTGTTCACTCTTTTTTCCTGCTCTTCCATTTTCTCCTCCAATTTTTTCATTTTTTTTTTAGTTCCATCTTTTCTCTTTCCCATTTTTCTTCCTTTTCACGCATCATCATTTTCAACTGTTCCAGTTCCCGGCTCATCTTCCGATTCTCTTCCTTTATCTCCCCTACAAACCATTGACTAATAGAGCCACAAAGATGAAGAGCTGTGCTTTGTCGACTGAAAATCAGAAAAACATAATATAATATTACTAGACATTACCAATATTAATCAGGCCATCAATTGTTGAAAAGACACCAGCAGAACATTTTCATTAACTATTTCTGTACAATTATTAATCTGCTGCCAGTGTTTGAAGTCAGTATAATATTTTTCGCTTCCTGAGCACTTTCTAGCACGTTTTCAAATGAATCAGCATTTTAGAAATTATCAAATTTTTTAAAAATAAAATTCTCGTTGACAAATAATAAACATCTTTGTAACTAGCTAGCAACTTGCGTAGCGACTTTGATTTTTACGGAGAAAATTGCAAAAATTTTCATTAAATACACATAAATGAGAAGCTGGTCACCTGAAACCGATAAACTATGGAACAAACCACGAGTGTTATGATCCATAATAGCCTTAGAGGTCTTAAAATCTCAATCTGACATCTGCAGCTGTAATAAACGTCATAACATTTCTAGGTATGTTAATAGCTATAACCGAAGTTAACTAAAAAGTAAAAAAAAAATCCAGACTTGACTTTTCAGGAGTAATTTGATACAAAAAGCGATCTATTCATAATTAATAATTACATAATAAACAATAATTTACTAAAAACAAAAACGGTTCATAATAGTCCGGTCAAAACAGACATTTCAATTCCCATTTGGAAATTTTGTTGTTGAGGGAGGGGTCACAGCACTGGGGGAGGGGTCATCAAGGGACCGCCGTAGCTAGCGGCAAGATGGGTTTTTCTGCTACTTTACTATTAATTTATTTACCATTAGGGTCCCAGGTAGACTCCGCTGTCAAAGATAAAAAATATTGGAAAACAGCCCCATCTAGAGTTGAGTAGTTCCATCGAGTGGTTTAAGTACCGTTACAATATTATTTTGCTGAATGTGAACAATGTGGGACATCTAGTGGTCAGTTGACGTTTTACAAATTACAAACATGCTGGAGTGGGCGTGGTCGGACCCCGCCCTTAAGACTCCTCCCTACTCAAACGCGGTATGGGAACTATACTGTTAACCTGCGCCAGGCTATAAAGCACATGTTTGATTTTTTCGGGGTGCGACTTACGCCATTTAAAATATCATTTTTTATCTAACTTTTAACACAGAAGTTTTGCGATATAGTTGTGAGTTGGTATACTGCTATTGTATATCCATTTTCCACTTTCAGCTTGAAGAATAGTTTCACGTTTTAGCGCGGCTCTTTCTTCAGTGTTCTTTTCCAATACTCGCAAAAATGTGCTTTTTTGTTCTTCTCCCATGATGTATGTGCGAGAAACTCCTGTCTAAGTGATTTCCAAAACTTCTACTTTTCCAATTTCAAAAATTGTTTCACCAATATATATTTAGAGTGGACGTTCAAGATGTACAAAGGCTGAATATTATCTCGATAAAATAAAAGGGCTTTTCGTGGAGAGCACTTTTGCAAAGTAAGTTTGTTGCGAGAATTCGTTTTTTTACGTACGCTGGTTTAACGATAAGAGATATACAAATGCTTTGTATAGAAAGGGTCTATAATAAAGTCCGCGCCGACATATATATCCATGTGTTAAGGTTAATTCACAGACTGATAAAACATTTGTATGTGAAAACGACTACAGACTGCGTGAGAAGCCGAATATCTTTTTCATCTTTTTCATGAACTTCATTATTTTACTAATAAAATAATATGACAGAAATAATCGCTGCCAACAGAAAATTGTACTACAAATAGTGCAAGTTACAACGCATTCTGATTGAATTATTAACATCTATGGTAGCTACGCCCCCCGCCTTAATTACCCCCCTTGGGGCCGACTGCCCCTGTTTCAATGGGGCCCCTCGGACCCCCCTGTCTCACTGGGGCCCCTCGGACCCCTCTGTATTTTTTTAAGTAGGACCTTTTTCGTATGTCTACGCAAAGTTGAGTAACTTCATAAATTTGCCGTTTGACGTGCCCATAAATCAACCACATAAAGTATAAAAATCACTCTAAACACGACAGCTCTTTACTGTTTGGACGTCGCACGTATGCTTCGGTATTTTCTGATATTCTGTCATATTCTTTAACTAAAATTGTACATTATATATACACTAGAGGACCCCTCCACAATAAAAGCTGTGTGTCCACAAGTGTCATTGTTTTTTTTAATTCCTTCTGAATAAAAAATATTCTGAGAGCTGTGTCGATATTTTCCAGCCAAAAAAGGCGCATAACGTTGATATACCTACTTATTATTGCTTCCAAAGTTTCCAATGACTACAAGAGAAACGCATCTAAGAATGATTCTTTTCTAATATTTAAATGCCCATCTGAATATTGTCATTCACAAAATTATAAAAAAATAATAGGAAAGGTCAAAATATTGCGGACAATAATTTTTGCTTTTCAGAGTTTCTGTTGCGACTAAAACAATGACCATTGCTTGCACGACTCATTATTTTCTCAAGCAACAGAAACGAGTCAATTTGAAGAGCAAAAATTGGCGGCAATATTTACACCTAGAGTCTAAATTGTTGCTACAAAAATAAAATGTCGCTGGAATAAAGTTTCTCGAAATAATAATATAATTGTTAATAAATAAATAAATAAATTGTTAAAATTGTTAAATTGTCAGAAAAATCAAACAATGTATTGAGATATCCCCAAAATAGACCATGCGATGCATAGGAGAACTTCGAGTTGCCTATCTGGCAAGTTGCTCTGAAGTAAGTAACATCCAGCAGAGGTAGGCAGCGCGATGAAGTTGGCGTAGCAAAAAAAAAACAGGTTGGCGTCCCTTCTAGATGGTGGAAGGAAGACCGGCGGCCATTACATTCATTCGGACTTTTACGTTAGAAGCATCAAGTCGTAACTAACGCTTAATTCTTTGCTTTTATCTGATTTTATTTCACTATGAGTTCTCCTGTTTTAAAGTAGAAGGATCGGTATAATTTAAATTAACGATCGTGTGTGTGGTGTCGTCCGACGTATCTACAGGTAACCTTTTCTTATTCTATCTATTTCTCTTGTCATACTCAACATAATGAGATGGTCCTGAAATTGACCGGCGTTTGTTCCATACTAGAAAGTCGTAGATAAAAACCATTTCAATTTTCACCGTTAGTCGGTCATTTTATCTGCTAGGTACGTCATAAAACCCACCATGATGAAAACGAAGTCGTTCAACTTTTGTATCTACATGTCTTGTTAAGAGAATTCTAGTCTTTGTTTAAAATAATCATCTGCTCGCGTGAACCCAGAAATTTCGTATCAGTTGCATTCAGCCCTCCTTTCTCTGCAGTAGCATAAATTACCAAACTTAGGAGTCACAGGCACCAGGAATAAGTTGTTAAAGTCGTTGTTGTCATTTTGTTTTTAGGTATTGTTGTCAATTTCAGCAAGTTCAAATGTTTTGTTGACTTCTAGCTACAGAGCAGAACCACAGGCGCGTTAAATTTGAAACAAAGTGATTCTCTAACTTAACATAACTAGATTGCCACTCAAATAAATCCTTTAATAAGTACCTGTCCTTCGGTATGAGGCCAACACCAGCTTGCAGTCATTTAAAAAACTATTTTGTCTCTGTTGACTTGAAGTAACCAACGCTGAGTAAGAACTGAAGACTAAAGGGCACTAAACGGCAAAGCCCCAGGCCGAATGTCGGGGTTCTGAAAAGTGCTTTATCGTTATGTTGTCTTGCGCCCCCTTGCGATTTCCGATATCGTCATTCGCTTGTAACTGACATCTAGCTATTTTCGACACCGGCCAAAATTCGGTACTTAGTGTTGTTTTCTTCTGCATGTTGGTAGCTTTGCTGCGCTTCGTTATGTGTTACGCCCGCTGGATGTCCTCGCATTGAGCTCGGTTCAGAATGGCTTCCAAGGAAAACGTTGCGTTACTGTCTATTTTATTGTTTGTCCATATAATTATGTTTCGAATCAACAGATAGACCAAATAGCATTCATTTTTGTAGTTCTTGTTGCAATACTGCTTTCGAGATTTTATACGGTCCCAATCGCACGAACCTGATCACATTTGTCAAACGGGGGTCGTTTTCGAGCTCGCTTAAACTTCCGGGTTTTCCGGGAGAGGGGTGGGGAATCCGTCTGGATGTTACTAAAGCCCGGCCGGTTGATTGGCTCACGAATAGAGTGCCCCCGCAGTCAGACAACCGGTGGGTGCCGAAGTTCTTCTACGCCAAGCGACGATTAGGAACCGGAAGTGACGACCGGAAGGTACGCGTGTGAATATTACCAAACTGCGGTGTCCACGACTCACAGGGTCTCATCACTGCATCTTCTTCCCAACGAAGCGGTGGCGGCTCCGGGAGACACAGCGAGTCCGGGATGGCGGTATCCGGAGCGCGCTTTTTTTCCTGATCAATATGATGCAAGAACCATCCCGGTCCGACACCAGGGAGCATTTATTCTCGACAGGTTACTGGTTTGCTGCGAAGGGCGTGGTCCGACGTGACAACGGGCGGTGGCTGGGGGTTGTCGTAGCGGCTCCGGGATAGTTTCATTCGCAGCGCTTTTTTTTTCTGGGCGTGGGTGTGCGTGACCTTGGCGAACCAGCAAAACGGCGGCCGGAGAAGTGACGGGATGGACAGGCAGTAACGACGAACGTCGCTGGCTGTATTCGAATCTCGGAAAATTCGGTAACTTCGTTGCAACTTTCCTCAATAATAAAATAGATATTTTGTTTTTGTTTAAATTTTCATATTTGTGGAAAATAATAATGCAGCTAGTTCGATAACCGTAGTATTTACCAATTTGTTTGTTGCAGTAAAAGAAGTTTGTTGTGTAAGCAAATAATAAGCATCTTGTAACAAGCAGGGCCAAGCACTTCTGACAAAGATCGATCTATATTGTGAACATGAGCGTTCGGCTGTTTCGACCGCCTTTGCTCCTTACAAGCAAATCTGCCACGCTATAAAAGCGCGTCTGGAATCTCCTCGTTTTAACATCAAAGAGACCGACGAGAACTACCACTTTTGTAGAACTTCTCTTGTGTAGGTGTAAGTGTAGAAATAAGTGCTTCAGAGGACAATTGGCCTTCTGATTTTGAAGTGGCCGCTGCAATCTGCGATCAATACCTTTTAATTCCTGTCAAATGAATAATAAGTAGAACAAGAAATAGAGCGACACCATTGACAGTATAATTATAAAATATAGAAAATTATACAAGTGCGAAGAAATTTTCACTTGAAAAATCAATTATTACTGTGTAGTCTTTCTTGTTCTCTTACTCCAACATACTTCTCCGAAGCAGCCCAAATGCTGTTACAAAATTCCTTATTATGCGCAGCTGAAGGTTTCCAAAATGGTTTACAATCCCACAAGTACTGCCCACTGACTTGTTCTAATTTCTTGGAAACAGCAGCGTGTACCAACACTTGTGAACCTTCCCATACGTCCTAGAATGTATTCAGTTAGATATAATAAAACATTAAAGATTTGATGCGCAGCGCACCTTGGAAAATATTTTGTTGTAAAGTCTCAACCAAATCGTCAAAATATCCCAGTTAACAATAGAATAACCATTGGTGAAAATGTCCGTCGTCACAAATCCTGGATGGACGGAGTTCGATGTAACACCAGTCCCTTTCAGTTTCTCAGCCAGTATGTCGGACATTATTAAAAGGGCAAATTTGGAATTGTTGTAACTTAATAATCTCAGCAAGAAGTTTTTGCCTGTGTCGTCAAAGTTGAAGTTGTCGAGGGTGAGATAGTGAACGAAGGACATGCATGAGCTAGTCGAGACTATTCTGCTTGGGGCAGATTTTTTTAGCAGATCTACGAGGTTCACAGTAAAAGAAAAATGTAACGATGACGTTTGCAACTTACCTATGAGCAAATGAGTTAGCAGAAAGTGTCCAAAATAATTAATTTGCATGACAGGATGCAGACCATCGGCTGTTCTATTGTTTGTAGATAATCCGATTCCTGCATTGTTGATTAGAATATGTAATTCGTCCACAGTGGTGTTAATATCCTTAGCAAAATCTCTCACCGATCTCAACGAAGACAAATCTAAATGTTTTGTAATTATGTTAGAATTGTTGGTGTATTTTATTATATTTGTTTTCGACTCTTCCATGTTTACAACATCTGCCATTATAACTGTGCAGCCTCTGGAGGCCAAGTTTAGAGCAGTTTGATAACCGAGACCTTAAGATAAATTGAAAGTCAATTATCACACGATTAACATTTAAACTCAGTTACCTGAATTTGCTCCGGTTATGATTGCAGTTTTCCCCACAAGACATGTAGCACTTCTTGTAATTCCTCGTGAAAGTCGGATATAAAGATAATATGCAACAATAAGTCCTATGAATATCCACCACATTATGGACTGAATTTTTTATGTATGTACACAATGCAATGAGTCGGAGGTTACAGCAAAGATAAGCCGACCGCAACTAATAATTCTTCTTGATAACCTAAAATCAACGGACACTTATAAACACATGTAGTGGCTGGTAATTATTACATCACGAACATAAAAGGTGCTATTTTTATTCAGTTGAAGTTTGTGCTTATTTTGGCTATGCTAAATATTTAAATTTTACAATTCCATAAAAAAAAAAACATCAAGTCATTCATAATGTTTGTATTTAATTTTTACTACATCTATTTGCATTAAACTGTTATAATTTTTCCATTAAAAAAGATGTGGGCCGGTGTGATAAAAAAGATTATTTTAGAATTTTTATAATCAATATTTACACCATTTACAAATCACACAAAGGGGCTCGTCTATTTATTTATACATCGCAAGGCACTCCGGAGAAATGAAGGCAACTGTCCGACTCGACCTTCGACTGCGACTGTGATTGTGTTTTGACTGATTGGTCCGACTGGTCTCCGACTGCAACGTCCTCCAATAAATATATCGGCTGCATCCTTCTAGAAGACTCCATCGATGTGTTTCACTGCCCATTTCTTTAAGATTTTCCGCCTCGAATCATGCCTGGATATTCTACCGATGTCTACATCTTGGTCCACGTCGTTGGTCCTTTCGGGTTGCAGCAGTACACCACTCCCTTAAGCCAGGTGAAACGGATGAAAGGAGTACCAACATGCGTTTGACTGTTCTACAAAATAAACAGTCGAATTCACAGGCCATCTTCATGATTACTAATTTTGGAGCGTCCATTAATTACGTGAGTCGATTTTGGCGATTGTTCGACTCCCCCCTTCCCCCTTGGTGAGATGTTCTGAGATTTGGATCGACCAACTAAAGTCACCTAAAGTCCCTTCAAAACATCTCAAGTTTTTTCAATTAGCTTCAAGCTTTTCAAGTCGTTTCAAGACATTTTAAATACTTTCAAGTCGCTTCAAGGTATTTAAAGTCTTTTCAAGTGGCTTCCAGTCCTTTCAAGATATGTGAAGTCTTTTCAAATCTCTTCAATTCCATTCAAAACTTCTCAAGTCGCCCCAAGTTTCTTTAAAACATTTCATGTCGTTTCAATTAGCTCTAAATCTTTTCAAGTCGCTTCAGGTCCTTTTAACATATTTCACGTCGCTTCAAGACATTTCAAGTTCGTTTTAAATCGCTTCAAATTTCTTCAAGTCGCTTCAAGACCTTTCAAAATATTTCATATCCCCTCAAGTCCCTGCAAAATATTTCAAGCCTTTTCAATTCGCTTCAAGTCTAACAAAACATTTCAAGTCCTTTCCAGTCGTTTCAAGTTTCTCAAAGTCGCTTCATATTTCCTCAAGCCGCTCCAAGACTGTTCAAGACATTTCAAGACTTTTCAAGTCGCTTCAATTTCCTTCAAAACATTTCAAGTCACCTCAATTCCTTTCAAAACATCTTTCAAGTCGTTTCAAGACATTTCAAATCCTTTCAAGTCGCTTCAAGGTATTTCAACTCTTTTCAAGTAGCTTCCAGTCCATTGAAGATATTATTTGAAATCTTCCTAGACTGCTCCAAGAGTCTTCAAGTATTTCTTCAAACATTTCAAGTCGCCTCAAGTCCGTTCGAAACTTTTTATATCGTTTCAAGTAGTTTCAAAATATTCCAAGTTCCTTCATTTCGTTTCAAGTTTCCTCAAGTTTCTTCAAGACATTTTAATTTTTTTTGAGTCGCTTCCAGTCCCTTCAAGATATTTGAAGTCTTCCCAAGTATTTTCAAGTAATTTTCAATGCTTCCAATCCCTTCAAGATATTTCAAATATTCCCAGGTCGCTTCAAGACTCTTCAAGACATTTCAAGTCGCTTCAAGTCTCTTCAAGTTGCTTTCAGTCCCTTCAAAATATTTTCAAGTCATTTCAAGTCTTTTCAAATCTTCAATTGCTTTCAAAACATTTCAAGTCGCCTCAAATCCCTTCAAAACATTTCATGTCGTTTCAAGTCGCTTCAAGTCTTTGAAGTCGTTTCAAGACATTCCAAGTCTTTTCAAAGCCGATTTAAGGTTCTTCAATTCGCGTCAATACATTTCAAGTCTTTTCTGAGCCGTAAACGTCTCACCAACTTCCCGATTATTTTCTAAGGCGTCATACACATAGTTTTATGAAATTCTATTTTCTTCAAAATAATGTAAGGGGCCGTCCATTAATGACGTGAGGTGTTTTTCTGTTAATTTGGACCTCTCCTTCCCCCTTGATGAGATTTAGTAAGATTTGGTCAAACCCCCCTCCCCTACACGTGAGATTTATCCCTTACAATTTTTAAATAATTAATGGCTTGTGGCATTAATGGGCGTTTTTTATTGTTCGTTGAACGAATTTCGGAGGATTTCCACGAAAAGAGTCTGGTAAATAAATTGTGCGGCAATTGTCTCAATTCGGGCAATCCCATACATATAAAATATTTAATAGTCTATACTCCAGATTGCTCTTGTAATAAAAAAATAGTTCGCGGACAAAATAGAAAACCTAAAAAAAGTAAAACAATAAGTTTAATGTTTCTTTTTTTATATTCTATGTAATAATAACGTGTATTTTTTTTAAAAAGTTGACGTGAGATTTTCAATGCCCCCCTGCTCCCTTTAGATGAGAGTTAATGAGATTTTACTGGACCCCTCCCCCCCCCATTTTGAGCTCACGTAACTAATGGACGACCCCTAAACTTCAGCGCAAAATCCCTAAAAGAATGAAATAATTTAAATTTAAAAAATCTAAATTAGATACGCTGCCGATTTGACAGGCCCCTCGAATTTTTCAAAGCACACGATTGGTAAATTGAGAGGCAGATAAAATATTTTGTCTACACAGCACTTTGTCTGCTTAGGCAGCAAGTATGGGCAATTGGGCGGCAGACAAAATACTTTGTCTGTCTCGGCAGAGAAATGGACATTTCTCATTGCCTATTGACGTACATACAATGTCACGTTTTTCTTACGTTTGAAAAAAATATTATTGTGTAGCCATATTTTATGGAGAAACATGTTTTACATATATAATTTAACCGCTTTCTGGCAATTTTACACTGTTTTACACAAAATTACGTGATTTTTAACCAGACCCTCCCTCTCCCCCACGTGAGATTGTGTGAGATTCGCCCCGACGCCATCTTTCGGGATAAGTCGATGGATGGATTTTACCCAATCGAGTGCCTCCAAAATTTCTGGAATTTTATTCATCGGAACCAAGTAAAATCTGTCAGGCTAGTCTCCAAAATCGTCAACACCTTCAGGTGTCCCCAAGGTACTACTAAATGGAGTTGCTCCAAATCCAGAATTTGCGGAATTCTAACCATAGGAGCCATCAGATGCTCACTTTATTTTGTTCAAGGCTGATCAGATAAGGGACTTATCAATAAGGATCTTATTCTATTTCGTTCATAGTTGACAAATGTAGGGACTGTCTTCCTTATTCTATTTTGTTCAGGGCTGACCAGATAAAAGACTGTCTATCTTATTCTATTTCGTTCATGGCTAACCAGATAAGGGACTGTCTGTCTTATCCCATTTCGTTTATGGCTGACGAGTTTAGGGACTCTCTTTCTTATTCTATTTCGTACATGGCTGACGAATTTAGGGACTGTCTTTCTTATTCTACTTCGTTTATGGCTGACCAGATAAGGGACTGTCCATCTTATTCTATTTCGTTCATGGCTAACGAGTTTAGGGACAATTTTTCTTATTCTATTTCGTTCATGGCTGACCAGATAAGGGACTGTCTATGTTATTCTATTTCGGTCATGGCTAACCAGATAAAAGACTATCTATCTTATTCTATTTCGTTCATGGCTGACGAGTTTAGGGACAGTTTTTCTTATTCTATTTCGTTCATGGTTGACAAATGTAGGGACTGTCTTCCTTATTCTATTTTGTTCAGGGCTGACCAGATAAAGGACTGTCTATCTTATTCTATTTCGTTCATGGCTAACCAGATAAGGGACTGTCTGTCTTATCCTATTTCGTTTATGGCTGACGAGTTTAGGGACTCTCTTTCTTATTCTATTTCGTACATGGCAGACGAATTTAGGGACTATCTTTCTTATTCTACTTCGTTCATGGCTGACCAGATAAGGGACTGTCCATCTTATTCTATTTCGTTCATGGCTAACGAGTTTAGGGACAGTTTTTCTTATTCTATTTCGTTCATGGCTGACCAGATAAGGGACTGTCTATGTTATTCTATTTCGGTCATGGCTAACCAGATAAGGGACTGTCTATCTTATTCTATTTCGTTCATGGCTGACCAGATAAGGGACTGTCTATCTTATTCTATTTCGTTCATGGCTGACTAGATAAGGGCTGTCTATCTTATCCTATTTCGTTTATGGCTGACGAGTTTAGGGACTGTCTTTCTTATTGTATTTCGTTCATGGCTGACGAATTTAGGGACTGTTTTTGTTATCCTATTTCGTTCATGGCTAACCAGATAAGGGACTGTCTGTCTTATCCTATTTCGTTTATGGCTGACCAGATAAGGGACTGTCCATCTTATTGTATTTCGTTCATGGCTGACCAGATAAGGGACTGTCTATGTTATTCTATTTCGGTCATGGCTAACCAGATAAGGGACTGTCTATCTTATTCTATTTCGTTCATGGCTGACGAGTTTAGGGACAGTTTTTCTTATTCTATTTCGTTCATGGTTGACAAATGTAGGGATTGTCTTTCTTATTGTATTTCGTTCATGGCTGACGAATTTAAGGACTGTTTTTGTTATCCTATTTCGTTTATGGCTGACGAGTTTAGGGACTCTCTTTCTTATTCTATTTCGTACGTGGCTGACGAATTTAGGGACTGTCTTTCTTATTCTATTTCGTTCATGGCTGACCAGATAAGGGACTGTCTATGTTATTCTATTTCGGTCATGGCTAACCAGATAAGGGACTGTCTATCTTGTTCTATTTCGTTCATGGCTGACGAGTTTAGGGACAGTTTTTCTTATTCTATTTCGTTCATGGTTAACAAATGTAGGGACTGTCTTTCTTATTCTGTTTTGTTCATAGCTGACCAGATAGGGGACTGTCTGTCTTATCCTATTTCGTTTATGGCTGACGAGTTTAGGGACTCTCTTTCTTATTCTATTTCGTACGTGGCTGACGAATTTAGGGACTCTCTTTCTTATTCTATTTCGTACATGGCTGACGAATTTAGGGACTGTCTTTCTTATTCTATTTCGTTCATGGCTGACCAGATAAGGGACTGTCTATGTTATTCTATTTCGGTCATGGCTAACCAGATAAGGGACTGTCTATCTTATTCTATTTCGTTCATGGCTGACGAGTTTAGGGACAGTTTTTCTTATTCTATTTCGTTCATGGTTGACAAATGTAGGGACTGTCTTTCTTATTCTGTTTTGTTCATGGCTGACCAGATAGGGGACTGTCTGTCTTATCCTATTTCGTTTATGGCTGACGAGTTTAGGGACTCTCTTTCTTATTCTATTTCGTACGTGGCTGACGAATTTAGGGACTGTCTTTCTTATTCTATTTCGTTCATGGCTGACCAGATAAGGGACTGTCTATGTTATTCTATTTCGGTCATGGCTAACCAGATAAGGGACTGTCTATCTTGTTCTATTTCGTTCATGGCTGACGAGTTTAGGGACAGTTTTTCTTATTCTATTTCGTTCATGGTTGACAAATGTAGGGACTGTCTTTCTTATTCTGTTTTGTTCATGGCTGACCAGATAGGGGACTGTCTGTCTTATCCTATTTCGTTTATGGCTGACGAGTTTAGGGACTCTCTTTCTTATTCTATTTCGTACGTGGCTGACGAATTTAGGGACTCTCTTTCTTATTCTATTTCGTACATGGCTGACGAATTTAGGGACTGTCTTTCTTATTCTATTTCGTTCATGGCTGACCAGATAAGGGACTGTCTATGTTATTCTATTTCGGTCATGGCTAACCAGATAAGGGACTGTCTATCTTATTCTATTTCGTTCATGGCTGACGAGTTTAGGGACAGTTTTTCTTATTCTATTTCGTTCATGGTTGACAAATGTAGGGACTGTCTTTCTTATTCTGTTTTGTTCATGGCTGACCAGATAGGGGACTGTCTGTCTTATCCTATTTCGTTTATGGCTGACGAGTTTAGGGACTCTCTTTCTTATTCTATTTCGTACGTGGCTGACGAATTTAGGGACTCTCTTTCTTATTCTATTTCGTACATGGCTGACGAATTTAGGGACTGTCTTTCTTATTCTATTTCGTTCATGGCTGACCAGATAAGGGACTGTCTATGTTATTCTATTTCGGTCATGGCTAACCAGATAAGGGACTGTCTATCTTATTCTATTTCGTTCATGGCTGACGAGTTTAGGGACAGTTTTTCTTATTCTATTTCGTTCATGGTTGACAAATGTAGGGACTGTCTTTCTTATTCTGTTTTGTTCATGGCTGACCAGATAGGGGACTGTCTGTCTTATCCTATTTCGTTTATGGCTGACGAGTTTAGGGACTCTCTTTCTTATTCTATTTCGTACGTGGCTGACGAATTTAGGGACTGTCTTTCTTATTCTATTTCGTTCATGGCTGACCAGATAAGGGACTGTCTATGTTATTCTATTTCGGTCATGGCTAACCAGATAAGGGACTGTCTATCTTGTTCTATTTCGTTCATGGCTGACGAGTTTAGGGACAGTTTTTCTTATTCTATTTCGTTCATGGTTGACAAATGTAGGGACTGTCTTTCTTATTCTGTTTTGTTCATGGCTGACCAGATAGGGGACTGTCTGTCTTATCCTATTTCGTTTATGGCTGACGAGTTTAGGGACTCTCTTTCTTATTCTATTTCGTACGTGGCTGACGAATTTAGGGACTCTCTTTCTTATTCTATTTCGTACATGGCTGACGAATTTAGGGACTGTCTTTCTTATTCTATTTCGTTCATGGCTGACCAGATAAGGGACTGTCTATGTTATTCTATTTCGGTCATGGCTAACCAGATAAGGGACTGTCTATCTTATTCTATTTCGTTCATGGCTGACGAGTTTAGGGACAGTTTTTCTTATTCTATTTCGTTCATGGTTGACAAATGTAGGGACTGTCTTTCTTATTCTGTTTTGTTCATGGCTGACCAGATAGGGGACTGTCTGTCTTATCCTATTTCGTTTATGGCTGACGAGTTTAGGGACTCTCTTTCTTATTCTATTTCGTACGTGGCTGACGAATTTAGGGACTGTCTTTCTTATTCTATTTCGTTCATGGCTGACCAGATAAGGGACTGTCTATGTTATTCTATTTCGGTCATGGCTAACCAGATAAGGGACTGTCTATCTTGTTCTATTTCGTTCATGGCTGACGAGTTTAGGGACAGTTTTTCTTATTCTATTTCGTTCATGGTTGACAAATGTAGGGACTGTCTTTCTTATTCTGTTTTGTTCATGGCTGACCAGATAGGGGACTGTCTGTCTTATCCTATTTCGTTTATGGCTGACGAGTTTAGGGACTCTCTTTCTTATTCTATTTCGTACGTGGCTGACGAATTTAGAGACTCTCTTTCTTATTCTATTTCGTACATGGCTGACGAATTTAGGGACTGTCTTTCTTATTCTATTTCGTTCATGGCTGACCAGATAAGGGACTGTCTATGTTATTCTATTTCGGTCATGGCTAACCAGATAAGGGACTGTCTATCTTATTCTATTTCGTTCATGGCTGACGAGTTTAGGGACAGTTTTTCTTATTCTATTTCGTTTATGGTTGACAAATGTAGGGACTGTCTTTCTTATTCTGTTTTGTTCATGGCTGACCAGATAGGGGACTGTCTGTCTTATCCTATTTCGTTTATGGCTGACGAGTTTAGGGACTCTCTTTCTTATTCTATTTCGTACGTGGCTGACGAATTTAGGGACTCTCTTTCTTATTCTATTTCGTACATGGCTGACGAATTTAGGGACTGTCTTTCTTATTCTATTTCGTTCATGGCTGACCAGATAAGGGACTGTCTATGTTATTTTATTTCGGTCACGGCTAACCAGATAAGGGACTGTCTATCTTATTCTATTTCGTTCATGGCTGACGAGTTTAGGGACAGTTTTTCTTATTCTATTTCGTTCATGGTTGACAAATGTAGGGACTGTCTTTCTTATTCTGTTTTGTTCATGGCTGACCAGATAGGGGACTGTCTGTCTTATCCTATTTCGTTTATGGCTGACGAGTTTAGGGACTCTCTTTCTTATTCTATTTCGTACGTGGCTGACGAATTTAGGGACTGTCTTTCTTATTCTATTTCGTTCATGGCTGACCAGATAAGGGACTGTCTATGTTATTCTATTTCGGTCATGGCTAACCAGATAAGGGACTGTCTATCTTGTTCTATTTCGTTCATGGCTGACGAGTTTAGGGACAGTTTTTCTTATTCTATTTCGTTCATGGTTGACAAATGTAGGGACTGTCTTTCTTATTCTGTTTTGTTCATGGCTGACCAGATAGGGGACTGTCTGTCTTATCCTATTTCGTTTATGGCTGACGAGTTTAGGGACTCTCTTTCTTATTCTATTTCGTACGTGGCTGACGAATTTAGGGACTCTCTTTCTTATTCTATTTCGTACATGGCTGACGAATTTAGGGACTGTCTTTCTTATTCTATTTCGTTCATGGCTGACCAGATAAGGGACTGTCTATGTTATTCTATTTCGGTCATGGCTAACCAGATAAGGGACTGTCTATCTTATTCTATTTCGTTCATGGCTGACGAGTTTAGGGACAGTTTTTCTTATTCTATTTCGTTCATGGTTGACAAATGTAGGGACTGTCTTTCTTATTCTATTTTGTTCATGGCTGACCAGATAGGGGACTGTCTGTCTTATCCTATTTCGTTTATGGCTGACGAGTTTAGGGACTCTCTTTCTTATTCTATTTCGTACGTGGCTGACGAATTTAGGGACTCTCTTTCTTATTCTATTTCGTACATGGCTGACGAATTTAGGGACTGTCTTTCTTATTCTATTTCGTTCATGGCTGACCAGATAAGGGACTGTCTATGTTATTCTATTTCGGTCATGGCTAACCAGATAAGGGACTGTCTATCTTATTCTATTTCGTTCATGGCTGACGAGTTTAGGGACAGTTTTTCTTATTCTATTTCGTTCATGGTTGACAAATGTAGGGACTGTCTTTCTTATTCTATTTTGTTCATGGCTGACCAGATAGGGGACTGTCTGTCTTATCCTATTTCGTTTATGGCTGACGAGTTTAGGGACTCTCTTTCTTATTCTATTTCGTACGTGGCTGACGAATTTAGGGACTCTCTTTCTTATTCTATTTCGTACATGGCTGACGAATTTAGGGACTGTCTTTCTTATTCTATTTCGTACGTGGCTGACGAATTTAGGGACTGTCTTTCTTATTCTATTTCGTTCATGGCTGACCAGATAAGGGACTGTCTATGTTATTCTATTTCGGTCATGGCTAACCAGATAAGGGACTGTCTATCTTGTTCTATTTCGTTCATGGCTGACGAGTTTAGGGACAGTTTTTCTTATTCTATTTCGTTCATGGTTGACAAATGTAGGGACTGTCTTTCTTATTCTGTTTTGTTCATGGCTGACCAGATAGGGGACTGTCTGTCTTATCCTATTTCGTTTATGGCTGACGAGTTTAGGGACTCTCTTTCTTATTCTATTTCGTACGTGGCTGACGAATTTAGAGACTCTCTTTCTTATTCTATTTCGTACATGGCTGACGAATTTAGGGACTGTCTTTCTTATTCTATTTCGTTCATGGCTGACCAGATAAGGGACTGTCTATGTTATTCTATTTCGGTCATGGCTAACCAGATAAGGGACTGTCTATCTTATTCTATTTCGTTCATGGCTGACGAGTTTAGGGACAGTTTTTCTTATTCTATTTCGTTTATGGTTGACAAATGTAGGGACTGTCTTTCTTATTCTGTTTTGTTCATGGCTGACCAGATAGGGGACTGTCTGTCTTATCCTATTTCGTTTATGGCTGACGAGTTTAGGGACTCTCTTTCTTATTCTATTTCGTACGTGGCTGACGAATTTAGGGACTCTCTTTCTTATTCTATTTCGTACATGGCTGACGAATTTAGGGACTGTCTTTCTTATTCTATTTCGTTCATGGCTGACCAGATAAGGGACTGTCTATGTTATTTTATTTCGGTCACGGCTAACCAGATAAGGGACTGTCTATCTTATTCTATTTCGTTCATGGCTGACGAGTTTAGGGACAGTTTTTCTTATTCTATTTCGTTCATGGTTGACAAATGTAGGGACTGTCTTTCTTATTCTGTTTTGTTCATGGCTGACCAGATAGGGGACTGTCTGTCTTATCCTATTTCGTTTATGGCTGACGAGTTTAGGGACTCTCTTTCTTATTCTATTTCGTACGTGGCTGACGAATTTAGGGACTGTCTTTCTTATTCTATTTCGTTCATGGCTGACCAGATAAGGGACTGTCTATGTTATTCTATTTCGGTCATGGCTAACCAGATAAGGGACTGTCTATCTTGTTCTATTTCGTTCATGGCTGACGAGTTTAGGGACAGTTTTTCTTATTCTATTTCGTTCATGGTTGACAAATGTAGGGACTGTCTTTCTTATTCTGTTTTGTTCATGGCTGACCAGATAGGGGACTGTCTGTCTTATCCTATTTCGTTTATGGCTGACGAGTTTAGGGACTCTCTTTCTTATTCTATTTCGTACGTGGCTGACGAATTTAGGGACTCTCTTTCTTATTCTATTTCGTACATGGCTGACGAATTTAGGGACTGTCTTTCTTATTCTATTTCGTTCATGGCTGACCAGATAAGGGACTGTCTATGTTATTCTATTTCGGTCATGGCTAACCAGATAAGGGACTGTCTATCTTATTCTATTTCGTTCATGGCTGACGAGTTTAGGGACAGTTTTTCTTATTCTATTTCGTTCATGGTTGACAAATGTAGGGACTGTCTTTCTTATTCTATTTTGTTCATGGCTGACCAGATAGGGGACTGTCTGTCTTATCCTATTTCGTTTATGGCTGACGAGTTTAGGGACTCTCTTTCTTATTCTATTTCGTACGTGGCTGACGAATTTAGGGACTCTCTTTCTTATTCTATTTCGTACATGGCTGACGAATTTAGGGACTGTCTTTCTTATTCTATTTCGTTCATGGCTGACCAGATAAGGGACTGTCTATGTTATTCTATTTCGGTCATGGCTAACCAGATAAGGGACTGTCTATCTTATTCTATTTCGTTCATGGCTGACGAGTTTAGGGACAGTTTTTCTTATTCTATTTCGTTCATGGTTGACAAATGTAGGGACTGTCTTTCTTATTCTATTTCGTTCATGGCTGACCAGATAAGGGACTGTCTATGTTATTCTATTTCGGTCATGGCTAACCAGATAAGGGACTGTCTATCTTGTTCTATTTCGTTCATGGCTGACGAGTTTAGGGACAGTTTTTCTTATTCTATTTCGTTCATGGTTGACAAATGTAGGGACTGTCTTTCTTATTCTGTTTTGTTCATGGCTGACCAGATAGGGGACTGTCTGTCTTATCCTATTTCGTTTATGGCTGACGAGTTTAGGGACTCTCTTTCTTATTCTATTTCGTACGTGGCTGACGAATTTAGGGACTCTCTTTCTTATTCTATTTCGTACATGGCTGACGAATTTAGGGACTGTCTTTCTTATTCTATTTCGTTCATGGCTGACCAGATAAGGGACTGTCTATGTTATTCTATTTCGGTCATGGCTAACCAGATAAGGGACTGTCTATCTTATTCTATTTCGTTCATGGCTGACGAGTTTAGGGACAGTTTTTCTTATTCTATTTCGTTCATGGTTGACAAATGTAGGGACTGTCTTTCTTATTCTATTTTGTTCATGGCTGACCAGATAGGGGACTGTCTGTCTTATCCTATTTCGTTTATGGCTGACGAGTTTAGGGACTCTCTTTCTTATTCTATTTCGTACGTGGCTGACGAATTTAGGGACTCTCTTTCTTATTCTATTTCGTACATGGCTGACGAATTTAGGGACTGTCTTTCTTATTCTATTTCGTTCATGGCTGACCAGATAAGGGACTGTCTATGTTATTCTATTTCGGTCATGGCTAACCAGATAAGGGACTGTCTATCTTATTCTATTTCGTTCATGGCTGACGAGTTTAGGGACAGTTTTTCTTATTCTATTTCGTTCATGGTTGACAAATGTAGGGACTGTCTTTCTTATTCTATTTTGTTCATGGCTGACCAGATAGGGGACTGTCTGTCTTATCCTATTTCGTTTATGGCTGACGAGTTTAGGGACTCTCTTTCTTATTCTATTTCGTACGTGGCTGACGAATTTAGGGACTCTCTTTCTTATTCTATTTCGTACATGGCTGACGAATTTAGGGACTGTCTTTCTTATTCTATTTCGTACGTGGCTGACGAATTTAGGGACTGTCTTTCTTATTCTATTTCGTTCATGGCTGACCAGATAAGGGACTGTCTATGTTATTCTATTTCGGTCATGGCTAACCAGATAAGGGACTGTCTATCTTGTTCTATTTCGTTCATGGCTGACGAGTTTAGGGACAGTTTTTCTTATTCTATTTCGTTCATGGTTGACAAATGTAGGGACTGTCTTTCTTATTCTGTTTTGTTCATGGCTGACCAGATAGGGGACTGTCTGTCTTATCCTATTTCGTTTATGGCTGACGAGTTTAGGGACTCTCTTTCTTATTCTATTTCGTACGTGGCTGACGAATTTAGAGACTCTCTTTCTTATTCTATTTCGTACATGGCTGACGAATTTAGGGACTGTCTTTCTTATTCTATTTCGTTCATGGCTGACCAGATAAGGGACTGTCTATGTTATTCTATTTCGGTCATGGCTAACCAGATAAGGGACTGTCTATCTTATTCTATTTCGTTCATGGCTGACGAGTTTAGGGACAGTTTTTCTTATTCTATTTCGTTTATGGTTGACAAATGTAGGGACTGTCTTTCTTATTCTGTTTTGTTCATGGCTGACCAGATAGGGGACTGTCTGTCTTATCCTATTTCGTTTATGGCTGACGAGTTTAGGGACTCTCTTTCTTATTCTATTTCGTACGTGGCTGACGAATTTAGGGACTCTCTTTCTTATTCTATTTCGTACATGGCTGACGAATTTAGGGACTGTCTTTCTTATTCTATTTCGTTCATGGCTGACCAGATAAGGGACTGTCTATGTTATTTTATTTCGGTCACGGCTAACCAGATAAGGGACTGTCTATCTTATTCTATTTCGTTCATGGCTGACGAGTTTAGGGACAGTTTTTCTTATTCTATTTCGTTCATGGTTGACAAATGTAGGGACTGTCTTTCTTATTCTGTTTTGTTCATGGCTGACCAGATAGGGGACTGTCTGTCTTATCCTATTTCGTTTATGGCTGACGAGTTTAGGGACTCTCTTTCTTATTCTATTTCGTACGTGGCTGACGAATTTAGGGACTGTCTTTCTTATTCTATTTCGTTCATGGCTGACCAGATAAGGGACTGTCTATGTTATTCTATTTCGGTCATGGCTAACCAGATAAGGGACTGTCTATCTTGTTCTATTTCGTTCATGGCTGACGAGTTTAGGGACAGTTTTTCTTATTCTATTTCGTTCATGGTTGACAAATGTAGGGACTGTCTTTCTTATTCTGTTTTGTTCATGGCTGACCAGATAGGGGACTGTCTGTCTTATCCTATTTCGTTTATGGCTGACGAGTTTAGGGACTCTCTTTCTTATTCTATTTCGTACGTGGCTGACGAATTTAGGGACTCTCTTTCTTATTCTATTTCGTACATGGCTGACGAATTTAGGGACTGTCTTTCTTATTCTATTTCGTTCATGGCTGACCAGATAAGGGACTGTCTATGTTATTCTATTTCGGTCATGGCTAACCAGATAAGGGACTGTCTATCTTATTCTATTTCGTTCATGGCTGACGAGTTTAGGGACAGTTTTTCTTATTCTATTTCGTTCATGGTTGACAAATGTAGGGACTGTCTTTCTTATTCTATTTTGTTCATGGCTGACCAGATAGGGGACTGTCTGTCTTATCCTATTTCGTTTATGGCTGACGAGTTTAGGGACTCTCTTTCTTATTCTATTTCGTACGTGGCTGACGAATTTAGGGACTCTCTTTCTTATTCTATTTCGTACATGGCTGACGAATTTAGGGACTGTCTTTCTTATTCTATTTCGTTCATGGCTGACCAGATAAGGGACTGTCTATGTTATTCTATTTCGGTCATGGCTAACCAGATAAGGGACTGTCTATCTTATTCTATTTCGTTCATGGCTGACGAGTTTAGGGACAGTTTTTCTTATTCTATTTCGTTCATGGTTGACAAATGTAGGGACTGTCTTTCTTATTCTATTTTGTTCATGGCTGACCAGATAGGGGACTGTCTGTCTTATCCTATTTCGTTTATGGCTGACGAGTTTAGGGACTCTCTTTCTTATTCTATTTCGTACGTGGCTGACGAATTTAGGGACTCTCTTTCTTATTCTATTTCGTACATGGCTGACGAATTTAGGGACTGTCTTTCTTATTCTATTTCGTTCATGGCTGACCAGATAAGGGACTGTCTATGTTATTCTATTTCGGTCATGGCTAACCAGATAAGGGACTGTCTATCTTATTCTATTTCGTTCATGGCTGACGAGTTTAGGGACAGTTTTTCTTATTCTATTTCGTTCATGGTTGACAAATGTAGGGACTGTCTTTCTTATTCTATTTTGTTCATGGCTGACCAGATAGGGGACTGTCTGTCTTATCCTATTTCGTTTATGGCTGACGAGTTTAGGGACTCTCTTTCTTATTCTATTTCGTACGTGGCTGACGAATTTAGGGACTCTCTTTCTTATTCTATTTCGTACATGGCTGACGAATTTAGGGACTGTCTTTCTTATTCTATTTCGTTCATGGCTGACCAGATAAAGGACTGTCTATGTTATTCTATTTCGGTCATGGCTAACCAGATAAGGGACTGTCTATCTTATTCTATTTCGTTCATGGCTGACGAGTTTAGGGACAGTTTTTCTTATTCTATTTCGTTCATGGTTGACAAATGTAGGGACTGTCTTTCTTATTCTGTTTTGTTCATGGCTGACCAGATAGGGGACTGTCTGTCTTATCCTATTTCGTTTATGGCTGACGAGTTTAGGGACTCTCTTTCTTATTCTATTTCGTACGTGGCTGACGAATTTAGGGACTGTCTTTCTTATTCTATTTCGTTCATGGCTGACCAGATAAAGGACTGTCTATGTTATTCTATTTCGGTCATGGCTAACCAGATAAGGGACTGTCTATCTTATTCTATTTCGTTCATGGCTGACGAGTTTAGGGACTGTCTATTTTATTCTATTTTCTTCATGGCTGACTAGTTTAGGGACTGCCTTTCTTATCCTATTTTGTTCATGGCTAACCAGATAAGGGACTGTCAATCTTATCCTATTTCGTTTATAGCTGACGAGTTTAGGGACTGTATTTCTTATTACGGTGCAGCTTGCACTCACGTCCGCCTTCGGTCTTTATTATTCTATTCGAGCACCAATCACAATTTCTAGTCGTTCTTAGGGTTTTTCGTGTTCTCTCAGTTCTCGCCTTTGTTTTATTTGATGCTTTTTTGGTTTTTCCGCTCTTCTTCTTGTTCTCTCTCTTACTTGTTCTTCTTTGCACGTTTCTTTGTTCTTTTACCTATGCCGTCGTCTTCATTTTATCCTTCACCCCTTTTTCTTATTATTATTCTATTATCTATTCCTGTATCCTACTCTTGCTTCTTTTCCGTCTCCCCGTTCATCCTTCGCTGTACCTCTTAATTTCTTCTGTAAGTCTCTTTCTTGCTTTGTGAGGTCATCATCTATAAATATTAACTCTGTTGTTTTCTTTCCTCTTAATTTTTCTTTTTGTTTAATCAATTTTTCCTTTCCCTCCCAATCTTCCATTTCTACTAGTACTAAATCTCTATTTATACTGTACGGTCCTTGATTTTTCTCTCCCCTCTTTAGCCTGCTGTTTAATTTTCATGTTACCACAATATTTTTCTTCTTCCTTCTCATTTCCTCATAATCCACTTTCCCTTCTAGCTGTGACTTGTTTCGCTCCCCCTCCCATCTCTTCTGGTTCTCCTTAAATTCTTCTATTTGCCTTTCAATCTCTCTCTTAATTTCTTGGTTCTCTTTTCGTATATCCTTCATTTCATTTCCTTTTTTATTTCTTGCAACTTATTCATGATTTTCATGATTTTTTCCATTTTGCTGTCAATTTGCTTATCTGCTTCTGGAGATCTTACTGTTATTTTACATATTTTAAATATCTTCTTTTCTTGTCTTCCTGTTCCGCCTTTCCCTGTTCGTTTCCTTTTTTCTTTTCTTTTAGGAATGAAGCTCAACTTTTCTGGCTAAAGGACCGGTTTCTATTTTCTTTGTTCAAAGGCTTGCTCTATTCGCCGCTATTCTAATATTGATAAAAAATATTGATTCGTTTTCTTCCCCAGGGTCTTTTCTTTCTCTCGCCAACTCCTTTATCATCTTCCTACCTTTCGTTGGCATCTTTCTTTTTCTTTTGTGCTGTTTTATTCAATTTTATCTGCCCTTTTCTTTATATTTCCTTCACTTTTACCTGCACCACGTATTGCTGCAGACTCTCTAGTGAAGTCAAATTCTTCCCACTTTCATTTAATTGGAATTTTATTTCTCCGTCAGTGAGTGGAGCTCAGCTCTTACTTCTCGAGCAGCCTTCTCTGGAACCCCGGTTTATTTCAGTTATTTCTATAACTCACCTTGCTACATCTACCTCTTAAGTAAGCTTTTCTTTCTTCGTGCCTAGCTTCATATTTCTTCTTAACATTAATATCGATTCATTTATTTCTTACAAGTTTTGATATCCCGTTTCCAATGTTGCGTTTTTGGGTTCGATTATTATTTATTTACACAATGTGTAGAAATTATTTTCGAGTCCTTACATTTACTTTATTTACACTATTTACAAATCACAGCATTTATATATACATCGCGCGGCACAGCGGATAGATAGAGGCAACTATCCGGCTTGACCCAGTGATCTTCGACTATGATACGACTGAAGCGTCGTCCAACAAATATATTGCCTGCATCCTTCTACGCGGCTCCATCATCGAGCTGTCGGTACATGTGAAATCTTCTCGGCAATTATTCAGACTGATTATCAGTATTGGTTAGAAAGTCACTATGTGTGTATGATTATTATTAGTCGCCTCGGTCGCTACATCGGTTTTAAGTATATCGAACCGCGCGAAAACAGCGAGTTACAAGGGGGCTGCTAGCGCTGCTTTATGACTTTAGAACAAAAATCTTTTGCGTGAGACATAAATGCGAAGATTTGACCTATATTATTATAGAGGAAAATCAAAGAGCAAGAATTGGTAGTTGCATAATTAAAAAAATAGAGATTGTGAAAAATAACACTATAAAAGAAATAGTGAAACTTGCTAAGACGATGGCAGGAACCATGTTTATTTCATTATTAATATTCCCAAGGGGACCCTTGGAACCGAAGCTACCATCTGAACCCCCGTAATACCTACCACTTTTATTCACCCGCGTTCACTCACTGCCTGCATCCCCACCACCAAAGTGTTTCACTTTGATTTCCGTTTCAGTTTTTCGGACTCACTACCTCGATAAAGAAGTTTCACTTCAAAAAGAAAGAATATATTTGTAGCATGTGGGTCAGATGATAAGGAGAAACAAAAGTACTTTCTAAGCGTGGGAAGGGAGAAAATGAATAAGGTTTTTCAACTTGAATAAAATTTTGCAATTTATAATCAGGAGATGAGTTCTCAGATCTGACCGTAAGAATTTTGTAAAGTTAGATGAATTGACTTTGCCTTACCAACTTCCCCTTACCCTCGACAATGACGATAAGACAGGGTTTTGACCTTGTAACTGGTTTTTGATCGAATATCCTACTTGCTCCATGTCATATTTAAATAAGCGGTCGCGCCGCTGGGAAGTTGGAAAGTAAAACGGTGTAAACGTTGCACCACATGAGTCTCGACCGAATTTCTATTTTATAAGCTTTTATTGAAACTAAAATTGCAATAATTATACTTAGACGTAGCGCATTATGTTGTAGGTATTTTGTTCATTAATTTTTAATAGCAAAAGATAGTAAACTGTTTTAATTAGTATCTATTAAATACAACAGGCAAAAATTGTAACGTGGTGTGATGTCGTACTTTTTATTTGCACTCAACACCAAAGTGTTGTATCTTGAAGGAAGAAAATATGTACCTTAGTGGACCGAATGGAAAATGAGAAGAACTGAAAATATGTATGAATAGTAAATAATGATATATCTCTGTTCGATACGTTTTTCTAATAAATTTGTATATAAATGAAACTCAAAATAAGAAGCTTCTCGTAGGTTTCAAATAGATGTAAAAGTTTAATAAGCCCGTTTTAGTGGTTGTTTAAATTTCAGTGTTTTAAATAAATTATTTTGGATTTATCTGCATTTTATTTATTAGACAGTTCTCCCTTCTAATAATGAATTTATGTACTCACGTTTTCGTTATTGATCACTAACATTCCAACTGAAACAAATTGAAATCACTTTCGGAGTCGCGTAGCCATCCATATATTCAAGGTAAACCTGTCGTATATGTAGTTCAAGTTACAACAAAACTTGTAAAAATAGTTATTTACATAAAAGTCAGGAAAATCTTGCATTACTGAAGAGGAGCTAAATTGAAACACGAGGCACTTCGTGACGAGTATTTTAAAGCTCCGAGTCAAGTAAGAGATTTTATTGACGTGTTTTGTATTAAATTTTTCCGGAAATCGTAAAAAAGACGAAATTTACAAATTTTAGTTTTTTTTTACAAATTCCTCAAAAATCAGGTTTGTCAATTTTGTTGGCAACAATAGTTACAAAGTAAACAACATCGAAAAAATTCAAAAAATAATAATGATGAAAGAAGACGAAAATCTGAATTTTCTCTAAGTCACTATATAGTCGGCGCATTCTATACTAACTATCTATCTATTACCGTGTAAATCAAAAGAGCGGTATGAAAGGGCATACCAAATTTTCGAGAAAAAAAAGTTACTTCACTTACCGAAGAAGTATTTCTTGCGTATTTGGCGGAAGAAGCAAGTTTGCAGAAACCCTCTTTGGAGCATTTATTCTATGTTAAAATCCGTGTTTTTATTGAAGCAGAATTTGGACATCAGCAAGTTTTATAAGCTTATTACTTAAAGGGA
The DNA here is from genome assembly GCA_963583935.1 of Diaperis boleti. NCBI lineage: Eukaryota > Metazoa > Arthropoda > Insecta > Coleoptera > Tenebrionidae > Diaperis > Diaperis boleti. The sequence continues at coordinate 15,542,844 of OY757242.1, forward strand.
AAATCGACTTGTTACCAACCAACAAAATCGAAATGTTTGTCCCAGTACCAGATTGATAAATTTTTGCTTGAAGCTCCTGACAAGGAATTTTTATTGGTGAAAGTAAGTTGTTACAATGGTTAATTAAGCCTAAAAAAAAATTTCTTATATATGTACAGGTTGCGTTTATTTTTGGCGTTATGTGACATTACGCCCGGTTCGTACTCCACACCGGCGCCTATTTGTAAATTACAAGCAAGGGAAATGTACAGTTATGCTCAAAAAAGTGTTGTACAAGGATTGTTGCATAGCAATAATCTTAATGTCAATAATGCTCTATCTAAATGAATATTTTCAAAATTACAGAACAAAAACATTTAATTAGAAATTAAATACAACATAACTTATAAATAGACCATTTATAAACTTTCAACACAACTTAAAACGATGTTTTAGTTAATTCTTGGTCATAGCCCCATTTCTTTCCAAAATTTCTTGCAATCTATGAGATATTGACTCATATAGACTTGTTGTTAAGTTAATTTCAGTTAACAACTCGTTTCTATTTTGTTGTTTTAATATGTGGAATTTTGGAAGGCCAAACCAGTACCTCAATATTATTATCAACAAAGAGGCCTGCGGTATGAATAGGGCAGTTATCATACGGCAAATATATCTAAAATATTTCGAGATGTTATGGCATTAAGTCTCTCTTCAATATCCCAACCCATCCCAAGTCCGGGGATATTTATCCATGCTCAACAATTTATAAAAAATCTTCCTGTAATATCGCCGGTGATAACATATTGCTCATCAAATATTTTGTATTAAGAAATGCTGAAAAATTTTGGATGCGTCGCTTAAAAAATGTAAAAAATGCAACCTGCCTTTGAGGGTGTATTCTGCCCAATTCTGGCATTTTTTTTCATCATTACAATGTCACATTTGAACAGATATAGACACCCGGAAGTCTATAGGAGGATATTTCAGAAAAGGTAAAAAATGGTGGATGCGTCGCTTTAAAAAAATTGTAAAAATTCAGCCTGCCTTTGAGGGAGTATTCTGTGAAATTTGGGCATTTTTCTGATAATTACAATCTCACAATTTAAGAGAAAAAGACACTCGGAAATCTATAGAGGAAGATTGAAGAAACGGTAAAAAATGGTAGATGCGCCCATTGAAAAAGAAATTGTAAAAATTCAGCCTTTCTTTGAGGGCTGAAATTTGTTGAATTTGGGCATTGTTTTCGTCATTACAATGTCACATTTAAACAGATATAGACACCCCTAAGTCTATAGGGGAATATTTTTGAAAGGGTGAAAAACGGTGGATGCGTCGCTTAAATTTTTTTTTTAAATTCAGCCTGCTTCTGATGGTGTATTCTGTGAAATTTGGGCATTTTTCTGATAATTACAATCTCACAATTGAAGAGAAAAAGACATTCGGAAATCTATAGAGGAAGATTGAAGAAACGTTAAAAAATGGTGGATGCGCCACTTGAAAAAAAAATTGTAAAAATTTGGCCTTTCTTTGAGGGCTGAAATTTGTTGAATTTGGGCGTTGTTTTCGTCATTACAATGTCAGATTTAAACAGATATAAACACCCGGAAGTCTATAGGAGAATATTTCAGAAAGGGTAAAAATGGTCGATGCGTCGCTTTAAAAAAATTGTAAAAATTCAGCCTGCCTTTGAGGGAGTATTCTGTAAAATTTGGGCATTTTTCTGATAATTACAATCTCACAATTTAAGAGAAAAAGACACTCGGAAATTTATAGAGGAAGATTGAAGAAACGGTAAAAAATGGTGGATGCGCCACTTGAAAAAAAAAAGAGTAAAAATTCAGCCTTTCTTTGAGGGCTGAAATTTGTTAAATTTGGGCATTGTTTTCGTCATTACAATGTCACATTTAAACAGATATAGTCACCCGGAAGTCTATAGGGGAATATTTCCGAAAGGGTGAAAAACGGTGGATTCGTCGCTTAAATTTTTTTCTTTAAATTCAGCCTGCTTCTGAGGGTGTATTCTGTGAAATTTGGGCATTTTTCTGATAATTACAATTGAAGAGAAAAAGACATTCGGAAATCTATAGAGGAAGATTGAAGAAACGTTAAAGAATGGTGGATGCGCCACTTGAAATTTTTTTTTTTTTTAATTCAGCCTTTCTTTGAGGGCTGAAATTTGTTGAATTTGGGCATTGTTTTCGTCATTACAATGTCACATTTAAACAGATATAGACACCCCTAAGTCTATAGGGGAATATTTTTGAAAGGGTGAAAAACGGTGGATGCGTCGCTTAAATTTTTTTTTTTTAAATTCAGCCTGCTTCTGATGGTGTATTCTGTGAAATTTGGGCATTTTTCTGATAATTACAATCTCACAATTGAAGAGAAAAAGACATTCGGAAATCTATAGAGGAAGATTGAAGAAACGTTAAAAAATGGTGGATGCGCCACTTGAAAAAAAAATTGTAAAAATTCGGCCTTTCTTTGAGGGCTGAAATTTGTTGAATTTGGGCGTTGTTTTCGTCATTATAATGTCAGATTTAAACAGATATAAACACCCGGAAGTCTATAGGAGAATATTTCAGAAAGGGTAAAAAATGGTCGATGCGTCGCTTTAAAAAAATTGTAAAAATTCAGCCTGCCTTTGAGGGAGTATTCTGTAAAATTTGGGCATTTTTCTGATAATTACAATCTCACAATTTAAGAGAAAAAGACACTCGGAAATTTATAGAGGAAGATTGAAGAAACGGTAAAAAATGGTGGATGCGCCACTTGAAAAAAAAGAGTAAAAATTCAGCCTTTCTTTGAGGGCTGAAATTTGTTAAATTTGGGCATTGTTTTCGTCATTACAATGTCACATTTAAACAGATATAGTCACCCGGAAGTCTATAGGGGAATATTTCCGAAAGGGTGAAAAACGGTGGATTCGTCGCTTAAATTTTTTTCTTTAAATTCAGCCTGCTTCTGAGGGTGTATTCTGTGAAATTTGGGCATTTTTCTGATAATTACAATTGAAGAGAAAAAGACATTCGGAAATCTATAGAGGAAGATTGAAAAAACGTTAAAAAATGGTGGATGCGCCACTTGAAATTATTTTTTTTTTAATTCAGCCTTTCTTTGAGGGCTGAAATTTGTTGAATTTGGGCATTGTTTTCGTCATTACAATGTCACATTTAAACAGATATAGACACCCCTAAGTCTATAGGGGAATATTTTTGAAAGGGTGAAAAACGGTGGATGCGTCGCTTAAATTTTTTTTTTTTAAATTCAGCCTGCTTCTGATGGTGTATTCTGTGAAATTTATGCATTTTTCTGATAATTACAATCTCACAATTGAAGAGAAAAAGACATTCGGAAATCTATAGAGGAAGATTGAAGAAACGTTAAAGAATGGTGGATGCGCCACTTGAAATTTTTTTTTTTTTAATTCAGCCTTTCTTTGAGGGCTGAAATTTGTTGAATTTGGGCATTGTTTTCGTCATTACAATGTCACATTTAAACAGATATAGACACCCCTAAGTCTATAGGGGAATATTTTTGAAAGGGTGAAAAACGGTGGATGCGTCGCTTAAATTTTTTTTTTTTAAATTCAGCCTGCTTCTGATGGTGTATTCTGTGAAATTTGGGCATTTTTCTGATAATTACAATCTCACAATTGAAGAGAAAAAGACATTCGGAAATCTATAGAGGAAGATTGAAGAAACGTTAAAAAATGGTGGATGCGCCACTTGAAAAAAAAATTGTAAAAATTCGGCCTTTCTTTGAGGGCTGAAATTTGTTGAATTTGGGCGTTGTTTTCGTCATTATAATGTCAGATTTAAACAGATATAAACACCCGGAAGTCTATAGGAGAATATTTCAGAAAGGGTAAAAAATGGTCGATGCGTCGCTTTAAAAAAATTGTAAAAATTCAGCCTGCCTTTGAGGGAGTATTCTGTAAAATTTGGGCATTTTTCTGATAATTACAATCTCACAATTTAAGAGAAAAAGACACTCGGAAATTTATAGAGGAAGATTGAAGAAACGGTAAAAAATGGTGGATGCGCCACTTGAAAAAAAAAGAGTAAAAATTCAGCCTTTCTTTGAGGGCTGAAATTTGTTAAATTTGGGCATTGTTTTCGTCATTACAATGTCACATTTAAACAGATATAGTCACCCGGAAGTCTATAGGGGAATATTTCCGAAAGGGTGAAAAACGGTGGATTCGTCGCTTAAATTTTTTTCTTTAAATTCAGCCTAATTCTGAGGGTGTATTCTGTGAAATTTGGGCATTTTTCTGATAATTACAATTGAAGAGAAAAAGACATTCGGAAATCTATAGAGGAAGATTGAAAAAACGTTAAAAAATGGTGGATGCGCCACTTGAAATTATTTTTTTTTTAATTCAGCCTTTCTTTGAGGGCTGAAATTTGTTGAATTTGGGCATTGTTTTCGTCATTACAATGTCACATTTAAACAGATATAGACACCCCTAAGTCTATAGGGGAATATTTTTGAAAGGGTGAAAAACGGTGGATGCGTCGCTTAAATTTTTTTTTTTTAAATTCAGCCTGCTTCTGATGGTGTATTCTGTGAAATTTATGCATTTTTCTGATAATTACAATCTCACAATTGAAGAGAAAAAGACATTCGGAAATCTATAGAGGAAGATTGAAGAAACGTTAAAAAATGGTGGATGCGCCACTTGAAAAAAAAATTGTAAAAATTCGGCCTTTCTTTGAGGGCTGAAATTTGTTGAATTTGGGCGTTGTTTTCGTCATTACAATGTCAGATTTAAACAGATATAAACACCCGGAAGTCTATAGGAGAATATTTGAGAAAGGGTAAAAAATGGTCGATGCGTCGCTTTAAAAAAATTGTAAAAATTCAGCCTGCCTTTGAGGGAGTATTCTGTAAAATTTGGGCATTTTTCTGATAATTACAATCTCACAATTTAAGAGAAAAAGACACTCGGAAATTTATAGAGGAAGATTGAAGAAACGGTAAAAAATGGTGGATGCGCCACTTGAAAAAAAAAAGAGTAAAAATTCAGCCTTTCTTTGAGGGCTGAAATTTGTTAAATTTGGGCATTGTTTTCGTCATTACAATGTCACATTTAAACAGATATAGTCACCCGGAAGTCTATAGGGGAATATTTCCGAAAGGGTGAAAAACGGTGGATTCGTCGCTTAATTTTTTTTCTTTAAATTCAGCCTGCTTCTGAGGGTGTATTCTGTGAAATTTGGGCATTTTTCTGATAATTACAATTGAAGAGAAAAAGACATTCGGAAATCTATAGAGGAAGATTGAAGAAACGTTAAAGAATGGTGGATGCGCCACTTGAAATTTTTTTTTTTTTTAATTCAGCCTTTCTTTGAGGGCTGAAATTTGTTGAATTTGGGCATTGTTTTCGTCATTACAATGTCACATTTAAACAGATATAGACACCCCTAAGTCTATAGGGGAATATTTTTGAAAGGGTGAAAAACGGTGGATGCGTCGCTTAAATTTTTTTTTTTTAAATTCAGCCTGCTTCTGATGGTGTATTCTGTGAAATTTGGGCATTTTTCTGATAATTACAATCTCACAATTGAAGAGAAAAAGACATTCGGAAATCTATAGAAGAAGATTGAAGAAACGTTAAAAAATGGTGGATGCGCCTCTTGAAAAAAAAATGTAAAAATTCAACCTTTGTTTGAGGGCTGCAATTTGTTGAATTTGGGCATTATTTTCGTCATTACAATGTCACATTTAAACAGATATAGACACCCGTAAGTCTATAGGGGAATATTTTCGAAAGGGTGAAAAACGGTGGATGCGTCGCTTAAATTTTTTTTTTAAATTCAGCCTGCTTCTGAGGGTGTATTCTGTGAAATTTGGGCATTTTTCTGATAATTACAATCTCACAATTGAAGAGAAAAAGACATTCGGAAATCTATAGAAGAAGATTGAAGAAACGTTAAAAAATGTTAGATGCGCCACTTGAAAAAAAAAAAATGTAAAAATTCAGCTTTTGTTTGAGGGCTGAAATTTGTTGAATTTGGGCATTGTTTTCGTCATTACAATGTCACATTTACACAGATATAGACACCCGTAAGTCTATAGGGGAATATTTCCGAAAGGGTAAAAAATGGTGGATGCGTCGCTTTAAAAAAATTGTAAACATTCAGCCTGCTTCTGAGGGTGTATTCTGTGAAATTTGGGCATTTTTCTGATAATTACAATCTCACAATTGAAGAAAAAAAGACATTCGGAAATCTATAGAGGAAGATTGAAGAAACGTTAAACAATGGTGGATGCGCCACTTAAAAAAAAAAAGTAAAAATTCAGCCGTTCTTTGAGGGTTGAAATTTGTCGAATTTGGGCATGGTTTTCGTTATTACAATGTCACATTTAAACAGATATAGACGCCCGGAAGTCTATAGGGGAATAATTCCGAAAGGGAAAAAATGGTGGATGGGTCGCCTTAAAAAAATTGTAAAAAATTCTGCCTGCCTTTGAGGGTGTATTCTGTGAAATTTGGGCATTTTTTTCATCATTACAATCTCACAATTGAAGAGAAAAAGACACTCGGAAGTCTATTGAGGAAGATTGAAGAAATGGTGAAAAATGGTGGATGCGTCGCTTAAGAAAAATTGTAAAAATGCAGCGTGCCTTTGAGGGTGTATTCTGTGAAATCTTGTATGTAAATGCTAACTGAAAACTCTTTTCGTCGGTAAAAATTACTTAATTTTCACGAAAGAAATTGGCCTACGCGTAGACTTCTTCTCTTCCAGAGTTCCGTCAATTTCTCATCCTTTTTTGACTTTTAAAATTGTGTTTTTACTTTTCTGCATAATGTTTGCAACTTCTCTGATGGATAATCCATCATCTCTAAATATGCAATAATATGTGCTCTTTCAATTAAGTTCATTGCCGGAATTTCTAAATTACTTGATGCGTCAAGCAGGGTCAATTTGATATTTTTTTAACTATGGTGATGTTTTATTTTTTTTAAATCCGATGCACATACATCTAAACTAGCTGTACAACACATTAATGAACTGTACTGTCCAACCAGTGGGGCTACATTCATTTGGAAACTTCCCTTCTAAAATTTCAACGTATCTTGAGTTACCTACACCTCTGGAACACACGGGGCATTGTATGCGCCGCAGTGCAGCGACTTTATTAGTAGATGCTGAAGGCGACATTACCAATTTGGACATGGAGGATGACAAAGTACAACGGCGGCTGAGGGCTATATCGAGGATTCGATCCAAAATAAGCTAGATATAGCAAGAAAAATACAATCAGAACCAGCAAAAAACACAACTACTAGTGTGTGCAATATTCCCTCTACAAGTAATGATTTTACCACAATCTACGACGATCATCACTGGGATTTGAAAATTTCAAGCTCTGTCATAAATCACTATCGGGAATCAATATTTCAAACATAAGAAGTTTCACAATTCATGTTGATATTTCCAATTATGTAATAGTTTTGGATAAATTGTTCTTTTTTAAAGTATCTTCTTTATTTTGCGTTTTGTAAAGTCTTTACATTAGTAGTCCGGAAAATTCAATTTTCCTGCGCGTAAATAAGCAGGAAAATGTTGTTTCCTAGACGATTTCCGGAAAAATGTATTACAAGATACTTTTCAATTGAAATTTACACAATTTACAAAATTTGTCAAATCAGACACTCATGACCGAAGTCTTTTATCACGAAGCGAAGGAATAAAATACCATAGTGCACCAAATCAAAAATGAGAGAACTGAAAATATGTGTGAATAGTAAATAATATATTACGTTTTTGTAATAAATTTGTATATAAATCAAACACGAAATAAGAAGCTTCTCATAGGTTTCAAATACATGGATGTATTTGTTAAATAATCTCGTTTTAGTGGTTGTTTAAATTTCAGTGTTTTAAATAAATTATTTTGGATTTATCGGCATTTTATTTATTAGACAGTTCTCCCTTCTAATAATGGATTTAGGTACTCACGTTTTCGTTATTGATTACTAACACTCGAACTGAAGCAAATTGAAATCATTTTCCGATTCGTGTGGCCATCCATTTATTCAAGGTAAACCTGTGGTATAAATATACGTCAAGTTTAACGTTTATCTGTGTAAAACATGTAACAAATATATGACTGTTTATTTACATTGTAATTATATTATCAAAAAAATCCTTGTTCGATAAAAAACACACTGAACATAAAAACAAGCTTTTATTTAAATTAAGCAAACCCTTAATTTTGTTACATCATACAAATATGGGTTTGCTTTGGTTTGATTTATTTCATAGTTTATTTTCTTTTTTTCAGAGCATTTAAATAAAAGCTTATTTTTAAAAATATTTTTTTATTATAAATTTTTTTCAACTTTTTAGTTTTTGCTGTGGCCATTTTGAACTTAGTGTGATGTCACTAACTTTATCGTTTTCTACTCTTCAATCACTTTCATTTGATACCCATATTAAGGGGATTAAAAACAAAATGTAATCCGCATATCTTGGAGCGGCGGCCATATTGAATTCGTTTTCTACTCTTCAAGCCCTTTCATTTGATACCCATATTAATGGGGTGACTAAAAATACATCATCCGCCATCTTGTGGCGTCGACCATTTTTAAAGTATTACAATATTAAGTATTGATTATTGTATTGTCACCGGATCTAAAGGCGTATACAAAGTTTCATCTCAATCGGATGTCAAGAAGTGGTTGTAATTTAGCTTGCAAGATTTGACACATACTAACAAGGCAAATTGAAATAATCTATATACAGAGTGATCATAAAGTTCCGCACAAAATTCATAATTTAGTGATTTACGGTTTTTGCGAAAAACGCTCGAACAGGTCGATTTTTGTTTTAAAATTGCCATCTTTTGACATAAAAATTTTGTTGATGACGTCATTTGTTTTTGAACTATGACACCGTTATAATTTTTTTTAAATATCAACCACCAACTTTTTTGGATTTTAAATACACTTTTCTATTCTGTATTCAACATGAGTAAAAAATTGACACTTTGCATAACTTTTTATTTGAAAAAATTAAGTTTTACATCGAAAATAAAAATTTTATTCTTCGAAAAAATACTACGCATTTTACACAAGAATTATACACAATTAGATTTTTCTATTGGTTTTGTGAAATATATAATGCAGCAAGTGGTATATGTATATAATATATAACCTGCTACCCATTCGGCGTCCGTACATTTTAAAATTACATATACTTCAGCGTCCACCGCCTTTAGACGTCCGTATACGGACGCTGAAGAGAAATCTCATGGTAATTTCTCCTACGGTACTGTGGCTGTTAGCAATATTCAAATGGACGCCGAATCATCGCAAAGTGTAATAATTATATTCTCGGATAGTTCAAGCAACTGCATTTTGGTGGTGCTGCTATCATATGCAGTATATTAATCGGCACAGGCTATTTGGTTTGTTTCGGCGTCCAGCGATATGGCAACAATGGGAACACAGCATTTGGATATTAATAGCAGGACAACCATCTCAAATCGCCTAACACCCTATGTTGACGTATCGGTGTCCCTCGAAGTTAATAATAATAATAATACTAGTAATGTATTTTCCCAACAGATAAGTCCCTTAATCCCTAGCTCCACTGAACCGATTGCAATGAAATTTTGCACTCTTACTTATTTTACTACGTAGGCGCTCACTAAGAAACGGTGTTTCTAAACTTAATTCTAACGGGGGGCTACGGGGTGGGGGGTTGTTCTCTGGATCTACTGAACCGATTACAATGAAATTTTGCACTTTTGCTCACTAAGAAACGGTTTTTCAAAATTCTATTCCTTTCCTTATTTCACCGTTATGTAATCCGAAAATTAGTGACCTCAGTTTCTTGTCTTCTTTCCAGATCCTTAAGCACCCTTCTCTGGAGATCCGATTTTCTTCCAGTTATTTCTATAACTTATCGTGCTCCAGATATCTCTCAAGCAACTTCAAACCCTTTCTTTTTATTCGTGCCCAACTTCATATTTATTGTTAACCTTAATATCGATTTATTTATTTCTTACAAATCTTCTGACACCAATGTTGCGTTTCTGGGTTCCATTTTTTTACAATTTATTTAGACTTTATATATTACAATATATACATTAGTTACACTATTTACAAATCACGTAAACTGCGCCGATTTTTCTGATTGATTTTTTAAATAAAAAACATTGATAAGATCTAGGCCTAGATTAGTTTTCATTTTCAAAACTTTCACAGATTTATTGATTATTTGCATTTTATTTTTGGCAGATACCAGTCCATTACAGTCACCGACTTAAAGTAGCGTGAGTCGTTTTGACTTAGGAACTGGAGAGCTACAGCTAAATATAACTTGGCCCGTCCCAGGGAGTTGAGTGTGCGGTGAATTCAGAATGGTGTGGGCAACTCACTCATTTTCTGGCACTTACCTCAAGAATATCGCCTAAGAAACTATCTTGGCAAACTCGGGATATTAGAAGTACATAGTAAAGACGGGTATCCCATTAGTGAATGACACAAGAATGCGTGTTAAACGATTGCATCAAAATACAATTGATTAAAAAATTTTAACTGGACGATCAACTGGGAAACGTATTTTAATACCGAGAATTCATATGACGTATTCTGGTACATTATTGCTATTTTCCTTGAGGCGAGCCCAATTTTCAATCATGTTAGCATTCGCTATGACCATTAATAAATCGCAAAGAAACTAGATAGTCCGTCCCTGCTTCGCTTTATTTAATACTTATTTAATATTTAATACTTTATTTAATACGTTGTTTTTATTTTATTTAATAAGAAATGGAATTTTGAAAAACCGTCTCTTAGTGAGGCGCCTGCGTTTTAAAATAAGTAAGTGCAAAATTTCATCATTGCAATCGATTCAGTGGATCCGGAGATTTCTTTATGAGTGAGTGATTGGTATTTGGACAGATAGTGATGTGCTTATCTAGATTTTTTTCCAAATCTTTTCAAACGAGCTCTTAAAACAAAATTGTTAAAATTTCAGAACTGAGGCGTTTCAGTTAAAGTTTTCCAATATATCGGCTTTTTATCACGCCTATTTTTCAATTAAAAGTCAAGGTCGTTTAATATCTCCAAAAATACCCCAAATTCTAAAATTAATAGAATACGGGTTTAATCAATTTCCCAGGCTTATTTTCGGTGAAATCAAGTCAAGCTTATGTTCGTACAAATAATCGATTTATAAACACTCTACAGTAACTTAAAGTATTTTTTCAGTAAAATACTGTTGATAGTTTAACCAAAAAATCCTCAACCGCCAAAATATTAAAGAAAAATCAAAATTCGGACAGCGTTTGTCTGATTTTTTTATTATTATTTATTTATTTATTTCAGATGTTTCTCTCTAAATGGAATATCACAGAAATTGATAACACAAAAGATATGACGCGTGACTGACATTTAAAAAAATATTTGGGACACTTACTGGGTCCAATTCTGAATCTAAACCACTTCTAGTACATACTTAAATCACTTGTGTGAACTGGCAACAATGTAGGACGCTTAATGTATTGAAATTAGTATACGAAATATACAACGGATGCAGAAGAGATGGTAAAGTATAAAGTATATTGAGGACGCTAAAATGATACGGAAATGGAAAGAAGCAGAATCTATAATTTTAATTTGGAAGTGATAAAATAGTGGTATTTTAATATACTTTGCATTTTATAGTATAATTAAACCAGCGCCGTCTATCCGTAACACTAATATACTTTGATGGACGCAGAAAGTTTTTAAAACGGAAAGACGCTGAATTGATAGTGAGATCTATATGATAGTGTGTATATAATCTGTGAGAAGATACACTGTGAAGCCATTTATGATTTGGAAATTGGAATTCAAAATGTCCTTTTTGGCATCAGGAATTAAAACTATATGAATATCACGATCTGTAAAATAAGCTAAAGAATCACCTGATGATGGGTAATAAATAATAAAACCCGAAACTGGTCGTGATATTCATATAGTTTTAATTCCTGATGCCAAAAAGGACCTTTTGGATCCCAATTTGCAAATGTGTAGGTATATATGCGTTCAACAAAAATCGACGACAAAGCAAGCGTTGGAATCTTCATGTCATGTCTGCATTAAGATCACGTGATGGTTACGGGTAAACAGTGACATGCTATTCCGATGTTCATCAATAGCGTAAAACTAACCTGAAAACAAAAGTGACGTAAAGTTCACAGATTTTGAGGTATCGATAAACGCCATACGTTTTTTAATCCTTGACGTGGTTTTTTGTTGAACGCACCATATTAGCACATAAATGTATTTACTTTGACAGTTGTCAAACCTAACCTCAAAATTTTGTGTTAGTTATTAGCTACATGAGAAATATCCTTGGAATCAACTACCACAGTACTCGGAATATTTATTTTACAGTATATTGTTGAGTATATCTACATCTTGTTGCAAGAATATTTGTCTGTGACCTGAGCTCGTTTCCTAACATTCCTGAAAAACTTGGTAAGTTTAAGTCACTATGTCGAGGTTTAAGCATTCGGGCCACTTCAATTTTATTTTTTAGGGTGGCGTCAACGTAGCCTTGCGCCACCGCAGACGACTTCCAGGCCACATGGCGCTTTAAGGTAAACAAGTCTCCACCACGATTGGCCAGGTGTGTTGTGGCGGGGGGTAAAGCTCAGGTTGAAGTATCCTAAGAAAAGTGACCATTTCTTTGGGCACCCCTTTCTGTATTTCACAAAAATCGCTTGTGGGTAGAATTTTTAAGTCTAAGAGCAGTATATATCCTGATACGTTAATTCATTTGCGTTCAGTTGTTTCGAATTCTCTTGGTAGATAATATTTTATTGTTTTAGGAAAGGAAACAACAATTGAATCTTGGTTGTAGAGACGTACCGTGCGATCATTTAAATTATGCGGCTTTTTTATTATGCAATGGTCCAGCCTGCAAATTGACTGACAGTAGGATTTGAGGTTATCGTAAACATTGTGACGTCTATGTTTCTCATGAAAATAAAAGACTAACAAATAATGTAGAATAATAATTGAGAATTACAACAAATGTTTAAAGTGTTCTCCCGCATGTTCAATTCAGCTGTTAACTCCATTTAGCATTCTGTTGCCGTTTTTTTTGAAAAGTCACTTTGACATTCGCATTTTAAATAAAATTGTCGAAAGTTAGTAGGGCCAACCTAATTTAAATTTCACAGCCTACTCTAATTTATAATTTAAATGATTGCACGGTATGTAAGCTGCTCACGTCTGCAGGCCCCACTGTAACTGATTATCAAAATTACCTAAAATACGTATAATTTAGGATAAAAATAACACCATTGTGAAATTATAATAAAATTTGTACTTACTTTCATGGTCATATACTGTATCGACGCCTAATTGATCCCATTCAAAAAATAAGTTTATAATAATTCGGGTAATAGAAGGGGAGCCCTGGATGCTAAATTTGCAGTTACTAAAGCGTCATGGGGACCCAATGTATTGTGAAGATTAAGGTCTAAAACGAAAAAAAGTTTGTTAAGTTTTCCATTTTAGTGGGGGGCCGAGCGTGTACAAATTTTCAAAAATGTAAAAAAAAAACACATGGAAATACTCGAGCGCGTCAGACATTCATAGTGTACACGCGCTTTGTCTTTCTGATAACCGGGAGATATTAATCTGACGATTAACTAGGGGGGGTAGCAGTAAAAAGGGGTTAAAAAGAAAATTAAAAAAAAAGTTATTCGAGCGTGTCAGATATTCAGAGGCAATGTTAAGTGAACTCAAAAAAGTGTTCTATTCAAATGAGTGACGATTTGGACGTGACCAAAAGTCATGACCGATTTTCGAAAATGTAAAAAAAATATGTGACCTTGAAATACTCGAGCGCGTCAGATTTGTATACAGACGGTTCAACTTGATACCCTAGTCGTCCTAAATGATAATCTGACAATTATATGGAGGGATATTGTAAATCTGACAATTTGAAAAAAAAATTCGTTTTTTTTTATGACTGGGTGCAATATGTACATAGAAAATTTAATCATTTATTGATATAAAATATCATCCTCACTGGATTCGTCTTCGAAGTTGATTTCCACTTGTTGAACTTACTCGTCATCTCGTGTTGTATAAAAATTAAATTTATTGTAATTATTAATTTATATGTAAGCCCAAATTCAGTGAAAATCTATCAAAGTAAGGAAACTTAGTGCAAGAAATATTTGAGACCAGTTTTTAGACCTCTGGATCTGGTCTAGTATAATCACAACAATGACTGTTTTTCATACAATGGCGTTCTATATAATCTAAAATATTATTACTTGAAATGTTTTTTAGACCTCATGAGAGTGCAGCAAGCATGTTGGACAATTCTACTTAACCGTTTTGATGATATTATTTTTTCAATACCAAATTAAACAAGACCCCGATGTCAATGTGAAAGGGAGTGAACTGATTTGAACTGGCGCGGAGTGGGAAATTACAGTTATTGGCATCTGTACGCTTCATCCTTTATTGATGGTATTAGCTACATCGCCCCATGAAAATCGTCAGATTATATGTTTTTCGTAATCCTAATAGGATTTCTTTCAAAACAAAACAAAATTCATCGCGCTCGAGTATTTCGAGGTGACGTTTTTTTTACAACTTTGTGACTCGCCCATTTTCTTATGTCACGCTCAAATTGTCAGATTATTGAAATATACACTTTTCTACATGTACTTAACTTACCTTGTCTTAATCTGACGCGCTCGAGTTTTTCTGAGGATCGATTTTTTTTTTCTAATCTGACAGACTGCCCTCAACGAACCCCTCCATATTAAGGGTTCATATTTGGTAGGGGTACATTACAGGGTGCAAGGTTTCTCCTCATATGATTTTCTGACGCGCTCGAGTAACGCGCAAAATCCCGGCTTGGGCTCCCCTACTATAAGAAGTATTTTTTTAAATTGTTTTATTCACCCCTACAAAAAGAAGTCGTAAGGTGTTAAATTCCAGGCTCGCCGGCTTGGCCAACGACGTGGAAATTTGGTATTCCTTCTGTCGTTAACCATTTATGCCGAGTGGCAAGATCCTGCTCCGTCGAATTTGTAAGGGAACATAAAACAAAATATCCAATTGTTTACAAAATTGAGATATATCCCTCGTCAGTCAAACGTTGTGGTAAAAGCAGGTGAGGAGTTTCTTGAAGGGCATGCGGATTTTCACCACTCCAGACAATAGTGTTATGTAAATTAAATACATGCTTCGTCTGTGAAAAGTACCGTAATTTGACGCTTTCTACGATCGGGTTGCCTCGAACGTCAGTTTTTTTACCTTGTGTGCTCCACCTGACCACGGGTAGCTAAATCGGAATACGAATATTTACAGGGGAATATTTACAACGTATGTTGACGGGACGGGTGTCCGGGAGCACTGCCAGGAAAAGATCTGTCCGGCTACCGCCGGAACTCGACATGCGTCGGGAAGTCGATCGTCGACCGAGGAGCTACTGGGACTCCTCAGTGTGGATCGCCTTCCTCCGCACAGCTCATAAGAAATCGGTTGGCTAGGGGGCTACTAGGGCTCCACGGTTTCGACCTTCCCTGGACCAAGTCGGCACCGAAAGTATCTGGGCTGATCTCGTCTTGTTGTTGTTTTCCTTTAGTCCTATCCTTCGGTCCTATCCTTCCTCGGCAGCTCTCGATTTACTGTTCAGGATCGGTTCACTGGGCACTGGTCACTTCTCACTGCTTCTTTTCCAGGTGGAACGGGGCTTCTATTATAGAGAACTTGGAGGGGAGATGATGCCGTTGGCTGACACGCGAGATCTGACGACATGCGTCCTCTTCCCACGTAGCGAGCCCGGAATGGTGGCATCCGGATCGCTCTTTTTTACTTATGGTTAATATGATGCAAGAACCATCCCGGTGCGACACCTGAAAGTATTTTATTTTTTACTTAAACGGCGCGATTTCGGGGGCGTGGTTCGAGGTGAACGGTAACTGGGTGTAGTTGTAGCGGTTTCCAAGAAAGTTGCATTTGAAGCGCTCTATTTTTCTGATTATTACCAGAGTTACAAAATTATACCGATCCGACGTCAGGAAGCACCTTTTGCGACGTCTTAAAGGTTGGCCAACCAACGGGAGCGTCCCCCCAAAGAGCCGTGAGACCTTGTCGTTGGTGGGGGGCTCAGGGGCCTACCGCGTCGCAGGCAACTGAGCCTTCGGCGCGGTGGACCCCTGCGAAGGACGGCTCAAACCCTGCTTAAACCCCGAAGGAGCCTGATCCGCCAATGAAGGTGGTTCACGCGAAGCATGAAGAAAGATACAAATCTGTGGAACGTTGGTATCGATTGTTGACGGACCTGAGGAATCGGGTCCTAGATATGAAGTTAAAGGAGTTGAGCGTTATGATTCCGCCCAGGGTGGAGGTAATGATGTTCAGGAAGCTCCTTGATATTGTTTTTGGCAGTCTTCCCCTTGGAAGGGAGGTAGTACGGCTTTCACAACCGTCGGCTGCGCAAGTGGTGAAGAGAGCTGGACCGCCGTCAACGTCGCAGGCAATTAGCTCTAAGAAGAGGAAGTTACCGGGGTCGGAGACGACAACGATCCTGGTAAAGGACAACGTTGAATTCTCACAGCTCATTGGGAAGTGAAGAATTCCATCCCGAAACAGGAGAAAACCAAGGGAAACGCGGATCTGGATGGACAGTGATTTCATGTCTGGCAGATCGACGCGAAGGAGAGAGATGAGCGAGCACCCTAGAAAGAAGGGGGACACGCGTCGGATGAGATTGACTGAGCCTGGACACTGAAAGGGCGGGCACGCTCGAAGCACGGAGAACAGCGGCACGGGCGGCCGCGATGGACCAAGTCCGAGGAGCCGACAATGGAGGTCCAACGGCAGGGAGAGCACGGTGCTGCAAACGGAAAGATCTTTGCTCTGTCACGCAAGAGAAAGGAGAAAGAAGCCGAAAGGCGAGAGAGATCAAGCGCGCCAGCGACACAGAAGGCGCGGGGGCGCCTGACAAGCGGAGAAATGCGGTACCGTCGGCTACGATGGACCGATGGGGTTCAACTTCGGAAGTCCGGTGGCATGGAGAGAACGGTACTGCAGAAGGAAGAAAGATGCGATTCACGCAGGAACGGAAGGAAAAGCCGAAAGGCAAGGATGGCTAGAGGGTATGGAGGAGAGCAGACTGCAACGATCACAGTGTCTGGAACCCTCGCAAAAGAGATGCTCAAGGTAGGGAAGGCGAAGGTAGGTCCTATCTCTTGTAGAATAAGAAGTTGGATAAACATCGTAAGATGTTACAACTGCGGATCGTTGGACCACAAGAACATTTGGCAAAGGACTGCAAAAGCAGTGGGAAAGCATACTGCACCTTGTGCAGTGAGGAGGGCCACCGAGCTGGGGACTCAAAGTGCCCAAAGTTCCGTCTGAATCTCCAGAAAGAGATTGTGGCGGCTGGAAAGAGTCGCCCAAAAGGAAAGGCAACCGAGCGGTAAGCTAGGGTGTGGGGCCGCCCAGGATCCAAGACCGGAGGTTTTGGTCTGGGCTCCTGAGCGGCCTCAAGGAGACAGACCCAAAAATGGTGTGTCTAGATAAGAAGGGAGGGTCAAACCGAAGGGAGGGTCAAACCTAACGGCCGTGACCCACGAGAAGGGGCGCGGAGGGGCCTCTCTGACAGACAGAGACCCCTATCCAGGAAAGGAAGTTTTTAGTCGCAGACTAAAATGAGAAACGACCTCCAGGAGAAATGGCAAAGGCCCGCAGAGCAGGGGGAATAACATAAGCTTCCCCAGACAGTGAAGAGTTCCATACCGAAACAGGAGGAAACAAAGGGAAACGCGGATCTGGATAGACAGTGATTTCATGTCTGGCAGATCGACACTAAGGAGAGAGATGAGCGAGCACCCTAGAAAGAAGGGGGACACGCGTCGGATGAGATTGACTGAGCCTGGACACTGAATGGGCGGGCACGCTCGAAGCACGGAGGACAGCGGCACGGGCGGCCGCGAAGGACCGAGTCCGAGGAGCCGACAATGGAGGTGCGGCGGCAGGGAGAGCACGGTGCTGCAAACGGAAAGATCTCTGCGCTGTCACGCAAGAGAAAGGAGAAAGAAGCCGAAAGGCAAGAGAGCTCAGGCACGCCTGCAACACGGAAGGCGCGGGGGCGCCTGACAAGCGGAGAAATACGGTACCGTCGGCTACGATGGACCGATGGGGTTTAACTCCGGAGGCATGGAGAGAACGGTACTGCAGAAGGAAGAAAGATGCGATCCACGCAGGAACGGAAGGAAAAGCCGAAAGGCGAGACAAGCCCCCCCCCTTGAAGTTATGCCGAGAGGTGATACCGGGGGGGAGTGATCGGAGGAAAAGACAGCCCCGGTCGGACAGAATGGCGACTGGGGAGGTTCCGGAGGGACCACTTGTCTGGTTAGCCACTGCGCCAGCTACGCCTCCCCCCCCCCCCAAAAAAAAAAAAAAAAAACAAAGGGAGCGCGGCGGCTCGGCCACAGAGAGTGACGCGGTCGTAGCGGGTTTAGTCGAACCTTTGAAACTTCATCTAAAGATCATTTCTACTATATCCTCTTTATTCTTTTTACCCGTCATTTCTTCTATCTTTATTTCGTCTTCGTTCGTCGAATACTTAATATGCATAAATTATTCGAAATCGTACATCTATCCATCTATCCTCGTTTTCAACTTCTTCTTTGTCTTCGTGTTGTTCAAGATTATAAACAAAACGTCACTGGGTCATGGTTTGTGGCACATCCTTTCCCTCCGGCGACCTGTTGTTGAAATAACAGTATTGCTGGTGTCCGATCTGAAAAGAATAATATGTAAGCGACCTCAACTCTGTGAATGGTCAGTATTTGTAGGATCTGTTTGGAGGATACCAAATCAAATCTCTGGGTGACAGTGCGAATATTTGAAATAAGGAGTTTCTTGTTGGGAATAATAATTTTAATGCTCACTTTTGAACAACATAAAAATCATTTGCTTAGTACTTTATCTAAAATTCTTCTGGTTTGATTTCAACAAAATTTTCAGTACATGCCCATAAAGCCTCACAAAATTTAGAATCCGTCGTAACATGCGGCTGCTGGTGCACCTTCATGTCAACAAAGAAGCTACCAGAAATATTTTCCACATATCTAGACGTTGAAAGAAAAACGCTGCTTTGTGCCCCCATACCCGGATCCTACAAAACAATTATTAAGCACGATTCTAATTGTTCATTATTAGCTGGATAAATTGTGTCAATGGATTTTTCACTATGGAATGTTTCCACAAAAAGCTGGTTGCTGTCATACCAGGATGCAAGGAATTAACGGTGACACCGTATTTTTTCAGGCGGGTAGCAAAACCGTTTGCTGTAATTATGTTGCACAATTTGGAGTTGTAATACACTAGGAGTGAAGATAGGCCGTCCCAAGGAGCCACATCATGATTGTTAATATTGTCTAGAGTTATGTTATTAAAGAAGGCACCCAGAGAACTGACGAAAAGTACTCGGCTGGGGGCAGATTTGGCTAAAAGGTCTTAAAAAAAGTTAGGTAAACTTTTAATTAAACTTTACTAGTACCTGTGAGAAGATGTGTCAACAAAAATGGTCCGAAATGATTGACCTGCATTGTAGCCTGTAGACCGTCTTCGGTTCGTTCTTTGCCTAGGCAGAAAACTCCAACATTGTTAATCAGCACGTCGAGGCGTTCTTCTTCCTGTTTTAGTTCTTGAGCAAACTTTCTGATCGAAGTTAAAGAAGTGAAATCGACCGTCTTGGCAACAATATTGTCGTTGCATGAGTTTTGGACAATTCTGTTTTTTGAAGAGGCCAAATCTTCTTTGTCCGCCATTATAATTTTATGGTTTTGTGAAGCTAGAGCTAGGGCACTTTGAAAACCGATACCTACATTTTTATGTAAAAACGGCTCTTAAGAAGTCGTACCTTCGTTGGATCCAGTGATGAGGATTGTTTTTTACTTACAAATCTACAGAAGTTTGCAAAGTTGACCCACATTTTTGACACTTACTGAGTTTGACACATCAAAACATGACAGCAAGTCAATAAATTTTATTCATCAACACAAAATACACTAACTAAATTTGCACCTCTTCAGATCTCAATTTGACAATTTCCTCAGACAGCTCCCACAGCTTCTTTGCCAGACCAGGAACACTGACAGTGGAATAGGGCTCCACACGTTTGCACTTATCAAAGTGGTCCCCACTGTATTGTTCTATGTTTCTTACCACGGAAGTATAGATTGTAGTTTGTGCCCCTTCTTCACTCGTTCTCATAAAATTCAGTTTAAAGAACCAAACTACAAGTTTTGCGAAACCTGTGATTTCTCGCACTATTTCTGTGTCGACAGAGCCAGGGTGGACAGAAAAGGTGGTGACATTGCTACCTTTCAGTTTAAGCTTTTCGGCCAGTTCCCTTGTAAAT
The DNA here is from genome assembly GCA_963583935.1 of Diaperis boleti. Taxonomy (NCBI): domain Eukaryota; kingdom Metazoa; phylum Arthropoda; class Insecta; order Coleoptera; family Tenebrionidae; genus Diaperis; species Diaperis boleti. The sequence goes on from OY757242.1 coordinate 15,563,243, forward strand.
AAAATGTTGCAAGCTTTGGAACAACAATAATTGTTTAAGTGACCCGTAGATTCGTTGATATTATTTAGATCGAGTTTGGCAATTCTGGCGGCAGAGGAAGAGACGTGGATTATCCGACTGGGCTCCGACTTTTTCAATAGCCCTAATGAAGACAAATAATAGGCAGAAATAGAGAATGGTAATTGGCTTTACCTATAAGCAGATTCGTAAGAAGGAAGCTGGAGAAGTAGTTGACCTGCATAATCCCAAGAAATCCATCTTCAGTTTTACCATCTCCACTTCCCACGATTCCTGCATTGTTCACTAAAATGTCCAAACGGTCCTCGGTTGTATTTATATCTTTAGCAAAAGCTCTGGTGGAAGCAAAAGAACCAAGGTCTAGGATTTTCACAAACACGTTTGTATTGCCCGTTTCTTTTATTATTTTGTCCCTTGCTGCGTCGGCTCTTTGTTGGTCACGACAGGCCAGGATCACTTTAGCGCCTCGTTTCGCAAAGTCTAGGGCTGTTTCGTAACCAATACCTGAGAAATAGTTAAAACATAATTTTGAAGAGCGTATGATTTACGACTTTTAGCCAAGTACAACAGTTTTCAAAGTACAAAGTCAACGACGTCAAATTGGAAAATTTCTAACAAATCGCGAATTAAAAATTTGGCCGAATGAAGAGCCAATAAGGGAATGGCAGTTAGAAAGAGATAGAAAAACAAAATGAAGCCCTACGTTGTTTTTTTTTTTTTGAGAAAACTAAGCAGTGGCGGTAAATTCAATCGAACCTTCCCAAAACAAAGACAAGCCCCAGTTTCTTCAATTTTTTATTAATTCAGTTATCTGGGAAATTGGTAACATACTTGTGTTTCGAAATTACTTGTGAATGTGAACTCACAAATGGAGCGATTACTCAAAACACATTCAAAATTCATAAATCGACAAACAGGATTTAAAATAGATTCCAACAAATTATGTACCTTCAATTACATGGCAGTATTTAAACAATTTTTAGTAAATAATCAAAGTCTCTGGTACGAATAAAGAAGCAAATTTGTAGCGGCAGGGCCAGAAAATAAAAGATGGCGGCTACGTTTACGACACAACGCTACTAGAACACATGGGTTTAAAACCAGCGATAAAATTGGAAGGATTTTGATGAGAATTAATAAATAGCTGGACAATAATAATAGCTGAACAGAAAAGCAAAAGCTTTAATTCTGCTTCATGTATCAGTACCTATAGTAATTAGCTGTAATAGTGTTACACACTTTTGTTTGTTATTAAAAGTTGTGAACCCCGAATGTGAGGTTAGGTGTGTAAATTCCAGAAGATCCATCTCCCACACAGCACCAGAATATCCGCTGGATGTCCTGAGGTGGGATATCCTTAGCTTTAGAATTAGTTTAGCTTTAGAATATCCGGTGGATGTCCTACGAAAAGTAAACGGATATCCTAGAGACATCCGTGGGATGGTAAAATGGGACTAAAGTGGAGACCCTCACGATGTCCAATTCAGGATATCCCTAGGACATCTGATAACTGATATCCTTGGAATATCTATCACAACATCTATTGGGACATCTTGGGACATCTATTTTAGGTTATCCGTAGGATATTCATCACGTATATCCGTAAGATATCCATTACGTATATCGGTAATCTATGCCTTATATTTGCATATATTAATTAATTAATACTAATTAATATTAATTAATATATTTTTTTTTATGTTTATCTATAATATTTAAGAGAAAGAAGAAATTAAATGAAATGAAAAAAAAATTATATTAAAATAATATATAATGTAAATATTAAATACAATAATAACAAATAATACAAATAAAGAAATACAAAAATACAAATTAATAAAAATAAAATTAATAATACATAGTAAACCTTAAAATAATTAAAATACATATTACAATTATTAAAAAAATAAATTTTAAATTAAAATACTATAATAAAACTGCGGAATTTTTTGCCCCAGCCAGTTATACTTCTTTAAAATTTCGTCGCCGATAAAGCGAGGAAGAGCCCTTTTCACCAGTTCGTATGGAATGTTTCCCCCAAATTTTGCCACTTCATGTATCTAAAATTTAAAATTAGTTAAGGTACGATTTCTGTATCAAACCTACAGTTTAACCATAAATTATACTTAAGTATAATAATACTTACCAAATACTTTTTCAATATGTAGGTTGATGGTAGATAAAAATTTAACACTTTAATAACAATCACCAGCAAAGTGAAGATAATAATCTGACTAAATAATCAATAATTCGAAAGGGCAATAGATCCTTGTTCTTCAAATCGAAGCTCAGCTTCAAAGTGATGAATTTTGTGAAAACTAAAATATTCAACCCACAGGGCTAAGCGCAATGACTGATTTATCAAATCAGTCAAATTGAGTTTGTTCAAGTGTTTTTGAACATGGAGAAGTAAGACGATGTTGCTCGGTTCAAAGCTTACTTTATTCTCTGTAAAAACTACAAACTAAAAGTGGTGCGTGGCCGCACCTCCACCCCTTTGTGGTGTGTTACAACCCCCACTTTTGGGGTGGAAGGGGTTGGAGGCTGAACATTGCTCCCCCCGTTAAGGCGTTGTCCTTAACTAATAATATGATACAAATACAAAAGGTGATACAAAATAAAACAAAGCATGACACAATTACAAAACAAAAATGAGGCATTAGACAATATACAAAACGTGGAATATATAGAACAAGAGATGAGACGAATACAAAAAAAACATGAGAAAATAAAACAGAATATGAGACAATGTGAGATAAAACTTGAGACAATATAAAACAACACATGAGAAAATATAGAAAATATGTGAAAATATAACATAAAACATGAGACAATTTGCAAAGCGTTGGAAAATAGGTATACAAAACATGTTAAAATAACGGTAAATTAATAAAAACATTTATGTACAAAGATATGTTGCGAAATTTAATTGGTCGGAAGCACACAGATTTTAGAAATTGGCCTTTTCACTTCACTGCGAACTGTTTGCACTGACACAACACGAACTAATCTGTCGGCCCCGGGATGGAGTTGAGTGATACGCCCTAAAGACCACTGGACGGGTGGAAGGTTGTCTTCTTTGAGAAGTACCAGGGCTCCCACTTCGGGCTGTGGGTGGATTTTGGTCCACTTTGTCCTTTGCTGAAGTTGATTCCTATACTCTGCGGACCATCGCTTCCAAAAATGTTGTCGCATTTGCTGATATTTCGTTAGCCTCGTGGTGTTCGAATCTAGAAGGTTTGGTTCCGCCGGTGAGGTCAGAGGTTCTCCAATCAAAAAATGACCGGGGGTTAGTGCCTGCAGGTCTGATGGGTCATTGAAGAGGGGACATCGGACGGGAATTGAGACATGCCTCAATCATCGTCAGAAGAGTATACATTTCTTCAAAGTTTAATAAATTATTTTCTACGACGCGCTTTAAGTGATACTTTGTCGATTTTACAACCGCTTCGTGTATCCCTCCGAAATTAGGGCCACGTGGTGGCAAATACTTCCAGGTAATCTGGTCGTTAGCTAGCTGATCGATTATCTGTTCTTCAAATTGATTTGATTTGATTAAATTGTGCAACATTTTTAATTCGCGGTCAGCTCCTATAAAGGTTTTTGCGTCGTCGGACATGATTACCGACACTTTGCCACGTCTGGCCATGAATCTTTTAAGGGCGTTCAAGAATGATGTAGTGGTACAATCACAAACTAAATCTAGATGAATAGCGCGTGTGACGCAACATACAAAAATAACTATGTGTGATTTAATTTTTCGATTGGTCCTGCCGTGACCATTTTTCAGCATAATCAATGGCTGTACAATAGAATGGGCGCGTTGGCTTTACACGCATTTCAGGTAAATCTCCCATCAGCTGTTCACTGGTGATTGGTTTTGCTCGGTAGCAAGTTATGCATTTGTGAATTGTTTTACGGACTGCGTCTCTTCCGGCAATGGGCCAGTATTTATTTCGCACTGCTGCCAAAGTGGCTTGACAACCTGAAAGCAGATTTGATCTGTGTGTTTGATTGATCACTAAGTATGTTATGTGATGACTTTTGGGCAATAGTAAGGGATGTTTCTGATCATACGCAACGAGCGCGTGCGTAGCCTTCCTCCCACCCGCAAAAGACCGTTTTTATCGAGAAAAGGATTTAATATTATTAATTTGCTGTTTTGCGGCAATTTTGAAATTTTTTTAAGGGCGTGTATGTCATTGAAAAATGTTTCTTGTTGAATTGATTTAATTATAAAATTATGGGCTGCTTGCATTTCTGCGCAGGACAAGTGCCCTACGTTTTTTACTGAATTTTGCGTGTTGTGAATGAAACGTAAACAAAAACTAAGAACTCTAATTAATTTAGTGAACGATGAGAATTTCGTGAGTAATTACATTTTGTTGGGAACTATGTGTGCTTTTAAACATACCGTCTTTAACTCCGGTATGGTTTGAATTGGCGCACATGTTTCTAGAATTGGCCATTCGGATTCGTTTTTTACTAAAAAACTTGGCCCTGACCACCAGACAGATGATTCCCGTAATAGTTTTGGGGTGGTTCGCCGAGACAATACATCTGCTGGATTTTGCTTGGTGTTAACGTAATGCCACTCAGACGCTTCTGTAGCCTCTTGAATTTGCATGATCCGATTCGCGAGAAATGCTTTTAATTTGTCATTTTTGATCCACGCTAGAACAATTTGTGAGTCGGTCCAATAAAAGTATTCGGATACATTTAAATTCACAATCGTTTTTAACTTTGTGATTATCTGAACAAGCAGCACTGCGGCACACAGTTCTAAGCGTGGTATTGTGGTTGAATGTAAAGGTGCAACGCAATCTTTTGAACAAACTAAAGTACTGGTATGTGTTCCGTTAAGTGTAGTACATCTGATGTACACACACGCACGTGAAGCTTGACTTGCGTCGCTAAACCCATGCACTTGAATTTTAATAATATTTGTGTCGCTTACTATTTTTCGTGGAACAGTAAATGAGCTAATTAAATGAAATTCTTTTAAAAAATTTACCCAAGCTGTGTGTAAATCAGCGGGAAGTAATTCGTCCCAATTTAATTTTAGGGTCCATATTTTTTGTAGAATAATTTTTGCTGTGACTGTTATTGGTGTGATTAATCCAATGGGATCAAACAATCGCGCTATTGTGCTGAGCACCGAACGTTTTGTGATCTTGTGAGTGGAGTTTATGTTAGTTTTTGAAAATGAGATTGTGTCACTTTCATTGTTCCACAGAAGGCCTAGCGTTATTTTGTTTGTTTGTTGCAAGATGCTGCACGCATTTTGTTCCATTTCGTTTTGCGTTGGTTTTACGTTGCTCCTAAATTTGCGCAATTCAAATCCCCCCCTGCGTAAAATTTCTGTAACCTCTTCGCGAATCTTTTCTAATTCTTGAGTTGTGGACGCACCGGTAAGTAGATCGTCTACGTAAAAATCTTTTAAAATTATGCCGAAGGAATCGGGGAAATTTGCTGCCTCTTTGTGAGCTAATTCGTTTAAGCACCGAATTGCAAGAAAGGGTGAAGATGACATTCCGTATGTAACTGTTTTTAACTGATAAGTCCTGATTGGCTCATTTGGATGAAATCTCCACACTATTCTTTGAAAATCGCGATGTTCCGGACGAATGTCGATCATCCGATACATTTTTGCAATGTCTGCCGTAAATACAAAGCGATGTACTCTAAATTTAATTAAAATGGAGAACAACTCTTGCTGGAGTGGTTCTCCCACGAGAAGATTATCGTTGATTGATAATCCGTTGTTGGGCTTTTCGCGGAACCATCAAATACAACCCGGAGAACTGGATTACCTGCATCTTGTTTGTAAACCGCGTGATGGGGTAGGTAATAACAATTGTCGGGTTCTTTGGGTTTCTGATAAGAAGGCGGTATAATCGGCTTGTAGTTTCCGGTCGTTTGAAAATTTGCGCTCCATCCCTTTCAATCGTTTTATGGAAATTGCTTTACTGCATCCTAATGAGGGTTTTCCGTCCTTAAATGGTAATTTTACCATAAACCGACCGTCGGATTGGCGACAGTATGACGATTGAAAGTGCTGTTCACAGGAATTTTGACCTGAATTTTGGGAAGCGACACATGTTTGGAATTTTTCGATTTCCCAGAACTTTTTCACGTCGTATTCAATTGTTGCTAAATTACATAATGTATTTGAGGTTTGAAATGAAGGAATGCGACCTTTTACAATCCAACCCAGCTTCGTTTTTTGAAATACTGGACCGTTTTGATTTGTTATTTGTCCGACCGATAAGAGTTTCCAAAATACTTCGCTGCCGATTAATAAATCGATGTCTGATGAAATGTTAAATTGTGGATCGGCCAAAATAATGTTGTGCGGATTTTCCAATTTGAAGGGTTGAAAAAAACGCTTGGTAAATTTTCTGTGATTTTACTGGAAATTAGACATGATAAAGTTGCCGAAAATGAAATGCTTTTGGAGTGAATTTTGAGATCGACAAGTTGTTTTGCAATGCTGGAACTTTGATTTATTCCTGTTATGGGCAAATGAATGTCTTTCTTTGGAATACCTAATTTGTTTGCTGCTTTTTCAGTTAGAAAGTTTGCTTGTGATCCGGAATCAAGTAAAGCTCTTAATTCGCAAGGCTGACCATGAATATCGTATGTTGTTACCAGAGCCGTTGACAAAATGACTATATGAGAATTTGATTGTGAGTGATTACTGGAAGTACCTGGAGTTGATAGAGTCGTTTGTCTTTGGTTGTTGTCGAAATCAATGTGTAAAAGTGAATTGTGTCAACGCGATGGCCTTCACGAAGACAATTTAAACATAACTTTAATTTCTTTTATTCACTTGCTCTTTGGAGAGCTGATAACGCGAGAAATTCCTTACACCTAAAAATTTCATGCTCAGATTATTTGCAGAATATGCATTTACGAGAACTACCTATGCTAAATTTTAGTTTTTGTTCAGGTTTTTGTGAGACGATGCTAGTGTTTGTCAGTAATTGAAGTGATTCGAGAGTTTGGCACCGTTGTGTCATGAACTCTTCCAATTGTTTGTAAGTAGGAACTTCGTTCGTCAACGAAGATTCCCATGCGAGACTCGTGTTGTGGTCTAATTTGGAGGTGATGATGAAAATGAGCAAATCATCCCACTGATCGGTGGGTCGTTTCAATAACTTTAATACCTTTAAGTGTGTGGTGGCTGTTTGGAGCAATTGACGTTGGAGTTTTAGGGTCTTTGGCGCTAGTTTGATTTAGATTAAAAAGTGCGCGTACATGATGCGAATCGAATATTTTCATACCGATTTGCTAGAATTTTCCATGCTGTGGCGTAATTATTATCGGAAATTGTTAGATGCTCGATGTTTTGGTGCTCATCACCTTCTAAACTTGATTGTAAATAGTGAAACTTTTGAATTGGTGCTAAGCTTGCATTATTATGGACCAAATTTGAAAATGTGTCCTTGAAAGTGACCCATTCCGTGAACAATCCGGAAAAAATTGGCAACTGAATGTCGGGGAGTTTTACCTGAGATGTTGCCGCCGCTGGCGCTGGCCCGACTTGATTTTTATTTGCTTTCGATATCATTGTTTCTACTTCCGCGACAATTTTGTAGTAATCGTTTTCAAAGTCAATTAACTCTTGCTTGCGTTTTATACAATTCTTTAATTTGAAAATGTAAATCTTGAAACTGATAAACACGTTTTTAGGTCGATGCATCAATTTTTGATTTCAACTAATTTGGTTTTATTTGCAGCGTCGTTGAAAAAATTTGTAAATCGAGTAAGGCGTGCCTCTACGAGACCGCGCTTACTTTTGAGAGACTTTACCTCTTTCTCTTTCGACATTTTGTTTCGCATAATCAACCCGATTGCAAGAAAAGTGACGTTGTTTATACTATTTTGACGAGGATCAAAACATATACCAAGAGGAATAGAAATGAAAAGAAGGGTCTGACCTTTGTAGCCGTGAACTTGCTGCTGTTGCTGCTGCTGCTGATAATGCGTTGCGATGTTGAGGCCTAGTGGGTAGTGTTGTGTTCGTCTGATGACTACGATGAGCGATTATGTTGTTGATGCGTTGTCTCCTGATGCAGAGATGATGACCTTTTTCTGTTGAAGATGATGAATTTGCTGATGCACTCACTGATGTGGTACTGCCTTTGATTGATTGATTTCACAATAAACTGAACTGCTTTTCGAATCCAAACCGCGCGAATGGATCCGGCTCGAAGGACCAAAAAATGTTCAAGAGTTTTTGAACATGGAGAAGTAATACGATGTTGCTCGGTTCAAAGCTTACTTTATTCTCTGTAAAAACTACAAACTAAAAGTGGTGCGTGGCCGCACCCCCACCCCTTTGTGGTGTGTGTTACAACCCCCACTTTTGGGGTGGAAGGGGTTGGAGGCTGAACATCTATGGAACTGAAATTATACCAATCTATCTACATAATTACACTAAGTAATACTATTGATTATAAAACTATATATTTATAAGAATAACTGCCTCGTATAGATACATAATTATTATGATTATACTAATATTAATTATTGTTCCTGAGAGAATTTAGAGATGTATAGTATAAAGCTTGTTTTTATGTAGTTTTAAGTATTTACAACCAAAAAAAATTCAGGGGTATAAACGATCTTATATGAGGGTCTCCAAACCGGGCAATATAAGTGCCAGATGGTCGCAAAGACCGTGACGCTGTCGAACCTCTCGGATTTTCTAGCATCAAGAGAACTCATTTCCGCTCGGGTTCCGAAACTAAACGAACCACCGTATACAGGAGGCGGGTACGCCGAGGTCTACAGGGTGGCCCGCAACTTTTGTCATCAACCACCCACAAACCGAAACGTGCAGACTCTGAACTGCCGTAAACAGGATGCAATTTGACAGGGGCATACAGGGTGAATCTCAAGTTTCGTCACCGATTTAACACCGATCAAGTCACTAAGCTTTGCAAATATTTTGTAAATAATTGTAAATAGGGGAACATTAAATCGGTTTTATTTTTTCCTCCCGCCTCTCAAAGTTCCGTACTCCGACTTTTAGCTACCCGCGGTCCCGTGGAGCATACCACGTAAAAAAACTGGCGCTCGAGGCAACCGCCGCCGTAAACAAGCGTCACAACCTAAACCGCAAAAACCGCAGAGGGTAGGGAGCATAATGTAAGAGCTAACGTAGTACCTAGTAATAGCATACTCGTGGTTCAGTAGTTGAGTAGTACCTCACCGAATGACTGTCAGATTTGTAATCGCTTGACATCATGTATTAATGTGTAAACCTTTTGTAGTCAGTTGTAAACTGTTTAACCGATCACGAGGGGTCGTGGCTCACCTTTATCAATAGATTTATAGGTTAAGTTTTATGTGTGTTTATTCTATGCCTGGTACTACTTACCTACCTACTCTCTGTTATCAAGCTGAGTTAGCTGCCGGTTAGTTTTGTAGTGTTATCAGTCCATCCCGAACGAGTAAAGGATTTGGTTTATTTGGGTTTAGGATGTGCAAGAAAATAGGTGTTAAAATTTTGGAATAAGTCTGAAATTATATACAGGGTGTTATGGAAGTCCTAGCATAAAATTTAACCACAAGTAGAACTCATCAAAATAAACATTTTTTATCTATCATTTTTTTCGCGAACGCTCCCTTACGGAGTTTAACTTAAGAATAGTTTGACTAAAACCAATACCCGCCTATGGATCCAAGTTCATTGATTATTATCAGGAAGGCACAAAAACTTTACCCGCTAAACAAATCGAAATAAAAACTGTTTAAATGGAAACATGCACTAACCTACCATAATATGCATAATATAGAAGTAGGTTAGCACGTAATAATAAACTCTCTAACTTAGTTAGATCAGGGATAATCCTTGCTGTTGTACGTGCGATAAACGATAAATGTTGGCACACCGACAATCTTCGAATACTTAAAAATTTCAGGTTCAATTTCCAAAACGCGATTACATCTGCGACGTCCGAAATTATAATAAAATAATTAGAGAGCACAAGAATCGAGCACACATAACTGATAACTAAAATTTACTATCAACGACAAATTTTTTGTCTCAAAAAACTTAGAAGGTATTTACCTCGTTTGGCAAAAACGTTCTGATACGTTCAAGTTCATGTCGGCATAGGCGGAGGATGAATAAGGCGTCAGACGAGTTCTACTGGTGGCGGTTAAATTTTCTGCTAAGACTTCCATAACACCCTGTATAAAATAACTAACTGATATGACGCGTAATAGGAAGGAACTGAAGGAGGACTCACGTCCGAAACTACATAGTATTCCATAAATAAATCAACAAAATAAATATCTGGAAGAAAACCCGATACAGAAACTAAAAGTTTGCAAATTGCATTTACGAAAAAGTTAAATTAAAAATTTTAAGTAACCCTCGACACAAAAAAAGGTAAAAAAATAAAATTTATCTCTTGGCCTTAACTTCAGTTATTAAGTACATATATGAATGGTATAATGAGATCGTTATACATCAGTTGCAGATAAAGTTGTAGATGATATTACAAGTGACAAAAATGCTTTATTGTCTGCGGGCGAGATTTTTGAATCATGACTGTTATAGCACGAGCTTATAATGAAATTTTGGTCACGTGTGACTTACGACGTTTTGTCCAACAGTTGTATGTTTTCAACAGCAAAGAATCTTGAAAAGATATTTATCGTTCGACACTGTCAGAATTTTCAAATTTTCGCTTGTGTAAACACACTCTGTCATGAAATAATGAAAATGACAGATAAACGTCACACAATTTTTAGGGATTTTAAGCAATTTAAAGGCATTCCCGGTGGTGTCGAACGATAAAACGTTGTATTACACTCGTCCCTGTGTAGATTGAACGCTTTATCCCACTCGGGGCTCACAAAAGCACTCGTTTCACTCGTGCTTTTATAAACCCCTTGTGGGATAAAGCGTCCAATTTACACAGGAACTCGTATAATAAACTACTATTATCTACGAACATACAAAAATGAACCAATTAACTAACAATTTATTGTATGTGAAGGATTGCATTATTTAAATCGTGTGCAAAAGAACCCAAATCGTGTGTAAAAACGCAATGTAAATTAAACGGGACTTCATTATTAAACGATTTCTGTTGCCAACGTAATGGCAACCCTCTAATAACAACAACAAAAACAAACGTGAAATTTGTGTCAAACGCTCGCATTTTTACAAGTTGTTATCTTCTGTTGGTGAGTAATCTTAAATTTTTTGTGAATTTCTTGATATTTTAACAGCCGCTTTAACCATTTTAGGTACATTATCATGGATAAGGATGAACTAGTATGTACCTCTCCAGAAATTGCGGAAATTGCAAGTAATGTGACCGCAAACTTGTTACCCGATAAAAAAGCTGTACATGAATACATGCTGAGATTTCTTAGATTGGTGCAGGAAAAATAAAATAAAAAGCTATACAGAGAACGTGTTCATCGCTTATTTTTCCGAGAAGTCCGTTAATTCCAAAGTCGACGCTATGGTCAAATTATTCAATGTTGAAGGCGACATTTAATTTAAATAATAATATCGACATTAGCAAATTTACAAAGCTGATTACGTTTCTGAAACGAACATCAGAAAATTACAAACCGAAAAAATCGAAAATCTTCACTTTGCAAGAAATTGAAAAATTCAAGTATGAAGCTCCTGATGACCAATTTCTAATGATGAAGGTGGGACAATTAGAAACTGTAATAATTAAGAAGTATGTTAATCAGAATCTTTTCAGGTTGTGGCACTGTTTGGGATTTCTGGCGCATGTCGAAATTTTGATAGATGATATTCAAGAAGCAGGAACAGCTTTAATAGTAACTATCCGGGAATGCAAAAATAAAATACCTAGAACTTTCACTGTTGTTGACAACAAAGATAAAACTCCAAGTTTCTTGCAAATCTACCGGAAATATGCCTGTTTACGTCCGACAACTGATCATAAACGATTTTTCGTTTTTTATAAAAATAATAAATGCACTAAACAGCCAGTAGGCATTAATCAATTTGGAAAAATACCATCCCTTATAGCTTCATTTCTCCATTTACCACATCCAGAGTCTTATACCGGGCATAGCTTCCGACGATCATCGGCTTCCTTACTGGCAGATTCAGGTGCAAACATTTCCGCAGTTAAACGACATGGTGGGTGGAAATCTGCCACAGTAACAGAAAGTTACATCAAAAATTCCATAGAAAATAAAAAGGAAACTACAAGAAATTTTTTTGGCCTAAACCAAGAAGTCCAGTCGTCAACATCGCGCGCGTATACACTAACGGAAGAAATGCTGGTTGATAAAAAAGAAAATAATAACACCTCAATAATTATAAGCAACATAACTAATTGTCAAAATATAACGATTAATGTAAATATCAAAAAAGTTTATTAATAAATATTGTTTTTTTATGTGTTCGTAGATAAAATAGTGTATGATACACGTGTGTGAAAGGGTTTTATGCACTCCTTGCGATTAAGGCACTCGCCTGCGGCTCTTGCCTTAAACCTGGCAAATCGTGCATAAAAGCCTTTCTTCACACACTTATATCATAATATACTATTGTCCAACAGTTGCAATTTAGTTATTTTGTAAGTTGGTTTTGAGTGACTAAAATCAACGTAAGAACACCTAAAATATGCAACTGTTGGACAAAATAATAATTATTTTCAACACATCATAATACAATACCTGTGTTAGCTCCAGTAATTATAGCAGTATTTCCCACCAAACACGTCTGACTCCTACACCACACCGACGTCCTAAAGTAGTATCGTAAAAAACAGTAAATAATTGCGGCGACTGATAACGCAGTCCAACATATGTATTTTACAATAATTTGCATTTTGTCAAATTAAATGCACGACACTTAACTCTCTGTCAGTTCTAACGTTGCTGTTATCAAAATCATGCGTTGTTACTGAGAAAACGTGGTTCTATTACTGAACCACATTTAAACGTTTGTTGTACATAGACTTTATTAACGTTATTACATTACTGTATAGATATATAATAATAATTTGTCGAACATAGAACACCGCAGAACCGACATTAGCAACCGACTGTTCTACTCTGATCTCCTGCGCCACCTATTGTCCGTCGGTTACACTCCCCCTTTGGATTCCACGAACTGCCCTCAGGTGGGATCCAACAAGGTACGAACATCAGTTACAGCAAGCACACGTCTTCTGTTTACGCAGTCGACGTCCTGCTGTCGCCTCTACCGCTGCCCCTGGAACCTCTTCTTCTAGTCCATCTTCCTCGGCCGTTGGTTCAGGACTTTCGGTGTCGGAATCGTCTTGAACCTCGGACTGCACCGCCTTCTTCGGCCTTCCGCGCTTCCTCAAAGGGGCGACGGGCTGAGGACTCTCCCGTTGGTCAGAAACGACAAATGGCTTCAAGGCTGACACATGGTACTTGCCTAACGGCACATCAGGCTTGTCTCTCGCGGCGATAACGTAGGTTACGGGTGACTTCTTTTCGATGATAACATACGGTCCGTTTCTCCTTGGTGAGAATTTGCTGCTGTATGAGTTCGCAGCATTGCTCAAAGTGTGAACCTCTACCAGAACTTGGTCACCAACTTCCAAATTACAACCGGGTCGACGTTTCCGATCAGCGTACTTCTTCGCGCGGTCCTGTTGCACTTCCCAATTTTCGCGCGCGTCGTTTAACGTGTTTGCAATCGTTTTTAAATATGGAGTGATTTCCTTCACAAAATTCTCGTTTTCGACCACCGCACGTAGGTCGTGATGCACTTCGAGCGGGGTTCGTAACTCGCGGCCAAAACTCAAAAACGCGAGAGTCTTTCCTGTGGCGGCGTGCATGGCACTGTCCATCGCGAAACGAATCGACGGAAGCGAATCACTCCACCGGTCATGTGCGGTTTCCACTAGGATAGCTAGTTGGGTTTTTAGGTCCCGATTTCGTCTTTCTTCGGGGTTCGCGGCAGGGTAGTATAGAGGCGTCAAAGACTGTGAAAACCCCAAACAATGAGCGACCTGCTGCATCACTTCACTAACAGACTGCGTCCCGTTGTCGCTTATAACCTTGCGTGGGCAGCCATAACGAAGGATAACTTCGTCTATTAAGCACTTCGCGCACGCTTCTGCGGTAGCACTCTTCAGCGGAAATAGTTCTATCCACCGAGATGTGGTGTCTTCTACGGCAAAAAACCCAGCGTTCTTCGGCCGGCGTTTTCGGTAGTGGTCCAAACAAGTCCATCGCGAGGACTTCAAAACGTTGTGCCATGACGGGAGTTTGAAGAAGACCCGCAGGCTTCCAATTACTACACTTGTAACGCTGGCAATCGACACACTGTTGCACGTGTCGGCGAACATCGCGCCGCAGGGTTGTCCAGAAATAATGTCTGGAAATCCTCTCGGTAGTTCTTTCAACTCCAGGATGACCGGCTATCGCCGAATTGTGGAATTCGTTCAGAACTTGCGGTGTAATCTGAGTCGGTACCACAAGTTGAGGTTCCTCCGATTCGGAATCTGGAGTGTATCTATACAATATACCGCCGGACATTATATAACCTCTGTCAGTCCATCGGTGAAGAGTCTCTTCATTGCCCTCGTCGAAACTCTCTATGGCACTTCGGTCGCCGACTCTGCGTCTTCAATGGGAGGTCGTGATAACATATCTGCGATTACGTTACTCTTCCCGGGTATGTAGTTGATGCTCAGATCGTAGGCCTGCAATAGGAGCGCCCACCGAGCAAGTCTACCCGATGGAGATCGGAGGGTCATGAGCCACTTCAATGGCTGGTGATCTGAGGCAACTATCACCTTCGCTCCTTCCAGGTAGCTCCGGAACTTCTTAATTCCGAACACGATGGCCAGTGCTTCTCTCTCTGTAGTCGTGTAGTTCGTCTCTGCAGAAGTCAGCAAACGACTCGCATATTCAATAGGACGTTCGTCCGGACCCTTCCCCTGCAACAAACATGCACCCAACGCATAGGCGCTTGCATCAGTCCTCAAAACATATGGGACAGTTGGATCAGCTTGTCGTAAAATCGGCGCGGTCGTAAGTAACTGCTTTAGTTTCTCGTAAGCAGTTTCCTGTGAGGTACCCCAAGTCCACACTGCCTTTTTCTTGGTCAATTCAGTTAAGGGCCGGGCCACCACTGAAAAATTGGGTATGAATCTTCTGAACCAGATGCACGTCTGCAAGAATGACAGTAGCTGTTTAAGATTTTGAGGTGTTGACATGCGCACAATCGCCGAAACCTTGTCGGGGTCTGGTGCAATTCCGTCTCCTTTGATTATGTGCCCAAGAAACTTTACTTCAGCGCGTCCAAACACGCACTTCATCCGGTTGGCACGTAGTTTGAAGAGTCGGAGTCTATCAAAGATTTTACGTAAGTCACTTAAATGTTGCTCAAATGTTCTTGATCTCACGAAGAAATCGTCTATAAAAGCTTCCAAACACACGTCGGAAAGCCCCGACCTGAACCGGTCTATCAGGCGCTGAAACGTCGCTGGGCTGTTTGTCAAGCCGAAAGGTAGTCGCCTGAAACGATACAGTCCCGATGGGGTCGCAAACGCAGTCTTATCGCGATCCTTTTCTCTGACAGGTATTTGCCAAGATCCATCCTTCAAATCAATTGTTGACATGTAGTCCCCTTCCTTTGAATCTTGAATAATGTCGTCGATCCTGCGCATAGGATACTTATCTGGGACAGTTATCGCGTTGAGTTTCCGAAAATCAAAGAGAACCTCAAAGTGTCGTCTTTTTTGGGGACCAAAACCACCGGAGACGCATAGGGTGACTCGCATTCTTCAATCACGTTGTTTTTGAGCATTTTCGCCACCTTCTCTTCGACAATCTCGCGCCTTTGCGGGGATAAGCGGTACGGTGGTGTCGCTATCGGCACATGCGATGTTAATTCGATAATGTGTTCCGCATACGGAGTCGGCTCCTCTGATCGTTCGAAGATATCCTGATGCTCTTGCAGCAGCTCAGTCAACTGCTATTTCTACGTCGTCGTTAAGTTGGTGCCTTCATCGCTTCTTAACTTCAGGTCCGTTAGTTAGACACTTTCTGCTGCTTCGGGCACTGCGATCGTATGAGGCCTACACCACGACAACCATAACATACGAGGTGGGTCTTCTGCGGCAAGGGCGTCGCTGAAGCGCTTGCACTGCTCCTGTCGACCTTATCTTTTTCGCTGGTTACATTCCGTTGTGACAACTTGCGACATTCCTGTTGAGTGTGTCCATAATTTTTGCAGAAGTGACACTTCATTCTTCCTTTCATCGGTTTTTCTTGGGTTAATTCCGCATCCGATTCTCTACAGGAATCTTCCACTTCTCTAGACTTCTTGATCAACTCAGCAGACCATAAATCATATCAATTTTGTGCTCTTCACTGAGTACAGGTGTGCTGCTCAGTTTGGCCAACAAAGCCCTTCCATTGCTGATAAATAAGTCCGTCGCCTCCCCTGGCCCTTGTTCCCTAGAAAAGAGTTTCTTGAAAATTTTGTGGTTCGGTTTTTGCTCACCGAAGCTGCGTCTCATAGCTTCCAGTGCATCATTCCAAGACGACACAGAAGATTTTGCGCCTTGCCACCACGTAGCGGCAATACCATCTAACAACATTGGCAGTCCCTTGAGAGCGTTTTCATCACTGATTTTTACGCAATCCTTGTACACGCTGACTGCGTCAATAAAGGCTTCCACGTGTTCGCTTCTTGCGCCCGAGAAACGCGACGATTTGTTTACAATGCGAAGATGCGAAATCGGAAGTGACAGGTGTCGTATGACGTATGACAGCCAAAGTCCCTACCTAGTTCCTATCCCAAGTCACTAGGATCTCGGCGGCAATTTTGAATTAGCCCGTTCTCATCTGCCGTTACGATTCGACCACTGTATCACCCGCGACACTCCTCGTCGCGCGCACAGTTGAGTTGACAGTCCGAAGTTTGGCGATTGTTACCGAACGCGTACGGCGTTTAAGTCCACCAGTTTGAACTTTTCCGTTACCCAAAGTCAACGGTTTCGCTTGCGAATTCTATGAGTTCCCTCTGGATCGATTAATCGCTTACCGAAAACCACTTATAGGAGATGTTTGCTGCAGTGCACTTCTGACCACAAATTCCGCAGAACATTCCCATCCGCACTTTCTTACTTCCTTTCAGATTCAGCCAACGTGGTTTTCGCTTTTTCGAGTCGGTCACTTTCCAGTTTCTAATCGGTTCGGCCCAAAGTTGGAGCGCCACTTGTTGTACATAGACTTTATTAACGTTATTACATTACTGTATAGATATATAATAATAATTTGTCGAACATAAAACACCGCAGAACCGACATTAGCAACCGACTGTTCCACTCTCATCTCCTGCACCACCTATTGTCCGTCCGTTACACGTTGCAAATGTTATCGGCTAAAAATAAACACTTGCATGAGTGCGTACGCACCTGCATGGACAGTGTCTTTAAAGATCGCCTTCCAGTAGTTTTGTAATTTAATAATGTAATTAAGACATGTGGTTGCAATTCTTTTTATCTGCCTGTTTTAACAGCTTTTATATCCATTGTGGAATTAAAATGATAGAGTAAACAAGGTTTATAAATTTTCATGTCATGAAAGACGTTACTGTTATCAAACATAAAATTACGATAAGATTGAGACAAGTAAAATTGAATTTACTTACATCTCTAGGGTAAAATAAATATTGTTAGTAATGTTACATAGTAAACAAACATTTGGAAGGACAGAATAAAAGATGAATAAGAGGAGAAAAGAAGAAAGAGGGACCGGAATAATTGTATGAAAAGAAAGACGAGAAGAAAATTGTTTTTCTTTTAACAGTTGTAGCGAGTTTATTGGGAAACACAAAATACACAACAGGGCTACATGAAATATATGTATACAAAGTAGGGTGAACAGCGTCGGAGAAAATACGGTTACTAGTCAGACTGCTACTTGAGAAGACCCAGTAATAAGAACCGGCAACCAGTGCGCTTATCGGGGTACAACTGTAGGTAGAAGAGTGAGAGTAAATCAGTGACTCTGGCTATTCCTTCCTTATGACCTTGATCCACATTGTTGTTCGGAGCGCTGGAACTGTGCCATGGTCTCCTTCATCGTCTCTGAAACAAAATTAACACTAATTAGATTGTGGACCGTCCCTGGGGGTGTTTTTCTTGCCATTCATGTTCTCCGTATGAACTCAATCGTCGGGAGATTCGCCTCTCGGCGAAGCAGCGAGTTTCTGATGAGCCTTTCGGCAGCGAAAACGATTCTGAGGTACTCTTTCTGTACCACCTGGAGCTTGTTAATGTACGACTTCGCCGCGTGTCCCCAAGCCGAAGATGCGCACATCATCACTGGTCTCACGATGGTCTTGTAAAGCATGCCGAGCCGGGAGCTCCGTCCAAACATGAGGTAAAGGTACCTACTTCATTAAGCTTCGCTTTCTGGGAGGCACGAGTGATGTGGCGTCCCATTCTCATGCCCCTGCTCAGGTGCACACCCAGGTATTTGGATTGGTCCTTCCACGGAATGGGAGTTCCAAACATGGTGACTTGTCCCTCTGGGTGGATGACCTGATTGCGACCGTCGTGTTCACTTCTATCCTCCAGGTGCTGAACCATTCCTCCAGATCGTCGATGGCCATTTGGAGTTTTCTTGTCGCTAGTGCTGGATCGCCGCTTCGCACTAGGACAGCTGTGTCGTCCGCGTATAGTGTCGTTGTGATTCCGACTTCCTCCTTCCTTCCCTACCCCTGGGGGACCGCCGAGGCCATTTCTTTCCATCCCGACGTCTCTTCTCCAATCTTCGAGCAAAATCTACTGTCTTGCTGGAACGATCGGATGATTTGGAGCGCCAAGCCGATATGGATTTCGGCTGCGAGGAACTTGTGGAGAAGTCCCTCATGCCAGACCATGTCGAATGCCTTTGCTACACCCAGGAACACCGGTGTGTCTGTTTCGGTTGAAGTTGTCGGTAACAAATTCCACCACTCTGAGGACCTGCTGTGTGGTCGAATGCTGTACCCTGAAGCCTTCCTCAAACTCCTTCAGTCGCCGCAGAGATTAGACTGATCGGGCGGTACTCCTGCGGGAGACGGAGATTGTGGCCTGGCTTCGGGATGAAAACGACATCTGCGAGTTTCCATCTCTTGGGGAAGAGACGGAGTCGCAGCATTCCGGCAAGTGTCTCATTATCCTGTTGTTGACTCTTGATTTTCAACTTTTTGATTATCGCTCTAATCTCCGCTGGTGAGGTGGGAGTGATGATTCCTCATCCACGCTGTTTTTGAGATGTTTTTGCGACGTTTTGCCCTCACCCCGGATTTGGGGAATCTGCCCGCGGTTCTGTGAGGATTTTTGCCAGTCTCTACATTGACGCATCCTCTGTCGATAACTCTTCGAGTCGAGTATTCCATCTATCGTTTCTGAGTTCGCGAAATCGCAGCCGGGTCACCGCTATTAACCGGTGGGCCTCCGCCCGGTGTTCCGGTGCCAGGGTCCGACGAAAAGGCCTCCTAGTTCGATTCCGGTCTCGGATCAATTCGCGGATGTCAAACGGAAAACCGTCGCGACGTCGCCTCAGCGATTTAGATTTGGTGGCGTCCGATTTTGCCGTGAGGATGTTCAAGATTTTCGATCGCGAGATCGACGTCCTCGGGTATCACAATTCGCGGTACCAAACCTATGCTTGGCGACAGATTTTCAGCAAATAGTTGCCAGCCTCTCACCTCGATGGTTTCGGGCGTCGCGTCGTCATCTCCTCGTCCCAAATGAATAATCACTGGGTCGTGATCAGAGCCAAGCTCGCCGCCGATTGCTTCCGTCCTCGACTCTTAGACATCTTTCAGAATGGTAATGTCTAGGACGTCGGGTTCGCCCACCGCTCCATAGTTCTTCCGGTCCGACAACAACCAGATTCTGATTTTCTGCAAACTCGTGTAAGAGTCTCCCTTTGCGGTTGGTTTTCCGAGTGTTCCAAGCGGGGTGGTTGGCATTCAGATCACCTCCCAAAAAGACGGCACCGTGATCTGCGAAGATGTCCTCCATGTATCTGAATTGAAGCGTGTCTGGGGATGCATAGGCGGCGTACACTTTTTAGCGTACCAGCGTTTGCAAATGGTTTGCGATCGTTCCTCTTGTTACGGAGGCTGTTTGCGTTCCGAACTACGATCTGTAGCGACGTTGGCTTGACTCTTTTCTCAAATTACGTTTTCACGCCGTTGGCAAATGCCGCCTGTTTTCCGCAAGCGGTTAATGCCGCCGGAATTTTGGTCTTCGCGGCTTTCGGAGCCGAGGATTTGACAGCTTTGCGAACGACGTCGTTTGCGCCTCCACTTTCTTGGCCGGTGCGGTCGACGGACCCGGTTTGGGACCGGCCGTCGTTTGCATCGCCAATTTCCTTGGAGGAGCTTTCGCGGTCAATTTCGCCAAGGTGGTGTACCCTTTGAAATTGGCCTAATGTGGGTCGCCGTAGTTCACACATTTCTTGGACCCCAATTTATCGCAGTCCTTACTTTGTGACGGCCCGCGAAACTGAGGCATTTAGCCTTGGTTTCACAACCACGTTGGGCATGCCCCCACTGCTGGCAGTTGAAGCATTGCCCCCCGAAGTTCCGCCTTTCCAGCGGCGACTCGTCCAGGTGTAAATCGCAGCTCTTTTAATAAAATTCGTCCTCCACATACTTTATCGGTTCGGTCGAGTCCACTCCACGGAGGACGACTTTGAGCGATTTCTCGCCAAGCGACGGTAGTCCTCTATGGATACAGGTTGGACCTTAATACCCTCCCTTATCGACTTGGTCTTATCAAATTAACTATTATTAAAAAAGAAAAACGCAACAGCGCGAAGATTTTGTTCACGATCTCTATCTGGGTGGCGTGGACCTCGCTTTCGATCAACCTCTTGATCATCGTCTTGGTGGAGTTTGCGGCCGGCGGTGCGGGGTGTGGTGGGGGCCTCATGTTGACGGGATCGAGGTGAATAATTATTTCGCCGAAAGTTAATTATTATTTGATCGAGACCAACTTAAAGTTGGAACTGTTATGTGCTGTAAAGCGCAGTTTTTGAGGTACTGAAAAGCATCGGGATTTTGCAGCATCGGCCTTGTCGGTGTGGACTTTGAAGCGTCGATGTGGCGTACACTGCAATTCAGTGGATCGGGAGGAGTGGCTTGGTCGCTGCTCCATCAACTTTAAGGTGAACTCCGAGCGGACCGAAAACAGAACCTCTTGAATTTGTGGATCTCAACTCTGGGTGGGACAGACGTCTTCACTATTCGAATGCTCGACTCCCTAGGAACAGACCTTTTATACAGAGGGCTACTCTTCGGCGCAGGTCCGACTTTCGTAGAGGGCAGTGGTGGTAGTTGACGGTGGATGGTGGCCGAGTCAACCAGACGACGGTGGCTCTAACGGGGAGCGTACGGCGGAGCGTAAATGTACTAAAGGGTGGAACTTTTGCAGAATAAATTTAATAATAAAAATACATAAGCCGGTAAGTGATCATGAATCATAAATAAAATAGGAGTAATATTTTTATTAAGAAACGTACGAACATTATTTTACGCACAATTGCATCTTCTAAACTTGTTTACATCTTGAAAAATAAGAAAAGGCACGAAAAATTATAACAAAAGAAATGGACATTTCATAGATTAGCAGTTGTGCGTAAAACGTTGTACATACCTCTGTCCGAAAGGCCGTATATGCCCTCGGACGACTTAAAGGCCCTCCTCAAAATCGTCCTCTGGCGTAAACTTTTTCTTCCGGCCCTCTATACGTAAATAACTATTCTAAAAGCGTGAGATGTTTTTTATGAATAACTTGTGAATACATATTGCTCATTAATATTGTGATAACCTCCCGAAAAAACAGTGGCGCGAAATGTAATCGAAGTACTACTCAAAGCAAAGGAACCGTTAGGTTCTTTCGATTCATGGCCAACACAAAATTAATGTTTAACAATTTTGTTGATTTAACTCTTAAGAAGGTGTACTTTGATCAACAAGTTCTAGTAATTTTCTTCGTTTGGTTGGCAACGCTATTTGACAATTTAATAACAATTTGCAGCCAACTAATTTCATTCACAATTTGTAATCATTTCATCAGGTTGGCAATTTAGTTCTCCAGGGTGTAACATGTATTAATCATGTAAAGACCTCCAACACCCCAGGGTTGAATGGGTCTCAGTAAACTTTCACAAACAGTTTGTTTCTAATTGTTAATTTGTTGTGAAATTAGTGTCGTTGTTAAATTTTGTTTATGCAACGTGTAAAAATCATGTAGGAATGAGTGCCGCGAGACAGTTACCGTTAGTTTATGTTTCGATAACAAAGGTAAAATTTTTAAATCACAATAGTCATTCAGTAGAGGAGGGACTTCTCCGGGATTCACCTGTCGAGTTTCAGGAAGTTTGTATTGGAACGGTCCGGATAACTGATTAAAATTATAATTAGAGAGAGACGGGGAGCATTTGTTTTCTTTATTTGATGGGCAAGATGACCAGTCCTGCGCCGGGTGTTTTGTACCTCAAGTACCTATGCAGGAGGTATACGGTACTGGTTAGAGGGGCTGTCTGGGCCTGCATTGGCTCATCTGGATACCAGTCTTGCGCAGGGCATAAATTGTCCACTTCGTCTTTTCAAATGTATTCAAATTTGTTGACAACCAAAAGGGCTTTGAAATTGTAACTCATCCGTGCAAACATGTTTTGATTCATGTATAAAAATTCAAAGAGGGTCATTTATCGTAGACTTCGGTTTGTTAATGAAATAGAATTTGTCGAAAGAAAAGGAAACACTTTTCTACACTTGCAATTTGGGAACACTTTCGTCAGGTACAATAATTAAAATTAATTTTTGTCATGAATTATCCAAGTTAAGGAAATCAGCTACAATTGCTAAATTAGTTAAAATTGTCCGAAGTGTTACTAGATAAATGTTCAAATAGTCAATTATTATTAATCAAAAGTTCGACCATAAAACCTCTAAAGCAAATACATTGATAATGCATTCAAAGAACCGGATTCTGGGTCTGGGTAGGTTTGATTTGAATTTCGCGCCACTGTTGTCTTGTCAAAAAAAAACACAACGTAGATCCGTTTTTCTGTCTTACCGAGAACGTTCTGGAGTAATTCTACAGTGAACGTTCCAGAAGCAGCATCCCCACAAATACGACCCGAAATTTTCGTCTGAAGTTGAAACTACTGAGCGACACAATCCGTGTGATTAGAGGTGCTTAAATAAATAACCGTCTATTGATATTTGCGCTGTGTTGTCGCGTTGTAATTCTCTTTTCCTTATCGATTTCTAAGGCCTCCAATCTGCGTCCTTTCTTGTGGTTATATTTTCTTTATTACCTTAATGTAATTGATTACCACCCATTTGAAATTGTTGCATTGAGGTCAAGTCCGCCGAAGCTATTACATTACTATTTTTTGCTATTAGACCAACACAGTGCATATACATACATTACCGTTTGACCCTCAAACTTATTCAATCAATCATTATAACAGTTTTAGCCGTAGTTTTTAAATTATTTTTTACGGATTCATTTAAAATACAATTCTAGATTCTATTTTCGATTCTACGTCTAATAGAGATAAAACACCTTCATCTAATTTAAATTCAATTAGATAATGTGGTGGATAAGTCTCACAGTTATTGCATTACTTTTTAGTTACATTTACACCCTATTGTCTCGGGGAATCACAAAAAGTTCCACATGCCTCGTGGGTAAAACGGCAATAATAATCCGAGCCAATGCAGGTAAGCTACAAATTTTAATTATTTAATTTATTTTAATCTTACAAACTACTAGGTAACGGCTATCAAACACCTCTCAATTTAGCATCTAGAGGCTGCAAAGTAATAATGGCAGACGTTGCAAACATGGAAGAATCAAAAAGGAACATAATAAAATACACCAACAATTCAAATATCGTTACAAAATATCTTGACTTGTCTTCACTGAAGGCAGTTAGAGAATTTGCCGCGGACATCAACGCCACTATTGACAAACTGGACATTTTGATTAATCATGCTGGAATACCTTTTTCCGAAAATAACAGAACGGCTGATGATCTCCACCCTGTTATGCAGATTAACTACTTTGGCCACTTCCTGCTCACGCACTTGCTTGTGCACAGAAAAAAAAGATTAGTTGGTCCAACTGTTATTGGTTTCCTTTGACTAAATCTGTTGTTTCAATAGCGCCAAATAAATATTTAGTTGTTTTAACAACTCCATTTATTTGAATTTTTAACTATTATATTTGGTTAAAACAAACATGTGCACAGTTGAATTGAAAATTCACTTGCGAGTTGAATGTACTAAATATGTTGGTTGATTTGACTAAATCATCAGGTCTCTTCAACAAAAAATGCACTTCATACAACTCAGATGTTTGTTTGATGTAACAATATTATTTTGTTCAACTAATTTTATGTGCTGTTATAACAAGCTAATAATTTTTTGTAAGAACTCATAAAATTGATTAAATTAACACCAAAATAGGGTTGTATTAAATAAATCGATTAGTTGTACCAATGACCTAAATTAGTCATTTCACATGTGGGATTGGTTTAGAAATAAAATTTTATGGTTTTAATTTTTTTTATTTAATAATAATTAAAGAATACAAACAAAAAGTGTGAATGTTATAAAGCCCATTGAATTCGAAATACAAACAAAAATGAAATAATCAAAATCCTCAAATTGAGCTTACATGTAAGTATTTATACAGACCGTTTCAATCGAAACGAGCCACCCTCAATAACTTTTTAGGAAAAGATATTTAAGAAAAATCTAAAAACAGGTCAATTTTTATCTCGAGGGGGGCATGTTTTGATGCAATAGTAAGCAGGCTTGGTGCAACCCCATACCCCTGACAGGAACAACCTCGATTTTTTAAATAGGGAATAGGGGTCGAGTAACATGTCGTTTGAAAGGTCTTTTAATTGTCTTTTCGGCCACATAATTATTTTTTTATTTGCATGGTCTATAAGTTAGTAATTAAAATAAAACAATTTTTTAACGGATTTCTTTTGTATTTAGACATGCTTGCAAATATTAACAATAAAAAGCTTGCAATCAACAATGTTAGACAATCTGTGTTTTTGTACAATTATTTGCGTATTTATTATCTTATCGGTTTTTGGCTAGAGCTAGAGAACGCGTTGGTCTTTCAACAGGATGGAGCACCACCTCATTATACTGCGTTAGTATTAGTATATTATATACCTATATAATTATAATAAAAAAGGTATAGTACCCAGCTAACATAGTGACGTGATATTCACGTCTCTTTTTAGTCAGTCATTACGTCATATGAGCAAAAGATTTGACGTGATAGTTACGTAAAAATCACGACAATATGACAGCCTAACGACGTCATTGAATGACGTTTTCATGAGGTAATCACTGACCAATAACTGACGTATCTAGATGGGCATAATGGCCCTAATATTCACGTATAATAGACATCATTATTGTCGTCAAGTAGACCTTGTTCCCGACGTTTATTTTCAAGACAATAGTAAGCAGAATAAAAAACAAGACAATAGTTAAAAAAAAATTGTACAAACGATTGTAAAAAAAATACAAAATACTAACACTATTTTGTTTATAACTTTCTTATGGTATAGAAATATACATAATATATACAGAGTGATTTTTTGAAAACGATCCACCCTAAATATCTAGAAAACAAAAACGTTATGAGCAAAATGCCGAAACCGGTCAATTTTGGTTGTGAAGGGGACACTGACTTAGTGTAGTTTTAGACCTGTAGGTGCACCCCATTGGCCGGGGCAGCAGCCCCCCCAAAAATCTTAAATGGAACAGGAGGTTAGAAAGTTTATCTTTTGAAGGGTCCATTTAACCTCTTTTTGACTATGTAGTAGTTTTTTATTTCTACGATTAGTTTTTAAGAAAACGTCATTTTTGTGACAAAATTTGCTAGTTAAAAAAGTTAATCTTTTTCTGAAATATCAAGTATTTTCTCAAATAAAAACTGTTTCTTATTCATTGACATTTAAAACTGAATATTAAAGTAAATCTGCATACGTTCGGATGAAAAAACATATTCATAAACGAAATTTCAACAAGATGGAGCTCCACCACATTATGCCTTAAACGTTTGCAATTGGCTTAACAAGCGAACCCATTGGATTGGCAGACGTGATGCAATTGAGTTGCCAGCTAGATCACCAGACTTGACAATTTAGATTTTTTTCTCTGGGGCCATTTGAAGTCAGACAACGAATTGTTGATGAATGCAGGCGAATTCCCCGAGAAACATTTCAAAAAGTTAGAATTTGAATTTGAAAACCGGATCTACTATTGTCTGGGATAAAACGCTGTCCATTCCGAGCATCTCTTGTAAAATTCAACTGTTTTAAAAGATAGGGTTTTTATTTTTGAAGATTTTTTTTCAGCATTGATGGTGCGTTTCTTTACTTATTAATTGAAATTTAACTGATTACTTGACGTTAAAATCTAAACAGTGGTTCAAAATGTTGTTAAGGAAAAACATGAACGTGGGCTGTGCTACAAAACAAACGGTTTTCTCAAAAACTAATCGTAGAAATAAGAATCTACTACATAGTCAAAAAGAGGTTAAATAGACCTTAAAAAAATAAACTTTTAAACCGCCTGTTCCATTTAAGATTTTTGAGGGGGCTGCTGTGTCCCCCTCACAACCAAAATTGACCGGTTTCGGCATTTTGCACATAACGTTTTTGTTTTCT
Source organism: Diaperis boleti (assembly GCA_963583935.1). NCBI lineage: Eukaryota > Metazoa > Arthropoda > Insecta > Coleoptera > Tenebrionidae > Diaperis > Diaperis boleti. Next base: position 15,589,988 of record OY757242.1, read on the forward strand.
AGATATTTAGGGTGGATCGTTTTCAAAAAATCACCCTGTATAATGGAAACATACTTCATGTACTAAGTATATTAATGTAAACATTAATAAGAGTATATAAATTTTAAAGCAATAACAAGTAGTATTATGTGGTATGCAATAATGGAAATGAAATACATGTTTTTCCATCAACCTCAAAAACTAACCATTTTGCTACGATATGAACAGTGGAAAAAAAAACACTAAAATTTATTGAAGTTAAAAACTTACCAGAATTTATTGCTGTTTGTACACTTGGAAAAGGCGGTGAAGACGTGGCACTGGAAGATTCTTAGAAAATTCCCTGTTCCAGCATTGTTAAAACATGAAGAATTACGGGTTTATTCGCCTTCTCTAAAAAAAAGTACCATGTGATTTAGCAGCAATAGATTTTGTAACAAAAAATTGCACTTACCAACTGATTGACATTCAGTAAAATCATGTGATGGTCCAGAGTTATAAATCTCAAAGATCCTAACAGAATTTGTTCGGTCTGTAAGATATTTTCAATTACTGATACCTAAGTTTCTAACCTAACAAATTTTCATTGCGCTGCGACTACTATAATATGACAACTGTGATACATTAACACTATGCAATTTTATTACCTAATATTCTTGAAATAAATAACTTACCGTTTTTGAACATAAAATAATGCTAAATCACCATCGAGTTGCCATTCTGTACACAGGACAGCACAAACAAACAAAGGCCAGCCATAGCAATGCTGGAGCTATGCAATTATTGCATGCGATCACACGCGAAGTTCAAATTCAAAAGTTCATTCGGTCTAATTCAACTTTGGCAAAGAACTGAAATAAAAATTGTCCCAAGGATGTCTCAAGGGGGCCTGTCTGAAGACTTCAAGTCAATTAAATTTGTTTCATGCATAAATCCTGTAAACAAATTCAGCTTTCGACTTCTATAATTATGTCGATAACCGAAGAGGCCCCGCCTGTTTCGGGCCCCCCCTTCGGTCTCGCCTGTTTCGGGGGCACTCTTGGGCCCCTATGTTTGAAGTGGCCCCCTTCGGCCCCAATGTTTCAAGTGGCCCTCCATGGGTCCCCATGTTTCAAATGGGCACCTCGGGCCCCCATATTTCAAGTGGGCTACCCTCGGGCCTCCATGTTTCAAGTGGGCCCCTTTAGGCCTCCATGTTTCAAGTAGGCCCCTAGGACTTTCATGTTTCAAGTGGACCCCCTCGGGGCCCCATATATCGACGGGGGCCTCGGGCCCCCATGTCCCCGATTTCAAGGGTTGCCTAAACTTCAGTCATGAGACGTATTGTAAATGACGGATCTAAATACTTTTTCCGAAAGATCATAATTTTACAAAAAAAAAAGTACCGAGAGAATCTCGGTCGCCAGGTACTTAAAGTTACCAAATGCCTATATTCTTAATATACTGGCCGCAAGTGAAATCCGAACACCCCGAAAAAAACAATTTTTATTAACAAAATTTTGTACAAAGAGAGAATAATGCTTAAATAAGGTAAAATAAGCAGAATCAATCAAAAACAAAAACTAATTTTGAAAAAAACTAGTAGTTTGTGGTGCGGCCACGTAGGCAAATACACTCCTGCAGTCGACGAGGGATACTATCAATCTGATTGTTTATGTACTGTAGGGGTACAGTATCCCAAGCATCTTCAACTGCATGACGAAGTTCATCTAAAGTCGACGGGGGCTGCGGCAAATTCGGAATATGAATACCCATCCAATCTCACACTTTTTCGATGGGCGATAAATCTGGCCAAGGTAAGGTGGGTATTTGATCCTCTTCTAAGAACCTCATAGAGGTTCGCGCAATATGAAGGCGGGCGGTATCTTGCTGGAAAACACCATCCTCAATCCCCCTTACATAAGGAAGAACAACGGGTCTTAACACATCATTAAAATAAAGCGCGGACGTCATTGTGCCACGGATTACGATTAGAAGAGAATTGCTACCAAAGGCAATAGTTTCCCAAACCATAAGTCCGATGGTACGGTCGACGTGACGCTCAACAGCAAACCCGAGATGGCGCCGTTCTCCTCGTCGTCCCCTGACTTACCCTCTACCATCATGACCCCCAAACAGAGTCTAGATTTGTCAGAAAAGGCAATGTCATGCCATTCATTGTCCCAGTTTCTGCGTTCATTGTTCCAGTCTAGACGCTGACGAGGGTGTTGAGGTGTAATGGGGGGGACGAGACGCCGACGCTAAGAAGTTAGACCCGTTGAATGTATTCTGTGGTAAACGGTGCGAATCCGAATGGGCCTTCCTATTGCTGCAAACCAAGCATCAGCAATTGACTAAGTAGACCTCCGTCTTTTTCTTAGGGCCATTAATTGAAGAAGACGATCTTCGTGTTGGGTAGTTCTTCTGGAAGCTCATGTGCGTCTAGCTAGCTGTGTTCGCTCTCCATCAGACCACACTTGCCATGCTGCCATCAGGGTAGCCACACTGCGCCCCATAGCTGCAGCGATTGCAGGGTGCGAAACACCACGTTCCCCCTGTCTCACACTACGACCTCTTTCAAATGGGGTTAATTGCAAAAAGTTTGGTTGCTGTCCCCTGCGAGACATGATTGAACCTTACCAGAACTAAAACAGCCGTTTTTGCAGTAATAATGTCTATCAGTTTGCAAAAAACCTCAATTTCTTTTTCAACTGTTGAAAATATAATTCTTTAAAAAAAAATTGCAAACATTGTCGGAATCATATGAAACTTTAATCGATTGTTAGGGACAATATTTAACCAAAATTTCGTTTTAATAAAATAATTTTTTCGGGGTGTTCGGATTTCAATTGCGGCCAGTATAATTAATAGTATTCGCCTTAACCAGCCGTGAAGATTGAAATAACTCTTATTTTTAAAAAATCATATATAGTAAACTGAACTATATATCTGGTTGAGTTAATTAAAGGCAGATCGGTAGATTCAACCAATTTTTCAAAGAATTATAACCATTCGATATAGTCTCATCAAGCTAATATTTCTTTATATCGACTTTCATAGAGTTGATTCAAATAAATACAGTTCAACCAAATTCGTATGGTTGAATGAACCATTTCTTTTTTTCTGTGTGGGTATTACGTTAATTTCAATGACAATTGTACCATAACTGTTGTAGATCTTCTTAAGAAATCAGCACCCAGCAGAATAGTGTCGACTAGCTCATGTATGGCCTTCTGTCATAACGTTTCTCTGGAAAATTTAAACTTCGATGGGACCCAGAAAACCAACTGGCAGATATTCATCGCTTCCAATAATTCGAAGCTTGCGATTTTAATAATGGCTGATAGACTGGCAGAGAAACTAAAAGGAACTGGCGTAACATCGAATTCGGTCCATCCAGGAGTCGTAGGGACAAACAGCGTTAGTGATCTGTGTTCTTTTGTTGACAAAACGCTTTTCACACTTTTTATCCGATTTTACTTTAAAATCTATTCCAAGATTTGAATTTTAATTTCGTTCGGGTTTTTGTAAAGTGATTTACTTATAGGATCCCTGACAAGGTTCGCAAGCCCTAGTACACGCTGCTATTTCCAAGAAGTTAGAAGATGTTTCTGGACAGTACTTCTGGGATTGTAAACCATTTTTCAAACCTTCGGCTGCATCTAACAAAGACTTTTGTAAAAGTGTTTGGGAAGAGTCAGAAAGATGGGTTGAGTTAAGAGAGCACGAGAAATTGTAACAAATAAATTACATTCTCACCGTTGTTAGAAAATTTGATCTTATTTTCACCGCGAGTACTATTTTCACCGTTTACTTAATTTGTTTCTGGTTACTGAGGGATCCTAAATTTGATCATTTTTTAATCCGCCGTTGAAATACAGAACCTGTAATACTTCAAGGATAAATACGGTTTGCCTATCCGACTTGCTGTAGACGGCAGCGCTGATCCAGAGGTGGGGATATCGGCCCTTTACTTTCTGACCGTTCAACCATCAACAACCCACCACAGTTAGCTCATATCATTTTCTTTAAATCTATAAAATCTAATCATTATATTCGCATCAGGAGTTTTTCATTTTGTTTAAACTTAAGGGTGTTCAATTTAAAAATCAATTTATATTCCTGCCAAATCTATCGTAAGTACCCGCAACTGTAGTTTGTAAACTTTAGTCCTGTTCGTGTATGAAGTTCTCAACTAAATCATTAAAATTTTAGCAAAGTATCTGGTACGAATAAACAAGCAAGTTTTAGCGAGACAGGGCCGTAAGATAAATAAAAAGATGTTGGCCATGTTTACGACATGACGCCACGAGAACACGAGGTTTCAATGTTTTAGCTGATAATAATGCATATATGAACAGAAAAATATTCGTTTGCAAATTATATTTACTGGTAGGATAGATATGGCAGAAATATAAATAAAAATACGTTACCTGTGTTTCCGGTGACTCAAACACGTGACACGTAGTTTTTAATCTGTTTCAACCCCTCACAGTAAAAGATCCGACCTTCTTTCTTTCGCCCGATACTCCCTCTGGATCGGCGCTACCAACCAAGCCCTAGCTCGGGTAGGCAATCCGAACTTCTCCGTTGTGAATTACAGGTTCCGTAATTTGATGGCGAATTTAAACAGGGTCAAATATGGGATTTATCACCCTTAAAAAGTACATAGACACTTTATCCCAGTAAAGTAATTTGTCTCTAACAAACTTTCATTTCACGTTCTTGGAACTTGTGACGCTTAATTCGGAAGGGTTGCCTCGAGCACCACTTTTTTACGTGGTATGCTCCAAGGGAGTATTATATTTACACTACATACAATTGTTCACCCGGATAGTTACACTATTTACAACGTTATCTATTCTCTCAGTTATTCACATTACGTCCGTTTCCGCGGGAATTTACGTGATCGTTTCAGTGAGGTGGGCGCCTGCTTGCTCCTTTTCGTTCACTGGTTCACTGCTGCGTCTCCTTCCGGGGTGGATCGATGCACTAGTTCACTGCTCCGGGGCTGGTTCCAGTTCGGGTCGGCTCACATGATCTTTTCATGAGAGCGGAGTTTCTTTTATAGAGAAGTTGGAGGGGAAAGGATAACGTTGGCTGATGCGAGCGGTCTGGCACAATCCGGTCGAAGCAGGGTCTTATCATGCGTCCTCTTCCCAAAAGACTAGCGACGGCTCCGGGCAATGCAGCGAGTCCGGGATGGCGGTATCCGGAGCGCGTTTTTTCACTGGTCAAAATTATGCAAGAACCACTCCGGTGCGATATCTGGAAGTATTTATTATCGACTTGTAACTAGTTCGAAGCGAATCAGGCTGTGGGGTATTCGACCTTGTACAAGCAGTAAGACGGCGGACCGCTCACACACAGAAAATGTCGCTTGAGAGCGTCGAACCTCGCTGACGGTACTTGAATTTCGGAAATTTGGTAACTTTGTTACAAACTTTAATAACCTTATAACACTTAAGTTTGTTTTTGAAACTTTGCTTTAGTCAATTCACAAAATGTAAATTTTAATAAAATTTCTTAATTGGCTACAAATTTTTATTAAATAGTCAAACCGTTGCCAACAAAATGAACAAAATCATTAGAACTTGTTGATCAAAGTCGACAATCTTAAAAGTTAATTCAACAAAATTGTTACATTTACGTTCTTCCCCTGATTGCATGTATCCAAAGACCCTGGGGTTTGTGTTCTTGGGTCGTTAGATTAAATTTCCCGCCACTACCTTGTCTTGTCAAAAAAAAAACTCGTGTCAACTATACGCTCTCTTGCCCTGGTGCTGAGTTTGCGGCCGTAGAAGTCCTCCTGGCTTTCCAAAAGTCATTATATTAACTGAATTTGAAATATTGGGACTTACTAGCGCTTCGGTTCCACAGGTTAGGATCGACGGGTAGGCCTCCAGATAGACTTTGTCGCAACGTTTTATAATTTTCAAACCTTTGACTGTGATGTCCTTGCAGTCGCCGATTATGCAGAACATTTGAGGATAGAACGGGGTCATGGGGTGATTATGGTTGCCTGGTTTTAGGGGTAATGCTTTAATATTCTGGTAATAATTCGGTTATCAAAAAATTCTCTTAATAAGTTGATGGAAGCTCTTGTTGTGTGCACTGTAGCTTCATCCTACTTGAAATAACCCATCGTTAGTTCGTCATCGTGCTGATATACGGAATAGAATGTTTTCAAATCCTGTTTACTTTTGTTGCATTGTGAAAATAAGGTTTTACGGGTCCCCTTCAAGTGAACTTTTGCAAAAGAAAAGATTTTTATTTCAAATCAGATTTGACAACTGGATGACTTATCTTCGCGCCTGCATACCCGTTTCTTTCGAAATATGCCTCCCTCTCTTTCCATATCCCCTTTCTTATTTCTTTCCTTTTTTCTTTCAAACACTCTTGCAAAATTCTGCACTCTCCTCTCTCTATCACTCTCTCCACAAATCTTATTGCTCTTTTTCCTGCTTCTATTCTTATTCCATCTCTCTTTGTTTCCTCCATCACTATATACCCCGATGACTCTCTCTCTCTCTACCCCTAGCACCCATTTCATATATTTTTCCCTCACCTTTTCGTTTATTTCTGTTTCTTCGTATTTTGCCTCCCTAAGTCTTGCTCTATAATTTTCTTTTCCTTCTTCCGTCAAAATATTCTTCACAATTTTTCTTTTAAACTCATTCACACTTCTTCTATTTTTCTATCTTCTTTTTGTCTTCACTTCTAAAGGCATATGGTCCGACTCCATTCATTCTCCCACCTTGAATTTCTCTATTTCATCCCATGCTTCTTCATTTACCATAACATAATCAATAACTGTCTCCTCTCTTGATCCAATATACGTGTACTCCCCTTTCTCATCTCCTGTGCAGTTCCCATTAAGTATGTCCCACCCTCTTTCTTCTACTAAGCTAATCAGTACTCTCCCTTCTGCGTTTTCTATTCCATCTTTTGTTGATCTTCCTTCTATTGTTTCTTGTTCCTCTTCTATCCGTCTACCTTTTCCCCTAATTCTTGCATTAAAATCCCCCCCAATCATCCAAAGTTCCTTCTTCTTGCTCTTTTACTCGCTTTTCTATTATTCTCTTCGTTTCCTTGATAGTTCTGCTGTACACTGTTATAATTCTCCATTTTCTCTGTTTACTTTTCACCGTTCTTTCCATAATCCCTCTTTCTTCTTTTGCTTCAGTTCCATTTTCTCCTTCCAGTCCCTCTTTCACCCCCATTATTTTCCCAGATTTAGCTCTCCCTTTCTTCCTTTCCCTTTCTGCATATTGACATTTCCACTTAAACTCTTTCGGCATTCTCTTTACCAATTTTACCCACCCCTTTTCTTCCACCCACGTTTCTACCATTCCCACTACGTCAAATTCTCTCAAATACTAACTCCCAAAATTCATTCTTTTCGTTTTTTATTCCCGCTACGTTCCAGAATACTATTCTTATTTGCTCCTTTTCTCCTTTATTCCTCTCCATATTCGTTTTCCCTTTTCTGCCCTGTCGTCTTTTTCTTGTGCTTTTATTCAAAAATTTTCTGTATCTAACTCCCAGTTTTCTTCGTCCCACCTAAGCCCTTTTCCCTCTATCTATATCTTTTTATAACCCACTTTCACCTGCTGTCCTTTTTGTCGCTCTTCTTTGGCTATCGCTCTTAATTCCTTCTGTATATCTCTTTCCTTCTGTATATCTCTTTCCTTCTGTATATCTCTTTCCTTCTTTGTCAGATCATCTTCTATGTATACTCTCTTTTCTTTTTTTTTTTCTCTTAGTTTTCATTTATTTTCCATAACTTTCCTCTTTTCCCCCCAGCTCCCAAGTTCCGCCACAATAATTTTTCCTCCATTTATTTTATACATCTCTCTTACAGTCACTTGTGCCTTTAATTCAACCTTCATCCATTTTTCCAGTTTCTTCTCGCTCTCGCATTCCTCTTCGTCCAATCCCGTTACTACAATAGTCTTTTTTTCTCACTTTTTTTCCTGTTCTTCCATTTTCTCCTTCAATTTTTAATTTTTTCTTTTAGTTCCATCGTTTCTCTTTCTCATTTTTCTTTCTTTTCACGCATCATCATTTTCAACTGTTCCAGTTCCCGGCTCATCTTCCGATTCTCTTTCTTTATCTCCCCTACATCCTCCATAATATTTTTCAGCATCTCTTTCATTTCCTCATCCATTGCCTTTTTAACCGGTGATCTTTAATACTTCTTACTTTTCCTAAAGGGGTTAATCCTCTCTTCTGATTCTCGTCCTTCTTCTCTTTTTCTTTTGTAATCTTCTTCTCTCTCTCTCTCTCTCACTACCACCTTTTTTCATTCTATTTCTTTTTCACTTTTTCACGCTTTTTTATCCGCTTATCTTTTCGAGCGCCGCAAAACACGTCCGCTCGGCTCAACTGCTCGAATCGGAATCGCACATTTTTTTCTATATTTCAGAGAATAAGCATTGTATAGGTACAATTGAGTATCTTTCTAGCTTACTTTTTTTATATTTTGTAGCATTTTTAACATATTTTTTTGGTTTTGTTAGTTTCCGGTTAAAAAAAATAAACTGTGACAACGTTTTTATTTGTGACCGATAGAGTTTTATTGTTTTGACGAATAGAAAATATATAACAATGTAACAGAAACGCCACTAGCGGTCTTTACTTTGAAATTCCTTTGATGTTGCACCGCCAAGACCTTACGATGTCAAGCCATTAGCTGGGTTGTGTTTCACTTTCGCACAGGTTTAAAGATGGACCGGGTGCGACGTAGAGATGGGTGGGTATTATAAAAATAGTAAATGTTTCGTAAATGCGTTTTAATATTGTCAGACATTTCTTTAAATATTCCGGCCTAAGTACACTTTTTTTTTTAAATTGACCAGAAGGAAATCCTCACGTTGTTCCTTGCTGGTCAAAGATACCTCCTTGGACAAAATCCGCTACGAGATGGTCTCAAAATCCCTCGTAAACTTTCAATCTAGCTCTTGTACCCCCAACAAATGCACCACCAAGTATGAAATGCTCAACAATTTGCCTCAACTGCCACGGCCAGTCATCCTTGAATTCAGCACCGTTCGAGAATGAGGTAGTATCCCACATGCTGATAGAAGCAGAAATAGGTGGAGGCAGTCCCTTTGAAGATGATCCCGATGAAGAGAAAATGAAAAGAAATATTGTCAAGGTACCACAACACAAATTGAAAATCTTACAACTCTGCAGAGAAGATTAGGAACACGTAATGTTTCTAACTTAGCTGTAAAGGTCAGGGCTTATTTAAAACATTATGTTAATGGTATAGGAGCTGCAGTTGCAGCATGGCAATGGAATAGTGTTTAATAAAATAAATCTATTAGTATTAATGTTAATTAGTCTATTAGTGTTAATATTATTATATATTAACAACTATGATTATTCCTGAATAATAAATTAATAATAATTAATATTAATAATACTTGCTAATTATTAAAGATTAACTACACATTTTAAAAACTAAAATTGTTTTTCATTCATACTACCTCAAATCTCTACTCAGCGTGTGTATACTTTATGTAACTAGTTTTCTGATTGTGTATATTTTAGAAATTTGCATTGAAATGTTCTTAACATGAAATTTTATTCTCTTACAACTTTTATTCTCTGGGTTTTTTCTGTTTAAAAGATATGTGGTCCTTGGAAAGTCACAAAATTTAAGTTTGGTAAGTAATAAAATGATTTCCAGCTTGCTAGGAATAAATCCCTCAAAAGGTTTTTTTTTATCTAATTTGACCTTGGTATCTTTTTTTTCCCGAAGAACACTATTGATTGCATAGTGGCACTTATTGAAACTGTTTATACTATTGTTTATCTCACACTCAAACTTTCCACTATTATCCATTAAAACTCTTAAATACTTAAACATCGGTACTTGTTTCACCAATTGACCGCTGATAGCAATACTAATACTTATTTCTCTCCTTGAAACTACGTTTATCTTCAACTCGTGGTTGCCAATTTTCAAATTATAGTTTTGTTATTGTTCCCTCCCCCACTCTGCTCCTTTAGCTTTCTTTCTCAGTTCCTGTGCAAGCTGGTCCATTAGCGCCATAAATAGCAGTGCACCGAGGATTCCCCCTGGCGTACTCCCTTGGCTGTCACAAACTGGTTAGAACTTGTGTTTCCTGATCTTACTAGACTTCTACTATATATTATACTGCCGCACACTGAAAGCTAGGTCTTGCGTTCCTCTGCTTTTCCTGAATCCACGCTGACCTTCTTCAACTTTCCACGACTGGCTCATATATTTTCCCAGCCGAACTCGGGAGAGATATTCCCCTGTAGTTGTCACAGTTCGCCGAATCTTATTTTTTTAAATACGTAATGTTATACAGAAGATAAAATTTTGTTTGTTATAAACCTTACTTCCTTAGTTTATTTTTTTTTATTTCCCTGCTTTTCATCGCATTAACGTTTGAACTGTCGAATAATGAAATTAAAAGTGAGGTTAGATATAGGTTCAGATGTCAATTGATAACTGTCAATTGGATGGTACGTTCACGGGTAAACATTCATGGCCACCTTCGACGCCAAATTTAAAAAAAAAAAAAATTATATACTTTACTTTCGTCATTACACCCAGTTAACAAATACGTAGTATTTAAAAAATTGCCTTTGATAAATATTACATTACTCAAACTGTTTATTATACCCTTGTTTTACCTCTGTTTCCACTTTAGATGCGTTACATCATATCGCTATAAATTGTAAAGGCGTTTTCAAGCAATTATGTAGATAAATCCAATTTTATTTATATAAATACAAAATACAATAACAAAATGATTGATCCGGTGCAGTGATAATGTGGTTTTACCTACTAGTCCTGTCACTTGCGTGTCTGGCCGTGTACTTCTTCAACCAATTATATCGGGGAATCACCAGAAGTTCCACATGTCTTTTCGGAAAAACAGCTATAATTACTGGTGCCAATTCAGGTTGAAATCGGTATGTTACTGATCGCTAATGAAATTTGAAATAGGTGTAGGTTACCACACTGCTTTAAATTTGGCCTCGAGAGGATGCAGGGTCATCATGGCTGATGTAGCCGACATGCAGGAGTCTCAACGCAATATAATAAAATACACAAACAATCAGAACGTGGTGGCGAAAACATTGGATTTGTCGTCATTAAAGTCGGTACGAGAATTCGCTTCCGATATCATTAGGAGTGAGAAACGACTGGATATTTTACTGAACAATGCTGGGATTTTTGCTGAACAAAAAAGGAGGACTGGTGATGGATTGGAAGCAACGATGCAAGTCAACTATTTTGGACATTTTCTTCTTACGCACTTATTGATTGGTATGTTTATTATATCCCTTAAGTCAACAAAATTTTCATTTGAAATTTTAAAAATATTATTTGGAAAAGACGCCAACTACCCCCGATTTCTCTTAATTATACCACAATTTAATGCATTTTCTAGATTTGTTGAAAAAATCTGCTCCAAGTAGGATCGTTTTCACAAGTTCTGTCCAATCATTTGTAAACAACTTGCAAGTCTCCAACTTAAATTTTGACGCGGAACAAAGTCAGATGTCAGACTTTGTACGTCAATTTTTGGTCTACGGCAATTCAAAATTAGCTATTCTAATAGCCTCAGATATATTCGCTGAGAAATTGAAAGGAACAGGAGTTACAGCAAACTGTCTTCATCCAGGGATCGTTTCAACACCTATATTTAGCAGATTTTATTCCATTTTCGACGGCAGACTTGTAGATATTTATTCTTTTTTGTTTTGTAAGGTAAGTTTTCAAACACGCTTATATTGTTTTAAAAATATAACATGTAGAGTCCATGGGAAGGCTCACAAGTGCTGGTTCATGCCGCAGTTTCGAACAAGTTAAAAGATGTTACAGGAAAATTTTTCGTTGATTGCAGACCTTTTTTCAAGCCTTTGTATGCGCATAATAGCAAGTTTTGCGCAGAAATTTGGAAAGCAAGTGAAGAATATGTGAACTTGAAATCTTCTGAGAAATTGTAAATTATGAATAATAGAACATGCTTTTTGTTCAGATTTTTTTTAGTTTTCGACGTGACGTTTTACACATCACGCCCATTTTTTCAAAAAGTCAGCTCCACGAAATTTTGCTCTCATATCCGCGGCAGTTGCTCAATTGCTCAATAAACAGTACGTTTTTGTTCTAGAGTTATCAGACAGCGCGGGCAGTCTAATGCGTGTAAATCATCAATGTTGAATAACGGTTTGAATATTTATCGATCACGCGTTATATTTTTTTGCCTATCTCTCGCACACAAAAAATGATTTTGGACTTAATGCTTGACTAAAAAATAACTCGAAAAATAACCACTAACAGAAACTAGGCAGGCAGTGGGGTGTAAAATGGAACACGCTTCAATCAAGTTCAGGTAAACCGAACATGATCTAGATACTAAGAAAGTACTAACTTCAAAACAATAATATTAATTATGAACCTAAGTAACGAGTAAGCAACAAAATTCGTGATCGTAGTTGGCTAAACGTACATCGGTTCCTTTACTTTACTTTTAACCTACCTTCCCTGATTGTCAAATTTAAATTTCTACTTCAAAACAATTTTTCATACTGAGACGACGGCGCGACGGAAGCGGATGATATCATGATGATCTCACCACGTATGGTAACGTAATTAATCTGGAATAGTCCACATGAGAACGTCTGGGAATAATTGTTCACATGGGATGCTCTCATAAGTCTAGAAGACTCTGTGGCGGTGATCTCATGCTATACCACGCTCGTACAAGAGACTGATCTCATTCTTCTGGAATAATCCATTGCGGGAATAGAAGAAATCGGGAACGAAGGGAGCGGTATAAGAAAGGATCAAACAACGGAGCAGTCAGTCTATTGGTAGCATCGTGAACAAGTGATCAGCGCGTGATATTGTGAAAGTTTAAAGTTAGTCTTAGTAGTCTTTTTAATAAAAGTGTGTAACTACGGTGTGCACCAGAATATTTCTTTAAATCCTCGAACTCGCCCGGCTCAGGCAACGTTACATTGGTGTTACAAAGGGCCGTTCTTCTGGAACAATTAGAAAAGAGACGACAAGAAAAGAGACGACAGGAAGAAAGGAAAGAACAAATGGCACTTCTAGAACAACTAGAGAAGCGACGACAAGAAGAAAAAGAAGAGCAAGAAAAGAGACGACAAGAAGAAAAAGAAGAACAAGGAAATCGACGACAAGAGGAACAGAGAATTTTCGATCAGCTGGACATTTTGCAAAACACTTTTAAAAAAGACGTGGAAGAGAAGGTTTAAGTTGTGGAAAGGAACGTTCTGGAAATTGAAGAAGTTGTAAAAGAAGAAGTTCTGGAAATGAAAGAGGAACTGGAAAAGAAAGTCAAGGAAATGGAAACAAAGCTGAAAAGGATAACAACGGGGCAGTCGGTCGTGACAGAGCCGTCATCACAAAGGCTAAAACCTCCGACTTTTGATGGCCAGACGTCGTGGTTTATGTACAGGAGGCAATTCGAGGCAGCGGCCGAAATGAACAACTGGGGTGAAGAAGATAAAGCCACTGCACTGGTGTTATCCTTGCGAAGACAAGCTCTTCAGCTGCTGCAAACCGTCCCGGAGAGGGAACAAAAAACTACGTCGCCGTGGTCAACGCTCTTGAGCTGCGGTATGGAGACCTCCACTTGAACCAAGTGTACCAGTCGCAGCTGAAGTCACGAGTTCAGAAAAATGGCGAAAGCCTGCAGGAGTTTGCGGCGGACGTTGAGAGACTCGTACATCTGGCCTACCCAAGCGTCCCTAGCGAGTTCCACCACCAACTTGGAACAAGCGCGTTTATTGATGGGGTCCGCGACGGTAAGTTGCAGCAAATGTTGAGACTAGGTAGACATCAAAAATGCGCCGATGCCCTCGTGCACGCCCTGGAGTTCGAGGCGACTAAAAACGCTTGTCGTCCGGCGGTTCAACGTCTGCGAGCAGTAACTATGGAGGAAGCCCCGAAAGACGGAAACGACCTGCTGCGAGAAATAAAGACGTTGCTTGAGGAAATGCGGCACGGAAGCATGACAGGCAGGCCCAGATGCTTTAATTGTGGGAAAGTGGGTCACCTGAGGAGGGACTGCCGCTTAAGGAGATCGCCGGAGCAGACCCATAGGAATCCGGAGTCCGGCCCTTCAAGCTCAAGGCAGTCGGAAAACTAAGTCCAGCTAGCGCTTTGGGGCGTGTGCTAGCTGGCCCCACAAAAGCCCCTAGGGTCATGACCGTCTTGCAGTTTCGAAGAAGGAACGACAGTCTGTTGCTCGAGGGTCAAATCAACGGAGCTGGCTGTTCTATGACCGTCGACACCGGAGCGACCGTCTCGATCGGAAGACCAGACATCTTCAAACCGCTGGGAGATTTCCAATTGGCAGAGAGCGACCTGGTGTTAAAAACAGCAACGGGAGAAGCAGCACGAGTATTCGGGGAAGTTGAGGCAAGGCTCGAGTTGGGGAGGTTCGAGTTCGTTCACAAGGTTATTGTGGCTGATATAGTGGACGATTTCATCTTGGGTCTTGACATCATGAAGAAGTTCGTATTCGTGTTGGACATCAAAAATCGCATGCTGCTAGTTGGCAACGAAGAAATCTCCCTGCACTCTGCGATACCATCCGCCGACGAAGTGAAAGTGATAGTCTCCGAAACGGTCCGTGTACAGAAGAACTCGGAACAGATCGTGCTGGCAGAGTTGGAAGAAGACCCTGGGGGATACCGGACTGGAATAATAGAACCGAACGTGACCACCATCCCGGACGTGACACAAAAAACACAAATCATGGTAGCAAGAACACTCGTTGAGGCTAACGGACGAATTCCTATCCGTGTAGCGAATTTAGGCGAAAGTCGTGTTACACTACAGAAAGGGCAGACGATCGGACTATACCATCTTGTACTACGGGTCGTCCGTTGCGAAGAACAACCTGTTGAGTGTAACAGAAAAGAGGCTCAGCGAACGAGTGTAGAGAAGCTCTTCCTAGAAGACTGAAAACACCTAACGAACCATCAATTAGAGAAGACCATGGCATTTATCCGCAAGGAGAATGACATCTTTGCTACAGAAGACCGAAGCACCGGCAGAACCAACATGGTGCAGCACAGAATCAACACAGGAGGTGTTGCTCCGATCCGACAACCGCCAAGAAGACTTCCGTTCGCAAAACACCAAGAGGTGGCTCAGATGGTGGACAAAATGAAAGCAGACGGAATAATTGAAGACTCCTCAAGCCCGGGGTCGTCACCAGTTGTATTGGTAACGTAGAAAGATGGTTCCACTCGCTTTTGCGTTGACTACAGACGGCTGAACGATGTAACTAAGAAGGAAAGCTATCCGTTGCCACGTATCGATGACACCCTAAGCATGTTGTCGGGATTGCAGTGGTTTTCAACCCTGGACTTGAAGAGCGGCTACTGGCAAGTTGAGATCCACCCCGATGACAAAAAGAAGACGGCGTTCTCGACTGGAAGCGGTCTCTACCAGTTTAACGTCATGCCATTTGGACTCTGCAACGCTCCAGCCACTTTTGAGAGGTTGATGGAATTGGTTCTGCTAGGGCTGACATGGAAAACCTGCTTGGTGTACCTCGATGACGTCATGGTAGTTGGAAGAACCTTCGAAGAACATTTGAAAAATTTGGAAGAGATCTTCAGCCGCCTGCGGAATGCCAACCTTCAGCTCAACCCCAAGGAATGCCGATTGTTCCAGACAGAAGTGAAGTTCTTGGGCCATGTGGTTTCGCCCAGCGGAGTACAAACAGATCCGGACAAGATCGCGGCCGTCCGCAAGTGGCCACGACCAAAGGACAAGCACCAGCTGAGAAGCTTCTTGGGCCTCTGTACCTACTATCGCAGATTTGTCAAAGGATTTGCTGACATTGCCAGGCCTCTGCACAGACTCACGGAAGACAAAACCCCATTTTCTAGAATAACGAGAGCGAAGCAGCGTTTAGAACTTTGAAGATCTCGCTGTGCACGGGTCCTATTCTGTCTTACCCGAGAGTAAAGGGGCGGTATGTTCTGGATACAGACGCCAGTAACAACGGTATCGGGGCAGTTCTTTCGCAGGTGCAGGAAGACGAAGAAAAAGTTATCGATTACTATTTATAGCAAGGTGCTTTCTAAGCCAGAAAGAAACTACTGCGTTACGAGGAAGGAGTTATTGGCGATCGTAAATGCAGTAGGACATTTTCACAAGTACCTGTACGGTCAACACTTCAAAATCCGAACGGATCATGCTGCGTTGAGGTGGCTGTTAAGCCTTAAGGATCCAGAAGGACAGACAGCCAGATGGTTGGAGAGGCTGCAGCAGTATGATTTTGAAATCGAACACCGACCAGAATGCGGACGTACTTTCTAGGAGGCCGTGCCGGAATGACTGCAAACATTGCAGTCGGAGAGAGGCATCCAAAGAATTCGAGGGCGTGAAGAGATTGGTTCTGCAACCTCAAGATGGATGGAGAACGGCGGAGATGAGGGCAGAACAACTTGGCGATCGCGAGATTAGTCCAATTTTGGAAAGCAAAGAGAATGGAAATCAGAGACCACAATGGCAAAAGATCTCGGACAAGAGTCCTGCCCTCAAAGCACTATGGGCCCAATGGAATTCACTCATGGTGGAAAATGGCCTGTTGAAGCGAGCATGCGAGAGTGCATACGGAAAGTCGGTGACGATGCAACTGGTTTTGCCCAAGTGTCGCGTGAAGGAGGTCTTGCGAGAAATCCACGATGGAGTGTCCGGCGCACATCTGGGCGTGAATAAGACCATGGGGAAAGTCCGTGAACGCTTCTATTGGATGAACGTTCGAAACGATGTCGAGAGCTGGTGTCGAAAATGTGACACTTGTGCGGCGAGCAACGGTCCACAGACGCGTAGTCGAGGAGCCTTGAAGCAGTACAACGTTGGGGCTCCATTCGAGAGAATAGCCTTCGACGTAGAAGGACCGTTTCCTACCACTGATTCGGGAAACAAGTACATCATGGTGGTCATCGACTACTTTAGCAAGTGGCCGGAAGCCTATGCTCTACCCAATCAAGACGCTGTGACGGTTGCCAGGGCGTTGGTAGAAAATGGGATTTGCCGCTACGGACTTCCACTAGAAATGCACTCGGACCAAGGGCGGAAGGACGTGGGAAACTACGTAGACGAACTACAGGAAGCCATGTCCAGTATACATGAACTAACGCGCAGTCACATTCGCGTGGCGAGCGACCGGATGAAGACGCGTTACGATCTGAGGGTGAATTCGCCAGGATTCAGTGATGGAGACTTGGTATGGTTGTTCAACCCTCGGCGAAAAAAAGGTCGCTGCCCAAAGTGACAACCCAGTTGGGAAGGCCCGTACACGGTTGTAAAGAGGATCAACGACGTAGTGTACCGGATTCAACGCAATCCCCGAGCCAAGATGAAGGTGGTTCACCTGGATCGTTTGCCACCCTACTCCGGGACAAATCAACAGGATTGAAGTAGATTGTTCGGGACGAACAATCTTTAAAAGGGGGGCAGTGAGACACGGCGCGACGGCCCGGAAGCGGATGATGTCATGATGATCTCACCACGTATGGTAACGTAATTAATCTGCAATAGTCCACATGAGAACGTCTTGGAATAATTGTTCACATGGGATGCTCTCATAAGTCTAGAAGACTCTGTGGCGGTGATCTCATGCTATACCACGCTCATGATTCCGGGAATAGAAGAAATCGGGAACGAAGGGAGCGGTATAAGAAGAGATCAAACAACGGAGCAGTCAGTCTATTGGTAGCATCGTGAACAAGTAATCAGCGCGTGATATTGTGAAAGTTTAAAGTTAGTCTTAGTAGTCTTTTTAATAAAAGTTTGTAACTACGGTGTGCACCAGAATATTTCTTTAAATCCTCGAACTCGCCCGGCTCAGGCAACGTTACAATTTTGAGACCAGCGCCCTCTAGTACCGCAATCGATAAATCAAGCCATCGATGTTATCGACTAAATAATTGACAGCTACCCATGGCGAGTCCGTTTGAAAGCCAAACAATAATTATTAATGACGAATGGCTTTTACAAAAAGTCTGTGAATATCCTGCGCTTTGGTAGGATGCACATTTTAAATCCCACATTAGAAACGATGCATGCCTGCTGGCGGGAAGTGGCCCATTCTTTGCGGGCAGATGATGAGTCCAGTTTTTGGTTTACAATAAACGAATAAAATGTTATATCGTTATTACAGTCGCAACAGTAAAAAACCGATTGAAATTGAGAGAAATACCGGAGGGAGGTAAAACTTGAAGCCAAAGCCACAAAGAGCGGTGCTGGCATTAATACCAGAAAGAGTGGCATTATATGAATGTCGGGAGTGAACCTCGAAAGTGAGAAGTTAAATTTCTATCTGTACTTGGTTACTTTTGAAAATGTTTACAGAACAACATCCAATGAAAGCATAATTTTGGAGGAAATAAGTGCGCCATCAACCTCAAACAGTTCTTTGAAGATAGAACTTCATCGAGTAGGCGTTTGATTGGAAAATGAAAGTGTTAGCAATTTCGACCCATTAATGAGTCCACCAGTGGTTCAAGTTTGTGGTCACTGCACCACAGACAGCTACAAACTCAAGCAGTGTGGTAGTTCAAAAGCGGTTGGAGGAAAAGCTTGGTTTCAGACGCGATCCGTAATGTTGGAGCCCCTGCCAATCAAGATTTCAAAAAATTTCAAAGTTGATGTAAAAAATATGAAAATAAAATACTGATAAAATTGTGAAATAGTATTATTTTTTTATTAAGAAGCTCCTTAAAGTGATTTAACAATAATAAAGTCATTAACACTAATAGACTAATTAACATTATTACTAATAGATTTATTTTATTAAACACTATTCCATTGCCATGGTACAACTACAGCTCCTTAACTCAATGTTTTAAATAAGCACTGACCTTTACAGTTAAGTTAGAAACATTACGTGTTCCTAATCTCCTCTGCAGAATTGTAAGATTTTCAATTTGTGTTGTGGTACCTTGACAATATCAACATGATGGTCCTATTGATGGAAGATTAAAAAACGGGCCACCAAAATCCCAAATGTGTTTTCTATTGCTTTCTTTTGGCCCTTTAGTGCCTTGACATATAGTGGAGATAAAACGTCCCAAATAGTAGAACATGTTTCCCGCACCATACATATCATGGATACCCCCAAACGAAACCCATATGACAAGCTGGGTTAAGAATCTCCAGTGTCAAGAAACCGAAGAGTTACTGCTAACCGGCATCCTGACGATACACTTTCGCAGCGAAAATGATTTTGTAATTCTTGTTAAATTGAAAGAAAAAAATCGGTGTCTCCAAGGCGCATTTCTTGCAACAAATTGTGATAAAAACCTTGTTTTTCCGCTTCTGCAAATAAGGTTTCACCCAGTAACGTCTACGGCGGGTTCTTTGTGATTCGACAGCAGCCTTTTATCGAAGATGAAGAACTCCCAACAGTGTTGCTGACGTACCCACGACTTTCACGCAGGTGGTAGGACTAATATTTCCACCTGAAGCAAACAATAACTATTCTGTAAGTGGCTACACAGAAAAAGCCGTTTGGGTCATTTTTACCTTTTTAATTTCTTCTTGTTAACTCGAATGCAACACTTGCATACAATAAACAACCAAACTTTCGCGGCTCGTCGTCTGTCAATCACCAGAAAGTCACCTAATGCGCATGTCCACTTCGAAACTTTTACTAAATCCAGAAAATCACAAATGTATTCGCGGAGCCGATGAATTTTGGATTCAGAGGCTCCTACGATCACGAATTTTGTTGCTCACTCGTTATATTTCCCCATGACACCACCTTTTCCCACAATGTTGGCGTAATTGCTGAAGTACGAATAAATCATATCGATTTGGGGACAGAGGATTATACGCCGTGAATTAATTCATTCTTCAATTATTCTGAAATGTGTGTATCACTCCTCATAAGTAAACAGTGACCGGCCTATAATTTTTTCAACATGAAATTTCATTATTGATGCTTGCTTCCAAATATTGCCCATATGTGGGGAACGAGGGGGAATAAAATGCCAATTAACATTGTGATAAAATTTTGAAACAGGTCTGACTTTATAACTTGCTGATGAATAGATCTCAATTCACGATCGCTTCCCTTAAAGGTTGTTGTTTGTAAATGCTCGATGGTTTACCTATGCGGGACATATGAACCTTTTAAAGGCTCCTATAGATGATGATGACACACAGTCGGTAACCCATTCTAAATTAATTGCTTTGGTAGCCAAACATATGAATAAACGAATATACGCTTTTATCGACCTTTTCCCTCTCTTATTAAAATAGGTCCGGCATAGTTGAGGCTACAATTCCGAAATGGCCTTATGAGATTTAAGCCGGGAACACACTTTTCTGATGCGATGCAGCGATGCATGGATCAGAAAGCTATTTTAACATGTAAGTAAATGAATGCCGTGCACATTGTTTCTGATGCGTTCTGATGACTTACGTTGCTATGCGACACTTTATGATGCTATGTATTGCAGTCTGCACGCAGCAGGTGCAATAGATGATGTCATTTTAATAGAAAAAGTGCAAGCATGTGAGTGTTTATACAATATTAAGTCAAGCCAGTATTGTAACTAAATTGTGAGACAGGAAGCATGGGAGAAAATAGCATCAGAAATGAGTGCAACAGGTAAACATAAATTTTATTCTTATAGTAGTAAGTAATATAATAATTAACAAAATTGTAGCATCATAGTTCTCCACGCGCCCACCAGACTAGCGCACTTGTTGCTGATTTCACCCCCACACGGATCGGCTCTTCAACTCGGTGCTGTCACCAATTGCGCGGACCCTTAACCCTTACGGACCACCAGGACACTCAGATAAAAAGACGTGCGCTGGCCTTTTAAGATCAGAACGAGAGCTCCTCTCAACTCTAGCTTCTGCGTCCTCGAGGTGAGGACCGTTAGTCGGAAGAGACCAATCTCCAAAAGTCTGCTTTTATAACCCGGCACTATACAGCTCTAATCTTGTAGAGTTTATGTTTTAACTGGCGCAACTCTAAATTTACCAGAACATGAAAATTCGCGTTTTTATTGTTTTACATACTTAACAAATATACAAGCTCCATATTATACTATCTGTGAAGAATGACAAAATACATGTAATTCTATTTAAGTTGAGTTTTGAACCCTTATTATACAACGAGGAATTATTACATTGCTTGGATCTGATAGCTTTTTTACAAAATTATCCCATTAATTTCCTAATGATCTGGTTATTTATCATCCCATACCAATTTGGCTGTCCATAAGTATAATTTTTGCTGTTACAACAACTGGTAGAATTAATCTCAATGAGTCGAATAATTGTGCTGTTAATGATAATACGAGTCTTTTTGTTTTGATTAAATCTACACCCATCAAAGGAATTCGATATTAAATATGGTGTAAATTACAGTTCCAGATGATGTGAATTTGGTAACAATAAATTGACAATGAAGTGACATTGAATTGTCATGTGATGTACATTTGCGTAATAAAAAGGTACCTCGTGCAAAAAAACATTACATTACTCTTAACAAATTGTCTACATTCATGTTTTTGATAATGTGATGGATTTATATTTTTCATTATGTAATTGATAATTGCTGCAATGTGCGTATAGCATTCCTAAATAAGGAGCTGACGATACACCAAGCGTTACAGTTTTAAGTCTTTATGTGTGTTTTTCCGAATTTTCATCAAAACGTCAGACAAATCTTTGATAATAATCATAGTATTGAGAATGTACTCGCATCACTTGCCGATACATTTCTGCAATATCCTGCTGTGAAAGCGACTCTATGTTCTCTAAAACCTATTTTTTTGGACCTATCCCAGTAAACACATGCACGTTGTTTTAACGTTGAAAAGCCGTGTATGTGGTTGATAACACGTTTATGGTTGAAAATATCACGTTATATTTTGGTAATACCTTCAACGTTATTTCAACGTAGTTTACATAACGTAAATTCAACGTTGATTTACAATAAAATATTGACTACGTATCTACAAATTACGACAATTCAACGTTAAAAAATTACGTTATTTTTAAATATTATATATGACGCAATAAAGACGTTTAATCAATATTGTTAATCAACGAAAGGTACATAATGTTGATAAAATATAAGTTATTTTCCACGTGCAGTTCTGACGTTTGTTTCTCGTGAAATTTGTACATTAAATACACGTGTTTTTCTAGTGTCATATAGGCGTGTTTGTCGTCGTTTATTTTTCGTGAAATTTTTACATTAAGTACACGTGTTTTTCTAATCAAATAAAAAGTAAAAATACCTAAGGAGTGAAAGAGTTCCAGCAGGGTATAAAAAATCATCATCATGGTGTAGCCCTATAGGTTATTGGGTTTAAAAGGAGGTTTTTCAATTTACTTCCCTTATTTTCTTTTTTATTGTATTTTACTTTACCTCAATTTACTTTTTTTTTATAAAAAATCATGTTAAAAAATTGATATTTATTATTTAAATCATAACTTAAATCAAATTATATAAAATAGAAAATAACGAATGGCGGTGAAGTTTAAATTATTATTTTTGACTATTATTTCTCGTAAAATTTTAACATTAAATACACGTGTTTTTCTAGTCATCTATACTACAAATAAAAACGCATGCGAGGCGTGTTTTGGCGCCGTTTACTTTTCGTGAAATTTTCACGTTAAGTATACGTGTTTTTCTAGGC
Organism: Diaperis boleti; assembly: GCA_963583935.1. Classification (NCBI taxonomy): domain Eukaryota; kingdom Metazoa; phylum Arthropoda; class Insecta; order Coleoptera; family Tenebrionidae; genus Diaperis; species Diaperis boleti. The sequence goes on from OY757242.1 coordinate 15,612,659, forward strand.
AAATAAACACTAGAAAGAACGTATTCCATATCATATTATTAGGCGTGTTTTGTGGTCAAGTTGATAAGTCACTAAGGGGTTTCAAAGATAAAAATGATGATTTTAAAATACATAATGTATAATAATCCTACTTAATTGATAAATCTTTATTTGCCCTACGGGCTTTCTGATTCCTATACATATACAAGTAAACTTAACAATTATAATAATAAAAAAAACTAAATAACATTTTCTATTTCCTCTCCCCTCCTCTTTCCTCTTCTCCCTTCTCCCTCCTCTTCCATACCTCTTTCATCCATTTAATTCCCCTTCCATCTACATTCAGTATTTCCTCTCTTTCTTTCCTCTCTCTTTGTTTCATCTCACTGCACTCGTTCCACATATGCTCAATCGTCTCTCTTTCCTCATAGCACATTCTACACATTCTTCCTCCATCTTCTGCCCAATACCTATTTTCCCTCTCCTCATTTCCGCACCTAAACCTCGCCATCATCTTTCTTTCTTTCTCGCTCTCCCTCCCCAAATACTTCGGTACTTCCTCGATCATGCATCTTCCGTACTTCCCGTTGTATCTGGATTCTCTAATTCTTTCTCTCCTCTCTTGTCTATCCGTATCCTTATCTCTTTCACTTAGTTCTACATTCATCCACACGCCTCTTTCTCTCAGTCTCTCTATTTCTTGCTTCTCCCTCCCACCTCCAATCACTCTCTACGTTCTTCCTCTTTCTTTTATTGAACACCAGCATTTTTGTTTTCTCTACATTCACTTCTAGTCTTTCTTCTTCACATATTTTCCTAAACTCTTTATCATTTCCTTAATTTCTCTTTCACTCTTTGCCACCATCATCCGCAAACGCCAGGCTCCACACTTTTTTTCTACCTACCACACACCCTCCCGCTTGTGCTCTCTCTAACATTCCGTCCATATCTGCCACATACATCGTGAACAACAAGGGGCTAAGCGGGCAACCTTGCCTCACTCCCTTTGTTGTCACAAACCATTCACTTTCCTTCTCCCCTACCTTCACTTTACTTTTTGTCTTCTCATATATCTCCTACACCTTTCTTACCAGCCATTCATTTACCCCTTTCTCCCTCAGGCACTCAAACATCCTCTCTCTGTCCACCTTGTCAAAAGCCGCCTTGAAGTCTACGAATAATGCATACACCCTCCCCCCTTTCTTCTTTAACTCACTCTTCGTCAAATGGTCCAGGATGTATACATTATCCATAGTTCCCCTCCCCTCTCTAAATCCTGCTTGGCTGTCTGGTAATGCTCCCTTTTCCTCTATCTCTCTGCTCATCCTTTCATTCAGAATTGATGCATACAACTTGTACCCTGTGTTTAGGAGAGTTATCCCTCGGTAATTTTCTACTTGATTTTTCTCCCCTTTTTTGTAAATGGGGTAAATTACCCCCTCTCTCCACCCTACCGGGAATCCTTCTCCTCTCCACACCCCATTCATTACCTCCACCAGCCTCTCTAGCACTCTTCTCGTCCCATACTTTACTTATCACTTTCCGCATTTCCTCTATTTTTTCTTCTCCTCCTCTCTTCTCTCTACTCCTTCCTATACTTATCTCTATAGGCAGATGGTCTGACTCTACTCTTTCCCCTATTCTGAATTCTTCGACTTCTTCCCATGCTTCTTCGTTTACTATTTCGTAGTCTATCACCGTCTCTCCTCTACCGCCTATGTAGGTCCATTCTCCTTCTTCGTCCCCTTGTTTGTTTCCATTCAGCACTTCCCATCCTTTTTCTTCTATCCATTCCATCAACTTCTTCCCTTCCGCGTTTTCTTTCTTGTCTTTGGATTTTCTTTTTCCCTCTCCTCTCTCTTCTTCCCAATCCCTGGCTCCTCTTTCCCCAATTCTCCCGTTAAAATACCCTCCCAGAAGCAGAAATTCTTGCCTGTTGTCTTTTAATGTTTCTTCTATCTTGCTTATTGTTTCTTTCATCTCTTTGCTGTACACTGTCACTATTTTCCACCATTTACTGTCTATTTTAACGTTTCTCACCATGTGACCTTCCTCTTCTCCCTTCTTTTTAGTATTCTCTTTTATTCCTTTTTTTACCCCTGTTATTATTTCCCCTGCTGCTCTTCCTTTTTTCTTTCCCCTTCTCGCCCCTTGCTACTCCCACTTGAACTCCTTTGGTAACAGTTTCTCTATTTTTTCCCAGCTTTCTGACCATGTTTCTGTTAATCCAACAATATCGAACTCCTTCACATAGTCCCAAAAATCTTCTTCTTTTTTCCCTAGTCCCGCTACATTCCAAAACAGTGCCCTCACCCCTGTTTTTCTCGTTACCATGTTTGATTTTCCCCTTCCTTCCTTAGTTTATCTCCTACTTCCTTCTTTGTTTCTTTTTTCCCGTTTCATTGTCCTTTTTACTTTGCCGTTCTCCCCCTTTTTCCCTCCTCCCCTTCTTCTTCTTATTGGAAAACCTTTAGTCTCTCTCTCTCTTTTCATTCCATCTCCATTGCTCCCCGTCCACTATTAATTTCCTGTATCCCACTCTTACTTCTTTCCCTTCTTCCCTTTTTTCCTTCGCCCTACTTCTTAGATTCTTTTGTAAATCTCTTTCTTTCTTTGTGAGGTTGTTGTCTATGTATATCCCCCTTGTTTCCCTCTTCTCCCTCAATTTCCCTTTGTGCTTCATTATTCTTTCCTTCTCACCCCATCCCTCCATCTCCACCAATACTTGATCCTTGTTAATACTGTAACAATCTTTTACTTTACTATCCTCTACATTTTCCTTCAAAAACTTCTCTACATCCTCTTTTTTTACATGACTTTTTCTTTCCCCATCCCATCCTGTTATCACGATGTTGTTCTTCCTCTTTCTTTTCTCTTCGATTTCCATTCTCTCTTCCAGCTTTTCCACTCTCTCCTTCCCTTCTCTTTAAATTCTTCTCTCTGCCTCTCTATCTCTCTCTTGAGTTCCTTGTTTTCTCGTCTTATTTCTTTCATCTCCTCCTTCAACTCTTGCAACAGCTCCAATATTTTTTCTCGATCTCTGTGTCCGTTTCCTTCTCTTTCTCTAATGTCTTCTGTGTTTTCTTTACTCCAGGAGACCTCGCCGTCTTTTTACTTTTTTGAAAAAAAATTCTCTTCCTCCTCTTCTTGTTTTTCTGTTCTACCCTCCCCTTTTCTCTTTCTTTTCCTTTCCTCCAGGTAAGAGTCCAGGCTTCCTTGACTGAGCGAGCGGTTTGTATCGTCTTTGTTTATCCGCTTCCTGTGGCGCCTCCTAGATGTCGTTATCTTCCGGCTTCGCCGATTTATTCTTTTTCCTGACTATATCTCCTCTTCCCTGCCCAATTCTTTCTTCCTACCTTTCTCTAATACCTCTTCTCGCTTTTCTCAATATCTTCTCTAATTTTTTCTTTATATTACCATCTATTTCTCTATTTTTCGCTACTTAACTTCTCTACCACGTGTTTACCTTCAGCTCGGTAATACAGGAATCCGGATACGTTATTAGTTGAGGTGAATTACAGACAACAAAATTCTGCAGTTTTTGATGTGAAAATTTTTACTACAAAGACTACATTATACGAGTTATAGCAACTTGAATATAGAAAATTTATAAATAAACCATGCGCCGTCGAATTAAATAATAGAATTTGGTCGAAAAGCATAAGTTCGCGCAATTTTCCAATCAGCCATTTTAAAGTAAATATTTTGGGCTTCATAATGAAACAAACCGCATATTTTTACCTTTTATTTAGCCAAAGATATGAGCATTTATTTTATTGGAATAATTTTTGCCAATTTTCACGGTTTTCTTGGAATAACTTTTCCCGTGACTAACCCACACTGTCGTCAATTTCCATTCTGAATGCAGAATTTCTTAACGAACAAATTTATATATGTCTCATTGGGTTATACCAAAGTAGTGGGTGGTTGAACGAATTTGACCCACAGCAGTGATAAAAGTATCGAGCGAAGTATCGAATAACTTTCAGGAACGGACGAATCCAAACAAGGTAACACCGGCAGAACTAAGAATGGAGAATAACGACGATGGGTATTGAGAGTAAAATTCCGTCGTCTACTGTCGCCCACAATTACGTATACACATTGTGGTCCGCCGAATACAACGTCTCATTGGTGTTAAAATGCGTTAGGATGCCCCAACCTAGCAATACCTTCACGGCAAAGTGGTTCATACCCAAAACAACTAACCGAACAACAAAAAAAAGTAAAGAAATACGTAGTGTTATACAGAAGATAAAATTGAACCTTATTCGCTTAGTTTATTTTTTCGCATTAACGTGTGAACCGTCCAATAATTAAATTAGAAGGGAGGTTAGATATTGGTTCAGATGTCACATTAATAATTGTCAATTCGATGGTACTGTTACGGTATTTAATTTTAGTGAGTATTAAATACCGTAACACTGGAACAGCGAGTTCCACAGTTCCCCCAGACCACCCTGTACCTGGAGCGATTAGCGCGCCACCGTCGTGAAAACGATCCACTCATTCTATTGTCATTTCTTTCGTACTGCCACCAACCAGCCGTTCGCATCGCTGCGAAAATTAGCCAAGCTCTTTTTGTGCCAGGGAGTTGGAATCGTAAAATCCTTACGCCAGAGTAGGGCGAATAAACCCCGGCACAAAAAACGAAACGCAAATTGCGGATTTGGGCTATTGCAAGCAGGGAAGAATGTGAGTAGTCCTTATCTCTTCGCGCGAACGCTGTCACCCCGCTTTTTGCAGTGACAAGGTCTCTTACACCCAACCTTAGACCATCAGGACACTGAGTGCACGACTCCCAAGAAGCTCCAGCCCCAAGACACCATTTTCACCATCTTCGATCCTCAGGAGAGCGATCACTCCTGGAAGCTGAAACCACATCAGTCCAGCTTTATTGTACATCACTTAATATAGTTTAAGGACTTAAAGAGAGTGTTCTTGACCCCCCTTCAACGAACTCGGAGGTATAGTGTGTAACCTTGGACCAATTACCCAATAGGTTGTAACATTTGGTGCATCGGCCGGGAAATTCATAAGAGCGGTCCAAAGAGATACCAACTAGTTCCTGAAGGGGATTCAATCTGATTTGATTTGTAATCTGATAGTACTTGGAATTTCTAGCGGACGTGGTGTAAAGATTTGCCTTCGCAATCTAGAGCGTGGATGCTGAATTCTGCCTGTGTGTGTCAGCTTCAAGGATATTGAGGAGAGGTATCGGAGGCTGGAGGTGCACCTTGGTAGAGCCACGGGATTTGAAGTCAGAAATTCCGGAAGTGAAACGGAACGAAACAAGTGAGACCTTGTCATTCTAAAAACGGCTGGGATTGTTTTTGCGCGAGATAAGGATTGAGTAGATTTTTTTTGTAATACTATCTCCGCAATTTGGATTGAAATCGTGTGTGTTTAGATTAAGCACTGGCCAAGGTCTCGAACAGACCTGGGGAGATTGCGTTCCTACTCGAGAGTCGTAAGAATTTTTTTCGATTTTTCTTGTTAGATTAACATCTTAAACATGACCGCGGCTGATATAGACTTTAGCTTATTGTCTCGTGCTGAGCTAACCTATGAACTCGAATTGCGAGAGTCTACGGTTTCGGACGAAAATACAATCGACGAATTAGTTAAAAATCTACAGGGACTAACACTGGACGAGATAGACATAACACCAGCGTCGTCACCGACGATAACACCGGAAACGGAAATCGCGACGTGTTCGAACGGAATCGAGGAGATCGCGAAACTCGTGAAAGCGGTGATAACGCGAAAGACAATTCCCTTGGTACAAACAAAACTTTGGCATTATCAAAGAAGAGTGGAGGCGTTGACAACTGTTGCTTCATGGTACAGCGAACAAATTTCGGAGCTGAAATCGCAGCTCGCAGATTTGGCGAAGAAATTCGCGATGAAAACAAAGTTCGTGCGAAATCCAAGAACAGGCAGACACGGTGAGGAGCACGAAAAACCGCCATACGAAGTCGTACAGGTTAACGAATGCGACAATTTACCGGTATTTAAATGGAAAATACACATCGATGGATCAGTACGCGATGAAAAAGCGGTTTTCGGTTTTATACAGGATGTGGAGGACCAAATGGCCATCTTGAGTGTTACCGAACACGAGGTCATGCACGGTATGAAACATCTGCTTACCGGAGAAGCACGCGAATGGTACCGCCTTGTAGAGGAAGACGTGCGAACGTGAAGCGACTTCTGCATGAAATTGCGAAAAGAGTTTCTGCCACGTGATTATGCAGAAACAGCGCTGGAGCGTCTGAAGCGATTGAAACAGTCGGAAGATGAAACGGTCACCATTTTCATAGCTCGTTTTAACCACAGAGCGCATTTTCTACCGACAGCGCTATCGAATAAAGACAAACTAACAATTCTGCGACGGAACATCCTGCCTTACTATCAGGAAAAATTCTAGGATAAGGACATTTTGACCATTCAGCAGCTAATTACTTATTGCGACCAGTTGGACGATACGCGGTTAAGTGTCGAAAGGTTCGCGAAGGGAAAAACGAAGCCCGCGAACTTAGAACCAAAACAGAGACGCACGTTGGGAGCATGTCATCGGTGCGGGATCGAAGGTCATTTCGCGAGGGAATGCCCAACGACACCGAAATGCACCAAGTGCGGAAGACGGAATGTAACGAACAAGTCCTGCCCACAGTGTAACACAAAGCGTTTGGGAAACGGCGAGAGGAGGTAACGGAGCGTCGGACCCTACCTCCAGATAGCCACGCCGACGACGTGTTTACAGCGACGCTGAACCTAATATTAAGTAGTTTTGAAGGCGACGACGCCATTTATATGCCCGTAGAGGTTTTGGAAAGGAAATTTTTGGGAATGCTTGACAGCGGAGCATCACATACGATCGCGAATCGCGAAGGATGTCGCAAGCTCTTAGCGCTTGGGCTAGAGCTACGGGCAAGCTCGATGACAAGTTGCGCACTGGCCGACAATACCATCGTCGACTGCGCCGGAATTATACCAACGCCATTTAGCGTTCAAGGTAGATGTTGCATTATCGACGTGCTCGTGATCCCGTCTGTATGTTACGAGCTGATCCTGGGTCGCGAATTCTGGAGGAAGTTCGGTTTGCTTCCGAATATCCGGGACTTAAAGCTATCCTTGGTCGATGACATTGACGGCCCGAAGTCGAAACTGGGCTCGATTAATAGCGTGCAGGCTTGGGACGATCTCACTCCACAACATCAAAAAGCACTCCAGGGGTCGATCGCGCACTATTTGAAAGCGATCGAGGGAGTTGAACTTGGATGCACCAGTCTGATCGAGCACAGAATCGAGCTGAAGGACGGAGCAAAACCTATTCACTCCAGGAATTACCGCGTTAGTCCGTATGTCCAACGGGAAATGGACAGGGAGTGGAAGGAAATGCTCCGACTCGGTGTCATTCGGCGAAGCGAGAGTGAGTGGAATTCGCCGGCATTTATGATTCCAAAGAAAGACGGATCGCGACGTTTCGTCGTTAATTACCAGCAGCTCAACGCATTATCGAAACGACCAACCTACCCGATTCCGAACATGACAGATATTTTAGAGAAATTAGGTAATGCGCGCTTTATAACAACCTTGGACATTCGAAGTGCGTATTGGCAAATACCGGTGGAGGAGAATTTATGAAAGTACACCGCTTTCAGCCTCCCCGGAAGAGGTATTTTTGAATTTTGCCGTATGCCCTTTGGACTCCACGGCGCGCCAGGCACCTTCCAAATGCTAATAGACAAGCTGATTAACGTTGAACTCCAGCCTTATGTCTTTGGCTATCTGGATGACATAATCATCGTCACAGACACATTTGAGAAACATCTAGAGGCTTTGGAAAGTGTCTTGGAACGGCTGTTAGGAGCCGGTTTAGTATTGAAAAGGGAAAAATGCAATTTCTGTAAGCCCGAGCTCAAATATCTGGGCTACATAGTTAACCATGCTGGGTTGAATATTGACGCAGAGAAAGTAAAAGCCATCGTGGACATGCCTCGTCCGAAGGACGTGAGGGGGGTAAGGCGGCTGGTCGGGACGCTGACTTGGTTCCGAAAGTTTGTGCCGAATTTCGCAACGATCGTGGACCCTCTGGTAAACCTCACGCGGAAAGGAGTCCGCGAGTTACAGAATGCATTGGTGTAAGCACCAATCCTAGCATGCCCAGATTTTGCACAACCTTTCATCGTGCATTGCGATGCAAGTGACGTGGGAATGGGGGCCGTCTTGACGCAGCGAATCAACGGGTCGGAAAGAGCGGTCTGCTACATCTCAAGAGCATTCTCGAGCGCTGAGCGTAAATACTCGGCTACGGAAAAAGAGTGCCTAGGCGTCGTGTCAGCTATCGAGAAACTGAGATGTTATCTTGAGTTCACTCGATTCACGGTGGTGACCGACTGCTACGCACTCAAATGGTTGCATTCCCTAAAGGACCCCTGGGGACGCCTGGGTAGATGGGTTCTACGGCTCCAAAATTTTGACTTCGCGATCGAACACTGACCGGGTAAGGACAATGTGGTGCCGGATTGTCTGAGCCGGGCAATCCCGGAGGTGCACGCCATTGTTCCGGATCCGCTGGATCAATACGCGGCCGGACGTGACCCATGGTTCGATCGCCTGGGGGAAAATATTCTTGCGAACCCGCTACGGTACTCAAATTTTCGCTCGGAGGGTAACAAGATCTACAAAAAAATCGCCACGACCATCTCGGTATCCGAAGCGAAAGCTGGAAGATCGTGGTCCCGACGTACTTGCGTCGCGATCTTCTCCAGCGGTACCATGACGAGGCGCGGACAGGAGGGCATCTTGGAGTTTATAAGATGTATCACAAATTGCGGCAGCTGCAAAGTCATCGCGGAAATAGAGGAAAAGGTGTTCCTCATGTTCGGTGTCCCAGAAATAATGATTGTGGACAATGGTGCTCAGTTCGGTCAGAGTAGAGAATTTAACCAGTTTCTTGAGAATTATGGAGTTCAAGCCCACTATAATTCATTATACACCCCTCAGAATAATCCGACCGAACGGGTGAATAGTACCATGAAAACTCTCATTATGAGCTACATTGAGGACGACCAACGTCGCTCGGATGCCGAACTGAGTAAAGTGGCTTGTGCAATAAGATCGGCAAAACACGAGACGATCCGGAAGACGCCCTATTTCGTCAACTTCGGGAGGGAGATGGTCGACGACGGTCGGCGATACGCGCAGCTACGCGACCGCGATGCTCTCTCCGACAGCGGTTCCGAGGAAGGTGAACCAGAAGACGACGAACAACGGCGCAACCAAATGGCGGAAATTTGACACGACGTAACCCGCCGACTCGAACAGGCACGACAACGCGCAAAACGCGTGTACGACAAGAAGCGTCGCGACGCTCATTACGCGGCTGGAGATGTAGTGTGGAAACGAGAATATCCAACTACAGACTCAACGAGACACTTTAGTGCGAAACTTGCGAAACGCTTCAAAGGGCCTTTCCGAATAGCCCGCCGGATCGGACTAAACGTTTACGAGCTTGACGAGCCAGGAGGACGTGCAGCAGGTCGTTGGCACGTCAAAGACTTAAAACCATACTTGGCTTCGGAAACGGAATCACAAACGGATTCGGGATCAGAATTGGAATCTGATCCGAATGACTCAGACGGTTTGGCGTAGCTCAGCGCATCCACCAGTTTTAGCACCAAGTTTAGAAAACCGCCCAGAACATCGAAATAAAAGCACGGACGCTAGCGGATCGATACAAAAATCGGTACTTTTTACTCTTTTGGAGGGGGGCAAGTGTTACGGTATTTAATTTTAGTGAGTATTAAATACCGTAACACTGGAACAGCGAGTTCCACAGTTCCCCCAGACCACCCTGTACCTGGAGCGATTAGCGCGCCACCGTCGTGAAAACGATCCACTCATTCTATTGTCATTTCTTTCGTACTGCCACCAACCAGCCGTTCGCATCGCTGCGAAAATTAGCCAAGCTCTTTTTGTGCCAGGGAGTTGGAATCGTAAAATCCTTACGCCATAGTAGGGCGAATAAACCCCGGCACAAAAGACGAAACGCAAATTGCGGATTTGGGCTATTGCAAGCAGGGAAGAATGTGAGTAATCCTTATCTCTTTGCGCGAACGCTGTCACCCCGCTTTTTGCAGTGACAAGGTCTCTTACACCTAACCTTAGACCATCAGGACACTGAGTGCACGACTCCCAAGAAGCTCCAGCCCCAAGACACCATTTTCACCATCTTCGATCCTCAGGAGAGCGAGCACTCCTGGAAGCTGAAACCACATCAGTCCAGCTTTATTGTACATCACTTTATATAGTTTAAGGACTTAAAGAGAGTGTTCTTGACCCCCCTTCAACGAACTAGGAGGTATAATGTGCAACCTTGGACCAATTACCCAATAGGTTGTAACAGTACGTTCAGAGGTAAACATTCATGGCCACCTTCGACGCCAAAATTAATTATTTAACTTTTGTCATTACTACAGCCAGTTCACAAATAGTGTTAAAAAAATTCCTTTGATAAATATTAAATTACACAAACTTTTTATTAGACCCGTCTTTTACCTTTGTTCCCACTTTAGATGCGATCAAGTAGGAATAATAAGACATGGAGTCATTTATTATCGTTTTCGCGTGATGTCGCCGACGCCTCACATTCTAATTCACAGAATTATAACATTGCCATGTCTTGCAAAAAGTACCAGTACATAAGCTGACCAAACGTACTCCTTTTGGGAGTTTTGTACTTATATTTTATGAGCTGTACTCCGGAGGATAGTTGTATACTCCTTTTCCTTTGTTTCTTTAATTTTTCGGCAGACATCATTGATTTTTCTCGTTTTAATGAGCGAGTGTCTACACATAGACGGTAGGTAATTTGAGACAATCATTCGTTTCTGGGAGTACAGAGTAATCATATTATGTTTTGTTGAGCTCTTTCTTAGTTTCGCATTTATATTCGATACGACAGTTCAACAACAGTTTCTTGGTCCTCCAGTAAATAAGGTAATTATTAATTAATTACATAAAAAATTACTTCAATTTTTATATGGGTGTTTAGAGGAAAAAAAACTGGTAAGGGAAGCTCAGAAGGGTCGACGAAGAAAAAAATATTTTAGAGATAACTTACCTACAGGAAGAATTTCCTTTTATAAATACATTTTCAATGGAAAAATACAATGTTAATTAATTTTGTTGTTATAAACCTTTAAAAACAGTTGATTTTGTTAAATAATTTCGGTGGAGATTGCAATAACGGAGTTATGAAAATCTGTTACAGATTTTCCAGTGATGAACTCACGAGACAGATGTATTTATTTGCCTTAAATGTTAGTGTTTGTGTAGGGCTGGTACCTAAAAATGATTTGATTTGTTGTGAACATTTTCGGGAAAATGACCGTGCCTCAACTACTAGCCACGCCACTGGAGAGTCCGCACACTCATCGTAGGCAGTGTCATTCTAACGCTTGAAAGAAAACAAACCACTATTCCCCCCGTCCACAGTTAATTGGCTTCATAGCGCTGCATATGTTTACTACTGGAATGCTGGCTCCATTTCTTATTATTCTTCCGTGGATGCGATATATGATATTTAGTTAGTTTCACCCTCCGACTCATCCCCTCCTGCCTGGCACCAGATTGGCAACATTTCGCAACTCGCCGATTCTCGGGAATGATCGGTTTAGTTTTAGAGTAGTACTGACTTGACCATGTTAATGTAGAGCTCGGTGCGGTGGTTGGGAGGAAAAATTGTGAAATTAAAATTTGTTTTGTGAATCGGTGTTTTACTCGGGGTGTTACCACCCCAACGCTCACATCAGAAGTGGGATTCACATCGTGTTTGTGCGGTTCACTATGGCCGACCAACTCAGTAACTTGAACAGTGGTGCCGAAAGACTGGAAACCCTAGATGATCCTGGGACGTCTGTTTCTCAGCCAGTAGACTGGCAAGATAAGTTGGTGGCACTTATGGCCGCCCAGCAGCAACAACTGGGAGAATTAACGGCCAGATCCAATATGGCGGCCATTTTCCAGCCAACGCCCAATCTTGCTGATGGAGATGCAGCTACCAGATGCGCCTACCAGGTTCTGATCCAGATCGTAGCACCTACTCCATAACCGAATGGTTAGATGACGCTACTCGTTTGAAGGCCGATTTAAACGTCAGCGACTCCGTCATGATTGCCAAGGCAGGAGAAGCCTTACTGTGAATGGAGGCCATTCCAGCGAGAGAGAAAACTTTTGCGAAGACATCACCGTGGCCTTCCCCGATCGCGAGACTCCTGGTGCCCGCGCCTTTGCTGCTGCAACACTGTGCAGTCGCGATTGCGAATCTCTAAGCGACTACGAAATTCGCAAGTTGCCCAGCATCAAACGTTTTCATGACGGGTTGGAGTACGGTTCTCAGTATGGTTGACTATGGTCTTGACCATAACAAAGCTCGCGCCGCCATCCATATTCAACAGCCCAGTTCAGAAAGGGAAGTGTTAAAGCTGCTGAGCGCTGCTGATGCACGGAGACTCGAAAGGCGGCCTCCACGAGTGTCGACGCATCCTAACATCGATAAGCCACACAGCTCCCAGAGACGCCGATCTCCAGATCGGCGCCGTTCGCCACAAGATCGTGAACCTTCAAATTCATCTCGACGTAGACGCTCCCGTAGCCGTGATCGTCCTACCCAAAAACAAGCCACAGCTATCAAAGGAAAGAGTTTTAATTGTGAAGTTTCCGGTCACCGCCGTGACGACTGTCCATCATTGAAACAGCCTCACTCCACTAGTTTTTCCAAAGACTCCTGCCCATCAAAACCCACTTGTTCATTTTGCTACCGGGTTGGACATATTGAAGACGTTTGTCGAAAAAAAAATAGCATCACAGACTGAGCCCAAGAAAATTATGTTGGTGAAACGCATGCGAAACCTTATGATGTCACCCATTGCCACTTTCCTGTGCAACGGAAAGGTTGAGGAATTTCCGTTTCTCATTGACAGTGGTGCAGAAGTATCAAGTTAGGAGTGATAATTAAACCAGATATGCGTGTTTTTACTGGAGTTGGATCGTAACCGTTCGGAGTTTGGGAACGTGCGACCTGATTCCAACCATAACCTTGGAGGTTTGTTTTGCAATCGGATCCGACCATGTTATGCCCCACAACTTGGACGTTATGATCGGCTGGGACGTCATCGGGCGTGATACTTTAAGAGTCGACAAAACTGAATCCGGCCTCGAACTTCATCACTGTGTGTCAGCGCAAATCTTGACCATCCACAACATCAAATCTAGAAACACTATTTCCGTAAATAATGTGTCCGCAAGGCGATTAGAAAGCATTATCCACTTCCGCATATTCTCGATCAGATTGATGCTTTGTGCAAAGCTCGTTATTTTACTACATTGGATATGAAGGCTGGATTTCATCAGATGGAAATCGAGGCAGGTGCACGTCATTTCACTGGATTCGTTAACCCTGATGGACATTTTCATTATAATCGTGTACCTTTTGACTCTGTAAATGCTCTTACATCCGCAACTGCCGTTCCTGTGTTTTGGGAAAATCTCAGACCGGCCGTCGTAGTGGCTTGTGGCAACGTGGACATAAACCAAATGACAGCCTTGACACCTGACATGTCAACCATGCTGGTCCGTTAGTAAGATCTGCCAATTGCACTCAGATTTTAGTGGGGGTCGATGCATTTTCAAAATATTGCAGCTTGTGTCCAATTCCAAAAAAGACTTCCGACGATTCTATCCGTGCTCTACAATCAGTTTTTAGTTATTTGGGTAGGCCGAAGCGCATTATTGCTGATGGGGTTCAAGGGGTTTTGCTTACAAGCAATCCCAACGCTTCTCTCACCTCCATGTGGTGAACCCTGGGCAACGGCATGATCTAGTCATGACGGCTAAAGAGAGTAAAGTGGCCAGGAGAAATCCTGGTTCATTACAGGTCCGTAACGGGACCATAACCCAAGTCAAGGTGTAAGGTAACGTGCCGAGGCCTGAATGGCCGCAGGGTTTGTGGTGCGGTCGTAAACGTTCCCCTGGGGGCACCAGGCGACACCCCCTTGTATCACAGCCTTATCCGGCCATGCGGACGGACCTCATTTTCCCTAGCTGCTCGTGGAAACAATATGGACAACAACAAGCAAAAAGAAAAAGATAAGGAATTGGACCAAGGGACTTCAAAGGCCGCTGCTGGCCCGAAATTCCTGAAGGTCAATATTAGAGTCAACTCCATGGAGGAAGTTGACCTACTCTTCGACGATGAAATCAGGGTTGCTGTCTTTCGGGAGCTTCAAGGGCAAAGGTCCAGAAACTCACGAAACAAGGCAAGAACTACGTCGCTGCCAAAAGGCAGGTTATCAGGGAAAATTTCCTGAAGGCCACTACCGCAAAGACATCGACGGAAGCAAAACAGCCAAAGAAAAGGCAAAGATCAGAGGGAACCACTCCACCCACTGTCAAGCCGCAGGCAAAAAAGGCTAAAGTAGGGCAAATGTCCTACAGCAAAGCCATGTCTGCGGTGAAGGTAGCGGTAGTGGAGGAAGGTTACCCCACGACTCAGATGGCAAAGGAAAGGCTTGAAGCTGTCCAAAAAGCCATCATGCGAGAGCTGGAAGAGGCGGATCCCGAAGGTCCACAGGTACGCTTTGAAAAGTGCAGTTTTAGGCCAGGGTAGATTTTGATGACCTGCACCGACGAAGGCAGCGCGGGATGGCTGAAGGAAATCGTCTCCACCTTGAGACCTTGGGAGGACGCTGTCCTCAAGACTCTGGTGGGAGGGGAGATCCCAAAGAAAGTTTCATGCACAGTGTATGTGCCGGACGACCATGATGGCGAAAAACCCTCACAAAGGCAGATTGTGGCCAGGCTGAGGGTTGGGAACCACGGTCTGAAGACACATTTGGCGATGCCAAAAGGCCAGATTTAGACATTTGCCATGGATGAAGAATCTCTTCAACATATAAGGAAGGTCAAAATGGCCCCTTATTTTGGCATGGGACGAATTAAGTTCCGTGTCAGGGAAGACAAAAAGTCTTGGGAGGAAGAGACGAGGAAGGGTGAAGTCATCCCAACGGCCTCCTCCTCTACCACAACAACCGAGAAAAGCCAGCCCGAAAAGAAGACAACTAAAGAGCCCCCAGCGGGCAAGACGTCTGCTGGAAAAGGCAAGAAGGGCACGGGAAGGAAAAAGGAACCAGAGGCCACTCCTACGCCAACCTCTCCTGTAGAAGATACAAGTCCACTACTTAGGCTCTCGAAAGCTTCGCAGCAGGACTCTGTTCTAATGGAAACGGAAGAGGAAAAACAAAAGGAAGGGCCAAAGAGTCCTCCAGAATCCCCTCAATCATAGTGGAGGGGATCAGGGTTCTACAGGCGAACCTCTACCACACAAAGACTGCATCAGCCATAGTCTAGCCCTCCTGCAGGAACCCTGGATAAACGCCGGAGTCGTCCGCGGCTTACGGCCTCAACGAGATCAGCTGCTATACTACACCAAGGTCCTAAGACCGCGAGCATATATACCATATAGTAATAAAGCTGCACGCTAATTCAGGAGCTCTACTCCGATGACTGTGTTACAGCTATCCTAACGGCAACTACGGAGGAAAGAGCAAAGACCTGGGTGGTGTGCTCCGCCTACTTTCCCGGCGACAAAAAAGAATGTCCGCCGTAGTTCCTGAGGAAAGTTATCACCTACTGCGGAATAAGGAATCTCCGGCTGGTGATTGGGTGCGATGCAAACGCTCACCACACAGTGTGGGGAAGCAAGGACGTCAACAATAGAGGTGAGTCTTTATTAGACTTTATTCTAGCGAAAGGGTTACAATTTGCCAATATAGGTAAGGAACCCACCTTTGTTACTGCAGTAAGACAGGAAGTACTAGACCTAACCCTGTGTAGTAACAAAGCACACAGCAACATAACCAAATGGCATGTATCAGAAGAGCCAACGTGTTCGGATCATAGGAACATAAGATTCGAACTTGTATCACCACCATTGACGGTGGAAAAATTCCGAAATCCTAGAGAGACGGACTGGCAAGGATATGTTAAATCCCTCAGGGAATCTCTCGATAGGTCAGAAATTGCCATCAAGAATCCGGAAGGCCTTGATCTTGCGGTGGAGCAGATGAACAAGGCCATAAAGAGCGCCTATCAGGACAACTGTCCGGAACGGGTAAAGAGGCATAGGGAAAATACAGTCTGGTGGAATAATCATCTAGAACGACTAAGAGTCCAGGTGAGAAGGCTACTCAATAAAGCCAAGGTTAACCACGACTGGAAAACATACAAAATAACACTGACGCAGTATAACAAAGAGATCCGAAAAGCTAAAAGGGACTCGTGGAGGAGGTTCTGTCAAGAGTTAGAAGAAACTCCTGCAGTCTCCAGAATCCACAAAGTTCTGGCTAAAGAGGGCGTTGCGAGCAGGGTATGCTTCCTAAAGAAAGCTGATGGAACCTACACAGAGACGGCAGAAGAAAGTCTAAGAGAACTAACCGAAGCCCACTTTCCGGGCTCATCGATTTTGTCAACTACGGAAGGACCTATCCAGTCTGAGGAGGAACCGAAAAGGCCTAAGAAAACAGACTGGAAACTTGCCACCGAAGTTGTAAAACCAGACATAATCAGATGGGCTCTGGATAAGTTTAAGCAATTCAAATTCCCAGGGGTGGACGGGATCTGTCCAGTACTACTTCAAAGGGACAAGGACGTTTTAATCCCACATATGTGCAAAATCTACAGGGCTAGTATAGCCTGGGGTTATGTGCCAAAAGAGTGGCGAATGGTGAAAGTTGTATATTTACCAAAGGCAGGTAGATTAGTAGAACATACACCAAAGTCATTCAGACCCATTAGCATATCCTCTTTTCAACTGAAGACGTTGGAAAGACTCGTGGATAGGTACATAAGAGACAACGTACTGATCAGATGGCCATTGAGCGAACGTCAGTACACGTACCAGCCGGGAAGGTCAACGGACTTGGCGCTGAACGACCTCAACAGGCTATTATCCAAATCATTGGAAGACAAGGAAATTGCGTTAGCCACTTTTCTGGATATAGAGGGAGCATTTAACATCGCCTCCACTGTGTCCATAGTGAATGCTCTTAAAGAAAGAGGAATTCCCAAACTAGTGTGTAGATAGATAAATGCCGAGCTATGAGATAGGACAGTGGTGTCCCAGCTTGGCACGGCTACCATAGCGGCACAAACGGGGAGAGGCTGCCAGCAGGGAGGAGTGTTATCGCCGCTATTATGGGCAGTCTTGGTTGACGACCTAATCTGCAAACTACTCCAAGAGGGCTATCAATATCTCGGATACGCAGACGACCTGGTATTGGTAGTCCGGAGAAAGTTTCCAGAGGTTATAACAGAGCGAACACAAAAGACGCTTAATATGGTGGACAAGTGGTGCAAGGAGGAAGGGCTGTCGGTCAACCCTAATAAAACTACAGTTGTACCATTTACAAGAAAAAGGACACTAGATACCTTAGGGCCACTAGAACTAGGGAATGTGCAGATTCCACTTGCCACGGAGGTAAAATATCTCGGAGTCATCTTTGACCAAAAGTTCACGTGGAACCAACAAATACAAAAAATTACGCATAAGGCTCGCATCGTCTTGGGGAGGTGCAGGCAACTATGCGGAAAGAACTGGGGATTGAGTCCAAAAATGATTCTGTGGCTGTACACAAGGGTGGTGAGACCCATGTTAACCTATGGATCAGTGGTGTGGTGGACAAAGACGCTGCAAGTAGGGGGGATAAGGCTATTAAGCGGCGTGCAAAGGCTTGCATGTCTGAGCGCCACGGGAGCCATGAGAACCGCTCCTTCAGCAGCACTGGAAGTCCTGATGGACCTGCCACCACTACACATCCACATTCAGGGAGAACCTAAGGTCGTCATGTACAGACTAAAGCAGGGCCAAAAACCCATCAGTCAAAGGCACGGTGGGGCACACCTAAAACTCTGGGAGGAGCAAGAGAGGAGAACGGTGATGCCCAGTGATGCAATGAGTCCACGTTTATAATTATATTATAATAATTTTTTATATTCTTTAAGGGCTGATGATGGCAGTAGTGTTCTGCCGAAACTTGTTCCATTTGTAATTTTACACTTATTAAAGTTTGTAGAGTCCCAGTGAACACATGACCTAAAAATTACGTCACACGTAGATCATATGTTTGTAATACAATTTTATATAAAACTGATTCTTTTCATGATCTCAGTGTGATGTCATGTTGTTCTATATCACTGTGACATCATATTGACATAAAATTGAAATCATATGATGTCATTGAATGACTTACATGTTACATACATCATATGTAATATTTATATCATATCGTGACGTAACAGAAAAGTCATTATTTTATATAAAGCTGACATAACAAATCTGTCATAGTGTTATATAGGATATAAGTCTTTTGCTTACGTAAAACTGACATCACAAATGTGTCATAGTGTTACATAAGTTATAAGTTTTTGTCTTACATAAAATTGACATCGCAAATCTGTAATAGTGTTATATAAATTATAAGTCTTTTGCTTACGTAAAGCTGACATAACAAATCTGTCATAGTGTTACATAAGTCAAAAGTCCTTTTCTTACGTGAAACTGACATCACAAATCTGTCATAGTGTTACATAAGTAATAACTCCTTTTCTTACATAAAGCTGACATAACAAATCTGTCGTAGTATTACATAAGCTATACGTTTTGCTTTTACATAAAATTGACATAACAAAAACATCATACGGATATTTAAACTACAGATCACTACATTCTTTTTATTATGTATGAATATGTATTAGATAAGTCACAGTTTTATGTTTACTCAATAATTAACTTATTATTATAATAAAATATAATTAAATTGCAATTTTCCAACCAAACGAACGATAAATTACCAATCTATTATAAGTTAAATTCGTCAAAATCAAGGTAAAAAAGTCAACAAAAACTTGTGTTACACTTTAGCAACCTTGTTTCAGCACAAAATCTCTTTAATCCAAAAAAATAATAATTCCTTAATCCACGAAAAGACTAGGATAGAATACCAACAATTTGTTGAAGTGCCGCCGACACTCGTTATACTTCACTAACGCTTCGCCTTCGGCTCCAGATAAAAGGGTATTTTCGCACGCCAAAAGACGGGAAGAACCAGGAGGAACATGATTGTTCCCAAGTTGGTTTATTGTGTGCAGTCTGATCTCTTTTTATATGCTTTTAGTAACTGCTCGCTGCTTGCACTTGTGCCCACTCGTGAAAGCTCGGAGACCCCCTTTCAACAGTCAAAATAATGGGTAAAGGAGTGAAGTAAATTGATAATTATAATTGAAATAATCAATTCCGAATATTAGATCGAAAACTTTTGATGGTTGATACAAAATAATTGAATCAATTAAATATTAATGTCAGCTCTATTACAAATCCATCATCATAATGATATTTGTTTGATGTAAAAATGACGTCATTACTAAGTCATATTCAGGTAACATTTACGTAACCAACTTGATGTCATCATTCCATCATTATTATGTCATACTGACTGGTGAGTTACGATGATATCACATAGACGTCATATTAATGTCATTTTTATTATATAAGTCCATCATTTTACTGATATTTCTTTCATGTAAAAATTACGTAATTACTAAGTCATATTCACGTAACATTGACGAAAACACTTTGACGTCATGATTACATCATTATTATGTCACATTGATATCAATAAGGTCAGGATGATGTCAAATACACGTCATATTTATGTCATATTTATTACGTCAGAGCCTGACGTAAAAAAGTGTGAAATAATGACTCTTCTATTATGACTCAGGTGTGACTTATATCTTACGTAAATTGAGACGTAGCATGATGTCATTCTGACATCATTTTTACGTCAACGTGTTCACTGGGAAAGACTGTCCCTAAACTAGTCAGCCATAAACGAAATAGAATAAGAAAGACAGTTCCTTATATGGTCAGCCATGAACGAAATAGAAAAAGAAAGGCAGTCCCAAAAGTGGTCATCCATGAACGAAATGGAATAAGAAAGACAGTCCCTAACTTCGTCAGCCATGAACGAAATATAATAAGAAAGACAGTTCCTAAAATCGCCAATCATAAACGAAATAGGATAAGATAGACAGTCCCTTATCTGGTCAGCCATGAACGAAATAGAATAAGAAAGACAGTTCCTAAAATAGTCACCCATAAACGAAATTGGATAAGATAGACTGTTTCTTATCTGGTCAGTCATGAACGAAATAGAATCAGAAAGACTGCCCCTAAACTAGTCAGCCATCAACGAAATAGAATAAGAAAGACAGTTCCTAAAATCGTCAGCCACCAGCAAAATAGGATAAGATAGACAATCCCTTATCTGGTCAGCCATGAACGAAATAGAAAAAGAAAGGCAGTCCCTAAAGTGGTCATCCATGAACGAAATGGAATAAGAAAGACAGTCCCTAACTTCGTCAGCCATGAACGAAATATAATAAGAAAGACAGTTCCTAAAATCGCCAATCATAAACGAAATAGGATAAGATAGACAGTCCCTTATCTGGTCAGCCATGAACGAAATAGAATAAGAAAGACAGTTCCTAAAATAGTCACCCATAAACGAAATTGGATAAGATAGACTGTTTCTTATCTGGTCAGTCATGAACGAAATAGAATCAGAAAGACTGTCCCTAAACTAGTCAGCCATCAACGAAATAGAATAAGAAAGACAGTTCCTAAAATCGTCAGCCACAAGCAAAATAGGATAAGATAGACAATCCCTTATCTGGTCAGCCATGAACGAAATAAAAAAAGAAAGGCAGTCCCTAAACTGGTCAGCCATGAACGAAATGGAATAAGAAAGACAGTCCCTAACTTCGTCAGCCATGAACGAAATATAATAAGAAAGACAGTTCCTAAAATCGCCACCCATAAACGAAATAGGATAAGATAGACAGTCCCTTATCTGGTCAGCCATGAACGAAATAGAATAAGAAAGACAGTTCCTAAAATAGTCACCCATAAACGAAATTGGATAAGATAGACTGTTTCTTATCTGGTCAGTCATGAACGAAATAGAATAAGAAAGACAGTTCCTAAAATCGTCAGCCACAAGCAAAATAGGATAAGATAGACAATCCCTTATCTGGTCAGCCATGAACGAAATAAAAAAAGAAAGGCAGTCCCTAAACTGGTCAGCCATGAACGAAATGGAATAAGAAAGACAGTCCCTAACTTCGTCAGCCATGAACGAAATATAATAAGAAAGACAGTTCCTAAAATCGCCACCCATAAACGAAATAGGATAAGATAGACAGTCCCTTATCTGGTCAGCCATGAAGGAAATAGAATAAGAAAGGCAGTCCCTAAATTCGTCAGCCATGAACGAAATGGGATAAGATAGACTGTCTCTTATCTGGTCAGTCATGAACGAAATAGAATAAGAAAGGCAGTGCCTAAAATTGTCAGCCATAAACGAAATAGGATAAGGTAGACAGTCCCTTATCTGGTCAGCCACAAACGAAGTAGAATAAGAAAGACAGTTCCTAAAATCGTCAGCCATAAGCGAAATAGGATAAAACAGACAGTCCCTTATCTGGTCAGCCATGAACTAAATAAAGTGAGCAGCTGATGGCTGCCATGGTTAGAATTCCGAAAATTCTGGATCGACGATAGTGAAGTTTCGGGACGAAAAAGGAGCAGTGTAACGGACGTGGATCCCACATATCGATGGAGCCCCCTAGAGGGATGCAGCCGATATATTTATTGGAGGACGTTGCAGTCGGAGACCAGTCGCACCAATCAGTCGCATCATAATCACAGTCGCAGTCGAGTCGGACAGTTGCCTTCATTTCTCCGGAGTGCCTTGCGATGTATAAGTAAATAGGCGAGCCCTTTTGTGTGATTTGTAAATGGTGTGAATAACTTAATATAGAAATTCTAAAATAATCTTTATCGTTCGACGCTGTCAGAATTTTCAAATTTTCGCTTGTGTAAACACTCTCTCTCATGAAATAATGAAAATGACAGATAAACGTCAAACAATTTTTATGGATTTTAAACAATTTAAAGGTTTTCCGGGGTTGTGTCGAACGATAAAACGTCGTATTACGCTCGTACCTGTCTAGATTGAACGCTCGTTTCACTCATGCTTTTATAAACCCCTTGTGGCATAAAGCGTCCAATTTACACAGGAACTCGTATAATAATCTACTGTTATCCGCAAACGTCACAAAAGTGACAACTTATGTGCGTCCATTGACAAGGTAAAAGTGTCACTTTATGTGATTTGGCTCATAAAGTAGCCAACAGGTGTTATTTTATGTGCTTAATCACATAAAATAAGTGACACTTGTACCTTGTCAATGAATTCTTTCAAATTCTTACTAAGTTGTTGTTTTCTAATTTATTGAAAGTGAAACTAGCGAGGGAGTGAATGGGACGCGTGTAAATGAAACAACTAGTGTAGTAGGTCCTTCCCCCTTGGGGCCTCCTTGTTTTATTTACAGGGGCCTCTAACCAAGGGGCCTCTAACCAAGGGGGCTCCTGATCAAGGAGGCTATCGACCAAGAGGGCTCACGACCAAAGGGGCTTCCAACCAAGGGGGCTCCCGCCCAAGGGGGCTCCAGACCAAGGGGGGTCCCGACCAAGGGGCTCCAGACCAAGGGGGCTCCTGACAAAGGGGGCTCCCCATCAAGGGGGCTCAGTACCATGGGGACTCCTGACCAAGGGGGCTCCCGACCAAGGGGACCCCGACCAAGAGGGCTCCCGCCCAAGGGGCCCCTGACCATGGGGGGACTTGACAAAGGGGGGCCCAAACAAGGGGGGCCCTGACCAAAGGGGCTTCTGAGTAAGGTTTGCGGATAAAATAGTATATATCATTCAGAGCATAAGTCGCTTTATCTGCTTCGCCTGGACTTAACCGACTCACTTCGTTCGTCGGTCAACAGTCCAGGCTCAGCACATAAAGCGTAATTTATACTCTTTTTTTGTTGATCGCATTTTAAGTCATCTTTTTAATATCTGAATCCATGAACATTAATAGCATCTTAAAACACGTTTCCCATAGCAGCGTGTTTTAAAATTTTTAAAACACGATTTGAATCAGTAACAACTTTTTTTTCACTACTAGCTTCAGAAAACATCATTATATATCATTTTTGAAGCTTCAGAAATTGATTTTCTGTACCTTACCTAATAATTGATTTTTCTCTCCTACTAGTAGATAATGAAAACAATATTCACAATGTTGGCATGATTACTGCCGTACTTGATGTTTTGACTTGACATTTGCTGTCATTATTAATAATAGGTGACAGCTCAACAATGTAGAACTGGGGAGTTGGAATTTCTTGCCAAATGTTAAATTTGACAGCTGGACCACACTAGCAACATCGCAACAAACATAGAAATGACAGGTATTGATTAAATTTCATATGCTACTTGCGTTTTATGGATATCTTTCATGGAACCTTTCGCATTATCATGATTATAATTTGAAGAAAAGTTTCCAGTTTGCTAGTAGTGAAAAAAATAGTATATAAACCACGGCTTCGCATCTCGGTAAATAAAATAGCTCGGCTAAGAAAAATGGCTTCTCAACCTTGGTGTATAATTACTATTATAGTTATCTAGTTAAAGTTTACAAGAGGAAAAAAAAAATATTTTTAATTTTATGCCAAAACCTCAAAGGAATAAGATTTTTTGCTTGTCTTGAAACCAGCAAATCTGTAATTAAAACTTCATTATTTTGACTCACTGGAAAGATAACTTAATTTTTCTCTTAATTTTGGACTTATAAATTTTTTTCCCTGCTCTTTAAATCCCACCACAATGGCGATTTAATTTTTTTGACAACGATGTCACAAATGAGTTTACGCAAGTTAAATAACAAAAATGTTTTTGAAAAAAATTATTTTAAATAAATTAAAATTAATTTAATAAAAAAATGGCAACTCAAAGAAACACCTTTAACATAAAAAACTAATTTTTAACAAGAACAATCATTATTCAATTAACTCCCCATCCATTTCTGCGCACAATTCTACTCCAAAACGATAGCTTGCCTTCGTGATAAGAAAACTTTAAGATTAAAATTAATCATTACCAAAGTCCAAAATGAAGAGAAAAATATACGTTTCCTTCAACTCGGTCAGAATAATGAAGTTTTAATTACAGATTTGCTGGTTTCAGGACAAGCAAAAAATCTTATTCCTTTGAGGTTTTGGCGTAAAGTCAAAAATAAAAAATATTTTCCTCTTGTAAACTCAATCCGGGGACATACTGTATGTAAAATCCAAATACCACTCACTGATTGACTCATCACGAAATCTCCGAATCCATCGAAGGGATTGCAATGAAACTTTGCACACTTACTTATTTCACCACGTAAGCTCCCACTAGGAAACGGCTTTCCAAAATTCCATCCCCAAGGGGGTAACGGGGCGGGGGAGTAATCTCTAGATCCACTGAACCGATTGGAATGAAATTTTGCACACTTACTCATTTTACCACGTCGGCGCTCACTAAGAAACGGTTTTTCAAAATTCAGTCCCTAAGGGGGGTAACGGGGCGGGGGAGTTAATCTCTAGATCCACTGAACCGATTGGAATGAAATTTTGCACACATACTTATTTGACCACGTAAGCGCCCACTATGAAAAGGTTTTTCAAAATTCCATCGCTAAGGGGGGTAACGGGGCGGGGGAGTAATCTCTAGATCCACTGAACCGATTGGAATGAAATTTTGCACACTTGCTCATTTTACCACGTAGGCGCTCACTAAGAAACGGTTTTTCAAAATTCTATCCCTAAGGGGGGTAACGGGGCGGGGGAGTTAATCTCTAGATCCACAGAACCGATTGCAATGAAATGTTGCACACTTACTTATTTTACCACGTAGGCGCTCACTAAGAAACGGTTTTTCAAAATTCCATCCCCAAGGGGGGTAACGGGGCGGCGAAGTTAATCTCTAGATCCACTGAACCGATTGGAATGAAATTTTGCACACATACTTATTTGACCATGTAAGCGCTCACTAAGAAACGGTTTTTCAAAATTCTATACCTAAGGGGGGTAACGGGGCGGGGGAGTTAATCTCTAGATCCACTAAACCAATTCGAATGAAATTTTGCACACTTACTTATTTTACCACGTAGGCGCTCACTAAGAAACGGTTTTTTAAAATTCCATTTTTAAGGGGGGTAACGGGGCGGGGGAGTTAATCTCTAGATCCACTGAACCGATGCAAAAAAATATTTACAGACCTCATAAAAAGGGCGTAAACGGGGAGAATAGTTTTCCTGAGAATTCTCATAACTAGATAACAAACAGTGTTACAAACGCGAAAATTGGGATCTAGATTCCCTTTTTAAGAAGACCGGACCCGTGTTTGATGATTTTCCAAATAAAAAAAAAATCCAACTACGAAAAAAAGGTGAGGGTGGATTTGGGAGTGATTTTTCTCAAAATTCTTATAATCTGAAGATCGACAATGTTACAGGCATGAGAATTGGCACTTGGACTCTCCTTTAAAAATAACTAGACCCGTGTTTGACAATTTTGCAAAAAAATATTTACAAACCGCGAAAAAGGGGTGTAAATGGGAAGGGTAGTTTTCCTGAGAATTCTCAGAACTGGAAAACAAATAGTGTTACATACGTGAAAATTGGGATCTAGATTTTCATTTAAAATTGACTGGGGGCGTGTTTGAGGATTTTACAAAAAAAAAATATTAACTGGAATAAAAGGAGTAGATTTGGGAGAGATTTTTCTCAAAATTTTTATGACTTCAAGACCGACAGGCATGAGAATTGGCACTTGGACTCTGCTTTAAAAATAACTAGACCCGTGTTTGATGTTTTTGCAAAAAAAAGTTTTTTTTACTGTTTGTTATTTATTATTAAAACTGCTTTAATTAAGGGGCTGTACCAATTCCAAATATAAGTGCCAGTAAAGCCAAACCCAACTTACGTGGGCAAAGCCGCGGGTAACTACTAGTTAATAATATAAGTGCGAGAACACAAGCTTAAAGTTTGAGGTTGTTGTTATGTTACAACCGAGAACTTTAAGCGTTCTCGCAAGAATATTATTCATTTTTTTTTTGTTGATCAACTACGTATGAGATGCTATAGAAATGTTGTTTATTACAAACGAAAATGGAAAAGTCGAATGAGGTTCCTGACAATTTTTAGAAAAAAGCAAATTATTGCGGGAAAAATTTTTGCCTGTGAAATCTAAAGCTGCTTACGACAAGGTTTATGAAAGTTTTAGTCATTGGAGAGAAAATACAAAAATCTTTTCGGTAATAGAAGAGGTAATTCTTGTCTATTGATGTAAGGTAAGTTTGCCATTTCCCATTGAAATTAGATCATTTAGGTCTTAATAGTTTTTTTTTTTGTTGATCGCATTTTAAGTCATCTTTCAAATCGTGTTTTAAAAATTTTAAAACACGTTGCTATGAGAAACGTGTTTTAAGGTGCCGTTAATGTTCATGGATTCAGATAGATGCATAACAACAACCTCAAACTTTAAGCTTGTGTTCTCGCACTTATATTATTAATAACTATAATAATATAATCTACTATTTTTAGTACACCGACCCACATCTTTTTTAATGGAAAAATTATAACAGTTTTATGCAAATAGATGTAGTAAAAATTAAATACAAACATTATGAATAACTTGATGTTTTTTTTTTATAGAATTGTAAAATTTAAATATTTACCATGGCCAAAATAAGCACAAAGTTCAACTGAATAAAAGTAGCACCTTTTATGCAAATACGGCTCAGTTCATCAAACGTTTGTGATGTAATAATTACCAGCCACTACATGTGTTTCCGTTGATTTTAGGTTATTAAGAAGAATTATTAGTTGCGGTCGGCTTATCTTTGTTGTAACCTCCGACTCATTGCATTGTGTACATACATAAAAAATTCTGTGCATAATGTGGTGGATATTCATAGGACTTATTGTTGCATATTATCTTTATATCCGACTTTCACGAGGAATTACAAGAAGTGCTACATGTCTTGTGGGGAAAACTGCAATCGTAACCGGAGCAAATTCAGGTAACTGAGTTTAAATGTTAATCGTGTGATAATAGATTTATCTTAAGGTCTCGGTTATCAAACTGCTCTAAACTTGGCCTCCAGGGGATGCACAGTTATAATGGCAGATGTTGTAAACATGGAAGAGTCGAAAACAAATATAATAAAATACACCAACAATTCTAACATAATTACGAAACATTTAGATTTGTCTTCGCTGAGATCGGTGAGAGATTTTGCTAAGGATATTAACACCACTGTGGACGAATTACATATTCTAATCAACAATGCAGGAATCGGATTATCTACAAACAATAGAACAGCCGATGGTCTGCATCCTGTCATGCAAATTAATTATTTTGGACACTTTCTGCTAACTCATTTGCTTATAGGTAAGTTGTAAATGTCATCGTTACATTTTTCTTTTACTGTGAACCTCGTAGATCTGCTAAAAAAATCTGCCCCAAGCAGAATAGTCTCGACTAGCTCATGCATGTCCTTCGTTCACTATCTCACCCTCGACAACTTTAACTTTGACGACACAGGCAAAAACTTCTTGCTGAGATTATTAAGTTACAACAATTCCAAATTTGCCCTTTTAATAATGTCCGACATACTGGCTGAAAAACTGAAAGGGACTGGTGTTACATCGAACTCTGTCCATCCGGGATTTGTGACGACGGACATTTTTACCAATGGTTATTCTGTTGTCAACTGGAATATTTTGACGATTTGGATGAGACTTTACAACAAAATATTTTCCAAGGTGCGCTGCATCGAATCTTTAATGTTTTATTATATCTAACTGAATACATTGTAGGACGTGTGGGAAGGTTCACAAGTGTTGGTACACGCTGCTGTTTCCAAGAAATTAGAACAAGTCAGTGGGCAGTACTTGTGGGATTGTAGACCATTTTGGAAACCTTCAGCTGCGCATAATAAAGAATTTTGTACCAGCATTTGGGCTGCTTCGGAGAAGTATGTTGGATTAACAGAAGAAGAAAGACTACACAGTAATAATTTATTTTTGAAGTGAAAACTTCTTCGCACTTGTATAATTTTCTATATTTTATAATTATAGTGTCAACGGTGTCACTCTTTTCTTTTTCTTCTTATTATTCATTTAACAGGAATTAAAAGGTACTGATCGCAGATCGCATCAGCCACTTCAAAATCAGAAGGCTAATTGCCCTCCGAAGCGCTCATTTGTACACTTACACTAAATAGGAGTTGTACAAAAGTGCTAGTTCTCGTCGGTCCCTTTGATGCAGCCGATGTGGTTTCGTTGCTAAAACGGGGAGATTACAGACGCGCTTTTATAGCGTGGCAGGTTTGCCTGTAAGGAGCAAAGGCGGTCGAAATAGCCGAACGCTCGTGTTCACAATATAGATCTCTATCTTGGTCAGAAATGCTTGTTACTTATTCTTTGCTTACACAACAAATTTCTTTCACTGCAACAAACAAATTGGTAAATACTACGGTTACCGAACTAGCTGCATTATTATTTTCCACAAATGCAAATTTAAAAATTTAATCAAAAACAAAATATCTATTTTATTATTAATATTATTGAGGAAAGTTGCAACGGAGTTTCCGAGATTCGAATACAGCCAGCGACGTTCGTCGTTACTCAGCCACCGCCCCTTGTCACGTCGGACCACGCCCTTTGCAGCGAACCAGTAACCTGTCGAGAATAAATGCTCCCTGGTGTCGGACCGGGATGGTTCATGAAGAAAGGCGCTCCGGATACCGCCATCCCGGACTTGTTGCGTCACCCGGAGCCGCCACCGATTCGTTGGGAAGAAGATGCAGTGATAAGACTCTGTGAGTCGTGGCCCTTTTCGAAGAAGAAGTTCTAGTCCAAGAAGGTTAGCATCAGCCGACCATCCTCGCCATTCCTACACATATTCCTGGTGATATCCCGACTCCGATTAATATCCAGACGCGTTCCTTCCGGTCGCCACTTCCGGTTTTCTAGCCACAGGCTGCCGTATACATTCCGGCACCCTCCGGTTGTCTGTGGAGACACCGCGGTTTGGTAATATTCACACGCGTACTTTCCGGTCCTTTCCGGTCCTTGGCGTAAAAGAACTTCGCACCCACCGGTTGTCTGACTGCGGGAGCACTCTGCTCGTGAGCCAGTCAACCGGCCGCGCTTTAGTAACATCCAGACGGATTCCCCGCCCCTCTCCCGGAAAACCCGGACCATAACATCAATCCTTGATATCCCCGATCACCGCCACCACCACAGGGGAGACTCACCGCGATCAAGAGGTGAGGCTGCGCCACGAGTGTAGTGGCATTGTACATAGTGTAAATAGTTGTATATAGGGTGTTTATTAAAAACTGTCACAACGTCTCACGTTTATTTTTCCTAACGCCAAACTAGACAGCTGACCTCTGGCGTAGTAAAAATTAAGAAGAGGAGAACAAATTGAAATTCTTGATCATCATTTTGAGACACTGAGAGACAGAGAAATATTGCGCAATGAGAGGGATATCTATTGAGAATGGAGAACAAAGACTGGAAAGCTTGATAAATTAAGCTAAGGTATTTTTTTTAACTGAAAAAAAGTTTGAAAGTTAGATTCGCGAATCGTGAGATTGATTGTACAGACCGTTTCAATAGAAACGAGTCACACTCAATAACTTTTTAGGAAAAGAGATTTGAGCAAAATATAAAAAATGGTCACGCTTGGTACAATGGCATAACACTGACAGGAGCGACCCCTTGTCAATCAAGCGTTGTGGTAAAATAAACGGCCTCATTATATAATCACCAATAATCCCGGCCCACACGTTTACAGAAAACTGTCGTTGGTGAGGAGTTTCTTGAATGGCATGCGGATTTTCACCACTCCAGACAATAATTGTGTTATGTAAATTAAATACACCTTCCCTTGTAAAACATGCTTCGTCTGTGAAAAGTACCGGACTTTGACGCATTCTACGGTCTGGTTGCCTCGAGCGCCAGTTTTTTTTACGTGGTATGCTCCATGGGACCACGGGTAGCTAAATCGGAGTACGGTGTCTCAGGGGTCAGCTGACTATTTATATACAGGGGGTCAATATTTACAGGGGAATATTTACAACGTATGTTTACGGGACGGGTGGCCTGGAGCACCGCCAGAAAGAGATCTGACCGGCTACCGCCGGTGCTCAAACTGCGTCGGGAAGTCGACAGCTCATATGCTTCGGTCCTATCCTTCCTCGGCTGCTCCCCGGGTGCTGGATCGGTGCACTGGTTACTGCTCACTATTCACTTATACGGATCGGTTCACTGGTCACTACTCACTGCTTCTTTCCCGGGTGGTGGCTGGTGCACAACTGTCACTGGTTACTATTCACTGTTCCGGATCGGTTCACTGGTCACTCTTCACTCCTCATTGCTTCTTTTCCTGGTGGACCGGAGCTTCTTTTATTGAGAAGTTGGCGGTCTGTCGCTATGAGGCAGAAGCAGGTCTACCCGGCGTCCTCTTCCCAACGAATTAGTGGCGGCTAAGGCCACGTAGCGAGCCCGGAATGGTGGCATCCGGATCGCTCTTTTTTACTGGTTAACATGATGAAAGAACCGTCCCGGTGCGACACCCGGAAACATTCTATTTCTTCACTTAAACGGCGCGATGTTGGGGGCGTGGTTCAAGGTGCCAGGGGCGGTAACTGGGGGTGGTCGTAACGTTTTCCGGAAAGTTGCATCTGAAGCGCCCTATTGTTCTGATTACCAGAGTGACAAAATCAGGAAGCACCTTTTTCGACGGATTAAAGGGTCGATTTAGGGCGTGGGGTCTTCGGCCTTGGCCAACCAACGGGAGCGCGGCGGTCCGGTCACAGAAAAAAATTGAAATTTCGGTAACTTCGTTACAACGTTGAGCATCTCCAGGTTGGAAAGCTTGCATTTTTTAACACGATAAACTTGATAAACACCAGTCTTCTGGTGCTGATGTTCGGTTTTTCTACTTCTGTCTGTGCCACTCTTGGTGTTCTCTGTCTACCTACTTTATTATGTTGTGCAGGTTGGAATTTGCCATAATCCCAAAGATATTGCACAACGGAAGTAACTGTTGCGTGGTGTGGAATTTTGCGGTTCGGGAATCTGGGAATTTCAAAACTGCTATCGTCTTGCTTTCGAATGGATATATCTTCTGATCTTCTTCTGTATGGCCAAGGAATTCCACTTTTTTCTTGAGAATCTAAAATTTTTTTACGAGCAACTCTAATCCATAATCTACGGCTGTGGCCAACACTAGTCCTAAACGGTTAATAGCTTCTTGTTCATCTTTGGCTGGTACTAGTAGATCGTCCATGTAGGTAAGCACAATGCCTTTAAGCGAAGTAAGTGTTGATTAAAAAAAGTCTTGTTTATGAATAATTTGGATAAAAAATATTCCAACAGACAATAATAAAATATTCCGGAGCAAGTTCTAGATAAACTTGTTTGTCTCGAATGCATTAAAATTCCCCGTGTAATTTATTAAACATTCCCGGACAAGAATGTGTTAATTTTCGAAAAGTTAATTTTGTTCGGTATTTATAAAATTTTCCAGAGCTGAAACGTGTTGATTAAAAAAAGTCTTGTTTATGAATAATTTGGATAAAAAATATTCCAACAAACACTAATAAAATATTCCGGAGCAAGTTCTAGATAAACTTGTTTGTCTCGAATGCACTAAAATTCTTCGTGTAATTTATGAAACATTCCCGAACAAGAATGTGGTAATTTTCGAAAAGTTAATTTTGTTCGGTATTTATAAAACATTCCAGAGCTGAAATGTGTTGATTAAAAAAAGTCTTGTTTATGAATAATTTGGATAAAAAATATTAAAACAGACACTAATAAAATATTCCGGAGCAAGTTCTCGATAAACTTGTTTGTCTCGAATTCTCTAAAATTCTCCGTGTAAATTATGAAACATTCCCGAACAAGAATGTCGTAATTTTCGAAAAGTTAATTTTGTTCGGTATTTATAAAACATTCCAGAGCTGAAATGTGTTGATTAAAAAAAGTCTTGTTTATGAATAATTTGGATAAAAAATATTCCAACAGACACTAATAAAATATTCCGGAGCAAGTTCTAGATAAACTTGTTTGTCTCGAATGCACTAAAATTCTCCGTGTAATTTTTGAAACATTCCCGAACAAGAATGTGTTAATTTTCGAAAAGTTAATTTTGTTCGGTATTTATAAAACATTCCAGAGCTGAAATGTGTTGACTAAAAAAAGTCTTGTTTATGAATAATTTGGATAAAAAATATTCCAACACACTAATAAAATATTCCGGAGCAAGTTCTCGATAAACTTGTTTGTCTCGAATTCTCTAAAATTCTCCGTGTAAATTATGAAACATTCCCGAACAAGAATGTCGTAATTTTCGAAAAGCTAATTTTGTTCGGTATTTATAAAACATTCCAGAGCTGAAATGTGTTGATTAAAAAAAGTCTTGTTTATGAAAAATTTGGATAAAAAATATTCCAACAGACATTAATAAAATATTCCGGAGCAAGTTCTAGATAAACTTGTTTGTCTCGAATGCATTAAAATTCCCCGTGTAATTTATTAAACATTCCCGAACAAGAATGTGTTAATTTTCGAAAAATTAATTTTGTGCGGTATTTATAAAATATTCCAGAGCTGAAACGTGTTGATTAAAAAAAGTCTTGTTTATGAATAATTTGGATAACAAATATTCCAACAGACACTAATAAAATATTCCGGAGCAAGTTCTAGATAAACTTGTTTCTCTCGAATGCATTAAAATTCCCCGTGTAATTTATTAAACATTCCCGAACAAGAATGTGTTAATTTTCGAAATGTTAATTTTGTTCGGTATTTATAAAACATTCCCGAGCTGAAATGTGTTGCTTTAAAAGTCTTGTTTATGAATAATTTGGATAAAAAATATTCCAACAGACACTAATAAAATATTCCGGAGCAAGGTCTAGATAAACCTGTTTCTCTCGAATGCATTAAAATTCCCCGTGTAATTTATTAAAAATTCCCGAACGAGAATGTGTTAATTTTCGAAAAGTTAATTTTGTTCGTTATTTATAAAACATTCCAGAGCTGAAATGTGTTGATTAAAAAAGTCTTGTTTATGAATAATTTGGATAAAAAATATTCCAACAGACACTAATAAAATATTCCGGAGCAAGTTCTCGATAAACTTGTTTGTCTCGAATGCACTAAAATTCTCCGTGTAATTTATGAAACATTCCCGAACAAGAATGTGTTAATTTTCGAAAAGTTAATTCTGTTCGGTATTTATAAAACATTCCAGAGCTGAAATGTGTTGATTAAAAAACGTCTTGTTTATGAATAATTTAAATCAAAAATATTCCAACAGACAATAATAAAATATTACGGAGCAAGTTCTAGATAAACTTGTTTGTCTCGAATGCATTAAAATTCCCCGTGTAATTTATGAAACATTCCCGAACGAGAATGTGTTAATTTTAGAAAAGTTAATTTTGTTTGGTATTTATAAAACATTCCAGAGCTAAAATGTGTTGATTAAAAAAAGTCTTGTTTATAAATAATTTGGATAAAAAATATTCCGACAGACACTAATAAAATATTCCCGAGCAAGGTCTAGATAAACTTGTTTGTCTCGAATGCATTAAAATTCCCCGTGTAATTTATTAAACATTCCCGAACAAGAATGTGTTAATTTTCGAAATGTTAATTTTGTTCGGTATTTATAAAACATTCCCGAGCTGAAATGTGTTGATTTAAAAAAGTCTTGTTTATGAATAATTTGGATAAAAAATATTCCAACAGACACTAATAAAATATTCCGGAGCAAGGTCTAGATAAACCTGTTTCTCTCGAATGCATTAAAATTCCCCGTGTAATTTATTAAAAATTCCCGAACGAGAATGTGTTAATTTTCGAAAAGTTAATTTTGTTCGTTATTTATAAAACATTCCAGAGCTGAAATGTGTTGATTAAAAAAGTCTTGTTTATGAATAATTTGGATAAAAAATATTCCAACAGACACTAATAAAATATTCCGGAGCAAGTTCTCGATAAACTTGTTTGTCTCGAATGCACTAAAATTCTCCGTGTAATTTATGAAACATTCCCGAACAAGAATGTGTTAATTTTCGAAAAGTTAATTCTGTTCGGTATTTATAAAACATTCCAGAGCTGAAATGTGTTGATTAAAAAACGTCTTGTTTATGAATAATTTAAATCAAAAATATTCCAACAGACAATAATAAAATATTACGGAGCAAGTTCTAGATAAACTTGTTTGTCTCGAATGCATTAAAATTCCCCGTGTAATTTATGAAACATTCCCGAACGAGAATGTGTTAATTTTAGAAAAGTTAATTTTGTTTGGTATTTATAAAACATTCCAGAGCTAAAATGTGTTGATTAAAAAAAGTCTTGTTTATAAATAATTTGGATAAAAAATATTCCAACAGACACTAATAAAATATTCCCGAGCAAGGTCTAGATAAACTTGTTTGTCTCGAATGCATTAAAATTCCCCGTGTAATTTATTAAACATTCCCGAACAAGAATGTGTTAATTTTCGAAATGTTAATTTTGTTCGGTATTTATAAAACATTCCCGAGCTGAAATGTGTTGATTTAAAAAAGTCTTGTTTATGAATAATTTGGATAAAAAATATTCCAACAGACACTAATAAAATATTCCGGAGCAAGGTCTAGATAAACCTGTTTCTCTCGAATGCATTAAAATTCCCCGTGTAATTTATTAAAAATTCCCGAACGAGAATGTGTTAATTTTCGAAAAGTTAATTTTGTTCGTTATTTATAAAATATTCCAGAGCTGAAATGTGTTGATTAAAAAAGTCTTGTTTATGAATAATTTGGATAAAAAATATTCCAACAGACACTAATAAAATATTCCGGAGCAAGTTCTCGATAAACTTGTTTGTCTCGAATTCTCTAAAATTCTCCGTGTAAATTATGAAACATTCCCGAACAAGAATGTCGTAATTCTCGAAAAGTTAATTTTGTTCGGTATTTATAAAACATTCCAGAGCTGAAATGTGTTGATTAAAAAAAGTCTTGTTTATGAAAAATTTGGATAAAAAATATTCCAACAGACACTAATAAAATATTCCGGAGCAAGTTCTAGATAAACTTGTTTGTCTCGAATGCATTAAAATTCCCCGTGTAATTTATTAAACATTCCCGGACAAGAATGTGTTAATTTTCGAAAAGTTAATTTTGTTCGGTATTTATAAAATATTCCACAGCTGAAATGTGTTGATTAAAAAAGTCTTGTTTATGAATAATTTGGATAAAAAATATTCAAACAGACACTAATAAAATATTCCGGAGCAAGTTCTAGATAAACTTGTTTGTCTCGAATGCACTAAAATTCCCCGTGTAATTTATTAAACATTCCCGAACAAGAATGTGTTAATTTTTGAAAAGTTAATTTTGTTCGGTATTTATAAAACATTCCAGAGCTGAAATGTGTTGATTAAAAAAAGTCTTGTTTATGAATAATTTGGATAAAAAATATTCCAACAGACACTAATAAAATATTCCGGAGCAAGTTCTAGATAAACTTGTTTGTCTCGAATGCACTAAAATTCTCCGTGTAAATTATGAAACATTCCCGAACAAGAATGTGTTAATTTTCGAAAAGTTAATTTTGTTCGGTATTTATAAAATTTTCCAGAGCTGAAACGTGTTGATTAAAAAAAGTCTTGTTTATGAATAATTTGGATAAAAAATATTCCAACAAACACTAATAAAATATTCCGGAGCAAGTTCTAGATAAACTTGTTTGTCTCGAATGCACTAAAATTCTTCGTGTAATTTATGAAACATTCCCGAACAAGAATGTGGTAATTTTCGAAAAGTTGATTTTGTTCGGTATTTATAAAACATTCCAGAGCTGAAATGTGTTGATTAAAAAAAGTCTTGTTTATGAATAATTTGGATAAAAAATATTCCAACAGACACTAATAAAATATTCCGGAGCAAGTTCTCGATAAACTTGTTTGTCTCGAATTCTCTAAAATTCTCCGTGTAAATTATGAAACATTCCCGAACAAGAATGTCGTAATTTTCGAAAAGTTAATTTTGTTCGGTATTTATAAAACATTCCACAGCTGAAATGTGTTGATTAAAAAAAGTATTGTTTATGAAAAATTTGGATAAAAAATATTCCAACAGACACTAATAAAATATTCCGGAGCAAGTTCTAGATAAACCTGTTTCTCTCGAATGCATTAAAATTCCCCGTGTAATTTATTAAACATTCCCGAACAAGAATGTGTTAATTTTCGAAAAATTAATTTTGTGCGGTATTTATAAAATATTCCAGAGCTGAAACGTGTTGATTAAAAAAAGTCTTGTTTATGAATAATTTGGATAAAAAATATTCCAACAGACACTAATAAAATATTCCGGAGCAAGTTCTAGATAAACTTGTTTCTCTCGAATGCATTAAAATTCCCCGTGTAATTTATTAAACATTCCCGAACAAGAATGTGTTAATTTTCGAAAAGTTAATTCTGTTCGGTATTTATAAAACATTCCAGAGCTGAAATGTGTTGATTAAAAAACGTCTTGTTTATGAATAATTTAAATCAAAAATATTCCAACAGACAATAATAAAATATTACGGAGCAAGTTCTAGATAAACTTGTTTGTCTCGAATGCATTAAAATTCCCCGTGTAATTTATGAAACATTCCCGAACGAGAATGTGTTAATTTTCGAAAAGTTAATTTTGTTCGGTATTTATAAAATTTTCCAGAGCTGAAACGTGTTGATTAAAAAAAGTCTTGTTTATGAATAATTTGGATAAAAAATATTCCAACAGACAATAATAAAATATTCCGGAGCAAGTTCTAGATAAACTTGTTTGTCTCGAATGCATTAAAATTCCCCGTGTAATTTATTAAACATTCCCGGACAAGAATGTGTTAATTTTCGAAAAGTTAATTTTGTTTGGTATTTATAAAACATTCCAGAGCTGAAATGTGTTGATTAAAAAAAGTCTTGTTTATGAATAATTTGAATAAAAAATATTCCAACACACTAATAAAATATTCCGGAGCAAGTTCTCGATAAACTTGTTTGTCTCGAATTCTCTAAAATTCTCCGTGTAAATTATGAAACATTCCCGAACAAGAATGTGGTAATTTTCGAAAAGTTAATTTTGTTCGGTATTTATAAAACATTCCAGAGCTGAAATGTGTTGATTAAAAAAAGTCTCGTTTATGAATAATTTGGATAAAAAATATTCCAACAGACACTAATAAAATATTCCGGAGCAAGTTCTAGATAAACTTGTTTGTCTCGAATGCATTAAAATTCCCCGTGTAATTTATTAAACATTCCCGAACAAGAATGTGTTAATTTTCGAAAAATTAATTTTGTGCGGTATTTATAAAATATTCCAGAGCTGAAACGTGTTGATTAAAAAAAGTCTTGTTTATGAATAATTTGGATAAAAAATATTCCAACAGACACTAATAAAATATTCCGGAGCAAGTTCTAGATAAACTTGTTTGTCTCGAATGCATTAAAATTCCCCGTGTAATTTATTAAACATTCCCGAACAAGAATGTGTTAATTTTCGAAAAATTAATTTTGTGCGGTATTTATAAAATATTCCAGAGCTGAAACGTGTTGATTAAAAAAAGTCTTGTTTATGAATAATTTGGATAAAAAATATTCCAACAGACACTAATAAAATATTCCGGAGCAAGTTCTAGATAAACTTGTTTCTCTCGAATGCATTAAAATTCCCCGTGTAATTTATTAAATATTCCCGAACAAGAATGTGTTAATTTTCGAAAAGTTAATTCTGTTCGGTATTTATAAAACATTCCAGAGCTGAAATGTGTTGATTAAAAAACGTCTTGTTTATGAATAATTTAAATCAAAAATATTCCAACAGACAATAATAAAATATTACGGAGCAAGTTCTAGATAAACTTGTTTGTCTCGAATGCATTAAAATTCCCCGGGTAATTTATGAAACATTCCCGAACGAGAATGTGTTAATTTTAGAAAAGTTAATTTTGTTCGGTATTTATAAAATATTCCAGAGCTGAAACGTGTTGATTAAAAAAAGTCTTGTTTATGAATAATTTGGATAAAAAATATTCCAACAGACACTAATAAAATATTCCGGAGCAAGTTCTAGATAAACTTGTTTGTCTCGAATGCATTAAAATTCCCCGTGTAATTTATTAAACATTCCCGAACAAGAATGTGTTAATTTTCGAAAAGTTAATTTTGTTCGGTATTTATAAAACATTCCAGAGCTGAAATGTGTTGATTAAAAAACGTCTTGTTTATGAATAATTTAAATCAAAAATATTCCAACAGACACTAATAAAATATTCCCGAGCAAGGTCTAGATAAACTTGTTTGTCTCGAATGCATTAAAATTCCCCGTGTAATTTATTAAACATTCCCGAACAAGAATGTGTTAATTTTCGAAATGTTAATTTTGTTCGGTATTTATAAAACATTCCAGAGCTGAAATGTGTTGATTTAAAAAAGTCTTGTTTATGAATAATTTGGATAAAAAATATTCCAACAGACACTAATAAAATATTCCGGAGCAAGTTCTAGATAAACTTGTTTGTCTCGAATGCACTAAAATTCTCCGTGTAATTTATGAAACATTCCCGAACAAGAATGTGGTAATTTTCGAAATGTGAATTTTGTTCGTTATTTATAAAACATTCCAGAGCTGAAATGTGTTGATTAAAAAAGTCTTGTTTATGAATAATTTGTATAATTTGGCCGGAAAATACAAAATAAATCTTTTGAAAGCGGCACCGGAATTACTTAAGCCAAAAGGTACTTATTTATTGTAACGTTAGCCTGAGCCGGACGGGTTCGAGGATTTAAAGAACTCGTGCGCACCACCGCAGTTATTAAATTTTATTAAAAGTTACTTATTCAAGATAGCTTTCTACGCTGACCAACTTGTTCACTATGCTTCTAGTACACAGCTACCGTTTTGTCATTTGTTCCCTTATTATACCCCTACAGGTGTTCTCGATTCTTTCTATTCCATGAATAATGACATCAATTTGACCCGACCGAATATTCTCGAGTGATGACATCATCCTCTCTTTGTACGACCGTCGTATAGATTGAAGTATGACATCATCCGCTGACATCAATCAATGCGACTTCCGATACCGTCGCGCTCTCGTCGCATTATGTTTCTGGAATCTATACAAAATTCTGGCATCACCGTTCTTTTTCTTCGCTACTATCACGAGACTGGGGTATTCGAATGAGCATATTGGTAGTCTTCGTGGTCTTTACTAAATCCTCTTTTCAACATAATTGACATCTCTAGCTGGAGATCATTTCTACTATCTTCCCTTTATTCTTTTTATCCGTTTATTTCGTCTTCGTTCGTCGAATATTTAATATGCATCAATTATTCGAAAAGGTCTAACTGAGCCTTCAACGTCACGAGAAGTAATTGCTGCAGTACTGTTCTGATGCGAACTTTGAGAATTATGATCGTCTTGATCTTCCTCGTTTTCAACTTCTTCTTCGTTTTGATGTTGTGCAAAATTTTAAATAAAACGCCACTGGGTCGTGCCGTCTCCTTTCCCTCCGGCCACAGTATTGCTGCTGTCCAATCTGAAGAAAATACGACTTAGAGGATTTTGGATGGTAATAAGAATTTGACAGGGTTAATATGTAAGGATAAGCGACCTCGACTCTTTGAAAGGTCAGTATTTTGTAGGATCTGTTTGGAGGATTGCATACCAAATCAAATCTCTGGGTGACAGTGTGAATATTTGAAATAAGGAATTTCTTGTTGGGAATAATTTTAATGCTAATTTTTGAACAACATAAAAATCATTTGCTTAGTACTTTATCTAAAATTCGTTCTTCTGGTTTGATTTCAACAAAATTTTCACTACATGCCCATAAAGCGTCACAAAATTTAGAATCCGTCGTAACATGCGGCTGCTGGTGCACCTTCATGTCAACAAAGAAGCTACCAGAAATATTTTCCACATATCTGGATGTTGAAAGAAAAACGCTGCTTTGTGCCCCCATACCCGGATCCTACAAAACAATTATTAAGCACGATTCTAATCGCTCATTATTACCTGGATAAATTGTGTCAATGGATTTTTCACTATGGGATGTTTCCACAAAAAGCTGGTTGCTGTCATACCAGGATGCAAGGAATTAACGGTGACACCGTATTTTTTCAGGCGGGTAGCAAAACCGTTTGCTGTAATTATGTTGCACAATTTGGAGTTGTAATACACTAGGAGTGAAGATAGGCCGTCCCAAGGAGCCACATCATGGTTGTTAATATTGTCTAGAGTTAAGTTATGAAAGAAGGCACCCAGAGAACTGACGAAAAGTACTCTGCTGGGGGCAGATTTGGCTAAAAGGTCTTAAAAAAAGTTAGGTAAACTTTTAATTAAACTTTACTAGTACCTGTGAGAAGATGTGTCAACAAAAAGGGTCCGAAATGATTGACCTGCATTGTAGCCTGTAGACCATCTTCGGTTCGTTCTTTGCCTAGGCAGAAAACTCCAACATTGTTAATCAGCACGTCGATGCGTTCTTCTTCCTGTTTTAGTTCTTGAGCAAACTTTCTGATCGAAGTTAAAGAAGTGAAATCGACCGTCTTGGCAACAACATTGTCGTTGCATGTGTTTTGGACAATTCTGTTTTTTGAAGAGGCCAAATCTTCTTTGTCTGCCATTATAATTTTATGGTTCTGTGAAGCTAGAGCTAGGGCACTTTGAAAACCGATACCTACATTTTTACGTAAAAACGGCTCTTAAGAAGTCGTACCTTCGTTGGATCCAGTGATGAGGATTGTTTTTTTATTCACAAATCTACAGAAGTTTGCAAAGTTGACCCACATTTTTGACACTTACTGAGTTTGACACATCAAAACATGACAGCAAGTCAATAACTTTTATTCATCAACACAAAATACACCAACTAAATTTGCACCTCTTCAGATCTCAATTTGACAATTTCCTCAGACAGCTCCCACAGCTTCTTTGCCAGACCAGCAACACTGACAGTGGCATAGGGCTCCACACGTTTGCAGTTATCAAAGTGGTCCCCACTGTATTGTTCTATGTTTCTTGCCACGGAAGTATAGATTGTAGTTTGTGCCCCTTCTTCACTCGTTCTCATAAAATTCAGTTTAAAGAACCAAACTACAAGTTTTGCGAAACCTGTGATTTC
This sequence comes from Diaperis boleti, assembly GCA_963583935.1. Classification (NCBI taxonomy): domain Eukaryota; kingdom Metazoa; phylum Arthropoda; class Insecta; order Coleoptera; family Tenebrionidae; genus Diaperis; species Diaperis boleti. Next base: position 15,653,897 of record OY757242.1, read on the forward strand.
TCGCACTATTTCTGTGTCGACAGAGCCAGGGTGGACAGAAAAGGTGGTGACATTGCTACCTTTCAGTTTAAGCTTTTCGGCCAGTTCCCTTGTGAACAAAATGTTGCAAGCTTTGGAACAACAATAATTGTTTAAGTGACCCGTAGATTCATTGAGATTATTTAGATCGAGTTTGGCAATTCTGGCGGCAGAGGAAGAGACGTTGATTATCCGACTGGGTTCCGACTTTTTTAATAGCCCTAATGAAGACGAATAATAAGTAAAAAAAATAGAATGGTAATTCGCTTTACCTATAAGCAGATTCGTAAGAAGGAAGCTGGAGAAGTAGTTGACCTGCATAATCCCAAGAAATCCATCTTCAGTTTTACCATCTCCACTTCCCACGATTCCTGCATTGTTCACTAAAATGTCCAAACGGTCCTCGGTTGTATTTATATCTTTAGCAAAAGCTCTGGTGGAAGCAAAAGAACCAAGGTCTAGGATTTTCACAAACACGTTTGTATTGCCCGTTTCTTCTATTATTTTGTCTCTTGCTGCGTCGGCTCTTTGTTGGTCACGACAGGCCAGGATCACTTTAGCGCCTCGTTTAGCAAAGTCTAGGGCTGTTTCGTAACCAATACCTGAAAAATAGTTCAAACATAATTTTGAAAAGTGTGTGATTTACGACTGTTTGTCAAGTGCAACAATTTCGTGCACAAATTTTTGTTTAATTTTGCTTGAGGTCAGTAAAAAATCAAAGAGGTTTGACAACAGCATAATTAACCCGACTAGTGCTCAAGACAGATCGTTCCCACTCTGCCCGGGGGAAAATTGCTCTCCGCTCAATTCCCCACCCTTCACCACCTCAGGCCTGCGCGATATATCAACCGCCCTAACATGCATGTAATAAAATTGCAGATGCTTAACATGAATGGCCTTGAAAGTGGCCCAGAACCCAGAGATTACTAAACCCTAACGACGACTGTTATGTTAGGGACCTTTCTTCATATTTTTTATTTCCGGACGTTTTCAAGTTAAAATTTTTGTCCGTGAAATACAGAGATCGAAAACTATATTAGTCAAAATCAGCCTTCAAATGACAGAAAGAGAGAGATAAACAAGGTAAAGCCCTACGTTGTTTCTTTTTGAGACAACAAAGTAGTGGCGGGAAAATCGTTCGAACCTTTCCAAAACAAAGACAAGCCAAGGAAGAGAGTCGCGAATGAAGACAAAGACATGAAAGCATTTGCTCTTCTACTCCGGTAATCCCTATGGAAGTGCCAGCGGTCTCATCGGATATGCGTGGGATGAGAGAACAACTGTTCAGTTTGTGACGCTTTCTACGGTCGGGCTGCCTAGAGCGCCAGTTTTTTTTATTGTGGTATGCTCCACACATGTCCACGGGTAGCTTAGTGGAGTACGGTGAACGAGGGTTCAACTGTCGCGTTTGGCGGAGGGTAAATATAAACAGTCAGGATTTTTACAGACTTTAATTACACGGAATATTTATAAGGGTAATATATACAGGGGTCGATATGTATATATACAGAGAATACAGATATTTGCGGTTTATATACAAAGACTTTACAATATCACCCTACATAACCCGCGGCGTCGCTCGGGGTCGGCGCATAGAAGCGCCGCCAAAAAGAATCTGTCCAGGTATCGTAAACCAGACACCTGAAGAGCCCCTCGCAAGAATCCACCACAAGTGCCCTGCCCCCGTTGCACCAGGTCGGCACCAAAGATACCAGAGCTCTGGCCCTGCCCCCGTTGCACCAGGTCAGCTACGTTACGGTTTCCTACGGTGGTCGGTCCGGTCCTTCTGGTCTTCTGCTGCTGGCGCACGGGACGACAGGAACTCACTCACTGGTCACTAGAACTCACCACACACCACCGGAACGATCACCACTTGAAGGGTTGTTGTCACCACCTCGAACGGTCGGAATCACCAACTGTCTTCCGCTGGCTGCTGTTCTCTCTTTTATAGGGTGCTTGTGACGAAACAGTTACGTTCTTCCCCTGCGTGAACGGCCGCGCATATTCAAGATCTTTATCGCTATACGAATTGGAGTCCTATTCTCCCGGAACGGCGGTGAATCCGGGCAGTGCACAAACTCCGGAACGACGGGACTCGGAGCGCGGTATCATCCCGATCATCGGAGTAAAAGAATCATCCCGATACGTCAACATCAAGCATTTATTCTTACATTTAAACGGTGCGATGAGAAGGGCGTGGTTCGAGGTTACAAGAGCGAAAACTGGGAGTGGTCGTAGCAACTCCGGGATGGTCTCGTTTGCAGCTTGTTGACCACTAGATTAGCTAAACATGAGTTACGGCTAAATGAGAGTATTGATAGCGCAACACGTGCTGTGGCAACGCTGATGACAGGGAAGAGTCGTACCAGCAAGAAGTCCAAGAAAACAAGAGAGACGAAGCCGACACACAAAGATACTCGCCTGCGGTCAAGTTGGACACATGAAAACTCACTGCAAGAAGAAGTCGATGAAGAAGTCCAGTGATTCCAATGCTGGATCTGATGTAGAAGAAGCCGCTTGGGCCGCAAGCTAATATCAGAGCAATGGATATGTGATACTGGCGCCAGCGCTCACATGACTGGTCATCGGGAATACTTCACCACATTTGAGGAGATACCTGCTGCTGCGCACCCGATTAGCATCGGGAATGGCGAGGCATGTGTCTGTGCGACGACTGTCCACTAGGCCCGCGGGAAGTTTGGAAAAAGTGAGAGCAAGATCAGCAGACCTGGAGAACTTGTTCACTCGGAATTATGAGGACCAGTGGAAGTGTCTTCGCCAGCGGGTTCAAGATATGTCGTCTGTTTTAAGGATGACTACAGCGGATATCTGTGTATCTAGTTCTTGCGAACAAAGACACAAGAAGAGATGACGGCCCGGTTAAAAGACTACATCGTCAAGTTGGAAACCGAGACTATTGCACAGATTGACAAGGTCTTGAGAGACGCCCGCGTTGTTGCATTCACCCCACAACAGAATGGTTCGGCAGAGCGGGAGAACCGAACACTTGAAGAAATCGCTCGGACGCGCATTCACGCGCGCGATCTCTCAAAGGAGCTTTGGGCAGAAGCCATCAAATGTGCTGCATGTGAGATGTGGAATGGAAAGAAGCCCTCGGTGATGGTGCCCAAACAGAAGAAATCGGCAAGACCGGGTATTCCGAAACACAGAAAGCTTATCGAGTCTGGGATCCGCTAGCGAGAAAGATCACTACTCGAGAGATGTGATCATTCACTCGAATATGTCACTATCCAAGTGTGATCGCAGTGTGTATGTCCACTGGAACATGGAGGACACCAACAGAGAGTCGGGGTGAGAAGACGTGGCAGCGCTCGCGTCTGGCCTCAAGCTAATTGTCCGTATAACTTGAGAAGTATAACACCGCAGTGTGAGAATAACTTCGCCTGCGCTATAGTTGATGATAACGATGAGCCGATTAATTTCGAAGAAACGATGAGTTCACCAGCGGCTGATAAATGGAGACAAGCTATTGTTACGTACCATAATTTACTTTGATAGCGCCTCAAATCTAGCTCGATTCAGATGGGCTGGGTATTATTTTTTTAAAGCAGAAGATGATGGTTACAAGTGATTAGAATGTGGTTGAAAAACTGGAAAACTTATAAATAATTTAATTCAAGTAAACATATTACTAAGTTGACAATTGAAATAAGTGAAATTAAATAGTCTTAGTCAATAGGAGAATTCATCAACAAAAGTCAGTTCCATACAACAAATAAGAATTTACTCTCATAAAACTAATATCTGGAATCAAATAGCACAATAAAATAACCCGAATTGAATTGGGTACGCCCGTTTTATAGCTATAATTCGCCGTATAAACAATTTACTTATCAGTCAATGACGATATGACAATATTTTGAAAAAAGGTTGGAAATTCAAAACCACGCCGATATGATACTGCGCAAGCATTGGTTTATTGTAACTATTTTCGCGGTGACGAATAGACCTACGGTCCACCGCTGACTGACAGTATTGACAGATGTGAGGTTATCTTCGACGTAAACAAGAGAATTTCTTCAAGATTTACAGACAGAACACAAAGAAAGTATGAAAGGCAGGTATCACCCAGTCGAGATTCCGTTAATTTAGCCCCTTACGTTCTAGGCAGTGACGAAAGTGTCCAATACTTTCAGAATGAAGGATCCAACCAGATAACACCAGCACAGAGAAGAATGAAAAAGAAAGACGATGGGCAATAAGAGTAACATTCCGTAATGTCGCCACAACTACGGTCTACAGTAAAAATTAGTCCGAGCGAGAAAAGAGTGAAATGCACGAAGAAAACAGTGGCTTAAACACAAAAGCGCTCAATCCCCCTTGGTGGTAAAATGCTCTAGGATTCCCCAACCCAGCAGCCCCTTCACAGCGAAGTGATTCATACCAAAACAAATAATCAAACCACCAAAAAAAAGTAAAGGAGATTGTGACGCTTGTGAAAGGAAAGGGTTGCTTCGAGCGCCAGTTTTTTAACGTGGTATGCTCCACGGGACCGCGGGTAACTACAACGGAGTATGAAAATCCGGGGGTGAGCTGTCAAGTTTAGTGGGAGGGGAAAGAAATAATTCACGCGATTGTGGTATTCTCTATATTTCCACTATTTACAATATTGTTCACCCGGTTGTTTACAATGCAAAATACAAAGTTATCGTCTCTCTTGGATATTCATTTTACGCTCGCCCGCGGAGGTTAGGATGCGGGATGGTACGGGTTGGATCAGTCCGGATGCTTTCCGGTGCACAGTCGGTGAGTCGAAACCGCGTGTCGGCCCAGATCACCCTTCCGTGCGACCAGTGGCTCCGGGACGCTTTGGATGACGATGGCCGGTGGTGGGTGGGAAATTCCGGGATGTGAGGTGGACGCCTGGAGCTCCTACCTTGCCGGCTCTCTCTTGTTCCGCGGTTGGCGGTGCACTGGTCACTTCTGCTTCCACGGCTGCTTCCAGGGAGGGTCGGCTCACATCTGACTTCCGCGGCTGAGCGAAGCTTCTTTTATGGACACGCTGGAGGGGAGACGATGACGTGGGTTGATGTGCGCAGTCTGTCACAATGTAGTGGGGAGAGAGTCTTATCACTGCGTCCTCTTTAAAACGCAGTAACTTCGACTCCGGGAACCGGACCGAGTCCGGGACGGCGCTATCAAGACCGCGCTTTTCCGCTGGTTACAATGATACCAGAATCATCCCGGTGCAACACTAGGAAGTATTTTATATCGGCTTATAATTGATTCGATGAGAAGGGCGTATTCGGACGGACCTCTTCCGGTTGCTACTTCCGGTATCTAGCCATCGCCTGCCGGTGTATAAATCCGGCATCTTCCGGTTGTCTGACGGCGGGGGCACTCTGCTCGCGAGCCAGCCAGCTGCCGCGCGCTAGTAGTTTCCAGACCAGTTTTGTGGTTTTCCCCGGAAACCCGGACCACACCTTCCCTACCCTTGTCACCTTTCACCGCCGCTGCAACCGTTGGGAAAGCGTCCCGCCGTTGAGAGAAAAGGAAGCAACGAGGATAGTGAAGATAGTGGTGTTGTAAACACTAAATACATTGTATATAGGGTGTCCATTAAATATTGTCACGTTGTCTCAAGTTATTTCTTTCCTCCATGCCAAACTACACAGCTGACCCCTGGCGTACCGTACTCCATTGTAGCTACCCGTGGAAACGTGTGGAGCATACCACAATAAAAAACTAGCGCTCGAGGCATCCGACCGCAGTACGCGTCACAATCAAATGCTTTAAAAAATTTCTTAAATGGTTTTTTATGAACTATACTGCTAATTCCCGACCGAAAGTGTAATGGTATAAATTCCAAAAAATCCTTTGACATTTATTTGACAAATAATATCAATTGTTGCACTGCTTACTAGGTACAAACATTTCACTGAAATCAAACGTTGCAATTACAGCTCGTGTTAATGAGATTTAATTATTAAATTTAGAATACCTAATTGTGAATAAAATAGCATACAAACCTTGGCAAAAGTACCATTCCTATGTCTTAAGAACTAGTTAAATTATAGTTCTCTCGACAGGAATGGAATAATTTCCGCCTCAGTAAATTACACAGATTGTGTCGCACAGTAGTTTCGACTTTCGACTGACCTCAGACGAGGATTTCGTGCGATTTTCTGCATTCATATAATTCATATAAAGTAGAAATTATTTGTCTGATTTTTACGCAGGCTGCTGTTTGAACTTATGTAGTAGTCGCTTCGAGTCCTTTTGTTTTGACGCGGTGACTTCACGTCAATATAACGTGCTACAATCAGTGCTACAAACCGATTATAGTTTATCCTAATAGTGGGATAGGAGTCTCATCACATCTAAAAGTTTATCTACAATTGCCCAAAACTAAAAAAAATAATTGTACATTTTGTTATGGTTACCATTTAAAGTTATGTGAATTGTTCCATTAGTGGAGTTCAATACTAAACTCAACAAATTATGTCATATGAATGGTATAATGAGATATACATCAGTTGCAGATAAAATTGTAGATAATATTACAAATGACAAAAATGCTTCATTGTGTGCGGGTGAGGTTTTTGAATCACGAGCTTACAATGGAATTTCGGTAACGTGTGACATACGACGTTTTATCCAACATTTGTATTTTTTCAACAACAAAGAATATTGAAAAGATACTTGTTCAACAGTTGCAATTTAGATGTTTTTTACGTTGGTTTCGAGTGACTAAGATCAACGTAAGAACACCTAAAATATGTAACAGTTGGAAAAAATAATTATTATATACAACACATCATTATACAATACCTGTGTTAGCTCCAGTAATTATAGCAGTCTTTCCCACCAAACACGTCTGACTCCTACACCACACCGACGTCCTAAAGTAGTATCGTAAAAAACAGTAAATAATTGCGGCAACTGATAACGCAGTCCAACATATGTATTTTACAATAACTTGCATTCTGTCAAATTTAAATGCACGACACTTAACTCTCTGTCAGTTCTAACGTTGTTGTTATCAAAAATATGCGTTGTCACTGAGAAAACGTGGTTCTATTACTGAACCACATTCAAACTTTGCAAATGTTATCGGCTAAAAATATAACACTGGCATGAGTACGGACGCACCTGCATCGACAGTGTTTTTAAAGAACGCCTTCCAACAGTTTTTGTAATTTAATAATTAGTTAATGTAATTAAGACATGTGGTTGCAATTCTTTTTATCTCCCTGTTTTAACAGTTTTTATATTCATTGTGGAATTGAAATGATGGAGTAAAAAAGGTGTTTCAGATTACCATGATTATCATAAATTAAACAGGGTTTATAAATTTTCATGTCATGAAAGACGTTACTGTTATCAAACATAAAATTAAGATAAGAGACTGGTCATTGCAATGCTATGCGCAACAGGTAAAATTGAATTTACTTACGTCTCTAGGGTAAAATAAATATTGTCAGTAATGTTACATAGTTAGTAAACAAACATTTGGAAGGACAGAATAAAAGACGAATAAGAGGAGAAAGGAAGGAAGAAAAACCAAAATAATTGTATGAAAAGAAAGACGAGAAGAAAATCGTTTTTTAACAGTTATAAAAGTAGGTTAAACAGCGTCGGAGAAAATACGGTTACTAGTCAGACTGCTAATTGAGAAGACCCAGTGATAAGAACCGGCAAGCATTGCGCTTATCGGGGTGCAACTGTAGGTAGAAGAATGAGAGTAAGTCAGTGACTCTGGGTATTCCTTCCTTATGACCTTGATCCACATTGTTGTTCGGAGCGCTGGAACTGTGCCATGGTCTCCTTCATCGTCTCTGAAACAAAATTAACACTAATTAGATTGTGGACCGCCCCTGGGGGCGATCCGCTTGTAAAAACGACGATACAGTTACCGTTTCACACAAATGCCATTTTTGTTTTTCTTGCTGTCGTCCGTCGCAGGCCACAGCTGCAGGGACGAGTTGATTGGGATGTGCTTCCGCTTCTCGGAAAGTATCTTCTGCGGTTCTCCGCATGAACTCGATGGTCGACCCGGTGAAAGCGATTCTCAGGTACTTGTTCTGTACCACCTGGAGCTGGTTAATGTACGACTTCGCCGCGTGTCCCCAAGCCGGAGATGCGTACATCATCACTGGTCTCACGATGGTCTTGTAAAGCAACACCTTACATTCTCATGTCCCTGCTCAGGTGCACACCCAGATATTTGGCTTCGTCCTTTCACGGAACGGGAAGGACCATTCCTCCAGATTGTCGATGGCCATTTGGAGTTTTCTTGTCGCTAATGCTGGACTGCCGCTTCGCTCTAGGACAGCTGTGTCATTGTGGTCCCGAATTGCTCCAGGCGCGGAATGTGTACGGTGAAGATGGTGAACATGGGGGACCCTGAGGCCATTTCTTTCCATCCCGACGTCTCTTCTCCAATCTTCGAGCAAAATTTCGACCTCCTAGCCCGATTCCTGTATCGGATCAACTCACGGATGTCCAACGGAAGACCGTCGCGACGATGCCTTTAGATTTGGTGGCGTCCGATTTTGCCATGAGGATGTTCGAGGTTTACGATCGCGAGATCGACAGCTTTTCAACAAATGGTTGCCAGTCTGTCACCTCGATGGTTTCGGGCATCGCGTCGTCATCTCTTCCAAATGTATAATCACTGGGTCGTGATCAGAGTCAAGCTCGCCGCCGATTGCTTCCGTTCTCGCCTCGTAGACGACATCTTTCAGAATGGCAATCAAACGTCGGGTTCGCCCACCGCTCCATAGTGGGTCGGTTTCTCCGGTCCGACGACAACCAGATTCTGATTTTCTGCAAATTCGTGCAAGAGTCTCCCTTTACGGTTGGTTTTCCGACCGTTCCAAGCGGGGTGGTTGGCATTCACATCACCTCCCAAGAAGACGGACCGCGGTCTGCGAAGATGTCCTCTACGTCTCTGAATTGAAGCGTACACTTTCAGCGTACCAGCGTTCGCTGGATGTACGGTTATGCCCGTCACCTCCAGTCGCTCCATCTGAGGCAGCGGGACTGGTTTGTGGTCAATTGTTTTTTTGACCTCATTAGCAAATCGTTTGCGATCGTTCCTTTTGTTACGGACGCTTTCACGCCGTTTGCAAATGCCGCCTGTTTTCCGCAAGCCGTTGATGCCCTCTGAGTTTCGGTCTTCGCGGCTTTCGGAGCCGACGATTTGACAGCGGACGCTTTGCATCCGACGTCGTTTGCGCCTCCACTTTCTTGGCCGGTGCGGTCGACGGACCCGGATTGGGACCGGCCGTCGTTTGCATCGCCAACTTCTTCGGAGGAGCTTTCGCGGTCAATTTCGCCACGGTGGTGTAGCCTTTGAAATTGGCCTAATGTGGGTCGCCGCAGTTCACACATTTCTTGGATCCCAATTTATCGCAGTCCTTTACTTTGTGCCCGCGAAACTGAGACATTTAGCCTTGACCTCACAACCACGTTGGGCATGCCCCCCTGCTGACAGTTGAACCCCTCTTTTCAACGGCACAGTTGCACAGCTCTAGAAGGTCGTATATGTGGCATTCCGCTTTCGGAACCTCCACGACGACCATGTCCAATGGCCTGCTGCCGGCCATAATCCTGGAGACTCGTCCAGGTGTGAATTTTAGCTCCTTTAATTCGTCCTCCACGTACTTTATCGGTACGGTGGAGTCGAATCCACGGAGGAAGACTTTGAGCGGTTTCTCACTCGCCAAGCGACGGTAGTCCTCCATGGGTACAGATTGGACCTTAATACCCTCCCTTATCGACTTGGCCTTATCGAGTTTGAGCCCGTGCTGATCAGCAGCGAGGCGAGCTCGACCCATCTACTCTTGCAATCGTCTTTGTGAAAGACGGGCGGTTTCATTGTCGCTCGCCCCCTCATCGCGTGCTTTTTTCAGAGGACGCACGCTAACGGATTTTGATGTAGACGGCCACCCTCGCAATGCCAATGTTGTCCTCTTGGACGATGACCAACGCTCCTTCCGATAGTTGAGTGGCGGATTCGACGCGCCATTTGGTACGCTGCTGCAGTTGCGACAAGTACTCCTTCAAGAAACGTCGCCAAAGGTGCTGTCGAAGTAGCTCCACTAACTGCCACCTAGAGAGCCTGTTGATGTCGATGGAGGTGACGTCATCTTCCGGGATTGCTTGTAGTGTTGTTGTAGATGTAATTCCCCCAAACACCTTCCTGGCAATTTTGATGCGCTCTTCTACGGAATCTTCAAAGTACAATGCTACAAATCAAATAAATTGAAATCAAATGATCTAATTTCAATGGGAAAACTTACCCTACATCTAAATAGATAAGAATGACCTCTTCTGTTACCGAACAAATTTTTATTTTCTCTCCAATGACAAAAACTTGCATAAACCTTGTCGTAAGCAGCTTTAGATTCCACAGGCTACAATTTTTCCCGCAATAATTTGCTTTTTTCTAAAAATTGTGTCAGGAACCTCATTCGACTTTTCCAATTTCGTTTTTAATAAACAACATTTCTATAACAACTCATACGTAATTGGTTAACAAAAAAAATAATGAATAATATTCTTGCGAGAGCGCTTAAAGTTCTCGGTTGTAAAATGCAACTCGACTGCGTCTCGTTGCATAACAACAACCTCAAACTTTAAGCTTGTGTTTTCGCACTTATATTATTAATAACTATAATAAATTGCAAGCAATAAGCAACCGTGCGTTTAGGTTTTTAAAAGATGAACCTCTCTAATAGGTCGTTTTTCCTGCTGGTGACGACGAGACTAATCGTCCTTTTCTTGGAAGCCTCGATTGTGGACATTCGCTCGAGCCAATTAGGACCTGACCACCAGAGCGTGCTATCCACTATTTCTTTGGGAGATTGACCGCGACTTATGACCTCTGCAGAATTGTCTCCGCTACTGACATGCCGCCACTCGCAATTGACTATCAATTGATGGATTTCAGAGACGCGGTTTGCGACGAAGTTTTCCAGCCCCGGACGTTGATTTTAGCCATGATAAGACCACTGTCGAATTAGACCACAATATTTGTTTTTTAAATTTTACGTTCAATCGCCTTATCGAATAGTCTTGTTAGAAGTAGCACTCCACACAGCTCTAAACGCGGTATCGATAAGCTTTTTAACCTTCGACCTTCGACTTGGAACACAACAACCTTACGGTGGTATTACCCGCGACATCGGTCGCGCGTACATATAATGCTGCCCCGTAAGCCCTTTCGGATCTGTCGCAGAATCCATGTAGCTCGAGTGCGCGTCCTTTATGATTCGCGAATACGTATCGTGGGATGTTGATTTCGCTCAAGTGATGCATTTTGTTGATCATCCGAACCCATGCGTTATGTATCTCGTCGGGAACGTCTTGATCCCAACTTAAGTGATTGGCCCACAATACCTGTAGTATTATTTTTCCACGTGTAATGATTGGACTCAAACACCCGAGAGGGTCGAATATTCGCGCCAGCGTCGATAAAATAGACCGTTTTGTTACGCGTTGCGTATTTTCTTTTTCCTGCACTCAGTATTTAAACATGTCGTTAGCGCAGTTCCAGGTGACGCCAAGGACCTTTAGGTCCGTCTTTTCCTCAAAATTTATAATCGCGTTTGGCGAAGTGTCTTCGACACCGACTAAGACGCGATGATCGTTAGATGCCCATTTGCGCAGTACAAATTGCCCTTGTAATAAAATGGTTGAAATATCCCTTTGTACCTGGGGGTTGAGCTACCTACCAGGCGCGTCTCCAGGTGGCGGATAGGAGAATGGGTAAGAGTCTCTGACTCTGCCTAGTGGGGGGTTAGTAGGGAGGTCCGGCATCTAAACCCCCCACTGTGCTGAACGAAAACCCCTCGCCGCGGACCAGCTCGTGACGCATACCGTAAACCGCCTGTCTGCCGACAGGGGGCACGGGGGCTGATCTTAAGTGACTGGCCGCGTGGATGAAGTACCACTATAAAAACTTCCCCATGCAACATGGTGACTGGTGTTGCAGGTGCATAAACAGTCACCCACGTGTTTGTGCCGTGCGTGGCGACCCGTGCGGGTGGATGAAAGGATCCTGGTGGTTGAGCCTGATCTTGGCTACGGCCTTGGGAGGGCAACACGCCACTTTGGGCCGGATTTTACCCTAGACGGGCGGTCGAGACTAACTCACCTCGATCAATCGGCTGTGTCGTCCCGTCAGAGGGCCGACGGGGTGAGCCCTTGGGGAGCATTGGGGCATGCAACTGCGTGGGCGGCTTCGGCAGACCGCGTGGGCTGTGTGCAACAACCTCCTGGGGGCTATATCCCTGGCGTCGAAGCTCGGCGTCCCCATATGGGACTCCGTGGTGGGTGGGGAGCTTGGGAGATGAAGTAAAAAATCCCGGTATGGAGAATAAAAACAACTCCAACCAGGGACCGCAGGGTCCCAAAATGAAGCTGCAGAGGCAGAGGCGTGAAGGCGCCATCCCTGCAGCAACACCAAGAGCTGATATAGGAGCAACCGGACGCCCCACGGGGCAGACGACACCTTCGGGTGCAGTAGAACCGTCGACGTCGGGTGTGGCGACTACGTCGCAAAGAAAGTGCGGGTTCGACCTAATGGGCAAAGGACTCACACTAATTCAAGCAAACCTACACCGCTGTCGGGAGGCGGGGGTAACCCTAAGTCGTCACTTGACAGCAAAGCAGGTAACAATAGCCCTGCTACAAGAACCGTGGTGCGTAGGCAACCGAGTTTGTGGCATGGGCGACAAATCGTCCGGGACCACTTACGTGGGTTCCCTTAAAGAAAGACCCAGAACTTGTGTATGTTTCAGGTCAACAAAACGCCTTCCAACTGACGGGCTATTGCAACCGAGATGTAACGGCTGTGCATGTTAACCTGGAATTTGGAAGGAACGTAATAAAGGTAGTTTTTGCCTCAGTATACCTCCCCGGGGACTCCAGGGAGCCACCCCCTTCTAAGGAGCTGGCGGACCTGGTTGAGCATTGTGAAAGGGAAGGAAAACAACTCATCGCTGGATGCAATGCCAACGCACACCACATCGTATGGGGGAGCGGTGATTGCAACAGCAGAGGAACAGCACTGCTCGAATATCTTACGAGCACAAAGTTAGGAATACTCAATCGAGGGAGCGAACCTACGTTTGTCACCTCGAGGTGTCAGACTGTGATAGACATCACTCTCGCAACACTAGAGATTTCCAAACATATAAGGGACTGGCAAGTATCATCGCATGTAACCATGTCAGACCACAGATGGATAACGTTTTCGTTAGAAGCAAAAGAGATGTTACCGAAGCCGTACAGGAACCCAAAACAAACTGACAGGGATCTATTTCTAGAAAACCTGTCAAATGTCAGGGGTCGGCTCGATATCTCTAATGATCTTAAGACGATCGGAGAACTGGAGAGGGCAGTCACTGACCTCACTAGGTCTCTGATGACGTCTTATGAGCAAGCTTGTCCGCTGAGATCAGGTACCCGCCAGGGCCACAACACCACATGTTGGTGTAAGGAACTGCAAAGGGGAAGAGTCTCTCTGCGCAAGCTATTCAATAAGGCCAAAAGGACCAAAAATGCAGCCGATTGGGACGAATTTAAAGAATACCAGCGGCAATACAAAAAAGACGTTCGTTCTAAGCAGAGGTCATCATGGAGAAAATTCTGTGGGGACCTCGAATGTACCACCACCGCTGCCCGGCTGATGAAAATCCTGTCAAAGGATCCGGGACAGCAAGTAGGTAGCTTGAAGAAAGAGGACGGCACATACACGGACTCTGCCGATGAAACAGCCAAGGTACTGATGGCTACACATTTTCCGGGCTGTGTGGTTACAATGGATGTGAATCCGATCCAAAGCTGTCCGAAAGCCCCCTCCCTGGAGGACTGGGCTGAGGCTGCGCAGATTGTGAACCATACTAGCGTAGAATGGGCTATAAGAGCTTTCAAACCCTTCAAGTCACCGGGCGTGGACGGAATCTTCCCGGCCCTGCTACAGTGGGGACTTTCGGAGATTCTGGACAACCTCGTGATCAGTTTTCGGGCATGTATTGCACTCGCATACGTACCGGAAATGTGGAGGCAGGTGAGAGTTGTCTTTATCCCCAAACCAGGGCGAGCAGATTATTCTCTCGCGAAATCTTTCCGTCCCATAAGTCTCACATCGTTTTTGTTAAAAACCTTGGAGAGACTATGCGACTACCAAATAAGGGATGGGGTGTTAAGGGCCAAACCATTACACCCCAACCAACATTCATATGTTCCAGGGAAATCGACCGAGTCCGCTCTACACGAGGTGGTGGGGCGGATTGAGGGAGTACTGGAGCACAAACTATACTCCTTAGGAGTATTCATCGACATCGAGGGGGCTTTTGACAAGACCACCTTTGATAGCGTCGGGCGAGCACTTCAGAACCGCGATGTCTCAGGAACAGTACGTGACTGGATTCAGCGGGTGCTGGACTGCAGAACCGTACAGATTAGTGTAGCGGACGCAACTACTCGAGGAGTGGTTAAGAAGGGCTGTCCTCAGGGGGTAGTTCTCTCCCCATTGCTATGGGACATAGTAGTGGACGACCTTCTATGCACACTCAACGAGGCGGGATTCTACACTATCGGATACGCAGATGACCTGGTCATACTGCTTACTGGTAAGTACGAAAATGTACTATGCGATCTTATGCAGACAGCACTCTGCCTGGTACAAAAATGGTGTAAGAAGGAGGCTCTGGCTGTGAATCCACAAAAGATAGAGCTAGTCCTCTTCACGAACAGAAAGAAGATGGGACAGCTAAGGCTGCCCTCCCTTAACGGCGTCAAGCTGAAACTCTCGCAGGATGTGAAGTACCTGGGCGTTATGTTGGATCATAAGCTGTCTTGGAAAAAGCACCTGGAAAGCAAAATAGACAAAGCTAGCGTCGCCCTGTGGCAGTGTAGGAGAGCGGTGGGAAGGTCCTGGGGCTTAGCAACCAGGATTACCATCTGGCTCTACACGGCCGTCATCAGACCGATGCTGAGCTACGGAGCAATTGTCTGGTGGCAAAGAGTCAGACAAAAAACAACGATGACACGTCTCGGACGCATCCAACGGATGGCATGTGTCGCTGTGACGGGCGCCATGAGAACCACCCCGACCGCAGCTCTGGAGGCTATCCTGTGTCTGCCTCCCATCGATCTCTTCGTGGAGGGCATGGCACTTGCCTCCGCTCGTAGGCTGCGGGAAGGTAACCTTTGGAAAGCTGGGAAATCAGAACGCGGGCACGCCCGCATCTTGAGCGAGGGACTCCACAGAATACCTCTCCTGGGTGCGGGATCGGACCGTATCTGTCCTCAATATGCTTTCGAAAAATCCTATGCAGTGCATATGGATACAGAAGAACATCCGAAGTTTGAGATTTCAATCTTGGACGGATGGATCAAAAACGAAAGCAGGCTCTGGAGCGGGAGTTCACATCCCCGAAATGAACTGCAATCTCAGCGCAACCCTAGGGAAATGTTCCAGTATTTTCCAGACGGAGGTTGCGGCCATTCTTAGGGGTGCCACAGAAATCACTGGGCGCAATGTCAGTGAAAAAACGATGTGCTTCTTCAGCGACAGTCGAGCAGCTCTGCGGGCTCTGGCCAGTGGCAGGATTACCTCTCAAGTGGTACATGACTGCCATCTGGCACTGTCGAGAATAGCACTAAACAATGTCGTTGAGCTAAGATGGGTTCGAGGACATAACGGTAATGAGGGGAATGAGAGGGCCGACGAGCTGGCTCGACCGGGTACAACGGGAACACCGGATGGAACCGAACCGCCCATCCGACCGGCCAACCGCTACCTCTCAAACCTGATCAAAACTGACACCCATTCTAGACACTGTGCTAGATGGGAAACGGCAACAGGCTGCAGACAAAGCAAGATTCTTATCAAAAATCCTTGCTTTAAAAGAGCCAAGTTTTGTCTGCCTTTGTCAAGGGACAGACTCCGCCTTTTGGTGGGCATCTGGACCGGTCACTGCAGGCTAAATAAACACCTCCACGTGATGGGGGTGGTCAACGACCCAACGTGCAGGGGGTGTTTAGAGGAGGACGAGACTCTCGAACATATCCTACGGGAATGTCCGGCTCTCGCCTCGACCAGAAAGTCCATACTGGGGGAGACATGGCCCAGCTGGGCCAACTTGAGGTGTACCTCGCCTGGAACCATCCTAGCTTTTTTCGACATGTCGGATGGCTGGATGAGAGACAGGAATGAGGGACGCGAGGGGGTGACACAATGGGCCCGCGGTGTGGTCTAAGTGTCGGTGAGGGGAACAAATTCCCTCACACCCCTCAACACCTAATCTAATCTAATCTATCCCTTTGTAATTGAATGACGTCCTCTAGATTTTCACCGCCCGTCAACAAATCGTCCATGTAAAAATCCGTTCTGATGACACGGCTCGCTTCTGGTTTTGCATTTTCGTTTTCTTCCGCTAACCGCAACAAACACCGGGTCGCGATAAAAGTGGCCGGTTTGGTTCCGTACGTCAATGTTTTTAAACGGGACGTTTGCAAGGGTTCATTTTGATCATCCCGCCACAACAGCCGCTGAAAGTCGGATTGCTCAGGGTTAATATTGATTTGCCGATACATCTTTGTAATATCGGCGTTCAACACGTACCGAAACGTGCGAAAACGAATCAAAATCGAGAAGAGGTCTTGTTGAACGATCGGACCCGCGAGTAAGTTGTGATTCAGATTTTTCCCGTTAGACGATTTCGCGGAGGCGTCAAAGACTACCCGCCACTTTATTGTTATACTCCCGCTTAATGATACACATGCGTTTCTGATGTTAATTTCGTTGGGTGGTACTGGTTCCATGTGTCCCAGTAGCTGATACTCTTTAATGAATTCGGTATATTCAGATTTGAGACCGGGGTTTTTGGCTAATTTGTTTTCAAGGGAAGTGAACCTGGTGGCCATTTCCCTAGAAAAACACAGGTCTATACCGCCCGTGTTAGTGGGTAATTCGGTCATAAACCCACCGTCTTCGTTTCTTTGAATTGTCTTCCGGAAATGCGTTTCGCATAAATTATCCTCGAGGAACCGTTGATGATTGCTGTGGTTGATAATTGGGTTTGCAACTTCCTCAATCTCTCCCTAGTAAAAAAGTGGCTTGGTTGTAAAAATTGACCGTTTAGGTCACGTCCGGCTTCGCCCGTCGAGATGATCTCCCAAAAATGCTGGGCACCGATTAGCATATCAATTGGACCGGGCGTCGCGATTTGGGTTCTGCTAATAATTGTACGTTCCTAGGAATTTTTATTTGGTTTAGATTTATTACACCGTTTGGAAAATCTTGCGTTATTGTGGGAACAGTTAGGGTACAAATTGCAGTTCACCGAAGGTTCAGTTAAACTGTCGTTCAGAAATAATCGTGGTTCAGAGGAAAATGGGTTGTACAAACTCTTGTTTAAGAGAACCTCGTTCAGAATAATTTTTTTGCGTTGGCTATTCTGTTTTGTGACATTCCCGCTTAAATTTCTGTCATTTAAGTGTCATTCAGTGCATTAAGTGTTTTTCAGCGCACAGATTAATTCAGGTGTTACTGTTATTCAGAGAAAATACAGACTTTTCTGTTATTTGTTCTTCTGTCGTGTGTCACGTTGTGTGTGGTGCTCATCAATAATGGCGACAAAAGGATCGCGTTCAGCCAACTTCAGTGCCCAAGAAGAGAGTGTCTTGCTGTCTCTTGTAAAGGCACGTCGCCATGAAATTGAGTGCAAACGGACGGATACCAATGCAAACAAGTTAAGGGTGCGTAATTAATGTGGCGCCATCATCCAACTTACGGCGAATTGCAGAAATGCATCTTGGGTAGTTAGGCTATCAAATTAAAGAGGTAGCCACTGTAGCGTCGAAATCATCGAAATATCACAAATTTGTGTACGGGGGAGCATGGCAATAGTGGGGGAACTTCGTGACTGCAAATACGAGAGACGAGAACCGAATTAAGTCTGCTGTAAAATTGGAAAGATTCTCCCGTCGACCTTTTAAAATCTAGAAAAGGACTTTTCTTGCAAAAAGTTCTAAGTAGTTTACAAATTATTATTAAATAAATAACACCTAATACATTTATACATGATAAATTTTTATTTTATTATAATTCGATAATAAATATTATCCAAGTGAATTACACCACTGTTTATTTGCGAGAAGAAGCGCGTTTAGCGCGAGTGAAATAAACAGGTTTAATTTAGGTGTTTTATACATAATCTAATTCAATTTTGCTTAAATTGTTACACTGGAACATTCGACTCGAGACGCAGATCGGCACTTTTCCCATAAAAAATTGATATTCACATATGCACGTGCTGGCGGCACATTACTAAGAACTTGAAAAAAATAATGATTTTAGCATATTAGTTCCTTCTTTATTAGTTGTTTGTGTGGCTGTGTGCCGATCAGTCCAATATGGGAAAACGTAATATAACGCCTCAGAATCAATAACACAAGAGCCCAGGGGGCGCCCTAAGGCCCCATATTCATGTTTTAATAGTTATTCTGCTATTCGGGGCGGAGACAAATCGAACAAATCAAAGATCATAAAAATAGGTCCAGCCCAAGGGGGCCCCCTGGGCCCCCATTTAAATGTGAAAAATGCTTTACGACCAATATTTGGTAGGTATGAGAATAATGGGTAAACTATTTTTCAGATGGATATGGGAGCCCAGGGGGGCCCCTTGGGATGGACCGATTTTTATGATATTTGATATGTTACATTTGTCTCCGCCCCGAATAGCAGAATAACTATTAAAACATGGACATGGGGGCGCAGCACACCCCCCCCTTGGTTTATAACTCAAGAAGAGGTTTTATATTTGATTTGTTGGATTTGTCTCCGTCCCGAATAGTAGAATAACTATTAAAACATGGATATGGGGGCACAAAGCCCCCATATTGATTCTGAGGCCTTACAAAGTTTGCCGGGTCAGCTAGTATATTATATATTAGAAAATATGGCAACAAAATATGTAATTAAAAAAAATGTAATTAGTCCATTTGTTTAAAATAATTGTTTAATTTTTTATCTAATTATTAATTAAAATTTAAATATATCTAAGTCGAACTTTAATGAGCGTAAAATTACAAATGGAACATGTTTCGGCAGAACACTACTGCCATCATCAGCCCTTAAAGAATTTTTAAAACGATATTTGCCTGTCTAGGCTAGAAAATGGAAACTAGGGATTTTTCAATGCAAGCTTTTATGTTTGTTGGATTTGTCTTTGGCATGTGGAGCTCTTGAGACAGGGGGGCCCAAGGGGGCTCTTTGAGTCACGAGGGCCCCCATGTGTTATAAGGGCCCATTTAGATTTGTTGGGGCCCCTGCAACATGGGGGCCCAAGAGGGACACGAGGGCCCCTATGCGTTATGAGGGTCCCTTTAGACTTGTGGGGGCCCCTGTGATAGTGGGGCCCAAGGGGCTTTTTGAGACACGGGAGCCCCCATGAGGCATGAGGCTCCCCTACAAAAGTGAAAAATGAAAATCTTTTGTCGGCCGAAAAAGTTTCGTTTATCACACGCCCCGAAACTGTTTTGCAAGTGCTTGTACTTGCAAAATGTTTCTGGCCTTGTAATAAAATATACTATTTCCAATCGTCCAAATCGGCTTGAAAACGATATTCGCCTGCCTAGACTAGAAAATGGAAACTAAGGATTTATCATTGCAAACTTTTATGTTCGTTGTATTTGTCTCCGCCCCGAATAGCAGAATAACTACTATTAAAATATCGGAAAAATTACAGGGGGACCCCTTGGTATAGGACAACGACAATAACAAAGTCCCTTGAACAGGGGGCCCTTTAAGACATGTTTTTTTTTCGACATGTGGAGCCCTTGAAACAGGGGGGGGCAAGGGGGCTCTTTGAGACACGTGGGCCCCCATGAGGCATGAGGCCCCCCTACAAAAGTGAACAATGAAAATCTTTTGTCGGCCGAAAAAGTTTCGTTTATCACACGGCCCGAAACTGTTTTGCAAGTGCTTGCACTTGTGAAATCTCGGCTAGGTCTCGCTTCCACAAACTGTGCTCGCACTTGCAAAATGACATTTTCTGGCCTTGTAATAAAATATACTACATATTTTATTTCAAACGGCCGGTTTCAAAATTTCCCCCTCTTTAAGAATCCGTTTTTTTATTTTTTTACCATTGATAGTTTTCGAGTTATTTGTAAAAAAAACCCTTTTCTGGGATTCTTTAATTGTTAACAATTTTTGCAATTGTTAGTGTGCGGGTTTGAAACTTTTGCACATTTTTCTAGAGATTATTACGAATCCAATGAGCTATCACACGTATCTTAACTCGCAGAAACAAGACGGTTTTTAATTTCTGAACCAGACTACAAGATAATTCGATAATGTGAATTATTGTTGTTGACATCAGCCGTTGGCTCCGTTGGCATAGAGGAACTCTACGTTGGCTTGTTGTTGGGCGGCCTCTATCAGAGACTTGCTAAACTAAACCTCTACGCTAACCCCGATTTTTGCCCGATCTTGGCAACCAGACAATCTCAATTATTTTTACAGGAAATTGGCAAAACGTGAAATAAAAAGTGGCTAAAACTACATAGATTGAAAGACAAAGGTATTATGCACTGCTCAAAAGTATTTTTTTTTCTAGATTGATCAGCTAATACTCTGTTTAAACTACGTTGAAATGTGTTTGACTTTACCCCTAAATACGTGATGTTCATTAATTTTTTTCCTTATGCACGACGCTCTAATTTGAAGAACTGAGTAAATTGGGCTATTTGGTGAGCTTTGTTTTAAGTTGTGTAAAAATCTCAACTCGATTGCTTTCTTGTGATCCGTGTTTTCCTCTAACAAAAACAGCATGTTTTCGTTGTAAGAATGGTTGCCTGAATCGATTTCATTCGCCCCCTTAAAAATAATGGCGTGGGTGAAACTGGCCGATCAGTTTAATAGCATTTGCAGGGAGCCACATAGGTCGCACATTGTCCTAAAAAATTAATTCGAAAACATTAAAAAAAGGTCAAAACAGAAGTTTGCTGACCACAAAACGTACATAAAGAAGACGGGTGGTGGACCGTCCCAAGACATCGTGGTTAACAAAACCGATACCGTGAACCACGAAATACTAGGGACGCAATTAACTGGACTGCAGTCAGAATTTGATGATGATGCTGCTGCAGGTAATGTAAAATCCCTCATTTGGCAATAAAAAAATAATTTTTTATCTCCATTCTTGTTACAGAAACATTCGTTTTAACAGTAGATGCAGTAGAGCCAGATATAACTACTGGTCGAATGACCCCTCCTGCTTCTACGTCTAGGGAAGATATGCCTGGAACATCTCAAGAAGCTGGGTCATCCGAAAACTTTAATTGGGCAAATTATACTCCAGATAAACTAAAGCAACCAGTGTCAACTCCACTGCAATCAAACACAGGTTAGTTTCACAAATTTAATGAAGTCATTTCACATTAATTTTGCAAAATGTTTCAGGAAGACGACAGAAAGAAAATCTCGGTCGCAAGCTGGAAGAGTGGGGTGCTGCAAAACTAAAGTTTGCAGAATTGCAAAAACAGTTCTTTTTAGAAGAGCATCAACTAAAGATGAAATTAATGCAGGAAAAGCATGACCAGGACCTCGAGCTTCAAAAGAAGGAGTCAGAAGCTCGATTGAAGGTTATCGAGTTAGAATTTAATTTAAAAAAATATATATAATTTGTAATATATTTATTAGAAGTTTAGAAGCTTTAGAAAATGCGTTTTATTTACATTCTGTAGCTTATAACAATTTAGTGATTTTCTACGAGATTTGCAAAATACTGCGTTATTAATGCATATCGAACTCTATTGTTTGGACCACCGGCGTAATTTTGGTGCACATTTACGTTATTGTTTATATTATTTGTAAAGTCTATGGCAGCTTGAATTTGTTCATTGACTTCTGGTGGTACAACGTCGCCTCTACGACAGGCAATATTATGCAAAACTGCAGTGCCAACTACAATTCCTTCAACTTTTTCTGGCTTCAGCCGAATCCCCAAAGCTAGAATAGGGAACCGTCGTTTCCATATTCCAAAAACCCTTTCAATTGGGTTTCTTGTCCTAATTTGCGTCTCATTGAACAGGTTTTCAGCAGGAGTTTGTGGATTTAAGAGAGGCGTTATTAGATAACGCTTTATCGCATATCCACTATCCCCAACCAGAATGCTCTCATTGAATTGTCCATTTTCAAACTGATTTATAACTCGACTATTCCTAAAAATGTTTGAATCATGT
Organism: Diaperis boleti; assembly: GCA_963583935.1. NCBI lineage: Eukaryota > Metazoa > Arthropoda > Insecta > Coleoptera > Tenebrionidae > Diaperis > Diaperis boleti. Next base: position 15,676,145 of record OY757242.1, read on the forward strand.
GAAGCACCAGGCCAACGACAAACAACATTTTGAATTTCCCTACAAATAACCTGCACATTAAATGAGAAAAAGCCTTTTCTGTTTCGGTATGTTTCTGCTAGGGGACCACCAGGTGATTGGATTCGAATGTGTGTACAATCGACAGCCCCAATACATCTAGGAAATCTGCTGATATTGTAAAATCCTTGGTTAACAACATTCATCTCATCTTCATTATTTGTCATTTTTATAAATTGATTGCTCAATCTGGCAATTGCCCTTGTCACTTTCCAAATCAATCTACTTGCAGTGGATTTATCGATTCCACCAAAATCACCCAAAACTTGCAGAAAACATCCAGTTGCAAAAAAACGTAAAGTTAAACAAACCATGTCAGTAGGTGTAAGAGCATGATTCCTAAAATACAAAAAATATATTACCCACATTCATAAATATTGAAAACATCTCTCAGGCAGTACCTCTCTGTATTAGATGAAATTTCATCTGATATTTCTTCCACAATAAACTGGACTACATCTAAATCTCGCTCTAAATTCTGTCCCATTCCATTTTGTAAAATGATTTGCACGCATCCTATATATCTGTAGTGGAAACAAATTTAATATTATAAAAATGAAAAATTTATAAAATAAATGTTTTCAATCTGATTTACCTGCGGTGCTCGAGGTACATGATCAATGAACTCCAGAAAGTCTTCGTCGTCAGTTAATTCCCCCAAAAGTAGATTCATAGTTCAAAATTACACAATTCAGGTTATGTTAACTAAAATAATACACTGAACCACTGTTGAACGGGCAAGAACTTGCCGTTCAACTGATTCTAAAGTTAAACTACAGTTCTAGAATAATCGTGACATGTACAACGGATTTCCAACCTAGAACTTCCGTTCACGTTGAACTGGAGTTCATCTAACATTGTACAACCGACGCGACGAAACGGAAATTCTCGCGGAATTACTAACGTATTACCGATTCCGCCGACTATTACGTTACTTTTTTCCGAAGGAATCCCGAGTTTGTTCAACATTGATTGCGTGATGAAGTTTCATTGGGACCCTTGGTCCAGAAGAACTCTACATTGTTGCAAATCGACATTCTGAACCATGGTCTTTTAGGCAATTTTGGCATAATCCTATAGCTTTAGTTTTCCGCACGCGGTCGGCGATTGATAAATCTAAAAATTTCTCGCATTGATATATCGAGTGCCCCTGCAAATCGCAAAACGAGCAATTGGTTTGTTTTGTGTTTGTTGCCAAGTGCTTCTGGGTCTTTTGTGCGTAATGAGGTTTGAAATATTGTTTTTCGTTCGAATTTGTTTTGTTATTATAACTACCGCTTGATTTGCTGTAATCTGATTGAATTACTTCCAAACTCTGGCAGCGACTCTCCAAGAACTGGGTGAATTGTATTGAAATAATCTGTCCCGAACGCGGCGGCTTGTGCCTCGTGTTGTTTTACTAACTCGGCGTATTTTGCATCGTATGGATTGAGTTTGGTTAAGATCGCGATTTGTAATAAGTTAATATCATCGTTGCTTTTAAATGATTTCAGAAATGTCGTTACCGTGACTAGTCGTTATTTAATGTATTCGCGCGCGTTTGTAAGTTGGTTTATGTCGGCCATTTTGCCTATTTAATAATTTAAAAGTGGCGTGAGGAGATGTACACAATTCTGGATTCGCGAGATCCTGTGAATGAATGAAACGGACTGACCTGACGATTGTTTGTGGAGTTGATGTCCGGATCTTCATGAATGGTGTGGATTGAATGAATGACGTGCTCGTCACCTTCTCATAGGACCACTTAGTAGCGTGTGAGATGCTGCCCGAGATGATACGGTGAATCACAAACGCTGCTTGCCACGTTGCAATGAGTTCTGCGTTGCACTGGTTTTTGATAGCACTAGTTTCTGATTGCACTGGTTTCTGATACGGCTCGAAAGACCAAATGTAAAGTACGATTTTACGCTGTTTGATTTTTACTCGCTGATGTAAAGTACGACTTTACGGTGTTTGATTTTGAGAACCACGGGTTTCGAATGGGTGCTTGTCTGGTTTCACTGATTTTATTTAACAAACAACATTTTACAACTATGGTAACAACTATCTCGTTTGAGCGCAGTTTTGCTTCTTCTGCAAACCTAGTTCACCCAACTTTCAGAAAAGAAAGGTCCCCAATTGAACCTCAAGTGGGGGTGAGTTGCAGCTGGTGCGGGTTTTGGAGAGAGGACCGAACAATGTGTATTAATATTGTTTGTCATTCATTTGATGGGCAAGACGACCAGTCCTGCGCAGGGTGTTTTGTACTTCAAGTATACCTATGCAGGAGGTAGACGGTACTGGTTAGAGGGGCTGTCTGGGTCTGCACTTGCTCATCTGGATACCAGTCTTGCGCGGGGCACTTCGTCTTTTCAAATCTATTCAAATTTGTTGACAACCAAAAGGGCGTTCAAATTGTAACTCATCATTGCAAACATGTTTTAATTTATGTATAAAAATTAAAAGAGGGTCATTTATCGTAGAGTTCGGTTTGTTAATGAAATAGAATTCGTCGGAAGAAAAGGAAACACTTTTCTACACTTGCAATTTGGGAACTCTGTCGTTAATAATTGAAATTAATGTTTGTCATGAATTATCCAAATTAATCTAAATTAATATTGTATGAATTGCTATTGTAGGAGTGTTACTAGATAAATGTCCAAATAGTCAATTATTAATCAAAAGTTCGACCATAAGACCTTTAAACAAATATACTAAATTTGTGTTGTTACTCTACGCTCTGCCTCCAACGCTGCGCACCGTGCATTCAAAGAACCTGATTCTGGCGGGAAGAGTTTAAGCTCATCACAATATAATTCAACAATTTAGGTGAACAATGAGAGTGAGGTTATAACGTTATCATTAACGTTAACATTTGCGCTGTGTTGTCGCGTTGTAATGCTCTTTTCCTTATCGATTTCTAAGACCTACAATTTGCGTCCTTTCTTGTGATTATATTTTCTTTATTACCTTAATGTAATTGATTACCACCCATTTGAAATTGTTGCTAAGTATCGATAAGTTAGACACGATCAGAGGTCAACTCCACCGAAGCTATTACATTACTATTTTATGCTATTACACCAACACAGTGCAGATACATACATTACCGTTTGACCCTCAAACTTATTCAAGCAATCATTATAACAGTTTTAGCCCTAGTTTTTAAATTATTTATTTAAAATACAATTCTAGATTCTATTTTCAATTCTACGTCTAATAGTGATAAAACACCTTCATCTAATTTAAATTCAATCAGATAATGTGGTGGATAAGTCTCACAATTATTGCATTACTTTTTAGTTACATTTACACCCTATTGTCTCGGGGAATCACAAAAAGTTCCACATGCCTCGTAGGTAAAACGGCGATAATAACCGGAGCCAATGCAGGTAAGCTACAAATTTTAATTAAGCATAGTAATCTTACAAAATACTAGGTATCGGCTATCAAACAGCTCTCAATTTAGCATCTAGAGGCTGCAAAGTAATAATGGCAGACGTTGCAAACATGGAAGAATCAAAAAGGAACATAATAAAATACAGCAACAATTCTAATATCGTTACAAAATATCTTGACTTGTCTTCACTGAAGGCAGTTAGAGAATTTGCCGCGGACATCAACGCCACTACTGACAGACTGGACGTTTTGATTAATCATGCTGGAATACCTTTTTCCGAAAACAACAGAACTCCTGATGATCTCCACCCTGTTATGCAGATTAACTACTTCGGACACTTCCTGCTCACGCACTTGCTTATGGGTATTACGTTAATTCCAATGACATTTGTAACATAACTCTTGTAGATCTTCTTAAGAAATCAGCACCCAGCAGAATAGTGTCGACTAGCTCATGTATGGCCTTCTTTCATAACCTCTCTCTGGAAAATTTAAACTTCGATGGGACCCAGAAAACCAACTGGCAGAAATTTATCGCTTACAATAATTCGAAGCTTGCGATTTTAATAATGGCGGATAGACTGGCAGAGAAACTAAAAGGATCCGGCGTAACATCGAATTCGGTCCATCCAGGAGTTGTAGGGACAAACAGCGTTACTGATCTGTGTTCTTTTGTTGACAAAACACCTTTCACACTTTTTATCCGATTTTATTTTAAAATCTATTCCAAGGTTTGAATTTTAATTTCGTTCGGGTTTTTGTAAAGTGATTTACTTATAGGATCCCTGGCAAGGTTCGCAAGCCCTAGTACACGCTGCTATTTCCAAGAAGTTAGAAAATATTTCTGGACAGTACTTCTGGGATTGTAAACCATTTTTCAAACCTTCGGCTGCATCTAACAAAGAGTTTTGTAAAAGTGTTTGGGAAGCGTCAGAAAGATGGGTTGAGTTAAGAGAGCACGAGAAATTGTAACAAATAAATGACATTCTCACTGTTCTTTGACCTTATTTTCACCACGAGTACTACTTCGCCGTTGAAGTACGGAACCTGTAATACTTCAAGAAAAAATACGGTTTGCCTACCCGACTTGCTGTAGACGGCAGCGCTGATCCAGAGGTGGGGATATCGGCCCTTTACTTTCTGACCGTTGAACCATCAACAACTCACTGCAGCTAGATAATATTAATTTTTTTAATTTATGAAAAATATCATTTTGTTTAAAGTTAAGGGTGTCCATTTTAAAAATCAATATTTCACTTTGCGAAACTGCGAGGGGTTGAAAACAGCTTTAAAGAACCCACGGCCCACGTGTTTAAATCACCGGAAATACAGGTAACCTCTTTATATTTATATTTCTGCCAAATCTATCGTAAATACCCGTAACTGTAATTTATAAACTTTGGTCTTGTTCCGATATGAAGTTCTCAGCTAAATCATTCATAGGAATAAACAAGTCGTAAAATAAATAAAAAGATGTTGGCCACGTTTACGACATGACGCCACGAGAACACATGGTTGCAATGTTTTAGCTGAAAATTCATATATATGAAAAGAAAAATATTCGTTTCCAAATTACATTCACTGGCATAATAAATTTGGCAGAAACATACATTAAAAGAGGTTACCTATGTTTCCGGTGACAAAAACACGTGACACGTAGTTTTTTAAATCTGTTTCAACCGCTCACAGTAAAAAGTACGACCCTCTTTCTTTCACCCGATATCCCCTCTGGATCGGCGCTCCCAACCAAGCCATAGGTCGGGTAAGTAATCCAAATTTCTCCTTCGTAAATTACAGGTTCCGTACTTTAATGGCGAATTAGAACATGGTCAAATATGGGATTTATTGTAGACACTGTATCCCAGTAAAGTAATTGGTCTCTAACAAACTTTACGTCATATCACCTTCTTGGTTTCTACGTGCAGAACATTTCAGTTTGTTATAGAACTTGTGACGCTTACTTCGGAAGGGTTGCCTCAAACGCCACTTTTTTTTACGTGGTATGCTCCATGGGACCGCGGGTATCTACACCGGAGTATTATATTTACACTACATACAATTGTTTACCCGGATATTACACTATATACAAGGTTATCGATTCTCTCAGTTATTCACATTACGTCCGTCCGTTTCCGCAGGAATTCACGTGATCGTCTTCTCGGTTAAGGCAGCGTCCGGTGTGGTTAGGATCCAGGGTGGTACACACCCCCTGTCAACCTTCCTTCCGTGCGACCATTGGGCGTCGGGACGCTTTAGTTACGAGGGCTGGTGGCGGCTAGACAATGGGGAGGGTACCGGGAAGCGAGGTGGGGAGCTCCTATCTTACTTGCTCCTTCTCGTTCCGGGGTGGGTCGGTGCACTGGTTCACTTCTGCGTCTCCTTCCGGGGCTGGTCACTTCCACTTCCAGGACTACCTCCAGAGTTTCAGAACAAATTATCAACCGCCACTTGTCACAACATTTAAAAAAAAGGATATGTATTCACTTGTATCCCTAAGTGTCTGCAAGCAGTACATCAACTCCTTCCTGTTGATTATTAATAGAAACTTGTTTACATGTTAAGTTTCTTCACGGATGAGGCCTGGTTTCATTTGGACGGTGAAGTGAATTTCAAAGAGCCCACAAATACCTTGAAGTCAATGGAGCACATTTTGATTATTTGTTATGTTACTTACCAAAATTTATTTTTTGCACGATTGGTAATAACATTGGTAATACCACTCCCATTTGAATTTCTAGCTTGAATGAATGCACTGTCCTGCTCCGTCGTTTATTCCCTCCTTATACCCCTCCTGGCGTTCTCGATTCTTTCTATTCCGGGAATAATGTGATCATCCTTTCGGCGCGATCGATCATTCCCGAAGAATGAGATCATCCTCTTTGTACGAGCGTCGTATAGTATGAGATCACCGCGACAGAATCTTCTAGGCTCATGAGAGCATTTTATGTAAACAATTATTCCCAGACGTTCTCATGGCCTGTGGACTGTTCTAGATTAATCACGTTACCATACGTGGTGACATCATCATGACATCATCCGCTTCCGGTGCCGTCGCGCCGTCGTATCAATATATTATTTGGCACCGTCCCAAATCTAACTCGATGGGCTGGGTCAATTGTTTTTTTTTTTCAAATCTTAATAAGCGCCACCAGCTTTTATAGCAGAATGATTAGAAATGTTGTTGAAAAAAAAAACATATTTCTAAGTTGACAGTTAACAGTATATCAACACAACATGTATTTGCTACTGATAAAACTAATTAGACGACAAAAGATGGCTTATCTGGTCTTGAGAACGTTGGTTGGTGCGATGGGGGTGTCTTCCAGGGTGAGACGACAACGAACGAACAGGCACCACACCCTAGATCCGCATTTTTGGTGACAATTTTATTGTCCACCCCAAGGCAGGACCCTAAGATGAAGAGAATCCCCTTAAGCAACCCCATCAACAATTAAAACGCCCTTACCTCTGGTCTGAGGGACGTTGAGTTGAGAACCACAAACGGGCGACAAATGTTCGGTGATTATCTTAATCTCCGAGGGAAAGTGACTTCGCCAGTCTACCCACAAACCCACAACGTTAACTTAACCACCGAACCAGAAAGATCTTGTCTGACGGAAATCTCCACCGGAAACAACTTTTTCGACAAATTCCCATCACGCTGAAACATCACCGCGCATGCCTGGTATTTTAGGCCGATTTTAGGTTATGTTACGTTAGTTAGGTTATGGACGATGTAAACAAGAGAATTTCGTCAAGATTTACCGACAGAACACAAAGAAATTATGAAAGGCGGGTATCACCCAGTCGATATTCCATTAGTTTAGTTCCTTACGTTCTAGGCAGTGAGAAAAGTATCGAATAACGTTCAGGAACGGACAAATCCAAACAAGGTAACACCGGCAGAACTAAGAATGGAGAAGAAAGATAATAAGAAAGAAGTGGTTCATACCCAAAACAAGTAACCGAACAAGAAAAAAAAGTAAAGAAATACGTAATGTTATACAAAAGACAAAAATTATCTTGACAGTTATAAACCTTATTTCCTTAGTTTATTTTTTCGTTTGTTATAACAACTGTTTTTCATCAGATTAAAGTGTGAACTGTCGAATAATTAAATTAAAAGTGAGGTTAGATACAGGTTCAGATGTCACATTAATAATTGTCAAATTCATGGTAATATCCGTCCAGGATTGTTTCAAATTCAGACTTTCTATGGAAATATTGACCAGAAGGAGCTCCCCGTGATTCCGACCTTCACGAGGTTTCTTGCTGGTCAGGTCATGTTCGTACATCATAGCCACTCCTGAAAACCATGAGGTCAGATTTCAGATTGGAGACGAACGAGACCTTGATGCCTTCCATGCACCCAATCACCAAAACGACGAGCTTGATTGAGAAACTTGAGTACAGCCTCCAAAGTTCAAAAAGCAGGTCTTGATATTTTGTCCGCTTTTCCTCCTCCTTGACGCAGACGTTATTTTCAACAAAAGCCGAAAATTCAATAACAAACATCTACTTGGTGGAGTGGTCCAATAGAACCACTGTAGGCCTGACGGTCACGTGAACTAGAAGTTCCAATAGATTCGACACCTTTCGTTCTACACAACGGACTCAATATCGTTCGGGACATAAGGCTGCACTGGTGTCTGGTCTATCGCATAATGGTGTCTTAAATGAAAGACTTGAAATGTCTTGAAGCGACTTGTAGAAAGATGAAGCGATTTGAAGAAACTTGAAACGACTGGAAAGGACTTCAAATGTTTTGAAACGACTTGAAAAACTTGAAGCGAATTGAAAAGATTTGAAATGTCTTGAAGCGACGTGTGTTTAATTTAACAAGAGATTAATGATACAATTGAATTACAGAGGGGTACATTCCAGGCTTCGGATGTTGTACCTTGAATAATGGATTCGTTGTTTTTGTGATTGTCCCATTGAACACCAGTGCCAAAAATGCAATGTGCCATAAACTTCTTGATTTGTTGTTGAACGACCTAACTCGGACCGTGTTCGCCTCAGGAGTTTTTGATGCTGGTTGTCTTTATTCTGGATTTTCATTTCCCCGGGGTAGTGGAATTAAGTCGTGTATGCTTCTTTTTACAATTACTCCTCCTGGACGCTGTAATGTGAACACTCGTACAGTTTTGTCCGCGCCTGGAAGGACTTCTTTGACCTTTGCTAAATCTCCTTCTACCAAATTTTCTTTCTCTATTTTCCATTTGTGTCGTTCTTGAAGAGAACCTAAATATTCTGTGGCCCATATGTTCCAAAAATCGTTTTTCATTTTTTGCACCAATTTCCAACGTTGGAATATACTTTCTTCGCAGTCCATTACTATGTCATTTGACGGACGAATTAATGGAGTTAATCCTGTGACATCATTTACGTCATCTGTTAGAGAACACAACGGTCGAGAATTGAGGCATACTTCTATTTCTTTAACTAATGTTGTCAATTCCTCCTAAGTGAGTGTCGCATTCCCAATGATTTTTTTGAAATGATACTTTATGGATTTGACTCCAACTTCCCACATTCCCCCAAAATGCGATGGTGCAGCTGGGATGAAATGCCACACAACATAAAAAAAGGATATTAACTTGTATCCCTATCGCCTGCAAGCAGTACATCAATTCCTTCCTGTTGATTATCCTGTACGTGTCCAACACTGTGATTGGTTTATTAACACTTTTAATGGGAACTTGTTTACATGTTAAGGTTCTTCATCTGATCTTGAAGCCTTGGTCCGAATGAATCCTCAAATGTTCTCGAAGGAACGTAAAGAATTCCTAACAGGTACCACACCCTACGAGGTAGTCCCAATTCAGATCCGCTTTTTTTGGTAACAATTTTATCGTCCACCCCAAGCCAGAACCCTAAGATGAAGACAATCCCCATCAACAATTAAAAGGCCCTTACCTTTGGCCTGAGGGACGTTGAGCTTTCCGAAGAACACAAGACGTGGTCGAGAACAAAAAACAGGCGACAAATGTTCGGTGATTATCTTAATCTCCGAAGGAAAGTGACTTCGCCAATATACCCACAAATCTTCGACGAAACGAAGCAGTTATTTTCCGTAAACGGATGTCTGGATCCCCTCCGGATAAATTTCATTTATGCCACAACGTTAAGTTATCTACCGAACCAGAAAGATCTGACGGAAACCTACACCGGAAACCATTTTTTTTAAAATTCCCAACACTCCGAAACATTACCGCGTATGCCTGGAAATTTGCCACCCTCTCTATTTTAATTATTATTAGTCAAGAAAATTAGTAAAGGTCAAATAAAGCAGCTTTAAATTTTTTTATTAATTAAAAATGTACTTTTCGTGGTTTTTTCATCGCAAAATCTTTTATACAATTGTCAGTATAGAAAGCGTCAGGGAAATAGTGATATATAACAAATAAACGAGTGCAAAATAAAAAACCTGCCGTAAATTTCATGGCTTCTCTCATTCTCCTTTCGAGTTCGTTCATTCATGTTTTTCTTTCTCTCTTTCACTATGTTGTGGCGCACTTCTGTACTTTATATGTGTTGGTGATCTGATTCCACTTTGTTTCCCACTTCGAATCTTCTTACTTCATAACATCCATGTTGATTGACTATTGCGTAATCAATCACTGATTCTCCTCTCGGCCCCACGTACATAAATTCCCTTGTATCCTCTTTCCAGTTCCCGTTCAGTATCCTCTCCGTTCTATAAATTCGATCATTTTTCTTCCTTCTTTATTTTCTGTCTTGTCCTTCGATGTTCTTCTCGCATCTTCTGTCTCATAATTCCGTCTTCCTAATTTTGTCCCACTTCTCGCATTAAAGCCGCCCCTAATTATTACAATTCTTTTTTCTCTCACTTATGGTCTGTTCTAACATTTGTTTTGTTTTGCTGTTCTCTTTACTGTATACTGTGATTATTTTAACTTTTTTTGTTAATAGTTTTAGATTTCTTTCGGTTATTCCAGTTCTCTATAGTTCTTGTTTTGTTTTTATTTCGTCCTCAATTTCTTTCCTTACTCCTGTGATGATGCCTTCTTGCGCTCGTCTTCTCTTGTTTTTCCTTTCTGCTGCTTGACATCTCCATACATAGTCTCCCGGCATTCTCTCTGCTATCTCCTTCCACTCTTTCATTCCAATATACCAATTTATTTATATAAATCTCTTTATTTTCTTCTGTTGTTTTCCCGTTCAATCATGTACCTTATTTCTTTTTGCATTTTGTTTGATTTGTCTTTCCCGGTTTTTTCCTTTCTCTTTTAAAAAATTTCCAATCGCTCGGTCTGATCGTTCCATTTCCTCCAATTTCCCTATACCTGCAGTTTCCTGTAACTTACCCTTACCGTGTTTCCTTCTTCCCTTACCCTCTTCGCTATCTCTCTTTTTTTTCTTGTTAAGTCGTTGTTTACAAAGATTTTCGGTCCTGTCTTATTTCTTCGTTTTTCTTTATTTCTCATGACGTTCAGCTTCTGTTCCCAACTCTCAGTTTTTGCTATTATCATCTCTTCCCCCTTTATAGCATAGGCCTCTGTTATCTTCACTTCTGTTTCCAACTCATTTTCAACCCATTTCTCGATTTCTTTTCTCATGTTTTGTCCCGTCTCTTTTAGTCTTAGCCCTGTTATTAATTTCTTCTTTTCTAGAAAGCTTTTCTCTTCTCTCCATTTTTCCTCTTTTCTTCCATCGCTTTCTTCAGTTGGTTCACTTCTCTTTTCAGCGTCTTCCATATCTTCCCTGAGCTGTCTGTTGTCGTTTTTCAGCTCTTTCACTTCTTTTCTCATCTCTCTTGTGTCTTTTTTGATTTGCTTAAGGTCCTCCATTATTTTTTTTGTCATTTCCTCCATCTTCTTCTTGCCTTCTTTCTTCCCCTGGAGATCTTTTTTTTACTTTTTTGAAAGGCTACTGGACTCTTTTTCTTATCTTCTTGAATTCCTCCTTTGTCTTCTCCCTGTCTTATACCGGTCCGCCACCTTCTACACTGTACCGTGTATTGTTGGTTGCCGGCGTTCCTTGTTGTTGACGTTACTCTTTCTTCCTCTGGGTTTTCTCCTCTACTCGCACTCTATCTCTTTCTGCCTTTTGTTTATATTGCTTTTTCTCTTCTCTGCTGTTTTCTTGACTTTTCTCTGTTTTCTTTGCTCCATTTTTCTCAATTTTCTCCTCGACACTTCTTTCCACGTTCTCTCGTGACGGTCGGTAATATAGGAATCCAAGAATACAGGAATCCATCAAACCCTTCAAGTCACCGGGCGTGGACGGAATCTTCCTGGCCCTGCTACAGTGGGGACTGTCAGAGATTTTGGACAACCTCGTGATAATTTTTCGGGCACTCGCATACGTACCGGAAATGTGGAGGGAGGTGAGAGTTGTTTTTATTCCCAAACCAGGGCGAGGAGATTATTCTCTCCATAAGTCTCACATTGTTTTTGTTAAAACACCTTGGATAGACTATGCGACTACCAAATAAGGGATGGTGTGCTAAGGGCCAAACCATTACACCCCAACATGCATATCTTCCGGGGAAATCTACCGAGTCCGCTCTACACGAGGTGGTGGGGCGGATTGAGGGAGCCCTGGAGCACCAACTATACCCCCTAGGAGTATTCATCGACATCATCGACATTGAGGGGCTTTTGGCAAGACCACCTTCGATAGTGTCGAGCGAGCACTTCAGAACCGCGATGTCTCAGAAATAGTACATGACTGAATTCAGCAAGTGCTGGAGTGCAGAACCATACAGGTTAGTGTAGCGGACGCAACTACACGAGGGGTGGTTAAGAAGGGCTGTCCTCAGGTGGGAGTTCTCTCCCCATTGCTATGGGACATAGTAGTGGACGACCTTCTATGCACACTCAACGAGGCGGGATTCTACACTATCGGATACGCAGATGACCTGGTCATACTGCTTACTGGTAAGTACGAAAATGTACTATGCGACCTAATGCAGACAGCACTCTGCCTGGTACAAAAATGGTGTAAGAAGGAGGCTCTGGCTTTAAATCCACTAGTCCTTTTCACGAATAGAAGGAAAATGGGACAGCTAAGGCTGTCATCCCTTAACGGCGTCAAGCTGAAACTCTCGCAATATGTGAAGTACCTGGGCGTTATGTTGGATAATAAGCTGTCTTGGGAAAAGCACCTGAAGAGCAAAATAGACAAAGCTGGCGTCGCCCTGTGGTATTCTAGGAGAGCGGTGGGAAGGTCCTGGGGTTTAACATCCAGGATTACCCTCTGGCTCTACACGGCCGTCATCAGACCGGTGGTGAGCCTCGGAGCAATTGTCTGGTGGCAAAGAGTCAGACAAAAAACAACGATGACTTGTCGCGGACGCATCCAACAGGTGGTACCCCGACCGAAGCTCTGGAGGCTATCCTGTGTCTGCCTCCCATCGATCTCTTCGTGGAGAGCATGGCACTTGCCTCCGCTCGCAGGCTGCGGGATGGAAAGCTGGGAAATCAGAATGCATCCTGAGCGAGAGACTCCACGGAGTACCTCTCTTGGGTGCGAGGTCGGACTGTATCTGTCCTCAATATGATTTCGACAAATCCTATGCAGTGCATACGGATACAGGAGAACATCCGAAATTTGACATTTCAATCTTCACGGGTGGATCAAAAACAAAAGCAAGCTCTGGAGCGGGAATGCACAAGCAACCTTAGGGGAATGTGCCAATATTTTCCAGACGGAGATCGCGGCCATCCTAAGGGGTGCCACAGAAAACCATGCGCTTTTTCAGCGACAATCGAGCAATGCCGTTGAGCTAAGGTAGGTTCAAGGACATAATGTAAATGAGGGGAATGAGAGGGCCGACGAGCTGGCACACATTCTAGACACAGGGCTAAATGGGAAACGACAACAGGCTGCAGACAAAGCAAGATTTTTATCAAAAATCCTTGCTTTAAAAGATCCAAGTCCTGTCATCTGTCGAGGGATAACCCCGCCTTTTGGTGGGCATCTGGACCGGACACTGCAGGCTAAATAAACACCTCCACGTGATGTGGGTGGTAAACGACCCAACGTGCAGGGGGTGTTTAGAGGAGGTCAAACATATCCTACGGGAATGTCCGGCTCTCGTCTCGACTAGAAAGTCCATGCTGGGGGAGACATGGCCCAGCTGGGCCACCCATACAGCACAGAAATGTTTCTACAATATTGTAAAAATATTACAAAACAATATTCGTAATCTTGCGTAATATATTTACAACATTGCAGCAATCTTGCAGAAATGTCGAAATGTCCGTCCTTTGCAATATTACTTTGTAAAGTTGCTGCGATATTTTAAAAATATATTGCAACCATATTGCTGAAACGTAAATGCAATAAGAATGCAAGGAAAATATACATATTTATTTTTCAACTGAGATACATTTATGTATAAATTAGTATCAATATAGAAAAACAGATAAATAAAAAGAGTGAATGTAATTAATTATATGGTTCTAAATACCAAAATCAATAAACCATACATCATACCCCAGCTAGATAAATGATTTGATGCAAATATTAAATTGTTTAAAGAAAAATAGAAATTAACTGATTTATATTAGTTTAGCACAAAAAGAACATTTTAGAATTTAGGGCATTAATTACTTTCACTCTACAAATTGTATAAAATAAACAACAAATTCTTGACAAAAAAAAAACTAAAAATATAAGATTGTAGTTACATTAAAGAGAAGAAACAATGTTTTGTAACTTTGTTACTTGTACATGCAAATGCACAGAAAACACAGATTTTTTCCCAACTGTCATCGCCGTCACTCGGTAGTAGATTTAGTTGTCCAAGCATTTAGCCAAAGTGTGGGTATTAGTTGCAAACCATCCGCAAACTCCACAACGCAAAAACTTTCATTTTGAAAGCCTAAAACGACAAATATAAGTTATGCAAAGATAATGGGTCAAGCAAAAACAATGGAAAATGATACTGTAACGTAGCCTGAGCCGGGCGGGTTCGAGGATTTAAAGAAATATTCTGGCGCACACCGTATTTACAAACTTTTATTAAAAAGACTACTAAGACGACTAACTTTTCACAATGTACAGACTTTCACAATGTCACGCGCTGATCACTTGTTCACGATGCTTCCAAGACTGACTTGCTCCGTTGTTTGATCCCTTCTTATACCGCTCCCTTCGTTCCCGAATTCTTCTATTCCCGGAATCATGAGATCATGTTTCCAACGCAAAGAATTATTCCAGAAGAATGAGATCAGTCTCTTGTACGAGCGTGGTATAGCATGAGATCACCGCCACAGAGTCTTCTAGAGCATCCCATGTGAATAATTATTCCCAGACGTTCTCATGTAGACTATTCCAGATTAATTACGTTACCATACGTGGTGAGATCATCATGACATCATCCGCTTCCGGGCCGTCGCGCCGTCGTCTCAATACAATAATTTAACAAATGCAGATTTTAACGTTAAGTTGGATTAATTTACAAAAACTAATGCAACAAATGTAAATTCAATACACGATTCAACGAATGAAAAAAGCAAAAAATACATGGGATGGCTACAATTAAAAAAGTTTAACAAACTTACCAGAAATCGGTGCAAAGTGCAGACAAATGTGATGGTCACGTCAGAGCACGCCTGAGCACGCCATGACAGCACGCTGCCCGCACGCTCTAAACGTTTCGCGCATGGTTCACAGAAAAAGCCAGATCAAAAATATGGTTCTTTTATAAGGAGAATGTAAAATAAGAAATATCCAACAAATTATTATTAGATATACCTTATTTATTTGTATATCGCAAGAAGAATACAACATTATTTTATAATAAAACAATTTTGAAGAATACTAAAACATTTCGCGCAAAAGGTGAACTCTAGGAATAACAGTTACTAATACTATATCTATGTAATTTTTTTGCAATCTATCTGCAATATTTCAGTAAAAAGCAATGTGCAACATTTTTTTGCAATATTTCTGCAATATTGTATTTTCCTCACATTTGAAATATATCCAAAGATATATCTCAGCAATATTGTTGCAATATTATCTGTGCAAGTGACAGATTGTAACATTACAGAAAGATTGTAGCAATGTTTTGTGCTGTGTGGGCAATTTGATGTGTGCTTCGCTAGAAAATAGGCTAGCTTTTTTCGACAATGTCGGATGGCTGGATGAGTGACAGGAATGAGGAACACGAGGGGGTGACACAATGAGCCCCCGGTGTGGTCTAAGTGTCGGTGAGGGGAGCAAATTCCCTCACACCCCTCAGCACCTAATCTAATCTAGTTTAGTTCCTACGTTCTAGGCAGTGATAAAAGTATCGAGCGAAGCATCGAATAACTTTTAGGAACGGACGAATCCAAACAAGGTAACACCGGCAGGACTAAGAATGAAGAATAACGACGATGGGTATTGAGAGTAAAATTCCGTACTGTCAAAACAACTAACCGAACAACAAAAAAAGTTAAGAAATACGTAATGTTATACAGAAGATAAAATTATCTTCACAGTTATGAATCTTATTCCCATAGTTTATTTTTTCGCATTAACGTGTGAACCGTCCAATAATTAAATTAGAAGTGAGGTTAGATATTGGTTCAGATGTCACATTAATAATTGTCAATTCGATGGTACCTTCGAAGCCAAAATTAAAAAAAACACCGGTTATTTTACTTTTGTCATTACTACAGCCAGTTCACAAATAGTGTTTAAGGCGAAACGCTCAGTCGCCTCAACTTTGGAACCGAATTACGGCTTTCATTGTTAGGCTATCTTAACGTATTGGGCATCAAAATTACTAAAAAAAAAACCTTCATCACGGCAAAACGTTGTTTGTTCAGAAAAAAAAATTATTGCCAAAATGAGAAGCCAAAAAATTTTTTTCTTTAACAAACGTGTTGGTGCTTGATTTTTACTGATCTCTGTATTCGGTAAATGCAAGGTGTTTTTATAAATATTGAAAAATAAATTTGCAAATTGTCCCTAAAGTTCGCTAGTTTCAAGCAATGTTGGCGTGATTCAAGGTAACACAGGTCCCGCCCTTCAGCGGCAGGCAGACGTGTGGACAGCTGACCGTATTATCTTTCGTGTGTGCCGCAGCTCGTTCTTAAAAAGATAACAAAATAGTAAAGTAAACAAAAACGGGCCAGTCGCCTTAAAAAAATTCCTTTGATAAATATTAAATTACACATACTTTTTATTAGACCCCTCTTTTACCTTTGTTCCCACATTAGATCCGATACATCATATTACATATTTATATTTATATGAATACAAAATATATTATTGATTTGGTGCAGTGATAATGGCGTTTTATCTACTAGTCGTGTCACTTGCGTGCCTGACCGTGTACTTCCTCAACCGATTATATCGGGGAATCACCAGAAGTTACACATGTCTCCTCGGAAAAACAGCTATAATTACTGGTGCCAATTCAGGTTGAAATCCGTATGTTACTGATCGCTAATAAAATTTGAAATAGGTGTAGGTTACCACACCGCTTTAAATTTGGCCTCGAGAGGATGCAGGGTCATCATGGCTGATGTAGCCGCCAGCAGGAGTCTCAACGGAATATAATAAAATACACAAACAATCAGAACGTGGTGGCGAAAACATTGGATTTGTCGTCATTAAAGTCGGTACGGGAATTCGCTTCTGATATCGTTAGATCTGAGAAACGATTGTATATTTTACTGAACAATGCTGGGCTTTTTGCTGCACAAAAAAGAAGAACTGGTGATGGATTGGAACCAACGATGCAAATCAATTATTTTGGACATTTTCTTCTTACACACTTATTGTCGGGTATGTTTATTATGTCCCTGAAGTTAACAAACTTTTCATTTGAAATTTTCAAAATATTATTTGGAAAAGACGCCAACTACGCTCGATTTCTTTTAATTACACCACAATTTAATGCATTTTCTAGATTTGTTGAAAAAATCTGCTCCAAATAGGATCGTTTTCACAAGTTCTGTCCAATCATTTGTAAACAACTTGCAAGTCTCCAACTTAAATTTTGACGCGGACCAAAGTCAGATGTCAGACTTTGTACGTCAATTTTTGGTCTACGGCAATTCAAAATTAGCTATTCTAATAGCCTCAGATATATTCGCTGAGAAATTGAAAGGAACAGGAGTTACAGCAAACTGTCTTCATCCAGGGATCGTTTCAACACCTATATTTAGCAGATTTTATTCCCTTTTCAACGGCAGACTTCTAGATATCTATTCTTTTTTGTTTTGTAAGGTAAGTTTTCAAACACGCTTATATTGTTTTAAAAATATAACATGTAGAGTCCATGGGAAGGCTCACAAGTGCTGGTTCATGCCGCAGTTTCCAACAAGTTAAAAGATGTTATAGGAAAATTTTTCGTTGATTGCAGACCTTTTTTCAAGCCTTTGTATGCGTATAATCGCAAGTTTTGCGCAGAAATTTGGAAAGCAAGTGACGAACATGTGAAGTTGAAATCTTCTGAGAAATTGTAAATCAGGAATAATAGAACATGCTTTTTGTTCAGATTTTTTTACAGCTCACGTCCATTTTTTTCAAAAAGTCAGCGTGACGAAATTTTGCTCTCATGTCCCCGGCAGTTGCTCAATTGCTCAATGAGCAGTACGTTAAATGTAAATGTACTAGTCGAACCTTCGCATTTAGGATGCTTCACGCGAGAGGTTTTTGTTCTAGAGTCATCAGACAGCGCTGGCAGTCTAATGCGCGTAAATCATCAAAGTAGAATAATGGTTCAAGCATTACATTTTTTACAGACTTAATGCTTGACTGAAAAAAAAAACTCGAAAAATAACAGAACAGAAACTATGCAAAGAGTAGGGTGTAAAATGGAACACTGAATCAAGTTGAGGTAAACTGAACATGATCCAGGTACTAAGAAAGTACTAACTTCAAAACAATAATATTAATTATGGACCTAAGTATATTTCTCCATGACAATGTTGGAGTAATTGCTGAAGTACGGAAAAATCATCGGAATCTGGGGACACGGGAGTTATACGCCGTGAATTAATTTAGGCTTCAATTAAAGTGAAATGTGTGTATCTCTATAATTTTTTTTTAAATGAAATTTTATTGATTTGTTGCTTGCTTCCAAATATGTGGGGAACCAGGAGGAATAAAATGCCAGTTAACATTGTAATAAAATTTTGACAGGTCTGACTTTATAAGTTGGTGATGAATAGATCTCATTTCATGATCGCTTCCCTTAAACGTTGTTGGTTGTAAATGTTTGATGGTTTACCTATGCGGGACATATGAACCATTCTAAATGAATTGCTTTGGTATCATCAGTATCTGTTTGTCATAAGCAAAACTGTAGCTGTTCTGTAAGTGTTTAAATTTTTGAATCTCGTTATTTTTCATCCCATACCAATTTGGCTGTCCATAAGTATAATTTTTGCTGTTACAACAACTGGTAGAATTAATCTTAATGGGTCGAATAATTGTGCTGTTAATTTGATTTGACATTGAATTCTCATGTGATGTACATTTGCGTAATAAAAAGGTACCTCGTGCAAAAAAAACATTCTGAAATTTCTGTTTTGAAATGTAATGCATTTTTCGCATTATCTGTCACTTAACAAATTGTCTACATTCGTGTTTTTGATAATGTGATGGACTTATATTTTTCATCATATCACCCTACTGCACTGCCCTAAATTACCTTGTTGGACAATTTTGGAATCATGTTTCCTTCTCAAATTTTGGAGAATTGTTGTTGCTGACTCGTCGGAATTGCCAAAAAACATATCTAATTCTCACCTTTACTATTGCCTGAATTTAACATAAGGCAAAAGAAAATTTTAGGATGACCGTAATTAAATAGATTTTTTAAATAAACATTATAATATTTGAACGATTTTATTTCTCTACAATTCTTTATCAAGTGTGCAAGAGATATTGGCCAGCAGAGAAGCATTCCTGCGAAGGTTACAATAAGTGTAAGTACATGTCACTTCACAACAACGTCGTACTTCTGTGGCGATACCACAAACCCTATAAACTCCGCAGCATTGAAAATTATGACGCACCCTGTATGTGATCTTGGAAAGTCGCAAAATGTAATTTTTCGGTTTCTAATTTTTGATTTCGGCTATACTACTGAACCAAATTTGAAGATTTTATAACAGTTCTATGTAGAATTTAACCCTATGTAATTAATTCCTCAAAAAGTTTTTTTTTGATTTAATTTGACTGGCCATGTCCCCACCTTGGTACCTTTTTTTTCCCGAAGAACACTTCATTGCATAGTAGCACTTATTGAAAGTTTTTATACGATTGTTTATCTCACACTCAAACTTTCCACTATTATCCATTAAAACTCTTAAATACTTAAACATCGGTACTCGTTCCACCAATTGACCGCTGATAGCAATACTAATACTTGTGTCTCCTTGAAACTATGTTTTATCTTCAACTCGTGGCTGTTAATTCTCTTTTATCTGCAAATAATAGTTTTGTTATTTTTACCTCCCCCACTCCGCTCCTTTAGTTTTCTTTCTCAGTTTTTGTGCAGGCTGGTGCATTAGCGCCATAAATAGTAGTACACCGAGGATTCCTCTTGGCGTACTCCCTTCGCTGTCAGAAACTGGTTGGAACTTGTGTTTCCTGATCTCACCAGATTTCTACTGTAGTTATACTGCCGCACACTGAAAGCTAGGTCTTGCGTTCTTCTGCTTTCCCTGAATCCATGCTGACCTTCTTCAACTTTCCACAAGAAGCTCATACATTTTCCCACCCTCACTCGGGAGAGATATTCCCCTGTAGTTATCACAGCTCCCTGAATCCCTGAATCTTATTTTTTAAATATTGGAACTATTCCGGCCACTTCCCAGTCTTTCGGTACTCTTCTGTTCTTCCACGTCTCGTATCTTAATCAATTCATTACTTTTGCCGTTTTCGTCTGGGGCTTTGCCATTCTTTATACTATTAACTCGGGCTTTACTGTAACTTCTTCTCCTTCTAAGACCTCCATAAAATGTTCTTAACTAAGAGTTTGTGTGAATAGATCACAATTTTTAAAACAATTGCTTCAAATGTCAGAATGGTTACTAAATTTGTTAATTTCTTTATTTTTTATTTTAAAATGTTCTCTCACAAGAACAGAAAGCAAGAACAGAACGGACAGCGAGTTGAGGGTGAGAACTCAATTCAAGCTTGTTTTCAAGAATTTCCCAATGCAGTGCTGACATACAACACTTTTCATCGCAATGTGTAGCATAGTGGTCCCCCTAAAAAGAGAACAGAGGAAAAATTATAGAGTAAGACTTAGGGAGGCAAAATACGAAAAAGCAGTGATCAACGAAAAGGTGAGGAAACTGAGCGATAACATAAGAAACGCAACAGAAAAAAAGAGATAGAGATAAGAGAGAAGATGGGGCTGTGGAAGAACGAGTGGTGGGATAAAGAACGCAGGGAAAGGAAGCAGGAAGCAAGAAGGAAACTAAGAAATTGGAAAAAAGAAAAAGCAACCAAGGAAGAGTACAAGAGAGCACGCAAGATGTACAATTTAGTATTAGAGTAGTAGAGAAGAAGCAAAAGAAACGGATGGAAGAAGAGCTACAGATGAAGGGTATATAGACGGAAGAAGAGGTATGGAGATACATAAATATGGAAAGAAAGAATAACCGAGAGAGAGTGAGTGATGGAATGGAATAATGGAGAGCTGCTGGGAGGTGATGAAAACAAACAAGAAAAGAAAAAGAGACAACAAGGAGTAGAAGAAATAGAAGAGATAACAAGAGAAGAACTAGAGCAACAACTAAGAAATCTGAAAAGAAAAAAGACACCGGGGAGGGATGGTATACAGAATGAAGCGTGGATATATGGAACGGAAAGAGAAATTGACAGGTTGTTAGAGATAATGAATGGAGTGTGGAAGGGAGAGGGATTCCCCCAAGAGTGGAAGGAGGGGATAATATTCCCCATATATAAGAAAGGATAAAAGGATACAGTCAGTAATTAATAGGGGGATCACTCTCCTAAATACAGCATATAAGGTATACGCGATGATTGTGAAAGACGGACAGGCGGGATTTAGGAAAGGTAGAGGGACCATGGATAATGTATATATCTTGAATCACATAGCAGGAAATGAGATATAAAAGATAGGTGGCAAGATATATGCATTCTTTGTGGACCTGAAGGCGGCTTTTGATAATGTGGAAAGAGATTTACTGTGGGAATGCTTGAGAAAGAGAGGGATAAATGAGCATCTGGTAGCAAAAATAGAAAAGATATATAAAGAGACGATAAATAGAGTGAGAGTGGATGGAAGGGTGAGTGAATGTTTCAAAACTTATAAGGGAGTAAGACAAGGTTCCCCACTAAGCCCCAGCCTATTTGCAGCTTTTATTGGAGATATATAAAAGATGTTCAGGAAGGGGCAGGCAGGGGGGGGTTGTGGTGGGCAAAGAAAAAGTGTGGTCTTTAGCGTATGCGGATGATTTGGTGGTGCTAGCGAGAGGAGAAAGCTATTGAGACGGCAGCGCGACGGCACCGGAAGCGAATGATGTTATGATGATCTCACCACGTAGGGTAACGTAATTAATCTGGAACAGTCCACATGGGAACGTCTGGGAATAATTGTTCACATAGGATGCTCTCATAAATCTAGAAGAATCTGTGGCGGTGATCTCGTACTATACCACGCTCGTACAAGAGAATGATCTCAATCTTCTGGAATAATCCATTGCGCCGAAAACATGATCTCATGATTCCAGGAATAGAAGAAATCGAGAACGCCGGGAGCGGTATAAGAAGGGATCACACGACGGAGTAAGTTAGTCGATCGGTAGCATCGTGAACAAGTGATCTGCGCGTGATATTGTGAAAGTCTGTACATAGTGAAAAGTTAGTCTTAGTAGTCTTTTTAATAAAAGTTTGTAATTACGGTGTGCACCAGAATATTTCTTTAAATCCTCGAACCCGCCCGGCTCAGGCTACGTTACACTATGAAAGAAATGGAGAAATATATGAGGAGGAAAAAGTTGACGGTGAATGTAGAGAAATCCAAGATGATGGTGTTCAGAAAAGGGGGTGGTAGGAGAAAAGTAAATGAGTGGAGATGGGAGAAAGAGAAAATTGAAGAAGTGAAAGAATTTAAGTATTTAGGTTATGTGATGAATGAAAGAAACACAGCAACAGCACATGTGAGAGAGTTAGTGAAAAAAGCAAATAAGATAATAGGAGCTGTGGGGGAAATAGGAGAGAGAAAATTTGGACATGATTTTAGAAGGAGAGTAATGATGCTTGATAGTTTGGTGAAAAGCGTGATGGTGTATGGAGCGGAAAGATGGGAATGGAGAGAGCAAGAAGGATTGGAAAATATATGAAATGGGTGCTAGGGGTAGAGAGAGAGAGACACCGGGGTATATAGTGATGGAGGAAACAAAGAGAGATGGAATAAGAATAGAAGCAGGAAAAAGTAAAGAGCAATAACATATGAGGAGAGAGTGATAGAGAGAGGAGAGTGCAGAATTTTGCAAGAGTGTTTGAAAGAAAAAAGGAAAGAGATAGGAAAGGGGATATAGAAAGAGAGGGAGGCATATTTCGAAAGAAACGGGTATGCAGGCGCGGAGATAGAAAGAATGCGAGAGAGAGGCAGTGTAATGACAGACGAATTAGTGCAGAGAGATAGAGATGTGCAAGTGCAGGAAAGAAGAACGAGAATTAGGCAGTCTAGGTACAATGGGAAGTATGAAAAAATAATAACGGAAGAAATGGCAAAGTACCTAGGAAGAGGGAGTAGAAAAGAGAGAGTGATAATAGCAAAATTTAGATGTGGAAATGAAGATAGAGAGAATTAATATTAGAGTGAGGATAATAAGAAAGTATGCAGGATGTGTGGAGAAAAAAAGGAGACGATAAAGCATTTGTTGAAGGAATTCGTAGAATTGAGAGGGTGAGATGAGAGTAGAGAAGAAATTTTGAATGAGGACGGAAGAGGGATCGAATGGATGAGGAAGGCTGAGTGGAGAAGAGGGACAATAAGTGGGAAGGGATAAAAGCTGATAGTTATTGTGTTGAATTATTGATTAATTTACTTTTATTTATTATATTATATTTTATTTTATTTGAGTCATGGGAAATGTATCGGATATTTTATAAACCTGTAAAGGTAATATATATATACATACTACTATTACTACATAATAGGATTTTCCAGCGGAGAGTTAATTTTATAGACGTAGAAGTTTTGGTTTGCACATGTCCGCGACCCAACAAATAGCGATAACTTTTGTTTTAAAGCTCCACACTTTAGCAGAAAAATCTGAGAAAATTTATGGTCGTTGAAAACGTTAATAACCGATCTTTCAAACAACATATCACTTTTTTAATCTGAGCCCCGGCGACTCAAGAAAAGACATACAAACTCAAAAGTATGAGGTGGGCCGATTTCTTTGCTCGTAAGTGTATTATTACATAGTTACAAACAAGTACGGTAGATAAAATTTACCGGCCTAGGCCGGTAGGAGTTGACAACGGACGGTAAATCACGCATTTTCACTTCATGTGTCGCCCCGACGTGTCGGATAAAATTTTTGTTTAAGTTGAAAGTGATCGGTGCAGTATCCTAAAATTTTTTATACAATATTGGCGCATAAAATGTTTCTCTAGTGTCAATGATTTTTTGTTAGTATGGGAGGATTGTCAGTTCTTATTCTTTGTCAAATTTTCATCTCACTGTAAAATTGTTAATCCTGTCGTAAAGTCTCGATAAAGTGCTGACCCCATTACAATGCTTTGCTCGATTGAGTAATGCACCAATCCAACATATTCGAAAAATTACCACATTATACATATTATCAGTTGTGCAACAATCCGGTTTCAGAAAGCGGGTCTCATTTTTTTCATTTAGATCTATTTCAACGCTGGTCTCATAATGTGGTTATATTTAGCAACAATTTTATTTTTGTGCATTTTCCTCTTTTCATTGCACATTTTTACACGATTGACTTGTGGCATAGCTAGAAGTCCCATTTGTTTAGTAGGCAAAACCGCGCTCATAACGGGTGCAAACTGCGGTAAGTTTTTTATCTTTCTATAAACCGTAATAATTAATTTCGTTAGGTCTGGGCTTTGAAACGGCACTAAATTTAGCGTCCAGAGGTTGTCGTGTGATTATGGCGGATATATCAAATATGGAAGACTCAAAACTAAAAATTATAAAAAACACCAACAACAGTAACATAACAACAAGGAAACTCGATCTTTCTTCACTGCAATCAGTACGAAAATTCGCCTCCGACATCCTACAAACCGAAGACAGATTAGATATTCTTATAAACAATGCCGGCATCGGTGCGTCTGAAGAAAACCGAACGCAAGATGGCTTGCACCCGGTCATGCAAGTAAACTATTTTGGACACTTTCTCCTCACCCATTTACTTATTGGTAAATCACAAATTAATGCGTTTTTCACTTCTTTTTAGACTTATTACAGAAATCGGCGCCCAGCAGAATTATTTTCACAACCTCGCTTATGTCGTTTGCGAATAATTTGTCCCTGGTGAATTTAAACTTCGATCAAAACGATGAAAGTGTTAAATTGTTCGGAGGTTACCGATTATATGCCAATTCCAAACTTGCCTTGATAGTGGCCTCAGATATATTCGCACGGAAATTGAGAGGATCGGGAGTGACTTCTAACTGTGTGCATCCGGGTCTCCTGAAAACGCAGATGTTTATGAAAGCTTATTCTGTATCAAAGAATGTCTTTTATTTGTTGTTTACAAAATTTTGTCATGCATTTCTCGGAAAAGTATGCCATTGAGAATTGCAGTCCTATACTTTAGTAACAGATTGGGTGTTTCAGGATGCATGGGAGGGTTCTCAGACTGTGGTACATGTAGCTGTCTCTGAAGAATTAGAGGAAACGACGGGAGTGTTGTTTTCAGACTGTAAACCTTACAGAAAACCCCCACTGGCGTACAACGAGAAATGGTGTCAAGAAATTTGGAAAGCTAGTGAAGAATACGTGCATTTACAGCCACACGAAAAGTTATAGGGCGATTTGATGCTAAAACAGGCACAACAGTAGAGGGTTTGACCTTAAAATGGGTTAAAATAAAAGGTAATATTAAATTTGCCAAATTAAAAAATATATTTGTAGAGCAGAAGAGTCAATAATAATCCGTTGTGTATTTTTTATCATTTTCTTATTGTTTCTCCCATGCTTATAGTTATGAACAATTCTGCAAATCTACAGTGAAAAACTACTTTATTTTGTCGACGCTTTAGTTCTTTTAATTTGCTTATTGACACTTCCAAAATTAATGTCTAGGTGTCACAAATTGTACAGTTATTTAACTGCTTAGTAAAATTTTTGCAATCCCCGGGCAAATCCCAACGTATACTTAGCAAGTCCAAGTGGCTGGCCAATAGCTGTTAATGTGAATTGGCATTACTGTTGTTTGCTGAGGGGCTTCACGTGCATTTGGGGCACGCGATTTTGTTGGGGCATTCTGTCTGGGCATAGCCGCGCTGGTAACACTTGGCGCATTGGAGTGGGACGGGGACTGGCGGTTTGAGCCATCCAAACAAGTGCACTGATAGCGCTTGCCGCAGACTGCGATGCCGTGGGTCAGAAGATGGTTGAGGGTGTTTGTCTCCGATGATAACGTTCCACTTGTCTGGACCAGAAGGATATCGCGTTCGTCGGTGTGAAAGTCGACACCACGGATCACCAAGGAAAAGAACGGGCCTGTGCGAGTTGTTTGTAGCTTGGGGGCTCAGTCATAGCTGAGAGACGTTTTCGGGCAGAATAGAAATTCACTACCACGTTTTTGATACATATTAAAACTATAAACAAAAATACGAGTATTGACGTTTCAAATTAAAACATTTTAATAGCCGCCGTTAATGCACCTCGCAAACGTGGCCGACAGCCGCGAAATTCCATAGATTGTGACATTATTTTCTATAAAAAGGGGCAAAGTAGCAAAAATACTGTATGATAACTCGTTTATAAGGCATTTTGTCGCACTTACTCATTTACCCGTGCCTGCGACAAAATGCTTCTTATAAAACTCGTATCATAATATACTATTCATAGACACCTCAGAGATCAAAAATGACAAACTTCTGTAAGAAAATAATAAATTGTGCTAGTTAGAACAGAATTAGATATGCGAAATATAGACGTTGAACTTTGGCTTGCCTACTCTGCCCTGCCAGGCGCAAAGGTTGGCAGCATCCTGAAGTTGGTTGGTAGGGCGCTGTAACTGGCTCGGCGGTGCAACTGTCACGAAGTTACCAACTTCCGCAGGGTTCGAGTACATCGAGTCAGCAACGGGCGCTGCTTGTCTTTCAACTCGCCAAAAAATTTTTTTTCTAAACATCGCACCGGGATAATTCTTTCGCTCCCATCATCATGAAATTTGCCCACTGCAAAAGAGATTATCCCGGAGTCGCACCGTTCACATGTAAAAATAAATGCTTAATGTTGACGTATCGGGATGATTCTTACACTACGGTGATCGGAATGAGACTGCGCTCTGGTCCGGAGTTTGTACGCTGGCCGGATTCACCGCCGTTCCGGGAGAATAGGACGTCGAATCATATAGCGAAAAAGACCTTGGATGATCGCCCACGCGCGGTCGTTCACTCAGGGGAAGAACGTCACTGTTTCGTCACAAGCACCCTATAAAAGAGCGAACAGAAGCCAACGGAAGACAGTTGCCTGCCCTCCCGTCCACCAGTAGCAGGCCAGAAGGACCGGACTGCTGCCCGCTCGTCGTTTCCTTCCCACCGACCTAAAGAGGCCAGCTCTGGTATCTTTGGTGCCGACCTGTTGCAACGGAGACAGGGCACTTGTGGTGGCTTGTTCATAGGGGCTGTCCAGGTGTCTGGTTTACGGTGCACCTACTAGTCGAAAAGCGAGATATCTGGGTATATCCTTTTTGGCGGCGCTTCTATCCGTCGACCCCGTTCTATACCCACCTTCCACCCCGAGCGACGCGACGGGTTGTGTAGGTTTGGGCTCCGAAATCATTTCTGTGATATTGTAAAATCTTTGTATATATTGAACCACCGCGAATATCTGTAATCCCTGTATATGTCGACCCCTGAATATATTACCTCTGTACATATTGCATGTAATTTAAGTTTGCAAAAACTCTTTTTATTTACCCTCCGCCAAACTCGACAGCTCACCCCTGGTTCACCGTACTCCACTAAGGTACCCGCGGAGACGTGTGGAGAATACCACAATAAAAAACTGGCGCCTCAGCAACCCGTCCGTAGAAAGCGTCACATGACTCAGGGATGGCGTTGTCACCGGGCTGCAGAGAGGGATGTATGGATGTTCGGATAGGAGCAGCAGCGGCCATTACGCCTTGAACGTTCGAATCAACAAGTTGTTGTAACTAGTATTTTAATTTTGTTTTTTATCTGATTCTATTCCACTACGAGTCCGGTTGAATTTAAAGAAAAATTCGGTTTCATTTTCTGTTCTGCTCATCGTAAGGAGATGCACTGTAATTTCCCAACGATTATTCCCCGTGCTCAGGAGATACGGAGGTGGAGTTTTGAGGGAGATAAAAAACTTGTTAAAGGCAAACGGTTTATACGCGTGCTACCACTTGGCCGACAGGAAACTATTCACAGAATTTAAGGCTTCAGTAAAAGACGTGCTCGATTTGTGCAGTGCTATTGAACAAGTCTCAATTTGGGCGATACTTAACTGAAAGTGTAGATATAAAACTGCATATCCGATCAAAATTACAAGTAAACAATTAATCGAGGGCTTGTCACATCATGTCACACCTGCACGCGTTTAACAAGTTAGACCAGTTTTTTATGTCCCTCGAAGCTCCACCTCTCATACGATTTAAGTATTGAACTAACAATACGTAAAATTCTTAGAGCGTCACTGTAATAAAACGACCGCCATTGTGGGAAGCGAGTCGTCAGCCTTTGTTTAACCAGATCTTGATAAATCACTAGCCTTTGTTTAAATAATATATAAATATATAAATAATATCCACTATGGCTATTCAAACCCGGATGATTCGTTGAATAAGTGTCTGTTTTTCTTTATTAGGACTACAGCAGCTTGCGTTAAATGTAAAAAGTATTTTGTCTCTGTTAACTTAAATTAACCACCAATAACTTAACACCCCTGATAGCTCTCGCCATGTATCCACAGAACCTAGGGTTGTTTGTTTGGGTAAGTTTTGAGTCTTGTCAAAAAAATAACACAACGTAATTTTTTAATTCGCGGTTTGTTTCAAATTTTCGAATTTGACGTTTGGTGACGTCACTGACATTTCATTTCAGTTCATATTCAAAAAGTGAATATTTGTTGAAATTGAATTATTTACTGTAAGTCGTACTCTAATGTTCAATCTTTTGGTTGACAAAGCTCCCAAGTCACTGTTGCAAGATATCAGCAAGAGATGGGGGCTATCATTAACTAACAAACTAAATATATTGTAACGAAGTCACTGAATTGTCTGAGAATTAGCACACATGATCGGTCCATTCCGCGAGTCACCGGCCGCTGTTCCGTTGCTGCGAACCTTTCACGTATCGTATATAATTCTTTCAGTTTTATAATCAGAAAAATACCGCGCAGCTAACGAAACTATCCGGGAGCAGCTACGACCATCCCCAGTCACCGCTTGTCACAGTCGGCCACGCCCTTCGCATCGAATCAGTTATAAGCCGATATAAAATACTTCCTGGTGCAGTGCCAGGATGATTCTGGTATCAATATAACCAGTGAAAAAGCGCGTTCCTGATAGCGTCATCCCGAACTCGCTCCGGTTCCCGGAGCCGAAATTACCGCGTTGGAAAGAGGACGCGGTGATAAAACTCTCTCCCTACTAGTAGTAGTATGTATATTTATTACCTTTACAGGTTTATAAAGTATCCGATTAATACATTTCCCATAACTCAAATAAAATAAAATATAATATAATAAATAGAACTAAATAAATCAATAATTCAACACAATAACTAGCAGCTTTTTATCCCTTCCCACTTATTGTCCCCCTTCTCCACACAACCTTCTTCATCCATTCGATCCCTCTTCTTTCCTCATTCAAAAGTTTTTCTCTACTCTCATCTCACCCTCTCAATTCTACGCATTCCTTCAACAAATGCTATATCGTCTCCTTTTTTTCTACACACATACGGCATACTCACTCCAATATTTATTCTCTATCTCCTCATTTCCACATCTAAATCTTGCGATTATCACTCTCTCTTTTCTACTCTCTCTTCCTAGGTACTTTGGCAATTCTTCCGTTATTATTTTTTCATACTTCCCATTGTACCTAGACTCCCTAATTCTCGTTCTTTTTTCCTGCACTTGCACATCTCTATATCTCTGCACTAATTCACCTGTCATTACTCTGCCTCTCTCTCGCATTATTTCATTATCTCCGCGCCTGCATACCCGTTTCTTTCGAAATATGCCTCCCTCTCTTTCCATATCCCCTTTCCTATTCCTTTCCTTTTTTCTTTCAAACACTCTTGCAAAATTCTGCACTCTCCTCTCTCTATCACTCTCTCCTCCAATTTTATTGCTCTTTTTCCTGCTTCTATTCTTATTCCATCTCTCTTTGTTTCCTCCATTACTATATACCTCGGTGTCTCTCTTTCTCTCTACCCCTAGCACCCATTTAATATGTTTTCCTTGTACCCCTTCTTGCTCTCTCCATCCCCATATTTCCGCTCCATACATCATCACGCTTTTCACCAAACTATCAAACATCATTACTCTCCTTCTAAAATCATAATTTTCTTTTCCTTCTTCCGTCCAAATATTCTTCACAATTTTTCTTCTAAACTCATTCACACTTCCTCTATCTTTCTCTCTTCCTTTTGTCTTCACTTCTAATGTATATGGTCCGACTCCATTCTTTCTCCCACCTTGAATTTCTCTATTTCATCCCATCCGTCTTCATTCACCATAACATAATCAATAACTGTTTCCCCTCTTGATCCAATATACGTGTACTCCACTTTCTCATCTCCTGTTCCCATTAAGCTAATCGGTACTCTCCCTTCTGCGTTTTCTGTTCCATCTTTTGTTGATCTTCCTTCTATTGTTTCTTGTTCCTCTTCTATCCGTCTTCCTTTTCCCCCAATTGTTGCATTGAAATCCCCCCCAATCACCAAAGTTCCTTCTTCTTGCTTTTTTACTCGCTCTTCTATTATTCTCTTCGTTTATTTCATACTTCTGCTGTACACTGTTACAATTCTCCATTTTCTCTGTTTACTTTCCACCGTTCTTTCCATAATCCCTCTTTCTTCTTTTGCTTCAGTTCCATTTTCTCCTTCCAGTCCCTCTTTCACTCCCATTATTATCCCACCTTTAGCTCTCCCTTTCTTGCTTTCCCTCTTTGCATATTGACACTTCCACTTAAACTCTTTCGGCATTCTCTTTTCCAATTTTTCCCACCCCTTTTCTTCCACCCACGTTTCTACCCACTTCGTCAAATTCTCTCAAATACTCCCAAAATTCATTCTCTTTGTTTTTTATTCCCGCTACGTTCCAGAATACTATTCTTGTGCTCTTATTCAAAAATGTTATGTATCTAATTCCCCTTTTCTTCGTCCCACCTAAGCCCTTTTCCCTCTATCCATATCTTTTTATAACCCACTTTCACCCGCTGTCCTTTTTGTCGCTCTTCTTTGGCTATCGCTCTTAATTCCTTCTGTATATCTCTTTCCTACTTTGTCAGATCATCTTCTATGTATACTCTCTTTCCTCTATGTATACTCTCTTAGTTTTCTTTCATTTTCCATAACTTTCCTCTTTTCCCCCCAGCTCCCAAGTTCCGCCACAATCATTTTTCCTCCATTTATTTTATACATCTCTCTCACAGTCACTTCTACCTCTAATTCAACCATCCATTTTTCCAGTTTCTTCTCGCTCTCGCATTCCTCTTCGTCCAATCCCGTTACTACAATATTCTTTTTTCTCACTCTTTTTTTTCCCATTTTCTCCTCAAATTTTTTCATTTTTTATTTTAGTTCCATCTTTTCTCTTTCCCATTTTTCTTCCTTTTCACGCAACATAATTTTCAACTGTTCCAGTTTCCGGCTCATCTTCCGATTCTCTTCCTTTATCTCCCCTACATCCTTTCATTTCATTTTCCATCCATTGCCTTTTTAACCGGTGATCTTTCCAATTTTTTACTTTTCCTAAAGGGGTTAATCCCTTCTTCCGATTCTCGTCCTTTTTCTCTTTTTCTTTTGTAGTCTTCGTCTCTCTCGCTCTCACTAACATTTTTTTCATTCTACCTCTTTTTCACTTTTTCACGCTTTTTTATCCGCTTATCTTACCGAGCGCCGCAAAACACGTCCGCTCGGTTCAACTGCTCGAATCGGAATCGACCTACTACATTGCGACGGACCGCACACATCAGCCCACGTCATCATCTCCCCTACACCTTCTTTATAAAAGAAGCCCCGCTCTCATGACAAGGTCAGATGTGAGCCGACCCTCCCTGGAAGTAGCCGTGGAAGCAGAAGTGACCAGTGCACCGCCCACCCCGGAAGCAGAAGTAACCAGCACCGTCCCACCCCGGAACGAGAAGGAGCCAGAAAGGTAGGAGCTCCAGACGTCCACCTCACTTCCCGGAACCTTTCCCATTGTCCAGCCGCCACCGGCCATCGTAACCACAGCGTCCCGACGCCACTAGTCGCACGGAAGGGTGATCTGGGCCGACAGGGGGTTTCGACTTCCCGGCTGTTCAACCGTCTGTGTACCGGAAAGCACCCGGACTAATCTTATCTGCCGGAATCCAGCCCGTACCATCTCGGATCCTAACCTTCCCGGACGAGCGTAATACGAACAACTGAGAAAGTCGATAACTTTGTATTTTATGTTGTAATCATCCGGGTGAAGAATAATAATTGTAAATAGTATAAATATAGGAAAGATCGTAACCACGTGAATTATTTATTTCCCCTTCCTCCAAACTTGACAGCTAACCCCCGGATTTTCACAATCCAGTCTAGCTACCCGCGGTCCCGTGAAGCATACCACGTTAAAAAACTGGCGCTCGAAGCAACCCTCAAAGATTAGAATGGAAAGGTTTGAGGAGGCCTTTGCCGGTTGGCAAACAGATCTACAGAAAGCAAGCAAGCAGCAAATACTAGAATAAGTATTTATGTTTTGGTGGTTGATACCTACTTTTGTTAGACCAGTTTTTCCCCTAAAACACAAAAACAATTTTTATTATAATTACCGACGCACGTTTTGCCAACGATGTTGGCATCATCAGGGTGATGACTATACTAACCTTACACGCTAACACAACGTTCTATTTATACTGATTAGGACGCACCCCCACACGTACTCTTCAGAAGTAGGAATAGGGCGGAACTAAGGATCGGTCCTCTATCGCTATTGAAAACACAATTTCTATTCTTATATATTTCTAGACACTTACAAAAGTCTAGAAATTTACAATTATTTACAGGTTTAACTAATTTAACACAAGTTTTGTCAATGTGGTGGTCATGTTCAAAAATATGTTGAGCAACACTTGATTTTTCGAATCTACCAAATCTCTGATGCTCCATTTTTTACCGCAGAAGAGGATGGTTACGAAATTATAGACTCTAGTTCAAAAACTGAAAAACTTTAATAAAACTTGAATTTAAATCAACATACATTAGTAATTATAAATTAAATAAATTAAATGGAATAGTCAGTCAAGTTTCCTTCACCAGTTCAGTTACACAAAACAAATAAAGGAAATAAGAAGTTACTCATAAAATTAATATCTTAAATTAACAGACCGAATTGATTTTAAAGACGTCGGTTTATAGCTATAAATCGAGGCATAAATATAAGGTAAACAACTTATGTATCAGTCAACAACGGTTGGACGATCTAATTAGTTTTATGTTACACGATAGAGTTGATGCTAAGTTATATCCTGTACGATTATTATTACTTTAGATTATGACTTTAAGTTATTAAGATTATTTTTACGCTAAATTATTGCTTTGAATTATACCACAAAAACGAAAAGGAGACGAGAAATACGAGATAAAAAACAAAAAAAAAAACACAAGATGTCTTATCTGGCGCTGTAACTCTGGTTTGGGTGGTGTGATGACTTCCAGAGGGAGACGACGACGATTCTCCAGCCCCCGGCATCAATAAATCCTCAATCGAATATGTCCACGCTGGAACTTCCAAGGAATACCGCAATACCACCCTCGAGGGCGTAGTTCCACTTAGGTGGTGAAGATTCTAGGGTTCACCCCGAGCCAGCACCCTAATGAAGAAGATTCCCCTTTAAGTACCCCGTTTAACGAACAGAAAGGCTCTTACCTCCAATGAGGGACCTGGACGACTTCCAGAGAGACACGAAATGTGGACGCACCACGTGGACGACTTATTCGGTGGTTTTGATCTCCACAGGTCGAAAATCACTCACTTCGATGAAACGGATGAGTTAATCCCTTGCGGATAATTCTAACTTAATTGCAACTACCACCACGTTTCGTCAACCACCGAATAATAATGTCTCTTTTGACAAAAAACGCCGGCCGGAAGAAGGCCTTTATGGGTGTTTCGGAATTGCTTCCACCAAAAGCTATTAATTCCGTCCGGGCCTGGTGCGGCAAAAATTTTTATTCCCTTAAGGGTCTCGCCAATTTCTTCCGGGGTTATCGGATTGCACAATTCTTACGAAGTTTTCAAATTGTGCAAGGGCTGGAGTGTCTTCACGTAACGGTTTCGACCCCTCGTATATTTCCTTCCAGAAGACTTTGAGATCCTGCACCGCCGGCAATTTCTCTGGGATAGAGTTTCCCCGCTGGAAGAGCCTCGAAGGGTTTGTCTTGAACCTGCTGTTCTCGACCAACCTTCGTCTACTCCTTACCAGGGACTTTCTTGTAGCCACAAGACTGCGAACTCTATCCATACAGTGTTGCACCTCAACAGCAAGCACTAAGCACATTCATCTCTTTGATGAATTCCATCACACACTGAATTTGAGAAATATCCTGCCTAGCGGTTCCTATCTTCTTATCTATCTTTTCAAGGAGACATTCGAATTTCCTCCCAGCCCCAGTGCTCTCACCACGTGGGACCAAAGAAGAAAGCGTCGTCGCCTCTCGATAGACCATCTCGTTCAGGAGCAGGTTGTCTGGATCCTCCGCGAGGTTCCTATCGAGTGATTAGTCCGCTGCAACTACATCGCTGGCTTTTTGTGGTGGAATTGGGAGAGACTTTCTGTTCGGAGGCATCTCCAAAATTACCGGAACAGCGTGGCGGATCTCCGGCTCGTCCGGCTGTACCTCCACCAACGGCTCCGGTGCTCTCTCGTATTGAATGCGACGAAGATAGGCCACATAGTCGCGGAGTTTTTGTGGCGCGAAAAAGTGATGCTCCGGGTGTTTCTCACCCCACAGAGCATGCATCCTTGCCATGTAACCCCTTCGCCGCGGCTCGCTCGTCTCGTAGCAGTCGAGCAGGTCATTCCTTAGAGTGTTGGTCCACTCAAAGCGTCCATGGGCATTGCCAGAGTCGTCAACGGGTGAATTGTTTTGCGAAACCCCACCACCTTCACCTTGGTCCCTATCCGACTGGGACCGGTCTTGGGGGTCTTTCCCTGTTGGAGTAGTAACAACAGTTTAGGGTTTCAATTGAATGTTAGCCAAAAGAAACCCCGGTCGGTACTGGGGTCAAGATAGCTTGACCTCCCAGGTGAGCCAAGAGCTACCGGTCCGATTTGCACCTTCAGCTCGGCAAGGTGGTGGCGCTACTCACCAAGGCTAAAGATGTTATGTGGCCTGCCTGCCTGCCTATTATTATTATTAGAATTGCCAAAATTTAAGTTGGAGACTTGCAAGTTGTTTACAAATGCCAGCAGAGAACTTGCGAAGACGATCCTACTTGGAACTGATTTTTTTGTGCTGCAACAATCCCAGCATTGTACAGTAAAATTTCTAATCGTCTCTCACTTGTAACGACTTTAACGACGACAAATCCAAAATTTTAACTGTATTTAAAGAATTTTATACAAAAAAAAAATCAAGACTGTATTTTTCCATTGAATCTATGTATCTAGGGTGATTCACAAAGTATAGTAGATATTTAAACCTCAAATTATATGGCCCATAAACGTAGTTTTCACGGTATTAAAAAATGTTTAATGTAAAGTTGAGAAATTAATGGAAACCAGCGATGCACTCAAAAAATTTTAATAGTCGCTGGATTTATTTTGGACAAAAAAATTACTACTTAAAATAAAAACTATTGTAAACATCTCCGGTCTTTACTGATGAACCCTTTCCGACTGACAAAAACCCTTTTGCTTTCAATTGAAAAACAAAGACTCACCTAGGCCAACGTACCATTTATAAAAATTGTTCGAAACGACGACTGCCCTGGGCATTTCGCAGATAAACAAGTGTTTCATATAATATCTTGGGGTTTTTAGAGAGGATTTTTTAATATTTTTCTAGGTCTCATATTAGGGACTGTCACAGGTTTAAATAACTACTATACTTCGTGAATCACCCTGTATATTTGTTTGATCTCCCACCAATGGCTAATGAAAATTTTGCTCGACAAATTAATAGATTCGTATTTATGTGAAAAATTCTTTTCTTTAAGTTATCTCCCCTTTGGAACTTCTATCACTATTTTTGTTTTCTAAAATACCCATATGAAAACTGAAGTAAGTAACTTTTTATGTAATTAAATAAAGTGGAGGATAAATTTTCAAGAAACTTGTTAAAATCTCGTATCGAACATAAATGTGAAACTGAGAAAGAGCCAGAGCAAAGAGCCTAAACATAAAAAAACATAATATCATTACTCAGTACTCTGCGTTCACAGAAACGAATGGGTGTCTCAAATTACGTACCGTCTATGCGTTTAAGCTAGTAGAACCGAGATAAATGGAGGATGCCTGCCGAAAAATTAAAGAACCAAAGGAAAAGGAGTACAGGTAGTACATTCGAATAAAAAGGAAGTACATTTGCAGTACAACTATCCTCCGGAGTACAGCTCATAAAATATAAGTACAAAACTCCCAAAAGGAGTACGTTTGGTCAGCTTAACATAATGTGAATGTAAAATCAAAATTACTTACAGCGAACGAAATGTATTGGCCCTTGAAAACCCATATGAAGTACACACATACCAAAATATTGAAATTATTGCAAATATTGGGTACAGATTACCGTAGGAAAGGAGGTCACGCGAATTTAAAATCGAAGGTTGTTCATGAAACTTTAAAACACAAATGCAGTTAGACATTTTAGCTTCGAAATTATTTAAAATGGAATATTTTAGTTTTTACTAATGATGATTATAATTATTGCTTCCTTTATTGCTTCCTTATTTGCTTCAAAAGTTAATTTTATGTAAATCTCATGTAAACTAGTATCAAAGGTGAAAGTGTAAAGACAAAGTACTGGAGGTATTTGAAAATTTTACCTACTATTTGTTAAACAAGAGTGGCAGAGTGAAAGCAATTATTGATGTAGGCATCGAGTATTTACATTAAAATTTGTCTGAAGTAGTCTTTATTTACAGGACTATCGTTTTTGGATAAAAACGTTTTTAAACACATCAGAATAACATTTATTTTAAAAATTAAAAAAGGACTTCTGATGATTTGAGTGCGGTGAACCACTGATTTCAGTTTTATTTTGACTGCTTATAGGGCGTATTCTGTAACTGCTCCTCTAAATTTTAAAAGCCGTTAAATTAAGTTGTCAAAGCAATGACCAATCAGGGCTTGAAATTTTAAATTTTAAAGGACGCTAAAATTTTAACGCTCCTCTAAAAATTACAGAATGGGCCCCTATGTGCACTAAATTTTCTTAAAATAGTGCAATGACCCATATGATTATGACCCACAGTGAAACCCGTATGAATGCTCTTGCGGCTCGCGACTTGTACATAATGTCAGATCGGAAGAAATGGCCCGGTATTGTGGCACTCACGCACTCCAGATTTAAATCCATGTGATTTTTGCGTGAGGAGGTGCTCCGGGTTATCTTGCAGAACATATTATGAAAAAAATACCACAAATGATGTGATTGACAAAGACCATATTTTAATCATTAATATTCCAGATTCAAAAATATTTAAGCAAGGAAAATTTACGGTATGTAATGCACAATTTCTGCTTGCGACCTTGCAAAATGACTTCTCAACAGTTATTTGTAAGAGATCATGCTTAAAAATGTGCAGCCCGAAACGTGGGGCATTGCGTTTTAAAACGTCAGCCAATTCTGAAGCGGACATACTATCATAAAATAACACAGCGGATGGAAATCTGCTATCGTAGCAGAAGGCTATGTCTACACGATCAGAGAAGTCTTCTGTTCCTGATATAGGTGAGCCTAACAGTAGTACCTCACTTGTTGAAACGTCAGTCGTGGGTGAAGAAAAAACATCTTCAGGTAGTACTACAATTTCTGAAAAATTCAGGTTTTTGTTTGTAATTGTTGTAAATATTTTCTTTCGTCCTGGAAAACAACCACTTTACTGCCTAGGTATACAATATACTATTTCAACGCTTTAAAAACGTATCTTGTACAGGAAGAATCTTACCACCTCAAGGAATTCCTTAATACGTAATTTTATTATTCAATTGTCTTTGTATTATTGTATTATTTGTATGTATCTTATCTTTCTAGTTCTTATGTACTGATTCATAATTAGCCGAAAGCCTTTAATGTGATACATGAAATTGTATTGTCGATAAAACCAAAGATGACCACGTCAACGGTGGTATTGGGAGATTATAACAAAAGTTTCACTCTATAAAACACGTAAAGATTAGAAAATATGTTTGTTCAATGAATGGCCACAATCAGAAATTTTAGTAAATAAACAGTTAAATTTCTATTTTCTTTCAAGAAGCACTTCCCGGAGTCAGAACAAAATGACCCAACGAATGAGTTGTTTTAGCTATCAGTTTACAAACAGTACCGGCGGACGGTCGATATCGGGCTCTTCAAACGAAAATGTTCATTTCCAGTTTGGATGGACTAAATATTACCCAAAGTAAAAAAATTAAAAAAGGGTTCTTCATGAAATTTTCTCAACTTTCACTTGTATACCTTGAAATTTTGAATTTTTACCTTAATAATAAGATATTGTTTCCACTTTATTTTTATTATAAACAAGATTTAATTGTATTCATATTTAAAGAGTATCTGCGCTTTTAAATTAACTAAAATCCTCAGTTTTCATTTAATCGGTAAAAAAAATGTTTTATATCTCTTCCACACTAGGGTATCAATTTCGTACGGTTTCGCCTTAATAGCAATTAACAAGTCTTTTTATGTTCTTGCAACTCAGAAACCCTTTTATTTTCCCTGAAGCGCTTATAACAACTTTTTTCTACAACCATTTAACGAATAAAAAGATCTACCAGAATCCGAAAAGAACGGTTGGCCTAACCATTAAAATTAAAAAAATATATTAACAAAACCGGCCGGTTCCAAAAAATAAATTGTTCTCAAAAAGTATCATTTTAAAAAGTCAAGTCAATGTACGGAATTATAAATTTTGTGCGGAGCTTTATCAACACTGTATACACATTTTTGTGGGTGTCTGATTCAAATAACTATACCGACTAATATACTAACCTTAAGCTGGTTTCCTTCTTTAACAATAAATAATCAAGATCACATTACGTAAGTTGATAACCTTCATAAAATCCAATCTAAGGAAAATCGCATATGTTGAATGCGCAGTTCAATAAGGTGCTTTCGTGAAGATGTTTGTGCTCCTGTTTTCTTTTGCTGTGGGTTTTGTGGCTTTGTATCTCTTCACACGTCTGACATGCAGGATCACCAGAAGCTCGACTTGTTTAATAGGAAAAACCGCGATAGTAACCGGCGCTAACTCAGGTGAATTATCGTTGAAACTTTTTAAAATATTCTAATTGTTAAAATACAGGACTTGGGTATCAAACTACATTGAATTTGGCGTCGCGGGGATGCAGGGTGATAATGGCAGATGTGGCGGACATGGAGCAATCCAAATTAAATGTTATAAAATATACGGGTAATAATAACATCGTGACGAAAAAGGTGGATTTGACGTCGTTGAAGTCCATTCGAAGTTTCGCTGCTGAGATACTGAAAACTGAAGAAAGACTGGATATTTTAATGAATAATGCCGGGGTTGGTGCGACGCCGGATGAGTGGACCGACGACGGGTTGCATCCCTTCATGCAGATTAATTACTTCAGTCACTTTCTGTTGACGCATCTACTGATAGGTAAGTGTTTGCTTATTATTGCTTATATATTGATGAATGTTTTTTTTATCAAAGTGCAATAATTATATCGTAAGCTTAAACAATTACGTTGGAAAATGCAAAACTATTATTATTTCGTAAACAACACAACTGAAAACAATTAAGACAACTCTTTGAAATATAGTGGGTCCAATATATCCTATATATTATAATTACGATGTCATTACTAGCAATAAAGGTGAAATAAAAAATTTAAAAACTGCGTATTTTGAGGAAGGGATGCAACTCGATGTACCTAGAGCTATCGCTAACGATAAATTTATGCAGTTTCCAGTTTAGACTTGAAATATTTCTTCTACGTTTTGCTTACAGTTGATGTCCTCGAACTATGTACCTAACCGATGCCGTTTACCCATGTTTTCCTTTATATAGGGTGTGACAGAATGCTCCAACGTAAGTGTAGTTATAGCTATCACGAAAAGAGAAAACTCAACAAAAATAATTGTCCACTTGAATTTACTCGAGTTAGAAATATTTTCCCTTGACTGAAAAGCTACGCGTGAAAAAATATGGCATTAGTGGAAGTGTTCATGCCTACAAAAGTGCCTTTTATCCTGTAAATTTGAGCAATATTGATATTTCGAATATCTTCAAGGAAAAATGTATCATTATCATATATTCAGGCTGTCCCAGAAATGACTACATTAATTTTAACTAGTAAGCGCATACATAAAGCAACAACTTTTCTATATACGACTTTTCCGAAAACTCACATTTTTTAGCATTTTTCCCGCTACAAATTCACGAGGCGCATAGGGATATCAGCATTCTAAACAGCGAGTACACGGAAATTGTATTAATTTACGGAGGTGAAGGAAGTTTTACCGACGCACAATGAATTTATGTGCAATGCTTTTCCAAAGCGCTGTGTGCCTAACTTGTGCTTTGTCTTTTGCAAAATGGTGAAAACCGACCACCGAAGATTAGAAAATCAATTTGGAATATCGCATTATACCATTTGGAGAATTTTGAAGGGCAACAATTGTATCCCTATCACGTACAGAAAGCCCAATTTTTACAGCCTGAGGATTTGCCTGAGAATTGAATAATAATGATTTGATTTATAATCGTAGTAGTAGGTACTTATATTCAGGTTTATAAAGTATCCGATACATTTCCCATAACTCAAATAAAATAAAATATAATATAATACATAAAAGTAAATAAATCAATAATTCAACACAATAACTAGCAGCTTTTATCCCTTCCCACTTATTGTCCTCCTCTCTTCTCCACTCAACCTTCCCATCCATTCTATCCCTCTTCCGTCCTCATTCAAAATTTCTTCTCTACTATCATCTCTCTCCTCATTTCCACATCTAAATCTTGCTATTATCACCCTCTCTTTTCTACTATCTCTTCCTTGGTACTTTGGCATTTCTTCCGTTATTATTTTTTCATACTTCCCATTGTATCTAGACTCCCTAATGCTCGTTCTTCTTTCCTGCACTTGCACATCTCTATCTCTCTGCACTAATTCATCTCTCATTACTCTGCCTCTCTCTTCCTTATCCCCTTTCCTATTTATTTCCTTTTTTCTTTCAAACACTCTTGCAAAATTCTGCACTCTCCTCTCTCTATCACTCTCTCCTCAAATCTTATTGCTCTTTTTCCTGCTTCTATTCGTATTCCATCTCTCTTTGTTTCCTCCATCACTATATACCCCGGTGTCTCTCTTTCTACCCCTAGCAGCCATTTCATATATTTTCCTTGCACCCCTTCCAATCCTTCTTGCTCTCTCCATCCCCGTATTTCCGCTCCATACATCATGACGCTTTTCACCAAACTATCAAACATCATTACTCTCCTTCTAAAATCATGTCCAAATTTTCTCTCTCCTATTCCCCATACAGCTCCTATTATCTTATTTGCTGTTTTTACTAACTCTCTCACATGTGTTGTTGCTATGTTTCTTTCATTCATCACATAACCTAAATACTTAAATTCTTTCACTTCTTCAATTTTCTCTTTCTCCCATCTCCACTCATTTACTTTTCTCCTACCACCCCCTTTTCTGAACACCATCATCTTGGATTTCTCTACATTCACCGTCAACTTTTTCCTCCTCATATATTTCTCCATGTTTCCTATCATTTCTTTCATACCTTTCTCCTCTCTCGCTAGCACCACCAAATCATCCGCATATGCTAAAGACCACACTTTTTCTTTGCCCACCACAACCCCCCTTTCCGAACATCTCCAGGCTGGGGCTTAGTGGGCAACCTTGTCTTACTCACTTATAAGTTTTGAAACATTCACTTACCCTTCCATCCACTCTCACTCTACTTATCGTCTCTTCATATATATCTTCTATTTTTCTTACCAGATGCTCATTTATCCCTCTCTTTCTCAAGCATTCCCACAGTAAATCTCTTTCCACATTATCAAAAGCCGCCTTCAGGTCCACAAAGAATGCATATATCTTGCCACCCCTCTTCTTTATCTCATTTCCTGTTATGTGATTCAAGATATATACATTATATACATCCATGGTCCCTCTACCTTTCCTAAATCCCGCCTGTCCGTCTGGTAACACCCCCCTCTCAATCATTTTCTTCATCAGCCTCTTTTCCACAATCATCGCGTATACCTTATATGCTGTATTTATGATCCCCCTATAATAATTACTGACTGTATCCTTTTCTCTTTTCTTATATATGGGGGAATCCCTCTCTTGGGAGAATCCCTCTCCCTTCCACACTCCATTCATTATCTCTAACAACCTGTCAACTTCTCTTTCCGTTCCATATATCCACGATTCATTCCTCCCCGGTGTCTTTTCCTTTTCAGTTTTCTTAGTTGTTGCTCTAGTTCTTCTCTTGTTACCTCTTCTATTTTTTCCACTCTTTGTTGTCTCTTTTTCTTTTCTTGTCTGTTTTCATCACCCCCCAGCAGCTCACTGAAGTACTCTCTCCATTCCTCCATAGTAATTCCATCACTCACTCTCTCTCTCTTTCTTTCTTTCCTTATTTATGTATCTCCATACCTCTTCTTCCGTTTTTATACCCTTCATCTTTAGCTCTTCTTCCATCCGTTTCTTTTGCTTCTTCTCTTTGCATACTAAATTGTACCTCTTGCGTGCTCTCTTGTACTCTTCCTTGGTTGCTTTTTCTTTTTTACAATTTCTTAGTTTCTTTTTTGCTTCCTGCTTCCTTTCCTTGCATTCTTTATCCCACCACTCGTTCATCCACAGTCCCATCTTCTCTCTTATCTCTATCTCTTTTTTTCTGTTGCGTTTGTTATGTTATCGCTCAGTTCCCTCACCTTTTCGTTTATTTCTGTTTCTTCGTATTTTGCCTCCCTAAGTCTTGCTCTATAAATTTCTTTTCCTTCTTCCATCCAAATATTCTTCACAATTTTTCTTCTAAACTCATTCACACTTGCTCTATCTTTCTCTCTTCCTTTTGTCTTCACTTCTAAAGGCATATGGTCGGACTCCATTCTTTCTCCCACCTTGA
Source organism: Diaperis boleti (assembly GCA_963583935.1). Classification (NCBI taxonomy): domain Eukaryota; kingdom Metazoa; phylum Arthropoda; class Insecta; order Coleoptera; family Tenebrionidae; genus Diaperis; species Diaperis boleti. Next base: position 15,719,270 of record OY757242.1, read on the forward strand.
ATTTCTCCATTCCATCCCATGCTTCTTCATTTACCATAACATAGTCAATAACTGTCTCCCCTCTTGATCCAATATACGTGTACTCCCCTTTCTCATCTCCTGTGCAGTTCCCATTAAGTATGTCCTACCCTCTTTCTTCTACTAAGCTAATCAGTACTCTCCCTTCTGCGTTTTCCGCTCCATCTTTTGTTGATCTTCCTTCTATTGTTTCTTGTTCCTCTTCTATCCGTCTTCCTTTTTCCCCAATTCTTGCATTAAAATCCACCCCAATCACCAAAGTTCCTTCTTCTTGCTCTTTTACTCGCTCTTCTATTATTCTCTTCGTTTCCTTCATACTTCTGCTGTACACTGTTACAATTCTCCATTTTCTCTGTTTACTTTTCACCGATCTTTCCATAATCCCTCTTTCTTTTTTGCTTCAGTTCCACTTTCTAATTCCAGTCCCTCTTTCACCCCCATTATTATCCCACCTTTAGCTCTCCCTTTCTTGCTTTCCCTCTCTGCATATTGACATTTCCACTTAAACTCTTTCCGCATTCTCTTTTTTTCCCCACCCCTTTTCTTCCGCCCACGTTTCTACCATTCCCACTACGTCAAATTCTCTCAAATACTCCCAAAATTCATTCTCTTTGTTTTTTATTCCCGCTACGTTCCAGAATACTATTCTTATTTGCTCCTTTTCTCCTTTATTCCTCTCCGTATTCGTTTTCCCTTTTCTGCCCTGTCGTCTTTTTCTTGTGCTCTTATTCAAAAATTTTCTGTATCTAACTCCCCCTTTTCTTCGTCCCACCTAAGCCCTTTTCCCTCTATCCATATCTTTTTATAACCCACTTTCACCCGCTGTCCTTTTTGTCGCTCTTCTTTGGCTATCGCTCTTAATTCCTTCTGTATCTCTTTCCTTCTTTGTCAGATCATCTTCTATGTATACTCTCTTTCCTTTTTTTCCTCTTAGTTTTCTTTTATTTTCCATAACTTTCCTCTTTTCCCACCAGTTCCCAAGTTCCGCCACAATCATTTTTCCTCCATTTATTTTATACATATCTCTTACAGTCACTTCTACCTCTAATTCCACCTTCATCCATTTTTCCAGTTTCTTCTCGCTCTCGCATTCCTCTTCGTCCAATCCCGTTACTACAATATTCTTTTTCACACTCTTTTTTCCTGCTCTTCCATATTCTCCTCCAATTTTTTCATTTTTTCTTTTAGTTCCATCTTTTCTCTTTCCCATTTTTCTTCCTCTTCACGCATCATAATTTTCAACTGTTCCAGTTCCCGGCTCATCTTCCGATTCTCTTCCTTTATCTCCCCTACATCCTCCATTTTTTTTTTCAGCATCTCTTTCATTTCCTCATCCATTCCCTTTTTAACCGGTGATCTTTGAAACTTCTTACTTTTCCTAAAGGGGTTAATCCTCTTTTCTGATTCTCGTCCTTCTCTCTCGCTCTCACTACCACTTTTTTTCATTCTATTTCTTTTTCACATTTTCACGCTTTTTTATCCGCTCATCTTATCGAGCGCCGCAAAACACGTCCGCTTGGCTCAACTGCTCGAATGGGAATCCGATTTGATTTATAATAATTTAATGGGAAAAATTAACGAAATATCAATAGTAAAGGAAATTAGACTTTTTAGAAGAAATAATTTATAAAGTTTTGAAATTTTGGTTTTGAACTCCCAACAGGTACTATTACAACCTAAATTGTTGTAATGCCCTGACAAAATTTAGAAGTGTGGATGGTGACACAAGAAATACAGCTAAGTCCCCAAAATCATATAATGAACAAATAAAAATAATACTTCCTACAATTATATAATATTAATTAACGTGGTAAAAATTGAAATTAGAATGATCACAAGTTGTTGCAAAAAATTATGAAATGAACGATAAAATTAAATGAAGAAAAAAATATGACTATGGCTCTTTACCTATGTTAAAATTACATTAAGGAGATTACTGAACTTACAAATTTTAAGTGAACGCTAATATAACAAAAACTAGGTGAATTGATACAACAAAAAAAATACAATAAAAAATTGTCTATTACTTATCTTCTTAATTAATATGCTTCCTGCTGGTTTTGGAGCTGTTCTGACACCTTACTTTTTGTTTTCTGGCGTATCCTGCGAGTCTGTGAAATCTGCAACTCCTACGGGTCTTTGGAAATTACACCAGTTTCCGCGTGAAATTTACACCGTGTGTCCAGGAAAGAATTTCCTCAGCTATTATCCCCTTGATGGTGGTACTAGTAATCCTGGTATAAACGCTGGTGAATTTGCCTCTCTGCTTGGAAAAGAATAGTCAAGGTCTGCACGCAATAAAATGGTTTCTCTTACCTCTTTCCGAAATCTCAACATTTAACGATTTATCCGCTTAAGCGATTAGTTATCGAAATAACCCACATTCAACGATGCTTATCCGCAAACGCGTTTTTCCTGGACGCAATCCCTTTTACCAGGTGTAATTTTACGTTGAACGTGCACTCGTCAAAGTCTCGAACGAAAAAGAGCGAATCTCGCGCGGCACTGCAAAACCTATCGTTTTTTGTATATGCCGGTTATCTCTATGTAGATGCGTACCTGAACCCGGTGGTGAATGGGCGGCAAAATCAAATTGTAACACTCGACCCTCCCAAAAGGGTAAAATAAAAATTCGTGCAACGAATTTTTATTTTTAACTAGACTCAGTGATGACAACTAGCATATCAAGCAGGCATGTGTGGAGTGAAGCTCCAGGTCTTAAGCAGACCTAGCAAGTTATAGTACTGTCAGACTAACACGGGACGAATAGAATTCTCCCAAATCTCAAAAATTTACAAGACTCTAAACAATAACAAAACTCAAAATAAAATTATGAACAATGAAATCAAGAAAAGTAATGGGCTCTATAGTGGCTCCTCACTAAAATTATTGGCATTATAGTAGTACCCACTGAAACATTGCGATCGTGACCACGACGATCACCTCTCCGGTAGTTCCATTCCCTTCCGGAGCGACCACGACCGCACCAACGTAACCAACACCACGAGAACGCTCTGCTTCGCGTATGATGACAATTTCGCGCCGGTGCAGAAACGTCCTCCTCCCTTATGTTGTCGGCCCGACGGCACCGCCGAGGACACGCCATCCAGGTCCGAAAACTCCTTCGAAGTCACCTTCGCGGACCCCCCCAGCAATGACCAACTACCTCAAAAAATATCTCGACTGTGCGAGGTGTACGACCGCAGACCGACCGGCAAATCCATGTCCAAACATTCTGAAGAGACTGGGGTGAGCACCCCTCGACGTACTCACCGAACCGTAGCCCAAGCCTCTTCTTGTCTCCTTTCACTCAATCATTTTCTCCTCCCATACGTACATCCTTCCATACCCCGATCTCCTCCGGCCCCCCACACCAGGCATAACCGACCGCCCCACAAATGGACGGGTTTGCGGGCTCCCTACCGTTCCGGTAAACGTCCCTCAAAGCCATAATCAAAACAAAACAAAATTTACTGATGAAACCATCCTCTACACAAAAGCCAACTCCATCAGTTTCAAAGTCACAGCCGGTAATATAAGATTCTCCTCTGAGAATCCGAAACATTGTATTGTCCGTGTGGCCTGCCTCCATGACCCAACGGTCAGCCCCATTACCCAGTTCCTGGTACAACAATCCGGCATAACCGTTCCAAACTAACAAATAATCTGTTACATCCCCCGTCCATTTAATCCGCATCTATGCGATTTGTTTCTGAACCCAAGGGCTCCACTGAACGCCGATGCGGGTTGAGCCATTTGTTCTTCTTTATCTTTGGATTTTGAATTGGCCCAAACGGGCTCTGGCTTCGTTTTTAGATGGAAAAAGGTTCACGACGAAGCATACGTGTTCGTTCATGTCTTTATCGAATTGTGTTTCAAATCCTTGAAAGAGGTTCTGATTGACCCGTACTCCTATTATCTTTTTAATAGGAACGTTTTCTATTTTGACGAACCTGTGCTCTATTAAATTCAGGGTCATTTGAACTGAATTAGTATTTTTGGGCTCAAGCAACCTGACCCCTGGCTTAGGCCTAAACCACATAAATGAGTGGAAGCGCTCATGGTTGCAGGGTGATCGTTACACCCGATTGACATCAAGTCAATTCTGTTTTATCTTTGGAATTTTATTTTTGACAGTAGCTCTGAGAATCATTTTGTTTTCGAGTTGTTATGTATTGTTGTGGTTGCTCTCCGGTTGGTAGTGTGTGTTTCCGGGTAAGTTCCGGGTAGTTTCCGGTAAGTCTTACCGATTTAGATCTTTAATTGTTTTGAAGTTGTGGGATGTTGTTAGGGCTTCAATAGTTTTCTCTCTTTCACAGTTCTAGGGTACGGGTCTCGCCGTCTGTTTTATAGGGTTTCTAGAGCCGGGGGTTCAGAGAGAAGAATGCAAGAGGAATAGGTTGAGAGTGAAAGCGGGAAAAAGAGCGGTCAAGTTCGAAGACAAGATGGAAGGGAGGAAAGAATGTAGGATACTTATGGAGTGCTGGAGAGAAAAAAAGAAGAATTCAGAGGAGTATGATAGGGAGAATTACTACAGGAGGAATGGGTATGCAAGCAAAGAAATAGAGAGAAAGAGGCGTTTGGATGAATGTAGAACTAAGTGAAAGATATAAGGATACGGATAGACAAGAGAGGAGAGAAAGAATTAGAGAATGCAGATACAACGGGAAGTACGGAAGATGCATGATCGAGGAAGTACCGAAGTATTTGGGGAGGGAGAGCGAGAAAGAAAGAAAGATGATGGCGAGGTTTAGGTGCGGAAATGAAGAGAGGGAAAATAGGTATTGGGCAGAAGATGGAGGAAGAATGTGTAGAATGTGCTATGAGGAAAGAGAGACGATTGAACATATGTGGAACGAGTGCAGTGAGATGAAACAAAGAGAGAGGAAAGAAAGAGAGGAAATACTGAATGTAGATGGAAGGGAAATTAAATGGATGAAAGAGGTATGGAAGATGAGGGAGAAGGGAGAAGAGGAAAGGGGAGGGGAGAAGAAATAGAGAATTTTATTTAGTTTTTTTTATCATTATAATTGTTAAGTTTACTTGTATATGTATAGGAATCAGAAAGCCCGTAGGGCAAATAAAGATTTATTATATCAATTATAATAAATAATAGAGCCGGGGGTTCAGAAACAAATCGCATAGGTGCGGATTAGACGGACGGGGGATGTATCAAATTATTTGTTAGTTTGGATCGGTTTTACCGGATTGATGTACCATGAACTGGAGAATGAACCTTGCTGCGAGCAATTAAAATTATGTTTGTTGAAATCAATTGGTTGTTTTGTTTATGAGTTTTGTTAGTGTTTATAGTCTTCAATTTTGCCAATAATTTTAGTGAAGAGCCACTATAGAGCCCATTACTTTTTCTTGATTTCATTGGTCATAATTTTATTTTGAGTTTTGTTATTGTTTAGAGTCTTGTAAATTTTTGAGGTTTGGGAGAATTCTATTCGCCCCTTTTTGTCTGGCAATACTATCGTTGCACGAATTTTTATTTTTCCCTTTTGGGAGGGTCGAGTGTTACAATTTGATTTTGCCGCGCATTCACCACCGGGTTCAGGAACGCATCTGCATAGAGATAACCGGCATATACAAAAAACGGTAGGTTTTGCAGTGCCGCGCGAGATTGGCTCTCTAAATTGTTGTAAATTTAGGTTGTAATAGTACCCAAATAAAGTTCCCGACGAGTTGCCACTCCACGAGGGGAGCTTCATCCCCTTTTCCCCAAAAAGAAAAATGTGTATGGAGTCCACGCACGACAGAAGTGAAACTTTTGGAGTTTCCTCGCCTTAAGAATGTACGACAAATTTTGGTTGCCGGATTTTTCTGTTTTTGTCGTTCAATGTAACAAGAGAGCCCCTTTAGTAGGGGGCCACCCTGGTCACTTATCCCCCCGCTTATATATTGCATAACGTGTCAGGTTGTATCCCCCCCACTTATCTATATAATGCATGTGTCGGGTTCGTGTCGGGTTGCGGCGCCACTGAGCGTCACGTCCTGAAGCTATTCTGCATTTTTCCCGTAAACGGTTACTCCGACGAGAAAATATTATAGGACTTATTATATTCTCCATTAAATTCCGCATAAAATTGGTCTGATGAAGTTTTTGCCTATTTCCCAACCAACGATCATAAATGACGTTGGAAAATGAGTATCGTTTTCAGCGCGAAGGCAAAAATTTTTCCACCCCCGTTTTTTTTTTTCGGAGATTATCTCGAAAACCATTAGTGGGAGCAAGAAATCTATAGAAACAAAATTGTAAAACAGTTCTTTCTGTACAAGATCCATATTGAATAAAACATTTGCAATAATTGTTATTGGTCAAAAAAAAAGTTTATACCTGTGCAGTTTCTTTTTTCAGTCTCAATTAACTAAACATAATTAATATGCACTAAGTTTTATTATTATCATATTTTGGTTATGAACTCCCAGTAGGGACCCAAATAAAGATCCGAAGACTACCCCACCCCACCCGGGGAGCTTCATCCCCTTTTGCCCAAATAGAAAATTGTGTATGGAGTCCACGCACGCCAGAAGTGAAACTTTTGGATTTTCCTCGCCTTAAGAATGTCCGGTACGACAAATTTTGGTTGCCAAATTTTTCTGTTTTTGTCGTTCAATGTAACAAAAGAGCCCTTTTCGTCGGGAGCCCCCTTAGTCTGGGGCCACCTTGGTCACTTATCCCCCCGCTTATATATTGCATAATGTGTCAGGTTGTATCCCCCCCCCACTTACCTATATAATGCATGTGTCGAGTTCGTATCGGGTTGCGGCGACACTGAGCTTCACGTCATGAAGCTATTCTGCATTTTTCTTGTAAACGGTAACTCAGACGAGAAAATATTATAGGACTGATTATATTCTCCATTAAATTCCGCATAAAATTGGTCTGATGAAGTTTTTGCCTATTTCCCACCCAACGCTCATAAATGACGCTGGAAAATGAGTATCGTTTTCAGGGCGAAGGCAAAAATTTGTCTACCCCCGTTTTTTTCGGCGATTATCTCGAAAACCATTAGTGGGAGCAAGAAATCTATAGAAACAAAATTGTAAAACAGTTCTTTCTGTACAAGATCCATATTGAATAAAACATTTGCAATAATTGTTATTGGTCAAAAAAAAAGCTTATACTTGTGCATTTTCTTTTTTCAGTTTCAATTAACTAAACATAACTAATATGCACTAAGTGTTATTATTATCATTTTTTGGTTATGAACTCCCAGTAGGGACCCAAATAAAGATCCGAAGACTACCCCACCCCACCCGGGGAGCTTCATCCCCTTTTGCCCAAATAGAAAATTGTGTATGGAGTCCACGCACGACAGAAGTGAAACTTTTGGATTTTCCTCGCCTTAAGAATGTCCGGTACGACAAATTTTGGTTGCCGGATTTTTCTGTTTTTGTCGTTCAATGTAACAAGAGGGTCCCTTTGGTCACTTATCCCCCCGCTCATATATTGCATAATGTGTCAGGTTGTATCCCCCCCCCACTTACCTATATAATGCATGTGTCGGGTTCGTGTCGGGTTGCGGCGCCACTGAGCGTCACGTCATGAAGCTATTCTGCCTTTTTCCCGTAAACGGTAACTCCGACGAGAAAATATTATATGTAGGACTTATTATATTCTCCATTAAATTCCGCATAAAATTGGTCTGATGAAGTTTTTGCCTATTTCCCAACCAACGCTCATAAATGACGTTGGAAAATGAGTATAGTTTTCAGCGCGAAGGCAAAAATTTGTCCACCCCCGTTTTTTTTTCGGCGATTATCTCGAAAACCATTAGTGGGACCAAGAAATCTATAGAAACAAAATTGTAAAACAGTTCTTTCTGTACAAGATCCATATTGAATAAAACATTTGCAATAATTGTTATTGGTCAAAAAAAAGTTTATACTTGTGCATTTCTCCCAGTAGGGACCCAAATAAAGATCCAAAGACTACCCCACCCCACCCGGGGAGCTTCATCCCCTTTTGACCCTTTTGACGAAAATGTTATTGGGGCTATGTTTTCCATTAAATTCTGTATAACATTGGTCTCATGGAGTTTTTCTAATAATTTTTCTATTTTTAGTTTATTTACGTCGCGTCGGGCGGTTTAGATTGTTTCCAAAAGTTTTTTGTTGTGATGATACTCAATCAGCCGCGCGGTTCAGTGGCAGGTAACTAAATTAACGTCGAAAGTTCCACTAAGTTTAACTCGATAATTGCGGGGTTTAGGGCAAAATATTATTTAATAGTTATTTATGTATCTAGGGAATAAAGACCCATTTTAATCCCGAGAATGTAATGGCATTTTCATTTGAGGGATTAACGGTCTTTATTCCAGAGATGCATACAAAACTTTCCTCCCACTCTCCTCAGTTAATAATAAATTAGAAAAGAATTTTATTTCAAGTAATAATTGTGACTTTGTCTAAACCTCTCAATTCACAGAATTGAAGTTAAAAATTAATATCAGTAGAAATGGGAGAAAATAACGACCACGAAGACAGTTTAGACATTTGGCCATTGCTGAAAGAGCTAAAGATGTCATTTTTTATTTTATTCCCTAGGGAATAAAGTATTACATTATTAGTCGAAAACGAGAGAATAATTTTGCACTTTATTCCCGGTTAGGAGGAAAAAAAATTAAAACACTAAACTACAATATTGTGGCTTGGCTAGGGGTCGCCGGCGTCTAGGAGCGGGTACCGGGTGTTAATCGGGGTCCCACAGCTCATGAACGTAGGCAGCCGCAAGGGCATACTTCGCCACCCTAGAACCGGAAAAAGGGCCATTCTGGGTTAGCGCCGTAAAGGGGGATTTGGGACCATTCCTTACGGGTAGCACTAGCACAACTAGAACACAATATGCACGATGGCCAGTAATTTTAAATGGGGTCGTCCCCCTCAATTGAACTTGACGAATTGGACTATAGCATCTCGTAGGCTATATAATATGAAACCCTAAAACGTATTTTGTTGTTTAATAAAGTTGTTTTATAAGATAACAGAGCGTATCAAAAATTGCAATTTCGGAGGAGCATTGTAATTGGCGTTTAGTAACTTTGAATTTTGTCGTGTGTTGACGTCACAGAAAGGCGCGCGTTTCAAATAAGGCAAGCAAGTAAGTACCTAGATTTGAAATAAACAAAAAATAGGGCTCTATTTTCTAGAAAAACTATTTTGGAAATTGTGAGACGACTCCATTGTAAAGGTATCGTGCGGCTATCGGCTCCCGAAAACCCCGCTGTGATATCTTTCAAAATAAGGGCGTAAATGATGGTCCACACGCCTCCGGGAGACTGGTATATAAACACCACTACATTTATTTGTTTTATTTAATTTTAAATTAACACAAAGTTTTAGTTTTGGACTGCCTGGTAAGTAGGCTGTGGGCCTTTTCTGTCATTTCGAGCGAATGCTGTTAACAATATGTTAGACAAGTTATCTTTTGCGAGAAATCATTGGACTACTGATGGTTGTGTTACCCGTGGCATGTTTTAGATTTTTAGGATAATTTATAAGAATAATAATTAATGAAGATAGGGAGTGTGTGACGTCAGTGCCGACCAGAAACCCGTTTCATAAAAAACTTGTCACTTGTAAAACCAATTCGTAGCTAAGCAGCAACCAATCAATGAAGCTCTTTCTTGACTACACACTTGTATTACAAGTGACAAGTTTTTTATGTCGTCAGTCTGGCGCCAATGCGCCTATCGACCTTGTAGTCTTATTTGTTTATGTTATTTTAATTGTAAGAGGAAGAGTTGCATTGTAAAAGGAACGGCTCTGACTACCTGAGACCGACTCTGGGATGTTCCAAGTGAGGATATAAAATAATAGGTCGGTCTCAGCGGAGAGGAGACTGCTCTCACATTTGCTAGGACATGGACTTTTTAGGTTTCTTGGATTCGTTTCGACGCGAGCTTTTGAGTTTTGACGAGCATATTGACGACTCACATTAGACATCTTTAATTTTTTTGCAATTTTTAATTTAACATTGATTGTTTCTTTATTCCGACGAATATTTTTATCATCTCACTTTGGCTGCTTGTAGGGCTTTGCAAGCTCTTCACAGGAACACCTAAATTAACGTCCTAGTTAAACTCCCTTTCATGCTACACTAATTTATAACTTTATACAACGCTAATTTCCATCAATCACAAACATGCATCTACACTAGTCCGATTACGTCACAGGCAAAATAAATGCAGCACGACAAATCCGTTGTGGGTTCAACCATTGTTAACGAATTATTAGTCTCGTAGTTATTAGTGATTCAAATCTGACGATATTTGTAACGCTAGAATGTTCGACCGGCTATCAATGTAACAAGCAAATAGGAGTAGTTTTACCCTTTCGGATAGAGATAAATACAAAACACTAGTTCTACTATGAAAACACATTTTTTAGCATTTTCCCTCCCTACAAATTCACGAGCCGCATATAGATATTTATTTTAATTTGACCTAGTGAGAATCAATTGTTTTTGTCCGGAAAAGTAAACCTGCTTATCAAGTTTCAAAATTTTTTGCACAGTCCCGTTTTGATCACAGTCACCGCCCGATACTCAAATAATTATTATCGAAATCAGTTTCTCCAGACGACTCAATCGCGGCGCAACGCGGTAAGTTGTTGTAATTGTATTTTACTTTCGTTTTTAAAGTTATTAATCATAAAAGATGCCGGTTTCTTATAACAGCAAATAGACGGACATTGTATTAATTTACGGAGGTCACGAAAATTCCGCAGAAGCTTCCCAACTCGCCGTGTGCCTAATTTGTATTGTGTTTTACAGTCTGAGGATTTACCTCGAACGCTCCGATTGTCTGACCACAATAAACCAGCAGCCAAATTATCTCCTCTTTTATCAACTGACAAGGCGGCTTTCACCAAAGAAATTATTTTCAACTTAAATAATACGCACGCAAGGGCAGACGAAAATTTTCATTTTTCATCAATAACAGCATTAGATGTAGGTCAGCTTAGTTTATTTACGTCGGGCGGTTTAGATTGATTTCTAAAATATTTTGTTGTGACAGCCGAGCGGTTCAGTGGCGGGTAACTAATTAACATCAAAACTTCCACCAATTTTAACTCGACTATTACGAAGTTTAGGGCAAAAATTGATTAAGAAAAATTGTTGACAATGATGAGTTCTATTACCGATTAAAATATTGATACCTATTTCTGTTCCAGCCTTTATAAGTAATTTACAGAAATAAAAATTTAAGATTAACTTTTTCTAACCAGTTCACAACCCAGAGTGGAATGCTAATATTATATGCTCTTATATATTGCCAAAAACAATACAAGAACCTCTTGAACCTCTCCAGTCATCTTTTCTGTGGTCTTCCTTTTCTTTTCAGTCGATTCTCTGAAGTTAGGGGTCGCTCATTAATTACGTGAAACGTTATTTACATTTTTGACCCCCCCCCCCTTGATGAGATTTGGTAATTTGAAATGTTTGACGATTACTAAATTTTTTTCATTTTTTGCTGACTCGACAATTTTTGGTGTTTCACAGTTTTTCAGTTGATTAACTTTTGTATAGTTTTGTATATATACTTGAACATATGACAATAGACTGAAAATGTCACTGGCATCAGAACTTCGCAAACTGAATAAGCCGTTCGGTCGCAACATCGGTTTTAAGTGTACCGAACCGCGAGAGATCCCAAGAGGCTGCCAGCGCTGCCTGGTTTATTTAGAACGAAAATCTTTTGCTTGAGGCATTACATTTATTTGAAAAGATTTATGCTATTGTACATTCACACTACTGTTCATACTTAAAGGGTAATTGCCATGAGGGCAAACTTTAAATTTTGAAAAATTTTCTTTTTATATTCCAGATTTGTTGAAGAAATCCGCGCCAAGCCGAATCGTTTTCACCAGCTCTCTTTTGGCGTTCACCAATAACTTGACAGCAGAGAATCTAAACTTCGATGCTACCAAATGTAATCGATCCGGTATATACAGGCAATGGAACGTTTACGGCAACTCAAAAGTGGCACTAACTATGGCATCGGACATATTTGCCGAAAAGCTAACTGGGACTGGAGTGACATCAAACTGTGTTCACCCTGGACTAGTCGCAACCAAAATATTTGAGAAGCCTATTGATCTCGATGGAAGTATATTTTCCACGTCATTGATAAAGTTTTCTATAGCATTTTTCGCCAAAGTAAGTTATAATTATAATTTCATAGTATTTTTTCATGTGCTTGTTTCAGGATCCGTGGGAAGGTAGTCAAGGGTTAGTTCACGCTGCCGTTTCTAAGAGATTAGAAAAAGTTAGTGGGAAATTTTTCTGTGATTGTATACCATTTCTCAAGCCTAGGGCAGCAAGGAATAGAAAGCTTTGTCTCAAAATTTGGAGTATGAGTGAAGAATTGGTGGGTTTAAAACCCGAAGAGAGGCTTTGAATTTTAAGACAATTTGTTTATTATTATGCACATTAAGTAATTTGTTTTATTTTGCATGAATGTAAATTTTGGGAATAAGTCAATGAATTATAATTATTGTTATTATGTTTTCAAGTTAGATTTTATTTTGTGAGAATTATGTTTGCAAGCTTTAATTAAATTTAATTAAAAAGCATCCGAGGTCCAAAACATGCACTGTTTCCGTGGAAATATTCAACAACAGAGTTTTGCGCGCACTGCCAAGGTCCCAAAATCAACCGCATCAAGTCTGCACGCCCTCAGTCGCCAATTTGGCGGTGAAAACACAGTTGTTCCACAATATACGTTTCAACTGCTCTTTGGAGTGGGAAGATTGTTGAATCCTGAGCTCCCCGCGTTTGATAGAATAAATATTTAGCCCATAATAGAAAGTTCAAATGAAAGAAAACAGTCATAAAATAACAAAACCCAAAACAACAACAAAAAACTTCACGAACCTCCCCGTTCAAACCCAAAACAACCTACAATCGACAAAAGAAAGAGACGTCCCCACTATCAAATCATTAAAATACAATCACTACAATCACTAAAATATGGCACAAAAATGGCCTAACAGCAAAGAAATGAGGAAACTCCACTCCACGAACTAAAAGAGGCAATACAGAAATTTAAACTCGGCTTGTTAAGATAAAAGGAAGTGTTCTCAAAATAGTGTGCAACACAAACAGTTCATGTGATTACCAGGATTTTCAGAAAAGACTAAAATCTTAATCTACATCTATTACGAATATTTAATGCAAACTAGTGAGATGTCCCCAAAATAGACCTGAAATCCACAGAACTTCGACTTGCCTACCCGCCAAAATGCTTTTTGGGCAACGACTCTTAAGTTAGCAATATCCTGCAGTGGTTGGCAACGCGCTGAAGCTAGTTGGCCGTGGCTAAAAAACGGGTTGGCGTCCCTTTTGGAGGGAGGATGGAGGACCGGCGGCCATTACATTAATTCAGACTTTAACGTTAGAAGCAACAAGTCGTCTTTTTAACCGACTTCAAAAAATGAGCAGGTTATCAATTACCAGAAGGATTGGTTGAATTTAAATTAAAAATCGCTTGTATTGTGCCGCCCGAAGTATTTACAGGTAACCTTTTTATTCTATCTATTTTTTTTCTGTCCTACTCAACATAATGAGATGGCCCTGAAATTGACCGATGTTTGTTCCACGTGCATACTAGAAATTCATAGATAAAATCTTTTCAATTTTACCGTTATACGGCCATCCTTTGTCAGCGTCACTAATAAAATGGCCGCCATTGCGGAAAGCTATTAGTCACCCCTTTGTTTGTTAGATCTTGCTTAAATAATATCCACCATTGCTATTAAAACCTGGATAAATCATTGAATAACTACCTGTCTTTCGGTATGAGGCCGACAGCAGCTTGCGGTCAGTTAAAAGCTATTTTGTCTCTGTTGACTTGAATTAACCAACACTGAGTAAGAACTGAATACAGAAGGGCAAATAGCGGCAAAGCGCCACACCTAATGTTGTAGTTCTGAAATGTGTACTATCTTTTATGCTATGTTGCGCCCCCTGGCGATTTCCGATCCCGCCGTTTGCATGTAAATGATATCATCAAATTTCGGTATCTATTGTTTTGGCTTTGTGCCTCTTTGTAGTTTCTTTGCGCCTCGTTGCGTTACGGTATATTTTATTGTGCTTGTCCATATCTGTTTCAAATCAACAGATAGACCAAATAGCATTCATTTTTGTGGTTCGTGTTGCATGATGCTTTCGAGATTTTATACGGTCCTAATCGTGCGAACATGTACTCTGGGGTCGGGGGTCGTTTTCGAACTCGATTGAACTTCCTCCCGGGCAAACAATAATACCTTTGCTTTTGAAGCTTTACAGGAATTTACAACAAACAGTTACAGTAAAATATCTACGTCCAAAGGGTGCATATTCGCACCCGAGAGGGAAAGCAAGAATATTGAGACGCTTGAAATTATTTAAGTTGGGGTACATCTGAGTCGGAGATTGATGGACAACATGTAGATCAGATGGAAAAACTAAAGCAAAATTAAGAAGACAACTGTCTGTAAGTGAAGCAAGATTGTAGAGAGTTTAGTTTCCTGTCTTTCTTTAAGGCTTGTCCAAACCAAGTCCAAGTTAGCGGCACTTCCCTCGGGGACTATTCTTTTGGTTGTTAAGTATTTTAAGTATTTGTGAAGCAAGCAATTTATTAGTAGCCCGAATCCACGCCGCAAACTCCAACCTAAGTTTGGCTCAGAAGTTAACTGTAACTCCACTTCGTAATACCCTGCAGCCCCAGGAGGAAGTTCAAGCGAGTTCGAAAACGACCCCCGTTTGACAAATGACCCCAGAGATCAGGTTAGCACGATTGGGACCGTATAAAATCTCGAAAGCAGTATTGCAACAAGAACTGCATGCTATTTGGTCTATCTGTTGATTCGAAACATATATGGACAAACAATAAAATAATAAAATATACAGCAAGCAACGTTTTATTGGGAAGCCACTTTGAAACAATCGCGATCGCTACGAAACTACCAACATGCACAAGCAAAAGCACTAAATACCGAAATTTGGTTTCCCGGTGTCGAGAATAGCTAGATGTTTTGTACCCTTTAGTCTTCAGTTGTTGATCAGTGTTGGTTAATTCAAGTCAACAGACAAAATAGCTTTTTAAATGACCGCAAGCTGCTGTCGGCCTCATAACGAAAGACAGGTAGTTAGTTATTCAATGATTTATTCAGGTTCGAATAGCAGTAGTAGACATTATTTTAACAAGACCGAACAACAATGGGGTGACTAATAGTTTTTCCCCATGGCGGCCATCTTATTAGTGACGCTGACACAAGAGTTGCCGGACAACGGTAAAAACCGAAAAGCTTGTTATCTAGGAGTTTCTAGTATGGAACCGTTGTCCGCGCCGATGACAGTAATTTCAAGTCGTGCCAATCGCTTAAAACCATGTGTTTGGAAAACAGACAAAATATCGCTAGATGTCACTACCTCGCGCATTAGAGTAAACTGTAATAGTGTTATAGAATGAAAAATTAGGAGGGCGTGGTACAAATTAATTCCAATCTCAAAATTAAAAGAGTGATTTTTTTTTTCAAAACCAGACATTATTTAGAATAATAATGCAAATCTTACCTCATCATTATTAAACATTTTTTGTCGCTAGTTTTATTTATTTATTTTTGCTGTCATCGATAATTTGATTGAAGTTCTTATTTTATTTACGTTATTTTGACAATTATTCGAGTTTATGCCTCCTTATTACAGTTTCCATTAAGTCGCGATCCGAGACCCTCTGGTGACGATTTTACCTCTATTGGTACGACTTTATATTACTGTCAATTTCATCGGGTCAATTTCAGGGCCATATCATTATGTTGTAAATACGTCGGGCGGCACCACACACACGATTGTTAATTTAAATTCAACCGATCTTTCTGGTAACGTGAAATTTCGATAATGCAATTTAAACATGGAGCACACTCAACTTTAAAAACAGGAGAACTCATAGTGGAATAAAATCAAGTAAAAACAAAGAATTAAGCGTTAGTTACGACTTGATGCTTCTAACGTTAAAATTAAAAAAAAAAACATACAACCGAATTGATAACCTCCTCCTTTTTTGAAGTCGGTTAATAAATGTCAAAATGGCCGCCGGTCCTCCTTCCACCACCTACAAGGAACGCCAACTGTCCTTTTAACCACGCCAACCACTGCTGCATGTTGCCAACTTCAGAGCAACTTGCCGGATAGGCAACTCGAAGTTCTCCTATACATTGCATGGTCTATTTTGGGGATATCTCACTGTTAAGAGTTTGTTTAAATCTTGTCAACTGTTCCTCCTTGGAAAAATGCCAACCATTTGTTATAATAAACAAGTAAACTTCATGTACCGCCAGTAATTTCTTCAAAATGTCTTGCGTTATTTCAATTAACGCAAAGTAAATTAGAAAATAAACAGCTACATGTACTCGCAACCTCAGTTATCCTTTCCAGGAAACAATTACTGTTGAACTTTATTCTAGATGACTGCTTTTGGTTTTAAATCGATCAATATCTGTGTACAGTTGGTGGAACAAGTTAGAAGTAGCAATCTCGCAACATTTTTATTTTTTAAGCAACGAAGTAGTAGATTAGCATAATGTTTAGCTTCCGAAATTTTCGATTACTCTGCATCAAATACTTGGAATATAGGTCTTACCATTTTAATTGTCTCTTCAGTTGTGTCGATATTTTACGGTATATGTTTATGTCCGTTATTTTTAGTACTGAGCTGGCAACGTTTTCGTTACCACATTTTTCTAATGCAGCTTCCTTTTTGTAGTAGTAGACATACGGACGGTCTGTCACGCCGCAGACGTTGCATCTACCTGTGGGAGCTATATACAGGTGAGAAAAATACAAGATTATTTAGCGTGTCCGGAAATATTCCGAGGCGATTCTACACCCAAAACTGTGAAGAAAAGTTCTTATTAACATAGGTCGAAAAATGCTTTCTGTGGCCTGTAGGGCTCTTCAAATATGATCCACGAAATGATATTTTTTTAAATTAATTTCGTAACAGGAATCCGTTGTTCAAATTATATTCTTCTTTTGAATGCTTTTACTACACCTGTTTCTATCAGTAGAGAATGCAAGCCTCAAGAGATATTAAAATCGTGGGCAACTCTTGATAATTCAGTAATATTGCCACATTCACACTTGAGGTGATAATTTGCTTATTTAGAATTACATCACCACCTGACGTGTGGAGCGCGTGGCGGGTTAAAATACCACGTAATTGCATCATCACATAAATTTATTAGATGAATATTTTGAGATTCAAATTAACTTCCTCGAGGAGAGTTAATTAGTAAAAATTTGTTGTAAATTGTAGCAAACAGTAAAAACACAATTCAACAACACAAGACTAGTTTTATTGATAAATATAATTACAAAATATGAGAAAAATATATTAAAACATCTTTGAGATCTAACAGTTGACTCTGCAAAACAATAGAAATAAATGAAGTTTTACACAACTGTGATAAAAATAAGCAGTTGACTTGTTTCCTTATACTGACATCTACAAAAATACACAGATCTTTCTTTCTAGTTACAATGAATCAGTAGCAGTTTATAAATTGTAACCAAAAGATACGTGTCGAAGGCTACTGCTACTGAAACTGAAAATAAACAGTGCATCCAGCAAATCACACATAGTCGATGAAGCACACAATATTTGCTGAAATATTTTACAAAAATGCCACAAATATTTGGAAATACAAAATTACGTTTTTTTACAGAATAGAATGTACATCAGGCAACTGTATGAAAGTATATTATCATGTTTGTCGCCAGCAGTAGTAAAACAACAAAACCTTTTTTACCCTGTTGCTATTGGGTTTTCAATTCAGCCCAATTCAGATTGTTTCTGCGCGATTGATGGAGCCTAGTAATGAGACAACTTATGAATGGCAACTTTAAGGGCTTTTAAAGCAAGAGACACACCAAACACTTACTTGTACTGGTTAGAGGAATATTCATAACCCTGTAATCTGTTCAACTATTTATATTTTAAATGGATGGATTACACTTTTGAGCAATAAACTCGTTTAATTAGTAGAAAAATAAAACTCAACGAATTTTTCCCACACACCTGGAGAAAGGGAGAAGAGGTAAATAAATAAAACGACTCGCAAAGAAAAACCAACAACTGTTAACCTTTCAGGCATACGAAAAAAACAATAAATAATCCACAAGTTCACGATATATACAACAAAAATCCCAACGAAATCAGTCTAAATGACGCCAATTACTTATATTATAGAATTCCTTTAGTGGCAATGTACATATATAAGTTATAGTATATACACCTATTGTCACACAAATTTGACGGCACTTATACATGCTTCAATAACCAATTGCACAAGTTCGAACATTAAATTACACATCCTAAATACGTGACTTCTTGTCTTTGTTAATAAATTAATGCAGATACATAATATAATTGTCAATCAGGAAACTGATAAAGAAATAATAATGGTCCCGTATTCACCGAAAAAACAACGCATAACAAAACTCATTGAAATGTAACGATTATTTTTGTTCCTCTTGAAAGCTAGCTAATTTTAGCCCGTTTTGAAAGGTGCTCCGAGGGACTCACGCAGGTCAGTTTTGCACTTACACCCCCGTTGCAAATTCCGTCGTTGCCATAAACTGATAAGCTGTTTTGCATTATATCTTCTTTCTGGAAAAGAAAACGTTAATTAAAAACTCGAAAACCGGAGGTGGTACTTAAAATCATTCGTTTACTAAATCATTCAAACAACACGGGTAAAAATTCATTATATTTTGACGTGCTATTACATTCACACAGCAACGAATTACCAGACATTGAAGTAATAGTACAGGATCCGAAGGGAGATTTTTTAAAAACTGTAATTAAAGTTTATACAGATGAATGCACTGATCCGCTTATCTATTGAAATATATATTAAAATAAAGCTTACCAAAAAAAAACACAACAAACACTATTCAAAATTCAAGCAAGCAAAGATAAACGACAGAGAAATAATGAAGTTGAATTTATAACTTTATACCTGCTTGTCCGGTAGTGGTGAACACAAATAAGTAGCCAATATTAATTTTTTAAATTCCTTATGCTTCATACTTTCGATTTATATTGAATTCGTTTGGTAAACAAATGAGTGAAACATGAAAAAAATATAATTCGTTTTTAAATTAATTCATTAATTAAGGATATCCTTGAACATATTTTGATAGGCAATACATTCGCGACACATTTATTTATATACAAGCTATGATAAAAAAACAATTTTCATCTGGTGAGCAGATGGGTGAAGGACGACCTCTCTTCGGATCTTAGACTATAATAATACTTTAAATTAGGAAGTGTAGTTTAGGTACACCGCTCTTTCTAACACATGACTCCGGCCTGTGGCTAGACTATCGCGATTTATTTTAATTTTTAAATCTGACATTTAAGACGTGCTCATTTCAGATGGGAAAAAATGTAAATATTCACGTGCAAAGACACATAATGATTTATATCCTACTTACAATTCCTTCCAGAATGACAGCAATAGGAACAACACCAGTAGCTTCGGCGACTTGATGCTCAATCAAATAAAACATGTACTCATCATACAGCAACCGAATTAGATGAAACGACCCAAAACTCGCAGCTGATCTCAAAGTCAAATCCCTGATGACCATAGAACTGCAACAAAAAACAATTCACTTACAATGTAAACTTAACTTGTTTCAACACCAACCTATAAAAGCTCCACTTCAGCAGAAACTGCCGTGCAGCCTTGGAAAAACTCGGTTTTCCTTCGTAGGGCTTCAACGCACTTTTGACCACATTCTTCAACCAAGAAGCCCACTGCTCAAGAGAATTCTGTTGTTGCAAAGTGAGTTTGAAGTCGTTCTCAAATCGGGCCACAATTTCGTTGTCGCACTGACACACCCAAGAAGCTTGCTCTCTGACGCTGTGAAAATCCACACGATTTAGGTCGGTCAACATTTGGGCTATTTGAGTGCTGTTGTGTAGGACCGCACGGGCGGCTTGTGCCAAGTGGTTAAGCGAGGTGTAGCGACGCAGGCTGGAGCTGAAGGCCGAAACTGCTGTTAGTTTTGCAGCCAACATGCTGGCTGGGGCGCCAGTCATGGCGCTGGTCAACCAGTTTTCCAAATCTAAAATGATATTGACGATAATTGCTATAGTATACATTAATTAGCATGACCACTTACTTTTTGCAAAATTCCGAATCGACTGCGTCAAAGTGGCCGGAATAGGCTTAAGCACATCAGGTACCAAAACTTGTATCAAGTTCTGATAAAAGACCAGATCGACTTGCTTCATAAACTGTTGCACAGGCTCCAACGAACATAAACAAAACAGTTTTGATTTCGACAAGTATTTCTCCTCTTCGCACTCGTCACCATTGTTATTATACTGCGACCTCCAGAACTCCCTCCACAGAGACTCGACAGTGGTAAACTCTAAACTTAATATGGCATCTAAAAAGGCTTCTAAGTGCTCCCTATAAATAGACCTAAAATAAACCGGATCACACCAAGTATCATCATTTTCAGAACGACATACTTCAATGTATCCACATCTTCGAAACCGCAATCATCCGGCAATGCTTCTGTGAAAAGAATATCTGGGAACGCGGGAATAGCATTGCTGCCATCACCTAAGTAGGCAATGTGTTGTGATAGAACACTGACGGAAACAGAAGCATCCGAGGAGTCCGGGTTTCGTTTAAACGGTCGCACTGTCCCCTGTGCTTTCCCAGAACTGTTTGAAGTGCTCAACACCACCCTGTTGCCTGATTCGTCCATGTTCATCAACGAAGAACCGGGCTTTACTCGAATTCCGTAATAGTGATACTTGGAATTCCCTCTGGTACCGAGTCTCCGAGTTCGCAATCCAAGGAATACGGATCTAATTAGTTTGCCGAAAGATGCTGCATTTACGGGCTCGAGTTTGTTTTCCGCGCAGTGACGGAGATAATGGGCGTAGAGGGTGGAGCGTGGTAGGGACACTCCTTCTGCGGTTTCGTAATTCTCGAGTAACCATTGTACCTAACGAAAATTGTTGTATGATTAAGTGAATGAATATTGTGTTAATGTCGTGCAAACTACATACATGACCACAAAAACAGTGACTACACAGACAAAAAATTCGACTCTGGCAATTTTATAGGAAGCAGCATTAACATCTATAAAGCTCTAGCTGTCACTTCCCAAGATTAAATTTTAGTCTTTTTATCGCCTTCATAAAAACACCGTGGGCTGCGTGTCATTAGTTTTAAGGAAGACTGACTGAGCAAGATTCATCAGCCAATCAGAACACCAGAACTAGATTAAATATGCGCTTTTTGGTACTTTCATAAAATCAAGCAAGCGCAAGCTAACGGCGCCCACCCCCATAAAAGAGAACCAACGCCGTAGCAAAGTACTGATTTTACTAACGATTATCAAACAAAAAATCTATATAAGCGACGGTATAGAAAATGTGATTGTTTAAAAAGAAATAAAAAAAGTCCCCAAAAGAACTAGTAAACATTAGAAACAATTAAATGACGAACAGGATAGGAGAACGAAAACGAAAAAATCAAGATCAAGTTCACAAGTTCGTCAACTAGAACGGTGGTCCTCGAAGCTTGAGGTAACAGGAGATCGTGTTTCTCAACACAAATGTCACTCCAAACGTAAGTTGATTCTCAGAGACCGCAGGGTTTGAGAAAAATACATCTCGGACGACCGGAGAATGTAGATAAGGCATGTGCAAGGGCAGAAAACCACAGGCAGTGAGCCCCCACAGTGCCTCAAGGAAGAGTAGTTGTTAATCTGGAAACAACTGTCCTCCCGCGACGATGGACAAAATTAACAACACGATTCTCGCAAGGAGATTTACGCAACTTCTTGAAAAGAGAGCACAGGTTCTACAAAAATCACTTCGGATTCAAGAAAGGACGAAGATCAATGGACACACTGGCTAACACCGTACAGGCATCGTGGAGTGGGAAACGGACGGAGAAAGAGCATATCTTAGCGGTGCCCCACGACATCAAAAATTCAATTCGGCATAGTAGCCACGGCTAAAATATCTTTTAGCGATACATGGGGAGTAAGACCACGGTGAGTGGGGGCTAGCCAAAAGAAATGGGCCCCCAAAAAGATGAAGGTCACCTTTAGAGAGTTGAAGATGTGCAACAAAAAGGACATGGAAAAACTACAGGCCTGGAACATCAGTGACTGACAAAAACTGCAATTATCAGTGTAGTAATTAGGACTTAAATTGTACGATTAGAAGCAAAAAAGCCACAAAGGATTCATCAAGCTAAAAAACGTCGTTCTCTCAATAATAAAAAACTAGCGGTTTGAAAATCGGGCAGATTATTCCTGACCACATCGAGAATCATTTGAAATTCTAGGAGGTTTATCACTAGCGGTAACACTTCACTGTACCTATATCACTGCTTATTATTCGGTGGACTCAAAAAAGGTCTGAATATTGTCATTTGCCGCTTGAGAGAGTGATCGCGTGAGATCTATCGCTAAATTTGGTTACTATATCTCACAAAATAATTAACATTAAGAATTAAGATTTTATACACAAACAGAAAAATTAATCGTACAATCCGGACCGAGTGCTCTTACCATCTCAACTTTTTCTTGTCATTAATCATTTATCGGCATTTTTTATTTATAAATTGATTGAAATGAAACAAACACTAAATATCTGCCCAAGCTTATCTCAATACATGTCTGAAAAGTGCACCCAAATTTATTCAACACACAAAAATTCAAAAAAAGGCACAGTAGCGTGTCTTCGATAAGTGGATGAGTTGAGTCATTGGTTTTGGCAATCTATGTCTCTCACATTTTAGCTTCCTTGTCTGACTGTCGCTTCTTATTATTATTATTATTCTTTGGTATGGTGCACAATCATCCGCATGATTTTCTAGGACGTCGATGCAGCAGTTTCATACAATTCTATTGCATAGGTCCAGATGGGTTCCAGAATATATTTTTTATATATGTTGTAACGAAGTTACCGAAAAATCCGAATTTAAATACGGAATTAAGAACCGTCAGCGAAGCGACATCCTCAACGCCGAGTGCTCCGTTGATTCGCTATTTAAGCAGGACCGTGCACCTGAAAATTATACATATAACTCGCAGGGAAAAATAGTTTACAGTGTCACAGCCGGATAATTTTTTCATCATCATCACCGGAAAATTAACGCGCCCCAAACGAGCCTGCCCCGGAGTCGCTACGATCACCTCCAAACCTTGTCACGGCCGACCACACCCTTTCGTCGAACCGGAAACTTATCGCACTGGAATGATTTTTACATCATCTTAACTAGCGAGGAAGCGCATTCCGGACGACGCAGCTCCGGAGCCGATACGATGCCCGGAACCGATTTCACTCAGGAGGGAAGATAACATGATGATAAGATCCTCACTCCTCCGAATTGCGACAAGTCGTGCGCATCAGCCTACGTCATTATCACCCCACCAGTAGGTCTTTAAAAATGGCTGCGCTCCTTTAGAACGACATGAAGAGTCGTGCCCGCTCCAAAGAAGACCATCCAGAAGGAATCCGCCCAGGAAGAAGAAGGTGACTAAAGTGAGGGGCTCCAACCACCCTCCCCACTTCCTTCCTAGTCCTCTCCGGTAACCAGCCTACGTAATACATTATCCCGGTTTTTACTGGTCTCCGGAAGGCTGGGTTCACGCGGGGGGATCCCAGGGTTCAACGCTGGCTAAGCTTCCGGACCAACCAGACCGGACTTTCTTTCTTTTGCTAGTTACCCACACCCGCCAACGTCTAGCCATCGTAACACAGTATCCCGGTTTTTCCCGGTCTCCGGAAGGTTGGGTTCAAGCGAGGGGATCTCAGGGTTCAACACTGGCTAAGCTTCCGGATCAACCAGACCGACTTGTTTTGTGCTAACTAGCCCAGATCAAACCCGACCTCATCGTCCCGCCCCGCGAATCAGCAAGACGAATCCCGGCAAACACCAATAAACGTAAACTACAGGGTGTTCCGTAACTATTGTCATCGAGCCCGGGTTCCGAAACTTGTGATAATTGAATCGCCGTATACAGGTAGCGGGCACGCCGAAGTCTACCGGGTGAATCTTAACTTTCTTCATCGACCGTTCGAGTTCCGAAACTTATGCCAACCGAACTGCCGTATTCAAGGGGGGGTGCATCATCGTCTATAGGGGCAGCGTAACTTTTGTGACCGACCGCTCGGGTTTTGAAACTTCAAATAACGGAACTACCGTACATAAGGGGGCGGGTACATCAGTGTCTACACGGTGTCTCATAATTTTTGTCACCGACCGCTCGGGTTCCAAACTAACTGAACCACCGTATACCGGGGGTGGGTGTATCAAGGTCTACAGGGAGCATCTTAACTTTTGTCACTTTGCTTGGGTATCGAAACCGAAACAATCGAACCACTGTATACAGGGGGCGAGTATATCAACATCAACAGGGTGCATCGTAACTTTTGTCACCGACCGCTCGGGTTCCGAAACTCATACCAACCGAACCATCGTATACAAAGGGCGGGTACATCAACATCAGCAGGGTGTACCGTAGCTTTCGTCACTGACCGCTCGAGTTGCAAAACTAAATGACCACTCACAAACCGAAACGTGCAGTCTGAACCGCCGTTACAGGGTGCAATTCGAAAGGGACATACAGAGTGAATCTCAAGTTCCGTGACCGAGTTACGACCGACCGAATCGCCAAGCTTTGTAAATACATTGTAAATAGTGGGAACATTAAACTGTAACACCGAATCGACTTTATTTTTCCCTCCCGCCAAACAAGGCAGTTGACCCCTGGAGTTTCGTACTTTTAGCTACCCGTGGTCCCGTAGAACATACCACGTTAAAAAACTAGCGCTCGAGGCAACCGCCGCCGTAAACGAGTGTCACAATGTATTTATAACATTTGGGTCACTTTTAGTTGTGACGAAAGGGAGAAAAGGAACCAAAGAAACCTAAGGTCAAAGAAACCAATGAGACAACACAGAGTAAGGAGACTGAAAAAATGAAAAGGATGTAAGAGACAACTATAGACGCATGTCACATATCAAAATATCATCTAGATCATATAAACACATATCAAAAACCAAAAAATTCAAGGGAACAATAAAGCACAATAACCAAAAGAGACTAACAAGAAAAGACACCACAAAGGCTAAAGAAACCATAGAACTTCCTTGGCGATCGTAAAAGAACAAAACGACGCCTAGATGAACCAAAGAGACAAAGTTAAAAAAATACGAAGAATATAAGATAACAAAAGAGACAAAAAGAGTCAAAGAGAATAAACAAAGCAAAGCGACAAAAATGCAAAGAAGACAAACTACACCAAAAACATAGATATCAACAGATCAAAGAAATCGAAAAGGTCAAAAAACAAAAGACATCAAAAACAAAAAGACAAAAGGACCAAATCGACAAACAAGTCAAAGACTCCAAAGAGACCAAAGAGACAAATAGACAAAAGGGCTAAAACTAACAAAGGGACAAAAAAAAAGGATCTAAAAGAGGCAAACAGACCAAATGAGTAAAATGACTAAAGTGACTACAAATACTAGAGACAAAAGAGATTGAAGTAACGAAAGGACAAAACAAACAGGAAACCCAAAAAACTAAAGTGACTAAGGGAAGAATAGATACCAAAAAGATCAAAGACAAGAAAGAGACAAAGGACAAAACGGACTATAATCATAGAAACTATCAAGACGAAGCACACCAAACACACGAAAACGTTAGACGACAAAGTGGATTAAAGAGACAAAAGACAATTAAAATACAAATGCGATAAAATAGATAACATATAAAAGATACTACAGTGACTATTTGGACAAATGATATCGACGTTCTAAACGCAGGACCTCCTAAGTGTAATACATAGTATAATTGTTTTATTAGGAGCAAAAGGCACTTTTCTCCAAATAAAACATGCTATTTTTTCTTTAAACGCCAGCTAACTTTATACGACTTTATGCGCCGCTAGACGACTTTATTTGTCATAGCAGTGAAATGGTCATTTGTCATTACCTATTAAGGTATAGAATGTCACGTTTTTCTAACGTTTGAAGAAAAAATATTTTTTAGGCGATGATTACAAAAAGGTGACTGATCTGTCAAAATCTACTTTTTTGGGACTGGTCTGTCAAACTCCACTTTTTTGGGACTGATCTGTCAAAATTTAATACATAGATGTGTACGAAAAACTGTTGTCTGCCTCACCCTTAGAAGTGAAACTTGCTAAGGGACAGGAGGTCCCGTTGGGATAGGGGGAGCCCTATTGGGACAGGGACTCACCTTTGAGACGGAGGGGGGGCTTTTTACAGTCCTACACACGCCTAAATCATTACCTAAAAAAAATATGACCAAATTTTGGAGTAAGTGCTCACGACGGCTCAAGCCTCGATCACAAACAGCAGAAAAAAGCTAACTTTTACGGCCTAGGTACACAACTTACTATTTTTTACATCAGACGAAACAAACGCTGACGTTAATTTGTTTAAGCGAGGTAAAATTCAAGAGGTCCTGTGTTTCTGTAATATAGGCATAAATTACACGATTTATCGAGTTTAAATGTCTGCCAACAAATGGAGAGAAAAATATTATTGACAGGACTCTGTTAAAACTAAATTTCCATAAAAATCGAACTTACGAGGTCCTGCGTTGAGACCGTCGATATCCAAAAGTGGGCAAAGAGAAGACACAAAGTAAATAAAGTAAAGAGAAAGGAAACATAAGAAAATAAAAAGAAGCAAAAGAACTAAAAATATCAAAAATATTAAAGTGACCAAAAAGACTAAAGAGAGGAAAAAGACTAAAAAACTAAAGTGAGCAAAGGGACCCAAACGAGTGAAACAAGGTAAAATAAACCAGGTAAACCCAACATACAAAAACTACTGAAGAGACAACATAGACCAAATACAGGGTGTCTAGCATAAAATATGCATAGAAAAAACTTTTGTAAAATGGAATTTTGGAACCTCTGATCTATAAATAACTACAATATTAATTAACCTCCTACAATCATTCATTTACTATAGCAACCCTAACTGTCAATTTTGCCTGGTGTCGAAAACACAAAAATCATTAAAACACAGAAGTTCTCAAATTTTCTATAGGTGTATTCAAAATGCAATTTACTGTAAGACTTTTAGTTCCTGAAACTGTAGTTTCTCCACGTTGGAGGAAGCTAATCTTAAGCGAAGCACCCTGTATACTCAATAGCACTCAATGACTAGAGCTATCACTGACGCTAAGGAAATCAAAAACAAAAAGAACGAAGATAAATCAAAAGAAACAAAAGGGACTAACAAGAAAAGACACTATAGAGACTAAAGGACCATAGAGGTGACGAAGATGGTCAGAGGTCCCTAAGAACTAAAAGAAAACTAAACACACCATTGGGACAACGGCAATAAATAGATCAAGAGTCTCAAAAGATTAGAAAATCAAAAATACGTAATAAACTAAAGCAACTAGAATAACGAACTACATAGAATAAAGTAAAACGATAGAAGCAACTAAAAATGCAAAAAAAACTGAAGAGATAAAAAGCACAAAAAGAAAATAGATAGAGACAAAAGGAACCAAGAGATCAAACAAACCAAAGAGACCAATAAGACAACAGACACAAAAGAGATAATTACCAAAGAGATCAAAGGCCAAAATGACAAATGAAACAAAAGAGACCAAAAAGATTAATACGACAGACACTACGGAGACCAATCAAAAGAGACTAAAGGGATCATAGACGTTACAAAGTAGATCAGGGGGACCAGCGAGACCAAGGAGAACAGTAATATGAGACTAAAAAAAGTCCAAGGAAACTAAAAAGACATTAGAGGGCAAATAGGTCAAAAGTCAAGAGTTTTAGTTATCAGAAGTACAAAAGATACTAAAACGAGTAGAATTACCGACAAACCAAAAAGTAGAAACAGACCAAAGACAACTAGATGGACTAAAAAAACTAAAGAGACCAACGAGAGCAAAAAAAACAAAGAGGTAAACAGGCTAACGAGACCAATTGGACCAGAGAGACGATAGTTAAAACAAACCAAAAAGACAAAGAAAACTGAAGAGGCTAGAGAGACAAAAGAGATAAAAAAAAAACAAAAAGAACGAAAAGATTAAAGGGACAAGTTTAAAAATAATTTTTTCTTTCACGAGGAAAATTATAGCTCATGAAAAATAAACGATGCAATAACCGCATTTGTTCCAGGATGAGGATCCGTATTAATCTCATCAAATCTCACCAAGGGGGAGAGGGTCAAGAATGTAAAAAAAGCCTCACGTAATTAATGGATCACCCGTGCCCTTATCGCATTCTGTCAAACACTAGAATTAGAAAATAATATAAGTTTTCGTGTTTCTTAGTAAAATGTTAATTAGGAATTTTGAAGGTCGGTCAACTTGGCCCCCGACTTTTAATTTTTTAATATTTTATTATTGTAATCAATTGTGCTCGTTTTGTGCCCAATTGTGCCGCTGTTTGTTTCAATTGTGCTCCTCTCTAAATAACAAAAAAACGAAAAACAAATCCGGGGGCCAAGTTGACCGTCAGCCCCCGGTTTTTTTACGTTTTTTAAAAAATATTAGGCTTATTCAATTGTGCTCGTTTTGTGCTCAATTGTGCCGCTATTTGTTTCAATTGTGCTCTTTTGTAAATAACAAAAAAAAGCAAAACAAATCCGGGGATCAAGTTTTTTTTTTAAATATTAGGCTTATTCAATTGTGCTCGTTTTGTGCTCAATTGTGCTGCTGTTTGTTTCAATTGTGCTCCTCTGTAAATAACAAAAAAACGCGAAACAAATCCGGGGGCCAAGTTGACCGTCAGCCCCCGGTTTTTTTACGTTTTTTAAAAAATATTAGGCTTATTCAATTGTGCTCGTTTTGTGCTCAATTGTGCCGCTGTTTGTTTCAATTGTGCTCCTCTCTAAATAACAAAAAAACGCAAAACAAATCCGGGGGCCAAGTTGACCGTCAGCCTCCGTTTTTTTTTACGTTTTTTTCTTTAATATTAGGCTTATTCAATTGTGCTCGTTTTGTGCTCAATTGTGCCGCTGTTTGTTTTAATTGTGCTCCTCTGTAAATAACAAAAAAACGCAAAACAAATCCGGGGGCCAAGTTTTTTTTTAACATTAGGCTTATTCAATTGTGCTCGTTTTGTGCTCAATTATGCCGCTGTTTGTTTCAATTGTGCTCCTGTGTAAATAACAAAAAAGAAACGCAAAACAAATCCGGGGGCCAAGTTGACCGTCAGCCTCCGGCTTTTTTACGTTTTTTTCTTTAATATTAGGCTTATTCAATTGTGCTCGTTTTGTGCTCAATTGTGCCGCTGTTTGTTTCAATTGTGCTCCTCTGTAAATATCAAAAAAGAAACGCAAAACAAATCCGGGGGCCAAGTTGACCGTCAGCCTCCGGTTTTTTTACGTTTTTTTCTTTAATATTAGGCTTATTCAATTGTGCTCGTTTTGTGCTCAATTGTGCCGCTGTTTGTTTCAATTGTGCCACTTTGTAAATAACAAAAAAACGCAAAACAAATCCGGGGATCAAGTTTTTTTTTTAATGTTGGGCTTATTCAATTGTGCTCGTTTTGTGCTCAATTGTGCCGCTATTTGTTTCAATTGTGCTCTTTTGTAAATAACAAAAAAAAGCAAAACAAATCCGGGGATCAAGTTTTTTTTTTTAAATATTAGGCTTATTCAATTGTGCTCGTTTTGTGCTCAATTGTGCTGCTGTTTGTTTCAATTGTGCTCCTCTGTAAATAACAAAAAAACGCGAAACAAATCCGGGGGCCAAGTTGACCGTCAGCCTCCGGTTTTTTTACGTTTTTTTCTTTAATATTAGGCTTATTCAATTGTGCTCGTTTTGTGCTCAATTGTGCCGCTGTTTGTTTCAATTGTGCCACTTTGTAAATAACAAAAAAACGCAAAACAAATCCGGGGATTAAGTTTTTTTTTTAATGTTGGGCTTATTCAATTGTGCTCGTTTTGTGCTCAATTGTGCCGCTATTTGTTTCAATTGTGCTCTTTTGTAAATAACAAAAAAAAGCAAAACAAATCCGGGGATCAAGTTTTTTTTTTTAAATATTAGGCTTATTCAATTGTGCTCGTTTTGTGCTCAATTGTGCTGCTGTTTGTTTCAATTGTGCTCCTCTGTAAATAACAAAAAAACGCGAAACAAATCCGGGGGCCAAGTTGACCGTCAGCCTCCGGTTTTTTTACGTTTTTTTCTTTAATATTAGGCTTATTCAATTGTGCTCGTTTTGTGCTCAATTGTGCCGCTGTTTGTTTCAATTGTGCTCCTCTGTAAATATCAAAAAAGAAACGCAAAACAAATCCGGGGGCCAAGTTGACCGTCAGCCTCCGGTTTTTTTACGTTTTTTTCTTTAATATTAGGCTTATTCAATTGTGCTCGTTTTGTGCTCAATTGTGCCGCTGTTTGTTTCAATTGTGCCACTTTGTAAATAACAAAAAAACGCAAAACAAATCCGGGGATCAAGTTTTTTTTTTTAATGTTGGGCTTATTCAATTGTGCTCGTTTTGTGCTCAATTGTGCCGCTGTTTGTTTCAATTGTGCCACTTTGTAAATAACAAAAAAACGCAAAACAAATCCGGGGATCAAGTTTTTTTTTTAATGTTGGGCTTATTCAATTGTGCTCGTTTTGTGCTCAATTGTGCCGCTATTTGTTTCAATTGTGCTCTTTTGTAAATAACAAAAAAACGCAAAACAAATCCGGGGATCAAGTTATTTTTTTTAACATTAGGCTTATTCAATTGTGCTCGTTTTGTGCTCAATTATGCCGCTGTTTGTTTCAATTGTGCTCCTGTGTAAATATCAAAAAAACGCGAAACAAATCCGGGGGCCAAGTTGACCGTCAGCCTCCGGTTTTTTTACGTTTTTTTCTTTAATATTAGGCTTATTCAATTGTGCTCGTTTTGTGCTCAATTGTGCCGCTGTTTGTTTCAATTGTGCCACTTTGTAAATAACAAAAAAACGCAAAACAAATCCGGGGATTAAGTTTTTTTTTTAATGTTGGGCTTATTCAATTGTGCTCGTTTTGTGCTCAATTGTGCCGCTATTTGTTTCAATTGTGCTCTTTTGTAAATAACAAAAAAAAGCAAAACAAATCCGGGGATCAAGTTTTTTTTTTTAAATATTAGGCTTATTCAATTGTGCTCGTTTTGTGCTCAATTGTGCTGCTGTTTGTTTCAATTGTGCTCCTCTGTAAATAACAAAAAAACGCGAAACAAATCCGGGGGCCAAGTTGACCGTCAGCCTCCGGTTTTTTTACGTTTTTTTCTTTAATATTAGGCTTATTCAATTGTGCTCGTTTTGTGCTCAATTGTGCCGCTGTTTGTTTCAATTGTGCTCCTCTGTAAATATCAAAAAAGAAACGCAAAACAAATCCGGGGGCCAAGTTGACCGTCAGCCTCCGGTTTTTTTACGTTTTTTTCTTTAATATTAGGCTTATTCAATTGTGCTCGTTTTGTGCTCAATTGTGCCGCTGTTTGTTTCAATTGTGCCACTTTGTAAATAACAAAAAAACGCAAAACAAATCCGGGGATCAAGTTTTTTTTTTTAATGTTGGGCTTATTCAATTGTGCTCGTTTTGTGCTCAATTGTGCCGCTGTTTGTTTCAATTGTGCCACTTTGTAAATAACAAAAAAACGCAAAACAAATCCGGGGATCAAGTTTTTTTTTTAATGTTGGGCTTATTCAATTGTGCTCGTTTTGTGCTCAATTGTGCCGCTATTTGTTTCAATTGTGCTCTTTTGTAAATAACAAAAAAACGCAAAACAAATCCGGGGATCAAGTTATTTTTTTTAACATTAGGCTTATTCAATTGTGCTCGTTTTGTGCTCAATTATGCCGCTGTTTGTTTCAATTGTGCTCCTGTGTAAATATCAAAAAAGAAACGCAAAACAAATCCGGGGGCCAAGTTGACCGTCAGCCTCCGGTTTTTTTACGTTTTTTTCTTTAATATTAGGCTTATTCAATTGTGCTCGTTTTGTGCTCAATTATGCCGCGGTTTGTTTCAATTGTGCTCCTGTGTAAATAACAAAAAAGAAACGCAAAACAAATCCGGGGGCCAATTTGACCGTCAGCCTCCGGTTTTTTTACGTTTTTTTCTTTAATATTAAGCTTATTCAATTGTGCTAGTTTTGTGCTCAATTGTGCCGCTGTTTGTTTCAATTGTGCTCCTCTGTAAATATCAAAAAAGAAACGCAAAACAAATCCGGGGGCCAAGTTGACCGTCAGCCTCCGTTTTTTTTACGTTTTTTTTTTTAATATTAGGCTTATTCAATTGTGCTCGTTTTGTGCTCAATTGTGCCGCTGTTTGTTTCAATTGTGCCACTTTGTAAATAACAAAAAAACGCAAAACAAATCCGGGGATCAAGTTTTTTTTTTAACATTAGGCTTATTCAATTGTGCTCGTTTTGTGCTCAATTATGCCGCTGTTTGTTTTAATTGTGCTCCTGTGTAAATAACAAAAAAGAAACGCAAAACAAATCCGGGGGCCAAGTTGACCGTCAGCCTCCGGCTTTTTTACGTTTTTTTTTTTTTAAATATTAGGCTTATTCAATTGTGCTCGTTTTGTGCTATTCGTTTCTTTCGGCACTCGTAATGTAAAATATTATTACGTATGTAGTAAGTTTGAATGAAATTTTTAGCCGTAACCCACAGTTGCCACAGTTATCTCCAGTGTTTCCAAGCTTTATGCTTTTTTTTATTATCGATGTAAAAATTTAGAAATTCGTACTTATTTGAAGCAGCCCCCCTCCATAAATTTTTTGCTAGTATTTTAATAAGTTCTGCAACGTTCAAGATTTTCATTGTTTTTAACTTGTCATCTTTTGAAATAACAGTTCAAGACTTTATGGTTTCTGTGAAATTTGAGATAAAACCGTTTTTCATTCGTAACCATTCTAGTTAAAGCGGTAACAACCTGTCAATTTCTTGTCTATTTTATGACCATAACATTGTTGTCAACTTGATGTTTGAGAACTATTAACACAGAATATTATGATACAGATAGATACATTGCTTTGTTATTACGTGAGATTTAAAAAACGAATATTCAAAGTTATCCCACTCTCCCCTACATCAGTTTCGATATTTAAAGAATTTAAAGTAAGCAAATTTGGGGACGACGAAAAACAATGAAATCAGACACCGACAGCATCACTTTACATTCAACACTTCACAATCTCTTCACACTTGAAATAAACAAGATTTGTATAGTAAATAAGGAGAGCAATATTATGCTGAATTGTGCCTTTTGAACGATAAATTGTACTATTTAATGAAAAACAAAGTTGATTGAGATAAAATTCACCCATCTGTTTTTTCTGCCGTAACATTTTCTTAGAAAATTGTATTTTTTGGTTTTTAATGATTTTTAACGTGAGCATAACAAAGTGGCATATGCATACTTCTTACATGTAAATCTATTTAGAGTCTAAAAAGCATAAAATAACAGAAAAATACAATTTCATAAGAAAACATTACGAGAGAAAAAAACAAAGAGGGGTGAATTTTATCGCATAATTATTTTGTTTATATCGAAAATTTTGGTTGGGCTGAGCGTCAATTTTTTTACTATATTTTATATAGTTAGATATGTAATTAACAACGAGTCCAATAATGAGCATTGCTTTAATAATTAGGTATCGAATTCTATAGTTAGTTATGTAACAGTCATTATGTTTTCGTACAGCGCCTGGTCTTAGTTCGAATCATCTCTTTATCATCATCCTTATCAATATCATTGATTCTCCTTCCGCGTTGATATGATATTAGGAATATTCGCGAATTCTCCTAAATACGAAATCACATGTTGATCAATTAATATCTTTTCAGGTTATAAGAAAGTAAAACAGACATATAAAAGCAGATTTTGGTCACCATTTAATTCAGTTTAATCTTGAATTAATGTTTTATACCGATATTGTTCAAAGTAGTACGTAGTTTTTCAAATTTTAATAAACGTGTTGGATCCACAAGACATTTACTGAACCTGTCTGAAGTCCGGTCGGTCAACTTGGCCCCCGGCTTTTAATTTTTTAATACTGTAATCAATTGTGCTCGTTTTGTGCTGAATTGTGCCGGTGTTTGTTTCAATTGTGCTCCTTTGTAAATGACAAAAAAACTCAAAACAAAATTGGCGGCCAAGTTGACTTTGGCTTGAATTATTAATTAGTATATTAATTGTTTTTTTTTTCTTAGGTATGAGATGAAATTTAAAAAACGAATATTCAAAGTTATCCTACTCTCCTCTACATCAGTTCCAATATTTAAAGAATTAAAAGTAAGCATAATTGGAGACTAAGCCACAAACAAAACGAAATCAGACCCAGACCGGCATCACTTAACAAACTACGATCTAATATAAACATCTTTCAATCTCTTCACACTTGAAATAAACAAGCTTTGTATATAAAATAAGGAGAGCAATTGTTCTGAATTGTGCCGTGTGAACGATAAACTGATAAAACTGTACCATTTTAATTACACAGTTACAGCAAAAAAAACGTTGGATTGAATAAGTCCAAATACATCCCTTACTCTTTTTTCAAAAATTTAATGTTTCATTCGAAATCATTGCAATTGTGGTAAATTGTACAACTTGAATGTACAAACTTGCAATTGTGATATTTTAGTAACAAAGTTACAGCAAAAAAAAGGTGTATTGATAAAATTCACCCCTCTTTGTTCTCTCTCGTAATTTTTTCTTAGGTCCGAAATCACAAACCTCCGTTAAACTTAATCATCTCTTAGAAACAATTGTTACTGTAGTTTTAACAAACAAATTATTTATTAGTTAAAGTAATAAGTTAATGACAGGTGAATGTTGTCTTAATCCACCCCAAGGTTTTTGGCTTTAACTTTGTAATTAAAATAGCGCAATGTATCGTTTAAACGACACAATTCGGGACAATTGCTCATCCTTTAAGATCGCATACCTCAAAACAACACAATTTATGAAATTTGCAGAAAAATTCGGCACAATCATAACACAATTTGGTGCATAGGTTAAAAAATAAAATTTCGGCTTTAAGAGGGCCAACATAAAAGACCCAATCATTTTTCTCCTAATTAACATCTACATAATAATAAAACACATTTGTCCTCGCAACGTGTTTTAAATTTTTTTGAATGAGAAAAAAAAAACAAAAAAAACTTGGGGCTGAAAGTCAAATCGGTCCCTGGATTTGTTTCGAGTTTCTTTGTTATTTACAAAGGAGCACAATTGAATAAGCCTAATATTAAAAAAAAAAAAAACGGAAAAAAGCCGGAGGCTGACGGTCAACTTGGCCCCCGGATTTGTTTTGCGTTTCTTTTTTGTTATTTACACAGGAGCACAATTGAAACAAACAGCGGCACAATTAAGCACAAAACGAGCACAATTGAATAAGCCTAATATTTAAGAAAAAAACGTAAAAAAACCGGAGGCTGACGGTCAACTTGGCCCCCGGATTTGTTTTGCGTTTCTTTTTTGATATTTACAGAGGAGCACAATTGAAACAAACCGCGGCATAATTGAGCACAAAACGAGCACAATTGAATAAGCCTAATGTAAAAAAAAAAACTTGATCCCCGGATTTGTTTTGCGTTTTTGTGTTATTTAGAGAGGAGCACAATTGAAACAAACAGCGGCACAATTGAGCACAAAACGAGCACAATTGAATAAGCCTAATATTAAAGAAAAAAACGTAAAAAAAACGGAGGCTGACGGTCAAGTTGGCCCCCGGATTTGTTTTGCGTTTTTTTGTTATTTAGAGAGGAGCACAATTGAAATAAACAGCTGCACAATTGAGCACAAAACGAGCACAATTGAATAAGCCTAATATTTTTTAAAAAACGTAAAAAAACCGGGGGCTGACGGTCAACTTGGCCCCCGGAGTTGTTTCGCGTTTTTTTTATTATTTTGGGAGGAGCACAATTGAAACAAACAGCGGCACAATTGAGCACAAAACGAGCACAATTGAATAAGCCTAATATTAAAGAAAAAAACGTAAAAAAACCGGAGGCTGACGGTCAACTTGGCCCCCGGATTTGTTTTGCGTTTCTTTTTTGTTATTTACACAGGAGCACAATTGAAACAAACAGCGGCATAATTGAGCACAAAACGAGCACAATTGAATAAGCCTAATGTTAAAAAAAAACTTGATCCCCGGATTTGTTTTGCGTTTTTTTGTTATTTACAAAGTGGCACAATTGAAACAAACAGCGGCACAATTGAGCACAAAACGAGCACAATTGAATAAGCCTAATATTAAAGAAAAAAACGTAAAAAAAACGGAGGCTGACGGTCAACTTGGCCCCCGGATTTGTTTTGCGTTTCTTTTTTGATATTTACAGAGGAGCACAATTGAAACAAACCGCGGCATAATTGAGCACAAAACGAGCACAATTGAATAAGCCTAATATTAAAAAAAAAAAAACGGAAAAAAGCCGGAGGCTGACGGTCAACTTGGCCCCCGGATTTGTTTTGCGTTTCTTTTTTGTTATTTACACAGGAGCACAATTGAAACAAACAGCGGCACAATTGAGCACAAAACGAGCACAATTGAATAAGCCTAATATTTAAGAAAAAAACGTAAAAAAACCGGAGGCTGACGGTCAACTTGGCCCCCGGATTTGTTTTGCGTTTCTTTTTTGATATTTACAGAGGAGCACAATTGAAACAAACCGCGGCATAATTGAGCACAAAACGAGCACAATTGAATAAGCCTAATGTTAAAAAAAAAAACTTGATCCCCGGATTTGTTTTGCGTTTTTGTGTTATTTAGAGAGGAGCACAATTGAAACAAACAGCGGCACAATTGAGCACAAAACGAGCACAATTGAATAAGCCTAGTATTTAAAAAAAAAACTTGATCCCCGGATTTGTTTTGCGTTTTTTTGTTATTTACAAAGTGGCACAATTGAAACAAACAGCGGCACAATTGAGCACAAAACGAGCACAATTGAATAAGCCTAATATTAAAGAAAAAAACGTAAAAAAAACGGAGGCTGACGGTCAAGTTGGCCCCCGGATTTGTTTTGCGTTTTTTTGTTATTTAGAGAGGAGCACAATTGAAACAAACAGCGGCACAATTGAGCACAAAACGAGCACAATTGAATAAGCCTAATATTTTTTAAAAAACGTAAAAAAACCGGGGGCTGACGGTCAACTTGGCCCCCGGATTTGTTTCGCGTTTTTTTGTTATTTACAGAGGAGCACAATTGAAACAAACAGCAGCACAATTGAGCACAAAACGAGCACAATTGAATAAGCCTAATATTAAAGAAGAAAACGTAAAAAAACCGGAGGCTGACGGTCAAGTTGGCCCCCGGATTTGTTTTGCGTGTTTTTGTTATTTAGAGAGGAGCACAATTGAAATAAACAGCTGCACAATTGAGCACAAAACGAGCACAATTGAATAAGCATAATATTAAAAAAAAAAACTTGATGCCCGGATTTGTTTTGTGTTTTTTTGTTATTTACAAAGGAGCACAATTGAAACAAATAGCGGCACAATTGAGCACAAAACGAGCACAATTGAATAAGCCTAATATTTTTTAAAAAACGTAAAAAAACCGGGGGCTGACGGTCAACTTGGCCCCCGGAGTTGTTTCGCGTTTTTTTATTATTTTGAAAGGAGCACAATTAAAACAAACAGCGGCACAATTGAGCACAAAACGAGCACAATTGAATAAGCCTAATATTAAAAAAAAAAAACTAAAAAAACCGGGGGCTGACGGTCAACTTGGCCCCCGGATTTGTTTCGCGTTTTTTTGTTATTTAGAGAGGAGCACAATTGAAACAAACAGCGGCACAATTGAGCACAAAACGAGCACAATTGAATAAGCCTAATATTTAAAAAAAAACTTGATGCCCGGATTTGTTTTGCGTTTTTTTTGTTATTTACAAAGGAGCACAATTGAAACAAATAGCGGCACAATTGAGCACAAAACGAGCACAATTGAATAAGCCTAATATTTTTTAAAAAACGTAAAAAAACCGGGGGCTGACGGTCAACTTGGCCCCCGGATTTGTTTCGCGTTTTTTTGTTATTTAGAGAGGAGCACAATTGAAACAAACAGCGGCACAATTGGGCACAAAACGAGCACAATTGATTACAATAATAAAATATTAAAAAAATAAAAGTCGGGGGCCAAGTTGACCGACCTGAATTTTGATTCAATAGGCGGTCGTTCTCCTCCATCGTTATTACTAACAAATAATTTTCAATTAGTTTCAATTTTCAGTCTCGTATGAAGGAACAGACACGTAACTAGGACGTAAGACCGTAAGGTCATTAAGTAACATAATTATATAGAGCTTTATTATAAAAAAAATGCTCGCTGAGTCCGCTAGAAATTCCTTAGTCTGGTTCACAAGTTGAAAAACGTGCTAATTTTTGCTATAGCTCATTGGATTCGTAATCGCCTCTAGAAAAATGTGGAAAAGTGTCAAATCCACACATAAACAATTGTAAAAGTTATTAACAATTAAACAATCCCCAAAAAGGGGGTGTATAACTACTATTAATGTTAGAGAAAATTAAAAAAAAATCATATATAGGAAGAAATTTCCACCCGGAATTTCATCTCTATTATTAATACTTTTTTCGTTGACCGATTATTATTATTAAGAGCCAATTTAACTTTTGATTTTGACTAACAAATCTATCGTTAATCTACCTCATCAATGCACGATTTTACATTAGTGTATGATTTTTCATTAACCCAAGATTTTGCAATAATTAATTCATAAAAAAACTTTTGCATTTCCGGGATTCGAAACCTCATCCCGCCGATTTTGAATCGACGCCTCTGTCCACACACACAGGATTTTCTAGCTCCATTTATAAACTTTTTCCCCAGATTAAAAGATTTCGGTCAACGAAAAAATATTGTAATCAACTCGTACGTTAATGGGCGATTAATAATCTCGACAATTACGGTCGCTCGTGCTTTAAACAGCCGCGATTATTAATCGTCTTCATTAACACACTAGTTTATGAAATAACAATAAAAATCCGACGAACTATCACAAGTATTTTAACTCGCAGTAACAAGAATTAACACGTTTTTCAAATTGTGAATCAGACTACCAAGAATCTTCTTTTACATCTATCGAAAAGAAACGTTACCACTACACGTGGACTAGACAAAGAAATCAAGGTGCATAACGAGGCATACGGCAGCTCGAAAGCAGATAAGATGTTTGTTTTTGGAAATAATATTTCTTTGTTTGGTTCATGTAGAAGGGGCTATTCAATTGTGAAACCCTTCATCTTTTATGCGTCAAACGATCGTTAGTAATAAATAAAAGACACGCTTCACCGAGACTAAGTGTAACAAGCATTTGAAGCCAACAAACCGTTTAAGTTGTGGAACACCTATCCCACAAATTGATATACAACTATTGCAAAGCAAGCCATACAAAAGCCTATATCTACAGCATAAAGCACCCCTACACATGCAACTAAATTAATTCTCGTCGATTGCTTCTTGTGGACGAGCCACTATAGTGCAACATCAACCCGCGAGCGTAACTTACGGTAGCAGGCGACACTCTGGTGGCATGTCCCAATGCAGATCCGACGTCTTCGTTCGCAACCTGACCCGTTGTCTGAGCGGCATGCACAGTGGCAGTAGCTACATAGTTCGGTTCCTGAGCCCCGTTAGTAGAAAAGAGAAAAATGCACCAAGTTAAGGCAAGGTCTTTACGGTAAAGTCACAAAGTGTACTATAAACTTGAAATACAAAGGAGTAGGGAGAAATCGATAACAAAATTTCTGAGTTCGGAAAAGTCTTGTTATCATAATGTCTTTCGTGAGGGTATATTTAGGTAAAATGGGCACGGTTTGTTAACCATATCACAGACAAAACTAAACAAAGACAGTAGATAAGACTGTTAAACGTGGCGGGAAAATAACTAACGAATTTTTACAATGGACGAGTAACCTCACTGACTTTTGCTCACTGTTTGCTAATAGTACATTATTATTATTCTTCGTTAAACGAGTATAATATACTATTTTTTCTACTTTGGAGCCTTCGCTTTATGAAAATGTTAAAATTCTGCTTTTTAAATAATCTAGGGATTTTCAGGATTAGGTAGTACTGGTTGTGTTTGTTGTTATGTTTTTTATCTGAAAAGTTGACACTTGACCAGGTTAGGAGTTGGCTAGAAATGCTCAATAGCAACGTAATACGTATTAAAAAAAAACAGTTTCACAATAAGTTCCATTGTGAAGTTCCACTCTTGCGTATTCGACCGTCTTTAGGTAAGTTTCAACTCTGATGGTTAACATACCGACTGCCTTAATGATATACATATTCTGACATATCGCTTGCGAAAATACGCAAGATCTAGCAACCTCCTAACATAAAACAATATAACCCCGAACTAAGTAATTTTATTACGGAAACAACGAACAAGAAGAAAGTGTACTTTTACTAATCAGATAAAAACTTACGGCATTCGTCGTTTGGGGTGAATTCCTTGTAGATGCAATTAGGGTATCGGGATCCACCGTTTGCTGCACCACGTAGTGCCCGCTGGTGGTGCTGTAACCAACGGTTCCTGCTGTTGCTGAAGTTCCAGAGTTAGTGGCCGCGTAGTATTGACCTTGACCAGCTGAGTATAGGGTGGTTGTTTCTCCCACGGTGTACACCGGATACGCCCTAAAAAATAAAAAATAACATGGAAAAATTACTAAAAAATAATAATGTAGGTGACATTTTGTTTTCAGCAATGGGCCTCGCCAACTTTGCAGTGATTGGCTAGTTTGAGTTTAAAATACAAAATCTTTTTTTCTCATTACAGGAGTTTTTAAAAAATATTTAAAGAATACGTTAAAACTTAAGAATAGTATATTACGACCCAAGGTCTTTCCAACTTGGACATCCAACTTTCCAACAACAAAGTCGCTGTTCCCGAAGCGAAATGTGTACTTTCGGGTAGGTGATAAAAAGCATGAATTCGATATTTTCCAAATCTACATAAAATACTCAACTAAAATTTGGTTTGGTACAATTAGGTCCTCCTTGATAACAAAATTGACCTGTTCGAGCGTTTTCTTCTGAGTCTTTCGAAATTGAAATTGATGAGGGGTACAAATTTTAGTTGGGACACCCGATATACATCCCATTACCGAATAATTCTAAAAGTGTCTTAAATATTCCCCCAAATTTAACCCCCAATAAATATTAATTTTAGCAGTTCCTCCGTATAATTTGATGTAAGTTGAAACCAAGATGATCGCAATTTTTTTAAGGTAAACGTAAATCGAAAAAATTATAATGATCAAATAACACATATATATGCCTAAAAATGGCTTGTGTGAGATATAATAATAATATAAACAAAATTCTAAATTATTCAGTATTCCTAGCATAAGATTAATGTCATGTATTTTTTACATGAAAATATGCCCAGGTGTCCGGAAACTGGTGGTGAAGCTTAATGATTACAACTTTCATATTTCTACATTAATGGGGTCGTCCCCCTCAGTTGAATTTGACGAATTCGCCTATAGCATCTCGTACACTATATAGCTTATTTAAAATCGCAATTTCGGCTAGCATTTTCAAACGCTGTACATTTACCGCCTCTTGTGACGTCATTTCGGGGAAGCTTTCTCATTGGTTCGTGCGCTTCTCATTAGTCCGCCCATCAAGTAACTTTGAATTTTGTCTGGTGAATTTCTTCCCGTGTTGACGTCACAGAAAGGCGCGCGTTTCAAATAAGGCAAATGTTTGGATAGTAAAGGCGTGATTTCGAATAAACAAAAAAATAGGGGTATAATATTTTTTCGCCTAGTTTCTAGAAAAGCTGTTTTTGAAAATTGTGTGACGACCCCACTGAAAATATTCGTAGACTTTTTATATTTTTCAATTTTTCAAATCCTATAACATTTAAAATGGTTCAAAATCCAGAGATGGCGGTCCAAACAGACCAAAAGTTTTCGTGTTTCAGAAGGAAAACTTTCAATTTGAAAAAAGTAAACATTACTTATTTTTGAAGCTCTACAAAATGTATAGCTTAATTTTTTCAAATTTTAATTTTTGCTTTTCTTGCAGTTGCAATTACAATTTGGGATTTCTGAAATACAATTGACATTATCCGAAATACAATTGGAAAAGTTATAGTGGAATGAGTAGAAATAATTGCGAAGTGAAAAGTGGGAAATAGAAATGGTTGTGGATTGGATAGAAGCAGAAATGAAATTAAGAATAATAGGGTTGAATCAGGGTGAATTAGAAAGAATGTACAATGAGGAATAAAAAGAAATTAGCGAACGTTAATAGGAAGCAGAAGGAATAAGAAATGAGAAATAGTAAGAGTGTGAAATGGGAAAAGGAATTAAGACGAATGAGAAATAGTAAATGTGACTCGTAAGGAATTAGAAGAAATTACGTAGAATCAGGAGTAATCAGAAATAAAAAAATGTAAATTGGAGTCAAGATGTATCAGGAAGAATCGAAAAAAAGTGCAATCAAGATGCATAATACAAATAAGCAATTATTACAAGTGAGAGATGAGCAACGGAAATTTAAAATGACAATCAGAAGGAATCGGCAGGAATCAAAAGGCATTTAGAGTAATTATT
Organism: Diaperis boleti; assembly: GCA_963583935.1. Taxonomy (NCBI): domain Eukaryota; kingdom Metazoa; phylum Arthropoda; class Insecta; order Coleoptera; family Tenebrionidae; genus Diaperis; species Diaperis boleti. Next base: position 15,761,914 of record OY757242.1, read on the forward strand.
ATTAATATAAACGTTAGAAATAAAACCAGAAATGAAAAGGATCCGAAATGAGCGGTAAAAAATGGGAAATGAGCATCGACAGGTATCAGAAGGAATTAAATGGCAATCCTTAGAATGCAGAATATGAGAATAAATTAAAATTAAATCGAATAAGGACTGAGAAATGAGAAATGGTAAATGAGAATACGCACGAAATATGACGAATAAACATGGAGAAATATAAAATTATAAACCAGAAGAATGTCGATAAATCAAAGTGGAGTAAATTTAAATTAAAATTTAAATATATTCAAGTCGAACTCCACAAACTTTTAATAAACGTAAAATTACAATTGGAACATGTTTCGGGAGAAAACTACCCCCATCATCAGCCCTTAAAGAATATTTAAAATATGACGTTAATTTTAAATTATTAAATTTGACTTTTTGGAATATATTTAAATTTTAATAAAGTTATAAATCGAAATATAAATGAAAATTAGAAGAAAGGAATAAAAAGTGGGCAGTGGGAAATAAGAATTGACAGGAATAAATAGGAATCGATAAAATTCAAAGAGAACCGGAATGAATTGGGAAGAAAAAGGAATTACAAGGAATCGGTAGAAATTAAGGGGTATGAATATGATACAAAAATCATGTAACTGAATCCGAAGTGGAAGCAAAAAATTTCTTATACTGGGTGATTCAATTCTAACTGTAAAAAAACCCCAAGATATATGGTACTTTGACTGTTGACGGTGCCCACTAAATATTTTAAAATTCTAAGATTCTATCCTTTATTTTCAAATAGTGACCGATATGATTATTTCTATTATCATATTATGTGAAACCCGTGGGAACTCTCTGAGTGTGTAATTTATTAGCGGACGTTCGGAACATAAGACAACAAATGCAAGAAAATTTACACGAAAGGTGGAGCGGAATAAGTAATTTTTTCGTGTGTCTTTATGTTTTTCAATTGAAAGCAAAAGTGGTTTTTGTCTGTCGGAAAGGGTTCGTCAATAAAGACTGAGATGTTTACAATAGTTTGTATCGTAAGTGGTAAGTTTTTTGTCCAAGATAAATCCAGCGAGTATCAAAATGTTTTGAGTACATCGCTGGTTGCCATTAATTTTTCTACTTTACATTAAGCGTTTTTTAATACCGTCAATACTACGTTTAGGGGCCATATAATTTGAGGTTTAAATATCTACTATACTTCGTGAATCACCCTGTATTTCATCAATTCAATTCACCAACAGCAGATTAGACTAAAGATAGAATTTTAACTTTCAATCAATCATATTCAATCATATTAACATAAACAATAAAACAAAGTCGGGTTTGTTCGAACACTTATAACTCGAGAACGGCTGGACCAATTTTCATGGTTTTTTATTTTCTATTTGTCTCCGTCCTGAATAGCAGAATAACTATTAAAAACATGGACATGCGGGCCCAGGAGGGCCCCTTGGATTTATTACTCAAGAACGGCTGCACCGATTTTTATGATCTTTGATTTGTTGGATTTGTCTCCGCCCCGAATAGCAGAATAACTAGTAAAACATCGGAACAATTACAGGGGGCGGGGAGCTTGGTACAGGGCAACGACAATAAGAAAGCCCCCCTGGTACCAAAATCTGTCGTACCGGGCTTGAAGAGTGAAAATAGATTGTTAAGGAGTAAACTTCAAAGTTCCACTACTGTTGCGCGTGGACTCCAAACACAATTCTTTTGATGATATCTTGAGAACGGATTGACTGACTTTTTCGAGGGCGAATAACTATTAAAACATCGGAAAAATTAACGAAAACAATTTTCTTATACATTTTCTATGAAATCCGTATATAACGCCATCTTTGATACATGACAGAAACAGAAATGGACATGGCGTTGTATGCTGGTTCCGGTAAAGCCAGTATATGGCGTTGTGTGCATTACGTTTTGATAAAAAAAAAACTGAATTTGATTCAGCCAATAAGTTAACACAACATTTATTGATTCTGAGGCGGTACAAAGTTCGCCGGGTCAGCTAGTGTAAAAATAAATTGGTTTCAATCAACAAGCAATTGCCCATAGACACAAAGACAACGGTTCCCAAGCCCAATAACAGTTTTTCGCCTTAGAATAGTTAATTAAAATGTTCATTAAAATGTCATTAATAGGGGTGAAAATTAGCACCGACTTCAGACAGATCATTGGGTAGTACATGTAATAATACATGTGTATTCAATTATTTTTCACTTTTTGAAGTCCGTTCTCTTTTTTTTAAGCAATTTTTTTTACAATTTTAAGTGATAAGTTAGTGATACCTAGTAAAGACGCTTCTCCAATATTGAGGTCCTCAATAAAGTTGACGAAGAAATCGGTATGAACATAATTATATACATAAAATGAAGAAAAAATATGGGGATTTTTCTCGATTTCCATGGGATTCCCTGATCAGATCCTGATTTTTTGACAATGGAACTACGTCAAGAGTATACCCTTTCAAATAAAAGAAGAATTTTGTAAATCGGTCCACAACTGACAAAGAAATCGGTGAACATACATGATAAGTCGGTTAAAAAGGGAGCGAGAAATTGAGGATTTTTCTCGATTTCCATGGGATTCCCTGATCAGATCCCGATTTTTTAACAATGTAACCACCTTTAGAGTATACTCTTTCAAATAAAAGAAGAATTTTGTAAATTGGTCCACAATTGACGAAGAAATCGGTGAACATACATGAAGTCGGTTAATTAAAGGGAGCGAAAATTTGCGGATTTTTCTCGATTTCCATGAGATCCCCTAATCAGATCCTGAAATGGTGACAATGGGACCAATCTGTAAGTATACTCTTTCAAATAAAAGAAGAATTTTAAAAATCGGTTTATAAATGACGGAGTTCTGCGGTAACAAACATTAAAAAAAAAACACAACCGAATTGATAACCTCCTTTTTTGAAGTCGGTTAAAAAATAAAAGAATCAAAAACCAAAAACTCAAACGGATCAAAACGATAAGACTCAAAAAGATCAAAAGGGTCTATAAGAAACAAAAAGATGAAAACAAATAAAGGGTTCTAAAGACTAGAAAAACAAAAGTTTCAAAAGAAACAAAAGAAGCAAGAAAATCAAAAAGGTCAAGAGGATCAAATACATCAATAAACAGGAGCATCAAAGGATGTGAATAAAACATAAAGGGACAAAATGATCAAAAATATTTTTCAAAAATCAAAGAAATAAAAAGGAACTAAAAGCTTGAAAGAATGGGAAGAATTTAAAAGCTGAAATTATTATTAGCAAAATTATCAAAAGGATCGACATGAGCCGAAGGATTTAAAAAATATTAAAGCTTAAAAGGGATTAAACTGTTAATTAAAAAAGTCGATGTAAAAACAGCAAAAATTATAGAAATAATCAAAAAGATACAAAAATCAACAATGATAAATATGAAAGGGGTCAAAAATATCAAACGTGTCAAAAAGATCATATTTGCAAATTTATCTAAAAGGACAAATGATCAAAATCAAGCATCCAAATTATCGAAAGGACAAAGATAAAAAGGATAAACAAATTAAAAATCATCAAAAGGATCAAAAAGTTTTGGGTGAGAAGGACTTCAAAACCATAAGTACAGTGAGCGGCAAAAGTATGGAATAAATTCATTAAAAATTAAACAATTTTTTTTTCAAAAATTTTTTTTGGACGGGTCAGTAAAAAGGAATATTTTTATCCCAAATTAAATTTCAAGCAGTCATTTGTTTTCGAGTGATGACGTCATCGATATTTTTTTTAAATAGAAACCCTCTTGAGATGTGAGGAATGAAACTTTTTAGAATGTTTTTAATGGGGTCAGACAAAAAGCACAACTTTGTGTACAAGAACATGGAGAACGTTTTCAAGACTTGTTGTAAATACATACTGTTACAATTTGATTTTGCCGCGCATTCACCACCGAAGATTCAGGAACAAATCAGCGTTTAGAGATAAACGGCACTTACAAAAAAGCACGAAAATTTCTTGCATACCACGCGACGAACCTGCGGCCTTCCTTTTCGATCGACATCTGAACGAAGTAGACAAAGAGTAAGATCTAGGAAATTGCGTCCAGTACGGATTATACGATTGAGATGTCAAGTTAATTTCATAACTAAATCGCATTAGCGGATATATCGATTAGGTGTTGATTCGGAGGAAAAAGAGGTAAGAAAAACTACTTGATGGCGTGCAGACCTTGACTATTAGGGTTTTGAAAAAAAAAAAATTGTCATAAATGGAAAGATCATATATAAGTTTTATCACAAAAGTATATTTTGTTTTTGTTTTTCCGTTATAATTAAAAAGTATTATCGAATTACAAATAAATTTTCGAACCCAGTACCGAGGACGCGCCGAACAAACCCGAGCATTTGTGACGTCACAATGTTCATTTCTACAGGTTTCTACTCATTATCAGAAGCAGCTGTTACACTGTTTCACTTTGACATCTTGTCGGACAGTAATGTCATGCAGCGTCTTTTTAAAAGTATGCGATATGACACAACGTATATCTGCGTCCTCACCAAAGTAATTTAGTTTTTACGTCAGTAGTTATATTGCAAATGCATATGGGCCTGTTGCGTCTGTCCCACTTTGGTGCACGTGGTTTCCAAAATGCAACGATTTTGTTTTTGTGCTAAATTGTATGTATAATAATTGATTATAACATTTATTCAATAGGATTTTCGTTGTCAGATACACATAGTAGTAGAAGTAGAAGAAGACAAAATGTACGATCCTTACGAATCTGTGTAAGATATCTTTAGATGAAGGTGAAGGGGATCCTTATGTTGATTCGACTGGAGAGTATGGAACAAACGATAATTATATTCACCAAGCGACGAGGGTTCTATCACAACATCGGAAGAAAGCGAAAAGTCTCATTCAGACGAGATTGGATCGTCAAATCCAGAATCCGTCAAAAAATGCAAAAAAGAAGTCCAAAATGATGCAGCTCAATGTACACAAGTCTTGGATATTTCACAAAGTATTGAACAAGGCACATCCGAGCATCGGGAAGAATCGGATGAACACATACTTTAATTTTGAAGTCTACAAACAGTAAATCTTCGTGCCAGTGCTAGTCCTCGAAATGTTTTTTGAAGATCTATTTACGGAATATATACTGCAATTTATAGTTGAGTGCACAAATAATTATGGAAAAGCTTTAACTACAACAAACAGACCTCAGACTAAAATATCGCAATCGCAAGATGCTAGCTTTCGTCCTGTTATTCCTGATGAAATGAAAAAAATTGCCTTCTGTATGCTACAGGGACAAGTTTCTACTTCAAATATGCGGCGCTTTTAGAACAAATATTGTTGTTTTATTAGTTAGTTTTATGTTGTTCTACCACTTTTTCAAAGAAAAAAAGAAAAAGTACAAGCAGTTCATATTCGGATATTATGTTCATTGCCCAATTTCAGTCTGTTTATGGTCCACCCAAAGAGCTATCTTTAGATAGTTACATTTTCGTGGCAGTTTAGAGTAGCTCTACCGTCATCTTCACAATAATTCGTTCCTTCTACTCTTGGTTTTTGGAACAGTTGATAGTTTGAGTCTTCAGGGAACTTACAAACTGCTGGGCCGTTGGGTTTCAAACAGATTTTAGAGCCGAGTCTTGATTGAACCTTCGTGGGCTGAAGTATTGAAACACACATGCGCAATGTGAAATTACCTTCTCCTCACCTTGTCGCCCCAGGGGTGCATCCACAAACTTCGTGCTGCCAATTTCCTAATAGAACCATCACCCGCCTGTTACCGAATGATAACTAACACTTCTGACACTGACATCCAGAGAGACATCTGCTGACATCTGATGAAATTGTTAACTGTTTAACATTACGACGTCAGAACCAATCATGGCGAGTTTGTAGTCACGTGACTTTTTTTAAATTATATCAATTTTAAATTGTTTATAATTAATTTTAAAAAAAGTTTTGAAAGTTTTTCGCATCGGCTATCCATATAATTCATTCTAAAGCTTCAGAATACATTAAAAAAATCGATATTAATTTTTTTTCAAAAGCCTAATTCTCTCTCAATCAAATAGACAGATTCACCAGCATTCAGCATAGGATTGTTTCTAGTATCAGTTTCATTTGGAATAGCTGTATTTTCCACTCGTGATTTTTCCTGGACCGACGTAATCCACACGTGGACTCCAGGATCGCAGGAAAAGTATTTGTAAGGACACGTCAGCTCCAAAGCCAGGACAAAACCGTTAAAGGGCTCAGAAGATACGTAGTGATTTTATTTTATTTTTTTGTTAAATATTTCATCTAGTTATTTTTATTATCGCGTCATCGTCAGTTAAATTGTAAATCTTAATCTTTAACCTTTAAGAGTAGTACAATAGTCATATTTTAATTCGTTACATTTCATTTCAACATTCATATAGATTTAATTATTTAAGCAACTTGTTTACCAGTCAATTTAATTCTAATCAGCACAACTTATTTAATATTGTTTAATTGTAAAGAAAGTTTCTGTATTTATTTATGTGTTCATTATACCTCGATACCACCCATACCTCAGAGTTTTGTCAGGACATTACAACATTTTAGGTTGTAATAATACCTATTATAAACCCAATGAGCAAGACAGCTACAGGTAAATAAAAATTATTTAAAATATTTTTTGCATGTTAATCACATTTTTCTATGTACCGAGAACAGACTGGCCTCTGTTGGAGCCTGTGACGACATCAAAAAAGGATTTACCTATATTTGTACCACTTCTGTTTGCGATTTTTACATACTTTTGACAATGGGTTCCCTAGTTCTTGTGATTTCTTCCTTTGGCCAAAATTTCATGCACAAAACCCCCATAGCCGATGCAAGAAAGAGTATGAAACTGAAGATTTTTTGCAAACTATTTTTAATGGGATCAGAAAAAGAGCACAACTCTCTACAAGAAACATCGAGAACATTTTCACCATTAATTTGCTGTATGTGTTTTGTGTCCTTCTAAGGATATAAGGGATTGCAAAATTCTCAAAACATTTGTAGAAATTTGGTTAGAGACTGTCAGCTGGCCATATCCTTTGATGAGTGCTTTAATTTCTACATTTGTCAAACCAAATCATAAAGTGTCTGATATCTAAAAACATTAACTCAATTAACATCACACCCAAAGGTCTGAATGCACTTTACTTTTACCTTAATTTGTTACCAACCGTTATAGGAATCCTGGAGATACCTGCAATTCATTGCAGCCCAAACCCCCAAATCGTGTCGGTCTAGATAAAACCTCTAACTAATACCCGAAAGCACTTGTAAACACTTCTTTAAGATGCATAATATTAATTATTATTATTATGTTATCTGTTTACAAGTCATGGACAGTTGTTAATCAGTCAATCTCTACACTGTAAAAAAAAAAACGTTGCACGACTATTTTTTAAAAATATTGGAGCTATTTTTGATATATTTTTGTTACTTCAGACTGTCTGAAAAACTATGTTATTCCAATCTTTCAATTATTCAATGCAACAATATCATGTCGAGTTTTCCAATTTATGATAGTCTAATTAGGGTGACAACGTAAATAAACGTCGGTAATTAAATAAAAGCTCGACCAGCGCATCCACCATTTCCTTGACTCTTCCTAATTGCATAGTTTTTTTTTTTAATATCTGAGCAAAAACATTACGTTAAAAATTACTCAGTTGTACGTTCAAAACAGACTGAAATAATGTAAATTGTACTAAATATTATCGTATACTCGTCCAGATATGACGATGACTGTAAATAGCAAAAATACTGTTTTAAATCAATCAAATAGGTAAAGCAAAGAAACATCACACACCATAAATAACAAAGTTGTACATAAAAATAAACTCACATTTGTGCCTGCCCACTATTTGTTTGTGTTGCGTAGATCTCCGGCTCCACATATTGTATGTGATAGCCTTGATGGGATGCCACTGTATCACCCTCCGCAACTGAAATTATAAAAAGCAATTAAAATCCCGCTATCACTAACTAAAACTAAAATAAAAAAAGTTAAAAACAACAACACCCACAGCACTTGTACATCCACTTTTCGTCCTGCCTCGGATAAAACATCTTCCATGACAACCGTCGACCAACTGCCAAAGATCACGGCAGAAAAACTTGCAATAATGAACGCATTCTTGTGGAAATAACCTGATGCATCATCCCCTACCTGTCGCGTCATCCTAAATCCGACATATCAAAGAGATACACCCCATCTAATAGACGTGATCAAATAGTACACGCGGATAATCTACTAGATACAGGTGACGCGTGACCGGCACGTGCTATCAGGTAATTCGGTACGCACGTGGTTGGTGCAAGGGGGTGATTTTTCCCCTCTGCTGCAGGTAGTGCAACCCTTGAAAAAGTTTTTAGGGTGAAGCTACGGGATGTGCAATGTGCCGGGAAAAATTGAAAGGCATCTAGTCCATATTTTTCTTGCTTGTAGACATATAAATAATAAACCTGGGCTGACTGTCTTTCAGCCTTGGCACGTTGCAGCACACATTGTAAGTTGTGGTCTATTCATAAAACAATCAATGGAGATATTTTATTTAAAGTTACGATTCCATTGTTGTAGAAGTGAAGGTAATCCACATTCGTCCTTTAGTTTAAAACTCAAATTTAAAAAAAATATATTGACTGTAGGAGTGTCATGAGAAACGCTCGTCTAATAAAAAAGTAAATACACCTATTTTGAAGAAGGCGTTCGGCAGAATTAGAAGGAAGAATGTTTAGAAAGTTTAAAAAATAAAAGGAATAGTACCAGCAAACAATAAATATACCTACGTTAGTTTTACATAAATAAATTGGCGGAGGCGCCGGGATAAACCGGATTACAAAAAATTCATCTATGGAAAAAAACTGGTGCAAAGAAATATTTATGGTGATTAAATCAAGTCTGATAATGAGGAGAGAACAGAACAACTATTTAGAGGCAATATAAATAATAATAAGAAATAAACAAAAAGTAAAGTGGAGAACTGAGATAACACTTGGAGTAGTAAGAAATACGTATCAACTAAAAATTATATGCAAATCATACAACGTAAAAACAAATAAAAAAAAAAACAAAATGTCTAAAAATTATAATGCTTAACATTAGCCAAATAAATTAATGTTTACGCGTGATTATGGTGACAAGCGTCGTTTTGTATAGCTCACGTGATTTAACAATTTCTGACACAAATTACATCATTGCCACATACCAAAATTTTCTGAGCCAAATGAATAAAAATTTCTTGATCACGCACGCCTATGGAAGTTGTTAAAGAAACGTCGATGAATAATTTTTTGAATCATATTGTAGCTGAAGTTAATATTTTCCGGTCATGAGATAAATTATAATTTTTGTTGTTGTCTTGGCAAATAAAAAACATAGTGGGTGTTTCATTTTAAACGATTAAGTTAGGGTCAGTTTCACCAAACAGTTGATAAAAAATGACTTGACCTGACCCCATAATAACATAATTAGCTTAAAAAAGAAGAAACCGACTTCAAAAACCGAAAAACAACTAATAACAAAAAAAAAGTTGTTATCTACCACCAAAAGTGATCCAGACAATTGTTTTGTTTTTGATAAATTCTATTCAACTTGTGAAATTCTTGTCATTATTTGTACTAATAAATACCCCACTATATTACTATCTTAACCCTGAAAGATGAACTCGTACTGTCCAAATTAAATTCTCCACAAACTTAAGAAAAATATGGACCTCTAAACCCACAAACAAAATTACATGCAACACAATTAGAAATATTGGTGCTCTTACCTACTGCAGGCTGAACTGGTGTTAAAGAAGCGTAAGATCTAGCCGCAGCTTCTGTTAGCGTTAAAATATTACGTACATTGTTAATAATTGGGCACAAGGGGTACGGAATGTGGATGGAATTACATGCGAGATTTTGCACTTTGAGTGAAGTTCCTTGGAAGTTTACTGCATCGTTTGTGACAGGCTAGGTGTTACATAATTTATCAAACATGACAACACTATACATTGAGGAATTTTGATGGTGACTTCCCAAGTTTTAAAAGGATCTCTTTCGAAACTTATATTGTTAAAGCAGCCCTATGAAGGTTACTGAAATCAAGCGCTGATTTAAAAACGGCACGTGCACATATTTCATGATAAAGTTAAACTCCGTTTGACAAATAAACCTATCTTTTAATTAAACCCACTACAATGGAGAAGTAAATACACAAATAATAAAAACGGTAAAATTAAGTTACACTTTAACCTACATGAATAATTATTGTCTTACAGTTTTTTCAGAAGTCGTAAACGTTATTCAAATCCCAAATATCACAGAATTTGTTAGGTTAAACTAAGCCAAGTAGCAAGTATAAGTAGAAAGAAAATTCTTGTACTAAATGTATAATTACTAATGTACTTTTTTAGTTTTTGCTATTTATTATAAATAAAGAACAATAAAAACCAACTAGAAGAGTTTGTTAAATGTGATTTATCTAAGAGATACTTTTGTAACGGACGTGGACCCGTAGCGGCGTCCTCAATTACTGAAATGTGCTGGATTTATACTACAACGTTCTCGAGTATGATATCATCTTTTGGGTACACATCGAGAGCGCAATGGAACTATCTGGAGGCGCCTCGAAAAATTTAGGCGGCGGTATATTTATTAGAGGACGTTCCAGCGAGACGTGCCGGTGAAGTAGTGTAAATAATGTAAATAGTGTAATATTAGAAGTATAAATAAATTGTACAAATACAAATAGATTGAATTTCCACTGTAAAAAAAGACAGAAAAAATAAAACCAATAATAGCAAAAGGTATAAAATAAAATCAAATTGTTTCACTTCAGAATTAAAGTGAAATATAAAATTCTTATTGTTACAAAGCAAATTAACTTTTTCCTTTTTGAAGTAATAAAAGATATTCATCCAAATTAAGATCATAAAAGTAATAATTACCCCGAAACTATTGAGAATTGTTCGCGACCACCGCTGCAACAGCTGAGATCGTGTGTAGCAAAATAAACTTTGAGTTCACTGTACGACAGTCAAATAAAATTGATGAATAGCAATTAACTCTGAACGCAAAATACCTGAAGATCTCATGCGTAATAATTGCACCACTTGTGGTGCTGGTATATGGAAATTGTTCAATTGGATTTGTTACTAGAATAGGAATAGAAAGAGAATAGAAAGTTTACCTCTAATTTTTTTAAAATTCCAGTGAGAATAATAATAATTTGCAATTTAAAGTTGTGCCATCGTCCGTGATTAGTCTTTTTGGTTATAAACTTATCATTTGCTTTAGGTATTTCCCTTTCAAAGCTGTAGACCTTCTGGTAGTACAATGTATTCCCGTTGAAATTTCTTTATGTAATCCTCTTCAGCCTTTATAAACTGATCAAAAAAAGTTAAGGATAATATGGTGAATTCAGGTACTTGTGCTATAAATATTTTCATAATATTATGTAGTAGATTATATTACAAGTGACAGAAATGCTTAATTGTCACATCTCACGAGCTTACAATGGCATCTCGGTCACGTGTGGGATACGACGTTTTTCGCCCGACGTGTAATTTCTTGTAAAACGTTAAAAATTAAAAAAATTGATAAAATTTCAATAAAATAATTCATGCCTTACCATTGTGTAACCATGGTAATTCACCCGTTTTAACATTATATCACTTGTGTGTAAACTGCTACATTATACGTTCCATTTGGAATAATAAGTCGTCTAGACGTAGGGCATAAAGTATTTTTTCCGATTCCTACTAATAAAATGCTCATTTTATAAATCAAATCTCATTATTAAAACAGTAGTTTAATGAAAAGGAAGAAAAAATGTAAAAAGAAAATGTTTATAGCAACACTTTATTCACGCTGCTATTGACAAAAAAAAGAGGTTTCATACTTGATATGTCAGTAAGAACATTCAGAACAATAGTAAAAGTTGATATGTCTCCGATAATAATTGGAAGGCTATCAAACGACTAAAGTAAAACTTGCTAAGACGATTGGGACAGGGGCCCCCTTGAGACAGAGGCCCTCCTTTTTACAGGGGGCATAGCTACCATCTGAACCGCCATAATACCTACTACCTACTCTATGCCACCACCAAAGTTTTTCACTTTGATTTCCGCTTAATTTCGATTTCCATTAGTAATAGTACAATTAACATTTCGAGGGTATAGAGCGAAAACCCGATAAGTGCAAGATATATAGTTCCTCAATAAATCAGTTTAAAGTTTAGAAAAAATAAAAGTTGTAAAAACTAAATTATTTTTGCTTCACTGACGTGAGCTGGTAGTAAACATATTTTAATTTTTACAAAAGTTTTAATTTTTCTAAACTTTAAACTGGTTTATTGGGAAACTATATATCTTGCACTTACAGGGTTTTCGCTCTATACCCTCGATTTATGTAAATGAATTACCTAAGCCTCGACCTAAGCAATATATTTTTTTTAAATTCCAATCAAAACATTAGCTAAAATGTTTTTTCGTGGATAAAATTTGTCTTTATTCACCTATACCATAAATAGCTATTTTATCTTATACCAGCTTCCAGAAGCTTTTGTCAATTGACAACATCTCCTCAAATACATCATTACGGCACATCTAATTTTTTCCTCAATTTCTTTACTTAATGTCCAACTTTCTGCCCCATATGTGTGATATGTGATATCTGGACATTATACAGTATCTTAATTCTTAACAAGAATTTTTTTAATTAATTTATTTTTTTAATGTCGTACAAATAAATTTACCCAAAAAATGGGCCTAGTTTGGGAGCGTCCATTAATTACGTGAGTCGATTTTGGCAATTTTTCGATCCCCCCTCCCCCCTTGGTGAGATGTCCTGAGATTTTGATCGACCAGCTCCCTCCTCCCATTATCTCACGTGAGATTTTTCAAAATGCGTCTTTTTAGTGTAAATACGTTAAACTGTGCTTGATTGCGTCGGATTTATTAAAAAAAACATAATTAGCTTAATTTTTTTTATTTAAGACTACAGTTAAGACTTATAGTACATATTTAAGACTACTATGAACGTAGTCTAGAATCACAGTGAGAAAATCGAACGATAATACCGCGATAATAAGATTGTTATATTAGGAGTAAAAGTGGGACTTTTCATGGCAAGTCTGTAGGTTTGAAGGCCGAGCGCGCAAAGCCGGCAACTACAGACGAGCCAGGAAAAGTTCCACTGTTATTCCTAATAAAACAAACTACTATATTAAAAATTTAAATATATCTAAGTCGAACTCCACAAACTTTAATGAGCGTAAAATTACAAATGGAACATGTTTCGGCAGAACACTTCTGCCATCATCAGCCCTTAAAGAATATAAAAAAATATATATATTCTTTAAGGGCTGATGATGGCAGAAGTGTTCTGCCGAAACATGTTCCATTTGTAATTTTACGCTCATTAAAGTTTGTGGAGTTCGACTTAGATATATTTAAATTTTTAATTCAAATTTACTCCACCTGGATTTAAGAACATTCTTTTGGTTTATAAACTACTATATTATCGCGGTTATGCGAACGCGAATATTTCACGTCGCTTCACGACATTTCAAATCGCTTCAATTTCAAGTCTTTCAGGTCGTTTCAAAACATTTCAAGTTCTTTCCAGTCCTTTCAAGTTCTTTCAAGCCACTTCATCTCCCTTCAAGTCGCTAAAGAACATTTCAAGTCTTTTCAAGTAGCTTCCCGTCCCTTCAAAATATTTGAAGTCTTCAAGACATTTCAAGACTTTTTGAAGTACAACTTCTTAACGGACACTTGACTTGAAGCGTACGGAAGTTTTAATAATAACACTAGTTTACAAATTTTAATTTTTTTTTATATACATTTAGTGAAACACCTATTCTCTTATTATAGTACCTCCAACTAATGAAAGGAGGTCTTCGAAAAAAATCTATCACGTCACGTTTTTTTAGTATGAGAATAACTTTTTTTTACCTACCCGCATTGTCAACTTGGATTTTATATTCCTTTTTCTTGTGTTTCTGTGAACTATAGTGGTTTTGTTTTTGATAAAATGTTTCATAGTGTGTAAATTAAATTCTGATCGTTTTTGTTACGTTTGGGGACAATCTATATTCCCAAAAAAAAGGAAGACCGATATCGGAATGTCTTAAAACAGCATAATTGCATTATTTTAGATTCTCATCAGTAATCTACATAAAAAAATGAGTCCCACATGTATTTTGTGAAAGCTTCGGGAGAAAAAAATACCTCCAATTTGGATCACCAATGCTGTGGAGAGAATCCTCAAATCACGAAAATGACTACTATTTTTGTACGACAAAAACTGCAGGCTTTAATTAAAAAAAAATAAACATAAAATTCAATATCCTGATATGCCATGGGTGTGAACATGTCTCTCAAGATACTTTGTCTTCATTCACACCTGGACTTTTTACCTGAAAACTTGGGCGCCGTGAGTGACGAGCAGGGCGAACGTTTTCACCAATACCTTAAAATTTTTGAAGACAGACACAAAGATTTTTGGGACGAAAGTATGTTAGGTGACTACTGCTGGTCTATTTTAAGAGAAACAGATCAAGGAAATTATAAAAAGAAGAGTAAAATCAATCATTTCTAACTTTTTCTTTTCATATTTTATGTTATTGTTTTTTTTGAACTATTTAATAAATATTTTTTAAACTAGACGTAACAGAATTCTTAAAGTATTTTTCCCGTACTCAGCGCACTTGAATCTATAAAACAATACACATTTTGGCGAAAGTATATAAACCGTGTGAACTAGTGTAATTAATTCATAGAAAAAATGTTTGCCGAACCCGAGTCCTCTCCGTTGTGAAGAGGCACTTCACACATTACAGCCATTTGCGTGTGTCAGTTTTGTATGCAATTGCGCTACTTATCTTAATCGCTACACATGATTGCCGACTTTTCGCTGACGACAAACTGAAACATGCATTATCCAATACTGCAGACGGTATTATTTCAGGATTCTCTAGCTCCATTTATAAACTTACATAAATTAAGAGCACTTTCACAATGGCGAACTGAAGTTTTACTTCAGTCGTGTGGTCTAAAGCACACTCGTATTTTTTAAGTCCATTCAATTCCCTTCAAAACATCAAGTCTTTACAAGTCGCTTCCAATCCCTTCAAGATATATCAAATCTTCCCAGGTCGCTTCAAGACTTTTCAACTCTTTTCAAGTCGCTTCCAGTCCCTTCAAAATATTTGAAGTATTCCCAGGTAGCTTTAAGATTCTTCAAGACATTTCAAGTCTTTTCAAGTCTCTTCAATACCTTTCAAAACTTTTCAAGTCGCCCCAAGTCTCTTCAAAACATTTCATGTCTTTTCGAGTCCTTTTAACATATTTCACGTCGCTTCAAGACATTTCAAGTGCTTTTAAATCACTTCAAGTTTCTTCAAGTCGCTTCAAGACCTTTCAAAATATTTCAAAAATTATACAGACTACAAATTACATTATTACCCTACTAATGTAATTTGTAGTTAATAACAATATTTTTTGCCCAAGGGGTATTCACCTAACAACAATTAAAATTTTACTATTTTAAAGTTCTTTAAGGTTCTTCACTCAGAACGATTAATTCGTGCATATGATTTGCCCTATAGCAATTTTCAATATCCACCATATCTGTTTCATCTTTTCAAATTTTTCATAGCTATTATTTCCTCCCCGTATTCTTTGTTTCAATAATTGCTCCCATACCATTTCAATTGGAATAAACACACAATGATACAGGGGCAATCGTAAAACTGTGTTTTTCTATAATAATCTTCAAAATACAGATCTTGATCTCTTAAAAAATCATGAATTGTTGCCAGGTAAGGTTTTATGACCCTTTATAGATTTTCCCAACTGGGAGACAGGAAGCTGCGAATATTTCTGAAGAGCCACTAACGGAGGATTAAGAAATGTAGTACCTTTACTTGGAAAAGCCATTCATATTTGGGGCTCATAATTTTGGTTCAACTTTATCCCAACAAACAAATACCTAGTAGAAATAAAACTTTTTTTAAACATTTTTCGGCATAGGTACTTAATTTTACAAATTTTTCAAGTTGCTTTTTTTCATCGCATTTGTTGGAGGAGAGGAAATGTTTCTAAATTTTTCTCATAGTACGATTTAAGTTAAGAACAGAGGATAGTAACAGGGACTTTGGAACGGTACTTCCAGATGGAAGACTAAAAAAACTACAACTGCAGGAGACTCCCTAGTATCTTTGTCGGTTAAAATGCAATATCTGAGCAAAAATCAATATCTGTCTAGACATGAAAAATATTCATCTCATCTCTGATAACCAACTTCAGAGGTTAGAGTTCGAAGGCTGGAACCTGATTGGACTCAAATCCGGCACTCTTTTTTATATGGGGTACAGATATGTCGATAGTCATATAATCGGTGTTTTCGGGTCTGTACAAATGGAGGACTGCCAAAAAATTTATTTTAGTACCGTACCGATCCATAAAAAAGCCGACCCTGCCAGGATTCGAACCTGGAATCTTCTGATCCGTAGTCAGACGCGTTATCCGTTGCGCCACAGGGCCCGTTGGGAAATTAGAGAAATGATCAAAAGATACAAAAATTACAATAATCCAAAAAATTTAAAAA
Organism: Diaperis boleti; assembly: GCA_963583935.1. Taxonomy (NCBI): domain Eukaryota; kingdom Metazoa; phylum Arthropoda; class Insecta; order Coleoptera; family Tenebrionidae; genus Diaperis; species Diaperis boleti. The sequence continues at coordinate 15,778,514 of OY757242.1, forward strand.
CGAAGAAATAATAAAAAAATCTCCCAAATAATAATTTTCTTTTTAAAGAAAGAAATCTTTCTGGCCGTGGGTCGTAATATGCTGTAGTTATTAAAATTTAAAATTTAAATACATATATCTAAGTCGAACTCCACAAACTTTAATGAGCGTAAAATTACAAATGGAACATGTTTCTAGAGTTATTAATGCAGTTATTCATTTGAAAATTGGAGTTTGTATGGTTAAAATGGAGCATAATATTTTTGTTTTCAACTTTGCAACCATTTTTTCTTAAATGACCCTAACTATTTTGTTAATGAAACACTGTACATTTTTGAATCCAGAATTAAAAACTAAATTTAAAAATTACCTACTGAACACAAAATGTGACAAAATTTGACATCATTATTATATTTACATCCTCTGGCGACGAAATGAGAAGGCTAAGAAACAGATACTACATTAAAAAAAGCAACAAATTATTAACATGAAAACTGGAATGTACGATAAAGATATAGAGAAAAGAGAGCTACAAGAAGTGTATCATACAGGCCCATAGGGACCGAGTATCTATCTAACATTATGTCTCAATACTTGACTTCTTTCCCTATCCGCAGTTCTTTTTCCCACAATGGTTTTTATTGCCACAGAAAAAAAAATGTTTCATTATTGTGACCTTCGGACTCTTAAACCGATCCAAAAAATTCCGTTATTCCCAGAACTTGATTTCAATTTTGGTGACTGCTGCAGAGTTTTTCTTCTCTGTTTTTAGGGAGATATTGCAGTTCTATTACAGTGTTGAATTCCCAAACATTGCTTCGTGAGCTTACCCCAGTGACCCTTACGCTTTGGAAACGATTGCATTGATTTCACAAATTATAATAAATTGGAACGAACATCAAAGATTACTGGTCTCGCAATGCTATCGCCTTCCGTGGCTGTATTTAAAGATGACGGGTTACATTGAGCATCCCTTTGTGCGGGTAGGCCGGGCGAGAACGTTCGAATTTTGCCGGGGCGGTGGTGGCGCTGGTCTATCGGGCGCTCGGAGTACTATCTTATTACAATAATATAAATATTAATTTAATGTATTTGTAACACATATTAAATATAAATTTTAGCTTTGTGCACTTCTTCTCCATATAAACTTTAACTATGCCAAATCTCACAGTCCTCCGTGCCCGCAATAGGCTGCAAGAAGGGTACAAAGTTTTCTCTTCACGTATTAATATATAGATTTGACATTCATCGGAAAGCAGAATATAGAAAATATTTGAAAGATTTAAAGACATTTAAAGGAAGGGTTCTGGTTTCAACTAAAAAGGCCTGTGGAACACTGCAAAAAAGAGAATGGACAAAAAAGAAATCTTTGGTGGACAGCAGAGATAGAAACAGCAAAGATTAAGAAGGATAGAAAATAGTTATTTACATAAGTCAGAACAATGACACATTCCTGACGAGAAGCTACGAGGGTTGTCTGAAAAGTTTCTGATCGCGGCAACATTCCTCAACTAAATCTAGGCAATATGCTTGTGCACAGTTTGACAATCGCTTGAGTGAGTCGAGTGTTCGTAAAAATCGGCCAAGTGCTAGTCGGCCTCGCACATGAAGGGTTCCGTACCACCGTACAAAATTTAACACCACTACTAATTATTCACAACTCTGTGGTATGAATTATGTGTTGCCTATTTAAAATTTGGAAGGCGTTAACGAATACAATGAAAGTCCTGTATTTAATTTTTAATTGAATGGGTTTTTTTATATAATTTACTTCCTGTATTTTATTTATATAATTCGTCACAAACGTTTTCGGCCACGTGGGCCATCCTCAGGTGACACCTACAAACCGGTCAAAATTACATGTAACACAAAAAATATACAACCGCTTTTCATTAATTTTTCCTGTTTTTGTTTTGGTCCACTTAGAATCTCAGAGAGTTTACTGTTGGTTTTGTAGGCTGTGTCTATGTTGTATCTACGAAGTATCTTGTGAATTTTCTCGCTCACACCTGAGATGTATGTGAGACTACCTTTGATAAGTTTTGGTTCCTCCGTTTTGAGACAGCAAAGATCTTTTTTCTTTTTTAACTTTATTCTTATTATTTGTTGTTATAGCGGCCATAGTAGTACACATTCTGTGAAAATTCGATCAGTCGATCAGATCAAATATCTCGTTTGGAAGGCAATACGCCTACGCAAATCAAAGACGAGTTGGACACCGTAAAATTTTGACACTCTTTTTAAGCCGGGAATACATCTCACGAATGTTACCGTTCGTTTGCACTCGTTCGCATTCTCGAGCATTTCTTGCTTAAGTGTAGACATGGATTCGCAGCGTATTTTATTGAGGGACGAATTGATGGAGCGCAAACGAATGGAAACGAATTTTATCCACAGCCGGGCGGTAAAAATAAAAAGATCAAAGGGAAATAGGACGCACGAATGTTTGGAAACGTGTGTGGACGTGTTGACAATAATTTCAATTCGCTACCATTCGTCGCAAAAGGCTGCATACTGCTCTTTGTGGAAATTATGGATAATCAGCTGCCAGTGCTGCGTATATCGTTGTCAATTGAAATTAAAAAAAAAACTACGAGAAGAAAAAAAGAAAGAGAAAACAAAGAACTGTTTGGATGAATGCTTTATGCTATGATGGTATGAACTTACTATCCGACTTGAATGACATAATGACATATTTTTTAAAAACTTCACCAGAATGTCACAAGATTTCCTTATCTCTCTTGTAATTAAAAATTAAAAATCTCTAACATCTTGAATATTACTTCTATTAAACATTATTATTATTTATATTGGACATAAAACTTTGAAGATATAGCAGGAAACTCCTCAAAATCTAATAGAAATGTGATCGACTGAGGATATACCATACGGACCCTGCAATGTGAATTTATAACAACCCCAGAATAAACTAAAAATTTATTGTGTGTTAACTGAAACCGACTTCAAACATATAATTTCTTTGTTTATGAACTGATTTCAATGATTCTTTTTGCGTTTTGTTCAGTATAGCTACAAGATGGTCCCATGTTAATTTCATTGATATTGAAGATCTTACCCTATAGAATCGGGAATGAAAAATCTAGAATTTGTGAATATGATTTCAAATATTGAATCTCCAATCTCGAATCCTGGAATATCGAATCTTGAATATCAAATATCCAATCTTGAATTTGGATTTATGGTCTAGATCTTTTTAACTTTAATTTCTTAATTTATTTAACACTTATGCTCTTATACCCGACAATCTGTTTTCGCGCTCCTGTGAATTTTCATTCATTGTTTTAATATTTCTGGTTCTATTTTTTTAGCGTTTCCGTCTTTCATGAAACGTCCTTACTAGGTCTACCCATCACTTAAAATTGTAAAATAATTAACTTAAAAAAAAGAAACCGACTCCAAAAAACACAAAAGTAACATAAGTTAACTAAAAAGTAAAAAATAACAATTTTACATTTCAACTAAATAAAAAAGAAGTCAAAACAGGGCGAAATAGTAATGACCTAATGGAAGAGAAACATAGAAAGTCTAGGAATTATAGAAACAAAGACTGGGATGGGAAGAATGGGAAGAAAATGTAATAATAATGGGAGACTTGAATGGGCGAGTTGAAAACAAAAACAGTGGAATAAAAGAAAAAAAAGAGAATGAATAAGACGTGAAAATATAAGTGAAGAAGAAACACTACGACCGGGAAGAAAAAAAACTGGGAAAAGCACCCTGAAAAGACAATATCCTACTACTGGTAGGACTCATCAAAAGCAACTCCCTTTCCCTTTACAAATTCACGAGCCGCATATGGATATTTATTTTAATTTGACCACTGAATCAATTGTTTTTGTCCAGAAAATTCGGCATGCTTATCAACTTTCTAAGATTTACATCGAAGGCGCCAGTTTTGTGAATGGGCCCTGGCCAAAACAAACCAGCGGCCAAATTTTCTATATCTTCTTTTATCAACTGACGAGGCGGGTTTCACCAAAGAAGGCATCTTCAACTTAGAGATGAGATATTGTTGCGCATTAGACAGTCCCCCCCCCCCTCTACCAACTGTTCATTTCGTCCACGGCTGCCGAGTTGTGGTGTTCTTCGTCCGTCTTTCTCCAACATCGATCCTCTCGCTTCTCATTCTGCGCATCTCGTAGCTCAAGCTAGCTTTTCTGAGCTGTATGTGTAGACGAAAATCCGCATACTATTAGACCCCACAATTTTCATTTTTCATCAATAATAGCATAGGATGTTGAAATAATGTCGTTCAGTAGGTAAGTTTTCTATTTTTAGTTTATTTACGTCGAGCGGTTTAGATGTTTTTTGTTATGCGTATTATCATCAGCCCACCCGTTCAGTGGCGGGTAACTAAATTAACTTCAAAACTTCCACTAATTTTAACTCGACAACTACGGGGTTTAGGGCAAAAAAAAATTAAGATAAATTGTTGACAATGATGAGTTCTATTACCGATTAAATTTATTACACTTATTGAATTATACAGGCGTCCCCGAAATAACTACTTTAATTTTAACCAGTAGTAGAACTCGCCGAGAGCAACATTTTTACTACCACTTTTTCGAAATCTCAATTTTTTTAGCATTTTTGGAACCCTTCAAATTCACGAACCGCCTATGGATATTTATTTTAACTTGACCTATAGCCAACGTAATTATCAAGTTTCTATTTTTTTTTGCACTCTCGCGTGCATCAGTTCGAGGTACATATTACAAAATCTCATGGGCTGTGTCCTTGAAACAATCGGCGCGAAGAGTGGGCGACCTAAGTAGAAATTGGCCATTATGAGTAAAAACTGAAAAGATGCGCTCACTGCATTATTTTACGCATTTCCACAATTATTTGTTGCAATTCAAAATTTCTGACTGTTTCACAATTAGGTATTTTTAGTTTAATTCTGCGGCAAACAAAATATCTTCAAGAACAATTTAGGAACGAAACGAAAGAAATAACACAACACGAGACAACAGCAACGACCGAGAGCGGCTAAAGGAATGACAATATTTTTAAGTCCGATAGTAATCGCTACTCCGAACGTAAATCGGACTATCGCGCAGGATGACTCAAAGCTCATGAGATTTTAAAATATATACCTGCTGTTGAGAATCAGTATCGGCGGGCGAACTTGACCGGGCGTTATTGTATTTTACTTTCGCTTTTAAAGTTATTATTGTAAAAGATGCCTGCTTTTTCTCGTGTGTAAACAATATGTAGGGGCAGACGGAAATCCGCATGTTATTTATTAGGCACCACAATTTTCAATAGCATTGGATGTTGAAGTAAGCACGTTTAGTAGGTCAGTTTTCAGATTTTTTGTTTATTTATTCCGAGCGGTTTAAATTAATTCCAAGTGTTTTCGAAGTTTTTTCTTATCACCGCTCAGGGGTTCAGTGGCGTGTACCGAAATTAACGTCAAAACTTCCACTAATTTTAATAACAATAAATGAGGGGTTCAGAGCAAAATTTCATTAAGAAAAATTCTTGACACTGATGAGTTCTACTACTGGTTAAAATTAATGTAGCTATTTCTGGGACACCCGGTATATTGAAAAACAGGTATTATGCAGCCAAACTATTAGAAGGGAGACAGAACAGAGGAATAACAGTATACGCAGGAATAATAAAATAAAGTATGTATACGAAACAAAACAGAGAAAAATCTAGATACCTTGTGGAGCCAAGAACAGAAGCACGCAAAACTTCATATCTACATATGCCCAGACAAATTAGCGAGAAGCCACTAAACAAAAACAAAAAAAAATGACTCTTGAGAGAGTACCAAGAGAAGATACAGAAGATCTACACAAAGGAAACAAACACAGTAAAAACAAATAATGAAAAATTAAAATTTAAATATATTTAAGTCGAACAATGATGAAGAGTTTAACGAATTCTAAACTAGCCAAGGGATCAAACAGGGTTGCGTACTAAGCCTACTCTTATTCGCAAAAGTATTATATAAAACAAAAATGAAGAAATTGACTTTACGATATTGGCAATGAGAGCAACACAAATGACTGAAATAATGTTTGCAGACGATAATGCCCTGCTGGCTGATATGGAGAAGAATCTACAATATAACCTGTGAATAAACATAAAAGAAGAACCCACGAAAATAAACTCAAACACAAAGAAAACAAAACAAAAATATTCGAGATATACAAGCTTGACAGAGAAGAAATGTGGGGAAGTGTATTCAATATGATAAAGGTGAAAGAGAGGTACCGAAAGACATTAAAACCAAGGTGGTAAAAAATTGATGTCCAACAAAAGACATGAATTCCGAATAATTGCAAGGAAGATTAGGGAACAATAGAGAACAAAACTTGCAGACAAAATATTAAAATTAAAAGATCGATAATTCTCTAGAACAATCGAGTGGTTGCTGCTACGTTCCATTATAGTTTTTCTTAATAGTTAAATTAGCACTGACCGATGGCCAGATTCAAAGGATTTTGATTTTTCAGAAGGATTCTGTAGTTTGAAGGAGTGACAGAGGCTCCAGATCACCCTGTATATACCATCTAAAATTGAGATATTCAACTTGGGATTTGAAATGTATGAATGCTCCCTAATGACCCGTTTATATAATATTATCTTATTTGATGCCATTGGATTCTCAATTTATTTGTTTACACTTCTAGATTTTGAATTCCTTCAATTGGATATTATATTAAATTAGACAAAAATAAAAAGTTGAACAAAAAATCTGAAACAAGATGTCTTAATATTTTTCTACATATTTGAAAATTTGTTCGTTTTTTATTCACTTGAATGCATTATTGTTCTTTTCATAAAATATTTTTTATTAAGATAATGAGTACAAATTAATTGTGGATTAGGACCCAGCAGTAATTGGAGGTTTGCTACAGTCAGTTTTATACAGTGTCTGTAAATTATTTACACATCACAATCACAAGAAAATAAAGCAATGTTGCCACTTTTTTAAAACTAATTTTATAGTCACTGACAAAAATTGCAGCTTAGTTTCATTGATAAATTTAGGGTTAACACCTGTGAAATCCGCGGTATCGTAGTGCTTCTGGTATCTGTGCAATAGTATCGTTTTTAATCAACGCTTGAATTAAATACCTTCAAGATTGTTTGGCTTGTTTGTGCTGTCAAAATATGTTCATGACTCTTTAATTTATTTTAAATCTGTGGTATTTTTTATGCAACCAGTTATACAATGCAAACAATGAAACAATTAGGTTAACCTCCAAAATGTCAAGTCTTTTGTTGCTAATGCTCTTAATACACCCTCTAATCCCCTGTGATGTTGCTTACTGAATTGAAAAAAGCAGCTACTTGCCTGTCACTGTGATGAAATGTGGTGAGCTCTGTGCTATGGTATCAGTATCGTGTGATTCTCCTTGTTGTTCTGCAGTGGCGGTGCTCTCGTTGCTAGATTCGGCGGCCTGTTCCAACGCCGAAACGTCTATCACTGGCACTCCGTTAACGATGGTCCCTCCGGCGGCCGACTACGTCAAAACAAAGCATGTGAATCACCTCCGATCAACATGAGATAAAAAAGATCTCTAATCACAATCAAGATAAGCCAAAGAAACGAGATAGAATCAATACTGAGAGGGGGGCACACTGAATCAATACACCACGTAAAAGTATGTGCAAAAGTCGCTATTACCTGGTGCAAACTAGCAGGCAGTACGATTAGCTGGGTAGCCTGAGTTTGGGCCGGGGGTGAAGTGGCTGGAGTTGGAGTGGGAGGGCTGCTGCTGCCTCCTGCTGCAAATCGAGCTGTAGTTGCCATGGCTGCGTTTCCAAGGCTACTCCTGATGCTCTCTCTGCAACAACCAATGGGGCTGTAGGCAAGTATCGAGGAATTCAATGTTCCGAGTTCAGCTTTCACTGAAGCTAGAAATGCCACTCTTGAAATAATCCGCTACTACTGTGGACACATGTAAATAAAAGGCTGCCAGGTGCGTCGTCTGGTGATAAGAACACAGGGGTGCACCAGTCCGTTATAATTGCCGGTATCCACCTGGCCCTAGATAATTGGACAGGTGGGTGATTCATGCAGGTGGGGGGAGGCACGTGAATGTGGGAAAGTGCAATTTTCTACACTCCCCAGGCAAGGATTATTTGGGGTGCAAGACTGGCACAGCTTGGTACCAAAGATGATTATATGAATAAGCCCCTTGTGATATCATGTAAGAGCTATTTGAAAAATTTAGGCAAATACATTTATGAAAGCCTGTTTTCCACAATTTAAGGAATTTCAAAAATAAAATCAACTCACTGAAACCCTGAAAGATACTACTTTAACCCAACAATCCGTGCTTTGTCATCCCTGCATTTCCCAAAGTGCCCCGTAATACAATCTGAGATTTGAGACCGAACAATGGAACACTTCTTAAAACGGCCCTTGGCGCTGAAGCCATCGCTATAGCGACCCACCATGGTAACAAATCTGAGGGTAAATCACTTTCCCTGTATCACTTTTCGGAGATCAATGTTCTGACATAAACATCACTTCCCCTTATCTCATATTAACTCATTTGTCGCTTTGATAACTCACCTCGTTCTGGATCGTCATTTCTCTAAAACAGAAGAATGTTCAATCTGCGGCCCCAAACGGCCCTAATCACGAGGAATTGGATCACCTGCCAAGTTAATTTGTCATCAAAGACAGGCGCCCTAATTTTAAGTAATTTCGTGCCCTTTGAATCGGCGAAACTAATTTAAAGTTATTAATAGCGTCTCGAAGTCTCGAGTTGGCGGCGATTTTTCCGGGTCGGTGGCGGCGACAAGCAGGGGTGGGGGCCCTGGGGGCCGCAGCACTGGTGCATTCTTAAGCGAGAGTGTGGCGAGAAACGGTGCAAAACTAACCAAAAACACAAAAATACCAAGCAGTTTCGGCTTTACCTAATGTTGCTATGTTGTTGTATCGGTTGCTAAGGCAGTCTCCAAGGATACGAAAATGAATTCCTCGGATTTGACAGCTGCAGATTTTCGGAAAAGCAACCGCGGATGCTCAGCTGGACGCACACCACAGACAATGACCTCCGGATACCACCACGAGCACTGTTCCCATTTTTTAAACGAAGATCTTATTAAACACTGGAACTTAATGTTATTGATTATTTAACGCAAGGAGAGCTCCATTGCCGGTAATGCAGGAAACTTCCTTGTGTTTTTACGGCGCGACAGTAAAACAGCGCAATGCAATCAATAATGTGTCCAAAAACGAGCAAAATGGTAAATAAAACGAATGTTTCCACTCAATAGCCGAATTTCGTCGGGAAGGTGGAATTTCGACAAAAAGACAAGCGGCGTCATAACGGGGAAGTAATGCTCAAGATCCGACGATCCTGAAACATTCGAATCACTTACCTTAAAGCGCGATGCGGATTTTATCTTATCTCTCTGATTACGGAAAATACACTGACTTTATCTTAACAATTACAATCTCAAAATTTCGCAACTTTCTTCGTGGGATATCTATTATTATTTGTTACCAAGGCGACTGAGCAGTGGTTGCTTGGCAACGTATAAACAAAGTGGGTGTATGCGAAAAAAAAGGGGTTAGGTACATTTTAATTTTTAACGCTTGTCTTTCCGATTATTTATAATGGGTCTTACATCTGCAATCAGTAATTCCCAAAAAATATAGCACATCCTGGACAGTCTACGATTTTTTTTAACTATGTAGGGGAGTAAGGTGTACAATCCGACAACGGGTACGTATGAGTTGATGTGTATAATTTAAGAGACGGCATCACTACCATTTTAGTAGGATATTTAGTAGTAATACTAGACTAATAAAAAATACTTGTGTCTCTACTCATAAAAAAAATTGAATTGTCAAAGATAGAATGGAATGTTGGTTGCATATCAAACTGATCTTTGCGAACTGAAACGATTTCCTTCGGAGGGACATGGTCTGTCCCCAAACAACTTCAATTATCAACACCAAAAATGTTTGTTATTCTCCTAAAAACGAATACAATTTTTTATTCAATTTTTAATGACAAAATTGCATTTTATCTACTCTTTACTGCGTGTTAAAATTCAATTTTATCGCTGGTTTGGAAGATAAAAAAAGTTCTATGCCAACATCCACTGTTGTATTAGTGTCTAAGGTTTTTGTTTGACAGTTGATTTTTTCACGTTAAAGAATTAAATCCATGTCTCAGTGAAAAAGATGAAAATTGAATAAAATTTTATATAAGGTGTTCATTTAAAAAAGTCATCAAGTCGCTTGTGATTTGTTGAGCGACGAAGACGAATTGAAAAACGCATGTTATTTATTTCTTCATCTACAAGCTCAAAGTCTGCAACCACCAATACATACTACATTATTAATTTGGCAACAAATAATGTACGTTAAAATGTTATGTCAAATTCATAGACCACTTGATAACTTTTTTAAATGAACACATGATATTATATACGACGATAAAATTGCTGATTATTTTTTTAAGTGACTTTAATGCACTGTTAAAAATAAAATTCAGTTTTATCCTTTTATATTTATAATAAATAACCATTATTCGCCCGAAAAGTTATACAGGTTTATTCACAAGTGTTTGCGAGTCTAAAACCCGCTAGCTGCAGCCCAATATACAGGCTTATTTGCGCGTGTTTACGAGCCTGCCTAAGATTGGCCAGGACTATTACAACCTAAAACGGCGTAATGATGCTGTCAAGATTTCAGGTTCTCAGAATTTCACATTCTGTGAATTCAGGTTCTCAGGCTCTCAAATTTTCAGGCTTTCAAGTTTTTTTTTGGGTTTCCGGTTCTCAGGTTTTAGAGTTCACATATTTTCAGGTTTTCAGGTTCTTAAATTTTAAAGCTCTCAGGTTCTCGTTTTCAAGTTCTTTTTTGAGTTTTGAGGTTTTCAAGATTTCAGATTCTCAGTGTTATAGAAATTTTTAAATTCTTCACAGCCACGTCAATCACCCTAGAGCTGTTTCAATTCACCGTTGTTTTGTTATAATTCCTAGCTGTATAACGACGCGGTCCGGACTCGTAATTACTCAATTTCTTCTTAATTCATATTAAAAGTAACTAAAATGCCATAATTATATCTTTGACAGATTGTTTTTATACTTTCTAAATGTCTAACGACGCTGTCTGCGCTCAAAGTGAAATCTCCCATTTTTCAGGTTCTCAAATTTTAAGGCTCTTAGGTTCTCGGATTTCCAAGTCCTTATGCTTTCACGTTTTCAGGTTCGCAGGTTCTCAGGATTTCAGGTTCTATGAATTCAGGTTTTCACGTTCTCAGATTCGCAGGTTTTCAGATCCACAGGTTCTCAAATTTTCAGGCCTTCAGGTTTTCACGTTCTCAGATTCGCAGGTTTTCAGATCCACAGGTTCTCAAATTTTCAGGCTTTCAGGTTTTCATGTTCTTTGGGCTCCGGTCCTCAGGTTTTACAGTTCACATATTTTCAGGTTTTCAAGTTGTATGGTTTCAGGTTTTAACGTTTTCAGGCTCTCAGGTTCCCAGGTTTTCATGCTTTCGGTTCCGATGTTTTGGGCTTTTCAAGTTTTCAGTTTTTCAGGTTCTCAGGCTTTTGGGTTATCAGATCTTCAGGTTCTCAGGTTTTCAACTTCTGTTTTCAATTTTTCAAGTTTTCAGGTTCGCAGGTTTTGAGGTTCTCAGGATTTCAGGTTCTATGAATTCAGGTTTTCGCATTATCAGGTTCGTAGGTTTTCAGGTTCTCAGGCTCTCAAATTTTCAGGCTTTCAGATTTGCAGGTTCTTTAGGTCTCCGGTTCTCAGGTTTTTGAGTTATCATATTTTAAGGTTTTCAGAATTTCAGGTCCTCAGTGTGTTAGGTTATCAGGTCTTAAAGTCCTCAGGTTTTCAAGTTCTGTTTTCAGGTTTCTACGTTTACATGTTCTCAGATTTAAAATTTTCAGGTTCTGTTTCAATTCACCGATGTTTTTTTTTTGTAATTCGTAGCTGTTTAACGACGCTGTCCGCACTCATAATTAGTCAATTTTTTATTAATTTATATCAAAAGTTTTCTAAATAATAAAAAAAAACTCCAATTTTTTATGTTTTCAGGTTCTCTGGTTCCCAGGTTCTCAGGTTTTCAGGTTTTCTGGTTCGTTAAAGGTATCAGGTTCTTAGGTTGAGGAATTCAAACCCTAAATTCTTCTGCCCTATGCTGGAACATCGCCTGTAGGTTGACGCACACATTTTACCACGCCGAGACAAGACGATGCAGTTTTAGATGATGGAGGGGTGCTTTCGGTGAAGACGGTTTTTTGGATGGGAAGTCGATTTAGCGGATGATGGCCAATAAAGTAATAATATTTTACGAGGTTTGTGGAATCGTTGCAAAAGAAATTTAAGTGGGCAATAAGCGGTCGTTGCATGTCCGTGATGCTACACGCTGCACTATCATATAATCCAAAACCGATAGTCAAAGTGTCTATGGAAATCAGATCTTCAGAAAACGTGTGTCGTTTCTTAACAAATGTATGCGTGAAAATCCACACGTGAGAGATTTTTGAAGTAAGAAGCGACATACTTCTCTTAATTGGTTTTCCATTGTCTCCTCTCCCATTTCTCAGTTTACTTACTTTTTTCCTTTCGTCCTATATCTTCCAAATTCTTCCCGAATGTGTTTGATTTTATTTTATTTTTGATTCCTTCTGGTTCCTCATGATTCGTTTCGATTCCCCTTCTCAAAACTTGATTCCTTCCAATTTCTCCAGATTTTTTTAAAATGTTTTTGAAGTGAAACTTCGATACGCGGCATCAGACCGGAAACCGTTTTACGCTCTTTTATTATTTATTATTCGCTCTTTTATTTCTATTTTCCTAGGTATTTTGTTTCTGTTTTAGAATCAAATACAGTAATTTTGAGTTATGTTTCAAAATGAAAATCACTTATCATTAGTCAATAAATAAAATTATAAAATAAATTAATTTAAATTGTTTTGAATTATTTGTGAAAACGTATAAAATTAAAAATATTATAATTATACGTTTGTCGCATTTTTTTCCTTTAAAAACTAGAACTCTTTCGTGTTCAATAAAATTTCAAAATTCTTAAGTCAAAAAATGGTTGTCATTCCAATACCCTTAGTCAATCGGTCAGTTGTAGATGCGGCGGATTCACATGTGTTGCCATGAACCATATGGCTTTTAGTCACAAAGAACAACTGCGGAATACAACAAATGAAATTTGGATACAATATGAAAATGGTTGTCATTCTAAACCAATTTGTCAACCATTTAGTCAAAAATGTAAATTTGAATATATGTAGGTATATATATTTTGGTATAAATCTCTTTTGGTGGATACAATATGAAAACGGTTGTCATTCAGAACCAGTTTGTCAACCATTCATCAAAAATATAAATTTCAGTATAATATATTTTGGTGTAAATCTCAATTTGGATTTATTCTCATTACTGGTATAATGTTTCTTTGAGACTAAAAAGCGTATGGTTCTGGCATCGTTTGTGAGTGCGGTGGGTGGGTGGTCCGCCCTGTCCACAATACTTATCGACTGACTAAATGGATGAGAAATGACAACCATTTATTGAATATTTTTTCCTTTAAAAACTAGAGCTCACTCTTGTGTTCAGTGTAACTTCAAAATTCCTAAGTCACAAAATGGTTGGCATTCCAATACCCTTAGTCAATTGGTCAGTTGTTGATGCGGCAGAAGTGTTCTGCCGAAACATGTTCCATTAGTAATTTTACAGTTATTAAAGTTTGTGGAGTTCGACTTAGATATATTTAAATTTTAACCTAAATTCTTTGGTTCTCGAACATCTCAAGTTCTTCAAATTTTCAGGTTCCTTACATTGTCATATTCTCGTATATGTACTTAGTTCTCAGATTATCTAAGATTTGAAAGTCATCAAGGTCTCAAGTTCCTTAGGATCTCAAGCTTTCCATGATTTTAAGTTTTTCAAATTCTTATTTTCATTCAGTTATCAAGTAAGATTTCTATCATTCTCAGGTTCTTAGGTTGATGAATTCATTCCCTACATTATCTGATTTTGAGAATCTCGGGTTACTCAAATTCTGAAGTTACTGTTCTCAAGTTCTCAAGTGCCATAGAATCTCAAAGCGGCTCCTCGCTCAAAGTGAAATCTCTGATTTTTCAGGTTCTCGGGTTCTCAAATTTTAAGGCTCTTAGGTTCTTTTTTCACGTTTTCAGGTTTGCAGGTTTTCACGTTCTCAGGTTCGCAAATTTTCAGGATTTCAGGTTTTCATGTTCTTTGGGTTTCCGGTTCTCAAGTTTTAGATTTCACATATTTTTAGGTTATCAAGTTCTTTGTTTTCAGACTCTCAGATTTTAGGTTGTCAGGTTTTCAGGTTCTTAGGGTTTCCGGTTCTGAGGTTTTCGACTTTTCATATTTTCAGGTTTTCGGGATTTCAGGTTCTCAGGCTTTTGGGTTATCAGATCTTCAGGTTTTCGTGAGGTCACAAATAATACAAATTATGTCCCACAAATTCCTATAATAAATAAATTACAATACTAACACATTATGTGAATTCACAAAACATGCGGATGTGATGGAGTTCAGAAAAACCTAATTTTATCGAAGAGGTTCCACTACACCCCGAAAAGGTGGGTGAGCGTGTTGAACCAACGATGTCTTACCGGGTAAGACATCGTTGTGTTGAACTGTCGCTTAATTAAATTAAAAGTAAGGTTAGATATATATTCAGATGTCAAATTAATAATTGTCAGTTCGATGGCAGGTTCACAGTTAAATATTCATGGCCAACTTAGACAAACTTTAAGTTGATAATTGACAAGAATCGGTAGATGTTAAATTTGACTGTTAAATAGAATGACAATTGTACAAATAAATAATCTAATTAATGAATGAACTAAATGACAACCGGTAAATTTTTCCAATTTTTCTTTCCGTAAAAACCTTATTTGGGCTATATTCTAAAAAAAATAACCGAGTCGGTAGAGCCGTTCTCAAGTGATGCGCTTACAAAGGAACGACATTACATTTACCCACGTGCAGTGCACTTTCAGTTTTTTCCCGATTTTCCGGGTAACTTTTCAGTGTTTCTTTCCGTAAAAACCTTATCTGTGCTATAATATTGAGACGACGGCGCGACGGCACCAGAAGCGAATGATGTCATGATGATCTCACCACTTATGGTAACGTAATTAATCTGGAACAGTCCACATGAGAACGTCTGGTAATAATTGTTCACATAGGATGCTCTCATGAGTCTAGAAGACTCTGTGGCGGTGATCTCATACTATACCACGCTCGTACAAGAGAATGATCTCATTCTTCGGGAATAATCCATTGCACCGAAAGCACAATCTCATGATTCCCGGAATGGAAGCAATCGAGAACGCCAGAAGCGGTATAAGAAGGGATCAAACGACGGAGCAAGTCAGTCGATTGGTAGCATCGTGAACAAGTGGTCAGCGCGTATTATTGTGAAAGTTTGCACATATTGTTAGTAGCTACGGTGTGCACCAGAATATTTCTTTAAATCCTCGAACCCGCCCGGCTCAGGCTACGTTACAATATTAAAAAAATATATATAGCCAAATCTGTCAATCTGTTTAGGATGAGAAGAATTACGAACACACGCACACCCGAATTTTATTTATATAAAGATGGGTATTAATCATTCTATGCTTCAGTGAAATATAAATGTGACGCATGCGCGTCTTTTAAGCAGCGAAGAAATAGCCGACAAAATTTCATCTCTGTCAGT
Source organism: Diaperis boleti (assembly GCA_963583935.1). Taxonomy (NCBI): domain Eukaryota; kingdom Metazoa; phylum Arthropoda; class Insecta; order Coleoptera; family Tenebrionidae; genus Diaperis; species Diaperis boleti. The sequence goes on from OY757242.1 coordinate 15,794,209, forward strand.
GATCGTGACGTCAGAAGAGCAGTGTCGTAGGTATAGGAAAAATTTAAACAGGTAAATTTAAAATGAAATTTAAAAAAAATGGTTTCATCGTCTAACGTCCTTTAAATTGAAAATTTGAAAATTAAAATTGTTATAACTTATTTATTATAAATAAAACATTTGTTCGATAATAAATTTTATATTTTTCTGAGTACATTAAAAAAAATGAAGATCATTTTTGTGTAGAATTTCATGCTTTATAATCTTTATTTGAAACTTTTTTTACTACCTTTTACCCATTTTGAATAATTAAAAAAAATAATTTATTATATTTTTTTTTTTCACCATTTTTCGGAGGTTGGGAAAAAAATTCTTTCACTTATCTTCTTCAAATACTTCACAGTTACTTATATCAAAATTTTGTCTACTTCCTCAAAATTTTGATTTGCTGACTTATTTGATTGGACTATTAAACCGGGACGTAAAGCATTAAAGAGCAGACCAAAAGAACTTACTAAAGATCTCTTTAATAAAAAATCAAATAGCAAGGTCAATAAAACATTAAAAAAACGAGTCCTCCAAAAAAGGAAATGCTTCATGGTATTGCATTATTATAGTCAAATAATGTGCTGTTAGATGTGATTTAGTTGTCTTTTGTGGTAGTGGGGACATCCTCCGAACGTCGTTAGTCCGTTTATTACTTGTTTGAAACAACATACTGTAACATTTGAAATGTTAAATTCGTTGTTGGGATAGTTATCAAAAATTCTTGCTTTAAAAGAGCCAAGTCTTGTCAAGCGTTTTGGTGGGCATCTGGACCGGACATTGCAGACTAAAGAAACACCTCTACGTGTTGGGGGTGGTAAACGACCCAACCTGCAGAGGGTGTTTAGAGGAGGACGAGACTGTCAAACATATCCTACGGGAATGTACGGCTCTCGCCTCGACCAGAAAGTCCATATTGGGGGAGACATGGCCCAGCTGGGCCGACTTGAGGTGTACCTCGCCTGAAACCATCCTAGCTTGATCGACGATGTGGGATGGCTGGATGAGAGCCAGCAGGAATGAGGGACACGAGGGGGTGACACAATATGGTCTAAGTGTCGGTGAGGGGAGCCAATTCCCTCACACCCCTCAACACCTAATCTAATCTAAAATTCTAAATGTTTATTGGCCTTAACAATTTAGTTGATTTGACTCTTGAGATTGTGTGCTGTGATTAACAAGTTCTAGTGACTTTGTCGTTTGGTTGCCATAAAATATACAGCCAAAAAATTCCATCTTACAATTTGCACTAATTTCATCAGGTTGATAATTTAGTTCTCCGGAATATACCGTCCATTAATACAATTCAGCAATTTCGATGATTACAGCAATTGATCTACAGTCCAGAGTGTACATATACAAGACTGTGACAGGTGCAAGGATATTGAAAACCATGAAGATATCTAACTATGAATACAGATAATATGACAGAAACCGATTGGCAATATTTATATCTGGTGAAACAACTAAAGACAAACTAGTTTTAAGTATGGGAACTCTGGCTTGCCTACCCTGCTCTGCCAGGCGCGAAGGTTGGCAGCGCCCGGAAGTTGGTTGGTAGGGCGCTGTAACTAGGTTGGCGGTGCGACACAGAGATGGCGTTAGCACCGAGCTGGTCGCAAGTTTTTTGATAGGGGCAGTTGCAGCCATTACGCCTTGAACGTTCGAATCAACAGGTTGTCGTAACTAGTTTTTTAATTTTGTTTTGTATCTGATTCTATTCATGTTTTTAAAGTCCAGTTGAATTTATAGAAATTGTTTTTTCTGTCCTTCTCATCGTAAGGAGATGCCATGTAATTTCTTAAAGATTGTTCCCCGTGCATACGTGAAATTCTTACATAAAATATTTTCAATTTTAATTTTACCATTATTCGGCTATCTTTGGAGCGTCACTGTAATAAAGCGACCGCCATTCTCGTACCGTCGGTGCATGTTACGATATCTAGCTAGTTTAGGCATCGTGAACCAAATTTTCTGTATCTAGTATTTGCCCTGCATGATGTAGTATAAGTTTAGTTGCGCCTCGTTTGGTTTGCAGTTTGCGCCCTAGTTCAAAATAGCGTCTGAAAAAAACACGTGTCTTCGCCCTTTACATTTCGTTTCTGTATATTTTATTTTGTTGTGTCTGTCCATATATGTATCGAATCAACAGATAGACCAAATAGCCTTTATTTCGTGGTTCGTGTTGCATGCTTCTGTTGGGAGGTTATGCGGTCCTAATCTGGATAACATGTACCCTGGGGTCGTTTGAATTTCCTCCCGGGCTGCAGCGCTATTCCGAGTTGAAGTTACTGTTAACTTCTGAGTCAAAACTAAGTTGGAGTTTGCAGCGTTGTTTTCGGGCACCTCATTGCTTGCTTCACAAGTACAGTTTTGTTAACTTGGACTTGGTTTGGAGTAACCGAAAGAAAACCAGGAAATAAGCAAGACTGGGCCAATTCTAACCCAGTAAAATAAACTGTCAGTAACAAACTCATTTCTCTTGGTCTATTTGGACGTATAAGCTTTTTCCGTGTAGTGAACTCTCTCTACAATCTTTCCCCATTTAAACATATTTGCTTTGTTAAACTTCACTTTAGTCATTTCACCAGATCTACATAATTTCTATCAGTCCTCCGACACAGATGTTTCCACATTAGATAACTTCATGAGTTTCAACATCCTTGCTTTCTCCCTCAGATTCGACTATGCGCACTTTCGACGTAGACATTTCACTATATACGTTTATTGTAAATTCCTGTAAAACTTCGGAAACTCAAGGGTGGAATAAAATTAGCTGATTTAACCTCACTCGTCATGTACGCTAAAATTGTTAAATTGTATTATTGTTTGCTATTTTTCTGAAGAACTAAATTGTTAACCTGTTAAAATAATTGTAAATTGTCAGTAGTAATGTATTGCTTAAATTGTTGCTAATTGTCAAATTGATTGGTCAAATTGAATTGTCACCAACCTAATACAAAGTCACTAGAAAATATTGTAAACCACAGTACACAATCGTAAAACTCAAATTCACAAAATGATTAATGCTAATAAACATTTAAAACCATATTTTTGTGTCCAAGAGAACCTAGAGTTTGTTTTTGTTTGCAATGTAGCAGCAACCCCGGTATCATCTAGAGGTTGTAAATCTGAAAGCATTCATTCGGTGACAGTCAAGTTTCTATAACATTTATCCACGGAAAAAAATGTTGCAAGAGATTGATTTGAGATACCTTTTTATCGCCGGTTTAGTATTTTTGTTTGGTTTTTCAAACTATTACTACTTTCTTTCAATAGCTCCAACTACTTCTACTTGGCTAACAACTGTAGGTACACAAATATTGATCGACTTAAATTCAAAATCAGCCACAGGAGTTGAAATAGTTTCGGCATGCCCTATAGGAGAGAGTTAACTTTTCTGAAAGATAAAAAAGGTATTTAACCAATGATTAGCTCCTGAAAAGGGCTAAATGGAGTCGCGAGTACATTTAACCGTTTATTTTGTAATTGCCATCGCTTTGACTGATGATGCTAAAAGCGTCATTTTTTAGATAGTTTTTGCTCTATCCAAGTTGACTTGGTTATATAACAAAAGTTTTGTGTTTTAACAAGCAAGCTGTATTTCCGGTGCCGCAAACACGTGGACGCGACTTTTAACAACAGGAAAACTCGCGGTGCGAATAAAATCGGATTTAACAAATTTTAGGAAAACGGTAAGAGGTTGCTGCGAGGAGCGTTATTGTTGGTTCTACGGCTAAGACTAAGATGATCGGATCTCTATCCGATCTTTTTTCTCTTCTCTCTCTAGATCGGGTCAGCCAGAGTCGGATAGGCAACCCAAATTTCTCATAATTTGGGATTGTTTACTACGGAAAATTGAGAAAACGTGATTCATTTAGGTTTATTTATTTTACGTTTGGCAATTCAATTTTTAAGCCTATCGTAAAAACAATAAATCGAAATTTGAGAAGGATAGGGGACATACATTAAAATAGAGACAAAGGAAGAAAAACTGAAGGACTTAAGCTTATCACAAAGTTGTAGACTAGGATATAATTTACACAAATTACAGAGATAGAAAAATTTGGAGGTGCAAAAAGTTCTGGATGCAAGAAAAAAGTATCAATACTGTAAATACATGTCCAAAATAAATACTATATTTTATACGTTTTGTGTTTACCAAACATGCAATCAACACAATAAAACATCATGTCTATTAGGGACATTTTCAACTGTAATATGTATAACTCTCTTGTAAAATCCACTCTATACACTGCGCTATTCGTTCTTTAGGTGTCTTCACTGTTGGGTCTTGGAACGATTCGGAAGATTCTAAAAAACAAACAGAAATACACATGTTCAACAGTGTTAGTTCATCTGTACCATTTATCAAACGCTTTCCAACTCTATGTCTTTCGACTTTGTAGAAAAAGTGTCCAAAAAACTTCTGCAGGAAATAAAATTTAATATAAATTGAACTTATTCTCTATGAGGCTAATACATCACGAAGGCATGTCGTTGATAAGTACTGAATTCGTCCACAGATCATTAATTTCATGAATGGCATTGCGTGCAGATTTTGCTAATAAGCGACGTGCCTTCGCAAAGGATTAAGAACGTTTTAATTCCACCCACATAAAAATTATGGCCTCGGTTATTATTAAAAAGTTTAATTTGCATACTCCAAGTTGTGGAACTTTTCTGAATATTTTATTCCCGTTCCGAGGCCATGTTCCGTCTATGAAGAGTTGCAAATATGCAATTATGAACAAAAAGCTTTATGTGGATGTATTTCAAACGTTTTTTGTTTGAACAGTGCTTACTTTTAATTTTTGCGACGCCTCTAAGTTATATTGCTCAATAACTTCTTCTAGTCTGAGATACGTCGTATAGAGATATTCCAAATATGATTTAGAAATTTTTGTGTCAGTTTGCCAAATGAAACTTAAAACCGAATCACAAGAATCCAGGTTCATTTCAACCAAGCTTACGGCATTTAAAAGAAGCACGTATTTTTCATAATCAGGTAATTCCTAAAAAATATAACAACATACATATGTATAAAAATGTAAGTTTTGTATGCGGTTTGTGAAATACATAATGGAGAAAATGGTATATAACTAATATATAAATATTCCCGCATATATGTATTGAATTTGACAGCTGTCAAACCGAACCTCAAAATTTTATATTAATTCGTGTTTTTTCTCGTTTTACGTGAAAGAATACTATACCCGTGCGCTGTCAGTTTTCAGGGACTCGAGCTCATCGGTAACACTCGGCCTACGCCTCGTGCTTCAAAAATTCGTGTCTTGACAGCGCCCTTGTGTGGAAACATACTATTACCTGATTATATTTGATTAGATTATTCCATAAGCCTTTACTATAATGTACTTTGTAGTATCCAATGTGTTGATAGTTTAATTTGATCCATTTGGTATCATTTTTTGGTAGATATAACGCATCCATATCCTGGTTCAACCAAACGATATTGTAAGTGTTGTTTACATTCGTTATATACGTTATAGGAATTGTCCAACTAAAATGAAGGGCTTTTGTTAATTTGAGAGAGAACAATATAAAATAACTGTTCTATTCGTTATTGCATGATCGGGGGCGTTCAAGTATTACGTAAGCATAACTTGAAGGTTTTGAAGCCCCCACTGTCCCTTTATAAGAAAAAATAAGCAAATTACATCAGCTTCCCTTTCCCATTAATAAGACATGTAGAGTATCCACATGTTTCGTGAAGTGATTCTGCGTCCAAAACTAACGTGCGTTCAACAAAAATCGATGATGAAGCAAGCCTTGGAAGCATTTAGTTAACTCTATTATTTATTTTTTAAGTTTCTTTTTTTCATTTTTTTTTTTTAATTTTTCTAAAGACATCTCATCCGATTTGACCTAGTCACTGTGACATTTTTATTTAACGTACTCAATTTTGCCCGGTTTGAACTGTAAATTTTCTTTTACAAAAAACGTTGGAGTTCGACGTATGTCTAACTGGCACTGTGACAATTTTATTTGACAGAATACCCAATTTCGCCCAGTTTGAAGGTCAATTATCTTTTGCAACCAAGTTCCTTAACGCGGGTTATCTGATTTCGGCAGAGCGAGTGAACCGGTAGAAATCATCACGTAAGGCTTCATCTTACGCCGCGCCGTAAAGGACGAACCTGTATATCTCGAATTTACGTCCGCTGAAAACTAATTACTTTATGCGATTTTCGACGTTTCTCAACCGTTATCACCAAGTCTAAGCCCTAAATAAAAAAAAATGTTCTCTTGTAAAACTATTGCCCTATTTATTGTGCTTCCTACAGTAACGCGTTCATATTTTTGTCGTAAATAATAAATTCAAAACAATTATAAATGTAGAATGATGTAAAATTTCGGATTATCGGGACCGGTCGGCAAAGCACAGATCCCCGATCACTCTCTCTGCCTCCTCTGCGTCCCTCGCCCATCGTAATTGCATCTCAGGGAGGTTTTAAAAAATATTCGAAATTATTATTGTACATTTTTGATAATTTTGTGAATGACAATATGCAGATGGCAATTTAAATATTGGAAAAGAATCATACGAAGATGCGTTTGGAAGGAATAAGTATATCACAGTTATTAGTCTTATTTGGCTGGATAATCTAGATACAGCTCTCAAAATAACACTTCTCCATATCGAATTACATTCGGAGTTGAAGAAAAAGCGTAAAGAATTTCGTTCCTGACGGGGGTCCACCGACCACACACGCTCCTTTTATGAAAAAAGATTGACACATATTACTCCCCATACTATTATTTGTGGTAAAAATTTCATAACGATCGGTTGACCGGTATAGGAGCACATAAAATACGAACAAGCAAACAAATATTGATTTTTATACAGTGCGGTTGTTTAGTCTTGAAACCTGGGAACAAAAATGTGTTTGTTCATTTATAGAAAAAACACTTATTGTGCACAGTTTGACATATCTGTCAAATTTTTTCCGCCATCTTTGAAAAAGTTATGACGTCATCGCCATTTTTTATAATTGAAAAAAATGGCGACCCCTAATTTTTTTGTTAGAATTGAAAACTTTATACAATTTTAAAAACAAAAATGTCAAAAAAGTATGACCTTAAACTTGAAAATTTTCGAAACATTTTGCTATTACGCCAATCATTCTGCAAAATGTTTTAAAAGATTTTAAAGATTTTCGGAAGAGACTTGTCTTGTGTCAAGAAGTTAACAGTTATCAATTCGAACACCTTATTTAAATGTAATACATTGTTTCGGATATTTAGATTTCTATAAAATTATTCTTAAAGAAAGTGAATCCCAGTTTGTTTTCAACTTTTAAAGGCGTCTGATTCGAAAATTTTAAAGATTCAAGGTCATACTTTTTTAACATTTTTGTCACAATCCAGAGTTCTGTTCGCTAGGCTGACCAGTGAAGGATCCGAAAATTGGCAGTTAAACATAATATTCGGCCTGATCAAGCCAACAACCAACTACGACGCCTTGAAACCAAAGTAAGAGTCTCTGAAGACGTCACATCAAAAAAAGCGACACGAGAAAACACCACCCAGGGCAAAACCGAGACGGACTCTCCCTGCGATTACTGTAGAAATCCAGATCACACGGTCAAACAATGGAGAAAGAAGCAAAACAAAGAAAGAAATCCACCATAACCTACCAGCAGGTTCCAGAAAAGCAACGGTCAGAAAACGGCCGAAATCCGGTGCTATTGATACAACACTCCTGAGCCGTTTCGACGAACACGAGCGCCATCGGTTTCTGTGCCTAACGACACCGAGCCAAGCCCCGTCCCCCTCGCCGATGGAAGAAGCAAGACTACCCGTGACTTCCTTGAAGACGTAGACATCGTGCTAGACCTAGCTGGTAAGAGCTACACCACTTCCGGGATCACCCCGATGCCCTCTTCTCGTTCACACGAAAGGCCGAAGTCCGAGAAAATGTGTATCGTCCCTAGGAGTTAAGCACCGCTGCGATAAGTGCCCAGATCACCACTAACGAAGTAGCCGCGAGGGTCCCCGTAGAATTCGAGAGGTGATACGATCCACCTTCGGCCACATTAGGGCCCCAATTTTACGCCTTCTACGCTCTGCTTGACGAATTCATACCTGCTCCTGACGCCATTGATAGAGCACGCCATCGAGACCACCTCGACGACCCCTATATTAGCGTCCCCATACTGACTTAACGTCGCAAAAAATGGAATGTGAGAGTCCCTGGGCCTCCCCTGTAGTTCTAGTTCCCAAACCATACAACACCTTTCGGCTATGCATCGAATACCGTCGTCTGAATGAGGTCAGCCGGCCCGACGCCTACCCGCTGCCTAAAATTCACGATCTATTACAAACGTAAGGACCATTTAGGTGCATGAGCTTTTTAGCATCGGCATCTTCTGCCTATCTCGGCGACCTAATCTTGTTGTCAACATCCGCAGGCGTCACCCCCCGACCCGGAAAAGAAACCGAAATGCCGCCACCACCGCTTCGCAAGGAGTTGCTCGTACCTTCAAGACGACGTAGCCCCACCCTGGACCTGGTATTATCTCATTTGTTCACTCGTTACGCTAGCGCTTGATCAGTGCAGACGTGCTAGTTTTCAAAATCAAAAACGTAGTGTTGTGAGGTGCATCGCAGAGAGTGTGTGTGCCGAATGACACCGCAGGATCTCCATCCAGAGCGGAGAAAACAGCCCCCGAGTGGATCGTAGATAGCTATACTGCTTGAGACCGGTTCTGTTGGAATTTCTTTGTGTCTGGCCGGACCGGCGGCTTCCGTTTTAAGCTTTGAGGCACGAAAGTGGAGCGATCCGATGTGGCGGAGCTCTTGGGGTTCAGACAAGAAGTCACAGACCTCATCAGCAGCGAGTTGAGGGAACTTCGGCAGTCGACCTCCCAACAAAAAGTGGCCAGCCCCACACTGATCACTCTCAAAGCGGAAAAATGCAAAAGGGAAAAACAGGAAAAGCACGCCGACGCGCCTAAGCCTAAAACAAGAAAAAGAATAAGAGGCAAAAAAGGACAAATCGGTGGCGACGTCCTCCGGACGCAGGACATCGGACAAGAAGATTGAGAAGAGGAACGGGGAAAGCACCGACTCCTGGGGGACACCTGAAGTAATGCTTCTCCATTTTCACCAATCTGATGCAAAATTCGGCCCCGAAGAGTTTGTGGAGCAACCCCTCGTGCTACACCTTATCGAAGGTCTTTGCGACGTCCAAGCAAGACGTCCTCTCCAGTGTGCCTCTTGCGGTTGAAGTTGTCTGCGACAGTCTCAACCACCCTCAGCACCTCCATCGGGAATGACTTTGTGGCCTTTTTCGAAGTCAACCAATCTCCGCAGTATCACCCTCTCCGCCACCTTCCCCAGAACAGAAAGCAGACTGATTTGGGGAACACTCTGTGGAAACTGGAGTTGACCTCCCTGCTTCGGTAGGAAGATCACGTCAGCGGCCTTCCACCTTTCTGGCGCAGGATTTCGTTGATGATCGAGACCAAATGCATGATCGATTTGTCAGACATATCTGATCATCTTGTTGGTGATGTTATCAGGCCCCGGCGCCTTCTTAACTTCTCCCGTACCTCTGCTGGCGAGGTAGGTTTGATAACTGTTGGATCCCCCCCTTGGAGACGTCTTGCGACACCATCCGCGAGTAGTCGTCGCGACGCCGCCACCATCGACACCATCACCGACCCCTGGACCTTCAGGCGAGGGGAGGAACAGGAACAGGAGATGGAAGTCACGGCCTTCGTGATCGACTTAGGCGCGCCCGCGAATTTCACTGGCTCTCAGGTCGAAGAAAAGGGGTTTTGATTTCTCCAAGAGCGCCCAGGGGAAAAATGGAAAAACCCTTCCCAACGGTTGCAAAGAAAGGACTCCGCCAGTGGTTTTTTACAACGGCGACACCTAGGTGACTTGGGTGGCGCTGAGCATCCTGCTCAATAGCGCAAACGCCCAATTCACGTCGGCAAAGTCAACGGAAGGTGGTATCCGGATTCAGCCGGCCTCTGTTGATGACTTCTGTCGCATGATGGCCGTCCTCGACCGGGAGAGGTTGCCGCACCACTCCTTCCCATTGAAGGGGGAAAAGCCACTCAAGGTGGTCCTGAAGGGGCTCGACTCCACTGTCTCTGAGAAGGAGGTGGAGGAGGCCCTCAAATGGGAGGGGATCAGCGCCTCAAAAGTGAATCGCAGGGAGGGGCAAAAAGGGGCCACTGGACATGGTTGTAGTTGAGGTACCCAGAGGGGACCGAAAGATCTACGAGCTGACCACGCTCTGTCAGCTGGTGGTGAAACCTGAGGCGCTGCGAAGACGCAATTCAAGCGGGCAGTGCTTCAGGTGCCAACGGTGGGGACACGCACAGAAAAGCTGCCACGCAGCCATCAAGTGCGTACGATGGGCGGGGCCGCATTGTATCGCAGAATGCGACGAAAAGACTCCAAGGAAATGTGCGAACTGTGGGGGTTCGCGTCCGGCTAGCTTCAAGGGCTGTCCCAAGTGTCTCCTGGAGGGGACTGCTGGGGACAAAGCTCAAGTCGTTACCTCCACGCGACGCCGAAGAAAGTGACGAACGGGGGGAACCCCTGGAAGCTACCTGGGGGCCCACAGACTCCCAGAAAGGCACAGGCGAAAACGCCCGCCAAAGCTCCCCCCCCCAAAAGCACTCCGAGCTTCACCGAATCGCAAAGGGTGGATTTGAAAGTGGTAGCCTTGAAAGTTTGAATACGCAGACCATTGAGTTGATGAACGTCTTCAGCGAATCTGTCAATGGAGAGAAACGTTAAGCCGAAGTCTCTGCAGATAGTCGTTTGGAACGCAAACGGCTTACGCAGCAAGAGAAGCGACCTCGAGAGTTTTGCGCAAGATGTAGAGGCGGACATTCTTCTGATCGAGAAAACACATCTGCGCCAGGCAGAAACGTAGAACTACGTCCTCTACACAAAAAATAGACAGGGGCGGCACAGCTGTCTACGTCAAAAACTCGATGGATTACCATCTCACTCCGTTGCCACAAATGGAGCGTTTGGATGTTGTACGCACCTCCAAACACTCTACAGGTAGCGGACCTGGAAGCAATCTTCGAGAAACGCGGTACAGTTTTCCTGGCCGGTGACCTGAATACCAAGCACCCAGCTTGAAACAGCAGGGTCACTAACACAAAAGGCCGGCAGCTGTACGGTTTCACGGAGGACAGGGACCTGGTAGTGTTAGGACCGGCGGGGCCCACCCACTTTGGGGCGGCGGGTAGGCCGGACGTCCTTGACATTGCCATCATAAAAGACACTGTCTACCAGGCAGAGATAGAGGTGATCAATGATCTCGATTCTGATCACTACCCGGTGCTACTGCTCTGGGGTCGTGAACGGGGTATACAGCGGAGCTCAAAAGAATCGACAAGGTCGGCTGGCTCAGAACAGCAGCGACAACGACGGAGTCGCTGAGGCTGCGACCCACCGTACCCTGGCTCCGAACGATCAAATCAATGCAAATCGACTCATAGCAGAAGTACGGCGTCGATTATCTGAACTTCAAAATAAGGCTTGGAAAAAAAGACTCGAGGAGTTGGTTGCAGAGGACGCGTCAGTGTGGAGAATGAGTGAGAGTCCTCCGGTCGAATCGAAAGCCGCTTCCTCCCATTCACGGTGAGGACGGGGTTGTCTACACAGCGAGGGAGAAAGCAGAAGCTAGCTAGGTATGGGAGATAACGAAAAGTGTGAAAGTTAAGAAGGCGTCGGGGCCTGATAACATCACCAACAAAATGATCAGATATCTGGCTAACAAAGCGATCATGCATTTGGTCCCGATCATCAAAGAAATCCTGCGCCTGGGTCACTTCCCAGAAAGGTGGAAGGCCGCTGACGTCAGCTTCTTACCGAAGCAGGGAGGTCAACTCCAGCTTCAGCAGAGTCATTGCCCAATCAGTTTGCTTTCTCTTCTGGGGAAGGTGGTGGAGAGGGTGATACTGCGGAGATTGGTTCACTTCGAAAAAGGCCAGAAAGTCATTCCCGATGGAGGTGCTGAGGGTGGTTGAGACTGTCGCAGACAACTTTAACCGCAAGAGGCACACTGGTGCGGTGATGTTGGACGTCCCAAAGGCCTTCAACAAGGTGTAGCACGAGGGGTTACTCCAGAAACTCTTCGAGGCCGAATTTCCAATCGGATGGGTGAAATTGGTCCGCCAAGGAGGAAATTCAGATCCAAGATTGAGAATGTGAAATCGGGTTGGAGAAGCATTACTTCTGGTGTCCCTCAAGGGTCGGTGCTTTCTCCGTTCCTCTTCTCAATCTTCTTGTCCGATGTCCTGCGCCCGGAGGATGTCGCCACCACCACGGCGTTCTACGCGGATGACTCGACGGTCCTAGTTCAAAACGGAGACGCTGAGGAGGATTGGTTGGCGAATAAACGTGAACGTTGCAAAAACCAGCGCCATCCTATTCACCAAGGAAAGATGCCGGCAAAACAGGATCTGCACCCCGGTGGGCCAGGTCTCCATGTTTGGTTCAAGTACCGAAGCCAAGTACCTCGGAATGGTACTACACCGGGGGCTATCCTTCCGGGCCCACATCAAGTCGGCCCGTGACAAAGCGACTGGGATGATCCAGCGGCTGTACCCGATCATTGGTCGACGTAGTCGGCTGACCGTCGAGAACAAGCTGCTGTTGTTCAAGACAGTTGTGAGACCGGCCATGATATACGCCTCTCCCGTATGGGGATACGCGTCAGAGTCGCACATCAAGGTTCTCCAGACGCAATTTATTGCCTGATTTTCTTTTTTCAGATGAAGGAGGCAATGGATATCGTCCAGCACTCCGTCCATCCAGAGAAACGCTGCTGAGAAGGCATCCTCTTGTTAGATGCTTGCTTGAAGTAACATCTAACTATAAGACTTTGCTCTGCAGATCTAGTAGCTCTAAGTAGTGTAATAAGTGAATAAATTGAATTACTCTGCTCAACCTATAAAGGAGTTTCTATTTATAACCTGACCGCGCCCCGACGGTTACATATTTCAGTTTTATATTTTCGTCTTCTGCACATCACCTTTTACCTTTCATCGTTTCTTCTGTTGTTTTTACTTAGCGCTCTTCAACAGTTTAGATTTGTTTATGATCTTTTAAAATTGTTTTATTAATTCTTTCAGCATTGTTTAAAAGGTCATCGATTGCTCTTCAGGACTCCTCAGTATTCAAGCCCTATAAGTTTATTTTCAGCATTTTTCAGGACTATTCAGGATGCTTCAAGACTATTCCCAACCCTTCAAGACCCAAATTATAAAGAAACATAAACGTAAAGGAAAAACAACAATCGTTACTCGCTTTTTAGATGTAAGGGCCGCGTTTTCCAGCCCATCGGCAGAAGCTAGAAGGTCTCTGCACGTTGCTATATCGCTGCGTCACCTTCGAAACTTTTTTTCTCTCTTTGTAAAAGACGTCCACGAGGTCCCTGCACATAGCTCTATCGCTGCGTCACCTCAAAGGCGTTCTTGTTTGTTAAGTGTAAAAGTACACCAGGGGTCCCTGCGGCTGGTAGATCGATAGTTTTTGTACAACGAGTAACTATTAAAGTCAGTCCCGAAAATTGGCGTGTTTTTAAACCAAAAAACTACCCCGACATCTCCGAGGAGTCACCCTCCACCAGTACCTGGGTGACCTCGTTATAACACTTGGCGCCCAACCTACACGGCCGCTCCAGCATTGCTGCTGGAGGAATCTATCCCCATGGTGCTGACCCGGCGATGCCCGCCACCGACAAAATTACCACGGTAACTGCAGCAACAAACACAGTGATGACAACGATGGCAGCAACAAACATTATCGCCAGGCCATCGGAAAGCACCGCGACAGACTCCAGCTGCACGTCGCCGCCCCCAGCCTCACCTGCAGGTGGCCACATCAGTGCCACCACCATCGAAGTCATAGACCACCTCGTCCGGCTGGGAATTAACTTCAACCAGCCGCGACAACCAGCCTCGAGGATGAGATCCGGAGTTTCGGCGGCGAATCACAGGAGGACCCGGAGGCCTTCATCCAGGATATGGAGGCCTACTTTCGAGAAAACGTCGGCTACAACTCCAGGCAACAGGTAGTTGTAGCCCACAAACAACTAAGGGGCACAGCGGCAAGAAAAAACTCATTTTATAAAAATGAGGACCGGTCACTTCAAGACCTGCGGAGGCGACTACGTAGAAAGAAATACTTCCGGACCTAAACCGAGCATTCTCGGAGGCGCACTACAACCCCCGAGATGACCTGGACGTATATGTGTCGAAGCAACGACAAATATAGGCTTCGTGGATAGACGTCACCATCGCGGATCAGACATACCACGACGTGGAGTCCAGCGTGGTGCCAGGTCTCGCCACGGATGTCATCCTCGGAGGCGTTTGGTAACGTGTCGCCCAGGCCACCATCGACTACCGCCTCAGGTGCGTCCACCACGGCACTGACCAACGCTCCACCAGCTTCTAGACGGACGAACTACCTTGCACGGAGAAGTCGGTGACAGCCCTCCCGGAAATCCACCACGGATCCCCAAAAGACTTGAAAGTGCGCTCATGGACGCCATAAAAGTGTTCGCGGACCTGGTGAACCAAAACGGGTGTATTGCTGCAGTTCGCGCGGTAAACCACGTAATCCGCCTAAAGAAGGACGAACCGATGAAACTCCGCCAGTACACGCTGGGAAGCATAAAAAAAATTACTATTCGAGCATGTGCGGCAACTGCTCGCGACGGGAGTGATAGAACGCTCAACGAGTGACTACTGCTCCCTAGTATTTTTCGCACCGAAGAAGGACGGAAGTTTGAGGTTTTTGTACCGACTACCGACTTGCGCACCGGATACTGGCAGATTCCGCTGGAGGAAAAGAGCAAAAGACCCACCGCGTTCGCGACTCCAGTAACCTACCAGTACCGTTCGGACTAAAAAACGCGCCGGCCACATTCCAAAAACTAATGGCCCAAGTGCTCGCAGGACTACTCGGCTTTGTACACGTCTATTTAGACAATATCATCGTGCTTTCGGTTACACAGGTCCTTCTGTGCCCGCATCAGAAACACACTGTCCCATCCCCACGACATCGAAGCGGGCGTCCCCCAGGGATCTGTCCTCTCACCAACCCTGTACGCGGCCTTCACCGCGGACATCCCAAGGAATGCAAACACCACGCTCGCCATCTACGCAAACGACACAGCAATCCTCACCAAATTCAAAGGGTCGTAGCGGGCGACCCGCTATCTGCAGGAAGCCATCGACAAGCTCGAAGATTGGTGCCAGAAATGGATGATCGACGTCGATGATCGAAATCGAGATATTCGGGGCAAACCAGGCAAAATACCTAGGTGTCATCATCGACAAAAAGCTCGACTTCCGCCAGCACCTAGAATACTCACTGGGTAAAGGTAAAATGGCAATAGGCAAGCTCTCCTCGCTGGTCTGCAGGCGCAGTAAGATGTCGGTAAAGAACAAATTGTTGATTTACAGAGTAATAATTCGTCCGACTCTAACATATGCTTCGACGGCTTGGTAACGCCCCCTCGAAGACAAACATGTGTAAGTTGCAGGTCCTCCAGAACAAATTTCTCCGCCACGCTTTCGACGCTCCATGGTTCATCAGAAATAACCAACTTTACCGAGAGGCCGGGCTCCCGCTGCTGAAGGAGTTCCTCCACGAGATCGCTCTAAAGACCATCAAAAAGACCATCAAAAAGATCATCCCAATCCACTGGTCAGACAAGCGGTCGACTACGATGAGAGTGGACCATCAAAAAGAAAGCGGCCCAGAATGGCGCTGCTAGAAGGGTGACAGCTTCACTGACTCTTCCATTCGGGACACCCCTCAGGGACTAATCTCTCTTTCAGGCCTCAGGACAGGTAAACATTTCTTTTATTCTATTCTATGCATTTCCGATGTCCCAAAAGAGGAATCCGACGTTCTCGTTATGTTGGCACCCATTGCCTTCATTCGAGACGTCATGCGTCAGTCCGAAAACAGCAAAACTGTGAAACGAGTCCTGGGCGCTGGCCTGTCGTAGTCACACAGTAGTGACGTCGACGGTTCGACAAACAGAGCCTATAACTTTTTGCCGCCTGTAAAATCATTGCCGTCCGGCGAAAGAGATAGAGGTTTAGAGGTCACTGACTTAAAACCTCGGACAAACAGCGCAACGCAACGCAACCCTCATCGGCAGAAGCTAGAAGGTCTCTGCACGTAGCTATATCGCTGCGTCACCTTCGAAACTTTTTTTTTCTCTTTGACTTCCTTATAACACTACGATTTCTACAAATTCTGAAGGATTCTAAATCCTATTCAGCGTTGATGGGTCTTACGGAAGAAGAATCTAGAAACGCTGTTGAGAAATCGTGAATAATTATAAATAGTCCAAAGAAATGTTGAGAAATCCTGGATAATCCTGAAGTGTTATAATGAACTTTGAGAAGTTGTGAAGAAAATCTTGGAAAATCTTAACGAAAGCCAATGAGTCTTAAACCAGCCTGAGCAATTTTGAAAAGTATTCTGTAGTCGCGAAGACACTTGAGAAGTCCGATTGGATCTTGAAAGACTATAATGGGTCTTACTAAAGAGCAGCGAAGTGTCCTGAGAAGCTCTGAAAGAGATCTAAAAAATCCTGAATAGTGAAAAAGAAGAGTACTAACAATAATACTTGATATACAGAATGATCATAATGTTCATAATTTAGTTATGTAATGTTTTTGCGAAAAACTCTCGAACAGGTCGATTTTTGTTTTCAAATTGCCATCTTTTGACATGACAATTTTGATGATGACGTTATCTGTTTTTGAACTATGACACCGTTATCGATTTTTTTTAAATGGCAACCCCCAACCAACTAAAAAAAAATTGGGGTTGCCATTAAAAAAAAAATGATGACGGTGGTAAACAAAAACTGCGTTTTTAAAAATTGAAATGTTTTAAGATAATATGAATTACCTTGAGCTTCCCCCCCAATTCTCATTGTCAAATCTATGAAAAATTAAACCCCCCACGCCCAGCCGTGCTTACGTAATACTTGAACATCTAATTGACACACATCAAATAGTTACCTAAAGGTGGTTCTTTCGTGGATTTTATGATTGAAATGTGACCTACTCTGTCTCAACACATAATTCTCTCCATTTTCCTCAATGAAGATCACCGGAAACCGACTCTGATACAGAAAAGTTTCCATGAACTCTCGTATATTTGCATCAGAAGTCACATTTTCTACAACGGTCAAAAAGTCATCAGTGCTCGCCACACCAAAAGCAAATTTTCTGATGTATTCAATAAAAATATTTCGTATAGATTCCTCTCCTACAGTCGCTTCCAACATCCGTAAAATAGCAGCGCCCTTGCCGTAGGTAACCTCGTTAAAATTGCCTTGGACGTCTGTCGGTTTTTCCGCAAAATTAACAACAGGATTCGTTTCGTTGCTGTACTCTAAGAAGAAGATGTTTTCTGAGGTTTGTAATGGAAACAGTTGATCCTAGAACTACAACTTTAGTGTTCTTCTCTAATAACATAAAAGTAACAAACGGCTGAGTTGTTTAGAATAAGATTCTCTGCCTTAATGCCCATAAAAGTGGCAAAACTTTCATGCAGCCAGATGTCGTCCCACCACTGATTAGTCACTGAAACGGCAAAGTTTTCAGTTTGTTAAGTAAGTTAATAATATTCACCAAGGTTTCCAAACCAAAAATGTGCCAATTCGTGTGCGAGAACAGAGTGTTTCTGTTCCAAATCGAAAACGCCATCAAATGGAGACAGGAGGCCGGTTCGCACAGTTATCAAACCCCAGTTTTCAGTAGCCGCAGTTTTGTTGCGATCAAAACTTAAAAAATCTAAAGGGGAGGTCAATTGCAAATATTTTGAAATTCGATTGAATACCGATTTTAGGTAAAGTGTATTTAAAATGGGTAAAGTTGGTGTAGAAACTTAAAACCTGGCTTGAGAACTCTAGAAGCTTGGTACTATTTTGTGGATCACTTTCAGTGGAATATATGCTGAATGGAAGACCAGAATCATCAACGAATTTCACGTGGTCGATGCGAGGAATCACAGCAAATGCTAATATGTATGTTGGCATCAAAGGTGTTTTTTCGAACCGGTAAACAATGCCTTTGGAAGTGCCATATATTTGCTAAAAAATCTACCAAACTAAAATCAAATTACATCCACCACCACTTACCCCAGCCCTCATATTAGATAACGCGATGTATGAGTTGTTGGGAACTGCCACAGTTAACTGAAACCTTGCCTTGAAAGAAGGTTCATCGAAACACGGAAAAGCTCCTCTTGCATAGGTCGGTTCAAAATCTGTGGCCCACAAACGACTTTAGCAGCATGAAAAATTGTGCAACAAACCAAGAAGTGCTTACCTTATTATTGTCCCATTTTTGGTATAGGTTCCTTCGAAGAACCCCGGTGGGCCGTTTGAAAATCTTCCAAGGTATTTAATACGAAGACGATGTGAACCAGGAGAAAACATTCTTCCTCCTCTTCGAATAATACGTACTAGATCACCGTAATGAAATTGATATCCATCAACGGATTCTTCACAGGAGCAGCACGAAATGATGTTACTAGCAAGATCACACACTTTTTTTGAATCAAGAATAATACTTTCCACTGAGAGAAAATTGCGATTTACATGAAATTCAATATGTTCAACAAGATCTTTAATTTGGATATTGATGAGAACTTCACCAGTGAAGTTACCATCGTCGAGATTTGGATAGATTTTGATGGAGTAGGAAGTGGGCCTGACGTCTGAGGATAAGCGATATTTGGGTTGGCAAGGTAGTGCCCGTATCGAGTTCTTTTTTATGGTCACACTAAGGCAAAACAGGAATAACACCGATAAAGTCCGATTCATACTTGTCGAATTTAAGTCGATAGTCTAGCAACACTGTTGGAACTAACGATATAGGTCTCAAATATTTAATTTTAGTCGCACCTTTTGTATGCTAATATCCTTGACTTCACACAAATGTTTGTTTAACAATTCATTGTTAATAAATGACCCATTCATGGTTAAAAAATGTATCTTACACTTGAGTTACGTCATTATTGTTACAGTGTAGTCCAATCAAATAAGTCAGCAAATCAAAATTTTGAGGAAGTACACAAAATTTTGATATAAGTATCTGTGAAGTATTTGAAGAAGATGAGCAAAAGAATTTTTTTTCCCAACCCCCGAGAAATGGTGAAAAAAAATATAATAAAGTTATTTTCTTTAATTATTCAAAATGGGTAAAAGGTAGTAAGAAAAGTTTCAAATAAAGATTACAAAGCATGAAATTCTACACAAAAATGATCTTTTGACTTTTTTGCTATTATTAAAATTAACAAAGTTACGGCGGTTACAAGTTAAGGGATGTTGTGTATGACTTCAAAAAATCATAGCGTTCTGAAAAGTTAATAGAATTTTTTTTTTAATTTACACAGAAAAATATATAATTTATTATCAGAGAAATTGTTTTAGGTTTTCCAAAATCTCAAGTTTCTTTTCCCAAGTTCTTCAAAGTTTCATTTATATTTTAAATTGTTAATTTTTAATTTAATTGTTAAACTAGACAGTGAAACCATTGCTTAATTTTTTTTTCTACCTTTCCTTTTCAGGCAGGTATAAATGTATTTACCTGTTTAAATTTTTCCTATACCTACGACACTGTTCTTCTGACGTCACGATCACTAAAAAGAAATCGATAATGTGATCGACAGAGATGAAAATTTGTCGGCTATTCCTAGGCTGCTTAAAAGACGCGCATGCGTCGCATCTATATCTCATGAGTGTTTGATTTAGTGAATGAATGCTCCTGAACATTGTTTGCAAAATTTGGACAAATATAATGTTATCCATAATTTGTGAACTATAGTCTTACACACGCTCTGTTTTATGTACATTTCAGTTTTATTAAAAATGTGAAATTTTGCTTACATGATTTAAATTCAAATTAAGATACTTTTTTTTGTTAGAAATTTTTGGATACGAATTAATCTATTGAGAATATAATAATTGGTTGAAACATCGTTTCATCTGATGAAATAATGGAAGTTGACTATCATATCTTTTAAACATTTTTAGAGAAACTTTAAAATTAAAAAAAATAATAAAATGTATATTTCTAAAATACATATAATATATTAAAATTATTCATCACTAGCTGACCCGAACAGACGTTGTTCTGTCCAAATTTCAATAAATTTGTTTTTGGACAGATCGCGAAACGACAAATAATGTAAAAAAAAAACAACATCCATTACAGGATCATAACGAACAAAACAAAAAAGAATTACGCATATCCATTATTTGAATGGCGAGTTATGGTCTCAAGTTCATACAAATATCCCATAAAAAGCACTCAGATTTTCCCGAAGTTTTCAATTTTTCGGTCAATTTTTCCAATTTTTGTGGCGCTGAACGGACATGAATGGAAAAATAACTGTCAACGATTTTTTTTCTACCAATTCCGACTTTTTTCTGGCAATTCCGACTTTTTTCTGGCAATTCTGACGTTTTTCTGGCAATTCCGACTTTTTTCTGGCAATTCAGACTTTTTTCTGGCAATTGCGACAGGGGTAGGACAATAGTGCTGTTTTGTTGCCCAAACTTAAAAGATGAAATACTGTCTACATTTTGAGTATCACGTACAGAAAAATATGATTTTCTTGGAGTATGTTTCTTTAATAATAACATTAACAGAATAATAATAATAATAGAAGTTGATTTCCAACAGATAGAATGTTTATAGTAGTCAAGCACATAGCACGAAGCACCAATTTCAGTGATCCACGGAATTTACCGTCTGTAAAAATTGTTTTTTTTTTTGTGGATCATTGAAATTGGTGCCTCGCGCTACGCGCTCGACCACTTAAAGAAACATACTCCAAAAAGGTCATATTTCCCTGTAGGTGAAACTCGAAATGTGCAAAAATATTTCATATTGAGACGACGGCGCGACGGCCCGGAAGCGGATGATGTCATGATGATCTCACCACGTATGGTAACGTAATTAATCTGGAATAGTCCACATGAGAACGTCTGGGAATAATTGTTCACATGGGAGGCTCTCATGAGTCTAGAAGAGTCTGTGGCGGTGATCTCATGCTATACCACGCTCGTACAAGAGACTGATCTCATTCTTCTGGAATAATCCATTGCGCCGAAAACATGATCTCATGATTCCGGGAATAGAAGAAATCGAGAACGCCGGGAGCGGTATAAGAAGAGATCAAACGACGGAGCAAGTCAGTCTATTGGGCATCGTGAACAAGTGGTCAGCGCGTGTTATTGTGAAAGTTTACACATAGTGAAATGTTAGTCTTATTGTTAGTCTTTTCAATAAAAGTTAGTAGCTACGGTGTGCACCAGAATTTTCTTTAAATCCTCGAACCCGCCCGGCTCAGGCTACGTTACAATATTTTAAGTTTGGGCAATTACTACGAATTGGAAAATTCCAACATTTTTCTGGTTATTCCGGCTTTTTTCTGACAATTCGATGGACGATGGCAGTGTTTTGTTGTCCAAACTTAAAATATGAAATACTGTCCACATTTCCAGTTTCACGTACAAGGAAATATGACCTTTTTGGAGTATGTTTCTTTGAGGGGTTGAGCGCGTAGCGCGAGGCATCAATTTCAGTGATCCACCGAAGTTGCCGTCTGTGAAAATTTGTTTTTCCGTTTATCATTCATAAAATCATAAAATAACAGATACTCCCCACATTTCGAGTTTCACGTAAAGGGAAATATGACCTTCTTGGAGTATGTTTCTTTAAGTGGTCGAGCGCGTAGCCCGAGGCACCAATTTCAGTGATCCACGGAAATTATCGTCTGTGAAAATTTGTGTTTCCGTGGATCATTGAAATTGGTGCCCCGCGCTACGCGATTGACCCCTTAAGAGGGTTAAGTAGCTGCAAAGATCTATATTTTATCAACACGCCCACAAAATTTCAACGAAAAATCTTCAAAAATAAAAAAGTTACATTCAACGCCGCACATTGTTGGACATTTTTGCCCGCCGTTGAATGTAACTTTTTTATTTTTGAAGATTTTTCGTTGAAACTTTGTGGGCATGTTGATAAAATATAAATCTTTGCAGCTACAGAGCGATGTTTTGAAATTTGTCAATTAAAAAATATATATTGCGGGAAAACGTACATCGACCGGCAGAAATGTACATGCCACTGAAGAACCCTCTTAAAGAAACACTGCAAATATGTGGACCAAATGTGGACAGTATTTCATATTTTAAGTTTGGGTAACAAAACAGTGCCATCGTCCTACCCCTGTCGCAATTGCCAGAAAAAAGTTATAATTGCCAGACAAAAATCGTTTACAGTTATTTTTCCATTCATGTACGTTCAGCGCCTTCGAAGTAAAAACCTTATTTGGACTATATTCTAAATATTCTAAAAAAAAAATAACCGAGTCGGTAGAGCCGTTCTCAAGTGATGCGCTTACAAAGGAACGACATTACATTTACCCACGTACAGTGCACTTTCAATTTTTTCCCGATTTTCCAGGCAACTTTTCAGTGTTTCTTTCCGTTAAAAACATATCTGTGCTATAATATTAAAAAAAAATCGCCAAATCTGTCAAGCTGTTTAGGATGAGAAGAATTACGAACACACGCACACCGGAATTTTATTTATATAAAGATGAGTATTAATCATTCTATGCTCCAGTGAAATATAAATGTGACGCATGCGCGTCTTTTAAGCAGTGAAGAAGTAGCCGACAAAATTTCATCTTTGTGTAGCCGACAAAATTGAGTGATCGTGACGTCAGAAGAGCAGTGTCGTAGGTATAGGAAAAATTTAAACAGGTAAATTTAAAATGGAATTAAAAAAAAATGGTTCCATCGTCTAACGTCCATTAAATTGAAAATTCGAAAATTTAAATTGTTATAACTTATTTATTATAAATAAAAAATAAAACATTTGTCCGATAATAAATTTTATATTTTTCTGAGTACATTAAAAAAAATTAAGTTCCATTAACTTTTCAGAACGCTATGATTTTTTAAGTTATACACAACATCCCTTAACTTGTAACCGCCGTAACTTTGTTAATTTTAATAATAGCAAAAAAGTCAAAAGATCATTTTTGTGTAGAATTTCATGCTTTATAATCTTTATTTGAAACTTTTCTTACTACCTTTCACCCATTTTGAATAATTAAAGAAAATAACTTTATTATATTTTTTTCACCATTTCTCGGGGGTTGGGAAAAAAATTATTTCACTCATCTTCTTCAAATACTTCACAAATACTTATATCAAAATTTTGTGTACTTCCTCAAAATTTTGATTTGCTGACTTATTTGATTGGACTAAGTGATCTCCATAAGGACTTACAGAAGATAAGATAATGCAACATGTGAATAGTGATGCCATTCTTAGTTTTGGTTAAGTGATACAACCGTATAATGCGGTTGTAATTCACATTAATGTTAAACACACAAATTTAAGCATATCACGAAAAGAATAAAATGTCAAATTGAAGTTAAATTAATATGGATTTAGAAGCTGGCCTGTTAACCGATCGCTGACGTAGTGGAGTTATTTCTTCAGCAGAGAACCACACCTTCGAAGAAAGGGAACACACCGGCACAGAAACAATAATTGCAAAACAACCAGAGAATCCCAAAAAAGGAACTCTATTTTTTTTGCATATGACTCGAAAACTATTGATGTTTGAGAAATTTAAAAAAGATTTTTAAAGAGGAGGAAATTTCCGAAAAACAAGTGTCGACTCCGTAATCTTCATCCCTATTATTAAACATTTTATTTAATGTTGTGTGACGTATTTTTTTTTTACGTAGCGTGCTCCGGTGCTCTTTTTTTTTTGGAGAGCGGGTTCTGTTACTTACCTTGTTGAAATTTGTTGAGAGAAGTGGGAGGACTGGGCGCCACCACAGTTTTTAAAAAACTGGGGCACCAACTGTGGAAGTGCCCTCAGTCAACATAAAGTTTACAACAAAATAATGGTTTAATTAAAAGAAAAATACAAAATATTAAAAAATTAAAGTTAATGTGATAATTAAATTAAATATGAATTATATTGAAAATAAAAAAAAAATAAACAAATAAATTTGACACTTAATGTCAAAAAAATGAAAATAGCGCTATTTTTTACAACTTAACCCTTATATAATATATATATATATATATATATATATATATATATATATATATATATATATATAAATAATGATGCTTAAAAACAAAATCCTTAATAATTATACGGTATATTAAACAACGACGAAGTGGAATTTTTAAATGTAAAAAAAAATTATAAGAAACGACGAATAGGTACTGTAAAAAGACTTATCTGACGTAGGTTCGAGAACGACGACTTCTAAGATGACATGAGAGACCTGGCAGGAACTAATGATGACGAAGGGCTCATGGAGTCACAGATACGCCGAACACGTAGGGCTCTTTCGTCTGGGCCAAAGATGCTACTGGTGACGTCACGAAACGTGTAGTCGACGGTACTGGCGGCGGTTTTTCGCCCCGGGAGCCTTAATCCCTAACGATTGCGGTTAGTTAAGCAAAAGGCGTTACGAAAACTAATAATTACCTTTGATCACAAAGGGATTTCCTAAAGAACGCTGCGACTCAATCGGATACGGCGTGGCCGACGAAAAATCACAGGATGGCGAAAAAATAAACGGTAAAACCGGCACTAGGCGACTCAACGATACTTAAAATTCGATAGCCATCCCACAGGGATCTTTTAATATCGGGATGTCAACGGTAACCCCAAAATTTATCGCCTCAGTACCTCTTCATTCTGTGATCACCACCTGAATGGCGTCTTTTCCGTTATGCCCCATTCTCTCATCCCCGTGCCCTATGCATATTGCGCGGCGCGAAACGATCCGTACTTGAACTTATTTATAAAAAAAGATGGAAATTTTGAATGTAATTTGAATGTATGGCGCAGTGTCGCAAGTGTGCTTCCGCAGTATTTTCCGCTTGCGTGGGCGCAGTGGTACCGAAGTGTCATGGTGGTTGTTTGTTTACGTTCTAGATGGAATGAACTACGAATGTTTGTTTTTCGCATAAACAGTGAGGAATTAATATCCTAGCGATAATGCAGGTATGTCCGCTTATTACTCGTCAATCAGATGTTAACTTCGCGTTTGTTTTTAGTAGTAGAAAAAGAAAAAGATGAGAGGTTGGAAAGGAAGAAGATAACGTTTCTGCAAGTTCAAAAAGTGAAAGTTTACGGGAAACATTACAGAAATGCTACCGATGGCTGAGAGGAAAATGAAAAACGTTGTGAGAAGAGAAATAGCGAGAAGAAAAAGAGGAAATTGATAAGATTAAACAGATAAATTGCAGCCATACAATTTAGAGATATAAGCCACCTCAGCTAACATTTGGTGAGGCCAACACGTGTACCTCCAGCCGCCTCACAGCTGGCACCCAAAAAAATATGACCCGAAAAAAAAGAAATCACAATTAAGATATACTGTTCAAAAAGGTAAGACGTTAAGGTTATAACAAGAGTATTTTTAACCGTTCTTTTTTTTTAGTTGTTTGCTACGCTAGATGTTCTGGTAGCGATGTTAAGTCCCGCAAGCATATGTAGAATCCTTAGGCCTTCTACACCAGCCAATAATTATAATAATTAGTTATACCAATTACCACATTACATGTTCATAACATTTTAATGTTACAGTTGAAAACAATTTAAAAATCTGAAAAAATTATTGTACTAGCTAGACACTTGAAAGAAAAAAGTTGCGCTGTTAAAAACTGCGTGGTGAACATGCTCTGCCAAACTTCCTCCCCACTCCACTTTATGCAAAAGTCTCGTAGTTTACCCAAACAATTAAACAGGACCAAGGGCCTGTACTTCCTGCCTTCGGTTCCTTTTCGACATTCATTCATGACCCTGAGGCACGCCATCTCACGGGTTTTCGCAAACACCTTGCAAATTGTGACGCAGTTTTTTAACATGGTATGCTCCACGGGACCACGGGTAGCTAAAGCCGGAGCACGGTACTCCAGAAGTCAGCTGTCTTATTTATACAATTGGCACGGTTCGACACCCAAAGGCCCTGCGACAGATTTTATAATTCACTCTGTATACGTCACGTTGGTTCTCGCGGAGGCGAGGTGGTACGGGCTAGACAGCCGGGTCCACCCTTCTCGGTGGCCATTTGAAAGATGGGAAGAGGGGAGGACGGTTGGAGTCCCTACCTTGTCGGGGGTCGGTGCATTACTTCCTTCTGGACTGGCCGACTCACCACTTCTGCTTTCAGGGCTAGACTTCGCCGGAAAGAGCACGATTCATAATTGTTGTTCTAACTGAGCGCAGCTTCCTTTATAAAGACTCTGGAGGGGAGACGATGACGTTGGCTGATGCGCACAGCCTGTCGCAATGCAGAAGAGTGAGGGTCTTATTAATGCGTTCTCCTCACACCGGAGTGAGGTCGGCTTCGTGCTACGTAGCGGATCCGGGATGGCGGCATCCGGTGCGCGCTTCTTTTTCGGGTCAACATGACGGGTTGCCGGTTCGATGTGAAAGGCGTGGTCCGACGTGACAAGGGCGGCGGCTGGGGGTGGTTGTAGAGACTCTTTTTTGATTACGTGAGTGAAAGAA
Source organism: Diaperis boleti (assembly GCA_963583935.1). Lineage (NCBI taxonomy): Eukaryota > Metazoa > Arthropoda > Insecta > Coleoptera > Tenebrionidae > Diaperis > Diaperis boleti. Next base: position 15,820,845 of record OY757242.1, read on the forward strand.
TTATTCCTCTACGATACTGGGACTTTGGGCGTAGGGTGCACGGCCTTGATCCAACCGTGAGACGGCGGGCCGCTCGCTGTAGAGAATGTCGCTTGGGAGTGTTGAGCATCGCTGACGGTCCTGGAAACTCGCAATTTTTCGGTAACTTCGTTACAATACCTTCGGTGGAATTCCATCCGGTCTATGGGCCCGACCTGACCTCATACCATCAGAACTCGCTCGTTTTCGACCAGCAGCACGCCGCTTTGTTCTGAGGGCCTTCTCGTACGTTTCTTTCAGAACATCACACAATGTCCTGGTGGTTGCTATAATTCTCTCGTCCATCGAGTACTCTCCATCCTACAGCTATTCGTGCTAAATGTCACTATTATGTACTACCACGTCCCCTTCGCATATCCACTCTTAAAAAATCTCACCTCTTTAGTCATTCGTAATAGGATATCCTCATAGAGGTGTCTTGGAGTTAAAGTCACCACCAACAAGAATCCTCTTATTCCACCTCCTTATACTATCACTTAAGCGTTCGCGTCCAGGTATAACACGTATTCTTCCAACCGGATATCGGGGAACACGTAGCATCCTTTCGTAGAGCTGAAGTCGCTTTCGGCATTCCTGCACATACGCACTGCTACATCCTCCCTGTCGTCCACGGTCAATCCTCCAAGTTTTACTCTTTCCAGATTGGGCTCGGACACAAGGAGTCCTTCCTCTTTAACTGTCTTCCACATGAGGTCCATGGCCACACCACTCCTACTGATCTTTAGTTGTAGGACTCTCATTTACATTTACTCTTCTTCATACCCTTACTCTTTGTTCTGTATAAGAGACCCTGTTTGTAGGCAGGGCACCTTCTATTGTCCGCACGGTGACCCTCAATATTACAAACATAGCACGTCGGCAAGTCTAACTTCCCCTCACTTCCTTTATGCTCTGTCTCTCCACACCGAAGACCCACACTCTTCCTCTTCTTTAACTTGTACTTCCAGGATTGGTGCCCATATCGTTGGCATTTACAATCCAACCTTCCCACTCTCAAGATACGCTGCCCTAGCAATCGTGGCAGGGAGTAACAGTGCTTCTTTTTTCCCCGTCACTGTGTGTGTATTGAGTCGGTGAAATTAATAAAGCCGGGCACCGAGAAATCACCGGAGAGAGACACAAGACGTGTAAATAGTTGTATAATATTGTAAATAAAGACCGTAACTTTTACCCTGTATTTGTTTCGCTTCTCTCCCGCCAAACTTGGCCGCTTACGTCCGGATTACCGTACTCCACTAGCTACCCGTAGACAAGTGTAGACCATACCACATTAAAAAACTGGCGCTCTAGACAACCCGTCCGTTGCAAGCATCTGTCTTGACCTCACACTCACCTTCGCACACCTTCTTCACTGCCAGAAGGATTTCCTCATTAGTGGTCGTCTCATCCATACCTTCCACCACTAGTTCAGCCATCTCGGATGGTTCTTTTTTTTTTGAGGAGGGGAAAATATATTTGCGTACAACCTCCAGAGAACCCTAGTCTCTCTGGAGAGTGTCGGACTCCTGGTCGTGGTGTTCGGAACCAGACTACCCACTAAAAACCCCTCCTTTTTTCTTGTTCTCCGCCTGCCGCTCCGGGACCGCCTTCCGACATTATTTCGGAGTGTCCGGTTTGGTACTTTCAATCATCCGTTTGAACTGATCACTTTTTTGTATTTTTCTTTCTCTTTCATTATTTGCACCATCATATTCCCCCCTGCTTGCCAATCCTTCTTTTCTGTTCTTAGCATTACGTCGCATATGTTTTTGTCAATTCTATGTCTTCTCTTGTTTTTGTTCTCTCTTTGCTCCACCTCTCGCAACTAAATAGGGTGTGTTCTGGTGTATCCTCCTGTTCGCAGAACCAGCATTTTGGAGTCTTTTTTCTTTATTTTGTGCAAATATTGGCCAAATATTCCATGCCCGCTTAGGACTTAGATGATGTAGTAATCTATTTCTCCGAAATTCCTTTCGCACCATCTCTTGACATCCTTTATTATTTGGTACGTCCATTTAGCATCTCCTCTCGGGTGGCTGCTCTTTCTTTTTTTTTTGTCGTGTACCTCTTGTAGTTCTGTAACTCTTAGGTCAATTGGCGGTAATCCCGCGATACCCAGAGCTGCCGCAGTCGATACTGTGCGGTAGCCAGATATTATTTTCAGCGCCATCAGCCTGTTTACTTTTTCCAGCTCCAATTTGTAGTGCTTATATCTCAGAACGCTTTGCCATACTGGTGCCGCGTACAGCATCGACGAAAGTATCGCAGACGCTAGCAGCCTCCTTTTTTTGTAGCTTGGACCTCCTATGTTCTGCGTTATTCTCGTCAGCATCGCTATTTTAGTTCGCGCCTTTATGCAGATTTCTTTTACGTGTTCGGTCAGTCTAAGGTTCCTGTCTAAGTATACTCCCATATATTTAAGCTTCTCCTGGCTTTGAATTATATATATTTCCGTCTCTGAATATTGTGAATTCCTTTAATCTCCTCCCTCCTGACAGTATAACCATTTCTGTTTTTTTTTTGACGCAACTCTTATTCCTATCCTCTCTAGCAGCGTCGTTATCTGTACGACAGCATTTTGGGCTAGCGTCTCTAGTATTTCAGCTTGCTTACTCTGCACTATCACTGCGAGGTCATCAGCGTAAACTACTAGGTTTGTCTCTTTTCCCAGATTGAGTTGTAACACCTTGTTGTAAAACACGTTCCAGAGTATAGGCCCTATCACTGATCCCTGAGGGACCCCACATGTAATCTTTTTTTCTTTCTCGTTTGGCAATGTTATGTATCTTATGTATCTTGTATCTCGGATGGATCTGTTCTTGACATTTCTTACACTCCACATTTACCTTCGTCCTGTGCTCGATGCATCCCCTCGAGAAGTTGTTGGTCCTCCTTTCTGTCCTTCACACGGACGATGGTCTTCAGCCTTTGTCTTGGTGAAGGCCTTCATGTTGAAATCCGCCTTAAAGTGCCCAGCATTTTTCTGCAAAGGATACTCCATAAGCCTTTTTTGACCACACTCGATTATTTTTCGTATCACCTATTTATTAATCTTACCGATCACTAGAACGATAAGGTCCAGCCTCCGTTTCTTGGGGCACATTTCTATCATTCTTTTGAGAGCCATTCCAATTCCTCAAATCCATCGTCTTTCCCCGGTGCCTTGACACGTACCAGTGGTGGCGCTTCAGCAGATCGATCATCGCACATTCATCCTCGCCCAGGTCTATGCAGCTTTCTGTCCACTGTTCTTCTGGTAGGTCCTTGTAATTGTTACTCTAATCTAGTCTCCGGTTCAGCTTCCCTTCTAGCGTGTCCACTTCTGCCGTTTGCGTCCCAGAGTCAGTACCGGATTCGTAGGAGGCGAGCCATCGTCGAGCCATCGCGTTATCGAGTCTCTACCCAAAACCTTCATATTTTTATAGAGTCTCTTCGACAACTCCAGGATTTCCTTCTTGGGATTGTGCGTGTCAACATACACTTCCATGTGCTTACTCATCCTTCGTAGCTCTTGAAGTTCCCATTGGATCATCAAAATTTCTGGGGATTCCCTCTTCTTATAGATTTATCACCTATCACTAGAAGACGCTTACGGTGAGCATCCGACACAGAATTACTTAAAGTAATTTTTCAGAAATTCTCCCATTGCTTTTCCAGAGGTGAAGGGACTTAAATACTCCGAGGTGACCCGATTGCCTCGGACGTTTCCACGACCTCGTTGTCGGCTATTTATAAAAGTTTTCTCCTCGTAGGTCAGCCAATTAAGGGAAGCCTCTCAGCCACGGTACGACGTAGACGTACCCACGTTGCGCAAGACGGGGGCTGTTGAATACGGACCGCAATTACGGTATTGAGCGGAGCAGCAGCGCAGTGCGGCCTTTTATTAAGACTCGGCTCCTGAGGTGTTCCTGGAGGTTGTCTCTGTAGCTGGGACACCTCCGCCCCAACTGAGAGTACCTTTCAGCCCGCTTTTAGGCAGGATCAGGAGCCCAGCCGAGATTTAAGCCCGGCTTCCAGAACAGAACGTAACGGTTGTTGCCGTCAATTGTCTAGCATTGGATCCCGATAGTTTCCTAAGGCCACTTATAACCCAGCCTCCGTTAACAAGATCGAGGTGGGATCCTTTACTTTTATCCAACGGTTTTTCTTTGAAAAACCGTAACTTGGCCAAAGTCTCCTCTGTCTTTCTTGCAACATAAATGCATTGCTGGTCTCGTGATGATCTTGTTAAACAGCACTTTACATTACAAGCCCAGTTGGGAGCGCCGGCCAAACATGTGGTAAAGGTACTTCATGAAACCTTTCGCTTGCGAGGAAACACGAGTGATGTGGCCTCCCATTTTCATGCCTCTGTCCAAGCTCAGCCCCAGGTACCGAGGTTCGTCTTTCCACGGAATGGGAGTTCCAAACATGGTGACTTGTCCCTCTGGGCGGCTGAAGTGGCGGACAGCATTCACCTCTATTCTCCAGGTGCTAACCTCCAGGTCGTCGATGGTCATTTAGAATTTGTTTATCGCTAGCGCTGGAGTGCCGCTTCGCAGTAGGCCAGCTGTGTCATCTGCGTAGAGTGCCGTTGTGGTCCCGACTTCCTCCAGGCACAGAATGTCTGCAGTGAAGATAGTGAACAGGAAGGGAGAAAGGAGCGACCCCTGGGGGGCCGTCCCGACAACTCTTCTCTAATCTTTGAGCAAAATCTTCTGTCTTTCAGTAATGATCAGATGATTTTTACCAATGCCTTTGTCACTTTCAGAAACACAGCTGCGGTGTGCATCTTGCGTTTGAGGACCCGATGTGTAGTCGAGTACTGTTCCATCAGATGCATCAGAACGAAGCCCAACGGGAACCAGCGGAGAGGTGTCCTTAGGGACATCTACGATCTCCTCTTTCTCGGCTATGTCACCAAGGGAAAATTACAGTAGACGATGTCGTTTATTTCAGCATGGGCTCCAACTGGTAGAGCTCGGATCTGCCTCCAGAAAAACGTGATACCTTTCTCAAGACTTTCGCAAAGATGTTCTCCCTGGTGAGCTGAAGAATGTCAAGAGTGGAAAGTGGTTTTCTCATCAAGACTAACTACTCCGTTGAAAATAGTAATTTTATGGTGTTATTAATAATTGTGGTAGCCAAACATACCGTCGACACGCTATTTAAGCAAAACCGTGCACCTGAAATTTAAACATATAACTCGTCGGTAAAAATAGTTTTCAGTGTCACAGCGGGATAATTGTTTCCTTATCGTCACCGGAAAATTAGCGCGCTACGAACGGGATTATCTCGGACTATCTCGACCATGCCCAGCCGCCGACCTTGTCACGAATCGGAGACCGCCGAAAATAAATGCTTCCGGGTGTCGTACCGGAATGGTGTTTACATCATGTTGACCAGCGGAGAAGCGCGCTCAGGACGCCGCTATTCCGGATCGGATGCGATGCGCGGAGACGATGTCGCTCCGAAGGGAAGATAACGCATTGATAAGACCCTCACTCTTCGGCATTGCGACAAGCCGTGCGCATCAGCCCACGTCATCATCACCCCCCAGCAGGTCTATAAAAAAAGGCTGCGCTCAGTTGGAACAGCAGAAGGAATCGTGCCCTCTCCGAACAACCATCCGACCTCCCTGCTTCCTTCCTAGTCCTGGGTGAAAAAGTGAAAAATAAATAGAATGAAAAAAAAGTGGTAGTGAGAGCGAGAGAGAAGAAGGACGAGAATCGGAAGAGAAGATTAATCCCTTCAGGAAAAGTAAGAAAGTGGAAAGATCGCCGGTTAAAAAGGCAATGGATGAGGAAATGAAAGATATGCTGAAAAAAATTATGGCGGATGTAGGGGAGATAAAGGAAGAGAATCGGAAGATGAGCCGGGAACAGTTGAAAATTATGATGCGTGAATAGGAAGAAAAATGGGAAAGAGAAAAGATGGAACTAAAAGAAAAAATGAAAAAAATGGAGGAGAAAATGGAAGAGCAGGAAAAAAGAGTGAGAAAAAAGAATATTGTAGTAACGGGATTGGACGAAGAGGAATGCGAGAGCGAGAAGAAACTGGAAAAATGGATGAAGGTGGAATTAGAGGTAGAAGTTACTGTGAGAGAGATGTATAAAATAAATGGAGGAAAAATGATTGTGGCGGAACTTGGGAGCTGGGGGGAAAAGAGGAAAGTTATGGAAAATAAAAGAAAACTAAGAGAAAAAAAGGAAAGAGAGTATACATAGAAGATGATTTGACAAAGAAGGAAAGAGATATACAGAAGGAATTAAGAGCGATAGCCAAAGAAGAGCGACAAAAAGGACAGCGGGTGAAAGTGGGTTATAAAAAGATATGGATAGAGGGAAAAGGGCTTAGGTGGGACGAAGAAAAGGGGGAGTTAGATACAGAAATTTTTTGAATAGGAGCACAGGAAAAAGACGACAGGGCAGAAAAGGGAAAACAAATACGGAAAGGAATAAAGGAGAAAAAGAGCAAATAACAATAGTATTCTGGAACGTAGCGGGAATAAAAAACAAAGACAATGTGCCGTATGAATAAAAATGAGCATTTGCTTTTGAGCAAAAGCATGAAGCAAAAGCATTTGCTTTCTGAGTTTATGGTCTGAGCACAAGCAAATACTCAAATCTGTATGAATAAAAAAAACTTTTCGCAAATGCTCATGCTTCATTCCATACTGAGCAAATACTCACAAAAGTTGTGTTAAATAAAAATAAACATTGAAGGATTTATTGCTTTTTCTTCTTCAGATTTGCACGGTCTCATCGACTACTTGCAAATTGAACCTTAATTCTTTCTTCTCGTGCTCTGTCAGCATATTGTGCTTCACGAACAGCTTCTGCTTCATCCTCTTCCTCAGAAGAAAAGTCATCATGGTTTAAATATTTTGCAATATTATGCAATGGAAGATATTTTTTCAACTTTCATACGACATACATAATATTTATTTAATTGTTGGAAAACGTCATTTTAATTGACCAAAACATCTTTCAAAAATCACCCGTTCTTTTTTGAGCAACTTGTTGTAAGCAGTTTCGGCATTTGTATTGCAATGTTGGAAAGGTCTCAAACCATGGTTCTGAACCACAACCTGAGTCACTTTGAACACCTCCACTTTGCTCTAAACGTTCCATACTAGCTCTAAAGTTTGAGTTTTTCCAAATTCTATTATCATGCACAGGACCAGGACAACTTGCGTTAACACTCTAGTAAAAATTTGTCTATCGTTACAAGTTGCCTGAACATTTATGGCTGCAAACCCTTTTCTGCAAATGTACTCATCTCCGTGGCTTTTCGAAAGGTTTACAGTCGAGGACACCAATCGTAGCTGGAAAGTTGTAATACCTCTGCCATTCTGCATTTTCCTTTTGTACATCTTGACCAGTTTTTGGAAACCTTATCCAAAAATGTGAATATTCTTCGACTTTATGCATTACTTGGCAGATAACTTTTGAAACTGTCGACTGATGAACACCCAATTGTTCTGCAATTCCATATCGAAACCCGGGATTACTAAATACCTCAGAAATACTTTAAATTTAATTGTTGGAGATAATGCTCTTCCTCGGGTTTCTTCACTTTCATCCAAGAAATATGTACCCAACCATTACGCATTTTCTGCTTCAAAACAGTACAGTGATTTATAGTTTTGGAGCAAAGCATTTCGTTTAGGCTTATATTACACTTTCTGGTTCCTTATTCTAAAAAACTAAGTCACTTTTTTGCATGCAATTTACTTTGATTCTAATGATAACCAGATGTAAAAATTTTCGAGCAATTGCTTACAAATATAAAAAAAAGCTTTTTTTTATTCATAAGGTAAACTCACAATTGAGCATATGAACATGGGAGTTGAGCAATTGCTCATTAAGAAAAAGCAGGTCATTCCAAAACCTTTTGCTCCTTTTTTTATTCATACCGAGGCGAGTAAATGCTCTGTAAAATAGAAGTAAAAGCATTTGCTACCCTTTATTCATACGGCCCGATAAATTTTGGGAGTATTTGAGAGAATTTTACGTAGTGGGAATGGTAGAATAGTGGGTGGAAGAAAAGGGGTGGGAAAAATTGGAAAAGAGAATGCCGAAAGAGTTTAAGTGGAAGTGTCAATATGCAGAGAGGGAAAGCAAGAAAGGGAGAGCTAATGGTGGGATAATAATGAGGGACTGGAAGGAGAAAATGGAACTGAAGCAAAAGATGAAAGAGGGATTATGGAAAGAACAGTAAAAAGTAAACAGAGAAAATGGAGAATTGTAACAGTGTATAGCAGAAGTATGAAGGAAACGAAGAGAATAATAGAAGAGCGAGTAAAAGAGCAAGAAGAAGGAACTTTGGTGATTTGGGGGGATTTTAATGCAAGAATTGGGGAAAAAGGAAGACGGATAGAAGAGGAACAAGAAACAATAGAAGGAAGATCAACAAAAGATGGAACAGAAAACGCAGAAGGGAGAGTACTGATTAGTTTAGTAGAAGAAAGAGGGTGGGACATACTTAATGGGAACTGCACAGGTAATGAGAAAGGGGAGTACACGTATATTTTAACAAGATGGGAGACAGTTATTGATTATGTTAAATGAAGAAGCATGGGATGAAATAGAAAAATTCAAGGTGGGAGAAAGAATGGAGTCGGACCATATGCCTTTAGAAGTGAAGACAAAAGAAAGAGAGAAAAATAGAGAAAGTGTGAATGAGTTTAGAAGAAAAATTGTGAAGAATATTTGGACGGAAGAAGGAAAAAAAAATTATAGAGCAAGACTTAGGGAGGCAAAATACGAAGAAACAGAGATAAACGAAAAGGTGAGGGAACTGAGCGATAACATAAGAAACGGAACAGAAAAAAAAGAGATAGAGAAAAGAGAGAAGATGGGGCTGTGGAAGAACGAGTGGTGGGATAAAGAATGCAGGGAAAGGAATCAAGAAGCAAGAAGGAAACTAAGAAATTGGAAAAAAGAAAAGGCAACCAAGGAAGAGTACAAGAAAGCACGCAAGAGATACAATTTAGTATGCAAAGAGAAGAAGCAAAAGAAACGTATAAAAGAAGAGCTAAAGATGAAGGGTATAAAGACGGAAGAAGAGGTATGGAGATGCATAAGTAAGGAAAGAAAGAAAAAGAGAGAGAGAGTGAGAATGATGGAATTACTATGGAGGAATGGAAAGAGTACTTCAGTGAGCTGCTGGGGGGTGATGAAAACAGACAAGAAAAGGAAAAAAGACAACAAAGAGTGGAAGAAATAGAAGAGATAACAAGAGAAGAACTAGAGCAACAACTGAGAAAACTGAAAAAAAAAGACACCGGGGAGGGATGCTATACAGAATGAAGCGTGGATGTATGGAACGGAAAGGGAAATTGACAGGTTTTTAGAGATAATGAATGGAGTGTGGAAGGGAGAGGGATTCCCCCAAGAGTGGAAGAAGGGGATAATATGCCCCATATATAAGAAAGGAGAAAAGGATACAGTCAGTAATTATAGGGGGATCACTCTCCTAAATACAGCATATAAGGTATACGCGATGATTGTGGAAGAGAGGCTGAAGAAATGAATGAGAGGGGGATGTTACCAGACGGACATGCGGGATTTAGGAAAGGTAGAGGGACCATGGATAATGCATATATCTTGAATCACATAGCAGGAAATGAGATAAAATAGAGGGGTGGCAAGATATATGCATTCTTTGTGGACCTGAAGGCGGCTTTTGATAATGTGGAAAGAGATTTACTGTGGGAATGCTTGAGAAAGAGAGGAATAAATGAGCATCTGGTAACAAAAATAGAAGAGATATATGAAGAGACGATAAGTAAAGTGAGAGTGGATGGATGGGTGAGTGAATGTTTCAAAACTTATAAGGGAGTAAGACAAGGTTGCCCACTAAGCCCCAGCCTATTTGCAGCTCTTATTGGAGATATAGAGGAGATGTTCAGGAAGGGACAGACAGGAGGGGTTGTGGTGGGCAAAGAAAAAGTGTGGTCTTTAGCATATGCGGATGATTTGGTGGTGCTAGCGAGAGAGGAGAAAGCTATGAAAGAAATGATAGGAAACATATGTGGAGGAAAAAGTTGACGGTGAATGTAGAGAAATCCCAAATGATGGTGTTCAGAAAAGGGGGTGGTAGGAGAAAACTAAATGAGTGGAGATGGGAGAAAGAGAAAATTGAAGAAGTGAAAGAATTTAAGCATTCAGGTTATGTGATGAATGAAAGAAACACAGCAACAGCACATGTGAGAGAGTTAGTGAAAAAAGCAAATAAAATAATAGGAGCTGTATGGGGAATAGGAGAGAGAAAATTTGGACATGATTTTAGAAGGACAGTAATGATGTTTGATAGTTTGGTGAAAAGCGTGATGATGTATGGAGCGGAAATATGGGGATGGAGAGAGCAAGAAGGATTGGAAGGGGTGCAAGGAAAATATATGAAATGGGTGCTAAGGGTAGAGAGAGACACCGGGGTATATAGTGATGAAGGAAACAGAGGGAGATGGAATAAGAATAGAAGCAGGAAAAAGAGCAATAAGATTTGAGGAGAGAGTGATAGAGAGAGGAGAGTGCAGAATTTTGCAAAAGTGTTTGAAAGAAAAAAGGAAAGGGGATATGGAAAGAGAGGGAGGCATATTTCGATAGAAACGGGTAGTGAATTAGTGCAGAGAGATAGAGATGTGCAAGTGCAGGAAAGAAGAACGAGAATTAGGGAGTCTAGGTACAATGGGAAGTATGAAAAAATAATAACGGAAGAAATGCCAAAGTACCTAGGAAGAGAGAGTAGAAAAGAGAGAGTGATAATAGCAAGATTTAGATGTGGAAATGAGGAGAGAGAGAATAAATATTGGAGTGAGGATAATAATAGAGTAAAAAAAGGAGACGATAGAGCATTTGTTGAAGGAATGCGTAGAATTGAGAGGGAGAGATGAGAGTAGAGAAGAAATTTTGAATGAGGACGGAAGAGGGATAAGGGAGGGAAGTGATAAAATCTGCTAGTTATTGTGTTGAATTATTGATTTATTTAGTTTTATGTATTATATTATATTTTATTTTATTTGAGTTATGGGAAATGTATCGGATACTTTATAAATCTATAAAGGTAATAAATATACATACTACTACTATATGACTTTTGGGGACATAACTGTATTCTTTGTTTCACCATCCACACCTCACAATTTTATTACAACAATTTAGGTTGTAATAGTACTTATTTTATTCCTTCCTTGTGGGCTTCTCAATTTGAAATTGCTAGTAACAATTAAAATACTAGTAAACCCGCCACGAAGGACACAAAATTGTAGTCAATCTCGTTCCTGCGACCAATTTAAAAGGCTCTTGTTGCAATCACATTATTATAGATTAGCGTCGCTTTTTCTTAGAACTTTGTCTTATTATTTCAGGTGACTAATTGAAACTTGTTACCATACGCCTTCTTCCAAAGTCTCTTTTTATTCAGACATAATACGAAACCTTCCTTAGGCTGATTAGGTAAGCTGCAAAATTTACGTTGGGAAAACCCGAAGTGTTGAGGCGTCCTTAACCCAAACGACCTGTGATTGTATGAAAATTTAAATGATTTCTACCTCCGCAATATTCGTGACCAAATAAAAATCTACAATTATTATTCTTATTTATGCATATCGGTCTGTTCATGCCAAAGAATTTCTATTTAGAGATGAAAATGTTCCACAAATTTCAAATTTGGAACCAAATTCAACGCTACAAATTAAGTCCTCAAAATGTGGTCAAATTACAAAACAAATTAAAAGTGTCAAAGCTCGCGCTTGCATTTAAAACTCATTGAGGTCTTCTGGATCTAGCGAACAAACATTGCTTGTGGTAGACATAAAATTTACTCGTTAAAAATCAAGACACACTTCCCTGACATCATTTTGCATCTGTCATCAACATGGAAAAAATTATCTAATGAGTGAATATCTACTAATGCGAAAAAAAATTAATGAAAAGAGTGTTTAATAAGAAATTACCGGGTCCGTCTAAGTTGGTGGGGTAAGTCTACTCCTTCCATGTATCTTCCTGTGATGAAAAAGCTTTGCAGAAAAGTCTTTCAACGTCAAAAGTACTGTAATGTCGATGCTAAGGAGACACAAATGACCGAAGATCCTTCCAGTTTGATTAAAGAAGTCGAGTCATTAAGAACCCAAGTCAGCAGTCTGAAAGATGCCTTGCACAGCCTTAAACTCGACACCGAAAACAAAGAGATGAAACTGGCCAAACTTGCCAGGGAAAAAGAAAAACTGTCTATGAGCCTGTCGAAGATAACGAGATCCAATGAACAACTAGCGCAACAACTTGAAGATGAGAGAAACTTCTATTTCAAAGAAAAGGAATCGTACTGTCAGGAAATGAACGAGTACAAAAAACTAAAATTAGTTCTGAGCAATGCTACTGTCACCACGCAGACTGACGAAGGGGAAGTGTCAAAGCTGCGGAAAACGTTGGAAGACACACTTCAAACCAACTACAATCTCAGCGTTAAGTTCTTGAGAATGAAGGAGACGAAGAACCATTTGTGTAGATCGCTGTCTAAAATTGAGGAAGAACATAAATCGGTACCTATATTCGAAATTTACGTGTAAACTTTAATATTAATTAACGTTAGCAGGTCGTAAACGACTTACGAGATAAGATCGACAAGTTGACTTTCGAACTCAAAGAGATCCTCAATCAGAAATTCGATGCCCCACTTTCCCCAAGTAATAAAAAATATTTGCAAGTTAGTCCAACCCTTAACTTTATTATTAATGCTAATTTCGAGTAAATTACAGCTCGTCAACCACAACAGCTCCTTAGTTTACGAAAATTTGTATCTGCAAATGCAAGTAGACCAACTAAATTTGAAACGGCAACGCGAGAAAATTCACAGGACCAAAAGCGAAACCAACAGCAGGATGCAAGAAACTAGGAGAGACAGAAGATACAGGAGAACCGGATCCCCGCATCCGATAAGAGACGACGATAAAGTTATAAAAATCTACGAGAGAGAAAGCAGAGTCAGTCTTCCAACACTGACAATCCTCGGCGAAAGTGAGGTCAAACAATGCAGTTCAGAGAGAGCACTCAAACTGCCGGCCGTAAACGAGTCCAAGCTGGAAGTTTTCCAAGTTTCTGGAATTCAGTCCCGAAATTCGGTCGAAGAGTTGAACGTGAGCCGAAAGAGGAGTCGATCTGCACCAAAAATTGTACAGACTGTTACTTTTAAGGATTCAACGACTGGGATAAGCAGGGACCCAAAATAGTGTTCGTTAAATAAGTTGCGTGTTTAACATACCCACTGAGTAGCTTTTACAGGACGAAAAATTATATTTCATTATGTTTTAAATTGCGAGTCTTTTTCTTCTACTTGATCCACTTTCGTTCATTACTTCTTTCTTGTAGAAAAATTTATTACTTATACAGTAATAAGTAAGGAGCTAGGATGGAAACGCTTCTGCGAGGGGATCGACAATCTTTCCCCAGCGACGCGCATCCAAAAAGTACTGTCAAAAAACCACTCAAACCCCACCCTCAGGGGCTCTGCCTGTTCAAAGCCGGAGTACGGGTGGGACAACCCCGAGGTGCCCGAGTCACAGGTGAATCAGCGCCATTTACCTGATTAATACCGTAAAGTAGCTGGTCCACAACAACAAGTAACACAAATGTGCTGTGGGCATTAGCTCTCCGGGAGACTTGTGCCGAAGACTGAAAGGCTAAGTGGGCTTAGTCACTAGTATGCGAACCCCGGATACCAGGCGGCCTCCGGTTTAAATTAGCCTTCCTGTGGCATGCGGGGCTTTGCTACAGGTGACCTGTATTTTCTAGCTTCTCGTGGGACACATGGACACAGAAAAAACACAAAGGGCTGACCCACCCTTCAACGAGTCAACGTATGGAACAAGGTCCTGACTGTACCGAAGATACTTTACTTGCAAGCAGTGACGAAGAAGTCAAAAATACCCTCAACAACCTTCACTTAAAGGTGACACGGGTAAGCCTAAGCGGAGAACACTCACGCTAAAGCCAATGGAGAGCAAGGTCTTGAGCCAGAGTTCGAAAAGGACTCGCTCTGACGGTAGCACTCCTGAAGCTTCTAGCAAGCGAGCGAAAGTGGTCGAGGAGGGATCGGCTGTGCATGAAAAGCCACAAAAGCCGTCCTACAGCCAGATAGCGACTAGGGTAAAGGTAGGAATAATACCTTCCAACTTTCCAGAATCTCTGCTAACAGTGCAACAGTTAGAGACCTTACAAGAGAGTATTCTGGACAAAATAGTAAAGAAGAAGAAAGAGGCAACAGTAAAGCTTCGCTTCCTTAACATACAAAAAAGACCAGGCTGGCTCAGTCTTACGTGTGCTGATACAGGCACCATGGAGTAGCTAAAAGACATACAGTCTGAGCTAAAGCCTTGGGAAGGTGCATCCCTCAAAACAGTGGAAGAGGAGGAAATGCCTCACACTAAGATTCTTGTGGGATATCTACCGGGAAGCCAGGAGTACCCTACTGAAAAAATCCTGGATCTGATAGAGGGTCAAAACGAGCAACTCGGTGCCTCCAACTGGAGAGTACTACGGAGGAATGCCGTGGGACCTAATTGGAGGTAACTTTATCAGTAGATCCGCACTCTTCAGAGTTGGAAAATGACCTATCGGGTTAACTACAAAATCGGTCAAGTTCAACTACGGCCGAAGAAGAGCAGATCCAAAAAAGCTCAAGAGGCTCAGCAGTCGAGTTCAAAGGCGGCGCAAAGGAACGTGGGTCAACCCACCAAAAAAAACGACCAAAACATCGGTACAGGGGAGGAAACCAAATCCTAAGCAAATAGCGCCAAAAAAGTCCAAGGCAGCAAAGGAAAGCTCTAAAGGCCCAAAAAACTCCACGCCGTCGTTGCTGAGGAACCTAAACCATGCTCTTCAACGCAATAAAGTGTTTGCAAATCACAACCTTCAGCACTCAAAGGTAGCATCTAGTGCCTCAAAAAACAAATTGGAATAGGGCTAATCCAAGAGCCCTGGTTAAATGGTGGCCGAGTTAGAGGAGTACCAGAGAGGACACATAGCCTTGTTGTACGTAACCCAGTCAACAATCCAAGAGCAGCTCTAATGTTCAGGAAAGATATTCATCACTAGGGACCTAGTGGTAGCTGTGGTGGAGCTCCAGATGGCGAAAGGAAAGATTTATAATAGCCTCGGCCTATTTTCCTGGCGACGAGACCAGCACACCTCCAGAGGAAGTAAAACAAGCAATTTATTTTGCGCTGCGATGCCAGAACGTCAATTGCGTTTAATCTGGAGGCTTCTGAAATAGAAGACGTGAAGTGCAGAATGCCAAACAAGACAGACTGGTGTCTATATACAGAGACCCTTGTGATAACCCCCCTTTACATTACCGCCACATTGTGAATTTGAACATGAAATGAAATGTCAATGACGTCACCAAACGTCAAATTTGAAAATTTGAAACAAACCGCGAAATTGAAAAGGTTGGCCAATGATCGTCAGACAGTGAAAGAAAAAGCAGAACCCTACGTTGTGTTATTTTTTTGACAAGACAAGCAATGGCGGTACAATCAAACAAACCCCAGATTCTTTGGATACATGGCGTGAGCTAATCAGGAGTGGAGCGTAAATTGATAACACAAAAATTATGGTTTTAAATGTTTATTAAGTTTTAGTCATTTTGTGCTTTTGGAGCTTGTGATCTCGTACTGTGGTTAACAATTTCTAGTGTCTTCGTATAAAAGTTGGTAACAATACAAATTTGATGGTTTTAACAATAATGCTTCGAGTAATTCGATTTTAACAATTAACAATTTAGTTCTTTAGAAAATAATAAACAATAATATAATTTAACAATGCTTGTGTCCATGATGAGTGAGGTTAAGTCAGCTAATTGCATTCCACTATGAGCTTTTGTAGTTTACAGAAATTTACAACAGACAGGTATAATGAAATATCTGAGAGGGAAACACAAGAATATTGAATCGCGTGGAGTTATCTAAGTTGGGTGCCTGTAAGTCGGAGAGTGGTGGACCACATGTAGATCCAGTGGAAAGACTAAAGCGAAGTGAACAAGACAATTGTCTGTCAGTGGAGCCAAAATTGTAAAGAGTTTACTATCATGGGGGCAAAACTTGCACATCCAACGGACCAGGAGAAATGGGTTTATTACGGAATTTTCCTAGACATAGTTATGTTGGTCTTTCTTTAAGGTTTGTCCAAACAAGTCCAAGTTAGCGGCACTTCCTTCGGGGACTATTCTTTTAGTTATTTAGTATTTTAAATATTAGTGAAGCAAGCAATTTGTCAGTAGCCCGAAAACAGTGCTGCAACTCCGACTTCGTAGGTTCAAGGAATTAGTAGCAAATCCCTTTTTCTGGGTCTCTATACCCAAAGAGACAATGGGCATAGGTATCGCCGAAACTAGGGCCACCTAACTCCTCCTAACAGCAGCCTGCAACGCGGACCACGAACTGAACAGTATTTGGTCGGTCTGTTGTCTCGAAACATGTACGAACACACAACATAATAATAAAATATACTGTAACGCAACGTTCGGTTTGGAAGCCATTTTGACACGGATACAATGCGATGACATCAGCGGGCGCAACACGTAACGGGGCGCAACGTAACTACAAACATTACAAACATGCACAAACTACACTAAAAACCGATCTTTGGCTTCTACGACGGTGGATGTCGCTGGATGTCAGGAAGGGGGCACAAAACAACGATAAGGCACTTTTTCAGAACTCCTAACATTCGGCGTGGCTTTTTGCCGCTTTCTGCCCTTTATTCATCGGTTCTTACTCAGTGTTGGTTAATTCAAGTCAACAGAGACCAAAATAGCTTTGTTACAACCTCATAGCGAAAGACAGGTAGTTATTAACAAATTTATCTGAGTGGCAATCTAGTTATGTTAAGTTAGAGAATCACTTTGTTTCAAATTGAACGCACCTGTGATTCGGACTCGGTAACTAGAAATCAACAACACATCTGAACTTTGTGAAATTGACAACAATAACTAAAACAAATTACAACAACGACTTTAGCAAGTTACTCGTGGCGCCTGTGACTCATAAGTTTGGTAATTTAGGCTACTGCAGAGAAAAGAGGGCTGAATGCCACTGATACGAATTTCCTGGGTGCACGGAATACTTCCAGTAGCAATAGTGAACATTATTTTAAACAAAGGCTAGCATTCTTTACAAGACATGTAGGTGCAAAGGAGGAATCGACTCCATTTTCAAGATGGCGAGTTTTATGACGTCCTAGCGTACAAAATGGCGAGCTAATGTTAAAATATGCACTGTCTTTTATCTAGGAGTTTCTGGTATGCACGTGGCACAAACGCCGGTCAATTTCATGGCATCCTCGTTATATCGAGAATGGCAAAAAGAAATAGATAGAATAAAGGTTACCTTGTGATTTCGCAGGTTGACACTACACACACAATCGTTACTTGAAAATTTAACCGATCCTTCTGGTAACGTGAAATTTCATGCAATCAATGCAATTTAAACATTGAACACCCTCAACTTTAAAAACAGGAGAACTCATAGTGGAATGAAATTAGATACAAACAAAGAGTCAAGCGTTAGTTACGGCTTGCTGCTTCTAACGTTAAAAATGGAATGCCATCTCTCTGTGCAATGGCGGCCGGTTCCCCTTCCACCTAGCAGGGAGGCAGGGATGCCAACCGACGTTTTAACCCCAACAAGTCTACTTTGTGTTGCCAACCTCATGGGTGTTGCTAACTTCAGAGGAACTTGCCGGATAGGCAACTCGAAGTTCTGCTGTGTGTCGCATGCAGTTGATGTATCTTGGGAATATCTCACCCTTAAGTCTAACTTGGAAGAACTCCGCTACGATATTACAACTGAAGAAGAACAATAAGCAGCCTCAGTCCATCTGACTCAAACAATAATCGACTCATACGAGAAGAGCTGTCCCTTAAAGAATAAAAAAGCTTCCAGAAACGTATCTTGGTGGAACGCAGAACTAAATAGACTCAAGACAATAGGGCCAAAAGATTAGGACAGTGGGATGACTACAAGGTAACCCTCACCAAGTACAACAAGGAACTGAGGAAGGCCAAAAGACAGTCATGGAAGCGCTTTTGCTAGGGGATCGACAATCTCGTCCCAGCGACGCGTATCCAAAAACCACTCAAACCCAATTGGGCTCATCAAACAACCATATGGACCCTACACCGAAGAGACTAAGGTAAGTTTGAAAGTGTCGACACACTTCTCTGGATATAAGGAAGTCAAAAATTTTGAACGCCACATAGACTCAACCAGGGGACGTCACAGGTCCAACCGGAAAAGCCAAAGTCTGACAGGGAGAATATTCACCCTAGAAAAAGTGAAATGGGCGATTAACACATTTCAGCCCTACAAATCACCGGACAAGGATGGGATCTTTCCAGCTTTGCTGCAGACGGGGATAGACCTTATAGCCCCCTGCCTAAAACAGAGGGCTTGGAGAAAGGCTAAGATTGTTTTTATACCGAAAACGGGAAAACGACCTCCAGAAGAGGCCAAATCTTATTGCCTAATAAATCTAAATAAGTATAGCGTTGAAACGTTCACAATTCGATGGATAGAAGAAATGCTGAAGAGCCGCATAGTAACGGCTTTGGTAGGTGGGGAGGTAACATCGATAACCACAGCAAAGGACTGTCCACAAGGTGCTGTGTCCCTCTGCTGTGGTTAATCGTAGTGGACTCACAACTTAAAGAATTAACTGGAAAAGGTTATGATGTAGTAGAGTATGTGGACGACATCGTCATTTTAATCAGAGGGAAGCATGAAGGAATTATATCAAGCCTAATGCAGGAAGCCCTAAAAATGATCGACTGAGTGTAAAGCCTAAAAAAACATCATAGTTCCATTTAGCAAACGTAGAAAGCTAAATCTAAAAGTTCCCCAGCTATATGGACTATCGATACAGCTTTCCAAAGAAGTGAAGTATCTAGGGGTCACCTTGGACTCTAAACTAAATAGGAAAGAACATGTTGGGAAAACCATTGCCAAGGCATTTTGGGCCTGTCGCAGACTCTTTGGCAATACCTGGGGACTAAACCCGCAGATGATTAGACGGTCATACCTAGCGGTTATAACGGGTTATAAGACCCATTGTCTCTAGTACGGTGGACGAAAACCACAGAGAAAACGACACAGGACAAACTGGGGAAACTATAGCGTCTTGTGTGGCTGGGAATAACAGGGACAATAAAAACAACCCCAATGATAGCTCTAGAAGTCTTGTCAGACCTACCACCACTCCACCTCCAACTGCAGAGGGAAGGTCTACAGAGTTCGTTGAGACTAAACCAAATCAAGAAATTTAAACAAGGCGACAGAGTGGGTCACCTTAGAATTCTGGATTTTATACAGCCAGACATAATTGAAAAACCACTAGGTGTAAGACCAAAAACCATAAATGAAGTGATTATTAAAGACCGCCACATGGCAAGAAGTCAAATAGCAGCGATAGGTCAAAGCTCATCTATCTGGTACACAGATGGAACAATGTACCGGCATAGGCGTCTACGACCCGAAATGTAGGGCATCAATGGCCTTGGGGACTAGACCGACGATTACGCAAGCTGAGATACTTGCGATTGATATATGTGCCCAAGAATGCTTAGGCAGGAACATGAAGGGCAGACAAATCTATATACTGTCTGACAGTCAAGCTGCGATTAAGGACTTAAAGGACACAGCACCAGTCACCTGGGACTGCAGACAGTCCCTCAGAGAACTAGGTAGAAACAACAAACTAATTCTAAGTTGGGTACTGTTATAATTTGATTTTTGCCGCGCATTTACCATTCAAGCTCAGGAACGAATCAACGTTTAGAAATAACCGGCACATACAAAAAAAAAAACACGATAAGTTCTTACAATACCGCGCGACAAACCTACAGCCTTTCTTTTTCGTTCGACATCTGACCGAGGTAACATCTCAGCGTAATTTTTCTCCTGGACAAGAGGAGGTCTAGAGAATCGCATAAAAATGCGGATAATACGACTGGGTGTTTAGTTATTTCTATAACGAAATCGCGTTAGGGGATAAAATCGATTAAGTGTCGATTCGGAGGAAAAAGAGGTAAGAAAAACAACTTTATTGCGTGCTGACCTTGACTGTTCTCTTTCAATCAAATAGGCAGATTCACCAGCATTCACCAGAGGATTTTTCTTGTACCATTTACTTTGGAATAGCTGTAATATTCTCACTCGAGATTCTTTCCTGGACTCACGAAGTCTTCATGTGGAATCAAGGTTAATTTCCCAGGAATCGCAAACTCGCAGGATCGCAGGAAAGCAGGAAAGTAAATTGTAAGGACAGCTCCAAAACCAGCAGGAAACCGTAGTATAGCTCAGAAGATAAGTAATAGATAATTTTTCTTTAATATTTTTTTGTGTTATCAATTCATCTAGTTCTTTTATTAACGAGTCAATTAAAATTGTAAAACTTCAGTAATCATATTAATGTAATTTTAACCTTTAAGTATAGTGCATTAGTGATAATTTCACTGTCATATTTCCATTTTCATCGTTCATAAAGTTATTTATTTAACCAACTTGTTACCAGTCATTATAATTTCAATCTTCACCACGTTATTTTATTATTGTTTAATTGTAGAAAGTTTATGTATTTAATTTATTTGTTCATTATATGACTTTTGGGGACATAACTGTATTTTTTGTGTCACCATCCACACTTCACAAATTTGTCAGGGCGTTACAACAATTTAGGTTGTAATAGTACCTGGACATGAGGGAAAAGCAGGAAATGCCGAAGCCGACAAACTTGCTAGACAAGGCGCAGAAGCTTCTCCCATAGGACCTGAACCGTTCTGTGGCCTAACTAAGACACACATTAAAACGGCACTCCAAAATGGGAAACAGAGGCCACATGGTCTCACTGGAACAATGTCCCACGTCAAAGACATGCGAAGAAATTTATTGAATACTCGCCACAGAATGTTAAAAAGCTTCCATCTTATAATATGGGACTAATAGACAGTGAAGTAAGTAGATTATACAATTTGGAAGTAGAAACAGCCAAACACACATACTCTGCAGGTGCGACGCATTAGTTAACCTTCGAAAGTGAAGAAGAGTCCTCTTAGTGACATCCTGAACTTTGGAAAAAAAGTGGGATTCCTGGGAACATAGATGCGAGTAGGGTTGAATAAAAGATCACCGATGGTCGACGTTAATACAATAGGATACAATAGGATATCGTTTTTCAACCATTTGGAAAATAAACAAATTATTTTTTTACTGAAAAATTGGAATCGTCCAGATCTTAATTTATTGCTATACTCATTTTGCACATATCCAAATGAATCGTCTTGTAACGATCCACTTCAGTAACCCAACATTTTCATTCTTATCCATAAATTACGTTACCAATGTCAAAATATCAACGAATTTTAAATAATTTCTTTCACCTGGTCTCACCTCATTGGTTCCTCCCACCCCACCGAGGTATCACCCGTTGCGCCACCTGGACCCTATAAAACGCTCGAGAAGGCATCTCCTTGTTAGATGCTGTAACGAAGTTACCGAATTTCGCCAGGTTCGAGTTGAGCCAACAACGTGCGCCGCTCGTCACTCCTAGCCGCTTGTCTCTTTACCGCGTGAACAAAGCCGAACGCACCACGCCGTAAAATCGCGTCTTTCAACTCGTCGAAAAAATACTTCTACCGGGATAATTCTTTCGCTCCGGTCATCAGAAAATTTGCTCGCTGCGATTGAAACTATCCCGAAGTCCCTACGACCACTCCCAGTTTTCAGTCTTGTCACCCCGGACCACGCTCTTCTCATTGCACCGTTCCAATGTAAAAATAAAATGTTGACGTGTCGGGATGATTCTTTCACTTCGTTAATCGGAATGAGACCGCGCTCCGGGTCCCGCTGTTCCGGAGTTTGTTTGTTACCCGGAATCACCGCCGTTCCGCCCTTGGGTGAGTAGCACACGCGCTGCCGTTCACGCAGGGGAATAACGTCACGAGCACCCTATGAAAGAGCGAACAGAAGCCAGCCAGTTGGTGACAACAACCCTTCCACTGGTGATCGTTCCGGTAGTGTGGTGAGTTAAAGTGCCAAGTGAGTGAGTTCCTGCCCTCCCGTCCACCGGAAGCATATCAGTAGGACCGGACTAACCACCGAGGGACAAAGTAAGGTAGAGGACCTCCTGCTGCCCGCTTGTCGGTTCCCTTCCCACAGACCTAAAGGGGCCAGCCCTGGTATCGTTGGTGCCGACCTGGTGCAACGGGAGTAGGGCGCTTGTGGTAGCTTTGTTATAGAGGCCGTCCAGGTGTCTGGTTCACGGTGCACTTGCTGGTTGACCGCCGAGATATCCGTACGGGTTCTTCTAGGGATCCTTCCAACAAACTAGAAGGGGTCAGCCTTGGTATCCTTGGTGACGATTTAGTGTACCGGGGGTAGGGCGCCCGTGGTGGCTTTTTCATATCGGCCGTCTAGGTGTCTGGTTCACAGTGCACCTGCTGGTCGAACGCTGAGATATCCGGACAGATCCTTTTTGGCGGCGCTTCCACCCGCTGACCCCGTTCAACCCCATCTCCGAACCCTCGCGACGCGGCGGATTGTGTAGGGCTTGACTGTTTGGTCCCCGAAACTAGCTCCGTGATTATGTCAAACCTCTGTATATATTGAACCACCGCGAATATATTTAATCCCTGTATATTTCGAGCTCCTGTATATATTTCAACCTCCGTAAATATTCCGTGTAATTAAAACTTAAATAAAATATATAGTAAAAATCTCTGACTGTTTATTTACTTTTCTCCAAACTCGACAGCTGACCCCTGGTACATCGTACTCCACTAAGCTACCCGAGGACAAGTGTGGAGCATACCACCATAAAAAAAACTGGCGCTTGAGGCAACCCGACCATAGAAAGCGTCACAAAGCTTGCTCGGAGTAACGTCTAACAAGATTCCGACTTCCCGGCTTTGCCCTGTAGACCTAGGAGCTCCCAGTAGTGTAACAAGTAAATAAATTGATTTGTTGTGTGCTCATCTCCACCGCGCCTCGACGGTTACAGACAAAGATTACGTTTAATTTTGCTGCAGAGAATCAGAACAAACCGAATGCTCCGCACTGGAAGAACTTCAAAGAGCAAAAGAAACAATAAGGCAATTGAAAGAAAAGTACTTGAAACAATATTGGGTCCAATCATAACGGCGCAGGGAGAAAGAAGTCAAATAATGAATAAAAAATAAAAAAAACTGAAAAAAGCGACAAGACTACAATTGAGGGTAAAAATGCAAGAATGGAACAGAATCGAAAAGAATTATTGCAATTACAGCAAAATAACAGGTTAATTTATAAAGCAAAGAAGAGAACTGATTCGAACGCTACTAAACGTCAGTCATAATTACTAAGGCTGGTTCATGTTAGCTATTTGTAATTTTTTTAATTGAACTTTTTTTAATTTGTACAAATCTTATTTCCTTATAAATTTCACTATTCATATGATATTATTGAACTGAACTAAAAAAATGGGTGTGCGGCCGCCATGCCCTTTAGAAGTGAGAGTTTACAGATTCTTTATATGGAGCTATTGGTTTTTTCACGAAAAAACTGTTTTTTTTTTGTAAAACGTTAGTAAATTCCAAGTCATTAAATTGCTAACATGACTTTCTGGATATTCTGTGCTAATTTGAAGTTTCCGATATTTTAAAAGTTTTAATTCACATCATTACAATACAATATAACACTAACAATAATGAAAATATCGAATGTCAAATTGTATCAATTCTAATTATTGAGTTTGACTCATTTTTTATAAAAATAAATTGTTATTTCCAGAGTATAACGAAAACGAATTGGGCGCTCCGCCACGTCTGTGCGTTTTACATTTCCGTTATGAAGACATCTTAAATTTACACTACCAAGGATAAAGGAATTTGACTTAAAAGTAACTATATGGCCCGTCCCGGCTTCACAGGGTGATTTTTTTTTATGCAATACTCCACCCGATGATTTTATTTTATTATTGCATTAAAATAAGGAAATGAATGGAATTTTGAAAAACCGTTTCTTGGTGCGCGCCTAGGTGGTAAAATAAGTAAGTGTGCAAAATTTCATTGCAATCGGTTCAGTGGATCCAGAGATTAACACTCCACCACGTTATCCCCTCAGGAATGGACTTTTGAAAAACCGTTTTTTAGTGAGCGCCTACGTATTAAAATAACTAAGTGTGCAAAATTTCATCGCAATCGGTTCAGTGGATCCGGAGATTAATGTTTGAGTTATGAGAGGTGATTCCAAGTCAAACTGAAATTCATTGGTCACTTGTAATGCTAACTTTTGAAATAATTGGACATATAAATGGAAAGGATGGCTATCGGCGTTGAAAGAAACCTGAGATAACTGGAAAGCTTAGAAAGTTGATAAAACACTGAGAAACTGAGCAAGAGAGGAACTAAGAAGAGTGAAGAAACTGAGAAAATGAAATGTTGCTTTCATAATTACAACGTTGTTCTCGAAATGCGTTGGTGCATGGAGATATTTTTTGGTACTTGTTATTGGTTTCTTTAGAGTAAAATAAGAATTAAAAAATGAGAATCAGCGGGCTACAGCGCTGAATAATTTTGTGTATACTTGGTTGCCTATGCATCATTTAACAATTTATTTTATTCATTCTAAACAAAGGATAATAACACAGATAACAGTTGAGTCACTGTTCATTTACATTCATTTGATTTCATTCAACAGATTAACATAGAAAGAAGGAAAAGAACTTAAAAAATATTAGGTTGGGTATTGATACTCGCAAATTTCTAATGTTGGTAGCACTCACTTTTGACAGTTTTAACGATTGACAGCTGGTTGTTTTGTGCGTTTGACGTTATAATAATAAAGAAAGTGAGTTGTGCAGTGACGATGACTCAAATGTAAGCGTAGAGTGCATTAAATCAGTGTTATGATTATTGGTTTTAAAACTTGTTAAAATGGTGGGTAAAATTGAGCCGGAAGAATGTCTGCGGGACTCTCCGAAATTCAGGTTTGGTGGCACTTAAAAAATGTTCTCGTTTACTACTAACACGGATTTTTTTAGAGTTTTGTTAGAAGAAGAAGAAGCAAGTGTCGATCAACTCGAACAAAAACTCGACAAAATATTGAAAGTATGTGGGACAATGGTTGATTCGGGAAAAACATATGTTGCCCAACAAAGGTTTGCTTAATTAACATTAATTATCCCAATTGTTCCGGTTTATATAACATTATTCTTTCGATAACGCGTCTCAAAATACTGTGTAAACTACAGCATTAATGAATCATTGTTTGCATTCCTTGTTTAAATTACATATCATTTTCCACAGCTTGTTTGCCAATAGTTTATGGGATTTGAGTACACATTTCCGCGAGGACACGACCGTTTTATCTTCCATAAACAAACTTATTCATAGTTTACAAGAAATGAACAAATTTCACACTATACTGCTTGACCAAGCATCACGGACAATTCTCAAGAATCTCACCTCATTCATCAAAAAGTTTGCATTATTTATTCGAAATACAATCAGGCTAATGTCTCAATTTTAGCGACATTAAAAGCGTTCGTGACTATAAGCAGCATTTTGAAAAAATCTCTTCAGAATTTGACAATGTACTGGTTAGAAATTCACAAACTCCTCGCAGCAAACAGCAAGAAGTTGAAGAAATGGAAAATGTTTTATTAGCAGTGAGGTCTTGCTTTGGGCACCAGGCTCTTGATTATGTGAATAGCCTATGTTTGTTGCAGACGAAAAAGCGACACGAGATTTTAAGCACGGTACTATTTTTTTTTTCAGTGTTGTTGAAGATTGTAATTATTTTTTTGTAGTTGTTGTCATACATGCATGCATGCACAGCCTATTATCATCAAGGTTCGGATCTGTGCGCTGATTTGGAGCCGTTCTTCAAAACGTTAGCAGATGAGGTAAATATTCTAGATTTGTCTGGATTTCTTGTGCTCTATGTCCAAATTGGGAAATTTTGGGGCACAATAATGTGATAAACATGAGACTTAACAAGAGTAAATGAAATGCCAATTTATAGCTTTCTAAGTGTCAGAAAAATCACATTAACCCATAAACAATTGCGAAAGTTACAAACAAAAAAAATTGAAAAAAAAAAAACAGTTTATATTGTAGCAGCTAGCGTAAATCTGTAAAGAGATTATGAAAGAGGAGGAAATTCGCAAGGGAAAATCCCCAACTCCAGAGACTATGCAGTGTAAATTGTAATTTAAAAATTCAGAAAGTAGTCTCATTATTTAAACGAATTTAAATAAAAATTATAGTTGTAATACATAAAATGACCAATTAATAATTTATTTATTGAGTTATTTAAATATCAGTATCTACAGGCATTATGACCAAATGATACAACTTAATTATATATAACATTATATCAAACTATATAGAAGAACATGAAATAAAAAAAACACATTAAAAAAAAATACAATCCATTTTACAAAAGTAATTGTTGAAATGGTTAAAAAATCGATAAAAAAAATTCGACCAAATATTAAATACATATTATGTATGTATGTTTTGAAGTGTCTTAGTAATGTGAGTGATCTAGATTAAAAATTTGAGTTGGCAACAATTAAAATTGGTAATCCTGTGATTTTGTAATAAAGGTTTACAGCTACATTTAAATTTGGACTACCCAAACATAACCTTGAATTCGCGAATGACACTTCGCCAACTTAAAGGCAATAATAAATCCACACTAACGTAATCTATTGCCAACAGAAATATTAAGTCATAGCCACCAGCGTTTAAGACCCGTCGCAGCTCAGCATGAAACTTGATATTTTGACTGTAGTGATGTATTGTTCTGTACAATCATTGGGGTTTTCCGAGTTGGAACTACCGACGATAGAGACGTATTGAGGTAGGTTTTTGATTTACACCAATAGGTGCCATAGATCGTTCATCCAACATAATTCTTAAATACGCTAATTTTTGGGCGAATAGAAGCGTATCTATGTAACAATTAAAAAAAAAATTATTCGGATCTGTGTGTGGCATTCGTCATCATCTATGGTTCAAAGGTGATTTAAAAAATATATCAAACAAAAGGATTTTTTTTGTGAAACAATCATACGCACTCAATTAAATTTGATATGATAAGGAGCCATTCAAATATTACGTAAGCAATGTTAGGGGTGGGGGAAAATTCATTTTACATTTCATTTATATGTTCTTATTTTTCTTGCCAAAGAGGGAATGCGGGTGTAAAATCCTCGAAATTATTCTTAGGTAATACTGCATTATTTCCTTGAACTGATTTTTCGTTAATTTCTAATTTTCTTAATTTGGTATTTTGCTATTTCTTTAATTTTACTTTTTGCTGTTTCTTATTTCTCGCAGGTCGTTAATTTTATATGTCCTTAATCTAATATTTTGGTATTTCGTTAATTTGTATTTTTCTTTTTCTCCATAATTCTCATATTTTTATACATACTAGCTGACCCGGCGAACTTTGTACCGCCTCAAAATCAATAAATGTTGTGTTAACTTATTAGCTGAATTAATTTCAGTTTTTTAGGATAATGGATAATGCACGCAACGTATCCAACTGGCATGTTTTAATAGTTATTCTGCTACTCGGGGCGGAGACAGGTCCAACAAATCAAAGATCATAAAAGCCGTTCTTGAGTTATAAACCCAAGGGGCCCTCCTGGGCCTCCATGTCCATGTGAAAAATACTTTACGAGCTATTTTTATACCTACCAAATTTACAATAAAAAAATTGATAAAAATCGGTCGAGCCGAAAAATCGGTCCAGCTCAAGGGGATTATTGGGCCACCATGTCGATGTGAAAAATACTTTACGACCTATTCTCATACCGACCAAATATACACATTTTTTTTTAATAAAAATCGGTCTAGCTTAAGGCCCCCCTGGGCCCCATGTCCATGTGTAAAATACTTTATGACCTATTCTCAGACCTACTGAATATAAAAAAAAAATCATAAAAATCGGTCGAGCCGAAAAATCGATCCAACCCAAGGGTCCTCGTGGCCCCCCCAATGAAATCCAAGGCGACACCCATGGGCCCCCATGTCCATGTTTTAATAGTTATTCTGCTATTCGGGGCGGAGACAAAACCAACAAATCATAAATCATAAAAGCCGTTCTTGAGCTATAAACTCAAGGCGGCCCCCTGGTCCCCCATGTCCATGTTTTAATAGTTATCCTTCTATTCGGGGCGGAAACAAAACCAACAAATCAAAGATCATAAAAGCTACTCTTGAGACCCAAGGGACCCCCCTGGGCCACATGTCCTTGTGAAAAATGCTTTACGATCTATACCTACCAAATATCTATACACAAAAAAAAAATTAAAATCGGTTCAGCTCAAGGGCCTCCTGGGCCCCCATGTCCATGTGTAAAATATTTTGCGACCTATTCTCAGATCTATTAAATATAAAAAAATATATATAAAAATCGGTCTAGCCGAAAAATCGATCCAACCCAAGGGTCCCCCTGGCCCCCATGTCCATGTTTTAATAGTTATCCTTCTATTCGGGGCGGAAACAAAACCAACAAATCAAAGATCAAAAGCTGTTTTTGAGTTATAAACCCAAGGGCCCCCCCTAGGCCTCCATGTCCATGTGAAAAATACTTTACGACCTATTCTCATGCCTACCAAAGGTACAAAAAAAAAATCATAAAAATAGGTCAAGCCAAAAAATCGGTCCAGCTCAAGGGGGACCCAGCACCCCCCCCTTCCCATGTCCATGTGATAATTACTTTACGACCTATTCTCATACCTACCAAATATACAAAAAAAAAATATATATAAAAATTTGATCAGCTCAAGGGTCCCCCTGGGCCCCCATGTCCGTGTGTAAAATACTTTACGACCTATTCTCAGACATACCAAATATATATAAAAAAAAACGATCCAACCCAAGGGGGCCCCCATGTCCATGTGAAAAATAGTTTACCACCTGTTCTCATACATACAAAAAAAATCATAAACATCGGTCGAGCCGTTTCGGAGGAGTTAGACCACAAACACCGTGATACGAGATTTTTATTTGATTAGATTATTTATTTTGCTAATTTGATATTGCATTTGTGTGATATTTCACTATTTCGTTGATTTGATAATTTGCTGTTACGTTAACTTCATCTTTTTTGTTTATTTGGTTAGTTCGCTTTTTCGTTAATCTATTTTGATATTTCGTTAATTTGATATTTTGCATATTACATGCTTTTTTCATGTTTCATTGATTAGATAATATTTCGTCAGTATAATATTTTGTCATTTCGTTTATTGGGTATTATATTTTGTTATTTCGTTAATTTCACGATTTCATTCATCTGATTTTTTTTCTATTTCTATTTTGTTACTTGCGATAATGTAATAAATTGATGCATTTGATATTCATTTATTGCATTAATTTGACATGCCGTTTCATTAGTTTAATTTTTTTTTCTGATATTTTGATATTGCGTTAATTTCACATTTCTTTATTTTGGTAAGTTGATATTTTGTTAATTGTATCCCGGGTGTTTCAGAAATAACTACGGTAATTTTAAGCAGTAGTAGAACTCATCAGTGTCAACAATTTTTCTTAATAAAATTTTGCCCTAAACTACCTAGTTTTCGAGTTAAAATTACTGGAAGTTCGGTACACGCCACTGAACCCCTGAGCGGTGATAACGACACACGACAAAAAACTTCCGAAAAACACTCGGCGTAAAACCGCTTGGCGTAAATAAACAAAAAATCTGAAAACTGACCTAAACGTGTTTACTTCAACATCCAATGCTATTGAAAATTGTGGGGCCTAATAAATAACATGGGGATTTTCGTCTGCCCCTACGTATTATTTAAGTTGAAAATACCATCCCCGATGATTATTATGTATTATTGAATCCTCCGGATGTAAAAATTAGACTTTCTGTACGTGATAGGGATTTAATTGTTGCTCTTTTAAAATTCTCCAAATTCGATTTGCTAACCTTCGGGTACTGGCGGTTTTTTGCAAAACACAATGCACAACATTAATGGAAATTAGGCACACGAGAAAAAGCAGGCATCTTTTACGATAATAACTTTGAAAGCGAAAGTAAAATACAATAACATACCCGGTCGAGTTTGCCCGCCGATACTGATTCTCAACAGCAGGTGTGATGGACCCGAGAGTGTAAAAAAATTTGTAAACTTGATAAGGACGTTGGCTTTTCCAAAAACCAAAAAACAATTGATTGTCTGTAGGTCAAGTTAAAATAAATAGCCATAGGCGGTTCGTGAATTTGAAGGGTTCCAAAAGTGCTAATAAAAGTGGTAGATAAAAATGTTGTTGCTCTCGGCAAGTTCTACTACTGGTTAAAATTAAAGTAGTTATTTCGGGGACCCCTGTATATTGGTTATTCATCGACGTTACATTTTCCTATTTGATATTTCGTAAAACTGAAATTTTACATTTGAATTTTACGTTTTACTATTTCGCTAATTTGATATTTCTCTGTTGTGATTTTTCGTTGCTTTGGTATTTTGTTGAACTGATTTTTTACGAATTTGACGTCTCCATATTTCTCTAATTCATGTTTTGGTATAGTGAATTTGCTGTTTTAATATTTCATTAATTTCGTATTTTGTTTATTTGATTTATTTGATATATCGTTAAAATAGAAATTTAATTATTGGGATATTTTTTTGGTTCATTCTGATATGTATTTTAATATTTAGTGTCACGTTGGGGTTTTCACTGTACTTCAATTAAAAATCAGGAGAAGTTCAACGTGATATATATTGAAAGAAATAACAGTTTGTTAAGTGGGTATTTGAAGAAAATGCAGTTGAAGTGGCTACCGGTCTGGCTCACACTCCATCTCTGCTTCAACGGTCGAGCTAGGAGCTGCGCGCGCATTCTTGAGTTGTTACATTAGTTAAGAGGGTTCTCCAGTGGCAGGTAGATTTCTGCCGGTCGAAGTACATTTTCCCGCAATATCTTTTTTTAATTTACAATTTTCAAAAAAATCGCTCTGTAGCTGCAAAGATCTATATTTTATCAACACGCCTACAAAATTTCAACGAAAAATCTTCAAAAATAAAAAAGTTATATTCAACGGCGCGCAAAAATGTACAAAAATGTGCGGCATTGAATGTAACTTTTTTATTTTTGAAGATTTTTTGTTGAAATTTTGTAGGCGTGTTGATAAAATATAGATCTTTGCAGCTACAAAGCGATTTTTTGAAATTTTTAGATTAAAAAAAAAGATATTGCGGAAAAATGTACTTCGACCGGCAGAAATGTATCACTGGAGAACCCTCTTAATATCAGGGCCTATTCTGCAATTTTTAGAGGGGCGTTAAAATTTTAGCGTCCTTTCAAATTTAAAATTTCAAGACCTGATTGGTCATTGCTATGACAACTTAATTTAACGGCCTTTAAAATTTAGAGAAGCAATTACAGAATACGCCCTTTAATGTTTTGATATTTTGAATTTCGTTTGTTTGTTCTTCCATTTGTCTGATATTTTGATCATTCTCTAATGTGTTGTTTTGATATTTCGTTAATTCACTGTTTTGCTATTTCGTTAATCTGATATTTTATTATTTGATAATTAGGTATTTCTTTATTCCGCTAATTTGATGTTTTCTTAGTATGATCTTTTGTTGCGTGAATTTGATATTACATGTCCTTAATTATTTCCCATTTTGTTAACATTATATTTTAAATTACGTCAACGTCATAATTCTTTATATTCTTTAAGGGCTGATGCTGCCGTAGTGTTCTGCCGAAACATGTACCATTTGTAATTTTACACTTATTAAAGTTTGTGGAGTTCGACTTAGATATATTTAAATTTTAATTATATTTTTCGTTTCGCTAATTTGAATGCCGTTTGTTTGCTCTTCCATTTGTCTCATATTTTGATAATTCGTTAATGTGTTTTACTATTTCGTTAATTTCACGTTTACAAAGTTGATATTTCTTTAATCTTATGTGCTGGTTTTTCGTCCACTTGATATTTTGATAATTCAATAATTTGATATTTTCATGTTTCGTTAATGGCAAACTATCACATTTCGTTAGTTTGATACTTGGATATTTCATAAATTTGAAATTTTGTTATTTCATTAATTTTACGTTTTGACTTTTCAGATTGTGATTTCCCTGATTTGACATTTTTTAAAATGTGGTATTTCTTTAATTTGGATTTTTAGTTTATTTAATATTTTGATATTTCATTAATCTATTTAGTATCTTACTGTTCCATGTATTTAACGTATTGTTATTTGCTTTTCCGTTAATTTTCTCTTGCTATTTCGTTAATCTGATATTTGTTTATTTCGTTAAATTTAATGTTTTATTATTCCATAATTAGGCATTTCTATATTCCGCTGATTTGATATTTCATTAGTTTGATCTTTCGATATTTTGATAATTCGTGATATGTATTTAAATATTCCGTTAATCTGCGGTCAAGTGGTGGGGATACGCAGTTGAAAACAAATCTAAACAAGCGTTGGGCGTTTGTACAAATCTTAAAAGATAGATATGATATGCACTCCTTTTTGTTTTTATTTGAAACAAAAGGGATTGCTCGAGGCAAAAACCAATTTTAGTGGCTTAATTTGTTTAATATGCAAAAACAAATATTGAAATAAATGAAAATTTAAAATTTTTAGTTATGAAATGGATTGAAAATATCAAATTGCCGTCTCCATACTTTTTTATAATTACCAACAAAATTTGAAACCAATCGGCACTAGGTAAAAAAGGATATTTAAAAAAATGGGTAATTTTAACATGCGTTAGTGAAGACTCGGACCCCTCCATCGCCATGTAATTGCTTGAAACTTCAAGACTTTTCACATAGGTGGTGCACCCGACGATTGTCATTAAAGTTACTAGATTCTGGTAACTTTAATTGTCATATTCATATTGTCATTTGTGTATGTTTAAAATCTGTAGGTCCGGAGCACAATACCCGAAAAGTGTGTTTACTTACGAATAATAAATCAACATTTGTATTGGTTGCAATACTTAGATGATAAAAATTGGTTCAGCCCAAAGGGGCCCGTGAGCCCCCATGAAACCCAAGAAGGCCCCCATGTTCATGTTTTACTAGTTATTTTGCTATTCGGGGCGGAGACAAATCCAACAAATCAAAGATCATAAAAAGCCGTTATTGAGTTATAAACCCAAGGGGGGGCTCTGGGCCCCTTGTCTATGTTTTAATATGTAGTTATTCTGCTGTTCGGGGCGGAGACAAATCCAACAAACCAAAGATCATAAAAATTGGTTCATCCCAAGGGGACCCCCTGAGCCCCCATGAAACCCAAGAGAACAAACTTTCTTTACTTTTTTAATTTCTAAAATATTTGCCAATAACACCGAAACTAGCCGACTCTTTCTGAAGGTGGTCACCGTAAATGGCCGACACTGCGACACTCAAAAATCTGCTCAACAAACAAATTGTAACAAGTAACCGATACCACCGCTTTAATTTATGCACGGGCTTTATGGTGGAGTTCCATGGTTTTCTTATTTATTTTCCAAGGCCAACTAATTATTTTCATACCATTGCCACCCTCTATGCCTTTTTATGCAAACCTTGTTGTCCATGCTAAACCAATATGCACCCCCCACCACTTTGTCGGCGCGTCCTTAATTTGAATTTTTGTTTGTCGTCAACTTGATACTTTCCCATTTCGATGATTTGATGTTTGGTTAATTTGATATGAAATTGGAATTTTCGTATTGCGTGAATTTGATATTATAATTACATATTTCCATAATTTGACGTTATTTTAATAATTTGATATTTTATTATTTCAATTAAAATTTAAATATATTCAAGTTGAACTCCACAAACTTTAATAAACGTAAAATTACAATTGGAACATGTTTCGGGAGAAAACTACTCCCATCATCAGCCCTTAAAGAATGTTTAAAATTATGACGTTAGTTTGAATTAAATTTGACGTTTTGAAAAGGTTACATGATTTTAAAAAGATTTCGTAAAAATTTACTCCACTTTGATTCATCGACATTCTTCTTTTTTATTATTTCGTGTTTCATATTTTACTATTTGGTAAATTTTATACTTCGTTAATTTGATATTGTCAAGTCAAAGTGGCCACTTTGCATTTTGTATCTTAACTAGTCCGATTGAAACATAACTTCAAAAGATTTGTTGGAAATTCAATCACCTTTAATTGGATAGCTTCTATGAACCCCGAGACATACCCAACATTATAAAACCCCAGCACAAGATTTTTTAAATCATTTGGCAAACTTATCTGTACAAAAAAAAAATAATTATTGTGTTTTTGAGTTCAGTAAGTCGCTTTACAAAATAAAGATTACCAAAAATTTATAAAAACTTTCTTACGTAAACCACCTAATTACCCTAAAAGTATCTTATCTCTTCTATTAAAACCGGAGAGCTGAAAATTCAAAAATTTCTCCACTCCATCTCTCGCATATGTGCCAAGTGAGATCGCTAAATGGATAATCTATGAGGAAAAAACGTAAATTGTGGAACAACTGTGTTTTCACCGCCAAATTGGCGACTAAGGGCGTGCACGCTTGGTGCGGAAGATTGTGAGACCTGGCAGTGTGCGCAGTCTGTTGTTGAACGTGGAGCGTAGTCCACGGGTTTGGCTACTTTAAATTACTTTCGATCTTTAATGGTCGTGCAAATGCACTTTGGCGAGATTTTAATATATTTATAATAATTTTAATACTTTATAATAATTTAATATAAGTCAAGAGGTACTCAGTTTTCGGGCTCAACCAATTAATTGCGGTATCCGATTGAACCGCTTTTTTAGAGATTAGAAAGAATTAAGGCCAAAGAAATCTAACTGCTTTTGTTAAGACCTGTTGTTTGATTGACAATGGTGCAGCTATTAAGTTAAGCAATGAATAAATTAATGGGAAAAAAGACAAAGCACACTATCCGCTTGAAATTACTGTGTGTAATTCTGAAATTACTGTGTGTAATTAATGGTTTAGCAGATTTGCCACGTAAAATTATTTCTCAATATTTTTCCACGAGAGTTAACAACAATGACAATACATGGTTATCGAGAATGTATCCGCAACAATACAACAGTTGTTGGTAAGCATTTGTTCGGAACTTCTCTTCCTTTCGAGAGAAATTAGTCAGAATTGAGTCATAGATTTGCATAAATTAGAATTACTTTTCGAAATCGGGACACCTGAGTCAATGTCTGATAACTAACTGTGGAATTTGTCCAGTTTCATGGTGGCGAAACCTACATTGTAAAGTCCATCACACTGTGTTACAAAAAGCGAATTTAATTAATAAAAAAAAACACATTTAATATTTTTTGCGAAGCTATAAAGTTTGTAGTCAAAAAGAAGACTATCGACTATTATTCAGTACGTACTTTGTAATAGAAGATTTTATATTTGCAATTCCTTTGATACTTCACGTCTACCTTATTATTCATCTAGATTACACCCGTATTGGTTTAGCGTATTTACTTAATTGATAGCGAGTTCGTAAATAATAATAATTGTTTATTAATAATTACTGGTGATCGCCCAGTGGTCAAAATTTGACCGCGATGAAATAAGAAGAAGTGTATTTTATTAAATCATTTTTATTTAAGAGTTTTAGTATTGGACAAATGAACATAATCGACGATATTATCGGGAAACTGCTCACGAAATTCTGTCCATGCATCTTGAACAGAACATTGCCACAAGCCGTCTACTTTCTGTTCATTTCGAAAATACGACTCAACCATAAACGCTTTGTGTTCTAATGAAAATGCCATTTTTAAGCACTGATTTTGTAGAGTAGAGAGACTGTTTCACTAGACAAAAATAACACAACAACCAACATCAACAACGCAAGCGGCAAGATACTGAGATTTGAGGTTAAGTTAATTCTTCAAATTCATTTGACATTTGATGGCAGTGGTTCAGGTTACACGGAACTGGGATTTCATTTATTCACAAGATCTGGCGAAAAATTGAAATTAACAATAAAAAAATAGGTTGTGGAGGCTATATTCTTTTCGCATCTGTTTATTTCCTAAATTTTTTGAAACCTCAAAATTATTTTTTAAACTCTTGAATGACGTAACTTTAGATACCACAATTAAGCATATCAATCGCGAAAGACACACGGATTCGAATTCATGGATGACTCGATTATAAATTATCTTGATCGCTCGATATAACTGAAGTAAATTTTCTCGTCTCCTGGCAAACGATTGAGGACTTCTTGATTGATCCGTGAATAATTTTCAATGGCAACACAACTGATTTCGGTCATTAAGGTGGTCACTTACTGAGAGACAAATGTTGAAGTGAGATAAAATTTATGTATGTTGGCTGCGAGATGGTGTAACTTCGTGCAGAATAGTAGAACTAAAGTGTCTGGGTGTGATTTGCTTTGTTATATTACAGTGTCCTTTTGCTCAATTATTTTAAACGGTGTTGAGCGTATACTTTTTTTTGGTTTTGGTACTTTTTCCTCCCTAAATGGTAACCTAAAAATTGATACGTTCATTAAGTTACTATTATTATCATGATTTTTATTCCCAACTACATATTTGTAAGATACCTTTATTATTTTTTATTTCCTTCCACTTTGTTGCGTTTTATTTTTTTGTTATTCCGTAACCTTTTTTTTAAGTTCTTTCTTCGTTTCTTTTCTTTATTAAGTATTAATTATTCTTTGTTTTGAATTGCTTTTAAAATATAAGGAGCATTCCTGTACGGTAAGCTTCTCTTTTTTCTCTCTTTTCAGGGGCTATGTAATTTTGAAAAAGAAAAAAAAAATTTCTGTAATTTTTCTTGATAAGAATTTCATTTATATATATTTTTTTTAATGAATAAATCATTTTCAACGCCGAAATATACAACGAAAAAAAAATTTTTCGACAAATTGCTAATTGTCCTTGAATCTGAAAATTTACATAATCAACAATATAATTAAGGTATTAATTTACTTGTATATAATAAATTAAAATTTAAATATATTCAAGTCAAACTCCACAATTTAATAAAAGTAAATTACAAAAGAACATGTTTCGGGAGAAAACTACTCCCATCTTCAGCCCTAATTTACAAGAGATTAATGATACAATTGATGAATTACAGTGGGGTTCTTACCTTCAATAATGGTTAAATTATGACGTTTTGAAAGAGTATTAATTTGACGTTTTGAAATGGTTACATGATTTTTTTAAAATTTGGAAAAAAACTATTTTTTTTTTAAATTGTAAAAATTTAAAATGGATCGAGGAGAATCTGGTAAGTTTGTTCAGACTATATTTGAATTATAAAACGGTAATAAATAATGAAATCATTATAAGTGAAAGAAGTGACATTTGAGGTTAAAATAAAAAATTAATTGAAATATTAATACAGTGAATTGATAATGGGATTATTGAAGTTATTTTGTTCATTTAAACAAGATCCGTTTTCCAGTTTCAAGGCTTTCCTTACTTCCAAAGTCCCAAGAAAATCTAATTTCCGGCTTTTATTGCATTTGTGAATCAATTTGGAATTGGATGGTGAAAAACTATGTTTCGTTATTAATATTTGATTTATATTGGAATCAATTCCCAAATTACCTTTTTAGACTTGTTAATCACTAGAAATAATAATACTTTTCAATTTACATTTATAGAAAACCTGATACTGACAAAATATTTTTACTTATAACTGGTCTAACATGCTGTATTTGTGTTCGCCCAATTTTATTATTTTATGATGGGTTTTTCCGAGAGCATCTATCATCTAGGTTGATGGCTCTTAGAGACCCTTCAGTAAGATTAAAAGGTCTCTAATGGCCCTCTGAAAAATGCGTCATCTTCCGCCCAAAAGCTACACCAAATTCTAAATTTTCTACCCATAATTTTTACGACAAACATTATGGAACTTTATTCACAAACAACAATGCTAAGGCACGCGAGTTTTTTTGCTAGCGAGAGTTTAATTCTAGCTACAGGGTAACGTCTATTTGAAATTTACCATTTGTGCTCTGTTTTTCGGGGGTAAATACACAAGAGCTTGATTGATTGTTGCTAGGAAAAAAAAAACTCGAGATTGAAACATTTAGCTTTTTTCTGGGGGCAACACAAACTTGAGTGAAATAAAAGTAAAGTTATCCCGAGTAAAAATCAAACTCGAGTGTACTTTAGGGAGATTAATACACGACCAATTCCACAAAAATAACTTTGAACTTTGCCTACGTTTGTCGGGAATGTTTTAGAGCTTTTCTTTCAACATTTTTGATGTAAGGTTGCAGAAAGTTTTCATCACACTTTCTTTATAATTCTCTCCGTTACCCTTGCGCATCCCAATCTTTTAAGATTTTACCTAAGTGTTTCTTCGAAGTGGCGGCTGAATTCTATAATTCCGTCCTTTGCAAAACAGCGTAAATTGTTTCCACACAGATTTTTTGGTGTTTGTGGTGCTCTTTGGGACACATTTATTAACTGGCACCTCTATTTCAGTAAGCGAACAGTGTCCAAACCGATTTGAAGTCATTTTGCGACAAAAATTAATTTGGCAGATAATGGCGGAAGCAGTTTTCAACGCATACTGTTTACTTCAATTGTTTCGAGATAGACGCATTTTATTCACTTATAAAAGAGTCACGCAGCTTTTAATCAGTTATTAAACCTGCCTAGCTTTTATTTACTTAACAAGTTAAAAAAAATCCAAAGCCATTCATTATACTTCTAAAAATGAAGCTTCTTCGTCATTTTTTTATGAATAAACAAATGCTGATATGGGCTTTGTAATACCGTCTTACCCTGAAATAAGATGTCCTTTA
The DNA here is from genome assembly GCA_963583935.1 of Diaperis boleti. Lineage (NCBI taxonomy): Eukaryota > Metazoa > Arthropoda > Insecta > Coleoptera > Tenebrionidae > Diaperis > Diaperis boleti. The sequence goes on from OY757242.1 coordinate 15,859,648, forward strand.
TCGATTTTTCATATCCAATTAATCAAAAGCTGAACCCGTGAAGTTCAATAAAACGGTAAGATGTTTCTTGTGCATTTGGTATGGGCTCTATCCCCGTAAATTCTAAGAAATAAAAAAAAATCATCGATTATACCTACGACTCTCATCGCCGAGCGTTTGTTGCGATATCTGAATGATGTTTTCGCCGCATTGTGGGAAGGTGATGGAATGAAGGAAATTCACTCCAAGTCGTCACACAATTCTCAACCAAAGTGGCACCATGTGAACCATGTGGTAATATTTGGCGACCATCACCACACAGAAGAACCATTTTTCCACCGAACTTTTTCAATTTGTTCTCGGCGTTTGTACACAAATCTTTCAGCAAATTGTCGAGAATTTTCAAGACTTGAAGTAGACACATTGAAATTTCATCGATGAGAATAAGTGATGGCGAATTTATGTGTTTTTTAGTGTCAATTTTATATTTATGTTTTTAGTTAGATTACTTTAATGTTTACAATTTATTTTTGCTGTATGTCGAGAAATAAATTCATCTAATAATTTGCACTGAAAATTGTAAAAGTGGACATAGAGCACCTTCTTTGTTAAATAGCAAATTTATTACTTATACACTTAGATCGTATCAATGCGTGGAGAGACGATACTGGTGGGAAAAGAACTCGAAAACAGACACGCGACTGTTAACAACACTGAAATCATCACGCCAAAATCCGGCCGAAACTTGCCCATCATGGAAGGCTATCTATTCAAACGAACTTCCAACGCATTCAAAACATGGAACCGCAGATGGTTTTATTTATATGACAATAAATTAGTTTATAGGTACGCCATTCGACTCATTAAACTCAATTATGCAATAATTGTTTACACAGGAAACGGACCGGTGAAGAAATGGAGACTGTGATGGAGGATGACTTACGGTTGTGTACAGTTAAGCCAGTATTAGAAGGAGAAAGGAGGTTCTGTTTTGAGGTTTTATCGCCGTCGAAGTAATTCGTTTGATTTATTTCGTTTTCATGAATGAAGCGTAAAATGTTTCTAGGAGTCATATGCTTCAAGCGGATACTAAAGATATGTACGAAGCTTGGATTTCCGCTTTGCAAAAGGGCATCGGGGCAGCGTTCCAGAGGATACATAGTATGGAGATTCCGGACAATGCAAGCGGGAAATTGCATAATTCGAACGACGATCCTAGTGGGAATGGGCCCGTCGCTAATTTTAACAACAATAAAATTAAAAAGATAAGGTGAGAAAAGACGGTAACATAAATTATGCAAAGTTGATGGTTTAATTAATTCTAAATGCGTAAAGACACTCGTTACAACGCAACAAATCGCATGTTTCCTTAATTGCTTTCCCGCTTTTATTATAGCCGATAAGTAATCCCAGCAAAGTACAACCGCAATATCCTGGTTCAGAAGTTAATCTAATCTGATTGCGTATAAAATAAAACATCCTATTTTTGAGTTTTGTGGATATTTACAAACATCAAAAGTAGTATTTGCTTCTGGAAAAGTTGTGATAAGACTTAAGACTACTCTGTTTGTTGTAGTTGTTAAAATGATAAATTAGGCTTACTTTGATTATTCTGTGCCAAGAAAAGCTCACTCATTTATTTATTTACTTGGCTTAGTTTAAGAGATAATAAACATAATTTTATTACGTGCACTGATTTTTTACAATTGGAATGTCAAAACGGTGGTATACACAGATGATCCACTTTTTGGGATTTTTTTCAAAAATGCTAGAGTTTTTTTTTCTTTCCAGAATGTGGGAACAGCTCCTAAAAATTCCTGGAAACAACCACTGTTGCGACTGCGGCAGTCTGAATCCCCATTGGGCGAGCATAAATTTAGGCATCACATTATGTATAGGTATGCGGTCGTATGATATTTTTCTCTAATTTGATTTCAAAATCTAATTTTCGTTAGAATGTTCGGGTGTCCACAGGAGCTTAGGAGTTCATTACAGCAAGGTGCGTTCTCTCACTCTAGATGATTGGGAACCTGAAATTATAAAAGTCATGGTGGAAATGGGAAATACTATAGTAAATAAGATATATGAAGCCCAAGTGCCTGATGACTTTGTTAGAGCAACGCCAGACTGCCCAGGGTAAGTTTTTAATTCACTGGAGTATTTTTTTTCCTGCATGAGATTTTTGTTTGTAGTACCTAGAGCAAAAATTTTATTTAAACTTTGAATATTGAACTGAACATTGATTTAAAATTTTTTTAAAAATATAAATATGTAATGTTTGTGTTGTGTTTATAGAGCCGAAAATGACTGCAACTTTAAGAAATGAGTAATTTCGATACAACACCAGAAAGTTGGATTTCCTATTGCGCACGCCAGGGCATCCAACTTTCTGGCCGCGTGTCGCTTTTGTGGCCTGTGCGCAGCCGAGGTGTTTATGTCCAACCACCTGCATTTCCTTGTTGCTTTTCAAGTTTATTTTTATTTTGGTTCTAAGAATTTAGTGGTCAGATCTATCTTACGTCGTGTAACGAATTGTTCATGTTAATCATTATGTGGTCAGTTCGGTTTCTATAAATACCTCAGGTGATATCCAAGTTGCTTTGTGGATACCATTGTGTTCAAATGAAGTTCCCACGATTACTAAATTATTTCTCAAGCGTTCTACCAAACTATGGTCATTTTCATTAATATTACCCATTCCATGTTTCACCCCATATTAACAGTTTCATATCGGTTGGTTGTTTACGTTGTATCATCTCAGTTCCTTAAAAATGAGTCATATATCCAGTCGGCTCTGAACGTCAAAATTATTCGTCTAACTACATGTAAATTTGGTTTTCTCAGGCAACATGATGTATGAATCATTTAGGAAGACCCGATAGAGTATCTTTTATTTCTAATATTTCCTGTTTTTATAATCTAAATGTAGTTTAGATACACATCACTCTTTCTGCTGCATGACCATGTATAAACAATTGCAGGCCGAGATTGTTTACGAAATGGGGCCATAAATCCGGCACCAGTCGAGACAAGGCCCAACCTTTTGTGGCCCCAATTGCGTTTCCGCGTTTAATATCGTTTTTAAATTATTTTGGGATTAAAACCTGACAAGACTTTTTCCACCATAATTGGATTAGATATGCGTTGGTGTTTTTGGCCAGTCCACGGCCATTTTTGAGTTTCTTGGGTGTAGAGTTTCCTCGGTCCGCTCTCCAGATAGAGGTTCACCAGATCGTGTTCGAGTTCTGCAACCACCGAGTACGGCGGTGAGTCGTCTGCTTTATTTTCCTGAAAAATTACAGGACCATAACGTTCAATAGAAAAAAAAAAGAATTACGCATATCTATCGTTCGAATCGTGATTTATGGTCTTGAGTTCATACAAAAATTCCATAGAAAAGGCATTTTCAGTTTTTCCCGAATTTTTCAATTTTTTGGGCAACTTTTCCGATTTTTCTTTCGTTAAAAACCCTGTTTGTAGTCGATGAATCAACGTGGAGTAATTTTAATTTAAATAGTCAATCTCCACAAACTTGAATAAAATTCAATTACAATAGGAACATGTTTCGGGAAAAAACTACTCCCATCTTCAGCCTTAATTTTACAAGAGATTAATGATACAATTGATGAATTACAGAGGGGTTACCTTAAAGAATTTTTAAATTATGACTTATTTTGAAAGATTATTAAATTTGACGTTTTGAAAAGGTTACTTGATTTTAAAAATGTATTATGAATCTAAAAAAAAATGCCAAATCGGTCCAGCCCTTGTCATGTGATGAGCTTAGCAACGAACAGCATTTTCTTATTATTATACAGGGTGTGACAGATATAGGTATTAAAATTTTAATCGGTAATACTCATCATCTGATCATGATAATAATCTACAGGGTGATCTTAAAGTTCCGCACGAAATTCATAATTTAGTTATGTAATGTTTTTGCGAAAAACACCCGAACAGGTCGATTTTTGTTTTCAAATTGCCATCTTTTGACTTAAAAAATTTGATGATGACGTCATCCGTTTTACACCGTCATCATTTTTTTAAATGGCAACCCCAAACTTTTTTTGTGTTTTAGATACACTTTTCAATTCTCTGCTCAACAAGAGTAAAAAAGTGATACCTTGCATAACTTTTTTTTTTGTGAAAAAATTACTTCAAAAAATAAAATTTTTATTCCTTGAAAAAATACTATTTCACTACGAATGCTAATTTACATATAAATTTAATTTTTTTTACAAATAAAATCAATTTTTGTAATTTAGGGAATTTTGTTAAATTTTTATTTTTCTGTACCTGACGTATCTTGACATGACTGGACATAACCTCAAAATCACACTGCCATTTCATTTAGTGCAGGCTTCCGTGTGTTTGCTTTCCAAATATATTATTTTTCAATTTTTTTCAAGAAATAAAATTTTTATTTTTCATCTATAACGATAATTTTTTCAGTTATAATATAATAAGAGTTGAGATTTCGTCGGAAAAATTTACCGATTGTTACGAGAGTACGTAACTTTCGTGGATCACTGAAATTGGTGCCTCACGCTACGCGTTGGACAACTTAAGAAACATACTGCAAGAAGGTCATATTTTCCTGTATGTGAAACTCGAAATGTGGACAGTATTTCATATTTTAAGTTTGGACAACAAAACAGCGCCATCGTTCATCGAATTATCAGAAAAAAGTCGGAATTGCCAGAAAACAGTCGGATTTTTTCAATTCGTAGTAATTGCTAAAACTTTAAATATTATCAACATTTCGAGATTTCGACTTTTTGGAGTATGTTCCTTTAAGAGATCCAGTGCGTAACGCGAGGCACCATATTCAATGATTCTCGGAAAAACAAATTTTCATAGACGGTAACTCTCGTGGATCACTGAAATTGGTGCCTCACGCTACGCGCTCGACCACTTAAAGAAACATACTCCAAGGTCATATTTCCCTGTACGTGAAACTCGAAATGTAGACAGTATTTCATATTTTAAGTTGGGACAACAAAACAGCTCCATCGTCCATCGGATTGTCATAAAAGAGTCGGAATTGCCAGAAAAAAGTTGGATTTTTTAAATTTGTAGTAATTGCCCAAACTTTAAATATGAAATATTATCCACACTTCGAGATTCACATACAAGGAAGTATGACCTTTTTGGAGTATGTTTCTTTAAGGGGTCGTGCGCGTAGCGCGAGGCACCAATTTCAATGATTCTCGGAAAAACAAATTTTCACAGACGGTAACTCCCGTGGATCACTGAAATTGGTGTCTCACGCTACGCGCTCAACCACTTAAAGAAACATACTCCAAGGTCATATTTCCCTGTACGTGAAACTCGAAATGTGGACAGTGTTTCATCTTTTAAGTTTGGGCAACAAAACAGCACCATCGTCCATCGAATTGTCAGAAAAGAGTCGGAATTGCCAGAAAAAAGTAGGATTTTTTTCAATTCGTAGTAATTGCCCAAACTTTAAATATGAAATATTATCCACATTTGGAGATTCACATACAAGGAAATATGACCTTTTTGGAGTATGTTCCTTTAAGGGGTCGTGCGCGTAGCGCGAGGCACCAATTTCAATGATTCTCGGAAAAAACAAATTTTCATAGACGGTAACTTCCGTGGATCACTGAAATTGGTGCTTCACGCTACGCGCTTGACCACTTAAAGAAACATACTCCAAGAAGGTCATATTTCCCTGTACGTGAAACTCGAAATGTGGACAGTATTTCATATTTTAAGTTTGGACAACAAAACAGCGCCATCGTCCATCGAATTGTAAGAAAAGCGTCGGAATTGCCAGAAAAAAAATCGGATTTTTTGAATTTGTCGTAATTGCCCAAACTTTTAGATATGAAATATTATCCACATTTCGAGATTCACATACAAGGAAATATGACTTTTTGGAGTATGTTTCTTTAAGAGATCCAGCGCGTAGCGCGAGGCACCAATTTCAATGATTCTCGGAAAAATCTAATTTTCATAGACGGTAACTTTCGTGGGTCACTCAAATTGGTGCTTCACGCTACGCGCTCGACCACTTAAAGAAACATACTCCAAGAAGGTCATATTTCCCTGTACGTGAAACTCGAAATGTGGACAGTATTTCATATTTTAAGTTTGGACAACAAAACGGCGCCATCGTCCATCGAATTGTCATAATAAAGTCGGAATTGTCAGAAAAAAGTCGGATTCTTTCAATTCGTAGTAATTGCCCAAACTTTACATATTAAATATTATTCACATTTTGAGATTCACATACAAGGAAATATGACCTTTTTGGAGTATGTTTCTTTAAGGGGTCGTGCGCGTAGCCCGATGCACCAATTTCAATGATTCTCGGAAAAACAAATTTTCATTGACGTTAACTTTCGTGGATTACTGAAATTGGTGCCTTACGCTACGCGCTCGACCACTTAAAAAACGTACTGCAAGAAGGTCATATTTTCCTGTACGTGAAACTCGAAATGTGGACAGTATTTCATATTTTAAGTTTGGACAACAAAACAGCTCCATCGTCCATCGAATTGCCAGAAAAAAGTCGGAATTGCCAGAAAAAGTCGGATTTTTTCAATTCGTAGTAATTGCCCAAACTTTAAATATGAAATGTTATCCACATTTGGAGATTCACATACAAGGAAATATGACCTTTTTGGAGTATGTTCCTTTAAGGGGTCGTGCGCGTAGCGCGAGGCACCAATTTTAATGATTCTCGGAAAAAACAAATTTTCATAGACGGTAACTTCCGTGGATCACTGAAATTGGTGCTTCACGCTACGCGCTTGACCACTTAAAGAAACATACTCCAAGAAGGTCATATTTCCCTGTTCGTGAAACTCGAAATGTGGACAGTATTTCATATTTTAAGTTTGGACAACAAAACAGCGCCATCGTCCATCGAATTGTAAGAAAAGCGTCGGAATTGCCAGAAAAAAAATCGGATTTTTTGAATTTGTCGTAATTGCCCAAACTTTTAGATATGAAATATTATCCACATTTCGAGATTCACATACAAGGAAATATGACTTTTTGGAGTATGTTTCTTTAAGAGATCCAGCGCGTAGCGCGAGGCACCAATTTCAATGATTCTCGGAAAAATCTAATTTTCATAGACGGTAACTTTCGTGGGTCACTCAAATTGGTGCTTCACGCTACGCGCTCGACCACTTAAAGAAACATACTCCAAGAAGGTCATATTTCCCTGTACGTGAAACTCGAAATGTGGACAGTATTTCATATTTTAAGTTTGGACAACAAAACGGCGCCATCGTCCATCGAATTGTCATAATAAAGTCGGAATTGTCAGAAAAAAGTCGGATTCTTTCAATTCGTAGTAATTGCCCAAACTTTACATATTAAATATTATTCACATTTTGAGATTCACATACAAGGAAATATGACCTTTTTGGAGTATGTTTCTTTAAGGGGTCGTGCGCGTAGCCCGATGCACCAATTTCAATGATTCTCGGAAAAACAAATTTTCATTGACGTTAACTTTCGTGGATTACTGAAATTGGTGCCTTACGCTACGCGCTCGACCACTTAAAAAACGTACTGCAAGAAGGTCATATTTTCCTGTACGTGAAACTCGAAATGTGGACAGTATTTCATATTTTAAGTTTGGACAACAAAACAGCTCCATCGTCCATCGAATTGCCAGAAAAAAGTCGGAATTGCCAGAAAAAGTCGGATTTTTTCAATTCGTAGTAATTGCCCAAACTTTAAATATGAAATGTTATCCACATTTGGAGATTCACATACAAGGAAATATGACCTTTTTGGAGTATGTTCCTTTAAGGGGTCGTGCGCGTAGCGCGAGGCACCAATTTTAATGATTCTCGGAAAAAACAAATTTTCATAGACGGTAACTTCCGTGGATCACTGAAATTGGTGCTTCACGCTACGCGCTTGACCACTTAAAGAAACATACTCCAAGAAGGTCATATTTCCCTGTTCGTGAAACTCGAAATGTGGACAGTATTTCATATTTTAAGTTTGGACAACAAAACAGCGCCATCGTCCATCGAATTGTAAGAAAAGCGTCGGAATTGCCAGAAAAAAAATCGGATTTTTTGAATTTGTCGTAATTGCCCAAACTTTTAGATATGAAATATTATCCACATTTCGAGATTCACATACAAGGAAATATGACTTTTTGGAGTATGTTTCTTTAAGAGATCCAGCGCGTAGCGCGAGGCACCAATTTCAATGATTCTCGGAAAAAACTAATTTTCATAGGCGGTAACTTTCGTGGGTCACTGAAATTGATGCCTCGCGCTCGACCCCTTAAAGAAACATACTCCAAGGAGGTCGTATTTCCCTGAACGTGAAACTCGAAATGTGGACTGTATTTCATATTTTAAGTTTGTACAACAAAACAGCGCTATCGTCCATCGAATTGTAAGAAATGCTTCGGAATTGCCAGAAAAAAAATCGGATTTTTTGAATTTGCCGTAATTGCCCAAACTTTTAAATATGAAATATTATCCACATTTCGAGATTCACATACAAGGAAATGTGACCTTTTTGGAGTATGTTTCTTTAAGGGGTTGTGCGCGTAGCGCGAGGCACCAATTTCGATGATTCTCGGAAAAATCTAATTTTCATAGACGGTAACTTTCGTGGGTCACTGAAATTGGTGCTTCACGCTACGCGCTCGACCACTTAAAGAAACATACTCCAAGAAGGTCATATTTCCCTGTACGTGAAACTCGAAATGTGGACAGTATTTCATATTTTAAGTTTGGACAACAAAACAGCTCCATCGTCCATCGAATTGCCAGAAAAAAGTCGGAATTGCCAGAAAAAGTCGGATTTTTTCAATTCGTAGTAATTGCCCAAACTTTAAATATGAAATGTTATCCACATTCAGCTCCATCGTCCATCGAATTGTCAGAAAAGAGTTGGAATTGCCAGAAAAAAGTCGGATTGTTTCAATTCGTAGCAATTTCGCAAACTTTAAATATTTAATATTATCAACATTTCGAGATTCACATACAAGGAAATATGACCTTTTTGGAGTATGTTTCTTTACGGGGTCGTGCGCTTAGCGCGAGGCACCAATTTCAATGATTCACTGAAATTGGTGCCTCACGCTACGCGCCCGACCCCTTAAAGAAACAACTCCAAGGAGGTCTTATTTCCCTGAACGTGAAACTCGAAATGTGGACAGTATTTCATATTTTAAATTGAGGCAACAAAACAGTTCCATCGTCCATCGAATTGTCAGAAAAGAGTCGGAATTGCCATAAAAAAAAGTCGGATTTTTTTAATTCGTACTAATTGCCCAAAGTTTAAATATGAAATATTAATCCACGGAAAAACTAATTTTCAATGACGGTAACTCCCGTGCATCACTGAAATTAGTGCCTCGCGCTACTCGCTCGATCCTTAAAGAAACATAATCCAAGAAGGTCATATTTCTATGTACGTGAAACTTGAAATGTGGACAGTATTTCATATTTTAACTTTGGGCAACAAAACAGCGCCATCGTCCTACCTCTGTCGCAATTGCCGGAAAAAAGTCAGAATTGCCAGAAAAAGTCGGAATTGCCAGAAAAAGTTGGAATTGCCAGAAAAATTTCAGCATTGCCAGAAAAAAATCGTTGTTAGTTATTTTTCCATACCGTTCAGCGCCTTCGTAATTTTGACCAGGACCCATTCATAATTTACAAAGATAAATCCTCGGGCTGTAAAAATTGGATTTTTTGTACGTGATAGGAATACAATTAATTGTTGTTGCTTTTTGAAAATTTCGGGTACTGGCGGTCTTTTTGCAAAACACAATGCACAACATTAATGGAAATCAGGCATACGAGAAAAAGCCGCCATTTGTATGATTTAAAAAACGAAAATACAATAACACGTCCGGTTGAGATGCTCCGAGAAACTGATTAATTATTGTGACAACAGGTAACTGCACCCGAGTATGCAAAAAAATTTTAAGCTTGATAAGGATGCTGATTTTCCCGGACATAAACAATTGATTCTCAGTAGGTCAAATTGAAATAAATATCCATATCCATCCATATCTCGAATTTGTAGGGGGGAAAATGTTTAAAAATATGAGTTTTCGGAAAAATAGTAGATAGATTTTGTTGTTCTTGTCAAATTCTGTTACTGGTTACAATTTTGATACCCATTTCTGTTACACTGCATAGATTTAGGCCGGAATAGGTTTTTTCAGATTTTTCTCCAATCATCCCGATTTTATTTTTTATTAATTTTTTTTTCAAATCGTAAACATTCTATTGATTATGTATGTATTTGCATCCCGCAAACTTTTCCAGAACCATAACAAAGAAAACATAGAAGAACTACGTATATCCATGGTAGGAATCGTGAGTTATAGTCTTGAGTTCATACCAAAATCCCATAGAAAAAAGCACTAGTTTTTCCGGAATTTTCCAATTTCCCGGTGGATTTTCCAAAAAATTTATTTCATACAAACCTCGTTCTGACAATTACGAACAAAACAAAAAAATAGCCAAATCTATATAGCCGTTCTCAAGTGATGCTCTTTCATACATCTGGCAATTGATTTTTATTAAATTTATATAGACAAACCAAATTCATTTATATTTTTGTTCCGATCAAACTTTAAATTTAAAATCAATTACGGAGTTCTAAGAGTTTTGAGGCGGAAATTATTCCATTCATGTCGAAAAAACTATAATCTACTCAGAGGCGTAAGTAGCCGAGGTGATCTGCTTGAGGAGACATCGTATTGCTGTTTTTATTTACAATTATCCGAAATTTATTAATTAAATCTCATTAACAGAACTATTTCCACGTTATTAATTTCAGTAGTTGTATATCTCTGCGAGGTTGCAGAAACAATTACGTGATTGTCTGTATTACCAATCACTACATTTGATAAGGTCGTCTAAATGTAAATTCTGAAAGAAACGATCGTTTTCTTCGTTTGACTGCACTCCGGACAATTTCTGTACAAACAATTATAAATTACCTTAGAGAAGAGAATATCCGTATTAAAGTTCCGGCTCCTGCCTCACTTCTCACCAGGGAACATCGAGTTTCCAATTCCGATTCGGAATAGAATATAAAAAATAATCGTGATAAAACATAATGTCAAAAAATTGGTCACAAATTGTCGTGCCGCGATTACATATGTATTTATATCGTATCGGGGGTTCAGAATTCCCTTATATAAATAGTTGTGAACTCTTTTAGGAACAAACCTATCCCACTACTACTAATAATGATTTTACAGTACAATCCGGGAAACCTGGATAAAAGCCAAATATGTCGATAAAAAATTCGTCAAGGACCTTCCCCATTTCGATTCGCAACAACGAACATCACGAGCGAGCCTTATGGAAGTTCGAAAGTGGAGCGTTAGAAAAATTCGACGAAGACCGCGAAGTTGTGACAACTCGAAGAAACGCAACAAGGCCCTCTTTAAATCAGACGAGAATGTATCCCGGAAATCCGACAGAATTTCGGAAACTAGCGAAAGCAGCGAGCACTCTACCGAAACAAATACACCAAAGAAAAAGCGGTCCAGTATATTGTTATTCGGCGATCTAGACAAGCAGCCGCTAGATGGCACCATTGACCTGAGCAGTGACCAAGAATCTACCGGCGGTGAGGGCGAAGATACACTGGACGAGGAAGATATTGACAAATTGCACCCAAATATGTTATTGTACAAAGCCGCAGCCGCTCATAATTTGCCGGTTATGTGTGAAGCGCTGGCTTTAGGGGCGGATAAATATTGGATAAATTTGGAGGACAGGGGGCGTAGTCCTATACACCAGGCCGTCTTAAGTGTAAGCGTAAATCCCTTTTGATCCATAAAAATTCCGTTACTGATGATTTTTTTTTTCAAGGGTTCGGTGATGCCATGCGCTTATCTCATCCTCAACGGCGCGAAAATCAACGCACAGGATCAAAATGGCAAAACTCCACTTCATCTGGCAACGCAGGAAGGCCACACTGCCCAAGTTTGTTTACTACTTAAACATCGAGCTGATCAGCATTTAGAAGACGATGAAGGCAAAGTTCCTTTACAAATGGCCGAGCAAAAGGAACATGCCGATATAGTTACTTTGTAAGACTACTTGCTTATGCAACCCAAAGTTATTTTTCGTGAAAACGTGGTGATAAAATCATGAAGTCGCTGTCGGCATTACCATTAAATTCTTGGATTTTTTTGACTCGATCTTTTCTCTAATTTGCGTTTTCTATAATTCCGAGCATATTTACGACGCATATGAGACATATATTTTTTTCTATTTAATATCGATATTTCCTTATATTCCGACGAATATTTTTATTATTTCACTTTGGCTCCTTGTCGTGCTTCTCTCGCTCTTCACAGTGACACTTAAATCAACGTCCTAGCTGAACGCGTTTTCACGCTACACTAACCCCTACAGACATGCTCTACCCGTTGTGGGCTCAACCGTTGTTAACGCATTCGAATCTGGGGGGCTGCATAGTCATTGTTACAACTGGATTACTATACAAAATTTGTTTCAGATTAAGGTTGGGGCGTCTGAACGACGAAATGAAAGAATCCGAACACGGAACAACAGGTGACAGTATGTTCAACGACGTGGTGAGAGATTTTTCACAGCTGGCCTGTTCACACCCAGAGAGGCTGCAAAGGCAAAGAACGGACAACGAATGATTAAGCCTTTTACGGCGGTTTTTCCGCCGTAAACTCTAGTTTTAGGATTATGTTACCTTCTTGTATTTTTTAAACAAAGAATTTGTTCATTCCAATTTTCTATTAATTTTTAAACATAGTGTAAGAATATCATACTTAAAACAATTATAACAAATGCCTTGAAACGTTTATAATTGCCTTAATATGTGATATTAATGTAGCATTTTATATGCTTTTTACTCCTCCAACTAAGTGAAAGCAGCAATGATGCCAAATTTTTTATGTTGTTAGAAAACGCTGCTCAAGCTGGCCATCTGTAAAGTGGTTTAGTCATAACGTCTTTCCATTAATCGTGCTCATTTATTTATAGTTGTTTAGTATTTTAAAAAGTGCCCTCTATTTTGGAGTAGTCAATTTATATATTTTATTGCGCCCATTTAATGACTATACTCGAATTTTCGATGCTACGCCCATTTTATTACACTTGTTATGCAATGTTGACAAAAATACTCATAAGCTTATGGAATCTATGTAATATTATATCAATAAAATGTACAAACATTTATATTTGTATCAATGCACAAATATGGAAAACATGATAACATTGGGTAATGTAATAAACAAATAACTTTTCAATCAATTTGGACCAAATAAAACAGGCTGTACTGCACCGATTTTGATAATTGTTTTTTTTTTTTAATGAAAGACATTGACAAGTTCTATGCGCAGATTACTTTCCATTTTAAAAAATTTCACAGGTTCATTAATTATTTGCAAATCATTTTAAGGGAAAAGCGGTCCATTACAGTCATCGATTTAAATGAGCGTGAATCGTTTTAAGTGAGAAGTTCGACAACTGTAGCTAAATATAGATATCTTAGCCCCACCCCTGAGCAAATGGTCTTGGGAATGGATGGATGGACACGGGGTGATAGTAACTTGATATACCATCGGGGCAAACTCTAAACAAAGGGAGCCGCAATAAATTACCGAAAAATACAGTAATAAATTATCATAAAAAATAATTACTGAAAACTTTACGGGGACTAACCCTAACCCACCCACCAACACCCCTTGAACCAGCCAGAAACTGGCCAATTGAAGGCATATATTATTTAGTTTCTACTAAATTCTATTGTTTAATCAAATGTAGTAGTAATGTCTTCTGTTTCGTATATTCAATGGTCTCCGTTTCTACATTAGCGAACAATTCAGTCAGGAGCATCTTATACCTTATCTTATATCTTATAACATTGTATATAAGGAAATTATTCCGTCTTATTTTTTTTTAATTATTCAGACAATGCAAATTAAAAATTGTAATATGTAATATGGTAACCAGTCTTTATTCAACACTATTTACGTAAGTATCACTCGAATTTCGAGTGACGGGCGATCACTAGTATTTAAAATGACAATTCAAATTGACAGTTTATGTTAATTTTTAGTTTCATTGTGCTAAAAGTAATGTTTTGAAGTGAAAACTTTTTCAGGTGATCTGACGCTTTTTCTGAATAGTGAACGAAATCGAACCGTCAATGACGCTGGCCCCATTTTTCTTTTTAAAGTGAAAATTTCTTTAGGCTACCTTGCGCCTTTCCTGAACTACAGTGAACGAAACTCAACCGTCACGCTGACGCTCGCTGCAGTCGTCAGCGACGTTTACAGTCGCGTGAGAACAGGAAATGAGGCGTTCGACCGTGGACGGGAACTGAGACGTTTGTGTAAAAAAAAATCGGAAACTTTTTTTTCACCATACACATAACACACTTTTAATTCAACACGGTTCCGCAATAGATAAAAAAAATGTGTGATTATGACCACACCATAGAAGTGAAAACATATGATTTTCTAATTTAAAAAAAATACAGGGCCAGTGTTATGGTCTTTATTTACAATACATACATAGGTTCAATATGTACACGGTAACGGGGAGAAGAAGCAGGAATAGGGGACGTTTATAGCTTTATTAACCCGGTCTCTCTCTCCCGATTTTAGGAAACGGTGGCTTGCTGTCTTATTAAATACTCTGTCTCTTTCTCCGTTTAACCCCTGGTTCTTTGGAGATATATAATATGTTGTGAGAAGACTGTGTTGGAGATAGCTTTTTATCGCCAGTTTAGAGTTCTTTAGTTCGGGCTGACGTGGCAACGTCGTACACCTTACACCGAACTTTTCAAAAAGTGAGCGTTATGAAATTTTGCTCTCATGTCCGCAGCAATTACTAATTAAGTATGAGCAATACGTTAAACGTAAATGTGCCACTGTAGAGATGCGCTTCGGTAAAGAGATAATTTCTGCTGACAATTTATGCGTTGAGATATCCCGATTCAAAAGTAATACCATCCAAGAGAGCTGCAACCCGTTCACCGCCAAAGTATGACAAATGCCCTGGAAGCCTAGCCTTTAGCGACCGTTACCGCCCGAGATGGATACGCTAGAGGGCGCTGTCGGAAGTTTCGGTGGGGAGGAGGAACCACGCTTGAACGGGGGGAGTGGGTGTTCTGCTTTCGTTGAAGTGACACCACGTCATTTTTTGTTCAGGAAATTCGCCATTTTGTTAACGCATATTATATCCCCACCGTTGAGCTTCCTTTTGTTGTAAAAGAATTGTACGCGTTCGTTCGACTTCGAAAGGGAGATCCATCTCGCGGAAGTTCCAGTTTTGTTTAGTTCGAGGCAGTTAGGTTTCACCGTCACGTACCTAAGCCAAGTGTGGTGATTGTATTCCTGGAAATAAGGTAACCATTTGCTCTATATTTTTCTTCCGACTCGCCGTCCGGAGAGGCCAGGAAATTGACCGACGTTTATTCCATGTGCATTTCGGAAATCCTTAGGGAAAACCATCTCAAATTTTACCGTTAGCCGCCATTTTGGACGCTAGGACGTCATAAAACTCGCCATCTTGAAAATGGAGTCGTTCCTACTTTGCACCTACATGTCTTGTAAAGAATGCTAGTCTTTGTTTAAAATAATGTTCACAATTGTCCCTGGAAGTATTCCGTGAGCCCCCAATTTCGTATCCGTTGCCTTCAGCCCTTCTTTTCTTGGCAGTAGCATAAATTACCAAGCTGATGAGTCACCGGTATCCCGAATAACTTGCTAAAGTCGTTGTTGTAATTTGTTTTAGTTATTGTTGTCAATTTCAGAAAGTTCCAATGTGTTGTTGACTTCTAGTTACAGGGCTCGCGCGTGCAATTTAAAACAAAGTGCTTCCCTAACTCAAATTAACTAGATTGCCACTCAGAGAAATTTGTTAATAACTACCTGTCTTTCGCTATGAGGCCGACAGCAGCTTGCGGTTGTTACAAAGCTATTTTGGACTCTGTTGACTTGAATTAACCAACTCCGTCAGACCTGAAGACTACAGGTAAAAGCTGGCCAAACGTCACACCTGAATGTCGGGGTTCTGAACGGTGTCTTATTGTTGTTTTGCGGCCCCTTGCGATTTCTTGTCGTCCGCTGTTAATTGACATCTAGCGCTTATTCGACATCGTGGAAGCCAAAGATCGGTTTTTAGTGTAGTTTGTGCATGTTGTAGTGTTGTAGTTATATAGTACCCCGTTCCGTATTGCGCCCGCTGATGTCATCGCATTGTATCCGTGTCAAAATGGCTTCCAAACCAAACGTTGCGTTACGGTATATTTGATTTATTGTGTTGTTTGTTCGTACATGTTTCGAGACAACAGAGTGACCAAATAGTGTTCAGTTCGTGGTCCGCGTTGCAGGCTGCTGTGAGAAGGAGTTAGGTGGACCTGCTTTCGGGGATACCTATGCCCATTTCCCTTGGGTGCATAGGGGCCTAGAAAAAGGGAGTTGCCACGAATTCCTTGAACCTACGAAGTCCAAGTTGCAGTACTGTTTTCGAGTTCCTGACTAATTGCTTACTTCACTAATCTTTAAAATACTAAATAACTAAAAGAATAGTCCCTGAGAGAAGTGCCGTTAACTTGGACTTTGTTGGTACATGCCTCCCAGAAAGATCAACGTAACCATGTCTAGGAAAATTCCGTCATAAACTCATTTCTCTTGGTCCGTTGGATGTGCAAGTTTTGCCCCCACGATCGTAAACTCTCTCTACAATCTGGCGTCACTGACAGACAATTGTCTTGTTCGCTTCGCTTTAGTCTTTCCATTGGATCTACCTGTGGTCCACCACTCTCCGACTTACATGCACCCCACTTTTATAACTCCACGCGTTTCGATACTCTTGTGCTTTCCCTCTCAGATGTTTCATTGTATCAGTCAGTTGTCAATTCCTGTAAACTACAAAAGCTCAAGGGTGGAATGTATTTAGCTGATCTAACCTCACTCATCATGTACCGCAGGATTGTTTAATTGTATTATTGTTTATTATTTTCCTTAAATTGTTACTCTGTTGAAGTCATGTAAACTTGTCCGTTGTTATTTATTATTTTGAAATCATTATTGTTAACATTATGAAATCGCATGTGTACCAACTTACTTCGAAGACACCAGAAATTGTTAACCACAGTACGCAATCACTAAACTCAAGACACTTCAAGTTGTTCAAACTGAATAAACATTTAAAACCATAATTTTTGTGTTATCAATTTGCGCTCCACTCCTGATTAGCTCTCGCCATGTATCCAAAGAATTTGGGGTTTGTTTTGTTGGGTAAGTTTGAATGTCCCGCCATTGCTTGTCTTGTAAAAAAATCACACAACGTAGGGTTCTGCTTGTCCTTCCATTGTCTGACGATCATTGGCCAACCTTTTCAAGTTCGCGGTTTGTTTCAAATTTTCAAATTTGACGTTTGGTGACGTCATTGACATTTCATTTCATGTTCAAATTCAAAATGTGGCGGTAATGTAAAAAGGGGGGTTATCACAGCGTAAAGAAACTGAGTAATCAATAATCAATTTTTTGAAAATTAAAAATGAAAATTGCTAAATATTAAGAGTTCGGAGAAAATCACACTGATGGCTTTATCACTATGAACAGTATATTATTTGACAAAATAAATATAATGCTGAAAGAATTACTTAGCCATCTCAAACCATTGCGGAGTTATATGACGGTAAAATTGACAATTCTACAAAAAAAATCTATCGGAATTGTCTCGGAACGGGACTAACAATATTTACAACTACATATTGACACAATCAGTGGAAATGCAAAAAAAAGCAGCAAGATAGTTTACAACAAAAGGCAGAATGAACTACAAAACCAAAAAAAAATATTGTGTGTGGAGTCCACGCACGACAGAAGTGCAACTTTTGGAATTTACTCTTTAAGAATGGATTTTCATTTTTAATGCCCGATACGACAAATTTTGGGGATCATCCTTTACCAAGGGGGCCTCCATGTACAAAGGGGCCCCCCCTTAGGGCAGATAGATGCCATCCAGATCCGTGCCACCGTCATCCTTGCAAATAGGAAAGTATCTCCTACTTTTATTGGGATTCCGGAGTTTGAAAATATTAAAAGTCTCCTCGGATTAGACCTTATACGCTCGGCCGATATTGTCTTGGATAAAACCAATAATCGGTGATGAACCTGACCAACGCTTTTCATTTTTATCCGTTTCAAATGTGACCATCAAGATCGCCGTCCAATCGATCGATATTACGCTACGTTCAGAGAAGGGCGCTACTCTTCTGCAGTCCGAAAGACAACAACTCGTTGAGCTTATAGAGAAGAGCTTGGATGGTTCTGAAAAGAAAATGATCCAATCGCTGTTCCACCATCCATGCTCAACATAATGAGATGGCCCTGAAGTTGACCGGCGATTGTTCCATACTAGAAACTCCTAGATAACAAGCTTTTCGGTTTTTATTGTTGTCCGGCCACCTTTTGTCAGCGTCACTAATAAAATGGACGCCAGGGGGAAAAAACTTTGTTGTTAGGTTTTGTTTAAATAATGTCCACTACGGCTATTCAAAACTGGATAAATCATTGAATAACTAACTACCTGTGTTTCGTTATAAGGCTGATAGCAGCTTGCGGTAATTTAAAAGCCATTTTGTCTCTGTTGACTTGAAGTAAGCAACACTGAGTAAGAACTGAAGACTAAAGGGCAAAAAACGGCAAAGCGCCACGCCGAATGTTGGGGTTCTGAAAAGTGTTTTTTTTTATGTTGTTTTGTGCCCCCTTGCGATTTCCGATCTCGTCGTTCCCTTGTAACTGACATCTATTTTCGACACCGGGAAGCCAAATTTCGGTATTTAGGGTTTTTGTTTGTGCATGTTGGTAGTTTCGTTGCGCTTCGCCGCGTTTTGCGTCCGCTAGGTGTCATCTCGGCGCGCTCGTTTCAAAATGGTTTCTAAGGAAAACATTGCGTTACTGTATATTATATTATTTTATTGTTTGACCATACATGTTTCGAGGCAACAGATAGACCAAATAGTATTCAGTTCGTGCAGGCTGCTAATTGGGGGAGTTATGTGGCCCTACTTCGGCTAACTCTTGGGCTGCGGGGTACCCAGAAAATTGAGTTGCTATTAACTCCTGAGCCTACTAGGATGTAGTTGCAGTACTGTTTTCGGGCTACTAACAAATTGCTTGCTTCACAAATATTTAAAATACTTAACAACCAAAAGAATAGTCCTCGAGATAGGTTCTGCTAAGTAACTTGGTATGGGATAAGCCTTCAAGAAAGGCAGGAAACTAAGTATGACTAGGACTATTCAGTAGCAAACTCATTTCTTCTGGTCCGTTTGGATGTACATGCTTTTCCCCATGATGGTAAACTCTCTATAATCTTGCCTCACTTACAGACAGTTGGCTTGTTAACTTCACTTGTCTTTCCATTTGATCTACATGTTGTCCATCACTCTTCAACTCAGAAGTATCCAACTTAATGAATTCCACGCGGTACAATATTCTTGTTTTTCCCTCTCAGTTGCGAATATGTACGCTTTGGGCGTAGATATTACCTTGTATCTGTCTGTTGTAGTTTCCTGTAAATTGCAAAAGGTCATGGTGGAATAAAATTAGCTGGCTTAACCTCACTCATCATGTACACCAGAATTGTTAAATTGTATTACTGTTTTACTATTTTTCTGAAGAACTAAATTGTTGATTGTTGAAATCCTTGGAAATTGTCAGTTGTAATTTATTACTCGAATCATTATTGTTAAAATCATCAAATTTGCATCACTAACTTAATACGACAAGTATCCGGCAAGTTGCTCTGGAGTTAGCAACACCCATGAGGTTGGCAACGCAATGAACTTGTCGGGGTTAAAACGTCGGTTGGCATTCCTGCTAGGTGGTGGAAGAAGGACCGGCGGCCATTACACACAGGCATTCTATTTTTAACGTTAGTTAGAAGCATCAAGTCATAACTAACGCTTAATTCATTGTTTTTATCTGATTTTATTCCACTATGAGTTCTCCTGTTTTTCAAGTTGAGTGTGCTCAATGTTTTGTCATACTCAACATAATGAGGTGGCCCTAAAATTGACCGGCGGTTGTTCCACGTGCATACCAGAAACTCCTAGATAAAAGACAGTTCATATTTTACCGTTATTCCGCCATTTTGTCTGTGGACGTCATAAAACTCGACATGTTGAAAATGGAGTGGTCCCGCCTTTGCATCTATCTGTATTGTTAAGAATTCTAGCTTTTGTTTAAACTAATATTCACTATTGCTACTCGAAGTATTCCGTGAACCCAGGAAATTCGTATTAGTGGCATTCAGCCCTCTTTTCTCTGCAGTAGCATAAAGTACCAAACTTATGAGCCACAGGCGCCGCGAGTAACTTGCTAAGGCCGTTGTTGTAATTTGTTTTTAGATATTGTTGTCAATTTCAGAAAGTTGACTTCTAGTTACAGGGCCCGCGCGTTCAATTCGAAACAAAGTGGTTCCCTAACTTAACATAACTAGATTGCCACTCAGATAAATTCTTTAATAACTACGTGTCTTTCGGTATGAGGCCGACAACAGCTTGTCGTCGTTGCAAAGCTATTTTGTCTCTGTTGACTTGAATTATCGTTGTTTTGCGCCCCCTTGCGATTTCTCGTCATTCGCTTGTAACTGACATCCAGCGATATTCGACACCGTGGAAGCCAAAGGTCGGTTTTTAGTGTAGTTGTTACGTACCAAAAATTGGTTTGGTACCTCTCCAAATCTAGCTCTATGGAGATGGGCTGGGTCTAGTTTTTTTTTTTTACTTAAATGGACGCCACTAGTTTTTACAGCAGGAGAGGATGGTTACGAAATTAAACTTTAGTTGAAAAACTGGAAAACTTTAATAAAACTTTGAATTTAAATCAACATAAATTAGTAATTATAAATTAAAGAAATTAAAGAAATTAAATGGAATAGTCAGTCAAGTTTCATTCATCAGCAAAATTCAGTTACACAAAACACTTAAAGGAAATAAGAAGTTACTCATAAAGCTAATCTTTTAAATTAATATACCGAATTGAATGTAATTACGTCGGTTTATAGCTATAAGTCGAGGTAAGTATAGTGTAACCCACTTGGGTGTCCGACAACAACGATTCGACGATTTAATTAGTTTTACGTCACACGATAGAGACGATAGACTTGAACTAAGTTGTGACTTTAAATTATGAATTTAAATGATTATTATTTTAAATTATTGCTTGGTCAATGACCACAAAAAAAACGACATAAGAACCGAGAACCAGAAATGACGAGAAAAATGTATTATCTGATACCCTCTCGCTCGATGACGTAGTTCCACTTAGGTGGTGAAATTTTTTAGGGTTCACCCCCGAGCTAGTACCCTCCAATGAGGGACGACTTCCAAAGAGAACGAAATGTGGACGCACCACGTGCACGACTTGTTCAGTGGTTTTAATCCCCGCAGGTTGAAAATGATTCCGTCTTTTTGCGATTATTTTCAACGGGACGAGAGTCCCACTCACGTTTCATCAACCACCGAACAATATAATGTCTCTTTTTGACCGACACGCCGGCCGGAAGAAGGCCTCTCCAAGAACCTGCGTACAAGCGAAACAGTACGATTGACGTACCGTGCTTTTCCAGCACTGACAGGTGTGAGGTTATGTATATGTAAACAAGAGCAATTCTTCATTATTTCCCGACGAGACGCAAAGAAATTTTAAGTGTTGGTATTACCCAGTCGAGGTTCCAGTACTTTAGCGCCTTGGCGTTTTAGGCAGTGGGAAAAGTGTTGCATACTTCCAGAACGAAAGATCGAACCAGACAACACCACCACAGCGAAGAATGGAGAAGAAAGACGATACATGGAGAGTAACATTCCGTCATGTCGAGCACAATTACGGTTTACAGTAGAAATTAGTTCGAGCGAGAATAATGGTAAAATGCTCTAAGATGCCCCAAACAGCAACCCTTCACAGCGAAGTGATATAAGATCCAACCGAAAAAAAGTAACGATATATGTAAGGTTAATGAAAAGATAAAATTATCTTCACATAGTTTGTTTGTGCATGTTGGTAGTTTTTTTTGCTGCGCCCCGTTACGTGTTGCGCCCGCTGATGTCCTCTCATTGCGATCGTTTCAAAATGGATTCCAAATCAAACGTTATTTTTTTTTTTTTTGCGTATTGACCAGAAGGAGCTCCCCGTGATTCCGACCTTCACGGGGTTCCTTGCTGGTCAGGTCCTATTCGTACATCATAGCCACTCCTCAAAACCATGAGGTAAGTAGCTATGAATCCCGTGAATCATGTGCCCTGAGCAGACGCAACGACCCCAAGATGACCGCTTTCTGCATTCCAGCCGCAAGGGTCTCTGCCGGTTTACGGCAGGCAGGAATGATTTTCAGATTGGACACGAGCGAGTCCTTGATGCCTCCCATGCACCCAATTACCAAAACGACGAGCTTCACTGAGTAACTTGAGTACAGCCTCCTAAGTTCAAAGAGCAGGTCTTGATATTTTGTCCGCTTTTCCTCCTCCTTGACGCAGATGTTATTTTCAGCAGGAGCCGAAAATTCAATAACAAACATCTGCTTGGAGGAGTGGTCCAATAGAACCACGTCAGGCTTGTTCGCTGTTATCTGCCTGACGGTGGAGAACGAGAAGCTCCAATAGATTCGGCACCTTTCGTTCTCCACAACGGACTCAATATCGTTCGGGACATAAGGCAGCACTGGTGTCTGGTCTATCGCATAATGGTGTCTTAAATGAAAGTATAACACTCTCAACGCCGCATTGTGGCGATGGATATAGGCCGAAGCTGCATACACCGGGCATGCCGCCAATATATGCATTGCTGTTTCAGGGGCCCTGTGGCAGGCCCTACAGCTCACATTCGGCACCTCTATACCCATCACGCGGCTGCGATAGACCAATGTGTTAATTACACCATCTTGCGTAGCGCAAATGAATCCCTCAGTCTCAGACTTCAGTCCACTTGATCTCAGAAAGGCAAATGTATGCCTTTTGGATAAGCCAAGGTTTTCAATGTTCTTGAAGAAAACACTATGCATTGACTTATCCATATGCCTTCTCATGAGCATATCTTGCTCAGAGATTCTGACGTGGGCTGTAAGACGGAGCAAATTGAGCTCGGTAATAGAATGTGGCCGAGCTCGCTCAACGTCAAAGTCAAGACCGAGTTCATCTGCTGCTCTTTGTGCCGCCCTAAACAAAAATGCCCCGACTCCCCGCCTCTCGTGATCCCTGACAAGAAGCAACAAGGGATCCGAACTTTGGATGATCTTACAGGCTATACCCAAGATTACCCTGTTATGAAGACACTCCAAACTCAAAAGTCCTCGGCCTCCCTGGTTTCGTGGAAGATATAACCTCGGAACGCGGAACGGACGATTTTGGATGCAAACTGCGCTGTAGATGCATCATTTTTCGAGTATCCCGATCAATCTGCTTCAACTCATCCACTAACCATTTAACTGCTCCAAATGAATAGAGCAGGATCGGAACGGCAAGCATATTTGTGGCAAAAATCTTGTTCTTCCCCGAAAGCTCTGACGACCAGATTCGTCGGAGTAGATTTTTGTACTTGCCGCAGAGAGACTTTTTTACCTGGTGTGACGCTTGGATGTGGCACTGCTCCACACCCAAGTACTTGTAAGTCTCTCCGGCGTTCAGATGTCTCAGAACGCTTCCGTCAATGAGTTGAGCATCTTCATCGAAATACTCGCATCGTCCTCTTTTGAGATGAACCTGAGCACATTTGTCCCAACCGAACTCCATGCCAATAGCATCTGTGTACTCCTGCACTATGCGCAATGACTGCGTCAGTTCTTGCTTTCCGAAAGCATATATTTTTAAATCATCCATGTAAAACAAGTGCGTGATCTTATGCTTCCGGTTACCGGGTGTACCACAGCTATAACCCTTTGCACCGCGCAAGGCTACGGACAGCGGCAACAGTGAGATGCAAAACAGAAGAGGACTCAAGGAATCTCCCTGGAATACTCCTCTTCTGAATGATATCAACTCTGTCTGAACTCGGTCCCGTCGGGATGTTATCGAGAACCGAGTCTTCCAGAGTGACATCAGTTGTTTGATGCATCTCACCAGTGTATCGGGTATCGCAAGACATTCGAGCAAGTGAATAATCAGCTCGTGAGATGTTGTGTCGAATGCCTTACGATAATCGATCCAAGCCATAGATAGGTTGCGCTTATATTGGACGGCATCCTGCGTGACGCACCTATCGATCAGCAGGTTTTCCTTGCAACCGTCCACGCCCCTTTTACAGCCTCGCTGTTCGAAAATTTTCGAATACACCGGGTTAATGGCGTGGAATATTCGGTAGTACAGGAGTCTGGTGAAAATCTTGTAGCACGCATTTAGGCAAGTTATTGGCCGGTAGTTCTGAGGCTGAGACAAATCACCCGTTTTAGGTAGTAAAACGGTTCGCCCCTCGACAACCCACTCCGGAATGGGCCGCTCACCATTAAGCCAGGAATTAAATACCTTGGCCAGACGCTTGTGCGTGCTTCGGAATTTCTTCCACCAAAAGGTATTAATTCCGTCCGGGCCTGGTGCGGCAAAATTTTTGATTCCCTTAAGGGTCTCGCCAATTTCTTCCGGGGTTATCGGATTGCACACCACTGGTCTTAATTGAGATCTTCTTACGAAGTTCTCAAATTGTGCAAGGGCTGGAGTGTCTTCACGCAACGGTTTCGATCCCTCGTATATTTCCCTCCAGAAGACTTCGACCTCCTGCACCGCCGGCAATTTCTCTGGGATAGAGTTTGCCCGCTGGAAGAGCCTCGAAGGATTTGTCTTGAACTTGTTGTTCTCGACCAACCTTCGCCTACTCCTTACCAGGGACTTTCTTGCAGCCACAAGACTGCGAACTCTATCCATGCAGTGCTGCTTCTCAACAGCAAGCACCGCTGCATTCAGTGTATGATGGGTCCGGCGAAAAAGACGCGCGATGCGCCGGATTTTTGGTGTGAAGGGTTTCATCTTTTTGATGAATTCCATCACACACTGAATTCGAGAAATATCCTGCCTAGCGGTTTCTATCTTCTTGTCTATCTTTTCAAGGCGACATTCGAATTTCCTCTCAGCCTCAGTGCTCTCACCACGTGGGGCCGAAGAAGAAAGCCTCGTCGCCTCTCGATAGACCATTTCGTTCAGGAGCAGGATGTCTGGATCCTCAGGGAGGTTCCTATCGAGTGATTCGTCCGCTGCAACTACATCGCTGGCTTTGGGTGGTGGAATTTTGTGGAGAGACTTTCTGTTCGGAGGCATCTCCAAAATTACCGGAACAGCGTGGCGGATCTCCGGCTCGTCCGGCTGTACCTCCACCAACTGCTCCGGTGCTCTCTCGTATTGAATGCGACGAAGATAGGCCACATAGTCGCGGAGTTTTTGTGGCGCGAAAAAGTGATGCTCCGGGTGTTTCTCACCCCACAGAGCATGCATCCTTGCCATGTAACCCCTTCGCCGCGGCTCGCTCGTCTCGTAGCAGTCGAGCAGGTCATTCCTTAGAGTGTTGGTCCACTCAAAGCGTCCATGGGCATTGCCAGAGTCGTCAACGGGTGATTCGTTTTCCGAGACCCCACCACCTTCACCTTGGTCCCTATCCGACTGGGACCGGTCGTGGGGGTCTTTCCCTGTTGGGGTAGTAACAACAGTTTAGGGCTCCAATTGGTTGTTAGCCAAAAGGAACCCCGGCCGGTACTGGGGTCAAGATGGCTTGACCTCCCAGGTGCGCCAAGAGCTACCGGTCCGATTTGCACCTTCAGCTCGGCAAGGTGGTGGCGCTACTCACCAAGACCAAAGATGTTATGTGGCCTGCCTGCCTTTAAACGTTATTATTATTATTATTATTATTATTATTAATTTCATTGACTAACAGGTATAAACTCAATTATAAGTCAACCAATATTGCAGCTGCTATGCATAGAAGTGGCTATAATACTACCACTCCCCACATCTGTGGAAGTAGCTACAGTATTAACATAGACAAAATAAATTTAACATAGATACGTCAGTAGGGAGTTAAGTTGAATACGAGTGGCCGAAAAAATGTCAAGGTCATTTTCAGCATTAGCCAAATTCTTACACATTTGATAAATGGGAGACATTTGTAGAACATTTGTTTTTGCAGCAGGTAAATGAAACGTTTCATAATTTCGACAATTAAAGGAAGGAACTTTAAGAAAACACTTAGATAACAGATACTGACAGTCAACTGTCGAGTTAACAATATCTGAAAGAAATTTTATACTTCTGTAATGCCGTCTGCTGACTAAGGAATGAAGTTGAACATGCTCCAAGAGAGTCTCATGTAGGGTGCCACGTGGGGGATATTCGCCCGTTTCAAAAAATACTAAAAATTTGGCAAAGCGTCTTTGAATTTTCTCCAGGGCCCAAACATGATTGTTGTATATAGGCGACCAAACAATGTTAGCGTACTCTAACTTAGATCGAACATAAGCCTTGTAGAGCGACATAAATGCACGAGTGTTATGAAACAGTTTTCTGTTGCGAAGTATAAACCCTAGAGACTTATAAGCCGAAGAAGTAACATAGTCAATATGATTCCGGAAGGTGAGTCTGCTGTCAAATACAACACCAAGGTCTTTGAATTCTTCCGTACGCGATAACTTTTCACCACCAATGGAGTAATCACAAATAAAATTTGTCAGTTTTCTAGAAAAAGTCATAGCATAACATTTTTTTTAATTCAAAATCTGACTATTATCAGTGGACCATTTATGAACTATGTCTAAATTACGCTGCAGCTTACTAGAATCAGCAGGAGAGTTAATCTCATAATAGATCTTTAGGTCATCAGCGTACAACTGAAAGCCTACATCTAATAGCAAAGTTAAGTCATTGATAAAAACCGCAAAAAATAAGGGACCTAACACTGAACCCTGAGGCACTCCAGAAGGTTGCCAAAAATCATCCGACCTAAAACCTCTATATTCAACAAAGTGAGACCTTTCATGGAGATAAGATTGAAGAAGTAAAATTAAATTATCTGACAAGCCAAAATTATTTAGTTTACTTAGTAATATTCTATGGTCAACGCGGTCAAAGGCTTTCGAGAAGTCCATGAATATGACATCCACCTGCTTACTATTATCTAAACTTTCACACAAAAATTGGGTTGTGGAAGCCAAGTTCGTGACCGTAGATCTTCTAGCCATAAAGCCATGCTGTTTCATCGAGATGTTGGAAGAAATGTGAGTGTAAATTCTATTAAACAATACAAATTCAAGGACTTTAGCAAAATTGTTAATGATAGCTATTGGTCTATAATTAGTCAGATCAGACCTATTTCCACTCTTAAACACAGGACAGAGCCGCGACAATTTCCATTCAGATGGAAAGATAGAAGTTTTAATAATCATATTAAAAATTATCTGCAGTGGAAAGGAGAGAACTGACTTACAGTCACGGATAACAATGGATGGAACACAGTCAGGTCCAGCTATTAAAGTGTTTTTTAGCTTCAGAATCGCTGTCAAAATCTCATCTTCAGTTATATTATTTAAGTATAAAGTATTTTGATGGTAGCACTGAACTACATCATAGTTTGAAATTACAGAGGCAAAAGAGCTTGAAAAATAATTAGCAAAGTTATCAACAATAGCTTGTGGGTCGCTCATCGTTGTACCATTGTATTCCATGACCTGTGGGATTGAGGTAGTTTTTTTAATAGAATTTAAGTAACCCCAGAAATCTTTAGGATTAAGTGTTATGTTCATGTTCATATTTTTTAGGTAGAGCTCATAACCTCTGTTAACTGCTGACTTGGTTTCAGCTCTAAGTGCCTTAAAGCTGTTGTAATGTTCAAGATTGCCAGATTTTTTGTATTTTTTCCATGCTTTAAATTTCTGCGTGGTGAGTTTAATAATTTCTTTGTTGTACCAGACAGGATATTTGCCCAACGAATGTCGCTTCTTAGGGACACATTGATCAAAAATACTGTATAGTTTATCATAAAATAAATCAAGTACCATGTTAATATCTGATAGATTATCGAGACAGTTCCAGTCAACACAAGATATCTCATGATACAAACGACAGAAATCCCCTTTCCTAAAGTTATACTCCTGACGATGAAGCACTGGAAAACTATCCTTACAATGGAAAAAGTTAGTTGTAATTTCAATAGGAGGATGATATTTGTCTGTAGGGACAAGAGGATCAGTTGCTGGAACAATTGTGCAGTTATTGTTACAGAGTACTAAATCAAGCAGTCGACCAGCATCATTGGTTACATTGTTATATTGTGATAAGTTGAAGAAGTTTGTAAACGAGGTGAAAGATTTAAAGACACAGGAGTTTGGGTTGTTCTGTTGCGTCCATTTGCTAAATTCCGAAATATTAAAGTCACCTAGAATTAACAAATTGGAATCATAAAAATGATCGATAGACATTAAAGTATTAAATAAAGTGGAGTAAGAGTCTACTGTGCAAGAAGGCGGAATATAAATTAAACAAATAAGAAGAGGCTTGTGACGTAAGAATATTTCAATAACGATAACATCTACATTAGGAATTTTCTGAAAATTTGAATATACATGAGACACGTTATGTTGTAGTACTCTAAACTGTTTTTTGACTGCAATCAACACTCCTCCACCAGTTTTTGTACCAGTGGCCACAAGGTCTCGATCTGATCTAAAAATATTGTAAAGATTAGCATCCATTATTTCACCATTCAAAACAGAATCAGTCAGCCAGGTTTCAGTTATAGCAATACAGTCATACGGACAGACAGTGGTCATCAAATGAAGAGCGTTAAGTTTAGTGTTAATACCACGCATGTTTTGATAATAAACGGTAAAGTTAGATGATGACAAGGAGCCTATGTTTTTTCCTACAATATTATCATGCTGTAATTTTTGAAAATTACAAGAAGGTAGTTGCTATATAGGATTAATTCCAAAAACGTCCTTCTTCAATTTTATAATATTCTGTTTATAGCAGGCTGAACATTTATTATAGTCCCAAACTGAATGGGCAATATCAACTCCTGATAAGTTTTCTTTAACCTGAATGTTACAACAGTTGCTACACTTAAAACTATTTTCATCTGCAGTACAATCTTTAACTCCGTGATGACCCGAACACCGCGGGCATGACAATTGTTTATTACAATTTTTGTTTGAATGATTAAAACTGTTACAATTGTAACATCTCAGTATATCGACACCATCAAAAATATTGCAGCTGTCCAAACCAATCAAGCAATGACCAGATTGTAGGGCTTTTTGATAAGAAATCACATCCACTTCCAGTAATATTTGAAATATATCCCCCCGTTTTTTCAGAGGAATCATTTTAATTAATCTACAGTTGCTAGGGTTTGAGAAAATGTGTTTGTTCTGCTTTACTAGATAGGATACTATTCGATCTTCAGCCACATTGCCAGACAGCCCTGAAATACGAAGTTTAGGAAAAGGTGTTTTCAGATCTGAAATCTCATAACGCTCATCAAGATTTTTATTTTCAGCAATTTTTTTGAATTCATCAGGATCCGGACATTTAAGTACTAAGCCACCATTCTTTATCAATTTAACTTTAGAGATATTAAAGTTTGAATTTTCAAGATTTATATTAGAAATTATATCCATTTTGGTTTTAACTGTGGTCTGTGACAGATCTTTAGGTTTAATAATAACAGATTTAAGAGTTTCAGAATATGTAGGTACAGGAGACATGTGATAAGGCACACTTGGTTTATTATTAGATATTTCAGTTGTCAATTTGATGACATCTTCACGTAATAAGCGATTTTCACGCTGTAGATCCGATATTTGATTAGAGAGAAGCTGAAAGTTATCATATACTGATTTTGAAAATTCAACAAGAACGTTTCTTAGAGCATCAGGGAGGTTACTATCTACTAAGCTCTTATTTGTAAGAGAATGACTAAAAATATTATCCGCAGCTTCATCAGTATTATTGGCGCCATCGCCATCGGGATCAGGTGAGGGAGAACAATTAACACAACCCCATTTTTTTATGGAACCGGATAATTTTAAATTATTAAAAGTTGATTTAGTTATATTGACACATGATATGTGAAAATTTCCTCCACAGGATTCTCGACACATCACGTAGTCATCATTTTTGCTTATGAATTTACTGCATTTCTGGCATTTAACAGCCATTGGAAAAATAATTATTACAATTATAAGCTATGAAAATTACCAGTAAAAAGAAACCAGTTACTGTATATTTTATTTTTTATTGTTTGTCCATATATGTTTCGAATCAACAGATACCAAATAGCATTCATTTTTGTAGTTCTTGTTGCAATTCTGCTTTCGAGATCTTCTACGGTCCCAGTCGTGAATACCTGCTTTCTGGGCTCATTTGTCAAACGGGGGTCGTCAAACGGATTCGGGCTACTAATAAATTGCTTGCTTCACAAACATTTAAAATACTAAATAATCAAAAGAATAGTCCCCGAGGAAAGTGCCGTTAGCTTGGACTTGGTTTGGACAAGCCTTAAAGAAAGACAGGAAACTAAGTATGTCTAGGACAATTCCGTAACAAACTCTTTTCTCCTGGTCCGTTGGATGTACAAGCTTTTCTCCCAGGATAGTCAACTCTCTACAATCTTGCCTCACTGTCAGACAGTTATCTTGTTCACTTCACTTTAGTCTTCCCATCTCATTTACATATTGGCTATCACTCTCCGACTACGATGTACTCAACTTAGAAAACTCCGCGCGTTTCAATATTCTTGTTTTTCCCTCTCAGGTGCGAAGAGGCCCGTTTTGGACGTAGATATTTCATTGTGTCGGTCTGTTGTAAATTCCTGTAAACTGATAAAGCTCATGGTGGAATAAAATTAGCTGACTTAACCTCACTCATCATGTACATCAGTACTGTTAAATTGTATTATTGTTTACTATTTTCTGAAGACCTAAATTGTTGAAATCATTGAAATTTGCATTGTTACCAACCTGATACAAAGACACTAGAAATTGTTAACCACAGTACGAGATCACAAAACTCAAAAGCACGAAACGACTAAAAATTAAAATAAACATTTAAAACCATAATTTTTGCTCCACTCCTGATTAGCTCTCGCCATGTATCTAGGGTTTGTTTCGTTTGGGTAAGTTGGACTGTCCCGCCATTGTTGGTCTTGTCAAAAATATAACACAACGTAGGGTTCTGCTTTTCCTTTCATTGTCTGACTGGCCAACCTTTAAAGTTCGCGGTTTGTTTCAAATTTTCAAATTTGACATTTAGTGACGTCATTGACATTTTATTTCATGTTCAAATTCAAAAAGTGGTGGTAATGTAGGGGGGGGGGGGGTTGTCACAACATGGGTTTGTTTGACTTTCTTAAAAAAATAGCGACATCCCTATTCCTCCCGCGCCTTGACTTTTACTTCCTTCACTATAATTATTCTGAACAATTTTTCTTTGTTCCGTATTGACTGGAGGCACATGCATCTTTGTTGGAAGTTAAGTGCTATTTCAAAGTAAACAAAGCCTGATGTTTAACTGTATCCACTGAAATGGGGGGTGGTGTGGAAATGAAAAGGTAATCCTTTTAACGAGGGCAGGACTAATGAAGTTTTATTGAAATAGTTGTTACACATTCTTGGGTTAATTTTCTGTTATAATTTTGTCATCTAAACTAAAAGTAAAGTAACATTAATTTAATCGTGTCAATAAGTTATTTGTACATATTGTTACGAGTGGAATGTTGGACGTAATTAAGTTGTCAGACACATGAAAACATGATAAAACACTTTATTGCGTCAATTATTACTATAAAAACAAATCGAGAATTTGGAGAATATTTGTGAAATACTGAGATGAATACATAAATAAAAATAAATACAGCACAGATAAAATATGTGGACGCTACAAACTACAATACTAAATCTATTCAGCCATTAAGATTGGGGCCCTAACTAGTTACAAATATTGCAGCAATATCCGACTATTGCACAGTTATAAGACGACAATTTTTGGTTTAAGTAAAAAAACGGCACTTGACCGTGCTACGTAAGTACTAATGTCTGAAATACTGGAAACTATAAAGGCCGAATCTAACGGTAGGTAGTCCATTTTCGCTTTCACAGACCAGCCCAAGGCGGGTACTCTCATGAGGTGTTCTTCGCGTTCTTGTCGAATTTGCAACGGTAGACGTACGCTGTTATGGAGATGTCGTCGTCGTCTCTGAGGCACTTTTGTTCTTTCGGACATTCGCATCTGGAAATGATAAAATCAGATTTACTAGTACTATTCACTGTTACTTCACATTATGTTTTTTTTTGTTTGTGTGTGTGGAAACTTACTTATTTCTCATAAAGTACTCTATATATCTGGTCAGTTTGTTGTAGACAGCCCATCCACAAGGTGACCGTCCTTGGCAAATTTCCGGGACCTCAACATCAGAAGTGCCCACAGCTCTCTGCAACAATAACTGTATTAGTCATCTTCAAAATCAAAAGATTACAAAACATGAAAGGTATCCAAAGAAGAAAGAAATTAAACAAATTATAAAAACCTGAAGTAGGTACGACTTGAAAGTATCTTACTTGTCAGTAAATGGTAGTGTATCACACAAAATTACTCTAGAGCGTAGAGGCTACAGGAAGTATTTCCGGAACTATGGAAGAACTTAAAGCTCCAATCACAGACAGAATATTTATTATGGGTGATACAAGTGCTAGAATTGGCAATGCCAGAGGTGTGAAACTATAAATTTATAAATTGAGGTATGCAGGAAAATGTTGAAAGTCAAATAAACAATAACAATATTTTCACTATAAACCACAACATAAATACACAAGAGGTCGGGCATTCACCCTAGGTTGTATATCATACATATTGGGTGATATATTGTCATCGATCCATCAGTTACGCATTTCTAAACTACAGAAGCACGAAAACTGAAGAAATCCTGAAAAATAAAGTAAAATATGAAGGACCATTACTAGGTCTTCATAAATGATCCAGTAGGCTTAGCACGTCAAAATTGTCCTAACTACATGTAAATTTAGTGTTCCCGATAGTTTTCCAGCAGCCTATAGAGTAGAGATATTTTTCTCTTGAAAACCAAACGCAAACACAACCCTTCGACAGAATACAATTAACATACACAAAATATGCCTTTATTTTCAAATATGTAGCGACATAACCGATATGATCATGGGAATGCTCTTGCGGCTCGAGAGTTGCACTTTGTGTGATTTCCGAATAGACATTTGCCAGAATCTCGTGCTTTTACAAGGACAATGCAAGCATGTGCAAGCTTTAAAACCTTTCTTCGCAGAGTGCAATTTTGCATGGCGTCCCTAATGCTCATAATACCCACATGTAGAGCGATGAGAACCCCCACGCTTTTGTCGAAAGCAACTTCCATGACAAAATTTTCTGTTCATGTTTGGATCGCAATTGTAAAAATTTTTTTGAATGGCCCCCATGTTTTGCCATGACGGTTAACAGTGTACAATATTTATATTGGTTCTCACAAGACGGAACTCCTCCCCATAATGCACGCATAGTGTCAGAGTGGTTAGAGAATAATTTGCAAGAACTTCAAATTCGCCAACAACAATTCGCGAAATGCCAGAAATATTTGAGTGCGTGAGTCCTGGACACGTCGCGCCCAGGCCTGCATTTTGTGATGACGCGTTCCTAAATCGACTCGTTGAAATGGGGTAAAGATATACAAGATGCAGCATCAAAGGTTTTTTATAGTCAATAAGGTTCCGCACAAAATTCATAATTAATTGACGTTTTCTTGAAAAATCCTCAGACAAGTGAATTTTATTTTTTTATTTTTATTTTTTATAATTTTTAAGTTCCAAAAAAAAATAAAAAATTTAAGGTATCAAATTTTTTATAATCCTTTTAACAAATGAAAGAGGAATAAAAATCTTGAAAAAATATGATGTCATATCTCAAAATTGACAACCAAAACATTTTTTCTGACATACCGTGCGATCATTTAAATTATAAATTAGAGTAGGCTGTAAAATTGAAATTGGGCTGGCACTACTAACTTTTGACAATCTGATCGTTCCCTCTGATCTGATTTACTTGTCACTTTGACATTCAAATTTTAAATTAGATTGTCAAAAGTTATTAGTGCCAACCTAATTTAAATTCCATAGCCTACTCTAATTAATATATTAAATGATCGCACGGTATGCATAATGTGCGCATTATTTCGCCAAAGAACTTATGTCGGCTGCAGAACCATTATTTCATACATTTTGGGCACCCTGTATAGTATACTGTACATAATCTAAATATAGTAATGTAGACTAGAGATAAAAAATACATACTGGATACACTAAACCGACTCCAATAACCATAGCAACAATAAAGAATAAGTACTCCGAATAAACGAAAAAGTAAAAAGATCATAGGCGGTTAAGTTAACATACAAAATAGATCAAACACGAAGTAAAAAATTTGAAGGGACAAAAAAAAGAGAAATGAGCCCGAAGAAAAATCAAAAGGGAGCAAACTGACCAAAAACATGAAAGAAACTTTAAATAGTAAAGTGACCAAAGCCACTAATACCTAAAGTGACCTGAGAGACCAAGTACCAAAGGGAAGCAACGGTGACGGCCACCGGCCCTAAATGAATTCTGTTTTTTATTTAATGACTAGCTGATCCGGGGAACTTCGTACCGCCTCAGAATCAATAAATGTTGTGTTAACTTATTAGTTGAATTAAATTCAGTTTTTATCAAAGGACTAGCTGACCCGGTAAACTTCGTATCACCTACTATAGCGTTCTATTGAAAGTAATCCGAAGTGGCAATACAAGAAGAAATTACAGTTTTGTATATTGTCTGATAATTACACCACGAACGCCATCTATTAAAAGTAATCTGAAGTAGCGATGTCCATGTGCAAAATACTTTACGACCTATTCTCATAATAAGAATCGGTCGACACGAAAAATTGTTCCAGCCCAAGGGCCCCCCTGGTCCCCGCCCCCTTGCACATGTGAAAAATAGTTTTAAACCATCCCTGTATTATATGACGAACAAAACAAAAAATATATTCAAATCGGTGAAGCCGTTTGTGAGTTTTAGCGTGACGTACGAACAGCGATTCATTTTTATATACAGGGTGTCCCAACTAAAATTTGTACCCCCCCAACAATTCCAATTTCAAAAGACTCAGAAGAAAACACTCGAACAGGTCAATTTTGTTATCAAGGGGGGTAAAATTGTACCAAACTTTCAAGTCTTAGATCTAGCCCCTTTAGCCAGGGGAACCACCCAATTAAAAAATTTAAATGGCATAGGGGTAATGTGATCATTTTAAAGCTTATTGAATTCTCTATCCAAAACTACTTTTATCGATTCGTTTCTACAAAAAAGAGCATAAGAATTTGTTATTTTCTAAATCTGAATAAAATATGTACTCTTTATTTACTCATGCTTTTTTTGTAGAAACAAATCGATCAGAATCAATAAATGTTGTGTTAACTTATTAGCTGAATTAAATTCAGTGTTTTTTTTTATCAAAGGATAATGCACACAACGCCATCTACTCGCATTCGCCCGCCCGCCATTTAATAGTTATTGTGCTATTCGAGGCTGAGACAAATCCAACAAATCAAAGATCATAAAAACCGGTCCAGCCCAAGGGGCCCCCCTGGGCCCATATGTCGATGTGAAAAATACTTTACGACCTATTCTCATACCTACCAAATATACAAAAAAAATCATAAAAATTGGTCCAGACCAAGGGCCCCCCCTGGGCTCCCATGTCCATCCGAAAAATAGCTTGCCACCTACTCTCATACCTACCAAATATACAAAAAAATTTCATAAGAATCGGTCGATGCGAAAAATTTATCCAGCCTAAGGGGCCCCCTTGGGGAAAAATTCTTTTAAACCATCCCTGTATTATGAAGAACAAAACAAAAAACAAGTTCAAATCGGTAAAGCGGTTTTTGAGTTTTAGCGTGACATACGAACGGCGATTCATTTTTATTTATTATATAGATTATGCACACAGCGCCATCTACTGGCATTACCGGAACCAGCATACAACGCAATGTTCATTTTTGTTTCTGTCATGTATCAACTTGTATGAGAAGATGGATTTAATTATTTTTTCCGATGTTTTAATAGTTTAATAATAGCCCTCGAAAAAAATCATCGAAATCAGTCAATCCGTTCTCGGATATATCATCAAAAAATTTGTGGGTGGAGTTCAATTGGTTATTATCGTTGCCCTGTACCAGGGGGGGGGGGCGTACCAGTGGGGCTTTGTTATTGTCGTTGGCTTGTACCAAGCCCTACCCTTTAATTTTTCCGATATTTTAATAGTTATTCTGCTCTTCTAACTAAAAAAAAAAACAAGATAAGGTAGGTATCCGCCAGTTCTTTAAGGGCTGAAGATGGAAGTAGTTTTCTCCCGAAACATGTTCCTATTGTAATCTACGTGGAGTTTGATTTGAATATATTTAAATTTTAATAAACGTTGTGTTAACTTATTAGCTGAATTAAATTCAGTTTTGATCAAGGATAATGCACACAACTCCATCTACTGGCATTACCGGTACCAGCATACAACACAATGCTAATTTTTGTTTCTGTCATGTATCAGAGATGGTGTCGTATACGGATTCCATCCAAATTGTATGAGGAGATATTTTCAAATTTTTTTTGTGAATGTTTTAATAATTTAATAACCCCCGAAAAAAAAAACATCCAAATCAGTCAGTCCGTTCTCGATATATCATCAAAAAATTCGTGTGTGGAGTTCACGCGCGACAGAAGTGAAAATTTTGGAGTTTACTCCCTAAGAATCCATTTTCATTTTCAAAGCCCGGTACAACAAATTTTGGTTGCCGGCGTTCTTTGTTATTGTCGTTGACCTGTACCAGGGGAGGTCTTCCTGCCTACAGAACCCCCCCCTCCCCCCGGTCTCAAGGGGGCCCCCGTACCAGTGGGGCTTTGTTATTGTCGTTGCCTTGTAGCAAGCCGTACCCTTTAATTTTTCCGATGTTTTAATAGTTATTCTGCTATTCGGAGCGGAGACAAATCCAACAAATCAAAAAGCATAAAAATCGGTCCAGCCGTTCTTGAGTTATAAACCCAAGGGGGCCCCCTGACCCCCAGGTTCATGTTTTAAAAGTTACTCTGCTATTCGGGGTACATCAGTCTGAATCATTGGGATGCGTGGTATCAAAACGTCTTCTTCTTTATACTTTCCCCTTAGAATAGTTGCTTCGAAGTGGGAAGAAGAAAAACGGGGTTTTTATGTTTTTTCCGGTCAATTTTTACAATTTTTCTCTTCATATTTCAAAAAAAAAAAAAAATTTGCTAAATTGGTCCAGCCGTTCTCGAGTTTTGCTCTTAGCAACACATTTAGCGATTCATTTTTATTATACAGAGTGATTCACGAAGTATAGTAGTTATTTAAACCTGCGACAGTCCCTAATATGAGGAGACCTAGAAAAATATAAAAAAGATTCTAACTGTAAAAAGAAACCCAAGATAAGGTAGGTATTCCGCCAGTTTGGACGCCCCCCCACTCCTACTACTCTGAAGCTACTACCACCCCCACTCCTACTACTTTGAGACCACGCCTACCTAGGTGACTTCGGTTTTCCGGTTAAGCAGTTTTAAAATAAACTGCTTAACCGGAAAAGCGCTTAACTAGAATTGCATAATTTTGACTGATTGATGTTCGCAGTAACATAATTGGCACTCCAATTTTCAAATTCGGAATGTGTGAGGGTAATCCGGTAATGTTTTAATTACTGTAAAAATGCCACGTTGTGTCAAAATACAACGTCAATCAACAGACTACTTTTAGGGGCAATTTTTGAAGCACGAGGCGCATGCCGAGTGTTGCAAATGAGCCCAAAAAGTGCTTGTATCGAAATATGCTATATTAGGACATTCCTGATAGTAATTTTTGATCTTATCAAGGTGTAGGAGTGAAGTGCATACTATAATTTTAGTAATATTTCGTTTAATATCAGTAATCTCACATAGGAAATAAAATGAAAAGGATCATCCCAAGGCTTTTCAACTCTCAAAAATGTTTCCATTTTATTTATATTCCACACATATTAGAGAGTCCTGTGATATTTTTTTATACCGGGTAATTCTTTACTTTAGTCAAGTCTTCGTTGCAAATTCGGACGTCAAGGGTAGTTGACGTACAGGGCAGATAACTCCTTTTTTGAAATACATAATGGAGAGAGAGGCATATAATTAACATATAGATTTTCCGGCATATGTATTTAATTTGACAGCTGTCAAACCGAACCTCAAAACTTGATGTTGTTTTCAAAGGCCTCTTTGATTAATGTTGCAACTTTTGGAATCGCAACACGTATTGGGACCAAACGCAGGACGTCCTGCGGAAGGTGTCCAATAAATTCATTGGCGCAGATTAGCCACACGAGTCTTGGACGGAATAACGAAAGAAATTCTTGACGCGTAAATCGAGATTTATGCTCGGCAATTCAACAATAACAATTAGATAAAATGTCAACAGGGGTTAAAGATAGGCACGAAGAGGACATGTGAGCTCTCTTTCAGGCTTTCGTGAATGGGATCCACTCATTGAATGCTCGTTTTCAATGGGAGCCCCACCTTTAACCAAGGTCACTACTACTACTACGTCGAGGCGGGAAGCGTTGTTCGTGGAAAGTCCCGCGGCGGGTGCTCAATTTTTTAAAATTCAAATTTGTCGTATCGAAATTGGGTGAGAGCGTCCATAAATAATTGAAGTGGTAATGGTGATATGTAATTGAACATCAATACAACGATGAAACACATATTATTGATTTTAATTTTAACGGAATGTGACCAAAGATGACATTATAAAGAGCCTCGTTTTTGAGAATGATAATTTTACAATTTACAATAAATACACCGACCTCAGTCAAGGTAGAAAATAAATATTTTTATACAGGGTTCATGGCACTCTGTTTCCTAAGTATTGGATGATGAGATACAACGCCTTCTCTGCCTACTACTTAAAAATTATTTCTTATTTTTTTTTTCAGAATTGCCAAAACTTTTTTTTCAGAATGATGAAGGGAAAAGAAATTTCACACATTTTTTCGAGATGTTTGTGTGAAGCAGGTATTATTTGAATTTTGAATTTTCTAGAAAGTCGGACCTAAATGTTCTCAATAAAGATAAAATAACAAATTATTTATTTCTCGGCTTGATTTATTGTAATCTAATCTTGGGACGACCTATCTGACTGAGGTCTCATTTACCTTTCTCCTTGTTCTCATTGCTTTTTGTATCTTTTTTGCTTGCTCTTATACGCCACTGAGGAAGGTGAAGAAAAACAGGTAGACAGGTGCAGGTGGCAAAAGCTGACGCAACTATGAAAAATGTTGGCAAATACTGGTTTGTTTATGAAGTACCAAATTGACAATAAAGTTTTGTCAACAATGTCGAACGTGACACGAGATTGTGAATAAATAATAAGCGTTTATTTATATTGATTTAATTTGTAAATCCGATATCAAACCAAATGCCATTCATAAAAAGTACATGTTCTAAGAAAATAATAAAATTTAAACAACTACACAAAGTAATTAAATAGTTTAAGTGTCTTTTTATTTTGTTTAGTCTGAGAGGTCGTAGAGCTGCAAGTAATAAAATTTTGATCAATAATGTGACTCTAAACACTTATTCTAAAAACCAGAAAAGAGCAAGATCATGCTTTTTCTAAAAATTAGTATTAATTTTGTCTACCGAATACCCACAAAATTACATATTTAAAAACAAATCGCCTTGAATTTTTCAAAATTTTTTGCATCCAAAAAAACTGACTTACCTTGTTCAGCCTGAAAGCACTGAGAGCTTCAATGCAGAGGAAGGCGACCAGCGCAACCAAGACGTACTTGTGAGCCATTTGTTCAACCACACTTGTCTTCAACAGCACGTGCTGACAACTTGTGAATCTGAACTGAAGAATCTTGTCGTTCCTTTTATAAGCGTCTTGAAGAAGCGCGCGCGCGCAAATCAAGATCATCAAAGGACTGGACCTCCGGACCCATCCTTCGGGACCACGAGGATGTTTTCCAAATTCCTTATTGGTGGCACAATTCGAAGCCGCTCAGCGAAGACCTCACTAGTGAGGGGTGAAAGCGCAAAAACAATACTTTGTTGGACTAACACTCTTAATTAATTTAACACCACCGGTTGAAACATGTTAACAAGTATTTGCATTGAATTAGTGGAAGTGCGTAAATCTAATTGTTTTCGGTGTGGGCCTGGAAAAAAAGCGAAAATTCTAATACAACATCGTTTGGGGCCAATAATGGGTTTCTGGTGACACCCGACCTTGGTCTTAATCAATATAAACAAACTGCCGCTTTAATTAATATTCTTTATTGATGGTATCAGAGCCCACAATTAATACAAAACTGACCAGGTCAAGTATTTTAGCATTAGCCAAATTTCGTCGTCGTTGTTATTCCTGTCCTTATCAGAAGATTTATGTAGTGTGCGCAAATCAATAACAATTTAAACTGTAAAAATTGCTGCGTTTTTTTTTCCTCATAATAATAATATAAGGCCGCGGCATCAGTCACGAAAGGATTTAATATACAAAGATTGGTAAGTGGCAGTTGTATTGAAATTGCATAGCAATGAGCTGTTTTAATCGGTGGTATTTGCAACACTGTTGCAAAAATATGGAGATGGAAATTTTTCGACGTGCTGTTAATAGTTTATCCCGCCAAAATAACAGCTCTTGCTTAATCACTACGTGATGGAAAACATGTTAGGTTTAAACGGATGCTTCTGACCCTTAATTAGCGGCACTATTTACCTGTTATCATGTCTAGCGATTATTTAATTTTTTAAACAGCAGAAACAGTTTAAACTTTCTGTTTTTTATTTAAATACGCATCCAAAAATCTGGGTTTCGATAATAGATTTGTCATCTTGTTTATTTACGATGTCGCATTTCATTGAACTGATAGTAAGTTTAAACCTAAAAATGAAAACAATGATACATCATAAAAGTGTGATGATACGTTTCATCCAATCACGAGAAAACGATAAATATTGGTGCGGCCAGCTGGTCTTGTAATCGTCGCTCGAGGTGCTTGTTCAGCATCTCATCATTTTTGCACATGCATGGATATTAAAAGATGGAAAATGGAAGCTTGATAACCAACAATAAAGGTATTTATGAAAGTTACGACTCCGAGAAACGGGATATAATTTATGGGATTTTTTGAAGACGTTAATACACGCATCGCCAAATGTATTGGACCCCCTTGTTAAATAAAAGCTAGAAGCTTCATCTGGATAACTTTTTTATAGAAGCAGTTTTTTGATAATGTTGGGAAAAAAATCAAATAGTTAGTAGTATGTATATTTATTACCTTTACAGGTTTATAAAGTATCCGATACATTTCCCATAACTCAAATAAAATATAATATAATAAATAAAACTAAATAAATCAATAATTCAACACAATAACTATCAGCTTTTATCTCTTCCCACTTATTGTCCCTCTTCTCCACTCAACCTTCCTCATCCATTCGATCCCTCTTTCATCCTCATTCAAAATTTCTTCTCTACTCTCATCTCTTCAACAAATGCTCTATAGTCTCCTTTTTTTCTCCACACATCCTGCATACTCTATTATTATCCTCACTCCAATATTTATTCTCTCTCCTCATTTCCACATCTAAATCTTGCTATTATCACTCTCTCTTTTCTACTCTCTCTTCCTAGGTACTTTGGCATTTCTTCCGTTATTATTTTTTCGTACTTCCCATTGTACCTAGACTCCCTAATTCTCGTTCTTCTTTCCTGCACTTGCACATCTCCATCTCTCTGCACTAATTATTCATCTGTCATTACTATGCCTATCTCTCGCATTCATTCTATCTCCGCGCCTGCATACCCGTTTCTTTCGAAATGTGCCTCCATCTCTTTCCATATCCCCTTTCCTATTTCTTTCAAACACTCTTGCAAAATTCTGCACTCTCCTTTCTCTATCACCCCCTCCTCAAATCTTATTGCTCTTTTTCCTGCTTCTATTCTTATTCCATCTCTCTTTGTTTCCTCCATCACTATATACCCCGGTGTCTCTCTCTTTACCTCTAGCACCCATTTCATATATTTTCCCTTGCACCCCTTCCAATCCTTCCTGCTCTCTCCATCCCCATATTTCCGCTCCATACATCATCACGATTTTCACCAAACTATCAAACATTATTTTCCCTCTCTTCATTTCCGCACCTAAACCTCGCCACCATCCTTCTTTCTTTCTCGCTCTCCCTCCCCAAATACTTCGGTACTTCCTCGATCATGCATCTTCCGTACTTATCTTCCGTACTTCCCGTTGTATCTGGATTCTCTAATTCTTTCTCTCCTCTCTTGTCTATCCGTATCCTTATCTCTTTCACTTAGTTCTACATTCATCCACACGCCTCTTTCTCTCAGTCTCCCTATTTCTTTGCTTGCATACCCATTCCTCCTGTAGTAATTCTCCCTATGATACTCCTCTGAATTCTTCTTTTTTTCTCTCCAGCACTCCTTTAGTATCCTACATTCTTTCCTCCCTTCCATCCTGTCTTCGAACTTGACCGCTCTTTTTCCCGCTCTCACTCTCAACCTATTCCTCTTGCATTCTTCTCTCACTATGTACCCTAGCGTTTCTCTCTCCACCCCTAGCACCCACCTCAGATATTTCTCTTGCACGCTCTCTATATCCTCTTGTTCTTTCCAACTCCAGATCTCTGCTCCGTACAACAACACGCTTTCAATAAGACTTTCAAGCATCATCATTCTCCTCTTAAAATCACCTCCCCACCTTCTCTCTCCTATTCCCCATACACATCCTATCACCTTGTTCGCTTTTCTTGCCAGTTCTCTAATATGTGCTTTATCTGTGGCTCTTTCATTGAACACATACCCCAAGTATTTGAATTCTTTTACTTGTTCTATTACTTCTCCCTCCCACCTCCATTCACTCTCTTCGTTCTTCCTCTTTCTCTTATTGAACACCAGCATTTTTGTTTTCTCTACATTCACTACTAGTCTTTTCTTCTTCACATATTTTCCTAAACTCTTTATCATTTCCTTCATTTCTCTTTCACTCTTTGCCACCATTACCACATCATCCGCAAACGCCAGGCTCCACACTTTTTTTCTACCTACCACACGTGCTCTCTCTAACATTCCGTCCATATCTGCCACATACATTATGAACAACAAGGGGCTGAGCGGGCAACCTTGCCTCACTCCCTTTGTTGTCACAAACCATTCACTTTCCCTCTCCCCTACCTTCACTTTATTTTTTGTCTTCTCATATATCTCCTCCACCTTTCTTACCAGCCATTAATTTACCCCTTTCTTCTTTAACTCACTCTTCGTCAAATGGTCCAGGATGTATACATTATCCATAGTTCCCCTCCCCTCTCTAAATCCTGCTTGGCTGTCTGGTAATGCTCCCTTTTCCTCTATCTCTCTGCTCATCCTTTCATTCAGAATTGATGCATACAACTTGTACCCTGTGTTTAGGAGAGTTATCCCTCGGTAATTTTCTACTTTTTTTTCTCCCCTTTTTTGTAAATGGGGTAAATTACTCCCTCTCTCCACCCTACCGGGAATCCTTCTCCTCTCCACACCCCATTCATTACCTCCACCAGCCTCTCTAGCACTCTTCTCGTCCCATACATCCACGACTCATTCTGTATTCTATCCCTCCCTGGTGCCTTCCCTTTCCTCAGTTTCTTCACATGCCTCTCCACCTCTTCCATTGTAATTTCTTCTCCTTCAGGTTCTACTCGGTTTCTCTTCGTCTCTATTTCCGTTTTCTTTTTTTACTTTTCTCCCTCCAGCAGCCTCATGAAGTACTCCTCCCACTCATTCATCGTTATCTCCTCGCTCCCATTTTCTTTTTTCTTTCTCTCTCTATTAATATAGTTCCATACCTCCTTCTCTGTTCTTATTGCTTTTATCTCTTCCTCCTTTCTCTCCTTCTTCTGCCTCTTCTTCTCCCTGCATGTCTCTCTGTATCTTCTTTTCGCTTCTAAAAAGCCACTTCTGTTCCCTTTAGTCTTTCTCCACTTTCTTAGTTCTTTTATTGCTTCCTTTTTACGTTGCTCACATTCTTTGTCCCACCATTTATTCTTTCTTTTTGTTCCTCCACCTCTTACTGTTATTTTTCTTTTTGTCGCTGCTTTTTCCAATATTTCTACCAATTCTTTCTCCATTTTCCCTACTTCTTGTTCTTTAAATCTTGCTTTTTCCAGTCTTCTCTTATACTCTTCTACCCCTTGCTCGTCCCATACTTTAATTATCACCTTCCGCATTTTCTCTATTTTTTCTTCTCCTCCTCTCTTCTCTCTCCTCCTTCCTATACTTATCTCTATAGGCAGATGGTCTGACTCTACTCTTTCCCCTATTCTGAATTCTTCGACTTCTTTCCATGCTTCTTCGTTTACTATTCCGTAGTCTATCACCGTCTCTCCTCTACCGCCTATGTAGGTCCATTCTCCTTCTTCGTCCCCTTGTTTATTTCCATTCAGCACTTCCCATCCTTTTTCTTCTATCCATTTCATCAAATTCTTTCCTTCCGAGTTTTCTTTCTTGTCTTTGGATTTTCTTTTTCCCTCTCCTCTCTCTTCTTCCCAATCCCTGGCTCCTCTTTCCCCAATTCTCCCGTTAAAATCCCCTCCCAGAAGTAGACATTCTTCCCTGTTGTCTTTTAATGTTTCTTCTATCTTGCTTATTGTTTCTTTCATCTCTTTGCTGTACACTGTCACTATTTTCCACCATTTACTGTCTA
This sequence comes from Diaperis boleti, assembly GCA_963583935.1. Taxonomy (NCBI): domain Eukaryota; kingdom Metazoa; phylum Arthropoda; class Insecta; order Coleoptera; family Tenebrionidae; genus Diaperis; species Diaperis boleti. Next base: position 15,904,427 of record OY757242.1, read on the forward strand.
TTTTAACGTTTCTCCAAGAAGAAACTAACCACATTTTGATAGAATTTATGGCCCAAACATAAGGCTGTTTATAGATACATAAGAGAAAAGAAAAGTAAAGGGGAAAAACGATCGTAGACTACCTTTTAATTCAGAGAAATTATAGGAACCATGTAACTTCAGTGGCTTTTTGCCTAAGAAGATGCTTTTGCAATATTATAATGTGCCTAGTGCTTAGTGATATCTGTATAGAAATAGTTTCCTCTTTGGACTCTGCCTGCTGGAAATAAAGTTTCTCACCATGTGACCTTCCTCTTCTCCCTTCTTTTTAGTATTCTCTTTTATTCCTTTTTTTACCCCTGTTATTATTCCCCCTGCTGCTCTTCCTTTTTTCTTTCCCCTTCTCGCCCCTTGCCATTTCCACTTGAACTCCTTTGGTAACAGTTTTTCTATTTTTTTCCAGCTTTCTGACCATGTTTCTGTTAATCCAACAATATCGAACTCCTTCACATAGTCCCAAAAATCTTCTTCTTTTTTCCCTAGTCCCGCTACATTCCAAAATAGTGCCCTCACCCCTGTTTTTCTCGTTACCTTCTTTGATTTCCCCTTCCTTACTTAGTTTCCCTCCTACTTCCTTCTTTGTTTCTTTTTTCCCGTTTCATTGTCCTTTTTACTTTGCCGTTGTCCCCCTTTTTCCCTCCTCCTCTTCTTCTTCTTATTGGAAAACCTCTAGTCTCTCTCTCTTTTCATTCCAACTCCATTGCTCCCGTGCACTATTAATTTCCTGTATCCCACTCTTACTTCTTTCCCTTCTTCCCTTTTTTCCTTTGCCATACTTCTTAGTTTCTTCTGTAAATCTCTTTCTTTCTTTGTGAGGTCGTTGTCTATGTATATCCCCCTTGTTTCCCTCTTCTCCCTCAATTTTCCTTTTTGCTTTATTATTCTTTCCTTCTCACCCCATCCCTCCATCTCGACCAATACTTGATCCTTGTTAATCCTGTAACAATCTTTTACTTTACTATCCTCTACATTTTCCTTCAAAAACTTCTCTATATCCTCTTTTTTTACATGACTTTTTCTTTCCCCGTCCCATCCTGTTATCACGATGTTGTTCTTCCTCTTTCTTCTCTCTTCGATTTCCATTCTCTCTTCCAGCTTTTCCAACAGTCTCTCTCTCCTTCCCATCTCTTCTCCTTCTGTTTAAATTCTTCTCTGCCTCTCTGTCTCACTCTTGAGTTCCTTGTTTTCTCGTCTTATTTCTTTCATCTCCTCCTTCAACTCTTGCAACAGTTCCAATATTTTTTTCTCCATCTCTGTGTCCGTTTCCTTCACTTTCTCTGATATCTTCTGTGTTTTCTTTACTCCAGGAGACCTCGCCGTCTTTTCACTTTTTTGAAAAAAAAATTCTCTTCCTCCTCTTCTTGTTTTTCTGTTCTACCCTCCCCTTTTCTCTTTCTTTTCCTTTCCTCCAGGTAAGAGTCCAGGCTTCCCTGACTGAGCGAGCGGTTTCTATCGTCTTTGTTCATCCGCTTCCTGTGGCGCCTCCTAGATGTCGTTATCTACCGGCTTCGCCGATTTATTCTTTTTCCTGACTATATCTCCTCTTCCCTGCCCAATTCTTTCTTCCTACCTTTCTCTAATACCTCTTCTCGCTTTTGTCAATATCTTCTCTAATTTTTTCTTTATATAACCTCTCTACCACATGTTTACCTTTAGCTCGGTAATACAGGAATCCCCATATATCCACGCTTCATTCTGTATACCATCCCTCCCCGGTGTCTTTTTTCTTTTCAGTTTTCTTAGTTGTTGTTCTTGTTATCTCTTCTATTTCTTCCACTCTTTGTTGTCTCTTTTCCTTTTTTTGTCTGTTTTCATCATCCCCCAGCAGCTCACTGAAGTACTCTCTCCATTCCTTCATAGTAATTCCATCACTCACTCTCCCTCTCTTTTTCTTTCTTTCCTTATTTATGTATGTCCATACCTCTTCTTTCGTCTTTATACCCTTCATCTTTAGCTCTTCTTCCATACCTTTCTTTTGCTTCTTCTCATTGCATACTAAATTGCACCTTTTGCGTGCTTTCTTGTACTCTTCCTTGGTTGCTTTTTCTTTTTTCCAATTTCTCAGTTTCCTACTTGCTTCCTGCTTCATTTCCTTGCATTCTTTATCCCACCACTCGTTCTTCCACAGCCCCATCTTCTCTCTTATCTCTATTTCTTTTTATTCTGTTGCGTTTCTTATGTTATCGCTCAGTTCCCTCACCTTTTCGTTTATTTCTGTTTCTTCGTATTCCCTAAGTCTTGCTCTATCATTATTTTTCCTTCTTCCGTCCAAATATTCTTCACAATTTTTTTCTTAAACTCATTCACACTTCCACTATATTTCTCTCTTCCTTTTGTCTTCACTTCTAAAGGCATATGGTCCGACTTTATTCTTTCTCCCACCTTGAATTTCTTGCTTCTTCATTTACCATAACATAATCAATAACTGTCTCCCGACTTGATCCAATATACTTGTACTCCCCTTTCTCATCTCCTGTGCAGTTCCCATTAAGTATGTCCCACCCTATTTCTTCTACTAAGCTAATCAGTGTTCTCCCTTTTGCGGTTTCTGTTCCTATTTTTGGTGATCTTCCTTCTATTGTTTTTTGTTTCTCTTCTATCCGTCTTCCGTTTTCCCCAATTCTTGCATTAAAATCCCCCCCAATCACCAAAGTTCCTTCTTATTGCTCTCTTACTTGCTCTTCTATTATTCTCTTTGCTTCCTTCATACTTCTGCTGTACACTGTTACAATTCTCCATTTACTTTTCACCATTCTTTCCATAATCCCTCTTTCTTCTTTTGCTTCAGTTCCATTTTCTCTTTCCAGTCCCTATTTCACCCCCATTGTTATCCCACCTTTAGCTGTCCCTTTCTTGCTTTCCCTCTCTGCATATTGACATTTCCACTTAAACTTTTTCGGCATTCTCTTTTCCAATTTTTCCCACCGCTTTTCTTCCACCCACGTTTCTACCATTCCCACTACGTCAAATTCTTTCAAATACTCCCAAAATTCATTCTCTTTGTTTTTTATTCCCGCTACGTTCCAGAATACTATTTTTATTTGCTCCTTTTCTCCTTTATTTCTCTCCGTATTCGTTTTCCCTTTTCTGCCCTGTCGTCTTTTTCTTGTGCTCTTATTCAAAAATTTTCTGTATCTAACTCCCTCTTTTCTTCGTCCCACCTAAGCCCTTTTCCCTCTATCCATATCTTTTTATAACTCACTTTCAACGGCCGTCCTTTTTACCGCTCTTCTTTGGCTATCGCTCTTTATTATTATTATTCTTAAGGGGCGCGGTTCAGACCCCGCTGCACTGAAGCTTCAGCTTATTGTGCCCCACTTAGCAAGCTTACTCCATAAGGCCTGTGCTATTGATGAACTTCAGCACAGAATCTATGGGCATATGTTTTATGTCATTAGGTTTAACATACCTCAACCCGAAGTGTCGAAGCCTCCCCGCCTCAAGCGCTGGACACTCGCATAGTATGTGTAGTGGAGTTTCTTCCTCCTCCCTGCACATCCTACAATCAGGATCTTGCTTCACCCCGATTGTGGTGAGGTGTTTCATGAGACAGCAGTGTCCCGTGAAGAGTCCAACTACCTTTCTCAGTTGTCTCCTGCTCAATCTCAGGATTTCTTCTGACCGCTTTTTCGACGGGCCTTCCATGAACATCCGCGATTGCCTCTGTCCAGGAATGTTATTCCAATGGATGTGGTGTTCTCTGTTGATATAGCCCTGAATCATCCTTTTTGCAGTCTCATGTGCGATCCCACAAGTGGGCTCTGGGCCTATCAAAGGTGTTTTTGCTCCCTCTTTGGCTAGGAGGTCAGCTTTTTCATTTCCTTCAAATCCCTTGTGTCCCGGCACCCACCACAGAGTCACTCTGTTGTGTTTTGCCAGTTCCACAAGCGATTCGAGACATTCTTTCACAACTCTGGAGCGTACTTCGACACTCTCCAGAGCTTTAAGCGCTGCCTGACTGTCAGTCATAATGTGGATCCGCCTGTTTGCACAGCCCCTCCTCATTATTTCCTCGGCACAGATGTCAATCGCAGTGATTTCTGCTTGGAACACGGTTGCCAAGGAGCCCAGGTTGATGCTCATGTCATCCCCCGGTGCTTCTCCAGCTACCCCTGCCCCAGTGCTCTTTGTTGTTTTGGACCCATCCGTGTGCCAGATGGTTCCGTTGTTATTCCTCAGTTTCCGGGTATCGACCCTCTCCTCCCTTCTCGGTATGACTACCTCGAAGGGTTTACAAAAGTCATACTCTGTCCTGAGTCGGTCCGATTGCATGCTCAGCACGCAATCGTTCCGTATTTTCCCAAATATCTCGGTGTGGTATCCCCTTCTAACGTGGGTCTTGCCATATCCGGCACTTACAAGCCTGTATGCTGGCTTCATTGCCTCCGATTTCACCAAAAGGTGTAGCGGAGGGAGGTTCAGGAGCACTTCCATGGCTGCGGTAGGCGATGTATTCATTGCTCCCGTTATTCCAAGGTAGGCAAGTCTTTGCAGCTTCCCTAAAAGCCTTGTAGCGTGCTTTCCAGACGCCTTATGCCACCAAATTATCGAAGAGTATGTTACCGTGGGAATTATGACCTTGGTGTAGAGCCAGTGAACCATTTCTGGTTTTAATCCCCACGTCTTTCCCACCATGCCTCTACAGGCCCATAGGGCCCGAGTAGCCTTGGTGGTGATGTATTCTAGATGGGGTTTGAAACTAAGTTTGGTATCTAGCATTAGTCCCAAGTACTTGACTTCTTTCCCTATCCGCAATTCTTTTCCCCACAGTCGGAGCCTCTTCAAATCGATGAGATTCCTCCTTCTTGTGAAGACCATGACTTCAGTCTTATCGGGGTTAACCGACAACTGTTTCTCAGTGCACCATCTCTCGACGACTGTCAGAGCCCGCTGCATCATTTCTGATACAGCCCCTCCGAACTTGCCGCTTACGAGTATGGTGATATCGTCCGCATAACCTTGTGCGTGAACTCCTGTCTGCTCCAGGTTCCCCAGGAGGTCGTCGACCACGAGTGACCACAATAAAGGCGATAAAACGCCTCCCTGTGGGCATCCTCTGGCTGCCACCACCCCCCTAGTTACCGGGCCGATGATGCATGAAATCTCTCTGCCTTTTAAGGCCGAGTCGATCCATTCCACTACCACAGGGGCTATACCCCGCCTCTTAGTTGCTTCCGCAATAGAGTTGAATGAGGTGTTATCGAAAGCACCCTCTATGTCCAGAAAGGCCCCTAACGCAATCTCTCGATTTTCCAGGGTTCCTTCTATCCTACGAGTAAGCTCGTGGATGCTCATCTCGCATGATTTTCCAGATTGATAGGCAAACTGGTACCGATGTAAAGGGGCGTTTACCAGAACATCGTCTCTGATATACCTGTCAATCAGTTTCTCCAAGGTCTTAAGGAGAAATGATGTTAGGCTTATTGGTCGAAAGGATTTCGCCCGGGCGTATGTTTCTCGCCCTGGTTTTGGTATAAATACCACTTTCACTTTCTTCCAGCCCATTGGCACGTACTTCAAGGCCAGGCTGGCCCTGAGTAATGCGCACAGGGGGGAGGCTAATTCCTCGAATCCCTGTTGAAGCATCAGCGGAAGAATTCCGTCGATTCCTGGAGATTTGAATGGTTTGAAAGATTTCACTGCCCATCCAAGTCTTGTTTTGTTAACCAGCCTATCGGCAAGTTTCCACTCCTCCCTGGACGCCCGATGACTCGGTATGTCTAGGTTTGGAATGTTTGTTGCATTTGCCGAGGATACACTCCCCGGGAAGTGTGTCTCTAGAAGGAGTTCCAGAGACTCCTCACTCGATTCAGTGTATCCCCCATGAGGTCTTTGCAGAGTTCCAATCTTACCCCGATTGTCCCTCAGCAAGGCTTTCTGGAGTCTGGCACATTCCGGAGTTCTTTCGATCTCCTCACAGTGCCTCCTCCATGAGGTGTTTTTCGCCTCCCGCTATCGCTCTTAATTCCTTCTATATATCTCTTTCCTTTGTTGTCAGATCATCTTCTTTGTATACTTTCTTTCCTTTTTTTTTCTTAGTTTTCTTTTATTTTCCATAACTTTCCTCTTTTCCCCCCAGCTCCCAAGTTCCGCCACAATCATTTTTCCTCCATTTATTTTATACATCTCTCACAGTCACTTCGACCTCTAATTCCACCTTCATCTATTTTTCCAGTTTCTTCTCGCTTTCGCATTACTCTTCGTCCAATCCCGTTACTACAATATTCTTTTTTCTCACTCTTTTTTCCTGCTCTTCTATTTTCTCCTCCAATTTTTTCATTTTTTCTTTTAGTTCCATCTTCCCATTTTTCTTCCTTTTCACGCATCATAATTTTCAACTGTTCCAGTTCCCGCCTCATCTTCCGATTCTCTTCCTTTATCTCCCCTACATCCTCCATAATTTTGTTCAGCATATCTTTCATTTCCTCATCCATTGCCTTTTTAACCGCTGATCTTTCTTTTCCTAAAGGGGTTAATCCTCTCTTCCGACTCTCGTTCTTCTTCTCTTTTTCTTTTGTAATCTTCTTCTCTCTCGCTCTCACTGCCACTTTTTTTTCATTCTATTTCTTTTTCACTTTTTCACGCTTTTTTATCCGCTTGTCTTACCGAGCGCCGCAAAACACGTCCGCTCGGCTCAACTGCTCGAATCGGAATCCAGGGAAAAAAAATCAAATATTAATAGATAATTTTTCTACGTCGAAAAATGCTCGATCATTCAATTTTGAATTTTGATTTATCTGCTTGCATCAACAGGGTTGGACAAATCAGAGAATTTCAGTAACAATTGTGCTAACCCGATCATCTGTGAATATAAGACCAAGTGGTAGAAGCCCAAAAGTTACAAATGCAAGAAAGAATCGCAACATAGCCAATTTTGATGATACAACTGTCAGCACACATTTTAGAAGACTTCCGTTGCAGTGATTTCTAAACTGTTACTTTTTAAGGTTATTAACGTAATATCCTGTAGACTCTTTTATGAATTTTTTTTTATTACAGAAAAATATTGGTACAAAATGTGTAAGCGAACGTTTAGATTAGATTAGATTGGATTTAGGAGGCGGCTTCTGGGCCTGTCTCCACCGCGACCATTGAGGTCTATTATGGATCCTCCATGTCTTCAGAGAACGCCGTCAAGTTTGGTATTTTTGACTCCAAAGCCTGGACAGCCTGGAGTATTTGAAACCTTACCCTACACAGGCCCTCACAGTGACAGAGCACATGTTGGGCTGTTTCCTCTTCTTCCTGGCAAAATCTGCACAGGTCTTCTTCTGCCAAGCCTAGCTGGTTCAAATTGTTTATTGTAGTCCTGACCGTACTTCTGTTTATGCCACAAAAGGGTTCCAGGCCAATTAGGGGGCTTATCGAGCCTGCCCTAGCGAGCTCGTCCATCGCTCCATTACCTTTGAAACCCGCGTGCCCAGGTACCCGAATAATCTATTCCTACTGCCCACTTCTTTTAGAGAGCGCATGCAATCCCATACCAGCCGTGAATTTATCTGGAACTAGCAGTTACCCGCGGCTTTGCCCGCGTAAGTTGTGGTCGGGTTTACTGGCGCTTATATTAGTAAGTAATTTTTTTTTTCAATCACGGGCCCAGTCTTTTTAAAAGGAGAATCTACATCCAAATGTTCACATATTATAATGCTATACTGTTTGTTTTGCAGTTACGATAATTCTGGGGAAAACTACCCTCCCCATTTACGCCTCTTTTTTTGCGGTTTCTAAATATTTTCTAGTTATTTTTAAAGGAGAGTCCAAGTGCCAATTCTCATGCCTGTAACATTGTCGATCTGCAAGTTATAAGAATTTTGAGAAAAATCACCCCCAAATCCACCCTCCCCTTTTCTCGCCGTTGGTAATTTTTTTTGGAAATACGTTAAACACGGGTCCGATTCTTTTTAAAGGAGAATCTAGAACCCAATTTTCACGTATGTAACACTATTTGTTTTCTAGTTATGAGAATTCTCAGGAAAATTTTTCGACTTAGATATATTCAAATTTTAATCAGAATTATTGTCAGGAAAACTCTTCCTCCCCATTTATGCTCCTTTTTCGGGGTTTGTAAATATTTTTTTGCAAAATCGTCAAGCACGGGTCTAGTTATTTTAAGATGAGAGTCCGAGTGCCAATTCTCATGCCTGTAACATTCTCGACCTTCAAGTTATAAGCATTTTGAGAAAAATGAACCCCCAAATCCACCCTCTTATTTTCTCGCCGTTGGTAAATCTCTTTTCCAAAATCGTCACGTATGTAACACTACTTGTTTTCCAGTTATGAGAATTCTCAGGAAAATTACCCTCCCCATTTTTCGGGGTTGGTAAATATTTTTTTAGGAAAATTGTCAAATACGGTCTAGTTAATTTTAAAGGAGAGTCCGGGTGCCAATTCTCATGCTTGTAACATTTACGACCTTCAAGTTATAATAATTTTGAGAAAAAGCACCCCCAAATCCAGCCTTCCCTTTTCCCGTCGTTGGTAATTTTTTTTTTTTGGAAAATCGTCAAACACGGGTCCGGTATTTTTTAAAGGAGAATCTATATCCCAATTTTCACGACAGCAATACTGTCAGTTTTCAAGTTATAGGAATTTTGGGTAAACCACCCCTATTTTTTTCTTGGTCGGCAAAGAAATTTTTGCCAAATCGTCAAACACGTGTCTAGTTATTTTCAAAGCTGAGTCTAAATCCCAATTTTCACGTTTTTAGCATGCGGAGTTGTCGAGTTATGAATTTTTTTATAAAAACCGTTTTCCCCTTTCCCCCCCTTTTTCGCCGTCTGTGAATAATTTTTTGGAAAATTGTCAAAAAGGGGTCGAGTTATTTTCAAAAGCGAGTTCGGGTACGAATTTTCACTCCTCTACACTTTTTCGTTTTCAACTTAGTTGGAGTCTAGAGAGACCAATTAACCCCATTTTCACCCCCTTAGAAACGGAATTTTCAAAAATCCTTTCTTAGTGCGCCTATACGCCCTAAAGACTACGTAACCACCAAATTTCACGCTTCAAGACTCAACGGTCTGGGCTGTGCGGTGATCAGTGAGAAATCAGTTTCGCATTTATATACAGGCTGTCCCATTTAAAACTCCCCAGTCCAGATTTCTCCGAATTGATTATTGTGATTGAAAAATCCTCGGACAGGTCGATTTTTTTTGCCAGGAGCACATCTTTTCAGGTTCCTTTCAACTCCCGGCATTTCTCCCTCTTCGCGAGGGGGCTGTTAGCCCCAAAATCTTAAATGGCGCTATGGGTCGAGTGATGCCTCATTTGAAAGGTATTGAAGGCCTCTCTACAACTACCCAATAAGTAATAAAATTTCATTGCAATCGGTTTACTGGATTCAGAGATTAACCCCCCCCATCACGTTACTCCCCTTAGCAATGGAATTTTGAAAAACCGTTTCTTAGCGAGCGCCTACGTGGTAAAAGAAGTAAGTGTGCAAGATTTTATTGCAATCTATTTAGTAGATTTTCGGACTACCTCCCCCGCCCCGTTACCCCCCTTAAAAATGGAATTTTAAAAAACCGTTTCTTAGTGAGCGCTTACGTGCTAAAATAACTAAGTGTGCAAAATTTCATTGCAATCGGTTCAGTGGATCCAGAGCTTAACGGGGCGGGGGCCCCCGTTACCCCCCTTTGGAATGGAATTTTGAAAAACCGTTTGTTAGCGGGCGCTTACGTGGTGAAATAAGTAAGTGTGCAAAATTTCATTGCAATGGGTTCAGAGTGATACAGAGATTAACGGGGCGGGGGGGGGGGGGGTGCGTTACCCCCCTTTGGAATGGAATTTTTTAAAACCGTTTCTTAGTGAGCGCCTACGTGGTGAAATAAGTAAGCGTGCAAAGTTCCATTGCAATCCCTTCGATGGATCCGGAGATTTCGTGATGAGTCAGTGAGTGGTATTTGGATTTTATATATATACTAGCAGGTACCCGCGGCTTTGCCCGCGTAAATTGGGGTCGGCTTTACTCACGTGGATATTAGGAATTGGTACAATGTAAAACATTAAAAATTGTTTGGAAACTCGTCAAATACGCGTCCAGTCATTTTTAAAGGGGAATCTAAACCCTCCCCGTTTTTGCGGTATGTAAATAAATTTTTTCTAAAATGTCAAACACGGGTCTAGTTATTTTTAAAGCAGAGCCCAAGTGCCAATTGTCATACCTGTAACATTATCGAGCTTCAGGTTATAAGAATTTTGACAAAAATCACTCCGAAATCCACCTGTTTTTTTATAGTTATAGGAATTTTGGGTAAAACCACCCCCAAGCTTTTCTCGGTCGGTAAAGAAATTTTGGCAAAATCACCAAACACGGGTTTAGTTATTTTTAGAGGAGGGTCTAAATCCCAATTTTCATGTTTTTAATATTCTGGCATTTCAAGTTATGAAAATTTTGAGAAAAACTGTTTTCCCGTTTCCCCTCCGTTTCTGCCGTTTGTAAATAATAACTTTTTAATCGTTAAAAACGGGTCGAGTTATTTTCAAAAGCGAGTTCGGGTACGAATTTTCACTTCTACCGTTTTCAAGTTATGGGAAGCCTAGAGAAACTAATTAACCCCATTTTCACTCTCTTAGAAATGGAATTTTCAAAAATTCTTTCTTAGTGCGCCTATTTGCCCTAAAAACTATGTACCTACCAAATTTCACCTTTCAAGACTCAACGATCTAGGCTGTGCGTGGATGAGTGAGAAATCAGTTTCGCATTTATGTGTTATAATTTTATTTAAGAACCTCTTTATAAACAATATTTTTTGTCTTTCCTTCTGGCTGAAGGATGACCAGACTGTCATGTGAGCTGCCTCTGGAACAGGCTACGTACAACTGGCCATGAGAGAAACAGTCACTTCTTAGGTCTACGCCAGCCATCTTAAAGCTCTGCCCTTGTGCTTTGTTAATCGTCATGGCGTAACATACCTTTACAGGGAACTGCAAACGTTTAAACTCAAAATGATAATCTGACGGAATCAAAGGAATACGGGGAATTAAAACAGTTTCTCCTTGACCTACGCCTGTAAATATTGTTGCTTCTATAACGTGCTTCTTGCAAAGTCTTAAACCATTACAAAGTTTAGGAGGGTTTAAGTTGCGGAGAAGCATTATAGGAGCACCAACTTTAAGGAACAGGACGTGAGGTGGTATTCCAGGTGGGTCAAGAGTGTGAAGAAATTCAACAGGGTAATGAACAGCATCTTCCGTCTCAACAACTGAGTCCACTGATTCATATCTCGCCATTTCTGAAGATTGTTGTTCCAACAACGAAAGGTTAATACTGTTTGCAGAATCATTTGTTGGAGTGAGAATTGCTCTCTCCTGCAGCCATGTTGAACTGTTGCACTCATTATCATTTAAGCCCGGGTAAATCTTGTCGAGTAATGACTTCAAATCATGAACTAAATGACAGAGGTTTTGTGGGATTATGCATTTTCGATCATTCTCCTCCAACAGTTTGCCGTTTCCTATCTGTAAAATTAAGGTAGAAAACTCGTCTGCTTTAAAATCGCCCTTCAAGTGAACTCTCATGTTAGTCCTCAAGGACAGAACTTTTTGGCCATAAATAGGATGACTTGAGGCACGCTTTTACCTCATCAGCGCGGGTTCCTCGTGGTATTACAGGTAGGGTTTGCCTGAAGTCTCCAGCCAGCAGAACTGTTACTCCCCCCATCAAGCGGTTACAGTTCCTGATGTCCTGGAGTGTCCTGTCCAGAGCCTCTATACCTCCTTTGTGGGCCATGGTACACTCGTCCCAAACTATTAACTGTATTTCTTTGAGTACCTGTGCAAGATTGCTTTGCCTTGAAATATTACACATTGGTGATTCAGAGTGGTTCAGATTAAGAGGTAACTTGAAAGCAGAGTGAGCAGTTTTCCCGCCATTAAGCAACGTTGCAGCGATGCCAGAGGAAGCAACTGCGATGGCAATTTTTCTCTCACTTCTTACTTTAGGCAGCAACAAATTAATCAAAAATGTTTTTCCTGTACCACCGGGAGCATCTAAGAAAAAAAGACGCCCGGATTCTGAAGTAATGCTACTTATGATACCATGGTAAACATTTTTTTGTTCTTGGTTCAGTTTTGGGGCATTTACAGCAACTTCTTCAGATAGCTGGGCTACATCGTAAGAGAGTTCCCTCACGCGTTCACGGTTGTTTGTTATCGACACTTGTTCGCGTAATGGTGTAGGAAGGCCGTATTGTTCGAGGAGTTTGCCAGAAATTGAATACACCAGATCTTCAAGTAGAATCAAACACTTGTTATACACTATGTTCATGACGTCCTCCACATCTCCACACTCTCTTTCTACTGACCGCTTCACATCATCCGCCAGACTGTCTCGATGTTCTTCCCATATTTCCATAGGACAGCTAACTTGGCAAAACACCAACATGATGGCAAACAGCTCGCGGATTTTGTGAGAAGAATCTGAGAGGGAAGCTTCCTCTAATGTGCATGCAGATTGAAAAGTAGTGTGAAGGACTCCATCTACATTTTTAAGGTAAGTAAATGAAGTAGGACCTTTAACTTCATGCAGAAGGAGGCGTAAAAAGTAGCACTCAGAGTAACCAGGGTGAACAGTATATACTCGGCCCAGAACCTGATCTTTTTTTACTCCTGGATAACCTGGCACAGGTTTCCCTTGCTTTCTTCTACAAAATACGTTGTTTTTCCAAACAAAATATGATGGAACTTCAGAGTACAGGAGACTTCTTGCAAAAGCATCTACTTTGCAGAGATCGAAGAAGCCTAAGAGTGTAGTTTTTGGAGGATTGCTTATCTTTTCAACAACATTTTCTTCGGTAAAGTACACCTTTTGGCCATTTTCGAGATGAACAGCTAGGTGCATAACTGGGGGGAACCGGTCATGTATGGGAAAGCAAAATATTCGCCAGACTGCTTCAGAAGTACTGATGTAGCGCCCTGTCTCGTATTTTGTCACCTCGTCCAGTTCGTTTTCAACGGTGAAAGCTGCCTGGTCAGATCCTTTGTTGACATACTTACATATATACTTTATGGATTTAACTGAGTTGCAATATTCAACGTTGATATGCGCAGAAAAATTGCAAGTCAGAACAGGGTTGTATGGTACCACCCACCGATTGTCTAATTCAAATCCGTTGATTTCAACAGTAAATCCACCATCTGAAGGAGAACGCCTGCGGTATTGAGGATAGCCATCGTCCCCAGTCTGTGTATCACTTAAAAGAGATCGGGGATACTTTTTGCTACAGGATCCATTCACCATGCACGGCGAGTTTCTGTTATTAGATCCACATGGGCCGTGGATCATGGTGGATTTGACAATCTCATGGAGAATCGGGTCAAGTTTCGGGTCAGGTATTTCTGCACTAATCGCCTTATCAATCATGTCTGGTTTCATCCTTTCCTCCAGCCACAGGAGAATGTCAACGTGGGGAAGTCCTCTCTTTTGCCATTCTATGGAATACATGTGACATCTAGTTGACCCAAAGATTGACCCTTTGGTGAGGATCTTCAGCAGCTGCTTCACCTTCAAGTAGAAAATCCGGCCTACTAAGTCGTGCCTATAGTGAGACTTTTGACCTTCTTCTAGTAGATCACATATTTCTCGCCATTTCGGATTGCACGTGAACGTTATAAAAAGATCTGGACGTCCAAAATGGCGGACAGAAGTCATGGCGTCTTGGGTACGCTCATGCATATAGCGTGGTCCTCCAGTGAAGGTTGATGGCAGCACTACCACTTTACCCAAATCTGAAAGCTGACGATCACCTCTTCTCATAGCGTCCTTTAAGTGAATATAGTCTTCACTTCTTAATTTTTTTTTATTGTTACGAATAAAATTTAGTCTTTCAGTTTCTATTTTTACGTACATGTTTACTAAAAATTGGTTGAGAAGATTACGGAACAAAAGTATATATGGTTCTTCGCCCTCTCGCTCCATCAGCTTGTAGCTATAAAAATCAGAAGCAGACACGGTTTTCTTTAGTGGTACCTTGGTGTTTGGGTCACGCTGAGAGATGTTGATACAGTACCCGTCTTCTCCACGGCAGAACATGAGAGGATACTGGAGGGAATCGTAGGCTCGATGGATCTCACTAATCCGCAGCTATGAAGCACGATATCTCGCTTTTCAAATACTTGACCAGCAATCAAAATAGCAACTTCGTTACAGGTGGGAGCATTGAAGCGTCCTCTATGAACATGCGAAGGCTTTTTGTCAGCAGTAATTACTATTTGAAAATCTTGAAGATCTCTGGGAACAGACTCAACAGCAGCTTTGAAATCGCTTATATACTTGTTGTTTTCATGAAGGAGCCTCTGAAGTTGACCTACTAATTCTGGCTTGACTTCTGGGAAATAACCGCAGCGGATGTGTCTCTCGTGATTGTCATCACCAACAAAATATATCTGGAGGAATGAAGGCTGCTGTTGAGGTCCTGGCAGCAAACTTCCTATTCTGTGATAGACTTGTCCTTGAACCTTATAAGTTGGCATAAAATTTACCTCTTTTATTTCTTTTCCACCAAAAGATGTCATTTGGAAGCTACCGTTGTACTTCCGAATATTATTGAGAAAATGCTCAGACTGAGGATGCTTGTGGGTAATGAGGCTGTGCAAGGGGCAGGATATTCTTGAATCGGGGGCAGTTGAACTTTTCCGTTACGGCAACACATACCAGGGGTCTCATCTTTCCATTTTAAAGCGTGACACCAATTGCAGGTTGTGCGAGGTCCAATATAAACTGTTTGGTCTTTTGCGTATTCAATTTTTGGGTCATACTTGTAACCTGAAAATTTCTTGACTCTCCAAGGCAGCAAGTTAACTTGTGATCGTTGTACATTATATTTTGTTACAGCAGCGCTATTAATTTGAGGATTCTTTTCTGAGTATTTTTTTACCGCATTTCTATTGATTTCAGGATGGCTGGCAGTGTACTTTTTAGCCGCACGCATATGGACCTCAGGATGTGTTTGACTATATTTTGAAACAGATTTTCTGATTTGTTTTTTTTCTAATTGAATCAGTAAATCTTTCCCTTCGTTTCTTAACCTTACAATTTTTACTTGGAGGCAAGGCAGTTGATTCATCAGAACTGGGAACAATGGAAGTTTGTTGAAGTTCAGAACGGCTTGACTTCATTGTGCCAGGTTCAGGAAAGCTATGGTTATACGGATCAGGTTCAGCAAAGTTAAGATTGTCCGGGTCATGTTCAGAACTTGCCGTGTCATGTTCATGTTGGGACTGGAAAACTGAGGAATAGATTGAGGTAGAGGATACATCATACATACATCAAAAGGTATTGTGGAGTTAGTGGGTTGGTCGTAAGGAATAAGAACATCGAAGTGCCCTTCCATGCAATCACCAGAGAACTTAAGTCTTCTGACCCCCTCAGCTAGAAGATTTTCATCACGGTAGAGCTCAAACTTGAATGGAAACACCTCTGCCGCCACCATGAGCTCACAGAAGGTCCCATAGACATAAATAAGGTTTCGACATGTCAGTAATGTACTGATGTTTAGTGTTATAAGGAACATTGTCTATTGTCATAGTGTACCGCTTAAGTCTACGCCTGTTGTTGGAGACGTGGCGTACAATGTCAGTTCGCACTCGATACGTTTGTAAAGCTGTACCGTGAATTAAATATGAGAGAGAGGAGAAAAGGCAAGCACCGTCCCCAATGATCTTTATAACGCGATGAGGTACTGCCACTCCATCAATATTAATTATTTCAACACCCATCATTGTGCGAAAAACAGAAACACGTGGCCGACGGCGATGTAGGGGTTGAGGGCTTTTTAGAAGACTGGCGACTGACAGGAAAAAAAACTCAGTTTTTCTGACACCCAAAAAACTTCACTTGTCCCCCAGCCTACTTCAAATTTTACAATTAATGTACAGGAGATTGAAGGGGGATAGTCCCAACCAAAAATTAATTGATATCTCAGTCGGAACTGTTTTGTAATTACTTATTACAAATAATTGTAACATTTGCAATATAATTACTACTGTAATAAATGCATATCTGAACCATTTTCGTTTATTATAAATCAACTATTTTATTTTATTTTATAATTTTAAGCTGATGGATTAACTATTGAATGTTTTGTCCAAACTAAAAGAAAAAAAAATTACAAAGAAAAATGTAGTACAATTTACGATTTTTGCTAAATTATTGAAGTAAATAATAAAAAAAAATAGAAACATCTAAACTTTATAGTTCAATAATTAAAAAATCATAAAATTAAGTACAAATCGTATATTAGAATAAGGGAATTGTACATTGTGTAAGTGGCAACGTTGCAAGAAGTAAGTGTGCAAAATTTCATTGCAATTGGTTTAGTATATTATCACCCCCGTTCCGTTACCCCCCTTTGGAATGGAATTTTGAAAAACCGTTTCTTAGTGAGCGCCTACGTGGTAAAATAAATAAGTCATAAAATTTCATTGCAATCGGTTTAGTGGATTCAGAGATTAAAAAATTAAAATCTGTACATAGACAAGTTAGTATTTAAATAAATTGTAAATAAACAATTTTGGGTACCCGTAAACGCTACAATATTAACACAAAACTCACCCGCAACCTTTCAGGACCTGATTATAGCGACCGAAGAGGACAATTTCCACAAGAAAAGGTTGACAACTTAATTCTTTTAATGCCACTGTGGTTCAAATCACGATTCGAGAACAGAGGAAGCCACACTGAGTCTGAAGGCTGCTATGTTTTTCTTTGAAGTGAATTATTTCGGATATGCCAATGGGAAGTAATTAAGGCGGTTTTTTAAACGTCCGGGCGGTTACATCGAGCAGTTTCAAATTCACAGCATAAAACTTTTTTTTTTAGCAGTAATTAATTAATTGTGGCAGTAAATCGTGACCAGTAATATAAAAGATTTTGGGCCTTTCCTTAAGCAGCACTACCAAACTTACTGCAGCGGTAGATTAAATAAGTAACCAGTGCAATTATTATTATTTGAGCAATGAAATAAGTCACTTTCCAGGGACTCGGGCTTATTATTTTTTAATGTGCAGGCATTTATAGAATTACGGTCCTAAGTTTTCTAACTGACCAATTCTGATTTAATAACTGCACAGGAGTTACTGCCCATTAAATCATTTTACTACCCCATTAGATTTTCAGACATTCAAATGTTTATTAAGTTACTCATTTGATTTTTGTTACTTCTCGTTATATTTTACGGGCCGATCTTTGATTCAATATATAATTTGAACTTACTTACTGACCGAAACTGTAATATTTTACCACCCCTTTAAATACATGCCATTGACAATACTTGGACGAAGTAACAAATTATATTATTCACAAAATATTTACAGAGGTTTTAATGCAAATGCAATTCTTATTTGTAATGCTTGCTCCCAGGTGCCAGACCTATCCCATCGCTACATAACTTCGATAAGAAGGGAAATATCAGAAAACCAGCCGACCTAAAATAAATTTTTTCACGACGTCGCTAGCTCTTATACTGTATTAGCAGAATGCTCGGCGTTGCCCGGGTTAGACCAGCAATAATTGCTGTAAATCTTAGACAATGCCAGCATTTAGATTTGAGTAATTATGAGGTACATCTTAATGTCGTATTCTCGTCATTGTACTCTATCAAATAGAGTTGTAGAAAATTTGGATCGCCAGATTCGGGAAGAAGTGAACCAGGTAGGCTTGAACTTGGACTTTAAATGTGGGTATTTACTTAGGCTCAGATACAATTTTTGTTGCACAAATGATATCATTTGAAAAGCTTTGTAATTTCTAACTGATGAAAGAAACATATTTGATCTAATATCTGTGCCGATGAGAAGACCTCTGAGTGGTTCTGGTGGATCCCTTATAGGTTCCAGCTTTACTTTGCAATTATTGCAGCCCGGGTCTTCTGTTTTCCATAGAAAGGATTTACAATAACAACAAATTTTAGACATAGACCCGATAATTACGTCAGAATATCGTTATAAATAAATTGATTATCGTTACTTTATGCCGACTGCAAGTCCTATCCAAGAAGAATTTAAAGTTGTGCCTCACATTGGGGTCGTGAACCCCCTATGTTACTCCCCATTGCGAATATTACTTGTGGTCAAAATTTCATGACGATCTGTTCACCGGTTTAGGCGTGCATAACATACGAACAAACAAACAAATATTGAATTTTATATATAAAATGATCGGTGTCGAAGAAATAGGTGATCTGTTGCATAATACTGCTTATAGTAGTAGTATGTATATTTATTACCTTTACAGGTTTATAAAGTATCCGATACATTTCCCATAACTCAAATAAAATAAAATATAATATAATACATAAAACTAAATAAATAAATAATTCAACACAGTAACTAGCAGCTTTTATCCCTTCCCACTTATTGTCCCTCTTCTCCAGTCAACCTTCCTCATCCATTCGATCCCTCTTCCGTCCTCATTCAAAATTTATTCTCTACTCTCATCTCTCCCTCTCAATTCTACGCATTCCTTCAACAAATGCTCTATGGTCTCCTTTTTTTCTCCACACATCCTGCATACTCTCTTATTATCCTCACTCCAATATTAATTCTCTCTGTCCTCATTTCCACATCTAAATCTTGCTATTATCACTCTCTCTTTTCTACTCTCTCTTCCTAGGTACTTTGGCATTTCTTCCGTTATTATTTTTTCATACTTCCCATTGTACCTAGACTCCCTAATTCTCGTTCTTCTTTCCTGCACTTGCACATCTCTATCTCTCTGCCTCTCTCTCGCATTCTTTCTATCTCCGCGCCTGCATACCCGTTTCTTTCGAAATATGCCTCCCTCTCTTTCCATATCCCCTTTCCTATTTCTTTCCTTTTTTCTTTCAAACACTCTTGCAAAATTCTGCACTCTCCTCTCTCTATCACTCTTTCCTCAAATCTTATTGCTTTTCTTCCTGCTTCTATTCTTATTCCATTTCTCTTTGTTTCCTGCATCACTATATACCCCGGTGTCTCTCTCTCTACCCCTAGCACCCATTTCATATATTTTCCTTGCACCCCTTCCAATCCTTCTTGCTCTCTCCATCCCCATATTTCCGCTCCCTACATCATCACGCTTTTCACCAAACTATCAAACATTATTTCTCTCCTTTTAAAATCATGTCCAAATTTTCTCTCTCCAATTCCCCAAACAGCTCCTATTATCTTATTTGCTTTTTCACTAAATCTCTCACATGTGCTGTTGCTGTGTTTCTTTCATTCATCACATAACCTGAATACTTGAATTCTTTCACTTCTTCAATGTTCTCTTTCTCCCATTTCCACTCATTTACTTTTCTCCTACCACCCCCTTTTCTGAAAACCATCATCTTGGATTTCTCTACATTCACTGTCAACTTTTTCCTCCTCATATATTTCTCATGTTTCCTATCATTTCTTTCATACTTTTCTCCTCTCTCGCTAGCACCAACAAATCATCCGCATATGCTAAAACCACACTTTTTCTTTGCCCACCACAACCCCCCCTGCAAACAGGCTGGGGCTTAGTGGGCAACCTTGTCTTACTCCCTTATAAGTTCCTTCTTACACCCTTCCATCCACTCTCGCTCTACTTATCGTCTCTTCATATATCTCTTCTATTTTTGTTACCAGATGGTCATTTATGCCTCTCTTTCTCAAGCATTCCCACAGTAAATCTCTTTCCACATTATCAAAAGCCGCCTTCAGGTCCACAAAGAATGCATATATTTTGCCACCCCTCTTTTTTATCTCATTTCCTGCTATGTCATTCAAGATACATACATTATCCATGGTCCCTCTACCATTCCTAAATCCCGCCTGTCCGTCTGGTAACACCCCCCCTCTCATTCATTTCCTTCATCAGCCTCTCTTCCACAATCATCGCGTATACCTTATATGCTGTATTTAGGAGAGTGATCCCCCTATAATTTCTGACTGTAACCTTTTTTCCTTTCTTATATATGGGGCATATTATCCCCTCCTTCCACTTTTGGGGGAATCCCTCTCCCTTCCACACTCCATTCATTATCTCTAACAACCTGTCAGCTTCCCTTTCCGTTCCATATATCCACGCTGTTATATAAATCTTTATTTGCCCTATGGGCTTACTTCTCCCTCCCACCTCCATTCACTCTCTTCGTTCTTCCTCTTTCTCTTATTGAACACCAGCATTTTTGTTTTCTCTACATTCACTTCTAGTCTTTTCTTCTTCACATATTTTCCCAAACTATTTATCATTTCCTTCATTTCTCTTTCACTCTTTGCCACCATTACCACATCATCCGCAAACGCCAGGCTCCACACTTTTTTTCTACCTACCACACACCCCCCCTCCGCTTGTGCTCTCTCTAACATTCCGTCCATATCTGCCACATACATCATGAACAACAAGGCGCTGAGCGGGCAACCTTGCCTCAATCCCTTTGTTATCACAAACCATTCACTTTCCCTCTCCCCTACCTTCACTTTACTTTTTGTCTTCTCATATATCTCCTCCACCTTTCTTACCAGCCATTCATTTACCCCTTTCTTCTTTAACTCACTCTTCGTCAAATGGTCCAGGATGTATACATTATCCATAGTTCCCCTCCCCTCTCTAAATCCTGCCTGGCTGTCTGGTAATGCTCCCTTTTCCTCTATCTCTCTGCTCATCCTTTCATTCAGAATTGATGCATACAACTTGTACCCTGTGTTTAGGAGAGTTATCCCTCGGTAATTTTCTACTTTATTTTTCTCCCCTTTTTTGTAAATGGGGTAAATTACCCCCTCTCTCCACCCTACCGGGAATCCTTCTCCTCTCCACATCCCATTCATTACCTCCACCAGCCTCTCTAGCACTCTTCTCGTCCCATACATCCACGACTCACTCTGTATTCTATCCCTCCCTGGCGCCTTCCCTTTCCTCAGTTTCTTCACATGCCTCTCCACCTCTTCCATTGTAATTTCTTCTCCTTCAGGTTCTACTCGGTTTCTCTTCGTCTATATTTCCGTTTTCTTTTTTTCCTTTTCTCCCTCCAGCAGCCTCATGAAGTACTCCTCCCACTCATTCATCGTTATCTCCTCGCTCCCATTTTCTTTTTTCTTTCTCTCTCTATTAATATAGTTCCATACCTCCTTCTCTGTTGTTATTGCTTTTATCTCTTCCTCCTCTCTCTCCTTCTTCTGCCTCTTCTTCTCCCTGCATGTCTCTCTGTATCTTCTTTTCGCTTCTAAAAAGCCACTTCTGTTCCCTTTAGTCTTTCTCCACTTTCTTAGTTCTTTTATTGCTTCCTTTTTACGTTGCTCACATTCTTTGTCCCACCATTTATTCTTTCTTTTTGTTCCTCCACCTCTTACTGTTATTTCTCTTTTTGTCGCTGCTTTTTCCAATATTTCTACCAATTCTTTCTCCATTTTCCCTACTTCTTGTTCTTTAAATCTTGCTTTTTCCAGTCTTCTCTTATACTCTTCCACCCCTTGCTCGTCCCATACTTTAATTATCACCTTCCGCATTTCCTCTATTTTTTCTTCTTCTCCTCTCTTCTCTCTCCTCCTTCCTATACTTATCTCTATAGGCAGATGGTCTGACTCTACTCTTTCCCCTATTCTGAATTCTTCGATTTTTTGCCCATGCTTCTTCGTTTACTATTCCGTAGTCTATCACCGTCTCTCCTCTACCACATACGTCGGTCCATTCTCCTTCTTCGTCCCCTTGTTTATTTACATTCAGCACTTCCCATCCTTTTTCTTCTATCTATTTCATCAAATTCTTTCCTTCCGCGTTTTCTTTCTTGTCTTTGGATTTTCTTTTTCCCTCTCCTCTCTCTTCTTCCCAATCCCTGGCTCCTCTTTCCCCAATTCTCCCGTTAAAATCCCCTCCCAGAAATAGACATTCTTCCCTGTTGTCTTTTAATGTTTCTTCTAT
Organism: Diaperis boleti; assembly: GCA_963583935.1. NCBI lineage: Eukaryota > Metazoa > Arthropoda > Insecta > Coleoptera > Tenebrionidae > Diaperis > Diaperis boleti. The sequence continues at coordinate 15,926,325 of OY757242.1, forward strand.
CTTGCTTATTGTTTCTTTCATCTCTTTGCTGTACACTGTCACTATTTTCCACCATTTACTGTCTATTTTAACGTTTCTTCAAGAAGAAACTAACCACATTTTGATAGAATATATGGCCCAAACATAAGGCTGTTTATAGATACATAAGAGAAAAGAAAAGTAGAGGGGAAAAACGATCATAGACTACCTTTTAATTGAGAGAAATTATAGGAACCATGTAAAAGACGTGAGGACAAGAAGAGGTGCAGAACTCGTAATAACTTCAGTTGCTTTTTGCCTAAGAAGATGCTTTTGCAATATTATAATGTGCCTAGTGCTTAGTGATATCTGTATAGAAATAGTTTCCTCTTTGGACTCTGCCTGCTGGAAATAAAGTTTCTCACCATGTGACCTTCCTCTTCTCCCTTCTTTTTAGTATTCTCTTTTATTCCTTTTTTTACCCCTGTTATTATTCCCCCTGCTGCTCTTCCCCTTCTCGCCCCTTGCCATTCCCACTTGAACTCCATTGAACAGTTTTTCTATTTTTTCCCAGCTTTCTGACCATGTTTCTGTTAATCCAACAATATCGAACTCCTTCACATAGTCCCAAAAATCTTCTTCTTTTTTTCCTAGTCCCGCTACATTCCAAAATAGTGCCCTCACCCCTGTTTTTCTCGTTACCTTCTGTGATTTTCCCTTCCTTCCTTAGTTTCCCTCCTACTTCCTTCTTTGTTTCTTTTTTCCCGTTTCATTGTCCTTTTTACTTTGCCGTTGTCCCCCTTTTTCCCTCCTCCCCTTCTTCTTCTTATTGGAAAACCTCTAGTCTCTCTCTCTTTTCATTCCATCTCCATTGCTCCCCGTCCACTATTAATTTCCTGTATCTCACTCTTACTTCTTTCCCTTCTTCCCTTCGCCATACTTCTTAGTTTGTTCTGTAAATCTCTTTCTTTCTTTGTGAGGTCGTTGTCTATGTATATCCCCCTTGTTTCCCTCTTCTCCCTCAATTTTCCTTTTTGCTTCATTATTCTTTCCTTCTCACCCCATCCCTCCATCTCGACCAATACTTGATCCTTGCTAATCCTGTAACAATCTTTTACTTTACTATCCTCTACATTTTCCTTCAAAAACTTCTCTACATCCTTTTTTTTTACATGACTTTTTCTTTCCCCGTCCCATCCTGTTATCACGATATTGTTCTTCCTCTATCTTCTCTCTTCGATTTCCATTCTCTCTTCCAGCTTTTCCACCAGTCTCTCTCTCCTTCCCATCTCTTGTCCTTCTCTTTAAAATCTTCTCTCTGCCTCTCTGTCTCACTCTTGAGTTCCTTGTTTTCTCGTCTTATTTCTTTCATTTCCTCCTTCAACTCTTGCAACAGCTCCAATATTTTTTTCTCCATCTCTGTGTCCGTTTCCTTCTCTTTCTCTGATGTCTTCTGTGTTTTCTTTACTCCAGGAGACCTCGCCGTTTTTTTACTTTTTTGAAAAAAATGCTCTTCCTCCTCTTCTTGTTTTTCTGTTCTACCCTCCCCTTTTCTCTTTCTTTTCCTTTCCTCTAGGTAAGAGTCCAGGCTTCCCTGACTGAGCGAGCTGTTTCTATCGTCTTTGTTCATCCGCTTCCTGTGGCGCCTCCTAGATGTCGTTATCTTCCGGCTTCGCCGATTTATTCTTTTTCCTGACTATATCTCCTCTTTCCTGCCCAATTCTTTCTTCTTACCTTTCTCTAATACCTCTTCTCGCTTTTCTCAATATCTTCTCTAATTTTTTCTTTATATCACCTTCTATTCCTCTATTTTTTACCGACTTCAAAAAAGGAGGAGGTTCTATGTTCGGCTGTATGTATGTTTTTTTTCCTTTTATGTATGTTCACCGATATCTCCGTTAATTGTGGACCGATTTTGAAAATTTTTCTTTTATTTGAAGGGGTATACTCCAGAGGTGGACCCATTGTCAGCAAGTCCGGTACTTATTTTTTTGTAAAATTGTGTTTTTTTCCGAAAAAGTATTGAGATACATGTCATAATATACGATACGTCTCATGACTTCGAAGTTTAGGCAACCCTTGAAACTGGAGGGCCCGAGGTAGCTTCCTTGAAACAGGGCGACCGGAGGGCCCCCCCTTGAAACACGGCGTCCCGAGGGCCCCCCGTTTAAACATTGGGGCCCGAGGGCCTCCTTTGAAGCAGAAAAACTTGATCCCCTCCAAAAGGGAGCCCGAGGGGCCCCCTGAAAAGAGAGCCCGAGGGGCCCCCGAGGGGGGTCCCGAGAAGAGACCCGAGGGACCCCCGAGGAGGGAGCCCGGGGGGGCCCGAGAAGAGAGCCCGAGGGGGCTTCCGAGAAGGGACCCCTCCGAAAGAGGGAAGCCCAAGGGGGGTTCCTCAATACAGGCGAGCCCGAGGAGGGCACCCCAAAACAGGGGAGCCAGAGGAGGACCCCCTGAAATAGGTGAGCCCGAGGGGGGGGGCTCGAAACAAGCGAGCCCGAGGGGGGGCCCGACAAGGGAGCCCGAGCGAGCCCCCGAAAAGGGAGCCCGAGCAAGCCCCCGAAAAGGGAGCCCGAGCAAGCCCCCGAAAAGAAAGTCCGAGAGGGGGCCCTCGCATCAGGCGGCCCAGAGGGGGCCTCCGAAAGAGGCGAGCCCGAGGGGGTGGCCTCGAATCAGGCGGGCCCGAGGGGGCCTCATCGGTTATCAACATAATTATAGAAGTAGAAAGTTGAATTTGTTTAGTTCTAAAATAGGATTTATGTATGAGACAAATTCAATTGACTTGAAATCTTCAGGAAGGAGAAGGAGGGCCCATGGGTGGCCCGTTGAGACAGACAAGCTTCCTTGAGATATTCTTGGGACAGGGGGGCGTAGCTACCATCTGAACTGCCGTAATACCTCCTACTAGGCAAGTCACAGTCGTTTCATTCACACGCGTTCTCGTTCTCATTCATCCCCATCACTAAGGTGTTTGAAATTGTCAGATGATTGTCAGTATGACAGCGGATAAAGGATCTTAAAAAACCGTATTTTTGTGTAAAATTGCGTTTCTACAAGAAATCCAACTACATAGGTAGACTTAAAAAGCAAAACTTTATCTAAATACAAAATTTAATCCAAATCGTTAGAGCGGTTTTCGAGATCCGCAAAATATATAAATATACAAGAATTGCTCGTTTAAACATATTAGATTATGCAGGTCTATGCGTCTGGAAGTCATCATTGCCTTAGATTTTGTAGGTAGTAATATTAATTCATCATTGTTTCAGTATTTCTGGTTCTAATTTATTATAGTTTGCGTCTTTCATCGTCATTTTCAACCAGCCGTCGTTTCCACATTCGAGCAGCGTCCTTACTAGGCTACCCATCACTTAATATTGTAAAATAATTAGCTTTTTAAAAAAAAGAAACCGACCTCAAAAAGCGAGAAATAAGTCAGTACATGTATTATATTTGCCGGTGGAAAAGTTTTGTTATACATATGTTTCTAACTTGAATCCCAATCAAACTGTCGAAGACATCATGGACGTTCTTAAAGAATTGGATCCCTCTGACTCTGAATCTGATCCTTCAGCGCAATTTTCAGTTGAGAAACCTCCGGAGCTGAACAGGAAACCAACATCCAGTACGTTCATCATTAAAACACCTTTAAAATTCGAAGAAACGGTTCGAAATCCTAACTTCTGGCCTATTCATACATATGTTAACAAATATTATTTTCCGAGAAAAAATTTTCAAAAGACCGGTACACTTCTAACTCAAACATAAATAATAATAGGCTATTTCACTTAGGTATCTTTCACATCAATATTCAGTCTATAAGTAATAAGATTATAGAATTAAACTGTTTAGATTTAGATTATGTATTTCTTTGTTTTTCAGAACACTGGCTACGCTCCTGTGAGATCGACTCAGTCTTACTTAATAACTATACATTAATCTCCAGTTTTTGCAGATTGGGTAGATTGCATGGGGGTGTGGCAATATTTGTAAAATCTAAATTTGTTGATCTGTGTATATCTAGGAGTGATATCGATGAGTTATCAGTCCAGATGGAGGTTGAACTATGTGCCGTGGAATCTGCTGCTGTAAACTTACTTCTCGTTACTATCTATAGGCCTCCAAAGGGCAATTTTGAGACCTTTTTAAATACCATGCATATGTTATTTAATATTCTATGCAACTCCGCACGTGTGATAATATTAGGTGGAGATTTCAACATAGATTTTTTATCAGAAAATTATCAGCTTACCGAATTTTCAGATCTCTATCAATCTTTTAATTTAAGTCCGAGCATTCGCTCCAGAACCAGAGGCAATACATGTCTAGATAACTTTCTAACGAATATTGACGAAGAACTCTATTTAGCGCACACATTAAATTCCTATTTATCTGATCATGTTGCTATCACAATTAAATTGAATCTAATAGTTAATTCTTCTACTAAAGAGTTTCGGTCGATACGTCCAATTACTAAATTAGGTCTATTTCAATTGTATAATGCTGTCCAAGACATTGACTGGTCATTTGTTTCTTCCCCTATGAGTTTGGATAATAAATTTAATCACTTTATTTCATTATTATATTTCAACTGTAATATATGCTTTCCGAAGCGCACCATCGTAGATGATGGTAATAATAAAAAAATTAAAATTCAGTGGTTTACAAATGATCTTCGTACAATGAGGAACACCCTAAATTTTATGTTTGAAGTTTATAACAAAACTAAATCACAGATTCTACTAGATGACATAAAAAAAATGCGCATCAGATACCGGCGGGCACTTCATCATGCGAAAAGAGTTGCATACAATACTTTTCTATCAAATTCCAATAACAATCCTAACACTATGTGGAATCTCGTTAACCATTATCGTACAAATAATTCCAAAAAGGTATCTCCTCCATATTCTCCAGATGAGTTAAATTCATACTTTACTAATATCCCTCGTATGCTTGTTAACACTCTTCGAAAAGTTAACACCGGTAATTCTACCAACCAGTTTAAGTTGGACGACTGTTCTTTCTCTTTCAGAGAGGTTACTTACAATGAGATTAGAGATATTATCTTAAATCTTAAAAACTCTTCCAGCTTAGACGTTTATGGATTAAATACAAAAATTATAAAACAACTTATTAATTTAATAGTATATCCACTAACGAAACTCATCAATATCTCTATCAATGAAGGTTACTTCCCCTCTTGTCTAAAATTATCAAAAGTCCTTCCTTTGTTTAAAAAAGGAGAAGTTAATGATATCACTAATTATCGTCCTATCTCAATCCTTCCTGTCATCAGTAAGATTTTTGAAAAAGCTCTTCAACAGCAAATTCATGAATACTTTGAAACCAATCACCTTTTCAATTCTTCCCAGTTCGGTTTTAGAAAAGGAAAATCTACAACGTCTGCTATTATTTCATTTATTTCATCTATCACAAACGCATTTGAAGATGGTAATCACCTAGGCGCTGTTTTCTGTGACTTGTCTAAAGCATTCGACTGCATTTCACATAATCTGCTAATAGGTAAATTAAAACAGTATAATTTTAATGATGTGGCGGTTAACTTAATTAACTCCTATCTAAGCGATAGATCCCAATTCGTATCTCTCAATGGCAATAGCTCATCATCGCTCCCGATCGAATTCGGAGTGCCTCAAGAATCTGTTATTGGCCCTACACTCTTCCTTATCTATATAAATGATTTATTCACTGCATTTAGTAGCTCTAATTTAATTCTTTTTGCTGAAGACACACTGTTCTTTACTGCAAGCAAAGAGGAATATCATTTGAACACTTTACTAGAAACATCTCGTATGGAACTACGCGACTGGTTTGCTTTAAATAATCTCGCCTTAAATGATTCAAAGACTGAAACTGTTCTTTTCAGTCTAAGAAACCTCTCATCGTCAGAAAATCGCAAAGCACCAAAATTCTTAGGTGTACATATCGACACTGGCCTTGTCTGGAACAAACATGTAGACTATGTTGTTTCCTCGACTGGAAAGAACATTTACTTAATGAAAGTATTGAGACAATTTCTTTCAAATGACATAATTCTATCAGTCTATCACGCTATTATACATTCAAAACTCACATATGCGATTTTAGCTTGGGGTCATTCATCGGCCACAGGTCGTATTTTCAAATTACAAAGACGTGTAATTAGAATAATGGCTAACTTGAATTATAGAGAAGATTGCAGGGATTATTTCACTCGTCCTAACCATACCAAATGCTTATATTTATTCTTGCCTATTGTATGTACGAAGCAATCTCCACCTGTATCACACTCGTGCCGAATTGCATGGAATTCAGTCTCTTAGACATAAGGACAACCTACACGTGGACTTTCACCGTATCCATAAATCCAAATTTAGTTTGAATTATTTTGCTCCTAAATTTTATAACTGCTTACCAGCTGAGATTCGAAACTTATCTTTAACATCTTTTAACAAAACCATTAAGGAAATTTTGATCTTAAATGTTTGTTACTCTTTTGATGAATTTATGTGCTTACATTTTTAATCTTAGCATTTAGCCATTATGAATTTGACATGTGTAAGCATTTTATTTGTATTTTTACACAAATATATATATTATTATTATTATTATTATTATTATTATTACATGTGCTACCTATTGATCTGGTTGAAGTCGGTGCCAAGCCAAAAAAATAGGTAGTAGATAGATAGGCTGTCCGCTCCCGTCACATCGCAAGTCCCACCGCACGCGCGCCTGAATGCATGAGCGTGGGTGGGGGGCTCGCACTGAGCAAAACATCCCAAACGGGCAGACACGTGCGGGGCAGACGTCGTTGTCGGCCTGATATTGAATTTTTGATGCGCTATAACGTTGTTGATATATTTGTATAATGACAATAAGTTACAAATTTGTTAACAGCTTTGGCTTGGCAACGATTTCAAACAGATTAGTAGGTAGCACATGTAATAATACATGTACTGACTTATTTCTCGCTTTTTGAAATCGGTTTCTTTTTTTTAAAAAGCTAATTATTGCTACTTAACCTCTCTACCACATGTTTACCTTTAGCTCGGTAATACAGGAATCCCATATATCCACGTTTCATTCTGTATACCATCCCTCCCCGGTGACTTTTTTCTTTTCAGTTTTCTTAGTTGTTGCTCTAGTTTTTCTCTTGTTATCTCTTCTATTTCTTCCACTCTTTGTTGTCTCTTTTCCTTTTCTTGTCTGTTTTCATCATCTTCCAGCAACTCACTGAAGTACTCTCTCCATTCCTCCATAGTAATCCCATCACTCACTCTCCCTCTCTTTTTCATTCTTTCCTTATTTATGTATCTCCATACCTCTTCTTTCGTCTTTATACCCTTCATCTTTAGCTCTTCTTCCATACCTTTCTTTTGCTTCTTCTCATTGCATACTAAATTGTACCTCTTGCGTGCTTTCTTGTAATCTTCCTTGGTTGCTTTTTCCTTTTTCCAATTTCTTAGTTTCCTACTTGCTTCCTGCTTCCTTTCCCTGCATTCTTAATTCCACCACTCGTTCTTCCACAGCCCCATCTTCTCTCTTATCTCTATTTCTTTTTATTCTGTTGCGTTTCTTATGTTATCGCTCGGTTCCCTCACCTTTTCGTTTATTTCTGTTTCTTCGTATTTCCTAAGTCTCGCTCTATCATTTTTTTTCCTTCTTCCGTCCAAATATTCTTCACATTTTTTTTTAAACTCATTCACACTTCCTCTATATTTCTCTCTTCCTTTTGTCTTCACTTCTAAAGGCATATGGTCCGATTTTATTCTTTCTCCCACCTTGAATTTCTTGCTTCTTCATTTACCATAACATAATCAATAACTGTCTTCCCACTTGATCCAATATACTTGTACTCCCCTTTCTCATCTCCTGTGCAGTTCCCATTAAGTATGTCCCATCCTCTTTCTTCTACTAAGCTAATCAGTACTCTCCCTTCTGCGTTTTCTGTTCCATCTTTTGTTGATCTTCCTTCTATTGTTTTTTGTTTCTCTTCTATCCGTCTTCCTTTTTCCCCAATTCTTGCATTAAAATCCCCCCCAATCACCAAAGTTCCTTCTTCATGCTCTTTTACTCGCTCTTCTATTATTCTCTTCGTTTCCTTTATACTTCCACTTAAACTCTTTCGGCATTCTCTTTTCCAATTTTTCCCACCCCTTTTCTTCCACCCACGTCTCTACCATTCCCACTACGTCAAATTTTCTCAAATACTCCCAAAATTCATTCTCTTTGTTTTTTATTCCCGCTACGTTCCAGAATACTATTCTTATTTGCTCCTTTTCTCCTTTATTCCTCTCCGTATTCGTTTTCCCTTTTCTGCCCTGTCGTCTTTTTCTTGTGCTCTCATTCAAAAATTTTCTGTATCTAACTCCCCCTTTTCTTCGTCCCACCTAAGCCCTTTTCCCTCTGTCCATATCTTTTTATAACTCACTTTCAGCCGCTGTCCTTTTTGTCGCTCTTCTTTGGCTATCGCTCTTAATTCCTTCTGTATATCTCTTTCCTTCTTTGTCAGATCATCTTTTATGTATACTCTCTTTCCTTTTTTTCTTAGTTTTCTTTTATTTTCCATAACTTTCTTCTTTTCCCCCCAGCTCCCAAGTTCCGCCACAATCATTTTTCCACCATTTATTTTATGCATCTCTCTCACAGTCACTTCTACCTCTAATTCCACCTTCATCGATTTTTACAGTTTCTTCTCGCTCTCGCATCCCTCTTCGTCCAATCCCGTTAGTATAATATTCTTTTTTTTCACTCTTTTTTCCTGCTCTTCCATTTTCTCCTCCAATTTTTTAATTTTTTCTTTTAGTTCCATCTTTTCTCTTTCCCATTCTTCTTCCTTTTCACGCATCATAATTTTCAACTGTTGCAGTTGCCGGCTCATCTTCCGATTCTCTTCCTTTATCTTTCCTACATTCTCCATAATTTTTTTCAGCATATCTTTCATTTCCTCATCCATTGCCTTTTTAACCGGTGATCTTTGAAACTTCTTACTTTTCCTAAAGGGGTCTTCTGATTCTCGTCCTTCTTCTCTTTTTCTTTTGTAATCTTCTTCTCTTTCACTCTCACTACCACTTTTTTTTCATTATATTTCTTTTGCACTTTTTCACACTTTTTTATCCGCTTATCTTTTCGAGCGCCGCAAAACACGTCCGCTCGGCTCAACTGCTCGAATCGGAATCCTTATACTGTTTATAATCGGCCCTAATAGATCAATGGTACGCAGGTCTCAACATGAGCCCCAAAAGTACTTCTTCCTGATTTTTTGTAAAGTGCTACAATTCTCTATTTATTGTTATTTTTTTACATATTTGACTCCATCAATGTGGCAATATCCCTTCATATTCAAGAGCTGTACCACAATGGTTACAGTACCACGATGGTTACAATATATATATCGCAACGCTTCCGGTTTTATGTCACAACCCTTGCGGTTTTGTATCACAACACTTCCGACTCCGTGAAACTTGGTAATTTGATTATTGTTTTGAGTTAATGTTATTAATATTGTAACCGTCGATTTCATTGATTATTAAAATTTTTAAAAAGTCGCTGCATAACGTTGGTAGTGGTCAAAATTGTTCATCACTCGATCAAAAGTGGAAATAGCATTGTTGGTGTTATTTTCCTCACTCGGGCCGGTTACGGTATTTAATACAAATCTGATGTGTCATGTCATTTAAACTTTTTTAATATGATGTTGTGGATGAGTTATTGTATTGATTTCTTTAGTTACACTATGATCAGATGAACAATAACTTAACGGGTTGACGAGTTTGTTTGAAGGTACTTGTTCAGCATATCCTTGTTGGAAGTAATCCTTAATTACCGTTTTAAAGCTTTTGTCTTTTATAAATTTACATTCTAGTCATTTAAGATGCTTTATGGCACCCCCCTCTATTTACCACTTTTTGAACGTTAATGACCGTTATTACTGTTTTTAGAACAGTCCAGTTCTCGGAATTTCTTTACCATTTGTTCAAGGGTGGGGTGTACAAAGTGGCATGAACTTTGAGTTGTTAGTTAACATTTGTTTGCAAATTAAGCGTATCGATATGATTTTACTCAGGCTGCCATATATTTCAAAGTAGAATTGAAGTAAAATACTACTTGCAAAGCCATGGCCATACCGTTTGCGTATGCCCAAACGGCTGCCATTACGAAGCATAGATGCTTATTCTATACATTAGCTACAAAAAATACCGTTTGCGCATGTCCAAGTACACCTAATATTAAAAGCATCTAGTAAAGTTATCTAATAATATTCCGTCATTTTACTCATATTTTTGCAAACCAAGACCCTATTGAATCGGTATGCCGCTTAGGATTTGACGTTGATATAACATGATTGACTTAAAATCGGAGAGGCATCATAAAAAATTGTGTGTGGAGTCCACGCAGGACAGAAGTGTTATAAATAGGTATTAATTATATATTAATTTTGGCGTATATTTGATGTATTTTAGCTAATTAGTTGTATTGAATGTAGCAACAGGTTGTCAACCTCGCCGACTCTTTACTTCGTAAGCGGCAGATATTGGTAAATCGTTATTTGATGATTATTATAATTCATTGGGTTAAATAAATTATAACTGTTATTTTGTAACGCTGACTCCCTCACTTTTTACGAGTGTATTGCTCCGTGTTTAAGGGGGAACCGAACCCTGTACCAAGGGGGCCCCCTTTCCCCTTGCCGGGGTATTCGGCCTGTTCTTCACGCAAGGGTGGGGGCGCATACAGGTGTGTTAAGGCAACCTCTCTTTACACATGGCTGTCGCCATTACGCGATAATCATGGATGGTAACGGGCTGAAGACTTCGGCGGCGGATGTGGGGCCTGATTGCGAGTATTGAAGTTCACAGTTGGGGCCTTTTGGAAGCTGGTCGAGTAACAATCTGAGGTGCCAACTCATTGGAGGCGGCACACGCCCAGCTCACGCTTCCGACGCGCGTCGGTGGGATTCGATGGCTAGGTGGTCATCTCGGAGGTGTCAGTGGCTTCTGTTGCCACTGCTTTTCCTGTATCGGTGCTCCCCGTACTGGAGTTGCAGTGTGTACAACACGTGCCCTCGGTCTTTTGTTCCTCCGCCAACCTCGCGAGAATCTCATCCAGGATCTCCATCTTTTTCTTTTCGGGCAGTTTCTTGTCGAATCGGACTTTGCGTTGTGGACCGGAGGGCGTCACGTGCAAGACTAGCATTCGCATGCAATGGATAGGGAGACGTGACTTAGTCGCTTCGTCGCATGGACTCGAAGCGGACCGCAGACAGAACCTCTTGCTTGCTTGTCGCAGGAACGGGGTTTCCTCCAGGTCACGGATAGGGTCCGCGACTCCTCGGTGGTGGAAACGCTGCCGGAGACATCGACCGACGTCGATGAAGGGTGTCGGTGAGAGCGGATGCTCGACCTGGTGCAGCTGCCTTGACGTAGCAGGGTGTTGGGGTCGGCGAGTTGTTCAATAAGAAGACATCAGTTGGTTTTTGCTTACTTTATTCAGCCCACTACACACTAAACGAGTATCCGGTCGCAAATTCACTCTACCTTCACTTTTCCTTCCGTCGGTCGGCGCGGTTTGCGCGGCGTCGCGAGTTTCCTCGCAGCTTGTCGTGAAGTTGTCTCTCCGTGTCAGGCTTCGGAGAAGGTGGTTGGAAGCGGAAGTGACGTTCGCGACGTCGTTCGGGCTCCCACAGTCGGATGACGTTGTTGAATGTCTCGCCGGAGTCTGCGGTTTTGGGGCGTGGCGAGCTGGGCTCGCGGGTTTGGCAGATACTCGCCGTGGTTGGTCGTCTGGCGGTGTCTCGGTCGTTCCTGCAGATGATCGTACTCGACTCAGCGGCTCGTCCCATGTCACCGTTCGTTTCCGAACGATAGCGTTCCTCATTGGTGGAAATTCCGGAGGCGGCAAGATTTTCGGCGGCGTCGGGATTGTTGTGGACGTCGTAATTGGTGGAGGCGTCGGGCACCAAGACGGCGGCGTCTTGAAACCAGGTGATGGTCGCGTGACAGCCGCAGGTGTTGTTGCCGGTCCCGCACAAGATGAAACCTGCTGGATTGACTGCCCAGGGTCGGCCAGAAATGTTATAGTTTCAACGTCCTCAAGGTCCTCTTCACAGGGCGGTGGCCTGTCCTGGCACCGTGGTGGAGGCGTCGGCGTGTTGTGGCTCCGGGATGTAGTCGGCACCGGCGTCATGTTCGGCTATCCTCTGGATGGTGGCGCAAGGAGTGGTGGGCAGCGTCGGAACGCTGACGTCCAGCGTAACAGTGGTGGAACTACAAACGCGCTGACGATCTCGGGCCCGCTGATTTCTTCTGGCTCTTGTACGGTGACTTCGTCTGGTGGCGGGACGATCTCCAGGTGCTCCGGGAGGTCGGTGAAGTCGGCTGGCGGCGGCGGAATGACAAATAAGTCTAGCACCTCGTCCACGGACATGTGGACATGTGGCTCGGCAGCGGTCGGTCAAATATCGCACAGCTCCTCCTGCGAATTTTGGGCGGCGGTGATTTCTTCCGGTTCCGGAGTGATGTTGTCGAATTCAGGTATGGCCGCCGCTGGTGGTAATGCGGCGGTGGTGACTTCCGGTACCTGGTACTCGCTACTAGGTGCTACAGGAGGACCACGACGTCGAGGCGCACAGCACCAAGTCGAGCAACCGCTCTCACTGAACCCTGCTTCGACGTCGGTCGTTTCCACCACAGAGGAGTCGAGGACCTCATCTTTGACCTGGAGGAAACCTTGTTCCTACGACATGCTGAATCGGGCTTCTCGGGTGTAGACAGACGTCTTCACTCGATCTATGCTAGATTCAGGCTACCATAAGGGCCATCGGTACGGGGTCCAAACCTGTATAGTTATGGTTCCGCCAACCACGATTTCGCGATTCTTTATGCGTTCAATACTGCCGCGTCATACGTGACTAGTTTAAAGGTAGAATTAAGTCAGATTAATCAGTGGAAACTAGTCTAAACTGTGTTAAATTTAATATTTCATAAGTAACTTCGATAAGCGGCTTTTCGTACATGACCAACTTTGACTAATTTAGTTCTCAATCTCTCTGTCTAACGACCTCTCCAGTGTTTTGAATCATTGAATTTACATTGACAGGATGATCTGGGTCGTTTGGTTGGGTGTGTTTTTGTGCTTGAGAATCCCAGCAGCCTTTCGGGCCACCTCTAGAGCCTTAGGAGCCGGCGCTACGGTTGGCTCACAAATGAGTATTTTAGCATGCGCACACGATATTCTATGAGACTTTTGGGGCAACATTTAGAATATCAAAACAAAGGTTTGTTCATGCAAAAATACAGCTTCTTAGTTTCATTATGATTATGGATTATAATATTTTTAGTTTTAGGTCTTTTTACGGTGGCTATTGTGTTTATTTTTGCTTTCTTGGACCTTTCTCTCTTTTGAAGTTAATTCTGGATTTTGTTGTAATCTATTTCGTGACGCTCACTTCTTAAAAACGTGTTAGACGTTGTCACGCCAAAAGATGACTAAATTGTAACTAAATGACCGCATCATCAAACAAAATTCCGTGTTCACCTTTATTACCCAAAAATGAAATTCAAAAAAAGATTGTTATTCAAAGATTTGTGTCGGCTAAGGATAACCCTTTGGGATCAGAAACATTATTACCACAACAATAACGTCTCCATCGACCTTATGATGTGAGTACTGCATTCTAAAGACTATTTTTGGAATACCGATATATCAAAACTCCATGAACTGCGTGCCTTTTTGAAGACAACAACAAACCTTTTTTTCGTTCGTTTCTTATGTAATATTTTTTATTCTCAGTGTTGAACGCCAAGCAAATTCATAAAATGCATTATTAAGACCATTTGTAAAATGTTCTAATCTCTACATTTCTAAACAATTTGAGCAAATATTTGAGCTTATAGTAAGCTTGTAATCCCATCGTCGCAAATTCTACTTCAACAAGAAAATAGCCGTTTCTCACAACATGTTTTTGTCCACATTAAAGTCATTAGTATCATCACTGTACAGACCGTGGAAAACCACGCCTGCCGCAAGTATTACAAAATCGGGTGAGATATTGCATAATGCGGTGAAATCAATTTATTGGTAATTAATAAATGCTAAAAGCCTAATTGCTGTTATCAAATAACATTCCACATAATTCAGTTGAAAAGCGGTGATAAAATGCAGTGAAAATCCTAGAGGTTAAAGTTGGTAAAAATTTTAAATTCGTTTATGTAATCGATAAGGAATCAATGTTTTCGCAATAAAATGTTCGGGGGCAAATATTATTATTAAAGCGATTTTTGTAATTGTGTAAAAAAAATTCTGAATACATTTCTATTCTCTTTCAAACCAAAAACCATTTAACAAAATTTTAATAGCTTTTAAGTCGGTTTGTGACATTTGTTATCGTTTATGGTTTCACAATTTTATATATCTTTAGTTGGGAAGTTTCACTTCTAGAGATCGTGGCGGTCCCACACCAAATTTTTTTTTTTCAAATTTTGTTTGTGAAAAGTTAGCAACCATTACATTGCAATAGTCTATTGCACAACAAGTGCTGAAAAACGGATATTTCACACAAGTTTGAAATATATCCTTCGGGACGTGTTGTACACTATGCTGTTTCTTCGACCACCACTCAAAAGAAGAGGAAAATGTACATGTACCTGCATTTTATTGTAATCATCGCAAAATCACCTTTATTGAATCATTTGATAAAAAAACAATCAATAATTGCAATTTTAAAGTGTTCAGTACAATTCATTTTAATTCTTCTATTCTGTAAGTGAGTCTGTAACCTTGGCAGCTCCTCTGGTACGTTCGTAATAACAATGACTAAAAAATAAAAATTAAGCTCATTTCCTTTATATTTATCACCATTATCACCAGTTTGAGTTCACAATCATTACAAGAAGTTGTTCTTTGAGGTTAGCTATCGTGACTTTTCCTTATTTCACAGCAAAGTTTAGCGCGATTTTTGGCATTTTACATGTAGGTCGTAGAAAAATTTACTTTAAAAACATACGGTACGTCAACAATCCTTGATTTTAAAACTTAATTATTTTCCCAAAAAGATATTTATTTGCATCAATACATTTTTCCAAGAAATTATTTGTAATGTTCCTAGAAATTCCCAATGACATTTTAACCTTTCGTCTCCACTTGACAAACATTCGCGAACATACAGTTATCTGCATATTTGACATATCTAACTTCGGCTCTTTGTGTTTATCCACTGCACGTGATGGCGTGCTTAAGAAAAAAATTTTGCGTTAAAAAAACACCATTAGCTGCACAGTTTTGGGGATATTCGACTTAATAAAAAATTCGATCAGATAATTTTTATTTGAAAATGCAAATGATCTATTATATTATATAGATAAAATATTGCGTAATTTGGCCGTAAATTTCATCATGCAAAAATTAAAATTTCTAGTTGTGACTCTTAAACACTTGTAATTTTTAACACTTGGGGTACATCTTCCAATGAATAAATTTAGTATTGATGAGCATCGCAGAAACACAGCATGGTCTTTCGGCACTAGCATGCCTCATCATTCTGTTAAAAATTAAAAAGAAGACGACTGTTCAATAAAAATAAGTCTCATCTCGCCCGTGAATTGCTCTCTGATGGATTCGTGAAGATTTATGTTCGAGTTTGGAGCACGTCTATAAAAGTCTCGGTCCGGCACTGTTTTTCCGTCTGAAATTTCGTGCACACCTGCAAGATATGGCTTTTTACAGTGAAAGCGATATCGCCAGTGTGGTAGAAAAAAACCGCAACAATCCAGAGAATGACTCACGAAAAAGCAGCATCGTGGCGGACGAAATTAATAAGAGGTAAAGTTTGATTTAAAAAACTAATTGTTCAATATTAATAAATTAACCCCATTAATGGTGAAACACCGAAAAAGATACTTAATAAAAGTAAATGCTCATCTCATAAATGTGCAAAAAACAAAATACTAATCTAAAGTAAATATTTTGTTGTAAACCGCATCTGTCATCTGACGTAATTTGAGTTGAGTAATGAACCTCATCACTCTATTAGTGAAGTAATGAAAAATCGTCAATCTCCACTCGTATTTTCGTATTTTTGTATTTTAGTTAAAAATTAACGTTAAAGTTTGACTTTTCAAATTTATGTGATACGGCCCATTTCAAAAAATATTTAAAAATAATATATTGTTTATAACGTTGTTTCAAATATTTTGACATGATTTGGATTTTATAGTGTACGGTAGAATGTCACCGAACGAATTTTGCCGAAATAGGGGAAGGAATCCAGGTAAACGTCGACGAAGTATCCCATAATTAAAAAAGAGTAATATAATAATCGATCATCTAGACCTGAACGTTCGTACATATGACGTTCTGTTATTTTGAAGATTTGCGTCTAAAGGGAATTGTGCACGGCGTTTAGGAGAATAACAAACAGAAAGAGAAGTGTAATCGAAGGAGAAGGAAATCGAAAAGGTGCAAGAAGAAGGAAAAGTAAAAAAAAAGGATATTGAAAAGGAAACAGGAGGAGAAAGAAAGAGGAGAAGGAGGAAAGGTGGAAAGAAAAGCAAGAGAAGTAAATGAAAGAGAAACAGAAGGAAATCGAAAAGGCGGAGAAGGAGAAGGAAGAGAAGGAGAAATAGAAAGAGGAGTTGTAGTAGTAGCATGTCTATTTATTACCTTTACAGGTTTATAAAGTATCCGATACGTTTTCCATAACTCAAATAAAATAAAATATAATATTGTGATAACCCCCCTTTACATTACCGCCACATTTTGAATTTGAGCATGAAATGAAATGTCAATGACGTCACTAGACGTCAAATTTGAAAATTTGAAATAAACCGCGAAATTGAAAAGGTCGGCCAGTGATCGTCAGATAATGAAAGAAAAAGCAGAACCCTACGTTGTGTTATTTTTTTTGACAAGACAAGCAATGGCGGTACATTCAAACTTACCCAAAAACACACCCCCCAAATTCTTTGGATACATGGCGAGAGCTAATCAGGAGTGGAGCGTAAATGATAACACAAAAATTATGGTTTTAAATGTTTATTAAGTTTTAGTCATTTTGTGCTTTTGTAGTTTGTGATCTCGTACTGTGGTTAACAATTTCTAGTGTCTTCGTATAAAAGTTGGTAACAATACAAATTTGATTTGATTTTTATTTGCTCCTTTTCTCCTTTATTCCTCTCCGTATTCGTTTTCCCTTTTCTGCCCTGTCGTCTTTTTCTTGTGCTCTTATTCAATAATTTTCTATATCTAACTCCCCCTTTTCTTCTTCCCACCTAAGCCCTTTTCCCTCTATCCATATCTTTTTATAACCCACTTTCACCCGCTGTCCTTTTTGTCGCTCTTCTTTGGCTATCGCTCTTAATTTCTTCTGTATATCTCTTTCCTTCTTTGTCAGATCATCTTCTATGTATACTCTCTTTCCTTTTTCTTCTCTTAGTTTCCTTTTATTTTCCATAACTTTCCTCTTTTCCCCCCAGCTCCCAAGTTCCGCCACAATCATTTTTCCTCCATTTATTTTATACATCTTTCTAACAGTTGCTTCTACCTCTAATTCCACCTTCATCCATTTTTCCAGTTTTTTCTCGCTCTTGCATTCCTCTTCGTCCAATCCCGTTACTACAATATTATTTTTTCTCACTCCTTTTTTCCTGCTCTTCCATTTTCTCCTCCATTTTTTTAATTTTTTAATCTTTTCTCTTTCCCATTTTTCTTCCTTTTCACGCATCATAATTTTCACCTGTTCCAGTTCCCGGCTCATCTTCCGATTCACTTCACTTCAAGAAGGAGAAAGACAATGTGACGCTTGTTGAAGTACGGCGGTTGGCTCGAGCGACAGTTTTTACGTGGTATGCTCCACGGGACCACGGGTAGCTATAAGTTGGAGTACGGAACTCCAGAGGTCAACTGTCTAGTTTGCAGGAGGGAAAAATAAAGTCGATTAGGTGTTAGCGGTTCGGTCGGTGGTAACTCGGTGACGGAACTGGTGATTCACCCTGTATGCCCCTGTCGAATTGAACCCTGTATACGGCGGTTCAGAATCTGCAAGTTTCGGTCTGTAAGCTTTCGGTGACAAAAGTTACGATGCACCCTGTAGACGTTCCTGTACCCGCCCTCTGTATACGGTGTTTCAATTGTTTCGGAACCCGAGCGGTCGGTGACAAAAGTTATGATGCACCCTGTAGAGTTTCATGTAGCCGCCCCCTGTATACTGCCGTATTAGGCTAAAACGCAGTAACTCGACTTTTTGTCCATTTTGCGAAAACTACAAAATTGTACTCAATCGATAACAAAAATGAGGATGGCATTATTTAAAGACATGTAAAGTGAAATTTTCTATTATTTTTGTGGTGACCAATTAACTTTTCATAGAAAGTACTTTTGTTGGAGTTACTGCGTTTTACTCTAACACGGCAGTATACGGTGGTACGGTTGGTATGAGTTTCGGAACCCGAGCGGTCGGTTACAAAAGTTACGATGCACCCTGTAGACGTCGATCCATCCACCCCTTGAATGCGGCGGTTCGGTTGACAGAAGTTTCGGAACCCGAGCGGTCGATGACAAAAGTTATGATTCACCCGGTAGACTTCGGTGTGCCCGCTCCCGGTATACGGCGATTCGACTATCACAAGTTTCGGAACTCGGGCGGTTGATGACAAAAGTTACGGAACAGCCTGTAGTATACTGTTATTGGCGTTTCCCGGGATGCTGACTCGCGGGGCGGGACGGCGAGGTCGGGGTTGATCCGGGCTAGAGAAAAACAAGTCGGTCTGGTTGAACCCCCGCGTGGACTCAACCTTCCGGAGACCAACTTATTACGGAGGCTAGTTACCGGAGAGGACTAGGAATGAAGCGTAGAGGATGGTTGGAGCTTCTTCTTCCTGGGCTGGTCTTCGTTGGAGCGGGCACGACATTTCACTGTCGTTCTATAGGAGGGCAGCCTCTTTTATTGAGTTACTGGCGGGGTGATAATGACGTAGGCTGATGCGCACGACTTGTCGCAATGCGGAGGAGTGAGGGTCTTACCATTGCGTTATTTTACCCCCTGAGTGAACTCGACTCCGGGCATCGTATCGGATCCGGAATGGCACCGTCCGGAACGCGCTTCTTCGCTGAAAACCATTCCGGTACGATACCCAGAAGTATTTATTTTCGGCGGCTTCCGGTTCGACAAAAGGGTGTGGTCGGGCGTGACACTCGTTCGGAGCGCGCAAATTTTCCGGTGGCGGCAATGAAATTATACCGCTGTGACACTGCAAACTATTTTTCCCGGCCAGTTATACAGGGTGCCCATTTTATCTGTTCACGCCTGAAGATTCAGATATAGGCAACATATTAAACATTTTACAAATCACTTTACGTAAACTATTTATTTTTTAAATAAAGAATCATATTGGGTGTAAAATTAAACTCAAAACGTCAATTCAAAACAATCTTTTAATCAAATACGAAATGTAAATCCTTAAAATAGTATATTAAAGTATGAGTGGATAACAAGGTCTTTTCCTAATTTGCTGTTGTAACAAAGCTATTAACGCACTCATTTTGAGTGCGTTAATATTTCATTAACGCACCCAAAATCTAGAATTATTGTTTTTATTGGTTAGACACACTGAACCTTGCACTGAACGAAATGTCATTGAATGAAGTGTGATTTTGTGGTTAAGGTTTCATGTAAGTCATCTCAAGTATACGTCAGGTACAAAAAAATCAAAATTTAACAAAATTTTCTAAATTACCAAAATTGATTTTAAAATTAAAATTTAAATATATCTAAGTCGAACTCCACAAACTTTAATAACTGTAAAATTACTAATGGTACATGTTTCGGCAGAACACTTCTGCCATCATCAGCCCTTAAAGAATATAAAAAGAAGAATAAGGAGAAGAACAAAAGGAAGTACTACACATAGGAGAAGGAGAATCCGAAGAAGAACGAGAGCGAAAAGGAGTAATTGGAAGAGAAAGAAGAAGATAATTAAATCGAAAAGGTGATGAAAAGAATGAGAGAGAAGGAGAAATGGGAGAAAGATAAGGAAAAGGAGAAAGAGTAAAAGATGGAGAAGTAGTAGTAGTAGAAGTTTTAGCAGTAGAAGTAGGAGAAGGATAGAGGAAGGTGAAATGGAAGGAAGAAAACGAGGGGAAGAAGGAGAAGGAAGAAGATGAAAGGGAGAAGGAATGCAGGGGAAATGATAAGCAGAAAAAGAAATAAAAATGAGAAGGAGAAGGAAAAAATGGAGAACGAGGAATCATTGAAATTTAAGGAGAATGAGGAGGAGAAGGAGGAAAAGATGAGTAGGAGGAGAACTAGGAGGAAAACTAAAAAGAAAAAAAAAAGGGGAAGAAGGAAGCTAGTCAACCAGAAAAGTAAAAAGAGAAGGAGAAGGAGGAGGGGAAAAACGAAAGAAAAGGTGGAACAGTACTAGAAGTAGGTTAAGGAAAAACTGAAACAAAAGCACTGGACGAAGAGAAAGAGCAATTGAAAGAAAAAAAGAAGGTGGAGATCTAAAAAGTAATAAGTAAAAGGGGAAGGATTAGAAAAGTAAATAGAAAGAAAATGAGAAGGAAGACAAGAAAAACTAAAAAGAGGATTAAACTAGAGGTAGGAGAAAGAAAATGAAAAGAAAAAGTAGAACCAGGAGAACTAGAAGACAGCGAAGGAGTCGGAGGAGCAGTAAAAATAGAAAGAGGAGGAAACTAAGAAAGAGAAGATGGTAGAGAAGTAGAAGAAGTGGGATAAGCATTTTGTAAAATAGAAAGAAAAGTAAAGGAAGAGGAAGTAAAAGTAGGTAGAGAAATGGGAGTGGGAGAATTGTAATGAGATATAGAAAAAAAAAGAAAAGTAAAAAAGGAGAAATAAATAAGGAGACGAAAGAAAACAAGACAAAGAGGAGAAAACATGGTGGAGAAGTAGGGAAAATAAGAGAAAAGGAGGAGAACGAACATAACGAGAAGAAAATGAAAGAGAAGAAGGAAAAGAAAAATAATGAAAGAAGAAAGTGATCCAAACCGAAAAAAAAACCGGAAAATTGAACAGTTTTACCGTATGTTTAATAACAACGTTGTTGTCGAAACACGTTGCAGATATATTTCTTGCTGTTTGTTAAGACTTTCTTTAGGTAACAGTAAAGTGAACAACAGTGATTTCTATTAACTTTTTTTGGAAAATAAGCAAAAAAAAAACAAAAAACATTTAAAAAATGTTTTACAGCCGCTAAGAAACGTGAGATCCTTCAGATTGAAGGATTATAAAAAATCAGTTGTTATTTCCGAATATCAAGAAAGCTGCAAATCTGAGATAGATTTTTGTGTTCGTTCACGCAAAATAAATAAAAACATGAATTAACATCAAATTTTAAGGTTAGGTTCGACAGCCCAATTTCATGTCGATTTGCGACTGTCGCAAGTGCCGGTTGCTATGGGAACGTCTTAACTACAGACCAGGCAGTAAGGCTCAATTTTATGTAAGATGCTTAGACCACGCTTAGACCATACGTTTTGACAGCCAAGTAGCGTGAAATGAAACATGAAATTGAGCCTTACTGCCTCGTCTTTAGTTAAGACGTTTCCATAGCAACCGGCACTTGCGACCAGTCGCAAATCAATATGAAATCGGGCTGTAAGAAACCAACATGAAAAAACACCACGGGGACATAGAGGTTATAAAGATATTCAGAGAGACCCAGCAAAAAAAAGATACCAATCAAATATGGAACTAAAAAAAGTCCATGAAAACTAAAAAGACCAAGAATCTAAAAAGTAAACATGAACGTAAAAGAACAAAAAGTCTAAACAGGCTAGAGAGGTTAAACATACTAAGGAGACCACAAAGACCAAAGAAAGCAAAGTTACCACGACTAGAAGGACCAAACAAACCAAAAAGGCCAAGGAAACTAAAGAGGCTAATCTGACAACTGATAGAAGACACCGAAAATTCCAAAGAGACTAAAGAGACAAAGTAGTAAAAAAAGCACAAAAGAGACAAACGAACCAGAGAGACCCTTTGATCAAAAAGACCAAAGAGAATAGAGAGAGTAACATAAAAGACAAACAGTGGTGATTAACGAAACCAGAGAGATAACAGTGTCTTGGAAGTGGCATTTTCAATTGCAAGAACTGCACTGTGAACATTTATTTGTCCAGGATTGATGAATTGATTTCCCGTAGGTTCTATTTTGTGATAATTATGTTACTTATTTTTGCAAAATAAAATACGATATTGTAGACATAAGTTGTGTAAAATAAAAAAAATCACTGACCATTATTATTATGAGTAAAATAAAAAAACCTAAATCAAATAATAGTATGTAACCTTTTCTGAGGCGGACGGGTTTGTGGATTTAAAGAATAAAATTTTATTAAAAACTAGCTGACCCGGCAAACTTCGTACCGCCCAGAATCAATTAATGTTGTGTTAACTTATTAGGTGGATTAAATTCAGTTTTTTATTCAAGGATAATGCACACAACGCATCTACAAGCATTACCGGAACCAGCATACAACGCCATATTCATTTTTGTTCATATTTTTTTTTTAATTTTTTGATGTTTTAATATTCATTCGCCCCCGAAAAAAAATTTATAGAAATCAGTCAATCCTTTCCCTTCAAATATCATCAAAAAAATTTTGTGTGGAGTCCACGCGCGACAGAAGTGAAACTTTTGGAGTTTACAGCTTAAGAATCGATTTTCATTTTTCCGACAAATTTTGGTTGCCGGCCTCTCAATGTATTAAGAGTTATTCTGCTATTCGAGGCGATGACAAATTCAACAAATTAAAGATAATAAAAATCGGTCCAGCCGTTCTTGAGTTATAAATATTGTAACTAACCCGACTTTGTTTTATATACAGGGTGTTATGTAATTGTGGAGTTCTATAAAGGTTTGGACAAGTGCATCAGACCTTTCTTTAATTTTCTAAAAGTGTAGGGATTGCCACTGACAAAAAAAAATCATTAATTTGTCAAAACTGACATTAAGATTCAGCTGAGTGCTATTTCCAAATAAATAATCCAAATCTCATAGAAATCTTTAATCCAGGAGAATATGCTGATATACATTTGGTTTATGGGGAAGTCGGGCAGAATGGTAGAGCTGCAGTAAGACGATATTATGCTGAACTTCTTCCACACGGAAGAATTCATCGCAGACTGAGGGAATACGGAAGATCTTTACCCAATAAGGACAGGGGACGAGCTCAAAACCCTAATGCTGGACATCGCAAAGAGTAGACTTGGTAAGAGCTTCTACATTTACTATTTGGAGAAGTTTACATCAAGAGACAATGCATCCGACTGAACGTTCTGGAGTGATGACATCATCCTATGTGAACATTTGTCTCTACACAATAGTACTTCCGGTGCGCCCGTCGTCTAGACTTAGAGAACCTTCTGGACTATGTGAATATAAAAAAATACATTATCCTAAATAAATATTCGGGCAAGTTGTTGTCCAGACACAGATTGCATCATCCGCTGTGAATACTCGATGCGTCATTTCTAGAATAAAGTTGTACTACTTCTACTCGGATCTAAAGAATAAACATCAGCATTATTAATAAGAGAAAAATATAGTATGGTATAGTCATCACTTTGATATATATCACTCTCGTATATACTGTAACAATCATCTCACTTGTACAGGTATCTCACACCACAGTTCTGACGTAATTTTACTTAAATGCAATTTTTTAACTTAAGCTGCCTTAGAACTGCCAATTACCTTCGTCTAGTGAATAATATCTAGTATTCTTCCAATACTAATCATAATAAAAACAATAATAGCAATAATTTGTTTAATGAGGTCAAAGTGTCTCAGTCGTGTTTGGACATGTGATTTATCATCTATTATCAAACCCTCTCTTCAGCTATTGTGAAAAAAAACAATATTATTTATTATTACTATATTATTAACAACTATAAGTAATTTCTTATACCCAGTCTTTATCAGATTTTATTTTCTCCTTCAATTTCTGCTTCAGTTTTGACAGGATGTTGTGATCATATACTACGCTATTTCTCATCTCTTTTCCACATTTCTTATTCTTTAGTTCCTGTGCAACGAAGTCCTTTCACAACGACGATTTAACGTCATCGAGTGATAAAAGCCTTATCTGATCAGTAATTCAAATAATAAATACACCAAATAGTTACCATTAACTTTTATTGCGGCTTTCTGAACGCTTTCCCTGCGTATCTAGCGTTATCACCCAACTCTTCCTCGATCCTCAAAATCTGATTGTATTTCGCCAATCGTTCCGATCTGCACGGGGCCCCCGTCTTGATTTGTCCAGTCGAGAGTCCCACGACCAGGTCGGCGATAAACGTGTCTTCAGTTTCCCCGGATCTATGTGAAACCATCGTACCCCAACCGTTAGATTTGGCAAGATTGTACGCTCTGATAGCTTCGGTGACAGAACCAATTTGGTTAACTTTGAGGAGCAAACAGTTGCATGCTTTTTTCTCAACGGCTGTTTGGATGCGTTTCGGATTGGTTACTGTTAAATCGTCGCCGACGATCTGAATCTCGCTGGCGGCGGACATTGCTGCCCACGAATCCCAATCGTCTTGGTCGAATGGGTCCTCGATCGATACAATGGGATACTTCTTAAAGTACGAGGTGTAGGTTTCCAGTAATTGTGGTCCTGTTTGGACACTACCGTAGTCCTTGACAGCGTCGCCTTTTCCCTTGCCTCCTTTCGCACCCTTTTTGTCTTTTCCTTTTTTACCCTTTGGCTCTTTTGCCTTTTTTTCCTTTTCCTTTTTGTCTTTCTTACCTTTCTTGCCTTTCTTGCCTTTATCGGCAACTGAAGCTGCTGGTTTAAGTGCTCCCTTTTTAAAGTCCAAGTCATATTTTCCGTCTTTGTAAAACTGTGATGCTGCACAGTCCATACCGATCTCGATGCGTCCAGCATAACCAGCAGCTTGTATAGCTTCCGTGATCAAACTGAGAGCCTCTTCTGCTTTTGAGATGTTCGGTGCAAACCCACCTTCATCAGCAACGCCTGTCGCACTCGGACCAAACTTCGCTTTAATAACGTCCTTCAAATTGTGATACACTTCAGAACCCATCTTCATGGCTTCGGCGAAACTGTTAGCACCAGTTGGTAATATCATGAATTCTTGCATTGGCAACATATTTCCTGCATGTTCGCCTCCGTTGATAATATTAAATGCAGGGACTGGCAGAACGAAGTGTTTGTTATCGGCAAGATCTGCGATGTGCTTGTACAAAGGAAGTCCTCGCTTGGCAGCGCCGGCTTTCGCTACTGCCAGAGACACGGCGAGAATTGCGTTGGCCCCCAATTTCGATTTGTTTTCGGTGCTGTCAAGTTGAAGCAGAAACTCGTCAATTTCAGATTGGTGGGTGACCTCTAATTTTGATTTTATGAGTTCTGGAGCGATGATTGAATTTACATTGTTTATTGCGGTGAAGACGGATTTGCCCATGTATTTAGATTTGTCATTGTCACGGAGTTCTAGAGCTTCGTGAACACCTGGTGGAAAAAGTGTAATTTTGGTGAAAAACGAGTAGTTTTTTAAGTTACCAGTACTGGCGCCTGAGGGTACAGCAGAGCGAAAAAGACCTAAATCAGTAACTAAATCGACTTCTATAGTAGGGTTTCCACGAGAATCAAAGATCTGGCGCGCGAAGATGCTCTTTATTGGCATGTTTATGTACACTCTGGAAAGAATAAGAACATAAAATCATACTTTAAGAAGAAAGAATTATAGATGCAAATTTTATAGAGTAGAAAACCGTGTAACGGCATTATTTAATCAAATTGAAAGCAAAAACTTACAAAATTTTGAGGTATTGTAAACGAATATGACACTAACAATTTGACACTTTAGACACAAGACAATAAACCAGGGTTCTTTAAATATCTATAGATACTTGTACAGCTCTGTTGTTTTGAGGAATATTCCAATTATTGATATTTTTGTTTTAGAAAACCATCTTAGTTTATTAAATATTATCACGTAATAAATGGGGAAAAATAATAGTATAGAAATTTCAGAGGCCGACCGTGTAAAAGCTATAAAGTTCCTTTCGTACTAAAATAAACCTTTAAAAAAGAAAACAATAGCCTTTACGAGTTCACAAACTGTTTATTTAACAGAATATTTACAATTTATTTAACAACAATTTTATATACAGATCAGGACATGTTTATTTATTTAAACAGTTCCCCCAAATCACAAGGATTGTGTCGCTCAGTAATTTCGACTTCTGACTGACTTCAAACGTGATTTCGAGTCGTATTTGTAGGGAAGCGGCTTCTCGAACGTTCACTGGTAAAACTACTCCAAAACTATCTCGGCCGTATGAGTTGGCAATGATATCATTATGGGTTTCTTAAATATATTTATTCAGTACTAGCTGTAGAATGTACGATTATAGAATACGCCACCTATTTAGTGACTTATAGAAACTAAAGAAGTTCTCATAGAAAAAACTGCTTTCCGACATGCACACCTGCTATACAAAGTGAGATTGCCGACTGCGAGTCGGAGCCGTATAAAAATTAATTGTTTAGTTCCAGCTTCATCATCACTACTACTCAAATTCGATTTTGCATCTGTAATATTTTCCAATATTTCATTATAGCTTCTAGTTTCTGCACTAATGCATAATAATAATACTTTTTTTGTTTTTTTGTTAATTGTTTTGGTAGGCTGAGGAGGAAGCTGGAGGCTGAGAGGAAGTTCGAACGTGGCCTTGAAAAGATAGACAAAAAGATAGGAACCGCCAGGCAGGATATTTCTCGATCAGTGTGTGATGCAATTCATCAAGGAGATGAAACCTTTCACTCGCAAAATCCGGCTCATTGCGCGAGATTTTCACCGGACCCATCATACGCTGAATATAGCGGTGCTTGCTGTGGAGAAGCAGCACTGCATGGACAGAGTCCGCAGTCTAGTGACTGCAAGAAAAGCTCTGCTAAGGAGCAGACGAAGGATAGTCGAGAACAACATATTCAAGACGAATCCTTCGGGGCTCTTCCAGCAGCCCAACTGTGTCCGAGAGAAACTGCCGGCGGTGCGGGATGTCGAAACCTATTGGAGGGGAATATACGTAACCGTTGCGTGAACACACGCCAGCCCTTGCACAATTTGAGAGCTTGGCTTACGAACTTACTTCTTAAAGTTCTCAATTAAGACCAGTGGTGTGCAATCCGGAAGAGATTGAAGAGACCCTTAAGGGAATCAAAAATTTTGCCGCACCAGGCCCGGACGGAATTAATACCTTTTGGCCAGAGTATTTAATTCCTGGCTGAATGGTGAGCGGCCTATTCCGGAATGGGTTGTCGAGGGGCGAACCGTTTTGATACCCAAAACTGGAAATTTGTCCCGGCCTCAAAACCACCGGCCAATAACATGTCTTAATGCGTGTTATAAACTCTTCACCCGACTTCTGTACTCCCGAATTATCCAGGCTATTGCCCCGTGTATTCGAAAATTTTCGAACAGCGAGGCTGTAGGAGGGGCGTGGAGGGCTGCAAGGAAAACCTGCTGATTGATAGGTGCGTCACGCAGGATGCCGTCCAATATAAGCGCAACTTATCTCTGGCCTGGATAGACTATCGTAAGGCATTTGACACAACATCTCATGAGTTGATTATTCACTTGCTCCAATGCGTTATGGTACCCGATCCACTGGTGGGATACATAAGACAAGTTCTTGCGGCCGGTATGCAGAAGGCAGTTATCTTGGAGTCGTTGCGTTTGGTCAGAGCACATGATTCCCGGTATTACCTACATATTCCCCGTAGTTACTCATCCCATGGCTTTGGGGAGTGGCTACGATGTGCGATTTAAACATCTGAGCAGCAAGGAACCTCGTGAAGGTAGGAATCACGAGGATTTCCTTCTGGTCTAAAAAAAATAGAAACAAATAATATTTGTGTTTTTTTTTCTTGTGTTATACTTTAATTTAAGACACTATTATGCGATAGACCAGACACCAGTGCTGCCCTGTCATTAGTCTTGAAATAAGTGGCGTATTCTATACAGTGTGGAAATTAAGTAAGGAATAAATTCAGTAACTCCGTTAGTATCTGTTCTAGAAATAAAACTTAAAAAGCATATGGTAGGGTTAATTATAGCGCATCCGAGGATCGTATACCAATTTTTTTTATTAGTTTTTTTGACAGTTATGACGTCATCAATATATTTTTTAATGGCAACCTATGTTTTTTATTTTACATTCGCCTAGAGTTTTTTACTCTGATTTCAGCGATATCAAACACTTTACAGGTTACATAAGAAAAAAATAAATAAAAACGGGGTAAAGTTCAAATTAATAAAATTTCAAAAAATTAACATAGCTGTCTAATTTTATCCGAATTTAAGGAAAAAAATATAGAAATCCAAACAAAACAAAGTTGACAAAAGCAATTCATGAGAAAAAATAAAAAAACAACCCTAAATTTAGTAGGGCACTCATGTTGAATTCTGGCTTTAAGATCATCCAAAATTGTTGGGTCGGTATTGATACACCTTGCTTTTTAAGTGCCCCCTTTAGAAAAAATCTAATGGGGTTAGATCTGGGAATCTAGACTGCCATTCTATTGGACCCCTTCTTCCTAGCCATCTATTTGGGAACACCGCCGCACCGGGCGTAGTGTGGTGGAGCACCATCCTGTTGCCACCAGATGTTATTTATTTAGTAATCAGAGAAAACAGTTTAGACACAATTATTTTGTACCAATTCAGAACTTGTCAACATTGTATTGGTATGTGTATGGTTTTTTCTTAAATTCCGATAAATTAGACAGTTCTGTTAATTTTTTGGAATTTTAATAATTTGAACTTTAGCGCCGTTTTAATTAATTTTTTCCTTATGTAGCCTATTAGGTATTTGATAACGTTGAAAACAGAATAAAAAACTCTACGCGAAAGTAAAATAAAAAACATAGGTTGCTATTAGAAAAAAATATTGATGACGTCATAACTGTCAAAAAAAGTAATAAAAAAAAAAATTGTATACATTCCTCGGATGCTATATAATTAACCCTACCACACGCTTTTTAAGTTTTATTTCTAGTGCAAATACTAACGGAGTTCCTGAATTTATTTCTTACTTAATTTCCACACTGTATATAGTTTGTAAAGAGTGTGTGAAAGTGTTTTTCCTTCCTAGTAGTTAATAATAATTTTATTATTGACTAGTAGTTAATAATGAAGAGACCTGATTTCATGCAAACTGCATATCGTTTATTGTTTTATCTACCGAAAGCGCCCTGAGAAATGTCAGTCTTAAAAAATACAAAACCTCAAATTCGTTCCGAATTTTGGCATTATCATGATGATCATTTGAAGAACTAGTAAACAAATGTGCTAGTAGTGAAAAAAATAGTATATGCATCATGGTTGAGAAGCGTTTTCTTAGCCTCGCTTCGCATCTTGGGCATTAAAATTGCTTGGCTAAGAAATATTTCTTCTCAACCTTGGTGTATAATTACTTACTATTAAATCTTTTAATAAAAATTGTCCACTTCAACTTGTGTGTCTCCCTGGAAGAGAGGGTGCTTTTTACCAACCCAATGTAACGCACCTTTAACCCGTAAAAGTAATCAAAAAAAGAAAAATGATTCCGGGTATGAGACCAGGATGGTTCTTGCATCATGTTGACCAGTAAACAAGCGCGCTCCTGATACCGCCATTCCTGGCTCGCAACGTTACCCGGAGTCGACGCCACTTCGTTGAGAAGACCTGACTGCCGCATTGCGCCAGATAGCACACATCAGCCAACGTCATCTTTTCACAGGCAACTTCTCTACAAAAGACAGTTCCTGCCTCCCCTGCCAGACATTGGACCCGGGTAGAAGGAAGACGATGCAAACTACAAGGACACCCAGTCAAGTTCCGGATGTGGAATACGAATTTGCGGAAGGTTTGTATACATAGATTGTTGACAGACCTGAGAAATTGGGTCCTAGATTTGAAGATGGCGAGGAGGCATACAATGAGTTTCTAACCCCCGGGCGACCTCGAAGGAATTGGACTCAAATGGGTCATCGATAAGCAAGGGGGGTCAAAGACAATGGATGCGAGTTACGAAAAGGGACCCTCTGACATGACAGAGTCCTAAACCCAGGAAAGAAGACAGTCCTAGACGGAAAAAACGAAATGCCCTTCTGCAGAAGAAAACAAAGGGCCAGCAGGACATGGGAAACAAATTTCCCCAGACAGAGAAAGAAGTTCGTCCCAGGAAACAGGAGGAAACCAGTGACGAAGTGGCCGACTCACCCAGGTGCTTGCGGGGAAATGACGCAGATTGACGACGTGAAGGCGAAAGACGGAGCACGGTCTGGGAGGAGGGAGGCTGCGCGACGGAGGAGAGAGGATTGAGTGCGCCTGCGACGCGGAAAGCGTGGGCGCGCTTGACGAGTTGCGGACAGCGGTACCGGCGGCCGCGATGGACCGGTGGGGTTCGAGGAGCGGACCCCAGAGGTCCTGCGGCATGAAGAGCACGGTGCTTGAGAAGGAAGGATAAAGCCGAAAGGCAAGACATAAGAGCGATAGAGCGCGCCTGGACGCTAAAGGTGCTGGTGCTATCGAAGCGCGCAGGATAACCATGAACCGATGGGGTCCAAGGGGCGGACTCCGCAGGTCCGGCGGCAGGGAGCGTACGGTGCCGCGGAAGGAAGGATTCATGCAGAGAACGGTGCTGAAAAAGGACGAAACATGTGTTTAACGCAGAATCGGAAAAGAACAAGCGGAAAGGCAGGGCAAGCCTCCCCCCTGAAGTTATTCCGAAAGGTGATCCCGGGGTGGGTTGAAAGAATGCCAGAGCAGGGAGGTTCGCGGGGGGTGGGGGGTAGGCACTTGTCTGGTGAGCCACGGTGCCATATTTTATACCGGGTGTCCCAGAGGTGTGTGGACCATCAATTAAGCCCTTATTGTGAAAGAAATCAAAACGGGGATTTCGCTTTTTTAAAAAATTGCAGAGACCATTCCACCAGAGATAACTGAATACTTTTCTGTCAATAATTTTTTATAGACCCAAACTTTAATACACACTGATTGAAAGTCATCTAAATTGATATTTCTAGACAGGGTGTACAATTTTGCAAAATGTATATAAACTTTTTTTTTTTCAAATGGAACACCCTATATTCCATTATACCACCAAATAGCATTTTTAATAAGCTTTCTGTCAATATATAGTTTGCCTCGGCAAATGTTAATACTTTAGATAATTTTTACAAAAAAACGTAGAAAACTTTCCCAAATTGATGAAATCGTGTACTAAGATCACATCGCCTTGGACTTGTTGCCATGGAGATATCATTTTAGACTGGTTACCATGGAGCCGTTTGTTCTTGTTGACAGTAAGTTATCCTGTAACAAATAGTTTCACTTTTGTGATTTTTTACAAAATGAATTTTTCGAAAGAAGTAATGATGAATATGGTACAATCCGTTAGGAGAAGCCGAAAGAAATTCCTTTTTGGCCACAAAAATTTACAACGTTTTGAAAACGCTGGAAACGTGACCTACAAGAAAAAACAATTAATGGGTAGAAGAGTAGGTGAAAACACTGAGCTAGAAGTTTCACTAATGTTAGAAAAAATCTTCACTCCAGAACAAAAGAAATTGCTGCCCAATCTGATACATATTTCGAAATCTTCAGTAAACCGTGTGAACATCGGCTTTATCATACCACATTGAACTCCATCAAGAATTTGCAAGAAGCTTATTTTGCAAAAAAGAGTGGAATTCTACCAAATAATGGACAATCTTCTAGAAAGGAATGGAAAGAGAATTTTGTTCACTGATGAGGTGACCTTTAAGAGTAAGGGGCATGTCAAGAGGCATAACATGCACTATTATCACCAGATTTAAGTACTCTAGATTTTTTTCGTTTGTGGTTATGTAAAGGATATATAGTCTATCGAATTCTTACGTAAACCTAAGCCTGTCTACCTTTCGGTGTCATTTCTGAAGTAATTTAATAAATTAGACAATAAACGACTATCTCCATAGCAACAAGTCCAACGTGATCTGATCTTAATACGCGATTTTAGCAATTTTGGGAAACTTTCTTCTGTGAAAGTTTTGTAAAAATTACCTAAAGTACTAACATTTGCCGAGACAAACTATATATTGACAGAAAGCTTATTAAAAATGCTATTTGGTGGTATAATGGAATATAGGAAAAAAAATAGTTATTATACATTTTGCGAAACCGTAGACCCTGTATAGAAGTATCAAATTAGATGACTTTCAATCAGTATGACGTATTAAAGTTTGGATCTATAAAAAAAATATTGACAGAAAAGTATTCAGTTATCTCTGTTGGAATGGTCTCTGCAATTTTTTAAAAAAGCACTAATTTTGACCTAACATACTTCATAACTCAAGAATCATCCATAATAAACCTGTAGTAACTTATATTATTTTGCTCAGCATTGACTGCTCTTTCAATTCACCAACTAATATACAAGGCATTCCATTAAAAAAAAAACATAACTTTGGTATACATATTACTAATACTAGGACACTCTGTATATGATTTCTAATAATTTTAAATTGTAAAGGTATCGTGTGGCTATCGTCCCCCGAAAACCCCGTTTTGATATCTTTCAAAATAAGGGCGTAATTGATGGTCCACACACCTCTGGGACACCCGGTATATCCCCCACAAAAAAGCACCTGGGAAGCAGTTGAGGAAGGACCTAGAAGCAAGCAAGTTAGAAGCCACAGTCACCTACCGACGCCTTCTCGTCACCAACAAGACGGGATCTTAAAAGTACCTGAACTTTCGGTGCTGACTTGGTCCAGGAAGGGTAGAGGTCGGGGAGCCCTCGTAGCCCCCTAGGAGACCCTCGGCCCCCTAGCTCCTCATTCGACGATCGACTTCCCCATGCAGTTTTCCCGATCCGTCCCGTCTTAAAACCGCCACCTACCGCCGCCATTCCCGGAAGAAGGCACCCCCTAACCTTGCTTCCCCGAGACTGTATGTATATATAAACTGAGTGAACGTCACATTTGACAAATGTCTCGCCATGGTCTAACATCCATAACTTCATATATTTTTAGTGCAAATTAATTTTCTGTCTTCCTGTTGGCCCATTAAACCATCTCGGCATTTTTAAACCAGACGTTTTAGAAAATAAAAAAACTTCCCAATACATTTCTCTTATCGCTGATATTCATAATCTCGGAGATTTCCGTTTACTTATGAAACACCCTGTATGTTGTAAATATTTCCCTGTACACATTGACCCCCCCATAAATAAATTGTAAATAAAATTTGACTACCGTCACTGTACTTGATTTATTCTCCTACCGCCAAGCGAGACAGATGACCCCAGCAACACCGTACTCCGATACCTGTGGTCCCGTGGAGCATACCACGTAAAAACATCACATCACCACGACATCTTCGAGAGTCTCCCTGGCACTAGGACCTGGGTGACGTCTTCTTAACATTTGGCGCCCAAGCGCACTGGTATCCGCCGACTAAATCGTACACAAATCCATGGTCAGGATGACATTCCGGTGCACCGGCATTCGAAGGAGAAGCCGAAGAGGACCCCGAGGATTTTACTTTCGCAGTAGAAGACTACTTCTGGGAAGTAGGTCAGGTCCTGACGAACCGGCACCAGGTCCTGATGGTCCACCGCCAGTGGATGTGTCGGGAAATAACTACGTCGGGAGTTGACGCCTATCCCCGAACAGTTCGTGAAGGAAGTCACCAAGCAAATGCAGACAAATATCCGGACCACCTTGGCGGTGGGAAACTACGAAAACCTGGAGAAATCTAGAATAGTGGCGAACTTGGCTCCAGCCGAGCACCGGCTGAACAAGCCGGAAAACTGGTGGGACTATGCCATGATCAAAAAACGCTTCCCACGTTCCAGGTGAACTTTAGTCAGTTTAGACACCAGGACATCGGCCAACTTTATCCACCTCCACCTGGCACCAACTCCCTCCCGGAAACCGATCACCGTGCAACTTGTCAACCGCGGTATGACAATCATCTCCCCTGGATCAGTCACCTTGGACATAGAGGTCACCAACCACCAGCTGAAATTCCTCGTCGTGACGAACCTCGACGGCGACGTCCTATTAGGAGGCCCGTGACTGCGAGACACACCGACAAAGGTGTGTCCATCATAGGACCCTCCAGAGAGCCACCTCGTATTGGACAGAAGACGTGTCAGTGATAGCAGCAACCGCATTGGCGTCCAAAGACATAATGCACGGCTTCCCACGAACATTAACCCCAGGACTCTATAAGTAATTTTAGTATATTACAAACAATAAATTGTGAGGGTGCGTTTGGGGCAGTGAAACACAGGATATTTCCCGAAAAGAACGGTGATGTGATAATGATGGTAAAAAAGAAAGGCAGATGGCGATTCTGTATCGACTTTCGGCGACTCGACAAAATCACTCGCGATGAAGCCGTCCCGCTGCCAAAGCTTCAAGAAACGTTGCGGGTCTTCGAGTTACAGGCAGATCCCGCTCGACGACCAGAGCAAACGACTCACGGCGTTTTCAACACCAGGCGGCGCAACGGAGAAGTTCCGAGTTATGCCATTCGGTCTCAAGAATACACCGCCAACATTCCAGAAACTAATGGCGCGGATTAGGAAACCAATAACTTTGAAATTGAGAAGAAAAGAGGGACTCAACATCGTTGAGAGAAGAGGACAGTCTCCTGTAACACTGCGAATGTTCCATCTACATACCTTAATGGTTTTCTATGGGATCATCATAAATGATTCATACATCATGTCGTCTGTGGAAAACATATAGTTAAATTGAGAATTTTGACGTGAAAGCCTACCGGATCTTTTTGATTTGGCGCCTGAATCTGTAATCTACGATTTGTGTGTTAGAGCTGATCGTGCTTTCATTTTTTTCTCCATCTCCTCTAGTACATTTTGACACTTACCCTTAATTTCTTTCATTTATCCACATATTAAGTACTTCCTTTTGAAAGGCATTTGGATCTCAGTTGTCTTAAAATTGGTGGTTACCTTCAGCAGTATTGCTCTCTTGTATTTGGCGTGAAAGTTTCACAACCTCATGTAACTATATCTCCCGAAATGATTTCCAGTCCCAAGTGTATATTGACTACTCTTTTTCTAGCCTCTGTGTATTTTTTATTCTTGCAGTTTTATCAAGCTGTGTAATTTTCTTATCTTGCTTGGTTATTTCTGCCTTCATTAATTTATTTACTCCCTTCGTATTTTATAATTTAGTATTCAACAATTTCAGCAGATTTTTGTTACATTATTTTAATTGTTGTTAATTTTTTTTCTTAATCCTTTGTACAAAATATAGTAATCTCCACTACCCGGGGCTTGTAATTACTTCTAAGGTAGTGTGATGACAATAAATTACATCTTATTGTTAGTGAAATTTTTGGTCCTTCGAACCCATTTTGCCCAATCATCAATACATAATTTTGGTCCTCACGAGCCAATATACATTTTTGGTTTTTCGATCCGGATCGCAACAGCATCTTGAACGTCAGCAGGTCATCATCTTTTCTTTACAAAAGATTTACTGATAAATTAGGTCAAAGAGGACTTGCTAAAATAGGTTTTCAAGTTTTTCCTGCATTGACATGATCTAATCTAACCAAAAAAAAAACATAAATAAATAAAAAATCGCACATGCTAGATAATATGGATAGATATGCAAATTTTTATGGTAAGTAAAATTGATTACCATACTTTAGATAATTAAATGACGGCATTACGACAATAAATTATCTCTTCAAACTAAATCAATTTGAAGAATTATAAAGTCATTCAGTTTTTTAAATCGCTTAGTTAGGTCAGCTGATTAAGCTGAAACTACATGAGCGGCTATAAAAAGTAATGTCATTAAAGAAATGTGTGTATTAGAGAGGAATGCGAATTTCCAGAAAACACTGCTTTATAATTATTACAGTCACCGGTTCTTATTTATTATAACTATGAATTTTGATGTAAATTATAATGCAAAGCTATTTCTCGACCAATTGTAAGAACAAATGGACAAAATGCTTTTTTAAGTATAGTGTTTTATGCCTTTTGATACATACATACGGGGTGAAATTGAAATATATGTAAAAAAAATTGCTTTTAAAAAAAAGAGAACCGACTTCAAAAAGTGAAAAATAATTGAATACATGTATTATTACATGTACTACCCAATGATCTGTCTGAAGTCGGTGCCAAGCCAAATAGATTACAAGTTTCTAACATATTGTAATTATAAAAAAATATCAACAACGTTATAACGCATACAAAATTCGATATCATTCGAGACGACCGTCTGCAGTTCGGGATGTTTTGCTCAACACGAGCCCCCCACCCACGCTCACGCATTCCGGTGCGTTCGCGGGGAGACCTTCGATGTGGCTGGAGCAGGCAGCCTATCTATCTACTACCTATTTGGTTTAGCACCGACTTCAGACAGATCATTGGGTAGTACATGTAATAATACATGTAATCAATTATTTTTCACTTTTTGAAGTCGGTTCTCTTTTTTTTAATAGCAAATTTTTTTACAATTTTAAGTGATAAGTTAGTGATACCTAGTAAAGACGCTTCTCCAATAATGAGGTCCTCAATAAAGTTGACGAAGAAATCGGTGAACATAATTATATACATAAAATGAAGAAAAAATTTGAGGATTTTTCTCGATTTCCATGGGATTCCCTGATCAGATCCTGATTTTTTAACAATGTAACCACCTTTAGAGTATACCCTTTCAAATAAAAGAAGAATTTTGTAAATCGGTCCACAATTGACGAAGAAATCGGTGAACATACATGAAGTCGGTTAATAAAAGGGAGCGAAAATTTGACGATTTTTCTCGATTTCCATGGGATTCCCTGATCAGATTTTGTTTTTTTAACAATGTAATCATATTTAGAGTATACCCTTTCAAATAAAAGAAGAATTTTGTAAATCGGTCCACAATTGACGAAGAAATCGGTGAACATACATGAAGTCGGTTAATTAAAGGGAGCGAAAATTTGAGGATTTTTCTCGATTTCCATGAGATCCCCTCATCAGAACCTGAAATGGTGACAATGGGACCAATCTGTAAGTATACTCTTTAAAATAAAAGAAGAATTTTACAAATCGGTTTATAAATGACGGAGTTCTGCGGTAACAAACATTAAAAAAAAAAAACACAACCGAATTGATAACCTCCTCCTTTTTTGAAGTCGGTTAAAGATGAACTGGTGCATCGTCAGGTCCAGTACAACATAACTGTGAAAATTTTAGTCAAAAACCTAGTTTCGGCGTTCATGATGACAAAAAAGGCATACGGTCGAGTCCGAGCGATAAGGTTTAACTTAGCACTCGACAATGAAGTTGATTGACCTGCCTCAATAACATCTCAAAATGACCCTTATTTTGTTTTAAAAATCACAAGCACATCAGACGTTGATACTGTAGTAAATCTAGTAATGTAAATAACTATAGTAACAACAAGAACAATATTTTAGAATTTTTACAACTGTCAACACAAAACTTGAATAAACTATTTATTCCGCGCTTAAGAAGCAGAACTTTACGGATGTATTTTTATTTAGTCGACAGATTTTTCACCAATGTAAATATAAACAACCTTAATCAGGCTCTCAAATTTGATATTTTAGTAGCACGTCTACCGGATGACGTTAGATCCAACTGCGAACATATCATTTTCAATCGTCCGGCAAGAGCTCCTTACCATGCTCTAAAGGCCGAAATAGAGTCCCAATTTTCATTATCTTATACCGATAAAGTTAAATTTTTATACCATGAACTTTCTTTTCAAGGAAGTTGTTCTGATATGCTAGAGAAAATTGTTTCGTTAACCTTTCAAATGAACCTTCCGGATTCTTTCATTAGAGAAACATTTCTTTCAAAACTTCCTTCAAATTTATCTATTTATGCGTCATTAATGTCCCCTGATATAGACCTTAAAGAATTAGCTATTAAGTTAGATAACATTTCGAAAGCAAACCCTGCTTCAATTAATAGTAATAATCGTAATGTGGAACAAATAACTGCTTCACAAGATAATATTTGTCAATTTAGACAAGTTACACAAGTAAATAAACGACCTATTCTCAACAGGTCCAACAATTTTTCTACAAATCATCAGGCACCTTCAGCACAACTTTGTTATTATCATAAAAAGTTTGGTAACAACGCGTTTAAATGTGCTTATCCTTGTTCGATTCCAAAAAAACTAGGTTCGCGTTTGTTGTATAATAATTTTCCCCACGTACAACAAACTAAACATTATCGGGGAAATTTGGTTCATATTTATGATTTATTCGTTTGTGGTAGACACTGGTGCTACTCATAGTATTTTACCTCATCAATTTTTTCCTCCACAATCGCATAAAAAATGTCAACCATTACTTTCTGCAAACAATAATTTGATACCAGTTCTAGGTCAACATAGACTTGATCTTAAATTCGACATTTCTCAAAACAATTTTACTTGGGATTTTTTAGTTGCAAACGTTAGCGTTCCAATTTTAGGATTAGATTCTTTATTTTATTATGATATTAATGTTGATTGCAGAAATGGAGTACTCTATCATCCTTTATCATCCAATAATACTAATAATAGACAAATTACAAATACAAAAATACTTCAATCACAAAAACAAGTGTCAACCGCGAATCATTCCTTGCGCCCTTTCAAATCTACAGTTAACTCTTCAAAAATTACAAATTCTAAAACTTCTTCAACAGATTCTTTAAATTATAATCATAACCACCGTAAAGATTGTTATAAAAAAATATTAAAACAATTTTCAAATTTATTACGTGATTTTGATGTAAGTGTTCCAATTCAACACGACACAATTCATAAAATCGAAACCACTGGTCCTCCAATTTCATCAAAATGTCGCAAAGTAAATGCTGCACAATTTTCGTTTTTACAGAAACATATTCAAGAATTATTAGCCAGCGGGATCATAGTACCGGCAGAGGGACCATGGTCTTCCCCCATCCACATGGTCTTGAAACCAGATGGAACATATAGGATGTGCGGTGACTACAGAGCTCTCAATGCCGTTACCGTTCCTGATACGTATCCAATTCCTTTTATTCAAAATTTCAATCACAAAATAGCTGGCTGTACATTTTTTTCAAAATTGGATCTTAAAAAAGCGTATTTTCAGATTCCCATTTCTGAGGAGGATATGCAGAAAACGACCATCACCACGCCCGTAGGAGCTTACATGTATCGTCGACTGAATTTTGGTCTGAGGAATGCTCCTGCTTCGTGGTCGAGATTTATTCAGAAGGTGTTGCAAGGGTTGTGCTTTGTTTACTTTTATCTTGATGACATTTTGATCTTTAGTAATAACGAACGCGAACACTACCATCATGTTAAACACGGTTTATTATTAAATATTGACAAATGTGTATTTGCTGTTAAAGAATTAGATTTCTTAGGGCACCATGTTTCTAGCGTAGGTGTTTCTCCTCAACCGTCTAAAGTTGAAGACATTTTAAACTTTCCTCTTCCACAAACGCAGAAACAGTTGAGAAATTTTATCGGTTTAGTCTCGTATTATCATAGATTCATTCCTCATTGCGCTGCACTGTTAGCTCCCTTACATAACTTAGTTATTCCCGGCAAGTCCACTTCACAACCAGTTTATTCGGACGGTGTAGGATTAGAGGCTTTTACAAGAGCTAAAAAAGCTTTAGCCAATGTTGCGTACGTAGCTCTTCCTAGGTTAAGTGCACCTTTGTCTATTGCTTGCGATGCGTCTTCGAATTGTGTAGCGGGCGTTTTATAATGGAATTTGGGAACCATTAGCATTTTGTAGTAAAAAGTTGACTTCCACTGAGCAAAAATATAGCGTGTTTGGTAAAGAATTATTGGCCATTTATTTTTCTATTAAAAAATTTCGTTACTGGATTGAAGGCCACAAATTTACTGTTTTTACTGATCACAAACCTTTGTGTACTTCCATAAGAAAATCATCAGAAAATTATTTACCGCGTGAATTTAGACAATTAGAATATATATATATATATATATATATATATATATATATATATATATATATATATATATATATATATATATTTACATCTTGCTATCAATGCTGCGTCCTTTCACGAAATAACACATGCTGCGTCCACAAGAGGGAAACGTATATATTTAATTTAGAAATCAGCGACCTCTAGATATTCAAACGGAGATTCCAAAAATCTATTGTGTTTAAAGATATCTTTTAAAATAACGAAAACCAATGTGCTTTTATTGTTAGCATGATAGAGCGTCCGTACATTAATAGCACGTTGCTGCATCCAGAATATACACATTACTTTATCCAGCTTATGCTGCGTCCTCTTGTATATTTACTCTTCATCTTTTAACACATACGGCGTCCGCAACGTTGCCGTGTTGATGATAGCTTTAAAAGACAATTAATCAAATTTGGAGTAAAGTTTACCTGAAAAATTATGTATAGAACAGGCTTGCAACTTGTTTTATCAAACGTAAGTATGACTTTAGTTACATAGTCGCAGTGAAATTTCTTTCTTTTAGGTTCGGGCAAAAATTATTTACTTCAATTTCCCAATTTTTCTATTTTATAACAACAAATAATTGAATTCTGTTTTCAAAACACGTCATGATTGAAAATAGATGAACAAGAGGAATTAAATCAATGAAAATTAAAATTAGATGTACAATTCTGTAAAGAAATGCTAATATTGAGGCCCCTCTTGAGACAGGGTGTTTCTTTTGGCACAGAGACAGGGCTTAAGACAGGAGTGTCTTTTTGGGACAGGTGGCGTATATATAATCTGAACCGCGAGAAAATTGCTGAAGGGCTTCATGACGTCACGCCCAGATGCGGTTTCTTGGGCAAAAGGGATGAAGATCTCTCCGAGGGAGTGGGAACTCTTTGAATTTTTGTTTGGGTGCCTTCTGGGAGTTCAAACCAAAATTTGAAAACTTCATAAATTATTTCTTCTAAATAGTCTATTTTTCTTGAACTAGAATTTCATAGACACATATCTCGAGAACGATTCAACCTAAAACCCTATTCTGGAGTTATTCTTATAGAGTAGTTTATCAGCTTTAATTTTGGTTCCTACCATTTTTTAGGTAGGACGCATATTTTTCGACTTATAAGCGAAAAACCGAAAAAAAGTCAGCATAATATCATGAAAAATATCAAACGCTTCAGTTCCTAATTATGATTATTCTTATTATTTTGACGGTTGAGGACTTTTTTATTAAAATATCAACAATATTTTACTAAAAAACTAGTTTAAGTTACATTAAATTGTCTATAAAACGATTGTTGTATTGTTTTTTTTACGAATAAAAGCTTGACTTGATTTCAACAGAAAAAAGCGCAGGAGAATGGTTATACCCATACTCCATTAATTTTAGAATTTGAGGTATTGTTGGAGACATGAAAAACGACCTTGATTTTTAATTGAGCAATAACACTAAATGTCTTTAAAGGTATAAAAGATTGGATTAACCACGATTGGCATGTAAATAGCCGTTCTAAACCAAGGTATTTATTTAAAACCTTCAACCGAAACGCCTCAGTTCCGAAATTTTAAGAATTTTGTTTTTTAGCATTAATAATAATTGAACAGGGTTTAGGACGTGAAAATAAACAGAAAAATTGTAAATTCTTCATATTATTAGAAGAAAACTATTTTGCTACGAAAGCGCTGAACGGACATGAAAGGAAAAATAACTGAAACGATTTTTTTTTTCTAGCAATCACGACTTTTTTTCTTGCAATTCTGACTTTTTTCTAGCAATAGCGGCAGGGGTAGGACGATGGTGCTGTTTTGTTGCCCAAACTTAAAATATGAAATACTGTCTACATTTTGAGTTTCACGTACAGGGAAATATGATTTTTTTTAATGGGTCGAGCGCGTAGCGCGAGGCACCAATTTCAGTGATCCACGGAAGTTGTCCTCCGTGAAAGTTTGATTTTCCGTTTATAATTCATAAAATCATAAAATATCAGATACTCTCCACATTTCGAGTTTCACGTACAGGGGAATAATTCTTGCTACAGGGTAACGTCTATTTGAAATTTACGAATTGTGCGTTGTTTTTCAGGAATAAAATTCCAAAGACATTCATTTATACTCCTGAAAATGAAGCAACTTTGTCATTTTTTTATGAATAAACGAATGCTAATATCGGCTTTGTAATACCGTCTTACCCTAAATTAAGATGCCCTTTATCGATTTTTCATAACTTTAAATAATCAAAAATAAACCCGCAAAATTCAATGAAATGGTGACATGTTTCCCGTGCATTTGGCTGTATCGCTGGTAAATGACAACCTTAACGGGATTCGAACCCGCGTCTTTAGGTTGTGAATTCTCGGTTCACTTTATTCAGCCATTTGTGTGGGTCAGTTTTGTATGCAATTGCGCTACTTATCTTAATCGCTGCACATGATTGCCGACTTTTCGTTGACGACAAACTGAAACATGCATTATCCAATACTGCAGACGGTATTAATTCAGGATTCTCTAGCTCCATTTATAAACTTACATAAATTAAGAGCACTTTCACAATGGCTAACTGAAGTTTTACTTCAGTCGTGTGGTCTAAAGCACACTCGTATTTTTTTTTTATTTCAAACGAGCCTTCGAGACGATTGACAGAAAACTACTTATAATGAAACTAGAAAATTTAGGTATACGGGGCATGGCACTAAAAGGGATAAGGAGTTATTTATCTGATAGAAAACAGAGGGTAAAATGTGGTGAGGTGATGTCAGAAAGTATTGAAATTGTGGGGTGTCTCACAGGGCAGTGTACTTGGTCCGCTTTTTTTTATACTGTACATTAATGATAGAAATAGTTCAATGAAACACTGCAAATTTCACTTATTTGCCGACGATACTATTCTTTATATAGCTGGAAAAAATCAAAATATTATTCAACAATTACTTGATGATGATATAATAAGTCTATGTGTCTGGTTACGAACAAACAAGCTGAAATTAAATTTAGATAAAACTAAAGGACTATTGATAGGGAATAAATCACAGGATTGGGTAAATAATAATTTTCATATATAATTTTAGTGATCCACGGAAGTTGTCCTCCGTGAAAGTTTGATTTTCCGTTTATAATTCATAAAATCATAAAATATCAGATACTCTCCACATTTCGAGTTTCACGTACAGGGGAATATGAAATTTTTAGAGTATGTTTCTTTAAGTGGTCGAGTGCGTAGCACGAGGCATCAATTTCAGTGATCCACGGAAGTTACCGTCTGTGAAAATTTATTTTTTCATGGATCATTGAAATTGGTGCCTCGCGCATTTCGGAACTGCCAGAAAAAAGTCAGAATTGCCAGAAAAATGTCGGAATTGCCAGAAAAAAGTTGGAACGGCGAGAAAAAAAAACCTTGTCATTTATTTTTCCATTCATGTCCGTTCAACGCCTTCGTATACACGGCCGTTGGGTTTTATATGACCTCGGCAGTATTGTTCAACTCGCTCATCAAACCCGTCTCAAAAAAAATCTTTGGATTTGTCGGTATGTTTGGTAACTACAGACATGCCACGTAAAGTAAATTTTTTCCGAATAACACATGCCATTTTTCTTTTAAATGCCGAAACTCACAAAACTTTTTCAGCCGACAAAAAATTTTGGGCCTCCATCCCAAGGGGGCCCACTTGTCGCAAGGAAGCCCACCTGTTTCAAGGGGCCTCCTGTCTCAAGGAGGGCTCCTGTTTAAGGGGACTTCTATACCAAGGGCCCATCCTTGTCCCATGGGCCCCCTTGTCGCGAGGGGGACTCCCTGTCCCAAGAGGGCCCATCTGTCCCAAAAGGGCCCACTTGTCCCAAGGGGACCCGCCTGTCGAAAGCGGTCCCTAGGAGGGCCCAATTGTTCCAAGGGGGGACCGTGTACCAGGGGGGCTTTGTTAATGTTGTTGCCCTGTACCAGCCACCCCCCCCCCCCCGTAAACTAACTAAGTGTTAAGTGTTAAGCGCTTTTCGAATGAGATTTTCGCTTCCCGATTCTAGAGGGTATTTTAGGTTTACAGATATTAGATTTGAAATTTTATATTCGAGATTACTGATTAGAGATTACATATTCGAGATTCTAGGACTGCGCATCCAAATTTGGAATTCTACATTATACATTGCAGACACAAAATTCCAGGTTCGGGATTTGACATTCTAGATTATTATCTATTGTACATTGTATAACACATAATAAATTGATCCAATAAAAATTACAAATTTTACAGTATAAATAAGCGGTTATACTCTTGACGATGTGGTACAATCATTTCGGTTTTTCCGCTGGGTCCAACATTAAACTTTGGCATAGTAACAATTTTCTCACGCTTTGTTAATAAACGTCAGAAGAAAAGTTCGGTCAAAATTTCGCATCTTTTGGATCGATTTGATTATATAATGAAACGAGCAAACGAAAATAATCCGATTATACTAACCTCCTCATTTGACGTTTTCCGCGAAACACCACCCCAGCTGCATTGTCGTGGTGTTTCGGCGGAATCCGTCTCATGACTCGGAAGTATAATTGATTTCATTCCTTGGAAGGAATAGCGTTGTCTAATTTAGAATCAAATAAATTTATTGAGAAAGCCACACGACGAAAGAGTATTGTCAGAAATGGTACTATTGCGAAGACTAACTTCATCCTCTAATTGAGGTTATATATATATATACTATTCAAATTATCTTTATTCTTTATAATATATAAAAAAATAAAACAGCACAATTACGATCGTTTTATTTAGAAACTCAATTTAAATTTCCCCGCCCGAAATTGGACTTTCCAATATGCCGAATTTGGAACATTATTTCCTTTCCACGCTTCACCGCTTTCGCTATCAT
Source organism: Diaperis boleti (assembly GCA_963583935.1). Classification (NCBI taxonomy): domain Eukaryota; kingdom Metazoa; phylum Arthropoda; class Insecta; order Coleoptera; family Tenebrionidae; genus Diaperis; species Diaperis boleti. The sequence goes on from OY757242.1 coordinate 15,971,135, forward strand.
CGTTGGGTTTTATTGAAACAACGTTGCCAAACTTGCAGGACGCAGCAAACGTCAAATAATAAAAGCTGATATACGGTGCGGACGCAGCAAAAGCGAGAGCATAAAAGAACGTATATTCCAAAAACGTATATTGAAAAATTCGCAGCGCCCCCAACACGTTACGGAGCAGAACTAAAATATACGGTAAATGTTCACTATACGCATGATAAGACGTCCCTCTAAAAATTCGGTTTTGGACTGCCCCCATCCCTTTAAACTAAACTACATGGGTTAGATTTGCTGCGTCCGTATACGGACGCAGTATGGTCGTGGACGCAGCATTGAATGCGATTTTGCAATGTACGGACGCAGTATATATATATATATATATATATATATATTAGTGTTTTTACCACTGATATACAACATATTAAAGGAAAAGAAAATATTCCTGCAGATGCTCTTACACGCGCTTGCTTGTTAAATGAAGATTTAGAAATAAATTTTAAAGAAATAGTTTTAGCTCAGGAAAATGATTTAGAACTTTCAAATTTATTGACTAACAGAAATTTTAATTTTACTCAGATAGAAATTGAGCCTGACATTTATCTCTGGGTAGATAAAAGTAATAATTTATTACGTCCATATGTTCCGAAACGGTTTAGGTATTCACTTTTCAAGAAATTACATAGTATTGCTCATCCTGGTGTTAGAGGTTCGCAATTATTATTATGTCGGCGTTATCTTTGGACAAATATGAACAAAGATATTCAACAATGGGTTAAAACGTGTAACGACTGTCAAAGAAATAAAATTACGAAACATACTAAATCACCGATTCAATCTATAACGGAATCTGACTTTAGATTTGAAAAAAATTCATTTAGATATTGTTAATTTGCCTTATTGTAATGGCTACGAAGGTGTTTTGTCCATAATTGATAGGTTCTCCAGATGGCCAGAAGCTATTCCAATTAAGTCTAAGGATAGTGAAACGGTTATTAATTCTTTTTTGGAAGGTTGGATTTCGCGATATGGTGTCCCTAAATATATTACAACTGATCATGAAACTACATTTTTGTCAAAAAATTGGCAAGATTTTCTTAGAACTTTAGGTATAAAACATATAAAAAGTAGCGTTCAACATCCGCAAAGTCAGGGTATAGTGGAAAGATGGCATAGAACTTTAAAACAATCAATTCGCTGTGCAGGTTCACAAAATTGGATAACTAAGTTACCCCTTATTTTGTTGAGTTTACGAACAACAATTAAAAATGATATTCAAGTTTCTCCTGCAGAAATATTGTATGGAGCTAATTTAAGATTACCTTGTGATTTTTTTGAACCTAGAGCAAAATCTGATTCTCTTCTTGTATCCAAATTTGTTGACCAACTTAAATCATTCATGAACGACACGAAATATTTTCTTACTAAACATTATTCTAATTCGGTAACCAACATTACTAAGGATCTTCATTCTTGTTCCCATGTTTTTGTTAGGAACGATTCTAAAACTGTTGGTTTGAAACAGACTTATTTTGGTCCTTTCAAAGTTTTAAAGCGCTATAAAAAATACTTTGTTTTGGAAGACTGTGGTGTTGATGGTATTGTTTCCGTCGATAGGCTTAAACCAGCTTACATTGTTTGAATTGATTTTTATTTCTGTTTATTTTGAAAGCACAACCGCTGCCACACTTACTGCATTCTGTAATAGTTGTATTATGATGTTCTGTTATGTTGTGTTTTGAAAAAAAATTACATTTCTCAATTTGTATTAATGGGCAGGTTTTTGCAGCTAGCGGCTGAAATTTGGATGTCTATTTCTATCTAAATAATTTAACCAATTAGACACCAAAATCTAGCTATTAGCTTTTCCTGACTCATTCGCGTTAGGGCTAACTTTTCAAAACAATCACTTTTGCAACACTTTGTTATTTGCATTATTATGCACTTTGTCAACAAATTGTTAATTTTCTTGACTTAATTTACTTTTGCCGTAACATTCCACGGCCGCGTTAATTTTTCAGCAAATCTTACCACGATTTGCTTACCTTTATTGTTCAATCTAAAAAGAGGGGGCGAATGTAGTAAATCTAGTAATGTAAATAACTATAGTAACAACAAGAACAATATTTTAGAATTTTTACAACTGTCAACACAAAACTTGAATAAACTATTTATTCCGCGCTTAAGAAGCAGTTTTAATAGTGTTCACATAGTGTTCACTACAATACGAAACTGTTGTTTAGTTGTTGTTTTGCACTGGTTCACGTAAAACACACTTCGTCCGTCAACAACACAGTGTTTAAGCGACGGGATAAGAACCTGCACCTTTTGTAAAATTTTCGGGAAAAGACGCGTGATACGTCTTCGGTTTCGAGACTCCTTCAGAACTGAAGTGGATCAAAAAAATGATTACCGTTTTTGTCTATTATTTATGAACTAAAGATATCTCGCAAAAAATTCCTTGTTTACATTGCACTGGGTGCAATGGCGGGCTTCGATTAGAGCTGCGGAGTAAACCACTATACTCATCCCAGATTTTTTTTACATATTTCGATTTCACCCTGTATAAAAGACAACACATGGCTATGCGGTATTACCTAAACTAATTTAAGCCAAATGAACCAATTTACTGCTTAGGATTAGATAGATAATTCATACAATTCCGTAGTAGTCCTCAAAAAATCACAAACCCTTTGTCAACATTCTACGTAGTAATAGCAGTAACTTAAATTTGACGCATAAATATATTGATATGAATGGAAAAAATTACGCAATTGGAAATGAACGTACGTCAAGTGATTTATCACTACACCAAAGATAAGTCAGCAATGTATTCATTCATTATCAAAGTAGTAATATATTAGAATTTTTTATGTGTCATTAATCCATATTAATAAATTTATGATATCGGTTGCATCTGTAGTTGATACTTGCACTGCACAATGCATAAAAGCAATAAATCAAAAGAATTATTCCATGATGTGACACATAACTCCGATTATGTTAAAAGGACTGTTTGGAATTTGAACCTTTTTACACATATGGTATATAATAATCTGTTGGGATTTTGTTGACGTTAAATTCGTCGTATTTATTTAAAATCAAATGTGCATTGGTAAGATGAGTAAAATTTGACCCACTTTACAAAAATAAAAAGTACGAAAGGTGTATATACATATATTATACATTATATTAAATAACAGGCACAGTGAAATAAATTAACAACGTTTGAGAGTAATTAAAACAAGAATAAAAAAATAAATGAAGCAATGTTAATTAAATTGTAATTAATAATTTTGTAAAAAATAAAATCACCAATATTTAGAATGGACCTTCAGGGTGGACAAAAGCTGTATATTATCCCGTTAAAATAAACGTAATTTTCGTGGAGATCAATTTTGAAATGTAAGTCGACGAAAAAACGGTCCAGCGAATGTGTTTCTTACGAACGCTGCCCTAACGGTAAGAGTATAACGGAATGAATGCTTTCTATTAAAAAAGTTCTAGAGCTTAAGAAGGCCTATAAAAAAGTCCCCGATGACATCTAACTATACGTTAAGGTTAATTCACAAATTTATAAAATATGATTATTGCTATGTGAAAACGGAATACATATTGCCTGAGAGAAGCCAACTACTATAAAGTTCGTTCCTAGCTCTCATACGCCAAATCTGTAAGGTGCGATAAGGATGTTTGTTCCAAAAATATGTACAATAATAACTGGTCATGTGGTACAGGCAAAGGAAAACTAGTAATATGCGTTCTAGAACAACGCTTAGTAATAGTAGAGTGCCAGTCTCGCTTAAATGTGTCACCCTGTGGGCCTTTCAATTCACAAAGCTAAAATTTTCAGGAATGAAAGCTAATGCCCTAAATACATTACATATGAATTCGTCAAGAAATCGTCCTGTGCAAAGAAAAGTTATTAAGAATTTTCGAGTTTTCGATATAGTGAGTTACTTGATACATGGTTTGATTTTTCTGATATTTTTTCAAAACATTCTCTGTAGCCCTTTGGCCAAAAATAAATAAACAGTTTTTGCAAACGCATTGAGTTTCCCATCTTGTAGCAACTTTAAATTCATTTTTCTCGACTTTACGTCCGATGAAAAGTAATTACTTTATGCCATTTTTGCCGTTTCTCACCCGTTATCTCCAAATCTAAGCCCTAAATAAAAAAAAATGTTCTCTTGTAAGACTATTACCCCATTTATTGTGATTCCTACAGTACCACTTTCATATTTTTGTCGTAAATAATAAACTAGAAACAATTATAAATGTAGAATGATGTAAAATTTGGAAGTCTGGAGACCGCGCGAACCCCGATCACCCTCTCTCTCCCCACTACGTCCTTCGCCTATCGTAATTGCATCAGGGAGGTTTTTAAAAATATTTGAAATTATTCTTACGTGTTCATTCTGTTTAATATTTTTGATAATTTTGTGGATGCCAATACACAATTATTGCAGATCTCAAAGTAATACTTCTTTTTTTCAGTAGGAATTAAAAAAAACAATCACAATTTTTTTATTAAAGAATAAAACAAAATCAAACATATAAGAACAAAAATTACTCGCTATCAATATAGCATTTTCTTCTTCAATAATGGTTGTTGATGTGTGTGGACCTATGGACAAAAGCCTATACAAGTTTTTTTGTATACTACACTACACCATTTAACTTTGCACTAAAAAAAATTGGTTATGTAATAGTTGAAATGAACAATTACGTCTATGCTTACCTTTTTACACTTACATGCGTCATTAATTATGATGCTACCTCTGGAAACGAGTGTAAAGTTTCAAAAACTGGAACTATCTCAGAGTTTAGGGTTTTCCATTCATAATCCAAATAGCTATATTATTATACTATTATATAGAATAATTATTAAATAATTTCGTCCAATTTAACTCCCAAATCATTTGCGAGTTCTTGGCATACTAAATAAGTCTTTATCAACAGTTTTTACATTATGGATGGAAAACCCTTAGCTCTAAGATAGTTCCAATTTATCATACTTTACACCAGTTTCTAGAGGTAACATTATTCCCAACAACAGGTAAGTGTAAAAAAAATAAGCATAGATGTAATTGTTCAATTAAATATTACATAAACAAATTTTCTATATTGCAAAGCTAAATGGTGTAGTTGTACAAAAATAACATTACATGTATAGGCTCTTGTCCAAACACAACAACAACCATTATTGAAGAAAAAGATGATATTGATATAAAGTAATTTTTGTTTTTATTTTGTTTGATTTGTTTTATGTCTTAATTAAAAATTATCATTGTTTTGTTAATTTCTATTGAAAAAAAAACAGTGTTATTTTGAGAGCTGTATCGAAATTATTCAACCAAAAAAAGCTAATAACTTTGATATAACTTTTATATATACTATAGAGAAAAACGCATCTAAGAATTATTCTTTTCCAATATTTAAATTCCTATGTGAATATGTTTGGCATCCACAAAATTATCAAAAATATTAAACAGAAAAAACACGTAAGAATAATTTCCTATAATTTTATTATTTTTAAAAACCTGCCTGATGCAATTACGATAGGCGAAGGACGTAGTGGGGAGAGAGAGGGTGATCGGGGTTCGCGCGGTCTCCAGATTTCCAAATTCTACATCATTCTACATTTATAATTGTTTCTAGTTTATTATTTACGACAAAAATATGAAAGTGGTACTGTAGGAATCACAATAAATGGGGCAATAGTTTTACAAGAGAACATTTTTTTGATTTAAGGCTTAAATTTGGAGATAACGGGTAAGAAACGGCAAAAATGGCATAAAGTAATTACTTTTCATCGGACGTAAAGTCGAGAAAAATGAGTTTAAAGTTGCTACAAGATGGGAAACTCAATGCTTTTGCAAAAACTGTTTATTTATTTTTGGCCAAAGGGCTACAGAGAATGTTTTGAAAAAATATCAGAAAAATCAAACCATGTATCAAGTAACTCACTATATCGAAAACTCGAAAATTGTTAATAACTTTTTTTTGCACAGGACGATTTCTTGACGAATTCATATGTAATGTATTTAGGGCATTAGCTCTCATTTCTGAAAATTCCAGCTTTGTGAATTGAAAGGCCCACAGAATCGTTTTCTGAGCGACTTAGCCGTCCGCGAGCACTCCACTATAATGGAAAATAGCTATTTTTGTTATTTTCCGGACGAGTCTGTAATAGTAGCTTTTTAGGTACTACATGTACAAACTATGTTTTTTTTGTTATAGCTCCCCAAATTTTTAAATAAAGAATATTTCATTGTGATTCTTGAAGTTGACTTTTTTTTCGGCTTTTCGTGTATCCTCCAAATCGGGTCTGTTTTTGCAAGCCCCCTCGCGGTGTCAGTACTGGGATTGGGCCTTCTGTTCTCTTCTGCAATGAGTTTAAAGTTTGACATTGAGTCACACTGACGTCTAATTTTTTGAATTTTCTCTACTATGTTAAACACTTTATCATGATAAAAAACCCATCTCTGGTTCCGGAAAATTTTTGAAAAAAAATTTGGCACCCGTAGAAAACGGTCCTTTTTCTATGAAAATTGTTTTCGCTCAAATCGATCGGTAAATAGCTATTTAGGGCCCTATTCTTGAACATGTGAGTGGGTGAGTGAGTGAGTTGTGACGTCACGGCGACTAGTCGAGCATTCAATTTAAAGTAAGCGCTCGTCTCACACCGCTCGAATCTGCAGTGTTTGTGAAATGCGCTTACTTTAAATTGAATGCTCGACTAGTCGACGTGACGTCACAACTCACTCACTCACCCACTCACATGTTCAAGAATAGGGCCCTTAATCTATTTAAACAAAAATAATCCTTAAAAGGTTGCTATGACAATTTTTAGATACTAGGCCGTAAATGCATAATTTTATCAAATGGGTCCCTAAAATTGTAATTTTGGGAAACGTGTACAAAAAAAATATTTTATTACAATGACCGTAATCTCGAGACGTCACTTACAATTTAATCCTTATTTCACCACATTCTACAGGGGCTGGGGCTGCTGAAGCCCCCTTTTCCGTACCTAGACCAGATGTTATGGAAATGAACACAAATAATCTAGTGGCGGTAGAACTCCACAATTTGAGCAACTTTTCTTAACATTTTTCTAAAATTTCTTTTTTTTTTTTTTTGGGTATTTTACCTTCTTCTAATATTGACGAGTCAAGTGTGAATTCTAAAAACACTAATGAAAGGGAACGTCTCATGGCAGGCAAAAGTTTACACAACAAGCATGTTTGGAATTAAGTTTTAACCTATCTTTGGCGCCGGTTAGGGTTTTTCGCGAAGCGGTTTTCCGGGCGATAGCTTTTCGGAATGGAAGTGTTTGATAGGGTACGCGTTTGAGTGCGAAAACTTTGTTGAATTTTATCTCCCGAATTAAAGATTTTTCGGAAAATTGTTATCAATAAAAGTTACTCAAAGTGACGAGTTCTACCACCCCTTAAAATATTTGTATCCATTTCCATAACACCCGGAATAACTATTTTAACTAATAAATTAAATTAATAATAATTAAAACTTATTCACTCATACAATTATAAATTACAAGTATGTATTAATAAAAAAATATATACTGGCCGCAAGTGAAATCCGAACACCCCGAAAAAAACAATTTTTATTAACAAAATTTTGTACAAGGAGAGAATAATGCTTAAATAAGGTAAAATAAGCAGAATCGCCCAAGAACAAAAACTAATTTTGAAAAAAACTAGTAGTTTGTGGTGCGGCCACGTAGGCAAACACGCTCCTGCAGTCGACGAGGGATGCTATCAATCTGATTGTTTATGTACTGTAGGGGTACAGTATCCCAAGCATCTTCAACTGCATGACGAAGTTCATTTAAAGTCGACGGGGGCTGCTGCAAATTATGAATATAAATACCCATCCAATATCACACTTTTTCGATGGGCGATAAATCTGGCCACCGAGGTGGCCAAGGTAAGGTGGGTATATGATCCTCTTCTAAGAACCTCATAGAGGTTCGCGCAATATGAAGGCGGGCGTTATCTTGCTGGAAAATACCATCTTCAATCCCCCTTACATAAGGAAGAACAACGGGTCTTAACACATCATTAACATAAAGCGCGGGGTCCCCTGACTTACCCTCTACCATCATGACCCCCAAACAGAGTCTAGATTTGTCAGAAAAGGCAATGTCATGCCATTCATTGCCCCAGTTTCTGCGTTCATTGCTCCAGTCCAGACGCTGACGAGGGTGTTGAGGTGTAATGGGGGGGACGAGACGCCGACGTTAAGAACTTAGGCCCATTGAATGTATTCTGTGGTAAACGGTGCGAATCCGAATGGGCCTTCCTATTGCTGCAAACCAAGCGTCATCAATTGACCAAGTAGACCTCCGTCTTTCTCTTAGGGCCATTAATTGAAGAAAACGATCTTCGTGTTGGGTAGTTCTTCTGGAAGCTCCTGTGCCTCTAGCTATCTGTGTTCGCCCTCCATCAGACCACACTTGTCATGCTGCAATCACGGTAGCCACACTGCGCCCCATAGCTGCAGCGATTGCAGGGTGCGAAACACCACGTTCCCCCTGTCTCACACTACGACCTCTTTTAAATGGAGTTAATTGCAAAAAGTTTGGTTGCTGTCGCCTGCGAGGCATGATTGAACCCCAGAAGAACGTTTGTATCTACTTCAACCTTTTAATCCTTCGGTCCCTCTAGTATTTTCAGTCTCTTTAGTCTTTTTCGTCTCTTAGTCTCTTTAATCTTTTCAGTCTTTTCGGTCTCTTCAGTTTATTCAGTTTCTTTAGTTTCTTTGGTTTCTTTAGTCACTTCGATCTCTTTGGCCTTTTTGGTTTCTTCGGTTTTTTCGGTTTCTTTAGTTTCTTTAGTTTTGTTAAAGAGCAAAATACACTTAAGCTATGCGCATGAGCTGCTAGAGCTCCAGTTGTTTTTCGCCCTCTGCCCTTCGCAGGCGGCAGTCAGTCTTAATGTTCACTTTACACTGTTAAGTAGAGAATAAATCCTTGTGTTATAGAATCACGTGGCTTCTTATATTTTACCTGTAATCCGCAAAAGGTTATGGGCCCAGGCCGTTTTGTAAAATAGAAACACGTGTAAAAAGTGTGCTTAAAAGAAGTGACTTTAAAGTGGTTCTTGGAGGATTAAAATATGGGGGACTTTAAGACTCAAATTGAAAAACTGGAAGGTGCTGCGAACTGGGCCAAATGGCGTAGACAGATCGAACTGCTACTAAGACATAACGATGTCCTTGATTTGGTGAATGGGGCGCGAACACCACCAGTGAAACCGGCGGAAGGATCAAGTGCTGAGATTCAAGAAAAATACCAGCAAGAATTAAAGAAATTCGGCAAAGAAGATGCATTGGCACAACTAGTACTTGTGGGCACGATGAATGACACGAATATGGATTTAACTGCCACTTGTGAGACAGCCAGAGCAATTTGGGATAAACTGCAGTCGGTGTATGAGCAAAGTTCCGGACAACGAGTTGATCGACTGATGGAGCAGTTTTTTAATTGCGATAAAAATTCAACGGAAGATATAGCTGCACACATCGCCAGGCTTCAAAAAAATTTTCAGGAGATGAACGACGAATTAAGAAGATTGACCAAAACGGATCTTCCAGAAATTTTATTGATGAGTCGAATAATGTCCACGCTACCTCCTGAATATTTTGAATTCAAAAGTGTTTGGGAGTCAGTCCCGCTGGAAGACCGAACCGTTAATAAATTAACGGAAAGACTCCGATTGATCGAAATGCGCCTTCCCGGAAAGTCGCCTGATTCTACGGCTTTCGTTGCCAATCCGCAGAACAGAAGAAAAAGTGGGTTTAGAAAGCCAGGTGGAGAAAAGCCGAGAAAGTGTTTTAAATGCCATGAAGTTGGACACTTTGCGAAAAATTGCCCGAAAAGGATCAACAATGCATCTCGACAGTTTCATCACAAACCGGAAGGAGACGCGTTTGTTAGTGTTTTTGTGGGTGCTTCAGATGCAGAATTGTGGTTAGCGGATTCTGGTGCATCAGCTCACATGACCAACGATAAGACCTACTTTTGTGAGTATAAGCCTTTTATTGCTCCAAAACTAATCCAGGTTGGAAATAAGGAAAAATTCTGGCATACGGCTCCGGGATTGTTAATGTTGAAACGTTGACCGACAATAAATGGCATCGCAATCACTTAGAGGGGGTGTGGTTTGTACCAGAAATTAGCCGCAATTTGTTCTCAGTCGGTCAGACAATTAATAAGGGCTATAAATTTGAAGCGGACGGCAATGGATGTTATATAAAAAGAAACGGTTGCGTAAAAATAATAGGGCAGAAACTATCTAGTGGACTATATGCGTTAAAAATGCGGGTGCGTGTTCCTGAAGTGTCTGCGAATGTTTATATCGCGAACTCGACTGACACGTTACAATTGTGGCACGAACGTTTGGCCCATCAAAATAAAAGACACGTGGCGTCAATTTTAAAACAAAAAGGAATTAATGTTGATGTTACTGAGGAATTTTGTTCTGGATGCGTTATTGGTAAGCAACACAGAACGAGCTGTAAATCCAGAACAAATCGAGCGACTATCGCGGGAGAATTAATACATGCGGATGTGTGCGGTCCGATGCAAAAAGAGTCGATAGGAGGTTCAAAGTATTATGTGTGCTTTAAAGACGATTACTCGAAATTTCGTCGAGTGTTTTTTATGAAAACAAAAAGCGAAGTCGCAAAGTGCTTGAAAACATTTATAAATGAAGCCACAACAACGGGACACCAAATTCAACAATTTTTAAGTGACGGTGGTAAAGAATTCGACAACGATGAGGTACGATCGTTTTTAAATTCCAAGGGAATTGAGTTTAGGATTTCAATGCCGTATACGCCCGAACAAAATGGGGCCGCGGAACGCGAAAATAGGACATTGGTGGAAAGTGGCCGCACCATGATTCACACAAAAAATTTACCTCTTAAATTTTGGGCCGAAAGTGTAAATACCGCCGTTTATGTGTTAAACAGAACCGGACCTACGAAATTAACAGGAAAATCCCCATACGAACTGTGGTTTAATGTTGAAAATACAAGACATTTCAACTTTGATGATCTGCGAATTTTCGGTACAAAATGTTTTGTGCATGTGCCTAAACAAAATCGCAGAAAGTGGGACAAAAAAAGTGCTGAAGGACTGTTTGTTGGTTACTGTGATGAAAACCGTGGATTCAGAGTGTGGACTGGTACCAAAATAATTAAAAGTCGCGATGTAATTTTTGCGCCAGAACAGATTACATCATCAAGTGTGGAGCTAGCGATCGGTCAAAATGTCCCGATGGTTGAAAAACAAACATCGACGTCCTCGGATTCAGAGGAAGTGGAAGTCGAAGTGAGGCCGTCCACTTCAAAAATTGAGCAAACTGAAGCAGAGGAAGAAAATCATGGAGAAGAGAAGGACGAAGATGAAAGAGTAAAACGCAAGACAACGAAACCTGCGTATCTCCAGGACTTCGTTTATTTTGCTGAATGCACGGTGCCATCGACATATTCTTCCGCAATTAAATCAGATGTTGCGGAAAAATGGATCACAGCGATGGATGAAGAAATCGCATCCCTGCACGAAAACGAAACGTGGAAGTTGGTAAATCTCCCTCCGGGTAAGAAAATTGTAAACAATAGGTGGGTGTTTCGCGTAAAGACAAATTCAAGCGGTAATATCGAGCGATATAAAGCGCGATTAGTGGCAAAAGGGTGTTCGCAAAAAGCGGGAGTTGATTACGAGGAAACTTTTAGCCCCGTGACCCGTTTTGACACGGTACGGATTCTGTTGAGTATTGCGGCGTGTAATTCTTTACAAATTCTCCAATTTGATGTGAAAACCGCGTTCCTATATGGTAAATTGGAAGAAGAAGTGTACATGACGCAACCTGAAGGCTACGACGATGGAAGTGGTCGCGTATGCAGACTAAACAGAAGTTTGTACGGACTAAAACAAGCGCCAAGATGTTGGAATAAACGGTTTGTGAATTTTTTGGAACAAAATAACTTTGTGCAAAGTGCGGCCGATCCGTGTTTATTCCGTAAAGTTAAAGGCGATAAAAAACTGTTTATCGTGATCTATGTAGACGACGGTTTAGTGGTCGGAACGGAAGAAAGTGACATTCGATCGTTCATTACCGGACTTCAATCGGAATTTAAAATAACTGTTGACAATGTAAAATGTTTTCTAGGTCTACAAATAAAGACACTGAATGACGGCTCGTTAGTCATTCATCAAGGGGCATACATTAAAAGGGTCCTGGAACGATTCGGCATGGAAAATGCAAACTCCGTGGCAACACCGGCCGAAATTCCGCACTTTAAGAACTCTGAAAAATGTGAAGAAAACATCCCCTATCGAGAAGCTATCGGTTCCCTTTTATACCTGGCCACCGGAAGTCGACCCGACATTGCCTACGCGGTCAATGTCGTCTCCGAAGCTGTGGAAAATCCAACATCTGGCCACTGGCAGGCGGTCAAAAGGATCTTTCGCTACCTGAAGGGGACGATGGGATTGGGATTACGGTACGCAAATGCGTGTGACAATAAACGCTTAACTGTTTATAGTGATGCCGACTACGCTGGGGATGAAGAGAGTCGCAGGTCAAGGACCGGGATAGTGACCATTTATGCAAAGGGGGCGGCGACCTGGAGAAGCCTCAAACAAAGGAGTGTTGTCCTTTCAACGACGGAAGCTGAATATGTGGCTGCGAGCGAGGCCACCAAAGAGGCTGTTTGGGTCCACAGACTACTGGATGAAATTGTCGGCTCCATCCCGGCTCCACTTTTATTAGTCGACAACGCAGGTGCCGTCAAACTGTCCAAAAACCCAGAGTTCCACAAACGGTCCAAACACATCGACGTGCGGTACCATTTTATCAGGGAAAAGGTCCAGGACGGAACAATACGAGTTCAACACGTGGCCGGAGAAAACCAGCTGGCTGACGGTTTTACCAAACCTTTGAATCGTTTAAAGTTTGAAAAATTCAGAGAGGGTTTAGGTTTAGCCAATTTGTAACGATGTTTGTTCAGGCTTAACAGATTTGTTTTGTTTTGCTATGTTTCTTAACCGATTTGGAACGATGTTCGTTTAGGTTTAACAAATTTGTTTTGCTTTGCTATGTTTGTTAACCGATATGTTTTGTTATTCAGTTAAGCTTAAGTAATAATTTTGAGAGGAAGTGTTAAAGAGCAAAATACACTTAAGCTATGCGCATGAGCTGCTAGAGCTCCAGTTGTTTTTCGCCCTCTGCCCTTCGCAGGCGGCAGTCAGTCTTAATGTTCACTTTACACTGTTAAGTAGAGAATAAATCCTTGTGTTATAGAATCACGTGGCTTCTTATATTTTACCTGTAATCCGCAAAAAGTTTCTTTGGTATCTTTGGTCACTTTGATCTCTTTGGTCTCTTTGGTCTCTTTGGTCTATTTAGTCTCTTTGGTCTCTTTAGTCTCTTTAGTCTCTTTAGTCTCTTTAGTCTCTTTAGTCTCTTTAGTCTCTTTAGTCTCTTTAGTCTCTTTAGTCTCTTTAGTCGCTTTAGTCTCTTTAGTCTCTTTAGTCTCTTTAGTCTCTTTAGTCTCTTAAAGGTACGTGCACTACGGAGCTGTGATACTAGATGATAGCATGGATGATAGTTGTGCTGCAACAGCGCTGATAGAAATGTTCCTAACTTTCAAATGTAAGCGTGCACATCGAAGCAGCGAATGAAGAAGGTATGAAGCTTGCTATACTCGCTTATAGCATGGAGAATAGAATTCACTATTCTTTTGCGAGCTGCATCACGCTGCATGCTTGTATGACGTCAACATTATCAACTTTTGCTCTATTTTTTTCCCCAAATATACTCAAAAATACTAGCCTCTATTCGTAGTATTCTTAAAAATAATTTGGATAATTTCGTAATTTTTATTTAAAAACAAATAGGTACCTATTTTTTTAATTGACTCCTATCTATGTTGATCGTTTTTTATTTATGGGATGTACGTGATATTCGCTAACCAAAAAAAAAAAAAGATTTTATGCTAGAACAATCTATTTTGTATTTTATATCTGCAAAGAAGAAATAATCGTCTTCACGCCGACAACATCGCCCAACAATTTGTCTATTATTTTGGGTTGTGCCACCGACGTTCTATTATTTTGGCGTCTTTGCGCCGCCAAAGACGTCGCGCCGACAAGGCCGCCGGTGCAGGTGTTACCGACGTTGTATTATTTGGCTTGGTTTCGCCGCCAAAGACGCCGCGCCGCCAAAGCTGCCGGTGCAGGTGTCACCGAAGATATATACCCCTGTTGCTTTGTTTTGATTCTTAATCTTAAGTAAGTTCTCTAGGTCTTTGCATCACTTTTGAACATGAATGTAGAAAAATTAATCGCGGAAATTCTCGTACGAAAAGTTTGGATCTCTATTTAAAATATACCACTTTGTGGCCGCAGAACAGCAATACATAGTCGTCTTCACTGTCAGACATTTTAAACCAGACTGACTACTATCACACCTATGATGTAAAGCTCCGTTGTGCACACCCATGAGCGCTTCTACTTACTCCTTCATCTATCATCTATAATCTATCATCTCTGCTATCATCTATACCGTGGTCGGCCAAGAGATATAGTAATAAAAACGCCCACATTGCCCGCGTTTTTCAAATAACACATTGCGATTGGTTGATTCAAAAAGAGCGCATATTTGCGAAAGCCAAATGCACACAGGAGAGGTTTTGTGGATTTGTGGTTGCGTTATGACTTATTCCGACCACGCCGTCTACTATCCCACCGTGTTTCGAAGTGTATTTTTCTTTCCGTTTTTCCTGCTTATCTTGATATCGTTATCACAAAACAGGTTCTCCACAAGCAGCTGATTTCAGTTTATGCAACCCATACTGTGCCCGTGCTCTATTTTTCATTTCGTGGATGTAAATCGGGCTTCGGCGTACATCGTTTTGCGCCGGCATACCACACCTCTTAGTTTTATTACTATATCTCTTGGCCGACCACGGTATAGTATCACAGCTCCATAGTGCACGTACCCTTAGTCTCTTTAGTCTCTTTAGTCTCTTTAGTCTCTTTAGACTCTTTAGTCTCTTTAGTCTCTTTAGTCTCTTTAGTCTCTTCAGTCTCTTCAGTCTCTTCAGTCTCTTCAGTCTCTTCAGTCTCTTCAGTCTCTTCAGTCTCTTCAGTCTCTTCAGTCTCTTCAGTCTCTTCAGTCTCTTCAGTCTCTTCAGTCTCTTCAGTCTCTTCAGTCTCTTCAGTCTCTTCAGTCTCTTCAGTCTCTTTAGTCTCTTCAGTCTCTTCAGTCTTTTTAGTCTCTTTAGTCTCTTTAGTCTCTTTAGTCTCTTTAGTCCTTTTAGTTTCTTTAGTCCCTTTAGTCTTTTTAGTCCCTTTAGTCTCTTTGGTCTCTTTAGTCTTTTTAGTTTGTTTTGCCTCTTTAATCTCTTTACTCTGTTTAGTCTCTTTAGTCTCTTTAGTCTCTTTAGTCTCTCTAGTCTTTCTAGTCTCTCTAGACTCTAGGTTCTCTAGATTCTCTAGTCTCTTTAGTCTCTTTAGTCTCTTTAGTCTCTTTAGTCTCTTTAGTCTCTTTAGTCTCTTTAGTCTCTTTAGTCTCTTTAGTCTCTTTAGTCTCTTTAGTCTCTTTAGTCTCTTTAGTCTCTTTAGTCTCTTTAGTCTCTTTAGTCCCTTTTAATCTCTTTAGTCTCTCTGGTCTCTCTGGTCTCTTTGGTCTCTTTGGTCTCTTTGGTCTCTTTGGTCTCTTTGGTCTTTTTGGTCTCTTTGGTCTCTTTGGTCTCTTTGGTCTTTTTGGTCTCTTTGGTCTCTTTAGTCTCTTTGGTCTCTTTGGTGTCTTTAGTCTCTTTAGTCTTTTTGGACTCCTTGGTCTCCTTGGTCTCTTTTGTCTCCTTTGTCCCTCCTTAAGTCACCCATAGTCTCTTAAGTCTCTTTGGTGCCCTTTGTTTCTTTAGTTGTTTTGGTCTCTTTAGTCTATTTGGTCTCTTTGGTCTCCTTAGTCTCCTTGGTTTGTTTAGTTTCCTTATTCTCTTTGGTCTCCTTAGTCTCTTTAGTCTATTTAGTCTCTTTGTCTCTTTCGTCTCTTTGGTCTCCTTATTTTTTTTAGTTTGTTTTGTCTTTTTAATCGCTTTACTCTGTTTAGTCTCTTCAGTCTCTTCAGTCTCTTCAGTCTCTTCAGTCTCTCTAGTCTCTCTAGTCTCTTTACCCAGTAAGCACGTTGACGTAAAAATGATGTCAGAATGACATCATGCTACGTCTCAATTTACATAAGATATAAGTCACACCTGAGTCATAGAAGAGTCATTATTTCACACTTTTTTACGTCAGGCTCTGACGTAATAAATATGACATAAATATGACGTGTATTTGACATCATCCTGACCTTATTGATATCAATGTGACATAATAATGATGTAATCATGACGTCAAAGTGTTTTCGTCAATGTTACGTGAATATGACTTAGTAATTACGTCATTTTTACATCAAAGAAATATCATTAATATGATGGATTTGTAATATTGCTGACATTAATATTTAATTGATTAAATGATTTTGTATCAACCATCAAAAGTTTTCGTTCTAATATTCGGAATTGATTATTTCAATTATAATTAACAATTTACTTCACCCCTTTACCCATTATTTTGACTGTTGGAAGGGGTCCCCGAGCTTTCACGAGAGGGCACAAGTGCAAGCAGCGAGCAGTTACTAAAAGCATATAAAAATAAATCAGACTGCACACAATAAACCGACTTGGGAACAATCATGTTCCTCCTGGTTCTTCCCGTCTTCTGGCGTGCGAAAATACCTTTTTATCTGGAGCCGAAGGCCAAGCGTTAGTGAAGTATAACGCGTGGCGCTATCCAGCGAGTGTCGGCGGCACTTCAACAAATCGTTGGTATTCTATCCGTCTTTTCGTGGATTAAAGAATTTTTTTTTTTTTTGATTAAAGAGATTTTGTGCTGAAACAAGGTTGCTAAAGTGTAACACAAGGAATCGTTGACTTTTTTACCTTGTTTTTGACGAATTTAACTTATAGATTGGTAATTTGTCGTTCGTTTTGCAATTTAATTATATTTTATTATAATAATAAGTTAATTATTGAGTAAACATAAAACTGTGACTTATCTAATACATATTCATACATAATAAAAAAAATGTAGTGATCTGTAGTTTACATATCCGTATGATGTTTTTGTTATGTCAATTTTATGTAAAAGAAAAACATAGCTTATATAATACTACGACAGATTTATTATGTCAGCTTTATGTAAGAAAAGGACTCCTTATGTAACACTATGACAAATTTGTGATGTCAGTTTCACGTAAGAAAAGGACTTATTCCTTATGTAACACTATGACAGATTTGTTATGTCAGCTTTACGTAAGCAAAAGACTTATAATTTATATAACACTATGACAGATTTGTTATGTCAGCTTTACATAAAATAATGACTTTTATGTTACGTCACGATATGGTATAAATATTACATATGATGTATGTAACATGTAAGTCATTCAATGACATCATATGATCAAATTTTATGTCAATACGATGTCACAGTGATATAAAACAACATGACATCACACTGAGATCATGAAAAGAATCAGTTTTATATCAAATTGACGTAAAATTGTATTACACACATATGATCTACGTGTGACGTAATTTTTAGGTCATGTGTTCACAGGGTAGTCTCTCTAGTCTCTCTATTCCCTCTAGTCTCTATAGTCTCCTCTAGTCTCTCTAGTCTCTTTAGTTTCTTTTGTCTCTTTACTCTCTTTTTCTCTTTTCTCTCTTTAGACTTTTTAGTCTCTTAAGTCTCTCTGGTGTCCCTGTAGTGTACTTAGTCTCTTTTAGTCTCTGTCTCTTTAGTTTGTTTAATCTGTTTAGTCTCTTTAGTTTTATAGTCAGTTTAGATCTTTAAGTGCCTTTTTCTTTAGCTCCTTAATCTCCTTTAGTCTTCTTAGTTTCTGCAGACTCGATAATCTCCTTAGTATTCTTGGTGTCTTTATTTTATGCACGTTTTTGGAGTTTACTTGTTAAGAATCGTTTTTTAAAGCCCGGTACGATAAATTTATGGATAGTAAAATCTAGATGTTAACTCGTTATCTCGTTATCAAAAAGCGTTGTTTTCATTGAGCCTCTAAACTGTGCCATGTATTGCTGGTTGCCTCCATGGGACACTTGGGACAGGGCATGATTTTCTCATACAAATGTTACAAGACGTGGCTTATACTAAAACAAAGGGGGCTCCCTCTTGACAGTGGGCCCCCCTTGAGACGTGGGGCTCAGTTTGGTCATGAGGCCCCCTTTGCGACATGGGGGCCGCTTGGGACAGGATGTCCCCCTTGGAACAGGCGGCCCCATAGGACTGTTTCGTAGTCCTCGTAGTCTCGATTAAGAAGTTTATTTAAGTTTATTTACCCTTTTTGCCTATTAGTATAAAAGCTAGTTTTGATATTTCCTTTGTTGGTGATTGGATAGGTCTGGCACCTGGGAGCTGATGCGTTTACCTCTGCGCATCCCCTTTGTACCGGTAAAAATTGTGAATTTTAAGACAAAATTTTGTTTTTCATAATTTACTATGACCTCTTAGCAATTCATTCTTTTAGCAATATACTATATAAAAATTTTCTACATCATTCATATTTTTAAATTATCATTTTCAATTTTTTCATATTTCTTTCATAATCCCTTGTTGAACATTTTATATCTTTTATAACATTTTTCGTTTGTTTTGTATGTATCCCCCTTTGTTCTTTATTAATTCATCAATTATCAAACCAATTAATGGAAGATTCTACCATCTAGGTACGCAGATACAATAATCTTTACCACGGTATTCTATTGACCTTAATTATTGCATGCTCTTGGAACATTTTTTTTTAACTTTTCAAAACATTGGCAACGAAATTGACACAATCAGAAGTTATATTTTATCTAGCGAATGATGTGAAGTTAATTGCCATTACTACACCTATAGAGTATTTAAAACAGTGTGGTGGATGGCGAAGAGTGGTGGTCCATGCTGATGATTTCTCAAAGATATGTCAGATCGAAGAAACTGCAAAAGAATCTGAACATGGGAGTGTAGGGCAGCCTCGTCCTAGTACCTGAAGACGCTAAATTACATATTTTTTGTATTTGTTTTTCGAAATACATAAGTATTGCAGAAAGTGGTATATAAGGAAATATGTATGTATATAAATATATCACCATAGGTATTTAATTTGACATCTATCAAAGCTAACCTCAAAATTTGATGTTAATTCGTGTTTTTTTTTCATTTTGCGTGAACGAATACAAAAAACGCTGTTCAATACTTGTCATTTTTCAAGGGCTCAGGCTCATTGCAACACTCGGCCTTCGGCTTGTGCTGCAAACATTTGCCCTTGTCCCTGAAGTGCGTTGACAGAGCAATTGTATCGTAATATACTATTACTTACTGAAATCATACAACTTGCTTTAACCTCAAATACCGACGACACATTTGTTAGCAAATTGTTTATTAAAGAAGAAAAATACCATCCGGACAAAGTGCAGTGTGCATGAGTTTAATGAAGACAATCCCGACCGGTGCTTAGAGTTTCGCTAACAGTTGATGTTACGTTGTGATGGAACGCTCAATTTTCTAAATAATATTCTTTTTTCCGATGAAGCTGCCTTTACTTTAAACAGAGCAGTAAATAGCCATAATAAATTGTCACTAATGGTCGCGACAACCCTCAGCATTGCAGCTAAATAAATGTGTGGGAGGAATGCTAGCCACTCATATCCTCGCTCGCTATTTAGAGTTTTTACGTTTTGAGTGTTCTCGTGTTGCAGCTATGTTTCCAAATGATGAAGATGGTGTGTTGCCCAGGGAACAAATTTGGTTCCAACAAGATGGAGCACGTCCGCACTTTGACTTGGAATTCAGAACGTTTCTTGACAACATTTTCGAGGGAAGATGGATAGGGCGATGTAGATCGTTTGAACGTCTTGCACGTTCGCCAGATTCAACGCCCCTTGATTTTTTTGTGTTTTTTTTTTCTACGACCATTTAACTAATAAAAATTTCGTTCCCGTTTAAAAAAATCGGTGATGACGTCACTGTGCAAAAACGTCAATTAACGCAATTATGAACTTTGTGTGCCACTTTCCCAACACAATATATTTTTAGCAACATTACCGATTTTCAGATTCTAAAATCGGCAAACTAGCATTATTAATTATAATGTATCAGTCTACACTTCTCATGCGTACTTAAAAAACGTCCCATATTAGGTGACATTAAGTCACTGTTCCCCACGTGTACCTCCAATCTTAATTTTTCCATGATGAATAGCAAATGAGAATGAAAATTCAAACACCTGACCTATTTAAATAATTATTCCACAAATTTGTCCCAATAAATTAAATTATGATACGTGCGTCAATAAAATTCTAGTAAACTATTAATTGCTTCGGGTCAACGTACGCAGGTAAATGACGCAAAAAGAAATTTTCAAAAAATTACAAAAATGCACCTTCACTAACATGACCAGATCCACGTAGCTTCCTCCACACGCGTCATTAAGCGAAAAAAAATTGACCCAATAATTACAGCAATTCCTCGAAGAGCGAACATCTGTTGATTTGCTGTTCCATTATCTCCAAGATGAATCACTCGCCGGTTAGGACTTTGATGAAGCAGATTACAAAATTACAAGATTTGTAGTGGTCGTCAGAGCCTGATTATGCCTGCGGAACTCGGACAGGTGTGGTTAAAGTCCCATTAGATGCCGTACGAGGTGTCATTATTTCATTACGGGGTTTCGCAAAAGGGTGGAAAAAAATTCGCTTGATCGACGAAAGAAGAGAAACTGCGAGTTTTAATAGCCAATAAAGCAGTGGCGGATTAAAGGAATCCGAACCCTTAAGCTATTAAAAAACGCAGTAATGTGTTTCGAGGTTTGAAATGCTTTGCTTTGCACGTTGGTTAATTTTTATTGTGTTGACTTTTCAATTTTTAATAACACCCCAAGTTTGCGATAATTGATAAACTAAAAAAATGGTATTTTAAACATGTTAATTTCTCTTCTCTTCGACGAAAAAATGCAATTCAAACTTGGTAAAATCACTGGACATATAAAACTAGTACAAGTAAAGTATAAACTATCAGTCTACACAAAATTGTGAATTGTGTAGTGTTTTCCATCTATTTATAATAATAAAAAGTAATACTAAAAATTAAAACACTTAATACTAACCTAACTTGGTCCAATGTTAATCGATTATACAATCACAAATGCATAGAAATTAAATCATACAAAAATAAATTAAACAACAAACGCAATCTGCAAGGAATAAAATAAAGTTGAAATTAAAAATACTAAACAAAAGGAGAAACTCAGAAGTGAAAAATTATGTCAAGATACCAAACGCAGCTAGAATTACTACTGTACCCTTCAGGGCAAAGGTAATCTAGATATTTAATAATAAAATAAAACTAATTAAATAAATCAACCAAGAATTTATATGCAGCCCTGTCCAAACCAACACAAGAAATGTGCTAATTACCACCACATGTCTTTCGGCAACAAATGTAAAAATCATGCCTCGCAATAGTTTTATTACACCGCTGGAATTTGACTGCTATTTCAAAGTCAGATGTCTAGCAAAAAGGCCATAAAGAAATACTGATAAAGGCAACCGCTATCATCAGGAGGTGAGAAAAACAAAGCAGTCACCTACTAATACTTATAAGTACCCCATTTGTCCCCTCGCCTCTCCCATAACAAGTAAGTTCCCCAGTCAATCCTTCAGCTGAGTTACAATCGTTTTGTGCTTCAATTGTTCTCTGAAAAACACGTAATGACATCTTTGTTTTTTCTAGATTTAATATCAAGTTAAAATTTTTTCCGAGTTATCAAATATCTATCCATTCTGTTCTGGCACTCTTTTATCCTTTTTCGCTCTTTCTCTCATCCCACTACACTGGTTCAACACTTCGATCATGAAGTTTCTAGACCCGCTATTAATTCCGACTGTTTGAAGCCAACATCCAACTGAGGGGAAAAGGGAAACCACGTATTTACGCTACGGATGGAATTTCCCGAAAATAAACGAACAATTAAATGAACCAATCAGCGCAGAGGGATTTAAGGTTGAAATTCCATTAAAACAACTGTACCCCCTCCGCGACTCGCCCCTTTCGCCTATGATGTTGGCTTCAAAGCATTCGCCTAGAAGCTCCCAGCGTACCTAGTCTATATTTTCTGACGTCGTTGGGTTCAACATCTCTATCCTCATAACACATTCTACACGTTCTTCCTCCCTCTTCCAACCAGTACCAATTCTGCCTCTCTTCATTTCCGCACCTAAACGTGGCCATTTTTCTTTCCCTCTCCAAATACTTCGGTATTTCCTCAGTTAGTTCGTACTTCCAGTTGTACCTGGACACTCTGATTCTTTCCCTTTTTTCTTGGATGTCCGTATCCTTGTCCATTTCGCTCAATTCTACATTCATCCCCATTCTTTTCCCTCATCTTCCATCCTGTCTTCGAACTTGTCCGCTCTTTTCCCCGCTTTCACTTTCAACCTATTCCTTTTGCATTCTTTTCTCACTATGTATCCTGGCCTTTCTCTATCCACCCCTAGCACCCACCTGTCTTGCACCTCTCTCACAAATACAAACACAAACAACACTTTTCACTTTACTTTTTTTCCTTTCGTATACCTCCTCCACCTTTTTTACCAACCGTTCATTTACCTTTTTCTCAGACACTCGAACATTATCTCTCCACCTTATTGAAAGGCGCTCTGCCAAATGCTCCAGGATGTATACATTATCCATAGTTCCTCCATCTCCAAATCCTGCTTCCTGTCTGGTATTGCTCCCTTTTTCTCTATCTCTCTCCTCATCTTTTGGTTCTGAATTGAGTGATACAACTTATACACTGTATTTGGAAATGTTATTCCACGAAAATTTTCCACTTTAATTTTCTCCTCCTTTTTGTAAATAGGGCCTATTGCCCCCTCCCTCCACCCTACCGGGAATCTTCTCCAGACCCCATTCACCACTCTTCTTATCCCATACATACACACTTCGTTCAGTACTTCATCTCTCCCCGGCGCTTTCCTTTTCCTTTGTATCTTCACTTCCCTCTTTTTCAGCGTGATTTCGTATCCTTCTGGTGCTGTTTGGTTCCCCTTCATCTCTATTTCTGTTTTCCCTTTTCCTTCTTTCCTCCTCCATCAGCCTTATGAATTATTCCTCTCATTCGTTCATCGTTATCTCCTTACCCACCGTTTTTTCTCTCTCTCTAGTTAGTTCCGCACCTCTTTCTTTGTTTTTATAGCTTTTATCTCTCCTTCTTCTCTCTCCCTATTCCGCATCTTCTTTTCTTTACATGTGTTTGCCCCTTGCTTCATTTTTTGTCCGTGCCAAAGACGCAGTAAGTCGGGTAGAACACGTGCCCCGCGCAGTCCACGTTTGATAGTCGTCTGGAAGCGAGCGACGAGGAGCGAAGACGCGCAGTCGACTTCCAGCATAGTCGGTGCAGACCAGACCTCGACACCCCACTTGCCACTCAGGACCGCGCATAGGTTCGTTTATTTTAAATTCGTGTTAACAGTTTTTAGAAATTAGAATTATTGTTATATTGTAACTATAGCAATGTAGTTAACTGCATGTACTACAGTACATCTCCACCCCAAACCCGCTTCCGCCGTAGCTCTACTCCTGAGAGAGACCCAGCGTAAATAAGTGTTAAACGGAGAGAGAGAGAGAGAGACACCGGGTTAATAATAAAGGTTGAAGGGAGGGAGAGACACCGTGTAAATCGCGACCCAATGTTTTTGCTGTCTTTTCCCAGCTTTGTCCTTCTATCCATGTTTCTGTTGCACCCACTATCTTGAATTTCCTCACATAGACCGAGAAATCTTCTCTTTCTCAGTACATTCCGCTACATTCCATAATAGTGCCCTCTCCCTGTTCCTTTCCTACGCCTTTTTAGTTTTTCCGCCTCTCTTCTGGTTCTCTCTCTTTTCTCTTTGTGCTTGATTTCCTTTTTCTTTGTCCTTTTCCTTTTGCCGTCGTTTACATTTTTCTCCTCTCACACCTTCTTCTACTTATTGGAAAACCTCTAGTCTTTTTTTTCTTCTCTTTGCCTTTCAATCTCTCTCTTAATTTCTTGGTTCTTCTTCGTATCTCCGGCATTTGTTCCTTCAGTTCCCTTTTTATTTCTCCCAACTTTTCATTTCACCTACTGATATTTTACTTATTGTAAATATTTTCTTTTCTTCCTATTTCCCTCTACCCTGTTCGTTTCCTTTTTTTCTTTTCTTACAGGAATACAACTAAGCTTCCCTGGTTAAACGACCGGTTTCGTTTACTAACTCGTTTTCTTTCCCATGATTTTTCTCTCTCTCCAATACTTTTATACTCTTCCTACCTTTCGTTCTTGTTCGTTGGTATCTCTCTTCTTCTATTTTGCTGTTTTCTTCAATTCTGCTGCCTTTTTCTTTATAATTATTTACTTCACTTTTATCTGCACCACGTGTTGCTGCATCAGTCGGTAATACAGGAATCCAGGACTGGGTTACAATACGTCCCTGTCGGACTCCTTCGGTTGTTTTACATGTTTCTCTGTTGCTACTTTTTATGACTCCTTTTCTACGTTTTTATTTCTTAAACTTCTTCATACCGATAAATTTAATACTTACTATCAAAATATTTACTGGTTTTTAATTTAATTTGTTGCAAATTGACGATGGGATCTTATACAATATGTCCAACTCGGAATCCACTTTGTGTTCTTTTGTTTTTCTCACCTTTTTTCTCTAATAGTACATTATTATACGAGTTTAATAAGAGGCTTCATTGTGACATGAGTAGGTTTGGGGCACGACGAGCGCAGCGAGAAGTGCCCCAATAGAACGAATGTCACAATAGAATAGAATAATAGAATAGAACAATGTCGTTAAACGAGTTTAATATACTAGTTTTTCTACTTTGGAGCTCTTCGTTTTATGAAAATGTTAAAATTTTGCTTTTCAAATATTCTAGGGATTTTTAGAATTAGATAGTACTGGTTGTGTTGGTGGTTGTGTTTTTTATTTGAAAACTCGACTCCAACGTAATACGTAACAAATAAAAAAAACAAAAGCAGTTGCACATTAAGTTCCTACTTTTAGTGTCACAATGAACACGGTCACACCAAAATAGAAAAAATTCTTTTTTCTACTTTGGTGTCATAATTGAGTTTTTGACTAAAAGTAGTGTCACAAAGGAACTTTTCTGAAACTGTTTTTGGTGTTTTTTTTTTTAAAACGTATTACGTTGGTATTGAGCATTTCTAACCAACTGATGTCGAGGCCAAGCAAAGTGTCAACTTTTCAGATAATAAACATAATCACAAACACAACCAGTACTACCTAATCCTAAAAATCCCTAGAATATTTAAGAAGCATTATTTTAACATTTTCCAAAGTAGAAAAAATAGTATATTACACTCGTTTAACGAGGCATTGTGACATTCGTTCTTTGGGGCACTTCTCGCTGCGCTCGTCGTGCCCCAAATCAACTCATGTCACAATGAAGCCTCTTGTTAAACTCGTATAATAATGTACTATTATATAATTTAAATAATGTGATTCCTCTCTAGTTCCTAATCCATCTGCACTACCTTTTTTGTAAATCAGTAATATCGTCATTTGGCAGTTCCTCGAAGGGCTTGCCGGCTTTGCGACCAATGACTAGGCTTTTAACGGAATTATCCATTTCACCACTAGCCTCCTCCGAGATATCCAGGGTGATTCACGAAGTATAGTAGTGATTGAAACCTGTGACAGTCCCTAATATGAGGAGACCTCAAAAAATATTAAAAAAATCTAACTAAAAAAAACCCAAGATATATGGTTTTAAAATTTAAAATAATTTAAAATAAAAATAATTTTGTAAGAATTTGAAAGAATTTTTTGTCTACTTTAGGAGCCTAGTCAGATAAAGTAACAGTTTTACCTTGTCAATGTCAATGAAGATAATTTTTTTTATTTGTTTTGTATTCATATTCTGTATACGGGGTGTCATAGTACTCGCGCCCCAGAGAAAACTGGAGAAATCTCCCTGATGCACAGATAAATATTCTTAAAGAAAAAAATTGTCAGCTTAAATGGTATTGAAGAAAAGAACATTTTAATATGACCAATCAGAGGGTTTTAGGCCATCCAGGTATATTTCTCATCATTTCTGTTGCTATAGTAGTAAATCTTTATTTGCCCTACGGGTTTTCTGATTCCTATACGTATACAAGTAAACTTAACAATTATAATAATAACAAAAAACTAAATAAAATTCTCTATTCCTTCTCCCCTCCCCTTTCCTCTTCTCCCTTCTCCCTCCTCTTCCATACCTCTTTCATCCATTTAATTTCCCTTCCATCTGCATTCAGTATTTCCTCTCTTTCTTTCCTCTCTCTTTGTTTCATCTCACTGCACTCGTTCCACATATGCTCAATCGTCTCTCTTTCCTCATAGCACATTCTACACATTCTTCCTCCATCTTCTGCCCAATACCTATTTTCCCTCTCTTCATTTCCGCACCTAAACCTCGCCATCATCTTTCTTTCTTTCTCGCTCTCCCTCCCCAAATACTTCGGTACTTTCTCGATCATGCATCTTCCGTACTTCCCGTTGTATCTGGATTCTCTAATTCTTTCTCTCCTCTCTTGTCTATCCGTATCCTTATCTCTTTCACTTAGTTCTACATTCATCCACACGCCTTTTTCTCTCAGTCTCTCTATTTCTTTGCTTGCATTCCTCCTGTAGTAAATCTCCCTATCATTCTCCTCTGAATTCTTCTTTTTTTCTCTCTAGCACTCCTTTAGAATCTTACATTCTTTCCTCCCTTCCATCCTGTCTTCGAACTTGACCGCTCTTTTTCCCGCTTTCACTCTCAACCTATTCCTCTTGCATTCTTCTCTCACTATGTACCCTGGCGTTTCTTTCTCCACCCCTAGCACCCACCTCAGATATTTCTCTTGCACCCTCTCCATCTCCTCTTGTTCTTTCCATCCCCAGACCTCTGCTCCGTACAACAACACGCTTTCAATAAGACTTTCAAACATCATCATTCTCCTCTTAAAATCGCCTCCCCACCTTCTCTCTCCTATTTATTCCCCATACACATCCTATCAACTTGTTCGCTTTTCTTGCCAGTTCTCTAATATGTGCCTTATCTGTGGCTCTTTCATTGAACACATACCCCAAGTATTTGAATTCTTTTACTTGTTCTATTACTTCTCCCTCCCACCTCCAATCATTCTCTTCGTTCTTCCTCTTTCTCTTATTGAACACCAGCATTTTTGTTTTCTCTACATTCACTTCTAGTCTTTTCTTCTTCAAATATTTTCCTAAACTCTGTCATTTCCTTCATTTCTCTTTCACTCTTTGCCACCATTACCACATCATCCGCAAACGCCAGGCTCCACACTTTTTTTCTACCTACCACACACCTACCACACGGCTTGTGCTCTCTCTAACATTCCGTCCATATCTGCCACATACATCGTGAACAACAAGGGGCTGAGCGGGCAACCTTGCCCCACTCCCTTTGTTGTCACAAACCATTCACTTTCCCTCTCCCCTACCTTCACTTTACTTTTTGTCTTCTCATATATCCCCTTTTATCCTTTTTCGCTCTTTCTCTCATCCCACTACACTGGTTCAACACTTCGATCATGGAGTTTCTAGACCCGCTATTAATTCCGACTGTTTGAAGCCAACATCCAACTGAGGGGAAAAGGGAAACCACGTATTTACGCTACGGACGGAATTTCCCGAAAATAAACGAACAATTAAATGAACCAATCAGCGCAGAGGGATTTAAGGTTGAAATTCCATTGAAACAACTCCATTCCATTCCATTGAAATTCCAAACAAACCCCCTCCGCGACTCGCCCCTTTCGCCTATGATGTTGGCTTCAAAGCATTCGCCTAGAAGCTCCCAGCGTACCTAGTCTATATTTCGCTCAATTCTACATTCATCCCCATTCTTTTCCCTCATCTTCCATCCTGTTTTCGAACTTGTCCGCTCTTTTCCCCGCTTTCACTTTCAACCTATTCCTTTTGCATTCTTTTCTCACTATGTATCCTGGCCTTTCTCTATCCACCCCTAGCACCCACCTGTCTTGCACCTCTCTCACAAATACAAACACAAACAACACTCTTTACTTTACTTTTTTTCCTTTCGTATACCTCCTCCACCTTTTTTACCAACCGTTCATTTACCTTTTTCTCAGACACTCGAACATTATCTCTCCACCTTATTGAAAGGCGCTCTGCCAAATGCTCCAGGATGTATACATTATCCATAGTTCCTCCATCTCCAAATCCGGCTTCCTGTCTGGTATTGCTCCCTTTTTCTCTATCTCTCTCCTCATCTTTTGGTTCTGAATTGAGTGATACAACTTATACACTGTATTTGGAAATGTTATTCCACGAAAATTTTCCACTTTAATTTTCTCCCCCTTTTTGTAAATAGCGCCTATTGCCCCCTCCCTCCACCCTACCGGGAATCTTCTCCAGACCCCATTCATCACTCTTCTTGTCCCATACATACACACTTCGTTCAGTACTTCATCTCTCCCCGGCGCTTTCCTTTTCCTTTGTATCTTCACTTCCCTCTTTTTCAGCGTGATTTCGTATCCTTCTGGTGCTGTTTGGTTCCCCTTCATCTCTATTTCTGTTTTCCCTTTTCCTTCTTTCCTCCTCCATCAGCCTCATGAATTATTCCTCTCATTAGTTCATCGTTATCTCCTCACCCACCGTTTTTTCTCTCTCTCTCTCTAGTTAGTTTCGCACCTCTTTCTCCGTTTTTATAGCTTTTATCTCTCCTTCTTCTCTCTCCCTATTCCGCATCTTCTTTTCTTTACATGTGTTTGCCCCTTGCTTCATTTTTTGTCCGTGCCAAAGACGCAGTAAGTCGGGTAGAACACGTGCCCCGCGCAGTCCACGTTTGATAGTCGTCTGGAAGCGAGCGAAGAACTTTGTGAAACAGCAAGGACGAGGAGCGAAGACGCGCAGTCGACTTCCAGAATAGTCGGTGCAGACCAGACCTCGACACCCCACTTGCCACTCAGGACCGCGCATAGGTTCGTTTATTTTAAATTCGTGCTAACAGTTTTTAGAAATTAGAATTATTGTTATATTGTAACTATAGCAATGTAGTTAACTGCATGTACTACAGTACATCTCCACCCCAAACCCGCTTCCGCCGCAGTTCTACTCCTGAGAGAGACCCAGCGTAAATAAGTGTTAAACGGAGAGAGAGAGAGAGAGAGACACCGGGTTAATAATAAAGGTTGAAGGGAGAGAGAGACACCGTGTAAATTGCGACCCAATGTTTTTGCTGTCTTTTCCCAGCTTTGTCCTTCTATCCATGTTTCTGTTGCACCCACTATCTTGAATTTCCTCACATAGACCGAGAAATCTTCTTTTTCTCAGTACATTCCGCTACATTCCATAATAGTGCCCTCTCCCTGTTCCTTTCCTACGCCTTTTTAGTTTTTCCGCCTCTCTTCTGGTTCTCTCTCTTTTCTCTTTGTGCTTGATTTCCTTTTTCTTTGTCCTTTTCCTTTTGCCGTCGTTTACATTTTTCTCCTCTCACACCTTCTTCTACTTATTGGAAAACCTCTAGTCTTTTTTTTCTTCTCTTTGCCTTTCAATCTCTCTCTTAATTTCTTGGTTCTTCTTCGTATCTCCGTCATTTGTTCCTTCAGTTCCCTTTTTATTTCTCCCAACTTTTCATTTCACCTACTGATATTTTACTTATTGTAAATATTTTCTTTTCTTCCTATTTCCCTCTACCCTGTTCGTTTCCTTTTTTTCTTTTCTTACAGGAATACAACTAAGCTTCCCTGGTTAAACGACCGGTTTCGTTTACTAACTCGTTTTCTTTCCCATGATTTTTCTCTCTCTCCAATACTTTTATACTCTTCCTACCTTTCGTTCTTGTTCGTTGGTATCTCTCTTCTTCTATTTTGCTGTTTTCTTCAATTCTGCTGCCTTTTTCTTTATAATTATTTACTTCACTTTTATCTGCACCACGTGTTGCTGCATCAGTCGGTAATACAGGAATCCAGGACTGGGTTACAATACGTCCCTGTCGGACTCCTTCGGTTGTTTTACATGTTTCTCTGTTGCTACTTTTTATGACTCCTTTTCTACGTTTTTATTTCTTAAACTTCTTCATACCGATAAATTTAATACTTACTATCAAAATATTTACTGGTTTTTAATTTAATTTGTTGCAAATTGAAAATGGGATCTTATACAATATGTCCAACTCGGAATCCACTTTGTGTTTTTTTGTTTTTCTCACCTTTTTCTCTAATAGTACATTATTATACGAGTTTAATAAGAGGCTTCATTGTGACATGAGTAGGTTTTTAGGCCCGACTAGCGCTGCGTGAAGTGCCCCAATAGAACGAATGTCACAATAGAATAGAACAATGTCGTTAAACGAGTTTAATATACTAGTTTTTCTACTTTGGAGCTCTTCGTTTTATGAAAATGTTAAAATTTTGCTTTTCAAATATTCTAGGGATTTTTAGAATTAGATAGTACTGGTTGTGTTGGTGGTTGTGTTTTTTATTTGAAAACTCGACTCCAACGTAATACGTAACAAATAAAAAAAACAAAAGCAGTTGCACATTAAGTTCCTACTTTTAGTGTCACAATGAACACGGTCACACCAAAATAGAAAAAATTCTTTTTTCTACTTTGGTGTCATAATTGAGTTTTTGACTAAAAGTAGTGTCACAAAGGAACTTTTCTGAAACTGTTTTTGGTGTTTTTTTTTTTAAAACGTATTACGTTGGTATTGAGCATTTCTAACCAACTGATGTCGAGGCCAAGCAAAGTGTCAACTTTTCAGATAATAAACATAATCACAAACACAACCAGTACTACCTAATCCTAAAAATCCCTAGAATATTTAAGAAGCATTATTTTAACATTTTCCAAAGTAGAAAAAATAGTATATTACACTCGTTTAACGAGGCATTGTGACATTCGTTCTTTGGGGCACTTCTCGCTGCGCTCGTCGTGCCCCAAATCCACTCATGTCACAATGAAGCCTCTTGTTAAACTCGTATAATAATGTACTATTATATAATTTAAATAATGTGATTCCTCTCTAGTTCCCAATCCATCTGCACTACCTTTTTTGTAAATCAGTAATATCGTCATTTGGCAGTTCCTCGAAGGGTTTGCCGGCTTTGCGACCAATGACTAGGCTTTTAACGGAATTATCCATTTCACCACTAGCCTCCTCCGAGATATCCAGGGTGATTCACGAAGTATAGTAGTGATTGAAACCTGTGACAGTCCCTAATATGAGGAGACCTCAAAAAATATTATAAAAATCTAACTAAAAAAAACCCAAGATATATGGTTTTAAAATTTAAAATAATTTAAAATAAAAATAATTTTGTAAGAATTTGAAAGAATTTTTTGTCTACTTTAGGAGCCTAGTCAGATAAAGTAACAGTTTTACCTTGTCAATGTCAATGAAGACACATAAGTTGTCACTTTTGTGACGTTTGCGGATAATTTTTTTTATTTGTTTTGTATTCATATTCTGTATACGGGGTGTCATAGTACTCGCGCCCCAGAGAAAACTGGAGAAATCTCCCTGATGCACAGATAAATATTCTTAAAGAAAAAAATTGTCAGCTTAAATGGTATTGAAGAAAAGAACATTTTAATATGACCAATCAGAGGGTTTTAGGCCATCCAGGTATATTTCTCATCATTTCTGTTGTTATAGTAGTAAATCTTTATTTGCCCTACGGGCTTTCTGATTCCTATACGTATACAAGTAAACATAACAATTATAATAATAACAAAAAACTAAATAAAATTCTCTATTCCTTCTCCCCTCCCCTTTCCTTTTCTCCCTTCTCCCTCCTCTTCCATACCTCTTTCATCCATTTAATTTCCCTTCCATCTGCATTCAGTATTTCCTCTCTTTCTTTCCTCTCTCTTTGTTTCATCTCACTGCACTCGTTCCACATATGCTCAATCGTCTCTTTTTCCTCATAGCACATTCTACACATTCTTCCTCCATCTTCTGCCCAATACCTATTTTCCCTCTCTTCATTTCCGCACCTAAACCTCGCCATCATCTTTCTTTCTTTCTCGCTCTCCCTCCCCAAATACTTCGGTACTTTCTCGATCATGCATCTTCCGTACTTCCCGTTGTATCTGGATTCTCTAATTCTTTCTCTCCTCTCTTGTCTATCCGTATCCTTATCTCTTTCACTTAGTTCTACATTCATCCACACGCCTCTTTCTCTCAGTCTCTCTATTTCTTTGCTTGCATTCCCATTCCTCCTGTAGTAAATCTCCCTATCATTCTCCTCTGAATTCTTCTTTTTTTCTCTCTAGCACTCCTTTAGAATCTTACATTCTTTCCTCCCTTCCATCCTGTCTTCGAACTTGACCGCTCTTTTTCCCGCTTTCACTCTCAACCTATTCCTCTTGCATTCTTCTCTCACTATGTACCCTGGCGTTTCTTTCTCCACCCCTAGCACCCACCTCAGATATTTCTCTTGCACCCTCTCCATCTCCTCTTGTTCTTTCCATCCCCAGACCTCTGCTCCGTACAACAACACGCTTTCAATAAGACTTTCAAACATCATCATTCTCCTCTTAAAATCGCCTCCCCACCTTCTCTCTCCTATTTATTCCCCATACACATCCTATCAACTTGTTCGCTTTTCTTGCCAGTTCTCTAATATGTGCCTTATCTGTGGCTCTTTCATTGAACACATACCCCAAGTATTTGAATTCTTTTACTTGTTCTATTACTTCTCCCTCCCACCTCCAATCATTCTCTTCGTTCTTCCTCTTTCTCTTATTGAACACCAGCATTTTTGTTTTCTCTACATTCACTTCTAGTCTTTTCTTCTTCAAATATTTTCCTAAACTCTATCATTTCCTTCATTTCTCTTTCACTCTTTGCCACCATTACCACATCATCCGCAAACGCCAGGCTCCACACTTTTTTCTACATACCACACACCTACCACACGGCTTGTGCTCTCTCTAACATTCCGTCCATATCTGCCACATACATCGTGAACAACAAGGGGCTGAGCGGGCAACCTTGCCCCACTCCCTTTGTTGTCACAAACCATTCACTTTCCCTCTCCCCTACCTTCACTTTACTTTTTGTCTTCTCATATATCTCCTCCACCTTTCTTACCAGCCATTCAAAAGCCGCCTTGAAGTGTACGAATAATGCATACACCCTCCCCCCTTTCTTCTTTAACTCACTCTTCGTCAAATGGTCCAGGATGTATACATTATCCATAGTTTCCCTCCCCTCTCTAAAACCTGCTTGGCTGTCTGGTAATGCTCCCTTTTCCTCTATTTCTCTGCTCATCCTTTCATTCAGAATTGATGCATACAACTTGTACCCTGTGTTTAGGAGAGTTATCCTTCGGTAATTTTCTAATTTATTTTTCTCCCCTTTTTTGTAAATGGGGTAAATTACCCCCTCTCTCCACCCTACCGGGAATCTTTCTCCTCTCCACACCCCATTCATTATCTCCACCAGCCTCTCTAGCACTCTTCTCGTCCCATACATCCACGACTCATTCTGTATTCTATCCCTCCCTGGTGCCTTCCCTTTCCTCAGTTTCTTCACATGACTTTTTTTCCTTTTCTCCCTCCAGCAGCCTCATGAAGTACTCCTCCCGCTCATTCATCGTTATCTCCTCGCTCCCATTTTCTTTTTTCTTTCTCTCTCTATTAATATAGTTTTATACCTCCTTCTCTGTTCTTATTGCTTTTATCTCTTCCTCTTCTCTCTCCTTCTTCTGCCTCTTCTTCTCCCCGCATGTCTCTCTGTATCTTCTTTTCGCTTCTAAAAAGCCACTTCTGTTCCCTTTAGTCTTTCTCCACTTTCTTAGTTCTTTTATTGCTTCCTTTTTACGTTGCTCACATTCTTTGTCCTACCATTTATTCTTTCTTTTTGTTCCTCCACCTCTTACTGTTATTTCTCTTTTTGTCGCTGCTTTTTCCAATATTTCTACCAATTCTTTCTCCATTTTCCCTACTTCTTGTTCTTTAAATCTTGCTTTTTCCAGTCTTCTCTTATACTCTTCCACCCCTTGCTCGTCCCATACTTTAATTATCACCTTCCGCATTTCCTTTATTTTTTCTTCTCCTCCTCTCTTCTCTCTCCCCCTTCCTATACTTATCTCTATAGGCAGATGGACTGACTCTACTCTTTCCCTTATTCTGAATTCTTCGACTTCTTCCAATGCTTCTTCGTTTACTATTCCGTAGTCTATCACCGTCTCTCCTTTACCGCCTATGTAGGTCCATTCTCCTTCTTCGTCCCCTTGTTTATTTCCCATCCTTTTTCTTCTATTCATTCCATCAACTTCTTCCCTTCCGCGTTTTCTTTCTTGTCTTTGGATTTTCTTTTTCCCTCTCCTCTCTCTTCTTCCCAATCCCTGGCTCCTCTTTCCCCAATTCTCCCGTTAAAATCCCCTCCCAGAAGCAGACATTCTTCCCTTGTCTTTTAATGTTTCTTCTATCTTGCTTATTGTTTCTTTCATCTCTTTGCTGTACACTGTCACTATTTTCCACCATTTACTGTCTATTTTAACGTTTCTCACCATGTGACCTTCCTCTTCTCCCTTCTTTTTAGTATTCTCTTTTATTCCTTTTTTTACCCCTGTTATTATTCCCCCTGCAGCTCTTCCTTTTTTCTTTCCCCTTCTCGCCCCTTGCCATTCCCACTTGAACTCCTTTGGTAACAGTTTTTCTATTTTTCCCAGCTTTCCGACCATGTTTCTGTTAATCCAACAATATCGAACTCCTTCACATAGTCCCAAAAATCTTCTTCTTTCTTCTCACCCCTGTTTTTCTCGTTACCTTCTTTGATTTCCCCCTTCCTTCCTTAGTTTCCCTCCTACTTCCTTCTTTGTTTCTTTTTTCCCGTTTCATTGTCCTTTTTACTTTGCCGTTGTCCCCCTTTTTCCCTCCTCCCCTTCTTCTTCTTATTGGAAAACTTCTAGGCTCTCTCTCTTTTCATTCCATCTCCATTGCTCCCCGTCCACTATTAATTTCTTGTATCCCACTCTTACTTCTTTCCCTTCTTCCCTTTTTTCCTTCGCCATACTTCTTAGTTTCTTCTGTACATCTCTTTCCTTCTTTGTGAGGTCGTTGTCTATGTATATCCCCCTTGTTTCCCTCTTCTCCCTCAATTTTCCTTTGTGCTTCATTATTCTTTCCTTCTCACCCCATCCCTGCATCTCCACCAATACTTGATCCTTGTTAATCCTGTAACAATCTTTTACTTTACTATCCTCTACATTTTCCTTCAAAAACTTCTCTACATCCTCTTTTTTTACATGACTTTTTCTTTCCCCGTCCCATCCTGTTATCACGATGTTTGTCTTCCTCTTTCTTCTCTCTTCGATTTCCATTCTCTCTTTCAGCTTTTCCACTCTGTCCTTCCACCAGTCTCTCTCTCCTTCCCATCTCTTCTCCTTCTCTTTAAATTCTTCTCTCTGCCTCTCTATCTCTCTCTTGAGTTCCTTGTTTTCTCGTCTTATTTCTTTCATCTCCTCCTTCAACTCTTGCAACAGCTCCAATATTTTTTTCTCCATCTCTGTGTCCGTTTCCTCCTCTTTCTCTGATGACTTCTGTGTTTTCTTTACTCCAGGAGACCTCGCCGTCTTTTTACTTTTTTTGAAAAAAAATCTCTTCCTCCTCTTCTTGTTTTTCTGTTCTACCCTCCCCTTTTCTCTTTCTTTTCCTTTCCTCTAGATAAGAGTCCAGGCTTCCCTGACTGAGCGAGCGGTTTCTATCGTCTTTGTTCATCCGCTTCCTGTGGCGCCTCCTAGATATCGATATCTTCCGGCTTCGCCGATTTATTCTTTTTCCTGACTATATCTCCTCTTCCCTGCCCAATTCTTTCTTCCTACCTTTCTCTAATACCTCTTCTCGCTTTTCTCAATATCTTCTCTAATTTTTTCTTTATATCACCTTCTATTTCTCTATTTTTCGCTACTTAACCTCTCTACCACGTTGTTTACCTTCAGCTCGGTAATACAGGAAATTTATGTTGCTTGGTTTTATACTTAAAATCAAAGCCTTGTTTTTATTTGTTAATGATCCAGTCAACTAAATCTTTTAAAAACGTCAGTGTCACAGTGCTCTTTAAACATGTATTCTGTCGCTGATTATATGGAAATAATTTACGGGGAATGTGGACGAAATGCTGGACAAGCAGCGAGGATGTTTGCCGAACGCTTTCCTGATTGAAATCATCCGGATCACAAAGTGATACTAAAGGCAATGGCACGAAAAATCAAAACAGGTCAAGTTTTATCAGACAGAAAGGAAGTTGGTGATGCTGACAGGACTGTACGTACTGTTGAAAATGAAGAGGTTATTTTAGATGTTTTTGAAGACGGAACCAGAAGTATCAGAGATGCAGCTCAGGAATTGAATATTTCTTGATCTTCTATTCATCAAGTACTAAAGACTGAACAAAAATATCCCTTTCCCTATACGCGTGTGCAGCATTTACAACTAGAAGATTACCCTTCTAGACAACATTTTGTACCTGGCATCTAAATCAAGAAGAAATGTATCTTAATTTTGTTTTCGGACGAATCGATTTTCGGAAGGCAAGGATGTTACAATGCCCATGATTGGCACATCTAGGTAGAGGAAAATCTACACGCTCTTTTTGAAAGAGCATTCCAGGAACTGTGTACGTTATATAAAAACGGTTCTTTCAGAACCCCCATTTGTTGTTTTATTTAAAAAAAAACACTAAAAAACATACAATAGCAAGGGTGACATGGTGACATCTACCTTAACATACGTGTTGGCACTTTGGTGTGGATGTCACTCTCACAGTACGACAGCCTAGCAACAGATTTATGTTATACCAACACCTGGACCTTCCCTTTTTGGGATTGGCGAGTTGAAAAAGTGCAACAGCGCTGTCATGTAAGCCAAAAATTTGTCTTTGTTTGCATTTTCGGGATCCATATTGTGGTCGGCATTTGTCAGTTTCCTCTGGGGCGCGAGTTCTGGGATATCCTGTATATTGTTATAATATAACTAATAAGAAATAGTAAATTGTTTTATTAGGAGCAAAGTCGTGGCAAGTCTGTAGGTTTGACAAATACAGACCAGCCACGAAAAGCCAGTTTTCTCCAAATAAAACATTCTATTTCTTCTTGAAACGCCGAAAATCTGACAATTTCTTTGATTTGATAAAACCTCAATGACCACTAGTGGCGCATAGAGTAATTTCAAGGTTACTTTATGCGCCGCCAGACGACTTTGTTTGTAATGGCAGAGAAATGGCTATTTGACTTTGTCTTTACCTATTGACGTATACAATGTCACGTTTTCCTGACCGTTGCTTTTCTTTAATTATAAATTCTTTCAATAACCGTCAATTTAGATGTTTCACATATGCCGGGCTTCCCGTAACGACTTAATTTTTTTTTTTAATTGAAAGCAAAAATGGTTTTTGGCAGTCGGAAGGGGTTAGTAAGTAAGTAGTAAGTTTTTTGCCCAAAATAAATCCAGCCACTATCGAAATGTTTTGAGTGCATCGCTGGTTGCCATTAATTTTTCAACTTTTCATTAAACGTCTTTTTAACATCGTCAGAACTACATTTAGGGGCCCATATAATTTGAGGTTTAAATATCTACCATACTGTTGTCTTTTAATGTTTCTTCTATCTTGCTTATTGTTTCTTTTATCTCTTTGCTGTACACTGTCACTATTTTCCACCATTTACTGTCTATTTTAACGTTTCTCACCATGTGACCTTCCTCTTCTCCCTTCTTTTTAGTATTCTCTTTTATTCCTTTTTTTACCCCTGTTATTATTCCCCCTGCTGCTCTTCCTTTTTTCTTTCCCCTTCTCGCCCCTTGCCATTCCCACTTGAACTCCTTTGGTAACAGTTTTTCTATTTTTCCCAGCTTTCCGACCATGTTTCTGTTAATCCAACAATATCGAACTCCTTCACATTTATTTATTTATTATTATTCTTAAGGGGCGCGGTTCAGACCCCGCTGCACTGAAGCTTCAGCTTATTGTGCCCCACTTAGCAAGCTTACTCCATAAGGCCTGTGCTGTTGATGAACTTCAGCACAGAATCTATGGGCATATGTTTTATGTCATTCGGTTCAACATACGTCAACCCGAAGTGTCGAAGCCTCCCCGCCTCAAGCGCTGGACACTCGCATAGTATGTGTAGTGGAGTTTCTTCCTCCTCCCTGCACATCCTACAATCAGGATCTTGCTTCACCCCGATTGTGGTGAGGTGTTTCATGAGACAGCAGTGTCCCGTGAAGAGTCCAACTACCTTTCTCAGTTGTCTCCTGCTCAATCTCAGGATTTCTTCTGACCGCTTTTTTGACGGGCCTTCCATGAACATCCGCGATTGCCTCTGTCCAGGAATGTTATTCCAATGGATGTGGTGTTCTCTGTTGATATAGCCCTGAATCATCCTTTTTGCAGTCTCATGTGCGATCCCACAAGTGGGCTCTGGGCCTATCAAAGGTGTTTTCGCTCCCTCTTTGGCTAGGAGGTCAGCTTTTTCATTTCCTTCAAATCCCTTGTGTCCCGGCACCCACCACAGAGTCACTCTGTTGTGTTTTGCCAGTTCCACAAGCGATTCGAGACATTCTTTCACAACTCTGGAGCGTACTTCGACACTCTCCAGAGCTTTAAGCGCTGCCTGACTGTCAGTCATAATGTGGATCCGCCTGTTTGCACAGCCCCTCCTCATTATTTCCCCGGCACAGATGTCAATCGCAGTGATTTCTGCTTGGAACACGGTTGCCAAGGAGCACAGGTTGATGCTCATGTCATCCCCCGGTGCTTCTCCAGCTACCCCTGCCCCAGTGCTCTTTGTTGTTTTGGACCCATCCGTGTACCAGATGGTTCCGTTGTTATTCCTCAGTTTCCGGGTATCGACCCTCTCCTCCCTTCTCGG
Source organism: Diaperis boleti (assembly GCA_963583935.1). Classification (NCBI taxonomy): domain Eukaryota; kingdom Metazoa; phylum Arthropoda; class Insecta; order Coleoptera; family Tenebrionidae; genus Diaperis; species Diaperis boleti. The sequence continues at coordinate 16,010,149 of OY757242.1, forward strand.
TATGACTACCTCGAAGGGTTTACAAAAGTCATACTCTGTCCTGAGTCGGTCCGATTGCATGCTCAGCACGCAATCGTTCCGTATTTTCCCAAATATCTCGGTGTGGTATCCCCTTCTAACGTGGGTCTTGCCATATCCGGCACTTACAAGCCTGTATGCTGCCTTCATTGCCTCCGATTTCACCAAAAGGTGTAGCGGAGGGAGGTTCAGGAGCACTTCCATGGCTGCGGTAGGCGTTGTATTCATTGCTCCCGTTATTCCTAGGCAGGCAAGTCTTTGCAGCTTCCCTAAAAGCCTTGTAGCGTGCTTTCCAGACGCCTTATGCCACCAAATTATCGAAGAGTATGTTACCGTGGGAATTATGACCTTGGTGTAGAGCCAGTGAACCATTTCTGGTTTTAATCCCCACGTCTTTCCCACCATGCCTCTACAGGCCCATAGGGCCCGAGTAGCCTTGGTGGTGATGTATTCTAGATGTGGTTTGAAACTAAGTTTGGTATCTAGCATTAGTCCCAAGTACTTGACTTCTTTCCCTATCCGCAATTCTTTTCCCCACAGTCGGAGCCTTTTCAAATCGATGAGATTCCTCCTTCTTGTGAAGACCATGACTTCAGTCTTATCGGGGTTAACCGACAACTGTTTCTCAGTGCACCATCTCTCGACGACTGTCAGAGCCCGCTGCATCATTTCTGATACAGCCCCTCCGAACTTGCCGCTTACGAGTATGGTGATATCGTCCGCATAACCTTGTGCGTGAACTCCTGTCTGCTCCAGGTTCCCCAGGAGGTCGTCGACCACGAGTGACCACAATAAAGGCGATAAAACGCCTCCCTGTGGGCATCCTCTGGCTGCCACCACCCCCCTAGTTACCGGGCCGATGATGCATGAAATCTCTCTGCCTTTTAAGGCCGAGTCGATCCATTCCACTACCACAGGGGCTATACCCCGCCTCTTAGTTGCTTCCGCAATAGAGTTGAATGAGGTGTTATCGAAAGCACCCTCTATGTCCAGAAAGGCCCCCAACGCAATCTCTCGATTTTCCAGGGTTCCTTCTATCCTACGAGTAAGCTCGTGGATGCTCATCTCGCATGATTTTCCAGATTGATAGGCAAACTGGTACCGATGTAAAGGGGCGTTTACCAGAACATCGTCTCTGATATACCTGTCAATCAGTTTCTCCAAGGTCTTAAGGAGAAATGATGTTAGGCTTATTGGTCGAAAGGATTTCGCCCGGGCGTATGTTTCTCGCCCTGGTTTTGGTATAAATACCACTTTCACTTTCTTCCAGCCCATTGGCACGTACTTCAAGGCCAGGCTGGCCCTGAGTAATGCGCACAGGGGGGAGGCTAATTCCTCGAATCCCTGTTGAAGCATCAGCGGAAGAATTCCGTCGATTCCTGGAGATTTGAATGGTTTGAAAGATTTCACTGCCCATCCAAGTCTTGTTTTGTTAACCAGCCTATCGGCAAGTTTCCACTCCTCCCTGGACGCCCGATGACTCGGTATGTCTAGGTTTGGAATGTTTGTTGCATTTGCCGAAGATACACTCCCCGGGAAGTGTGTCTCTAGAAGGAGTTCCAGAGACTCCTCACTCGATTCAGTGTATCCCCCATGAGGTCTTTGCAGAGTTCCAATCTTACCCCGATTGTCCCTCAGCAAGGCTTTCTGGAGTCTGGCACATTCCGGAGTTCTTTCGATCTCCTCACAGTGCCTCCTCCATGAGGTGTTTTTCGCCTCCCTCACTGCGTAACCATATTCTAGACGGGAAGTCTTGTATTCTTCCCATCTCCCAGTCCTTTTGGCCCTGTTAAACAATCTCCGTACCTCCCTTCTCATCTCGGAAAGTTCACGGTTCCACCACTTGGTCTCCCGTTTGACCTTTCTCTCTCTGAGTGGGCAGTTGTTCTCATAAGCTCTCCTTATGGCTGCTGTAATGCATTCGTTCATTATTTCAACTCCCGCCGGAGTTTGAGGTCTCGAGGGACATTCTTCCAACCCCTGGACTAGTTCCTCTCTGTAGAGTTGCCAGTCACAGTTTCTTGGATTTCTGTACCTTTCGACCGTCTCCGGCGGGGATTCAATATCGAATCTTACGTACCTGTGATCCGAGAGCGTAGGTTCAGATGAAACATGCCACTCACGAATAACTCGGCACACGGCGTACCTAACGTTATATCGATAACCTCCTGCCTTGTCGCGGTGATAAAGGTAGGTTCGTTACCGCGGTTTACTACTTCTAGCTTATTACTAATAATAAATTCTAAAAGTGACTCACCTCTTCTGTTGGTCCCTGAACTTCCCCACACTATATGATGGGCGTTGGAATCACAGCAGAGCACTAGCTGCGTGTTGGTTTCTTCGCAGTATTCTACCAGTCGTCTAACCTCTGGTGTTGGGGGTTGTCCCGCTTGATCGTATGGTAGGTATGCGGATCCGATTATTATTTCTCTCTCGCTTCCTGCCATAGTGATTTTTATCTTGCCTGCCATGAGGTCCTGACCACTAAGCCCCCACATTGGCAGTGTATTCGTTTTTGTCTTTGCAAGTATGCAAGCTCTTGGATGACTTCCTCCTGGTGCTAAGAGCTCCCATTCGTTCCCCATCCTGAGTCCTCTGATCTGGTCCCTATATACCCATGGTTCCTGAATCAGCACGATATCAATATCGCTATTAGTTATGTATCTTTGCAGAGCAGCTGACGCCGCGCCGCCTTGCAGTGATGCATGTTTATCTGTAAGGCCTTGAAGATGCCCACGTTTTTCTTCATCCCCTCGGATGACACAAGGGTCCTATTCGGCCCCTTGTTCGTCTCCTTGGGATTCGGGTGTCGCATCGGGAGTATTCCTTGCGGTCCCCCCCTCCTCAACCTCCATCCCTTCGGATTCTTGCCTGCCTCTCCCCAGGGCTTTAAACACCACCCTGGAGAGATTCAGGTATGGCCTGCATTGCAGCTCCTCCCGGATTTTAGTCCAGGAGTGCTCATCCAGTAGGATGATAAGTTGCTGTCCCCTGGGGTCCAGCCTCCTATTCACCACTGACCAGCTTTCTGTCTTAAGACCTGGATTTTTTGTCTTAAGACGCCGCAACACGACTTCCGGTTCCTGTTCAGGCCCCGGAATCCATGTCATCACCCTCACGGGTTTCGGGACGTCCTTAGCGTCGACAACACTAAGTTCCGCCCCTTCCCAGGGTACGCTACCTGTGACCACCCGCACCAGCCATTCCCTGGTGGGCTGGTCGGCGCAGGAGGCGAGCAGGTAGCCCCCCCGGAAATTTACGGCGGAGAACCTGGGTGCAGGCTCCCCTTCTTGTATTTCGTCCAGAGCCTGAATCAGTGCGGTCTTGATCAGATCCGCCTGATCCTCGCTGAGGACGTTTGCTGGATATCCATGCGGCAAAATTGCCATCTGGATATCCGACACGGCCGCCGCAAATGATACAGTGGGCCTGGTAGGCCCACCCCTCCTTTTTGGCGGACGTGTTTTGTCGCTGGGAGTGCCCTCTGGCAGTCGTCGGCGTTTTTTGCCCCCGACTGCCAGAGAATTCCCCCTGCTTCCGGTACTGGTTCCCGGTTCCGCAGTCGAGCTTGTGCCCGCTGTAGAGCCTGGGGTCCTTGCGGCCCTCTGTCCACCAGCAGGTTGCAAACCCTTCTGTTTTTGTTTCTGGAGCCGTCTTTTGGCAGCTCCGGACAATCTCCTGGGTGGATCCGTCCTTTCGGAACCTCCTCCCAGGGGTGTGTTTGGTTGGTTTTCGTTTACTTCGGTATCCATAAATGGTCCCACGAGTAGGAGGGAAAGGGTGGTCACTATGCGCAGTGCCCTCTGTACGCATAGAAGGCTACATACAACAGGGTTCGCCTGGTGCCCTGAGGTCTGCCGCTAGTGGCCGAGCTGCCCCTCGGCCATGCATCCTTTCGGCGCGCGCAATACCTTAAGATTGGGGAGGTTTTTATAGTGGTACCTCATCCACGCGGCCAGACAATGAAGCCAAGCCCCCGTGCCCCCTGCCTGCACTACCCCCACCATGTGTGGAGGGTCGTTGCACAGGTCAGGCGGTTTACGGTATGTGTCGCGAGCTGGTCCGCGGCGAGAGGCTTTCGTTCGGCGCAGCAAGGGTTTTAGACCTTGGTCCTCCCTACTAACCCCCCACTAACTAAAGTCGGTGAAGACTCTAGCCATTCTCCTATCCGCCACCTGGAGACGCGCCTGGTAGGTAGCTCAACCCCCAGGAACTCCTTCACATAGTCCCAAAAATCTTCTTCTTTTTTCCCTAGTCCCGCTACATTCCAAAATAGTGCCCTCACCCCTGTTTTTCTCGTTACCTTCTTTGATTTCCCCCTTCCTTCCTTAGTTTTCCTCCTACTTCCTTCTTTGTTTCTTTTTTCCCGTTTCATTGTCCTTTTTACTTTGCCGTTGTCCCCCTTTTTCCCTCCTCCCCTTCTTCTTCTTATTGGAAAACCTCTAGGCTCTCTCTCTTTTCATTTCATCTCCATTGCTCCCCGTCCACTATTAATTTCCTGTATCCCACTCTTACTTCGAAAAGCAACTTTTCTCCAAATAAAACATTCTATTTCTTCTTGAAACGCCGAAAATCTGACAATTTCTTTGATTTGATAAAACCTCAATGACCACTAGTGGCGCATAGAGTAATTTCAAGGTTACTTTATGCGCCGCCAGACGACTTTGTGTGTAATGGCAGAGAAATGGCTATTTGACTTTGTCTTTACCTATTGACGTATACAATGTCACGTTTTCCTGACCGTTGCTTTTCTTTAATTATAAATTCTTTCAATAACCGTCAATTTAGATGTTTCACATATGCCGGGCTTCCCGTGACGACTTAATTTTTTTTTTTTAATTGAAAGCAAAAATGGTTTTTGGCAGTCGGAAGGGGTTAGTAAGTAAGTAGTAAGTTTTTTGCCCAAAATAAATCCAGCCACTATCGAAATGTTTTGAGTGCATCGCTGGTTGCCATTAATTTTTCAACTTTTCATTAAACGTTTTTTTAACATCGTCAGAACTACATTTAGGGGCCCATATAATTTGAGGTTTAAATATCTACCATACTTCGTGAATCACACTGAATATTAATCATCTCACTTTACACTATATTTTTGACCTAGGCCAATGCCTAATAAATTATTATTAGTTGTAATTAGTACATTTATGCTTTTTTAAAATCCGTACTCTGAAATGCGCATTTGTCGTATGATTAATCCGACGGGTATTCTACGTGCTGCAGACGGGTGTTTCAGGTAAAAGCATAAACGTAAAAATAAATGGCTAGTGTGCCTTTTTTAATGAAAGTATATAGTTTTTGAATGACCCCAATACTACATTAAAATTTAAAACCTTCTTTTTCTCAAGCACGGCAGATTGAAATAAAAGTAAAGAATATGACACAAAAGCAAGAACAGTATTGGCAAAAATATCAATGCCAAAGTAGGAAACAAAGGTTGCAAGGACTTGAGAGACTCGGGAAGTTGGACCAAAAAAAAAGTTAACAACTAAAAATATAAAGCTCCTAAAGCATGCGAATCTGAAGCCTTTTTGAAAGACATATTAAATCAGCTTGGAGTTCGCATAGCAACCGCAAATTTTTGTCTGTCTCGCCGACTAATGAAACTGAAGTCATAAAACCATAAGCACGCACACCTATAGGCCGTTGTTGGACCATCAGTGTTTACGACTTTTTTAACAATGTTCCCCTAACTATTAAACTGAAAAGTTGATTTTATTCGCTACAGTCGAAATTCTTGTCATCGCGAATGGTATCATAAAACGATTGTAAAAATTTAAAAGTTTCGGTTCATTATAATTTACTGCTCCGCCTGGAGACGTTGATTTTCATTGCAATCCAGGAACTACGGACTCTGCAAGAAACACGAACTAACCGATTTAGGTGAGTGTAGATTATAGACTTGCATCTCGCATTTCTTTGCAATAATTATGAGTCTGCAGAGAACGCAGGTTCAATCAATTTTGTTGACAAATGCTTTGTATTGATTCAGAAGGTTTTACGATTTATTATCTCTTATTAATAATAATAATTTTATTATTTGTTTTGGGTATTATCAATGTTTAGTATCGTAATAAATTCCGGTTTAATGTCGTCAAGGCGTGTCCATTAACGTCAATAAATTTAAATAGATTGAAGGGGCGTCGGAGTGTCACTTTAGTTTACAAAATACACTATTTGTGTAATTTCGATAAGAAGTGAATTACGTCTTCAGTATAAAAGATCGGAACATCGACAAACAAATAATGTTGTCCATATTGCATTCGTAGTTGAATCAACTAAGTAAATTGTTATCGAATTTGGTCCATTTATGCCGCAGTTTTAACAACTTAGAAGCAGACTTAACAAGCGTCAGTAAGGTGCAACCACTTCAACCACTTAAAACTCGTAAAATTTGACCATCCATCTAAATTGTTTAAAATTACTTTGCACCAATTTATTAATGCCTACTATGCCAATGGTTTTACTTAAATGCAAACTGTTTAACAAAGTATTTTATTGTTTTATGAATCAAATAACGGAACACCACTATTAGAAGGGGGTTTTGTACTAACAGAACAATTGCCTTAATTAGATTTTCGAAAATTGTACTTATGGTCATTAATTCAGTTTATGTTTCCTTTCGCCGGAACTCGAGCTGGTACTTACGACTAATAGAGGCAGTCGTCAAATTGCGCTCAACAATCACCTTTCTCCAATCTTACAAAAACATCAACTATTTTTTTTGTTTTTATTAATTCAACTTAATAGTGACAGAAAATAACCAACGTTTCCTGCAGATCTCAAATTGAAGAAACTAATCACTTACTCTCTTTTACCATAGGTAGAGTTAGATTTCTTCTTGTGTTGTCCTTATTCCAGGCTTTCTTATCAACAGAATTGTTCACTGAATAAAAAAAATATCCAAAAGAGCAGTAGAAATAATAAAAACTAATTAAGCTTTTATAGTCAAAAAGTTGGAGGGACAGAGGTAGTTTGAAGAAGTATAAAATGGGGAAAAACCGGAGAAATTAGTCAGTGCAGAAACGGTCCAAACCCGGACTTAACTCCGGCCGTGAAATTCTTTTAATTTATTTTCAACAAATTAGTTGGAATCAATACAACGCAGACGCAATAAAAATTCTTGGAACTCATTAATTTGAAAATGAACAGATAAAAAAGTGACGTAAATATTCTCTAGTGATGTCACAAAACAAGACGTCTCGTCTCGTTATTTATGGTTTGAGGAAAAGATAAATTCTAATTCTAATCGACAATTTTAATCGTTGGGGGGAGGCCTAGGCACAGAAATACTTACGAAGGCAGGATTAGCGGTTATAATAAGTTATATAGAAGGAGAAAATATAATAAACATAAAATATATAAAAAAAGATTGTGGGTATGCTTAAGGCTACACGCCTTAAAAAAATCTATGGGCAGTGGTGAGCATGAGTGTATGACAATATGAGTGTAACGACTAAGAACAAGTACATAAATTAATGGCTTTGAGGATTATACTCCTTAATTGATCTCAATCTCTTACTCCCCTCTTCGAGTCTCTTACTCCCGTTGTTTCCACATCTTTCAAAACCTCTTCATTGCATCTGTTTGTAGGCCGTCCTCATCTTCTTCTTAGATGACCTCAGTCGTTGCCTTTTCACCACACTGTTACCAAATAAGTTTTTTGTCTGTTCTTTTTTCTTTATTTTCCCCATAGATCTAGGTGTACGTGTATTTTTGAGACATAGGAATTTAACATGTAAACACAAATATCAGAATATTGGCTTCCTTAATTAATTTAGAGCAAAACTTAGCACGTTGTAGAGTATTAAATGCCCTACCTACATGTTGAAACCTTCCGCAGAATAATCTTAATAAAACCATGAAATGAATCTTATTCTCACAGGCATTGTTACTTTTAGTATTTCTTCACATCTATTTACTCTTTTATTTTAACACTTGAAAAATGTAAAATAAAAAATAATTGTGTATTTAGGTACCACTTTTCATTCTGGACAAGTTTGATCGAAATAAAAATGCTCTAAAATGATTAGGGAAGTCAACATTACCAGATTGTTATTGTGACGTTCTGGAAAAATAGCGGCGTGATGATTTCATCGTAAACTCGTGCGACCGAGAAGACTCTAGACTTCCGCAATTCTGGACGAAGTCTAAAGTGAATAAGCTACTGAGCGACATAATCAGTGTGCTTCGTGCGAACTGTTGAAATAATAGTACCAGATCCCGACCTGGTCCACCTACCCTCATCCTTTTTTCTTATCAAATGTATATTTTATGTAAGATAATAGAAGAAGAGAATTTGATAGGGTTGCCGCCCCATATCCTGGCAAGGCTATTTCTAATAAAAAATTATATTGCGTTTTTTTTGTGAAATTTACCTCATCCTTTGTTTTTTTTCAAAAAAATTAATTCTATATAAAATTTTAAGGCATAAAGAACATGCCCAAATAGGGTTGCCTACGTTTTGCTTGGCAAGACACCGGTGCACCGGCAATGTCAAAAAGTCTAATGGAGCCAGCATAAGGAAACAACATTAGAATACCCTGGCAGCAAACGGGGAAGCTATAACACATCAACATAACAGCGCATTCGTGGATGGGTGAAGCCATGTTCGCTGCTGGTGGATACAGGAGCGACGAAGACGATTGTAAGGCCCAAAGTTTTACACACCGACAAGGACATACTACCCACAACCGCTACTAGGGATTTGGCTACCACCCACGGAGAAGTCAACGTCATTATCACAATTGGTACCGCTTTCCACCACAACGTACTGGTAGCGAATATCCAGGATGAGGTAATACTTGAAATGGACATTCTGGGTAGTAATGGCTGCGGATTAGACTTCGAACGTGGCACGTTGAAAATAAATGGAGAAGACACTTAAATGCTAGAACGGAGTGAAATGATTCTGGAAGCTCGGATGGATCACAAAGATGGAGAGAGAAACATCAGGATGTTTGAACCCAGATGTATTCACAATGAGATAGGACGAGGATTGGTACTGGGCAAAAGTTTGTTGCATACGTCTGGTGTAGTACTAATAAGACTGATGAATGTAAACTTCTACGTTCTGACCCTGAAGAAAGGCACTGTATTAAGGTATTGTTCTCCTATTCAATCCATCATCCGCCAAATAAGAATCACTGAAGAGCCACAGAAGAGGATTGCACCCAAACTAGTCAATCTGGTAAAGACATCGTCGAGGGAACTTAATTACAACCAAAGGAAGCAACTCAAAGTACTCATAAGGCGTTATCAGAACATCTTCGATACCTGGAAGGGTAAAAAGGCAGAACCGATGCATTAAGCATCAGATCAACACTGGGGATGCGTGCCCGGTTAGACAGCCTGCCAGAAGACCTTTCCAAGAAGGAAGAAAGAAGAAGGAAGAGGCTGAGACGATCATTCGGGAAATGGAGGAAGGAGGAGTGATTGAACCAACCTCGCCTGTTGTCCTAGTAAAGAAAAAGGATGGATCAACTAGATTCTGTGTGGACTATCGTCAACTAAACAACGTGACGCAAAAGGACAGTTATCCACTCCCCCGAATTGATGATACCCTCGATACGTTGGCGGCTTCGAAGATCTTCTCCACTTTGGACTTAAAAAGTGGTTACTGGGAAGTTGAATTGGCACCTCAAAATAAAGAGAAAACAGCATTTACCTACCGTTGGTACAGGCCTGTGGCAGTTTACTGTAATGTCGTTTGGCCTTTGCAATGCTCCTGCAACTTTTGAAAGATTAATGGAGACGGTGCTGAAAGGATTATCATGGAAAACTTGCCTAGTGTATCTGGATGACATCATTGTGGTCGGGAAATCATTCGAAGAGCACGTGAAGAATCTAGAGGAAGTGTGTCAACGCCTTCGAAATTCTGGACTGAAACTTAGTCCGAAGAAATGCCATTTGCGGAGTTTTCTTGGTTTATGCACTTACTACCGCCGGTACATGCCAGGATTCGCCAACATTGCTAAACCGTTGACTAGACTAACTGAGAGCGAAAGAAGGTTCTAATGGGACGACGATTGCAAAGAATCCTTTGGCCAACAAAATAACGCACTAATCAATCGATTTTGAGTTATCCGTTGCCACAAGGAGAGTTTGTCTTAGAACACAGATGCTAACAAAGTGGGAATTGGCGTTGTGTTGTCCCAAATACAGGAGGGGCGAGAGTGTGTTATTGACTACTTCAGCAAAACCTTGTCAAAGCCGGAACGAAATTATTGCGTTACTAGACGAGAACTGTTGACAGTCGTGAAGTCCGTAGAGCACTTCTATAAATACCTCTACGGAAGAAAATCCCGAAGGACAAGTAGCCTTCGAGAGACTGCAAGAGTTCCATTTTGACACGGTACATCGTGCTGGTATAATCTATCAGAACGCCGATGCTCTATCACGAAGACCATGTCCAGAAAACTGCAGTCACTGCCGACGTGCTGAGGATAAGGACCTCTCCGTTAGAAGGACGAGAGTTATAAGAAAAACGCTGCTACCCTGAAAGGATTCGAGAAGACCAAGAAAACGACCCTGATTTGCTGCATTCTTTGACTCTGCATTCTGGAAGTTATAAGTCCAGATTTGGAGTCACCCAAGAAGAAGACATTTTTAAAGCTCCAGCAGACTATTCACTAGTCCATTGTGCGTCCCAAGATCTGGACATGTCGAAAGGGATCGCCACTGTGTTCAAAAAGAAGGTAAACTCGACGAGCTTCGAAAGCAAAACCCACAAGTTGGGGGTTTACGATGTCTGGCAGGCACTTGGCAGAATTCAAGAAGAAACATCTAGTCAAGAAAGAATTTACGTTCGAGAAGGCTACCTACCACAATGTTTGGGATACCTTATGTGTGTTAAGAGAAACCGTCCTGTCCCAGGGTATCACCTTAGCAATCCCGAAGATTGCTTGGATTGGAGACTAGTCAGAAGTGTGTTGGAAGTGGTATTTCGTTTCACGGGAGTCTAGATTTTAGTGCATTGCTACAACCCAAAGAGGTCAACAAACTGGAAGACTGTCGATTGTTACTTCGATTGCACGTCGGGATGCAGTAAAAGGAGCAAACTGCGGATTCCGCCACGATGAGACTTTTTTAATCCCCGAGTACCAGAAAGCATCTAATTTACACAGGAACGAGTGTAATACAACGTTTTATAGTTCGACACAACCCCGGAAAGTCTTTAAATTGCTTAAAATCCATAAAAATAGTGTAACATTTATCTGACATTTTATTATTGCATGATAGTGTGTTTAGATAAGCGAAAATTTGAAAATTCTGACAGTGTCGAACTATAATAGTACATTATATTATAAGTGATAGAAATGCATCATTATTAGCGAGTGAGAATTTTGACCCATGGACTATTCGACGGATCAATCACTCTTTCTTCCACAATTTCCTCTTCCTTTTTGGTACTCTTCTAGCAGGCTGTCAAACAGGGCGCGCATCCCCAGTGTTGATACGATGCTTGATGACATTGGTTTTGGTTAGTTCGGATGCAACCCTATTCCGTGGCCCTTTAGTGATTCTTATTTGGCGGAAGATGGATGAAATAAGAACGCAATATCCTAATTCATATGTATAGACCCTTTCTTCATGGTCAGAGCGTAGAAGTTTTGCAAACAACAAACTTTTGGCCAGTACCAATCTTTGCCCTATCTCATTACATCTGGGTTCAAACAAATGTTTCTCTCCTCATCTTTGTAATCCACTCGAGCTCTGGTATTGAAGTGTGTTCAGCCAAACTCACACAAATGGTTTCCTAGGTAGTTCGGTGTAATAAGACCTCTTCACCATTTATTTAGGGTAGTAAGTCTAATTCGTAGCCTTTACTACCCATTTTAAGTTTTACCTCAACATGGATATTCGCTACCAGCACCTTGTGGTGGAAAGCGGTAGTCCCAATTGTCATAATCACGTTGAGTTCTCCGTGGGGGTGGTAGCCAAATTCCCAATAGTAAATCTATAGTTTCGCGCTCCGCATGAGGAGTTGCGCCATCCTGCTGGAAAAAACCCATTTGCAGCTCGTCATCATGTACTTGATTGATGAAACTATTAAGAATTTCCTTCCATTAACCGTCGTCTGCTTAATCTATCCTTTGTGGATGAAGTGGTGTTTCTGTATAAAAATGCGGGTTTTCAGAACTCCACATTCTCATATTCTGAGAGTTTCGGTGGCCGCTTAAAAAATTTCGATTTAGGACTTCAACATTCATGTTGGAACGAAATCATCGAGAAAATTGTTGTCGTCTTTCTTGTTGTAGGCAAGAGTTCTTGACGTTTTCGAGGTCAGTTTTGTATGTTCTATTTTGAATTGTGTCCGCTCGCGCATTTGAGATTCTATGATGGGTTCCCGCATGAAGAAAAAATCATCTAGGAGCATCATAGTGTTCTGACAGTTTTCGAGAAAGTCGATTGATGAAACCAAAAAAAAAGCTTCTTTCTCGTCCAGAATTCCCCGGAGAAAGAAGATCAACCAGTTTTCGAAAGGTAGAATCTTTTTGCCGAGCGGAACAAAATAATTGTTGTCGTTAACAAAAAACATACAGTCCATTTTATTTGTTTGCAAGTCTTGTATACCGAACATTTTGGTCCTTCGAGACGGATTATTTGGATCCTCTACTACAAGACTGATTGATTTTGGGCATTTTCTGCCATTCATATAATATGTGTTTTGCGTAGACCTAACGTGGTGCCGCTTTGCATTTTACATTTTCGAACTTTGCGTAGGCCAATAATGGCGCCGCGTTGCATTTTGGTAAAATTAAGACGGACATAATGGTCTCGATTCTACGATTAATTTTTTTCAATGATACATGAAAATTCGTCTTTGTGCGACATTGAAAAATTTACATACTTGCATGTATTTATGTGACGCTCTCTCAGTTCTTAACGGTTTGAAATTTAAAGATTCAATGAGTTCCTACCCCACCGGGGGGAGCTTCATCTTCTTTTGCCCAAAATAGCGTCCCCGAGTGTGACCTCATGAAGCTTTTCCCCATTTTTATCCTAGACTGTAACTCCTACAAGAAAATGTTATAGGACTTATTATATTCTCCATAAAATTCTATATAAAATTGGTTTCATGAAGCTTTTACGTATATCCCATCCATCGCTCATAAATGAGTAATAATTTTATGCATGCAGAATTTAATGGAGAACATAATAAGTCCTATTTTAACATTTTCTCGTCGGAGTTACCGTTTACGAGAAAAATGCATAATAGCTTCATGACGTGACGCTTGGAGGAGGTTTTTTGGACAAAAGGGGATGAATCTTATGGCGTTTTGATTCGCCTTTTCTTGCTTTACGTACTGTCCTAGAGCTAGCCAATATCGAAGAAAATCGATTCCCTCTCGTTTCCAAGGTTCTGAAGGAAGATACCTACGTTGACGACATAGTCACAGGTACGACCTCTCTTGAAGGAGCAAAGGTTCTCATTAAAGAGTTAAATCAGTTGCACGACTCATCAGAACTAGAGCTGCGAAAATGAACTTCAAACAATCGTGAAGCATTAGTACATTTGCCTATCGATCGCTGCAGACAATTTTTTCAATGATCGTTTGATGGTCGATTTAAAATTCTAGGAGTTGGTTGGACACCTTTAGAAGACACATTTTGTTACACCGTTGAACCCATAAATCGGTAGTGTACCATACGTACAATTCTCTCGGAATTGGCTTTTAGCTCCTTTGACACTATTCAACATCTTTGGACACTTGGGCTACAGTGGGATGAAAAACCTCCCGATGATGTGGTAAAAAATGAACACAATACTTAGATGAGCTTCCCTTGCTCACATCGTTACAAATTCCCCGTCAAATTTGGTCTCTTGAACCCAGACAAGTTGACCTTCATGTATTTTGTGATACCTCTGAAGTAGGATATGCGAGAGCAATATTTTGACGTCGTTGGTTTGTGCACAATCTACAGTTGCCTGAGGAGACGTGTTTTGCGGCGCTCGAAAAGATAAGCGGTTAAAAAAGCGTGAAAAAGTGAAAACGAAATAGAATGAAAAAAAGTGGTAGTGAGAGCGATAGAGAAGAAGATTACAAAAGAAAAAGAGAAGAAGCACGAGAATCAGAAGAGAGGATTAACCCCGTTAGGAAAAGTAAGAAGTTTCAAAGATCACCGGTTAAAAAGGCAATGGATGAGGAAATGAAAGAGATGCTGAAAAAAATTATGGAGGATGTAGGGGAGATAAAGGAAGAGAATCCGAAGATGAGCCGGGAACTGGAACAGTTGAAAATTATGATGCGTGAAAAGGAAGAAAAATGTGAAAGAGAAAATATGGAACTAAAAGAAAAAATGAAAAAATTGGAGGAAAAAATTGAAGAGCAGGAAAAAAGAGTTATAAAAAAGAATATTGTAGTAACGGGATTGGACGAAGAAGAATGCGAGAGCGAGAAGAAACTGGAAAAATGGATGAAGGTGGAATTAGAGGTAAAAGTGACTGTGAGAGAGATGTATAAAATAAATGGAGGAAAAATTATTGTGGCGGAACTTGGGAGCTGGGGGGAAAAGAGGAAAGTTATGGAAAATAAAAGAAAACTAAGAGAAAAAAAAACGAAAGAGAGTATACATAGAAGATGATCTGACAAAGAAGGAAAGAGATATACAGAAGGAATTAAGAGCGATAGCCAAAGAAGAGCGACGAAAAGGACAGCGGGTGAAAGTGGGTTATAAAAAGGGCTTAGGTGGGACGAAGAAAAGGGGGAGTTAGATACAGAAAATTTTTGAATAAGAGCACAAGAAAAAGACGACAGGGCAGAAAAGGGAAAACGAATACGGAGAGGAATAAAGGAGAAAAGGAGCAAATAAGAATAGTATTCTGGAACTAGCGGGAATAAAAAACAAAGAGAATGAATTTTGGGAGTATTTGAGAGAATTTGACGTAGTGGGAATGGTAGAAACGTGGGTGGAAGAAAAGGGGTGGGAAAAATTGGAAAAGAGAATGCCGAAAGAATTTAAGTGGAAGTGTCAATATGCAGAGAGGGAAAGCAAGAAAAGGAGAGCTAAAGGTGGGATAATAATGGGTGTGAAAGAGGGACTGGAAGGAGAAAATGGAACTGAAGCAAAAGAAGAAAGAGGGATTATGGAAAGAACGGTGAAAAGTAAACAGAGAAAATGGAGAATTGTAACAGTGTACAGCAGAAGTATGAAGGAAACGAAGAGAAAAATAGAAGAGCGAGTAATGGAGCAAGAAGAAGGAACTTTGGTGATTGGGGGGGATTTTAATGCAAGAATTGGGGGAAAAGGAAGACGGATAGAAGAGGAACAAGAAACAATAGAAGGACGATCAACAAAAGATGGAACAAAAAACGCAGAAGGGAGAGTAGTAGAAGAAAGAGGGTGGGACATACTTAATGGGAACTGCACAGGAGATGAGAAAGGGGAGTACACGTATATTGGATCAAGAGGGGAGACAATTATTGATTATGTTATGGTAAATGAAAAAGCATGGGATGAAATAGAGAAATTCAAGGTGGGAGAAAGAATGGAGTCGGACCATATGCCTTTAGAAGTGAAGACAAAAGGAAGAGAGAAAGATAGAGGAAGTGTGAATGAGTTTAGAAGAAAAATTGTGAAGAATATTTGGACGGAAGAAGGAAAAGAAAATTATAGAGCCTTATAATTGTAAGTCTTAGGGAGGCAAAATACGAAGAAACATAAATAAACGAAAAGGTGAGGGAACTGAGCGATAACATAAGAAACGCAACAGAAAAAAAAAAGATAGATATAAGAGAGAAGATGGGGCTGTGGAAGAACGAGTGGTGGGATAAAGAATGCAGGGAAAGGAAGCAGGAAGCAAGAAGGAAACTAAGAAATTGGAAAAAAGAAAAAGCAACCAAGGAAGAGTACAAGAGAGCACGCAAGAGGTACAATTTAGTATTCAAAGAGAAGAAGCAAAAGAAACGGATGGAAGAAGAGCTAAAGATGAAGGGTATAAAGACGGAAGAAGAGGTATGGAGATACATAAATAAGGAAAGAAAGAAAAAGAGAGATTGAGTGAGTGATGGAATTACTATGGAGGAATGGAGAGAGTACTTCAGTGAGCTGCTGGGGGGTGATGAAAACAGACAAGAAAAGGAAAAGAGACAACAAAGAACTAGAGCAACGACTAAGAAAACTGAAAAGGAAAAAGACACCGGGCAGGAATGAATCGTGGATATATGGAACGGAAAGAGAAGTTGACAGGTTGTTAGAGATAATGAATGGAGTGTGGAAGGGAGAGGGATTCCCCCAAGAGTGGAAGGAGGGGATAATATGCCCCATATATAAAAAAGGAGAAAAGGATACAATCAGTAATTATAGGGGAATCACTCTCCTAAATACAGCATATAAGGTATACGCGATGATTGTGAAAGAGAGGGACCATGGATAATGTATATATCTTGAATCACATAGCAGGAAATGAGATAAAAAAGAGGGTGGCAAGATATATGCATTCTTTGTGGACCTGAAGGCGGCTTTTGATAATGTGGAAAGAGATTTACTGTAGGAATGCTTGAGAAAGAGAGAGATAAATGAACATCTGGTAACAAAAATAGAAGAGATATATGAAGCGACGATAAGTAGAGTGATAGTGGATGGAAGGGTGAGTGAATGTTTTAAAACTTATAAGGGAGTAAGACAAGGTTGCCCACTAAGCCCCAGCCTGTTTGCAGCTTTTATTGGAGATATAGAGGAGATGTTCAGGAAGGGGCAGGCAGGGGTGGTTGTGGTGGGCAAAGAAAAAGTGTGGTCTTTAGCATATGCGGATGATTTGGTGGTGCTAGCCAGAGAGGAGAAAGGTATGAAAGAAATGATAGGAAACATGGAGAAATATATGAGGAGGAAAAA
Source organism: Diaperis boleti (assembly GCA_963583935.1). Lineage (NCBI taxonomy): Eukaryota > Metazoa > Arthropoda > Insecta > Coleoptera > Tenebrionidae > Diaperis > Diaperis boleti. The sequence goes on from OY757242.1 coordinate 16,027,006, forward strand.
GTTGACGGTGAATGTAGAGAAATCCAAGATGATGGTGTTTAGAAAAGGGGGTGGTAGGAAAAAAGTAAATGAGTGGAGATGGGAGAAAGAAAAAATTGAAGAAGTGAAAGAATTTAAGTATTTAGGTTATGTGATTTTTTGAGTGGTTTTTGAGGTTATGTGATTTGAGTTAGTGAAAAAAGCAAATAAGATAATAGGAGCTGTATGGGGAATAGGAGAGAGAAAATTTGGACATGATTTTAGAAGGAGAGTAATGATGTTTGATAGTTTGGTGAAAAGCGTGATGATGTATGGAGCGGAAATATGGGGATGGAGAGAGCAAGAAGGATTGGAAGGGGTGCAAGGGAAATATATGAAATGGGTGCTAGGGGTAGAGAGAGAGACACCGGGGTATATATTGATGGAGGAAACAAAGAGAGATTTAATAAGAATAGAAGCAGGAAAAAGAGCAATAAGATTTGAGGAGAGAGTGATAGAGAGAGGAAAGTGCAGAATTTTGCAAGAGTGTTTGAAAGAAAAAAGGAAAGAAATAGGAAAGGGGATATGGAAAGAGAGGGAGGCATATTTCGAAAGAAACGGGTATGCAGGCGCGGAGATAGAAAGAATGCGAGAGAGAGGCAGAGTAATGACAGATGAATTAGTGCAGAGAGATAGAGATGTGCAAGTGCAGGAAAGAAGAACGAGAATTAGGGAGTCTAGGTACAATGGGAAGTATGAAAAAATAATAACGGAAGAAATGCCAAAGTACCTAGGAAGAGAGAGTGGAAATGAGGAGAGAGAGAATAAATATTGGAGTGAGGATAATAATAGAGTATGCAGGATGTGAGGAGAAAAAAAGGAGTCGATAGAGCATTTGTTGAAGGAATGCGTAGAAATGAGAGGGAGAGATGAGAGTAGAGAAGAAATTTTGAATGAGGACGGAGGAGAAATCGAATGGATGAGGAAGGTTGAGTGGAGAAGAGGGACAATAGGTGGGAAGGGATAAAAGCTGCGAGTTATTGTGTTGAATTATTGATTTATTTAGTTTTATGTATTATATTACATTTTATTTTATTTGAGTTATGGGAAATGTATCGGATACTTTATAAACCTGTAAAGGTAATAAATATACATACTACTACTGGGTCCTGAGCTTTGTGCTGCTGTTTTACTTGTTGATTTTTGTGTTGGAGGCACATCAAGACAAGCTGACATTTCGTCGAATTTTTGCTTGGAGTGACTCGAACGTTGCTCTCTCATGGATTAAATCCTCGCCCCATCGGTGGCAAACATTCGTATCGAGTCGCGTGAGTCAGATTCAGGAAATCATTGCTCCTGAGCGTTGGTTTCACGTCAAATCAAAAGACAACCCCGTAGACTGTGCGTCTCGTGGATTGTTGGTACAACTACAATCGAATTGGAGTACAGGGGAAGATTGGAAACTCAATCTGAGTCATAGAGATTGACACGAGAGCTCGGCTGAACAACAAACACAAACCCTTTTGACTGTATCAACGGATCTTCATCCGTTCGATTACCTGTTGAAAAGGTACGATGAAAACAATTCAGCGGATTGTGGCCTATACTCGACTTCGCGGATCGTTTGTTGAACAAGAACTTTCCGATGCTCTTGTAGTTTTGGTTCAACCCGTTCAAAATGAGTGTTTCGCGGATGTTAAGAAGCGCATAAAAACAAAAAGGACATCCAGTTGACTTTTAAACGTATCGCTCCTTTTTTGGATTCCTCTTGCTGTCTCAGGGTGGGCGGTAGGTTATCGCGTTTGGCATTAACCGTACGACCAGATGCATCCGTTGTTACTGTCAAGAAATAATAGACTTACGGAATTGATAATTTACTACTTCCATCGTGAACATTTGCAAACGTTGCATTTTTTAATACTGCAACAATTTTGGATTTTATCGTCTCGTCGTGCGATTCGTTGGCGCCTTTCGAATGCATTCGTTGACCAAAGGCAAGTACTCCACCAATGGGAGACTTACCACTTCCTTGCGTTTCACAGTTAAAGCCGTTTCTCACGTTGCTGTCCACTTAGAGCTCGTTTCAAATTTGTCGTCCGAAGCGTTTATCCCCACTCTTACAATTAGAAGTGTTGTTGCCCGCCGATTGCGGTACCAATTTTACAGGCGCGAACAAAATTCTTCTCCAGACACATAGTCGATAAGATGGCATTTTAATCCCCCGGCCTCGCCAAACTTTGGTGGAATTTGGGAGGCAGGTGTGAAATCCGTTTTCTTTTTGCTATAAGGTCAGTTTCGAAAATAAATGAAAAAATAGGTTAGTTAAACGCATTTGTCATACTACTGTCAAATGAGACAGATAATAGAGTTGACCAAACGAATTAAATTATTTCTAAAATTATTTTTGTAACCTAGCAACCAATTATATTGAACAGCGTTGTTATCCATTTACATGACTTCCGCATTGTCAAAGTGACAGTATGTTGGCGACACTGCAAATTATTCCTTGTAGTAATTTCTGTGTTTTTTGGTACCTCGTACTAATCATTTAAATTTCAAAAATTGACACTGAAAAAAGCAGAAGGATGTGTGGAAAAAAAACGGAAGAGAATTCTTTTAGAAGAGAGAAGTTGTAAACTATTGGCTGGAACGAAAAAAATTAATTTAGCGACAGCTGATACTGTGATCATATTCGACTCGGATTGGAACCCGCAAAACGACTTTCAAGCTCAAGCCAGAACCCACAGAATCGGACAGATGAATCAAGTGAACATCTACAGATTGGTCCGTGCGAGGTCGCTAGAGGAGGAAATCGTAGAACGTGCTGGACCATTTGGTCATCCAGAGGATGGACACCAGCGGGTGTACCGTCCTGGACAAGAAGGGATTCTTCAAATAACAACCCTTTCAACAAGGAGGCCGGCTATTCTCAAGTTTTGGGCTTAGCAGTTGTTCAAGGATGAGGACGACAAGGACGAGGAGCCCAATGCAGAGTAAATTATCTCAGCCCAATGAGGGTTTTAATCTTTTTTCCAGTTACTTAACCTTACATTTACAGATACATTTGTAACTAAACTGGTGACACACAAGTACAGTTTCTCCAAAAGTTTTTTTTATTGACACTGCCAATGCGGAAGTCATAAAAATGGATAGTACCTAACGCTGAGCTTCTGGTTGAATTATCTAAAGCAAATCGCACGACACTGAAAAATAGCCAATAGAAAAACAGAATTCGGTGTCGTTTCTATAACACTATAGAGATTTCCTGAACATTTTTTGCACCTAACATGAAATTTTTTCAGCCAATCAAAATAATTAATTTATTAAAAATCTCAAATTACAAAATTAATATTAACTTAAACAGTAACTAATTAGAGGAGTTACAACACACAATTATTGTTGTGAGTAATCATATAAAATTTGATAGTGATGAAGTTTCATTACAAGAACTGCTTCCAAATGGTTTTGTTTGCTGCCTCATTGAATTAATGATGGTTTGGTGATGCTCCATGGACGGGTAGAATGTGCACTGCTATGTTCAGTAATTTTAATAAGCTGCTGTTCTCCGACTCCTTGCTTCTTTGCGGATTCAGCCATCAATAAATCTGGTTTCTTTCCACAGGTGTGTTTTTAAACCATCTTTTAGATTGTTGGTAAGCATAATATCCAGAAATTTTATTCTCATGCATTTCCAAAACGTAATTAGCTCTCGTGTTCCACTCGGGCTAATTAATTATTTATTGTAACACTCTCGTTTATATCGTTCAACTGAGCGAACAATAAATCGGTCGATCTATAATAAATTGATTTACTCTGGTTTACCTTAATCAAATTCTGATTTCAAGATGATGATTTGAGGAGAGAAAAAGAAAGTTTTGCGCATTTTCTGATCCTCATTGTTATCGACAACATCCCCTTTTCTGTGGGGAGCGAGTTGTGGGACATCCCGTATAGGCACCTAACAATATTAAAATAATATCAGATTAGTGTTGAGCCCGTGTGGGAACTGCACTTGACGCGAAGCCGCGCAAGGCCATATAGGTGTCAATTTGCATACCACAATAAATTCGTCTTGCGGAGCACTAAACACGTGTGCGTGCCTTTTAATCGTTTCCATTAGTGGTAATTATATAGAGACATTCCACAGCTCTGGGTCGTGTCATATTAATATTCCGAATAGACCGATTCCGGAGAACAAAGGTGACAGGATCATGAGAACGTCCACTTGAATTGGTATTACATCACGTAACACGTGGTTGGAATAAGCCGGTGCAGACTGCTCGGTGCCTCCGCCGCTTCGGATTGATCACCGATAGACCGCAACGCCGACATTCATTTCCTCTTTTTCTACGGGTTCGTGTGGTTTTCCTACATATTTGCTACACACACTCGCGATATCGCTTTCAGAGCAGAAAGGCATGCATGTCTTGCAGGTGTGTGCAGGGATTTCACGCGGACGACCTTTCATTTTGCCCACCAGTTGTTAAGAGCAGAATATAGTTTTAGTTGTCAAAAGCAGTAACAAATTGTACGCCTAAACTCCAGAATAACAGTTGTTGAAATTTGAACTCAGCACAAAAATAGTAAATAGATTGTTTTATTAGGAACAATAGTGTTTTTTTTTTCTATGAACCGAAAATCTTAACTGACTTAACTGACCACCAGCAGCGCATAAAGTAATTTCAAGGTTACGACTTTGCCTGCCAGAGCAGAGAAATGGCCATTTGTCATTACCTATTGACGAACACAATGTCACGTTTCCTGACATTTGAAGAAAAAACTTCTTTGTTCCGTGGCCACCAACTTAATGACTTTGGAAATGGATTTTGACTGAGAACCTTACATAATTCGATGTCATTTCAATAACATTAACACGGTTTTGTAAGAAAAACTTCTTGAAAAGGAACAGTCGAGGAAATAAACAGTTGGGGCACACTAGCGATTTCAGTGAGATGTTGTTATGTGGCCCTCGTCGCCAACTACTGCACCGACAACTGGCAGTACATCATTCGCAGCGTGCCCCCCGGGGGGCTGGTCCTGGACGTCTCTCAACCTCAACCGATCAAGATACAGTTTTACAGTTAGCATCAATAAGCGGGTAACTAAAATACCTATAAAGAGTTTTTCTACATGTAGCTGTTTGTAGTCAGTATCTGACTGCTGAGGACGACCTGAATACCTTCCTAAGCGCCAAGCCAAGGATGATCCAGAACGGTCAGACGCTGTATAATCTGGACATCGACAATGCGAAGTATAGCCCGGAGACTCCGGTCAACGTGCATGTGAATAATAACCAGCAGAACCAGCAGTTTTTACTCCAAAGGATGATTGCCAAACAATTATAATGTTCATTTTCTCCGAAGAAATATTAGTACTTCTATTTTTATTTGCTGAAACTTCGCGGCGCCTCCACCGCTGGTGGTCCACACCCCACCTATGGCCCCACATGGTTCACGTGCCACTTTGGTTGAGAATTATGTGACGAGTTGGAGTGAATTTCCTTCATTCCATGACATTACTTTAATGACCGATCGACAGTTGTGTTGGCATCCACAAACGACGATTGTTCACGCATCAGTCAAGAAGTCCTAAAGGAGACTTACTTCAGTTATGATGATAATATTGTTGTTTCTATTTAACTCTTTAAGCGTTAGTGGATTACCGCCACATAAACTTCAATTAAATATAAAATATATCGTCTTGCTCATACGCAATCTGAATGCATCGAAATCATTAGTCAATGGCACTCGACTGCGAAGTTTTGACGGGTCGTGCTTACAGTACTCGAATTTTGATTCCGCGCATAAACTTGACTTATTCAGACACTATTCTGGTATTCACTTTCCAAAGGACACAGCTCCCTGTCATTTCGGCGTTCGCAATGACAATAAATAAGTCACAGGGTCCAATATTTTAGAGAGTTTTTTTACTTTATTCGTAACTTAGTCCACTAATAAATTTCGTTAGTTGACTTTAGTTTGTACTTGAATAATTTCTTAATCTATATATTAATATTGAATTGAATTCCATTTTAAATCAGCTCTCACTACCCGATTAGACAAAAAAATATGAGCAAAAAGACACTCTTTAAAAACAAATTAATAAAAATTTATAAAACAACGCCACGAAAAATTGCCATCAAAAACCGTCAAAAACTAAATAAAATAAATAAAAATAATTTTGCTGAATACCAATGATAAACTTCTCAAATTGCTGGGTGGCGGCTTCAAGGCTCCAGGAGGCACAATTTCCGAACTTCATTCATCACCGTTTTCGACTATCAACTCGACTTGGACGAATTACTGGCTTTAATTTTGGATGGAGGGGTATCATCAACACGTTCACCAATCGCATGTCTACGGCTGATTTGTAAATGAATGAATGAATCGCATACAAACTCATTTGTGTTTCTTTTGTCACTCTCAAAAATGATGACACTTCTTTTTACTTGATCATTTTATCATGGTCAAATTTTGACCACTGTATTATCTAATGGGCTAGTATACTGTGTATGAAAATCGGTGAATAACCTGCTCCACATTATTCTATAGGATAAATGGTAATGATATTGTTCGAGACCAAGAAATTTTCTAATATAGTTTCTACAAAATTAATCACAGAAAAACTCGCTGAAATTCGAAGTTAGCGCTATAATGGGGACCAATGATAATCGAGCAGCTGACCATCTGGCAACGCTGCTAAATTGAGGGTTTAACGCATGACTGTGTTTACGTTATATTTAGACCGTCATTTTCTGCCCATCGCAGCAGTACATCACAGACTTTGGGAAAACCGATTTCCCATGGCCAGATATTACCCATTTCGATCTCGTCTCGTAATCCTTTGGGGCGGTTAAGAATATTTTATTTGGGGCACTTACTGATGTCACTTGAGAACGGCTGGACTGATTTGGATATTATTTTTTTACATATTCGTAATAATCCAAGTAAGGTTTTTACCAAAAGAAAAATTGTAAGTTTCCCGGAAAATTTGATAATTCGAAAAAAATTACATGGATAATTGTTGAGAATTGTCAATTATTTTTGAAGTTTGTCATTTTTATAACAACTGAGGGAACAATTTATTATTTAACAGAACGTTTACAGCAAATGTTCAAATTGTCGACCATTGGCAGTAAGACAATCGTTTGCCCGTCTGTCAATATTGGCCTGTACTCGTTCAAGTATTTGTTTGGTTAGAGTTTCAGTGGCTCCAAAAATTCTTGCGAGAAGGTCTTCGCGACTCTCACGTGGTGTTACGTAAACCAACTATTTAAAATGACCGCAAAGTAAAAATCTAAACGATTAAGGTCGGGCGAACGCGTTGGGTCATCTCGCCTAATTCATCGCTGAGGATGGTGCCCATCCAGTTGAATTCACATATCCCTTAATAGAAGTCTTAGAGGCACTTCATCCCACAAAGTCAGTGTCACTTTTTTTTAAGTAAAACTTCTTTACGGACACCTGACTTGGGAGTAAGCTGGTGAATGCGTGACGAGAGCGTTACGAAAAGTGTGATCGGGCGAAGCGAACGGAAGTTTTCCTTAATGCACGATTTTACAATAACTAATTCATAGAAAAAATGTTAACGGGATTCGAACTCGCGTCTTCTAGGTTGTAAATTCGCGCTTCTCTCCATACACCCATTTGCGAGTGTCAGTTTTGTATGCAATTGCGCTAGTTATCTTAATCGCTACACATGATTGCCGACTTTTCGCTGACGACAAACTGAAACATGCATTATCCAATACTGCAGACGGTATTAATTCAGGATTCTCTAGCTCCATTTATAAACTTACATAAATTAAGAGCACTTTCACAATGGCGAACTGAAGTTTTACTGAAGTGTGGTCTAAAGCACACTCGTATTTTTTTAAATAAATCTGAAAAATTAGTTACTATGCACACAATCCCATTATTGCATAAAAATATCCATTGTTATGTTTCAATGTTGCCGAATTGATTTTTGCATAAATCTCGATAATTTAAAAAGAGTTTAAATACGTTTATGTTAAAGACCAAAGGTATTGCGTCAATTAATTATTGATCTACATTTTGTATCGCATTGTGTGGGAAAGGTTAAATGTTGATTATCCAAATAAATGGATAGGACGTAGTGGACCTGTGCCGTGGCCGCCTCGCTCCCCAGATTTAAATCTGTGCGATTTTTTTGTGTGGGGCCATATGAAACAATTAGTCTATGCTATTCCTGTTGGCACAGGTATTGTGCTTGCGAGTGTAAAAAGCTGACCAAACAATTCTCGAAATATCTGGTGTTTCAATGTTAATCACGGTAAGACCTTTTTTATTTTCATTTCTACATCCAGCAAAAAAATAACTTAGATTAAACGTTATTTGTGAACTTCATTTTGTGTTTTAAGTCATAGCTTTTAAACCAATCTCAGCGGTTAGTCTGGTTCACAAGTCCCTTTTTCTGAAATTCGAGTTAAGAGACATCAAAAATTATTATTGAGGTGTCATTCGATTCGTAATTGCACCAAGAATTTTTTAGTTGAAAATCAATATCCGCAAATAAAAATTACAAAAGTGATAAACAATTAAGTAAACCAAAAAAGGTGGTTACGTTTTTTGCAAATATTTCAAAAACTTGTAAAATTAGGGCTGATGATGGGAGGATGATGTTCCAATTGTAATTTTACATTTGTTAAAGTTTGTGGAGTTCGACTTGAATATATTTAAACTATTTGAGATATTCGAAATTTGAAAAATAAATCTCAAAAAGCAGGAAATTTCATAAAAAAAGTCCTACCTTCCAGAATTGTCCCGGCAATATTTATAATTTTAATTTAGCGGCGAAAAAAGGCAAAAACGCGCGGCTCAGCTCCCGACGACATAAATAAAACAATGAAAGAATTTTTTTTCTGTTATCTCTACTTATGTGTTTTGTTATTGCTGTTTTTTTGTTATTGTTTAAAAAATTAAACAAATGCATTGTTCATGATTTTCATTTTTTTTTAAATCTAGTTCGTAATGGAAATAATCGTTTCTTAAAAAAAAATTATTGGTTCTTTTTTTGCGAAATGTTAAAATCAAGAAATCGTTTTTTTTTAATCATTATTTATATTGCTCTTCTATATTATGGAAGATGTTTTTTTACTTTTTATCTGTTTATTTAAATAAAAATGTTATAAACAAATGAATTTTTCGGTTTTATTTTTTTCTTAATTCTTTGAAAAATACTGAAAACAACCATCCATCGTTTGTTATGAAAAAAAAAAAATGTTTTCTATTTTTTATTTAATTTTTTAGATTTTCTCATAGACATGCATGCAAATAAGAAAATAATGAGTTTTTAATTAACGTCAGAGTCCTGAACCTTTAATAATTTAAACTTGTCGTATAATTTAAGACCTAAGTAATGAATATCAAAAATTTCAAAAAACGATCACATTGATACGTCATAAATAATAATAGGCAAACAGTTAATAAATAAGCTTGAGTTTGAGCTTAAAGCTCAATCAAACGGAAAATAAAAAAGACTTGAAGAGTTTACGTCGCTTTATTAATAGATAATAAGATATTTAAGTTGATAAGTCGTAAATAATTTTTTTTGTTTCAGATTTAATAAAAATAAAATAATAAACAAACAGTTAATAAATAATAGAGTTTGAGCTTTGCCTTAAAGCTCAATTTGTTCATTGATTAACGGAGAATAAAAAAGATTTAAGTGTTCTTGTCGTATCGTCAATAGTTTATAAATTATTTTAAAAACAATGATGAAAAAAGTGTACGAAAATCTAAAAAATTAAATAAAAATAGTTTTTTTTTTCATAACAAACGATGCATGGTTGTATTCTATATTTTTCAAAGATATAAGAAAAAATATTACCGAAAAATTCATTTGTTTATAACATTATTTTTTAAATAAACCAATAAAAAAGTAAAAAAAACTTCCATAATATAGAAGAGCAATATAAATAATGATTTAAAAAAAAGGTTACTTTATTATAATATTTAGCAACAAAAAAAATTGTTAATTAACAAAGGCGTTTTTTACTAATAATTTTTTTTTAAGAAACGTTATCATTATTTCCATTACGGATTAGATTTTAAAAAAATTAGGTAAAATCTTTTTATAATAATACCAAATTTTTTTTAAATTCCTTAATATTAATATTTACTCGGTAATTTTTTTTTTTTTTTTGTTCAGGTGTCATATTCCTACATGGCTGCAACTTCAAATTTGGAAATATTCACCTGTTAGCTAACATACAAGTGGGTATGTATGTAGGTACCTCATTTATAAGTGAATATAAATTTCCAAATGCTCCCGATAAATTGGGTTGTTTGGTGACACATCCGATTCAAGGAAATCCCACATTTTACATAATTTATACAATTAGTATTAAAATATTTACAAAGTGGCGATGGTCCACACAAACAACTTGAAAGAGTTTAATTACCTCAAAACCAATCACAAAGAATTTAAACGCTGTTGACGCAAACATTTCATTCTGGATCCGGTTCGAGAGAGCTTCTAACAGCTAAAATAACAGCGTTATTTTAGAAGAAAATCTAACTAAATACATCTAATATTGCTTTTGAGTCTTTGATTTCAGGTTATGTTTTTTTTATACGAAATGTTTATAAATTAATGTCTCCGTCAATTTTTTTATCTATACATCCTGAAAAATAAGAGTCAATAGTTGTTTACCTAATGAAAAATTAGGAAAGACCAATACTAAACGATATTTTATCTAATTGAAACCTTTTAATTTGAATGAGGTTATTTTCTTGGAAAGCTCAGATAATAACAAATCACACGTCCCCCACACCAACTTAATAATATTTTAATTTCTTCTTTGAAATACATCGAACTCGTTAACCTATCATTTAAAATGTCACAAAAGTACTTAAAAAAAAAGGTAAAAGAAACTTATCTTTTGCACGTTACGAGATAATTAGTTCTAAAAACCTGCTGACCATCCGGGTTCGAAGCCCGTCTACACTGAAGACTGAAGAACATTAAAAAAAATACGAGTGTGCTTTAGACCACACGACTGAAGTAAACCTTCAGTTCGCCATTGTGAAAGTGCTCTTAATTTATGTAAGTTTATAAATGGAGCTAGAGAATGCTGAATTAATACCGTCTGCAGTATTGGATAATGCATATTTCAGTTTGTCGTCAGCGAATAGTCGGCAATCATGTGTAGCGATTAAGATAAGTAGCGCAATTGCATACTAAACTAACAAACGAAAATAGGTGTATTGAGAGAAGTGCGGATCCACAACCTATAAAACGCGGGTTCGAATCCCGTTAAAGTAAAAAAAACTATGAATTAATTATTGTAAAATCGTGCATTAAAGAAAACTTCCGTTCGCTTCGCCCGATCACACTTTTCGTAACGCTCTCGTCACGCATTCACTGGCGTACTCTCCAAGTTAAGTGTCCGTAAAGAAGTTTTACTTCAATAATAACAAAAAATAAAACTAACATAGTGGTAACACGAATATTGCAGCCCTACCGACTTTTTCCGTTCCGATAGTTTTTACTCAACCTTTAATAATAACGGTTTACAAGATAAGAACGGATTACATAATGTGGCTATCGGTTCGGATATATCGAACTTTATCAGGGCGAAACACGATTTCCGAAGGCTGACCACACATGTCTGATAGAACATGGGAAGCCTTGCTAAGGTATTTGTCAAAAAAAATATTTCGTCTCGGGCAGAAAACAAAAATATTTAAATTCCTTGTGGATTAATTAACTACTTTTTTCACAAAATTAATTAACTGATCTTTAATAAAATGTGCAAAAAGTGTATGTATGCAATTGGTCCTCCAGATTACCAATTTTGTGAACTGCATTTTTCTGATAAAAATAATTTTTAATTTGGTCCAATTCCATGCTGCGCTGCCCTCTAGCGGGCAATAGATAAACTTCCGATCTCGCACTGCAGGAACCTAAATAAATAAAGAATGGCGCTTCCATAAAAACTTTCCATTTCGGAAACAAGGGGACCTTCTTTCGACCTTTACTACACCTTGTAGGTCAAATTTTCAGACATAAGTTTCGTGCCGGCTGGTTGAGAATCAGAAAAAGATTTCTGTTCCAGTGTGTAAGAATTATGTAAGTACATTTCCTTTTATTTTCATTCACATAATTCGGAACAATATAGGGGTTTTCTTTCGTTTTTAACCGCTTTTAGAACGAAGGTCATTGTTTTCCGGTGATTAGGTTATTTTGAACACATATTTTTTAACGAGTTTTATCTTATATTCGTAGGTGCTAAGCACAGAAATGTTCAATTGTTCAGTTTGATAGGAACACTTTGCGGCATTACATTAATTTACTGTGTCCTGTCATGTGTGTAACAGTAAATTTGACAGCCACAGCCCCCTCATGTGTGAAGATCTTTACGGCGACACCGTATATATGCCCGTGTTTCTTTTGCAACAATTTTCATCAACAATTTAATACTAATAGTAAATTAATTACTTTAAGTATACCTATTAATAAAACTTAAAGCATATATAACCTCATTTTTTGTTTTTTCGCTTAACGTAGGGTACATCGTGCAATATAGTATAACCATATATGTATTATAATCGATATTTTATTTCACATTATTGGTCAAACTTTAGAATTGCACAACATTACATTACAGTGTCAGAATATCATTAATATTGAAGCTGACGCTTCCCCAAAACCCTAAAACACCAGAAGTGAGAAATTATAAAGGCACTTATTGTTAGTTATTTTTAATTGGCATATTTTACATGGATGTATAAAAAATTGGAAATTTTATCCTCTCAAACATGTGACTCAAAAGTCTTGAAAGAAATAAATAAGTGAATCATTGACACCTTGTCAGACGTTGAATAGTTTTTTTTTTGGTTAGGGTAGACGTTTGATTGATACGACAGTCTGATTTTTTGACGATTAGTTTGACGTATGCATTTGATTTAGAAATTAGATAAGATTAGATTGATAAGATAATATAAATTTTACAAAGAAATTACAAGACGAGTACCGTCGAGAGCAGAAAATGCTGGAAAAGAGTTGTATTTGTGGACATTGATGTCACTTTTGGCAGTTCATTAAGAATAATTTTATCAGCTTAAAATTTATAATTATCTGAAGAAATTGAGACAGCTATATCTGTCTTTTCTTTTGGAAAAATAATTTATCCGCTTCTGTGTCGAGTATCTTCAAGACGGGTTTTCCATTTTTGTGCTTTGATTATGTGGTATATCTGTTATGTATATCTGTATATTCATCTGTTTATATATAATTTTTTTTTATATATGTTGGGACTCTGTGTATGAACCGATTTCAATGATTCTTTTTGCGTTGGGTTCAATATTATAGCTCGAAGGTGGTACCACTTTAATTGAATTGATTTTGGACCTAAGACTTCGAAAATATACCAGGGAACTCCTCCAGATCAAATAAGAAATGTATACTGATTGAGGTATTGTTAGTTTTATGACAATCCCAGAACAAAGTAGGTACTTAACTCTGGTCAAGGACGTGCCGGGCTGGCGATGACATCATAAATATGCTGAATTGATTTATTGTGTGTGAATTGTATAATTTTTACATATTATGAAGAATAAGGATAATTTGATTAGTATACAGAGTGAACATAAAGTTCCGCACAAATTTCATAATTTAGTTATGTAATGTTCTTGCCAAAAATGCTTCATCTTCTCACATAAAAATTTTGTTGATGACGTCATCTGTTTTTGAACTATGACACCGTCATCAATTTTTTTTAAATGGCAAGCCCCAAATTTTTTTTGGGTTTTAAATACACTTTTTAATTCTCTATTCAACAAGCGTAAAAAATTGCCACTTCTTTTTATGGCACCGACTTCAAAATTATAATACAATTAATAATTAGATAATAAACAATAATTTCTGAATTTCATTAAACGGAACAACAAATAATTACATTAAGTGGAACAACAAATAACTCTCAAATTGAACATTTTTATTTTTTACTTTTTAGTTAATTTATTACTTTGGCTTTTTGAAGTCGGTTTCTTTTTTTTTAAAGTTAATTATTTTACAATTTTAAGTGATTAAACAAAAATTAAATACTATAAAATCTATATAAAAACTAAAATTAAATGTCATAAAATCTATGCAATACAAAATGGTTGTTGCTTTTTATTCTATGAGGTCATGATCAATTTTTTTAAATGACAACCACATTTTTTTTTGTTTTGGTAGACTTTTTTCCTCCCTAAATGGTGACCTAAAAAATTGATACGTTCACGTAGTTAACCTTATTATCATAATTTTTATTCCTAATTATCTGTAAGATACCTTTATAATTTTTCTATTCCTTTTCACTTTGTTCCATTTTAATTGTTTATTATTCCGTAACCCTTTTTTTAAGTTAATTTTTTTCTTCTTTTTTTCTCCGTTCCCTTTCTTTATCAACTCTTAATTCTTCTTTATTTTGAATTGCTTTTAAAATATAGGGAAAAAAAAATTCATTCATCATACTCCTAAAAATGAAGCAACTTTGTCATTTTTTTATGAATAATCAAATGCTGATATGGGGTTTGTAATACCGTCTTACCCTGAAATAAGCTGTCCTTTATCGGTTTTTCACAACCGCATATTCAAATAATCAAAACTAAACCCGTGAAGTTCAATAATCGGCTGACCTCTCGGCCACAAACAACAGATGCAACCCAAAACATTGTTGAGTGGACCCTTTTTCGCTTGTGGGGCGTAGTATTTATTGAATAAGGAAATTATAATAAACATAAAATAACAATATTTTACCTGACCTGAGGATGATACCTCCCTGTAAAATAGGAAAAAAAATTTCATTCTTTATACTCCTAAAAATGAAGCAACTTTGGCATTTTTTTATGAATAAACAAATGCTGATATGGGGTTTGTAATACCGTCTTACCCTGAAATAAGATGTCCTTTACCGATTTTTCACAACCGCATATTCAAATAATCAAAACTAAACCCGTGAAATTCAATAAAAGTCAAGTCCGCTGCAATCAAAACTATCTTGGCGTGTGCAATTAAACCGGGGGGCGATGATCCTCTGTGTGGAGACAAGTCGTTACAGATTTCATTCCTATTCATTAGTTATTAATTGCGTTATGTAATGTTTTTAAGCAAATCGCTCGGACAGGTCAATTTTTTTATGCCACCTGCTATGCAATTAAAAAAAACATTTTCAATTTCTTGCCAAATAATTTCATTTCTATAAATTATTTCAATTAATAAATCATCTTGATCGCCGAAATATACAACGAAAAAACAAACATTTTTTCGACAAATTGCTAATTGTCTTTGAATCTGAAAATTTACATAACCAGTTTACAATATAATTAAGATATTTATTTTAATTTACTTGTCCTTTGTTTATTTGTATTTGCTTGGTCTCATCGTTTATACAGATACAAGCTACTTTTTTTTATAAATACTGCAAAGTATTTTTACTTATAACTGGTCTTGGGTCGGTCCGTATTTTGAGAGTTTCCGAATATCGGTATTCCGGAAGCTGGAAAGCATCATAAAGAAAACCTGCTGTGTTTGTGGGCTTTGTCTTCGCCGCACAATTTTATGATTTTATGGCTGAATGGTATGAATGGGTTCTATCTTATACCTGACCGTTCCCCTGACTGCATCCTGACTGCTGTAAAATGCGACATCTTTCGCTCCAAGGCCACACTAAATTTAAAATTTTCTACCCAAGTTCCTACCCAATTATACAGCTTTCTGTATTATTCAAGCTTACTTCAGAAATAATTTTCCCGACAAACATTATTGAATTTTATAGACGAACAACAATGCTAAGGCACGTGAGTTTTTTTCTAACGAAAGTTTAATTCTTGCTACAGGGTAACGTCTATCTGAAATTTACGAATTGTGCGTTGTTTTTCAGGAATAAAATTCCAAAGACATTTATTTATACTCCTGAAAATGAAGCAACTTTGTCATTTTTTTATGAATAAACAAATGCTAATATCGGCTTTGTAATACCGTCTTACCCTAAATTAAGATGTCCTTTATCGATTTTTCATAACCGCATAGTCAAATAATCAAAAATAAACACGTAAAATTCAATGAAATGGTGACATGTTTCCCGTGCATTTGGTATAGGCTCTATCGCTGGTAAATGACAACCTTAAGGAACTTCAAAAACGCATTCCAGCCTAAATTAAAATAAAATTGCATTTTTCTTTACTTTTGTGTTGTTTCGCGAGCTGCTGTCTAAAAGAGATTTATTGAAATTTGGACAGGACAACATCTCTTCGAGTCAGCTAGTTGTTTTATAATTATGAAGCTACATTTAGATAAAACTAGATTATTTTTTGCTTTCAAGTTGGCGTAATGTCATTTGTGTATAAATTTTATTGTTGCCAACTGAAATTTGTATTCCTGATCACTCTTCATAGTGTCTAAAAACAGGATGTGCTGCAAAACAAAATACTTCTGAAGCATCTGTCTTAAAACCTTCACAATATAGTTATTATGTTGACAGAAAGTGTCAAGCCACTTCTCATTTTCAAATTCACTTAAAACAACGCCTCAGTGCGGCAGGAAACTTGACATGGCAAACTCACTGGTAGTATTGAAGATCGCAATAACCCACCTTCTCACACAACTAATGTTTACACATTATTTCGTATCTCCAAGTAAGCATATTTCAACTTTCTTTCTTGTTTCAGCGTGCATTTTCACGCATACTAAAGATGCCCATCAAAAGCATTAACGCCCGTCAAATCTTCGACTCCCGCGGTAACCCGACCGTCGAAGTCGATCTGCACACAGATCTTGGCCTATTCCGTGCCGCAGTGCCATCCGGTGCCAGCACTGGTAAGTTCAATTGTTTCTCTTTTATTAACGTGACTAACATAATTGTTTAGGTATCTACGAGGCTCTCGAACTCAGGGACAACGACAAAGCCAACTACCATGGCAAATCTGTTCAAAAGGCTATCGACAACGTCAACAAACTCATCGCTCCGGAACTCCTCAAATCAAACCTGGAAGTGACCCAACAGACTGAAATCGACGAGCTCATGTTGAAACTCGACGGAACTGAAAACAAATCCAAATTGGGGGCCAACGCTATTTTGGGAGTGTCTCTAGCCGTCGCCAAAGCTGGAGCCGCCAAGAAAAACGTTCCTTTGTACAGACATCTGGCAGATCTCGCCGGAAATAAAGACATCATTCTTCCAGTCCCAGCCTTCAATGTCATCAATGGAGGATCGCACGCTGGAAACAAGTTGGCCATGCAAGAGTTCATGATCTTGCCCACGGGTGCCTCTTCTTTCACCGAGTCTATGAAAATGGGTACTGAAGTGTACCATCATTTGAAGAATGTCATCAAGGCTAAGTTTGGTTTGGACGCTACTGCCGTAGGTGACGAAGGTGGTTTTGCTCCTAACATTCCTTCTGGAGAAGAAGCTTTGAGCTTGATCGTTGCCGCTATTGAGAAGGCAGGCTACACTGGCTGTATCGAAATCGGTATGGACGTCGCAGCTTCCGAGTTCCATAAGGACGGACAGTACGATTTGGACTTTAAGAACCCCCAGTCGGACAAGAGCAAATGGATTTCTGGACAGAAGCTGTTGGAGACCTACAAAGGCTTCATCAAGCAGTTCCCAATTGTCTCTATTGAAGATCCCTTCGACCAAGACGATTGGACTTCATGGAATGCCATCACCACAAGCACCGACATCCAAATCGTTGGTGATGACTTGACAGTCACCAACCCCAAGCGTATCGCAACCGCCGTGGAAAAGAAAGCCTGCAACTGTTTGTTGTTGAAGGTGAACCAAATTGGTTCGGTCACTGAATCGATCAAAGCACATCTTTTGGCCAAAGCCAATGGTTGGGGAACCATGGTTTCACACCGATCCGGCGAAACTGAAGACACATTTATCGCCGACCTGGTCGTGGGACTCTCAACTGGACAAATCAAGACTGGAGCGCCATGCAGATCAGAGAGATTGGCAAAATACAACCAAATCTTGCGCATCGAAGAAGAGTTGGGCGCTTGCGCGAAATATGCCGGAAAAACGTTCCGTAAGCCCCAGTAATTTTCTAATTTATTGGGTAGTTTTCTGGCCTACGCCTAATGGGCTGAAGCTAGATTCCATTTTATAAAGTTCCAACAACACTGGCCAAAATACCAGCCCAATGTACATGTCATGGTAGATATGTTGTAGTGTACCATATTTCAAACCTACGCGGAAAGTATTGTTAATTTGAGTTCTGTAGTTTATTTATGAAATTCGTGTGTTCACTTGTCTTACTGTAGGAACTCTGTGTTTGTGCAAGATTACACTTTTAGTTGCGAAATTCTAGTTGGAATATTTTTCAGGTAGATTTGAAAGTGTTTACCATTTGTAACTGTACTCAGTGTAAAAGCGTACAATAAATTGTTTAATGAACTTGTACTTATTATGTTGCTCACTCATCTCCATGAACCTTTTTGACTACTGAAAGGCTCTTGAAGACGCAGTTCCATTAAACTTGTGGAGGGCGCCTGCACCAAGAGCTGGAGTTACCCCTCTGAAGTTTTATGGCTTCTGGAGTCTTGCTCAATTTAAAAAGTTTGGCGTAGTTCATTCTCAGTGTTGCCAATGATAATCTTGAAATTCCGTTAAACTCGCTGTCAGTTTCCATCAAAATATTTTTCCTCTTCTCCGTTATTCACTCGGTAACACTGTTTGCTCTCTGATTGGTGAACTACTTGTAGATTCGACAATGGCCTCGCGCAGGCAGCCGAAATGTTGGGTTCTGTGTGATAGTTTAGAGACTCTTGGGTGGGTCGCTGTATACTTGAATCTAGTCGAAATTTCATCTTGTTTAGTTCTTTTATTTCAAACCCTCATTTTTTATACATTATAGAATAAAGTATTAATAAATATAATATATTTTACAATGCATATAGATTCATTCACCGATTTGAAATCTACAAATGGGGTTGTACTCAAGGTCTTATGCTGATTCACGCTATAGTGCTAAAATTTAAGATTTCTAATATTTTCTTTGGTAATTTTCAAGAGTTCCAAAAATTTCAGGTAGTTATTCCAACTTCTTGCAAATGTCAAGCATTAATCCTTTTTCAAAATTCCAATATCGTAAAGAGCGCCGGCCGGAAAAGATTTTGAAAATTACAGTCATCGATTTAAGGCTAAACAGGAGATCAAGTGTGCGACAAAGACAACCCTATCGGAAAAGTATTTACGCATTTATATGGAAATGATTGAATAAATTGATTAAACAAAAACGTATTTAGAATCCATTTCTAAGTAGAATTTGCGCCACCATTCCATTTTTCTACAAAAAAAATTGTTTCAAAAAAATTTTCAAAAAAAATTATGTAAACGAAAAAAAATCAAAAATCTGCCAGCCAGCGACGCTTCTACATGATCCACAGATTACAAAACCGTTTAAATTTTTAAAATTGGTCTGATAGATTCGTCCGAAACAGGATTTTTGACTTTCCTTTGACAATTTTTGCCGCCGCGGGACACGTGCGAGTGCAATGAGTCATCGATCCGTTCCGTGTAAGGACAGAGCTATAAAACTGGAAAATATAATTTCGATTTTGTAGAATTTACGAAATGGGGGGGGCTATCATATTATATGCAAGTATCTAAGTATTCTTGGCGGTTGTGCGCACCACAAAGCAGGAATCTTGTACCGCCAAAGTTAATAATTAATGCATTGTAGAAAGATGGTAATTTTTTAAATGAAGCTAAACCATTTTTGGAAAAGATTTTAATGCTGTTGAAATGCAGTATCCACATGATTATAATATATAACCTAGGGTAGCACAGTCCATCAGGTTCAAAAATAGAGACAACACCTGATTTATTTGTTAAAATAATTAATAGAAGTAACTCCATATTCAATGCGAAATGTAAAAAATAGCAAACTTCAGGAAAAAGATTGTCCTAAATAGGATTAACCACAACGGGGTAATCCTAAAAACACAAGTTAATTGTCGTAAATCGTACGTAAAAGGTACAAATAATGTTACCAATAGTAGATTATACATTACAAGTGGCAGAACTGCTAGTGAGATTTTTCAATCATGAGTGCGATAACACGAGTGATACACATCTCCCGGGCTTACAATAGCATTTCGGTCACGTGTGATATTCAACAATTAATTGTATTTTTCCAACAACAAAGAATCTTGAAATGATATTTGTCCAATCTTTGCAATTTAGGTGTTTTTTTACGTTGGTTTTGAGTGACTAAAATATGCAACTTTTGCACAAAAAAACAACGGGGAAGCCTAAAAAATTCATTGTAGTAAATTACACGTAAAAGGTACAAAATAGTGATACCAAAATATTTATCTTCCGACAACACACGAAAATGCACCAGATAATATAAATATTATAAAAAACGGGGAATCCTAAAAATACGAGTAAATTTTAGTAAATTATACGTAAAAGGTACAAAATAGTGTTACCAAAACATTTTTTTTCCAACAACAGGAAAAATAGAATGCACCAGATAATATAAAAAACAACGGGGAAGCCTAAAAATACAGGCTAATTGTAATAAATTTGGTAGAAAAGTGACAAGTGATGTTACCAAAAAAGGAGTCTTAAAAAAAAAGTTGCAATTTTGGAAACATTAATGTCCGCCAAAAGTTTTGATCTGGATATGTGCAATCTATTTTCATGTCTTTAAGAGTCCACACAATAAAATCGCACAATGAAACTCCTTGCCTGTGACGTGGCGTTGTCCTTGGATCTGGTAGTAGTAGTCATGGCCTCGTTTTAAATGACCATTTTTGTCAAGATAATTTTTAGTAAATGTATTTATGGCCTCTGAAATGGTTTTATCCCTATAGTCCAGGCAATGGGTACAAAAAAGGGGGTTTTGATCGCAAAAGGTCGGACAGAAATGAAATTTGGTGGGCTGATAGACATAGGTCTCCTGATAATACACCTGAGCTTGCGACCTCGGGGGCTTGCCGCTCGAGAAGTGGGGGGATAAAAACTCTGCACCGCGACGCTTTTCGGAAAATAGCGCCGTTGTTGTAAGTGCTATCGAAAAAAAGTTTAAATAAAATATTTGTATTCATTTTTTGTTTGCGACCAACAGTTTCGTTTTACGGGGCGCCAAATTTGGGGGCTGATTTGCAAATTCCAACAAAATCAAATTTTCAGCGCGGATTACAACGAAGGTCGACTTCAAATAATTCTGCAATTTTTTTTTCTAAAAGAGTAATGCTTTCCGAGTTTGTGGATGTTTACCATCTCACCAAATTTCATTTCTGTCTAAACTTTTGCGAATAAAACGCCCTTTTTGTACCCATTGCCTGGACTATAGACTTTTTAGAAGAAGCAATTTTTAAAGTTTGGAAATTTGGGTATGAACTCCCAACAGGCACCCAAACAAAAATCCGAAGAGTTCTCACTACCCCGGGGGAATTCGTCAGTCAACCATTTTGTAGATTTTTTTCAAGTCTAGCTCGGCGCCTTACATATTTCATATTTATTTCTTTGTAGTACATACTACCTAAGTGTCTCAAAACCAATACAGTATTCTTTAAAGTTCATATATTTCATAATATAAGTGTTCTATTTAAAATAAATGTAAAAAGTTTTGATATCAAATTTATTGAACATCACGAAGCCCTTTCCTTTAACCGGACATCTCCCATAAACGGTCAAAAAAATGAGGACCGTGAGTGTCCGCTTATGAGAGCTTTTACTGTATATCTAAGTCGAACTCCACAAACTTTAATAACTGTAAAATTACTAATTTAGTAATTTTACAGTTATTAAAGTTTGTGGAGTTCGATTTAGATATATTTAAATTTTAATTTAAATTTACTCCACCTGGATTTAAGAACATTCTTCTGGTTTATTTTTTTTTGTTGTTTTAGATTTAATAAATAATAGACAAAAAGTTAGTAAATAATACTTAGAGCTTCAGTTTAAAGCTCAATTTGTTCATTGATTCACATATAATAAAAAACATTTAAGTGTTCTTGTCGTATCGCCAATAGTTTTTTAAGAACAATGATGAAAAAAGTGCACGAAAATCAAAAAAATTAAATAAAAAATAGAAAACAATCTTTTTCATAACAAACGATGTATGGTTGTTTTCAGTATTTTTGAAAGAATTAAGAAAGATATATCCGAATAATTCATTTGTTTATAACAATTTTTTTAAACAAACAAATAAAAAGTAAAACAAAATTATTCCGTAATATAGAAGAGCAAGATAAATAATGATTAAAAAAAACGGTTTCTTAATTTTAAATTTAATAACAAAATGCATTTGTTTATAATTGTAAAAAAACATTTTTTTAATTTTTCCAACGGATATCTTTTCTAAAGCCAAGAAGGAACAGCTCCAAGAAGGAAACAAAATTTATGATTTTAGTTTAACAATCATCAGGGTTTGTATGTTAACTGAACAATTGCCGTAATTAACAAATGCATTGTTAATAGAAAAACTGAGGTAATTTTTTTTTACCGACGGATTATTGTTTATTGATATGTCCAGATAATATCTAAATTATTTTATTCCTTAATTTTAATATTTACTGAGTTAATAGTAGTTTATTATACGAGTTCCTGTGTAAATTGGACGCTTTATGCCACATTTTTTTACACCAACATTTAAGTAGTTTAAGTAATAATAATTGAGGTTGTCATTGAAAAAAACCAATGATGACGTCATTGTGCAAAAATAGATGACATCATAAGTAAAATCTGTATGTCGTAAAGTGGCTAATTAAAAAATAAAATTGACCTGTCCGAGAGTTTTGCTTAAAAACATTAAATAACGCAATTATAAATTTTGTTCGTTACTTTATCACCACACTGTATTTATCTTAGTTACGATAATCAAGAACTAGGGTGTTAGGAAGAATAATTTACCTGCAGAATGATCATTTTAATGTTCTTTAAACCAAGGTCATCAAAATAAAAGTGCTTGCAAAAATTCAGTTTTCTCTAATTGGAAATCCTCTATCGCCTACCGGAAGCAGTCGGGCCAAATACCAGCTTATGCTTAGGCGCGGGGAAAAGGATCAGCGCGCGGCGGCTGGATCAAAGGCAAACTTAAAAATCCTGTTTCGATAAGTTTGCAATTGTTAGATTTAAAAACAAAAAACGTGTAAATTCATAAAAAAAATCGCTCTTTCGTCGCTGTGTGCCACTTTTTTGATTTCTTTATTGTAAGTATTCAAATTTTTTTTCTTTAATATACATTTGAGAAAACAACTTACTCGGACGCGCAAATTGTACGAAAAATGTAAGTACAAATCAATGTTCAAATAAAAAAAATAGTGTACCGTTTTCTCAAAAAAGCGTTAGAACTTTTGGACTTTTTGCAACGACATCTTACGGATCAGAAACACACTAAACCACCGTCCGGTTTAGCCTTAAATGAGCGTGAATCGTTTTAAGTGAGAAGTTGGACAACTGTAGCTAAATATATCTTAGCCCCTCCCCTGAGGTTGGGTGAGCAAGTTGTGTAGGGAACTTACAATGCTTATTAAGGCTGCGTTTTTGTCTAAAATGGCGGGAGATTAATACCCAAATCACACTTTTATACAAATTTAAAAATTTAAACATTTTAAACGAAAATTGATTTATCAGACACGTTGTAAATATTTATTGTGAGACACCTTTTCAACCGTTATATCCAAAATTGAGCCAAATTACTAAAATATATATATATATATATATATATATATATATATATATATATATATATATATATATAAAAGTTGCAAAAATCTTGGATCAGCTTTGGCGATAATTTTATACAAGTTCGATGGAGTATGAAATTATAAAGTGAATCCCAAATTGTAAGGAGGAAATAAGCTTTGGTTTTGACAAAATAGCCAAAATAAAACAGTACTTGACAGCTCCGACATCTTGCTTATTTTAGTTGAGCCTGTTGGTCACCATTTTATGCGGTGGCGCTGTACGCCTTTAGTTCTGGTGACAATACAATAAACAGTACTCAATATTGTGATACTCTCAAAATAGCCGTCGCCACAAGATGGCGGATGATGTATTTTTAGTCAACCACATTAATATGAGTATCAAATGAAAGGGCTTGAAGAGTAGAAAACGAATTCAATATGGCCGCCGCTCCAAGATGTGTCAAATGAAAGGGCTTGAAGAGTAGAAGCGATAAAATTAATGACATCACACTAAATTCAATATGGCCGCCGCTCTAAAATGGCGGATTACATTTTCTTTTAAACCCCCTTAATATGGGTATCAAGTGAAAGGGCTTGAAGAGTAGTAAACGAATTCAATATTATTACATTTTCTTTTGAACCCTTTTAATATGGGTGTCAAATGAAAGAGGTTAAAGAGTAGAAAACGATACAGCTAGTCACATCACACTAAATTCAATATGACCGCCGCTCCAAGATGGCGGATTACATTTTCTTTTTAACCCCCTTAATATGGGTGTCAAATGAAAGGGCTTGAAGAGTATAATACGATAAAATTAATGACATCACCCTAAATTTAATATGGCCGCCGCTCTAAAATGGCGGATTACATTTTCCTTTAAAACCCCTCAATATGGGTATTAAATGAAAGCGATTGAAGAGTAGAAAACGATAAAGTTAGTGACATCACACTAAGTTCAATATGGCCACGGAAAAATTCTAAAAAATCGAAAAAAACAGTAAAAAATATTTTTAAAAACAAGTTTTTATTTAATGCTCTGCAAAGAAGAAAATAAACTTTGAAATAAATCAAACCAAAGCAAACCCATAATTTTGTTACATCATACAATTGCATGTGACATAAAAGCTTGTCGCGAGATTTTCGTGAGTAAATTTCTTTTATAGATAAATACAATTTCTACTGTCTTTCAAGATAATATAAATTCTCGCGACAATAAGCTTTTACCTCTGTATATCATAATTATGGAATTGTATGATGTAACAAAATTATGGGTTTGCTTTGGTTCGATTTATTTCAAAGTTTATTTACGTCTTTTCAGAGCATTTAAATAAAAGCTTGTTTTAAAAAATATTTTTTTACTATATATATTTTTTTGCCCCCTCCCAAATGGGCTCCGATGGTAGCTACACCCCCCTCTCCCAAGAGGGCCCCGATGGTAGCTACTGAAAAAGCTTTATTTTAATTTAGGAAAAGTGCTTAATTTGTAGATAGAATAATATACAGGGCGTTTCAATGGAAATGAGCCACCGTCAATAACTTTTAAGGAAAAGAGATTTTTAGGCACGCTTGGTGCAACCCCATATCTCTGATAGGAGCAACCCCTGATTTTAAATAGGGGTTGAGTAACATGATAAGGTCTTTTAATTGCCTTTTCAACTACATAATATATTTTTTAATTACATGGTCTATAAGTTAGTAATTAAAAAAAAAATACTTGCGAAACTCCTTATCCCACGGTGTAAGATTTTTGTACGGGGTGAGCGCGTAACTCGACACGAACCCGAAAAATGCAATATATAAGTGCGGGGATATTTTAGACCGGGAGGAGATAGTCCAAGCAAATTAAACGAAAAAACGACGAATAGAAGAAATAATTTATAAACTTTTAAAATATTGGTTATGAACTCCCAACAGGGGCCGAAATAAAGATCCGAAGAGTTCCTATCTCCCCGGGGGGAGCCTCATCCCCTTTTGCCCAAAAAAAGCGCCCCCCAGAAGGTTTTCCCCATTTTTCTCCTAAACGGTAACTCCAGGCACAATTCTTTTTCAATATTTATTTGTGTCGAATAGACTTTACGGAGTGTTAAACGGCTCTTCGAAAATAAACAAAAATATTTGTTCAACATATTATAACGTCCACATAATTCAAATTTAAGTTACTTATATTTATGTGTAGTGTGTTAATTAAAGAACAATGCCACGTTTTCGTGGACGAGGAGAAAATATTGGCGACATACACGGAATTTACAATAAGTCTACACCCGTTATTGGTTAAATAGAACGACAGAAGATCAATTATTGACCTACAATGCAAATTTAAGAGACCGGGTTGCAAACACAGGTGCAAATGAAAGTCAAGAGCAACGCAATGAACGACTTTGAGCTAATGTTTTGAAACAAAGATAAGGGCGTCATTTTTTTGTACTTAAAACGTGACCTAGATGGTTCTTAGCTACAGTTGGACTCGCTGTTGTCGAGATCCAGATTTTCTTTTAATTTTCTGACCGATTTTGATGAATTTTTTCTGTACTTATGGTGTCACCTGGTGGTTCTTAGCTACAGTTGGATCCGGTAGGTGGCGCTGTCAGATATAGTTTTTTGTCCTTTATTTTTTTTCCCCAAAACTCCGGACTGGTACTCGAACCCAGAACCCTTCGATTAGATATCGAGAGCTCTTACCCAGTTAAGCCATCCGAGCTTATACAAATTTACTTTCGCTTTATCTATATCTATTGAGTCACACCGTACGGTAGTATTTTTAAATTTAAATGCTGTAAAGCGGGAAAATATGGATACATGCATATTATATACATATGTATCTTTATTATTATATAAAAATTAATCGCCGTTCGTATGTCACGCTAATACTCAAAAACGGCTTTACCGATTTAATTTAAAAAAATTTTGTTTTGTTCATCACAATACAGGGATGGTTTAAAACTATTTTTCACATGGACATGGGGGCCCAGGGGGTCTCCTTGGGTTGGACCGATTTTTCGGCTCCACCGATTTTTATGATTATTTTTGTATATTTGGTAGGTATAGCTCGTAAACTATTTTTCACATGGACATGGGGGCCCAGGGGGGCCCCTTGGGCTGGACCGAGTTTTATGATATTTGATTTGTTGGATTTGTTTCCGCCCCGAATAGCAGAATAACTATTAAAACATAGATATGGGAGCCGAGGGGCGCCATCTTGGGTTTCAACCTTAAAGTTTAGCTGAAAAATCAAAAATAGGTAATTTTGTAATCGCTACTTCATATTACTTTTAATTGATGGCGTTAGTTGTGGAACTATCAGACGATATACAAAACTGTCATTTCTTCTGGAATGGCTACTTCGGATCACTTTTAAAAGATGGCGTTCGTGATGAACCTATCAGACGATATACAAAACTGTAATTTCTTCTTGAATCGCTACTTCGGATTACTTTTAATAGAACGCGATAGTAGGTGATACGAAGTTCACCGGGTCAGTTCATCAGGTCATATATTATGATGTGGGGGAAAATGTGGAAAACACATTCAAGCCTAAATTTATATAGTAAAAATAAAATGGTGTTCGTTGGTGAGCGCATCACTTGAGAACAGGTGGACCGATCTGGATATATTTTTTTAGTATTCGTAATAGTTCAAATAAGGTTTTTCGGGAAATACAATTTGGAAAAGCTTCCCGGGAAATTGTTTGTGCTTTTTTTTCTGTGATTTTTGTATGAACTCGGCACCATAACTCAGGATTCGAACGATTTAATTGTGTTCGTTATGATCCTGGAAAAGTTTTCAACAGTAATAGCACGAGAGGTCAAAATATTGACCAATGAGATGTTTCAATTTCAAAATAAACATCCAATCGGACAATTATTTTAGTGGCAATTTTTTGACAAGCTTTATTCCTGCGACAATTTTTTTGTAACTACTTGCCATTACAATTTACAAGTAAAATTGTCGAGCCAAATAAGACTCGAGGTCTAAATATTGCCGCCAATTTTTGCTCTTCAGATTGATTCGTCTTTGTTGCTTGAGAAAATAATGACTCGTGCAAGCACTATAGTCATTATTTTCGTCGCAACAGAAACTCGTATCTCAATCGCAAAAATTATTGTGGGCAATATTTTGACCTCTCGTGCTATTACTACTACTAACTGATAGAAAAAAGTTTTTTTTTGGATGGCTCCCCTTTCCGAAAATGTGAAAAAATCACACCCAATGTAACATTGAGCGTGCAAATGCGAAAACCACACAGCACACGACTGAAATAGTTATTTATTATACCAGTTCCTGTGTAAATTGGGTCATTTCGGGCACGAGGGCTTTTTTAAGCCTCGAGTTCCCGAAATCACCCAAATTTACACAGGAAAGAGTGTAATACAACGTTTTATAGTTCGACATAACCGCGCAAGGCTTTAAATTGCTAAAATCCATAAAAATTGTGTGACGTTTATCTGACATTTTCTTATTGCCTGACAGGAGAGTGTTTACACAAGCGAAAAATTGAAAATTCTGACAGTGTCGAACTATAAACAAGTTTCCGTAAAAACATACATAAACAAAGCATCCGATACGACAAATTGCATTTCAATCAAAAATAATCTCATGTCGTCGCCTTGATAACGAGTAAGCCCGATGGCTACCGAAGTGTGAGGACGATTAGGGAATTGAATAATTAAATAATTTTGAGTTCGGTCGCCATCTAGTGGCCAATTTAAATCCATAGTTCTCGAAATGGTAGTTGTGGCGTAGGGACGCCCCCTTAAGACATTTATACTTCTGGATGGACGTTTGGGTGCAGTGTCTGAAAAGTGTGAAATAGAGGACGAATGAAGCTGTGCAAAATACAATAATTATTCTTTTATCGCATAATTTTTCTTGTCGAAAAATTGGTTAACTGACTTCAACAAATCAGTCGAGAAGCGGAAGATTTACTGTTTAATCAAATGTATGAAACGGCTAATAATGAATAACGTGCCATTATTGATAATATACTTCAAGAGGTTTTTCAACACAATACTGGTAGTAATGTCTTCTGTTTCGTACATATGATGGTCTCCGTTTCTACATTAGCCAACAATTCAATCAGGGGCATCTTATACCGCACAATGAACAAATGTTTGCGCAAAACATCGTATATAAAGAAATTATTCCGTCTTAATTTTTTTTTAATTTTTCAGACAAGACAAATTAAAAATTTTTATATGTAATATGGTAACCAGTCTTTATTCAACACTATTTACGTAAGTATTAACTTTTTTATACCACTCGAATTTCGAGTGACGGGCGATCACTAGTACAAAGTATTTGATAAGCGCATATTATTATTTGATAGATGAAATGTTTCTATCAATAACATAAAAATTACGTCGTTTTCAGACTTGTAAAGGTCTTGTAAAATTTAGAAAAAAAGTAGATCCAAAGTTAATAATTTCTGAGTTAAGAACTTCATAACTGATACAAATATGACAAAAACATGGCGGATATTCATTAAAAAATAATGTCGATGACGGCATTGAGACAAAAAGTGTGGGTAACACAAAAAATTACAAAAATTGCTTCAGTTTTATTGAATTTATTCCTTATTTTTGGTGCCCACTGTATATAGGTAATAAGAATAAAAATTATTATACAGGTTGTCCGAAACATAAAATTTATACCCCCCCCCCCAACAAATCCAATTCCAAAAGTTTCAGAATTTATTACATTTTTTCCAATTAAACCTTTTTAATTATCAAAATGTGCGGTTCACAAAGTAACAGTTAAGGACGCGCTGACAAAGTGGTGGAGGGTGCATATTGATTTAGCATGGACAACCTTTGTCTCCGCCCTGAATAGCGAAATAACTATTAACACCTGAACATGGGGGCCCGGGGGGCACTCTTGGCTTTCATGGGGGCTCAGGGCCCCCTTTGGGCTGAACCGATTTTTATGATCTTTAATTTGTTGGATTTGTCTCCGCCCCGAACAGCAAAATAACTATTAAAACATGGACATGGGGTCTAGCGGGCCCCCTTGGGTTTATAACTCAAGAACGGCTTTTATGATCTTTGATTTGTTGAATTTGTCTTCGCCCCGAATAGCATAATTACTTCTTAAAACATGGACATGGGGGCTCAGGAGCCCCCTGGGCCCCTGTGTTAATGATTCTGAGGCGGTACAAATTTCACCGTGTCAGCTAATTAATGTACACATAATAAATCTATTACAATGGTTGATTAATAACCCCTATAATAATAATGATTATTAAAAAACTTTTACGGCAATTCGAATAGCAGAAAAGTATTGAAACCAATACAAATGTTGATTTTATATGACAATTAAAGTTACTGGAATCTAGTAACTTTAATGAAAATTGTCGGGTGCACCACCTATCTGAAAAGTCTTGAAGTTCTTTTTTTTCTTCTTTTTTACCTAGTGCCGATTGAATTCAAATTTTGTTGGTAATTATAAAAAAGTATGGAGACGGCAATTTGATATTTTCAATCCATTTCATAACTAAAAATTTTAAATTTTCATTTATTTCAATATTTTTTTTGCATATTAAACAAGCGAATTAAGCCACCAAAATTGGCTTTTGCCTTGAGCCATCCTTTTTGTTTCAAATAAAAGCAAAAAGGAGTGCAAATCATATCTATCTTTTAAGATTTGTACAAACGCCCAAAGCTTGTTCAGATTTGTTTTCAACTGTGTATCCCCACCACTTTGCCAGCGCGTCTTTAAGAGTACATTTTATGTAAATTTGGAAACTAAAAAATTCATCTTTTTTCTTGTAGAAATAAATAAATAAAACAAGGTCTGAATAGAGAATTCAAAATGCTTTAAAATGATGTATTACACGACCCCCCATGCCATTTGAATTTTTTAAAGAGCTGGCTCCTCTAAAATTGTAAGATATAAGACTTGAAAATTGGGTACAATTTGGTCTCCTTTGATAGCAAAATTGACCTGTTCGAACGTTTTCTTCTGAGTGAGTCTTTCGAAAGTGGAATTTTTGGGGTACAAATTTTAATTGGGACACCGTATATTATGATACAAGCGCTGACTTTCCGAATACGGCTATGATCCGAGCGAAAGTGAGTGTTGCTGGAACCGGTTCTGCAGTTAAAGCTTTAAAACCTTCGCCCGTCTTGGGTTCTTGGCGGGGCGGTAAACCTGCCGGAGATCGCCGGAGCAGACCCATGGGAATCCGGAGTCCGGCCCTTCAAGCTCATGGCAGTCGGAAAACTAAGTCCAGCTAGCGCTTTGGGGCGTGTGCTAGCTGGTCCCACAAAAGCCCCTAGAGTCATCTCCGTCTCGCAGTTACGAAGAGGAAACGACAGTCTGTTGCTCGGAGCTAGCTGTTCTATGACCGTCGACACCGGAGCGACCGTCTCGATCGGAAGACCAGATATCTTCAAACCGCTGGGAGATGTCTAATGGGGTCGTCCCCCTCAATTGAATTTGACCCATTCAACTGTAGCATCTCATAGACTATGTAACATGAAGACCTAAAACGAGTATGTAACTAAAGATAACAGAGGGTATCAAAAATCGCAATTTCGGCTAGCAATTTTAAACGCTGTACATTACCGCCTCTTGTGACGTCATTTCGGGGGAGCATTCTCATTGGTTCATGCGCTTCTCATTAGTCGGCACGTCTAGTAACTTGATTTTTGTCTGGTGAATTTTGTCCCTTGTTGACGTCACAAAAAGGCGCGCGTTTCAAATAAGACAAATGTTTCGGATTTCTTTTTACCTAGTAAATTAATGCGTGATTTCGTATAAATAAAAAAATAGGGGTATAATATTTTTTCGTCCAGTTTCTAGAAAAGCTGCTTTTGAAAATTGTGGGACGACCCCATTGGCAGAGAGCGACCTGGTGTTAAAAACAGCAACGGGAGAAGCAGCACGAGTATTCGGGGAAGTTGAGGCAAGGCTCGAGTTGGGAAGGTTCGAGCTCGTTCACAAGGTTATTATTTCTGATATAGTGGACGATTTATTTGGACGGATTCGTACTGGACATCAAGAATCGCATGCTGCTAGTTGGGAATGAAGAAATCTCCCTGCATTCTGCGATCCCATCCGCCGACGAAGTGAAAGTGATAGTCTCCGAAAGAGGATCAAGGACGTAGTGTACCGGATGCAACGCCATCCCCGAGCCAAAATGAAGGTGGTTCACCTGGATCGTTTGACAAACTACTCCTGGACAAATCAACAGGATTGAAGTCGATTATTGAAGACGACGGCGCGACGGCACCCGAAGCGAATGATGTCATCTGTCTGGAAACAATTATTGGAATGACCACATATTTTATGGTAACGGCATTGATCTAGAACAGTCCACAGACCGTGAGAACGTCTGGGAATGATTGTTCACATACGATGCTCTCATCAGCCGAGAAGGTTCTGTCGCGCTGATGTCATACTATACGACGCTCGCACAAAGAGGATGATGTCATTCTTCAAGAATATTATCATTATTTCCGGAATAGAAGGAATCGAGAACACCAGTAGTGGTATAAGAAGGAAACGAACGACGAAACGTTACAGTGTGTACTGGAAGCATAGTGATAAAGTCGGTCGGCGTATTATCGTGAACAAGTATATTTGTACATAGGAAAACGATAATATTGAATAAAAGTTAGTTGTGTTCACGAATTTCTTTAAATCCTCGAACCCGCCCGGCTCAGGCTACGTTGCAACATGATCGAGACTGATCGATAATAATTACAACTTGTGAATCGATTAAAGCAAGTTTTAAGTGTGAGAAGGTTTCTAAAGTTCCACATCAACTAAAATGTTCAAACACAAACAGGCCATGTTAAATGAGGCCAGGAGGCGATTTCTAAGAAATTACCTGATATACACTCAATTTATATGGTTTTCGCAACAAATGGATCACATTTTCACAAATAGAATTGGATGGCAATCCTACAAATTTTGGTAAAAAATCTTAGTATCTGGTACGAATAAACAAGCAAGTTTTACAAGACTGGCCATAAAATAGCAAGAGGTGGCGGCCACGTTTACGACATGACACAGAAACGGTAAAACAGTAAAATTTGAATGCTTTCTTATCTCAATTCAGCAGGTCCGAAAATATGAGTTTATTCTCAAAACTTCCCAGCGCGGCAGACTCCCATGTAAAGAGGTTTTTTCGGAGGTTTTCTTTTACAATTAACCGAATACTGGGCGATGTAATATCTTCCAAATCCTTCTACAATTTCCCGTCACTACCATCCTTGTATAAACCCAAGCTTGTCCTGTTACTACGACCCGCCCCACTTAGGGGTATGAAACATTCCATTTTTTGATTTTTTCCAGAACTACGAAGAAAACATTCTTATAACGAGTTCAAAAATAATTGGGTAATTTAAACTTCTGTATATAATATCTGAAATTGGATCGCAAACTTGATTAAAGGTACATTGAATCATCCGGTGTATGAGTAGAAAATAATTATGTTTCACTCGTCGATACAAGTGCGCTGTCAAGACAATTTCCAGTTTCACATGAGTCCGTGTATCTGGTACCTGAATTATTGAATGACAGCGCACGAGTTAGCATAAAATTTGGAGGTTAGGTTTGACAGCTGTCAAATTTAATACATAAGGGGAAAAGTTTATATAAGCCGTTTTTTTATTAAAAAACCACCACCTGTTGATTTATGTTGGTTAAACAAAAAAAAAACTAATTTAAATTTCACGCGAGATAGTTGCACGGAATTATATTTATAAAGATGGAAGCTCAATACCGTGTAAAGAAAGCGTGCCAAATTGCAAATGCGCATCTGTATCGTCGCGCACGCGCGTGACGAACTTTGATGCCCGGCAATTTGAACTGTGTGATTTAAATTGATGAGGAAGACTAGAGAGCAAAGAAAAATAGACAAGAAAGTAGAATTAACTTTATTGATTTTTAAACAAGATAAGTTTGGAATAAACTTTCCTTACATAATCGCCCTGTACAACTTCTGTTTGTTTTTTTGCAACGTGAAAAAAGCGCAGTTTGCAATATGATCTAACAATTAAAGAAATCAACTTATACATGTGACTTTGCACGCCAGGGACCCCATCAAAAACATGGTCTCTTAATGTTAAAAAATATTTGTTTGTCCCATTTAATGTGACAGTCATATTATGTATAAATCTTTCAAGGAAATTTTTCTCTGCAGGCATTTGATTTTTAGTTTGCAATAAAACAAACCGAATGGCAGACTCTAATGTTCTGCAAATTTGTACAACATCTGGGGACGGCCGTTGTAACCCTCCTCTGTTTTTGCGGTTTATCAACATATACCCAACGTCATCTACAGAGGTTTGTATACATTCCAATGCCATTGTACATTCAATACACACAACCTTTGTTTTAATGGATTTCACTACAAATCCGGCAATGTAGACAACCACATTTTCACTTAAAAGTGTTAGTGAGGGGAGCTGCGGTATAGCATAATCATGTTCGTTGTCCATGAGTGCATCAAAAGGAATGCCATATTTTTTTTGTAAACACACATCCTCAGCAGTGAAATCGGTGTGGACGATATGTTTGTCTGATGTAACGGCGAGAAGACTTGTTTTGTCAAGTATCGTGCAATTACCATTAATACTTTTTAAGTTATGGCACATCAACAACCG
This sequence comes from Diaperis boleti, assembly GCA_963583935.1. Taxonomy (NCBI): domain Eukaryota; kingdom Metazoa; phylum Arthropoda; class Insecta; order Coleoptera; family Tenebrionidae; genus Diaperis; species Diaperis boleti. The sequence goes on from OY757242.1 coordinate 16,061,224, forward strand.
TTTAAAGGTGTGGTAGAATTGGAAGGCTGTTGGATTATTATTAGAACCATTGCGGAATCTGAAAAGAAATGGTTTTTAGTGTAATGCAGGACAGTTGCATAGCATGCGTCTTTAAATAATGCACACCGTTGCAAGCACACGTGAAAATAGTAACAACATTCTCATACTAACCTAATGCTACAAAAAATAGTTCCAAGTGATCTTGGCTTAACTTGTAGGTTAGCAAGTATTTTAATACTGCATTATCTGTCTTGACATAATCGTCATAAATCTTCAGTAAAGATGACCCAGTGATGATAAATCCTTTAATAGGCGTTTTACTCCTGGTGAGGTACATAGATACACCTACATCATTATTTAATTGTTTTAAATAATTTAAATTGGCCACTAAGATTAGTCTCCAATAATTTTCATTTAACGGCTTCATTGGTGTCTTGCAACCTCTTCCAAACGGATTCATGGAATTACATAAATCAAACAGTTGGTCAGCTATTCTCAGGAATTTTATAGTAGCTGCAGCATGCTGGAAATCTGGGTGCTTGATGTCTACCATTAAAAATTCCAAGGCATCTGCAGTACTTTGACTCAATGTCTGGGCCGCCAGATTAACCTAGAACACAGCATTAATTGATATTTTTGCCTTCACTTGCAACATACCTTCATCTTCTGTTTTTGCCATTCTATATGCGCTTTCTTTAGTTTTGTTCCAAACCGCAAAAGCTCATTTTCTTGAATACTAAACAGTTTATTAATCAGTGTAAAATCAATTACATTCCCATCACCATCATATATTTTTTGTAAATTTGCCCAGTTGTTTCTCAATAGCTTTAGCATATGACAAGCGTCAAAAATAACATAAACCTGATAAGCCGCGGATGGATGTTTAAAATAATGTTTTAGATTATTGATGTCCTTCAAATCTGCACCCAATTGTTCAGCCATAGCAAAATTGGCTGCAAGACCATCACAAGTAATAGAAGTTACTCTTACTTTAACAGCCTCTAACATTTGTAAAGCCATAGTTACAATATTAGCTTTTTCCGCACCAGTCAAAGAGGTAATAAAAAAATAACCAATTGGCAACTTCCAATGGGAATTTAGTGAAACCACCATTAGCACCAATGCCTCTGTTGCACAGGTCAAACTGTCATTTACAACACCTGACCCACAATCAACATCTCCCCAAGTTTTCCCAGCAATGCAGTCAATTTGTTTTTTTATCGCCACTTCATCTATGACCAAACTACAAATGGTTACTTTGTTGTTATCTACGTCCTCCTTAACTTGTTTCTTTAAGGCATCAAAGGCTGACTGGGCAAATCCTGGTTCACAACTAATGTTGGACAACCAATTGCGTATGGTCGTAGGAGCAGGCAACGCCAAATTAAACGTTTGTCTTACATAATTGTAAGCCTTTGCAGAATAAAACTGCAAAGTCATCGCAAATTTTCTTAACTGCTCCGGATATTGTTGCCTTGTTATTGTTCCTTTTTGTGCATTTCTGACATGGCGTTTAATTAAGGCAAAAGGAATGTCATCACATAAATCACTGAGTACCTCCACAGCATTATCTGAAGTTAATTTTTTCTCCTGCAAATTTTTTAAAACGACACGCATTGAGGCAATCTTTTTAGACATTCTTCTGATCTTTTGCTTACTACATTTGAACTTTTTTCTTAACTTTTGTTTTGCTTCCACTTGCAACATCAACTTTTTTGACACTTTTCGTGGAGACAAACTAAAAAACATCATAAACCACAAAACCTCTAGTGACACTAACTTACCTGTAATTATGAAGCATCCTAACTAATTTCCTTCTTTTTTTGGGCGTCCCCCTTAAACCTTCACTATCTGAACTTGTAGTCAATCGTTTCACACCGACAGAACCTGCCCCTGAACTGACGGAACTAGAACTTTTAAATATACGACTAATTAGTTGCATCTTTTGGACATTCTCATGTACAATCGTTATTATTACAGAATTACAAAAGCAATTATCTGCAAAAAGCAATCAGCTAAGCAACCATCAATCATTATATTGGAACACATTCATAGCACATTACAGCACCCGTTGTATAGTCAATGTCCATGTTACGGTGTTTTTCTTTTGGTTTTTCTCTTTTGTCAATTCTATTTCACTATTTCTCAAAACTATCTCCTATTTCTATTACAGAGTGCTCTGTTTGACAAACAATTTCCTTTTTTAACGGAAGTTTTTCCTTATTTTTCAAATCAATTTTACATTATTACATCTTCAGCAACTTACAAGAGCTCATGGACATGTTCCAGTTTTAATGCCTCCATACAGCCCTTTTTAAACCCCATTGAAGAGCTGTTTAACCAATGGAAAAATAAAATAAAGAGAAATCAGCCCACGATTGAAGAACAACTATATGCAAAAATTCATGATGCTTCTGAAGATATAACTCAAGAACATTACCAAAATTATGTTCCACATATGGACACATTTGGGAGCTTGCCTCAACAGAAATGAAATTTTGAACTAAGTCCATTTTTTTATACATAAGTATTGTTACATAGTGTTAGTATTGTTGTTACCTTCTTGTTTTTCTGATAAATTGTGTCTTCAATTATTTGTGTTCTTGTATATTTTAATTTTAAAAAAGAAGAAAATCATTTACAATAACATTCACAAATAGTGCATTTCATTTCAGCATGACATAGATATGAAATCGTTTTGAGAAATAGTGTAATATAATTGACAAAACAGGAAAACCACAAGAAAAACACTGCAACCATAACCTTTTATCTGCTCTTTCATAATAATATTATATTATGATAATATAATGGGAATTGATATATTCACACATTGTCAGTGGCATACTTTTATCTTACCTTGACATAGCATCACTAGAAGTTGTTTTCACACTTAAAGACATAAGATCCATGTGACTAACTGTAGTTGGAAATTTAAATTTGTGTGATGGCCCTGGGAGAACTGTTGCAGGCTCAGACTGGTCTTCATCTTCTGTACTTCTCAATATCACGTCATCACTGGAAGTCTGTGCCATTGTACAATCCAGATTTCGAGCTGTTCCTCTAAAAACATAATAGTACTTTTCTTAGAATTTGGATCGAGTTAGTAAACAACATAACACAAACACTTTTATAGGTTTATTTACCTTGGGGCTATAGATTCTACTTCACTCTTTTTCAGCTTTAGGCAAGGTACAGCATCCTTCTTCACGTGCAATTTTCCTCTTACTTTGAATAAATCCTCAGGTCTAAAATGATCTGCACAAATTACATTGTACTCTGATACTTGCTCCGCGGGATTTCTTCCCAATGCTTCGAGCCAAGCAGCCCTTCTTTGTTTTGTTATTCTAAAACAATTATTCAATCATTGTGTAAACAATTATTCAATCATTGTGTAAACAATTATTCAATCATTGTGTAAACAATTATTCAATCATTGTGTAAACAATCATTAGGAGGGTTTTGTTTTTGTTAAAATGCGTTGAACATTTGGAAACTTACCCAAAAAATTGCACTTCTTTGTGAAGTCCTCTTTTATTGTTACAACACCACACCAAACACTTTGAATAAGGCATTGTCCTCGCAAACAATACAACAAACACGTGAACACAGAAACAAGTTCTCTAAACACCACTAAACAACGACTAAACACCCTTGAAAACAACACAGTGGTGAATTGGTGAATCATCTGCTCTGCTGCACCCTTTTGCACGCTTGGGATATACGGGGAAATACGCATGCGCCTCAATACAGAATGTAAGGAATGCGAGAGATGCCACGGGAATCTCAGACTTATTGATTGCTTCAATTTGGCACAAAAATTTCCGGTCAGATCCATCGTTTTGCGCTTCCATCTTTATAAATATAATTCCGTGGATAGTTGGTATTTGAGAATAGTTGTCAATGCGACTGCGTTTGTTGTCACGCATGTCAGTTGAAAAACAAGAAATCTGTTAAATTCAAAACTAAAAACTTCTTTAGTCAACTGTGTCGCAGAATTTGAAGAACTTTCCCCGTTTTTATCAAAGACGAGATTTGGAGAAAGCACCCGCGTGTTTTTGAGGTAATTTTGAGAAGCTCAAGTACAAGTCACAATCAATAGGTATATTTTAGATTTCGAGATCAACTGTACGCCAGATATACAAAATGTGGGTCCCTCATATCTGTTGTATGACATGGGTGATGTTTCTTATTGGATGGGCAATTTCAATGATTTCGTCAGAATATACAAAACATTCATCATATTACACTAAAACTATTTGTATCTAAGTTATTATAATATCAATTCTATCTAACCAAGTCTTCTTTCTAACGTTTTCAGGTAAAAGTTTCCATGTTACACACAAAAAATGGATTTTTGTTGACCAGTGATTATTAATCTGCAATTACCTTTTATGTTAATATGTTATATTCTGTTTGTTTTACATACTTTGTTCTAATTTGTCAAACATGATATCTTTCTATGTAGTTTTGCCCCTTGATCTTTACTCTTCATCTTTAGCTCTTTTGAATTATTAGGTCGTTTTAGGATCCGCTGCTTTTAAATAACAAATGGTAAGTACAATTTGGGATCTTCATGTTGGCGATAGCTCTCACGGAAACTAACTGCAAGCATGTGTTACAACCAAATATTAATCATATGTTAATAAACAAAACGATACAAATCTTAATACTACCGTACCGTATTATGTTGGAAAATGTCACAAATCGCGAACATAACCTCGTTTCATTTGTCACTAGAAAAAACACCCTAGCTGTGTTGCCGATGTGATTTTTCAGAATGAGTGCGACGTTGGTGGTTTTTTAATAAAAAAACGGACTTTAATATATTCAGTTATGGTACCACTTTATCGATTATGTATTTTACAAAATGTATACAAAATATTTTTACATATTAGCACAGGCAACTCAAATACAAACGTGTTTTGAGAGTTGTGTCACGCTATAACACTTTATGAGCAATTTAATTTTACAATAAATGTCATAATTCCGACAATTCAAAGAACTTCTTTATGGTTACAGATACTGATTTAGTACAAATCTGTTCAAAATCATGTTGTGCATTAATTGATTTGTTGTGATTTATGTTTATGGCTAATATCTAGGAGGCCGCCCTTTTCATAGTTCTTGTGACCTTGTGACCACGCGCACGCTCTCCTCACTGCTCTCCTGTTGTTTCTTTTAGTTCGAATTTGATACATAGTTTTGATGGTGAGAGCCAGAATTTTAATTTCCTTGTGAACTGCGTTTGTGATAATGTGTCCTAATCCGTGGTTTGAGTTGTCCTGTCGTCAATACCAGAAAGGTAAGTGTAGGGTAAAGCTGCAGTTTAACCACAACGAAGCGCCCAATTCAAAAAATGGGGTAAATATAATCGCTCTGTTAATTACGTTACGAAAATGAGAAGGTTTGTTATGAACAAATCTATCAAATTGAGATTATGCGGATTTTTGTACGTGAGTTTTTTTTTAACTAGTATGCTCTGTACGTTTTCACAATAACATAACCTCACAACCTCAATAATCGTGTGATAATTCGGAGACAGGCTTTACGTTTTGCCGTTGAATTTATTTTTGTCCTCGCTGATAGTGACCAACAAGTAGATGTACCATCGGGAGAACGGAATTTCGAACAGCAATTTTTGTCATTTAAAAAAAACAATGTAATCTAGACTTTATTGTCATAATTGTTATAATAATTAATGTTGACAGAAATTCAAAATAAACTGTCACCAATATGCCTTCAGTTTCACATTTTAATAAAGCAAGAATTGTAACTCGTACAAATTGTACTGTCCGAAATAGACTCCTCAAGTGTGACGCAGCGCTCACGTGATACTTGCGGTAGGTCGTGTATTGTGTTCCAAACAAACGAGTGTTCCATACAATTCCCCATCAGAAAAAATTTAAAGCAGTTTTATTCTTATATCAGAGGAAGTTTTCTTGAGGTAAGTGCATTTTATATTGCTCTGATGGTTTACATATCTATAGATAATTTAATTTCAATAATCTGACTTTATTTGAGTTAACTACATGTAAATGAATTAATTTGAGGTTATGTCTGTGACCAACGTGTTTACTGATTTTGTTTGTTTCAGACTCCCAAATCTTAAAAATGGTGATGTGTTTTGCACCTACGTGTAAACACTATAGCGAAAAGGAGCAATGTAAATTTTTTGCTTTTCCAAAGCAACCGACCACATTGAAGAAATGGCTAAAAACAATAAGGTAGGAATACAAATTTTGTTAATGTTTTAATACAATGTTCTGTAAATTTATACTGATTTCAGGCGAAAAGATAGAGAACCCAGCAAATATTCTAGAATATGTTCATGCCATTTTGTTGATGGGAAGAAAGAGAATGGTCCTACAATTTTTGACCACAATGTAGGAAAACAATTTTCCAAATCTTCTGGAGTAGCCCCACAGATGAAACTGTAAGTTATGAATGGTGTTCATGTTCACTACATAAATGAAAAATTTATAGGAAGTACATGCCCTATGTTGACCAACCTTCAACATCTAGTGGGATTTGCACGCAGGAGAGTCAAGATTTTGATCTGCAGCAACCTTCAACATCCCAACATGCTGCAAGTGAATGGGATGAGGAAGAGGAACTTCAGGGGGAGTTTGCTGCAGATATGACAGAGGACGTGGCTGAAATAAGGTCAGAGAGCTCAGACAAAAAAACTGACTCTGCACTGTCAGGAGCAATGTTGGAGGCAGAAAACTACTTCCTGAAACAGGAAATTGAATCTTTGACAAATGAAATCAAACATTTGTCTGTTTCATTTTCTGTAAAACATATTGCCGGGAATGACCAGCTGACAAAAGTATATACTGGTCTTCCAACATTTGATATTTTCAACGCACTTGTGTCCTTATTTGAAAATATCGACTTAAAGTATTTTAAGGGATGGCAGGTAGTGCGGATTTCAAAAGAAGACCAAATTTTATTAACTTTAATGAAATTGAAGTTAAATTTATTAAATGATGATTTGGGCTTTCGCTTTAATGTAAGCCGAGAAACGGTAGCCAACATTTTTGTTACACTGGTATATGCTTTGCATGAAATATTGTTCGTGCAATTAATGAAGGACATACCTTCACGACAAAAAAATCAATGTTGCATGCCATCATCATTTTCCACCTTCACAAATTGTAAAATAATTATTGATTGCACTGAGGTAACTACAATTCAGCCAAAACGAATGAGTGCACAACGAGTCACTTATAGCTCATATAAACACCGGAATACATTGAAAGGCTTAATAGGTGTTGCACCAAATGGTGTTGTAACCTTCGCCAGCAAACTATATCCTGGGTCAGTTTCGGATAAGAAAATCACGAAGCACTGTGGGATTATGGATAAAATGGTAGCTGGTGATTTGATTTTAGCTGACAAAGGATTTTTGATAGCTGATATTTTACCTGAGGGAGTGTCACTAAACATTCCTCCCTTTTTAACAACACCGCAATTTACCTCTCAACAAGTTCGGAGAACATGGACCATCGCCAAAGCAAGGATACATGTGGAAAGGGCAATACGCAGAATTAAAACGTATGCAATATTAAGTTTAGTACCTGCTCCGTTAATACCACATTCATCTGTGATTTTCCAAGTATGTGCTGCTCTTACCAACCTGCATTTCCCACTGATAAAGGAAGTTGAGCAACTGTATGCTTATTAGTATTGTCTTTTTTTTTTGTAAATTGAATAAAATAAAATGCAGCACTTGAAATGTGTTTTAATTTTGAATAACAATTATAGGAAATATAAACAAAACAAGCAAAAAAAAAACATGAAAATTAAATAGCAGAATGAAAATAAACTTAAACAAAATAAACAATTAATAATTATAAAACGATTAAACATCAAAATGAGAAATAAATAAAACAAAATACAAATTACATACATTTCATAAACAATAAATAAATACAAATCATGCACCATGTGTAACTATATAAAAATTAATACTAAAACTCAAACATTCATTACTTTTCCTAACTTTTAATACACATTCCAACTTTTAAACAATTATATACCTAGTCAGAGTGGATGTCACAATTCATAGAAATTAAAATATAAATATCATACAAAAAGAAATTTAACAACAAACGTAATCCACAAGGAATAAAATGAAAGTTGAAATTGAGAAGAATAAACAAAAGGAGAAAAACAGAACACACTATTTACAATATTAGGGTAAAGGAAAGGGAAGCAGGGAACAAAGGTTATTCAAAGGTGACAGTGGTAACTATTTTAGGTATGTATTGCTCTATATAAAACTTTTTCAGCAAGGGCAAATTATTTTTTATCCAAAGGTTATTCTTCCCAATTTCCATCAAAATATTTTTTTCTGGCGTCCAAATCATCAAGTGACAAACCTCGCGCTTTGTTATGGCCAAATTGCCTTGAATTTGGCTGTAATATTCATGCTTTTCATTGACCCTTACTTCATTGTTTACCAAATACACAATATACGAATGATCCCTTTGCAAAGCATCCTCTATAGAAGAGTTTCGGAATCTGTAAGGGCACTTCACTTCTATTATGCCATTATCCCCAACTAGTCCGTCAGGGCTGGCACCCAAAAATCCACAGCTGTCTAACCATAGACCTGTAGGTGTGACTTTAAGGTTTGTCACATCTTCAAACTCCTTTATGGCCTGGACTTCATTAATGTTACCCCACTGTACAGCTTTTACATGCTCCAAATTGTAAAAACCTAAAAAAAAAATGTTGTAGTTGTAACTAATATTTATTTGGTTTTAATCAACAAAAGTGATTTTTCATTAAAGTAAAAAAAAATGTTAATATAAAATCTGACTTACCACTTAGCCTTCGAAAAAGGGAAGGGGGGTACTTATTTCTTGTACAAGCATTTAAGACTACCCCAAAATTGCTCGCAGTCAATCGGTTTTTCCTATAAGTTAACCACTTTTCATTCTTCCACTGACCCACAGTTTCTTGGGCAACTTTCAATATTTTTTCACTTGTTAATTCCATTTTTGTTTGGAACAACTCTTTTTTATGTTCAGACTCCAAATATTCATCTGAGAAAAGCCACTCTTCTATGTCCAAAACATCATCAAAAGTTGTGTCTTGTGACTCTGAACGTAGGAGCCAAGAAAATCCAACCACAGATCCACATTGATCTAACTTTCCAGCAAAATCTTGAATTTCTTGATTTGTTAAATCCCTGACAGTTGACCTGTGACTTTTTGCCACATAAATTTCATCAATTGTCTGAGGTTCTTCTTCTTTTTTTTTCCTTTGGCTCCACTGACATTCCACATCGGTGACAGATATATTTTGGTGGCCAAATATACAAAGAGAAGCCATATGGTGGCACAAGACTTGCCCTCTAGGACATGTACATGACACATCTTTAATATGTCCTTCACTATTTAAATTCACCTACCAAGCAGACAATAAATAATTAAGAATACAACTTGTAACAATTATTTCATACCTCGACACTATACACCCTATCTTTCATGCTAGCATGGACTTCTCCTTTCAAGCGCATAATCTCGGGAGAGAAAATAAAACTTTTTACGTGTCCAGATTCGACCGCATTTTCACCTCTCGCAATGAGCTTCATCTCATCCTTGAAAAATTCGGCTATGGCGCTGAATTTCAAGACATGTTTTGATTGAGCCATCACCTAACAATGCAAACAGTTAATTATTAGCTGAAATATCCAAAATAAAGCAATCTAATAATAAATATTCCACAAAGTGAACGTGTGTATCACAAACATAACCTCAAATTAGTTCATTTACATGTAGGTAACTTAAACAAAGTCCGATTATTTGAATTAAATTATCTCTAAATACGTAAACCGTCAGAGTAATATAAAATGTACTTACCTCAAGAAAACTTCCTCGGATATAAGAATAAAATGCTTTAAATTTTTTCTTATGGAGAATTGTTTGAAACGCGGTTTTGTTTGGAACTTGGTACGTGACCTTCCCCAACAAAATGGCGATCGTGACGACAGCACTTGCGCTGTCTATTCCGTGCTCGGCGTGGTACCAGTTATTCAGATAAGCAGTTTCAATTCCTCTTCAGAATACATATCGCCAACAAAATTTGAAGTTGTTATCTCACAAATTCATTCATTTACTGAGCAAAATATTACTGTGGGGAATCCGGAAATCCCGGCTGAAAAACAGCTATTGATTAGCCTTTGGTATTACATTGTATATCGGAAGCGAAAGTTTTAGGTAGAAATGAAAAATAGTGACCCGTGTAAGGTAGTGTGGGGGAAGTGTGATCATGTTTTTGAATAGTAATAATAAAATAATGGTAATCTTTATTTAGCACACACGGCTATATAAATTATACAATAAAATATATGTATTATCTATATCGGGTGTCCCAACTAAAATTTGTACCCCTCAAGAATTCTAAACTTTCATGATCTTACCCCTTTAGCCAGGGGAGTCACCCCCTTAAAAGATTTAAATAGCATGGGGGGTCGTGTGATACATCATTTTAAACCTTATTCAATTCTCTATCCAAACCTACGTCTATCGATTCCTTTCTACAAAAAAAGCATGAATTCGATATTTTCCAAATCTACATAAAATACTCGACTAAAATCTGTACCCCCCAACAATTCCAATTTCGAAAAACTCAGAAGAAAACGCTCGAACAGGTCAATTTTGTTATCAAGAAGGACCAAACTTTCCACTCTTAGATCTCACCCCTTTAGCCAGGGGAGCCACCCCCTTAAAAAAATTAAATGGCATGGGGGGTCGTGTAATACATCATTTTAAAGCTTATTCAATTATCTAACCAGATCTACTTTTATCGATTTGTTTCTACAAAAAAAGCATGAATTTCTTATTTTTCAAATCAAGAGTATTTTATGTAGATTTGGAAAATAACAAATTCTTATGCTCTCTTTTGTAGAAACGAATCGATAGAAGTAGGTTTGGATAGAGAATTGAATAAGCTTTAAAATGATGTTTCACACGACCCCCCATGCCATTGAAATTTTTTAAGGGGGTGGCTCCCCTGGCTAAAGGGGTGAGATCTAACACTTGAAAGTTTAACACTAGTTTGGACGTATATCTATTTACTAACTTACTTTTAAAATTTCTAATGCTAACGCAATTCTTAATATTTACTGGTAACTTACTATAGACTATAATGGCTTAAAAAAAAACAAAGAAATTTGATTCGACCTATAATTTTTATGTTCTAATACATAGTTATCTTTTCCTCTTGTATTGTAATTTTGATTATCTGAGAATTTCTTTAATATGTCACTAAAATATTTTGGCATTAAATTAAGTTTCATTTTATGGATAAATAACAACGTTTGAATTTCACACACATCATACACTTTTAACCAATTTAATCTAACTAACATGTCATCTATTCTACTATACCTGTTTACATTATCTAATATTGCACGCTAGTGAGTTTGAGCTAAGTATAATACTGTTGCTGCAAAATAATAATGAGGCAAAACTATGGTAAATTAAAAGCCTAGTTTTAAAGTTTAAGTATCCCCTACATCTTGTTAATACACCGATCTTTTTACAAATATAGTCTACATGTTAATGTCTAAAATCTAAATCCTTATTTACAATGATACCCAGATATTTAGTTTTGTCAACTATTTGAATTTTTTGATCTTATATTTTAATTGTTTTCGTTTGCAAACAAATCCAAAGTTTGAAGCAGTAAATCTATTCACCCTCATAGTGTGCCATAGTTGTGATCCCTGTTCTCTTGTGTTTTCTTCAATTTCAGCAGATTCCAAGAAACTTATTTCTGACAGGCTGTTATGTCGCATTGGTGGCTGTACCAGTAATACAGCAGTCATGTCAGATTCCCCCAATAATGGCAACTGTAGACTAAGATCTTTCCTCCATCTTGTACATTTGTTTCTTTTAGAGTTATCCCCATACATCCGGTGTCTCTGTAGAAAAGTTGTTACAAAAGTTATATTATACACTTTTAACTTTAAAAGTTACCTTTATGACTTTCACTAGAAGGGTCAAACCCAGTAAAAAGGTATTCCATGGGATAGTTTTTCTTATGGCTACCTAATGCCAACTGCAATTGCTTCGCTTCATGTGTGGTGACTTCTTAATTTCTCACATCGAATCTTGTCACTTAAGTTGCAGCCAATTGGAGCTCTTTTTCGATTGATATTTAATGGGTTGAATTTTCTCAGGTTCTATCTTGGGACCCCTAGGTGCATTCCAGCCCATTGGTTTGGATGTACAAGTTGCATCTTCAGGAATTTGTTTTAAATCCCGCAAAATCATATCCTGGAGTAAATATCCTATGCCAACTAAATGATTCCAGGACCGGGATGCACTGAAATTACACAATATATTACTTCAAAACTGAATGTAATGAGTAATTTGTATATACTCTGCTTCACATGAACAATGGGCATCTTCGACAAGAAGGTGTTCATCTTCATCTTTTGTAAAGTTTATGCACAGTGAATGCGGCTTTTCGTTTTTCTTCTGACTTCGGTAACATTTACCCTTGATGGTGAAACCGCAAGTAAATACGCTGGGTATATACCCTTCAGCAAAGAACTTGTACCCTTTTGCTTTTTGCCGATCCGTGTATCCTTGTTTCAAAAAGAAGTGTTAGACTATTAGTTGAAAATTGTGTGATTTATTTTTTTCAAAACCAGATATTATTTAGAATAATAATGCAAATTTTACCTCATCTTTATTAAATATTTTTTGTCGCTATTTATTTTTGCTGTCATCTGATAAACTGCAGTCTAAAAGGAAAAGCGCACCCAGAAGGAATATAGAACACTGGTTTTATTAAATTTGATCAAAGATCATTTGATTGAAGTTCTTATTTACGTTATTTTGACAACGGTTGACAGTTATTCGAGTTCCATGCCTCCTTATTACAGTTTCCATTAAGTCGCCATCCAAGTCCCTCTGGTTTGCGTAAGGGACGTTGGCTTGCGACTGGTCGCAAGTGCCGGTTGCTATGGATACGTCGTAACTAAATACCAGTCAGTAAGGATCAATTTCAAGTGAAATGAAACGCGAAATTCAGCCTTACTGCCTAATCCATTGCACCTAATCGCAAATTACGACCCAGAACATGAAATCGGACTGTAAGTTGTGAACATTGAACATTTGGCCACATCAGGACACTATTATTCAAAATGCTCCACATGAATTTAGAACTACATATAAATATGTTATAGGCAGCTTAGACTGTACACAATTTTTTATTCAAAAGCCTCTTGTAAGACAGTCCCAATGTTTCTCAAACTACAAAAGTCATACTACATTCACATCAAAATTGAAAATACGGAATCATGGATTCGTCAATAGACATACAAGGGTCGTAACTTGGCCATTTTATCATTCTGTGCTAAGTTGTTGTTGTCGGCTGGAGGTACACATCTAAATTAAATTAGAAACCAAAACATTTCGAGTGTCATCTCGTCCTTCCCAAAACATGCGACGCCTGGGCACGGGAACGTAGCCACTTACATAAAGAACCGCAATAAAAACAAGCATCTCGCCGTTGCCGATTTTCAGTCTACAATTTCTGCTGCCCGCATATAGGACGCTATGTTTTACAAGAATTTTCAACATCTCTGGTTTCAAGAAAAGCTCCATAAATTCCAGAGGCTCACAGTCATCGCCTAATGTCAACCTTTGATTGGTGTGTTTTACTTCCATTCAAGTCACCTTTGACCCATTGTAGGTTTTTTCGTGACTTTCTTCAGGTTCTCTTACGTTATTGTCTTCGTTGCTACTTCTGTCTTCATCTATATTGGTTTCAGCTTGCGCTTGCTATTTATTCTGTTAGGGTCATTGCAGTATTCATCCCCTGAGTTTTCATTACTTTCAAATCCGGTATCATCCGGGGGAGTTATATAGATTGCATCTGAAACAGGATCATCATCAGAGTTTCTCCGTTTCTTCTAACAACTCAGCCGTCGTCAGTGGTTTCTTCCTAGATTGAACAATTTATATCATATCTGCCCAACGGGCCGGTAACGACCCAACCAACTTTTCATGCATTTATATTTCAAACGAACAAACCTAACCTCAAAACAATGATTACTCCGTACACTTTGGACCCAATAAAATAGATAATTTAAAAAACAATACAATGAGTACTCAAAATAGCAACTTACCAGTACGATTTTCTATCCATGTCACACTGCAATATTTTATCGTCTAAAATCGCCAGTACCAAAAAATCAAATTCTCAGCACCTATACATATTATACGTACACATATTATACTAACGATGCTTCTTGTTTTGACAACTAAATGTCAATATAGGCATTACTCCAAACATGCCCGTTTATAGAAGGTTATTTAATTTAGGGAGTGGGTCCTTTTCGACCCGTTGGGCATAAATGGGTTAATGAAATTTATATGTCCTGTCTTTATAACCTATTTCGGGCATTTTATTTTATTGATAATCTTCAAAGAAACTACTACGCTACGAAAAACAACCTCAAAACCTCCTACATACATTTAAAGAAGAAAATTACAACGGAAAAGGAAGGTATCAACTTTGTTAGGACGTGCCTGAAAGAACACCTTATACCAAAATTCGCAAACTACAAACTCCCAGGTGTACTAAACGATAAAGAAAAACATCAAATCCAGAAGACGATCAAGAACATAACAAACTTAAGGGGAACATGGAGCATCAAAAATTACAAAGAACTCATAGAGAAACTACGTAACATAAAAAAAAACTATCAACTAACAATATAATCTGCTCGTGTGATGTCAAAAGTTTATTCACCAGAAAAACATCAGAGGAGTGAAGAGCGAAGAAGTACGAGGAACATGATTTCGACAGAAGACAACCGAAATCTTCACAAAATGGCGTAAAAGTACAAAAAGTCAAGCGAGCACGTTGTATTAAGGAAGAATCGAACAACAGTACTAATTACCGTACAAAAAAGTCAAGCGAACTAAACTAATATTAACTACTGCATGTATAATGTTAGATCCATGCAATTGTAACTGTGTTGTGTTTTAATAGTATATTATGATACGAGTTTTATAGGAAGCATTTGTAGCACGCACGGGTTTAGGGCACGACGATAAATAAGTAATAAATATCCCTTACGGATAATTAAAAGTTAATTGTACGACCACCACGTTTCATCAAACACCGAACAAAATGTCTCTTTTTGGCAGACACCCGCCGAAGAAGGCCTCTCCAAGAACCTGCGTACAAGCGAAACAGTACGATGACGTACCGTGCTTTTCCCGCACTGACAGGTGTGAGGTTATGTAGATGTAAACAAGAGAAATTCTTCATTATTTCCCGACGAGACACAAAGTGGGAAAAGTGTTGCATACTTCCAAAACGAAAGATCGAACTAGATAACACCACCTCAGCGAAGAAAGAAGAAGAAAGACGATACATTGAGAGCAACATTCCGTAATGTCGGGCACAATTACGGTTTACACTAGAAGTTAGTTCGAGCTAGAATAAAGTAAATAGTACGAAGAAAGCAGCGGCTTAAACTCAAGAGTGTGGTACGCCGAATACCATCTCCCCTTTTGGTAAAATGCTCTAGGATGCCCCAAACAGCAAACCCCTTCACAGCGAAGTGGTATAAAATCCAACCGAAAAAAGTAACGAAATATGTAAGGTTAATGAAAAGATAAAATTATCTTCACAAATTCAGTTAATAATAAATCAGGCCTTAACAATGTAGGTATACCCAATGTCAGAAAACATTAAGTTAGCAGTCGATTTGTTCCCATTTTTCGTTTAACGCTCCAATTAGCTCGTTTAGCGTTTCAGGACGATTTTGACGTATCTTAATTCTCCACCCAAATTAATTTTGGTATTTTAACCTCACGCAAGTAATCCGGCACGACCCTAGCGATATGTGGACCACATGAGGTTCTAAAGTTTCGACGAGGACGAGATCTGTCTTGGCCTGCATATTAATTCCTCCCCACACCATATGGGATCCTCCACCAAAATTTTCCCGATTCACCATTGTACATTCTAAAAATTGGAGACACAACAAGTAAATAAACACACTATAAACTAAATAATAATCGTCCGTAATGTCCATTTTCTTGAGCGACCGTAGGATCTGTAGAAGCTCAGCAGTTGCTCCATTTTATCTACTCATCCCATAAAATCATGATAAATTTTCATTCTGGTCTCAGTACATTTACATTTATGCGTTTTCTTTTTTGTCCCACCTTGGACATGTATCTATTTGTCCTTCTCCGACAAAATTGGACGCAACAACTCCCTTGCTGACAGTCGTATCAATTGAACCGTTTTCTTCATCTCTTTATCAGTTAATAGCGGTGGACGAGCAGATCGATCTAAACGAATTGTTACCGGCGCATAAATTTCTTTTGAATTTAAATATTGCAACAAATTATAATTTTCAAATTAATTGTCAAAGTATGGCCATGTCCGGGATCCGGGCTTCTCTCTGCAAGATGCATAACAATGCCTGCGCCTGTGGATGGGGATATTGAGATTTTCTAGGGCCAGAAAGCTATCGCGTTCGTCAGCGACTGAAGGTAGCAAATTGCCCATCGTATTTTCGCCAAAGCCCGTATTTCTGGGCCTGTACAGTGTACATTGAAGAAGTTGCCAACTGGAAGGACAAAAATACGACTACTGACGTTTCTTAGTTTTTAATTCTTTTTCATAGCCGCCGTTAATGCACCTCGAAAACGTGGTCAACCGCCGAGAAATTTCCTACATTGTGAAATTTGATGATTATTTTGTATAAAAAGTAACAAATAAAAAAAATACTGTATGATAACTCGTTTTTAAGATATTTTGACGCACTTATTTATCGTCGTGCCCTAAACCCGTGCGTGCGACAAACATTAGTTAAATGACAACAAACCTTTTCGATGTTGCTTATTTTGTTTGTGGTTTTATTTTCGATAATCTTCTTTTCAACCTGGATCAACTCGAGTAGCTTTAGCTGATCCTGTTGGTGGAAAACCTCCGACCTCCTTTTTTTGTCCACAACATTCATCATTTTTCACACGATTCACGAGCACAATAATCTATTAACCTCCAAAGTTGTCAACAGCGTGTCAACAAAATGCGAACTAGCGCCAAATTTTAGCCGTGTCTAACGGCACATTAGTCGATTCAGTGTTGCCAACCTGTTAGATAGGTCTCCTGCGTTTTCTGGTGGTACATACACATCTTGCTCGTCCACATCTATCATTAGCCATTCTTTAGGGTTTTGTTCATTTTCTTCAATAGCCCAATTGTGGATAACAGCGGTTGCAACTATTACAGCAAAAACTGTGTCAAGCTTCAACCTCATACCCAACTGTAAACCGGGAAAACGTCTTTTCCATACTGGCGTTCTACCACATTTCTAGTTCTAATCAAGGCATCATTATAAAGATTTTCTGCAGGTGTATGTGCTTGCTGCAGCTTAATCATTAGATAGGGTCTATCTCCTACTAAGATATAGTGGCCAAAATCCCCATTGCCAAAGCACTGTTTTAAGTTGCTGTTTGATCATGAGCAGAGCCTGGCCATCGAGCTAAAATATCCACAATTTTAAGATCACTGTCTGCACATTAATACCAAAGAACTGTTTTCTTGTTCTAAAGATTTCTGCATCCTCACGTCCAGGAGAATTAATTTTAATTAAAGTGCAATCAATAACTCCAATAACACGTGGAAAGCGGGCTATACGGTAAAATCTCTTCGATTTCTTGATTATTCTGATACATTTTTATGTATTGTGGGCTCAATGAAGCTATGGCATGTGATACCTTCTTGATAATTCTGCATGCAGAGGAGACTGAAACATCGGCAAAATCTGCTACTGCTTTCTGCATACATCCTAATGCATAAAAGCGCAAAGTTAGTAGTAGCTGATTTATAGGTTGAATACTCTGTAATAAACAAATATAGCAGTTTTTTAACATAAAAAAGCATGTATTTTTTACTTTACCGGCGAGTTGGTAATATTATGATATATTCGATTCGCTGTAGCAGAGCCTCCACAGTCGGTTTTGTTATACGAAACTTATCAAAGCAGTCAAGGTCGTCATATAATTTCAAGTAGTTACGTTACTTTAAAATTATTACTGGTAATTTCTGTTGTGTACAAAGTTGAGGTTATGATTCAGAATTGTCAGTCATCTGTGTAAAAAAACTCGTTTAAAACTGGTTAAAGGTAATACGACGACCCTTTAAGTAAAAGGTCTTTTAGCGCCTTTTAAAAATAACGCTTTTGATTATGAAATGAATGTTTTCACCTACAGCGAGTTCCATAAACGTAACAAAAATTTGCTTTAAAAAAAAAGAAAACCGACTTCAAAAAGTGAAAAATAATTGAATACATGTATTATTACATGTACTACCCAATGACTTGTCTGAAGTCGGTGCCAAACCAAATAGGTTACAAATTTGTAACATATTGTAATTATACAAAAATATCAACAACGTTATAACGCATACAAAATTCGATATCATTCGAGACGACCGTCAACGACGTCTGCCGTTTGGGGTGTTTTGCTCAGCACGAGCCCCCCACCCACGCTCACGCATTCCGGTGCGTTCGCCGGGAGACCTTCGATGTGGCTGGAGTAGGCAGCCTATCTATCTACTACCTATTTGGCTTAGCACCGACTTCAGACAGATCATTGGGTAGTACATGTAATAATACATGTATTCAATTATTTTTCACTTTTTGAAGTCGGTTTTCTTTTTTTTTTAAGCAAATTTTATTACAATTTTAAGTGATAAGTTAGTGATACCTAGTAAAGACGCTTCTCCAATATTGAGGTCCTCAATAAAGTTGACGAAGAAATCGGTATGAACATAATTATATACATAAAATGAAGAAAAAATATGGGGATTTTTCTCGATTTCCATGGGATTCCCTGATCAGATCCTGATTTTTTGACAATGGAATCACGTCAAGAATATACCCTTTCAAATAAAAGAAGAATTTTGTAAATCGGTCCACAACTGACAAAGAAATCGGTGAACATACATGATAAGTCGGTTAAAAAGGGAGCGAGAATTTGAGGATTTTTCTCGATTTCCATGAGATTCCCTAATCAGATCCTGGATTTTTTAACAGTGTAACCACCTTTAGAGTATGCCCCTTCAAATAAAAGAAGAATTTTGTAAATCGGTCCACAATTGACGAAGAAATCGGTGAACATACATGATAAGTCTGTTAAAGAGGGAGCGAAAATTTGAGGATTTTTCTCGATTTCCATGGGATTCCCTAATCAGACTCTGATTTTTTAACAATGTAACCACCTTTAGAGTATACTCTTTCAAATAAAAGAAGAATTTTGTAAATTGGTCCACAATTGACGAAGAAATCGGTGTACATACATGAAGTCGGTTAATAAAAGGGAGCGAAAATTTGACGATTTTTCTCGATTTCCATGGGATTTCCTGATCAGATCCTGATTTTTTAACAATGTAACCATCTTTAGAGTATACCCTTTCAAATAAAAGAAGAATTTTGTAAATCGGTCCACAATTGACGAAGAAATCGGTGAACATACATGAAGTCGGTTAATAAAAGGGAGCGAAAATTTGACGATTTTTCTCGATTTCCATGAGGTTCCCTGATCAGATCCTGATTTTTTAACAATGTAACCATCTTTAGAGTATACCCTTTCTAATAAAAGAAGAATTTTGTAAATCGGTCCACAATTGACGAAGAAATCGGTGAACATACATGAAGTCGGTTAATTAAAGGGGGCGAAAATTTGAGGATTTTTCTCGATTTCCATGAGATCCCCTCATCAGATCCTGAAATGGTGGCAATGGGACCAATCTGCAAGTATACTCTTTCAAATAAAAGAAGAATTTTACAAATCGGTTTATAACTGACGGAGTTCTGCGGTAACAAACATTAAAAAAAAAAAAAAAAAAACATACAACCGAATTGATAACCTCCTCCTTTTTTGAAGTCGGTTAAAAAGGGAGTTTTACGCAAAGAAAACTTTAATGCAAAGCGCACTTTTATTTGCCAGTTAAAGTCGACGTTGTTTCATAATAGAATGTGAGGTTACTTTTACATAAAGGACACTTTAAGGGCGACAGTTTCGGCAATTGTTAATTAACAACTATTTTGCACGCTTATAAAACTACAATAAATTATTCTATAAAAATTGCACATTGTAAAAATTATTTATTTTTTTTCTGTTCCATTGCACTTATTTGCAAATTCAGCAAATGCATTTGCAATTTCGGCATCAACCAATTCCAACTTTTTTTTATAGTATTGCTCTTTAGCAGATACAACAGGATTCGGCACATTGGGCCGCAATTTTTTGTGAACTGGTGTTTTTAACATTTTAGGAGTGTATTTGCTCCACTCCACAGTTTTAAAAAAATTCTCTTGTTTTCGGCCACACATTTTCTGGATTTTGTTTTCAAATTATCGTACTTTGAAGAAGTGCCGTAATAAGGCAACAATTAATTGTTTTTTTTTCCTAATTTATAACGTTTTTTTATCTATATACAGGGTCCTTATAAATTATTGTTACATCATATTACCTCTGGAAACAAAAATTACATGCATTTAGCAAGGACATTTTGTTTTCCAAGGCATCATGATTTAACAATCATTTATAAGGACCCTGTATTATAAATTTGTGCTATTTATATAAAATAATAAATAAACACTTATTAGTGGTTATTCTGTAAGCAAATACGTTAAATTTTAACATGCGCTACTTTATTCTGTTTTAACATACGTTTATCCCGTTTTAACATAAATTTCAATTCTGTAATAGTAAAATTAAAGGCAACGCTAAAATCATAAATTTTAACGCATCCGCTAAAATGATCGGAAAACTTCGTAAAGCGAGGCAGAATGCCTACGAAAGTAGTACTAATGTCATAAAATTGTCAAATTACAAAACCCTTATGTCTTTTTACGTAGGAACCAAGAAGCGAAGCTTTCACTAATATAAATTACAATGCCGCGATTGACTCGTATGAGCAAAATTCAAAAAACCTTTATGGTGGATTATTTAGAAAAAAAAAATAAAATTTTTGCTGCAAGAGAATAAACTCAAGCCATCTCAGTTGGAAAAGTTCAAGGGTGGATGGAAACAGTTCGCTGTTCTGCTTAATAATTTTAAAGGAGCCTAAAAGAATGTGACTCAGTGGAAAGATGTAAGTGTTATTTATAATAAAAGTGTTATTATCAGTCTTGAATCGAAATAAAACCTTTGAAAGAGCACGTTTATTTAATGAAGAGATTGCAGGTACATGAGATGGTCCAATAACTCAAAAACCATTAACTGATTTAGAAGAGCGATTAATGGCACTACTGTTCAAGATAGTTATTACAGGGGTGCCGGATAGGAATTATTGCAGATGGAGTTCAAAACATGGATGAAATTGTATCCATTTTACTTTAACATTTTCATTACCAACAGTTTGCTTTACAAAAATTTAAGGTTATAGAAGAATCTAATCAAACCCGATTCATTTTTAGAAAAAAAAACAGATGTTAGTAGGACTGTAAGTAATATTGCAGTTTTTTATGAACACATTTAGTTAATTTAATAATAATTTTTAGCTGATGGGTACTGCTCCTACTCCAAAACCCACACCAAATTCCAAAAAACATACGGCAAATGGGAGTAGAAAATTTGAAATTAATTCAATTCCTAAGGAACTTGAAAAATGTCTTCATATTCTGGAGTCCAATAATAATAATTTGGCTCTAAAAGGCCTAAAAGTCCAGTGCTTATCTTCCAATTTTAAGTAGAGCATAATTTATTGCACTACTACACCGAGTTTTGATTTTTGTTTAATTTGTTGAATTTAATTTTAGTTTAGAATAATTATTAAGTTTTTAATTTTAAACTTTGTAATTAATTACATGTTTATTTAAACGGAATAAATTAAAAGGGTTACTGGTGTCTAAAAAAATATAAATACTGTTTTTCAATTATCTTTCTACTATGTGTTTACGTACTGCTGTCGTCTGTTTTCTTCGTTATAAACAAGTACCGAATGTATTAAACCGTTTAATGCTATTTTTCTTTATACAAAACACTTTTTACTTATTTAACATGTAATAGCATCTATTCTGTAAGCAAGATGTTAATTTTTAGCGCCAAGCTAAATTTTAACTTACCGTTAAATTAACTTTGTATTCTGGATGCACACTCCACGCTAAATTTTTAGCGTCAAGCTGTTTAATGAAGCCGTTAAATGAATTTTTTAAAGGGTACCCTCATAGTACATGTTAAATGATAGTGTCAATAATAATTGGTGACAAAATGGCATTTGATGGCTTATTGCATCTTGTTCTTTTTAACCGAGTAGAAAATCGAAGGCGGCAGTAAGTATTTCGTTGCCTATTATTGATATCCCTGTTGTAAATTAGAAATATTTTTGCAGAAATGAGAATCGAATTCTGCAACGCCATTTGAGAGATACTAGCAATCCATTCGAACTCCCAAATCCTTTGTTTTTAAAGTTATTTCGAGTAAACAAATACTGTGCTCGGAATTTGATAGATGATTTACGTCCTTACATGGAGTTGCCACAACGAAGTACAAGGATTCCAAATCATTTGAAAATATTAATGGCATTGCATTTTTTTGATCAGGGCAGTTATCAATTAGGCATTGGACAAAGTTATTGTACTACGGGAAGTCAACCAGTCGTCAGTAGATGCATAAAAGAAGTAACAGACCTTATGACGGCACACCTATTAAATGATTGGATTATTTTTCCACGTACTGAAGAACATAAGAATAGGATTAAAAGAGGATTTTCTGCTGTTGGGCGGGAATTCTCTGACACCATAGGTGTAATTGATTGTACGCACATTAGGATAATAGCACCACCCGCAAATCACCCTATTTATCCAGGAGGTGCTTATTATTGCAGAAAAAAAATTATGCAATAAACACTCAGATAATTTGTGATTATGACAGACGCATTCTTAACATAAATGCCCGTTTTCCAGGGTCCGTTCATGACTCGGCCATATGGATGTCTTCAGCTGTTAAAAGACTTATGCAACAAAATTTTGTACAAAATGGTGTTAGTGATTACTTGCTTGGCGATAGTGGATATCCTCTAGAACCGTGGCTACTAACACCCTTCTTAAACCCACCAGAGGGAACTCCCGAGAGCAGATTCAATACTGCAATCTCACATGTGAGAATAATTATAGAACATACTAATGGACTAATAAAAAGCAGATTTCGTTGTCTACATGGACACAGAACATTAAATTACAATCCTATTAGAGTTGCTAAAATTATATACAGTTGCGCTATTTTGCACAATATGTGCAGAACTTACAACGTAGCAATGCCCGAAAATGAAGACATTTTGCCTCAGCCACAATTTCAAAATAATCAGCATAACGCCAACGACAACGATTGGTTTCACCAGGGAACCCTAATTAGAAATAGAATAATGCACAATTTCTTCAATTGAGCCATTTATACTTATTTTTTTGTAAAGTATTAAATATTTGATTTAAAAAAAACTTTTTTTTTTTAGAAATAAATTTCTTACCAGCAATCCAGTAAAACAACTCAAATTTTTAAAGAAAAAACAAAATATATGTACTTTATTATGAATTAAAAAAAAAACAATTAAATCGAACATTAATAACAATTAAACAAAAAATATAAAAATAAAACTAATTATTATCAATAATTTCAAAATTTACTCAGTCAGTCAGTTAAAACGCAAATTAAAGACTGCACTATTACAACGCTTGAGCCTGTTTTTTTGCAGTAATGCCTGAGCTAGTTGTCTGCATGCCCCAGCAAGTGCTTCATTTGAAGCAGATAAATGTTTTAAACACATTTCGTGATTTCTAGCCACATCGCTAAAATCGCCATTAAAGGTTTTCTTTTTTCTTGGCGTCTTAGAAACACTTGGAGACTCTTCTACAAGTAGGTTTTCCACCTGGAAAATATAACAACTCTTTAGACTTTTAAACTCCACTTGATTTTGTTTAAATAAATAAATGTTAATTTCAAATTTGGAAATTTGAAAAAAGAAAATAATTTTTTGACTTCCACAAAACCTATATCATTAATAATATATAACTTTGACCATTATGCAGGTAGATCTGTTGCATCATAAAAATTTACTTACAACAGGTTGATCAGCAGTAGCTTCAATTACTTCCATTTCCTACAAATTTCACATTAAGACTTGATCATCGTTTTTTTTTTTCTGGCTTACATTTATCTGGACTTCAACTTCATTAAAGTCCAATTCAAAAATTTCATTATTTTGCATTGGTGTAACCAGTATTTGTTGCTGTACGTCTTGTGTTGACAGACCTGCCTCTGGAATGTCGGGTGCTCCAGTTATAGTAACTTTCGACAATAAAGCTAACAATCTTTGCTCAATCTCTGTTAACTCTTTTTCTCGTTTTGGACCACCACCTGTACCAACAGCCTCTTGATGTAGGAGCCTTGCCCTCCTTCTGGTATTGACTTTTAATTCATTTAAGGCCTAAAATGAATGCACACACTTAGTCTTCAGTATAATTCTTTGTACAAAATTATAATGTTATTATACAAGATACCTACCTCTTTCCACTTTGCCAATGTCTTTTTGCATCCTGCAATACTGTTAAGATCTTCAGCTAGTTTGGTCCATGCATAGTTATGTTTTGGTATATCGTATGGTTTCATTTTATCATGTGCGACTAACAGAAACTTGTCTGTTTCTAATCGTGCAATCATAAACTCCTTTTGTTTCTTGCTCATGCGACCAGCTCTTTTATTTTCCGCCATTGTACAAGTCTATTGATTAATTTAATTATATAAATCGTAAAATATACGGACACTTACATTATTCTAACACTATCACACCAAAGACCGCCAATTTCAATTGAGGTTAGAATAAACGTAATGAACATAGCCATCAATCCATTGAAGCTAATGTGCTGTGCATTCGAACTACTTTCACCTACCATTTAACGGGGGGCCGCTAAAAATATGTATTTTAAAGGTATGTTAATTTAGCTAGATAAAGAATTACTATTTACGTTAAAAATGATTAAACTAACCAGACGCTAAAATTTAACATCTTGCTTACAGAATAGATGCTAATGTGTGAGGACCCTTTAAAAATAAAAAATTAGCGGTTCGTTTTAACCGCTGTCAGTTAAAATTTAACATCTTTTGAAGTTACAGAATCACTTTTCAATTTTGGCGCATGTTAAAATTTTAACACCCACTAAAATTTAACGTATTAGCTTACAGAATGACCACTATTACCTACTGATTATTTTTTATTGCATTAATTTCAGCTTCGAGTTTTTTTACACGTGAATCGTGCTCTATTTGAGCATGTTCTATTTGCTGCTTTAAAGGTTTTTCTTGCAGCTTAATTAACTCTAATTCTGCTTCCGACGAAGTGTTAATTTTCAGCCTACAGTCTGACGTTAAGTCATTTTTTCTTAGTACTTTTTTTTCGCCCTGTAAAGTAAAATTATATGGTTGTATTTCAACAAGTTTTATAAGTTATTAAAATTACCAATTACTTGTTTGTGCCGGAACAGTTTCACAAATCTCTGTAGGGGGCCTTACTTCAGTAAACTTTTCTGCTATATGCAATATAAGAAAATTAGGATACGTGAAATACTAGAAACTATTAACAGAAAATTACGAGCAGAAGAGCAGGCTGACACAAGGTCGTCTTCCTGATGAACGACAACTAAACAATCTTCCTCCCTGTCAAAAGGATTTGATAAGCCTGTAAGTGACGTCCCAGCCAACTCCCTAATGTCCTGTTCCCAGTTTTCAAATGCCGTAAAACTATCTCGGCGCCCTCCAGTTTTAAATATTTTTATTTTGTGGTCAGATTTTTTTTTAACTCTTTAAATTTGTATTGTGGCCTTTTAAATTTTTTGTGCTTCGAGGCGCGGTCCCTCTCATTGAATTGAAATCAATAGCAATTTGCTCCCACGCAGCTTACATTCTACAACTTCTTGAAATGTTTTAACGATGTCCACCAAAAGGCGAACTTCTGTTTCAGAGAAATTGACGACCGTTTAAGTTTAAACTGAGGGTTGATGGTTAAGTTATCTGGAAGTTTAACTCGACAGTCTACCCCGGCCCTTAGAGTATCACGCACGCTTGGAGCAATCACTGACGTATCTACTGGTTTGATTAAAATATTTTCAATAATGTTAATTTCTTTTAAGATTGAGGTTTCAACCATAGGTTCTGCAATTTCTTGAAAAACATCAGCACGAGTGTTATTTTCTTCGTTTTCCAGTGGATTAAATGTGGTTTCAGTTGATGTTCCTGCTATTTTAAAATTTTCAGAGACCAAAACTTCTTTTAAAGCGTTTAAATCTTCTGCTATGTTAATAATAATAATAATAATAGTTTATTAACGCCCATGGCAATTACAATTACATTTATTGGTGGCTTAATCTAATAAAAAACATTAATAAAAAAAAACAAATAAATAAATAAAAGACTTAACACAAACCCAATGCTCGCCTACATTCTACTTTAAATTTTACATATTTGGTTCCAGTGAAGTTAACTTTGTTGCAGACTTGATTTGCCAGTGATAGCATACTATTTAAAGGAGAATGATAAGTATAATTTGATTTGCATAATGAGCCATAGAACAGATTAGAATTTCTAACTAGACGGGCAGGAACATTAAAGTTTATTTCAGCAAGTACATTGGGCAAATCAACTTCACTGTTGACAAGTTTAAAAACAAAGCACAATTTTTGTAAATTTCTGCGCTTTTCCAACAAAGGAAGCGAAACATAATCAGCAACTTGACTTAGTAAGTCAAAATGTAAATTCTGTTGCGATAATTTAAATTGTATGTATTTTAAAAAATGTGTCTGAACTGCTTCAAGGCGTTCTATATGTGTGTTATAAAACGGCGACCATATAACAGCATTATACTCCAGTACAGATCTTACTAGTGAATTATATAATATTAAAAACACTCTAATATCATTAAAATCACTAGACCACCTTTTCAAAAAAACAAGCAGTTTACGACTTTTAGATACCACATGATCATACTGATCTCGAAACGACAGCTTAGAGTCTAACATCACACCCAAGTCTTTTACAACTTCGACTATCTCTAAAATTTTGCTGTTAATTGTGTAAGAAGACATGTAGGGAGAAGCCTTTCTACTAAAACAGATGACTTGGCACTTTTGTACATTTAATTTCATGTTATTACGATTACACCAATTTTCAATTATAAGAATATTATTTTGCAGAGTAGTTATGTCAGATAGAGTTTTAATGGAATTATATATTTTCAGATCATCAGCATATAACAATGTCTTGGATTTTAAATCTGTTACAATGTCATTAATAAAAATGTTAAATAGCAAGGGGCCTAAAACGGAGCCCTGAGGAACACCGGAAGTTACATTATATGCAGAAGATCTTACACCCTTTACAACCACTGACTGATTTCGATTTGAAACATAACTGTATAACCAAGACAACAGAGGATCACGAATACCATATAAATATAATTTATCCCTAAGAATTTGATGGTTAACTGAATCAAATGCTTTGTGAAAATCGGTGTACACGCAATGAACATCAAGACCCTTATTAAATGCATTTAAAATATCACTAATAAAACAAAAATGGTTTGTTAAAGTTGATCTCCTAGCAAAGAAGCCGTGTTGTTTAGAAGTTATTGTAAACTTGAAAGCTTCAGTGAGTTTTGTTGCCACCAAGCTCTCAAAGATTTTAGCAGCAACAGAGATTATACTAATCGGCCTATAATTGCCAAACTCATGTTTCGCTCCATTTTTGTGAATGGGAATAGCATTAGCTGACTTCCAAGCAGTCGGAAAAACACCTGTTCTGAGAGAAAGTGCAAAATTTTTTTGCAAAGGTTCAGCTAGAGAACTTGCGCAATGCTTGAAAAAAACAGGATGAAGACCATCAGGTCCCGCACCTTTATTACGGTCCAAATCGTTTAAGGCATTTAAAATCATTTCAGAGGTGACTATAATATTGTTTAAGTCTATATTAGAAATAAAAAGATGAGCATTTTGTTCTGCGCTAAAATTAGATATTGAAGAGGTTTCATATACTGATGAAAAATATTTAGCAAATTCATTAACAATATTTTCTTTTCCACAAATAAAATTGTTTTCATTTTTCATAACGTTAGGGATTTCATTACTTTTAGACTTTTGACTAACAAATTTCCAAAAGTTTTTTGAGCTGTTCTTAACGGCATCTTCAATATCTTTAATATATGAACTGTAAGAGTCACTAATTGCGTATTTACACTGTTCCCTAGCAAAAATAACATAATCCTTATCAGAATGACTGTTTTTATAACGCTTATGTAAACATTTTTTGGTAGCAATAAGTTTCCGACAGTTGGAGTCAAACCACGGGGGAACGTTTTTTCTTTTTTCTTTTTTATAGGCACATAAAATTCACACCCTTGAAAAACAAAATAATAAAACAAATTAAGAAATTCATTAACATCACCGCCATTAAAACAGTTCCAGTCAATAGGAGACAAATACATATTAATACTGACATAATCACCGTTTACAAAATCATAAAATGTATCACAAATTTCTTGAACGAAAGTATCACATATAAGAATTGTAAAATTAAATACAGGATGGAATAAATCAGGTTTGGTAAATTCATCACAATGTATAATGTTTACATTGTCGCAGTTGGAGAAGCATAGATCAAGTGTATTATTACTACAATACTTATCACAGACCAATACTTCTTTGTCATTTGTAACATTAAGCGGTATAAAACCATTTGCTTCATCATCTTTAATCCAATTCAGATTAGACAAATTGTAATCCCCAGTAATATAAAAAATGTTATTCGGGTATTTCTTTATAAAATATTTTACATTGTTGTTCCTGAAAAATTTCCACATTTTATAGTCTTACAAACTCATCACAAAAAAAAATCAAGAAATGTCCCGGCTTGAGGGGACTTAGGTCATGAGGGCTCGGACGACATGGGATAAAGTGGGCGAGAATTCAAAACAGATTTGATTTGGCATAGCAACGTCTCTAATTCTTCTTAAAGTCCTCCAAAATGAGGAGACCGCGGGGGGATAAAATGCCAATCAAACTCTTCAGAAGTCGTTTTCTGAGCCAAAGAATCAGCGTTATTAACATTTTGCCTAATTCCTTTTATTCGTTACTGACACCGACGAGATTTGTTCCGTTGTTCCATTGGATCTCAATCGGTTTGCCTCTCCGGGCAACGAACCGCCGCATGCTCACATCAGAAAGGCTTCGGTCGAAAGATCGGATACTGCCTCCAAATGAACACATTTTGTGTAAAGGCACACGAAAATACATACATAACATTTTATCATTTTACTTCGTACTAATCATTTAAATTTCAAAAATTGACACTGACATTAAATTTTTTCTCATTTCATTCTCTCGCGAATTAAGTTATTAGTATTTCATAATGGAAAAGCAGAAGGATGAAAAGAAGAAGGATGTGTAGAAAGAAAACGGAAGAGAATTCTTTTAGTACTTATAGAGAAGAAGGCAGTTGTAAACTATTGGCTAGAACGAAAAGAATTAATTTAGCGACAGGTGATACTGTGATCATATTCGACTCGGATTGGAACCCGCAAAACGACCTTCACGCTCAAGACAGAGCCCGCAGGATCGGAGAGAAGAACCAAGTGAACATTTACAGATTGGTCACTGCGAGGTCGGTAGAGGAGGAAATCGTAGAACGTGCCAAACAGAAAATGGTACTGGACCATCTGGTCATCCAGAGGATGGACACCAGCGGGCGTATCGTTCTGGACCAGAATAGATTCTTCAAATAACAACCCTTTCAACAAGTTTGGGGCTGAGGAGTTGTTCAAGGATGAGGACGACAAGAACGAAGAGCCCAATGCAGAGGGTAAATTATATCTGCCCAGTGTAAGTTTTAATCTTTTTTTGAGTTACTTAACCTTAGTTTTTTGATTTGACACATTTGACACTAAACTGGTGACACATGTGCTACAAGTACAGTTTCGCCAAAAGTTTTTTTGAGAAAGTCATAAAAATGGATAGTACAATACTATTTCCTAAAATGACAGTTACTAGCGAAACAACATACTAAAATAACTGTTTAAATCCACTCCTATTTTACGTCGGGAGGGAGCATTGGTTAATTCTAGCCCATCATTCCAGATATAATATTTTCTCGGGAGAAATCATAGCGGGAAATGGCGCTTCTTGGAGTACGATTTATCGCCCTAGGAATAATTACTTCCGCCGGCATTTGCACTTCTATCTCTCCACCGAGAGTCACTGCTCCACTTACCACTTGCTCGGTTGATAACTTTCTGCCAGTGAACCATTCGTGCACATCTCCTATTATGTATGGAGGAACGTGATGTTTGGATTGGACCTTGAAGGTTTACAATGGCACACACTATTATTACAATGTAATCTAAAAGTGGTAAGAACTTTATAGGAATGCATGAGGTTAAACCATTTTAAATTCTCTTAGACGTTTGATAACACGTTTTATATGAATTCTCAAAGGAGCGATAGATTTGGTTAGGCGAACTTGAAGGCTTCACACTGGAAAGTACACTTTTTCTCAATGAGGTGAGCTATCTGCTTAAAACCTCTATCAGCCAACACATGGCAACCTTTAGGAAAAGCATCTAGATACCCTGATTCACATATAATTTCTTTGTCGGACATTCTACCAGAATAACCATTAGATATAAAATTAACTAGACCACTTGGAGATCAAGTACTTCGCAGTATTACAGGATTTATATTGACTCCAAATCAAAGCCTGATTCAAAGCTCCAGAGAGCTTCTGAATTTCGATTTCAAAGCAATCTATTATCGACTGTACATCTTTGTAATTCGCCCAAAACTGTTGAGGCAGATTTTTTAAAATTTGTTCAGAACTAAGCCAGACAATTAAACTTTTAAGTAGAATTGCCGTTTGCGGCAATGTTTTTGCAAATACCTTACTAGGGTAACTAGAACTATATCCAAAATCTATTGCCAATATGATTTGTTCTGATTTTCTTCAAAACTAGCAGAATATCTAATTTGCTCATTTGTCCCTTAGAACATAAAAGTTCAATAAAAAAATAAACGTCTTGTGGCAATTCGGTGTATAGACGTGGATTTTTTTCTATTTTTCCGAGTTCACCGTTTCCCTTTTCAAGAAACCTAAAAGTTGTGCTGCCACTGTCTGATGATGGTTGGTACGAACTGGACTGCTCAGGCAAAACTTTTCTAGATGAAAAATCACTTTCACTCTCCTTCACAGTCAACTTCGGCTTCCATTTTGTGATTGTTACTGTATTTGTTGCTTTATCAGTGCAATCCTTCTTTATATTTACTAGAACACCAATATTGCGTACTTGCCAACTTGTCTGTGTTGTCTTGGTCTTCTTTTCTAATACTTTCGGCTTGTAGACTTCAGTGCAGGAAACCTCAAACTTTTCAGAAGGAGAACTTACAGCTGGCTTTATGGGTTTTATTACTGGTGATAAAATATGGCTTCAAAATCTGCCCAACGCCCCCGAATAGCGTTAGCCGCCCGTTTCATGAGGCCCTGCAAAACTTCTTCCAGTTTGTCCTTTTCCCTTCCCTAGATCCTAGTGAATTTTTTTTAGAAAAGTTGCCGGGTTCTCCCAATGGCCCCCTGAAAAATTCGGCCGCTCTATGGTGATCGGCGCCCTAAAAACAGTGGCAGGTTGTTTGTTTAAGCAAGCTAGGGCAATCTTTTTCCACTTATTCTTCTTTTTGGAACGACTCACTTTTCGTTCCCGGAACACTTTCGTCGAAGGGTTGCGTTTCACCTTCTTAGGGGGCGCCAGAGGTGCTCTCCATTCCGACGTCGATGCTTCCGTCTCCGTCCCCTGAAAAGCCGCTACCTCCCAGCTGTCCATCTGGCTCTTGTTTTTCCGGAGCTTGGCGAGGCGCTTCCTCCTTTTTTCATTTGAATTTAAATCAGTAATCCGGACCGTTATAATATAAACTGTTCTAAAAAAAACCTGCACAGGTAGTTCCCTAGACGGTTACGTCCCTCCTTGACTTCTAGAAGAACAAAGGAAGAACAAATATTGATATATTATGATATTTTCACTAAAGTTAACACGTTTCGGTTTCATTACTGCTACAATAAAACAATTGCTGCTCCAACGTACTGTTGTTCCAGATTGTACGGTAAAAATTGTTTCAAGTCTTAATGAATAAATGTAATTTAGGTTCAAAGAGAAAAGCACAAAATTCTTTTAGATCAGTGTTCTGTGCCAAAAAGTCCTCACAATCATTCATTCATTAGAATACTTAGTTGCTAATTCTTTATATATTTCAGGACTTGCATAGTTGGAATAATAAACTGATGCATAACAAACTTCGAATTAAGAATCATGAAATTGATGCCACAATCGCTGAACAGCTGAATTGAGATCTGTTGCTTTTGACCACTTATCCATGATATACATTCACCACAGAAAATAATATTAAATATGAAACAATTCGTGAAATGTGTTGAAGTTTAAATATAATCTATCCCCACTTTTAATATTCTCTATGACGTCAATTAGTATTTTTTTATCTAAAATTTAAAGGTATGCTCATTCAAATGATGAAATAATACGACCACATTTTTAAATATATATTTATTATAAAGCAACGTTCTACATTATATTTTTAATTCCATTTTATATTTGATACATGTTTATATCTTGTTTTAATATATCTAGATCTTTAAGATATTCTTCTATTTATTTTTTTTATATATAATAATTCTACTTTAAAAGCCTTCTTTCTCGTAGACTTCATTCTTCAGTAAACTTTATGTTGGTTGTTTGACCGACTGCACCTTCACTAATTAGATAATATATCTTCTTCCCACTTGTAATTTCTTTATTCAAATCTTCTATTACTTGAGAAGTAAATTTTGCAGTGAATCGATGGGATAACACGGTTTTGAAAGCATCCGATTCCACGATCTTCTCACCGTACACTGTGTTGCACTTATAGTGCGAGGCACAATAATCTGACACCCCATAAACCGGGGCCCATTGCCGCAAATTAGATGCACAATGAGAACGGTTCAGGGTTGTAAATCAAAAGGAAGCGGCAACGTCTGTGTGAGCCACACTTTGGTCTCGGAAATTTATGGATGGGTTTAGTCCTTCATTGTTAAATAATTGTGGGCAATAGACTCCGTTTTATTGGGTGTTACATTATGTTGGCCCGTACTATACTAAAAGAATTAATTTTAATTTTTTTAGAAAGTCTCTTTCAGTCTCTCCTCGACCCTTTTTGGGTTTGGATTTCTACCTGCGGTCCAGTGCGGTCGTGGAGGCGGAGGTAGGCAACACACTTGGCTCCCGAGTGTTGGGTCTGCTTGCCATCAATGGCCCCAAACAATTTGGCATGCCTCATCGGACTGTGAATTGTTTAGCAATTCGTGTATAATCATCGCTGTTCAAGACGGGGAGATAAATTGTCTGGAGCGTTTTCCATAGTTTTCACGAACTATGTTACAGACAGTAGGTACTCCGACGCGAAAAGCGTAGTTGAGGCTCTTGGTGGAATATGGTCCTTTCTTGAATGTTTCGTTGTTGAAGGTGCGATCGTATTTAGCAGCTTATCGTATGAATGTACTGGTATTCTTGTATAAGTAAAATACATCACCTCATCACACGGACGCAATTCTGCCAATTGTATTGAAATGTTCTTGTTCTTGCCGTCCTCGTAAAATGGGGTGGATCCAGTAACGTTTTTTTTTTTGTGTATGATTATAAAAAAAAAAGATCCAAAGCATGGATGAATATTGTTTTGTTGCGTATTGTATTTATGTTGAATAATACGTGATGTAAATAACTATGTACATTTATTCACATCAAAAGGTTGTCGCTTATTGGTTATATTACAAGCACAGAGAACATTACAATGTGAAGGCCGATAGTCCCGTAGCAACCTAACAAATATATTTGAAAAAATATTGCTGTTTACAATAAGTATTAAAAGGACTTCAGCGTCTGCTGATGTTACTTTAATATTAGTAGAAGCAATTGCCCTATCTTTTAAAATTATCTTAGCTTTTAAACAAATTTCCAACACATCCAGAGAATTATAATGTAGATCGCCTTTATTATTATTTTTTTTTGTCAATGTATAAAAACATAAACAAATCTTTCGTGTCACTTGTTAACGCATTCACACAATATTCGCAAACAATTTTTTTCTTGAGAAATTGTATGACATAACCTGCAATGTACGCAACAATATATTTTGATTTGCTAGTTTCTTCTTTGCTCTAAAAAGATTTCTTCGTGCGAATATTAATTTTCACTTATTTTTCTGTTAAGATCTCTTTCGGTTAAAAAAGTGCACCTCACGATATAAAATTGAGTCAATCAGGCATTGGTTGTGTAGTCGAATTGAGGAAACTAGTAGGAGTTGCTAGATTATATTTGTCTTTGAATTGGTAAGCAACATAGCCGGCTATGTATCTGTTTGTAACTGTATCTGTAATGTACCTAATTTGTAACAGTATCGGTGAAATTTGGATTATCCACTAAATTAATATTATCAGACTCAATAGACGAATAAATTATTTCATCTCCTTCATCACAATGTTCTTCTCCAGTTATATTCTTTAAATTGGAAAAAAGGGTGTGAATAATACAAATAGAGTCATCAACATCATGGTTAATTTTAGAATTTGGTGATAAAAGTGGTTTAATCAAACATGTTTCATCACTTTCTTCAAACTTTTGATTTTGCGTGAAAACTGCTGACGATTTTTTGCTAAAATAAACCACCGTAAACGAAACTTGAATTCGAGTGGTGTCGGATGGTCGTTAGCTCTTCCCATTCCCCTTATGTATGAAAAAAAAAAAAAATACAAGAACATCCCGATTAATCCGGAAAGTTAGTGAATAATTAGTTATAATATCACAAGAACATAGAAAATAATCGATTATACTTCCGAGTCATAGGACGTATTCCGCGAAACACCACGGCAGCGTTTGCTGGAGTGGTGTTTTAAGGATGTACGTCGAATGAGGAGGTTAGTATAATACATTATTTTCGGTTGCTCGGGTGGTAATCGTTACGATTATATAATGGATAGACCGATATAATATACAGGGTGTTATGGAAGTCCTAGCAGAAAATTTAACCACAAGTAGAACTCGTCAAAATTATCTATCATTTTTTTCGCAAACGCTCCCTTACGGAGTTAAAATTAAGAATAGTTTAACCCCTAAAAGCAAAACCCGCCTATGGTTCCAATTTCATTCATTGTGAGGAATCCACAAAAACGCTACCCGTAAAACGAATCGAAATAAAAACTGTTTAAATGTACTAACCTACCATAATATGCATAATAGTGAAGGGGTGAATGGAGTTAACAGCTGAATTGAAGATGCGGGAGAATACTTTGAACATTTGCTGTAATTTTCAATTATTCTACATTATTTGTTAGTCTTTTATGATACCACACATCTTCGAATACTTAAAAATTTTAGGTTCAATTTCCAAAACGCGATTACATCTGGGACGTGCGAGACACAAACAAGCGGCGGACTTCATTTGCATTACCTATAACACTAACACCATAGAAACTGCACCATAGAAAAAAAAACACATTTTCGTGGAAACTACAATGAATAAATTCTTAGTATTTGCTTAAGAATCGATCACAGTTCATTTCTTAGCGGCCGGCGCGAGACAACTGATAACTAAAATTTACTATCGACAAATTTTTTGTCCCAAAAAGGTTAGGAGGTGTTTACCTCGTTCGGCAAAAACTCTCTCATGCGTTCAAGTTCAATTTAGTCATAGGCGGAGGGTGAAATAAGGGGTCAGAAAAATGTTCAAAAAAATTGCGGATTTCAGCAAAGTGGTAAATAGAAAAAATGTTTATTTTGACGAGTTCTACTTGTGGTTAAATTTTCTGCTAGGACTTCCATAACACCCTGTATATATAAATGTTTATATGTATTTTTTATTTTGAATTAATATTGAACGTACAATAATTGTACAATCATTACTTACAATAATTATTATTATTGTAAGTAATATTGTTATCTGTCTATGAGCTTGAGATAGCTATAGTGGTAGTGCATAATTTTTGCTTTGTCGTGAAGGGTATATCCGTTTATCAATCTATGGTAACCATGTAAAATTTGTCATTGCTATTGGCCAAATTTATGATGAATTGTATAATCAACTTTATATTTCATTCATTCATATCTACATACATACATATCATTCAAGGATGGGTTACTGAGCAATATTCCTTTCTGAAAGGGAATTAGACTTATGTGAGCCAACTGTTATGGAACATATTGACACTTTATACAGTGGTTGCTTTTGTTTGTCATAATCTGTTCCAATTGCATTTTTACCGCTTGACATTCCAAATTTAGTCCTAGAGTTGAATAGATCAAACCCATCGATTATATGCTTCATAAAATCACTTCCTGCCACGAAGAATTTGCAGGCAAAATAAACTGACCTCACAGTTATTAAAAATGTGCTGTTCTGTGTAGATCCAGGCCAGCGACAAACTATATCTTGAAATTTTGCAGTCGCATCACATATAGCTGGACAATTAAAAAAAACCTTTTCTATTCCTATAGATTTCTGCTTGATCTCCTCCTGGCGAAGAAATTTTTACATGGCTGCAATCTAACGCACCAGTGCACTGAGGAAATCTCGCAATATCATAAGAATGTTGTGCAAACTAGCAATAGCTTTGGCAACTTTATGCACAATACGGCTGGCTGTTCATGAGTCAATCCCTCCAAAATCTGCTGCTACTTGCTAAAAAGAGCCCGTACAGTTAATTGTTAATAATTAATTAAAGAGTTAATTTTGGCATACATCTTAAGCTGCCAAAATATGCGTCCATTTTATATGCAGTTTGCAAATGATCCCATGTGGCCACCTTCTTTATTCCTTCCAGCTCAAATTCTAAGTTATTCAACAAATTATTTTTTACACATTTGATTAGATGGGGTGGGTCAAAAGTGGTATGTATTACTTTTTGCCCCTCTACTTCAAAAAAGCATTCTGATGTGTCCCCGCTTTTGAGTTTATCTTCCCTTGTTTGCTAAATTAGATAATTCAATGCTGCAGAATTATTTGTGCCGTGCTCGCAAATTACAGAACATACATGCAATCCACTGTCCTTAAGTTTTTTATCAGTGTTTTTATTGTAACTGCAATATTGAGGCTTTTTGCAGGACCCGCAGTAAAATCAAAATAAATGGGTTGCTTCCAGTTGTTGTTTATGCCACACACCGTGAACACCTATAAAAAGAAAACAACATAAAAACAAAAATTATAATCTGATAAATACTTGTGCGTGATTTGCAAATTCATCATCTTGCATTTGACATTTCGTCAAACAAAAGTACCAAATATTTATCTTGCGGACTTGCTGGCTTCAGCTTTCAAAGTTTTAAAATTTATGTTGTTAGAGCCAGGCCTTATTTGTAATTTATTTAAAAAATTTACAATTGTTTGCTTTGCAACATAATTTAATCTGCATTAATTTCTCAGGGTGATGCCATCTACAGATTTTTATTTTAAATAGTGAAGTCGAATGATTTTCTTTCCAGTTTTACCCTTCTTAGGTGAACTTTCTTTTACACGATTGCTTTATTTTTATTTCATCGTTGCTGCTGCATGATAACTTTAATATGTTTTAAAGGTATTTTTGTCTCTTCACTGAAAACCACGATCGTACAGGCTGTATGTTACATGTTTCTTAGTTAATAGAACTGATGTGATCACTCAAACTTTAAATAAAATTTAAAAATACAAAATTGTAAAAAAAATTGAATTCAATTTATGAAATTCAATTAGTGACATGCAAAGACAATATTTCCATACAGTTGATAAAAATTACAGGATGTACCAGCAAGAGAAATTTTTTTTAGCAAACAACCACAATACAAATTCGCGAACTCAGTTTGGCACTGGCTGCTGGTAGAGGTCACCATCCAATAACTCAGAGAAATCATTAAATCATTATATACATGCTTGTAATGTTTGGCAAGTATTTGGAATCACAACGCGCCGAATTGTATTTAAAGACTGATGTGTTACTATTGGCCGATATTTTTGAAAATTTTAGATCAACATGCATGAAAACATATGAATTAGATAGTCTTTACCACTGTACAACTATTGGACTATCTTTTGATACCATGGTAAAAATAACTCGAGTAGAATTGAGTGTATGTACTGATATAGATATGATTATGTTCTTTGAAAGGGGTAGTCGAGGTGGAATTTCAAATCATTGATAATGGATATGGATGAATCATGCACTTGTGTGGTGCTGCTATGAGTTGTCCCTTACCCATGGGGGCTTTTAAATGGGTTAGCGGTCCACATATTTACAATATTAATTTTAGGACACTGTCTGATGATAGCTAAGTAAGATACATTTTTAAAGTAGGTCTTGAATATCTTAAAAAACTTTTCAATTTACACACAGATTTGTCTGTAATATGGTACCCCACTTCAAAAATTGAGACTTTTAATTTAGTGTTAAATTTGTATTAGACAGTTGTAATTTGTAGTAGTTGTAGTTGTGTAAAGGACTGAAAACGCAATATGGAAGCTTTTCAATAAAATCAACAACATAGTTATTTTATTAAAGGTCCCTGAATATTC
Source organism: Diaperis boleti (assembly GCA_963583935.1). Taxonomy (NCBI): domain Eukaryota; kingdom Metazoa; phylum Arthropoda; class Insecta; order Coleoptera; family Tenebrionidae; genus Diaperis; species Diaperis boleti. Next base: position 16,099,898 of record OY757242.1, read on the forward strand.
ACAAGGCCACATATTATTGTAATTATATTATCCATTACACATTGTGATGTGTTGTCGCATGAGGTCGCAAAATAGCGAATTCGCGAAGTCGACGAATAACTCTCTCGACGTTAATTCTTAGTGCCGTTATTATTTTCGTTTGTCTTACTTCTTGTTACGACATTTTAATGTTTTTAAGGACACTTGGAGGTCTAACTGTTCTGATATTTTTTGTAGCCAGTAAGGATTCTATTTCCTTAAAGCCCCTGTCTACCATTATTGTGGCTCATTCAACAAGTGCTTCCCTTTCTATGATATAAAATTAATTAATCCATTTGGGCATATTGCAATTAGGTACTTAATTGTGTTGCATTTTTTGTATTGACTCCAGGTAAGGGCTTGTTGCAAAGCATTTGAGGGCTGTTGTATTTCGATCTCAAAACAATCAGTAATTGCTGGCACATCTTTATAGTAAGCCATAAATTGCTCTGGAACTAAGTCTTTAATAGTTGCCCTTGGAGGCCAAATAATAAATTCCTGCAAGCATGAGGCAAGCACCTCGCAAAATCCACTCCAATTCTTTCGAATTAATCATTTGTCCTAACTTTCGTTAGTGTTATCAAAATTTTCTCTCCAGGCAATTTTGTATGTTTCACTAACAAATCAACTAAAAATAAAACATTCTGTGGAAGACCCAAATAAAGACGGGGATTTTTTTCCACTTCAAACAACAACAACAAACCTCTCGGATTGTTTCTTTGTAAAGTAAAGTTTCATTATTTTCTGGCTTATAGGATGATTCTGATGTAGATTCATTACTAAGGCTGGAATCACTTCTTAATACTACACTTCGTACTGTATTAGGAAATTCTCTTATTACTGCTTGTGTGAACACATATTTTTTAAATGTCTTTCTCTGTTTGTGTACAGATACTTCTTATTTGGGTTTTGCTGCAAGGGCTGGTTTTCTTTTCTTTATTATATTTTCAAGGACTCAACTGAAATAGTGATTGAGTATTAAATTTGGACGGTGAAGAAGTCCCTGAGCTTGAAGGCAGTATTTGCTCCTTTGTTGCATCTTTACTAGATGAAAAAATATTCTTTCGAATGCTGTCCTTTTCTTGTTAAACTAGCATGTAAAATCTTAGAGACACTGTCAGAAACTCTTCTGCCATACGCATGTTTATAATAAGTCCAATTTTTTGCATCATTTGGCAGCGTTTTCGTTCAGCTCTCTTCACTTAGCTCTTATTTCTTGCTTAACAGGTACTGTTACAAAAAACTTGTAAGGGGTGTGGACAGATGAATTTGGACACGAAGGTACAAAACATTTTTTCGTTACTTTGGGCATCTCACACACACAATGCACGTCACTTAAGACTTTCAAAACAACAAACTAATCTTACGGGGTTTGCCTGTGAATGTAACTAAGACCGGCGTAAAGGACTCATTACTCTATTGTTCAAATAACATACTACAATGAAGTATTAATCTCTAATATGACTAGTCAATCCCTCAAGGGTAAAGCAGTAATGTATTAGCTGCTTTATGCGACTGTAAGTCATTTTTGTAATACATAATATACTTTTCAAAATTTCGATTTTGCATGCTGTCCATGAGATGGATATTTTGCGGGAATTTGTGGTCTACTGTTTTCAGTGAAAATGGGTGGAAATACTGCGAATGGTGCAAAAGCGGGTGATTCGTTCAAATGTGTCACGCCACCAGGAACGAACCATTGCGAGCAGGTGGCAATGGTTCAAATGGCTGCGAGTGCGAACGAACGAACATTTGCCAGATGTATTCCCGTCTTTGGATATAGTCTAAGATGGCTCGAGCTACACACAAGTTTTTGTTTTCCTGGAAAAAGGGGAGATCCAACACTGTATCAGGAAAATCGTTTGAAGTCGATGTCCAGTAGTCAACAGCAACAAGGTAACAAGCTTCGTGGACAAAGACAGCAAAGTGTAGGTAGAGGTGTCTTGCCAGAGTCCCAGGTAAGTAGTTGTATATCGGGGACGGGCAGGACGTAAACGTGCCAGTCCTCTCATGAAGCGTCTGATGTTCTGGTGATATAGTGCCGAGCGATAGCTGTTAAAAAAGCGACATCGTTGTTGTCCCTGACTCAAGAGATGCTGAAGGAAAGTCAGAACTTCCGAAACGTTGCCTTCGAATTGTGAAATGCTTCGGGAAGAGCAAAAGAGCCACCAGAATTGGATTGAAAAAAATAGGCGTTCTTGAGGTCAATGGAAGACATATGAGGAAGAAATGAGGCGCAGTGCAGTGCGAATATCTTCCATCTTAAACTGTTCAGTATTAATAAAATTTCATGGTGAACTTGAAGAGTGAAAAACTTGAATAAAATCACCTTGATTGACTGATACGGATGGTTCTGCTCAGACTAATGGTCGAAAACATGATCCCCAAAAAGTCGTGTATTTGACTAGTAAATGTTGACATTGTACCGTTGATTAAAATCTCTGTTCAAGTTTTTGATATTATTATTCAAAATGCCAGTTGTTAAAAAATCTGAACTACTTTCTACCAGTTTGCCAAGCTTTCATCACTAATTGGGAGGCTTTGGTAAGGTTTTATATATTTTTTCAAAACCTGCAATCATCTTCAAGTAACTGGTAACATTTAACGCAAGTTATTGTTTTCTTAAGAGATCGTGCAATAAAATCGTCCATATTATGCCACAATATTCATTGTATAATCTGTCATGCTCCAAGACGATGATTCTAAGAATTACAGGTCTTCTATACTTTTCCGAATTGGGTCTTTCATTCTACAATAATTTTGCTCTGTTTTCACAATAATTTTCTTCTATTGTTATTGTTCTACTTCCACTTTGCAAAATTGTCGTACAGTTTAAATTGACCACATTGACTGTGCGCCACCACCACGAATTTCATTCCGGATAATTAATCTTTTATATGCGGCTTCAAATTGGCGAGCCGTTCGGTTGTTCTTAAACCAGCCTTTACTCAGCAGTGCCCCAAAAAACAATTCTAGATGATCTTGCGACAATTTATATGTCAGCAAGTAAGATAAAAGTTTTCTCTTGTTCTATATAATTATCTTAAATAATAGTGAATTAAACTGTCAATGCAGATTAAAACATCCAGAAAGCCGGTTTTTTCCCCGGTCTCCAGAATGGGTTGGCATATCGCAAATCAAAAATATACTCTTTCACATTTATCTTCAGTTGCTGGGGATAGACTTCTTGTAAAAGTATTTTTACAATTTGTTACGGGAATTGAAGATATCAAATAAGTCGTTAAATATAAAAAGCTTGCTTAACCCATTAACGCCCAAAATAAAACCAGCTCAAAACATGTATTACAAAATTGTTAAAATACCTTCTTGGAATTCATATTTATCAAAATTAGCAGCTATTCCAAATGAAGGTGGTACAAGAAAGATCCTCTGGTGAATGCTGGTGAATCTTTTTCCTACGAATCAACATGTAATCGATATATCCGCTAATGCGATTTAGTTATAAAAATAATAATCGTATTATCCGTACTTGACGCAATTCCTAGACCTTACTCTTGTCCAGGACAAAAATTACGATGAGATGTTACCTCGTTCAGATGTCGAACGAAAAAGAAAACCGTAGGTTCGTCGCGTGGTACGCAAGAACTTTTCGTGCTTTTTTGTACATGCCGGTTATCTCTAAACGCTGATTCGTTCCTGAATCTACGGTGGTGAATGCGCGGCAAAATCAAATTGTAACAGTACCCATTACCATTTTTTCCCCCGAACGGCAAATATGAAATTATTGACGCCTTGATCGTTTGAATCCACTCCACCCATTCCTTGATTATATGATCTAAATACAATTGGCTGCTCCACTTCTGTTTCCTCTTTTTTCTCCTTGCACCAACGTCTTACTTTTTGTATAGGTGCCACAGCATCATAATTGGTAGCCATCATGCATACAATGTTGTCATACCAACGTACCGAAAGGATTTCGTTCTTAGCATCAAATGAGCTCTCGTAAGCTGCCCTCTTCTTTTTTTCCATTTCTTTTACTGTTGGCAATTTTTCTGTTCTATTTTGCTTCAAAGTACTTCACCTCCTGTTAAAGCGTTCCCTTTCTCTCTCGGTCTCTTCCTTGCGTCTCATGATGTTCCGCACCATGCGAGCGACCGCATCCCATTCGGACTGGCCGGTGAGCATCCCCTCAATAAGGTTGTCCTCCTCCGGCCACCAACCCAGGATTTTCCAAGCCGCCAACCTTTCACTATCAAATGCCTCACATCGGAACAGAGTGTGCTCCGGATCGTCCACATCATGGTCACAGAACCAACAAGCAGGGGAGGTCTCCTTGTCAATCCGGGCAAGGTAGCTCCCAAAACACCCGTGTCCGGTCAGCGCCTGAGTCACATGGAAGCTTGTCCACCCGTGACCCCGGCCGACCCACAGCCGGACGTCTGGAATGAGCCGCCTTGTCCAGGCACCCTTCCTTCCCTCTGCCCATCTGCTCTGCCACCTGTCCAGTAGCGCTCTCCTGGCGTCCGTGGACGTCCACCCCTCTCTCCTCAGCTTTCTCTCGAGAATCAGCAGATCGGGGGCTACCGTCCGATACGCGGAGGCTACCCGTAGCCCCACCCTCCTCTGCACCCTCTCGAGAGCGGCCCTTCCGGTCTTGGCATCTGCAGCCCGCGCCCAAGCAGGCGCCGCATACAGCAGCACGTTGTGCACGACTGCCGCATACAGCACCCTACAGCGCCCATCCGCCCCTCCCAGGTTGGGCATCAGCCTGGCCAGTTTCCCGGCCACTGCCTCCGCCTTCCGAGAAACCCTTCCACATGCGGCAGGAAGGTCATCCTCCTATCCAGGTCAACCCCCAAGTACTTCATACTCGGTTGGACCCGGACAAGAGCGCCCCCTATTCGGAAGCCCTCCAAGTCGATCCTCCTGCCTCCTATAAGCAAGATTGTCTCGGTTTTGGCAGGAGCTACCTTGAGGCCATGGTCATTAAGCCAGCCCATCACCCTCTCTGCCGCCTCTTCAACCATCCGCCTGAGATCTTCACCGGTGCGAGCCATTGCCATAATCACCAGATCGTCGGCGAAGGCAACGATCCTCGCACCCACCGGCAACTCCAACTCGAGGACGCCGTTGTACAATACATTCCACAGGAGTGGTCCAAGAACCGACCCCTGCGGAACGCCACACCCGACGTTCCTCGTCCTGTCTCCGGCGCCCTAGCGGATGGTCCTACCCGATAAGTAGCTCCTGACCATGGCCACCAGGCCCCCATGCACTCCCATCCCCTCTAAGGCAGTCACTATGGCCCCCCATGACGCACAGCCGAAGGCGTTCTCCACGTCTAGGACAACAGCGGCACAGTAGTCCTTTCGACCCCATGCCCCAGCGTTTGCCACCCCAGCGTATGCAAGAACGTCCTCAATTGCGTCAATGGTTGACCTACCACCCCGAAAACCATACTGCCTATCGGAGAGCACACCCCTCTCCTCCAGGTCCGCCCCTATCCGATTCCGGACGATGGACTCGAGGAGCTTTCCCGCAGAGCTTATGAGGGAAATTGGGCGGAATTTCCCCCCACTCTTTGGGATTAACACCACCCGAGCCACCTTCCAAATGTCCGGAAAAACCCCACTCTCCAAACAGGATCCCATCACCCCCGCCATAGTGTCGGGGGCCACCTCAACGGCCAATTTTAACTACTTCGGCCATAAGTCCATCCAGTCCAGGGGCCTTCCTCCCCTTCAATCCACCCGCAGCCCTGTCCAGTTCCTCCTTTCCCACCCTCGCCCAACCTGGGTCGATGCGGACATCCCGGGGCTCCCACCGAGGGGGGTCCTCGTCCGGAAAGAGTCCGTTAATTGCCACCTCCTCCTCTTCCTCCGTAATGATAGGCCTGGCACCAAGCCTGCCCGTGACAATCCTACAAGCCCTGCCCCAAGGGTCGTTTCCAACCTCGCCAATAAGATTGTCCCAGGCCCGTCCCTTGGCTGCACCCACCTCCTTTTTTAGCTCTCTTTTGGCTGCCCTATATTCCCTCTGCCTATGAGCACGGGTCCGTTCGTTCCTAGCCGGGGTGAGTTTCCTCCTACTGGCGATGCACTTCCGTCTCGCTTCCGCGACTTCGGCGCACCACCAGTACACAGGTCGCTTCCCAGGCCCAGGTGTCTTTCGAGGCAAGCAGCCATCGCAGGCCTCCACCATCCTTCTAACGGCCTCCTCCGGGGAGATGTCCACAGCCCCGTCCAGCCCCTCGTACAATAATCTAGCCGCCAATTTATCCCTCAGGTCCCCCCTCCAAATCCATCCCCGAGCCGGTGGAACTCCAGGCCCATCCGCCATCCCATCGGCGGCATCGACCCCGTACGTAATGTACTTATGATCGCTGCAAGAGTCCATCTCGTCCATAACCCTCCACTCCCTTATGGTCTGCCCCTGCCTTAATCTGGTGAAGGTGACGTCGACCACGGACCTTAGGGTCCCATCTACCCTGATGGCTTCAAACGTAGCGGTGTTGCCCATATTTTCCACCATCAGTCCCAAGCTGGCCATGGCCTCCTCTAATACGGTTCCCCTGGCATCCGTTACCGACGAACCCCACAAAGTCGACTTCGCGTTGAAGTCGCCGGCAACAACCAGGTTCCCCGTATGGCACCTCAGAGCGGCCGTCAGCTCGCGCACGCATCCCCCAAACTGTTCCACAGTACAGTTTGGAGAAACGTAGCAGCTCACAAGCACCAAGCCGTCAACCCTCACCCAGACGTATCCCCTGCCAATACCCCTTGCAGCGATCTTGCCCCTGGACCGGACAGCGACCGTTCCCTCTCGATCCCTTACCCATCCCCGGCGCCGACCCTTGCTAGGTTTGGTTCCTGGACCAAGATGTGATCAGCACCCAGGTCCAAGGAGACCTTTTCTAGCATGTCATGGGCAAGCGCCCTACGCCCCAGGTTGATCTGAAGGATCCTAACTACCATTAGGACCCACAGACCCCCGGAGCTCCTGGACCGCCTTGTTATATGCCGGGCAGGCCATAGACCCAGCCCTATGCCCGTCCTTGCTGCAGAGATAGCACCTTGGAGATTTGGTGCACTCCGCAACTCTATGGCAATCTCCGCAGCACCTAAGGCACTTGTCCCCCAAATCCAACCTCTTTTCCTTACATTTACGAGCCAGGTGCCCGTAACCCAGGCAGTTATAGCACTTTTCAGGGGTCAAGAAGGGCTTTAGAGGACATCTTGTCCAGCCCACCCTAATACACCCAAGTACCAGCAACTGCCTGGCCACGCGTTCACCCATTATCATCGTGGCCCACTGCCTCCCCTGGTTCGTTTTTAGGGAGACTCTTATGTCCCAAACATCCTCCTTCCTGACCGCCCCGCTTTTCACAAGAGCCTCCCTGATTTCGTCCTCCGTGACCGCGGTGTCGAGGTTGTTCAAAGCGATCACCGCCCTGCCCGTCTCCACCCTTATTTTTGTTTCCCCTTTGAGGACCTTTGCCATGTCATTTTTCAACTTGTTTGCCGCGTCAGTCCCTCCTCCAGCCAGTAGCACCCTTATATGTCCCTCCTTGGTCTTTCCCACCGTTTTAACGTTGACCCCCAAGTTTTCAAGGTCAATGTCTTTTTTTTAACGTTCTTAGTGTGTTAGCATAAGATGCTGCGTCCCGGGGCGTTTCTATTACAACCGTGGTTTTGGTTGCTGCAGGTCTGCTTTTCGGCTTGCCCTGGCCTGACCCAGCCTGACCCAGCCTGACCTCCGGTTTTATCCCAACTTGCATGGTACATCGTGATGTGCACATTCGTGTCCCGCATGACCCGCTCCACTAGTTTCCTTACGACTCCGAATCTGTGTTTGTAGCCATACAGCAACTGTATATTCTCACACCCATTTGCTTCTGCCGCCTTTTTGAGCGACCCTAAGGCTTTTATGACGGCCTGCACTGTGCTGTCCTCCCAGTCGTCTTCCTTGTCTACCATTTCTTTGTCCATCCCCGTAAAAAAGGTTATTTGCCTTTCCATATTGTTAGCTGTGTCCCCCATTTCTGCATCCTCTACAGCCAAGCTCCAGTTAAGGACATATGCCGTTTTTCCATATGTCGGATTGCCCTTGTTTATTAGCTCACGAGCATTGGGGTGAGTACCAATTAACTCCATTACCTTTGGCTGCTTCTTATCCTTTAGGGGATCCAACAGCACTGCCGTATGAGTAGTAGAGGTCCCCTTTATTTCATTCATTTTTCCCACCGATGTTATTTTGTATACCGTTTCCGGCCAATCAGATTCTAACAGTTTCCTCATGGCCGCATCGTCCAGATCCTCCTTTTCCAACCCATCCCGGATCGTAGCCGCCGTAATCTCCTCCTCTATTTGAGAGGCCGTTGTCTGGGTACCTACTGTTGTAGTAGCTTTAAACGTAGTTTCCTGTATATTCCGCTTCTCGCACCTGCATTGGCCTCGCTCCTCCCTCCGATCATTTTGGAGACTTAGTACGTAGTCGCTAATTTCCCTCAGCTGCTTCATACGGTTTCGAAGCACTTTCGCTGTATCCTTTATCTCCCTCTTAGTATTTTTTTCTCGGGAGAACGAAAAGATTTTTCGTGACGCTTCGTCCATTTCCTTTCTCATTTTAACGATCTTGTTTTTTCTTGTTTCTTCGTCGCTATTCACCTCTTCCTTCCTTTCAACAGGGGTGAAGTACCCATGTTCACCCCTTTTCCTTTTTATCGACCGACCGGTATCATCATACCATGCCAGGTCGATAGTCACGGCGTTGGGCGTTGCTAGTACCACTTCTTGGGAACTTCCCCTTCCCGGCGAAGTTACCACCTCAAACCTGCTCATCATACCTACCTTTTTAACCTCCTTCTCCGCTCCGTCAACCGAATCTCGTACCCGGGCCCCCGTCGGCGTTTCTAGGTGCTCCTCGGTCAGTTCTTGATGGTCCATTCGCTCGACCGGCTCAGGAGTCTTTCTTCCCTGTCCATCTTTTTTGTCTTGAGCATTAAGCTCCTCTTCCGTCCTGTCCAAGTTTATTAAATTTAAATTTTCAAAATCCATATTAGTCCTACGATAATGGGACGAAAGTCAGTCGCCCTGGAGGTGACGCCCATCCTCCAGGGAAGAGGACTTATCTTCCACCCGGGGGGCCTCCAGTCCCGGGTGGTTACCGTTCGCGACTCTCTAACGTGAGCCATTCATCCCAACGTCCCTGGCGGTTTTAACGAGTTTACTCTCGGTTATTTATAGGGGTTTTCTCCCCGCGGGTCAGCCAACTAAGGCAAGCCCCCACTTCGGGAGACTCTACAACGTACCCCCAGTCGCGCTCAGCTGGAGGTTTTTGAAGTAGAGGCCCGATTTACGGTGTTACGTTGGGGCACGCTCCTCCCTACGTAGCTCGGTATCCCCGGGTTCGCCATTACCCGATCCGCCAGCAGAGCTGAGGAATCCCTGGGGAGAAGGAAAAGGGGGGGATAGACGAAATGAGGGTTGTAAATGAGAAGGTCCCTAGCCATCGGAACTCCTAAGGCGTCGGCACCGAAAGACAAGAGGTGGTCTAGGGAGACCGATAGAAAGTCAGGAAAAGACAGAGTCGACTCTACACTAAGATCTGAAGATTCCAAGGAGTGTAGAGACATAGGTAGAGATGGAATATTTTGAGAGCATGGTCCACGGTGGGGTTTTTGGGGATCTATCGGTGTTTTTAGGCACGTCCAATCCCCTTATCACCGCCACTAACCATTCGCACAAGTACTCCTGGCCATTCCCTTATCAGCCACCTAAGGGACGCACCTGGTAGCTAGCCCTCAATAGCCCCAGTTTGACAGAGGAAGGAAGGAAGAAAACATGTTTTATTACAGTTGGTTCTTAGCCCTCGGAAGCCCTAATAGCATCGGAACCGAAAAATCAAGAAATGGTCTAGGTAGACCGATAGAAAGACGAGAAAAGAAAAGAGGTGACTCTACACAAAGATCTGAAGATTCGGAAAGAGTGTAGAGTCATAGACATTGAAGAGAAAGATTGGAGAGCTTGGTCCGCGGTGGGGTTTTTGGGGATCTATCGGTGTTTTTAGGCACGTCCAATCCCCTTATCACCGCCACTAACCACTCGCAACGAGTACTCATGGCCATTCCCTTATCCGCCACGTGAGGGACGCGCCTGGTAGCTAGCTTCTCCCAAGCCCCAGCTTCAAAGTACCTGTTGCTCTAAATCCTTGTGTCCTCAAGTAAGCTAGCAAAGGTACTCCAGTAAAATAGTTATCAAAAAAAAATATATGATTGTTGGATACATCAACACACTGCAATACAGTGACAGTACAACTTTTGAGCCAAGTGGAAGTTGAATGTCATCATTGTTATTTTGTGATTTTCCTATGGCGTAGCAATATCCATTGGAACTACAAAGTGTCCAATTTTTAAAACCAACACGACAAGGTTTGCCCCTAATAAATTGCTTGGCAGGATGGTGGCCATAATACTTCACCATTGCTTCGTCAATGGACAATACTTGATGGAAAATGCCCCATTGTTGGAAATTTGCATTGAGCTTCTCCATAAGAGGCCGTACTTACGTACAATCGATCATCATTTATTTGAGTATTGTCATTTACAACATTTTCAATATCACATGAAGGTCTTCATTAAGTGACCAATACAGACTCTAGGCAATCTGTGATAGCCTGTCAAAAAAAGTATGCCAAAAGCCCATGTTTTTTTTGTTTTTTTGGCGAGCATAAAGTATCGTCTGATCAACATAATCTTTTCGTCGACCAATTCTTCGAAAATTTCATTTGGGCTAAAGTTTTTCAGTTCTTAAATAACGCGTTCGACTCTTTCAGTAGCACCATCAGACATACCTGCCATTGACTATAATTGGCGTCGCCTTTTTTCCAGTCTGGTAAAGAGAAATGTGGAACGTTCTTTCGAGACTTATTGCTTTTACATTGTTTAGCTGGTTTAGAAGACAACTTTATTTTTTTAGCATTCACTCTCTCGTTGTCGCTTTTGTCCCATTCAGAATCCGAACTTGAGCCAATTTCTGATTCGTTGCCCAAAGGATGAACAAAAGCTTTTACATTGCCAGGAATATCTCGAGGTAGGCCTTCAGAATACAAATTGTCTTCATCTATATCTTCTTCATCTGTCAGTGGGTCAGGATTGGGTAGAAGGATAACAATATCAAGATTGTTGCTGTTACAAGAGGCAGCAAAATCAGCTGCGGCATCCAAATTGGGTAACTTCTTACGGCCATAAAAAGCACCAGTCGAGATTTCTGGGCTATCAGTGTCAAAACCTTGGCCCATTGTAAGAACTCTGAAAACAGAACAACCGCTCATACTCATGCCCAGTGTACTCAACCGAGTACAGCAATGTTTATAAGAATACTGCAAGCGTGCAAGCTCAACAAAATAAAAATGAACATAACATGTACGACTTACCTTTCTTCTAATGGTGACAAATAATAATCACCAAAGAAAATTTATCTTGCACTCAAAATCTATCAAAAATTACGAGGCACGATGTAAAGGCGAGAATTTACACATGTACTGTCAGACTGTAACTTCTGTAAGACGCCACCTATGAGCCTTTTTGCAAAACTCCAGCTGGAGGCGGTATTATAGTCTTCTGAGCAATTTGACACGCTTGCCAAATTTTTTCTACTAAGTGATAGAGGGCGTCAGCCCTCAGACTATGCTAAGGTCACTAGATGAAAAATTCTCTTTCTAAAGGTAACGCCAACGGTTGCGACGTATATCATTCTGTCTCTTTTAATTTCCATGAACATTTGACATGGATATTTTCTGTTATTCGTGTATGCCCTGAACTGTCATTTATGATGTTTCTCAGCAAAGTCAAGAGGAGTTTTTTGATTTTTTTTGGAAGTTCTGAAAAAACCAGGTACTATAAAACATTATACATACATACAAGTACTACACATACCGTAGAATATGTACTTGAGAAGGATTATGTAGAAATTTAAAAAGATAAATTTTTTGTTGATAAAGGTGTGGAATTTCGTTTACAATAAATGAGATGAAGTGTGTGGGTATAGATTGATATGTAAATTTCTACTTCTAGAATATTAATTCTAGATGTTTGGAGCATTAGTGAAAGACAAAGGAAACAATAATTGTCCACAGTAGAAATGGGCTTCTGGCGTAGATGTTGCAGGCTAACTTTACGAGATCGAATCCGAAATACAGAAGTACGACAAAGCATGGGAATTGATACTACAATATTAGACACAGTAGAAACAAAAAGTCTACGGTGGTACGGACATGTCAGTCGTATGGACTGTTACAGATGGCCAAAGAAAATGCTACGATGGGAATCTTTGGAAAGAAGACGTCGGGGGTAGACCAAGAAAAACGTAGAACAGGCAATGTTAGAAAGAAACCTGCAGGAAGAATATTAATTATTTCAGAGGCACTTCTGTTCAGAAGATTTTATAGTGAGTTGTACGCATAGTGTTAAAGAAGCCTTCCTTACATTTGAAGCCAATCTTTGAAGGCTCAAGCTTAAAGAAGTTAATAAAGAAGAAATTAATAAACCATAACCAACGAGATGTAGAAGCGTTGGGATGAGGCCGGGCTATACAAACTATTATTTAGACAAGAATAATTGAATAAATAACATTAAAATACCACTTGTTATTATTATGTAGTTATTTTGTTTGTCAGTTGAACACTCGGAGGTTGACGATTGGTAAATACACGGTTGACGAATCGTTGATGATTTTGGAAAAAGTGGCTCGATCGAGGATTGTCTGCATTATGTTTTCCACGTTGAAACCCGTCCAGTGGCGAAGGCTTTGGACCCTTGATAATTTCTTCGGTCCAACCCATCGTGTTCTTACTAGTTTTCCAAGATTAGTTGGTATTGGTATAAATTCATATAATCAGCAAATTAATATTGAAACCTTAACCTTAAATCCGGATTATGTCATTAAAATCTTTGACGAATCGATAAAAATTCCTAGATTCTTGTATCTTTTTCTAACCCATTAAAACTCATCCTATGTCTATCTCTTTTAATTTCCATGAAAAATAACTGATGGCGGTACCTTTAAAAAGAGAATTTTTTATCTAGTGACCTTAGACTATGCCGTACTCAAGTGAATACAGTGGGCGCTAATGGGTTAATGTTTGGGTTGCAATTTTAACTTTCATCTTTTCTTGAGCGTAGTCCAAATGTCGTATGGTTAACTTGTTTGATGCAGTTAAATCTTCGACATATTGAATATCCACCAACTTGTATCTCTATTTCACACTGCGGCCCTCACCATCACACAAAATCTTATACGAACTCAAACAATCACGTACAAGTTTTATCATATGACATAGATCTGGACAGATTAAGATATCATCTTGTGGCACATCACATCTTGTCGGCTTCGTCCTCCACTTCTTGCTTGTTTCCAAGCTGGCAGGAGGTCAGGATCTGAGGATCTCACTGTTCTGATCGGCCTTTTATAGACAAACTGGAGGGGACTTGAACGGGCGCTTCAAGACCTGATCGCTAAACGGCTTCAGTTCCGGTCAACGCAGGAAGTCCGGGAAAAGGGCATCGGAAGCGCTGTAATTCACTGGTCACTGTGATACTCAAATAGTCACGGTACGACGCTTAGAAATATTTTATTTCACCATGTTAACGGCACGATGCAAAGCGTGTGACCCGAGGCGACAAGGCAGCTGGTCGTAGCGACTCCGGGATACCTTCATTCGCAGCGCGCTACAGCGAACAATAAGACGGAGGGCCTCGGCCTCTCGGCCACGGAAAATGTCGCATGAGAGCGGTGAACCTCGTTTCAGTAACTTCGTTACATACGAATACCACTTTTTGCCTCTAATGGATATTGAATGTTTCTCTGGAAGCCAATCATGGTAATCTACACCCCCCATGTATTTATTGTAATTGTTTCTCAGGTTTGGCTGTGGAATGGAACACAGGTCGGTGCTGTCTCTATTTGCTTATTATGATATGGCGCATTATCGCCTCCTCCATTAACAATAATAACCTTTAGAAACTGGCTTCTTTAGGCCATGAATTATTAATTAATTATTATATATCAGGTTTGAGATTAAGTAAATTCTCAACAATTAAGAAAAAACTATACTTATTGAGATAATTATAAAGACGTGCAAAGCAGAAAAAGAACTGTTTCGGTGTAATCGGCGCTTTTGGCGACCACTGACTTCATGTTGTTGTATTAATTCTATTAGTTGGATTTGTACCGTGTAGTAACTGAAGTTGATGGTTTTACTGATTTTTCTCTAGCTATGATATTACCACTTGTTAATCCCTTCTTGGCCATTTGATCTAATGATGTTTGTAAGTGTCAATTTTTTTTAATAATTTTATCTTGATTGTATAAAATAATTTGCAAAACGCTGGATATATAAATATACTTCATTATTTGATGACTTGATTAAATATTCTATTTGATATTCATCAGCTACTAACGAGCCGTCCTGATTTGCTACAAAAGAAGAAATCCCTCAAATATTTTGGCTGAGATGTAGATGGTTTGGCGATTAATGCAGAACAGATTGAGACTGGCAAGTATACATGTAGACTGTTTGATGGCAAACAAAGCATCGTATTGGGACGATGGAGCAACAACGGATTGACGCTCTGAATATTTGCAAGTTTTTGGGCACACAATAGTTAAAATCTGGATTGGAAATAGCATGTGTTTTCTTTAAACGAGGATTTTTTCTTGGGTGCTGCTGAAATTCCGATGTCTTTTGCAACGGTATCCGATTTCGCTTCCATGTTTTCCAGCTCATCTTCTGCTTCATTACGACTTAGCAACTATCTTCTCTTTACACAGTTTATTCGTTTTACTCCAAGTGCCTGGCACAATAGTCAAAGCTTTTTATTGCAGTAAGTAATAATTTTTACCTAATTTAGCTTACTTTGACGGCAGGGCAGTACATTTTATGACGGCCATGTATAAATCCAATAAAGCTCAAAATATGGCAAAAGGGCAAAGGCCCCTCTTCCTTCGTGCTGAGTTTTCTTTGGATCGCCAGCGGCGCCGACCTCCCCTTCTGGAGCGATTTCTCGCCGTCGAGGTAGATTTCTTCGGGCGACTGCGTTTGCGGAGGACCATCACCGGGCTGTTACTCCCTTTTCTGCATTGCTGAGGTGGTGCGATTTAACAGGGACGAGGTCAAAAACATCGTACGACGGTGGGTATCGCCTCACTTTATTAGCGTACTTCTTTCATTTATCTTGCTCTTTCTCATACACTTCACGCACGTTTTTCATGGTCTCAGCGATCTTTATGAAATCTGGACTATGGTTCTCAAGTCATACTGCACATCATCAGCATTGCGCAGCTCTCTTGTGAACTTACATCGTGTCGTATTCATGGCGAAGCGAATTGATGGCAATTGGTGAATCCATGAGTCACGACAATCACCGACAAGAGTAGCTCACTGCACGTTCAGGTCTTTTAATTGTTCGATGAGCTTTGTAACCGTCGGATGATGACACTAAGCTGTTTCTCAAAACAATGTGCCAGGCTTCTAAAGAATTGTTGCTTCTTGGTGAGTCTTCGGTCAATCTTCCGAACATGCTCCAATACTCAATATTAAATACGGGTTTAACGTTTCTCAGCCTCCTTCCAATGTATGTACTTTCTCAATAGTCGAATATGACTTTAACCTCTTCTTCGAAATCTTCGCCGATAATTTCGAAGGCAAACTCTATGTCCTTCATTATTCCTTCAGAATCCATTATTTGGACGTGCTTTCTTGCAGATTCATTGATCCTATACATCTCTGTCAATCTATGATGCTAAATTTTTCGCGTTAACTACGGCCAACTCAAAATCGCAAAGAATGCTATGTGGATTCAAAAGTGATTCAGGTCTTGTAATTTTAGGAATATGAGTTTGTACGTATCTTCACGTTTGTTACATACCATGGTATAAATCAGTGGTAACGCAGAACCGTCTACAAAAGCATCAAAGTCAAGACCGAGATCTGCTGCTACTAGCTGTGCTGCCCTAAACAAAATAGCTCCGATTCCCCGCTTCTCGTGCTATTAAATTATTATTGATACCTCCTAAATTTGAATCAATACTCCTTCAAGGTAATGTTGCTGCTTGGCCTGATTTTATTTCTGGATAGCAATTTTTTTTTAATTGGTACCTCTCTTTTTGGGGTTTCAGGTTCCTCAACTAATCGGATTAGAGGTGGTAGTGGTGTCAATTCAAAAGGTTGTGGCTCTGCTGTTGTCGTCGATGTTACCATAACCGTATTTTAGTTGTTTCAAATGAGGGAGCAACAACCATTTCTACAATTATTATTCTTTATTATTGATTCAGATTACCGATATACACTCTTTTTAACTGATCCTCACTCAACAAAAGTTGTATCTGTTGCCCTGTATTTTCGATAAACACATCCACTGGTGTAGTATTAGGGAGAGGGAGCGGGAGTTAATTTTTTGCCATATGAGGTGATTCGCGCACACCGCAATATATCCGAGACGAATAAAGATATGGAAAAATTAGAGCAATTTTTGCCATAGCAGTGGAAATTCGACAAACAAGCCATTTTACTTTCTTTACATAAGCACCGTGATGTCACACACCCTAAAAACAGAAATTTTATCCAATTGTTGACAGCAACGCTAACACAAGATACAGACCTGTTTTGCAAGAGCGAAAACGTATTTCGATCATATTGGTAGGTAATGCAGGAATTGTAGAAAAGACGGGTGCAATAGATCCGTCAGATTCCTCTAATTTCCATCCAAAGTCCTTAATATCGGGAAAGTTTAAAGTGGCATTCAACGCATTTTGCCGTATAAGTAATATTTATTAATATAATATTTCTTAGTAAAAACCTTCCAGGCAGTTGGTTTTGCAATACCAGTAAACTGACTCGTAATATCGCAGCCAGTTGAAGCATGGAAAAAGAGAAGGTTTCTGTCCCAAGGGGGACCCTTTTACGACGATTACTACCGAGGACCACGGTATACACTGGGTTGCCCAACTACGCGGTTCAGATGGTAGCTACGCTCCTTTGTTACGACGATTACTACCTAGGACCACGGGGGTTGCCTACCTACTGTGACAGTCCCCAACAATTCCGAGCTTATTCGGAATTGTCAACTAAACCTTTACAACTTCTCTTGGTAAATTTCGGGCGCCAAATTGTTTGTAAAGGAAAACAAAGCGTTTTTTTATCATTCGCCTTTTCTCAGGTCTTATTAACGCTAAGATTCTATGCAACAGGGCCAATATTATTGAGCGTTGCTGATTTTGTTGGGATCAGTAAGACATCTGCTAGCCGAATTATTAGAAAGGTCTCATTAGCAATTGCGGCATTACGACCTCAGTACATAATGATGTATGAAAACAATGAAGACGTGGAAAGAGCCGCACAAGAATTTTATGCAATTTCAAGTTTTCCTCGGGTTATTGGGGCAATTGATTGCACATTAATTAGAGGTTCCCCTTGAGGTGAGGATGCAGAAATATTTCGCTCAAGAAATATAAAATAACAAAAATTAATTACTAATTTTAAGTATATGTAACTGAGTGAAATGTTTCAAAACATGGAACACAAAGACCTACATTATACTTCTCACATTGGGTTCTTATAATTGAGATACATCCTCCTTTTTTTATCGGGAACAGCAACGACTAAATGATCTGTCCGATCATATCTGACATCAGATACTCTATTCATTGACAAACTGCTTTGAGATGCAGATGTTCGTCCGGGATCTTTTGGTGGGTTTTTAAATCGTGCTAGGTACGAGGTAACCAATTCCCGACGAAAGTTTTGTCATTTTTCTTCCAGAATTTTTGTATAAATCCATGGGTTGTTGAGGGCAATATCTAAAAGCCAAGTAAATTTGACCAGTACCACTTTTTGCCTCTAATCGCAATTCTATAAGCTGCTATATCTTCGTCCATCCTATCTGTACCTGTACCACGTATTTATTGTATTCTCCTACCACGGATGGACGTGGTACTGCGATAATTTTTTTTCTACTTGTGCGTATCTCTTCACCTGACTGAGCGGAGTTGTACTATGTACAGTGGATGCCATCGTCACAACAGAGTTGTCTTGCCAACGCACAACTGAAACGCCTGTTTAGGTGCACAATTTTGACGGGCTTTCTCCCCCTTTTTTTTCGCTTTTTTTTTGTCAAAGATAGGACAAAACTTGGGCAATATATTCTCTCTAATCGTCCCGGTTGCACCATGACCTGTTGCTTTTAAATGACACAGAAGAGCAAATCCAGTAAAGAGATTATCAAAGTAAAAATGATGTAAACTTCGAAAATGGGTTCATCACGGTTTGGTGTGTTTCATTAAAGGGAAGAAAATTGAACGTTAATCCCAAACGGTTTAATAAAGAAGTAGCAAAGCGCTACATATATATGTTTCGGCCTTATCTAATTGTAACTAAAAGGCCATCTTCAGGCTAAAAAAACCTTTACAATGTGGTGTTAGATTAACAGTGTGAATAAATGTGATGGAAACTTACCAACAAAATTGAAATTAACACGTTAGCTGCCACGTGACACTACATGTGTGTCTCACAAAATTAGCCATTCTTGCGCCGTGACACTGGGTTTGTGTCTCACATCAGTAGGATCAAATTTTTTCTGTGACACATTCTGTGGTTCTTATCAGCTATATCTATTGCGTTATTCTGACTTAACGTGAAATTTAGAAACCGAAAAACAAATGTTCCTCCGTAAAAAAAAAAATTCTATTTTTTATGGACCATCGAATATATAAGACATATAAGACTGATAATTCAGAACAAAACTTTATTTGAAAGTAAAGGAAAACCGCCGAAGTGAACCAAATCCAGTTCAGAGATATATTCACTAACTAACGCAAACCAATACAGTGCGATCAAAAATAATTGTCTCTATCAGGGGTGGTCGTGGTATAAAAAACGGCTGTCTTAGCTTAGCTGCCAAAGTTTGTATAGTTGCCTGCAATATATCAGACGTAAGATGATACTACCCTTGACTATTATTATTATAAACTCCATGATTGTTTTTGATAAGCGCAATTATTGATCGCACTAAAATTATATCTATTGGTGCCGGCTATTTGGGGAAACCCAGGGTCATAAACCCTTACCTGACTAGCGAGACCCATGCCCGCATAATCCGATGTTACTTTATTCAAATCTTGCTAAAAAATTACACATGGTCTGTGACACTAACGATGCGACTCAGTTCTGTTCATACCAGACAGAGTTGCCCTGTGACCCACACGACGTGTCTCATTTCTTCTGAGTCTTGCCATTGCTGCGCCGTGACACCGGGTATGTGTCACAAAGTTTTTTTTAATTATCTTTCGGAAGAAGTCGCATATTTTTTTTTTATTATTATACCGTCGTAATCAGCAAACAAAGCTCTATCAGCTCCTTTTTCAATTCATGGGTCTATTCTTCTCTTTTGGCTTGTTCTTGCCTTAACCGTGTTTCTTGTTCCACAAGCATGGCTTTTTTCTTATAATATAATTCTTTAGCGACCAAAACAGGGTTTATTGTGGATGGTCTCATTTTTTTGGAGGTTGCTTTAAAATTTTGGGAGTGTAATTATCCCACACATGCTTGGGAGCTTTATGTGTCTATTAACATAAGAAAATGACCAGGATTACTATTTTATTTTATACTTACTAAAATTATTAGGTACTATGATATTTTGAATAATACATACTTTTTTCATTGTCGCTACTTGCATTTTCTTTATTATTATCTATAATTTCCTACAAAAGTAACGAATTAAGATTAGCCATAAATATATTTTTGTACCCAATTACTTTCAAAGGTGTCGGTTGGCAATGTACAGAAGATTGGGATGAACAGCTGGCCAAAACTATTACATCAGCTTTCTGATTGGTTTCAACATCATCGTCAAAATTTAGTCAAAAAACATATCGCACAGTAAACGTTGTGATGTAATAAATTTGCGGGTTTGTCATTAAAATGTGTTTGCACTGTTTTTTTTTTTTGTGACAGAATGGAGCTGTTCCTGACCAGTTTTAGAAGAAATCGACTCTCCCTAAAGTTCAATTACATTTATTAAACAATTAAATTAGAATTTTTTATTACTTCCTTATTTGGGTTCTGCACAGAAGAATAGAAACCTTTGGACATTGATATTTATTACCCAAAACTTTTACGACAAACCCGCCAATCTACCTGAACCCCATTATATCTATTATAGAAGTCCCAGAGTTATTATGATTTTGTGGCATGCAACAATTATCTGGTACTTAGAGCGGCGGTAAGCCCAACAACTGGAAGTAACATCCCACACAACACAAACAAATTCAATGAGTATTTTATGGATATTCATTAATGGATATGTGTATTGGATATACACCTATGACCTTTGTCTGTACTTTGTCAGACCATTTTCCCCAACAATCTCCTTGATATGGACATAATTGGCCAATTGGACAGACTCCTGCTTTCTCCCATTCTCGTATGCTTCATGGTCACGAGTGACTTTGTGTTGGCTTTCACAAAGGTCGTAACTTTAGGACTGGGAGGCCCAAGTGGACCCCTTGAGACAGCTCTGTTAAAAAATGTGCACTTAGTACAATATAATTATTGACTACTGTTATCCATATTGGAAATAATTGTTTATAAATGAAAAACGAAATATTTATTAGACATTTAATTAATTAATAATTAACTATAATATAATGAGCAAAGAGGTAATAGCAAAAACTGAGAGTTGGGAACAGAAGCTGAACGTCATGAGGAATAAGGAAAAACTTAGGAATAAGACAGGACCGAAAATCTTTGTAAACAGCGACGAAAGAAAGAGAGATACAGAAAAAGATAAGAGAGATAGCGAAGAGGGAAAGGGAGGAAGGAAAGACGGTAAGGGTAAGCTACAGGAAACTGCAGGTTGAGGGAAATTGGAGGAAATGGAACGATGACACCGAGCGACTGGAAAATTTTTAAAGGAGAAAGGAAAAAACCGGGAAAGAAAAAGCAGACAGAAGGCAAAAAGAAAGAAGGTACACGATTCAACGGGAAAGCAACAGAAGAAAATAAAAGAAAGAATAAAATTGGTATATTGGAATGTAGCGGGGATAAGAAACAAAGGAGAAGACTTCTGGAAATACATAAGCGAATTTGACGTAATTGGAATGGTAGAAACGTGGGTAGATGAAAAGGAGTGGAAGAAGATAGAAGAGAGAATGCCGAGAGACTATGTATGGAGATGTCAAGCAGCAGAAAGGAAAAACAAGAAAAGACGAGCGAAAGGAGGCATTATCACAGGAGTGAGGAAAGAAATTGAGGACGAAATAAAAACAAAACAAGAACTACAGAGAACTGGAATAACAGAAAGAAATCTAAAAATAGGAACAAAAAAAGTTAAAGTAATCACGGTATACAGTAAAGAGATGAGTAAAACAAAACAAATGTTAGAAGAGACCATAAGTGAGACAGAAAAAAGAATTGTAATAATTGGGGGCGACTTTAATGCTAGAATTGGGACAAGATTAGGAAGACGGAATAATGAGACAGAAGATGCGAGAAGAACATCGAAGGACAAGACAGAAAATAAAGAATGAAAGAACTCGAAAGGAGAATGAGAGAAGCGATCACAACAAAGAAAATAGAAGTAGAAGTGGGAGAAAGAATGGGAAGAAATAGATGGTGGGATAAAGAATGCAAGGAAATGCAAGGACTTGCCAGAAAGTAAATGAGAAAATGGAGAAGTGGAAAGGAATCGAGAGAAGAATACCGGAAGCAATTAAAGAAATACAAAGACACTTGAGAAGAAGAAGGAAGAAAAGAAAAGAGAAGAAGAAGAGGAAATTAGATCAATCAACACAGAAGAAGAAGTTTGGAAATACATAAACAGAGAACGAAAAGTGAAAAAGTGGGCAGACGAGAAGATAAGGATAGAAGAATGGAGAGAGTATTTTAAAGAATTACTAGACGGAAAGGACGAAATGGAAAGAAGACAGAAGGGAGGAGGACCAAGAGAACAGGAGAAAGGGGAAGAGATTACGAAGGAAATGATTAAAAGGGGGATAGGAAGAATGAAGAAACGAAAAGCGGCGGGAGAAGATGAACTGCAAAATGAAGCGTGGATCTATGCAACAGAAGAAATAATAGAGATAATGAGGGAGATAGTAAACGACGCACGGCGTACAAGATCTACGCAATGATCCTGGAAGAGAAATTGAAGGAAGAACTAGATGAAAAAGATTTGTTACCAGATGGACAAGCGGGTTTTAGGAGAGGGAGGAGCACCATCGATAACGTGTATATCTTGAAACATCTAATACATAAAGAACTCGATAAGAAAGGAGGGAAGATGTACGCGCTGTTTGTAGTCCTGAAGGCGGCTTTTGACAGTGTAAATAGAGAGAGATTATGGGAGTACCTAAGAGAGGAAGGAATCAACGAGCAGCTGGTGAGCAGAATAGAGGAAATTTACTTAGAAACGGGAAACAAAGTAAAAGTAAACGGGAAAACAAGTAAAAGATTCTGGACGACGAAAGGAGTAAGACAAGGATGCCCACTCAGCCAAAGTCTATTCGCGGCATATATAAG
Source organism: Diaperis boleti (assembly GCA_963583935.1). NCBI lineage: Eukaryota > Metazoa > Arthropoda > Insecta > Coleoptera > Tenebrionidae > Diaperis > Diaperis boleti. Next base: position 16,122,449 of record OY757242.1, read on the forward strand.
CGACCTGGAAGAAAAACTAAGACTATCACAGGCAGGGGGAGTGGTGGTAGGAAAAACGAACGTCCACTCGTTGGCATACGCCGATCATATGGTGTTAATGGCGAGAAAGGCCAAAGAAACGAAGGGAATGATAAAATGCCTAGGAAGATACCTGAAAAGAAAGAAGCTAAAATTAAACGTGGAGAAAACAAAAATGATGATTTTTCAGAAAGGAGGCAGAAGAAAGAAAGAAGAATGGAAGTGGGAAGGAAAAGAACTAGAAAAAGTAAAAGAATTTAAATACTTGGGTTACACCTTTAACGAGACTAACAACGAGAAAAGTCATATAAAGGAACTAGAAAGGAAAGCCAACAGGGTGGTAGGTCAAGTATGGGGAATAGGCGAGAGAAAATTCGGACGAGATATAAGAAGGAGAGGACTGATGTACGAAAGGCTAGTACAGAGTGTAATGATGTACGGAGCAGAAATATGGGGATGGAAGGAGCAGGAAAAGCTGGAAGCAATCCAAGCGAAGTACTGGAGATGGGTACTAGGATTGGACAGGGAAACGCCAGCATATATCGTACTGGAAGAAGTAAAGAGAGACAAGATAAGAGTGGAAGCAGGAAAAAGAGCAGTAAGATTTGAAGAGAGAATAAGAGAAAGAACGGAATGTAAGATCTTGCAAGAGTGTTGGAAAGAGATAAAGAATGGGAAGATGGAAAGAGCAGGAAAAGAGAGAAGAAAATACTACGAGAGAAATGGGTATGCAGTGGAGGAGGTAGAGAGGCGAAGAAATAATGGAGTAAATGTACTAAGAGAGATAGTTGAGGTGGACCGAGACAGAAGCAGGAAAGGAGAACGAGGATAAATGAGTCAAGGTATAATGGAAAGTATAGGTCACTAATCACGGAGGAATTGCCGGCATACCTGAGAAAGGAAAGCGAGAAGAACGATAAGAAAGTAATAGCAAGGTTTAGATGTGGAAACGAGGAAAGAGAAAACAAATACTGGAAAGAGAGAGACGAGAGAGTGTGCAGACTGTGCAGAGAAGGAGCAGAAACAATAGAGCACATGATGAAAGAATGTGAGGAGCTGAGAGAGGAGAAAGAAGATTGGAAAGTACTGATAGGAGAAGAAGGGAAAGGACTAGGCTGGATGAAAGGAGTTTTGGACCGAAGAAAGAATGTAGATAAAAGGGGGGAAGAGATGGGAGGAAAATGAAATTAATTTAGCTATTGATGATGTTTATGTTTTATAGTTTTATTTAATCAGTATTCAGTTATTTAGCATTGTATGGGATAGGAATCCTTTTCAAAGCCGAAAGGCATGGAAATATATCTTATTATTATCCTCAGCTCGACAATTTTTTACAAAATTCGATTCCACGTATGCATGTAAAAATCTCGCTACGCAGCTGAACGTACAAGATAAGTTATTTAATTATAAGTTGAAATCGGAGATGCCGTTAAAGAAACATTTCATTGCGTTAGATGAAATGATCCGAGATTTAATGGCCTGCGGCATCGCCGTAAATGAAATGACAAAAATATGGTACTTATTGAACACTTTGCCACACCCTTATGATGGGGTGATAACAGCAGTCAAGTAGATATAGAAGAACAGTGCTGCACCCCCCACCACTCCCACTTGACCTTGAATTTGACCTTGACCTTGAGGCCCCCTACTTGACTTTGGCCTTGAATTTGACCTTGTCCTTGAATTTGGCATTGGCCTTGAGACTCCCCTCTACTTGTCCTTGACCGGATTTGACCTTATCCTTGAATTTGGCCTTGACCTTGAGATCCCCCTCTACTTGTATTTGTCTTTGAACTCCCTCTACTTGCCCAGTCGCATATAAGTGCACAAGGCTGCAGTACATAATAGAGTAGCCATGATGTGGTATCGATTTACGTTGCGCGGATATATAGTGTTTAGAGAAACGGTGTATTGTAATCAGCTGGGTCATATAAATGCCCTTGGAGACCATATTAGATACTTGTATCGAAAGTGCATGTGTAAAAAGTGTTTTGAAGAAGAATTAAAAAGTCAGCGACTGGAGGGATTTGAAAATATTAATAGAGCTGAGACTGAAAACATATTGGAAATTGACGCCGTTTGTAGTCAAGAAGAGCTGAGTTATTTAGTGCGCGTTTATGGTTCTGAATGTTGCAAATGTGCTGAGCCATTTTTCGCCGTCAAAGAAGTTGTGCCGTCCGACACGTTATTGGTTGAAGTGAAATTTTGTTAACGGTGCATTGGCCTTGAGCTTGAAACTTCACATATTAGGCTTAACGTTAACATCGATTACCCTTAACCTTCAAGCTACGCTCATAGGCCTTGCCCTTGAATCTCCTCCATTTGTATGTCTTATATAAACGAATAGAAGTCAGCAGTGTTCAGTGAAGTAAGTGAAAATGTCGAAGGTAACAGTTCCAAAAGTTCATTTTTATTATGATCCGGAGACAGGTATAAGGTAAAATACTGTAAAATAAACTAATATTAATTGATTTGTTTCTTGCAGAGAGCATAGCGGTTTGCCCATATGATAAAAGTCATGTGATGTTAGCGCATCGTCTGGAGAAACATATCTTTAAAGTCCACCATAAGGAGTATTTAGAGCAAATGGAAGAGAGCTGGAGCCGGCATCAGCAGCAGCCAGATGCGAATCAAAAAAATGATTAGTTGTAGATGTAAGAAATAAAACTTTAAAAAGTAAAAATCGTTTGTTTGATATAAGTGTAAAAGTTGCATTTGAAATGGTTAGTATGCGATAGTGAGTAAATGATGAAGGTATATAAGAAACCTCGTCGCTCAAGCCGTATCATTAATAGCCAGCGTACTGCTAAGAAAGGAGGTTCTGTTATTAACAAACTCATCAATAAATTACCTGTGGAACTTCATATACCTGGATATCAATTCTGCGGACCGGGTACAAAGTTGGCTAAAAGATTAGCTCGCGGAGATAGTGGAAGAAACCCACTAGATTCAGCGTGTAAAGAACACGATATTGCCTATTCGGAATCGAACGATTTGGATAAAAGACACGAGGCAGACAAAAAATTGGTGGAAAAGGCAAGAGAGCGTTTGAAAGTAAAAGATTCAAGTTTTGGAGAAAAAGCAGCAGCAGCCACAGTTCTAGGCATTATGAAGGCAAAAGTAAAATTAGGCATGGGCTCGAGGAAGAAAGTGAAAAAGAATCGAATATTAGCTGCACCAAAACGAGGTGGATTTTTACCGTTCTTGTTACCATTATTAGGAGCGCTTGGCGCTTTAGGTGGAGGAGCAGCAGGAATTGCGACTGCCGTAAATAAAGCAAAAGCGGATAAACAAATGATTGCAGAAACACAGAGGCATAATAAAGCGATGGAAACGCTTAGTTCTACAACAAAAGGAAAAGGTCTACGTAAGAGAAAAAGTGGTAGGCGCGGAAAAGGACTATATATTGGACCCTCTGATTGGTATCAAAAAAACTACCGGTGAAATTACCGCGCCATGCATTGACTAATGTGGAGTTGGTAAAGTTTGCTAAGCAATTGAAAATACCAAATTTTAGAGGAGTACATATGCGCGATAGTTTACCACTGCGGATACATAAAAACGAGACGGGTATAATTAACTTGGATGACAAAAGCGGGCCAGGTACACATTGGACCTCATATATTAAAAAAAACAAACAAATTATATACTTTGACAGCATGGGACATTTAAAACCTCCTGTTGAAGTAGCAAAATATTTTTACAGTGATAATAATCGTAATAAAATCAAGTACAATTTGGATAGGTTCCAAAATTATGATACTTATAATTGCGGACATTTATGCCTCAAATTTTTATATGCACATACGAAAGTATAAAAGTTCAGTTGTCGAAAATCCAGAAGAAAATGTTGTTTGTTTTAACAGGCAATTCAGCAACTCTAACAGCGGATTTTATTCCGCCTGTTGAGCTAGGAGATAGAAACTATGCTTTAGGGTTAACAAACTTTGAAGTGTATAATTCTATATCAAACATTGAAGAAGGTTGTAACAAGTTTTATTACAACTCTGAAGAAATTACAATACCGACAGGATGTTACCAAATAGAAGATATTCACAAGTACTTGAAGTTAGAAATATTCAAACGGAATAAAACAGAAATTTTCGAAATGTGGGCAAATAATAACACGTTACATACTCATATTAAAGCAACTGGAGAAATCGATTTTACAAAACCAAATACAATCGCACCGTTACTTGGATTTGGTAAGATATTCTTGGAAAAGAATAAGGCACATGAATCGGGAAACATAGCTGACATAATGAAGCTGAACACCATATGTGTCGAATGCAATATAGCCATTGGAAGTTACAGAAATGGAAAACCAGCACATATAATACACCAATTTTTTCCAACGGCTCCCCCTGGTTTCAAAATAGTAGAATCGCCTGAACACATCACTTATTTACCGATCAGTGTAAATACAATCAGAAACATAACCCTTAAAATAGTTGATCAAAACGAACAATTAATCAATTTCTCAAAAGAGACGGTCACAGTCGGACTGCATTTAAAAACGGCAGAGTGATCATGGGTGTTACATTTTATACAAACCGTGCATCATATAAAAAACAAAATTGTGTTTGTGCAAAGGTCAGTAAGAGAACGAACGTCCGAGGACTAAGCATTCAGAACAAAACGTTTCTTAGATCGCTTGGGTTCAAAATACGGGAAGATGTTTAACGTAACAGAGGGAGTTAGTATTGATGAATCGGTTTTTGGATATAAAATACAAAGCCACGAGTCTTACACTTCACGATTTAACAACAACGATGAAATAAGAATCTTACTACCTGAAGATTTAGCAACATTACCAAGTGAAAGTTATATTTACATTGAAGGACAAGTCGTGGTTGATGATGGGAAAGGTGCCACTACTGCCGCTAAAGAGACAAAATTTGTCAACAACGGAATATTATTTCTATTTAGTGAGATACGATTAGAAATTAATGGTCACAGCATGGATACAAATATAAAACCTGGGCTAACAAGCACGCTAAAAGGAATTGTATCATTTTCGAAAAATGAAAGCATTGCACATGAAAATGCGGGATGGTTTCCTACGGGGAGCAGTGCCATTCTAAACAATGGGAAGTTTAATGTCTGTATTCCGTTGAAGATGATTTTTGGTTTTGCAGAAGATTTTAAAAAGGTCATGGTTCAGACACCGCAAGAATTAATTCTGATTCGCAACAGCAGTGACAATGACGCGTTAATGTGTACGACAACAGAAAAGGCGCGAGTTATTATAGATAAACTTATATGGAGAGTTCCACATATTTCACCGGGGTTTAGAGAAGAAGCAGCTTTGGCAGACTTGATTAAAAAAGGCAAAGATTTAAGTGTTGCACATCGAACATGGGAATTGCATAGTTTTCCAGCAATACCCAATTCATCCAAACATTCCTACACTATTAAAACATCGACGCGTTTGGAATCACCTAGATATGTTATTTTAGGTTTCCAAACAAAGCGGAACGGAGAACTAAAAGAAAATACTTCCAAATTTGATACCTGTAGCTTCAGCAATGTCAGAATTTATTTAAACAATGAAAGATTTCCTTATGAAAATTTAAATATAGACTTTGACAACAATCACTATCCAACATTATATGAAATGTTTACCCAGTTCCGTTCAAGTTATTATCTGGATGAAAAAACGGAATGTAGTATTACTCCAAAAGAGTATAAGGACACATATCCCTTGATAGTGGTCGATTGCTCTAAGCAAAAACTAGGCTTTCAAACGCAAGCGGTAACAGTGCGGGTTGAATTTGATACAGTCAAGGGTGTAAAAGAGGGAACAATGGTGCATGCATTGCTGATAAATGATCGAATTTTTACATATAATCCTGCAACTAAAGCAATTAGACAGTTGTAAGCAATATGAGTGAGAGAAGTGCAGTCGTTGATGTTCAAGGATTTAAATTAACAAACAATCAATTCTTACCAAAAGAACTTGCTATATTGAAAAACGACAAAGTGGCTCATTATGTCTTCGCTCCACCTCTCAAGTCACATTTACTACCTGACAATGTTCGATATCAAGTAAACTGGCTTTCAAAAAACCATCATTGTATACAATGGAATGATGGTTTTATACCTCAGTGGAGATTTAAAAATATACTTAAACATTTAACTAATGATATTGATATCATTTATGTAAAGGGGAGGGAGAAAGCAATGTTTCTTCGGAAATATCTTCATAAAAAAATCGTCGAGTTACCCGAATCACCTCGTTTAACAGCAGCAAGACCGGCATGTTTATATCATACCACAGATAATTGCTATTGTAGTGTCAGCATTGTGAATAAGTTGATGGAAACGTTTAAAAAGCATATTAAGTGATGAAAGTGAGTCAGACAAGTTAGTTTAACACGAATCATGGATGGAGAACGTTGGGTTACATGTCCGCAAAACGAAGGACATCGTTTAAAAATGAAACACTTGAGAAGGCATTTGTGGCGCTGCGGGCAGCAGCAGTGGTATTCCTACAATGATTGTCAATATCAAAAGCAGTTTTGTGAATCGTCTAATTCATCGAAAGAACATTTACCGTCACCAGCACAAGAAGAAGCGGCCGTAAATAGAATTTTCTCCAACAAAACTCAAGTAAACCATAAATTTTCTTGAAAATCAATAAATCATTTTTGTTTTAAATATATATTTCATTATCATCCCCCTCTCCATATAGAAAATATAACCTCTTACAATAGTAAGAGTAGTCTTATTATACAGTTTGAAGTGTGGACACGTGATGGTTTATCCACTAACAAATGAAGATTACTTTATAAAAGAATCCGAAGAACTTTTGCAAGAGGTGTGGGATTTTGAAAAGATGCGAAACAAATTATTGGCAAAGCTAAAAAAACTGAGACCGGCACAACTGAGTATTTGAACATGAAGGAACTCAAAAATCATCTACCATGCGATAAACATGTAAATATGAGTTTAACTTCAGATCACGTGGATGGTATGGCTCCAGCACGATATTTATGTTTTAAATGCATTCAAGAACAACAATTGTAAGCTACCTACTGACATGTATTTTAAATAAATATAATAAAATTAAAATTAATTAGCTTAGAAATAAATAATAATCATGTAGAGTTCATTTAAAAAATTAATGTAGTGAATAAATAATTTACAACAATGGTCTTTTATTATTAAAAAAAGCATATAATAAAATAGATTTAACATTGTATAAGAAATAATTTACAACACTGGCGGCACATATCGTATCTGAAAGAAGTCAAGGTAAGTATATAAATAGTAATTATTAAAAGTTAGTACCTACTTTATTCAATGTCCGATTTTTTGATCCAAGAACGTTTATTAAAACCAAGAAACTTGACATACAGCCTGCTGCCCTTTTTTCGTAAAACTTTTTCAATCAGGAATAAATTGGGGTCACCAACCTTTTGAAGTTCAAGATCATAAAAACCGCCCAAGATTGGATTTTGTTCTTCATCTTGTAATAAATATGTTCTCGGGTTTGTTGCGTTGACTTTCCTAATAGAGAAAGTTTCATTGGACCAATTGGGGGTATATTTTTTATCAAAAATTTGACGATACTTGCTAACACGTACAAAATCACCCACTTTAAACTTTGGTTGTCGTAAATCAACAGTTTTGATGTGACTGTACACCGAATTTAAAATTTTCTTTTCGTTGCGTTTATTAACTGCACTTGGTTTAAAACCTGTGGTTGAATGCACAGTAGTATTGTATTTTTTCACAATTTCTGGCAAAATATCTATCCATTTGTAAGTTCCTTGCATACTAAACTGTTTCCATAATAATTGTTTTATTGTCTTTATCAATCTTTCAACGATGTTAGCTTTTGTAGAGGAATAAGTATGATAATGATTTATTCCATACTTCTTAAAAACTGCTGATGCGTTTTTGTTAAAAAATTCACGTCCTTCATCAGTATGTAAATTACGACAAATATTTTTCCCACTTTTAAATAAGTCTGAGAACGCGTTTGCAACGTCTCGACCGGTTTTTGTTTTCAATGGATACGCCCAAACAAATTTAGAAAATATATCAATGACGAATAAAATATATCGAAATCCTTTGTTAAACTTTGCATATTTTTGCAAATCAGCGATATCACTTTGAAACGTATCCAATAATCCCTTTACGATTACACGTCTTCTTTGAAATTTTACTCGAGCTGGTCTATGCAGTTCGATAACAAGTTGTTGCCTGGCAGAAACATCGGCGGATTTCATTTCGTATCAATGGATACTGTATCAATGGGTATTTTGAATACAATATTGGCATAAAAACTAGTATCTGTTGGGTTAGTGTAGTTTTTAAACATAAGTTGGTCGAGGTACTGAAACACATTGAAACCATGGGCGTTTCGTCCTTGTCCCGTATTCTAAAGATTAGCACGCCTTTAGAAGGTTTGAAACTCGTTGAATGAATTATGCCACTTGGAAATGTAATAATATATGTAAAATTGTTGTTTTGCAGTCGATACTTTTTTGTCGCAGGATCTAAAGTTCCGTGAAGTTGAACACTAGTATAAGAATAAAGTGGAGCATTATCAATGTGTTCGGTAAAACGTTTATTTAACAAATGTTCATTAGAGTGTTGGTAAAATCGATTCAGTGTCATCTCTGTGGCAGCTTGTTAACAACTAAAGGTTTCACATAAACTCCTACCATATTATTTTGGATTCCTTAAGCTCTTCTATTATGTTACTAATCTCATTTTGGTGACTTGTATTACCTGCGTTTTGAGAAGATAGTAATAAACGCAAGCGATTAACTAATGTGTTGGGATTTTTCCATTTAACATATTCTATATTCTTATTATTTAAGTCAAGTGTGCGTAGGGTTTTTCCTTTTTTTAGCAAGCTGCGACTAGGTAAGCTTCCACTCCGACTAGGTAGGCTTCCACTGCGCGGTCTTAAGCTGGACTGTGCTGGCGGTTTACGAATAAGTGGTTGATATTTGAATTTTTTTATAATTGCAGTGTATTTGGGACCAGCATTGCCAGCAATTTGCTCGGATGAACTGTAATTTTTGCGGTGTGCATTGGTTTTTTCCACTATGTCCTTATACATTAACCGGTCCGTTTCTTTAAAGTCACCAGGTTCTTTTTTAAATAACAACTCCATTAAACCGGTTGTTCCTTCATATCGCTTGTCTTTAACAATGACATCGTTGTCTTTAAAATCGATTTCGGAATCTCCAATATGAAATTTTGCAGTTGTCGGATCGAAACGTACACCATATTGATGATCAAATTGATTGTCTGCGTCACTTATCATTTCCTCGATATACTGTCGGGGAAGCAAAGGCCATTGATCGAGAAACTCAGTGAGAGCAGCGTTAGAGGTAGCTTCAGGCATTGGAGCAATTGAATCTTCATTATCTGATACCTCATCCTCAGGGATATATTCGCTAATGTCTACACTATCCAAAAAAGGGGTTTGCATCAATCCACTACGCATCGTAGAATGTAGTGGATTTATAGGGCTTTCTATTGGAGATGTCGCTATACTCTTTTTAATATCTTCTAGTTTGATTGGTTTTTCTTGCTTCTCTTGTTTTATTTCAGTAATTAGTTTACTAATTGGGTTAATGATTGGTTGCAATCGCTTTTCAAAAGTAAGTTGTGACGCTGCCACGTCGGAAGTGAGCCCACGTAACTTTTGCCTAACATCTTTTCGAGCTTTTGCGAGTTTGAGAAGTAAACGTTTATCCATACTGCCCAAAACAAACTGTGACCTTATATCAACATGCATCATCACTTATAATGCAATATATTTATCAAAACCCTTTCTGAACCTACCATTATCTAGGGGTGAATCTTTATCAATTACAACAAAATCGTGAGGTGATTGTCAACACTTTGCACATAAAGCATTCAATTGTTCAAAAGCCATGTCACTGCTGATGTGAAGTACTACAAAATTTGCATTATCTCTTATGAGTTGTTTAGGAATCGATGAATATGTCTGACATAAATAAAAGACATCAATGTTATAGTGTCTCCCGAAGCAATAATAATCTCGAATAATTTTTTGATTGCAACCGGCAACATCGTCAAATATAATCACTGAATCAGGTTTAGCTTCTTGTGGTGGAATAATGCCCTCGTCTTCATCGTATTGCAACATGTCCATTTCACGAATTGGTTCAATCACCTCTTTTAAAAATTGATATTTCGGTTGACTTAGTGTTTTTGAATATAAATAAACATTGGAAAAACGCAGCCCATTTTTATGTATCAATAAAATAATTAAAGCATTTGTCTTGCCACATCCAGATCTCCCAACAATTATCCTCGTTTAACGGTTCCCCCAAGTAACTTGTTGTGTTTGTTGAAGGTAGATGAAGGAAAACAATAGTCATGATTATCCACATTTAATTCTAAAGTTTGTTTAACAAATTTCATTATTCCACGTACTCAATATGTTCCATTCTCCTACAAAGACTGCACAATACTATACAATAATGTTACATGTTAAGTTAATTTATAGATATAAATAGGGTAAAACGACTTATTCACATGCGTTTCTCATTGCTTGTAATAAAACATCAAGTTTCATTACTCTAGGTATGTCATAATGTCCCCAAGCCAAAGTGTCTACGGTACCATCAGACAAAAATCGTTTATCATCCATGCTCGATAAAGCGACTTTATTTCGTAATTCAGTAAACATTTCGTGAAGGCAAGATTTAAATATAGACATTGTACATAAGACAAGGGAATTACCAGTGGCTACTTTTTTATAATCGGTCAGTTGTAATTTAGTGTCGACAATGTGCTTGCTAACGCCCTTGTCCTTTTTGTCTAATCTGTCCAACAACTCAATGCAATATGCTTTGGCTCCAGTTCCATAAAATGTTTTTATAATTACACCAGCATATTCATCTTTCATTTTCCCCACTATTGAGGGACTGGTCACAATGCCGTGTAGATTGCCAATAGCATAGTTTGATGTGTCAAAATATTGTGAATATCTTTTAATATCGTCATACGCATTATCCGTAAAAACTAGAGCATCAGTATCAGTGTAAAGTAAAGATACGTTTTCACCATACAGCGGCTTTAGAAACTCATAAAAAAAATTATACATTATAGTCTTTGACAAATCTAAAATGCAAAATCCAACATAAATTGGTTTGTTGTAAGTCACCTGTACTTTATTCATTTCTATTGCAATCAAGTTTTCAGAGAAAATTACGCGATTTTTAAAATGCGGTTTGGCAATCCACGTTTCGGCTCCAAATTTTTTTCCGATCTTTTCCCAGTGCGAGACTAATTTTATATCAACACGCTTTTCAACATTCTCCATAGTCTTTCCATAGATACTATTATTCATTTTTTTATAAATATCCTTTCCAAACTTGGACTTGGCCTGTCCTCTTAATTTTGTATTTAAATCGATATACTTTTGAAGCCAAGGTGACTGACGAAATTTAATTACTCGATGAATTTTTTGTAGAATTAGCCCATGCTTTAAACACTGTTGCAAATTTCTATAATGAATAATGTATTTTGTTTTATTGTTTAAATTTGGAATTAATTTAGGATACTTTCCATTAGGAGGTATCATGTTTTCTGGACAAAACGGCATATCGTTGTGAAGCATGTGTAGTGTTTCAGGATAAAGTAAATATACTTCTAAGACGTATCCGTAATCTGACTTTTCAGAAATTGAGTTTATATCAAGCGTTTCAATTTCATGTGCGGTTAACCATTTAAAATTCCCTGTTGGTAAATACTGATTCATACTCCAACCATATAAATCTGTTGCGTCTAAATACATAATATAAGAAGATGGTTGTGTTGGATCATAATTTGGCAAAAACCGGTTGTTCGCGGAGCATGCTCGCTTAATACAGGTACTAACGCCCCCGCGAATTCCTTTTTTAAAAAAATGGAGCTGGTCTATATCTATTAATAATTCCAACTCTACTTTGGTGTGCAAGAGCATTGCATCCCAACTTAAAGACGGAACTGTAATATACTGAGCAGGATCTAAATGATAATTTCGCATACAACTTTTCCTAAAGGTTTCAAAAATATCTGCCAATAATAAAATATCTGCATAATCGCCCAAAGTTTTGCATTGAAATAACTCCCACACGTTTCTAGCTCTATCATAATCTTGTTGAGAGCAATCCTCATTTCTTAACGAATCATGAAATTGTTTAATTGAAGGAAGGTGTGCAAGATTCAATTTAGACCAATCATCAAGAAAAGAATATGGTAGCACCCCTTTCTGCCGAATTATATTAAATTTTGTATCATCACTAAAATATTTCCGTATTTCAATGCAATCGTCTGAATTTAAAGTTGAAGCCAGTTTTTCTAGGGAAGTATCAAGAAATTTGAAGGAATCTACAAAACGAAGTTTTATAAAAGTATCGGTTTCTTTACCGTTCTTATCCGTTGATTTGAAATTGATTCTTGCTGAGGTGAAAGAGGTAACATTGGTTTTACTATTTTTAAATGATTATTATATATATCTTTTACTTCATTATCCAAACTGGTTAAAAATTGTCTAGTACAATCCTTTCCGCGAAAAAGTTTCAATTTCGAAAACCTATCATCAAAACTACATTTCAAGTAATATCCACACGAATATGGCTCATGTTGATAAGTTTTAACTTGCCAAGATTGTTGGGGATTATGCAACGAAGTATCCAAGGGCCTAAGCAAACACTCAAAATCAGCGAAAAATGTAAACGGAACTTGTAACTTTTTGTGATAATTTTGAAATTGTAATATATTACCCGGAACAGTGCCTCCTATTCGATTGCGAATAGCATGATCGGTAGGTAATCTAGTATATAAATAACCGCAGTCTTGTGCACAATGTCTATTTAGCAACTCGGCCGATATAAAATATTGCAAACAACCATCGCAAAAGTGTTTTTTTCCATCTCGTTTTGAAATTTGCGTTGAAACTAGTCGCGATAAATCTTTAATGGTGCAATAATGTTGATTTCCATCGTTATCCGATATTAATAATAAATTTATATGCACTTGTTTTTTACATTTTGTATAATATAAAGGTCCTACTATTTCATAAGTCGTTTTACCGTTGTCATACATTTTCTCTAAGCCATAGCAATTAATCGAAACATTATTTAAATTTTCAAAAATATTAATAGTGTCCAACTTTACCGGAAATTCCATACCCGTGAAGTTGAAAATGCGACTGTAATGTGGATATGATGTGGGACTCCAAGCAGGACCGTCTGGTTTATAAACGGCCGCTACGACGCTCCACGCAAAGCAATGTAAATCCTGGTTCCTTACATTAACTATTGCTTGTTTTCGCTCAATTTCACAGGGTAAATTAATGAAGGATGATGCTCGAAGTGGATTATAACGATTGAAATTTAGCTCAATGTAATAAAGTTTAACCAGTGCCCAACCTAGAAAATGTAAGTTTTTTAAAAAAGTTACTTTAGAATTTAAAACTTACCTGAATCTCTCTCCAAAAATTCAGACATTTTCTTATTGATGATGTGTTTGAAGTCCTCCAACAACGAGTGTAAGTTTGTCCCAAACGTAATAACGACATTTCTTGTATTAAATGATTTTACTTCATATTTATCGTCTTTTTCTATTGTATATAATGCAAATAGTTCCACATTCATTTTCAAAGTTGTATGTTGCTGTAAATTGTATTCTATCAAATTTATCATTTATTCCTTGGTAGTGTTAAAAAAAGCATTCAAATCTATAAAAGTGGTTTCTACGGGTATTCGGTAACTGGAAATCCTACATTGAAAAGCTGACGCTATTTCCATAACACCATCGTCCCGAGTTCGAACAATCTGATCCTTATGTTGATTACTTCTCTGATGTCCCAAAAAATGTGCACCAGAATTAATTGGGATGTTACACTCGTTGCACAATGCATTGCGCCATTTTAAGGTAGGACAACTCTCCTTTTCGTGTCTGCTAAGCGCCCTTTGAGTAGTAAAGGTTCGTAAACAGTCCTTACAGATAAATGGTTTCTTGAAAAGAGAATTAAAACATTATGAGTACGTGAAATATCCTAACTTAAGACTGCCTTTAGTTACTATGAGCTATAAAAATGTCAAATTTTATATCTCATAGATATCCAGCAAGACCGACGAAGAGGAGCAGTCACGCTTGCCATGTGGTTGTGTCTCCGCCAAAACATTTTGTGTCTGCGCAAAAAAGTTTCCTCCAATTTTGAAACGTAGCAGATGGCAAAATTTTGTTTTGTGCCCATTTACAAAGTCAAAATTTAAGTTTATTATTTATTTTCAAATTATAACGTCTAATATATTCCTTACTTTTAAATTTAAATTGTTTACGATTGACGCGAGATTCCTGAGCCGCCTCTAATTCCAGCCACGCGGAAAGAAGCTCCGCATCACTCATCTCATTGAGATTACTGTCAAGAAGTTGCTGATCTCTACGTTTTTGTTCCCTATCCTCGATTTCCTTCCATGCCGCAACAAGTTCATCATCAGTCATTCCAAAATCTGGGAACAGAGGTAGCTGACCTTGGTCAACACCACGCCTCTGCTCCTCCTCCTCAAGTTTTTTCCACGCAACAACAAGTTCATCATCATTCATTCCATCCTTAAAACAATCATCTATCAGGTCTAGCTGCAGGGGTTGATGGTTGAGAATACCATCAACTTCCTGATTATGGTTTCTCGCGCCATCGGCACCTACTACGCTTTTCTCATCTACACATTTGACCCCTTCCAGATCAAAATTTTGACTAAAAATCAAATCACATTGAGACAGATGATTTAGAAAATGTGCTAATTCTGCCTCAATTTCCAATTCTATATTTAAATTCTCAACTACCCTTTCCACGGCATTGAGTCCAAACGCGGATAAACTATTCACAGTACAATTTTGCAGAATCTCGTCAAAGTCTTGATCTAGGCTTAGTCCACTGAGTCCTTCCGTGTCTATTTGAGTAAAATACTGTGAAATATTACTAATAGATAACGGTGATGATACGGGAGTAATATCTTCATAACAGATAGGTTCATTGACAGTTCCAACATCCCCATTGTTGGCAACCGCCTGACCTGGACGAAGTAAGATATTGGAAATAATTTTGATTTTTTTCCCCTTCTGCTTCCGTTGGACTCTATCATAGACTCTCCGAAATTCGACAGGGTCTTTTGACAACAAATAATCGGCCAAATGTGTAGTATTCACAAAGGTACTTACAGATGGAGGAGGTTGGACACACTTTACTTTCGATGGGCCGGGTTGAGCACATACATTGCACTCGGAATCACCACTACAACCACAGAATTGAGCAAATGCACGTTTCATGTTGGAGAGACACACCACGAATGATCGCTCCATGCTCCCGCATCTACTTTTATTGAGAGAATGGTGGGGATTACAAGGTTAGAAGGTGGTGGGAGTCAAGGTTAATAAAATAATTTTAATTTTTTAAATTTACCACATGTGCATATGCATTCGTTCCATCTGCACCTCCCGTCATGTCAGAAATTTTTTCTATCCCCTCTCGTTTAGCTACATCTATTTTATTATGCTTTTTTAATAATAAAAAACCATTGTTGTAAATTATTTATTTAATACATTAATTTTTTAAATGAACTCTACATGATTATTATTTATTTCTAACATAATTAATAAAAGTCACATTGTTTCCATAAATCGGGCTTTGTAATTTTTTTCTCTGTGTGATTTTTCCAGAACTTTGTTTAAAACACTCTGCAGTTTTTCTATTCTACGTAAAAAGTGACGTCTATGTGACATTACTTTGACGATAAAATTTAGCTGCAGTCTCATATACATACATCACTCTTATGCTGTTCTTATTGCAATTGAAGGTCACTGACTTTGGCATTGCAACTATTTTTTAACACTACGAAAAAAACTAGCAGACGCGTCGTCTATGGAATGCTACCCGCCGTATTGAAACAGCTTTTTTAAAATAAAATGGCATTGCAACTATTTTTAACACTACGAAAAAAATAGCAGACGCGCCGTCTATGGAATGCTGTCCGCCGTATTGAAACAGCTTTTTTAAAATAAAACTCGTTTTCTTTATATGCGCTCGGAACGAAAAGAGCATCAACCTCTGCTTGCATGAATGTTGCCTGGAGGCATTTGAACAAATCTTTTATTTCATTAAAACTTACCTTGTTTCAAATACTTTTTTAAATCATAAAATAGCATTGTTGTAAATTATTTATTCCATTTATTACACATTAATGTTAACTTTTAACATACGTGAACACCAAGTTATTACTACAGTTTTTATTAATTATTTATCAATATTATAATTATTATTTTATAGATATTTATAACATATATGTATTAGTATTATTATTTACACTTAACTACTTTTAGATAACAAATTGAAATTCAATAAAACTCCTATTTTACAATATTCTTAAATTATCATAAACCAATTATTGTAAAGTTTTCCCTATGTGATTATTACAATATTTATGCATTTTGGTTGAGAGATTGCAAATGTTAAATTATTTTTTTTGGATAATATAACAACAATTCACGAATGCACATGCCAGAGGCTCTGTCTATGTCACTCCGTTGATCCAACAATATCTGCAAGTTTTCCAAGGGATTTCCAGGCATTTTCACAGCTTTTAGTAATAATGTCTTTAACAATCCACTCACATTAATTTGCAATAACACTTTTAACTTATCGTCAATCAAAGAAACCATGTCCCACAAGAATTTCAGAGTTGTTTCGGCCAAATAAATCCGTTTTTCGTTTTGCATCAACATCACAACTGGTTTTTTCTCAATTTCAAAATATGCGATTTCACACCCCTTCAAACGAAATCCAGCATTGCTTCTTTTATTCACTAAATTATTAATTTCCGCTTTATGCTCAATTAGCTCAATCCACTGTGGAATATTGAAGTCCAGGGTTTTCTTGTAATCACCTATTTTTATAATCGGCTCCAATTCATAATTTATTCCGACACAAACGTTTTTTTGAGAAGTAATAGGATATGTGCTACAGTTCAACAACATTTTAGCGACGTCTCTAAACAGCTGCACGGTATTTGCAAGACTGGTCGGCTTATATGCCGTTCTCGATTTAAACGCTTCCAGTTTCTTAATAAGGACAGGTTTTCTCTCTCAGGAATTTTACGGTGGCGTGATGCAATGACCTTACTTGATTTCTCGCCGCTGTATTAAGGTGGATTTACACATTTACATTAAGCCACACTCACACAAAACTGCTTAAATAAAAATAATTATTAATGCATATATAACTAGGAGAGCAAGTACTAATTCTATCATTCTTTCACTCTTTTTCATTTTTTCACACATCAATAAATTTACATACCACCTAGCATATATACACAGCGGCGAAAACTTTCTGGGCTCTATTATTGGAACATCTGTTTTTTTTCCAGTTACAAATTTCCACTTTGCAATAAAAACATTTAACTACGTCGTACGTTTCTGTATAAAAAAAACCTGACCTTGACAGTTCAACCGGGTTTTGAGTATCCACATACCAGTTTTTAAATGTTAAGAGTCTGTTCATCAACAAATCAAATTCTGTCTTTGCATCATCTTCTAAACACATTGTCTAATTAAAATAGATTTAACAAAATTTCACTTCAACCAATAACGTGTCGGACGGCACAACTTCTTTGACGGCGAAAAATGGCTCAGCACATTTGCAACATTCAGAACCATAAACGCGCACTAAATAACTCAGCTCTTCTTGACTACAAACGGCGTCAATTTCCAATATGTTTTCAGTCTCAGCTCTATTAATATTTTCAAATCCCTCCAGTCGCTGACTTTTTAATTCTTTTTCAAAACACTTTTTACACATGCACTTTCGATACAAGTATCTAATATGGTCTCCAAGGGCATTTATATGACCCAGCTGATTACAATACACCGTTTCTCTAAACACTATATATCCGCGCAACGTAAATCGATACCACATCATGGCTACTCTATTATGTACTGCAGCCTTGTGCACTTATATGCGACTGGGCAAGTAGAGGGAGTTCAAAGACAAATACAAGTAGAGGGGGATCTCAAGGTCAAGGCCAAATTCAAGGATAAGGTCAAATCCGGTCAAGGACAAGTAGAGGGGAGTCTCAAGGCCAATGCCAAATTCAAGGCCAAAGTCAAGTAGGGGGGGGGTCTCAAGGTCAAATTCAAGGTCAAGTGGGAGTGGTGGGGGGTGCAGCACTGTTCTTCTATATCTACTCAGTCAAAACAATGTCTGACGATCCGCTCACTACAGCTTTTGTAAAGAAGCTCTTGCTAGAGCACGAACAAAAATTAAAGAAAGAAAATGCGGACACGAGTACTAAGGCATTGCAGTTCCAATCTGGAAATAATCGTGGCAACAAATATGCGATTAAACGTAAACCGATAAAAACCTTTAATAATAATAACCAACGAAAACAAACATTTAAAAGTGGACAAAAGTGCTATTTCTGCGGGCGCAGAAACCACCTCAAAAAGGACTGCTATGATTATTACAAACAAGAACTAAAAAGGCAAGGGCAACAGGTTTGCGATTCCAAAAAGCAAGTACAACAGCCTAGAATAGTTAACAATGCGGAAATGATGACCATCACGGTACCTTGCGATCAAAGAGCTTTTATGATCGCTTTTATGATGAAAACAGAAGGCCAGCATGAACTTAAAAAAGGCAAATTAAAATTTTTCCTGGATTCTGGAGCGACGGAACACATAATAAATGACTTAAGCTTTTACAAGGACTACCAACAGTTGGAAGAACCCTTAAGAATTTCTGTAGCGAAAAAGGACATGTATTTGGGCAACCCATAAAGGCAATATCGAGGTCGTGACCAACCTGGACCACGTGGGAGTTCTAAAAGAATTCCTATATGCGAAAGAAGTTCCGGTCAATCTACTTTCCGTACGACGGATGCAGGAAGCCGGAAGTTCCGTCATTTTTACTTCCAAGGGTGAAGTAATCATCAAAATGGGCCACAAGACAATAATGACAGGTAAGCGCATGAACGAATTACATGTTTTACATTTTACTGTTCAAAATGCGTTGTCAAGCAAACAAAATTGTCAGGCGGCTATAATTAGAGTAATAGCTAAAGACAAATTGTGGCATGAACGGCTAGGGCATATCAGTAAAAATAAATTCACACAAATAAAAACAAAATTACTAGCCGAAGACAGTAAAGGTTGTCTTGATGATGTAAATCCCCTCAATTCATTGCGCGAAGCTTGCATAAATGGTAAACAAGCGCGACTTCTTTTTGCAAAATCAAAAGATACCACTCACATTCAAAGGCCATTATTTATTGTGCATTCGGACGTATGTGGTCCGATAACTTCATCCACAATCGATGGTAAAAATTATTTTGTTAATAAGTAGTAGTCTCATGTTTCAAAGATTACGTAGTAAAAAGTGAGGCACACTTTTATTTGAAAATGGTCCATTTATATTGCGATAACGGGAGGGAATACTTATCCAGCAAAATGAAAGACTTTTGAAAACAAAGGGGAATAACATATCACTTAACAATCCCATATACGCCACAACAGAACTCAGTGGCGGAGAGAATGAATCGTTCTCTTACCGAAAAGTCTAATTCTTCTAAAATAAGGAAGGTAGATAAAACACTGGATGTGAGAAAGAGCGAAAGGCTCAAAACAAAATAGTAGTTAAGTAGTGCCGGTTCTGGCCCACTTTGACCTCAGTTGACCTTAAGCCTTGAGAATGTAGTGCCGGTTCTGCCCCAGTTCAATGACCCAGTCGTCAGAGGACAAGTCTGGACTTGAGTGGAGTTTAGCCTTGAGATTATAATGCCGGTCCTGGTCCAGTTTGATGACCCAGACTTGACCTGAAGTAACCTTTGGGTTGATCGAGACTTGAGCCTAGCTCCCCCACCCCACGCCCACCTTCGTATAGCTCCCCTCCCATCCGACCGAGTATGCGCGCATATTGTTTATCTTCCTTCACTCCTATACCCTCTTATCTACAAGCTCTTTTATAAAGAAAAAGAAAATGAAATTTTTAGACTTAAACAAGAGTTATTAGACACGCAAAAAAACTTACAATTTCTTCATCTCATCTTTTAAATTTAGAGAAATGTTCTTTAAGCTAACACATTCTGTTTCCAAACTTTTAATACGGGTTGTAATTCTTGATTGCGTGTCTATTAACTCTTGTTTAAGCCTGACTATTTCTTCCTTATTTTTAATGTACACTAATGTAGTTTTTTTTTAAACAGTCCCTGAATATGTTATTAACTTCACCACCACCCTCACCATCCTCACCAGCTTCATTTTCACTTATGTCACTCCCAACACTAAATTGACTAAATGGGAAGTCAAGGTTTTCTTGTAGTTTTGAAAGGTCTTTCCTTCCCATAGGAGGCATAGAGCATTCCGGAACATCAATTTTTTTCAATTTTCTTTCAGGCTCGTCAGGCTCGCACTCGTCAATCGGTCGTAAAGGTGGTGGTGGTGCTGGTTGAGCAAGGGACTCGATTGCATTGAAGATATCGAATGAAAAGTCTTCTTCCTCTTCAATGTCGAAAGGAATACTGTTCATGATTGTCGGTGGCTGTGAAAAAAAAAATAAAAAAAAATAAATAATCAAATTTAACTAAAAAAGAAAAAAATTAATACTTACTTGGATCACCACATCTTCTAATATATATGTAAAAGATGTTAATCGGTCGTTCACGTCAATCACCGGGCAATGTCGTTACTATCCGTTTAATTAGATAATTCACGTGAATACCCGGATTTTCATGTCAATTCTTATTTATGATGGACAATGTTGTTAATTGGACCTAAGTAAGATTTTATTAAAATTACGACATCACCCTGACATTGTCGTTATTGACCACTTATTGACCCTGGACAATGTTGAAATATAAAAATAATTCTATTGCTGACTTACAAGCACATTTTTGACAGCGTCTATATCCCTGAGAACCTGATACGCTACCGATAACAGTTGCTTCTATATAGTTGGTTGACTGCAGTAGTTCTTCATTTAGAATAATTTCTTTATAAACATCGGGTATAGGAACACATACAGTTGTCCCAATTTTAACATAAGAAAAATTTTTGTTGGATAACTTCATCGTCTTCTGTGTTTGTTTTTTAAAACATTCTCTGGATTTCCTTCTTTCTTTGAGAATATTAGTATTAAACAATTATTACATCTAAACGTACGTCGAGAACCTAAAATATTCACCAAGAGGTGGAACATTTTGTGTATCTAGCAGATTCGAAGCTAATAACTCACAATATATAGGTTCTTCTTCTACACGTTCGAGTCCCGGGATTATTTTATTTCTTTCATCCGGAAGGGTTAAACATCTTGACTTACTGTGTTTTCAGGATTATTTTCGTTGACCAACTGACTTTCTTGTGGTGGTTCTACTGCCACAGAACCGAATAAGCCCAACATGTGGGACTTAGTAAATTTTTCGCTCAAAATTTCGCCCCCCTACTGAAAAAAGAAAAAAGAGAAAAAACGAAAAAAAAAATAACAGGAAAACATGTCCCACATGTTGCGCATATGCGGTTCTACTTTCATAGATGCGCCGCCCCACTACTAAAACATCGGACGTCTTGGCTTCTTAAATACTTTACTTTCCACTTTACAGTATCACCAGAGCTTTGCTACAAAGTCAACATGTTCATGTACAACGGAACGTTCGTTCTGTTCTCCGCTTTAACGCATAATATGCTGTTCGTCAATAGTCCTCTCAACGTTACGGAAGTGTTAGTTTCATTTCAATGTGATCCCACAAAATATGAATGGTCACCCATGGAGAGATACAATAACCAACTACAGGATCAGCAGATATTTACCCACAACGTTACGGGGCAAATGGAACTATCATACAAGCTTAGATTTCTGTTTGGAGATTACGCTTACTGGGAAACTACTCAATGCAAACACATTGCCGAATATTCAAAAAATGGTTTGACTGACTACGACAAACTAAAAAGATGTATGAGAAATCCGATGGTCTGGATGTGTACGCTCTTTGTTGTATTTTACCTACTTCTTATCATTGCACAATGTTTGTATTGGTGTTGTTAATTTGTTATTTTAAATAAAATACTTATGTAAATTACTTCTATGTTTTCCTTAACTCTTCCCACTGGGGAGGTTTCTGCTGTTGGGAATGTTGCTGTTCCTGCTGCTGTTGCTTTTGCTGTTCCTTTTGTTGTTGCTGTTGCTGTTCCAGCTGCTCCTGGTGGAGTTTATGCTCCGCCCAGTGGCAGCGAAATATATGATTAGACAGGCGGTGTGCCAACATAATATGGTATCGATTGTAGGGGCAGAACCTAACGTCCTCTAAAAAAAAAGATTAGAAAACCAAAACATTAAAATTTTATGTCACCAACCTTATGATATGATCGTGATAAAAAGGCACCTTAACACCATCAATTTGTTTACTCATTGTCATTAGCTTTAATCAAAAGTTAACTGATTTATTTTAAAAAGAAAACTCTTTATATTAGATTCACATACCACTTTTTACTCCCACTTTTACAATCCCCTCCTTTCTATACAATAAAACTGCTGACGTTACACATTTTCGGAGAAAAACTGCCCACATTTTACTCCCTCTTTTTACAACCACTTTTTACTCACACTTTTTATAATCCCCTCTTTTCTTTGTAAAAAAAATTAATAAAAATATATTGACGCTACATATTGTCTACTACTACTCGTCAATATTGAGACGACGGCGCGACGGCCCGGAAGCGGATGATGTTATGATGATCTCACCACGTATGGTAACGTAATTAATCTGGAATAGTCCACATGAGAACGTCTGGGAATAATTATTCACATGGGATGCTCTAGAAGACTCTGTGGCGGTGATCTCATGCTATACTACGCTCGTACAAGAGACTGATCTCATTATTCTCGAATAATCCATTGCGTCGGAAACATGATCTCATGATTCCGGGAATAGAAGAATTCGAGAACGAAGCGAGCGGTATAAGAAGGGACCAAACAACGGAGCAAGTCAGTCTATTGGAAGCATCGTGAACAAGTGATCAGCGCCTGATATTGTGAAAGTCTGTACATTGTGAAAACTTAGTCTTAGTAGTCTTTTTAATAAAAGTTTGTAAATACGGTGTGCGCCAGAATATTTCTTTAAATCCTCGAACCCGCCCGGCTCAGGCTACGTTACAATATCTTATAAAAATCGTGATTTGGAACTAAACAATTATAATGTTTTAAACGTTCATATAGATGAGGTAATTCCTGCATGCTCTCAGGATATTGTAAACAATCCGAATAAGCATAAGTGGGAACAGGCACTTAAAGAGGAACTTGATTCTTTAATTGAAAGTAACACTTGGACATTGGTGGAGAGACCACTAAACGCAAATAATGTTGATAGCAAATGGGTGTTTACAATAAAACATGATGAGAAAGGTAATTTGACCAAATACAAAGCACGATTGGTAGCTCGGGGTTTTAATCAATTGTATATGTTCGATTATGACGAGACGTTTGCTCCAGTAGCACGAATTAGTACTTTACGCTGTCTTTTAGCATTTGCAAATCAGTTTGAACTATTAATCCATCAAATGGATGTCAAAACAGCTTTTTTAAATGGTCATTTGAAGGAAGACATTTTCATGGCAATTCCTGACGGAATTGGAATTAATATTAACAATAATAACTTGGTATGTAAATTAAACAGATCCTTATATGGATTGAAACAATCAGCTCGTTGTTGGTACGAATTTTTCAACAATATCTTAAAGAAGCATGGTTTTATTAATTCTTCCGTAGATCATTGTTTATATTTCAAAAATCAAGGCCACATAACTAAAAATATCTACGTTATTTTATACGTGGATGACGTAATAGCTGTAACACAAGAAATTACAATAATGAATTCATTCAAAGATTTTTTAAAGCAACAATTTAAAATGGTAGACTTGCAGGAAATAAATTATTTTCTTGGTATTAAAATAAAAAGAACAGAGTCAACGATTTCGTTAGACCAAAGAAGTTATTTAATAGTATATTATGATACGAGTTTTATAAGAAGCATTTTGTCGCACGCACGGGTTTAGGGCACGACGAGCGTAGAGAGAAGTGCCCTAAAAGAGTAAGTGCGACAAAATGCCTTATAAACGAGTTATCATACAGTATTTTTTTCTACTTTGCCACTTTTTATACAAATTTCACAATCTAGGGAATTTCGCGGCGGTTGGCACGCTTGCGAGCCACATGAGCGGCGCCTATGAAAAAGAATTAATTTGAAACGTCAACACTCGTATTTTTGTCCTTCCAAAAATGACTTCAAAAGTTCTTCAATGTACGCCCCCAGAAATACGGGCTTTGGCGAAAATACGATAGGCAATTTGCTACCTTTAAAGTCACGCGAGGTATATGGAAAAACATACGCCCAATTTGAAAATTGGCAGAAGGAGAACACGTTCTCTACGATCTCCAAAAACATTTTCCTACCGTATGTATTTTGGGCTGCAACACCACAATGTTGTCTTATACTATTAAAAACCTTCCTGACGGCGTCCACACACAAAGTCAAGACGAGCCATCCAGGACATGTAAAACCTACAGACGCCGTCCTACACCAATGCGACAAGTGTTACCAGCTTGTTGGACACCTCCCCCAACAAAATCGCTTGCCCTAAATGCACGTGAATTTCCAATACAAGTGGCAAAAATAGTAATGCCAATTCACATTCATACATCATTGACAGCGAAGTATAGGTTAGGATTACCGAGATCAGACAGAGAGATCACCAATATTAAAAAAATAAATTATACTATTTTTAGTGTAATTATTATAACACTGATTTTGTCTATTATGACACGCAAAAGCGTATCGTAATAGCCTCAGTACGAACGCAAAGTAGAAAAAATCAGTTTTAAGCAAATTTAACATGAGCGAATGCAATCCGGTAAGTAGACCACTAACAACAAAATTAAACTATGAAGCTTTGGGGTCAGATGAAAACTGTGGAGCACCATGTCGAAATGTCATTGGTAGCTTAATGTACGCCATGATCTGCACACGGCCAGGAGTGCTATTCTTCACCCTTCGCGTCGACACGAACACTTCGAAATTGACGTCACACGCGAGTGATAGCGAGTGGAGCGTATTCTTCACCCTTCGAAACGAAGCGAATACGGTTTGAGTCGAAGGAAAGTCGTTCGTTTTGCAGCGAGCGCTATTTACCACACGATTTCAGTGATCCCAACCTAACTTCTTGTTTTTTCATGTTAGCAGTGTTGACTGTCGAATTTGTGGAGCAAAGTATTAACAGTAATATTATGGATATTATTGTACTTTTGCAATTGTTAAACGACAAGGAACTTGCTGAAGAGGCTGATGCAGTTGCAAATGGAAATCCAGGAATTAACCGACCAACAATTTTTGCGAGTGTTTCGTGTTAACAAAGATATTTTTCAATATTTGTTGGACTTTGTTAAAAGACATAAATCTGCAAATTACAGAACCAATAATTTTATTTGAAGATAATAAAAGTTGCATAGCAATTGCCACAAATCCAACAGGTCACAAACGGTCAAAACATATAGATATCAAATACTATTTTACACGTGAACAAGTCGAAAACAGAATAATCCGTTTGAAATATCTTTCCACAGGTGACCAGGATGCAGACATATTGACGAAGCCACTGCCAGTTCCGCGATTCAAGGAGTTGCGAGGCAAGCTGGGGTTACTGGAGGAAAAACAGTGACATCAAGGAAGCGACAACAACTAATTCATAAAAACGTTAATTTGTTTATTGTTTTGTAATATCTATAAAGTTGTAATAGTTTAGAGTTTGGCTAGGTTTTTGCTTGGGGTTTTCCCTAGTCCTTTGCAGCAAATGCTGAACCATGTTAAGTTAGTTAAGTTAGTTCTTTATAAAACTCTGTACCAGTAAGAGCAAATTAAACACTGCGTATAAAAAGTATTCATTTGTTACATTTATTCCATAATCTCCAATAGTGGAGAATATACTAACGACGAAACAGAGCATTGGAGCCAAGGTTTAAGATTACAGCTGATCCAGGGGCCCAAACAGCTGATCGCCGCTACGCTGGGAGTGCGCACGCGCGATTGATCGTGCTCCTGTTGGTGCTTGCCACGCAGTGCGAGGTAGTGCGGTGCCAAAAGTTTGATGTTTGCAAACTTCTGCACGCCACCGCACCGCTTCTATCACCGTAAAAGCCAATGCGAATGCTCCCACTCAGATATACAGGATAACATTTTGGGCGACGGCACTGCACTACCAACTACCTATATGAATGTAGCATAAGATTTGACAGTGATGAAACCAGTATTTACAATAACATTTTTGACTGTTTTTGCCGTCCGTTTTAAAACAGTCTCTAACACGACGTGGTCGGAAGACGATGGTGATGCGGAACTGAGAGACGAAGATAGTCTATACGCCCACGGGTACGACATATAGTCCGACATTGATTTCGGTTACCGGACGGGACGAAAGTTCGTTGGCGTACTGTTGTCCCGAACTAGAGTGACCGATGCGGCACTTATCATAAGCCCTGAAGTCCCCAACCTCGCCCGAATCCAAACCAACCCCATACCGAGCCTGCAGACAACATCAAACCGACTATTCTTCTTTCCTCACAGTACCGTGGATCCGATCCTGGAAATGAATGGGACGCCCTAGAAGAGTTGGACGAAATGGTTCTAGGAGGTCCTGGCGGCCTGACCACCACGCCGCCGGCCAATCCTAACGCCAGCTCCATTGCCGGACCATCAGGGGTTCCCTCACCGTGGCTTACACTACCAACTCCCGGTACCCCGAAAGAGCATGAAAAGGATGGGGCATCCGAGGACTGGGTCGATTCCGTGTCAACCTCGCCGCCGGCCAACCCCAACGCCAGCTCCATTGCCTGACCATCAGGGGTTCCCTCACCGTACCCTACACAACCAACCCCCAGTACTTCAAAAGAACATGGACAGGACGGGGCATCGGAGGACCCGGTCGATCCCGTGTCAACCTCGCCCCCTTTTCATGGGCCCGAAACAAAGAAGTTAAATTTGTTTTCCTTTTATCAACATTTTCTTTTCATTTTAAAGTTTTTATACATATCCGCATACCGCCACCCCCTCAAGTTAGAAGTTCATTTGTTTCATATTTTAAAGTTAGACACTTTTCTTTCGTTTTGTTAAACATGCTGTGTTTCCCACGTCCCTCCTCACACCGCCAACCGCTTGAAACCACCGGCGTTTGCAAGAAGAAGTTCTTTCTCCCACTATCGTTTGATTACTACAGAAAAAAGTCAGTTTCATTATTGTTGCCTTCAGGGGTCAAACGCGACCTTCGGGCTCTTAAACCGATCCCTAACATTCCCTTATTCCCAGAACTTGATTTCAATTTTGCTGACTGCTGTAGAGTTTTTCTTCTCCGTTTTCAGAGAGATGTCGCTGTATTGCAGTTCTATTACAGTGTTGAATTCCCAATCGTTGCTTCGTGAGGAAGAACTTTCTAGTGATGACCGCCTTCCCCTAGTGACCCTTATGCATTGGAAACGATTGCATTGATTTCACAAATTGTAATAAATACCAACAAACATCAAAGATTACTGGTCTCGCAATACTATGGACTTCCGTGGCTGTATTTAAAGATGACGGGTTACATTGAGCATCCCTTTGTGCAGGTAGGCCGGCCGTGAACGTTCGAATTTCGCCCCGGCGGTAGTGGTGACCACAGCGCTAGTCTATCGGACGCTCGGAGTACTATATATTTTATTACAATAATATAAATATTAATTTAATGTATTTGTATCGCATATTAAATATAAATTTTAGCCTTGTGCATTTCTTCTCCATATAAACTTTAACTATGCCAAATCTGACTCCTCCGTGCACGCGCAATAGGCTTCAAGAGGGGTACAAAGTTTTCGCTTCACGTATTAATATATACACTGACCGGCAAAATTATCGCATCATCCGATAATCTCATGTAGAAACTTGATTTAAAATTAATAGAACGCTTATTACAGTAAATAAGTAAATTAAAAACTAAACTGTGATGATCAATTTAAGCAAATACCCTAACAATGAACGGATAACATAAGAACAAAAAATTTGTGCTGTTAATTTTTAAGTTCGAAAATTTTTATTGGCTGCATTTCGACTCACACAAGTTTCAGTATTTAGTATTGCCCCCTCGAGCCTGAATAACTGCCTCCATTCTGCCTGGCATACTGAGAATCAGTCTTTGGATAACGTGTTGATCGATTTGTTCCCATTCTTCATTTAACGCTCCAATTAGCTCGTTTAGCGTTTCAGGACGATTTTGACGTATCTTAATTCTCCGTGCAAGTTCATCCCAAAGATGTTCAATGGGATTGCAGTCTGGGCTTCGCGCTGGCCAAAGTAATTTTGGTATTTCAACCTCATGCTGGTAATCTGTCACGACCCTAGCGACGAGCATTGTCCTACATGAAAAGAAAATGGTGCCCTACATATGGTGCGAATGGTACCACATGAGGTTCTAAAATTTCGGTAATATACCGATGTGCATTTAGGGCACCACCAGCGACGAGGACGAGATCTGTCATGGCCTGCATCTTAATTTCTCCCCAGACCATATGGGATCCTCCACAAAAATTTTCCCGATTCACCATTGTACATTCTAAATAACGCTCGCCTGGTCTTCTCCACACTCTCAAACGACCATCAGGTGAATTTAGAGCAAAACGTGACTCATCCGTAAACAATACTTTTCCCCAATCCTCAGCTGTCCAATGGACATGATCATGAGCAAATTGTAATCTAGCTCTTTTGTGTTCTGGGAGAAGCAGAGGCCCATCTGCTGGCCTTCTACTACTCATTTCACTTTCCCTGAGTCGCCTCGTTATTGTTCTCTCACTAACTTCAATAGTTCTGGTATTCCGAAGAGCATTTCGAAGTTGTGGAGCAGTTAGATGCCTATTCCGCAACGATCTTAGCATGACAAATCGGTCATCAACTTGTGATGTGGCCCTTTTACGGCCCTGGCCGGTTCTGCGTTTGTGTTCGCCAGTCTCCTGATACCTACTGGCAACTCTGGAAACCGTCGATTGATTTAC
Source organism: Diaperis boleti (assembly GCA_963583935.1). Taxonomy (NCBI): domain Eukaryota; kingdom Metazoa; phylum Arthropoda; class Insecta; order Coleoptera; family Tenebrionidae; genus Diaperis; species Diaperis boleti. The sequence continues at coordinate 16,151,559 of OY757242.1, forward strand.
CCCAAGAAATCTACCTACGTAGCGTTGGCTTCTGCCGTTACGCAGCAGAGCTATTGCCATTGGGGCCTGTTCTGATGTTAAATAACGACTTTCTCTGTTGATGTTTTTTTTGCAAAAGGACTAAAAAAGTTACTGTATTTAGAATAAAATTCATCAAAACTGAAAATCGACTGCTAACTTACATTGTTTGAAAAAAAATAAGGATTCAACTTTATTTTTTATTTTCTCAAAAATGTAACTAATTTCGACAATTTCACGTTTAATTGTGAACCTTTTGGTTTTAAATCTGTCATAATTGCCTACCACCACCTACTTAGTTTCTTTTATACGCCTGCTATTCTCTCCCTTGAATTGTTGTAGCAGGTATGGTACCGATTAGTCGCGATTGTGTTACTTTTAAGTGATGCGATAATTTTGCCGGTCAGTGTAGATATACAGACCGTTTCAATCGAAACGAGCCACCCTCAATAACTTTTTTGGAAAGGATATTTAAGATAAATCTAAAAACAGGTCAATTTTTATCTCGAGGGGGACATGTTTTGATGCAATAGTAAGCAGGCTTGGTGCAACCCATACGCTTGACAAGAGCAACCTCGATTTTTTAAATAGGGAATAGGGGTCGAGTAACATGTCGTTTGAAAGGTCTTTTAATTGTCTTTTTGGCCACATAATTATTTTTTTATTTGTATAGTCTATAAGTTAGTAATTAAAAATGAAAAATTTTTTTTACGGATTTTTTTGTATTTAGGAATGCCTGCAATTAACGATAAAAAGCTTGCAATAAACATTATTAGACAATTTATTATTGATCTGAATAATGCTGTAATCAAATTTGTCGTCATCCATACTCATTTATACCAATCCTTAACAATAAGTAAATGTTTCCATTGTAATTTATTAAAGTTTGTGGAGTTCGACTTAAATATATTTAAATTTTAATAAGTAAATAAATAAACTGAAAACAAAATAGTCGTGTTTAATTTCCTGAGCGATAAAGCAACTGTGGCATTGAACACTAAATTTGATTTCATATGAAATGTTCAAAATGATTTCCATCGACTTCCATGCACTCATACAGACGTTTATGAAATACGCTTTTTAGGTTACGCAACGTTTCCGGTGTTATTTGTCGAGATTCGAGAATAATCTTTTGTCGCAAATCTTCCAGAGAAGCTGGTTCTGTCGCAAAAATTTTGGACTTGAGGTCTCCCCACAAATAAAAATCCAGGGGAGTCAAATCGGACGATCTAACTGGCCATTCTACAGGACCTTGTCTACCAATCCAGTGGTCGGGGAAGTTATTGTCCAGGAACTGCCGTACTGACGCAGTATAATGAGGTGGTGCTCCATCCTGTTGAAAGACCAACGCGTTCTCTAGCTCTAGCCAAAAACCGATAAGATAATAAATACGCAAATAATTGTACAAAAACACAGATTGTCTAACATTGTTGATTGCAAGCTTTTTATTGTTAATATTTGCAAGCATGTCTAAATACAAAACAAATCCGTTAAAAAATTGTTTTATTTTAATTACTAACTTATAGACTATGTAAATAAAAATACTTATGTGGTTGAAAAGACAATTAAAAGACCTTTCAAACAACATGTTGCTCGACCCCTATTCCCTATTTAACAAATCGAGGTTGCTCCTGTCAGGGGTATGGGGTTGCACCAAGCCTGCTTACTATTGCATCAAAACATGTCCCCCTCGAGATAAAAATTGACCTGTTTTTAGATTTTTCTTAAATCTCTTTTCCTAAAAAGTTATTGAGGGTGGCTCGTTTCGATTGAAACGGTCTGTATATAGGTCCTCATTCAAAAGCACCCGTTCCGCGGAGGGTTGATGAAATGGAAGGATCAAGAAAGATAGTATCCCAGAGGCAACAAGTAATGTAATCAATTTATACGGGACGCCCGGCAGATGTGAAACATCGAAATTGAGGGTTATTGAAATAATTTATAATTAAAATAAACCAATAAATTTTTGAGACGCGAGACGTCTTGGAAGTCCGAGTCCGCTGTGAGAAAATACCCGTCAAATGTGCGCAGAATGGGTTTGGAGCCGCTATGATGTAATTCAAAAATTGTCCGATAAAAGTGCAAAATAAATACACGACCAGACGCACGCGGCGTAGGACAAAACTGAATTTGAATTTTGAGACGCGAGACGTCTCGGTGTTGCCTCATGACAACGCGTTATTACCTCTACGCATGCGCACAGCGGCAGGCGAAGGCGTCTCCTGAATTTTGAGACGCGAGACGTCTTGGTTTTACTCTAGTCTAACGCGCGAATAGACGTTTCACATCAAAACACTAAGATCCTAATGATGTGGCATATTTTAGACATTCCGGAACTGGATATACTATTCAAAACGTAAAGCAAGGAAAATATTTGTTATGCCCTATGTAACGGGAGGAGGAACTCCAATCTGTATTATTTTGACTCATTTAGAAGAAAGGTTGTTGCAAATTATTGGTCTGACAGTTGAGGGTTTGACAGTCCAGGAACTCGGCTTGAAAATATATTCGCCAAAAATGCAGGTAAGGAAATTTATACAGAAAGTTTGGTAATGTTACAAGCAACTTATAGAACAAATTGAAGAAAAGTATAGGACATTCAGTATACAAGAGAATGAAGAGGATGCGGTACACAAAAACGGAGAAGAATGTTACACATTGTTTTCTAAAATATTATAAAATGTATACAACTGCACTATTTCATTTTATTGGTGGCATTGAAACTTGCACTAGTAAGATTAATAAATTTATTATAGCTTTCAAAAGTATTGTAATTATTCGTTGTCGAATTCTCCGACCTGCATTTAAAAGGTTATTGTCATTGTTCATCAATTCATCATTATCGTTATCGTCCTCCACACGATTTTCTTCTTCTGGATCATATGTTATGTGAGATCGGGCAAGCGTTGATATTTTTGGCTGCTTTTTCAGGAGTATAATGTAATACTCTCTCTCCAAAACAACACCTGAACCTAGCTTTCAGAACTCCATTCAATCGCTCTTACATTGCGAGTGCTATTATGTACATTATTAAAATTTCTTTCATGATTATTGTGATGTCTCGCAGCTACTGGTGTCATAAGCCAGGGTTCCAAAGGGTAGCCTGAGTCACCTATAAGCCATGAGCTTTGGCGCTCGTCATTTTCGTAAGCACTGATTAAAAAGTTTCTGTTTACTGCAAGGAGTTTTAGATCTGCACTAACAATGATTTACGATTTAAGTACAGAATCCCAGGGTTTTTACCATCTACAGTAGGAGGGTGAATCCTAATATGTGTGCAATCTATAGCACCTATAATCCCTGAAAATCCATTCGGCAGGTTAATAAACTTTTGTTTTTCATTATTTCTTTCTGCCTGTGCTGTTGGGAATCTTATTAAATGAGCAAAATGATCATTTAAAATAGTTTGTAAATAAATAGTCTTGACCCACATATTTTTGGTAACTCCCTTGACCAAATGAAGGCGCAGAGAACAATTAAGTTATGAGGTAAAAATATTTCTTGTCGCAGTCGAACAGGCAAATGAGGGCTGATGTCCTCGATCAGCTGATGGGCAGTTTCCCTTGTAAGTCGGTATATAGATTTAAAAATTGCAGCAGGAAGAGTAAGAGAATTTGATTGATCTGTCAATGTCCGTTTTTTTTAACTTAAGCCGCTGCCTGCAATATAACATAAAACTATAACGTACAATGAAAAATCGACACTAAATAATAACTTCTTCTTAATTTCTTATAGCACAATACTTTATGGTCTTGTGCATGATCTTCAAGGCTACCTCTGTTGGTCATTTCTTTAATGACGAAATAGTACTCTTGAACATCTTCATTTTTTCTTAATCGCCGCGTTGCTAGTACACCATGGAGCTGTACAAGGTTCAGTTTCGAGGAGTATTTTAACCCTCTTTACAGGTGTCTCCATGACTTGATACCTTTTTCACTCTATATGAACATCTTAGCTAGACCAGTCAGAGATCTCCTCGCAAAGATAAACAAGTGTAAGTCATTCCATCCAAAAAGTTCGGCCATATCCTCTAAATCTTTAATCCATTTTTCAATAGGGTATAGCTTTGGCTTCCATCAAACGGACGCACAGATTCTTCTATGTCTCTAAAATTCAAAGCGAACGGTACTCCGCACTCATCTTCATATCGTCTTTCAAGGCGTCTTTCTTTGTTCTTAGATTCTTTCTTCTTTTTACTTTCTTCCAACATTCTTTCTTCGTCTTCACTGGAGTCTTCTGTAACATCTTCATCGTCTTCTTCGATCTGATTGCCCTCTTGATCGTCTTTGGAACCTTGATTTTCGTCGTTAAGGTCTTCCACTTCATCCTTGTTCAGCAAACTAACCTCTGATAAACTTCTCACCAACTTCTGGATCAATTCGTCTTTCGTCTTTTCGTCGTAGTCGATATCCAAGATATCACAGCATCGAAAAACCTCTATCCCTGCCAAACTAATCTTGATAAACATTTTCTTGAGGTTTAAACTCTTCTGAAGATTCCTCGAAGTCAAAACCCGAAAATTCTCTTAACCGCTTTCGGTTATTTCTGTCTCCCTCATGTTCGAAAATGACTTTGTGTAAGACCTTGATAGCCTGTACATCTGCTGTTGCAAATCTTTTCTGAATATTTGAAATTTCTCGAAGTTTTGTCTTGAAAGGGAAAAACACCACGCCACTGGAATTTTGCTGTCACTGGACTTTTTTCCTGGAAGTTCCGTCTACGCGACGCTGTGGCAGTCTCGGATCTAAGGGGGGGCACACCGGGGCACTTGCCCCGGGCGGCAGTTTCATGGGGGCGCCAAATTCATGGGAGTTTTTCTGAAACACTGGAGGGAGGGGGCGCCACTATCAAGTTTTTGCCCCGGTTCGAAAAAATCGTAGATCCGGGACTGCGCTGTGGAATCTGTCGGCTTCTTTGTCTGCCTCGCCGTTCTCCGGCGACCGATGTACGTCTTCTCGTATGCACGTGTTAACCGTCTTTATAGTTTTTACCTTCTTGTGGGCTTCACCAAGACCCTGGACTCGAACTCACCGCTGCTTTGTTTCACAACAATTCAAGTAAATAATAATAAACACAATGCATGCTATTCACAGTTCCACAGTCGCTGCTCTTCAAAATCCGAGGTTGAGCCTCCAGTTTATGGGATTTTGATGAGTGCAACGGATTTAAAATGTAAAACAGAGCAAAACGAGCTACCTGCTCTCACGCCGGTGGTCTATCATGCACTGGCCACTATCGGGAGGGAGGGGAACGTCTGCTCCTCTTCCATTCCCACATTACGTGACCAACGTAAAAGAAACTCCTGCACTTTGAATTTGATGTAGAAGGCAAAAAAAAAAAGGAAAAGATACCTATTATTTGGGTTGATGCAGAGACATTACTGCTGGAAAAAAGAGAGCAAACAGGTATACCTAATCTGAAAATAATGGCTCATGGAGGACAGGGATTTTTTAAAATTGGTATGACGAGATGGATGAAATAGAACCACAAGACGAAGAAACGAGTTTTAAGAAAATAAAAGAAGTGTTTACTCAAAAGGAGGATCAGCTGGAAAAAGGGTAAATTAACTGGCGTTCATCGACTTATACTTCTTTGGATTGTACCTGAAATTAAGGAAACCTACAAAAATATTGAGTTAATGGTTAGATTAAAAACATAAACAAAATCTCTTTCAAGTTTGTTTCCGACTTCAAACTTTTACTTATAATTAATGGCCAGCAAACTGCTGCTGCCACTTATCCTTGTCCCTACTGTTTTGTAGAATTGAATGATTTGAGTGGTAGACCTTCCAGAAGATACGGAACCAAACTGCGGTTTAAAGACTTGCGGAGAATTAAGAAATTCTTATGAAAAATATTGTTTGGACGGAAAAGTAAGAAAAGTCGCAAAAGAATGTTACAGCACTGTAAATCGTCCATTATTTGAAGAAGATGAGACTACTTTTGTTATAGAAAAATGCTTTATTCCCGAGCTCCATATTCGGTATCTTTTTTGGAATGGTCTCGTCCCCATTCTTGGACGCGACAAGGCTTTAATGTGGCCTAAAAAACGAAACATTCCTAAAAACTGCCACTTACATTACTGAAAGACATCGTTGAAGATGTAAAACCAGGCTACGAAGAAAACATTGATATGTTGTCAAAGTGTTTCAAATAGACTGGTTTATCCGAAATATTAAAAATTCATGTTCTTTGAAACTTTTAAAAAATCTATGATGCCTTTTAGCGGCGGTGGTATCATGGTATGGGGGGGCATTACTTTGAATGGACGTAAAATGCTCCAATGTCAACAGACACACCTATAGAGATGACATTGTTCAGCAATATGTGGTCGACTTTCAAGAGGCTGTGGATGAAAACATGGTTTTTATTGATGATAATGCACGACCTCATCGTGCTCAAATTGTAATGCAATCAATAAATAACCTCCCTATTAACCATTTACCTTTACCAACACAGTCTCCCGATTTAAATCCAATTGAGCACATTTGGGAGAGACTGCAAGAACATCTCAATGAACATAGTCCACCCCCAGTTAAAGTGCAACACTTGCGCGAAATTTTACCGCTGTGTTGGAGAAGAGTGTCACAAGAACTCAACAATAATTGTATTATGAGTATGCCCCGAAGATGTACAGCTGTCAGAGATGCCCGTGGCCATTATACATATATTAGAGTTAATTTATTTTAGCAGTTTGTAAAAAATTGCATATTTAAATAAATAATTGTAAATTTCTAGACATTTACGAAAGTCGGGAAATACATAATATAAATTGTCTTTTTAATAACGACAGAGGACCTATCCCCACTTTCACACTATTCCCACTTTTACGGTACGGGTGGGTATGCGTCCCAATAGAGCGGTATGTTAGCATGTAATGTTAGTTTATTCATCGCCCTGATGATGCCAACATTGTTGGCGAAACGTGCGTCGATTTAATAAATAAAATTTGTTTTTGGTGTTTTAGGGGAAATTACTAATTAAAAGTAGTTAAATTAAATATTTTGAAACCGAGCAGCATTACAGTTCGAGAAAGTTTTGAATCCATATAAGTCACATACAAATTGTTGTCACCATTGACTGGTCAAAATTTTTCTTTTACACCCTGACTCCTTTTGCTTTATTGCCTTGGGTTTTGCTATAGATTGCTGCTGATGGAGCGCGAGGATCGTGATTGTCCCATTATGGAAGAGCCAGCCTTGGAACTCTCTGTACGAATCCCTTCTAGTAGGGAGACCTTTAATTTTTAAACCAAATAAAAATCTTTTGACCCTCTTAAATAGGATCCACCCCATCTGGCCAACCTTTTCCCTGGCGGGACAGTGAATATGATATGCTTTTTAATACAATTGAAAAAATTCCCGAAAATTTTCGTTTCATACGTTATTATACTACCAAGTTTAATTTAATATAAACTATCTAAAAGTCACATTATATGTATTATATTAGTCTAATCAATAAAAATTTTTGCTTGCAATCTATAAGTCAATTTTTTCGACTTATATTTCGGCATATATTTACAGCTTTAAGAACCACGACTCACAGATGTAACATTTCTTCATATATTTTGGACCAGTTAAGAAAAATCGAAAAAACAAACAATGCACTGAAACAGCAAAACAATGCTACGGGAGATACGGAAAATGAAACAGCAAAGCAATGACCTGTCAAAGACTACATTCAATTTTTTACACAACAACTCTAAAATCCCAGAAAAAGTTGCTGAATTCAATGTTGATTGACATTTTATCCCCGCGCAAGGGCCCCATTTTGGTGGACTTTGGGAGTCGGACGTTAAATCCGTGAAGCATCACGTCAAGCGGGTCGCCGGAAATACAAAACTAACCTACGAGGAATTCCTCACATTGCTTGTTCAAATCAAAGCCCTTCTGAACTCGCGACCCCTCTCAGCCCTTTCCTCCGATCCGAATGATCTCGGTCCTACCCACTTCTTCTAAAATTACAACAAGGTTAATAAGAGAACCCGCTCTCAAAAAAAAAAAAAAACAAAGAGCACTGGAGCACGTTACGTGAAGTACGTGGGGGTACGGATAAAATTCCAATCAAAGTTCTTCGATTTTGTGAAATTATTATCTTAAAAGAACTGTACCGAATCTTATGATTTGTCGAGGAACCATCATCAACAGAAAAATTTGGACCTGCCACCTAGCTACGCGCTAGCAAAAGTGTTTATCAATCAGACTAGATAAAGTTAATCTAAATTAATCGAACAATGGGCAATCTCCGAAAATTATACTCTCCTCAAACCGCCCAAACTAAATGCGGAAGTACATTGTATCTTAACGCCTGTAGAGGAACAACCCGATTCCTCTTTAACACACATCCAGTCTACTATTGGAAAGAGGGTCAGCGCCCTAGGCTTCAGCCTCAACAGATTGGGATACTAACGATATTAAAACATCGTTGATACCGGGGTTAGTGGACGCAGCAAGATTGTTCACACACAGCGTCGCCATCGAATATATCCCAGTTTGGATCCATGCTCGCAGCAAGACTGCCCAAGAATGGAAGCGCTCTAGTTTAGAAATGAAAGCTGTTGTACCCAACAAATCAAGTACCAGCAAGGCATCATCTTCCAATCATCATTTAAACTACACGCGCCCTCCTGCAAAGGGAAAACACTACCCACAAAAATCGAATGAGAGCAGAACATACATGTCAGGTCACAGACATGGGCGAAACAGTCATGATTTTAACTTTGAAAATGAGGAGTTACGTGAGTTTATGGACAATGACGCGCTTTCAGATAAGAAAAAAAGAAAGCATTTGAACGAGCAATCTAATGAATTGTGTTTAAATGTATATAAAAATTTAAGAAGGATGGGCATCGAAGCAGACGAATTGAAAGCAATTAAATTGGCAACTCGTTTGACAGAAGTTCCATATACCACGATGCGAGACATAATAAAAAAGAAATTTGCAAAAGAAAGAAACGCACAGACGCTGGAATAAGTCAAAACTTGGACCCATCCACGACAAAGCTTTTAAGAACAACTGTTTAATAATAAATAGGCAATTTACGGAAATGGGTTCACATTTTTCTTATTGCCCAAATACCTTAAGAAATTGGCTAAAAAATTAGATTTCGCTTTAAAACCATTAACAAAAGAACAGCAATCATGGAAAGTCGAAGAATAGTGGAATGGAGACAGAAATACTTAAAGGAAATCAGACAGTTTCGAAGTGAAAATCCAGCAATTTATTACTTAGATGAAACTTGGTACGATACCCACGATACTGGACTGACGGCTCAAAAAGATGTGAAGTTTAATCGATGCCTAACAAAGGAACTAGATTACTTCACTGTGGATCATCTGAAGGATGGGTAGAAAATTGTTTGAAGTTATGTGGAAAAAAATGGAAAATTGCAATATTGATTACCATAAAAATATGGACGCAATTATTTTTGAAGAATGGTTTGCAGATCATTTAATTCCCCATTTGAGACCAAACAGTGTGATCGTTATGGATAATGCTCCATACCATTCACGCCAAGTTGTGAAAATTTCGAACACTAATTCCAGAAAATCTAATATCCAAGAATTTTTAGCTGACAACGATTTATTTTATGACGAATCCTACAACAAAAACCAACTTCTGGAAGTGCTTCGAACAAAAAAGTTTGATAAAAAGTATTACGTCGATCAAACGGCAGAAAAAATATGGGCACAAGGTTTTGAGATTACCTCCATATTGTTGTATTTTCAATCCGATTGAATTAATTTGGGGTCAATTGAAAAAGAGAATTGGACGAAGGAATACTTTCCCCAAATTTGATGCAAAGGTTGTTGAACTGATTCAAGAAGAAGTAGGAAACATCACTGAAGAGGACTGGATAAAAAAAAAGAAAAAACACAAAGAACTGAGAACGAATATTTAAGACTTGGCGACATTCTTGTAAATCAGCTCAATTTGATTTGGGAGAAAGTAGTGAGAGAAAGAGTAAGTAATTATTTTTTGGATTGGAAGAGTAAGTTTTAAATTTTAAGAAGGCATGATATTTTCTTTTATTTATTTAGGATTTAGTTAATGTGAATAATTTATTTATTTTATTTAATTTTTTGTCAGAGAAAGCTCGTACCTCCACGTGGTTTCTGATTGAAGGGTAATAGCAATTTTGATCGGATATACAGTTTTCATCTACCTACACTTTAAGTTAAGTGTCGACTTAGTAAAACAACGTTCAATAGCACTGCATAAACCGCAGGTGAATTCTGTGAATACGTCCCTGTTCGCCAAGTGCTGACACGCGTATAAACTGCGGCTTGTCTTTAACAAGTTTTTTATATGTCTTGAGTTTACAATATATACAACTGACCTCAGCAACACTCAGTGACTCAGCCATTGGGCTTTGTTGATGGTAATTGCGAAACCAAGACGCAGTGGAAATTGAAGCCGTTTAAAATCGAAAGGCAAATCGAACCACTGGTATGTGTGAGATGAGCATACCAATGGTTCGTTTCAATGGATGGTCGTTTCAATGGACGCTATGTTGTTCAGGTGTTTCAGCAGATCTTGAAGTTAACGATCTGGTTCAATCGTTTTCGAATCGTGCGACATGTCGTTCAGGTGTTTCAGCATTTTTGATCTGAAATCTCTTAGCCGCATTAGCTCGAAACGACTTCACGTGGTTTGGGTGTTTCAGCTGTCCTATTGGTTTCCATTTGCCTCGATTTATTTTCCAGTAGATAATTTTCCTCTTTTGGCATTTTTAAGTATTCTTTGAAATAGTAAACAAACGTAAGACATTCAAAATAACCGGCGCGAGTGGCTGCGCCCCAAAAATGAAGTAAAACAATTTTTTTTAGTGAACCCCAAATTAGCGTTATAAACTGGTTAGCGTTACTTGCCGATTACAGGTCCTATCCAAGAAAGACTTGTTGCGCCCATGTCGAAAGCAACCACCATAAATTTTGGCGCTTCTCCCGCGACTTTACAAAAGTACTCAATTTCGCACGGTTTAAACTTTAATTTTTTTTTTTGAAAAAGGAGAGACACATTGGGATCGTCAACACCCTTATGTTACTCTCCATTGCGAATATTATTTGTAGTCAAAATTTCATAACCATGTTCACCGGTTTAGGAGCGCATAACATGCGAACAAACAAACAAACAAATATTGATTTTTATCTAATATATAAAAATCTCGTGTCACGGTGTTTGTGGTCGAACTCCTCCGAAACGGCTCGACCGATTTTTATGATTTTTTTTTTTTAATATTTGGTAGGTATGATGATAGCTGGTAAACTATTTTTCACATGGACGTGGGGGTCCAGGGGGCATTTTATGAATTTTTGTTTTGTATATTTGGTGGTTATGAGAATAGGTGGTATAGTTTTTTTCACATGGGCATGGGGCCCAGGGGCCTCCTTGGGCTGGACCGCTTTTTATGTTTTTTTTTTTTGTATATTTGGTAGGTGGTAAAGTATTTTCCACATGGACATGGGGGCCCAGGGCGTCCCCTTAGGCTGGACCGATTTTTCAAGTTCCGACGCTTCGTCCTCTTCGCGAGGGGGCTGTTAGCCCCAAAATTTTAAATGCCACTATGGGTCGAGTAATACCTCATTTGAAAGGTATTGGACGCCTCTCTGCAACTCCAACTTCAAAAGCGAACGGGCTTGTGGAGTGGTAGGCTCCTGCGAAGGACGGCTCAGAAGTAGACAGGGTCGCGCGTGACGGTTTTTCCTTGATCCCTTCCTTGCCCTTCCCCCTTCCTCCTCCCCAGGGATCTGTCAGTTAAACTGGCGGATCGGGAAATGGCGAACCCGGGGTTACCGAACTACGGAAGGAGGTGCGTGTCCTAACGTTAATACCGTAATTTGGGGCCTCTACTTCAAAAACCTCCAACTGAGCGCGACTGGGGGTACGTTGTAGAGTTTCCCGAAACGGGGGCTTGCCTTAGACGACCGTCCCGCGGGGGGGGGGAAAACCCTTATAAAATAACCGAGAGTAAAGTCGTTAAAACCGTCAGGGCCGTTGGGCACCCCGCCGAAAGGATGAATGGCTCCACGTCAGGGTCGCGAACGGTAACCACCCGGGACTGGAGGCCCCCCGGGTGGAAGATAAGTCCTCTTACCTGGAGGATGGGCGTCACCTGCGGAGCGACCGATTCTCGTCCCATTATCGTGGGACTGGATATGTAAACAGAAAACAAAATCAAAAATAGGACGGGAAAGGTAAAAGACGGAAAATTGGCAATGGATTTGGACAAGGAGGACAGAGCAGCAAGGAGGAAAACTTTCGACGGCGCTAGAGACGGAGTTGAGGCTGGGGAGGACTTAGCTTGGCGCAAAGGGAAAGGGGAATCCATTCGCTTCCCACAACCCCTGTTGAGTCGGTCAACACCAGCGAATTTAATTTCGTCTGGGACGACCAAAAGGACAGGTCGGTGAAGAAAAGGAAAGTGAGCAGCCCGACTTCCCAAACGACAGCACTCGGAAATGATGACGTCAAGAAGGTCTTCTCAAGGATGCAGAAGACGGCGAAGGCTTTGGACACTGCGTGTCAGAAAGGGTACCACGTCAAGACGGAAATCGTCAGGGCGACGGCAAGCCTAACCAGGGACGTGGGGATCCTTTCAGACATTGAAGGATGGCTGGACGGTGCCGTGGAAGGGAGGCAGGAACTGGAGGCCAAGACCAAGGGGGAAATGGAGGAGCTCGCCAAGGAGTTGAGGGAGGCGAAATCCTCCAAGGAATTGGTCGACAGCCAGTTGAAGATGCGGCTAGAAAACAAGGAGCTGAGAGGAAGGAGCGAGAAAAAGGAGAAACCGGAGGTCGAGGCACTCGAGACGAGGGCCTACGACTGGGTGCAAGCCAGGGGTCTAATCTCCCAGCCAGCGGTGGAATGCGGCAGCCTTTAGGGTGACGCAGGAAGCTGCTGAGAGCCTCTTGGAGGCCGGCAGGGAGTGGGATCTGGCCGTCTGGTACCGCGAGGACGACCCCGAAATGAAAAAGGGGGAAGCCCAACGATTCAGGGCCAGGTTTCCGGATCTGCTTAACCTGAGCGAGTACCCGGGATGCCTTTTCGAGTCCGTCAAGGTCCGGAACGGCGGGGACCAATCGAAGAGGGAGTAGAGGGCCATCTCCAAAGTGAAGATGGGCAAGAACCCGGAGGAGGCGTTCCGGGCGGTCACGGAGTTCAGGGCCGTCATGGTGGAGGAGGGACGGAGAAAGGTGGCCATGAGCGTTCCGGAGGGTGCTGTGGCCTCCGGCTTCCGGAAGATTGTGGAGTGCGTTTTCACACAGTAGAGTGGGGCCGGAGTCAGTGTCCTCCTCTACCCGGGAACGCGCCCTGGATTGGGCCCCAGAAGCCGACAGGTGAGGGAGCCCAACACAGTGGTGGTGGAAACGGGTGGCGACGCGGCATCCTATGCCAATACCCTCAGGGCCTTGCGCAAGGACGTCTACATGGACGATCTTGGTGTCAGGGTCAAGACTGTCAGGAAGACAAAGGAGGGACACATCAAGGTCGTCCTGGCGGCAGGTGGAGCGACGGCGGTGGCCAAACTCAAAGAGGCCAAGGTCCGAGGAAGTCAAGGCCGCCATCATTGGTTCCGGGGTGGGTACCGGAGAAACGACGGACTTGAAGGTGTCCCTCCGGGAGCAGGAGGCCAACAGACTCCTGGCGCTTGGCAGCGTGAAGGTGGGGTGGACGAGGTGTCCTCTTAAGCCCTTCCTCACGCCTGCCAAGTGCTTCAACTGCCTGGGTTACGGACACGTAGCCAGGAGTTGTAAGGAGAAGCGGGTTGAACTGGGGGGCAAGTGCCTGAGGTGCTGCCGTGATGGGCACAGGGCGGTTGACTGCAAGGACACCCCGAAATGTTACAATTGTAACAGGGACGGACACAGGGCTGGCACATGGCCTGTCCTCTTTACAAGAGGGCGGTCCAGGAGCTGCCGGGCACTGCGGGTCCTAATGACAGTTAGGATCCTGCAGGTCAACCTGGGTCGCAAAGGTTCGCCCACGACATGCTGGAAAGGGCTTCCATGGAACTGGATGTCAAGTGCATCCTGGCCCAGGAGCCCACTCTGGCAAGGGTCAGCAGGGGGGGACGTCTGCAGTCAGAGTTGAGAGGGATGTGATGCCAGCGGTGTTGGGGAGGGCTATGCCTGGGTGAAGGTCACGGACACGGTACTGGTCAGAAGTTATGTGTCCCCGACGAGGGCGTTGAGGACCCACGCGGGGAACCTTGTGGTTGCCGGCGATTTCAACGCGAAGTCTGTATCGTGGGGGTCGTCGGTGACCGATTCGAGGGGAACCGTTTTGGGGGAAGCGATGGCCAGCCTGGGACTCGGGGTTGAAAACCTGGGGAACCAGACAACCTTTGAGGCCGCGACGGTGGGCGGAACACGCACGTCCATCGTGGATGTGACCTTCGCCCGGATAGTGGGGGGAATGGCGCTGGAGGGATGGAGTATCCTGAACCGCGACGCCTTCAGCGACGACCGGTACATCACGTACCGGTTGAATGCTGGGGCCGTCCAAAGGGTGCCCGGGGCCGTCCAGAGGCCGGCTGGCTGTGGAAGAAGGGACTCAGGGAGGTGCTGGCCGGGCGACTGGAAAACTCGCTCGGTGGCGAGGTAGGTCTCTCCACGGAAGAGATAATGGGGCGTCTGGCAGCCGCCTGTGAATAATGCCTCCCCAGGAAGGCCACAAGGCCTGGGAGGAGACCGGTGACCACCGAGGAGGAGGAAGAGGAAGCTATTGGCCAACTCTTCCCAACGGTGGACCCTCCTCGGTGGGCGGACCAGGAGGATGCTGGTAACGCTGGGGAGGTGGCGGCCGTGACGGAGGAGGAGGTCCAGGCGGCTGCCAGAGGTCTCAGGCGGGGTAGGGCTCCTGGGCTGGACGGTATGCCGGCAGAGGTCGTCGCGCTGGCCGTCGAGGTGGCCCCCGCAGTTATCTCGGGGGTGATGGGATCCTGTCTCGAGAACGGTGTCTTCCCGGACATAATAATATGGAAGTGTCTGGTAGACTTTTCGGATTCACTGTCGAAGCTTCCTTCCAACTATTGTAGACGATCTACTAGCAAAATGTATATTAAGCCAATCTATGGAGAATCAATGACATCGGTTTATAGAGAATATTCAAGGGTTTGCAGCTAAAAATATCCCACCATAAAACCAGTGTCGTTGCTACTGGTTCACCGAAACTGAAGCAGACTTAACACCTAATACATTTGCTTCCTGTCTAGTAGACTATATCTTCAAATCACCGACGCTTATAAAACTTGTCATAATATGGAGTTATGGATGCTGTTATCAGAACAAGAATTCATTGTTGCCAAATGCTTCTACTAAGTAAAAGTGTCTATAAAAATATAACCATTTATCAAAAGTTTAAAGAAAAGGTCATTCCCAAATGGAATCTGTTCCGTACATGCACTAATTGAACAAACTTAAAAATTGATCAATTGTTTTACCTAGCGACTATATCAGAGTGACAAAAAAAGCAAGACAAAAACCCTGTGAATTTAGAAAACAATAATTTAGTAAGAATATTGTTTCCGTGGTTAGCATGTAAATAAAAACAAAATTAAGTTAAAAAAAAATTCACCAACGTTAGTTAAACTTAATCATCTGTTAGGGACAATTGTTGCTATAGTTTTAACAAACGCATCTATGCAGTTATTTATCAGTTAAAGTTAATCGATGTTGGTGAAACCGGCCCTAAAAGTGCCATCATTTGTGTAAGTGTAGAATTTTTTTCAAATAATTTAAAAAAGAAACTGACGATCATGTTAGATTCCGAATAAGAATGAGCTCCGGCCCAAGTTCTTGAAGCAGCAAATAAATAATCATTTCATTGGAAAGTTTAATTTTTGTTTATGTGATAAAGTAGGGAAACGTTGCTATTTTATCTGCTTAATTAAGTAAAGTAACACTTTCACCTTGTCAATGAAGACACATAAGTTGTCACTTTTGCGGATAAAATATATTATTTTTGAGTCATAAATTGGTACTCAGTTTATTTGACAAACAATAATAATTATATGAAATTGAAGAAATATTAACTCCTTCTATTGGGCCATAAAAGTCTGTGCTCACCCTGTTACGAATCTGGTGTCCTAGTATAACATGTGTCGTTAGAGGCGCCACAGTCAAGCTATATAACAGCTGTTAAGTGTCAAGTCAACCGCAAAGTTTATACTCTGGAAGATTCGACAACCAGTAAGTTATAACACAGTTTTTTTGTTTGTTTTGTGTGCATATTCTGCGTGCTGTTATCATTTACAATTTAAAATTTGTTTTTGTCGGTAGGTATGGCGGAAGCCAATGTGAACCCCATGCCTTGTGTTGATTCTAATAAACGCACAATAATGAGAGCAACTGAACAGATATTGGCACAATGTAACACTTAAGTTTTATCCGCTCTATAACGTGCTCGGCGAGCGCTGTGCGCAAACATTGGTCCTACGACCGGATTGAGTGAAATTCTGTAATCTCATGAATTCAACGCAATTATATTCTCTTAAGGCTCCAGAAGCAATAAAAAACAAAGAACGAAGTGTTAAACTATTACAAAATGCATTGTGTAGTTTTGTTTGAAAATCCGGTCTCTGACAGAAATGTCAGTCTCAAAAAATAGATAACCTCAAATTGGTTACGACTTTTGGCATTATCATGATTATCATTTGAAGAACGGTTAAACAAATGTGCTAGTAGTGAAAAAAATAGTATATAAACTACGGTTGAGAAGCCTTTTCTTAGCCTCACACTTTTATTTCCTGTGAATATGCTTCGGGCATATTATTTTATTACTCTGGATACGACGATCAAATTCTAATAAATAAAATAAATTCTATCTGTCAAATGCGTTCTTTAAATATGGATTTTTATCATTCAAATACCGAATACGCAGACGTGTATCTATTATTGGGGGCTTCTAATAACAGGCCAGTGGTAGCTGCGCGGTTGTACGCCCAACAATATCCTAACCGGCGTCATCGAAGTGCACAAGTGTTTCGTGGCCTAGATGAACGGGTTAGAGCCAACCGTGAATTTCAAATTAAAAGGTATTCATTCAATAGTGGGCAGACTGCCGAAGAGTGAAAGGTGGCACCCCTTATCATTTCAAAAAGGTTTTTTAGATAAGTGTCAGTAATTAAAAAGTTTATTTTATAAAATCCTTAGGTGCGGGATCACCAACCAAGGGTAAATTTTTGTCAATGGTTATTGGATCAAAGTAATCAAAATCCTGATTTCATTCCTAAAATAATGTGGACCGATGAGGCCACTTTTACGCAGGACGGAATTGTTGACTTTCGACCTAGAATTTCAAGAAGGATCAACCTTATAAGATTTTTTATAAGGAAACATTGAATGAAGAATTTCCTTTCGAAGTAATTAACATCTTTCCAAACCGCAAAGCAATAACACGAAATTTCAGAAATATTCCTCTTGAACCATTGCATGCCGGTAAACGAGAAAAGAAAAAAAATATGGAGTAACTTTTTAAATTTATTCTCTCAGTTTATCAGCCATATTTCGGGGATAATATAATAACAACACAGGAAAATCTCGAAGACAGTGGTCCACTCGAGTTTTATTTATTTTTCAAAAAAATTTGACCCTTTTTTTCCGTATTTTGTACTTTCTAAACATGTTAAAGCGACGAAATCGCAGGAAAAAAAAAGTGCAAATGAAGTGATTATCTTGTGACGAAGTCACAAGAAAATTCCAAGGAAAGCGTGTCAGAAGTGGTGCTCAACGCTCTGAAGTGAAAATTCTCCGCAGTCCAGCAGGCCTCTCTCCCGCTGTTCGACAAGGTCAAACACCCTACACCCAAAACGACATCTTCAACCGCTTCTTAAACATACTTCTGGACCTCCGATCAGGATGAAATTTTCACCGTTGTAACCGGAAAAATAGCACGCAGCTTATGCAACTTTCTGGAAGTCGATACGACCACCCCAAGCCGCCACCCTTGTCACCGCGGGCCACGACCTTCGCACCGAGTTATTAACTGTCCAGGAAAAATGCTTCCCCTTATCGGATCGGTATGGGACCTAGATCATTTTGATCAGCAAGGAACCGCGCTCCGGACCTCACCGCTCCGGAATCGCTAACTTGTCCGGAGTCGCTGACGTTCCCTGACATCCCTACTACATCACGACAGGCCGCGCGCGTCTGCTAACGTCATCGTCTCCCCTCCAGCGTGTCCATAAAAGAAGCTCCGCTCAGCCGCAGCAGAGAGATGTGAGCATCTCTACCGAAGAGGAAGTCCCAGCCGACCATCCTCCCGGTTCCCGTCCAAGTTCCTGGTAACATCCTGGTACCTTTCAATACCCGATCCCGTTCTTTCCAGTCTCCACTTCTGGTTTCTAGCCATCGCCTCCGGCGTTTAATTCCGGTATTTTCCGGTTGTCTGACGGCGGGGGCACTCTGCTCGCGCGCCAGCCAGCCGTGCGCGTTTAGTCTGGACGGATCTCTTCCGGTTGCTACTTCCGGTTTCTAGTCATCGTCTGCCGGTGTTTAAATCCGGCATCTTCCGGTTGTCTGACGGCGGGGGCACTCTGCTTGCGAGCCAGCCAATCGTCCGCGTCTTTAGTAGCATCCGGTCGCCGTTTCCGGTTTCTAGTCATCGCCTGCCGGTGTGAAATTCCGGCACCTTACAGTTGTCTGACGGCGGGGGCACTCTGCTCGCGAGCCAGCCAGCTGTCTCCAATTGCACGTCTCTCCTCAGGGGTGATCAGTGGTAGTCTTTCATTTTCATCACAAGCTATGTTGTGAAGAACTGCCGTTGCAACTACAATTGCTTGCGTGGTTTGCAATTTGAAACTAAGTCCAAGGGCTAAACCAGGAAACCTTCTCTTCCAGACGCCATAATATGATCTCTCAACGGGATTTCTTGTTCGAATTTGCATATTCCCTCAATATGTTAAATTTCCCACAAATCGAAACCAAATTCAAAATGTGAAACAGGGGTAAGTAATATACAAAAAGTACATCTCATTTTGTTTTTTCAGTTTTTTTTTAGATAAATTTAACTTCCCTAATGTGAGAGGAGTCATAGACTGCACTCACATAACTATACAGTCTCCTCCAATAGATGATCCTAATCAACCAGCTTTGGCATATTTTAACCGGAAAGGATAGTACAGCCTAAATGTTGCAAGCGGTAAAAGAGTAACATAATTAATTCGAACAAATTCATATCATTTCCTTTATGCGGATTTGTGACTCTAATCTCGTGTTCTTGGCTGTAAACGCCAGATTTCCCGGTGCGACGTACGATGGCGCTATATGAATCAGTTCAAATGTAAAAAGATACCTAGAAAGGAAATTTCATGATGGAGAAACAGAATCGTGGTTGTTACGAGATTCAGCATATGGAAGGAGTAAGAGCGAAAATGAAAGAATTACTTGTAAAATGAGTGTGAGAAACGTCCAAATCTCCGATAATGGATAATAATGGAACTTAGTTCACCGGGGGAACGTTCCGGATGTTACTGAAGGACCTGGGGATCCAACACCGTCTGACGCCATCGTACACTCCGCAGGTCAACCCCGTCGAGCGCGCGAACAAGACTGTGAAGACCATGATTGCGCAGTTCTGCGAGACAAATCAGAAGAAGTGGGACGCCCATCTGCCCGAATTGGTATTCACGCTCAACACCACCAGCCACGACGTCACCAAGCTTACACCCGCCTTCCTGAATTTTGGGCGGGAACTCAACCTGCCCAACGGGGTATACCGGAGTGAAGTCGCTGACAATTCCGCCGCCGACATTCCGCCCACTCCACCCGGCTTGCCCTGCTAAGGGAGACCTTCGAGTTGGTACGAACACACCTGGCACGTGCTTTCAGCAACCAAAGCCGACATTACAATCTTCGACGTCGTGATTGGAGGTGCCATGTTGGAGATCAGGTGATGCGACGGGAACACCACCTCTCCTCCGTCGTTAAAGGTTTTGCCGCGAAACTCGCACCGAAATTCCGGCCCCTATACCATCGCGAAAGTCATCTCCCCGGTTGTTTATAATCTTATAAGCCCCTCCGGACAAACTATCCGTCACATCCACATCAAGAACCTGAAACCCTATCACCAGCCCTCCCCTAACAGTATGGATGATTTCTAGTACGGAATGTCGCGTCGAAGATTATCACCTCCGCCACCACCCCCGGAGATCGTGTTCAACCCGCGGGACCAATGGGAACAACGCCGGGTGGAAAATGAAGGCGTCTTCAATTGGCAAAAGCCGCCTCCCTACGGTTGTTAGGTCCTCGTCGGCGACCTAGCATTCAACAACTACCACAACTCCCTACGGTTATCACTACCAAGAGGGCCCCAGAATCCGCCGGGACACCGTGATCCGCAACTGGAAGAGGCCGCACGTGGTTACCAGCTAGTGAGACCCGCGGCACGACGACGTAGTCCACCTCACAGGCGTCCTGAAGATACCTGGCTAATCCAAGTCGTGACTCCGCCAAATCAGATCCTGGGCCCGATTTATCGGGCGGTTCGACCGGTCATTATAACGAGCCAGAGACCATCTCCTATAGTGTCAGGACCGGTAATCGGTCTCGCCGGTATCTCGACCCTGCCCGCCGAGGAACGTCGCATCGCTCCTGCGCAACTATGACGCCAGATGATAATACCGCCGTCGTCACCCGGAACGGTCCTTGTCCGGCGTCCACGGCGGTCCCGGCCGGGGCTAAGGCTAACACTGTCACCATTGTCTCCGGGTGCAGATGCTCCAACGACATCACGCGAGAGTTCCCCGCCGCGTCCGTCAAGGAAACGACGAAGCCACCCTCGCGTCCGGCTACCCGATGGGACCATCGTCCGGAGACACCGCCTCGCCCCACAATAAGTGTCCTTTGAGGGGTGCCCCCCCCTTCGTAAGCAAATGAACCACCAATACAACCACCAATGTTGCCCAATCCTTGGGAACTGTGTTGGCGATGCGGCTTCCCAGGCCACCGTAGGGATCATTGCCGGGCACCACCACTACGGTTTTGTTCACGTTGCGGGACGGTTGGGGTAATGTCCCGTTCTTGTCCGTGCCCCGTTTCGTGTTTTTCCCCGGAAACCTGGACCACACCTTCCCTACCCTTGTCACCTTTCACCGCCACCACAGCCGTTGGGAGAGCGTTCCGCCATTGAGAGGAAAAAAGAAGCGACGAGGATAGTGAAGATAGTGGTGTTGTAAATACTAAATACATTGTATATAGGGTGTTCATTAAATATTGTCACGTTGTCTTAAGTTATTTCTTCCCTCTATGCCAAACTAGACAGCTGACCCCTGGAGTACCGTACTCCATTGTAGCTACCACAATAAAAAACTGGCACTCGAGTCATCCGACCGCAGTAAGCGTCACACAATCTCAAACTATTCGTAATATACAAAACATATGGTCCTTCGAGTAACACAAATCTAATACCAATTCATTCATTACAATAACCCTGTAGCTTCCACGTCAGGTAGGTACTACGGATTCTTCAAAAAACGATCTTGCTGAATCATCATAAAAAAAACTATTATTATTGAGACATTGGAAATGACACACAAATGAATTACTGTCGAAAGCAATGCGACGCTACAGATTTATTCATTTTGCCGACAACTCACAATTGAATCCTACTGATTTCAAATCGATTTGAAACTGCATCCTATTGCGGATGTGCGTCTCAAAACCGCTAACCGTTGAAATGCTGCACGAATATCACTCGCCGGTTTGCGGATTGTTTCTGGTTACACAGCATCGCTTTGGGTTGGCAGCGCGAAATACCCCAACAACCAACAACGCCAACAACTGTCATTCTCACTTTGTCCAGAACGTCCAGAGTCTCGAGATTTGTTTTCTGTGTTTCCGCTGTGTTTCTAACTGTTCATTTTACAACGTATCAAACATGTCTTCGATAAATAATAGTTTGTAGTAACGAAAGTTTATAGACATTGTTTAACAATTTATTGAATCCAGGTACCGAGGGTGGGTTTGACCATAGCGGCACGTTGGCGTTAATTGCGGCATTTGGCGAATTTAGAAGAAAGGTCGGGACCTTGAGGTTAAAACAATGAAAAAATTGTTGGAAATTATGGCTGAGGGCGTTAACAAACAATTATGGCGAAACTACACTCGCGAGCAAGTGGAGAATCGCTGGTGGGTTCTCGAGAGGAACTACAAGACAACTGTGGACAACAACAACAGCCACCGGACGTGGCAGAAAGTCTTTCAGGAAATTTTCGGAAGAAAAAAGAATATTCGCCCTGACATTTTGTTAGGCAGCAGCACAATTAGGCTTTTGAAAAAAAATTAATATCGATTTTTTTAATGTATTCTGAAACTTTAGAACAAATTATATTGATAGCCGATGCGAAAAACTTTCAAAACTTTTTTTAAAATTAATTATAAACAATTTAAAATTGATAAAATTTAAAAAAAAGTCACGTGACTACGAACGCGCCATAATTGGTTCTGACGTCATATTGTTAATCAGTTAACAATTTCACTATCAGATGTCAGCAGATGTTTCTCTGGATGTCAGTGTCAAGAGTGTCAGTTTGTGGTGTCAGTTATTATACGGTAACAGGCGGGTGATGGTTGTATTAGGAAATTGGCATTCTGTCCATTCTATCCTGCTCTGTCTTCTGTTCTCGGTAAGTCTCAATGCTGTCAATATTATATAGTTTGTCTGCAACGTGAAGACGACGTAAAGTTATTCGTTTCAGAAGAATGCACCCCGGGAAGTATGGGGTACGTTTGTTTTTTTGCTTTTACGCTTGATCAATGGAAACAAGTAGGATTAATTCATACTTTAACATCTTTCAGAAAAGTGTGCGGCTCCTTGAAACAACGTGTCTTTCAATACTTCAGCCCACGAAGGTTCAATCAAGACTCGGCTCGAAAATCTGTTTGAAACCCAACGGCCGAGCAGTTTGTAAGTTCCCTGAAGACTCAAACCATCAACTGTTCCAAAAACCAAGAGTAGAAGGAACCAATTATTGTGAAGATGATAGTGGAGCTATACTAAACTGCCACGAAAATGTAACAGTGACTCATCTAAAGATAGCTCTTTGGGCGGACCATAAACAGACTGAAATTGAGCAATCAACATAATATCCGGAACAGCTTGTACTTTTTTTTTTTTGAAAAAGTGGTAGAACAACATAAAACTAACTAATAAAACAACAATATTTGTTCCAAAAGCGCCGCATATTTGAAGTAAAAACTTGTCCCTGTAGCATACATAAGGCATTTTTTTTATTTCATCAGGAGTAACAGGACGAAAGCTAGCATCTCGCGATATTTTAGTCTTAGGTCTGTTTGTTGTAGTTAAAGCTTTTCCATAATCATTTGTGCAATCAACTATAAATTGCAGTATAATCTTCCGTAAATAGATTTTCAAAAAACATTCCGAGAACTAGCATTGGGACGAAGATTTACTTTTAAACAGTTTGTAGACTTCAAAATTAAAGTATGTATTCATCCTATTCTTCCTGATGCTCGGATGTGCCTTGTTCAATGCTTTGTGAAATATCCAAGACTTGTGTACATTGAGCTGCATCATTTTGGACTTGTATTTTTTGACGGATTCTGGATTTGACGATCCAATCTCGTCTGAATGAGACATTTCGCTTTCTTCCGTACTCTCCAGTCCAATCAACATAAGGATCCCCTTCACCTTCATCTACATTTTGTCTTCTTCTACTTCTTCTACTATGTGTATCTGACAACGAAAATCCTATTGAATAAATATTATAATCAATTATTATTATTAAAATTTAAATATATCTATGTCGAACTCCACAAACTTTAATAACTGAAGGATTACTAATGGTACATGTTTCGGCAGAATGCTTCTGCCATCATCAGCCCTAATTTAACAAGAGATTAATGATACAATTGATGAATTACAAGAGGGGTTCTTACCTTAAAGAATATAAAAAATTATGACATTGACTTTGAAAACGTCAAATTTAATTCAAAATTACGTCAATGTCATAATTTTTTATATTCTTTAAGGTAAGAACCCCTCTTGTAATTCATCAATTGTATCATTAATCTCTTGTTAAATTAGGGCTGATGATGGCAGAAGCATTCTGCCGAAACATGTACCACTAGTAATCCTTCAGTTATTAAAGTTTGTGGAGTTCGACATAGATATATTTAAATTTTAATTTAAATTTACTCCACTTGGATTTAAGGACATTCTTCTTGTTTAATTATTATTATAGTTACAATTTAGCACAAAAACAAAATCGTTGCACCAAAGTGGGACAGACGCAACAGGCGTAAAAACTAAATTACTTTGGTGAGGACGCAGATATACGTTGTGTCATATCGCATATTTTAAAAAAGACGCTGCATGACATTACTGACATTACTGTCCGACAATATGTCAAAGTGAAACAGTGTAACAGCTGCTTCTGATAATTAGTAGAAACCTGTAGAAATGAACATTGTGACGTCACAAATGCGCTCGGGTTTGTTCGGCGCGTCCTCGGTACTGGGTTCGAAAATTTATTTTTAATTCGATATAACTTTTTAATTATAACGAAAAAACAAAAACAAAATATACTTTTGTAATAAAACTTACATATGATCTTTCCATTTATGACAAAATTTTTTTTTATTCAAAACCCTAATTGATACAACTACATATGAGAAACATAATAATGTAGAAGATAAAGAATTTAAACCATGTAGCCAGCCTTCAACATGTAGGAGTTGCCAACTTTTGAAGAACAGTGGTGTTAGCCCGACTCCAACAGACAATCAAACGAAAACCAGCACTGGAGGCAGTAAAGCTACAACCAGCAGTGGCCTGCGAAAGAGGAAAAGGGACACAAAAGTAGACATATTGAACGAAATGAAGGAAGACAGGAGAAAATACTACAAAATGAGGAGAAAATAAAAATTGAAAACAAGAAATTTGAGTTACGTCAAGCTAAATTTGACGAGAAAAAAAAGAAGAATGACCTAATTGAGGAACAAAACAAATTATTGCGGGCGCATTTGGATAAAAATTTAAGCCTTCCTTAAAAAATTTTCGTGTATAGTTTAGTTTATATGATATTAAATAATAAAAATGTTGTAGGTTTTCCAGTGTTACATAATTATGCAACTGAGAAGCTACACGATTTCATACACTATTTCGACCCGACTGTCGAAGGGTAAAGACATGATCGCGCGGGCAGTGCGAAGCTAGTGTTTGTTTGCTTGTGCAGTGCAGTGATGGCGGGAGGGTCGAAACGACCCAGCCCGTCCCCGAACTCTTCCCGGAAAAGAAGAGGAGGGAGGGAAGGAACCCCCTGACCGTGGGTCGCCCCCAAACTCCCCAGGTCCCCACTCTGGCTCCCAAAATTCCGGCCCTGGGCGTCACCACTAGGTCGATGAGGAGAGCCGTGGGGTCCACCAGGTCAGCACCTATCAGGGCTTCTGACAACTCCAGACCAGAAGTTTCAGATCACGGCAGGAGAGTATCTCCTCCGCAGAGGCCCAGGAAGAGACCGTCGACATCACCCGCCTGGACAAGGAGGGAAAAAAGAGGATCAAGGCCTCACTCAAGAACCCCAAGAGGCGGAACAGCAGCGTCCCGTCCATCGGGGCGCGACTCGCCGGCAGGTAACAGAAGCGGCGGCGAATCTCAAAGTAGCGCCAGCGGCAGACAAAGGAACCCCCCGACACAGCGCCAACCAAGTCCGGCCAATCAGGTTTAAGCGAGCGCACCTGTGAGAAGCGGCCAACCGTCAGCTTCCCAACGCTGACCCTTCGCGGTCTCCCGCGTGAGCCGCAGCAACTCCCAAAATTCAAGGTAACTTCGTTGCCAGCCAACTTTCGTTCCACGAAAGCGCTGCCCACGCCTTGAAAGCCTCGGCCATCAAGGTGGCGTCCCTGAACATCTACAGGGACAACTCCATCTTCTCCACGACCGTGTGGCTCCCTGCCCCAACATCTTCAAATGTTTAAGGACCAACTTGGTTCGCCCGAGTCCAGGGTGACAACTCTAACCCCCAAAAATCGGCGTCAGCCGCAAATCCACAAACCCTCACCATCATTCTCGTGTGTCCAGGAGGCGTGGCGTGAGGCTGGACTCCACATCGAGCGGGACTGGAGAATCACCTCCAGAGCCACCGATCAGCCTTACTTATTAATAAGGTAAGCTTATTCACTGCATTGCTAATCAAAATCACGTATAAATTATATTTTCAGTAAGCCTTTGAATGAATTAGAACCTCTGTAACAAATTTTTTTCCCGCAAATTTACTTTGAAAAGGCACATGACAACTATGCATAACAAGGAACTTGAAGAATCTTTAATTGTGACTGAAAAGGCGAGCCACATTTTTTGCGTAATTTGCTCAGCTGAAAAGGTATCGTTAAATTATGATTTAGTTTCAATTAAAAATCCAAGCCATGATCTTAACAGGTAATTAGAAGTTTTACAACATACAGAACACTTGAAACAATCCCATGAAATTCACGTTGAGAAATTAGACTACACCTTCACATCAAAATAAGATTTCGGAAATTGGAGAATTTTGGATAAAAAGGAGGTAAATTACGGTTTTCAAACCGTAAATACTAAATTCAGTTTAAATAAGTTCTGTTTCGTCGGTATCTCAAACCTGGGCCAGTTCTTTTCCGGCCTCCACGATTGTCTCGGCCAGGGTTGATGCCAATACCGTGACTATTGTCCCCGGTAGCGGATGCCCGACGGGACTATCGTCCGAAGACACTGCCTCGCTCCACACTCAGTGCCTTTGGGGGGTGCTACTCATCGTAAGCCCATGAACCACCTCTCGACATAGTGTTGTATGGAGTGAATTCGCGACCGGATTCTCGTTAGTGTAGTGTTTAATTTTAAGTTGTAGCATTAGTTAAATAAGTGTAGATTTAAACACCACGCGCCCTGTTGCGGCATAGCATGAGGTTGCAACAGGGAGCGAGCGTGCGATAGTAGCGGAAGTCGAGCGGTAAAAGGCGCCAGCCGCTAAAGGTTTACCTTTATACTGTCTACCGCTCGGCCCTCCCACTTCCGCGTGTGACCGGTGAGCTTCGCAAGCCGGTCGGAGAAAGAATGAAACCCGAATATCGACTGCGCTAGGCTTTACGTACCCGCTCGGCCAATCAGAGCGCCGAGCGGTGTCACTCACGGCGGGGCGGGGCTTAGCCATGTCGAAAGCTTTGCATAAAAAGCCAGGCGAGCTTTTTAACTTTATCTGAGATTCTGAGTCGAGCATTCGAAGAGTGAAGACGTCTGTCCCACCCGAGAATTGAGATCCAGAAATTCAAGAGGTTCTGTCTTCGGTCCGCTCCAAGTCCACCTGAGGGTTGATGCAGCAGCGATCAAGCCACGCCTCCCTATCCACTGAACAACAGTGAACGCCACATCGAAGCTTCCAAGTCCGCACTAGAAGATCGATGCTTTTCAGTACCAAATCAAACTGTGCTTCACAGCGCAACAAAACTGTGCTTTACAGCACATAACAGTTCCAACTCCGGTTGGAACTCAATTCGAATAACTGACTTCGGCAAGTTTTTCAATTCCGGCCGTCATGAAAGTGACAAAGAAGACCATCTCGAAGAAGAGGCCCAAGGTGCACCCCGGACCAACGAGATCTTCGCACTTTTGCGCGAAGAGTTATCGAAGGGCTGCTGCATTCGCTGCAACTCCAGGTCCGCCGAGTCGGCTGAACCAGGAAACGCAACGGCAGCGGCCTCAGTAGTTGAGATCACCGCTTCGACCAGCGAGCCGTCCACCTCCACCAAGGACGGCAAGAAGAAGTCGAAGCGGAGAAGTAAAAAGAAGGCAGTGACGAGCACTGTCGCCCCCGCCGACCTCCCCCAAGAGGCCGACATGTGTGGCGAACAGCCCTCAGGCTCACAGCCTTCTGATACGGTGACCCTGACGCCCCCAGAATTGTCTCGTCAGAGGAACGACCTGGTGGAAGCGGCAGAAACCGTCGACTGCGGGGATGTTATGGACGCGGAGGAATGTGTGGTCCTCGACGAGTCCGCCCAACGGCCAGCCGGGTCACAGGGCGACGTCGAGGAGGTGGCCACGCCCAGCACTTCTACCGGGGAGTCCGGGAGGCTCACATACGCTGCCGCCTTAGGCAGCGTCCTCCCGAACATCGCCGCCCCCGGGAAAGAAGTCGGTCCCTCTACGTCCACATCGAAACCCGTTCCCGTACGTCCTCTGAAAAGAGCACGCGAAGACGGGGCGAGCGACTCGAGCGACAACGAAGGCGGCAAACGAGAGGCGAAGCGCGAACTGAAGGCCCCATCTGGGAACTTCAATGTTCGCGCACAGCCACTCACAACAGCCGCTGGAGTCGCCAAGCCAGGCAATCGTCGTGAAAGAATACCGCCCGTGGTCTTTCACAAAGACGACTGCAAAACTGGATGGGTCGAGCTCGCCTCGCTGCTAAACCAGCACGGGGTAAAATTTGAAAAAGCCAGATCAATAAGAGAGGGTATAAAGGTTCAACCTGTTCCGCGGAGTTGACTCCACCGTACCGGTAAGGTAAGTGGAGGACGAGCTAAAAGAGCGGAAGTTCACACCTGGCTGGCAGCAGGCCGTTGGACATGGTCGTCGTGGAAGTCTCAAAACTGTGCCGTTCATCCAGATCCGTTGAAAAGGCGGAACTCCGGGGGGCAATGCTTCAACTGTCAACAGTGGGGGCATGCCCAACGTGGTTGGTTGTAAGGCTAAGGGCAAATGCCTCAGGTGTGCGGACCCGCACAAAGTTAAGGACGGCGAGAAATCGGGTCCTAAAAAATGTGCAAATTGCGGCGGCCGACATCAAGCCAATTTCAAAGGCTTGTGCCGGGAGACCGGGCATCCAGGCCAGCCAAGTCGCCACCTCAACCGTGGCGGCGGCGAAATTGACCACAAAAGGGGTTGCTCCCCCGAGGAAGTTGGCGGCGCAAACGAAACGTCGAACGCCCCGGCCAAGAAAGTGGAGGCGCAAGCGACGTCGGGCGTAAAGCCTAAAACGTGGAAAGCACAAGCTCTCAAATCCTCGGCCCCGAAAGCCGCAAAAACCCCGGCGGTATCAAGCGCCCGCGACAAGCAGGCGGCATTTACCAACGGGGTCAAAAAGTCATTCGATAAGATGGCTGCCGATTTAATCTCCCTTTTTTCTGCTACCCTAAATGAGTAGACGAGTCAAGCCAAAATCGGTACAGGCCACAATCTCCGTCTCCCGCAGAACTATCGTCCGATCAGTCTAATCTCCACCATGGGGAAAGTGGCTGAAAAGGTGGTTCTTCGGAAATTGAAGGAATTTAAGGAAGGACTGAAAGTCATCCCCGACGAGCAGTTCGGCTTCAGGGAGCAGCACTCGACCTCGCAGCAGGTCCTGAGAGTGGTGGAATTTGTCACCGACAACTTGGTGAAAATCATCCGACCATTCCTGAAAGACAGGAGATTTCGCTCGAAGATTGGAGGAGTCACCATGTTTGGCACGCCAATTTCATGGAGGGACGAAGCCCGCTAGCTGGGGTGGCCCCAAAAAGGCGATCATGTGAACACGGTAATCTGTATCGTCATTGCTTAAATTACAAGCGGGTCGCCCTCTGGGGTGGCCCACCATCTAATCTATTTTTATTTTTGTCGTAGTAAAGACAAAGGAGACCATGGAAAAGTCCAGCGCTCCGAACAACAATTTGGATCAAGGTCAAGGTTAACTTTATCTTTTTACGACTCGACGTCGCCAAAGCTCCGGCGCGCTCGTACCGCTGTAAAGTACCAAACAAACTCTTTCATTTGAGATACCTCTCAGCCCGATTCAACGCGAATTAACCGAGTTATCGGTGATCTAAACGTCGCGACCTTACGTCCGCCGCGAAAAATTGTGATCGCGGCCTTTTTGGTGGTTTCAAGTGGCGCCCTTGTGAACGTGGGGCATCCTTAATTTGGAAATTAAGCGGACCAAGATAATGGAGACATCATCCCCGAGAGTCGAGCTGAGCCGGGAGGAAGAAGTACAACCGGAAACGAGTGGCCAACAGGATTATACCGTGGTGGACGTATCCTACGACGGGAACGCGGTCGTGGAAGACGGTAGGCACGACCACAGACAACCAGCACCACTGAACGAGTGGATGGACAACTTCCGGACGAGGACGTAGGTAAGTTGTGCCGACTGGCAGGGCACGAGACAGGCCGCGAAAACAGACGTCGCGACGGATGTGCTGAAGGAACTTCTAAGGGCACTAACAAGCGCGAGCGGCAAGGCAGGCATCGACCTGCCGGTGTTCAACGGGTTCCCGCACGAGGACCCGCGGGCGCACATAGACATGGACGCACGTGGACACGTGGAAGGACGCAATCACCGACCGCTTTCACGGAACCGCGGCAAAGTGGTGGGAATCCGCGAAGACGTACGTCGGTACATTTAATGAATTTGAAAGGGCGCTCTATCGACGGTTCGCGGACCGACAACTGCACCAGCATCTGATGACCGCGGTGCAGAACCCGAAGGAACCGGTGGAGGAGTTTATCTGTAAAAAGAGATTACTCGCGAGAAGATTGATGCCGCACCGACCGGAGGGGGACATCGTGCAGATGATCCTGCAGCTAATAAAACCGGAGCTACGCCGGGAGTTCGTAGATCGTACGCCGGCGTCGGTGGACGATTTGATAGACGTCGCTACGCAATTCGAGAAACTCGCGGACGCGCGCGAACTCGCACCTCCGACGCAACGACAAAACCCACCTAAGTGCCATTTCTGCCCAGGCTTTCATTTCCACGCAGATTGCCCGGAAAGAGCAAGAAGACGGCCGGGAAACGGAAATGGGGCGACCGGGGGAGCGGACTCGCGCGACCCAGCGGCTCGCCCACGGTATTGAATCATAACGCAACCACCGGCCGGACGAATAATGCAACTTCGACGATCACGTACGGTCGCCGCGACCGGCAAAACCGAGGGCGCAGAAGAAGTGCCACCGAGGAAACGCCGTCGACGCCGTCGCCAACGACCGGTAGCTGCCACAAACGTCCTTACTGGGGGAGGGACTGCTAATACCCCCAGTGGCGCCCAAAATACCTACCAGGGACAACGAGGACCCCTGGTGACAAACACGAAGTCCAGACACAGCGAGAGTCGAGGCCTGCCGCGACTCCACATACGGCTGAACGGCCAGGACGTCAGGGCTCTGGTGGACACCGGAGCCACCAACTCACTGATCAGAGAGGGGCTGATCGACGCAACGATACAGCGACAACACGATGCCCTCCAATTGTGGACAGACACGGGGGGTGGACAGGATGTGATCGCGGGCCCACAGAGACTCCGCTGCCAAGCGGGGGAATGACAAGGAGAGGTCGAGTTCCTGACCACAAGGGAACTGCGCGAAGAAGCCATCCTGGGATTCGACCTGCTGGAGGACCAGCAGGCTGTTATCGACGTCGACCGACTGGACGATTTCCGTCTTTTCAACTTCCCAGTGACGCCCAAGAAGACACCCACACCAGCCGCCGATTACCATTCGACTTCACAGTCGTCGTTGACCAAGGAACGTTCTCTGTCAAAGTCAACTGAACAACCGGGACCATCGACCGTACACCGCGTTACACCAACACCGGTCGTCCGACCGCCGCGAACCAACCCCCAATATACGACAAAACCACCGACCACTACACCACCAGGCAAGAAGGAAGATACAATATGCTGGAGGTGTGGCCAGACAGGACATTTCCGGACGGATTCTAATGGAACTTCCCGCATCTTTTGCTCCCGGTGTAGGAAAGAAGGCGTGGTTAAGTTATTTTTTCCCTCCTGCCAAACTAGACAGCTGACCCCTGGCGTACCATACTCCGTTGTAGCTACCCGCGGTCCCGTGAGGCATACCACGTAAAAAAACTGGCGCTCGAGGCTATTCATGTCAGGGCAAAATTTAGCGTGAACCCCTCAGTCCCAGTTTTATCTGGATACCAAAGCCAGTGACACTGCAGATCTTCTTGTTTTTTGATAAACTGTTCGCCTCAACACAGAAAATTTAAAAAAGTCTGTGGCAAAATTGCCACCCAGCAGAGAATCTGCTCTCTTCTTTTTGACGAAATGTCAATAATGCCGTCAGTTAACTATAATGAGGCAGAAGACCTTGAAGGGTTCCAAGACCATTGCAATGGTCAAATTAAGGAAAATATAGCAGACCACGTTCTGTTATTTATGTTCAGAGGGGCAGTAAAAAAATTCAAGCAACCCATTGCATATGTCTTCACTGGACCTCCGACTCAAGCTCCGGATTTAGAGCGAATCATTAAAGATATTGTTCGAGAAGTGCGTAAAACACGCCTCAACATTGTATGTAGTGCAAATGAATCTGCAATAAAAAAATTAACGGCCCAAACCAAAGGAACATATTTACGTCAACAGAAAGAATGGAGAAGATATTTTTTTGAAGTTGATGGTGTGCCCATTATTCGATTATTTGATCCCCCACATTTGTTAGGAATTCCTAATAATTTAATTAAAAAGGACTTACACTGTCTGGTAAATAATAAACCGCTTGTGGCCAAACGGATTCATTTGCAACACGTGCTAATAGCAGATCCAGGGCCAGAAAAAATTCGGGTGTTGCCAAAATTAACCGAAAGTCATGTGGATCCCGAAAAAATTCCAAAAATTAAAAACATGCTGCTCAAGATTTTAGCCAAAAGGTGTCTGCTATAATGCGCATGTTTGCATGTAAGTTAATTTTTACCTATTCTGTGCAATATAAATTTAATTTTTTTTTTTTTTCAATTTACAACACCAGAATGTAGAATTTTATTGTTTTTTAGAGATCGTTATGTTAAATATTATAAATATAAAATAAGGAAGACAAAAGGCAATCCAATTTAAATGTTAATGATTGTATATCTACTATTAATCACTGTGTAAATTTAATTATTGTACTTTGTATAATTATAGAATAAATTTTGTTTTAATTTAATTATTTCTCTTTTTTTTTAATTGACCAATAGATTGTTTCTTATTATTATTATCTTGTATTTCAGCGGCCAAACAGTAGAGGCGCTGCTGCATTCACGATGTTCAAGAAAATACATGGGAGAACGCCATCTATACTACCAATATATACTCTCTAATCTATGCTCGTGACTAACCATGGCCACTAAAACAGCTAATATATTACTGCTTTACCCTTGAGGGACTGGCTGGCTAGTCATAAAATATTAAAAATTACAATTATCTTCAACGTTGTCAAATAGTCCAATGGAATGGGTAGTTTGGGGGCTTAAAAAGAAACAATAAACCAAAGCATTCTATTGTGTAAACCACAAGATAATAAATTGAATAAATAAAGCACAACGGAGCAGTTAAACATGGAATTCCTTAAGACTCCCTGTCGTGAGACGTGCTTTTCGTAGTATACATCCAGATCTACAGTGCCCAAGCGTCGCCAGTGCTTGCTAACGAGACTGATACGACCACTACCAGGCAAAGACAACCCTGATAGAGAGAATCAAATTCATCTTCAGGAGTAAACATCTAGTTAAACAACCAGCCAAGCAACACCTATTGGCGTCATGTCATCTAAGTATCCAAGAGCTAGCAGTAATAATACCCCTGAGAGCAATTAAACCAGCCAGAAAGGATCCTTATAGTTCGACACTGTTATAATTTTCAAATTTTCGCTTGTGTAAACACTCTGTCATGCAATAATAAAATGTCAGATAAACGTCACACAATTTATAAGTGATTTAAAGACTTGCCGGGGTTGTGTTGTATTACACTCGTTCCTGTGTAAATTGTATGCCACAACGAAACCCACTTCACCACCCAAACTGAAACCGCTCAAGCTGGTGAAAGAAGGAGGGATGTGGAGACCCGCTACCGCCCCAATCGAGGTCATCGATGACGAAGCGAGGGTGCTTATATAATCTTGAATGAATCGGTTCAGACGTGAAGAATAGTTTCTGAGTCAGTCGGGAATAAAGATCCGAGAGGAGCGTACCTATTAATTTCCGAGTGTTAATAATCATTTGTTATTAAGTATTACTATTAGTGTGAAAATAGTGAATAAACTGGTGTAATTTGGTGACACAGTGTTTAACTGAGACTGCACAACATCGTAGGGTACCACATCAAGTAAGATGAAAGTAAGTGAATAACAAAAGGAAATCCTTATCGCTTTCCTACAAAATCATCTCGAGTTGATGTCGGCTAAATTTTCTGTGGGATTTACACGGCAAAAGCCGGAAGATCTTTGAAAAGTGGTTGCAGAAGAGTTGAATCGTGCAATTGGGCCAAAGAAAGATCGGAAAGCGTGGAGAAATGTTGTTTTACAATAACTTATACTTAATACCAACATTCTATTTCTTAAATCTATGTAGACATGGCAAGATCTACGGTCAAGGATCAAAAGTAAAACAGCGGAAAACAGAAGGGAATCTCAGGGAATTTCACTCCCTGTCGGTTGCTGAAAGAAAAATTAGCGAGATGATACCACCAGCGGCAATCACAGGGTTAAATGTTCCGACTCCCCAAATTTTCCAATACCAACCGTCGTCAAGCCACGCCAATTATTTCTACTTCGCGTACAATATCGGCCGAATCTTCCCCACGCACATCACCACGTCGCCCACCCCGTGTAATCCCTGCACAAAATGGCAGCAAAATGGCCGACTGCAACAACCAAAAGTATAAAAAAAGGGTATCAGCAAAAAATGCATATATATTTCTCATGCGCATTATTTAGAAAAAAAAATAGCACTCAAGAGGAAATATGATCCGGAAAAATTGCCACTGCAGTCATTGTTATTTCTCAACGGCAATAGCAACCTGTTTGTTAATTTGCGGGGAAACGTATTTTTTATTTCGAAAATTAATTTGGGTTATATTAAACAACTTGCATTGTATTTCAATTATTATTAGTGCATCGTGCTCTTATTAAGCGTGCCCTATTATTGCGGCCAGCGTCTAGTTCTGGATTTACTCCAGCAAACTCTTCAAAATTGCCGCTTACTCAAACTTATTTCGACAACCATCGTTGTCTTTTAATAAAAAATATTATCGATATTTATTCAACAATTCGGTTCCAATATGAAGGAAACAGAGCCTCACAAAGAAGAGATTATAATTATTAATTTTAAAAACCAATAGGAACTTGTACATAGTTAATGATTATTGTCGATTGTAACGACAAAATTTTGACCGCTTGTTTACCCTTTATTATTGTTTAATTTGTTTACAATAAAACTTGTTTTTATGTGTACCTATTTATTTTTTCATACCCCTGTTATTACAAGACCATTGGGATATTACTTCCATTCCTAATAATTAATTTGTATTCACCTCAGGACAAAAATAATTTTTAGATTCGTGTGCATAATATAGGATTTATCGCAGTTTAATCAATGTATTATAATAGATTGTAAAATGATAGCCAATTTGAAATTGAATGAAGAACTACGAATACCGAGAATCATGTGCCCTGAGCAAACGCAACGACCCCAAGATAACTGCCTTCTGCAAAATTACCATTATCTTCAGAACAATCTTAAGCATATACATCACGATAACATAACCCATTTAATTTATAGATGCATTATTACGTAATGCGTTATGTTATGATTGTCAAATCAGTCAGTCAAATTAGTTTTCAAAAATGTTTTAGACGACGAAGATGAAGTTTTGGAAATTACTGCTTGTACTGTCGTTCATCTGCCAGATACTATATACATTGAAGAACGAATAGCAATTACTTTACAATAAGTTACATCAGAAACAAATTGTTTATGTCCAACTATTTTCAACTATAGTTTTCTCTCTCAAGGATGATCAACCTGGAACGCCTAGAAATATCAGGTTGGGCTAACTGTATAATAAAAGATGTGTGTGAGGCAATTTGGAAAGCATTAGCTGCTTTATATTTAAAATCCCCTAATAGCAAAATTTAAAATTTTCAACGAAATAAATATTGCTCCATGTGCCAGTTTTATAAATCAAAATCGCAAGTCAAAAAACATGAATGTTCGAGGCCATCCACTGCCATGGTGCAAAATATTATCGTCGACGGTTTTTGTAAAAGTATTGACTTGTATAAATGTATCCATAAAAATTAAAGTATGCCAGAAATAAAAAAAAAAAGGATTCGTAGGAAGCCCCAGCTAAGTAAACCAAAAGAATGGCGATATCAACGACGGAACCTCGGACGACCTTCAGGCCTGCTTGACGTCGAAAACGTCATAACCGACAAAAGATCTAAATTTATTTTCAAAAGAACAGAATACACATGGAAGGTAATCCTTTAGCATAATATAATGAAACAACAACAGCGAAAAGTAAAACTATGTATAAGTTTGGAAATATTTAGCAGCTATATCCCATGTGCCCGACCCAGAATGGCATATAAAGGCATGGAATAGTCGAACAAAAAATGCTAAATTTGGTGATGCTTCCAATAAGTTGTTTGATAGGAAAGCAAAGGCGTTTTTGAAGCAGAAAGCTGCAAATGCAACAAAAGTTAAAAAAATGCGAGTCTGCTGGACCAGACATTCATTATGAGCCGTGGCACTAGTGGTGGACCGGAGGGGAAATTCCTTTTATCCCCACTTGAAAGAGGTATTTCCTACTAGGGTCGTATGGCTGTGACTGGGACTCCAAAACTTGAAATTACGGGTGGTTTGCAATACCCTACAGAACATTACAGAATAAAGTTGTTTGGATGTTCCCAGCATTCTGCAGATGGAGCCTACTACTCTGCAGTTGGAAGAACCCATTATTTTTCAGGTAGACAACACCCTGCAGGTCGAACCAGAGCAGCCTTTGTCCAGAATATTGCAAAAAGGACGAAAAGGTCCAGAAAGATTTCTACAACTCAGCCGACCGCAAAACAGGTTACCACCAACCTATTAACGTACAAAAAAGACATTGAATGTGAAAAATCTTTGGAACAACGAAAGAGGATCTCACTGTTCTTCAGCAGGTCACTGACTGTGGAAATTGGTTCACAAGAGAGGACTTTGGAAAATCATTTCAAGAAATGACGACTTGTGGAAAGTCTGTTACATTCCAACCCATCAAGTTGAGACGATATTCCAAACTTTCAAACGCAGACGTAAATAGGCGCCACAGGAAGCGGATGAACAAAGACGATAGAAACCGCTCGCTCAGTCAGGGAAGCCTGGACTCTTACCTGGAGGAAAGGAAAAGAAAGAGAAAAGGGGAGGGTAGAACAGAAAAACAAGAAGAGGAGGAAGGGAATTTTTTTTCAAAAAAGTAAAAAGACGGCGAGGTCTCCTGTAGTAAAGAAAACACAGAAGACATCAGAGAAAGAGAAGGAAACGGACACAGAGATGGAGAAAAAAATATTGGAGCTGTTGCAAGAGTTGAAGGAGGAGATGAAAGAAATAAAACTAGAAAACAAGGAACTCAAGAGAGAGATAGAGAGGCAGAGAGAAGAATTTAAACAGAAGGAGAAGAGATGGGAAGGAGAGAGAGACTGGTGGAAGGAGAGAGTGGAAAAGCTGGAAGAGAGAATGGAAATCGAAGAGAGAAGAAAGAGGAAGAACAACATCGCGATAACAGGATGGGACGGGGAAAGAAAAAGTCATGTAAAAAAAGAGGATGTAGAGAGGTTTTTGAAGGAAAATGTAGAGGATAGTAAAGTAAAAGATTGTTACAGGATTAACAAGGATCAAGTATTGGTGGAGATGAAGGGATGGGGTGAGAAGGAAAGAATAATGAAGCACAAAGGAAAATTGAGGGAGAAGAGGGAAACAAGGGGGATATACATAGACGAAGACCTCACAAAGAAAGAAAGAGATTTACAGAAGAAACTAAGAAGTATGGCGAAGGAAAAAAGGGAAGAAGGGAAAGAAGTAAGCGTGGGATACAGGAAATTAATAGTGGACGGGGAGCAATGGAGATGGAATGAAAAGAGAGAGAGACTAGAGGTTTTCCAATAAGAAGAAGAAGGGGAGGAGGGAAAAAGGGAGACAACGGCAAAGTAAAAAGGACAATAAAACGGGAAAAAAGAAAGAAAGAAGGAAGTAGGAGGGAAACTAAGGAAGGAAGGGGGAAATGAAAGAAGGTAACAAGAAAAACCGGGGTGAGGGCACTATTTTGGAATGTAGCGGGACTAGGGAAAAAAGAAGAAGATTTTTGGGACTATGTGAAGGAGTTCGATATTGTTGGATTAACAGAAACATGGTCAGAAAGCTGGGAAATAATAGAAAAACTGTTACCAAAGGAGTTCAAGTGGGAATGGCAAGGGGCGAGAAGGGGAAAGAAAAAAAGAAGAGCAGCAGGGGGAATAATAACAGGGGAAAAAAAGGAATAGAAGAGAATACTAAAAAGAAGGGAGAAGAGGAAGGTCACATGGTGAGAAACGTTAAAATAGACAGCAAATGGTAGAAAATAGGGGGACTTTAACGGGAGAATTGGGGAAAGAGGAGCCAGGGATTGGGAAGAAGAGAGAGGAGAGGGAAAAAGAAAATCCAAAGACAAGAAAGAAAACGCGGAGGGAAGAAGTTGATGGAATGGATAGAAGAAAAAGGATGGGAAGTGCTGAATGGAAATAAACAAGGGGACGAAGAAGGAGAATGGACCTACATAGGCGGTAGAGGAGAGACGGTGATAGACTACGGAATAGTAAACGAAGAAGCATGGGAAGAAGTCAAAGAATTCAGAATAGGGGAAAGTAGTCAGACCATCTGCCTATAGAGATAAGTATAGGAAGGGGGAGAGAGAAGAGAGGAGAAGAAAAATAGAGGAAATGCGGAAGGTGATAAGAGAAGACTGGAAAAAGCAAGATTTAAAGAACAAGAAGTAGGGAAAATGGAGAAAGAATTGGTAGAAATATTGGAAAAAGCAGCGACAAAAAGAGAAATAACAGTAAGAGGTGGAGGAACAAAAAGAAAGAATAAATGGTGGGACAAAGAATGTCAGCAACGTAAAAAGGAAGCAATAAAAGAACTAAGAAAGTGGAGAAAGACTAAAGGGAACAGAAGTGGCTTTTTAGAAGCGAAAAGAAGATACAGAGAGACATGCAGGGAGAAGAAGAGGCAGAAGAAGGAGAGAGAGGAGGAAGAGATAAAAGCAATAAGAACAGAGAAGGAGGTATGGAACAATATTAATAGAGAGAGAAATAAAAAAGAAAATGGGAGCGAGGAGATAACGATGAATGAGTGGGAGGAGTACTTCATGAGACTGCTGGAGGGAGAAAAGAAAAAAAAGAAAACGGAAATAGAGACGAAGAGAAACCGAGTAGAACCTGAAGGAGAAGAAATTACAATGGAAGAGGTGGAGAGGCATGTGAAGAAACTGAGGAAAGGGAAGGCACCAGGGAGGGATAGAATACAGAATGAGTCGTGGATGTATGGGACGAGAAGAGTGCTAGAGAGGCTGGTGGAGGTAATGAATGGGGTGTGGAGAGGAGAAGGATTCCCGGTAGAGTGGAGAGAGGGGGTAATTTGCCCCATTTACAAAAAAGGGGAGAAAAATAAAGTAGAAAATTACCGAGGGATAACTCTCATAAACACAGGGTACAAGTTGTATGCATCAATTCTGAATGAAAGGATGAGCAGAGAGATAGAAGAAAAGGGAGTATTACCAGACAGCCAAGCAGGAGAGAGGAGGGGAACTATGGATAATGTATACATCCTGGACCATTTGACGAAGAGTGAGTTAAAGAAGAAAGGGGGGAGGGTGTATGCATTATTCGTAGACTTCAAGGCGGCTTTGGACAAGGTGGACAGAGAGAGGATGTTTGAGTGCCTGAGGGAGAAACGGGCAAATGAATGGCTGGTAAGAAAGGTGGAGGAGATATATGAGAAGACAAAAAGTAAAGTGAAGGTAGGGGAGAGGGAAAGTGAATGGTTTGTGACAACAAAGGGAGTGAGGCAAGGTTGCCCGCTCAGCCCCTTGTTGTTCACGATGTATGTGACAGATATGGACGGAATGTTAGAGAGAGCACAAGCGGGGGGGTGTGTGGTAGGTAGAAAAAAAGTGTCGAGTCTGACGTTTGCGGATGATGTGGTAATGGTGGAAAAGAGTGAAAGAGAAATGAAGGAAATGATAAAGAGTTTAGGAAAATATGTGAAGAAGAAAAGACTAGAAGTGAATGTAGAAAAAACAAAAATGCTGAAAAATAAGAGAAAGAAGAAGAACGAAGAGAGTGATTGGAGGTGGGAGGGAGAAGTAATAGAACAAGTAGAAGAATTCAAATACTTGGGGTATGTGTTCAATGAAAGAGCCACAGATAAGGCACATATTAGAGAACTGGCAAGAAAAGCGAACAAGGTGATAGGATGTGTATGGGGAATAGGAGAGAGAAGGTGGGAAGGCCGAGTTTAAGAGGGGAATGATGATGTTTGAAAGTCTTATTGAAAGCGTGTTGTTGTACGGAGCAGAGGTCTGGGGATGGAAAGAACAAGAGGAGATAGAGAGGGTGCAAGAGAAATATCTGAGGTGGGTGCTAGGGGTGGAGAGAGAAACGCCAGGGTACATAGTGAGAGAAGAATGCAAGAGGAATAGGTTGAGAGTGAAAGCGGGGAAAAGAGCGGTCAAGTTCGAAGACAGGATGGAAGGGAGGAAAGAATGTAGGACTCTAAAGGAGTGCTGGAGAGAAAAAAAGAAGAATTCAGAGGAGAATGATAGGGAGATTTACTACAGGAGGAATGGGTATGCAAGCAAAGAACTAGAGAGACTGAGAGAAAGAGGCGTATGGATGACTGTAGAACTAAGTGAAAGAGATAAGGATACGGATAGACAATAGAGGAGAGAAATAATTAGAGAATCCCGATACAACGGGAAGTACGGAAGATGCATGATCGAGGAAGTACCGAAATATTTGGGGAGGGAGAGCGAGAAAGAAAGAAAGATGATGGCGAGGTTTAGGTGCGGAAATGAAGAGAGGGAAAATAGGTATTGGGCAGAAGATGGAGGAAGAATGTGTAGAATGTGCTATGAGGAAAGAGAGACGATTGAGCATATGTGGAACGAGTGCAATGAGATAAAACAAAGAGAGAGGAAAGAAAGAGAGGAAATACTGAATGTAGATGGAAGGGAAATTAAATGGATGAAAGAGGTATGGAAGAGGAGGGAGAAGGGACAAGAGGAAAGGGCAGGGGAGAAAAAATAGAGAATTTTATTAACCCTACTCCGGATAAGGTGTGTCCAAATGGACACAAGGCCATGTTCAAATTAATTTTCTTTAAAGAGTTGACCTCGTATGCACTTCTACATTTATGACTTTGTTAAGGTGTATTTTTTGAATGACTTAATGCATACATCACACTTTTAAAGTTCGTTTTTTTTGCGAAATAAATATATAAAACGTATTTTGTAGCAAAACCGTATAAGGTGTGTCCGCTGGACACTCCACAGTTTCTTGGAAAATCACGTACTGGGATGCATTTCTGCGTGTCAGGACAAGTTGTGAGTGTCCCGCAATATTAGACCTAACCGCTTTAGTGAAGGGTGAAATATATTGTAGCTCTCTTCCGTGATAATAAATTAGTTAGAGGTAATATTTTAAAATTTTATTCGTAGCATTTTGGTTTATAATTGTGGACACTGTCCGCAGAAACAAAACATTTGTACAAGAAGTGTATTTCTAATTAACAATGCTTCGTAATACAATGTAAAGTTAGATAATTAGATTTAAAAAAAAAGAAACAGTTTGGGATGTTTGGCTCAGAGCGAGCCCCCCACCCACGCTCACGCATTCCGGCGCGCGCGCGCGGTGGGACTTGCGATGTGACGGGAGCGGACAGCCTATCTATCTACTACCTATTTTTTTGGCTTGGCACCGACTTCAACCAGATCAGTAGGTAGCACATGTACTGAGTTATTTCTCGCTTTTTGAAGTCGGTTTCTTTTTTTTTTTAAACTAATTATTTTACAATTTTAAGTGATGGGTAGACCTAGTAAGGACGCTGCTCGAATGAGGAAACGACTGGTTGAAAATGAAGATGAAAGATGCAAACTATAAAAAATTAAAACCAGAAATACTGAAACAATGATGAATTAATATTACTACCTGAAAAATCTA
This sequence comes from Diaperis boleti, assembly GCA_963583935.1. Classification (NCBI taxonomy): domain Eukaryota; kingdom Metazoa; phylum Arthropoda; class Insecta; order Coleoptera; family Tenebrionidae; genus Diaperis; species Diaperis boleti. Next base: position 16,193,561 of record OY757242.1, read on the forward strand.
AGGCAATGATGACTCCCAGACGCAAAGACCTGCATAATTATTGAACGACTACATTCGAGAGAGTTCATAATAATTATAAAATGTGAGGATTTCCCTCGATTTCCATGCGATCACCTCATCAGGTCCGGATTTGCTGACAATGGGACTACCTCCGGAGTATACCCTTTCAAATAAAAGAAGAATTTTCAAAATCGATCCACAATTGACGAAGAAATTGCTGAACATACATAAAAGGAAAAATTTTTCTCGATTTCCATGGGAGCCCTTTATCAGATCCGGACTTGGTGACAATGGGACCACCTCTGGAGTATACCCCTTCAAATAAAAGAAGAATTTTCAAAATCGGTCCACAATTAACGGAGATATCGGTGAACATACATAAAAGGAAAAAAAAAACATACATACAGCCGAACATAGAACCTCCTCCTTTTTTGAAGTCGGTAAAAAGGAATCAACGTCAGCGACACGAAAAGGGGAAATGATCACCTGATTGCAGGGAAAAGAATATTCCTTTTTGTCCAAACATGACAAAACCGGAATTGTATGGACTTGTCAAAATGGTGAAAACAAGAACGCCAATTTATAAGTTGGACCAGTTATTCAAAGACAGAGGCCATGAAATGTTGGGACTGCCAACATACCACCCAGAACTCAACACTATTGAGAAGTTCTGGGCCATGGTCAAGAAATATGTTGCAGATCGAAACAACACATTTACGCTGAAAGCAGTGGAAAAGTTGGCGCAAGAGGGGTTAACTTTGATGACTTAGAGAAATCTTGGTCTACACGTGCTGCTATTGTTGCCTCTTGTACTGAAACCATGTGTTGTAAAAAAAAAATTGGATGCGGGACCTGGAAACCATCATGCATAGGAATTTCGGAAGGTTTTATTTCTCACATTAAGGATGCTTCTATACTTTATCTACACATAAGTTGCCAGTATTTTCCGCGTTCTATGTTCGTTCTATGACTAAATCTTACAGTAATGAAATTACAGTTGTCTACTTTTTTCCAGGTTGCTGGAGATAGAAAACCGCTTCTCAAACGAAAAGCCGAAAAGTTGGAAGGTTTTGGGCTAACGATACAGCCAACACCAATTGTAGGCACCGTCTTTGAAAGAAATCTCATCTAGATGCCGCGTGGCCATAGACGAAATAATTTATCAACACCTCTTATAGCGGTAGATACTCTTGCTTTAAAGCCATACACGCCTTACATGCATGATATGCAAAGGAATGTGAAAATGTGGGGTTTATCCTACAAAAGGTAGTTTACAAAATTAACACACTGGATGATTGAGGTCAATTTCATAAAAATTACTTGTTAGACACTAGCACCTAATTTGTCACTTGCGATTTTTATAAAAGTGCTCCTAAAAATGGCCTGTTTTAAAAGTGTTTTAAGATGGTTTACACCATACAAGATGGTGTAGAACTTAAAAAATTTTTATTAATGCAAAGGCAGCAGCTCGTTTGTTCAATGAAATTCACCCGGAAAAGAATGTGCGGCACAAATACGTAGGTACTTGAATTGTTAAGAAAGTTTGAAGAGGATGGTTCTGTCAAAAACAAAAAACAAAATATAACTAGAATTGTCAGAGACGAAGATATTGCCATTGAGATCTTACAGCAAGTGAGGGTGCTGGAAAAGTCAATTACCCAAATTTCTAGAGCTAGTGGATTCAGCCTGTCTTCAGATTGTTGTGTGCTCAAGCAATATAAATTTCATCCCTATCAAATAAAGTGAGATTAACGTTTGGGTGATCCCATAATTGTTCTTCCCCGACCACTGGATTGGTAGACGAGGTCCTGTATGTAACACCATTCCGCCCGACCCAATTTTAATTATGCCACTGCAATAAGCAATGATGACCGATGATAAAACTTTTAAATCCATACAAAATTTCAACGGTTCAAAGTCACAGCTTCATAATTTTGTTCAGGTAGTAGAATTTGTGTATGCACGATTTGACCTACAGGATCTGGATATTTTTCAGTTTCTTGTCAAAGCTAAATTAGAAAGACCAGCTGTACCGCATTAAGGTTTAGATTTATATACTTTGGCTACCCTGTAGCTGCACGAGCTTTGCTTCAAGAATATCAAGACCAATCTGCGCTTTTAACTTTAATAAACGGATTAAGAGACCCTCTGGGTGCTTTCCCAAGATTATAAAAACGAAACTCTAGTGGATGCTTGAAATTTAATTAGACCACGAAAATAAGCCGTTCAAGATTTTTGTTTAGCAACCTCGGGCAGGCAGAATCAAGTAATCGAAGATCTGAACGAAATGGAAATTTAAATCTAACTGAAACAAAACTTCTGTACTTACAAACTAAAAGCCAAAAATAAATTTCTCATAGGCTGGTGCAACTACATATTTCGACTAAAATCTCACATAATTAAAAATACCGATGAGTTGCAGAATGAGAGCATAATTGTATCTGGTATTGCAAGAGACTACTTAAAGGTAACTAAAAGTATTCTATTGAAATTACTCCAAAAATGGCAAAGTTAAAATTCCAAATGCGTCTGGTCAATTTTTCACGATATACATATAAATTAAAAGATACGTGTATAGACTGAGCACCTTCTTAAAATAATTGTGATAATCACAATTTGACATTAAAAAATAAGAGTCTGCAAAAAATAAAGAGTTTAAATATTGATCTTTTGAGATACAACATTTAGACAAATTATGTGCGCAATATTACGATGAATTATTAATGGCTGGAGAGCAGTTGAGTTTTACAAACGAAATTAAACACAGAATTATCACTGGGGATGTCAACCCTACTTATCAAAAGACCATCGTATCCACCCTAGAATTCACCTCTTTCGATTGTACCCAAAAAAAAAAACAGATTAAATCAAAATGAAGACTCGCCGTTGATTATAGAAATTTGAAATCTGGTAAGGCAGTTTGACACTTTTTAAGCAATAAATTCATGAAATGCAACTTATTTCTTGCGCACATGCGCACATGGGATGGCTATAGAGAAGGTCCATGTACCAAAATTATGGTGGTATAACCTCCTCCATTTCCTCAGAAATAATAAAAATGTGCAAATACATAATGGATTCAGATCGTTCTGCAAGCTCTAAGAATTTTACTGAGGAGGAAACTTTATTGCTGGTGGAACTGTTAGCCTCGAGAGAGTACATCCTGGAAAACAAAAAATCAAGTGCGGTAGCTTTGGATGGAATGGAAGTAGTTGCCAGATCCACCGTTCTCCAGAGATACTTAAAAGTAAATGGAGGAATTCGAAAAAAAACTCTGTGAAAACCTATGCAGAAAAAAGTCCTAGAAAAAAACCGGTGGCGGATTAATAGAAACTTTCTCTGCTCCAACACCCATTGATGTCCTAGTGAATGATGTAATTGGGGAAAGAATGACGGTGCTGCCGCCAGTGTGCGACAGTTATTCAACTTCATCGAAGTTATTGAAATTGTAACCACTGTTGACCCCCCAAGAAGATGATAAGAACATTTTTGGAGAAGACAACAAAATTTCAGGAGAAAATATTAACAACATTTCTAGCAATAATTATTATTGGAGTGAATATTGTTCAGACATGCTGAAAACAAAAGCCTCTACATATCCATGTGAAAAAGATCCCAGGAAAAATTGCAACAAGCAAGCAATGGAGTCGATTGGCAGAAAACATTAGAGAAGAAAAAGCAGATCTGCAAGCCAAAAAAGAACTGGTTCAAAAGGAAGTGTGCTGAAGAAGAACATTTCCTTCGTATGCAGTTTTTAAAAGAAGAGCACGAATGTAAAATGGCTATGATTAAAGTCAATTCTGTTTCATCTTTGGATTTTGCTCCTTCTAACTAATAATTTTTTCTAAATATTTTCCTTGCATTTCCCTTTGACCACCACTTTTGTTGGTAAGCAATTGAACAGGAAGATGTAGAAATTCTTCTTCCATATGCCAAGCCTCTTTTAGGTTTACCGTAAACTAAGGGAGCGAACTCCTTCACGGGGGTTATGGAGGTAACCTCGTTGTGATAGAAAGTCATAGCGCCCGATATGAGGTGTTGGAGCTGTTATTGAAGATGTTGTAAATCTCAATACTTTTAGACGAAATGTAGATGATGGTGCCTTTGTAGAGTTCCCGGTTCTTGAGTTCGATGAGCACGCGGTCTCCGGGTTGCAAATTGGGCCAGCTAAATTTGAAGCAATATGTAAAAGGAAAACCTTTCCTTTGGAGGGTAGAATTAAACGCTGCAATTGTAGTAAAACTTACAGAACCAAACCACCAATTATATTTTGATAATTATTTTTCCAATTATCAAGTTTTGCAGTGGAACGGTTTGGAAAGCCTCCGTTATCTTTCGAAAAAAACGATGAAAAGGCAAGGAAGAGGTCATTCTGAAGAAGTGGTTAGCGGCGACGGCCAAGTTCTGTTGACGCGATGATTTGATAATGAAAAGGTATATATAGGATCGAATTTCCAGACTATTGGAACAACAGATATAATTATGCCAAAGGTATGATAAAAAAAAACGTATATAAACGTGTCACGCCCCGAATGTGTTCGGAAGTATAATAAAAGTATGGGTGGACAAACTCGACTTTTTGATAACAATATACAGAACATTTATACGCTCCAAAAAATGGACCCTAAGGATGATTACGCACGCCATCGATTTGGAGTGCACCAATGCTTGGTTGGAATATAGAGAGCAGCATCAGCATTGAACATTTGCTATTCCCACTATAAAGAGGGTACAACAATGAAGTCTTTGGTTATGACAGATCAAAATGGTACATTTTTGTATACCTCAGCGGGGTCTGTCTCAAACAAGGAAATATGCAAAAAAAAGTGGCTTTGTAGAACTTATAAAAAACAAGATAACGCAAGGTGAATTGTATCCAAATGACACAATTTTAGCGGACAAAGTTCAACGTTGATTTATTTCACTCGAGCATCAACATTAACATCCCTGTATTTCGGATAACTGGACACCAGTTATCTCCTACAGATGTTTCTACTTGCAGGGTTTTTGCCAAAGAACGGATTCATGTGGAAAAAGGAATTTGGAGGCTAAAATCATATAAAATATTATCCAATCAAATTCCTATTTCACAAATTAGTTCCATTGACCAAATATATACAGTATGTTGTATTCTTTGTAATTTTAGGCCATGCCTGAGAAATAAAGAGTCCCCATTTTAGTAAAGTTTTTAGCATCTGGCCTTGCATCTGATAATCATGGGATTGATTTATTAGAGAAAGCGAAACTTTCTTTAGCGAGATAGTGAATTCGAAAAAATGAAACGGAAATCAAAGTGAAACACTTTGATGGTGGGGAGGAATTAGAGTGGGAACGCGTGGGAATGAAACGATTATCGTAGTAGGTCAAGGGGCCCCTCAAGCTGTAGGTCCCTGTCTCAAAAACAGATGAGACCTTATCAAACCATCTAAAGATGTCAACATTATGTAAAGTGGCAGAAAAATATTTGAAATGCCGGCTTAACAAATTAGTCAAATTTGATTTGAATTTACACATGAGAGATGTTCCATTGACATTCCTTTATTTAGTTGCAACGATCACTTTGTACTTAAAAAATTTGAAAACCCTCAATTTGTGCTACTTCTAAAAGCTGTCATAAGCAGGTATACAAATATAAGAATTCATGCAGTTACAAAGAACGTAACTCAGAAACATTCATTTATTACTATTAGAAACAAAATGAATAAATTAGTGTTATTTAAGGGTCAGTAGATATAATTATTGCTTTTTTGCATATTATTATAATAATTATTATTTGTTCTTTTAACACGGCACCAACAAGAGAGGGGGAACCTGGCTTCAGGCCGTCCGTGTATAAGACCCGCGTAAGGCGGCTATATTTTATATTACGTGCTGGCTGGTGCACATTTTAAATTTGCCGCGCTGGAGTGATCATCACCTGTTGAAGTTTGAAGTAATTGGTTACTTTCCAAAAACCATCAACATTGCAGTTTATATATTCAGAGGTGTAATTCAGAGACTCTGTCCAGCCCTACTGTACCAAAGGGTAGTTCAGCTGGAATGGAGCTGAAGAAAGCTATCGGCCGGACCAAGAAGCACGCGAAAAGACTGGAAAGTTGCTCCAAGACGGGGTACAACGTCAAAACGGACATCTGCAATGCCTCGAAAAGCATCAGCAGGGAGGTGGCGTTGATGTCCGGTTTGGAAGATTGGCTGGACAGGACAGTGGTGGACCTTGCGAAGATGGACGAAATGGCTATGGACCTCCGTTCGGCGCAGGATTCCAAAGCTTTGGCGGTCAGCCAACTTAAGACCGCCGAAGAAGAAGTAAGGCAATTGTCTCAGGAAATGGAAGAATTAAGGAGGGAGGCAGGCAATGGAGGGACTAAGAAGGAGATGAAAACCGTTAGCACGCAGACGGTTACGAGCGAGGAGGCGGCAGCGAGTGGTTGCCGAAATAGAGGGTCAGCTGAGTCGAGACCTGAACCAGGAAGAGGTCGGTAAGCTAATCCTCAAAAAATGGCCGGAGAAGACCTACCAGAGGTGTAGGTACCTAAATAGGATGAATGAAGGGGATAGAGACACCATCTACATGGTGGGGAAGGATGGTCACAAGCATCCTTTAGTAAGCAGCATGCTGAGTGATCATCCTAAACTAAGGCCCATGGTCGAGAAAAGAGAGATGGAGGGAGGGAAAACCTACACCTCACCCACGTAATGGCGCTAGAGGGAAAGGAGATAGGCCGGGGCCGAAGAAACCGTCCTGCTCAGGCCTGAGGGGTCCAACTACGCGGACATCATCAGGAGCCTGAGGGGTGGTGTCAGCGCCGAAAGCGTGGTGGTCACAAGGGTGTCCAAAACCCAAAAGGGGGAGGCCCTTGTGAAGTTTAGGACCAGGGACCCGGAAGCACGGAAGGTATTTAAGATGCAGATAAAAGAAAAGCTCCAGCTGGTGGCCAAAGTGGAGCACCGCGTTGCCAGAAAGACGGTCATTGTCAGAAATAGAGGTCAGGAAAACGGTGGTGTCCGAGTTGGCCAGGATGGGGACGACCGTTGAAGGGAAAGAGGTGCAGGTCCAAATTAATGCTAAGGAGAATGTCGGGGGGGAGAGGCACGCCTCCCTGACAACGCGGGCTGGGGCCATCGATGCGCTTCTTGCTAAGAGTGCAAGTTATTTGAACAGCGTGTAGCTAAAGTGTGCATAAGTGTTTTCAAATACCGAGTTCGAGTTAGGTACCCCATCGGCGATCCTTCAACCCCGAAAAGGCGTAAAACAACTCCCAAAGCTTCCAGCAGGAATTTTTTAAATGACGAAGAATTAGAAGTGTTATTATACGAATCAGGTGAAGATTTATAAGATCCATACCACACGGATGAATCAGATTCGGATTATCCTTTTCCTGGGACAGATGAGGAATGGGAGGATGTGGAAGATGGTGCAGAAGGCAACAGATGTGACACCTATAAATGGCAGCGAAGGTGGAAGAACATCGTTTAGGAAGAAATTTCTTGAGCGGGCCAGAAAAAAACAAAAAAAAATGAGGATGATTTTTTCTTAATGAAAAAGGAAAGGCATGAAAAAAAAATAACATATTAAATATTATTGAAGAACGAGAACAGATTGAACTCGAAATTAAAAAACTTGAATTAAAGAAAAAAAGAGAAGAAATGCAATAAAAAAATTAAATTATGATGTAAGAGTTTTATTTAGTTTTAATTCATATTCTTCAAGCTCTTGTAAATACAGTAGCAATCAGTGCTCTTCTTGTTGCATGGTTGTCGTCCTCAATCTGCTGTAGTCCATTTCCAGGATCGAATAAAATAGGCATTTCTAAATTTTCATCTATTTCTGGATCCTCGTCCCCTGTGTCAGTGGCAATGTTGTGCAAAACTACTGTTGCAATAATCACTGCTAAAACTGTGTTCAATTTTAGTCTCATACCCAATGATAAACATGGGAATCGTCTTTTCAATACTTCAAATGATCTTTCTACAACGTTACGAGTATTTATATGTGCTGAATTATATCTATTTTCGGAATTTGTTCTAGGATTTAGCACAGGCATAAGTAGATATGATTTACACGCATAACCACTATCACCCAGCAAAAAAATTCCGGGAAATTCGTTATTTTCTAGTCTGGCTCTTAGCAATGAATCATTAAAAATTGTAGAGTCATAGGTACTTCCTGGCCAACGCGCTACTATGTCCAGAAATCTTAATTTGGCATCACAAACGGCCTGCACATTAATAGAGAACCAACCCTTTCTGTTTCTATACAATTCAGCATGATCCCCTCCAAGTGACTGAATTTTTATATGAGTGCAGTCAATGGCTCCAAACAATGTCATAGAACTGTCGCTGTACTGCAGTGATTTCCTCTTCACCTTCAGGCAGTATAACAAAATATCTGCGACGTGTGGCAATATGATGTGTCGCTTTGGCAATTACTCGACATGCTGTCGATCTGCCGGAGTGCTACTAAGAGCTGGTTTTTCGGGGTGAGTGGGTGATTTCTTTCACTCAAGTATTGTAAATTGGGGCCAATCAACCTCAAGATTTCTTCAACAGTAGCCTTATCCAAACGAAAACGCATTTTAAATTCTTTGTTATCAAACTCTGCCATAAGATTTCTCCGTGGTAGAAATATTATAGGCCTGATATCCTCTTCTTCTGATGAACTCTCTGATGTTGAAGACAAAAACCTGATTTTTTAAAATAAAAAATCTTATTGACGATTCACGTATTCTATGCTTACCCGTTATACATTATTTATCAAATTATATAATATTCGAAATATGTCTTGATAAGAATAAATGTAGTTTTCAATGCAGATAGAATTTTAGGTTAGAATAAGCTGTCAGTTTATTCGTCAAATAACAGTTTATCTGTAGAAAATCGGGCAGATAACGTATTAGAGGATTTAATAGTCGAATAGCGCTATCTTGTGTTGGTGAAACACATTTTCAAGATCTTATTTGTAGAATAGTTTTATTCGATGAATAACTACTTATTTAACGTTGGTGAAATCGGTCCTTAAGTAGTTGTTAATAACAAAGCTATCTGTTTCAGACGTTGACTTGGACTAAGGACCAGATACAGCAGTTTTTAGAGCTGTGTCGTCACCTTACCCACCACCGTATTACCCGACACTTATGTTGGGCGCATACGCGGGATTACGGGGAAAATATGATGTCATTGGTCATTCTTCTTGTGGTATAGTTAGTGTCATCGACACATGAATTGTAACATTATTCAATTAACTAAATGAATACGTTGTTACGCCGCCACAAGACTACAGTTGTTTGAACAACACCCGTGTTTGTATGACACGCGCCATAGTTTCTATGCTAACAAGCATGGATATGGAAGAATTGAAGACAGAAGACGTGAAAACGAAAATTAACAACATACGGTCCCAGGTGTCTCAACAATTGAAAAGAAAACATGAAGAGCACAGTGGCATGGGTACTGATGACAGACATGAACCTGTATGGTGGTTTAAAGAGGCCCAATTTTTAGCACCCCACATGAGGAGCAGCATCAGAAGGCACACTTGTGGGAAGTTATTGTGTGCTTTAAAACCATTATGGTGTTTTATAGGAGCAGACTGAAAATATATATTTCTGATGATGAAACCCCGGAAATGTTAAACGTCCCCAGAGAGCCGCATTAACTGCGGGAAAATGAAAGACATTGGGGAGAATTGAAAATGCTTCTCAATAATAAAGAAGGACCAGAGAAGAATGTAAGGGAGTGGAAACATGTAAGCATTAACCCTTTATTGCATTGTGAGTCATATATGATACATACTAAAAAACATTTTTTTTCTAAGTTTTTAAATTGATAGAAGTAGAATTTTCATGGTGTGTCATATATGGGACCGATATTACGAGCGAATGTAAGCAAAAAATCCGACTTGGATTGTAAAACTAATCAGTCAGTATGCAAGTTGCTGCATGTACAGTTCTGATGAAATTAAGGTTTCTGCGTTTTTGTCCATACTTGTTTCGTTGAAAATTGAACTTTTAGTGGTTAAAAAAAATATCAGCGTGTAGTTTGTTTCTTCTTCTTTCATAGGAAGGTAATTTTCTAGTATTAATTGTATTCTACTAAGAGCTGTGTCCCATTATTACTTTGAGTCATATATGGGAAACTATGCGTTTAAATTTTTTGTGGGATACCATGCACTTCTGCAACAGTACCCAAAATGTATTGCTCGTTTCAGATGGATTCAAAACAATTTTACGGGACCAACAAATACTTTCGATTTGTACCAGACAATAATAGAAGTGACGATTCTGACTTGTCGGAAGACGAAGATGACGCGGTAAATGCTCTTCCAGCGGCCGATAGCGACGAAGACTTAGAAGAAGATGTTGTTCATGACGATGTAGTAATATCTGAATCAGATTTTGAATCTGATATCGAAGAAAACATTCCTCTAAGTGAACTAGCAGAGCAGATGAACCCAGGTGCTTGGAGAATTGGAAATCTCATGAAAGATCTGAATGAAACAACATTTTTAGGAAACCAAACTCTGCCACAAGAATTGAATGATTTAGACACCCCATTACAGTTTTTTAAGTTTTTCTTCACGAAAGAACTTATAGCCGAAATAACTGCCCAAACAAATTTATATTCCATTTAAAAACGCCCAGGTCGACCGGCAAATATTTCAGAAATTGACATAGAACAGTTCATAGGTACCTGCTTATATATGTCTGTTATTCAGTTACCTCAAGTCAGACATTACTGGTCTCCACATTTGGGTCATCCTGTGGTGTCTTCTGTTATGACATGCAATAGGTGGGAAGAAATAAAACGATTTCTGCATTTCAACAACAGCGACAATTTTATACCTAGAGGTAGAGATGGACATGGTGCACTGTTCAAAATAAGCCCTTTGGTAAACAGTATTCAAGAGAGATTCAGTTTGATTCCAATGGAAGAAAATGTGGCAGTGGATGAGCAGATCATTCCTACTAAGTCGAGATCGTCGATTAAACAGTATAACCCAAAAAAAAAACACAAATGGGGTTATAAAGTATTTGTTCTAAGTGGAATCTCCGGTTTTTGTTACAATTTTTACATTTTTGCCGGCGCTCAAAGTAACACGGTTCCTACAGATGCTCCTGATCTGGGTACAAGTAGCAACGTTGTTGTAAAACTTACTGAAATTGTCCCGAAACATGTAAATCATAAAATATTTTTTGACAATTGGTTTACTAGTATTCCTCTAATGGTATATCTAACCAAAAATGGTATTTTACCTCTTGGCACTGTGCGGCTAAATCGAATACGAGGATCTCAAATGTTAACCGAACAGGAATTCGAAAAACGTGGAAGAGGGGCTTACCAAGAAAAAACTGCTATCAAAGACGATGTCAAACTGAGTCTGGTGTCTTGGTATGACAATAAAGTTGTTTCTACATTATCCACTTACGTAGGTTCACAACCAACTGGAAGCAAGCAAAGATTTTTCAGAAGTGAAAAATGCCACAAAACAATAGAATGTCCACAAAGTATATTAAAATACAACTCATACATGGGAAGTGTAGATCTCTTAGATTCAATGCTTGGATTCTATCGTATCAAAATAAGGTCCAAAAGATTCTATCTCCGAATTTTTTTTTCATATGTTAGATATGTGTGCTGTGAATAGTTGGTTGTTATGGTGAAGATTAAAAAATATTCACATGCCACTGGTTGATTTTAAAATAGCAATCGCCGATGCCCTATGTAAATCAGGAAAGCCTGGACTGGCACGAAAAAGAGGAAGACCCAGTGGTAATCTTGAAGTAGCGTTTGCAAGGAAGAAGAAACGCGGTGCTGCTGAGATTCCTCAAATAGAAGTGAGGAAAGATGGAGTAGATCATCTACCAGCGTGGAAGGAAAAAGAAAGAAATCGCTGCAAATATCCTGAGTGCCGATCTCAATGTTATGTATACTGTACAAAGTGCCAGGTGGCACTTTGCTTTAATAAAGACCGCAATTGTTTTGTACGCTTTCATACCGAATAAAGCCAAATTTTGTTGTATTTAATGCATAGTGTCTCATATTTGATACACACCACTTTTTTTGAAAAATTTTGTTTAAATTTTGAATAATTTTTTTTTACTATTTTTCCAATCATTTGTGAATGCTTTAATACTTTGTCAATTTTTTTCGCTTAAAAATAAAAAATCATGCAGTAAAGGGTTAACTTAAAAAAAAATTATATTGTCCCAATTACCTATCTAGGGTTATATTTTGATATAACATATAAAGTGGGACGTACATGTAGGGAGGCAGCTAAGTGTATTTTGTAGGTGTCGAATGATTTAAAACCAAATGGACGGAGAAAGGCGAGATTATTAAAATCAGACCTAAATTAAACTGGAGGAGGACTGGCAAAAGCTAAACAACTGATACCAATAGAAGAAAGACTTCTGCAATTAATAAATCCTGTCGTAATTGAAGGTTTGCCGTTAGTAGAACCAGGATTATTAATCGGTGAGTTTTTTACGGTATTTTTAGAACTCGCATTTTAAATGTAATATCAATTATAGACGACGAAATAATTGTGAAATTGTGGATATTCAAGGTGCAGTCGAAACACCACCGACCTTAGAGGAGAATGATGAGCCTCAACAAAATTTTGTGCAAAGCAACAATAATATTGTCAGGGCAATAAACAATGTTGCAAAGGCAATAATCGCCCTTAGTAAAAAAAATTAACTAGTTTAATTTATTTTTAGTTTAATTTAATAATTTAACTGTAAGGTTAAATTTAATTTAAATAATTTTAGATCCCCACTAGTAAATAGGTAGTTTTTTTTTTACTTTAGTATAAACTATTTTTACTGTAAGGTGAAATTAAAGTTAATTCATTTTTTTTAATTAATTTCATTAGTACTTTTTTTTATTAAATATTTTTAGTTTAGGTGCCATTCCGGACATGGAATCTTGGCCACTACTGACGTTTAACTCACCAGAATGTGTGAAATGGTACTTTATTATTGATAACCTTACATTTGACACTTGCTCTAAGCATTAGGCCCTCCGGCGGACGTAAAGTTAAGCTTCAACACGTGACTTTCAACTGGGGCACTTTCAAACTGGTCATTTTGTTTATGTGCTTTGACTACCTGTTTCCAGTGTTCGAACAACAAAAACAGATCGAGTGACGCCTTTTGTATTTTGACAAACTTACGATCAGACATCATGACGAGTGTCGTGTTGAAAAAAGTGCATACGCGTCGCAAAAGCAGTAAATCAAACCTTAATTGTTGTGTTTATGTAAGCTGACCAAACGTACTCCTTTTGGGAGTTTTGTACTTATATTTTATGAGCTGTACTCCGGAGGATAGTTGTACTGCAAATGTACTTCCTTTTTATTTGAATTCTTTAATTTTTCGGTAGGCATCCTCCATTTGTCTCGGTTCTACTAGCTCAAACGCATAGGCGGTACGTAATTTGAGACACCCATTCGTTTCTGTGAACGCAGAGTACTGAGTAATGATATTATGTTTTTTATGCTCTTTGCTCTGGCTCTTTCTCAGTTTCACATTTATGTTCGATACGAGAGTTTAACAAGTTTCTTGAAAATTTATCCTCCTCTTTATTTAATTACATAAAATGTTACTTACTTCAGTTTTCATATGGGTATTTTAGAAGAAAAAAATAGTGATGGAAGTTCAAAAGGGCAGACGCGGAAAAAATCATTTTCACGATAACTTAAGAAAAGAATTTCCTTTTTTGGTGCTACGAATCTAGTCAAATGTCGTACAATTTGTCGAGCAAAATTTTTGTTAGCCATTGGTGGGAGATCAAACAAATATACAGGGTGATTCACGAAGTATAGTAGTTATTTAAACTTGTGACAGTCCTTATATGAGGAGACCTAGAAAAATATTTAAAAAAAATCTAACAGTAAAAAAAAACAAGATATTATATGAAACACTTGTTTATGCCCTTAACACCGAAAGATAGTGGGGTATGCTTCTGCGAAATGCCCAGGGTTGTCGTCATTTCGAACAATTTTTATAAATGGTACGTTGGCCTAGGTAAGTCTTTATGTTTTTCAATTGAAAGCAGAAAAGTGGTTTTTGTCAGTCGGAAAGGTTCATCAGTAAAGACCGAAATGATACATTATTTTTTTAACTTTACATTAAACGTTTTTTAATACCGTGAAACCTACGTTTAGGGGCCATATAATTTGAGGTTTAAATATCTACTATACTTTGTGAATCACCCTACATACATACATTCAATGGAAAAATACAAAAATTAAAAATTAATTTTGTTAGTATAAAATTCTTTAAATACAGTTAAAATTTTGTTATATAACTCAAAGAGGGTGCTTTATTGTGATGCTACTGTTCAAGTTAACACTCGGTGGTTCATGATTTCTGACATTATTAAAACTGATAAAGCTCTTAATATCTTGACAGGAATTCCTCGAATGAGTGTTTTATTGTTTTTAGTAAATTGTTTCAGTGATGTTAAAAAAGATAAGTGTAATCGTTCTCATCGTTTGTCTGTTAAAGATCGTATTTTATTGTTTTTTTTTACAATTGAAATTGGATTTAACATTTTCTGCATTAGAAATTTTATCTGTTCTCTTAAGCCCACGCCTTAAGAGGGTTCTCCAGTGGCATGTACATTTCTGCCGGTCGAAATTTCAACAAAAAATCTTCAAAAATAAAAAAAGTTACATTTAACGGGGGGCAAAAATGTACAACAATGTACGGCGTTGAATGTAACTTTTTTTTTTGAGAATTTTTCATTGAAATTTTGTGGGCGTGTTGATAAAATATAGATCTTTGCAGCTACAGAGCGATTTTTTTAAATTTGTAAATTAGAAAAAAGATATTGCGGGAAAATGTACTTCGACCGGCATAAATGTACCTGCCACTGGAGAACCCTCTTAAAGCATCCGCACTTTATTAAATTTTTCGATTTTTTATTCTTTGATAATAAGGAGCCATAAAAAGAAAGCAAAGTTTACCCTGAATCTACACCTACTACAACAAAAAGAAAACATTCTGGAAGTTAAATGAAAAACGCAATTGTTTTTTATCGGTCCTGAACAATCAGATCTTAGTTATTTGTTTTTGCGCATTCGTCAAGGAAATGTTTTTGCTTAGCTCGGCAGTACTGTCTTCCAAATAGCCTCGCTTTACAGCGTTTTCTCGTCTAAAATCGAATTCGTTGTCAACCCCATGTTCGCAATACAATGTTAATTGCAATATGTACAAGCTAACACTTAACTTATCTGGATCAGGAGCGGCGGGGTACCCGGGAGAATTTGCATGAAATTTTGATAAGTTGACACTTATCCACACGTCCACTTTCACAACAAAATCATAATTCTAACCAACAAACAAACAACGCATAACCGGCAAACGAGAGAATGACCACAAACCACCAATACTAGAATGACAGCCGACAGCAGAATGCACGTCAGCGCCTTGGCAAGCGTGGACAGAATGCAAACTATAAATTGGTAAATATTGGATTTTTGAATACATATAATGCTGCAAACAGGGCCACAACTACGAAATTATTGAGTATTCTGCACGATCTGCAGTTCAACGGTGTTTTTTTTTATTTCAATCCCAGTACAAGGCCTATGAAAAAAAGAAATAATTTACTCTTGCTGCTTTTTTCGTCGCCCAGGCAACCAACGATGCTGCGTAGCATGAAATTCAGTCTACATTATCATAATAGGATCAACATCAGTGGCGTAACTAACATGTTATCAACAAAATCAGTGATCGTAGGAGCTTCTGAATCCAAAATGTGTAGTCTATACTTGATTCATACGATTGCGTAAAAAGTCACCGAGTTCACTTGAGTGGAACCCGTACAATGCCTTTTTCAGTCGAGCAGAAGTTTTTTTTACTGGAATCTTATTTTCACAATACAACAAAAGTAAAGGGGATTTGGAAACATTCTATTCCGGAAACCCGTTCTAAATCGATGCGTGCAAAATTTTCGTGGTACTGGAAGTGTTAACCGAAAGAAGGTGGTGGTAGATACCGGAATGTTCGAACACCTGAAACAGTCGAAAAAGTGAGACAAGTTATCGAAGAAGCCCCAAAGACATCTGTCCGTCATTTATCCCAACAGGTGCAATTGTCATATGGTACTTTCCGAAATATTCTTAAAAAGGATTTAGAATTGTATCCTTATCGCTTAACAAATGTACAGGAACTTTTTCAAGCAGATTTTGAACACATTTGGCAATAATTTGTTGGAAAAAATCCTTCTTCAGTGCGTCAGTTGTAAATCAATATTTCTTCTTGGTTGTGCTGAAAGGGTGAACTAATGTGCCCCCAAAGTGATTACAAGTGATGATCAAGAAAATTTTACTAAGGACTCCGACGTCAAAGGAGTGTCATCGACTGATTCGTGCTGCTACTGGGAAAATAAAACCCTGAAGAGAGTGCATCAAGAATATTTAGCGAAATTTAGTGAGCTCGAAAGTAAGATCATATCACTAAACTTGAATTAGAAAATTAACGTGAAACACTTAGCTCTGACAAATACATTTGTACTACCACGGCGAGCACGGAATTTCGGACAGAGTTCAAATTTGACTTATGTAAAATGTAAAATGGGCTTTATATGCTAGACGTTTGAATAACGCAAAGAAAGAAGAGGAACTACGCGGGTGTTAAGTGAACATTAAGCTTGAAGTAAGGAAATAAATAAAGTGTGTTATCAGTGTGAAATCAATTCAAATAATTTTGATGGAATGACATTGCCAAATACAAAAGATCTTCGCATTCTACGAACCACGCCGACCTTCGCAATTTTATGAAAACATAACAATCTTTAATTTTAAAATAACCCGGTTCCAAAAAACATCATTTTGAAGGAGGTATTCCAGTGCAAACCCAACTCTGGCTTCTTTATGAGCAGGTGTTAGTACTATTTTTCTTGCTGCAGTATGATTTCGGACGCCACTTGCTTGCAGACGCCGACGTGCCGTCCAAATTGACCCGGGAAAATTCGACATAATCACTGCATCAACAGCCGTAGTAAATGGACTGTCTTGCACTATATTTACTAAGGCATTGTCTTCATTGGGCGTAGAAACTCGACGACCTCCTGAGCCTCGCCGTCTTTCCAACCTTTCAGTCTGCCTCCATTTTTCCATTATCGAGTGGATTGTACTTTTTGGAATCCCCAAAATTGCTGCAATATGTCTGTACGACAATCCCGTTCGTACCAAAGTGACAATTCGTGCTTTATTAAAATTTGAAACTGGAGGCATATTGGTGACAGTTTATTTTGAATTTCAGTCAAAATTAATTATTATGACAATGATGACAATAAAGCATAGACTACATTGATTTTTTTTAAATGACATAAAAATTGCTGTCCGAAATTCCGTGGTCCCGATGGTACAATCCCTCTTGAATTCACGAATTAAGGCTAAAGATGACTGAATTTTATTGCCTGGTGTGCGACAGAGACAAAATTCATGCAAAAGTGTCCCCGCTTTTTCTACGAAACGGTTCGACCGATTCAAATTTTGAAAACAGCTTATGTTTCAAGAAATCATTAGAATTTTTAATTTTTGGAAATGTTTTAAAAAAAAAATTAAGAATTATGATTTTTTTTCAAAATTGAAGGTATACAAATTGTGGAGAATCCATTCAGAAATACAAATAACCCAAAGTTTGAAAATATTAGAAAATTGTTCATAGCAGAAAATTGATTTTTCACTTCGCCTTTGACGATTTTACCCTATGTTCTTGCCGATGCGTGCGGTTTATGTCGATAATAATAAGAAATAACGCCTCTAACACTGGGCAACTCCATTTGTCGTTAGCCAATGCTATTTTTACATACATATACATACTATACATAATATAAATGTAGATTACGTACCTAATAAAATATTCAGAGTAAATTTCGCCCCGCTACAAATATGGGTTTTAAAAATTAGATTCACCATTGTTGCAGATCCGAATAAAGAGCTTAAAACTAGAAATGAGCATTGGAAATGTCCCAAGCCCAAAATTTTCATTCCCACCTAACATGGCGCTTTTCAATTTGCCGAGAACTAGCTTTGAACATTTCGACGATTCCGTTACCCGTTCTTCATTCTAAAATAAAGACGTGAGGCTAGTTACGAGAGTTAGGCTTTAATTTTCTCTGGTTGCTATTATTACTGATTTAATTTCGAAGTATAGAGTAATAACGTAAAGAGTAATTTGATCAGACTACGGAAAAAAAAAACGAAGGGCTTATTGTTATAACTTATTTTGGCCTGTTATTTGAAAATAATAAGTCCTTCAATAGTGAACGATCTTTTCCGCCCTTGAGGCACTTAGGGTAGGGGGTACTACGCACCCCCACCTTACCTTTTCTTTTGGGGTGGCTCCAGCCACACCATTCATTCAAAATCTAAATCTTCACTAAGACGGAGCTTGCTCCTAACAATGTCCTTTTTTATGAAATGTACATAGTGTAATTATACTGTGTTAAATAAACGGGTCATCACCCAAAAGCGGATTTTACTAGTACTTTGTGTCCACAATTCAAAACATCAAACAAATCGTTAGATGGCATCTTTAATTTCGTGATAAAAATGAAAAAGAAAAAAAAATCAAAAAAATTGCAAAATATAAGTGCGGTAAACCATCGAAATAAATTAGCAAAAACAGTTAGAATAGAGGTGAAAGGAGAAATAAGTAGGTATTTAAATGCTTTGTATTCTGCACTTTTTTACTTGCCTACTTAAGGATCAGAAAATAAAACGAACTAAAGTATCAAAAAATAATACAAATGAAAGTATATATAACTAAAAGAATAATTATAATATTAAAATAATGAAAACAAAAATCTATATAATAAAAATGAAATGCTGTACGTTGGTAAGCCCATGACTTGAGAACGGCTGGACCGATTTGGCTAATTTTGTTTTTTAGGATATTATTCGTAATGGTCTAGGTTAGGTTCTTATGGAAGAAAAATTTCTGTTTTCTATGGGATTTTTGTATGAACTCAAGACCATAACTCACTATTCGAACGATGGATATGCATAATTCTTTTTTTGTTTTGTTCATTGTGGTTCTGGAAAAGTTTCAGAAAAATAAAATTGCAAGAAAAAGTCGAAAAATACGGACCAAAAATCCAAAAAAAGTCCAAAAATCTGTCTGTACTCTCGATCATAACTACGATATGAACGACATAATATGTATTTGGTTGATTCTTTTTTCATTTTGTTCGTTATGCTTCAAATGATGGAAATAACTCACTGAAATGTTTTCAATTGAAAAAAGATCGGGAGGAAAATCTGGGAAAACGCATTCCAGTCTAAATTAAAACTAAAATAATAGTAGATTACAAAATGCTTCATTGTCACCGAGTGAGATCCTTGAATCTAGTAGCAGGAGTGATACACATCTCACGAGTTTACAATGACATTTCGGTCACGTGTAAGATACGACGTTTTATGCCCGACGTGTAATTTCTTGTGAAACATTAAAAAGTAAAAAAATTAATGAAATTGTCAAAATGAAATTCAAGAACTTATTAATGTCTTACCATTGTGTGACCATAGTAATCCACCCCATTTGAATATTATATGACTTGTGAGTAAAAAGCCACATTATACCTTCCATTTGTGTGAAATAATAAGTCATCTAGACGTTGGTAGGGCATAAAAACAACTTTATTGAAATTTGGCCAGCACAACGTATGTCGGGTTGGCTTGTAAAAATAAAACAATTCTGGATCCTATTAAAAAAAACTACTCATATTTCTTATCATTCCACGAACTACTGTTGTGTCATTTAGAGTTGCAAAGCACTTTCAGCTTTATATACACGAACATGCTTTGGAGCGATAATTAATTTTTTACACCCACAGATTATAAACTCTTGGGAGGATCCACTTATCGCTTTGGATTCGTTTCGAACAGTTATGACATCGCTATGTACGCCATCGACTTACAAAAATGCTTTCTAGTTGACAGATGTGCAAACAATGTGCAGTCAGAACGGGTAATGAAATTGAAAGACGCAATACTAGGTATAATAGGAATAAATATTTCGGATTTGGGACATTTTCAATGCTAATTTCTAGTTATGAGCATTTTATTCATAAGTTTCACATTGTCTGAATTCGTATAATTGTCTAGTAACTAGGTACAAAAGTCGGCTTTCTTTTACGGCCATTGTACGGGACGAGCGGCAAAACTGTCAAAGGAATAATAGAAAATCGCAGTTTTGATAGGGAAAAATAATGAAATTGAATTATTTTTTTTGTTAATTGGAATGGCAGTATGTCAGCTGCAAAATGTATACCTGGGATTTTTGAAATTTTTCCAAAAAACTGGGTTTTTTCACTTTCAAGTTTTATAAAATTAGAAAATTCAAAAAGTTGAAAACAAGCGTGAATTCTACTGATCTTTTGAATACAAAACCGTTTTCAGAATTGAAATTGGCTTTTCCGTTTTATTTTTATTGCGGGGATACTTTTCACTGGTTTCAGAGCCATCTAGCGGATTTGCTTCTCACTATTTCGTTGTCACCTTTCGCCTTAAGAGTCCTCTCTATAGTCGTGGGAAGTTTGAGGAAACAGAGTCAGACTTGAAGACATTGATATTTGCTGCAGCAGACGTGTAGAAAAAAGATGTGAAGATACAAAAAGTGAAATGGAGTTTCCATTGTTTACAGACCGCCGATGCTCATTCTGTTTATATATTTTTTTGGAACTTACACTGTTCTGAAAGACGGTTCTGACGTCCCTTGAAAAACAATTCTGTAGAATTTTCAGGAATTAAAGCTAATAAAGCCAAAAATACATTAAATCCGCATTTGGATATACTGAATTATTTAATACATGGGTTAATAATAAATAATAATAATACATTTATGGAACTTGTATTGTGTTTTTTTTCAATGAGATGTTTCAATTTCAAAATAAATTCAAACAATTATTTCGAGAAGCTTAAATTGTCAAGGCAAATCTTAGGTCTCTAGGTGTAAATATTGCCGCCAATTTTTGCTCTTCAGATTGACTCATTTTTGTTGCTTGAGAAAATAATGACTCGTGCAAGCACTCGTCAATATTTTAGTCGCAACAGAAACTCATATCTGAAACGCAAAAATTATTGTCGGCAATATTTTGACCTCTCCTCCTATTATTTTTGACAATTTTGTGAATGACAACATGTATTCAGATGAAAATTTGAATATTGGAAGAGAATCATTATTAGATGCGTTTCTCTTGTATAGTCATTGGAAACTTTGGAAGGAATAAGTAGGTCTATCAACGTTATTCGCCTTTTTTGGCTGGAAAATATCGATACAGCTCTGAAAATAACACTGTTTTTTTCCAGTAGAAATTAAAGAAACCAATGACACTTGGCCTGGACACTTGTGCCATTGTTTAGCTTTTATTATTTAGGGGCCCTTTATTGTATAAATACAGGGTGATTTTTTGAAAACGATCCACCTTAAATATCTAGAAAACAAAATGGTTATGAGCAAAATGCTGAAACCGGTCAATTTTGGTTTTGAGGGGGACACTGATTTAGTGTAGTTTTAGACGTGTAGGTGCACCCCCTTGGCCGGGGCAGTAGCCCCCTCAAAAAGTTTAAATGGAACAGGGGGTTAAAAAGTTTATTTTTTGAAAGGTCCAGTTAACCTCTTTTTGACTATGTAGTAGTTTTTTATGTCTACTATTAGTTTTTGAGAAAACCGCTTGTTTTGTAGCACAGCTCACGTTCATGTTTTTCGTGAACATTGTTGTTAAGCACCTATTGTTAGTAGAAACAACGCTTGGGAATGTCAACTATCAAAGACATATTGAGATGTTTTGTTGAAACTAATGTTTGAACCACTGTTTAGATTTTAACGTCAAGTAATCAGTTAAATTTCAATTAATAAGTAAAGAAACACACCATCAATGATGAAAAAAAAAACCTTTATTATATAAATCTTTTAAAACAATTGAATTTTACAAGAGATGGTAGAAATGGGCAGCGTTTTATCCCAGGCAATAGTAGATCCGGTTTTCAAATTCTAACTTTTTGAAATGTTTCTCGCGGAATTCGGCTGCATTCATCAACAATTCGTTGTCTGACTTCAAATGGCCCCAGAGAAAAAAATCTAAACCTGTCAAGTCTGGTGATCTTGCAAGCAACTCAATTGCATCACGTCTGCCAATCCAAAGGGTCGGCAATCGCTTTTTAAGCCAATTGCGAACGTTTAAGGCATAATGTGATGGAGCTCCATCTTGTTGAAATTTCGTTTATGAATATGTTTAGCACATTTGTTTTGGGAGCCGTAAATAAAAATAATTTCAACTTTTTCAGCAACTGAGTTGACCAGTTTTTCATCCGAACGTATGCAGATTTACTTTAAAACTGAATAATTGTCAATGTCAATGAATAAGAAACAGTTTTTATTTCAGAAAATACTTGATATTTCAGAAAAAGATTAACTTTTTTAACTAGCAAATTTTGTCACAAAAGTGACGTTTTCTTAAAAACTAATCGTACAAATAAAAAACTACTACATAGTCAAAAAGAGGTTAAATGGACCCTTCAAAAAATAAAATTTTTAACCCCCTGTTCCATTTAAGATTATTGAGGGGGCTGCTGCCCCGGCCAAGGGGGTCACCCTGTATAATCACCCTGTATAATGTACAATTTTAGTTAAAGAATATGACAGAATATCAGAGAATGCCGAAGCATACATGCGACGTCTAAACAGTAAAGAGCTGTCATGTTTAAAGTGATTTTTTTTCCGGAGACTTCCTTAGGGTAAGTAGCTCAATTTTTATACTTTACGAGTCAAGTCCGCGTTAATACGTATAATATGTGATTGATTTATGGGGCACGTTAAACGGCAAATTTATGGAATTAGTCAAAAAAAACCCTACTTAAAAAAATACAGTAAACTTTTCTTAACACGATATACTCGAAGATATATGTATAAGGATTTTTTTACATGCTACTTTGTGTTACTTTACAAAATTTTACATTCTTGTAAAACCCGACGCCTACAAACAGTGGAGACTAATCAGGATGCAGCAAAGAGAGCATATATTGGAATATTTTCCTTTAAATTGGAAATTTTTGGCAATATCTACCACTTCTTATCAAGTACCTATAGGCCAGGCGACAGAGAGTTCAATAAGGAAAGAATTAGTGGAAAGCTGGAAATAGCCTTAATCTCTTTATTTGGACCTACTTATTACTGTCCTAAGTTTTGCCCCTCGAGCGAAGTCGGCGTTGGCCCTTATGGCCCTAAGAAGGTACAATTTTTCAGTTTTTTGCAAATATCTCTTAAAGAATCAACTTTATCAACAAAATACTTATTAGCAAAAATAATCTAGAGTAAATTTGCAACAAAAAAGTTCTTTACCGTTTGTTTCTAAAGTAAAACGTTACGATGCTACGGCCATTCAAAGTGGAGCCCTTTTTGGTCCTTGCGGAAAAGTTATAAAAATTACATGCTATATCAAAGTTTCTACATGTTATAAATAATTTTGGACGTACCACGTATACAAGATGTTAACTTGTTACAATTATAACTGCGATATAAGACAAACAGTTGGGGCTAATTATAATCCGAACAAATTAGACGAAAAAACGACGAATAGAAGAAATAATTTATAAACTTTTAAAATTTTGGTTATGAACTCCCAGCAGGGACCCAAATAAAGATCCGAAGAGTTCCCAGCCCCCTGGAGGGAGCTTCATCCCCTAGCGTAAAAAACGCCCCCTAGCGTGACCTCGTTAAGCTTTTCTGCATTTTCCTCGTAAAACGGTAATTCTGACGAAAAAATGTTATCTGACCTATATTCTTCCTTAAATTCTGCATAAAATTGGTCTTATAAAGTTTTTGTCCATCTCCCACTCAACGCTGATAAATGACGTTCGAAAATGAGTTCGCTGTTCGGCGGCGGTGGGATCATTTAACACGAGTGGGCCGCACTATGGATTGCATAAATCAATACAGGGTGTCCCAACTAAAATTTGTACCCCCCAACAATTCCAATTTCGAAAGACTCAGAAGAAAACGCTCAAACAGGTCAATTTTGTTTTCAAGGAGGACTAAATTGTACCAAACTTTCATGTCTTAGATCTCGCCCCTTTAGCCAGGGTAGCCACCCCCTTAATTGTGCCTTTGTTATCATAGATATCGCAAAACTTCTGCATCAAAACTTACTGTTAGATAAATAACCATAGTTTTAAATGGCGTAAGTCGCACCGCAAAAAAATCAGCCATGTGCTTTATAGGCTGGCGGAAGTTAACATTATAATTCCCATACCGCGTTTGAGTAGAGAGGAGTCTTAAGAAAGATGGATGCGCCACGTCGGCGTAATCTATATACCGGGTATCCCAGAAATAACTACATTAATTTTAACCAGTAGTAGAAAACGCTCAAACGGGTCAATTTTGTTTTCAAGGGGGACTAAATTGTACCAAACTTTAATGTCTTAGATCTCGCCCCTTTAGCCAGGGTAGCCACCCCCTTAAAAAATTTAAATGGCATGAGGGGTCATGTGGTACATCATTTTAAAGCTTATTCAATTCTCTATCCAAACCTACTTTTATCGATTTGTTTTTACAAAAAAGAGCACAAGAATTTGTTATTTTCCAAATCTACATAGAATACTCTTGATTTGGAAAATAACAAATTCATGCTTTTGTTTGTTGGTTTTTATTACAATTTGTGAAATCAATGCAACCGTTTTCAATGCATAGGGTCACTGGGGGAAGGGGGTCTTCACTAGAAAATTATTCCTAACGAAGCAATCTTTCGGAATTCCATGAAAACAGAAAAAAGCTCAACAGCAGTCAGCAAAATGGAAATCAAGTTCTGGGAATAAGAGAATGTTGGGATCGGTTTAAGAGTCCAAAGGTCACAATAATAAAACTGATTTCCTTCTGAGGGAAAAAAATATTCATAGGGAAAAAAGTGAAGTACATACTTGAGACTAATAATGCTAGATAGATACCCGGGCCCTATAAAAGGTGAAAGAAGTGGGGATTAAAACCAGAAATGTTTCTACACCAAGGTCATAAATCCCACGGTAACACACTCTTCGTTAGTTTGGTGGCATAAGGCGTCTGGAAAACACTGCTTTTACGGAAGCTGCAAAGACTTGCCTGTCTTGATATAACGGGAGTAGTGAACACAACGCCTACCGCAGCCGTGGGAGTGCTCCTGAACCTGCCCCCGCTACATCTGGTGGTGAAATAGAAGGCAATGAAGGCAGTATACAGGCTTGTATGGTAAGACATGGTAAGACCCACGTCAGAAGGGGACACCATACCGAGATGTTTGGAAAAATACGGAACCATTGCTTACTAAGCATGGAATCGGACAGACAGAACACAATAGAGTGACTACTTTTATCTATTCGCTTTTTGCAAAAAAAAGAGCATAAGAATTTGTAATTTTCCAAAGCTACATAAAATACTCTTGATTTGAAACATAACAAACTCATGTTTTTTTTTTTTTTTTGTAGAAATAAATCGATAAAAGTAGATCCGGATAGAGAATTGAATAAGCTTTAAAATGATGTATCACGCGACCCCCCATGCCATTTAAATTTTTTAAGGGGGTGGCTCCCCTGGTTAAAGGGGTGAGATCTAAAAGTTGAAGGTTTGGTATAATTAGGTCCCCCTTGATAACAAAATTGACCTGTTCGAGCGTTTTCTTCTGAGTCTTTCGAAATTGGAATTGTTGGGGAGTACAAATTTTAGTTGAGTATTTTATGTAGATTTGGAAAATATCGAATTCATGAATTTTTTTGTAGAAAGGAATCGATAAATGCAGGTTTGGATAGAGAATTGAATAAACTTTAAAATGATGTATCACACGACCCCCCATGGCACTTAAATTTTTTAAGGGGGTGGCTCCCCTGGCTCAAGGGGTGGGATCTAAGATTGAAAGTTTGGTAGAATTTTGTTTTTAAATTGCCACCTTTTGACATAATAATTTTGTTGATGACGTCATCTGTTTTTGAACTAGTGATTGAACGAAGTGTTCAAAGCGTTAAAACACGTCTGGGAATGGGAATGTCTGGAAATGTTGAGCACTTGCGTCAAATTTTTTTTAAATGGTTTTTCATTTTTCGTTGTTTGCTTTCTAAATTTATTGTTATTTTTCAATTTTTTTCAAGAAATGAAATTTTTATTTTTGATGTAAAACGTATTTAAAAAAAAAAAGTTATGCAAAGTGGCTATTTTTTACGCTTGTTGAATAGAGAATTAAAAAGTGTATTTAAAACCCAAAAAAAAAAAATTGGGAGTTGCCATTTAAAAAAATTGATGACGGTGTCATAGTTCAAAAACAGATGACGTTATCAACAAAAAAATTATGTCAAAAGATGGCAATTTAAAAACAAATAGCGTTTTTCGCAAGAACATTACATAACTAAATTATGAATTTTGTGCGGAACTTTATGTTCACTCTGTATTTTAAAAGCCCAAGTTCTAGTCTCAAAAGACTGGAAAATGCTAGAAAGCAAAAAAATGATGTCGCGCGGGCAAAAAGATAATCTAAAAATAAAACACCACGGCGAAATTTATTTGCTCCTAGCACTTCCCAACATGACGCCGACTACGGGGAGTTTTGTCAAGTGCCGGACATGGAACTCGAACTTTTTGAAGAACAAAAACGCACATTTTTCCGCTTTTTAAAAAAGAACACCGAAGAAAGAGCGGCGCTAGAGCGTGAAACTGTTCTTCAAGCTGAAAGTGGAAAATGGAAGGAATACCGCCGAAAGATAAAAATAAAAATTATAAAATAGCAGTACACCAACTCACAGCTAGCTGTAAAAACAAAGTGCGACAATCGCTCTATGGTGGAAACAACAACTGTGATAGTACCAGACATGGAAGAAAATACGAATCTACGGCAAAGCACCAAGAAAAGCACCACAAGAAAATATATTGATTGCGGACTGCGGTCTCTTTATTCATAAAGATTACTCATTTTTCGGCGCGACGCCTGATGGGTTCGTTGGTCAGAACGCCATCGTTTAAATTAAGTGTCCGATAAATGCATTTAATAAACAAATCGACGATGTGATAAATTAAAATTTTGGAAACACAACAGAAGCGACAAGTCTGTTGAGATAAATCTCCGACATCCTTGGTATTATCAAGTTCAGGGACAGTTGGAGGTGACCGATCGGGAGATTTGTATTTTTGGGGTGTGGACTGGATCGGATTATCCAGTGAAAGTCGTTCACATTAAAAGAGACAAGGATTTTTGGGAAGAGAAAATGGTAGAAAAGCTCTCTTTTTTTTATCACGAATGCTTGCTTCCAGAACTAATATATCCTCGCTACACGCGAAACATGCCCATTCGACAAAGAAAGAAAGTAAAGTCTAATTTCCATTCGTTTCAGAGCACCTATTACGAGCGTCACATCAAGACCTTAAGTTATTAATTACTTATTTGTGTTTTTTTTTATAATTAAATTTTATTTATTGAATCCAATGTGTCTTTTTAAAGACAATAATTTTATTATTATATGTCATTACGCAAAAACCACCTCTCTATGTCTATGTTAAATGTTTACCTTAAATATATGAATTAACAGTGTAGTTTTGTGTTCGACGCTCCAGTCTTGTTTGTTTACGAAACTGGACTTTTATGGCACATAAATTTAAACTTGATACCTATGCTTCGTTTCAAAGCCGCGAGCTGGCGCATCCTTCCAGAGGACAATTTCTGTCACATTACCGCCAATATAGAGGGTGCACGGGCGCAAATTTTCACGCCATATATTTTTTGTTGTGTTTTTAAGACTGTTATCAATTAATGGATCAAGTTTTTTTTTTGTAAAAGTTTTTAGATGCGGAGATTTTCTCTGATATGTGCTTCACCTAAAACATGCGATACAATAATTCTGATTGTGCCTTTGTTATCATAGATATCGCAAAACTTCTGCATCAAAACTTAGATAAATAATCATATTTTTAAATGGCGTAAGTCGGACCGCAAAAAAATCAGCCATGTGCTTTATAGGCTGGCGGAAGTTAACAATATAATTCCCATACGGCGTTTGAGTAGAGAGGACTCTTAAGAGAGGAACTAAAAACGCTTAGAGATAGCAATGTTGAAATAATCCGCCTGATGACTGTACCCTCAAGCATTAAGAAATCAACCCAATCTCTGCAGATGATTCTGCTATTACTTTTCCAAACCCGGTGCTTTCGCTGAAAATTCCTTCAAATTAGCTTACTGGAAAGAATTCGGCAAGATTACCGAAAAAATCAAAACCGCAGACTCGACAAAAAGAAAAAAAGCAAAAACTAGAGAATAACACTAAACAAACACCATCGGGTAGTAGAATAGTACATTGAAACACTAGTTTTGTAAAACTGATATTAAGACACGAGTTCAGGTTTGCAGCACGACTGCCGTAGACAGGAGTGCCTGTAAAGAACGAGTGCTCTAAAGTTTTACAAAACAGTTTTTCATGTTATTTTTCCTAATTTGCATATTAATTTCATTTTTTTACAAATAAAATCAATTTTGGTAATTTAGGAAATTTTGTTAAATTTTGATTTTTCTGTACCTGACGTATAATACTTGAGATGACTTACATGGAACCTTAACCACAAAATCACACTGACATTTCGTTCAGTGCAAGGTTCAGTGTGTCTAACCGATGGAAACAAAAATTCTAGATTTTGGGTGCGTTAATTTGTGGCAACAGCAAATTAGGAAAACAATATTTTGCCCGGTGAATTTTAGATCAGTAAAACAGAGAACAACAATACAAAAATACCTGTCCGAATTTTTGCTTAAAAATAAAAAATCATGCAGTAAAGGGTCAAGTTCTAGAAAGTTTAATTTATTTTTATTTTGGGGTGTACGCGTTGAAATTTTGGTTTAGGTTTATCGGGAAAATACCGTCTAATCCTCGCCATGTCCGATGGCGGAGAGGGTGAAAGCAGGGTTTAAAAATAAAACTTTCCAAAGGAAACAAATGACTATAAAATAGTCAACAAAATGCTAGATCAAAAAAAAAACTAGCTATCTAAAATAGCGATCTAAAAAGCACAAGTTTGAGGTATCGGGACAGCAATCGGGGACTTTATAAGGTATTTATAGAACAAAAAGAATTAAATGTGGGGAATGTACATTCAATGAAAATTTGTTACGTGGTAAAATAAGTAAGAGTGCAAAATTTCATTGCAGTCGGTTCAGTGGATCTAGGGATTAACCCCCAACCCCTTTGGAATGAAATTTTAAAAAACCGTTTCTTAGTGAGCGCCTACGTGGTAAAATAAGAAAGTGTGCAAAATTTCATTGCAATCGGTTAAGTGGATCCAGAGGATGGCATTTTGAAAGACTACAATGTGATTATGTGTGTGATATTAATTTTTTGGATTGTCATATAAAAGGATTTTTTTTTCTGTTGGGAAAATGCATTTTTTCGTATTGATTCCGACCTCCACGAGGTTCATTGCTGGTCAGGTCCTGTTCGTACATCATAGCCACTCCCCAAAACCATGAGGTCAGTAGCTATGAATCCCGTAAATCATATGCCGTAAGCAGACGCAACGACCCCAAGATGACAGCTTTCTGCATTCCTGCAGCAAGGGTCTCTGCCGGTTTACGGCAGGCAGGAATGATTTTCAGATTGGAGACGAGCGAGTCCTTGATGCCTCCCATGCACCCAATTACCAAGACGACGAGCTTCAATGACTAACTTGAGTACAGCCTCCTGTTATTTTCAGCTGGAGCTGAAAATTCAATAACAAACATCTGCTTGGAGGAGTCGTCCAATAGAACCACGTCGGGTTTGTTCGCTGTTATCTGCCTGACGGTGGAGAACGAGAAGTTCCAATAGATTCGGCACCTTTCATTCTCCACAACAGACTCAATATCGTTCGGGACATAGGGCAGCACTGATGTCTGGTCTATGGCATCTATGGTCTATGGTGTCTTAAATGAAAGTATGTATAACACTCTCAACGCCGCATTGTGGGGATACATATAGGCCGAAACTGCATACACCGGGCATGCCGCCAATATATGCATGGGCCCTGTGACAAGCCCTACAGCTCACATTCGGCCCCTCTATACCCATCACGCGGCTGCGATAGACCAAGGTGTTAATTACACCATCTTACTCCGGTTCTCCGGTTCACTAGTCACTGTCGGTTGACTAGTCACTTCCCTCGGATGATGGCTGAAGCACGAATGTCACGGCGACAACTGTACTTCAGAGTTTTGTTGTTTCGATGTTTGTCTGAGGTTTTAAGTGATGTGACCTCTTAACCTCTATCAAACAACAAAACAGGGGTTTTACCTATTCCTGGTTCTTGTAAAAGATGTTAGTACCTGAAGGGTGTCGCGAGTGGAAGGGTCATTGAAACTGTCACCCTTCTAGCAGCGCCATTCTGGGCCGCCTTCTTCTAGATGGTCCACTATCGTCGTAGTCGACAGTCTGTCTGACCACTGACCAGTGGAGGAACTCCTTCACCAGCGGGAGCCTGTCCTCTCAGAGGAGTTGATCGTTTATGACAAACCATGGAGCGTCGAAAGCTTGGCGGAGGAATTTGTTCTGGAGGACCTGCAACTTACACATGTTTGTCTTCGAGGGGGCGTGTGCACAAGCCGTCGAAGCATATGTTAAATTAACAATTTGTTCTTTACCGACATCTTCCTGCGCCTGCAGACCAGCGAGGAGAGCTTGCCTACTGCCATTTTCCCCTTAATCAGTGAGTATTCGTGGTGCTGGCGGAAGTCCAGCTTTTTGTCGATGATGACACGAGGTATTTGGCCTGGTTGGCCCAGGGGATGACCCGGTCGAACATCTCGATTTCTCCCTCAGGCTGGACGAGTCGGCGTGTCACGAGGAGGGCTGTGTTCTTCTCGGGGTTGACGTCGATCATCCATTTCTGGCACCAGTCTTCGAGCTTGTCGATGGCTTTCTGCAGGTAGCTGGAAGAGGAATTAATTAATTGAACCATTTCCAGGGACACGCCGCACGAGTGGAGCTTGAGAACAAGTCCATCGTGCCAAACTGTGCCGAAGGCTTTGGCTACGTCGAGAAAAACAGTCCCAGTCACTTGCTTTCGCTCTATCCCGGTGGTGGCGTATTCTACGACTCGGAGGAGTTGGTCGGTGGTGAAATGCTTCGGATGGAGTCCAAATTGTTCGTCTGGGAGGGTGTTGGCCTGGGAGTTCTTTCAGTGTCCTGTTGCTGATGTTGTCCTGTCCTGGGGCTTTCTTCGGCTTCAGATGGTGGAGGATGTGTCGGATTTCGATTGAATTTGCTTCAGGAACATCGATGATTTCCCGGACTTGTTCTTCCACTTCTTCAAGATGGTCGAAATCAGAGTTCTGGAGATTGACTCTGCATTGCAGTTCCAGACTGTCGGCGAAAGTTTCGGCTTTGTCTTCGTCCGTGAAGACGCCGCCGTTGCTTCTGTGGATCGGGGGGAGGAATTTGAGGTCGTTGTGAAGGGCCCTGGCCATCTTCCAGATGGAGTTATCCTCTGTGGATAGTGACTCACCTTCTCTGTCCAACGTTCGTTTCTGAACTCTTGGAGTGCTAGTCTGACTTCCCATTGAAGCCTGTTTGCTGCAGTTCTGTCTGCAGCAAGGCCGCTGCGCCGAGCTCTTCTTCTCGCTCGGTTTTTCTCACGAATCAGATTTACGATTCGATACAGAGTCGTGCGCCGTTGGAATAGCATCTGCGTGAGTTCTTCGCTCGCTTCCGTCAGCGCGTTGTTGAGCTTGTTCTCGAAGACTTCGATTGCGGCGTCGAGAGCTCTGCGGCCACCAAGAGCTCAATCTAGTGGGTGACGTTCTTGACGATGGCTATGTCAGTGTCTGGGACTACTGTTTGGTAGTTATGGTAGGTCGGCTCGTCCGGGGCCATAACTACCATCTAGGTGTTTCCTGTGAGGAAGGCGTCGAACGTCCGCCCATTGAGGTTCGTCGATCGGCTGCGCCATTCCAGGTGCTTGGCATTGAAGTCGCCTGCTGCGATGGTTGGAATGTCACCATCCATCAGTTCCCGCAGATCGTCTTCGAGAAGTCTGAAGGTCGGCTGGGGGCGGTTGTGTCGCTGTGCCTCCTCCTCGAACTCAACTCCAGGTCGATCGTTTCGATGAAGTGTGAAGCTCTGGATTTTGGGATCTCTGGTTTCCTCCTGGAGTTTGGTTTCGCACAGAAGTGCGACGTCCACCCCATGGGAGAGATGAATTCTTCGAGCTCGTTACGACCTGCTTGAAGCCCATTGGCGTTCTAGAAGACAATCTGCAAGTAATGTGGGATAAGGGAGCTGTTATTCATCTAAAAATAAAGAAAATTAGTTTGATAATTGACTGGCGAGAGCGATCAGGGATTTTGCCAGATCGTCCTTGCTTTTTGCTGCAAGGATCGCTGTCAAAATGTTGTTTTTATGGCTGGTGAATTCAGCCTTTTCCTTTGGTGTCATAATTGAGTTCTTGTGAAACTAAAAGTAGTATCACAAAAGAACTTTTTGTGAAACTGTTTTTGGTTTTTTTATTTGAAACGTATTACGTTGGTATTGAGCATTTCTAACCAACTCCTGTCGAAGTCAAGCCAAGTGTCAACTTTTCAGATAAAAAACATAACTACAAACACAACCAGTACTACCTAATCCTAAATATCCCTAGAATATTTAAAAAGTATAATTTTAACATTTTCATAAAACGAAGAGCTCCAAAGTAGAAAAAATCGTATATGACACTCGTTTAAAGAGGCATTGTGACATTAGTTCTATTGGGGCACTTCTCGCTGCGCTCGTCGTGCCCCAAACCCACTCATGTCACAATGAAGCCTCTTGTTAAACTCGTGTAATAATGTACTATTATAGTTTTTAAAGAATATCCATTATTTGAAGCAATTTGTTTAATGTTATTAAGTTTTGTTTGAACCAGAAGAATTAAATTAATTCAAACAGATCAGTAGGTAACACATGTAATAATACATGCACTCAGTTATTTTTCGCTCTTTGAAGTCGTCCAACACAAAATGATTTAATAAACGTTTGGATTTCGTTTAAACCAATGGTTTAATTAACATTTATCGAAACGTTTATTCCACGTTCGAATGTCCGCGCAATACACGTTTATGTTTGTAGTATCATAACCTGAATATCAACGTTTATATTACACGTTTAGAAAACGTGTAATGCAGACGTATATCTAACAGTTAGTTAAACAGTTTTTCAACGTATATTTCAAACGTTTTTTTAATGAGTATAAGAAACCTTTTATTTACGTTTAGTATCACGGTAAAATAAACGTCTATTCAGAATGAATTATGTAGTTATATATGATAACGTTAAAATAATACCAAACAATATTAAAGAAAGAATTTTATTTATTTAAATTATAATTAAACCTGCTTGTTGCTAATTTCAGCCAATCTTGCACTGCTCCTAATGTTTCTGTCACTCGCCTCACCAACATCCCGGCCTGCTAAACAGTTTTACAACATCTGTTAAATAAAGATAATTTATTAAACAAGAAGTTCACAAGATAGACAAAAGTTTACCATTTACGATTTGCCACGATCTTGTATCTTGATCAAGTGGTCAGCTCGAAATACAATCATGTTCTATTACTACATTTGCAAACAATCAAATTACAACAAATTCCTACCTTAATTTTCACGTCCAGCGAATTTGTTTTGCACGGAAACGGCTTCAAAATATGCAATAATAAATGTATTCAATGGCGTTCTTTACTCCACCACTTCACGAGAAAAACACTAATGGCCACATGCTGTGAATAAAAACGCGGGATAACATATACGGATCAAGTTGTTAGCTTGTAATACATTTACTATTAACCAAGTACTTACCCTAGTACATACTCCTTCCCAGCATCACCAATTTCACTATGGTTCCACAGGTAACCCCGAAGGTTATTTTATTATGACACTTTTCTCATCTCAACCGGCAGAATAAAAACGTATCTCAAAAACGTTTAAGAGATATACGATAACGAAATTTAAACGTAGTTTTCGGATCATAAACGTTTCTTATACCATCGTGTGTTGCTTGGGCGTTTTTTTTTAAAAAGCTAATTATTTTACAATTTTAAGTGATGGGTAGATCTAGTAAGGACGCTTCTCGAATGAGGAAACGACGGCTGGTTGAAAAGGAAGATGAAAGACGCAAACGCTAAAAAAATAGAACCAGAAATACTGAAACAATGATGAATTATTAATATTACTACCTGAAAAATCTAAGACAAGGTACAAGGTCATTGTGCCTTTAATGATGACTCCCATTCCCAAAAGCCTGAATAATTTATTAAACGACTACATTTGAGAGAGTTCATAATAATTATAAAATGTGAGGATTTCGCTCGTTTTCCATGGGATCCCCTCATCAGGTACGGACTTGATGACAATGGGACTACCTCAGGAGTATACGCTTTCAAATTAAAAAAGAGTTTTCAAAATCGGTCCACAATGGGGTCGTCCCACAATTTTCAAAAACAGATTTTCTAGAAACTAGACGAAAAAATATTATACCCCTATTTTTTTGTTTCTACCAAATCACGCGTTTACTAGGTAAAAAAAAATCCGAAACATTTGTCTTATTGGAAACGCGCGCCTTTTTGTGACGTCAACACGGGACAAAATTCACCAGACGAAAATCAAGTTACTAAACGGGCCGACTAATGAGAAGCGCATGAACCAATGAGAATGCTCCCCCGAAGTGACGTTACAAGAGGCGGTAAATGTACAGCGTTCGAAACTGCTAGCCGAAATTGCGATTTTTGATACGCTCTGTTATCTTACAAAACAACTTTATGAAACAACAGAACACGTTTTAGCGCTTCTTGTTACATAGTCTATGAGATGCTATAGTTGAATTGGTCAAATTCAATTTTGGGGGACAACCCCATTGACGAAGAAATCGATGAACATACATAAAATCAAAAATTTGAGAATTTCCCTCGATTTCCATGGGATCCCCTCATCAGATCCGGACTTGCTGACAATGGGACTACCTCAGGAGTTTACACTTTCAAATAAAAAAAAGAATTTCCACAATTGACGGAGAAATCGGTGAACCGACATAAAAGGAAAAAAAAAACATACATACAGCCCATGATACTAAGACTAATAAGATATGATCAGTTGCCGAACGAATTTTAAACCGGTGCGCGCATGACGTCATCGCGTGACAAAAAATTACTGCGATATCAGAAGAAACTCGCAATTTTTGTTGTTTTTACTGTTTTAGATAAATATTATGTAAGTATACTCAATAAAAAACAGACAGTCTACGCAACATGGTATTTTTATTTATTTTTTACCTTTCGGAACATTACTTTGAGTAAATATTTTATTGCAATGCAAATAAGTTATAATATAAAATACATAAAATCTAACTAGTATCTACTAGCTTTACTTTACAATTTTGATAATTTTGCGCTTTCTCATATTGTTTTTATTAAGTGTTCTTATTTTAAAATTTATTTTGCATCTAACAAAAAGACCTTTTTTAAAATTTCAGATTCTTCTTGTAAACTGAAAGATTATTAAATTTAGTAATATTGAAAATAAAATACAGGCAAGAAATAAATATTATTTTTTTACCATAAGTCGCCTAAAACATAACATATTTTCTACCTTAAAGTTTGTGTTGCAATATCTTTATTATTGGAGTTACCAACTAATAAAGTTTCAAGCCCATTTGTGCCCATCACCAATACTTCAAGTTCACTACTATTATTTGTGCAATCGTGCTTTTCTTGGCTATAAATAAATTTTAGTAAAGCCAAAATTGTGTCCACAGTCTTAAGCGCAAAATTGCGATTGAATATTTTTACAAGCCTGCATTAATAAAAAAAAAACATAGGTAATAAAATTAATTAAAGAAGTACATACAAGTTTACATTTTTAACCTCTTTTTTATCCTTTCATCACGATTTTTCTGTTCAGATGTTTGGGATTTTGGAGATTTGGCTAGATAAAATGAATGTATAGAACATCTTTTAACTTTCACTTATTTTTGGGCAATTGAAATTCCAATAATTTTTCCTTAACACAAAAATCATCATCCGAAAAATGTTTCGAACATATTGTAACAGTTTTAATATTAAATTCATGCTTTTTATAGCATTTTTTCACCCATAAATTGCAATTTTCCTTAACAGTTGGAAAACTAAAGTATCGATAACTCCATTGAGATATCCCGATTCAAAATTAATAGCATCCAAGAGAGCTGCAACCCGTTCACCGCCAAAGTATGACAAATGCCCTGGAAGCCTAGCCTTTAGCGACCGTTACCGCCCGAGATGGATACGCTAGAGGGAGCTGTCGGAAGTTTCGGTGGGGAGGAGGAACCACGCTTGAAAGGGCGGCAGTGGTTGTTCTGCTTCCGTGGAAGTTACACCACGTTATTTTTGTTCACGAAATTCGCCATTTTGTTAAAGCATAGTTATATCTCCACCGTTGAGCTTCCTTTTGTTGTAAAAGAATTGTACGCGTTCGTTCGACTTCGAAAGGGAGATACATCTCGCGGAGGTTCCAGTTTTGTTTAGTTCGAGTCAGTTGAATTTCCACCGTCGCGTACCTAAGACAAGTGAGGTGATTGTATTCCTGGAAATAAGGTAACCATTTGCTCTATATTTTTCTTCCGACTCGCCGTCCGGAGAGGCCAGGAAATTGACCGACGTTTATTCCATGTGCATCTTGGAAATCTTTAGGTAAAACCATCTCAAATTTTACCGTTAGCCGCCATTTTGGACGCTAGGACGTCATAAAAGTCGCCATCTTGAAAATGGAGTCGTTCCTACTTTGCACCTACATGTCTTGTAAAGAATGCTAGTCTTTGTTTAAAATAATGTTTACAATTGTCCCTGGAATTATTCCGTGAGCACCCCATTTCATATCAGTTGCCTTCGGCCCTTCTTTTCTCTGCAGTAGCCTAAATTACCAAGCTGATGAGTCACAGGCACCCCAAATAACTTGCTAAAATCGTTGTTGTAATTTGTTTTTAGTTATTGTTGTTAATTTCAGAAAGTTCCAATGTGTTGTTGACTTCTAGTTACAGGGCTCGCGCGTTCAATTCAAAACAAAGTGATTCCCTAACTCAAATTAACTAGATTGCCACTCAGATAAATTTGTTAATGACTACCTGTCTTTCGCTCTGAGGCCGACAGCAGCTTGCGGTTGTTACAAAGCTATTTTGGACTCTGTTGACTTGAATTAACCAACTCCGTCAGACCTGAAGACAAAAGGTAAAAGCTGGCCAAATGTCACACCTGAATGTCGGGGTTCTGAACGGTGTCTTATTGTTGTTTTGCGGCCCCTTTCGATTTCTTGTCGTTCGCTGTTAACTGACATCTAGCGCTTATTCGACATCGTGGAAGCCACAGATCGGTTTTTATTGTAGTTTGTGCATGTTGTAGTGTTGTAGTTATATTGTGCCCCGTTCCGTATTGCG
The DNA here is from genome assembly GCA_963583935.1 of Diaperis boleti. Taxonomy (NCBI): domain Eukaryota; kingdom Metazoa; phylum Arthropoda; class Insecta; order Coleoptera; family Tenebrionidae; genus Diaperis; species Diaperis boleti. The sequence goes on from OY757242.1 coordinate 16,230,978, forward strand.
CCCGCTGATGTCATCGCATTGTATCCGTGTCAAAATGGCTTCCAAACCAAACGTTGCGTTACGGTATATTTGATTTATTGTGTTGTTTGTTCGTACATGTTTCGAGACAACAGAGCGACCAAATAGTGTTCAGTTCGTGGTCCGCGTTGCAGGCTGCTGTTAGAGGGAGTTAGATGGCCCTACTTTCGGGGATACCTATGCCCATTGTCTCTTGGGTGCATAGGGGCCTAGAAAAAGGGAGGTGCCACTAATTCCTTGAACCTACGAAGTCCAAGTTGCAGTACTGTTTTCGAGTTCCTGACTAATTGCTTACTTCACTAATCTGTAAAATACTAAATAACTAAAAGAATAGTCCCTGAGAGAAGTGCCATTAACTTGGACTTGGTTTGTACAAGCCTCCCAGAAAGACCAATGTAACTATGTCTAGGAAAATTCCGTAATAAACTCATTTCTCTTGGTCCGTTGGATGTGCCAGTTTTGCCCCCACGATCGTAAACTCTCTCTACAATCTGGCCTCACTGACAGACAATTGTCTTGTTCGCTTCGCTTTAGTCTTTCTATTGGATCTACCTGTGGTCCACCACTCTCCGACTTACATGCACCCCACTTTGATAACTCCACGCGTTTCGATATTCTTGTGTTTCCCTCTCAGCTGTTTCATTGTATCAGTCAGTTGTAAATTCCTGTAAACTACAAAAGCTCAAGGGTGGAAGGTATTTAGCTGATCTAACCTCACTCATCATGTACCGCAGGATTGTTTAATTGTATTATTGGTTATTATTTGCCGCCAATTGTTACTCTGTTGAAGTCATGTAAAATTGTCCGTTGTTATTTATTATTTGGAATCATTATTGTTAACATTATGAAATCGCAAGCGTACCAACTTAATTCGAAGACACCAGAAATTGTTAACCACAGTACGCAATCACTAAACTCAAGACACTTCAAGTTGTTCAAACTGAATAAACATTTAAAACCATAATTTTTGTGTTATCAATTTGCGCTCCACTCCTGATTAGCTCTCGCCATGTATCCAAAGAATTTGGGGTTTGTTTTGTTGGGTAAGTTTGAATGTCCCGCCATTGCTTGTCTTGTCAAAAAAATAACACAACGTAGGGTCCTGCTTTTTCTTTCATTGTCTGACGATCACTGGCCAACCTTTTCAATTTCGCGGTTTGTTTCAAATTTTCAAATTTGACGTTTGGTGACGTCATTGACATTTCATTTCATGTTCAAATTCAAAATGTGGCGGTAATGTAAAGGGGGGTTATCACACCATGAATAGTTTTTACATTTCTTATTGATACTGGTACAACCATCCCATCACTGCACAATAAACAATTGTTCGTAATATTATTACAAAGTACAATAGAAAAATAATTAAATAACTTATTCACCAGAAATTAAAACAGTGTATACAAAATAAATGAACGAAAACACCTGCAATTAGGTCGTAGCTATTAGCTCCGTGCAGTTTTGTCACGCGATGACGTCCGAGAATGAAGAGTGATAGACATAAAGATGCGCGTGAACATATCTTATTAGTCTTAGTATCATGCATACAGCCGAACATAGAACCTTCTCCTTTTTTGAAGTCGGTAAAAATGCAGTTACGGAAGCTTGGAACAATGTTCTTTAAAATGTAATATACTCATCGTACCTTTCAATGCCAAATAGAATATTTGAAGTTATTAATAAGAATGGATCACATTTGTCATTAGAACAAATATTCAGTACAAAATTGTGTTTTATTAGTCCAGGCAATGACTACAAAAAATTTGGTGGAATGGTAGACATAGGTCTCCTGATAGTACACCTAAGGTTTGCGACCTCGGGGCCTTGCCGCTCGAGGGGTGGGAGGGTAAAAACTCTGCACCGCGACGCTTTTCGGAAAATAGCGCCGTTGATGTAAGTGCTATCGAAAAAAAGTTCAAATAAAATATGTAGAGAACAAAATTGTGCATAATTTTGGTTCTATTCATTTTTTGTTTGCGACTAACAGTTTTCGTTTTACGGGGCGCCAAATATAGGGGTTGATTTGTAAATTCTAACAAAATCAAATTTTCAGCGCGGATTACAACGAAGATCGACTTCAAATAATTCTGAAATATTTTTTTTCTGAAAGAGCAATGCTTTCCTAGTATGTGGATGTTTACCATCTCACCAATTTTCATTTCTGTCCAACCTTTTGCGAATAAAACCCCCTTTTTTGTACCCATTGCCTAGACTATAGACTTTTTAAAAGAAGTAATTTATAAAGTTTTGAAATTTTGGTTATGAACTCCCAGCAGGCACCCAAACAAAAATCCGAAGAGTTCTCACTCCCCCGGGGGGAGCTTCATCACCTTTTGTCCAAAAAACCGCTTCCGAACGTGACATCATCAAGCCTTTCTGTTTTTTTCTCGTAAACGGTAACTCCGATGAGAAAATGTTTTAGGACCTATGTTCTCCATTAAATTCTGCATAAAAATGCTCTTAGGAAGTTTTTGCCTATCTCCCACCCAACGCTCATCAATGACATTGGAAAATTGGTATTGTTTTTAGCGCAAAGGCAAAAATTAGTCCACCCCCGTTTTTTGACCAATAACAATTTATTGCAAATGTTTTATTCAATATGCACCTTGTACAGAAAAAGCTGCTTTACAATTTTATATCTATACATTTTTTGCTCCCATAGTGGCTCTCGAGATAATCGCCGCAAAACACAGGGATTGTCTTCACGCTGAAAACTAAACTGACTTTCTAACGTCATTGATGAGCGGTGGGTGGGAGATAGGCAAAAACTTCATAAGAGCATTTTTATGCAGAATTTAATGGAGAACATAGGTCCTAAAATATTTTCTCATCGGAGTTACCGTTTACGAGAAATAGGCAGAAAGGCTTCATGACGTCACGTTCGGGAGCGGCTTTTTGGGCAGAAGTGGATGAAACTCTTCGGATTTTTATTTGGGTGCGTGCTGGGAATTTCTAAACTTTATAAATTTATTTTTTCTAAAAAGTCTAATTTGCTTGGACAAGATTTTCATCGGCAGATATCTTGAGAACGATTCAATCTAGTACCTTTTTAGGGAGTTATTTTTGTAATAAATTTGATCAGCTTTAATTTTTGTTCTAATGATTGTTTACGTAGGACACATAGTTTTCGAGTTATAAGCGATAAACGTAAGAATTTTTCAACTTTGAACCTATTTGGGAGTTGGGAGAGGCACACTTAAAAAAATCATATCTTTCGTAATAATATAACCCAATCCATCAAATGGGACATCCACAAACTCGGAAAACATTGCTCTTTCAGAAAAAAAATATTGCAGAATTATTTGAAGTTAATCTTGAATGAATAGAACCAAAATTATGCACCATTTTGTTCTCTACATATTTTCTTTGAACTTTTATTTGATAGCACTTACAACAACGGCGCTATTTTCCGAAGAGCGTCGCGGTGCAGTAGCACCTTTCTATTCTAGTATATTATGATACGAGTTTTATAAGAAGTACTTTGTGGCACGCACGGGTTTAGAGCACGACGAGTGTATTGGTAAACTTGTTTAGAAATTAAGTTTTGCTTAAACAATAGACTTGAATGCCTTTTTACATTTACATTTTGATAGACGGATTGTCTGATTTGACATAATTATGGCCTCATAAGATTTAGAGCTATGCAGCCCTTTACCAGATAAGGGTGACGCCACTGATTCAGATTTTTGAGAGCATTTTGGCTTGACGCCTGCGGGTAGACACGAATGCAATCCGGCGGTGTGGGTTGCCTAGTCGATCTCGTCATAGGTTATTTCCTCTTTTCAGTATAATAATTATATACATTCAGTTGGTACAGCACGAAACAAATTTTCAGATATTAGGCAGTGATTAAATGTTTTTTAATCATCTTTGTAGCATTTTGAGCTTCAGAAATCCATTGTTTACTTTTGTAGTTTCGATTGTATCCGTGTTAGGAAAGGCGCTGTAGTGATTCAGCTGTCGTCTGTCATTTTTACATCGCACATGGTGTTACAGTCGGTTTACAGTTTGTTTATCGATTATAATTTATCAGTTTAATTAATTATGGTGAAAGTGGATGTGTGTTGTGTGTATGAACTCTTCAAGACTTGATTCAGCGGTTGGAAGTTGTACAGGTTATTCCCCAAATTTTGGTCCAGGCGAGGTAAGTTTTCTTAACCTCAACGTTTTCGAGCACATTAAATCGGATTTTATACATAAAAACAAACTTGGAACCAAGTTTTGTGATTAATTATTGAAATGTGTTTGTTGAGACTCGGGGTAAAATACCAAAAAACCAAGTGCTTGTTTATAAATAGTGTGTATATTAAAAAACTAGAACAATGGTGTAACACAAAACAAAAAACTTTTATTCTGCACACAGCCGCGTCACATGTTATTCCGCCATCATCTCTTCTTACCGGTCGCGTTGTGCGCAACAAACCAACGGCGCATTAGAGCCGTAGTAATTTCTTACAGCGCATGACCTATGCAACCAACTATACTTACATAATGTAAAAATTAAACGAAAGGTGTATTTTACAACATCCTCCCCACTTAGAAAATTGTGAGACGAAATCTACAGAATTACAATTTTACAATTAAAAAATACATAAAATTCCCTGAAAAGAAATTATAAACATGTTTACAAATGATAAAAAATACAAATTCATACATATTTTGGATTTCTTTTCCTGATGCGTCCACTCCGTGTGGTTGAAAGCTTATCCGTTTTTTCACCTACTATATCATACAATTCTGTGTCCCTAAAACTACATGGTAAATCTACATCCTTAGAATCAAAATTAGAATTAGAATTTTCCTCAGGTGTGAATGCGATCTTTCTGTTCAAGTGTACAACGTCCTCCGCTGTCGAGGAAATCTCCAACGGATAAATTCGCTGAATTGGGCGTTTCAGAATACCGTTTCTGGTTTTTAAATTACAGACCCTAATTTTTCCGTCGCGACCAGCAATTACGCTCACAACCCGTGCAAGAGGCCAATCCAACCGCTTGCGTGCGTCATCACCTATCAAAACTACGTCACCGATTTTTAATTCGCGTGTCTCATTTTTTCGTCCGTCTTTTAGTAACAACTGACCCAAGTATTCGGAACGATATCTTTGTCTTAAATCGTTGATGATTTTCTGTCTGTACTGGAATTTTTTGTTTAATTTATCGTGGGATAACATGTCCAAATCAGGTACTCCGACCTCCCGAATTTCCTGTAAAAACATGGAAGGGGACAAGGGTTTAAGATCCTCGCTATCTTCCGATACGTATGTCAACGGTCTGGAATTGATAATCGCCTCAGCATCGCATAGAATCGTAGTCATACTTTCGTACTTTAGACTCGCCCTACCTAAGACTTTCCTCAAAATTGTTTTCAAGACCCCGATCAGTCTTTCCCACCAGCCTCCCCACCATGGCGCTGATGGCGGATTAAAGTACCACTCAATTTTTAGCGCTGATGTTTTATGCGCAATTTTCTCCCAATCGAGACCTTCCAAATTATTTCTGGTACCGGCAAAATTCGTGCCATTATCGCATCTGATCCGCGCTGGTCTCCCCCGTCTGGCGATAAATCGTCTCAAACACTCGATGAAACCGTCGACCGACAGAGTTGTGACTAGCTCAAAATGTACTGCCCGATACACAGCGCAAGTAAAAATACAAATCCACCCCTTTCCCCCTGACTTGAAGAATACAGGACCCGCGAAATCTATGCCCGTTGTTTCGAACACCGCGGCATCGCGAACGCGATCTGAGGGCAAAGGAGGGGGCTCGCTCTCCAAGCGTTTAGCTTTCTGTCTCTTGCAGACCACACACTCTGCGAGAACCGATTTGACTGTTTTTCTTAAGGAAATGATCCAATATTTTTCCCGCAAATTAGTTATGATAATCTGTGACCCAACGTGACCAAGATTTTCATGCACTTCTCTGACAATCAGCCTAACCACATCGTTCCCGGAATCAAGAATAATTGGGTACAAGAAAAGTTCATTGTCCTCACGATTACTGATTTTTGTTTTTAGTACGTATAACCCATCTTTGTTAACGAACACCTTAAAAGACGACAACTTGTTTTTCTCCGACTCATCAAACATTTGCTTTTGTAAATGACGTAACAAGATTATCTCTGCCTCACTGATTTCAATTGTCGTTAAATATAGTTTTTTCCTCTTTTGCACTGACCCCTCCCCGCTCTCCGGAATTTCCCCAACTTGTGAGTTATTCCGGCGGCCTTTGATGAGTCGGCAATTATTAATAAATCTCCGAGTCCAAGCGAAGAAGTTCAACAATTTGCGGTACGAGGAGAAATAGTAGCTTGCCTTAAACTTTGCTGACTCCGTGTTTACCATTTGCAAAATTCTCTGCTTTTTCATTTCAGTACCGATCTCTGACTCATTAGGATTATAATTGAAGTCCCAACTACTCTCCCGTCCCCTGAGCCAATCTGGACCTAACCACCATTTTGATTCCACCAGTTGAAAGGGTTCGCAGCCCCTCGATGGCAAGTCCGCAGGATTCAATTCTCCCGGTACAAAGCGCCAGTCGTTTCCGTCGCTCAATGCCCTAATTTCCTTCACCCGGTTGAAAACAAATGTACCCCATTCCAAATCGCGTCTTATCCAGGAAAGTACAGTGCTGGAATCAGACCAGTAATAGACCTTTTCCACCTCGCGGGTTAGGGAATTCAAGACAGTTTTTGTAAGTCTTGCTGTTATACAAGCAGCCATTAATTCCAAACGAGGAATGGTAGCTTTTTTGGGAGCAATACGCGACGTCGCGCTCAGGAGATGCACATGAACCCCCTCGTCACCTTCAATCCTCGCATATACCGCGGTCGCGTATGCCAAACCACTAGCATCCCCGAAAGCATGGATTGTTAGTCTACCCTCCCCCAAAAAACGCGGAACCTCGATTTCTTTCAACAAGGGCAGTTGTTTAAGCCAATCAAGGAACTCCCTGCCCTTTTCGGCGTCAACTGGGACATCCCAGCCCATCTTTTCTGCCCATAACTGTGCAAGCCAGATTTTTGGCTTTAATGACACCGGACATGCAAACCCTATTGGATCAAATATGTGATGACTCAACGACAACATTGATCTCTTCGTGACTTCGACCGGAATTTCCAATTCCACCAGTTTAGGGTTAAGCATTATCGCGTCCTCCCTTTTATCCCAGGATAAGCCCAGCACTAAAGTAGAGTCATTCCCCAAACTATCTTGAGAGTGTTCCCATCCCCGTAAATCGAACCCTCCCTTTTTCATGATCTCAGTAGCCCTTTGCATGAAATAACCAAGCTCATCTCGGGAACCGACGCTGGTCACGCAATTATCTACATAGAAAGATGATTTAATTTTTGTGATCAATTTCTCGTTTTCAGAATCATTGGCGTCTTCTAGGACTTTCTCTATTGTGGCGGCTAACAAAAAGGGACTACAGGACAAACCAAACACTAATCTACGATGACGAAAAATCACAAGTTCGTCCCCCCTGTACCATAGAAAACGCAAGAAATCTCTATCTTTCTCGACAATACTTATTTGTAAAAAAGCTTTTTTAATGTCTGAGACAACCCCTATCTTTTCCTCCCGAAACCGATTGAGACAAGCAGGCACGAGCTCCAAACTATTCGGTCCGACTTCCAAACATTGATTAAGTGACGGGTGACCCCTCTTCCTAGCTGACGCGTCAAACACCGGTCTAATTCGAGTAGTACTATTTTGTTTAATTACCGGCCGATGTGGTAAATAATGGCTTGGGATATCGATTTCCTCGGCAGGAACAATCTCAATAATTCCCTCATCCAGCCACTCATCGAAAATTTCGTCATAAGAAGAATACAGCTTATTCCTCTTCAATCTCTCAACCGTACCTTTCAACCGTTGCTGTGCGAGATCGCGGTTCTCCGAGAGTGGTGCGTAATCACCCTTAAACGGAAGACTTACCTCGTACCTTCCGTCAGCTGTGAGGTTCAAAGAATCTCGCACGAATTCGCGTGTCGCGGCATTTTGCGTCTCTTTGTCAATTTTTTGAATCGGGTCGGTAATACCTAATACGTCAAGTCGCCACAAGTCGGATATATCAACCTCCCCCAGAGCTAAGATAGTCGTGAGCATAACAGCTGGTTTAAAATCATCATTATTAGGCAACTTTCCCATCATAGTCCAACCCAACAAAGTTTCAAAAGCGGTAAGGCCACTAGGGAGATCGCATTTACGACCCGTAAACAATTTACCAGCAATGTCGGCACCTATGAGGACGTCAATTCTATTAGAGCCCTCACCGATATCCGACAGAGTTATTTTTCTGTCACGTAGTTCAGTTTGAATGGCGCTATTATTTTTTATGGTCGGAACAGTGTCACAAATAGTCTTTTGGCCAAGACAAGAAAAATTACAGGCGTACGACCCATCTAAATTTTTCAAACGAATTAAAAAAATGTCACAAGTCGTGGTTTCCGTCTTGACTCCACCAAACAATGAATGGGTTATTTCAATGTTGCCTCGAGATTGATAATTTAACTTATTCGCAACATCTAATCGTACATACGATCGCTGCGACGCTGTGTCAATAACCGCCCTTACAACCATTTCTGTTGTGTCAGAAAAAATCCTAAGTCTGAGAGTTTGTAAGCAAACGGCTGACATTTGACAAAACGTCGCTAACACATTTTCGTTCCTGTTATCCATGGGTTTCTCCACACTCACCGAATGATTCCCGTTTGTCAAAATTGGACATAATAATAACGGATGACGTCTACTACACCAACTACATTTTATTTTTGTTCTACAATTACGGGAAACATGTCCGCGTTTCATACACACAAAACATGCGTTCTCACGCTTGATCTGTTCCCGTCTTTCATTCAAACTAATCTTTCGCGCGCTTTCACAAGAATTGCTGTCGTGGTTACCTGCTTTACAAAAAATGCAATCAAAAAACCGTCCCTCTTTCGACGAAGTGAATAAAGCGCTGGCGCTCGGTACGTCCTTTGTCGCATCCGTCTTGTTCCTGCTCCTCCATTTTCCCTTCTCCGCTTCCGTCGATAGCCCAAAACCCTGCATGGCCATGTCAATTCGTTCCTGGCTCTCGACCTCAGCTTGTAGAAATTCCAATAACTGTTGCAACCGGTCCTTCTTATGTTGCGCGTCCGACGTCGTCGTTGTTTTCGCATGACTACTTCTCTGCCACGCGCGAAGTACCTCTTCAGGAAGTGAGGATTCGACCAAAGGGTACAGCATCGCAGCACATTTGTCCGTCGTTACGCCCAACGTATCGAGAGCCCGAATATACGACTCCACTTTGTCGTATATTTTCGCGAGCGACAGTTTTTTAGAGTCTTTCACGGCGTTTTGCAACACTAATCCCAGTAACTCACGCACGTAAAACTCGACGACCAATTCATCGCGACCGAACCGATTTCTCAAACTGGTAATCACCTTATCGTAATTGTCGGCAGTCGGAGGAAAACTATGCACTAAGTCGTGGGCTCTTGACTCTGCAACGGTAGCCTGAAGCAAGTACTGGAATTTATCCTCCTTCGGCATCGTTTCGTCCCCATGGATTTTTTGGAAAACACTCCAGAACGGTAGCCACTCTCTTATATTCCCGCTGAATTTCGGAAATTCTATCCGTGGGAGCTTCATGCTTGTGTTCACAGTTGGTAGAGCGGCGGCCCCTTGCTCCGAATCTGAAGTACGCGCAGCGGTGCGTTCTGCAGTTGTGTTTCTGAGAAGATTCTCCATCTGCAATTTCGCCTTTAGAAAAACCTTTTTATAGTTATCGTCCGATTCTAGCTCCTTCAAGATCTGGTCTTCAGGCAGTGTGTCTGATTCGAAAAGTAACTTATTAAAATTGTCATGGGCACTTTGTAGCTCCAGCATGCGAGATTCGAACGTCTGGAATGTCACAATTTTTTCCTCCCGCGAACAGTTACTTGCGAATTTCTCCTGAAATGTGGCGTTAGCTTTCGTCAGAAGAGTACGTAAAGTTTTCCGTTGTCTCTTCGCGGCCTCCATTTTGTTTTCTCACACAAAACACACTCAAACTTTCTACAAAAACAAGCACATTTATTAAACCCGGTCTCACACTTTACAAAGTCCTGTCACGGTCGCCAGATGTTGAGACTCGGGGTAAAATACCAAAAAACCAAGTGCTTGTTTATAAATAGTGTGTATATTAAAAAACTAGAACAATGGTGTAACACAAAACAAAAAACTTTTATTCTGCACACAGCCGCGTCACATGTTATTCCGCCATCATCTCTTCTTACCGGTCGCGTTGTGCGCAACAAACCAACGGCGCATTAGAGCCGTAGTAATTTCTTACAGCGCATGACCTATGCAACCAACTATACTTACATAATGTAAAAATTAAACGAAAGGTGTATTTTACAACAGTGTTATTCGCATATCGCGGGCGACCTGGCATAATCTCGCTCCTAGCTGACAATTGGCAAATTTTACAAGACAAAAAATTTTCTTGAACCTCCTAGAACAATAGTTTGTTACTTTTCTCTTTAAATGCGCATTTAGGGTATCTTGTTTGTTATAATTAAAAAATTTTGATACTATAAAAATATTTCCTACATAATGGTAGATTATTTAATGAGCAAAATAATGGTGGCTATTACACATAATTTAAACAAAATCTATCTGCGTACATTTACGGCAAAAACAAATGCCACGAGTTGAAAGACCTTTTTATTCACGCAAAAAATTAGTTAGGTTATACAGACGGCGCTGGTTATACGGTCAGTCTAACAATGTTGGGAAGAATTTTGAAAACTATGGGGTACCGGTACAAAAAGGTCAATACCCGAAAGATTTTGATCGAGGGGCCCCAACTGCTGTCAAGAAAGATTACAGATATACTTTTTTATTAAGAAAGTATTTAAATTTATGGAAACAAAATATTACATTCGTCTATTTGAATGAGACGTGGCTGTATCAGAGTGGTGCTCCTGCGAGAAGATGGGTTCTTGAAGACGAGAGAAGAGGATGCCTGAGAAAGTAGTTGTCAGTGAGGGCACACGCTTTACAGTGCTTCATGCGGGTGGTAACTTTGGCTTTTTTGTTGTTTTTGGACAGTAAAATAGATAGCAGGGACTAAAATTAAAAATTAGCTCGTGTTGAGCAATCGAAACTTTTGTAGAATACGATAAAGCAGGGTTTGAGTTTTTAGCGACAAAACGTTGCAGTCTTTTTAGAAGAATTGCACAAAAACTTGTCAGAAATAAGTATATTTATTGATAATAATTCATTTTACAGTTATTTAAGATCATCTTCATAAAATATTTATAAAATTACAAATTATGCGTTAACCCTTAACCACCGTCATGCGGTCACCATGACCGCTCGAGATTTTTATTTTGATGTATTTTCCCCCCCTTCGAGATATGGGTTGGGATTTTGATTCACTCACGATAAATATCGACGCCGATATTTATCGGTTGTCATTTCGAAAGTATGGCATTTCACATACGATGACGAGATCACTAACGAAATTCTGTATGCGCTGTTGTCACATTGGTTTTCTCATAAATGCCCATCTTCACTCATCATTTTGACGTTTCGTAAAATGGTGGTTAAAAATTAAGGAGAGAACCAGTTTACTGAATTTGGATCCACGCGTTAATTATTTCATAATTACTAATAATTACAATTTACAAAATCTGTGGGTTTAATTTATGGTTGTATTTTTTTTATTTATAAAAAAACATAAGTCAAGATCCAAACCAGAAATATTGTTTATAGGTATTTGGTTTGTATCCCCCAAAATCATAAAAAGTACTCTAGCGAGGCTACAGATGGCGCTGCAAAATAATTTTACTAAAATAAAATACATACTCATCTACTTACATACGTACATGCATGTACGCCTGTACATACCATTCTGGCGTCATATTTATCGGTACTTACGATAAATAACTACGATATTTTTTCGGTCCAGGCAGGGCAACCGAGAAGTTATAACCTCAAACTTAATTTTGGCGGGAACCTTTGGCGTCTTGGCGTCTCTCCCACTACAGACGCGTCACAGCCAAAAAGCACAGACCTGTTTGCTAAACTTAATTGTAAGTAAATTAATATTCAAACAAGGTAAGTAAAGTAGTTTAAACATTTTTATGTTTTTAAACTATTTCAATTTTAAACAAAATATTTAGATGGACCCCGTTGATGGGCGTAGAAGACGCGGAAAACCTTCCGCCGAACAAAAAATGCTTCTTTTGGACTTCATGGAGGCACACATGAAATTCGCGCGCCACCAAGAAGGTGATGTTACGAAGACAGCCGAACTGTGGGATGGTTTGTCTTCACAGCTAAACGCTCTTGGTGGCGCGCGAAAAGATAAGAAGCAGTGGCAAAGGGTTTGTATCTTATTCCTATCTAACATAGATTTTGTCTTGTTGATACAATGGTTAATTAAAAAAAAAAAAAAAAAACTGCAGTTAGAATGAGACGTTTTTTGTTACTGAAATTAATACTGTGTATTTAAGATGTAAATTCTAAAACAATTTCAACTTTTTAATAAACACGATAACTTTAGTGTTGGAGTGATTGGAAGTCTGGCGTAAAAATGAAGGCCAGCCTTTTGAAGAGGAAGTACCACCAAACGGGGGCTGGGAATGATAATTTGGAGAGCCTAAATAGTGTAGACTGCAGGATCCTCCAAATTATAGGGCCCGATTATGGAGGAGATGGGACAGTGGAACTTGGTGTTCCACCAACAGAGGTAATGTAAATCTAAACAATTTATTTCCAGGTATGTGAATCTTTTTAGGAAGCCACTACAAAATAAGTACTTATTTACTTTACTGGTTTGTAATTAATTTACCTTTTTAGGATATTCCCTGGATGTGTCAGTTTATAAAAACTATCTGTAATTTATTTTAGATTTCTAAAATCCTCCTTGTCAATCTTGAAAGTGAAATTTGATTGTAGTATAAGTTTGTTATTGGGCAAATGAACACTCTAACAGCTGTTATGATACAAAACTATATTAAGCTAATGTTTCGGTCATATATTTGACCCTCAACAATTACATGTCACATTGATCTGTGTTTATTATTATTACTATGTATAACACTTATTATTTACACCCTGGATTTAACACGTACTTTTATATAAAAACATGACATTTTAACTTGCTTACTAATTTTAAATTGTTACATCCAATGTGTTAATAATAAATAGGTGTTATGCATAGTAATAATAATAATAATAATAACAAACTCAGTTCAATGTTATATGTATCGATGCCTTGGTAAAGGTCAAATATGGGACTGAAACTTTGCGGAATATAGGTAGTTTTTTAACTAGTGTGACAAGCTTATACTACACTCACACAATGAACAATAACGTTTCTCCATAAAATGTGGTTGTTATGTTGTTGTAGAACCCTGAACCTTGCTCCTCACAGTCAATGCCCAAGACCTGCATGTCCCCCAACATGCCTTCATTGCCCTCAACTTCAAAGGTCCCCATTACACCAGACTTCTCCACTTCAATAACCCCTACAACCCCAGTGCCAATGCTCCCCAAGTCCCGAAAACGTCCAGCACAGGATCCTCGGTGCCATTGCTCACAGAACGACATTAAAAGAGTCTTGAAATGTGAAGAAGAAAAGAATCAGCTGATGTCAAGGGTGGCCACAGCTTTAGAGCAACTAGTGGAAGTGAACAGAGAGATGTTATATGTTCTGCGTGACTTAAAAAATAAATAATTTTATGTTATATCCGCAATTATTTCGTTGTCTACATACCTATGAATCAATAGATATTTTGTTGGTAACTGTTCTTTGACCACCCTGTCTTGAGACTCTTGTGGCAACCCACTCTACATTTACCTATGCTAATAATCTATACTGTACGAAAATAAGAACTAAAATATTAGACATTACATATGGTCATTGTTTTAGTTCTTACTCATGTTCTCGATACGAAGGTAAAATATTTTTTCAATTTATTAACTAACTTAATTAAATTATCTTACTTTTAGTTCGCATTTAAACTTTCGAATAAACTATAAACAACATAGTTGCGCTCGCGCATTGTAGTCAAGTTGAAGTGTCAAGTCGAAGTAAGTTCATTCTTAGAAAGAAAACGACAAGTTTAATTAAAATAATTGTGTATAATTCTTGCACGATTGTTCAAAGCAAGGTTTTGGGGAATGTGCTCAATTACATTCTCGCCTTCTTCTAAATCAGGTTCAATGTTCCGTGCAATTTCGTCTTCCGGTGGCAACGGCATGTTTAGTGTCAACATTATGTTGTGCAAAATTGCACACGCATTGATAATTGTGCCCGCCCGTTCCGGAGAATATTTCAAAGTTCGTTCGGAATTTAGGCAACGGAATCGTGCCTTCAAAATTCCAATGGTCCGTTCGACGACAGACCGAGCTGCTCTGTGGGCACGATTATACCTACTCTCTGGGGAGTTTTCTGGTGGATTTCTGACAGGGGTGAGTAAATATCCCAATAATGGATAGCCAGAGTCACCTTTGAAACGTGATAATATCATTAAAATTTTGATTAATTTATTTTGGTGAGTAGATACCTAACAGCCACGAATTTCTGTCACCAGCATCACTTCGGGTTTGGAGGAGTTCATTTATGGCGCTATTTCTTAGGATAAATGCGTCGTGGGATGCCCCCCCAAAAGCAGCATTTACAGAAAGGATTTTGTAATCTTTGTCACAAATCTGAGGAATAAGAAAAGGTATAAAAAAGTTTCTAAAGATAAGTAGTTATTACAATCTGCACGTTTTTAGATCGGAACCCTTTTCGGTTTAAGTATTGATGGTCCCTCTGCCTTCCAGGGTTTGAAATTGGGATGTGTGTTCCATCAATAAATCCGATCACGCCTGGGATGTTATAACGGGCCATTGTGCTATTAAAATGTAGTGAAATAACGAACCAGACAAAGAACCAGACATCTACCTGTATTTTAAGCCACCATATTCATGTTGTGCAGGAAAGTTGACAAAATGCGCTAAATTATTAAAAATGGCTGTCGCTACGGTATTAACAGCCAGCGAAATCTGCGCCTGTGATATATTAATATAGGCGTCCTGTCCTACACAACGCTGGTAGCTTCCAGTAGCAAAGAAACGAATCGCTGCCAAAATTCTAATTTCTTTGCTAACACCGTGTCGTTTTTCAACAAGATGGGGTTCAATGATTTCAATTAACTCCCTGACCGTTTCCTTGTTGAATCTGAACAATTCAATGAAACTAAAATTCACCTTGTTAAACTATGTATAACAATTACATAATAAATTTCTTGCCGTTCGTCCGGTAGATTAAATGCGTCGTTCTGTTGGCGAAGATTTCTCTTCAGACGCCTTTGATAAACATTTTGTTGGTTTCTTACGACAAAGGGCAAAAGATAGGCCATTTTCAAAGAAAAAGTATCAAAACAAAATTTTGAAGACCAAAACGTCAAAATGATGAGTGAAGATGGGCATTTATGAGAAAACCAATGTGACAACAGCGCATACAGAATTTCGTTAGTGATCTCGTCATCGTATGTGAAATGCCATACTTTCGAAATGACAACCGATAAATATCGGCGTCGATATTTATCGTGAGTGAATCAAAATCCCAACCATGGTCTCTACCCTCTCAGTGCCTTCAATCCACGTCTCCCACAGTATGTGGGTGCAAGCGTACGAGAGTGCATCGCATAGTTTTTTTTTCAACGAGTCTTAAAATTTGGGCGCGGTCACTGAGACCGGACGGCGGTGTTAGTGTAATTTTTTTCTGCAAAATTAAAGACGATGGATGATCAACCTGGACCATCTAAAAGGGCAAAATATGTTAACCCAATGGACCCGGACTTTGAAAAAACAATGCTAAGATGGTACGAAGAGAGTGATAGTGATTTATCTGACAAAGACGATGAAATTTGTGAAAAAAGTGATCATGAGACTGACTCCGAAATTGAAGGTTTGTATATTTGTTTATTTATTCATTCGAATTGTAACACTTTTATATATTACACGTCATTATTTTGTGTCACTTTTAAGGACCTAGAATGGACGCAAATGAAACGACCAGTGAGGAGTCAAATGAAGAAAGTGAAGTGCAGCCTGGGAAGAAGAGTTTCTATGGCAAAAATCGTTTCAAGTGGGCTTCTGAAACATTTCAATCTCGCAGCAGAACTCCAAAACACAATATTATAGTGCAACTGCCTGGTTTGCGACCATCTGCAAGGTTGGGAAATTCAGCTGAACCAATTCAAGTATGGCAGTTGTTGTTCACCGAAGAAATTTTAGCAGTAATTTTAAGATGGACAAATCTAAAAATTGGAGAAGCAAGGGCGAAATGTAAAAATATTTCTCGACCGGAATTGAGAGCTTTAGATGAAACTGAACTAAAGGCATTCATTGGTCTTTTATTTTATACTGCCGTTTTCGTGTCAAACCACCAATTTATTGCTAATTCTCAGGCGGTATACTCCGTGGGTGCTAATACTTGTATTGATGAGATGCTTGTTGCATATAGGGGTAGATGCAAATTCAAAATGTTTATGCCTATGAAACCGTGTAAATATGGTTTGAAAATAATGTGCCTAACTGATGCACGGAATAATTATTTGTACAATGCCTATATATACAGTGGTAAAGATACAGACGGAATTGGTCTGCCCTTAGAACTAAAAACATTCTCCAAACCTACACAGGC
This sequence comes from Diaperis boleti, assembly GCA_963583935.1. NCBI lineage: Eukaryota > Metazoa > Arthropoda > Insecta > Coleoptera > Tenebrionidae > Diaperis > Diaperis boleti. The sequence continues at coordinate 16,247,666 of OY757242.1, forward strand.
GGTTTTAAGGTTGGCTCAACCAATTTATAAAACAAACCGCAACATAACCGTAGATGATTGGTTCACTTCAATTGAACTAATAGAACAACTTCGAGAGAGAGGACGGACATATGTGGAAACAATGAAAAAAAAAAACAAAAGAAATTCCTTCCGAGTTTTTGGCGAATAAGCGAAGAGAAGTAGGCTCAGCTCTCTTTGGTTTTACAAAGGAGATAACGCTAGTTTCCTTCGTGCCTCGAAAAAACGGCCGTGGTTCTCGCTTCATCCATGCACCATACAGCGGCGATTGACAAAGATAATAACAAACCAGAAATAATATATTTGTACAATTCTACAAAAGGGGGAGTTGATGCACTGGATGAAAAATGTGCAAAGCATTCCACTAGTCGTCGCACCCAGCGCTGGCCAATGGTTCTTTTTTTTCGGCTACTCGATATAAGCGGTGCCAACGCACATATACTGCATCAGTGTTATCAAAATAACAATAAAATAGAAAAGTCAGATTTTCTTAAATTGCTTGCCGATCAATTAGTGAAACCAGAGCTGGAAAGAAGGGTAAGAAATAATCACATATCTTGTGAGATAAGAGCCAATATTAGACGTATATTAGGTGTAACACCTAGAATTAAAAGAAAGACGTTTCATTTGTGTTTCCTATGTCATAAAGCCATTTGTCTAGAGTGCACTACGAAACTCTGCAAAAATTGCAAAGAAAAATTGTAAACTTTGCAGGGTTGTGATTTTTGACCATTCATAATTTTTTGTTGATTTTGTACTTTTACTTTTGTTCCTTAGTCTTTTAGTTATCTCAAATTACCATTAAAATGTTTGTTTTTTTCTTACAGAGTTAAATATTAATTATGTTTTAATATAATGTCTTATTATGTGTTATATTCAATAAATATTTTTTTTGTTAACCACAATCTTTAGCTTTACTGTTTATTATTTTTTTGTGACTTGCTACAAACCCAATTGAAACATTCGTAACAATAAAATAACCAAAAAGTCAAAAGTGTGTAAATTTGGAAAAAAAGTAAAAAGCGGTCACAGTGACCCCATGACGGTCATAGCGTAACACATATGAGAGCACGGCGGTTAAGGGTTAAATGGGAATGGTGGGCTAGACATTAGCAATGAATTCTGGACAAGGTGGAACTTTCCTCATACCTTAGGAACAATCGATGGAAAACATGTTACAATACAGTGCCCCATCAATTCTGGTTCTCAATATTATAACTACAAAAATAACTTCAGCATTATATTACTTGCCTGCTGTGATGCGAACTATGAATTTATTTGGGTGGATATTGGAGCGTATGGATCTGAAAACGATGCCAGTGTGTTTAGAAGATCACAAATAGGGCAAGATTTGGAAGATGGAAAAATAATCCTACCCAGGGAAGATAATCTGCCAGGGAGTAATGTTAAACTGGGATATTTTTTTGTATTTTTTACTTGGGTGAAGAAAAATTAATCTTCAATTATCGGTTGTCAAGGGCACGTAGGATCATCGGAAATTAGTTTGGCATCTTGGCTAGCGGCGATTTAGTGATGGGGGAATGGCGTGAAAATATAAGCAAGGACACAAATTTGACCCCAATTCACAGGTTAGGTTCAAATATAGCACCTCGGCTAGTTTGTGATATGCGGGACACTCTCTCAAATCACCTAATGACTGCAGTGGGTGCAGTACCGTGGCAAAATGCTTATATTAATAGAGGAAAATTGTAAATTGTAAATAAAAACATGATAACAAATACTTACTCCATTTCACTATGTTTTAACAGTAATCCCATCATTTCAAATTTAAATTTAATTTTGTGCTCAGGCTTTATGTTTTTCATGTCGGAAATCACGCTTCGCAAAAAATCTGGACATCTGGCTTTGCAGCGGCAGCTGTCTTCTGTGCTACAAACGCAGTAAAAGCATCAACTGCCGTTGCCAGTTCGATTTTCTTCCGTTTCGGTCTTTCGATATGTTGGGGTGTTGGTGGCTGGCTACGTTTTAAAAAAACTCGTCCTTGGTGTTTCAGGGAAGTGGTCCTGAGTTGACGTGGACGTCGACGGAAGCGGACTTTGAAAAAAATCGTCATTATCCACTTCAAAACTTGTTGTTGGATTGACTTCTATCTGAGACTCCCTGTTCGAGTCATCTTCCTCAAAGTCCAACAACTCATGCTGCACAAATGTTGCAGCCTCAACAGTGGAGAATGAAACATCCTGTACAGTAGTCTTTCTGTGTGAGGACGTAGTTCTAAAACAAACACATTTAAAATTAACACATTCTCTTTAGGTGATTTAATGTCATTACTTTTCCGGACGAATATAAAGCGCCAACCACAGCATTCCCTGAAAATGGGTGAACCCAATTTTCTTCGGTTGAGCTGCAGAACCGGACGGCAGTTTTTCAGTAAAAATGCGATAGGCCTGGTCCTCAAATTTTCCCAGCGCTTTTTAACTTTATCCGCTAAAACATAATTAATATTAGTCAGTGTTATTACATTTTTTTAATACACTTACGTTCAGAGTCAAGTTTGAGGGCGATAGATGCCCATGTATTCTGCTTCATGCCATCATCCTTATAATCTCTACAATCTTTTTTATATAGGTGGGGACACATTTCTACATAACTAATCGAATGTTCATCAAAATTTTCCATGCTTGACTCTAGGGTAAACAAAATACTTCTAAAAAATGGCTAGAAAACACTAAAATTTACTAAAATAATTAGGTAACTATAATAATATCTAAACAACTAGTGATAATTACTACACTAAAATGGTTACCAAAACAACTAGAAATTACTAAAACAAGAACTAATTACTATTCTTAAGGATTTACTAAAATAACTAGGTAACTATAATACTATCTAAACAACTAATGCAAATTACTATTATAAAATAATGAAAGAAATTTATAATTAATTACTAAAACTAGGTAACTATATTAGATGAATACTATTAAAGAGCTAACTACAAACAAACTAAATTCTTTGTTTAAGTCTTTTAACTCTGTCATCGGAACTGTCGATGATAACATTTCGTTCTCGCTCAAATTTATCTGCGTCATTTGCTTCGGCATTGTCATATGGTTCAATTTCATCGCTTTCGATGTTTTCTGTAAAAAAAAGTACAATTCTTATAGCTATATTAACATTACTTTAATTCGATAAAGTTTTATAAAAATATACACCGTTATTCACGAAACAATACGAGCCCACCGAAATTTTCGATGCAACCAACATTGCATTTGCACAGGTTACATGGATTAAGAAAAATAATTCTTCAAAAACTAACACATAGTGTGCGCAATTAGGTAACAATAGATATTGTCAGTGTCAAAATTTTAAATTTGCTGTTTTAAAAATTCACGCAGTCAAAACAATTGGCCTGTTAAGGTAAACTTTGTAAATTGACGGTGAATTGCATCTTGCAAGAACATTATTTAAATTTTAGACGGGCTGATCGAGAACCAACAAATCATTCCCTCGTGTGTAGTTGTCACTTCAAAGATGAGGATAGAGCTAATAGTCCTACCATATTTAAACATAATATTGGGAAGCAATTTAGCTTTGAGAACCCAAAGAAGAAGAGAAAAACAATTAAAAAGTGGGTATTTACGGAGTTCAATGTAATGAAATAAATTAACAGCTCCTATTGTAAGAGAAGCAGCTAGTGATCCTAAGGAGACGATTGAGGACGAAATTGAAAGGTTTCAGCAGATTGTTGTTTCACATGCAGAACCAGGACCTCTGTAATACAACAGCCTCCACAAGTGGCAACAACAAAGGCAATATTTGCTGTTATGAATAAAGCAGAAAACTATTTTTTACATACCTGCCTCTTTGATGCCCAATCCGTTGTTTTCTAAACTTGCTAATTTACAGTTTCTCTTAATAAGAGAAGTGGAAGAGTTGTAGAAAGAATAATATTTAGGTATAAGTAGTAAATAAGTAATTACAGGTATAATAAAACACTTCCATGGATGTTCTTTACTCACGCTTCAGTCCTACTAATCTCCACAATCATGCTGTCTGCTGGTGTCCAGATCATCAGAAAAGCCTTATTTCTGGACGTAAAGTGCAATTGCCCTTGAATTTGGTGATAGTAATCATGATCTTGATGTCTTCATCATGAAATTCGATAATGTACTTTTTTATTTTTTGAGATCCTCGCTCAGAGACGTGGTGTTTCTCCACTTGTAAAGACATTTCACCTCTAAAATTCCACACCAGACGTTAACGGAAATAATATTTTGTAAGTGTCCTTCCCGAATCCAACGTGGATTGTCTTGAGCATAGGAATGACAATTATGTTAATTTACACCCCCGTTATTGCTAAAAGTAGCTTCATCGCTAAACAAGACATTTTGCAAAAAGTTTTCATTAAATTGGATACTTTCCCTGAAGAAACGGCACAACTCTAACCTTTTGGGAAAATCGGTCACTTTTAGTTCTTGAACCAAGGTGATGTGGTGAGGATGGAATTTATTGGCCCTCAAAATTTGGCATACTGATGCCTGGCTTATCTCAACCATTCGTGCCACTTCCTTCTGGTCAATATGTGATTCTTCTGTCACCATCTCTAAAACGGCTACTTCATTATGTTCCCCAGTTGCAGTCCTTTCCCTAGGCGTAGTAACTGGAGACCAATTCAGTCTCAACTGTGCCTCTAATTTTTGAAAATTTTATCTGTTGGTCCTCTTCCTTCATGCATAAACCCTGCAGCAAGAGAAGCGTTTTTTCTGCATTCGCCATAAATTAAAAGCATGTCGGTTTTCTTGTCATTGGAATACATTATTACCAAAACAACAATAAGGTCAAAATAGTTGACACCAACAGTATCTAATGTCATCTAATAAATTAATGTGCACACTATTTTTAAAAGAAATTGTTTTTTCAATCCATGTAACCTGTGCAAATGCAATGTTGGTTACATCGAAAATTTCGTCAGGGTCGTACCGTATCGTGAATAACCCAGTATAATTACCAGGATTTTCATCGATGATCGTTACGCCAGTTATGGTCGGTGAGAGTCAACGATCACCGTCAAAGACTTAACAGTGTATTTATTATTTTCTTCCCTCCATCCATAATCTACGGGTAATAACTCCTGAGAAATGTTCTTGAAATACATCAAGCATCAAACTTCTAACAAGAGCTTTCTGTTTTGATATGCCCAAAAACATCATCTCATATTTTGTAGATGTAAGGACTGTAAAAACTTGATAAGCAACTTAGCAATATAGGTGCAAAATTCATTCGGATACTTTAATCCCCCTCGATCCAACTTTTGGATATATGATGTGATATCTGCAAAGCACCGAGTCATGTCCCAGGTAATAGTTTTGTCTGTCATTACTAAATTTTGACAGCATTTACATAATTATAGAAGATTATATGCTACATAACCAGCAATAAAAATTAGTGTTTTTAAAATATTGTCATCAATTTTTATATTAGTGGACTCTTATTATTTCGTCAATATTGCTGACTACAAAAGTGCCAGTTTTTATGATGTCGTCGTCATTAAATTTATTTATTTCTGAGATCATTTCTTTTATCTCCATTTTACTATGATTTTTACATAATGGAGGTCAATTTTCTTTCAGAATCTATAATTTGTTTAACAGCCACATTGTAGTTACATCCACTAAGTCTCCTGTACTGACCAAACCTCCGTTCTAACGCATCAGTTTCCTATCCTCCACCATTTGTTAATTATGTTCTTCGTTCTAGGTTAGTAGGATAACAGACTTTTTGCGACAAACCTGAAGCTTTTTTTTACAGTTAAAAACTTTTCACTCATATAAATTGATAATACCGCTATATGTACTACATTTTATATTTTTATGATCTGAGAATGATGGAATCATGAATATCTTGTTCTTCTCGTTTAGCCAGTTGTTTCTTATATTTTTTAATAAGTGGGCAGTGTCAAATAGTAAATAAATATTTTTTCTAGGATCAGAAGGTTTAGGAATATAGGATGAAATATTATCATTACATAGCTTTTTAAATAGCTTCACATTTACTTTGTTGTTATCAGAAGATGTAATGGACACTACCTCATAAGCACATCCACACAAAAAGAAAATCAGCGTCCAAATTTTTTACCGGAAATAGTGCAACTATGTTTTTATTTTTACTTAACAAGGATTTGAACATGAAAGCCTGGATCGTTGTAACAGCTTCTAACTCCTTTCTGTTTCCTGCTAATCCCACAATCTGACCAGTTGCGTACGGTATTTGTGGCTTGACATAAATTTCGTCCAAATAAAGTGAAACCAACCTCTCATGGTCCTTCAATTGTTTTCTTTTTTTTTGTGAAATACATTTTTAATGTTTTATTGATGCCACCCAAATTACTAAATATTTTTAGATAAGTGGGATTAGGGATTAGGATTTCCTAGGGTGTTTGGAGCCACTGACTGCACTCATCTAAAAATTCAGTCACCTGGAGGGGATCGTGCTGAAGAGCCAGACTAGAAAATAACCCATTTCCCATGTAAACCATATCTACTGACGCCTGTGCTAAATCCTAGAACAAATTCCGAAAATAGATATCATTCAGCACATACAAGTTGTAGAAAGATTTATCATTGGGTATGAGACTAAAATTGAACACAGTTTTAGCAGTGATTGTTGACCCAGGGGATGAGGATCCAGAAATAGGTGAAAATTTAGAAATGCCAATTTTAGTCGTTCCTGGAAATGGACTAGAGCAGATTGAGGACGACAACAATGCAACAAGATTGCTACTGTATTTACAAGAGCTTGAAGAAGGTGAATTAAAACTAAATAAAACTCTTTACATCATAATTTTTTTGCCTTTCTTCTCTTTTTCTCTTTAATTCTATTTTCTTAATTTTAAGTTCAGTTTGTTCTCGTTCTTCAGTAATATTTAAAATACTCATTTTATTTCGTGCCTTTTCTTTTTCATTAAGAAAAAATCATCATGAGTTTTTTTGTTTTTTTTTTCTGGCATTTTTTTCGAAGTGATACACTTCCACCTTCGCTGCCATTTCTAGGTGTCACATCTGTTGATATTATTTGTGAAGATGGGTCGGGCTGAACCATAGCATCACAAGCTAATGGGATCTTGGTGTGTTCTTGTACTACGACTACTGCATCCATTGGAATGTTTCCCTCTTAAAAAAAGATTTTAATTGTAATTAAAATCACATTATGATTATTGCTGGTGCGCTTACCATTTATTCCTAACAAATCGGCGTTGCTGTCGTAGTTATTACCGTGGGGTTCTATTTGATGACCAACCATTGCTAATAATTGATCATCTACTGCTGATGTGGTCGCATGTGAAGCAGCACTTCCACCACCTGTCTTGTATATTTCTACTTGTGAAAAAACAATACAATGTTATTCATAATTGTTATATGTAATTATTATGAAACATACCTTTTCATCAGCTCGGCGTTTTTTGGCCTGTGTTTTAAGCCTTCATACAATAACTTCAACCGTTGTCCAGGGCGGCTACCAGTTTTAGCTGTAGCGTTGAATTTTTGGGCTACACGCTCTCAAGCGTCAGCTTTTTCCTTCGCGTTAACCGCATCGGTTTTTTATTTTCGATTATTTTCAAATGTGAATTTATAATTGATAGGAGCATTTGTTTTTCTTCCTTAAGAAAATTGCGACTCCTCACTCTTCTTTTTGTCCATCTTGCACCTTAAAACGAAGAATAGAATCACTAATAAAATTACAGAACTACAATAACCTCATAGAAGTTATAACTTACTTATTTTTTTTTTCACAGGGTAAGGACAAGAAGTAAAACAAAAACTATGTTAAAACGCCGACGTTTCGTTGGTAATAGCTTTGAGAATTCATTAGTGTCATTAATATCTATATTAAAGTCTCCTATTAATATATGATTATTATACACACCCCACAAAAATTATCGCATCAACAGTTTTCTCTAAATTAAATTAAAATAAAATAATGTATGCAATGCTTTAGAAAATATTATCTACTAAATAAAAAAGCATTTTATGCTAATTTTGTATTTTTAGAATGGTTACTGACAAAATAAAAAAACTTTTTTATATGTGACATAATTTACTAAAATAACCGCACTGCCAAAATAAACATTTAATAGGGTGTATTGCCTCCTCTTGCCCTTCGAACAACTTCCATGCGCTCAGGTAAACTTCGGAAAAGGTTTTGGATGTATTCCTGGGGCATGTTGTTCCAAATCTCTATTAAGGTCTCTTGAATTTGGTGCAGTGTCCGAAACGGAATTCTACGTTGTTGCAGTTCCCAACCTAAATGATCCCACACGTGTTCTATTATTAAGGTTAAGTGTTATTAAGGTCAGGACTACGGGCAGACCAGTTCAAAGTTGTAATTCCAACTTCCTGGAAGTAGCGCGTAATCATTCTGGCAACGTGGGGCCGGGCATTATCGTGCATTAGGACAAAATTGTCACCAATGTAAGGACCGTAAGGCATCAATTGTGGTTCTAGAATGTCGGTTATGTATCGGACTGCTGTCATTCTTCCTTCATTAACAGGAACCACTTCAGTACGACCTTCGGAAGAAACGCCTCCCCAAAGCATTATTGAACCTCCACCAAAGTTTTCAGTTTCAGCGTTCACCTGGTCGTCTATACACTGGCATTCGCCGATCTGAAGAATACAAACAAAATCTCGACTCGTCAGTAAAAAGAATATTGGACCAATCTTCAACAGTCCAATTCAGGTGTTCTTGTGCAAAGAGTAAGCGGTGGGCTACAGTTAAACGTGGACCACGTGCTGGCACTCGGGGTCTTAAATCATCTTCTCTTAACCGATTTCTTATTGATTGCAAAGACAAATGTACATTACGAGCTGCTAACAAGTCGGTTTGTAGCATTCTTGCTGTACAGTGCCGTTGCCGTAAAGCAGTTAGTCTTAGAAAACAGTCATCTACTGCTGTCGTGGTCCTTGGACTTGGTCCTTGTCCTGGTCTTCTAGAATACTGTCCGGTCTCCCGATAACGTGTAAAAACTCTTGACACTGTGCTTTGTTGCACATTCATAACATGTGCCACATAACGCTGATCACGCCCATCTTCAAGTAAAGCGACAATTTTAGCTGCTTCTTCAGAAACATTCATTTTTACTTAACTACGGTAATTGTTGCCACTCACAGTTAAATAGACACTAAATGATTGAAGTAAAAAAATTTGCAGGTTGAACATTTCAAAGAAAATAGGCGATAAAAGTTGTTACGTACCAAGAATTGGTTTGGTACCGCCCCAAATCTAACTCTATGGAGATGGGCTGGGTCTATTTTATTACTATTTTTTTTCTACTTAAATGGACGCCACCAGTTTTTACCACGGAAGAGGATGGTTACGAAATTAAACTTTAGTTGAAAAACTGGAAAAATTTAATAAAAACTTGAATTTAAATGAAAATAAATTATTAATTATAAATTAAACAAATTAAATAGAATAGTCAGTCAGATCATCAGCAAAAATTCAGTTATAAAAAAAAACTTAAAAGAAATAAGGACTTACTCATAAAACTAATCTTTTTTAAATTAATATACTGAGTTGAATTTAAACGGCGTCGAGCTATAGCTATAGTTTGAGCGAGTATAGTGTAACCCACTTCAACGTCAACGACGATTCGACGGTTTAATTAGTTTTACGTTACAAGATAGAGTTGAACCAAATTATGACTTTAAATTATTATGAATTTAAATGATTTCTATTAAATTATTGCTTGGTTGATGACCACAAACAAAAAAAAAAAAAAAGAAAAATTTCTTATCTGGCACTGGAACTCTGGTCTGGGGTGTGTGAGGACTTCCAGAGGGAGGCTACGACGATTCTCTAGCCCCTGACACCAACGAATCCTCGATAGAAGCTTCCACGCTGGAACTTCCAAGAGATATCCACTTAGATGGTGAGGGTTTTAGGATTCACCCCCTAGCCAGTACCCTGATGAAGAAGATTCCCTTTTAAGTACCCCATTTATCGAACAGAAAGGCCCTTACCTCCAATGAGGCACGACTTCCAGAGACACGAAATGTGAACGCACCACGTGCACGACTTGTTCGGTGGTTTTAATCCCCGAAGGTTGAAAAATGATTCCGTCGTTTTAAGAGTATTTCCAATGGGACTCTTAGATGAAACGGATGTGCTAATCCCTTACGGATATTTCAAATTTAATTGCACGAAGCACCACGTTTCATCAACCACCGAACAAAAATGTTGCATACTTCCAAAACGAAAGATCGAATACCAACTCCCTTTTTGGTGAAATGCTCTAGGGTGTCCCAAACAGCAACCCCTTCACAGCGAAGTGATATAAAATCCAACCGAAAAAAGTAACGAAATATGTAAGGTTAATGAAAAGATAAAATTATCTTTACAAAGTAGCAAAAAGGAGTTTTAATGGTACAAAAATGTATATCTGCCAGTTTTATCTAATGTTTCTCACTTTGGTACAAAAACAGCAATGAAAGAATATGTTAACATTTAAAAAGTGTGTGATGCAATAATTTTTGTGGGGTGTGTATTTCCTTCTGTTTTCAATATGTGTTTTTCACATCACAAATGAACTCTTGCTTGTCGAGGTCGTGACATCTATATATACCACTGATTTTTAGAACACTGAGAATTAATTTTAACACATGTGGTTAGAAAATTGCATTTTCCCACTGTTTCTATCACAGAAGATTGTTCCAAGCTATCAAGGATGTATATAACACCATCTGCTTTGTTTATGCAGCTATTATTATAATAGCATGTATAGTTACTTAGTAAGAAGAGATGTGGGCTAGTTAGTCTCCAGGTTTCAGAGCAAACAATGACGTATGGTTTAGTTTGTAGAGATGCAATCAGTAATTCCAGTTTTTCATGATTAGCATTTAGACTTCTAACATTTACATGCAGTATCAGGAGACCAGCGTTTTTTATAAAGTGACTCAGAGCCGTTTGCACGACCTCTACTTAAAACCTAAGTACTACTTAGCTCTAAAGGACACCTTAACATTAAGTGCATTGCACCACGCGCTTGTTGCCTACCCTTAAGAAAATAGAACTTTAAGATCTAGTTACTGGGGGGTTTTCAGTTTTTCATGTTTGTGACTAATTTCACTATAGTTTGTCAGAATTATTATACCTAGTTGTCCTAGTTTGAGGTTATCTCTTCGTTTTGACGATTTTATAAACAATTTCGAGGCAATTGAGGACGACTTGGAAGTAATTGAACTTGTCGAGAATGGTATTCCGCGTGGAATTTATACTCGTACAAATTATTTTGAACATTATGATCAACTTTCTTTTTTTAAGCGATTTCCCTTAAGAAAAGATGCTGTATTGTATTTATTAGAATTAATAGAAGATCAACTGGAATTTCCATATGACATTTTTGTTTATTGTGGCAAGAAGCAATTCTGTCGAGGGATCCTTTTCACCTTTTAAGGGAGGACCACCACAGTGCCAAAAGCGTGTGTTCTTTGAATGCTCACATTTTTACGAACATTCATCTTTTGATTCTCATACAATTTTTTTAAGGAATCCATTTTTCGTGGATGGCACTGTGGTGACCGCGAATTAAAAATATTTGTGATGTGTTTCCAGGCATTTTTTTTTCACGCCAAGTCACGGCGTCGGTTTTTTTGTTTACTTACTAAAGAAACAAGTAAATGTTTTTCTTCTTCCGTATAATTTGCACTTCTAGCTCTCTTTGCTTTGCTATCCAATAACTAAACGCAACCACTTAGGAGACAACAAGACACAACAAGTAACAAATTGGCGTCACCGAGAGTATCCGCAACATGCCGAACATCTGTTTTGTTACGAATTATGATATAGAAAATATAATAACTTTTCTTTATTTATGATGTATGACGAATTCATACAAATCTATTTATCTTTCTCTACAATGTAATACATTCTGTAATTTATAAAATTGATATTTCGGCTAACACGTTTAATAAACTTAAATTTCCCGCAAAAATAATGGGTGGAGTCAATATTTAAGGTACACTTCAAATGTTTAAGGACAAGAAATTCTTCGACTTAGTTTAAGTTCCACTTAATATTCTTTAAGGTGTGCTTTAATTTTGGTGCAACAGACTTACATCTTTTAAGGTAACCTTATTCGTTAAGGAGAAGTCGTGCAAACGGCTCTCAGATCTTCTAAATTATCGACAAACTCCTCAATATTAGGCAGTTAGGGCAAGCATGTTTATCTTGTTTATCCGTATCCGTAGCTCGTATCCGCATCCCTTTTCTATACGCACGATTCAAATACACCACCCGATGGTTGCAGTTCTTACGTCGGCGTATCTCCCCAGGTTGACGTATCCTTTACCAAGATACGGAAAAGGGCAGGAGCTATACGGGAGCGAAAAAATAAACGTTTTGCCTTTTCAGGGCAGTCTATGATGGAGCTTAAATAAATAAAATAATAAAAGGTTTTGAATAAAATTTCTGCTGGGTACCAACCCATTTTTATTTACCTAAAGAAGGACTTAAGTTCTCAATGTGCCATGAACGTGGCAGATGGTTTTGACAATCCACTCTCGTTGAGGTGATCTATCCACGAAAAATCTGAACGCATTGAAGACAAATAAAGCCTGCTTGATTCTCCAGATGGCGTTGGAATAGGGGAGCGAGGGGCTAGTTGTAACAATTTTAACAAATAATTATATATCTTGAAGTGTATTGGCTAAATTACCACTAACTAAACTTTGATTGATACTCTAACTATTCTTCTATTAAGTCAAATCGAAAAAATATCAAATCTACAGGTAACTCTTTCACAATTATTTTTTTTTTTTAAAAAAAGGGAAGTGTTACAACTTACCCCGTGGTTGGGGCTAGTTGTAACATCTATTGGGGCAAGTAGTAACAACAATAAAAAACAAAAATGTGACACTTTCAATCGTTTAATTTTTTCACATCTTAGATCATTTTGCTTTGTTTACAACAAAAACTAACTAGGTATTTCTATAATATGTATTTTTTATTAAATAATTAACTGAAACATACTTTTTATATAATCAATAAATTAAGTGATGTCGCTTCTGGAGTCCTTAAAGACAGATGAGGATTTCTGCGCATAAAATTTTGGAACCAGTTAGGACCAGCACTATTATTTTGATGCCAAGAAGAGGGAATATTTTTATTACCAAGATGCACAGCACATTGGTAAGCTAGTTTCCTTATTTCGATAGGAAGTAATCCAAAATATATTTCAGCGCACTTGAGGATATATGAAGACATTTTACATTCTTCTTCTTCTGTGAATACTTGTCTAGGCTTGACATAGCCTACTTTTGGACTTTCATTATTCTTCTTCTTCTTCTTAATGTATCTGTACAGAGATACGTGACATAGATCAAAATTCTTACTCGCCTTCCGAATACTACAGTTGTTTTCTAAAACTTCAGCTGCAGCTAACTCGTATACCTCCTGGCTTTGTGTTGCCCGCTCTGTCTTTCTCTTATACTCTCTTATTCTAATTGAAAACAAATAAGGTATGTTACATTACAAATAATAACAGTAACTTACAGCAATCTGGGAGCAAGTTGTAACATGTTACAACAAACCCCGAGGTTTTGTTACAACTAGCCCCTAGGTATAGTTCTTAATATTTATCACGATAACTATTAAATCAACTTAGTAATCTCGAAAACTGTTACACAACATCATAAATAGTTATATTTTAGCATCAAATAAAATACATAAAGCTCCAATTAGTCGAAAATAGTAAAGCTATCCAAAAATTTACGAAAATAAAATTATAGGTTACCTGTCAACAACGAAGCGTTTGCACACACCCACTCACTGCGCCGCCTGGCGGGATACTGGCTGTGATAAAGTGGCATGGCGCGTTATAATTTTAAGATTAGGTAAAAAAAAATCGTGAATAAAGTTTAAATTCCTATTAAAAGAGGTCTGTTACTACTTACCCCTGTTACAACAAACCCCGCGCTCCCCTACCTAAAGGTGTATTTAATTTTTGTATAAAGGTTCCACTTAAGGGAATATCGGTAGCATCATCTGGTTCAACATTGGAATAATTCCTCCTTTTTACTCAAAATATATTACCGTGATCGGTATTTAAATTCCAAACAAGTAGGATGATCGTGGAGACCACCCTTAGCCCTTATTACACCTAAAAAGTTTTCAATAATATCTTGATTTAACTGTAGCGTCAACAAGTAATCTTCTTGGAAAGGACGATTCAAATCAGGTAGAAGCACGGTAGAAGAATTTTTAATGCAGAGTTACTAGTAAGAATTCCTAAAACAATTGATATTGTTAAGAATTAAACAAAACTAGTGTATGTTGTGATATATTACCCGTTTGAAATGGTAATTTGCAGCGGCTTCCTATTACCTTCATATCAGCAATGGTAGTACTCATCATTTGATCTAATATGGAGTTCTGCTCTTCCAGAGCTAATCCATAGGCCCGATTTCTAGTCCTGGTGTCGCTGATGGGAGTGCTTACGTTGAATACGTCGAACCAATCATTAACCTGTAATTCGAAGGAATTTTAATAAATGCACATTTTTGTTGTACCTACCAGTTTAACAAAATCTGAACATCGAATCCAATTCATGTCAGGTGGTAAAAAACCGAGACTACCACATCTGGATATAGCCTGGGACATTGTGTGAGAAAATAGTTTGGCAGGAAGCTTTACTCTCTTAACATTTTACACGCATATTACAACTCAATGGCAAAGTAGAATAAAAGTAGACCGAATAAATGGTCTATATTCAGACCGCTCTAGCGGCCGTCCCATTAAAGATTGAAACAAACCTATTCAATCCCATATTCTTGTAGGAAATTTTGAAATTTCCACGTCCAAAAGTAGTAGCTTCTTTTCTAATTGGAATTGGCATTCCGTTTTCTGATGGCCTCTTATTCCTCTTGGTTTTTGTTACACTTTTGCTGTATGTACTGAAATTCTGCCTGCAGCATTTGGAGCTGCAAACTCGAGACTTCAGTTTTAATCGCTGCCAGATTTTCATGGCTCTCCTAGCCACTGTGGTTGTGGCACAGATGGATGGTCGCCGCCGATTGTCAGTATTATTTTGTTTTCCTTGTGCTGTAGAACTGTGTTGAACTGGTGTTCTTTGTGCAAGTTTTCTGCTTACTGGGGTTTTCAAGTTTGCAGCTTGATAATGTTAGAATCCTTAAGCAAAAGAATGTATGAAGTAAATAAAAAATTTATAAATGCCTACCTCCTCAGTCTGCACTTGTGTATTCTCATTTTCTTCGGTTGGTTTATCACTGTCCAAATAATTTTGCTGCTCAGCACCCTATAATATATTATATTATTATTTAATATAAACTTATACAGTTTCATTAGCACTTTACAAACCTGGATATAATTATCTACTGGCATTATGTACACTGGGGCCTCAGAATTTTCAATATCCTCATTTATTGAATCTGAATTCTTAACAGAAAATTATTAATATTGTATTCCTACTTCAGGGTTCCCTGTCCAATCGTTCACATTTGTGGGTGGCAAGTTCTGGATAGTGTCAACTACATTGTCCCTCATTCTGTCTCCATCAAATTTGTTTGGAACATCAACCACGGTTTTCTTGTTGATAATTGACATTGTTTTTGATAGTGTTTTTACAGAAGAGGGTCCACCCCCTGTTTGAACATTGTTCATACGTATCGTACTTGATTGGGCCCGTGTGCCCTTTTTTGTATTTTCGTAATACTTTTTCAGGACTACGCTACTTTTCATATGGGGAGCACTGACATTATATTCATCAGTTATACGAGCCCAACACCTTGTCTTGTCTTGGGGGTTTACTCCGTCCGTTTTCTTGCATTCAATAATATGCCTATATTTCTTAATTATACTTAATAATAACATTCTCTCGTCTTCCGTAAAGTTTTTACTTCTGAACCTTTTCGCTTGCAAATCCATTCCAATAATAATTGTATTCACAACTCACAACAGCCTACTATTTGTTAAGAGATATTTGTTTATAACACAGTTATAACTGTTGGAAATGACAACTGGCAACTGGCAAAATTTGTTATTTGACAGAAATATTTTTAGGGATTTTCCAAATACCAACTAAATTTAGCCGTAAGCCTAGGCTTAGTTAAGCGGGTGCCGGTGCAACCGTAACAATAATAATTAAACTGGGCTTAAGCTTATACCAAGTTTAACTAATCCAAAAGTTATGTTGATTCGGGCGCTGTAGACGGCGGGAGTGTTTGCTAATCCGAACAGGACTCGCAGATATTCGTAATGTCCGTCTGGACTCACCAACGCGGTCTTTTCTATAGAGTTTGCCGCTACTGGAATCTGGTGAAATTCTGCTGCCATATCAAGTGTCGTGATCGATACGTGGCAAAGAGAAGCGGTCTTTTATTGTAATTTGGTTTAACGCGCTGAAGTCAACACATAAACGACTACTTCCGTCCTTTTTGTGAACTAAGAGCATAGGACTGGCATAAGGTGATTTACTTTCACGGATGATGTTATTTTTTATCAAGTCGTCGATTATTGTTTTTGTTTTTTGACGTTCCTACAAGGCCATACGATATGGATTATATCAAAGGACATTATCTTCTTTTAGCTTGATTTCCATCAGCCGTTATGGCGGATACTGAATTTCTCGTCGTAACATGATCGCGGAATCGTAAAAGCATGGAAATGGAAATGTTCAATAAAAATAGTTGAAAAACTTCCCTCAAAGGTGCTAGACGATCTACAGTTCTTTCTTTGAACTCTGTCTCCGATGTCATCGAACCGAAGACATTCGCTTCGGGTGATAAATAATGATTTGAAAAGGTTTCCGAGATAATGCTGAAAAATTTCTGGAGCATTTTTTCTATCACCATCACGAAAATGACAGCTGCATATTCTTGCCCCTGTACCAGGTTTTACATCACGCCTAATCGTAATGGTCAAGGTATTTGTAGGGTTGACCCCCACCAATTTATATAGAATAAATCAGTGTTAAGTTGAACGTCGCCTCACTAACACCGTACCCTCCTACTCCTCAGTTATCAGACACGACGACATCACATGGCGCTGCGAACAAAAAATGAAAAGAAAAATTGAAAAAGAGACCAATCCTGGAAGGTTTGTCAAGATGGAGCAGACAGTGAAGCCACCGGCAGAATTGAAATTAGATAGAGATTGTGCCCAAGGTGGTCAGGGTCAGTCCATGATTCAACAATTTTTATCATAGAGTACAGTTGAACATATTGATCAATCAAATTTAGGTGACAGTGGTTATCCAAATAAAAGCTACTTCCTTACACCTCTCTTAAATCCTGCAACAGAACCTCAGCAACTTTATAATGATAGCCACATCAGGACAGGAAACGTCATAGAAAGATGTTTTGGAGTTATGAAGAGGAGATTTCCATATCTTGCATATGGATGTCGATTAAAAAAGATACGTTTTTGAATAATAAAAAAGCCGATTTCTCCAGAACAAAAACTCTGTATTTTTCTGAGTTAAGAACTAATAACAAAAGTATGACGAAATTCTAATATCTGAAGTATTAAAAAATTATAATAAATTAAATTCAGTGCTTTCTTCAGTAGACGTGGATGGCCGAGGAGAGGGAATATAATAAATAGTGTTATTACTCTGATTGTAAAATGCTAATTCTGCATTGCTAATTAAAGTACCAATTTCTAGCCGGAGTCTAATTTGCTCTTGCGGAGGTAGTTTTTTCACAATCTTAACCATTGACGCAAAATATAAATCGGTCTCGTCTTGGGTTTCTGGCACATGTTGCGGTCTACGAAATAAGTCTTGTAGAAGTTGGAGTCGAGCCTCGGATGTGGAACTTGATTTCCGTTTTTTTGCCGATCGTAACGTGGCAGTTTGGGGTTCCCTTACAATTTGTGAAATCAACGCAATGTAGCTACGCCTCCCTGTCCCCCCTGAATTACATTTGTTTTTACTTTTGTGTTGTTTCGCAATCTGTCCAAAATAGTAGATTATTTTATTAAGAGCTTAAGGCTTTATGTTGTGCTGAGCCTGGACTGTCGACCGACGAGCGAAGTGAGTGAATTTGTGCCTCAACTTTTTTTTCGCACACGACTGAAAGTGAAACTCAGTTGAAACTTGCCAAGAATCGCGTTTATTTCATTATTTTCTGACACAAATGTTACGGTAAATACCAAGGGGGCCCCTTTGAGTCAGGGAGGCCCAAGGGGCCCCCATTGAGACAGAAGGAATTTTATTCTATTGTCATACTTGCTATTGTCGATGCGGATTTAAAATCTGCTGCTATTGACGTTGGATCATACGGCCGGGAAGGAGATGCGGGGGTATATCTCAAAAGCAATTTTGGAAAAAAAAACAAGGAATTCAACATCCCTCCTCCACAAGCTCTTCCGCAAACAAATATTGTTCTTCCACATGTAATTCTTGGAGACGAAGCATTTGCTTTACATGAAAATTTGATGAAACCCTTTTCAAGTAGTCAATCGATGAATGATCAGTCTAAACCTGTGTACAAACATTTAACAAGTGTTCCATACTTTAAGCTTTGAGCTTAAATTGCTTCGCAGCCCATTTCAGTTCTGTGTTTGTTAGAGATAGTGACTGTTATGACAGTGATACCAGCTGTGACAACACTACTTGATATAGCTCTGTAGGCCTAATTAATAAAATAAATGAACCTAGTTATTTAGTTGTACTTACCACCTTCATCCAATTCGACGCCTATTTCGTCCCAAATTTTATCGCGATTTTTAATATTTTTACACTCAGGATTAATCAAGTCTTAGAGAATTGGATATTTTTTAACTAATTCGATGAGTTTCTCTGTGCTCGACGACATTGTGAATCAGATACTAATTTCTTCAAGTGGCGGGAACAAAGCGAGAGCGGGAAGAATGCTGCATGCAGCGTCAACAAAATTCATCGCTGCCGTCCCGCTTTAGCCAACGTCATATCCCGCAATGTAAGTTTGTCCCGTGCCGCTCCCGCTCCCGACGTACCGCGTTGGTCTGTGGGAGCCTTAACGGTGCCGTATTTCCTCAAATTGGTAAGGCCTAACGCTCTGGAGGAAATGCAGGCGTACGGTTTTTTTTTGACGTCATTTGCCGTCAAATTACGGCCGCTATTTTACGGTACCGCTTTGTAGGAAACCGAAGCTTTAGGTACATCAAAATATGTTATTGTGGATTTTACATAATACATATCAGAAATGAACAGAAAACGGTATGTGACAAGTTACATATTAATTATTTTTTTTAACTGTTCTTTTTTTATTTCCACGTCCATAAGTAGTAGCTCATTTTCTAATTGGAATTTTTCTGCATTCCGTTTTCTGATGGCCTCTTCTTCCTCTTGGTTTTTCTTATACTTTTGCTGTAAGTAGTGAAATTCTGCCTGCAGCATTTGGAGCTGCAAACTCGAGACTTCAGTTTTAATCGCTGCCAGATTTTCATAGCTCTCCTAGCCACTGTAGTTGTGGCACAGATGGATGGTCGCCGCCGATTGCTCCAGTCATTAGTATTATTTTCTTTTCCTTGTGCTGTAGAACTGTGTTGAACTGGTGTTCTTTGTGCAAGTTTTCTGCTTACTGGGGTTTTCAAGTTTGCAGCTTTATAATTTCCCCAGTCCACGTTAGAATCCTTAAGCAAAAGAATGTATGAAGTAAATAAAACAATTTATAAATGCCTACCTCCTCAGTCTGCACTTGTGTATTCTCATTTTCTTCGGTTGGTTTCTCACTGTCCACATGATTTTGCTGCTCAGCACACTATAATATACATTATTATTTAATATAAACTTACTGTTTCATTAGCATTTTACAAACCTGGACATAATTATCTACTGGCATTATGTACACTGGGGCCCAGAATTTTCAATATCCTCATTTATTGAATCTGAATTCTTAACAGAAAATTATTAATATTGATATTGTTGGTTATGTCCATATTTCTTAATTTAAAATTTATTTCTTTAATGGGTTAATCATCGTTATTTTTTCTGCCCAATTAACCCATTAAAGAAATAAATTTTAAATTATTAATATTGTAGGAGAAAGTCCTAATGATGTATTCTTACTTCAGAATTCCCTGTCCAATCGTTCACATTTGTGGGTGGCAAGTTCTGGATAGTGTCAACTACATTGTCCCTCATCCTGTCTCCATCAAATTTGTTTGGAAGACCAACCACGGTTTTCCTGTTGATAATTGACATTGTTAAGTCATATATAGGGTCAGAAAATAGTGTTTTGACAGAAGAGGGTCCACCCCCTGTTTGAATATTGTTCATACGTATTGTACTTGATTGGACCCGTATGCCCTTTTTTGTATTTTCGTCTTTGTTATTTTTTATCAAGTCATCGATTATTGTTTTTGTTTTTTGACAAATGCTATGTCATCCGTTTGGCTGGCATCTCGTTCTCTCACAAATCTATGAGCAATGCTCGCGATGTAGATATTTGTATTGACCGTGATACATCTTATAATCAAAGGATCAATAAATAAGGAAAAACAATCAAAAGGATCTTCTAAAAGGTGTTCTAACGTTTGGCACAGCTGGAGCATGAAACCATTTCGTTGTCTTGTCTCGTCATAGATAATATCGGCCTCTAGGAGCAGGGGTAGCAGCAGTAAGGGCGGACAGAGGCTCGTTATCAGAATCCGTCCCGTCAGTTTCCGACTCACTGTTGTGTTTAGACTCCTCGCAGTGATCGGATTCACCTGAATCCTCAATTTCGACGGCGTCATCATCACTTGGAACCTCTTTTAGTGGCTTCTTCAACCTTGCTTGGTCAGCCTCATAGGACCATTTAGCCATTTCAACACTACTCTGTAAAAGATTATGATTGAAACATGCGGCACATGACAACCCTATAACAACATTTTTTCACCTAAAACCCCAACGAGGCTGTGAAAACCATTTCAACATTTTCAAAAGCATGGTTGACGTTTGAGGTTATGTTTCACACCACAACGAAAAAGTTACGCGGGAAGGCGCATGGGGTGTTCACAGCACCCACACACTCTTTGCAACAAAATGCCAGTCAACCTATCAGTGCAATTTAAAAATCAGCAAGTGAATATGGGTGACAGTGCTTTAACAGGAAGGTATCAAGGGTCTCTAGAAGGTACTAAAAAGGAGCGCCATCTATCCGACTCGGAACGAAACCCGTAGCTACATTTATGATGCTGGGGTGTTTTGTACACCCCGCGCGACTTATTAAGGGCTAATGTGCGCGCCCAAATTCCAAAAGTTGCATTTTGAGAAATGTGTCTTCAAAGGCAATGTTTTTGGATGGAAGCCACTCCATAATTTGGCCTTTGCGCCACGCCGAGTTAGGTAACTTTTCGCGTGGGCTATGATACGGCCTGACAGTTGCACAGCTATGCTCCACTTTTGTTAATATCGATTGAAACCATTATTCAAAAACCTAGCTGCTTATAAAATGTTCTCATGATATTCGCTGCTTTTCTTGGACTCGAACTCAACTCCGTTGGCAACACTTCTAAGAAGAAGGCTGGTAATGTTCAAATCATGCAATACTTTAGAATTCACCCACGTTTCACCCATTTTTTTCCTTCACTACGAAGTTGTCCCTGAAGCAAGTGACCCACTGAAATAAACCCACAAAAAATGTTGACATAGTCTCTTACCTCCTGGTACTAATTCCCGGACTTTGTTCTGCGCCCTCGAGAATTTGCTCTTCCGCCTGCAGGACACGATCGGTGTGATTGCGACCTCGATTTTGACGTTGAGGTCCCGTGGTCTCGTAGGTGTTGAACGGTTGAGCTAAATGTGAGAAAATTAGGGACACGCCGATTCGGGTACTTTCATTTCTTGTTTTAAATTTAAACAAATGTTCTTTACACTAGTACACTCTGTCTCTAATTTTTGAATTCGGGTTTGTATTCTGGTTTGCGTGTCTAGTAACTCTTGTTTCCGTCTCACGATTTCTTCTTTATTTTTAAGATAAATACTACTTTTTGTGAAAGACTTTAAGAACCTCACTATTATTGTCACCACCCTCACCACGCTCAGTGTCACTAAAATGTCACTAAACGGTAATTTGATAGTGCAGACGAGGTTGCTTTCTTGGAGGCTCCTCGACCTCATCCTCAGTTGCAGGATATAGGTGTCTTTGGGGTGGTAGGGTCTCAAAAATGTTGATGTGCTCCATCTCAACGTTGTCCGTGTTGACCAATTGGTCATCTGGCATAATTATTGTGGGTGACAAAATGTAACTTAAACAAGCTTTGGCGGTAGAGATCAAATGAGATTTTAAAGTCACCACCTGCGGTTAAACACGTGCAGGTTATACAGGTGCATATTCTTGCCTTTGTCGCTTTGGCGGTAGAGATCAAAGGAGATCTTACAGTCACCGCCTGCACATTAACACGTGATTTACACAAATAATCCTTCCACAATAGCAATAGTGGATATTATTTAAACAAAGGCTTGCAATTTAAGAAGAAATTAAGGAAACAGAGTGGTGGCGATTAGCGACTAGCGACAGTTTTGTGGCGGTGACGCTCAAAGATAGCCGACCAACGGTAAAATTTAAATGGTTTATCAATTTATCTGGATAATTACATTGGCATATTTACGACGAGCCTGACAGAATGATATACAATAAGAAGCTTACCTTATCTCCAGGAATACAAATACCTCGCGTGGCTTGGGTAAGATGGTGGTTTTGGATTAATCGGCACGCACTAGCCAAAAACAATGGGATTATTCGCGAGATGGATCTAACTTTACAACTTCAACCAAACAACAAACTCAACGTTGGAAATAAACTAGATATTACAACAATGAAAAATTCACAAAACAAAACAATTCGGTGTGACTTCGATGGAAGCTGAACACAGAGTGTCGCCACTTTGTAGCGTCTCGTCACTGGTCTCGTAACTGGCTTGAAGTTTGGGGTCTCCGCAGTACTTTGGAGGTGAACGGGTTGTAGACCTATTTTACTTTTACTACCTATCTTACTTTTTAAGCTGGGTATCTCAATCTAAATAATAAGAATAAAAAATATTTAAATAAGTATTCTTCAAGTACTTTTATTAACATATCTACATGTTATTATCACAGTAAATTTAAAAAAATTGTTTCTATAAATATTAGTGAGATTGAACAAAAATTTTTCCACAAAATGGAATACCTACCTTTTACATTTATTCCCCAAACAATTATAAATATACAACAAAATGACCACAATTTAATCCAGGTAGCAACATTTGTCCTTGAATCTGGAAATAATAATCATGATCTTTTTTACTTGATTGATGATTTATTACGAGTAAACTTATTTAGCTTTTGAAAAATCTTGTGCGTCCTATCAAAATCATGACCATGAATTTTCTTGAATTCTTCTATCTTTACTCTTCCAGCAGTAACTAGATGAGCTGAAGGCTGGATTAGTTTTCCTCTTGATATGAGAGAAATCCAGTCACAGTCTTCATGTTCGTTACTGGCTGCAAGAGTAATGTCCTGAGACTCCAACCAAGAATATTTCTGCTTGAATCAGCCACGTATCCACAGAGCTTCATCCTCGAGGCTCTGCTCTACTGTGGCCCTTTCCAACTGCGAAAGCAATTCTTCTTCCCAGACAAGACGATTGTTCTACATTCCTATGAATTAAAAAGAATATATATGTATATTGCAATTATGAACTGATAGAACCACTCACCGAATTTCCTTTTTCGGTTTTCATCACGTTTGCGAAATTGGGGAACTGTGACATTTCGTCATCATCTGCACTGGTGAAACTTTGATTTATTTCATCATCGGCATTGTCTTCTTGATCATCCTGGATATCAACTTCTGAAGGTGATAGATCGTGGGTCATCGTCTTCATCGTCTTCCCCGGAAGATTCCATTGTGTTGGTTGCTAGTATCGTGGCAGCATGTCTCCCGAGAATATAATTTCGGATTCTGTATTTCATGGACACAGTTGATGGATTGTCATCGAATCTACCCATTGCTCGAATTTTATTTATTTCTTGGGATTGGTACCTTGATTGTAAATAGGGTAGAAGTTCTTTCAGTGCCATATTGTTAAGAATAATTCCTTTTTGAAAAGGTGCCAGTGGTTTCGGATGAGCTTGATGACATGAGGATCATCGCACCGCATAAGAACTTTACAAATAGGATCTTTTGGGTGGATGAAAAAGAGGTGTTAAGAGATGAGAGGAGCTTCTGGTTTGTAGACCCTAGGTCGCAAACCGTAACATCTACAGTAAAACCCTTATCATATGTGCGTCCAATAATGTCATATAATATCTTTTTTGTCATTGGTGTGTCTTAATTGTAATACACAAGCTGTTTCCAACGGTCAAAAAGCCTACGCAACTTTGATACTCGAGTAGATTTGTGAGGTCCAATCTGAAAATCGAATTATTAAGAACTAATTCATGTTCAAAGTTAATAAAATTTACCACTTGTTCTTGTTTTTTATCAATGTCAGTTTGCTTGGAATGGTACATTTCATCAAAAGATGCAACACACAGCGTCTCTCAACATCAAAACAGAATGCAAAATTCCTGGTTCAAAGTTTAGCGAGCCAGATTTTTTTTCTCAATGTCGATGGTGCAGTATTCATATCTGGCATGACCGTAACACGTGCAGACATTGCAGTAGATACATCTTCTTCACTCCAATGCACTTTCTTCAAATTTTGGTTCAAAATCATTTTAATTTGTTCAGAAGAGCACATTGGAGATAAGTTTCTGAACAACGTTTTCCTTTGTGATGCACTGTTTGCTCTCCTCCTCCATCTGATCAATTTTTTCTCTACATTTTTGCAATTCACTTTTAAATTGAATAATCTGTAATTCTTGTTTTTGACGTCTACCATTTCCTGTAATTTATTCTGTTGATCTTTGATACGAGTGTTCAGTCTCAACAGAATCTTTATTTTCACGCATTGTTTCTCCTGAAAAATCATTTTAATTTTAGCTAAGTTGTACAGACACGTCTGTGGAGTATCGGGAAGGGAGAGCCTGCTCAAGAGAGGTCTTAATTTAATAAATTCGGGACTAGAAAAACTGTCCGTTGAACAGAGGTGTCCGTTATGGTAGGGTGCACTGTATTGGTAAATCAGGGCACAGCATAAGCCCACATTGGTCAATTTTAATCTTTAATTATTCTTCAGTCACACTTCTCACCTCTTCCTGTAATGTGAGGCTTCTTTTCATTGCGTCACTTTATGTATTTTATGAAATTTTTGATGTAGAAAGCAACACCGCCTCCACGTGAGTTGCGGTCCTTACGGATGATCTTATAGTCAGGGATTAGTATGGTATTATTAGCAATACTTGAGGAAAGCCAAGTTTCAGATAATCCTATAACATCGGCTTCGGTATTTAAAAAATCTGTGTGTCGAAACTTGAAATAAGTGATCGTGTATTAAAATGGGCAAAGCTAAAGAATGTGTTTTGATTTACAGCCATTCGTATCACAGTTGAATTCTAGTCTTTAAAATTTGTACTTCTTTTGAAATTTAAATTAACAAAATTAACAAAAAGACTGTTGATGTAAGAGTTATAAATTAAAGATATTACACCAAATGACGACCCTGTATCATCTGACAAAATCCAAGACGATCATAAAAAGCAGCCAATACGTTTTAAATGGTTTGGCCAGTTATTAAACTGCACTAATGTCGAATTCTTCCTTCAAGATCATCCAAATTGTTGGCTCGGTTTTGATACACCTTGCTTTTTAAGTGCCCCCATAGGAAAAAATCGAATGGGGTTTGATCTGGGGACCTAGCCTGCCATTCCATTGGACCTTCTTCTTCCATCTCTTCGTCCAAATAACGTCGCACCGGGCTTACTGTGTTGGAGCACCATCCTGTTGCAACCAGATATTATTATTTACAAGTTCATTTATTATTAATTTAATAGCGAAAAACAGTTCAGACACAGAGAAATAATGACAATTGGGTCTAAAAGTAACAATGACAATTAATTTTAAATTAATTCCCAACAAATCATATTAACTTACCATAGTTTTAGTTTGTTACACACGCGACTTTTTTAATTTAAATTCAATCGATTCTTTTGGTAACGTGAAATTTCGACAATGCAATTTAAACATCGAGCACACTCAACTTTAAAAACAGGAGAACGCATAGTGGAATAAAATCAGATAAAAACAAAATTTAAGCGTTAGTTACGACTTGTTGCTTCTAACACTTCTAACTTTAAAGTCTGAATGAATTTAATGGCTGCCGGTCCTCCTTCCACCCTCCAAAAGGGACGCCAACCACTGTTTCATAGCAATGTGTGTAGTGGGTATTTTTTTTTTACTCTCAATATTATGGAACCCAGAAGGTTGATGACTGAATATTAGAATCAATATCAGCTACAAAATTATTTTCTTTTATAACTTGATCTATTTCATAAATTATTTCATCTTCAATCTGTCCATGAGATTTACTGACATTATTTAGATCATTACAATAACCTATCAAATAATATATAGCTTGTTTTCTTTAATGAGGATTGAAACTGATAGACAACCTAGTCTCAAGGAATCTGTTTAAGCCCACTTAAACCTTATTGGTGGCGATCAGCCCCATTGGCCGTGGACGCTTCTCCCACCACTAGGAGCGACCACCCTGTAAATATGTATATAGTTGTAAGTTAGTTGAATTATAAACTCCAAAGAGAAAACTAGTTGTTTTCAATTTATTTAATGGTCCTTCGAAGAGCCGATCCAGAATCTTTAAATAATAGAGCATCAGGAATTGGTTGTCGCTTTCTAATCATTGAAAAAGAATTTTCAAGTGGATCCTGGACTAATCTGCCTATCATGACATATTTATAATTGTATTCCTCCAAATAGGTTTTCTGGAAATCCAAAGCTGTTTGTGTGGCCATAATTAAATCTGTTTAAAATGGTTTCCAAGTGCCATTCACTGTTATAGAATAGAATAATTCTTGAGTAGATGTTAAAAAATTTATTGCCTCTGCGTATTTTTTCTCATTAGTCGGATCGCATGCAAAGGCGTGATATCTTCCCGAAATCAATTTGAACCATTTTTCCAATACGCTTTTTTAGAAAATACGTCACAGGCGCCATCATGTTATGGTAGGTCATAGTACTGGGGGAAAACAAACGCTGGTATCCATATTGCGGTGCATTGGCGGTTGGAATAGTGAGTGATATATTTAACTACAGACATATTTAAGCATAACAAAGGTGCGTATGGTATTTCTGATACGATAATCATTAATGTGATGCATGTTTTGGATTCTTATGATCAGATACAAATTTCCGAATGTCATATTAATTTGAATATATTAACCTAATTAGTGGGTGTAACCATGTGTTGATATTTGTATGGAACTGGTTATCACGGCTGTTCTATGCCTAAATCTCGTATTTTGAACTTCTATAAATGGATTTTTAATAGGAAAAAAAAACATGGCAAGATCGTGCTGGGCCCCCACATGCAACCACAACAGCATTAGGGAATCATGCAGCTTTTTAGATTCCCAGTTGACAAAAAGGAGCTCAAGAGATGGCTAAAACTACTAAGGTGTGTAATTTGTGTAAACGTTTATATGCATTGAAAACTTGAATTGAAAATTTTGTTAGGCGTGACAAAATGCCGGGGCCACACGATCGAGTTTGCAGCTGCCATTTTAAGGACGGCAAAAAGCAAAACGGTCCAGAGATCTTTGACCATAACATTGATAAAAGGTTCAAGGAACATCATCTGACTCCAGAAAAACGAAAGAAACGTGCTCTTCAAAAATCGAGGTAAGCAATGTTTGCAATTCTACTTGTGAACTCAATGTTTTCTGTTATGAACATTTTGTTTATCTTCACAGCGATGAAAGAAAAGAAACAGTTGGTGAGCTAGCCGAGGCACTTGCAGCTCCACTTCCATCTTCGGATGATGAACCTACAGAGCCAGAGGTGCACTATGAGCCAGGGCCATCAACTTCTGGTACCCAGCCTGCAAGTGTAAAATCTACAGAAAATTCAGTAGCAGTCCTTGAGGCTACTAATTATTTTCTGAAACTGGAGTTGGAAAGGAAAGAAGAAGTTATAAGAAGCTTAAGGCTACATTTGACTTACGATCATATCAAAGATAATGATGCGTTATTACTAGACTACACAGGCCTGCCAACTGGAAGCAGGAGATTTGATACTGGCTGATAAAGGATTTCTTATTGGCGATTTACTGCCAGATGGGGTCACTCTTAATGTACCACCGTTTTTAATGACTCCTCAATTCAGTCCAGAGGAAGTGCGTCGGACGGAGTGTATTGCTCGAGCAAGAATCCACGTTGAACGCGCTATTCAGCGAATGAAGTGTTTTAAAATGTTGAATTTTATATCACAGTCCCTTTTTTCTTATGGTTCGATCATTTTTAAAACTGTTGCTGCGATCACAAACTTACAGTATCCTTTAATTAAGGAAGTAGAGGAACTTTTTGGGGATAATGTGTGATACAAGTGAATAAATTTTATTTATACTTCTGTAGTGTTTTATAATTAACGTAATATGGAAGATACAAACAATATTTCAACCCTAGATGTACAAAAGAAACCCAATTTACCTTCAAACAAAAGAGAAGCTTTGTACCATGCATTACTGGAGCTCAGCAACAATTACAACTCTAGCTTAAGCATGGTTCAGTGCAAACTTAGATTTAATTAAAATAAATTAATAGAATTTTTTATTTATAAGAATTTTATACATTTATTTATTTTTATAGTTATTTTATTTTGGATAGAGGGAGTAATAATTATATTACGTTATTTTACATCAAATATAGCAGGTATGAAATGTTTCATATTATAAAAATCTTTTAAAATATTTATGTTGTTTGCCCCCCACTGTGGATCCCTCTGTATTAAAAATACTTCCTGCTCATTGGGGGTCCAAACAAAAAAGTAACACACCTGACGATTTGTCAAATATAGTTGACCTTGTACTTGATGATAGTACATATGATCTGTTTTGATTACGATTTCATCATTTTCATTATAAGAAAAAAAATATTTATTATCCTTTACACTTTCTTTTAAGCTGGTATTTCTGAACTTCCAGGGGCACTTTATTTCCAATATGGCATCATCGCCAAAAAGGCCATCTGGGCTGGCCCCCAAATACCCACAAGGATCCAGCCACAAACCAGTAGGGGTGACTGTACTTCCCATGTGTATTTGAAATTTTTCCAGTGCAGTTTGCTCATTAGACTTTCCCCACTGGACTGCCAGGGCTCTGCTAAGGTTATAGCCCTCTAATAATTGCTTAAATAGGGATGGTGGATATTTCCCCCTTTTGCAAGCATTCAGCACTAAACCAAATTTGCTTGCAGTCAGCCTCATTTTCCTTGTAATGAGCCATCCCTCATTTTCATGTTGTCCAGTGGTTGCTGCAGCAATTTCTTTAATTCTTTCCACAGATACTGCGCAACTCTGTTCAAAGAAGTCCTCCTTATTTGTGGCCGCGAAATAATCTTCTGAGAATAACAAGTCGCTAATATCTGGGACTAAGTTGAAGATGACTTCTTCAGCTTCAGGCTTCAAAAGCCATGAAAATCCAACAATATTTGTTTGCCCCAGCCTCTTTCGAAAATTAGTCACGTTTTCGGCAGTTAATTTTGTTGTTGTCGCAATGTAATTTTCTTTAGACGGATATAATTGCTCCAATGATTGAACCTGAGATGCAATGGTCTCATCACCTTCCTTATTTGTCCTAATATTCCACTCACACTCGGTGTCAGTTGAACTCACATTATAATGTGCATAGTATAAAAGTGCAGCCATGTGGTGGCAAATTACTTGCCCTCTTGGACAAGTACACTTAGCTGCCGTGACGCCTTTTTTAAGATCAAAACTTATCTGAAAGCAATAGAATTATTTGCCACTGTAATCGTAAATTTGTTAATGCAATTTACCTCCACAGTGTACTTTTTTTTCTTCATACTGCCTTGTACATCCCCCATTGGGGAGTGGGGTCGTCCCACAATTTTCAAAAATAGCTTTTCTAGAAACTAGACGAAATAATATTATACCCCTATATTTTTGTTTATTCGAAATTACGCGTTTACTAGGTAAAAAAAAATCCGAAACATTTGTCTCATTTGAAACGCGCGCCTTTGTGACGTCAACACGGGACAAAATTCACTAGACAAAATTGAAAGTTACTAGACGTGCGAACTAATGAGAAACTCACGACCCAATGAGAATGCTCCCTCGAACTGACGTCACAAGAGGCGGGAAATGTACTGCGTTTAAAAATTATAGCCAAAATTGCGATTTTGGATACGCTCTGTTATCTCACAAAACAACTTTATTAAACAACAGAACACGTTTTAGAGCTTCATGTCCTATAGTCTACAAGATGCTATAGTTGAATTCGTCAAGTTCAATTGAGGGGGACGACCCCATTGGTTCTCATTTCCACTAAAATGCTTTGCAATTAAGTGGAACTTAACAGGATGCTTGCTCGTCATCATCATCACGATCCTACAATATAATTTCCCCTTATTAGTGATGTTTACATGTGGGGAAGACTCAAAAGTTTGGTTATGTTACTATTGAAAATGACATTAGAAAATTTATTCTTTATCATAGAAAGCAAAAAATGTATGTAGCAGCAAATATGTGATATTGGAAGTATTATACGTACCTTCAACACGATTAAATATGTGTGTATTAAAATATATCCCTCACGACTCTCACCGCCAATGGTAATTATATGGGGACCAGCGTTTGTTTTCCCCCAGTACTATGACCTACCATAACAAGATGGCGGTGATGACGCGCACGCTGTTGTCTGATATTCTGGGTTCAATTTATTTTAGATTATAATAGTATGATATGCTTGCGGGCACGTCATGGCTTATTAATGCTACACTTAAAATGAGTTGAGAACACTTCCTTTTAATCGTGGGCATAATTTTATAACATCACTCTTTGCAATCTCAAATAGGTATATGTTTGATTGATTCAATACTCACAATGTTGGAAGGTAAATCATATTTGTCTACAATCGCAAAATGTAAAAGAAATTTATGACCTTTGGTGAGTGCCCCAGCTATGTTTTTAAATATGCACCTGCACAGGATCTGGTGTAAATCTTGTGATTTCTGTCAGTTTTCCAGCAGTCAAATTTAATTTTTTCCACAAACTTCGATTTTGGGACCCCATGTCTGAAGTTACTGCTCTAATTGTTATGTTTATTTCGTGGCATTTGTTTATAATTGAAACTATAATACTATATCATTCGTCAGCACTTGAGTTAGGCATAGTTAACATAAAGGCTAATCCATGTGTTGCTAGCTGGGTCGATAAATCCTTGCCATCAGAGGTGCCAATTGTAGGTCTACCGACTACCATTGACAAAGAATATCATACTATAATCCACTTTTGATGGCCATTTCGTCAAATATTAAAACTGCGTGCCTTTCTTCAGATTTAAGATTTTCCATCTGAAAAAAAAGTTGACAATGTAGTATGTACATAATAATTATTAAAGAAAGTTAAAATAATTATATTTGTAACTAAGACCCACTGATTAATGATTTTCTACCAATGAACTAATAAAATATCATAACTTGCCAATACCAAAATAATACTGACTCTTAAACTGCTCCTGGAAACGCAGAGGGTCCGGAATGGCGGCGTCCGGAGCGCGCTTTTCTACTGGTTAAAATGTTGAAAGAACCATCCTGGTGTAACACCCGGAAGCATTTTATTTCTTCACTTAAACGGCGCGATGTCGAGATTTCGGGAAAGTTGCATTTGAAGCGCTCTATTTTTCTGATTACCAGACTGAAAGAATCATTCTGATCCGACGTCAGCAACCACACCGTTTTCGACGGGTTTTAAAGGTGCTATGTAGGGCGTGGGGTCTTCGGCCTTGGCCAACCACCGGGAGCGTGGCGGCCCTGCCGCAGAGAGTGACGCGGTCGTAGCGGGTGTACTCGGACCTTGAAATGAGGTAGTATACAAAATTTTGAAACTTTTTTTATAAATGAAACTGCTTAAAATAGAGGACTCCTATTTTTTCGTTTTGCTTAAATCATAACCGTTTTCATGAAATAAATTAAAAACTATTTCGCGGGCGAATAACTACGTCATTAGTTTCCGATCATAGAGGGAGTAAGAGCGAAAAGGAAAGAATTACTAATAAAATTAGTGAGAGTGAGAAATGGAAAGGCATAGGTCGTCACTTAATTCATATGCCGGCCACGAATGACGTATTTTAAACTAGTACAGTTCTCTCATAAAAAAAATAAACAAATTTCAATTCAATTTTTTTTTGCATTTTCAGTAAGTATAATTTCATCATAATAGCGCTAAACCATACAGTTTTCAATGAAGTTTATGATTATTGTATTTTCCTAATACTTTATTTTTTAGTATACTACCTCATTTTGCTAACTTTGTTACACTTGTTCTCTCGTTCTTTTTTTCTAGTGAGACACCTCCAGTCTGCAAAGACCTGAAACAATACTATATTGTGTTATCTGCAATTACATATTAGGAAATTATTATTATTAATGCAAGTTGGTACTTACATGTCACCACTGTTTCATGGCCCTCCAGTATAGTTTATTTTAGCCGCCAATGTTTTCCAAGCCTTTTCAAGTTTTTCAGGATGTTTCTTTTGAATTGAATGTATTTTCACGAAAATCAGGATTGCACTCCAATTCGTTAAGGTATAGAATATATTGTTCGCGTATAGTTTTTTTATCTGGGTTGTCCATTTTTACACAGGAGACGAAGAAGACGCTGATGCTAATTTTAAAATTATTCGATTCATGGAGTTTAATTAATTGTCAACAAATGGAGAGCAATAATTATTAACAAGAATCCGTAAAACTTAATTTCCATAAAAATAATCACAGCGAGTGTTTCTTCTCTGTATTAGTTAGTTTTTGGTTTATTTCTCCTTCTACCAGTTTTGTTGTTTTCAATGTATTTCTTGTACATTCTCTATAAATGTTTCCAACGGTTTTCGCAGTTTGCTGCAGTTTTGTGACGGATTTCTTTACCAGTTTCCTCAAACATTTGCTTTAGGTTTTAGTGTCTTAAACAACCCACTTTTTCCT
The DNA here is from genome assembly GCA_963583935.1 of Diaperis boleti. Lineage (NCBI taxonomy): Eukaryota > Metazoa > Arthropoda > Insecta > Coleoptera > Tenebrionidae > Diaperis > Diaperis boleti. Next base: position 16,280,717 of record OY757242.1, read on the forward strand.
GTATAAGAAAGTTAAAAAGAACAGAGTACAGTAGTGTTGTGATTCCACTGAAATGCTTCCGCTTGATTTTGGTCCTTTACTTGTCCGGAAGTAGAAGTAAAATTCAAAAACTCCGACATATCTAATAAAACAAATAATATAGTTACCTTGTTGATCGGACATCATTTTTAACCTTAAATTTACCTAAATTGTCATCATTCGATAAGTGCTCAATGCGTTCGCACTCCTCGGTATTAGCTCCTCGTAAACACAGTTACAGTCTTACTCGTCTTGCAAAATGTGGAGGAGCACCATTTTGCTGGAAAGTAAGCAAGTTTTCATCAAGCCGCTCATCGTGCTCAAGCATTTCTATAATTTTAGTCAATATGGTTTTTTAATAGCTCGTGGTAGTTTCCGTCAGATTTTCTTGCAGGAAAAAAGGCCCTATAATCAGATATCCAAAAATACCCGCACACACGTTTAATTTTTGGGGATTTTGTGAGTGATGCTCTCTCAACCAGTAGTGTTGATATTTTCGTTTAAGTGCAGTCATCACTAAATGCGGATTGTCTCATAAAAGAGTCACAATTATTGTAAAGTAAAATCACTATAGCTCAATAAATATAGCCTCCCTAAATGTGAGTAGCTAATCCCTTAAGGGTAAAGCAGTAATCGAATAGCTGCTTTAAGGCCTCATAGGGACGCTCAAGGTGACGTCACAAATCTATACTTTAACAATATGGTAATTTTTCGGGAAGTATATTTCTGAGTTAGTTGGGCAATATACTACTTATTATACAATATCAGTAGGTTCCCAAAGGTAATCGGCGTCATCAATGGGACGCATTTTAGGTTCAGTTTCCATTTGTTTAATAGATTTTGCATTAAAAGCATATTTCAATCCCACACAAAGAATCGCTTGTAAGATCTAGAATAAAGTAATATTGTCTACGCGTTGTAAGTTCTATATTTTCCTTAGCTACACTTGGGGAGCATCCTTTCAAAACAGCTTTTGTCCGTTTTACACAATTTAATGATCAGGAGAACCTAAAAATTGTGTTATGTATACCGCATTTGGTAATTTTTATTGCGTTCACATAAATCTTTTAAACCACTTTAATATACTAAGTGAAATCGTGACCTTCAGTAAACGCAGTAATTCGCGGAATTATGGTGGATAAAGCACTTTTGAAAAATTGAATTGGGTAGAAGCGAAATTCTATAAAAAGAAAAGAACAAGAAGAAGATGATTATTGAGATATTAAAAACATAAGCATAGAAAGGTAATAAACATAACATGTTAAATACACAATCATCTTCATTACAATCACCTTCTTCATTTTTTAGAGTTTTCTTGAACATTGGCTTGATTTTGCAGTTCAGGAATGGTCTTCTATCGCACAGATTTACTAAAGTTTTCTATATTTTTTTCCTTTTTTACTCCGTGCTTTAGTTCTAAATTTGGCAGTGCACTATCGTTTTAAGTATATTTTCCAATTTTTTACCGACTTCAAAAAAGGAGGAGGTTCTATGTTCGGCTGTATGTATGTTTTTTTTTTCCTTTTATGTATGTTCACCGATATCTCCGTTAATTGTGGACCGGTTTTGAAAATTCTTCTTTTATTTGAAAGGGTATACTCCAGAGGTGGTCCCATTGTCACCAAGTCCGGATCTGATAAAGGGCTCCCATGGAAATCGAGAAAAATTGTCAAATTTTTCCTTTCATGTATGTTCAGCGATTTCTTTGTCAATTGTGGATCGATTTCAAAAATGCTTCTTTTATTTGAAAGGGTATACTCCGAAGGTAGTCCCATTGACAGCAAGTCCGGATCTGATGAGGGGATCCCATGGAAATCGAGGGAAATTCTCAAATTGTTCCTTTTATGTATGTTCACCGATTTCTTCGTCAATTGTGGATCGATTTCGAAAATTCTTCTTTTATTTGAAAGGGTATACTCCGGAGGTAGTCCCATTGTCAGCAAGTCCGGACCTGATGAGATGATCGCATGGGAATCGGGCGAAATCCTCACATTTTATAATTATTATGAACTCTCTCGAATGTAGTCGTTCAATAATTATGCAGGTCTTTGCGTCTGGGAGTCATCATTGCCTTAGATTTTTTAGGTAGTAATATTATTTCATCATTGTTTCATTATTTCTGGTTTTAATTTTTTATAGTTTGCGTCTTTCATCTTCATTTTCAACCAGCCGTCGTTTCCTCATTCGAGCAGCGTCCTTACTAGATCTACCCATCACTTAAAATTGTAAAATAATTAGCTTTTTAAAAAAAAGAAACCGACTTCAAAAAGCGAGAAATAACTCAGTACATGTATTATTACATGTGCTACCTACTGATCTGGTTGAAGTCGGTGCCAAGCCAAAAAAATAGGTAGTAGATAGGTAGGCTGTCCGCTCCCGTCACATCGCAAGTCCCACCGCGCGCGCGCCGGAATGCGTGAGCGTGGGTGGGGGGCTCGCTCTGAGCAAAACATCCCAAACGGGCAGACACGTGCGGGGCAGACGTCGTTGACGGCCTGATATTGAATTTTTGATGCGCTATAACGTTGTTGATATATTTGTATAATGACAATAGGTTACAAATTTGTTAACCTCTTTGGCTTGGCACCGATTTCAAACAGATCAGTAGGTAGCACATGTAATAATACATGTACTGAGTTATTTCTCGCTTTTTGAAGTCGGTTTCTTTTTTTTAAAAAGCTAATTACTTCCCTGGTAGTTATACTTTGATATGTTCCTAAGTTTATAACTACAAAAAATTTAATAATACGAAATTGTTAATTAAATTATATATAATAATAAGTTTTTATAATAACTAATGAAACACTCCCCACCACACATAGAAAGGAAGTGTTCCTATAGCTTTCGTCTCGCTATGGTACACTATGGCTCCGGTGTCGACATCAGCGCTGGCGGCCTTGCGACAGATATTAAATGCAAGTCGGATGTCCTGGCCAGCCCTTCAAAGAAAGGTCCTTTTAGGTTTATTGCGCTTTTACGAAATGGTTAGATTTTCCATCGGTCGGGAATCCCAGCATTTTCGGCCACCGGAACACTTGCCATTGTTCAGGGTGGTATAAGTGGTGGGAGTATAATGGTGTGACGGTGCGCATGCTGTATATATCTTTTTAGACAGCTTGTCCACTAACTTTTCAAGAGTTCTGTCAGTCACTGTATTAAATATATATTTATTTTTTGATAAGGATTTTTTATGAATATCATTAAATACACTTTCAAGAATTTCAGTTGCCACAATCAACTGTTTATTGGGATATAAAAGGGAACCTCTAGATATATGTTGGATCCAAACAGGCATGTTGTCCGTAGCTTCAATTTAAACTTTCGATATGGACAGTTTCTCTAAAATCAAAAAGTTCAAATTCAGTCATTAGATTGTGGCATTCTGATGGGACATTTTCGTAAGTGATTTCAACGGATTCATTAATATCAGGTTCGAATATCGAAGTTCTTCAAAGGAGCGAAATTCGGCAAGCTCCTCAGGTTGCACTTTTTCATCGGAAATGTTGCAAGGAATATTCTTGCAAAGATCTTGAGTGATACAAGCTGCACTTTATTCAGATAAAGGCTGTAACAGACGGTACTTTCTTCTGTGTTTTTATTGAAAGTGAACACTGATGCAGCATGTTTACCCAATATATGCCTGTATTTCATGTCAAGTGGAGAAGGATGTTCATTCGCTCCGCTCATACCTCGAATGTATGAAAAAATTTCTCGAGAACAGCCTGATTAAGCCGATAAGTTATTCTAACTTATAATTCTCTTGTAAGTATTTGTACATACTAACTAACGAAGCGTTGGTGAGTAAAATTCCCTTTTGAAACTTTTCCAACTCGCATCTATGACGTAAATATGTTCATACGATTTATCTCTTCCGTCTTCGAGAAGATGTCGAAACTTGTTAGTTCTCTAGTTTGCATAATAATGTGTGACCACTAAAAAAGTTATCAACATATACACAATAACTTATCGGGTCTTCTACCACAGACAACACTTTTAAAACTACTTTAGTTCCAAGGGGAACCTTTGATTCTTCCGATTTGTCTTTTCCACAGTATAGTGAAACATTGAAACAGTAACCGTCATGGGGTATCAAAAATGACTGTGTGTAAGTAGTTAAGTAGTGCCGCTTCTGGCCCACTTTGACCTCAATTGACCTTTGGCCTTGAGAATATAGTGCCGCTTCTGCCCCAGTTTGATGACCCAGTCGTCAGAGGACAAGTCTGGACTTGAGTGGAGTTTAGCCTTGAGATTATAATGCCGATCCTGGCCCAGTTCGATGACCCAGTCTTGACCTGAAGTAACCTTTGGGTTGATCGAGACTTGAGCCCAGCTCCCCCCACCCCGCGTCCACCATCGTCTAGCTCCCCCCCCCATCCGACCGAGTATGCGCGCACATCGTTTTATCTTCCTTCACTCCTATACTTTCTTATCTACAAGCTCATTTATAAATATGCAAGATTCTTTTATTTACAAAAGTTTGTTAGTTTGAAAACATTAGAAATCAATAAAAAAAATTAAAATTATTTTTTTTAGTAAGTGCAACACAGTGAGATGAAGAAGATGAAGAAGTCGTGGAATTGGAAGCTTTCAAAACCGTGTTACCCCATCGATTCACTGCAAAATTCACTTCTCGAGTAATAGAAGATATATTATCTAATTAGTGAAGGTGCAGTAGGTCAAACGATCAACATAAAGCTTACTGAAGAATGAAGTCTACGAGAAAGAAGGCTTTTAAAGTAGAATTATTATATAAAGAAAAATTTGAAAAGTATCTTAAAGATCTAGATATATTAAAACAAGATATAAACATGTATCAAATACAAAATGGAATTAAAAATATAAAAATATAATGTAGAACGTTGCTTTATAATAAATATATTATATTTAAAAATGTTGTATTATTTCATTATTTGAATGAGCATACCTTTAATTTTTATATATAAAAAAAATACTAATACTAATAGAGAATATTAAAAGTGGGGATAGATTATATTTAAACTTTAACACATTTCACGAATTGTTTCATATTTAATATTATTTTCAGTGGTGATAGTACAACAGAAAAAAATGTGGCAAATGTATAGCATGGATAAGTGGCGAAAAGCAACAGATGTCAATTCAGCTGTTCAGGCATCAATTTCATGATTGTTTCGAAGTAACAGTATGTCATGCATCAGTTTATGATTTCAACAAGAATTAGCAACTAAGTATTCTAATGGAATGAATGATTGTGAGGACTTTTTGGCACAGTAGACTGATCTAAAAGGATTATGTGCTTCTCTCTTTGAACATAAATTACATTTATTCATTGAAGACTTGAAACAATTTTTACCGTACAATCTGGAACAACAGTACGTTGGAGCAGCAGAAAACAATTAAGAATAATTAATTAATTTAATATTTTCTTTTGTATAATATAATAAAAAATTGTTTTATTGTAGCAGTAATGAAACCAAAACGTGTTAACTTATTGGGTTAGTGATAGAGTACGGTTTGAAAAAAGAATTTGTGAAGTAGAACATTCTGAAGCCAATATTAGAAAAAAAAACAAGAAAGTAATAAATACTTATGTTGTTTAACTCGGGAATAATATGTATTAATATAAGTAAATTAAACAATAAATGTAAATTTGAATTGTGTTTTATTCTCAAATTATACTTATAAAATAAAAATAAACGATAATATCTACAATTAAAATTAATAAAAAATAAACAATAATAATTATGTAAAATTACAACTAACAAAAAATACAAAATTAAAAAGAAAATGAAATTTTGAGACAAAAGTTATTAGACATGCAAAAAAAAACTTACAATTTCTTCATCTCATCTTTTAAATTTAGAGAAATGTTCTTTAAGCTAACACATTCTGTTTCTAAACTTTTAATACGTGTTGTAAATCTTGATTGCGTGTCTATTAACTCTTGTTTAAGCCTGACTATTTCTTCCTTATTTTTAATGTACAGTAATGTAGTTTTTTTTAAACAGTCTCTGAATATGTTCTTAACTTCACCACCACCCTCACCATCCTCATCAGCTTCATTTTCACTTATGTCACTCCTAACACTAAATTGACTAAATGGGAAGTCAATGTTTTCTTGAAGTGTGGATAGGTCCTTCCTTACCATAGGAGGCATAGAGCATTCCGGAACATCAATTTTTTTCAATTTTCTTTCAGGCTCGGCAGGCTCGCACTCGTCAATCGGTCGTAAAGGTGGTGGTGGTGGTGGGGGTGTTTGAGCAAGGGACTCGATTGCATTGAAGATATCGAATGAAAATTCTTCTTCCTCCTCAATGTCGAAAGGAATACTGTTTATGATTGTTGGTGGCTGTGAAAAAAAAATATAAAAAATAATAATAATCAAATTTAACTAAAAAAGAAAAAAAATAATACTTACTTGGATCACCACATCTTCTAATATATGCACCAACATCCGTCTCCTTCTTTAAACTTAGACTAATTTTTCTTTTCATCTTGGTGGCACAGAAAACAAAGACCAAATGAAGCGCTTCAAACCTATTAAAGTTTATATAGGAAAAAAATTAGCAACGCATGCAAAATTCATCAGTTCACATGGTAAATAAGGTGAATACACTTCCAAAGGAAGTGTCATTTATCTTAGGTGAACATACTTTACAGGAAATACTGAGGTGGCAAGATGTTAGGGTCAATATATCGCACAGGAAATGCATTTTTGCAGAACTCCAAGGTGAACGCACTTCAAAGGAAGTCTCATATTACAAAAAATGTAATTTGACACCAAAAATGAAATTTGACACCACAAAATATAGAGTCAGCAAAAACTGAAACCTGACACTATAAAATGCTGATCCAGCAGAGAATGAAATTTGACACCAAAAATGGTCGAGTCAGCGAAAAAATGAAATTTGACACCAAAAATTGCTGAATCAGCAAAAAAAATGAAATTTGACACCAAAAATTGTTGATTCAGCTAAAAAATAAAATTTGATACCGGAGTCAAAATCACAGTGTCATGTTGCGGTGTCAAATTACGGTGTCAGGTTACGAAAGGAGTAACGATACAATGTTGACGCAAGGGCACGGAAACATGCATTGATAGGTAAGGAGTATGATGGTAAAAAAATATATTTTTTTAACGTAACGTAGAAAAGGGCAAAAGTTTCCTGTGACTAAAGGAGTGGGGATAGAAAAAAAAAGTGTGCCAAAAGGTGCAGAAGGACTGAACGCACAAGCGTATATGGTAAACTTGACTTCCTGTTGAAAAGCCTGACGTCCACGAATTTTTAAAGTTTTTTCAAGGTCGTTTACATAAGACCTTATTTGAGCCGATTTAAAGGTCTATTAAAATAGAACCGAATAAGCGCAACATGTGGGACTTTCGCTCAAAATTTCGCCCCCTACTAAAAAAAAGAGAAAAAACGAAAAAAAAAACAGGAAAACATGTCCCACATGTTGCGTATATGCGGTTCTACTTCCATAGATGCGCCGCCCCACTACTAAAACATCGGACGTCTTGGCTTCTTAAATACTTTACTTTCCACTTTGCAGTATCACCAGAGCTTTGCTACAAAGTCAACATGTTCATGTACAACGGAACGTTCCTTCTGTTCTCCGCTTTAACGCAGAATATGCTGTTCGTCAATAGTCCTCTCAACGTCACGCAAGTGTTAGTTTCATTTCAATGTGATCCCACAAAATATGATTGGTCACCCATGGAGAGATACAATAACCAACTACAGGATCAGCAGATATTATATACAACGTTGGCGGCCAAATGGAACTATCATACAAGCTTAGATTTCTGTTTGGAGATTACGCTTACTGGGAAACACATTGCCGAATATTCAAAAAATGGTTTGACTGATTACGACAAACTAAAAAGATGTATGAGAAATCCGATGGTCTGGATGTGTACGCTCTTTGTTGTATTTTACCTACTTATCATTGCACAATGTTTGTATTGGTGTTGTTAAGTTGTTATTTTAAATAAAATACTTATGTAAATTACTTGTATCTTTTTCTTAACTCTTACTATATGGGAAAGGTGATCAGATGGAAAAAAAAACAGAAAAAAAGCATAATATTAACACTTTATTTAACAAAAGGTGGGTCAGTCCCAATTGGATTCAAAATTTAAATTTAATTGTTTTAAATACGTCAGGTCCTCCCACTGGGGACGTTTCTGCTGTTGGTAATGTTGCTCTTCCTGCTGCTGTTGCTTTTGCTGTTCCTTTTGTTGTTGCTGTTCCAGCTGCTCCTGGCGGAGTTTATGCTCCGCCCAGTGGCAGCGGAATATATTATTAGACAGGCGGTGCGCCAACATAATATGGTATCGATTGTAGGGGCAGACCCTAACGTCCTCTAAAAAAAAGATTAGAAAACCAAAACATTAAATTTTTATGTCACCAACCTTCCATAGGATCGTGATAAAAAGGCACGTTATCACCATCGATTTGTTTACTCATTTTCATTAGCTTTAATCAAAAATTAACTGATTTATTTTAAGGGGGTACTGCAGCTATGATTTTGCAACGTGTTGTGTGGGACAGGATTCTGACCTTATTTTTGATCCAAATAAAAAAAATAAAAAAAGGACTCGTTGAGAAAGGTTGAAAGACGGTACCTACGAAGTCCTTTTTTTCGAAAAGTCCATAGGGACTTTGCTAAAGACGCTCAAACATATGTTATTTTTGCATCAAAGTTTTGATTGTACCAAAAAGAAAAAATCAAAAAAGGACTTCGTAAGTACCGACGTTGAACATTCTTCTTTTCATAAAACAAAAGATTTTTGAAATCTATCAAAGGGTTGTCGAGTAATCTTGGCTCAAGTGAACCCATGTTTTGGAACAATTTAATATAGGCAACCGAGAAGTAATTCAGAGATGACGTAGGGCAGTCGATATATTGAATATCGCGGAACAGGAAACGCTGTTTTGTATTCGACTTCTCGATACTGTTTTTAAAACAACCAAGCTCCACTTGTAAACAAAGAGCTGATATTTTTTCTGCTCGACTATTGTGTTCAATTTGTACGTATAATTCCATAGGAAAGAGAAACATATTTTTTTTCTGTATAGCATCTACGGTCACGGCATATTACGTAAGCATTAATTATAATGTAGTACATATGTATACAGGGTGTCCCAACTAAAATTTGTACCCCCCCAACAGTTCCAATTTCGAAAGACTCAGAAGAAAACGCTCGAACCGGTCAATTTTGTTATCAAGGGGGACCAAATTGTACCAAACTTTCAAGTCTTGTATCTCACCCCTTTAGCCAGGGGACCACCCCCTTATTTAGATAGCATGGGGGGGGGGGTCGTGTGATACATCATTTTAAAGCTTATTCAATTCTCTATCCAGATTTACTTTTATCGATTCGTTTCTACAAAAAAAAGCATGAATTAGTTTTTTTCCAAATCTACATAAAACACTCAACTAAAATTTCTACCCCCCAACAATTTCAATTTCGAAAGACTCGAAACGCTCGAACAGGTTTAGTTATCAAGGGGAACCAAATTTTCAAGTCTTGGATCTCACCCCCCCAGGGTAGCCAGGGTAGCCACCCCCTTAAAAAAAAATTATGGGGGTCATGTGATACATCATTTTAAAGCTTATTCAATTCTCTATCAAGACCTACTATTATCAATTTGTTTCGACAAAAAAAGCATGAATTTGATGTAGATTTGGAAAATAACAAATTCATACTCTTTTTTGTAGAAACCAATCGATAAAAGTAGGTCTGGATAGAGAATTGAATAAGCTTTAAAATTATATATCACACGACCCCCCATGCCTTTTAATTTTTTTAAGGGGGTGCCTCCCCTGGCTAAAGGGGTGAGATACAAGACTTGAAAGTTTGGTACAATTTGGTCCCCCTTGATAACAAAATTGACCTGCTTGAGCGTTTTCTTGTGAGTCTTTCGAAATTGGAATTGTTAGGGGGTACAAATTTTAGTTGGGACACCCGGTATATAATATGTAGGTGTCACTAATTTAAAATTGTTAACGTAGGATTTTTATTGTAAAACATTGCGGTACAAGTACTTGTTTTTAATGTGTTAAATGTGATATTATGTGCAACACTATTATGTTAGAAATGTAAATACACAATAATTTGATACATTAAAACATTATTTTGTTTAATCACGCTCTATTTAATTTATCTGTTTTATCCTTTGGTCCAGCACAAACTAATTTCAAACATATTTATATTTCGGCAAATCCACAATCTGAGGACTCAAATAATAATCCAATCCGTAAATGAAGATAATGAGCTCCGAACTAAATTATTCACGGCAGATCTTATTCTGAGAAGTAATCGAGCCGAGCGCTGGACGTAGCTCGACACTCAAGCAGTAGTAGATATCAAACACAGTATCAACAATAAAATTTTCCGCACGTAGGTATCTTATGTCTTATTCCGAACTTTGCGGTACTCACCAACACAGATTTCCAAGATGCGTGCAGTGCCCCCTTAAAGAGAAAACTCTTTATATTAGATTCACCTACCACTTTTTACTCCCACTTTTACAATCCCCTCCTTTCTATACAATAAAACTGCTGACGTTACACATTTTCGGAGAAAAACCGCCCACTTTCTTCAATCCCCTCCTTTCTTTATAATAAAACTGTGGATGTTACATATTTTCTCAGCAAAACCGCCCACTTTTTACTACCTCTTTTTACAACCACTTTTTATAATCCCCTCTTTTCTTTGTAAAAAAAAATAAAACATTGACGCTACATATTGTCTGATACTTTATGTATAAATAAAGAAAATTTCATATTAGATGTATTGTGCATCAATTTTTGTACATCGCAAGATCGCAAGATTAAGTGTGGAAACCATGGAGACTGTGACAGAGTTAGCAAGTTAGTGTTGAAGAAGTAAATTCGATTTCGTTGCATGTCAATTACATAATTCGACTACTGCGAAAAGCAATTAAAAACAAAATTCACAAACAAAATGTTTTGGAAAATATTTTTCTTTAGAAGCAAATCTCTCTTATTTACAGCATTATCGTCTAAAACTCAAAAAAATGAAAAGCAATATGATAGTCAAAGCTGGGCAAGGGATGTCTGAAATGTTCAAAAGCAAAAAAAATGGATATGTGTCTTGGGAAGAAGTTAATTCATGTTTTATTGGAAGAATTCGTACTGGAATTATTTCCAATTATGATATTAAGGATCCTATAATTTTCTAAACAGAGCCTTTCGATGCTTTTCTCTTAGAATTAAGAAAGAATTGAAAAAATCAATGTTAAAAATAAACGTAAATTTTACTGCTAATTTTATAAAGCCTCATAGTGGAGATATAGATTTAAAAACATTTTCCACGAAAAGTAATCCTATTGATTCATCAACCGATATAAGAAAATGTTACAGAGAAATTAACTAATGAGTTAGAAGAGTTTGCCGAAAAAGATTCTGGATGGGCTTTGTATGAAATTTTAGGATTAAAAGTCAATATTATATGAATATATATATAAAAATGATCCAATTAAATTTGGATATTCCACTTATATTTCAGTTCCAAAGTTTATAAAAAATAAACATGCAGTAATTAATGTTAATAATAATGATAAATATTGTTTTCTTTGGGCAGTTGTTTCATCCCTATATCCCACAAACAAACACTCTGAAAGAAAATCGTCTTATCCGCACTTTAGTCAAGTATTAAAATATGACAATATTGATTTTCCAATTACATTAAAAGATATAAAAAAAATTGAAAAACTTAACTTGACAATAAATTTGTATACAATAGGACAAAAGAAAAAAAATTTGCCTTGCTCTCTCAGTGCCAATTGCACCAACACTAGCAAAACAATTATTAATTTACTAATGTTACCAATCATTTTACCTGGATAAAAAATCTTTCGGCTCTTTTAAGTAAACAGCTTTCAACACATAAGCATAAGGTACATCACCAGTGCAGTGGATGGATGGAACACTTTTAAATATAGGCGCTCATAGAATTAATGAACCAGCCTACGCTTCGATCTGCGCACGCTGTCTAGAATTGAAAGCAGCCATTTTTACGCTTTGTAGAGGAGGGAATTTCAAATTTTTACCTAATAAAATCAAACATTTTTAACTCAAAGTTTTATTGATGGTGAATCAAAATTAATTTATTTAGCTGTCTTCTTACATTAGGCCCTTGTAATGAAGAACTGTACCTTCTGGCTAAATTAAAATAACGAATTCTTGTGTACAATTGCACAACTTCTTTTACTAGAACGAAGCCATGATTCGGTTCCCTAATTCCATTTTCTAAAAAGTTATCCTCTTGAGCTGGAAACAGGCTATTAATCTTTTTATAAAATTGTTGCGACACCAATATGTTAAAATAATGATGAAAATCTGGTTCCTCTGGTACTACTTCATTTGTACCCAGGCAGCACAACAATATTCAGCCAATATTGGGCCATTATTGAGGATATATTGGCCCAAACTTGTTTTTCTACATTGGGCCATTATATAATGTGGACATTTCGCAATATTGGCCCTACAAAGTTTTCCAGTCATGGCCCAATGACGTATACCAATCATGGCCCAATGACGTATACCAACCATGGCCCAACAACGTAACCAACCATGGTCCAACAACGTTTACCAATCATGGTCCAACAACATGTAGAAGTCTTGGTCCAACAATGTATGCTACTGTTGATTCAATAACAGGTATCAATATTGGTACAGTAATAAATCGAATCTGATGTTAAACTGAATGAAAATGTAATGTGGTATATTCAGGCCATCATCGTAATACACCCTCTATATATTACTTTTATTATTATTCGTAATTCAAATTTACTACCAATTTAAAATATTTTGCAACAGACTAAAGTACCCGAAAATTGTTAGAAAGTAGCAAAAAGACTAAAAGGCTTCATAAGGGTAATATTATCTAAAACCAATCTTCACAACGATAAATTTCAGAGGAAACCTTTAAACTTAAAATGAAAGAACAAATAAAAATAAAATAGTAATTTATTGTAAACTTATTATAATTAATAAAATTTTTATAAATTATAAATATAATAGGTGTGTCGTATGCACTCTGATTGTATTGCTTACTGAGTGATTTCCAAGTCAGTCACCTTGAAGTTAGTCCTAACTGCTTCTAGAAAAAAAATAGAGTACAAGTTAATATAATTATGTATGTATTAATTATATACATACCTAGAACAGCTTTATATAAATTTAATGCCGAAAATTTCCCTTTTTGCTTTTTCGTGCAGAGAATTGCAGAGAATTGAAGATTTAGCTCTTGATTCAAAAGTTGTTTCATAATATTAAGAGAACATTTTTCTTGGCGGTAGGCCCTCCTCCATGAGAAAGTACGTCCACCTAAAGATTAAAAAGAAAAGAAAATAAAACAACTGTCCTTACGCCCAAAAATTAAATTATGTACTTACTAGATCGTTAAAGTCCTCATTACCATCTTTAATTTTATCCTCCAGGCCATTTAATTCTATCTGGCTTGTCGTTTTCACTTAGAAAATTTAATTTGACATTCATATCACTAATATCCTTCTTTATTTCAGATATATCATATTTTATTAGTGTCAACGCTTTTGTTATCTTTTTTAATTCTTAAACGTTTGTGGAATCTAAAAAAAAATTGAAACCACTCGAATTAAATAATACAAATTAGCTACCGTATTAATTTATTAGTTGTAGAAGGAGAACGAACTGTCCTGGTCGAGCGGTTTGCAAACAAACTAGTACCTAGGAAACACAGATTTTGCATGTCTTACTTGTATCAGAAACCAAAAATACTTACTATTTATTTTTGGAGTTAATCCATGAGTAGAGAAATCGTCATGATAAAAACTGCTGCACTGCAAGACTCACTCCTTTGAGAGTATCGATAGACACTACTATTTGTATCCAGATGAGGACCTAGGGAATGTATTTTTAAGGCATTATTTTTATGAAAAAACAAATCTGTATACTAACCACTTAATTTTCGAGTCTTGGCTTTACTACAAGACTCGCGGTGTTGTGATGATGAACGCTGTTACAAAACTTGTCTTTTCTTGAGAATTGTTCTCATTCTTCAGTATCACGATGATGATGTAAAAATAAGATTCGAACTGCACTGCATCTGCTGCAGATTTGTAAACAAATCAGGTAGCTAGGCATTACTTGGGTTCGTTCCTTACACTCGACCGTAACGGTTCATTGATAAATTAAAGGAATCACGTTGCCTTTTCGTTGTCATAAATACATAAATAAAAACAATTGGATTATTTTATAAAAGAAAAATAACAGAGATAAAAGTGGTCATTTGCTTTGAGCGACTGGAGAGATTCTGTAGTTTAGTTAGATAGATACACATGGGTATGTAATAGTAATTTTTTATATAAAAAGAAACACCCCTCTGAAGAATCTGCACAATGTTATGAAATTTAACAATCCAAAAAATGGGCGATTTTCTCAGTAGTGGTAAATCCCAAAAAATATTTTATCATAGAGGAAAAAACTTCCAAATGGCTAAAAAATTAAGTTTATTTATCAATATGATAAAAATAATATTTTCATGAATTTCTTCAAAAGATAAAGCATCGAGTACAGTAATGAAAGACTAAAAACTCAAAATTTTAATAAATTAAACACCCACAGCTACAGAAAAATGTTGGCATACAATATTGGATGAATCTCGTAAAAACAATATACTAAAAGCGACGAAAAAAAACATATTGGACCCATATTGTGTTACAATATTGTAAAAAAAGATATAGAGCCAATATAGACAAATTTCTTTAGTGGCTAAATGAAGTATTTTTATATTGGTACAATGTTGGTTTACGATGTTGTGAAAAACAATATTGTACCAATATTGGTGATACGTCGAAATAACAATGGAAATGAATCGATAACGGGCCAATATAAAAACAAGCTTTGGCCAATGTAATGTGCTACTTGGGTAATGTAAGGCTTTTCTAATGAAGTCTCCACCTTTGAACAAAAAGTGACAATACCTCTGTAGGGAACATACAGACCACCTGAAATATATAGTTGCTATTGATTAAAAACATATTAAGTTGTAATGATGTGAAATACCTCGATTTTTCATGCATAATAGTTTGTAACTGGCATCTTCTTTGATTCCAACAGTTGTGCCAGTCTCAGCTAAGCACTGAATACATTTAACTTTTTTGGGCAGAATCTTGATGACAGCCACTAAAATAAGTGAATACTACTCTATGCCAATAAAATTTGAAATGTCATAATCATGATGCTTTAGCACATGTTCTTCAGCAGGATGTAAACTGTATTTTCTTTACAATGAAATGTCAAAGAACTGTGTATCTTTTTGCACTTGTAATGGGTACAGTTAATACTGTTGTAGTATCCAGTAGTTTGCAATTGCCTCCCCGCCCCGGTATATTTGAATGCAGCAATATAATAACTTTTTAAATGTTCTCATGAACTGCAGGGCTGTTGGATTATTGTTCCAACCATTTCGAAAAAGATGAACAGAACATAAAAATATAAATAGCTTCCCTTAAAAATCAAATACATAATGTTTATAAATTACCACGTTATATATTTCCAAAATTAGCAAGAAAATAATTATTTGGGTCCGTAGCATGTGAAGTTGGCATTGTCAATTTCATAGTAAGTTGTATTGTGGTAATGTTGTTAAAATGTTAAATTCTTCAATTTTAGATATTCGACTTGCAATGTGAGCTTTTCTTGTTTTGTAGCAATGATATTGTCTGTAGAGAAATTGTTTCCTGTAACTCGTTTTTAGTTTTCCTTCATGTCAATTTTTTTTATAGCCTCGTTTATAGCTATCTAAGTAACAAGGAATGTAAGGACGTATTGGCATTGGGGCAGACATGTACACGCCAAGGCGAAGCCACCGCTTGTTTTCTGCCGAAAATGTAACTGCAGGAACAGACGATTGTATTGCGGAAAGACCAATTTCATCATCATCTTCTTTCCAATCCTTATCCGCTGGAAGTAAACAAATACTTTTAGCCACTATTGCCATTTAGTTCCACTTTTCTATTGTATCTTGCTTTCTTAGTTTTTCTGAGCATTAATGCGTATGTGCTCTTCGTGCTAAAGAAGTTTGCGTTCGCACTACCATGTCCGGGTTGTCACGGCCAGTTGCATTACACGAGCAGTTAGTTCTTCAATTGTAGGAACTGGAGTCGCGCACATCAACTGCTTCATATTATGTCCCCATAAAAAAAAATCGCATGGATTTAAATATGGCGATCGAGCACCATTTTTCCTCAAAGTTGTTGTGTAGCCAACCTGTGACATCCGTTGCACAATGTTGTGGGGCTGCGTCCTGTAAATACCATATATCACGTCATACAGCTAAGGGCACATTTTCTAAAAGCTCATTTAACACATGTTGAAGAAAGTCTAAATACGCTGCACCAGTCAAACGTGGGGGTAAAATATGAGGCCCAATTAAAGGATTCCTGCCCACACATTAATTGAAAATTTTTCCTGAAAATTGCGTTCCTGAATTGCATGAGGATTTTCATCAGTCGACACATGTGGACGTTAAACGCACCATCTCGTGTGAAGCCCGCTTTGTCACTCAAAAAATTTGAAGTTGGTATTCATAAATTTGGTGAATTTTCAATTCATGATTTAGGAACTGGTAAATTCAGCACTGGTGAATCATCTTCTGCATCTGAATCTCCTCCATAGTCAGAATCTGTTGCCTGTTCAGTTGTAATTTGTTGCAGCTCTTTTTGACTGAGGTCTTTGGGACTCATTTTACCTCTGTGAAAAATCAAGCTTGCATGTATAAAAATGCTTATAACATCTCAGCCGAAAATAATATCATGAACATATGAATACTGACCGATTATTGCTCATATTAAAGCGCGCCAGAATATTCATAAAACTTTCAGCTTGATTATTGGTTTGGTTTTTGAGTAGCTGTGGCGATTTCATAATCACATCGCAGCTCTTCAGTTCTATCATTCTGTGCATTCTAAATGATTTTTTCTAAACTCACTGAATTTCGCAAATCTTGTTTTAAGCTGGCAACGTTTCCAATAGAGCTATTACTTTTTTAGCAGCTTTGTTTAACTGATCTATCACGCTTTCGTTCAACAGATTTCTTCCCTTAAGTGACACACGTTTTGTATCACCTTTAATGCGGCGCAAATGTTTCCCATAATTTTTAAGGCAGTGATTGACACACTCAATTTTTTCAACCTAAGATCCATAGGACACCAATTGGTTAATTTTTGCAAAAACAGTAGAATTGTCATCACCAATGAATCTTTTGTAACAAAGATTGTGCATTGAAATGCTTTGTGAAAATGTGAACTAAGTTTATGCCACTTATTATCTTTTGATTGTAGTTTTGTTTTTCTTTGGATGTCTTCAGCTCCAATAAAACCAATTTCCTTTAGATTTGGATGAGAAACTGGTGGTTGACTTAGCAATATATTAAAGATCTCTACATCCATATGTGGCAACCCATAGGGTAGAGGCAGTTCAGGTAGAGGCATTTCATTAGTAACTTGGACTGATTCTACCTTAAATACAAAATATTTGTAATTGTCAGAATATAATGAAAATTCCTTTACAGAGTTTTCCACTTTCTTCTTAATAAACGAAATTAAACAACTGCCCATTTCAGAGGCGCCTCTTTTGGCAATACATTCGTGCCACGTGTAGCAGAAGCAGTTTTTAGTCGCCAATTGAAAGACCGTCAAATTAGAGGTAGATAATTGTTTGTAATATGCAAGCCCATCTTCACTTTTTGGGGCAGCCAAAATTTGTTCTAAATCGAACACGGCGGCACAAAAGTTTTTCTCTGCTTTGGCCCTATCTTGCATTTGGCTTGTCTAAATAATTTATTATTTTTAATGTGACTCGAAGTTTTTCAAATAGATTTTTCATTGTTATTTGAATTCTCAAATTTATGACAAAAATCATGAATCCTTCTTGGGCATCCAAAAGGAAATGTTAAACTCTGTACAAAAAACTTGGCGATAGATCGCTTCAGTTGAGATTTGGGTGGTGTACTTTTTAGCGCAATATTCTTTGTATTTTGTTATATTGAGTGAATCAGGCAGATATATTTTGTCTATGGCCTAGAACGAGTTGATGTGGCGGCTGGACAATGGGAAAGGTTCGAGGAAGTGCGGTGGACGCCTGGAGCTCCTACCTTGCTGGCGCCTTCTCGTTCCGGGGCGGGCGGTGCACTGGTCATTTCTACTTCCAGGGCTGCTTCCACGGAGGGTCGGCTCACATCTGACCTTTTCATGAGAGCGGTCCTTCTTTTATAGAGAAGTTGGAGGGGAGACGATGACGTCACAAAGTAGTAGGGAGAGAGTCTTATCACTGTGTCCTCTTTCCAACGAGGTGACGTTCGGCTCCGGGTTCCGGGGCGAGTTCGGCGCGCGCTTTTTCAATGGTTACAATGATGTCTTCACGGAACAACAAAAGGAATTTTATATCGGCTTGTAACTGGTTCGATGCGAAGGACGTGGTCGGCTGTGACAAGAGGCGGTGCCTCTAACCCCCCCCCCCCCCGGTCGTCGCGGCTCCGGGATAGTGTCATTCGCTGCGCGCTAATTTTCTAATTACGAGAGTTAAAGACTTATCCCGCTGCGATGCCGTAAAGTACCTTTTTCCCCGATGTTAATGGTTCGAATTTGGGCGCAACGAAACAGCGGCCGGCGTCTCGCGGGATGGACCGATCGTGACGGCGAACGTTGCGGGATGTGTGCTAATTCTCGAAAATTCAGTAACTTTGTTACATCATGTGTCCAAAATTTTTTTTGATGCACATTCTATGAGCTCTTTGGTGAATGCGCTGTCAAATTGCACTTCTATATATGAAGATAACTTTCATCTTTGGCAAAATATACGATGAAATCGCATACTGGTAAATTTAATAAAGCCATCCCCAACTGGATCTGCGCATAATATGTGGGTTTTGAGTGAAAAGTCCCTTGTTGAGATAGGATAGTTTCGGAATTACCTCCTCTGTAGAATCTAAAATATGTACACGCATTAATTTATTTTGTTTTTAATTTTCATATTACATACCAGAATAAGGACATTTAATTTCTAAAAGCCTTGTTGGTTTATTACTTTTAAAGTTTAGAGAGCAACACAGCCACGGAAATCGCTCGCAGATCAGGAATCCCATCTTTTTAACGTCCAGATGAAGGTTATTCCCTATAAACTTTTCAACTGGCTTTTGCTCATGGCCATGAACAATTATTGCCTTATTATTAACAAGGTTTGGATCAAAAAATCTTTTTAACATTTTTGGACAATTGTCGCCTTTAAAGGTATACACAGAGCTAATTGTTGTCCCTGAAAATTATAATCGTTGTTTTTTCTATAAATGTATTAATATTAAAAGTATATTATAACCTGTAATTCTGTTTTTCCTTATAAACTTCCACTTTGTGACACCCTGTTCAGCACAAATGTCTTCCAATAAGCCTTGCTTTTTCATGTTAGGTACGACTTTCTAGCAGCAATCACGGTTTAAATCGGCTTCAATATCAATATCTTTTAAAAATATTAAACTCTTTGTATGGCTCGAAATTTGTGTCATATACTCTGAAGGTGGTGGATCTGAAGCTGGGTGTTTTATTCTGTCTGCGTCCTTTCCTAGAGAAATAATTATAATGTATGTATCACTTGCAGTATTAATATTATTGAACTTACGGATGTAAATAAACAGCTGAATCTGGTATTTCTTCAGCGAGTCTAGCAAACAATTTCTCTCGATCCTGCTTTGCCAGAACAGTTTTATTTAGCTTGCCTTTTACTCCTTTCCTGTTGACCGATTGACCTCAAATTTGGTGCACGCCTTTAGTTTCATGAAAAAATTCAATATTGATCAGACGAAAATAAAATTGTGGGGCGTAGCGTAACCTGAGTAAATAATGTACATGATCTTTCTGCGATGTCGCACGATGATTTACTTTTACACACATTTTGCATAAGTTGTCTATTAATACATTCAAATACATATTATTTGATATTTTTAAGTAATTGTAACGTGATCGTAATGCAATGGCGCAATGGCTACTTGAACGTATCCTTGTTTCGTCAAAAATCAGCTGATTTCGGACCTGGAGAGTGGAAGGGAGAGCGTTGTGTTAAATCTCAATATGAACAGGAAAATATTCTTTTGGTGGGACATTCAAATTTAAAAATAAGGAGCAGAGGTTTCATTATTGATAAAAACGAAAAATGTACCTGTACCTAATAGAAATTTATGAAATAATAACGGAAAACAAACGTAAATGTGCTACTAAAACCAAATCTTTAAAAAAATTAATTCAAAATATTAAAAAAAAAAACTACAGTAATAAAGCCAAATCTTAACTAAATAACAAATTCATAAAATTAAAAAACATAAAGCAAACATTATCGCCGTACAAAAACCAAATCTTGACTAAATAATAAATTTAAAAAATTTAAAAAACTACATAAAAACAAACATAGTTTCTGTTGTTAAAACGAACCCTTAACCTAACAAATTCAAAAAGAAAATCAATAAAACGAAAAACAGGATTGTAGTACCTACTTAAAATTAAATTTTCATCTCAATAATAAATAGATAAGGAATGAAATATCCAGTGACATAACATAAAGCCTGACTATCAAAATTAGCAGTACATCCAGGCAATTTTCGAATTCAGATATCTGTAATTCTAGTAATTCATTATATTCAACGGTTATGCAAATTTATAAGAAGGCTTTAAAAATTCTTGTATGATTTCTAAAACACTAAATTACGCGCCACTAAATTATTCAGAAGTCATACAAATTAACACCCATACAAATTGATAACAATTTTGTTTAAAATTTCCAGCCCCATACTGCCTTACGCTAGCAAATACATTTTCTACCACAAACGATTAAAAAGAAAAGACGGTTAGGACAACGATAAAAAGAGGCCAACACGAACGATGGCAGCGCGGCGCGAGAAGCAGGGTGAACTAGAGTTGAAGCGGCGGGAAAATTTAAACATCCTGTTCGTATGGGCCTTAAATTATATAACATGTGCCCATCATCTTCCTCACAATTTCTATTGTAGCTTTTATGGAATATTAAATTGTTTTAGACACTAGATTTCAATGCAATTGCGATTTGATCGCAGTTGGTTTTAAAAGTGTCGGTAATGTCACTGCCTTTATACCGTAGTTCATACCAGCGCTCACCGCAGCGCTGCAACTCACGTGTTTCCTTTTTTGCTATCCGTTCTAACCGTCTTTTCTTATTAATCGTTTGTGTTTTCTACTCAGTGCTGGTTTCTTCGGGTTCTTAGGAAGTTGAATTGGTGAGCCCACAACCCTCCTCACAATCCCATCCCGGCATTTATGATCTATATCCAAAGGTGGAATAAGATGCCGAAAAAGTAAAGCTATAATTGTTAACTATTATTACTTTACTTTTGTTTTTATTTTAGATTAATTTTTGCTATTAGTTTTAAGAGGGTTGGGTAAGCAGGCTAACGGGCTTAAAATTTAGAGATGATTACATTATTCGATCTGGCGTTTCGCCAGTAACGGAGCGACCTCACTCTTCCGTTAACTTAGCTAAGTTAGCTCTATTTTTTTTCTTCTAATAAACAAAAAAAAATCCACTGTAACTTGGTGAACTACGCCAAATATTTGAAACCACTTTTTCGATGCCCCTTTTATTACATTACCTTTTTGTTTTCTTATTATGTCTAGAAATCGGCCGCTATGTAAGTATTTCGTATCATTTCGTTTTGTAAAAACCAGTGTATTCAGTTGGTAGCAGTTGGTAGTAACGTTTCCTGAGGCGGGCGGGTTCGAGGATTTAAAGAAATATTCTGGTGCACACCGTAGTTACAAACTTTTATTAAAAAACTAACTTTTCACTTTGTACAAACTTTCGCAATAACACGCGCTGACCACTTGTTCACGATGCTACCAATCGACTGACTTGCTCCGTCGTTTGATCCCTTCTTATACCCCTCCTGACGTTCTCGATTCCTTCTATTCCGGGAATCATTAGATCATGCTTTCGGCGCAATCAATTATTCCCGAAGAATGAGATCATTCTCTTGTACGAGCGTGGTATAGTATGAGATCACCGCGACAGAATTTTCTAGGCTCATGAGAGCATCCTATGTGAACAATTATTCCCAGACGTTCTCATGTGGACTGTTCCAGATTAATTACGTTGTCATACGTGGTGACATCATCATGACATCATTCGCTTCCGGTGCCGTCGCGCCGTCGTCTCAATATCGAGTTTCGACAAATCAGAGCAAAGAAAGCCCAATACTTGGATTTTTCAATTGTTTCAATACCAACAGACTCAGTCATTGATGATCACTCTGTATACTTTTATGTTACAAACTACAATAAATATATTTTTCATTTTGTTTTTTGGTGAGCTTTACTCAGATTGGTTTGTAGCAAATACAACAATTTTTTCTTGTTTTTTTTTTGAGATCTACAGGCGTAGCATTTGTCTGTGATCTCAAGACGACCAGTCAAATCCCTATTTTGGACGATTTCATCCTGAGAGTCAAATCGTACAATAGGTGCTCCTAACATGCATTCTATGCCTTACCTAGTGCCGAAATGTTGACAAGACCTCGGACATCTTGATGAATTTTTAATCAGTGGCATTGTCAGTTGCTTTGACAGCTCTGTCAATTTGGGCTGTCGATCATGTTTTTTAGCTGCCTGTGGATTGTTTTCGTGGTAAATGATACAAGCTGCTAAAGCTGCTACGTCAATTATATTGGCAAACATGGCAACATGCCACCTATCAGGTTTTCTCTTCACAGAACAATGTGACAGCATTTTGTCCATATTATCTATACTCCTCCTTTTCATGAATTGTAATAATGAACTATTTCAGGTTTGTTTTTTGCACTATTAACGGTTGTATCATAATGCAAAGTAGACAATAAAACGACGGCTTTGTTGCGTTTAGGGACGTACGATTCCATGGTCACTTTGTCATCGCTAAACCCAAATATGTAATGAAGATGCTTCTTCTCTTGCCTTATCAGCCAACATTTGGGGAGGAATGTATGGTTTATTTTTCTTCAGTGTGCCTACAAGTGAAAGATTCCACTATAGAGGTAACTTTGCTAAAGAAGCGTGGTAAAAAAATTGTTCATTACAACGTTCCGGCCAGAATTCTTGTATTGATAGCAAAGATCTTTCACCACTCTTTCTCCTTGATTTTGGCCCTCAGTTGATTTTCATTTCATTTTCACGTTCATTTCAGCCTGCATTTCTTGCATTATTGTGAACATCATCAACATCCGACTCTCCTCTAGAGTTTGAATAAGAGGCTACTGGAAGCACCCATTCTTCATCACATGCATCGTTTTCAAACGGTTCGTTATCTGCATCGCTATCTAAATCACAGTTGTTCAAGATACGAAACTTGCGCTTCATAACTCATCCTTACAAAAAAATCACAAATAAATATTTTATACAGTGCGAGACTAAAATGTGAAATAAATTCATCGAAATTGAAATATTTTTTTCTTCGCAGAACCATGGCCGGACACGTCATTTTAGACATTACAAAAATAAATTGATTTATGACACTTAATTATTGAGCCCAAAGTGACCTTTGTACTAGGTGGTTGTTGTTTATTCAGACAGTATATACAAGCAAAACTTACTGTTTAACACGTTCGCGGACATCCGTTTTTTTTGGCGAGCACAGAGAGAGCACTTCAGTAGTGCAGCTATCTTTGTTCGTACCACTACCAAATTTTTACAACCGATTTTTAACCTTTTAACAGGTTAAGCGCCATGGCGGACACCGGTGTCCTCTATACATTTATCCGCTATGGCCATGGCGGACACCGGTGTCCGCCCTGTCTTCGAAAGTTTGTCGATCTTTCCTGGCCAAGAGGACGCGCTTTTACGGCATTTAATGTAGCGGTGTGTCCGCCGTGGCCCTACTCAACTGCACTCTGGTGCCAGGTCGTTTGTAGCAGGATTTATTTAGTCAATATATTATGTTGTCAACATTTTTGTTCAGAAATAATAAACGAATATATTATTCAGTATCTGTATTGAAACAATTTGAAATTGGTACATATTATTATTTATTATGATATACGTTGAAACACTCGAGACAATATCTCGGATTTCCTTCGCATTGTTGACAGTAAGTGGTAACTTTCTTGACCCTGTTCTTTTCGGTAATGCCATCCACCTTTTTCTTATAACAACCTTTGCAACATAAGCGAAAATCGTTTATCGGAATGTTACTTGGTTCAACATCCTTGTAAATGATGTGAGCATTTACCATTGAAGTACCTAAACGAACATAAGTTTAGTCGCAGAATTGCCAAAAAAAATTCAAGAAAATTCTCACCCAGCAGTACCTCAACAGCTAATTTTTTGTACCAACGGATGGATTTTCGCAAAGCTGAACTGTAACTTGACATCTGGTCAGAAAGATCAATCGAACTTTTGCCTGAATTATAATCTACGATAGCTGCTGGCTTTTGAATAGTCTTCCCTCGACGTTGAATTTCTACTATTTGGTCTGTATGACATGTTGATAATACCAAGACATCTCGTTTGTCGCGCCATTTGAGTACACATATTCCTCTTTCATTTTCTTGTGCGAATACCTCACCTTTTTTCAGTTTTTTCTTTATAACTTCTGACGGATTCCTTTCCGGTTTGCACGCAGCGTTCCTAAGCAATGTGATTTGCGATCCAGGAGTTTAAGTGCAAGCTGAAGACTTGTGTACCAGTTATCTGTAATACATACTCTACCACTGTCTAAGAGATCTTTTGCCAACTTGAGAACAATTTGTGTTGAAACGGCCAATGAACTTTCTGGAGTTTTCTCTTTTCCTGCATAAATACTCATATTCCAAGTATACCCGTTGCTGCAACAAAGTTTGAAAACTTTTATACCATACTTATGAGTTTTTTGTGGATTGTATTGTTTGAACACCAATCTTCCCTGGAAAGGTACCATGGTTTCGTCGATACAAAAAGTATTACCAGGTGTGTATACAGTTTGAGAATTTTTTATGAGCATATCTACAAGCGGTTGAATCTTATATAAACGATCTCCTTCAGGACACTGTTCATTATCTGAGAAGTGTAGCATTTTTAGTAGCATTTCAAATCTATTTCGGCTCATAACACTTCTAGCAACGTCTGATTTTAGAAGCCATTTCTGAGACCAATAATCGCGAAGATTGTTCATACGAACAATGATCATGTAAGATAATAGACCTATCAAATGTATAATTTCAACCCGAGTGGTTGGTTCCCATTTTTGCACACGAGATTTGTTTGAAATATTGTTATTATTCATAATAAACTGAGTTGCATAAATGTTGGTCTGATCCACTATTGCATCAATTATACCAAAATCAACAAATGCGAAGTAATAATCAACTGGGTGGTTTCCTGCTAATGCGGTCTGCCATTCTTGATGTATTCCACTTTCAAAATTTTCTTCAAATTGTAGATGATTTCCTTCAGGAAGACCCCAGACTGATTGTGTTAGGTCATACAGTGTTTGCTCATTACCATATTTTCTTTCATTCCGTTCTTCATGTACCATTTCATCATCTCCAAAATCATTAGAAGCCACATTTAATTTGGCTGCAATTTCGATATTTTATTTTTTTCTTTAAAATTCGACTTGGTCTTTAATTCTTCCCCTCTGAAATATTGCCTCATCCTCATTAAAATAAAATGATGCAAACTATAAGAAATTATTTCAGATTTATGTAACTGGCAAGAAAATTTAAAATCAATAGAACCAATGCACTCATCAATTATTTCTTCATACATATATTTGGAGTTGACATGTTTTAAAAAACTATTCTCTACCTGCTTAAATAACATAAACATTTCTATTGTAGGATGTGTTAAAAATCCTCGTGATTTAAGATTAGTTAAATCCGCAATCGGCATATTTACAAAAGTAGAATCACTTGCTAATCCTTTCAAACAATCTGCACATGTTGTAGTTTTTTTGATTTTCCGAATTAAAAATCCCCCTATATAATATAAAATAGCATCCCCAATGTCTTTACTGCAAATTATCTGTTCAAGTAATTCCTCGTGCTCTTCTTCTGACAACGCAGTGGACATTTCCTGTAATTTTGTCTCAAGATCCAAAACATGATTTACTTTTTTAGGTTCAAAAATTAATTTAAAATTTTCAAAGTTAAGATGCTCAGTGCCAGATTGTTGCAATGTGCAGTTGCCAAAACGGGGAGGTCGAATTAATTTATAAACACTTAACATTCTGTATAATTGTATGAAAAAGGCAAAAGAAGGATGGTCATTAGAACCGCCTGCTTGCCGAATAGTGCCAAAAAATTGCTACAAAAATAATTGAAATTATTTGTCTAGCCTACCTTAATTAATTTTATTTGTTTACCTCCAAGGGATCTTGGTTAAATTTGTTGGTCAAGACGTAACTAAATCCTTGCTCTGAAATTAAGTATTTAATTAAGTCTAAAGTAGATAATAAAGTCACTCTTAGGCCTTCGGCAGTTGATTGTGTTAAAAATTCTTGTTTTGTAATTAATCCATCTTGCAAACATCGCTCCCAATCATTTAGCCATTTCAAGCCGTCTTGCATTATCTGTAACAAAATTGACCTTTGCTTAAATAAGTCACTTTTATTCAGTACCTATATATTATTATTATTATTATTAGTATGATATACTATTACAGTAATTGTCTTTTGAAATATAACCTTCACATCTGGAGAACCTAATTTTATTCCTTCCTTTGGAAGTTTTCTATTCAAGGAGTCAAACAAATCATTCATTTGTTTGGTAAATAAACTTGTAATTTCTGCATCCCTTAAATCTTTCACGTTTTTTTGATTATAAAATAAAAGTCCCTCCACCATAGAATTACTGAAAATCTATTAAAAAGTGTATTACGTTAGTAAGATGTTAAAGAAATGTAGTTATTACTATTACTTTTTCTCTTCACAAAATGATGCGACAGCATTTTGTCCATATTATCTACTCCTCTTTTTCCTGAATTGTAATAATGAATTATTTCAGGTTTGTTTTTTGAACCACTAACAGTTGTGTTGCGCTTGGGGACGTACGATACCATGGTCACTTTATCATCGCTAAACCCAAATGAAGATGATTTTTCTCTTGCCTTGTTAGCCAACATTTGGGGAGGAATGTATGGTTTATTTTTCTTCAGTGTGCCTACAAGTGAAAGATTCCACGATAGACACACTAACACTGTACTCTGCTTTTGATTTCACTATTACTAATCTTCAATCGAAGTACTCCTCACAAGGTAGAAGGGCCAGCTTTCTGTAAGTGCGGCCATCGGTCACTCGTAATTCGGCCACTCGTATCTTGTTATCTCGTCTAGGTATCAGCTGAACGACCCTGCCAGTTTTCCACTTCAAGGGTGGTAAACCATCTTCTGAGATGACAACCAAGTCTCCGATTTTCAGTTGAAGGGGAAGGTCCTTACACCACTTGAAGACCTCATTCAACTATATTTCTGCCAAAATCTTTGATGCATCTGTTGGATTCTTTGCCATCTGCTCAATCTTCGTGGGCTTTCTTGAGTAGCTGGTAATTCCGGCACGGCGAATAGCGATTCCCCCATGAGAAAATGTGCCGGAGTTATAACGCCGCATTCAAATTTAGGACAACCTTTTTAAAGTGCATCTTAGCGGACTTGTCTGGACGCTCTCACAGTCCCCCGAAATTAGGAGATGTAGGCGGAATAAATTTCCACGTTATACCCTCGTCTGTCAAATAAGCGTTTAATCGAGAATGTAAATTGGGATTGCAAAGGAATGCTCGAGCTTCATCGAGTTCTCTTTTAGCCCCAATGAAAGTTTTCGCGCAAAAAATAGGAGTATTGTTCCAAAATCGAATTGTCTGAAGCGGTTGTTACATTCAAGGCGATCTTCCGCCGATCAGGAAGGGCGTCGGTCGACTTTGAGACTTGAGTCAAAGGCCACTCCGACAGATCGTGCAACATAAACTTCGGACCGTTCTAGAAAGTCTCGCATTTCAACATTTGGTCAGGGTAAGCGCCACGCGAATTCTCTTTCGCATGGACGTAGTACCAATCAGACGGTTCGCTCATACTCTGGATTTGTGAAATTCGATTGGCAACAAACACCTGCCAAGTATTCGGATGCGTATTTAAATACTGTAGCACTATCATAGAATCAGAAAAATAGAATTTCTTACAGGAAATTAATTTCAAGGGCGTCGCAACTTTGTTCTTTAGCTTAGCTGCCAAAACTGCCGCGCACAACTCCAATCTGGGTAAAGTCAAGGAGCGAATTGGACACACTCTCGATTTACAACAACAAACGAAAAATTCGCCGTTCGAATGCGATCGTAAGTACACCGCAGCTCCGTACGCTTTCAACGAGGCATCCGCGAAAACAATCAGCTGATGTTCGTCTCCGACTTGCGGAATTATTTTCCTTGGAATCGCGATTTGGTCCAAATCTCGCAAACTATTAATCAGAGTGATCCACACCGCCCGAATGTTTTCTGGTATGGGATCGTCCCACTCTAACTCTAAACAACATAAATGTTGCATAAATATTTTTGCCTTTGTAATCAAGTCCGATGGGATCAAATAACTTAGCGAACCTGCCGCTTAGTGATGACGTCAGTTATTTCAACGGGTTCGAAGTCATAATGGAGTGTGTCGTTAGCTGGATCCCAAGATAAACCAAGGAAAAACGAAATTCGTATTTGATGATTCGTCCGGAGGAAGGATCGAGGGATCGTTACTCTTCCATTTCGTCGCATATATTTCTATATCTTTTTTGCATAATATTCCAGGGGGATCTGTGATTCGCCTGCGAAATCGAAAGTGAGCCCACCGCCCTAGCAGCTTCCCCTTGTAGTCTCATTTTTAGGAAATGGAACCTCTGACAATTATCCAAATTTGGATTTTCGTGAACAAGACTAACAAATGATTCGGAAAATGACAACCACTGACTATATTCACCTGAAAATGTAGGTATATCGATGTTTGGTAATTTTAAATTGAAAAGTTGTGCGTTAGTTAAGACACCCCCCCCCCCCTCGGGCTCGCCTGTTTCGAGGGACCCCCTCCGGCCCGCTTGTTTTGCGGCCACCCCCTCGGGCTCGGCTGTTTCGTGGGGCCCTCGTCGGGCTCGGCTGTTTCGGGTGCCCTCCTCGGGCTCGCCTGTTTCGAGACCACGTATATTATGACACGTATCTCAATACTTTTCCAAAAAAACACGATTTTACAAAAAAAGAAGTACCGATAGAAGCTCGCTCGCTTCAATTCCCTTATCTCATTTCTCAATCTTTTGTTCTTTAAAGTAAGTTCACTAAGCTTTTTTTTTACTTCGTTTAAATCCTTCGAGATCTTATGTAGCAATCAAATCACTTCATCATTATCCATAGTTCCCAGTGGATTACCCTCAATACGAGCCCTTTTACGTTGGTTATCCGTACTGATGATTTTTTCATCCGCTGTAGAATCCAAGGCGGTTTCGGCGCATCCAGAGCATTTCCAAGTGGACCGTTTTATTTGGAACCCGTTCTGATCGCGAACACCTTCACATTTATCGTGGAAGTATTTTTAACACGCAGAACACTGAATCACATACTTTAAACTACCAAAAGCAGAAGAGCACGTGGGATATAGGTCCGACTCGCTCGGCATCTCGCAATTGAGTCTAGTGTGTTTACACTGGCGCCCATGATCTCAGAATTTATTCTGAAATATATAGATAATATGCTGCTGCATGTGTAGTGTTAAAATACGTAATAATAATTAAAAATCGGCCAAGTGCGAGTCGGTCTCACACACGATGGGTTCCGTACCACTGTTCAATATTGAACACTGAAAAAAAGACAAAATATACAGGTCTTTTGTATGGGGATTTCTAATTATTTCTAACTTAATTTTAATTTTATTATTTGTTGTGATAACGGCCATATTAGTACACACTCTGTGAAAGGTTTCTACTTATTACAGCCCTGTGACAGACGGACGGACGGACAGGGTGGCCTTAGTAATTGGGTTCCGTTGGCACCCTTTTGGTACGGAACGCTAAAATAAGAGTAGAATTTGGACAAGAAAGTGGATAGACGTGATCAGACATTGTTGTTTGAATTGAGATCAGAGGATCAGACGATCCTCGTCAACCTGACAATTTTTTGAGAATGTCAAAAGAAGATTTTCACTATATTTTAAAATTAGTTGGATCATGCATTACCACACAAAATTCAAAAATGCCATACTATTACGGATGATCACATCAAAAAATAAACTTCATCGCTTTGAAAAATTTCCATGTGATTTCATAAATTTACCTATCATCAGCTCCATCTCCACTTTTCTTCATTTTATATTGCCTCATTTCTTCTAGTTATTTCACTTTCCGTGGTATCAAATGTTGTAGTTAATGTGCTGTGCATTTTGCAGACTTTTTTCACTCACTCTCGCCAAAAATTTCCAACGTGTTTGGAATAGAAGCAATATACTCTAAGAGAACGCTGTCGGATGTCTCCACATGTATCAAAGACCTGGTCCGATGTGACAAGGGGCGGTGACTGGGGGTGGTCGTAGCCGTTCCGGGATAGTTTAATTCGCAGTGCGCTATTTTTCTGATTACCGGAGTGAAAGAATTACTACGCTGTGAGACTGGGAAGCAGATGTTAACGGTTTGAATTTGGGCGTAGGGTGCACAATCTTGGTCATACAGTGATACGGTGGGCCGCTTGAGAGCGGCGAACTTCGTTGACGGTACTTGAATGTCTTGAATGTCGAAAATTTCGGTAACTTCGTTACAAAACCCTCGACAAAACCTAAATACGAAATTAAATGTTTTTAAATTAATTAAAATGGAAAAATTAAGTGAAAATGGACCCCCTTCTACCATTACCTAAATACGAACATGGTAATGTAAAACTTAATTATAAAATACAAAAAACTACCAAAATGAAGTACAGTGAAAGCTCACAAGAAATTTGTTCACTAGCCGGTGCGGCGATTTCTTTATAATCTGAAATAACTTCTGCTCGAACCTCTACTAAATCATCTTCATTTACTTCGTCTATAATAAATATTGAAAATAATTTAAGAAAAAGAAGAACGCATAAAAATCAAGTAAAATTCAGTTTCTTACTTTGGACACAGTCGCTGTCATAAATAATTTTCAAACCATGGACTTGTTCTCCTGATATGTCTTTCAACGTCGTATCTATATCCGTAAAAGCAGTGACTATTTAACTAGTAGTAGTTAGATAGTCACTTTTAAAAGTAATAGCTTCCCAAAATCCTCCACCCGTTTTTAAAATTTGTTGCCTATTTTTCGAAAATTTTTGCTTGGTAGTCCTTTTTAGGTTTGCATATTTCTCTTTGAGGCCTTTCATGTTGCGATATAAAGTATGCGTGTTTTGGCAATTAAATTCTGCCTCAATCTTTTTCCACGCTTCCTGCTTGTCTTTCGTATGCGTGTTTTGGCAATTAAATTCTGCCTCAATCTTTTTCCACGCTTCCTGCTTGTCTTTCCAGGATATAACGCCCGATTTTTTATTTTCAATGATATGCTTGTTTTGTGCCACTAGGCTCACAAGCAATAATTGCTCTTCCTCTTTAGAGAAATTGCCAGATCGCTTATTTGAATTACTCGCACTCGCCATGCTAATTACAAAAAATAATCTTCCATTTTGATAAATCCTACATGTTTAATACATTTACTTACCTAAGAAATGGTTTTTAACCAAAATTACGATCAACAGAAATTACAAATTTGAAATCGTCACAAATCACAAACCACCAAGTTGTCAAATTTGACAGAAAAGTTAATACCAACGTAACAAATTTTCAATTAATTTTTATAGTTAATCATAATTAAATGTTGGTTTGAAAAACACTGTCCATATTTGAAATTAATCAAGAAGTGATGATTAGCTAATCAAAATGTTAATCATCGATTGAAAAACCGGCCCCTAGTGATGTAAACGCACACCTTACACCGGTGTTATTAACAACCGTTGTTATAAAACCGGCGTTAAAATTGTGTGTAAACGTAGTCCATAAATTAGAAAAGAGGTGATTGCATCAGTGGAATTTTTAGTTAAATAAAAATTTAATCGAAAGGGATAATTAATTCAATAACAAAGAATTATTGTCGATCGTAGAGGAGTAGAAACCGATAGTAATCAATGCTTAATAATAGCTTCCGAATAAAAGAGGGCGCTTAAAATTATTATAGGTGGCTACGGATGACATTTGGTTCTAATCTTCGCTTCAAACGGTAACTGAAAAAGTAGGGTTATGTTTATTGTTTCCGAACGGTGGTCCTGTGTTTTTCATTGAACGGTTTCTTTCTTTTTCTGCGGTGATAGCTCGACTTTAGCTTTATAGCTATATTAACATGTATTTATTAGGCCTTTGGGGACAGCAAATTTACTACAATGTTTTGTTTTTTAGGTTCGATGTGGGTTACGTTAAGTGTTGTGTGTCCAACTGTGATAATAAATTACAACGCAGAAAGCATCGTTTTCCAAATCCCAAAAAGGACCTGAGCTGTTTTCCAGTTTGTTCCCTTGAAATGTTTACCAATTAAAAAATTTGTCGTCGTCATTTGGAGAGTTGTTACTTTATAGAAGGTGCCCTTCGACTCCACTTGAATGCAGTTCCAGCTCTACTTGCCAGGTACTGTTAATATGTAGTTTTTATTGTTATTCTCTTCAAAATTTACAGTAGGGTAAGAGGTTCCCTAAGGATCTATTTGTGGATTATTATAACTATATTTTCCGATTAGAATGCATTTTTTTTGTTATCGTCTGGGAAATGTGTTAACCTGCTATCTCAATTTTGAATGGTTTAACCACTACCGGATAGTGACTCGTTTTTCCTGAAACCACATGTATACAGGGTCGTTTACGAAGTGTGGTAGATATTTAAACATAAAATTATATGGCTCCTAAAGGTAGTTTCGACGGTATTAACAAACGCTTAATGTAAAGTTAAAAAATTAATCGCACCCAGCGATGCACTCAAAATATTTTTATTGTCGCTGGATTTATTTTGGGCAAAAAACTTACTACTTACGATACAGACCATGACGAAAACCACTCTTGCTTTGAAAAAAGATAAAGACTCACCTAGGCCAACGTACCATTTATAAAAATTGTTCAAAATTACGACCGCCCTGGACTCTGTTGAATAGGTCGGGCATTTTGCGGATGCATACTCCACTATTTTTCGCGTACCTAATTATTTCACGGTGTTGATGGGACTCGCATAAACAAGATGTTTCATGTGGCCCCACACATAGAGGTCACAATACCGGGCCACTTATTCTGATTTTTACCTTTCGTGTAAATTATTATCTAACCAGTCTTGCAGTATGCGTGCACTACGGGGAGGAGCTCCGTCTAGTACGAACCGCAAGAAAAAAAAAATTAAAGTAGGGCCTAAATAAAACTGGCTGGTCCAAAAATTTTGCAAAATTAAATGGTCATTTTGATGAAATAGCAAAAATGAAATTATCCCAAGGACAAAAACATATTAGCTACGTCATCAATATGGCATCATTGGCTTAGCTCGGTCAGTAAGTGAGTTTAGGCAGAAGATTGTGTGTCTAAGATGACAACAAAAATCATTGTGTTTTTTTAGATTCTTTCAAAATTTGTAATATGTAATTATTATTATTAATTTTTATTATAATTATTTAATATGAAGATTATTTACATCTATAATGAAGTTACTATTGCAGTAATCTTGATTAACGTAAAATAAAAAATTCAACAAGTGTTTTTGTAAGACATCACCTCAACCACTTTCGTTCTTCATGTTTTGTGTTCTTGGACTTTCGTATAAATATTTGTAGTAAAATATGCCCAAATCGTTTAATCAATTTTATATTGCATGGATTTGCTGGCCGAGCAAAAGAAATTTCAAAATACATTTCTCGTCAATGGTATATGCCAGTGGTCGGCAACCTGCGGCTCGCGAGCCACTGCGGTTCTTTGGATGTGAACCTGCGGCTCTTTAGTTCCATACGCAAATATTATTTATGTTATAAAAGAAACATTTAAAAATCGTTCTGAATCCATTAACGAAGATTAGGCACCATTTCTATCTCTCAGCCACTTGTACTAGTACTATTTATTGTTGGCTAGAAAAAAAATTGTGGCTCTTTAAAAACTTTGAAATTTTGTAAGTTGTAATTTTGGACTCTTCCGACTCAAAACGTTGCCGACCACTGGTATATGCAATGGTTAATGGCACATGCACAGATTAATGATTTACTTTCTGCTTTTTACATGTCGAACTCCTGGTATCACAAAGTCGGGATTTGTGGTATAAAATTTATGTATCATGCTGTCGTCAATTTTGGCTATCTGCGTTCTCATATCTGCATTCAAACTCCAATTTCTTACACTTTGTGGAAATAACCTCGCTGCGAACACGGAAACAATGGCAGCCCGACAGCCCGTTACCGACGCTGCAATATCAACAACTTTTTCGCGCGCCACACGCCGATTGGCTACATTCAGATTTGGTGCAAGTCAGATATTTGAATGCAAAGCGAATTTTAAATTGCATTTTTTAATATGAAAAATTTCCGATTATTTGTTTAGTCCAAGAGATAAGGTTGTATGTACTAATGGTTCTTCAATCATGCCAGCGGTTCTCAATCGGTTTCAGCCGTAAATTTTAAAACCATAATATATCTTGGGTTCTTTTTTAGTTAGAGTTTTTTTCTAGGTCTCATATTAGGAACTGTCACTGGTTTAACACGTTAGCTGCCACGTGACACTACATGTGTGTCTCACAAAATTAGCCATTCTTGCGCCGTGACACTGGGTTTGTGTCTCACATCAGTAGAATCTATTTTTTTCTGTGACACATTCTGTGGTTCTTAGCGGCTATATCTAATGCGTTATTCTGACTTAACGTGAAATTTAGAAGCCGAAAAACAAATGTCCCTGCGTAAAATATATTTTTTCTATTTTTTATGGATCATCGAATATATAAGACATATAAGACTGAAAATTCAGAACAAAACTTTATTTGAAAGTAAAGGAAAACCGCCGAACTGAACCAAATCCAGTTCAGAGATATGTTCAACACGTGTGACTAACGCAAACCAATAACACTACATTAGCCGCGTGCCCAACACCGCGATCGTTCCACTAGATTTGAAGATTCAAGTGTTCTGTTCGGCCTTTTATAGAGAACTTGGAGGGGAGCCGATGACGGTATTATGAGCGAAGCGCGGTGCGGTGAACGGGCGCTTTAAGGTCTGATCACTAAATGACGTTGCGGCTCAATTTTCACCAAACGGCTTCAGTTCCCGGCAGCGCAGAAAGTCCAGGAAAACGGCATCGGAAGCGCTGTAATTTGCTGGTCACTATGATACCAAAGTTGCATATTCCGAGAAATTCGATAACTTCGCTACAACACGGATTACTAGCCCAGGTACAATTCGATGTATCATGGTCCATATCAGGAGCAGACGTTTGAACCTGCTCCTCTTCATCCTGACTGTTATCGTGGGTTTCCCCGGTTTCTTCGTCCTCTATGTTTGATTGGTTGTCTGAGTGACTTTCGTCAACATCGCAAAGAAATCCTGGTTCGTCAAAATCATCGTATAACAATTTCTCGTCTTCAGTCACATACCACTTGAATGGGACATTTTTCCCCAATTTCGTTTTTTTTTACCGCCGAAAGGTCGACAAGGACCACTTATGAATATAAACACGTTAATATCACGTTAATATGGTTTCAATTCTCTAAAATATGATATGAATTTTCTGTTACTAAATATTTTCCAATTTCCAATATTCTTCAAATATTTTGGTTCTCTGATCCAAAGTTAATTTTTCTGAGTATTTCAATTTACATTTCATACCACATGGAGGTATAAGAGTTATCAACATTGCTCTTCCTTTTCTTAGCAGTTTTTTCAATGTCGCAAGGGTCTTTTACTTTTCGCTTTTCAATCCTGGGGACGCCTCAACTTGCTCATCTTCAGAGGAATAACTACCTCGATTCTCAGGCGGTGGTGCATTATAAGTAGGATTTTTTCAAACAGACGCCAAGATTTCGTTTCGGTGGAAATGCTTCCACAAAGTCTTTACGAAATGTGGTCCAATCTCGAAGTTCAGGGGACCAGCACTCATACCAGCGTAGAACTACCCAATAAATACTTGTTTAACCTTACTAATATTTGCAAATTGCTCCAGTTAAATTCACTGCGAATTTTCTCCACAAAACCAATCCATTTCGCTGCATTGTCGGCTTCAGGACGGAACAATGACAATTCAATTTTGGGCTTTGAGGTGCCCGCACCGGTTCCGTCAAATTGCGCGGGACGGATCATCACTAGGAGTTCCTGTTCTGTTCGTTTTCGTTAATGTTGTCAAGTGGATCCATAACGCTTGTCGACATGGTGAATCCCACTTCTGATCATAGAAATAAGAATCACGATTCACAAATTTTAATTCACAAATATCAATTTATAATAATTAGCAACACTTTTACTAATGTTGGCACATTTTGTAATATGTATTAACATTAGATTTTTAGTCCAAGTGCCCGCTGCAAAAAACCTGGCGGATCGGGTTACAGCGTGGAATGTTTTTTAAATGCTAGTACTCCATGGAGGTATAATGTAAGAGGAGAAAACAAAGCCAAGCTATTGGTATTATTTGTTTTGAAGCCGAATAAGAGCGGAGAGTGGGGACAGTGTTGTTATTTTTCTCCAAGCAGGCCGCCAGTGGCGTAGCATAATAAACTGTACTTTCGGTTTCTTCGGCATAATAAGATTAAAAAGAAAATCTCAAACCAGATCTTTACTCTATCTAAATTATTTGCAAGTCTGGAAAACGTATTTACAAATTATCCAGTGCTCACTTAAATTTTTAATTGTAATTTATTTATTATGATTTCCAACTCCACCAAGTCACGTATCGACGCCACTGCGTGAAATCAAACTCCCACCGGTTCCCATATTGAATGTTTAGACCCAAGCATTTACAGAGTTGTCAGCTTGTGCTATATCGCACTGTTTGGTATGGAAATGATACTAAAATTTTAATGTAAACGGTTTGATATCCCTATATACAGTTAATAATTCATACATGGTTTAGTATGCATTATTTAAAAAAGATTTTTAAAACCCTGATGAGGCAATTTCAACAAATTACTTTTTCGATCTGGCAATATTGGTCATTCTTCCGTTTGGTTAAATGGCTTCACAACAAAAACGCCAATGTAGTTTCCTCTTCTATCTTAGTTCCATGTAGTACTTACATCAGCCTTAAGAAAAACCATGGTGTGCCTGGGCAGACCATGGTCCACAAAGATTGTGTTCAACAACTGACAAGGGAAAAGCTTTGAATATATAAGTGCAGCTTATATACCAATGTGATGTTTCGACTACACTCGTTGGCGTAGTAGCCTAACTGATAACGTTTTTGCTTTTTGTCCGGATACTCAGGATTCGATTCCCGCTCATGTACCTATGTTTTTTTTTTATAAATTATTATTTTTTTAACAATACTTAATTGTTTACTTTAATACTTATATTGTTTTTAAGTATTAGATTAATTAAAGTAACACTCTTGCTGTCCGAATAATTGATATATCTTAACTCTCAATTTTTAGAATGGTTTTGAATTTTCAAAACCATTCTTAATTAAGACCGGACATTTATCATTTTATAAAAAATATGACTTCAGGCCTGGATATATTTGCAATATCCGTTCAACGGCAGGTCTTAACTCCAGCCAACGCGTAGTATATCCAAGTAATTTTATATTCTATTTCAACGAATTCACAAAAATCTTTTAATTCATTCACATGAACTGTGTAAATATAAAAATATAAGTAAATCTTCCTTATGAAAGTCGCAACATCTATAGATAAACAGTCGGCTGCAGTTTGAGTAGAATTAATGTGGGTTGCACATCCAATACCTATCAAACTCCTGTCTAAATCATGTTTTATTTTGTGAAATTTATTTCCTGTTCCATGTCTTAGTCGACCACCAAAGTTGCTGTTTGTATTATCTGCACATATACCCATTACTTTTAAATTATGTTCCTGTAGAACGTCTAGAATGTTTTCTGACATAATACTTGATGTTTCGCCAGGAAAATCGTTTAATTCTAATGAACGGTTTCAGGCAAAAAATATATTTTTTTGTTGATCGCATTTTAAGTCATCTTTTTAATATCTGAATCCATGAACATTAACAGCATCTTATAACACATTTCCTATAGCAACGTGTTTTAATAGTATATTATGATACGAGTTTTATAAGAGCATTTTGTCGCACGCATGGATTTAGGGCACGACGAGCGTAGCGAGGAGTGCCCTAAAAGAGTAAGTGCGACAAAATGCCTTATAAACGAGTTGTCATACAGTATTTTTTTATAAATAGTTTTAACACAGTCTTCCCTTAGGTAGATTTAACATGTCCAAAATGAAGTAAACAATTATTAGTTTTACCAATATCCAAATATTTATGTTTATTTACTATAATTAACAAAACAAAATTCAAAAATCTAAAAATAAACGATCCTAGCCTAATCAAACTAAAGCTTTTTTATAGAGCGCAGTTACGACACGCAGTTGCACGCTGGTCATCACACATTGCAAGATTACATTTAGTACACAACAATTTTGTTTTTCTGTCCCTTTCTCTTGGACAAAAAGAACACCTAACTCGTTTTGCCAAAACTCGAGGCTCTTCTGTGACATCAGGCACCTCTCAAATGTCTTTGATGTATGTTTTTAGTGCTTTACTCAGAGTGGGCATTTCTAATCGCATTCTCAACAATGGTTCTATCAAGTTAAAAGCCAAGTTATTCAAAAAGATTCTTTTACTCATTTTAACCCCATTGTCGGCAAAATTTACTAAGACAAACGCGTTTATGCCGCTGCAATCTGGCATTCCAAAAAAAAATCTGGTTGGCCATCGTCGCGTGGCTCTTGCAGTAGAGTAGGCATGACAGAGTTTGTCGAATGTGTCAGTACCACCTTTAGTACTGTTGTAGTCCATAATAATTTCTGGTTTTCCTGTTTCATCACTGACTGCGTTTGAGTGGTGCATTGTCGACAACAAGAGAACGATTCAATTTTTTTTCGGCACGAAATAGACAAGAGTTTTATTGCTGTCAAATGCAAATTTTGAAGTTCCTTGTGCATTACCATCAAGGAAAGACGGCGGTTATATCCGGAATTGCGATAGCTTGAGGCCATCTGGAAAAACGATCAATCATCGTCAGGATATATTCCTTACCCTGTGAATGGGAAAGTGGCCCCACGATGTCTACATGTACATGGCTAAAACGGGAGTCTAGGTTCTGTGTTTGTGGACCTTGGCCCTCTGGCACTTGATGCAATTTTGGGTCCACTTTGTGATCTCCCGTTTCATGTTTGACCAGAAATACTTCCTTGTGATAAGGTGTGTCGTTCTCTTAACACCTGGATGAGCTAAACCGTGGGACACTTCCATGACATTCCTCCTGAAAGGCTTGGGTACATAGAGCCGGTCTCGTACCACCCTTCCAATGTGTTTTCGGAAGGTCTTTGTTGATGAAGTTGAATGTCTCCATCTCCCTGAGTTGCTGTAGTTCTTCGTCGTTTTGTTGAACTTCCGCCAACTTGTCCAGGTCGAACTGTGGTTTTGCTATGCTTTCTATTCTCGACAGAGCGTCTGCAGGCTCGTTTTGTACTCCTTTTACGTATCTTATGTCCGTCGTAAATTGGGAAATGAGGTCAAGTTGTCTTGCCTGCCTGGGACTGCATTTCTCTGGCTTTAATCGAAAAGCGAACGTAAGAGGCTTGTGGTCAGTGAATACAGCAAAGTCGCGACCTTCCACGAAATGCTGGAAATGCAGTACGCTGCTGTAGTTAGCGAGGATTTCACGGTCATACGCTGAATATTTATTTTCGGCGGGGCTGAGTTTCCTCGAGAAAAATGCAATGGGTCTCTGGCAGCCGTCTTCGGATTATGTTTGGGATTTTTAAAGCGAGAAATTTAAAAATTAGAGAAAATCTCGTCAAATGATGTTTCTAGGAATGAAACTTTAATTTCGTCAATAATTTTAATGTATAAAGATGCCATATGTACGATTTTAGAGCTAGCCAGACTTGGATACCGACATGTCAGTAATTGGAACTATTTAATATGGTTGTAAAACCCATGCGGTTTTATGTATCTATGTTTTTCATTATTTTTTTATGACGTAATATAAGAGACCAGCCGTCTTATCATGACTTGATAATGCAGTACTTGAGAAGCATTCATTTTATCAAAGTGTGTTGGTTTCATAACTTTCTCTTTCAAGTGGGCACATAACTTTATTACATCATTTTTTCAAACTCATAAAGTTCTTTGATTTGTTCAATAGAAACTATGTATACTGCAGCTTTTGTTTCTTCACTATGGAATCGTTCAAAACAAAAGTATAATCTTTTGTTAGGGCTGCTGCTATATTTTTATAAATATGCACAGGATCTGGTACTAAAACTAAAACTAAAATTCGTTCATTGATGAGACATGGATGTCGAATGCAATTTCTAATAACATTATGTTTTCCAGCCACAACGTTTAGTAACTTCCACAAGCTCCTATCACAGGTTACTATAACAACCGGCTAGGGAACTCTGCAACTATCTGTTGACGCTAGCTGTCTCTCTCTCACTGCGGGTAGAAATCAGAGACGGCTTTAAAATATTTCTTTTATTTTAAATAGGCGTACAGTATCGTATTAAGTATTTGTGAAACATTTTTTTTTATAATTTAAATCAAGGTGGATAATTAAGTATTATTACTGGTATCTCCATATAATGAACTTATTTTTATTAATATTCTTAAAATTATTGTTGATTGTTTTCAGGGTAAAATAGATTCTGACTCAAATATAACCTTATAACAAATAATTTAGGGAAATATTCACATGGATGACATATTGCTGCAAACATTATTCTTTGTTATGCAATTTTAAAAATTTTCTTGAAATATCAATTCTAATTTACAAATAAAATCTACAAATGCATCATTCGGCATTTTTAAATTACCAAACGTTGATTTTTCGGGATTTTGATATGCTTTGAGGAAGCAATATAAAGATGAATCGTCTAATTCGCTATGATCTTTACTGAGGAGTGAACTTTAAGACCTTTATTGAAAAGATAGCCACACACATAGCGAACAATTTTTTCTAAATATCCTGTAAAACTGTATAGGTGTCGGATTAACGCTGTTACCGTTCTCCCTTCTAATTTGTCCAAAATGGTTTTTCCAAGCAATCCTGATTAAGCTTTCTAGTAAATAAATAATCGAAGCCGGCAATATTATGTAAGTAGGTATATAATTTTATGGTACTATTTATAGAAATTTTAATCCCATTGATACATTTAAATTTTTTTGTAATATTTACATTATTTTTGTCACGCACTTCTGTCACAGTCTGTCAAAAACTCAATTTGGTCTACAGGAAGACAGCCAAATCGAATGACTAAACACTTGGCTCGCAAGCTTTGAAAATTGGATGGTTTCCTGCCTTTACAGGAAACTTTTATCTTGCTCAAAAAATTCTTCTATAAATCGCCATGAATTTTTTTTTCCCATCGATGTAAAAATAGTATTTTATTAGCATGTTTCTTAATGCTTTTATTAAATGTGGAACATCAAATATATAATATAGATGGTGACTTTTAAGATAAAACCCTGTATTTTCTGGTGAAACATAAAAGATAATTTTTTATTCTTAGAACCCATATCAGATGTTATAGCACAAACGTGAAGGCCAACGGTTTCTAATTTTTCAATCGCTTCTGTCAGTACTTGTTTTAATAAATAAGGAGAACAAGAAGTATGACCAAGAAAATATGCAAGAGGTTGTTTCCATTTACAGTAAAGCCCTCTTAAGATTAGTACGCATGCAGTCAAACTGGGCTTAAATATCTTTTCCCCTTTGTCATCTATTGCCAACTCAATTACAGAGTCTTGGGAGCGATCATAAAATAAATTTGCTTTGATGCTCATTTTTATCTTCTTATGAAGAAATTTTGTAGAACGTTTTTTTTGGGCAAGTCGTCTTCAGATGTTTCAGATGCTTCAGATGCTTTTGAACCCACTTCTATTAAATTTTGAGCAATCGACATCTTAAATTAATCTTAATACGAAAGGATGTGTTTCTTTGAAACTCCTTTATCTTTAGCCACCTGACGATATTCCAACAAACTTGCAGCTACTGCAAAATCAAAAAAGTGGCTTATTGCCCTAACAGTCCATATTCTGGTTCTAGACGGCCATATCAATAATGCGGGTCACTAGGCACCAATACCACTGAAATGTTATGTTTTTACAAAAGCCAATCATGTTGATCTACATCCCCCATATAGAGATCATAATTATTACTTTTGGCTGAGGGACGGGAACGCGCTCTTTCTTTTCTCTGTTCCATCTTGGAGCAGATGCTAATGGTTCTATAGTGTCAAAATTTGTTACTAGTGCAACGCATTTATTGTCGTTCCACTTGACGACGAGAATTTTATTTTGTTGATCAAAATAAAAAACATATGCACCGGTCCCCTTCTTCTCAAGTTCTTTGTTAGTCTTCAGCGGACATTCTTGTGTTCGGTTTTCCCTAATGGTGCCTGTTGCTCCAAATCCTAACTCCTTTAGTTTGCATAATAATGTGTGACTCCTAAAATAGTTATCAAAATATACACAATAACTTTTCGGGTCTTCTACTACAGACAACATTTTAAAAACTACTTTGGTTCCAAGGGGCGCCTTTGATTGTTCTGATTGGTCTTTTCCACAGTATAGTGATGAATTGAAACAGTAACCGTCAACTCCGCACATGGCCCATAATTTGTATCCAAATCTGATAGGTTTGGCTCTTATAAATTGTTTCAATGAATGATGACCGTAATTTCGTACAATTCGTCAATAGATAAATTTGACTGAAACACTCCCCATTTGCAAAAGTGTGAGTGTACCATGCGAATGAGAGGACTAATTTTAAAAGCTTTATCATGTTTATTTTCATTAGCCTTAGAATTGTCTTGAAAGTGATTAAGGGATTTTAGTTCTAAATATGCAATACGGACTAGAGATATTCCTAAATGTTAATCTTCAGACCAGTAAGCCCTTTCATTAGGTAATGTGTGATAACCGGAGAATATCAAAAACCCCACAAAAATTTTGATTTCGTCTGCTGTTATAATAAATTTGTGCTTACTTTCTTGATTTTTTGCATATCTTGTGATTTCGTCTACAATAATATTATATACAGCTTCATCGAAAGATTCTTCGAAAATATTTACAGTCGTCGTTGTATCAGGTCATATTGATATTCCGGCAAAATATTTCTCCAATTAGTCGTAGCATTGGGCTTCGCCATTTTTCTTCTCTTTGTTGGTACTGGGGCATTTGTGGCAGACGTTGAAGGTCCTGCTGTAGCAACCAACGATGCTAATGACAAGTCGTCTTTGTCATCGTCATCTACCCCCTGTGTATAGCTAACATCAGAGTCATCTTTATCGTCGACACAGTTGATTTCGGTGGTTCCTGCGATGTAGCCGTCAATTGGCATGGTAAGTTCTTCATCATCAAAGCGCTCCTCATCTTCAATTCGTCGACTTCAGGTGGTAGCGCTATTATGTCCTGTTCAATTTCTTCTGAATATAAGTATTCCACCGCCTCCTCCAATGTCTTAAATACTTGTTTACTCATTATTACCTTTTTGGAATAAAAATCTGATTTTCAAAATATTCACCTAATAATGACCTAATATGAAGGTCCAAAAATTGGAAATCCGCACTGCAACGATTGACGGATTGACCACTGAAGGACGTAATTTGTTTGACACTGGCTCCCTCAATTTTTGGGGTGTATAATCACTCCATTTCCTTTTATGGAAAAAGTAATCATGTTCAATACCTACATCAAATTAATACACACACAAAATAATAAAATTATGAATTATTGCATACTTTTTTAGCAGAACCTGCAACAGTGGCATCTACTGTGTCCCACGTTGACCTGTTTTAGGTGGACTTTGTGGAGCACTATTTGATACATTTATATCCTCTAATGGAAGTATCATCTAAAAATCTCTAGTTAAAAATTTAAATATCAAGAATCCTTAACCTTGCCTCATTATCAGCATAACACAGCTTTACACCTGTGGAAACCGAAGGACATAATTTCTTTGATACTGATGGTTGATTACTGAGTTTTCCTTCCTGCAAAAAAGTAATTAGGTATATTAAATTAATAAAAATATAATATATCAATAATTATTATTATTGCATACTTTTTTAGCAGAATTTAAAATTTAAACATCAAGGACTTTCTAACCTCACCTCATTATCAACATAACAAATAATACCTGTGGGTATGTTCATGGAAATACATAGACATGATTCTAAGACTTCAAAATTCTAATTTATCTTAAACCTGCCTGGGGGGTTTTTCCTGCACTCTTTCCTAATCCCCACTCTTGACCACCTCAGGCATGCGCGATATATCAACCGCGCTAACATGTATATTTATACTCTCATTGTCACAATCATGAACACTGTTTAGTCCCACCACCGTTTTATATTAATGAGCCTCAAAACCTTATCTATCACCGGATCGAACTTAGGAAAGGAGCCACCAGTGCCTTTGCAATATGATCTTTTTTCCGCCATCAATTTCCACGCTTTTGTTTTAAGGTTATCATACTTGGATTTTACCTGGTCTACAGTTCTGTGTTGTGTTGCCACAGAATTGAAGGAGTCTGTAACCCCTTTCCAAACTAATTCCTTA
Source organism: Diaperis boleti (assembly GCA_963583935.1). Taxonomy (NCBI): domain Eukaryota; kingdom Metazoa; phylum Arthropoda; class Insecta; order Coleoptera; family Tenebrionidae; genus Diaperis; species Diaperis boleti. The sequence continues at coordinate 16,325,528 of OY757242.1, forward strand.
AAACCTACATAACTCGGAGATATTACATAAAACATGATCATATAATTTACGTACTTTTAGTGGCTTTATTTTCCAGGTCTTCTTTATGCGTTTCAATGAGTTCCAATAATTTTATCTGCTCTGCTGTTGTGAAGGCCGAACGTTTGACTTTTTCACATTTTTGTTTACCCATATCACACATTTCTCTCGAAAAAGTCTACTCGAACGCGAAAACAATTCAATAAAAATTGCGGACTGCAACGGACGTCAAAATATTAACAAACCTTTCATGTACCACTCGCATCACAGCAAAAACCCCAAAAATATTCCCTTAACCAGTGTTACCACTCGTACAAATAGTACTTTAAGCTGCTTTTACGAAAAGGACAATATGAGAAAGAATACCAGTTGTTTCGTGAGTGGAGAAAAAGTTTAGAACTAGCATCAGCAGCGCACAAATGCCCCAACAATGGGAACCGGATGGAAAGGATACGAGGGAGGGATGACCCTTGTCGTTTTCTAGTGGTCCGCAAAAGCGGTGCGGGCAATGAACGAGAAAAAATCTCGTCCCAGACCGAAGTCCGGGAGCAAATGTTTCAACCAACCAGGCTGGTCTAAGTTGCTGGAGGACGATTTAGGGACCCCGACGACCCATCCGAGTAGCCGTCGAGGCATTGAACCTGCACCAGTTCAACCACGATCCCTGAAAACAGATCGTCGTGTATTTGGCCAGTGAGTTCTTGGCTATTCCAAGCTCTCGCAAGGAAGTTGCCGACTCACCGGACCAAACACCCCGCCAACTGATGGTGGCGCTGGCGTACGACGTAGTCTGCTGCCTATGGACGTCTCCACTGGTTGTCGCATCACCACTCGCTTGGTCCAAGTACCGATGTAGTTAGGTTTCATCCCTGTACTTAACGACTTTTCTCCGGTGCTGTGCGTTGAGCGAAAGGACCGGGGCTACCACTTGGACATCTACAATAGCTCTCCGCCCGGGGCGGGTCGCTATTATGTCCGGTTGTTTCATCCCGATGTCCGTCCGTATGCGCACTTCTCGCCGTACGGTCCAACCCGCTTCCTCGAGATCATTGGCGAGTGCCCTTGCTATGCAATCTTGCCGCTGCAGCCGACCCCCGTGGGTTTTGTGACATACCTGAATGCAGTGCGCAGGGGTCTCAGGTCTTTGACAGCCCTGCATGAAACATTCTGGTTTTCACGTCTTCCTCGTGACGTACGGACACGCGACGGCAGCGCATTAATGTGAACCCAGTGGTAGTGTATCCAGTCTTTGGCGGAGATACTAAGATTGCAGGTTCTGAGCCATTGAGTGCTAGCCCTCTCATCTGGGCTATCCTGCAAAGGCTTTCCATCGCACGACTCATTAGTGGCGTTGTCACCGCCAGGTATTTCTCTGATGCGGCCCCTTTACCATCGCAGTTTTTGTTCTACGTACTGGGACCTCGCGCGAACAGATAAAACCGTAGGGTATGGTGCTCTGCTGCATCCTAGCGTATCGCCTCAATCTTAGCATTGGGACGAATTTGGACAATTCGGGAATCTCCAACCCGTCAGATCTTGTTTGGGGATCAGTATACCCTCCACCTTAAAGGTGGGACTAGTAATCAACTTCACCTTCTTGTCCCGTCCGGAAGCTACCAGAGAAACAGCACGACATTTCGCTACGTTAAGTCGGAGTCCAGCCGACGCGAGTTTGTTAGCAAGCTTCTCCAGATTCATCTGGGGGCCTCCCGCGGTGGACGACACCAGGATGACGTCGTCAGCAAATGCTAGGGCAACTCTGCAGAAAGGTTGCCCAACGCTTGGTCTAGGACCATGTTGAACAATATTGGCGATAGAGGGTCTCCCTGCTTCACACTGCGTGTCACCGGAAGTCTATAATCACCCGTCCCAGTTTCAAGCATGGTGGATGCGTTTGTGGATGTACTCCACGAATGGAGCCGTTAATCCGGCTGAGATGCATGTATTCGTTATGGCCTCGTGCGACACTGTATCGAAGGCTTTCGACACGTCTAACGATGCCATGTGAATGCTTTTACATTCTCTGCGAGCAGTCGCGAGTATGGTATCGAGGGCGCAGAGGTTCTCTGCGCACCCGTCAACACCACCCATGAAAGCTCTCTGGGTCTCCCCCACTGGGTGGGGTATACGCTGCATCCGCCTCGCCATAATCTTATGGAGATGCCTCGTTATAACGGATGCGATCGAAATCCGCCGCTACTCCGAGGGCATCGTCGGGTTCTCATTTTTAGGTATGAATACCGTCCGCGTGACTGCTAGTTCTTCAGGGATCTTTCCCATCACCAACAAGACATTGAAGAGGAAGGCTGCCAGTTCGTGTGGAACATTGTTCCACTGGGTAGCCGTCACCCGATCAGGTCCCGGGGCCGTGTTCCCCTTGCTCTTTGCAAGGACTATTTCGTCGGGTGTTATCGGTACCCAAAGCCCGCTGCCATCTAGACTGGTTTCTCTGTGGGCTCGTTCAGGATCATCCTGCCTTATGGACTCCCCTCCGAAGTCAACGAATTCCTGATTCCCTTCGGGACGCTGGTCCCTACTCAGATCGTCCAGTATTCTGGCTGCGCATGCTTTCTGCTTACGCTTGTACAGTTGTTGGAGTACAGCGTATTGCCTTCTCTTCTCCTGTCTCTTATTCCCACTACCGCGCTCTGCTCCGTTGGCCGTCACCCTCACTGGATGTTTAGACTTTTTGCTGCCAGACAGGTAAACGCGCAGCCACGCCAGCAGCTGTTGCGCGCAGTCCTCACCCAAGCGTCATTCCGACAGTGGCGGAGACAGGACTCCTGAGAGCCTCCCGATGGTTCAGGGACACGAGTTATTTGTACCCCACTCCGGAACTCTCTCCGGAGAGTTTGGGGGAGAAAGAGAGTCGGCTCCTGCGTCCATCTCTGCTCTCATGCTTTCAACAATTCGCCGGTATTCGGGATTCCTCCTTTTACCCTTGATTGCCTCTAGCGTTCGAGCAGGTGTAGTCGCTCAAGGAGATGTTGGTTCATGAACCTGACTCCCCCGCGAAACATAGCCTCGGCCTGAAATCGAGCCATGATCCGCGTTTCCTCGTCTGACCATCTTGCTTTCGTTCGATCGGTGCAGATTGCGGCGTTGTATTCCTCTGAGTGGGCCCGCTGCATGTTCACCCCGCGTCCTATGGCGGTCTTGAACGACCTACCGCAGTGGACGCAAGTGAAACCTGGTGCGGGCACATCCTCTAAAAGGGGTTTATTTTTTTCTGAATTAGTCCCTCCAGGAAAGATTTCCTCTTGTAATATGTTCTCCAGGCCTCAGTTTTTTTTCAACTACTTCGCGCGGGTTTCCTCGACGGTTCTTCCTCAAAGTTCCGATTAGATGTGTTTGCCGATTTAGCAACTCTTCAGCTAACTGCAAACTGGTGTACCAATTGTCCGTGACCATAGTTCTTCCGCAGTCTAATAACGGGTCACTAATTTTCATCACAACATTGATTGGGGTTGTTTGCTGGTTGTCATGATTCTTGCCTGCATATATTTCCTTGTTATACGAATACCCTCCATTTAGCTTAAATATTTTAATGCCATACTTATGACGGTTGCCTCTTAGATATTGGCGCATCACAACCCTCTTTAAAAAGGGAGATTTTTTCCGACCACCATGACTTTTAGACGACTGCAGTTCTTGGCCGGTATTGGCAGCATGTAATACAGGGCGAACAGTACATCTGGATACCTCAAATAATTACCTATTATTACGACTTTAAAGTTAAATTTTGAGAAAAAAATTACTGAAAAAATGTTTTCCAGTTTTTCTTCTAACTGACGATTATTCAAGAATGGTACTAGGTTCTTCAGTTCAAGGGAACCTTGGAAAAGGGCTTTTTATCAAGTAAATTCCTTGCTTTACGCGGCATAATTGAAATTAGAATTTTGGTTTGAAGCTTTTATTATTGATGGGTATCTACGTCTGCGGAACACGGCCTGTGGAACGAAAATTTTGACCCCATAGGAAATACCTTCCTGGCCTAAATGAAAAATGCAGTAAAAACACTCCGGCAGTCAGTGTGTTAAAAGAAGTTTGACAATGAAGCGCCCGTCAACATCGCGGATGGTGTAGGCACTAAAATGATTTTCACACTCTTCCTTCTCCGTGGACCAACTTTCGGATGGCTCTATATCTGCACTCTCGATTTCCCAAAATTTCGAAACCATTTGTTCTAAGGGGGTTTCGGCAGATGTTGAAGCGTTACAAAATGTGAAATTTCTCTTTTTATGGTTTTGTTTGTGCTCACTGTAATTGCCCCCCGCAATAAATCTGAACTGCGTTTTTTTGGAAGACTAGTCCTTCAGGAAGTGCAATCTGGCCGATGCAAAGCAAAGACCAGAATAGGCCGGCACCTACTAATAAATCTATTGGGTCGTTAAGATAGAAAGTTGGATCTGCGAGCGGAATTTGGATTTTATTTGAGCCTAACGATAATAACGGGAGATTTTCGGTTACTTTATCGACTACAATACAGTTTACCTGCTTTGCTGTGTAGGCATTGTAATTAGATTTTATATCTACGAACATTCGCTTGTTTGCCGAACTAGTTGATCCGTTCAAACATTTAATTTCGATATGCGTATTCTCCATCTTGAGGCCTAATTTGTTACACATAGCCTTTGACATATAATTAGAGATAGATCCTAGATCCAAGAGTGCGCCACAGGAAATGAACTGATTTTTCGTGTCAATAAAACGATTGCAGTGGCCAACAAAACGGCGTCCGTAGCTTGTTTAATCTAATCCTTCACGCCACAAAAGAATCCTCCCAGTAGTCTTTAATAGCCGTAAGCTCCTCAGATTTTCCGACATGATTCCATAGCAAATTGATCTTGCTTTAAAGATTCTGTGGCAAGTGGAAAGCGCATTCTACAATTATTATTCTGGACCTGGGGAATTTTTTTGTGATGGCGTTTATCGAAGCTTGTTCGAAATCGGTCAGCACACTATTCGGGCACAATGCTGGTTCTATAGTTAAGAGACTAGTCAACAACTAGGTGCTTTCGTGTTTGTTCGGAAGAAAGGCGTCGATCATTGGTATCGCTTTTGCATCTACCAGCGAATGGATTATGTACATTTGGAAAAAGAACCTCGGGATCACCTTAACGTTTCTGGTCCCGAGTTAAACAAAAGAAAAAGGTCACCAATTGGTGACGTTGACGGCGTCGATGGATAAAAAATCGGTGCTGATGATGTGCTGGGGTTCGCTGCCGTTGCTGTGCTGGTGGGTGTCCATCAAAATGTTCCCACGAAATTCGTTCTTTCCCAGTTCTGACCACTTTATCCTTATTGGACGTGTAAGTTTTTTTTTAAATTGTGCCACTTTCGGTCGAGGACGTCCTCGTTGGTTTTCTAGCCGTCTTGTTCAAATTCCTGTTGAATCGCCGACCACAATTTCTTTTTTATTTTTGAGTTCCGAAAGGCTCGTATATGCCTGCTATAACTATGGGAAAAACTCTCGGACAGGTTGATTTCTATTTTGTATTGCACACACTTTGACATATCATAATTTTTTCCGCCATCTTTGGAAAAGTAATGACGTCATCGTATTTTTTTTAAATGGCGACCCCCCAATTTTTTTGGCAGATTTGAAAACTTCATTCAATTCTAAAACCAGTCATAGCCAATTGTCCTTGAATTTGAAAGAAATACTGTTGCATTTTTTTAGTGTAACCTTATTATCTTCAAACAAAAGAAAGTCCACCTTTTTTTCTTTAACAACTTCTTCAAATGTAATTTTGCCATTTTGTAAGGACATTTAATTTTTAAAATAGCAGAATCTTCCGGACTTGCTGCTAGGTAATCACATTCAGGAGAAACGATATCCTCATGATCTTGTCCCCACCGTGTTACATCATTTCCACAAAACGTATTGTACAGTATTGTGAGCTACTTTTTTGCCGTCAGTACTAGTTCGTTTTTTGTAAACAACTCCAAAATTTGATGCCGTTAACCTTAAACTTCGTTCTTTGTGCCATAAGGTGCATCGACTTTGTTTTCTGGTGTTTTTCTCTATTTCAGTTCTTTCCTGTGACGTTAAAGTAAGTGATTTTAAAATTTCTGTTTTATTACACTGAATTTCACTCAATGAAATGGGCATGGGATCTTCTTCCACTAGTTCATAGTCTTTGGCAGGGCCAAGTCGTGGATTATAAGAAATTTTTCTTCGCGCGGAACATGTTTCTTTTTTTTCACGATACCTTCTTAATCTTTGTTTCTTCAATTTATTGGTACAGTAAACCCTCGTTAACACGAACTTGAAGGGACCATTTTATCAAGTCTTCGTGTTAACGAAGTACGTGTTATCCGATTTTTCACATTTATTAAAATGTTGATAAAAGATCAAAATTATGTATCATAACCTCTCCTACCCTTACGTGAAAAATTGGGTATTACAAAATTTTATGTATTAGTTTTTCTAAATTCACCCATGTCGATTTCACTCAGAATTGCCATTTTTCTTTAATGTCAGTTATTGATCTTTGACTACGTTTTTGTTTTCGATCGGCCTCTGCCATCATGTAGGTTTACAATCTGGAACGTACATATCACTCGACAGAATTCTGAGACGTAACTAATACCAACTAAGAGAATTGCATTGTCACCAATAAATTCTTAGTAAACAGTCATTACAACGCGCGCGCAGGTTCAGCTGTTCGTGTTAACCGAGGAGTTTTTTATGGAAATCGGTTATTCCGTTCGTAAATTGTGTTCGAGATTCGTGTTAACGAAAATTCGTGTTAACCGAACTGCTTCCTGTACAAGTTAAATTGGAGACGGTGATTTTAGTTCGTCATATCGAGGTGTTCGAGTTAACAGAGTTCGTGTTAACGAGGGTTTACTGTATCTGTTTTGAAGTTCATGGATTTTTCTTTGGAAATGTGAAGCATTTCACTGAATTCTCGTTTCTTTTTGTTAATTTCGAAGTCTAGAATGTTTTCTTTATTAAAATTTAAATGGTGTCCGGTGGTGCGTTACTAGTGCGGTTCTTTCTTTTTTATGTTATTTTGTAACCGAACAGCTATATTGGTGTTGTTTGAGTCTATTGATTAAGTTCTGTGAGGTTTGTCCGACATATTTTAGTTCACAATAATGACATTGAATTCTGCATACAGTAGAGTCTCGCTAACGTGAACTAATTAGGGCTGTTCAAATTGTGAAAATGACGTTTTAAAAAATAATTTAATGTGGCAAAAATAGTCATTTAAATGTTGGTCGGGCATAAAAGGTTTTTTTACCCCGTACTAGGGGCAAAAAGCCCATCATCATCAGGGGATAATGTCCCTGTATTTTAAATATATTTTTATTTGTTTTTATTATAAGAATAAAACAATAATTACTGCTATTCATTTTCTAATTATTATCTTTAGATGCATTGACATTCATCCTGCGAATGTGACTGAAAGACTCGTCCTTATCTTGCAAAAAATTTTCCTTAACTACCTTTACTTTTTTTTTGGTAAAGTAAATGGTATTGTTGCTCACATACCTCGAAGTCTTTTAATTTCAGTTCTTGAGTTACAAATTGCAATACATTAGCAACACTACTGCTCCGTGTTTGAGCAGCCAAATGGACCTAACAGCAACAAATCAAACAACAATGATCAATTTTGCCACTTTATGTTTTAGTTTGTTTGCAATATTCAGAGACACATTTTCTTGTAAGGCCCGGTTTTACAATGTCGGGTTAACTTATAAAATGAACAAGAAGAATGTCCTTAAATCCAAGTGGAGTAAATTTAAATTAAAATTTAAATATATCTATGTCGAACTCCACAAACTTTAATAACTGAAGGATTACTAATGGTACATGTTTCGGCAGAATGCTTCTGCCATCATCAGCCCTTAAAGAATATAAAAAATTTTTTATATTCTTTAAGGGCTGATGATGGCAGAAGCATTCTGCCGAAACATGTACCATTAGTAATCCTTCAGTTATTAAAGTTTGTGGAGTTCGACATAGATATATTTAAATTTTAATTATAAAATGAAGGTTAACTGGAAGTTAGAAAATTATTCCGTTTTACAAGTGTGTCATTTTTGAGTTAACCTAGTTCTAAATAACCCCAAGCAAGGTATGGTGCTTACTAAAAAATGGAAAATTGGATTCTGGATTATGATCTAGATGCTTTCGATGATTATAATGTAGCACGCCGACCGAAGGTAATTCGTCATCGACCTAATCATTTTGAGAAATGGGATGGTACTGATTTCATTGCCCGATTTCGCTTATCCAAAAGAACCGTCGAAAATTTACTGCAGGAAATAGAGCATTTAATATCACATCCTACAAATAGGTATCAAATTGGTTTTGATATGAATTAGACCAATTCAGATAAATGTTTTGTTTTTAGAAATGATTGCCTATCAGCAGAAAACCAGTTGCTTTTGACGCTGCGTTTCATGGCTTCTGGTTCGTTCTTGAGTGTAGCTGGGGATTTCTGTGGCGGTCACAAATCTACTGCAAGCGTAACCGTACGTCGTGTTTGTCGAGCGATAGCAAGTTTAAGACCACTTTATATAAAAATGCCTCAAACTCCTGATGAAGTGAGAATTTGTAGACAAAATTTCTATAATATAGCTAGATTCCCTCGTTGCATAGGCGCTATCGACTGTTCCCATATCAAATTGCAATCGCCTGGTGGTGAAAATGCCGAGGTATTTCGAAATAGAAAACAATTTTTTTCGTTAAACGTTCAAACAATCAGTGATGCTGAACAGAAAATTCAGGATATTGTAACTCGTTGGCCCGGTTCAGCTCACGATTCGCATATTTTCCGAAATTCAAGTATATATACAAGATTTGAGCAAAATGAGTTTGATGACAGCGTGTTAGTAGGCGATAGCGGTTACGCCGTTTCTAATTATATGCTTACACCATTACAAAATGTAAGAAATGGACCAGAAAACCTGTATAATGAATCTCAAATTCGCACCCGGAATGTTGTGGAGAGGAGTTATGGAACATGGAAGCGGAGATTTCCAGCTTTAGCCATGGGCTTAAGGTTGAATTTGGATACTTCACAAGCGCTCGTTGTGGCTTCAGCAGTTCTTCACAACATAGCCGTCGACCAAAACAACGTTCTACCAAGAGTGAATGATGAGGAGGCAGCCGCAATAGTACTTGTCAATGAAGTTGGTGGCGACCCTGCTCCTGAGCCTGCAGGCATCAACAACGTTTTGCGCAACCAAACAAGATTACATTTAATTAACAATTTCGCCCGATTGTAGCTCATTTATTTAAACAATCATAATGTTTTAAACTTTTACTTTGGTCTCGAAAAAATACATAACAGGAACTTCTAAAATAGGTACTAATTATATCAAAACTTAACAAACTACATAAAACGAAAACAGAATGCTTATGGGCGGGTCCAAAACAACAGGCGGTTGGACATTCGGAGTGGAAAATCCGCTGAACGCATCTGTCGTTTAATAAGTCGTACTTTCAAATTGTGTTCTATATTCAGACATTCTGTTTGGCGCTGAACGAATTTAAGTTTTTCCTCAATTAAGTTCTGCTCCTTGGGGTAAAATTTTTTGGTCTGTACGGTCTTCTTGGTATGGGCCGTAGTGTTTTCTAGAATAAATTGTCCATCGTAACATCTTTATAAAAAATATTCACTTACTTGTTTTCAGTTTGAGTTTAGGGTTGACTTGTTGTTTCAAATCTTTGGAGCAATGGGAACTCCAAACTATTTCTCTTGGCCCTTGATGTGACAATGGGGTCATTTGCAACTCGCTTTGTGAACGTTCTTGGGCAGGTTCATACTCCGGTTCAGAAGTAATGCTTTCCACCTCTTCCACTGTTATTTCTGTCGTAACATTTTCTCCTAAAAGATCAATATTTTACGAAATTAGTCATATTATTTTAATTTTTCGTACGAATTATGTTTTCAAACTTACCCTCCGTATTTGGCTCCACATCAAATAGCCCATCATTATTAATTTCGATTTCCGCGTCATTGTCATAGGCATTTGACATTCCATCTACCTGGACCCCTAACAAATCTTTTATTTTTTCGTCAATAGTGTCAAGGTTTGGACTCTGGATTGTTCCACCTCCTGTTTTCTTTATTTCTTTTTTGTATTCTGTGTTACGTTTCTTGGTTCTTTTTTTAAGGTTTTTATATTTTTCTTTTAATGTTTGCTCATCTCTACGTTGGCCTTCAGCGTTGCAATTAAATAAGTTCGCAATTTTGGTCCACGTTTCATCCTTTTTCTTCCAGTTGATATTGCCTGTTTTTTTATTTTCAATGACATCCTTATGAGCAACCACCAGGTCAATTAAAAGTTGTTCTTCTTTTTGGGAAAAGTTTGGTGCTCTTCTATTGGTTTTACACGCCGCTTTATTCATTTTTACAGCACTCTGAAAATATTTTTATTCAATTGTGTTCGTTTATGCAACTACTTGTGTAAAATGTATAATATAAACGCCTTTACTTACATTTCGCTAAAGTGTTTAACAGTCGGTTGCATATGAAAAATCTAACACGAATGTTAAAAAAGGCGGTATTTATCTCACTTAACCACAAAATATTAAATTTCAATGACAGTTCGATGACGCGTGTCCCCCTTCTTCCTAGGGTGCTCGCTCATCTCTCTCCTTCGCGTCGATCTGCCAGACATGAAATCACTGTCCATCCAGATCCGCGTTCCCTTGGTTGCCTCCTGTTTCGGGATGGAATTCTTCACTTCCCAATGAGCTGTGGGAATTCAACGTTGTCCTTTACCAGGATCGTTGTCGTCTCCGACCCCGGTAACTTCCTCTTCTTAGAGCTGGTTGCCTGCGACGTTGGCAGTGGTCCAGCTCTCTTCACCACTTGCGCAGACGACGGTTGTGGAGGTCGCACTACCTTAGAAGGCGCAGTTGCCTGCGGGTAGGCCCCTGAGCCCCCCCACCAACGACAAGGTCTCACGACTCCTTGGGGGGGGTGGGGGTGGGATCAGATGGGTTGTTCCTGGGTCCTGGCAGCTCGTTGATTCCGGTGTTGATTCGGGGTCGTCGGCGGTGAGATGAATTTGAGCGATTCGGAGGGCGTTCGGTCCCTCTTTGGGACGGTGGCGCCACAGGGATAGGGGATGTCGGCTATCGCCTGTTCCAAGGCTTCGGCAATATCCCATTCTAGTTCTAGTACTGGTGACTCCATCACGGTGGTGCTTCCTGTAGTCAACTTCGGGTGCTGAAAGAGAAAACACAACTAGAACCTGTCGAGCATTATCGACAGGGCGTGCGACCTCACGGTGGGGCAGACCGAGGCCTATTCCGGACGGTGGACGTGCTTCCGAATCTTACTCCCGTCGGCTGTACGGACGCGGCAACGAACGGTGACGGGGACGGCGGACGAGGTGGGGCGGCGACGGAAGTGGTGGGGCGGCGACGGAAGTGGTGGGACGGTGGTCCTTGGCGGCGGCGGAACTCGAGAAAGGATGGTCCCGGGCGGCGGCGACGGCAGCATGCACCGTCGGTTCAGGCCGGCGGGCACCACTGGACACTCGGCGTGAGGTAACGAGGTTAAGAGGGTTCTCCAGTGGCAGGTACATTTCTGCCGGTCGAAGTACATTTTCCCGCAATATCTTTATTTAATTTACAAATTTAAAAAAATCGCTCTGTAGCTGCAAAGATCTATATTTTATCAACACGCCCACCATATTTGAACGAAAAATCTTCAAAAATAAAAAAGTTAGATTCAACGCCGCACATTGTTGTACATTTTTGCCCGCCGTTGAATGTATCTTTTTTATTTTTCGTTGAAATTTGGTGGGCGTGTTGATAAAATGTAGATCTTTGCAGCTACAGAGCGATTTTTTTAAATTTGTAAATTAAAAAAAAGATATTGCGCGAAAATGTACTTCGACCGGCAGAAATCTACATGCCACTGGAGAACCCTCTTAACCCAACATAGCACACTGCCAACGTATCACGGCGAGGCCCGGGGAGTGGTGGATCGTCCCAAGCGTGCTGGCTTCTGTCCCGGGGGTGCGTCGTTGTAACCATAGCCCGTCGATCTTGAGGACGTTGTTGGAGGCCGTGACTGGGTCGCGCGGCCACGATTATCCTTGGCCTCTGTCGTTTTCTCTGAGAGCTCAGTTTTTAAAACCAAATCTAATCGGTTTTCCGTTTATGAATTGTTTGGCATAATGACGGCCGTAGTAAGGAATCATTGATACCTTTTAACTGATATGTTTTCCAAATTGATATTTAGATTTTTAGATATTTGTTGTTTGTTATTAATAAGTGACAATACAATACTTTGGTATTGTCACTGTGGGACAGACTACATACCTATTAAGAATTTGTTGACATAGGTATACGAATTTTGGATATTTTTGCTTGGTATTACGAGTTTTTTTAAAACCACATGAAACGTACCGGACGTCTTACATTCACGGAAGTTAACAGGACCTCTGCTCACCGCCTCTGTCTGTTAAATCTTCATAGAATGTAAAAGCCCATTCACAACCACTTTACGTACGTAAAGTAAATTTAGTAAATTTACAAAAGCGGCGTTTGCATTCAAATTCACTTTACATAACTTTACTTTAACATTAAATTATGTTCTGCGCATGCGTAGTACCAATGAAGGCATTGCAGAACTCTGTATTCTGCATTAACCTAACCCTGACCCGCCTGACCTAACCTAGGAAAAGTGTCGGTATTTTTATTTTGTGTTTTTATTGATTTTTTTCCCATCTAAAAATGGATGAAGAAATAGTAACCTGCATGATAATAGCCGCGGCGAATGTTATAGCAGGTGCTAAATGAACGGTGTCGCCGTGTTCCTCAACAAAACAAAGAGAGAGAGGAGAGCATAGTGCTACATCGTTTTACGCTCGTTTTGATTGGCTCACTTTACAAACTTTACGTAAAGTTCCGATAAAGTTGAAAGTTGGTCAACATTTTGTTACGTTAAGTAAATGAATGTCCACTAAACGAATTAAGACGTGAACATAAGAAACTGTACATTCAACTTTCGTAAAGTCGTTATTTCACGTACGTAAAGTGGTTGTGAATGGGCTTTAAGACGTCCTTACGTTCCTTGTGGCTTAAATAGCTATTACTTTTGATACACATCTGCTTTTGTTACATTTTCTATATTTTTACTAATTCGAAAATGCTCTATAAATTCAGTGACATTATTTCGGCGAATAGTTAGTCCAAATTAATGTTGGTTTTGTACCGTTGCCGTCGTATCCCTCAAGGGTAAAGCAGTACTACTAGCTGCTTTAGTAACGACAACCTTCATAAACGACACGTGAACGTGGAAATACCCAGAACAATACAATAAAGTTTTCAGAAGCTTGTCTTGAAAATGTAGCATGGATGCTATTTAGGCTAGTTATTTTTATTATCGCTATTGATTAGTACACCGTGCGGCGCTTTTTTGTATGAAAATTTATTTTAATCGCTATTTATGGTACATATAAGTGATTATAGACAAATTCTCCACGAAGTGCAACACTTTTGTGGTGTCCCAATGGGGCTTCCCGTTGCAAGGGGAAGTCTCATAGTACCAACAGCCATGATTATTTTTGCATTCATTTATTGGAATAAATTATATGAGCTAAAAAAATAAGCCGTGATTTACTTTGGTTATCCTTTCGGCCAGTTGCATAATAGTTCAAAATTGCTGATATACATCTAGGGGCATCCACTTGTACATTGACTTGATGTGTTCAACCTTTTCTTTGATCAGAGCCTTTGCTGGTGCAGGATTTATTTCAACAGTAATATTTTTAATGCGATTAGAATCGTTATAAACTTGCGCTGGTGTAAAGTCCGCTTCGTCATGCTTTAATTTGTATAAAATTGTGGTTAATTGTACCTGTACGTATTTTAATTGTACGACTTTCGAGAATGGAACTTTGTGGTACGAAAGAGTTTTAGCAGATTTTTGGAAATTTTTGATTCTGCATTCGAATTATTTGGAAGGATTCTTTCGATCAACTGTTTTTAATAATTTCTCTGTTATTTTTACGCATTTCGATGGTGGAATGCCCGTTATCACATTTCATTTGAGAATGGCCCCTAATATCATTTATTTCACTCACTATGTAGTAATGTTGTAAAGCATTAGCTAAGGTTACTTATCTCCGGCAATTTCATTGTTGATATAATCCGTTGGACATGAGGCAAAATAAATAGCATCGATCGCCCCTTCACCCTCGTGTCATACATAGCATACAACAGCATCTGTGACTATGTTTACATACTGTATACCTAAACAAATACTGTTTATTAAAAACAATTCACAAAAAGAAGGTATATTATTCTAAGAGTTGCTATTCTTTTTAACTAACGCAGTACACTTCCTTGGTGTTATGGTCAGCGCATCCAAACACTTACGAAGACAAGAGGAAAATTTTCCCATATTATTTATGGGATTTCTAATTATTGGCTCAGTTTCATGGCCAATTTCCGGGAATGTGTGCAGGATGAATTTTTTTGCCTTATTTTGACGTCTTCTCTATCAACTGTTTAATCAAATTTAAAAGATATTTCCTTCTTTCGTCTCGGTTTTTTCCTATTTTTTTTGCCAAATGTAAGCGTTAAGGGCTCCTACGTCTGTCAGCTGACCAGCGTTCTAAGAGCCGAGTACTGCTTCATCATGTTATCTGTAGTATCCACGGCACCTTTTGGTTTATTATAATGAACAATAACGTCTGGTTCGTGGGACGATTCTTCCTGGGATACTGAGTGGTTATGATGTTCTGTGGATGAGAGCAGCAATATTTTTGTTGGGCACGTAAGATACTGTTGTAGGACGGTGTTTCGCGGCCAGATTCGTAGTTTAGTGTAGTGATAGTGTCAATTTTAAGTTTAGAATAGATTAATATAAAACACCACGCGTCCTGTTGCGACATAACATGAAAATTGCAACAGGAAGCGAGCGTGTGTTCAGACGGTAGACGGAGTGGAAATGGCGCCAGCCTTAATAATAATAATAATAATAACATTTATTAACGGCAATATTCCACCTTTACAATCACACAGAAAAGTAAAAAAAAAAAGTACAACAGTAACAACTCAAAAAGACATAAATTACATTATTATACATTTTATAAACATTTTTAAAACAGTTTTAGTAGCTTATTCTTAAAAACAACAAATGACAAGTCAAAAAAGTCTAATGAGGAGCAATATTCGTTGCAAACATGCATTATCGTGTTTACTGGCGAGAATAGTAGGTAGTTATTATTACATCGGTTAGGAACAAATATGTGTACCAGCCTACTGGAGTATTTTGGAACCCGAAAATTGAATTGGGCCAAAATGGCAGGGTCGTCAACCATGTTATTTAATAATTTAAACATAAAACATGGCGCCTGATATTTTCTCCGGTTGACAAGAGATGGGAGTGAAAGATAACTTAAAAATAAACCATAATCATTTTCCAAGACTTGGGGAAGCTAATATAATTAATAAACCTGTGTTGCACGGCTTCAATTCGATTGACATGAACCTTATAATGTGGATTCCACAAAATAGAGCCATATTCCAGTACAGATCTTACATGAGTGATATAAAGTATTTTTAATGTGTTAATATTCCTGAATATGCTTCCGAAGCGTTTGATACAGCCCAGTACTCTATTAGCCTTACAGACAATTTGATTATAGTGATCAATAAAATTCAGCTTATTGTCAATTAAAACACCTAGGTCATTTACGTTACTCTTGAAAGTAATATTAAGATTATTGATAGAATAAGAGGGAGATGAGGGTAAGATTTTTCTACTAAATACAATAGCTACAATAGCAGATTGCAATTTTGCAATATCATTAGGACCACGAATAGTTCTATATATCTTTAAATCATCTGCAAATATACAAAAATTACTGCTGAAGTTACACCCTACGTCATTAATGAATAATGAAAAAAGCAATGGACCAAGGACGGAACCTTGTGGAACCCCCGAAGGTACACCTTCAGTGTAAGACAGGCAGGAGCCAATCTTCACTTGTTGGGTCCTCTTCATCAAATAATTACAGAACCATTTCAGTAAAGAGTCAGAAAAACCGTAAGCGGCTAATTTATGTAACAAAATTGAGTGATCAACTCTATCAAACGCTTTGCTGAAGTCAGTATACACTGAGTGAACTTCGAGACCTCCACCAAAAGATATAAAAATGTGGTTAATATAAGACAGCAAATTAGTTACTGTCGATCGCTTTTGAAAGAATCCATGCTGTTCAGGCACTATCAAATTTTTTACCTGCGGGAATAATTTATCAAAAACAATAGATTCAAACAGCTTGGATATTGCAGATAAAATTGAAACTGGACGATAGTTATCTATTTTTGATTTTAAGCCGGTTTTATGCACTGGAGTTATGAATGAATGCTTCCACAAGGAAGGAAACGCACCCAACTTAAGCGACAAGTTAAAAAGAATATAAAGAGGTAGAACTATGGATTTCCCACAATTTTTGAGAAGTAAAGGGGGTATACCATCTGGACCAGGACCTTTGTTTATGTTTAAATTATTAATAGCCTTTTCTATGTCCTCAACACTTAAATGGATATTATTTAAATTTACTGTTGTCTCGGATACGAACTCAGACTGCACATCACTACTGGAATTTTCATAAACAGAGGAAAAATACTTGATAAAACCGTTACAAATCTGATTAGTATCTGAGAAAACAGTATCCCCTAGTACCATTGGCGTAGACAATTCCGAACGAGAGGATCTTTCCCGAATAAATTTCCAGAAATTTTTAGGATTTATGAAAATATCATTCTCAATGCCAGATAAGTAATTATAATAGGCATCACGTATTGCTTCTTTACAATCTTTTCTTAGTTTATGAAAAATTATATAGTCTCTAGCTAAACCTGATTCCTTGAAACGTTTATGAATAGCTTTTTTGTTTTTAATTAAATTAATAATATCATTGGTAAACCACTTAGGATAAGTTGTTAAACGCTTACATTTCAAAGGTACAAAATTGTCACGAGCAGAATATAAATAATTATAGAACTGGTTCGTAGCGACATCAATATTTGTAGAGTGCAAAACCGCAATCCAGTTGATATTGGAAAGAAAAAAATTCATTTGTTCATAGTCACCATTCCTGAAGTCATAAAAACGATGACTGTCATTACGCTCAAGTTCCACCTTCACTAACTCTAATGTAACACTGAATGACGGATGACTTATGTCTAACTTGGATAGCTCTTCACATGGAGTAACTTCAATATTCGAGTCATTGGAGAAACAAAGGTCGAGAATATTACCATGTTCGTTCCTAAGACAATTAAATTGGTTGAAAGATTGGCTAGAGTAACCATCGCACACACAAATCTCACTTTCTAATGTGACTCTAAAGGGCACAAAACCCGGAGTATCGTCGGTACACCTCCAGCTGATGTTAGGAAGGTTAAAGTCACCTAGCACAATTATACTACAGTTAGTGTTGGTTTCCGAAATCCATTCAAGGGTTTTAATATGGCACAAGTATTTGGAAATGCACGAGCGTGGCGGTATGTAAACACAGCCGATAATAAGATCATTCTCACCCACAAGAACTTTGACCCAAATTTCTTCCACTGTGGAATTATCACGAACTAATTGGAGAGACTTAAATTTCTTGTTTATTGCTAACAAAACTCCTCCTCCATCGGTTTTATGACTAGTAATGCTATTTCTATCTGTTCTATAAATTAAGTATCTGTTGTCTAGTATTTCATTGTTGCTTATACCCGAATGAAGCCATGTTTCGCTTAAAGCTATTACTAGATAATTCTCACCAAGGCAGCTGCAATGCAGATCTTTAAGTTTGGATCTTATTCCCCTAGTATTTTGGTAATAAATTAGGAATTCTGACTTGCTGGAATTATTATTGGGGCCTGGGGATTCGGGCTGTTGTTCTGTATGTTTGAACTTTTCTTGGTGACGTTTTCTTTCCATAAAAAATAAAACTTTTTTACCTTAATACCACAGCTCCAGAAGTCCTCCTTCATCAAAGCATCGAATAATGAGCTTTCCACCGTGACTTTAAAGGCGACACTTTTGGCGTCGTCTCTCTTTGGGAGGGGATCCACTACTAAATGTCTGGAAGGGAATTTGGATTTAAGATATTGGGACAGACTATCTGATGTCGTCTCAAGATGTAGATTACCCACATACAAATATTTATTATGTGCAGCAGCTTTGATCGGGGCATCAGCGTCTTCGTGAGTACCACGTATGTACTTGACCCTACGTTTGTGCGACACTGTATGAAATCCGTCCTTGGAAATAGCAGCCTTGGTCATCCTTTCCTCAGGGTCCTTTGTAAAAGTGGTATGGGCGGCGTCTGCACTTTTCGATGCAAAATTCCGGAGACTAGATGTCCCTGTACTTGGAGCAAATACCACCTTGACTGGGTCCGCCTGGAACGCTGACGTCGATGACGTTGACTGTGATGTGGCACTGAAGTTGAATATACTATTTCTAGACTCATTAGATGAATGAATGGGAAATTGTGCAACGGTCGTATTCTTATCAGGGATAATTTTATTGTTGATTACAGCTTCGCTAAATGATGGTTTATTTACCACACCTGTCCTTTCGTTTTTCAATTCCCTTATCTAATTCTAATTCTCAATTTTTTGTTCTCTAAAGTAAGTTCACTAACCTTTTTCTTGACTTCGTTTAAATCCTTCGAGATCTTATGTAGCAATGAAATCACTTCATCGTTATCCATATTTCCCAGTGAATTTATTGTACTTGCAGGGAAAATAAAACCATAGTTACTGTTTAACTGTTCAACCTCGACTAACTTTAATTTTAAAAACTAACGGTTACAACAAAAGTAGAGGGCGCTCTTTACAGGACGTTTGCGAAAGTATGGCGCTATTTACAAAAACTGTTTTGGTGTAAATTCAACACCCCCACTACATCAAAACACTTTATCCATTTGTAAACCTAATTTACACACAAATTTATTATGTTTAGGACCACTTAAACCTTTAGTCAAAATATCTGCCGTCATGTCATCAGTTGGCAAATATGTTAACTGTACATTTCCTTCTAACACAGCCTCTCTTATGAAATGATGACGAATGTCGATACGCTTGGACCTTTTATGATGAACAGGGTTGACCGCCAGCTTCTGAGAACTCATATTGTCATTATACAGGGTTATACATTTGGATTCCCCTGTCAGTTCATACAACAAGTTTTTAAGATAAATGGCCTCTTTAGCTGCTTCTGAGGTCGCCATATACTCGGCCTCCGTGCTTGACAAAGCAACTGTCCTTTGCTTACGGCTCTCCCAAGATATAGCGCCTTCACACATCATAAAAACATAGCCTGTGTACGACTTTCTGACGTGCTTATCACTAGCCCAGTCGGCATCAACAAAACCTTCTAATTCTACATTCCCCTTCTTAAATACTAGTTTATAATCTCTAGACCCTTGTAAATATTTCAAAACTCTTTTTGCACACTGCCAATGCGACTGAGTATAGCAATTATTAAATTGGCTCAAGAAGCTAACAGAGTATGAAATATCTGGTCTCGTCAACACTGCCAGATACATAAGACTACCAATTAATGTTTGATACGGAAAATCAACATTTCCTCCTACACTGGTATCAAGGGCCAAACGCATTTCCATGGGTGTGGACATTGATTTGCAGTTTGACATGTTAAACCTGCTTAGTATCTTATCAATGTAATTTTGTTGATCCAGCATGATCAAGCCATTTTCCCTGTCTCTTGTGATTTTCATACCTAAACATTGTGTAGCCTCACCTAAATCCTTCAACTTAAAATTATCGTTTAATTTTGATTTTACAAATTCAGCTTCCACAAGGTCGCTTGTAAACACAAAAAAGTCGTCAACATACAGAGCTATAATTGTTAACGCATTTTCATTGGACTTAAAATATACACAATGCTCTAATTGTGATCTCTTATACCCTAGGCCTATAAGCACTCGATCCACATTTTGGTTCCATATTCTGGAAGCCTGCTTCAGGCCATAGATAGCCTTTTTTAATCTACATACTTTATTTGGTTTGCCAGCATCTTTGAAACCTTCTGGTAGTTCCATATATATATAACTTCATCTAAATTACCGTTCAAAAATGCTGTCATTACATCAAGATGAAATATTGTTAAATCTAATTTCACAGACAAAGCTATTAACAATCTTAATGTTGAATGTCGTACAACCGGTGAAAAAGTTTCGTCATAGTCCTCACCTTTTCTCTGCGTAAAACCTTTCGCCACCAATCTCGCTCTATACCGCACACCACCATCACTGTTCCTTTTTCTTTTAAAAACCCACTTGCATTTTACAACACTTCCATTTGCTGGCATCTCAGTGATCTCCCAAGCTTCATTTTCTGTGAAGGATTCATGTTCCTCAATCATTGCTTGCCTCCACAATTCTCGATCTGGTCTACTCATGGCCTCTTCTACAGTTGTAGGGTCATCTGAAACACCTATAGAGCACATATATGTGACGTGATCTTCGAAAACACGCGGCTTTGGGTTCCTTTCACTCCTCCTTAGTGGTTCTGTGTGGATTTCCTCTTCACCATCTGATTTGGCTTCACTAGCGTCTTCATGGTGCGTTGTATCTGCAGTTCCACTTGAATTTTCTTGGACATTTTCTTCTATATCCAGTTGTTTCGGAGTATCTGGATCCCCCACTGAATCATTGTTAATTATGATCCCAATTTCTTCATTTGGTTTCTCAATAATAACCACATCCCTACTTGTGATTACTCTGCCTTTTTCTGAGTCAAATACCCGATATCCCTTGGTGTAGTCTCCATAACCCACAAGAATCATTCTTTTTGATTTCTTCTGCCATTTTGTACGCGTAGCTTTTGGGACGTGGACCATGACCAAGCTACCAAATATTCTTATGTTGCTCAAGTCTGGTTTCTTGCCATGCCACACTTCAAATGGAGTTTTGTCTTGCAAGTCAGCTGCAACAGATCTATTTTTCAGATACACTGCTGTGTTAACAGCTTCTCCCCAAAATTTAACATCTAAACCGGCGTCGAATAAAAGACATTTGGCCTTTTCCACTATAGAGCGGTTCATCCTTTCTGAAAGACCATTCTGCTCAGGTGTGTAAGGATTTGTAGTCTGGTGGATGATGCCATTCCTCTGCAGAAAGTTTTCCATTTCTTGACTGCAGAATTCACCTCCATTGTCTGATCTCAGGGTCTTTATTCTGCACTCCTTCTGGTTTTCCACCAGTGACTTGAAGGCCTTAAAACAATCCAGAGCTTCAGATTTATTTTTTAGGAAATAAACAAATGTCATCCTGCTGAAGTCGTCTTCAAAGATCAGGAAATACTTGGCGCCACCAATTGACTTGTTCTCCATTGGTCCACAGATATCTGTGTGCACTACCTCAAGCAAGGACTCTGCTCTAGTGCCCCTGTGTTTGAACGGAAGTCTTGACCGCTTCCCTTCACAACAGACGACACAGCTATCTGTCACATTCCATTTCCCCTTCAACGTGATGCCATTTACCAGCCCAGATTCCATTTTTCGTAAGTCTTTATAATTGATATGTCCCAACCTACGATGCCAGGTCTCGCCATTGGTAATTCTTGGTGATGCTAAAAAACATGGATGATCAATCTTTATATTTAATCTGTACACGTTATTGATGAGATCAGCCGTAGCTACCAAGGTCTTCTTTTTGTTAAAAATCTTGCAACCATTCTCTTCAAACTGGACTGTGTTCCCACTACGAATCAGCTGACTGACCGACAAGAGATTTGTAGTTAGGTTCGGAACGTACATCACATTTGTTACCATGATGTCGTGGTCTTTCCTGTCCACTACTGTCGTTATTTTTACATTACCCGCACACGACACTTGCAGTTTTTGTTTATTCGCGACTACAATGTTTTTAAATTTCGTCGCTGCCGATGTGTCCTGTAGCCAATCATGCCGCATGGTCAAATGAACGCTGGCCCCCGAGTCAACATACCAGTCATTCTCACTGAAATCGCCACTACAAAAAGCTGCACTAAAGACATTTGACGTTCCCGCATCCGTTTTGTTTGGACACTTATTCTTATAATGTCCCATTTGTTTGCAACCATAGCATTTGACAGATTTGACGTTTCTGCCATTATTCCAGTTGGTACCACTGCGATCTGCATTACCGACACTACGATTTGGTTTCTTTCAGCGGCTGAGTTCATCCCGACAAATGCGTTCCCTGCATTACCGACACCTACAGGTTCCATATCCAGTAACTTTGTTTTTATTTGGTCAACCGTCATTTCCATGCCCGAATGCTCGACGGCCATTATCATCGGTGCATATTTTTCCCGCCAACAACAACGATCCAATCCACTTATCATCAATCTGAAAACCAGTACCTTGTAGCTTTTGCGCCGTTTCCACTAGCTGATTGATGTAGAGTTCCATTGAGTCACAATCTTCCCGCCGAATTGAAATCAGCGCACGCAACAAACCAATTTTCCGCGAATAACCTTTGTCGTCAAACAAAGTTTCTAGCTTCGTCCAAAGTTCCTGCGTTGTCTTGGCCTCTTTAATGTGGACATATAAAGAAGGATCGATGGTTAAGATTAGCTTGGCTTTGGCTTTGCTGTCTTTTGCCTCTTCTCCCGCCTTCATTCCAGTTATGAAACCATCCAGGTCGTCCAACACTAACATGCTTTTAACCGCGAAAGTCCAATCACTGTAATTATCTCGGCCTTTCAGTTTAGGCACGCTTGATATGAGGTTTACCGCCATGTTTTGTGAGCACGAAATAATAGTTCTGTGATTATACCGAACACACGATTACTTCGAGTACGAGATTAATACCGAACACACGATTAAACAAACGAAACTATAAGCACGTGGACATTTACTGTGTGCCTGGGCCCATAACCTATTGTACTTGCAGGGAAAATAAAACCATAGTTACTGTTTAACTGTTCAACCTCGACTAACTTTAATTTTAAAAACTAACGGTTACAACAAAAGTAGAGGGCGCTCTTTACAGGACGTTTGCGAAAGTATGGCGCTATTTACAAAAACTGTTTTGGTGTAAATTCAACAGAATTACCCTCAATACGAGCCCTTTTACGCTGGTTATCCGTATTGATGATTTTTTCATCCGCTGTAGAATCCAGGGCGGTTTCGGCGCATCCAGAGCATTTCCAAGAGGACCGTTTCATATGGAACCCTCTCTGATCGCGAACACCTTCACATTTATCGTGGAAGTATTTTGAACACGCAGAACACTGAATCACATTCTTTAAACTACCAAAAGCAGAAGAGCACGTGGGACATAGGTCCGACTCGCTCGGCATCTCGCTCATGAAGCTTAATACTAATACCCTATGTGTGCTGCCGCTGAGGCTTTTGGCCTTTTCGGCGCGGTGCACTAATTACAATGCTAAGGCCTGGTTTTTCAGTGCTTGGTTAACCATAAATATTCTGGGTTACCGAAATTTTTCTCGGTTAGTTGTTTTTCAGTGATCGGTCAAACTTTAACCATGGTCAACACGACCGAGAATGTAACCCAGGTTCCAGAGCTCGGTTAACCACGATTTCTGACATGTCACTACTCGAATCAAAACAACTAACATAACCTGAAAGTGTAAAGCAAATCAACAGCGGTTCAGGCAGTGTTTTGTTGGTGCATCGCAACAACCGTAGATATCGTGATTCATTGAGGAATGTGGAAAAACCCTTCCGAAGGGGTGGTGTTATACCACTTCCTGTTTCAGGTATGTATTCTCTAATAAATGAACCTCTTGTAAACGACGTAAACGTTCACTTTATCGCCGCCTCGCTTCGTTTTCGCACGTTTGCCGTAGTCTGTATACTGTGTTTTTGTTATATTCTGGTTTCGTAGTTTTGTTTTTTAGTTGTTTATACCTAGTTATACTGTAGAAGTAGTTTTATAGTTATTAACTGCATATTTCTTTCTAGTTTGTTTAAGTTAGAAGTAGTTGTTATTTTTGTTGGTGTTGGTTGAACCTAGTGTAGAAGTAGTTTTATAGTTATTCATTCTAGTAGTTGCTATTTTAGTTTCTAGTTTAGTTTTTTGCATTTGCATAATATAGGTATAATTTAGTCGTTAGCTAGTTAAGCAAATAATTAGTGTAATTCGCCGCCGATTTATAACATAGTGATCTAATCCTTTACAAGAGGTACGTAAAAATATTGAATAGTATATCATAATTACTTCTGGTTTTACTTTACTTTTATAGTGTGATGGACCGTTCAACTTCAAGTCGTTCGAAGAATTTTTCCAACAGTGAAATGAACCTGTTGATCCAACTGGTCAATGAAAATCGCCAGATTTTGGAATCGAAACAGACCGGGGCGATAACCCACAAACAAAAAACAGAGGCTTGGGCAGCATTGGAACTCCATTTTAATGCTGTTTGCAGTGAAGGAATTTACCGGTCTGCAAAAGTTTTGAAGGAAAAATGGACAAACATAAAACGTTCTGCAGTCAAGAACTTTGCTGCAGACAAAAAATTCAGAAAGGGAACAGGAGGGGGGCCAAGTGAACCATCTAGAGAGACCCCCATAGAGGCTGTCGTTAATGACATATTAGGGGAGCGTCTCACGGGGCTGCCTTCAGAGTGTGACAGTGATTGCCGAACGAAAAGTGAGTATTAAGTATACTTCATAAATGAAATCAAATTTCTGACATATTTTTTACAGCTAATGTATTTAGCTGTATCTCGCCTGCCAAAAATGTGGTCATAGCGGATGTAATTGTCCATAGAGAAAGTGATGGTAAATTGTAGCCACCAATAATATTTGTCTCTGATTTTAACGATTTTGTAGATACCAAGAGTTGGTCCAGAGCCCAGGACAATCACGAAATTGCGACAACCTCCCAGACATTTAATAATGGTATACTGAGTTTCTTTAATATTTGTAAAAATTACTATCAAAATTTCAGTTGAAACAAATTCACCAGATGTTGCCTTCCAAGCTACAGACTGGTCACATTACACACCTGTAATGTTGAAGGCAACACCTGCAGGGCCCCTGCAGACCTCTGCAAAGAAAAGTAAGTTCTACGAGTAGTAATGTACTTACAAAATCGTAATAAAATATTATTCAGGGAAAATCACAGGGACGCTCACAAACAAAAAATGGTGTGATTTGGCAGATAATAAAAATGAGTTGGCTGTCACGAAATTGGAAATGCTGAAAAGAGAGGACCAGCGAAAGCAGGAGACTCATGAAGCAGCCATGAGACACTGCGAAGAAATAAATCAGCAGAAGTTGCGACATAATGAAGAGGAGCACAAATTAAAATTAAAATTGCTCCAAGATGAGCACAACTCTAAAATTGAAATCATGTTAAAAAATAAATAAATCTGTTTTTTTTTTGTTTATATATTTCCAAAATATTGAATAAATTCGTTTCTAACAACATTATTATTATTTACATTTTCATTGTTTTGAACTGGGACATTATTACATAAATCAAATGCTCTCTGTTGTTCTGCAGTCAGTTCAGGTGGATCTTCCTCATTGCTCATAATAGCAATATTATGCAGCACTGCTGTAGCTACAATAATCCATTGCACTTTCGGCAAAGCCAAATTTACTCCATTACTTAAGATGGGAAATCTTCGCTTCCAAACCCCATAGGACCTTTCCACGGGATTTCGTGTCCGTATTATGGATTCATTATATAAATTCTCTGCCAATGTGTTCGTATTTCCCAATGGAGTTAATAAATAATTTTTAACTGCGTAGCCTGCATCACCTACTAACACAGATGTTCCCATTTCACCATTTTCAAATTTCAGACAAATTTGAGAATTATTGAAAATCGTGGAATCATGGGACGACCCAGGCCACCTTGCAACAATATCCAGTATCTTTAGATTGCTGTCTGAAATAGTTTGCACGTTGAGTGAAAAGAAATTTTTCCTATTTCTGAATATTTCAGCATTTATTCCACCTATTTAAACGAAATATATTACAATTCAAAATTTACGAGTACAAAAACATACCGGGAGATTTTATCTTTATATGCGTACAATCTAAGGCACCCAGCACTCTTGGAAATTTGGCTATTTGATAAAAGCCCATTTGTACAAGTGATCTCTCATCTTCTGTTCTGGGCATTGCTATGTACTTGTTCTTCAACCCTGCAATAGCTCTTGTTACCTGCAATACAAATCAGATTAAACACTCAAAAACATTTCAAAAAAACAAACCTTATCTATAATTTTACTGGTCGTACTCTTATGGATGCCACTGAAATCTCCTATTACTATTAAAAAGCTACCACTAGCAAACAACCTGAGCGTTATTAACAACATCTCCATCGGGGTCAGTGCATGGTTCCTGAAATAATGTGATTGGTAATAAATAAGTCACGATAATTTGTTTCATTTTTACCAATTAGTGGGATGTTCTATAGCATCACGAATCTGTTCTAAC
Organism: Diaperis boleti; assembly: GCA_963583935.1. Taxonomy (NCBI): domain Eukaryota; kingdom Metazoa; phylum Arthropoda; class Insecta; order Coleoptera; family Tenebrionidae; genus Diaperis; species Diaperis boleti. Next base: position 16,351,969 of record OY757242.1, read on the forward strand.
AAATCCGTCGTTGTTTCCTTCGATAATCTGAAGCGATTATAAAATTCATTGTCGTCCCAATAATGAAAATGGTCTCGACGTATTTGTATTCTTGGAATCTTTCGAATACGACCCAGTCGCTCCACAAAATTTATAATTTGTTCATCATCTGACGAACTTTCAGTGCCACTACTGGTACTCGAATATAAATCTTCCATGTTCACACGTTTTTTATAAATATAATATAACTAATGTTACAAACTGCTTCAATTTTTTGACAATTGACACAAGTCTACGACACAAGTGTTAAAACTGCCAAACTGCGCTTGCTCTTTAACGCAATAGGTAACCAACAGTCTTACCAATGTAAGATAAATTCTGATAACTTGACCGTGAAATTTTTAACCGAGAATTGGGTACTGAAATACGCACCCTCGGTTAAAATCAGTGTCAAAAAATAATCATGGTTACATAACCATGAATGTAACCGAGCACTGAAAGACCGGACCTAAGGATTGATTACTTATATATAATTAAAAAAAATGGAAAATTAAAAAAAATAAAAAATGAGAAAAAAGTGAAGAGTGAAAAAATTTGAGGTTGTCGGTGTTGTCGTCGTCGTCGTCGTCGGAGGGTCCTGTGGTCCGAGGGTTGGGTCTTGTCTTCGGTGGGGTGGTTGTTGTCCTGGTGGTCCGGGTCGTGGGGTTGGCGTCCGTGGTGGGGGACTTCTTCGTGGGTCCGTCGGTCCATCCGTAGTCTTCTTCGGCTTCTTCTTTTTTCTTCTTTCTTTTTTGCTGTTCATAACTTGCGTTCTCGGGCGTCGTCCTCGACGCCCTGGTTTGTGGCATCTTCTTGAGGCTGGAAGAGACGTGGGGGAGGTGAAGGTGAGGAGCTCTTCTACATCTGCCGCATAGCCAATGGAGTGTCCTCGACCAAATCCTGCAGTGCCGGTGGTATTTCTGGGTAAAGTGAGGCTAAAACAGCGGTTGGAAGGTGTTTAGCTTTACGTTTTGGTATGTGGGGGATGCGATTGAATTCACGGGTTTTTGCGGGGAATTTGTGTGATGTGTGTAGGGTTTGTTTTGCTATTGTGTTGGGTCCGTCAAGTGTGCGTGTGATGTATTTCTGTCTGAGATGGGTGTGGTTTTTGTTTTTACGTGTAATTCAATGCTTGGGAATTTGGGTTCGAGTCTGAAAATTTTTCGTAGGAGGTTGCGTTCGAAGAAAGAGATTCGGAAAGTAGGACGTTTTGCGAGTTGGGCGTAGATGAGGGCTCTGTATTCGATGACCGGTCTTATAAAGGTTTTGGGGATGGGATCGTTGTTGATGGTGAGTTGGGTTCGGAAATGGAATTCTTGCTGCTGGGTGGTGTTTTGGGGGTAAGAAAATAAAATTGATTGGCACTTGCTGCTGGATTGGTTTTGACTCTCCACGTGTTGGCCCACTGCTCGATCCGGTGGAGTTGGATTTGAGCGGCGTCTGCTGCTTTTTCGGCTCTCCGGTGACTTGTCCACAGTGCGGTGTCATCGGCGAAAAGCCTCGTCTTCGCTCTGGTTGAGTCTACAACAGGGAAATCCGAGCAGTATACGATGTATAAGAGGGGTGAGAGGACGGAGCCTTGGGGGACCCCGGCCTCAAGGGTGAATGGGTTCGATAGGGATTTTTGTACTAGGATTCTGCACGAACGATTTGAAAGAAATGATGTTAGAAGTTTAATGAATTTTAGGTTGAAGCGGAGGTTGAGGCATTTTTGGATACGACCGTCGTGCCAAACCTTGTCGAATGCTCTTTTGACGTCTAAAAAGACGCCTACGGTGCACTCTCTAAGATTAGCAAACCTGGTGATATCCGTTTGGATTTCAAGAATGGGGTTGTGGGTTGAACGGTGCGAGCGAAAGCCGAATTGCTCTGGCGGAAGAATGTTATTGTTTTCGAAAACTGTGACAAGTCTGGATTTGAGAATTTTTTCGAAAATTGTACCTAGGATACTGAGGAGAGAGATAGGTCAGTAGTAGTCGGGGTCGTGGATGTTTTTACCGGGCTTGGGGATCATAATGGTGTGGGCCGATTTCCAGACAGTCGGAAAATATTGGTTAATTAAACAGTTATTGAAAATTGTTGTGAGTGCTACGATGGCAGAAATTGGGAGGTTTTTGACGAGGATGGGTTTGATTTGGTCGGGTCCGGGTGCTTTGGCGTTATTTAATGAGGCGATTATGTGGGTGACTTCTTCGGGGGTTGTTGGATCGGTGAGGTTTTCGTCGTGCAGGGGATAAAAATGGGGTTCGCCTATTTGGGATGTTTTGAAATCTGCAATATTGCCGGAAACTCTTTGAAGAAAGTCAAGGTTGAAATTTGGGTTCTCTGGGCATTGGTGGACGTTTGCTAGAAGATTGGCAAAGCAGTTTGCTTTGCCTTCTGGTGTGTTGTGTGTTGTGTTGTCTTGTGTGAGGTAGTGGCTAGGGTTGGATTTTTGGCCTGTGATGACTTTGAATTTATTCCAAAATGATTTACCATCTCTGTAATTTAAATTTTGACAACTGTTGATCCAGGTTTCTTCTTTAAATTTATTTAAGTCTCGTCTAATTATGGCATTTGATTTGTTAACTTGAGTTTTGATTACTGGATCTTTTGTTATTACAAATTCTCTGAAAAGTTTACGTTTTTCTTTGATTAAATTTAGAATTCTTGAGGGAACTGGTCGAAAATTGGTAGGAATTTTTTTGGTGCATATTGTTGAGTCTCTGGCGTTTATGATGGTCTGTGTTAGGTTTGTGATTTGTGTGTCTATTGTGTTCGTGTTGTTACAAGCAAGTAACAGAGGAGATGTGTGACCAGAGGGAGATGGTCAGAGGTGACTGTGGTACCAATGAACGATTTATTATTGATGAAGGGGGTTAACGGTTCCGAGATTATGATGTGATCAACAATGGAGGAACCATTATAGTTGATGAAAGTTGGGAAGCGATTTTTTAATCTGTAGATAGGAAGTGTGTTGATCATGTTAGAAAGTGTCCTTCCGTTGGGGTTTGTGGCTGAGTCGAAGTCGGTGTGGCGTGAATTGAAGTCGCCTAAGATGATGAGTTTTGTATGCTGGAGGCATATGTGAAAAGATCTGCGGAAATTTGTTCTGAGGGCGGATTGTAGTAGCAGAAGATGGTGATTGTTTTATTTCCGATTGTTATGTCGGCTGCCGTTAGCTCGAGGTCTGTCAGAATTGCGGGAATTTGATGAGTTTTTGAAGGAAGGAGAGTCGAGATGAGAAGAGCAGTTCCTCGAGCGTTGTTTAGAGTGGAAGGTTTGAGGAAACAAGTGAAATTTTTAATTCGGATGGGTTTATTGGAGTGAGTTTCTGTGAGAGTTAGAATTTTTACTTCATCGGAGTCTAGAAAATGTTTTAAGTTGTGAATTTTACGGTTCACGCCGGCAATATTCAGGGTGGCGATGGTAATTTTTGGATTGGGGGAGGTGACGAAAAATTTTTGGCCCCCGTTTGGACTGGCGGGGGCGTTTTGAGGCCTGGTAGCCATCGAAATAAGTGGTGAAGAAGAGGGGGCCGCTGTCTACTTACTCGAAAGTAAAGTAGATTTTTTGGAGGTGGATTCGATGAGTTCTTGGATCCTGGGGCGTTGTTGGGGGAAGAGGTCGTACAGGATGTTGGTAATGAGGGCGATGGTTGTTTGTTTTGGGATGATGGGGGAGGACGGGACTGGAGTTTCTTCGTTTTCTTCGTCGGGGACGGGATCTGCAAATCCCTCTGGAGGGTTTATAATGAAAGTGGGGGCTGCTGGAGTTTCCGCAGAGATGGGGGTTTCCAAGATTTTTGGACATCTGCGGGACCATGCCTGGTGGGAACCGCCACAGAGCAAGCATTTGATGTTGCTGTCTGCGACGGTCGTACGAGACATCGAGGACGGCCTAGAAGTGCGGGGTTGAGCGGGGTCTCTGCTCGGGGGCTGATGGGGGAGATGTGATGTTTTTACAATTGGTGACGATTTTGAGGTTATTTGGAAAATCATCCGTCAGACGATTGCCGGTGATTAAGAGAGCTGTCCGATTCCAGTTCACGATGAGGGTTTTTACTGATCTGATGTTTAGGGCGGTTGTTAGGGTGGAATACATGGCCTTTTGAGTTGCGAAATGTTGAGGGATGTTGCGTATGGAATATTTGTATGAAGATGGGGTTGATAATTCGGGCGAGGGTGACCGTGTAGGGGTTACTGTACCGTGTTCTGAGGCTGAGGCTTCGTCGGGGGTGGTTGGTTCATCTTGGGGACGTCTGCCGGAGGAAGACATCGCGCTTGTTGGCCTGGGGCGGAGGACCCTGTCACTCATCTGCGTTAGAGCACGATATCGTGTGACAGGTTGGGGTAGGCCGACTAGTTGTTTTTTTTTTTTTAATTCGAAAGCTCTTTATTCATTAAAATATGTACATGTTGTATTATATCACAAAGTAGTCCCGCCTAAACCGGGATGGACTAAGATATTATTAGATATATTATAATTACAAGTTTTAGCTAAGGCTATTTACAGGTGATTTACATTTATTGTTTATTGGTTATAAGTTATATAAGACAAAGATAAAGATGTATTGAGGAAAAAATGAGCTTAAAAACCTCCTGATTTAATGAATGTTTTGATTTGAATTTTTTGTGTGTGCGTGTGTGGTGTAAAGTTGTTATTTTAGTTAGACATGGGTTAGAGGTGAGGGAGAGGTGATGGTGGGAGGATTGAAGTGAGAGATGAAGTGATTATTGGTGATATTTATAATGTGAGTTTAATAGTTGGTGTGAAGAGTTTGCGTCTGAATTTGAAGTTTGTGTTTTCGTGTGTGAGAGTTGCAATTTCTTTTGTTGAGTCGAGTGTTTGGGTACGAGATGAGAAAAATTTATTATATCGTGATTCTAGTAGGGAGTGTATGGGGGGGAGGTTTGTTTTTTGGTGCAGGATTTTGATTGGAGTGTATTTGGGAAGTCCAGTGATTGTTCGTATTACTTTGTTTTGGAAGATTTGGATTTTGTTTAAGTTGGTTCTGGAGGTTGTGGTCCAGATGGGTGATGCATAAAGAATTATGGGGAGAATGTATGTTTTGTAGATGTAAATTTTTTGTGAGAGGGGAAGTGGGTGTTTGCAGTTTATGAGGGGGAATAGGGTCATAAAGGCTGATTGTGCTTTGGTTAATACTGTGTTAATATGTTCCGTGAAATTTAATTTAGAGTCGAGGGTAAGTCCTAGGTATTTGATTGTTTTACAGGGAGTAATGAGGTGATTATTTGCTTCTATTGATGAGGGGATTGGTTTACGTCTGTGAGAGAGGTGGATGAGGGTTGTTTTTTGATTGTTTATTTTGATTTTCCATTTTGAGTAAAATTTGATTAACTGCTCGAGATGTTGTTGTAGTGGGATGTCGGATAGTTGGGTATATTTTGAGGCTGAGTAGATGGCTAGATCGTCTGCGAAGAGAGCAAGGGAAGTTTTGGGATGATTTGGAAGGTCATTTATATATATGTTGAATAGTGTGGGGGAAAGGACTGCTCCTTGGGGAACTCCTGCTGGGATTTGAAATTTTTTAGAGAGATGGCCATCTATTTTAACTTGGAAGAATCTGTTTTGGAGGTAGGAGAAGATTATTTTAATTAGGGGGGCTGGGAATTTAAGCTTAATCAGTTTGAAGATGAGTCCTGTGTGCCATACAGTGTCAAAGGCTTTTTCTATGTCCAGCGTAACAAGAGTGGTGATTTTGTTGTGATTGTTATTAATGTGAATTTGATTTGTAACTTTGGCAAGTTGAAGTGTGGTGTCATGTTGTTTTTGAAATCCGAATTGTTGCGGGATGATAATCGTGTTTGATTCTAAGTGGTGTTTTACTCTATTGAGGATAATTGTTTCAAGGATTTTAGAAAGGGAATTTAGAAGACTTATGGGACGGTATGAAGATGGGTGTGAAGGGTTTTTGTTTGGTTTTTTGATGGGGATAATTATGGCAGTTTTCCACGTGTCTGGAAAATGAGAGAGTGAAAGGGAGGAAGAAATAATATTATGTATGTGGTCTAGTGCTTTGATTGGGAGATTTTTTATTATTTGAGGGGAAATTTGATCGTTTCCAGGGGCTGATCGTGTTTTTAGTTTAGAAAGAGCTTTTCGGATTTCACTTTTTTGCGGGAGGAAAGAAGAATTTAGTGGGAATGTCATGTTTTGAAATGTGTTGACTATGTTTGTGATTCTAATATCAAAGTTTGGGTCAGGAGATGGGGGGAATGATTTGTGAATTGACTGGAGATAGCTGCCTAAAAGTTCAGATTTTTTAGTATTTTCAGTGATGAGTGAGTTGTTGTCAGGGTTTATGAGTGAGGGAATTGAAGTATTTGTTTTTGCTGATTTAAGGTTTTTGGCAATTGTCCAAAGTTTGTGTTTATTGTTAATTTTGGCTAATGTGTTTGACCATGCCTGGGATTTATAGCTGCTAATTTCTTTGTTAATTTGTTTTGTTAGGGAGTTGATGTGATTTGCTAGGGCTGGGATCTGTATCTGGTTTGAAGTTTACGTATACGGTTTCTGATTTTGATGAGAGATTTTGTGTTTTCTGGAATTTTGTATTGTGGTTGATTTACTGGTTTTTCGATGGTGGCTTTATTGAATGCCAATGACACTGTTTGGGAGAATTTTGTTATTAGTAATTCTAGTTGGGTGTTTGAGTCAGGAAGGGTTGGTTCTGGGAGATCTTTTAGTAGGTTTCGGAAGAGTGGCCAGTTTGTATGTTTGATCGTTTTATTTGGGAGTTCAGGGAGTTGGGTGGAGGGATTAATGAGTTATTATTAATGAGTTGAGTGATTCTAGGGCAAAGATTTGCTGGATGGGTAGGTCTTTAGAAATTGCAAAATCAATTATGGATGGTCTATGTTGGGGATTGTATGGGAAGTGGGTGTAGTTGTTGGTGGGAGCGTGGAGTTGGAGGTCAGAATTTAGTATTAGATTGTTTATGGAGATGCCTGGGGTGTTGTTAGTATGACAGTTCCATGCTTGGTGTTGGGAGTTAAAGTCTCCAATGAGGAGAGTGGGATTTGAAGTGTTATTGAAGTGATTTTTGATGTCATTGATGTCAAATGTGGAGGTTGGAGGATGATAGAAATTTGTGATGTTGATTTTATCTGAGATTGTAAGTGTGATGTGTTTGTTATTTAGATGAGAGGAATGTTTTATTGAAGTTTTGATGTAAGAAATGAGACCGTTGTTTGATGGGATGTGGTAGGCTTTGAAGTTTTTTATTTTAGGGGGGGAGTCTTTTTTAAAAAGGGTTTCTTGAAGTAGGATTAGGTCGGCTTTTGAGTCGTGTGCTAAAAATTCAACGTCATTTATTTTATGTAGTATGCCGTGACAATTCCAGGATATAATTTTTAGGTTAGTCTTTTGGTTTTTTACCATTGATATTTTTGGGAAATTTTTGATATAATTAGAATTTTCTCTATCGGGTCTTGTGTGTTTGAAATCGAAGATTTAAGTTCTCGGACTATTTGGAGGAGTTGATTAAGGTTGCAAATGTTGTTTAGTTCTTTGATCTCGTCTAGCAATGTGGTAATTGAATTGGAATTTTGTTTGACTGCTTGTGAATAAAGGTGTGTATGTGTGCTGGATGTTTGAGGGGTTTGTATGGGGGATTGTTGTTGTGGTTTGGTAATTAGGGGTGGGAAATTAGTTTGAATTTGTGTGTATGTGTGTGTTTTTGCGTTTTTTGTTGAGTTTGAATTGGAGGTTTTTAAGCTCACCTTCTCCAGATGATCTAGATAGACCGGACAGTTTTGGTAGTTGGCGGTGTGGTCTCCGTTGCAGTTGGTGCAGTGAGGTTTGTCCATCCTCTGGGTGTGTTGGCAGGCAGATGTTAGGTGTGGTCCAGCGCACTTGACGCACCTTGGGGATAGGTTGCAGTATGTTGAACCGTGGCCGAATCGTTGACATCGATGACATTGGGCCACTATAGTTTTTCTGTTATATTTCTCCGTCTTGAGTCGGATGTTGTCATGATATTCAATTTTCTTTATTAGGTTGATGTCTACAATGTTTTTGGATGTGATGAGGAAGGAGCTGGAGGACTCACCCCTTCCTTTGAGTTTGATTATTGATGTGGTATTGATTTTGTGCTGGATTAGAAGTGTAGCAATGTCGTCAACTTCAGAAAATGGTGCTGCTTTTAGAACAATTTTGAACGTCCTTTCTGATTTGGAGGCGTGGGTGTAAAATTGTATTCCGTCTTTTGCTAGTTCGTTTTGCAGAGTGATTCGGTCTTGTATTGTTTTAACTATAATTTTCGTTTCTTTTTTTTTGTAAAGTATAACGAAGTCGTTTGATTGGAGAATGTTTTTCACTGTTAAGTGAAAGTCCTTTGGCGTGTTGATGTTATCCGTTATAATTATTGGTGGTATTTTTTCCGTTTTTTGAGGTTTGTCGGTGGAGAGTTCAGTAGTTCCAGTTTGATTTTCTTGTCTGTCAGCGTTGTTGGGATTGTCCATGTCGATATCCTGGGAGGCTAATATTCCGAATCGATTCCGGAGTGGGACGGTGTTGGTGGTCATTTTTCTTGCGGTTTCTGCCCCTTTGAGGGGGGCAGATTGAGTTGAGGGAATCTTTGTTTGACGTTTTTTCTTTTTCGCGTTGTGAAGATGCTTGAGCTGGCGCCAGTAGTCTTGGTTGTGTATCTCGGCTCGAGAACTGTAGTTCATGAAACTGTGCGGGTGCGATGGGTGATTGCGATGCGACTTTACGGAACGCGATGAGCGATGCGATCTGCGATCTGCGATTGCGATCTGCGATGCCGACTAGTTGATGATGGGTGGCTGGGGGCCCTGGGCCCGGAGCGGACCGAGGTCTAAACTCAGCTGTCCTGTTGTCGGAGCGGACCGGGGACTGAACGTTGCTGTCCTGTGGCCGGAGCGCACCGAAGTCAAAACTGCTGTTTTCTCTTGCGATTGGCACGTCTTCTCTCTGGAGCGATTCGACGTACACTACTCTCGCGATTTCGCTGTTTCCACGCATGCGGTCGCGAGTGGTTAGGTTAGATTAGTTTAGATTAATGGTTAGGCGCTCGCGCGATAGATTAAGTATAGTTTTAATTAGATTTAACTACAATTAATGTAAGATTTTGAGGTGAATAGGCTGCAGCCAATCAGAAAGCAGGACGCCGGCTGCGATCGGGCTTTACCCAAATTTGATGACCAAATTTGTTGACCAAATTTCACGTATTGATTTTACAATAGATTGTGAGAACAAACGAAGATAAAGACGTTGACCAAAAAAATAACTACAGTGCAATCTCGATATAACAAGGCTGAAGGGAATCAGAAAATATTCGTTATACAAAGTAATTTGTTACAATGAGGTTTGCTTGGTCTAAGATTCATTCCCCAATTTTACTGCGAACTGCTTAACCTTCCCTTGAAGGATAGGGCCTCCGATTGCCACATTTTTGTCTCTGAACCTGTCGAGACATAAATTTATATTGTAAAATTACGATATGTAAAGGTTATAAGTTGACAAAAATCGTTAAATAGAGGTAATTTATACTTTCTATTTATATTCTGAAAAGTTTCTTATAAAATGATTGGCAAAATCGGAACAATTATTTATAATTAAAGTTTAAATATATCTAAGTCGAACTCCACAAACTTTAATAAGTGTAAAATTACAAATGGAACATGTTTCGGCAGAACACTACTGCCATCATCAGCCCTAATTTAACAAGAGATTAATGATACAATTGATGAATTACAAGAGGGGTTCTTAACCTTAAAGAATATTAAAAATTATGACGTTGACGTAATTTTGAATTAAATTTGACGTTTTGAAAACGTTACATGATTTTTAAAAGATTTCGTAACACAACATTTTATAAAATGTAAAAATTAAAAATGGATCAAAGAGCATCTAGTAAGTTTGTTTGAGTGGTAAAAAAATAAAATAGTGAATTAATAATGGGATTATTGAAGTTATTCTGTTCATTTAAACAAGATCTGTTTTCCAGTTTCAAGGTTTTCCTTATTTCCAAAGTCTCAAGAAAATCTAATTTCCAGCCTATTGCATTTATGAATCAATTTGGAATTTGATGGTGAAAAACTATGTTTCGTTATTAATATATAATTGGCGAAAGAAGAAAATGTTGATGGAGGAGAATCAAGATCTGTGTTGTTATAGATGTGCCTGAAATGTTCTTTAATACGGTCTGATATTTTGCGACCTGTCTGACTTATGTAGAATAACTCACAAGAAGAGCAGTTCAATTTGTATACACCTGATGACGATTTGTAATCTAATGGATCTTTATTTTTAATAAAAAATCTGGATAAGTTGATATCTGTTTTAAATGAAACTTTAAAGCCGCTTTTCTTAAGTATTTTAGAACATTTCTCTGAGACGACGCCAAAGTATGTTAATGAATTTATAAGGCAAAAAAATATTTTTAATACTATCAATAAACTCGGGTGATTTTACCATTTATTCTTTATTAAAATACGAAAGCGTTTCAAGAATGATGCATTATTATTTTCAAAGTTATGAGAAATTTCCGAACGTAGCACTTAGACAGTCCTTTCTCATCGATTGTTGCAAATGTAATAACTTTATTTTGAATTGCTTCCCTTGGTGTTAATTTCGCTGCAGTTGACGGACAGTTTGTTTCGATGATGGAATTATTTTTGATAAATCCATCTGGACTAGCTCCTAACACACTATTTTCGGGATCAACAAAAAAACCTTAGAGTTCCCCAATGACACCATATAAATTAATAATAAATTGTTAACAATTTTGGCATTTGATGTTCGTGTCCGTTTTTGCATATCATACCAAAATTAGACGCCGTCAACCTTAAATGCCTTTGTTGAATCCATTCTAGATTACCATATTGTCTGTGAGTTTCCTGTTCTATTTTTCTAATTTCTTCCTATTTTTTTTTTTAAATGGAACTTTTTCCAATTCAAATATGTCCGCTGGTTAATTTATACAGATTTCTGCGCCATCAGGACCATAGTATTTGTCGAAAAGGACAGGTTTTATATTTTTGGACTTCCACAGTTTTCTTCTCTTCATTCATATTACATATTATAAGTTATCATCTGGTAATTACTTTTTGAATTAAAAGAAATTGCCGCGGCTTAGCAGTGCGTGGCATACGAATTTGAAGAGAAATTTCTTTTACCGCCAACATGTTTACAAAAAAAAATTATTATATTGTTTGTGCTATTGCGGATCAGGCTTGACGAATTAAATTAATATTAACCTCGCAAATGCTCCTACCAGGATACTTCTACCCACGGGGCCCCAGACCGAGGGGGCCCTAACCCGGGGGTGCTCCTACCCACGTGGCTTTTACCCATGGGGGCGCCAGCCTGAGGGGGCCGCAGCCCGAGAGGGCTGCTACCAAGGGGGCTCCTACCCACGGGGGGCCCATACCGAGGTGGCAACCACCGGGGCCCCAGGCCGAGGGGGCTCTTATGGATGTAATTAGACTTTTGCACTTTGACAAGAAACTCTCATTTTTCCTGACAGTATGAAAACCATGGGAACATTGTTCAATTTATCATCCACATTTACATTAGAAAATTAAAATTGTCCCAGATTCATTTGAACAGAACTGTACATTCAGGGTTGCTAAAAATTTCTATGATGCAGAATATCCAATTCCTACTGAAATGGTTCATAGGACAGCAATGTCATTTATGTCAAATTTGTTTTTCTCATCAGTTCCTTCATTAGAATATACTATTTGTTGAATGCAGCACATTCTACATTTTAAAGCAAAAATTGACTGCAGTTCAATTCATTTTTCTTTATAAACCGACATGTCAGAAATTGTACAATCGTATAAGGGATGTTACAATTTGACAAAATAGGTAGCCTTTATCCACGAAACATCCTCTTTGAAGAATAATTTCGTCAGGAATATTTACATTTTTGCTTTAGGGTAAAAAGCACTTGATTGTATATCGATGCATTCTTCCTCTACAACCTGCTCTGCACATTCGCTATTTATCTGAGCGTAAAATATATACCCCCCTCCTCAACAAAAAAAAAAAGAAAGAAAGAACTATTTATTTTCCTAGTAATCCTAGTGCAAGGTTATTGATTGTTAGTTATAAAGTAATGTTTATAGTTTCAAACAGTTTGTTTTATTTAAAGGTATAATGAAAAGCTGGAACTAAGTATTATACACTGTGTCCCTGAATGGGGTACCCATGAGGTGATTTTCTCTAGTTGTTTCTAAGTTGTTTGGAGAGGAATATTGACACATGACACATGACAACTGCGGGTAGATTGATAAAACAGAATTAGCTGTCAGTGTTCGTGTGTGTAATTGGCTCTAAATTACAATCTCTAATATTTGGTTCTTCGTCCAATCAATATTCTCAGACTTTTACTGATTGAGTGCAAGACAGCCACTTTTTCAGATTTTAATTCCTCCAATTTTTTAAAATGTAGTAATTTTTGCTGGTGGTAGTCGGCCTTTTGTTCATAGGTTGCCCTCAAATTATTTTCAAAGAACGTGGCTGCTACAGCTGAATCTATCAGGTTATCCAGCTTTTTAGTTTTTTTTTTTTAGTTTTTTTTTGTACATTATTGCTGGTTTTCTTCTTAATGACAACCTGTTGAACTGGGGTATTTGGTATTTGTGTTTGAAATCAACACTGTTAACATTACAAAATGTTGGGTATCTAAAAACAAAATTAAATAAAATTATGTGTTAAGGACTTTTCTTTTAAAGATATCAGGGTGTTAAAAGCTTTCTCAAAGTAAGAATAAATACGTCCACATTGATATGGATATCGCCGTTTAAAGTCCTCGCTAATCTGGAATTAATTAAAATTGTACTGTAATCTGTAAATAAAGTTCTACGCACCAAAATATGCCCAGAAGAATGGGATAATAACGGAACTCTTTTAGAATGCTATACAGATCAGTTTTTGGATTATTAAATAATTTTAAATTTTGAAAGGTTAAGCATTCTCTTAGATTGTGTGTGGCTGTTTTTATAAAAGAAACATGTAATTATAATATACATGAAGCATTTATTTGAAAAACAAGACATATATCCAAAAATAGTATAGCTGTATAGCTTGATTTGGGTAAGAGTTTTTAAAAATAAATTGTTCATGCATTACATTGAAAGGTGATGGTTTGGATCTTGCCTTCCGGATTAGCTCATAGGCTGCCATTGTTAATAATGTATTTTTGGTAAAAACACAATTTTAAGTTTAATAACTACAACTAGTCGATTCATGCAGCGGGAAACAGCACGTGACAAAGGGATGGTTGTTCTTAGCACGAACTGCATGGACATCTGTTGCTTTTCCAAAACATACTATAATGTTGTACAAGTTTTTTACACTATTAGGTGTTTATAATCCGTCTATAACGCAGTCCCCTATGCATTTTCTGCATAAAGTCGATTTTTCATAAATCTGTTGATTTTACAATAAACGCCTCACGTTATATAAGTATATAGGTAATATACCTGACGCATTATCCTGATAGGTTTCAACAACTGAAGATTCATTTTTAGACGACTTGGGAGTAGGTATTGCTCTGTGCAAAAATGTCAATTTGTTCTTATATTTGTCTAGGAGTTTGCTTCGTGCAAATCCACATTTGTTGTCTCTTGATTATCTCTTCTTGACAGTTGGTATATAATAAACTTCCTTTCGCTCGTTTGGAAATCTTCTATTTATTTCCTTGGAAAGTAATTCAAAATCTTCATTTGACATACAACTGAAAAGTGTTATTAAGTAGGCCATAATTATTTACATTCCATTCGAAAGTAGGTACTGTTACAACCTATAATGTCATTGATCCAGGTTGCACACGATACTTTCTAGATTCGCTAAGGGGGAGCCAATATTACACTCATTTTACTAAACTAAACTATGTAATATGACGCGATCTCTAACGGGTTGTCTCCAGCGCCAGTTTTCTAATGTGGTTTGCTCCAAAAGCATCCGCGGGTAGTTTAGTGTAGTACGGTTTACTAAAGGTCAGCTGTTTAATTTGGCGGAAGGGGATAAAACGAAACACCGTATAGAATTTACTGGTTCATTAATTTTATTATACTATATACAGTTGGTACTACACTCTCGGAAATCTACTCGGTGCCCGGCTTTATTTACATGCACCTTCGCGACGCGTACGCGGTCGGGGAAGCAAGGAACTGGGGCGGCACCAGTCACTGGACGGAATCCCCCACAGATGTCCGTGGGCAGGGACAAGTCTCTACCTTCGGCTTGCGAGTCTTCGTCCTCCACTTCTCGCCTGTTGCCAAGCTGGCAGGAGGTTAGGATCTGAAGATTTTGACGTGATACCAAAATCATCGCATTTGGCAACCTAAAACAATTCATTATCTTTAACTCTAAATAAAAATGCATTTGTTAGCGCTCACTCTGGTTAAAAAAACTGACGCGTACTTGAAGTAATTAGTGGCTTTCTCTAACGTGCTCGGCGTACCATCCTCCGGCTGACAGGTCTGGGACGCTGGAATTGTCGTTGTTCGGGTCTTATGTATTTAGCAACTACTTCGTGTCCGTCAGTGCACACTACAGACCATATCTCAGCCAAAATTTCCCCTGACTTTTTGAAATTATCCTTTTCCAGGCTAACGTCTACTGTTCTGCCAGTGGAGTCAAGATGTGTCCCAAAAGAGTCATGGGCAAGAACAACACCCGTTAGCTCTCGCCTGAGTGGAGGCATGCGCCTCTCTACTCTGTTAAAAGCGCTTCTGTCAGGGGCATTAGTCACAATGAATGTTGCCTCTAGATCATATTTTTTGAAATGCTCTATGGCGTGTGCGATCACGTTGCGATATCGTCGGTTCTAGTCGAGACCGCCATCACTCGAAATGACAGGACAAGGACAGGCTTGACTTCGCCGTCTCCGTTCTTTATAAAATTGTAAAGAGGCTTAAGGGTTAAAAAAGTGTGCAAATCTTGAGCGTGACTAGTTGCACTTGACGAAGAGTTGGTCCACATCTCGTTGGGTTTCACTTCACAAAGAGCATACACGCTTGGAATCAATTTGTGAATGAGGGCCAAGTACTGAGGCTATCGTCTCCCACGACCTTATGAAGGCCACACAGAAGTATTGGTCTTGGTGTGCTTCAGGACGGCATAGCTTTACCGGGACAGTCACTACGTGGCACTTAACCTAGGGCGTATCGGCCCGTCTAGACAGCAGTCGGCTATGAGTAGCACTCATATTGAACCCCAGCCCAATTAGTTTATAAGTGAGCTCTGAAAGCGTATGGACAGTGCGAACTAATCTCACAACGAGATGAGAAAATTATGACATTGACGTAATTCAATTACGTCAATGTCGTAATTCAATTACGTCAATGTCATAATTTTTTATTTTCTTTAAGGGCTGATGATGGCAGAAGTGTTCTGCCGAAACATGTTCCATTAGTAATTTTACAGTTATTAAAGTTTGTGGAGTTCGACTTAGATATATTTAAATTTACTCCACCTGGATTTAACCCTAGAATACGGGACTATGTTTGCCAAACGTAATTACGGGACTATCGTAAATTCTACTACTCTTTAAAAAAAGAATAATTCCTCTAGCAAGCTTTATTGTAAAAAAAATATAAAAAATAAGTAACATTCTTCATTATCAGGACAAACGTTTAAAATTATAAAACCAAGATTTTTTATTATTTTTTACAACATACGGTGCAAATATCTCCGCGGTGTTCTCCGCAAATTGGATTTTTGCACTCCATACAATAATTAGTGGTCATGCGCCTTTTTTTGCTTGGACAATAATAACAAGTCTTCCTCTTCTTATCTTGAGGTGTGTTCACAACGTTTTCTTTTGATATACCAAGGATTTCAGCTATGTCTTGCCGAAGATATCGACGTAAAGTTTTGCTGTTATATCTATGCTGCATCCAAGGTTTAGCAAGACAAAGACTTAAATCAATCATGTATTGGTATCTTGAAATAGGTTTTTCGCCTTTTTTTAACGTATTAAAAGTGTAAATGACATAAGAGTTTATGCTGGCCATATTTATCATCCCATAGAATACACATAATGGCCATCTCCGTGTTTTTCTGCTCGAACTCATATTTGAACACATTTGGTCGAAGGTGTCCACACCTGCTTTGGTCTCATTATAGTTATGAACTATTATTGGCTTACCGGTCTCTTCTTGGATTTCTGCCTTTTCATGCATAGTCGAAAGTAGCAAAACTAACTTGTTTTTCTTTGGCATATAAGATAACAATGTCTTTTTTTGATCGAAACAAAACATTGTCGTATTTGCGTTTCGACTTTTTCCATCCAGGAACTCCTTGGGTATCTCTTTTTTATTTTTGCGTAAAGTTCCTATCATAGTTAATTTGTAAGGACTTTGTAGCAACTGGTCAGCAAGGGAAACTGAGGTAAACCAATTGTCCATGGTAACGTTCCGATTTGTACCGTAGATTGATTTCGTTAACTCTTTTACATAAAATTCGGCTAAAGGCAAACCATTGGTCTCTGTTTTTTTTTTTTCCAAGTAAGGACTTGCATCTGACATATACTTAGTGGCGGAATCGCAAACCATAACAATTTTTATCCCATACTTCGCGGGCTTATTAGGAATATACATTCTAAAAGGACAGCGTCCTCGGAAAGCCAAAAGTTGTTCATCAATGGTGACGTATGAGGTTGGAGTATATGAATTTCTACACGTGTCAATAAAAATTTCCCAAATTTCCCGAATGTGTGTAAAAGGATCATTTATTTTCCTCTCTTCTCGTGTTTCTTTATCATCGCATCTAATACAGTTCAGTAGGTACAAAAAACGATCACAATTCATACACGATCTATAAAACTTGCCGGAAATAGTGCTATCAAACATATGCCTTGCTGACAAATGATTATCTTTTTTTGCGGCGGAAAGGATTAAGACACCAAACAAGGCTTTCAGCTCGTCTTTTGTTGTTGGGGAAACATTCTGGTGGCCGCTATAATTTTGGGCTTGTCTGGCGATTTCTGCATTTGTGTGTTGCAAAATAATATCAAATATATTGTCAGAAAAAAAATGTAAAAAATAGTCATCCAGGTTAGAACACTCTTTTGCAGCTCCTTTAGGACCAGCTATAAAATGTATAATATTCCTAGCAGCCGTTCTTTTGGATTGTTGAGGCAACTCAGATGACCATTTGTGACCATTCTTGCCTTGTAGACGTTTTTTTTTTCAAGTCGATTACATATTTTGAACGTGTACGCACTTGTGATAAAGGAATATCATCTTCATCTAAACGAGGTTCTATTTCTTCTTCAGATTGAATTGGGCTAAATCCTTGTTGAATGAGACAAGCAGCCGAATTATTGTCTTCATCAAGCTCACTGTCGGAACAAGATGATTCAACTTCCAAATTGTCCTCTTCAAGATCACTACCATCACTGTCGTCAAATGATTCTGGATCACCATCATCTCCATTCATAATACGTGCCGCTTCCTCTTCCAGTTGTTTTTCGGTCAAAAGCTGTCGAATTGACATCTTAAAAAAAACACTATATTTATTATAATAGATCTAACTAATAATAATGAAAAAATATCTTACCTCAAATTTTTAAAGTTAAAAGACTCACAATCGGTACGAAAATTAAAAACCAGTTTAATTTATAAAATGACGTTAACACGGGACTTTCGTAAAATTAACGAACCTATCGCCGAAAAATCACTTTAGGGTAGGGAACCAGAACGACCACATACCACACAGTCTAGCTAAATACTAGACTAGAAGGCAAGTTCGGGTCGTTATTTGGATAACGTTATTTGACAACGTTGTTCACTGAGAACGTAGAGGAACGTTGTTAAACAGAAAGTAACGCGTTATAGCGTTATCGCATGACGCTCTGCCCTGCACACGCGCTCTGCTGCCACCTACCGTCCATGCATAAATTCTAGGACTAGATCGCTATTCGCTAGTTATAATAACGAGGAACGTAGAGGTAGTTGCTATAACTTGTAACGTATTCCCAGAGAAAACTTATAAGAGGTTTCGTTATTGCGCTTTTAAATGTTTCAATGTTATACCTAACCGTTTTAACTTGAGCCGGAAAAGAACGCATGAAGCATACGAACTAGTAGAGAGTAAGTATAACGATAGGAAGAAATTAGGATTTAATTTAACGTGATCGAAAAATAGATAACAAAAAACAAAAACATTTATTAATCTTATTACATACTAATGTGGGCTGCGTAGGATAGTAACTATATTTAAGCGGGTAGTAGCCGCAAATTAAATTTTATTGCAGCTCACAAACAACAGTTGTTTTACTTTCGATGTAGTTAGCCTCTTTCGGAAAGAAGTTGACCAGACTTGGAAAATAATCGCTCACATGGTGTCGAAGTCGCCACTGTAATAAATTTCTCTTTAACTAATTCGCTGAGGTGTGGAAAATTATAACAATTTTTTTTCCACCACAAGAGTGGATTTTCTTCCCGTCCAATAGGTGGATCCTCCAAGTATCTTTGCACCTCAATTATAGCTCGCGAGTGAGGGGTGCCACCAGGCCGCATAGATGCGACTTTGTTATCAAACCGTTTCCATAATAAGTTGCTGTTTTCAGGAATGTCTTTTTTTGACATTTCTGATCCAGTACCAGTTGTTCTCTCTTTTCTAATTTGGTCGGTTAAGAAACCAACGATCATGTCTTTAGCCCGATTAGCGATTGCATCGGTGGAAAACCCCATATTTTTAAATCTCGGATCTAAAAAAGTTGAAATCATCAAAAAACTGAGGTTTTCCAAGCTCCGTAATCTGTCATTGATCCCTTGCAAAATGGTTTTAATCACTCATCATATAACTGTTCTTTTTTTAGTTCTGAATAAGCATCCCAGAGCCCTTCAGTTAATACTATTACAAGAGAGGCGGTCACATATTTCTCACCACTTATGAGTTTCGTCACACTTTCCAGTGGCTCCAAAATTCTGACTAATTGTTTTAAAAATTCCCATTCCTCTATGGAAAGTATTGGGAGGTCCTTGTTCAAAAGAGCTATGGTAGTTCTAATTGGCTCTTCTAATTCGACAAATCGTTGAACCATGTAATAGGTAGAGTTCCACCTGATAACCACATCTTGTATAAGTTTCTTTGGCTCATAATTCATGTTTCTTTGTTGCTCTAAAAATTTTGACATTGCCGAAGTACTCCTTTTAAAAAAAACAACAATAGTTTTTATTTTATCTAATATTCCAACGCAAATTTGTAGAGAATCGCGAGCAATCAAATTGATGGTATGGGCATAGCATCCAAGATGTTTCAATTTCAACTCTTCTCTAATTGCTTTTTTAATATTAGCGGCGTTATCGCTAACAATTATTTGAATCTTGTTTTCTAATTCCCACTCCTGTATGACTTTTGTCAACTGCTCCGCTAAATTTACACATGTGTGGGACTCGCCGAAAGATATACATTCCAGTAAGATGTTCTGAATTTGAAAATCTGGATCAACAAAGTGACCAGTTACGGCCAAGAAATTTTCAGTGTTTCTTGACGTCCAGCAGTCCGTAGTCAAAGTTATTGACGTTACTTTTCTCATAATTTCTTTTGTTGTTAGATAAACCTCTTCAAATTCCGCTGACAGTAACGTGTTGCTAATAGTTTTTCGGGAGGGTAGCTGATAGGACGGATTCAAACTTGATACAAATTTTTTAAAACCGTAATCTTCTACTATTGAAAACGGTTGATAATCATGAGTGAAAAGTAACATCAGAGACTTATCAATATTTTTTCTGGCATGAATACCTATTTTTCTTTTCAAAAAAGAACCTATTTGGGTTTGTTGCGGTTGTGGCCTAGATATCTGTATTGCAGATGACGTAGAAGGCTGCGGTCCAGAAGACGATGAGGCCTGGGGTTCCACACTTTCAACTGATTGTGCTTCATCAGAAAGACCCGAGTCCATAGAGCGTTTGACATCAAGATTTATATTTACAGTAGGATGTTTTTTAAGCATGTGTTTTTTAAGATTTGCTGAAGTCGATTTGTAACTAAGTTCTTGCTTACAAATATTGCACACAGCGACTTTATCGCTTTCGGGTTTGTCTTGAAAATAATTCCAGATTGTGGAAGATTTTATTGATTTTTTAGGAGGCATATTTTGTTTTATTTTAGCGCTAAAATACGTTAATGAAAGTAGATATAGTTTGAAATTAAACTAGTAATTTTATTTACCTCAACCAAATTGAATGAAGCTGATAGGTACGATTATCGATAGGTAAATACTCAAGTAACAACTCAACTTAACACCCAACACTAAGACCTACTTAAAAATGAATATCAGAAAATAAATTGATCAGCATTTTATTGTTCTTGGTAGTTTTAATTTTTTTATAAAAGAGCCAACTGGCGACAAAACAAAATGATTCAGTTCCTTGAATCCGTGCACGTGCATAAACATTATTGTTTCCAGGAAAGGCTCTTATTCAGCACCTAGCGTCGACGCCAAGCAGTGAGAACTGATGGTCACTAATACCTATCTCTAGTTACCAATAACGTGTAACGAGTAAAACTAGTTGTATGTTAGTATGTTGTATGAGAAAATGTTTCCAATACAACATACAACTTATTTTGCTCGTTAGACGTTATTGGTAACGTTATTTTGGAACGTTATTTTTCTGGAACGATAACGAGTAACGCGTTCCCAATCAGGAACCGTTATTCCCGAGTTTACTAGAAGGTACTCAATAAGACAATTCGATACATTAACCGTAAGTAACCGAAAAAGCACGAAGTCTCAGGGGCGTCGTAAAATTTACGAATGACCCGTATTCTAGGGTTAAGAACATTCTTCTGGTTTATATTATTATTAGATGCATCATCTTTTGCGAACAGTCTTCGGCGAGCTCTAATTTGCTTACGTTGAGCAATACGAGTTACATATATTTTTTTTGTAATCTTCCCTGGGGTTCGCTTGATAATTTTTCGTTGAATAATGCTGCAATAGTTTTCATTGCAATTGAAAGACTGCAGCAGCATTGCATCGCACGGTGTAATTGCCCTTCACTGAAAAATTAACACGTTTTCCACCTATAAATCTGTTCACAACAGAATTATAGGTTTCTGCAGCGTTATTATTCATATTTAATAAAAGACTATAAACATTTTGCACTAGCCTTTTAGAACATGATAATAAATCGGCAAGTAAACCGCACTCTTCCATTTGAGAAATCAAATTTTCTTCGTTTAGTTTTGATCCAGTGCAAAAGTAATTTTCACAGTTCTCATGATCGCCAAATTAATACATGTTTTGGACAATTCTCGATGCCCCTAGACAATCCTGCCAGTTGTTCATCAAATGAAACATCCTGTGTTTTTCTAAAATTTAAGGCTTTCTTCACTCCTCCTCTCATTCGTTCTATGTTCGATTTTAAAAAGTTTTGCAACTTCACCGGAACAACCTTATTTTTTGATGAACTCAGAGTTTTCGTCAATTGATGTAATTTTGAGACATAGTTTCTCAGCAAATGGTTGGTACATTCAATTTTGCGAACTAGTTGTGGTCAGTAAGGTTTTACCGTCAGAAGTTTTTTTTATAATGCTGCTGTCGCCGTCTCCTACTAGCTTTACGTATTTGAGTCCATGCATTTGAACACACCGTTTGAAGCCTTCTACAATTATATCGGACTCCATTGAAGTCGATCTCCCTTTCCAGTTTTTAGTGCATCCATGTTCAGTAATGGTATCAGTCTTTGCCTTTGCACAAATAATACAAAATTTATTTCGTACACCTATATATAACAATTTCCCTGTTCTAACGCCCACAATGCATGCCTAGAAAACAATATAAAGCTTTAGTGATCATTACCAAAAATTGTAGGGGTAAATTAGTACTTACAACTCCTCAAAGAGCCGAATAATTTGTTTTATCTACAACTGCTTTGTATTAGCGTCATTACACCACTCATTCGACACTATTTGAGTTG
This sequence comes from Diaperis boleti, assembly GCA_963583935.1. Lineage (NCBI taxonomy): Eukaryota > Metazoa > Arthropoda > Insecta > Coleoptera > Tenebrionidae > Diaperis > Diaperis boleti. Next base: position 16,373,898 of record OY757242.1, read on the forward strand.
AATAATGAAGGTCATTACACCACTAGTGGAATAATTGAAGGCACACTTTAATCAAATAAAATTTTATTAAAATGACAATTAAAACGAATATGTAACATTCTGCTTCAAAGAGATTGTAGCTCGCAGCATAGAATAAAATGTCCAAAGGCTGGAGCACCTATAAGTCTTCGATAAATTTTCAAAAAATGACAGTAATAGTGAGACGACGGCGCGACGGCCCGGAAGCGGATGATGTCATGATGATCTCACCACGTATGGTAACGTAATTAATCTGGAATAGTCTACATGAGAACGTCTGGGAATAATTATTCACATGGGATGCTCTAGAAGACTCTGTGGCGGTGATCTCATGCTATACCACGCTCGTACAAGAGACTGATCTCATTCTTCTAGAATAATTCTTTGCGTTGGAAACATGATCTCATGATTCCGGGAATAGAAGAATTCGAGAACGAAGGGAGCGGTATAAGAAGGGATCAAACAACGGAGCAAGTTAGTCTATTGGAAGCATCGTGAACAAGTGATCAGCGCGTGATATTGTGAAAGTCTGTACATTGTGAAAAGTTAGTCTTAGTAGTCTTTTTAATAAAAGTTTGTAAATACGGTGTGTGCCAGAAAATTTCTTTAAATCCTCGAACCCGCCCGGCTCAGGCTACGTTACATTGGTGTCAGAAGTGGGATTTAGGTGCACAGGTCTTCCGGTATGTCCCCCTAGATGACTAATGCCTTCGTCTTACTTGTTCAAAACAATAAGGTATTAATGAAACTGGTGTTGGAATTCTTGTTTTTTTTTTTCTTAATATGAACAGGATATTGTCAATTGCTATATAGGGAAACTAGAGAATCTGAGCTGGCTCGTTGTGAAGCAGTGCCTGACCTGTCACGGGATCTGTTGGCAAATTCTGCCTAATGTTCCCTCCTTGGTGAAGCATATCTCTTATATCGATGTTGTCTTCTTTGATCAAGATTCCCATGTCAACTGCTTCTGTCCCATGAGTCCTTGCTCCACCATAGTAATTGACAATTTCTTTGACATGGTCAACCATAGCTGTTATTGATTCCGTCAGCTGAGTCCCTCTGTAGTTGACCATTGACATTTGTCCTGACATCTTGGCCAGCTCAATTGCAACAGTGTTTAATAGCTCAAAGTTGCCTCTGTTGAACTCTGGGAGATCCCGAGACGAGTACATCAGTTTTGCATACGGGCCCAAAACACCTAGCTGCTCGAATTTCTTGTAAGCTGCGATTAGTTTGTCAGAGTACTTGGCCAATTCATTCCATGCAAGGAGGATTGGATTTCGGCATACGATGTACTTGTTGATCTGCATGAAGGGTGTTAACTCAGCTCCATATAAATATACGAAAGCTGTTTCACAAGCAGATTTGATAATCTTATTTTGTGCATCTCCGGCTGCTTTGAAGACAGTTACAAATGAGTGCCTCCTGATCAAGTATTTGGATGAGATTCCCTTGTAAACAGATGCGGCATATGCTAAGCGCGGGAGGAAGTCTTGGAAGACCTCAGTTGTGCTGTCTGTTCCACATGCATTTGCGAAAGCAGCGGCTCGCCTCTCTATCCATGTGTCCGCATTATTGGTGGTTAGAAATCTCCCCATAAAGCAAGATTGCATACCATACAAGGCTGCCAAATCTTTGGCTGTGAGTTGATCATCTTCGAATACATCATTGAAGTCTATATCTGTGTAACTTTGGCAATCAGTTTTCCACTCCGTTATGTCAATGTTGTTGGTTATCTCATAATTGTACCTTTTTAACTGGTTGGATAACACGTTTTTTGCATTTGGAAACATCAAAGCCAACAAGTTTATCCAAACGATTATGGCATCATCAATATCAACATCATTGACTGTTGTAGACAGATATAACAGCAGTTTCTTGACCCTCATATTGTCTCTCTCTGCTGGATCCGGCTTGAAGAATGGGAACTCAGTTGGGGGCAATGTGGTATCCTGTATAGGTCCTTGCAAGGCAGTGGCTGTAGCAGCAGTGTCTGTGTCTACTGGTGTTACTCCCATGTTTGAGTTCTTTGCCCCTCTAATCATCTCAAGGACAAGCTCTTTCTGGCTCGTACGGGGTCTCCTTACGTGGGCCATCCCTAGTCCCTAACCTAGACCTGGAGCAAAGGAAAGGGAAGTTGCTATTGAAAGATTCAAAGTCTTACCGCGGACGGTTGGAAAGGTTGTAGGATTTGGTTCTGCGAGGGCTGACATGGAAAACCTGCTTGGTGTACCTCGATGACGTCATGGTAGTTGGAAGAACCTTCGAAGAACATTTGAAAAATTTGGAAGAGATCTTCAGCCGCCTGCGGAATGCCAACCTTCAGCTCAACCCCAAGAAATGCCGATTGTTCCAGACAGAAGTGAAGTTCTTGGGCCATGTGGTTTCGCCCAGCGGAGTACAAACAGATCCAGACAAGATCGCGGCCGTCCGCGAGTGGCCACGACCAAGGGACAAGCACCAGCTGAGAAGCTTCTTGGGCCTCTGCACCTACTATCGCAGATTTGTCAAAGGGTTTGCTGACATTGCCAAGCCTCTGCGCAGACTCACGGAAGACAAAACTCCATTTATCTGGAATAACGAGAGCGAAGCAGCGTTTAGAACTTTGAAGATCTCGCTGTGCACGGGTCCTATTCTGTCTTACCCGAGAGTAAAGGGGCGCTATGTCCTGGATACAGACGCCAGTACCAACGGTATCGGGGCAGTCCTTTCGCAGGTACAGGAAGGCGAAGAAAAAGTCATCGAATATTATAGCAAGGTGCTTTCTAAGCCGGAAAGAAACTACTGCGTTACGAGGAAGGAGTTATTGGCGATCGTAAATGCAGTAGGACATTTTCACAAGTACCTGTACGGTCAACACTTCAAAATCCGAACGGATCATGCTGCGTTGAGGTGGCTGTTAAGCCTTAAGGATCCAGAAGGACAGACAGCCAGATGGTTGGAGAGGCTCCAACAGTATGATTTTGAAATCGAACACCGACCAGGCAGATCACACCAGAATGCGGACGCACTTTCTAGGAGGCCGTGCCGGAGTGACTGCAAACATTGCAGTCGGAGAGAGGCATCCAAAGAATTCGAGGTCGTGAAGAGATTGGTTCTGCAACCTCAAGATGGGTGGACAACGGCGGAGATGAGGGCAGAACAACTTGGAGATAGCGAGATTAGTGCAATTTTGGAAAGCAAAGAGAACGGAAATCAGAGGCCACAATGGCGAGACATTTCGGACAAGAGTCCTGTTCTCAAAGCACTATGGGCCCAATGGGATTCACTGAAGGTGGAAAATGGCCTGCTGAAGCGAGCATGGGAGAGTGCAGACGGGAAGTCGGTGACGATGCAACTGGTTTTGCCCAAGTGTCGCGTGAAGGAGGTCTTGCAAGAAATCCACGGTGGAGTGGCCGGCGCACATCTGGACGTGAATAAGACCATGGGTAAAGTCCGTGAACGCTTGTATTGGGTGAACGTTCGAAACGATGTCGAGAGCTGGTGTCGAAAATGTGACACTTGTGCGGCGAGCAACGGTCCACAGACGCGTAGTCGAGGAGCTATGAAGCAGTACAACGTTGGGGCACCATTCGAGAGAATAGCCTTCGACGTAGCAGGTCCGTTTCCTACCACTGATTCGGGGAACAAGTACATCATGGTGGTCATCGACTACTTTAGCAAGTGGCCGGAAGCCTATGCCCTACCCAATCGAGAAGCTGTGACGGTTGCCAGGGCGTTGGTAGAAAATTGAATTTGCCGCTACGGGCTTCCACTGGAAATGCACTCGGACCAAGGGCGGAACTTTGAATCTGGGGTGTTCCAGGGCGTCTGCAAACTATTGGGTGTGCGGAAGACAAGGACGACACCCCTGCATCCTCAGTCAGATGGAATGGTCCAGCGTTTCAACAAGACCATGGAGCAGCACTTGTCCAAGGTGGTCGATCAACATCAGCGGGACTGGGATCGGCGTCTAATTTGTTTTTGCTAGCGTACAGAGCGGCAATTCACGAGACAACCCACCAGACACCGGCGAAGATCCTGTTTGGACGGGAAATGCGTCTACCATGAGATCTGGCTTTCGGATCACCGGGACAAGAGCGGAAGGACGTGGGAAACTACGTAGACGAACTACAGGATGCCATGTCCAGTATACATGAACTAACGCGCAGTCACATTCGCGTGGCGAGCGACCGGATGAAGACGCGTTACGATCTGAGGGTGAATTCGACAGGATTCAGTGATGGAGACTTGGTATGGTTGTTCAACCCTCGGCGAAAGAAAGGTCGCTGCCCAAAGTTACAACCCAGTTGGGAAGGCCCGTACACGGTTGTAAAGATGATCAACGACGTAGTGTACCGGATTCAACGCAATCCCCGAGCCAAGATGAAGGTGGTTCACCTGGATCGTTTGGCACCCTACTCCGGGACAAATCAACAGGATTGAAGTAGATTGTTCGGGACGAACAATCTTTAAAAGGGGGGCAGTGAGACGACGGCGCGACGGCCCGGAAGCGGATGATGTCATGATGATGTCACCACGTATGGTAACGTAATTAATCTGGAATAGTCTACATGAGAACGTCTGGGAATAATTATTCACATGGGATGCTCTAGAAGACTTTGTGGCGGTGATCTCATGCTATACCACGCTCGTACAAGAGACTGATCTCATTCTTCTGGAATAATTCTTTGCGTTGGAAACATGATCTCATGATTCCGGGAATAGAAGAATTCGAGAACGAAGGGAGCGGTATGAGAAGGGATCAAACAACGGAGCAAGTCAGTCTATTGGAGTATCGTGAGCAAGTGATCAGCGCGTGATATTGTGAAAGTCTGTACATTGTGAAAAGTTAGTCTTAGTAGTCTTTTTAATAAAAGTTTGTAAATACGGTGTGTGCCAGAAAGTTTCTTTAAATCCTCGAACCCGCCCGGCTCAGGCTACGTTACAATACTTTCTCTTTTACTTCATTGTTTATTTTCTTGGATGTATACCAATCAGTGAACCGATTATAAAATTTCTCGTACTTTGATTTCGACTTATCTGGTAAAAGTGAAGACACAGCCTTTGCAGCAGCTTCTTCAATATCTGAGGGCAGATTTTCCTCTTCTGAATCGCTCATTACATTTTAACTTGCAGTTTGTTGCAAAAAATAAAATTAGTAAATTGTTGTTTACACGTTTTCAGCCAAATTTGAGTAGTTGTCATAAAAATGTCAGTTTCCTTGATTTTTTATTTTGATAAAATTTGTATTACTTTCAAACAAATTTAGATTATTTTCAGACTTGGGCAGTTGTAGATAAAGTTTTGTATATCATACGTGGGCTAGAGCATATTACAGTAACTCGTGTGTTACAGATGACTCGGTCTACGACCTCGTTATCTGCAATCTTCACACTCGTTGTGTAATGATGCTTCTATCCCACTAATAATATAAATATCTATTATAGGATCGTTTTGACCATGCTCCGTCAGCTATAATAGATATTAGACCATATTCATCTTTATCAATATCCCCTAATTCGCGAGCTAATGCAAATTCCTCCTTTCCTGCCTCATCCATGGATTCTAATGCAGCTTTCTGATACCTGCGTTGTGAAATCAATGGCATGTTCAAAAGTTCAAAAGGTTCAAAATAGCCATCTGCTGTTCAAGTTGAGAATGACCAATGCCTGTTGCACGGCTTCCTAGATTAGAAAGGGACGGTGTGGCCTGTTGTAATTGCACCAAAAACTAGTGATTTGTTTATTTCGTACTTAGATGACGGCATTTTTTCTTCAAAATTGTTAATTTAAGGACGGCGTCGATTAAGGAGAATTATTTGTGTATATAGCACTTCTTTTAACGTGTTGTAAGCAGCAGAATTAGTTTTATCTACTTTCAGTTTGTTAAAGGTTTCTCTTGCAGTGACTTGTAAATACTGATTAAGTTTCGTGAGGTCAGAAGTGAGAGGTAGAAGAAGTTCTTGTTTGTTCCACGGTTTTCATTTGAATTTGTTGCGACTTGTGCAGAAATTTCGTCAGCCCACTGAGATATTACTAGAGTTTTAAGCATATTTACATCTTCTCTTTGTTCTTTTGTGTTGGGTATTTGAAGTAACTGAATTAAAGCCAAATCACAACACTTTTTTAAAAGTGTACCAAAATTCATTGCCAAAGTAGGAGAATCAATTCTTTCTGTAGCGTTGTTATAATAAGCCAATTCATTAACTCCATCAATTATTATTATTTTGAAATACTGTGGACGTAACACATCTATCAAATCTTTTATCTTATCGTCTCTTTTAAATTTGTCATTAATGGATAGGCGGAATCATTGGGTATTAATGGATCATCCTGATACATAATAAAATTGTGAATCGGACTATTCCGTCAAACTCTGGCATCATGCACCCGGCCAGGCATTCCAACAAAAATATCTAAAAATACCATTCGATGATCACATATACCTGCAAGAAAGTTAAAGTAAAAATAAATATTTTTTTGCATATTATTTACCTTACAAGATAATAGAAGGGGTTTGTTTTCTATTATAGTAGTCGTTTCCATTCAAAGCAGGCTGTTTAATTGAAATATGACATCCATCAACAGCCCCCAGTACACCAGGAAATCCATTAGAGCGCTCATGAAATACCTATCAAATTATTCAGACCAGTTATAGCTTCCTTAAATATATGGTATCCTGTACTTCTGGCTATTCCAAATCTATCACTAACAGATAAAAAGCATTCTGGCTTAGCCAACGTCCATAGCGTAAATAAATTCAAGCGGCACTACACGTCTTGCATTTAATACACCATCACCTTCATGTAATGAGATAGTATGAAGTAATTGCTGAAATTGAAATTAATTTTTTCATCCAACAGGTTTTCTCCCAAAATACAATATTTTATGCGCACCTCAAATGTGGGTCTTGTCATTTGAAAATGTTCTTTAAATAAATTCCCCATATAATTTCTTCGTAATAATTCGTGTTTTTTGGGATAACACGTCTTAATGGAATATTGTCTACTACCACTTATTGGACTAAGTCAATGGCAATGTGACCAATTATTGGGATGTTTATCTCCTTCAAAATTACGCTGACGTTGAAATTGCACTTGACAATTGACAGGCGAGCTGAGCGCGCAAGCGCATACGAGAACACTTGTCAGCAGAACCTATCGGTAGCGCTAATCGCTCCCGAGAATTTTTGACCATATTCGGAGTGATAGCGGTAGCGGAAGCGGCTTTTTCTGGTGAATGAGACCAATGTGGAGCTAAAATTTTCAGATGCAATATTCGTGCCATATAGTCTACAGCTGTTTCGCTAGTGATATTGTTTTGGTTTGTGAAAATTCTAGTCGGGTCCCGAAGTTTATTAATCAGTTTTTCTACTTTGCGTTCGTACTGAGGCTATTACGATACGGTTTTGAGTGTCATAATAGACAAAAACGGTGTTATAATAATTCTACTAACAATAGTATAATTTATTTTTTTAATATTGGCGCAAACTTGGAAATCCCAAGCGTCTGATCATTGCGTTATCTTCACTCCGGAGTGAGATCAGCTCCGGGCATCGTATCGGATCCGGAATGGCGGCGTCCGGAGCGCGCTTCTTCGCTGATCAAGATGATGTAAAAACCATTCCAGTACGATACCCGGACGTATTTATTTTCGGCGGTTCCGGTTCGACAAAAGGGTGTGGTCGGGCGTGACAAGGTCGGCGGCTGGGGGTGGTCGTAGCGACTCCGGGGTAGTCTTGTTCGAAGTTATCCCGCTGTGACACTGCAAACCCAGCGAGTTATATGTTTAAATTTCAGGTGAGAATGTCGCTTCGCTGACGGTATCTAAACTCGGTAGTTAAATTCGGATTTTTCGGTAACTTTGTTATTAAAGTTATTCATGGGATTAGGGAGTACAGAATACCAAGTAGAAACTCTAGTGTATAGTTGTAATATCTTTGCTTGAAGTAAAGTCATGGAGATAAAATTACACAGTGAACACACTTCTTATTTTATTTTTATAGCAAAAGATTTTTTATTATTTTAAATTCTTAAATAGGGTTAAACGTAGGTTAAATAGTAATTAGATTTGATCGGCAGTACATAAATCACAACCTGTTAGGTTAGGCAGATATTACTTCCACAGGTTGTGCAAGATAATTATATCTACCAAAAAAATTGATGAACATTAATATATTTTTTTAAGATATAAAATATAATTTTTGTGTATGAACTTTTAACATTCAGTTTTGTAAAATATTCTGCATTTAAGAAATATTAAAGTTCCAAGATGATTGTCAAAAACTAAAACAATTACAAGCCAGAAACCAAATTGTGATATTGTAAGTGATCACCTCTACAGAAGATTTTTCTAAACTAAAACTATTTTTATTTTTTTACGAATTTTTTCTTTTCTTATTTTATATTTTCGATATCTTTCGAAAGCTTGTTTCTTAATGGGATCGTTTATGTTTTTGCATTCCAATCCTCCCAAAATATTATTAATAGTTTTGATCCACATAAATTATTAATATAAAATTTTACAAATATATCAGTAAAAATTACATGTTACAAATTTATGGATTACGTGCTTTAATTTTAAGTGGATCACATTCTGATGGCAGAATGGTGGAATAAACGAATGCAGGACTTCCAACAAAATGCCTTTCAAAAATACTGACTTGGTGCTTTAAAAATGACTTATTATGTGTAAATAAATGGCCAAAAAATGACCTTGTTTCATATAATATACCATTATAAACAATTGAAACAAAAAGAAATAAAGATTTATTTCAAACAAAATAGTTACATAACAAAAAAATGTATCAAAACGCTAAACAAGATAATAAAACAACGTCTCAAAAACTCTAATATAAATAACATATTATAAATAAATGCAATTTTGCCATGTTTGAATTTCGATTGTTTCAATCCAAGACATGACAAATATTTCCAAGGCCTGATCTAATCTGAAAACTATTTGCTGTCCCTGTATATATCTAGGTTTTAGGTTTCTTTAACGCAATATTTAAAACTGAATCCTTTTTTTATCTATTTTTCGTTTAAGAGATGCAATTTCACTTCTCTTTTCATTGTCAGATTTCAGCTTTTGATTGCCGGACTCAATTATAGCCTGGGCGAATGCTACCTGCATCAAGTCTTTCTTTTGAATAGCTTGCTTCAACTGTTTATTTCCAGTTGAAATTAATTTTCCGGAGATATCTTCTAATTTTTGTTCCTCAACTAATCTTTTTAAATTGTTCTCAAGTGCTTCAATGGAAGATTGTTGGAAATATTCTACAATTGCTTTCCATTGTTCTATAATTCGATCAACTGCGTTTTCCATAGTTAACCATCTTGTATTTACATGCTTTAAAAACCTGTTAATTCAAAATTACAGTCATCAGTAGAAAAAATATTGGTTATTCAATTGTCTTACCTGTGTTTCGGTAAATGAAGTTTGGATTGAATATGTTCAAAATCTTCTAATCTTGTCGAGTATCCAGAAAAAAAAATATACTGCTATAATAAAATCAGATGCTTCCGATTGCATTTCCAATAATCCTTTTAAAAAGGCGTTGTGGACAATGTGGATATTGCACGACCCAATATTGCAATATCAATTAAAGGCTTTAAGCGTGCTGCCTTTACTTCTTCGTTAATTAGTCTTGAAACTTTCTTATTAACATTTGGTCCATCTGACCCTAACATAATTAACTTTGAAATTGCTAAATTACAGTCATTCAAAGTTTTAAATATTTCAGAGCTTAAATCGTCAGCTGTATGATGACCCATAAAGTGACTGTTTAGGTGATGTGTATTTATTTCATCTAACTTGTCCGACCAATATTTTATATAGATGCCTAGTTCTTTTTTTCCCTCTGCGTTTGTAGTCTCATCGTAACAAATTGTATAAAAATTATTGCCTATATCTCTTAACAACATGTCTCTAAAATAAGGTGCTAGAGCCCAGTTTGTTAAATATGCAACTTTGGTTTTACAAAGAGAAAAGTCACTGGGCACAGCATGTGGAAACATGGCATGAAATATTTCCTTCAGATCATTACATGAGTTCGACATATTTGAAGCTACATTCTTGATACACCAAATCAGTTCTGCCTTAAGTGCACTGTCGCGAGATGATTCTAACTTCAAGGTGTTTCCTAAAGTTTGGTGCCCTTTGGCCAACTGTACGTTGCACTGTGAAATGTGTTTCTTAGTTTGCGAATGCTGGGTTAATGCGATGAATCCTGATGTTACCAGAATATCACTCTTACAGATCTTACAAAACGCATGAAATTTTGATTTTTTTGATTGTATCTAAATGTCTTTTAACATTTAACCATTTTACCTGTTCTGTTGTAAAACACTGAAAAATGTAAATTAATATCGAAACTAAACTAAACATCACAGTCAGTAGTTGCTCTTTGCACGTTTGCCGCCCAATTCCTGACGTTTCTTTGATGGTGTTTTTAGGTTAGTTCTGTTCGAAACCGCAATAAAAGTTCGCCGCAACGCAAATAGGTGGCATTGTTTACGGTTAATATTTTTTCAATTTGTGAAGTGCTTTCATAGTGACTATTTCACTCATATATATTTTAACCAATCATATGTGATCATTCAACAATGGAATCAAAATTTAAATTGAAAAAATCAACTTGTCAAAATTTTATCGGGGGTTACGGACCAATGAACAGTCGCTATTACACAACGTATCTCATTTTTCAGCGAAAAAATAACAATTTCTGCAGTCACTATGGCAGCATACTGCATGTCAAATACCTCAATTACCTATCACCTTCCACCACATTATCAACAATTTGGGCGTTTTCGTGAAATAGTCTGCCGAATATAATTCTAGTTGAGATTTCGCTGGAAAAATTTACCAATTGTGGACTCGAGTTCTACAATTTTGCTCATGACATTGATCAAAAATCACTCAACTGCGTTTCGTGATTTTTATGACAATGTCATTCGCAAAATTGCTAGGCGAACTCTCGTAACAATCCGTAAATTTTTCCGATGAAATCTCAACTCTTATTATATTATAACTGAAAATTTGTAAATTATTTCACATTAATATATTCATCATTTACGAATAATAAATACTGACTTTAATGACCAAATACATTTTATACTGACTTTTAATGACCACAATGGAAAAACCAGTCATTTAAATACTGACCATTTGGAAGCCCTGCAATTATACTGAAATACCACTCGTGTTATTCAAAAGTCCCAAAGTCATCAATTTAGCACAAATTTTCAGTTTTTCTTAAATAAATAAAGCCTAATTCGAAAAAATTGTATATTACACGCGTCTTGTGAAACTTGTGTAATAATATACTATTGTTGTATTAGCCGCTTCTGTATTATTGTTATTTTCTTCGCAGACACGCAAAATCTTCTTACACGTTTAAGAATTCTTTCGATCAGGAATTTTTAGATAGCGGCGAAATAGTATCAGGTGACTGGAGGCAAAGTGAAAATCAACAGCCTACATGTACTTTAGCTTGGATACAACAGAAATGTTGCAGAAAATGCAACAAAATCGCGAAAAATATAAAACATATTTTATGACTACTGAAAAGGTGGGTTGGCAAGACAATCACCCTCACCTATCAAACTAATATGCCGGACCAAACTAAACGTCAGATTTTTTTGAAATCGACCAATCGAATTTCAATTTCACGAAAATCTCCCTAGGGAAATTGTCGGAAACACCCCGCAAAGGTTCCTAGACCTAATGTGACCTAACTTAAAAATTTGCCCTACATTGAAAATAAAACAGAATGATACATAAATGATAGTTCCATTAATACTTACTAATTATTGTAATTAAAGGTACAATTATTATAAATCACAGTTGTTCCCGAGTCCGTCCTTTTTGCTTCAGTCACCGCGGTAGCAGTTGTGGAATTATCAACTCCCTTTATGATGTTTGCATGATGCTCCTTATCGAAGTGCAAGTATGGTTTGATAGAGCTGCTACTTGAATGTCCAGATATCTTAATCAAAGATTGTTCAGGAACACCTGCTTTTGCCAAATGGGAGATTGTCGATGATCGATGAGAATGGTTCCGTATTTTAACAACTCCTGTGTCAATACCAATACCTCTTGCGGCCAGTTTTGTCCATTTTGAAATGGTATTTTTTCCAACAGGACAATTTTTAAACCACGGAGAATTTGGAGTGTTCGGATTGAAGTCAGGATTTGGAGTAAGAATTAATCTGTTACTCTTTATATTTCTACCTCTTTTCTCTAATAACGTTTTCAGCAACCTGCAAAAAAATTAATAGTGGTTAATAATAATTTTGTTTTCTATTAGCCACTTCGAATCTGTGAGCCTTTTCGCACCTCCTTGCGCAGTCTTAGAAATGATCGGATTATATTCAATCCTTCCAGTGTAGACACTCTTATTATCCCGTTCTTCTTGAAAGTAGGTGACCAAGCAATAAGTGGCTTCTCCGCCACGCCAGGCAAGTTCGTGGGCGGCAATATGGTAAAACTTTTTCTGTATTCCATCGGGCGTAGCTTCATCGCAAGCTTCTATCAACTGTTGAATTTCCAATTCCGAAAATGCAGCTGCACTTACTTTTCTCAAATCGAGGTTTAACTGGCATTTCTTTCTATTTGAATCTCGAGCTTATAGGGAGGTTTTGAAATCGATGTCAGTAAAGTGGTTAATTTTGACGTTAAATGTTTCATAATACATTTCCTGTATCTGCTTGGCTGTACAATTCCACATTTGTTTAACCACGAAATCCTTATAGTTACTTCCATCTGCTTTCCTCATGTTAGATCCCCAGTCCATCAAAATTTCATTCAATGCTTTCGCTGGTAAGGCTCGAGTAGTAACATCGTACCTTCTTTCGGCACAGAACTTGTTAAACTGCGACCATACGGATTTTCGTGATTTCATGTTGTTGACTGGCACACATTTCTTAACTTCCTCGTTAATTGTTTGTATGGAATCAGATCCAAATGGAACGAAAGCCATGCTTTTGCGAAAACTGTTTATTTATTTTTGGCCAAAGGGCTACAGAGAATGTTTTGAAAAAATATCAGAAAAATCAAACCATGTATCAAGTAACTCACTATATCGAAAACTCGAACTTTTTTTTGCACAGGACGATTTCTTGACGAATTCATATGTAATGTATTTAGGGCATTAGCTTTCATTCCTGAAAATTTTAGCTTTGTGAATTGAAAGGCCCACTATTACCTGATTTCTGTTTTGTGACGTATTTTTTAGGTTTGACGCCGAGTATAAAATGCTTCAGGAGGATCTTGTGTCATATCTTTCAAATAGGGTTGCTGTTTTCATAATGGAACAAGTCAAACGCAAACGACAAAATAAGAAGTTGCTCTTATGATCATAATTTCCTCCGTTATGGCTTATAACCATAACATAAAGTGCCTTGCAAAAACTGTCTAATATCCAATGTGGACATAAAAAATGTCTTACATATTTTTGATTTTATTTCTTTTTTGATGTTAAAATGAAACGAGTAGTTCGGGTGTCGCACTTTATCTTGAGATACAGGATATCGACATTTTGGCAAGATCTGAGTAGAATGATCAACTATGTATTGTCTTCGGCGGGTTATGTCACCTAATGCCCAATAATTCGTAAATATTAGACGACGCTCCTCTTTTGAAAACTTAGTAGAACATTTAGTTCTTTCTCCTCAACGATTTTTTTTTGTTTTGGCCGCTACATAGCTTTTCTCTAGATTTCGGTTAATTTTAGCTTTAACTTTGTGCCACTTTTTTGGGATGGCTTTCCTCATCTTTCCTTTATTGTGTTGATTTGAAGAAGATGAAGATCATTTTTTCTTCTAACAAATCTATAACACTGCCGAATTCAATTTCATATGGTGGTTGAACAGAACCGTTTTCCATTGAAAAAAGTTTTTTGGAATCAGTTGGCAATAATCGTGAAGGCTCTTTGAGAAAGCCATTTCTAATATTAATTTTGTTCTTTCCATTTTGTCCCAAAAAAAATAATAAAAAAAATTGTAGGCTGATCTGGAAATAAAAAAAGTGCCATTTTTTTTATGAAATAAACTAATAAAAACTGTACAAATTCTGCCAACTATACAGTAACAACTTGAAACAACTTTTTTTGACGCCTTTACTTTTTAAATTCCTTTCGGAATGCACTGTTTGATACAGCTACAGCAAATCCTCGTAAGCTTTGGCCCTTAAACCCCTGTTCGAATATACCTTGTACTTTATTGTCCACAACATTTGTGTGTGCGGTACAAATTATAAAATCTTTAATAAAAGTAGGATGATTTGCCATTTTCACCGGTCTCGTTATGTGAACTGACATAAAATCTTTAGTCTGGAGTAAACTTAGATCTGCCGTCCAATGCCGGCCGGCGAGCTCCTACACACGTACTGTTTTTACCAGCAGCTGGTCACCCACAGGCTGCGGCCTGTTATTCAACTTAGTATCGTCCAGCGTACTGAACGTGAAAATGCGCTTTAAGGTTGTCATTTAGTGGGAGACAAATTTCTTCCGATGTTGAAGTGAGATAAAATTTTGTACATTCGTCGTGAGATGCTGTAACCTGGTGTAGAATAGTAGAACTAAAGTGTCTCGGTGAGATCTGCTTTGTGATCTGTTGCTTTTAGGGACCAAGAAAATACCCAGTTAACCAAAGATTATTTTCTGTGTTATTCCGTACGTTCAAACTGAATATTGACCTGGGTGACCATATCTCTTTACAATAGGGTCCAACCTATTGCTTCTACCTACCCTCAATAAAACTAAGTAATAAATACCTCATTTATTTTAAACGTTGTTGAGCGAATCCTTTTTCGCTTGGTGTGTAGTATTTATTGAATAAAGAAATTATGATAAATATAAAATAGCAATATTTATGGTGGCGTAAAGAAATGTATTATAAAAATATAGGAGTAATATTCTGAGAATATAATTTCGACAAAAATCAACAATGTGGATTCAGTGTTGTCGTTTGTTATTGATAAGTGACAATACAATACTGTGGTATTGTCACTGTGTAATGTTAGAGTTTAAAACAATTAATTATTAATTAATTGCGTTATGTAATGTTTTTAACACGTTCGCTACGACCATTTAAAAAATCATTAACTTTAAAAAAAAGAAACGACTTCAAAAAACCCAAAGTTAACTAAAAAGTAAAAAATAAAAATGTTCAATTTCAGAGTTATTTGTTGTTCCGCTTAATGTAATTATTTATTGTTGCGTTTAATGAAATTCAGAAATTATTGTTTATTATCTAATTATTAATTGTTTTATAATTTTGAAGTCGGTGCCATAAAAACATAAAACAAATTATATACCTTCCTACTATAATTCTTTACACTCCTAAAAATGAAGCAACTTTGGCATTTTTTTTATGAATAAACAAATGCTGATATATGATTAGTTATTAATTGCGTTATGTAATGTTTTTAAGCAAATCGCTCGGACAGGTCAATTTTTTTTATGCCACCTGCTATGCAATTAAAAAAAACATTTTTAATTCCTTGCCAAAGAATTTCATTTCTATAAATTATTTCAATTAATAAATCATTTTGATCGCCGGAATATACAACGAAAAAACAAAGATTTTTTCGACAAATTGCTAATTGTCTTTGAATCTGAAAATTTACATAACCAGTTTACAATATAATTAAGATATTTATTTTAATTTACTTGTATATACATGTACAATAATCATGTCCTTTGTTTATTTGTATTTGCTTGGTCTCATCGTTTATACAGATACAAGCAACTTTTTTTGATAAATACTGCAAAGTATTTTTACTTATAACTGGTCTTGGGTCGGTCCGTATTTTGAGAGTTTCCGAATATCGGTATTCCGGAAGCTGGAAAGCATCATAAAAAAAACCTGCTGTGTTTGTGGGCTTTGTCTTCGCCGCACAATTTCATGATTTTATGGCTGAATGGTATGAATGGGTTCTATCTTATACCTGTCCGTTCCCCTGACTGCTGTAAAATGCGACATCTTCCGCTCCAAGGCCACACCAAATTTTAACTTTTCTACCCAAGTTCCTACCCAATTATACAGCTTTCTGTATTTTTCAAGCTTACTTCAGAAATAATTTTCCCGACAAACATTATTGAATTTTATAGACGAACAACAATGCTAAGGCACGTGGGTTTTTTTCTAACGAAAGTTTAATTCTTGCTACAGGGTAACGTCTATTTGAAATTTACAAATTGTGCGTTGTTTTTCAGGAATAAAATTCCAAAGACATTCATTTATACTCCTGAAAATGAAGAAACTTTGTCATTTTTTTATGAATAAACAAATGCTAATATCGGCTTTGTAATACCGTCTTACCCTAAATTAAGGTGTCCTTTATCGATTTTTCATAACCGCATAGTCAAATAATCAAAAATAAACCCGTAAAATTCAATGAAATGGTGACATGTTTCCCGTGCATTTGGTATAGGCTCTATCGCTGGTAAATGACAACCTTAAGAGAAGATTTGCGCTGCATAGTTTTTTATTGTGGTATACTCCACACGTGTCCACGGGTAGCTCAGTGGAGTACGGTGTACGGGGGGAGTAAATAAACAGTCACGGTAACACAAACTTTATTACAATGCATATACAGAGTGTCCCACAATTACCGCCCCATGGGTGAAGGGCTAATAGTCCACGATCGGTTTGAACAAAATCTGCAATTAAAATTGTCCAGGCTATCATAGTTTAGAAACTACAGAGGTTTAAAGTTGACCAATCAGAGTGCTGATTCAAAGAGGGCACGGTATCAATCGTCAAGCATGCCTTACTAAAACAAAAAACCGTTACGAGTAACGCAACCAAAACTTAAATGAACGACTGTCATCCTGACAGTGATTTTTCAAAATTATTTGGCAACATCAAAAGAATGAATCAATTTGGTTTCATGTGTTTCCTTCAGTCCAATAAGACTGTGTAGTGCCTTGGCACACGCAATGCAATGGAAATGCAAAAAATTCTGTACGCTACCTCTCGCTTATAGCTGATAACTCCTGCATACTGCCATAGAAGCGATAAATCTAGTCCTAGTTTATAGTCACTCTCAATTAAAATTTGTTCTTTTATTGGGTGCAAAGAATAACAGCAAACAGATGATCAACTGAGTCACAGATATACTTTTCAACAAATCAGACAGAGAGAAACAAAATGAATTGGTATGTTTGCAAACAACGGCAACTGTGCCCAGAGAGCCCACAAACAAAGGAATGAAGAAAAAAATTGAAAGAACATGACGATTGAAAAGAAAAGACAACAAAAGTAAAAGCTGAACTACTACAGAGTCGTCTTATTGTTAGAGAAAAACAATGTTTGAAAACTACTTTGTAATTTTAGTAAATATGAAATTTATGATACGAATAAGTTCATTCATTTAATGACACTAATAACTAGCAGCTATTTTATTTTTAACTACTTAATATACAAGTAAAGAATATTGCCATCAATAAATGTAATAAATCACTAGTTTCTCGACATTGTAGTATGGTAGTAGTGTTTTAAAAAGAGTACAGTCGGCATGCTAGAGCTGCAGCTTAAGAATTAAATTAGATTTCCAAACCGTCATCATTGAGATCATCATGCCACACTAACAATTTTGAACAAAGCAAAACATTCAGGTTCATTCCATCAAAGATTGAAAGGTGTTACTGGGTCATCAAGTAGAGCAAAGTAGCATTGCAAAGCAATTAGCCGTTTTGAATGCTGTGGAAGAAAACGGTATGTTGTATGCGGTGTATTTTATGATGGTTTTCTTTCATGTAACAGACATTTTCCAACACACACCTATCTAACGATGAAAATCCAAATTTTCTTAGAGAGAACGATTAAACTAAATTCTGTGTTCAAAATGTCCACCATTTGAAGCAATACAAGCGGTGACTCGTCGAATAAAATTTTGTTGGACATTTTGTAGCATCTCTGGTGTAATGCTTGCAATTGCTTCATGCAGTTTTTGTGTTAATTCCTCCATTGTCTCCATTGGTTCCCGCTATACATAGTCCTTTATTTGGTTCCACAAGAAGAAATCCAGTAGAGTCAAATTTGGCGACCTGGGGGGCCACACTACAGGTCCACCCACACCTAGCCATCTTCCTGGATACCTAGTTTGCTCAAACCACATGTCCCTCCGAACTTCTAAGGGAACATCTTCAAGTAAACCAGGAAGATCTTCGGTTAGAAAAGATGTGTATTCGGGTCCATTTAGACGAGCTGGGAGTTCATGCGGCCCCAACTAATTTAAAAGGATTAGATTATGTATGTCATCTTTTCGAAATTGGTATTAATCATTATAGAATTTTCTAATTCTATACGATCTGAAGGATAATTTCGCACGCTGGAGCGTGTTCGAAAGTAGCAGTAGTTGATTTATTTACCGATGTATTTCCTACAATCCCAGCGCATAAATTCACGCTGAATGGTTTTTGAAATGCTCGTTCTCTATGAAGATTTGGATTTTCACGTGCCCAAAAAATGCCAGTTGTGTGTGTTGAACATTCCTTCGCGAGAAAAGCAACACTCATCCGTGAATAAAATGTTGTTTGAAAATTGACCGTTTTGTTGGTTCACCTACAGAAACGTAGTAGACGAGGGTAGCCCTCTTCTCGCAAATGCTGCACCCTGATGTAATGGAAGGGATGCAAACGGTCACCTTTAATAATGGGGTCATCCCACAATTTTCAAAAACAGCTTTTCTAGAAACTAGATGAAAAAATATTGTACCCCTATTTTTTTGTTTATTTGAAATCACGCGTTTACTAGGAGAAAAAAATTCCGAAACATTTGTCTTATTTGAAACGCGCGCCTTTCTGTGACGTCAACACGGGATGTCCCTAGTAGCCAATTGTGGTACGCGCTGAACTTCACTCTCTTACTTAGTGCGACGTTGTGACGATGCCCAACAAGTTGCAGCTTTCCAGTATAGAAAAATTGTAATCTCAAGCAATAATAGGCAATACCACTTGCAAACTGATCATTTTGGCCTCACTAATCTACCTACACTGTGTCGAATGTACGTAAATTAATATAGAAAATATCGGAAAGTGTAAATGGCGAAGAAATTAAAGTGCAATCAAACGAATGTTGAGAGTAAAAAAATTAAATGCGCAACGTCGGTCGCCGTTTGACACTCGACACTTAAGACGTAAGACTCATTGTTTCGTTTTATTTACTAGAAAAATGGCAGTGAAGTGATTGAAAAATGCGTGAAAAAATCTGTATAGTCCCTCGGTGTAAAAATACAAGTAATAATCAACCCGAAAAGTTATTCTTAAGACCACCAAGTAATCCAGTGGCTCTACAAAATTGGAAGAAGGCATTACTATTAGACAAAGATATATTAAAAGATTCGAAATATTGTTGTTGTGAAGATCATTTTGTTGTAAGTAAATATTGTTGATCAGTTATAAAACTGCAATTTCAATTCTAACTGTAGCTATCTGAAGACACTAGAAATTGGTTATATTATCTGACCATTGGAACGAAAATTGTTTTGAAACCAGGTGTTGTGCCACATATGCACATACAGAATTCTCCTACCAAACCATTACCCCCACAAGTGAGTAGTAGTGCAAAGAAAAGAAAAGCGGAAAATTTGGCTGCTTTTTACGGCACGTCGTCTTCGACAATTAAGAGAGAACATGTAGAGGAACATATTCCTCCAAGACGAGGATTATTAACTGAAGAACTACCATGTCAACCAACAACAGATATTAAGCAAATCTTTTCAGAAAAATCATATAGCAAGATCCAAGAGTCTCAGGGTGGGAATTTTCATGATAATGTGTTGAATAGTACTAAAAGTATTGGTGTGCAAGTGAATATGAAACCAAAAGTGCGTAGTAAGAAAGTGCAGTATAATGAAATTGAATTGAAATTTAAGACAAACGTTCAAAAACCTGTGGAACCAAAACTGCCACTACATACTAAAAGGAAACTAGTTCGTCCCTCGACTGAAGTGCGTCCCTCACCTGAAACGAAAAAACCAGCTTCACCGCCATCGTATTCTATATGCAGCTCTACTACTACAAGTCATGGATAGTAGCACCAGTGACATCTTCAAACAATCCCCATCAACATCATCCTCGTCAGAATTAGATGATTTAGGTTTCGTATGCTGTCTACAACAGAGGCGTCAATCAACAGTGGAACTTGTGGAAAGAAACAGTAGATTTTACTTAGGCTTGCCCAAGAACACATATGTCTTAGTGAGGTTATTGAAAAGTTGGTGTTCTTTGAGTTATACACATATACTAATAACATTTAGTAAAATTAGATTAAATGATGCGTATAATAGGCTGGCGGACGACTATGGCATGAGTACGTCACAAATATCCAGAATAATTGTCGCCTGCGTGCCTAAGCTAGCAAACGCTCTGCAAAGTTTCATATTTTGGCCTACAGTTTTACAAATAAAAAGAAATATTCCAATACCATTTCGGTACCGGTATCACAATGTGCAATCTATTATAGACTGCCTGGAAATTGAAATTCAGAAACCGAACAATGCATTGCTACAAAGTATTACATGGTCAGAATACAAGAAATGTAATACAATTAAATTTTTAATCTCTGCTACTCCCAATGGGTTTATAAATTTCATTTCCGAGGCATTTGCCGGGCGCATCACAGACAATGACATCGTGCGGCAAAGTACATATTTGCAGATACTGCCTAATAATGTGGGTGTTATGGCGGATAGGGGATTCAAACAAATCGAAGAAATGCTGCTGACAAAGCATTGTGAGTTGATAAGGCCACCTAGTGTTAGTACTAAAGAAAAACCGACAAAAGAACAGGTGCGAAAAAGTAAAAGGATAAGTGCCTTGAGAATTCACATAGAGCGGGTTATAAGAAGGGTCCGTGAATTTGAAATGACTCACATGCATACATGCGTAAATACACAGATTTTGCCTCTCATGAGTCATATAGCCATAATAGCATGCGCTTTGATAAATGTTCAAGAACCATTGATCAAGTAATGTAATTTATATTATTTCAACATGTTAATAACAATAAAATTTACACTGTTTCATTCACTGTGTTTCAGTAGTAGTGGAAAAATTGCTTTTTTTCCAAAAACTTTGGGCACGTTTCACCACCTTCAAAATCCTTCTTAAATCTAGTGCTATCTCGACAATATCCACCTTCTTCGATTGCTCAAAATCATGTGCAGCGACACAAAATAAGCCCTTGGACTTGCCAGCGAATAGCATTTGAAGTTGTAATTGACATTCATATTTTTTCAAAACACGCTGTCCCTTGATAGAATTGCCGTGCGTCTTCACACTTGCTGGACACTTAACTTCAATACAAAATTCTGTTGAAATGCCATCAGGTGAGGCTCCAAATGTAGGATACTCGTTTGTTAACAGAAGACCACTAGGTTCTATTGTGATATTCCTCAATCTTTCGACTTCGGCAATCACCATTTTTTCTAAATTGCGTCCCCGAAGAATAGCTGGCGTTTCCGGGACGGTTGAAGCTCCCATGATAGCTTCCACCAAAGATCCGTCCAGTGTATGGCTTTGGGAAGCTTCGCATAATTTGGAAGCCGTTATTCGACCAAACCGCAATTCAAACCATATGCTTTCGTTACTCTGGTTTCTTGTATTTTGTTCTGCTTTCCTACATAAATCAGCGGACATTCGACTTGACATGTAGTCAATAAATTTGTCATCAGTAGGTTGCATGTCTTGTCGAGTGTAATCAATAGCAAGTTGCCACACTGATAGTTGAATTGAAGTTGGGCAACGTGCAATACTAAATACACCTCCTGTTGCTTCAGGAACCTTCTCTACAAGTTCACTCACGTGGTTGCTTAAACTAGGCCCCAAGGGAGGAACTGTTTGTTTAAAAGCAGTTCTCATATCCATTTTGCAATTTCCGATTTGGGATAAAGCGGATTTCTTCCAGTAACATGTTACTGCGGTAACTGATGGTTCCTCACTTCTTCGATGAAGCCACATAAGAAACGCCACTGCATGTTTGCAGCCACCTTATGACACAAAATAAATAAATTAAAGACACAAATGTTCCATAAATTTATTACCTTCCGAAGCAGCACAATCATCACATCGAACCTCTAGAACCCTCTCCATTCGCACGTTGACCGTAGCTTGCACAGAATATGGTGTACTTCTAATTCGGTGCTCTGGCGTTATTTTTCCTTTAATTACGTATTTTTCATTTCCTTGCTTTTTAATTTGCACGTATCCAATAGCATTGTCGCCGTATTCTTCACGTGTTGCTCTAAAATTGAAATGAATTTATTTTCAAAGAAAACCTTCAACCAGCATCCCTACAATCCCTGACAGGTAAGTTAAAAGCAAAAATTATTCGTATGTATTTCCTTTATGGTCAACTAGAAAGCAAGACAGATACATACCTGGAAGCTTTAATGTTTTTTAATTCCGGTCCGAAAAAATCCGGATTGTTCGCAAAAAAACCTGCAACCATTGCACTATTCACTTTCGGTAAATTATTAGAATCTGCTTTTAAGAAACCCGTTTCCATTATTAAACTTTATAAAAGCCGAAATTAATGTGCTGAATGAAATGAAGCTGAATGACAAATGGCATTAAATTTGAAGGATACGCGCCTCGCCACTTACGCTAACTTCGAATCTCAGTGGTATCACCAGACAAAATGCAAAGTTACTAGACGTGCGGACCAATGAGAAACGCACGAACCAATGAGAATACTCCCCCGAAATGACGTCACAAGAGGCGGTAAATGTACAGCGTTTGAAAATGCCACCCGAAATTGCAATTTTTGATACACTCTGTTATCTTACAAAACAACTTTATTAAACAACAGAACTCGTTTTAGGGTTTCATGTTATATAATCTACGAGATGCTATAGTTGAATTCGTCAAATTCAATTGAGGGGGACGACCCCATTCTGTGGGTTGTTGATCGAGAAGCATCGGTTAAACGTAAAATACTGCGCACACTACTTGTTGGGTCTTCTTCCACGGCATTAAGAACAGCTTCTTCTGTTGCAAAACTTCTTGCTGTACATGGTGCTCCAGCAACTCCTTTCAATGTTGGTTTTAATGAACCAAAATATCTTGCTCTATTCAGAACTCGAAGAATCACGTGGTGATCTGGATGAGGGCGGTTTGGAAATCTAACAGCATATTCTGCAGATGTAGCTCTAGCATTCCGATTGCACTCGCCGAAAAGTATCAACATGTCGAGGTACTCTTCGTTTGTGGACGACATTTTTTGACGTTAAATATTTTTAAAACGTCAGGATGACAGTCGTTCATTTAAGTTTTGGTTGCGCAACTCGTAACCGTTTTTTATTTTTGCAGGGCATGCTTCACGACTGATACCGTGCTCTCTTTGAATCAGCACTCTGATTGGTCAACTTTAGACCTCTGTAGTTTCTAAACTATGATAGCCTGGATAATTTTACTTGCAGATTTTGTTCAAACCCATCGTGGACTATTAGCCCTTCACCCAGGGGGCGGTAATTGTGGGACACATCCTGTATACAGAGGTTCAATACAAACAAGGGTTTAATAGATTCACGGTGGCGGGGCTAACCCGGACACCGAAACAATTCAACTCTAACAACGCGTCGCGTCGCTCGGTATCGGACCGGCCGGTGCACCGAAAAGCGCAGATGCATTAATCCCAGTGCACCAGGTTGGCACCTAAGATACCAGGGCTGGCCCCTTCAGGTCGGTGCTAAGGAAGCGACGGACCTTACTTATTCCTTTGCGGATCGGCCAGGTCCTTCTGGTCTGCTTCCAGTGGGCGGGAGGGCAGTAACTCACCAACACTCACAGGAACTGGCACTGGAACTTCACCGAAACTGCAATTGTCACCCACTGGAACGGTCGTTGTCACCAACTCATCTCCGCTGGCTTCTGGTCACTCTTTTATAGCGTGCTCGTGACGGAATAGTGACGTTATCCCCATGCGTGAAAGGCAGCGCGTGGGCGACTCATCCCTAGACGATGCGGCGTCCTGTTCTCACTAAACTGCGGTGAATCTGGACAGCGTAAAAACTCCGGAATAGCAGTACCCGGAGCGCGGTCTCATTCTGATTACCGGAGTGAAAGAATCATCCCAATACGTCAACATTAAGCATTTTATTTTTACATATGAACGGTGCGATGCGTAGGGCGTTGTCCGAAGTGACAAGAGCGGATATTGGGAGTGGTCGTAGCGCTTCCCGGAAAGTCATAATCACTGCGCGCTATTTTTCTGATTACCGGAGCCAAAGAGTTATCCCGCGAAATTCGGTAACTTCCTTGCAAGTAATACATCTTGAAAGTCACATATTTTCCTTCTAATTTAACACTAAACTAAGTAAATTAATGTTGCACTCGGAAGTAATAAATATATTTATAATAGGTAATGTACACATATACTAACTCTAATGCAGTTTTTTAGATTTAGAACTTTAACCATTTAAAACCATTAACCATTTTAAAATACCATTGCCAAAATGTGAATGTTAAAGCTATACATGAACAATTGTCCCTTATAGTATAATTATATCGTTGGCCGAAATATTTGGCATGGGTATTTTTTTTTTAAATCAAAGGCAATTTGCTTCATTATGATTGGAAGTGTGAGCCCTCTTTCGCGCCTCGTAGAAAGTTTCAGCGTTCTTCTTGTGTTCTTCATTTTCAACCTGTTCTTTTCAATGTCCATTTTTCTTAAATCCTCTTCATTCCCCGATCCACGTTTTTCTAGTGCTTTATCTTTGGCTAAATAGTGGTCGCAAACGCTGCATGTATCGCTCCGCGGATATCCAGAGGAAATGTGGAAATTTGTGTTAAACATAATTCATTTTTCATAAGAGACAGCGTTTTCAGGATATGCATCGCTGTAGAGGCATTGCATTTTTGAAACGTTCAGTTCCTCTAACAGGTAAATAATGGCTGGTACGTCCTCTAAAACTACCAATATGTTGCATTACCTTTGCAACGGTTTCATCAGGGAGTTTATTAGGTCGGTTACCATGACAACCTCTTTTATCTTTATCTTTAGCTTGAAATAATATCCTGAATATCGGGATTTATACATGGGCGATCTGCTAACAGGAGCCGACTCAGCAGAGTTAATAGAACTTAGAAATAATATGATTCGAATTCCTAAGCAGGGTCAATTTCAATTGCGCAAGCTTAAATCGAAGGATACTAGAGTTTTACACACATGTGAAAACAATGAGCCAAGATTGATCGTATAATATGATCAATAACATAGCAATTAGATCCGCTCGGACTTATTGCTCTGGTAATAATGAAATTCAAGGTCTTATTACAACAATTATGGGCATTAAGATTGGGATAAGACGAATCACTTCCTACGTCCATTCTTTCAGCGTGGTCCGAAATGATAAATGAACTGCAACAATTAAAAAACATAAAAATTCCACGCCGGATAATCTCTCACTCATAAAGCAAAATCATAGAGTTGCAAGCCTTCTGTGATGCATCGCAATTAGGCTACGGTGCGGTGCCGCGATTTATTTGAAAACGTTAAATTTGTGGAACCAGTACGACACAAGACTCATATGTGCACAATCTCGCGTCGCGCCTATGAAAAATAAATATGTCAATTAATGTCACGCAGCAATATTTCTGGACTGACTCCAGCATTGTCTTAGCCTGGATCAACACTCCGCCAAATTCCTTCAAAACCCTTGTTGGAAATCGCATCTGGGAAATAACATCCTTAACCGCCCCGCAATATTACTGACTTCCGTCTCCCCACGACCATACTTTATCGTCAGCGGGTAAACAAAGAGCTACATGCGGTTTATTAGGAGATTTTTTTGATTTTGTTCATGGAACTAAGATAGAACGGGAAACTACATGAGTTTGTTTGTTTTGAAGCCAAATAAACCAGCGAGGAATGTGCAACATTGCCGGGTTGTAAAAGTAAATCGTTAAAATTTCGTCCACTTTAAAATGTCAATACTAAGTCAGGTATTGATGACGTCGACTACGCTCCCACCGCCATTACTCTCTTTGTGCTCGTGTTTTTTCTTAATTGTGCCCTTTTTGCGCCATGGGACGATCCAAAAGTCCCCGAACGCTCGCCAGGAAGCTGCGGAAATTAGAGAAACAGTTGGGGAGGTACACCGCTCGCTCACATTCCCGTGCGACGACACTTCGGTCGTTCTTCACGTCGCTCTCCAACACCGTCAACCTCGAGCTCCAGGTCTCTTCGTTTTTCAACGCCCAGATCGGCAACCTCACGTTCGAGGTTATAGTTATAACTCACGCCGACGTCGTTTGAGTTCTTCAGAGCACTCCAAAGTTCTCGAACCCGCTATCACAGGTATTGAACTGCTGGTACTAGTGTCCATGATTGTAGAAATCATGATTTTGTTTCGTACAACTACATCCGAGCTCGGCGTGTGGTCGTTACGACATCATTGTGTGCATTATCCAGCTGGATAATAGCCGCATTTTTATTGTGTCAACACAGTTACGTCTTGACCGAATATTCATCCTTTGTTCTTTCTTGTCGTTTAGTGCCAGTTGAGGGGGGGAGCGTAGACCCAAGCACGGATCTAGAGCCCGAGGTACTCGCCTTATTTGGGAAAACCCGAACAGGCCAAGGTCACAGGACTGGAAATTCATCCTTCTTTAATGGAAATGAAGTCACCAGATGATATAACGAAGGACTTGAAAAAGTCAGCCATCACTAGATCTGCAAAGAACTTGGATGTGTTGTTACAGTCAATCAAGCAGGTCACGAACGCTTTCGGAGCAGAATTGTCAGAAGACCATCTTTATAACATCTCAAAAGGTCAATCGGTGGACAATGAAGTATGAGTTTTTGGCGTCAGTTGAAACCGCGGGCGGAAAGAAACGTACTACCTTCATTGCTGAGACTCGAGAAGCACCAGATAGGTTCGATAAAGCCATTAACAGAAATAAAATAATTAATTTTGAATGCAAGAATACCCATAAAGTCAAAATTACTGGAAAACTAAAGAAGTTAAGAATCAGAGAGATGTTTTTGGTTGTCTACTGTACGCGTCATTACAAAAAAAATAACAGAAAAAGCACGAGTAATTCTCGGGCTCACATTTCGTTTTCGTTTTGTCATACCGATGGAACAATTTGCAAGACTACAAAATCTTTGATTATTGACGAATTAGTTAAACATCAGACTGAAGTCGTAGATCCTCCGGAAGCAGACATTCATAAGTCTTTACTACCAATTGCATGCATAAAAACCAGCAACTACTTATTAGTAAACACTTAAAAAATACAGCATCCGTTTTTTTCAAGGTTTTGCTTAATTTTCCAGCAAAAGCTTAAATAAGAATGCATAAAATCAAGGCTTTACTAGTTCGCAGAAAACACTTCAAATTTTTCAAATTGGTGTTTGTCATCTTTTGAGTTCAAGATTTCGTAGAATGGCACTGTTTCAACATATCCCACAGCGCAAAATTTATAAAGCGCGAAAATGAGCTAGTGCAAATATATACAAATCGGTATGAAACAGGAAGAAGAATTCAAAGAAGATAAAGAGGAAACCAAACGAAAAAGAGACATAGAAGAAAGCCCAGTGGCCTTCCAAAAAAGCAAAAAAACTGCAAGATCTCCAGGGGACGAAAGAACGCAAAAAGAAGTGGAGAAGAAGATGGAGGAAATGACAAAAAGTATAATGGAAGACCTTAAACAAATCAAGGAAGACACAAGAGAGACGAGGAAAGAAGTGAAAGAGCTGAAAAACGACAACAGACAGCTCAGGGAAGATATGGAAGGACTAAAGAGAGAAGTGAACCAACTGAAGAAAGCGATGGAAGAAAAAGAGGAAAAATGGAGAAAAGAAAAAAGCTTACTAGAAAAGAAGATAGGACAGATGGAGTCGAAGATGGAGGAAAAAGAAAAAGGTGAAAGAAGAAATAACATAGTAATAACAGGGCTAAGACTAAAAGGGACGGGACAAAACATGAGAAAAGAAATCGAGAAATGGATTGAAAAGGAGTTGGAAACAGAAGTGAAAATAACAGAGGCCTATGCCATAAAGGGAGAAGAAATGGTAATAGCAAAAACTGAGAGTTGGGAACAGAAGCTGAACGTCATGAGGAATAAAGAAAAACTTAGGAATAAGACAGGACCGAAAATCTTTGTGAACAGCGACCTAACAAGGAAAGAAAGAGAGATACAGAAAAAGATAAGAGAGATAGCGAAGAGGGAAAGGGAAGAAGGAAAGACGGTAAGGGTAAGCTACAGGAAACTGCAGGTTGAGGGAAATTGGAGGAAATGGAACGATGACACCGAGCGACTGGAAAATTTTTAAAGGAGAAAGGAAAAAACCGGGAAAGAAAAAGCAGACAGAAGGCAAAAAGAAAGAAGGTACACGATTCAACGGGAAAGCAACAGAAGAAAATAAAAGGAAGAATAAAATTGGTATATTGGAATGTAGCGGGTATAAGAAACAAAGGAGAAGACTTCTGGAAATACATAAGCGAATTTGACGTAATTGGAATGGTAGAAACGTGGGTAGATGAAAAGGAGTGGAAGAAGATAGAAGAGAGAATGCCGAGAGATTATGTATGGAGATGTCAAGCAGCAGAAAGGAAAAACAAGAAAGGACGAGCGAAAGGAGGCATTATCACAGGAGTAAGGAAAGAAATTGAGGACGAAATAAAAACAAAACAAGAACTACAGAGAACTGGAATAACAGAAAGAAATCTAAAAATAGGAACAAAAAAAGTTAAAGTAATCACGGTATACAGTAAAGAGATGAGTAAAACAAAACAAATGTTAGAAGAGACCATAAGTGAGACAGAAAAAAGAATTGTAATAATTGGGGGCGACTTTAATGCTAGAATTGGGACAAGATTAGGAAGACGGAATAATGAGACAGAAGATGCGAAAAGAACATCGAAGGACAAGACAGAAAATAAAGAAGGAAGAAAAATGATTGAATTTATAGAAGAGAGAGGATACGAGGTACTGAACGGGAACTGGGAAGATGATACAGGAGAATTTACGTACGTGGGGCCGAGAGGAGAATCAGTGATTGACTACGCAATAGTCAATCAACATGCATTGGATGAAGTAAGAAGATTCGAAGTGGGAAACAGAGTGGAATCAGATCACCAACCGTTAGAAATGGAAATCGCCGGAGAAGAAATAAAAAGAAAAAAACCTAAGAAAGAAACAATTATAAAAACAATCTGGGAAGAAGAAAGCATACAAAAGTACAGAAGTGCGCTACAACATGTTGAAAGAGAAAAAGAAAAACAAAAAGACACCGAAACAAGAATGAAAGAACTCGAAAGGAGAATGAGAGAAGCGATGACAACAAAGAAAATAGAAGTAGAAGTGGGAGAAAGAATGGGAAGAAACAGATGGTGGGATAAAGAATGCCAGGAAATGAAAAGACTTGCCAGAAAGCAAATGAGAAAATGGAGAAGTGGGAAGGGATCAAGAGAAGAATACCGGAAGCAATTAAAGAAATACAAAGACACTTGTGAGAAGAAGAAGGAAGAAAAGAAAAGAGAAGAAGAGGAAATTAGATCAATCAACACAGAAGAAGAAGTTTGGAAATACATAAACAGAGAACGAAAAGTGAAAAAGTGGGCAGACGAGAAGATAAGGATAGAAGAATGGAGAGAGTATTTTAAAGAATTACTAGACGGAAAGGACGAAACGGAAAGAAGACAGAAGGGAGGAGGACCAAGAGAACAAGAGAAAGGGGAAGAGATTACGAAGGAAATGATTAAAAGGGGTATAGGAAGAATGAAGAAACGAAAAGCGGCGGGAGAAGATGAACTGCAAAATGAAGCGTGGATCTATGCAACAGAAGAAATAATAGAGATAATGAGGGAGATAGTAAACGACGTCTGGCAAGGAAAGGGGCTACCAAGCCAATGGAGGATGGGGCTAGTGTGTCCGATACACAAAAAAGGAACAAGAGAAAAGGTGGAGAACTACCGAGGAATAAGTCTGCTGAGCACGGCGTACAAGATCTACGCAATGATACTGGAAGATAAATTGAAGGAAGAACTAGATGAAAAAGATTTGTTACCAGATGGACAAGCGGGTTTTAGGAGAGGGAGAAGCACCATCGATAACGTGTACATCTTGAAACATCTAATAGATAAAGAACTCGATAAGAAAGGAGGGAAGATGTACGCGCTGTTTGTAGACCTGAAGGCGGCTTTTGACAGTGTAAATAGAGAGAGATTATGGGAGTACCTAAGAGAGAAAGGAATCAACGAGCAGCTGGTGAGCAGAATAGAGGAAATTTACTTAGAAACGGGAAACAAAGTAAAAGTAAACGGGAAAACAAGTAAAAGATTCTGGACGACGAAAGGAGTAAGACAAGGATGCCCACTCAGTCCCAGTCTATTCGCGGCATATATAAGCGACCTGGAAGAAAAACTAAGACTATCACAGGCAGGGGGAGTGGTGGTAGGAAAAACGAAAGTCCACTCGTTGGCATACGCCGATGATATGGTGTTAATAGCGAGAGAGGCCAAAGAAATGAAGGGAATGATAAAATGCCTAGGAAGATACCTGAAAAGAAAGAAGCTAAAGTTAAACGTGGAGAAAACAAAAATGATGATTTTTCAGAAAGGAGGCAGAAGAAAGAAAGAAGAATGGAAGTGGGAAGGAAAAGAACTAGAAAATGTAAAAGAATTTAAATACTTGGGTTACACCTTTAACGAGACTAACAACGAGAAAAGTCATATAAAGGAACTAGAAAGGAAAGCGAACAGGGTGGTAGGTCAAGTATGGGGAATAGGCGAGAGAAAATTCGGACGAGATATAAGAAGGAGAGGACTGATGTACGAAAGGCTAGTACAGAGTGTAATGATGTACGGAGCAGAAATATGGGGATGGAAGGAGCAGGAAAAGCTGGAAGCAATCCAAGCGAAGTACTGGAGATGGGTACTAGGATTGGACAGGGAAACGCCAGCATATATCGTACTAGAAGAAGTAAAGAGAGACAAGATAAGAGTGGAAGCAGGAAAAAGAGCAGTAAGATTTGAAGAGAGAATAAGAGAAAGAACGGAATGTAAGATCTTGCAAGAGTGTTGGAAAGAGATAAAGAATGGGAACATGGAAAGAGCAGGAAAAGAGAGAAGAAAATACTACGAGAGAAATGGGTATGCAGTGGAGGAGGTAGAGAGGCGAAGAAATAATGGAGTAAATGTACTAAGAGAGATAGTTGAGGTGGACCGAGACGTACAGAGGCAGGAAAGGAGAACGAGGATTAATGAGTCAAGGTATAATGGAAAGTATAGGTCACTAATCACGGAGGAATTGCCGGCATACCTGAGAAAAGAAAGCGAGAAGAACGATAAGAAAGTAATAGCAAGGTTTAGATGTGGAAACGAGGAAAGAGAAAACAAATACTGGAAAGAGAGAGACGAGAGAGTGTGCAGACTATGCAGAGAAGGAGCAGAAACAATAGAGCACATGATGAAAGAATGTGAGGAGCTGAGAGAGGAGAGAGAAGATTGGAAAGTACTGATAGGAGAAGAAGGGAAAGGACTAGGCTGGATGAAAGGAGTTTTAGACAGAAGAAAGAATGTAGAGAAAAGGGGGGAAGAGATGGGAGGAAAATGAAATTAATTTAGCTATTGGTGATGTTTATGTTTTATAGTTTTATTTAATCAGTATTCTGTTATTTAGCATTGTATGGGAATAGGAATCTTTTTCAAAGCCGAAAGGCAAGGAAATATATCTTATTATTATATATACAAATCAATGTACTGTTTCGAGGAAAGAAATGTTGAATATTTAGCTGAAATATTTTTGGGTAACACTGAGGAAAGAAGAGGAGGAGCATTATCTCCCAAACAGAGAATGGAAATTTATTTGCGGTATATGGGTAATCCAGGTTTTCAGGTAAATGTTATAAAATGATTCTGGTATCTCAAATAACGATACAATTTATTTAACATTTAAAATTTTTAGGTTGGAGTGGGTGAAGACAGTGGGGCCCATCAGAGTACGGTTTGCAGAACAGTTGACTATGTCAGTAGAAAAATTCGTGAGAAAGCTAATCAGTGGATAAAATTTCCTACAAGACATGAAGAAGTAGAAGACGCAAAACGTCTTTGGCAAGAAAAGTACAACTTTCCTGCTGTTCATGGTGACGAATACATTTGCAGAAAACAATTTGCATCAATAAATGTACAAGCCACTTGTAATTCTGATGAGTGGTTTACTAGTATCGACGCTTCTTGGCCAGGATCAGTTCACGATAGCAGGATTTTACGAAATTCCGATATATTACGTGTTATATCACGATTTGACAGAGCACAAGCAGTCTTATTGGGAGATTGTGGTTATGCTATTGCTCCGTGGTTAATGACACCTTACAGAAATCCACAAACGCCTGTCGAGAATTATTTTAATGAACAACATGCAAAAAATAGAGTAATCATTGAAAGATGTTTTGGTCAGGTGAAAAAACGATTTCCCATATTAATGAATGAAATTCGAGTCTCAAAATCTAGAATCATAACATCCTGCTTCGTTTTGCATAATGTTGGCAAATATCTCAACGATCAAAATAATTTTGTCGATATTGTCGAAGATGATGATAATAATTATCAGGAAAACGGGGAAAACGAAAATCAAGTAAGAATACGAGGTATTCAACGAAGAAATGAACTAGCAAAAATTTTATTTGCATTAAAATAAGAAAATACATACCTCGATACATACGTTAAGTATTTATCTATTAGTTAATTTTATAACAATAATGTTTTATAGGTTTCTTATTTGTCATTAACAATAATATCTAACGCAATTCAATTTATAATATTACATTTGAACCGTCAACTAAAATTAAAGTACTTTTTATTTGTTCTTGTTGCAGTCTTATTAATTTTAATTGTTCTAATAAGACAAGTCTTTGTAACTCGCCATTAGTAAGATTTTTGGTTTCTTCACTTTCCGCAGTAAATTTAATTTTTTTGGGGGGCGAAGGGCGTGGAGGCAACTGTGTTTGCGGATGTTCAAGTATAACAGAGCTACTATTTTCTACTCCAGAAGATGATGCACCTGTGGATAAACTTCGTAATAAGATGTTTTATTCATATCTTTTATATTTTAATTACCAGGCACTTTCCGGATATAGTAGCCTCAACCTTAAATTGTCACGAATTTTTTATCGAATTTTTTATTGGAATCGAGACATTGCGGAACAAGTAAGTCGTAACCGGTACCATATGGACTCTAACCGGTTTTGATTGTCTTGTTGCAACTGGTCGACTCGATTGCAAGACGGGGTTTCTGTACGGCGGCACGCGCCGTTCTTCAGACACGTATTTAATATTTTGTTATGAATTATTACTAGTTAAAGTGAGGTATTTGTTTTTATTTATTTGGTACAGAATATGTTTTCTAAGGCTTGCACTTTTAATGTATTCTAAAGTTGAACAGTAAAATATGAATTTGTTACACGTACTGAGGGAAGTGATCAACTCAATTTACATTTTTGGCAATACGGTCCTGTCACCAGTTTAGGACGTTCATAAATAAGTTGGCCCTGCATAATTTCCCCTCCCAACCCCGTGACAATTTAAGCTTGAGGCTACTATACTTGGATTTTCTCCACGTTTATCTTCTAATAGTTCAAGAAAGTTCTTTTCCCAGCCTTTTAACGTCACTGTTTTGTTGCCTGTGACCTTACTGTCAGTCTTCTTCTTAAGTTCCGTTTTCATATTATTAATTTTCTTTAATATTTTACTCTCCGTTATGTATTCCCCAAAGTGTGTAAGGCATGCTCTAGACATTGCACTAAGTGCTTCCTTTTTTGCTTTTTAATTACCGGGGTTTGCGATTTGTTCAATACAATGGAGAACTTTTTCAGTATTGTAACAAATTGCAATTTTCGATTATCCTTCGGGTTAATATTATCCTCAGAATCAGACACAAATGAATTAGCGGTGGATAGCGCATCATCAGACTCCATACCTACTGATCCACAACTGTTAATATTTTAGAAATATTATTGTTGATCTAAAAACAATTTTAGGTTTTAAAATAGGAGAAAGTGCGTAGCGAGTCACTTACCTTGTGTGAAATTTTTAATCCCAATTTATTAATATAATAATTAAACCACTTAAAAAGCTTCACGTTTGCAGTCAAATTAACAAAATGTCAGATTTCAGATCATAGCCGACTTATAATTCAAAAAAGTCAGTATTTACTGGAAAATCCGTTAGCATATACTTGATAGTAAAAGTAAAAGATTATGCATACAAAATTAAGTAAATACTGGCACTTACAGTATTTACTCCCAAGAGCATACTTTTACTAAATACTTTTACTCAAAGTAAAAACTTATTTTTTATGCATATGAGCCATTATATTCGACAAATACGAAACACCCAGTATCGAAGATTATGAGCATGACCTGAGAGGTGAAGAGAACGTACAGTATGACGTGCGCAAAGAAAATAAACGTCCCGCTGAGTTCACTAAATTGTTAAGAAGTAGGAATTTCAAAGAAAAATTTGTTGAATTTTTGATTGAAGATTGGACGAGAGATGAAATGGTTGTTTTAATCACAGGAACAATTGTTAAACTGAATTATGACGTGCTACGTCTATGAGGTGTCCGGTGAAGGGAAAATAAAAAAAGTCATTGACAACAATCTCACTTGCTATCACGAAGAAGCCGACACCAAAATTGTTTTCCACATTTCTCAGTTGAACAGTAATTATCCGTGGGATTTTGATATACTTGTAATAATGTTGGCAAATTTCAAATACTTGAAAGAAAACATTTACATAATAGTTGATCTGAGCACGGGAAAGAAAAAATTGTACCTCGACATCAACGAAATTTATGCCAAGCTTGGCGAACAGTTATCGCGGTCGCTTGCTATATGCCACATTTTTACGGGTAACGACTGCAACCCGGCTTTCTACCGGAAAGGAAAGAAGAGACCTTTTGATATCCTGAGAAAAATACGACATTTCAAGAGACTTTTATACAACTGCACAGCGAGCGTGCCGAGTTAACCCACTAAACATTTTCATATTCCTGTGACATTTCTTACACCTAAGTTGTGACACCTGAAACATTTCACTTTAAATTACCAACATGTCTTAACAACATTGCAGAAACCAAAAATGTCCGCCTTTAGATATGTTACCAATGAAATGTTTCAAATGAAACGTTTTAGATCTGTTTAATGCAACATTGCTTTAATGTCTGCGATGCTACATATGAAATGTTTCACATGGAACGTTTTAAACTCTTTTTAATGAAACGTTGTTTTCAACTGTTGCATTCTTTCAGATGCGATCCATACAGATGAAAAATGTAGTTTTTATAAGATTGTGTAAAATTTTTATTTTACAATCAGAGACGCTGAGACTGCCTTGCATTAAAAATACGATGATACATAATGTGATGAAACCTCCTTCTGTTTTAATAAATCACGTATATACGTAAATTATTACATACTAAAATCAAGGTAAATCATTATTAAAAAAACAAACAAAAGAAATAACAAAACATAATTATTTAATCATAGTTTTTTAGCTGGGCCCGAGTATATCTCAGATTTGATTGACGAAACCAGGCACAAACCGCTGTTTCATATTGTTTATCTGTAGTACCTTTAAAATTTTTTCTAACAGCAACTAAAAATGTATGTGTGTTTTATATAAATGAAAGCGTTGATACATACCTTTTAGCAATTCAATTATTTTTAAGGCACCAATAGTGTAGTTCTGTTTTCTACCGTACCAACTACATCGGCGGGCTAATTTGTCGGTGAAGATCCGCTTTAGACCTCGACGAAAATTTTCAGTGTAAGACGCACCACCACACATAGAAAATAGTGTTTCCTACATACGATAATAAAATGATTCAGTAATAATAATATAAATAAAACACGTGGCACATTACCAATTGCTTCTCCGCTTCATCAGAATTTTTCAATTCTTCATCGTACTTCGTAAGTTTCGAATATTTGGTAAATGGTTTTTTCGGGGTGCGTTCAAAATTCACCATTACAGGTTGAGTATCTTGGGATCGTTTTAACAAATTTAAAATGCGTTCTATTAGTATCCTGTTTGTCACTGTGGCTTCATGAATTTTATTCAACTTTGTTTCTATTGTTTCCGTAACAAAAACATTTTCGATTTCGAAAATTTCATTTTCGAAATCCATCATAGCTTAGCCTTCATTTATTTTTCAAATAAACATTAATTACCTACCTGCATTCTCTGTGTTGGAGTATTCTTCAATCACGTCAATGTTATCTATGTGTACTGTTGGTGCTAAAAATTATAGTTAGAAGAATGATTACGTAATGAAGTAAATAATAAAAGATTACAATTCATTTTACGATCTATTGATTAAAAAAACAAAATGAGCTAAGGTAATTGCCATTTTTGTGGACCTAACGGTTTCGCTTGAAATGATCACACACGTACCTGATGGCGGAGGCATAAGCTCCGTAGATGTTACAGAAACTAAAACATATGGTTATAGAAAGGAAAACTAATTGGCTACAATACTGTACTTGTATCTGCTGAACCAAGATGATTACTTTCAGTATTTACTACTTCATCGATTTGCAAAATTGTAAATTTTGGAGGAGGAGAAATTCTAAGATGTTCATCGTCTATAGAATATTCATATTCAGAATCTTTTTTTTTGTGCTCTTATTCTTTTTCTACCATGTGTACTTCGGAATTCTTCCTCAGTCTCTGTGGATTCATTCTCTTTTTTTTTCAAATATGACTGCATCATCATATGAAACTGCAAAATTGAAACTGTGTAATTACATTGTGGCGGCCTGAGATTCAAATTACCGCCACACTGACGGAAGTAGCCTGGAGGACCGGAAACCGGACAGATCCCGAACGCGCTCTTCGGCGTTCTCACTCACTTCCTAACGGCCTCCGCGAGTAACAACTTCGTGTCGCAACTCTCACGCGCTTCATTTATTTTTATGTTTGTTTTGTTTATAATATTCAGTTGTTAAGTTTGTATTTTTATAATAAACGTGTGGAATGCTCGTGTCTGTGTACCAACTATAGACCCGCATAAACCCACAATTGGTGACCCCGGACAAGAAACAAACAACAGACGCCATCGCCATGTCAGAAACGGAGCAACAAGCAGGAGAAGTCAACAGGATTTCAACATCGAGCGTGAGGTTGCCCCCGTTTTGGTCAACAAATCCAGGACTATGGTTCGCCCAGGTGGACGCTCAGTTTGAAACGAACCACATCAAGGCAGACAACACAAGGTATTACACAGTAATCGCCGCGTTAGATGGTTCTACCCTTCAACAAGTTTCGGATCTGATATTATCACCACCAACGGATAATAAGTACCAAACGCTGAAGCAACAGTTGACCAGTCGATTTACTGAATCGGACGATAAACGGCTACGGAAGCTCCTTACGGAAATCGACTTAGGAGACCGTCGCCCTTCCCAGCTGCTGAGGGAAATGAAAACACTAGCAGCCGAAAAGGTGTCTGGAGACGTCCTAAGAACGCTATGGCTCCAGCGAATGCCATCACAGGTGCAGATGGTCTTGTCAGCGAGTGACGGCGTCGAAATTGACAAAATGGCTGCCATTGCCGACAGAATGCTGGAGGTAAGTGTTACCGGCCCCTTCGGATCGGTCTCAGCCATTCACAACCAAGCTCAAGTAAAACATGCGCATTCGGGCGATGCAAGCGCCGCGGTTGCATCAACGTCAGCGTCCGGAACTAGCGGCAACTGCAGCGCCACCTCTTTGGCCGCCTTGGAACAACAGGTTATGCAGCTGACGAAGATGGTGCAGGAATTAAAAGCCGACCGAAGCGACCGTCGTAACCGATCGCGCACGCGTTTCCACCGTTCCACCAACAGAGGGCGTTCGGCGTCCAGGCACCGTGAACAAAATGGAGGACTTTGTTTTTACCACGCAAGATTTGGAAGAGAAGCCCGAAAATGCTCCAAACCATGTACTTATGAACTGGGAAACTAGGAGTACCACCGTTGTGCGAGGCGTCTTCGGCGGAATCTTCACAAAAACGCCTCTTTGTGACTGACAGAATAACGGGCGTGCGGTTTTTAGTTGACTCTGGTGCCGATGTTTCAGTGCTACCCCGAAACACAAACTCTAAAGCAGGAACAATGGAACTGTTTGCAGCAAACGGATCGAGGATACGCACTTTCGGTACTAAGTTGTTACAAATAAATTTAGGGTTAAGAAGACAATTAACGTGGAGGCTTATTATTGCGGATGTGTCGCACGCCATTATCGGAGCTGACTTTTTATTTCATTTCGACCTTCTAGTGGACCTTAAACGAGGAGCACTCATCGACAACACTACGAGACTTTGTAGCATAGGTAAAGTGTACGCATGTCAGACTCCTAATATTACTATAGTGGCCCAAGGTTGTAAATATAAACACTTGTTAGTGCAGTTTCCAGAAGTTACGCGAGAGACAATAGTATGCCAAGACGTTTTACATCCGGTCGTGCATCACATCGAAACGCGCGGAGTTCCGATTGCAGAAAGACCTCGACGTTTGTGCCCCAAAAAGTTGGCAGCAGCTAAACTTGAGTTTGAGTTTATGTTGCAGCAAGGCATCTGTCGTCCTTCCAATAGTTCATGGGCGAGTCCACTGCATTTAGTACTCAAAAAGGAAGACGATACTTGGCGCCCTTGTGGAGACTATCGTCGGTTGAACTCTGTCACCATCCCCGACAGATACCCCATTGCCCACATCCAGGACTTTGCACACAAACTTAATGGTACCAGCATTTATTCAAAGTTGGACCTAGTTCGAGCGTACCACCAGATCCCCATAGCCGAAGAGGACATACCAAAGACTGCAGTCACCACCCCATTTGGTCTCTTTGAGTTCACCCGAATGACTTTTGGTTTATGCAACGCTGCCCAGTCTTTTCAGCGACTTGTCAATATAGTGTTACAGGGACTAGACTACTGTTTTGCATACCTCGACGACATTCTTATTGCGTCCGCAGATGAAAATACCCACGCAAAACACCTGAAAGAAGTCTTCGAGAGACTAAAGAGGTATGGGCTCGCAGTAAACCCGGCTAAATGCGTTTTTGGGGTACAGGAGATCGAATATTTAGGGTACCAAATTACTCCTGAAGGGACAAGGCCACTTCCTACAAAAGTTGAAGCCATCCAGAAATTTCCAAAGCCAGAAGTCATGAAAGAACTACGTCGTTTTATTGGAATCGTAAATTTCTACCGACGTTTTATTAAGAACGCAGCCAGGAAGCAAGCACCGTTGACCGAACTATTACGAGATGTAAGGAAGAACGACAAAAGAAAAATAGTTTGGACTCCAGAAGCCGAGAGCGCCTTCGAGGTGTGCAAAGATGACTTGGCACAAGCAGCTCTTCTAAGTCACCCAGCAGACAACGCACCCCTTTTATTGACAGTAGATGCTTCCGACACTGCTATTGGTGCGACATTGGAACAGTACGACACTAACAACTGGTATCCAATTGCCTTCTTTTCCAAGAAACTGAGTCCAACCCAGCAGAAGTACAGTACCTACGACAGAGAACTGTTAGCAGCATATGAAGCTGTTAAATTCTTTCGGTACATGGTAGAAGGCAGACACTTCACAATTCGTACTGACCACAAGCCACTAACTTTCGCTTTCAAACAGAAGTCCGATAAAGCCTCACCGCGACAATTACGACAGTTAGATTTTCTAGGTCAATTTACCACCGGCATTGTACACATTGCAGGCAAAGAAAACACTGTGGCAGATGCGTTGTCGAGAATAGCAGAGATCTCAGCCCCCACTGTCATCGAGACAGACAGGCTGGCTGCGGCACAGCATCAGGACGAAGAACTTCAGCGATTGTTACATAATTCAACTTCACTAGACCTGAAGTTGTTTGCACCACCGGGACAGAACACAGAAATTTACTGCGACGTACAGAACGACAGAATTCGACCATACATACCACAACCATTACGTAAGCCTGTTTTTGAGTTAATACATAACTTGTCACATTCTAGCTATAGAGCTACAAGTAGACAGTTAAGGGAGAGATTCGTGTGGCCTTCCATTAACAAAGACAGCAAGAGATGGTGTAGAGAATGCATAGCGTGCCAACGAGCAAAAATACAACGACACACCAGAGCACCGCCCCAACAGTTTTCCGTGCCCAATGAGCGTTTTGAGCACGTTCACCTTGACATTGTGGGACCACTACCAACCTCCGAAGGCTATAGGTACTGCCTCACGATGATCGACCGCTTCAGCAGATGGCCAGAAATACAAGCTATCGAAGACATCACTGCTGAACAGGTATCACGTGCATTTTATGCAAACTGGATAGCACGTTTTGGTACTCCCAGAACGATCACAACAGACCAAGGACGACAATTCGAGTCTGCACTTCTTCAGTCGCTCACAAGGATGACAGGTGTAAACAAATGGTATGCTGGAGAGATGGCATCGAACAGTCAAAGCTGCAATAATGTGCCGTGGAAACGAAAAATGGACAGAAGTTCTACCTACGGTATTGCTAGGGTTAAGAACAGCTTTCAAAGAGGACTTACAAGCATCACCAGCCGAGTACTTATATGGAACTACCTTACGGTTGCCAGGAGAATTTTTCACTCGCGGCGTCGCAGATGGCTCAGAAGACCCGACGGCTTTCGTTGCTAGACTTCGGACACATATGAGTGAACTACGCCCTCGGCCTACAGCAGATCACAGCCGACAAACATTTTTCGTACCTCGTGAACTTCAAACGTGCACACATGTTTTTCTGCGGGATGACACCGTGAGAAAACCACTGACACCACCATACACTGGTCCCCATGAAGTCATCGAGCGGCGCGACAAATATTTTACGATAAATGTAAATACGAAACCAGTAAATGTTTCTGTCGACAGGTTGAAACCAGCGTTCATATGTCAGGAAGCGACTCCAACATCGCCCCCCGCAAAGGCGACAGAAATTCCAGCTACCCCTCGAGCACCCGCCCCCATAACTGCATCGAAGACAACGCGAGGACGCGAGGTCAGGATGCCAGTCAGATTTCGTACCTAAAGTACTGGGAGGGGAGTACTGTGGCGGCCTGAGATTCAAATTACCGCCACACTGACGGAAGTAGCCTGGAGGACCGGAAACCGGACAGATCCCGAACGCGCTCTTCGGCGTTCTCACTCACTTCCTAACGGCCTCCGCGAGTAACAACTTCGTGTCGCAACTCTCACGCGCTTCATTTATTTTTATGTTTGTTTTGTTTATAATATTCAGTTGTTAAGTTTGTATTTTTATAATAAACGTGTGGAATGCTCGTGTCTGTGTACCAACTATAGACCCGCATAAACCCACAACATAAAAAAGCATTAAGTTGCCAATACCTGGTGAACTAATTAACCTACGAATGGGATAAGAATTCCAATTATCTTGTTTTGGGGTGGCCTTTGTAATATGTTTGCGCACCTTCTGTGGTGGCCAGAAACAAAATTCTTCTTTTTTATCATCTTCATAAAGCCACTCGACTGGCACAGTCGATAAAGTTTTCGAGTCGTTTTCTTCTATAAATTCTACAACTGTCCACTACAAATATTGAAAA
This sequence comes from Diaperis boleti, assembly GCA_963583935.1. Classification (NCBI taxonomy): domain Eukaryota; kingdom Metazoa; phylum Arthropoda; class Insecta; order Coleoptera; family Tenebrionidae; genus Diaperis; species Diaperis boleti. Next base: position 16,415,463 of record OY757242.1, read on the forward strand.
AAAAAACATTACATGGAAAAGAAAGTGTAAAAAATCTACAAATACTATGTAATTAAAATTTAATAAAAGGATATTAAACATAAAACAATTTCACAATTTATTTCAAAGCCACTCCTAGAACAGTATATCACATAAAGTCAGAAGCAGTTCAATAAGTGCCACATTCATTATGTAATAATGGAACAATAAAAAAAATCCTCTAATGGATATTTTAAACACTTGTGACTTATTTCCGTATACAATATTTTAGTATAATTACATGCCAAGTTACTTGCGATGGCTATGTTAAAGAGTTTGTGAGAGTCACAAGGATCCTTATAAAACGGGAATATGTTTACAAAATATTTCCCAAATATATAAATCTTTCTGGTACTGTCTTGAAAAATACTATAAATCATTAAAAAACGCCCATCCTTTAGCAAAACGCAATTATCCTTATCATTAATAACAATCTGAAATTGTTTCAGTATAAGTTTTTTAAAACATACATTTTCTCGCAAGTCAATAATATTCTCAACTTGAATCTTCAATTGAGGATAAGTTATTTGTTCTTTATTTAATAACCTCTTTTCTTTTAATCGATTAACAATTTGTTCTAAAGGTTTCCGTGAACATTTTACCATTTTTTTTACTTTATATAAATGATTCTCAAATTGAAATGCACTGAACTGATCTAAAGTACCATGTCTTTTACAATCATTAGGCAAATGGATTAAATTGTGTACATTATAAGACATATGCTCCCTTCCATATAAAATAGCAAAATTTTTCAAAAAATAAAGTAACAACCGGGAAGCTTCATCATTGTAGGTTTTATGCAATTTAGGTGAACGAATATTATCGAATTGCTATATGAAGTGTCATAAAATGGATGTATTGTTCTTCTGACAAAACATTTTTAAATATAATTGGACCAGTATACAACAACAGTTGTCGAAATTCAGTCGCCTTAAAACGATCTACTTCCGTTAAATTTCTTGGTCTTCGAGAAAACTCCTGTGGAATACATCGCTGCATTACATTTATATGATTTCTCATTTCTTCTAAACGCCCTGCTTCAAAAATTCTAACATCTCTCTTCCCTTTAATCCAAAATGTTACCAGACGCTTCATCACTCCAAGACAAACAAGATGCATGTAATCGATTGGAACTTGAGTCACAAGACCAACATTTAAATCTTCAAAAGGACTGACACCTAAATGGTGATATTCGTCACTTTTATTTCGAAAAGTTTCATCTGTACGTAGTGGACAATTAATGTCGGGAAACATTACTCGTCCATCAACAAATTCTCCTTCAACAATACATTTCGTGCATGCATGATATCCTGTGTGACCCTTCACGCACAAAATAAACGCTTTAGCTGGAGCATCACATATAATTTTTGAAATTTTGGGATATATTTTCAAATTATTATTTATTACAAAGCCATCTGTTTCCAGGGATTTACACTCATCAATAAACTCTTTTAAAAACTGACAAGGATCTTCTGGTTTTTTCAAACCGTGATATATGCCGACGACGAAAGGTTCACCAATAAATATATTACTCACTTCCACTGACACTAGTATAGGCCAAAATTGACTGGTGGATGATTTCACAAGCGGTAAACCATCAATGTTTACACTTAATTTTAAGACTGCGTTGTTTTCTAACATTATTCTATTATTATTATTTTGTAATAACATTTTTAAGTTGTCTATGAGGCCCAAATGATAATAGTGAGGGACGTAACGAAGTACTGGTTCAGTGGCGAGGTTACCCTGCAAAATTTAACTCCTGGATCGCTGCAGAGAATTTATTGCAGATATGAATGGTGAAGGAACAGAATTTTATTTGACGCTACCTAGTAACAGTTCCATGAGGTATTTTCCGGAAAATAAGACAAGCACATTCTGCACTCAATTACCAAAGACTGTACATCTAGAAGGAACATGGGTCGTGGGAGTATCGGAAGTAATATTCCCGTGTTCCATAATAACACTTTGTGAAGGCGAGAACATTGTAACGAGTGAGCAACAAAATTCGTGATCGTAGGAGCCTCTGAATCCAAAACTTTGAGTCGATTCTTGATCGAAACGATTGTATAAAAAGTCATCGAGTAGTGTGAATTGACGATTAATGGAAACAGTAAAGTAAAAGAACCGAGATACGTTTAGCCAACTGCGATCACGAATTTTGTTGCTCACTCGTTATATTTTAAATACGTGTTCGATCTAACTACAGCACCAGATTCATTCTTTAACGATGAACGTTTGCAACATAGGGTGGAGACTAAATTAAAAACTGGAAAATATAAAACCGTAGATGACTTGATCGCCAACAAGCATAAATTCAAAGAGGTCGAGATAATGCATAAAGAAAAAATCGTTCGGGAAACTATGGAAATGTCGACGACATTGTGACTGTATTAAACTCGCATGCCAGACTTATTCGTGAAAACGTAACTTTTGGTGTTCAAGCTCGAACGCTAAGAACCATGGTTGCTTGCAGTAGTCCTCATCTAGCTGGACTTTATTTAAAACCAAAACTCGGATTGATGTTGGGATTCGAGCCTGATGAAAATATTTTGAATAAAATTTCGAGACATACTTCAAATATATTTGTCGGTTTACCCTCGCAGATATATCTTTATACAGACATAATACAGCCTCAGGCAATAGGCGACGTGTACGCGTACGTGTAGCAGTAATTGACAGCATGAACTATGTGTATGGCTCTCATCAAGTACAAACATACACTCAACCGCACTACATACAAGAACGTCTACAGGTCTACCTCTGTCCCTATCACCAATATTATAAGGACCAGGCAGGCAGCGGTATCGGAGGGGCTATATACAGAGGTAGTGTTTATCAACGGGGGCACGGGCTGGGGGGTTTTCTCAAGGGGCTTTTTCGGACTGTAACGCCATTATTCAAATCGGGCTTAAAAACGCTGGGGAAAGAAGCCTTAAAAGCCGGATCATTTATTCTGAGTGATATAGTAGATGATAGACCTGTGAAGGAATCGCTTCGTACACGTATTGGCGAATCGGTACAAAACCTAAAACGAAAAGCCAATGATAAAATTAAAACCTTGACAGGCTCAGGTTGTATAAAAAGACGGCGAGTACAGAAGAAAAATCACAAAGCCACAGCCAGTCGACAGAAGAAGAGTCGCTCATCCGATATTTTTAGATAAGAAAATTACACTTACACAATGTCGTTCCTGCATATGCATTCCTGTGAGTGCGCTAAATCGGAATTGGATCTCTTTGCTCTACCACCCACACAAACAACAACTGAATATGGTCATTGGGTTCCCTTTAAAAATGTGTCATCTTTATCAGATGAAGGTCCTCTAGAAATGCCTTTTACAGTTTCGAATCCTTTCTGGAACACGCTTTTAATTTGTGATTTTGTGGACATGTGAAATGTTATATATAGCTGTTATTTTTGTTATTATTTGTTACTTTATACTTATTATTATTGACATGTGCAAACAAAATATTTTGTATAAGCACGAAATAAAGTACTTTACTTTACTTTACTAGAATTTGTGATTAACGGTCGTGGTGACGAGTTTATCGACCTTTCGCACACGTTACTACAGGTGATCGTTAGTGACTAAAGACAATGGGGCCGTCCTTGATGAAGATGATAATGTAGCACCTATTAATAATCTATTACATCCGATGTTTAGTCAGGTTGACGTTTATATGAACCAAAAATTGATTTCACCACCCAACAATACTCACGGTTATAAATCTTACATTGAAACATTACTCAACAATGGACTCACATGTTGAGCTAAAAACTCACATGTAACAGCTGTTTTATGGTATAGCGATACACACTCGAAATTCAACGACTTGACAGAAGCAAATCAGGGGTTCAAAAAGCGTAAAGCAGTATGCGGTTGCGAGCAAACAAATTGATCTCATCGGTCGTTTACACGGCGACATTTTTAATCAAGAAAAGTTTTTGTTAAACGGCGTTGATTTACGAATAAAACTTGTACGCTCCAGAGACAGTTTCGTCTTGATGTCGTCTTCTACAGGAAAATTAAAAATTATGCATGCAACGTTACTAGTGAGAAGAGTCAAAATAAATCCAACACTTCTACTTTCTATTTCCAATGCACTTGAAAATACAACGGCAAAATATCCGATTACGAGAACCGAAATTAAAGTGCTCACATTACCATCAGGAGTGCAGTCTAAATCGTTGGATAATGTATTTCTAGGAGAACAGCCGAAAAGAATCGTAGTAGGCTTTGTAACAAATAAGGCGTTTAAGGGCCATTATGGATCTAACCCGTTTAATTTCGAACATTTTAAAATGAACTTTTTCGCATTGTACATAGATGGCATTCAAATACCGTCAAAACCTCTTCAGCCTGATTTCACTGGTGGTAATCCTCTCTTTGTCAACTTGTACCAGACTCTGTATGCAGGTACTGGAATACATTTTTCCAACGAAGGCAACGATGTAACCAGAGAAAGTTTTCCCAATGGCTACTGTCTGCTAGTCTTCGACCTAACACCTGATTTATCGGCCAATTGTTCGACTCATTGTAATTTAGTTAAAAGCGGTAGTTTGCGTATAGACATATAGGATTTAGTGAGTCATTAACAGAAACAATTAATTGTATCGTATATGCAGAATTTTATAATGCAATTGAAATTGATAAAAAAAGAAGTTAAAAACCGTCCGCAGCCGCCGCCGCCGCCGCCGCGCCCGGGGTTCCGAGCCCCATCACTACCTAGCACATGGTAGGGATGGGGTGCGCTCAAAGCATATATATACATACATTACAACGATTACTAGTTTTTTATTTTAAGATTTCCAAGGGTTTTATGTTAACTCTGATTTTATTTTCAAAGAATTGTTAATCGTATCGAACTATTGCGAATCACTATGTAGACACATCGTGTTTAAAGAGCCATACGAATTTTCAAAACTAGAAATTCGCGATAGAGTGACTGTCAAGTAGCTGACGAGAAACTATCATGGCTTAGACTTGTCGGAGATTTTGCAAGAATCAACTAGTTGGGCAGACAGAATAATTGTTAAAGGAATGTCAAAAGAAAGATTATTATCAAAGTTTATCAACAAAAAGTTTATTTTGGACTTGGAAAGTTATAGGTGTGTCAATTTTCAAAACCCTCGAAGCATGTTCAATGAGATGTGTGCTTTACACAATGATAAAAATCATGCGTGCGCTCTTCAAAACGCTAAGAACATGATGTGCTGGTACAATGAACACCAGAGAGTTAGAGCGTTGTCTGGTCAAGATAGCAACGATGACGACGACGAAGGCCCCGATACATGCCGCTGTTTTTGCTAATAATAAAATACCAATACGTGCACCTACACCTACATTTTTCATAGTCAACGATGATCCCGATTACATGCGAGGAAGTCATTGGTGTGCAATTTTCGTCGATGAAAACAGACTGGGGTATTTTTTCGACAGCTTCGGACTACCACCACGTAAAAACCATGTGCGTTTTTTAAGAAAAAATTGCAGATATTGGAGCTACAACACGTTACAGCTGCAGGACATGTCGTCAACACTATGTGTGTTATTTCTCCTAACTTTGCTTTAGGTTACAGCATAGATGATTTTATGAAAATGTTTACAAGTAATACTAATAGGAATGATTGGATATGCGATGAACTATTTGAAATGTATTTTTTCTAAAGAAAAATATATTTTAATTTAACATACAAAACATTTTTAATTATTACAAATTCACAAGTCACATTTTATTATTAAATTATTATAAACCTATATATTCGTCAAAATGGCACATGTATAAGGGGTGGTATCGCTCACGGTACGGTACGGTATCGTAAGAATCGTTTAACCTACGTCTCTTTGTATAATTTACACTGTACTTTTTGGTCATTGTTCTGGTCAAGACGTTGTAAACCTTGTCTCGGGTTATCACCTTGTCGACAGTGTGTACATTTAACTCAGGGTCCTCGTCACATACCAAAGCTTTAATTCTATCAAAGTTAATAGTTTTTGAGTTTTTACACACTGTCTCGTACTGGTTTTTAGAAGCATTCCATATTTTGTATGCATAATTTTTGGGGCCACCAGAAACAAACTCTGTAATATAGCTTCCGGTCTAATAATCGGCTAACTCGTCTGTCAAATCCCCCAAGAAATCGCCTATCGGAGGGATCCATTCGCCATCGGTCGCTGTAGGTTTGCTGTAAATTATCCTTTTGACCAAATTTACCCCAAAACGAGTTCAGCATAATTTTGGCTAGGAAACGTAACCCCGGATTTTTGCATATTTTCTCACGATCTAATTGAATACCTTCGCGCTCAAAATACTCCTTAATGTAGCGATCCTTATTGTTTCGTATTCCCTTTTCCTATTTGAATCCCTTCCGCCCCTTGTTGCTTTGTGACCGATTTTTCCCCTGCCAACAGCGAAGTGGGTGGGGTAGAGTCACGTGCCCCAGCGGGGGTCGCGTGGACCGTGGGGAGGGTCGAGACCGAGAGAAGCCAGTGATCACGAGAAACCACACAACCTCGAGAGAAGAAAAGACATCATCGACAGATCTGGTGCATTGAGGACGAGAGATCGACACCTCCTCCAAGGGTCTACAGTACTTTCCACCACTCGGCATTCGGAAGTTGGCATCTCCTTTTGTCCTCTAGGATCCTGATAGTATTGTTTTAGCCCGAATCGCTCACATCATTCCGCGTATAATAGCGATTAATTTTTTGTACATAGTTCCAAACTCAACGGGTCTTTATTTTCCTGGTCTCCCTGTCCAGGTGGTCCTTCGGTTGCTAGGTTTGGTACACTTATCATCCTCTGTATGACACCACGTTGGCCATCCACTACATTCTTGTTTTATTTTCAGAAACCTGTTAACATATTCTAAGAACAAACCGCCTGTTCTTTTAAGTTTGTCATATTGTACGGTTTCATATTCTCATATCTCCTAAATATTGGACTATTTCATAATTCAGCTGTATGGCTTTACTCCTCGCGAAACAAGAGTTGGGCTGTCTGAGGAATTTAACATTTAACTGAAACCAATATTTATGTAAAGCAAATGACGAGCGTTTACTAATTGAGCGGTCGCTTCATTTACACAGGGTTCGAATTAAAATATAGACGTATCTTCCAGCGGCGTTATATGCAATAATTGACATGTGTGTCAATTTTCGCGCATGCCCAGTTCTTTTATATCGCGTTATAGTTATTCAGTGCAGTTTAAACATAGGCGTCGCGTCGTAAAAATGAACCACCGAAAGGGTGAAACAATTAGAATTATTTATTTCCCCTCAAGCCAAACTTGACAGCTGACCCCCGGATTTTCATACTCCGGTGTAGTTAACCGCGGTCCCGTGGAGCATACCACGTTAAAAAACTGGCGCTCGAGGCAACCCTTCCCGAAACAAGCGTCACAGTGTGTGGATAAAGGGTAAATTTGAAGAACTGTCTAATCGAGTGAGCAGGAAGCCAATGCTGATTGGGATGGATGCCAATGCCGTATCCCTCTTGTGGCATAGCAAAATGGGATTACGGCAGGATGACAGAGTGATGAGAGGTAGGGATTGGAAGAGCTATTTTTGAGTAGGAGTCTGAATGTTCTTAATGTACCGTGCGAGCAATACACATATTGTGGACCGAATGGGATGAGTGATATTGACGTGACTGTGTGTACAGATAGTTTTCGCGATTGGGTTCACTTCCGAAACAACTGGTAGACATAAAGTATGGATGATTAAGAGGGAAGACTGGGAAAGATTTGATGATGAGCTGCTTGTGGAAATTGGTAAGGGAGGCAGTCAGGAGAGCGGGTGACATGGTGTTTGAGAGGTGTGGGAATGTTAGGAAAAGAAGAGTGCGGTGGTGGAATGAAGACTTAAAACTGATGCGAAGCGAGTGTCGGAAAGCAATGAGAGAATACCAGAAAGCAAGGAAGCGTGCAGAAGGGAATGAGGAACGATGTTGACGGTGGTATAAAGACTGTTGGAGCAATCTGATGATTTTTCCGTATATACCTTTTCCGCATTATACCTTCCATTTGCGTCGAATAATAAGTCATCTAGAGGGCGATAGGGCATAAAACTTGTTTAATAGTAATATACAATAACATTCTGAGAAAATACTACTAAAAAAAACTATTAATTACGTAAGAGAAATCGAAATTTGATATTTAAAACTCAAACCCAGAAATCGTGTCGACCGGTGTAATTGAGGCGTTCCATAACAAAACTCGCCTTATTCTTTTCAATGATGGTTGAATATACTAGTATTTACGCCGTCCAAGAGCAGCAGAAACTTACACCAACAAATACCCAAGAGGAAGGTGCTACTGGAATACGAAACATTCCGTACAAATTGTGTCCTTGAATAGACTGTTTGTGTCTACCATTGGAAAAGCATCAGCAAATGGTGCCATTCAAAGGCCGCTTAAATGTGAAACAATAAGTTATCCAGAGCCAGAGCATGGGGTATAAAAATTTCTGCTTTATGTGGGAAAAGTGGTGTACTCTATGATTTCATTATTCATCAAGGAGCTACAACTTAACTTGAGGAGATGGAAAAAGGAGTTTTTGGCTTTGCTGGTGTAGCGGTTTCAAAACATGAAGTTGATCCTTACTGCCTGGCCTTTAGAAAAGACGTAAGACCCGTCGCAACTCAACATGAAATCAGGCTGTTGGTCAGGGAATTTCTGAAAAAATGTATGCGTGTTTTGTGATAACTACTTTTCAAATTACAATTTAGTACAACATCTTCAAAATCAAGGCATATATTCGACCTGCAGGGCGAGGGTAGACAAATTTGCAAATCCTTATTTTCAAAGGGGTAAGGAAATGAAAAAACCTGTAGATGAATCATCGAGCAACTAAAGGAAGGAGAAGTGATTCTTACAAAGTGGTCTGATAACGTACCCCTTTATATATGGCGTCAACGTTTCTTGGAATAGGCGATGTTGATCGCTGCAACTATGCGACAAGATCAAGATCAAGAAAAACATATTTTTGTGCAGTGTGCAGAAGTGGTAAATACTTATACTAACGGCATGGGAGGTGTCGATACACTCGATTTCCTTATCCAAATATATAGAACATTCATACGTTCAAAAAATGGTCTTTACACATGTTTGCTCAGGCACCAACACATGGCTAGAGAACGCGTTCGGATATTACTCGGGACCTGGATATTACCAGGAATATGGGTAGGAATGGGGGAGGATGGTCGGCTGGAGCTCACCTTCTTGGTCTGGAACTTCTTCGGAAAGGGCACTACTAACATCTGACTTCTGCAGCTGAGCGGAGCTTTTTTTATAGAGACGCTGGAGGGGAGACGACGACGTTGGACGATGCGTGCGGCCTGTCGCAATGCAGTCACTTATCACAACGAGGTGAAAAGCAGCGGGATTTGCGGTATCCGGAAGTGCGCTTTTTTTAATGGTCACCACGATGCCAGAATCATCCCCGTACATCAGGAAGCATTTTATATCGGCTTGTTACTGGTTCGATGCGAAGGGCGTGGTACGCTGTAACAATGGGCCGTGACTGGGGGTAGTCGTAGCGGCTGCGGGATAGTTTCATTCGCTGTGCGCTGATTTTCTGATTACTGGAGTGAAAGAACTACTCCATGTTAATGGATGTTAACGGTTTGAATTTGGGCGTAGGATGCACAACCTCGGCCAAGCAGTGAAGCAGCGGCCGGCGACTCGCGGGATGGTTCGACCGTAACGGTGAACACGTCGCTGACTGTATTCTAATCGTGGAACTTCGTTACAAAAGTGGGGAGATAAAAGGAAAGTTTTTCCCTAGCCAAAGCAACGAACAGTAGCCCCACTTATCATTTTTGTTTAATAAAACAAGTAAGAAGACATTACAACCCCCATGGACAACAAAATACAACCGTTCGATACAACAACCGACCATGAAAACATCGGTGCTTATTGGACTCGATGGCATAAACCGTTTAACAATATTTCTGGAGGACAGTGCCATAACAGAGTACAAAGAAGCTTCTCCACAATGTAAGTGAGGGTGCCTATGATTTATTTTGTTCGTTTCTTGACCCCCCTCCTCCTCCGCCGCAAGATTCTCGTGTCGTCGAATCAGTTTATGAAACAGTCAAAACAAAGTTTAATAAATATTTTGTACCACAAACGAACGTGGAATTCGAAATCTTTAACTTCCGTTAGGCCAAACAACAAGCAGAAAAAACAATACTCAAAAAACAATATTATGCTCGACTGCTGAAATTATCGAAACGATCATGTGACAAATGTGACAAAGCCAAATTTAATTCAATGGCTTCACGGCTCGACCCCTTAAAGAAACATACTGCAAAAGGGTCATATTTCGAAACTCGAAATGTGGACTTCACAAACAGACAAATTAAGGATAGGCAAATATTTAAATGTTATCGATCCAAGACATTTGCCTAGCTGTTTGATTTAAAGGCAGAATATCATTCGGGTCGCTAGTTGAGCGGCGCCGTTTAGTAAAAAGGCTAGGCTAGGCTAGGAGGTAAATTTCATCGCATATTTTTGCCTTGTTATTATATTATTATGTATATTATATTATTACCTTCCATTTTTATTTTATTAGTGTTAATGCATGCACTCGTTGTCGTCCGAAGCGTTTATCGCCGCTTTTAGACGTTTTCTGGCAGCGGTTCGGACTTATACAGCGATTGCGGTACCAACTTTGTAGGCGCGAACAAAATTTTTATGGATAAACAGTCGGAATGCTGCTGATACGTTGAATATAAGGTGCCATTTTAATCCCACGGCTTCGCCGGAATTTGAGAGGCAGGTGTGAAATTTGTAAAAACTCATATTGTTAGAGTTATTGGCGAGCAGGTACTGTCGTATGAGGAATATTGTACCCTCTTAGTTCACACCCTCTTTTTGGTTTGTGCCCACAAGGCGCCTAACGCGTTTTTGTTTCTATTTTTGTAAAAAAATTGTAAAAACCAACTCTAGATACTATTTGGAAGTGAAATAATGAGAACTATAATTCTTATTTTGAAGTACAGTTAGGGGCACATGAGGTCAACCCACTCATTTATGTGGACAGCGAAAGAAGTTAGTATAAAAACATGTCAATTGGTAAAAATTATTTAAGTAAATGGACAAAAATGTCTGCAAAACGTGTGGCTCCAGATACCAAAGTACAAAAAATTACGAATCAAACTAACCTATGTACTGCAGTGCGTCAATTGGCAAAGAAGAACAAATAATTAAAAATGGTTTTTAGAAAAACTACATAAAAGTCTTACGTAAGAAGGGAATAAATTAGCTTTGTTTACTCAAAGTATTAACATTCTAATCTGTTGATTTGAAAGACTGAGAAAAGGTTACAATTTAAGATTGAGGAATCTAATTAGGATTAGTTGCTCATAAATCATTTTCCACACAGAAGTGCAACATGACCGCTCGATACTCGATACCTCTCTTGACCAACATAACTGGCCATCCAAGGAGTAATTTTGTAAAACAGGTAAAACACTTAATATTAAAATTTGAATGTGTTAAAGACGTTAGGTCTTTTGTATACACGATGTAATGATTGATTTTGACAAATGGGAATTAACACTCAGTATAATTGAATTAACACACGGTATAATTTCAAATAGAAAAACAACGTGTTTCAAATTTCAGAAGTGGGATCACATACTTATGTGTCCTTAAGATAGTAGTTCCTTATCACTTTTGCCCGTTAGGTTTGTATGGCGACTCTACATCTTGTTAAAGTAGTTTGTTAAGACTCTATACTTGGTTAACGTAGTCAAGAAAACTTCATTGAAAACAATCAGTAAGTTCAGGTACCTGAGTGTTTTAAAATAAATTACCTGTGTGTCCGTAAGATCAGGCACTTGTGAGTTGAATTTAAATCTTGCTCTTAAAACAGCTAAGGTCAGGGAGTGTTATGAGGTCGAGGTGATCTTGTTAAAAGAAAAGGGGCTTGATTTTCATTTTGGTAAACTAAAACAGTAAAATGGGTCCACACAAAAAGAAACATAATCCGCTCCGCGTTCATCTCGTTCTGAAGACGATCGTCATCAAGACTATAAGCGTCATAAAAAACAAGATCGATCTCGCGGAACCGCCACTTCAAGCTTCGTTGATCGATTAGCCGAACTGATGGCAAGTTTTGTGGAGACACAAACGGAGAGGCCCACCACTTCTTTTGCTACCAAGGGCAAGATAGTACCAATATTCAACCCTGATGACCACAAACAGACCGCCGAAAAGTGGTGTCACAAGGTGGATGAAATGAGGAAATTGTTCCACTGGTCTGAAGAATTGACTCTCTATTACGGGTTGTCAAAATTGGAATTGATGGCGGAGGTGTGGTACAAGAGCTAACCAACCCTGAAGCTCTCATGGGAAGAATGGAAGCTCAAGCTTCAACAAGCGTTCCCTGCAAAAAGGGACTTCCATGAGGATTTAGCCAAGATGATAAGTCGCCATAAATACTCAGATGAGTCGTATACCACCTACTTCATATGCATGTGGTATTGCAGATAATTCATGGAGACTTAAGCGGATTCAATCAGCCAACTGTTAGCCGTGTTATGACAAAAATGACCTGAATAATTGCGGCACAAAGTAGAAAGTACATCAAATTTCCTAGTACCGACGCAACGTTAAGAGAAAGGCAAAGGCTATTTCAGAGGATTGCCAACTTTCCTAACGTAACTGGGTACGTTGACTGCACTCATGTTCTTATTATTAACCCTGGAGGTCCGCACGCAGAACTCTTTAGAAACAGAAAACTATATTATTCCATGAACGTACAAGTGACTACTGGACCAAATTTAGAAATCTACGATATTGTTGCACGGTACTCTGGTAGTTAGCACGATAGTTACATTTATTTTAATAGAAGCTCGGTAAAAACAAAATATGAACGTGGACAAGTGCCAGGATATTTGCTCGGTGATGCCGGATATCCATGTCTGCCGTATATGTTAACACCATTTCGGGAAGCTCGTACTCCAGGAGAGACACGATATAATAGAGCTCATATTCAAACAACAAATACTGCAGAGCGATTCTTCGGCTTGTTGAAACGTCGGTTTCCCTGTCTATCGCAAGGACCTAGTAACAAAGTGTCAACATCTTGTTATATTATAGTTGCATGCGCAGTAACGACAATAATGGTGATAATAATGTGCCAGTGATACGTGCCAATTTAGTCAATGGTGGGTTTTGGTAACATTTTTAGAGCAAACATTGTACGCCATTACTTTGACTGTACACGAAATAGTTGCATTTGATGGAAGGTCCATTATGGTTTGGGACGGAATATCTTTAATTAGTCGCACCGGCTCTACGTCATTTAACGGACATTTTAAGGCCATATGCTATTCCTTTTGCTGAAAATATGGCAGCCCAGTTCATCTTGCAACAAGATAATGCTCGACCTCATATAACGAGAATAGTGAGAAATTTCTTTGGCGACCACTATATTCAAGTGATAGAATGGCCAGCTAACAGTCCGGACCTGAATCCGATAGAACATCTCTGGGACGAATTGGACAGACGAATACGGGAACACCAACCCCTACAGAATCTCCAGCAGGTCGAAGAACTTCTTATTCAGGACAGCTGCGTAAAGAAAGGATCAGAAATTTAATAGAGAGCATGCCCAGCCGTTGCGCAGAAGTTATCCGAGTAAGAGGACGTCACACGTCTTTGTTTTCAATACGGTTGCAATGTTGCCTATTTAGACAAAACGCCCTTGTATTTGTTTCCTTATTGGTTTTGAGTACTTTATATAATATGAATTCGTGTGTTTCTTTTGATGTTTTATTTCCATTTGATTTAGAGGGAACTATTTTACAAGAAGCCTCTAGAACTATGAAGTAGCTCACATCGTCAGTGGATATAAGTAAGAACAAAGCGCAAACTACTTGTCATAAAATTGATGGTGATGTAGCTTAAACAAATTGATGTGGAATCATTTAGAATAAAGATAAAAGAAAACATAAGCACATGCATTTTTGATGGCATTAGAAAATGTCGACAAAATTGAACTGACTATGAGAATAGTTTATCTTGTAATAATAAGATTTAAATAATATTTTTAATAATTAAATGTTCATACAGCTGAGACAGCTCCAAAACGTGAAATAAAAAACTCTTTAAAATTATTACGAACATCTCTGATATGTGTATGCATTTCCGTTTACTAATTTAAATATGGTTTTCACTACAGGGCACAAAACATAAATGAATTGAGAGTACAGCCTGCGTTTGTAACTTGTCAAACTTTGACAAATTTATTAAAAACATGTTTTCAAATACAGACACATATCTAATAGTTTATTTAGGATTTTCAATTTTTCGGACTCACTACCTCGATAAAGGAGTTTCACTTCAAAAACTTCATCTCGATGTCAAAACTGTAAATTTTTGCTGCGAACATCATATTTTATTTTGTAAAAATTGTTATTAAGACTGTTCAAATAGTTTTGACTTTTTTGATATTTTAGATTATTGTTTATGTATTAGAAAACATGTTCTAATGTTATGTTAATAAACGTTTAATATCTAATGCTTATCTATTTTTTTTATGCTGGGTCAATTTGACCCAGCACGGGCGTTTGTGTTACAAGAACTCACGCGAGCGCTGCCGGGATAATTGATAATGAATAACCACCATTGGAATAGAGATTTCCTTAAAACGTCATGCCTGAAATTTGAAATATCACTTCCCTCGGCTAAATGGATTTATTGTGGTTTTTTCTAGCTGTCAATCTTAAAACCTCAAAAAAAAACAGAAGAGAGGCAGCCTCCTACAAGTAGGTGGCATCACAATTCAGGCACAACTCACACCGACGGCAAGGGCGTTCTACACGAGGACAAAGGAATTACAAAAGGTTGCTTCAAAACTAGAAGAAAGCAACTGTTCAACAAGAAAAAAGCTAAAGTTTTTAATAAATCTAAAAAATGAAAACATGTTAAACTATTTTAAGGACGTGAATGAGACCACAGCCAATTTTTTCATGTCCCAGCAACGAACGCAGAAATATAAACCAAGAGGTCGCAGATTCAACCTTGACCACAAAATATTGGCCCTTTCATTATATAAAGAGACTGGTCGTGCCCACAGATATTTATCGAAGATTTTCAGCTTACCATCACCAACGATAACCACGTTATTGAGCTTACCATCACGAAAAACCTTAACCACGTTATTGAATCGTATTCCCTTTAACACGGGTATAAACCGAAGTATTTTCGAGCATTTGAAAACGGTTGTCAAGAAAATGAAACCGCTTGACAAATTTTGCGTGTTAATGTTCGATGAAATATCTAATAAATATAATAAATGCTAAAAGGCATTAATTGAAAGTCGAAGCAGCCCATCTGCTTCACATTCTGTGAGAGCACAACTCCCACAGTGCATTTAGTAAGAATTCTGAGGGATGTGGTCACGGAAGTAAGGAATGCGGGACTTCATATAGTCGCGTCTATATCTGATCAAGGTGCCATAAATCAAGCTGCCGTAAATGCCCTTCTTCGGGGAACCATCGAGTTTTTTTTTTTTTGAGGAAGAAAGTACAAAATCCCTGCCAGGGATATGTTATTGACGGTGAGGAAATCGTAAATATGTATGATTTTCCTCACCTGATGAAGGGTATCCGTAACAATTTGGTAACAAAGAATTTAAAATTCATTGAGGGTGGTGAGGTGAAAGTAGCATTTTGGACGCATATGATGCGATTTTATGAAATCGACAAGCGTCAGGGTCCTTATAGTCCATTCTATAAACTGACTGATGAGCACGTCCTTCCTGGCAAAATCAGGAAAATGAAGGTAAAAAATTGCACGCAGGTATTTAGCCATAGTGTCAGCAGTGCAATGTACACTACTGCTAGAGCCAGTGAAGGCCTCAGTCAGGAGTCGGAATTCTATTTGGACCCCGAAGCTGTGGATACTGCTCATCTTTTCTTGTTTTTTGACAAATTATTTGACAGTGTTAATGGGTCCTCTATTTATGCTCCTCCAGGGAAGCAACTCCGTTGTGTAGCCTCATCCAAGTCCACCCATATTTCCTTTTGGCATTCCTGCCTCCCTATGTGTTTCGTTTCTTCAACCGATCCTGAAAAAAATTCATTGCACCATCTTTGAAAAATTGGATTTTTTCCTTGCGGGGACTTTCCAACGTTGTTGAAAGACTTTTTAAGAAAGGATCCAAACACGTAGTCCCAAGGTGCTTTAATCAGGATCCGGTTGAAAAGCCATGGAGTTCGAAACATAAATCCCACCTGTTCCTCCTTTATTTCCTCCATTAAATCCCTCCTAGTGAACAATTTCGTTTCCTCCCGTTCCGCAGGCTCCAACTGTGAGGAGGATGAGTCGAGTGGTATCCTAGAAACTCTCAAAGATTTTGTAAAAAAAAAAAAATAAGAAAATGTCGACCACTTGGACCCTCCATCAGTTCCCTTACCAGTTCTACCACATTTTCAAGCAATTGAGTTGCGGTTTCTTGAAGACTATGCTTCGGCGTTTGTTGCCGGATATGTGGCGAAGAAGGTCTTGGCCCACGTAGCATGTCTCCGGTATGTAGTAGGAATATGACGACAGACAGAGAGATTCCCCAAAACAAGCTAATTGTTGGAAGGGAATATAAGGGAAGCCGTCTTATACGGCCCTCAAGCATTTTCTCTTCCTTCTTTAAGATGATCACTGGTATAGTTTTAAACAATCTTCCAAAGCGCCTAACGATTTATAAAATACGCAAAAATTTGGTAAATCGTGCGATAGAGTCCTGTTCAGAAGAAATTTCCACATTGTTTTGCGATAAACATCGCAACAATGTGGAAGTGTTTGTCAAAATTTCAGTAAACTTGATATTCTTCGATTATTTAAAAAATATTAATAAAATTCTGGCCGGAAAAAATTTGGTTTTAGTATATTGATACCGCACAAAAATTCATGAGATGGTTTTTCAGATCATCTTTAACTAAAAAATAATAGTAATAATAGTGTTGAAGAGGGGACATTATACGTCAATCACGTAATTATGAACCATGTTAAATTATTTTAAGTATAAAGTCATTTTATACCTTATGAAATTTATGCAGCTGGATTTTATGCTTTTAATATAATAAAGAAAATCGTCAGTCGTATTTTTAACGGGGCTAAGAGTGTCAGTCAGCGTCATAAATAATGCTGCGCGGTCAGTGCATTTGAGCGTTGCATAGTCACTTCGGCAAATGAACTGATGATCTTAATAGCCACAAACATTCAGCTGACGGTGATTTTTATTTTTGTTAACCGTAAAAATACACCATATTTTAATTTCAATTACTATTAAAAAAAAATTAAAAATCCTCGAACAGGTCGATTTTATTTGCTACGGGCACATCTCCTCAGCTTCCTTTCAAGTTCCAACATTGCGCCCCCTTCGCGACGAGGCTTTCACATGCTGTCACTTCTAATTGCACCGCTACTGGACTGACGTTTAGAGTTCTTAAATATTAGGGGAAAACTATCATTGTTATCATTTTCAGTCCGTATCAAATGACTTGTTCAAATTCAACGCTACCTCCCGGAGTATTCGTTGTTCAAACTATAAGTTATCATGTCTTTTTAATAACGCATCATCTTGTGATTACGACTTTGTTGCACCAACAGAAACATGGCTCACCAGCGATGTTGAAGATAATGAATTATTTCCTCCCGATTTTGTACTAGACCGACATAATAGAACTCTTTAAGCTTTAGGCCTATCAAAAGTAGGTGGCGTTCTCTTAGCCATTAGAACCATAGTTCGAAACTTTTGCAAAGGACGAAAATCAATAATTGTTCATTGAGGAAAATGAAGTTTTCTAAAACTATTATGAAAAATATTATAATTACAAGGACAAGTTTAAAATAGTTAATGGACATAAAAGAAATCATCAGTCAAAAATATAACATTATGTAGTTTTAAAAATTTCCGAAATTGACATAACGTATTTTACTTCTTTTGAAAAAAAAAAAAACAATAATGACGTCATTGTGCAAAAACAAATGACGTCATTGTGCAAAAACAAATGACGTCATAAGTAAAATTTTGATGTCATAAGGTGGCTAATTAAAAATAAAATTTACCTGTCAGAGCGTTATCTTAAAAACATTAAATAACGCAGTTATAAATTTTGTTCCTTACTTTATCACCACTATTATTATGATGCCCTTAGTTCCAAAACTTGCGAAAATTTATGAAAATCAAGGTGGCAGTGTTTAGCATCTGAATTAGCATTGCATAAAAAAAATCGAAATGACCTAGTCGCACAAAGCAGCTAATAAATTACTGCTTTACCCTTGAGGGATTGATCAGTCATATTAGAGATTAGCACTTTATTGAAATAATTACGTTGTCCTATCCAAATTACAATAATCTTGTATATGGCCAGATTAATTATATTTATTTCATTTTGATTATATAAATTGGTTGGTAACCGCATCACTTGAGAACGGTTGGACCGATTTGGTCGTGTTTTTTTTTGCGTTTATCTTTGTAACTTGTCAAACTTTGATAAATTTATTAAAAACATGTTTTCAAATGCAGAGACCCTTGACCAAGATAATTTATGATCTCTCAGTATATTGCAACAGGAGATTATTTTTGGAACCTTTTAGTATGGATGCTTGTCGCATAGCATCTCAGTTCTTGGCGTTTATGAAATCTCTATTGCACGGGTGTGATTTAAAGCCTTGCAAAGCTTCACTATGAGTTATTTATTACTTATTCGCGTTAAGGAAATCTAAATTATAGTTTTGTCATTGTAATTATGTAAGATTTCGTGTAAGATAAATAAGAATAAAAAATATACTTATAATTACTATAATAACCATAGAACATTCGCGCCTGGGTAGATTTGACCCAGACGATTTTAAATTTCGTGCTATTTTACAGGTGATTGTTCGTACCCTTGCTTCTCAGTAGCTGAAGCTACATATTTTGATGTTAGATTGTCATTGTGTCTACAACCGGTGAATTACCCATACGAAGTTCTTTAATTTTTCCTTATAGTGGGTCAAAATTACCCATGGCGCGACCATTTTAAAGACCAAATTACTGAAGTGTTAATGAAATTTAAAAATGCAGTTATCTAATAGTTTATTTAGGATTTTCAATTTTTCGGACTCACTACCTCGATAAAAGAGTTTCACTTCAAAAATATAGGAGAATAGGTATAAGATATAGATATAAGAATAGGTGGCAAACTATTTTTCACACGGACATGGGGCCCACGGGGCCCTCATGGGCTGGACCGATTTTTATGATCTTTGATTTGTTGCAATTGTCTCAGTAGTAATAGAGGCATCTTTTAACCGCGGTACTTTTGGCCTGGACACTTTTGTCGACGGCAATTTAAACCGCGGCACTTTTGTCGACGGCACTTTAGACCCCGGCACTTTTGACATCGACAAGTTTTATCAAGTTGTAACCTGTATGGATTTATAAAATATCAATAGACCGTCATCCGCTTGGTTAAGATAATAATAATTTGTCGGCATCTTTTTACATCGACATGTTAAGACTTGATTTTAAATACTTGATGAGAAGTCGTTAATTTCAGACCCTATTTACATAAAAGCAGATGTTTCTTAAAAAAGTGCGTGGGAATTTAGTGCTGATAAGGAGAACCCAGCGCTGTATAAAAGCAGATGGGGAAACATTTACAAAAGCAGTTCCATATACGCTCTTAACCAGTGTGCAGTCTCAAGTAATCGTTTAATTTCAAGTTTCGAAATGATGTCAACGCAAGAACTCTCAGCAGTGCAGCCGTCGTCGTCTTCATCATCATTATCATCTAAACGCCGTCATCTAGAGGGGTCCGTTCCAAGTCCTAAAGTTAGAAAGCATTCAAGGGAACCGATTCATCATTCGCCGTCATCATCACCGCAATCACCAGATCAAGAAGAACAAAATGTTGAATATTCCAGTATATCTAACTTGAGGTTCTATTGTGAGAATGAGCAATACAGAGACGAGCTGGTACGAGAAAGACAACAATGTCTGAACGACTGGATCGGTGATAATGATCAAGAGCTAGAGCAAGAAATGGTGCGCGCAGGTGAGCGATATGAGTCGTATTTAGCGGACAGAAAATTAATGGGATCGATGAAGAATGAAGAAGGCCGACTGATCGACGGAAAATCATTTATTCTAACGAAAGGTGTTGACAACAAAATCGTGACAATTGGTGTAAACCCCATTCTGCTGCGAACACCACATTTTATTTTGTAAAAATTACTATTAAGACTGTTCAAATAGTTTTGCCTTTTTTGATATTTTAGGTTATTGTTTATGTATTAGAAAACATGTTCTAATGTTATATTAATAAACTTTTAATATATCTAATGCTTATCTATTTTTTTTATGCTGGGTCAATTTGACTGCCGGGATAATTGATAATGAATAACCACCCCTGGAATAGAGATTTCCTTAAAACGTCATGCCTGAAATTTGAAATATCACTTCCCTCAGCTAAATGGATTTATTGTGTTTGTTTTTCTAGCTGTCAACCTGAAAACCTCAAAAAAACAGAAGAGAGGCAGCCTCCTACAAGTAGGTGGCGTCACAATTCAGGCACAACTCACACCGAGGGCAAGGGCGTTCTACACGAGGGCAAAGGAATTACAAAAGGTTGCTTCAAAACTAAAAGAAAGCAACTGTTCAACAAGAAAAAAGCTAAAGTTTTTAATGAATCGAAAAAATGAAAACATGTTAAACTATTTTAAGGACGTGAATGAGACCACAGCCAATTTTTTCATGTCCCAGCAACGAACGCAGAAATATAAACCAAGAGGTCGCAGATTCAACCTTGACGACAAAATATTGCCCCTTTCATTATATAAAGAGACTGGTCGTGCCTACAGATATTTATCGAAGATTTTCAGCTTACCATCACGAAAAACGTTAAGCACGTTATTGAATCGTATTCCCTTTATTGTTTATGTATTAGAAAACATGTTCTAATGTTATGTTAATAAACTTTTAATATATCTAATGCTTATGTCTTTTTTTTATGGTGGGTCAATTTGACCCAGCACGGGCGTTTGTGTTACAAGAACTCACGCGAGCGCTGCCGGGATAATTGATAATGAATAACCCACCCCTGGAATAGAAATTTCCTTAAAACGTCATGCCTGAAATTTGAAATATCACTTCCCTCGGCTGAATGGATTTATTGTGGTTTCTTCTAGCTGTCAACCTAAAAACCTCAAAAAAACAGAAGAGAGGCAGCCTCCTATAAGTAGGTGGCGTCACAAGGCAGGCACAACTCACACCTAGGGCAAGGGCGTTCTACAGGAGAGCAGTTGGAAAAGGTTGCTGCGAAACTTTAAGAAACCAATTGTTCAACCAGAAGAAAACTAAAGTTTTTAATGAATTCAAGAAATGAGAATATGTTAAAGTATTTTAAGGAGGTGAATGAGAGGCCACGGCCAATTTTTTCATGTCCCAGCAACGAACGCAGAAATATAAACCAAGAGGTCGCAGATTCAACCTTGACGAAAAAATATTGGCCCTATCATTATATAAACAAAGTGATTCTGACTACAGATATTTATCGAAGATTTTCAGCTTACCATCACAAAAAACCTTAACCACGTTATTGAATCGTATTCCCTTTACGGTTTATGTATTAGAAAACATGTTCTAATGTTAAACTTTTAATAATATCTAAGGCTTATCTATTTTTTTTTATGCTGGGTCAATTTGACCCAGCACGGGCGCTTGCGTTACAAGAACTCACGCGAGCGCTGCCGGGATAATTGATAATGAATAAGCACCCCCGGAATAGAGATTTCCTTAAAACGTCATGCCTGAAATTTGAAATATCACTTCCCTCAGCTAAATGGATTTATTGTTTTTTTTTTTCTAGCTGTCAACCTGAAAACCTCAAAAAAAAACAGAAGAGAGGCTCATACCGAGGGCAAGGGCGTTCTACACGAGGGCAAAGGAATTACAAAAGGTTGCTTCAAAACTAAAAGAAAGCAACTGTTCAACAAGAAAAAAGCTAAAGTTTTTAATGAATCGAAAAAATGTAAACATGTTAAACTATGTTAAGGACCTGAATGAGACCACAGCCAATGTTTTCATGTCCCAGCAACGAACGCAGAAATATAAACCAAGAGGTCGCAGATTCAACCTTGACGACAAAATATTGGCCCTTTCATTATATAAAGAGGCTGGTCGTGTCCACAGATATTTATCGAAGATTTTCAGCTCACCATCACGAAAAACCTTAACCACGTTATTGAATCGTATTCCCTTTAACACGGGTATAAACCGAAGTATTTTCGAGCATTTGAAAACGGTTGTCAAGAAAATGAAACCGCTTGACAAATTTTGCGTGTTAATGTTCGATGAAATATCTAATAAATATAATAAATGCTAAAAGGCATTAATAGAAAGTGGAAGCAGCCCACCTGCTTCACATTCTGTGAGGGCACAACTCCCACAGTGCATTTAGTAAGAATTCTGAGGGATGTGGTCATGGAAGTAAGGAATGCGGGACTTCATTAATTTATAGTCGCGTCTATATCTGATCAAGGTGCTACAAATCAAGCTGCCGTAAATGCCCTTCTTCGGGAAACCAACGAATTTTTTTTGAGAAAGAGAATACAAAATCCCTGTCAGGGATATGTTATTGACGGTGAGGAAATCGTACATTTGTATGATTTTCCTCACCTGATGAAGGGTATCCGTAACAATTTGGTAACAAAGAATTTAAAATTCATTGAGGGTGGTGAGGTGAAAGTAGCATCTTGGACGCATATGATGCGATTATATGAAATCGACAAGCGTCAGGGTCCTTAAGTCAATTCTATAAACTGACTGATGAGCGCATCCTTCCTGGCAAAATCAGGAAAATGAAGGTAAAAAATTGCACGCAGGTATTTAGCCATAGTGTCAGCAGTGCAATGTACACTATGGCTAGAGCCAGTGAAGGCCTTTGACAAGTCCACCCATATTTCCTTTTGGAATTCCTGCCTCCCTATGTTAGACTCCATGTGTTTCGTTTCTTCAACCGATCCTGAAAAAAAAATCATTGCACCATCTTTGAAAAATTGGATTTTTTCCTTGCGGGGACTTTCCTACGTTGTTCAAAAACTTCTTAAGAAAGGATTCAAACACGTAGCCCCAAGGTGCTTTAATCAGGATCCGGTTGAAAAATTTTTTTCTTCAGTGAGAAGCCATGGAGTTCGAAACATAAATCCCACCTGTTCCTCCTTTATTTCCTCCATTAAATCCCTCCTAGTGAACAATTTCGTTTCCTCCCATTCCGCAGGCTCCAACTGTGAGGAGGATGAGTCGAGTGGTATCCGAGACACTTTCAAAGATTTTGTAAAAAAAAAAACAAGAAAATGTGGACCACTTGGACCCTCCATCAGTTCCCTTACCAGTTCTGCCACATTTTCAAGCAATTGAGTTTGCGGTTTCTTGAAGACTATGCTTCGGCGTTTGTTGCCGGATATGTGGCGAAGAAGGTCTTGGCCCACGTAGCATGTCCGGTATGTAGCAGGAATATGACGACAGACAGAGAGATTCTCCAAGACAAGCTAATTGTTGGAAGAGAATATAAGGGAAGCCGTCTTATACGGCCCTCAAGCATTTTCTCTTCCTTCTTTAAGATGATCACTGGTATAGTTTTAAACAATCTTCCAAAGCCCCTAACGATTTATAAAATACGCAAAAATTTGGTAAATCGTGCGATAGAGTCCTGTTCAGAAATTTCCACATTGTTTTGCGATAAACATCGCAACAATGTGGAAGTGTTTGTCAAAATTTCAGTAAACTTGATATTCTTCGATTATTTAAAAAATATTAATAAAATTCTGGCCGGAAAAAATTTGGTTTTAGTATATTGATACCGCACAAAAACTCATGAGATGGTTTTTCAAATCATCTTTAACTAAAAAATAATAGTCAGCTGTGTTGAAGAGGGGACATTATACGTCAATCACGTAATTATGAACCATGTTAAATTATTTTAAGTATAAAGTCATTTTATACCTTATGAAATTTATGCAGCTGGATTTTATACTTTTAATATAATAAAGAAAATCGTCAGTCGTATTTTTAACGGGGCTAAGAGTGTCAGTCAGCGTCATAAATAATGCTGCGCGGTCAGTGCATTTGAGCGTTGCATAGTCACTTTGGCAAATGAATTGATGATCTTAATAGCCACAAACATTCAGCTGACGGTGATTTTTATTTTTGTTAACCATAAAAATACACCATATTTTAATTTCAATCAATATTAAAAAATAATGAAAAATCCTCGAACAGGTCGATTTTATTTGCTGCGGGCACATCTCCTCACGTTCCTTTCAAGTTCCAACATTGCGCCCCCTTCGCGACGGGGCTTTCACATGCTGTCACTTCTAGTTGCACCGCTACTGGAATAGCTGACGTTTAGAGTTCTTAAATATTACGGGAAAACTATCATTGTTATTGTTGGGATCCCTGCGCAACTGTCAGCTGTCCACGGGTGTGACAGACTCCGCTTATGGCTGATACCAGAACACATGTACCCTCGTTGTAATAATAGCCATTGTTCTAGTTAGTGTAGTTAGCATTTAATAAATTCATATAGTGGGCCTAGGGACTCATTTCAACACACCCTAACCCACAGCAGTGATGACGAAGAAGAAGAAGTTGCACCGCTACTGAAGTAGCTGACGTTTAGAGTTCTTAAATATTAGGGGAAAAACTATCATTGTTATCATTTTCAGTCGGTATCAAATGACTTGTTCAAATGCAATGCTACCTCCCGGACTATTCGTTGTTTAAACTCTAAGTTATCATGTCTTTTTAATAACGCATCATCTTGTAATTACGACTTTGTTGCACCATGGCTCGCCAGCGATGATGAAGATAGTGAATTATTTCCTCCCGATTTTGTACTATACCGACACGATAGAACTCGTTAAGCTTTAGGCCTATCAAAAGGAGGTGGCCTTCTCTTAGCCATTAGAACCATAGTTCGACACTTTTGCAAAGAACGAAAATCAATAAATGTTCATTGAGGAAAAGGAAGTTTTCTAAAACTATTATGAAAAATATTACAATCACAAGGACAAGTTTAAAATAGTTAATGGACATAAAGAGATCATCAGAGTCAAAAATATAATATTATGTAGTTTTAAAAATTCCCAAAAATGACATAACGTATTTTACTTCTTTTGATAAAAAAATTAAGATTGTCATTGGAAAAAAAAACAATAATGACGCCATAAGTAAAATTTTGATGTCATAAGGTGGCTAATTAAAAAATAAAATTTACCTGTCCGAGCGTTATCTTAAAAATATTAAATAACGCAGTTATAAATTTTGTTCCTTACTTTATCACCACTATTATACGATGCCCTTAGTTCCAAAACTTTCGAAAATTTATGAAAATCAAGGTGGCAGTGTTTAGTATGTGAGTTAGCATTGCATAAAAAAAATCGAAATGACCTAGTCGCACAAAGCAGCTAATAAATTACTGCTTTACCCTTGAGGGATTGACCAGTCATATTAGAGATTAGCACTTTATTGAAATAATTACGTTGCCCTATCCAAATTACAATAAATTTGTTTAAGGCCAGATTAATTAGATTAATTTCTTTTTGATTATATAGATTGGTTGGTAACCGCATCACTTGAAAACGGCTGGACCGATTTAGTCGTTTTTTTTTTTAATAATAATTTAAAACAAAGTTCTTGATCTCGACAACAGCGCCACCTACCGGGTGCAACTGTAGCTAAGAACCATCCAGGGATCCACTCAAACACACACAAAAAATTTCATCAAAATTGGTCAATCCGTTTAGGAGGAGAAGAATTATGAACACACGCACACCGGAATTTTATACAGGCTGTCCCATTAAAAACTCCCAGTCCAGATTTATCCGAATTGATTATTGTAATAGGGCATTAAAAGGGACACCTACTCGGGGCCTAAATAAATTTCCACTAACGGGTCCCTGTATTACCGAGCTGAAGGTAAACACGTGGTAGAGAGGTTAAGTAGCGAAAAATAGAGAAATAGAAGGTGATATAAAGAAAAAATTAGAGAAGATATTAAGAAAAGCGAGAAGAGGTATTAGAGAAAGGTAGGAAGAAAGAATTGGGCAGGGAAGAGGAGATATAGTCAGGAAAAAGAATAAATCGGCGAAGCCGGAACATAACGACATCTAGGAGGCGCCACAGGAAGCGGATGAACAAAGACGATAGAAACCGCTCGCTCAGTCAGGGAAGCCTGGACTCTTACCTGGAGGAAAGGAAAAGAAAGAGAAAAGGGGAGTGTTCAATCTTCCTAAATTGAACAATATTTCTAAATTCAAAACAATTATTCATTATTTAAAAATTAAATACCTCCGCGTCATGTCGTGACCTGTGTTACGAATAAACTTGATGAGTAGGCTACTGACTTGCTGAGATTTGCAGATTTACAACGAAGATCAGTGCCTACAAAACGTTTTCCTTCGTTCTCAGGTTCGCGTACTTGTAATTAATAGCAGGACAATGTAATTGTTGAGGTTCACTGCAATAACAAATAAAACGGGGCGTATGACATAACGTACATTGTGTCATGAAGCAATTAGGTAACTAGGCCGCTGACGTTGTAAATTTTTGAACTATTGTTGTGTGTGTCAGTGCCTGCAAAACTGTTGCTTCATACACGGTTCCCGTACATTTAATTTGTATTGAGTCAACCACACATTTTTATGTTCACTGGAATCAACATTGTAAATAATTTTGTATATATTAGATAGATTTTAGGGTAATAAATCAGTATAGAACTCAGCTTTGAATCTTACTCACTTTCCTCGGTTCGCCATTGGCATTTAAGTCTATGCCCTACGGCAAGTGTGAGACTGCACTTGGTGGTGACGTAACAGGGAGGGTAGAATAGAAAAACAAGAAGAGGAGGAAGAGAATTTTTTTTCAAAAAAGTAAAAAGACGGCGAGGTCTCCTGGAGTAAAGAAAACACAGAAGACATCAGAGAAAGAGAAGGAAACGGACACAGAGATGGAGAAAAAAATATTGGAGCTGTTGCAAGAGTTGAAGGAGAAGATGAAAGAAATAAGACGAGAAAACAAGGAACTCAAGAGAGAGATAGAGAGGCAGAGAGAAGAATTTAAAGAGATGGGAAGGTGAGAGAGACTAGTGGAAGGAGAGAGTGGAAAAGCTGGAAGAGAGAATGGAAATCGAAGAGAGAAGAAAGAGGAAAAACAACATCGTGATAACAGGATGGGACGGGGAAAGAAAAGTCATGTAAAAAAAGAGGATGTAGAGAAGTTTTTGAAGGAAAATGAACGGTTACGTTCATGAACGAATGAGTTTCAAGGAAAGTTTGAACGAAACCTTTGAAATCCGTATTCTGTAACCTATTCGTTTAGCGGCTAACCGTTGAAATTTTCTCGACGAAAAGTAACGATGTTTTTATGTAGATAGTCTCATTGACGTGAAGTTGTTGCGTTCGCAATGCCATTTTTTTGACAGCTGACAACATTTTCTTGTGAAGTTTTCTCCCAAGGATTGCAACGATCACATTTTTCACCATGTCGTCCACGTGCGTTGATAGTGTTGGAATGGAATCGCCAGCAAAAAAAAAAATAAAAATGAGAAAATCAAAAACAACACAACAGCACTTTCTGCTGTATTTAAGTGATTTGGAGATAAACCAGGGTTTTAGAGAAAACAAATTCAAAGCCGATGAGGCACACATTTTGCAAACCACGTGGGTCAATTTAACTAAAAAATTGAACGGCATGGGAGGGTCTATGAAAAATGTAGCAGGATGGAAAAAGGTTAGTAACCGTGTTTAAAATACTTATTACTAATTATTTCATTATATTATTAAAAAAAAAAAACACAGAACTGAAAGTACTTCACCATTATTTTTTTAGACATTTGCTGACTGGAAGTCGGCAGTTCGGAAGAAAGCCCGCAATCTTCAAATCGCTTCCCGAGAAACTGGTAATAAGGGACCACCTGAGAAACCCCTCACCGACCTCGAAGAAAGGTTGTTGAATTTATTGAATTTAACAGGCGCCGTGGTTGTCAACGGCTTGCCAAATGTTGAAGAGGTCGGTGTAGAAAGACAGGAGGAGGCTACTTTGCCAATTCCAGAAGCACCATTAGCACAACCCTCACCAAGTACGAGTACTCCAAAGTGTGCAAACAAAATGAAGCGGAGGACCAGTACAATTAACTCTACAATTGAGAACTTCTCGAAGTTAAAAGAAGGGAAAAGTTCTCAAGAACTAATTAATAAAAACTAATAACAGATCCTACAATATCACTGATGACTTACCGCCGTAGTAATTCCTGCAAAAATTCCTGAAAAATTTCATCCATGACTAACTTCACAAGTACGTAATATGCCAAACAAACACCAAAAACCCACCAACAGGGCAGTAAACGGCAGCTCAAAGAGCACTAGTTCATGAAAGGCGGACCTCAACGAACGTTTCGTTCATAAACGAATACCGTTGAGTTACAGAATAACAATTTCGTTCACGGACGAACAGTTAACAAAAACCTTTCGCTAAAGGTTGACTTACAGAATAAGGGTATAAGTAGCGGGTTCTTGCAACTTCGGGTACGTTAGTGGAGCAGATTATTGAGTATGAGGATTCCAGAAACCCATGCAATGCAAAGGGACAAAGCTTTAGAAAAACAGTTTCTTGTAGCTCTAGAACAGCAAATTGGCATAAAAGTTAGCTCAACAAGTTTGTTGATTTCGTCTGTTCACCCTTTTTTGGGGGCATCACCTGATGTTTGAGCACGGAAGCTGTAGTGGAAATAAAATGCCCAACCAGTGCAAAGACATCTCAAAATTATATTAAAGATGGTGAAATAACAAACAAATTTAAGGTTCAAGTGCATCTGCAGATGTAACCAGTTCATAAATTACTATACATGTTTAGATCACCTTTCCAAATATCGACTTCAAAAAATACAAAACAATTGGGTTAGATTTGTTTTCAAACTTGTAGTTGCAGCGGACGAATCATTGAGTAGGAACCTCCCTGAAGATGCATCCTGCTCCTGAACGAGATGCGACAAGGCTTTCTTCTTAGACCCTGGTAAAGAGTGAATCCTTCGAGGCTCTTGCAGCTGTCCCAGAGAAATTACCGGGTCGAAATCTTCCAGAGGGAAATATACGAGGGGACGAAACCGTTGCGTGAAGACACTCCAGCCCTTACAAAAATTGAGAACATCATAAGAAGTTCTCAATTAAGCTCAGTGATGTGCAAACCCTTACGGGAATCAAAAATTTTGCCGCATCAGGCGCGGACGGAATTAGTACCTTTTGGTGGAAGAAATTCCAAAGCACGCATAAGCATCTGGCCAACGTATTTAATTCCTGGCTTAATAGTGAGCGGCCCATTCCGGAGTGGGTGTCCGGAACCTAAAACCTACTACCTAAAACTACCGGCGAAAAACAGGCCTAAATTCGTGCTATAAGATATTCACGCAACTATTGTACTACCGAATATTACACGCTATTAGCTCTGTGTATTCGGAAATTTTCGAACAGCGAGGCTGTAAATGAGGCGTGGACGGCTGCAAGGAAAACCTGCTGATAGAAAGAAAGAAGGAAACCATCCAGAGAATAAGTGGTATATCTTAAAGTAGATATTTTGAACGCTCCTAATCACATTTTAGCTTAACACAAAAATTGTTCAAGTTACTTTTGTCCGAAAATATCTGTGAATACAGATAACAGGTAAAGTTCCTTTCGAATTTAAAATTTGTTGGTTGAACGATTATATTTTATAGTACCCACATCACCCTATTTTTAACACTTCAAGCCTCATCATAGATATGGATAATAACTCAGCAGTTATATAACACAACTTTATGCAGGTTTGTTGGTGGCAAAAGAGTCAACTTCACTTGAGGAGAATACCAGATTCGGTGCGAAGGTGCACTATTTAGCAAATGTGTTAACAAAAGTCCAGAACATACGAAAAGTTTTATTTCAAACCGAATGCGCCTTAAGCAGGCTTTTAGAAGTCCAAAAAGTATATTTTCGGTGCTAAAAAATCTAGACACAGAAATGGTCAAACTACGTCAATCCAAGAGGCAGATGAAAATTATAGATCGCGGGAAGATTTACTAGTGCAAAAATCTCAGCATAGAAGATTAATTAAGACAGTTTTTAGTTTCTGTCATTAGAAAAAATAAGAGTGAAACAGTACCGTCGCGCAGTTAGTGCAACATCCGGCCATTTGCGATTTACTATTGCCCTTTCAAACGGGAGTTTTGAACGTTTAAATCAGTAAAATGTACAATTCACATTCCTGTAGTGGTGTAACTCTAATTGAAACCTGCAGAAAACAATAAACTCTCCCTCCTAGTATGTTAAAGGTAGGTGTGTAAATACTTGCTATTGTATCTAAATATTAGTTGTAGGTACTATGATGTGTTATAATATCATATGTTACATATTCTCAAAATCTGATGGCAGAGACTGCTTCGGTTTGTATTTTTTAAATTATACATGACGTTATTGAGGCTTTACTGATAATAATAATGCACTAAAATGGGCTTTCTAATTCTTAGACGTGAAGATGCAGACACAACGCCCAATGCTGGTGTGTGTAGCTGCCATTTCAAGGATGGAAAGAGGGAGCATGGTCCTGAGTTGTTGCATCCTAATGTTTCTAAGGTTATTGTGAAAAAGGAAGTTGGAGGACTAATGTACCTATTATAATTATTGTTGGAAATGTACTTGTGATGTATCTGTGATGTACCCACATTAAGCAGGTCTGAGGATCCAATTTCAGACCTGCAACCTATAGAAGAACCTGCTGTTCCTTCAACTTCAAAGGCAACAGTGGAAAAATCTGTTTCTTGAAGCTAAAATTGGAAATAGAAAGGAAAGATGCCATTATGAAAACCCTAAGAGTCCAAATGACATATCTACACATTAGGGACAGGGATGATTTAATCCCGGAATATACAGGCTTACCCACCAATCACATTTTCCAAACACTTTCAGACTTGGTGGAAACTGTAGATATTGAGATATCAGAACAGATCAAAATTAATACCATCCAAGAGAGCTGCAACCCGTTCACCGCCAAAGTATGACAAATGCCCTGGAAGCCTAGCCTTTAGCGACCGTCACCGCCCGAGATGGATACGCTAGAGGGAGCTGGCGGAAGTTTCGGTGGGAACGAGGAACCACGCTTGAAAGGGCGGCAGTGGGTGTTCTGCTTCCGTTGAAGTTACACCACGTTATTTTGTTCGCTAAATTCGCCATTTTGTTAAAGCATAGTTATATCTCCACCGTTGAGCTTCCTTTTGTAAAAAAAAAAGTCGTACGCGTTCGTTCGACTCCGAAAGGGAGATCCATCTCGCGCAAGTTCCAGTTTTTGTTTAGTTCGAGTCAGTTAAATTTCCCCCGTCGCGTCCCCAAGCCAAGTGAGGTGATTGTATTCCTGGAAATAAGGTAACCATTTGCTCTATATTTTTCTTCCGACTCGCCGTCCGGAGAGGCCAGGAAATTGACCGACGTTTATTCCATGTGCATATCGGAAATCTTTAGGTAAAAGCATCTCTAATTTAACCGTTAGCCCGCCATTTTGTACGCTAGGACGTCATAAAACTCGCCATCTTGAAAATGGAGTCGTTCCTGCTTTGCACCTACGTGTCTTGTAAAGAATGCTAGCCTTTGTTTAAAATAATGTTCACTATTGCTACTGAAAGTCTTCCGTGAGCCTCTGAATTTCGTACCAGTTGCCTTCAGCCCTTCATTTCTCTGCAGTAGCATAAATTACCAAGCTGACGAGCCACAGGCACCCCGAATGACTTGCTAAAGTCGTTGTTGTAATTTGTTTTTAGTTATTGTTGTCAATTTCAGAAAGCTCCAATGTGTTGTTGACTTCTAGTTACAGGGCTCGCGCGTTTCTTTCAAAACAAAGTGATTCCCTAACTCAAATTAACTAGATTGCCACTCAGATAAATTTGTTAATAACTACCTGTCTTTCGCTATGAGGCCGACAGCAGCTTGCGGTTGTTACAAAGCTATTTTGGACTCTGTTGACTTGAATTAACCAAAACTGAGTAAGAACCGATGAATAAAGGGCAAACAGCGGCAAAAAGCCACGCCGAATGTCAGGAGTTCTGAAAAAGTGCCTTGTTGTTTTGCGGCCCCTTGCGATTTCTCGTCGTTCGCTCTTAACTGACATCTAGCGCTAATTCGACACCGTGGAAGCCAAAGATCGGCTTTTAGTGTAGTTTGTGCATGTTGTAATGTTGTAGTTACATTGTGCCCCGTTCCGTGTTGCGCCCGCTGATGTCATCGCATTGTATCGGTGTCAAAATGGCTTCCAAACCAAACGTTGCGTTACTGTATATTTGATTTATTGTGTTGTTTGTTCGTACATGTTTCGAGACAACAGAGCGACCAAATAGTGTTCAGTTCGTGGTCCGAGTTGCAGGCTGCTGTTAGGAGGAGTTAGGTGATACCACTACTTTCGGTGATACCTATGCCCAT
Organism: Diaperis boleti; assembly: GCA_963583935.1. NCBI lineage: Eukaryota > Metazoa > Arthropoda > Insecta > Coleoptera > Tenebrionidae > Diaperis > Diaperis boleti. The sequence goes on from OY757242.1 coordinate 16,447,974, forward strand.
TGTCTCTTGGGTGCATAGGGGCCCAGAAAAAGGGAGTTGCCACTAATTCCTTGAACCTACGAAGTCAAAGTTGCAGCACTGTTTTCGAGTTCCTGACTAATTGCTTACTTCACTAATCTTTAAAATACTAAATAACTAAAAGAATAGTCCCTGTGCCGTTAACTTGGACTTGGTTTGGACAAGCCTCCAGAAAGATCAACATAACTATGTCTAGGAAAATTCCGTAATAAACTCATTTCTCTTGCTGCGTTGGGTGTACAAGTTTGTTCCCATGATAGTAAACTCTCTACCATCTGGCCCCACTGACAGACAATTGTCTGGGTCACTTCGTTTTAGTCTTTCCAATGGATCTACCTGTGGTCCACCACTCTCCGTCTTACATGCACCCCACTTAGATAACTCCACACGTTTCAATATTCTTGGGTTTCCCTCTCAGATGTTTCATTGTATCAGTAAGTTGTAAATTCCTGTAAACTACGAAAGCTCAAGGGTGGAATGTATTTAGCTGATCTAACCTCACTCATCATGTCCCGCAGGATTGTTTAATTGTATTACTGTTTATTATTTGCCGCCAATTGTTACTCTGTTGAAGTCATGTAAAATTGTCCGTTGTTATTTATTATTTGGAATCATTATTGTTAACATTATGAAATCGCAAGTGTACCAACTTAATTCGAAGACACCAGAAATTGTTAACCACAGTACGCAATCACTAAACTCAAGACACTTCAAGTTGTTCAAACTGAATAAACATTTAAAACCATAATTTTTGTGTTATTAATTTACGCTCCACTCCTGATTAGCTCTCGCCATGTATCCAAAGAATTTGGGGTTTGTTTTGTTGGGTAAGTTTGAATGCCCCGCCATTGCTTGTCTTGTAAAAAAAAAAAATCACACAACGTAGGGTTCTGCCTTTTCTTTCATTGTCTGACGATCACTGGCCAACCTTTTCAATTTCGCGGTTTGTTTCAAATTCTCAAATTTGACGTTTGGTGACGTCTTTGACATTTAATTTCATGTTCAAATTCAAAATGTGGCGGTAATGTAAAGAGGGGTTATCACAATATCAATTATTATTTAAAGTGGAAAGTTTAATTTGTGGATTGGATTGCAGACCAACTGCTTCTGACGTTAATGAAGTTACGGCACAAATTCACCCATGTAGACTTAGCATTCCGATTTCAAATTTCAGTTGCTACAGTAACCAACATTGTTGTGACATATATTCATGTGCTACATGGAATTCTTAAAAAAAAAATGGCAACAATGCCAACACGAAACAAAAATAGGTCGTGTCTGCCAAATTCCTGCAGTAAATTTACAAATTGCAGAGTGATTCTAGACTGCACCGAGATTTTTTCTGAGGTACCAAGCCAATTGATGCAGTTGCAAAGGTATGTAAATTTACAAACAAAAATCTTTAAATACATTATTTTTTTAGAGAGACATACAGTGCATATAAGCACCGCAATTACCTGGAAGGGCTTAACTAGCATTGCCCCAAATGGGGTTACAACGTTTGTGCGCAGTCTCTACCCAGGATCTTGCTCAGACAAGGTAATAGTGCAAAGCAGTGAGGTGCTAGAACAATTGGTACCTGGAGATTTAGTATTAGCTGATAACGGTTTTCTTATTAGGGACATTTTACCAGGTGGAATTAGCCTAAACATACCTTTTCTTTTGTCAACCCCACAGTCTAACCCAGAACAAGTGCATCGCACAGAATGTATTGCTCGTGCACGAATTCATGTGGAACGTGCAATACAACGTGTAAAGTGCTATAAAATATTGGATTTAATCCCACATTCGTTATTTTCATATGGGTCTGTAATTTTTAAAACCATTTGTGCTCTCACAAATTTACAATACCCGTTAATTAAGGAAGTCAAGGATTTTTATTCTGACGAAGTCCACTAATTGGGTTATTATTACAAATAGGATAGCCTTATTATTACAAAACTAACTAATCGTTAGATGTGTGAGAAAACCGTGGTGCTAACTGTAACATTCACAAAAGAAGAGTGAGGTTAGGTGAAACTGTTTGCTTTCCCCCAAAATAACTGACCTACCTCACAGTGAAGGATTTTCTAAATGCTAACTATATTATGCTAACACTATAATATATGGGCGCCAAAATGGCGGATTTGGTGATTTTTGGGGAATCTAGTAACCTTAAGTTGTTAGAATGGTTAGAAAAGTGACACAAAGGAGTTAGAACTCGAAGGTGGCTTTGGCTTATTTGTTTGTGGTATACTACTAGATACATTAAATATGCAGATGCCGCAAGCGTTACAGTGAAAACTATAATATCTGACATGGGTCCTTTGAATAGAAGTTTCTGGAGATTACTTCACATCACCGCCAACAGACATGAGAAGAATTTTTGTCCACAACCTTTGAACAAGCAAAAGAGATTGTGCATAATGCCAGATCCTGTTCATGTCTTTAAAAATCTTGCTATATCACTGATTCAACATAAAATATTTGAAATCAGTTTAGAGATTCAACAAAAATATAAGCGTTACAGCCATAAAACAATTATTTGATTTGGACTTGGAAGTGGATGAGTTTAATCCTTACCATTTTGCCAAAATGGATGTCAGTACAGAACAACATGCTCTTTTACATCATGACATAGGTGCTGGCATTCAGTATTTTATTGCAAAAGGAAAAATCACTGAAACCCATGCAACCACTGCATGGTTTTGTAAGGCAGCATATAAGTGGTTCAAAATAATAACCTGGCGAGATACTTGCCTGGTCACATACATGAGGACATACATGAAGAAACTATGAACTTTAATGAAGGATTTTATGATGATTATATATGGCATTAAAATTTGAGGCAAATCTGCATGGAAACCTGTCCAATCTGGAATTACACTCGCTACAAAAACTGCGCTGGATATTCAGAAAGAATACTTGAATAAATATGGTTTCAAATATGTAATATGTAACCTGTACCTGGTCCTCATGAATTTAAGGTGTTATTGAGATTGGTCACTCAATACAAGTGGCAGATAATACGTGGAAATTATGATACAGACACAAGAACACATTTAATTACATACTGTAAAAATTCAAAACGTGATATTGCAGAGAAACACACTGAAAATGTGTGAAAAAATTTGAAACAATAGACACTTTGAAGAGTCTGATGCACTAATGCTCAACGGATGAAAAAGTTGAACCATTTCTATTAACCTGTTTTAAAGAATTTAATGAAAACAAATTGGTTTATCCAAACATGGAAGTAGTGTTTTCATACTTTTTAAATGCAGAAAAGTATTTTAGGGAAATTAGACTGGTTTTGTTAGAAAATCAGTGCAATTTCGAGCAAGCCGCCGAGACATTTATGCCACGAAAATAACGTGAAGGTCCTTGTTCGAACTTTTTTTTGGAACCAGATTTTTTTTTCGCTTTAAATGAATACATATAATAAAAATAGCGTAGGACCTCTTTTAGTTAATGGCCCGCATGTTGCAGTCTGCAGGATCAAAAGTAGTAACAAAAGCTAAGTATCCACAGGAGCTACGAAAATTTGCCATTTCACTTCATTTTTATTTCGCAAGAGCGTATAACTATGTAAGGAACACCTTCAATCCAGCCCTGCCCCATCCTAGTGTGATCAGAAAGTGGAGTGCTACTATAACATGTGAACCAGGCTTCTGTTGTCGCTGAAAATTAAAGTGGAAGAGGCAAGAACAGACAACAAGAATATAATTTGTTCTCTTATGTTTGATGAGATGTCAATTAAGAAACAAATTGATTTTGATGGTAAACGATATTAGGGCTATCAAGATGTAGATCTACAAAATACTGAAATCACTCCTGCATCGGAAGCTTTAGTGGTTATGGTTGTGGCACTGAATGCATCTTGAAAAATCCCGATCGCATATTTTCCAATTAGTTCGCTCTCTGGGAAAGAAAAGGCTAACATAGTTAAGGAATCTCTATGACCTTTGCGTTGAAGTGACATCTGTGACATGTGACGGCCCCTTTGCACATCCCACAATGTTTGTTGAATTGGGATGTGCCTTAGGTAGCCTTACATTTTTATCATTAATACGAATTCAATATTTTTAGGTTGACCTTGCGGCACAGACATTAACTAAAACGTGTCGCAGAAGCTTTGGACTTTCTATGTGTTGACTTGAAACATCCAAAATTTCAGGGATCTAAAGCCAGTTGTGCATTTCTGAGACGATAAGCTACTTGATATCCACTCCAAGTACATAACGAGAAAGGAGACCTTTTCTGCATAATAATTATTGAGAAACACCCGCAGTAAAACACCAATTGTGGGTTTTGCCATAGCAATTCAGTCCGTAACTGGCATTTTTGATGATTTTGTTCTGACGGGATTGCTAAAATATTTTTTGACATACAAGATCAGTCAAGACCACGTAGAACTATTCTTTTATGCACTAAATAAAAATAAAATAAATAAAAATTGAGATGCAAACACTTAAACACTTAAACTTTTTGGTTTTTAGGACGCGAAATGGGTGGAATAACAATCCTTCTGCACTGCAGTTTATGCGAACATTCCGCAAACTCATTCTGCATGCAGACATTTCAAGTCATGGGGGTAACTGCAGGGTTTTAGATACCACAAGTGTATTAACTGTGTCAAGTTGTACAAAAAAAAAGACACAAGAAATGGATATCTTTTCTATGAGGAAGAACAACATCAATCCTGATGATTATTTGAAAGAGCAAGATTATAATATTCTTCCGCGAGAGGTTAGCCTCACCGAATTTGCGAATAATGTCGTCACCTATATCTCAGGACATGTTGAAGAGAAACGTTCACTGCACAAAGTACCTTGAGCTGTTAATTATAGAAACTGATGATCGAGAAACGGAGGACAATTTTTATTTATTTATAAAAAGGCGGAACTTGAGTAAATAAAAAATTATTTAAGCACATAATATGTATATTATACACTACATTTGGATAATTTCAGGGGGCTTGATGTATCCATCAAGAGCGGTCCTGAAAATATGCAAGGAAACTGAAATTCTCATAAAAAGAATTATGAATGCTAGTGATAATACTTTACCAAGACAAACCATTGTGAAAGATATCATATAACATATCTGTGTATCAAAAAGAAAACTATATGATCAACTTCATATTTTGTTTACTAAAAATTACCATTCATTGTTATTGTAAAGTTAGGCTACACAATTTAGCGAAAAGCTACACAAAAAAGATCCAAGGGCCAGCCATAAGGAAGAACCTTTCCGAATTAATTTTATTTAATCACCAATAAAGGTATTATTTGTTCATTTTTCATATAATATTTTATCATTTCGTTACCTACAATTGAGGACACCAACATTGGACATCACTTTTTGACATTCCTTCAAAAAATCATTGTAATTTTGATCAAAAGTAGGTAGGTATGGCAATATATATATATATATCACTAATAGCGCTAACCAACAAGCATTTTGAATTCTACTAATTAATACCTATCATCCCAAATTTTTTCAACTATTTCACATTGTTAGTTTACGAGATACACAGCCTACTAGATTCTTTTAAAATAGCAAAAGGGGTAAAAAATTTTAGGTCACAAAAAGGACTGACTCCTGATGAATTGGAGAAGGGGTTAGAACGAGTTGTCAGAGAAATAGCAGACGAAAAAGACGAAGGTGGAAGAGAAGCATACGATAGAGATACAAATATAGAAGAAGATGTGTTGTCAAAAGATTTATATAGCAGTGAATACGAACAATCAGCAGACGAACTGGACCAACCTGAATGTGTGGAAGAGCCATGTCAGGATCAAGACGATTATCGTTATAGTTTTTTATAGTTAGTTATAGTTAGTTTATAGTTAGTTATAGTTTTTTATTGGACGAGACAATGAAACTCTCCGGATAAGTAAACCTATGCCTTCCAGAAAAATAAAAGCAAAGAATATTATAAAAGTTTTACCAGATTCAAAGGCTTGTGCCAGAAATATTCAAAAAGAAGTTCATGAACTAAGTGGGGTTGTAGACAATTGTCTGTTCCTGTTTATGCACATTGCGTTGCAGTTTGAGAGTGTAGGGTGATTTAAATGGATTCTTCGCTTTATAATATTATTAATTGGGTTCATATTGATGATTTTGACATATTATTTCGTGATCTGTCATATTCACTACTCTGTCTTGATATTTATGTTACGTCCCTTATAAGGGACGCCGTCCTGTGTGACTTTTTCATATTATTATTATCAATTATAGGCTTACGTTGGCTCAGCTTATGGATTGTCTAGAAGACAATCAGGATGATGTTCAGACTGCAGATGTTGTGACGAAGTCACCCGAAATTCCAAAGAAAGGGGTGTCAGAAGTGATGCTCAGCGCTCTGAAGCGAAATTTTAAACAATCCGGCAGGCCGCTCTTCCACTGTTCGGCAAGGTCAAACACCCTACGCCCAAAACGACATCTTTAATCGATTCTTAAAAATACTTCTGGACCTCCGATCGGGATGAAATTTTCACCGTTACAACCGGAAAAATAGCGCGCAGCTTATGCAACTTTCCGGAAGTCGATACGACCACCCCAATCCGCCACCCTTGTCACCGCGGGCCACGCCCTTCGCACCGAGTTATTAAACTATCCAGGAAAAATGTTTCCGCTCCGATCGGGATGGGACCTACATCATTTTAATCAGCAAGGAAGCCCGCTCCGGACATCACCGCTCCGGAATCGCTAACTTGTCCGGAGTCGCTGACGTTCCGCCCGGAAGAGAATGCGGTGATAACGCGTCATCCCTACTATGTCGCGACAGGCCGCGCGCGTCTGTTAACGTCATCGTCTCCCCTCCAGCGTGTCCATAAAAGAAGCTCCGCTCAACCGCAGAAGTGCAACACATTCCGAGTGTTGACTCCGTCGAGTGGACATCGTTCCGCATCGTGTTCTTGTTCTTGTTCTCGTGACCTGTGCTGTTGATCGTGCGCCGCCCGATGAGCCAGCGACTGACGAGAAGCAAGAGCGTGGCATCACCCTCAAGTTCGACTAGTAACCATAACAACAAATCCGGTAAGTCAGCAATGACAAAATCCGCAAAAAATCGCTCCCCCTCACCGGATGACGTCTCCCAATCGTCGTCCGGCAACAGTCCTAGATCCCCGTCCCCCACAGCCCCCACGACCTACCGCTACACCATTAGAAACCTGCCTGACGGAATAAACACACAAAAGACTCTTTACACCGTACTGACGACATACATACTCCTCAACCACATTAAGACACTGGTAGTTAACTTTAACCGGACGGCCCTCCTGATCACTACTAAAGCAATCCCAAGCGACCTACAAAAAAGGCTTTCGGCAATGGCTAATGCGCCAAAACTGACAATCAGCTCACTAACACTTACACCAAAAACCCCCATAACCAAAACCGGCCCGCTTTTTTCATTTGTGATCAAAGACGTTGAATCTGACACCGACGAACGTGACATAATGCTTGCCTTTCAAAAACTTAACCTTCCCTTTGAAAGATGTTGGAGAATCAGATCCCGCAAGACTGGTAAATGGACCCCGCTTTTCCGTGTAACCACCACGGACACTAACACCCTCAACCAATTACTAACCCACGGGATCAACATTTTTGGCAAACACCATCAGTGTGAGCCATCAAAACCCCCAACCCCCACCCCGCTTCAATGTGCCAAGTGTTACCAGCTTGGCCACCCCCAAACTCACTGCCCCAACAAGATTGCATGTCCCAAATGCCCGGGCAATCACCCCCCAAACAAATGCACTTCCACCGAAATCACATGCCTCCTTTGCAAGGGCACCCACCTAGCATGGTCCAGGTCCTGTCCCAAAATTCAGGCAGCCCCCATAATTGACGAAACCCCAATCGCCCCTGTCCACATCATCAACCCCCCCGCGGAGTTCGCCGACCCCGAACCCTCCGAGGAAGAAAACGACGAAGAAGAACCAAAAATCACCACAAAACAGGCCATCGCTTTCACAACAAAAATCCTTTATGACCTGCTCCCTCTTCAACGCCCCCAAATCCACGAGGCCGTGGAAAGAACGGCTAAAAAACTTCTCAGGCTGCACACAAAAATCAGCCACATCGGGAACGGGATATTTTTCACTTTCGAGTGATTATACCCTGTCTCCCAGACCCCCCTGTCCCCATCCTAGCATCCCTTTCCAATGGCTTCTCAGGCAACACCTCCCCCGGCCCCCATCAGGAGCCCCCCCGCACCCGCTTCAGTAAACGCTTCAGTAGTAAACATCTCCACAGTTAACATCTCCGGCATGAAACGCAAAAAACTCGCTATTAATAACTTTCAAATTGTTGCACTAACAGAAACTTTCAGCCCTGCTTCCATTAAATTCAGAAACTTCTCTTGCTTTCACACACCCTCCCCAACCATGGCTGACCGCCGTGGAACAGCAATAATCGTAGCAACCCACATTCCCTGCAACCCCCACAAAGTACCCGTACACCTAAACCACCTTGAGCTAACAGCAGTAGACACCATAATCAATAACACTAGAATAACAATCTTCTCATACTACAACCCTCCGAACGCAAACATCTCTGTAGAACTCTTCCAGTATGCATGCACACTAAACCACTTCATCCTATTAGGCGATTTCAATGCTAGACATATAGACTTTGCGAGACATTAGAACCATCCCCAACGGCACCTCACTCTCAAAATTACTAACTGACCTTCCTATTTACCGCTTACTAAATCGCTCACCAACATTCATCGGACACTTAGGCGCCACAATAATCGACCACATAATCATTTCTGAATCTCTCACACCAATAATTCACTCACAAGCTTCAATAGGAACTACAGTAACTTGCAAACTTCTTTTACCAAAACCCCACAAAACCTTTGAACCCGTACAAATCTTCGACTATAAAAACGCAGACTGGACAAAATTCAAAACCACACTAGACGCACTCCTACAACCAATCAATCCAACCAACGACCCCAACCAAATTGAGCAACAAATTGCTCACGTAACTGACACAATAAACTCCGCGAAAATTTCGGCCATTAAAACAAAAACAATACCCAAAAATCGTAGACCTCTTCCAGCACGCATAATTAACCTCATCAAGGAAAAACGCAAAGTCTACCGTGAAATAATTAAACATAGGGACCCCTTTTTAAAAACCATTTTTAACCAATTAAGTGCCAAAATCAGACTAGAAATAAACAGATTCCGCGAAGACACTTGGGACAAAACATGCGAAAATCTCGATTACAGACAAGGGAAAAAATACTGGGACAAGTTTAAAATAATTACTGGTCAAAAATCCAAAACTAACCACCCACTCACAGTCGGACCCAACTACTACCACACATCCCAAGAAAAATCTAACTGCTTTGCCTCCCTACTAAATGAAATCCACCAAATACCCAACGACCCCAACTTCAACAAAACCTTTTACCAAAAGGTCACCCGCAACGTAAGCAAATTCCTAACTAAACCCATCGACGAACACCCCCAAAACCAGCTGTCGCGCGCTAGTAGTTTCAGATTAAGTTTTGTGTTTTTCCCCGGAACCCGGACCACACCTTCCCTACCCTTGTCACCTTTCGCCGCCACAACCGTTGGGAGAGCGTCCCGCCATTCACAGGCAAGAGGAAACGACAGGGACAGTGAAGATAGTGGTGTTGTAAATACGAAATATATTGTATATAGGGTGCTTAATAAATATTTTTACGTTGTCTTAAGTTATTTCTTCCCTCCATGCCAAACTAGACAGCTGACCCCTGGCGTACCGTACTCCATTGTAGCTACCCGTGGACAAGTGCGGAGCATACCACAATAAAAAACTGGCGCTCGAGGCATCCGACCGCGTTAAGCGTCACAATGTATATATCCTGCCTCCAGAAGATCGATATGAGACTGAAGTGAATAGCGATGGTTCTGACGATGAACACGTTGGCGATGTCCACCACTTACCACGTGAAATATTAGGTGAACCATGCGAATTTGTTCCGGTTTTAGAAGATGACGAAAAAGCTACAAAGAGCTACAACTACGTTGGAATGGAAAAGCAATAAAACTGCTCGAAAATCTTATCAAAAATCAAAATGTTCATAATCCTGAAGAGCTGCCTCATCACAATATGACTACCACTTGTACTTCAAGTGAAGCCAGTGCTCTAGATTATTTTCGCCTTTTTTTGACAATGATTTGATGACTTTGACATCAGAAGAAGGTAATAGATACGCACTTCAGAACTCAACGTATTTTGGGGCATACTCCTAGTGTCCGGATTTGGAAAATATACAAACAAAAGACTGTATTGGTCTAGTGAAGATGACGTACCAAAAATTATTCAGAACAGCATGAGGCTTAAAAGATTTGCAGAAAATCTAAAATTTATGCATTTTAACGATAATAGCAACATTGTAAAGGATGATAGGCTGTATAAATTGCGTCCGTTACTAGATAAACTCAACGAAAATTTCAAGAAACATGGAGGATTGGATGGAAATTCGTCTATTGATGAAAGCATGGTGCCATATTACGGCAAGCACTTTGCGCAACAATTTATAAAAGAAAAGCCTATACGCTTTGACTAAAAACTGGGCGTGTTCAACTAATGGGTACAGTAGTTTCTTTTGTTAATTCACCTGTATCAATACTTTCAAAATGGCTTAATACAATTCTTAGACAACATTTAGATTTTAATAACAAATTTGCAATAAAAAACTCAATAGATCTTTGCTCCAAAATTAGAAATTTCCAAATTCCATCAGACACTAGACTTGTTTCATTTGACGTAGTTAATTTATTCCCCAGCATCCCACCCAAATCTTGCTTATTAATTTTAAAAAACCTACTATTTAATTCTAATATGCCAACCATACATGCACTAAATTTACATTCACTTTGTGAGACTGTCCTAGATCAAAATTTCTTTCAATTTAATAATAATTTTTATTCACAAGACTCAGGCTTAGCAATGGGCTCTAATTTGTCACCTCTTTTAGCAGAAATATTCATGAATAACTTGGAAGATCAGTTTTTAACTTCTTCACCTTTTAAAGATCATTTTCTCTTTTGGTACAGATATGTAGATGACATAATTGTTTTATTCAAAGGATCTGATTCTGAACTTGATAACGCACTCAGCAACTTAAATTCTTTAAACCAATCCATTAAATTCACCGTTGAAATTGAAATCAATTCCCAAATCCCCTTTTTAGACTTGTTAATCACTAGAAATAATAATACTTTTAAATTTGACATTTATAGAAAACCTAGTATCACAGATTGCGTAATACCTTTTGACTCTTGTCACCCTGTTTCCCATAAATTTGCAGCTTTTCATTCCTTTTTCCACCGATTATTTTCTATACCACTATCAGATTCATGTTTTCAAACAGAACTTAATAACATTAAACAAATCGCTTCAAATAATGGATATTCTTTAAAAACTATAAATAAATTATACTATAGATACTGTAACAAATTCAAATACACACACTACTTGGTTAAAAATCCTTCAGAAACAATTTCCTTTTCAAATTCATTAACATATTTTGGCGTCGTCTCAGAGAAATGTTCTAAAATACTTAAGAAAAACGGTTTTAAAGTTTCATTTAAAACAGATAACAACTTATCCAGATTTTTTATTAAAAATAAAGATCCATTAGATTACAAATCATCATCAGGTGTATACAAATTAAGCTGCTCTACTTGTGAGTCATTCTACATAGGTCAGACAGGTCGCAAAATATCAGACCGTATTAAAGAACATTTCAGGCACATCTATAACAACACAGATCTTGATCCTCCACCATCAACACCTTCTTCTTTCGCCAATCATATATTAATAACGAAACATAGTTTTTCACCATCAAATTCCAAATTGATTCATAAATGCAATAAAGGCCGGAAATTAGATTTTCTCGAGACGTTGGAAATAAGGAAAGCCTTGAAACTGGAAAACAGATCTTGTCTAAATGAACAGAATAACTTCAATAATCCCATTATTAATTCACTATTTTAATTTTTCACTCAAACAAACTTACCAGATTCTCTTTGATCCATTTTTAATTTTTACATTTATAAAATGTTGTTTTTACGAAATCTTTTAAAAATCATGTAACCCTTTGAAAACGTCAAATTTAATTCAAAATTACGTCAATGTCATAATTTTTTATATTCTTTAAGGTAAGAACCCCTCTTGTAATTCATCAATTGTATCATTAATCTCTTGTTAAATTAGGGCTGATGATGGCAGAAGTGTTCTGCCGAAACATGTACCATTAGTAATCTTACAGTTATTAAAGTTTGTGGAGTTCGACATAGATATTTAAATTTTAATTTAAGAAAAATACTGTGCCATGGGAACAATACGAGAGAATCGACTCGAGCAGTGTCCCGTTCCTACAAAGAAGGATTGGAATAAGCCCAAATTGCGAAAGCTTACTGGCCTTCCGAAGATATGTTGCGCTATGTCTTTTGAGGTCGTATGATCCCCTCCACACGGATCACGTGAACATAGTGGCCGGTCGCCTGCGGTCTTAGGGCCAATTTCATAATCAGATCCTAAAGGAACTTTTTGTTAAATGCAGTTTTAAAGAAAAAGTCACTTTAACTTAGCTATACAGTCAGAGTGATTTCATAATGCGGTAACAAGATTATTCTTCAGTTGGCTTGTTTCTGTGTTGTGTTAAGAAGGCAGCACACTATCGCGGAACGGAACGGAATGGAACGGAACTTTTTAAACGCATACATTTAAATGAAAGTCCGCACACTACCGCGGATCGGAACAGCGCGGAATGGGTCGTATGGTGTATGCTTTTCAAAAATTCCGTTCCGTTCCATTCCGTTCCGTTCCGCGATAGTGTGCTGGCTGCTTTATCGTTCGTGATTACTGCCAAACAATGTCCAACATGGAAGAAAAAACGAAAAGGATGCGCTCAAGCAATTACACGAAGGAGGAAGAATTGTTACTTATTGAAGAAATCAATAAGTAAAAAAATATAATATAATGTAAAACTACCGAAAAAGTCACGACTACGCAAATGGTAATTCTGAGCTACGTTTATGCCCGGACATTGGCCCAAATAAAGGCAAAGTATGATAACCTCAAAACAAAAGCCAGAAAATCTGTGGCCGAAAATAAGAGCCTTTTTTAAAACTGGCGATGGGACATCTGAGGCCCCTGCAATTGACCCAGTCACAAATTCGGTGTTGGAGATAATCAACATGAAGACTGTCATAGAGTTTACAAACTCGTGGGACTGCGATTCAAACCCAATTGTCGCTGCAGACGGAAGTGATGAATTTCTACATCAAGTAGTAGTATAAAAATAATGTATTATAATTGCAGGAAGTAAATACAAATACTGAAATACCAGTATTGATGGTCATTCCTGAGCAGCTGGATATACAAGAACTGGAGACTCCTGGAAGTCCAATTATTATAGAAAATAAGCCATCCAGCAGTTGTGAAGATATTCCCCATCCAACACCAGCTCCACATAACACAGAGGTGAAAATATTTTTTAGGAAATAAGCCCAATGTAATAATAAAATTTCAGTCAAGGGTCGAATGGAGCAAATACATTATCCGTTATCATTGACGTCAATCCCTTCCTATAAATCCCCGATAGAGAAATAGGGGGGATCAGTCGACCAGCAGCAGTGCAACAGTGCAGACCTCCTACAACAAAACAGTAAGTACTTTAAAACTATTAATCTAACCTAAAACAGTGCCCCTCTTTGTCTACTACAAGTTAACCTGCCTTAAGTGTAAGGAATTCACAATTCAAGTGGAAAAAACCAACGCGGTATCGAGCGAAGAAATACAGCGTATCTGACGGGACACCTGTGTAACACCTGCCGCAGCTTCGATATCTTCACGAAACAAGCTACGAACGTACAATGGCACCCAATCGATCTAGGCATTTCACCACCTACATTCGCGCTGGCAGCGGAGGAGAGGTTGAGGCTTATCTCTCCCGACTACAGGAACACGCCGAGTACTATGTAGGCCAACCCGAAACAGGCAACCATGGGGGCGAACATGTCCAGCTAATGTTCGGCTTTACCAACGCCCGTTTCCTGACAGCCATACAAAAGCTCCTGGACGACGCAAACGTGCAAACAGTAGTGGACCCGGTTGCGTGCTATAAGTACGTAACCGACGAGAAAAAACGCCACCCAAACGGCAAACTCATCACCTGGGGTGAAATTCCCCAATTTAAAAAACGAATAACGGACAACATGATCGAACAGGCCCTACAACAACCCAGCTACGAGGACGCAATGCAGTACATCGAAAACGAAGACCGCCTCTATTACATAGGGCACCAAAAGCAACTCGGAATATACTTCAGTCAAAAATTCCCTACAAATGACGCAGCTCAACATTCGTTATCCAGCTTCACACATGCACCATTCACAGAAACACTAAAACACAAGGTCTGCGTATTCATCGGGAACACAGGAATAGGTAAAACCCAATTTGCACTGGCCCACTTTAAGAATCCACTACTGATACGAGATAAAGAAGACTGGAGCAGATGCAACCAGAATACGGACGGCATCATCCTAGACGATATCAACTTTGTTGACTGGAGTCCACTGACTTTCCTGAAAATCCTAAACCTAGACACACCGATAACACAAAGCGTGAAATATGGCCACATCCGCATTAAAAAAGGATGCCCCAGAATCATCTGTTGCAATTCAGAGGATTTGATATGGCCGCGAAACACCCATCCAGAAACCAAACAGGCAATCCTGCGTAGGATCGCAATCACAAACTTCTACAGCCCCCTTTTCAAGGAACCGGAAGTACGCTCCCAATCTCCGATCACGGACGAAGATATCCAAGCTTTGGTACGGGACCTCGAAGAAAGTCCAAACTTAGATGAGAGCGAGAGTGAGTATTTTCCCGAACCAGATTGGCCAATAGAACGGTTCGATTGGCCCAGAGAAGACTTAAATAACAGAACACCACCCCACAGGCAGTACTTCTGGCACGACGACATCGGCTACGCCCTCCGAGCCCCAACTCCAGAAGAAGCGGAAGCTTTCCTATGGACCAGCGACGAGTCGGGAATAGAACCATAACCACAGCTCCAAGTGACTTAGCATCCAATGTAGAGAATATAATGACATAAATAAACCATATAGCCACAACACAAACTACTTATTAGACCCGACACAGAGAGACCCCCCTAAATTATACGTTTGTGCGGTTGCTATCCCCACTACTCCATATCTTCATTACTCCTATACATATCACTTAATTCCTAAGAGATATATGTAGCAACCGCACACACCAATAGTTCCCCCCTGTCCCATGTGTGCGACCTTGATAAGGGAAGTGGAGGGGGTGACCTTTGACCTTGGGAGGTCAGGTTAGCGTCCATTTTCATGACCTTGACTCAGGTTAGCACCTTTTTGGTGACCTTGAAATTTTCGGGTTAGGTCAGGTAGATGCGAACTCCTAAACAGTTGAAAACACCAATGCACAAAAAATTGCGGCCCAATGTGCCGAACCCTGTTGTATCTGCTAAAGAGCAATATTACAGAAGAAAGTTGGACTTGGTGGATGCCGAAATGCACAAAAAGAAGAGGGAGAGTGAAAAATTTGAGGCAGATGCAAGAAGGAAAGAAAAATTGCATGCGAAGCAAATGCATTTGCTGGATTTGCAAATAAGTGCGATGGTACAAAAACTAAATAAATAATTTTTACAATGTGCAATTTTGGTAGAATAATTTATTGTAGTTTTATAAGCGTGCAAAATAGTTGTTAATTAACAAATGCCGAAACTATCGTCCTAATAGGTCCCCTGCGTTTTCTGGTGGTACATACACATCTTGCTCGTTAACATCTTGCATTAGCCATTCTTCAGGGATTTGTTCATTTTCTTCAATAGCCAAATTGTGGATAACAGCGGTTGCAACTATTACAGCAAAAACTGTGTCAAGCTTCAACCTCATACCCAACTGTAAAATGGGAAATAGTATAATTTATTACAAGGCCAGAAAATGTCATTTTGCAAGTGCGAGCACAGTTTGTGGAGGCGGGGCGTAGCCGAGTGCTTCGGGCCGTGTGATAAACGAAACTTTTTCGGCCGACAAGAGACTTTCATTGTTCACTTTTGTAGGGGGGCCTCATGCCTCATGGGGGCTCTCGTGTCACAAAAAGCCCCCTTGGGCCCCCATGTCGCAAGGGCCCCACAAGTCTAAAGGGGCCCTCATAACGCATGGGGGGCCTTGTGTCTCAAAGAGCCCCCTTGGGCCCCCTGTCTCTAGGGCTCCACATGTCGAAAGGGCCCCCCATGTCTTAAAGAGCCCCCTTGGGCCCCCCTATAACAGGGGGCTTTCTTAATGTAGTTGCCCTATACCAAGGGCCCCTCCCTGTAATTTTTCCGATGTTTTAATAGTAGTTATTCTGCTATTCGAGGCGCAGACAAATCCAACCAACATAAAAGCTTGCACTGGAAAATCCCTAGTTTCCATTTTCTAGCCTAGGCTGGCAAATATCGTTTTCAAGCCGATTTGGACGACTGGAAAATAACTAAATTGAGACAGAGGCCGAAAAACGTCTTTTCCATATACCATACTGGCGTTCTACCACATTTCGAGTTCGAATCAAGGCTTCATTATAAAAAATGTCTGCAGGTGTATGTGCTTGCTGCAGCTTAATCATTAGATAGGGTCGGATTGAATATCCACTATCTCCTACTAAAATATACTGGCCAAAATCCCCATTGTCAAAGCACTGTTTTAAGCTGCTGTTATTAAAAATTGTTTGATCATGAGCAGAGCCTGGCCATCGAGCTACAATATCCACAATTTTAAGATCACTGTCCGAGACTGTCTGCACATTAATACCAAAAAATTGTTTTCTTGTTCCAAAGATCTCTGCATCCTCACCTCCAGGAGAATTAATTTTTATTAAAGTGCAATCAATAGCTCCAATACCACGTGGAAAGCGAGCTATACGGTAAAATCTCTCTGCAGCTTCTTCCATTTCTTGATTATTCTGATACATTTTTATGTATTGTGGTCTCAATGAAGCTATGGCATGTGATACCTTCTTGATAATTCCGCAGGCAGAGGAGACTGAAACACCGGCAAAATTAGTAGTAGCTGATTTATAGGTTGAATACTTCCACCTCTGTAATAAACAAATATAGCACTTTTTTAACATAAAAAACATGCATTTTTACTTTACCGACCAGTTGGTAATATTATGATGTGTTCGATTTGCTGTAGCCTCCACAGTTGGTTTTGTTATACGAAACCTATCAAAGAAGTCAAGGTCGTCATATAATTGCAAGTAGTTTTTACGTTTTCGGTAAAAAAAAATTCTTCTCACAAATAGCACTTCTTCATCTTCTGATGATGATGATGAACTGGATGAGGTATTCAACAGATCCATTTTACTTTAAAATTATTATTGGTAATTTCTGTTATGTACGAAGTTGAGGTTATGATTCAGAACTGTCATCTGTGTTTAAAAGCTCTTTTAACTGGTTAAAGGTACTATGACGCATTTTAAAAATAATGCTTTTGATTATGAAATGAATTTTTTATTATACCTGCATCAGAATCGCCGTTTAAAGCACGCCTGAGCGTGCGAATACAGGCGATTAAAGCACGGCGAGCTTTAAAGGTTGTCAAGGAAATATAGATATCATTATAACTTCATCAAATTTGAAAACTTTTCATATTCCTTCAGGTATGGGTCTTTTGACTGCGATGGTAGTATTTTGGATTCCGCTTGTTCGGCCAATGCTTCTATATCGGGTGAAATCTCGTTTTAACTCATTTTTCCTCGATTTTTGCTGACACGACTAAATGCAATGACAGACGTGAACGCGAGAAAAACGTAATAACTAATGGCAATATTATTACGCCATTTCGATTTATCACGACAAAAAAGTTTTTAGTGCTTAATTTGTTTCCAGTATTGCTGGTATAATAAAAAAATAGCGTAAAGTATTCGTGGATAACTGGTCTTTAAAACACTTGCTCTATTTCTAGCACTCCCGGCTACGCCGTCGTGCTCGAAAACTCGCGCGTGTTTTAAAGACCTTGTTATCCACTCATACTTTAATATACTATTTTCACTTAAAGACACTTAAAATTTAAAGGTACTTTGGCCCTTACTCCTGCAGCAATGCAGCCTACTCAGTGCCAGCACTGCCAGTAACGAATGTGTGCAGGTTTTATGCAAATATAAAAGTATAAACGAATAATCTTTCCCACATCACATACACAAATTATATACTTATGTGTGAATCTTCAGTCTTCCCGCATTAAATACCTACTTTTATTTTAATGCAGGTTAATATTACATTTCGAAGAAAAATAACAATAATTTTTAATGCGTTTTTACATAATTTAGGTATGCCGTCTAGCTGTTGTGTGCTCCTCTGCGGTAGCAATTATAAAGACCACGAAAAATAACAATTTTTAAATTTCCTAAACAGCAAGAAAGAAACATTCAATGGGTGAATGCTATTCATCGTGAAAACTTTGAACCTACAGCTTCCACAGTAATTTGCGTCAAAGTTTTTCCAAGAACCAGATTAAAATTAACAGAAGACGCATATCTGACAATATTTGAAAACCAACCAAGCTATTTGAATATAGAGTTACCAACAGCCCGAAAAGATCCTGAATTTAGAAAATTGGAAACAGAAAAAAGGAAGGAAGAAAGTCCGCAGAAGGAGACTGAAAAGGACATTATAAGGTGCTTTGAAGACCTAAAAGTTCATTATGCAACAAATACAAATGACTTTGTAAATTTTAAGGTATGGCTTGAAAATGACAAAATTTGTTTTGTTAAGCGTGATTTCATTGCTGAAGTTCTTCAAATTGTTAGTTCTCTAGTGATTAAGCCAGATCTTTCTGTTACTGCATTTAAAATGAATCTTAATATTACCGAAAGTTCGCCGATTAGATCTACATATTTTAAATGGAAATAATACGTGTAATACTTGGACGTGTTTAAAAAAATACTTTCATTTCTTGAAATGAATCATGCTTTAGGTTTAGAAGAGAATACAATATTAGCAGAAGAAAATGTAAAAAAAAAGCTTGCAATTAAATAGAAAAATCGTGTTCTCTATTAATTTTCCAAAGACCAACTCCTGTTAATATTTGCTAAAAGGATAAGATATTCGGTAGATACATTATTCTGGTCTTCTTCTATTTATTTTGCATTTCCTGGCGGTTACAAAAAAAATCGCTGCACTAATATGTTGACATTACCTTCTCCAAGATACTTAAATAGTTTCAAAATGAAAATAGGGACTGACAATCCTGGAATCGATAAAAGTCATGAGTTATATCTTACTGAAAAGCTAAAGCATTTACCTCAAAGAGATAAATTTGTTACAGTAATGCTTGATACAGAGGTGGCAAATTACAAGGATATAATGCTGATTCTGAACGAAACCCGAAGCAGGAAATCGCTACTACTGTGCAAACTTTTATGTTGCAATCTATATTTTCTAAAAATAAAGACGTGGTAGGATTGTACCCGGCAAAAAATTTGAACGGCGAGCAATTTCATGAATTTGAACTTTGGTTGTTATCGAAATATTAACAAGAGCAGGATATGTAATTGTAGTTTTAGTATCCGATGACCATAAAACAAATCGCAATATGTTTAATTTGCTCAGTGGAGATAACATGACTTCTTTCATAATAAACCCCTATAATCCCAATTGTAAAATATTTCTTCTGTTTGATACGGTCCGTTTATTAAAATCTATAAAAAACAATTGGGTGAATCAGAAGGACAATTGTCAAACATTCATTTTTCCTCAATTTGAACAGGACCAAGTAGCTTCCTGCTCATCTTCAGGTGAAGAGCTAAAGCTATATGGGAAAATATCCGATTTAAGAAATTTGCATGCGTCGGAAGAGGGAAAACATATCAAATTAGCACCTGCCCTAAGTAAAAAAGTATGTCGGTATCGAAAAACAAAATGTTAGATTGTGTAGGAAACTTTTTGATGACAAAAATATCGCAGCTCTAAAAATTGTAGAACCAGTAACAGCAAAGGTTTTTAGAAATATTTTCTAAATGGTGGAAAATAGTCAGCGTGCAATCAAAATTCAAGGGGGTGAATTTAAGAAATCCATTTCTTACTTGCTGTTAAGACACGTGTGTAATACATAGGTTTATCCAACACCCCCTTCTGTAACAGTTCTTGAACATTCATCAAAACCCAAAAAAATTTGACGCATTTATAATTGCCCGCGATAGTTCGCATCTTAGGCAATAAAATAAGCTCGGCTAAGAAAAACTGCTTCTCAACCTTGGTGTATAATTACTATACTCGAACCTTTTTTCCAAAACCTTCATGATGACGAACTTCTACATGGCTACTTCCAACAGGATAATGCAACAGCTCAAAAACTGATTTTAATTCTTATTTAAAAAACAGCAACATAAATAGAAGAATACCTAAAAAGAATTACTTTAATTCTAGCTAAAAAAAAAAAAAAAAACGGAAAACAAACGACGAAGACACAGCTAGTGATTTTAAGTGCACATAATTGTAGGTAGAAGAACAATTCGTATTTTTGTTTAAAGGTGGTTCATTAGAGGCACAGAGCTCAGATGAACACGAACTTATTCAATGGCTAAAAAATTATTCAGAACCTTTTCCAAGTATTAGCAAAATGGAAATCCACATTTGATATTCGAATGTCAATCAATCAATCGATTCACAATAATTATCTTAAAGAGTTTGGTGGATTGCTCCTCGGCTACCTTTTGGTATAATAAGATTAATGTTTTTGATTTTATTGCATTTTTATTATTTCAGTTTGAATCGGGTTTGAGACTATCTATAATGATAAGAAGAATTCCTTCATTATAAATTGGTCCGTTCTACATAAAAAAAAACGTTTCAACTAAAAAAGACAATTATTTAAAAGAGTGAAAAATTTTGCACAAACTCGAGTTTGATTTGTTTTTGAAGAAGCATGACAAGTTGTACTGCCGAGTTCTGGGATCTTGCTTAACCGGGCTTCTTGTTATTGGTGTAACAGATATCATATGGCATAGTCTAACTTCCTGATCCAATTTGTTCGTGGTTGTATAGAAATTCTCCCGACTTAGGAGAATGTCGGACAGTCTTGAAGACATGCACTTATAGGTACTACCATTGTGAATGCATGGAATCACAAACTGATTTACATTAAAATCTTTGCGTTTAAACCTGATGGTAAACAAAGAGTTAAAATGTGTTAAGCATGAAAGTAATGTGTTCTTAAGGTGGACTTTCGTTGCGACGTCCAGCACTGCTACATTGCATTTAATGGAACTGATTGTCTCGACTGCTCAAAATTATGTCGAGACGCGAACACCGACCGTCAGTGTCGACAGAGACGTGTAGATAATTGCATGCAAAATTTGTACTAATCCGTAAAAAATTTCGCATATTGATGACGTGTTATTAGTAGACCAAGTGCGTGAATTCCCTTGTATTTTTGATCACGAAAGTAAAGACTTTAAGGAGGATCACCAGATTTGGGAAAACGTGTGGAATCAGATTGGTGTAGTGTTATCGAAGAAATGTAAGTACTTATATGTAAATACATCATTTGAATCGGATTCACAGTTTATTTTTAAAAACAAATGCCTGAAATTTAAATGAATTTACTCCAACCTTTTTACGCTACAATATTGGCATACAATAACTAACTGGACACTCTAAAACCACGATCATTCTGCCAATGGAGTGCCCCTTCATCATTAAAAAAATTTCCCTTACTTCCAAACCATCCGCGCTTCCAAATCCACCTCTTCCTGCTAATGGAGTGACATTGGTCGGCATCTGTACATCTGAATCATATTCCTAAAATACTCGATAATCTTTCTCCAAAAACAGATTGTGCAAACAACAAGTTACCATTATCAAATTATCACACGATTCTGGATTTATTGCTATTGGTGTGTAGTAGATGCGAAAAACTTGGCATAAAAGACCAAATGCGTTTTCAGTGCATAATCGATAGTTGTAAATGGTTTTCCTTTTATCCGATTTAGCAGATAACTTGCTGTATGGTTTTATTAAAAACTTTTTATTCGAATTGGAAAGTATTTCCTCTTTTGGGAATAACTTTCCGGACTATACTTGTTTGCCCATTTCAGAAGTTGAAAAAATGGTACTTGATAGTGAAATCAAAAGCAGAGTACAGTGTTAGTGTGTCTATCGTGGAATCTTTCACTTGTAGGCACACTGAAGAAAAATAAACTATACATTCCTCCCCAAATGTTGGCTAACAAGGCAAGAGAAGAATCATCTTCATTATTTAGGTTTAGCGATGATAAAATGACCATGGTATCGTACGTCCCCAAGCGCAACAAAGCCGTCGCTTTATTGTTTATTTGCATTATGACACAACTGTTAGTGGTTCAAAAAACAAACCTGAAATAATTCATTATTACAATTCAGGAAAAAGGGGAGTAGATAATATGGACAAAATGCTGTCACATTATTTTGTGAAGAGAAAAACTAATAGATGGCCTGTTGCCATGTTTGCCAATATAAATAGTAGCAGCTTTAGCAGCTTGTATAGATCATACAAAGTGAAGTTCGAAGAGCAAGGGCGTACTCATATAGAACCAACCGGAGCTAAATTTAGTTGGCGTGAAACGGTGAAATTCGAACATTAACAATTTGCGAATTAGGCTATCAAATGCTGAGAAAATAAAACGGAATTCTACTTTTAACAATTTTTTGCAACATGTGAACCAATCTTTGCATCCAAGAACTCGTCGATTTACGTTAAAGGAAAAAATTTTATCATTGACTTTGATGAAAGGAAGCCTTAAAAGATAACGTTTATTATCGAAGATTTTCTGTCTGCCCTCACTTAGGACTTTCAAAAATCTTCCGCTACGACCTGTTTGAAGGCCTGTCCAAATCCGTGGACAAGATGTGTGCCGTTATTTTTGACGAAATTTCAGTTACACCAAATTTGTCATATAATAGAGATGTAGACACGATTGATGGGCTTGAAGATTTGGGTATTAAAAAAAGCGCCAAGCGAACCATGCAAACGTGTTTCTTCTAAAAGGAGTTCGTCGCCAATGGAAGCAGCCAATTTCATTTACATTTAGCAAAGGGTTTGTTGAAGCTATCAAGCATTGCCAAAAAGTAGGTCTGCAAGTAATTGCTAGCGTCTGCGACAAAGGAAGTGCAAATTGTGCAGCCATAAAGGCTTTGTTAGACGAAATAAATGCCACCTTCAGACGCCACAATGTCGAAAACCCACATTTTGGCTACATTGTGAAAAACCATGAAATAATGCCCTTATCAGAAACAATTTACTAAAATATGTTTCGAATTTCAGCAGGATGGTGTGGAAAAAAAATGTACACTGGACGCATATTGAAAAATTTTACCTTCTGGATATATCCGGCCAAAATGTACAAAATGGCACAAATATTTAGTTATAATGTGGGATCTGTAATTAGACGAGCAGCACGATGGAGTAAGTAGTGATTGTAAACATTTGTAAATTATCTGCTTATATCATACAGTGCGAACGTAAAGTATGGAACCAATTCGATAAAAAATTTCAGGCAACTTTCAGCAAAATTTCCTCGAACAGGTCAACGTTGGTTTTTAAATTGTCACTTTTTTCAATAATTGTAATTTTTAGATAGTGTCTTGTTTTTGAGTTATGACGTCATCGACGTTTTTTTTTAATGGAAATCCATATTTTTTAATGGCGTTAGATACAGTATATCGTTCTGAACACGGGAATATAAGCATCTGTAACCTTAAAATCAATAGATCCCGAAATAATTGGTTCCAAACAAAAAAAAAGAAAATATTGAATTGAACCTGCATTTTTGTAGAAAATTTTGAATAGTAGGCGACGAACAAGTTCATGTTTTAAGTAAAATATCACGGAAGCGTTGGAAACAGAAGACGATCTTAACAGAATTATCCATTTTGTCATAACTACGAGTATTGTTGTTAATCTTTTTTAAACCTAAACTAATAACAATGGTCCCTCAATTGTGAGAAAAAGAAAGAATAGAAATTTTTAATTATAATTGGTTATGGTTATCTCCTTCTTTTCCATAGGCACCAACATCCACAAATAAAAATTTGCAATTTGCATCTACCATAGCGAGCAAAACTATCGAGAAATAATCCTTGTAGTTGAAAAATACCGAAGGCAAATGGCAATTATAGAGACTCGGTTGAGAGATGAGATAAGCAAATTGCAGGTCAATAAAAACACCGTGAGATTGTATAAAAACATTCAACAGTTTGAGTACATAAGGCAATCAGGTTCTGGACGTCCTAAAGCAACAACGGAAGCAGAAGCGTTGGTTAACTTTCTGAGGGAAAATCTGTTCAAAAAGGCGATTTCTGCCCAGGAAGAAACCTATTTTTCCAGGGTCAATAGAAACTGAACGTCGAAGAGTGAGAGCTACTGAGCTAAACAATCGCTGTGCCGCCAATAAGATTTTCTTGACTGAAGAGAATAAACACGCAAGAATTGAATTGAATGTACTAGACGAATCTATTACTCATTTTATTGTTAAAATCAATCCTTTTTAAGACTACTCTTCGTCATTTTTTTACGAAACCGGTATGTATAGAGATTGTAGTTATAAAAACGTGTTAACGAAATTTCGTTTTTAGGTTATCCGCTATGGCCTTGTCTCTTGCAAACTCTTTGGGAGGAAGTTTTATTAGAAGATGATTCGTCAGGCGAGGACGCTCTATCCGATCACAGTATTCATAATACCGATACGGAGCAATCAAGTTCGGATCATGATGAAAGCCCCGAAATTCTCCATACGGAAAGAAGAGTCAAAAATTGTCCTTTATATACTGGTAAAGACGGTACTCAATGTGTTGAGATCCACCGTCGGGGATATTCGGAGCGAGTGAAGCCACGACGAGCGAGACGGCTGCGCAGATAGACGATTCCAGTTCGGGGATTCCTACGCAATTAATAAGATAGATATTAATTACCGAGCATAAACTGTTGTAAACTTAATATTCAATACAGTTTTGTGAGTTCGTTAGTTTCCTTAATCTTTCTTTACATCAGAACTTGGATAGCAATCTACGTGCTGTGTGCTGTGGTGAAATATTGCACAATAGTGCAAAAATAAACAAACAAATAATGCAGCGACCTAGTGATGGTGGCCGACATCGTCAGCGTGAGTCCGAGTCCAACGAACGGGTGTTAGCCCTTCGACGCCGTGGTCGAAGTCGTCATCCGTGAAAGACACCATCGAGTTCCCAAGATGACATTCGCAGCAGATCGTCATCGCCTAGGAGCACGTGGAAAAACGTCATCCAGATACAGAAGGGCAGAATCGCATTACCATGAACGTCAACGATTTATCTGAGGCCATCGTTAAGGGTATGATAGCAAGTAAGTTTCGGAAGCAGACTGAAACTAGCCAGGTAAAACATCTGATAATCGACATGTTCTTGTGGAATCATACGATATTCGCTTGAAAAGAATTCAGTATGTTAGAGCCATAACAAAACTGAGGGAAGAAAACAGAACAATTATATACACAGGCAAATGACTGGATAGACGACAAGAACTTATATCTAAAGAAACCACTGAATAAAGGACGACTGATTTGTTCATGCTGGTTTTCGGTTCTCAAAATTAATTCAATTGCAAAGTGAAAACAAGGTACTCAAGAAGGAAATTATAACCTTAAGGGTGCGTAATTAATGTGGCGCCATCATCCAGCTTACGGCGAATTGCAGAAATGCATCTTGGGTAGTTAGGCTATCAAATTAAAGAGGTAGCCACTGTGGCGTCGAAATCATAATTATGGTCGAAATATCACAAATTTGTGTACGGGGGAGCATGGCGGTAGTGGGGGAACTTCGTGACTGCAAATACGAGAGACGAGAACCGAATTGGATGCTGTAAAATTGGACAGATTCTTCCGTCGACCGACATGAGGGACCAGGGGCCCCCTTGAATTTATTACTCAAGAACGGCTGGACCGTTTTTTATGATCTTTGATTTGTTGGATTTGTCTCCGCTCCGAATAGCAGAATAACTATTGAAACATTACGGGGAGCTTAGTACAGGGCAACGACAATAACGAAAGCCCCCTTGGTACAGGGCAACAATAACAAATAACGCCGGCCACCAAAATTTTTCGTACCGGGCTTTAAAAATGATGATCGATTTTTGAGAAGTAAACTCCAAAGTTTCACTTCGGTTGCGCGTGGACTCCACACAAAAATCTTTTGATGATATCTCGAGAACGGATTGACAAACTTTTTTCGGGGGCGAATAACTATTAAAACATCGGAAAAATTACGAAAAAAATTTTCTCATACATTTTCTATGGAAACCGTATATAACGCTATCTTTGATACATGACAAAAACAAAAACTAACATAGCGTTGTATGCTGGTTCCGGTAATGCCAGTAGATGACGTTGTGTGCATTATGCTTTGAAAACTGAATTTGATTCAGCTAATAAGTTAACACAACATTTATTGATTCTGAGGCGGTACAAAGTTCGCCGGGTCAGCTAGTTATTAAATAACACCTAATACATTTATACTTTATACATTTTTATTTTATTATAATTCGATAATAAATATTATCCAAGTGAATTACTACACCATCGTTTATTTGCGAGAAGAAGCGCGTTTAGCGCGAGTGGATTAATCCTTCGAGCGGAATAAACAGGTTTAATTTAGGTGTTTTATACATAATTTGATTCAATTTTGCTTAAATTGTTACACTGGAACATTCGACTCGAGACGCAGGCCGGCACTTTTCCCATAAAAAAATTTATATTCGCATATGCACGTGCAAGAACTTGAAAAAAATTATTATTTTAGCATATTAGTTCCTTCTTTATTAGTTGTTTGTGTGGCTGTATGCCGATCAGTCGAATATGGGAAAACGTAACATAACGCTTCAGAATCAATAACACAAGGGCCCATGGGGCGCCTTGAGGCCCCATATTCATGTTTTAATAGTTATTCTGCTATTCGGGCGGAGACAAATCCAACAAATCAAAGATCATAAAAGCCGTTCTTGAGTAATAAACCGAAGGGGGGTCCCTGGGCCCCCATGTCTATGTTTTAATAGTTATTCTGCTATTCGGGGCGGAGACAAATCCAACAAATCAAAGATCATAAGAATTGGATTTGTCTTTGGCATGTGGAGCTCTTGAGACAGGGGGGCCCAAGGGGGCTTTTTGAGACACGGGAGCCCCCATGAGGCATGAGGCCCTCCTACAAAAGTGAACAATGAAAATCTTTTGTAGGCCGAAAAAGTTTCGTAACTGCTTGCACTTGCACAAACTGTGCTCGCATTTGCAAAATGACAGTTTCTGGCCTTGTAATAAAATATACTATTTCCAATCGTCCAAATCGGCTTGAAAACGATATTTGCCTTCCTAGGCTAGAAAATGAAAACGAGGGATTTTTCAATGCACTTTTATGTTCGTTGGATTTGTCTCCGCCCCGAATAGCAGAATAACTACTATTAAAACATCGTAAAAATTACAGGGGGTGGGTCCCTTGCTATAGGGCAACGACAATAACAAAGCACCCTTAAACAGGGGGGCCCAAGGGGACCCTTTAAGACATGTTTTTTTTTCGACATGTGGAGCCCTTGAAACAGGGAGGCCCAAGGGGGTTCTTTGAGACACAAGGGCCCCCATGCGCTATAAGGGCCCCCTTAGACTTGCGGGAGCCCTTGCAACATGGGGGCCGGCCCAAGGGGGCTCTTTGAGACAAGTGGGTCCCCATGAGGCATGAGGCCCCCCTACAAAAGTCGGCCGAAAAAGTTACGTTTATCACACGGCCCGAAACTGTTTTGCAAGTGCTTGCACTTGTGAAGTCTTGGCTACGCCTCGCCTCCACAAACTGTGCTCGCACTTGCAAAATGACATTTTCTGGCCTTGTAATAAAATACACTATTTTATTTCCAACGGCCGGTTTCGAAATTTCCCCCTCTTTAAGAACCTGTTTTTTAATTTTTTTACCATTGATAGTTTTCGAGTTATTTGTAAAAAAACCTTTTTTGGGATTCTTTAATAATTGTTAACAATTTTTGCAATTGTGAATGTGCGGGTTTGAAACTTTTGCACCTTTTTCTAGAGATGATTACGAATCCAATGGGCTATCACACGTATCTTAAGTCGCAGTAGCAAGACGGTTTTTAATTTCTGAACCAGACTACAAGATAATTCGCAAATGTGAATTATAGTTGTTGACAACAGCCGTTGGCTTCTATGCCTTGGCTTGTTGTTGGGCGGCCTCTATCAGAGACTTGCCAAACTAAACCTCTACGCTCACCCCGATTTTTGCCCGATCTTGGCAACCACACAATCTCAATTATTTTTAGAGGAAATTGGCAAAACGTGAAATAAAAAGTGGCTAAAAACTACATAGATTGAAAGACAAAGGTATTATGCACTGCTCAAAAGTATTTTTTTTCCAGATTGATCAGCTAATACTATGTTTAAACTACTTTGAAATGTGTTTGACTTTACGCCTAAATAAGTGATGTTTATTAATTTTTTTCCTTATGCACGACGCTCTAATTTGAAGAACTGAGTAAATTGGGCTATTTGGTGAGCTTTATTTTAGGTTGTGTAAAAATCTCAACTCGATTGCTTTCTTGTAATTCGTGTTTTCCTCTAACAAAAACAGCATGTTTTCGTTGTAAGAATGGTTGCCTAAATCGATTTCATTCGCCCCCTTAACGCAGGAGAAAGAAACGTTGATGGAGCCAAGTGTCGAGAATTTTAAGGTTCATTGTGATAAAGCTACTTTTTATCCAAGACCACGTGTTCTGCTACTGAAGCATTGAACACCCTGAATAAATATGTTCAGGAGTTAACAAAAATTGGTTTTAGGGTGGAGGCAGTAATATCTGACATGGGCAGCAATTTTATAGAACTGTCCAAGTTACTCGGAGTGACCCCAACAAATACTAATCACTATTGGCGGCACCTCACATAATAAAAGCTGTCCGCAACATGTTACAGAACAATAGATTTTGTAGGGACCAATACACAACAGATTGGGAGTACATCCTCGCTTTTCAGAACCAGGATAAAGACAGGATTAATCGCCTAGCACCTAGGTTGACCCAACAACATTTAAATCCAACTGGATTTGAAAAGCAAAAGGTAAAAGACACTTTTTAGAGTGTGCTCAATTTTAAGTTGTATTTCTAGTATGTAATTAGATTTTGGCTGTTTTCTAAAATTCGACAGCGCCGTGGATATGATCCTAATCCATCAGCAGCACATTTCAGACTGGCCTTGCAAACAATTATGTCGACATGTTTACAAAAGAATAACAGCACATCAAACTGCGAAAATGATCCCGCGAAGAAGCTATGGCCGGAACTTACAGTAGCGATTGTAACACCACAAGACTTGGCCAGTACTTCCCAAGTGGCATCACCTGAAGAAAGAAATGGCAATGGCAGCTATGAAACTTGTTCGTTAACATATTTTGCTGGCTACTTAGCAAGATCTTGTTGAAAAAAATGCAATTGTTCCAGATGTGGAACAAATTTTATAAAAAATGACGATGTCTTGGTGAATAAAAATGAATTACACATTTTGCACCGGGATTATGGGACATAAGAAGATGTCATTAAATACCTGAAACGGCCAACGTGATTTTTGCAACTATGTTAAAAAGTGTTTAAAACTATACGTTAAATACACTGACCGGCAAAATTATCGCATCATCCGATAATCTCATGAAGCAACTTAATTTAAAATTAATAGAACGCTTATTACAGTAAATAAATTAATTAAAAACTAAACTGTGATGATCAATTTAAGCAAATACCCTAACAATGAACGGATGGGTAGGATAACTTTCCAAAGTAACATAAGAACAAAAATTTTGTGCTGTTAATTTTTAAGTTCGAAAATTTTTATTGGCTGCATTTCTACTCTCACACAAGTTTCAGTATTTAGTATTGCCCCCTCGAGCCTGAATAACTGCCTCCATTCAGCGTGGCATACTGAGAATCAGTCTTTGGATAACTTGTTGATCGATTTGTTCCCATTTTTCATTTAACGCTCCAATTAGCTCGTTTAGCGTTTCAGGACGATTTTGACGTATCTTAATTCTCCATGCAAGTTCACCCCAAAGATGTTCAATGGGATTGCAGTCTGGGCTTCGCGCTGGCCAAAGTAATTTTGGTATTTCAACCTCATGCTGGTAATCCGTCACGACCCTAGCGGTTTACGGACGAGCATTGTCCTGCATGAAAAGAAAATGGTTCCCTACATATGGTGCGAATGGTACCACATGAGGTTCTAAAATTTCGGTAATATACCGATGTGCATTTAGGGCACCACCAGCGACGAGTACGAGACCTGTCTTGGCCTCCATATTAATTTCTCCCCAGACCATATGGGATCCTCCACTAAAATTTTCCCGATTCACCATTGTACATTCTAAATAACGCTCGCCTGGTCTTCTCCACACTCTCAAACGACCATCAGGTGAATTTAGAGCAAAATGTGACTAATTCGTAAACAATACTTTTCCCCAATCCTCAGCTATCCAATGGACATGATCATGAGCAAATTGTAATCTAGCTCTTTGGTGTTCTGGGAGAAGCAGAGGCCCATCCGCTGGCCTTCTACTACTCATTTCACTTTCCCTGAGTCGCCTCGTTATTGTTCTCTCACTAAATTCAACAGTTCTGGTATTCCGAAGAGCATTTCGAAGCTGTGGAGCAGTTAGATGCCTATTCCGCAACGATCTTAGCATGACAAATCGGTCATCAACTTGTGATGTGGCCCTTTTACGGCCCTGGCCGGTTCTGCGTTTGTGTTCGCCAGTCTCCTGATACCTACTGGCAACTCTGGAAACCGTCGATTGATTTATCCCAAGAAATCTACCTACGTAGCGTTGGCTTCTGCCGTTACGCAGCAGAGCTATTGCCATTGGGGCCTGTTCTGATGTTAAATAACGACTTTCTCTATTGAAGTTTTTTTGCAAAAGGACTAAAAAGTTACTGTATTTAAAATAAAATTCATCAAAACTGAAAATCGACTGCTAACTTACATTGTTTGAGAAAAAAAAGGATGCAACTTTATTTTTTATTTTCTCAAAAATGTAACTAATTTCGACAATTTCACGTTTAATTGTGAACCTATTGGTTTTAAATAGGTCATAATTGCCTACCACCACCTACTTAGTTTCTTTTATACGCCTGCTATTCTCTCCCTTGAATTGTGGTAGCAGGTATAGTACCGATTAGTCGCAATTGTGTTACTTTTAAGTGATGCGATAATTTTGCCGGTCAGTGTATGTTAAAACTTCTTTACACAAGAATATCAAAATAAATATTTTGGCAGAAATTTGTGAAGATTGAAATGCAACGAAAACAAATTGTATATAATTAAATTACTTGTAAGAACCAAATTACATAAAAATTAATGCTGTTAGTTTTCGTAAAGTACAAATTGTAAAAAACCTCTAACTTTGTACCCATGTATTATATGCATATTTACCTAATAAATTAATGCATTACAGTGCATTAATGAAATGATTATTAATTTTGTAGAAACAGCAGAAGCTGAGATTCTAATTGGACGGCTTTATGCAGAAAAGGACCAACCCGCAACAAATATACAATGTAAAATGGAGTTATGATCACCATTGTAATAAGGAAGGACTATTTAATTTTTGCAGAATTGATCCATACCATACTGGCTTCTCCTATTGAAGAAAAGTCCAAACCAAACATGAACGTTTCAACACGAATTTGTAGAAATCGGCTTCATGTGGGTTGGTCCGTTTCTGCATAAAGCCGTCCAATTCAGCCGCTGGTTGCTTCGATTCGAGAGTAATATCACAGTATAGATATTCATACGACAGTATAATATCTATACTGTGGTAATATCCTGACCTTGTAATTCAATTCAACTTTTTATGTTTTTTAAGGAGCTCTATTAGTAATCTATTAGTAATTTCTTTCAGACATGAGCTGGCGCAACTGCGCCATCTATTGGTAAATAGTTATGTTTAGTTATAACCGTGATTACCAGATTAAAGTCCCTAGATTACTGGATCATGTGCAAGCTTCTTTGTATTATTTGGCAAGAACATGTGTACATAAATTTATGAAAATTATCAATTGCGAATGCATAAAAGAACTGGTGACCACTAGAGACTGTTTATCGATTCAGAAATTAAGCATGTTTACCAAGCTGAAGGAATTTAAAGAAAATGTGCTTGTATATCCCTCACTGACAACTGTATTTACGGCTGTGAATTAGATTTTAGAGTGAATGAAAATTCAAGCAATACTTTAAACATACAACATTTTGTTAATACATGTGCAACAAAATCTATTTTGAATGTACCTAACTGTCAAAACATAGTAGAAAGAGTTACTTTTTTTTTTTCGTAAAATGTAACTTCACTTTTCAATTAAAAAGCTGAAATAATTTTTTTTTTCGAATTGTTCCATAAAGTTTCTATTAAAAAATTTTAAATGCTTATGTCTTTTTGTTTTATTTTCAAGTTTTTCCTTTTCCAGTAAAATACTTTCTGATAGCCACAATACCTGATTATCTGAAATTTATGATTTTAAATTTCGCGGTTCTTGAATGGAGCCAAAATGGCTGCTATTCGCGTTACTTTAGTGATCTAGTGACTTTATACCAGATGGCTTTAAGGCGACGTCTGGTGTCCATGGTTAAAAAAGTGTTTCCAAATTTTATACAGGCTTCATACGTCTAGTAAAGTCCGTTTTTTTATTAAAAAACCACCAACGTCGCACTAATTCTGAAAAATCACATCGACAACACAGCTAGTGTGTTTTTTCTAGTGACAAATGAAACGAGGTTATGTTCGTGATTTGTGACATTTTCCAACATAATACGGTACGGTAGTATTAAGATTTGTATCGTTTTGTTTATTAACATATGATTCATATTTGGTTGTAACACATGCTTGCAGTTAGTTTCCGTGAGAGCTATCGCCAACATGAAGATCCCAAATTGTACTTACCATTTGTTATTTAAAAGCAGCAGATCCTAAAACGACCTAATAATTCAAAAGAGCCAAAGATGAAGAGTAAAGATCAAGGGGCAAAACTACATAGAAAGATATCATGTTTGACAAATTGGAACAAAGTATGTAAAACAAACAGAATATAACATATTAACATAAAAGGTAATTGCAAATTAATAATCACTGGTCAACAAAAATCCATTTTTTGTGTGTAACATGGAAACTTTTACCTGAAAACGTTAGAAAGAAGACTTGGTTAGATAGAATTGATATTATAATAACTTAGATACAAATAGTTTTAGTGTAATATGATGAATGTTTTGTATGTTCTGACAAAATCATTGAAATTCTGAAAGGCATTGATCGAGTTCTTTTTGCCCATCCAGTAAGGAACCTCACCCATGTCATACAACAGATATGAGGGACCCACATTTTGTATATCTGGCATACAGTTGATCTCGAAATCTAAAATATACCTATTGATTGTGACTTGTACTTGAGCTTCTAAAAATTACCTCAAAAACACGCGGGTTCTTTCTCCAAATCAAGTCTTTGATAAAAACGGGGAAAGTTCTTCAAATTCTGCGACACAGTTGACTAAAGAACTTTTTAGTTTTGAATTTAACAGATTTCTTGTTTTTCAACTGACATGCGTGACAACAAACGCAGTCGCATTGACAACTATTCTCAAATACCAACAATCTCGCGTGAAATTCAAATTAGTTTTTTTTTTGTTTAACCAACATAAATCAACAGGTGGTGGTTTTTTAATAAAAAACCGGCTTATAGTTAGATTGTCACTGGTTTTGGGTCGGAAAAGCGAGAGAGTTGCAGATACAGAACCACGTCGTATAGCAGCTAATGGATGGAAAAATCGTTTTATTCACAATCATTATTGTAATGTCGATTCCCAACTTTTAGGGTCTTCTCACGGGCGGGAAATGACAGTTCATCACTTTCATCTCTTGGGGGGGAAGTAATCATGGTTGCCAACAGCCTATCGTCAACCCACAATACGTGATTTTTGTGACAATGGAGATCTAAGAAACTTCAATAAAATTACTAATTCATAATAGAATACGCCGTGATTCGAGCCGTGATTCATACCATACTCATTAAAGAAGCTCTATTTAGTGGTTAGTTTTCATCCTTGTTTGTTTTTTACTAATTAACTTTTTGTAGCCACAAAAAAACATAACCTCAACATTTTGGTTGAAGAAAAAGAATTACTGACAAGTAGATATTCCAGGGGGCTTTATTTAGCTATTATAACAAACTTATAAAACAAGCTCTGCTAGTGCTCCACAATGGTTTTAAGTACTGATAATACAAAATATTAACGTAACTCTGGTTTTTTATTAGGATCTAAGTTGAAATTTATGGTAACATGTGAATTTCCATAACTATCGACATTGAGAGAAATTCCGTCTTTTATTTGTTCATTAGAAATACTTAATGACTGAGTTGAAGTGCTTGGACCATAAGTATTGCTTGTAGATGGTGATAACATATCTGCAATTTTTGCTTGCCCATCTAAGGAATTGTCTACGTAAGCTTCGGCGACTGTAGTAGACTTCCACCCTCCTAATCTTTTTAATTGTAGAACATCACATCCACTATTGGCAAGTAATGTGGCTGCAGTTCTTCGGAAACAGTGTCCTGTGAATCTAGCAGGATCCTTCAATTTTAATTATGTCGCAATTCTTTTGGGAAATGAAGAAATTGTGTTGTGTCCAAACGTTGTTGTGTGATTTTTCCATTTCTTAATTGCATAAATAACCTGTCATTTTCAATGTTCTCGCGTAAATTCATATATTGCTTTAAAATTGAAGAATGTATCTATGTCATTCTTGGAAAAAATACTGGATCTTTGGGGTTTGTAGCCCACATTCTGTTTTTTCAAATAAGCCCCCAGTTTAACAAATTTGGAGATGTCAAGATTTTCTTTAATGTTCAGCGTTGTCCTTAGCCCGGCATCCGACAGGTGAACAAATGTTACGAGTTACGACACGTGGGGTGTGATAAACCCCAAATTCAATAAAGTCTAATTTGTTTATTTATAACTACTCTGATAAATTTATACCATTTTTTAGTTCGATATATATCCTTTATTTCCAAGCGAACATATAAAAGCCATTTTAAAGTATATAACTTTTGTAACAAAGAAATATTTGGGACACTGCATTTTTTCGCCTATTTAGGTAACCTTCTCGATTTTTATTTATAGGAAATGTACTGTTGAACAATTTGTGCAAAATACAGCGTCTTATTGAAAAATATCCAATAGTTTTACTAAAAAAAAAAAAGAAAAAGATGAGTAATTATGCCAATAATTGGCATAATTACTCATCTTTGAAGTTGGCACAGTAAATGTAGTAGAAAACAGCATACATACAATATAAAATACACAATATATTGTTCAGCTTCTTCTCAAACCCATTTGGTCTTTCTGTCTTTCTGGTCATTCTGACCATCTCTCTTGTCGATTGTCACTTTTTTTTTAAATTATGAAAAAAACTTAAATTCTTCAAATTCAAATAAACTAGAATTTTGGTCATTTTAAATTTTTGTTTATCTGATTTTCGAAAATAAAAACAGTAAAACAAAGTAAATATAACAAAAAACAACTTACTACATAAAAATGAAAAAAAAAAGCAGACCCATAAAAAGTGTTACATAAAACGACAGGTGGGGTGAGACAAGCAGCTTCAAAGTCTTCTTTCACAAAAAATGTCAAAAAATTTACTCATGTTTCTTTAACATGTTAAGTAATCGTTGTTTTAAAGCTACAGAACCGCTTAAGTCAGGTAACGAAAAATTTTAATGTTTTTCAACAAAATTTCGAGCGCTGGGGTTTACCACACCCTACGTGTCGGATGCCGGGTTAACATTGAATAAGTTGCCCATAATGTTGTGGGCTTGTTTTTAGTGGCCAACTCGCTAAAGTAAGCCAGCACAACACTTTCAGAACTGTTTTGTACTCCTTTAGCGGAACACCAGTCTTTGTAGGCCCTGTATGCTTTTTCGTACCGACCTCTGCTTTTGTCTGGCAACAAGTTTTCGATGGCTTCACTAGCCGCTTTTTTCAATGCAGGTGGAGTACATTGCTGCATGTCACAATCTGAATCAGAATTATTGTTCGACATCGTCACTTGAAAAACTTTTATTAATTTAGTGCGTGTCAATGTCAAATTAATTTTAAAGCAATTTTTGTTTTCATAGGCTACTATGTGAACAGCAAACGTATCTGATTTTCATGAGAAAAGACAACAAAATCGAATCAGATAATTTGGTTTGCCAAAATCAAAAACGGGATGATTGTGAATAAAATAGTATACAATCCTCGGTGAAACATTTCATTTCTGTCTAGAGCATTAGCTTACGACAGAAATGAATTTTTCCACCTCGGATGTAATATAACGAGCGATCCATTGAATTTGTTATCGAGTCATCCACGAATCCGAAAACGTATGTCGTGCACTTATAAATGTCAAATAATGTGTCAATTGAAAGATAAAATGGTGGAAATTCTCAAACAGGATTTTATTGCCAACAATATGAAAAATTTTAAGGAAAATACATTTATTTCATTCAACTGTTACAATAAATGCTGAAAATGTTCTCCATTTTGGTCTAAGCAAAAATGAGGCCTTCGTCTAACACCTTGAATAACTTGTTAATTATGAAGAGGCGTTCGGTAAATGGATTGTTTTAAATAAGGCCACAAAAAAGTCCGCAGGTGCCAATTCGTCTTGATGAAGTTCGTTAATAAAAGTTTCCAAAATCACTTGTTGATGTGCAAGTACAGTTAGGTTACCTGAAAGAGAATTAAAATTTTTTTAGGTTTAAATAACGAGTAATGAATTATTTACCTTCCAAAAATATTGGTCATATTATACGTCGGCTATTTGCTGCCCAAACA
Organism: Diaperis boleti; assembly: GCA_963583935.1. Classification (NCBI taxonomy): domain Eukaryota; kingdom Metazoa; phylum Arthropoda; class Insecta; order Coleoptera; family Tenebrionidae; genus Diaperis; species Diaperis boleti. The sequence continues at coordinate 16,484,924 of OY757242.1, forward strand.
CCAATTTTTTGTGGATGTACTGAGGCCTCTACATAAACATGTGGCTTTTTACTGCTCCAAATTCTCATATTTTGTGCATTCATGTATCCACTTAGATGAAACCATGCTTCATCTGAAAAGAACGTTTTCTCCAACAAATCATCGTCAAACGTGTTCAAGAACCATTGAAAACATGCAGCCCTTAATGGAAAATTATCTTGATGCAGTTCTTGTGCACATGTTAATCGATATGAATATAAAACTAAATCTTTTTTAAATAATGCTTGACATTTGTCATATGATAAGTCCACTTGCTGTGCCAATTGCCGAGTGGATATTCTAGGGGCTTCTTCCATTACGTGGACAATCTCAACGTTTTCTGGTGTTCTTTTATCCTTTGGTCAACTACTTCCTGTTTTTTTTTTCTAAAGTGGATGTTTCTCGAAACTGGGTAACACAAGGCTTTAATGTATTGGAGCAATGAGCATAATCGACGATATTATCGGGAAACTGCTCACGAAGTTCTTTCCATACATCTTGTTCTTGCCCATTTCGAAAATACGACTCGACCATAAACGCTTCGTGTTCTAATGAAAATGCCATTTTTAGGTAGTGAACAAATGAAGTTCTTAAAACAATTGATTTTATAGACTGTTTCACTAGACAAAAATAACACAACAGGGATCAACAACGCAAGATACTGAAATGTGAGGTTAATGATATTTGATGGCAGTGTTTAAGGTTACACCGAACTGGGACTTCATCTAGCGAAAAATTGAAATTAAGAATAAAAAAATAGGTTGTGGAGGCTACATTTTTTTCGCATTTGCTTAAAAATTTATTTCCAAGATTTGTAGAAATCTCAAAATTATTTTTTAAACTACTTGAGTGACGTAACTTTAGATGCCACAATTAAGCATATCAATTGCGAAAGACACACGGATTCGAATTCATGGATGACTCGATAACAAATTCTATGGATCGCTCGATACTATTACACAGTACTGCTGCAATGAATGTTTAAACCCAGTATGCAAAGAAAAAAAACTGGTCTGACCTGCAGGGAGTGCTTAAATAGAGAAGAGGACACATAATTTTTTTTAGATTTGTTCATTTTTAGTTCATAATGTTTTTTTGTTGCCATTTTCAAATTTAAAGAACGTTTAAAAATATGATGTAGTTTTATTTTTATTTAAAATTTATCTAGTAAATACCTGAAAATGTTAGCATTAATAGTTATTAATATAAAAAAATCGCCGTCTAGTTTTGTTCTGTATGCTGATGTAAAAACCCACTACGGCAAGAGCGTGACAAACTTGGTGACAACCACAACTTTTGCACTACGGTGGTTAAGAGTTAAAATCGTTATCAACCCCATGTGCTCAATACAAGCAAATACAAGTTAATTGCAATATTTATGTACAAGCTAACACTTACCTTATCTGGATCAGGAGCGGCGTGGTAACCGGGGAGAATTTGCATGAAATCTTGATAAGTTGATACACACTCATCCACTTTCACAATAAAATCAAAATTCTAACCAACAAACATCTGATACACGGCGACCAAAATCAGAGAATGACTCAGAGTGAGAATGACAACAGAAGGCGCTACAGCGCCTTGGCAAGCGCGGACAGAATGCAAACTATAGACGTAAACAACGGATTTTTTAATATATTATGTAATGCTGCAAATCGACAATCGACAGGTCGACGTTGGTTTGTTATTTGCATCTCCGGTACAGATCCTGTGAAAAAAGAAATGATTTAAGAAATAATGTTCTCTCGTCGCTTAGGCAACCAACGATGCTGTGTAGCGTGAAATTCAGTCTACATTTATGATAGTCTCACCTCAGTGGCGTAACTACCATCCGATTCAGCTTATTCAATAGTTTAAGTCTGAGTTTTAGTTTCAACCTATCGAGCGCCAAGACAAATTTTTAAACTTAATTTTAAATTTGAATAAATAATAATTTAAATTTAAATAAAAAAAAATATTAAATTTAAATTGTCCCAAAACATGAACTTCTACTAATTGCCCAGCCGCAAAATTCTAAACAAATGCATAGAAAGACATCTTCCTTTTTGTAAGGTGCAAATTACAGTCCTTAAAGGGGGCCTCATTTAAAATGACATAATTATAAGGTCATTTTAATCAAGCAAATTATTAAGAACAGAATATCAAATGCACTTTTTTTTATTAAAATTTAAATATATTATTTAAGTCGAACTCTACAAACTTTAATAAACGCAAAACACTACACTCATTAGCCCTAAAAGAATATTTAAAATTCTTTAAGGGCTGATGATGGCAATAGTGTTCTGCCGAAAGATGTTCCAATTGTAATTTTGCGTTTATTAAAGTTTGTGGAGTTCGACTTAAATATATTTAAATTTTATGTAAGTTAAATTTACTCCACTTTGATTCAACGACATTCTTCTGGCTTTTTTCCTTGTTTAAGAAACTGTTTTCCATCGCATATTTTGTTAATGCATTCACCAGAGACCTAATAATGTATATGGAGCGGAGCGTAGATGCGTAGAGTGGGAGGGCTTGGTTCCAACATAATAGTTTAATCAGCTGACCGGAGTGTGAGCGTAACCTAACTAAGTTGATCGGTGGTTGTGTTGAGAAAACTCAAAATATTTTGGAGATAATAAATAGATCAAATAAATACACCTAGACAATTGCATAATATTATGAAAAGTGAAAAGCAAAAAAAAAATTACCTTTATTATTTCTATCAACAGAAGACTTCGTGTCAAAAAAAAATCATTAGAAGATATAATAGGTAAAAAAAGTTAAAATGTGTGTGTGCTTATGACTGACGGCAAATATTAAAGGATATTACTAAATCTTGCTTATTATTGAAAACATCACTTAAATATTTTTTCACGTTAGAGAATTATTGTTTTGTAAGTGATTTAAAAAGAAATTTGTGTTAACCAATTCAATGCACAAAGAAAGAAATTAATAACAAAAATACCAAAGGTTGTGGCAGATTATCCCATAATTAAGGCAAAATTTGAACCAACTGCTACCTATTCATTGGAAGTGGTGGTAATGCCAAATGCATAATGTGATTAATTCGTAGGGCTCTATGAACAGCAGCACTTCTATGCGGTCGTGCATTGTCATCTAAGAAAATGAAATTCCCTCCAACTTGCCATGCTAATGGCCGCACAATTCCGTTGATGATTTGTTGAACATATAGATCCTACCATTCAATTTCCTTTCAGATATGTATAGGGGCATACCGCGTCCCAAGGCGATTCCTCCCCCAAACCATCACACTGCCTCCTCGAAAGGAGTGAATTTCTTAAACAAACCTTATTCGATGTCTTGGAGTTTCTGAGCTCCACCAAACTCGTACTCGTCTGGAATCACTATCTAGTCCAAAACGTTACTCGTCGGTGAAGAGTACGTTGACCCATTCTCTATTCCCATTTAAGTGATCTTGAGCCCACTTTCGTCTTTCGCGCGCCGGTGTCTTTGAATAAGTGATACTCCTCTAAATGCGCTACGAAATGCTACCCCGAGTTCGTGGAATCGGTTTCGTACAGTTTGTACACAAATTCTAGCTCATGTAGCTTGAACAGCTTTACAACTTGAAACTGTCGACAAAGTTCGGACGAAGGGGCAGTGTTTTATCTTTAGGATCAGGACACATCTGAACACCGTGACTTCTAGTGGAAGAAGACTGACTTAGATTAGGTGTTGAGGGGTGTGAGGGAATTACATTTAGAGCACACCGCGGGCCGATTATGTCACCCCCTTGTGTTTCTCATTCCTCATCCGACATTGTCGAAAAAAGCGATGGTTGATTCCAGGCGAGATACACCTCAAATTGGCCCCGCTGGGCCATGTCTCTCCCAGTATGGACTTTCTTGTCGAGGCGAGAGCCGGACATTCCCGTAGGATATGTTCGACAGTCTCGTCCTCCTCTAAACACCCCCTGCACATTGGGTCGTTTACAACCCCCATCACGTGGAGGTGTTTATTTAGCCTGCACTGTTCGGTCCAGATGCCTACCAAGAGGCGGAGGCTGTCCCTTGACAAATGCAGACAGGACTTGGCTCTTTTAAAGCAAGGATTTTTGATAAAAATGAAAGCATATTCAGGACAGATACGGTCCGATCCCGCACCCAAGAGAGGTACTCTATGGAGTCCCTCGCTCAGGATGCGGGCGTGTCCGCATTCTGATTTCCCAGCTTTCCAAAGGTTACCATCCCGCAACCTGCTAGCGGAGGCAAGTGCCATGCCCTCCAAGAAGAGATCGATGGGAGGCAGGCACAGGATAGCCTACAGAGCTGCGGTCGGAGTGGTTCTCATGGCACCCGTCACTGTGACACATGCAATCCGTTGGATGCGTCCGAGACGTGTCATCGTTGTTTTTTGTATGCCTCTTTGCCACCAGACAATTGCCCCGTAGTTCAGCATGACGGCCGTGTAGAGCCAGAGGGTAATCCTGGGTGTTAAACCCCAGAACTTCTCACCGCTCTCCTACACTGCCACAGGGCGACGCTAGCTTTGTCTATTTTGCTTTCCAGGTACTTTTTCCAAGACAGCTTATGATCCAACATAACGCCCAGGTACTTCACATGCTGCGAAAGTTTCAGCTTGACGCTGTTAAAGGAGGGTAGCCTTAACTGTTCTTCTTCCTTCTATTCGTGAAGAGGACTAGCTCTGTCTTTTATGGATTCACAGCCAGAGCCTCCTTCTTACACTATTTTTGTATCAGGCAGAGTGTTGTATGCATAAGGTTGCATAGTAAATTTTCGTACTTACCAGTAAGCAGTATACCCAGGTCCGCTACACTAACCTGTAGAGAGTATAATTTGTGCAACCACCTCGTGTAGAGCGGACTCGAGTAGAGCGGTGGATTTCCCCGGAACATATGCATGTTGGTTAGTGTGTAATGGTTTGGCCTTTAGCACCCCATCCCTTATTTGGTAGTCGCATAGTCTCCAACGTTTTTAACTACAACGATGTGATATTTATGGGACGGAAAGATTTCGCGAGAGAATAATTGCCTCGCCCTGGTTTGGGGATAAAGACAACTCTCACCTCCCTCCACATTTCCGGTACGTATGTGAGTCAAATACATGCCCGAAAAAATATCATGCCCCGTGACCTGCAGGGTTTGAAAGTTCTTATAGCCCATTTTACGCTAGTGTGGTTTACGATCCGCGCAGCCTCAACCCAGTCCTCCAGGGAGAGGGTTTTCGGGCCAGCTTTGGATTCCCATCCGTTGTGACCACACAGCCCGGAAAATGTGTAGCCATCAGTACCTTGGCTGTTTTATCGGCAGAGTCCGTGTATGTTCCGTCCTCTTTCTTCAAGCTACCTACTTGCTGTCCCGGATATTTTGACAGGATTTTTATCAGCTGGGCAGCGGTGGTGGTACATTCGAGGTCCAACAGAATTTTCTCCATGATGACCTCTGCTTAGAATCAACCTCTTTTTTGGATTGCCGCTGGTATTCTTTAAATTCGTCCCAGTCGGCTGCAAAAGGTCCTTTTGGCCTTATTGAATAGGTTGTGGAGATAGGCTCTTCCCCTTTCCAGTTCCTTACACCACCATGTGGTATTGTGGCCCTGGCGGGTGCCCGATCTCAGCGGACAAGCTTGCTCATAACACATCATCAGAGACCTAGTGAGGTCAAGGGCTCACCCTGTCTGCCTTCTGAGGGGACGACATAGCCGACTGATCGAGGTGGGTTAGTCTCGACCACCCGTCTAGGGTAAAAGGGGGGCCAAAGTGGCGTATTGCCCTCCCAAAGCAACCCGCACTGGTCGCCTCGCACGGCACAAACACGTGGGTGACTGTTTATGCACCTGCTACACCAGTCACCATGTTGCATGGGGAAATTTTGATAGTGGTACTTCATCCACGCGGCCAGTCACTTAAGCCCAGCTCCCGTGCTCCTTGTCTGCAGACAGGCGGTTTACGGTATGCGTCACGAGCTGGGGGTCTACCATTGAATCGATCGAGTGAGTGTGATGGTATTGTTGGTTGTCTACATTACCGTACTTCGAACATTATTGTAAATAAATTATAACTTAGTCTAAAGGGCTTAAACCCAGGCCTAAACCGTAGATGGTCTAAATTTGAACGTCTTTCAAGTAACAACGGAGTTTCCCACACTCATTTCACCGTTATCATGCCGTAATAACACTCACAAAACTGACGTCATTTTATTTACATGTCTCATCGTAAACAAACACAAAAGCAAATTTCGCTTAAAAATCGATGACTTCTCTCGGATGCCAATTTGTGTGTGACTTGACATTTCTATTGACATTTGATATTTCGCGTGAGTATGTGTAAATACTCAAATAAAGTGTTGAGAGTGTTGTAAAACCCTAAACCTCTTATATTGAGTTAAAAAGGAATAAATATTTAATTTAGTGTTTATTCCCCGCCTTGAAGGAGTGAGGTTATGTCTGTTTATTGTTTATTAACCTCTCTTTCTTAACCAAGGCGGGGAATAAACCCTAAATTAATTATTTATTCCTTTTTTAACTCAATATTAGAGGTTTAGTTTATTACAACACTCTCAAGACTTTATTTGAATTTAGATATTGAATTTTTCAACTCACGCGAAATGTCTAATTTCACGAGAGTCATCGATGTGTTTGTTTACGATGAGAAATGTCAATAATACTTTTGTGAGTGTTATTACGGCTTGATAATCTTGCAAATAGTGTGGGAGACTCCGTTGTTACTTGAAAGACGTTCAAATTTAGACCATCTACGGTTTAGGCCCTTTAGACTAAGTTATAAGTTCCGATTTTTCTCTTGTCTTGAGGGCGGCCGTTCTCTATGAAGTTCTTAATTAGTTGTAGTTCTTCATTTTTCTGAGTAAGCTTAGTCAGTTCGTTTAGCCTCTTATCAGTGATGTAAATTTTGTTCACTACAGGGTTATTTCTGTACGTTGACGAGCCTGACCAGGTGAAAATGCAACCCAAAATTCTTTTTACTAAACCCACATTGTTTTTTGGTATTTCAAAATTAAATCAAGAATCCAAGTAGGTATATATTGAGTAGTTTGAAAGGTGTCATCACATTTTTCGTGCGTATTAAGTTATGACGGCCAAAGCCGACAACATTTAATAGCCCAGTGTTCGAGAGAGACAAAATATCGGAAAAGTTTTCCTCAATTTTTGAGGAAATGGCTAATCATATTACAATTTTGAATACGAGTGAGTTCAATAGAGAAGGGTAATCTGCAGGGAGCTAGTTTTTCATATTTTGGTTATCGGTAAAAGAAAAAAAAAACTGTAAGAAAAGCACTTTTTAAAATTAATTTGAATAAATTAAGGTATACATTTTGTAGAGCTCCAAAAATAAGTAACGTTTACTTTTTATAAATTAAAAACCGACAAGGGAAACCCTTCTAAAATATGATTATGTGATTTTTGAAGTAAAACTTCTTTACGGACACTTGAGTTGAGGAGTAAGCTGGTGAATGCGTGACGAGAGCGTTACGAGAAGTGTGATCGGGCGAAGCGAACGCAAATTTTTCATAGAAATGTTTTTTCCTTAACGGGATTCGAACCCACGTCTTATCCGTTGTGATTCCGCATTTCGAGCAATACACCTATTTGCGTGTGTCAGTTTTGTATGCAATTGCGCTACTTATCTTAATCGCTGCACATGATTGCCGACTTTTCGCTGACGACAAACTGAAAAATCTAATACTGCAGACGGTATTAATTCAGGATTCTCCATTTATAAACTTACATAAATTACTCGTAAGAGCACTTTCACAATGGCAAACTAAAGTTTTACTTCAGTCGTGTGGTCTAAAGCACACTCGTATTTTTTTTTTTAAAGCGTCACCAGATCATAACTGACATAATTTTGGTTGATTCATTTTTGTTTTGTTCGTTATGCTCCCGGGATGGAAATAACTCAATTGAATGTTTTCAATTGAAAAATAAAAATAAAACGAGAAATTTTCTTCCATGTCTGCAAGTGATGCCAAACACTTAATAATAATCTTCACCTTCGCAAGAACAACCAAGCACAGCACAACAATGCACAATTTTATTAATAATCAGTATAGTGCTTTTCACGATAATTCGTTAGTGCAGAAGTTCATGAAAACAAAAAAAAAAGTAGTCGTAGATTACGTTACATTTGTTTTCCATTTCCTAAAATTATTCTAGCACCATCTTGTGGTAAAATGGGTAAATTATTTTACCGCCTAGCCGTATTTTTTTATTTTGCCGGGCTAGCCTTGGAAATACATGCTTTCTCCTATCTAAAAAGCCGGTAAAATTGTATTTTCTCATAGTGTATGATAAAAAGGTATTATTATAATAAGTATATTAGGCAAATTTTCGTTTCGTTTCGGATTTCCGAGCACTTACAATAGAAATCTGAAAATTATTTTCTAAATTCTCGCTTTACCATTAAAAACAGCAAAAAATGCATTAGAGAACTTTTATTATAAAGCTTAAAATAAATGTTACAAAACAATTAATAATGATAATAACTGCGACCGCAGACCGACATCTTATTCTCGTCATTATATTTATGTATCTACTTATGTAGTGTGAAGTGAATTTTCACAGTACACAGTGGTGTCTAGATAATTCTCACATGTTGGGTGTGAACACATGCTAGAGAAGTGTAGCAACTTCAATCTAGTGAACTGCTCTAGACCAGCTCTAGACATTACTCTACACAAAAATTTACACTGACGTGTGAACAAGCAGTAGAGCGCTTTAGACACAAGTGTCGACATTCTAGTGTCTCGTGTGTACGTAGCATTTTTTGCTTTTGCTTTTTCCTCGGTGCGACTATCACGATGATCGTTTAAGGGAATTGAACGCGGCTTCATTTGACTATAATTTGTCTGCACAACAACATTCCTAAACGTCATACCAGCCCACTCTTTTATAGCCTAACTAGACATGGATACGAAGAAGACGCTAGATGGTCCAAAAAATTATTGTTTAGTTTTGAAATCACTTAATCAGTAACGCACCTAGCACTTCAATTTTTGGTTTAACATTTGGATAATGATCAATACTAAAGTAGAATATCCCTCAAAATAAAATAAAAATATCTTATTTGATAACAGGTTGACTCCGTAATGAGAAGACCAAAATCAACCAAAACTTGAAAAAAATCAGTTAAGAAATAAACTTTGTACGAAGCTGCTTTCGATTATAAAAACAAATCCTTAAATCATTGTTGAAATAACCGAATGGTTTCTTTGTTATTGCAAAATTCGTAGTACAATGCAAATTTCCTATCTCCGTCGTACATAATATAAGATGCAATAGCGTTATCTCTTACCGTTTGAACTGGAGACGTACAATCAGTCCGAGCGTTACTGAACAGAACGTCGCGTGTTCATGGTAAAAACTTCTTAGGTCCACAACTTTCGGCGCGAAGCAATACAGGGTGACACTCATCAGAATTGTGGCCTAGTGATTTATGGTCACTTGAGTTTCAGATGTTAGTGTCGAAACTGGTTTGTCCTTAAATTTTTATTAGTTTATTTTTTTATGCATATAGGCTTGACTTCTGATATTTTTTTTACTATGAAATAAACTTGAACTGTCCCATAATAATTTTAATTGCAATATCTATTAATATTTGGAGCAGGTCCGCCCCTGTCGATAGCGCATGTGGACCCTTTAGTCGGTCAGTCATTTCTGAATGGTCACTCCGCTGACTCATAGCAACAACTGCGCTGGTAGACTGCACTGCAGTCATATCTCTCCTCGCACTGTGTAGCAATTAATGGGTAGGAGTGAAAAAGCCAATGTGACATGTGAAATAGATTTCTTTAAAATTTGACGTGGGCAAAACTCTCTGTCTTATGAAGTCGCGACCAATATCCTTAACGATGATCGTTTAACGATGATCGTTTAACGATGATCGTACAACGATTAAGCGTTCAACGATAATAATCGTTCGTAACGATTTTGCTCGGAGCGACTGCGATTTTATTCTTCCCTATCTACGAGTTATCATTTCGCCGCCCATCGTTGTAGAAGAAAGTCGTTATGAGTTTGTCTAAAAGACGTAGATTACTTAAATACCTAGATTGAAGAGATGGAAGACGACAAAATACTTCTTCAAAACAACGCATTTTTGAGCTCAAAAATGAAGAGGGCCTGTTTAAAAATTTGATCAAAACCCATTTGCGTGAAGTTTGTTGAATTTTTCCGTCTTTCTGATACACAGTTTGCCTTCGTGCTAGAATTAAGGGCAAATCCTACAACACTTTAATATGATTTAAAATCAATAGATGGGGGGCCCAAAAGGCCAAAAGTTTTTCCACTTTTTAAACAAAGTTATAGAATTTTTTGAAGATCCGACGGCGGATTTGTGTTAAGAAGTACAAATTACAGGGAGCTAGTTTTCGCTTTTTCAATTTATAAAAAGAATTAACATTTTTTTCTTTTTCTTTTGATGATGGTTTGAGGAATTCGAAAATCTAAGGTATACGTTTATTAGAGCTGTTTCAATGAAAACCAACACTTTTTTTAGATCTAAAATCCGACGACAAACGGCGTCCGAAAACGTGTTTGAAAAAACGTCCTTGACGCATCGTAACAACAATGACATCCTTTGATAGGGATGGGATAAGGTGACATTATAAATCCAGTCGGCGATAGAGTTTTCACCAAAATCAGATCTTATTGTACATTCAAAATATAATAATTATTGCTTTTTTATATAATTATTGTTCTGCCCTTCAAAAAAGGAAAATCCACGATTTCAAACAGCGGCTGTATGAATAATGTTACAATTAAAATAAACAGATTTTGAACTGCTTTTATCATGTAGGATAACACAACATAAGTAAAATAAGTATAATATTCAGAAGACAGCAACTCTTACTATCAGACACGCTGTTGCGACAGTACCAGCAGGCAATGATTGAAAAAATTTATTTTTAAAACCAAATGATAAAATTTGCTTTTAAAAAAAAGAGAACCGACTTCAAAAAGTGAAAAATAATTGAATACATGTATTATTACATGTACTAGCCAATGATCTGTCTGAAGTCGGTGCCAAGCCAAATAGGTTACAAATTTGTAACATATTGTAATTATACAAAAATATCAACAACGTTATAACGCATACAAAATTCGATATCATTCGAGACGACCGTCAACGACGTCTGCCGTTTGGGATGTTTTGCTCAGCACGAGCCCCCCACCCACGCTCACGCATTCCGGTGCGTTCGCCGGGAGACCTTCGATGTGGCTGGAGCAGGCAGCCTATCTATCTACTACCTATTTGGCTTAGCACCGACTTCAGACAGATTATTCAATTATTTTTCACTTTTTGAAGTCGGTTCTCTTTTTTTTAAAAGCAAATTTTTTTACAATTTTAAGTGATAAGTTAGTGATACCTAGTAAAGACGCTTTTCCAAGGATGAGGTCCTCAATAACGTTGACGAAGAAATCGGTGAACATAATTATATAAATAATATGAAGAAAAAATTTGAGGATTTTTCTCGATTTCCATGAGATTCCCTGATCAGATCCTGGATTTTTTAACAATGTAACCACCTTTAGAGTATACCCTTTCAAATAAAAGGAGAATTTTGTACATCGGTCACCAATTGACGAAGAAATCGGTGAACATACATGATAAGTCCGTTAAAGAGGGAGCGAAAATTTGAGGATTTTTCTCGATTTCCATGAGATTCCCTGATCAGATCCTGGATTTTTTAACAATGTAACCACCTTTAGAGTATACCCTTTCAAATAAAAGAAGAATTTTGTAAATCGGTCCATAATTGACGAAGAAATCGGTGAACATACATAAAGTCGGTTAATTAAAGGGAGCGAAAATTTGACGATTTTTCTCGATTTCCATGAGATCCCCTCATCAGATCCTGAAATGGTGACAATGGGACCAATCTGTAAGTATACTCTTTCGAATAAAAAAAGAATTTTACAAATCGGTTTATAAATGACGGAGTTCTGCGGTAACAAACATAAAAAAAACATACAACCGAATTGATAACCTCCTCCTTTCTTGAAGTCGATTAAAAATAAAGTACAACATTTTTATTTATCTTATTTTTACGATATTATTTACGATGATTTACTAGGAACTACCCGCGTCCCATTGGAAATCAATAAGATAATAAGATTTGGAAATTTCTGCATTTGGGAAAGCAGATGGAGCAGATCTGGACTGTAGCAAATAATTTTGTGGTTTGTCGCTATGTTTTTCCAGAAATAAAATACAATATAAGAAAAAAATTATATGACTTAAATCTGCAATAATATGCAACTTTTGATGAAATATGCATGCGTATAGCCAAATGTGCAATGACTAATTAGTGTTAATTAACTCTAATCAATGTAATTCGTCCACATAATTGAGTATACTTATAGACGCTGTCTCAACGAAAATTGTCCACTTTAAGTTACTCCACTTACAAATATTTTCTTCAATTATTTTCCCCTGACTCAAAAACTACGTGTGAAAAAAAAATGGCATCATCATTGGAAGTGTTTGTGATATTCCAAATATATCTTCAAGGAAAAATATTTTCTATCCCGCAAGAAGCGAAAAATACACCACTCAATATGTAGAGAATCAGAAAATCTTTTCAATGATATGTCGCATGCCCCACTTTCCCTATTTAAAATTTAAAGGTGGGAGTCAGTGCGGAGGAGGTACTTCAGTTAGTTTGAAATGTACCTCAAAGTAGTCCCCCTACAGATAACAATTTTTTTGCTAAAATTTTTGTTACTCAGGCGAATTCAAGTGTAGAATTTTCGCTTACAGCCTGCAGAAAATATGCAAAAAATAAAATATTTGCGCTTTGCATATAATCTGCCCTTTATTTATTATTTCAATACAGATGGCTTACGTATAGGCATATTTCTACAAACGCGAGCATCTATAATTTCAGGAAGTAAAACATTTAATAAAAAAAAAATTGACAGCTAAACCTCCATTTTATCTTTCCAAAAATTTTCTTGGAATGCGTTTTATATGAAAATCTTTTTTCGTCCACAGAACGAATATGAATATGGATACGAACGTCCAGTGATACGAAGCTGGCCTTGAGTTTGAAAAAAAAAAATTATGCAGTGAAATTTCAATTTCCATTCAAGCGCTTTAGATGAACTACCAACGAGCTGAAAGTAGCCATCACTGCTTTTCAAGCAGGACCTGAAATGGTGTTCCAATGTTTGCAATTCCTTCAGAAAGTGACGGCCATTTACAATATATCTACCTGTGATCGTCTGAATGTAAGGATCATTTCCTCGATTAGGTATATCTTTTTCAATTACCAATTCTTCGTCACTACAAAATAAATATACTGGGAAGTGCAATCCGAACACACGAAAAAATTATTTTATTAAAGTGAAATTTTGGTTAAATATTGGGGGCATCGTCCATAACAAACGATTAAAGTTTCATATGATTCGGACAATGTTGGATTTTTTTTTAAATTACGTTTTCAACAGTTGAAAAAGAAATTGAGAAACTGATAGACATTATTACTGCAAATGAACCCCAATTGAAAGGGGTCGTAGGGGGGAACGTGGTGCTTCGTACCCTGCAATCGCTGCAACAATGGGGCGCAGTGTGGCTACCGTGATGACAGCATGGCAAGTGTGGTCTGATGGAGGGCGAACACAGCAAGCTAGAGGCACACGAGCTTCCAGAAGAACTACCCAATGGCAAGATCGTCTTCTTCAATTAATGGCCCTAAGAGAAAGACGGAGGTCTACTCGGTCAGCTGCTGACGCTTGGTTTGCAGCAATAGGAAGGCCCATTCGGATTCGCACCGTTTACCACAGAATACGTTCAATGGGCCTAACTTCTTACCGTCGCGTCGGCGTTCGGCCACTGGACTGGAGCAATGAACGCAGAAACTGGGCATCACATCGCCTTTTCTGACGAATCTGCATTCTGTTTGGGGGTCAGGGTGGTAGAGGGCGAGTCAGGAGACGATGAGGAGAACGGCGTCAAGCCGAGTTTGCTGTTGAGCATCACGTCCACCGTACCATCGAACTTTGGTTTGGGGAGCTATTGCTTTTGGTAGCAATTTTCCTCTATCGTAATGCGTGGCACAAAGACATCCGCGCGTTGTGTTAAGGCCCGTTGTTCTTCCTTATGTAAGGGGAGATTGAAGATGGTGTTTTCCAGCAAGATAATGCCCGCCTTCATATTGCGCGAACCTCTGAGGTTTTTAGAAGAGGAGCTTGGCCACCTGGGTCGCTAGATTTATCGCCCATCGAAAAAGTGTGAGATTGGATGGGTATCCATATTCAGAATTTTCCGCAGCCCCCGACGACTTTCTTATAAATTCTAAATATAAGAATTTTTTCAAATAGAATCCGAACACAGCATTAACGAAGTGACATTTTTAAAACAAAAATTGGGAATATGAGTACAGTTTTCAGCGCGAAGACAACTCACGATTTTTGCGGCGATATTATTTCAAAAACTATTGGTGGGAGCAAAAATGTATAGAAACAAAATTGTAGAAGTTTTTTAAAAAATCCAAGTCTTGACTGCGTTTGTCAAGGGACAGACTCCGCTTTTTGGAGGGCATCTGAACCGGTCACTGTAAGCTAAATAAACACCTCCACGTGATGGGGGTGGCCAACGACCCAACGTGTAGGGGGTGTTTAGAGGAGGAAGAGACTGTCGAACATATCCTAGGCGAATGTCCGGTTCCCGCCTCGACCAGAAAGTCCATACTGGGGGAGACATGGCCCAGCTGGGTCAACTTGAGGTGTACCTCGCCTGGAACCGTCCTAGCTTTTTTCGATAATGTCGGATCGCTGGATGAGAGACAGGAATCAGGGACGCGAGGTGGTGACACAATGGGCCCGCGGTGTGGTCTAAGTGTCGGAGCAAATTCCCTCACACCCCTCAACACCTAATCTAAATCTACCGTTTACCAGAAAAATACATAAAAGCTTCATGAGGTCACGCTCGGGGGCGTTTTTTTGGGCAAAAGGGAATGAAGCTCCCCGGGGGAGTTATTCTATTCGCCGCTTTTTCGTCTGATTTGCCTGGACTATTATTTTACAATTGAGGAGCGATTGAGCAAAAACGGAATCATTTTGTTTCTATTTTCTAATTCTGTAATCCACAAAATGTTGCCACTCAAAGGCCGTTTGACATAAAAAAAACACATATTGCATATTATTACGGATATTGGGCACTTGGCATTTTTTAGATCCGTGGGTTGCAGTGTCAAGAAAAAATAATATATATTTTCAGTTATGGTCAAAAAAGCATTGACGGTATATGGATTTATTAACCCGGTTTGTTGCTTATTTTCTTTACCTTTTGGTGTGTAGTTGATAGGAACTGCCAAATTTTAGAATAGCATAATCTAGAACCATACGCATATACGAGTAAAAGTGTTTAGATATGAAGGCCACAATCAGCGTCTAAACAATTACATTGTTCAGCAATGTCATCAACTGCTTCATCATCTTCCTCTTGAATCTGCTCGAGATTATATGGATCTGGAAAAGGTATTTTTGGACCAAGACAGATTATCGCCTTCGACTCAGATGTTTCTAAATTATTCTTGTTGTAAAAGTAATCAGGAATAGAATGCCTCAGTTCCACTTCCTTTACAGAACCATTATCGTCTGTTTTGCCTCTCTTCAGAATGCTCTTCGGTACCCTAAATTCATTTTCGTATCTAGAGTTTTCAAAACACTTCTCTTTGCCAGTAGTTGCCTATTTTCTTGCTGTAGGTATACTTCGATAGGTTAATTCTCTTGCAATCGGATATTCCAACTATTTTCTTTATCTCCAAAGATTTGATGTCTTTCAGGTTCCAATGGGTTCCCTCTTCCTTCACTAAATCAAATTTCTTGTATATGTTGATGTAGTCTTCCTTATTTGTAATGGTTTCCTTTCGCACATTTTTCCAGACGGCCGAAAATTCTATCGGCCGGGAGGAAACTGTGTTCTCTTACAGGAAATGTAATCCAGATTGTTTTATTTTTTATTTTAAATAATGAAGTGGGTAAGACGACACAAAAGTAAAAATCAGTGTAAATTAAGCTGGGATGCGCCTTTCCAGATTTTTCTCTAGAATTTCCCGTTTTTATTTTTCAATTGAAAACATTCAATCGAGTTATTTTCATGCCGGGAACAAAACAAAAAAGAATCAACCAAAAGTATGTCAGTTATAATCGGGTGACGCTGTTTTTAAAAAAAATCATATATGTAGGTAATCATGTTTTAGAAGGGTTTTCCTTGTCGGTTTTTCAATTTATAAAAGGTAAAATTACTCATTTTTGGAGCTCTACAAAATGTATACCTTCATTTTTTCAAATTAATTTTAGAAAGTGTTTTTCTTGCAGTTATTTTTTTTTCTTTTATCAATAACGAAAATATGAAAAACTAGCTCCCTGTAGATCACCCTTCTCTATTGAACTCCGTATTCAAAACTATAATAGGATTAGCCATTTCCTCAAAAATTAAGGAAAACTTTTCCAATATTTTGTCTCTCTCGCACACTGGGCTATTAAATGTTGTCGGCTTTGGCCTTAATAAAAGATGATATCTACAAAGACACAACAGAAATCTGTAACACCCTATGAAAAACTTGCTATTACATTGAGGTAAGTAACTAGTGATATTTGCACTGTAAAATTGGTTGTCTTTCATTTTGAAACCTTACAAATGTATCTATTGTAAAAATCTGAAGAACACTGATGCAAAATGGGTTGCTGACCGTGGCCTCCAAGACAGAAAGGGTGACACCAACGAGGTGGGGGTATTGACAGATAAGGGATGCAATGGGATTCCGATTTTAGTCTTTGTTCAGTTCAGACCTGTTTGGAGGAGAGTTCCCATTTTTATTTCATTTACATCAACAAAGGTTCACACGCAGTTTTGTTAATAATTTTTGTTGTTGTTCCGTTCTGTGTTGATCTGTGTTAGTTGTTATTTCAATTTTATTTAGTCTTCGTTGTCAGCCGTTGATAAGTCGGGTAGAAAAGTGTCTAGTGCGAGATTGGTGTTCGAAACAAAGGTAAAGCTTTAATTACAATATTTAATAAGCCGAGGAGGGACGTCATCGCCTAGGGGAACCCCCTGTGTCAGATAGTTCAAGCTAATTGATTTGATAACCGACTACCGATTTAAATTCAAATTAAAGAGAGAAGGGGTTAAGAGGGGACGCCGCTTGGGTAACGGTCATTTTGTTTTGTTTGGAAAAGGAAAAGATGGCGGCGCTTGGTTCGTTTTATTTGTTTGTAGTCTGAGTGATAAAAATTTCATTTTAAACAGTAGTTGCGATGTTTTACAGTTTGAATCCTTTTTCTTAAATTTGCTTTCTTCTTTTGCTTAATAATAATAAAAGATTTATAGTCTGGTATTCAAGTCACTCCAAAAGCTAACTTTTCTTAATTGTTCTATCCAATGTAATGAATTTTATCAGTCTAAAGTTTTGGTAAACCGAAACGGCTGAATGTGACATGAAATTTTGTGTAGTTGTGTATCTTTAGTATCTGTTTATTAATCAATGTGTGTAACAGTTTGTTACACAGCACCGTACTGTGCCCCACGCTAAGGGGGTTGCATGCCCCTTGCCTGGGCAGTAACAAAAGGGTGAGAGCGAGAAGGTGCAGTGGTGTGCTTTAAAAATGTGTCTGTTTATTTTGGATTGTGTTTTTTTCAAAATTTGATGTGCATGACGAGTTTCACACTAACCCCCTTCGTGAAGCGGGCGCGTGCCCCTTGCGGGCGGTGACAGAATGTGAAGCGAGCTGGGAAAGTTCTTGGCTTTAATCACACACCCGAATACCAGTATTTTTTTTAACTCTAATACCAAAATTATTGATAATCTGGAAAGGTGTTCAAACTGTATAACTTAGCTGTGTACCTGTTTGAATTCATACAAAAATTAGAAGGGGTTTATTTCTTGTAGATTTCGGGATTGTAAATGAAATTTAATTTGTTGACAGAAAAGGAAACACTCACTGCTTTGATTAAATTGTAACTTTTATTGATTGGGTTATTAATGGGTATGGGATGTTATAATAATCACGTCACTTTCAATACTTGTAATCTTGGGAACTCTCTCGCCATATACTGTTGTTCAAATTAATGTTTGTCGTGAATTATTCAAATATTGTATTTACTTAAATTAATTGTTATTGTATGAATTAACCAAATTATTGTTAAAAGTCATCAAATCAGCCACCATTGTTAAACGAGTTAAACCATTCAAAAATTGTTACTTGATGAAATGTTTAAAACAATCAATTATTAATCAAAAGTTCGACCATAAGACCTCTAAAGCAAATACATTGATAAATCCATAAATTTTGTGTTATTATTGTACGCTCCGCCCCCCATATGCTACGCCCCTGCATAAAAAGAACCTGGTTCTGTGTCTGGTAAGTTTTGATTTAAATTTCCCGCCACTGAGGTCTTGTCAAAAAAAAAAGAACACAACGTAGGTCCCCTCTTCTGTCTTTGTCTCTAGACGATCACGATTCACTGGCCAACCTTTTTAAATTTCGCGGTTTGTTTCAAATTTTCAAATTTGACGTTTGGTGACGTCATTGACATTTCATTTGACGTTTAAATTCAAATTGTTGGCGGGAAGAGCCTAGGCTCATCATACTATATATTACATAAAAATCGATGTGATGTGTATGTATCTATAGAAAGCGTCAGAGATATAGTGCTATAGAGAAAATAAACAAGTGCAAAATCAAAAACCTGCTCTCCGATTTGTACAAGTGCTATTCAAAGATCGGCCGCCAACAATCAAAGAATGCCGACGCATGATTCTCGATAAGCAGCAACAGTCGTTGACGACTGACGATTATATTCATCTTTCTCCTGAACGATTATTCAAGACGTACTATAGTCGTTAACGACTCTAACGGTAGTCGCTCGGAGGAAAACAGCTCCATAAAAAATACAAAGAAATAGTTCTGAACGATTATCGTTGTACGATTATCGTGATAGTCGCACCGAGGAAAACGAACCTTAAAACCTCTTTTAGTTCGGCGGTCATGTTGTTCTTTTGTTATTATGACACCTTGCATTTGAAATAAATTGGTAAATGGCTCTTGAAACATTTCACTGGCCGTAACGGTGCTAAATGGTAGCCTTTTAAACTTGTACCTCCCCATTGGTGTTCCAAAAGTGCAAAAGTTACTGCTGTTGTCATCTAAAAGTATGTTCCAAAACCCACACACACGTTTGGTAATTAGTATTTGTGTCGTTTAATGGCTTTATGTGGATCCCAGCAAATTCTGACAGATCCATCAGCTTTACAAATTAGACGGCATACACTACTTTCAAGATTAATGCTATCATGGAGAACGAAGAGTGGATTTTTCAACAAGATCTTACTCCAATCCACATGTCAGAGCTCGTGCGAGAATGGCTTTGGAACTGGCCGAGCAATTCTCCGGATCTGAATATAACTGAAAATCTTTGGGGATGGTTGACGCAGTAAATTTATGGAGATGGGGGACAATATGATGATGTTGCCACCTTAAAAATGCACCTGCGGAAGCGTGGAACAATGTTCCTCAAAAAGTAATGCCTCAATGCCTGTTTTTGAAATTGTTAATAAGAATCGATCACACTCTCATTATTGAGTAATTACTTTTGTCATTAAAATAAATATTCAGTATAAAATAGTGTTTTTATTTTATGTGAAGTCCATCAGTTGTCGTACCTTTATATTATTAGTTTTTTCTAAAACAGGAATTTACTAAACCTTTCTTACTTTACACCACTGGCCCTCATAATAATAAAACTGTATAATTATGCTGGTAATGGTAAAATAGCTGTTTAAGAAAAGTGAAAAGTAAAATTAAAAAATGAATTGAGAATACCATCATCTATGACGTTATGGGCAAAGGTTTTTAGCTGGTAGAAATTCTGCACCAGGGACAGCTTCGGATAAATCGTGAAAATTGTAAGTTGTTTTAGTCAGTATAGTTAAAGTTGGCCGTGCACAAAAACCGCTTGTCGTAGTGTAATAGAATTATTTGTTAAATATCATATTTAATGAATAATTAGGCTTTTGAAAAAAAATTAATATCGATTTTTTTAATGTATTCTGAAACTTTAGAACAAATTATATTGATAGCCGATGCGAAAAATTTTCAAAACTTTTTTTAAAATTAATTATAAACAATTTAAAAATGATAAAATTAAAAAAAAAAGTCACGTGACTACGAACGCGCCATAACTGGTTCTGACGTCATATTGTTAGTCAGTTAACAATTTCACTATCAGATGTCAGAAGATGTTTCTCCGTATGTCAGTGTCAAGAGTGTCAGTTTGTGGTGTCAGTTATTATACGGTAACAGGCGGGTGATGGTTGTATTAGGAAATTGGCATTCTGTCCATTCTATCCTGCTCTGTCTTCTGTTCTCGGTAAGTCTCAATGCTGTCAATATTATATAGTTTGTCTGCAACGTGAAGATGACGTAAAGTTATTCGTTTCAGAAGAATGCACCCCGGTAAGTATGGGGTACGTTTGTTTTTTTGCTTTTAGGCTCGATCAATGGAAACAAGTAGGATTAATTCATACTTTAACATCTTTCAGAAAAGTGTGCGGCTCCTTGAAACAACCTGTCTTTCAATACTTCAGCCCACGAAGGTACAATCAAGACTTGGCTCGAAAATCTGTTTGAAACCCAACGGCCGAGCAGTTTGTAAGTTCCCTGAAGACTCAAACCATCAACTGTTCCAAAAACCAAGAGTAGAAGGAACCAATTATTGTGAAGATGATAGTGGAGCTATACTAAACTGCCACGAAAATGTAATAGTGACTCATCTAAAGATAGCTCTTTGAGCGGACCATAAACAGACTGAAATTGAGCAATCAACATAATATCCGGAACAGCTTGTCCTTTTTTTTAAGTGGTAGAACAACATAACTCTAACTAATAAAACAACAATATTTGTTCCAAAAGCGCCGCATATTTGAAGTAGAAACTTGTCCCTGTAGCATACATAAGGCATTTGTTTTTATTTCATCAGGAGTAACAGGACGAAAGCTAGCATCTCGCGATATTTTAGTCTTAGGTCTGTTTGTTGTAGTTAAAGCTTTTCCATAATCATTTGTGCAATCAACTATAAATTGCAGTATAATCTTCCGTAAATAGATTTTCAAAAAACATTTCGAGGACTAGCATTAGGACGAAGATTTACTTTTAAACAGTTTGTAGACTTCAAAATTAAAGTATGTATTCATCCTATTCTTCCTGATGCTCGGATGTGCCTTGTTCAATGCTTTGTGAAATATCCAAGATTTGTGTACATTGAGCTGCATCATTTTGGACTTGTATTTTTTGACGGATTCTGGATTTGACGATCCAATCTCGTCTGAATGAGACATTTCGCTTTCTTCCGTACTCTCCAGTCCAATCAACAAAAGGATCCTCTTCACCTTCATCTAAAGACATCTTATACAGATTCGTAAGGGTCGTACATTTTGTCTTCTTCTACTTCTTCTACTATGTGTATCTGACAACGAAAATCCTATTGAATAAATGTTATAATCAATTATTATTATAGTTACAATTTAGCACAAAAACAAAATCGTTGCACCAAAGTGGGACAGACGCAACAGGCCCATATGCATTTGCAATATAACTGACGTAAAAACTAAATTACTTTGGTGAGGACGCAGATATACGTTGTGTCATATCGCATATTTTAAAAAAGACGCTGCATGACATTACTGACATTACTGTCCGACAAGATGTCAAAGTGAAACAGTGTAACAGCTGCTTCTGATAATTAGTAGAAACCTGTAGAAATGAACATTGTGACGTCACAAATGCTCGGGTTTGCTCGGCGCGTCCTCGGTACTGGGTTCGAAAATTTATTTTTAATTGGATATAACTTTTTAATTATAACGAAAAAACAAAAACAAAATATACTTTTGTAATAAAACTTACATATGATCTTTCCATTTATGACAAAATTTTTTTTTTTATTCAAAACCCTAATTCTATTAAATTAGAAGGGGTTTTTCGTGCATGGTCAATTAGTCTTTCCATTTCTCTGTACTATTTAAGGACATATTGGTAAACTTGTTCAATGATTAAGTTTTGATTAAGGAATAGCTGGAATTCTGGAATTGACACAATGGCCTCGTAAGATTTAGAGTTATGCAGCCTTTTGCCGGATAAGGGTGACGCCACTGATTCAGATTTTTGGGAGCATTTGCTTGACGCCTAGGGGTAGACACGATTGCATTCCCGCGGTGTGGGTTGCCTAGCCTCTCTTCATAGGTTATTTCCTCTTATCAGTCTGTATAATTATATACATTTTCAGATATTAGGCAGTGACTAAATGTTCTTTAATAATCTTTGTAGCATTTCGATCTTCAGAAATCCATTGTTTAATTTTGTAGTTTCCGTTGTATCCGTGTTTAGCGCAACGTTGGCGCTGTCGTGCTTCAGCTGTTGTGTGTTGTCTGTCATTCTTATCCTTGTTATCAAATCGCACATGGTATTTACAGCCGGTCTACAGTTTCAGTATATCGATTATAATTTATGAGTTTAATTAATTAATTATGGTGAAAGTGGATGTGTTTTGTGTGTATGAACTTTTGATTCAGCGGTTGAAAGTTGTCCAGGTTATTCCGCAAATCTTGATCCAGCCGAGGTAAGTTTTTTTACACAAAAACAGACCTTTGAACCAGGTTTTTCGATTAATTGAAATGTAATATTTCGCCCATCGCGGGCGACCTGGGGGCCTACCACCGACTTCGTTGAGTTTTGAAATCGGTGTGATCGGTGTCTTGGTATAGTCACTATTGGCACCACAAAACAGCTACTAGAAGAAATGATACCAACATGTTAAATCTGAGGCAACTAGATTTTGAGCGTTAGCAGCGACGTACAGCGTAGAGGCGATGAACTAATTCAAATGGGTGGGAAATTTAAAGCTTTGTTTAGAATTGAATTTTTTCCAGGTTAATAAGAAAATGTCAATATTTTAGTTTTCTCTTAAATTTAAGAGAAAACAAAAATATTGACATTTTCCTATCAATTTACAGTTATATTCTAGGATTAAGTGAAAAATTGATTAAATTTTAAAAAAGGTAATCATGTACTTTAGGGACCTTTAACTGCGCATGCGCCACGTCATTCCTTATTTGGTCAACATTGTTGTCAGATTTACATTCATTTGAAAGCGCTTGTAGCAGGTTAAATATAATTCCGAAATCTCGTCGTATTGTAT
Source organism: Diaperis boleti (assembly GCA_963583935.1). NCBI lineage: Eukaryota > Metazoa > Arthropoda > Insecta > Coleoptera > Tenebrionidae > Diaperis > Diaperis boleti. The sequence continues at coordinate 16,508,120 of OY757242.1, forward strand.
GCGACTCATGCAGTATGTTGGGCGGAAAAGTGGACCCGAGGGAGCAAAATGGGAAATTAATTTCTTTTGAGCAATCACACTGTGCAGGACTGTATTTGTAGTTACCTATCCAACCACAGAACTTGTTGATGTTATGAATAAAGCAGATCAATTTGAAAGCTGTTTGAATGCAGACGTAACACACTCTTAGTCTTATTATTGGGACACTGGAATACTAAGTTAGCGACAAGCTACGAGCCTCAATTAAATGTGAAAATAGCTGATTGTAAATATCAATTTTAGAAACCATTGGAAATGAGCAGAATGAAATTTTATTTGTACATGAATACATGACAACGTTATGGCAAAAATTATAATAAATAATCGATAATACAATCACAAAAGCATAAAATTAAATCAAAGCTATCATACAATAATTAACTTTGAAAAAAAGAAAAGAAACCGACTTCAAAAAACACAAAAGTAACATAAGTTAACTAAAAAGTAAAAAAAAAAACAATTTAATACTTATTTGTTGTTTTGCTTAATGTAATTATTTATTATAATGTTTGCCATAACGTTGTCATGTACTCATGTACAAATAAAATTTCATTCTGCTCATTTCCAATAAGTGGTTTCTAAAATTGATATTTACAATCAGCTATTTTCACATTTAATTGAGGCTCGTAGCTTGTCGCTAATTTAGTATTCCAGTGTCCCAATAATAAGACTAAGAGTGTGTTACGTCTGCATTCAAACAGTTTTCAAATTGATCTGCTTTATTCATAACATCTACAAGTTCTGTGGTTGGATAGGCAACTGCAAATACAGTCCTGTACAGTGTGGTTGCTCAAAAGAAATTAATTTCACATTTTGCTCCCTCGGGTCCACTTTTCCGCCCAACTTACTGCATGAGTCGCATACAATACGACGAGATTTCGGAATTATATTTAATCTGCTACAAGCGCTTTCAAGTGAATGTGAATCTGACAACAATGTTGACCAAATAAGGAATGACGTGGCGCATGCGCAGTTAAAGGTCCCTAAAGTACATGATTACCTTAAAAAATATTTATGTAAATGTAAACAAATACATTCTCCTGTCCACTACAGTACTCTATACTATAATACATAACTATATAAAATACTTCTCAATTTACATATTCCCTAATAACAAGTTCATGAACACAGTGCTGACAATAAATGAAATGATACTCATAATGTCATAATCAATATGAATTTCAATAGTATACATTTCACTTTGAACAATAGAAACAATTTTTAAATCATTGAATAAAAATAGTTTTAATCAAACTGTCGGGGGGAAATGCGACCACTTTTTTTCCACCACACTCAGCGCACTTTTATTTCCACACGGTTCCACACACGTCTGTCCCCAATAGATCACATGTTTTGTGATTATAAATGAGCACAAAAGTTTCTTTAAGCATATTTCACAACTTTCACACTCATACATACAGGCCATCAAACACTTCAAGCCACTACACTAATGACACAATATCAGACAGTCTTGCTGGGCCCCCCTGGTGCTGATGTAGCGTAGCTTGTGAGCGTAGCTATTGGCATAAACCAAATATTGTAAAACGGTATTTATCCATAATTACAGATGCACATAAGTTCATCTATACAGTGAGCGGCAAAAGTATGGAATAAATTCATTAAGAATTAAACACTTTTTTTCAAAATTTTTTCTGGACGGGTCAGTTTTGGTTTATAAAAATGAATATTTTTATTCAAAATTAAATTTCAAGCAGTCATTTGTTTTCGAGTGATGACGTCATCGATATTGTTTTAAAATAGAAACCCCCTATTTTTTTTCTTGATTCATATAGCCCTTTTCATTGTCTAAACGTCAGTATAAAAATTTTGTTTTCTTAGTTGATGAAAATTTGAGAAAAAAAATTAAATTGGATTTTTTTTATGACAAACAATAAATAAGCAGGAAAATGTTGTTTCCAAGACGATTTCCGGAAAAACAATTTACACATACAAATGAAACTGACCATTTGACATTAGTTTTACTTTGTAGAGAATCGTTTACGCTTGATGACTTACAATTAATTGGTCAATTGTTATAGAAGCCGTGGCTTGCTTTATTTCATATCTTGAAGTCTAATTGCATATTAAAATAACTTTAATTTAAAAATCGTGGTAATGTTCGTTTCAAAAAATATTGTACAATCCTCATGCGTGAACAATCTTCCCGCGTTCACGCGGGAAGATTGTGTTCCCGCACTTGGTTTGTAAATTACTATTTTGAATTCACCGTTTCGAAAACGACATTTTAAGATTGTGTTCCCGCACTTGGTTTGTAAATTACTATTACATTATCCCATGATGCAATTTTGTCATCATAGAAGAAATTATACTTTAATAAATTGTTGCGTAATGATTTAATTAGGTGACAAATATCATAAAACGCAACAATTTTTCTCGAATTGTAGTGAAAGTAGGGTTTTTCCGGTGTCACTCCCAATTTTGTGATTAGTTGTATAAAATTTGAACCCTGATCATTGACCAAACACTTCACCACGATGCCTGAAACAAATAAATTCAATGAAAAATGAGCAGCCACTAAAGTAACAACTCTTACCAGTCTCTTCAAGTTTAGAAATTGCTTCCAGCACAGTAGTGGCAAGATCTTCAGCAGAACAGCGGCTACTAAGAAAATAAAACGCTACTGGCTGTTTCCAACCCCCTGCTATACTTCTGACCATCAATGTCAGTGCATTTCTGACAGGAATATATCGCTTGTGGTTGTCTGAAGCATGTAAACCAATTATTCTATCAAATTTTCTGCTGTAGAATACGTTTGATTTTAATGCTATTTCGTCCAGGCAGAGGGTACAATGTTTTTGGAGTGGCTCTATGTTTTGAAATTTGTACTTCAAAAGAAGTAACAAACATTCATTAATTCCAGAACCAATGTCAATCTTACCAATCTGTCTATGCAAAACACTCTTTGATGGTAAACAAAATATTTTGCTCAGATACTGATATGCCTTAGGGCTTAAAAAATACAAAATCAAAGCGAATCGCTTTAATTCTGGTGAATAGCGATTGCCCCGTGAGTGAATTTTTAGCCCATTAGGCAAAAACTGTTTTGCTATACAGGGTGTCCCAGAACTCGCGCCCCAGAGGAAACTGACAAATGCCGACGACAATATGGATCCCGAAAATGCAAACAAAGACAAATTTTTGGCTTACATAACAGCGCTGTTGCACTTTTTCAACTCACCAATCCCAAAAAGGGAAGGTCCAGGTGTTGGTATAACATAAATCGGTTGCTAGGCTATCGTACTGTCGGAGTGACATCCACGCCAAAGTGCCAACGCGTAGGTTAAGGTTGATGTCACCATGTCACCTTTGCCATTGTATGTTCTTTTACTGTTTTTTTTTAATAAAACAACAAATGGGGGTTCTGAAAGAACCGTTTTTATTTAACGTACACAGACTTATGTACCACTACAAAAACAAGAGGAAGGGGTATATACAAACTAATTATAACAGAAAAAGAATATTGTCAAAAAGGGACAACAAAGCAATCAGAGCAAGTGTTCAAAATGCCCACCGTTCATCTCTAAACATAACTGTGCTCGCCGCAAAAGGCTCAACTTAGAGTTTGTAATCATTTGAGGCGTAATTGTGGCAAGAGCTTCTTGAACCTGGCCCCTGACCTGTTCCTCTTCCAACGGGACGTCTGTAGACAACATTTTTTACGTGTCTCCAAAGAAAAAAATCCAGAGGATTTGAATGTGGGGACCTATTCGACAGTCAGGGTATTGTTGATTTAAAACTTCTCGAGCTTCTCGCCTGAAGTGTGGTGTTGGGCCATCGTGCTGGAATCAGTCATTAATGCGAAAAACAAGTGGCAAGTTCTGTGTTCAAGAAATTCGTATAAATTTGCCCAGTTAAACGGGCAGGAAATTCAAAAGGTCCAACCTAAAGAAGAAGGTTTATAGTTAGGTGATGATTTCTCAATCAATCGATGACATACCACACGATTTATAGACCTGCCCACCCTGGAATGCTCTTTCAAAAAGAGCGTGTGGATTTTCCTCTGCCTAGATGTGCCAATCATGGGCATTGTAACATCCTTGCCTTCAGGAAGGAAGCCAGGTACAAAATGTCGTCTAGAACGGTAATCTTCTGATTGTAAATGCTGCACACGCGTATAGGGAAAGGGATATTTTTGTTCAGTTTTTAGTACTTGATGAATAGAAGATCTAGAAACATTCAATTTCTGAGCTGCATGTCTGATACTTCTCGTTCCGTCTTCAAATAACCTCTTCGTTTTCAACAGTACGTACAGTCCTGTCAGCATCACCAACTTCCCTTCTGTCTGATAAAACTTGAACTGTTTTGATTTTTCGTGCTATGGCCTTTAGTATCACTTTGTGATCCGGATGATTTCTATCAGGAAAGCGTTCGGCAAACATCCTCGCTGCTTGTCTAGCATTCCGTCCACATTCCCCGTAAATTATTTCCATATAATCAGCGACAGAATATATGTTTAAAGAGCACTGTGATAGAGGGGTCAGAGCGATGTAATCAAATTTGATTTTGACACTGACGTTTTTAAAAGATTTAGGTGACTGGATCATTAACAAATAAAAAATAGGCTTTGAGTATAAGTATAAAACCTAGCAACAGAAATGATGAGAAATATACTTGGATGGCCTAAAACACTGATTGGTCAAATTAAAATGTTCTTTTCTTTAATACCATTTGAGCTAAGAATTTTTTTCTTTAAGAATATTTATCTGTGCATCTGGGAGATTTCGCCAGTTTTCTCTGGGGCGCGAGTACTGGGACACCCTGTTTATAAAAATTCGTCTTTTGTAATGGGTTTCTTTGTAGCCAACTGTTCTTTACTTTTCCGAAGAAGTTGCAAATTTTTTCTCTGCACAATATGCACACGAGACTTCAGTTTTCGTTTTCGAGGTGTGTGAGATGTTAAGCTCTGTGGAGAGTTTGGGTTGTTTTTTCACTAGAGGTTGTGACTGGACTCGTCATGCGTTGCGTGCCGTGCTGGAACAACGAAAAGTAAAAATTTTCTCTTCCATTAATAGATTCTGATTTCATAATTGCATAAAATAACAATTTTGCATGTAGCGAATTGTTACATACTAGTAAGTACTAGTTTTATCTTTCAACTGGGAAACCACTCCATAAAAATCAATAAAAAATCACTACGTAAAGAAAGAAAAATACAATAATTGTAGTTGTAAGGACACTTACTGCAGATGTAGACGGCGTTGAGTAAAGAAATTCCAAGCTTCTTGGATCCACAACCCCCAATGTTTGACAACTGGCTGTTTGGCTCTAAAATTTATACTATAATCTCATTCATTTCATTTTGAAATATCACTTACTGTAGATGGAGACAGTTCTGAGTGAAGAACTTTGGTAACTCTTGGCTCTACAACCCCCAATGACTTACAACTTGCTGTTTTGCTTTAAAAATTTAGTTTGTAAAGATATTAATTATTTCATTTTTAAATATCACTCACAGTAGATGGAGACGGCTCAGAGTGAAGAAGTTCCAAGCTTCTTGTATCTACAAGGCCCAGTGCTTTACCACTGGCTGTTTTAGCCAAAACAAGCATTCTATAATATTATTTATTTCATTTTTAATTATCACTTACGGTGGATGTAGACGGTTCAGAATGAGAAAGTTCCACGGCTTGGGGATCCATTTCCTCATCCATCACGTTCACCTTACCAAATACCGTAGGAACAACATCCCAGTGTAATCGACCACTCTTTGTATAATTATTTGGTAGAAAATGTAAACTGCAAACTCTTTTATTTTTGAAATATGAAATGGAATGTTCGTGCAGTAAGTTTTCCAACTGACATGCTTCGATCCATCTGAATGCTCTACAACAATTCCATTTCACACATTTACGTATACAATATAACAAACTTACAGTTCTACATCTCCGGGAAAGCGATGGAAACTTAAATTCCAATCATGGTGTTGCGATGATGGACAATCTTTCACAATGCACCTCATTTTAATAGTAACTATCTATAATAATCACTAAACAAAGTTTTAGAGAAACACAAACGAAAACTAACGATAACCGTTCAGCTGTTACCTGTGACTCACTAATGGCAGCGGAAATCAACCCTGATCATCCCTGCAGCAGGGGTTGTGGGAGGGCTCCAAACCAAGAAATACCTAAAAACACTAGGAAAGATTTGAATTGAATTTGAATCCGGAGAACCAAGCTGGCGCATGCGCTCTCAAATTTGGTACTGGTTACGCCCACAAGTGAAACATCTGCTTTAAACTCTATAATCTGTGGTATAGATATCAGTGGCGGATTTACACATTTGCCGCCAGTAGGCTATTCAAATTTTGCCGCCATTACCGATCTATACAATTCGATACCCTAGTTCATAATCATATTAATTACAATTTTTTTGTCAAAGAAATTGTAACTTTATGATTTGTGGACTATCGTCCTAATAACACCGGTATGTAGTACGATTGTGAACTAGGGGATCGATGTGTCAGTTCCTAGATTACTTACACAATAATGTACGTTCGGTAAACGTAATTAAATAATTATTATTAATTTGATAATTAAAAAATATTTACGTATTAGTACGAAGGGGCTAAACGGACATGAATGGAAAAATAACTGACAACGAATTTTTTTCTGACAATGGACTAGTATACAAAAATTTAAAACTTTTTTTTAAAAATAAAAATAGGGTACTCCTATTTTTTCGTTCTGCTCAAATCATAAATCAACAAGTATAATTTCACCATAATAGCGCTAAACCATACACTTTTCAATGAGGTGTATGATTATTGTATTTTCCAAAAACTTTATTTTTTAGTATACTACCTTATTCCGACTTTTTTCTGGCAATTACGACGTTTTTCTGTCAATTTAGACTTTTTTTCTGGCAATTGCGACAGGGGTAGGACGATGGCGCTGTTTTGTTGCCTAAACTTAAAATATGAAATACTGTCCACATTTCGAGTTTCACGTACAGGGAAATACGACCTTTTTGGAGTATGTTTCTTTATGGGTTCGAGGGCGTAGCGCGAAGCACCAATTTCAATGATCCACGAAAAAACAAATCACTGAAATTGGTGCCTCGCGCTACGCGCTCGATCACTTAAAGAAACATCCTCCAAGAAGGTCATATTTCCCTATACGTGAAACTCGAAATATGGACAGTATATCATATTTCAAGTTTGGGCAACACGTCCTACCCCTGTCACAATTGCCAGAATAAAGTCGGAATTACCAGAAAAAGTCGAAATTGCCAAAAAAAAATCGTTGTCAGTTATTTTTCCATTCATGTCCGTTCAGCGCCCTCGTATCTTACTGATTCGTTACGGATGATTTATTGTAATATATTATGATTAACTTGAACTTGCTTTCGAAGATGCACACCTGCTATACAAAGCGAGATTGCCGACTGCAAGTCAGAGCCGCATTAAAAATTATGTAATATTTCATTGTAGCTCCTAATTTCTGCAGTAGTGTTTGGTCCAGCATCATTTCCCAGGGTTGAAACATCATTACACCAATATACTAAACACAACACAGAAATATTAATTTAGAATTTCAAAACACAATTAACGGACACAATTCACGTAAATGAATAAATAAATACAACGGACAACCCGCCTTTAAAAGGCGCGAAAAAAAAAACAGTCCGATCCTGTTTCATCAGTCGCGTGCCGTAAACGCCGTAAGTCACTAAATAGGCGGCGTATTCTATACGCAAATTGTAGAAAATATATAAATATGAATCTTTTTAATTTCTGTAAAAGCCGTTTGACACTACATAAATTTTTTCATAAAATTGTAAATAAATTTGTTCATACAATTTTTCTACAAATTTTAGATAAAATTTGTATCCCGTTTGCTACTGCCATAAAATAAAATTTGAATTTTACCGGTGCGCAGGCGTATCGTACTCGTGTTCTGAGTTTAACATTACGATTTCTTGCGACAGGAGAAACATTTCGTTCTCTGGTGTATTCCACCCATGTTCATGAGTCCACAATATCTCGTTTTACCCCTGTATGTAGTATGTACAGCAATATGTGATGTTCTTAAGGATCAGTATTTGAAGATATTTACATAAACAGAAAATAATATGTACCTAGGTACTTATTTTTGTAACTTCTTAGACTCCTGCAGAAGAAACTGAATGGCTTTCAGTTGCTGGTGATTTTAATACTATGTGGCAATTTCCACACTGTTTGGGGGCAATAGATGGTCGACACATTCAATTCAGGGCACCAATTTCAGCAGGAAGCTACTATCGTAATTATAAGGGTGGTAACAGCATAGTGCTACTTGGTTTAGTGGATGCTAAATACAGATTTATATATGTTAACATAGGCGTTAATGACCGTGTAAGTGATAGTGGGGTATATAATCAAACCAATTTGAAACACGCTTTAGAAGATGGGAGACTGCATACCTCCTCCCCCTGACTTTCTACCTGGACAAGAGCAGAAGAGCAGAAAACCCCATTTGTTATCATCGGTGATTCTGATGAAGCTTTTCCACTAGGAGACAATATGATGAAACCCTATTACCAACGCGAATTGGACCCTGATAAAAGAATATTCAACTATCAATTATCACGGGCACGACGTATTGTTGAAAATGCTTTTGGAATCTTGGCGAATCGTTTGCGTGTTTTATTAAATCCCATAGCCCTCAGTGTTGATAAGACTGAACTAATAACTTTGACCTGTGTAACATTACACAATTACTTAGCCACAAAGAACAATAGATACACAGATATTGAATTTGAAGCATTGCAACAATTACCTAGACTTGGAAGACAAGGAGGTAACAGAACCAGTCAAATTGCTAGGGATATTCGCAATAATTAAAAAAAAAATCACATCAGTTCAAGGTTCCGTGCAGTGGCAAGAAAATGCAGTCGCAAACTTCAATTCTTAAATATCGGGTGTCCCAACTAAAATTTGTACCCCCCAACAATTCCAATTTCAAAAGACTCAGAAGAAAACGCTCAAACAGGTCAATTTTGTTATCAAGGGGGGCCCAATTGTACCAAACTTTCAACTCTTAGATCTCACACCTTTAGCCAGGGGAGCCACCCCCTTAAAAAATTTAAATGGCATGGGGGGTCGCGTGATACATCATTTTAAAGCTTATTCAATTCTCTATCCAGATCTACTTTTATCGATTTGTTTCTACAAGAGAATTAAATAAGCTTTAAAATGATGTATCACACGACCCCCCATGCCATTTAAATTTTTTAAGGGGGTAGCTCCCCTGGCTCAAGGGGTGGGATCTAAGACTTGAAAGTTTGGTAGAATTTGGTCCCCCTTGATAACAAAATTGACCTGTTCGAGCGTTTTACCTATTTAAAGTTTTATAACAACAAAATTTATTAAGATTGTATTTTTCCATGGAATATGTATATATAAAAGAATTTTTTGTCTGTTGTAGGTGTTGTCTCTAAAATGTTTTTTTCGGCGTCTGCCCTTCTGAGTTTCCCTTACCAGTTTTTTTCCTCTAAATACTCATATGAAAACTGAATATGATATGAACCTCATAAGAAAGGGCTCACAAAACATAATATGATTACTCAGTACTACCGTCTATGTGTAGAAACTCGGTCATAGAAACGAGACAAATCGATGATGTCTGCCGAAAAATTAAAGAAACAAAGGAAAAGGAGTACAAGTAGTACATTCGAATAAAAAGGGAGTACATTTGCAGAATAACTATCTTCCGGAGTACAGGTCATAAAATATAAGTACAAAACTCCCAAAAGGAGTACGTTTGGTCAGGTTAATGTTAATGAATTAAGCGTATTGGTTGTATCGCTCAAATATTTATCTTTAGCTCGGTTTCTGGCGTGTTTATTCATGTACTGTTTGGATTTAACCACGTAAAGACACGGGTAGCACTTGTATTGGTTAATTGAAATCTGTACTTGTTCCCGCGTCCACGACATCGTGAAAAGTACAGAAGTTGTAACAATTGTTATTTCTTATTTCCGCTGTTGGTTCTCGCGGCGACCACTAATCACTATCATAACCTCAAAACGTAGATTGACATTTGCTAGAGCGCACTTCTATGCCTTTATTCTGTTTTTATACAACAGTTCCTATAAATTTTCTCATAAAATATTTTCTACAAAAAGTGTGTATGACACATATAAAAATTGTATGAACAAATTTATTTAAAATTTTATGTATAATTTTATGTAGTGTCAAACAGCTTTAAGACAAAAAAAATTTTGGACCCAAATTTGCCGCCCTAGGTTCCAGCCTACTCAGCCTGCTGGTAAATCCGCCACTTATAGATATATAGTATAGTATAGTATAATATCTATACTGTGCTATTGACTTCGTACACGGCAGACTTCCCCCTCCATGCTGGAGGACTAACACAACCAGCTGTTCCATTTAAAGTGCAATGGTTTCAGGTGTTTTCAAACATAAATTATTAAATTTAAACGTTTGCATCCATTTGAGTTAAATTCCCCCAATCTTCTTCATCACAATGCGCAACTGGATTCTCTTGAGTAAAACTTTTGCCAAGTATTTCAGGCATGAAAACTTTAGAAAAAAAAACTTTCACCCTCTGTCTTTCCCTTTGTCATTTAACTTCACCTTCACAGATTCTAAATTCTTCTTGCTCTAAGCAACAAGGTAGCAACATTATGCCTTGATTACAGCCAATTGCATTTGGACTTGGTAATAGTAGGCATGATTTTCATCTACAATTATTACGTTACCATTTTGCTCGATTTTTCCAAAACTCCAGATCGTCTGGCACAATGAGGGCACTTAATTTCAATGAGCCCCATTCCACAACAACTACATTCAATTATCCCATCTGGTGAAACACCAAAATATGGTAATTCCGGATTATTTATAAACAGCCCTATTTGGTCACAAGCCAAAATCTTTAACGGCCTGCCGTTCACGACTATACTAACGCCTTTACTTTATACTGCATTTTTGTTGGATAGCAAATTGTTTTGATCAGTGATAACGACGGCTTATCTACGTTGGTTCTGCAGCAACTTTTAAATTTGGAGCAGTAATTCGTCCTGCTCGACATAAATGCCCCGCGTCTCTCTTTCTATATATCTACAGTCTTCAATTATAAGTGAAAGATCAATAGCCGCACCTAAAAAATTTATTTTGCAAAGACACTTTCTATTAAAGTTGTAAAAATATCATTACTTGTTTCTTATAGCTCATTTAAAGTTTTCTTCTCAAACTCAGGCTTGTGATGAGAAGTTATATAGAACTTTCATTTATCCTGAAAACCTTCAAGCAGCTCCTCGGCAAATGGTGATGTTACCAAGTGAGCCACACTGCCTCTAGACGAAGTGTTTTTGATTTTTCTTAATAAAACGACATTTTCTTCTTTTGTCATCGTACTTGTTTGAGAACTTGTTGCAATCACCAATGGCAAGGGGTTCTTCTGCACAAGCCCGCTTTCTAGGTGGCCTGAAATCAATTGCAACAATCTCTTTTGGAATGACCCTTTTAGAAGTGCCAGGATCCATCCAATATGCCTTTTTGCCTTTTTTGAAGTCGTCATTTGTTCACTTCAAACAAAAAAGTACCAACATGGGAACAAGAGCCACCCAACCCTGCGACACGATCACAGTGTGCAGAAACTACTAGTCCATACTTTTCTGAAATGATCCAGGGATTTGTTTTGTAATTTCCAACAGACTTGACAACGAGTTTCTTTATCCAGCCACAAACCATCTGGTTTTAAGCTTCGAGACTTTGTAGTTTTTTATTTGGTCATAAGTGTATTCCTTTTTTTCGGTATAAAAAGTAATGTACCATGTCAGGATACCTAGTTTTAGGGAACGCCTCCAAATCAGTAGTACAACTTTCCAATTTAATAGAATATGGATCCTGTGATATAACAACAATTTTTTCTAAATATCTGCTTTTATTTGTATCATCAAGCTTATTTGCATATTCACTAAGTTCCATTTTTCTACAATATTTATGAATTTAATAGGTGTCGCAATTTTATTATAAAATTACATGTTTTCTCTCCTTTGGATAATTAAAACATAAAAAAAAAGTTTAACACAGGAAGCTAATAAACAATATACACATAACCTCAGTCTTTCTTAACGAACGCCAAGGCGGGGAATAAACATTAGTTTCATTATTTATTCCTCAATATTAGTTTATTTACAACCCTCGCAACACTTTATTTGAGTATTTCGATTTTGAATTTTCCAACTCACGCCAAATGTCAAATTTCACCCAGTATTTATCACTCGTGAAAAGTCAACGATTTCGTTGATTATTAAGCGATATTTGCAGGAGATTTGTCACAGCTGAGAAATGTTCTTAAAATGTCGCCACTTTTATGAGTGTTATGCAAGCTTGATCTTGTTATCAGTGCCAGAAACTTAATTATTACTTGAAAGACGTTCGAATTTAGACCATCCACGGTTTAGGCCCTTTAGACTAATTGTAAGCTTATTTACAATATGTACGTAAGTACGCTAATGTAGACAACCAACTATACCAAGTCCCCGATGTCAGGTCCCCTGGCATAATCTCCAGTCTTCTATAATTGTCAAATTTTCCAGGAGACAAGAAAGTTTCTTGAAGCTCCTAGAACAATATTTTCTCTTTAAATGCGCATTTAGGGTATTTTGTTTGTGATAATAAAGAATTTTTGATACTACAGGGTCCTTATAAAATATGATGTTGCCTGTGGAAAACAAAGGACTCTTGCTATTAAATGTTGTTGGCTTTGGCCTTTTAAGTCATTTCAAGGCCTTGTAAGGCCAAAATGTGTATACATTTTGTAGAGCTCCAAAAATAAAATAATTCATTGCTTGATTCGGAATCAGGTCTTGTTGATAAGAAGTCCATTATTCTCGTTATATCGTTTTGCAAGTTATTTAATTTAAAATTTATAAGTGATTGTTGCTTTAAAACGCTTTGCAGTAGCTCTATTAACAGAACACATTACAAAACATAACATTAAACTTTGTAACAACAATAATTGATTAACTTACGCTTTAGGCATTGTCTAATATTGTACGATGATTATGCTACTAATAAAAGTGTTGCCTCGTGTTGTACTTACTTTAGCTTTGAAATCCAAATTAAATAGAAAATAAACAAAGTAACCAAAAAGTTCATAGGTTTAAATACATATTTATTTTGAAGTGAAACTTCTTCTCCCACGGTGTAAGATTTTTGTACGGGGTGTGACTTATTTTTCTTTACGTAGCGTGCTCCGCTGCTCTTTTTTTTTTGAGAGCGGGTTCTGTTACTTACCTTGCTGAAATTTGTTGGGAGAAGTGGGAGGACTGGGCGCCACCACAATTTTTTAAAAAACTGGGACACCAACTGTGGGGGCACTTCCAGTCCACATAAAGTTTACAAAATAAAATGGTTTAATTTAATGTAAAATACAAAATATAAAAAAATTAAAGTTAATATGAGAATCAAATTAAATATGAATTAGATTGAAAATAAAAAAAAAAAAATTTGACACTTAATGTCAAAAAAATATGAAAATAGCGCTATTTTTTACAACTTTAAACTTATATATATAAAAATAATGATGCTTAAAACAAAATCCTTACTTGGATATTCGTAAATGATAATTATACAGTATATTAAATAACGACGAAGTGAAATTTTTAAATGTAAAAAAAAATGATAAGAAACGACGAATAGGTACTGTAAAAAGACTTATCTGACGAAGGTTCGAGATATGAGAGACCTGGCAGGAACTAATAATGACGAAGGGCTCATGGAGTCACGGATACGCCGAACACGTAGGGCTCTTTCCTCTGGGCCAAAGATACAACTGGTGACGTCACGATATGTGTAGTCGACGGTACTGGCGGCGGTTTTTCGCCCCGGGAGCCTTAATCCCTAACGATTGCCGTTAGTTAAGCAAAAGGCGTTACGAAAACTCATAATTACCTTTGATCACAAAGGGATTTCCTAAACAACGCTGCGACTCAAGCGGATACGGTGTGGCCGACGAAAAATCTCAGGATGGCGAAAAAATAAACGGTAAAACCGGCACTAGGCGACTCAACGATACTTAAGATTTGGTAGTCATCCCACAGGGACCTTTTAATATCGGGATGTAAACGGTAACCCCAAAATTTATCGCCTCAGTACCTCTTCAGTCTCTGATCACCACCTTCATGGCCGTCTTTCCCGTTTTTCCCCTTTCTCTCATTCCCGTGCCCTACGCATATTGCGTGGCGCGAAACGATCAGTACTTAGATTATTTAATGAAAAAGATTAATAAAATTTTGAATGTAATTTGATGGTATAGCACAGTGTCGCAAGTGTGCTTCCGCTGTATTTTCCGCATGCGTGGGCGCAGTGGTACCGAAGTGTCATGGTGGTTGTTTGTTTACGTTCTAGATGGAATGAACTACGAATGTTTGTTTTTCGCATAAACAGTGAGGAATTAATATCCTAGCGATAATTCAGGTATGTCCGCTTATTACTCGTCAATCAGATGTTAAATTCGCGTTTGTTTTTAGAAGTAGAAAAAGGAAAAGATGAGAGGTTGGAAAGGAAGAAGATAACGTTTCTGCAAGTTCAAAAAGTGAAAGTTTACGGGAAACATTACAGAAATGCTACCGATTGCTGAGAGGAAAATGAAGAACGTTGTGAGAAGAGAAATAGCGAGAAGAAAAAGAGGAAATTGATAAGATTAAACAGATCAATTGCAGCCATACAATCTAGAGATGTAAGCCACTTCAGCTAACATTTGGAGAGGCCAAAACGTGTACCTCCAGCCGCCTCACAGCTGGCACCCAAAAAAGATGACTCGAAAAAAAAAATCACAATTAAGATATACTGTTCAAAAAGGTAAGACGTTAAGGTTATAACAAGAGTGTTTTTAGCCGTTCTTTTTTTTAGTTGTTTGCTACGCTAGATGTTCTGGTAGCGATGTTAAGTCCCGCAAGCATATGTAGAATCCTTAGGCCTTCTACACCAGCCAATAATTATAATAATTAGTTATACCAATTACAACATTACATGTTCATAACATTTTAATGTTACAGGGGTAAGCGCGCAGCAACCATACACGAACCCGACACGAAAATGCAATGTATAAATGGGGGGATATTTTAGACCGGGAGGGGAGCGCAAGCGGCAGCTAGTCGACGGTCAGCTAGATTTTGGCACGGGGTAAGCTTAATATAGCGACACGACACATGTCCGCTCAAATAAGAGGGTCCCCTTGTTACAGGGAGACCCCTTTGGTAAAGGATGGCCCCCTTGGTACAGGAAGACCCTCTTGGTAAACGATGCCCCCCTTGGTACAGGGCAATGAAAATCGATTCTTAGAGAGTAAACTCCAAAAGTTGCACTTCTGTCGTGCGTGGGCTCCACACATTTTTTTTTTAATTATTATTTTTGTCTGTATGATCCTTTAATTATGCTGCCTTCAGCCTCTGCAGCTGTTTTTTTTAACGATTTTTCACTGAAAATTATACTAACAAGCAACTTCTGCATCACCTTCATTATCTAAAAATTAAATTTAGTATTAGGGCTAAATAATAAAATTGAAGTAATATTATTTACCACTCAAATCATTGTCGCATTCTGAACTCATTCCAGTCCTGCGTTCTCCCAATATATCATTTATAATATGGTCAGTTGGTGTTTCTTGGGGTACCTTTGTAGGCCCTCCATCTGTAGCTTTTTTATATTTTTTATCAGCAGCATAATTTTTTACTCGCTTGAAATTTCAATTTAAAGCTTCCTAGGCAGCGGCTTTTTGTTTATGGGACACCACCCCCGTCTCTTTACATTCCAACACCCGCCGATGTTTATTTACTAAACTTTGATGGGTAAACTCTCCTCCTCGGCGGATGAAAATTTTTTCGTAAGGGATTGTACTACTTCTGGGTACAAAAACTGAACCAAAAACAAATAAACTATCGAAAACACCACTGAACAACGGACCTAACGAAATCCGGTTAGGTTATGTTGATTCACGACGGCGCATGTGCAAACCCAAAACGTCACATAAATAGAACACAAGATAAAGATAAAATAGGACACATACAAAAGCGTTCTTACAGCTGCATCTGCAAAATAAAAAAAAATCATCAATAGAATAAAATAGTTGTTTTATTAGGAGCAAAAGTGAGGCTTTTCTCCGAATAAAACATGCTATATTTTCTTTAAACGCCGAAAATCTGACAAGTTATTTGATTTGACTGACCACCAGCGACGCATAAAGTAATTTCAAGGTGACGTCACAGTAAAGTCGCATTTACACATGTTGAAACAACTTGGCGGGAATTTCAAAAGTATCGTTATGTTATCGTTTTTAATTTTTTGAATCTCTTGGGATTTCTTGCGTTGTTTATGAATTTTTTTATATTATTCTCTATCTAAAGTCTCGTTGTTATGGCCATATTCAAAATTTTTACAGAACCACTTGCTTTTATTGTATAAATGTCGTTCAACTAGATTATAAACTTCACTGGGATTTTTCTGCAAATGAAACGGAGGCTGTCACTAAATTTTTTGGTATTGGCCCCATTTTATCTCATCTCCCTGACCCGAAGTAATGTATTTTGGTCCATTTGCATCAAACTTTAACTTTTGAATTAACTTATTTACCATTACTTTTAGAGCATCTTCCTGATCAGGATATAGTTGGTAATCTTGATATGGTGGTTTCAACAGCAGTCCATGACAAGTATTTCCAGATTGTTGAACCTGTGAAAAAAAATTCGTTTCCTTTCTTTCTGTTCTTCTTCGGACAAATTCACAGGATTTGGATCGAATTCTTCTTTTCACGTGGGTCTACATCGGACTGATATCTTTTTGTGGCTAGTCCAGGTTGCTTGATTTTTTTTCCTCTGTTCCAATTGCAAGCACCGCTAGTACAGGCTGCTTGTTTATGTGAGAGATATACCTCTAGGGTAAACAATAGTGCCGCAATGTGACTGCATCTTCCCATGGCCGAGGCGTTGCAATCACAACTTACGTAAACATGATGATTACACCGTGTTGAACTTGTTTAAAAGATGCCTTCACAGTGGCCTCCATGGCATAGAACTGATTTATGTAACCATCTTCGACAGCCAACACATGTCCTGGATCAACAAATTGACGTTTTCTTGAAAATGGCTTGAATGTTGAGACATCTTCTTCATTTTCCTTGTCGCTGTCATCACTTTCTTCATCTTGATTGTTGTCCTGTCACCAGTGATGCCGTCATGCAGGTATGCGACCATGCGACCATAGCAAAAATTAGTGGGAATTGCACTTGGGTTGGAAATTGATTCCATTTGACTGGGAAGTGGGGTGGCTTCTTTAAATTTGTCAACAGCACTTCACGTTTCTTGTCTGATTTGAGAGTTAGCCAGTTTCGACCATCAATATATGGGTAAATGGCTACTTTGGTTTCAATTGCCTTTTGTACTTTAAGAAATAAAAATAATCAACAATTTACTTAGGTAAAAAAAACAATATGTATTTTTGAAGACCTAAGTACTGGGTACCTACCTCAGTATTAAATCGCATTTTTTCCCTGTTGTCGATAATTTTCTGCACGACAGAAATCTTTTTAGTCCAAAAACACTGTTTATAGTTCGACACTGTCACAATTTTTTAAATAGGTTATTAGAACATTCTTTACAGATTTTTATTTTATTTTTATAACATGTCTTTTACAAAAAAAAAAAAAATGGTTGCAGTACTGACACTTGTCCGAGTATTGAGCCTTATATTATGTCACGGCGCACCTATTGTACACTTGTGTATTTCAAGAAATTTGAATTAGAGGCCGCACAAGTTCATGACCAAGCTCTTTCAGAAAGTCTTCTTATGCAACTTTTTCATCTGCTATATTCTGGAAATTTCTCTTTGTACAACACAAGCATTTTTGGCAGCTATATCTAGACAGTTCATAAATACTACAAGCCGCCATCGTCTAGTAGATCTGTTTGTTTCTTTAAGTTTTCTTCACCAGAAATTTCCGTGTTGCCGTGTTGTGTAGAAAGAAGTCCCACAACTCGATTCAAATAATAATAATAGCTTCTCGCAGCTGATAATTTCGGTTAGGTCGTTTATGAACAATAAAAAAAGTAACGGGCATAAATTGGAGCGTTGAGGTACTCCCGATATCGGTATAAAATTGCATCTGAGTAGAAGTTTTAAAATATTTAACATACTGTTTCCTATTTAACAGGTAAGATTCGAAAAATTCAAGGAGTGGCTTTGAGAAACCAATACATTGCAGTTTATGTAATACGAGGAAATGATCAATTCGATCGGAAGCTTTTTGAAAATCCAAATAAACAGTCTCAGCTTGCGAAAATTTGTCAATTGCGCCGGCTGTATATTGTGAAAAGCAGGCTAAATTTGTGATGGTAGAGCTAAACTGTAGATGTATTTATATAGAATGGATTCAACCACTTTTTTTTACATAATTATGTAGAAGCGATATCGGTCTTTGTATTTAATCGCGGTTGCCTTTTTTAAAGTTAAGACAAATGGTTGACTTTTTCCTTAAAATCCAATAAAAAGAAAAAATGTGAAAATTTGCAAAGTAATCAGCATGTAGATGTACTTCACAAATTTCACACAAATACATAGTATGGCTCTTCCACCAATGACATCGTCTTCGAGCTTTATTTGGATGTTTTGTTATTGTATGTTGAGTAGAGTTGAGACGAACTTCATCAAGCTCTGAGTATTTTCGAGGTCGTCCCAACAATATGTTATTTGGACTTCTTTGGAAAATCTAGTTTTGTATCGTTGACGATTTGATATAATTTTCATGCGTTTACCAAAAAACGGGCCACCACTACTTTTTTCCGTGTATAGTTTTTCCATCTATAGTTTGCAATTCCATTGTCATGAAGGTCTACACCTCCCGTAAATTTATTATATTGTGTAATCACATTTGGTTGCGGGACCAAAATTTCTTTTTTTTTTCTTTTCGATTGTAACGTTTCACTTGGTTCAATGGCTTAACGGTATAGATATTACTTCCAGTGGTCACAACAGGATTGTCAGAAAGATATTTTTGTTGTTCTTTCATAGCAAGAGTCACAGCTACCCTTTTCTTTCTTTGAATGCGACTTTACTGGATCTAAGCAACTGGTGACTAAGCAAATCTGGTAATTCTTGGTTCGTCAACAATTGACAATAAGTCTAAGACCACTTGGTCACCCATACCAACAACAGACAAGATGGTAGACCTGATGATGTAATAACACCTACTCTTCAGTCACTACGGTGTAGAGCACCCCAATACTCCTTGTGGATTCACATTGCGAAGGTCGGCAGAATAATTACAGATTTATTAACTCGACGTCAAGGCACAATCTCAATAATATCTCTTGTAAAAAACTCGTAATAACAATGTCTGAAAGAAAGACATGCGCAAAGCGGTCAACCGGTACCCATCAACATATCATAACCACACTTTTGATCTTTTGATAACGTATTGTTTTGCTGTTATTGTTATAATTCTGGATATGATATGATATTGCAATGACAACCATTTTTTGACTTCTGAAAGTAGATTAAAAATGAAAGCGAGTTCTAGTTCAAAGGGAAAAAAATCAATAAATGGTTGTCATTTTTCAACCATGTAGTCAGTCGATGAGTATAGTATACAGGGTTTTAGTTAGTAAAATATTATAAATTTAGAAGGCTTGTCCATTGTCTACGGCCGCGGCGTTGTGTTATGTGAAGCACAAAAAACAGCGAAAAAGAAGGCAAAGACGGTGGTGGGTGAGACCAACATATCAAAAACGTTTTTTGCAAGGCGATTACAAAAATCTCATACAAGAGATGCGGCTCCAAGATCGCGAAATGTTTTTTAATTACACAAGAATGAGTGTGGAATTGTTTGACAATTTGCTATCTTATTGGGCCTTTAATAAAGAAAAATCGTCCTTCAATTCCGGAAGCTGCTGTAAACTTGCTTTTATACCGGGCATTTGTAGAAGAAATATTTTTTGAAATAAGTGCGAAATCTTCATTTTTGGGGGCCAAAACACGCCGTAAAATTTCTGAAGACATAATGCCCGTAAAGTTATAAATCTTTTTTCGGTAATTTATTACTGTAACTCTTGATCTCTTTCCACGAACGTCCCGAAGTAAATGCCAAGTCTCTGAACCCCTTACACACAGAAACCTTATGGGAGGGGCCAAGCTGTTAGTTCTCCAGCTTGTTACTTAAAACGATTCTCGCTCATTGAAGTTTGTGACTGAAATGGACGGGCATCCGTGGAAAAATTACATGCAGATAATAATCAATGAACCTGTGAAATTTTTGAAAACAAAAAGTAGTCTTCCGGTGTATCTTACCAATGTCTTTCATTAAAAAAAAAAACAATTATTAAAAATCGGTGCAGTACCGACTGTTTTCTTGCTTCAAACGATTCATGTTAAACGATTAAATATATAGATAACCCCCTAGATGTTCAAGGGAGTCATATTTTAAAACAGCCATGTCATCAACCTGCGAAGCTTCGTCCTGGTTGTTGTTTCCCACTAAGGTTGACAAGGATCTAGTACTCAGAAGTATACTTTCTGTTCCTTCTGTTGGAGATGGAGTGCAATCTTCTTCAGTGTTTCCACCATCAGACAGTAATTTCGTCCCAAAATGTAACTTCTAAGCCGATAGCGAAATTCCGGTGGATCTGGGTAATCATAAAGATTACCTTTTGCCCGCATTGTCGGTATGTTAACATAAATTTAATACCAAATCTCTTATTCAAATCTTCATACATTTGCTTTTCCAAACGTTTTTACCCGATCCCGGCTATCATTTTCTGGCAATCTACTGTGCAAACAATCAAACCAATCATTGACCTAACAATATTTAAGTATTTTTAACTGTTTGAAAAAAAAAATGCACATTCAACCCAGTTAATTTGTGCACCAAAATAACCCATTGTACCACATCTATCTATAGCCTGAGATACTGCATGGGAAAGTAATTTTGCCGTCGTTACACTGTCTAGCGAAATTTTGTATGTTAGTCGCAAATTCGAATTGATTTTCATCTGAAGAAGACTTTTTTTTCATTATTAATTTCCTTTCCATTAACAATAAACCCATGGTCTACAAAATGGTTTCTAATCAGTGTTAGTATGCGGGGAACCTCCGCAAATACGAAAACTCGATGCTTATCAGTCTTCTCTTGTGTAGTATTCCAGAACCATGATTTTGAATAATCGATATCCAGGCTTAAATACAAAGATCTGTTGTTATCACCAAAATCGGAAACTAATGCACAAACATGATGTTGCGTTTCTGGGTTCGATTATTTATTTAATTATATATTATATTACACTATTTACACTATTTATTTATACTACTTCACCTCGTATTATTTATTTACACATCGCGCGGCACTTTGGATAGATAAAGGTAACTGTCCGACTCGACCCACTGAACTTCGACTTCGATGCGACTGGTTCGAATGACTGACTGATGCGATTATAGAATAGATTTGTACATTAAGAATTTATAAATAAAAGAAATAAATGAATATAAAAAAAATACTTCAAATACGAGGCATTTTCCTTCTTGCTGCCCAAATAATATTCGTAATTTTTCCCTGGGTTTCGAGAAGAACGTCCTCATTTGAGGCCAGATACTCTTACTGACATCCAATGAAGTCCACAAATGCCTGAAGCCCACTTTTGGGCACTGGGGTTTGCATTTGTGGCTGTTGGACGCTGCTAAAAGCTTCAGACAAAGTCTTAAGAGCACTGCTTACGTTGTCCATGAATTCATCTTCGGTGCTGCCCCTCCCTCTTTTTCGTTTAAAAGTTTTTGTTCTCGGAGTAGGGATTATGCTACAACTTGCCAAGTTTTGTTCCTCCAATTTCTTCTGGACTTTCTTTATTGGATTCACTGGAGTAGCGCCCTCTTCGTTCTCATCTTCCCTTAACTAAATGCAGAGAAATTAATATAGTTTGGTGATATAACTAATTTTTTATTATCTACCTGATAATGTCCTGTACTTGAGGACGCTGTCTCTTGTGAAATCAGCTTCTCCACATCAGCTGTTTCACATTGGTCATTCTCAAAGTTCTCTGTATGTGTTCATTTGTGAATTCACACTGTCTTCGAAAATTGTGAGGCTGTCTGTTGACATCCTGGGGAGGGAATGCTCGGTGATGAATGTCATTTCATCAAAATACCACAGCGATGGTCGACCAAGCTTTACGAAAAACAAAAATTACTGGAGCAAATAAATATTATAATATAGAAATGATATTGTTTACCTCCCGTTCCTCAACCCCTGCCCCACTTTTAATCGTTGCAATATATTTCCTATATTGCACCAGAAAGTTGGTTCGGAGGTTGTTCCACTTGTTTTTTATTTCTGAAATGGAGACCGTCAGACCCAACTTTAAAAGCTGGCGTTGAATTGTTTCTAGAGCCTCGTTCCTGGCGTTGCGATGGCGTATAAGCACTCGTTGTCTCTAAATAAAGAGATTAGCATAGAAACTTGCTTTTGAGACACAATAACAAATGACCAAATACCGGATATCAGCCTTATCAGCCTCCGCAGGTACAAAGCAGAGTAATAAAATTTGGGAATTTCCTAGATAAAAGTCGCATTTGAGAAAACACATGGGCGAGATGGGTGACAATGGTGATTGCAGCAAATAATTTTGTCAGTGTTCGGTATATCAGCTGATTGGTGCAATGCGCATCTGATCTGCTCAATTTAAGTACGAGACGCAAACTTGTATACTAGAAAATAGAACATGTTCTAATTTCTCGTACTAAAACGGCGCTCGCATCAAATTTTCAGTACTGAATTCAATACTGAAATAAGTATAGTGTCAAACGGCTCTTAAGCATGAGCTCCGCCTTGAGCACGGTTTATAAATATGTAGCTAGGAGTAGCACATGTAATAATACATGGTGTACTCAGTTATTTTTGGCTTTTTGAAGTCGGTTTCTTTTTTTTAAACGTCGCCTCGTGCATAATGTCTAACTCGTTACAAGTAACCTACCGGACTTCTTATACTGCTGTACCAATCCAACAAGAGTCTCTCTAAATGTGAGTAGCTAATCCCTTAAGGGTAAAGCAGTAATCTAATAGCTGCTTTAAGGCATCATAGGGACGCTTGCAAAAATTCCATATTTTCCCGAGGTGGGGATAAAGTGGAAACTGGTGAGTTACAGTAAAACTTCTGTGTGTATAGTGAAATAGTATATTATGATACGAGTTTTATAAGAAGCATTTTGTCGCTCGCACGGGTTTAGGGCACGACGATCGTAGCGAGAAGTGCCCTAAAAGAGTAAGTGCGACAAAATGCCTTATAAACGAGTTATCATACAGTATTTTTTTATACTTTGCCACTTTTTATACAAAATAATCAAATTTCACAATCTAGGGATTTTCGCGGCGGTTGGCACTCTTGCGAGCTGCATTAACGGCGCCTATGAAAAAGAATTAATTTGAAACGTCAACACTCGTATTTTTGTCCTTCCAAAAATGAGTTCTGAAGTTCTTCAATGTACGCCCCCAGAAATACGGGCTTTGGCGAAAATACGATAGGCAATTTGCTACCTTTAAAGTCACGCGAGGTATATGGAAAAACATACGCCCAATTTGAAAATTGGCAGAAGGAGAACACGTTCTCTACGATCTCCAAAAACATTTTCCTACCGTATGTATTTTGAGCTGCAACGCCACAATGTTGTCTTATACTATTAAAAACCTTCCTGACGGCGTCCACACACAATGTCAAGGCGAGCCATCCAGGACATGTAAAACCTACAGACGCCGCCCTACACCAATGCGCCAAGAAGTGTTACCAGCTTGTTGGACACCTCCCCCAACAAAATCGCTTGCCCTAAATGCACGTGAATTTCCAATACAAGTGGCAAAAATAGTAATGCCAATTCACATTCATACATCATTGACAGCGAAGTATAGGTTAGGATTGCCAAGATCAGACAGGAGATTACCAATATTAAAAAAATAAATTATACTATTTTTAGTGTAATTATTATAACATCGCTTTTGTCTATTATGACACCCAAAAGCGTATCGTAATAGCCTCAGTACGAACGCAAAGTAGAAAAATGAATATTTTGACACGTGTATTGTTATTAATAAAGTGGATTAGTGTCATATTTTATTGAACGCAATATATTTCATTGTTAATACGAAAATAAATTGTTGAGAATGGACAAGAAAGTAATTTTTCAACTACCTACATTTAATTTGTATTTGTTTTTCTTTTAATTGGGAAAGGTTAAGCATCAACAATTCTGAGCTGCAATTCACCAATTTGGAAGTTTTGATGTCATTTTTTTGTTCCCTAAACATCTCTAAAGAGTAAAGGTTTATTCCACCTCTTTTCTTGAAAGTCCTAAATCAAGATCAAGTTTTTAAATTTTTTTACATTTCTCAGCTAAATGGATACTGGGGCTTCTGCTGTACACTTAAAACACGGCTTTCAGTGCCAAGATGCATTGCGAGGTTGGGAAATTTATGTTTTTTAATGGGGTCGTACCCTAAAACATTGTCAAAATTTTTCGGATGAAGGATATCTTTAAAAGTGACTTTTTTGTTATTGGTTCGTTTTTTGTAACAGATAAGCAGTCTCGAAAGTGCCCTCATTCGATTGCTACAAACATACGCGTTCTTTCTTGTGTTTTTTCAGATTCTATTCCCCAAAATTATCAATTGTATTTGATTACATTTGTATGACGTGAATCTCCAGTTTCTTATACCACCACTATGGGTAGTATGCCATTACCGCCCATGTTTTGGTTATAGGTTTGTTGTCGTATTCAGAAGATATATACGACACTTTACTGTACTGTACTTCGAAATGTGTTACAAAACCGAAACGTAGTACCTTTGCAACGAACCACTCATATTTGCAACCCTTCAATTTAATTGAACATGGTGCATTTACAACAGTTGAATATGGTAAAAGTCTGCACTTTTAGTGCTTGTATGTTCATAATGATGTACACATGACATTCTAATGCACGTAATGCGTTTTTTTATCGTAATATTTCTCTTGTCTGGTCTTATTTTTAGCAGCGATGTAGGATGCATATTGTAACGTTGCCTGAGCCGGGCGGGTTCGAGGATTTAAAGAAAATTCTGGTGCACACCGTAGCTACTAATGAGATCATTCTTTCGGCGCAATCGATTATTCCCGAAGAATGAGATCATCTACTTTGTACGAGCGTCGTATAGTATGAGATCACCGCGACAGAATCTTCTAGGCTCATGAGAGCATCCGATGTCAACAATTATTCTCAGACTGTTCTAGATTAATCACATTACCATACGTGGAGACATCATCATGACATCATCCGCTTCAGGTACCGTCGCGCCGTCGTCTCAATATTCATTTTCATTGACTTATCTTTGTTTATACGACGCATAAAGATCACACTGGTGCTTACGTGGAATAAAAATCGATAGTTTTTATTCTTTTATGACGTTGGTAAATGCACAAATACTTAAAGAAATCACACTATTAGCAGTAGACTTTTCTTGGTAAAGATTATACACCTGCATTTTGCTTCCGAAGGGGCCTTCTAAATACAACTTATCGCCATCTTGGCGGCAATAATGCGATGGCATTTTAGGAACACTGTTTAGCAAAAGTTTTAGATGTTCTTGTCTAACAAATACTAAACACTATTCTTTACGATAAAGTTCTAACTTCCTGCGCTGTAATCAGCCCTCAGGTATCCGTGGTTACTCTTGTACCATGTATACTTTAAGTCCCAACGTATTTAACCCAGATCGTTTGAGTTCAAACATTGGATCCACTTGGTAGAATGCTAAAATGCTGTGTCTGGTGACACCCCGGCAGTGCCAACCATAATCTAACCACATGACTTTGCTACAAGATTTTATAAGGAACTTGTAAGGTGTCCTTCTAAAACCGTGGTAGACACACTTTTTTGATCAAGGGCCACATAGGACGTGTGAGATATCGCTGCGGGCCGCACATTCGTGGATTGGGTAGTTGAAAACACCAATCAATTGACATATTTTTATGGGTTGTGAAAACGCGGTTGCCCATAGATTTTGTATGGCAATAGCAACCTGTGAAGTCATTTATTGTCAAACACAATTGACTAACTATTAATTCACTTTTTTTAATTACAAAACAATAATAAACTAATCTTGTTACAAAGTGTTTCTTGGTGTTAACTAGCCAATTGGATATTATCATATTACCAACATAGGTAGCAATTATATGGGCCTGAATACATAATGTATAATGAAAAAAGATAGTATATTAATATTTTTTTCTTTCCACCGTCAAAAAAACGTGACATTGTATACACCAATAGGTAATCACAAATGGCCATTTCACTGTCATGACAGATAAAGTCATTTAGCGGCGCATAAAGTCAATGAAAGAACCGTTTTAGAGGTTTTACTTTGCTCAACCATCTGACTACATCACCATAATTAGCTTGTAATTCACGTAAGCCCCGCAAAATTTCCTTCATTTTCGTGAGCGTTCTCCTGTTGCTTTCCTTCGTCTATTTCATCTATTTCAAGTCGAAGTTCCCGGCTTTAGCTAGACCGGCGCAAAACCGCGTAACAATTAATTTGGCGCCCAACGTGAGGCGGTTTTGTAAATCTTTTGTAAATCTGCATATGCTAAGCTAAGGATTTTAGAGGAAACAAATCAAACATTCAACCACAATGAGGATAAAACGATTTCCATGTTAGATTTCAAGTCTGTACAGACTAATTCCCATGGTCGAGAAACAACTCTACGGCCCATACGTCCATAGGGCACACGTTGTTCTGGCTTTTGCGACGCACATATTCCACAGCGTCGAGCATACTTCGCTACGTTCACGCCCATTTTACGCCAAAAGTATTGTAACGCAATACGACGATGGGTCTTAAAAAACCAAGATGGCCAGATGTTGGATCGTTATGATTCTCGGCCAAGATCTATCTTGCTGTGGCTGTTTCCAATCATCATCTGGATTAGATGAGGGTGTACCAGATTTCAGCAAACGAAAAACATTTTCACCCTTTACACAAAATTTTGGGCATTTGTTTGGGTCGGTTACAGGCATACCATGCATCCGAAACCTTGACTTGGCCAATAGCAGCGGTTCTGGTACTACATTATTTTTGACTTTTTTGTGAATTATATCAAAGTCATACCTTTGAAGTCGTGAAGTGATTGGCGATGACACTAAATTTCACTCCCCCTACAAATAGTCAAAATTTCTCCACTCCAAACTACACTGCCAAACATTTCGGAGGAATATTTGGATTCGGCTATCGACTATCGGCTATCGACTCGCATACGCTATAACATTTTCCCTTTCTGGAAGCGTTTGTGTCAGAACACAGCCTAAACCTACCGAAGAGGCATCACACTGGAGAACAAAAGGCAACGAAAAATCGGGTGATGTCGAAATAGGTGCTTTGACCAAACATTCTTTAATAGGCAAAAGAGTGTTTCAGCGCCTTCCGTCCAAATAAACTTTTTCCCTTTCCAGGTCAATAGAGTCAGAGGTGCCAGTAGTGATGTAAAATCCTTAACAAATTTACGATACCAGGAGACAACTCCTATGAAGGAAGGAACCTGTTTAACGGTTGAAGGTCTAGGATAATTCAACATAGCTTCAACTTTTGCTGGATCAGTTCTGATACCCTGAGAATCCACAATATGTCCTAGATATCGTAATTCTGATTTGAAGAATTCACACTTTTCTCGGTTAACTGTCAATAAAGATGTCGTCAACCTATCAGAAACCGTTTGAAGAACTTCCAAGTGAGTAGAAAAGTCGGGCGTAATGATTATAATGTCGTCCAGGTAGACAAAAACAAATGGAGCTAAATCTTCTCTCAGCACTGTATCCACAAATCGCTGCCAAGTGGCCGGAGCATTGTGGAGACCAAACGGCATCCTCTTAAACTGGTACAATCCTTTATCTGGAACTCTAAATGAATCGCCTTGCTACTATCCGAAAGAGGAATTAGCCAATACGCGCTTTTAACATCAATTGACGAAAAATATCTAGTCTTATTCAAAATATCGTTGACATACGGCAACGGATAGACATCTTTTTTACTCACTTTGTTTACTTTTCTAAAATCTATGCAAAATCGGTTCGTTGTTTGATTCTTGACTCTAACAACAGGGGACGACCATGCTGACTTTGACGGCTCTATAACATCTAGTTCCAACATTTTGTCGATTTCTGCATTGATCAAGTTGTGTATATAAGGGGGCACGGGATAGCAACGCTGTTTAATCGGATCGTGGCTACGAACATCGATTTCGTGCACAGCCTAGATTGGACATCATGCTCTTCATTTTTCTGGGATTCTGATAGAGTCAAAGAAGATGTCGGAAAACTACGGGGGGAACACTAGTACACCGGGTAGAAGCATCCCCTATATCTAGTCTTCCGGTGGATAACTCATGGCATCAGGTGTTGCCGCGAACACTTATTTTCTTTGTTAAATGAAAACACGGCAGAATTTTTGTATTTAACTTTAATGCGTATTTTACTCTTCGAGGTCAGGATCGTCACTTACAACTGCTGCTTACATACTAATCTTACGTCTAACAAAAAGAAGAGCACTCTCGGGGAGTGGGGAGGGCCGGTGTGAAGGACCCGCCCTAAAGTACACAGTGGAAAATGTCCGAAGACTGCCACCTCCCGTGCCGCACGTGTTGAAAACAGGTGTGCATGAACACGTGCATATTTTTCCCTTGCCGCTTTGGCGGTAGGGATCAAAAGAGATTTTAAAGTCACCACCTGCGGTCAACACGTGCAGGTTAAACAGGTGCATACTCTTGCCTTTGCCGCTTTGGCGGTAGAGATCAAAGAAGATCTTCCACCTGCACATTAACATCAGGCTTGGCTGCAGTTTTTTCGTTTTCATTATCGAAAATCTTCCATGGCCAGGTAAGCGGACAGTGACCACACCTAATACCTGGAACAAACTTGGACACAATCCTGCAAAAATTTGAATTATAAAGATGGTAAAGTATTTTGAAAAAATCTCATCCAAACCACCACCTAACAGACAACACTAACATCTACAATACTCCTCCGGAAAAAGCCAACTCCTTTCTTAAAATCATGAATAAACTGCCCGACTTCTAACAGTAAGTAGCTCATCCTTATATTTAGCTCCGTTATTTATTCTTGGATTTTGACTACAGAATTTAGGTTGTTAGTTTGCTTTTGGATTTGCGTATGTTCCTTTAATATGTTGGGAAAAATTTTCTTCTTTGAAGACCTGTGTTTTTTAATTTACAATTACTGAATAGACTATTGCAATTATTACTAAATTATCTTAGCTGCATATCCTTTGTAAAGTTATGCAAAGACACATTGGGAATGCAACTGTTTGATTTGCACATAGGCACACAGCAAATCCACACCATTTTTCTGCCATATAACGAATCTAAATTTAGAATTGAAGCTTTTAGCCAAATTGTCAAATAATCAGAAAACTTGAAACCAGTCTTACTTATTATTTGCAATGTGCTCGTATTGCTACGAGGAATGCCAGCTAAATTCCCCAAAGGAATGTTTATCGTTGTGCCATTAATACTATGAGTCGAAATCTCAGGTAGTGTTGACATAGTTTGTTCTGGAGGTGTGGGACTTGGACAAAAGGAAGTTGAAGTAATTGCTTCATCATGATAATTTACACTAGAAGCAATGGGGTCGTCCCTCTCAATTAAATTTGACCAATTCAACTATAGCATCTCATAGACTATGTAACATGAAGCCCTAAAACGTGTCCTGTTGTTTCATAAAGTTGTTTTGTAAGATAACAGAGCGTATCAAAAATCGCAATTTCGGCTAGCAGTTCCAAACGCTGTACATTTACCGCCTCTTGTGACGTCATTTCGGGAAAGCATTCCCATTGGTTCATGCGCTTCTCATTAGTCGGCACATTTAGTAACTTGATTTTTGTCTGGTGAATTTTGTCCCGTGTTGACGTCACAAAAAGGCGCGCGTTTAGACAAAATAGACAAATGTTTCGTTTTTTTTACCTAGTAAACGCGTGATTTCGTATAAACAAAAAAATTGTGGGACGACCCCATTGGCAGAGTAGTTTGTGTTGACGTTCTTTGAACCATCTCATCAATTCTTCTCTTATCAGCCAGAGATTCTTCAATGTAACCTTCTGCTACTGTACCAGAGTTCCAACTCCCATGTCTTTTTAGGGATAATATGTCACCACCAGTTTCAGCTAAAAAGTGTGCCGAAATGTGTGGTTTAAGTTTCAGTTTCTATTTTTAAAGACGTCTGCGACACTTTTATGTTAGGAGAATTTATTTACTCTTTTTTCACGACGCGTCGCCAAACTGAGAATAAATTTTCAGGTAGTCTTCCTTTTGTATAAGTGTTGAATTTTTCCGTAGAGTTTTTTCTACACGTCCAAAAGCTCTGCCGACAGGGCAGAAAACTTTGATCTCGGACAGGAAAGGTCACTTGGATTTCTTGGACTTCTTTTGGAGATTTCATTTTAAGACAGTAGTAAAGAGCATGCATAACGTGGGAGTTTTTATTTTGCCCTCCACAGCCATCACAAAATAGCCTCACCACTTTGACACCTTCGTAGTGAAGAGTATGCAGGTGTGCTAGACGTGCAGAACTAATTTCCACTGAACCTCTCCCGGCAAGATCTTCCATCCAAGTGTAAAATATTGGAGATTTAGATCCATTCCAACAGAGCAAAATACATAATATAAACTCACTTGATTGGAGTAAAAAGCATCTGAGATAGAGGTTGTACTTGTTGCATATCAAAGCAGAAAGTGGTTGAGTTTGGAGGTTTTTGTGAACTCTTAGCTGAATCATAAGATCTGATTTCTTTTTAGCGTCTCTCTCGTATTTAATCTGAGGTTTAAGACGAGTGCACAAGCAGCAGCAATCAGCAGCAGGTGAGGTGAATCCTATATTTATTCTAGAAAATTCTTGAAAACACTGACCAACCACTTCCCCTTCACACTTAGAATTATTCTAGATTTTGTGCAGGTTTACGATGCTCAAATTGGCTGGCAAATAAATTCTTTTAGATTTTATCGGGTTGTAGACTCCCTCTGAGATTTCCAATAAATTCTTTTTTTGAGATTTTATCGCCACCACGATTTTCTTTGGGTGCTTTTCCAGCATAAATGGTTTTTGCAACGGTATTTGTATAATAGTTTATTTTTTGCGCTTAGGCCTAGCAGTTTGTTACAGGCTCACAAGTTAAGTAATAAACTATAACAAAATAGTCTAACGTAAGAGAGTGTCACATAATCCAAAATAAACTAAATGTTACAACTCCTTGTAATCTTAATATAATGTCTCTCACTTTGTGTTATTTGTAAGTACCAATAACAGTTTTCTTTTCCAACCTTTTTCTCCTTTTATGTATCCTGTGTCTCTCTTTAAGCTCTTCACACTTTTTTAACAAGTGTTCTATACTTTCCTCCCAAGATTCCATTTCTATTATAGCCACATCCTTCTGTTTTCCCACGATTTTTATATTCCTCACTTTTGGTTGTGTCCCAAGTAGTCCTAGGACTTCTTGAGCTTCTTTTTTTTCTTCTTCCTTGAATTTTTTGCCTTTGATAACCATGTTATTCTTACGCCCTCTTTTCTCTTGGTCCTCTAGTTTTCTCTCCAGAACTTCAATTCTTTTGACCAGTTTTTCATTTTCTAGCTGGCCATCTCCTCTTGCATTTTTCTGAACTCATCTCGCCATTCTTCGTTCTCTTTTCTCATTGCTCTATTTTCTTTTAAAATTTCCTCCATCCGGGTTGGTGATCTCTCCAGGTTGCTACTTTTGCTGAAGGGGTCCTATTTTTTTTCTTTGTGTGTGTTATCGGTAGTTATCACGCTCACCTCCGCTGTCCAAATGTACCAGGCTTCTATAGATGGCCAACAACTCCCTATCGTAAGCACTGTATTTCTGCTCTGCTGATGAGAGTTTTGCTGAAAAGAATGCGATTGGTTTGACATCTCCTTCTACTGCTTGTTGTAGCACAGCGCCTGTCGCTATGTTGGAAGCATCTGTGGCCAAACTCAGGCGGCTATGTGTGTTGTTAAAATAGTTGCATTCTCTAGGTCCTTCTTACATTCCTGGAACGCCTTCAGCGCTTGTTCTGTAGGCTGGATCTCTGTATTTTTTCTTGTACACTTTTTCAGAAGCTCAGGAACCGTTGGAGTTGCTTTGATGGGACAGGTTCTATGCCAGCTTCAGGTACTTAGGCCCAGGAAATGCAGTTTGCTGACTCCCAGTGTGCATTTTCCTGAGTTGATGACTTTCCCATGCTCATTTAGACGATAGAAAACTGCATCAAAATGACCTAGGTGGTCGTCTACATTGTTGGAAGCCACGAGTATGCCATCGATGTAGACATACACAAAATCTACTCCCTGCAGAACTTGGTACAAAAATCTTTGAAATGTTTGCGCTGCGTTGCGCAATCCAAATGGCAGTCGCTGGAACTCAAATAGGCCAAAAGGAGTCGTAATGGCTGTTTTAGGTCGGTCAGCAGGGTTAACAGGTATCTGGAAATATCCTTCGATCAGATCGATGGAAGAAAAACTTTTCTTACCCCGGAGGTTGGATGTGTTTCATCGGATACCTGTGGGATACTTATCAGGTATCGTCGCAGCGTTGAGGATGTGGAGTCTTGTCAGACTTTTGTACGAGATGAAGGGGACTGGCCCATTGTGACGCAAAGGGTTGTATTAGTCCGGCTTCCCTCATCTGTTGGAATTGCTGTTTTGCAATTTTAAATTTGTCGGGTGCGAGTCTGCGCGGTTTGGCGTGGATATAATATCTGGGTATTTCCGTACTATCCGTTGGTAAAACTGGTCCATGTCGTCGAAAATGGTGCGGATGCCTGAATAGTTCGCCTTTCTTGCGCGGCACATGACGTCCAATTTTGTTTGCGGGTGGATCAGCCGACGATTGTTATGTCGACGCATAATCCAAAATGGTGCTGAAAATCTGCTCCTAGAATGACACATCTGTCACGCTGGCCACTACGAAACGCACGACGTAAACCGAGGTTCAAATTTAAAGTTTTTTTGTCCGTAAACCGCGATTTTTGAACCGTCCGCGTTTTGTTTGTTCTTTTCAACTGCCGGTCTATGAAACTAGCTGGAATTACGCTTTGACCCGCGCCGGTGTCTATGAGGAAATGCATCTTCGACACGATGTCCACCGCAACCAACCTGCATGATCCCCGTGTTGCGGCGTCTTGAGCAGAAGTCGCGCTTACTTCGGCTCTGTTTCCCCGTTTTTTTTTTTTAACTTGCACGGCGGTCTGCACTTTGTCGCTCTGGTTCCAGATTTGTGGGGGTACCAACTCGTTTTGAAGTTCTGGCGGTTTCGGCTCTTACTTCTGGATGCAAGAGGTTGTGGTTTCTATCGTGACACTCTCGGTCGTATCTAGATTTGCTCCATATTGTTTAGTACTCTCATCATGACTGCCATGTTGTCGTTCTTGGTGGCGGCGTTCTTGTTATAGTTTATAAATAACAAAGGCATATTTAATTTACCCAATTAAATATTATAGCAATAAATAATTTGTTCCTGACAGGTTTCACCTGTTCGCTCGTGTTATTCTGAACCAACCCGTGGGACGCCGGGTTAAATCATACCTGCACCTGTATTATAAAATTAAATGTGAAAATGATTACACATTATTATTTGTAGTTACAGTAAGTACGAGTGCCTAAATATGTAATGAAACAATTAGAAAATAAAACAAAATCTTAAACAATTAACAGAAACTATACTAATAAATTAACATTAAATACTCGGTACGGCGCAAATCTTTTATTGTTTTTTTTTTTAAAGGATACTGTGGCTC
Source organism: Diaperis boleti (assembly GCA_963583935.1). Lineage (NCBI taxonomy): Eukaryota > Metazoa > Arthropoda > Insecta > Coleoptera > Tenebrionidae > Diaperis > Diaperis boleti. Next base: position 16,541,993 of record OY757242.1, read on the forward strand.
GACCTTTTCGGGGAGTAAGCGTTTAAAAAAAAAGTTTCCAACTTGGCGGCCATATTCTCCATCCAAAATACTTCATCTCTATCTATTCTTTCAACTGTCAACCCTTTGGGGGTCCATGTAACAAACAAACAATATAAACGGGGAGTAACGTGTAGCTGCCCTTGGACTTTTTTTTTCAGGACTACGACACCAATATTTATTTCTGCGAATGTTATTTTTCCCATAGCAACCGCTTCTTTTGGTGTAAATGATGCTGAATGAACGGGGCATTATAAAACCATCCGGAGATGCTGCTAGATAAGGATGTTCGTAGTCAATACAGAGGCCACAAGGTTGAACTTTTATATTATTAATTTTTTCCAGTTCTTCTGTAGCTATTATTTCGTGGTCTTTGTCCCAACGCAGCGTGTTGCTCTGTTCCCAGTAAATTGAGAATATAAAAATTTTTCGATCAGTTTTCGCACAATGCGTGGTGTTTCGCATTCTACAAATAATGCCAAAATTTGAGGCCGTCAAACGAATTGCCCTTTCTTCCTTACATAACCAGTTACTACTTTGTCCCATCGTATGTAGTTGTATTGTGTGAATTTCTTCTTCTGGTTTTTTAGTCGATCTAAAAATTCTTTATTTTCGTATTCCAAAAAGGGAAAAGGCGTTTTCTAATTTTAAGCCACTTTTGTTTTTTGAAGCAAAAAATATATTTTATTTAATACTTATAACTCGTTTAGACATTCTAGACTCGGCACCTAACGTCGCCTCGTCCATGATGTCTAACTCGTTACAAGTAACCTACCGGACTTGTAACGTTAAATACTATTTTGGTATGAAATCCTTGGCTTTTATGTACTGCTTTTTTTATGTATTAGTCGTGATAACTGTCCAGGACTTTCATTGAATGAAACGGCTGCTGCTTCACACCGGGTTTGGTAAGAGCGCCTTGTTGAAAAGTTGATCCTTTTCCCACCTGTAAATTTTGATAGTACATTGTTATAGCATTCTGCAGCGTTATTATCCATATTTAAAATTAAATTTTCTTCATTTCTTGCAACCCGCGTTATAATGCTTATTAAGTATTATTGTATACTCCCGTCTCCTTCAGTCTGGGAACATGCTTTTCCTCATTATCGGATCGGGGCCCCGTGCAAAAATATGATTTGGTGTATTTAAAATGTCGTTTTTCAGCTGAAACACTTTCGCCGAATGCGTTGCGGCACTTTGAATAGCATACTGTGTTGCTGCTATGATTCCACTTCTTAGCCGTTTTATTGAATTGTTAATCCGATTTCTTTGTGTAATAGGTACTATTACAACCTAAATTGTTGTAACGCCCTAACAAAATTGTGAAGTGTGGATTTTGACAAAAAAATACAGCTAATCCCCAAAAATCATATAATGAACAAATAAAATAAATACAGGAACTTTCTACAATTATCCAATATTAAATTAATGTGGTGAAGATTGAAATTATAATGACTGGTAACAAGTTGGTGAAATAAATAACTAAATGAACGATGAAATAAAAATGTGACAAGTTAAATTATGACTATTGCACTATACTTACAGTTTAAATTACATTAAAATGATGATTACTGAAGTTTACAATTTTTAAATGCACGTTAATATAAAAAAAAATAGATAAATTGATAACATAAAATATAATGAAAAATTATCTATTACTTATCTTCTGAACAGTATTACGCTTTCCTGCCGGTTTTGGAGCTGTCCTGACAACTTACTATACTGCTTTCTTGCGAATCCTGCGGGTTGTGATTTCCTGGGAAATTAAGCCTGATTCCACGTGAAAAACTCCGTGCGTCCAGGAAAGAATATTACAGCTATTACTCCAAGAAGGTGTTACAAAAAAAGATCCTAGGTAAAGTGCTCGTGAATCTGCCTATTTGATTGAAAGAGAATAGTCAAGGTCTGCACGCAATAAAGTAGTTTTTCTTACCTCTTTTCCCCGAATGGACACCTAACGATTTTATCCGCTAATGCGATTTATTATTGAAATAACTGAACACCCAACGATTTTATCCGCTAACGCGATTCTCTGGAGCTATCTCTTGTCCAGGAGCAAAATTTACGCTGAGATGTTACTTCGCCAAATGTCGAACGAAAAAGAGAAGAATCTAGGTTTTGTCGCGCGGCACTGCAAAACTTATCGTGTTTTTTGTATATGCCGGTTATCTCTAAATGCTGATTCGTTCCTGAACTTGGATGGTGAATGCGCGGCAAAAATCAAGTTGTAACAGTACCTACGATATCCCCTTTAGAACTTCTTCTTTTAGTGGTTAGTTCTCGTAATTTATTTCAAAAATTTCGCAGTAAATGATTGCGGCATTCTTTTTTTTGCACCACTCGAGATCCATATGGCTGCAACTCCGAATTTTTTTTAGTAACGCTGCTGTCACCATCACCAACCAACCGGGTATACTTTATATCATACATTTCAACACTTCTCAAAAATCCTTCAGTGATAATGTCGACGCCAATTTTTGAAGCAAGTGTGAGTTCCAGGTTTTGAGACACGACCCGCGAACAAATACAACAAAATTTGTTTCTCACCTCAAGAAATGAAACTTTTCGAGTTCGTTTTTCGATGATAACACCGACCCCAGACAACGCATTATAATTTACACGATAAGAGCGTTTGGCCCAGGATCCATCTGCAATTGCAGTGATCATAGGAATGCCATCCGTATCAATGTCTCCATCAGCCATTGCAAAATTGCGTTCCTCTTTTGCTTTTTGACGTCACAAAAAGGGTGCGTTTAAAATGAGACAAATGTTTCGGATTTTTTTTTTACCTAGTAAACGCGTGATTTCGTATAAACAAAAAAATAGGGGTATAATATATTTTCGTCTAGTTTCTAGAAAAGCTGTTTTTTGAAAATTGTGGGACGTCCCCATTAGTACAAATAAAATAGAAAGAATATATTTTTTTTGTTATTGATCACATTTTCATCAATAAAGCTGCAAATTCGACTAAAAGCTTCTTTATGTAATTGTAAATGTTTGTGGTAATTAGTTTCTGAATTTTGTATTTTTTTGCTAAGTTTATGTGTCTTGGATAAATGCTTTGTACGTTTCTAAGGATTTTATTAAACGTTCTTTATGCAAATCAGAAAGCGGTTGTCGAGTTTTTGTCACAAAAAATACAATTTTTTTTATTGACCTGGGAATTTTTGTCTATATCGCTATCCACAGGTATACTTAACGTATCAGTGACATTGTCTTCAACAAGTATTGATGCAGATGGTTGGGGTGCTAATGTTGCTGGTTCGACTGTAGATGTGGATGGTTGGAGTGTTGATGTAGATGGGTCAGCTGTAAATGTAGAAACTTCAACTGAAGTTGCTGATATAGATGGTTCAGACGCACTTGGTTGATGTGAATTGACGGATAATAAATTGCCTGTAATATACATATACATCGTATACATCCTTTGCACTCTTAGATTTCAAAGGTCTAAGATGAATAAATTTTGTAAGATGATCTTGGTAGTTCATTAACCACTTGTATTCTCCTCAGGCGTAGACTGCAAATCTATTAAGTCCACTTGTCCTCGAGGATTAAAATTAAAATTTTTTGATAAAATAGGTTTGACTACTAAACCTTTTTTAGGAAGGTGCTTTTTTGCACAGCACAGCAAGAGCCCTGCCTCCGTTGCACCACACACTAACGGAACGGTCACCACTTAGAGGGTTGTTGTCACCAACTGGAACGGTCGGAAACACCAACTGGAACGGTCGGAATCACCAACTCTCTTCTGATGGGTTCTGTTCGCTGTTTTATAGGGTGCTTGTGACGAAACTGTGACGTTCTTCGCCTCCGTCCACGCGTGGGCGACTCATCCAAGGTCTTTATTGCTATACACTTCGGCGTCTTATTCTCCCGGAACGGCGGTGAATTCCGGCAGCGCACAAACTCCGGAACGACGGGGCCCAGAGCGCGGTCTCGTTTCGATCACGTGCGTGAAAGAATCATCTCGATACGTCAAACGTTAAGCATTTATTCTTACATTTAAACGGTGCGATGAGAAGGGCTTGATTCGGGGTTACAAGACCGAAAACTGTAACTGGTCGTAGCGACTCTGGGATGGTCTCGTTTGCAGCGGGTAAATTTTATGATGACCGGACCGAAAGAATTATCCCGGTCCGATGCCTGGAAGTATTTTTTTCGGCGAGTTAAAAGACGCGATTTTACGGCGTGATGTGTTTTACCAGCATCACGTAAAATTTTGAACCTACTTTGTTATTACTAGTACAGCAAAAGAACTATCAGTATTATAAAAAGTTGAAATAGGAGGAGTGACACTGGCACATTTATTTGTGTCTACATTAACAATTTAACATTACCCTTCGATGCAATTGTCGTCTTTGCCCAAACACTTTTGTTTTTGATTTTTGTTTAGTTTGAAACATGTTTAAAAACTATTTAAAATAACACGAACTCACTTTTTTTGTTCAACTTTCACTCTTTGTGGAGCATGCTTAAGCCAGACTTTGATGGAATTTTCTACTTCTTTTTCTGTGGTGGTTGAAGCAGCTGTTACTGCCGCTGAAATGTCCACAGGTTCATAAAGAATATTATGAAATTATATTCAAACTTACCAACCACTGATGACTTCAATCTCAATTGAAAAAACGGCTTCTTATTTGACCTTGACCCTAGGTAATTGAAACCTGAGGCCATCAGGTTAGAAAACACATATTTTAAAATTCTGTTAACTTTTGCAACAACTTCACGTCCACCCAGAGATGGCACCCTTAAAAGATAAGTGACAGCGCGCCTAAATCCCAAGGTCGCCAACCACAGATTAGTGGTTTGTGTTGCCAACTGTCATGGTGCCGTAACCTGGAAACATTATGTGTTGAAAGTTGAAGACGGAGTGGCACAAAATGAATTGGTTGGTGTTCGCGTATTTTCAGTATTATCGAGATCTGCTACTGAGATAAACAAAATTTAATTAAAACAGAAGAAACCTACATACCGTGTGATTCAAACACTTGTGGCTTATCATTGCATTTTTGTTTTTAAAAGTGGTAACGTTATTTGTGAATTAGGTGATTTTTTAATATAAGTAATAATAAATAATATTGTAACGGGACGGCACCTAGCGACCGCTGATCGCGACACGCCGGCCACCGTCAAGATCCATGGGTGGGGGCTTTTTCACCACGCTTCCATACATGGGTCACTTCTGAGACGGGAGTCGATACGTACGCGACGATGTTAATTTAACTTTTACTTTTATTGTTATTCTTATATCTACTTAATATAATATATTCAGAGACGATGCTAGTTTGACTTTTAGTGTGTTAACGAGTGTAGTGTCGCCTGAGTGTTACAATATATAAAAATGTTATGAAGGTAACTAAAGGCATCACTACCATCCTTAAATGTATACAAATGCTCCCACTGATGCAAACACAGGTCCTGCAAGAAAAGTGCAATAGCAGATTCACTGAAGACTCTACCTAATTTAATCAAATTGTGCCTTTTGATAGAAGAAGTAAACATGTTTGTTTTGAATAAATAATTCTATGGTCAGATAAAATAGTGTCTTCAACAAAACATGATTCAGTATTATCTATATTAGTGAATAAATGATCTAAAATACAGTCATTTCTAGTAGACCTGTTAACTTTGTTTATTAAATTGTAAGTTAGAAAAATATTACTTAATTTGATAAAGTTTACATGGTCCCTTACAGGATCAACGTTAAAATCGCCACACACAATAATTGAGACATTCACATTAAAAAACCTATCACTTCAGAAATCTTGGCACAGAAAAGATCAAAATCACCAACAGCTGACCTATAACACGTAAAGATAAGAAGTTTGGATGCTGCTCCTTTCCACGACACTGCACACACTTCAAAGTGCTTTTCAACACAGTATTGAGCTAGGTCGAGTTTTGTCACTGACACTTTATTATATGAACACCAAATGGCAACACCACCACCTTTGGACACTGTACGTGAGAAGCAATCTGCAAGTGCATAATCTGAGAATAGTGCTAATTCAGGATTGCAGCTTGACCACCAAGTAAAACATAAAAACTTTATATGTTTACGGATTGACAAATGGCGCGCACTTTTTGAAGGAGTAAGCGATCGACAGTTTAGTAGTAAAAAATCGAAATTAGATTCGTCGGTTATGGATTTAGCCTTAACTTCGTTAGATTGTTGGCCAGTGAGAAGGTTCATATTATAAATTTTTAAGAAGCTCGGTATCGTAGTACACACTTACTTGGAATTGATCAAATTGATGTTGACGCCACTTTTCGTTCAAATGTTCTATCACTTCGTTGTCTGTTGTTTTTGGATGGCACCTGCCTACATAAAGCCATAATTTTTGAACACGACCTCTAAAGTTGGAAAACGTGTCGTTCGTCCCCCGTATGTTTTTATTAGGCATCTTTTCTTTAGCTATCTTGGGTTGTTCTTTTTGCTGGTTCTTGTCAGTGACTTTCACCTCGACTTTCGCTTTATCAGCAGATACCGATGTTGAAGGTTTTTGGATAACGGTTTCTGTAGAACTATCCAGATCTTCACGGTCACAGATGTTATCATAATTTCTACACAGTTTCTGTTTATGTATTGAGTCGACTATCTCTGAATTTGTGGCAGTAAGCGTCTTAACCTGAGTTTCCAGACGTTTCACTGTGGCGACCAGAGTCTTTATCTCCGATTTCATGGTATTATACAACTTCAGTAACTCACTCACACTTACGTGTTCGTCAACCGTTTGCTTGGAAGTACCACGAGTCATTGTAACGTATTTTTCAATTTGATACCCAAGTAAAATTATGAAAAATTTGGAAATTACACAAAAAGACAAAACACAAATCTACAAAGTTTTACTTTACTTTGTTAACCTGACCTGACCTGACCTTTTTTTATTGGAGAGAGGGGGAAAATACAGCTACGTACCTCCAAGCCCACGCTCAGGAAGGCCTGGAGAGTGTGGGACTCCCTGGCGGATAGTCGTCCAGTCCTACCCACTAAAAAACCCCTCTCAACGGAGTATTACTCCACCCTCGGAACCGCCGTTAGGCATTACTTCAGGGGTGGTACTCCCCCTACCTCATACCGAGGTTCTCCCGCTCCCTTTCCATGGTTTCCTTCATGGCCGGTGAGCATGCCCTCAACGAGGTTCTCCTCCTCCGGCCACCAACCCAGGGCTTTCAACACTCCCAGCCGCTCACCATCCCAGGCCTCGCAGCGGAACAAGGTATGTTCCGGATCATCCACGTCATGTTCGCAGAACCAGCAGGACGCCGATGCCTCCTTGCCTATGCGGACAAGGTAGCTGCCGAAGCATCCGTGTCCGGTCAGCGCTTGGGTCAGGTGGAAGTTAACACACCCGTGACCCCGGCCGACCCACAGCCGGACGTCGGGAATCAGCCGCCTTGTCGAGGCACTCCACCAGCCTACCACCTGGCCTGCCACGAATCCAGGAGTGTCCTCCTGGCTTCTGTGGACGTCCGGCCCCCCCTCCGCTGCTTTCTCTCAAGTATCAGCAAATCAGAAGGTGGTATTCCAGACATCACCCCCAACGCATCGGTCGACACCGTCCGATACGCGGAGACAACCCGTAGTCCCACCCTCCTCTGGACCCTTTCGAGAGCGGCCAACCCGGTCTTGGTTTTTGCGGCCCGCCCCTATGTGGGTGCTGCATACAGCAGTACGTTCTGAACAACCGCCGCGTACAACACCCTGGAGCGCCCGTCCGCGCCCCTCAGGTTGACCATCAGCCTGGCCAGTTTCCCGGCCACTGCTTCCGTCTTCCTAGCCACCCTCTCCACGTGGGGAAGGAAGCTCAACCTTCTGTCCAGGTCGACCCCCAAGTACTTTTTACATATTTGGTTGGACCCGGACAAAAGCGCCCCCCACTCGGAAGCCCTCCAGATCGATCCTCCTACCACCAATTAGCAAAACTGTCTCGGTTTTGGCAGGAGCCACCCTTAAGCCATGGTCGCTTAGCCAACCCATCACCCTTTCCGCAGCCTCCTCCACCATTGCCTTGAGCTCCTCGCTGGTGCGGGCCATTGCCATGATCACCAAATCATCGGCGAAGGCAACGGTCCTCGCACCCACCGGCAGCTCCAGCTCGAGGACGCCGTTATACAGCACATTCCACAGGAGTGGTCCAAGAACCGACCCCTGCGGAACGCCGCACCCGACGTTCCTCGTCCTACCTCCAGCGCCGTAGCTGATGGTCCTCCCCGACAGGTAGCTCCTGACGACCCCATGCCCCAGCGTTTGCCACCCCGGCGTATGCCAGAACGTCTTTGATTGCGTCGATGGTAGACCTACCCCGGCGAAACCCATATTGGCTGTCGGAGAGCACACCCCTCTCCTCCAGGTCTGTCCCGATCCGGCTCTTCAGGATAGACTCGAGCAGCTTCCCCGCCGAGCTTATGAGGGATATTGGGCGGAATCTTTGGGATCAGCACTACCCGAGCCACCTTCCATATGTCCGGGAAGACACCGTTCTCGAGACAGGATCCCATCACTCCCGCGTTAACTGCGGGGGCCACCTCGACGGCCAGCGCGACGACCTCCGCCGGCATGCCGTCCAGCCCAGGAGCCCTACCCCGCCTGAGACCCCTGGCAGCCGCCTGGACCTCCTCCTCCGTCACGGCCACCACCTCCCCAGCGTTACCAGCATCTTCCTGGTCCTCCCACCGTGGAGGGTCCACCGTTGGGAAGAGTTGGCCAATGGCTTCCTCTTCCTCCTCCTCGGTGGTCGCCGGATTAGCTCCGAGCTTCCCGGAAACGATGCGATAGGCTCGCCCCCACGGATCACCCCGGACCTCATCGACTACGCTGTCCCAGGCTCGGCCCTTGTCAGCAGCAATCTCCGTCCTCAGGGCTCTCCTTGCGAGCCTATACGCTCTGAGTCCCTCGGCTCTCGCCTCGTCCGTTCTAGCCCGGGTGAGTTTCTGCCTACCAGCAATGCACTTCCGCCGCGCTTCCGCGACTTCAGCGCACCACCAATAGACTGGTCTCCTCCCGAGCCTTGTGGCCTTCCTGGGGAGGCATCCTTCACAGGCAGCCTCCAGACGCCCCATCATGTCCTCCGGGGAGAGATCTCCCTCGCCACCGAGCGAGTTTTCCAGTCCCTCCTTTCCAGGCCCCAGCATTCAACGGGTAGGTGATATACCGGTGGTCGCTGAAGGAGTCCCGGTCCAGGACACTCCATCCCTCCAGCGCCATTCCCCCCACTATCTGGGCGAAGGTCACATCCACAATGGACGTGCCTGTTCCGCCCACCGTCGCGGCCTCAAAGGTTGCCTGGTTCCCGAGGTTTTCGACCCCCAGTCCCAGGTTGGCCATCGCTTCCCCCAACACGGTTCCCCTCGAGTCGGTCACCGAAGACTACGAAGCAGACTTCGCGTAGAAATCGCCAGCAACCACAAGGTTCCCCGCCTGGGTCCTCAACGCCCTGGTCAGCCTGCCCACATATCCCCTAAACTGCTATGACGTGCAGTTCGGGGACACATAACAGCTGACCAGTACCGTGTCCATGACCTTCACCTAGGCAAGCCCTCCCCAACACCGCTGGCCGTCACATCCCCCTCCACTCTGACTGCAGCCGTCCCCCCCTCCGCAAGACTCTTGCCAGATTGGGCTCCTGGGCCAGGATGCACTTGACACCCAGTTCCAGGGAAGCCCTCTCCAGCATGTCATGGGCGAGGGCCCTGCGACCCAGGTTGACCTGCAGGATCCTAACTGTCATTAGGACCCGCAGTGCCCCGCAGCTCCTGGACCGCCCTCTTGTAAAGAGGACAGGCCATTGTGCCAGCCCTGTGCCCGTCCTTGTTACAATTGTAACATTTCGGGGGGCCTTTACAGTCAGCCGCCCTGTGCCCATCACGGCAACACCTCAGGCACTTGCCCCCGAGCTCCACCCGGTTCTCCTTACAACACCTGGCTACGTGTCCGTAGCCCAGGCAGTTGAAGCACTTGGCAGGCGTGAGGAAGGGCTTAATAGGACACCTCGTCCACCCCACCTTCACGCTGCCAAGCGCCAGGAGCTTGTTCGCCTCCTCCTCCCGGAGGGACACCGTCGCTCATTGCCCACCTTGGCCGGTTCTGAGGGACACCTTCAAGTCCGTCGCACCTTCCTCCGAGCCCACACCGGAACCAATGATGGCGGCCGGATGGCGACGACAGTCTTCCCAAAGCCCGCCGTCACCTTCGGTCCACCCTTCAGGACCTTGGCCATACCCTCCTTGAGTTTGGCCGCCGCCGTCGCTCCACTTCCCGCCAGGACGACCTTGATGTGGCCTTCCTTTGTCTTTCCGACAGTCCTGACCTTATCACCAAGACCGTCCATGTCGACGTCCTTTCGCAAGGTCCACCACCACCGTGTTGGGCTCCCTCACCTGTCGGCCTCTGGGGACCAATGCAGGGCGCGTTCCCGGGTAGAGGAGGACACTGACTCCGTCCCCGCCGTCCTGCGCGAAGACGCATTCCACGATTTTGCGGAATACGGAGGCCCCGGCTCCTTCCGGAACGCTCATGACAGCCCTGAACTCCGTGGCCGCCCGGAACGCCTCCTCCGGGTTCTTGCCTATCTTCGCCTTGAAGATGGCCCTCTCCTCCCTCTTTGACTGGTCCCCGCCGTTCCGGACCCTGACGGACTCAAACAGGCATCCCGGGTACTCGCTCAGGTTGATTAGGTCCGGGTACATGGCCCTGAATCCAGACCGCCAGATCCCACTCCCTGCCGGCCTCCAAGAGGCTCCCAGCAGCTTCCTGCGTCACCCTAAAGGTTGCCGCAATTCACCGCTGGGAGATTAGAGCCCAGTCTTGCATCTGCAGGACCTCTCCAATTTGGCCTCCAGTGCCTGTTTGCCTTCCACGGCACCTTCCAGCCAACCTTCCATGTCCGCAAGGATCCCCACGTCCCTGTTCAAGTCCGTCGCCGCCTTGACAACCTCCGTCTTTATGTGCTATCCCTTCTTGTATGCCGTGTCCAGTTTTTTTGCGACTTTCTGGATCCTCGCGAAAATCTTCTTGATGTCCACGTTCCCTCCCAATTCTGCAGTCTGTGAAGTTGGGCTGTTCGCCTTCCTCTTCTTCACTGACCTTTCCTTTGTGTCATCCCACACAAAGCTGACTTACCGGTGTTTCCTGACTCCACCGGTGTAGTTGGAACCGACTGGACTTCTTTCACTCCTGTCGCCTGTCTAAAGCTTTGCCCCATCTTAAGGGACAGCGCAGTCTTATTCAATGTCCTCCCCAGGGTCAGCTCAGTGTCCAAAGTCGTCAACGACTTCTTCCTAGGTTTCCCCTCGTCCTTACTCGTGTCCAAATCCATTGCCATTGGCGTTTGTTCCTTGCTCCTTTCCTGACCTGACCTCAAACTTATAGATTTTTATAAATTGCAAGTAAGGTATAAGTTAAAGATACAAATTTTATAAGTCTTTTATTTGAAAATTTAAGCAAACAATAACAAACTAAAAAAAGGAAATTAGCACCTAGTTATCTGGAAAACAACAATCGCCTTTGATTTTCACTCAGAAACGGGTATTTCCAACCTCTGGCTCTGATAACAGCTTGACATCTTCGTCTAATGCTCCTAATTTCAGTTCTGACTTCATTTTGATCAACATCATTGCAAATGTCTACCAATGTGTTTCCTACTTCTTCTCCGGCGACTGGTCGGGGTTCTGAATCTCGCAATGCTCTTCCTAAAGTGTCCCACACATCTGTTCTATTGGATTTAAGATCGGAGTTATTGCTGGCCATACCATGGTTGTAATTTTGGTGTCTTCAATATGGTCGCGAACAATCCCAGCAATATTCAGGCGAGCCTTATCATGGATAAAAAGAAATTGGCCGCTTATAAATGGAACATAAGGAACATCTGGTTCTAATATTGTTGCTATGTACCCACACGCATAAAGCGTACTTCCAGGTACAACAACCAGTTCTGTAGGAGCCTCCAATGATATGCCTCCCCAGATCATGACCCTCCACCAAATTGTACTGTTCTCTAACTGTGATTCTCTAACTTAACGTAACTAGATTGCCACTCGGATAAATTCTTTAATAACTACCTGTCTTTCGGTATGAGGCCGACAGCAGCTTGCGGTCATTTAAAAGCTATTTTGTCTCTGTTGACTTGAATTAACCAACACTGAGTAAGAACTGAAGACAAAAGGGCAAAAAGCGGCATAGCGCCACGCCGAATGTTGAGGTTCTGAAAAGTGTCTTATCTTTATGTTGTTTTGCGCCCGATTGCGATTTCCGATCTCGTCGTTCGCTTGTAACCGACATCTAGCTATCTTCGACACCGGGAAGCCAAATTCGGTGTCTTTGCTTGTGCATGTTGGTAGCTTCGTTGCGCCTCGTTGCGTTTTGCGCCCGCTAGATTTCATCTCGTCGCGATCGTTTCAAAAATGGCTTCCAAAGAAAACGTTGCGTTACTGTATATTTTATATATTTTATTATGTTTGTCCGTACATGTGTCGAGGCAACAGATAGACCAAATAGCATTCAGTTCGTGGTTCGCGTTGCAGGCGGAGTTATGTGGCCCTACTTCGGCTAACCTGTACCTGAGAGGTGGGAGAAAGGTCGTTTCGACTTTGAGCTGTCTCTTAGACTGCAGGGTTGCTACTAACTCCTGAGCCTACTAGGTTGAAGTTGCAGTACTGTTTTCGTGCTACTAATAAATTGCTTGCTTCATAAATACTTAACAACCAAAAGAATAGTTCCCGCGATAGGTTCTGCTAACTAACTTGGTTTGGGACAAGCCTTACACTGCTGAATTAGATTTCAATATTGCTCACCGTATGCGGCGATATTGAGTCCGATGCGTATATATACGTCTGCAGCAGCCAGTGTGTATTGTGTATACGTACGTCTGAACTGAATACAGTAATCGACTAGTCCGACCTCAGCACTGCTGCGTTCGTATCGCGTATATATACGTCTGCAGCAGCTGGTTCCTAATTTTTAAAAAAGTGTAAATCACTGTCAAATTGTGTTTTTTGTCATGAAAGTATCACATAAAAAAATTTAAAAAAATTGTTATGCGTCTCCAAATAATTTCAAATGACATCGCGTATATATACGTCTGGAGCAGGGAGCAGCCTGGCGTATATATACGTCTGGAGCAGTGTAAAGGTTAAAGAAAAACAGGAAACTAAGCATGACTAGGACAATTCAGTAACAAATTCATTTTTCCTGGTCCGTTTGGATGTGTAAGCTCTTTCCATGATAATGAACTCTCTACAATCTTGCCTTACTTACAGACAGTTGTCTTGTTCACTTCGCTTTAGTCTTTCCATCTGATTTACATGTTGTTCATCGATCTCCGACTAAGATCTACCCCAACTTAAATAATTCTACGCGTTTCAATAATATTCTTGTTTTTCCCTCTCAGGTGCGAAGATGCCCGCTATGGGCGTAAATATTTCATTGTATCTGTCTGTTGTAAATTTCTGTAAACTGCAAAAGCTCATGGTGGAATAAAATTAGCTGATTTAACCTTACTCATCATGTACACTAGAATTGTTAAATTGTATTATTGTTTACTGTTTTCTGAAGATCTAAATTGTTAATTGTTGAAATCATTGGAAATTGTCAGTTGTAATTTGTTACTCGAATCATTATTTTTAAAATCATCAAATTGTATTGTCACCAACTTAATACCAAGCCACTAGAAATTGTTAACCACAGTACGAAATCACAAAACTCAAATGCACAAAATGACGATAATTTTTGTGTTATCAATTTACGCTCCACTGCTGATTAGATCTCGCCATGTATCCAAAGGATCTAGGTTTTGTTTCGTTTGGGTAAGTTCGAATGTCCCGCCATTCAATTCCCCGTCTTGTCAAAAAAAATAACACAACGTAGGGTTCTGCTTTTTCTGTCATTGTCTGACGATCACTGGCCAACCTTTAAAGTTCGCGGTTTGTTTCAAATATTCAAATTTGACGTTTGGTGACGTCATTGACATTTCATTTCATGTTCAAATTTAAAAAGTGGCGGTAATGTAAAGGGGGGTTATCACATCGTCTTATATGTATTATTATAACAGTTTTCATTTCGCCTGGTTTGAACTTTAAATATATTTTTTTACCAAAAAGGGTAAAAAGGGTGACACATTGGGGTCACTACTCCCCATTGCGAATTTTTTTTTTGTGGTCAAAATTTCATGAGGATCTGTTCACCGGTTTAGGAGTGCATAACATACGAACAAACAAACAAATATTGATTTTCATATATTAGATAAAGTGCTCTGAGAATTCACATAGAGCGGGTTATAAGAAGGGTCCGTGAATTTGGAATGACTCACATACATACAAGCGTAAATATACAGATTTTGCCTCTCATGAGGCATATAGCTATAATAGCATGCGCTTTGATAAATGTTCAAGAACCATTGCTCAAGTAATGTAGTTTATATTATTACATGTTAATAACAATAAAGTTTACACTATATTTCATTCACTGTGTTTCAGTAGAAGTGGGAAAATTGCTTTTTTCCAAAAAGTCTTGGCACGTTTCACCACTGCCAAAATCCTATTTAAATCTAGTGCTATCTCCACAATATCCACCTTCTTCGATTGCTCAAGATCGTGTGCAGCGACACAAAATAAGACCTTGGACTTGCCAGCGAAGTTGTAATTGACATTCATACTTTTTCAAAACACGCTATCCCTTGGTATAATTTCCGTGCGTTTTCTCACTTGCTGGACACTCGTTTGTTAACAGAAGACCACTAGGTTCTATTGTGGTACCTATGCCTCAGTTTTTCGACTTCGGCAATCACCATTTTTTCTAGATTGCGTCCCCGAAGTATAGCTAGCGTTTACGGGACGTTTGAAGCTCCCATGATAGCTTCCACCAAAGATCCATCCAGTTTATGGCCTTCTTATAATTTGAACGCCGTTATTCGACCAAACCGCAATTCAAACCATAGACTCTCTTTGCTCTGGTTCCTTGTATTTTTTCTGCTTTTCTACATAAATCAGCGGACATTTTATTTGACATCTACTCAATAAATTTGTCATCAGTAGGTTGCATTTATCTTCTCGAGTGTAATCAATAGCAAGTTGCCACACTGATAGTTGAATTGAAGTTGGGCAACGTGCAATACTAAATACACCTCCTGTTGCTTCAGGAACCTTCTATACAAAATTTACTTTGATACCGCTCCAAATCTAGCTTGATGGAGATGGGCTTTTCGATTGTTATTATATGTTTTTATTATTTTTTTTTAAACTTAAATGGACGCCACCAGTTTTTACAGCAGAAGATGATGGTTACATAAATGATTAGAATGTGGTTGAAATACTGGAAAACTGTAATAAATAATTTAATTTAAATGAATATATCACTAAGTTGACAATTCAGTTCCACACAACAAATAAGTATTTACTATCATAAAACTAATATCTGGAATTAAATAGCCCGAATTGAATTGGGTATGCCCGATTTATAGCTATAATTCGCCGTATAAACGGTTTAAACAATTTACTCATCAGTCAACGACGATATGACAATATGATTAGTTTTACTT
This sequence comes from Diaperis boleti, assembly GCA_963583935.1. Taxonomy (NCBI): domain Eukaryota; kingdom Metazoa; phylum Arthropoda; class Insecta; order Coleoptera; family Tenebrionidae; genus Diaperis; species Diaperis boleti. Next base: position 16,557,547 of record OY757242.1, read on the forward strand.
TACACAATGAGGTTAATACTATATTACATTATTGCGGTGGCAAATAACCACAAAAGAAGAAACAAGTAATGAACGAAAACAACACAAGATGGCTTATCTGGCCTTGGGAACGTTGGTTGGGCGATGGGATGACGACGAATGATTCTCCAGCCCCTGGCACGAATAAAACCTCCTCAATCGTCCTTGACGGAACGTAGGGATTTCGAACAAACACCACCCTCGATGAAGTAGTCCCAATCCAGATCAGTAACAATTCTTTGTCTTTCCTTTATGGTCAACTAGAAAGCAAGACAGATACATACCTGGAAGCTTTAATGTTTTTTAATTCCGGCAAAAGAAAATCCGGATTGTTCGCAAAAAGACCTGCAACCATTGCACTATTTACTTTCGGAAAATTATTAGAATCTGCTCTTAAGAAACCCGTTTTCATTATTAAACTTTATAAAGGCTTAAATTAATGTGCTGAATGAAATGAAGCTGAATGACAAATAGCATTTGAAGGATACGCGACGCGCCACTAACGCTAACTTCGAATCTCAGTGGTATCAATAGACAAAATTCAAAAGTTCTAGACGTGCGGACCAATGAGAAACACACGAACCAATGAGAATCCTCCCCCGAAAGAGGCGGTAACTGCACAGCGTTTGAAAATGCTAGCCGAAATTGCGATTTTTGATACGCTCTGTTATCTTACAAAACGACTTTATTAAACAACAGAACAAGTTTTAGGGCTTCATGTTATATAATCTACGGGATGCTATAGTTGAATTTCCATATTTCCAAGTAATTTATTATTACTTCCCAATGTTGTTTGTTACATTTAAAATCTCTTTCAGTCTCTGTATAAACATTAATATCTACCTAATTATGGTAAAACTTTATTCTTTATGCCACTTACCCATAATTTAATTATTATTATCACAAAATCACAGCAATTATTATGAATTACGATTATGAAGCGAGAAAACGGCCGGGTGAAACACGAACATAACCTAACATTTGTTTTAAGAAGAAAAAGCATAGGTATATGGATTACTGCGTGTCAACAACAAAGACAAAGAATCGGAAGGAGCCAAAGTGCGCTGTCGAGGTCTTTCCCGAAGTTTATGACGAATCCATACGAATAGACTTACATGGTAGGTTTGTTAAAATTAGGTAGAAAATAAGAAGAATTTTCTTTTCTATAAGATACGTATTTCCGCTTCTGAGAAATTTGCGTTCGCCGAAATAATTTTCTTAACCCACCAACGCCCAAATCCAATTGAATAAATAAATTTCTGTTTTATGGGAATAATAGTGGTCTTTTGGTGAAATGAAAATAAGAAATAGACAAAAGTATGTTTTGTTTTGTATTGTATCAAAACAATGTTCATAAATGATCCACGATCTTTTTTCCAAATCTTGAAAAACATGGAAGGGAACATTTTTTAGTCGATTTTCCCGCGCAGTTCTCGTTGCTCGGAATCAAAGATTTTTTAGTGTACATTGTACTCTCTCTTAGGCGGACACTTGGGGTCGCCGAAAATTGAACAATAATAATTAATTATGTATATCAATTTCAAAAACTAAAAAATATTTATGTAAGTTAACAAAATATTAGTGCATACATAATTATGATACGAGTACATAATATCTATGTTAGCGCGGTTGATATATCGTTGTTGTTGTTGATAGGTCAAGAGTGGGGAACTACTGAGCGGAGAGCAATATTCCCCCGGGCAGAGTGGGAACGATCTGTCTTGAGCACTAGTCGGGTTAATTATGTTGTTGCCTATTCATAGTTTGTTAATGGTGTTTAAGATAAATTAGTATTTTGAAATCTTAGAAGCTGTTATGTATTAACCACAACATGCGTACGTACTATGTAGTACATAATGTAGATTAAGAATAATAAAAAAAATCTAGCATTGTTTTTTGAGACAAATTTCTTTTATTTAGTAACGAATTTTCAAAATGATCTTCCAAATTGGCAGATATCGCAGATTGTACTATCGCAGCCGAAAACACATCTCTTTAGTGATATTTAATGTCAAATAGCTTAATTTCGAGGGATTTTTGAGTCAAAATGTTTGTATTTTCTTAAATTGATAGTTTAAACGTCAGACGTTTATATTATTTACTTTCATTCCATTGAATTGTATCGATTTGTTTGTTCTTTTTGGAATACTGCGAGGTAGGTGGGTAAAAAAAATTAAACCAGCAAAACCTTCTATGAAGAAAATTTTGATTGCTACAGTTCCAAAGTAAGGAAGCGTTTTATCTTTAATTACTGTATGAAGAAAAAAGAATGTTACGAAACGACTTAAATCCTTGGTCATTACCAAATAATGTTAATTACGCCACACATAGAAGATTGCGAGAGGAATAGGCTCCCCATTGACGTGAGAGTTTTAGCCGCTCTTAGTTTTTTGCCACTGGGTCGTACCTACCAAAAAACTATTGGCGAATTATATAAAATAGCAATTTCGCAAAAAAGTCCGAGTATGTCAAAAATTTTACCAGAGGTACTGTTTGCATTAGAACAAATTGCCCCACGGTTCGAATAAACACGTAAACCAAACACTATACCAAATTGAACTCATCAACACTAATCTTAATTTTAATTTTCTATTAATTGACTCAACAAATCCTTTATTTCTATCATTGTTTGATTACAATTGTTGAAATCCTCTCTAATGTCTTCTTGGTGCATACTATTAATATGACTATAACGTCGTGCTGATGCGAGGGTCCTGATGTACTTTCTTCAGCTGCAGATTGTTTCGTTGAAACTTGGTTGATGTGATGGTCCCGGTAAAGGTGTTGTCTTGTCTGCGGTCTTTGGACGTATGGGTACTAATGAGGGTGCCTCATTTAATGGCAACGTTGCCATAGGAAGCCCAATTCCAACATTTCCATCACCTGTGGCATATTTCCACCCCATTACCGCCATCAAGCGTTCTTCAATTTTTACCCTTTCTTGGTAATGTAATCTGTGGTAATGGCAGCAGCTTTGCTCTTAACTTTGCTGCGCCAGCGAAGGATGGTTTCTTGCCCTTTTTGTGTGGTCTTTTGACCGTACCCCAATCCATTAAGAAGCGTGGTAAAATATTGCCACTTTTTTTTCTTTTCGCAGTGATCGCCATCACTATGCGAGAATTTAGTTTTTATCAATTCCGTGTTGTTTTAATAAAAAGTCACAACGCAACGTCTCACGTTTTACTCTCACCCGGTCTCACCCCTTTCTTGCTGACAATATGCCCCAAATATTCGACTCCCTGCTTAAGAAAAGAGCATTTCGCTAGATTAAGCTTTAGGTTTGCCTTTGCCACCAGTTGTAACATCTGAGCAACCCGTCTTCCACCGTTAATGAAGGGATCATCAAATACGCTAGGACCGAAGTATTGCGCAACCCACCTAACATCTTATCGATTATCCGCTGAAATACCGCCGGAGCGTTTGCCAGACCAAAAGGGACCTTCAAGTATTCGTAATGTCCGTCAGGGGTGATAAACGCCGTCTTATGAATCGAGTCAGGATGCACCGGAACCTGATGAAACCCCTGCGTCATGTCTAATGTAGTATAGTCAGCAGCCACCCACCAGCTTCCCTAATTGATCCTCAATAAGTGGTAACGGATACCGATCCTTCACCGTTATCGCGTTCAAGGCCCCATAATCGACGCAGATGCGCAACTCTCCGTTCTTTTTGGGCACCAGGATGATAGGACCAGCATACTCCGAATTGCTTTCTCTGATCACACCATCTCGGCACAACTCATCAACCTTCTTCCTCACTAGCTCTCGTTGACTCACCGCCAATCGGTATGGTCTATAAAACACCGGCCTCTCCGTTCACAACTCTATTACCATACTCCCTAGCTCAGTTACTCCTATAAATCACCCACCCTACTAGAAAACAATGGGACAATTAAAAGTTCTCGTAGCGCTCTCTCTTGGTCCGTTGTCAGTTCACCGATATCTATTTTACTGAAATCAATTCCATCACCAACCACAGTGGCTATCCGCGTCATAGATGACTCCTCATCTGTGTCACCGTCTCAGCCCGCCCTATAATACGTCCCATTTCGTATTTCACACCCTTTCATTGTCCAGATTTGTCACCTCCAGGTAGTTAGTTTTTCCGGCATACAACAATCCACCTGCAATTACAATAGAACCTCCACCACATTGCCAAATTCTGGGCCTCGAATACAAAGTTTCACCTTGTATATCACCCTTCACCGCAACCGCCACCAAATGCGTCATATTAGCCTCCCATTCATCAATTCAACCGTTCTAACTACGCGCCGTACCCCCTCCCCTGAACACATTGGATTTCCCGTAAAAACTCATCACCGTCGCAAGCTCTACGCAAAATGACTTTATCACTCTTCACCTTCAGCTCTAACCCCTGCTTGTTCAATGTAGGCTGCCCTAAGATTAAATCTAAACCATTTAAATCACCATCGCTGTAACGTCCAACCTCAGTTCACCTTCCAGGTTAAGGCACAACTGCACCTGACCTTCGACCTTGGAAATTCCACCTGCAAATCCATTTAACACGACATCGCTCTGCTCAATTTTTAAATCTAACCTTACAACACATTCCAGAGTTATTATGTCATACTGACTACACGTGTCAATATAATATCTTCGTATCGTAACATTCGAATCCGTCACCCCAAGTTTTATATACAGATGGTTGAAAGTACTCACCGAGACCACAGTGGTCGCTTGCGCCGGTCCGGAGAGACGTCGCTGCTCCACCTCGGCTCCACCAGCCCTAGCATCGTCTCTTCCACAACTCCTGAAGTCGCCTCGTTCACCACTTCTAGCGTCGCTGCTTCCACCACTCCTTCGGGGGCAGTCTCGCCGTCTTGCCACACGTCATGCACCGGATGTGTTGTGGCTCCGGACATTCCCTGCATAAGTGGTCCGTCACCCGCTGACAATTGTAGCACCTTTGCAGGGCTCTTACTGCTTGGTCATTACGCCTGGGACTCTTGCACCTTGGGCTGGTTTGCCTGGGACTGGACCGCTTAACACCCACCCTCTGCAGCACCGATTTGTACGATGGCGGGGCCACATGGGTCGACTGTTGCCCCGCACCATATCTCCGAAAATCTGAAACTCTAGAAAGGTGCTCAGCGTAGAGGACATCAGGGGTAGTGCACCTAAATGCTCGTGCACCAGCCTTGAGCTCCTCCGGAAGAACCCGGAATAAAAAAATAAATTGCCATCTTCCCTTTCAACTCCACCCGGTCAATAAGTGCCATCTTTTCATGATAGTATTGGGTCAAGGTCTCACCTGACTGCTTGACCCTCGCGATCATTTCACACATTGCTTCCGCGAAATCAAAGCGCCTGGGGAACGTATTCAACAGCGCCACCTTCCACTGTTGCCAGGTATACTGGTAGTTGACCAGTCGATCGAACCACCCCTTTGCCGCTCCCGAAAGTCGTATTTGTGTGCAGAGTAACCGCTCTGCCTCCGACCACCCATTTATATCAGCTAGCTGATCCACCCTTGCCAGCCAGTGCGCCACGTTATTATCGACGTCCTCCGGGTCGAAATAGGGAATCACCTCAAAGCTCACCCTTGAAAAACTCACCCGTTGTTCACCCGCCACCGGCGGCACAGTACCCGTCACCCGCTCCGCAGTACTTGCCTCGCTTGCAGACACCGTTCCAGTTGTCGCCGTCACGATCCTTTTCTCCATTTGATGGACACGCTGAGACGGCTTCGCTATCAGCCAATGTCGGGAAATCACCGCCCTCGATCTCCATCAAGTCACCGTCCTTCGGATCCGAAAGGCCGAGATCCAAAACCCCCTCACCTGGATCTCCTGCCATCCATCTACACCTTTTTCTTTTTTCCAACACCGCACCCAATGTAAAAAAAAGTCACCGCCTTGTAATAATTCTTCTGCCAAAGTATGTCTTGGCCTTATTTCAACCCGCGGTGATCCGTTGTTATCCCGAGCATTATCCACTTTCCTTTTTGATGACAAAATTGGTAAATTCAGGTATAACATTAACTTTTGAATGATGAGAATTTTTTGGTAAAAAATAAGACTAGGAAGTAGGATTTTTTGGCATCCTTGCCATGTAACCCTCTCACTCAAAGCGTCCATGGGCATTGCCTAAGTCGTCAACCGGTAAATCTCCGGAGACCCCACAACCTTCACCTTGGCCCCTATCCGAATGTGACCGGTCGTGGGGGTCTTTTCCTGTTGCGTCGGGAACAACAGTTTAGGGCTCCGATTGGTTGTTAGCCAAAAGGAACCCCGGCCGGTAATGGGGTCAATATATATGTTGATCCCCCCAGGTGCGCCAAAGGGCTACCGGTCCGATTTGCACCTTTAGTTTATATAGGTGGTGTCTCTACTCACCAAGGCTTAAGATGTTGTATGCCTGCCTGCCACTGGCATTGACCCATGTGTTGTTCCCTCCTTTACTGGTAAACTTGTCGGTGAACAGTCTATCTCTAGCTCCACTGAAGCAGGGGACGGAGACTAATTACAAAGACTATTGTGACAACCATCCTGTCTGACTTGCACTAGACATCTTGGAGTATCTGGTCAATTCAATGAGTCTTATCTCCACCTGTGTCGTTGTTCATGTTTTGGAATTTAGACCCCATTTGGTGTCTCCTTGCCCATGTCTGAAGTCCCGTGATGTTGGCTAGGATACCCAGATCCTCTTTGAACGTCCCCATCCAGCAATGGAATAGAACCTGTGGAAACTCATTTGTGTCGAAGCGGCCATTAAAAGTCCATTCGATTTTAGATGCTTCTTTATACAAGGGAAATCCTGTAAACCACGAGAAAGAAGGTCAGCCTCTCCGAATGAATGTTCACTAGCCTCCACAAAATATGGACTTGTCTTGAGTGTTTCTCCATCTGTGACTGCCCCACGAGGGAATAACATGTATGTAAAGATATTTGGAAGAGGGAAAAGGCGAGTGGCTTGACGGGTTGTAATGATCAATCAGATATCTGCAATTAGTTTTATTATTGGTGCAATCTCACTATACTTCTTTCCATTTAGGAAGTCAAGAATTGTGTCGAAGTTAGGTATGTGGTTGAATGCTCGTGCACAGGCCTGCCGTAATTTGTTCTTATACAAAAGAAGTGCAGTAAGGTAACATAATAGTGTCGTCATAGGGCCAAGGGACTGTATCATACTGGACCTCTTTTCCGGTGGGAATCGTATCCCCTCTAGAAGTGGATAATGTACGGGCTCCAATCCGAACCTTTTGACAGCGTACACTTCGCAATAGACCTCATCAAAAGGAGTTTTGGAGAAAGGAAGTTTGAATGATGGTGGTTAGGTCGTTGATTTGTTCATCGATACGCCGGATGTTCAGGGTCTGTACTGGCAAGGTCAACCGTCGACAGATGGTTTCTCGGAATCCGCTCCAGTCGGTGTTTTTAATGTCACGGATTCGAACGGGCGTTGGGAATTCGGCGGCGGAATTATTTGATTTTAATTCTGCGAAAATCGGCAGATATTCGGATGTGATTGTTGTCTCGATTTTTGATTCTTCGCAGAAACGGTTTACGTTCTAATCGTGGATTAGAATGTGATCGGTGATTGAGGAGCCGTGGTAGTTGATGAAAGTTGGACTGGAGTTTGGGATTCGGAAGAATGGCACACTCTGAAGTGCATTGTTTAGAATGTGACCATTGAGGTTGTTGGACGGGTCTCCAAAGTCGGTGTGTCTTGCATTGAAATCGCCTAGTATGACTCACTTATTGATTGTGGCTACACGCTTCTGTCAATGAAAATTTCGGCCGCAATGCATTCAAAGTTGGGGAATTCTGGGGGAAGTTCGTGATGACGATAACTGAGGTTGTTTCGAATTAAGAAAGCGACTCCTCGGTGTTTCGGACCGAGAGTGGAGTCTGAGACTTTGCGGAGGGCGTTGTAGCTTCGGAAGTTGGGGAGTTTAGATGCTTTTATCTCAGTTAACGCCAGGACGACGATGTCATCTGTCTGGAGGAAGTTGTCGACGGCCGACTTATTGCGACGAATGATTTGGTCCCTGATGGTCGTCCTCCTCTCTGGCTAGGAGTTGAAAAAGACGGCTGAGAACATGCGGATAAAATTATCCGCATGCAGGACATCGCTGGGACGAAACGGGAAGGGAACGGGTTGGTCAAGACTGACCAATATTTCGGTTTCCTGGCCGTCAGCAACAGGGAGTTGCCTCTTGGGGCATTTCAGGGAAAAGGCCAGATGGTGGCCGGAACAATTGACGCAGCGGAGCTCGTTACTGCGACAATCGGAAAGGCGGTGGGATCCGCCACATTTGAGGCATTTAATTGCCTTTGGAGGGCAATTTTCTTGAGTATGGCCAACTGTTTGACAGCCGGCACATACTGCACAATTTGGGGACGGAACTTTGGACGCTTCGCAGCGTCGGACTTTGTGGAAAAGAACTAGACCTCGTCGGAGGAGCGAATCCAACGTTTTTTGCTACTTTGTGATCAGCCTAAAGAGGTGAGTAGGCTGATCGGTGGCTCCGGAGGTGATCCTCCAAGCCCGCTCGATGTGGAGTCCCGCCTCACGGCACGCCTCCTGGACATCCTCGCGCGTGATGTTGGAATCGTGAGGGTTTGTGGATTTGCGGCTGATGCCGATTTTTGGGGGTTAGAGTTGTCACCCTGGACTCGGGCGAACCAAGTTGGTCCCTAAACATTTGAAGATGTTGGGGGGGAGCCACGGTGGTTGAGAAGGTGGCGGAGTTGTCCCTGTGGATGTTCAGGGAACCAAAATTGATGGCCGAGGCTTTCAAGGCGTTGCACAGTGGGCCGAAAATTTTAAAAAGTGGCCAAAAATCTAATTTTGTCATAAAACGATTAACAATCACATATTTAATGAGGGAAAAATTATTAAAAAAATACATGTCTTCAGGGGTGGCTTTTAGGGGTTGTTTTCCAGAAAAATTATTTATTAAAGTTTTTCTCGGCTCTAACTTATAACATACTGTTTGATTAAGACAGAAAAAGTAATAAAAAATATATATACTAATAGGGGTGGCTTTCAGAGGATGTTTTAAAAAAAGCATATTTCAACTTTTTTGGTTAGATAATTGTTACAGCAAATTGTTAAAATAACACAAAAAATTATAACTAAAAATATAATTACCATCAGGGGTTGTCTAAATACATATTATAATAATTATTACATACATGTATTTTTAATCATTACAACATCAATCAAGTGCAACATCATCGCCATCATCGCTTCCACTTTCTGATGAGGAATTACTTTCCTCAGATTCAAATTCCAAATTTGTTGGAGTAGAAATAGTATTTCTTTCTTCGGATGAGCTTATTTGTGAAGGCTTTTCCAATAAAGATAACACTTCTTTACAAATGGTTGTACTCTTTCTAGGGGGTAACTGCCGCAATGATGATATAAGCGGATCTGATGTAATAAATAGTCTGTTTAATAAATCCTCATTGGTGCATACTCTAGACTTTTTACGTGTATGGAACTCTCTAAAATTCTTCAGGTCTTTATTCCTGGACTCTTGAGCCTCCTCCGACAATTGGCCAATGGGCAAGATTGCTTCCATAATTATAATACCACCGTGAATTAATATTTTATGGACAGATGCTGGCATATAATACCATGGGTATTTTTCTACATAAAGCCTTGCAGTTTGCAGAGCATATTCTTTAAACGCCTCCACATCAATTGCGTATCCACAAGACAATGTACGAAGTATCACTCCAAATCTTTTAATAAGGTCTTGAGATACCCCAGTAATTGATGCTGATTGGGAAACAGCAGTAAAGAATCTCCTGGCTGTATTCCCATCGTTTGTGGATCCGCTGCCGCCACTTTTTGGGATATCAACAAGTAATCCCATTTTATTGCGAAAATCCGCTTGAATTTGTCGCTTTCTTTGTTCCAAAATTATCTTATTTTGTTCACCTCGTACTTGCCAGGTGTTTATTCCAATTCTATATGAAATATGCAATAAGCACTCGAAGCATCTGATCCAGGCATGAAGGGTAGATAATCCAAATCGCAAAGCTTCTTTGTTTATCGGTAGCTCCATAACTTCATTGATCAAGTTCATCTGCTTCGGAGTCGCCTTACAAATGTAACAGGTCTGTGCAGAGGGAGTTTCTGAAATGGCATTGCATACCTTGCCATTTATCATAGTCATTACGCAAACGTATGACACAGTTAGTTCATAATTTGGGTCCATATTATGTGTAGTCGAAATAAGACGGCTGATTTGTTCTTCTACATAAGTAGTTTCTACCAAGTCCGGATTCTATAAATGCTTGCTTATAATGCGAATGGCCCGTACTTCCATCGCACCCCCATTTTACCAATAAAATTAGATTGTCTAACTTATCTGGGGTTAGACTTTGTATAACTGGCTTCTGTAATTCCAGTATTCGGCGTGTTGTGTGATCAAGAAGATCCTGCAGGCGAACTTCAGCCGAAGTTTCTGTTATAATTTGCGCTTCCTTATTTGGATAGCAGCCCGACTTGGCATCTCTAATCTTATGATAAGATGGATAAATATCCGCGAATTGATTTTTTGCTGTCGCTCTATGCAGTAAATAGGAATGTTTACTTTCCTTTGTCTCCACCATTAGTGAAAGTGCCTGATCAGGTGTAAGGGGAACAACACTTTGGGCCTTCTGGCTCGAGCGCCAAATGTTTAAAAAATTTTTAGGCCGAGTAGGAGTAGTGAAAATCGCTTCTGAAATCAGCTTTGCGGCACTCGGATCTCCTTTCTGTTTCAAGGCTTTCTTAGCCGCCAAGGTAAGCTCCTCAGTTTCAAACCTCTGAGAAAGATCATCAGCTCTTCTTCTTTTGGTTCTTGAACTTCCCTCACTGAAGGCTACTTTAGGACGACCACGTGCGCGGCCTCTACCTGTTGACGTACTTGGTTGTTGATCATCAGTACTTTCTTCACTTTCGGACTCGTCGGCGTCGGCTTCAAAATTAAAAGGCTGGTTAAGCCACCCTTCATTTTCTTTCAAAAATCGTTCAATCTTTTGGCCGCACTTATCAATTCGTGAATAAACTGCGTGGCAGAATTTATAATTAAATGCTTTCAATCTTCTCATCATATTTTTATCGGTCTCTATCCCGAAATGTTTAATCAGATGATTGTACAGATTTTCCGTCCGCTTAGAACGTCCTTCTCCCTTCTTCTTGTATAAAAGCTCGAACATTTGTTTTCTTGTCAACATTGTAATTCAAATAACTGAAAACAAAGTAAATAACTATAGAATCGATTTTTTTCCAAATATTAGAGCATGACAATTTTTATTGATAATAAATAGTAATTTTAATTTCAAACGATGTTATAACGATAAAAAGTAATTTGACAATTAATTTGCAGTTGATGCGCGGCGCTGCGCTGTTCGTGTCGCAGGTTGCAAAAAATTAAAAATTTCAAAAAGGCTGTCGAAGGCGGTTACGATTTTTTTGTATGTTACAAAGAACTATCTAAGGTATTTTTTACATATTTTTTCAAGACATGACAACGTAAGACTTTTTTTGCAGGTCTACACAAATCTGAATCTACTTGTAAAAGTTTCAGATGAACAAACATAATAAAACCGCCCTATTCTCCGTCCTTAACTACAAAATTTTCTTTATGTAATATACTAAAATAAAGTACATACCTTAAGTAAACTGCTGTAGAAATTTCACTTTCAACTATCGCGTTTTAAGCACACAGTCTTTGTTCAAAAGTTGGTGACTAAATGAACCGAATATTACCGGCGAACCGATGTTGTTCAAAAGGGTCGTGTTTGCGAGCGCCTAGCAGGTAAAGATTTCGCCGAACCGCCTTTGTATTCTGTGAAAACTTACATTGACCTTTCCTTTAACTACCCCTAAAGTATCAAAACAAAATTCGAAAGTTGAAAAAACTCATTTTTGGCCAGTTTTTAAAATATTCGGCCCACTGTGCGTTGGCCAGCGCTTTCGTGGAACGAAAGTTGGCTGGCAACGAAGTTACCTTGAATTTTGGGAGTTGCTGCGGCCCTGTAGTGGACGCGGGTAACCGCGAAGGGCCGGGTTGAGGGGAGCGTTGGGAAGCTGAAGGTTGGCCGCTTCTCACAGGTGCGCTTGCTGAAACCTGATTGGCCGGACTTGGTTGGCGCGGTGAGGGGGGTTCCTTTGTCTGCCGCTGCCGCTACTTTAGAGATTCGCCACCGCTTCTGGCAGCTGCCAGCGAGTCGCGCCCCGATGGACGGGATGCTGCGTGGGCCTCGTGGGAAGCGGAGGGTCTCTGTTCCGTCTCTTGGGGTTCTTGAGTGAGGCCTTGATCTTCTTTCGGCCACCCACGGTCAGGGGGTTCCTTCCCTCCTCTTCTTTCCCGGGAAGAGTTCGGGGAGGGGCTGGGTCGTTTCGACCCTCCCGCCATCACTTCAATGTTCAATGGTCTGGTTTGTTCAATCAATTCAAGGTTTGTTCAATCTTCAATGTCATTATTTCGAATGATACTTCAAATTAATGTTGGTTTTGGGTCGTTCCCGTCGTATCCCTTAAGGGTAAAGCAGTAATCTATTAGCTGCTTTAGTAACGACAACCTCTAAAAACGACACGTTTGCGTGGAAATACCCAGGACAATACAATAGGTTTAGGAAGCTTGTCTTGAAAATGTACCATGGGATGCTATTTAAGGTAGTTGTTTTTTGCGGTTATAAATTTTGATGTAGGTGTATTTTAAACATGTTTGCTACAGCATAGTTTACCCGTCTAAACGTTGATTGGTCTATTACATCATTCTTTTGTAAGAAAATTAATTTTTAGAATATTAATTTACCTACAGTTAATCAAAACTCCGCTGCGTTAATTGTTCCGGCCACCATCTGGCCTTTTCTCTGAAAGGCACATAATTATATTGAAGTTTTAGGTACATGTTCAACACTTCGTCGCCTGATCACCAGACTACTTATTCTATGTTCATTTTTTAATATTTTGAAGGAAAGGGTTTTCTCATTATCATTATCAAGTATCCTCATTAACCTTGCTAAAAAATCATCGCGCCGAATTTCCATCATTGGTACTCCCATTAGGCTGATCTACTAACATTCGCAGTTTAGATTTAAATTCATGTTGCACTTTTTTTTCCTCTAATTCTACTTTAGATTGATCTTCTGTTCCCCTCGCTTGCCACTTACACAGTTTCAATTTGTAAGACAAATTTAACATCCATTCATAAAATCTGATCCAGGAATGGAGTGATTATAGACCCAGCAGTAATCGTTGTTCTTCTATAATTGGTTCACTTAAACAATAGTTCAGTTTATTGAAATCTTTTGCTGTAACACAGCATAAGTTGCATCTTTGACTGGACGCAGTATGTGTAATTGCGTTTATTGCTTTTACATCTACCATTGTCATAACTAAATGGTGTTCGATAGATATAGTAGTAAAAATCTTGATTTGCCCTACGGGCTTTCTGATTCCTATACATATACAAGCAAACTTAACCATTATAATAATAAAAAAAACTAAATAAAATTCTATATTTCTTCTCCCCTCCCCTTTCCTCTTCTCCCTTCTCCCTCCTCTTCCATACCTCTTTCATCCATTTAATTTCCCTTCCATCTACATTCAGTATTTCCTCTCTTTCTTTCCTCTCTCTTTGTTTCATCTCACTGCACTCGTTCCACATATGCTCAATCGTCTCTCTTTCCTCATAGCACATTCTACACATTCTTCCTCCATCTTCTGCCCAATACCTATTTTCCCTCTCTTCATTTCCGCACCTAAACCTCGCCATCAGCTTTCTTTCTTTCTCGCTCTCCCTCCCCAAATACTTCGGTACTTCCTCGATCATGCATCTTCCGTACTTTCCGTTGTATCTGGATTCTCTAATTCTTTCTCTCCTCTCTTGTCTATCCGTATCTTTATCTCTTTCACTTAGTTCTACATTCATCCACATGCCTCTTTCTCTCAGTCTCTCTATTTCTTTGCTTGCATACCCATTCCTCCTGTAGTAATTATTCTCCCTATCATTCTCCTCTGAATTCTTCTTCTTTTTTTCTCCAGCACTCCTTTAGTATCTTACATTCTTTCCTCCCTTCCATCCTGTCTTCGAACTTGACCGCTCTTTTTCCCGCTTTCACTCTCAACCTATTCCTCTTGCATTCTTCTCTCACTATGTACCCTGGCGTTTCTCTCCCCACCCCTAGCACCCACCTCAGATATTTCTCTTGCACCCTCTCTATCTCCTCTTGTTCTTTCCATCCCCAGACCTCTGCTCCGTACAACAACACGCTTTCAATAAGACTTTCAAACATCATCATTCTCCTCTTAAAATCGCCTCCCCACCTTCTCTCTCCTATTCCCCATACACATCCTATCACCTATCAAGAAATACTTAATGACTGAGTTGAAGTGCTTGGACCATAAGTATTGCTTGTAGACGGTGATAACATATCTGCAATTTTTGCTTGCCCATCTAAAGAATTGTCTACGTAAGCTTCGGCGACTGTACTAGACTTCCACCCTCCTAATCTTTTTAATTGTAGAACATCACATCCACTATTGGCAAGTAATGTGGCTGCAGTTCTTCGGAAACAGTTTCCTGTGAATCCAGCAGGATCTTTCAATTTTAAATATGTCGCAATTCTTTTAGGAAATGAAGAAATTGAGTTGTGTCCAAACGGCTGTTTTGTGATTCTTCCATTTCTTAATTGCATAAATAACCTGTCATTTTCAATGTTCTCACGTAAATTCATATATTGTGTTACGGGCAAGACGCAAAAGTGGACCGCCGATTCAGCATATCAATTACTGGGACACGAACGTGAGAACTCCGGAGTTGCAACCTTCAAGGAATCGGCGGGTCTCCACGTGTTATTGCTCTTTGTCTTAAAAAAGTTATAAATAGGCTAAAAATGTATAACCCAGTTAGTCTTCGACCAGTAGTGGAATTAAACGTATTCTTGAGTTAATTGATATTTCTTTTTCGCCCCAACTTAACAATTGCTTTATCTACAACTGATTAATAATTGACGTATTATACTTGTAACTATGAATACTTAACTAGGTCTATTAAACACAGACAGCCAGGCCCGGTTTTTAAGAATTATTATTAACTAGCCATGAAATAATGAATATTGACAACTGTTGACATTTCTTCTCCACGTCGAGTTTTTCACAAGGTTTGTTTTATTTTTTCTTTATTTCTTTATCTAGAACTGATTTAATTTACGTATTATACCTGTAACTTATGAATACTTAACTAGGTCTATTGAACACAGACAGTCAGGCTAGGTTTTTAAGAATTATTATTAACTGGCCATGAAATAATGAATATTGACATTTTTTCTCAACGTCAACTTTTTAACAAGGTTTAATTTCTAATTTTAATTCTAAAAGTGCAGTTGTAGATAAAACGTCGTATTTCACTCGCATATAATGGTGGCTAGTATACACTCGAATGGTTAAAATCCTCGCCTGCGGCTCGTATTTTAATTTCCATTCTCGTGTATAATAGCCACCATTATATGCTCATTAAATAATATACTATTAAAATTGTTATGCACTCTGTATTTGTAATAATAAATGTTTTTGTATCCGGGATCGTAGCACTCACTTTATCTTCCAAAAAATTAATATCGCAAATTTTCATTTTAAAGAGTTCATCACTTCGGCATGCTCTTGAAATGCCAAGTATTAAAGCGACCTAAAAATTAAAAAATAAAATAGTATAATTAGTCCAGTAAATCTAGTTTTCTCCCAGGAAAAAAATCCGGAAGTTTTTTTCTCAACGGTTTCATATGTTTTTTGGGTCGCTGAATCCGAATTTGAGATTTTCCCCCTCGCCAGAGGTGAGCTAACTTCAGGAAATGCAAGAAAATTTCGGACTATTTCCAGTTTCTTGCTTATAACTCGAAAACTACGTGTTTTTACAAAAAGACCATTATATACAAAATTAAAGTAGACAAAATTTCCTACAAGAATGTGGTATTAGGTCTGTTTCCATCGTTAATGGGACGGCCGCTAGAGCGCTCTGAATATAGACGACTTTTTCGCTCTTTGCGGAAAATGTGGAAACAGGATTACGTTTCTTTGCTGGCTTTTCCAATTGTTTGGTTCCGTAATCTGGGGGAACTTCCTCACCACACAAAAAGAAATGCTTTCTGGATGAGAACTGAATGGTATTTAAACGTAATAAAGGCGCAGTACCATCCTCTTTACTCCTCTAAATATAAGCAGCAAACGACTTTGGTGAACTGCTTTCTACATTTTTCGTGGACCTCAAGTTCTATGCTCTGTTTGAATAAAACTTGTTACCTCTTTTACTTGCCTCTATGAAAGACTGCAACGCCTTTTGTTAAATAAAGTTAAAAAAAGTAAGGTTAGGAACAAAAGTAAGTGTTTTTGCTGTGGAAGACAAAACCACAAGTAGTGAGTGCCGTTTTCGTGAGTACAATTGTCACAGGTGCGTAAAAAAGGTCATGTGGTCCCTTATGTGTCAAAACAAAGTGGCCGCGCAAAACTTTGTCGAGGAGGAAGAGTCTTTGGAGAGAGGACCACTCGAAGGGAGGAGCCAAGTTTGGAACACAACGTTACAGAAGAATATATTTTTCATGTAATCTCGACTGAGTTAGATGATTTTGGTAATGTTAAGCCGATTTTTGTTTAGCTGAACGTGGATAATGTTCCTATGAATTTTGAAGCAGATTCAGGTTTTGCGCATGCGGCGATTTCTGAAAAATTGTATTTGAAGCGTTTTCAAAATTATCAGTTGAACAAAAATCATTTTTTTAATAGTCGCTTGGTAATTGATCGATACATCAATCGTTTAGTCAATGGTAACGGCAGTTTTACACAAAGTCATCGGTAAAAGTTTTACCGATGACTTTCTCATTTTTTAACAATATTGATAATTAGGTCAGCATAATCTTATTTCTTTATTATGTTAAATGTACAATTATTGAATGAACAATTTGGAAAAGATATTCCACGCACTTCATTGATCTCCAAGACATCAGAGCTTTCCTTTACACTTGACGTCACAAAACTAGATTCAGGAAAATTTTCAACCGATGCACGTTTTTCAAAAGATGTCTGACGGGTTGTTCAACTTGAGATTCAGGTAGCTCTTGATTGTCCAAATTATTGTTCGTGTGGTTTTCAGTGCAATTTCTGTTATCTAAGACCGATTTCTCCGCACCTTTTAGAATCAATTTAGACGTATTTATCTGCAAATAATTATTTCATTAAAATATTGCTTTCATTAAAATAAAACCAAACCTTATTATTCATAGATTCGCCAACGTATTCCTCTGCAGAAGAACTCTTCCAACCGCCGTGTCTTTTTAGCGTCAAAATATCGACACCACTGTCCACCAGTAACGTTGCAGACGATCTCCGCATGCAATGACTTGTGTACTCGCGGGGATTTTCTTTCTTTAGATATTCAGCCACCATCATAGGTACTTTGCTGATACAATTTATACCAACCGGTTGAACTGTGCACTTTTTGTCTCTGTATTGCACAAACAGTCGATTGTGAGGAGTTTTAGCAGATCGCAATCGGAAATATTTGCGGCATATTTCAACCGCGTTAAAATCGCCATCGCTAACAACAACATACTTCCTTGGTTTTTTTGTTTTGCAGATGGGAATTTTTACAATTAACATTGAACCGGTGTCTTCAATGTCATTAGTCCTCATGTTCAACAGCTCCTCCCTTCTACACCCACCAGCTATTCCCATTATCATTATGACCTGCATACCCCATAAATATCAATCTGACACAGCGTTTCACTCGTGCTTTTATAAACCCCTTGTGGGATAAAGCGTCCAATTTACACAGGAACTCGTATAATAATCTACTATTAAACCTATAATTGGAAAATGTTAATTACCCTTTGCCCCGGATAGATATACTGACCGCAATTGAAATCCGAACACCCCGAAAAAATTATTTTATTAAAACGAAATTTTGGTTAAATATTGGGGGCATCGTCCCTAAAAAACGATTAAAGTTTCATATGATTCCAGCGTCGGCGTCTCTTCATTGTAATTATTTCTGTTGTATGATTCAAGAATGTTCTGGACGCTCTCACATGAAGCAACATTCCAGGACTCGTCGCAGATATCCATCCCCACATATTTACACTAAAACGCCTGGGTTCAACGTTTTGGACATAGCGCTGACCATAGCGAGTATTTCTGGGTCTGTAAATCCTGATTCGTCCATTAAATCTTGATTGAAATTACTCAAAAAATTGTCGTCTTTTGCATAGTGTTCTAGCGCAAAACCCAGTCGGGCCTCTTTGTGCTGCTGCGTTAGACTAGTCTTACGAGCCACGACGTAATTCCCAAGACCACGTTCTCGCACTCGACGACATGCCATGCTAGTAGAACCAGGAAAATGATTTAGATTTGCTGCTGTCACAGCAGTAATAAAAGGTTCATTTTCTACTAAATTAACCAAAGCGTCGTCTTCATCCGGTGTAGAGATCGTCGTCTTCCTCCACCTGGTCTCCTCTTCAGAGTTTGGTAATTTCTCCATTTATTATGAACTGCATGAACAGTACTACGAGGTACACCTAAGACCGCTACAACTTGCCCATAAGACATACCACTTTCTACCAAGGATATTATTCTAACCTTACAGCTTTGCGATGGCATCTCAAAAAATATGACTAAGAAAAGTGTCAGTTAGTGACAATAAAACTTGAACTATTCTCTGTTCATAAATTAAAGGAACACCACCTGTTGCATTGCGTTGGTGAATAAATCCCCTATGCAAAATTTTCACACTGTTAGGTTGGTTGCAAATTTGCGTCAGATTTGAAGTTTTTGACTTTCATGTCAAATTTCATCAAAATTGTGAGGCATTGTGAGGATCTGATTTCTGACGATTGGAATAAAAGCGCAGCTAATTTGAACCTACAGCTGAACATTAATCCAATAATAATTAATCTGGCTGATTCTGATTCTTCATCATCTTGGTCAAGTTCAGATCATGATCAATCCAATGATGAGAATTTCTTTTAGTTTTGGATTGTTCCACATTCAAGTTCTAAAAAAATCGGTTTTCAGAACCATCAACTGATGACAAATAAAATAACGCTACCAACAATGCAAATGCGAGATTGGAACTTTTGCTGAAACCGTTGTGGTGAGAACAAGTTGCTTCTGAGTCTAACGGTGATCCTCTTCATCCAATTTTCAATTCTCCGTGCTACAAATTTATAACCTGAAAAACCACAAGACCATCCAAGATATTAAATCTATATAAGACTTCGCTGAGTTTCGTTCGTCAACAAACTTTGTGAAAAAGAAAACATAACCTTATTAAGCAGAAGATGATTCTCTGGTTGACTTTTATCAATCATATGGTTTATTGGAAAATCCAAAAGAAGTCGAATTTTTGGAACAATAGCAGAGAACGTTGTTTGCAAAGTGCAAGTTTCTTTTCTGTCATCCCAAGACCTATTGGTTTTTTTGACAGCATCACAACATATGCCTGAAAAAATTACTGTTACTTTGAAAAGTCA
This sequence comes from Diaperis boleti, assembly GCA_963583935.1. Classification (NCBI taxonomy): domain Eukaryota; kingdom Metazoa; phylum Arthropoda; class Insecta; order Coleoptera; family Tenebrionidae; genus Diaperis; species Diaperis boleti. Next base: position 16,577,051 of record OY757242.1, read on the forward strand.
AGGCATTCCTGTGGTGCATACATGTTCAAATATGATAGAGTTACCAACGACTTACAACACATATCAAGAGCATAAACGAGAATTTGACTGTATCCTAAATAATCAGTATTCTTTTCAATATTCGGTCCTTTAGAATAAGTTAGTTATTTGATGTTTTTTTTTTTATGTACAGGTGCCACTAAACATTCATATGAACATATTTACTTTTTGTTGAAATAAGCTCAATTCCCCTATTTTAAAAGCAATACCGAGCAGCAGACCTTAAGTTTTTTTACAAAATTTTGAAATGAATAAGTGATCTGAAAACTCTTCAACAATGTTCCAATTATTATTATCCTTAACTTTTAAACCACATTTTACCAGCGTTTGGGGTATTTGTTTTTGCAATTTGTGATGAAAATAAACATAAATTTTTCGAAAATTTTATGAAGTTTATCGTTACAGGAGAAATTTATCAACTTATCTATTGTCATTCTTAAACGCAGCTATAGAAAGTTTGTGTATTCAAATTTCCTGTGCATAAATAAATGTTTACGTTTCGAAATTTACAGTTTTCGTACAATAACTTTTATTGTATTTTTGTTATTTCTATTGTTTTTTTTTAAATTAATTTTTAAAAATAATAAATGTTTTATTATATTTTTTATGTATATTCCTTAATCACAAAAAGTTTTGGAATAAAAACTAAGCTTTATTATTAAATACCTATTAACATACAGTGTGTCCCTAGATGGGGTGCCCATGAGGTGATTTTTTCTATTAAGTTGTTTGGAAAGGAATATTTTTGGTCTAGACTGGTTTTGCTAAAACAGTCAAACATTTTAGTCAACCTGTTTTAAATTAAGCGGTTTTTTTCTTTAATTTTGAAGATTTTTTCAGTCCATAAACTGAAGGCAAAGTTGCCTAGCAACCTGAACACAGTGGCAGTCTCGCCTGATACCTTATTTCGAGTAAAATAATTAACAAAACAATTTGAACAATAAATGGCGGCTCAAATGAACCCCAGGAATTTTTTCTTGAAATTCTTGGATTACTTATTGATATGATAGGTCGCCAAGACCGTAACACTGAATTATTAATTCTTTGCTGAAGACTTAGTATTCCGATTTTTTTTTTTGACAACAGTGAAGTTTCATAAAGTTTCAATGGTATTTTTAGGCGTTGCTAGGCACTGTTCGGCTTTAAATACTAGATTTATCAAAAATATTGGGACTTAGACAAAAATTCGATCCTATTCGAAGAAACTATGATTTGCAATGTTTTATCTTTTTTTGTAATTTTATAACAAGCAAAACCAGTCAAGACCAAAAATATTCTTCTCCAAACAACTTACTAGAAAAAATAACCTCACGGGCACCCCATCCAGGGACACATTGTATAAGTGAAAAAAATTCTAAGGAATCTATCTATTATTGTTTATGTTAGAAACTATTTCCAGGAATTTTATTCGATCACCAAAATTACTTTCCAAAATCCTTGTTATTTCAACTGAAACTTCATCGGCCACTTCCATCTGGACTTCCAAATTGGATTGATGATTTTCTTCAGCAATACTTAATACAGGTTCATTAATTTCGTTAAAATCGAAACTTCGTAAAACTCGCCTGTATAAATCTTCTTGTTCAGAAAAAAATTCATTTGGAGCTGTGTATGGGAAATTAATATTTTCGAGCATTCCAGATATTGATAATTGGTTAGGTGTTTTTCTTCCTGCCGTTCTGACTTTGTGTGAATTCCAAGCTTGTTTAAAAAGCTGAAGTTTTTTTTTATCTCGAATAAGTCCCATTTTCAAGAATGGGGATCGTCGAAACATTGCTAATTATCGCCCAGTTTCGATATTATCTGCCATACCAAAAATATTTGATTCCATCGTAGCTGATTACATTTCATTCAAGGTTAAAGTTTTTATTATTGAGGAACAACACGGATTTCTTAAAGGTCGTTCAACCACCACGAATTTATTTGTTTTTACTAATTACTTAATGAAAAATATTGCACTTGGACATGATGTGGATTGCATTTATACGGACATGCCTAAAGCATTTGATAAAGTCTGTATTGATGGGTTTTAGCAACCCTTTGCTTAATTGGATTAACTCTTATTTGATAGATCGCATGCAATATGTTGCAATAAATAATAAACTTTCTCGTGAAATCTTTCCAACTAGTGGCGTACCGCAGGGCGCTCATCTGGGACCTATTCTGTTTTCTTTGTATATAAATGATGCGAAATCTGTTTTCCATGAATCATCATTTCTTTTATATGCAGATGATTTAAAATTATATAGAGTAATTGAAGACCCTACGGATTGTCAAAGTTTACAAAATGACCTTATTAATTTAGATAAATGGAGTACGGATAATGGATTAGAACTTAATATTATGAAGTGTAAATCAATTAGATTTTCTAGAAAAGTAAAATATCAGTTTCCATTTTACTTTATAAAGGGGTGAAGATGGAATCAGTTTTATATTTCAATGATTTAGGGGTATACGTAGATTACCAGCTGAATTTTATGCATCATGTTGATGTAATTCTAACGAAAGCTAACAAGGTTCTTGGGTTCATAAAAAGGCACAGTGTGGAATTCTCTTGTCTGCGTGTTGTGTTGTTACATCCATATAATTCGGTTGTACGTCCGCTGCTAGAATACTGTACGGTAATTTGGTCCCCATATCATAAGGTACACATAGACAGATTAGAGGCAGTGCAGAAAAAATTTGTTTGTTATCACTTTAACATTCTTTATCATAGAGATAATTATGTAAATATCTTATAGTACTTAGGTTTAACTCCATTGTATGCAAGGCGGCAATTTTTTGATGCCTCTTTTGTGCATAAAATTTTATCTGGTGTTATAAATTGTAGCTCTATTTTAGCTTTGTTTTCTATTGTTGTTACATCCTGCAATATAGGAGAACCTAGATTATTAGATGTTCCATATTATCGTACATGTTATGGCATGAACTCTTGTGTTGCAAGATTATCGAGCTTGGTAAATCATCATTATCATGTAGATTTTGTAGGCGTTCCAGAAAACGTTTTTAAAATGCAGTGTAAGCGTGAGTTAAAATTGTAATTGTTTTACGTTTATTTATTTATGGCCAAGTCCGTTAATAAATCTAAATCTAAAAGTGCATATTCAGAACGGCCTACTCTCACAATTGCACCTGCCTGGTTTTACAGATGGAGCTCGAAAAGTATCGCCAGCGAGTCGTGTACGCGGGAAAACTGACATTTTAACTGAGTCACCCTACGGAAATGAGCTTGAACAAAATATTGCAGCTAAAATTAAACCTGCTAAAGTTTAACAGGTTAAAAGAAAAGTTGTGTTTAAAAGGGGCAACAATAAGAAATCTGCAAAACTAACAATAACTAGATATTAAAAAAATGGATGATACCTGAAAAAATTAAAAAAAAAACAGAACAGGAAACCGACATTCTGGTAATCCAGAATGGATTCAACAAAGGCATTTAAGGTTGACGGCGTCTAATTTTGGTATGATATGCAAAAAACGGGTGGTTCCAGGTGGAGTATGGCGTCACTGGAGAACCCCCCAGGTTTTTGGAAGAGCAAAATGGAAAAAAGCTGATATCTTTCTACCATAATTGTCTTCTTGCTGAACTGGTTTTAGAATTTCTTGCTTAATTTCTAAGACACCCTCCTTGAATTTTTCTTCTAGAGAAATGATTCTCATTTCGATTGAATTAGGAGGACTCTCCGACGAATCTAATCCATACCTCGTCTCCTCTCTGAACTTAGTGAGAGAGGTCTGAATAAGTGTCCTTGAAGTATTCTAGTTTTTCGTTTAATTCCTTCGGTTTTCGGCATTATTAAGGTCCCACACACTTTTCCACAATGTAAACCCCAAATACAATGCAACAGTAAACTGTTAGCTATTGCACTACTACCATTTTTAACCAAAATTTAGGAGCATACAAAACTATGGCTACTCACTTAGCGCCATCTTGATATATCGTACTTATCATCCTCGTCCTGACACAGATATCTTTGCATGCATGCATTGCACTCTTTAAGGGGATTCTTACATTTTAAAATCGAAGGGAATTTATATGCGCAAGAAAATGTGGCTAAAATAATGAACGGATTTTTCTGAAAAAAAGATATGTGCTGAAACTTAAAAAATTCTCGATCCCTTGAATGTTGTTTTTTTCTAAAGTACCGTTAGATTTTGTAAAAAAGAGAAACATTAAGTAAAGCGCTTGATTCGCTATACTATTGGGAACAGTGAGATTTGTTGGAAAAAAAACATTATACAACAGCCATTCTTGCACATTTTATCTACATCGCACATCGGCAAGAACACTGTTACATCTCAAAAATGATCAATTTTGAGTTAAAGCCATTACCCCACAATTAAAATAAGGCAGCTTCGATAGGCAATACTGTTCTAAGTGTAGTGCCTTGCAATTCCGCTAGGAATGCTAGTGACATTATACCTTTGGATGAAAGGTGGGGTTGAAGAACCAAGAACACCGTTACAAATCCAGTTGGCACCTAGTCGCTGGATAGGAAGCACGTTTACAGGTTGGTCAATACTGTTATATTTTGAGTTATGACACTATACTTGGTGCATGTCTTTCTTTTTTATCAGTTGTAACACTAGTTTTTCAAGTTATCACGATATTTCCGACGGAATTAAACACATTTTCATTATTCTTAGTGCATTTTTAGTTAAAACGTTTATTTTTTTTTTCAAGTTGTGACTGTATACTTGGCAGAATTTGTTCAGTTTTTATTAGTTTATTTCATTTAAAAAATTGGCACTTTTTTTTATTTCCAGATCAGCCTACAATTTTTTTAACTCATTTTTTTGAACAAAATGGAAAGAACAAAATTAATATTAGAAATGGCTTTCTCAAAGAGCGCTGCATCTTCAGGATTATTGCCAACTGATTCCAAAAATTTTTTTAAACATTTTTCAATGGAAAACGGTTCCATCCAACCACCGATACCATATGAAATTGAATTCGGCAGTGTTAGAGATTTGGTAGAAGAAAAAATGATCGCATCTTTGCGGGAATTTTATCTGTGCGAAAACAACAATGTGTCCCCCGATGACGAAGCAATTGAAGACAATAATTTACCTTCCACATCCAATAATTACAATCAATTCTTTGATTCTGACGATTCCATAAGGGACCCGGATTTCGAGGCTTCAGGCGCTCAAAATTCTGAATCATCTGACTCCGATTCGAAATCTTCATCTTCTTCACATCAACACAAGAAAGGAAAGAAGAGAAAAGCCATCCCAAAAAAGTGGCACAAAGTTAAAGCTAAAATTAACCGAAATCTAGGGAAAAGCTATGTAGCGGCCAATACAAAAAAAACCGTTGAGGAGAAATCTGTAAAACCAAGCTGTAATGACAAATGCAGAACTAAATGTTCTACTAAGTTTTCAGAAGAGGAGCGTCGTCTAATATTTACGAATTATTGGGCATTAGGTGACATAACCCGCCAAAGACAATATGTAGTTAACCATTCTACTCAGATCTTGCCAAAATATCGTTATCCTGTATCTCAAGATAAAGTGAGACACCCGAACTACTCGTTTCATTTTAACATCAAAGAAGAAATAAAATCAAAAGTATGTAAGACATTTTTTATGTCCACATTGGATATTAATTCAAGAACTATTAGTACAGCCCTTGCTAAATGTAACGATGGTGTAATCACCCCAGATCTTCGTGGAAAACATAAACATCATAAACAAGTATCTCCAGAAATTAAACAAGGCATAAAGGACCACATTAACTCAATACCGAAGATTGAGAGTCATTATCTAAGAGCACAAACTAATCGGCAATTTATTGAAGGAGGTAAATCAATAGCAGACTTGCATAGAGATTATATAAATGATTGCATTTTACATAATAAACCTTTCGGAAATCTTACTATGTATACAAGGATATTTAATGGAGAATTTAATATTTCATTTTTCATCCCAAAAAAGGACCTTTGTGAAATTTGCGCGGCCTACGAAAATTTTGAGAAGGAAGGAGAACTTACAGACGAGCTAAAATCTAATCACGCATTTCACATAGCTGAAAAGAATCAAGCCCGCATAGAAAAGGAAAAAGACAAAGCAAACAAAAACATCGAACTTGCCTGTTACGACCTACAGGCAGTTTTACAGACTCCCAGGGGCGATGTTTCGACTTTTTATTACAAGTCTAAGTTGTCAACATTCAACTTGACAATTTATAACATGAAGACGAAAGAAGCTACATGCAATGTTTGGCGTGAAGGAGAAGCCAACCGGGGGGCGAATGAAATAGCTACATGTGTTGTAAATTATATTACATTATGTGCCAAAACCAAAGAAAAAGTCGATATCATTTTCTTCAGTGATAATTGCTGTGGTCAGCAGAAGAATAAATTCATGGTGCTGGCTTACTTATATACCGTAAACAATATCCCAAACTTAAACAGCGTAACTCACAAATTTCTAATAAAAGGACATACGCAAAATGAGGGCGATTCCGTCCACTCAGTTATTGAAAAACAAATAAAAAAAATCACTGAAATCGGGACCAATCTATGTGCCATCTCATTACGCCGAACTAATTAAAAGTGCTAAAAAGACTCCCCCATATTATAAAGTAAATGAAATGTGCCATGCAGATTTCAAAGACTTTAAAGACATGGCCACAAGGTTTGGCAACAATTATTAATAAAAATGTAGAAAACGAGAGCTTCCAATTTTCAGATATTAAAATTATAAAATTTTCGAAAGAAAAACCAACTTCTTTTTTGTACAAAACCAGTTATTTGAAAGGTGATTTCAAAGAAGTAAATATCTGGCAGAAAAGGAAAAGTAAAAGCTCCGGATCGAACTTCGCAGGTACTTTGTTGAAGCCGGCCTACGAGAGACCTGTGGGCATTACGGAGAAGAAAAAGAAAGACCTTTTATCACTAATAAGAGCCAACCACATTCCAAGAGCGTATGAATCTTTTTATAATTTACTGCGAATTAGCAATCAATAATTTTAGATTACAGTTTAATTTATTTTGTTAAAATCACGTAGGTATAAAAATTTAAATATGACTTATAGACTGATGTAACTGACTGTGATGAATTTTGTTATTAATTTTATTTTTTCTTTAGTCGGTTAAGTTTCTCAAGAATGTAATGTTATTTTTCACTTTTGTAATAAAAAAATACCTTACTGAAGCATTTTATACTCAGTGTCAAACCTAAAACATACGTCCTAAAACAGAAATCATGTAAGAATGATGCATCAAAAATGTAATAAGTCGAAATTTTATTTTAGTATAGTGTATCACTATTGACAAAGAGTATTCTGTAGAGCTGACACAGTGTGATAACTCAAAAGTATAAAGACACATCTAAAATAAAAATGAAAATAAAAATCTAGAACACTGTCCTAACTCAAAATTTAATTTTTCAATAATGAAATAAAATACTTTAAAAACAAGAACAAAATTTTGGTTAGGTTCTTTATAAAGTAAAATAGCTTATAAGAAACAGTGGACTTTAATGAAAACTTAAACCACAACAGGTTATCTTTAACCTTCCAGTAGTCACGTCTGGTCTGTGAGACCGATCACACACATTTTTTAGCTTTACTCTGAAAAACAAAGAGGGAGGTACCTCCCACTCCCTGTATCTTCTCAATAGGTAGCGACGAAACAGTAGTGCCGGTAAGAGTGTTGCAAGTGGTGGTTATGCAAAAATTTTAACGTCCAGCGGTGTGACAGACCGGCGCGACTAATCACGTTTTCTTGACTACTTTTATTGTGAGGTTTGTTTTTTGTGCTTTTATTCTATATTATATAATATAAATGTAACATAATTTTTTTACATAGCCATGGGATCTTACGAAAAAGAGCAGGAACGCCTGAAACAAATGTTAGAAGACGTTCTGAGCGATGAAGAGGCTCAAGGAGTGGCGTACGACGATCATTCAGATCCAGATTTGTCCGATGATGATGAATTGGATTATGTAGAACAGCAACTTGACAACAGTGACTCTGAGCAGGATATCTCTGATCATGAGGAAGTAGAAGAAGAAAGTCACAGCAATACGTTGTCGTTTTTCGGAAAGGATAAAGTCACGCGTTGGAGAAAATTACCTTCACAACGTACAAGACATAAAACACAGCAACACAATATCGTTAAACGTTTGCCAGGTTCCACATTAGCAACAAAAAACTTATTAGAACCATTGGATATATGGGCGCATTTCTTCAATGACGAAATTATCGATATTATCGTGCACTGCACCAACGAGTTCATTGAATTTGTTGCTAACAACTTTGCTCGAAGAAGAGATGCAACTCCAACTAATCGAATTGAAATTCGTGCTTTCTTGGGACTCATTTATATGGCTGGTATATATCATGCAAATCGTCTAAATGGGGAAGAATTGTGGAAGACTGATGGGTCTGGGGTAGAAATTTTTCGCCTTACCATGAGCCTGCAAAGATTTAGATTCCTAATTCGTTGTCTAAGATTTGACAGCAAAGAGACTCGAGCAATGCGAAGGACAACAGATAAATTGGCTCCTATACGCGATGTTTTCGACCGTTTCGTTGCAAATTGTCAAAGCGGTTATCATCATTCAGAATTTGTGACCGTGGACGAGATGCTTGCGGGATTTCGCGGAAAGTGCAGCTTTCGTCAATATATCCCTTCGAAACCGAATAAATACGGGGTAAAAATTCTAGCATTGTGTGATGCAAAAATGTACTATACAAGCAAGATGGAGGTTTACGTCGGAACACAACCTGAAGGACCATACAGAGTTTCGAATAGCCCTTTCGATGTGGTTCTACGACTCTGTGAACACATTTTTGGATCTGGTCGCAATATCACCATGGACAACTGGTTCACCTCTGTTCCTCTTGTGAAAAAACTACTCAATGACCATAAAGTCACAGTAATTGGAACCATTAGAAAAAACAAAAGGGAGTTGCCATTAGAGTTTTCTCAACCAGCTGTGCGACCGGAACATACCAGCATGTTTGCGTTTTCAAAAGAGTGCACTCTTGTCTCCTATATTCCAAAAAAAAAAAGAAAAATGTGCTTTTAGTCTCCAGTATGCACGATTGTGACGAAATCGATTCGGAAACAGGTGCTCATAAACCAGTGATGATTACAGCATACAACAGCACTAAAGGGGGTGTAGATGTTGTCGACAAATTGACTGCAAGCTACAACTGTTCCAGAAACACGCGCAGATGGCCAATGGTCATTTTCTACTCCCTCTTGAACATAGCTGGCATCAATTCACAGGTAATTTACGCCTCAAACCACCCTGGCATCACAATCTTGAGAAGAAACTTTTTTAAGACAATTGGCAAATGATTTAATCAAACCTAATTTACAAGTACGTTCTGCAATGATCAATATTTCTCGAAGCCTAAAATTAAGACTGCAAGAACTTTCTGGGGTGAATATCGAACCTGATGTCCCACAAAATGCTTTACCAGGAAGATGTGCCTACTGCACTTCGAAAAAAAATCGCAAAACTCGCTTCAAGTCCTATAAGTGCAATGAATATATGTGTTTGGAGCATATTCTTGGGATTTGCCAAGAGTGCCGAGAAAATGCCCTAAACTAACTTTGAACATGTTTGTGTTACCATTTCTTTATTGTACAAGAGTTATATTTTTGTTTAATTAACACTTCAAGTTTTTCTCAGTTTTTATTTTTTGTATGTGACTGAATATAATGCAGTATTAAAAAAAAACACACCATTTTCAAATATCCTATGGTATACTTGGAAGATGGGCCAAATGTACTTTATTTTTATTTTTCTAGTCAATTCATTGTGCTGTTAAAACGTTCCCATGTGTAATTTTTTTTTAAATTAGATTACACTATTTTTTGGGGTTAGTTAAGATATAATGGTCTGTGCGACCGACGCGACTACTCACGTTTCAATATTTAGCGCGACTACTGGAAGGTTAAAGAAATTCCGTGTTCTTGCCGACGTGCGACATGTTGAAGTAAAAAATTAATTAATTAAGTGGGTAGGACTGGACGACCATCCGCCAGGAAGTTCCGCACTCTCAACTCACTCTCCATACAAAAAACGGTCCCCAAAAAGTGATAATTTTTTATATTCTTTAAGGGCTGATGATGGCAGAAGTGTTCTGCCGAAACATGTTCCATTTGTAATTTTACGCTCATTAAAGTTTGTGGAGTTCGACTTAGATATATTTAAATTTTTAATCAAACACAAAGTTTGAATACTTTTATGATTGTTTTACGTCGGATCTAAGAACTCATGAACTGCTCTATATAATAATTGATCCTGAAATTGCATCAGGTAGAGATATAGATGCGGCCACTGTGGAAAAACAAAGATGCGGGGTGAGAGATGCGTTCTTTAATGCCATTATGACCACAGTTCCTGAAGTAGAATTTATGACAAGTAATTCGACGGATCAAGGACTTAGCTATGACCAACTAAAGCTCTTCCTCATGCCAGCAGAAGCCAGCAAAAATCAGTCGGCAACTTCCGAGACAAGACCTGTGATGGAAGCTCATAGTAGAGATGCGAAAAACAGATGTTTCGAGTGTGACGATAATGGACACTTGGCAATTAATTGTCGATTTAGAGACACTGGGCTGAAGAAGTGTTACGAATGTGGTCAAGTTATAAACCACAGAGCAGCTGAGTGTGCAATAAAAGGACTGAAACAATCAAAGTTTGAAAGAGAAAAAGCAAAGAGTCCAATATAAGGTAAAATAATAACGAAAACAATAATTCGAGAAGCGAGTATCGAGGGTTTAAAATAAAGTACCAATTAGAGTTGTAAAACACGGAGTTTCCATTTGATGGAGAATATAAGTTGTTCATGAAAAATAATAAGGCCATGCTTTCGCATGTCAGATTTGGGCATGCATCTGACCTTACAGAAGAAAAATCCCGAAAATATAGAATAAACAATGTAGTGTTTGATGAGTCAATACTAAATTATGGTGTGTATGATGGCTAAGTTTAACAAAATACAAAATAACAGTACGGGGACGAGCCATTACAAATATGTAATTCATTCCGATACTATGGAACCTATTTCTCCATTATCTCATCCAAAAAAAAAAATATAGATATACTGCGATATTCGCGGATGACTATTCTAGGTTGGCAATGGCATATCCAAAGAAAGCGAAAAGTGAAACAGGCCATTGTTTCGAAGAATTTCTGAGAAGCGCTCGAAATTTATTAGGTAGAGATGCGAAAGTGTGTTATCTGCGTACAGAGTATACTGGTGGCTACACCACTGAAGTACTAAAATGAATAGGTGCAGAGCAACAGCTGGCATGTCCTGATACGCCTAAACATAATGGTATAGCAGAAATATTTAATCAGACCATACAAAAGAATCACGTAAGAACATAATGATTTATATGTATGATGCGAAAATACCTGAAAGCATGTGGCACCTTCCACTTAGTACCGCTGTGTACACCTATAACAGAACTCCCCGTAAGTCAAATAACATGATTACGCCACTACAAAGATTTGCTCCAAATCACAACTTTGACACCACAGTATTCAAAAGGAAAACTGAAAACGGATGAAGAAAAATAAGACATAAAGCACGACTTGTAATAACAGGTTTCAGAGACAAAAATAACTATGACCTAAGCGAAACCTACGCTCCTGTTTCTCGTTTGCCTTTGATAAGATCCACTTTTTTGATGATCCCACATCAGAATTATGGCTTCATTTTTTACACGCTCAGTCAGCAAGTTTTCACCAAGCTGTATTGAAGGTTGAAGGTCAAACTGTGTCGGCAATTGAGGCTGCAAAAGAAATCAATCACCTCAAAGACAATTTGGCTCAGAAACAGATCAACCAGTTTCTTCCATTTACTGTTCGTAGCTTAATTGTGAAATTAAAAGATAATGGCACTAATATTGATGAAAACTTTGTGAAAAATACGGCCATAGAATTTTATGAAACAAGCCGCGAATATCTGGAACAGTAGAGTTGCTTTTTACTAAAGAAATGGAGATATTTCATTGGGCAGATTTAAGAAAAGTACCTGCATGGGAAGATATTCAAAAGCGCTGGATGTAGTGATTGAAAAGGGATATTTTCCCTGTAATAAAGATACAGATGTATTTGACGAATTTACATCAATTTCAAGCTACGTCACTTCCCAAAAAATTACCGAATGGGATAATGTAAAAGTCTCCGCAGAAACTCGTTGGGTGGAAGTACAACAACACTTTCGCACCAACAATCTTCGGCATGAAAATTTTTGTATTTTAATTGAATATATTTTATGTCTACCTGGTGCAAATGCTCCAGTAGAAAGAGTCTTTTCTCTTATGAATAAATTGTGGACCTCTGAAAAAAATCACAGGTACTAGTTCTAAAAGCGATGTTGATAACCAAGGTCAATATAAATAAAACGTGCCAAGAATTTTATTCTTATTTAAAATCATCACCAACTGTATTAAAGCAAATTTGTTCCTCTGACAAATATAAAAACAATTAAAAAAAATATGTTGCATATTATTTAATAATTTCTGTCAGAGGAACTTTGCTTTAATAAAGCTGGTTAAGGGGGCGTCCCTACGCCATAACGGCCATTTCGAGAACTATGGATTTAAATTGGCCACTAGATGGCGACCGAACGCAAAATTATTTAATTATTCAATTCCCTAATCGTCCTCACACTTCGGCAGCCATCGGGCTTACTCGGACACGTTATCAAGTCGACGGAATGAGATTATTTTTGATTGAAATGCAATTTGTCGTATCGGATGCTTTGTTTATGTATGTGTTTACGGAAACTTGTTTTCAGTCGTGTGCTGTGTGGTTTTCGCATTTGCACGCTCAATTTTACATTGGGTGTGCTTTTTTCACATTTTCGGAAAGAGGGGCCATCAAAAAAAAACTTTTTTTTATCAGATAGTAGTAGTAATAGCACGAGAGGTCAAAATATTGCCCACAATAATTTTTGCGATTGAGATACGAGTTTCTGTTGCGACGAAAATAATGACGAGTGCTTGCACGAGTCATTATTTTCTCAAGCAACAGAGACGAATCAATCTGAAGACCAAAAATTGGCGGCAATATTTAGACCTCGAGTCTTATTTTTCTCGACAATTTTACTTGTAAATTGTAATAGCAAATAATTACAAAAAAATTGTCGCTGGAATAAAGCTTGTCGAAAAATTGCCACTAAAATAATTGTCATACAAAAATCACAGAAAAAAAGCACTTTCAGTTTTTTCCGAATTTTACAATTTCCCGGGAAGCTTTTCCAAATTGTATTGTCCGAAAAACCTTATTTGAACTATTACGAATACTAAAAAAAATATCCAGATCGGTCCACCTGTTCTCAAGTGATGCGCTTACCAACGAACACGATTTTATTTTTATTATATAAATTTAGGCTTGAATGTGTTTTCCACATTTTCCCCCACATCATAATATATAAATATAAAGATATCCCCTGACCCGGTGAACTTCGTATCACCTACTAACGCGTTCTATTAAAAGTATTCCGAAGTAGCCATTCAAGAAGAAATGACAGTTTTGTATATCGTCTGATAGTTCCACAACGAACGCCATCAATTAAAAGTAATCTGAAATAGCGATTTCCAAACAAAATTACCTATTTTTGATTTTTCAGCTAAACTCTAAGGTTGAAACCCAAGATGGCGCCCCTCTTCTCCTATATCTATGTTTTAATAGTTATTCTGCTATTCGGGGCGGAGACAAATCCAACAAATCAAATATCATAAAACTCGGTCCAGCCCAAGGGCCCCCCCTGGGCCCCCATGTCCATGTGAAAAATAGTGTACGAGCTATACCTACCAAATATACAAAAATTATCATAAAAATCGGTGGAGCCGAAAAATCGGTCCAACCCAAGGGGACCCCCTTGGCCCCCATGTCCATGTGAAAAAAACTATATCTGACAGCGCCACCTACCGGGTCCAACTGTAGCTAAGAACCACCAGGTGACACCATAAGTACAGAAAAAAATCATCAAAATCGGTCAGAAAATTTAAAAAAAATCTGGATCTCGACAACAGCGAGTCCAACTGTAGCTAAGAACCATCCAGGTCACGCTCTAAGTACAAAAAAATGACGCCCTTATCTTTGTTTCAGTACATTAGCTCAAAGTCGTTCATTGCGTTGCTCTTGACTTTCATTTGCACCTGTGTTTGCAACCCGGTCTCTTAAATTTGCATTGTAGGTCAATAATTGATCTTCTGTCGTACGATTTAACCAATAACGTGTGTAGACTTATTGTAAATTCCGTGTATGTCGCCAGTATGTCCTCCTCGTCCACGAAAACGTGGCATTGTTCTTTAATAAACACACTACACATAAATATAAATAACTTAAATTTGAATTTTATGAATGTTAAAATATGTTGAACAAATATTTTTGTTTATTTTCGAAGAGCCGTTTAACACTCCATAAAGTCTATTCGACACAAATAAACATTGAAAAAGAATTGTGCGTGGAGTTACCGTTTAGGAGAAAAATGGGGAAAACCTTCCTGGGGGCGCTTTTTTTGGGCAAAAGGGGATGAAGCTCCCCCCGGGGAGGTAGGAACTCTTCGGATCTTTATTTCGGCCCCTGTTGGGAGTTCATAACCAACATTTTAAAACTTCTAAATTATTTCTTCTATTCGTCGTTTTTTCGTCTAATTTGCTTGGACTCTATCTCCTCCCGGTCTCAAATATATATTATATATATTTATATATTATATATTAATTATATTAATTAATATATATAATTATTATATTAATTAATATATATAATTATTATATTAATTATATATTATTAATATACTTATATATTGCATTTTTCGGGTTCGTGTCGAGTTACGCGCTCACCCCGTACAAAAATCTTACACGTGGGATAAGAAGTTTTGCAAGTATGCCTAGATACAAAACAAGTAATTTTTTTTTAATTACTAACTTGTAAACCATGTAATTAAAAAAAATATTATGTGGTTGAAAAGACAATTAAAAGACCTTTCAAGCGACATGTTACTCAATACCTATTCAAAATTAGGGGTTGCTCCTGTCAGAGATATGGGGTTGCACCAAGCGTGTCTACTATTGCATTAAAACATGTCGAGATAAAAATCTCTTTTCCTTAAAAGTTATTAACGGTGGCTCATTTCCATTGAAACGCCCTGTATATTATTCTATCTACAAATTAAGCACTTTTCCTAAATTAAAATAAAGCTTTCTCAGCAGCTACCATCTTGGGAGAGGGGGGTGTAGCTACCATCGGAGCACATTTGGGAGGGGGGCAACAAAAAAAAATAGTAAAAGAATATTTTTAAAAACATGATGTATGATGTAACAAAATAATGGGTTTGCTTTGGTTTGATTTATTTCAAAGTTTATTTTTTTCTTTGCAGAGCATTAAATAAAAGCTTGTTTTTAAAAATATTTTTTACTGTTTTTTTTCGACTTTTTAGAATTTTTTCGTGGCCATATTGAACTTAGTGTGATGTCACTAACTATAGTTTTCTACTCTTCAATCCCTTTCATTTGATACCCATATTGAGGGGTTTTGAATGAGAATGTAATCCGCCATTTCAGAGCGGCGGCCATATTGAATTTAGTGTGATGTCATTCATTTTATCGTTTTATACTCTTCAAGCCCTTTCATTTGACACCCATATTAAGGGGGTTGAAAAAAAATGTAATCCGCCATTTTGGAGCAGCGGTCATATTGAATTAGTTTTATACTCTTCAAGCCCTTTCACTTGATACCCATATTAAGGGGGTTTAAAAAAAATGTAATCCGCCATCTTGGAGCGGCGGTCATATTGAATTTAGTGTGATGTGACTAGTTGTATCGTTTTCTACTCTTTAACCCCTTTCATTTGAGACCAATATTAAAGGGGTTGAAAAGAAAATATAATCCGCCATTTTGGAGCAGCGGCCATATTAAATTCGTTTTCTACTTTTCAAGCCCTTTCATTTGATACCCATATTAATCTAGTTGACTAAAAATACATCATCCGCCATCTTGTGGCGACGGCCATTTTGAGAGTATTACAATATTGAGTACTGTTTATTGTATTGTCACCAAAACTAAAAGCGTATACAAAATTTCAGCTCAATCGGATGTCAAGAAGTGGTTCTAATTTAGCTTGCAAGATTTGACCCTCACAGACTAACATACCAACAAGGCAAGTTAAATAAAAGCTTGTAACAAATCTATCCCACGGGAACCGTACATTTTTTCGGGGTCAAAAGTAGCCTATGTGCTATTCCAGATTATACTCTGTGCCAAATTTCATCCAGATCCGTTCAGCCGGTCTGGTGTGATTGAGCAACAAACATCCATCCATCCAAACTTTTGCATTTAAATTTTATTTAAGTGTGTAAATCTTTGAATTTGTACAAATTTTCCGCCAAATCGTTATACAGCCCCACCGCATAATATGGTGACCAACAGGCTCAACTAAAATAAGCAAGATGTCGGAGCTGTCAAGTACTGTTTTATATTGACTATTTTGTCAAAACCAAAGCTTATTTCCTCCTTACAATTTGGGATTCACTTTATAATTTCATACTCCATCGAACTTGTATAAAATTATCGCCAAAGCTGATCCAAGATTTTTGCAACTTTTATTATTTTTTTTTTTTTTGGTAATTTGGCTCAATTTTGGACATAACGGTTGAAAAGGTGTCTCACAATAAATATTTACAACGTGCCTGATAAATCAATTTTCGTTTAAAATGTTTAAATTTTTAAATTTGTATAAAAGTGTCATTTGGGTATTAATCTCCCGCCATTTTAGACAAAAACGCAGCCTTAACTGGCGATTGATTTTTTTTGATTGATTTTATTTTATTGACTAATTGCATTAAGTTACTTTTTCTAAATAAAGAAAATTAAGAAGTTGTGTTTATTTTCATTGTTATAATCTGCTAACTGGTGTATAAAAACTTATGTCCCGTTTTGAGTTCAAAAATAAATGGTCAGACACAAAAAGCAATTTTTATTGAAATAAACATGCTAGGGCAAATGCGCTAATCGAAATTAGCGAAGGGCTGGTAGACACAGAAATAACAATTGAGGAGGTAAAAACCCAAATAAATAATATTAGATCGCAAATGTCCCACGGGGATGGGACTGACGAACTCCATGAACCTGTGTGGTGGTATACAAATGCTCAATTTTTAATACCACATATAAAAGCGAGGAAGGGCAAAGACACCATTGGCATTGCTGAGGTTTGTATACAAAATACAATGTAAATGTATTTAACAAATGAAATGTTTTTGTAGGGTACACAGGACACAGCTCTTTCTGAGAGCGACCTTGAAGACAGTAGGTCCGAACCTACACCACCCACTCCTTCAAGTTCATGGCAAACAGATGAAAGTATTCCACCTAAAACCCCGAGAGGGCAAATGCGTCGGGCGAAAAATCACCTTGCAGATTCCCAGGACCTGACCATTGCAACTGTGGAAACCCTAAAGCAGTTAAATAAAAACATTGAAAATGCACGAAATACTGGGACATCAGAAACTGATTTTGGGAACTACGTTGCGAAGGAATTATCAAAAATAATGGATCAAGAATTCTTATGCGACGCAAAACACGAAATAAGTAATATAATATATAAATATTGTAAAAAAGATCTGCTAAATAATACTCAAATTCTTGACTTTGACAATAATTGATTTTTTTTTATTTGTACATTTTGTGAGACAGGTTATGAATACATTGATGTATGCATTTAAATAAAATAAAATTCATTTACGTATGCCTTGTCCTGCCATGGTACTGCTCCAACTCCATTAAAGTAACTTGTGAATTTTTCTCTTATGTCTAGTGCATGATTTTCAAAAGATTTGTGTTCAGCCATTTGCACCTACCAGAGTTTGGCTAGGACAATCTTTAAGAGTTTTGTAAATGAGAGGTTTGACAAGTACAAAGTGAAACAACATAACCTTACTTCATTGTATTGTTGCCTCTGATTTTGACATTCAAATTTAATTGTGGTTGTCACTGTTCACAAAAATGAACTGTAACACTGTAGCACAAATCACGTGTTCTTTATTGCTACTATTACTGTTGCGCAAAAAGAAGTTCTGCAGTAATGATAAGAACAAGAAAACAGGAATAAGAAAACGAACAACCTGGGCAAGGCAATTGTTATTACGTAGAGATTGTGGTCGGGGAATGGCAAATCTAGTTTTTAATGAAATAGCAGTGGAGGACCCCAAAAGTTTTAAAAATTTTACCAGGATGTCTGTAAACACTTTTGAAGATTTATTGTCAAGAGTTAGGCCTTTTATAGAAAGAAAAGACACATGTTTTAGAGAATGTATATCAGCAAGGACCAGGTATTTGGGCAATATTTCGATACCTAGCCACAGGAGAAACTTTTAGAAACTTATCCTACAGTTTCAGGATATTTGTGCCTTCAATATCAAAAATAATTCCGGAAGTAGTGGAAAGTATTTATAAAATATTAAAGGACGACTGTTTGACTACTCCCACAACAAAAGAGCAATGGTTAGAAATTGCTCAAGGTTTTTTTAGAGCTGGGAATTTTCCCAATTGTTTAGGAGCGTTAGACGGAAAGCATATAGCATTTAGAGCTAAAATTATTACAATTACAAAGGCTTTCATAGTATTGTGTGAATGGCACTTGTTGATGCTGACTATAACTTTATATTATGTTGATGTTGGATGTAATGGTAGAGTTAGTGATGGGGGAGTATATAGTAATTGTAATTTAAGCACTGCAGTTGAACAGAATCTGTTGGATTTCCCTGAAGATAGTTATTTGCCTAATTCTCAAATTAAGGTACCATATCTGATCGTTGCTGATGATGCTTTCCGTTTATCAACGAGAATTACTAAACCTTTTGGACAACGGTCAACTAAAGAAGAGAAGATTTTTAACTACCGCTTAAGTCGTGCCAGACGAGTAGTCGAAAATGCATTCGGCATTCCAGCTAATAGGTTTCAAGTCTTACAAAGAGACATAAATTTAGAAGTAGATAAAGTAGAGAAAGTCACATTGACCTGTTGTGCATTGCATAATTATATAAAAAAGAAAGATGGAAGAAATTATTTATTTGGAATGGATAATGAAAATACAGAAAATGTATCTTTGATGCAAGGGGAGTGGAGACAAAATGTTTACATGACAAATTTAGAAAGATGTAGAGTTAATAGAAGTTCAAATCAGCCCTTGGAAATCAGAAATCACTTTAAGCACTATTTTAATACTCATGGATCTGTACCTTGGCAATGGGAGGCTATAAAAAATTCAATTTTTAATGCTGTTGTGAAGTAGAAATTCTGATACTTTTATAGGGTTGTTTAATGAATGAAACATGATGTTAGTATTCAATCTTTTATTCTATATCTATTTGTATTCCAACTTTTTATTTTTTATTGGCATTATATGTATAAAATAGTGTTTATCTCGAATTTTGCATCATTCAGAATTTCCACGTCATCAATTTTGGAGAGTTCTGAAGCAACAAATTCTCCATACACTTGATGCACCTCTGTCAACGGATCTCTTCGTGGCAGTTTCTTATTGTCACTTAAATTCAACAACGTTTCCATTGTTGCTGTGATCAACTGATCTGTGTTGGGGTCATATAGTTTGGCGTACCTTGGTTCTTGTTGTCGCTTGTGTTTGTGTCCCACCATCCAAATCCATATCTGGTTCTTGGTGGTTCAAGTTTGTTAACCTCTTTGGCTTGGCACCGATTTCAACCAGATCAGTAGGTAGCACATGTAATAATACATGTACTGGCTTATTTCTCGCTTTTTGAAGTCGGTTTCTTTTTTTTTAAAAAGCTAATTATTCGTACCTTTGCTTTTTTGTATTTGCAGCAACAGTAATATTTGTTGTATTGTTATATCGCATCGTGGAAGATTGGCAAACTTTTATTAAGGTTATTTTATGGAACAAGTGACAGTTAAGTCATGTCAAGAAATCAAATAGATGTAAAGTACGAAATATTTGTTTCATTTGACTAGATCAAATAGAAATATAAAATGCAAAAATCAAATACAAAAATCGAATAATGTAAAGTACACATTAGACCCAAGAATGGAAGCACCTTCAAGATTTGAAAAGTGTTATTTCTCATGACTGTCACGCATTTTATGATGCACTACTTTTCACCGCCGGATCTGATCATACGAACGAGGAAGAAGAACAGGAGTTCCAACAAGAACAAACTTTGGAAGCGGCTGCCAAGAAACAAAAAATCAAAGGCACCAGGTCTAAAAAACAAAAAATAGTGACTTGTGAGAGAAAGTGAAAATATTTTTTGTTTATTTTTTGTTCAAGAGAAATTATATATTATTTGTAGATTCTTATTGAATTCAATTTATGTTTCTTGAGTTTTTTAATTGAATAAAATGTTTTTTTTTTTGATAAATGATTCTTGGATACTTTTTGAATCATGTCGAGTTTTCCTAAGCAAAAATTATCTGCTAACTTCTCAAATATTTGGGACAATATCTGCTATCGTAATTTTTAGGAAAACTGGGTCAATTTATCGAAAAACGATTACTTGGTCTTAATACTATTAATAAATAGATAATTTGCGACTCGTAAGGTGTGCAGACATATTTTAAAAGTTTTTTTGTCTCTCCTATAAAATAATCATTTTTTATTTAGCAGGTAAAGACTGCCAATTCGTAGTGCCATCAGAAAATTACAGAATTATATAACTTGGACAATAAAACAATCTGGTGACTAACCGTGGCCACTAAAACAGCTCATATATTACTGCTTTACCCTTGAGGGATTGGCTGGCTAGTTGTAAAATATAAAAAATTACAATAATTATCTTGAATTGAGTTTCCAAAGTAACAAATCAACAACCAACCAGAAAGGATCTTTACAAGGAGAATTAACGTCCTTTGGATTTGGAATTGTTAAAGTAAGAAGACCACCTGTACATCTCATACAAAACGTGCAGGTTTCTGTTCTCTACATCTCAGGCCGAAAACATGATAAAACTTCATAGACTTGTACTGGCAAAACGGCAGGCGGAGAGAAACTGGATCAAGGAATGCATCAGAGAACATTATCGCCACCTTAACATCGTGAATAGAGACCTCAAATGGCGTTACTTTGAACTTAATTTCTCCCTGAACGACCTACACTTCGACCATCTGGACAGACTTATTAGAGATAGATTACAAGCCTTAGCACATAAGAAATACCAGAATCTAGTAAGAAAGTTAGATCACCTTTGCTTTGAACAATTAAACATTCGATTTAAAGATAAGAGTTTCACCTTAGACCATGACAGACAATCTTCAGAGTCTGAAATTAATTTCCTTTCCAAAGGCATTAAATAAACACGTAAAAGAAACACTTGCAGTTGAAACAGAAATCATAACCAATCATTATAATACACCATTAATACCCGATATCATTCCATCACTAGTAACTACATGAACTGCCTTATCTAAAGACCACCACAATATCACAAAGAACATTTCAGATTCAAACATGATTAAAAACTTGAAAAGAAAGATTAAACAAAACATTTGTATTAGTAAAGCCGACAAACAAACAAGATTACTTAACCCTTTATAGGGCATTGGGACGATAGTGTCCCACTTCTGCCTCGACAGAAGCTTCTTGGCCAATATGTGTCCCACCTGTTTTAACAGATGTGTAGAAACCTGTAGCAGATATACCGGGCGGTAAAAACTGCTCAACTTGGCAATATGTGTACCAATGATCACAGGGACGGTGATTTTTAAATTTAACAACGGTGGTGTCTAGATAATTATTATTTATCATAACCTAAAGAGTGCTCAACAGTTTTCGTTTGTGTTGTGTTGTAAATTGAGGTAAGTTTAATAGATTTTTATTAGAAATTAGTCGCTAATTGTTCATATTTATTATATTTTTGTGATAGCAAGCCGAAATGTTCGAAATGCCAATTTTTTTAGTGAAATTTATTTATTTTTTGCTATTAGTGTGCCGCGTTCCATTGAAATACACCAAGTGTTTTTATTTGTACACAGTTTATTCTAATAATATCAACAAGTTTCGGAGCGATACCTATTTCAGCTAGGAAGATTTTTGCTAAAATATAAAAAATATGCCTAATAAGTAACACAGAATTCACGGTTTTATTGACAACCAGTAGAAGAAGCTCTGTCAATGGCACTCCAACTTCAACCAAAAGTCAGATCAGTGTATCTTCAAACAGTAGCCAAATCGATAAAGAATCACACATAAGATAATTAGCTTTTTTAAAAAAAAGAAACCGACTTCAAAAAGCGAAAAAAAAGAAACTCAGTACATGTATTATTACATGTGCTACCCACTGATCTGTTTGAAATCGGTGCCAAGCCAAAGAGGTTAACAAATTTGTAACCTATTGTCATTATACAAATATATCAACAACGTTATAGCGCATCAAACATTCAATATCAGGCCGTCAACGACGTCTGCCCCGCACGTGTCTGCCCGTTTGGGATGTTTTGCTCAGAGCGAGCCCCCCACCCACGCTCACGGATTCCGGCGCGCGCGCGGTGGGACTTGCGATGTGACGGGAACGGACAGGCTATCTATCTACTACCTATTTTTTTGGCTTGGCACAGACTTCAACCAGATCAGTAGGTAGCACATGTAATAATACATGTACTGAGTTATTTCTCGCTTTTTGAAGTCGGTTTCTTTTTTTTTAAAAAGCTAATTATTTTACAATTTTAAGTGATGGGTAGACCTAGTAAGGACGCTGCTCGAATGAGGAAACGACGGCTGGTTGAAAATGAAGATGAAAGACGAAAACTATAAAAAATTAAAACCAGAAATACTGAAACAATGATGAATTAATATTACTACCTGAAAAATCTAAGGCAATGATGACTCCCAGACGCAAAGACCTGCATAATTATTGAACGACTACATTCGAGAGAGTTCAGAATAATTATAAAATGTGAGGATTTCGCCCGATTCCCATGCGATCACCTCATCAGGTCCGGACTTGCTGACAATGGGACTACCTCCGGAGTATACCCTTTCAAATAAAAGAAGAATTTTCAAAATCGATCCACAATTGACGAAGCAATCGGTGAACATATATAAAAGGAAAAATTTGAGAATTTCCCTCGATTTCCATGGGATCCCCCTCATCAGATCCGGACTTGCTGTCAATGGGACTACCTCCGGAGTATACCCTTTCAAATAAAAGAAGAATTTTCAAAATCGGTCCACAATTAACGGAGATATCGGTGAACATACATAAAAGGAAAAAAAAAACATACATACAGCCGAACATAGAACCTCCTCCTTTTTTGAAGTCGGTAAAAAGGAAAAACGTCATCCGAATATGAAAGTGAAATGGACAGCGAAGAAGAAAAACGAAGACCTGGTGAAGATGAAACAAAAATTTTTGTATCAAGTGGACCAAATGAAGAAGAACAAGATGAAGAAGAACAAGATAAAGAAGAGGAAGATGAAGAAGAGTTTGATTGGCAAGCGACCGAAAGAGATCCTCAACTATTTACGAAATCCAATTACAATCAATCATTTGGACCGAAAACAATACCAGGAGATTTTCGCAGTCCCATTGGTTACTTTTTGCTGTTTTTCTCCAACAGGCTTATGGAACTCATTATCACACAAGGTGAAGTATACGCCCAAGAAAGAAAACAGACTCTTTCACTGGAACTGCCTGAATTGAAAGCTTTTCTAGGTCTATTGATATTTATGGGATTCCATAGTCTACCTAGTATTCGGCTGTACTGGTCTACGGATGAAAATTTCCATTGCGATAGAATTGCACGAGTGATGTCACTGAAAAGGTTTCTAAAAATACTGCGACTACTACATTTAGCAGACAATTCAAAAATGCCAAAACGAACTGAACCGAACTTTGACAAACTGTATAAAGTACGTCCAATGTTAGACATAATGTCCGAAGAATTTTCAAGACATTTTTCCCCTTCTCGTTATATAGCAATAGATGAAAGCATGGTCGCCTTCAAAGGACGGTCCTCAATGAAGCAATACATGCCACTAAAACCCATAAAACGTGGGTTCAAGATATGGGTAATGTGCTGTGCCGTGACTGGCTATATGATGGCATTCAGTGTTTATGTCGGAAAAGATGAAAAACGACCTGCAGACATGAATTTGGGAGAGTATGTCGTCTATAAACTTAGCGAAGTTCTGGAAGGTTGCTATAATTGTCTTTTCTTTGACAATTTTTTTACATCGATTCTTTTGCTCAAACGATTGCTGGCTAAGAAACTTTTCGGGTGCGGAACGATTAGGCAAAACAGAAAATTTTTCCCAGGTAGTATGAAAAACGCTAAGTTGAATGCTGGAGAATTTACTACAGTTCAAGCGGGAGATTTTAGCGTTTCGCAGTGGAAAGATCGCGGCAAGACCCCTGTTTGTGTAGCCAGCACGATGCACAATTCAGGGGAAACTGCAACCATCAAAAGAACCGCTAAAACAGGAGATAGAGAAAACGTGACATGTCCTAAATCTATTGCCGATTATAATGCTTATATGGGTGGCGTGGACCGCATGGATCAATTACTCGCAGCGTATAGTGTGGCTCAAAAATCTAGAAGGTGGTGGCTAAAGCTATTTTATTACTTTCTAGATTGCTCCATCGTGAATAGCTACATAATGTATAAAGAGGCAATGAAATCACAAAATATGAAGCCAGCAAGTCAACTAACGTTCCGATCGACTTTGGTGAATGAACTAATTGGCACTTTTTGTTCAAAAAAAAAAACAGGATACTACCCGTACAAAGGATTTGCTAGAAAAAATGATAACCCTAGAAAAACAACCAAGGTAGATAGAAAACACAGTGAGACTCAGCGATGTAGGAGTACATATACCAAAAAAAAATGAAAAAAGAAGAAGATGCGCTTATTGTAGCACAAAGGCCAAAGAAAAAAGAAGTGATCTCCTATGTGAGAAATACAACGTGGCATTATGCAAAGGCTGTTTCGCCAAGTTCCATAACAAATAGTTTAGTTCCAATATTTTTTTTTCAGTTTAGTTCCTAGTTTATGTTTTAGAAAGCATTCTTTTGTTTATTTTATTATGTTCTTATGTATTTAGGAAAAATAATTATTTTTATTTATTTTGTTTTGCTATTGTTTTGTTGTCAAATAAATATTCTTGTTTACTTTTCATAAATGCGTTTGTGAAAAATAGGAAGTTATTGAAATAGCTCAGATAGCTCTATTTTCAAGTGGTGGGAAATTATAATCCCAAAGAACTTAAATACAAAAATTTACGCGTAACGCACATTGGGACAATAATGTCCCATCAAAAATTTTGAGTTTGGCGCAGGTAAAAAAAACTTATTGTCTTATGGTCAATCTAGACCTATTTGTAAGCCCCACAGCAAAACTCATGACAACATTTTGAACGCCACTCTTTTGCCCTATAAAGGGTTAAACAAAGTAGAGAATTTCTTAAAATCTGGTGACTTTACAAAACTCAAAAAAGATCCTACTTCAAAATTTGATTTGATTGATTAGGACAAAAAAATTGAAGAAAATTGATCAGTACGTGTTTTTTGGAAATCAACATTTTATATTAAAAACTTGAAAATCTTCTAGAAATACTGTTTTGAAAAAATACGTTTTTTTTTTTTAAGAATCGGTATCTCGGAAATGGCTATACAAAAAAATTGAAAAAAATCAGGGAGGCCTCTCTCAACCGATACTACAACATAAAAAAATATGAAAAAAATCGGAGATGCAAAAGCCGAATGGTGTCCGTGGAATATATTATATTTTATTTAATAAACCAGTAGAATTCATCGCGGCGTTTTGTTTTATTCCCTTCTGCCAAATTAAACAGCTGACCCTTGATAGACCGTACTCCACTAAGCTACCCGCGGACACTCGTGGAGCATACCACGTTAAAAACCTGGCGCTCGAGGCAACCCGTTCATAGAAAGCGTCACAATACATGCACTAAATTTACATTCACTTTGTCAGACTGTCCTAGATCAAAATTTCTTTCAATTTAATAATAATTTTTATCCACAAAACTCAGGCTTAGCAACGGGTTCTAATTTGTCACCTCTTTTAGCAGAAATATTCATGAATATCTTGGAAGATCAGTTTTTAACTTCTTCTCCCTTTAAAGATCATTTTCTCTTTTGGTACAGATATGTAGATGACATGGTAATTGTCATAGTAACCTAGTATCACAGATTGCGTAATACCTTTTGACTCTTGTCACCCTCTTTCCCATAAATTTGCAGCTTTTCATTAATTTTTCCACCGATTATTTTCTATCCCACTATCAGATTAATCTTTTCAAACAGAACTTAATAACATTAAACACATTTCTTCAAATAATGGATATTCTTTAAAAGCTATGAAAAAATTATACTATAAATACTATAACAAATTCAAATACACACACTACTTGGTTAGAAATCCGCCAGAAACAATTTCCTTTTCAAATTCATTAACATACTTTGGAGTAGTTTCAGAGAAATGTTATAAAATACTTAAGAAAAACGGTTTTAAAGTTTTATTTAAAACAGATAACAACTTGTCCAGATTGTTTATTAAAAATAAAGATCCATTAGATTACAAAACGTCATCCGGTATATACAAATTCAACTGCTCTTCTTGTTGAGTCATTCTACATAGGTCAGACAGGTCGCAAAAAATCAGATTGTATTAAAGAACATTTCAGGCAAATCTATAACAACACAGATCTTGATCCTCCTCCATCGACACTTTCGTCTTTTGCTAATCACATATTAATAACGAAACATAGTTTTTCACCATCAAATTCCAAATTGATTCACAAATGCAATAAAGGCCGGAAATTAGATTTTCTTGAGACTTTGGAAATAAGAAAAGCCTTGAAACTAGGAAACAGATCTTGTTTAAACGAACAGAATAACTTCAATAATCCCATTATCAATTCACTATTTTAATTGAATTATTTATCACCTTCTCTACCACTCAAACAAACTTACCAGATTCTCCTTGATCCATTTTAAATTTTAACATTTTATGAAATGTTGCTTTTACAATCTTTTAAAATTATGTAACCTTTTCAAAACGTCAAATTTAATAATTTCAAATTAACGTCAGAATTTTAATTTTATTTGGGACAATATCTGCTATCGTAATTTTTAGGAAAACTGAGTCAATTTATCAAAAAACAGCTCAAACAAACGATTACTTGATCTTAATAAAATCATATTTTTTTATTTAGCAGGTATTGTCAGATTGCCGACAATATGGTAAGTTTCATAGGTAAAACTCGAAAGCGCTAAAGACCAGTCAATTCATAGTGCCATCAGAAAAGTCCAGAATTATATAACTTCTAAAATAAAAAAATCTGGTGACTAACCGTGGCCACTAAAACAGCTCATATATTACTGCTTTACCCTTGAGGGATTGGCTGACTAGTTGTAAAATATTAAAAATTACAATAATTATCTTTAATCTTGTCAGATCTTCTCAAATAAACACTTTGGTTTGCAAAGTAGCAAATAAACAACATTAGCAATAAATAGGACTACGTAGTCGAGGGCCTTAAAAAGAAACAATAAGTACAATTCACATTTTGTTTTAACCAAAGCATTCTATTGTGTAAACCACAAGATACTCTTGAATATAGTAAAGAACAACGGAGCAGTTAAACATGGAATTCCTTAAGATGCCTTACGTGATCTGTCCTTTTCGTGGTATACATCCACGATCAGGTGTACAGTGCCCGAGCGTCGCCAGTAGCTGTTAACACGAGACCGAAACGACCACTACCAGACAAAGACAACTCAGATAGAGAGAATTACATACATCTTCAGGAGCAAGAATCTAGTAAAACAACCAGCCAAGCAACACGTATCGGCGCCAACTCAACTGAGGATCCAAGCACTAGCAGTATAATAGCTTATGCAAACTGATACTCCTGAAGGCAATTCAAACAACCAGAAAGGATCTTTACAAGGAGAATTAACGTCTTTTGGATTTGGAATTGTTAAAGTAAGAAGACCATCTCATAGAATCACAACACCAACGATTTTAGGTCTTCTGCAATTAATAATCTAGCAACTACCGTAAAGCAGCTGGTTACTGAAAACAGGAACCTGATGAAGGAAGTAGAGATTTTGAAAAAGCAAGGTAATGACTCAGATGTTTCGAAGAAAACAGTCAGTCGATTTGTTGAAAAACGAAATCGAGGATTTAAAAGAACAACTCAGCAAAAGGAGCAGAAGCAGTAACACTCCGATCAATGACTTTAAGAAACATGTGAGTGATGAAGATCTGATTACGGAGATGCTAGATCACCTTCAGTGAGTTTATCCGAACCAAAACTATCTTTCAGCAGGACAACTGTTCCGTGCAAAGGATGGTTCTAGGATCAAACTATAAAAGTTCTTGATTGGCCGAGCCTCAGTCCAGATATGAACCCAACAGAAAATATGTGGGGACTCTTAGTCAGGCCTATCGACGGTGTCATTCTAATACCTCGTAACCCTCACTTTTGGCAAAAATGACATTTTTGCATCAGGTTGTTGAGCTTACAGACACGGATCATATAGAAATGCCTCGTAACCCACAAAAATTTTTCAAAGTAAATAATTAACGTTTTATAATACCCCGTTTAAGAACTCAATATTAAATAAACATGTACAGGCTGTATATGAAACATTGGCCAAAAATGCAAGGGGCGATTCCTTGGGTTTTTCTAGGACTATTTTGCCCTTTGGTGATTTTTGGAAGGCCGCTTTGTTTCAAAGACACAGTGCGATCAAATTTTTTACAATAACAATATTTATTACCTAAATATTACATGCAGCAAAGTTTTCTAAATCTACAAAAACTGCTGAAAATGACCACCAGCTAGAATGCATGCGTCCAATCTTCTCCTCATGAACTGACGAACTCTGTCGTGAATACCTGAGTCGTTTCGTATACTATTACACCCAGCAGTTAGTTAGTTTCTCAATTCTTCAGCATTTTCTACTGGTGTGGTGTAATCTAATCTAATCTAATCTAAAGAGTTGAGATCTGGAGATCGAGCAGGCCATAGATGAGTTCCACCTCGACCTATCCAGCGATTCCCACATGTTCCGGTTAAAAATTTACGTGCAGCCAAACTAAAATGAGGTGGTGCCCCATCGTGTATAAATCACGTAACATTTCTGTTTTGGGCATTAGCCTGCTGTGAATACAAAAATTGGCCGGTCTTAGCAAACGAAATAATTGTGAACTTTTTTGTTTAAAAATATTTATCGCCCTGTATCTTCGAAACAAGTCGGTTTTTCGGAAATCACCAAGGGACGAAATAGTCTTGGAAGGCCCCAAGGAGTCGCCCCCTGCATTTTTGGTCAATGTTTAATATACACCGTGTATAATACCTCGTATAAAGGCAATAACAACTATGTATATGCCGTTCACGATTGCTTTAAACACGCAGAAGGCCAAGAATTTGTTTTTGTTAGATTGGCGTCAGGTCCTGTCAAATGACGTTAGGTTTTTAAATATTCGATTTGTTGCCTTGTTGGCATTTTATCCTGACACTTTTAGTTGATCCAAAATGCCGAAAGTAATTTCTGCCGACAGGAAAGCATGTACTAAAAGGTATTTTAGTGAATACAAGCAAACAGACCAGACCTTAC
The DNA here is from genome assembly GCA_963583935.1 of Diaperis boleti. Taxonomy (NCBI): domain Eukaryota; kingdom Metazoa; phylum Arthropoda; class Insecta; order Coleoptera; family Tenebrionidae; genus Diaperis; species Diaperis boleti. Next base: position 16,606,694 of record OY757242.1, read on the forward strand.
AAACGAAACCATTTTCGAAAGGCTTTCACGCATTTTGAAGTAACTTATGTTTTAAGGTCGGTAGAAATTCAATAATTAATCTCTTGAAACAAGATTTTGCCGATCCTGTGTTTGAAGCCCTCCAGCCTGTACAGATATAAGACAAATTAGTACAATGTGAGAACTTATTGACAAGCGCAATAATACAAACTCCTTGCGACTTTGATAGTACTGGACCATTTCAATAAAGTCAGAAGGAAGAGGAACAAGAACAAAATGGGGGGACAACTAATGAACCAACGGTAGATATTGAAGTCGGTCGAAAGAGGTGCAGAAAATCCAATCCCCAAGGTTGGAACAAGAACCAAGCCAAAAAGCTGAGAATGGAAGGAAAACCCTATATCGGGTACAGCAGGTCAAGACAAGGCGTGGTGAAACATGATGTTCCAAGAAGTGAGAGAAAACAGGGCGAACCCTGCGAATCAAAGTGATGTCTAAAATCTAAGAAAAATAAATGCTCAAAGATTGGGCTAGAAACACGACGGCTTATTGAACCTTTCATACAATTATTCATTAAAAAGGACAAATTTCAGCTCAGCACTCAAAATGAAGTTGCCAATATCACTGATGAAACGTGGCATAAGCATGTTGAAAAAAAAACGAGCTCGGCTTGAGAAGGCTAACGATAAACAAGCAGCGTTAGAAAAGCAATGTAGACTTTTGACAATGAATTACAAGCTGTCAAAGTTTCTCCATGTTTACAAGCAAGTTCTATATTTTTCAAAACGAAACTAAGGTGTCACAACTTTACTGTATGATCTCACTTCTCACCACGCAACGTGCTTGTGGTTTACAGAAACGGAGGCAGATTTGACAGCTTCTACGTTTCCAACATGTGTGATTGAGTATTTAAATACAATCTGTATGAATGAGACGGTTCCAATTATTCTAATTAGCGATGGTTGCACCTACTAAAATAGGAGGGACATATTAACCAATGCTCTTCTGATTTAGCCCCTAGGATCACCAAATTTGTCCAATTGCGTCCCCTAAAAACTAAAGGAGCTGAAGAAGTTACGTATGTTTTATTGGACATATTTAACCTTTTTTGGGGCCCCTAGTGTTCACCAAAGTAATAACGGACGAGAATTCGCCAATAAAATTGTTGAAGAATTGTGTTCAACTTGGGACGAATTAAAAAATTGTTCATGGAGAGCAAACGTTAAAAATTGTACATCATAGCCAGAGTCTGGTGTGAACGTGCTAATCAAGATATTTAAAATATGCTGTGTACTTAGTTAGAAAGCAATAAAACAGCAAATTGGAGTGAAGGGTTACGGTTTGTACAACCCATGAACAATCGAGCCATGAATGGTCAAGTTTTCACTCAATGGGTCCAGAATCAGTTGGTTCCAGCCTTAAAAAAAAACGGAAAAAGATGCGTTGTAGTAATGGACAATTCCCCTTATCATAGTGTGCGCATTGATCAGCCTCCGAACTCCAATTCTCGAAAGGATGTAATGAAAGAGTGGGTAAAAAGTAAAAACATTACATTTGGAGATCACCTGACCAAAAACAACTTTGGAGTCTAATGAAGCTACTAGCGCAGCAGGAAGAAAAAACCTTACATTGTGGATACTTTGTTAAGGTACTCCAACTTTCTCCTCATTGTTGCCAATACAATCCCATGGAAATTGATCTGGCCATTTTCGAGAACGTATCACAATAAAAATATTCGGAAAACGGACTTCCAATGGAAGGTCAAAATAGGGTCATCTGTGACAAACCGCTCTTTCACTTGTTACAGCAAACATGTGGAGAATATTACTCACTACGAAAACATTACAAAAGAAGATATATGGGTAATTTGTAAATATATGGGTAATTTTTCTGTACAAAACATTCCTCTTATTATTATTTCTCTTGCCCAATACGATTCAGAATTTGAGTTTTAATTGACTCTGAAAGTTCTTGCATTTTACGTTGGAGTTACCAACCTTTTTATGTTTGAATATCAGTTCGAACACGGTGGTTCAGATGGTAGCTACGCCTTCCTGTCCCAAGGGAGCGCCCGATGGTAACTAAGCCCCCCTGTCCCAAGTTGGCCCTCAATGGTAACTACGTCCTCTGTCCTAAGAAGACCCCCGGGGTAGCTACGCCTCCCTGTCCCAAGGGGGGCCTCGATGGTAGCTAGGTCCCCCTGTGCTAAGCCAACCACGGAAGATTCCAATAAATGACAATATTTTCTATAATTCTATAATTATGTAATTGAAAAACAAAGGAAAAGAGTACTAAAAAGTGGTCCCATTTATGTGCCTGCACAGTAGGTTTCTATTATAAAGACGGCAACAAAATCCGGAAACTGTTTAAAAAACGACAAATTTAATACTTTCAAAATAACGTCATAATTTTAAACATTCTTTAAGGGCTGAAGATGGGAGTAGTTTTCTCCCGAAACATGTGCCTATTATAATTTACGGTTATTAAAGTTTGTGGAGTTTGACTTAATATATTATATATAATATATATTTAAATTTTAATTTAAGTTTACTCCACTTTCATTGCCGACGAAATGGGAAAGAACATTAAGAAAACAGAGAATTGAGAAAAATTAGTATGGAAACAGATTTGCAGTGATCGTAGGAAGCTCTGAATCCAAAATTTTGATTCGATACTTGACTAATACGATTGTGTAAAAAGCCATCAAGCTGTCAAATCTGATTTGAAATACAAATCTGTTCCTTTGCAAAAGTTCACTTAAGTGAAACTCATTCAATGCCTGTTTCAGTCGAGCAAAAGTATTTTTTACTGGAATCTTATTTTCGCAATGCCACAAAAGTAAACGGGATTTGAAAACATTCTGTTCCGGATACCTGGGAAGAATTTCGAGCTGAATATCCTGATATTGTTATAAGCTACAGTAATTTCTGCAACGTTCTAAATCGATGCGTGCTACTGGAAGTGTTAACCGAAAAGAAGGTAGTGGTAGATATTGGGATGTTCGAACACCAGAAACGGTTGAAAGAGTGAGACAAGTTATGGAAGAAGACCGTCATTTATATCAACAGGTGCAATTGTCATATGGTACTTGCCTTAAAAAGGATTTAGAATTGTATCGTTGCCACTTAACAAGTGTACAGGAACTTTTTCAAGCGGATTTTCCTCAACGTGTTAACTTCTGTAGATGGACACATTTGACAATAATTAGTTGAAAAAAACCTTCTTCAGTGATGAAGCTTGGTTTTATTTGAATGGATACGTTAAATCAAAAAATATGCGTATGTGGTCTTCAGAAAATCCGCATTTCTTTGTGGAAACGCCCCTTCATCCTCAGAAAGTTGGAGTCTGGATAGCCATTTCACGCAGTCTTGTCGGACCAATTTTCTTTAAAGGTACGTGAGACAGAGACTCAAATAGTTCTAACGTTAATCTTAGTGAAGTGACAGTTAAATAAAGTTCCCCATTTGTGATAACAATGAGAAATAACTCAACGCGAAAAATTGACCCAGCCCCAAACCAGCTTCCCTAAAGGTAGGACTAAAATAGTTATTGGAACCAACGTGATCAAAAAGTTAAAACCGCGAAAATGTCTATTGCTAATAGACTAAACTTATTCACCGACTTAGAGACGGACGATTTAATTGCAATTCACCATCATGTATACGACTTACTTAAAAATCGAAGCGACCTACCCCACACATATATCACCCTAAAAATTTCAACAAAACACAAGTAGAAATCGACGAAAACACTAATATAATAACCCCAATCATACTACAAACAAAAGAAAAATGGAATAAAGTCGCCAAAAAACTCAAGACGGCCAAAATCAGGAATCAAAATTCATCCACAAACAATTCAGGACTGCAGACAAATGTACAAACTTCTAAAGAATAATGACTATCAGTTTTACACGCACCAACTGACCGCAAAGAAAAATCTCAAAATCGTTGTAAAAGGAATCCCCCTTGAAACCACCGAAGAATACATCAAACAGGACCTAGCCCCATAATATAATTACCCCATAATCAAAATTACAAGAATGAACGGCCGACACAATAAACCCATCCAAATGTGCCTTTTGGAAGTCGAAAGACAATACAAATAAATCTACAACATCCAAAAAATTAATGAACTTAATATCAAAATCGAACCACTCAGAACAAAAAACATCATTCAATGTCATAGATGCCAACTATTCGGACACGTGCAGAGGAACTGCAACGCTAATAATTAGCTTTTTTAAAAAAAAGAAACCGACTTCAAAAAGCGTACATGTGCTACCTACTGATCTGTTTGAAATCGGTGCCAAGCCAAAGAGGTTAACAAATTTGTAACCTATTGTCATTATACAAATATATCAACAACGTTATAGCGCATCAAAAATTCAATATCAGGCCGTCAACGACGTCTGCCCCGCACGTGTCTGCCCGTTTGGGCTGTTTTGCTCAGAGCGAGCCCCCCACCCAGGCTCACGCATTCCGGCGCGCGCGCGGTGGGACTTGCGATGTGACGGGAGCGGACAGCCTATCTATCTACTACCTATTTTTTTGGCTTGGCACCGACTTCAACCAGATCAGTAGGTAGCACATGTAATAATACATGTACTAAGTTATTTCTCGCCTTTTGAAGTCGGTTTCTTTTTTTTTAAAAAGCTAATTATATTACAATTTTAAGTGATGGGTAGACCTAGTAAGGACGCTGCTAAGAAGAATTTTCAAAATCGATCCACAATAATTGACGAAGAAATCGGTGAATATACATAAAAAGAAAAATTTGACAATTTTTCTCGATTTCTATGGGAGCCCTTTATCAGATCCGGACTTGGTGACAATGGGACTACCTCCGAAGTATACTCTTTCAAATAAAAGAAGAATTTTCGAAATCGATCCACAATTGACGAAGAAATCGGTGAACATACATCCCCTCATCAGATCCGGACTTGCTGTCAATGGGACTACCTCCGGAGTATACCCTTTCAAATAAAAGAAGAATTTTCGAAATCGATCCACAATTGACGAAGAAATCGGTGAACATACATAAAAGGAAAAATTTGAGAATTTCCCTCGATTTCCATGGGATCCCTTCATCAGATCCGGACTTGCTGTCAATGGGACTACCTCCGGAGTATACCCTTTCAAATAAAAGAAGAATTTTCAAAATCGATCCACAATGATTGACGAAGAAATCGGTGAACATGCATAAAAAGAAAAATTTGACAATTTTTCTCGATTTCCATGGGAGCCCTTTATCAGATCCGGACTTGGTGACAATGGGACTACCTCCGGAGTATACCCTTTCAAATAAAAGAAGAATTTTCGAAATCGATCCACAATTGACGAAGAAATCGGTGAACATACATAAAAGGAAAAATTTGAGAATTTCCCTCGATTTCCATGGGATCCCCTCATCAGATCCGGACTTGCTGTCAATGGGACTACCTTCGGAGTTTACCCTTTCAAATAAAAGAAGAATTTTCAAAATCGATCCACAATTGACGAAGAAATCGCTGAACATACATAAAAGGAAAAAAAAATTGACAATTTTTCTCCTCGATTTCCATGGGAGCCCTTTATCAGATCCGGACTTGGTGACAATGGGACCACCTCTGGAGTATACCCTTTCAAATAAAAGAAGAATTTTCAAAATCGGTCCACAATTAACGGAGATATCGGTGAACATACATAAAAGGAAAAAAAAACATACATACAGCCGAACATAGAACCTCCTCCTTTTTTGAAGTCGGTAAAAAGACCAAGCAAAGAATAGCCCAACTGTCCCACTACTCAATCACAAGTCCAAACTTAACCCTAAAATCAAACTGACACAAATCTATGATCAGACCACTCCTAACACCTGACCTCCTGCCAGCTTGGCAACAAGCGAAAAGTGGAGGACGAAGAGTCGCAAGCTGAAGGTCAGAGTAAACCGAAATAAAAAATCCGAGAAGGAACCCGTTTTGTCTTCTAAAATAGTGCATTTGATCATCAAAACGGAAGAGCCTGTTTATATTACAAAACTCGGTTTGAAGAGAGCAGTTTCAAATTTGTGAATTTCAACAAAACTACAAGATCAGTGAACATCAAAGTCGGTCTCAAAATAATAAATGACGAGCATTTGGCGATAGATAAAAAGAAACACAATAATCGAATGGGTGCCTAAAATTTATCAGGATTATTATAAATCCATAAAAGCAAAAAATGTGAAAAACAAAAATTAAGTTGGATAACCACACACATATTCCACTCCACCAATCAAAATCAATTGCGGTGATAATTATTGTACTAGTACAAATTGTTGCTGATAATCAGACTAGTACTTTTACTAGTCAAAGTTGAGTCGACAATTTCTAAGATGGTTCCACTCATGCCATTTCCAATGCGACTCGTCCAAGCACTCGTCGCATTACCAGTAATAATTTCAATAAATCAGTTGATGAAGAGTTTGTCACAATACGTTATAGAAAACAATCAAGGTTGTGGAGGCAACGGCAACATTCATTTATCACAGGGACCGCTGATACCACAGATGCGAAGTTTGGACCTGAAGAAACTGAAAGAAAGGCCTGGATTTACCATGGTCGTGTCAAAAATGGAACTACGAAGGAAACAATGAACAACAACATTCTTCGGAATGTGCCGAGTGCTAAATTGTTGTCAGTAAAACAATTGTCAGTCAAAGGTAATAGATCATCTTATTAAAAAAAAAAATTACCAGATACTCCTTGATCCATTTTAAATTTTTAAATTTTACAAAATGTAGTTCTTTTCAAAACGTCAAATTTAATAATCTCTCAAAAATTTCATAATTTAAACATTCTTTAAGGTAAGAACGCCACTGTAATTTATCAATCGTATCATTAATCTCTTGTAAAATTAAGCTGAAGATGGGAGTAATTTTCTCCCGAAACATGTTCCTATTGTAATTTAATTTTATTAAAGTTTGTGGAGATTGACTAGAATGATTTTAAATTTTAATTTATTTTATTGCCTAAGAATTGAGTCCAATCCAAAAGACAAACTCTTCGAGGCTTCTTTTTGGTCTAAAGGGGTTATAATTCCCAGGTTTAATTTTAATTTCCGGAAAAATTCTGCAAATGGCGAGTATCCTCAGCACAAAACTCAAAGTTTTGATCTTCATCACTTTGATCACTGTTTCAGAAGGAGCTCGCCTACCATGTTGGTTGCTCAGAGGTGATATTTTAACCTTAAAAAAGCATGGGGATTGGCGGTCAACGTTGGTCGCCTAAGGGTATTTATATTGATATATTATAATCAATCAACTTCAACAATTGTTGGTGGGTAAGTGATGGATAAGTGTGAGAGAGATGGCGATAGTATGGCGAGTAATTATATACCAATTTTTGTTATCATATGTATTTAATTTCAGCTTAATTTTAGGTAGATATTTTTTGTTTGGTTGTTAGCCTAAGTAGTTAAAAACCCTATACTTTAATCCTAACATTATGTAATTACCTAAAACATGTACATCTTATAATATAATAATAATAAATTTCTATTATACTACTACTTGTTATTTAAGCATTTTTTACCCCTCTCTCCTCCTCTTACCCGTCCTATTACATAGGTATATTATACTGTTTCATTTACAACATAGTTTAGAATCACGAGTTCATATTTTTGTAGAAATTTACCGCCATTTGAACTTGAAGAACAAAATCATTATATTACATATAACATATCACAGAAGACGAAAAAACAATAATTGAGAAGATATGTTCGATATTTGTTTTAATTGACAATAACAATATTCTAAGTATTCCAGTGCAGCTACATATGAGCAACAGGCCTTATTTATTTTTTACATGAAGATTATATTTAATATCTAATTATATTTAATAAGCTTTTCATATTTCAAATTTCCACCCCTATTTCAAAATTCATCCCCTATGTAATAACATTTATTGTTTAAGAAAAAAGTTACACCCTGTATATAGGCAACCACTTATACATGGATTCAACAAGAAAATTATATGTAATACAGTTTTCATGCTATTTTGATGTTTACTTATTCTTCTCTAGTTTTAAATTTCTCACTAGATTTTTGAATTTCCCGCCTTTTTTTCTAGATTTTCAAATTTCTCACTAGATTTTTAAATTTCCCGCCTTTTTCCATATTTTTGATATTTTGACATATGCCCTTTTGACATTTTGACGTTTGACAGTAATACAGGAATCCTACATGGGTTTTTTTTTTAATTTTATATCCGCTAGTTGTCGCCACTAGTAACTACCTTCCAAGGCCGTCTGAATCAAAAAGCTACTCTTTTAAGGCCGTTTCATTGTCCATGAAAACTGTTTCTGCAGAGTGGCCATGAAAACAAACGAACACAGAACCTTATTGCGCGCCCTCGGTGGCCGATTAACAAATCAAAGCTGTCAATATTAAATTGACAGAAGTTCAATTTATAAACATTGGCGGCAATTTAATACAATAAAATGGTTTGAAGCTTTGGAAACGTGTTACGGTAGGCAAATTTATGTAGACAATGATAAGGACAACCATTTACTTTGTATTTGTAATATTAAAGACACTGCTCAGAACCTCAGAACTTTGTGAGCGGCATTTTCAACAAGACTTTATAACTACAACCCCCAAAAGACGACGCTTATGTCTAGATGTTGTTCCTTCTATTTTTGTAAGTATCTATAATAATTAAAATAGACTGTCATCTTATTAATGTTTCTACTTTTTAGATTTTTCCCACTGAAACTCCGGTTGAAATTTCTGTATCCCAAAATCCTGTAGGGTCTTTCGTCATTCCAACCGTTAAATCACATCCAAATCAATTCAAGTAAATAGTATTTCTGCGGAGTATATGGCTAATCTCCAGTACTATTAGTAACTATTGGTGAAAGACCGAAAATAGCAAATGTTTCTGCAAATGAAGGCTTCGTTAGCTCTACAACTGTACCATCCCTACCTGCTATTGAGCTTATCAATATAGAAGACGTTCTTTTACCTTTTGATTTGAGAAAAATTCAAAATCTTAAGTACAACACCACACCAGATAACCACATTTTTATGCTGCATCGGTGGCATTTTTAGCGGGTTACATATGCAAAAAAATTAATAAATTAATATAAAAATATGTAATGATGCTTATATAACCCCGCTACTTTCATTTACTGTTCCTGGTCCTTTATTACAACTTGTCAGTTTCCAGGATTGTGGAGGACTATTTTATCCCAGTTCTATATTAGTTGGTATAGTTCAGAAGATTGCAGATATTGGACAAGAGGCATTACAATTTATGGATGTGCAAAACACGTGCCACCAACTAGTCGAGATAATGCGCTCTCATTTGCTAGAAAATCCAATGCTTTCGTCTTGTCTGGAACATAAAAATCAGATCTGCGAGCTGAGAATAACTACAACGCTGAAATCAGTTTTAGATAATATTTGTCAAGAAAAAACAGATTTATTAAAGAAAAAATGTACAATCCAGAACAAACCACTTTGCAGAAAAATATTAGTTATAAATTGGTGTAACTTACCTCGTGTTATGATTTCATGTTTCTAATTTATTAGTATTTTGCTAGTCCAGAATGTATCTAAAATAAGCTGAGATCTTAGATTTTTCATAGCATTCATGTTTTAATTATTATTATTGATGTTTTAAGCATTTAACCTCAAAGTCTCAATCGACTGCGTTCGAAATCGGTAGATGGAGCGCAAAAAGGTTCTGACGCCCGAAATGTCACAGAAACAAAGTTTATATAGAAAAATCGAAAATTGAAACGGCCTTAATAGCGTAGCTTTTTGATTCAGATGGCCTTGCTACCTTCATATTATTTCTTATTCTCTTATCCATCACGTATATCTCCATCTCACAAATTTTGCAAGTGGATCAGGCCAATGTATTTCTTACGGGAGATTGAGCCAGAAATTCCCTAGTCGTGACCTTGAATTGCAAAATGAACCTCCATAAGGATTTACATGGGATTTTTTAGTATAATTGACATATTAGCAATTTTAGAACTGATCGGTGCTTATAAAGAATATCAAAAGCACACTTCAAGAATGCTTCCATTACAAACAGTGAAGTGTGGAATTCAATCGCTATCATACTAGAGAGAGGGAGGGTATACGTTCAGTTCTAAACAATGCGAGTGGAAATTCACCTATTTAAAAGGTTGGTATATAAAAAAAAATATGGGCGGTAAAGGTACCGGGGAGTCTCCTTTAAAATTTGAGTACTATATAAGATATTGAACAATTATTATTTGGAAAGAAACCAAATGTTACTCCGATAAGTATAGCTTCATCTTCAAAGGTATGTGAGATTCCAGGCCCACCAATAAAGAAATCCAAACTTAAAAAAAAAAAATTTTCAAATGACAAATTTATTAAGGAAAAGGAATGAACATTGTCTTTTCGACTTGTGTTTAAGTTCATTAATATATTATATAATGAAATATGTAGAAAAGTGATAATAACTAGTTCCCCTGTTACGCTTAATCTAGCCTTCTAATTGTAAAGATCTTGGGCTAATTGGTTTCTAAACTGTCTCGCTTCAAGTTGATTTTCGCAGCTGAAATAACCATCATTTCTTTTGTTGCTTGTGCCATCTTCAATGTAATATTCTATTAAGAGATCGTCAAAGTCTAAACTAAAAAGATTTGTTAATAAAAAAAATACATACATGAGCGGGGATCGAATCCTAAGTATCCGGACGAAAAGCAAAAACGTTATCAGGTAGGCTACTACGCCAACGAGCGTAGTCGAAACATCACATTGGTATATAAGCTGCACTTACATATTCAAAGCTTTTCCCTTGTCAGTTGTTGAATTGTCACAATCTTTGAGTCAATATTTTGGCCCCCTTAAACTTGTGGACAGACTCTGCCCAGGCACACCATGGTTTTTCTTAAGGTTAATGTGAGTACTAACATTTAAAAAATATTCCACCCTGTGATAGGGTTACAGGGCCAGGTTTTTTGCAGCGGGCTCTCGCTCTATTGGGGTATGAATTTTCACGTTTCTACCATTTTTGATTTTCAAGTTATGTGAAGTCTAGAGAAGTCTAGGCTTTGTTATTTAATGAACGAACCGATATCGTACTTGTTTACGGGGAAGCTGCGGAGATGCTGCAGAGGCCAGAAGAATGCTGAAGAGGAAGGGTGGTTAAATGTGATTAAATTTGAAGTTAAAGTTCCCGGCAAATGGATTGGTCGCGAAGGACCTACGTTGTGGCCACCACGTGTCCGTGTGACTTTTTTGTTTTGTTTGAGGGCATATGAAACAGCTTGAAAAGAAAAGCAAATCAAATTCTGTTTCATGTTAAAGTTATTCCTAATTTGAATTTTCTAAATACAACTATTTTAGTAACAATCGCTTGTCCATTATTTTCTACATGGATTTATTTGCAACAGTTGCTAATGGCAGATCCAGGGACCGAAAATATTCGCGTGCTACCAAAATTAACCGCCAGTCATGTGCACCTCGAGATAATCCCAAAAATTAAAGTAAAACATCTGCTATAATGCGCAAGTTCGCATGTAGGTTAATTTTTACTTCAGTCCCTTAATTCCAAAACTTGTTCTTTCGGTTCTAAGCGATTTTTGGCAAAACGCAAAAAACTGTTTAGCAAAAAACTTGCAAGGTGTATTTACTTCTATTTTTTTCTTTTTACGTAACTAAGGGTCGGTATTTCAGTCGTAGGTTAAACCAAAAAAATATTGGTTAACCAAAATAATATTAAAATTTAAATAATAAGTATATTTAAGTTGAACTCTACAAATTTTAATAAAAGCAAATTGCATTCACCAATCATTATAATACACCATTGATACCCGATACCATTCCATCACTAGTAACTACATTAACTACCTTATCTAAAGACCACCACAATATCACAAAGAACATTTCAGATTCAAACATGATTAAAATCTTAAAAACAAAAATTAAAGAAAACAACATTTGTATTAGTAAAGCCGACAAGGGTAATTGCTTGGTAATACTTAACAAACAAGATTACTTAAACAAAGTAGAGAATTTCTTACAATCTGGTGACTTTACAAAACTCAAAAAAGATATTACTTCAAAATTTGTTTCCAACCTTGAATCTACGCTCAGAGACCTTTCAGAAACCGTTAAATATTTTGACCCACAAGCTTTCACACTAATACCTATGAATCCTTGCATACCTAGACTATACGGTCTACCTAAAATACATAAAACTCAACCTTTTCCCATTAGACCAGTAGTTTCTTTTGTCAATTCACCTGTATCAATACTTTCAACATGGCTTAATACAATTCTTAGACAACATTTAGATTTTAATAACAAATTTGCAATAAAAAACTCAATAGATAGATCTTTGCTCTAAAATTAAAAATTTCAAAATTCCATCAGACACTAGACTTGTTTCATTTGACGTAGTTAATTTATTCCCCAGCATCCGACCCAAATCTTGCTTATTAATTTAAAAAAAAACTTACTATTTAATTCTAATATCCCAACCATGCATGCACTAAATTTACTTTCACTTTGTCAGATCAAAATTGCTTACAATTTAATAATAATTTTTATTCACAAAACTCAGGCTTAGCAATGGGTTCTAATTTGTAGCAGAAATATTCGTTAATAACTTAGAAGATCAGATCTGAACTAGATAATGCACTTAGCAACTTAAATTCTTTAAACCAATCCATTAAATTCACCGTTGAAATTGAAATCAATTCCCAAATTCCCTTTTTCTACTTTGGTGTCATAATTGAGTTTTTGTGAAGCTAAAAGTAGTGTCACAAAGGAACTTTTTGTGAAACTCTTTTTGGTGTTTTTCTTTATACGTATTACGTTGGTATTGAGCATTTCTAGCCAACTCCTGTCGAGGGCAAACCAAGTGTCAACTTTTCAATCTAAAAAGCATTATTTTAACATTTTCATAAAACGAAGAGCTCCAAAGTAGAAAAAATAGTATATTACACTCGTTTAACGAGGCATTAAATTGCTCGCTGCGCTAGTCGTGCCCCAAACCCACTCATGTCACAATGAAGCCTCTGTTAAACTCGTATAATAATGTACTATTTTAGACTATTTGACATTTATAGAAAACCTAGTATCACAGATTGCGTAATACCTGTTGACTCTTGTCACCCTGTTTCCCATAAATTTGCAGCTTTTCATTCCTTTTTCTACCGATTATTTTCTATACCACTATCAGATTCATCTTTTCAAACAGAACTTAATAACACTAAACAAATTGCTTCAAATAATGGATATTCTTTAAAAACTATAAATAAATAATACTATAGATACTATAACAAATTCAAATACACACATCACTTGGTTAAAAATCCTTCAGAAACAATTTCCTTTTCAAATTCATTAACATACTTTGGTGTCGTCTCAGAGAAATGTTCTAAAATACTTAAGAAAAACGGTTTTAAAGTTTCATTTAGATCCATTAGATTACAAATCGTCATCAGGTGTATACAAATTGAAGTGCTCTTCTTGTGAGTCATTCTACATAGGTCAGACAGGTCGCAAAATATCAGACCGTATTAAAGAACATTTCAGGCACATCTATAACAACACAGATCTTGATCCTCCTCCATCAACACCTTCTTCTTTCGCCAATCATATATTAATAACGAAACATAGTTTTTCACCATCAAATTCCAAATTGACTCATAAATGCAATAAAGGCCGGAAATTGGATCTTAAAACATATCTTGTTTAAGGTTGTCATTTACCAGCGATAGAGCCTATACCAAATGCACGGGAAACATGTCACCATTTCATTGAATTTTACGGGTTTATTTTTGATTATTTGACTATGCGGTTATGAAACATCGATAAAGGACATCTTAATTTAGGGTAAGACGGTATTACAAAGCCGATATTAGCATTTGTTTATTCATAAAAAAATGACAAAGTTGCCTCATTTTCAGGAGTATAAATAAATGTCTTTGGAATTTTATTCCTGAAAAACAACGCACAATTCGTAAATTTCAAATAGACGTTACCCTGTAGCAAGAATTAAACTTTCGTTAGAAAAAAACTCACGTGCCTTAGCATTATTGTTCGTCTATAAAATTCAATAATGTTTGTCGGGAAAATTATTTCTGAAGTAAGCTTGAATAATACAGAAAGCTGTATAATTGGGTAGGAACTTGGGTAGAAAATTTTAAATTTAGTGTGGCCTTGGAGCGAAAGATGTCGCATTTTACAGCAGTCAGGATGCAGTCAGGGGAACGGTCAGGTATAAGATAGAACCCATTCATACCATTCAGCCATAAAATCATAAAATTGTGCGGCGAAGACAAAGCCCACAAACACAGCAGGTTTTCTTTATGATGCTTTCCAGCTTCCGGAATACCGATATTCGGAAACTCTCAAAATACGGACCGACCCAAGACCAGTTATAAGTAAAAATACTTTGCAGTATTTATCAAAAAAAGTTGCTTGTATCTGTATAAACGATGAGACCAAGCAAATACAAATAAACAAAGGACATGATTATTGTACATGTATATACAAGTAAATTAAAATAAATATCTTAATTATATTGTAAACTGGTTATGTAAATTTTCAGATTCAAAGACAATTAGCAATTTGTCGAAAAATGTTTGTTTTTTCGTTGTATATTTCGGCGATCAAGATTAATTGAAATAATTTATATAAATGAAATTATTTGGCAAGAAATTAAAAATGTTTTTTTTTTAATTGCATAGCAGGTGGCATAAAAAAATTGACCTGTCCGAGCGATTTGCTTAAAAACATTACATAAGGCAATTAATAACTTGTTAAAGACATTTTATTTTGCTTACTCTATTTTCATCAATTTCTGTAAATAAGACGTAGTGTAACCTTGATCAAATTACGGTTGTCATTGTTTGAGTTGGGTCATTGTTTTTTTGGGTTGAGGATAGAAAAACATGTAGCTGGAAAAGGAGACTGGCGGGTAAGCCAGTCAGTCCCTAGTCTCGAACCGAGCTGTTTGTACCGTTGTTTAATAAAACTTATTCTTTTGCTCTAAAAAACCGTGTTTAACTATTACATCAGCAGTGGGAAAAAGAACCCGTGTGTGTGTTTGTAAGTGCGAGCAAGCAAAAAGAAAAATGTCACTCGAAAGTGATGAGATGGAAAACCGCGGTAATGAGAGTTTTCCCGCTATACACGGATTACGCCGCAGTACTGGAACAAATTTGTGGCCCGGATGAAACAAGCTGATGGGACCATGACCCACTACGTCCAGGAGAAATTGGGTTTACAACGGTGTCGTCTGGACGACGAGGGTACAATTTCCTGCATCATCAGCGGTTTGCCCTTGGAACTGGAAGCCAACGCCCGCGCCTATCAAAGCAGCATCCCCGACCCCGACCAACAAAAGTCCCGGTTAACTTGTGTGTAGCAAGCCATCACGAATGAAAACGCCCCGCCGGCCGAATGCAGCAGTGACACTGGTATCTGGTACTTTAATTGCGGAAAACGCGGAAATATGGCGCGAGAATCTCGTCAAAAAACGGTACGAGGTGCTATTCGTGCAATCATTTTGGTCACAAAAAGGAGAACCCAAAAGTTTCGCCGATTCGCAATATGTGAAATTAAAATATGACATACCGAAAGCAGTGCTTTGTCGACGGAAACGTGCTATGGGCGTACTTGAACACAGGAAACCAAGTAAATATAATTTTGGCGACGTGTGTGGAAAAATTCGACGTGAATTACAATACAAAGTCAAGCAAAAAAAAAGGAGTTTACAAAAAAAGGGTTTGGAGGCGCGACGATTTGTACCTAGAGGCGAATTTCTTATTGCAAATAGACGAACTTCCGCGGTCGCGACAGATGCCGACATGGACACTTTCGATGTATTCATCGGGTAGCTGCAAATTACTTTAGTGGAGGCTGAATCCCGACCCCGAATTATATTAGAAGAGGAGATCGATTTGCCGCCCGGTACCACTTCAATGGTGAAAGTAAACATCGCAGGGATGGACGACGAAGTGGATATCCTGGTCAACAGCCAACGATACCAAATTGGCAGTTCTGTAATCTGCGTTCCGGGTACTGTCCGCAGGAGGTCAAGGTCACAAACACCCATTCCAAATGTAGGGAAGGACACCGTGACTTGGAAGGAAGGGGGTGAAACATGCGACAGCGTCCAGGAATTTCAGAGTTTGAGGGTGAGTTTTCAGAGCGATGAGTTGAACGATAAGCATGATATTAAGTCAGCAAATGTAAAAGTGATTGAGAACTTAAACGACAGTGATAAGGGAAAATTGTTACTTGTTTTAAATAAGTGGTCGCATTGTTTTGCGAGAAATTTGGCAGAGTTGGGTGTCGTAAAAGAAGGAAAGCTGGAGATTAAATTGAAAGATGAAGCTCACACTGTTTGCTACGGTTTGCTATCGCCCTTATCGATTATCATACGGGGAGAGGACGGTGGTACCAGAAACAGTTAATTACTACTTATTAGAGGCGGGTATAATTAGAGTCCCATTCGAAATTTGCGAGCCCGGTTGTCTTAGTGAAAAAGCAAAAACCTTCAGTTTCGTATATGAGTTATGAATTTCGAGGTTTTGAAAGTTGGGAAATTAGCGAAAAAAATATATATCGAGTTTTCCAGCAGGGATTTTAATGCAAGCTGCTCGCTTGGAGTGGCAAGACAGTTCTGAATCTATGACTGGATATAATGCAAATGTTGCGTGTTTTGACGTCTTCTGGTTGATGTCCCTTAGTCCTTGTCCTGGTCTTGAGTTACGTGGTGACATCAAAAGCTAAGTACCGCTGCTGTGAATTAGCACACTCGGCGAATGTCGGTCTCTTGTGACGGCATAACATGTGTTGATTTTAGGGCATTGAATAAAATGACTAACAAAGCGCAATAATAAATTAAAGCGAAGCTACCCATTTGAAATAAAAATAATGCTTCAAGGTTATGTTTCAACTGCAATAAGTGTAAGTGTAAGTAGAGAATGTAGAGCGCAGCGAAAAACCGTTGAAATCCAGAGAATTAATTTCACACCCGGACTAGTGGCTTCTAAGTGTAATGCTACAGTTAATAAACCCGATACACGTCCGAAAGTTTTACAAATCAAACTTCCAAAACATTCCACAAATAAATAATTTTTTGTTAGTCTGGATAATGAGTTTGTTTTGACATATTTTAAAGTACAAGATCGTACCGTAAAGTGTTTAATTGATGCAGGAACTGAATGTAGATTACTGTCCGATAAGACTGCAAACAAATTTCAATGTCGCTTACAGCAGAGCTTCGTATTTCTAAAAGGTACCTATAGGTGATAATTTGATTCCAAATTAGAAAAAGAAGTGCAACGTACGGACGCTAGTTTAATAAGCTTTGGCGTTATTTTGTTTCAACGTCACGATAGGAAACTGAAACTCATCTCGTATTATTCCAAACGAACTACAGCTAATGAAGCAAAATACCACACTTAAACATTTTCATGTTTATCTTCTAGGGATTAATTTTAAACTAATTGTGAATATTTTTTTGAAATTAATAACGGGGATTAATTGAAGACTTAAGATATGACTTTATTTTATAAAATCTCCTACAAGTCTGGCTAAACTTTTGTTTCAATCATTTTTGAAACTAACCTCGTAACTTTAGACATAGTACCTATATCATAACAAGTCCAGCTGAGCAATGTTATCACAGCTACGAGCTCGAGACCTTGGCGGTTGTAGAATCCTTGCAACGTTTTAGGATTTACTTAATGGGTTTCTATTTCAAAATAGTAACAGATTGTTCCGCCGTTCGATAAACTTTCGTAAAACGCGATTTAATTCCTCGCGTCGCCAGATGGAGGCTCCGGGTGCAAGATTTTGATTTCGAAATAGAGCATCGTCTGGGTGATTCTATGAAACACTTAGATGCATTAAGTAGAAACGCAATAAATACAATGTCAATTTTGGTAGAGGATTGGTTTCTCACGCTTCAGTTACAAGATGATGCAACTTGGCAGATTATCGAACAGATTCGGAATAAAACTAGCCGCGATCTAGACCAAACAATACATTTACAGAAATAGTCGTCTTGATGGGAAAACGTTTGGGGGAGAGAAATTAGTCGTACCGAAATTTGCAAAATTTTCGATTGTACAGAAACACCATGATGAGATCGGTCACCCTGGATTTGCGCGTTGTTTAAAGATTATCAAGCAAAATTATTGGTTTCCTCGAATGTCAACGCTTGTCTTAAGTGCGCGTATAAAAAAGAAGGGTAATTATGGAAAACCGGAAGGAGAACTGCATCCTAGACAAAAACCAGACACTCCGATGCTCAAGATTCACATAGACCACCTTGGTCCATTTCCAAAAAGTAGATCCGGATATTTATACATCTTAACTTTAGTAGACTCTTTTACGAAATATTATATGGTTGCAAGACCTAGTCTTAGTTGTACTCTGGGTTCTGCGGGGTGTATCAAAAGAATCTTAGGAGTATTTTCGGAGAATCTCTCAGTTACCTTACGCTAGTGATTTCAGATAAATGGGAAAGCGCTAGTCAGTCGATCTTTTACTAATTTTATGCGTGATAAACAGATCAAACATGTCACAACAGCTATCGCTACTCCGTGTGCCAACGGACAAGTTGAGAGGTTTCATTGAACACTTGTGGATGCAATGAGGGCATTAGGCGATGACAATGATGTATAGTGGGACAATCGGCCTGATTCTATAAAAAAAAAGTTACTACAAAAGTGTTTATAAATGACCGTTATTACAAGCAACTTTTTAATCACGGTGAAAATACCTTTTGTCAATTTGTGTATTCTATAAGTGAAGTCTCAACAACGGTCATTACAGAAATTTGGTAAAGACTTGAGTTATTAGGAGTAGTTCGAATAAAATCGAAAGTAGAATGGATGAATCGAGGGAATTTGTTGCTGGAGACCATGTGGGGTATCAGTAATTCCGAAAGTGCAAGCACTAAGTTTACTCCGTATGGGCTCATGTTTGGTCAAAAGGGGAATTTGTTAAAACTTAGAGGTACCATCGGGGTCGGTAACTTCCAATGTTGAGAAAGAGCGGAGAGTTGCACACAAAAACTGGTCAAAGGTTTCTCGCAAGATGAAATTGAGGTACGATCGAAAAAGAAAGCAGGCGAGGAGGTATAAAAAAAGGAGATCTCGTATTGTGGCGGGATGGTAATTTGTGCAACATCAGTGGTGTTGATAAGAAATTGAGTTTGAAGTTTACCGGACCGTATGTGATTGATAAAGTGTTTGAGGGCGATAGGTACAGGATTCGTAGTGTGAGGGAAATGAGTGGAGATAAAAACCTTAAAACATTAGTTAGTAGCCATGGACTCATTGAGACGGCTCAGAAAATCCCTTCAGGATGATCAGAGCGAGACAAGTAACGATTTCGATATTCCCTTATCAGAATTGATGGATGATTAGCGGTGTTTGTGTTGCTGTAATGGCACTACTCTGAGTTTGAGATTGTGACGCGTAGCTGTACAGGGCGGCTATATAAGGACCTGTGGAACAAATTGTTCATACCCGGATGGGGGCCGAGCAGGACGGCTAAGAATTACCTGTGGATGTGAGTTTGAGTTAAGTTAAGTATGAGAAGGTGATCACTGCTTGAATTATTTGAGTTGGCATCCGGGAGATGTGGTCTGGCCAATCACATCTACCGGGTGGGTTGGAGTTGAGTGTCTCGAGTAGGCACATAAAGATGAGAAAAGGTAGCACCGATAATCAGTAAACATGATAAACATATTTCAAACTCAGAATGGTGATAAGTGTGTAGAAACATTTCTGTCGAAAATTTTTGGATTTCAGAATGCCCAAAGATGAGGTGGGACAGTAGACAGCAAGCCGAGGCGACCCATAAATCACGAGGACGTGATCTGGTCAGGATGGCCGAATGTTAAAGACATTTTATTTTGCTTACTCTATTTTCATCAATTTCTGTAAATAAGACGTAGTGTAACCTTGATCAAATTACGGTTGTCATTGTTTGAGTTGGGTCATTGTTTTTTTGGGTTGAGGATAGAAAAACATGTAGCTGGAAAAGGAGACTGGCGGGTAAGCCAGTCAGTCCCTAGTCTCGAACCGAGCTGTTTGTACCGTTGTTTAATAAAACTTATTCTTTTGCTCTAAAAAACCGTGTTTAACTATTACAAACTAATGAATAGGAATGAAATCTGTAACGACTTGTCTCCACACAGAGGATCATCGCCCCCCGGTTTAATTGCACACTCCAAAATAGTTTTTATTGCAGCGGACTTGACTTTTATTGAATTTCACGGGTTTAGTTTTGATTATTTGAATATGCGGTTGTGAAAAATCGATAAAGGACAGCTTATTTCAGGGTAAGACGGTATTACAAACCCCAGATCAGCATTTGATTATTCATAAAAAAAATGACAAAGTTGCTTCATTTTTAGGAGTATGATGAATGAATTTTTTTTCCCTATATTTTAAAAGCAATTCAAAATAAAGAAGAATTAAGAGTTGATAAAGAAAGGGAACGGAGAAAAAAAGAAGAAAAAAATTAACTTAAAAAAAGGGTTACGGAATAATAAACAATTAAAATGGAACAAAGTGAAAAGGAATAGAAAAATTATAAAGGTATCTTGCAGATAATTAGGAATAAAAATTATGATAATAAGGGTAACTACGTGAACGTATCAATTTTTTAGGTCACCATTTAGGGAGAAAAAAAGTCTACCAAAACAAAAAAAATGTGGTTGTCATTTAAAAAAAATTTATCATGACGTCATAGAATAAAAACCAACAACCATTTTGTATTGCATAGATTTTATGGCATTTAATTTTGGTTTTTATATAGATTTTATAGCATTTAATTTTTGTTTTTATATAGATTTTATAGTATTTAATTTTTGTTTAATCACTTAAAATTGTAAAATAATTAACTTAAAAAAAAGAAACCGACTTCAAAAAACCCAAAGTAATAAATTAACTAAAAAGTAAAAAATAAAAATGTTCAATTTCAGAGTTATTTGTTGTTCCACTTAATGTAATTATTTATTGTTCCGTTTAATGAAATTCAGAAATTATTGTTTATTATCTAATTATTAATTGTTTTATAATTTTGAAGTCGGTGCCATAAAAACATAAAACAAATTATATACCTTCCTACAATAACAAATTAGTTACTACGAATAAAATTATAAAAACAATTCATAATACGTTACATAATAAATAATAATTATTTATTTATTTCAAATCTAACAATAATTTATTCATCTGTCGGTATATCCAACCTAAATCATGCAAAATTGGGACATACTACGAATATATATCTTTTACCTAATATATGAAATGAGTTCTGAAAAGTTTCATTCCGTAATCATAATCGTGAATTAAGAAGTCTGAAATTAACAGGGAATTATAACTTTAAAATGTATAATTTTATGTTTTACTGGGTACCAAGTTCAAAATTATAAAACAATTCATAATTAGATAATAAACAATAATTTCTGAATTTCATTAAACGGAACAATAAATAATTACATTAAGCGGAACAACAAATAACTCTGAAATTGAATATTTTTATTTTTTACTTTTTAGTTAACTTTGGGTTTTTGAAGTCGTTTCTTTTTTTTTAATTAATTATTTTTTAAATGGCCGTAGCGAACGTGTTAAAAACATTATTAATTAATAATTAATTGTTTTAAAGTCTAGCATTACACAGTGACAATACCACAGTATTGTATTGCCACTTATCAATAACAAACGACAACACTGAATCCACATTGAATTTTTGTCGAAATTATATTCTCAGAATATTACTTCTATATTTTTATAATACATTTCTTTACGCCACCATAAATATTGCTATATTATATTTATCATAATTTCTTTATTCAATAAATACTACACACCAAGCGAGAAAGGATTCGCTCAACAACGTTTAAAATAAATGAGGTATTTATTACTTAGTTTTATTGAGGGTAGGTAGAAGCAATAGGTTGGACCCTATTGTAAAGAGATATGGTCACCCAGGTCAATATTCAGTTTGAACGTACGGAATAACACAGAAAATAATCTTTGGTTAACTGGGTATTTTCTTGGTCCCTAAAAGCAACAGGTCACTGTAATATCACAAAGCAGATCTCACCGAGACACTTTAGTTCAACTATTCTACACCAGGTTACAGCATCTCACGACGAATGTACAAAATTTTATCTCACTTCAACATCGGAAGAAATTTGTCTCTCACTAAATGACAACCTTAAACGAACAGAATAACTTCAATAATCCCATTATTAATTCACTGTTTTAATTTTTTACCACTCAAACAAACTTACCAGATTCTCCTTGATCCATTTTCAATTTTTACATTTTATAAAATGTTGTTTTTACGAAATCTTTTAAAAATCACGTAACCTTTTCAAATTAATCTCTTGTTAAATTATGGCTGATGATGGGAGTAGTGTTCTCCCGAAACATGTTCCATTTGTAATTTTGCGTTTATTAAAGTTTGTGGAGTTCGACTTAAATATATTTAAATTTACTCCACTTTGATTCATCGACATTCTTCTGCTTTAAAAATAATATTAGTTTACAGTTTCTCAGTACACGGACGTTGAGTCAACTAAAGTTTTGTTGGTTACCTAAACTAAAATTCTAATCCATGTTTGTTGGTGGTTTAACTCACAAAATATCCACTAGAGGAAGTGATACCAACATTTACGTTTCAAATTCACTTGGCCTAATTGTAAGAATTTTACAGAGAAGGAAACGTTATTGCTGGCGGAACTGGTAGCCGCGAGGAAGCACATACTGAAAAACAAAAAATCGGGTGCGGTAACCAAAAAACAAAAAGAACGTGTTTGGATAAAATTAGCCCCTGAATTTAATGCTGGAAATAGTAGTCATATCCACCGGTCTCCAGAGATACTTAAAAGTAAATGGAGGAATACAAAAAAAGCTCTATAGAAAGCTATGCCAAACAAAAAAAGTCCTGTAAAAAAACTGGCCGTGGATCAATTGAAACTTTCTCTGCTCCAACACCGATTGATGCCCTGGTGAATGATGTAATTGGAGAACGAATGATTCGACTTCATTCATCGAAGTTATTGAAATTGTAACTGACATGAATGCTTCTGTTGACCCACCAGAAGATAACAAGAAAACTTCTGAAGAAGGGCACAAAACTTCAGAAGCAGATATCAACGACATTTCTGTTAATAACTGGAGTGAATTTTGTTCGGACATGCTGAAAACAAAAGCCTCTACACCTTTTCGTGAGAAAAAAACAACAGAAAAAATTCCAACACGCAAGAAATGGAGTAGATTGGTCGATTAAAAAAGCCAGTGCTTGGGGAAAATGCAGAAATGGAAGGACGAATTCAGAATATTAAAGAAGAGCAAAAATGCAAGCAGAAAAAAGAACTTGTACTGTACAAAAGGAAGTGTGCTGAAGAAGAACATTTACTTCGTATGCAGTTTAAAAAATAATAATAATAATTCAAAATAACGTCAACGTCATAATTTTTAATATTCTTTAAGGGCTAATGATGGCAGCAGTGTTCTGCCGAAACATGTTCCATTTGTAATTTTACGCTTATTAAAGTTTGTGGAGTTCGACTTAGATATAATTAAATTTTAATTTAAATTTACTCCACTTGGATTTATCAACATTCTTCTGGTTTTTAAATAATGAATAGATTACTTTCCATGTATGCTTCTTAATGGCAGCCTGCTAAGAAACGCAAATAAAACTTTTTTTAAATGCAAGTACACCTGACCATGACAATCCTTTGGGCACACGCAATGTATTTTACTTGAAATTTATTTTGAAATACATGCCAGCCAGAGTAAAATCATATCGAAACGCTTATTAAGTTGCAAACAAATTTAATGTTATTTAACTTTAAGATATGAAGAACCCGGTATGATTCTTTAATTTATCATGTATTATCATCAGAATAATGTAAATCACAATATCCTCCAAAGGGAATACTAGATAAAATCACGTCTGAAAATCTGATCACCACTTCCCGGTCTATATACAAGCAAGGTGTTGAACACTGAAGGAATGAGCATACAACAACTTCGACAGTTCTATTCTAATTATGTAACCAACAGGTACGATCAACTCGATCAGATATTACATCACTCCACAGGTAGTCAAGAACTTAACCATATGAAATGGAAAGGGTACTTACTCAGCTTTCGGTGAGCGTCCTGGGATCGGACTCATAAGCGCCTAAGGTCACATCTGGGGCACTGCACAGGGACCACGTGGAGCGGGACAAGCAATTCCTCAGGTACAACGCCTCGACTTCCTGGCCTATACCAACGACCCTAGAAGACTTAGATAAGTAACCATTCAGATCCCCAGACGAAAACGACGATCCTCACGAACCTGGCCATTACAAAGAAAACACATTTAACCATTAAAAAAAAACACCCCCGTCTAATACCATATTTACTTACAGACCACATGTTCGGGAGCAAAACTAGACCCACAGACGACGACTCCACCGAATCTCGACTTCCCAGTGTAAATTATTAAATTTAAACAATTCTCTCGCCAATCGTTTCCACAACAAACTTTGACGCTATTCATCTTTCTTTTGTCCCTTTTTTGCTGAGCAACCTCGGTCTATTTAAAAATGGACAAACGGAAATGTAAATTCTGACATGTCACTTGCGCCTGCGTAGTTACTACATAGCGATGTTTTTTAGGTTAGGTGTTTGTTTGTTGAAGCTAGAAAGTCACAAAAGATTTGTGGTGCGTGTGTTTTGATGGTGATGGCAAGTAAGCGAGGACTGACAGAGAAAGAACTGCTTGAGGGTCTTCAAGATTTACCAGAAGACCATTCAGATGACTCGAACGCCCACAATCCAGCAATTGCTCCGGATTTTGATTATGAACCGGATAATTCTTCTGATACTTCAGATTTGGATGATTCCGTTGCTGAAGGTAAGCAATACAAATAGTAAATTTTACATAATATACTTTTGTATCATAACGTTTCTTGTTTCCAGAAGATTTACTGAATAGTCCCACACATTGTAGGTCCGCTAATACGAGACGGCCTAATATAAACCACCCTGAAATTGCTGCGGCAATCCCCAGCACTTCAAGAAATGTGCCAGCTCAACCTGCTAACACTACACAGGTTGTAAATGGAAGGGAAAATTTTATCACCTGATGGAACTGAGTGGACCGTGGCAGCAGTAGGAGGCACCACAGCAGGAAGACGAGCGCAACAAAATATTTTACGGGAATTACCAGGTCCTTCCGGCCTTGCTAGGCAGAGTATAGACGAAGATAAATTGTCAAGTGCCTGGTTTTTGATTTTGATTATAGAAGGCGTCAGGAAGTCGATGACTGGTCTGTATCTCTTCAAGAATTGAAAGCATTTATAGCGATTTTATATGCACGTGGAGCAACTGGAGCCAAAGGTCTTGAGTTAGAATCGTTGTGGTCGAAGAAATAGGGTTTACCTTTCGCGGGCAAAACTATGGCACGTGATCGTTTTCGAGAGATTATGAGGTTTCTAAGATTTGATCAAAAAAGTAATCGTTCAGCACGTTTGCAAACTGATAAGTTTGCACTTATGTCATATGTATGGAAAGCTTTTTTTTGGAAAACTGCCAAAAGTACTATAAACCAGGACCATATATTTCAATAGACGAACAGCTATTTCCAACTAAAGCTAGGTGCAGATTTATGCAGTTTATGGGATCTAAGCCAGATAAATATGGGCAGAAATTCTGGCTTGCGGTCGACAAAGAATCTAAATATACAGTAAATGCATTTCCCTATTTACGAAAAGATGATCAAAGACGTACAAACCAGCGTCTAGGAGACCATGTTGTAATGAAATTGATGCAGCCATACCTAAACAAGGGTCGTAACGTTACATGCGATAATTTCTTCACATCCCTTGCCTTGGCTGAGAGTCTAGACCTCAAAAAGGGAAATACCTCACTTACGGTGTATCAAGGGAAACCCACAAAAAACTATTCTGATGAACACAATGCATCCTGTGGTTCAGATTGGCACAGATACAACGAAGAAACCAGACACGATAAAATTCTATAATGAAAGTAAATATGGAGTAGATGTAGTAGATCAGATGTGTAGAAAATATTCTGTAAAAGCTGCATCACGGAGGTGGCCAGTACATACATTTTATAATATACTTGATATTAAAGGTTTTTTTTTCCGTTTCAATTTTGATCCAGTCGACGACCATGTGGTCGAAGACTGGCTTAAATATTTATCTATCACCATCCAACTAGTATGTAGTTATTATTGTTAAATTCTCTTTCGTTTCTTTTAATTTTATATAAGGCTTGAGAATGGCCATTTATTTTATTTAAGATGGCCGAAACTTACATGTAGGTCGCATTAAATTTAATTTTATTTTGGGAATGACTGTGTTTAATTAATTCATCAGCTCATACTTGATATTGCTGGGATAAATTCATGGGTGTTCTACAAAGAGGTGACGGGAAAGAACATTTCACGAAGACAATTCCTGTTATCTTTAGCCGAAGAACTTGCTTTCGATGGTTCATTTGTTGATGCAGAAACTGAAGAGCAAGATACAGGAGACGAAGTAATGACTGCGCGACGCAAGTGTCAAGTTAGAGTATCATGCAAGACAAATAAAGGAAATAAA
Organism: Diaperis boleti; assembly: GCA_963583935.1. Lineage (NCBI taxonomy): Eukaryota > Metazoa > Arthropoda > Insecta > Coleoptera > Tenebrionidae > Diaperis > Diaperis boleti. Next base: position 16,633,290 of record OY757242.1, read on the forward strand.
ATGTGCACAAAATGGAGGAAAGAGAAAAAGTAATAGTAATTTGTGCCAACTGCTTGAACGACATGCAATAATTTTTCGGTCGTTCAAGAAGAAGCTTTGTTGAATTCTAGTTTAGTTGAATACAAAGTGAAATGTTCTTTATGTTTTACTGTTTTAATTATTGTTGATTTTTTTTTTTTCAGAATTTAGTTTATAAAAATGCGAAAATATAGGTAGATAACATCTATATATATAAAAGAAAGTCGTGTTAGTTACTTCACTTATAACTCAAGAACGGCTGAACCGATTTAGCTGAAAATTGGCAGGGAGGTAGCTTAGAACCGGGAGAAGGACATAGGATACTTTTTATTGTTTATTGAACATGGGGGCCCCGGGGGGCCCCTTAGGTTTATTACTCGAGAACGGCTGAACCGATTTGGCTGAAAATTGGTGGGGAGGTAGCTTAGAACCAGGACACGGACATAGGATACTTTTTATTGGACATGGGGGCCCAGGGGGGCGCCTTAGGTTTATTACTCAAGAACGGCTGAACCGATTTGGCTGAAAATTGGTGGGGAGGTAGCTTATAACCAGGAGAAGGAGATATGATACTTTTTATTGAACATGGGGGCCCAGGGGGGGCCTTTGGGTTTATAACTCGAGAATGGCTGAAGCGATTTGGCTGAAAATTGGTGGGGAGGTCGCTTAGAACCAGGAGACGGATATATGATACTTTTTATTGGACATGGGGCCCCAGGGGGGCCCTTTGGGTTTATAACTCGATAACGGCTGGACCAATTTTTAAAATTTTTTTGGTATATTTGGTAAGTATGAGAATAGGTCGTAAGGTACTTTTTAAATGGACATGGGGGCCCAGGAGGTCCCCTTGAGCTGGACCGATTTTTTCAAATGGACATGAGGGACAAGGCGCCCCCTTGGATTTATTACTCAAGAACCGCTGGACCGTTTTTTATGATCTTTGATTTGTTGGATTTGTCTCCGCTCCGAATAGCAGAATAACTATTAAAACATTACGGGGAGCTTGGTACAGGGCAACGACAATAACGAAAGCCCCCTTGGTACAGGGCAACAATAACAAATAACGCCGGCCACCAAAATTTGTCGTACCGGACTTTAAAAATGATAATCGATTTTTGAGAAGTAAACTCTAAAATTTCACTTCGGTTGCGCGTGGACTCCACACAAAAATCTTTTGATGATATCTCGAGAACGGCTGACTAACTTTTTTCGGGGGCGAATAACCATTAAAACATCGGAAAAATTACGAAAAAAAAATTTTTCATACATTTTGTATGGAAACCTTATATAACGATATCTTTGATACATGACAAAAACAAAAACTAACATAGCGTTGTATGCTGGTTTCGGTAATGCCAGTAGATGACGTTGTGTGCATTATGAATTTGATTCAGCTAATAAGTTAACACAACATTTATTGATTCTGAGGCGGTACAAAGTTCGCCGGGTAAGCTAGTTTTAAATAAAAACTTTTCGCAAATTGTAGAAAATAATTATTATAAATTCATCGAAAATCACTAAAAAGAACCTAAAATACAATCAATCCACATTTTGCCACATTGCAGTCAGTGTTTGACATAGGGGACAAATTTGTCCCCTCGGCGGTTCTAGTGTTAATACCTGGTCATAATAATAATAACGTCGGTGAAATGTGTTAACCTGCTAACTCCATTTGGCAAAATTTTGGAGAAGACTATTAAAACGCTTGAATTTCGAAGTTTATATTAAACCATTTGGAGACAGCAGGTATTATTGAGAAAAAACATAAAACATTTCGTCTGAATAATACCTGATATCTCCAAAAAGTTTAATATAAACTCCGAAATGCAAGCGTTTTAATAGTCTCCTCCAAAATTTTGTCAAATGGAATTAGCAGGTTAACACATTTCACCGACGTTAATGTGATATGCTGTCTTTTGTTACCCCACAGTATGCTAATATTGGAGACCTTAATATTGCTCTTCGGCATGAAAATAAACTTTAATGGATTCTTATGACTGTATACCTCTTATTAATGAGCCCACTAGAATAACACATCTTTCGGCGACATTGATCGATATTATATGTATTTTGCAACGAGGAATTAATATCAAACTCCGGCATAATAATAAATGCTAATGTAATTTCCGACCATTGTGCAGTATTCTGTGACTTGAAGTTGTCTTGCCCCTTAGACCATACATTTTGACAGCTCCGTTGCTATGGACCAGTAATGTCCTATGTTGGACTGTGTGCGGTAAACGCACCAACATGTAGAAAAAGAGAGAAGTATATTCTATCGCATACCCTAGAGGAAGTGCTCTCTGCGCATGTAACTGAGACGGCAAAAATGCGAGACGTTTGAAATTTGGATAACACGCACAATGCACACACAAAAAAAAATCAATACACGTAGAGAAACCTCGACCAAAACGTAGCGAAGTAACGACGATCAAAGACAGCTGTCAGAAATGAAGTGACAAATGACAGTGTCCGCAACGTTGCCACATTAAAGTTATACTTCAATTTATTATGGACAATCCTACCATTAAAAATTTCTTCATCATCCTTTCGGGCTATAACTATGTTATTCATGTGTTTTTATCTTTTTACGGGGCCTTTCTGACTTTTCAACTCTTTATGTATGAGTGACACATTGTTTGAAAATTGACAACGTTGGAAAGGATGTATCACATGGGCAGTGTTCTCGGACTCACACGAAATCTATTTTACCGACTTCGACTTCCGCTATGGTAGGCGATAACGATATCTTCCCTCTCACAGATGATGATGCGTTTTCCGAGTCAGCATTACGAGTCCATAGCAGCGAAGCTGTCAAAATGTATGGTCTAAGTCTTGCCCAGAAAATCAACCCAAAATCATTACTAATCGGAACTTATGGTAGACATCAACCACCCCGACTTCCAGCATGCTGCAGCTACTATAAAATTCATGAAAATAGCTGACCAACTGATTTGTGTAATTCCATGAATCCATTTGGAAGAGGTTGCAGAACACAATTTTATTAAATAATGAATTACATGTATAAAAAATACCTCTGTACCTGACCAGGAATAAAAGGGGAAACTACATTGGCGTATTTGTTGTGAAACCATTTAACCAAACGGATAAATGACCAAAATTGCCAGATCGTAAAAGTAATTTGTTGAAATTGCCTCATCAGGGATTTGAAAATCCTTTTTAAATAATAATTTATACTAAACCATGTATGAATTATTAAGTGTATATATAGGATATCAAAACGTTTACACTTAAATTTTAGTATAATAGACCTACCAAACACTGCGATATATCACAAGCTGGCAACTCTGTAAATGCTTGGGTCAAAACAAAACATAAGCGATCGCTTCTCGAGTGTGATTCCATGCAGTAGCATCGATACGTGACTTGGCGGAGTTGCCAAATTTAATTGTGTACTGGATGAATTGTAAATACGTTTTTCAGGCTTGCAAATGGTTTAGATAGAATAAAGATCTGGCTTGAGCTTTTATTTTTAATCTTTAATCACTGTCGGAGCGCTTCGGGCAAACACAGCTGTTATCCCCACTATCCGCTCTTATTCAGCTTCACAACAAATTGTACTGGTGGTGCCGCCGTCTTTTCTCCTCTTATATATTATACCTCCATAAATAAAATGAATATTGAAGGATTTCTCATCACTGGGTTATCTTTATTGAAGATTTACGACGATTATGTCAAAACAGACATCGCAGCATTGAAATACTTGCTAACTTACAAGTTAAGCCAAGATAAAATTAATGAGGAAGTTGTTACTATTTTTCACGTGTGCTTGCAACGGTGCGCATTATTTAAAGACCCATGCTAAGCAACTGTCCTGCATTAAACTAAAAACCATTTCTTTTCAGATTCCGCAATGGTTCTAATAACAACCCAACAGCCTTCCAATTTTACCATACATTTAAACGGTTGTTGATGTGTCGTAACTTAAAAAGTATCAATTGCAATGTATGGTGCAACATGACAAACCAACTCTTCTCACACTCACATCAGATGAACGCATCTTGCACACCGATTTCTATAAAGGCGAAGAAGGGCCAACAACAAATGTGTTTTAGAACACGAAGGTTGGTATGAATTAGCGCGTTTGCAAAAACAAAATTGAGCACTGGTGACCCGGTATTAATAAATGCATATCGAAGTGGTACTGTTGAATCCCTAAGAAATGCATTGAAGAGAAGTTCATTTTCGTTTTTAAAATGATTGGACGTCGTCTTTGTAGGGAGCAAGGGAGCTTTTTCGGCTGGTCTTAATGAATTAAAGAAAAGCAAATTTTTTTCGGGTAACCATATCAGGTATTTGACAATATTACGTTATATAGATAATTCGACTTTTTAGAAAATGAGGCGGGGAAAATATTATATACAATGTAACATCACTCCAGAAAGAGGAATACATATTTAGTAGCTGGGAAAATTATTGCAATGTCCATAATTCATGGTGGAGCAAGACCAACATTTTTATCAGAAACTCTTTATAGTCGTATTGCATATAATTATCTGTAAATCCCACTATGAATGACATTGTAAGCACTGAGGCATACCAAGAAGTACTGGCTCCTTCCAATGCTGAGAACCAGATCGATTTTACAACAGTTATATCGAACAGCGAATTTCTGTTGGGAGTAGGAATAGAACAGTGCTCAATATGAAAGGAACAATTATATTATAAAAGGTAGGTATGTAATATTTTATAATACATACAGTAAAACCGAGATATGTGAGAAACCTCTGTTATTTTAATTTTTTTTTTATATTTACCACTATAATTGGGACTTTCTAGCTCATCGATGATTTTGTACGTATGGACGCTGATGTACTGGTATCGGATGAGCTCACTGACGACGACATTGTTTCTGCGTGCTCTTCTTCCTCTTTGGAGATAGAACAAGAGGAGGAGGGGTGTGAAACTTGTGAAGAGACTTTAGAAAGAGTGTCAAAGCGCGACGCAGAAAAGGCCTTAATACAAACCAATATAACTGATTTTTTTTACTCCTTAAATTTTGTATCTTTTTTAAATAAAAGTTGTAACTAACACTCCAATGCAAAGCAATATATTATTATGTACTAATTATTGTATGACATAAAATACGCATTTGTTTTTTTATTAACATTTCCACCTCTTTATATGAAAAATGGTACATTTCGACCTCATATAGTGGGACCCTCTATAAATAAGACAACTGTCATGTTAACCTGTCTATTTGGGAAACTGGGTAAATCAAAAGCCTCTCTCTAGAAGTGATCGAACAATTTGTTTGATTTGATCAAAGTGATCTGAGGCCCCAAATCGACCCGCCTTGAAATCTGTGTACCAAGAACAGCGTCTTCGTTTCATAAACAACGAATTTAGAGATTGTTTTGCTTCGAAAACGGCACACATGGACGTTACGTTGTCGGATGATGGACTTATTAGACAATAATATTATTCGAGAATCCAACTCTCCTTATTCAAGCGCTATTTTGCTCATCAAGAAGAAGACAGGCGAGATGCGGCTATGTGTGGATTACCGTGCACTGAACGCTAAAACGGTGAAGGATCGTTACCCACTACCCTGTATAGATGACCACCGACTTGTAGGATGTCATTTTTTCACGAGCTTGGAGCCTCAGGATATCACCAGATCGAAATGTCGAAAAGTTCCGTATCTAAGTCTACGAGTATTTAAAGATGCCGTTTGGGCTCGCCAACGCTCCAGCCGTCTTTCAGAGGGTGATATATGTTTTAGGTCCCTTAAATTGTAGGTTTACGTCTTTCCTGTGTAATTTGTAAGTTTACACTGGTAAACTACCTGGTAATGCTAGAGAAAAAAATCAAGGATATCGTGTGGTAAACGATTTGGTTGAGCTCTATTATAATTCATGGTCTCAATGCCCTTTACATTTTAACGAAATTACAGAATTTCCGAGATTCAAGTACCATCAGCGAGGTTCGGCGCTCTCAAGCGACAATTTCCGTGTCTGAGCGGCCCGCCGTCTCAATGGACAACACCTCACCTCAGTGTCTCAGCGGAATAATTCTTTCATTCCAGTAATCAGAAAATAACGCGCTGCGAATGAAACCATTCCGGAGCCGCTACGACCACCCCCAGCCACCGTTCCTTGTCACAGCGGACCACGCCCTTCGCATCGAACCAGTAACAAGTCGATATAAAATGTTTCTTAGTGTCGTATCGGTATGACTCTTACATCATGTTGACCAGTAAAAAAGCCGAATACCGTCTTCATGGACTCGCAGCGGTGGCCGGAGTCGACGTCGCCTCGTTGAGAAGAGGACGCAGTGCGGCCGTGTTAAATGACAGAAGTTGAATAAAAAAAATATAAAAAAATATAATTATATAAAAAAAAATCCATAGTACCATACATAAACAACCAAAAATTGTTGACAAACCGATTAAAGCATGTGTAGTCCTTGACAATTATATAAAAAAGTATGAAGCGAGCATACCAACTGCTCAAAGAAGATATTGTCAGACATATCAACAAAGAAAAGACTAGAGAGCACACATTTTCATATTTTTTAGAAATAAACAAAGAAAAAATTTAAACAAATTTCCGGCTAATGAATCTCATTATTCCAGAAAACATACAGAGAAGAAATATCTGGCCTCTTATTAACCAAATCAAAAATGTACAGTCTATACTGTGAAGAAATGAAAAAAAATTACGAAAATACTGTTTCCATTAAGATTTATACTCTGAGGCAATTGATGGATTAAATTTAAAATTTAAAAAACCAAAAAATTATACTTGCAGAATTTGATGTCTTTCAGATGAAAACTAGTAATCAAGTGCAAGAACATCAAAGTGAGTTGGAACGACATCACATTGAAGTTGATGGCACATACAACCGTAAAAAAGAAAGCCTTGGCTGAACAGTCCCCAGAAATTAAAGTTTTAGTGTTTCATGTGTAGCAGGTATTATCAACCCCATTTCTATCAAAAGGAACTGTTTTTTTATAAAACGCAGTTACATACGTACAACTTCACAATTCATTATTGCTCCAGTAAAACATCAAATAATTTTATGTGGCATAAGGCTATTGGTGACCGGAGATCCAACGAAATCGCTTCATGCCTTTTCAAGTACATACATTGAATTTTACAATACTTTAACCCAGAACCGGTGACGTAAAGTCTACCAGACTCCTCAGGAGTTTGCAAGCGGTCTATTTTATAAAGTTCGCGTTAAATTCGTACCCCCCCCTCGGTATCCCTACAGTGTAGATGATGGTCTGTACGCACACCGGGAAAACGATAACCAACAAATGGGTTTGTTCGCAAATTTTTGTTTTAGTTTGGACGATTTAGCAAAGGCCAACGAAGGTTTGTCGGAGTTCGTTCGCAATCCGGAGACTGTCGGTAACATCAAAATCGACGAATGCAGTGTGGACGGTACCAGCCAGGAACAAATGAAAGAATGAAATGCGTCTAGTTTACGGCCGTGTCCGCAGTGAATGCACGTGTTTTTGTTTTGAACTTTTTTTTATTATTTTATTCTAAAAACAAGTGTACCAGTCAACCAGTAGCCATACATTCTTTTGGGAATATGCCCTCAAAAATAGCCTAATAATTAAAATTAGATAATCCAAAAGACTACACAGACCATTGCTTCAGAGGGAGCAGTGCTACAGCTTTGGCAGGGAATGGAGTCGGTTTAACAACCCTGAAGGGACTCGGAGGATGGAGAAGCAACACAGTCGCCGAGTCTTATATTGAAGATCCATTGAGCGCTAAAATAAATGTCGAAAATAAATTATTGCATGCACCACCACATTCCACAAGCACTTCAATACTTCAACTTCGGCAAATGCTCAAAATTTACCTACTATTCATAACAGGGAGTTCGTAAAATATCAACCTTTCCCATCTAGAACATTGTACAATTAGTGTTATTGTTCCTGGTTGTTATTGGTTATTGTTAAAAGTCCTAAAAATACCAGACGAAAATAGTTGGACCCAGATCAGTGAAGGGTTTGAAAATATATTGAACCTGCCAAGATGTCTGGGTGCTATAGATGGTAAACATGTGGCAATTCGGCCACCCCACAATAGTGGCTCCACATGCTTTAACTATAAAAAGCATTTTAGTATAGTACTGTTTGCACTTTGTGATCGTAACTATTGTTTTTATTGCTCATGTAGACAAACAGTATCTTTGCAACCTCGGTTACGGTTGCAAAGTAACGGTTTGCCCATTTATTAATTTGGGTGCGCAAAGTTTACTTGTCGCACGCAAATTATACTTTGCCCACGCAAATTCAGATAAACAAACTACTGAAAACTGAATTTGCCCCTGGAGTCCAATTTTATATTGGGATTTATTCCGCATTCGCAATAAAAAATAGTATGTCCAACTCGTGCGGCGTTGTCGATTGCCCCCTCAAGCGAATGAGCGCACTCACTTCGTTCGTGCGCTCAACTTCGCTTTCGTGGGCAATCGACAACTTGCCGAACTAGTTGCACAATATACTATTCACTTATGTTGACATAGGGGCATATGGTTCTCAAAGTGATGGCGGGGTTCTAAAAGCATCTTCCTTTGGGTATAAACTAAATAATAAACTCTTGGACATTCCTCCAGATAAAAGTTTCCCGGGACTATCCCGTACTATTTTGTAGGTGATGAGGCTTTTCCACTTCAAACAAATTTAATGAGACCATATGGTGGACCAATGCGATGCATTGAAAATGCATTTGGCATTATGGTTCCCAGAAACAACCAGAAAAAGTTGACAAAACGATTAACGCATGTGTAGTCTTCCAAAATTATTTAAAAAATATATGAAGCAAGCATATCAACTGATCAAAGAAGATATTATGATACATCCTATGCAGATAGAGACGTGGATGGCAATCTCATTTCTGGTGAATGGCAGAATGATATATCAACAATACCCTTCAGCCGGTGTAACAATTGGAACAAGAAACGCCAAACAAAATGCCTTAATTTATACTTTATACCTTAAGATTACATTTTAAGATGTCTAAATAGTGACATTGGAAGTGTGGCATGGCAATATCAAGCTGTAAATAAATTGATTGTGAATAATAATAATTGTCTTCCAAACACTACATTTGTTTTATTTAAGTCTAAGATTTTTCAATACTAGAAACATAAATTTAAAATTCTCACTTCACGTCTTAATAAACCCATCCTTTTTGCACATTTCCAGTTCCAGATTGGCACAAAGAATTTTTCAAAAGCATCGCCTTCATTGAAAAGTGAAGAAGAGTTACAGCTGAGCGAATCTAGTGAAGAATGTTCCGATGACAACAACAACACTTGTGTAGAATGTCAGGAGTCTTACTACCACACGAAGAAGAAAAGTGACTGGATTCAGTGTTTGCAGTGTTCTGGCTGGTTACATGAAGAATGCACAAACTTTTCAGAGAAACGCAACAAGTGCGGTGGCAAAGACCAGTTATTACTTTAATAAACACGTTCTAAATAATAACGTTTTTTATTTCAATTCTTCGAATGATTTTCATTGTAGCTTTATTTATAATATAATAGAAATAATATATCCTTTATAAAATATGCACCTAGTATATGCAAATTCAATTGAAGGCCCATGTTGAGAAATATTTGCAGCGGCCGTCGCGTCGGCCAGTTGGGAAATCCAAAAGGTCATAAAACCTTTACCTGACTGGCACCGCTCACGATCGCAAACCAGTCGAAAACGAACTCTTAATCATACACTCAGTCGAAAACGAACTCTCAATCAAACAGCAAGTCAAAATCCAAATCTCATTGAGACAACAACTCACTATTCAACAGCTGCAAGGGCATAATTCAATATAAATAACAATCTGGGAGAAGAAACGTTCAACATCAATCTACGACTATTCGAAATACACAAGTGCATAAGTTCGCGAGTTTTTCAATCCAAATCTAAAACACGGTCCTTCGAGCAACACAACAATTCTACACCTAAATCGACTCGACCTTCAGACCTCTCTGAATCAAAATCTAGCCCCCAATTCAATACAGCCCAAGTGGTATGTGACCACCGACAAAAAATTTGTAATATCTTAACAGTTTTAAGAAGTTCTCCTTTGAATACCACCTTGCCAGAACGGTGTGGAGATTCCCACATTCTGGGTGATAGTGGCTATCCTTTCTTAATAAAGAATTTGTTAACTCCATTTAGGGACAAGGGACATTTGACCAGACGTCAAAGAAATTATAATTACGTCCTTTCTACAAACAGGTACAAAATCGAACACTGTTTCGGACTTATGAAACAAACATTCCGACAGCTTTACCATATCAAGTTAAAAGATATTCGATATATTGTTCATTTCATACGAGCATGTGGGAAACAGGGAACAGGAAGTCGCCGTTACACAACCGGAAAATACCGGAATTAAACACCAGCAGACGATGGCTAGAAACCGAAAGTGGGGCCCGAAAGGAACGTGGTCGGAAATTGGAAGGTACCCGGATGTCACCAGGAACTTGGACGGGAACCGGAAGGGTGATCAGCTGAAACTTCCTCTTCGGTAGTGGTGCGACTCACATCTCCTTCTGCGGCTGAGCGGAGCTTCTTTTATGGACACGCTGGAGGGGAGGCGATGACGTTAGCAGACGCGCGCGGCCTGTTGCAATGTAGTAGGGAGAAAGTCTTATCATAGCATTCTTCTCCGGACGGAACGGCAGCGGCTCCGGGCAAGATAACGATTCCGGAGCGGCGAGGTCCGGAGCGCGCTTCCTTGCCGATCAAAATGATGTAAGTCCTATTCCAATCCGATAATGAGAAGCATTTTTCCTCGACACTTTAATGATTCGGTGCGGAGGGCGTGGGCCGCGGTGATAGGGGTGATGGTTTGGGGTGACTTCCGTAAACTTGCATAAGCTGCGCGCTATTTTTCCGGTTACAACGGTAAAAGTTTTATCCCGATTGGAGGACAAGAAGTAATTTTAAGAGGCTGTTAGAGATGCCGATTTGGGCGTAGGGAGCTTGACCTTGTCGAACAGTGGGACAGCGACCCGCTAGACTTTGGAGAATTTTCGCTTCAGAGCGTCGAGCCTCATTTCCGACACTCGTCTCTTGAAATTTTTAAGCAACTTCGTTACAACTTGTACAATATACAATAATTACTTTTCCCAAATACTGCATTTTTGAGTTATGTCACTGATATCTGGGAGGCGCATTGTCGGAATACAAAATTGCTTTGAAGCTATATAGTTATCTTCAGGCATATTGCTTTACTTAAATGCGGTGCTGAAAATATTAAAATTGTAAGCGAAAAAAGATTGGGACTAATAACTAACTTGAAAGTCAAATGCTCCGTTCTGTAGAGAAGCTGCAACCATAGCCACTGATTCAAAAGAGCCTGAGTATTTAGACATAAACAAAGCAGGTGTGCTAGGAATGGTGTCTAAGGAGGAGGAAATGCCACGCTAGACAAATTCTTTCTCAATTTGTAATATACCTTGTATGAGTTTCCATACTTTTGCGGATAATCAAAATAAAATCGCTCCTCAAATTTACGCGACCGCTCATGATTCTATATTGGCTGCCGGTAAAAAAGTAGAATTGACAAAATAAGTAGCCGGTACGGAATCCCACAAATGACAGTGATTGTAGATGGGAAGTGGTGCAAAGGTTCGTACGACTAACTACAATACCAATTCCGAAGTGGTACGAGTAATTAATTAATTTGTATATTGAAGCATCGAGAGGATAGTAAGGGCGATGGGGCAACTAAACTAAAAAATCTGCAAATTTCGATTCTTTAAAACGTTTCAAATCGAATATTTTATACAACAAATTTTAGGGTGTGATTATCGGTCATCGTACGAAACATTCTCTTTTCGGGAGTTAAAAAGAAATTAACACTGTTTTGTTTGTGAAAAAACAGACAGTCGTAACGAAGAACCAGAACATCATTGCTTCAAAAATTGGACGACGGTTTCATGCTACAGCTATGGAGCTTGAAATATTAGTGGAGGGTTTTAAAAGATCTGTAGAAATTCAAATATGCCAAGGTCGTTGGGGATGGCGATATTAGTGTGAATAGAAAATTAGCTTATGCTCGCCCTTCGTTGTGCTTTAAGTAGAATGGAGAAATCATTTGCTACCCAATTTCTGCAATAACCTAAAAGACTTGACTACTAAACGAATTAGTTTTGTCGGTAAGGTAGGTTGTAAGACATCTAAACCATTTTGATTCTTGGCGACAATGGGGACAATTCAGAAGCAGAGAATGAATCTCAAGTTGACCAAGAATAATACAACAATTAATATGCACTTTTCCGATGCCTAGAGCCAACAAGTGGAAGACTACATTATGTTAAAAACTGCAACCCCATCAGCTACATCATTCACGGCATCGCCTTCTATTTCGGGGATTGCAACACCAAGTTCATCTGGAAAAAGAAAAGCTAAGAAAAGGCAAGCTCAAGATGATATAACCAGGGAGCTGTTGGAGGAAATAAAAAGGTCCAATGACCTCACAGCAGAATGAGATGATGCGAGTGGCACAATTAAAATGCTTTGCTGCTTTAGAGAAGAGTGCAACAGAACTAAAGAATTTATATAATTCATTTGATATATAATATAATTTAATTGAAATGCGGAATCAACAATTAGCAGTCATTATTACGCCCAGGCGATCCGACATTTATGTATGTGAAACTGCATCCACCGTGCGATCACTTAAATTATAAATTAGAGTAGGCTGTGAAAAAATTTGGTTGGCACTACTAACTTTTGACAATTTCATTTAAAATTCGAATGTCAACGTGACTTTTCAAAAAAAAACGGCAACAGAACGGTGAATGGAGTTAACAGCTGAATTGAAGATGCGGGAGAACAATTTGAACATTTGCTGAAATTCTCAATTATTCTACATTATTTGTTTTATTATTTGTCTTTTATTTTCATGAGAAACATAACCGTCACAATGTTTACGATAACCTCAAATTTTACTGTCAGTCAATTTGCAGCCTGGATCATTGCATAATAAAAAAGCCGCCTACTCTCATTTATAATTTAAATGATCGCACGGTATAATAATTGCGCGAACTGAATATTAAGTAATTCTATAGGATAATACAAACAATAGAACAGCAGAATAGCATCCATTATAGTTATAATAGTCTACAGATAAACTCTTTGGAGGACAAACCTCAATATGGCATCCTTCTAACAATGATTACATTATTTTTAAATTGTTATTCTACCTATAGCTCCCATACATTGAGGAAAGCCCATTTCTCCAAAACTTTGAACAATTTCTTGTAATTTTGCTTCAGTTGGGAGATATACGGACCAGTATGTTCCTTGCATCTTGGCATAAACAGCATCACAAAAGTCTAGAGTGTAGCATTTTTAAAGAAGAAGAGCAAGTGCAAGTATAAAAAAATCAAATGACTTACAGTTCTATAAAGCAGCTAATAAATCACTGCTTTACCCTTTAGGGATTGACTAGTCATATTATTATGATATTAGTAAAATTCAGTGGAAATTTGTGAACCCCGTGTTGGAACTAGTTCAGAAACAATGTGGTTTGTGTTTTCAGTAATAAACGCAGTTCCAAAAATCGTGAATACCTATAACCATCACCACACAGCAGCGGATTCAATTCAGAACTTTCTACCAGTGGCTGCAATCTGACTCCTTAAAAAATTCTCCCCTGCCATCGACCCCTTGTTTAAAACGCACATTTGATGAGTCCACATCTGAATATGGCAAACCAGCCTACTTTTATTAAAGATTTTATTGATCTGTTATGTACCGCACACACAAATTCAATGTGGAGAATAAAGGACACTGTAGTGAACACTATGTGAACACTATTAAAACTGCCTCTTAAGCTCGGAATAAATAGTTTATTCAAGTTTTGTGTTGACAGTTGTAAAATTGTAAAATATTGTTATTGTTGTTACTATAGTTATTTACATTACTAGATTTACTACATTCGCCCCCCCTTTTTTTAGAGTGAACAATAAAGGTAAGCAAATCGTGGTAAGATTTGCTGAAAAATTAACGCGGCTGTGGAATGTTACGGCAAAAGTAAATTAAGTCAAGAAAATTAACAATTTGTTGACAAAGTACATAATAATGCAATTAACAAAGTGTTGCAAAAGTAATTGTTTTGAAAAATTAGCCCTAACGCGAATGAGTCAGGAAAAGCTAATAGCTAGATTTTGGTGTCTAATTGGTTAAATTATTTAGATAGAAATAGACATCCAAATTTCAGCCGCTAGCTGCAAAAACCTGCCCATTAATACAAATTGAGAAATGTAATTTTTTTCAAAACACAACATAACAGAACATCATAATACAACTATTACAGAATGCAGTAAGTGTGACAGCGGTTGTGCTTTCAAAATAACCAGAAATAAAAATCAATTCAAACAATGTAAGCTGGTTTAAGCCTATCGACGGAAACAATACCATCAACACCACAGTCTTCCAAAACAAAGTATTTTTTATAGCGCTTTAAAACTTTGAAAGGACCAAGATAAGTCTGTTTCAAACCAACAGTTTTAGAATCGTTTCTTACAAAAACATGGGAACAAGAATGAAGATCCTTAGTAACGTTGGTTACCGAATTAGAATAATGTTTAGTAAAAAAATATTTCGTATCGTTCATGAATGATTTAAGTTGGTCAACAAATTTGGATACAAGAAGAGAATCAGATTTTGCTCTAGGTTCAAAAAAATCACAAGGTAATCTTAAATTAGCTCCATACAATATTTCTGCAGGAGAAACTTGAATATCATTTTTAATTGTTGTTCGTAAACTCAACAAAATAAGGGGTAACTTAGTTATCCAACTTTGTGAACCTGCACAGCGAATTGATTGTTTTAAAGTTCTATGCCATCTTTCCACTATACCCTGACTTTGCGGATGTTGAACGCTACTTTTTATATGTTTTATACCTAAAGTTCTAAGAAAATCTTGCCAATTTTTTGACAAAAATGTAGTTTCATGATCAGTTGTAATATATTTAGGGACACCATATCGCGAAATCCAACCTTCCAAAAAAGAATTAATAACCGTTTCACTATCCTTAGACTTAATTGGAATAGCTTCTGGCCATCTGGAGAACCTATCAATTATGGACAAAACACCTTCGTAGCCATTACAATAAGGCAAATGAACAATATCCAAATGAATTTTTTCAAATCTAAAGTCAGGTTCCGTTATAGATTGAATCGGTGATTTAGTATGTTTCGTAATTTTATTTCTTTGACAGTCGTTACACGTTTTAACCCATTGTTGAATATCTTTGTTCATGTTTGTCCAAAGATAACGCCGACATAATAATAATTGCGAACCTCTAACACCAGGATGAGCAATACTATGTAATTTCTTGAAAAGTGAATACCTAAACCGTTTCGGAACATATGGACGTAATAAATTATTACTTTTATCTACCCAGAGATAAATGTCAGGATCAATTTCTATCTGAGTAAAATTAAAATTTCTGTTAGTCAATAAATTTGAAAGTTCTAAATCATTTTCCTGAGCTAAAGCTATTTCTTTAAAATTTATTTCTAAATCTTCATTTAACAAGCAAGCGCGTGTAAGAGCATCTGCAGGAATATTTTCTTTTCCTTTAATATGTTGTATATCAGTGGTAAAAACACTAATATATTCTAATTGTCTAAATTCACGCGGTAAATAATTTTCTGATGATTTTCTTATGGAGGTACACAAAGGTTTGTGATCAGTAAAAACAGTAAATTTGTGGCCTTCAATCCAGTAACGAAATTTTTTAATAGAAAAATAAATGGCCAATAATTCTTTACCAAACACGCTATATTTTTGCTCAGTGGAAGTCAACTTTTTACTACAAAATGCTAATGGTTCCCAAATTCCATTATGAAACTGTTGTAAAACGCCCGCTACACAATTCGAAGACGCATCGCAAGCAATAGACAAAGGTGCACCACCTGTGGTAAACAACCCTGACAAAAAGAAAAAACCTAAAGTCAAAAAATCAAAGAGGCTTCTTGATCCACTGAGTGCTGTGAACATACCTTTAACTGTGCTAGCTGTCATGTTTATGTTATTTTCGGCAGCAACATCTTACCAAATAACAAAATCTAGTATATTTGATGGAAAATACTGTCACAAAATTCAGAATGGTATTTACAAATGTATAGAAACTGATTGCACTTCAAAACTAACTAGTAATATAGTGGCGGGTTTCTCACTTCTAAGTTCACCAGTATTTTACTACGACGACGACTGGTTTAGGTACGACAACAGGGGGCGAAGAATCACCAGTGATGGGCATCATGTTGTATGGCAATTGAGAAATTGCTCAGCAACTGAAGAGTCGAAAGACGAGCAACAAAGACAAAGACAAAGTATCAGTTTAATAAATTCAAATTTAACACAAATTATTGAGTCAATCAATAATACAGTCGTTCGGACAGATCTTATCGAGACCAAGTTAGACACCATCATCCAATTGTTGAACAGCACTACTCAATCTGAATACGTATGTGAGTGTTTTCAAAATGAAACAATGAGCATTCTAGACAAGTTGAGGTCATGGACGGAGAGAGTATACAACGTTGTTAGTAACATGGGAGGCATGATTATCACTGGTGCTGAGGCTGTAACGTTACCAGTAAAGGCCGCGCCTAGCGAGATAACTGAAGAGATATTCGATAAAGGTAGCCTTACCGATGACGAGAAAATTGCAACATCTTTGGATGATTCTGTGATACGCAGAATAGATAAGAACTTCAGAACCGTAAAACTTAGAACTCGTGACATCATCCATTGCAATTGCGCTGGGGGCCAACTGAGAATAGGCCACCACTGTATTAGACTTTTCAAGAATATACCAACAACATGCACGTTTGGCAAGCAGAACAGGTGTGTATGGTGGCATAAAGAATTTGAGGATGTTAAAACCATGCGTGATGCTGGCAGTATCAAGCTTTCTGACATCACTGATTTGTGCACACTTAAACTAATTGTTGCAGTAGACATATCAATACTTAACAAAACAGTTATAAACATATACAAAGACAAGGTCAATCAAGATGGGACTGATCACAAGTTACACACAAATATCCGTGAAGATATTTGTGATTTGAGTGACACAGATTACAACGTGAAGAAAGTCAAATTGAGTCAGTTGGACAACATATGGGCCGTGTGTAATTCGAACATTAGGACACAGAGAAGAGTCATGCCATTTGGCAATGAGTACACAACATACCTTTGGCTGGCTTACATACTTATATTATCATTGTTAGTACTAATATATAAGGGGCACGTAGAAGCTATCTTGTTAGGAGTAGTTTTATTTTTAGTTGCATTCATATTTAATCTTGAACATCTATATTCAAATTGTTTTAACATAACATCAACTTACGCTATTGTTGCCATCGCCATCGCAATATCATTTCTATTTACGAGGGGCCTATTATTAATAATAGTTGCACTTTTATTAAGCATAGCACCAGTGATGGTTGAATGTGACTGCGATGTAGAGGGCATCACTATTGAGATACCATCCTCAATAGTTGGGGGGAAACAAATCTACACAGCTAGCATGAACATACACGAGGGCAGTTGCATACGAATGGGAAATGACACTCTACACGTTACAAAAATGTTTGAGTTATTAACATACGATTTCAGGCACATATCCCCGGCAACAGTTAGCTTAGTTAATACTTGCAACACATGGGGATGTGAGAAAGATTCGAGCCAATGCCAATCATCCTGCAACGAGAAATGCAAAAATTCTACCACAGTCAAAATTTGCAGAGATATGGACATGTACAATAGTTGTGTTTGGAGCAAACTTGGGTGCGCTAAATGTGAAGGTACGGGAACGTACATTGGATCATACTGCGTTCACGCTGACAGAATATGTTCCGTTTTTGACGCCCCGAAAGCAAGGGGAATAAAACAATTGAATATAACTATGATGAGTGGGGGAAGAACACAGATAATTGAAGTACAAGAGGGAGAAGACTATTACATGAACAATGGCAGATTCAGTATTACCAATTTCGATGAAATAGATCCTGATACCGCTGAAACAGTTGTGATATGTGGAAAGGAAGCATATTGCAGGAGACAAAAACTACCACCTATTACGGAATGCATGGCTTATAATCCAGATAAACCCTTAGAATTTGAAGACGGGGACAAATGCTTGAAGATGGCGAACAACAGGGCATACGGTGATAAAGATGGTTATGCTTACAACATGCAATACGATTCATCGCAACTATCACGGTATTTCAATACCATGTGGAAGTGCGATGAGGACATATTCAACCATGTATCAGACAAAGATGTTGTAATAGTATCACATAGCAGTTCTGGTAGAATGGACATCACGTCGGGGTCACCAAAAATGTAGTGAACACTATGTGAACACTATTAAAACTGCCTCTTAAGCTCGGAATAAATAGTTTATTCAAGTTTTGTGTTGACAGTTGTAAAATTGTAAAATATTGTTATTGTTGTTACTATAGTTATTTACATTACTAGATTTACTACAACACCGTATCGATATCGAAGCTATTGTGGAAACCGTAAAAACAAAATAAATAATTTACGAAGTGCATTTCGAATGGAATTAAAAAAAGTAAAGGCGTCAAAAAAAGTGGTTGTTCTGCTGATGAGCTATATATACCGTCGTTGTGCCAGCGCCAGATTCACATGAATGAATGAATGAATTTATTAACGGCAAACCATATTACAATAATTATGATATACAAAAAAAAGGCAAAGCTGAATAAAATGGACATGCCACAAACTATACATTACACGTCAAAGTTTTTAGCTCCGTTTTAAATTTGGATTGATTTATACCATAAAACTCCATACTGCTGGTAGATAAATTAACATTACTAACAACTCTAGATAATGGCGACCAAATGCCGTAATTAGTTTTATGGAAAGACACAGATAACATAGGAACAGGTCTAAAATAACATTGAAGGACATAAATACTGAACAAGTACAAAATGAGTGGACACTGTATAATATTGTTAATGACCTTATAGTAGAAGTGTAAATCAAATTTAGTACGACGGCAATTTGAAGATGGTGGTGCCACAGCACCAGAAGCAGAGATTTACGATATGGACGTTGTTGCACCATCAGAAGTAGCAAATCATAATATGGATGTAGTTATTCCAGAAGAAGAAAATGATGACCGTAGTGAAGCTGTGCCCGAAGTAGCAACACCTAATGTATCAGTGAGAGCAAAAAAACGGAAGTTAAGCCAGCCAGCAGTTATTTTGAGCAGTATTCCATAAAAGGATGAATTAGAAGCTAAACGAGAGAAGCACCTAAAAAAGGCTGTAAGGATAAAACGAAAATTAGGAAAGTCTATAGGTACTGTCTACAGTAAAACAGGGGGAATGGCTGCCATTGATCCACTTGCAGCAACAGTGGATAAAGCAATGGGTTCACTGAGCCAATTTTTGGAACGTCGTTCCCAACAGCCATCTGCGACAGGAAGTGCGACGACAGCAATTGGACTTGATTCAATGTCCTACATATTAGGAAATTGCAGGTTCAATCAAAAAAATACCAAAGGTATTATTCAATAATGAGTTAAAAAATTCAAAAGTAAATTCCAATAGCCACAAACGTTATTCCGAGATGAAAAATTCGCACTTACATTAAATTTTTATTCACCAAAGGCATATTCTTTTCTGCGGCAAAAGTTAAATTTACCCTATAGTGCCACTTTGAGAAAGTGGCTGTCTTCTGTAAATTGTCATGTAGGCTTTTTGACTGAGGTCTTCGAATTTCTCAAAATTCAAGTAAAGGAATGTCCGCACTTAGAAAATGTAGCTCTAATATTTGATTCGATGGCAGTAAAGTCAGAAATTGTATTTAATAAAAAAACAGACAAACATTTTCCAAATAGTGTCCTATACAAACAAATTTAAGTGTCCAATGGCCTATTTTTTAATTAATAAAATTATTGCGGCTCTAGGATTCCTATTTTACCGACCGTCACGACAGCACGTGGAAAGAAGTGTCCAGAAGAAAATTGAGGAAAACAGAGCAAACAAAACAGAGAAAAGCGAAGAAGGCAGCAGAAAAAGCAACATAAACAAAAGGTAGGAAGAGATAGAGTGCGAGGAGTGAAGAAAAGCCAGAGGAAGAAACAGTAACGTCAACAAAGAACTCCGGCAACCAACAATACACGGTACAGTGTAGAAGGTTGCGGACCGGTATGAAAAAGGAAGAAGAATTCAAAGAAGATAAAGAGGAAACCAAACGAAAAAGAGACATAGAAGAAAGCCCAGTAGCCTTCCAAAAAAGCAAAAAAACTGCAAGATCTCCAGGGGACGAAAGAACGCAAAAAGAAGTGGAGAAGAAGATGGAGGAAATGACAAAAAGTATAATGGAAGACCTTAAACAAATCAAGGAAGACACAAGAGAGACGAGGAAAGAAGTGAAAGAGCTGAAAAACGACAACAGACAGCTCAGGGAAGATATGGAAGGACTAAAGAGAGAAGTGAACCAACTGAAGAAAGCGATGGAAGAAAAAGAGGAAAAATGGAGAAAAGAAAAAAGCCTACTAGAAAAGAAGATAGGACAGATGGAGTCGAAGATGGAGGAAAAAGAAAAAGGTGAAAGAAGAAATAACATAGTAATAACAGGGCTAAGACTAAAAGGGACGGGACAAAACATGAGAAAAGAAATCGAGAAATGGATTGAAAAGGAGTTGGAAACAGAAGTGAAAATAACAGAGGCCTATGCCATAAAGGGAGAAGAAATGGTAATAGCAAAAACTGAGAGTTGGGAACAGAAGCTGAACGTCATGAGGAATAAAGAAAAACTTAGGAATAAGACAGGACCGAAAATCTTTGTGAACAGCGACCTAACAAGGAAAGAAAGAGAGATACAGAAAAAGATAAGAGAGATAGCGAAGAGGGAAAGGGAAGAAGGAAAGACGGTAAGGGTAAGCTACAGGAAACTGCAGGTTGAGGGAAATTGGAGGAAATGGAACGATGACACCGAGCGACTGGAAAATTTTTAAAGGAGAAAGGAAAAAACCGGGAAAGAAAAAGCAGACAGAAGGCAAAAAGAAAGAAGGTACACGATTCAACGGGAAAGCAACAGAAGAAAATAAAAGGAAGAATAAAATTGGTATATTGGAATGTAGCGGGTATAAGAAACAAAGGAGAAGACTTCTGGAAATACATAAGCGAATTTGACGTAATTGGAATGGTAGAAACGTGGGTAGATGAAAAGGAGTGGAAGAAGATAGAAGAGAGAATGCCGAGAGATTATGTATGGAGATGTCAAGCAGCAGAAAGGAAAAACAAGAAAGGACGAGCGAAAGGAGGCATTATCACAGGAGTAAGGAAAGAAATTGAGGACGAAATAAAAACAAAACAAGAACTACAGAGAACTGGAATAACAGAAAGAAATCTAAAAATAGGAACAAAAAAAGTTAAAGTAATCACGGTATACAGTAAAGAGATGAGTAAAACAAAACAAATGTTAGAAGAGACCATAAGTGAGACAGAAAAAAGAATAGTAATAATTGGGGGCGACTTTAATGCTAGAATTGGGACAAGATTAGGAAGACGGAATAATGAGACAGAAGATGCGAAAAGAACATCGAAGGACAAGACAGAAAATAAAGAAGGAAGAAAAATGATTGAATTTATAGAAGAGAGAGGATACGAGGTACTGAACGGGAACTGGGAAGATGATACAGGAGAATTTACGTACGTGGGGCCGAGAGGAGAATCAGTGATTGACTACGCAATAGTCAATCAACATGCATTGGATGAAGTAAGAAGATTCGAAGTGGGAAACAGAGTGGAATCAGATCACCAACCGTTAGAAATGGAAATCGCCGGAGAAGAAATAAAAAGAAAAAAACCTAAGAAAGAAACAATTATAAAAACAATCTGGGAAGAAGAAAGCATACAAAAGTACAGAAGGGCGCTACAACATGTTGAAAGAGAAAAAGAAAAACAAAAAGACACCGAAACAAGAATGAAAGAACTCGAAAGGAGAATGAGAGAAGCGATGACAACAAAGAAAATAGAAGTAGAAGTGGGAGAAAGAATGGGAAGAAATAGATGGTGGGATAAAGAATGCCAGGAAATGAAAAGACTTGCCAGAAAGCAAATGAGAAAATGGAGAAGTGGGAAGGGATCAAGAGAAGAATACCGGAAGCAATTAAAGAAATACAAAGACACTTGTGAGAAGAAGAAGGAAGAAAAGAAAAGAGAAGAAGAAGAGGAAATTAGATCAATCAACACAGAAGAAGAAGTTTGGAAATACATAAACAGAGAACGAAAAGTGAAAAAGTGGGCAGACGAGAAGATAAGGATAGAAGAATGGAGAGAGTATTTTAAAGAATTACTAGACGGAAAGGACGAAACGGAAAGAAGACAGAAGGGAGGAGGACCAAGAGAACAAGAGAAAGGGGAAGAAATTACGAAGGAAATGATTAAAAGGGGTATAGGAAGAATGAAGAAACGAAAAGCGGCGGGAGAAGATGAACTGCAAAATGAAGCGTGGATCTATGCAACAGAAGAAATAATAGAGATAATGAGGGAGATAGTAAACGACGTCTGGCAAGGAAAGGGGCTACCAAGCCAATGGAGGATGGGGCTAGTGTGTCCGATACACAAAAAAGGAACAAGAGAAAAGGTGGAGAACTACCGAGGAATAAGTCTGCTGAGCACGGCGTACAAGATCTACGCAATGATACTGGAAGATAAATTGAAGGAAGAACTAGATGAAAAAGATTTGTTACCAGATGGACAAGCGGGTTTTAGGAGAGGGAGAAGCACCATCGATAACGTGTACATCTTGAAACATCTAATAGATAAAGAACTCGATAAGAAAGGAGGGAAGATGTACGCGCTGTTTGTAGACCTGAAGGCGGCTTTTGACAGTGTAAATAGAGAGAGATTATGGGAGTACCTAAGAGAGAAAGGAATCAACGAGCAGCTGGTGAGCAGAATAGAGGAAATTTACTTAGAAACGGGAAACAAAGTAAAAGTAAACGGGAAAACAAGTAAAAGATTCTGGACGACGAAAGGAGTAAGACAAGGATGCCCACTCAGTCCCAGTCTATTCGCGGCATATATAAGCGACCTGGAAGAAAAACTAAGACTATCACAGGCAGGGGGAGTGGTGGTAGGAAAAACGAAAGTCCACTCGTTGGCATACGCCGATGATATGGTGTTAATAGCGAGAGAGGCCAAAGAAATGAAGGGAATGATAAAATGCCTAGGAAGATACCTGAAAAGAAAGAAGCTAAAGTTAAACGTGGAGAAAACAAAAATGATGATTTTTCAGAAAGGAGGCAGAAGAAAGAAAGAAGAATGGAAGTGGGAAGGAAAAGAACTAGAAAACGTAAAAGAATTTAAATACTTGGGTTACACCTTTAACGAGACTAACAACGAGAAAAGTCATATAAAGGAACTAGAAAGGAAAGCGAACAGGGTGGTAGGTCAAGTATGGGGAATAGGCGAGAGAAAATTCGGACGAGATATAAGAAGGAGAGGACTGATGTACGAAAGGCTAGTACAGAGTGTAATGATGTACGGAGCAGAAATATGGGGATGGAAGGAGTAGGAAAAGCTGGAAGCAATCCAAGCGAAGTACTGGAGATGGGTACTAGGATTGGACAGGGAAACGCCAGCATATATCGTACTAGAAGAAGTAAAGAGAGACAAGATAAGAGTGGAAGCAGGAAAAAGAGCAGTAAGATTTGAAGAGAGAATAAGAGAAAGAACGGAATGTAAGATCTTGCAAGAGTGTTGGAAAGAGATAAAGAATGGGAACATGGAAAGAGCAGGAAAAGAGAGAAGAAAATACTACGAGAGAAATGGGTATGCAGTGGAGGAGGTAGAGAGGCGAAGAAATAATGGAGTAAATGTACTAAGAGAGATAGTTGAGGTGGACCGAGACGTACAGAGGCAGGAAAGGAGAACGAGGATTAATGAGTCAAGGTATAATGGAAAGTATAGGTCACTAATCACGGAGGAATTGCCGGCATACCTGAGAAAAGAAAGCGAGAAGAACGATAAGAAAGTAATAGCAAGGTTTAGATGTGGAAACGAGGAAAGAGAAAACAAATACTGGAAAGAGAGAGACGAGAGAGTGTGCAGACTATGCAGAGAAGGAGCAGAAACAATAGAGCACATGATGAAAGAATGTGAGGAGCTGAGAGAGGAGAGAGAAGATTGGAAAGTACTGATAGGAGAAGAAGGGAAAGGACTAGGCTGGATGAAAGGAGTTTTAGACAGAAGAAAGAATGTAGAGAAAAGGGGGGAAGAGATGGGAGGAAAATGAAATTAATTTAGCTATTGGTGATGTTTATGTTTTATAGTTTTATTTAATCAGTATTCAGTTATTTAGCATTGTATGGGAATAGGAATCCTTTTCAAAGCCGAAAGGCAAGGAAATATATCTTATTATTATTATTGCGGCTCTACAACACAAATTTATTTTACTTGCCATAGAAACTTTTTGAAATTGTTATTGCTGTTCGATCCATTACATGCGATGGGTGTACTACAAATGTCAAGACGTTTCAATTGTTGGGGTGCAGTTTAGCAGCTGATAACATATCTCCAATTTTTAAACAACTAAATGCATTTGGCGAAATTTCAATTTCTTCTCCTAAAGGACCAATTTCTTTTAAGTATTTGCAAAAGTTGCATGAACTCCAGGAGGCAGAAGACTTAAAACTTGGCAATAGACTCTCGAGATGTCACATTAACTTTGGTCAAAAAAACATAAACGTATCTTTAGGTGCACAAGCACTTAGTTCTGTAGTGTTGCTGATATCGATTTTCTGTGTGAAAGTGGTCATCCTGATTTTATCGGCAACAAAGCCACAGTGCAATTTTTAAAAATTGCCAAGTCGCCAATGTATTTAAATAATACGCATTACGATCAAAATTTTTAGTGAAACGAAAACTTACATGAGTTCTCTGAAAGTAGGGAAGGTAGATATTATTCATCGAAGAAAACCGTCTGCTATTCGATTTTTGATGAATATCGTCAGTTTAGGTAATCTTGCAAATGATTTATTGAGTCGGCCAAAACATCCCTTAAAGTACTTTTTGACCTACAAGTGTTCTCAAGATCACCTAGAATTATTTTTTTCCTGCGATAAGTCTCGTGGAGGATGGAATGATAATCCAAATTGCCTACAGGTTAAATTAACCTTACGTAGGTTATTATTTACATCTGGCGTCCAGGCAAGCTAAATTCTAACTGCTTAGATGATAACAATGGACTTACACCAATTTTTAAAAACCGCACTATAGGTTTAATAATTCGAAAATTAATAAATAAAAACTCATGTGTACATTGTCATCAAAGTGAAAAAATATAATACCGAACATCAAGACGACTGTTTGAACAAATACGCCAGTTTTACGACTGTATTTCCCATCACGAGCAGTATTTGAAGTCGTCAAATACACAGAGAAAGCTTTTAGAGCTGAAGTTATTTCAGGTTTTAAGAGAAAATTGGGATTTAAAAGTAAAATAGTAAAGTTGGTCTACCAGAATTTTTGTTTTCAAATCAATTGACCTGTTTCGTTTATGAGAAAGAGAGGTTCTTATGTGTGATTCTCATAAATAAGAGAAAGTAACACTATATACGCCGCGCACTGGATCTGTGGTTTCCAGTTTGGTTGGTATCTTCTGGGCCCGCGTTATCATGCGCATGTGCATTGATCTGCACAACACGTGAGTGAGCTTGCCTCTTTGTCGAGAAAGAATTAATTGCGACTGAGTTTTTTAAATCCAAAGGCGCTACACCTACGCAAGCGTCCAAAGGCTAGAAATTTTTTGAAAATGTGAAAACATGCAATTTAAGTGTTTCGGCGAGGTGATTCGCTAGCCAGAAAAAACGTGACAAACCCCATACGTTGTCATTTACTTTTGAGGTCCCCACTTCCACTGACCCTTTAATGTTGGTGTCAGATAGGGTAAGCATGTCGTTATCAAAATAGGCATATAATTCTCAAATTTGAGTATGTGAATATTATAGGCAATCTGAATCGTGTCACCACTTGCTGGGGCTTTCCTATTATATGCAGCATTGCGTAAGTCTCGGATTGACCGAACTGCATCCCCACTAATCTGCCCATGCAGTGGAATAAACCCCGAGGTCCAAAAATTTCCCCCGAGACAGTTTCCGACGTGGTTTTCCAGAAACCTCTGAAAATTAATCGAAGAAGGTCTCCCATAAGGTCTGTGCTTACAAAGTCGCTCCCAAAATTCCAGACCACTCCAGATCCAGCAGCCATAAAACAATTTAAAGAAGCAATAAGTGCAATTGATAAAGATATCACATTTGCAAATTTTATATCTGAAGAAAAAACAGTAATTGGAGCCAATGGTATAACAAATGTTAGTTTGTGTAGTCTTAGTTTTAAGCTATTTCTTTGCAGGTATGACAGTTCCTGTTGACTCAATATTGGGTAACCAGTGCAATACCATAACCACTCCGCCTGCAAATATTGCCATTGACTTTGAGAAATCTAAAGAAATTGAGAAGGTAGCGAGACTGCAAAGCAGTAACTCACGATGGAGACAAGAAAGACGACACAGGTTTACCAGCTCCAATTTTGGATTAATATGTAAACGGAAGAAAATAATGACACAAAAATTTTTTTATCGTGTGTTCAAAGATATTTCCCACATTGGAAGTGTGAAACATGGCAAAAACACAAGAGCGACAGGCAAAGAAACTCTATTCATCACTTACTGGTAATACAGTTTATGATTGTGGGCTCGTCGTACATCCGTACGCTCCTCAATTAGGCAGTAGCCCAGATGGACTTGTTTTTTGCAGCTCGACCAATACGTATGGGCTTTTAGAAATTAAATGTCCCGCTTCCACAAAATATTCCAATTTATTGGTAGCAACTCAATGTAATGCTTGAAGTTGGACGATAATAATAAGCTTTGCTTGAGAGACAATCATGCGTACTATTACCAAGTTCAAGGTCAGCTACTCCTTACTGGTTTGCCTTGGCGTGATTTCTTTGTATTTTTAGAACAGAGTAATGAATATCATTTGGAGAGAATAGTATTCGACCCATTATTTAGTTATGAAATGATGTTAGAGCTAAATGAAAAATTTACACATTCATAAAATACCAATTGTTCAACACCTTCTCAGTCTCACCTCACCTCAGTCGGTGAGTTTGGAGAGCTGGGCTACAAATCAAGAATATGAAAACGTAACTGAAGAAACGCAGAGTAAGTAAACTGACAAATTGTCATAAAATAAATCGTATTAATAACTTTGATTTGCGCAGCTGAAACAGTCATGATAGTGGAGACGTCAGCCAAACTAGTGGTGACTTTAGCCAGAATAGTGGTACGTAAAATTGAGAAGCAATAAATTGATTTGTTAATTATGTACATTTTCTAGTTCTAATTAGGGAGGCGTCTCGACAAAAGGGACCTTTTATGACGACGCCTACTTCTGCATCATCTTGCTCCTCTAAAAAGAGGGAGATTCCAGAAGAAGGACGTAACATAACAAAATTAATAAGCAGAATTGCAACTGCTGCAGAAGCAACATTGATGCTTTTGGAGCTTTTGTAACAAAAACGTTGAAGCGATTACGAGAGGATGATTGCGATGATGCGATTTTTGAAATTAGTGATATTTTACGTCAAAAATTAAAAAAGATAATTTACAATAAATGTATGTAAAAAAAGTTGTATGTTTTACATTCTAACTAGGTATTACTCTTATCGGACAATATCAACTTGCCACTCCACAGCCCCAACAGTATTTACATAATCTTTCATTATATCTCTACTGATGTAGGTAGCATTTCTGTTAGCATTTCGCGTTCCGAACCTTCTAGTTAATGTAGCCAAAGGTTGCAGTGCGTTGTTTTCACCAACAATAATTATTGTTCTCCATTCTCCTGGCTGAATCGTTTCATCTACTTCTCGATCCATAAATACCTGAGAGCACTACTTCCTATCTTTCAAACTTCTAAGACCCTCATTAATTTTAATGTAATTCTGGAGACACACTGTAGCTTTAATAATGATATCTACAGACTCTGGAAATGCATTAATTTATTGTTCTGTGGAAAATTCTCCATCTAGCTGCCAATATCCAAAAAGCATTTTCAATACACCTTCGTGCTCTGCTTAACCGGTAGTTGAAAATTCGTTTGTCTTCAGACAAAAATCTTCCACCATATGGGCGTAACAATTTTTTCAATAAAGGAAATGCTTGGTCTCCAACAAAAAAGCCAGGAAATGAGACCTTTCAATTCAATTTTGAGTTGTTACTGTTGTACTTTTTTTTACTTTTCTATTTATGATTGTAAAGGTGGAATATTGCCGTTAATAAATATTATTATTATTATCGTCTTATAAAACCAGACAATGTTTTCACATTTGCTTTTACCGAAGTAACTAAAATAATTCTAGGAGTATTACCATATAATTTATATAAGGTATTAAGGATTAAGGACGTAATTTTAAGTAAATTAGTTAGTAGAAATTTTATATTCCCAATGTGTGACGTCCATAACACTGCACAGAAACAGAATGATATGCTCACCATCATTATTGACATTGTCTTATATAATTACATAAAACGTATAAATAGAGTGCTAAGGGGACGGGATTTAAGAAAAATGAGTTGTGATCCATTATTTCAAATGGCGCATAAAAAATCCAAAAAAAAATTGTTCTCCATTCTCCTGGCTGAATCGTTTCATCTACTTCTCGATCCATAAATACCTGAGAGCACTACTTCCTATCTTTCAAACTTCTAAGACCCTCATTAATTTTAATGTAATTCTGGAGACACACTGTAGCTTTAATAATCATATCTACAGACTCTGGAAATGCATTAATTTATTGTTCTGTGGAAAATTCTCCATCTAGCTGTCAATATCCAAAAAGCATTTTCAATACACCTTCGTGCTCTGCTTAACCGCAATTCTGGACGAATCGAAAAAGCGTCAGTCTGATGTGAATCAGCTACTGAGCGACATAATCCGTGTGATTCGTGCGAACTGCTGTTGCAAACTTCTGGAACAAAAAAGGTGGGCGAAAATACTGAAGTATACTTGTTTGAACTTTCCTGCGACGTAAACACTATGCTAGAGAAGCTCCTGGAAAATTCTACAAATGTAGACCAAAAACTTCCAGAAAATTCAACAAATTTAGAGCAAAAACATCTCGAAAGTAAACAAGAATCTATAGAAAATTCCAATACTCTCATACAAGAACTTCTAAAAAATTCTACAAATCTGGAGCAAAAGCTGCTAGAAAATTCTACCAGTTTAAAATAAAAACTGCAAGAAAGGCTTCTAGAAAATTGCAACAGTCTCAAACAAGAACTGCTAGAAAATTGTAACAGCCTCAAACAAGAATTTCTAGAAAATTCTATAAACCTCGAGCACAAGCTTCTTGAAAATTCTGGAAAGCTGGATACATTTGGATACATTCTAGTAAGTTTTACTTCATACCATGTTTTTATTATAAACTAATACATACTTATTTACATCCAACATAATTAGATTGAGAAAGATTTTAAGCTTCTTCATAGTGGAAAGTCAGACTGTACGAAACAGTTTGGATGGCTGCTTAATGTCGCCGTTCAATGTAAGACTTCAACAGTTTCTGCAGATGATACCACTTTGACAGATTTATTATCGCCTATGATGTATGAAGGTATGCACCTATTGAAGTAAAAAAACTATGACTGAAATTTTAGTATTTTTTTCAAATACGAGGGTAAATAGTAATTTTTTAGATCGAAAAACAGTGATAAGATTTATGCTACTGGCCAGTATCCTACCCCCAAAGGCTACAAAAATAAAAAAAATTGAAGCCATCTTTATTCGAAAGCCTGGAAGGGATTATTGCTTTAGTAAAAGTAAGATATTTGTACATTTTATATGTTTCATAATTATTAACAGTAGTTTCGCTAATACATATAATCATAATTTCTTTAAACTCCAGGAGGAATAGAGGAACAGATTGCCAACAAT
Organism: Diaperis boleti; assembly: GCA_963583935.1. NCBI lineage: Eukaryota > Metazoa > Arthropoda > Insecta > Coleoptera > Tenebrionidae > Diaperis > Diaperis boleti. Next base: position 16,663,320 of record OY757242.1, read on the forward strand.
CGTACTAAGATGCAAAAGTTGGGATTAACCGTGCAACCGTTCATCATCATAGAAGCACAGAACATAATAACAAATGTGAAAAAAAAAAGTTTTAACGCAGTGTTATACGAAGTTTCCTCAACATTGAAAGCCCTTGAGGTATGTTTTAAGGTATACATTGTTTTCAACCTTGCGTATCCTCCAGAGTCTGAAAAGAAAAAGTGGAATGTAGAAATCATTTGCTGCGCAATTTCTGCAGCAAGCTTAAGGAGTTAGACGTAAAAGCGGTAAAAATATTGATGTTCCACCAGCGCTAAGAAAATGCTTGGAAAGTAGCATTATCCGTTTTAGGGTTGCCATTACAGGTGCCATTAGTTTTAGGAAGAAATAAGAAAAACCATTCAGTGAACAAGTGGCATGCCTTAAAGCAGATATTTTGAACGCTCCTAGTCACATTTTTGGTGACAAAAAAATTGTTCGAGTAACTTTTGGTCCGAATTTAATTTTGTTAATTAAAAATTAAAATTTTTGAGTTGTACGATGATATTTTATATTGCCTTCATCACCTTATTTTCAACTCTTCAAGTCCCTTCAGCAGAGTTATGCAAATTTTTTGGTGGCAAAAGAATCAAATTCTCTTGTAAAAGGCGAATACCAGATTCGGTGCGAAGCTGGTGCTGTATCCCATAATTGTGGAGGTTAATATTTAGCAAATGTGTAGAAAACAGCTGCTAACAAAAGTTCAGGAGAAAAAAAAATATATTTCAAAGCGGATGCACCTTAAGACAGGCTTAAGTCTAAAAAAGATCTTTTTGGTGCCAAAAAATCTAGACACAGAAATGGTAAAACTAAGTCAATCCAGGGGGCAGATTTGCCAGTGCAAGAATATCAGCATAGAAGGAAGAACAGTTTATAGCTTCTGTCATTACAAAAAATGAAGCATAGCGAAAAACGTTAGAACTGAACACCTTGTGGAAACAAGCTCGCCTTTATAGGTTGACTGCGTCTAGATTTGGAGATGTGAGCAAAATGCGAAAAAGTACGTCATGTGCCAAGAAAGTCAAAAACATTTTATACAACGCATTTTACTGCAATAATTGGCCTCTTTCTTCATCCAAAATACATATAATTATTTGGGAGTGAGTCCTGATGGCTTGATGGGCGATGATGCCATAATTGAAAGTATCCAGCAAGCTCCTCCAAATTACTTTATCGGAGGCGATAGAGCAAAATAATAGTATATTATGATACGAGTTTTATAAGAAGCATTTTGTCGCACGCACGGGTTTAGGGCACGACGAGCGTGGCGAGAAGTGCCCTAAAAGAGTAAGTGCGACAAAATGCCTTATAAACGAGTTATCATACAGTATTTTTTCTACTTTGCCACTTTTTATACAAAATAATCAAATTTCACAATCTAGGGAATTTCGCGGCGGTTGGCACTCTTGCGAGCTGCATTCACGGCGCCTATGAAAAAGAATTAATTTGAAACGTCAACACTCGTATTTTTGTCCTTCCAAAAATGAGTTCTGAAGTTCTTCAATGTACGCCCCCAGAAATACGGGCTTTGGCGAAAATACGATAGGCACTTTGCTACCTTTAAAGTCACGCGAGGTATATGGAAAAACATACGCCCAATTTGAAAGTTGGCAGAAGGAGAACACGTTCTCTACGATCTCCAAAAACGTTTTCCTACCGTATGTATTTTGAGCTGCAACGCCACAATGTTGTCTTATACTATTAAAAACCTTCCTGACGGCGTCCACACACAAAGTCAAGGCGAGCCATCCAGGACATGTAAAACCTACAGACGCCGTCCTACACCAATGCCCCAAGAAGGCGACAAGTGTTACCAGCCTCCCCCAACAAAATCGCTTGCCCTAAATGCACGTGAATTTCCAATACAAGTGGCAAAAATAGTAATGCCAATTCACATTCATACATCATTGACAGCGAAGTATAGGTTAGGATTGCCAAGATCAGACAGAGAGATTACCAATGTTAAAAAAATAAATTATACTATTTTTAGTGTAATTATTATAACACCGCTTTTGTCTATTATGACACCCAAAAGCGTATCGTAATAGCCTCAGTACGAACGCAAAGTAGAAAAAATTACTTTTGTTGAAATTAAATCGCGTTTTTTTTCTTTTTTCATCGCGTGATCAACGGCTTCAGATCAGCGCACACCACGGCTGTTCTTGTGTATAAAATGCAAATTGCGGCGTTGTGTTTGTGCAAACATTAAAACTGTGTGTAAGTGAGGTAATAGTCCTAAATCACAAATAACGCCAGTAAAAACTGTTTAAGTCAGAGGGTATCGAGATGGGCCACGAATAACAATATACTGGATCCAGCTCAAAAGGGTTTTGGAATGGGCGAGGGGTATCATGAACAAAACTTTCTACTTCAATCCATCCTGGACAACTGTAGGAGATGGAGAAAAAAAGCCACGGTCCCGCATGACGAAATCTTGGGAACCCGATCTACCAGGGAAATCCAGGGACTTGGTTAAGAATATTTATCCGAAATATGCATTCGCAAATAGTCGGTGAGGCTTCATTGCGACCATGGATTTTAATTTCGACAAAGGGAGAAATATTAGCCATAGATTGCAATTGTATTGCTGGGTTAGGGGAAGTTTGCTCTCATGTCGCTACAGCACTGCACTCCAGCACTGAATGATGAAGAGGTGAAAGATTTTCTGAAAGATTACAAAGCAGATGGAGGAATTTCAGTTCTTCAGAAATTTTGTTCGATCCACCAAAAAAGGATAGTATTGTAATCACCAATTTGTTCAATACAGATTATTCAAATCTTGCTTTGGATGATTTGAGATCATTAGCTATAATGTTATGTTTACAAATTTATCAACCAAAGATGAAGAAAAAATTGAGAAACAAACAAAAACAGAGAAAGTGTATGACTTGGTTTTTGGTGCGGAATGGACGTATCCCTGGCTCCCTGTGCTGGGCACGGCAATGGGTAATTCATTGTCACCTTTTCTTGCTGACCTTTTCATGAGTCGCTTTGAAAAGGATTTGGAAAGTGAACTGTATTATTACCCTAAGGTTCGGTTAAGGTACGTGGATGACACTTTTGCAATTTTCAACACGAAGTGCAACATTGATGACTTCCTTCACTAAATTAACAATAGCTTTGAAAGCATAAAATTCACTTGCGAGAAAGAGAACAATTCGTGTTTACCGTTTTTATATACTCTAATTATCAGAAATAATTTGAAACTAAAGTTTGATGTTTATCGCAAAGACACCAGTACACTTCGCTACATCACAGCAGACTCCCATCATTGTCTACAACATAAGATGGCTCATAACTTGTGTTAAATTAGTTAAAACTGTAAATAATTGTAAATTTCTAGACATTTACGAAAGTCTAGAAATACATAAGAACTCTGCATAAAGGACTCATTATCGTTCGGGACATAAAACAACACTGGCGTCTGGCGTGTTTGAAATTGATTATTATTATTAATTTCATTGACTAACAGGTATAAAACCAATTATAAGTCAACCAATATTGCAGGGGCAATGCTAAAATGTAGCAGATGCATTGAAGTGGCTATAATACTACCACTCCCCACATAGAAGTAGCTACAGGATTAACATAGTTAATATAAAATTAAGGAAGATACGTCAGTAAGGAATTAAGTTGAATACGAATGGACGAAAAAATTTCAAGCTCATTTCTCGCATTAGCCAAATTTTTACACATTTGATAGATGGGTTACATTTGTAGAACATTTGTTTTTACAGCAGATAAGTGAACAGATATTGACAGCCAACTATCGAGTTAACAATATCTGAAAGAAATTTTATACTTGTGTAATGCCGTCTGCTGACTAACGAGTGAAGTTGAGCATGCTCCAATGTAGGGTGCCACGTGGGAGATACTCCCCCGTTTAAAAAAAATACTGAAGTCCGGGCTGCCCTACTCTCTATAATTTGAAGCGTTTATCATGCACAGACCCGTCATTTGTGTACACAAATGAGATAGTGAGCGAGTTTCTCAACAGAAAATTACGAACTACTTTTCAAAATGAACATTTGTGAATAATTTTACAAATGTTTAAAATAATAAATCACGAATTTTGATCAAATTTTTGTTGATTTGATTTTTTTCCTCCCTTCCTCTTGGTTATTTAAACTCCTGTTATTTTGAACTCTTTAATAATTTGAAATTTTTCTCTGGTCCCTTGAGTGTCAAATTATCGAGAGTGGACTCAATATGATTTTGGTTGGTCTGCTGTCGAATACTATACCAAGGTTTTTGAATTTTGAAATTCTGAGGAATAGTGAGCATCCTAAGCAGGTCTGTTTCAATTAACCAGTATACCTACTGTTACAATTTGATTTTGCGGCCCATTCACCACCGGGTTCAGGAACGCATCTACGTAGAGATAACCGGCATATACAAAAAACGATAGGTTTTGCAGTACCGCGCGAGATTCTTTCTTTTTCGTTCGAGACTTTAACGAGTACACGTTCAACGAAATATTACTCCTGGTAAAAGGGATTGCGTCCAGGAAAAACGCGTTAGCGGTTAAGTATCGTTGAATGTGGGTTATTTCTATAACTAATCGCTTTTATTGCGTGCAGACCTTGACTATTTTCTTTAAATCAGATAGGCAAATTCACCAGCACTTATACTAGGATTATTTGTACCACCACCAAGGGATTTGTCTGTGGAAATTCTTTCAGCAGAAATTCTTGCAGACCTTGACTATTTTCTTTAAATCAGATAGGCAAATTCACCAGCACTTATACTAGGATTATTTGTACCACCACCAAGGGATTTGTCTGTGGAAATTCTTTCCTGAACGCACATAGTATAGTTCACGTGGAAACTGGTGAAATTTCCCAAGGACCCGCAGGAGTTGCAGATTTACAGACTTGCAGGATACGCCAGAAAGTCAAAGTAAGGTGTCAGGACAGCTCCAAAACTAGCAGGAAGCATATTAATCAAGAAGATAAGTAGTAGACAATTTTTTATTGTATTTTTTCTTTGTGATATCAATTCACCTAGTTTTTGTTATATTAGCGTTAATTTAAAATTTGTAAGTTCAGTAATCTCCTTAATGTAATTTTAACCTAGGTAAAGAGCCATAGTCACTATTTAACTTGTCTTATTTTTAATTATTTTCAACGTTCATTTCGTAATTTATTGTTTAATTCAACTTGCTATTCTATTCAGTCATTATAATTTCTATTTTACCACGCTATTTAATATTGTATAATTGTTGGAAGTATCTGTATTATTTTTATTTGTTCATTATATGATTTTGGGGATTTAGCTGTATTTCTTGTGTCACCATCCACACTTCTCAATTTTGTCAGGACATTACAACAATTTAGGTTGTAATAAATTGGGGGCTCGTCAACCGGGATAGTGTAATAATATTGTGAATTTTGGATAGTCCCTACAAAACTTTGAAGTGTGGAGGAATTGTCAAGAATAACTTGCTAATTACTTTGTCTTCTAGCTGAGTAGCGTTTTGCCGCGGTGTTGGAGCTGTACCTTAGTAGTAAAACCACCTTGCGGCTTGGGAAGCTATCCAGTGGATTTTCTTTTAACTTGGAGAGTTGTGGAAAGGGAAGAATCCCTTCAAGTTAGGCAGACCATTTTACATCCGGGTAAGTGCTGGTTGAGATTGTTTGATTGTTGATAGTAGTCAGGTCTGCAAATTGTCGTGTAAAGTATTGTTAGTTGCGTTTTAAAAATTTTAAAGTTTTGTCGGTACGGTGTTATCTCTAGTTAAATTTCGGTTGATTTCGTTTTGAGGAATTTACGATGGAGCTTAATGTTGATTGGTTAACAAAAAACGAAATCGCATATGAGTTAGGCATTCGTGGCACTGTCGTAAAAGGTTCGGAAACTCTGGAGGATATGGCGATGAACTTAAGATTCTGCTTAGGCCTGGAGAAGAACGGTGTTTTGTTTGAATCGCCGATAACTCTCGACGCGGGGGACGAATTGGCGAACTGTCAGCAGGGTCTTGAGGAGGTTCATCAATTGTTCAGGGAAGTCATTAACGACACAGTGATGGCCACCAAGTTGACACATCTTAAGGGTCGTTTAAATCGGGTCGGTGATGTAGAGGATACGCTTGTGCCACTGAAGGGGACGTTAACTGTTGCGTTAAATAAGGCTTTTGAAAATTATGATATCCGAGCAAAGTATTACACAAAAATGGTTCAAACACCGGATCCAGATGCGACTTTGATTACGATGTCGAGTCCTTTTGCTTCGTCCTCATCTAATGCGCCATGTTATCGGTTGGTAAATTCGCCTGATCTCACTTCACTAATTAGCGGGTGGAATATTAAATTCAATGGTGACCGTAGCGATGAATTAGCGGTCTGTAAATTTGTCCAGGAGGTAGAAGAGCGGCGACTTACGCAAGACATTTCCGAGCCGGATTTGCTAAGAAACGCAAAGATGTTGTTCGAGGGGGATGCGCTTGTATGGTATAGGATGGTCGAAAGTAGGGTTGCTAGTTGGGGGGATTTTTGCCGATCGATTATGAAAGGACAGCTCGTGAGAGATTAATGAGTTATCGTCAGTCGGAAGGTGAAACGATCGGAATGTTCTTGGCACGTTTTGAACAACTCGAGACATATTTACCGTGCAAGATATCCCTTCAGGATAGGCTATCCTGCGTACGACGTAACATATTGCCTTATTATCAGGACCGATTGTGGGACAAACGCATCGATACTCTGGAACAGCTAGCAGAGTACTGCCAAGAGCTTGATATCCATGATGTTAATACGGATAATAAAACTATAGATGGTGGCCCTAAAAGTGAGAACGTTGTCAGCGAGATCGCTAAAGATGATGGAGAAAATGATAAACAAGATGTTGTAGTACAGGAAGCGGATAAGCCCATTCAGGACGAAGTAAAGGAAAGTAAGACTCTTTTTTCAGTTCAAGACTTAATAGACGCTTTATCAATTGTTATTTCGTCAGGAAAAGTGGTCGAACCAACACAAACCTTAAGTTTAATGGAAATAGCTAACATGCAGATAGAGAAGCCTAGAGAAATGGAGACAATGGACGCAGAGCTATCATTTGAGTTTGATCCTAGAGGTGAGTGGTGTCTTGCAATAGGAAAACAGCGATTGTTGAAGGAAAGTTCTGACAAGTATAATACCTACGTTGGTTTTATTAAAGGATTACATCACCTAATTGAGGGGACGAAAGAATTTTACCGTATTTTACGTGTTAAGAAAAAACTAGTGAGAGGGGCGAGATATATTATCGATCCATTAGTCATCGGTTTTGACAGCACTTTAGATTTAGTGGTTAAAAATTATATTTCAATGATGGTTTTGAATAATTTAGAACGTTTTGTGCCAGTGAGTGAACAGGATCACGATGTCATTCCTATAGTTTTAAACCCGGCTTTAAGGAACTTTAATAGTGATACTCAAGATTATATTTTAAGAGACAACGTTGCACTTCGAGAATGGATGGAGACCTTTTCGATGAAAAAAGCTATGGGACTGAATTTTGGTGTTAATGCTATTTATGGAAAAAATAACGTTAGATGGCTTAATTATTCTCATCCACAGAATTTATGTAATTTTTTGTCACGACTGCCAAAGATGAATCTTTTGTCGGTAGCTTACGCTATGCAATTTGTCTTTCCCGTTTTTACATTAAGTTCAGTTGATATATCTCAAGTGAGCCAGACTATGGAAATTAACTCTAACCGTGCTGAACCCGTTGCAAAGATTATTAATAGTCCAGTTACGAGTGAAAATTATGACGATTTTCGAAAAATAATCACAGCTTTGGTATTGCCGCAACTAGTTTTAATTGATATAGAATTTAGCAAGGAAGAGAATGCTATGCTTAGTGGTGTTGCGGGGTTGATGGCAAAGATGTTATTTTCTACTACTCCTGGTTTTAGAACTATTACGTTACGTAGTGCTAGAGAAACAGATGTAATTATAGGAAAGATGTTACAACGTCTTGGGTATACTAATGGAGATCAGCGTCATCCCTTAAATGCGGAAACCCCACGTGGGGGTGGTGACGTGTGGTTAGAGTTGGAAACGCATGACGTTGACGGTTTAGGATGGGTAAATACAGATGTAAATGGCGTATATATAATCAATGAGCCATTATATGTCGGAATAAATGAGTTACCGCTATATGCAGGTTTGGATCAATATGTGAATATACAGGATATGATGGATTTCAACGACGTTCCTTTAGCACCTATAATTGAGTTAATTCAAAGATGTCTAGCGAATGCGGTGCGTTTGAAAAATAAGGCAGATGCTATACAGGCACTAATACAGTATCTTGCTCCTAAGTGGTGTCAATTTTTCCTTAATTTAAATAGATTTACGATACTGTACGGAGAAACGGGATTTAGATTGAGTGATGCTCGAAGACAGGAATTGGAAAATGTTATGGGAGTGGGGGGTTATGATGTAAGTTTAAATTCTCCATTAGTGTTAAAAATTAGAGCCGATTCAATTTATAAGTTTATGTTACGTCTACCTGAAGTCGTGACTCCGTCAGAGAAGATTTTAAGACAGCCGATTGCTGAAAGTGCCACTTGTGCCGAGTTACAACGTATTATTAGCTTGTATATATGTATTCGTGATTGGGTTAGGCGCGATGGAGTTAATGATGCTTATGTTCCGCGTAGATGTCTTAAGGTTGTAGTTGAGTCGATAGAGTCTAATCATATTGCTAAAGAGATATTCAATTATTGTTTTTCAAAGGGTGACATACAAAGGTTAAATCCAGATGTTTTCAATGAACTGATTCCTCTTTTTGACGATTTCGAAGCGAATGGCGGACATTATACGGGATAATTTGGAGATTTTCGGTTTTACCGGATTGATGTGCCAGGAACTGGGTAATGGGGCTGACCGTTGGGTCATGGAGGCAGGCCACACGGACAATACAATGTTTCGGATTCTCAGAGGAGAATCTTATATTACCGGCTGTGACTTTGAAACTGATGGAGTTGGCTCTTGAGTAGAGGATGGTTTCATCAGTAAATTTTGTTTTGTTTTGATTATGGATTTGAGGGACGTTTACCGAAACGGTAGGGAGCCCGCAAACCCGCCCATTTGAGGGGCGGTCGGTTGTGCCTGGTGTGGGGGGCCGGAGGAGATCGGGGTATGGAAGGATGTACGTATGGGAGGAGAAAATGATTGAGTGAAAGGAGACAAGAAGAGGCTTGGGCTACGGTTCGGTGAGTACGTCGAGGGGTGCTCACCCCAGTCTCTTCAGAATGTTTGGACATGGATTTGCCGGTCGGTCTGCGGTCGTACACCTCGCACTGTCGAGATATTTTTTGAGGTAGTTGGTCATTGCTGGGAGGGTCCGCGAAGGTGACTTCGAAGGAGTTTTCGGACCTGGATGGCGGGTCCTCGGCGGTGCCGTCGGGCCGACAACATAAGGGGGGAGGACGTTTCTGCACCGGCGCGAAATTGTCATCATACGCGAAGCAGAGCGTTCTCGTGGTGTTGGTTACGCTGGTGCGGCCGTGGTCGCTCCGGAAGGGAATGGAACTACCGGAGAGGTGATCGTCGTGGTCACGATCGCAATGTTTCAGTGGGTACTACTATAATGCCAATAATTTTAGTGAGGAGCCACTATAGAGCCCATTACTTTTCTTGATTTCATTGGTCATAATTTTATTTTGGGTTTTGTTATTGTTTAGAGTCTTGTAAATCTTTGAGATTTGGGAGAATTCTATTCGTCCCGTGTTAGTCTGGCAGTACTATAACTTGCTAGGTCTGTTTAAGACCTGGAGCTTCACTCCACACATGCCTGCTTGATATGCTAGTTGTCATCACTGAGTCTAGTTAAAACTAAAAATTCGTTGCACGAATTTTTTTTTCCCTTTTGGGAGGGTCGAGTGTTACAATTTGATTTTGCCGCCCATTCACCACCGGGTTCAGGAACGCATCTACGTAGAGATAACCGGCATATACAAAAAACGATAGGTTTTGCAGTGCCGCGCGAGATTCTTTCTTTTTCGTTCGAGACTTTAACGAGTACACGTTCAACGAAATATTACTCCTGGTAAAAGGGATTGCGTCCAGGAAAAACGCGTTAGCGGTTAAGTATCGTTGAATGTGGGTTATTTCTATAACTAATCGCTTAAGCGTTCACGTGGAAACTGGTGAAATTTCCCAAGGACCCGCAGGAGTTGCAGATTTACAGACTTGCAGGATACGCCAGAAAGTCAAAGTAAGGTGTCAGGACAGCTCCAAAACTAGCAGGAAGCATATTAATCAAGAAGATAAGTAATAGACAATTTTTTATTGTATTTTTTCTGTGATATCAATTCACCTAGTTTTTGTTATATTAGCGTTAATTTAAAATTTGTAAGTTCAGTAATCTCCTTAATGTAATTTTAACCTAGGGAAAGAGCCATAGTCACTATTTAACTTGTCTTATTTTTAATTATTTTCAACGTTCATTTCGTAATTTATTGTTTAACTCAACTTGCTATTCTATTCAGTCATCATAATTTCTATTTTACCACGTTATTTAATATTGTATAATTGTTGGAAGTTTCTGTATTATTTTTATTTGTTCATTATATGATTTTGGGGATTTAGCTGTATTTCTTGTGTCACCATCCACACTTCTCAATTTTGTCAGGGCATTACAACAATTTAGGTTGTAATACTACCTACATCTTTGCCTAATGCATAGTTCAGAAAGATTTATTTGCTGGTTCCGATTTAAATGCAAACGTTTGAAGATAAGTCAGGTTATGCAAAGTTAAATGTTATGTAAAATTTTAATTCTACACATCAATTCGTGACTGCTTGATAAGGACTGGTTGTACAATCGTGGTTTAAACCCTCGTTAGTCGATTATGGTTAAAATTGCTTGTAACGAAGTTATCAAATTCCGCATTCCGCAAAGTTCGAGTGCATCGAGTTCCGCCAGCAACGGGCGCCGCTTGTCTCTTTGCCGCGTAAATATAACCGAGCGCAACACGCCGTAAAATCCCGTCTTTCAACAAGCCGAAAAAATACTACTAGACATCGGACCGGGATAATTCTTTCGCTCTGGTCATCAATCAGACCGCGCTCCGATCCCGTCGTTCCGGAGTTTGTGCGCTGCCCGGATTCACCGCCGTTCCGGGAGAATAGGACGCCGAATCGTATAGCGATGAAGAACTTGGATGAGTCGCTCACCTTCGGCCGTTCAAGCAGGGGAAGAACGTCACAAGCACCCTATAAAAGCGAACAGACGCCATCAAAAGAGAGTTGATGATTCCGACAACCCTTCAAGCGGTGACCGTTCCGGTAGTGTGTGGTTAGTTCTAGTGACCAGTGAGTGAGTTCCTGTCCTCCAGTCCACCAGCAGCAGACCAGAAGGACCGGACCGACCACCGTAGGACAAAGAAAGGTAGGGGCCTCCTGCTGCCCGCTCGTCGTTTCTTCCCCACCGACCTAAAGGGGCAGGGCACTTGTGGTGGCTTCTGCATAGAGGCTGTCCAGATGTCTGGTTGACGGTGCACCTGCCGGTAGACCATCGAGATATCCGGACGGGTCCTTCTAGGGATCCTCCCACCCAACCAGAAGGGGCCAGCCTTAGTATCCTTGGTGACGACCTAGTGCAACGGGGGTAGGGCTGTCCAGGTGTCTGGTTTACGGTGCACCTGCTGGTCGAAAACCGATATATCCGGGCAGATTCTTTTTGGCGGCGCTTCCATCCGCCGACCCTGTTCTACCCTACCTCCGACCCCGAGCGACGTGTAGGGCACGACTGCTTGGTCCCTGGGAATCGGTTCCGTGATATTGGGAATCGGTTCCGTGATATTTTAAAACCCTTGTATATAAACCGCGAATATCTGTAATCCCTGTATATATCCACCCCTTGTAAATATTCCGTGTAAACTAAAGCCTGTAAAAAAACCTGTGACTATTTATTTACCCTCCGCGAAACTCGACAGCTGACCCCTGGTTCACCGTACTCCACTAAGCTACCCGTGCAAACGTGTGGAGCATACCACAATAAAAAACTGGCGCTCGAGGCAACCCGACCAAAGAAAGCGTCACAAAGTAGAAGAAAATTATTAAAAGAAGACGATGTACCAACGATATTTTCTGGGATCAATGGGGAATTTGCTGAAAAGGAAAATATAAACCCACAGACACCTCAACCTGAAGCAGGACAGACAGAATTTCCAGCACATCTCTGTCAAGTTGCAATACAAGAAACAGAAAACGTGGAAAGGAGTGAAGAGTGTCATTAAAGTAACGATTGAAGACTTTGGAAGAGGAGGTTTTGTATATATCGAACGAAAATTACTCAAAATGGAAGTAAAGGGTGTGTTTCGAAGATTTTGCTTTAGATGACACAAAATTTTTATTTTATTCAGGGTTTCAAACTTATAGGATATTTTTTTTCCACATACAAATTTATTTTGCCCTCAGGAAATGTAAATGACAAAGGTATACAATGAGACCCCTACAAAAGTTAAAAATCACAGTCATAAATTAAAATCTGAGAATAATTTTTTTTTACCGTTGGTGAAGCTGTAGTGCAGTATGTAAAATATTTAAATGCTGGTTAAATTTAATGTATTTAAGACTAGGTAATTTAGAAATTTGGCCAGAAAGAAATAGTATAATAGAAAATGCTCCAGATAATTTTAAAGAGCAGTACAAAAATGTTATAGGCCTCTTGGATTGTACTGAATTTTTTATAGAATCTCCATCATCATTAGTGACACAAAGCCAATGTTATTCAAATTATAAAGGAAACACTACAAGGAAAGCGTTAATATTCACTGATCCCAATGAAGCTATAATGTTTAAAAAAAAAATCTGATAAAAAAATATGTAATGTTGAAGAGTGGTTTCATCGAAATATTGAAGGCAAAGTTAACAAATGAAGATATCCAAAAGGATGACATAATTTTGGCTGACAAAGGTTTTAATGTTGAGAAATTGTTAGGTAATGTTAAAGTCAGCATTAACATCTCAAAATTTAAAGTTACTCGTTACCAATTTGCTCCAGAAGATGTTTATGAGTCTAGGTTTATTTCCAAAGAGAGAATTCATGTCGAGAGGGCGATTGGTAGGCTTAAAAATCCTACAATATATTGTCAAATAAAATACCTATTTCTCAGCTGCTATAGACGTTGGTTGTTTGATGGACGCAAGGTGGACGAATAATGGGGGAAAGTCGAAATGTCAAACAGTAGTTAGGAAGTTAGGTTAGATTGAACTCATCGAAGATTTTCCGTGTGTTCTGAATCCGGTAAGTCATCATATCGTGTTGTGTTGATTATGGAAGCAAAAAGGAATAATAATAATAGGGCAGTCGCTGAACGCAGAGGACGTTAATTAACCCCTGGGGTGGCTGTTCCATAGCCACTGTAGTATGTTTTACCAAAATTAGACTACCAAGAAGGCCGATGTCGGTGTCGCACATATTTTTAATCGGGAAATACAGAGCGCGAAAATAAGATACTGTTTTAGGTTATGTGGCAAGTCATCAGCTGCAATTATCCACCAAAAATCGTTTCCTTACTCATTATATTTTCAATACAACTGTACTTCCAACAAGAGAAAAAAATTATGGTTGACAGCCCGCCAATGCGCGCATTCACCTTAAAAACTTAAAGAGCGACTTAAATCAGCTCTAGAGTATTCAGTCTGAAGAGTTTTTCCGTAGTAGAGTCAACCAGACGACACTAAATTTTTTGTTGTCGCAGATTGGAATGCAGCGAAAAGGGACGAAGGGCCGTCGCTACACATCAGATGATAAAGTGTTTGCGTTATCTTTAATGAAAAAGAGCGCAAAAGGTTATAAATTGTTGGAGAAGGTTTTTGCTTTGCCTTCGCGCAAGACCCTTAATGGATTGCTACGAAAAGTGCCTTTTAACTTTGGCATAAACGATGCTGTTATGAAATCACTGCAAAGATCGGTATCCCAGCGTCCTACATTGGATCGTTACGCCGTCCTCATGTGAAATGGTGTTAATGTTGTGTGGGATCAGGCGCAAATTGAAGCAGCCTTTGGCCTATTTTTTTGTCGACTCTGCGATGAGCGCGACTGACATAAAAAGGAACGTGGTTGAAATGATACGATCCTCCACATCTTTTGAAAGGTGTGCGAAACAATTTTCTAAAACAAGTGATCACATTCAAGTGAGCTCTTGGGATGACATCATTCACTTTTATGAAAGTGACTCTAGGGAGGAGGATGACTATAAATTGTGTAGCAGGCTAACGTACCAGCACATTTACCCTGAGAAAAATCCGAAAATGAAGGTGAAAAATGCTGCCCAAGTTTTCTCGCTGTAATGCACTCCCGTGGATTGTCAGGTAAGTTCTGCACTACATGTTTTGATCTAAATTATTACCTTTATGTTTATTATTTTAGGTCAAGATGGAATACCAGCCACATATTGCGACACCAACGGCTTTTTACTGTTCTATGATAGGCTGTTTGACAGCGTTAATGGGTCATCAATAACTCCAATTGATGGAAAACGTTTAAGAGTCGCTGTGTCAGCAAGTAGCGAGCATTTGAACTTTTGGAAAGAAGCGTTACCTGTTTTAAATTCGATCAAATTCGTTTCCAAGGATGGGTGCCTCCAACAGTACAAAATTGGATGAAATCTATTCGGGCTTTGCGGTATCTGTGGAAAAAAACTACAAGGGGAAGGGTTTGAGTTTTTCTGTCTGAAAATATTGAAACAGGACCCCTTAGAAATTTTTTTCGGCATGATACGCAGCCATGGAGTTCGAAATGTTAACCCTACGCCCATAGGTTTCAAAGCTTCATTTAAAGGGTTGGTTATCAATAACTTTATGGCTGCTCACTCATCAGGAAGCAACTGTGAAGAGGATGTAAGTGAGGGTGCATTAGATAACTTATTGCATTTTCTTTCGCTTCCTGATGTGGCGGGAGTAGAACAATTGGAACCCAGCATAGACAGTGTTGACAACTTCCAATTTCGAAGTGGGCAAGTAAAATACAGCTTCATGCTTACCTTGCAGGATATGTTTGCAGGATATGTGGTAAAAAACTTAAGGCCAAGTAATCCTGCAAGGATTATTTTGAGGGTTTATTGTCTGGGCCATCAAGCCTTGAAGAGCATGCATTAATTAACGTTCGCTCTTACAATCCGCGAGCTTTGATTTACACGAATTCGTCGTTTCGAGAATTATTTACAAAAAGCTGCAAAGTTTTGCACTACTTTTTGCCCAAATATTGCCATCAGGCATGTTTAAGCAAATTGCTTATTGCAAAACTTGCAAAGTATGTAAGTCACATAGTTCGGAGTTCATGCAAGGAACATAATATTTTGCATTTTTTCTTTTCATTTTTAGTGAAATTTTATATATTTACTTGGGTAAGCAATGTAAATCGAATATTAAAAAGAAACGAAACCAAGGACTTGAATGACAAAATTTAAAAAATTGCGTACTTAAAATGTACGAAAAGGCGAGGGCAGCAAGCAGGAGTGCGTCAATCAAAAAATTTAAGAACTGCCTGAATACACTGGTCTACAAAAAAATGTCTTTTGCTTGTTTTACGCATAATAATTGACACCATTTCTACTTCATTTAATTTCGCTAAACACGTACATAATAACAAAAATACTCAGTTGGTTACAGTTTTTAAAAGCACTCATCAGATTTGATTTTCTTGCTTTGTCGCTTGAATTTTGCGTCTGCTGCATCACGAATATATATCCAGCAGTAATCCGCCAATATTTTGTATCCACTGATTGAAAATCTATAAAATCAATGTATTCAAGCAATCATCAGAAGTAGAAGCAGCTTCTTTGTTGGAAGAAACTGCTGCTATATAAAAAAAAAAAACATAAAAACATAAATAGGCGTACTGTCATCTTAATACATAATGGTTATGTGAATATTACTTGGAATTTGCAAAGTAGGACACGCTCCTTTGTGTAATCTATTACTGAAGTATTTTGATGGATCAATTTGTACTTCTGATGCAAAATGAATATCACACACACAGTAATTTCGATACACTTTGCTCCTATCCATATATGGCAGATCCTTTCTGCCAATATCTTGTATCCACTGATTGAATATATATCTACAACTTACCGCCATATCTTCCATAAAATGAGGAAAACGATGTAAACTCGATTGTTTATTAGTGTTTTTACAACCAGGAACATAACAATAGAACACCATTTTTACCGACTTAGAATACGCTTCGTTCATTTGGGATCCTTATTACGAGATCTATATTTCTTGTATTGAAAACATTCAACGCAAACTTTGTAAATATTTGTTTTCTGTTAAACATGGAACATATCTTGTTAGATAGATAATGTTCAAATTTAATTTACTTAATAAATTTCAGATACTACCCTTCAACGTTCATAGAACTTTTTTTGTTTAAATTGATTCACGGCTGTTATTTCGCCTGTTACTCTGTCAGTTAGGATTTATTGTACCACACCTTAGATCTCGTTATCGGCTTACCTTCGCTGTGAATTTAGCTAGTTTAATTAATTAAGAACCATTATTTTTAGTTGCCTGTAAACAAAATAATATTATGTATATATTACAATTATTGCGGCTTAGGTAGATATTTTTTCATTAGAATTTGCTAAAGCATTGTTAAACAATAGTAGTTACACACCTCAGATATCTTCCTTGTTCTATGTATCAATATGTAATATGTTTCAATGTTCTGTATATTATGTATTACTATTAAATGAATATAAATGCTTTAATTTGATAAATTTGTTTTATTTTGTTGAGATTGCGGCTTCAATTTTAAGCACAGATTATTGTCATAGCAATAATAATAATAATAATAATAATAATAATAAATTCATGTAGGCAGGCAGGCCACATAACATCTTTGGTCTTGGTGAGTAGCGCCACCACCTTGCCGAGCTGAAGGTGCAAATCGGACCGGTAGCTCTTGGCGCACCTGGGAGGTCAAGCCATCTTGACCCCAGTACCGGCCGGGGTTCCTTTTGGCTAACAACCAATCGGAACCCTAAACTGTTGTTACTACCCCAACAGGGAAAGACCCCCACGACCGGTCCCAGTCGGATAGGGACCAAGGTGAAGGTGGAGGGGTCTCGGAAAACGAATCACCCGTTGACGACTCTGGCAATGCCCATGGACGCTTTGAGTGGACCAACACTCTAAGGAATGACCTGCTCGACTGCTACGAGACGAGTGAGCCGCCGCGAAGGGGTTACATGGCAAGGATGCATGCTCTGTGGGGTGAGAAACACCCGGAGCATCACTTTTTCGCGCCACAAAAACTCCACGACTATGTGGCCTATCTCCGTCGCATTCAATACGAGAGAGCACCGGAGCAGTTGGTGGAGGTACAGCCGGACGAGCCGGAGATCCGCCACGCTGTTCCGGTAATTTTGGAGATGCCTCCGAACAGAAAGTCTCTCCACAAAATTCCACCACCCAAAGCCAGCGATGTAGTTGCAGCGGACGAATCACTCGATAGGAACCTCCCTGAGGATCCAGACATCCTGCTCCTGAACGAAATGGTCTATCGAGAGGCGACGAGGCTTTCTTCTTCGGCCCCACGTGGTGAGAGCACTGAGGCTGAGAGGAAATTCGAATGTCGCCTTGAAAAGATAGACAAGAAGATAGAAACCGCTAGGCAGGATATTTCTCGAATTCAGTGTGTGATGGAATTCATCAAAGAGATGAAACCTTTCACACCAAAAATCCGGCGCATCGCGCGTCTTTTTCGCCGGACCCATCATACACTGAATGCAGCGGTGCTTGCTGTTGAGAAGCAGCACTGCATGGATAATAGAGTTCGCAGTCTTGTGGCTGCAAGAAAGTCCCTGGTAAGGAGTAGGCGAAGGTTGGTTGGCGAAGGCGAAGTGGTGTGCAATCCGATAACCCCGGAAGAAATTAGCGAGACTCTTAAGGGAATCAAAAATTTTGCCGCACCAGGCCCGGACGGAATTAATACCTTTTGGTGGAAGAAATTCCGAAGCACGCACAAGCGTGTGGCCAAGGTATTTAATTCCTGGCTTAATGGTGAGCGGCCCATTCCGGAGTGGGTTGTCGAGAGGCGAACCGTTTTACTACCTAAAACAGGTGATTTGTCTCAGCCTCAGAACTACCGGCCAATAACTTGCCTAAATGCGTGCTACAAGATTTTCACCAGACTCCTGTACTACCGAATATTCCACGCCATTAACCTGGTGTATTCGAAAATTTTCGAACAGCGAGGCTGTAAAAGGGGCGTGGACGGCTGCAAGGAAAACCTGCTGATCGATAGGTGCGTCACGCAGGATGCCGTCCAATATAAGCGCAACCTATCTATGGCTTGGATCGATTATCGTAAGGCATTCGACACAACATCTCACGAGCTGATTATTCACTTGCTCGAATGTCTTGCGATACCCGATACACTGGTGAGATACATCAAACAACTGATGTCACTCTGGAAGACTCGGTTCTCGATAACATCCCGACGGGACCGAGTTCAGACAGAGTTGATATCATTCAGAAGAGGAGTATTCCAGGGAGATTCCTTGAGTCCTCTTCTGTTTTGCATCTCACTGTTGCCGCTGTCCGTAGCCTTGCGCGGTGCAAAGGGTTATAGCTGTGGTACACCCGGTAACCGGAAGCATAAGATCACGCACTTGTTTTACATGGATGATTTAAAAGTGTATGCTTCCGGAAAGCAAGAACTGACGCAGTCATTGCGCATAGTGCAGGAGTACACAGATGCTATTGGCATGGAGTTCGGTTGGGACAAATGTGCTCAGGTTCATCTCAAAAGAGGACGATGCGAGTATTTCGATGAAGATGCTCAACTCATTGACGGAAGCGTTCTGAGAGATCTGAACGCCGGAGAGACTTACAAGTACTTGGGTGTGGAGCAGTGCCACATCCAAGCGTCACACCAGGTAAAAAAGTCTCTCTGCGGCAAGTACAAAAATCTACTCCGACGAATCTGGTCGTCAGAGCTTTCGGGGAAGAACAAGATTTTTGCCACAAATATGCTTGCCGTTCCGATCCTGCTCTATTCATTTGGAGCAGTTAAATGATTAGTGGATGAGTTGAAGCAGGTTGATCGGGATACTCGAAAAATGATGCATCTACAGCGCAGTTTGCATCCAAAATCGTCCGTTCCGAGGTTATATCTTCCACGAAACCAGGGAGGCCGAGGACTTTTGAGTTTGGAGTGTCTTCATAACAGGGTAATCTTGGGTATAGCCTGTAAGATCATCCAAAGTTCGGATCCCTTGTTGCTTCTTGTCAGGGATCACGAGAGGAGGGGAGTCGGGGCATTTTTGTTTAGGGCGGCACAAAGAGCAGCAGATGAACTCGGTCTTGACTTTGACGTTGAGCGAGCTCGGCCACATTCTATTACCGAGCTCAATTTGCTCCGTCTTACAGCCCACGTCAGAATCTCTGAGCAAGATATGCTCATGAGAAGGCATATGGATAAGTCAATGCATAGTGTTTTCTTCAAGAACATTGAAAACCTTAGCTTATCCAAAAGGCATACATTTGCCTTTCTGAGATCAAGTGATCAAGACTGAAGTCTGAGACTGAGGGATTCATTTGCGCTACGCAAGATGGTGTAATTAACACCTTGGTCTATCGCAGCCGCGTGATGGGTATAGAGGTGCCGAATGTGAGCTGTAGGGCCTGCCACAGGGCCCCTGAAACAGCAATGCATATATTGGCGGCATGCCCGGTGTATGCAGCTTCGGCCTATATCCATCGCCACAATGCGGCATTGAGAGTGTTATACTTTCATTTAAGACACCATTATGCGATAGACCAGACACCAGTGCTGCCCTATGTCCCGAACGATATTGAGTCCGTTGTGGAGAACGAAAGGTGCCGAATCTATTGGAACTTCTCGTTCTCCACCGTCAGGCAGACAACAGCGAACAAGCCTGACGTGGTTCTATTGAACCACTCCTCCAAGCAGATGTTTGTTATTGAATTTTCGGCTCCTGCTGAAAATAACATCTGCGTCAAGGAGGAGGAAAAGCGGACAAAATATCAAGACTTGCTCTTTGAACTTAGGAGGCTGTACTCAAGTTACTCAGTGAAGCTCGTCGTTTTGGTAATTGGGTGCATGGGAGGCATCAAGGACTCGCTCGTCTCCAATCTGAAAATCATTCCTGCCTGCCGTAAACCGGCAGAGACCCTTGCGGCTGGAATGCAGAAAGCGGTCATCTTGGGGTCGTTGCGTCTGCTCAGGGCACATGATTCACGGGATTCATAGCTACTTACCTCATGGTTTTGAGGAGTGGCTATGATGTACGAATAGGACCTGACCAGCAAGGAACCCCGTGAAGGTCGGAATCACGGGGAGCTCCTTCTGGTCAATACGCAAAAAAAAAAAATCAAAATTTGAATAAGCCGCTTTGGGAACACTAGCGCTTCCGTGGTTGGAGTCATCGTAACAGCAACCTAAAAAGTACATAGTTATTGCCTATCTATCTACATAATATTAATATATAATATATATTCTAGTGAGGAGATGCACTAAGTTCGTTATCTGCAATTTATTGCAGATGGCGACGCAAGTGTGTTTATAAAAGCACGAGTGTTATCGAAGTCAGTTTCTGAATCTTCAGCTAAATTTATAATTATTGGTGGAATATTTTGGACACTAAAGTTGCCCATATATTTATGCCAATCTGCAGTGATGTGATCTTCACAGTGCCTTATATGTACTATTTTGCCAGATAATTGGAGTGTACTTAGATATTGCCTCTGCCCCCAAGTTCATTGTTCGTTCCCTGTCATTTGTTGCTAAATTTGTGTGATTATTATAATATTTCTTGCAAAAACCCCAAGCCAGTTCGATGAGGTTATACTGACAATGATAGGGAGGGAGCCGCAAAACATCAATACCGTGACTATGACAAATTGTATTTGCTGTAATATAAGTCCATAACTGTGTTTTTTTTTTTTTGTAAAACCAACATTAAAAGGTATGTTATTTTTTTTCGTACATCTAATTGGAGGTTTCTCTAAATTATACAGAATGGTAGAGCGCATTGTCCATTATAATGACGGTTTAAAGCCATCAAACGTTAAAGCCGGAATTAGACAATTTTCTACCCATTCCTTGAAGAGATAACCGTTCATTGTTTTGTGGTAATCTCTATCACTATTACTAGATTTCATTAACAAACCACAGCCATTGAGAAATCCATTAAAGCATCCTGCGTGCAATAGAGTAAATCTTTCTCCTTCTGTTTTCTAATTTTATAATTTTGTGATGGAACATTATCATTTACCCAGGCTTTTGTTGGGGAACCGTTTTTGTAGATCCACGTTTCATCTAGGTATACAAATTTTATGTTTGGATAGTCCTCTTCATATTTTAAATATGATTTTAAAATAGTATATTATTATACAAGTTTCACAAGACGGTTGATTGTAGCACGAGTGCTACAATTTCGGCTTGTGAAACGCGTGTAATCTACTATTTTTTCGAATTTGGCTTTATTTAATTAAGAAAAACTGAAAATTTGTGGTAAATTGATGACTTTGGGACTTTTGAATAACACGAGTGGTATTTCAGTATAATTGGTATTTCTGCTAAATGACGTTTCTGATTTGAAGGTTAGATTTGGAAACTTTTGATTATGTAGATACAAGCTGTACCTCACGTTTGAATGCCATTTTTTAATTCTTATTTTTACCAATGTTTACCAATCATAGAACGAAAGTCATTTACTTCTCTTTGCTTTATTTTCGTTCACATCTGGTTCACATCTGTCATACGGCGCAATTACTTGACGTTTATAACGTCGTGTCGCGGTCACATTGCAGACAGTTGCAAAATTGCAGGCAACATTAAGACAAGAAAAGTTACCAAAAACAGAATTATAATTTAGATCATTATGTTATAATTTGCAAATTATGAAACCAAATTCGAAAAATTTAATTTTGTATGCAATAATATAATTATGGCCTTTCAATTAATATCCTTCTGTTATCTTCTTTTTTATACTTGTAACCCATTGACCTCATTATTGTATATAATAAAGTACGGGAGCCAGTATACTCTAAATGTTCTTTTGCAAAACCTGACAATTTATTCAAAGTAATATACTTTTTTTACCCCCGTTCTTTATACTTTTTGCGTCCACCATGACTAGTAGATGAATTTATTTCTTGACCGGTGCTAGCAGCATGTAAAATATTGCGAACAGTTGTTGTACAGACCTAAAATAATATGGTTCAAAATTTGTGAAGCTGAATTACACTGCGAGAATGACAGAAAAAATCCTTGAAAGCTTTTCTTACAATTTTCGATTCCTTCCTTCTAACAGTTTATTAAAGCAATCTTTAATTTTCTGTTCAACAATTTTTTTTGCTTTCGCGGCATCATTCAATGTATAGCTTTTTTTTAGCGACGAATATTATTCGTTCGTGAATTCCAAAAATATTTGTAATGACGTCATAAGTTCGAGTATTGGCAAAAATGTATGATATTTACGCTTTTCACAAATGTCAAAATCACAAAATAACCTAAAAAGTTGCTTTGGGGTTAGCGTTTGCAGTATTATCACCAATAAGATAATTTTCTCTACATAAATATGAATGTTTTACATGAAGATCAAATTAAACAAAAGTAGTATGCATTATTTTCTGTGCACTATTTATTGTTTTATGTGAATTGTGTGTTTTTTTTTTCTTGTAGAATAATAATAAGTTATGAAGAAGAGGATGCAATGTTAATGTTAATGATTCTTCAGTTTTTAGAAAACTGTCGTAGAGATGATGTTGCGCTACAATTGATTTTATTACAGTACAATCAAATTGAGCGTCACGTAAAGGTTAACAATTATTATGACCACTGGCTACCAATGTATATAGTCTCATTTTTTTGCACTCTTTCGAATGACTAAACAAACTTTCTCAAACTTATTACTGCGACTTAATTGCAGTGATAAACCTTATTGTGGAGGAGAGGTTCCAGTACCGGTCGAAAAACAGTTGCTAATGACACTATGGTGGCTGGGCAGAGGCGAAGTGATACTGTCTGTTGCCGATAAATTTAATGTTGCCTTGTCAACTGTGTATAATAGCAATGAATTTATTCTTGACAAAATCATAGAACTTGGTCCAAAGTATATTGTATGGCCAGCTGCTGAAGAGATCCGAAAAGTGGAAAGAGATTTTGAAGAAAGATGTAATTTTCCTGGTAATTTATTAACTAATGATGAAAAAGTATATATTAATGATAAGTTCATATGTTATAGGTGTAATTGGTGCAATAGATGGATGCAATATTCCTTTTAAGGCACCCTTGGATCAACAAGAAAGTTATGTTGATCGTTATATGGATCATTCCATCAAATTGCAAGCTGTCGTTACGTGTGACAAGATTTTTACTAATATAATGGTTGGTATATAACTAATATAATGGTAATAATTTTACTTTTGTTGTGTTTTTAAATTGGTCATCATATTTGTGGCGTAATTCTAATAAGGCCAATGTTGCCTGATGGTCCTCCGCCGTGGGGCGCTTTGAACTGCGCCATAAGCCGCTATTATCAACATCTTTAGTTGTATCTTGGGTTGTGATAAACAATTTTTCATTTAACTCTTTAAGATATCTAGCGGCAGTTGACGGATCTGCAACCATAAAAACGATTTTTAGAGCAGAGTTGCATTAAACAATTTATACATTGAATACCTTTAATAATTCCGCCGTTTCTTCGTCTACCGTTATGATGTGCCCCCCCCCCCAATTCCCTGGTCACCAAATTAATGTTTACCACCTCATCAGACATCACAAATAAGGATTAATTCTTTTCTTGTATAACGAGTAACACCGGCACCCGAAATTTTATCACATTTATAACAATAACAAACAATACATAACCTCAAAAGGCGCCAAGATGTGTTTGACAGTAGCTCCACCCACAAATGCGTTTTTAAAAGATGCTGCCGGAGTGAATTTAAAAACCTACGAATAATAAGCGATTTTTCGCGACATACTATAGGCTTACCGTAGTAAGTGGTAACAGTAACAACGCTATTTTTGTGACAAATAGTAAGGTAGGGGAAGTGTTATGACGTCAGCACAAACGTCATGAATGTTACTACACACCTTACCACGGGTTACCTACATTCGGCGATAGGTTGTGTAGTATCACTGTTGTAGTTTAGAGGTTATATGCTTAGAAGCGCCAAAAAAGTAAAAATTATTCGCGATGAGTGGTACTGACGATGAAAGTGTAGATGAAGCCTGTGGTGTTGATGATGGCATGATCATTATGCGCAATATAACGATAAATCATCGTGGTCAGGATTTCCAACTGTGCGTTGATGATGAAACAGCAAATCTCTTACTCAACAACCCTCAGACTGCATCCAAGTACATGGAACAATTAACAGAGACTACAGAGATTGAGGAGCGAACAGAGATCGAGGAACCAACAGACAATAATTGTAAGATATGGCTGTCAAAGGGGGCAGCAACAACAACAGATATTGAAGCGACTGAATACTTTCTCCAACTTCGACAATCATATGGAACTAAATTTAATGATAAAAAGTCCAACAAAACTATTTTGTGGAAAATGATTGCTACAGAAATGAGGAATGTAGGATACAACGTAGGAGATGAGAAAGCTGGGTGGTTGAGATGCCGTCAGAAGTTTTTGAATTTGCAAAAATCATATATTAAACATGTGGAACATATTAACAAGACAGGAGAGGCGGCAGCTGCTGGTAAGCCACGATATTATGAACTCCCTCATGATATTCTGGGGAAAAAAGACAAAATTTATCCTATCAACGTGCAGGACACAGAAACAGAGGATTTGAACAAAGATCACGGTCAAGCTGAAAAAAGAAGAGAGTCTCCAACTCCTAGTACCTCTAGTAGCAACAGTGTATTATCAACAGAAAGCAGTAATACAATCAAAAATAGATTTCAGAAGGTGGAAAAATCTGTTAGACCTAAAAGTGCTAACACGCTTGTACTGGAACAAATTCAACGTTGTCATGAAGAAACAATGAAAAGTCAAGAAGAAAATGCGAAAATTTTTCAACAATTGTTACGAGAACAAAATCTACAAAGGGATCGAATGCTGGATTTATTGGCAGATAGCTTAAAAAGAAAACGAAAACCAAGTTCTGAGTCAGAGTGAATTATTTTTTTTTATGTTTTATGTAAAAAGTTTATGTAATAAATTTAAAGTTCATTTTCTGTTTGTGGTTTTCTAAGTGCCAAGAATCTGCATAACTGCTCTTAGCAAAAATCAGAATCATAATCAACCAAAAATTAGTGTTAAATTTGTTATCTTTATTATATACTATTCTTCATGGTAAGTAGATACATTTTTATACATTTGAGGGGTTCGGGCGTAAAACATGGTAACTGACCTTTTGGTCAAAATTGAGTTAGTGCATGTAATCTATGGTAAGTGCCGTGCTAAAGCAGATTTTGTTCTGACATTTGAAAAATTATTACGAGATGGCGCTTATACGAGTGATGCAAAATGTGGTAAATGCTTCCTCCAGCATGTAATAAGTGGTAAGTGTTCAAAATGGCTACTGCTAGTACTTCTTCTACTGCTGCTGACGAAGACAGTTTTGACGATACATACCAGAACTCTTCACCTCGCGATCCCTACTCGTCCTACGAAGACTCGGACTACATTCCAAGCGACAACCCAGAGGTAAAAAAACATGAAACTTAGTTTTAAGTTATGGGAAGTAAACAATGGTATGTGCTGTAGATACCACACTTTACATGATGCGATGAGTCTCAGCAATTTTCAATCACTAAGATGTACATAATGGTATCTGCCTGTAGATACCATATTTTACATTAATGTTAGGAATATTAGGTATTGATTGACAGTTGGTGCAGACAGATCAAGCGGAGGAACAACCAGAAGCATCAAGCCGGGGAAGAAAAAGGAAGAGGAACAAGAATAAACAGAAGAAGAATCAAGAACTACGAAATAGCGGAAAAACATACAGGTCGTACAGGGGAAAGGGAAGAAAAATGCAGGAAAAAAAACAGGGACCAAACTGCAATTGCAAACAGGAATGTTTTCAAGTTGTCTCATTAGAAGACAGATTGTGTATATTCACAGAATTTTGGAAACTCAGCGAACGGGATGTGCAAAATGCGTATCTTTTTGGTTGTTTAAAAAGCGAGGAAGTCAAACGCAAAACCAAGAAAGATCTTCACTCCAGAAGGAACTTTACTATCGAATATTCTGTGATGGTTTCGGGTCAGAAAAAGAAAGTTTGCAAAAAGGCGTTTTTAAGTATACATGGTCTGCAAGACAACCGTGGAAGGATCGAAAATATCGCGGCGAAAATTTCAGGAGGATCTAAAACACCAACCAGGGACAAAAGGGGTTGTCATAAAAATCACAAAAGAAAATATACTGCAGACCAAGTGTACGCAGTCCAATCTTTCATCGAAAAACTGCCAAAATATGAAAGTCATTATTCGAGAAACGATAATCCAGATCGTATGTTCATGACAATGGAATACACTATAGAGTCATGTTATGAAGCTTATGTCGGTGACTGTTCAGAAAATGATGATAGACCTGTTTCTCTCGACAAATTTCGGAGAGTATTCACTGAAGAATTTAACATCAGATTCAAGTCCCCTAAAACCGATTCGTGTAGTTTTTGCGACTCAACTAATATCTCGATCCAAGAAGCCAAAAAGCAAAACGATACTGCTAAATTAAGAAAACTGACAACCGATCTAGAGTTGCACCAGAAGAAAGCAAAAGCTGGTCAGGATGGCATAACAAGAGCAACAAAAGAAGTCCAGGAAAATAAAGGAGTGTACGCAATAACTTTCGATTTACAGCAGGCTTTGCCTACCCCAAAGCTTTCAACTGGACCAACTTTCTATAAGAAAAAACTCTTCTGTTACAACTTCAGTATTCATTGTCTACATCCCAGGCAAGGATACTTCTACATGTGGGACGAGTCTACAGCAGGTAGAGGCGCGGATGAGATCGGAAGTTGTCTTTTGAAGCATTTTGAAAGTAACAATATCAAAGGTGAAAAACTCATCGCAATCTCCGACAACTGCAGCGGCCAAAATAAAAACTGGTCCCTTATAAGTGTTTGGGTCAGAATAATAGCTTTGGGCTATTTCAAGCATGTAACGCATTTTTTTCCTGTGGTGGGACACACGATGTTACCTTCTGATAGAGACTTCGCCATGGTAGAAAAATATGTGCGAACCCATTGCCAGTTTATCTACGACCCCAAATGTTGGGAAGAAGTATTGAGAAATGCTCAAAAGAAAACTCCATTTAAAGTACACAGAATGACCCAACAAGATTTCAAGCAAGTTAGTAAACTGCGTGGGTATTTCCATCAACCGACTGCAGCAACTTTCAGCATCAGAAACGCAGTGAAACTGGAATTTTCTGTCGAAGACTTATCTACATTACATGCGTCGACCAGCTATAGTGGTGAATTGATGCCGGTTTCCCTGAAGAAGAGGGGACGACCAACAGCTTTGCCTTTTGAAATGCCCTTCACGGAGGACTTGCCAAGTAAATACAATGCGCCTCTTGGGATTGAAAATTCGAAGCTTGAACACGTGCTCTCATGTTTGCAGTGGATTCCACAGGCGTATCATCCTTTTTTTAATGATTTGAAACCAAAAGAGAACTGAGTTTTTGTATTGTTCGTAAATTTGTTAATGTTTACCTTTTTCTCAGAATTTTGTTTTCGTTTTTGTGTTATACTTACTTAATTTTTGTTTTCTCAGTTTTTTCCAAATAAATTTGTTTTCTTTATTTTTAGTTATTTTCCACTAAATACATTTGAAAATTCAATGTTTTTTGTTTCTTTCATGTATATATTTTTTTCATCCTTTTTAACCATGTTAAGTGCAAACAGTATAGTGTAAAACATGGTAAGTACACGTCATCATTTCAAAAAATTATTCATTAAAAAAGAATAAAAAATCTTGAAACAAAACGATATATACAGTCGGATAGTCCATATCTACGTTTGTTGAAATACAAGTATTAATAACACAAAATATTGACACATGACAGTGAAATATTTTTACAAAACTTCAATTCATTTTTTCACAAGGTGTTGTTTTTGTCACTTATCGTGTTTTACGCCCGAACCCCTCATTTAACAAATTGTATGCAATTGCATGTCGTTTTTCCTTTCCCAGTTGTGCTTCTTCGCGGTTATCATTATCATTTACATCAGGTAGTATTCGATTGTCTGTATGTATTTCACCATCCCAATCGTCATTATTCATATAACAAAAATTATGCAACACACAAGCTGTTGTTGCAATTTCAATGCATTTGCTTATGGAATAAGTATTTATATACTTCAGTCGTCGCCATCTCCCTTTTAAAAGACCAAAGCTATTTTCAATAACTATCCTGTCAGCACTCAAGTGATAATTGTGGTTATTTTGTAATCTACCAAGTGGTTGTATGCGTTTGTAGGTAGGGTGTCATAAGCCACGTTCTTATGCGAAAGGCGCTATCACCAACAATATGGTAATTTGGATGTTGAAAATACTTTTCTGGGCCATACATTTCAATATTTTGGACAAAGCGAGATGCACTGAAAACCTAAAAATTGTGAAGTACTTTAGATATGAAAACCACAACAGAAAGCTACACTGACCCTTGAATCATGAGTAGAACCGGGGAAACCAATAAAAACGTATGTGAAAATTTTTTCAGCAGTAGAAATGGCCATTAAATTAATCGAGTGTTTCATATAACGGTCCACGTAACTGTCATGTTGTTCTTGGGGTACAATCTTTATGTCAATATGTGAACCATCCACAGCTCCTAATGTTCCTAAAAATTGTAACATTTTGTTGGTAATTCACTTTATATTTAGTGTACTTTCCTACCTGGGTAATGTGTGAAACCATTGATTATATGATCATATTCTTCAACAGTTTTAGGCCAAAATATGAACTTCTTTTTTAAACGCAAAATCAAATACAACATGTTGTTAACAATCTGCATTACTGTTGAAGCCACCACCTTGAATCGATCACCAATGTATATTAAGGAATCCTGTGTGCCCATGTACCATAGGAATATAAGAACTGATTTTTCTGGTTGAACAGGATAGTTCCCACCACGGAAATTCTTTTTAATAAGGCCGTATCTATCCTGCTCAATCGTTAGTTCCACTAGTTTATCAAACGTCTCTTTACGAAGGCGAAATAAGTTAAAAAACGTTGTTTCATGATATTCAGTCAACCACATTTCATCAGGAACGTCTGGTCGAAAGAAGCTTTCTCGCACTTTTATATAAAATTTCCAATAATCTGTGGAATTTCTGAAGTATAAATAGACTTCCGAGATTTTGAAAAAATCAGCTAACAACATCATTGTTGATATTTGTGACATTTTCACTTACTGTAGATTAGAGGTTATGATTTCAATTATGATTCCTAACCACAGTAAACATAACCAATTTTCGCGGGGGCTTGTAAATATACATGTGATAGTAGTGGTGGTATCCCCACTTCCGTAACCACAACTAAACCTATTGTAAGGTGATGGTTACTCGCGAAAAATCGCTTAATATTTGAAAACTTTAACCAATGACGTCATACATTCAACACCAAAATGAAAAGTTTTTAAAATTCAACGAATACGCATTGAAATATTCGTCACCAAAAAACGGCTTATGTATTCAAATTTTAAACTCTTTAAAACGCTTGCGCTACACGCTGTCGAGCTGACACAAATGTCATCCAAGTTATTACCGACACAATTTTTTATTTACATCAATATAGGGTTTTTTGTTTTTTAACAAACATAATGCAACAGGTGGTGGACAAATAAAAATAGCCTTTATAATGTAAAATTCCGACATTTTGCCCAGCTCCATCTATCCTGAAATTGCTGAACTAAGTAGACCACGTGCCTCTTAGCAGAGACAATCGCCACTATTTATTTCCCAAAAAACATGGACCATATCTTTATTATATCAAATTTCCAGCCAAGATTTTGCGGCAACAACCGGAGAAGTCTTCTACACATTCCTCAAAAGTCGAAAATTAATTTGATTGATAATCCGTCAAAAATACATCACTTTTTAAAGCCCGTATCTTCACTATTTAAGTATGTTTGTCATTGCGGCTTCTTTCTGAGATAGTTTAGGCCTTCTACTTTACGAAGGGACCTGATTGAATGCGAAATTCTAATTGTGAAAGCCGTGATGCATCCTGCAAATTGTTATTTTTTCTATTGTGGCGCCACCTAGTATATGTTACGTCCGCAGTCGCCCCTTTACAGCCCTTAGGTTTTTTTTTCTACAGACTATTGTCTTCTAAATAGCGTGTCTGGGTTTTCTCGTTTAAAATCGAATTTATTATCAACTCCATGTGCGCAATACAAGGACAAGAACGTTGCCATATTACAAGCTACCACTTACCTTATCTGCATCAGGTGAGGCGGGTTACCTGGACGAATTTGCATGAAGTGTTGACAAGACACACAACCCCTTTCACAAAAACAAAATTCGAACATTCTAACCAACAAAGAACGGATCATCGATGAGAACCGGCAAACGAGAGAATGACAGCAGAAGGCACTGCCACAGATCAGATACATATAGATAGGCCACTCTCGATACATCACGTTCAATTCAAAATAACTCAACCTACTGCCACGAAAGCGCTGTGATCGGTGAATGCCGCCAAATGTCAATAATATGCATAATAAATGTAGATTGTTGTTTTGAATAATTTTATTCAGTAAATAATCAATAATTCGTGAATTAAAAAAAAATACTGCTAACATGTTTAATTAAAACAAAAGCATGAAACTCATACAAGCAAATTTTTAATCACTACAATAAAACAAATACAATTAAAAAAATCGTAACTTAAGAATTACATTGTTGAGCCAAATGTTACATTTAAATAAATACAAAATTCCATATTTCTATCTCCATTGCATCTTATCTTTAAAGTTACAAGGTTCTTTGTGCCACTATTACAAGTTAAACGACATCGCGTTAGAAGAAAATTTCACCACAGATGCTCTTGATTTTTCTTTTATTTCTTTGTGTTTAGATATTTAGATTTGGGTCAATAGAAATCGTCTTTGATTGGTTGGAACCAAAAATCAAGGCTAATTAGATTTGTCAGATATGTTTCTCATGTGTTTTACGCTGACATTTTTTGTAATTTCTGTCACAAGTGAGAATCAAAACTATAATGACTGGCTGTTTGGCGCAAAACTGCAAAAACCGGTCAGGAACTAAATGTTGCTTTCATAGATTTCCTGCCGATCATAATTATATTCCAGCGTTTGGATAGAAAATTGCCGTATGGTGGTCTCTGTAGTGCTCATTTTGCAGAGGGTCAGTGCAATTATGCAGAGCTACGATGCTCAGTAGTAAAAAATTAAATATGGTGCAATTCCAACGATTTTTGAAGACACCGACACTGATATTAGTGGTTATTCTGTAAGGATAACTCTTCTAGCTTCTTGCAAATGAGGCGTCAAACTCTGTATTAAAGACTGTGCACAAGATTTGTTCAGTCTAAATAGTTTCAGAAATAGATCGT
The DNA here is from genome assembly GCA_963583935.1 of Diaperis boleti. NCBI lineage: Eukaryota > Metazoa > Arthropoda > Insecta > Coleoptera > Tenebrionidae > Diaperis > Diaperis boleti. The sequence goes on from OY757242.1 coordinate 16,694,874, forward strand.
TTGGGCGACTGAATGGACTACTAAAGTCACGAAGATGCCTTCTAGTTACTCTGACTTCTCTTCTTTAACAATAAACGTATTGAACAATGTGCAAAGAAATATTTATATTCTTTACCTTTGTCGCCTGTTGGCAACCTTATCTACGATAACCAAGTAAAAAAGTACATCTATTACCATGCTGTTTTCCCGCACCAGTCCCCTAACAGCTGATTTAATAATTTTCGCACGTACTTTTTTGGAGCCGTCAAAGTTTACTAGTTAACCTACTCATTTTAACGGTACGGTTAATTTTTTGGCGGTTTTTGAACCATACAGGATGCAATTTTTAAAGTAACGACCGTCAAAGTTTTAACCGTACCCTAAATTTTATCGTATCCTTACAGAATAACCACTATTAAAGCAAATTTAAATAATTTCTCGATTTCTATCATACAGATTTAAAATTTACAGTGCACATGTTAATAGGACTCTTAAGGAGAAAACTTACATCTCAAACATTTGGCAGTAAAGGTGTAACTGATTAATTTGCCAAAACAAACAATACTATTTTGTATGTGTTTATGTACATTCGAGGTAATTAAACAACCAATACATCTGCTTAGACTAGACTATAGAACATCATCCGCAGCTGATTCGCTTGTTCTATAGGTTCTACTCATTTCTTACATTAAATTTATTCATTTTAAACATGACAAGAATTGCATATAATGTCAATATTTGATGTTTGAATAAGCAGAAAAATCAAGTGGATTTGATTTTTGGATCCACATGTCCTAACTCTAATATTATATAGGAACTCTATTTAGAAACTCTCCTCAGCGCCCTCGCTGCTGTAACTACCACAACTTGAAAAAAGTAAGAAAACTGCTAGCTGTGGACTGTGGACATTAATTTGTGGACATGCTGTGCATCACGTGACCACACGTTTGAAGCCATTTTGAAACCACACATCCACAACGGTTTTTTTGTTTTGTGTATTCAGGGAAGCTTGTTACTGTTAGAGTTAGCGTTAGTTCAAATTCAATTTAACTTTCAGTCAAGTTGGTTTTTCTATTTTCTAGCCTGTGGCTGAAATGTGTTTGAGGTTATGGTTACATGTCAAGTTTAACAAAATTTCCTAAATTATCAAAATTTATTTTATTTGTAAAAAAATTAAATTAATATTATATGCAAATTAGAACAAATAATATGAAAAAGTCGTTCTGGAGAACTTAAGAGCACTCGTTCTTTACATTAAACTTACTTTAGGTAATCCTCTTTTATACAAATTGTATTATATTAACTTCTACAAATTTTCACTTCGATAATAATAACGATCTATTCTAAGAATGCACTCATCTTTAAATTCTATTACATAATATTTTTATTACTTAGCATTATTTTTCAGATTTTTCGATTATTAGGAATTACATATGTCTATAAAATTCTTGTTAGATTAAATGTTGGCTAATATAAAAATCGCTATTTCATAGTTACTTTCATGCGGTACACATACACGCGCGTCATTTTTGCTGTCAGTGTCAACTTTCAAACATTCAAACCAAAATTCTAATTTCAATTATGCCGGGTAAAGAAAGGAATTTACTTTAAAAAAGGGTTTGCCCAAAAGACATTATAGACTAGGTCCAGAAGTGTAATAGTATATTACTTCCGAGGTGGAAACAGTTTCATTTCTGTCTAAGCTAATGCTCTAGACAGAAATGAAATGTTTCACCGAGGATTGTATACTATTTTATTCACAATCATCCCGTTTTTGATGAAACATTTTTGGCAAACCAAATCATCTGATTCGATTTTGTTGTCTTTTCTCATGAAAATCAGATACGTTTGCTGTTCACATAGTAGCCTATGAAAACAAAAATTGCGTTAAAACTAATTTGACATTGACACGCACTAAATTAATAAAAGTTCTTCAAGTGACGATGTCGAACAATTCTGATTCAGATTGTGACATGCAGCAATGTACTCCACCTGCATTGAAAGAAGCGACTAGTGAAGCCATCGAAAACTTGTTGCCAGAAAAAAGCAAAGGTCATACCCACTCTTTAATGAGTATGGTATGAATAACTGCGTATTCTATTATGAATTAATTATTTTATCGAAGTTTCTTAGATCTCCATTGTCATAAAAATCACAAAACAAAAATGACGTATTGTGGGTTGACGATAGACTGTTGGCAACCATGATTACTTCCCCCCCCAAGAGATTTCCCGCCCGTGAGAAGGCCCTAAAAGTTGGGAATGATGCATTTTCCAACCTTCAAAAAGTTAGGAATCGACATATTACAATGATGATTGTGAATAAACCATTTTTAAGTCTAATCCACTGAAGATTTTTGACAAGCCCTTGGTGATCAATTTGAAAAGTCGACGATTCAGTGACCATTTTCTTAAAATTAGTTCTATTTATAAGTTTTGGATAATATTACTATCGAAGCCGTTACACCTGGCTGCATCTTTGATAATTTTCAGCTCGTTCTTGTACCTATCTGGATTAAGAGGAAAGGCAAGGAGTCTGAACCAAAAAGTTGGGACTTGCCATCTTGCGTTGTGGACAATGATGGGAGTCTGTTGTGAAATTATTACAATTTAGAAATGTTAACTGTTTATATCCGCAAATCTTTCAAAATAATTTTTGAAATTTACCGCCTCTTTGATATGTCAACCAATAATCAATGACCTTGTGGATTGTTATTTTGCCCAACGACGTTAGAATTAAAATGGTAGAAACATCTTCAGTACGAAGCAGACAGACAAAGTCGTCTTCTACTACTTCTGAAAACAATTCTAATGATGAAATCTTTCTGAAAAGCAAGATGGAAATGTTCAGAGCGACGACTTTAGTACCCCAAGGAAAACTAAACGGCATCGGCGAATCGCCAAGTCCACCATATCTTTACAAAATAGCGTTGTCGGCGCGGATGACAGTAATTTCAAGTCGTGCCAATCGCTCTAAACCTTGCGTTTGAAAAACAGACAAAATATCGCTAGATGTCACCACCTCGTGCATTAGAGTAAACTGTAATAGCGTTACAGAATGAAAAATTAGGAGGGCGTGGAACAAATTAATTCCAAACTCAAAATTAAAAGTCTAATTTATTTTTCCCAAAACCAGATATTAATTAGAATAATAATGCAAATCTTACCTCATCTTTATTAAACATTTTTTGTCGCTAGTTTTATTTATTTATTTTTGCTGTCATTTGATGAACGGCAGTCTAAAAGGAAAATAGCACCCAGAAGGAATATAGAACACTGGTTTTATTAAATTTTATCAAAGAGCCAATAATCTGATTGAAGTTCTTATTTTATTTACGTTATTTTGACAATTTTGAGAGGTTGAGAGTTATTCGAGTTTTATGCCTCCTTATTACAGTTTCCATTAAGTTCCGATCCAAGTCCCTCTAGTGGCGATTTTACCACTATTGGTACGATTTTGTATTACTGTCAATTTCATCGGCACGGATAACGCAAAAAAGAATTATCAAGAATCTACAACAGCCCACAAGAAGAAACAAAAACCGAGTTCATTCTTTAAAGTCGTTGCTAAAACATTTGTTCGAACAAAATCTTATCACAGAGAATGCCAAGATAACTCTATATGTGAGTTTTGTAGTTTATTATGTTTTTGTTAATTAATCATGCTTATGTTTTAGGATTCTAGGCATCAATTCCGGCATCATCTGCTGATATTGTTAAAAGATTCAGAGCTCAGAGCGTTCGCTTTGACCTTACATTTCTATTCCGCAAAGACATACAATTACGTACGCACCAAGTTCAACAAATCACTGCCTCATCCTGATACTGTCAGTAAATGGTTCCGTTCAGTGAATGCAGCACCAGGATTCACACAAGAATCTTTGAATGCACTTAAAATAAAAGTAGCGGAAATGACGATACGTAAACAAATACAATGGACAGGCACTAAATTTGTTGGTTATGTCGATTTTGGGGCCGAAGTTGACAGTGATTCCCTGCCAGAAGCTAGGAAAGTTCTTCTTTCATGTTGGTGGCTCTAAATTCCAACTGGAAAATTCCAGTTGGATATTTTTTTCTGAATGGTCTAACAGAAACAGATAAGGCTGGCAAAAAACAAATTAATATTGCAATGGCAGTGTATCTAGGTGTATCTCTTGACATCTCCAATATCTCAACGTCTTTTGCACATGACTGATACCCCATTATTTTTTCTGTTAGAGTTTTTGGAAAATTGGTGCAGTTGCAGGATGTAAAAGGTCTTCATGCTGCACTTTTAGTAGTAGCGTAGCGGATGCCCGTCTCTATCTTTCTTTGATTTACAACATGAAGACTTTCTTGGGGCCAGCGCTACTGCAAAATTTTAATTAATTTATTTGATATTGAGACGACGGCGCGACGGCCCGGAAGCGGATGATGTCATGATGATCTCACCACGTATGGTAACGTAATTAATCTGGAATAGTCCACATGAGAACGTCTGGGAATAATTATTCACATGGAATGCTCTCTCTAGAAGACTCTGTGGCGGTGGTCTCATGCTATACCACGCTCGTACAAGAGACTCATCTCATTATTCTCGAATAATCCATTGCGTCGGAAACATGATCTCATGATTCCGGGAATAGAAGAAATCGAGAACGAAGCGAGCGGTATAAGAAGGGATCAAACAACGGAGCAAGTCAGTCTATTGGAAGCATCGTGAACAAGTGATCAGCGCGTGATATTGTGAAAGTCTGTACATTGTGAAAAGTTAGTCTTAGTAGTCTTTTTAATAAAAGTTTGTAAATACGGTCTGCGCCAGAATATTTCTTTAAATCCTCGAACCCGCCCGGCTCAGGCTACGTTACATTGATGTCAGAAGTGGGATTTAAAGAAGCGGACGAAAAAAAAATTGAACCAACCGGTACGTGACGCATGTGAAAGCAACCTTCACGAGAAGTAAAACCATGGAGGCTCTACAAGGACAAATGGCCGCTCTTCTAGAACAATTAGAAAAGAGAAGAACAAGAAAAAAGACGACAGGAAGAAAGGAAAGAACAAATGGCACTTCTAGAACAACTAGAGAAGCGACGACAAGAAGAAAAAGAAGAGCAAGAAAGGAGACGACAAGAAGAAAGAAAAGAACAAATGGCACTTCTAGAACAACTAGAGAAGCGACGACAAGAAGAAAAAGAAGAGCAAGAAAAGAGACGACAAGAAGAAAAACAAGAACAAGAAAATCGACGACAAGAGGAACAGAAGAGAATTTTCGATCAGCTAGACATTTTGCAAAACACTTTTAAAAAAGACGTGGAAGAGAAGGTTCAAGTTGTGAAAACGAAAGTTCTGGATATTGAAGAAGTTGTAAAAGAAGAAGTTCTGGAAATGAAAGAGGAATTGGAAAAGAAAGTCAAGGAAATGGAAACAAAGCTGAAAAGGATAACAACGGGGCAGTCGGTCGTGACAGAAACGTCATCAGAAAGGCTAAAACCTCCGACTTTTGATGGTCAGACCTCGTGGTTTATGTACAGGAAGCAATTCGAGGCAGCGGCCGAAATGAACAACTGGGGTGAAGAAGAGAAAGCCACTGCACTGGTGTTATCCTTGCGAGGACAAGCTCTTTAGCTGCTGCAAACCATCCCGGAGAGGGAACAAAAAAACTACGTCGCCGTGGTCAACGCTCTCGAGCTGCGGTATGGAGACCTCCACTTGAACCAAGTGTACCAGTCGCAGCTGAAGTCACGAGTTCAGAAAAATGGCGAAAGCCTGCAGGAGTTTGCGGCGGACGTTGAGAGACTCGTACATCTGGCCTACCCAAGCGCCCCTAGCGAGTTCCACCACCAACTTGGAACAAGCGCGTTTATTGATGGGGTCCGTGACGGTGAGTTGCAGCAAATGTTGAGACTAGGTAGACATCAAAAATGCGCCGATGCCCTCGTGCACGCCCTGGAGTTCGAGGCGGCTAAAAACGCTTGTCGTCCGGCGGCTCAACGTCTGCGAGCAGTAACTATGGAGGAAGCCCCGAAAGACGGAAACGACCTGCTGCGAGAAATAAAGACGTTGCTTGAGGAAATGCGGCACGGAAGCATGACAGGCAGACCCAGATGCTTTAATTGTGGGAGAGTGGGTCATCTGAGGAGGGACTGCCGTTCAAGGAGATCGCCGGAGCAGACCCATAGAAATCCGGAGTCCGGTCCTTCAAGCTCAAGGCAGTCGGAAAACTAAGTCCAGCTAGCGCTTTGGGGCGTGTGCTAGCTGGCCCCACAAAAGCCCCTAGGGTCATCTCCGTCTCGCAGCTACAAAGAAGGAACGACAGTCTGTTGCTGGAGGGTCGAATCAACGGAGCTGGCTGTTCTATGACCGTCGACACCGGAGCGACCGTCTCGATCGGAAGACCAGACATCTTCAAACCGCTGGGAGATTTCCAATTGGCAGAGAGCGACCTGGTGTTAAAAACAGCAACGGGAGAAGCAGCACGAGTATTCGGGGAAGTTGAGGCAAGACTCGAGTTGGGGAGGTTCGAGTTCATTCACAAGATTATTGTAGCTGATATAGTAGACGATTTCATCTTGGGTCTTGACATCAGGAAGAAGTTCGGATTCGTGCTGGACATCAAGAATCGCATGCTGCTAGTTGGCAGCGAAGAAATCTCCCTGCACTCTGCGATACCATCCGCCGACGAAGTGAAAGTGATAGTCTCCGAAACGGTCCGTGTACAGAAGAACTCGGAACAGATCGTTCTGGCAGAGTTGGAAGAAGACCCTGGGGGATACCGGACTGGAATAATAGAACCGAACGTGACCACCAACCCGAACGTGACACAGAAAACACAGATCATGGTAGCAAGAACACTCGTTGAGGCTAATGGACGAATTCCTATCCGTGTAGCGAATTTAGGCGAAAGTCGTGTTACACTACAGAAAGGGCAGACGATTGGACTATACCATCCTGTACTACGGGTCGTCCGTTGCGAAGAACAACCTGTTGGGTGTAACAGAAAAGATTCGCAGCGAACGAGTGTAGAGAAGCTCTTCCTAGAAGACTGGAAACACCTTACGAACCATCAATTAGAGAAGGCCATGGCATTTATCCGCAAGGAGACTGACATCTTTGCTACAGAAGACCGAAGCACCGGCAGAACCAACATGGTGCAGCACAGAATCAACACAGGAGATGTTGCTCCGGTCCGACAACCGCCAAGAAGACTTCCGTTCGCAAAACACCAAGAGGTGGCTCAGATGGTGGACAAAATGAAAGCAGACGGAATAATTGAAGACTCCTCAAGCCCGTGGTCGTCACCAGTTGTTTTGGTAACGAAGAAAGATGGCTCCATTCGCTTTTGCGTTGACTACAGACGGCTGAATGATGTAACTAAGAAGGACAGCTATCCGTTGCCACATATCGGTGACACTCTAAGCATGTTGTCAGGATCGCAGTGGTTTTCAACTCTGGACTTGAAGAGCGGCTACTGGCAAGTTGAGATCCACCCCGATGACAAAGAGAAGACGGCGTTCTCGACTGGAAGCGGTCTCTACCAGTTTAACGTCATGCCATTTGGACTCTGCAACGCCCCAGCCACTTTTGAAAGGTTGATGGAACTGGTTCTGGTAGGGCTGACATGGAAAACCTGGTTGGTGTACCTCGATGACGTCATGGTAGTTGGAAGAACCTTCGAAGAACATTGGAAAAATTTGGAAGAGATCTTCAGCCGCCTGCGGAATGCCAACCTTCAGCTCAATCCCAAGAAATGCCGATTGTTCCAGACATAAGTGAAGTTCTTGGGCCATGTGGTTTCGCCCAGCGGAGTACAAACAGATCCAGACAAGATCGCGGCCGTCCGCGAGTGGCCACGTCCAAGGGACAAGCACCAGCTGAGAAGCTTCTTGGGCCTCTGTACCTACTATCGCAGATTTGTCAAAGGGTTTGCTGACATTGCCAAGCCTCTGCACAGACTCACGGAAGACAAAACTCCATTTATCTGGAATAACGAGAGCGAAGCAGCGTTTAGAACTTTGAAGATCTCGCTGTGCACGGGTCCTATTCTGTCTTACCCGGGAGTAAAGGGGCGGTATGTCCTGGATACAGACGCCAGTAACAACGGTATCGGGGCAGTCATTGCACAGGTACAGGAAGGCTAAGAAAAAGTCATCGAATACTATAGCAAGGTGCTTTCTAAGCCGGAAAGAAACTACTGCGTTACGAGGAAGGAGTTATTGGCGATCGTAAATGCAGTAGGACATTTTCACAAGTACCTGTACGGTCAACACTTCAAAATCCGAACGGATCATGCTGCGTTGAGGTGGCTTGGAGATAGCGAGGTTAGTGCAATTTTGGAAAGCAAAGAGAACGGAAATCAGAGACTACAATGGCAAGACATTTCGGACAAGAGTCCTGCTCTCAAAGCACTATGGGCCCAATGGGATTCACTGAAGGTGGAAAATGGCCTGCTGAAGCGAGCATGGGAGAATGCAGACGGAAAGTCGGTGACGATGCAACTGGTTTTGCCCAAGTGTCGTGTGAAGGAGGTCTTGCAAGAAATCCACGGTGGAGTGTCCGGCGCACATCTGGGCGTGAATAAGACCATGGGTAAAGTCCGTGAACGCTTCTATTGGGTGAACGTTCGAAACGATGTCGAGAGCTGGTGTCGAAAATGTGACACTTGTGCGGCGAGGAACGGTCCACAGACGCGTAGTCGAGGAGCCATGAAGCAGTACAACGTTGGGGCACCATTCGAGAGAATAGCCTTCGACGTAGCAGGACCGTTTCCTACCACTGATTCGGGAAACAAGTACATCATGGTGGTCATCGACTGTTTTAGCAAGTGGCCGGAAGCCTATGCCCTACCCAATCAAGAAGCTGTGACGGTTGCCAGGGCGTTGGTAGAAAATTGGATTTGCCGCTACGGACTTCCACTGGAAATGCACTCGGACCAAGGGCGGAACTTTGAATCTGGAGTGTTCCAGGGCGTCTGCAAACTATTGGGTGTGCGGAAGACAAGGACGACACCCCTGCATCCTCAGTCAGATGGAATGGTCGAGCGTTTCAACAAGACCATGAAGCAGCACTTGTCCAAGGTGGTCGATCAACATCAGCGGGACTGGGATCGGCGTCTACCTTTGTTTTTGCTGGCGTACAGAGCGGCAATTCACGAGACGACCCACTAGACACCGGCGAAGATCCTGTTTGGACGGGAAATGGGTCTACCATGCGATCTGGCTTTCGGATCACCGGGACAAGAGCGGAAGGACGTGGGAAACTACGTAGACGAACTACAGGAAGCCATGTCCAGTTGACATGAATTAACGCGCAGTCACATTCGCGTGGCGAGCGACCGGATGAAGACGCCTTACGATCTGAGGGTGAATTCGGCAGGATTCAGTGATGGAGACTTGGTGTGGTTGTTCAACCCTCGGCGAAAGAAAGGTCGCTGCCCAAAGTTACAACTCAGTTGGGAAGACCCGTACACGGTTGTAAAGAGGATCAACGACGTAGTGTACCGGATTCAACGCAATCCCCGAGCCAAGATGAAGGTGGTTCACCTGGATCGTTTGGCACCCTACTCCGGGACAAATCAACAGGATTGAAGTAGATTGTTCGGGACGAACAATCTTTAAAAGGGGGGCAGTGAGACGACGGCGCGACGGCCCGGAAGCGAATGATGTCATGATGATCTCACCACGTATGGTAACGTAATAAATCTGGAATAGTCCACATGAGAACGTCTGGGAATAATTATTCACATGGGATGCTCTCATAAGTCTAGAAGACTCTGTGGCGGTGATCTCGACGACTAAAAAGTGAGATACGAAAAGAATATCACAACTTCATTAAAAACGCCGAAGATTCTATTAAAAGTGATCCTAAAAAGTTTTGGTCCTTTGTTAATAATAAGAAAAATCGAAGCAGTATACCAGGCAGCCTGATCTGCAATCAAGAAGTAGTAACATCTCCTCAAGAAATTGTTAATGCTTTTGCAGAACAATTCGCGAGTGTATTCAATTGTGATAGTCTTAACCATACCTGTGATAACAATTGTGATAAAACTAAAGGTGTCTGTGTCTTCTGCAATAAATACTGTTGTTCGTCTCTCCCCCACTTAGAAGAATGTATTAATCCACTTGTGTTACATAGGTTTAAGATCAACAATGATGATATCTTAAAGGCTGTGAAAAAAATAAAATCTAATTGTGTGTCTGGACCCGATAATTTACCAGCATTTCTAGTTGTTGACAGCATTAACTGCTTGGCATCACCATTATGTCATATTTTTAATTTAATTTTAAATAACTTACTGTATGTATCCAAAAGCTTGGAAAACGTCCCGCATATGCCCTGTCTTCAAATCTGGCGATAAAATAGATATTAAAAATTATAGACCGATTGCTTTACTATCAAACTTTGCAAAACTTTTTGAATGCATATTGTCAAGCGTACTCTATTCTCATGTTGTTAACTACATCGTACCAGAACAACATGGATTTGTGAAAGGAAGATCAACCACCACCAACTTATGTGAATTTTCTCAATTTGTTTCGCAAGCAATGGATGATCGATTCCAAGTGGATGTTGTATACACTGATTTAACAAAAGCGTTTGATAAAGTGAATCATTGTATCCTGCTATCCAAGTTAAAAAATTATGGTCTATGTAATTATTTAGTTTTATTGTTCAAATCTCTGATGAGTGATAGAAAGCAATATGTCGAATATGGTGGATACAGATCGCCTACATTTCAGGTGAGGACCGGAGTAATACAAGGATCAAATTTAGGTCCGCTTCTCTTTATTATATTTTTTAATGATGTAGTAAAATATATGAATTGTAAATGTTACATCTATGCAGATGACCTTAAAATTGTCAGTATTATTAAGTCTCTGGAGGACAGTATTCAGTTGCAGCATCACATCGATAGTTTTGTGTCTTACTGTGTAAGTAATGAATTGGAAGTAAATGTGTCTAAGTGTAAAATATTGTCGTTCTCAAGGAAGTCTAATGTTAGAAATTTTTATTACAATGTAAATGGAGCTGTCTTAGAGCGGTGTGATGCTTATTCAGATCTTGGTGTTATTATGGATAGTGCACTCTCGTTTATTCCTCATATAGAACACATTACCAAGAGCGCAATGAAAACATTAGGTTTTATTATAAGAAATACAGCTGATTTTACCAATGTCTCTTGTATAAGGTTACTATTCTACAGTTTAGTGAGAAGTAAACTTGAATACTGCAGTGTTGTTTGGTCACCATATCAACAAACTTATGTTTCACTTCTGGAAAATGTACTGCGGAAATTTTGTAAATATCTGTACTTTAAGATGTTTCGAAGTTACCCCATAAGCCATATAGATCAGTTTGTACTCCTTAATATAGTCAATGAAGATCCGCTAAGAGCTAGAAGGAATGTGGCATGTTTAGTTTTCTTGCAGAAATTACTTACCGCTCGAATATCATCGATTGAGTTGTTTAACAAAATAAGGATTTGCATTCCTAGAGTTAATAGCCGGTCTCCAATTACATTTTATTATGAGATACCTAACACCTATCACCATTTTAATAGTTCGTTAATAAATTGTTTTAAATTATACAATTGCGTACAGTCTGATAGTGTTGATATTTATCATCACAGATTTGATAGTAGCAGTTACAAAAAACACCTTATATCTATATACAGTTAGTTCCTAGTTTCTCTATTTGATGTGTATTATGCAGTAATTAGGTTAGTTTTTAAGTATATTGCCTTGTATATTTTGTTTTCGTTTCGTGTTTCCAGTATGGACAGTTTTGTCTGTTGGGATAATAAACCTTATTATTATTATTATTATTATTATCTCATGCTATACCACGCTCGTACAAGAGACTCATCTCATTATTCTCGAATAATCCATTGCGTCGGAAACATGATCTCATGATTCCGGGAATAGAAGAAATCGAGAACGAAGCGAGCGGTATAAGAAGGGATCAAACAACGGAGCAAGTCAGTCTATTGGAAGCATCGTGAACAAGTGATCAGCGCGTGATATTGTGAAAGTCTGTACATTGTGAAAAGTTAGTCTTAGTAGTCTTTTTAATAAAAGTTTGTAAATACGGTGTGCGCCAGAATATTTCTTTAAATCCTCGAACCCGCCCGGCTCAGGCTACGTTTCGTAAACATTTAGGTCCTAACAATTTCATTGAAATTTCAAATTATTTAGAATTCTACTAGAAATATATTTTAGGTCTTATGTTAAATAATGTGCCTGTGATTGAAACAAATCGGAAAACTGGATTTCTTGGTTTTATTGTATGTATTGAAAGTATGTTTGTTAGTGATATACAAGAAATATATATCAGGAGACAATCCTATATTAAAATATCTTTTAACATATAAATTATCACAAGATCACTTGGAGATATTTTTTAGTGCGGTGCGAAGTGCTTAAACAATAACCCTAACCGGCCCGTCATGGCTTCGCTCATGAAGTATTCGTTTTCACATTGGAATTACTCTTTCCCGTTCACGTTCCCGTTCCTATAAGTATATAAAATCACGCACGAATTCGAATGCAACATTATGTCAAAATTTAAAAGCAATTGGTGAAGAACTTTGATGATGAGGTCATTTGGAAGTAAGAGTTATATTTCCTGATGTTCGCTAGGAAATGCTTCGATTCAGAGGTAGATCCAGCAAGTAGAGAGTTTTCAATGGCTCTAGTGGTGCTTCAAGTTGAGGCAATTTGATTTTTCCCCAAACGTATAACAGATCCCTTTCGTTTCATTATTGAACTTTAGAGCCTGGCAGTGGGTACAGACATGACACATCTGGCCAATGACAACATGGCGACTTGAACTATAATCAACAGCTGGATTGTACCGGAATGCAAAACGATTGTATTGCAGATTCAGATTTGCTGTTGTTTGGGTACGTGTTTCAGCTATCCTTACCCTCCAGCGTTCATTCCGTTGAAAACGAATCAAATCTGTTGGTGCAGAACGCGACTGCCGTGCTCGCAATCTTGCATCTTCAAGCATGGCTGCTCGTCTTTCTGTTGGTTCCGCGTTCCGCATTTGGATGGTGCTTAGTCTGTTCCTCTCTCGTACGGATGCCTGCTCGTCCTCAGTCATATTCGAAAGTCGCCTTCTCGATTCTTCTGTGTGGCGAGTGCAACAACTCAAATTCATTATTCTGAAAGACATTATTTTATTTAATTCACATGTAATGATTAGATTAGATTTTTAGAGATTAGATTAGGTGTTGAGGGGTGTGAGGGAATTTGCTCCCCTCACCGACACTTAGACCACACCGCGGGCCCATTGTGTCACCCCCTCGCGTCCCTCATTCCTGTCTCTCATCCAGCCATCCGACGTTGTCGAAAAAAGCTAGGATGGTTCCAGGCGAGGTACACCTCAAGTTGGCCCAGCTGGGCCATGTCTCCCCCAGTATGGACTTTCTGGTCGAGGCGAGAGCCGGACATTCCCGTAGGATATGTTCGAGAGTCTCGTCCTCCTCTAAACACCCCCTGCACGTTGGGTCGTTGACCACCCCCATCACGTGGAGGTGTTTATTTAGCCTGCAGTGACCGGTCCAGATGCCCACCAAAAGGCGGAGTCTGTCCCTCGACAAACGCAGACAAGACTTGGCTCTTTTAAAGCAAGGATTTTCGATAAAAATCTTGCTTTGTCTGCAGCCTGTTGTCGTTTCCCATCTAGCACAATGTCTAGAATGGGTGTCAGTTTTGATCAGGTTTGAGAGGTAGCGATTGGCCGGTCGGATGAGCGGTTCGGTTCCGTCCGGTGTTCCCGTTGCACCCTGTCGAGCCAGCTCGTCGGCCCTCTCATTCCCCTCATTACCGTTATGTCCTCGAACCCATCTTAGCTCAACGACATTGTTTAGTGCTATTCTCGACAGTGCCAGATGGCAGTCATGTACCACTTGAGAGGTAATCCTGCCACTGGCCAGAGCCCGCAGAGCTGCTCGACTGTCGCTGAAGAAGCACATCGTTTTTTCACTGACATTGCGCCCAGTGATTTCTGTGGCACCCCTAAGAATGGCCGCGATTTCCGTCTGGAAAATACTGGCACATTCCCCTAGGGTTGCGCTGAGATTGCAGTTCATTTCGGGGATGTGAACTCCCGCTCCAGAGCCTGCTTTCGTTTTTGATCCATCCGTGAAGATTGAAATCTCAAACTTCGGATGTTCTTCTGTATCCATATGCACTGCATAGGATTTTTCGAAAGCATATTGAGGACAGATACGGTCCGATCCCGCACCCAAGAGAGGTATTCTGTGGAGTCCCTCGCTCAAGATGCGGGCGTGCCCGCGTTCTGATTTCCCAGCTTTCCAAAGGTTACCTTCCCGCAGCCTACGAGCGGAGGCAAGTGCCATGCCCTCCACGAAGAGATCGATGGGAGGCAGACACAGGATAGCCTCCAGAGCTGCGGTCGGGGTGGTTCTCATGGCGCCCGTCACAGCGACACATGCCATCCGTTGGATGCGTCCGAGACGTGTCATCGTTGTTTTTTGTCTGACTCTTTGCCACCAGACAATTGCTCCGTAGCTCAGCATCGGTCTGATGACGGCCGTGTAGAGCCAGATGGTAATCCTGGGTGTTAAGCCCCAGGACCTTCCCACCGCTCTCCTACACTGCCACAGGGCGACGCTGGCTTTGTCTATTTTGCTCTCCAGGTGCTTTTTCCAAGACAGCTTATGATCCAACATAACGCCCAGGTACTTCACAACCTGCGAGAGTTTCAGCTTGATGCCGTTAAGGGAGGGCAGCCTTAGCTGTCCCATCTTCCTTCTGTTCGTGAAGAGGATTAGCTCTGTCTTTTGTGGATTCACAGCCAGAGCCTCCTTCTTACACCATTTTTGTACCAGGCAGAGTGCTGCCTGCATAAGGTCGCATAGTACATTTTCGTACTTACCAGTAAGCAGTATGACCAGGTCATCTGCGTATCCGATAGTGTAGAATCCCGCCTCGTTGAGTGTGCATAGAAGGTCGTCCACTACTATGTCCCATAGCAATGGGGAGAGAACTCCCCCCTGAGGACAGCCCTTCTTAACCACTCCTCGAGTAGTTGCGTCGGCTACACTAATCTGTACGGTTCTGCAGTCCAGCACCCGCTGAATCCAGTCACGTACTGTTCCTGAGACATCGCGGTTCTGAAGTGCTCGCCCGACACTATCGAAGGTGGTCTTGTCAAAAGCCCCCTCGATGTCGATGAATACTCCTAAGGAGTATAGTTTATGCTCCAGGGCTCCCTCAATCCGCCCCACCACCTCGTGTAGAGCGGACTCGGTCGATTTCCCTGGAACATATGCATGTTGGTTGGGGTGTAATGGTTTGGCCCTTAGCACCCCATCCCTTATTTGGTAGTCGCATAGTCTCTCCAAGGTTTTTAACAAAAACGATGTGAGACTTATGGGACGGAAAGATTTCGCGAGAGAATAATCTCCTCGCCCTGGTTTGGGGATAAAGACAACTCTCACCTCCCTCCACATTTCCGGTACGTATGCGAGTGCAATACATGCCCGAAAAATTATCACGAGGTTGTCCAGAATCTCCGAAAGTCCCCACTGTAGCAGGGCCGGGAAGATTCCGTCCACGCCCGGTGACTTGAAGGGTTTGAAAGCTCTTATAGCCCATTCTACGCTAGTATGGTTCACAATCCGCGCAGCCTCAGCCCAGTCCTCCAGGGAGGGGGCTTTCGGACAGCTTTGGATCGGATTCACATCCGTTGTGTCCACACAGCCCGGAAAATGTGTAGCCATCAGTACCTTGGCTGTTTCATCGGCAGAGTCCGTGTATGTGCCGTCCTCTTTCTTCAAGCTACCTACTTGCTGTCCCGGATCCTTTGACAGGATTTTCATCAGCCGGGCAGCGGTGGTGGTACATTCGAGGTCCCCACAGAATTTTCTCCATGATGACCTCTGCTTAGAACGAACGTCTTTTTTGTATTGCCGCTGGTATTCTTTAAATTCGTCCCAGTCGGCTGCATTTTTGGTCCTTTTGGCCTTATTGAATAGCTTGCGCAGATAGGCTCTTCCCCTTTCCAGTTCCTTACACCACCATGTGGTGTTGTGGCCCTGGCGGGTGCCCGATCTCAGCGGACAAGCTTGCTCATAAGACGTCATCAGAGACCTAGTGAGGTCAGTGACTGCCCTCTCCAGTTCTTCGTTCGTCTTAAGATCATTAGAGATATCGAGCCGACCCCTGACATTTGACAGGTTTTCTAGAAATAGATCCCTGTCAGTTTGTTTTGGGTTCCTGTACGGCTGCGGTAACATCTCTTTTGCTTCTAACGAAAACGTTATCCATCTGTGGTCTGACATGGTCACGTGCGATGATACTTGCCAGTCCCTTATATGTTTGGAAATCTCTTGCGTCGCGAGAGTGATGTCTATCACAGTCTGACACCTCGAGGTGACAAATGTAGGTTCGCTCCCTCGATTGAGTATTTCTAACTTTGTGCTCGTAAGATATTCGAGCAGTGCTGTTCCTCTGCTGTTGCAATCACCGCTCCCCCATACGATGTGGTGTGCGTTGGCGTCGCATCCAGCAATGAGTTGTTTTCCTTCCCTTTCGCAATGTCGAACCAGGTCCGCCAGCTCCTTCGAAGGGGGTGGCTCCCTGGAGTCGCCGGGGAGGTATACTGAGGCAAAGACTACCTTTATTACATTCCCTCCAAAGTCCAGGTTGACCTGCACGGCCGTGATGTCCCGGTTGCAGTAGCCCGTCAGTTGGAAGGCGTCTTGTTGACCTGAAACATAAACACAAGTTCTGGGTCTTTCTTTGAGGGACCCCACGTAGATGGTCCCTGTGGGTTTGTCGCCCATGCCACAGACCCGGTTGCCTACGCACCACGGTTCTTGTAGCAGGGCTATTGTTATCTGCTTTGCTGTCAGGTGACGACTTAGGTTGACAGCCGCCTCCCGACAGCGGTGCAGGTTTGCTTGGATTAGTGTGGATCCTTTGGCCATTAGACCGGATCCACACTATCTGTAGGATCGTGGAGTTCACTTGACGTGTCCTCGACGTCCGTATTTTGGGTAGGGGTTATGATCCCCTCCCTAGGTTCTAGGATCCTAGAGGATTCATCGGCAGGGCTTACCTCCATCGTCGTCGGTGCTGGTTCCACCGGCGGCGTTGGAGCCTGTTGCGTCTGCTGGGCCTCCTCTTGGGTCCTAACAATCTTTAGCGTGAGTCGTCCTAACATGTAGTCGACTCTATCGCT
The DNA here is from genome assembly GCA_963583935.1 of Diaperis boleti. Lineage (NCBI taxonomy): Eukaryota > Metazoa > Arthropoda > Insecta > Coleoptera > Tenebrionidae > Diaperis > Diaperis boleti. Next base: position 16,712,042 of record OY757242.1, read on the forward strand.
CTTAGTTGCCAGGATGTTTCTTTCTCCAGACATAAGTCCGAAAACTAGAAGTTTACCCAATGGTTCTTCCCGTTCGGCCTCATGGAAGAGGATCCATCCTGGTACATTTGCCCATTTATTTTGGATGTCCAGTCGTTTAAGGACGTCCTCAGTGGACACCGGTTGACCCGGAATCCACAGAGTCGCCTTGCACAGCCTGGGCAGCTCCTCAACGGGTATAATTGTAAGCTGAGCTCCCTCCCAAAGATCTCGGAGGTTCGCTACAGCTTGCTGTAGCCAATTACGGGTATGCATGTCTCTGCAGGTTATCCTAAGGACACCGCCTGCAAAGATGCACCCGTCAAAGGCGGGGATCGGGTCTTCTGGTCCTAACCCATAAAGGGTCTCGACGAAAAGTCCCTCGATTTTTTCCCGCACAATTCGTGCCTTACTCTCTTCGAGCTGGTACCGAGGATCTTTCCGGTCGATGACCGCCATGCGAAGGTGGCTGGTGGTCATCTCCCGGTAGCTAGCGTCGCCCGTGGTCCTTGCGGGTCCGGGTCTCGGCTGTTGCTGTTGGCTCCCAGGTGCTTGTCGCCGCCCCTGCGTGGCCTGTCTTCGTTGCGGCTGCCGCTGGAGTTGTTGCCGCTGTTGTGCAAGCGGCTGCCGCTGTTGTTGTGGACGCTGGCCTTCGACCCTCCTAGCCCGCTTTCCGCGATTTTTCGCCGGGCTGGAGCCGTCGGAGCGCAATCGCTTGCCAGTCGCCACTGCTCCTTGCGACGTAGTCGCCACACCGGACGTCGACGGTCCTGCTCCACCCGAAGGTGTCGTCTGTCCCGTGAGACGTCCGGCTGCTCCTACGTCAGCTCTTACGTTTGCTGCAGGGAGGGCGCCTTCACGCCGCTGCCTCTGCAGCTTTCTTCTTTGAGCTCCGGAGAGCTTTTTTCTGGGATCTTGCGATCCCTGGTCTTCTTGGGGATGAGGTTCCATACTGCGAGTTTATATCTTCATCTCCCAAGCTCCCCACCCGCCACGGAGCCCCATATGGGGACGTCGAAATTCGAACGCCAGGGCTACTTGAGAGATATAGCCCCCAGGAGGTTGTTGCACACAGCCTATGCGGTCTGCCGAAGCCGCCCACGCAGTTGCATGCCCCAATGCTCCCCAAGGGCTCACCCTGCCGGCCCTCTGACGGGACGACACAGCCGATTGATCGAGGTGGGTTAGTCTCGACCGCCCGTCTAGGGTGAAATCCGGGCCAAAGTGGCGTGTTGCCCTCCCAAGGCCGTAGCCAAGATCAGGCTCAACCACCAGGATCCCTTCATCCACCCGCACGGGTCGCCACGCACGGCACAAACACGTGGGTGACTGTTTATGCACCTGCAACACCAGTCACCATGTTGCAAGGGGAAGTTTTTATAGTGGTACTTCATCCACGCGGCACAGTCACTTAAGACCAACCCCCGTGCCCCCTGTCGGCAGACAGGCGGTTTACGGTATGCGTCACGAGCTGGTCCACGGCGAGGGGCTTTCGTTCAGCACAGCGGGGGGTTTAGACCCCGGTCTTCCCTACTAACCCCCCACTAGGCAGAGTCAGAGACTCTCCCCATTCTCCTATCCGCCACCTGGAGACGCGCCTGGTAGGTAGCTCAACCCCCAGGTTCACATGTAATGAATGTTTTCAAGCGGTTGTCATTAGTAGTATTGGCATTTAACCACGTATATTGTAGCATATATAGCAGGTTTTGTGGTCAAATTTTTGAAGAAGTGCTTGAGCTGTGCACTTTGTACATTAATTTTAGAGCAGGAAACAGATGAATGTGTTTGATGATTTTAGTGATAGACCTTTAAAATGCACAGGAGAACTTTGACTTTAACTAACGCTTAATTTTTCGTTTTCATCTAATTTTATTCCACTATGAGTTCTCCTGTTTTTAAAGTTGAGTGTGCTCTATGTTTAAATTGCATAGTCGAAATTTTACGTTACCAGAAGGGTCGGTGAATTTAAAATTAACAATCGTGTGTGTGGTGCCGCCTGAGGTATTTCCAGGTAACCTTTTTATTCTATCTATTTTTTGTCATACTCAACATAAATGAGATGGCCCTGAAATTGACCGGCGTAGTCACCCCTTTGTTGTTAGCTCTTGTTTAAATAATATCCACTACTGCTATTCAAACTTGGCTAAGTCATTGAATAATTACATGTCTTTCGGTATAAGGCCGACAGCAGCTTGCGGTCATTTAAAAGCGATTTTGTCTCTGTTGACTTGAATTAACCAACAATGAGTAAGAATTGAAGACTAAAGGGCAAAAAGCGGCAAAGCCCCACGCCGAATGTTGGGGTTCTAAAAAGTGATTTTTTACACAATCGTATCGATCAAGTATCGACTCAAAATTTTGGATTCAGAGGCTCCTACGAACTTCATGTATTTGTAAGACATATTAAATATAAATTTTAGCTTTGTGCACTTCTTCTCCATATAAACTTCAACTATGTCAAATCTCACAGTCCTCCGTGTCCGCAATATGCTTAAAAAGGGGTACAAAGTTTTCTCTTCACGTATTAATATATAGATAGATAGTATAGATTCTCGATACCTTTTTCCAAACTTTGACTAAACTTGGGACTATGGCGTCGTCCCCCTCAATTGAATTTGACCAATTGAACTATAGCATCTCATAGACTATGTAACATGAAGCCCTAAAACGTGTTCTGTTGTTTCATAAAGTTATTTTGTAAGATAACAAAGCGTATCAAAAATCGCAATTTCGGCTAGCAGTTTCAAACGCTGTAGATTTACCGCCTCTTGTGACGTCATTTCGGGGGATCATTCTCACTGGTTCATGCGCTTCTCATTAATCGGCACGTCTAGTAACTTGATTTTTGTCTGGTGAATTTTGTCCCGTGTTGACGTCACAAAAAGGCGCGCGTTTCAAATAAGATCAATGTTTCGGATTTTTTTTACCTAGTAAATGCGTAATCGTATAAACAAAAAAATAGGGGTATAATATGTTTTGGTCTAGTTTCTAGAAAAGCTGTTTTTGAAAATTGTGGGACGACCCCATTATACGCTGCAAAGGATGTTTGAAAATAAATATGTGGGGGCCACGGGTTTTACCCACACGAGGCGGCAAACCCAGAGAGCCCTACCTGCTCCATATACCAATGGACGGAATTCCCGGGCCTAAAAAGGGACCTGGTTATATAGGGGGAGGAAGCGTTGTCATCATTGTAACAACATTTTTGTAATATTAAATAAAGTTGTTCTGTTATCTGTTATCAGTGTCGTATTTAATTAGGTACGCATCGCGGACGCTACAAATATTTATAATACATTTGCATAATTAAATTTTATTTTAAGTCTGAAAATCTTTGAATTTGTACAAAGATTCTTGCAAATTTTCCACCAAATTGTTATACAGCGCCACGGCATAATATGGTGAACAACAGGCTCAACTAAAATAAGCAAGATGTCGGAGCTGTAAAGTACTGTTTTATTTCGGTTATTCTGTCAAAATCAAAGCTTATTTCATCTTTATAATTCAGTACTCACTTTATAAAATCATATCTTGCATAATAGTATATTATATACCAAGGTAGAGAAGTTGTTTTTCTCAGCTAAGCAATATTAATTCCCGAGATGCGAAGCATCAAAGGAATTAAGTTGCAAAGCTGAGAAACTGCTTCGGTACCGTGGTTTATATATAATTTTTTTACTATTAGCAGCTTAAATCCTATAAACCATATTTTTCTGTCCATTCTTGTATTTATCTTTGTCCGCGCCGATGAAATTGACAGTAATACAAAGTCGTACTAAAAGAGGTAATATCGCCACCAGAGGGACTTGGATCGCGACTTAATGTTCATCAGATGACAGCAAAAATAAATAGCGACAAAAAATGTTTAATAAAGATGAGGTAAGATTAGCATTATTATTCTAAATAATATCTGGTTTTGAAAAAAAATTACACTTTTAATTTTGAGATTGGAATTAACTTGTTCCACGCCCTCTTAATTTTTCATTCTGTAACACTATTACAGTTTACTTTAATGCGCGAGGTGGTGACATCTAGCGATATTTTATCTGTTTTCCAAACACTAGGTTTTGACCGATTGGCACGACTTGAAATAACTGTCATCAGCGATTTATAATAGAGCGAGAGCCCGCTGCAAAAAACCTGGCCGATCGGGTTACAGGGTGGAATGTCTTTTAAATGTTAGTACTCACATCAACCTTAAGAAAAACCATGGTGTGCCTGGGCAGAGTCTGTCCACAAGTTTGAGGGGGCCAAGAACTCAAAGATTGTGACAGTTCAACAACTGACAAGGGAAAAGCTTTGAATATGTAAGTGCAGCTTATATACCAATGTGATGTTTCGACTACACTCGTTGGCGTAGTAGCCTACCTGATAACGTTCTTGCCTTTTGCCCGCATACTCAGGATTCGATTCCCGCTCATGTATGTATTTTTTTTTATTAAAAAATATTTTTTTTACTTTAATTAATCTAATACTTAAAAACTATAAAAAAAAGTATTAAATTAAACAATTAAGTATTATTAAGTATTAAGTATGTTGGTAGTTTTATTTGTTGCGCCCGCTGATGTCTTCTCATCGCTCGAAAATAGCTTCCAAATCAAACGTTGCGTTACTGTATATTTTATAGTTTGTCCATATATGTTTCGAATCAACAGATACCAAATAGCATCCATTTTTATAGTTCTTGTTGCAATACTGCTTTCGAGATTTTATAATTTTATACGGTCCCCGTCGTGAATACCTGCTTTCTGGGGTCATTTGTCAAACGGGGGTCGTTTTAGAACTCTGTTACTGTTAACTTCTGAGTCAAGCTTAGGTTGGAGTTTGCGGCGTGGATTCGGGCTACTAATAAATTGCTTGCTTCACAAACATTTAAAATACTAAATAACCAAAAGAATAGTCCCCGAAGGAAGTGCCGTTAACTTGGACTTGGTTTGGACAAGCCTTAAAGAGAGACAGGAAACTAAGTATGTCTAGGACAATTCAGTAACAAACTCATTTCTCCTGGTCTGTTGGATATACAAGCTTTTCCCCCATGATAGTCAACTCTCTACCATCTTGCCTCACTACAGACAGTTATCTTGTTCACTTCGCTTTAGTCTTCACATCTGATCTACGGTTTTCGATCACTCCGACCCAGATGTACTCAAGTTAGGTAAGGTGCCTGTTGTAAATTCATGTAAACTGCAAAAGCTCACGGTGGAATAAAATTAGCTGACTTAACCTCACTCATCATGTACATCAGAATTGTTAAATTGTATTATTGTTTACTATTTTCTGGAGAACTAAATTGTTAATTTGTTGAAATCATTGTAACTTGTCAGTTGTAATTTATTACTCGCATCATTATTGTTAAAATCACCAAATTTGCATTGTCACCAACTTAATACGAAGTCACTAGAAATTGTTAACCACAGTACGAGATCACAGAACTCAAAAGCAGAAAACGACTAAAACTTAATAAACATTTAAAACAATAAATTTTGTGTTATCAATAAACGGGTCTCGTGAAAGAGAGAAAGAGGGATGTATTCCATTATACAATGCAACAAAGTGCAAAAAAAGATAAGGTGCGCGCTACGCCTGTGGACTCTTGTTACCAACTATACATTGATCAAAGAAAATATCCTCAATTGAGAAAATAACGTACGCAACATACAGCGTGATCAAGAAGGGCTGTTTGAGTTGGTAATACTGAATTTCATTTTTAAATGGTAGAATTGTAACAACTTCCGGTTGTGGACGTCTTGACACTAAAAGCCGTCATTCACAACTTACTGACATTTCAAATTTGAAATTAAAACGTTGTGAAATTAGACTGAATGGGCAGCAGTTTGTGGGGCCATTTTGAGCATTACCTTTAGTGTGATTATCGTTCTGTATTTTAAGTTTATTTTCTGCTTCGTTTAATTTCTTTAAATTAGTCGAACGATAAATACTGTAACCTCATTTTCGGGAAATGAAAAGATGACAAAAGGATTGACAGTTCTGTCAATTCTCTCTACTGCGATTTGGCAAATTTTCACCTTTTACGGTCCACTGCTGATTAGCTCTCGCCATGTATCCAAAGAATCGAGAGTTTGTTTCGTTTGGGTAAGTTTGAATGTCCGGCCATTGCTTGTCTGGCCAAAAAAGTAACACAACGTAGGGTTCTGCTTTTTCTTTCATTGTCTGACGATCATTGGCCAACCTTTTAAAATTCGCGGTTTGTTTCAAATTTTCAAATGTGACGTTTGGTGACGTCATTGACATTTCATTTCATGTTCAAATTCGAAAAGGGGCGGTAATGTAACAGGGGGGTTATCACAAGCTGCACTTACATATTCAAAGCTTTTCCCTTGTCAGTTGTCGAACTGTCACAATCTTTGAGTTCTTGGCCTCCTTATACTTGTGGACAGACTCTGCCCAGGCACACCATGGTTTTTCGTAAGGTTGATGTGAGTACTAACATTTAAAAAACATTCCACCCTGTAACCCGATCGGCCAGGTTTTTTGCAGCGGGCTCTTGGACTATAATTACATAAACAATTTCACGAATATTCTGGCAAATTCTAAGAAAGATTTTTTTTCATGAAGTCCTACTTTAGGTACTACCACATTTATTAAATTTGCATTTTAAACTAGTCAATAATGAAATTATTAATAACTATTATCTCTTCATTATTAACCACTAGTCAATAATGAAATGATTATTAACTGCTAGGAAAGAAAAACAATTTCACACAACCTCGACAAACTATATAATGGTACATTTTACAGCTAGTAGTAAAAAAAATTACATATCGCCGAAGCTGATGTGCATCTGCCTGGCGTTGAATATAACTTTTTTATGTTCGAAGATTTTTTGTTGAAATTTTGTGTTCGTGTTGACAAAATATACCTAGATAGGTCATTGCAGCTATAGAGCAATTTTTGTAAATTACAAAAAAAATGCGGGAACACATAAATCTCGTACAAAATAAATTATAATATAATATTAATTTAATTAATACTATAATATTAATGTTTTTAATTATTACAAAATTCATCTCAATACAATTTGATAGTTGATTTTTGATTTTCATTTTTTTTGTCAATTTTTGGACCACTTTTGGAAAAATTTGTCGTGATGTCAAAACCAGGTTGTACGAGATTTATGTGGCCAAAGCTGTACATGTCGCTAGAGAACCCTCTTAAAGAGAAATTTACCAAGAAGGTCGTGTTAATTTTTTTTCACCACTTGAACAGAGAACTGCAAAGTTGCATACTTCACACCGTTGCTATGAGTCTCTTTCATTTACGTAGTTCTGTGTAGTTATAATTTTGTAGTTGTATTTTTAATTTTCTGAAACACGATTTGCGATAAACTGTTATAAAATAATAAGAAATAATGCTGACTGTTGTGTTTTCAAGATGCTTTTTACATTTTTATTTAAAAATCCAATTTTTCCACCTATAGTTTACATTGTGTCCGCGCTTTGCTAGGCGCTGTAGTCCCGTGCTGTCATTCTTCTAAATCTTGTTTGTTTGTGCTTTTAGGTTAGCGGGTGTCGTTGGTAAGTAAGGGTAGTTGCAAGTAGTTGGTAACCTCAATTTCGGATGTTATCGTGAAAGTGGATGTGTGTGCATAAACACTTCAACACTTCATGGGAAATTCTTCCACCCTTCTTGATCTAAATAAGGTAAGTTATGTTACCATTATTGTTGTTTTGTAACTTTCCAAAGCCCTCTGTATTCGACAGATGAAAAATCGTTCGGAATTCCAACACGTGGTAGTGCGATAGACCTACATGTACAGATGTTGAATAATGTAATAAGTTTGATTGAGATATTTAGAGTAACCTTTAATATATCTTACTACGCAGTTTGTGTTAAATTAAACTAAACTAGAATAGAAAAGCCACTACTATTGCAGACAAATAATTTGAAAAGTTAACGTAAAAACCCTGATTATCACCCCCCACCCCTTATTGTCATTCTCACTGGCGTTTATAAATAAATTTGTAATTTTGGCACTTTGAATTTATGTTGTCGACAATGCCAGTAGTAACAGTAACATTGTAACACTGGACACTGGCTGGATCTGTACCAAATTTACCCTTTAATGTTTAATGGCAATATAATTTGAAATCGTTTTAATTTTCTTGTTTGCAATAGTACATAAGCATACTTGATTCCATGTAGGTGCTCATTCATAACATACCCAGCTGCTTCATTTTTGTTTCAAGATTCTGGTAATAATAATTCATAATTGTCTAATTAATTGCAGTTACCAACTTAAAAGTACTTGTTAACTCCCATTGTAATTCACTAGCTTCGAACAGATACCTGCTTATTTAGTGACACTGAAAACTAAATTAGTCAGGTGGTGTTTTATTATTTAATCAGTTTTAGTTCAAAGATTGGTACTTCGGAACGTGTGGGAGGTGTGTCTTTGTCCAAGTATTTTTGTATCTTTACAAGGCAAGAAATCTATATTGTACAAGTTGAAAGTCTGCAACCAGCAATACATATATAGTGGTTGACTATAATAATTATTATTATACCAAATGTAGGAAAAAATTAAAAGCTGCAATTTTCAAGTTGTAATCTTTTATTAGTAGGAGGAGTTAAACACTTTACTACAATTCATTAATTAAACCTCCGAGGACCAACCTTTTTTGGTCCAATGTTGGACCAAGGTTTGACAAAAATTGTCCAACCCTTTTAATCGAACATATAGGCAGGAATTTAAGGTTAACTTCAAAAAATGGTATCTATTAAATTAAACATTTAATTGTACAGATGAAGACACGTTTTTTGAATTAATAAAACAGTAAATTTATTCAGATTCTTCTCATGCCTCCGCGTTCGTACAGTTTTCACAAACATATTTTTGACATTTGCAACAAGATGTTGTTTTATAGACATCTTGCGCTTTTCAACAAAATTTTTACTGCTATAGCAAATTTCACATCTTTTTTTTTTGATGTTCCTTGTGGAGGGTGCGCCATGCTCTTTTGTCGGACACAACTTCCGTCCTAAAACATTTTCCATTGCAACAATAACATGGGTGTGCAGTCGAATGAGGTAGTATACTAAAAAATAAAGTTTTTGGAAAATACAATGATCAAAAACTTCATTGAAAAGTGTATGGTTTAGCGCTATTATGGTGAAATTACACTTACTGAAAATGCAAAAAAAATTGAATTGAAATTCGTTTAATTTTTTATGAGAGAACTGTACTAGTTTAAAATACGTCATTAGTGGCCGGCATATGAATTAAGTGAGGACCTACGCCTTTCCATTTCTCACTCTCACTCATTTTATTAGTAATTCTTTTCGCTCTTACTCCCTCTATGCTCGGAAACTAATGACGTAGTTATTCGCCCGCGAAATAGTTTTTAATTTATTGCATGAAAACGGTTATGATTTAAGCAAAACGAAAAAATAGGAGTCCTCTATTTTAAGCAGTTTCATTTATAAAAAAAGTTTCAAAATTTTGTATGCTACCTCATTAAATTTGTTGCTGTTCCCTCCACGTTAGGAATCATCAGGGCAATATCAAATTCTTGATTTTACATTACATTTTTTTTTTCATTGCATTCCGGAAAATTTAACGAAAACATTGTATAGGCATTGAGTGCTGGTGTATTGTAGGGCTGCTACACTCTTAAATATAACATCTCCATATGTGAAGAGAGAATGGGGCATGAAATTTAAAATATGAAAACATTTCGTCCTCCTTATTGCTCTCTCCACATGGATTCGGGCCCTGGCAATATTTTCAGTGCATTGCACCTCTTCTGGGGAAAACTGTGGTGTTCTTAAAAATGGAGGGACATTTGCACTCACACCAGGTGGTAGTATATCATGGATTAAAAAGCCTTTGTCCGCCTGTATCAGATCTCCCACTTCTAATTTCTCTAAGATCCCACAATTATGTACATTTTTTTTTTATCAGAAGTTGACCCCACATACAAAAGATCACTTACAAAAGTTATCACACCATTTGGGGCTACTCCCATCAAAGCTTTGTGGTGCTTATATGAACTGTATGTGAGGCTTTGTTCTTTTAAAGATCTCCTTGGGGTCACTGTAAAAATTTCCGTGCAGTCTATAATCACCCTGCAATTAGTAAAGGAGTCAAAACTATTGGGGAGACATGACCTGTTTTTTTTTCTTGATGGCATTGTTATTAACTGAGAATATATTGTTTCATATAATAAATTAATATAAGTAATTACTATATTCGTGACTGCCGCTTGCGAAATTGCAAATCTTTGCGCCAGGTCTAAATGTGGCGAGCTTAATTAAAGTTAGAAGCAGTTGGTCAATTTGATTAATTTTAGTCATTCTCCAGTTAAGATACCAGTTAACTGGAACATCTTTAATCAAATTGAACATTGCTTCATAAATTCTGCTGTTTGGTAGACCTGTATACAAAGTAATTAGTGTGTCATTACCCTGTATGTTTTCATAACAGAATCTAACAGATAAATGATGAACTTGCTGGTGATGTTTTTCAACCTCTTCCTTTAAAAAGTAATTTTCAGCTTCTAGAGCAATTATTCCTAGTTCACCTTGATGTTCAAATAGAATACTAGCCATATATATATTAAAATATCTGCTCTGCATGGAAAAACAATTACCTTCATCCATGGCCTGAGATTCCTGCAGTATTGGCACAGACTGTTTTTTTCTTTTTGTCGTCTTTTCAGGAGCTTTAACCTGAAATTTGGTTTGTTTTGCCACATTATGGAGAAACAGTTCTGGGCCATTCTTAAAATGGCAATTGCACACATAAGCACCAGGTCTGGGCTGATCATCTCTCCTAGAAACAGGCATTTGGCTACCGCTATGGGGCGAAACCCACACTTTCCACGATGGGGTCGTGGTGGCCCGTTGTAATCATATATGCCAGGCGGGGGCGACCGTGTGTAGTTTTACGTTGGTCAACCTCTCTTCGCCATGACATGTAGCCCAACTGCATGATGGTCTTGCTCACACTATCTAGGAACTTCTGACCAGAAAGCCCCCTCGGGGAAACCACACTTGGCTAGTCCAAGGGAACTACACTTACGGGTCTTGGAAAAATTGTTAACCGGAGTTCCTCTTGTTATTCAAGAGGACTTTACGGAATTTCGCTGGATTCGTGATAACACGAGATCCTCCCACGGGGAACCTCGCGGAGGTATCCGCCCGGAAAGGCTTCCCCAACCGGCTCCGGCGCCACGTGTCAGTCTTCTATTTCCCTTTTATTTCCTCTTTCATTCAGGCTCCACACTTGTGACTCGCATTGCCGATTCGACATAAAAATTCAAAGTTTAAAATAATAAATTAAGACGGACACCAGACATTTGGGATGCGATGAGGTGTAAAGTGCCTCACCACAGAGCCCGTGTATATAACACGAGAGACAAAGGACGTTAAAATAATGAATCGGCAAGCTAATTTGGTCAGAAGATTTTACCTGTGGGGGTAGTTGGCATCCCCAACAGGTCGAGGGCGAACGTTATAATCCATAAACGCGTGATACATCCGTATCGACGCTCTTAGAGCCATTAACGATATAGGTAATAGCGTTTGACGGTCGGTAATTTTGAGCTTTTTGAGGGCTTCGACCGTCTCCTTGGGCAACGCTCCCCTCGTCCCTACCACAATCGGCAGGACTTCCCCAGTCGACGCTCCCAGCCGTTCCTGGAGGATAGGCAGCAATGGTTCATACTTTTCCAGCTTGTATAGCCGGCCCTGAGCAAGCAGGCCTCCATCTTCATGGCGGACTGTAACATCGACCACGAAGATCCTTTCCCGGCTCTGTACCACCAGGTCAGGTTTGAGATTCCCGCTCGCTGGAGTGCGGATGGTCGGCTCCAGCGTGATTGCTGCCTCTTTGTCCTTTTTCGCAGCCTCGTCGGCTATGAGATTCTTGATCTCATCATGGCGTCTGATTCTGAGGGCCTTTGTACTCGTACAAATCCCTAAGATGTGGCCCAGTGTCTCAAGCTGAGCCCCACACCTCCTACACATCAGATTCGCCTGTGGGATTGCCCTGTTTAGCGCCACCCTGTCACCGGCGACGTTAGCTCGCAGTCTAAGGGCCGAAATGAAATTGCTTGGCTTAAGGAGCTTTTTATTATCAAGCCAAGCGTTGGCAATTTTATTGTCGGTGAAGGACAGAACCGACTTGCCCTGCGAGGTCAGGGATGCCCACTCTGCAAGCTCTTTCCTTTTCATGGCCAACTTATGCCGATCGAGGTCTTTGGGGTCGTTTGTTGGCCATGAGCTAACACATGTGACTTTTGCTAGGGAATTTAGACGGCTTGCCATCCTTGCATTTAGCCACAGAGCTTGCATCACTCTATCTGCGGAGTTCTTAAATTTGAGCCCCGCCTTCAAGATGGAGGTGACAGCTATCGTCTCCAACTTGGGGATACCTAGTCCGCCGTCTTTCTTGCCACAGTAAATTAGACCATTGGCAGTGAATTCTGGCAAGTGGCATATGCGTTTGATCACTCCTCTCAGCTCCTGGTCTAGTTGCCTGATCAACCCGACTGGTGGAATTGCCACCACCAGCCTATAGAGGTAGTGAGGGACTAGGTATCGGGAGATTAGTTCTATTTTCTGGTGCGGATTTAGTGATAGGCGGGAGGCCCTAAACAAAACCCCGCCGAAATCTTCCCTCAGGCCCTGCAGTGTCACACCTGCCCAAGGAGATATTTTCACGCCCAGATATGTGAACGCGGACTCCGCGGCCGCAGCCGGGATCCTCTCTCCGTTATTTAATGTGAGCCCGGGATCTGCTACGTACCAGGAGTCTTTAGTGGGTGCGATGCGGAAAGAGATACACTTAGGGGCAGATAATTTCATACCCAACCCGTTAAGGTATTCCTCCGTCGCTTGTAGCAGGGCGTTGGCTTGTGGTACATCGGTCGCTAGTAGGAATAGGTCGTCTGCGAAAGCCAAACAAGAGACACTCGCAAGTTCTCCAATCCTAAATCCCGGGAGACTCTCCAGCTGCAGTAAAAGAGGTTCTAAAACTGCGTTGAATATAAAGGAGCTGAGGGGGTCGCCTTGCTTCACCCCTCGCTGGAGATTAATGGGTACTTCCGCTGTACCCTGTTTGACGACAGAGTGCAGATTCTTGTATGAGTCCTCCACGAGACGTACCACCGTCTCCGGGAGACCCTTCTTTCGCAGTGCGGGACCAATTATTTGGTGCGGTACTGTGTCAAAGGCCTTAGACACATCCAGGCACACTGCGACCAGACTCTGGTGTTGGCTCTTTGAGTGCCGCAGCAACTCGTTTAGGATCTGCACGTTGTTGAAGCACGCTGCCTCTGAAACGAACCCCTTTTGGCGAGGGTGGAACCGTACGTGCTCTCTGATTTTCTGGTCGATCAAGCGCCAGTATAGTCGACTCAGAATCGAGCTGATGGTAATGGGCCTATAACTCTCTGCAAGCAGCGGGTCCTTACCATGCTTCAGCAGGAGTTGGGTACGGTTCATCCTCCATTGTGTTGGCTGCCTCGTACAACACATTATAAGGTTAAATAAAAGGTGGAGGATCTCGTGTACAATCCAACGGATGAGGTGTCGCTTTTGAATCCCGTCTGGACCTGCAGCCGATTTTGATTTTGTTGGGCGATCCTCGTCTTAATTTCCCTCACAGTAAATGGCGTTAACACGTCTTCAGCGTCTAGAGGGGGAGAATAGTCCCAGTGAGGGTGCTGTACATCCGGCTTTGTATCCCACAGCGATTTGTACAGCCTTTCGATGTCGTCGCGCTGGAGTTGCGTCTGCTCGTTCTCCAACCAACGCACATCTTCCCTCAGGTAGCGAGCCAACTCGCCTGGATTTCGCTTGAACAAGTCCTGGGTTCGCGCGTAGATATACCGCCGGATGGCTTTTCTACCGCGACCCTTTTTCCTCTGGCGCTTTTCATCGGTTCCGCGGCCTTCGGAAACCAGATGCTTTAGGACACTTTCATATACTTTGTCGAGGCGTGCCCGAGGGAAAACGCCGAGGGCAGCCTCGCGAAGAGCGCTTTGCAGCTCCTGGATTACAGCTGCTGATTCCTGAGAGAGGGCCTTTTCGGGCAGGCGGTGCTCAAGAGCGGCATTTAATATTCTCTCTCTCCATTGTGTGTTATCAATGGAGTTGGAATCTGAGGTGCCAACCTCGTCTACCGGGACTTGCGGACTCCCGGGACCACCGGGATCCTCGGCGACGAGGTCCAATGGAGGATGTAGAGGTACCCCCTGTTCCCCAGGCAACTCGGGTGTAGGTGGGACATCCTCGTTGGCCGGTTCGTCCTCATCATCCGCAGACTGATCGGACTCTTCCGCGCCGTCTAAGTTTGGAGCCCCCTCGCCCGCAAGGTACTCCTCCCTTAACCTTTTGTATACATCCGTATTCCGTTTATCCCTGATTTGCTTGAGCGTTTTTCCAGGAATAAAGGGGTGTATACTTCTGGCAAGGTATCTGCTGCCTTGGAACCTGACTTCTAATTCCAGCATTAATCTTATTTCCTCGTCCGTGAATGCTCGTGTTTGTGGGTTTCCGGTACGAGGACGGGCTGCCCTCTCAGCCCTGTCAAGTTCCGCCGCCGCCCTTTGTTCATTTCTTGCAGCAGGGTGTCTATGTCTGGTGTGTTGAGTCAAACCAGCTCTAGATGTGCATACCTGCTCGCACAGACGACACCTGAATACATTACCCTGTGGAGCAGGTGCTTGCCCAGTGCATTTGGGCATGTGGCAAAGAGCCGCATGTTTCATCCTGTACTCTTTTTGGCAATTTGTGCACTTGTACAGGATTATTGTTAGTGGATGACGCTCCGAAACATGCCTTATTTCATCTGCTAGGCTCAGTGCCCGGTAGTTCCCCTTGCCGGAGTTGAGACATACTCCGCACGACCTCTGGTGAAAGGGCAACGCTACCGTGAAAGTTTTTGGGCCACCTACTGTTAGGTGTGGATCAGCAGCATAATTCGCCACTTCGTCATCAGAATCACTGTCAGATTCATTGCCTTGTTCTGCACCCGCCGGGACTGCGGGATTGTCATAACGGCCGACCCCCTGCCGTGGCCGAAGCCTTCTCGGAGAAACGGGGTCTTGGTTCTCCGAGTCCGAGGCAATCCTGTGGCTAGTGGCTGCCGATAGAAACATTGCACGGGTGGCAAACCCGTGCAACTTTCCCCGCTGAGGCTTAGCCTACATGACACCATCACCATGTAGTTACCGCGCCGTGAGGGTCGGCATAACCCTTCCACCCCAGCTTAACTAAAATAATCTATTTAGAGAAAATTGAAAAAATATTTCTAGAACATACTATTCTATTCTTACAAAATACCTAAAAAAACTAAAGTTAGATAGGATTGTCTACATTATTTATTCAAAACTCACCTAAATAAGCGCAAATAGAGGTACAAATAGCAATATATAATTCCAGGATAAATGATCATGGTTTACATTTTTAATTGAAACTAAATCATAATTTAACGATACTTTTCAGCTGAGGAAATTACGCAAAACATCGCTCGCCTTTTCAGTCACAATTAAAGATTCTTCAAGTTCCTTGATATGCATAGTTGTCATGTGCCTTTTCAAAGTAAGTTTGCGGGAAAACAATTTGTTACAGACGGGACATTCTGGTTCATTCAAAGGCTTACTGAAAATATAATTTATACGTGATTTTGATTGCCAATGCAGTGAATAAGCGTAGAATTCGTTCATTTAGTAAAGAAGCCAAACGATGACGTTGAATGCTATTTGAAAGTCAGTGGCGTAAACGTTTTATTCATTTTAGTTTATGTAAAAAAATAATTGCAACCCATAACTTCAGTTTCATTGAGAAAAACAAAACAAAGTTAGGAGATGTTTTTAATATGATGTATTAAAAATAATTTATATGAAAAATTTAAGGTTATGGAAAATATATTGAAACTTCACAAGGGCGGTTTGAGAGATCATTGACGAAAATCGAAAACAGCAGAATATTGAAAATGAAATACTAAAGAAAAATTTATTTGTTTGGGAAGATTATTTTTATGAAGTTGCCCAAATAGACCAAATCGTCGCTGCCGCGACAAAACCTGCTATGTGCAAAATTGTGACATTCTGGTTCTTTATGTCAACAGATAGTGTTCATGTTGAGATCCCGGTTTGTGTGGTTAACCTCGTTAAATCTGCCATTATCGCGAATTTTTTGAGAATAATGATTAATTAACTTTATAAGATTATACGTTAATCCAGGGGGTAACAAATTTTTTAGGAAGGTTAAAGGGGGAAAGAACCACTGACCTTATCCCGGCTCCAACGTCTTTGTTTGAGCTCCACTTTGGATTGACTGCTTTTTTCTTAAATTTCGTTGCTTGGATAAATTTGTGCACTGTTGGTATCTTGATTTAAGAGCTGATGATTATCATCCGGCTCGAAGGACCATGTTCATGATGATCCCGATGAATCGGCTTTTCGAAGGACCATTTAATAAATAGAAAACAACTAGTTTTCTCTTAGGAGTTTATATTTCAACTGACTTACAACTATGTACATATTTACAGGGTGCTCGGCTCCTAGTGGTGGGAGAAGTGTCCACGGCCAATAGGGCTGATCGCCACCAATAACGTTTGGCTTAAACAGATAGTTTACGGCTAGGCGCATCGTTATAAAAATTCTCCTATGTGTAATTTGATGGCAAAACTCTATTGTTCGCAATTCCATCTCACAAGAAGACCACTAGTAATAATGTTTAAGTAATTATACAGTTTTATTGTGTCCCGTGTAAAATTAGTCATAATTCACACAGGACAACAAAAATAGTAGAATATATTACAAATGAATCAATCAAATTTGGTTCTGACTAACTGTTCCACATCTTCCATTTTAAACGTCACATTTCGAGCAGCAACCCAATTTTTTACAGTAGCCCAGATTTTTTCTATCGGGTTTAGGTTTGGGTGGTATGGGGGCAGTCTGACTACGGTGTGGCCATGTGCAGCAAGAGAATGATCCAGTTTGTATACTGGTGTTTCCTAAAATATAATAAAAAAATGTGAACTGCTGTTTGGTGGTAAATTAACTTAACAAATGTTTCTTTAAATTCTACTATAATTATTTAAAGTACCAAGACAAAAAACGTTTTTTTTTTTTTCTTTAATGATGCTGTATAGTTCTAGATCTATCCTGCAGCTATTTTACCATTACAGCCTTTTTAGCTGCACTAGTAATATTTGGTACTAAGGGAACGTTGTGGTAAGACGCATTGTCCACTACTAATACAGATCTTGGGGGCAGGTTAGGAAGAAGTTGTGTTTCAGTCCATTTCATGAAATTTTCATGGTTCATGTCCTTTGGCCCTTTGGAAATGGGTTTTGTTAACGCTTTTCCCGATTCATCATACCACCCTTTTGACTGGGTATGACCTGAATGGAGGTTAGTTTCATCTATATAAATGATCGGACGATCTTCTTTTCTATAATTATGCAAGTATTTTTTTTTAAATATTGCACCCGTTTGAGCCTGATGTCATATCGCTCAACTAGCACTTTCCTTTTGTCTGGTGTAGTTTTCCATCTATAAAAAATTAACTGTTATATTAATTTTTTTTATTACATATTTTTGCCTTTTACATACCTGAATACCATTTTTTTAATAACCTCCAAAGCGTCACTTTGCCTCCAGGAAAGCCAAGCCTATAGACAAATTAAGATTTAATAAACATGCATTATCCAATTGATTTTTTAACTTACATTAAGGTTTTCTTCCTTTTCTCAGTTATAATGAAATCTTAAATTAACTGACGTATTTCCGCAATTTGCCCTTCGTGAATTTCATCCAAGACACGAGTTCTTCGAGGCCTGTTTTTCCTAGGCGTTGAAAATGAAGTGGATGGAGTTTCTTGCATCTTTCGGGCTTCCTTGGATATTCTTGCTGAAACTCCTGTTGCGGCCATGACTCGTTACCTATAAAACAGAAGAAATATTAATCAACATTCTAACCTAAGAATGTGTTTGTAGTCATTGATTTTCATGAACACTCCTTACAACAATCGTCTTGTTGAGTGACTTTCAAAATAACAAAAACACACTTACCGACAATTAGTCAGTGGAATCGTAATTCCCTTCTCTGCTTCCTTCTGCATAAATTTTGTCACGTTGGACACTATTTCACGGCCCTGGTTGTGAATCACCATGCCTTTTTTTCCAATTTTCTTTGGAGACATCGTGAAACTGGTAAAATAAGCACTTGCACTTGCGAAACAAAATGGCAGCTGCAATGGCAACAAAGGCAACAAAGAACGAAGAGACCGTTTAGAACAGACCATGTGCACAAGTGTACAAAAGACTGCAAACGACTCAATGTACCTATTTTTTTTTTATTAAAAAATCTTTTTTTTTTTTACTTTAATTAATCTAATACTTAATTGTTTAATTTAATACTTATATTGTTTTTAAGTTTAAATTAATAAAAAGAATACGTAAATGAGCGGGAATCGAATCCTGAGTATCCGGACACAAAGCAGAAACGTTATCAGGTAGGCTACTACGCCAACGAGTGTAATCGAAACATCACATTGGTATATAAGCTGCACTTACATATGCAAAGCTTTTCCCTTGTCAGTTGTTGAACTGTCACAATCTTTGAGTTCTTGGCCCCCTTAAACTTGTGGACACACTCTGCCCAGGCACACCATGGTTTTTCTTAAGGTTGATGTGAGTACTAACATTTAAAAAACATTCCACCCTGTAACCCGATCGGCCACGTTTTTTGCAGCGGGCTCTTGGACTATAACGATAATATGTACTATCTAAACTATTGCAAAAAATTGGCCACCACCATTTCTTCCCCATGACTTTGCATCTATAATTAGCGATAGCATTGTCGTGAAGATCCACTCCTCCCATATATTGGTTATATTGTTTAATTATATTAGGTTGTTGTATGTATTTGCTGTTGTAACGTTTTACTCGATTTATGAGTTCTACACCAAATACATTACTGCAAATTGTTACTACTGAGTTATCATTCCAGCGAACTAATTATATTTTGAATCTTTGGCATGCACAGAGTCATAACAACCTCTTTCGCGTTTGGTCACAGCTTTGGTGTTTTCAAGAGGACTCTTTAACCTCACCTCAATATCAACACATAACATCAGTATGCTGATGGCGTCATTCGCACAGAATGTGACAGTTAGATCTCATTTTTTGGCTCATCTTGCTGACCCTAAAATATAATAGAGATTATGTTTAAATACAAAAATACATAGACATATATATGTATATTTACACTCTTATTGTCACAATCATGAACACTTTTTAGTCCGACCACCCTTTTTGTGTTTATGAGCCCCACAACCTTATCTATCACAGGATCGAACTCAGGAAAGGAGCCACTACCACCAGTGCCTTTGCTAAATATTGGTTTTTCCGCCATAAATTTCCTAGCTTTTGTCTTTAGGTTGCCATGTTTGGATTTTAGCTGGTCTACAGTTCGGTGTTAAGTTGCCACACAGGAGTCTGTAACCCGCTGCCAAGCTAATTCCTTAAAACATACATAACCCAGAGATACCTCATAAAGCATTATCGTATAATTTACGTACCTTGTCCTCATTAATGACCTTATTAGTGGCTTTGGTTTCCAGGACTTTCTCCGTTACAATCACAAATGGCCATTTTGTCTGCCGCTCAATTAAAAAAGCGTGTGCTTTGAAAAGTTTCCATGTCATTTAAATATGTCATTGAGGTTAGTAAACTGTCAAATTTGTATTTCGTGGAAAATTTTGGGCGTTTAAAGAAAACAATCTACTATTATGTCGTCACTGATATATACAACAAAATAGCATTTTGATTTTTGGGTTACATTGAGTTGCCCTTTCACCTAAAATTTATTGTAAATATATTAAAAAACTTTTGTGAAGACAATTAAATTTTTACCTGCTAGTAATAATTGTGATTTCGTTTTAATCTTATACCATCATTGCTTTTTTCAAGGCAACATTTACTTTATAATGTATCTATGGCTTACTCCACCGATGAAACTTTCTTTCAATTTCGAAGCAGAACTGAGATATTTTACTTCTAAAATAGCGTTACCATTTATTAAACCTACAAAAATTTCTTTGTCATAATTAAAAAACATGTCTCATTTGTATACCGTCAGGTGATGCAGCAAGAAACCCATGCTGCAGATGGCTCCACTTTAACCTTGATTTCGTTTTTAAACAACTTGGCAGCTACAGATTCGTGTGAAAAAGACACTTCACTTCACTAGATTGTGACAAGGGGTGTGTGGTCTTCTCTTGATGACTCTCGATGATGATTCTTTTCTGCTCATAATAATCCTTGCCAAATTGTCCTACCGATTTTGATTGGATGTCATCGCGTTCTTCTATAGATATCTAGAAAATGCTTTGATGCTTTTTTTTTAAACTTGAATCGTCCCTGAAGGTTATTTCTTTGGCGCGTGGTCCATAATCCTCGTTGCGTGTTTTGGGATTTTTTTTCCAGTGGTTGGAAAAAGTTTCCGTCTGGTCGATGTTGATGGTCTTGCTTCTCGTTTTTTATTGGGAAACGTTTTAAAGTGTTGACCTGGACTGTGTTGTGTAAAATGCTTCCACGGGCTACGGTGCCACCTGAGGGTAAACTCTTCTCTCGTAAGACCCACGTTGAATAAGATGAAGGCGTTTCCCATGTTAAATCTTGACACAATATTTATCAGTCTCTCAGCTGCATTATTATTTTCGTTTTCAAGCAGGAGATGTGCTTTGCGCAATAATAAATTCAATGTTCCTAGTGGTAAAGTAATCCTTTGTTGTAGGAGTCGATTATGAGTATTGATAATAACCTTCTATATGGTGATAAATCAAAGTAATTTTTAACTCTGGAATTTGATCTTACTAGCGTTACATATTCCCTACAGGACATGTGGTTCCCAAAAACATGATGCAGTCCTTTTTTAAGGTCTTTTCTTAAATATCCAACATTCCTGTCTTCTCTTTTGGAATGCTCTTAGATGGAACAGTTCTCCCCTTTTGTCAACTTTTTTATTTTCTCTTGCGTCCCTTGAAATAAGCCGTACTTATTTAAAGCACCATAGTCTTATCAAGACAAAACGTGCGCAACACTGCTTACCTGCTAAATTAATGTGCGTGTCACTTTTTATTTTAAGTTTCCCATAGTTTTTTAGCGCATGATTAGTGCATTCCATTTTCCGAACTTCTCAGCCGTACGCAACTTTTTCTTTTATCTTTGTAAATACACTGGAGTCGCCGTCCGCACTAAACTTGGAATATTTTACTCCATGCATTGACCGACTCAGATTAAACTCTTCTACTACCATATCGGACTCCATTCCTCGAGCCGAACCGTCCCAGTTTTTAAAACATTTATGCTCGTTGGCATCTTTTCCCAAATTCTCAGCACGAGCACACACCGAGCAGTACTTATTTCTGACGGCCACAAACAGCAACTATCCAGTGTATTCGCCTATAATACCAACCATTCCCCAACTGTAATTAGTTCCATAACTTCTTTTTATAAAGATTTTTATAAAAATCTTTTAAATTTTTTGCATGTTTACCGCGGCATTTTCAAGAAAATATAAATAAGCACTTTGAAAACCACAAACTTTGAATGATTCAGCTTTTGCACTTTCCACTTTCAGTAATAATTTACTTCTGTAGCTTCTAATAACTCGGCAAGACTCTCAAAGATGTTAGCAGTTAGCAGGCCTGTGTAGTCTCAGAATAACCACCCATCATTATCTTTGATATGATCGTAACTCAAAGGTAGTCTTAAGCTTCTTAGAACTTCTTCTTTCCTTTCCAAGTTCAGTTTGAGAAGATAATTACTAGCCTCAAGGACTGCTACTGAATTTTCGGTAGATTTTCCACTTGCTGCAGGCTGGGTACCGGAAGTTGATGGCCCTGGTTCTGTAGGTTCATCATTCGAAGATGGAAGTGGAGCTGCAAGTGCCTCGGCTAGCTCACCAACTGCTTCTTTTCTCTCATCGTTGTGGAAATAAACAAAATGTTTATAGCCATTCTTTCCCTTTTTAATTAAATTTTACAAATTAATTTTCTTAAATTCAATAATTTTGGGAACCTGTTCACAACAGAGAACGTTTTCGTTTTTCTCGAGTCAAATGATGTTCCTTGAACCTTTTATCAATGTTATGGTCAAAGATCTCTGGACCGTTTTGCTTTTTGCCGTCCTTAAAATGACAACTGCGCCTAAGAAAATTTTCAATTCAAGTTTTATATGCATATAAACGTTTACACAAATTACACACCTTAGAAGTTTTAGCCATCTCTTGAGCTCCTTTTTGTTAACTGGGAATCTAAAAAAACTGCATGATTCCCTAATGCTGTTGTGGGGGCCTAGCATGATCTTGCCATGATATTTTTTTCCTATTAAACATTAAATTAACCGTGATAACCAGTTCCATAAAAATATCAACACACGGTTACGCCCACTAATTAGGTTGTATTCAAATTAATATGACATTCGGAAATTTATATCTGATCATAAGAACCCAAAACATGCATAACATTAATGATTATCGTATCAGAAATACCATACGTACCTTTGTTTTGCTTAAATATGTATGTATTTAAATATATCACCATATGCCGCCAATGCTAATTATATGGGGACCAGCGTTTGTTTTCACACAGTACCATGACCCATCATAACAAGATGGCGTCTGTGACGTATTTTCTAAAAGAGCGTTTTAAGCTTAACAGGGGCAAGTAAAATGCTTGAAGCCAACATGACGTCACAATTGGGTTAATTTTTATGCAGCCAACTATGCAAGTAGAAGGAACAGTTATTTAGGAAATCCACAAAATAAATAAAATAAGCGGTAATAATTTTTTATCATCATGATAATTAATAGCGGAATATAGAAAAACAATAAACAATGTTTAATTTTCTGTTCTTCTGGAATATTCAATATTATTCCGCAACCAAATCTGCATGGTTGCAACCCAAACGCAACGTCTGACTTCACTTTTGGGTTGAGATGTTGGCTTCACCCATTACTATGCATTCTGGTCCATTCACCGTATCTACTGGTAAGACATCGTTGGTCACGGGTGAACAAGCGCACGTGTGTTCACTAGTGGTCCGTTCGGCAAGAACCCCCGTGAAGGTATAGCTCACTATTCTCAGTGGAGAGAGTCACAGTTACTCCCGCCTTCCATTTATGGGGACCTAATCCTTGAAGCATGAAAGCAAGTGCTTTGTTTGCAACACTTGTAGGTCTCTTTCCATTGCCATAGTCTTCAAGGCCTATGATTCTGTCTGTTGTTTGGTCAAATTGCAAGTTGACTTTTATATCCATTTCGTCAAAACAGGTCATCAACAAGGTATTCTCCCACATGCTTGAAGATATTATTATTTATTCCCACCTGGAATGCCATTTTTTCCAAGAGTGCCGTTAAGGTTTTTTTAGATGGAATAGCACAAATCTGCCTCAGGAAATTGTAGCATCTAGGGCGCCCCTTTGACCTTTCGGTGCACTGCGACCACATCGCAATTTTTCTGTGACAGTTGATTTTTAAATTGTAGGTTATGAAAGAGTTAACGACGCAGAAAGAAAAATTCGGTGCCACCATTTGTGGCTTTTGAGATTAATTTCGTAAGTTGATTTTAACCGGTCGAATTTGTCTACAGAATTCATGTTATTTATCTAATTTAAAAGGAATTAGTTTTCGGGGAACTCTTCGTTCAAAATACTCAGGAATTAACACATTTCTGTAAAAAGAGGAGTTTTTTTTTTTTTTAAATCGATATTAAACTTGATCCTTTCAACTGAAATGCCTTTTGGTGTCTAAATTGCAAAATCACACCATTTTGTATTAATTTGTTATTTCCATTTGTGTTTGTATTTGGTAATAATAGTTATGATTATTCTTTAATTTCAATCCGCCATTTTCGGCGACAGAACAAAAGCGACTCTTCTGCTCCTTTGATAGAATGTCCAAGTTTGTTGGAATTGTTGACTCCAGTAGCAAGGGGCACATTATTTCCACGAGGCCGTGACAAAAGGGTTCACATGGGTGATTCACGAAACCATCTGGGGAAGCGGCGACACAGGGACATTGAGGGTTTATCCATAATCCAGTTTTCTCCACTTTAAACCCCTTCAATAATTGGCTGTAAGCTTTACGTGGTGAAGGTTCATGTTTTTTTCCACATTCTAAATACTTTGAAGCAATCGCCCTTACACTATGTAAATGATAGCCCTTAATTCTAAGTGAATTCTCTTTATTTTGTCAATACTTTTATATTCCAGTAAAACATAAAACTTACATGATATTTTATTACTTCCTAAAAATTATAACATAATTCAACTTCCTTAATTAACCCTCGGATGACCAACCTTTTTTTCCGGCATAGGCGACCAAGCGGGGTTAAAATTGACCCCAATTATTTTATAGCTGAAATTTATTCTAAAAGAAACAATTATGTTTTTAGAATGTTTTATTAATATTACAACAAAGTTACATAACATAATAATCAACAAAAAAATTCTTCGAAAGGAAACCAATGAAAATTTCTAATCAAAAAATTATGCATGAATCAGTTTTTATTCTTACAGTTATTGCACATTATGGTTTTCTTGGTGACAGAATGCACTTGGCACACAAAATATCTGCAATTGTCGCATCTGGTCGATGCTTTTCGGTCTGAAGTACGACTACACATTTTGCATCTGCCACGCTTGGGTTGAGTTTGCCTCAGATTTTGCTCTTCACCAGATGCTTCGACTTCGTTACCTGGAGTCTCGTCAGTTTCAAGCACCATATTGATTGCCGTTTGGACATGTTTGTGTAATCCTTGAAACGATCGTAATTTTATGAGAGGTGTAACCACGATACACTTACAACGGTATGCCAGGTAGCCGAGCGAAAATCGTTCGTTTGACGCATGACGTCACGTGCGAGAACATTTTCAACAGCGAGCATTGCTCTAATAGGGAAATTTATCAAAATCGTTCTCTAAAATGAAATAAATAAATAAATAAATATGTTTTCTGTCTTTATATACCATCTGCAATACAATTATTAATGTTTAGTAAATACGACACTGTTTTCTAGAATGTTTATTATTATTTGAAACATGATTTATACGTTCTTTAAAGAGCACATACGTATTATTATTGTTCTTGTAAGTTTTTATAAATCTGATATGTATACAATTGAATTTAAACAATACTAACATAATATACATACCTATTTTAACATTTTATTAATATCTACATATTTACAAATTAAAAATATTTATTTCATACTTGTATCTAAAGTGACATTTTTCGGATTATTTTTGATACCAAAAGTGGAACATTAACGTCCTAGTACTTTAAAGAAAAATTTTAAAGTCCTAGTACTTTAAAATTATACGTCAATCATTTCCTACATTGTTCCCGAGATTTTTGTGGCATCAAATTGTTCTTCACGTGATCTGCTTCACCTACAATGTCTTGAGGCACCTCAATTTTCTCCATTTTAAACGGAATAATCGAATAAATATCCAAAACCATTCACCGTGACCCAGTTTTTTCGTTGTCATTTTTGACAAACGTTTGTTACTATGGGAATGTTAGTTCCCGCATATTTAATTATTACGAATAATTTGTGCGAAATAAACACACAACATTTCTTCTTATTTTGACTTAGTTCATTAAACTTGCAGTATGAAATAAAACGTTGTATTTACCTCGAACGAAGAAGTGTTTTTAAAGGTACTCACAAGTAATTCCGGCCTCGGCTAGGCGCCTCGGCCGTAAACAACTTGCTCGTACTTTAAACTTCACTTCTCGTTCTAGATAAATAATATACTATTATTAAAAATAAGTTTTAAAGTTTTTTGTTACTAAATTTAACCATCTTTTTATTTAACTGCCTTTTACAATTTGTGAAACTTATTTTTCTGTTAAGATCTCTTAACCTTATGTAAGTGCGAGTCCTACTTAAACATAAAACTACTTCGTATGGTATTCTAGTGGAACCGAACTTGGCAATCGTTTTTGCGGTGAGATTTTTAAAAATGTATTTGTCGGTACAAAGATTGCTTCCATGCATTTTGTTGAATTCTGATTCAAGAACTTCAAATAAATCTGAATTCGGTTCCAAAAGTCCACCTCTCGATATAAAATTGAGCCAATCAGGAATTGGTTGTGTCATTGAATTGAGGGAACTAGTAGGAGTTCCTAGATTATATTTGTCCCTGAATCGGTAAGCAACATACCCGGCTATATATCTAAGTACCTCATTTGTAACAGTTTCTGTGAAATTTGGGTTATCTACTAAATTAATATTATCCGACTCACATACATTCATTTCAGAGTACTGAGGTTCAATAAAAGAATAAATGATTTCATCTTCTTCATCACGATGTTCATCCGCAGTTATATTCTTTAAATTGGAAAAAATGGTGTGAGTAATACAAATACAATCATCATTATGGTTAATTTTAGAATTTGGTGATAAAAGTGGTTTAATCAAACATGTTTCATCATTTTCTTCAGTATTTTGATTTTGCGTGAAAACTGCTGACGAGTTTTTTCCTAAAATAAACCACCGTAAGCGAAACTTGAATTCGAGGGGTGTCGGATGGTCGTTAGCTCCCCCCATTCCCCTTATGTACGAAAAAAAATTTTCAAGAACATCCTGATTAATCCGGAAAGTTAGTAAATAATCAACTTTATATTTCATTTTCAAATACAGGTACAAATCATTCAAGGATCGGTTATTGAGCAATATTCCTTTCTGAAAGGGAATTAGGCTCTTATGTGATCCAACTGTTATGGAAGAGATTGTTTCAGACACTTTATCCAGTAGTTGCTTTTGTTTATCATAGTCTGTTCCAAATGCATTTTTACCGCTTGACATTCCAAATTTAGTCCTTGAGTTGAATAGATCAAACCAATCGTCCATAAGGTTTACAAAATCAGATACTTCGTGCCATGAAGAATTTGCAGGCATTTGTCCGCGTTGACCACAGTAAAGAATTGCTTTTGAAGCCGTTTTAGAAAATAATTGAACTGCAGGCCGTACTTTCTGACGTTGGGTACCTTTTAAATCTAAATGATATCGGGTGACTTTATAAGCAAAAGTGAGCTCGGAATCGGATATAGTTAGAAGTTTTTCAAAGCAAGCTTTATCTAATAGGTTCCCCTTAAGATGAAATCCCTGGTCTATAAAGTGATTCCGCAATAGTTTTAATAAATGCGGCGCATCTGCAAAAACAAAAATTCTACAAGTTTTATCTTCCGGATGTTGAAAAGAGGTATTTTTGTTGTGTCCAATGCCCAAGGTATTCCATAAGCTGACATTTCCAGAACCCATATCGCACACGATAGCTGTCACCATAAATCCAGCGCCGTGCAACTGGGAAGCTATTTGTAATAAAATTTCCTTTTTCATGGGTTGGTCAAATTTATAATAGACTGGCTGCTTCCAATTTCCAAGTAATCCACGAACCATAATACATTGACATGATTTATGAGGTCCTACTTTTTGTTCTTCTTTTTTATCAATGTCAATTCTATTTGAGATATACACTTCATCGAATGACAACACACACAGTCTATTTACTTCATTTAACTCTGATGCCTTTTTGGCCATTAATGATATTACACTTTTAAGGATACCTTGGTCTAGACTAAACGTAGAAGCCCACATTCTTAAAGTAGATAAGGCCGGTAAGGGAAAGTTATTATTTCGAAGGTAACGATATGCCTTAGGGCTAACACTACGAAGGGAAATTGCTGCTGCAATATCCTCTGGTGACCAATGGATGTTTTGATTTGGATTACGCAGTTTTTTAATCTGTCCTGGAGTAAAAATCTTTGATAAGAGAGCCTCCGGAGATGGTGTATTTTCCAACAACTTTATTTTTTTTAATAATTTGGTTTTCTCAGCTTCTAAAGTTAATATTTGTTTTTTTAATCTGAGTAATTCATCAGAATTGTTGTCACTTGAGCTAAAAATATCAAGTTTGATGAAATTGAGTTTTTAATTTAGGTTTCTTTAAAAAAAATGTACAAAAAGATGTTTTGACATACCAAGTATTCTTCGATTTTTCGATCACTGGAGACTCTAGTTGTGAAGCAGTCGCAGAGGTAGAAGGAAATTCATTTAAGGATCCAACGTCTCCTTCTTTGGTTTCTATTTTTGATTTCTCATTAGATGTCTTCAACAAATCACTGACTTCCTGTCGGGTTTTTCGTTTAGTTAATCTATCCGATCTATCAATATCACGTTTTCTTTTTTTTGAAATGGAGCTGCCGCTACGTTTTTCCAATGGACCTAGATTTATTGTGGGAAGTGCGTTTGGTTTTAAATGTCTTGCATTTTTTGGGTTGAAGTTCAAAAATCTTTCTTTCAACGGCACTTCAAAGCAACTTGGCTCAAAATGTTGAGAACAGATGCAAGCTTAAGAAAAAAAAAAGCTAAGTTAAATTTCCATTAATAGTAAAAAGTAAAAGTACGGCAAAGGTTTATTAGCGATTTTGATTATATACAATGCTTTTACCTGCATAATACCTAGATAATTAGTCTTTTACAAAAAATTTATTGAACTTTCTATTAGTAGTAGCTATTTTATAACTTGCTTACTGTTTTACTTACTGTAGTCACTCATCGTTTAAGAAATCTGTTTAAATATTTAATTTTAGAAAATTAAGGAAATTCCTGTACTTATAAATGATCCAAATTCACATGTCACAAATAACAGTGATGATTAAATAAGTTTAATATTAAAAGCCAGAAACTATTTGCACAACAAAATGCAAAATTTTGTCTTAGAAACATTTTTTTAATGTTTGAAAAGTTTAGAAATATGTATTTGGAGGAATGAATTCAGAAAAATAATTTGCCAGCAGGTCAAATTTACTTTGGGTAAAAATAAGTACTGGAAATATATAAAAATATTGTTTGGTAGAATTACTGAAACAATGTCATAATTGTAAGATTAGTTAAAATTCGACTGAAATACTGGGCTTTGAGCGGTCATGGGGCCTTACCATTTTTAAGATTAATTTTATCTTGGCGATAACACGCATTTACCCACTGATTTGCTAGTTCTTCTTGTTTTGGAAATCGAAAATACTTTACATCTGTTGTTTTTGTTTTTTTGATTATAGTTTTTACAACCAGCAACAGCACAGTTCGGCATTTTCTATAGTCACACCAATCAGACAGAATTTAATTAATGGTCTATAAAGCGCCGACACGGTGGTTTGCAAGACACTACCCGTCATGATTTGCCGATGATTTTCTGATTATTTTACGAATGCAGGTGTGTGCGTGGGCATGTGGGCCTATGAGACAATCATCAGTACATAATTCAATAACGTAAGAATGTCGGTGCTGTTGATAGTGACTTTTTATTAATTCGCAAAGATACTACATACATCGTTGGGATTAAGTATTTTTATTTGTGATTATACTTTTATAAACTAACATTTTAATATAGTGTTATATTATAAAAGTATCATTTGGATAGGGATTGATGCCGGCAATTTTTAAATTGAGCTATCGCCAAAAAAACGCAGCGTATTTGTCCATTTACATACATATCATCCCAATACAACACTGATATTTCCCTCGCATGTGACGTCAACTGTGCGAGAGAGACGGCGCTATGCCTGCGCGTTGGCATACCGTTGTATGTGTATCGTGGGTGTAACTAACTCGAGACCTAATTTTTGAAGAAACAGCCTCCTCCTGAATGACTTTCCTATTTCGTAGTCACCATATTTATCAACATACAGCACAAAAGCATTTATTGCGGCAATGTCAATAAAATTGAAAAATAAAACCAACGGCCACCGTTTTGTATTACGATGGCAGGAATATTCCTTGACCATTTTATCTAGGGTATCAACCGCGCCTTTGTGGTAAGTGTAGTCGAGGATAACTTGAGGTTTATAGGCTGTCTGTTCACCTGACACATTCAGTTCAGAATGTTGTGTGCTTAGCAACAGAACACTTCTGTTCTTCTTTGGTACATAAGAAACTAGAATTGCATCTTTAGTGTACAGGATTTCACTAGAATGTTCTGGACGGGTCTTTGAGGGAATAAATTCCTTGGGTATCTCTTTGCGATTTTTTCTTATTGTTCCTGTTAGAGTTTTGTTTTGGTCTAGAAGCTCTTGTGATAGCTGCAGCGATGTAAAAAAATTATCAGTGGTTACACCATATCCATTGCCCAATCCATCAACTAAATCTAAAACGACTCTTTTACCTAGAAAAATGCAAATAATTAGTCTTAGCTACTTGTAAGTATATTCATGTTTATACCCTGCTCTTTTTCTGGTGTATTGTTTATCATTCCTGTGTACACTTGTAGATTTCAGCAATATGAATTTCTAGAATCGCACAGGGCCCAAATTTTGACACCATACTTATCAGGTTTTGATTTTATATATACTCTGAACGGACACCTTCCTCTAAAAGGTACAAGCTGCTCATCGATACAAACTCCAGCATTAGGAATGTAGGACTTCTTACAGTTTGAAGCAAAAATGTCATGAATATGTCGAATAGCTGCCAATTTATCAACTTCACGTCTGTCTGGTCGGGTTGCTAAATCGTCAAATCGTATGAATCTAAGTAAAGATTTCATTCTGTTGCGAGACCTCGTGGCACAAAAAATTGGTCTTTGAAACGATGGATATTTAGTGCTCCATAATTCCAATATTGGCTCGTGATTTGCTTTGAAGGAGCCCGCAAGAATAAGTAATCCAAAGAAAGCATTTATTTCTACCTTGTCAACCGGCTTCCAATCTTCTCCTAAAATTGTGTAAGCCCGTCTGTTTGTTTCTTGAATAACGATATCCACAATTTCATCAGAAATAAATAAATGGAAAGCTTCTGCTGCAGTTGTGAAGTTTTTACCGTAAGCAGTCCTACCTGGCTTTTCGCGAAGGATATTTTTTTTTCTAGAGGATCGTCTGCCTAATCTAGGTTTGATTTTACTCCATATTGTACCATCTCTTGCTTGCAAGGTATCACTTGTGTTATCATTATCCTCAGCTGAATCACTTGAATTTGAACTTTCATGATCCGATGGATTATCTTCCAACACTTGATTTTCGTTTTCAGACACATTTTCGTCGTCAATATCATCGAAAAAGTCGCTTTCGTTAGCTATAGCCTCTAACTCTGGCGTGGTAAGATATTTTCGGGCCATCACAACACTGTAACTGACTGAGACAAACTCAGGACAAACTTACAAACTTGCACCAAAATAGAGGTTATATTTAATGCCACATTTAGCGCGCGGATTTAAAAAAAAAATCTTAAATTTAATTGTAGAAAAATGATACGTCGATGACCAAGAGGGGTAATTTTTGACCCCAAGGAGTAAAAATTTTTTTTATGACAAATTTAGTTGCTCGATCAAGTTAAAAATAAAACACATAAGAAAACTCGACATAAAAAACGATTAAAAAAATAATGGGACCATTATAACAAATATTTCCAAAAAAAAAACTATGAAAAACGGCGTCTGGGGTCAAAAATGACCCCCCTTGGTCATCCGAAGGTTAATGGGAAGTAAGTGCCACACAAACTTGGAAAACAACTGTTGCATGAGGAGCTAAAGTAGCTGGATTTTTTTCTAAAATGGAATATGACTTTAAACGACTAATTGCCCTTTCTACACGGATTCTAGCTTTGGCGATCGTTGTAGTTCTGATGACTTGCTCTCTAGTAAACTGGGGAGTAATTAAGAACGGTGGTATATTTAATAGCACTCCCAGGCAAAATATCGTGTATTAAAAATTCTTTATCAGCAAGAATTAAATCATCCGCAACCATATTACTTATAATTTCACAATGTTTGGTCACATTTTTATCGGATGTTGACCCAGGATAGAGCTACTAACAAAAGTTATTACCCCATTGGGCGCTACCCCTACAAGCCCCTTCATAGTATTTCTTTTTCTATAGGAACTGTACGTTGTGTGTCCATACTTTTGGGCTGCACCATGGTTATTTCTGTACCATTAATAATTATTCTACAGTTAGTGAAAGAACTGAAACTAGAAGGCTGAAACTAGAAGGCATACCACTTTTGTTTTTATGCCTGGACGGTATATTTGACATTAATTATTGTTTGAACAATATCTCGTGAAATGCAAATAACCAGGTTTTAAAGATATTGGTTACAGATTCTCTACTCGAGAAGATTAAGTCTTAACTTCATCAATGTTAACAGAATCTGATCAACTCTAGATAAGCGTGTTAACTGCCAACCTTTAAAATAATTTATTTCTAACTTATCAAATAGTTCTACCAGTGCCATAAATATTTCGTTTGCAGGTAGACCAGTAAATGTTTTTATTAAATGGCTCCTATGCTCAGTGTGCTTGAAAAAGAAACTAACTTTTAAATGCTCGAACTCCTTTGTGAACGTTTCAATACTTTGACGAAAAAAGTAATTTTCAGCCTCTAATGCCGCAGAAATATTCACAGCTTTTACTTCACAGAGCTCAACCTCTTCTTCATCGACACTTGGTGGCTGTTGTAGTTCTCTTAGGCCAGATGTAGGTTCATCCTTCAATGCTCCTCCCTGGTCCACTTCTGTTTCCATAGTTTCAGGACGTTGTACTTTCTTTTTCCTGATGTGAAATGAGAATTATGAAATTATATATTTTCTATCCATATTATGAACATCTATTTACCGTTTAATGGGGACATCCTCCTCATGTAGTTTTCCAATATTGTAATCAAATATTGTGGGGTGGTTTTCCCTCTTTTGACCAATAAAATGGCAACTACGCACTCTCTAATTTGCATTTGGTTCTCAGTCTTGACGTCTACACGAAAGTTACTAGTATTAAGTAATAAATGTTAGGTATTGAACATACCTGAGCAATTGTTTCAAATTTCCATATTCTTTGGGGTCTTTCGGGAATCGGAAAAATGTGCAACCTTCCTTGTCAGAATAGTGTTTGGAGGTGAGGGCAAAACACATTACCATCTTGAAAAATTTCTATAAATGTATAGGTATGTATATGTCGCAGGTAAATAGTCATTATAGGAAAATAGCTTTTGCTTAGGCAAATACCAACTGCCTGGACAAATAGCTTTTTTTTTATAATTAATTGCTAAATGACCGGACTAGTCAAATAGCATATGGAAAAATAAATTGTATTGTATAGAAACATAAAATTTTTATTGAAACTTTTTTAAATAAGTTAGTAGATGATACCTATACCCACCAGACTTCTTATACTAAATATATGATGGCACTAAATTAACAATAGAATAAATCCCATCAGGACTTGCTCCCAGAAAACCACACTTGTCCAACCATATTCCACTTGGTCGTACAGTTGTTTGTTGTCTTCGCTCAAATTCTTTTATAGCTTGTGCTTCATTTGATCTGCCCCATTGAATGGCACGTACCCCTTTCAAATCATAGGCCTCTAAATAAAAAATAAATCTAAATTTCATGCATATATAGATACATTCATAAAATACATAACTTGTTACCAGCTATTGTAATTTATAACAGACTGTAAAATTGGCATGTCTCCATTTACTAACATGGGGACATAGCACACCTGGTATTTTATATGTAGGTATAAATTAAAGCATAAATATCAAATCCAACACAAAATAAAGTAATTATACCTGATCATGAACGAAACAGACTGGGAGGGTATGACTTCCGTTTAATGGCAGACAAAATTCTTCCAAATTTGCTGGCAGTTAAACGATGCCTCCTCGTCAAGAGCCATTTAGAATTTGTAGCTACACCAACTTCATGAATGGCCTCTTCGGTCATTCTTAATTTTTCAGCTAAATATACTTGATGATTTTCTGCAGTCATATATGCTTCAGAAAATACTATCTCTTCAATATCTGGGACAGCTCCTCATTGGACACTTCGGGTCTTAAGAGCCATGTGAAACCCACAGCTCCGCCATAATCCTGCAACATGTTGTAAAACTTGGCTCGGTCTTCTTCATTTACAGCGCTGTCTAAAGGCTGAAAGTCTTCCTTCCCTGTTGGCAGTGTGTACAATTCAGAAATGGTTATCACTTCATCAAATTTACTTTGCCTCTGATTCCATTGGCAACTAACATCAGTAGAGGCTACATTAGAATGTGCACATAATGCTAGAGCAGCCATGTGATGGCAGACAAATGCTCCCCTTGGGCACGTGCAGGTAGCCTGCTGCAGGGATCAAATTATTATTGATAAAGTTACTCATACCTCTACTTTATAAAATCGATCTCGTTGGCTAGCCCACACTTCTCCACGAATTATTAATAATAGCGATAGCGTCCTCACCACTTTCGATGCATCGAGGGTCTTCCTCAAAAAATTTGGAGACTTTGGCAATTTTAATTATGTGTCTTTGTGGTCCAGCCATGTCGCAAAGATAAAAAAGTTTGCTAACAATGCTCACAACGTTTTTCTTGTCTGTAATCCACATAAATTGTAAAATTATTTCACGTTGTTTGAGGTTAGCTTACCGTATTGATTGTATTAACACTAGATGTAAACGAACAAAAAGTTGTAGACAATTTCTTGGATGGAAACTTAATCCAAATTATTGGGAATATTGTTGTTTTTAATTAGTGGCTGCAGTACTTCACTTCGTCTTTTTTTCTCTTTACTCATCAACCATTTTCCTGAATCAGCATTACCATAAGTGGTAGAGGTTTGTAATTTGCGTTTTAAATTTTTTTCTGGAAATAACACTCGCTGCGAATGTTTCCACTGTATTAACTTTCTTTTTTTCTGCATATATTTTTTGGTGAATTTTCCGAGACTAGACTTAACAATTTCTTTATGCAAAACGTACGGAAAATCAGCTGAATCTGCATTACAGCTCACACAGGCCGCTTCACCACGTAGTTCATAGGAATTTCTTTCTGAAAAGTTGATCCTTTTACCTCCCAACAAATTTAGCTACTACAGAGTTATAGCATTCTGCTGCATTGTTGTCCATGTCTAATTGTAAGAGGAAACTTTCTAATGTAATATCTCCTGATGGAGTCCACTTCCATTAATTTCATCCAGCCAGTTTTTCTCGGCCGAATTCTTTCTTTTGCAATGATAGTCCACACATTTGATATGATTTCCAAAAATGTGTTGCACAGAATTCAAAATATCATCCTGCAACTGTTTGATTTGTAGCAACTTTGTAAGACATATATTATAGAACTATAACTATAAAGAGGGGAACGAATTAAATTTAGAATTTTGAAACACTTCATCCTTCTGATAGCACGTTCTAGAGATAAGTTATTCTTAGTTGATCCCCTCATAAAGATGATCAGTAGGAACGGTCGAGTCCAAGTGTGAAATAAGGGTAGTCACGTCCGTAATGTTAATGGGCCAGGTGTAGGTTCATCCTCCAATGCTCCTCCCTGGTCCACTTCTGTTTCCATAGTTTTTTTCTGTTTCCACTTTTTTTTATAATTAATTGCTAAATGACCGGACTAGTCAAATAGTATATGACGGCACCGTTGTTAGGCATATGGAAAAATAAATTGTATTGTATAAAATTGTACGTCCGTAATGTTCATGTTATCTCAAGAGCTTTCAGAGCGGATCGGCAACTACAGCTTTTTCTGATGTTGATCCTGGGTAAAGATCACTGGCATATTATGTCATTACGCCATTTGGAGCAACCCCTACTAATTCTTTAAAGGTATTCCGATGTTTGTAGGAGCTATATGTAAATCTGTGAAAAAGTATATAAGACATGATATTATATCATCATGCAAGTTTTGTTTTCCAAAGTCCAAGTAGTAAACGTTTTGCATTGCAAAATTGCGATTTAATAAAATTTATACCTATTGATGATAAACCTCTCGTTAAATCAGCCAGTATTTGGGGTTGGACGCGTCCTGCAATTTGTGAATATTTTTTCGATATTTACCTACTATTGATTTTAATTTATAATTTTTTTATTTTTTGTTCTTGAGTTACTGTATATAACTTTTTTTTTCGAGGTGTTAGTTCAGACACTTTCTTACAATTAATTTCTTTTAAAGTAAATCTGGGTTTTTTATTTGAAGAACACGGAGTTTTAGGAGAGAATGATCTTTTTCCTACTTGCACATTATGAGGCGAATAAGTTGAATTTTCACTACTATTTGTTTGAAAATTCATTATTGACCAACAATGAATTATCATTCAGAAGTACATTGCAGTTTTCTTCTAGACTCACTGGCACACAATGAGGTGTTTGCAATAATAAAGATGGCTCTGCAAATTTAGATAAACGTGTTTTACTGGAATTAATAAATGCAGTTAAACGATCTTCGCAAATGTAGATATTTTTACTTGATTTAGGATCAAAAATTTTGATTGTGCAGGAGTTCAAAAACATGGACCACCTTTCTCTTTTGTCAGCTGGTGATTCAGGAACTTTAAAAAAATATTTGGTGGCTTCGGTGAGGAAAAATATTTATTTTGACAGTTTTGCACGGCACAACTATACTTTAGTTTGGTCATTGTTTGATGATTGGAACTTCAACAAACTTTAATCTAATGTTAATTAAAAAATTCGACAAGCATTTGATATCAACATAATTAGTAATTCCATTAGTGATCTTTAAATCTCTATCGCGATTTGTGTATTACCTACTCACAAGGAGGAAAAGTCGCAGCCAGTAAACGTTGTGCAGGTGGGCATATAGTATCATCCTAGAAGTCTACAGTCCTAAAAAGAAACCATCAAAACTGAAATTACAAAATTCTATTTACTCTCACCATTCCCAACTGTTCGAAAAATGAAAAACGAGAAATGTTGAATGTTACAGCCAGTAAACGTTGTGCAGGTGGGCAGGGAGTAGTTGGATCATCCTAGAAGTCTACGGTTCTAAAAAGAAACACCATCAAAATTAATATTACAAAATTTTATTTATTCTCTATTATATAACTTGGTAAGATATATACAAATATGTGACATATAAAAAATACAATAATTACAGATTGCATTCGTATAAACAATTGTTCAGAAATTGTTAATAATCATTATTATCTGTATATTAATATATAATTTTACCATTCCTACCAGAAACTCTAATTTTATATTATTCTTTTCTTCTTTATCTAAAACTTGAGATAAATATCCCCAAGGATATCGAAATCTTTTATTAAATATTCCAATTGGTTTTGGTCAATACCCAGGTATTGACAGGCGTATCCACTTCATTACTTAATTTTCCAAATTGTAGAGAACTCCTGCTGCAACAATAACAGTCAAAGCAGTTTAGGCGCAAGCCATCAGCAAGCACAGGGAATCTTCTTTTCCACAATCCAAATAACCATTCCACTACATTTCTAGTTCTAGTGTGTGCCTCATTGTACAGTTGCTCAGGTCTAGCTTGAGGATTTAAGAGAGCTGTTAAAAAGTATGGCCGTAGTGGGTACCCACTATCACCTTCAATGTGTTGATTTTTAAAAACTACTTACCTAATAATATGGAATTGGGAAAATGTCCAGTATCAAATGTGACTCTCACTCGACCATTGTTAAAGATTGTGGCGTCATGTGCTGCGCCAGACCATCTTAGAACCAAATTCAAAATTTTACAAAGTATATCGAATATATGTGTTCGCTCTTGATTTTTATATAACCGACTCACCTGGAGATTGAATTTTTATGTGTGTGCCATCTACAACTCCAAGAACCTTGGGAAATGCGGCAATTTTTGTGACTCACTAATTTCATCTTCATTCTCAGGCATCTTGATAAATCTAGGATATAATCGAGCAATTATTGCTCTTGAGACTTTTTTAATTATTCGAGACACTGTGGAAACGTGAACTCCTTCAAAATCTGCTATACTTTGTAGATGACCATTTATTGAAAAGAATCGTAAACATACTGACAACTGACTTTTGAATTCTAGAAAAAGAAACATTTGCAATTGCACCTGCACATAACATTTGTCTGTTATTGTTCCATTTTTCAAATAATTTTCCGTCGTATGAGCTCGTGAAGGGCACTTGATTTCGATGCAATATTTTTTAGTGATTGCGTCAGGTGGGAAATTCTTCAGAAAGACCTTCCAGTCTTTGAGGTTCCACTCAATCCGTCTCCCCATTCTCTGAAGAACACTTCACATTTCCTATTTTTTTAAAATAGGTATTTAAGTATATTTATACATAAATAATATGGAAATACATTAACTCAGTTCTGCTTCAATTTACCTCCTAAGCACTATGAAATGGTTAAGAAAACCCATCATTGTGTAAAGTGCCCAAGACACCTGCATCAAACATGAACATATTAAATTATTAAGACGAATATTAAATTAATTTTCTTTATTTATATCTAACAAGTAAAGCACTGCAAATGTGGTGTATATTTCAAACAATTTGTTCACTAATTTTCTACAAAAAGTTTCGTCAAACTTTATTCTTTTTGTTTATTTCTCCTGTCGCACCAGGACACCCCAGTGACAAGCATTTGGCCCTGGACTTGACAAAAGTATTTCTTTCCCGGTGTAGATTAAATTCTTCAGTGCGTTCATTTAGCCTAAGATATTTTTCCAGTCCAAATGCTAGAGATTCCCACAGGGAACCAATACTCCATTTGCATTCAAAACCTCTTTGGTATCCAACAAATGTCCGTCAGGGGTGGCACCCAGGCAAGGTACATTAGGATTACCCACTAGACCAACATTGTACACTTTTATTGCTGGTGACATTGCTTTGTATGTGTTCTTGGCGACACTTTCGTATTTTGTCCCGTGTCGAACTGCTTTCACAAATGAAATGTCCTGTGGTTAAAATATTTTTTGGAAAAAAATTTCATGTGGGACTTTCTTTCTAAAAAAAAAAAACAATAAAACAATCCCAAAATTAGATGCCGCGAACGGAGTTTTTCTCGCATCTCCCCACTGCGATGATTGTTGCCTGCTGGCCATTTCTAACTGTACACACTCTTCATGTGTTAAATGTTTAAAGCATGGGGCTTTACACTGGACTTCCTTAACTATGTGTTCTTTCGAACTGGACAATTGGAAAATTCAAAAAATTATCATTCCTTCCCGTCGTTAAACATCCTTTAAAAAAAAAATTGAACAAGAATATTTTATTTAGTATTGTAGCGGTCAATCTTCTTCGGCTGTGATCCCTAGTTCTATATCAACTATGTTGGGATGCCTAGCAGGTGAATACATATTATGCCGCACCAATATTTTTATTGATGAGACTAATCTCGTCACTGGTCTTTTGAATAGTTGTATTGGAGATGGGTTTCCTCGTAAGGAACAATATTTTGCCCTTTGTTTTGGCCCATTAAAGTAAAAAAGGCGAAAGGCCAAACAAATTAATTACTATTAGCTGGCAATGGGCACAGCTTAACCGTGGGACGTTTAAAACTGCATTTGGTGGTTCGCACTGTAGCGACGTGACAAATCCCGTCAGAACCGGGATGTAAGGCCTCGATTCTGGCTAATCTCCATCATCGCAAAGGTGCCACATTCTCAAGTGTTTTGACTTATGCCATAGTGCGCTGTTTGTTCAGCGATGTTTCTGCGGTAAAAGAACCGGGTGCTTTGTTTCAAACTGTAAATTACAATGACGAAGTCGTCCTCCGACACGCAGTACTCCTGACTGATCTATGAATGGCGCTAATTTAATAAGCTGAGACGAAGATAGTTTACCGATGCGAATATTGGCGAGATCTTTGGCGAAAACAATAGATTGTACATCGCGTACCAGCTCATCTTTTTTGACTTAATTTTCAACACAAAAGTAGTTGTGAAGAAAACGATATACGTAACCGATGATTCGCATCAGTTTCGACAAGGACGAGTAATTTATGAGTAAATCCGAGCAAATACCGTCAGGTAGCTGAACGATCAAGGTGAGTCGGGACTCTTTGATATCGATATCATTCGGAAGGGTAATATTTCCAGGTGGTTGTTTCCACACTTCATCAGTTGATTTCAAAAAGTCAGGCCCCGCCCACCAAAGGGAGTGTGAGTGGAGCTCCTCCGGAAATAAGCCCCGAGATGGCGCATTTACGGGGTTATCTTTCCCCAGAATGTGTCGCCACGAATCGGCCGGTAGTCGCTCTTGTATAAAGGCGACACGGTTTGCAACAAAAGTACCCCATCTAAACGGGGGGATGACCACATCCATAATGCATTCAGCTGTTATCTTCGATCCTCTTGGGGTGTCCCAGTTTTGTAACATGTCCGTACAAGCTTAATCTGGAGGTATTTCGTCATAAGCTTTCGTGATAACCTATAAATAAACTTTTAATATTATATACAATTATAGTAGAAACCAGTTACCCAATTAAACACGTGCAATGCCCTTCTTGGTTTTTTACACTTTGATCCAACAAGATGGATATGTTATGGGGCTTTTAATTTTTTCTTTGGCTCTAACTGAAATTTGTCCTGTAAAGGAACACTTAATTAACCAATTTGGTTACACATAATGATTTACGTCTTCCTACAATTATATTTTTGTTTTATAACTTACCTGTTTGGTCGTGGTATGTCCAAACATCATGAACATAACCATCAGAAAAATATTTATATCTCCGCCGAGTTTGCGTGAAAATAAGACTCGCATGATTCTACTTTAAGTTGTTTTAAGCACTGAAGTGATTTAGTCCACATCTTCATCAAAATTTTAAAAATGAATTTAACTCGCACACCGTTACAAGTGATAGTTACCGTCATTCTGCTTCATGCTAAATGCGCAGTGCTACTGCGCAGACTAGCTCTGTCTCGCAAGATTGAAAAACTCAATTGTATAAAGTTCTGGGACACTGTATAAATTTAAAAAACTAATCACTATCACTTCTCCGCTCATTTCTTCGTCTAAAGAGATTTGTGTTTTGCTATCAGGTGAACCAGTATTCACCACAAATTGAAACTGGTCGTCTGCTTCATCCACTAAATGCTCTTTTTGCGCGTCATCGTTTTATATTTTTTGTACACTCGTCTCCAGTAATGGCTTCAAATTTGGTTCTGGCTAACTGTTCCACATCTTCCAATTTAAACGTCACATTTCGAGCAGCAACCCAATTTTTTACAGTAGCCCAGATTTTTTCTAGCGGGTTTAGGTCTGGGTGGTATGGGGACAGTCTGACTACGGTGAGGCCATGTGCAGCAAGAAAATGATCCAGTTTGTATACTGTTGATAAAGTTTCAAATTAAATACACAGTCATTCCCAAAATAAACCAATTTACTTCATATTAAGCGCGACATACATGTACGTTTCGGCCATATCAATAAACTTAAATGGCCATTCTCAAGCTGTAAGATAAAGATTACATAGTTGACAAAATAAAAGGCGGAATGACTTACCCTATTATACAATTAAAAATGAAAAGAAAAACTAATTATGTACATTATTGCGGATGACATGAGAGATAAATTTTGAATTTAAAACCAGTCGTAGACCACATGGTCGGAAAAATGAAACGGAAATGAACCTATCTGACAGTTCACTGAACCTGCTTAAATACAACATAAGAGAAAAGTTACTATTGGCGCTAAATATGAAAATTAAATATACAAAGGTCTAATATGGGTTGAGGTTAACAAGGTGCAAAAATTTTAATCTAACAAAATGCAATGAAATTTCAGTTTCATTTAAAAGAAGGCCAACGTTATGGGAAGTAGCTTCAGTGATATAAATCTTTTCGAGGGTGTCAGTTAGGGGAAAAGTATGAGAGATGTGGAGTAAAAAAAGTTCTCTAAGATAATCATGTATGGAATGGATGACATGGGAGGCAAAAGCACATTCGGAAGGGTCTGTGGGGTTGGGATCAAATATGGAAGAGGAAGAAATACGTTTGAAATGTTCGTTGATTCTAGTATTGAAGGATCTGCATGTACGACCAATGTAAAAGCAGCCACAAGAACAGGAAAGTTTATATACACCACTTTTGTATATGGAAGGAATGGAATCTATTTTGTGGGAGAGAAGTGATTTAATGTTATTGAAAATTTTGAACGAAATATTAATGTTAAATTTACTGAAGATTTCTTTTATCTTATAGGAAAGAGCGTTGTAGTAGGGTAAAGTGAAGTATTGAAGGTTGTTGGAAGGGGGAGAAAGAGTGGTGTATTTGTTAATATTAAATTGTAGTGATTTTTTCAAAAAAAGGTTGTGAACTAAACTGAAGGGGTACTTATTAAATTTGGCAATTGACATTATAATATTATATTCTGAAGCAAAATCGGCAGGGGACAATGGGGTCGAGAGGAGTCTATGGAAAAAGGAATTGAAGGCGGCTAATTTGTGTTGGATAGGGTGGTGGAATGAAAGGGAATAACATGGTTAGTGCTGGTCGGTTTACGATAGATATTAAAGGAGATTTTATCCGAAGATAGGGTTATCAACAGGTCAAGGAAGGGGAGAGAATTGTTGGTGGAAAGTTCATGAGTGAAATTTATATTGAGGTGAATAGAATTCAAGAAATCTAAGAAAAGTTTTAAGTCGGACGATGACCCATTGAAGATGGCAAAAATGTCGTCGACATAGCGTTTATAGAAAATGATGTGTTTTGAGAAAAGTGGATTAGAAGAGATATATTTAGTTTCTAGATTTTTAAGGAAAATTTCAGCTAAAATGGGGGAAAGAGGAGAACCCATACTCAGGTCTGTTTTCTGAATAAAAATTTGATTATTAAAAATATAAATTTTGTGAAAGGCAATGTTTTAAAAGGGTAATAATATCTGCAAGAACTAAAGGTTCAAAATTAGAATTGGAAAAAAGAAACTCTACTAATGGGATGCATTCGGAGGAAGGTATAGATGGAAAAAGGTTGGAGACGAGGAACGAGCCCGGGGGGATGTTGTGTAAGGAAAGGAGGTATCGTGAGTGCTGCGGAATTCTTTAAAGAAAAGGGTGAGCTGTAATTAAAATTATGTCTAATGAAGTAGTTCAAAAAGGACGAAATGTAGTAAACTGGGGAGTTGATAAAGGATACTATAGGTCGAATTGGAACGTTAGGCTTATGGATCTTGGGGAGGCTGTATAGGATTGGAGGGTAATAAAGAAAAATGGGTCTTGTTAAATATGGAAAGAGTAACAGTGCATTTGTTGACAATGGATCTAGTAAGTTTCATACAGGGAAGTAGGGGGTTCTTGGTGGAAGTTATAAAATCATCAGAAGAAAGGAATTGGTTGGTCTTGTCTATATAAACTTTCCTGTCCAAAATGACAGTACAGGAGCCTTTGTCGGCTTTACAAATTATAAGATCGTCTTTTTTGATTCTATTTTTAAGGGTTCTGATTGTATTATTGTTGGAGTAATTCGGAAAGGGGGTGGGGGATGGCAAGTGAGGGTGATAAAGGATATTAGAGATGTCATTAGCAATGGGATTAACGTTATCGATTTTAAGTGAATTTAGGATATTTTCTGAATGTGCGAGAACAGATTTAAATTCTTGGTCATGAAGCTTAGGATGGGGAGGAGAATATTTTAAACCTAATCGAGGATTTCTTGTTCTTTTTTAGAAAAGGAAGAGGAAGATAGGTTAAGGGTTCTTGGATGGAAATTAAAGTTGCAAGTGACATTTTTTGGATAGTAATTATTGGAAAGTTTCACGGGAAGTTTAAAAGAAGGTAAAATTGAGAGTTTGTTAAGCAAAATATTAAATCGGATGTTACCTAGATATTCGATGCGGTCTCTATACTGTTGTTTCCAAAAATATAATAAAAAAAAATGCTCTTAAATCCAAGTGGAGTAAATTTAAATTAAAATTTAAATATATCTATGTCGAACTCCACAAACTTTAATAACTGTAAGATTACTAATGTAAAATAATAAA
Organism: Diaperis boleti; assembly: GCA_963583935.1. Lineage (NCBI taxonomy): Eukaryota > Metazoa > Arthropoda > Insecta > Coleoptera > Tenebrionidae > Diaperis > Diaperis boleti. The sequence continues at coordinate 16,755,814 of OY757242.1, forward strand.
AATCATGTAACCCTTTGAAAACGTCAAATTTAATTCAAAATTACGTCAATGTCATAATTTTTTATATTCTTTAAGGTAAGAACCCCTCTTGTAATTCATCAATTGTATCATTAATCTCTTGTTAAATTAGGGCTGATGATGGCAGAAGTATTCTGCCGAAACATGTACCATTAGTAATCTTACAGTTATTAAAGTTTGTGGAGTTCGACATAGATATATTTAAATTTAAAAAAAAATGCTGTTTGGTGGTAAATTAACTTAACAAATTTAAAGTTTCTTTAAATTCTACTATAATTATTTAAAGTACCAAGACAAAAAAACTTACGTTAGATTTTTTTTCTCTAATGATGCTGTATAATTCCTCCTTCGTCAAACTTCCATCCACATCAACCGATCTATCCTGCAGCCATTTTACCATTTCAGCCTTTTTTAGCTGCACTATGCACTAGTAATATTAGGAACTAAGCGAACGTTGTGGTAAGACGCATTGTCCACTACTAATACAGATCTTGGGGGCAGGTTAGGAAGTTGTGTTTCTCTCCATTTCATGAAATTTTCATGGTTGTCTTTCTTCTTAAAAATATAAGGACTGTTTAAACATTGTATTTTACACAAAGTGACCAGTAGTATGGTTAAATTGTTACTACAGTAGAAACTCGATTTCCGTCTCAACTGGAATGCTCCGGATAAAACGGAGGCTAAAAACCAACAGTTCCGGATAAAACGGCAAAATTAGAAAACGCATTTGTTCCGGATAAAGCGGAGTTCCGGATAATCGAGTTTCTACTGTATTACAAAAAGGTCTTAAAATGATTTTCTTCGATACTAAGAGTAAATGGAGTGGTAAATAAAATTATTATTTGTGAAATGTTTCAAAACATTCCTTGCACAAAGTAACGTCACATGCCTTACAAACTATATTGCTTCGTTTTTCTTCTTTCTTTCTACTGCAATGTCTGCAGCGCCTGTAAGTCTTGCTTACAATTGGCAGGTGTTGTCCTACATCCTATGTTCCAACAACCATCTGAATTTTGCGATGGCAATGGACCCGAATGGGCAAAGATGTAACATTATAGCATCTTTTTATGCCATTGTCCCTTTTATGTCTTCAATATATTCATACGAAAAGTTCGGACTCGTACAAACACTTAGAAGTACAGCTTTGTAAATCAACTTTAACCCGGATTGGACCTTTTAATACAATCTCAGTTCGGTTTTACATAGATCATCAAAAAACCTTTATCAGCACTATTTTCCTCAAGTTTATGAACTAAATTACTATTTTCAAACATAATCTTGTCTGAAGCCCGACCCCCATAAGCGTTACTCACAAATGTAATTAAGCCAGCTGGAGAAACACCAGTCATAAATTTTACTGTTAAAGCACCTTCATAATGAGAATACATGCCAATTCTGCAACAAAGACATTTCGGTGTTTCCGTGAATATTTCAGTGCAGTCAAGAACGATTTGTGTGTCTTGAAAATCTTTGAAAGAAATGGGCATATTTTGTATAATTTCCATTTTTGTTGGGAAATAAATTGCCACTTTTAAAGCAGCAGAAAGTAGTTTAATCATATTTAAAACATAAGTTCTGCATAAAGTGGTATTTACACCAACAAATATACCTAATATCGTGTGACTTAAATTCCATTTTAATTTTATAAACGCTATGATTATCTTCTGATGTAGTGTTAGCCTATGTGCCCGCTGATCCTTATAAATTAAGTTCACTGACTTCTCAGCTTGTTGCTATTTAAACCTGTTAAAGTTGTCAGTGCTGTTTCTGATGTGATGAAGTCACACAATGTCAGCACTTTGGTGGTGTTTACTTGCACGGAAAAGTCATTAAAAGTCGTTGGAGCTACCATAGGGGTAGCAGTTTGAACTAACAATAACAATGAGTTGGCAGCATCAATTTCCTCTTTTGTAGGAATTGCCACATCTGACTCGGGGTTATCAACAAAGTTTTCAAAATGATCAACATTATTAATTGGTGTGTTGATGGTTTCTTTGATCACATTTCTCATAGCCATGTTTTGTTTCCGGTAGTTTCAATGATGGAACTGCATTTTTTTTAAAATTCCTCCGCTTACACACTAAAATAAATAAAATATACTTGTTAGGTGCATGAATCTGTTTTTCTTTTTTTTTACCTCTAAAGAAGTCATTTTCTGTAAAATGGAGGGAACACACTCTCATGGGTTTACTAAAATCCCGCCAGAGGGTGTACCGCTTATATTCAAACTCCAATAGGATTGCCTGGAACTTTTTTGTCATCAATGTCATTCAAAACCGAAGTACTCTAAAAAGCGAAATTTTTGCAGATGGATGCAAGAATGAAGAATGTGAATGAATGGTTTGAAACTGTAAAGTCAACAAAGAAAAATTATACAAAACAATAATCTTAATACATTTATTGACCCTTAAAAAGTACAATTTTATTAGAGAAGCTTCGAATACTTTCCTACATAAAAAATGTATTGTAGTTTCTAAGTAACAAATTGAACCACTCTTAATTAAAAGGAATCTGTGAGTTAGCAAATCACACGTGTTGCAACTTAAACCTAAAAATATTTTCACACTCAAATTTATCGAAAGTTTGTAGAAAAACTTTTTGTTTATTAACTTTGTTCGAAATTATTTGCTCTTGTCTGTTTTTTTTTCTAATTCCCGACACAATGATATGACATTTTCACTAGGATAACTCAGCCCCCCGAGGTTTTTTTGCAATTAAAGGGTGCATGAAATCCTCCTTTACTCCAAATAAATGTTGCACGCAACTTTCACACTTTAATTTGCTACCTATCTTAAATTTAATGATACAAAACCTGTCACATATTGTAGCGTTTCTGGGTTCCATTTATTTATTTATTTGAACACTATGTACAATTTATTTATACTTTTAATATTACACTATTTTACATTACCGCTGGTCTTGTGGAAGATTTCGTTTTCGAGCTGCCGGAAAGTTTTTGTGGCTTCTTCGTAGCCGTTCTGTCGGATGTGCCACAATTTGTGGACACGATCTTCCACTGGGAGTTCCGCCATTTGGACAAACTGAAAAGGAGGCTGATTTTACTTGGAGGCAGGCACGCACACAAATGCAATTTATCTACGTATTTCTTTTACCTTTTTTTTTACTTCTTTTTTAAGATGCGACAACGTTCAAAGTTTTGATCTTCCAAAGGCACACAATTTCCGGCCGCATGCTCCCTTATTTCGGCATGTATTAATATTTTTTTAATATGCAGCAGTAAATTGTCTGTAAGGTCCCCCATGCGACCTAATTGTGCCAAAAAAAAACTCAATATAGTCTTGGCTTAATTTGTGCATTGGTAGAAAAGACAAATTATTAGTATTTTATATTTGTTCCTCATACAAATTCATAACGTTTTTTAGACCAACTAAAAAACCAACAAAACCTGCCTTTCTATTTGATTTGACCACAAAACTTCCATCAATAAATTTCAATCCTAAAATGAAATTTTGAAAGCTGTTGAAAAATAATGCATTATTTCCAATATTCTTAGAACAAACTGTCTGTTTATAACCACTTTCCGATAATTTTAAGTTTAAAATATCGAAAGCGTTGTTGATCATCAAAATAAAGTAAGCAGTTGCTCCACAATGCTTGAGCTGATCAAGTTTTAACTCATCTTGGGAATATAATAGTGCACCTGATTTTCTAAGAAGCTGTGTGGCTAACTTTACCTTCATCTTTTCTTAAAAAAAAAAACACAAATATTCCTTTTGCGCAATTTATTACCGAGATGGAGTCCTTCTTGCTCCTGAAGCTCATTTAACTTTTGAACATATGAAAATTCTATTAATTCGCTATTTGAATCTGCAAACTGTGTGCTGGATCAGGGTGAACATAATACTTTACATTATTTAAAGTAAAACAAATCTTTAAATTATTAAAGGCACATCTTAAAATGTTGCACATACTAAAATTAGTTAGACAACCGTCAAATGTTGCAGCAAGTATAACAATATTTAATTGTTGCAGTAACGTCAAGCACTGTTTAGTCAGAGCTTCTTTTTTTTTGCTCACTGTTAATTCCTGCAATAAAAAATTGCCCAAAGGTAATTTCCATCTCTCATTAATACACACGAGCATAAACACTAATGCCTCTTTGGCGATTTGGGAACCATCACCAAAATCTGAACCACCACCAAAATTTACATAGCCATGGTAAATGTTTCCATCATACTCTACATGCTGGCGAATAGCAACTTCATCAAAAGCTATTGAAAATATGAGTTGCTTGGCTGAATTCTCAACTTTCGTTTTCAGAAAATCAAAAGATTTTGTGGTAAAACAAGACTGGGCGTCAATAGATGCGTAGGTACCACTTCCACAACGTTTTTGGATGAGGCAAACAATTTTCAAATTTTTGCCTCACATACATAAAAAAATTAAGAGATATTGCAAAAGTTCTTACAGATTTTTCATATTTTTTACTCAGACTTTCGTTGTCTTTTTAAAAAGACGTGCTATGAGCTCTTTATTTTGACCAAAATTCTCAAGGACAAAATTCTCATGTTCACACAACATCAAATTCTTTTGCCTTAGTTCAGTTGTCATCTTTGTATAACAAATCAGTTCCGAAAAAATATACATTGTGAAGAATAACGAAACATAATAAATAATTGATGTTGCAGTCAAAAACAGGGCAAGAAATCAAAGTTAAAGCTACATTTTTAAAAAGAAATTAGATTAACGGACGCGCTAATATCGAGTATTTTTGCCCCTCTGCCTTATCAGTGCACGGATTCGCCGTGCACACCCTCGAGCACCGCAGGTAAATCAGATTTAAAAAATGCATTTTATTTATTTTTTAATAGATGTACAGGTTGCGTACAAATCATTTCATAAAATGAAATGGGACAGAATTTAGAGGGAGATTTAGACTGGAGAAAGATGTAGTCCAGTTTATTGTTAAAGAAATATCAGATGAAATTTCATCGAATACAGAGAGGTACTGCCTGAGAGATGTTTTCAATATTTATGAATGTGGGTAATATATTTTTTGTATTTTAGGAATCATGCTCTTACACCTACTGACATGGTTTGTTTAACTTTAGGTTTTTTTTTTCAACTGGATGTTTTCTGCAAGTTTTGAGTGTTTTTTTTTTTTTTTATAAAAATGCCAAAGAATTAAGATGAGATGAATGTTGTTATTTGAAGCTCGATGTGCTGGTCATGCTTTTCTTGCATCAGCTTCATCTTCAGTTTGTGTTCTTCTAAAAAGCACTGCTTTTGCAATTCCGCAAACTTTAATTTCTCAGCACCCCACTCTTCCAGCTTGTCGTCTTCCTGAAACATTTTGCAAAATCAATGCGAAATAACTTCATTAAATTTGTGAAACTATCCTGTGTTTGATTGCAGGAGAGTTGACACAGGTTGCTGGGGTAGAAGTTGCCCAGTGAATGTTTTCTGATGACCCATCTTCTTGAGATGTGCAAGGCATATCTTCCCTAGAAGTAGAAGTAGGAGGGGTCTAGCGGTAGTTAGATCTGGCTCTACTGCATCTACTGTCAAAACTAATGTTTCTGGAGATAAAAAAATAATTTTTGATTGCCAAATGTGGGATTCTACATTACCTGCTTCAGCATCATCATCAAATTCTGACTGCAGGCCAGTTAATTGCGTTCCTAATATTTCGTGGATCACGGTATCAGTTTCGTTAACTACGATGTCTTGGGTTGGTCCACCACCCGTCTTCTGTGTGTAGGTTTTGTTGTCAGCAAACTTCTTTTTTGACCTTTTTTTTAAATATTTTCGAATTGATTATTTAGTACTATGTGAGTCCTATGTGGCTCCCCGCAGATGCTGTTAAACTGTTCATAATACTTTTTTTCTTCAAGCGTATCAAAATGTTTATATTTTGGTGTTTAACTTCATTATTTTACTAGTGAAATAATCGCTGCCAACATAGGAAATTATTGTACTACAAACAGTGCAAGTTACAAAGCATTCTGATTGAGTTATGAACATCGATGGTAGCTACGCCTCCCTGTCTCAAGGACCTCTCTTGGGGCCTACGCCCACGGCCTCAAGTAACCCCCCCACCCCCCGGCCCTCTCAGCCCCGTGTCCCAAGGGCCCCCCACGGCCCTCCTGTAACATGGGGGCCTCTTGAACCCTGTCTCAAGAGGCCCCCCTCGGCTTACCTGTCGCTTGGGGGCCCCGCGGACCCCCCTCTCTCAAGGACCCGCTGTTTCGGGGGGACGCCTTTGGAGGCCTCCTTGTTTTAGTTAGCGTAACATTTGTATAGAAAAATAATGAAATAAACTCGATTCCTACCATGGCAAGTTTCACTTTCAGTCGCGTGCCTTATAATTTTTTTAATAAATGTTTCTTTGAAAGTTTTTGTTAAAAATCCTTGAAGAAAAAAAATATATGTCACTCGGAGCAGAAAGCTTTTTCTTGTGCTTCGCCTAGATTGCTTAGTCTCTTCCGCAACCTTCTGTGCTCAGCACAAAATGTGCGCTTTGTACTCCTAGTAACATAATATACTATACTTTATTAATAGTAGATTATATTATTAAGAGCATAAGTTACGCTTTATGTGCTGAGCCTGGACTGTTAACCGACGAACGAAGTGAGTCGGTTAAGTCCAGGCGAAGCACATAAAGCGACTTATGCTCTGAATGATATATACTATTTTATCCGCAAACTTTACTCAGAAGCCCCCTTGGTTAGGAGCCCCCTTGTTCGGGTTCCCTCTTGGTCGAGTCCTCCCTTGATCGGGAGCCCCCTTGGTTGGGAGCCCCCTGACCGGGAGCCCCCTTGGTCGGGAGCCCCCTGACCGGGAGCCCCCTTGGCCGAGAGCCCCCCTGGCCGGGAGCCCCCTTGGTCGGGAGGCCCCTTCGCTGGGAGCCCCCTTGGCCGGGAGCCCCCTTGGTCGGGAGCCCCCTGACAGGGAGCCCCCTTGGTCGGGAGCCCCCTTGGTCGGGAGCCCCCTGGCCGGGAGCCCCCTTGGTCGGGAGCCCCCTTCATCGAGAGCCCCCTTGGTCGGGAACCCCCTTGTCCGGGAGCCCCCTTGGTCATGAGCACCCGTGTTCGGCCCCCCTTGGTCAGGAGCCCCCTTGGTAAATAAAACAAGGAGGAGCTAGTCGTTTCATTTACACGCGTCCCCATCCACTACCTCGCTAGTTTACTTTCAATAAATTAGAAAACAACAATTTAATAAGAATTTGAAAGAATTCATTGACAAGGTACAAGTGTCACTTATTTTATGTGATTAAGCACATAAAATAACACCTGTTGGCTACTTTATGAGCCTAATCACATAAAATGACACTTTTACCTTGTCAATGGAGGCACATAAGTTGTCACTTTTGTGCCGTTTGCGGATAAAAGAAATTAATTTCTCAACCCTATTAATAACTTAATTTCACATTAATATAATATCATGATATATAAATTCATGGCCACCTCTGTAATTGATGACCGCATACGAGGTACCTTTGCGGTCGATTTAACTGGAATGTAGTCCACAACTGCAAAAGCTTTATCATGAGTGTAGTTCTTTTGCGCTACATTCATTCCGAAGGGATTATTTGAGGTTATATCGATAAACAATTTTTTTCAGTTGTTTATCGTTGTCTGCCAATTAATAGATAACATCCTTGCTCTGCTTTTACCTTCTTCATAAAAATCAGGAGTTGGATCTTTCATTTTGTAATACACTCTTCATGGACAAGACGGTTGGCAATTTATTTTCAGCGGTATGACATTATCTATTGTAACATCTTTGAAGCAGGTGCGCAGAAAGCCGTTCTTGGCGTCGTCTTTCTCGATTTCATGCGCACATCCAATCAACGAAGGCAATTCATTAGTACATAGGAATTTTTTTTAATCGTAATTTTTTATAAATAAATGTGTTAAATACGTTATTGTTAACATGTTTTATTAGTTTTTTTTTTTAATTTTTTGCCTTGGTATGGTAATAATGGCACATCCGTTTAAACGGACTTCATTATGCATTTGTCTGTTTTTTTTTTTCTAATTCCAGACACAATGATATGAGATTTTCACTAGGATAACTCAGCCCCCGAGGTTTTTTTGCAATTAAAGGGTGCATGAAATCCTCCTTTACTCCAAATAAATGTTGCACGCAACTTTCACACTTTAATTTGCTACCTATCTTAAATTTAATGATACAAAACCTGTCACATGTTGTAGCGTTTCTGGGTTCCATTTATTTATTTATTTGAACACTATGTACAATTTATTTATACTTTTAATATTACACTATTTTACATTACCGCTGGTCTTGTGGAAGATTTCGTTTTCGAGCTGCCGGAAAGTTTTTGTGGCTTCTTCGTAGCCGTTCTGTCGGATGTGCCACAATTTGTGGACACGATCTTCCACTGGGAGTTCCGCCATTTGGACAAACTGAAAAGGAGGCTGATTTTACTTGGAGGCAGGCACGCACACAAATGCAATTTATCTTATTTCTTTTACCTTTTTTTTTACTTCTTTTTTAAGATGCGACAACGTTCAAAGTTTTGATCTTCCAAAGGCACACAATTTCCGGCCGCATGCTCCCTTATTTCGGCATGTATTAATATTTTTTTAATATGCAGCAGTAAATTGTCTGTAAGGTCCCCCATGCGACCTAATTGTGCCAAAAAAAAAAACTCAATATAGTCTTGGCTTAATTTGTGCATTGGTAGAAAAGACAAATTATTAGTATTTTATATTTGTTCCTCATACAAATTCATAACGTTTTTTAGACCAACTAAAAAACCAACAAAACCTGCCTTTCTATTTGATTTGACCACAAAACTTCCATCAATAAATTTCAATCCTAAAATGAAATTTTGAAAGCTGTTGAAAAATAATGCATTATTTCCAATATTCTTAGAACAAACTGTCTGTTTATAACCACTTTCCGATAATTTGCACCTGATTTTCTAAGAAGCTGTGTGGCTAACTTTACCTTCATCTTTTCTTAAAAAAAAAACACAAATATTCCTTTTGCGCAATTTATTACCGAGATGGAGTCCTTCTTGCTCTTGAAGCTCATTTAACTTTTGAACATATGAAAATTCTATTAATTCGCTATTTGAATCTGCAAACTGTGTGCTGGATCAGGGTGAACATAATACTTTACATTATTTAAAGTAAAAAAAATCTTTAAATTATTAAAGGCACATCTTAAAATGTTGCACATACTAAAATTAGTTAGACAACCGTCAAATGTTGCAGCAAGTATAACAATATTTAATTGTTGCAGTAACGTCAAGCACTGTTTAGTCAGAGCTTCTTTTTGCTCACTGTTAATCCCTGCAATAAAAAAATTGCCCAAAGGTAATTTCCATCTCTCATTAATACACACGAGCATAAACACTAATGCCTCTTTGGCGATTTGGGAACCATCACCAAAATCTGAACCACCACCAAAATTTACATAGCCATGGTAAATGTTTCCATCATACTCTACATGCTGGCGAATAGCAACTTCATCAAAGCTATTGAAAATATGAGTTGCTTGGCTGAATTCTCAACTTTCGTTTTCAGAAAATCAAAAGATTATGTGGTAAAACCAGGCTGGGCGTCAATAGATGAGTAGGTACCACTTATAAACGTTTTTGGATGAGGCAAACAATTTTTAAATTTTTGCTTCACATACATAAAAAAGAAATGAAGAGATATTGCAAAAGTTCTTACAGATTTTTCATATTTTTTACTCACAGAGACATTCGTTCCCGTTTTAAAAAGACGTGCTATGAGCTCTTTATTTTGACCAAAATTGTCAAGGAGAAAATTCTCATGTTCACACAACATCAAATTCTTTTGCCTTAGTTCAGTTGTCATCTTCGTAAGACTAAATACACTTCGCAAAAAAAGTTAAGGATATTTGTCATTTTAGATAAAATTGAAGCAAATCAGTTCCGAAAAAATATATACATATTGTAAAGAATAACGAAACATAACAAATAATTGATGTTGCAATCAAAAACAGGGCAAGAAATCAAAGTTAAAGCCACATTTTAAAAAAGAAATTTGAAAATTAGAATAACGGACGCGCTAATATCGAGTATTTCTGCCCCTCTGCCTTATCAGTGCACGGATTCGCCGTGCACACCCTCGAGCACCGCAGGTAAATCAGATTTAAAAAATGCCTTTTATTTATTTTTTAATAGATATACAGGTTGCGTACAAATCATTTCATTTCATTCAAAAGGAATGGGGCAGAATTTAGAGGGAGATTTAGACTGGAGAAAGATGTAGTCCAGTTTATTGTTAAAGAAATATCAGATGAAATTTCATTTAATACAGAGAGGTACTGCCTGAGAGATGTTTTCAATATTTATGAATGTGGGTAATATATTTTTTGTTAGGAATCATGCTCTTACACCTACTGACATGGTTTGTTTAACTTTACGTTTTTTTTTTTCAACTGGATGTTTTCTGCAAGTTTTGAGTGTTTTTTTTTTTATAAAAATGCCAAAGAATGAAGATGAGATTAATGTTGTTATTTGAAGCTCGATGTGCTGGTCATGCTTTTCTTGCATCAGCTTCATCTTCAGCTTGTGTTCTTCTAAAAAGCACTGCTTTTGCAAATCCGCAAACTTTAATTTCTCAGCACCCCACTCTTCCAGCTTGTCGTCTTCCTGAAACATTTTGCAAAATCAATGCGAAATAAGTTCATTAAATTTGTGAAACTATCCTGTGTTTGATTGCAGGAGAGTTGACACAGGTTGCTGGGGTAGAAGTTGCCCAGTGAATGTTTTCTGATGACCCATCTTCTTGAGATGTGCAAGGCATATCTTCCCTAGAAGTAGAAGTAGGAGGGGTCATTCTAGCAGTAGTTAGATCTGGCTCTACTGCATCTACTGTCAAAACTAATGTTTCTGGAGATAAAAGATTAATTTTTTATTGCCAAATGTGGGATTTTACATTACCTGCTGCAGTATCATCATAAAATTCTGACTGCAGGCCAGTTAATTGCGTCCCTAATATTTCGTGGATCACGGTATCAGTTTCGTTAACTACGATGTCTTGGGTTGGTCCACCACCCGTCTTCTGTATGTAGATTTTGTTGTCAGCAAACTTCTTTTTTGACCTTTTTTAAATATTTTCGAATTGATTATTTAGCACTGTGTGAGTCCTATGTGGCTCCCCGCAGATGCTGTTAAACTGTTCATAATACTTTTTTTCTTCAAGCGTATCAAAATGTTTATATTTTGGTGTTTAACGCACTACTTAGAACGACATCATTGTGTTAAAACTTCATTATTTTACTAGTAAAATAATATGACAGAAATAATCGCTGCCCACATAGGAAATTATTGTACTACAAACAAATGCTTGAAGAAAAAAAATATATGTCACTCGGAGCAGAAAGCTTTTTTTTCTTGTGCTTCGCCTAGATTGCTTAGTCTCTTCCGCAACCTTCTGTGCTCAGCACAAAATGTGCGCTTTGTACTCCTAGTAACATAATATACTATACTTTATTAAAAGAAATTAATTGCTCAACCCTATTAATAACTTAATTTCACATTAATATAATATCATGATATATAAATTCATGGCCACCTCTGTAATTGATGACCGCATACGAGGTACCTTTGCGGTCGATTTAACTGGAATGTAGTCCACAACTGCAAAAGCTTTATCATGAGTGTAGTTCTTTTTCGCTACATTCATTCCGAAGGGATTATTTGAGGTTATATCGATAAACAATTTTTTTCAGTTGTTTATGGTTGTCTGCCAATTAATAGATAACATCCTTGCTCTGCTTTTACCTTCTTCATAAAAATCAGGAGTTGGATCTTTCATTTTGTAATACACTCTTCATGGACAAGACGGTTGGCAATTTATTTTCAGCGGTATGACATTATCTATTGTAACATCTTTGAAGCAGGTGCGCAGAAAGCCGTTCTTGGCGTCGTCTTCCTCGATTTCATGCGCACATCCAATCAACGAAGGCAATTCATTAGTGCATAGGAATTTTTTTTAAGCGTAAATTTTTATAAATAAATGTGTTAAATACGTTATTGTTAACATGTTTTATTAGTTTTTTTTTTTAATTTTTTGCCTTGGCACATCCGTTTAAACGGACTTCATGCATAATATGATCCTTACCTTATGAAAATTAAAAAAAAGAAACAATAATTTGTAATTATTTATAGTTTTTTATGGAAATTAATGAAACAGTGTTTAGGATGAAGTCCAACATTACATTTTGTACAAGTAAATTTTAATTTTTTTGCACAAACTTTACACTTTCTGTCCTTTTCACAATATTGAATAAGCTGATCGATGCCATCGAACCTAACATCTTCAACTGGAACAGATGATCTACACCTTGAAGGTTATCTACACTCTTTAGAGCAGACACAAATTGGAAACATGTTGGAACCCCATGTTGCCGTATTTGACATAATTAATTCTCCACAGGATCCTGATTTAAGTTTCTCAATGACAGGTATTGCAAACCCATCTCTTTACCCTCTGAAGAATACTGCTTAGTTCCATTAAGTGAATCAAACAAATTATCAATTATTGACACAAATTCAGCAGTATGCATTGCTTCTGGCGGTAACCGTCCTTTATCAGCAAATGTTTCAATAGCTGCTGCAACGGTCTGACTTCACTGTTGACCAGTACTTTAACTACCTTTAAAATTAAAATATTCATTCTTTAATTTATTTAAAAGTCTGTAAGTCCTGGAAGTTTGATCCAAATTGAATGGTTGGGATAATGTTCAAATTTGGCGACCTTACCTCTAGAATACTCCATAAAGCAATCAATAAGTGCGTTACGAGTATTCTTCAGCAAATGGGGGACATCAAATATTGTACATATTCTCTCGTCATTAACAATGAAGTAATATGGGCTTGGTCGATCTCTATTGTCTGCACAAAGTTCCTTTAAGGCAGCCCTGTAGGTGGCACCTTGATCGCAGACAGTAGCCATCACTTTCGAACAACCATTTTTTTCAAACTTCGTGTTTTAAATTCCTCTGTAAGTAATTCTACCACTTTCTGATCAAACATTGGAAACGATTCTTTCGTCTCACCCTCTTTTTCACTTCAAAACACAATGGTATGGTGTCATGGCCACGACATACTCCTTCGTAAACGAAGGACTTCAAGCAATTGCTTTTTGGTGTAGTTCTCCTCATAAAATAAATCGTTTTCCAACAGGAACTCTTGAATTACTTCTTTTCTCGAACTCATGTTAGGAATTTTGGTATTCTGTCTTGAATGGTAGGAAGCGTTATCAAGAACAATTACGCTGTTTGGCTGTAAATTTGAAATTAATGTGTCCTCAAACCATGTTTAAAAAATTTCAGCGTTCATGTTTTTGTGATAATCAATGTTACACTCTTCTATATTTTTTTCAACTAGAAACAAGGCACCATTGACAAATCTCTTAGATGATCCACAGTGTAAAATAATTAACATTCTTCCTTTACTAGGTGGCACTGCTATAACACATTTGCTGGAGCCATCCGTCCATCCTTCTTTTGCAGTATCGTGTGTGTCATACCATCTAAGTATTTTTTTCCTTGGTTCATCCTCCATTACCACTCTGGTTGAATCCAAAGGCAAGTTCATAAATTTGGTAGAAAAAGATTTCTCTAAGTTGATCCCAGGGGCGTGGCCAAGCTGCGCGTACAGTGCCGTGGTGTTTTTAGTTTTTTTTTTTTTGTTCTTAATCAGTGGCGTCGTATTTGTAGGTAGTGGATATAAATTTTAAAAATTAAAATTAAAATATTAACCTCAAAACAGTAAATATTAAAAAAATTGTCAATTTGATTTTATACATTATTATTCATGCCTTTATCCCAGACATTTAAAGATTTATCTTTATATTTAAATAATTTTGCTTAGGACTTGCCACAATATTAAAATTTAAAATCCTATTTCCTCATACTATTTGATCTAGGCCACTAACATAGCCTTGTTATCTTGATCTTCATCCTCTTCACTCGTGCTTTCTAAATCACTCTCATCGGAAGAGCCGGTATTTACCTGAAATTCAATTTGTTCCAGAGCATCATCCATGATCCATGAGCCTCACGTCGCATATATTCTTCTTCTCTTTTTAAGGAAAATCTGCAGACATTTTTCTCGTTGTCGAAAGTTATGGAAGCAAACCCATCTTGCGCCAACTTTTCCACTGCTTTTAATGTAAATGTGTTGTTTCGATCTACAACGTATTACTTGACCATGGCCCAGATCTTCTCAATAGGGTTGAGTTCTGGGTGGTATGGTGGCAGTCTCAACACTTCATGGCATCTGTCTTTGAATAACTGGTCCAACTTATAAATTGGCGTTGTTGTTTTCACCATACAATTCCGGTTTAGTCATGTTTGGAAAAAAAGGAATATTTTTTCCCTGCAACCATGTGATCATTTCCCCTTTTCGTGTCGCTGACGTTGGTTCCTTTTCTAATTTTACATTGTGGCACGAAGCATTGTCAATAACAAATACATTTCTTGGTGGTAAGTTGTGAAGGATTTGCTTTTCAACCCATTTAAAAATATCAAATAATAATTAAACCTTACCAGATGTAAAGGTAAGTAAACCACCAGGCACAAATCCATTTTCTCCTCTTGCGTGCACCATTATAAACCTCCTTCCCTTTGGCTTTTTCACCCCAGGCATCTTCCCATCTGACCATTCCTTTCCTGTTGTATGGCTACTGTGAGTATATGATTGGCCGTCCTTTTTCTCGGTATTTTCTTATGGCTTTTAAGAATTCAATCCGTTTCAATCGAATGTCATAGGATTCAATCAAAACCTTCCTCCTATCTTCAGTGGTCTGCCAACTAAAACTGAAATTTATATCTAACTTGCAAAAAAAGTTGGAAACTTACTGAAATCCCATTTTTATTAAAAGTTTGCTCAGTGTTGAAACCCTACCAATAAATGATAGCCCACTATCTCCAATTTCCCACTATCTCCAAAAATCCCTTTCAGTCTGGGTTTTCTATGTTCGGTTATAAAAGAATCATGAACAATTTGACCGTATTTGTTCAACTTCGGCCTCAGGGAGATCACTTTTTGGAAACAAGCGGTTACGGGGCTTCTTGGGGCTAGAAAAAGACATCTTTTCGCCCCTCTCGATTTGAGAATTCTCTCTACATATCCGCTTATAGGATGCTTCCGAAATTCCAGTGGCGGCTAAGACCCATGCCTTCACATTCTTTAGCGGAATGGTTACATTTCCATCTACTTTCTCTTCCTTCATGAAGTGATAGACACCTTTTACCTTTTTCCTGCTCTGGTTGATGTTGTTCAAACCTACAATAAAACAAAAAATGTTTACAAGAAACCATAACAAAGAAATTTATAAATTTACCAGTATTCACGTGCAGATTATAATATATGAATTCGAAACATCGCAACCTTTACAGTTTTCTACAAACAGAAAAAATTTCTTCAATCGAAACAAGTTTGCTTTGCGCTCGGTTCGTGTTTTAAAATTATCAAATCGTAGAAATCTAAAAAAATCTTTGAAACGTTATCGTGATATTGTAGCTGGACATATGAGTCTTCTGCAAGCATCATCTGTTGCCCATAACTCTGTAATTGGTTTCCTTCTTCCTCTGTACACTCTAAGTAAAATAAGAAGCCAAAAAAATCTTTTAGTTCAACAAGTGTCACATCGTTGTTTTCTCTAAAAGCATTGGTTTTACATAAAATTATTATATTGCAGATTTCAACGCTTAGGAACAAGTTGAAAGCATCAGTAAAAGTATTTATGTTTTTGCTGTGGTTGGTCAGTCCAGGGGCCTGTAACACAAACTGTACAATTGTAACAAGTCTACAAGTTACAAGTAATCTGCCTGTAACTACATGTCCTACTTAATTCTGTATCACTGTAGAAGTTAAATAAATTAATTATTCGGTCTCTCTACAGTTTATTGAGTATTTACCGTGGCGATCCACATAGGCTGGTTCGTTAATTCTAGGAGCGTCTATATTATTATTATAAGTGCTCCATCCACTGCACCACATACTTCAGGAAAACAAGCTATTGCAGGAAATCTTTGTACAACATCCAACATATTATGGGGCCATGACACTTTTTCATCGAATTTTATGTCATTAACCCCATGCATACACCATGGTACTGACCTCCAAGGGTTGGCTTTTTACAAAACTTGGGAGTTGTTTGATTGAATATTGTTTGCAATTTGATATAAAATGCGTCACATGCTTCGTTCACATCACTAATTTTATATAGGAAAGACCAATCAACAGATAGCAATAATTCATACATTAGGGGAAAATTGGCTCTCTTGAAATTGAATTGTTGTATTCCATCGTTTATATCAAACTGCTTCAATGATGCTGTTTCGGTAGAAAAATTTAGAGAGAGTGTTGGATGGTGTTTATCTTCTTCAACCACTGCCTCCTCGCATTTAACCACCATGCAATCAAGGTTAGAAAAAACTAGGTCCAGAATGCGTTGAAAGCTGTTGTTAACTTTATTAAATTGGGAAAAGTTGTGAAGTAGACGGAAATTGGTTAAAACGGTACAGAACCTGTCATCATTATTTTCAGTGTAAGATGGAACGTTAAAGTCTCCTAAAATCACGGCATTGCCAGCGAGATTAAGGCGAAACGCTCAGTAGCCTCAACTTTGGAACCGAATTACGGCTTTCATTGTTAGGCTACCTTAACGTATTGGGCATCAAAAAACCTTTATCACGGCAAAACGTTGTTTGTTCAGAAAAAAAATTTACTGCCAAAATGAGAAGCTAACAATTTTTTTTTTAACAAACGTGTTAGTGCTTGATTTTTACTGATCTCTGTATTCGGTAAATGTAAGGTGTTTTTATAAATATTGAAAAATAAATTTGCAAATTGTCCCCAAAGTTCGTTAGTTTCAACTAATGTTGGCGTGACTCAATGTAACACAGGCCCCGCCCCTTAGCGGCAGGCAGACGTGTCGACGGCTGACCGTATTATATTTCGTGTGTAAAGCAGCTCGTTCTTAAAAAGATAACAAAAAGGTAAAGTAAACAAAAACGGGCCAGTCGCCTTAAGAAGATAGTTATTTAATAAATCAAATTGTTCAAAATGCAGAAATGAAAGTGATGGCGGAATATAAAGTACAAACATACATATATTTGTGATTTTCCTTTGCTAGTTTAACACTAACAATATCTACATTTGGCACAACATTAGAAATAGACGAAAGGTCAAGTTCAGTAGTAGAAAGTTGTGACTTTATAGATACCAAAACACCGACACCTCTTGATAGATCAAGTTCTTCATTGTTCCTATCTTTCCTAAAAACGCTATAATTTTGCGGGAATAGTTCCGAGTTCAGAATATCATTAGATAACCAAGTTTCTGTAAGAGCCATAACATCAAAATCACACATGGAAGCGGAGTTAAAGAAATGAACAGTCTTAGTACAGTCCTCTAACATTTTGGTAAATACAACTAACAGAAGTGCTATAATTGGGCTTATTTACTAGTTTAAGTTAACAATTTTAGGTGTACCGTTTATATAATGAATTTTTAGATTTTTTCTCCATTTCCAACACGTGATGTCGTCTATGTAGTTTTGGAAGGTGGTCTTTTGTACTTCCAATCTCTCACCGGAAATGTCCGTATATGGTGCGATTTCACTGTCAAGAAGATGGATGTAATGTCGTCTGCTGGATACGTTGTGGAGTTGAAAAAATTTGTTTCCATATATGTAACACATTTTGAAAATTTGTTTCACTAGAATTTTTTAAGAATTTTAAAGAGGACGTTACAATAGAAGAAAATATTTGAATTGCTCTTAAAACATTAATCCTTTCAAAGTTTGTAGGGTAAAGATGTTTCTGCGTTAAATGCCGTACAGGTTTAACTGGAAGCCCTTTTTGTAGTTCATACAAGACTTCTAGATGGTTGCATGATATTATACCGTCTGAAGAGCTCATATTCCTGGCATTCTTAATGGCGTGGCAATAGTCAAAACTTAGAAATAATGTAATACTCGGCAAACATGGGTGGGAAGTGACCCATGTCCAAGCTTTCTAAATAGTGTAACGTTGCTGGAAATATTGTTTGTAACCTACCTCAGAGGAATAAATCCGGAATCAACTATTAGATGTAATATTTTCAATGTTAGATTTAAAAAATTCTTGGATGTCAACGTTTTATGAAAAATATCCAAACAATACATTGTGAAACTGAATAGACATTTAAATACTAAATTAGGTATCAGAGATACTAATGTGCGACGTGACATAATTTTATTTTTACATTTGTAGTTCATTTTGTTATATCGCCAGGATGCACCACGTGGAGGCGAACTACATTGCATCCCAAAGTCTACGGTAGACAGGGTGGACTTATTTCCCTGAATAGGTGAAGGTCACCACCTATCCGTTACCTTTAACAATAACTAATTAACATCAGTTACAAAAATTCCTGTGCTTACAGTTTTAAAACCTTCCGACTGTGGGATTATTTTTAACGGTTGGTTTTTATTGATATCTTCTACTTCTAGACAGATGTTTTTGAGAATTGGTTTAATGACTGCATTAACCGCAGGATTCGGCAGATCGCTTTTTTATGGGAATTGCAAACAAACAGGATTTTGAATCAGTGGTCCAAGAAGAACATTAATCAACTTTCAACTTGGCTGATTCTGATTCAAAAAGTAAATTCATTTTCAAAAAGTTTGGTCACTATAGAAATGCTTGGTAAAAACTTTCCGTCTGCAGCTACTTGAGAATAATTTTCTACTAATTCCATCATCAAATCAATTTTTTGAGAATGCAAAGCTGATGAGGGATTGTGGCCATGTTGAAATACCTAATTGCAAAAATTTGTTTTTTATTTCAAGTGAAAGATCTTCTAACAACAATTGCTAGAGTTTGTATTTTTCGACGGTTTTATGCCCCGAGCCTCGAGTGTTGACATCTTAAATCCACTTTATACATAATATGTATAAATAATATAATAATATAATATATATTTATATAGTATATTTATATTTATACTTATAACTTCGGAATATGTATAGTCATGTGACAAACTGCTCTAATTTCCATTTTAAGGAAAACCTTGTGTTACACACATACAAGACACCACTTTATTTCTCTGAAGATGACCGAAATAATAGAAAAATCTTCTAATAAGTTTCAACATTCATCGAGTTACACGTTTACATCAGCAGGAAGACTGCCTTCACCCAAGTTACATGGGGTTTTATTCTACTCCCACTCACCCCTTCATTCGCATCTACCAATACATTCAAACCGTTAACAATAAAATGATGACTGTTGTAACGTTTTATGGACACCAACGTCCAAAATACTGCATCCCTTGAAGTAATGTTATGATTTACACGTTACTTGTCAGGATCTTCTTTAATGAGACTCGGAACTTTATTTAATACTTCTATTAGCGACTCTTGTTAAACATACAGAAACAACGTGTTGCATTTTAGAGACAAGCCAAGTGTGTCTTAACCCTAGAACCACAACGTGGAATTTCTGTTACAATACACACAACGTGGCGTCGCAGAAGACCACTTAAAAAAATGATTATGATGTTTACAGGAAACAAATTGGTACTTCCAAATATCATTTAACATAGCTTTATTCATTAATAACAAAAGGATAAGGTCAAAATAACATACAAAAATTAAAACAAATTGAAGAACACACGTACAAAATAATCATGATTTTTATCCCTAAAATAACATCAGATTGTTAACGCTGAATCTTGATAAACACGATTTGTTTAGTGAAATTACTATATTATGAAAAGTTAACAAAACAACAAAAAATACAATGATACAAACGGACAGGACAACATGTCGCTACCACTGTTAGAGTACAATACAATCTTCTACATAGTTCCTAAAAATAACACACTCGGTCCCAATCTATGATGCAATCGAAGTCTGGATCGAACGCAGTAACCATGGCAACGGCACGCACATGAAGAATAACGCGTGCACTCGCGGCCTAAAGTAATACGCACAGAAATACACGCTAATACAGATAAAAAAAAAACGAAATAAGAACATAAACAAAAATATTTTCGTTTTCTTATGATTAGTTGTTAAAGAAAGGTTTATTCTATTACTAGCTGACCCGTCCCGGCTTCGCACGGTGATTTTATTTTATTAAGGGCCGGTTTTACCAACATCGATTAACTTTAACTGATAAATAACTGCATAGATACATTTGTTAAAACTATAGCAACAATAATTGTTCCTAACAGATGATTAAGTTTAAGGGAGGTTGGTGAAATCGGCCCTTAGTATTTTATTTACTACTTTAATATTTTTGAAAAACCGTTACTTAGTGAGCGCCCGCGTGGTAAAATAAATAAGTAGTAAAATTTCATTGCAATCGGTTTAGTGGATTCAGAGATTAACCCCCCCATCACGTTACTCCCCTTAGAAATGGAATTTTGAAAAACCGTTTCTTAGTGAGCGCCTACGTGGTAAAAGAAGTAGGTGTGCAAAATTTTATTGCAATCTATTATCTATTATTTCTTAGTGAGCGCTTACGTGCTAAAATAAGTAAGTGTGCAAAATTTCATTCTTTTTCGGTTCAGTGGATGTAGAGATTACTCCCCCGCCCCGTTACCCCCCTTTGGAATCTAATTTTGAAAAACCGTTTCTTAGTAAGCGCCTACGTGGTAAAATAAGTAAGTGTGCAAAATTTCATTCCAATCGGTTCAGTGGATCTAGCGATTAAATCCCCCGCCCCGCTACCCCCCTTTGGAATGAAATTTTGAAAAACCGTTTCTTAATGAGCGCCTACGTGGTAAAATGAGTAAGTGTGCAAAATTTCATTACAATCGGTTCAGTGGATCTAGAGATTATTCCCCCGCCCCGTTACCCCCCTTTGGAATGGTATTTTGAAAAACCGTTTCTTAGTGAGTGCCTACGTGGTAAAATGAGTAAGTGTGCGAAATTTCATTCCAATCGGTTTAGTGGATCTAGAGATTATTCCCCAGCTACCCCCCTTTGGAATTCAATTTTGAAAAACCGTTTCTTAGTGAGCGCCTACGTGGTAAAATAATTAAGTGTGCAAAATTTCGTTTCAATTGGTTTAGTGGATCTAAAGATTAACTCCCTCGTCCTGTTACCCCCCTTAGGAATCGAATTTTGAAAAACCGTTTCTTAGTGAGCGCCTATGTGGTAAAATAAGTAAGTGTGCAAAATGTAATTTCAATCGGTTCAGTGGATCTAGAGATTAACTCCCCCGCCCCGTTACCCCCTTTAGGGATGGAATTTTGAAAATCCGTTTCTTAGTGGGCGGTTACGTGGTCAAATAAGTATGTGTGAAAAATTTCATTCCAATCGGTTCAGTGGATCTAGAGTTTAACTCCCCCGCCCCGTTACCCCCCTTAGGAATGGAATTTTGAAAAACCGTTTCTTAGTGGGCGCCTACGTGGTGAAATTAGTATGTGTGCAAAATTTCATTGCAATCGGTTCCGTGGATCCAGAGATTAACGGTTACGTGGTCAAATAAGTATGTGTGAAAAATTTCATTCCAATCGGTTCAGTGGATCTAGAGTTTAACTCCCCCGCCCCGTTACCCCCCTTAGGAATGGAATTTTGAAAAACCGTTTCTTAGTGGGCGCCTACGTGGTGAAATTAGTATGTGTGCAAAATTTCATTGCAATCGGTTCCGTGGATCCAGAGATTAACGGGGCGGGGGGCCCCGTTAGCCCCCTTTGGAATGGAATTTTGAAAAACTGTCTTAGTGGGCGCTTAGGTGATGATATAAGTAAGCGTGCAAAATTTCATTGCAGTGGGTTCAGTGGATACAGAGATATTTGGACAAAAAAGTGTCGTTTACTGGCAGTCCGTACAAATACTGAGTCGGTGTTCGGCACAAACGCGTTTTTTTTTTTCCGGGGACAAAAGTCACAACAGCCTAAACGGCGTTAGCCATTTGCACAACTTCCTCTTCCACACATTTTAAAATTATGGCGAATACTAGTTCGCATTTCTCTTGGAAATCGAGAGTTGCTCATTCTCTCTCTCTCTCTCTCTCTCTCTCTCTCTCTCTCTCTCTCTCTCTCTCTCTCTCTCTCTCTCTCTCTCTCTCTCTCTAAGATGACCTTGAACAAGAGAAAGAGAAAGATTTTTAAGAAATGTTTATCGTTTGGGAACTTTATAACCAATCATGCTACATTTATACATGACATATGAGTTGACCCCTGCAATGTCAATAATACCGTAAAATTTTCTGGGTGGCCATCTGCGAGTTTTCCTCGCAACTGTCGTTAAATGACAAAGTTGGTCAAACGTATCCACACAGCCTTTCGTTTGACTATTAAACATAATCATCTCCGGTTGTTTATGTCATTATTGACATCTCCTTGAGTATGCAGTGATGATAAAAGAATAACTTTTTTTTGGAGTAAACGAGACCAAAGTGGCTTTCCACTAGCTGCTTTGTTTTTCCTCATTGTACCTATATATACCATAGTTAGTTTTTTCACTAATAATAATTTGTCTACGACCTCGTAAGAGGTAAACCAATTATCCATGGTAAAATTTCGGTTAGTGCCTTGTATTTGTTCTGCTAATTTCAAAACATATTGCGTTGGAATAGAATAATTTTGTTCTCTTTCCTCTTTTCCAATGTAGTTCTTTGCCGAACACATGTAAAATGTTTTTGTATCGCACATAGTGACAATTTTAAACCATATTTGTTCGGTTTATTGGGTATGTACATTTTAAAGGGACATCTTCGTCTAAGACCCAACAAAGTTTCATCGATGGTTACATATTCGGACGTTCAATTTTGTTGGTATTGCCAATATAACGCTGTTAGGTATTGTAAGGTGCCTATTAACGCGGTTGATATATCGTGCATGCCTGAGGTGGTTAAGAGTGCGGATTAGGACAGAGTGCAGGGAAAATCCCCAGGCAAACCGAGGCAGGATGCCTTAAGCACTAGTCAGGTTATGTTGATTACTTATTCATAGCTTGTTGATGGTGTTTAAGATAAATTAGTATTATGAACTCTTAGAATCTGTTATTCTAATTTGTGTTTGCTGATTAGTAAATTAGGATTAGTAAATAGATTAGGAAAGGTACTGAGAAGCTGAGCCACATGAAAAAATCGACGCAGACGCAATCTGCAATTTTAGATTTCAATGATCGCGGGTGACACCACGTTGTGGTTCTAGGGTTAAAACAAATTAACTCTAATTTATATTATCCCCTTTTCCAAATTTTCAACCAATACTTTTTAAATTTTTTGCCAACGAATTCCTTAAATTGACGAATCACTTTTGAATGAAAAAAGGTCAATTGATTCACCGATCTTAACTGAAAACCTTAACTAATACAATGTAAAAATTCGGAAGCAATATTCCGATTATCCGTGACTTATTGCTAACGGTCGAATCCATGCAATTAACTAAAGGAACTTTCATTAAGCTTTCTTTATACAGTAGAACCCCTCTATAACGAGAACTCAAGGGACCAACACATTTCCTCGTTATAACCGATTTTCGCTATAAACAGTCACAGCCAAAAAAACTTTGTACATATAAGTATATTATGAAATAAATCTCGTACTGACATTTAACAAGATTTCGGAAAGAAGTCTGGAATTTTAGTTTGTTTGCGGTAATGCAGTAGTTTAATTTTATCAATTGCACTTTTAAAGTATGCTAAGTTTTTATAAAGGGCAGGATTGTAATATCGAAGTGTTCTTTGTTTGAAAAGTTGCTCAAACTGACAAAGAAATATGCATACGTGACAAGTAGCATTTTGAGTGCATTTCCGATAAATAAAAAAAACGGGTTCCAGGAACTCCGGTAATATCCGATCTACGTCCAAAATTTCGTTATATCCACCTCAATGGCAGAAACTTATTCGCTATAGAGAGGAAATTTTACAAGCTAAAAAGTATAGATATAAACGCCAAGGGACCATACGATGTACTCGCTATAACCGATTTTTCTGCTGTATTGCTAATTTGTTTAATTTTTTCACGAACAGTAATATCCCTGCTTTAAAAGAGCCACTTGATCTGTTTTTAGTTTGAGGTTAAATCAAATTGTACAATTGACAGCTGACAACCGCGTTATTATTAAAGCGACGAACCAATCCACCAATAGTAGGCCACTATTTTTTGTTCCTATTCTCTACGAGGTAGAATCGGCGAAAATGCAGGGTAGGAGATGCCTGTCCTTGACGGTAATCTTGTTTAGGGCACGGAAATCTATTACTAGACGGGGTTGATCATTTCTCTTAGTAACGAACAGACAAGGACTAGCAAACGGAGACCGGGAGGGTCGGATGATCCAATTATTATTGAGTCTTGGCCAATTGCTTTTTTTTTTAGCGTAAAATAGGTCAGTGATGCCGAATCATCTCCACCAGCTCGTTTTGGTGAAAAACAAAAATTGATCCTTTTCTTTTCTCTATCAGACTGCTCCTCTTTTTTCTAACGCGAAAGAATGATATTTTGACTGTTCAGGTGACGTTCTCCTGCTATAAAAACATATAGGATGTAGTTTTCCATCACTTTGTTTTTGAAACAACGCTGATCCTACACCATTACTGCTTGCATCCGTGTGTAATTCGGTATACGCTTGCGGATTGTATCCCGCCAAAATAGGTTTACTCTTCAGACACCGTTTCAAAACTTCAAATGCATCTTGTTGATGGCGTGATAAAACTGGTCGTACCTCTGGATTCTTCTTTCACTGGTACTTGATAATAACCGCTACTGAGATCCAAGGACGTGAAGTATGTCTGTCCTTGCAAATCGTCTAGTTGATCCTCAACCCGTGGGTTGATGGTCTTCTTGTTTAAGGCCCTGTAGTCAACACAGAGCCTAAAATCTTTCTTTTTCTTCTTCATAAGAAGCACTGGACGGTGAATCACTTTCTTCCACAATATCGGCGTCCACTAACTCCTTCATCTCCTTCGAATTTTGTTTCTCCACGTACGACATTTTATACGGCCGATAATACACCGGTTGATTGTCACTTAACTTGATATCCATTTCTAGCACATTTGTGCACCTGATCTGTCGCATATTTCGAGCCACAAAATCTTTGTAATCATTTATAAGTTCTGGACATCATCACCAACGACATCAGTATCTATTTCCTCCTTCTCTACCAGTGACGTGTTTATTTCTCGTCGTGTCAAGCCTTCGTCGTACCGCTCACCTCGCGTAACCATCACGAAGCTTTTTCCACTGATGTTTAACACAGATAATATCGCCTCACTTTCATTATCAGTTGTGACAATGCATCGTGGCACAATTTCTCCCGTATGGCGAAAACCACCATCGACACATAATTCAATATGAGACGTGTTGATGCTGACCAATATGTGTCCTAGAAAATTGTAAAATTGCATCTTTAGGCCATAACACAACCTTTGAAGATGTCGGATGTTTCACATCAGGTAGCACTTGCAACACATTTAGTGCATCAGGAGTTTTCTCAATTGTTATATGAGATTGTTCCGTGTACGGGTGCCCTACTATCAATGGTATCTCGGCACAATATGTATCTTCACTCTTGCCGCCACACCGTCAATTTCCATTTCGGCTTCCGCAGAACCCATCGTTTTGATCGCTGCACCACCGTATCCACCAATTTCGGTATTCTCATCCCAATTGCAATTTAGCAAACATTTTGCAATGTAATCTTCTCGAAGTATACACACTTGACTTCCGAGGTCAACATAACATTTTATGGTTACACCATTAATTTTTGAATCCTTGCAGTATTTTAAATTAGGCGGATCGAAAGGAACTTCGGCCTTGCTCACAACACTTACATCTGAACACTGATTTTCCGGCTGTTTTAATCCGTAGCTTTTTTTGGAACTGGAACGTGAACACGCGTAGTGACCTAATTGTTGACACCTGCAGCACTTGATTGTTTGAATATCGGGTCTGTTTCCTGATGTAGACGTGGAATTTGTCATCTCTACCTTCTGTGTTGTGACATTGTTACGAATTTTATTTTGGAAACAGTTGTGCGAAGTATGTCCAATTTTCTTGCACACATAACACCTCAAATTACCTTTGCCCTGTCCCGCCTCATTAATGGCAGAACTGTAACGTTTCAACTCCAAATAATTTGTTAATGTGCAGGTGGTGACTTTAAAATCTCCTTTGAGCTCTACCGCCAAAGCGGCAAAGGCAAGAATATGCACCTGTTTAACCGCAGGTAGTGACTTTAAAATCTTCTTTGATCTCTACCGCCAAAGCGACAAAGGCAAGAATATGCACCTGTTTAATCTGTACGTGTTTCATGCACACCTGTTTTCAACACGTGTGACAAGGGAGGTGGAAGTCTTCGGACATTTTCCACTGCGTACTTTAGGGCGGGTCCTTCGCACCGGCCTTCCCCACTCCCCGAGAGTGCTGTTCTTTTTTGTTAGACGTAAGATTAGTAAGTAAGCAGCAGTTGTTGTAAAGTGACGATACTGACCTCGGAGAGTAAAATACGCATTAAAGTTAAACACAAAAATTCTGCCGTGTTTTCATTTCATAAAGAAAGGAAGTGTTATTTAAGATATATGACCAGACCGACTCTTAGCCTAATTTCCAGTGCTTTTATGAACTATTATACCAATCATATTCCAGGCTCTCCCAAATTTTCCCAATCACACCAGATATTTAGCCAATCATAGTAAACTTTCGCATCAAAATCGCATTCATTCCTGTCTCATAACTACTCTTCATCCTAATCTTTAAAAATCACGTACATATATGATTAAGCTAATCCGTGACATTCCGTTGAATACATGTTTATTCCTATGAATACTTAAAAAATTATGTTAACATTTCTAGGACCAGCGAAGGGTGAACTAATAGCCTTAACACTGCTACGACCGTCTCGTTTTGGATAACGAGATAGGTAATACCTACGAGATAATTGCGTAAGCAAGGAAGTTGGTGTTGAATGATTTAGTTGTGTAGCTTGCGTCTGAATTATGTTATTTTTGATACCAAAACAAATGCAGCTTGATATTTGCATCTTCTAATTTTTGCAATAGAATTTTAACGAAATTTGCAACGCCTGAAAAACTAACAATCAGATCCCGTTTTAAGTTGGTCCACGTACGCCCGTCATGAGGGTTCCAACCCATAAACCACTCACGTGCCTCAACTTCAAAGGATGACGGGATCCATTCTTTTCTGTGACGCAATATTACACAAAAGGTAAAAACTCCTGTACAACAGCACTAGTGGATTTCGATAATCCTCACTGATATTAGGACTGGATATTGATTGTCACTATTTATACAGAATAGTCACATTTCACAATCTAGGGAATTTCGCGGCGGTTGGCCACGTTTGCGAGGTGCATTAACGGCGGCTAGGAAAAAGAATTAATTTGGAACGTCAATACTCGTATTTTTGTCCTTCCAAAAATTGGTTATGAAGTTCTTCAATGTACGCCCCCAGAAATACAGGCTTTGGCGAAAATACGATGTACAATTTGCTACCTTCAAAGTCACGCGGGGTATATGAAAAAACATACGCCCTATTTGGAAATTGGTGGAAAGAGAACAAGTTCTGTACGATCTCCGAAAACATTTTGCTACCGTTTTTTGAGGTGCAACGCCACGACGGCGACGTTCCGTTATACTATTAAAAATCTTCCTAACGGCGTCCACACACAAAGTCACTGCGAATGGTGCGAACCATCTCCGTCCCACTCCAATGCGCCAAGTGTCACCAGCTTCCCCCAAAATTCACGTGATGCCAAACTGCCAGCCAACAATAGTAGTACCAATTCGCATTAACAGCGAAGTATAGGTTAGGATTGCCAAGATCAGCCCAGAGCGCTAATATTAAAAAAATAATTCGCCATTTGTAATAATTTCTTTGTTATGGGTGCTACCTGTGGTTTGTAATGATATTTTTCTAGTCCGCCTATAATGTTAATATATCATATATATAATAAATCAAGGTAAGGAAAAATAATATTTTAGCCTCAGTACATGTCAACTGAGAGTGTTTTTAATTTTTTTTATATAGTTTTTGGAAATTAATATGCTTTCTGTATTAACATTATTAAAAATTGCCTATATTAAATGTCATATCTTCTAAATTTCTTGTATCATGGTTCGATAATGACAAGCAAGCTTTGACAACTTTAGCTAAATTATTAGAATTGTCTGATGGCTTGGTAATTTTGAAAACTATATTCCGGAGAGCTATTACTTAATTTTTCTTATTCGTCAACTAATTTAACAAATCTTCAATTTTTCCAATTTCAACAGGCGCCATTCATCGGACTCCAGAGTTAAATTTAAATTTAATGATATTTTTTCGGCAATTGATCGTTGTTTGCTGACGTGGTGAGGATTTACACATCGGCAATGTTTTAAAAAACAGATCCCATATTTTAATGAAGACTTTCTTAGCTAAATGTTTCGATGCAGCAATAAAATGTTTTTGTGCGCCATTATAGAAAATTGAGCGGTCCTTTTCTGTAAAACTGGATTCTGTTATATTATTTGCTGCTTTAGTGCCAATATCAACATCTTTTAAATCCATTAAACTTTCGGTATTAAAAATATCACTGCTATCAAAATTTGAAATGTAAAAAGTATTTTTACATACTTTTGAGAGTAATACTCACTCAAAGTGGGGTCCGGGTAGGGACCGTCGCGACTAGCTCAGAGTATTTTCTGGTCATGGATTCTGAGGCAATATTTTTCACAAAATTCTGGAACCTTGTGACGGGTTGGAATAATAGTCGATTATGATACGAGTTTTATAAGAAGGATTTTGTCGCAAGCACGGAGTTTCGCGGCGGGTGGCCACGTTTGCGAGGTATATTTCGCACGGCGGCTATGAAAAACAATTAATTTGAAACGTCAATACTTGTATTTCTGTCCTTTCAAAAATGTAAACAAGAAGAATGTCCTTAAATCCAAGTGGAGTAAATTTAAATTAAAATTTAAATATATCTATGTCGAACTCCACAAACTTTAATAACTGAAGGATTACTAATGGTACATGTTTCGGCAGAATGCTTCTGCCATCATCAGCCCTTAAAGAATATAAAAAATTATCATATAATATTATAATTTTTTATATTCTTTAAGGGCTGATGATGGCAGAAGCATTCTGCCGAAACATGTACCATTAGTAATCCTTCAGTTATTAAAGTTTGTGGAGTTCGACATAGATATATTTAAATTTTAATTTACTTTCAAAAATGTGTTATAAAATTCTTTAATGTACGCTCCCAGAAATACGGGCTACGTTACAACGAAGAACAACGAGGTACAAAACTGGAAATTTACAATTTATAAAAAAAATTACCTAAATCATGTTTTATACTATTATTGTAGAAAAAACTGACTAAATATGACACATTGAAAAAACTTTTTTTTAATTTAGTTTTTTTTCCCTCTGTCGGACGATGAAAGTTGACTGAATTGTGATTCAAGTGACGTGATTTTTATAGTACAGTATCCTAGAGCTATTGCTAGATGATGCGGCGTCCTGTTCTCTCTAAACGGCGGTGATTCCGCGCAGCGTAAAAACTCCGGAATAGCGGTATCCGGAGCGCGTTGTCATTCTGATTACCGGAGTGAAAGAATCATCCCGATACGTCACCATTAAGCATTTTATTTTTAGATATGAACGGTGCGATGCGTAGGGCATGGTCCGAGATGACAAGGAAAGTCATAATCTAAGCTATTTTTCTGATTACCGGAGCGAAAGAATTATCCCGGATGTCTAGTAGTATCGTTCCGGATAGATTTAAGATGCGTGTTGAATAGTGAACTTCGAAGTACCATGTTGTTTATTTCTTGCTCGAAAGCGATAATGATTTTGCTTGATGAATGCAGATTTTTTATCGGAGGAAAATGAATGTGTTTTTAATTCGATATCTTGTTTATTTACAACTCACTGCGCATGCTTGAGATGCGCGAACATACCAACAACTTAAGTCTAAAAAATGACAGAATTAGCGCCAACCAACGGTAAAAAAGGTAACTGTTTGCAGTCTGTTGTTCCACTAATTAGGTCGTCGGCGTAAAAATCCTCGCAAATGATTTGACTGGCTAATGGATAGTCACGCTCGTTTTCTATTGAGACTTGCTTTAGGCAACGAGTTGCCAAGTATGACGCGGATGCCGTACCATAGGTAACGGTGTTAGTTAAAAATTAGCTATTGGTGAACTGCGATCTTCACGCCACAAGATTCTTCATAAAGCTCTTTGGGACTCATCATCTAGTATCTAACGATACATTTTCGATATATCCGCAGTAAAGATAATTGGATGAAGTGAACTGTAGTAGGATGGATATAAGATCGTTCTGAACTACACGCCCGACCTTAGGGTATCGCTCAGAGAGATTTGATTTGGCAGAGCCCTCGAAGACGACTCGCAAACGAGTTGTTAGGGAGGTCGACTTGAGAACGCAATGATGGGGTAGATAATAAACGAGAGTGTTTGATAAGTCGCGATCAGGATCAACTGGAGACATGTGGCCTAACTCTAAGTACTCTTTTATGAAGGAAGCGTACTCATTTTTGAGGTGCTCTTGTTTGGCTAATCTATTTTCAACTGAACGTAATCTTTGAGCTGCCAATTGCTCAGAATTCCCTATTTTTGCAATATTGTCTTTAAGTGGTAACGTGAACCTGCCAGTATGGTCTCGTTTTATGTGATTTACAAAGTGTTCTTCACATTCAGATTCTTTTTGTGGTAAATATTTTGCTGAAACGGCCGGTTCTTCAATTGCCCAAAATTTTTGCAACTGATCGTTCAATTGAGCATTGGTAATCAGGCCACATTGAGAAAATGTTGGGTGAATGCGAGTTTGGGGCGTGGTGCGTTCAGCCTTGTTCAGTCAGTGAAGAGGCGAGCGGCTGGGCGGCACCGGCTGACGTGAACGGCTCGGGCTGTACTCGAATCTCGGTAACTTCGTTACAATACCTGCTTGCCTGGTAGTAGTGAATAGAAACAAGTAGGCAATATTAATTTTTTATGTTAAGTCTTTGTGCTTCGGCGAAAATTAAAAACGAAAGTGAAATACAATAATAAATTACCGGCGGCCACCCCCGGTGTCGACAAACTGATTTCAGAATGATATAAACCGCACGCAGTAGGTCAAGTTAAAAAAAAATTGGGCTCGTGAATTTGTGGGGGCAAAAAAAGTTTTCGAAAAAGTCATGTATAGAAAAGTGGTGGCTTTGGATGAGTTCTGCTACTTGTTAAAATTAATGGGTCATTTATGGGACACACTGTATAATCAATTTATGTAATAATTATTGTTACTTATTTTCTATACTTTTTTGAACGGTGAATGTTCAGCAATATTATTATTTCTTTAATTTATTTTTGTTATTTTTTAAGCGCATATCTTTTAAAATGTTTTTCTATTTTGTCTGGAATTTTCGATATAATGTTATAATGTGAAAAGTCAGGGAATTTTAAAACTCGAGTTGTCGGGGTACCCTGCGTAAGCAAATGATGAGTAAAATATATAAAAAATGTAGTTAGCGTTTTTTTTAATTCATTAAGGATAGCCTTGAACATACTTTATGCAAAAGTTGATAATAAATATTTTTGTTATAAATTGGAACTATATCCTTATATTGTTTTGATGTTTTTTTAATAAGTACTTTATCATGAAAAGCAGCATCACGAATCAGTTGTTTTCAACCGTCATGATTGATCGCTGACTTCCTCTTTCGACATTTCATGATCGGTGGTTATTTCTGTCGTATTTGTAGAACTAGTAGAATCATGTTCTTTATTTGCGCTCAGTTTCTGGTTAGTATGATTCATTGATTGTTGAAGCGTTTTGTCTAGATGAAGGTCTGAGTTATCAGCAATATTTGGGCAGCTTCGGAGCTGTAAAAAATATTCAAATATACATGATTATAAAAAAAAGTGTCAATTTACCAAGTAGCTTGTTTGGGTTTTATAAGGATTTTCATCAGAGCTTTCAGATTTTTTTTTTTGCGTATTGACCAGAAGGAGCTCCCCGTGATTCCGACCTTCACGGGGTTCCTTGCTGGTCAGGTCCTATTCGTACATCATAGCCACTCCTCAAAACCATGAGGTAAGTAGCTATGAATCCCGTGAATCATGTGCCCTGAGCAGACGCAACGACCCCAAGATGACCGCTTTCTGCATTCCAGCCGCAAGGGTCTCTGCCGGTTTACGGCAGGCAGGAATGATTTTCAGATTGGAGACGAGCGAGTCCTTGATGCCTCCCATGCACCCAATTACCAAAACGACGAGCTTCACTGAGTAACTTGAGTACAGCCTCCTAAGTTCAAAGAGCAGGTCTTGATATTTTGTCCGCTTTTCCTCCTCCTTGACGCAGATGTTATTTTCAGCAGGAGCCGAAAATTCAATAACAAACATCTGCTTGGAGGAGTGGTCCAATAGAACCACGTCAGGCTTGTTCGCTGTTATCTGCCTGACGGTGGAGAACGAGAAGTTCCAATAGATTCGGCACCTCTCGTTCTCCACAACGGACTCAATATCGTTCGGGACATAGGGCAGCACTGGTGTCTGGTCTATCGCATAATGGTGTCTTAAATGAAAGTATAACACTCTCAATGCCGCATTGTGGCGATGGATATAGGCCGAAGCTGCATACACCGGGCATGCCGCCAATATATGCATTGCTGTTTCAGGGGCCCTGTGACAAGCCCTACAGCTCACATTCGGCACCTCTATACCCATCACGCGGCTGCGATAGACCAAGGTGTTAATTACACCATCTTGCGTGGCGCAAATGAATCCCTCAGTCTCAGACTTCAGTCCACTTGATCTCAGAAAGGCAAATGTATGCCTTTTGGATAAGCCAAGGTTTTCAATGTTCTTGAAGAAAACACTATGCATTGACTTATCCATATGCCTTCTCATGAGCATATCTTGCTCAGAGATTCTGACGTGGGCTGTAAGACGGAGCAAATTGAGCTCGGTAATAGAATGTGGCCGAGCTCGCTCAACGTCAAAGTCAAGACCGAGTTCATCTGCTGCTCTTTGTGCCGCCCTAAACAAAAATGCCCCGACTCCCCGCCTCTCGTGATCCCTGACAAGAAGCAACAAGGGATCCGAACTTTGGATGATCTTACAGGCTATACCCAAGATTACCCTGTTATGAAGACACTCCAAACTCAAAAGTCCTCGGCCTCCCTGGTTTCGTGGAAGATATAACCTCGGAACGGACGATTTTGGATGCAAACTGCGCTGCAGATGCATCATTTTTCGAGTATCCCGATCAATCTGCTTCAACTCATCCACTAACCATTTAACTGCTCCAAATGAATAGAGCAGGATCGGAACGGCAAGCATATTTGTGGCAAAAATCTTGTTCTTCCCCGAAAGCTCTGACGACCAGATTCGTCGGAGTAGATTTTTGTACTTGCCGCAGAGAGACTTTTACCTGGTGTGACGCTTGGATGTGGCACTGCTCCACACCCAAGTACTTGTAAGTCTCTCCGGCGTTCAGATGTCTCAGAACGCTTCCGTCAATGAGTTGAGCATCTTCATCGAAATACTCGCATCGTCCTCTTTTGAGATGAACCTGAGCACATTTGTCCCAACCGAACTCCATGCCAATAGCATCTGTGTACTCCTGCACTATGCGCAATGACTGCGTCAGTTCTTGCTTTCCGGAAGCATACACTTTTAAATCATCCATGTAAAACAAGTGCGTGATCTTATGCTTCCGGTTACCGGGTGTACCACAGCTATAACCCTTTGCACCGCGCAAGGCTACGGACAGCGGCAACAGTGAGATGCAAAACAGAAGAGGACTCAAGGAATCTCCCTGGAATACTCCTCTTCTGAATGATATCAACTCTGTCTGAACTCGGTCCCGTCGGGATGTTATCGAGAACCGAGTCTTCCAGAGTGACATCAGTTGTTTGATGCATCTCACCAGTGTATCGGGTATCGCAAGACATTCGAGCAAGTGAATAATCAGCTCGTGAGATGTTGTGTCGAATGCCTTACGATAATCGATCCAAGCCATAGATAGGTTGCGCTTATATTGGACGGCATCCTGCGTGACGCACCTATCGATCAGCAGGTTTTCCTTGCAGCCGTCCACGCCCCTTTTACAGCCTCGCTGTTCGAAAATTTTCGAATACACCGGGTTAATGGCGTGGAATATTCGGTAGTACAGGAGTCTGGTGAAAATCTTGTAGCACGCATTTAGGCAAGTTATTGGCCGGTAGTTCTCATCAGAGCTTTCTGAATTATTATTATTATTATTATTATTAGAATAATAATTCTCGTAATACGAACAGAGGCAAAGCCTATATGTTCGTCAGCAGGATCATACTCAAGCAGCTAAAAATGGTTACTGCTGGACCCAAGATTCGGGAGGATCCTTGTGCTGATTTCAATTACACGGCGGGATTCTGCAGATGGTCATTCAGCTTGATCTTAAAACTGGCAGTACTTGTCGATTAGATGATACTATCGTCCAAAGTATTCCATATCAGAAAGACACGATTAGTAAGAAAGTTTTGCCGAAATCGAGTGTTATATCTTTCGTGGTACAGTTTCAGAGAGTGTCCACGAAGACATGGTGTATCTGCCAAGATGAAAATGTAGGATAGATCTACACTGAATTTATTAGTAAGAATATTGTAGGTACAGACAAGATCATTGAACACACGTCGTTGCTCTAATGTCGGCAAATCAAGTGCAGAAAGTCTTACGTCGTATGGCTTGTCCTTTAAGGTATTAGCAGTTTTTGTGAAACGGCGCTGGACTTTTTTGACTAGATGAGGGGACCATACGACACTAGCATATTCTACAATCGGACGGACGAAGGACACGAAAAGTGTTCTAAGTAGTTTCTCACTTATTTTTACAAAATCTTTTTGTAACAGATAACTAGTAACATTGGCCCTTTTGACACAGTGGATAACGTGTTCACAAAAATTCAAATCGCAATCAATGATAACACCTAGATCATTCATCTGTCGCACTGATTCCAAGGTATGGTTGCCTAAGGTGTAATTTATGTTAGGATTATTTTTTCCTAAGCGGAGAACAACACATTTGAGAGCGTTCAAAGGCATTAACCAGTCAAGAGACCATTTGTGTAGGGTTACAAGATCATCTTGAATTATCTGTGAAGAAGATAACGGATCGCCGAACACTTTTCCATCGTCAGCATAGAAAACGTGAGATGAATTCAGAAGGCACAGAAGGTCAGATATATAAATCAGGAAAAGAACGGGACCTAATACACTCCCTTGTGGTACGCCAGACAGCACATCTCGTTTGGATGATAGAAAAGTACCGACTTTTACCTGAAAGCTGCGACCAGACAGAAAAGCTTCTATCCACCGTAACAATTGACCTGAAATTCCAACTTTTTCGAGCTTAAATAACAAGCGACGGTGAGGCACTCGGTCAAACGCCTTTTCAAAATCTAAATAAATAATATCAGCTGGTTTATTTCTTTCTAATAAAAGTGTCCACTCGTTTAGGCACTGGATTAGACAAGTGATAGTAGATCTCTTTGGAAGAAAACCATGCTGATTGGAAAAGATCAAGCCATGCTCTGTTAGAAAAGAATGAAGACAATGACATATGATTCGGTCCATTGTTTTGCAGCAGACGGACGTGAGGCTTATCGGACGATAGTTTTCCACTTTGGTTTTGTCCCCTTTCTTGAATATAGGTGTGATCCGGGCTTCGCTCCACACCGGAGGAAGGGACGATGTTCGGAAAGACAAAGACATTATAAAGGCTAGAGGACCACTTAAGAGGTTGGCACACCGTTTCAAGATAAGGGATGAGACACCATCGGGCCCAGGAGAGCTTCTGTCGGGAAGTTTTTTGCTTTAGGACTACTTCTTCAGAAAAATTGATATCAGTAAGGACGGAACGAGCAGTTTTACCGAAGTATGATGGGAAATTTCCACTAGACTCAGAAGTAAATACGCCGGCGAAAAAGTCAGCTAGAAGGTTAGCAGATTGTTCCTCATCAAGGACAAGGTCATTGTCGGGATCAGAAACCAAAGGCGTTGAAACTTTAGATAGAAGTTTGCTTCTTACATACTTATAAACAACTTTGGGTCCAATATTAAGCAAATTGGACTCGTACTTTGTCTGTGCTGACCTAAGATCACTTTTCAATTTGTTCGAATAACTACGATGCTGATCATAATCAATTTGTAGACCTGTATTTTTATATTTATTCCACAACTGTTTTTTTACCTTTAAACGCTTTAAAAATTTATGCATTATCCACGGTTTAGTGCGATTAAATTTTATATTGAACGTAGAGGTGTTTCTGGAGACCGCAGCATCTAATATTGATTTAAAGATATTCCAAGCATCGACGCAATTAGTTGAGGCATGAAACGGTCCCCAATCTGTAGACGCTAGTTCAGCTTGCAATCCTTCAAAATTAATTTTGGAAGATTTCCTGTAACCATATTTAGTTGTAGTAGGTACATGAAACTGAATTGATGTTTCAAGAACGCAGTGATCGGAAATACCAATTGGCGCAGTATGATGGATATCACTAATAAGATCAGCATCATTTGTAAGGATCAAATCAACTGTAGATGGTGCTTGTCCATAGCGAAAACGAGTGGGGGATGACACGAGCTGTGTTAAGTTCGTCTCAAGCAACATGTCTGCAAATAAGGTGGCCGAGGCGTCGTCGTCCAATAGCTGTATGTTTGGCCAGGAGATTTTTGGGAAATTGAAATCACCAAAAATTAGTAAGTTACCACGGCGATTGCAAAGTGACCTGATTTCGTTGAATAACAAGATGTCATCCGCGACAGGACTGTTAGGAGGACGATAAACACTTACCAGCGAAAAATTTAGGGTAACACTCGAACACTCAACACATACCACCTCAATATGGCCAAAGTTCTTGCTAGTGCATTGTTCCGTAAATTGTTTGAAGACGGATTTTTTTAAGAAGATACAAGCGCCACCTCCACGCGACAGACGGTCCGCACGATAAACGTTATAGTCATCAAAACCAAGGATAGAATTTGGAACAACAGTAGATAACCATGTCTCAGTCAGAAAAATACATGCCGGGTTTTTATTTTTGATGTACAAGGATAAATCATTGAATTTGGCGAGCAAGGATTCAATAGTTGTGTACATTATTTGAAGTTCAGTTATTTTCTGTTCAGTACTGCTTGAAGAAACAGGCTCATCATTGCGCGGGTGACCGTTGTGCCCTAGCTATGCAGCAAAAATATTAGCTTTTAGTTTATCAAGGGCGGCACAATAAGCAGGGCAAGAATGGTCCCAAACCGCATGACTCGTGTCCAATTTGTTGCTGTCCCTGTCAGCTTGACGTACGCAGGTTATGACAGGTTAGTTCATTTTTACACACCCGGGAGGAATGACCAAAATTGTTGCAATTGAAGCACCGATTGGGCTCCAGAGCATCGAATGCAGTGCAATAGTCATATCCGATGAACAGACCGCCCGCTGTCATCAACCTATCGTAGGAATTTTTATCAATCTGTACGAGAGCCTGATATACCGTATTTTTCTTTTTAATTGGCGAAAACTTTAGGATTCTGCAATCACACTGCGTACTGAAGATAGTGCAGTTAGTTGTTTTTATCAGATCTGCAAGTTCACCCCATTCATTTTCATCATAGATTTGTGAGAAACCAACAATACGAACACGAGGTGAAATCCCTTTGAATTCACGTATCTCGTATGAATCGCTAAGTTTTTCTTCTGCCAGCTGTTTGAAACGTTTATTTTGCTCAGTTGTTGTGCACCCCACGATCAAACCACCTTTTCTAGTACCTTTTAATTTTTCAAACTGTAAGTTAGTATGCAGAGGATCAATATGCGATGTAAGGTCGGTTTTCGTTTGACCGGGATCATGTCCAGTATTTTTAGGTTCAATTAATATCGCTGGTTTAGTTTTGTTTTTTAATATTTCGGCAAATGATGTAATGGGCTTAGGATCAGACGGTGTTTGTTTAGTTTGTTGTTCAGCATTTTTTATCAAATCAGTTCTAAGCTCAGAAAAAACGTTTTTCATACTGCCCACCATTTCCTCAAATTTATTTGCCTGAAAATCATTTAGGGATTCCGCATCTACACAAAAACACCTTTTAACGCAGTCAGGGCATTTCCAGGTGAGGCCGGGCACGGCGCTCAGCTGAACGTGCAATTCTTCGGGGACAGTAGCGCATTTCTTTAGTTCTTAATTAGTTCTGTTTCCTGTCGTTCTTGTTATGCTTAGCAGCAGAGGCAGTAGCATTGGGACGCTTTTGTCTTCGTCCACGACCTAATAACTTTTCATCGGATGATGTGTAATCTGCATCCTCGGCTAGCTTTGTTCAGCGTATCTAAACATTCAAAAAGTATTTTTTAATTTTTTATACTGATTCCAAAGTTGGAAATACGTTATCAAAAAAAAAAATATATATTTTTAATTTATAATTTAAAATATTTTTTGTATAAAAGTTTTGGAAAATATATTAATGCAACGATTTTTAATCAAACATTAATGATTGATTGATAAATTGAATTCAAAATGTATTGGAAAAAAGAGGCATTTAATACTTACCACAATAACTCTTTTATCAAATTATTATTTGTGTTTTTGATAATAATTGGAGGCACCCATTGACATGTAATCCCTCCTTTCCATTCATCAGTATTACTAGCCAATTACTTGGAATTTCTGAATAATCGTTGGTTTCTATAAAACGCACAGTGGCATATTCTTTTTCCATTGCAACTGAAAAATCGATAAAGTAAAAAATTATTATACATAGTTACATTACTACAAATACAAATCATTGATTATAATTATTTACAAATAGGGAAGGGTAGTTTTATTTTAAGTATAGTTATAATATTGTGGACAAGATTTAAAAGTTAAGTTATAATTTTTATCAATTAATTAAAGAAATATCTTTAAAATAAAAATACTTACAAATAATGGATAGCAGATCGAATTTTTTTTGGATAATTCACTGTTTGTAACTTTTTTCAACTTTTGCAACAAATTATATTTTTTAACTTAGATAGACGCTCTCAGATCTAAGAGACAGCCAAACTCTGCTTGGCGTCGGTTGCCAGCAGTTGCCAAGTGAAAGGATAAACCCCGTAG
Organism: Diaperis boleti; assembly: GCA_963583935.1. Lineage (NCBI taxonomy): Eukaryota > Metazoa > Arthropoda > Insecta > Coleoptera > Tenebrionidae > Diaperis > Diaperis boleti. The sequence goes on from OY757242.1 coordinate 16,794,889, forward strand.
TTATCAAGTTAAAATTAGTCGAAGTTTTGACGTTAATTTCGGTACACGCCCTGGACGGTGATAATAACACAAGACAAAAAACTTCGGAAAATACTGGGAATTAATTTAAACCTCTCGGCGTAAATTAACAAAAAAACTGAAAACTGACCTACTAATCCTGACCTGACCTGACCTATTAAACGTCTTTACTTCAACATCCAATGCTGTTGAAAATTGTGAGGCCTAATAAATAACTTGCGGATTTTCGTCTGCCCATACGTATTATTTAAGTTGAAAATACCTTCTCCGATGACTATGTATTATTGAATCCCCAGGCTGTAAAAATTAGATTTCTGTACGTGATAGGGATTCAATTGTTGCTATTTCAAAATTCTCCAAATTCGATTTGTTTATTATTGGTGGCCCTAGCGACTAATTTACGATTTTTTCGCATACATGATACAAGGAAATGTTACTTTCAAGTCGTTTCCACGCCACCCTGGAGGTAGAGTTGATCGGTGCGTTTTTATTTAATGTGGTATCCCCAGGAGGCCTAATACACAGTCAGGATCGGTTTATGTCACTTTCAGTCGCTTTTGAAGATGTAAATCAGACTCGCCCCCGTCGCCGTCATCTTGACGAATCAATTCCGAGTTAGGATCGGCAAAATCGAGGTCGTCTGGATGGTCTTCGTTGTCCAGAATCAGGTCTGGAAGGTTTTCGCAGGTCGTTCCAGTACAATGTAAACACAGCACCGAACATTTTACGGCAACCACAAGCAGCTCCACAGCAAAACCTCTGGAGGTGGTTCCTTGATGTTCTGTATTGCTTCCAGTCCTGCGCTTGTCCTCTGCCATCCGTGATCTTCTGGAGCTTTCTGCACACCTCGCCAGCTCTATTTGATAATAAGTACGCAACGAGTGCTGATGGCACGCATCGGATGTTGGTGGCAGCATTCACATTCAGGTGCCCATGTTTTGAGTGTCCATGATATTCGGGCGGTTCATAAACATGACATTAGTAATTTTTTTTTAATGGATGCTGTCTCTAAACAAATGATTTTCATATGCACTTCAGGGGAGATTCCTTGCATAGTCTAAAGTGACCAGCGACTCATGAGACGCACTCATCGGACGCGGGTAAAAAGAAAACATTGATAAGATATTTTTTTTATTTAATGCTGTTTAAAAAACACTTTAAGCAGAGGTTGACTTGACATTATGTGCGTATTTCTCTCATCTCGTTCCTTTGTCTCAACCAGAATGTGTTTTTCGACATTTGCATGAAGTTGATGATTTTGTGTTACGGCGACTGTTGAAAAAACAGTTTGTGGAAACAAATCTCTGATGATAGCTTCTGTAAATTGTAGTAGTGATATTTTTGACCCCCTATTAATTTTCTGGTGAATTATAAAACTATTAGTTACAGCTACTCCAGTAATTAATTCAATTGCAATCTTTTTATACCAACTTAAACTTTTTCTTAACGGACTGTAGTAGCTACATAGTTGGTCCGAAACATCTATTCCTTGCTTGCTTTTATTATAATCGAGTATTATGTTTGGTTTTTTCTTAATTTCTCCTTTTCTGTTCTTCTTCCAAGAATTGTCCACACATAAAACTGTGTTTTGATGAACTCGTATCTTTATAATGCTTGCATAATTGGGGCTTTTGTAGTCGTTGTTTCCGTTCTGTTAACATATACGTGGTGTTTGTAACACGTTTTATGCTTGCATACTTTTGCCTCATTAATCTCAATTTCTGGTTCTCCTTCCTTACATCTTCTTGGTACTTTTTGCGTCGTGATCTTCTTTTTCATTACTGGAATCGCTTGCCTGTCACTCATCAGAAGTATTGTTGCCTTCAAAATATGTCTCCAAACTCCCAGGAATCCATTCTGGATCACTCATAAGACTTTTTTCATTTTCCTGATCATCGCGTTTATCATTGCTTACATCTTCTACTTGTATGTCATTGTTACGACGCGTTATTAAAATTAAAATTAAAAAATAACTTCATTGTTTTCGATGATATTTTGGAAAGCAATTGGTACACAAAGTAACGTTACACTTGTTGCAAAATGTAATTGGTTTACTTTTGCAATTTGGATATTGGCATCGACGTTATTTTTCACGTTTCTCTTTCATCGTATCTAACATTATTAGCGACCTCCGTTCGAGAAGTTGAAGCTTAGCGGCCTACATTTTAGGATTCTTTTGCCATGTCCAATTTATAGATAGTGGCACAGCAACAGCCCTTCTGAAATCCTTGATGCTAGTAGATTTCTTGCCGTGAATGCTTCGGTATAAAAGAAAAGCATTCACAACGGCCATATCAATAACGCGGGTCACTAGGCACCAATACCACTTTTTTCCCCTCACGGAAATGTTGTGTTTTTCCAAAAGCCAATCATGTTGATCTACACCCCCCATATAGAGATTATAATTATCGATTACTTTTGGCTGAGGGACGGGGACACGCTCTCTCTTCTCTCTGTTCCATCTTGGAGCAGACGCCAACGGTTCTACAGTGTCAAAATTTGTTATTAGTGTAACGCATTTATTGTCGTTCTACTTTACTACGAAAATTTTATTTTTTTGATCAAAATAAAAATCATATTCTCCGCGTCCTCTCTTCTCAAGTTCTTTGTTAGTCTTCAGCGGACATTTCTGTGTTCGGTTTTCCCTAATGGTGCCTGTTGCTCTAAATCCTAACTCCTTTAGTTTGCATAGTAATGTGTGACTACTAAAAAAGTTTTCAAAATATACACAATAACTTTTCGGGTCTTCTACCACAGACAACATTTTCAAGACAACTTTGGTTCCAAGGGGAAGCTTTGATTCTTCTGATTGTTCTTTTCCACTGTTTAGTGAAAAATTGAAACAGTAACCGTCAACTCCGCACATGGCCCATAATTTGTGTCCAAATCTGATAGGTTTTGCTCTTATAAATTGTTTCAATGAATGATGACCGTAATATCGTACAATCATTTCGTCAATGGATAAATTTGACTGAAACACTCCCCATTTGCAAAAGTTTGAATTTACTATGCGAATAAGAGGACTAATTTAAATAGTTTTATCATGCTTATTTTCATTAGCCTTGTCTTGAAAGTGAATAAGGGATTTTAATTCTAAATATGCATCACGACTCATTGAATTATGGACTAAAAATACACCTAAATCTTCATCTTCAGACCAGTAGTCCCTTTCACTAGGTAATGTGTGATAACCTGAGAAGATCAAAAAGCCCACAACAATTTTGATTTCGTCTGCTGTTATACTAAATGTGTGCTTACTTTTTTGATTCTTTGCATATCTTATGGTTTCGTCTACAATCATGTTATACACCGCTTCATCAAAAATATTAAATAATAACGTGGTCTTCAGTGTATCAAATATTTGATTTGGCGCGTGTATCGGGTCATATTGATATTCCGGCAAAATATTTCTCCAATTAATCGTAACAATAGGCTTCGACATTTTTCTTCTCTTTGTTGGTAATGGGTCATTTGTGGCAGACGTTGAAGGTCCTGCTGTAGCAACCAACGATGCTAATGGCAAGTCGTCCTCGTCATCGTCATCTTCATCATTGACACAGTTTATTTCGGTAGTTCTTGCGATGTCGCCGACAATTGGCGTAGTAAGTTCTTCATCATCAAAGCGCTCCTCATCTGTCAATTCGTCGACTTCAGGTGGTAGCGCTAGTATGTCCTGTTCCAGCAAGATATTTTCACATAGCGCTTGCTGCAAGCACAAAATCACATCAACGCACATAGCGCTTTTGGTTTAAGCGCGGGTTTTTACATGATAACGTACGAAACGCACATAGCTGAGTCTACAGAGCTGTAGCCTTTCTTATTCTGTGTTATATGGAACACATAACTGATTTCGGACCAAAAGTGCACATAGCGCATTTTGCAGGCGCAGCGACGAATTTTGAATATTTTTGATGCTAATTCATTTGCTCCATAAAGCCATTCCAACCACCTAGATTAGGAATTTCAAGGGATTTCCCAAAAATCCTTGGGATGTCTGATGATGTGGGGTAGGATCGGATCCAAATTTCTTATTGGTTGTACTTGAATATTCTTGTGACTATCATTCTGTTTTTCGAAAATCTGAATGGGCAGATGTCCATAGCGTCCAAGAATAGCTGCTGACGGTATATCTGTGACTCGGAAAATACCACGAGAAGAAGTTAAAGCAGGTGGTGGAGTAGTACTCTGAATGATTCCCATGGAGTGAAATCGGCGTTGTCAGCTACACATTGAGAAAATTTGGAAGATACATTCGTGTCGGGTGCAAAACTTGAGGACAGTTGAAACTTTGTTGTCTCACTGTATGATGTGCAGTATCCCAGTGATGACAATAGCTCTATGAGATGTTTAGAGCCGTACCGATTATTTAGGCGAGTTCCAAGACCTATCAGCACACAAGATAAGAACGATTTTGGTCGTGCCGATGCAATAATTGAATGGGCGATGCTTGTGCATTGTCATATAATTATTTATCTCGAGAATTTCGTTTATTCTTTAGGATTATACCTTCTGAAAGAATTTTTAAAGTTTCTGGAACATCAGATGCTGCATCTCTGGTGACTGATAGTCGTCTGTTTCGTGAATTTGACATCTGATCTCCTCACGGATTATTGCGGCTGCTGCCCGCACCACTCTTGCCCTCGCAAAGATCTTCTTTTTTCTTCTTATTATACCAGGAGTCTAATAAAAGACGATATCCCGTATCACGAAAACAGACAAGGTACAGCTGTGACGACGATATCATCGCCATATTTTTCTTATTTATCGTCGTATCACTTGGTGGATCTTCGATGACATTCGCCAATTCGCGCAAAGAAAATTATTGACATTCGTCGCGATTATTCTCCAAATAATAAAAAAAAAATTCCATTGCATCAGACACAAGAGGATCCTTTGGTCGTCCTGCTTCAGTGCCAACAGGTCGTACTGGTAAACAAAATGTCGAATAGCACTTTTAGTGATATTGAGCGCCTACTATAGACCAATTACACCTTTAATACTGGCAAGTATCTGTGTCACAGTAAAAAAAAAAGTGTTACATATTAAAATAATTGCCCTATTGGTTGTTTATCTTGAAATTGAAACATTTCATTGGTTGACAAAAATTAAAGTTTTGGGTCAAAATTTACTTTGAAATGCTTGAATGACTGGCCTAATATTGGTTCAACATGAACAATTCTCCAGCGACAACGACGTTCTGCATTGGGTTCTTCAAATATCTGAACTGCGTCTTTTAAGCGTGGGTTTTTCTCCAAAGTATTGAGGAACCGAATCTTACCTTGATTGAAATAACATGTTTTTCGCAACAGCAGCGCTATATTGCAGACTCTGAGGCGAATAGAACACTTCCTCTTTCAATCATGGACTCATCGAAAAGTACATCAGTGCTGCAGTACTGCTTCGAGCGGCGCTTCCTTTTAGCTGATTTCGTTGTTGTTTCTTTAGCACTCTCGGGATATCCATCTAAAACAATAATTGTAGTCGACCCATAATGTAATTCCCACATATTGTTACAAATGAATTTTGACGGCCCCATATAACACGATGGAGTAAGAACCCACCATCAACAACGTGCATGGCCGTGTTAACTTCTACGACTGGTGTTACTGGCACCTAAGCTTTTTACAATGAAGATTTTAGTCTAGTTTATGCTCTACTAACACTGCCAAATGGCCCGTTTATGCTGCTGCCAATTTTGCTTTAGAGGTTGCCAAAATATGCGCGGACTTTGGTAATTTATTGTTCCCCCAACGTCAAAACAACGTGAAACAGCTGGTGGCGTTGAGGCTTGATAGCTTTTGACGTGGGGAAAAAACAAAGTAACTAAAGTTCACGCATGCCTACATGCAAACTCAACTAAGCACTAACATCCACTAACGCTGTTAGTTGAAAATTCCCAACTTGGATCCTTAGTGCTTAATGGTGTTAGTGCTTAATTGTTACTTCTTACGAGAAGGATGAACGGTTTTATGGAAACATTTTTATTTATCTTCTAAATCGTTAGTGCTTAATGCTTAGTGGTTAATTGACCATAAACCAGGCTTTTGTCCCTTTACACAGGTCTTCCTCAGTGAACAATGAAAGCGGAAAAGGCGTACTGAAAGTAATCTTTCAATTCCTCGTCAGTTTTTTTCGCGGTGCATATGCGTTGAAACAACAAAAGCGGATTGATGACAACAGGCACCGAAGCAATCTTCACAGTACATTTACCAGCGGCTAGAGTAAGAACTCTGTCAGTACGTTTAAATTTCACCGATTCAAAATTATGACCCAGTATCTTTGTCATCGCAAGTGCACCGATGTCGTAGGCCTGGTGGCACTTTGCGTTGGACTCCCCAACAGCTCCCGTACTAATCGACATCAGAACATCAACTCCTGGGAAAGGGGTGTGATGTAATAGCCAGTCAGTGAGTTTCTTTAGATCTCGTGTGTCGCGCAAGATACGTGATGGTCTTATATCTACATGCTGATCTGTGCTAGGTATCGATACAGCACAATAGTTTTCAATTGCATCGCATATATTACACAAGTATACCATACCCAATGTCCACATGGTCAACACACTATCAGAAATCCCGCGACCACGTGTCAGACCACCAACCAGTTTTCATGGTGCGCATCAAGGTCTGCTCAATCGTCATGTCCGACCAAATTCCAGACCAGAAATTGTCGGAACGTCGGATTGTAAAATATCCCTCGGTGGTAAAACGTGCTACCTGTCACCAACCAACTGTAGATTTATGATTTGTTTGTTCTTTGTGTAACTGCAGCACACAATATTGATAATTTCCTTGTATTATGTATGCGAAAAATCGTAAATTAGTCGCCTGGACTACAAATAATAAACAAATAACGACCGTAGGTGTGTATAATTTAAAAAAAACTATATTTTAGTAGGGAGAGGCACATTCAAAAAAAATCATACCTTTTGTAAAATGCAACCAAATCCATCAAATGAGACATTCACAAACTCGAAAAACATTGCTCTTTCAGAAAAAAAATATTGCAGAATTATTTGAAATCGATATTCAGTTATAATATTACAAGAGCATCGAAAATAATCGATTAAACTTCGAGTCATGAGACGCATGCCGAAGAAATAACCACGACAGCGCAGCTGGAGTGGAATTTCGCGGAATACGTCGAATCACGAGGTTAGTTTATTTTCAATGCTCGAGTGGTATTCTTTACGATTATATAACCAAAAAATGCGAGATTTTAACGTTTATTAACAATCATAGAAAGATCGTTCCTATGACAAAGTTCATTGTTGGGGCCAGCCGAAGCACCGAAATGAATATACCCCGTCGTCAATGGGCTACTCACTTATATACTTCGTAACTATGGAAAATCTGTAATTGCTATAGGCTCAATTCTTTACGTGTTATATAATAGTTGTAATCCGCGCTGAAAATTTGATTCTGTTGGAATTTGCAAATCAACCCCCAACTTTGGCTCCCCGTAGAACGGAAACTGTTGATCGCCAACAAAAAATTAATAGGACCAGAATTATGCACAATTTTCTTCTCTACATATTTTATTTGAACTTTTTTTCGATAGCATTTACAACAACGGCGCTGTTTTACAACTGTAGGGGCTTCAGGATGGCTGGACTAATTAATAAAATTCGTGGTTTTGTAAAATTTGTAACAGAACATTTATTCTTCGACCTCTTTGCACATCAACCCAACAACCAACTCGCAACCAACTTAACTCTCTATTGCTACCAACCTAATGTCGTGCGTGCACAAGGGCGCGAAATTCAAAAAAAACATAACTAAATTACTACACAACTACTACTCAAATCCCATTTCGTATCTGTAATATTTTCCAATATTTCATTGTAGCTTCTAGTTTCTGCACTAGCGCTTGATCTAGCATTATTTTCTCAGGATCGAAACATCATTAAACCATTGCACTAAACACACCATAGAAAAATATTAATTTAGAATTTCAAAACATAACACAGCACTTAACGGACACAATTCACGTAAATGAATTAAGTGATTAAATAAATGGAGCAAACAACACCCCTTAAAAGGCGTGAAAAAAAAACAGTCCGATTCTGTTTCATCAAAGTCGCGTGCCGAAACATGATTCTCTATAAGCAGGTTTTTTTATCTGAACTTGTTTATTTTATTTATCAGTATATGATCGGCGCAGTCTATATCTGATGTATTGCTAGTACGGAGGAATAATAAGAAATGGAGTCAGCATCCCAGTACTAAACATATGCAGCGCTATGAAGCCAATTAACTGTGGGCGGGGGGGAATAGTGGTTTGTTTTCTTTCACACGATAGATTGTGACCGTATCCTCCGATGCGTGTGCGTGGCTAGCAGTTGAGGCACGGTCATTTACCCGAAAATGTTCACAAATCAAATCATTTTTAGGTATCAGCCCTACATCAACACTAACATTTAAGGCAAATAAATACATCTGTCTCGTGAATTCATCACTGGAAAAGCTGTGACAGATTTTAATAATTCCATTATTGCAATCCACACCGAAATTTGTACGCCACTGATCTGTACATGTGGAAAGTCAAGTTGGGGTTCCAGTAATCCAATTTTTTACACGTAATACTGCCTAACCATGTTTACACCAATATCCTTATGGTTTTCAATGTTTAAAATTCAATTCACCACAAAACGATTGCAACAACAATGGCAGACATATTCTTTTTCCCCAACCAAACGTGCTGCTGCAGTGATGCCAAACCTATGCATAACCGGGGCACAGCATAGGAAACAAACAGCAGGCTAACTCTCCGCGCCGCCTTTGATCTAAGTGAGCGTAAAAATTTGACCTCGAAGCCGCCATTGCAGATGAGACGCCAGGGCCGGGCTCAACGTACAATTCCAGGAACGAAGTTCCTTACGCTTTTTCTTCAACTCCGAATGTAATTTGATATGGAGACTGATTGTTTATATTTGTTTATTTTGGCATTTTGGTATAAATAAATAATTTAATAAATAATAAAGTAAATACTTGTATCAAGTTATACAATTTTATTAACTTAATTTGATCTACATAATTCACACATTAAATACTAAAATAATTATGTACCTATCACAGATTACGATACAATAATTATGAAAACGAATTTTTAAATAAAGTAGAACATAATATTACCAAAAAGGTATTTGTATGGCCTCTTTTTTTTGGAGCCGTAAAGTTTACTTTTTTGTACACATCTGTCAAATTCTCACAGATCAGTCCCAAAAAGTGGAGTTTGAAAAAGTAAAACTTTACGGCTCCAAAAAAGGACGTAAAATCACCTTTTTCGTAATCATCGTCTAAAAAATATTTTAGCCCTTGTTTTATGTTTTTTGAAAAGAATTGACAAGCTTTTTGACGTACTAAATTTATCACAAATTCGCCGTCAAAGAAATGTAATGCCGCTTGCTTTCAAAGATCTTGACTACCAAATTCAATTTTTAAAGGATTTTTTGGATTTTTTAAATAAATTAGAAGTACAGGACAGTTGGAAAATCCGGCCATTTCTTGAAAACATCATAAACCTAAAAGCACCTTTCTCCGAAAGGTTGAAAATGGGCGGATCATGTCATCCGGCTTGCATATATTAACTTTTCACGCGGCGAATAGCCCGCGCCGGATGGATTGCCAAATGCGACATTCACACAAGCCACGCGGACGGATGAAAATATTCCGAGTACACCTATGTGCGATATCGACACGTTATGAACCGTTCTCCTCTCCGATGGTGTCCTGCGCGGCGGTCTGCGCGAAGTGTTCCCGCCAATGGGAGTTAGCCTGCTGTTTGTTTCCTATGCTGTGACCGGGGCATCAGCGTTCGGTACAATGTGGGAACAATAGCACTGTACTGGTACTTTTCGCAAGACATGGTATAACTTTTCTATACTACGTGTAGTTTTTGAGATATAGTATATTTTAGATATAGATATAGAGCCAATATTTTCTGGAAATCTGTCCAAATGGCTATGGAGGTAGTGGACCTTGATACTCATGTTACACCTAAACCTTTTAGAATTTTCCACCAGGTCCAACACTAAGTCCTGGTAATTTACTGACATGATTTCCTGCGAAGTTTTTCCAAAGATGTCCAGGATGATGATGAAGATGATCTGTCGTCCATCAAAAATACCACTTTTATTATTATTTATGCAACAATTCTTTGGCGAATACACATTGAAGATGGTATAAATAGTTACGAAACTGTATGTAGTTTTGACGTTTAAATGCCTCTTTCTGGCCAGTAAAGTTCTTCTAAGCCAACTCTGTTTGGGAAGGCCGTCCAGATTCAATTCTGCGGGATCCATGACAATCCTCCAATAAGCAAAACATTTGATAATTAAATTATAAACTAATACTATTAAGTAGTTTTAACAAAAATAAACAAAACATTTATTCAAAAACATTTAAAAATTGAATTATAAATTCTTAGTTTAGCTTTAACAATCGTCTTCTTCATCACTGACATCAACTTTTTCTTTTTTTCGTATGTACTTCCAATCAGCGCCATTACTTCAACAAGCCTACGAGTAGTACTCTGCTCATTAAAAAGCTGCAGTAACGCCTGAAATTCCTGCTTTCTATTTTCTTGACTCTGGTTCTGTAATTGTAAGATATCTTCAATAATTGTCTTTTTTTGTTTTATTGTTTTCTTTATATTACTAAAACGATGTGGTGAGTGACCTGCAACACTGGATATTGAACTAGATGTACTACTTGGTGTTGGCACCGATGTGGTTTTTGTGGAATCATAATTATGTAAATGCAGGGTTTGCTTTGTGTTTGTCACCAAATACCATATATCTAGTTGGTCATAATAGGCGGGCTTCTGAACATCGCCCTCTCCCGTCTTCTTTCTTGCATCATTTGCCTTCATATATGAATTTTGTAGGTTATTAAATTTTGTCTTGCATCTATCGCGACCAACACTGCCATGGGTCACAAAATGGCCTAGTTGGTTTAATTGGTACGTGATTTTTTACCATAAAGGTCGATTCTCACCTAAGCAGCGCAGAGCAGAGCAGAGCTGAGCAGAGCAGAGCAGCAAAATGCTGCTTTGAATTGTCCCCATGTTGTCTAATGAGCCGATTCCCATCTAAGCAGAGCAGCGCGACGCGGCGCAGAGCGACGCAGAGCAGCAATGTTTTAATTCCTCCGTGAGCGTTGGAAGCAGCAAATGCCGCGCTGCTCTGCTTCTAGTCTATTCAAGAAGTTGAAAACCTACGAAAAATAATTACAAGGATCGATTCAATTCGAGATTTTATACTGAAAAAGACTTTTTTTTGTTTGTTCCGTAAATAAAAATTACAATTGTTATTAACAAAAAACTAATAAAAAATAAGGAGTTTAGTTTTTTGGCAATCCAAAATAAGATTAAAAATGAGGAGGAAATTCCCGATGAAAAACTTTCAACTCCCGAAGTTTCAGTTTTAGTTTTTGTTTATAACAATTATATTTGCGGAACAAACAGAAAAAAAACGTCTTTCTCAGAATAAATCCCGAATCGAATGAGCTATCGCTCATATTCTTCGGATCCTTGTAACTAATTTTCGTAGGTTTTCAACATCTTGACTTGATACTATGGGTGGCAATAGCCGTGAAAATGCTGCTTCGTGCCACGCTGCTCTGCTCTACGCTGCTTAGGTGAGAATAGTCGTAAAACATGCCGCTCTGCTCTGCTCTGCTCTACTCTGCTCTGCGCTGCTTAGGTGAGAATCGACCTTAAATCTAATTTTACTTTTGTTTTTAAATTGGTCATCATATTTGTGGCGTAATTGTTAATGTTCGTCCTCCGCCGTGGGGCGCTTTGAATTGCGCCATAAGCCGCTATTATCTTGTATCTTGGGTGGTAATAAACAATTTTTCATTTAATTGTTTAAGATTTCTAGCGGCAGTTGACGAATCTGCATCCATGAAAACAATGTATACTTCGAATACCTTTTAATAATTCCGCCGTTTCTTCGTCTACCGTTATGGTGAGGCCCCCCAACCCCATGGTCACCAAATTAATGTTTACCACCTCATCAGACATCATAAATAAGGATCTTAGTCAATGCTTTTCTTGTAACCAGTAACACCGGCAGCAGTATTGTCACTTATATTTTTTACTCCCAGTTCCTTTGGTTTTAAACAAAATTTGTTGAACAACAAGTCTGGTTTTGCAACACGACTAAGAGCATATTTCCTTCTATTGCAAAAGATTAATTAATAGCTATTTATTATAACTATCAATAGAGCATATTTGGAACAAACTAATTAAAGCAATTGTTACAATAATTATTACTCTTGATTCTTTAATTATGTGCGAGTACATAATAAATACTAATTAAAGGATCCCAGATTTTTATTACAAAGACCCAATAAATCCATTAAATAAGTAAAAAAAACACCTCAAATTAGAAAATGCACCATAAACAGCAATTTTTCTTTGATGGACAGCATGCAGGAGTTTTAATGCTTGTTTTCGTGCCTTGGTGGGAATCACGACTCTTTCCCCCCACAGTACACACTCTTTGTAAACCGAGAGCTCGGCCTGTCTATTCTTAAAAGCTCGTTGTTTACTATTGCCGGCCATTTTGTTTTGATGAACTCTTTTACCTGCCTTAAAATGGGGTCGTTCGAGGTCATCTGAGCTACTACTGTTGCTTTCAACGGGGTTTCTGGCAGGCTCTCAATCATGAGCACGTTGCCCACTGTTGTGTCCTGTGTCTATGGCAGTTCTGTTGGTGGTAGTCTGCTGAGGGCATCGGCGTGGCCAATGTCCTTCCCTGGTCTGTGTCGTAACTCATAGTTATAGTTGCTAAGGAGGAGTGCCCATCGAACCAGTCTTGTTGACGTTAGGTGGGGGATTGGACGATGTTCTCCCATTAGGGCAAGCAGAGGTTTGTGATCCGTCTCTATCACAAAGGAGGGTCCATATAAATATGTGGAATTTCCTTACCCCTATTATAATGGCAAGTGCTTGTCTATCTAGCTGTGAATAATTTCTTTCTGCCTTCGACAGCGTTTTTGAATGATAGGCAATAGGCCGCTGGGACCATCCTGTTGGGTGTGGCTTATGACTGCTTCCACGCCCCATGGAGAAGCGTTACATGTTAAGGTGATATTTTTCTCTGGACTGTAATGAGTCAACAGTGAGTTTCTGGTAAGCAACGCTTTTACTTGTTAGAAAGCGTGCTCCTCCTGTTTTGTCCATCTCCATAGTCCAGCAGTCTGTGTAAGGGCTCTGCGACTGTTGCTTTATCTCGCAGGAACAAATGGTAGAAGTTCACCAACCCAAGGAAGGCCTGGAGTTCACGCCTGTTCCTCGGCGGTGGAGCTTCTTGGATTGCCTCCACTTTGCTATTGGTAGCTTGAATCCCATTGCTGCTAATGTGGAACCCTGGAAATTCAACACAGTTACATTTCTCTCTATTAAGTTTCAATCCTTTGATTTTAAAGCGGTCTAGCACCGCGCGCACACGACCTGGTAGTTCTTCCGCCGACGGTGCACTCACGAGTATGTGATCGTAATATGGCAGCACTCCCGGAATACCCGCTACACGGTTGTCCACCACTCGCTGGAAAACTTGGGGTACTATACAGACTGCAAACTGCAAACGGTTGATCTGGAAAAGGCCCTTGTGTGTGACGATGGCTTGGGCTTCCGCAGTTTCTTCATCTACACTCAATTGCAAATATGCTTGCGCCATGTCCAGCTTTGTTGTAAAATGTTTGACTCCACTTAGAGTTGCCAGCATGTTTTGGATGTTGGGCATAGGGTACGGGTCCTTATGCAGGGGTTTGTTTAGAGTGCATTTGTAATCTGCACACAGTCTGATAGACTGTCTATCTGCTTTTACTACTGGAACGATCGGTGTGGCCAAGGTCGTTGACTCTACTTCTTGAGCCAGTCTGTCCAGTTCAGCTTCAATCCGTGCTTTTAATGCGTACGCAACTGGTCTCGCTTTTAATACAATGGGCTGAATATCTGGATTTACATCTAAGTGGATTCGGGGTGAAAACTTCTTCATATCGATCTCCTTCGACATAAGTTCGTTAATTTGCACCTGGATCCCAAGATGCTGAAACCAGTTTCGACCCAACAAACTTGCAGTCTGTCCTTCTGTCAACACTAGTGGAAGGACCTTCTTTTTGCCCTGAAATTGCACTGTGACCTTACAAGACCCGGCTGTGGTAATGCGGTTGTTCTGGTAGTCAATTTTGCAGGGTTCAAGCTTGGGGTGTTTACTTCTTGGCCATAACTCTGTGAATGTCTTCATGGAAATTAGGGAATGTCCGGCTCTAGAGTCAATTTCCATCTAGCACTCTGCATTATTCAAATAAACTGTACATACCATTGGCTGGACCAACGTGTGTATTTTGAATACCGCTTCCTCCTCCACCTGTATTCTTTGTACTGGCCTAGATTCTCGTCTGTTTGAGCGTGTCCCCTTCGACTTTGGTAGGCAGACACGTTCGATGTGGGTCTTCTTACAAAACCTGCATTCCGCTGTGGCAAATCTGCAGTTAGATGGGGAACGTAGCTCACCGCATCTGAAACAATTATTGGTAGTACTCTCCTTGGCTTTCCTGTTTCGTCGGCTCGGTTTGTGAATCTCGATTCATTCCCATTCCATTGTTGTGGTTGTTGATAGCCAGTGCCCCCTTGTGTTTGACAGTCATTTTTTCCTGTCGACTTAAAGCGCCCTCTTGAATCCATGCTCGTTATCCGAGGACGTCCAGAGTTCGAGGTCGTTTCTGCCGCCAAAACAATGTCGAATGCATTTTTGAACGTTAATCCTGATTCCGCCACGAGTCTACTCTGCACTGCCTCGTCCCGGATGCCGCACACGACGCGGTCGCGTAGCATCGTTTCTAACGTCGCGTCGCCCCGAAATTGCAGTGTTCCGCGATTTTCCGTAATTCCGCCACGTACCACGGCGAGCACGGAATTTCGGACAGGGTTCAAATTTGACTTATGTAAAATGGGCTTTATTTATGCTAGACGTTTGAATAACCTCGATTTTATACTTTTTCACTATTATTGTCACATGTCATTTTGACAAACTAAGTCACATGAATAACGCAAAGAAAGAAGAGGAACCACACGGGTGTTAAGTGAACATTAAGCTTGTAGTAAGGAAAAGTGTGTTGTCAGTGTGAAATCAATTCAAATAATTTTGATGGAATGACATTGCCAAATACAAAATGTCTTCGCATTCTACGAACCACGCCGACCTTCGCAATTTTATGAAAACATAACAATCTTTTATTAAACTCTGACAAACAATAACATGTATAATAAACAAAAACTCAACATAAAACTAATATTTTGTCATCGCCCCATTGGCTTCTATAACTTTCGTCAATCTTGCGCGCATCGAAAGGCATAGATTTCTATTGTAATCCTGGGGTAATTCATGCCATGCATCTGTAATAGCAGCTAGCAGCTCCTGTCTATTCCGAAATATCAGTCGACGTCTTTTTAAATGGTTGACTAAATATCCCCACATGTTTTCTATCGGATTAAGGTCAGGACTGCGGCTCGGCCAATCCAGAACGTTTATATTATTATCCTCGAACCAACGTGTTACTCTTCCCACAGTGTGCACAGAACGGTTATCCTGTTCAAAAACGAAATCACCATTTGGAAAATTTTGTGTCACTGATGGAAGCATTACATCTTCGAGAATCCTAATATAAACGTCTGCATTGAGCCGACCGTCTACATGCAGCTTTATCCCAGGATGATCAGCAGAAATCCATACTAACATGTTCACCGAAAAACGACCATTTCTTTCTAAATGATGTATATAACGTCCCTCGTAACGGGTGTTCCTTGGCCTATAAACTTTTACTCGACCATTGGGGCAAGACTGGAAGACTTTTTCATCAGAAAAAAATAACCCGGTTCCAAACAACATCATTTTGAAGGAGGTATTCCAGTGCAAACCCAACTCTGGCTTCTTTATGAGCAGGTGCTATTTTTCTTGCTGCAGTATGATTTCGGACACCACTTACTCGCAGACGCCGACGTGCCGTTCAAACTGACCCCGGAAAATTCGACATAATCACTGCATCAACAGCCGTAGTAAATGGACTGTCTTGCACTATATTTATTAAGGCATTGTCTTCATTGGGCGTAGAAACTCGACGACCTCCTGAGCCTCGCCGTCTTTCCAACCTTTCAGTCTGCCTCCATTTTTCCATTATCGAGTGGATTGTGCTTTTTGGAATCCCCAAAATTGCTGCAATATTCGTGCTTTATTAAAATTTGAAACTGGAGGCATATCGGTGACAGTTTATTTTGAATTTCAGTAAAAATTAATTATTATGACAATAAAGCATATACTACATTGTTTTTTTTTTAAATGACAAAAATTGCTGTCCGAAATTCCGTGCTCCCGATGGTACGTTGCAATTCCCTCCCCCTTTTTGGTCCCTTTTGTGGAATAGAAACATTTGCACAATTTCGGAAGGCTTTGGGTTAAACCATTAACGCCCAAATTAAAAAAAAATCGTTTTTTTAGTCATACTTTTGGAATGTTATTCCTTAATACTGTTAAAGTAGATTTGGATAAGAAATTTTTTTGATTAAGTGCATAGTTTTTTCAAAAAACACTAATCTATAAATAGATCGCTGGGCGGATCCCACATAAAATTAAATAAAAGTGTACCCTGTTTATTATGAAATTTATTGTGTGGTACAAAGGAAAACACGCAGTACATAAAGTTACCATACATTTGGAACAATAGGTAAGCGGCCTTCCTTTACAATTGAGGGGTCCAATGCATAAACCCGTCATGTCCATTTCGGTAAAATGTTGAGGAAAGACAAAAACCGTTTTGCGGTCAAAGTAGTTTTTTTAGATTTTTTTTTTTTGGTATCTCATCCTATTTGAATGTATATTTATCATTAATTTGTAACTACTAAAAAGTTGGAAGGCAAAAGGCAGATTAAGTATAACGAAAAAAGTAATGGACTTGACTGGTTTATGCAAAGTATTTACGAAAAAAATTTAGAAGTAAACGAAACAAAAATTAATCAAACATTTAAAATGATGTTTTTATTGAATTTTAAGAATGGAGGACAATAGTAAAAACTAAAACTAAACATTTTGTATTATATTTTTATATTTTCGCTTATTCATTATCACTAAATTCTGACCCAGAAGATTGATTGTTATCTGATAAAAAGGTTCTATGGTAATTTTCATTATCTTCGTAAAATCATTGATATCTAATCTGATACCATCAATATCTTTGTAAAACCACTGTGGCACATAATTTTTAATATGTGCCACACACACTTATTATTAAAGAAAGTCGCTTAAAAATTATCGCAGATTTAACTTTGCAACATTTGACACATATTATCAGTACTGTGCAAGACCGGTTCTTGCTCGAAATATTCTAGTATCGTTTTCCCCTTCATTTCTCGTTCGATTTTCTTTTCATTTTCTGCATATACAGTGTTGGATTCTAAAGTAGCGTATTGTGGAGGTATATTTTTCTGCCAATTTGTTTTTAGTTTCTGCGCTTTTGTTTTTCTTTTTTTGGTAACGGTAGTCGATGGCCCAGCTTGTTCAAATTCTTCATCACTAAGATTATCTTGATTTAAAATTTCCACAGTCCCAGGAACATCAACAACCTCTGTAACGCCAATTTCATCATCTGGACCCTCGTCTTCATCAGTAAGATCATCTACTTCCGGAGGAAGTAGAGCCATATCACGTTCAACATCCTCCGAATAAAAATATTCCAGGGCCTCGTCCATATTTTTAAATGGTTTCCGGCTCATGTTCGAACTATTTAGAAAAAAAAGTTTGTTATAAAAAAAATTAGTACTCGAACGCCCAGCGATCTATTTATAGATCGCTGGGTTCAATCGAGTATAACTCAAAATCGAAATAAAATATTGAGATAACTTGAATGTCAACTAATAGGTCACATATTTGTTTATAATATTATAACAAAAAAATAATAATTACCTTACAATTATTGATGCAGGAACACTAATCACGTAAAGCGGCACTCGACGAAAAAAAGCTCGATCTAAACACTATGAAAGTTCACGAAGAAATGTAAAATATTTACTTTATTTAGTCTAGGCCGTTCACTGAAGTGTTTTTTTATATGTGTAGACTCATTATTCAAGTTTTATAGATTACTACTAAGAAGGCCCCTTCAAGACACAGCTAATTTTTAAGGAAAACACCGCGATTTTCAAGGGTAAACAGAAAAGCAAAAAAATCGTGAAAACACCCCCGATTTTCAAGGGTAAACAGAAGTGTAATTTTAAACAAAAGCCTGTTTTTCAAGACAGTTTGGGACACAGCACTTTTCAAGGGTAAACTGAAAAGCAAAAAAATTGTGAAAACACCCCGATTTTCAAGGTAAACAGAAAAGCAGAAAAAATCGTGAAGACTAATTTTCAAGGTATATTTTGAAATTTACATTTTTCAAAGATTTGACCCTGTTTTTCTATTGGGCCACCTCAGCACAAAAGTGAAAACGGTTTGAATACATTGAATGAAATTTTAATAAAAAAATCAAAAATACAATATTTAAATACAGCTATAAATTAAATGACAAATCTCAATATAATTGAATTAAAATACTAGAGTAACTAATTCTACAAATCAAACACTAATCAAATTGTAATTAAGACATTAGACATGGAACCAGTTTACAGAAAATTTGATTTGCGATTAAATATGAATGTAAATCAAATGGGAACTTAATCATGATCAATTTTTCTGTAAACCGGTCCACGATATTTTGAATTTTAAACCTTCAATAAATCAACTCAGATAAACCGAATCACGTCAACGGGTCTAAAAAACCTGCGATAACCCGCACTCGCATATGATTTCGTACTCAAAAATCCAGTAAACATCTCCATTACGGGTGGCTTTCTTTTCTGGTAACAAATTTGTGTTCCTCGGTTTGTACTTATCAAGGTTTGATCGCAGATAATACCTTTTAAGATAATCATAATAAACCGATGCATCTACAAACACATGGAAAGTTAGGATCTCTTTATTCTATGTTGATGATCTAACCTCCTTCAAGTGTGATGGTGATCTCCCATATACATGTTTTTTTTTTGTTGTTTCAGGGTTAAACCACGTACCTCTGTTACTCTGACGTTGGGCGGAATAAAATCTGCGAAACCCTCAGGATTTATGAGAGTGTGTTCTACATTTTTTGGGCATCTTATGAGATGTTGTGTATGTAAAGAGTTAGGTGGCATATTTCACGCTCTGAAATTAAGTAAAAGTGGTACTTTGAGATTATATACAATTAAACTCACTTACAACAGAGATTCCGTATAACTAGAAAATCTAATTTCGATCTAATAAAAAATCAAGAACAAGAAAAGAATGTCATTAATAAAACTAGGGGAAAACAGACTGACAACATAACTAGTGCCAACTTAGTCATGGCGGTAAATTCAAAAAGCATTTAAATTTTAAACTATTTCGTTGTCATCATTAAACAATATTGTTTAAATATTTATGATAATTATCAATTCCTTTTTTGTTTTTATTCTAAACATATAATATTTAACACAAAATAATCACGTAAAGTGATATGAAGGCGTAAAATACAACGCAACCAGCTGTGTCTGATATGAAGCCTGAAGTCGAAGTCAGTGTTTTTATCTATTCAAAATCCAAACGGTATTGTATCAACATTTTCTAAAATAACTTGTCATAAACAAAACCAAATTCTTTTGTTTCTATTTTATTTAAAAGTTCTTTAGTTTTAGAATCTCTGGTAATTCGATTATATTGTGTACTGATTTTTTTGTCTTTGTATTCTAAAATATTATTTATACTATCGGAATTAATCTTTTCGGACGTTTCATAATTTAACGTAAATCCTTTTATTTTACAAACAACTTTACCTGTATTAGTCTTATAACAATAACTTTTTGGGCCCGTTGATATCCAGTCTATTATCCATACGTTTTTACCTAATTCGTCTGTCCAATCTCCCAATAGACAGCCTGTTTTAACAGTGTTTTTTGCATCATCTATATATACAATACTATCTGTATCATAATATGTTACGCTTTTTATCTAACATTTCGTATAATCTTAATCTGGCGTTTGCTGTTGTAAAAGCTGCTATGAATATATTGGTATTAAAATCATTTTTGACATAATGATCTTTATATTTATAGCTAATTGGTAACATTGTATCGTTTATATCATTTATCTGAATTTTATCGAGTCTATCATCTAATAAAATTTCGTAAAATCTCTTAACATCTGTAACATATTTTGTCTTTGTCCAAATTTACCCCATAAGGAATTTAAGCATATTTTCGCAACAGCTCTCTTTCCAGGATTATTTTCTATTTTACCCAATTCGATACCTAGAAGTTCTTTTGCGGATTTTCTATATTCTTCTTCTGATTCAAAATCATCCTGCCAAGGGCTTGTTTCTAATTAAATTTTCATAAACGCTTTCACATATCCTTTAAATAAGTCTGATGATTCCTTGTAAAAATGCCAAACCTCGTCAATAGTTATTATTTTGTAACCCTTTTCAATTGCTTTTTTTACTTCGTTGGTACAGCAGGTTCCTCTGATAATTCTTTGAGATTCCGTATGAGAACATTTATCTTTTTGATTATTTAACTTTGCGCACAGTTGACATAATGGAAATGTTAGTTTTTCATCACCAGATTTGGTTTTATTCCTAACAGGTAAAACGGGGTGATACAAACCTTTTGGTGGTAAAATTGCACATTTTATTAAACCATACCAATCTGACTCATACGT
Source organism: Diaperis boleti (assembly GCA_963583935.1). Taxonomy (NCBI): domain Eukaryota; kingdom Metazoa; phylum Arthropoda; class Insecta; order Coleoptera; family Tenebrionidae; genus Diaperis; species Diaperis boleti. The sequence continues at coordinate 16,815,680 of OY757242.1, forward strand.
ACGAGGTTTGAATATTTTAGAAGGATGTCCAGCTGTATAATCATCGTAACATTGTACTGTTGGATATAAACTGCAAATATCTATATATCTCAATTTCTTTCCCTTAACGCGCAATTTTGTTGCATTCGTTCTTCCACCAAAGAATGCGTTTCTAGGATTAAGTTCTTCCAATTCTTTAATTTCTTCTTCAATTTGTTTTGACTTTGTCCACTCACATTCCCACATTTCTATTAAGTTATAACCAGCTTTTTTTATTTGCTCGCTTCTTTCCATTGTTTTCTCATAATAATTTATTAGAAAACAATTATATGAAAATGATCACAAACGATTAATTAGTTACCGACTTCAAAAAAGGAAGAGGTTCTATGTTCGGCTGTATGTATGTTTTTTTTTCCCTTTATGTATGTTCACCGATATCTCCGTTAATTGTTTACCGATTTTGAAAATTCTTCTTTTATTTGAAAGGGTATACTCCAGAGGTGGTCCCATTGTCACCAAGTCCGGATCTGATATAGGGCTCCCATGGAAATCGAGAAAAATTGTAAAATTTTTCCTTTTATGTATGTTCAGCGATTTCTTCGTCAATTGTGGATCGATTTTGAAAATTCTTCTTTTATTTGAAAGGGTATACTCCAAAGGTAGTCCCATTGACAGCAAGTCCGGATCTGATCAGGGGATCCCATGGAAATCGAGGGAAATTCTCAAATTTTTCCTTTTATGTTCGTTCACCGATTTCTTCGTCAATTGTGGATCTATTTCGAAAATTCTTCTTTTATTTGAAAGGGTATACTCCGGAGGTAGTCCCATTGTCACCAAGTTCGGATCTGATAAAGGGCTCCCGTGGAAATCGAGAAAAATTGACAAGTTTTTCCTTTTATGTATGTTCACCGATTTCTTCGTCAATTGTGGATCGATTTCGAAAATTCTTCTTTTATTTGAAAGGGTATACTCCGGAGGTAGTCCCATTGTCAGCAAGTCCGGACCTGATGAGGTGATCGCATGGGAATGGGGCGAAATCCTCACATTTTATAATTATTATGAACTCTCTCGAATGTAGTCGTTCAATAATTATGCAGGTCTTTGCGTCTGGGAGTCATCATTGCCTTAGATTTTTCAGGTAGTAATATTAATTCATCATTGTTTCAGTATTTCTGGTTTTAATTTTTTATAGTTTGCGTCTTTCATCTTCATTTTCAACCAGCCGTCGTTTCCTCATTCGAGCAGCGTCCTTACTAGATCTACCCATCACTTAAAATTGTAAAATAATTAGCTTTTTAAAAAAAAGAAACCGACTTCAAAAAGCGAGAAATAACTCAGTACATGTATTATTACATGTGCTACCTACTGATCTGGTTGAAGTCGGTGCCAAGCCAAAAAAATAGGTAGTAGATAGATAGGCTGTCCGCTCCCGCCACATCGCAAGTCCCACCGCGCGCGCGCCGGAATGCGTGAGCGTCGGTGGGGGGCTCGCTCTGAGCAAAACATCCCAAACGGGCAGACACGTGCGGGGCAGACGTCGTTGACGGCCTGATATTGAATTTTTGATGCGCTATAACGTTGTTGATATATTTGTATAATGACAATAGGTTACAAATTTGTTAACCTCTTTGGCTTGGCACCGATTTCAAACAGATCAGTAGGTAGCACATGTAATAATACATGTACTGAGTTATTTCTCGCTTTTTGAAGTCGGTTTCTTTTTTTTAAAAAGCTAATTATTTTATTATTTGATCGATAAGACCACATTTAAATCCAAAAACTGTCAAGTCAAATTTATCAGATTTAACTAATGTATTCGAAATATCATCAAATTCGTAAAACATTTTATCTTTAAAGAAATATAAATTTCTATATCTGAATGCTCTGTTTATATTTGGAGGTATTCCAGCAAATAATTCTGAAATAAGGCCGTTTTTCTTTGATCTAAACAAACACTCATCAAACTCAATATATAAAACTTTATCATAAAATATATGTTTTTCCAGAATAAGTTCTAAATATCGCATCAATTCTTTTTCCTTTTGGTATTCCTAAATTTTCAATAGATTGACCATTGTATCCACTTTTAACATTAAAACTTGGAAAATCAATTAAATAATATAAATTTTTAACAACTATTAAAACATCACCTGAAGGTCTTTGATAAATATGCGAAACTTCTTTAAAATCATCTGGCAAAAAATATAAATAATCCTTAATTAATTTTGGTTCTTTATCATAAGTCATATCTTTTAAATTGACTAACCAAACGTACTTCTTATAAAAAATATACATATGATGATTTGCAATTAAAAATGTGTTTCTTTATTAAAATCACATAAATTCACCATAGGCTCGTGAGTCGAAGACGAATTACCAACAGTAGGTTTAACTGTTGTTGTTGTTGTTGGTATTAATTCATATTTTAATCGTTCAGGTCGTCCATATAAATATTGAATTGCCCAGATATCGTCTTGAGTCAATTTATCAATACCACCATTATAATAGGCGTACATAATAGAATTATTATTTGCAGAATGTTCAATACCTAATGTGTGTCCTATTTCGTGTAATAAAACAGTATAAAAATTAGTTTGACCATCAGGTGTATTGCTTGATTTACCAAAATACCAGTTTTCTGATTTATCAAAATGGATTCCTAAACATTCATTATTATTTGGAAAGAAGCCATGTGCTAAAACATTACCTTTTCCCGAGTTGGTACCTCTTGTGTAGAAATTATACAAATATTGGAAAGCACAGACATGAATGAATTTTATTTAAATCATTATAACATGTAAATAATTTAAATAGTATAGCCTATCTATAAAGAAATGTAAAGAAATATGTGCTATTTTACTAAACCTACTGAACTCAAATTGGTTTCAAAATAATATTTGCATGAAGAAAAATTATTGCATGTTTTTGATTTTACTCACTACCATGTCTGTACTTTCGTAGTAAAAAATGTCTAAGTAATTCTGATGAACTTACTATTCCTTGAAATTCTTCCAACGTAATTTTGCGGCCCGGGCTTGTTTGTTGCGTTTTCTCGTACACCCGTGTTTTTAGGCATTGTGATAATTGAAATTACACCTGTAATTAATTTATAAAGCCACGTACATGAAAATCTACATGTATAATATATGTATAGATATGTATAGGAAGCGCCGTGGATATAGTAAAAAAGAAATAAACAACTTGTTGTAAAAAAACTGCTTATCTAGTGCATGTCGGTTCTCTTTGATTCACAGTCGGTGAAGCTTTGTATAGCAGTGTCCATGTCGGAAAGGAGATTTTTTATGAGAACTCGTTTCTTTGCTTTAAGTTGCTATATAGGTGGCATTTACTATGTACATATCTAGTATGACATCGGCGGATTAAGTTAATCTAATATGTACTTACTGAACACCAAAAAAAAACTTTTCTCAAAAAACACGAACGAATTGTTTTTTTATTACACAATAACTATAGCACACAAATCTCAATTCCACTTGCTACCACTTAAAGAGATAAACAAGAAATATGTGTAGAAATTTGAAATTGCATTGATTTAGGCGCTCTTTGCTTCTTTCCTGTTTTAACATCTTAAAGTCCATTTACCGCCCTCTATATTCTTTTGGAATAAGGTTCAGATAGTAGTTTTCCCTTCTGAGCTACTAGGCATCCCCCCTACTTTCTCAGCGCGCTCTTAATTCCTGTAATTGGGCAATCGCCAGGTGTGAAAATTAAATCAATTGTGTGAGAAAGAGTCGTAATTAGGCGACAGCATCCGTTAAGATTGCCCCAAGGATCTTCAAGGGGCAACTAATAACTAGTAACTAGTTGGGGAATAGTAGTCACCCGAGTCGTGGAGACTGTGGACATTGTGGAGATGTGGAGATCGTGATCTAGTCGTCCGGGACCACCAGAAGATCTTCCCTTCGTAGTGGTAGCTTCCTCTGGATGAGTACCTACTGAATTGTTGTTTTGTTTGTTTTGCACCTGTAAAAGCGTGTCCCTGCGGATTTGATAAACGCGTCATCTTTAATTCAATCAGCTGATTCGACACTAGGCACGTGTATTTTTCCGTCGCAGTAAGAGCTTTCATTAAAGCAGGTATACCATACAGTGGACACGCGTTGTTAGAAACAGTAGTGTGAGTTCCGTTAGCTCAGTGTATGAAATGTTATATTAAGTAGGGTCATCCACAGGGTGGACCATCTGTTTTGGAAGTTTGGTTTAACGTTACTCTCCTTTATTTTTTAACTTTTCTTTATATTTAAATTCCTGTATTTAATTCATTCTTTCCTTAATATATGTATAATAACTATCTCTTATTTCTTAACTCTTTGATAGTCCTTCGCTATCTGGCACCCACAAAGGTCCCCGCCTCTTCCTTTCTTTGTGACGAAAAATACGTCACAGTGGTTACGAAAAATATTAAGCAGAATTGATAAAACTGTGGGAAGAACCAGTAACTGATGATGAAGCTTTCGACACCGAAAACGACTCGATTGCTGATCCTGATCTTGTTGACATAAGCGATCATGATTCTAATTCGGAGCAGGAAGTTGATGAAGAGGAAAAGGACAATGTGCAAAGCCAAGACAACAACTACTTTGTGTAAAAAGATGGTACCAAATGGAGAAAGAATGTGTGAACCGGTTCATAACCCCGGCAGAAACATCACGATGGATAATTGGTTTACTGGATATGAAATCATGAACAATACGCTCACAAGCTATCGACTGACCATTGTTGGTACTTTACGGAAAAACAAAACAGTACTTCCAAAAGAGTTTATAAACAAAAAAAGTATATCAGTGTTATGTGTGAACCTGCGCGGTAACAGTTGATATGTGCAACCTTGTGCGGGTGTATAGTGTTCCAGACAATTTATTGCTTTTCACGCCAAAGACCAAACACTGTCGCGACCCGCGAACCTAATCCTTTTTCTGTGAACGTCGCTGATATGATTTCACTGTTACTATGTATGTATTTTTAAGCAGTTTTAAGTCAGAACTTGTCCATCTCTCGCAGAGTGCACAACTGTCCTACGTTAATTATTGTAATTCACTTGGGTTAAATAAAGTATTGTCCTACGTTAATTGTAATTTCAGTAAACTCCACCACATTCGTCTTCCAAGAAAAACATGACAATAATTGTATTTCCCGTCATGCGCTCCGTAATCACAGATATAGTGGTCTCAATCCGCTAGGAGGCGCCACGATTCAAGTCAGAATTTCTGCAATGGCCTCCTTGCCCAATCCCGGTTCAGGATCTAGTGGGATCTAGAGGGATGCAGGCCGTATTTTGACTGATGTTCACAACATACAGTCCACATCTCGGAGGGCACTATGTCCAAGATTTCTCGGGATACTCTTGACAAACTTCCATTAGCCGATGGACTGCTATTTGGTCCAAACCTGGGGGAACAACTGAAGGCGGTAAAAACCATTGAGAAATCTGGTCTCGAATTAAAATCTCCTTCAGTTAAAGTTGCAATACATAGTAAATAGGTTTCAGGCTTAGCAAAGCCTTTAAACTACAAGAGTTCGTCTCGACAAAACAAGGGCAGTCGTTCAGGCGGACAGAACTTTAACTACCGGCCGCAGTGGCAACAACATCAGCCCTACCAGCGCAAAACTGCAACGCAGAAGCTCTGCACAATCTCGTCGATATTAACTCTACCTCGGAAAAAATTGTCATTCTTTCCCGATTAAAGCTCTATAATGTAAAGGGCTAAATGTTTGCTTCTTATATTAGTTCTGCAGCGAACGTTGAGGCTCATATGGAATCTAGTCGTCTCTGTTGTGAAACCGAATGGGAATTAGCAGATTTTGCCTTGAATCGTCTAATTAACGTGGTAGGTACATCAGATATAGATCTGTTCGCTTCCCGATTGGATAAAAAATGTCACGTCTTCATATCATGGAAAAGAGACCCCGATGCCCTTTTAGTAGATGCCTCTACCACCTCATGGAAGGAATTTCGATTTTATACCTTCCCACCCTTTTCTCTAATATTACGGGTCTTAAACAAGATCTCTTACGATACATCCGAGGGTGCTGTGGTAGTGGCCTTTTGGCCCTAACAACCATGGTATTCTCTTTTTACATCACTTTTAAAAGAAGGGCCTTTATTCTGGCAACCAACTAAAAGGCTTTTAATTTCTTTCGCACTATGGACGAACCTTACATTGGTGACCGGACTTTGAAACTGTACGACAGCGCTCTACGTAAATGGTGCGAATTTTGCAGACGCAAACATGATCCATTTAATTCCACAGTTTCGCTTATTTAGAATTTTGAACAACAGACCATGACCAGGATCGCGACCAACGTGATGAAATATGTGTTTTTGCGGATGTTCCGCACCTTATAAAATTAATTAGAAATAATTTTGTTGGGTGGATTTTCATACAATGGAAAACTAATAGACAAAACAGTAATAATAATTTACGATTTGTTACTCATTAAATTTAAATACTGGGTTATTCACGAAACAGTACGACCCTGACGAGATTTTCGATGCAACCAACATTGCATTTGCACAGGTTGCATGGATTGAAAAAAACAATTTCTTTTAAAACTAAAACATAGTGTGCACATTAATTTATTAGATGACATTAGATACTGTCAGTGTCAACTATTTTGACCTTTGTTGTTTTGGTAATAATGTATTCCAATGACGAGAAAACCGACATGTTTTTAATTTATGGCGAATGCAGAAAAAACGCTTCTCTTGCTGTTAGGGTTTATGCAGAACGTTACGCTGAAGCAAGAGGACCCGAGAGAGGACCAACAGATAAAATTTTCAAAAAATTAGAGGCACAGTTGAGACTGAATTGGCCTCCAGTTACTGCGCTTAGGGAAAGGACTGCAACTGGGGAACATAATGAAGTAGCCGTTTTAGAGATGGTGACAGAAGAACCACATATTGACCAGAAGTAAGTGGCACTATGGTCAAGACAATCCACATTGTATTCGGGAAGGACACTTCCAAAATATTCTTTCCGTTAACGTCTGGTGTGGAATTTTAGAAGTAAAATGTCCTTACAAGTGGAGAAACACCACGTCCCTGAGCGAGGATCTCAAAAAATAAAAAAGTACGATATCAAATTTCATGATGAAGACATCAAGATCATGATTACTATCACCAAATACAAGGGCAATTGCACTTTACGTCCAGAAATAAGGCTTTTCTGATGATCTGGACACCAGCAGACAGCATGATTGTGGAGATTAGTAGAACTGAAGAGAGGGTAAAGAACATCCATGGAAGTGTTTTATTATACTTATACATTTCTGGTGAATTAAACCTACAATAAAACTTTATCTACAAACCTGTAATTACTTATTTACTACTTATACCTAAATTTTATTCTTTGTTCAACACCTTCACTTCTCTTAATAAGAGAAACTGTAAATTAGCAAACTTAGAAAACAACGAATGGGGCATCAAAGAGGCAGGTATGTAAAAAGTAATTTTCTGCTTTATTCATAACAGCAAATATTGCCTTTGTTGTTGCCACTTGTGGAGACTGTTGTATTACAGAGGTCCTGGTTCTGCATGTGAAGCAACAATCTGATGAAACCTTTCAATTTCGGCCTCAATCGTCTGCTCAGGATCACTAGCTGCTTATGTTACAATAGAGCAGCAGTTAATTTATTTTATTACTGAATTCTGCAAATACCCACTTTTTAATTGTTTTCTCTTCTTCTTTGGGCTCTCAAAGCTAAATTGCTTCCCAATATTATGTTTAAATATGGTAGGACCATTAGCTCTATCCTCATCTTTGAAGTGACAACTACACACGAGGGAATGATTTGTTGGTTCTCGATCAGCTCGTCTAAAATTTAAATAATGTTCTTGTAAGATGCAATTCACCGTCAACCCACCTTTGTTTTGACTCCGTGACGTATCGACTAGCTGCATAGTGAATTTTTAAAATTGATTGCAAATTTAAAATTTTGACACTGATAATATCTATTGTTACCTAATTGCGCACACTATGTGTTAGTTTTTGAAGAATTATTTTTCTTTATCCATGTAACCTGTGCAAATGCAATGTTGGTTGCATCGAAAATTTTGGTGGGCTCGTATTGATTCGTGAATAACAGTGTATAGCTCTTATGGGCGGACATCTCTCAAGAGCGGACAATTTTTCTAGAACCAAAAGTTTGGGTAAGAATTCCCATGTTAATGCGCTCCTATAACCGGACGGACGCGGACAGTACAATTTTCCCTGTCAATCTCGAAACGCTCTCACAAGCGGACATGAAGTTCTGTAAAAGTACATACATCTCAAAACCTGCGCGGTATTTCTTTGCAGTGTAAAATTGATGATGCAGGGAATTCCCTCACGTACATCGCAGTATTAGCATATTATAAGAGGCTGCGAGGGACGTTTTTAACACGGTGGTTTCTTCCTTTGTTCTGGCCACAAGCGTCCAAGTTTTTCTAAAACTTCCCTTGATTCTTGTATTAACAAAGTGTACATTCAGTTTCTTTTTATATAATCGTTAACTTGTTTTTGTGTTGTGAGTGTGTTAATGTAATTGTTACAAATTTTAATTATTTCCTTTAGTTAGTTGTTCTCGTACGTGTAGAAATTATTGTCGACCGACCAAGTCTGTTCCGAAACAACGATTTTTTTTTTTAAATATTCACATAAATCGAGGAGGGACGTCACCGTCTAGGGGAACTACCTGTGCCAGGTTGTCAAACTAATTTATTTTATAACCGACCGGATTACTGATTTAAATTCAAATGAGAGAGAGAGAGAGAAGAGGTTAAGGGGACGCTACGTTGTAACGGTCATTCTTTGTTTGGAAAAGGAAAAGATGGCGGCGCGTGGGTATTATTTATTTGTAGTCGAAGTGATCCAAATTCCATTTAAATGATAGTTGCGATGTTGTATAATTTACATCCTTTTCTTAAAATTTCTTAATATTAAAAGATTCATAGACTGGTATTCAAATCACTTCAAAAGCTATATTTTCTTGATTTCTGTATCCAATGCGATGTATTTTATCAGTCTAAAGTTTGGTAAACCAAAACGGCTGAATTTGACATGAAATTTTGTGTATTTGTGTCTTTCTATCTGTGTATTTCTTCGTCTTTCATTTGAAGTGTGTGTGGTGTGTGAGAGGAGGTACCTCACTAGCTGTGAGAGCGCCGATCATCAGGGGTCGGGGTAAGGCGGTTAAGAGATGTGGGGCGGTGGTGTACTTTTAATTACTCATACGAATACCAGTATTGCTCAACTCAAAGACCAAATTTATTGATAATCTGGAAAGGCGTTCAAACAGTAATTTAGCTGTGTACCTGTGTTTGAATTCATTATAACTTGTAAAGGGGTTTATTTCTTGTAGATTTTGGGATTATAAATGAAATTTATTTTGTCGAGAGAAAAGGAAACACTCACTGCTTTGATTAAATTGTAACTTTTACTGATTGGGTTGTTAATGGGTATGAGATGTTATAATAACTTCACTTCTTTATACTTGTAATCTTGGGAACTCTCTCGCTGCCAGATAATGTTGTTCAAATTAATGCTTGTCATGAATTATTCAAATATTGTACTCACTTAAATTAATTGTTATTGTATGAATTAACCAAATTATTGTTAAGAGTCATGAAATCAGCCACCATTGTTAAACGAGTTAAATTATCAAAAATTGTTACTAGATGAAATGTTATAAAAATCAATTATTATCAAAAGTTCGACCGTAAGACCTCTAAAGCAAATAGATTGATAAATCCATAATTTTGTGTTGTTATTCTACGCTTCGCCCCCAACGCTGCGTCCCTTGCATCCAAAGAACCTGGTTCTGTGTGTGGTAGGTTTGATTTGAATTTCCCGCCACTGAGGTCTTGTCAAAAAAGAACACAAGGTAGGTCCGCTCTTCTGTCTTTGTCTCTTTTAAATTTCGCGGTTTGTTTCAAATTTTACGTGTGGTGACGTCATTGACATTTCATTTGACGTTTAATTTCAAATTGTTGACGGGAAGAGCTTAGGCTCATCACAGTATGTTCTGTGAGTGTAGTAATAAGTAATAATGGCAGCCAACAAAACATTTTTAGCTTCAAAATAGAAAATGGAGGTCATCCATTTCATCCGTTGTCGAAAACTTAAAAAAGTTTTCAGGTTTTGTTGCATTTGAACTTTTAAAACATCTTGAATCCCATTTAACTGTTTTCTAAAAGAAAAAAAGAAAGAAGATGAAGCAGACAGAAATTCAAAATTATTTTAAGTTCCTTAACCTTCATATGTAATTATTTAGTTAACAATTTTTTTGTATTTTGAAATAAAAAATGTATTTAAATCCAATTTGAAAGTTTGATGTTTATTTTGGAATTTTATATTATTGTTTTTTTTTTACACAAGGTATCCTATGTTTTTCAAAGTACCATTCTAAAAATTGAGCGTCAAAAAATATACCAATTATTGAGACAGCCCGAGTGAAGTTTTTGAAAGAAGAGAACAGATATTTCTACCATTGCAAGTGAAGCAAAATTTGAGAAAAATCGAAGAGGAGAACGGCACACTGATTACTGATTCATTTAAAGAAAGTGCTCGTTTATTTTATTATACAAGTTATCAATACTTGGAAGAGTGGGGTAGTCATTTTGGGAACTAGATCGACAAGGAGTAGCGGGCTGATTAGCAACGACCAAAGACACATCTTTGTCAAAACCTAATGCCAAACGACGGGACACTGTAGACAGTTCAGTAGGAGACTTTGTGTTAATGTAAATTACAATATGAGTCCATAGGACCCTTTGAGGTGCTCAAGGTTGTAGACAACGGTCGAACGACAAAAGCAGCAAAGGAGCAGTGAGCCTGTGGCCCAAGCAGTGGTTATTGTTGAGTAGCATGGGCGATTTGCTAGAATTTCTGGAGGACGCTAGTTCAGATAATCATGAAATTTCAAAATGTTGAGAAAATTTGTAAAAAAAAAATTGATGTTGTGGGCACTTTAGAAAATCGACGTTTAAATCGTCCTGTAATTTTGAAATATCAAGGATTTGGTTTTAGAGTTGGGGATGATGCTTATCAAAACGCATGTCGCACGTACTAAGGAACTCTTACAATTAGGAGATTTGATAACGATTTGTTCGCTGTTAAAACTCGTTTACGAAGGAGATGTTGATGCGCTTATTGAACGGATCGCGATGTATTTTATCGAATTAAAAACACAGATAGACTATAATGGAGACGAAAATTATTCTGAAGAGATTGAGGAAATTGAAGATTTCGGGGATGAACAAACAGTCGCTTCCGCCCCTGGTACATAGTACTTATAAAAATGTTTTGCTATGAGTCTACGTGACGTCGAAGACTATCAAGACTTTTGATGGTGACGACTCATATCCTGTAGAATCGTGGATCGACGAGGTTGAAAAATAAGCAGAGCTCAAAAAAATTGTTTCCGCTAAAAAAAATATGGATCATTGGATGATGATGAAGACAGACATTAGGAGCAGAAATCGCTCAAGAAATTAAAATATGTAATCTATATGTATAATAAAAATGAGATGCTGTTCGTTGGTAAGCGCATTACTTGAGAACGGCTGGACCGATGTGGATGACATATTCGGTTGAATCTTTTTTTGTTTTGTTCATTATGCTCCCTGGATGGAAATATATTATAAAATCTGAATCCGATATGTGGCCGTTGACAGATAGTGGCGACAAAATCCAAAGTGAGTATCTTTGTGCGAACGAACTCCGCTTTTGATCAATATTCCATGGACCAACTCAACAAACTCTAGTCTCTACAGGTTATCCCAGAAAAGGATAAGTCAAATCCAGGGCGTACCTGATCGAAAACCAATCCTTCTGGGACAAGTTTCTCAACGGGCAACTCCTTATATGCAACGAAACAGCTATGGGACGAGCACTCATCAGTTTTCCTGCGAACAACAATACAGCGGAACTTCCCAAGTTGACCTTGAGAACGCTGTAAGTCACCAAGTTGAGCAACAATCTTCCCAAGCTAGAACTGATCCACACCGACAAAGGAATCTGGTGTCATGTTAACGTTAACCTTTTGGCTAACCCCACAGGAAGTCACCAGAAACGAACATTTATCCTAGGATGCGAGATTTTAACCCTTCCTCTTCGGAGCTTCGGACCACCACGCTTTCGTAAAATAATAGCAAAGATTAAATAACTATATAAAGATGCGACACTCGAAAAGAGAAACTAACTTTAGAGAGAGATGCCACAAAACTTCCATTTAAAGGGTCAACTTCGGGACCCGAATTTCTTCTCCGTAGATAAGCGATCGCCAGTTACCGAAAAGACATTTCGCTGTTTGTTTCATCTGGTTTCATCGGTTTCATGGTGTTTACAGTGTGTTTGTGTGCAAACTACGTTTGTGTGTGTTTACGAGGAGAAGAGAATATAAAATATGCACTGTGCCTATAAAAATTGCACTTCCAGCTTTTATGGAAAACCAGAACAAAAACTTCATTATTTTACGTTCCCCAAGGACTTTGAAATGTAAGTTTCTCTCTTAATAATAATTCATAATTAGGCGGCTTTATGCAGAAATGGACCATCCCACATAAAACTGATTCCTAGATATTCGTGTTTTTTTGCGAAATAAAAGCATTTAAAAGTTCAGTCCTGGTTTGGACTTTTCTGGTTTAAAACCAATAGAAATCAGTGTGGTAGAGATCGATTATGCAAAAATAACGTAGGCCTTCCTGCATTCAATGGTGATGATAACTCCAATTTCTATTTGTTGTAGTTGTGTTCTGCATAAAGGCGTCCAATTGAAAACGTATACTTATAACAAACATTGAGTAACTACATTTATTATATTGATCATCTTTGTCATCTTTACTTATGTAACATATCATATTATTTCAGGTGTAAAATTTGGCTGAAAAACTCTGGTCGTGAGGATTTGCTAGAGAAAGCTTTCAGCAAGTTATCAAAGAATTATCGATTATGTTCTCTGCATTTTCAAGATGAAATGTTTATGGGTCCTGATAAGAAGAGATTGTTAGGTGCTGCAGAACCTACAACATACATGCCAAGAGGTAAGTTTTCTGAAATTATTGTTCTAATTATATCACGTTTGAAATTAAAATGAAGCAAAACAATATTCTTTATAAATCATTACTAGTAAAGAACGACAATCATTATTAGTTATACTTATGAGTACCTATTGTTGAAATCTCTTCATTTACGGAGTGATTAGAAAATGTAAAAACTAAAAATTGACTATTGGAAAATTGCATCTGGCGCCGACAGTCTTCTGTCTCAAAAGATAAAATATGCAAACCGGAAATGATGGTCGGCTCATTTTACAACCCTTCCAAGAAAGGTGCGTTTAATTTAATGATGCTTTTAAGAAATGGGCGGATTTCCTTTCCGGTGGGAATTCCGAAACATTTCGAGCACCTCTTGTTGTAAATATAATTCAATTTAAACATAGAAATGAAACTGACAGTACCATTTGACTACTTGATTTTTTGACTTTTTTTTGTTTGTCATAAAAAAATCAAATTTAATTTTTTTCTCAAAACTTTCATTATCTAAGATAACAAAATTTTTATACAAACATTTAGAGAATTAAAAGGGCTATCTGAATCAAGAAAAAAAATAGGGGGTTTCTATTTTTAAAAAATATCAATGACGTCATCACTCGAAAACAAATGACTGCTTGAAATTTAATTTGGGATAAAAATACTCATTTTTATAAACCAAAATTGACCCGTCCAAAAAAATTTTGGAAAAAAAATTTGTTTAATTTTTAATGAATTTATTCCATGCTTTTGCCGCTCACTGTACATTCATTGCTGATAAAAATGTAGATGAGAGAACATTCTACAAATAATTGAACTAATGAATAATGATCAATCAATCTAAAAACCATGAATGCACTAATTTATTTCATATACTAAACTATCAAAATTTGCAGATGCACCCTCCACTAGTGGATGCAAGCGTGCAGCAGCAATTGAAGAACCTAAGTCACCAAGGAAAAAGATAAAAATTCTTCAAAATATTATAGGTACTTATATTATAGTTATAATATTATGCTTATTTTGTGTCTAATATGATGTTGATTTCAGTGCCAGTTGTAGCAGGCATGGAAAGACCAATAACTTCACAATTGCGCTCGTCTGTTGAGACACAAACACCAAAGAGTTTATCAGCTGGTAGTCCTAGAAAGCTGAAGCTGATTGATAAAGGAGCTTCAACAAATTCATGTCAGTGCTGAAAAAGAAATTGATATGGAACAATTCAAAGGTGCATGTGATAAATTTCTCCCAGCTGAAATGTCAAAATTTGTAAAATTGCAAGTTGACCAACTAAATAGGGAAAAACATGGCAGAAGGTACACGGAGGAATTTAAAAAAATTTCCATGTCATTGTATTTTTTGGGGCCAAACTGCTACAGGCAGTTGCAGTCAATTTTCATTTTACCTTCCAAAAGGTCTTTGGAGCGATATGTGGTGAATGTCAACTTTTCCACAGGTATAAATAAAAGTTTATTTACACTTTTGAAATTAAAAGTGGATACAATGAAGCCAAAAGACCGTTTTTGTACATTGTGCATTGATGAGATGCACATTAAAAGTAATTTGTTTTACAATGTGAGTAGAGATCAAATTATAGGTTTTGCTGATGATGGGATAATAAAAACTTTGTCACCAGCAACAACTGCTGCTGTCATCATGGCGAGAGGCATTTGCAGCAATTGGAAACAACCATTAGGTTATATATTTTCCAAAACAAGCTGCGGTGCAGGCACAATAAAAGAAATTCTTGCTAATTATATCCAAGAGATGACAGAGATTGGTTTAGATGTAGTCATGTTAATTTGTGACCGAGGAAGCAATTTTAGTGAATTGGCTAAATTATTAGATGTGACTGTAGGTAATAGCAATTTTTTTCTAGGAGGTAAAGAATTAATTTTCTATTATGACCCACCGCATCTAATTAAGTCGGTTAGAAACAATTTGTTAAATAACATTATATGTTGGGATGATGTAAGAACTTCCTGGGACCATGTGACACAGTTTTATAACAGTGACTCACAACTACCAAATAGATTAGCCCCAAAATTAACAAAAGCACATATTGAGCCTACAACCTTCCAAAGGGAGAGGGTTAAACTTGCAACCTAAGTTATTAGTGCAACAGTTGCTGCTGGTCTATCTTCGTATATTCATTTTAAGTGTATTCCAGATTCAGCTACAGCCACAGCAGAACTGATTTCAAAATTTGATAAGTTGTTTGATGTTTTCAATTCCTCAAAATTAAAATCACCAAAATATTATAATAGAGCATTTCAAAAACAAGAATCATTTTTAATTTTTTTTGAAGAAATGTCAACATTACTTAAAAAAATTAAAGTAATAAATAAGAATGGGAAGGACTTAACAAAATATGTGAAATGTTTTAATGGTTGGATCATAAATATTAATTCATTGCTTCACCTTTATGCTCTCCTAAATGAAAAGTATGGATTGGAGTTTATTTACGAGGCGATTAAACCAAGACTGCTTGGAAAATTTTTTTGGTAGTATACGGCGACAGAATGGCAATTGCATTAATCCCACCCCAATACAGTTTATAAATTTTCTCACTTGCTCTAATACAGAATATTGTAGAACATTGATTGAGGACTGTTTGACAGAATAATGTCGCATTTTTGATTTCATCTTTCTTCAAAAAAAAAAAGTTTTTATAAAAATATCAAATGGATCGAATTTTGTGCCGGTAAGTGTATAATGTGAGTGTAATATATTAGTGCAATTAGAATTTAAATTAAACAGTTATTAAAAACAAAAACCTGAATCGAAATTTTCTAACCCAGTAACGTAATTATATCGTTTCCCAATATATATTGGAATAGTTGACGGTTTGTTGACGATTCCAATAATTTGTTTCTCGTTGGTTACAATCTCTTGTTTTCTTTTGTTGTAATTTTCCGTGTTTTAAAATCTGTCTTTTTCAAGACACTTGTGTTTTAATAAGAACTTTAGTGGTATAAGTTTCGTGTCCAGAAAGTTATAATTGTTAAGGTTAGGTTTTCTTACAGAACTCTTTTCTGATCATAACTACTTTGGTTTCATAAAATACTAACCCAGAAAATCAAAATGAGTGGTGCTGAGCTTATAGTGACAACAGCCAACATCAATGCTTTTTTCTCGGAGGATATGAACATAACACATGGGGAAAATACATAGTTTGAAATCAGGAGATTTAGTTAAATTTCTTCAAACATCACCGATAAAACTATTTTAGCCCCTGTTGCTGCCAGTATGAAGAAAAAAAAAAGTGTATGACGTTGAAGTAAGATTTTCTCAAAATATGCAAATAAAATTTGTAATCAACTTATTTTTAGATTAATTTAAAGCCTGATTACAGTGTGGAACATGGTTCATGCACATGTCCCAGAGGAAAATTTTTGTGCCATCATATGGGATGTGTTTTATTACATGCACATTATAATTTTTCAAAGACAGATGTGGCCTGTGCATTCCTCAACCCAAAGAAAATACTGACACACAACCTATTTTATGTAATAAGGCATTCAATCCATTAATTACAGAAGAAAATTTAGAAGAAAACATTGAAACTTTTAAACAAAATTTAAAAAATACCGATGTGAATAAAGGTTTTTTCTGGCTAATAGCTCAAGAACCTTCTGAAGAGGATGAAATACTTTTGCCATCGATTGAAGAAATTGTGTGGTTGCAAGGAGCTGCAGCCAATACTGCCTTTTTAATAAGTCAGTTGGAACTTGCCAAAGAGCAAATTACATATATTGCAAAAAAGACTAGTGGACAAAGGGAATCCAGCCTGGTTGATAGCAAGAAAACATCGATTGACAGCTTCCAATTTTGGCCATGCGTTAAGAAGAGACATATATTCTCAATCTATACCGACATGGATGCAAGCGGGAGAGTACGGCGCTTACTTGTATTTTTCCCTCTAAATGTCCTAATACGGTGAATAAACCCTAGTTACGAGAGGGGTGAATTATTTCCTTATTACGTCGGTCGTTTCGACGATCTGCAGTTTGCGATCGAAGAAAAAAAAATCCTTATTAATAAAATCCGAGTGAATAATCCCGCATGCAGTAAATCTGGTAAATCAAACCATGTCACCAGTCAGTGTCGTTATAACACACCTAATCAAAATCAGAGCAATTTCCAGTATAATCAAAACTATAGTAATCATAATGCCGATTTATTTTTTCGTTATTGCAAACGTGTAGGACCTGAACTTCAGTTTAGTATAATTCGCGAACAAATACTAATAACGCACCACGACGCAGAACACAGAAAATGCGTCGGGAAACGAGAACGGATCGGGATCAGGCAGTCAAATTTCGATCCGCGACCTGAGTCACGCAGTCACGTCATTATACGAGTATTTGTCATATCGAGAAAAAATAACATTTGGACCACCATCTATTGTTACTGCCTCTCCTAGCAGGTAGTGCCGGGTAATCCGGGTATTTAAGGGTAGCTTCACCACCGGGTTGCCCGACTCTCAGTTCAGTTGTCAAAGCGCGCAGACGTGTCTGAGCGTAAGTGAGGTTTTCGTTCAAACAACCGGTCCGTCCGTGTCACGCAAGTTTCGTGCTTCGCCGATGGGCGACAGGGTCCTCAGACCAAGACCCGAGATGCCGTCCTCCAACAGACGACCTCCATCCGCCGCCTCCACCTCCGGCAACGAGCCACCACCGGGTGAGTCACAAAACACCCGCCAGTCAAACCCCCACACCTGATAACTCCAGACCTTCCTCACCCACCAGCAGCCCCCTAAAATTTACCATCAAAAACATTCCCCAAAGCTTCGCCACCAAAAAAAATTTCTACACTCTGCTTACCACTACCCTGAATCTCCGCAACATCCAAACCCTGGTCGTCAACTGGAACAGGACGGCCCTCCTTATTGTCACAAAACCACTGTCTGAAAACTTCTCATCGAAACTCCGCCCCGCCACATCATGCCCCAACATCACCATCGCCCCAATTGCCCCAAGAAACCCCCCCGAACAACGCCGCAAAGCAAACCATCAATTTTGCGATTGTCCTTCGGGACGTTTCTCTCGATGTCAGCAACACTGACATCGAAAGCACAACCACAGACCTCGGTCTCGGCGTCCTCCGATCGTGGCGAATCACCTCCCGGGCGTCCAATAAACCAACCCCCCTCATCCGCTTAATAACCAACTCCACCGATCATTTAATGAAAAACGGCCTGATCGTATTCGGCAAACATCACCGATGCGAACCCTCCAATCCCCCAGCACCCACCCCAATGCAGTGTGCCAAGTGCTTCCAGCTCGGCCACACTGCAAATGCAGGCACCAAGAAACCGGCATGCCCCGAAAATCACCCCGCCAACTCCTGCACTGTCAGAGACAACGAGGTTAAATGCCTCCTCTACAATGGCTCCCACCCTGCATGGTCCAGGAAATGTCCCAAACTGGCCGAAACCCTAATCATTAACCCCCCCGGAGGAATTCGTCGACCCCTTCCCCGCAGAACCCGAGGTACTCACCCTCGACAACCTCAACGTCGTCACCCCCAAACAATTGACCGCAATTCTGACCACCATCTTCTATGACTTGTTCCCCCTTCAACGCCAAAAAATCCAGCAGGTCATCGAATTCACCACCAAACGAGTTCTCAACCTGTCCACCAAAATCAACCACTCCAACAACCGCATCTACTTCTCTTTCGAGTAGATGCTCCACTTATAACCCTCGTCCGACCGAGCCACTCCCATGGCTCCACAACCCACAACACAGGCCCCCGCCAGTCCAAACGGGAGCCAAACCTTCTTTGTCCCACAATCCGAGCACGACATCAACATAGCCACCATCAACGTTGCCGGCATCAAACGCAAATTTCACAACCTAGTCCACTTCATCAACTCCGACAAAATAAAAATTCTTTCCATCACGGAAATTTTCAGCAAAAAAACAATAAAAATCAAAAATTTCAACTGTTTTCACAACCCCTCAATCATGACCAATGCCCGAGGTACAGCTCTACTTGTCACTAACCGGAGATGTCGCCGCCGCCCAGAATCCGCAGCAGGAGCTGTGCGCCATCTGGCCGACCGCTGCCGAGCCGCGGGATTACCTTGAAAAAATGTCCGTGGACGAGGTGCTGGACTTGTTTGTCATTCCGCCGCCGCCAGCCGACTTCACCGACCTCCGGGAGCACCTGGAGATCGTCCCGCCACCAGACGAAGTCGTCCCGCAAGAAACCGAGCCAGAAGAACTCAACGAGCCCGAGATCGTCAGCGCGTCTGTCCATTTTCCGGCGAGATGTAGTCCCGCCACCGTTACGCTGGACGTCAGCGTCCCGACGCAGGCCACCACTCCTTGCGCCGCCTTGCGCCCTGTGTAGAGGACCTCGAGGACGTTGAAGCCATAACATCCCTGGCCGACCCTGGACGGCTAATCCAGCAGGTTTCATCTTGTGCGACAACGACACCTGCGGCTGTCAGACGACCACCACCTGGTTTCAAGACGCCGCCGTCCTGGTGCACGACGTCTCCACCAACCACGGCGCCCATCCCGACGCCGCTGAAGATCTCGCCGCCTCCGGGATTTCCACCCATTATGACCACCGTAGTTCCGAAACGAACGGTAACCTGGGGCGAGCCGCTGAGTCGGGTGCGCTGAGACGTGTCTGAGTGCACCGCAACAAATTGAGGTTTTCACAAGCAACCGGTCTGCCCCTGTCACGTGTGTTCGTGCTTCGCCGATGTGCGACAGGGTCCTCAGACCACGACCTGAGATGCCGTCCACCAACGGACGGCCTCTATCCGCAACCTTCCCATTTACCGTCTCCAAAACAGCTCGCCCACTTTCATTAACCACAACGGATGCTCAATTCCAGATCACATAATAATCTCTGAAACACTTACCCCATTTTTCGACACAAACTCCCACATCGGAACAACGGTCACTTCAGACCACCTTCCCCTAGCTGCTAAGTTCCTCCGTGACGGACCCCCCCCGCCGCCATCCCATACCGAAATCTACGACTTCAAAAACGCAGACTGGACCATTTTCAAACAATTCATCGAAAACAACATTCAAATCCCCAACCCATGCAACTCCATTCCCGAGATAGACATCCAAGTTGAGCTTTTCACAAACACCATCCTCGACGCCCGAAACTCCACCATAAAAACCAAAAACGTCCCATCCTACTGCAGACCTATCCCCGCAAGAATCCTAAAATTAATTAAAGAAAAACGCAAGATTTACCGAGAATTTGTCAGAAACCGCGATCCGCTCCTAAAAACCCATTTTAACAAATTAAACGCAGTAATCAGAAGAGACTTAAATAAATACCGAGAACAAACTTGGATTCAAACTTGTGAAAATTTAAATTACAAAGATGGTAAATCATTTTGGTCTAAATTTAAAATTCTCACCGGCCAGAAATCTCTCCCAAACCACCACTTAATAACCAACACCAACCAGACATCCGTCTCCACACCGATGACATCGGCCTCCAAATTCCAAAAATGTGGCGAATCACCTCAAAAGCCACGATTAAAAACACTTCTTCGTTCGAGGTAAATACAACGTTTTATTTCATACTGCAAGTTTAATGAACCAAGTCAAAATAAAAAGAAATGTTGTGTGTTTATCTCGCACAAATTATTCGTAATAATTAAATATGCGGGAACTAACATAAGTAACAAACGTTTGTCAAAAATGCCAACGAAAAAACTGGGTCACGATGAATGATTTTGGATATTTTATTCGATTATTCCGTTTAAAATGGAGAACATTGAGGTGCCTCAAGACATTGTAGATGAAGCAGATCACGTGAAGAACAATTTGATGCCACAAAAATCTCGGGAACAATGTAAGAAATGATTGACGTATAATTTTAAAGTACTAGGACTTTAAAATTTTTCTTTAAAGTACTAGGACGTTAATGTTCCACTTTTGGTATCAAAAATAATCCGAAAAATGTCACTTTAGATACAAGTATGAAATAAAAGACATTATCGTCGGTTCTTTTTGGAACATATTCTGGAAACAATTGAAAATTAGCAGTGCAGCTTCATTGACGTTGTGAAGAAAGTCAATCTTAAAGATGTAATGTACTGGATAGCCGATTCCTGGAATAAGGTCAAGGAGTCCACTCTTCAAAAGTGGTGGGCAAAGATCATTGATCCTAAAACTTGACAACAAATGAATAGATGACGACTGGCAATGAACACGGATAATACTAAAAAGATTTATGGAATGAATCCTACCGAAAGAATCACGTCTAGGGATCTCTCAGTTCCGGTGGAAGCGGGTAGTGAGCGAACAGGGTCCCCTCGACCGTCAGCCAATGACTGCCCTACAAACTTGGTGATTGACCAGGCCAAGTTGTTAGAATTTGATACTGGAATAGAACAGATAATCCTCAATTATTCAAAAATGTTTCTTTATGCCTGACCAACATCTAAATGACTATTTTTGCCACGCAAAAGGAAGGTATAATAGAGAATTTCTCTTAGAAGTGACTAAAATGGTTACACGATGGTGAGACTATTTGAGATTATTTGAAAGGTACGAACCGGGTGTTTTTGAGAAACGTGAACGTGGAGAAACTTGCAAACCAAAAGTTTCCTATACGACTTTTACTATCGTCATTTTTGTTTCGGTTCACCTAGCTCTGACACATGTCAGAGGTGCGATAGATTGCAGAATGCTATAGCAGCCCAACAAGATAGCGAGACAAACAAAAACTTTACAGACAGAAAATAAGCTACATAATTTAAAAGCTGAATCATTTTATGTTTCGCTAAAGGAAAAAACACAATTTGCTAAGACTGAAGAATCAGTAGAAGTGTTGTACTTCGATTATTATCAGCAGACCTTACCACTACCACATGTCCCCGGTGGAGATGTTTTTTACAAACGCCAAATATGGCAATATAATTAATTATCTATAGACTATGGTTAATCAGAAAACTAAGAGTATTACAAGAGTTGTTCACCAATATCCCGAACCAGGGCATACTTTTTGCCCCGTGCTCGATCTTTTGGGTTAATCTAAAAGTAGAAGAGAAGAAAGGATATATATACACCCGAAGAATGGAAAGATTTGGTTTGGCAAACATCTAAAAATTCTCATGGAGGAACGTATTGATGAATTGGACAGCAAACGTCAATAGACAAGAAGGATTTTTCTCAACTGCTTGCCTCCACTCTCGTCAAAATGGAAAAGAAATATAATATGCGATTAAGAATCGTACCAAAGGATCCTAAAAGGATCGTAAAATTCCATTTATATACTATATATATATATATTATAGCTAGTGACTATTCGCCAAATATTGTTTCGACTTTTGTAACTCCAGGATATATCCAAGTTGACGTGAACAGGAGTGACATACCAGCTGAAGCGTCAGATTTGAAAGTGTTTAGTTCATCTTTAGCTAACGGCCCGATTTCATGTTCTGGGTCGCAATTTGCGATTAGGTGCAATGGATTAGGCAGTAAGGATCAATTTCATGTTTCATTTCACATGTAATTGATCCTTCCTGAGTGGTTTTTAGTTACGTTAGACGTTTCCATAGCAACCGGCACTTGCGACCAGTCGCAAATCAACATGAAATCGGGCAGTTGGTCTTTGTTTACGTACAGTGAAGGTGTTCTGAGTTCGATGACAGAAAAATCTGCTAGGTTAATAGAGGATAATATTGTCGATATGGGAATTACTGTTGGTCTTCTTAGACGGGCAGCGAATGCAGATATACATAATTTTCCACTTAATAACGTGGAAGCCACTAGACAACTAGATTATATAATTATATAGAATCAAGCAAAATCATGGAGGTTGTAAATCTTCCTGTTTTGCTTAAAATCGGTAGCAGATAACCAACCATCGTTATTAAAGCAGCTAATAGATTACTGCTTTACCCTTGAGGGATTTATTGGTTTTACGGTTCAGCGGACTTCCTTTGAAGTGCGTTCACCTTACAATTCTGCAAAAATGCATTTCTGTGAGGTATGTTGTTCACCTTAAACAATCTGAAAAACATGTGTCCCATGTGAACAGGCTTTTGTAAGCATTGCTATTTTTTTCCTATATAACCTTCAGTAGGTTTGAAGCGCTTCATTTGTTTGTTTTCTGTTTTTCTATGCTGTGCCAAGGAAAGAGATTTGTTTTCAGCTTGAAGAAGTATTGTTTATTTATAATAATAATTGTTTATTTTACATTGAATCAATAATGTCTGGTTGAATTTTTGGGTCTTGGGCCAAATCCAGAGTTGAGTTGATCGATTTGGAAAGTGTTTTTTTGCTTAAAAGGCAAAGAAAATGAAGTTCATTCAACAAAACCATGAGAAAAAAATGGAATTAAGGGAAAAAGAATCAAATAAGAGAAGGCAGTGGGCAAAAGAAAAACATTTAAAAAGAGCGGAAATTTAAGCATTACAAAAAAATTAATTTATATAAATTAATATGAAGTTTCTAGAAAAAAATTTGTAAAATAAATGTCGCCAAAATAAATAAATGCCCACTTTAAATTAATTGAATTTTCCATTTCAATATAATACATTAAAATTTAATTTTCTATTTTACAATTTACATTAAAATGCAGGATTTGTGATATCAAAAAGAAGTTGCACCTTGATAAGGAATCTAAGCAGAACCAACCTGGAATTGCAATTACTCTAGCCACCATATCAACTGGATTTTCAGGGGCTGAAGAAATTATGTCAGTGCTAAATATGCCATGTCCGTCTACTAAAACATCTCAACAATGTCATGAGTCTTTGGTCGATCAAATTCATGCTACTGCTTGGGCCGCAATGGAAGAAGCACACAAAGAAGAAGCCAAATTAACTAGAAAAATGGGCCAAACGAGCCTAAAATGTAATAGTATATCGAAACACTAGTGGATGACATTGATCAAACTTCCAGCTGCAGTATTAAAACACCACCTCAGGGCAGGAATGGAAAACAAGATCATAAAGTTTGCACTATTAAATGAAAGTGGGGACATGATGTTAAAACGCAGTTCGCATCGTGCATTCGAAATGAACACACGTCCCGACTCGAGCTCTTCGAAACTCTTCGGTTTCCAGGTGGTGCCACACATGTGAAACAGTGATTTCACCAAAAGTGCCAAAGTGCAACCCCGCTGCGAGAGTAAATTCAAACGGCTCGATCGCAACCCCGTCGCATTGCTGGCTAAATTTCGATTTAGTCTGCGGTTCGCCGCACTGCGATCAGAGAATCGTTTGGTTTCCCGTTCGCTATTCAGCCAAGCACTGAAAAGGCCATAAGCCTAAGCGGTGCACGGTGCACCTGTAACAACAAACAGAATGTAGACACCAAAAATTTTCAGAATAAATGTATTTGTTGTTGTTTTTGTCCCGTTCGCTCAGCGAACTCCCCCCGTGATTGTTGGACGCTCAAAAATGACAGCGAAATGGAATCACCAGGATCATGTTCCGAAGACCCCGTCGACCTCGCTCACGTCCCGAATGTCCGCCATCGAAAACACGCTGGCAAAGGCGGCGTCAGCGATCACCACCCTCTTCAACATCATGACGCCGCCGCCGTCGTCAGCAAGCGAGGGCGAATAGAACGGCTGGGAGCCCTATCCCAATCAAAGATGACGATCCCAAAAAAAGGGGGTCTATTTTTTACAAATAACTCGAAAACTATTAATGGTAGTAGACAGATGCTCAACGAGGGTGAAATTTTTATTTACAAAAAATTATCATTGCTTTTATAGGTTTCAGATGAGCAAAGGAAATGGATCTCCGAAAACACGTTAGACCAGTGCGAAAATGAGGTCTACTTGTCTTACAGACATAATCGACTAACAGCCTGAATCTTCGGAAAAGTCGTAAAGAGGGGTAACCAGATTCCATGTTCTGCACTCGTGAAACAAATTTTGAATAGGAATAAAAAAATTGCAATGCAGCCATGGAAAATTACCGAGTCAGTGGTTCGACAAAAATTTTCCGAAGAAAAGCTATTAACTATAAAGGAAAATGGATTTTATGTATCCAAGGATAAGTGTTACTTGGGCGCATCACATGACGGTAATATTTTAATATTATGTGCTTTCCTGTTGTTTTTTTTTTTTTTTTAATTTAGGTCTCATTGGAGACTATGGGCTCGTAGAAATAAAATGCTTGCCTAAAGTAGCTCATAAAGGTGTTTCGTTGGAGGCAGTTCTTCTCGATCAAAATAAAAAAAATATATGTCTTTTACGCGGTCCTGAAACCGGAAATATAATTCTAAATAGGCGTCATGACAATAAAATTAAGAAATATGTATTGTGAGGATCTAGACCGTTTTGCTTTGCCCTTACCTACTTTTACATCTCCTATTTACTGATTATAAAATTCGAGTTTGAAGTAAATTTATGCATACAAAAATTATTTTAGGTTCAAGGGCAGCTTAATATCACAGAAAGACAGTAGTGCTATTTCATCGTTTACACCAATGAGAAAAATCCACTATTTTTTGAAAAACTCGTGATAGCTGATGCGCTGTGAACGAACGACATGCCTTCCAAAACTGCAGCAATTTTAAGGTAACACTTCCATAATAACGCGAAAATATGGGGATCCGCCCTTTATAAAAGAAGCGCAAGAAAAAATAACGAAGACTCGCAAAAAAAGAAACAAACAAGTCAAATAGGCGATTTTTCAAACCTTTTTTTTATCCCAGACAACAATAGAGAATCCAAAAAACACTCAATATATTCATACTTTTTGACACAGTGGAATGAAAAAAGATCAACTACCAATATTGTTGTCAGTTACAGTTCAAAGTACTACAAATCAGAGTACTTTTACTTTGTAAGATGGAAATTACCAAGGATCAACCGATTTTTTCTTTGTAACTTTTTAAAAATTGGCTTTGAAAACACCAAAAACAATTTTATTACAGCAATGTTGGCATCATCAGTGCGATGAGTAAACTGGTTACTCTTTACTGTGTCAGTTTACTCATCGCCCTGATGATGCCAACATTGTTGACGAAACGTGCGTTGGCAGTTGTAATAAAATTGTTTTTGGTGTTTTAGGGAAAAAAACTGATTAAAAGTAGTTATCTACCACCAAAAGTGATCCAGACAATTGTTCTGTTTTTGATAAATGCATATAGCGAAATGTTTTCGGAATTACTAAGACGTCCAACTTCTTATACAAAATGCCGGACAATAAAAAAAAGTCAATTTTCAAAATGTCTGAAGGAAATGCATGTCGGGATATTGTGAAACGCCAAGTTGGTTGCATACACTTGGGTGAAATCGGGGAGTACTGGTAAGACCACGTGACGCAACTGGCAGTGTCACGAGGGACGTGCACCCGGGATCACCTGTTTTGCAGTATCTCTCGGTTTTCGAAATGAATGTAAAACTAGCTCTACAAATATTGAGACATTCCGTCGCCCCCGGAATTAGGACCGCTGTTGCAACAGGAGAACTCACTTCATCTACCGCAAATCATACGGCCGATCTTGTTGACTTATTCGATAAAATGTTTGATATTTTGAACCGTAAAAAATTATTTGTTGTCAATCCGTACTTAAGTGCGTTAACGAAAGACGATACGGAATCAAAATTTACTTCTTATAACAGCTCAGAGGAAGACTCGAGACAATCCGTAGGAATAGACTTCTGTTAGAGTCTGGCGACGCAAGTGTGTTTGCTAAAATAAAAGAGCGTGCCATATGGTCAAGATGTTAAAAAAATTTAGGGCACAAACCACGCCTTAAAGAATTATGGAAAAGCTCCGAAAAGTCAAAACTGACACGCACATCGACCTGAAAGGAAGGAAAATACTAACTAAGCTTCTTACGAAAAGAGCAGAGTGCAACTTTTTGAACACTCCAAAAAGGAAAGCAGAAATTTGGAAATTTTTCGGAAAGACTTGCATCATGTATTCGGTGACCACATAGTGATGTAATACATAGGCACTGCTTACCGAGAACGAAAATAACAATGCTGACGAACGCGTTATGAATATTGTTGCTCGATTCACTGACAAATTGTCGAAGAAGATTATTCAAACAAAAAACAGAACAGAAGAAAGACAAACAACAAACACAAAAATCTCGCTCCTGTAATTTTTTCCTAAACTATGATCAATCGGAAAAAAAAAAACTTCAGAGGGCTATTGGGGGTACATTGAGGTGTAAAAATCCCTAAGGTGCTTAGCCTCCTCCTCAATATTTGTGAAGATGCAAAAAAAAAATCCGCGCTATTTCTTTGGATTGCGTGGAAAACATTGGCCAAAAGATCGGAAAACTAGAATCTTGGAGCTTTAAAATGCTTTTTTTAAATCCTCGGTACGACCATTTTTCACATAAATACAGCCCGTCAAAAATCACCGAAAAATTTGGAGTTTTTTTCTGCTCCTTTAACTTAGTAGTGTAGGTTACGCAAGAACTGCGTGAAAAAATCCAACAAGATTCAGTGGGCCAGTTTGGAAACAATACGTTTGAAGTTGAGCAACAAAATCGGTTAACATGTTCACTATTTGGGAGAGTGGTTAAACGTCTGCCTTATTGAATAGTGAAGTCATGTCTTCAGCCTGCCGTATTCCAAACCGAAGCAACTGAGAACCCGTCGCCATAAAATTTTTCGAGGAAGTAAGCGAGAAATACGTTTTTCCATCGGGTCTTTGTATTAGCTTAGGGAAACAAAGAATATGCGAATCTTGATGCGTTGATCAACACTTTGAGAAGCAGAACATTTTTGAAGATCACTCATGGGACAATACATTGAAATCGTCATCAACTTCCAATTTTTGTAGAAGAAGTACCAAAGGATTTAGAAATTTGGCAAAAAACCATGTTGGCTATACTAGATTTTACTTGGAATGTATTGACCCAGAAATTATCCGAGGAAGTCTGAAGAAGAATCTGAAGTGTCTTCGATCCGCCTTACATTCTTGAAGCCATAAAATCCAAACAAGAAGGAAGAACAGTTGACCAAAAAAAATAAATGATTTTGGACGTTTCCGAAATTGTTTGAAGTTGTGGATTGAATTCTCAATGTATGGCTCCGCAACCCTGGTTGATTGCCAACTGTACTATAATTATAGTTTTGATACTATAATTTTGGGTGGCGTACTAGATACTATAATAAAGCAGATATAGCACGACTATGTACTACAATTTTCACGGATTTCTTAAATAAATTTAGTCCGTGACAATTTTCAACAAACGGTGAAAATAAACCGAACTTCCGAATAGTTTTATTAAATTGTTAGGGTTTTTTGAATCGTCATGTTACATGTTACTAAAAATTATGACGTTGACGTTCTGGTGCAACTGGTTTCTTCAGGATTTCTTCGTTAGGATCGATGCCACCCTTTATAAGGATGTAAACATCAAAATTAAACATCCAATTTTCATTATTAAAGAAATTTTATAGCTATTTATTATACTAGTGTCTTATAAGGCAAATAAGTCACGAAAGAAATGTTTAGCCACGAGAGCTAAATTTCTGTTAAGATACGTGTGTAATACATAGGTTTATCCACCACCCCCTTCTGTAACAGTTCTTGAACATTCATCAAAACCCAAAAAATTTTGACGTTCAAAACTGTTGCTTATGACAAATTAGAAAACCGTTGAATTATTTTTTCATAAGTCATAATAAACAAGTGTTGGATAAAAGAACTGTGAAGGTGCTGCAATTACACATTCATGTTTAGTGCTGCTTTGGCTGGAATCACTTAAAGCTTGGGGCCCAACTAAATGTTTTGTTTTGATTTTTTGAGGAGGTGATTTCTTACTGTTTCAATCACATTAGTGTTTGAACTTGATGGTTTTTCTTTAGATGGGGAAAAGAATGTGGCATTTTCAATAAAGTTATTTCTCTATTCTTGCTTTGTAAATTCTTCAATTTTATGTTGACCCTTCAAGTGTGAGTGAAAAGTCTCCAGGGTGGCCTTGTTTATGTATTAAATTTTAGTCCAATAGTGTTCGCATGGAAGACCAACCTTTGTAGTAAGGATCAGGTCCTACTTTTGTAAATGATACATAAAATGAAAATAAAAACATGAAATTTTCAATGACGCACTAAGAAGATCCGACATAAATATCAAAAAATGAAAATGAAATGAAATAAAAATTAAATCGCTAGAATTTAATAACAGAAATATTGGAGGCAACTATAGTTCGTACCACCCAAAACTTTCGCAAATATAAAAATATGAAAAAAACAACAAAAATAAATTTTGCTAACACATTTTTGGAATCAAACCTCTACTGAAAATTCTATTCTACTTCAAATTATGGAGGCACATTGCGCGAGTAATAGAATTACACCCCGGGAAAGACAAAGTAATCCGAATTGCTAGTGTAAAGGAAAACGCCCTTTGGTAAAACTATGCCCGTTGCCAATCGAATAATTTCTTATAATCATAGTTAGGTATGCGTTCTTTATAATTGTTAAATTACATTTGTTTTGTTTATTAGATTTAGTTCATTTAGATCTTTTTGTTTAGTTGACTTTACTTTACTAATCCGTAAAAGAAATGTTTTTCATTTGTGTTTGGTGGGCAGTATGTTCGGTCCGCGGGTCCAATTTGTAGTTGAAGGTTGGTTACCATACTCCAACTTTGTCGGAGAAGTAGTCATAAATGAAGAAGACACAGGGTAGTCGAGAAGAAAATTGATAGTACTTCAAGATGGACGTGTTTCGATAGTTTGCTCGTTTCCTTAGACTCTAGTGTTGTTTTGTGCCTATTACAAGCAAAATTCCAATCACATCATGTCGAAATCCAGCATACAGTCCATTTTGGCCACAGGTGAGTTAGTGTTCCGATTCGCGGTTGCCTTTCCCTGGGGCCTACACACATAATATAGAGGAAGCCACCAAAATTCCACAATACTTGTGGAAAAACATTTGTAAAAAATTTAACAAAATACGTGGAACTGAATACAGTGTCCACAATGTATTATATCAAATATATTACAAATTGAGGGTGGAATAGAGAAATAAAATCAAAAGTAAAAAAAAAGAAGTGACAAAAACTGGTGGCGGCAAAAGTGCCGTTGGATTGCTTAGCCTCAATGAAGAATTTCTGCATTCACTACTGGGTGAAAGGCTGACAGGGCAGACTTCCCATTTTGACTCGGACTCTTGTAAGTAATGGTCTAATGTTCTGTAGAATAGTAAATAAACTTCACTTATTTATAATAATAGCCCTCAGCAGATAAAAGATATTGAAATTTAATAAAATATCTTCGTGGCTATAAAGTATTTTTTTTTTTTCAAAAATTGAGCCAACACCTAGGCCTGAGGATCCAGAGAGCAGTGGCCCAAAAACAGGTACCCAATTACAAATAGTATTTTTCCACTTTTTACCCATAATTTAAAATCTCCATTGCAGATCAACCTGATTGGTCTAAATACAATTCAATCATGCTAAAAATCCCAAAATCAAAGTCTTTAGCAGAGAGGTCCACAAAAACAGGTATTTATATGTTATTGAATTATTATTATTATATATTATTTATGTCACTCAAAAGTAAACCTAACTATTATACTCTTATATTATTACTGTAGTTAACAGTGTTTCAAAAAAAGGCCAGGCCAAAGATAAGCTTTCCAAATGGGCACAAAGTAAGGCAGAGCTTGCTGAACTGCAAAAACATTTCTGGAGCAACATAGACTTCAAATGCAGAAATTAAAAGAAGAGGCTGAAAAAAAGTTGGAGCTCCTTGAGAAAGAATCCAATAAGAGGATAGAGTTAGCGGAGAATGAGAGTCGCCTCAGGTGTGAAATTTTATTGTTAGAAAAAAAAAATGAAGTAGAAAATAGTAATGCAAATAAATAAATTCAAAATGAATAATTATCGAAGACACAGTTGCAGGAAATTTAAAACACAAATATAATACAATACCGCATTTTTAGAAGAAAGAGGGTGGGACCGAGGGGGTAATCACTCCATTAAAGAATGTCCCAACCGTGAACTACTTTTTATTATTTCTTGATATTGCGAAATATTTCAATATTTTATAATATTGTCAAATATTTCATTTTATTTTCAGATAAAAAAAAATATTTCATAGTTTGTTCTTAAATTTCACGATATTTCAAAATATTTCATGATATTGTAAATAAATTAATGTTCGTCAAATAGGATTTTGGAGGATTTCATTATGCAACAAGTGAAAATTTGAAAAAATACAAAGATGTGCAGATTCCTGGATTTCTGAAAACATTCTTAGCGACGCCGACGGCCAAATTAAACACATGTAGGGTTCAAACTACAAACTTCATTTAATTTTAAAATATTTTAATAATGAATAACATAACAATCAAAAGCGGATGATTTGGTGGTGCTAGCGAGAGAGGAGAAAGGAATAAAAGAAATGATAGGAAGCATGGAGAAATATATGAGGAAGAAAAAGTTGACGGTGAATGTAGAGAAATCCCAGATGATGGTGTTTAGAAAAGGGGGTGGTAGAAGAAAAGTAAATGAGTGGAGATGGGAGAAAGAAAACATTGAAGAAAGAATTTAAGTATTTAGGTTATGTAATGAATGAAAGAAACAGCAACAGCACATGTGATAGAGTTAGTGAAAAAAGCAAGTAGAATAATAATAGGAGTAGTAAAGATGTTTGATAGTCTGGTGAAAAGCGTGATGATGTATGGGGCGGAAATATGGGGATGGAGAGAGCAAAAAGGGTTGGAAGGAGTGCAAGGAAAATATTTGAAATGGGTGCTAGGAGTAGAGAGAGTGACACCGGGGTATATAGTGATGGAGGAAACAAAGAGATGGAATACGAATAGAAGCAGCAAAGAGAGCAATAAGATTTGAGGAGAGAGTGATAGACAGAGGAGAGTGCATGTAGAATTTTGCAAGAGTGTTTGAAAGAAATAGGAAAGGGGGTATGGAAAGAGATGGGAGGCATATTTCGAAAAAAATGGGTATGCAGGCGCGGAGATAGAAAGCATGCGAGATAGAGACAGAGTAAAGACAGATGAATTAGTGCAGAGCGATAGAGATGTGCAAGTGCAGAAAAGAGATATATATATAAGGTTAAATTACATTGAAATGATTAAATACAAGATTAAAAAATGTGTTGAAAATTTACAGTTTAACTGACGCGATAATAAAACGAACTAGATGAAATGTTTAACAAAAAAAAAGAACTATTACTTATCTTCTGAGCCGGTTTCAACGGTTTCTGCTGGCTTTGGAGCTGACGTGTGCTTACAAATATCTCAACTTGTGATCCTGGGAGACAACCAGGATTTCCTGAGTCCACATGTGGATTACGTCAGTCCAGGAAAGTCACGTGTGGAAAATACTCACCAGCTATTTCAAATGCCTATGAAACATGAAACAATCCTACGGTGATAATCCTATCTTACCCTTTTCTTCTCCCCGAATTCAACACTTAATAGATATATCCGCTAATGCCATTTAGTTAGAAATTAACTAGACATCTCTATCGTTTATTCCGTACTTGACGATATTTCCTAAATCTTACTCCTTGTTTAGGACAAAATTACGACGGAGATTTTACTTCGTTAAGATGTCGATCGAAAAGAAAGCCCCAAGTTCGTCGCGTAGTATGCAAGAAATTATTCGTGGTTTTTGTGCGTGCCAATGCGCGGCAAAATCAAATTGTAACAGTACCTACTTATGTACCTGTAGGTATGAACGTACTTACCGGTCAAACTTGGTCGAGAACATGAAAATAATTTACATTGTCACAAGTCCATATCATACCATAGCATAGTTGTTATTAATCTATGGTTCATACTTCATCAAGTTTCGTGATAATTCGTGAACACGTGAACCAAGAATAAATACCAATCAAATCACCGTCGCATGCTAAAAAAGTACAAAAAGTTTTCTGGGCAGGTTTAAATCTGTGCGTGCTTCTAATATTTCACCGATACTCAAATATTTCATAATTTTTAAAGTATTTATGTCACGATATTTCACAATATTTCACGCTATTTCACGATATTTCATACTTTGAAATACTTCACAATATTTCAACATATTTCAGATATTTCATCATATTGCACTATGATGTGAAACGTATTTCCAAATATTTTAGAAACCGCTGTCCCAATATTTCACGTAGTGATTACCCCCTCGGGTGGGACATACTTAATGGGAATTGCACAGGAGATGAGAAAGGGGAATACACGTATAAGTCGGACCATATGCCTTTGGAAGTGAAGACAAAAGGAAGAGAGAAAGATAGAGAAAGTGTGAATGAGTTTAGAAGAAAAATTGTGAAGAATAATTGGACGGAAAAAGGAAAAGAAAATTATAGAGCAAAAAACAGAGGTAAACGAAAAGGTGAGGGAATTGAGCGATAACATTTTCCACATGGTGCCGAAACCCGGGAAGTGAATGTGTGTTCGGAAATACCGAATTAACCTCTAACGCAAAAATTCGGGTAAACCGTCTGTGACCAAGTTCAAGGTCGGCGATGTAGTCTTACTCTCCGATCAGAACGCCCCTCGTCTATCATGGAAGTTGGTCCGAGTTAACGAAGTCTTTCCTGGGAGAGATGGAAGAATTCGAGCATGCGAGATCAATGTCCAATGGTACTACATTAAGGCGACCAATTCAGTTGTTGTGCCCGCTGGAGATCCACGATGAAGACGCAATCGCCGCTCGGGAAGGTGTCGAAATTCCCGCCGAAACGGTAGAAGGAGCGCCACCTTCCAGTTGTAGTGATAACTAAGAACAATAACGATGGCGAACGGCGTGGTATGGAGTGAAATACAGTCATTTGCGTGTGTCAGTTTTGTATGCAATTGCGCGACTTATCTTAATCGCTACACATGATTGCCGACTTTTCGCTGACGACAAACTGAAACATTCATTATCCAATACTGCAGACGGTATTAATTCAGGATTCTCTAGCTCCATTTATAAACTTACATAAATTAAGAGCACTTTCACAATGGCGAAATGAAGTTTTACTTCAGTTGTGTGGTCTAAAGCACACTCGTATTTTTTGTTATGAGGTATGAGAAGAGAAGAGGTATGGAGATACATAAAAAGGGAAAGAAAGAAAAACAGAGAGAGAGTGAGTGATGAAATTACTATGGAGGAATGGAGAGAGTACTTCAGTGAGCTGCTGGGGGGTGATGAAAACAATACCGCATTTTTGGACAACCGAAATCGCTTGGAAAATTCTGCTTCATTTTTGAAAGAAATTACTTCGATTTTGGAAAACACGTTCCTCTCGTTAGTATACAACATTGCGTACTACGAACAAGAAATCTTCGTCATCGGTCAGTTCTTCTAAAGTTAAATCCATTTTTCTGAGACGACGGATGAACCACTAACTGACAAAATAAGACAGCAATACTACAAAAAGTGTGGTTAGAATCAGCCAGAAGACCAGAAAACTGCTTTTAAACGGGGCCCGTAGATCGTTTACGAAACTGCCCAGTTAAACCACCGTCTGTCCGTAACTGGTATTTATACAAGGCAAATATTCTCTTAAACCGCGTTTAACGTAAAACTTTTGTTAAACCGGTGATTGACCTTTAAGACGGTCAGGTCAGTTGAGTTTTCCGTTGAGTTTCAGTTTCAGTTGTCAGTAGAGTTCAAAAATAGGTTTGTTATTACACGATCCGTTCAGTTTTCACTGTTCTCAGTCGCTTCAGTTCTTTGTACAGCCCTTTGTACGTTAGCTAACGGAGGCATGACGCACTTGTATACACGTAGGAAATGAAAGAACTGAAATGAAACAAATAGGTCCTATCCATCCCGTCAGTTCTCAGTCTGCGTTTCAGTTCTCCTTTCAGTTTTTAATTTTTAAGGTACTTTTAGACGGACAGTTCAAATTTCCGTGCAGTTCTCAGTTATCTTATGTCTAAAAACAGAAATGACGAAAAACTAAAACTGATACTGTGTTTAGACAAAAGATAACTGACAATTTAACTGAAACTGAACAGAGAACTGAACTGACCGTGTAAAAGTACCTAGAACCAGTCACCGCTAAATTAAAACATCGAACAATCAAAGCAGCAAACTCGATTCAAGTTTTTTGTAAACAATTTACATCGGAATGATGACTCAATGTTACAGGAAACTGAACAAAGATTTGAAAATTTTAAAAACTTGTTACTGGAATTTGAGGAAGTCCAGCTTCAAATCGATTCTCTAACGCTCGATATGATGAAATTTTCAATTCGGAGCGTGGCGAGTTTGAAAATACGTTTCTAAACATAAACGAAATTAACGCCTTGCCGTGGCCTGCACAGTCACCAGATTTAAATCCTATTGAACACTTGTGGGATGTGATGGGCTGGCGTCTTTTGCAGCAAAATGTATCGTTGCAGACCAGAACAACTGATAAAGTGCCTCAGAGACCAATGGCGCAGTATACATTTTGAAGATATAGACAATTAAATTTGAAGTATCCCAAACAGGTATAGGGCCGCATTTAACAATTGCGTTACCAAGAGTTTTTTTTATTTGTTTGTGTATTTAATAAAACGATATTTTTGAAGTGAAACTTCTTTTCGCACGGTGTAAGCTTTTGGCACGGTGTAAGCCCAACACGAAAATGCGTAACGTTCAATAATATATGTGGTGGAATATTTTATATTGTACCTCTTCTCTCCGTTGAGAGTGCTGAGTAAGGCCAGCGCGTTACTTACTTTCGTGTCGCTGGCACCTGTGTCATATATCCCCACCAACTGCTGTTTGCTTTTGGCACGGTGTAAGCCTAATTCGCGTCCGACACGAAAATGCGTAAAGTTCGCAACAATCAACTAAGCAAATTTTTAGAGTCGACAAAATTAATTATATGGGTGGGGTCGGTGTGAAATTTTGTATGGGCGACTGCTCCTTACGTTGCTAAGCAACCACATAGAGATACCGCACGTGCCTGTGAAATTCAGAAATTTGTAAAAAAAAAATAATTATGCGTCGAAACAAATGTCAATATCGCAATTGTGGTAAAAATATTAAAGATTAAAGGTGTTTAATTTCCCAGTTAAAGACAGAGAACGGTGTGAAAAATGATTGTTCATACAGGTGAGTAGCTACTTCAATGCTCTTTAAAATTTAATTAAAAAAAACCTACTGACCTAAATCGACTTTTTTTTTTTTTTTTTGTTAACCATATCGAATTGTCCCCCTCCAAGTATACAAAAAAACAAATATGGTAAGATCACTTCCTAGAAGCTGATTTCGTTAATAAAGAGCACCGACGACATAGATTCGGCTGTCCCGCAAAATTATTTTATCGACAACTTATTTTCATCACCACCCAAAGAAAATGCGCAACGCGAGTTGGGAGGCCCTACAGCCGTGGAAGCAACAATGAAGAGGGCAAGTAATTGTCTGTCATTTCTTTTAAATGAGATAGGTACACCATGTAAAAATATGAGATATAAATAAAAAAACTTTTTACCATGGATGCAAAAATTAAACAGCAGACACCTAGGTCATCTTTAAAATGCAAAATCATGGACAAAGACAGAAATGGGCACCTGAACATAACAATTAGCTCTGGGAATATATTACAAATCTCCTTCAACTTATAAGCGTCTGTTGAAGAAATTTATATTATATTTTGAAAAATATAATTATTATTATTATTCTTAAGGGGCGCGGTTCAGACCCCGCTGCACTGAAGCTTCAGCTTATTGTGCCCCACTTAGCAAGCTTACTCCATAAGGCCTGTGCTGTTGATGAACTTCAGCACAGAATCTATGGGCATATGTTTTATGTCATTCGGTTCAACATACGTCAACCCGAAGTGTCGAAGCCTCCCCGCCTCAAGCGCTGGATACTCGCATAGTATGTGTAGTGGAGTTTCTTCCTCCTCCCTGCACATCCTACAATCAGGATCTTGCTTCACCCCGATTGTGGTGAGGTGTTTCATGAGACAGCAGTGTCCCGTGAAGAGTCCAACTACCTTTCTCAGTTGTCTCCTGCTCAATCTCAGGATTTCTTCTGACCGCTTTTTTGACGGGCCTTCCATGAACATCCGCGATTGCCTCTGTCCAGGAATGTTATTCCAATGGATGTGGTGTTCTCTGTTGATATAGCCCTGAATCATCCTTTTTGCAGTCTCATGTGCGATCCCACAAGTGGGCTCTGGGCCTATCAAAGGTGTTTTCGCTCCCTCTTTGGCTAGGAGGTCAGCTTTTTCATTTCCTTCAAATCCCTTGTGTCCCGGCACCCACCACAGAGTCACTCTGTTGTGTTTTGCCAGTTCCACAAGCGATTCGAGACATTCTTTCACAACTCTGGAGCGTACTTCGACACTCTCCAGAGCTTTAAGCGCTGCCTGACTGTCAGTCATAATGTGGATCCGCCTGTTTGCACAGCCCCTCCTCATTATTTCCCCGGCACAGATGTCAATCGCAGTGATTTCTGCTTGGAACACGGTTGCCAAGGAGCCCAGGTTGATGCTCATGTCATCCCCCGGTGCTTCTCCAGCTACCCCTGCCCCAGTGCTCTTTGTTGTTTTGGACCCATCCGTGTACCAGATGGTTCCGTTGTTATTCCTCAGTTTCCGGGTATCGACCCTTTCCTCCCTTCTCGGTATGACTACCTCGAAGGGTTTACAAAAGTCATACTCTGTCCTGAGTCGGTCCGATTGCATGCTCAGCACGCAATCGTTCCGTATTTTTCCAAATATCTCGGTGTGGTATCCCCTTCTAACGTGGGTCTTGCCATATCCGGCACTTACAAGCCTGTATGCTGCCTTCATTGCCTCCGATTTCACCAAAAGGTGTAGCGGAGGGAGGTTCAGGAGCACTTCCATGGCTGCGGTAGGCGTTGTATTCATTGCTCCCGTTATTCCAAGGCAGGCAAGTCTTTGCAGCTTCCCTAAAAGCCTTGTAGCGTGCTTTCCAGACGCCTTATGCCACCAAATTATCGAAGAGTATGTTACCGTGGGAATTATGACCTTGGTGTAGAGCCAGTGAACCATTTCTGGTTTTAGTCCCCACGTCTTTCCCACCATGCCTCTACAGGCCCATAGGGCCCGAGTAGCCTTGGTGGTGATGTATTCTAGATGGGGTTTGAAACTAAGTTTGGTATCTAGCATTAGTCCCAAGTACTTGACTTCTTTCCCTATCCGCAATTCTTTTCCCCACAGTCGGAGCCTCTTCAAATCGATGAGATTCCTCCTTCTTGTGAAGACCATGACTTCAGTCTTATCGGGGTTAACCGACAACTGTTTCTCAGTGCACCATCTCTCGACGA
This sequence comes from Diaperis boleti, assembly GCA_963583935.1. Lineage (NCBI taxonomy): Eukaryota > Metazoa > Arthropoda > Insecta > Coleoptera > Tenebrionidae > Diaperis > Diaperis boleti. Next base: position 16,853,857 of record OY757242.1, read on the forward strand.
CTGTCAGAGCCCGCTGCATCATTTCTGATACAGCCCCTCCGAACTTGCCGCTTACGAGTATGGTGATATCGTCCGCATAACCTTGTGCGTGAACTCCTGTCTGCTCCAGGTTCCCCAGGAGGTCGTCGACCACGAGTGACCACAATAAAGGCGATAAAACGCCTCCCTGTGGGCATCCTCTGGCTGCCACCACCCCCCTAGTTACCGGGCCGATGATGCATGAAATCTCTCTGCCTTTTAAGGCCGAGTCGATCCATTCCACTACCACAGGGGCTATACCCCGCCTCTTAGTTGCTTCCGCAATAGAGTTGAATGAGGTGTTATCGAAAGCACCCTCTATGTCCAGAAAGGCCCCCAACGCAATCTCTCGATTTTCCAGGGTTCCTTCTATCCTACGAGTAAGCTCGTGGATGCTCATCTCGCATGATTTTCCAGATTGATAGGCAAACTGGTATCGATGTAAAGGGGCGTTTACCAGAACATCGTCTCTGATATACCTGTCAATCAGTTTCTCCAAGGTCTTAAGGAGAAATGATGTTAGGCTTATTGGTCGAAAGGATTTCGCCCGGGCGTATGTTTCTCGCCCTGGTTTTGGTATAAATACCACTTTCACTTTCTTCCAGCCCATTGGCACGTACTTCAAGGCCAGGCTGGCCCTGAGTAATGCGCACAGGGGGGAGGCTAATTCCTCGAATCCCTGTTGAAGCATCAGCGGAAGAATTCCGTCGATTCCTGGAGATTTGAATGGTTTGAAAGATTTCACTGCCCATCCAAGTCTTGTTTTGTTAACCAGCCTATCGGCAAGTTTCCACTCCTCCCTGGACGCCCGATGACTCGGTATGTCTAGGTTTGGAATGTTTGTTGCATTTGCCGAGGATACACTCCCCGGGAAGTGTGTCTCTAGAAGGAGTTCCAGAGACTCCTCACTCGATTCAGTGTATCCCCCATGAGGTCTTTGCAGAGTTCCAATCTTACCCCGATTGTCCCTCAGCAAGGCTTTCTGGAGTCTGGCACATTCCGGAGTTCTTTCGATCTCCTCACAGTGCCTCCTCCATGAGGTGTTTTTCGCCTCCCTCACTGCGTAACCATATTCTAGACGGGAAGTCTTGTATTCTTCCCATCTCCCAGTCCTTTTGGCCCTGTTAAACAATCTCCGTACCTCCCTTCTCATCTCGGAAAGTTCACGGTTCCACCACTTGGTCTCCCGTTTGACCTTTCTCTCTCTGAGTGGGCAGTTGTTCTCATAAGCTCTCCTTATGGCTGCTGTAATGCATTCGTTCATTATTTCAACTCCCGCCGGAGTTTGAGGTCTCGAGGGACATTCTTCCAACCCCTGGACTAGTTCCTCTCTGTAGAGTTGCCAGTCACAGTTTCTTGGATTTCTGTACCTTTCGACCGTCTCCGGCGGGGATTCAATATCGAATCTTACGTACCTGTGATCCGAGAGCGTAGGTTCAGATGAAACATGCCACTCACGAATAACTCGGCACACGAACGGCGTAGTGTATATAATATAATAGTTTTCCAAAATTCCCACCGCAGGACCCCAGATCTTGAACAGGAGGATGACGAGTTTTCAGATTTTCCTAGTGATGACGATGTTGTAGATTCTACATTTTTGTTCCTCCAGAAAATAATTAAAAAAAAAACAAAACTAGAAAACGTGTGTGGTAATATATTTATAATTTTTTTATTTTGTAATTCGCAAAAATCGTTGGAAACTAGAAGGCAGCTCATAGCATCTCATGTGGATCAAGTCGATATAAGAAGAATGAGAAAAAGATCTGGCGAACGACATGCACAAAGAAAACACATGCATAAGTACAGTTTAGAAATCGACGAGAAAAGATTAGTGGTGTGTAAAGGCCTCTACAGACACACGTACATTTCTTAAGATATGTACGCGCGTAACCTTGAGACACCTCAGAAGTTAGAAAAGTAAGTAAACAAATTTAATACTTCCTACTAAGTATTTAAGTGTAATATTTTACAAGGAGTATGGAGTACCCAGCATTGTAGGTTGTATTGACTGCACACACGTTGCCATTGTTCGACCAGCAAAAAATAATTCAGCCAGAACATATTTTTGTTAACAGGGTTATCATTCACTAAATTGTCAATTGGTAATATAAAATAAATATCCACCCAAATATTGCTCTAAAATATTCATGGTTGTTTCAGATTTGTGATACAGACCTTGAAATTTTAAATGTTACGGCAAATTACAATGGCAGTACCCACGACGCCTTCATGTGGAATAATAACCAAATGCAAGTTTTTAAGGCAGACCCAGATTTTTACTTCATTGGTATATTAAGTATGTTTAAGATCATTTTAAATTTTACAAATAGTAGAAAATAGCTGAAAATAGTTGCAACTAAAAGTTTTTTTGGGTTTAAATAATATCGTCCAGTATCGAATAAAATACGGTTTTACATATCTGATTAATCATTATTTCTCAAGTTTGTGTCGCATAGATAATATAATATAAATAAGCAAATAAGTACAATTATGTATAAAATTCGACCATTGGTGGAGCATCTCAAGGAAAAGGTCTCCAAGTCCTGTGAGCCATATGTGGCTCACACAAAATGTGGAATTATAGTATATGTTTATAAGCAAAATATGCCGGTACATTTGAAAGTCCACCAATAAAATAGGTTTGAAATTTAAAAGTGCTGTGAGCCACATGCGGGCACAGGACTTGGGAGTTAAGAGTGTGGGCCATATATGGCTCATTGGACAGGGAACGTCAAGTACTATTCGAAGTTTCTGAAGCAGATTTTTTTCATAAAAATTTTTTTTTCTTGAAAATCAATATAAAAAAAATTTAATTTAAAAATTTTGTTTTAGGCGATTCGGCGTAAGACGTGACGAGGCTGACAAGATCCGCAAGTTCTTAGAACGCCATTTTGAAGAACTTGTTTTTCCCCTTGAACTGTGCACAATAATACTGTGAAGCTGTTCTATTCTACATCAGTGTCTAAACTGTTCTAGTACCTTTCCATAATGCCTGAAACATACTGTCAACATACAAGTTGTAAAAGAAGAAGGAAAAGCTGCCCAAACTTGAGAATGTTTCATTTTCCAGTAAGAAACTTGAAACAGACAAAACAATGGATTGTAAACTGTGGTAAGGACTTTTATTGCAAATTAAAAGTAAACCAAAAATATTTCTTAGGACAAGTTAATTTTTTTGATTTGGAGCCAAAGCAGTTACATTCAAAATACATATTATGTGAACGAAATTATTTGTCGATCCAAGAGTTAAGCCCCGACTTACATTAACAGCTGTATCTGTTCATTTCACGGAAAACCAGAACCTCAAATAAGGTCTATCAAGCGATCGAACAAAAATAAAGGACAAGTCCAAGGAAGATGGGCAGATAGATAATATGTTTGACAGCTTTGAATTTCCATATGCGCATTCCAAAAATGCAATTTAAAGTTAAACACCACAAGTGGACAGTGGAAGAGAAAATTTTTATAAGGGGCCTTCGGCTTACAATTTTTATCGCCAGCAACGAAGTGTGCTACCTAGCACCTCCACTATTCGCCATTAGATAGGATCGTCAAAATTTCCTCCAGGCTTTTCAAATCGGTACGTGGAACAAATTAAAAAGAAATTTACAGAATCCAATTACAATAAAAAGTGCTGTGTTGTTTGCTTCCACGAAGTGAGCATCATGAAATGTCTAGAATATTGTAAAGAGATGGACATAATTGGACTTCTAGGTCGCAGTGACCAAGTTGCAAAATATGCCCTGGTTTTTATGATTCGAGGCCTCTATTCGTCCTGGAAACTTCCAATTGCATATTCTTTAAGCAACAGCGGTGTGAAGGGGCAACGGCTTTATTTATTATTAGAAGATATTATAAAAAAATTGTTTGATGCAAGTGTAATCCCAAAGATGTGCGTCTGTGACCAAGTGACCACATTTGGTAAAAAGTATAAGAAATAATTTGCTGACTGGTGATTTTGTCATTGAAAACAAAAGAATATCTTTTCATTCAATATTGTTGATGTTTACACCATTGATAAAAATAATACCAAATCAAAGGCATAACCAAATTTGACTGATGCACACATATCCCCGAATGCATTCCAGAAAATGAGTGTCAAAAGAGAAGCACAAGTACTAAGTCACTGCTGTTAGGACAAAAACGTGTACAGGAAAACTGCAAAGTGCTCCAAATACTGCCGACTTTGTCGATTTAATGAACCCGTTGTTTGATGTGTTAAATAGTAGAAGACTTTTTTCTGAGAATCCTTACAAATCTGCGTATTCCATTGCAAATACACTAGCTAGTGTTCTTAGAAATCACTTCCAGTGTATAAAAAAGATAAGCCGTAAAAATGGACAGAGCGGCAGACCCCCTTGCTTTGATGGTTTTATGCAAACAATAAATGGCCTCAATAATGATGAGAAAAACTTGGCGTCCAGTTTATTTTAACCAATCAGTGGATTGTTGTTATTGTCGAAATCCAAGTGCTAAACTGTTACGGACCACCTTCAGAAGCAGTGTTGTCAATTCCCTCATTAAACCTCCAAAGTCTGCAAATTGTCAAGCAGATATCGACGTTATCCAAAATACTAACAAGAATTGAAAAAAAAATCAATACAATTACAAGAGATTGGTTTAATGATGAAAAATGCGCAGAACACAGGAAGTTTATTATAGCATATTTAGTGAAATGTAAAATTTACCAAAAATGTAAATTCTTAACTGTAAATAAGATATCTAAAACCGCTAAGAAAAATCCAAAGCTACAAATTTTAGAGCACCAATAGTAATTTTGTTTTGTTTGTTTATTGTCTATTTCTTTGATGAACTTTTGTTTTTGGTTTCATTTTTATACCAGCGGACGCCCGCGCCCAAAGTAATAATAAAACTTCTCTTTCGTTAAATTATTTGATTTTCCATTTTCTAGTTGCTTCGTTAAAATGTTGATTTTCCTAGTTTTTTCCGAAAAAAAAAAGTTGGCGGCTTTTTATTATGAAATGGCGCACCCTGCAAATTGGCTGACAGCTTAGACTGACAGTAAAATTTGAGGTTATCGTAAACATTGTAACGTTTAATTTAAATAAAATAAAAGACAAATAATGTAGAACAATTGAGAAATGCAGCAATTGTTCAGTGTTCTCCCGCAGCTTGAATTCAGCTGTTAACTCCATTCGCCATTCTGTTGCCGTTTTTTTGAAAAGTCACTTTGACATTCAAATTTTAAATGAAATGTAGACAGAGGGTCGTGACTTTTGATTTTAAGAAGAGATGTGTCATCTGTGCGGAAGACGCATCACAGGAATTTGTGGCCAAAGAAAGCAAGAAGCCACTGAAAAGGCGAGATACCGTACAGTTCAACAAACGAGTTTAAAAATTCCCTCCTCTCAAACAATTCATCTAAAAAATGATCTGGTTGCGGCAGAGGGTAGGTACCACCGCTCTTGCAGCATCAAGTTCCTAAAAACAGAAGCGAAAACAGGATTGCCAGTTGGCCGACCTCAAGAGGAAGAGTGTTTGCAAAGACCAATCCCAATTCACTTTGACACAAATTTTGGAAGACTGCGTAAGCTTTGTCCCAACCCATAAAGCCCCGATGTCTTATATGGGTGCCTTTGGATACATAATGGACGGTAATATCCTTAGCACCATATACCCAATTCCTCAAACATTTACGTCATGAAACCTGGAAAGGGGACCTCTCAAAACACGTTCCACTCTCCCAGGTACTTCAACTTCTCTTCTGCTGTCAAACAGAACCTTCTATTCCTACATGCAATCAGTGGGTGTGATAAAACCTCTGCATTCTATCACCAAGGAAAGTTGAAGTTTGTCAAACTCAACTGCAAAAAACACGACTTTACCTAAGGCCAATGATACCTCCTTGGACAAAAACCGCTACGAGATGTTCTCAAACTCCCTCGTAAAGCCAACTTTCAATCTAGCTTCTCTACCCCCAACAAATGCAGCCACCGCCCAACATATTCAGCGGGTCTACCGGGATCATTTGGTCATCTATCATCTGACTCTCTTATTGGAAGACCCCACCCGTAAGGCCTGGAAATCTCAGCTCTGATCAAGCTGGGGTGGAAGGGTTAAGCTGAGCACGTCCGCGTCCACGCACGTGAGAGTCGGTAACTACATGGTGATGGTGCCATGTAGGCTAAGCCTCAGCGGGGAAAGTTGCACGGGTTTGCCACCCGTGTAATGTTTATATCGGCAGCCACTAGCCACAGGATTCCAAGACCCCGTTTCTCCGAGAAGGCTTCGGCCACGGCAGGGGGTCGGCCGTTATGACAATCCCGCAGTCCCGGCGGGTGCAGAACAAGGCAATGAATCTGGCAGTGATTCTGATGACGAAGTGGCGAATTATGCTGCTGATCCACACCTAACAGTAGGTGGCCCAAAAACTTTCACGGTAGCGTTGCCCTTTCACCAGAGATCGTGCGGAGTATGTTTCAACTCCGGCAAGAGGAACTACCGGGCACTGAGCCTAGCAGATGAAATAAGGCATGTCTCGGAGCGTCATCCACTAACAATAATCCTGTACAAGTGCACAAATTGCCAAAAAGAGTACAGGATGAAACATGCGGCTCTTTGCCACATGCCCAAGTGCACTGGGCAAGCACCTGCTCCACAGGGTAATGTATTCAGGTGTCGTCTGTGCGAGCAGGTATGCACATCTAGAGCTGGTTTGACTCAACACACCAGACATAGACACCCTGCTGCAAGAAATGAACAAATGGCGGCGGCGGAACTTGACAGGGCTGAGAGGGCAGCCCGTCCTCGTACCGGAAACCCACAAACACGAGCATTCACGGACGAGGAAATAAGATTAATGCTGGAATTAGAAGTCAGGTTCCAAGGCAGCAGATACATTGCCAGAAGTATACACCCCTTTATTCCTGGAAAAACGCTCAAGCAAATCAGGGATAAACGGAATACGGATGTATACAAAAGGTTAAGGGAGGAGTACCTTGCGGGCGAGGGGGCTCCAAACTTAGCCGGCGCGGAAGAGTCCGATCAGTCTGCGGATGATGAGGACGAACCGGCCAACGAGGATGTCTCACCTACACCCGAGTTGCCTGGGGAACAGGGGGTACCTCTACATCCTCCATTGGACCTCGTCGCCGAGGATCCCGGTGGTCCCGAAAGTCCGCAAGTCCCGGTAGACAAGGTTGGCACCTCAGATTCCAACTCCATTGATAACACACAATGGAGAGAGAGAGAGAGAATATTAAATGCCGCTCTTGAGCACCGCCTGCCCGAAAAGGCCCTCTCTCAGGAATCAGCAGCTGTAATCCAGGAGCTGCAAGGCGCTCTTCGCGAGGCTGCCCTCGGCGTTTTCCTTCAGGCACGCCTCGACGAAGTATATGAAAGTGTCCTAAAGCATCTGGTTTCCGAAGGCCGCGGAACCGATGAAAAGCGCCAGAGGAAAAAGGGTCGCGGTGGAAAAGCCATCTGGCGGTATATCTACGCGCGAACCCAGGACTGCGAAATGTTCAAGCGAAATCAAGGCGAGTTGGCTCGCTACGTGAGGGAAGATGTGCGTTGGCTGGAGAACGAGCAGACGCAACTCCAGCGCGACGACATCGAAAGGCTGTACAAATCGCTGTGGGATACAAAGCCGGATGTACAGCACCCTCACTGGGACTATCCTCCCCCTCTAGACGCTGAAGACGTCCTAACGCCATTTACTGTGAGGGAAATTAAGACGAGGATCGCCCAAACAAAATCAAAATCGGCTGCAGGTCCAGACGGGATTCAAAAGCGACACCTCATCCGTTGGATTGTACACGAGATCCTCCACCTTTTATTTAACCTTATAATGTGTTGTACGATGCAGCCAACACAATGGAGGATGAATCGTACCCAACTCCTGCTGAAGCATGGTAAGGACCCGCTGCTTGCAGAGAGTTATAGGCCCATTACCATCAGCTCGATTCTGAGTCGACTATACTGGGGCTTGATCGACCAGAAAATCAGAGAGCACGTACGGTTCCACCCTCGCCAAAAGGGGTTCGTTTCAGAGGCAGGGTGCTTCAACAACGTGCAGATCCTAAACGAGTTGCTGCGGCACTCAAAGAGCCAACACCAGAGTCTGGTCGCAGTGTGCCTGGATGTGTCTAAGGCCTTTGACACAGTACCGCACCAAATAATTGGTCCCGCACTGCGAAAGAAGGGTCTCCCGGAGACGGTGGTACGTCTCGTGGAGGACTCATACAAGGATCTGCACTCTGTCGTCAAACAGGGTACAGCGGAAGTACCCATTAATCTCCAGCGAGGGGTGAAGCAAGGCGACCCCCTCAACCCCCTTTATATTCAACGCAGTTTTAGAACCTCTTTTACTGCAGCTGGAGAGTCTCCCGGGATTTAGGATTGGAGAACTTGCGAGTGTCTCTTGTTTGGCTTTCGCAGACGACCTATTCCTACTAGCGACCGATGTACCACAAGCCAACGGCCTGCTACAAGCGACGGAGGAATACCTTAACGGGTTGGGTATGAAATTATCTGCCCCTAAGTGTATCTCTTTCCGCATCGCACCCACTAAAGACTCCTGGTACGTAGCAGATCCCGGGCTCACATTAAATAACGGAGAGAGGATCCCGGCTGCGGCCGCGGAGTCCGCGTTCACATATCTGGGCGTGAAAATATCTCCTTGGGCAGGTGTGACACTGCAGGGCCTGAGGGAAGATTTCGGCGGGGTTTTGTTTAGGGCCTCCCGCCTATCACTAAATCCGCATCAGAAAATAGAACTAATCTCCCGATACCTAGTCCCTCACTACCTCTATAGGCTGGTGGTGGCAATTCCACCAGTCGGGTTGATCAGGCAACTAGACCAAGAGCTGAAAGGAGTGATCAAACGCATATGCCACTTGCCAGAATCCACTGCCAATGGTCTAATTTACTGTAGCAAGAAAGACGGCGGACTAGGTATCCCCAAGTTGGAGACGATAGCTGTCACCTCCATCTTGAAGGCGGGGCTCAAATTTAAGAACTCCGCAGATAGAGTGATGCAAGCTCTGTGGCTAAATGCAGGGATGGCAAGCCGTCTAAATTCCCTAGCAAAAGTCACATGTGTTAGCTCATGGCCAACAAACGACCCCAAAGACCTCGATCGGCATAAGTTGGCCATGAAAAGGAAAGAGCTTGCAGAGTGGGCATCCCTGACCTCGCAGAGCAAGTCGGTTCTGTCCTTCACCGACAATAAAATTGCCAACGCTTGGCTTGATAATAAAAAGCTCCTTAAACCAAGCAATTTCATTTCACAGGCGAATCTGATGTGTAGGAAGTGTGGGGCTCAGCTTGAGACACTGGGCCACATCTTAGGGATTTGTACGAGTACAAAGGTCCTCAGAATCAGACGCCATGATGAGATCAAGAATCTCATAGCCGACGAGGCTGCGAAAAAGGACAAAGAGGCAGCAATCACGCTGGAGCCGACCATCCTCACTCCAGCGAGCGGGAATCTCAAACCTGACCTGGTGGTACAGAGCCGGGAAAGGATCTTCGTGGTCGAGGTTACAGTCCGCCATGAAGATGGAGGCCTGCTTGCTCAGGGCCGGCTAGACATGCTGGAAAAGTATGAACCATTGCTGCCTATCCTCCAGGAACGGCTGGGAGCGTCGACTGGGGAAGTCCTGCCGATTGTGGTAGGGACGAGGGGAGCGTTGCCCAAGGAGACGGTCGACGCCCTCAAAAAGCTCAAAATTACCGACCGTCAAACGCTATTAACTATATCGTTAATAGCTCTAAGAGAGTCGATACGGATGTATCACGCGTTTATGGATTATAACGTTCGCCCTCAACCTGTTGGGGATGCCAACTACCCCCACAGGTAAAATCTTCTGACCAAATTAGCTTGCCGATTCATTATTTTAACGTCCTTCGTCTCTCGTGTTATATACACGGGCTATGTGATGAGGCACTTCACACCTCATCGCATCCCAAATGTCTGGTGTCCGTCTTAATTTATTATTTTAAACTTTGAATTTTTTATGTCGAATCGGCAATGCGAGTCACAAGTGTGGAGCCTGAATGAAAGACAGAGGAAATAAAAGGGAAATAGAAGGCTGACACGTGGCGCCGGAGCCGGTTGGGCCTTGGGAAAGCCATTCCGGGCGGATACCTCCGCGAGGTTCCCCGTGGGTATGATATGATAGACCAAAGGATCCTTCCTCTCAGATGGAGTTAGAATAGGACGGACCATGGCTTGCTCCCCACCATGAACACAAAGAATCCAGCTCCACGACAGTGTCCTGCGGATGTACGAAGGTGTACAGGGGTATGAAATGCTCAAAAATTTGCCTCGACTGCCACGGCCAGTCAAGCTCGAATTCAACACTGTTCGAGAATGAGGGTGTGTCCCACATGCCGATTGCCGTAGAAGCAGAGATAAGTGGGGACAGTCACTTTGAAGACGATTCCGATGAGAAGGACCTCAACATGCCACCGCAGCTTGAGAGCTTCGTAGATGAAGGGCCATCGACATCTAAGAAAATGCGGGCATGAATGCTGCCTCATTTTGTGCTGTCTGCGTCTTTAATATTGAATAGAATGTTATTTTCTGTTCGATGCACTGTTTTCGAGCTACATACTAAAAAAAGTGCAACAAGTTTTTTTTGGGGCTCCCCTAAGTTAAGCTCCCCTCCTGGGATGATGGTGTAAACTCAGATAATACTTATTTAGGAACAAATGAAGCTATTGAAATGGTTTCCAGCTTGCTGGGAATTAATTCCTCGAAACAGTTTTTTTAGATCTAATTTGACTGGCCTAATACTGCTGTTCAAAAAAATTTCATAATATCTACCTGTTATTGCATTATATCAAAACTATCAGCTTGAGTGACTCATAACAGTCACGGCTGTTATATAAATTAACAGTACAGGAGGAAGTTTTTTATAACTGTTTCTAGAGTAACACAAACAATATTGTTTTTTTGAATTGTTTAAAGTTATGCTAAGCAATTCTGTTTTTTTTTTTTTTTTCGGTATTGCCGACGGTATTATGAAAAGGTACTGAACGATATTCGGTCGATAAGTGAGTGGCAAATAACAGCCGCGATTGATTATAAAATCTTCTCTGTTATTTGCCACTTATCGACCTCATGACGTTAATAACTATAAAGTGTGCAATGACACAAAGAATGGCACCTATTTTAAACTAATTTGCCAATAACATTATACAGAAAAAAAATAATTTTAGAAATTTGCATCATCTAATTCCGAGCTCCAATCGCAACGTTGAATGGTTGAATTTATGGGTGACAAAATGTACGTGAATTTTGTCACCTGTAACAAAAGTCGGCGATGTCAGTGGTAGGCCCCCAGGTCCCAGAACGTCAAAAAAATTTATCACTGGGATGCCGGCTTAGAAAGTTGAAAAAGCAAATTTTGGCAACAAACTTACCTTAACTCCATCAATAACCGTGAAGCAAGTTTATGATGTCTGCATTCAATCTTGAAAAGCTGTAGCTGAGACCGTTGGATGAGGCACACATGCACTTTCACATAAAATTCTAACCTATAAGCACAGAATTACAGCCGACACAGAGATAGAAGATTACAGAAGGAGTTTAACAGCAGAGTGCACTACAGCGCCCGGCTGGACGCGGATACAATGCAAACTAAGAATCTAAACATTGAATATTTAAAAAATGATGAAAACAATCATTAAAAAGCATATATTTTCTGCTTATGTTCTTGGTACATGTTGTACTTTCAAATGAAAGTAAGTAGTGTAAAGTTTGACAAGAGAAAATTAGGCACCCCATCATCGTGGCGAGCGACCGGCAGGCAATCAACAATGCTGCGGGGATTGCAAGCCAGTCTACCCTTAATAAAAAAAATCAACATCAGTGGCGTAACATTGCAAAAACGCTACAGAAACTTAAAGCTGCTTTACACTATCCAATGGACCCATGTACTGAATAGAAAAAGATAGTTGTCTGAACGGCAAAAAAGCGGGACATTTGAAATTTTTTGACAGGCTCAGTACTGAACAGACCTTCTGCACATGTCAAAAAGTGACAGCAACGTCAGTTGTTGTTTAATTCTTCGGTATACTTTCGATTTGAACAAAAGGGAACGAAGCAGTCATACACCATTTTGTTTTATTTATATATCTGATGCTTTCACATTTGACCAAATTATTATTATTTACCAAATTAAATTTAGAAATGTCACTTGCCGTTCAGATGCGCGCGCAGCCCAGGTAAAAATACATGGGTCCATTTTATGTACAAGAAACCGCTTGTTCAAGAATATCTGTTAATGGTACATATTCGATTGGATAGTATGGTAGCTTTCCAGTTTTTCACGGGCCAAATTTCTTGCACAATATAATTATTTAGGCCCAATTCTGATTGACTTAAAAATCTTTTTAACACCTGGTTTATTCCTATTCCGAATGCAGTAAAATAAACACCTTGTCAAAATAAATTAAAATTAACAACCTTTTAAAAAATAAATCGGGAAATTTCGTGAAAAGTAGCTAAAATGGGAACAATCGTAGCAACAGCGATAAAAGAGACTCCATTTTTATAACGCGGAAGCAGCGTGAAAGTTAGGTTAGGTTGATTTCTAAATTTTCAAGTGTTGAAAAAATGAATAAAACAATGGAGCCGAGTAATAAAAGAATGAGTAAAAAACAAAAAGAATATTTGTATTCATTTTGTGAAACACAGTGCATAATGAAATACATATAACAACATACATAACTTTATTATAGCTGGTGTTTTTTTTTTTTTTAATTTGGCATCGAAGTTGGCCATGAACCTCACTTTTAATTTAATTAATCGACAGTTTAACACGTTAATGCGATCAAAACCAGTTGCAGTGTTAAGTACAACAAACATTAACTTATATGAGTTTAATGAGTAAATAAGGTTTATAACAAAAATAATCAAAATGTGCTCCATCAACTTCAAGGCATAGACCAACCAACAAACTTGTCCAAAGTTGACGTTATCACCACAGTTGCAATGTGAAGTATATTGCAACCTTTCCGGTTGTCACAGCCTTTCCTTTTCCGATTTTAGTCACCTGTTGGGAATGTGGGTTAACCATTGTAGTAGGTATTCTAAGAATTAGCTTAAAAAAAAGAGAACCGACTTCAAAAAGTGAAAAATAATTGAATACATGTATTATTACATGTGCTACCTAATGATCTGTTTGAAGTCGGTGCCAAGGCAAATAGGTTACAAATTTGTAACATATTGTAATTATACAAAATATCAACAACGTTATTCGCGATTCCAGCTAAGGGCGGACCGCCCTCTGGTGGCGAGTTTGTAAACGGTCAAAGGCGGATAGTGCTGGATTGCGCGCATTGAGTTAAACGGTTGCGGTGAGTTTAATTGTTCATATACCGTGTTAAATATGCCTCGATTAAAATCAAACAATCGAAACTATTGTTTTTAATTACTTTTGAAAAACCGGTAAGAAAAGGGACCTTATTTTTCAGTTTTTCTCTGCCAAACAAAAAAAAACTTTTGATCGTCAACTAATTCGGGAGTCAAGAGTTCATCGACAGATGAAGAGTTTGGGAGAAAGCCATCAAATCAAATAAAAAAATCACACAATACATGAGAGTCTGCTCCCTGCATTTCAAAGCAGATGATTTATTCACAGATCTTCCAGATAATAAGTTTCCCAATTTTAAGCTGACCAAACGTACTCCTTTTGGGAGTTTTGTACTTATATTTTATGAGCTGTACTCCGGAGGATAGTTCTACTGCAAATGTACTCCCTTTTTATTCAAATGTACTACCTGTACTTCTTTTCCTTTGTATCTTAATTTTTCGGCAGACATCATCGATTTGTCTCGTTTCTGTGAGCGCGTTTCTATACATAGATGGTAGGTAATATGGGATACTCATTCGTTTCTGGAAATGCAGAGTACTGAGTAATCATATTATGTTTGTTGAGGTCTTTCTTAGTTTCGCCTTTATATTCGATACGAGAGTTCAACAACAATTTATTGAAAAGTTATCCTTCAGTAAATAAGGTAATTATGAATCAATACATAAAAAATTACTTCCGTTTTCATATACGTATTTAGAGGAAAAAAAATGGTAAGGTAAGCTCAGAAGGACAGACGTCGAAAAAATCATTTTAAAGATAACTTACCTACAACAAGAATTTCCTTTTATACATACATATTCAATGGAAAAATACAATTTTGTTAAATAACAGCCCCCCGAGTGATACCTACTATGTACTCCTTTCTCGTCAACAATAAATGGTCAGCTTAAATTTCTAAGTTAACCCTTGTGAGTGACTAGTTTTTATTAGATGAAACATTTTTTTCTGTGCGGAAATGGCGGAATCCAAGACGAATACAGATAAATCACCCCGATATACTAGAACATGTGCCACTGTTGGAAATAGCTGAAGAAGATGTACATGAACAAGTGCGTTTTTTACTCCTGGAAATATCTAGGCAAGATGTACAGGAACAAGTTTCAGCTTAATACAGAACATACTCAAGCTGAGAGGTCGACGAAAGATGTAACAGTGCAAGATGATGTGAATATTCCTTCACAGAACCAATCGTTATTACGCCGTTGGCGTCGACTTCCATTTGTCAATTTATTGTTTATTGTTTATTGCTTAATAAATTGGTTAATAACACACAAATCGGAAGGTTTAACTACTATAAACGTAAAATTAAGATGTAACCAAAAAGCAAGGTTATGTTACCATCCGCCTTTGGCGGCCATGTTTGTGGCGGGAATCTTAACTTGAATCGCGAATAACGCATAAAAAATTCTATATCATTCGAGACAACCGTCAACGAGTTGTTTTGCTCAGCACTAGCCCCCCACCCACGTGTTCCGGTGCTCTTTTTTTAAAGTTATTTTTTTTACAATTCTAAGTGATAAGTGTAGACTTAGTGAAAACGCTTCTCCAGTAATGAAGTACACAATAAAATTGAAGAAATCGGTGAACATACATGAAGTCGGTTAATAAAAGGGAGCGAAAATTTGAGGATCTTTTTTGATTTCCATGAGATTCCCTGATCAAATTCTGATTTTTTGACAATGGAACCACCTCAAGAGTATACCCTTTCAAATAAAATAAGAATTTTGTAAATCGGTCTACAATTGACGAAGATATCGGTTAATAAAAGGGAGCGAAAATTTGAGGATTTTTCTCGATTTCCATGAGATCACCTCATCAGATCCTGAAATGGTGACAATGGGAGCAATCTGTAAGTATACTCTTTCAAATTAAAGAAGAATTTTACAAATCGGTTTATAAATGACGGAGTTCTGAGGTAACAAACATTAAAAAAAACATACAACCGAATTGATAACCTCCTTTGGTTTAAAAAAAAAAGAGAACCGACTTCAAAAAGTGAAAAATAATTGAATACATGTATTATTACATGTACTACCCGATGATCTGTCTGAAGTCGGTGCTAAGCCAAATAGGTAGTAGATAAATAGGCTGCCTGCTCCAGCCACATCGAAGGTCTCCCGGCGAACGCACCGGAATGCGTAAGCGTGGGTGGGGGGCTCGTGCTGAGCAAAACATCCCAAACGGCAGACTTCGTTGACGGTCGTCTCGAATGATATCGAATTTTGTATGCGTTATAACGTTGTTGATATTTTTGTATAATTACAATATGTTACAAATTTGTAACCTATTTGGCTTGGCACCGACTTCAGACAGATCATTGGGTAGTACATGTAATAATACATGTATTCAATTATTTTTCACTTTTTGAAGTCGGTTCTCTTTTTTTTAAAGCAAATTTACAGGGGCCCACTCACACAGAGGGAAACCTCAAGACTTGAATGCACGGGGTACGGGGTACAGTTAAAACTTCTCGTCTGTGGCCAAAATAGTGGAATGCGCATTCTTCCCCGCTGGAATCAAAACTGTCTTGATTTTTGGCGTGTGCAGTTAAACCCGCGCGGGGAAAATTCACTGTGTGTGGACACAAGTCGTTGCAGGTTTCATTCCGATTTCATTAGCGGCGTGTTCAATTTTTACAACTACGAAATTAAGGTAGAAAACTTTAGGTCTTCGTAGTTTCTTCCGGTTGCCAGGAAACTTAAAATGGCAGTTAATTTTTTGTGTACTGATATGGCTGGTCTCATTCGAGTATCTTGTTTTTTAAGTAAAGGAGTAACCAAATTTAATATCTCATAAGTTTATACATCCATTCTTAAGTAGTTATGCCAATCATCATCAAGTTCAAGCCGCAATTCCTTCAAAAGATTAGCATGAGAAAATTTATTGCGCTTTTGGAGCCATTATTTAGTCCATCTTGATCGTCGACTTTTTTTCTTGGAATTTTATTTTTTAATAGCACAAATGCACGCCACTGTCACACCGCAAATGTCTTTTTTGGTTAACATCTCAATGCACAACTGACGCGCTACTAACGTGGAAGACTGTGTTTGTGTGTACGCTGAGAGGGTACAGTTTTAACTCAAGGGAAGCGTGTGCGGGTTTACCTGTGCAATCTTCCCTCTGTGTGAGTGGGCCCCTTTAGTTTGGACGGTCGTCACTCTCATCTGAGTTGCTGGTTGATATTGATGAAGCTGCTAACATTCCTTCGCAGTGTTTGTTGCCGATAGAATCCAAAGCAAGGTCTGAATTCACGTACGAAACTTTTAAAAAGTGGTGTTTGAAGAAAAATGTGATATGTGAAAAGTCGGAAAAGGTGATGCTGGCTTATATGCTGGAAAGATCGGAAGAACTAAAATCGTCAGCAAGTCTGGTCTGGTCTGGTCTGAATATTCTATGTTAAAGACAACACTGAACTATAAAGATAATTTGGACATTTCAAAGTTTCTAAAACTAGTTAATCTGTTTCGTTCAATCCTGTGATAATAAATCAACTTGATTTACTCTTTTTATTTTCCTAGGAATGTAAATGAATGTAGATGGCGTTCGTGGTGGAACTATCAGACGATATACAAAACTGTCATTTCTTCTTGAATCGCTACTTCGGATTACTTTTATTAGAACGCGATATAGGTGATACGAAGTGTAGTTAGATAATAAACAATAATTTCTCAATTTCATTAAACGGAACAATAAATAATTACATTAAGGGGCACTTCGCAAAGACGGGCAACTACTGGGTGAGAGTGATCAAAAAGTTCGAAGTGTTTACATACATTTAGTGAAACAATGCTTTCTGTTCAGAAATATTTGCAGCTGCTAGTTGGGAAACCCAAAGGGTCATAAACCCCTACCTATCTAACGACACAAATGCTAGCGCAATACAAACACAACATTCTAAATTCAACCACCACCCGAGACGACATCCTAAATCTTAAATCCGGGATTGTAAAAGTATTATTGACCGGAGCCAATAAAATTACTATAAGTCTGGTCTCACTTTGCTTCTCTTGAAACAGTCGAATGAGAGGGTGAACATGACATCGTAATGGGAGAATCACTTCAACTATTTTTTAGTATTTCACGAGCCATTACATTTAAATATATATTTTTTTATTTTGGTACAATGTTGACCCAAAAGAACATAAATTAAAATTGCTCTGGAATAAATTGTTTGTAATTAAATTATTTCTCATTTTTCTCATGTTGGGAATTTAAATCTCGAATAGACCAAGGGCATTAATTTCCACAATATGATCTTACTCACAAGTATCCCGTAGTCTTTTTCAAAGTGTATTTAACTTCGTAGTTGCTTCATCTTCTCTTCCCCACATTATGGCTTTGTTCTTTCGAAATTCGGAACAGACAATAGGTACTTCGAGCTAGCTTTGACGGATCAGTTACACGCAGTTACAGGTCTTAATTTACAAACGGCCCCAAAATTTGAAGCAGTTAATCGATGTCTTTTTTCTTGCCTGCATCTACTATTACTGTTTTGCTTTGCTGCTTGCTTTGCTTCTCCACTTTTTGATATGCACTCCAGAAGTTCATCTCTTTTTCTAATAAATTCGTTTTCATCTAGATTAATTTCTGTCAGACCGTAGTTTGATCGGGTGGAGCAGCAGTTTTTCTTTTTTTAGTTCGCAGAAATAACTCTGCGAGTTTTATTATACTCGTGTTTCTTTTCATGCCCGCGATATAGTTTTTAGCGAATTTTCCTGGACAGATTTTTGTTCCTTTTTAACCGACTTCAAAAAAGGAGGAGGTTCTCTATTCGACTGTATATATGTTTTTTTATGTATGTTCGGGCATAACTTCTTTGTTTATGAACCGATTTCAATTATTCTTTTTGCGTTATATTCAGTATACCTTCAGGATGCTCCCATTTTAATTTAATTTGCATTGGACGTAAGATTTCGAAGTTATAGAAGGAAATTCCTTAAAATCAAATGGAAATGTGTTCGAATGAGGCTACCTGCTCGAAATGAATGGTTTATGGCCTCAACCCAACCCCAGAGTGTCAAGCCGAGAATAAATAAACTGTGGTCAACGACGTGATTTATTGTGTCTTACCGAAACCGACTTCAAATATAATTTCTTTGTTTATGAACCGATTTCAATTGAATCGTTTATTGTTAAAACAAGCCAAGTAACATTTTGCAAACTTTTCAGGAAACGAAAAGACTATGGAAAATTCATCTACAATTGCGTTTTACTATGCCCTTGGCATATAAGCACTATTAATTAGTCGCAAATTTTAGCATACACGATATGGTACTTGGATGCTTTCTGCACCAATCGATTTATGTCTATAATATACAGGCTGTCCCATTTAAAACTCCCCAGTCCAGATTTCTCTGAATTGATAACTGTGATTGAAAAATCCTCGAACAGGTCGATTTTATTTGCCAGGGGCACATCTTTTCAAGTTTCGGCGCTTCGCCCTCTTCGCGAGGGGACTGTTATAGCCCCAAGATCTTAAATGGCACTATGGGTCGAGTGACACCTCATTTGAAAGGTATTGAAGGCCTATCTACAATTTTTTGCAGTTTTGACCGTACAAACAATAATTTTCTATTTTAAACATAATTTTCTCATGCTGTATCCCATAGAAACTACAAAGACAATCTATTTTCGCGCTCGCGTGGATTTAAAGCGTCCTTACTAGGTCTGCCCATCACTTAAAATTGTGAAATAATTAACTTAAAAAAAAGAAACCGACTTCAAAAAACCCAAAGTAACATAATAAGTTAACTAAAAAGTAGAAAATAAAAATTTCCAATTTCAAAGTTATTTGTTGTTCCGGTTAATGTAATTATTTATTTTTCCGTTTAATGAAATTCAGAAATTATTGTTGATTATATCTAATTATTAATTGTTTTATCATTTTTAAGTTGTATCGTATACTTCATAGCTGTTTTTGACAGAAAAATTTATTCTTTCGCCCCCTATAAATTTACAGACGATTGAAAGTTTCTGCTGCATTATTTTCCATATTCAAAATTAGACTATACACATTTTGAACAAGTCTTTTTCACACGACTCAATGTCGTCAAAAAGGCTACCAACGGATCTGTTAAAGAAATTTGGTGTATTTGAAATATTAGGTAAGAATGAATATTTCGGGTTTGGGACATTTTTTCTTAAGTAATAGTCGTAAATGAAGTTCAGTTTGTACTTAGAATTGTATTTTTTCAAAAATTCATACCTAGTGCGCAACCGTTTAAGACATTGGCTTAGATAGCTGAAATTTTGCACAAATACGTCTAATACTATAATTGATAATACAGGAATCTTGAAATTAAATTTTCAAATTTTCACTCCATCCTAATATTATGTATTATATGTGCAGGCATTTTGCATAAAGACCAGGCGAGAAATTATTATTATTATTTTCTCATTTTATAAATTGGATGCGGTACTTTCGTTTCACACTGAATATTATACAGTTACAATATTATGCCAGTTGTAGAACTAGTTTTACTAATAAATAATACATATTTTTGAATTTTAATATCTAAAGCAATATAAAACATAAAATACATTACTTATTTATGATGGTTTCGGTGTAAAACGTTTTGAACACAATTTTCAAGCAATTTTCAAGTACGGTCGTGGCTTCACGCTTTCAAAAAGGTCTAGGAGTGAGCCACACTTTGGTCTCGGAAATGTATGGCTGGGCTTAACGGTTTAGTCCTCCATTGTTAAATAATCGTGGGCAATAGACCCCGTTTTATTGGTGTTACATTATCTTGAACTCTACTAAAATAGGTAGATAGTACCTGCCTAAACCCAGGAGCAATAAACGATACCTGACAGACAGTACCGAAACTTTGAGAACAATAAAACGAAATCGGTAAGACTTCCCAGAACAATTAAAACAAGACCCTAAGCCGGAAAACAATAAACGAAAAATTACACATTAATGGCTGTTTGCACCGCGTCGGCTTAAAATTAAAGCCCCACTTAAATTTTTAAACTTATTGCACCGACTTTTGAATGCAATTTAAGGGACACTTAACTGTACTAAATAAGATTGTCATTTACCAGCGATAGAGCCTATACCAAATGCACGGGAAACATGTCACCATTTCATTGAATTTTACGGGTTTATTTTTGATGATTTGACTATGCGGTTATGAAAAATCGATAAAGGACATCTTAATTTAGGGTAAGACGGTATTACAAAATCGATATTAGCATTTGTTTATTCATAAAAAAATCACAAAGTTGCTTCAGTTTCAGGAGTATAAATGAATGTCTTTGGAATTTTATTCCTGAAAAACAACGCACAATTTGTAAATTTCAAATAGACGTTACCCTGTAGCAAGAATTAAACTTTCGTTAGAAAAAAACTAACGTGCCTTAGCATTGTTGTTCGTCTATAAAATTTAATAATGTTTGTCGGGAAAATTATTTCT
This sequence comes from Diaperis boleti, assembly GCA_963583935.1. NCBI lineage: Eukaryota > Metazoa > Arthropoda > Insecta > Coleoptera > Tenebrionidae > Diaperis > Diaperis boleti. The sequence goes on from OY757242.1 coordinate 16,874,642, forward strand.
GAAGTAAGCTTGAAAAATACAGAAAGCTGTATAATTGGGTAGAAACTTGGGTAAAAAATTGAAAATTTGGTGTGGCCTTGGAGCGAAAGATGTCGTATTTTACAGCGGTCAGGGGAACGTTCAGGTATAAGATAGAACCCATTCATACTATTCAGCCATAAAATCATAAAAGTGTGCGGCGAAGACAAAGCCCACAAACACAGCAGGGTTTTTTTTATGATGCTTTCCAGCTTCCGGAATACCGATATTCGGAAACTCTCAAAATACGGACCGACCCAAGACCAGTTATAAGTAAAAATACTTTGCAGTATTTATCAAAAAAAGTTGCTTGTATCTGTATAAACGATGAGACCAAGCAAATACAAATAAACGAATTACATGATTATTGTACATGTATATACAAGTAAATTAAAATAAATATCTTAACTATATTGTAAACTGGTTATGTAAATGTTCAGATTCAAAGACAATTAGCAATTTGTCGAAAAAATGTTTGTTTTTTCGTTGTATATTCGGGCGATCAAAATGATTTATTAATTGAAATAATTTATAGAAATGAAATTCTTTGGCAAGAAATTAAAAATGTTTTTTTTTAATTGCATAGCAGGTGGCATAAAAAAAATTGACCTGTCCGAGCGATTTGCTTAAAAACATTACATAACGCAATTAATAACTAATGAATAGGAATGAAATCTGTAACGACTTGTCTCCACGCCATTTCATGGGTTTAGTTATGATTATTTGAATTAGCGGTTGCGAAAAATCGGTAAAGAACATCTTATTTCAGGGTAAGACGGTATTACAAACCCCATATTAGCATTTGTTTATTCATAATAAAATGCCAAAGTTGCTTCATTTTTAGGAGTATAAAGAATGAATTTTTTTTTCGTATTTTACAGGGAGGTATCATCCTCAGGTCAGGTAAAATATTGTTATTTTATGTTTATTATAATTTCCTTATTCAATAAATACTACGCCCCACAAGCGAAAAAGGGTTCACTCAACAATGTTTATAGTAGTTTGTGTATGTACCGACGCCGTAATCTTTTTTGGGAAGCATCTGTTGTTTGTGGCCGAGAGGTCAGCCGATTATTGAACTTCACGGGTTTAGTTTTGATTATTTGAATATGCGGTTGTGAAAAATCGATAAAGAACAGCTTATTTAAGGGTAAGACGGTATTACAAACCCCATATCAGCATTTGTTTATTCATAAAAAAGTTGCTTAATTTTTAGGAGTATGATGAATGAATTTTTTTTCCCTATATTTTAAAAGCAATTCAAAATAAAGAAGAATTAAGACTTGATAAAGAAAGGGAACGGAGAAAAAAAGAAGAAAAAAATTAACTTAAAAAAAGGGTTACGGAATAATAAACAATTAAAATGGAACAAAGTGGAAAGGAATAGAAAAATTATAAAGGTATCTTACAAATAATTAGGAATAAAAATTATGATAAAAAGGGTAACTACGTGAACGTATCAATTTTTTAGGTCACCATTTAGGGAGGAAAAAAGTCTACCAAAAACAAAAAACAATGTGGTTGTCATTTAAAAAAATTGATGATGACGTCATAGAATAAAACCAAAAACCATTTTGTATTGCATAGATTTTATGGCATTTAATTTTGGTTTTTATATAGATTTTATAGCATTTAATTTTTGTTTTTATATAGATTTTATAGTATTTAATTTTTGTTTAATCACTTAAAATAATTAACTTAAAAAAAAGCAAACCGACTTCAAAAAACCCAAAGTAACAAGTTAACTAAAAAGTAAAAAATAAAAATGTTCAATTTCAGAGTTATTTGTTGTTCCGTTTAATGAAATTCAGAAATTATTGTTTATTATCTAATTATTAATTGTTTTATAATAATTTTGAAGTCGGTGCCATTAAAAACATAAAACAACTTATATACCTTCCTACAATAACAAATTAGTTACTACGAATAAAATTATAAAAACAATTCATAATACATTACATAATAAATAATAATTGTTTATTTATTTCAAATCTAACAATAATTTATTCATCTGTCGGTATATCCAACCTAAACCATGCAAAATTGGGACATACTACGAATATATATCTTTTACCTAATATATGAAATGAGTTCTGAAAAGTTTAATTCCGTAATCATAATCGTGAATTAAGAAGTCTGAAATTATCAGGGAATTATAACTTTAAAATGTATAATTTTATGTTTTACTTGGTACCGACTTCAAAATTATAAAACAATTAATAATTAGATAATAAACAATAATTTCTGAATTTCATTAAACGGAAAAATAAATAATTACATTAAGCGGAACAACAAATAACTCTGAAATTGAACATTTTTATTTTCTACTTTTTAGTTAACTTTGTTTGTTTTTTTAAGCTGTTTCTTTTTTTTAAAGTTAATTATTTTTTAAATGGCCGTAGCGAACGTGTTAATAACATTACATAACGCAATTAATTAATAATTAATTGTTTTAAACTCTAGCATTACACAGTGACAATATACTACAGTATTGTATTGTCACTTATCAATAACAAACGACAACACTGAATCCACATTGTTGATTTTTGTCGAAATTATATTCTCAGAATATTACTCCTATATTTTTATAATACATTTCTTTACGCCACCATAAATATTGTTATTTTATATTTATCATAATTTCTTTATTCAATAAATACTACACACCAAGCGAAAAAGGATTCGCTCAACAACGTTTAAAATAAATGAGGTATTTATTACTTAGTTTTATTGAGGGTAGGTAGAAGCAATAGGTTGGACCCTATTGTAAAGAGATATGGTCACCCAGGTCAATATTCAGTTTGAACCTACGGAATAACACAGAAAATAATCTTTGGTTAACTGGGTATTTTCTTGGTCCCTTAAAGCAACAGGTCACTGTAATATCACAAAGCAGATCTCACCGAGACACTTTAGTTCCACTATTCTACACCAGGTTACAGCATCTCACGACGAATGTACAAAATTTTATCTCACTTCAACATCGGAAGAAATTTGTCTCTCACTAAATGACAACCTTAAGCCCAAAAGTAAGTGGCGGTATGCAGTAAGGTGACACACGTCAAAACATTTTATTCAATATGGACATCTTCGTCTACGTATTAGAGAATGAAGACGATGAATTAGACGTCTTAGATTTCATCCTATTTGGTCTTCCTCGGCAAATATATTATGTTAGGATGCATTATTTTGACACTCTGGATCAGGCGGCATTTGGACGACTCACTATGATAAAGTCTTACAATTGGTCGAAAACTATATGAATGAAATAATATAATAAACCATCCACCGGATTTTAAAATAGGCTGAAAATAGCTATTTTTGTTATAAGTATCCCCCTAAAATACAGTTTTTGCGGATGAATCGTTGTTGTTTCCGGACGAGACGTAGCCGAACCTAAAAGAGCAGATGAGTCTGCAAAAACTTTTTAGGTAGGTATCCCCCAAATCGGGGCTGTTTTATTTAAGCCCCATCGCGGTGTGAGAACTGGGATAAAGTTTAAAGTTTGACATTGAGTGACCCTGACGTCTAATTTTTTGACTTTTTTCTAGTATACTGGGGCACTCATGCCCATCCAAGCTACTACACTTTATCATGGTAAAAAACACATCTCTGGTTCCGGAAACTTTTCGAAAAAAAAGTTGACACTCTCTGAAAACGGTCCTTTTTCTAGGAAAATTGTTTTCGCTCAAATCGATCGGTAAATGACTATTTAATCTATTTAATCAAAAATAATCCGCAATTTTTAGAGACTACGCCGTAAATGCATCATCAAAAATATCGTTTGACACTATACTGAATTCAGTACTTAAAATTTTCGTACTGAAAATTGTTTGTGCGCGCCTTTTCAGTAAAAAAAATTAGAACATGTTCTATTTTCTTGTATACGAGTTTGTATACGAATCAGCTGATATACCGACCATTCACAAAATTATTTGCTGTATTCATCCATGCCGCACATTTGCTTTCTTAAATGCGACCTTGGTCCAGGAAAGTCCCAAATTTTATTACTTTGCTTTGTACCTGCGGACGCTGATAGGGGCGATATCCGGTATTTGGTCATTGTGTTTTGTCGTAATAATGTGGTCTGAAAAGAAAGTTTTAATGCTGATCTCTTTATTTAGGGATAACAAGTGCTTATATGCCCCAACATGTATTAAATACAGTAACTTGACATCTAAACTTGACCGCATGTGTATAATACTAAAAAAATTTATTGAAAATTAACAATAGTGGCACACAGGGACGCAACTTCACTCGTACTGAAACGGTACGCGCATACAATTTTCAGCACGAGAATTCAGTATTGAAATAAGTATAGTGTCAAACGGCTCTAAAACTATCATATACCAGCTTTCAAATCAAAATACATTTATTTTCTTGAATTTGTTTACAATTTTTGTCCTTAGGGGCAAACGTTATTTTTGTGTTTTGGTGCTGTTGAAGCTTAGGGCCTTTTCAGCAATACAATATATGGGGAGGGGTTAGGCGTTCTGGTTTCGTGGGTTCGACCGGGCATCCTGGGTGTGCTTGGGTATTTCCGGTCTTCTTTTTTCTTGATTTTTTCCTTCTGTCCTGGGTGCTTGGTGGTGGTGCTTGCTTCATCTGGTTGGGTCCTGCGGGTACTGCAACGGTGCCCGCTGCAAGAGATGGGAGCTGAGGCTGAAGGATGGAGCTTCTCCGCGGTTTCGGCCAATTCCTGAAGTGCTGGTGGAATGTTTGGTAGACGGTGCCTAAAAGAAAAAATGGTAGATGTTTGCTTTTTAATTTTGCCTGTTTTTAGATGGGTGGAACTTTGTCTGGAGCGGACAATCACTCGATTTCAACCGACTATTAATTTTGTATAGTTATAAATGTTGATTGATTGATAAATGTAGTTTTAACGTTCACTACCATTTCACAAATGATGACATTTTTGTGAATTTTTCTACCTGGGTGGTAGTTTTTGTACAAATAAGAGTACTTATACATTCCTATCAAAGTTCACAGAATCACCAACGACAAAATGCAAAAATATTCCTTTCTAGACACTTTCTGTACATTCTGTGCCTATTCTAATTTGTTTTGTTTTTTTGTTATCAATAATTCGTTCAAATTTATAACAACAGTATGTTTTATTTTTACGTTCAATAAAAGTATGAAAATGCACACACTTACACTACTTCACTAATCAGTTTCTGGTATCTTTAAAAACAAACTTTTTCGGGTATTTTTTCTTTGATTAGTAAAGTAGAAACAATAAACAAAATTTGTGTTTTTTTTTTTGTTTGGAAATAGAAGAAATGCGCAAAAAAACATTTCTGAAATTCTTTTATATAATTATATTTTTTTCAAGTAGTTGTTCTTTGCAAATAAAAGTAAAAGTAACATTGCGAAAATAGGTATTTTTTTTAAAAATCAATAATTTTTCAGTTAAAAGGCAAACTTTTTCGGACTAAACTATTTTTTCTCTAATTAGTATTGTGAAAGGAATAAAAGGGAGATATGCAAGAACCCAGACACAAAATTGGTTATAACCGATCTAACTTATTTAAATTTCTAAAATCACATTTGTTCAAATTATTGTACTTCTTCAATACTTTGTGATTTAAATCATAGTATATATTGCAGAATCAACGACTATAAATAATAATTTTATAAATTTTATCGAGTTATCGAGTTTTCAGAAGTGATCAACAATTAAAATTTTAGCAACAAGCAAATTACCCTGCTTTACCTGGACCTTAATCCGTTCCCCTTCCCTTCCCCTAAAGCAGCCCGAATGCAAATTTGACCGCTACCCTGTCAGCGGTAAAGTGTTATAAAACCTGCCAAGGTGCTCATTCGTGTATCGCTTTTTCTCGTGTTTACACCTCGTGAAGTCAATAATTTATTGCGGTGCGCTTACTGACCAGTTCGAAATTTACTGACAGGATTTGAACGGTTCAGAAATGAAGTTCAACATATTCTTATCGATGGTGATAACAGTGGTGTGTGCAAGGAATTTAAGAAATGTCGAATTTAACGGGTTACCGGAGGAAAAATTGCTGGACGCTCTCTGCAGAAGTTTTTACAAAGTGAGTTTTAGTCTTAATCACTGTTGCTATTTTAAAGAATAAGTAGATATTTCATTACTTGCTCTTGAATCGAACTTAGGTAGTTGATAGATCCATTTTTATTTAGTTTTTTAAAATTTTACAAATTGTCCGGTTTCTTAGTATTATAAGTTTTGTTAAAAAGGGGTTTTATAATTCCTGTATCCCACCTGTTGGAAATAAATTATTATAGGTGCAACAGCGGCAAATGTTGTAGTCATTACCTAATTCAGTGAAATTACAATTTATATAAGTCCATCAGTTAGAAGAGATGTGGAGCTTGCTCCATTATCCACAATACAATTAATGCGTTCTTGTTTGCATTTCTTAAAGTGGCAACGTCGCTAATTTGCACAATCACTTACATTTTCTGCATCATCCATCCTCAAGGAGTTTTTCAGTGATACTCAAAATATTTCAAAACCTGACCCTTCTCGTCCCTAAACCATAGAACGAGTCCCGACGTGTGGATTGGACCAAGTTTACTCTGTTGAAAAATCCATTATTTCGTCTCCATAATATCCTCATTTGCTACAACAAAAAAAAACAGGTTTAGACAAGAAGGAGAAACTGCATTTTGCGCTTGGTTTGATTTTTTTATTTTGTCGAATTCATACAAAATAATGTAATCTACCATAAAAGCGTTTCTGTTTTCAATTTATTATGTAATTTCTATTTAATAATTTATTGACAATGACTTGATGCGTGAAACTGGTTATCTGTTGGCTAAAATTTTACCAAACATAGGCGCATCTCATATAGTGTCTTTGTGCTTACAGGAGAAGAATTCCACATTGTCCTGTGACATCGATGTTTGCAAGTGGGACACTACTTTCGATTTAAAAGGTTACATTTTCATTACTATTTTACAAATACTAAACTTGCATTTACAGATCTCCAAATAATAACTACCAAGTCCACGTTACCTCCACCTCGACTAACATGCAAGGAAGACGACATGGCATATTTCCTCCTCGACAACCAAGACGACTATGCCTATTTCTTGTCGGTTGAGAGTAACCAAATTGAAATTTTCAGCACTGTGGTAAGTTTATAGCAATTACCTTTAAGCCTTTCCACAAATGTGAAATTTTCAGAGCACTTGTAGCCACCTCGCCGTTAGAAATTTCATGGAAGGTGCATACCGTGTCAGACTATGGGGTGTTTCCCTCTTGCGCAAACAAGTGGTACACAGTGATGTATTAGATATTACCCCACCGCCTATGGATACCGTTCCTTCACCAGTCACAGACATTTTCGTCAAAAACATCACTTGCGGATCAAGTTCATGCGATGCGACAATAAAATGGAGCCCCAACGAAGGTAATTAATTTCTTAAGGGTTGGTTTCAAATTTACAACCGCAGTTTTGTTTTAGATTACTCCTGTCAGTATGAGCTAATCTGGTTCAACGATGGATCTATTATGGAAGACGAGATTGATGTTGTAAGTGAATTAATTTTCTTTTTCATTTTTGTTGTAAATTAATCTTGATGTCAAGACTTCAGGGATCCACGAGGCATCGATGAAAGATTTAGAATTTGAAACCACTTACACTGTGGATATTATGCCCCGAACTGGCGATATGTATGAAGGTCAGAAGAAATCGGTGTCTTTTCGAACTCCAACCTGTATGGAGGTACATAGAAATTTGGAAAAATGTGGTAAGTGGTGACATTTACTATTTGAATAGTATTTATTGTGTCTTTATTACTTTGAATGCCTCAAATTAATTCGGAACGGCTAGTTTCAAATGTTAATATCAACTGTAATTGTCTACGACATCGAGTCACTCTTGCTATGACTCGCGAATATCATTATTTAAACGCAGAAGCAAAATTTCATAGAAATATACTATAAATTTACTTTTTCAGCTCCCGAACCTCCACGGAATCTACACATGATCAAAACTGTGATCGACGGATCTCAAAAGTACGATGTGCTTATTAAGTGGGAAAAACCCCATTTGCAGCCGTTGTTTTATAATGCCCACTTTACAAATTTGTTCGATCATAACATTACGAGGAAGTTTTTGAACATTTCTGGGGTAAGTGTTACAAATTTTCTAATGATTGGAAATCAACATACCTTTGATACAAGTATTTTTTGATCAACTGTTTAAGGCTATGCATGCGCAGTGCCGTATAAAACGAACTTGTGTGCGGTGTCGATCAAATTAAGCACGTTCACCAATTTATTTCATGTGGCATAAAATAATGACATTTTGAAATTTAAAAATTAAAATCAAAATTCAACGTCATTTACAACTTCTTACGAATACGATTGGCCTACCAGCACCTTTTATATGAGTCACAGAGCCAGTTTCGCGAAACACACCAACACGATTTGTAAAGCATGCATAAAAGTCCTTCGGCAATACTGCAAAGTGTGGGAAGTGCTCTCGAAAATTGTCCAAGCATAAACGCTGACTGTATTCCGAAATTCCATTAACTTGCCCACCAGTTCAAAAATAGGCTTCAATCATATAAATTTTGTGCTCTGTACTGAAAACTATAATTAAAAAATTGTTTGGCAAATTTTTGACATTCAAAAAATGATTGGCACAAAATGCACGATCTAGCTTCGACAATTATTTGAAAATCCATGACCACCTTTGACCAAGATAATTTTTGATATCTCGGTATTTACATACATTACAAAGAGGCAATATACGATCTAAATCTCCATATCGAGTTATATTAGAAGTTGCAGAGAAAACGTAAGGAACTTCGTTCATAACCGGGATCCCCCGACCGCACAGGTTGTTTTTTATAAACAAACTCATCAGTATAATCATTTCCTCCACCATGATTAAATATAAGATATTTATTAATATATCCAACTTTTATTTAGAAGTGCTGAAATTAAACTGTTCGTTACTGTTTTATGATGTTACATAGTAATTTAAATGTTCGACAAAAAATTATCGTTCCAATAACCAACTAACCAAAATCTTTCAATTGGAACTAACATTTTTTTTGTCCCCTAGTAGGCACCACTGATGTTAACACGTATTACTTGCAGAACTCAACCCATGCAGTTTTCGAAAAAGTTAGCCTAGGGGACATCTACCACGTCTCTTTGGAGGCTTGTTCACAAGCCGGTTGTAGCGATAAAGTAGCAACTGAACACCATAAAATCGATCCCGTTACAATAGAAGTGGCTTCAGACCATCAGTGGTGGGTGTTTGCTCTTATTTTGGCACTCCTAATTTCATTATTATTGGGGGCCGTCCTTGTCAATTACCGCATCAAACAGAAACAAAAAGATTATGCAGAAAAAAACTTGAAGGTAAAGGCGCTTTTGACATTCAACCTTGAGGTAACAACCATTTTTTGTAGGAGTTAGATGAAGAAAATGCAGCAGGTGGTGGAGTACTGCGCAAGAGAAGATTTGCGAAGCTACTTACGCAATGCTTGGGAAATATTCTGCAGCATGTAAGTTCAAACTAAAAATATCAGAACATCCAAACTAATAATAGTTAATATTTCTTTACAGACACCATGAACTTGTCAGATACCAGAAATACAAAACCTACTTGAATCTCGAGGAGGAAGAGTCCATAATGCATCCGAAACACCTCCACCTGCAAACTTGGGCCGACAAATTTCCCATTCCACGGATGATGAGTCGCTAAGTTTGAGGTTATATGGATGTGTGGGATATTACTCTTTAGATTTGTTGGATTTTGTAAAAAACGGAAACCGATTAGTGAGACCCTTCAACAGGAGCCCGAAACTGTCAATTGCGTTGTTTCAAGTAGACTCAAATACGATATGTGATGTAGTATGTGCAGAATTATTTAATTTGGATAACCCTAATAAAGTATACAAAAGTTGACTTTATTCTTAAACATTTACACCTTTTCACAATGTAACTTCACTAATATACTAATTTTATTAGAGGTAATATATTGCTTATAAGAATATATCGAAAACAGAATTACTCATAGGTGGCATGCATGAAAAGCCACTTATCGTCGTTTGTTGACAATTGACAATATTAAATTCACTCTGCGACTATGATCGTTATTCGTAACAGTGTCTTCCTTTAGCGACGGGAGATGGTTGCAACAACACTGAAACCTTGAGATAGATGCCCTACTGTAAATGTGATCAATGGTACTCAAGACAAAGGATAAGTATCTCTTTGCTGAAGGATAATAAATTAGTTTACCTTTGTCAGATGCAAATGATGCTTGATATTGATATTTGTATTCCAGTCAGATTCTTTTCAGGAATTCTGAGAACGCGCGTTTCCATGATATCACTCTTTACATCTTTCTAATTCTAGATGAAATTGAATTACATAACCGAATCAAATTTAAATACTTCAATAAACACATTGTACCTTGCGCATGCAACTCTGATGTATAACATCTTTTCAACGGTCGTACCAGAACTTACGCTTCTAAAAAATTTTCCTTCATAACTTTTACGTAACCTGCTTTGGGTAATTATTGCTAGTTTAATAAGTTGGATAACTTTGAAATTGAAATCCAAAAATGTCAAAACCTGAAAATTTGAGCCCCTGAGAAAACCGAAAACCCCAAAGATTAGAAATTACAAACTTAAAGAAATGCGAAGAAATGTAAACGGTCGTGGACCAGAATTTTGCCAAGTATTAAGTAAGAGAGTAAGAGTTCTATTACTGATTAAATTGATTGTACATACTTATTTCCTCAATTCTACAAAAGCTAAATTATATTTATTAGTTTTATAGTTCTGTCGTAATGCGGATCGGATGGATGACTCATTCCATTCGCACGTGCCCCGCTGCTGCAAAAATTGTCAAAGGAAAGTCAAGAATCGTGTTTCTGACAGATCTATATCAAACCAAATTTAAAAATTCATTTTTTTTTCTAATATGTCCCAAGCAACATTAGCTGCTAGAAAAAACCTTTTGTTATACGAAATGATATTATTTTTGGTAAGGTATATTCCGCAAACGTTTGTTGTAAACCTTTTGTAAATTGTACGTTGTATAATCGTATATTTCACGTATATGTTAAACGATGCTAATTTATGTATAATTTTATATAACCGTTTTTTTATTGTTGACTGAAACCGTTTTAAAACGTTTAAACCACACGTTGAATAAACGTATAAATAGTTCATCATTCGTGGCATGTTTTATATATACGTTTATTAAATTATGTTTATATACATATTTCTGATTCAAAAATGAAAAAACATGCATTAAATGTTGCTTTACTCCATTGAGGAAACGTTTATTTAAACGCATGTCATGCTACAATGTCATAACTAGTGGTTTTACGACAAAATCCTTAATATTCATATTGAGTAATTAAGCCTTGGCTATTTTTAATTAACTCATCTTACCAATTATTGATACTTCTTAGATGCAGTAATGGTGGCCTTTTCCCAACAAGGCCACATGGTGGATCTCAGCGATAGAAACATCGAAGATGCGATTAAAGATTTATTTTTATGTTTTATTCAATTTCTACTTTTAATTTGTTGTTTTCTATTTTCTTATCGAAATATATCGTTCAGATTAATTTTTCTAAATTGCTTCTTCGAAACTCACCCTTAAAAAAAATCGCCCTTTTCCTAATACCTATCTTCACTCGAGAAAAAAGGAACACTACAGTGTTCAAATCAACGAAACAGCTAACATCACCCATTTGTGCCGTTCATTCAGTAAGTATTTACAATTTTAGCTTATTTTGTTAATTCCCAATGTTGCTTATTCTTTTTTTCTTGTAGGGCACCTTTTTATTTCTTATATGTAAAATATCTTACAGAAATCTTCTCCCGATAATGGATAACATATGTTGTTAAGTAAAAAGTTTCTTTTAGAAAAAAATATGTTATACAGGGTTTTCTGGTTATGGGGAAGAAATTGAAAGCTTATTCCTTAATGCTAGGACACTTTGTGTAGTGAGTGAAAAAAGTTACTATAAAACGTTAGATAAAAGTGTATCAAATATTATGTGTAAAGGGTCGTCCATTAATTACGTTAGCTCAAAATGGGGGGGGGGGGTCCAGTAAAATCTCATCTAAAGGGAGCAGGGGTTCATTGAAAATCTCACGTCAACTTTTTAATTCAAAAAATATACATTATTATTACTTAGAAGATAAAAATCATTTAACTTATTTTTTTACTTTTTTTTTTAAGGTTTTCTATTTTGGCCGCAATCAATTTTTTTATTACAATAACAATCTCGAGTATATAGACAGTTTTCTGTCTGGGATTCCCAGAATTGAGACAATAATTGCAGCACAATTTATTTACCAGACTCTTTTCGTGAAAATCCCCGCCGGGTTAAAAAATCTTTCAACGCACAATAAAGAACTCCCATGCCCATGCCCATGGAATGACTGAAGAATTAGGGAAGATAGTCTATTTTTATTGTTGTAATTTAAATAAGTTTGTTATAGTGTCCCTTAGACGCATTATTATTTTCCCCCTCTATATTCCATCAATATTAAGACTTAGGTATTTGATGGTATTTACCAAGATACATGAACATACATGAAAATTAATTACATAAAAATTGTAAGGGATAAATCTCATGTGAGGGGGAGGGGTGGTTTCACCAAATCTCACCATATCTCATCAATGGGGAGGGAGGGGTCCAAATTAACAGAAAAGCACCTCACGTATTTAATGGACGGCCCCTAATAAAGGTTTATTACAAATGTTAAATACACGTATACCAACTATAGATAGCTTGGTACAATACAATATAGGCGTGTAAACGTTTGTCATATAGATTTTATTACAATTTAAAACATATTCCTAAAATGCGCATATCATAAACGTACGCCAAAAGTTTTTTGCACAAATTTTTATAAACAATCGGAAAACGTATCTCTTGTACGTTTGAACAAGATATTGGGCTGCCCATATTTTTACGTATATGGTAAATCCGACATATAGTCGTTTGCGTCGCAGACATTCCGCTGAATAATCAAGCGTATACTTGGAAATTTTCTTCTGGAGAAATTAAACGTTTATTATACTTGTTGGTGTTGCTTAGGGTGGATCATGTAAAAGCGTCGCCGGCTGTCAGATCTTTTTTTTTTTTTTTCGTTTAATAATAAAAAAATTAAAAACTGGAAGATACCGCAAATTCAACCTAACAATAGATTATAAATACTGTAGTATCTGCCTAAACCCAGGAGCAATAAACGATACCCGACAGATAGTACCGAAATTTCGAGAACAAGCGAAATCGGTAAGACTTCCCAGAACAATTAAAACAGTCCCTAAGCCGGAAAACAATAAACGAAAAATTACACATTAATGGCTGTTTGCACCGCGTCGGCTTAAAATTAAAGCCCCACTTAAATTTTTAAACTTATTGCACCGACTTTTGAATGCAATTTAAGGGGCACTTAAAGTGCGAGGCACGATAATCTAACACCTATAAAACCGGGCCCCATTGCCTCAATTTAGATGCACAATGAGAAAGGTTCAGAGTTGTAAATCAACAGGAAGCGGCAACGTCTTTGAGTTGCTATTTTATTGGTTTATAAGACGGACCAGACTGGAAATTTGTGGGCCATATTTTTATAGCAATACATTGTATAATTTTCTCATTTTATAAATTGGATGCGTTATTTTCGTTTCACACGGAATATTATACAGTTACAATATTATGCTAGTTGTACAATAGTAATTTGTACAATTAGTTTTACTTATAAATAATACATATTTTTGCATTTTAATATCTGCAGCCATGTAAAAAATAAAACACATTACTTATTTAAAATATTTTCGGTGTAAGATGTTTTGAACACAATTTTCAAGTACGGTCGTGGCTTCACGCATTCAAAAAAGCTCTCGAACTGAGCCACACTTTGGTCTCGGAAATTTATGGCTGGGTTTAATCCTCCATTGTTAAGATTGTGGACAAAAGTCCCCGTTTTATGGGTGTTAGATTATCGTCCGCGTTACTATAACTGTATTAAATTTAAGCCCAAAAGTAAGTGGCGCTTTACAGTAAGGTAACACACGTCAAAACATTTTATTCATTATGGACTTGTTCGTCTACGTATTAGAGGATGAAGACGATGATATAAAATATGTTAGGATGCATTACTTTGACACTCTGGATGAGGCGGCATTTCGACGACGCTTTAGATTGTCTAGGGATAGTTCAGGTTTTAAATTTTATCGAACATCGTTTAGAATTTCCTAATGATAAGTGAGCAAATTTATTGTTAACATACTTGAAATAAACCCGGACAAATTTGTCAATTTTTAGCAATAATTTCAACAGGAGTACACCTTCTATGTTGCAGAGGCAATAATTGCTTCTCAACAAGAATTTTTCGATGTGGCTTCCTTTCCTCATATTATCGGTGTTATTGACTGTACTCACGTTAAAATTTTACCCCCTGGTAAAGATCAACTTATTTTATAAGAATAACGATCACTAACTGAATCTTTAGGTGGCGAAGATCCAGAAATTTGTAGAAATAGAGAAGACTACTTCTCCATCAACACACAAGTAAAAATGTGCCACTAATGTTCAGCGTTACCCTGGAAATAAAAACATTTGAAAAAGGAACAAAGGATTATCGGATTATCACTATGATAAAGTCTTACGATTGGTCGAAAACGATGAATGAAATACCTAATATAATAAACCATCCACCCGACTTTAAAATAGGCTGAAAATAGCTGTTTTTGTTATAAGTACCTAAAATACAGTTTTTGCGGACGAATCGTTGCTGTTTCCGGACGAGACCTCGAACGAGATGTAGCCGAGCCTAGAAGAGCAGATGAGTCCGCAAAAACTTTTTAGGTAGGTACGTGTAACAAACAATGTTTTTAGCACCCCATTTTTTTTTCCGCGTATCCCCCAAATCGGGTCTGTTTTTTCAAGCACCCTCGCAGTGTCAGAACTGGAATTGGGCCTTCCGTTCTCTTCTGCAATGAGTTTAAAATTTGACATTGAGTCACACTGACGTCTAATTTTTTCACTTTTTTCTAGTATACCGGTGCACTCAAGCTTACTTACTTCATCATGGTAAAAAACACATCTCTAGTTCCGGAAACTTTTCGATGAAAATTTGGCGCCCTCAAAAAACGGTCCTTTTTCTAGGAAAATTCTCAAACGAGTCCCTAAAACTGTAATTTTGGAGAGCGTGTACAAAAAACAGAATTACGCATCAATATTCGTCCAAATAAGCTACTTGTTTTGCAGAGAAAGTCTAAAATATCGTTTGACACTATACTGAACTCAGTACTTAAAAATGTTTGCTCGCGCCGTTTTAGTACAAAAAATTAGAACATTTTCTATTTTCTTGTATACCGACTACTCACAAAATTATTTGCTGTATTCACCCATATCGTCCATTTGCTTTCTCAAATGCGACCTTGGTCCAGGAAAGTCCCAAATTTTATTACTTTGCTTTGTACCTGCGGACGCTGATAGGGGTGATATCCGGTATTTGGTCGTTGTGTTTTGTCGTAATAATGTGGTCTCAAAAGTAAGTTTCCATGCTGATCTCTTTATTTAGAGACAACAAGTGCTTATATGCCCCAAAACATGCATAAAATACAACGTCAGTTGTAATTTGACAGAAAAACTTGAGCGCATGTGTATAATACTAAAAAATTTCACACTGGTGGTGGTCTTCTTCATCTGGTTGGGGCCTGCGGGTACTGCAACGGTGCCCGCAGAGATGGAGGGTGAGGCTGAAGGATGAAGCTTCTCCGCGGTTTCGGCCAATTCCTGAAGTGCTGGTGTAATGTTTGGATAGACGATGCCTAAAAGAAAAAATGGTAGATGTTTGCTTTTTAATTTTGGCTTTTTGGGGATGGGGTTTAAAAGCATGTTTTTAGATGGGTGGAATTTTGTCTGGAGCGGACAATAACTCGATTCCAACTGACTATTAATTTTGTATAATTATAAATGTTGATTGATAGATGTAGTTTTAACGTGCACTACCATTTCACAAATGTCATTTTTGTGAATTTTTGAATCTGGGTCAAAGTTCACAGAATCACCAACGGAGAAATGCAGAACATTCCTATCTAAACACCTTTTGTATATTCTGTGCCTATTCTAAATTCTTTTTTTGTTTTGTTATAAATAATAATTCATTCAAATTTATTACAATAGTTTTATTTTTACGTTCAATAAAAGGATGAAACACTTACACTACTTCAGTAATCAGTTCTGGTATCCTTAAAAACGAGCTTTTTCGTGCATTTTTTCTTTTATTAGTAAAGTAGCAGCAATAAACAAAATTTGTGTTTTTTTGTTTAGAAATAGAAGAAATGCGCAAAAACATCAGTTCTGAAATTCTTTTATAATTTTTTGCAAGCAATAATTGTTCTTTGCAAAAAAAAGTTAAATTAACAACACACGTTTGTTTATACAATAAAATTTAGTAAATAGGTCAATTTCTTCAAAAGCACTAATTTCAGTTTGAGCTAAAACGCAAACTTTTTCGAACAGAACTATTTTTTTTTCTAAATATTATTAGTATTGCGAAAGGAGTAGAAATGAGATATGCAAAAACCCAGACAGAAAATTGGTGCAGACCGATCTAACTAATGTATTTAACATTAAAAATTTGTTCAAATTATTGCAGAATCAAGATATCAGAAATGATCAACAATTAAAATTTTTACAACAAGCAAATTACCCTGCTTTCCCCTTCCCTTTCCCTAAAGCAGCCCGAATGCAAATTTGACCGCTACCCTGTCAGCGGTAAGGTGTTACAAAACCTGCCAAGGTGCTCATTCGTGTATCGCTCGCTCCTTTTGGTGTTTACACCTCGTGAAGTCAATAATTTATTGCGGTGCGCTTACTGACCAGTTCGAAATTTATTGACAGGATTTGAACAATTCAAAAATGAAGTTCAACATATTCTTATCGATGGTGATAACAGTGGTGTGTGCAAGGAATTTAAGAAATGTCGAATTTAACGAGTTACCGAAGGAAAAATTGCTGGACGCTCTCTGCAGAAGTTTTCACAGAGTGAGTTTTAGTCTTAAGCACTGTTGCTATTTTAAAGAATAACTACATATTTCATTCTTTGCTCTTGAATCGAACTTAGGTAGTAGATCCATTTTTATTTAGTTTTTTAAAATTTTACAGATTGTCCGGTTTCTTAGTATTATAAGTTTTGTTAAAAAGGGGTTTTGTATTTCCTGTATCTCACCTGTTGGAAATAAATTATTATTAAGAAGTCGAAAATCTAGTCCAAAATCTAAAATTTAAACTCTGAAATCTGTTTTCTTCAAATATCTTATTATATCAAAAGGTGCAACAGCGGCAAATGTTGTAGTCATTACCTAATTCAGTGAAATTACAATTTAGTCCATCAGTTAGAAGAGATGTGGAGCTTGCTCCATTATCCACAATACAATATATTAATGCGTTGTTGTTTGCATTTCTTAAAATGGCAACGTGGCTAATCTGCATAATCACTTACATTTCCTGCGTCATCCATCCTCAAGGAGTTTCAGTGATATTCAAAACATTACAAGACCTGACCCTTCTCGTCCCTAACCATTCTAGAACAAGTCCCGACGTGTGGATTCGACCATTACTCTGTTGAAAAGTCCATTATTTCGTCTCCATAATATCCTCATTTGCTAAAACAAAAAACAGGTTTAGACAAGAAGAAGAAACTGCATTTTGCGCTTGATTTGAATTTTTTATTTTGTCGAATTCATACAAAATAATGTAATCTACCATAAAAAGCGTTCCTGCTTTCAATTTATTATGTAATAATTTATTGACAATGATTCTATTTTCTGTCAACTAGATATTTAGAGTATTATTTAAAACAGCATTATATAAAACATCAGTACTGTAAAACATACATACTTAAAAAGTCGGTGAGGTATAGGTAAATTATTATTATTGCATAATTCTCAAAATTTTTCATATAAAACACCATAGGTAATTTAAATGTGATTTCTAAAATATCTATATAATATAAAAATCAATGCCACTTTTCGTTGTAATTTTATAACTCAAGAATGGGCTCACCTATCCAAACCAAATGTTCAGGCGTTGTTCGGACTATTTAGTAGATGGTTTATGTGGAGTTTGCACAAAATCGGTCGAGCGGTTCTTCATTTATCACATTTTTTGTAACAAATGAATTCAATGAATGGCGGATCATTTTGTTAATGGGTCGTGTTAGTTACACTATTTATAACTCAAGAACGGCTGAACCGATTTGGCTGAAAATTGGTGGGGAGGTAGCTTAGAACCAGGAGCCGGACATAGGATACTTTTATCGACATGGGGGCCCGATTCTTATGATTTTTTTTTTTTTTGTATATTTGGTAGGTATGAGAATAAGTGGTAAGCTATTTTCCATATGGACATGGGGGCCCTTGGGCTGGATATATTTTTCGGGTAGACCGATTCTTATGATTTTTTTTTTGTATATTTGTTATTTATGAGAATAGATGGTAAGCTATTTTTCACATAGACATGGGGGTCCAGGGGGCCCCTTTGGGCTGGACCGATTTTTCGGGTCGACCGATTTTTATGATTTTTTTTTTGTATATTTGGTAGGTATGAGAATAGGTAGTAAGCAACTTTTCACATAGACATGGTGGCCCAGGGGGGCCCCTTGGGCTGCACCGATTTGTCGGGTCGACTGATTTTTGTGATTTTTTTTGTATATTTGGTAAGTATGAGAATTGGTAGTAAACTATTTTTCACATAGACATGGGGGCCCAGGGTGCCCCCTTCGGCTAGACCGATTTCTTGGCTCGACCAACTTGATAAGGGCTTTTATGATATTTGATTTGTTGCATTTGTCTCCGTCCCCAATAGCAAAATAACTGTTGAACCATGGACAGGGAACTCAGGGGGAGCCCTTGGGTTTATATCTCAAGAACGGCTGGACCGATTTTTATGATCTTCGATTTGTTAGATTTGTCTCCACCCCGAATAGCAGAATATTATTAAAACATGGACATGGGGGCCCAGGGGGCCCCTTGGGTTTATAACTGAAGAACGGCTGTACCGATTTCTATGAGCTTCGATCTGTTGGATTGGTCTCCGCCCCGATTAGCAGAATAACTATTAAAACATGGACAGCGGGCTCAGGTGGCTCCTTAGGTTTATAACTCAAGAGCGGCTCGATCGATTTTTATGATCTTTCATTTGTTGGATTTGCCTACGCCCCGAATAGCAGAATTACTATTAAAACATCGGAAAAATTACAGGGGGCGGGGAGCTAAGTACAGGGCAACGACAATAACCCCCTGGTACAGGGCAACGATAAGAAATAACGCCAGCCACCAAAATTTGTCGTACCGGGCTTTCAAAATGAAAATCATTACATCTAAAAATCTTGTCTTATTTGGTTTTTATTTCGTTAAAATCGAACAGTAGATAACGAGTGAGCAACAAAATTCGTGATCGTAGGAGGCTCTGAATCCAAAATTTTGAGTCGATTCTTGATCGATACGATTGTGTAAAAAAGTTATCGAGCTGTCAAATCTGATTCAAATTTGTGACAGTTAGAGAAAATAGGTTAAAAGTAAAGTAAAAGAACCGATGTACGTTTAGCCAACTGCGATCACGAATTTTGTTGCTCACACTTTAGTAAGGACGATACAATTCGTGGAAAGATCATTTGATGCGTGAAAGTGGCTAAAATTTTTACCAAACATAAATGCATCTCATATAATGTCTTTGTGCTTACAGGAGAAGAATTCCACATTGTCCTGTGACATCGATGTTTGCAAGTGGGACACTACCTTCGATTTAAAAGGTTACATTTTCATTACTATTTTACAAATGCTAAACCTACATTTACAGATCTCCAAATAGTAACTACCAAGTGCACGTTACCTCCACCTCGACTAACATGCAAGGAAGACGACATGGCATATTTCCTCCTCGACAACCAAGACGACTATGCCTATTTCTTGTCGGTTGAGAGTAACCGAATTGAAATTTTCAGCACTGTGGTAAGTTTATAGCAATTACCTTTAAGCCTTTCCACAAATGTGAAATTTTCAGAGCACTTGTAGCCACCTCGCCGTTAGAAATTTCATGGAAGGTGCATACCGTGTCAGACTATGGGGTGTTTCCCTCTTGCGCAAACAAGTGGTACACAGTGATGTATTAGATATTACCCCACCGTCTATGGATACCGTTCCTTCACCAGTCACAGACAGAAGAAATCGGTGTCTTTTCGAACTCCCACCTGTATGGAGGTACATAGAAATTTGGAAAGATGTGGTAAGTGGTGAAATTTACTATACTAAAACTAGTTGTATTTCTAGTATCTTTATTACTTTAAATGCCTCAAATTAATTCAGCATGGGTAGTTTCAAATATTAATATCAACTGTAATAATAGTCTACTACATCGAGTCACTTTTGCTATGACTTACGAATCTGATTATTTAGACGCAGAAGCAAAATTTCATAAAAATATACTATAAATCTACTTTTTCAGCTCCCGAACCTCCACGGAATCTACACATGATCGAAACTGTGATCGACGGATCTCAAAAGTACGATGTGCTTATTAAGTGGGAAAAACCCCATTTGCAGCCGTTGTTTTATAATGCCCACTTTACAAATTTGTTCGATCATAACATTACGAGGAAGTTTTTGAACATTTCCGGGGTAAGTGTTACAAATTTTCTAATGATTGGAGATCAACATACCTTTGATACAAGTATTTTTTGATCAACTGATTAAGGCTATGCATGCGCAGTGCCGTATAAAACGAACTTGTGTGCGGTGTCGATCAAATTAAGCACGTTCACCAATTTATTTCATGTGGCATAAAATAATGACATTTTGAAATTTAAAAATTAAAATCAAAATTCAACGTCATTTACAACTTCTTACGAATACGATTGGCCTACCAGCACCTTTTATATGAGTCACAGAGCCAGTTTCGCGAAACACACCAACACGATTTGTAAAGCATGCATAAAAGTCCTTCGGCAATACTGCAAAGTGTGGGAAGTGCTCTCGAAAATTGTCCAAGCATAAACGCTGACTGTATTCCGAAATTCCATTAACTTGCCCACCAGTTTAAAAATAGGCTTCAATCATATAAATTTTGTGCTCTGTACTGAAAACTATAATTAAAAAATTGTTTGGCAGATTTTTGACATTCAAAAAATGATTGGCACAAAATGCACGATCTAGCTTCGACAATTATTTGAAAATCCATGACCACCTTTGACCAAGATAATTTTTGATATCTCGGTATTTACATACATTACAAAGAGGCAATATACGATCTAAATCTCCATATCGAGTTATATTAGAAGTTGCAGAGAAAACGTAAGGAACTTCGTTCATAACCGGGATCCCCCGACCGCACAGGTTGTTTTTTATAAACAAACTCATCAGTATAATCATTTCCTCCACCATGATTAAATATAAGATATTTATTAATATATCCAACTTTTATTTAGAAGTGCTGAAATTAAACTGTTCGTTACTGTTTTATGATGTTACATAGTAATTTAAATGTTCGACAAAAAATTATCGTTCCAATAACCAACTAACCAAAATCTTTCAATTGGAACTAACATTTTTTTGTCCCCTAGTAGGCACCACTGATGTTAACACGTATTACTTGCAGAACTCAACCCATGCAGTTTTCGAAAAAGTTAGCCTAGGGGACATCTACCACGTCTCTTTGGAGGCTTGTTCACAAGCCGGTTGTAGCGATAAAGTAGCAACTGAACACCATAAAATCGATCCCGTTACAATAGAAGTGGCTTCAGACCATCAGTGGTGGGTGTTTGCTCTTATTTTGGCACTCCTAATTTCATTATTATTGGGGGCTGTTCTTGTCAATTACCGCATCAAACAGAAACAAAAAGATGATGCAGAAAAAAACTTTAAGGTAAAGGCGCTTTTGACATTCAACCTTGAGGTAACAACCCTTTTTTGTAGGAGTTAGATGAAGAAAATGCAGCAGGTGGTGGAGTACTGCGCAAGAGAAGATTTGCGAAGCTACTTACGCAATGCTTGGGAAATATTCTGCAGCATGTAAGTTCAAACTAAAAATATCAGAACATCCAAACTAATAATAGTTAATATTTCTTTACAGACACCATGAACTTGTCAGATACCAGAAATACAAAACCTACTTGAATCTCGAGGAGGAAGAGTCCATAATGCATCCGAAACACCTCCACCTGCAAACTTGGGCCGACAAATTACCCATTCCACGGATGATGAGTCGCTAAGTTTGAGGTTATATGGATGTGTGGGATATTACTCTTTAGATTTGTTGGATTTTGTAAAAAACGGAAACCGATTAGTGACACCCTTCAACAGGAGCCCGAAACTGTCAATTGCGTTGTTTCAAGTAGACTCAAATACGATATGTGATATAGTATGTTGTGCAGAATTATTTAATTTGGATAACCCTAATAAAGTATACAAAAGTTGACTTTATTCTTAAACATTTACACCTTTTCACAATGTAACTTCACTAATATACTAATTTTATTAGAGGTAATATATTGCTTATAAGAATATATCGAAAACAGAATTACTCATAGGTGGCATGCATGAAAAGCCACTTATCGTCGTTTGTTGACAATTGACAATATTAAATTCACTCTGCGACTATGATCGTTATTCGTAACAGTGTCTTCCTTTACCGACGGGAGATGGTTGCAACAACACTGGAATCTTGAGTTAGATGCCCTACTGTAAATGTGATCAATGGTACTCAAGACAAAGAATAAGTATCTCTTTGCTGAAGGATAATAAATTAGTGTACCTTTGTCAGATGCAAATGATGCTTGATATTGATATTTGTGTTCCAGTCAGATTCTTTTCAGGAATTCTGAAAACGCGCGTTTCCATGATATCACTGAATACATTTTTCTAATTCTAGATGAAATTGAATTACATAACCGAAACAAATTTAAATACTTCAGTAAACACATTGTATCTTTCGCATGCAACTGTGATTGTCACGACAAATGAAAATTGTCCTATTTCAAAGACAATTACCATACACGTGTTGCATACATATATCGGGTATGTATATATAAAATATATATAACTAAAATTTGTACCCCCCAACAATTCCAATTTCGAAAAACTCAGAAGAAAACGCTCGAACAGGTCAATTTTGTTATCAAGGGGGACCAAATTGTTCCAAACTTTCAACTCTTAGATCTCACCCCTTTAGCCATGGGAGCCACCGACTTAAAAAAATTAAATGGCATGGGGGTCGCGTAATACATCATTTGAAAGCTTATTCAATTTTCTATCCAGATATAGTTTTATTGATTTGTTTCTACAAAAAAAAGCATGAATTTGTTATTTTCCAAATCAAGAGTATTTTATGTAGATTTGGAAAACAACAAATTCTTATGCTCTTTCTTGTATAACTTCTTTTCAACGGTAGTACCAGAACTTACGCTTCTATAAAATTTCCCTTCATAACTTTTACCTAACCTGCTTTGGGTAATTTTTGCTAGTTTTGCACCCAAAATGCCACCTTAAAATTCACATATGGAAAAAATTAACTTTGTGTATGAGCGTTTGTATACAGCTTGGTTTTTGTTTCGTTAAAATCAAAAAATAAATAATGAAATTACAGTTTTGTCCGTTTTTCTTGAAGCACCCCGTAAATAACAATTTTCAAACTAGAAATGAACAAGTTGAATAACTTTGAAATTGAAATCCAAAAATGTCAAAACCTGAGCCCCTGAGAAAACCGAAAAGCCCAAAGATTAGAAATTACAAACTTAAAGAAATCCGAAGAAATGTGAACGGTCGAGGACCCGAATTTTACCAAAGATTAAGTAAGAGAGTAAGAGTTCTATTACTGATTAAATTTATTGTACTTATTTCTGAAAGAGCCTGTATGATAATCCCCGACTTATTTCCTCAATTCTACAAAATCTAAATTATATTTATTAGTTTTATAGTTCTGTCGTAATGCGAACCGGATGGATAACCATTCGCACGTGCCCCGCTGCTGCAAAAATTGTCAAAGGAAAGTCAAGAATCGTGTTTCGGACAGATCTATATAAACCAAATTTAAAAATTCAATTTTTTTTTAATATGTCCCAAGCAACATTAGCTGCTAGAAAAAAAGTTTATTATACGAAATTATGGTATATTTTTGGTAAGGTATCGACAAAATCCTTAATATTCAAATTGAGTAATTAAGCCTTGGCTATTTTTAGTTAACTTCTCTTACCAATTATTGATACTTCTTAGATGCAGTAATAGTGGCCTTTTCCCAAAAAGGCCACATGGTGGATCTCAGCGATAGAAACATCGAAGATGCGATTAAAGATTGGCTTAGATTAGCCAAAGCCAGAAAAGAAACTTAAAAGAAGCACTTAGAATGTGAGATTAAATTTGTTTTTATGTTTTATTCAATTTCTACTTTTAATTTGTTGTTTTCTATTTTTTTATCGAAATATATCGTTCAGATTTATTTTTCTTAATTGTTTCTTCGCCAGGCACCCTTAAAAAAATCGCCCTTTTCCTAATACCTATCTTTACTCAAGAAAAAAGGAACACTACAGTGTTCAAATCAACGAAACAGCTAACATCACCCATTTTTGCCGTTCATTCAGTTATTTCAGCTTATTTTGTTAATTCCCAATGTTGCTCATTCTTCTTTTCTTGTAGGGCGCCTTTTTATTTCTTATATGTAAAATATCTTACAGAAATCTGCTCCCGATAATGGATAACATAAATAAGTAAAAAGTTTCTTTTAGGAAAAAATATGTTATACAGGGTTTTCTGGTTATGGGGAAGAAATTGAAAGCTTATTCCTTAATGCTAGGACACTTTGTGTAGTGAGTGAAAAAAGTTACTATAAAACGTTAGATAAAAGTGTATCAAATATGTGTAAGGGTTCGTCCATTAATTACGTGAGCTCAAAATGGAGGGGAGGGGTCCAGTAAAATCTCATCCAATCTCATCTAAAGGGAGCAGAGATCATTGAAAATCTCACCTCAACTTTTTAATTCAAAAAATATACATTATTATTACTTAGAAGATCAAAATAATTAAACTTATTTTTTTACTTTTTTTAAGGTTTTCTATTTTGGCCGCAAACATTTTTTTATTACAATAACAATCTCGAGTATCATAGACAGTATTAAATATTTTCTGCCTGGGAGTCCCAGAATTGAGACAATAATTGCAGCACAATTTATTTACCAGACTCTTTTCGTGAAAATCCCCGCCGGGTTAAAAAATCTTTCAACGAACAATACAGGATTCCCATGCCCATGCCCATGGAACGACTGAACAATTAGGGAAGGTAGTCTATTTTTATTGTTGTAATTTAAATAAATTTGTTAAAGTGTTTCTTAAACGCACTATTATTTTCCCCCTCTATATTCCATCAGTATTAAGGCTTAGGTATTTAATGGTATTTACCAAGATACATGAACATACATGAAAATTAATTACATAAAAATTGTAAGGGATAAATCTCACGTGAGGGGGAGGGAGGGGTCCAAATTAACAGAAAAACACCTCACGTAATTAATGGACGGCAACTAATAAACGTTTATTACAAATGATAAATACACGTATATCTACTATACATAGTACAATACAATATAGGCGTGTAAACGTTTGTCATATACGTTTTATTACAATTTACAACATATTCCTAAAATGCGCATATCATAAACGTATGCCGAACGTTTTTTGCACAAATTTTATAAACAATTGGAAAACGTATCTCCTATACTAGGCCAGGCGACAGAGCGAAAAAAAAGAATCAATAAGGAAATAATTAGTGGAAAGCTGGAAATGACCTTAATCTCTTTATTTGGACCTACTTATTACTGTCCTAAGTTTTCCCCCTCGAGCGAAGTCGGCGTTGGCCCTTATGGCCCTAAGAAGGTACAATTTTTCAGTTTTTTGCAAATATCTCTTAAAGAATCAACTGTATCAACAAAATACTTATTAGCAAAAATAATCCACAGTAAATTTGCAACAAAAAAGTTCTTTACCGTTTGTTTCTAAACTTAACCGTTACCGTTACGTTAGCCATTAAAAGTGTAGCCCTTTTTGGTCCTTGAGGCAAAGTTATAAAAATCACGTGCGTCGCAGACATTCCGCTGTATACTTGGAGATTTTTTCTGAGAAAATTAAACGTTTATTATACTTGTTGGTGTTGCTTAGGGTGGATCATGTAAAAGCGTCGCCGGCTGTCACATCTTTTTTTTTTGTTTAACAATAAAAAAATAAAAACTGGAAGATACCGCAAATTCAACCTAACAATAGATTATAAATACTGTAGTATCTGCCTAAACCCAGGAGCAATAAACGATACCCGACAGATAGTACCGAAATTTCGAGAACAATAAAGCGAAATCGGTAAGACTTCCCAGAACAATTAAAACAGTCCCTAAGCCGAAAAACAATAAACGAAAAATTACACATTAATAGCTGTTTATTGCACCGAATTTTGAATGCAATTTAAGGGGCACTTAAAGTGCGAGGCACGATAATCTAACACCTATAAAACCGGGGATCATTGCGTCAATTTAGATGCACAATGAAAAAGGTTCAGAGTTGTAAATCAACAGGAAGCGGCAACGTCTTTGAGTTGCTATTTTATTGGTGGATAAAATGGACCGGACTCGAAATTTCTTGGCCACATTTTTATAGCAAAACATTGTATTATTTTTTCATTTTATAAATTCGATGCGTTATTTTCGTTTCAGACGGAATATTATACAGTTACAATATTGGAGACCGTAGTCGAGAACGGACAGTTACGGCCACGGAATTTTGGCCGTCACTTATCATTTATTGTCATAAGATGTAAGGTGACCCTTAGGTATTCGTAACCTAACTTTCTACTCTTTCAAAGACTTGTCATTTTGACACTGACTCACTTGCATGGAAACACTAACAGTGACAAACTTTTAGATTTCAATTTCAAAAAGTCAATCATAATGACAATAAAGCATGGACTATATCCATTTTCTTTTTATTGACATTAAAGTGACGGCTAAAATTCCATGGCCGTGACTGGACGTGTACAAAACATTTTACTTTTTTGTGATAAACTAATCACCGTTATCGAGTGCGAAGTGATAATAAACTATAAAAAGTAAATACATAAAATAGCATTGTGTTTAAAACGGGATCCGTTGCACAAAATAATAAAAACGTGCAACAACAAAACATGTTTCCCACTGGAAATGGACCTGGAATAATGCCTATTCCCTACAGCCAAACACCACAACCAAAATCACAACAACCAACGGTAAACCAAACGCAAATGCAAACATCGCAAATTTACTATAATAATCAATTAAGCCAAATACCGTACGGTGTACCAATTCCACCTGTATTCCCAAATCAAATACCTACAAACGCCGCAAGGCAACCAACAAAGCCCTTATCAAATGCACTTGGCTTTTCCAAATTTAGGTCAAAGACAAACATTCACACAACCTAATATAAGTCAACAAAACGCGAACTCCACATGGTATAGCGACGATGATTTAGATGACAGGAGCGACGAGCAAGAAAACACAAAGAAACATGAGTGGCAAACAATAACACCCAAGAGAAAGAGGGCTAACCGACAAACATCAACTGAGATAGCAGAACAAATCGAAACCAACAATAGATACGAATCTCTTAATGAATTACCCAGTGGCGAAAATGAATCGGGGCAACCATCCAATTCGAAGAAGACCCCTAATACAAAAAAAGAACCCAGACCACCTCCAATATACATCTATGGGGTAAATAACTACAAAGCGATAAAAGATAACCTCGCCCAGATCACCGAAGAGGAGACATACCAAACCAAGGTCCTATCCAACAATACTGTAAAAATCACCCCAACCACTACGGACACATACAGGAAACTAATACGTCATGTTAGGGACGAGCAAATCATCCATCACACATATCATATAAAAAATGAGCGAGCTTACAGAATAGTAATTCGTGGAATACACCATTCAATACCGCTAGCTGATATAACTAAAGAAATAAATGGGAAAGGGCATAAAGTAAAGAACATCATAAATGTCAGACATAGAGTCACCACTTCCTCTCTTTTTTGTTGACCTAGAGCCGCAAGACAACAATAAAGAAATCTTTAAGCTTGAACACATACAGCATTGCAAAATCAGAGTCGAGCCACCCAGGCGTAAGAATATTATCACCCAGTGTATAAGATGCCAAGACTATGGTCACTCCAAGTCATATTGCGCCAAACCATTTAAGTGCGTCACATGCGGTGGACCTCATGACACAAAGATATGCAAGAAAACCAGAGACACCCCAGCTGAATGTGCCCTGTGCGCCGGAAGCCACCCAGCTAATTACAAGGGCTGCACTGTTTACCGCGACCTGATTAACTCAAGAAATAAAGATGACCCAAGAAGAAATTCCAATCCCAAAATAAACAATAATATATCTCAATTACCACAACCACTACCACCACCACCACCATCACTATCAAACTATGCTCACCCAACCGTAAATTATGCGCAAGCAGCTACTGGAATACCTCAAACACGTCCAAACAATGCACACGCCACCGATATAACCGAACAGCTGACTGCCTTCCTCAACGAATACAAAAATATGTTCAGTCAACTCATCAACCAAAATAGCATGATACTTACCATGCTAACTACAGTAATCAATAAAATAGCCGCCTAATGACTAAGTCGCTAACAATCATGTTCAAGAAATGACAGTATTTTTAAATATAAATAAAATAGACATCTTGTTAATATCAAAGAGTCACACAACTGAACAAACTGTTATCAAAATACCAAATTATACAATATATTATGCCAATCACCCTGACGGAACAGCCCACGCAGGTTCAGCTACCATTGTTAAAAATCAAGCTTGAAGCACTACGTGCTAGAGTCATTCATCACCAACAAAATACAAAGCTCAATCATAAAGCTAACAATCTTGTCCAGACCCATCATAATAGCCGCAACCTACAGTGCACCCAGACATACAATATCCTCTGAAGAATATGAAGAATTTCTGCTTCAACACTTCCTCGTGGCAGGTGACTGGAACGCTAAGCACACCGCTTGGGGCTCCAGGCTTACAACACCCAAAGGTAGGAACCTATTAAGCACTATACAACTAAATAATCTCAGCCACTTATCAACGGGCAAGCCAACTTACTGGCCTACCGACCCAAATAAGATCCCAGACCTGCTGGATTTTGCAATAACCAAAGGCATATCTGATATATACAGTAACATTGAGGCAAGCTTAGACCTAGAATCGGACCACAGTCCAATCATAGTTACGCTAAGTACCAGCCCAATTTGGAAAAGTCCACCACCAAGACTATGCACTAAAAATACCAACTGGATAGAATTTCAGAATTACATCAACGAAAATATCACCGTAAACGTAAGACTAAAAAAAGATCAAGAACTGGAAGATGCAGTACAATACCTAACTTGCCTGATCCAAGAAGCCGCATGGGTTTCCACACCAGAAAGGAAAAAGATAATCCCGAAAACGCATAATGTACCATTACACATCAAGAATTTAGTATTTGAAAAAAGGAGGGCAAGACGCAGATGGCAAAACAACAACGATAACGTAATAGAGGCATCTTTGGATTCTCCTTGTCAGTTATCACCACCAATTAGAGCATTCTCACCAGCAGAAGTAGGCAGAATTATAAGACAACTCAATCCCCACAAAGCACCAGGCTACGATCTAATAAATGGTACTATATTGAAAAACCTTCCACGAAAAGCCATCGTATTGCTGACAAACATCTTCAACAGTATTGTCCGTCTTCGCTACTTTCCAGTGCAGTGGAAATACGCTCAAATTATTATGATTGCCAAGCCTGGAAAACCCCCCACAGAAGCTAGCTTGTACAGACCAATAAGTCTCCTGCCTGTACTGTCCAAAATATTTGAAAGACTTAATAGACTGGAAGAAATAGTGCACATAGAAGATCTAATTCCCACACACCAATTTGGATTTCGAGAGAGTCACTCTACAATTCAACAGTGCCATAGAATAGTCAACGAAATCAAACAAAGTATCGAAAGAAAGAAAATATGTACATCGGTCTTTCTTGACATCCAGCAGGCTTTCGATAAGGTATGGCACAAAGGACTACTATACAAATTAAAAAAGCACCTACCGGACCAACTGTATCTGACTATAAAATCTTACCTGAGCGAACGGCATTTTCAAGTCAAGATTGGAGATGAACTGTCTAATCTCCACAGCATAAAAGCAGGAGTCCCACAAGGCAGTGTTTTGGGACCCTTTCTATATCTATTGTATACTGCCGACATCCCAGTAACAAATGATACACTTCCGGCAACATTTGCGGACGACACTGCAATACGTTCGGCAGACAGTGATCCAGCAAGGGCCACTGAAAAATTACAACCTGCTTGAAAACTGGCTGGAGCAATGGAGAATCAAGGTAAATCCAACCAAGTCCACTCAGATCACATTTACAACACGACATAGCATCTGTCCACAAGTACACATAAATGGCACTCCAATACCTGTCAAGACCGAGGTAAAATACCTTGGGCTCCATCTGAACGAGAGGCTAACATGGAAAGCCCACATAAAGGTTAAAAGACGCCAACTAGAACTCAAAGTACGAAACATGTCTTGGCTAATTAACAAAAAATCACAATTATCCCTGGAAAACAAGCGACTTATATACAAGGTGATATTGAGACCCATTTGGACGTATGGGATTGAGCTTTGGGGGTGTAGTAAACCATCCAATATAAAAATTCTTCAAACCTTTCAGTCAAAAATGCTTAGAATGATAGCTGGCGCCCCATGGTACGTCTCAAACCAGACACTTCACGATGACCTGAATATCCCCTTCGTAATGGAAGTGGTTCCGACTAATGCCAACAGGTATAAAAATCGAAGTACTCAACATAATAACCAGTTGGTAAGAGAGCTCTACCACCAACCCGTCGAAAGAAGACTAAATATGCAATGGCCAGAAGATCTACCTAGGTAAAAATCTCCAGCGAGGCATCGATGGATGACCCCTGCCTCAAGACATTCCTCCTACCTAATATTTACTAATTACTCTTTTTAAGTTGAGTAAATTGTAAATTGCAATAAATAATAAAAAAAAAGTTACAATATTATGCTAGTTGTACAATTAGTTTGACTAATAAATAATACATATTTTTGCATTTTAATATGTGCAGCAATGTAAAAAATCCTGGGGGTTGAGCTACCTACCAGGCGCGTCTCCAGGTGGCGGATAGGAGAATGGCTAGAGTCTTCACCGACTTTAGTTAGTGGGGGGTTAGTAGGGAGGACCAAGGTCTAAAACCCTTGCTGCGCCGAACGAAAGCCTCTCGCCGCGGACCAGCTCGCGACACATACCGTAAACCGCCTGACCTGTGCAACGACCCTCCACACATGGTGGGGGTAGTGCAGGCAGGGGGCACGGGGGCTTGGC
Source organism: Diaperis boleti (assembly GCA_963583935.1). NCBI lineage: Eukaryota > Metazoa > Arthropoda > Insecta > Coleoptera > Tenebrionidae > Diaperis > Diaperis boleti. The sequence continues at coordinate 16,906,150 of OY757242.1, forward strand.
TTCATTGTCTGGCCGCGTGGATGAGGTACCACTATAAAAACCTCCCCAATCTTAAGGTATTGCGCGCGCCGAAAAGATGCATGGCCGGGGGGCAGCTCGGCCACTAGCGGCAGACCTCAGGGCACCAGGCGAACCCTGTTGTATGTAGCCTTCTATGCGTACAGAGGGAACTGCGCATAGTGACCACCCTTTCCCTCCTACTCGTGGGACCATTTATGGATACCGAAGTAAACGAAAACCAACCAAACACACCCCTGGGAGGAGGTTCCGAAAGGACGGATCCACCCAGGAGATTGTCCGGAGCTGCCAAAAGACGGCTCCAGAAACAAAAACAGAAGGGTTTGCAACCTGCTGGTGGACAGGGGGCCGCAAGGACCCCAGGCTCTACAGCGGGCACAAGCTCGACTGCGGAACCGGGAACCAGTACCGGAAGCAGGGGGAATTCTCTGGCAGTCGGGGGCAAAAAACGCCGACGACTGCCAGAGGGCACTCCCAGCGACAAAACACGTCCGCCAAAAAGGAGGGGTGGGCCTACCAGGCCCACTGTATCATTTGCGGCGGCCGTGTCGGATATCCAGATGGCAATTTTGCCGCATGGATATCCAGCAAACGTCCTCAGCGAAGATCAGGCGGATCTGATCAAGACCGCACTGATTCAGGCTCTGGACGAAATACAAGAAGGGGAGCCTGCACCCAGGTTCTCCGCCGTAAATTTCCGGGGGGGCTACCTGCTCGCCTCCTGCGCCGACCAGCCCACCAGGGAATGGCTGGTGCGGGTGGTCACAGGTAGCGTACCCTGGGAAGGGGCGGAACTTAGTGTTGTCGACGCTAAGGACGTCCCGAAACCCGTGAGGGTGATGACATGGATTCCGGGGCCTGAACAGGAACCGGAAGTCGTGTTGCGGCGTCTTAAGACACAAAATCCAGGTCTTAAGACAGAAAGCTGGTCAGTAGTGAATAGGAGGCTGGACCCCAGGGGACAGCAACTTATCATCCTACTGGATGAGCACTCCTGGACTAAAATCCGGGAGGAGCTGCAATGCAGGCCATACCTGAATCTCTCCAGGGTGGTGTTTAAAGCCCTGGGGAGAGGCAGGCAAGAATCCGAAGGGATGGAGGTTGAGGAGGGGGGGACCGCAAGGAATACTCCCGATCCGACACCCGAATCCCAAGGAGACGAACAAGGGGCCGAATAGGACCCTTGTGTCATCCGAGGGGATGAAGAAAAACGTGGGCATCTTCAAGGCCTTACAGATAAACATGCATCACTGCAAGGCGGCGTCAGCTGCTCTGCAAAGATACATAACTAATAGCGATATTGATATCGTGCTGATTCAGGAACCATGGGTATATAGGGACCAGATCAGAGGACTCAGGATGGGGAACGAATGGGAGCTCTTAGCACCAGGAGGAAGTCATCCAAGAGCTTGCATACTTGCAAAGACAAAAACGAATACACTGCCAATGTGGGGGCTTAGTGGTCAGGACCTCATGGCAGGCAAGATAAAAATCACTATGGCAGGAAGCGAGAGAGAAATAATAATCGGATCCGCATACCTACCATACGATCAAGCGGGACAACCCCCAACACCAGAGGTTAGACGACTGGTAGAATACTGCGAAGAAACCAACACGCAGCTAGTGCTCTGCTGTGATTCCAACGCCCATCATATAGTGTGGGGAAGTTCAGGGTCCAACAGAAGAGGTGAGTCACTTTTAGAATTTATTATTAGTAATAAGCTAGAAGTAGTAAACCGCGGTAACGAACCTACCTTTATCACCGCGACAAGGCAGGAGGTTATCGATATAACGTTAGGTACGCCGTTCGTGTGCCGAGTTATTCGTGAGTGGCATGTTTCATCTGAACCTACGCTCTCGGATCACAGGTACGTAAGATTCGATATTGAATCCCCGCCGGAGACGGTCGAAAGGTACAGAAATCCAAGAAACTGTGACTGGCAACTCTACAGAGAGGAACTAGTCCAGGGGTTGGAAGAATGTCCCTCGAGACCTCAAACTCCGGCGGGAGTTGAAATAATGAACGAATGCATTACAGCAGCCATAAGGAGAGCTTATGAGAACAACTGCCCACTCAGAGAGAGAAAGGTCAAACGGGAGACCAAGTGGTGGAACCGTGAACTTTCCGAGATGAGAAGGGAGGTACGGAGATTGTTTAACAGGGCCAAAAGGACTGGGAGATGGGAAGAATACAAGACTTCCCGTCTAGAATATGGTTACGCAGTGAGGGAGGCGAAAAACACCTCATGGAGGAGGCACTGTGAGGAGATCGAAAGAACTCCGGAATGTGCCAGACTCCAGAAAGCCTTGCTGAGGGACAATCGGGGTAAGATTGGAACTCTGCAAAGACCTCATGGGGGATACACTGAATCGAGTGAGGAGTCTCTGGAACTCCTTCTAGAGACACACTTCCCGGGGAGTGTATCCTCGGCAAATGCAACAAACATTCCAAGCCTAGACATACCGAGTCATCGGGCGTCCAGGGAGGAGTGGAAACTTGCCGATAGGCTGGTTAACAAAACAAGACTTGGATGGGCAGTGAAATCTTTCAAACCATTCAAATCTCCAGGAATCGACGGAATTCTTCCGCTGATGCTTCAACAGGGATTCGAGGAATTAGCCTCCCCCCTGTGCGCATTACTCAGGGCCAGCCTGGCCTTGAAGTACGTGCCAATGGGCTGGAAGAAAGTGAAAGTGGTATTTATACCAAAACCAGGGCGAGAAACATACGCCCGGGCGAAATCCTTTCGACCAATAAGCCTAACATCATTTCTCCTTAAGACCTTGGAGAAACTGATTGACAGGTATATCAGAGACGATGTTCTGGTAAACGCCCCTTTACATCGATACCAGTTTGCCTATCAATCTGGAAAATCATGCGAGATGAGCATCCACGAGCTTACTCGTAGGATAGAAGGAACCCTGGAAAATCGAGAGATTGCGTTGGGGGCCTTTCTGGACATAGAGGGTGCTTTCGATAACACCTCATTCAACTCTATTGCGGAAGCAACTAAGAGGCGGGGTATAGCCCCTGTGGTAGTGGAATGGATCGACTCGGCCTTAAAAGGCAGAGAGATTTCATGCATCATCGGCCCGGTAACTAGGGGGGTGGTGGCAGCCAGAGGATGCCCACAGGGAGGCGTTTTATCGCCTTTATTGTGGTCACTCGTGGTCGACGACCTCCTGGGGAACCTGGAGCAGACAGGAGTTCACGCACAAGGTTATGCGGACGATATCACCATACTCGTAAGCGGCAAGTTCGGAGGGGCTGTATCAGAAATGATGCAGCGGGCTCTGACAGTCGTCGAGAGATGGTGCACTGAGAAACAGTTGTCGGTTAACCCCGATAAGACTGAAGTCATGGTCTTCACAAGAAGGAGGAATCTCATCGATTTGAAGAGGCTCCGACTGTGGGGAAAAGAATTGCGGATAGGGAAAGAAGTCAAGTACTTGGGACTAATGCTAGATACCAAACTTAGTTTCAAACCCCATCTAGAATACATCACCACCAAGGCTACTCGGGCCCTATGGGCCTGTAGAGGCATGGTGGGAAAGACGTGGGGATTAAAACCAGAAATGGTTCACTGGCTCTACACCAAGGTCATAATTCCCACGGTAACATACTCTTCGATAATTTGGTGGCATAAGGCGTCTGGAAAGCACGCTACAAGGCTTTTAGGGAAGCTGCAAAGACTTGCCTGCCTTGGAATAACGGGAGCAATGAATACAACGCCTACCGCAGCCATGGAAGTGCTCCTGAACCTCCCTCCGCTACACCTTTTGGTGAAATCGGAGGCAATGAAGGCAGCATACAGGCTTGTAAGTGCCGGATATGGCAAGACCCACGTTAGAAGGGGATACCACACCGAGATATTTGGAAAAATACGGAACGATTGCGTGCTGAGCATGCAATCGGACCGACTCAGGACAGAGTATGACTTTTGTAAACCCTTCGAGGTAGTCATACCGAGAAGGGAGGAAAGGGTCGATACCCGGAAACTGAGGAATAACAACGGAACCATCTGGTACACGGATGGGTCCAAAACAACAAAGAGCACTGGGGCAGGGGTAGCTGGAGAAGCACCGGGGGATGACATGAGCATCAACCTGTGCTCCTTGGCAACCGTGTTCCAAGCAGAAATCACTGCGATTGACATCTGTGCCGGGGAAATAATGAGGAGGGGCTGTGCAAACAGGCGGATCCACATTATGACTAACAGTCAGGCAGCGCTTAAAGCTCTGGAGAGTGTCGAAGTACGCTCCAGAGTTGTGAAAGAATGTCTCGAATCGCTTGTGGAACTGGCAAAACACAACAGAGTGACTCTGTGGTGGGTGCCGGGACACAAGGGATTTGAAGGAAATGAAAAAGCTGACCTCCTAGCCAAAGAGGGAGCGAAAACACCTTTGATAGGCCCAGAGCCCACTTGTGGGATCGCACATGAGACTGCAAAAAGGATGATTCAGGGCTATATCAACAGAGAACACCACATCCATTGGAATAACATTCCTGGACAGAGGCAATCGCGGATGTTCATGGAAGGCCCGTCAAAAAAGCGGTCAGAAGAAATCCTGAGATTGAGCAGGAGACAACTGAGAAAGGTAGTTGGACTCTTCACGGGACACTGCTGTCTCATGAAACACCTCACCACAATCGGGGTGAAGCAAGATCCTGATTGTAGGATGTGCAGGGAGGAGGAAGAAACTCCACTACACATACTATGCGAGTGTCCAGCGCTTGAGGCGGGGAGGCTTCGACACTTCGGGTTGACGTATGTTGAACCGAATGACATAAAACATATGCCCATAGATTCTGTGCTGAAGTTCATCAACAGCACAGGCCTTATGGAGTAAGCTTGCTAAGTGGGGCACAATAAGCTGAAGCTTCAGTGCAGCGGGGTCTGAACCGCGCCCCTTAAGAATAATAATAATAATGTAAAAAATAAAACACATTACTTATTTAAAATATTTTCGGAGTAAGAAGTTTTGAGCACAATTTTCAAGTACGGTCGTGGCTTCACGCATTCAAAAAAGCTCTCGGACTGAGCCACACTTTGGTCTCGGAAATTTATGGCTGGGTTTAGTCGTCCATTGTTAATAGAATTGTGGACAATAGACCCCGTTTAATGGGTGTTAGATTATCGTGCACGTTACTAAAACTGTATTAAATTTAAGCCCAAAAGTAAGTGGCGCTTTACAGTAAGGTGACACACGTCAAAACATTTTATTCATTATGGACTTGTTCGTCTACGTATTAGAGGATGAAGACGATGATATATGTCACAGTGACCCAATTACAGGAAATATTCCAACCTACACAAACAAAAGTATACGTTTTTTCTGGCAGCTAATGTTGCTTGGGACATATTGAATTTTTAAATTTGGTTTGATATAGATCTGTCCGAAACATGTTCCCATTGTAATTATTAAAGTTTGTGGAGTTCGACTTAAATATATTTAAATTTTAATTTAAATTTACTAATGTAACAAGTCACTTAATTCAGAAACAATTATTATTAATAATACAAATTGTAATGTTTATGTTTGCGAAAACACACACAGCCACGTGTACATGTCAAAAAAAAGATGTCGGGATCACAGTGGTTTTCAACCCTGGATTTGAAGAACGTCTACTGGCAAGTTAAGATCCACCCCGATGACAAAGAGAAGACGTCCATTTGGATTCTGCAACGAACCACCAGCCCCGTTTGAGAGGTTGATGTAACTGGTTCTGCTACGTCATGGTGGTTGGAAGAACCTTCGAAGAACATGTGAAAAATTTGGAAATGCCGAATGCCAACCTTCAGCTCAACCTCAAGAAATGCCGATTGTTCTAGAGAGAAGTAAAGTTCTTGGCCCATGTGGTGTTGCCCAGCGGAGTACAAACAGATCCGGACAAGATTGCCGTCCGCGAGTGGCCTCGACCAAGGGACAAGCACCAGCTGTGAAGCTTCTTGGGCCTCTACCTACTATCGCAGATTTGTCAAATGGTTTGCTGACATTGCCAAGGCAATGAGCAGACTCACGGAAGACAAAACCACATTTATCTGGAATAACGAAAGCAAAGTAGCGTTTAGAACTTTGAAGATCTTGCTGTGCACAGGTCCTATACTGTCCTACCCGAGAGTAAAGGGGCGGTATGTCCTAGATGCACACGCCAGTAACAACGGCATGGGGGCAGTTCTTTTGCAGGTACAGGAAAACGAAGAAAAAGTCATCAAAAACTATAGTAAGGTGCTTTCTAAGCCGGAAAGAAACTACTGCGAAAAGCAGTAGGACATTTTCACAAGTACCTGTACGGTCACCACTTCAAAATCGGATGGGATCATGCTGCGCTGAGGTGGCTGTTAAGCCTTAAGGATCCAGAGGGACAGATGGCCAGATGGTTGGAGAGGCTGCAGCAGTATGATTTCGAAATCGAGCACCGACCAGGCAGATCACACCAGAATGTGGACGTACTTTCTAGGAGGCCGTGCCGGAGTGACTGCAAACATTGCAGTCGGAAAGATTCACCCAAAGAATTCGAGGGCGTGAAAAGATTGGTTCTGCAACCTCAAGATGGATGGACAACGGCGGAGATGTGGGCAGAACAACTTGTTTAGACGGGAAATGCGTCTACCGTGCGATCTGGCTTTCGGATCACCGGGACGAGAGCGGAAGGACGTGGGAAACTATGTGGACAAACTACAGGAAGCCATGTCCAGTATACACGAACTAACGCGCAGTCACATTCGCGTGGCGAGCGACCGGATGAAGACGCGTTACGATTTGAAGGTGATTCAGTGATGGAGGCCTGGAAGCATCGTGATCAAGTCGGCCGTCGTGTTATCGTGAACAAGTAAATTTGTACATAGGAAAACGTTAATTTTTAATAAAAGTTAGTAACTACGGTGTGCTGACGAATTTTTTTAAATCCTAGAACCCGCCCGGCTCAGGCTACGTTACAATATCATTTAACTCCACATTAGCTTTTTATTCATTTCCCGGGTTTTTAGTTTTTTGAGAAATGAGAAAAAATGAAGGTTTTTCTTTAGCAAAGGTCAATCACCGTAACGGGAGGTCATTTATTAATGTGATCAAATTACAATTTGGGGGGAAGTGATTTTACATATCATTTGTGGACATTTAACAAAAACAAACCCAAATTTCAATTTAATAATAATAATAATAATAATAACAGGTCTTTATTTGGTTTAACGAGTGTGTCTACAGATACTACATAATGAAATCGCATTACGCATTACAAGTAAACAAGTAAACATCGCTCGCTTCGAGGGGCGCCATTCAACGTTGTTGATCTTCCATGTAACCCCCACCTCCACCACAAATTTCAACACCTGTTTAACAAGATAGAATTTCTAGAAGCCACAAAATATAAAGAAACAATATTGCCCAATAAAAATTCTAAGGACAATTTAACTTTTATTTTATATGTATGTGTATGTATAAATGATAAAAAGATAAAAATACGTTATCTAAAATTGTTGTATGGTGTTACAGTGGTTCAACAGCGTTTGCCTGCTTCAACATCTCCACAATATTTGCATGTCCGTGTTTCATAGCAATGGAAAGTGCACATTCTACCAAAGTTTCACCACTTTTGATAAAGTGATTTATATTTGCTCTTTTTGTACTTAACAACAACTTTACGTTTCGCTCATGCCCTTCTTGACTAGCAATAAACAAGGGAGTGACCCCGTCTTTCTGTGCGTGGTTTATATCAGCTCCGTACTTTATCAGGGAATCAAGCACTGCATCCTGATTGTTTCTCGCAGCAACATACAAGGGAGTGCAACCTTCAGCATCTTCAGCATCAACATCAATCTGATCATTTTCAAGCAGTAGCTGAACAACCTCATTGTGGCCGTTCCAGGAAGCCACGTGAAGGGGTGTTATGCCGAAGTTCTTTACTTTGTTAATGTTGTCTCCATGGTTTAACAAAAGTTTGATGATGTTGAGTTGGTGGTGCAGACATGCTGTATGAAGAGGTGATGTTCCATCTTTTTTACAAGCATTGAAGTCAGCGTTGTGGTCTATAAGCAGCTCCGCTATTGGATGTAAACCGTTTCGGCAAGCGTTGAATAAAGGGGTTGCACCTGTGATATCCGGAACATTTATTGCTTCTCTGTAAAGTTCCACTTCGAGAAGTTTTTTTAAGCACTCTCTTTGATCATGCGCGACGGCTACATGTAACAAAGACGTTGCATCTTTTGTAATTTTTATCAAGGGGATTTGGTGGAACAATTTGAAAACTTTTTTGTAACCAAATTTAACAGAGTAATACAGAAGATTGACTGATTTATCATCGTGGTTCAATTTCTTTGATTTGAGTGCCGATAACACCTCTAGGGTTGTCCACAAGCATTCGGATTTGTCTGCATAATCTAGCAAACTGTTTATGTACTCATCATCGCATTTCTGAATACTAAATTGATCAAGAAGATATCGAAATATATTTTTATACTCGTTAGACTCGCCTGTTAGTAAATTATCGTTGTCGTTGTTGATAATAAATCCTTCTTCTTGTTTGGCAACACTGAGTTGAGGAAATCTTTGTCCATAAGAGCATGCTAACTGTAACGCACATTTGTCATCTTCATCTCGATGTTTCTTTAAATCTGCTTTGTGTTGTTTAACAAACTCGATATTCTTGTATAACACCCCGATATGAACGGAAGAATTCTTGGACGTAAGCACGTCATAAAAGAATTGAATGTTAACGTAATTTCCCCCAAATGTGATATTTTTGAAGTCGCTTTTACGGGACTCTTTTGTGAAGTACATAGCTACAAAGAATTCCGCGAAGGAGTTGTGTAAAAACTGTGGGCACTTATTGGTCACTTCTGTTATAAGTCCAATTCCATCCGCTTCATCTTCTATAGCATCTAGAAACTGGTCGCACTTGATATTGTGTTGTTGGCAGAATTCTTCTGTAATTAGTAATTTCAGGGCTACTTTTTGGTATTTCTTTAGTCTGCATCGCTTGTAGTTGTCCAGGACTTGCTTCATTGCTTGCGTGGGACGGTTAGAAATCTTAACTTTTTCTTCATAGAATCTGTTAAACTTTTCGTCAATGATGTGTAAGAACAAACTTGCCAAAAACGATATGCAATCTGTCTGTAGGAGTTCGAGGTACTTCCTGCGGTCTCTTTGGAACAATTCCGTTAGCATGCAGATTTGAAGTGGCACTGCTAAGACGTCATTGTGTTTGAACAGGCTGATAATTGGTTTGATCTTGGCGATAACATCTGTCACTTCTTCTCTACTGCTACAGTTCTTAAGTCTAGTTTCAATAAAATTTATCTGCTCATTTTCGCTCAATTGTTTTATGTTTCGTGCCATAACGTTGAACTGCTTCTCTAGCTGTCTTTTCAGGTGACTGCGGGCAGTCACCCATTGGAAACAACTTTTTGTTGACAGTTCTTGAATAAGAGTTACAATTTTATTAACACTTGCAAAGTTAATTTCATCTAGGGCGTCCCAAAGGAAGACAACCTGGTCTGTCTCTACTAAGAGTCTTATCATTTTCTTTTCAAACATCCCATATTTTGAATACTTCGTATTGATGAGAAAATCCATAAATGTCTCTACTGTTAACTTACAATTTGCTGCACACAATGCTGTCGTGTCTTTAGACTGCATATAGACTGTCCAAAGTTTTGGAGGAGCCTTATTGAAGATGTTCTTTAACAACTGTGATTTTCCCATTCCAGGATCTGCTATTAGCAGATTCATTTTATTTTCAGGTTGCTTATTATAGAAAGTTCTTTCAGCGATAAAACTGTCCTTGAAACGGTATCCTTCCAAATCGATAGTGTCTCCTTTGCTTCTAGTCCATTTTAAGGTCGATTCATCAACTATCATCAAATGATGACAGTTCTCAACATTGAGATTGTTTTCACAAATTGCGATAAATTCTTTCGGCAAGCAAAAATTTGGGCTTATAGACAAATCCGGACCAGTAACGTAGTTTTTTAAGCAAGGTGTTCCATAGCACAAGGGTGTATCAACATTATTTTCTCGTACCGATAAAGAAATATCGTAAAGATTGAAGTTACCGATGCGGTGTTTGATTTTGTCAATCTTGTTTCTACAGTCAAGAACGATCAAAGTGTTCTTGTCTATGTTATTTAAGTAGTTGATACTAATGCGGTGATCTGACAACCATCTGGAGATGTAGGGTTGGCAGACTGCTTCTTGCTCGCCGAGACAATACGGATTGCCAACCATTTTCAGGAGTTCTCGCGGTGTTAATATATCTTTAAAAATGATGTGTTCTTGAAGCAAAGACTTTAAAGTCAGTTCTTTTTTCCCTTGAATGGAAATAGTGAACTCTTGGATTATATTTTCATAAAGGGCCGAGTTTGGGTCCATATCGGCCAAAGTTGCAAAAGACAGATGTGGTTTTTCAAAACAATTAGTAACTAGAAGGAACTTGTGATGCGGCCATAATTGTATTGCTTTATCAGACGCCGGGCTTTTACAGATGATTAGTGGACACTTTCCCATTAGCCACAACATTTTTGTGGTTTCCATATCGCGGTCGTTTTCATAAATGCTAAGATAAAATTTCTTTTTTAGTTTCTCCCGATCATCTGCAATGAGATCTAGATCATTCCAGAGACGCTGGATTTCATTGAAATTCTCCACAACTTCAGTTTGTAATACTGTAACGTCAAAGCTCTCTATAGCTTTTCGCAGCAGTTGTGCTCTGTATGGAGCTTGATCATTACTAAATGGCATAGGTTTAATAAACCGTTCTAACATACACAGAGATATAATTTGTTCCACATACGTTCTATTTAACTTTTCTTTTCTTTCTTCACAGTCACTCCATAGCTTTATAGACTTAAAAAACTTTTCAGCATCGTCACAATTAGATGAGAAATTTTCCTGAAACTTGGCCACAAGTATCTTTTTTGCTTCTACAACGTGCGGTTGGTTGGTAACCAAATAAAACTTGTTAAAAAAATCCTGGTATTTATCACGTTCTTCAACATCCTCACTAGCTGTTATTTCAAATCTGTAGCAGAAGTCTGATTGAAACAACTCATGCACGTACGCTTTTACTGTAATTTGAAGACTGTTGTACTGAAAAGTATACGGACTGAAGTCCATGTTTGTAAAAAACACAAGCTCTAACGGAGTTATGTGCTTTATATTTTGGAAAGCTTTATAGTATTCTGCAACAAAGTTCGCGAGGTCCGTCAGCGTCTTCTTACTATGTTTTATTTGGATAGCATACGTTTTTGTTGCTTGCTCTAAAATAATGTCGAAGGAACTGAAGTTTTCAACGTTTGATGATAGCTTGAAGTTGGGGTTTGTTGGGTCGCTGATGAGCTTTAGTAGTAGTTGCGCGATTACAATTTCTTCGTATTCAGCTCCATGGTTAGTGGTACCAGGTCTTTTCTTGAATGTCTGCAAAAAAAGTCTTATTTTAATGGTTTAAGAATTTTATAGGGATTAAGTTAACCAAGAAGTAATAAAATAACAGGTGTTTATTTAAATTAGTCATCAACTTGATTATGCGTTTTTGAGTTACGAAATAGTACATATGGGACATTCCATACCAAGTGAGCCACCTAAAATTTAGATTTTGTTCAAATTTGGCATATTAATGGTACTTGCAAAAAGCAACTCCCAAGCGCCATCTGAGATTTTTTAGGCTGCTTATTTTTGATAGGTATGGGGGTGAATTACATATGTTAAGATAATACACGAGTGAACTTAAATCTGTTTTACTCAGTTCCTACTGACATTATTTCCAATTTAATAACGGTAATAGAGGGACATTGAAATGCCCTTTCAAAATGACCCCATGCAATTTTGACCTAATCCAATATTTTGACCTTGAAAATGACCTATAGAAGTTTTATGACTGCTTTTATTTGCTTCAAATGTTACCCAAAATGTAGCTTATGACTTCTTCTTTATTGTGGGCCGATTTTGGGTTCAGAAGATATAATTTTTTTTCAAAAGTAAAGAGCAACAAATCGACGATTTCACGTCGTAAGGGGTGTTAAAAAAATAAAAATTAGCTACATTTTGGGTAAGATTTGAAGCAAATAAAAGCAGTCATAAGATGAAAAATAATCATTTTTCGAATTTCAAGGTCAAAATATTGGTTTAGGTCAAAATTGCATTGGACCATTTTGAAAGGGTATTTCATTGTGCCTCTATTACAGTTATTAAATTGAAATAAATGTCAGTAGGAACGGAGCAATCAAATGAAAGGTTACTCATGTCCTGTATTTTCATCTATAATTCACCTCATGTATATCAAAAATATGCGGCCTAAAAAATCTCAAATGGCGCTTGGGCATTGCTATTTATAAGTACTATCAATATATAAAATTTGAACGAAATTTAAATTTTAGGTGGCTCACTTGGTATGGAAGGTCCCATATATTGAAACACTAGTTTTGTAAAACTTATATTAAGACACGAGTTCAGGTTTGCAGCACGACTGCCGTAGGCAGGAGTGCCTGTAAAGAACGAGTGCTCTTAAGGTTTACAAAACAAATTTCTAATTTTCTAATTTTATTTTAATTTGCACTGACATTTCGTTCAGTATGCGTTATCAATGGAAACAAAAATTCTAAACGAATTGAAAAACGCATGGTGTTATTCCTTCATTAGGTGCATTCAAAAACAGTTTAAAAGATTATCTTATCAATAGGTGTTTGTATTCTATAAAAGACCTGTGACATTTGAATCTTTTCATGTTAGTTTGTATTTCATTTATTCACTGTGTTTTTGTATTTAATTTCTACAATGGTATTGCTGCTGCCTTCCACATTTTTTTTACGAACCTCTATGAATGTATGTTTGGTATCCCCTGAAAAGAAATCTTTATCTTCTAGACTGCGGCTGTTAGCAACAATCAAATGGACGCCGAATTATCGCAAAGTGTAATAATTATATTCTCGGATAGTTCAAGCAAATGCATTTTGGTGGTGCTGCTATCGTATACAGTATATTAATCGGCACAGGCTATTTGGTTTGTTTCGGCGTCCAGCGATTTTGTTGACGTATCGGTGTCCCTCGAAGTTAATAATAATACTAATACTAGTAATGTATTTTTCCAACAGATAAGTCTTTTTTATAGGACAATGCAAAAAATGAACTTATATATTACATTGTAGTTTTTCAAAATTCCATTAATTTCTAAGAGGTGTAGCGGAGTGGGTTGTTATTCTCTGCATCCCCTGAACCGATTGCAATTAAATTTTGCACACTTCCTTATTTTACCACGTAGGCGCTCAGTAAGAAGCGGTTTCACAAAATTCTGAACCGATTGAAATGAAATTTTTGCATACTTACTTATTTTACCACGTAGACGCTCACTAAGGAACGGTCTTTCAAAATTCTATTCCGAAGATGGGTTACGGGGTGGAGCGGTTATCCTCTGGACCCACTGAACCGATTGCAATGAAATTTTTGCATACTTACTTATTTTACTACGTAGACGCTCACTAAGAAACGGTTTTTCAAAATTCCATCCGAAAAGGGGCGTTCGGGGTGGGGGTTAATCCCTAGATCCACTGAACCGATTGCAATGAAATTTTGCACACTTACTTATTTTACTACGTAGGCGCTCATTAAGAAACGGCTTTTCAAAATCCCATTCCAAACGGGTGCAACGGGGTTAATCCTTAGATCCACTGAACCGATTGTAATGAAATTTTGCACTCTTACTTATTTTACTACGTAGGCGCTCACTAAAAAACGGTTTTTCTAAACTTCATCCAAACGGGACTTCAAACCCTTTTTTTTCTTCGTGCCCAACTTCATATTTCTTTTTAACCTTAATATCGATTTATTTATTTCTTACAAATCTTCGTATCCCACTTCTGACACCAATGTTGCGTTTCTAGATTCCATTTTTCTACAATTTATTTAGACTATATATTACAATATATACATTATTTACACTATTTACAAATCAGGTAAACTGCACCGATTTTTCTGATTGATTTTTTAAAGAAGACATTGGTAAGATCTAGGCCTAGATTAGTGTTCATTTTCAAAACTTTCACAGGTTTATTGATTATTTGCATTTTATTTTCGGCAGATACCAGTCCATTACAGTCACCGACTTGAAGTAGCGTGAGTCGTTTTGACTTAGAAACTGGCGAAGGACAGCTAAATATAACTTGGCCCGTCCCCTGAGGGTTGAGTGTTTGGTAAAAACAGAATAGTGTGGACAACTCACTCATCTTATGGCATTTACCTCAAGAATATCGCCTAATAAACTATCTTGGCAAACTCGGGATATTAGAAGTACATAGTAAAAACGGGTATCCCATTAGTGAATGGCACAAGAATGTGTGTTAAACGATTGCATCAAAATACAGTTGATTACAAAATTTTAACTGGACGATCAACTGGGAAACGCTTCGCAGAGTGATTTTATTTTATTATTTTATTTAATAAGGAATGGAATTTTGAAAACCCGTTTCTTAGTGAGGCGCCTACGTGTTAAAATATGTAAGTGTGCAAAATTTCATTACAATCGGTTCAGTGAATACGGAGATTAACCACCCCACCCCGTTAGCCCCCTTAGAAATGGAATTTTGAAAAACCGTTTCCTAGTGAGCGCCTGCGTTTTAAAGTAAGTGCAAAATTTCATTATTGCAATCGATTCAGTGGATCCGGAGATTTCTTTATGAGTGAGTGACTGGTATTTGGATTATATACAGGGTGGTCTCGATATAACCTGCCAAAAAAATTCTGGAACATTAGAAAGATACCACGAGTCCGGAAAACCCCTTCTTGTTAGGTCGAAAATAATGGGGATAAATTAACCCTTTTCCACACTCAGTCGACGCTACTGACCACAAAAATACAATTTAAATATATATAAGTCGAACTCCACAAACTTTAATAACTGTAAAATTACTAATGGAACATGTTTCGGCAGAACACTTCTGTCATCATCAGCCCTTAAAGAATATAAGAAATTATAATTTATAAAAAATAGAATACGGGTTTAATCAATTTTCCAGGCTTATTTTCGGTGAAATCAAGTCAAGCCTATGATCGTACAAAAAAAAAATTATAATTAATAATATATAATTTATAAACAATCTACAGTAACTTAAAGTACTTTTTGAGTAAAATACTGTTGATATTTTAACCAAAAAATCCGCAACTGCCAAAATATTAAAGAAAAATCAAAACTCGGAACTGAAGCGTTCGCCTGAATTTTTTTATTATTTATTTATTTCAGATGTTCCTCTCTACATTGAATATCACAGAATTTTATAACACAAAAGCTATGACGCGTGACTGACATTTTAAAAAATATTTGGGACACCTACTGGGTCCAATTCTGAATCTAAAGCATTACTAGTACATACTTAAACCACTTAATATACGAAATATACAACGGATGCAGAAGAGATAGTAAAGTATAAAGTATATTGAAGACGCTAAAATGATACTGAAATGGAAAGACGCTAAAAAGAAGCAGAATCTCTAATTTCAATTTGGAAGTGATAAAATAATGGTATTTTAATACACTTTGCATTTTATGGTATAATTAAACCAGCGCCGTCTAACCGTAACTGAAAACACTAATATACTTTCATGGACGCAGAAAGTCTTCAAAACGGAAAGACGCTGAATTGATAGTGAGATCTATATACAGTATGTCCCTGGATGGGGTGCCCATGAGCTGATTTTCCCTATTAAGTTGTTTGGAGAGGAATATTTTTGGTTTAAACTGGTTTTGCTTATCTTACAACTGTAGAAAACTAAAACAGTCAAACATTTTAATCAACCTCTTTTAAATTAAGCGGTTTTTTCTTTAATTTTGAAGTCCATAAAATGAAGGCAAAGCTGCCTAGCAACCTGAACACAGTGGCAGTCACGGCTGATACCTTATTACGAGTAAAATAATAATTAATAAAACAATTTGAACAATCCATTGCGGCTCAAATGAACGCCAGGAATTTTTTCTTGAAATTCTTGGATTACGTGTTGATATGATAGGTCGCCAAGACCGTAACACTGAATTAAAAAAAATTCTTTGCTGAAGACTTAGTATTCCAATTTTTTTTGACAACAATGAAGTTTCATAAAGTTTCAATGGTATTTTTTAGGCGTTGCTAGGCAGTGTTCGGCTTTAAATACTAGATTTATCAAAAATATTGGGACTTCAAAACCAGTCAAGACCAAAAATATTCTTCTCCAAACAACTTACTAGAAAAAATCACCTCATGGGCACCCCATCCAGGGACACATTGTATATATTTATATAGATACAGGGTGTTTAAAAATTGCCGCACCAACGCAATCGTACATTATTTAGAACCATTTGGTAAGTCAGAGAAAAATATTTAAAAAAATCTTGGTGTTCATTTCTTCTGTGTATGTGGGTTTCTTTTAGGGATCTTCGAATGTTGATTACAGCTATTTATTATGAGTAAATTACACCCAAAATGCTGCTAAAGTATGCGTAACAAAATGTAGATCAGTAATTATTTGACGCACTGTCTTTGGTCTTTAACATAAATGTATTTAAACGCATCTTAAATTATGGAGATTTATGCAAAAATCAATGCGGCAACATTTTAATATGACAATGGATATTTTTATGCAACAATGGGATTGTATGCATAGTAACTAATTTTTCAGATTTATTTAAAAAAAGTCACACTGACATTGTGGGATGGATGACGTGCCTCTAACACTTCTATTAAGGGATATGTGAATTTAACTGGATGAAGCACCAGTTCATCATCATCCGCTCCTGTGATGGCCTAGCCATGCCTAGCGATGAATTGGGCGAGATGGCCCAACGCGTTAGCTCCCCGTTCGCCCGACCTTAATCGTTTAGATTTTTTTCTTTGCGGTCATTGGCCTTGTAAATTAGTCTTTACGGGTGAGCCGGGAGATTGTGGGTCGAGCGACGAAGGAGCGAGACCCATAACCCGGCGAGCCCAGTAAAGATTAATTGCAAGGCGAATCCCGTACAAACTTTTATTTCCACCTTAAGACGACTTTTTTTCAATTTTTATAGATATAAAATTCTGTCATCTGACGGCAGGACAGTCTGTGACGATGCGTTGTCATGGTATTGCACTTTACAGGTCTCTTCTACAAGCCCGTAAAACTTTACAGGTCTGTTTCTGTAATTAGCCATTTACTTAGTTACATAAATACCTGTAATGTGTCATTTACTTAGAAGGGGGAAATAAAGGTAATAAATATACATACTACTAAGTAGTAAATGTAATAAAACTGTTACATGTAGTCTTATGGAAAATCTGTCAACTCTATATGTGAATGGCACAATTTTTATTCTAATGAACAAATAATGTCAGCAGTAAAAAAATTAACTACGTTAGACATTGATATTTCCCGATAATTTTAATGTTTTTTTTCCAATACGGTTAGGAAGCTTAAAGCTTAAATTATTAAACCTGACTACTTTTGAATTATCAACCATCTAGCGATCTACTGGCATTACCGGACCCAGCATAAAACGCCATCTTCATTTATTGTATCAGAGATGGCGTTACATACGGATTCCATACAAATTGTATGAGAAAATTTTTGTCGTCAATTTTTCCCATGTTTTAATAGTTATTTGCCCCCGAAAAATTTGTTCGCGCGATATCATCAAAAAATTTGTGTGTGGAGTCCACGCCAACAGAAGTGAAACTTTAGTGTTTACTCCTTAAGAATCGATTTTCATTTTTAAAGCCCGGTATGACAAATTTTGGTAGCCGGCGTCATTTTGTTATTGTCGTTGACCATAGAGGTCCCCCTGGGCCTCCCTGTCCCCAGGGGGGGCCTTGTACCAGGGGGGCTTTGTTATTGTCATTGCCTTGTACCAAGCCCCCCGCCCCTTGTAATTTCTCCGATGTTTTAATAGTTATTCTGCTATTCGGGGCGGAGACAAATCCAACAAATCAAAGATCATAAAAACCGGTGAAGCCGTTTTTGAGTTATAAGCCCATGGGGCCCCACCGGGCCCCCATGTTTATGTTTTAATAGTTATTCTGCTATTCAGAGCGGAGACAAATCCAACATATCAAAGGTCATAAAAATACACTTATATATTGCATGTGTCGGGTTCGTGTCGGGCTTGCCCTCTACAAAAACTTTCACCGTGGGATAAAAAGTTTCACTTCAAGAATCGGTCCAGTCGTTCCTGAGTTATAAGCCCAAGGGCCCCCCTAAGCCCCCCGTCCATGTGAAAAATACTTGACGACCTATTCTCATCCCTACCAAATATACAAAAAAAATATATACATAAAAATCGGTCGAGAGGATTATTATATTATTATTATATTAGAAGATTATTCTATTAATTTTTTATTAAGATAAATAAAATAGACGAGTTAAAAAAAATATCAAACTTTTCGTAACGCTCTCGTCACGCATTCACCAGCTTACTCCCCAAGTCAAGTGTCCGTAAAGAAGTTTTACTTCAATAATACAATTAAATATGAGATGAACATACAAATAAATTTAACTTATTTTTTCAAGAAACTTAAAGGAACTCGATTGTAAACTGATAAACGATGAACTTGACGTGAAAAGAAAAACTCACAAAATTTACAATGGTTGAGAAAAATACAAACTAATTAATTTCTGTCAAGCTGCATTGCAGGACGTTTTTGATATTCTTTCTTTCTGTTCCATTTCCGATGTTTCCATTAATTCATGCTGGCTGGGAGATTCGCGGACGGTTCTCAAGTCCCCTTCAACACCGGCATGGCTATGTGAACAATCTTGAATTAAAGTTGAAACACTGACAGTTGATTTTCCATTTTTATTGCGATTGCTGCAGCTAAATGATGATTGTGGTAGATTCTGTGTTGGAACGGCATTAGGTTTTGATTGCTTTTTCGTGGCTCAAACTTCGTATTTTTTTGAACCAACTTTTTCAGCTCAGGATTTACTTTCTCACGGATTGGCAATTGAATACGCAACGATTATCATTACTAAATGACATTTTTTGGTTAATTTTAAGGTCACACAAATAAAATGTCAGTTTCCATTGATATAGAGTTAATATTGCTAACTTTTCAATTCTAAGCAACGTTGCCGCTTGGACACTGTTCAATTCCCACATTCTAAAATACGATTTTTAATTAATTTTATGATTTTTGAAGTAAAACTTCTTATCTCAGGGTGTAAGATTTTTGTAGGGGGTAACCTGACACGAACTCGACACAAACCCAAATGCGATAATATACAATAGATAGACCGGGAGGGGAGCGCAAGCGGCAGCTAGGGTCCAGCCCAAGGAGGCAACTATAAAACAACATAAAACGGTCTAATACTATTCATCTCGATTCAAATAACTACCAAAATAATTTGTACACTTTTATCGGACGATTTTTGAATTAACCATATCGGATCATTTCCGCAAAGTATACTCGCACTTTTGTTCCTTATAAATTGATTGCGATCAGTTTCGCGATGAGTAGATTAATAACTAATTTAATGGGTGTTTGAGTGCATGGATAATGTACCGATGTTATTCTGGTCATGTTATATAGTTTTCAATAAAAACTTGGCGTTTCACATCTGTCGCGCGTGGCCTGTACGCACAATTCTTTTTTTTAAATTATTATTGATCTATAAAGTTTAGATGTTTCATTTTTTTTTAAATCATTTATTTCAATAATTTATCAAAACGCGTAAATTGTAATACATTTTTCCTTGTGATATTTTTTTCTTTAAGTTTGGACAAAACATCCAAAAGTTAATTCATCAACTTAAAATAATAAAATAAAATAAAATAGTTGATTTATAATAATAAAAAAAATATTCAGACAAATTATGTTTCAAATAAAATTCGGAAAGTTTTTTCTTGAATTTATTGCACTACTATGTACAAATCTAACGGTATCTACGACTACAGAATAAAGAATTAATTTTCAAGTTAACTAAAAGGCGAATTTATAAACTACGACGGGTCAACAGCGAGGAGGCTTCCTATGTGAACCGCTGAGTTGGTTGCAGCGTAGTTCTCAGAATCACGGAAACGGGCTGCTGGCCCGGATGATTCTCATGGGAAATGTCGAATACATAACTGACATGCATTATTTATTACAATAGTAATATATTTTGCAAATGTTACAATTATGTATTTGTAATAAGTAAATAGAAAACAGTTCCGACTGAGAATTCAATTAACTTTTTGTTGGGACTATCCCACCTCAACCTCCTTAAGGGATAAGCAGAATAGACAAAACCAGTTTTTGTTCGCTCATCGTTCATTTAAAGCTTACAATAATTAGAATCCAACAATCATATTTTTAATAAGTGTACTTACATTTGTGGATCTTGGATCATCCTTCAATTTTTCTTCATTTTGCACATCTTTGCTGACATGTAATTTCTTATTTTGATTAGCTTCTTCAGGCCCTGGTTTCGCCTTGCGTTTTGTGTCAGTTCTGCTGGTTCCAGGATCATCCACATCCATGACTACGATTGAAAAAAATCAAATTTACATAACTAAAAAATAATGAAAGTTGGGATATTGCGATAAAATCAAAAATATTACTTTTTTCGCGGTTCACAATTTGAATCGATTCCGAACTAGTTCAGAACTATTCCGGTTCGTCATAAATTGCATGCTCGGTTCGGGATTTTATTTTACCGCGAACGAAAAATACATGAAAAATTCTGAAATTCTAATCTAGGTGAACCAACAAACTAGCGTTGTTTGTTGATATGTATTGTAACGTTTACGGGTTCACAAAACTATTTATTTGAACGAACTATGCACAATTTATTTAAACACTAGACTATTTACAGTTATAACAGCACAATTATTTATTTTAACAGTCACACGGATTAAGTAGCTTATTCGCTCTTCTTCATCGACGCGATTCGACTAGACTGACCACTGCAGTCGTTCTCCCGTCCTATTTAAAGCGGGAAGCCGCTTTCTGGTTTCTTCGAGAACTAGAATATTCGCGAGCCTACAAATTTACTATTAAATCATCACGCCGCGATTCTTCGAGAACGTCACACTGCCCCCTCCTTAAAGATGTTTCGTCCCGAAACGTCAAAGCAGTCTCATCGTGGCGGAACCTGCAGTTTGCTCCTTTTCTGCACCCAGACGTTCTATGGAAGTAACAATCGACAGTCTTCCAGTTCGTTGGCCTTTTTGGGTTGTAGCAATGAACTAAGATCTCCACTCCCGTGAAACGAAAATGCACTTCCAATATACTTCGGACTAGCCTCCAATCCAGGCAATCAAATCCACAGGCGATCTTCGGGATCGCTAATTTCCTGATACCTTGAGAGAGAACGGTTTCCCTTAACACACATAAAGTATCCCAAACATTTTTGTAGATAGCCTTCTCGAACGTGAATTGTTTCGTGACTAGATAAAAGATGTTCCTTCTTGAATTCTGCCGAGTGCCTGCCAGACATAATAATCCTCCAACTTGGGTGGGTTTTGCTTTCGAAGCTCGTCGAGTCTACCAAACTTCCTTTTGAACACAGTGGCGATCCCTTTCGACATGTCCAGATCTTGAGACACACAATGGACTTATAACTTCCAGAATGCAGAGACATAAACTCTTCAAATGACAAGTCTTCCACTGGCATCAATAATTGCCGTACCTGCTCTCCTTGCCGACGGTCCTCGTTGGTTCCATGGTATGGTGACAGACTGTTAAAGTGGATGATCCGTTTGGCCTCTTTCTTATGCGATAAACGACATCATTAATTCGGTTAAGAACTTCGTATGGCCCTTCCCAAGAAGTCTGTAACTTTGAAGACAAACACCGGCGTCGTCGTGGGTTGTACAACCACACCAAATCGCCTGGCTGGTATCCACCTCTGTCAGCATTGATGTCGTAGGTATCCTTCATCCTATCGCTAGCACTCTGGATGTTTAAGCGTGTCCTTCTTCGCAGTTTGGTGACATAGTCGTCACCAGCTAGGTCTTCATCCGGTGGGCACCCAAATCGCAAATCGCAGAGAAGACGTAATTCGCGACCCATCACTCTGCTAGCTGGTGTCTGTCCGGTTGACTCATGCACGGATGATCGGTATGCCATGAGGAATTGATGGTCAGAGACGACTTTGGACAAGTATCGATTTATCGTTCTGTTCATTCGTTCCACCAGTCCGTCAGACTGCGGGTGAAGCGGTGTTGTTCTGGTCTTCCGAATATTCAAAGTGCTGCACATCTTCTGGAACAAGGCGGATTCAAAGTTCCTACCTTGGTCGGAATGTAGTTCCAACGGCACACCAAATCGACAGATAAGCTCTTTCACAATTACATCGGCAACTGTGGCTGCTTCCTGATTCGGTATGACATATGCTTCCACCCACTTGCTGAAGTAGTCCATGACTACAGCAATGTACTTATTTCCGTCATCTGTTTGGGGAAACGGACCAGCAATGTCCACAGCAATTCTTTCGAATGGACTCCCCACGTTGTATTGTCTCATCGGAGCCTTGCTGCGTTTTTGTGGACCGTTACTTGCGGCACAAGTTGCACATTTCTTACACCACTCCTTAACATCCCCCTTGCAGTTCACCCAGTAGAACCTTTCCCGCAGCTTCCCAAGGGTCTTTGACATTCCCAAGTGTCCACCTGTTACTCCACAATGGAGTTCCTCCAAAACTTCCGGAATTCTGTTTTTAGGGATCAACAGTTGCTTTCTCTCTATTTGACCCTCAGGTTTTTCTAGCACGCGTTTCAAGACTCCATCTTCCATGACAATGGAGTTCCACTGGGTCCAATACGATTTCAAACTGGGTGAGTATTGCGCAACTTGTTCCCACGTCGGTCTTCGGTCTTCGTGCTTCCATCCCAGCACCAATATCAAATCGGGGACGTTCTCTTAATCTTCTCGAATCTTCTCAGGGCTCCAGCGTTCATTTATAACTCTCGTCCTTCGAACGGAGAGGTCCTTATGTTCAACACGTCGGCAGTGACTGCAGTTTTCTGCACACGGTCTTCGTGATAGCGCATCGGCGTTCTGATGAATCATACCAGCACAATGTACCGTATCAAAATCGAACTCTTGCAGTCTCTCGATCCACCTGGCTACTTGTCCTTCGGGATTCTTGAAGTTTAGAAGCCACTTCAACGCTACATGATCCGTCCTCAACAAGAATTTTCTTCCGTAGAGGTATTTATAGAAGTGCTCTACGGACTTCACGATTGCGAACAGTTCTCGTCTAGTAACGCAATAATTTCGTTCTGGCTTTGACAAGGTTTTACTGAAGTAACCAATGACACACTCTCGCCCCTCCTGTATGTGGGACAACACAGCGCCAATTGCTAGCATCTGTGTCTAACACAAACTCTCCTTGTGGCAATGGATAACTCAAAATTAGTGCATTGATCAGTGCGTTCTTCAGCTGGCCAAACGATTCTTTGCAATCTTCGTCCCATTGGAACCTTCTTTCGCCCTCAGTTAGTCTAGTCAACGGTTTAGCAATGTTGGCGAATCCTGGCACATATCGGCGGTACTAAGTACATAAACCGAGAAAACTGCGTAAGTCGTGCTTGTTTGTAGGCATTAGCGATTCCTTCACGGCCTTGACCTTCTGCTTGTCGACGGCGACACCCTGACTTGAGACTACATGTCCTAGATATTGCACTTCTTTTCTAAACAAGTGGCATTTCTACGGACTAAGCTTCAGTCCAGAATTTCGAAGGCGTTGAAACACTACCTCTAGATTCTTCACGTGCTCTTCGAATGATTTCCCGACCACAATGATGTCATCCAGATACACTAGGCAAGTTTTCCACGATAATCCTTTCAGCACCGTCTCCATTAATCTTTCAAAAGTTGCAGGAGCATTGCAAAGGCCAAACGGCATTACAGTAAACTGCCACAGGCCTGCGCCAATGGTAAATGCTGTTTTATCTTTGTCTCCAGGTGCCAATTCAACTTGCCAGTAACCACTTTTTAAGTCCAAAGTCGAGAAGATGTTCGAACCCGCCAAGGTATCGAGGGTATCATCAATTCGGGGGAGTGGATAACTGTCCTTTTTCGTCACATTGTTCAGTTGACGATAGTCCACACAGAATCTAGTTGATCCATCCATCCAACAGGCGAGGCCCATGGACTGCTCGACGGTTCAATCACTCCTTCTTCCTCCATTTCCCGAATGATCTTGTCGGCCTCTTCCGTCTTGGCAACAGGTAGTCTTCTAGCAGGCTGTCTAACCGGGCACGCATCCCCAGTGTTGATCTGATGCTTAATGACGTCGGTTCTGCCTCTTTTACCCTTCCCGGTATCGAAGATGTCCTGATAACGGCTTGCGAGTACTTTGAGCTGCTTCCTTTGGTTGTCATTAAGTTCCCTCGACGATGTCTTGACCAGGTTGACTAGTTCGGGTGCAATCCTCTTCTGTGGCTCTTCAGTGATTCTTATTTGGGGGATCATGGATGAAATAGGAGAACAATACCCTAATGCAGTGTCTTTATTCAGGGTCAGAGCGTAGAAGTTTACATTCATCACTCTTATTGGTACTACACCAGACGTATGCAACAAACTTTTGCCCAGTACCAATCCTCGTCCTATCTCATTGTCACTACATCTGGGTTCAAACATCATGATGTTTCTCTCTCCATCTTTGTGATCCACCCGAGCTTCCAGAATCATTTCACTCCGTTCTGGTATTGAAGTGTCTTCAGTCAAAATCACACGAATGGCTCATTAGTTCGGTGTAGTATGAACTCATCTCCATTTATTTTCAACGTGCCACGTTCGAAGTCTAATCTGCACCCCTTACTGCCCAAATGTCCATTCCAAGTATTACCTCATCCTGGATATTCGCTACCAGTACCTTGTGGTGGAAAGAGGTACTCCCAATTGTGATAATGACGTTGACTTCTCCGTGGGTGGTAGCCGAATCCCCAGTAGCGGTACAAAGTCTCCAATTTGTGGGTAGTATGTCCTTGTCGGTGTTTAAAACGTTGGGCCTTACAATCGTCTTCGTCGCTCCTGTATTCACCAGCAGCGAACATGGCTTTCCATCCAGAAACCCATTCACGAATGCACTGTGATGTTGATGTGTTATAGATGCAACGCTTGCTTTTGGGGCATGCTGATGGCAGGTCGACGGTTGCCCCTTTGCCTCGACCTTATTTAGTTTTCCGACCTCGATGAAGTTGGTAGTCTCCTAGACCTTTCCTGGCACCGGCTCCTGACATGACCTTCTTTTCTGCAGTTCCAGCATGTGACGACTCTCTTCTTTTCTTTTGGCACAATATCTTTTAACGCCCTCCTAACTGTTGCTTCTATTTTTTCTTCGATTCCATTCGTAGCTTCTTCTTCAATGGTTCGAACTAGGGCTTGACTTCTCAAACCGGCTTTACTTGTTTCGAACTCCAAAGCCCGAGCTATAGCATCAGCTCATTTTGCTGGGCGAGCTAATATCAATGCCTGCCTAGTGTCACCATCTCGAATGCCGTCTGTAAAATTTTGCACAGCGATTCTTTCCATCATATCCGCTGGAGCGTCCGAAAAAGCTAGCCGAACCAAGCGTGCTGTCTGCTTCAAACTCTTGTAGAGACTCCGTTGGCTTCTGGCAACGATTTCGAAACTGAGAAGTATATACATGCACAAGGTGTGTCTGTCCATAGCGCATCTCCAGGCACTTCACAAGCTGTCCATAGTCTGCTCTTTGTTCTGATGGGATTGTCTGTAGCACGTCGGTTGCGTCACCCCGTAGTGCCAATATCAAGGCCATGGCTTTCTCGGCATTACTCCAAGCGTTGGCTGCGGCTGCTGCTTCGAACTGCAAAATGTAGTTGAACCATTGAGATTTACCATCAAAGCTTGGTGGTTGCATCCGTATTCTGGACACTTCCATCAAACCACTTGTCGTCTGTTGTTCACGACCTTCAATGTGCCCTAAATTCGCAAACTTACTCTCAAGTTCTCTCTGCTTTTCTTCAATCCTTGTCCATTTATCATCGAAATTATTTTGAATGTCTTGAAGACTTTCCTTGAAACCATCCGATTGTTCTCTTCGATTGAATGGATTTTTTCTTCCAGTTTTTCCGATTTTTCTAGAAGTTCTTGTTTCAAACTGGTAAAATTTTCAAGAAGCTTTTGCTCTAAACTTGTAGAATTTTCCAGAATGTTTTCCTGGAGCTTGTGTAGCATAGTGTCTACGTCGCAGGAAACTTCAAACAAGTATATTCCAGGATTTTCACCCGCCTCTTCAAGGTCCTCAATCAGCCTTTTCTGTAACACCGATTTTGTTCCAGAAGTTTCCAACTCACGTTCCTCCAGCTCCCTCTTCAGCTCTGCAACCTTTAGTTCTTTCAACGTAACTTTCTTCGTTGCCATCTTCGTATTTATTTAATTAATTCCACTCCTGACACCAATGTAACGTTTACGGGTTCACAAACCTATTTATTTGAACGAACTATGTACAATTTATTTAAACACTAGACTATTTTTACAGTTGTAATAGCACAATTATTTATTTTAACAGTCACACGGATTAAGTATCTTATTCGCACTTCTCCATCGACGCGATTCGACTAGACTGACCACTGCAGTCGTTCTCCCGTCCTATTTAAAGCGGGAACCCGCCTTCTGGTTTACTCGAGGACTAGAACATTCGCGATCCTACGAATTTACGATTAAATCATCATGCCGCGATTCTTCGAGAACGTCACAGTATATCAGAAAATGAGGGAGTTTGAAGGTTGTAAATAATGAACGATTGTCTCTTAATGACCAATTTTAGAAGTCTTAACAGAATTTTTAGTTGTTCCGCAAAGACCTGAGGAGAAGGAGGAAGAAACTCATCAGTGGACCCACCAAAATACTTTAAAATATATAAAAAAAGTTGTTGCGTGCCTCACCTTCGAGTTTATTTCATTCTTTTCTGATACAAATGTTACGGGAACTAAGACAAGGGGGGGCCCTTGGGGCAGAGGAGCGTAGCTACCATCTAAACCGCGTATGTAGGCAACCCAATATACAGTAGTCCACTTAGTGATCGTCACCTTGGGACAGGGGGGGGGCTCTTGGGACGTCCTTGGGACAAGGGAGCCCTCTTGGGACATCCTTGGGACAGGAAGCCCCCTTGTGACAAGAAGGGCCCTGGGACACACCTGGGACAGGTGGGACCCCTTTGGCGGGCGTTGGGACAACCCTAAGACATAGGGGGCTCAAAGGGCCCAATTGGAAGAGGCCCCCCCCCTTACTAGAGATCGTTGCACCTACAACTGTAAGCTGACGTTTATCGAAAACAACTTAGATCGAATTACTATCGCTCATTTTTAATATTTACTCTTGCGACGACGGCGCGACGGCACTGGAAGCGGATGATGTCATCTGTCTGGGAACAATTATTGGAATGATAATACGGTAACGGAATGACCTAGAACAGTCCACAAACCGTGAGAACGTTTTGAAATGATTGTTCACATAAGATGCTCTGATTCAGTCGAAAAGGTTCTGTCGCGCTAATGTCATACTTCAATCAATACGACGATCGCACAAAGAGGATGATGTCATCCTTCAAGAATATTTGGTCCCGCCGAAAGGATGATCTCATTATTCCCAGAATAGAAGGAATCGGGAACACCAGTAGGGGTATAAGAAGGGAACGAACGACGGAAAGGGAAAGTGTACTGGAAGCATCGTGAACAAATCGGTCGGCGTGTTATCGTGAACATGTGAATTTGTACATAGTAAAACGTTAATTTTTAATAAAAGTTAGTAACTACGGTGTGCTTACGTTACACTATCATAGGTAATATAATTTAATTATTATTCATTCAGCGAGGGTAAAAAATCTTCAAAACCGAACTTTAGGTTAGTTAGAGTTAGAGTTAGGATTCTGAAAAATAAAATAATTATAGGCGCCGTAAAGCATAAAGAACAAATGCGGTGTATAATGGGCTCCGCAAAAATAGAAAAGAAAGTTTGGAGCACATCAAAGACATAACGAGTGAGCAACAAAATTCGTGATCGTAGGAGCCTCTGAATCCAAAATTTTGAGTCGATTCTTGATCGATACGATTGTGTAAAAAGTCATCGAGTAATGTGAATTGACGATTAATGTAAACAGTAAAGTAAAAGAACCGATATACGTTTAGCCAACTGCGATCACGAATTTTGTTGCTCACTCGTTAATATGAAACATAGTTTCTAATCGATGTAATATACTGAAAATTAAGGCATTCCGAGTTCAGAGTGTTGTTGGGTGTACCTCTTGGAGTAAGAAAAAATGTACAATAGTATATTGTGCAACTAGTGCGGCAAGTTGTCGATTGCCCACGAAAGCGAAGTTGAGGGGGCAATCGACAACGCCGCACGAGTTGGACATACTATTTTTTTACATAGTTTTAGTTTTTTAAACATAGTTTTCCAGTTTCAAAGCTTTCCTTATTTCCAAAGTATCAAGAAAATCTATTTACCGGCTTTGATTGCATTTGTGAATCAATTTGGAATTAGAAAAACTATGTTTCGTTAACAGGACATTAAAGTTATGAAAAATTTAAGTGGTGATGATGAAACGAGAAAACATAAAGACAGGATGGAAGAAAATGCTTTTTTGTATTCCTTTTGTGAAATACATAATGGAGAAAGAGGTATATTCCCGCATGTGTATTAATTTGACAACTGTCAAACCTAACCTCAAAATTTGATTTAATTCGGCTAACCTGAATACCTAAGTGAGCTGACTAACAATAATAAAACCGACTACTCGCTTTGGACAACACCTGGAATTGACGTTCCAAACAAATGGGGATGAAAACCAGCAAGAATGGGATAATCCAAAACAAGAAGAAGAAGTTATTCGACACACTTCGACGAAAGAAGTTGCAAATGAGATTAAAACAAGCATCAATCCGACGGAAGCTCCAGGTTTTGGTCTTATTACTGGAGAAGTTTCAAAACACCTCCCGAAAACAGCTATTGTGAAGTTGACTAACCTCATAAATGCGTCATTTAGACTGCAGTATGTCCCCAAATTGTGGAAAATAGCCGAAGTTATTATGATTCAAAAACCAGGAAAACCTTCACATGAAGTCACTTTGTATAGGCCGATATCACTACTCCCAATGATATCGAAGCTTTGTGAAAAGATACTTCACAAGAGATTAGAAGAAATAATTAACGAGAAAAAACTGATCCGTACACACCAGTTTGGTTTCAAAGAAAAACACTCCACAGACAGAATTGAAAAATCATTAGAAGAAAAGAAAGTTTCTTCAACCGTATTTCTAGATGTTGCACAAGCTTTCGATAAAGTTTGGAATGAAGGACTATTCCACAAATTAAAAATATTTTAAAGACAGTATTCACAACTACTATAATTTTATCTAACAGAAAGGTAAACTTCAGAATCAAGCAGGAAGAAGTTTATTCTGAACTGAAAGAAATTAAAGCAAGAGTGCCATAAGGTAGCGTACTGGGTCCTGTCCTATATTTACTATACACTAGTGACATCCCTAAACTTGAATAAAATGCAATTGCCACTTTTGCCGACGATACAGCAGTTATGAAGAGGCGGCAGCGAAGCTTCAAACTGTTGACCAGACAATCATCAAGTTCGCCAAGAGTCATGAGCAGCGAGCTTCAACATGTGAATATCGAAGCAACCCAGCTCCTTGATAACACTAATCAGACGAGACGACTCAAAAGGACCAAGTAAAGTGAAATTAAAAGCAGTAAAGTGCGAAAGTTACACGCCAAATCATGTGCAGATTAAGTTTTAGAATCTAAGTATTACTACTGAGTAAATTCTTAGTTTAAGTTTTGTAATAGTATTTTGAGTTAGATTAAATATGCTCATTGATCACAACTGATCATCAGCAGTAAAATCAACAAGACACCAAATGGTGTTTTTATAATTAATAAAAAAAAAAAAAACAGCTAACGTCAAAGAACTCTTATTGTAGTGATTGTATACTCTAAAGAAAATAAGCAATTTATATATTTTAGTCGTTGTAATTACGACTGTATCAGAGGAACTGCTCCACACCGTAAAATATTGTGGGATTGGCTGCGAAGGTTACAGACTCACTTACGAATTAGAAGAATTAGAATTAATTGTACCGAACACTAACATTGCAATTATTAAGGGGTTTTTTAGCAAATAATTCAACAAAAGTGATTTCTTAGATATTGGAATGTGTTATGATTACAATAAAATACAGTTACATTCAATGCAAGTGTGTGCGTGCACAAGCCTCTAGTCCGCACAGGCGCCTTGCCATAATTGATGGTGTGTAAAGCTTGTAAACAGAGGAAGAACTGGAAGCATTCGAAAGATTCTTGAATAAAGTTGAACCGACCTTGGCAGCAATGCGCAAGCCATCCGGAACCCACCACTGCATACCCACAAGTAGTTTTGCACACAATAAGAAAATTGATCCACAAAGGCGATTTTATACCACGAAAAAGAAACCAACAAAAAGAGGTAAAAAAGTGGAAACTGTAGAATCAAGAACTATTATTGTAATTAATTTCATTAAATTTGTTGAGTGACTGATATGTGTGTTCTATTTTATTTAGAAATTCGTTTTCATGTTGTGCCGTAATCTGTGATACGTATTTTAGTAATCAATGTGTGGATTATGTAGATCAAATTAAGTTAATGAAACTGTATAACTGCTTAAATACGTTTAATGTACATGTGATTCGAGTGTTTACTATTTACAGAGAGACAACAGTGAAATCATATGCTCAGCGTCTAGAAAAGTATCGAAACCAACGCTCAATGCCAAAATATACAAATATAATCAATTTAAATCTCCATATCGAATTACATTCGGAGTTGAAGAAAAAGCGTAAGGAACTTTGTTTCTGTGAGTGGTGGTCGAAGGAAAGACATAGTCTACAACTCAATAGATTTTCTTTCACTTTGTATTCTGATGAAAACGGCTGTCCTTCTTAAAGGGCAGCGGTGTAATGTAATTAACCCATTTGTCTTTTAATAATTTCACTAATAATGTATTAATACAGACATTATTGTGTATTAAACAATGTTCTTAATTCTACATTGTTCTAATTACTTGTTAATATTATTATTCAACAATTTAATGGTTTTTACTTACCAAAGCGGCACTGCTCAACTAATTCACAAAACAATTAATTCAATTACAATAATATTTTTCGTAAAAAACTTTTTTATCATTTTAATCTATGATAACTTTATCAGTGTTTAATCATCAGATTTTTACTTTTTACTTGTTTGTGACTGCATTTCAAATAACATCAATCACACGTTTTAAAAGCCAACTAAAAGTTATCTCAATTATCTTTTATATTTTTTTGTAATTTGTCTCCATTTTGATTCTGTAATAGACATATTACCGAACGCGACGTCATCATCTGTGTGCTGTCCTAATAAACTTGCGAGCAGAGAAATCGGCCCACCTCACACTTTTAAGTTTGAATGAATTTTTTTCAGTCGCCAGAATTCAGATTTAAAAAAAGAATATGTCGTTTAAAAGACTGTTTGTTAACGTTTTCAATGAGCCTACATTGTCTGATATAATTGGTTATGTCATTTCAAATGTAGCGCCTTAAAATAAAGATCCTTCAACAAATCATCAGGTGAAAAATTTTGACTTGAAAAAATTAAACAAAACTGTTGTTTTTTTTTTTAATTTTCGTATCGCGTGTTACCTCCCCTCGCTTTAAGAACAGCTTGCATTCGGTTGGGCATTGATCTAATCAAGTTTTCAATTGTTTCTGGTGGAATGTTATGCCACTCCTCTTCCACCGCAACCATTAATTCTGGGATGAACGTACCAACATGAACTCTGGCTCGAACTCTTTTCTGGAGCTCGTCCCACAGATGTTCGATGAGGTTTAGGTCGGAGATATATGCTGGCTACTCTAAAACTTGAAGTTCGACTTTGCATTGTCATGCATAAACATGAAATGGGCGTCCACAAACCCAGCATTGGCACCATATAGGCTGCCAAAATCCCTTAAACATACCTTACAGCTGTCAAATTTCTTTTATGGCCTGCCCTATCGATGAAGACAGGTTCAGTTCGTCCTTCCACATATATCACACCCCAGATCATGCACGAACCACCGCTATAACTGACGTGTTTATCAATGCAGCACTGGGCAAATGGTTCTTCGGGTCGCCGGTACACTCGTCCTCTTCCACCGTTGCCGTTGAGAGATATTCTGGTTTCGTCGGGGAACAGAAGAGACCTCCACACTGGTCTAAATTCCAATTCTGGTACTCCCATGTAAAACGAGGCTGTGCTTGTTGATGAGCTGCAGTCAGCTTTTGACCAGTTGGAGGTCTGCGAGGTGGCGGGTTGGTCTCTTGCAGTCTTCGCCTCACTGTCCACTCACTAACAGCCACCTCTCGAACACCATGGAGCTGCTGTTGCATTTGAACCGCATTAAGTCGACGGTTCATCAATGATGTTGATGCAATGAAGCGATCATCTCTTTCCGATGTACACCGACTTCTACCTGTTCCTGGTCTCCGATTGAAGGAACCAGTCTCCCCAAATCGCTGGTACACCCGTAGAACCGCTGATCCGCTCAGATTCAGTTGTTGAGCAACAAATCGGTGACTATGCCCAAGTTGTTTTCAAGCCTCAGGTGGGGTATTCTTTATATTCACGGATGATGTGGCTAATAGCTGGTTGAGCAAATGTAAACAAACATAATAAGATTTTTCAACGGAGACTTATAAACGTAGAAGTCTTGTCCGCTACCCAAAAAATAGCGATAACTTTTGTTTTAAAGCTCCACACTTTATCAGAGAAAAGGAATCTGAGAAAATTGATGGTCGTTGAAAATGTTAATAAATGATCTTTCAAACGACATATCATTCCCGGGGACTCAGAAAAATGCATTCAAACTCAAAAGTGTGAGGTGGGCCGATTTCTTTGCTTGCAAGTTTAGTATATTAAAAAACAAGTTTCATAAGACCAGTCTTAAAGCACTTTTGTCGTTATAAAAGGAGGATAACAAATGCTGCGCGATTCGATGGAGTCCAGGTATTTTCTTTAGTTAGATGGTACTGATCAAGGGTAGTAACTTTGGTAGTTACACAAGAGCTGTCATTTGTCATATCAATGTCACAGTGTTATCGATATCGATTTTGTAGCTTGAGTTTTTGCTTAACTACTTAGGTATTTATTTTGTGTTTTTCAGGACTTTGGATCCAAGTTGTAAATCATATTATATCGATATCGACAGCTGACAACCGTCAAAGCTCTCCCATAGATGTCAAATATGACATTCACCTGCAGCAACGTTGCCACTTGTACTTTGGTCCCCAATTGCGCGCGCAGTTCAGGTGTTCCGAGACAGGTCCATTTAAGTTTACAAAACGAGTGGCGTAGCCACGAGTTATTTTAAAAAATAAGTGCTTGAAGGTCCTATGAAACGAGTATTTTATCCTATTTTTTTTGTAATTTAAGGCACGGAACATTTTACAACATTTGTAAAATGTTTAGGTTGGTAGAACGTGATTATCTTCTCACAAATGTCAGTAATTTAAATTACAAAATGTGTCAAAAATATTAAGTGACAGCACATAGAAGTGAACATTACCAATCGCCACAAAAATCCCAACAACATTGTTACCGTTGAAAAGTAACTGTTTGCCCATTTTATACCAAACGGTTATTTGGGTGCGACAAATTTACTTTTTTATTGCTCATGTAGACAAATAGTATCTTTGCAACCTTGGTTACGGTTGCAAAGTAATGGTTTGCCCATTTATTAATTTGGATGCGCAAAGTTTACTTGTCGCACGCAAATTATTCGTTGCACACGCAAATTCAGATAAACAAACTACTGAAAACTGAATTTGCCCCTGGGTAACGCAGCGGCGAAATATCCACCGCATGTGACTGCTTCAACGCAGCGGCGTTTCATCGTTCGGACCACAGCATAGGAAACAATAGACGATAACTACCAAAAAGGTATTTGTATGGCCTCTTTTTTGGAGCCGTAAAGTTTACTTTTTTGTACACATCTGTCAAATTCTGACAGATCAGTCCCAAAAAAGTGGAGTTTGAAAAAGTTAAGACTTTACGGCTCCAAAAGAGGACGTAAAATCACCTTTTTCGTAAGCATCGCCTAAAAAATATTTTATCCCTTTCTGACAGCGTGTGTATTGATGCTAAGAGCAACCTCTGGCCTTTTATTTTTGTCATACATCCTGTCCTTCTGCAACATTGAAAGAAATCCTTGCAGATGTTTATGTAGGCAATGAAATAATTTCTTGGAAATTTATTAAAATGTTTTACGAACATATCAAAAACTTCAGAGTTCAAACGAATGGACAAGCTTTTTGACGTACTAAATTTATCACAAATTCGCCGCCAAAGAAATGTAATGCCGCTTGCATTCAAAGGTCTTGACTACCAAATTCAATTTTTAGGCTTGCATTGTTCAGGGTGGTATATATGCAAACAAAACGCGTTGTTCATAATCAACATCCATCTTACACTACGTCGATGCCGAGAATAATCTATTTCACGCAAACGCCGCTGCGTCAATTGTCCGCTCGTGTGAACTGTCAAAAACAGTGTCTGCGGCACCGCAACGTCGACGTTGCGTTAACGCACCGTCAAAATACGCTCGTGTGCACCGGCACTTATTCAACTTAGTGTGTGTAGCCGAAAGCGGCCCGCCGGCTATGGCCTTTCAGGCGAGTATCGTCCGGCGGACTAAACGTGAATAGGCCCTTTTAGACTTTCTTCATCCCTCTACGCTAGTTAAGTATCAGGACAATGTTAAACGTTTATTAACTTATTATTTATTACTGTGTATATTTGTAAAGGTTATATTGCCGTCGATAAACGTTTATTATTATCAACAATGTTGTGAAAACGCATTTCAAAAACAGTGTCGACGTTGCGTTAACGCACCGTTAAAATACGCTCGTGTGATTGTGTGATTCAAGATTCAAGATATATACAATATCCATGGTCCCTCTACCTTTCCGAAATCCCGCCTCCCCTCTCATTCATTTCCTTCATCGGTCTGTCTTCCACAATCATTGCGTATACCTTATATCCCGTATTTAGGAGAGTGATCCCCCTATAATTACTGACTTTATCTTTTTCTCCTTTCTTATATATGGGGCATATTATCCCCTCCTTCCAGCCCTGGGTGAATCCCTCTCCCTTCCACACTCCATTCATTATCTCTAACAACTTATCAACTTCCCTTTCAGTTCCATATACCCACGCTTCATTCTGTATACCGTCCCTCCCCGGTGCCTTTTTTCTTTTTAGTTTTCTTAGTTGTTGCTCTAATTCTTTTCTTGTTATCTCTTCTATTTCTTCCACTCCTTGTTGTCTCTTTTCGTTTTCTTGTCTGTTTTCATCACCCCCCAACTGCTCACTCAAGTCTCTCTCCATTTCTCCATAGTAATCTCATCTCTCTCTCTTTTTTTCTTTTTTTCCCTATTTATGTATCTCCAACCTCTTTTTTCGTCTTGCTTCTTGCTTCCTTTCCCCCCCTTCTTTATCCCACCACTCGTTCCTCCACAGCTCCATCTTCTCTCTTATCTCTATCTCTTTTTTTTCTGTTGCGTTTCTTACGTTATCGCCCAGTTCCCTCACCTTTTCGTTTATCTCTGTTTCTTCGTATTTGGCTCCCTAAGTGTTGCTCTATAATTTTCTTTTCCTTCTTCCGTCTAAATATTCTTCACATTTTTTCTTCTAAACTCATTCACACTTCTTCTACCTTTCTCTCTTCCTTTTGTCTTCACTTCCAAAGGCATATGGTCCGACTCCATTCTTTCTCCCACCTTGAATTTCTCTATTTCATCCAATGCTTCTTCATTCACCATAACATAATCAATAACTGTCTCCCGTCTTGGCCCAATATACGTGTACTCCCCTTTCTCATCTCCTGTGAAATTCCCATTAAGTATGTCCCACCCTCTTTCTTCTACTAAGCTAATCAGTACTCTCCCTTCTACGTTTTCTGTTCCTCTTCTATCCGTCTTCCTTTTCCCCCAATTCTTGCATTAAAATCCCCCCCAATCACCAAAGTTCCTTCGTCTTGCTCTTTTGCTCTCTCTTCTATTATTCTCTTCGTTTCCTTCATACTTCTGCTATACACTGTTATAATTCTCCATTTTCTCTGTTGAGTTTTTACCGTTCTTTCCATAATCCCTCGTTCTTCTTTTGCTTCAGTTTAATTTTCTCCTTCCAGTCCCTCTTTCACCTTCATTATTATCCCACCTTTAGCTCTCCCTTTCTTGCTTTCCCTCTCTGTATATTTACACTTCTACTTAAAATCTTTCGGCATTCTCTTTTTCAATTTTTCCCACCCCTTTTCTTCCACCCACGTTTCTACCATTCCCACTACGTCAAATTCTCTCAAATACTCCCAAAATTCATTGTCTTTGTTTTTTATTCGTTTCAGAAAACCATTCTAATCTCTTCTTTCCTTTTCCCGTTTGTTGTTTTTCTTTTCTCCTTTTTTTACGTTTTCCAGGGTTTCTGTCCTTCTCTTTCTCTCTGCTTAGCCTATATTTTTCCAGCCTTCTTTGCACTCTATCCTCCAGTTTTTCTTTTCTGTTCATTTCTTCCATTTCTTTCTTTTCCCATCTTATACTTTTTCCTTCTTGTCTGGTCTTGTTACCTCTGCTATGTTTTCCTTGTTTCCTCTTATTTCCCCTACTGTCGCTGTTCCATTTCGTCGCCTTTTTCCATTATCCTTGTCCGTGTATTTGGGTCTTCTGCCTTAGCGAGAGATTTTCTTTTCTAGTCTCTTACATTTTTCGTTTCATTCTAAATCTTCTTTTCCTATTTTTGCCTTTTTGTAGCCTACTTTTATTCGTTTCCCTTTTCTTTTCTTTTCCATTGCTTCTATCCAAATCTGTCCTTGTTAACTCATTCTCTATGAAGATTTTATTCTTATCTTCTGTTTCCCTTAGAATTTTCTTATTTTTCATTATTTTAATTTTGTCCTCCCAGTTTTTTAATTCGACCAGTGTATTCTTTTTCCTTAGTTTTATCAGATTTCTCACATCTACTTCTTTTTTTGATTATTTCTTTAATAAATGCTTTTGTCTCGCTCGTAATTTCCTCTCCTTCTGTCTTTTCACTCTGCCATCCCTTGATAATTATATTATTCCTCCTTCTCCTTTTCTCTTCTTTCTCTTGTGGTCTCTCCAAAACCTCTATTCTCCCTTCTAGCTGTTTCTTCTCTTGGTTCCATTCCTCCTCCTTCCTTTTCGACTCTTCTCTTAATCGTTTTATCTCTTCCTTAAATCTCTTATTTTCCTCTGTTATTGTTTTTATTTCGTCTTGTATCTCTTGTAGTTTTTTTATTACTGTTTCCATCTCTTCTTACTGCTCGTCCGATGTCTCTTGTCTCTTCTTCTTGAACGCTATTTCCTTCTCCTTTTCTTCTTGCTCTTTTCTCTGTTCTTTCTCTTCTATCTTCCTCTTTTTTAACCGACTTTAAAAAAGGAGGAGGTTATCAATTCGGTTGTATGTTTTTTTTTTAATGTTTGTTACCGCAGTACTCCGTCATTTATAAACCGATTTGTAAAATTCTTCTTTTATTTGAAAGAGTATACTTACAGATTGGTCCCATTGTCACCATTTCAGGATCTGATGAGAGGATCTCATGAAAATCGAGAAAAATCCTCAAATTTTCGCTCTCTTTAATTAACCGACTTCATGTATGTTCACCGATTTCTTCGTCAATTGTGGACCGATTTACAAAATTCTTCTTTTATTTGAAAGGGTATACTCTAAAGGTGGTTGTGTTGTTAAAAAATCAGGATCTGATCAGGGAATCCCATGGAATTCGAGAAAAATCCTCAGATTTTCGCTCCCTTTTTAGCCGACTTATCATGTATGTTTACCGATTTCTTCGTCAATTGTGGACCGATTTACAAAATTCTTCTTTTAATTGAAAGGGTATACTCTAAAGGTTGTTACATTGTTAAAAAATCTAGGATCTGAATAGGAAATCCCATGGAAATCGAGACAAATCCTAAAATTTTCTCTCCGTTTTTAACCGACT
This sequence comes from Diaperis boleti, assembly GCA_963583935.1. Taxonomy (NCBI): domain Eukaryota; kingdom Metazoa; phylum Arthropoda; class Insecta; order Coleoptera; family Tenebrionidae; genus Diaperis; species Diaperis boleti. The sequence continues at coordinate 16,944,129 of OY757242.1, forward strand.
AATCATGTATGTTCACTGATTTCTTCGTCAATTGTGGATCGATTTACAAAATTCTTCTTTTATTTGAAAGGTTATACTCTTGAGGTGGTTCCATTGTCAAAAAATCAGGATCTGATCAGGGAATCCCATGGAAATCGAGAAAAATCCTCAAATTTTTTCTTCATTTTATGTATATAATTATGTTCACCGATTTCTTCGTCAACTTTATTGAGGACCTCATTATTGGAGAAGCGTCTTTACTAGGTATCACTAACTTATCACTTAAAATTGCTTTAAAAAAAAAGAGAATCGACTTCAAAAAGTGAAAAATATTTGAATACATGTATTATTACATGTACTACCCAATGATCTGTCTGAAGTCGGTTCTAAGGGGGCTAAACCAAGGGGACTTCGGTTAAGCCTTTCTTTAGTTGTAAAGCCAAGGCCCCCCCCTAAACCCCCCTGTCCATGTTTTAATAGTTATTCTGCTATTCGGGGCGGAGACAAATCCAACAAATCAAAAACCATGAAAATTGGTCCAGCTGTCCTCGAGTAATAAACCCAAGGGCCCCCCCTGGGCCCCTATGTCCATGTTTTAATAGTTATTCTGCTATTCGGGGCAGAGACAAATCCAACAAAACAAAGATCATAAAAATCCGGCCAGCCTTTCTTGAGTTATAAAGCCAAGGGGGCCCCCTAAGTCCCCTTGTCCATGTTTTAATAGTTATTCTGCTATTCGGGGCGGAGACAAATCTAACAAACCAAAAACCATGAAAATTAGTCCAGCCGTTCCCGAGTAATAAACCCAAGGGCCCCCCTGGGCCTCCATGTCTATGTAAAGTATCCTATCCTCAGAATCAATAAATGCTGTGTTATTTCCTCATCTTTCTCCTTCTACTCCTTTTCTTTCTACTTCTCTTTCTATTCCTCCCCCTGTAATTTTTCCGATGTTTTAATAGTTATTCTGCTATTCGGGGCGGAGACAAATCCAATAAATGAAAGATCATCAAAATCGGTACAGTTGTTCTTGAGTTATAAACCCAAGGGTACAGGAGGGCCCCTGAGCCCCCCCGTCCAAGTTTTCGAGAACAGATTGACTGACTTTTTTCGGGGGCGAAAAACTATTAAAACATCGAAAAAATTAACGAAAAAAATTTTCTCATACATTTTGTATGGAAACCCTATATATGTATAACGCTATCTTTGATACATGACAGAAATAAAAGTAATTTTTCCTATGTTTTAATAGTTATTCTGCTATTCGGAGCGGAGACAAATCCAACAAATCAGATCATAAAAATCGGTTCAGCCGTTCTTGAGTTATAAAGCCAAGGGGCCCCCCTAAGCCCCCTTGTCCATGTTTTCCAACAAATCAAAAACCATGAAAATTGATTCAGCCGTTCTCGAGTAATAAACCCAAGGGGGCCCCTTGGCCCCCATGTCCATGTGAATAATACTTTACCACCTATTCTCATACCTACCAAATATACAAAAAAAAATCATAAAAATCGGTCCAGTTTAAGGGGGCACTCTATGTAAAAACTACTTTACGACCTATTTTCATACCTACCAAATAAACCAAAAAAAAAAATTTAAAATCGGTCCAGCCGTTCTTGAGTTATAAACCCAAGGGCCCCCCTGAGCCTCCCTGTCCAAGTTTTAGTAGTTATTTTGCTCTTAGGGGCGGAGACAAATCCAACAAAACAAAGATGATAAAAATCGGTCCAGCCTTTTTTGAGTTATAAAGCCAAGAGGCCCCCCTAAACCCCGTCGTCCATGTTTTAATAGTCATTCTGCTATTCGGGCGGAGACAAATCCAACAAATCAAAGATCATAAAAATCGGTTCCGCCGTTCCTGAGTTATAAAGCCAAGGGGCCCCCCTAAGCCCCCTTGTCCATGTTTTAATAGTTATTCTGTTATTCAAAAATCAAAGATCATAAAAAACGGTCCAGCCGTTCTTGAGTAATAAATCCAAGGGGGGGCCCTTGTCCCTCATGTCCATTTGAAAAATACTTTATCACCTATTCGCATACCTACCAAATATAAAAAAAATGCGTCCAGCTCAAGGGGGGGGCCCTGGGCCCCCATGTCCATGTAAAAAGTACCTTACGACCTATTCTCATACCTACCAAATATAGCAATTTTTTTTTTTAAATTGGTCCAACCGTTCTCGAGTAATAAACCCAAGGGGCTCCCCTGGGCCCCCATGTCAATGTTTTAATAGTTATTCTGCTATTCAGGGCGGAGACAAATCCAATAAATCAAAAACCATGAAAATTGGTCCAGCCGTTTTCGAGTAATAAACCCAAGGGGCCCCTTTAGGCCCCCATGTCCAATAAAAATTATCCTATGTCCGTCTCCTGGTTCTAAGATACCTCCCCACCAATTTTCAGCCACATCGGTTCTGCCGTTCTCGAGTAATAAACCCAAGAGGCCCCCCTGGGCCCCCATGTCCAATAAAAAGTATCCTATGTCCGTCTCCTGGTTCTAAGCTACCTCCCCACCAATTTCCAGCCAAATTGGTTCAGCCGTTCTCGAGTAATAAACCTAAGGGGGTCCCCTGGGCCCCCATGTTTAATAAAAAGTATCCTATGTCCTTCTCCCGGTTCTAAGCTACCTCCCCACCAATTTTAAGCCAAATCGGTTCAGCCGTTCTTGAGTTATAAATAGTGTAACTAACACGACTTTCTTTTATATATGAAGGAGCAGACTTTCAAAAAGCAGTTTGTCCAAATTTGCATTTTTCCAGGAGAGGGCAAAAACTGCTCTGATTTTCAGAAAGAACTTCAGTTTTTACATCATGTGCCAATAAATGTAAAAAAATATGTTCGATTCGGACACAAAATTCGGCACTGGAGTACTTACTCATTTTACAAAAAAAACACAAAATAGTGTTGAACATGATGCGGTTTGAATGTCAATGGTGGACTTAATGCTACTTGAATGTAAAAAACTTTATTATGATACCTATACATTGTGTAATAAACATAATTAGACAAAGTGAACATCTTTCTCATCTGCACATGCACAGTCTTCATCATCTTCTTTATTTGCAGTTTCTTCGCAATTTATATTATTTTCAAAAACTGCCTCCAACTCTGGATCTTCTGGCCCTTTTTCCCCGGCCATGGCTACAAGAAGACTGCGGAGGCTTTCAAGTTTTTTTTTTCTTGACGATCCGGGAAGAAGTTCGGGTGTGACTACTCGGTCCAAACGTTTTCTATGTTTTAAAAAACTTTGATATTATGTCTCAGTTTTGATAAGCACTTGATTAGCACTTCCCTTAAAAATAATTTTTTTGCAGTGCTTATTCCTGACATTTTTTAAATGTTGTAGAGCGTTTTTAATGTTAATTAGATTCTAATCAACAGCAAGTTTTCTTACTGTTCCTACAGCAGAGTAAATTTCCCAGTGCTGGGCAAATCTTGCTTCCTTTTGCGGGAACCACGATCCATATCTCCGACAATATGTTCCCCTTCTATAATCTTCATTATTACAACAATAATAATTATTTTTGCACTACTTGATGTCACAATGAACGCTGTCAACAACACATGTTGGTCACCAGTGACAAACAAAATGCATTTAGTCCATATCTGATGGACAAAACGCGTTTTGTTTGGAAATGCTTAAGGGACTAAATACAGTTTGAATGTCCAGGAACGGTTCACTGAATAGGAAATTGAGTAAAGGACACAGCGCCAACTATATCTCAATTCATGAAAAAGTGGACAAACTGCATTTTGAAAGTCTGCTCCTCATATATAGATAATAGATAATAGATAATACATATTTTTGCATTTTAATTTCTGCAGCAATATAAAAAATTATAGTAGATTATTATACGAGTTCCTGTGTAAATTGGACGCTTTATGCCACAAGGGGTTTATAAAAGCACAAGTGAAACGAGTGCTTTTGTGAACCCCGAGTGGCGTAAAGCGTTCAATCTACATAGGAACGAAAATCCATAAAAATAGTTTGACGTTTACCTGTCATTTTCATTATTTCATGAGTGTTTACACAAGCGAAAATTTGAAAATTCTGACAGTGTCAAACGATAATAGTAATTTATTATACAAGACGATAAAATTTTAGTTTATCTTCGAGAGTTTTGTTTAGCGTCGAGACGCTAATTAAGCTCGAGAAGATAATTAAATTTATCGTCGTGTATAATATTCTATTTTTTTCTATAGCAATAGTGTATTTTTGTGTATTTTGTTAATGAAAAAATATTAGGAATCGTGTAAGGTTTTAAAGTCTAATTAGTATGCGCGTTGTTATGGTTAAGCAAAAGTTTGTTTATTTCGTTTTGTTTTGAGAAATTTATGAGCGTTCAGTTGAAAAGTCTGTCGAGATGAGCGAAAATGAAGGAAATCTACCATCAGACGTGGAAGAAGAGGCATTAGAGGCCGTGGGAAAGCTACTGCCCCAAAAATCTCGCGTCGTCTACGAAAAAGAATATACGTGCTTCCAAAAGTGGAAAACTGCAAAGAATAGTGGTAGCGAAAAGGTACTTCTGGTATACTTTTCGGAAAAGTCTAAGAAAGTAAAGCCCTCAACATTATGGTCTTATTACAGCATGTTGAAATCTACGCTACTTGTCAATGAAAATTGTGATATTTTAAAGTAAGGAATACGTTTAGTCTAGTGAATGCGATGTCAAATAAAATGTAAATGTTTACAGATGCAGCAAACTGATAACTTTGCTTAAAAAATTGACGGATAGTTACAAACCTAAGAAATCTAAAGTGTTTGAGCAAGAGGAGATAACAAAATTTTTACAAGAAGCTGGAGATGAGTACTAAAGAGAGTTTCTAAAGGTTGTTGCGATAATGGGCTTATATGGAGCGTGTCGATCTAATGAATTATACGAGTTAGAAACACCTCATCTTGATGATCCAAAATCGGTAATAATCGTTTCGCTAATAGACACCAGAAATAAAGAAAATCGGTTATTCTGCATTACTGACAGTAAAAGTGGTGTGAGTGTTACCGACAAAGAAAATGCACCATCGAACCTGTAGGGATAAATACTTTTTATAATGTTCCGCAGAAAATTCATGTTTTTTTGGGTTTAACGAATGTAGAAAGTTACACAGGCCATTGTTTCCGACGCTCTGCAGCCACAATGTTAGCAAATTCTGGCGCCGATCTGGTAACAGTCAAACGTGCAGGAAGGTGGAAATCATCTTCAATTGCTGAATCTTATATTGAAAACTCAGTAGCAACAAAAGTTGAGGTATCGAAGAAAATACCCTGTGGAAATTCTTGCAGTTCTAGTTCTTCTTCTTCTTTTTCTTCCTCTATTCAGTTAGCACAGGGAAAAATATCTGTTCCACGAGTTAATATTGCTGGAAATGTAAATTGTACAATTAATGTTGTTTTAGATCAAAATGTTAATTAAAAATTGTAAAATAAAAAAATAAATTACTTCATCTATCCTTGCTGTTAAAGTATTACTTTATCTATCCTTGCGGTTAAAGTGCTCCTTGACCTTTTGATTTGAATAGATCAAAGGAGACTTTAACATCTGCTATAGAAAAAAATACATTACTTATTTATGATAGTTTCGGTGTAAAACGTTGAACACAATTTTCAATTTCACGCTTTCAAAAAAAGCTCTCGGAATGAGCCACACTTTGGTCTCGAAAATTTATGGCTGGGTTTAGCGGTTTAGTCCTCCACCATTAAATAATTGTAGGCAATAGACCCCGTTTTATGGGTGTTACATTATCTCTTGAACTCTATATAGATCTCTTGCCAGGTTGAATTTGCGGTATTTTTCAAATTTAATTCTTTTTATTGTTAAAAAAAAAAATCTGACAGCTTTTACATGATCCACAGATTACAAAAACGTTTGAATTTTTAAATTTGGTTTGATATAGATCTGTCTGAGAGGATTTTTGACTTTTCTTTGACAATTTTTGCAGCTGCGGAGCACGTGCGATTGGAATGAGTCATCGATCCGGTCCGCATTACGACAGAACTGTACAACTGATAGATATAATTTCCATTTTGTAGAATTGAGGAAATAGGTCGGGAGCTATCATAACGGGCGTTTCAGAAATATGTGCAATAAGTTTAATCAGTAATAGAACCATCAGTTTCAACAATTTTTTAGCACGAGAATTTTAAGTATTGAAATAAGTATAGTGTCAAACGGTTCTAAAATTATCATATACCAGCCCTTCAAGTCAAAATACATTAATTTATTTTCTTTACAATTTTAGGGCTATCATCAATTTGTGTTTTGGTGAGGCTTAGGGCCTTTTCAGCACTTGACTCTATACAATTCTATGACATATTACTAATTACATTTTATGGTTAATTATTATGGTAATAGAATTTTATGTGTTTTTTTAGGGGGCTACAATATAAGTGCATGGGGGTTACGCGTTCTGGTTTCGTGGGTTCGACAGGGCGTTCTGGTGCTGTTCTTCCTTCTTGGGTCTTTCCGCTCTTCTCTTTTCTTGCTTCTTTCCTTCTGTCCTGTGTGCTTGGTGGTGGTCTTTTTCATCTGGTTGAGTTCTGGGGGTACTGCAATGGTGCCCGCTGCAAAAGATGGGAGTTCGGGCTGGAGGATGAAGCTTCTCCCCGGTGGAATGTTTGGATAGACGGTGCCTAAAAGAAAAAAGTGGTAGTTATTTGCTTTCTAATTATTCTTTTGGGATGCGGTTTAAGAGCCTGATTTTAGATGGGACTTGCCAGCCCTTAAAGAGGCGCCAAATTTATTGCAAAGGATGGAACTTTGTCTGGAGCAGACAATGACTCGATAAATGTAGTTTTAACGTTCACTACCATTTCACAAATGACATTTTTGTGAATTTTTGTATCTCGCTCTTCGTTCCCAGCCGAATCACCTCTTCGTCCCTTGCTGGAACGCCTTCTTGCCGGCTTCGTGGTCTTGCCTTTGCCCGGTGTCGATTCGAGACGACTCTTCCTGGCTGCCTCAATCTCTCTCTGCAGTTCCTTGCAGAACCTAGGACACTTCGTGGCTCCAGCCCGATGTCCCTCTTACCTGCAAGAGGTGCAGTACAACTTACAGCTTCCTTTGCAATCCTTTGCCAGGTGTCCTTTCTGTCCGCCCTGAAAACACCGCATACCTTCTGTGCACTGGAGACCCCGATGGTCCACTGCACCGCAAGTGAGACATCTGGAGATGTTCACCCAGCTTCTTATCCTGCAAGAGATAGGGCCTACCTTTACCTTTCCTACCTCTAGCATCTTCTTTGCGAGGGCTTCCGTCACGAGGATCGTCGCGATCTGGTCCCCTCCATAACCTCCAGCCAGTGGTCGCTTAACTTCCATGGCTCCACCTTGCGCAGCTTCCGGGAACTGTCCCTTCAGTGCCTCTTCAACCTGGTCTGCCGACGAGTCGCAATCCACCCTGATTTCCTACTTGTGACAGTAGCTGTCTCCCCGGCTGCGGCTCAGATTGTGGTCACCAACTCTTCCGCGCCCTTGTTGCCTTTCACAGCTATGATGAGGCCTCCTCTGACTTGCCTCACCAACTTGACCTCCGCTTCGGGTTTCCCTTCGGCCAGGCCACGCTTCACCTTCCCCATTAGCTGTGGGAAGTCAACTTTGTCCCTTACTAGAATTGTCGTTGCGTCCGTCTTTAGTAATTTCTTCTTCCTCGAGCTGGTTGCCTTGGACGTCGACGGCGGATCAGCTCTCTTCGCTATCTCAGCGGCAGTAGGTCGTGTAGGCCGCACCACATCTCCCCCGGGTGGAATCCATAGCCGAACCCTCACACCTGACCTGCCGAAAACAATGTCCAGGCGTTTTCTGAACATCATTGACTCCACACTAGGCAGAGTCATGACGCTCAAATCCGTCTTTACCATTGCCAGGACCCTGCTTTTCAAGTCCACCAAAACTTTATACAAACCCTCCACGGGCTCGTCGGTTCCTGTTCTTCTCCTTCTCCTTGTCCAAGGTCGAGTAAGGCTCGAATCTCCGCGCTCACTATTCCGGTCCTCTCGATGGAACGCTATCCAACAACATTCTTGCGGCCTGTTGGCATTTACTCTCTCCAGGACCCAGCATCACCACCAGATCCTTCCTCTGATACTCCGACATTGGATTTCCCTGGACCATCTCGATTCTGAATGCGCTGAGTAGCCATCTCTGGTTGAGGACGCCTTTGACGTCCTCTATCTCTTCCACAGCGTCACGCATTCAATGCCACTGTGTGAAGTCGATCGACCTTCCCGTCGGGTTGCAGGTCCTCTGCCGGAGAAATTCCCTCTGGAAAGCCTCCATCCTGTGGGCCTCCATCGTCTTCACGCCGACTTCAGCCTTCTGTACCCACTTGCGTAGGTACTCCTTCAACTCGCTGTCTGGGGCCCGTTCCGCGACCTCCTTCAGCTCCACCATCTGTCTCTTCGAACATCTCACCACTTCCCTCTATGGTGGTGCGCTCGAGGCTTCTCTGCAACTCCTCTGCGTCGACTTCTGCGGTGCTCCCACTGCTTCCAGTTTCGCCTTCTTGGTTTATGTTTTTTGTTTGTTCCATCTCCAATCCTACCAATCTCGCGCTTCCAGGAGTCGCTGATATGCGGACCGCAATTACGGTATTGAACCACCACAGCCTTGAGTTTACACGTACTAGCCTGTGAGTTACCAACAACATATTGAAGAAAACTATTGACCATGTCATACGCTGCAAACGTCCGATCTATTGATCATCATCCAGTAAGAAACATGGTCTTCTCAAATAGTTTCCATACAATATACACCACAAGACCAAACACAATACCTCCCCTCTATGAGCGACTAAATAGACTTAATGACGAGGTCAAAACAAGTGTTCCCAATGTGGTCATCAGGAATGTCGATAAGACACCACCTTGGCTACTCCCCCCACTACTCACAAACACCCAAATGAGCCAATGGAAAAAATCTGAAACTCCTCATCTAGTACTGCAAAACATCTTTCGTGGCATAATAGACAACCTCCCTAGATCAAACTTCCTTTTCACAGATGCATCCAAAACAGACGCCACAGTTGGCTGCGCAGTAGTGACCGCAGATCAAAATCTCCATTTTTGTCTTCCCAAATTCGCCAGCGTTTACACTGGAGAATTATACGCTATATTAGAGGCACTGCATTTCATCAGACCAAACAACTTTTGTTCAATCAACTTTTGTCACTTCAATCCTTAACATCATGTTTTTCCTGTAACCCACTAGTGAAAACGATAGGAGAAGAAGTAGCTCTCATTGAAGCCGAACACAAAACAGTCTCCTTCGTATACGCCCCATATCAAGTCGGAATACAGGAAAAAGAAGAAGCAGACAAGAATGCAAAAGAAGCCTCCTCGTCCATTGACAATGTAAGATCAGACATCTGCCTTTATGAAGCCGTAAAACGGTATTTTAGTGACAGAATCGATGAAGATTGGAGTACCTCATGGAAAAATAAGATCGGTTGGTTGCAAAAGATAAAACCATATCCAATAAAAGCTCTTCCTACTCCTCAACAACGAAATGAACAGATAGTACAGTTGGTTAGGTTAGGTGAATAGAAATCCTATTAATTTAAGAAAATTAAACGAAGCAGAAATTAAACTTGAAAATACAGAACGATAATCACACTAAAGGGAATGCTCAAAATGCCCCCAAAAACTGCTGCCCATTCAGTCTAATTTCAAAACGTTTTAGTTTCAAATTTTAAATGTCAGTTGTGAATGACGGCTTCTTACAATTCTACCATTTAAAAATGAAATTCAGTATTACCAACTCAAACAGTCCTTCTTGATCATGCTGTACTAGCGCGCCTACGTCTCGGCCATACTCGATTAACAGATAGCTATTTATTATCCCCAAATTCAGATAGACCCTCCTGCGAAAGGTGTCATTGCATGCTAAGCGTCGAACACCTCTTGTTTGAATGCCCCAATTCTACCCATGAAAAAAAGCAGTACTCCATGACAAACAGTCCCTATACTGTTCTAGATAAGGAGCCTGGAAGGGTCATAAAATTTACAAAGTTAACAAACCTTTTCAAGGAAATATAATTCCTGTAACTGTCACTGACCTTGATATTGCCACTATATGGTCCCTTCACGTGAAAAGTGTAATACCCTGCCATTACCCCTTCATCATCATCGCTGTGCTAATAACCCTAAGTTAATTATTTCGATAAAAAATCTTTCACTAGCTACAGATGAAATGAAAGAATTAGTACAAGAAGCCTTCGATCAATGGCAGTCTGTTTCAAATTTGAAGTTTGAATATAATAGCATTAGACCAGATATACTTATTTCATTTTCTAATACACTGTTTCAACATAATCATAATTCACGGTGTCAAAAAGGAGAATGTTCTAGCACATGGATTCTTTCCAAGTAATAATTAATGTTTAGGAATTCATTTTGATAAATCAGAAAATTGGTATTTTGGTGAATCCGGCAATACACCTGACGGTCAGATTAATTTTTATACAGTATTATTACACGAAATCGGACACACGTTAGGTATTGAACATTTTGCAAATACTAATTCAATTATGTATGCCTATTATAATGGTGATATTGATAAATTAACTCAAGACGATATGTGGGCAATTCAGTATTTATATGGAAGACCTTGTGATAACCCCCCCTTTACATTACCGCCACATTTTGAATTTGAACATGAAATGAAATGTCAATGACGTCACCAAACGACGAATTTGAAAATTTGAAACAAACCGCGAAATTGAAAAGGTTGGCCAATGATCGTCAGGCAATGAAAGAAAAAGCAGAACCCTACGTTGTGTTATTTTTTTGACAAGACAAGCAACGGCGGTACATTCAAACTTACCCAACAAAACAAACCCCAAATTCTTTGGATACATGGCGAGAGCTAATCAGGAGTGGAGCGTAAATTGATAACACAAAAATTATGGTTTTAAATGTTTATTCAGTTTGAACAACTTGAAGTGTCTTGAGTTTAGTGATTGCCTACTGTGGTTAACCATTTCTGGTGTCTTCGAATTAAGTTAACAACGGACAATTTTACATGACTTCAACAGAGTAACAATTGGCGGCAAATAATAAACAATAATACAAGTAAACAATCCTGCGGTACATGATGAGTGAGGTTAGATCAGCTAAATACATTCCACCCTTGAGCTTTTGTAGTTTACAGGAATTTACAACTGACTGATACAATGAAACATCGGAGAGGGAAACACGAGAATATTGAAACGCGTGGAGTTATCAAAGTGGAGTGCATGTAAGTCGGAGAGTGGTGGACCACATGTAGATCCAGTGGAAAGACTAAAGCGAAGCGAACAAGATAATTGTCTGTCAGTGAGGCCAGATTGTAGAGAAAGCTTACTATCATGGGGGCAAAACTTGCACATCCAACGGACCAAGAGAAATGAGTTTATTACGGAATTTTCCTAGACATAGCTACGTTGGTCTTTTCTGTGAGGCTTGTCCAAACCAAGTCCAAGTTAACGGCACTTCTCTCAGGGACTATTCTTTTAGTTATTTAGTATTTTAAAGATTCGTGAAGTAAGCAATTAGTCAGTAACTCGAAAACAGTGCTGCAACTTTGACTTCGTAGGTTCAAGGAATTAGTAGCAACTCCCTTTTTCTGGGCCCCTATGCACCCAAGAGACAATGGGCATAGGTATCACCGAAAGTAGGGCCACCTAACTCCTCCTAACAGCAGCCTGCAACGCGGACCACGAACTGAACACTATTTGGTCGCTCTGTTGTCTCGAAACATGTACGAACAAACAACACAATAAATCAAATATATAGTAACGCAACGTTTGGTTTGGAAGCCATTTTGACACGGATACAATGCGACGACATCAGCGGGTGCAACACGGAACGGGGCACAATGTAACTACAACATTACAACATGCACAAACTACACTAAAAACCGATCTTTGGCTTCCACGGTGTCGAATAAGCGCTAGATGTCAGTTAACAGCGAACGACAAGAAATCGCAAGGGGCCGCAAAACAAGGATAAGGCACCGTTCAGAACCCCGAGAGTCAGGTGTGACGTTTGGCCAGCTTTTACCTTTTGTCTTCAGGTCTTACGGAGTTGATTAATTCAAGTCAACAGAGACCAAAATAGCTTTGTAACAACCGCAAGCTGCTGTCGGCCTCATAGCGAAAGACAGGTAGTTATTAACAAATTTATCTGAGTGGCAATCTAGTTAATTTGATATAGGGAATCACTTTGTTTTGAATTGAACGCGCGAGCCCTGTAACTAGAAGTTAACAACACATTGGAACTTTCTGAAATTGACAACAATAACTAAAAACAAATTACAACAACGATTTTAGCTATTCGGGGTGCCTGTGACTCATCAGCTTGGTAATTTATGCTACTGCAGAGAAAAGAAGGGCTGAAGGCAAGATACGAAATTCAGGGGCTCACGGAAGACTTCCAGTAGCAATAGTGAACATTATTTTAAACAAAGGCTAGCATTCTTTACAAGACATGTAGGTGCAAAGTAGGAACGACTCCATTTTCAAGATGGCGAGTTTTATGACGTCCTAGCGTCCAAAATGGCGGGCTAACTGTAAAATTTGAGATGGTTTTACCTAAAGATTTCCGATATGCACATGGAATAAACGTCGGTCAATTTCCTGGCCTCTCCGGACGGCGAGTCGGAAGAAAAATATAGAGCAAATGGTTACCTTATTTCCAGGAATACAATCACCTCACTTGGCTTAGGGACGCGACGGTGGAAATTTAACTGACTCGAACTAAACAAAAACTGGAACCTCCGCGAGATGGATCTCCCTTTCAAAGTCGAACGAACGCGTACAACTTTTTTACACAAAAGGAAGCTCAACGGTGGAGATATAACTATGCTTTAACAAAATGGCAAATTTAGCGAACAAAATAACGTGGTGTAACTTCAACAGAAGCAGAACACCCACTGCCGCCCCTTTCAAGCGTGGTTCCTCCTTCCCACCGAAACTTCCGCCAGCTCCCTCTAGCGTATCCATCTCGGGCGGTAACGGTCGCTAAAGGCTAGGCTTCCAGGGCATTTGTCATACTTTGGCGGTGAACGGGTTGCAGCTCTATTGGATGGTATTAATTTTGAATCTGGATATCTCAACCTGAAGGATTAAAATATGAATTAATACCAACAACAGTTAAACCTACTGTAAGCAAAGTCTGGCAAAGAATCCCTGAAGGGGACTACAACTCTGCGGACGGAGCCGCAGCCGAAGATACAGTTGGTATTTTTTTTTTTTTTTAATCGACCAGAAGGAAATCCTCGTAATTCCGACCATCACGAGGTTCCTTGCTGGTCAGTGTTTCAATCGCACATCGTAATCACTCCCCAGTGCCATGGGGTGAGTAACTACGAATACCGGGAATCATGTGCCCTGAGCTAACGCAACGACCCCAAGATAACTGCCTTCTGCATTCCGGCCGCAAGAGCTTCTGCCGATTTTCGGCAGCCGGGTATGATCTTGAGATTGGAGACGAAAGAACCCTTGATGCACCCAATTACCAGAACGACCAGCTTCACCGTATAAGTTGTGTACCACGTGCGGAGTTCGAACAGCAGGAGGCAGAACTCAATTACAAACATCTGCTTGGAGGAGTGGTAATTTTTTTTTTTGCGTATTGACCAGAAGGAGCTCCCCGTGATTCCGACCTTCACGGGGTTCCTTGCTGGTCAGGTCCTATTCGTACATCATAGCCACTCCTCAAAACCATGAGGTAAGTAGCTATGAATCCCGTGAATCATGTGCCCTGAGCAGACGCAACGACCCCAATGCTTTCTGCATTCCAGCCGCAAGGGTCTCTGCCGGTTTACGGCAGGCAGGAATGATTTTCAGATTGGAGACGAGCGAGTCCTTGATGCCTCCCATGCACCCAATTACCAAAACCAATAGACCACGTCAGGCTTGTTCGCTGTTATCTGCCTGACGGTGGAGAACGAGAAGTTCCAATATATTCGGCACCTTTCGTTCTCCACAACGGACTCAATATCGTTCGGGACATAGGGCAGCAGTAATTTATTATTATTATTATTATAGTTAAGCGATCGGGCGATCGGGGTTTTACCTGTTAACAACTAACAGATGCTAAATTATTACAACTGTTCCCTTTAGGGTATGAATACATATATTCTATTTTGTGAAACATTTTGAATTGTTGGCTTTGCTTGTTATGCCCGCGCTATGTAGTATTGGTTGAGACAATGGTTAGATTAACAGTCTCATTGGGCGGTTGTTTACAACATTCATAGTATCTACATTTAAATTGTAACACTACCACATTTGATGGCAATGAATTCCACAAATGAAAGACTGTTTGTGATATAAAATTGCCGAACAGTAGTGCGGAAGTTATCTCTTTTCAATTTAAGATAGTGCCCTCTAGTTCTAGTCTGATGAGTGACGGAAAAAATCTGCCAATTAGGAGAGTTTGGATCTGTCATAGCTTTGAACGCTGTGATAACGTCTTATTAGCGGAGCTCATTTTGAGGCGGTTTTTACCACAAATTATATTAGTGTTTTTTTTTATATTCTAAATTTAGTAATAAGTTTTTGTTTGTAAGCTGGTCGAAAAAGCTGACTGACGGGCAAAACTGACCGCATAACGGTACTTTTAAAACTATTTAGGGTGGTTATTTGTCCCTCAAAGGTCAGTACACCCTGGAGTGTGAAATAGAAAACGTTTCTTAGTTTCGACTTTTACTTCACCATCACATAAAAAACACACGACGATCGGGGCTCAGGGGACTTCACCCTTCTGCTCAGGGCCCCCTTTGACAGTCTCCTCTCGTTCTTCGTTCGACAAGGGGTAGGAGGTGCATAAGAGAGTCTTTCAAAAAGAATTCTAATGGCCCGCCTTTGTACTGATTCCAGGAGCGTAATATCCCGCTGAAGCACCAGACTCCAAACAGTATTACCATACTCAACAATAGGTTTTACGTATGATTTAAAAAGTTTACTTATTACCTGAACATTATTTCTGGAAAACGCTTTACTGATAAGGTAAACCATTTTATTTGCTTTTTTGTGACTTTAGAGATGTGCGCCGATCATGTTAAGGAAGATGTTATTAATATAGCCAAATCTAGGTAAGAATCCGATGCATCCAGTTTTATATTATTAATAAAATAGGAGCAGCGTGGATTGTTATAAACTTTTCAAATATCCTCCGTTAAAACATCATTACAATCACTCCTATTGGAGATCTTTACATCATCGGCGCACATTGCAACTGATGATTTCAGATTGCATTGCAAATCTGCCGTGTATGCCAGAAACAAAAGTGGACCAAAAACTGAACTCTGAAGTACCCCGCTGGAGACATTAACTACAGAACTGAGTGCTTTACCGACTCTTACTCGGAAAGTTCAATTTGACAGAAATGAATCGATCCAACGCAGAAGATTTCCTTGAACTCCAAAATATTGTAATTTATAAAGGAGAAGGTGCTTTGAGACTCGGTCGAAACCTTTTGAAAAACCACACTGAACACATTCAAATGGATTCGTATCATTCAATGGTTTTTTATTACAGTTTTTATATTTGCTGCATTGATAATCCAAAAAGTTTTTGTTTTTAATTTTTTCTTTAGACTATATTACAGTACGACCATTGTCGTTACAATTTTCACATCCTTTAATTTTGTACTCCTTATCATCTTGTTTTATTTTTGTTTGACAGATTCCACCTATTTGCCGTTACCATTCCAATCGTTCACTGCATAAAGTCCTTATGAAGGTACGTTCGGCACGCCTCAGAAGATCGGACTCAAGGTTTCGTCACTTCCCAAGGGACTCCTGTCCAACACTGAAACAGAAGAAGAGCTGCAAAAGTTAAGTTGTTCGATCAAAAAAATTCCGACGAACGTGAAGATGAACATTTGTGTTAAATTGGGGAAGATAGATAGGTTAGGTGTTGAGGGGTGTGAGGGAATTAGCTCCCCTCACGGACACTTAGACCACACCGCGGGCCCATTATGTCACCCCCTCGTGTCCCCCATTGCTGTCTCTCATCCAACCATCCGAGATTGTCGAATAAAGCTAGAACATACACCTCAAGTTGGCCCAGCTGGGCCATGACTCTCCCAATGTCTGGTCGAGGCGAGAGCCGGACATTCCCGTAGGATATGTTCGAGAGTCTCGTCCTCCTCTAAACACGTTAGGTCGTTTACCACCCGCATCACGTGGAGGTGTTTACTTAGCTTGCAATGTCCGGTCTAGATGCCCACCAAAAGGCGGAGTATGTCCCTTGAAAAATGCAGACAGCACTTCGTTCTTTTAAAGCAAGGATTTTTGACAACATTTTTTCGACAGTTTTAATCAGGTTTGAGAGGTAGCGGTTGGCCGGTCGGATGGGCTGTTCGGTACCATCCGGTGTTTCCGTCGCGCCCTGTCGAGCCAGCTTGTCGGCCCTCTCATTGCCCTCATTTCCGTTTTGTCCTCAAACCCACCTTAGCTCAACGACATTGTTTAGTGCTATTCTCGACAGTGGCAGATGGCAGTCATGTACCACTTGAGAAGTAATCCTGCCACTGGCCAAAGCCCGCAGAGCTCCATTAAGATTGTCGCGGAAGAAGCAAATCGTTTTTTCACTGACATTGCGTCCAATGATTTCTGTGGCATCCCTTAGAATCGCCGCGATCTCCGTCTGGAAAATATTGGCACATTCCCCTAGGGTTACGAGATTCCAGTTCATTTCGGGGAAGTGAATTCAAGCTCCAGAGCCTGCTTTCGTTTTTGATCCATCCGTGAAGATTGAAATCTCAAACTTCGGCTGTAATCCTGTATCCGTATGCACTGCATAGGATTTGTCGAAATCATATTGAGGACAGATACGGTCCGACACCGCACCCAAGAGAAGTACTGTGTGGAGTCCCTCGCTCAGAATACGGGCGTGCCCGCGTTCTGATTTCCCAGCTTTCTAAATGTTACCTTTCCGCAGCCTGCGAGCGGAGGCAAGTGTCATGCTCTCCACGAAGAGATCGATTGGAGGCAGACACAGGATAGCCTCCAGAGCTAGACAGACACATGCCATCTGTTGGATGCGTCCGAGACGTGCCATGGTTGTTTTTTGTCTGACTCTTTGCCACCAGACAATTGCTCCGTGGATAAGCATCGGTCTGATGACGGCCGTGTAGAGCCAGAGGGTAATCCTGGGTGTTAAACCGCAGGACCTTCCCACCGCTCTCCTACATTGCCACAGGGCGACGCTAGCTTTGTCTATTTTGCTCTCCAGGTACTTTCTCTAAGACAATTTATGATCCAACATAACGCCCAGGTACTTCACATCCTGCGAGAGTTTCAGCTTGACGCCGTTAAGAAAGGGCAGCCTTAGTTCGTAAAGAGGACTAGCTTTTGTGGATTCACAGCCAGAGCATCCTTCTTACACCATTTTTGTACCAGGCAGAATGCTGTCTGCATAAGGTCGCATAGTACATTTGCGTACTTCCCAGTAGGTAAGCAGTATGACCAGGTCATCTGCGTATCCGATAGAGTAGAATCCCGACTCGTTGAGTGTGCATAGAAGGTCGTCCACTACTATGTCCCATAGCAATTGGGAGAGAACTCCCCCCTGAGGACAGCCGTTCTTAACCACCCTTCGAGTTGTTGCGTCCGCTACTCTGACCTGTACAGTTCTGCACCCGGCCCCTCGATGTCGATGAGTACTCGTTGAGTGTGCATAGAAGGTCGTCCACTACTATGTCCCATAGCAATTGGGAGAGAACTCCCCCCTGAGGACAGCCGTTCTTAACCACCCTTCGAGTTGTTGCGTCCGCTACTCTGACCTGTACAGTTCTGCACCCGGCCCCTCGATGTCGATGAGTACTCCTAAGGAGTATAGTTTGTGCCCCACCACCTCGTGTAGAGCGGACTCGGTCGATTTCCCCGGAACATATGCATGTTGGCACCCCATCCCTTATTTGGTAGTCGCACAGTCTCTCCAAGGTTTTTAGCAAAATGTGAGACTTATGGGACGGAAAGATTTCGCGAGAGAATAATCTCCTCACCCTGGTTTGGAAATAAAGACAGGTCTCACCTCCCTCCACATTTCCAGTACGTATGTGAGTGCAATACATGCCCGAAAAATTATCACTTATAATACGATAAGTAGTCAAAGTTATGTCGACAATTTCTAAGATGTCACGAAATTCATTACAATTGCTTAAAATGCGACGAGTGCTTGCACAACTCGCAATGGCAATTGCAATGAACATGAGTGGAATCATCTTAGAAATTGTCGAATCAACTTTGACTACGAATCGTATTTCGAGATAATACTCAAGCATTACCAGCGAAAGCATTGAATGAAATTTTGATGGACTGGGGATCTAACATGAGGAAAGCAGATAGAAGTAACTATAAGGATTTCGTGGTTAAACAAATGTGGAATTGTACAGCCAAGCAGATACAGGAAACGTATTATGAAACATTTAACGTCAAAATTAACCCCTTTACTGACATCGATTTCAAAACCTCCCGACAAGCTCGAGATTCAAAATGCCAGTTAAACCTCGATTTGAGAAAAGTAAGTGCAGCTGCATTTTCGGAATTGGAAATTCAACAGTTGATAGAAGCTTGCGATGAAGCTACGCCTGATGGAATACAGAAAAAGTTTTACCATATTGCGGCCCACGAACTTGCCTGGCGAGGCGGAGAAGCCACTTATTGCTTGGTCTATACTGGAAGGATTGAATATAATCCGATCGTTTCTCACAGATTCGAAGTGGCTAATAGAAAACAAAAATAATCCTTCGATGTGTCCAGTAAGGTATTACATATTTTTACAAAAGCGTTGCAAAAACAAAATTATTAACCACTATTAATTTTTTTACAGGTTGTTGAGAACGTTATTAGAGAAAAGAGGTAGAAATATAAAGAGTAACAGATTATTTCTTACTCCAAATCCTGACTTCAATCCGACACTCCAAATTCTCCGTGGTTTAAAAATTGTCCTGTTGGAAAAAGTACTATTTCAAAATGGACAAAACTGGCCGCAAGATTTATTGGTATTGACACAGGAGTTGTTAAAATATCGAACCATTCTCATAGATCATCGACAATCTCCCATTTGGCAAAAGCAGGTGTTTCTGAACAATCTTTGATTAAGATATCTGGACATTCAAGTAGCAGCTCTATCAAACCATACTTTATACATACTTCGACAACTGCTACCGCGGTAACTGAAGCAAAAAGGACGGACTCGGGAACAACTGTGATTTATAATAATTGTACCTTTAATTACAACAATTAGTTTCAATCCCTTGTGTTACAATAAAGTGCTAATGTATGTATCATTGTGTTTTATTTTCAATAAAGGGCAAATTTTAAGTTATGTCACTTTAGGTCACATTAGGTCTAGGAACCTTTGCGGGGTGTTTTCGACAATTTCCCTAGGGAGATTTTCGCCAAGCGGGAAATTGTCGCGAAATTCAAATTTGATTGGTCGATTTCAAAAAAAAACTGGCGTTTAGATTGATCCGACATATTAGTTTGATAGGTGAGGGCGATTGTCACTTCAATTGATTTTGATTGGCCAAAATTTTGAAATTCTACGGCTGTTATTGGTCGAATCTCACAGATTGACAGGTGAACTGAATAGTCACCGCAATTCATTTTGATTGGCCAAAATTTTGAAATTCTACGGCTGCTATTGGTCGAATGTCACAGTTTGACAGGTGAACTGAATAGTCATTATCATACCGAAAGCTAGTGCGCCGGTCTATACGGAGTGATACATGCAGTGGTCAAGTACTAAATACATTTGGCATCAGTGTAGCAACACGTGGGGTTGTGGAAAATAAATATGTCTGCCATTGTTATTGTGATCGTTTTGTGGTAAATTGAATTTTAGACATTGAAAACCATAAGGACATTGGTGTTAACATGGTTAGACAGTGTTATGTTTGTAAGAAACTGGATTACTTGAATCCCAATTTGACTTTTCACAGGTAAGCATGTACAACGCACGTGGTGACTGTGTTTATACGCTAAGTGGCGTACAGATTTCGGTGTGAATGCAATAATGGAGTTATTAAAATCTGTTACAGATTTCCCAGTGATGAACTAACGAGACAATAGTATATTATACATAGAGGGAGAGAAATGCATGATTTTTCCTGAGGTGCAATTTGCAGCCCGAGGGATCCAAAGCCCGAGGGAAAAATAGCATTCTCTCCTGAGGTGTATATACTATTTTTTACACAAGCGAAACCACAAAAACCTGACAATTCAAGAGAAGAAGTGCGTCTAGCCGGTACCATATCACAAACGATCCATCGGCGCGCGCAAAAAGCGCGTACATTTGACATTAATAACAAGGCCTAGTAGTCGTACCTTAACAACAACAAACAAACTGACATTTTCGTGAAATTCAGTGAAATTGAGGGGTCCAATGCATAAACCCGTCATGTCCATTTCAGTAAAATGTTGAGGAGAGACAAAAAACGTTTTGCGGTCACTGTTTTTTTTAGTTTTTTTTTTTGGTATCTCATCCTATTTGAATGTACATATATTTATCATTAATTTGTAACTACTAAAAAATTGGAAGGCAAAAAGTAGATTAAGTATAACGAAAAAACGAATGGACTTGACTGGTTTATGATAAGTATATACTAAGTGACAAGGAAAAAAGAACACCCAGTAATAATGAATATTTTGCGGCAATTTTTGGTATACATGTACATTAGGGTTAGCTAAGTAATCGATCAATATTTGAGAAAAATCAAACAGTTAGATCAAGAGAAAACTGAATAATGTGTTGTGCCCCCATGATGTCTTATGCGCTCATCAACACGTTTGGGAATACTCTTTATTTAATACTGTGTCATATTTGTTAAAATTGTTTTCCGGACTTATAACGTAAATTACTATAATGAGATGATCAATTTTCTCCTGAGATACCTCATCCCAGGCTACCTGTAACTCATGCCAAAGTGCCCCTAAAGATTGTGGAGGATGGGGTAAGCGGACTAATATTCTTCCCATAATATTCCAGACTTGTGTAATTGGTGAAAGCTCGGGAGATCTTGGTGGCCAACGCAACAAATCGACTTGATTGTCTTCAAAATGATTCAACGTAACTCTGGCTACATGTAGTCGACCATTATTTTGTTGGAAAAGGGGGTTGGGGAGCGTCCGAATGTAGGGTAGAACATGTGGTTCTACCACCCCCTGGATGTAACGCACGGCGGTCATATTGCCTCTGATGAAGATCAAAGGTGACCTACTTCCATAGGCAATAGCTCTCCATACCACAACTCGAACGGTGTGATGCACATGCCGTTTCAAAGAAAATTGAGGATCTCGTCTTTCACCGCTTAGCCTCTTCACCCTTACACGGCCATCATGCACATCCAAACAGAATCTAAATTCATCACTAAAAACAACCGTATTCCATTCTAGATCCCAATTTAGCCGTTCTCTGCACCACGCCGGCGATCACAACGATGTCCGGGAGTGAGAGGTAACAGAAATTGAGTATGGTATGGAAAAAGTCCAAAACTTCTGATCCGGTGATAAACAGTTCGCATCCCAATAGGCCTTCTACGTTCTTCAAACCACTGCAATAGCCCTTGTGGAAGTGAAACGGTCCCGTAGAGCCGAAAGTCTAAGGCGGCGATATTCCCGTTGTGTGATTCTTCTGACACGTCCTGTACCTCTCGCCCTTCGTATACGGCCTTCCTGGTTCCATGCCCGACAACAAACTGCCACCATGTGCAAACTCCTTTGTGTCCTAGTAGCTGGTTCTCTAAAGGAAAACCCAGGCTTTCGCAAGCCCACTATTCGCCCTCTATCAAACTCGCTAAGTTGGCAAAAATTTTGGCGTCTTCTAGCTCTAGGCATAATGAACAAAATAAAGAAGCTCCTCAAAATGTACTGCACAACCCCTAAATGAGAAATGTAGCTAGAAAATACCATTATCTTCTATTGGATTTCTTTTGAAAAGATACGATACCACAAAAACCTGTGAATCAATATGGCTGAAAAATTGATCGTTTGTCATCTTAACTTAAACAAACATATTGCTAGAAAATTGCTGTAAAATATTCATTATTACTAGGTGTTCTTTTTTCTATGTCACTTAGTATATTTACAAAAAAAAAAATAAAATTGAAGTAAAAACAAAATTAATCAAACATTTAAAATGATATTTTTATTAAATTTTAAGAATAGTAAATACTACAACTAAACATTTTGTATTATATTTTTATATTTGAAGAAGATTGATTGTTATCTAATAAAAAGGTTCTATGGTAATTTTCATTATCTTCGTAAAACCATTGATATCTGATCTGATACCATCAATATCTTCGTAAAACCACTGTGGCACGTAATTTTTATTATGTGCCACACACTTATTATTGAAGAAAGTCGCTTAAAAATTATCGCAGATTCAACTTTGCAACATTTGACATTATTATCAGTACTAGAAGAATGTCGATGAATCCAAGTGGAGTAAATTAAAATTAAAATTCAAATATATTTAAGTCAAACTCCACAAACTTTAATAAATTACAATAGGAACATGTTTCGGCAGAACACTACTGCCATCATCAGCCCTAATTTAACACGAGATTAATGATACAATTGATGAATTACAGAGAGGTTCTTACCTTAAAGAATATTTAAAATTATGACGTTATTTTTGAATTAAATTTGACGTTTTGAAAAGGTTACATGATTTTTAAAGGATTTCGTAAAAAGTACCTTTTATAAAATGTAAAAATTAAAAATGGATCAAGGAGAATCTGGTAAGTTTGTTTGAGTGGTAAAAAATTAAAATTGTGAATTAATAATGGGATTATTGAAGTTATTCTGTTCGTTTAAACAAGATCTGTTTTCCAGTTTCAAGGCTTTCCTTATTTCCAAAGTCTCAAGAAAATCTAATTTCCGGCCTTTATTGCATTTATGAATCAATTTGGAATTTGATGGGGATAAACTATGTTTCGTTATTAATATATGATTGGCGAAAGAAGAAGGTGTTTATTTAGGAGGATCAAGATCTGTGTTGTTATAGATGTGCCTGAAATGTTCTTTAATACGGCCTGATATTTTGCGACTTGTCTGACCTATGTAGAATGGCTCACAAGAAGAGCAGTTGGTTAATTTTGTCACAAGTGTTGGAAAGCCCACCATTATACATGCAAAGAATTGTCGATATCAGGTTACCGTTGAGGGTATGGATAACCGGAGTGATACGGATTCCAGTTGTGAAGAAATGTACGTAAATAGTGATAATTATATAATTGCATAAAGCAGCAGGAATTCTAAGAAAAAAAATTCTTGAGCACACAGCCTCCACTTCTAAACAAAAATACATGACTCCGCAATCTCTAAATGATGTTGAATGTAGAAAAAATATTCCTGATGATCTATATAACTTCATATCATGGATTTTAAATTTAAATGACTTCCAGTCTTCTACTTCTTCCATATTTGATGTAAATGTTGTTGCAATCTGCTCGAGTATTTTAAACAGTATGGACATTAAACCTGTAAATACCAATTTTGGGTTATCTCTATTAATACTGATATATCAAACAGTACGAAGTAAAAAGATAATCGACATCTTATATCACCTTGGACATGGAGCTTCATATGACGGAGTGCGAAAATTTCTTACATCACTTACTATACAGCAAATTGAAAATAGCACCGATATATTTATCCTACAAGGCCTGAAAATAGTTGATACAGAGGAAAAAAAACTTTGTACATGCAAGTATTGACAATTTTGATCACAATCAAGAAACTATAGATGGTAAATCTACGACTCATTCCATGGCAATGGTTTTATTTCAACAAAAGGCTGACGTGTTTAATGACTATTTCACTCATATATATTTTAACCAATCATATGTGATCATTCAACAATGGAATCAAAATTTAAATTGAAAAAATCAACTTGTCAAAATTTTATCGGGGGTTACGGACCAATGAACAGTCTCTATTACACAACGTACCTCATTTTTCAGCGAAAAAATAACAATTGCTGCAGTCACTGTGGCAGCATATTGCATGTCAAATACCTCAATGACCTCAATTACCTGTCACCTTCCAGCACATTATCAATAATTTGGGCGTTTTCGTGAAATAGTCTGAGGAATATAATTCGAGTTGAGATTTCGCTGGAAAAATTTACCAATTGTGGACTCGAGTTCTACAATTTTGCTCATGACATTGATCAAAAATCACTCAACTGCGTTTCGTGATTTTTATGACAATGTCATTCGCAAAATTGTTAGGCGAACTCGCGTAACAATCGGTAAATTTTTCCGACGAAATCTCAACACTTATTATATTATAACTGACAATACATTCACACGACAGACAAAAAGATCGCATAAGGAGTTTAATTGCGATTTAAAGCAAAAACTGATTGCTTACAAAAAACCTACGCAGAGACCAGAACCTACAAAATAGCAAAAACAAAAAGCACTTGTACCGTGCTTTGCGTGGAATAACTCTTGTATTAGATGTTTTAAGTCGTTTTTTTTTTTTTTTAGATCAATGACCAGGTGGTTAGAAGATGAAGAGAGAAACCAATTTGATATTGCAAAATTAAATAAACTTGGAAGTTTACTGAATAAAGGCAATGCATTTGAACATTGTGCGGGTTTAAAACTTTTGTAGAAGTTATTATACGAATTCAATGAGCTATCACACGTATCTTAACTCGCAGTAGCAAGAATTAACACCTTTCTCAATTTGTGAACCAGTCTAATGGTGCTATTCTCTAACGAAAACTGTAAAGTTATAGGTCTATATCTCTGTAAGCTATAGACTATAAAATAAAATCGTATTCTGTAAGGAAAATATTACTCTATAAGCTATAGTCCGTACTTTATAGTTTCTATAAACTTATGGCGAGATATTTCTCAACTGTAAAATCCTTACAGATTCTATAACCAGTGTCCAGATTACAATAAATTTTGTAAAGTAAAAACAAAATGTATAATTCTTTTTTAATTTCTCCAATTTTTTTTCAATAGAAAATATTCAATTTGTGCCGATTTGACTATATTTTTTTAATAATCGTAATGGTCCAGGTAAGCTTTTTAAAGAAGGAAAGAGTATAAAAGTTTCCCGGAAAATTAGATTTTCCGGAATTGAACCTGACCTGGACTATTACGAGTATTCTAAAAAAAAAAATTGGCAAATCAGTACAGCCATTCCCAAGTGATGCTCTTACCAACGTTCAGCATTTCATTATAATTATAGGCTAATAGTACAAGCAAATTAGACTTTTGACATTGACTGAAAGTAGCAGCACTTCACTATCTTTAGTGAAGAAAATATTACTGTTCTGTAAGTTCGTATTTAGTTAAATTTCTTGAAAATTAAATTATAATGATTCTGTTAGGGATGATGAGCATGTCGAAAAAACAGGCGAAAAATCTTCAAGCACAACTTTGAGAGCATCCGAGGCTGAGATACAACTGAAGCTTCAGGAAAAAATGGCATTGCCTCACAAAGCCAGGTATGTTAAGAGCACAGTATGGTAAGAAAGGTGATTGTGACTGAAAAAGCTAAAGACTAAGGGTTAAAAATCGTCACTTGAAGCCAAACGATAAAAAAATCTTTTATATTTCACTGAATCATTATTTGTTTTTTATACATTGACAACGAGATATATTAAGTAAGCTATAATGCCCTAGGGCGTATAAATCATAATGCCCGCTTATTGTGCCCTCAACAAATTTAACCATGTTATTATTATTATTTATTTAAAGTTAAAAGTGCAATTTGCAAATGAGGATCCAATAATAATTAAACAATTAATCAATTTATACTACATATTATGTTGAAATGAAGAAACATTCAGGTTGGAGGCATCAGTTTTATTCCAGTTTCACGGTAGCTTCCAACTTCATAAATACAAGCCACCGCAAACTAGGGAATTTAGCAAGATCTAATTCAAAATTTATATATTTTTGAAATGTTCACAAATTCAAATACAGTGAGATATAAAACGATGTATGCACCACGGGCATAACTCGATGTTTACAAATCTCAGGCCGGAGGCCCTCGAATTTGTAACTGTTGCCCTCGAATATAAACATCCTCATTATGCCCTTGGTACATAATTATCTATAACGCGTTAATTGATATTGCTTTTCCTAATTTACAGAAAAAGAGAAACTTTCGGTAGCGTGAGCTGTTCCGATTTTGCAACACCTAGAAAACCTAAGAGGCATTTTCGTCTAATCAAACAAAGGTTACAAAAGCAGCATGTAAAAATTAGACGGTTACAACAAAACGTTAGACGTCTACGGAGGCGTGTAAGTAATTTAAGCTCGCTCTGCACAATTTTAAAGAAGAATTGCCTTATAACGGAAAATGCAGAATCAACTATTATGGTATTTTTCAATTTAGGTAGTACTGCACGTAAATTTTAATATTGTGTTTTTAGGCGTCCCTACCTTCAACTGCGAGTGAAGTTTTCAAACGAATTCTTGAAAGGGTCCTCAAGACAAAAATATACACCAACATTACGTTCGTTTGCCCTTTTATTCCCCTAAAGCTTACAACTTTGTAAGACACACATTTAATAAGGCCCTCCCACATTTGAACACCATTTCGAAATGGTTCCAATCAATTGACGGCTCGCCAGGTTGGACAAAAGAAGCCTTGAATGCTTTGAAACTTAAAGCAGAAGAGCACAAAGCTTCCAGTAAGACATTGGTTTGCAACCTAGTGTTGGATGAAATGTCAATAAGAAAACAATTGGAGTGGACAGGAAGCAAATTTCTTGGATATATTGATGTAGGTAGTGGAATAGATGCAGATACCTTGCCTGAGGCTACTCAAGTGTTAGTTTTCATGTTGGTAGCTATCAATGGCTATTGGAAAATACCAATTGGCTACTTTTTGTTACATGGATTGTCTGCCAGAGAAAAAGCATCCTTAGTTGAAAGTGGTTTACAATTTATTCATGAGAGTGGCGTCAAAATAACATCTTTAACATTCGACGGTTCGCCAACCCATTTTACAATGGCAGAACACTTAGGAGCGAATTTTTCTAATGTAAACGCTTTGAAAACAAGTTTCAAACATCCAGTGTCACAACATGATACTTCATCTTTCCAGATCCATGTCATATGATTAAACTTGTACGTAATTGTTTGGGTTCATATAAGCTTTTGTCTGATGGTGAGGGACGCAGTGTGGAATGGAGATATATTGACAAGTTGGTGGATCTTCAATATGTAGAAGGCTTAACTGCAGCAAACAAGTTAACCATACGACATTTGAATTACACTCAGGAAAAGATGAAGGTTAAAATTGCAACTCAAACATTGAGCAAGAGTGTATCGAATGCTCTTGTTTTTCTATCCACGGACAAGAAACATCCGCAGTTTAGAGACGCCGCTGCAACTTCCAAATTTCTGTTAATGTTCAACGACTTATTTGATATTTTCAATTCACGTAACAGATTGGCAAAATCTAAAATATAGAAAACCTGGAATTCTTAAAATCATCGCCTTGGGACTTGACAGACTATACTTTAACTATACGGTTTTATTGTACGATCTCTCAAAAAAACAGTAACTTGCGTTAAATGTTGCCAGTTACTTGAGGGTAACGCAGGGCTATCGCGATTGCAGGCTTTAAAAGAATATAAAAACCTCACCAAAGTCTGCCAAGCTGGTGAAAAATATTTCAGGTATTTTAACAAAACAACTGGCATTTTTAATAAAAAAATCAAAAACTTGACTGAGATTCTAATTAACGGTACAATGTTAACATTTACCAATCAAATACACGACTTCTTTGGGGATCATGTTTTGGAACTGATTTTGTTTAAATTTCTCACTCTTCGGATTCACCATGAAACTCGGAAGACATGGTAGCAACAGAGGATCCGAAGTAAGCTAACAAAGCTAATAACTTTTAAAAATCAATAAATGATGTTTTTGTTACTTATCCAAAATTAAGTTTGATCCTAAGAAGTTCTCGTCTATGTCGCAACAGTCTAAAAAAACTTCTGGCATTCTTACTCAGATGTCTTATGGTGATAAGATTGTTGATATTGTCAACATGTTTGCTGACTATTTTGGTAGCAATTATGATAGTGTTTCATGTTTTAATGAATTTGAAGATCCTCAGTCAAATACTCTTTTCTACTTACTAAACTCATGGACAGAATTAACGCACCACTGCATATATTTTGCGTTATTCCAAAATAATGATAATTTTTGGTTCTCTAGCTATTTTACAATTAGGCTGTGAACCTACTTTGACAGTTCATGTACATGCAGTCAACAACGGTTTTGTTTTAAAAGTACAATTGCAAATAAAAGCATTTTTGGCAAAAATTGATATCAAATTTGATCAAATTTTTTTTCTTTTTAAGACTAGTTGTCTTTAGCCAGTAAGTTGTTTTGTTATTGATAGTGTCAGTGCGAGTGTAATACATTTTAGTAATGAATCGCAGAACAAATTTGTCAGCGGAGGAAGTAGCATCAACTTTGCTAAATGAGGGATATTCGATGCGTCATGTTGCAAATGTGATGGGAAGAAACCATTCCAGCATAAGTCGCAGAGTTAAACGATTTAACGACACAGGTTCTCACTTACGAAGGCCAGGACAAGGGCACAAACGGTGTACTAATCCAATAGATAATGGTTTTCTTACACAATCCGCTCTAAGAAACAGGAAAACGACTAGTACCATCCTAAAAAATTAACTGTTAGCTGTTCGAAGTCTTCTTGTATTTTCCCGAAGGATTAGAAGGCCCTTAAATGAAGCTGGATTGGACAGCAGAAAACCGTCCAAGATACCCTTGCTCACCAGCGAGCACAAAATACAAACATTGCGTTTTGCGAGAAATCATCAAGCTTGGACTCTTGATGATTGGAAGATGGTTTTATTTTCAGATGAAACGAGAATTAGCCTTAAATCTCCTGATGGACGTGAGCGTGTCTGGAGAAGACCAGGAGAGAGATTTGCTAGTTGCAACATCTCTCCAAGAATCCTGTTTGGTGGTGGCTTTGCAATGTTTTAGGGAGACATCTGTTTCGATGGCCGCACAGAGTTGGTACGTGTTAGGCCAATCGATGTGGATCATTATCTTGAACACATCGCTGTTGCCCACGTGACGCCATTTGCTCCTTTTGTGGAGCCAAATTTCTTATTTATGCAGGATAATGCTCATCCTCAACTGGCTAGGCAAGTTACCCATGTAGCAACATATGTTGGCAGTTTCTTGGTGAAATATTGTTGTAATATTTGTTTGTTGGGTCAATATTAGCAAACCAACGTCAATATTTCCCTAATATTTTTTTTCGATTTATAATAAAGATTGAATTGATTATATTTGCCTAATATTGAATAAATATTGGTAAACATTCACTATTATCTTAAGTTATTTATACACTATTGAAAACACAATATTAATAAAAATTACAGATACTTCTCGGTGCAATACTATTGCAATATTCTCAAACTTTTAATTTTTTTTTTTTGCATTTAAGAAGGATACTGGTACAATATTTTTCCAATAATAAAGTCCGATCATTTAAAATAAAATAAAAATAATCTCGTACCTACGGTATTCTTCCTGGGGGTTGAGCTACCTACCAGGCGCGTCTCCAGGAGAATGGCTAGAGTCCTCACCGACTTTAGTTAGTGGGGGGTTAGTAGGGAGGACCAAGGTCTAAAACCCTTGCTGCGCCGAACGAAAGTCTCTCGCCGCGGACCAGCTCGCGACACATACCGTAAACCGCCTGACCTGTGCAACGACCCTCCACACATGGTGGGGGTAGTGCAGGCAGGGGACACGGGGGCACTATAAAAATCTCCCCAATCTTAAGGTATTGCGCGCGCCGAAAAGATGCATGGCCGGGGGGCAGCTCCGCCACTAGCGGCAAACCTCAGGGCACCAGGCGAACCCTGTTGTATGTAGCCTTCTATGCGTACAGAGGGCACTGCGCATAGTGACCACCCTTTCCCTCCTACTCGTGGGACCATTTATGGATACCAATATTGAAAATCAAAACACACCCCTGGGAGGAGGTTCCGAAAGGACGGATCCACCCAGGAGATTGTCCGGAGCTGCCAAAAGACGGCTCCAGAAACAAAAACAGAAGGGTTGGCAACCTGCTGGTGGACAGGGGGCCGCAAGGACCCCAGGCTCTACAGCGGGCACAAACTCGACTGCGGAACCGGGAACCAGTACCGGAAGCAGGGGGAATTCTCCGGCAATCGGGGGCAAAAAACGTCGACGACTGCCAGAGGGTACTCCCAGCGACAAAACACGTCCGCCAAAAAGGAGGGGTGGGCCTACCAGGCCCACTGTATCATTTGCGGCGGCCGTGTCGGATATCCAGATGGCAATTTTGCCGCATGGATATCCAGCAAACGTCCTCAGCGAGGATCAGGCGGATCTGATCAAGACCGCTCTGATCCAGGCTCTCGGCGAAATACAAGAAAGGGAGCCTGCACCCAGGTTCTCCGCCGTAAATTTCCGGGGGGGGCTACCTGCTCGCCTCCTGCGCCGACCAGCCCACCAGGGAATGGCTGGTGCGGGTGGTCACAGGAAGCGTACTCTGGGAAGGGGCGGAACTTAGTGAACCATGGGTATATAGGGACCAGATCAGAGGACTCAGGATGGGGAACGAATGGTAGCTCTTAGCACCAGGAGGAAGTCATCCAAGAGCTTGCATACTTGCAAAGACAAAAACGAATACACTGCCAATGTGGGGGCTTAGTGGTCAGGACCTCATGGCAGGAAGCGAGAGAGAAATAATGATCGGATCCGCATACCTACCTAGGATCAAGCGGGACAACCCCCAACACCAGAGGTTAGACGACTGGTAGAATACTGCGAAGAAACCAACACGCAGCTAGTGCTCTGCTGTGATTCCAACGCCCATCATATAGTGTGGGGAAGTTCAGGGACCAACAGAAAAGGTGAGTCACTTTTAGAATTTATTATTAGTAATAAGCTAGAAGTAGTAAACCGCGGTAACGAACCTACCTTTATCACCGCGACAAGGCAGGAGGTTATCGATATAACGATAGGTACGCCGTTCGTGTGCCGAGTTATTCGTGAGTGGCATGTTTCATCTGAACCTACGCTCTCGGATCACAGGTACGTAAGATTCGATATTGAATCCCCGCCGGAGACGGTCGAAAGGTAGGCAACTCTACAGAGAGGAACTAGTCCAGGGGTTGGAAGAATGTCCCTCGAGACCTCAAACTCCGGCGGGAGTTGAAATAATGAACGAATGCATTACAGCAGCCATAAGGAGAGCTTATGAAAACAACTGCCCACTCAGAGAGAGAAAGGTCAAACGGGAGATCGTGGTGGAACCGTGAACTTTCCGAGATGAGAAGGGAGGTACGGAGATTAATTATCAGGGCCAAAAGGACTGGGAGACGGGAAGAATACAAGACTTCCCGTCTAGAATATGGTTACGCAGTGAGGGAGGCGAAAAACACCTCATGGAGGAGGCACTGTGAGGAGATCGAAAGAACTCCGGACTGTGCCAGACTCCAGAAAGCCTTGCTGAGGGACAATCGGGGTAAGATTGGAACTCTGCAAAGACCTCATACACTGAATCGAGTGAGGAGTCTCTGGAACTCCTAGAGACACACTTCCCAGGGAGTGTATCCTCGGCAAATGCAACAAACACTCCAAACCTAGACATACCAATTCATCGGGCGTCCAGGGAGGAGTGGAAACTAGCCGATAGGCTGGTTAACAAAACAAGACTTGGATGGGCAGTGAAATCTTTCAAACCATCAATCTGGAAAATCATGCGAGATGAGCATCCACGAGCTTACTCGTAGGATAGAAGGAACCCTGGAAAATCGAGAGATTGCGATGGGGGCCTTTCTGGACATAGAGGGTGCTTTCGATAACACCTCATTCAACTCTATTGCGAAAGCAACTAAGAGGCGGGGTATAGCCCCTGTGGTAGTGGAATGGATCGACTCGGCCTTAAAAAGCAGAGAGATTTCATGCATCATGTGACTAGGGGGGGTGGTGGCGGCCAGAGGGTGCTCACAGGGAGGCGTTTTATCGCCTTTATTGTGGTCACTCGTGGTCGACGACCTCCTGGGGAACCTGGAGCAGACAGGAGTTCACGCACAAGGATATGCGGACGATATCACCATACTCGTAAGCGGCAAGTTCGGAGGGGCTGTATTAGAAATGATGCAGCGGGCTCTGACAGTCGTCGAGATATGGTGCACTGAGAAACAGCTGTCGGTTAACCCCGATAAGACTGAAGTCATGGTCTTCACAAGAAGGAGGAATCTCATCGATTTGAAGAGGCTCCGACTGTGGGGAAAAGAATTGCGGATAGGGAAAGAAGTCAAGTACTTGGGACTAATGCTAGATACCAAACTTGGTTTCAAACCCCATCTAGAATACATCACCACTAAGGCTACTCGGGCCCTATGGGCCTGTAGAGGCAGAAATGGTTCACTGGCTCTACACCAAGGTCATAATTCCCACGGGAACAAAGTCTTCGATAATTTGGTGGCATAAGGCGCCTGGAAAGCACGCTACAAGGCTTTTAGGGAAGCTGCAAAGACTTGCCTGCCTTGGAATAACGGGAGCAATGAATACAACGCCTACCGCAGCCATGGAAGTGCTCCTGAACCTGCCTCCGCTACACCTTTTGAAGGCAGCATACAGGCTTGTAAGTGCCGGATATGGCAGGACCCACGTTAGAACGATTGCGTGCTGAGCATGCAATCGGACCGACTCAGGACCGAATATGACTTTTGTAAACCCTTCGAGGTAGTCATACCGAGAAGGGAGGAGAGGGTCGATACCCGGAAACTGAGGAGTAACAACGGAACCATCTAGTATACGGATGGGTCCAAAACAACAAAGAGCACTGGGGCAGGGGTAGCAGAAGAGAAGCAGAAGAAGAAGAGCACCGGGAGATGACATGAGCATCAACCTGGGCTCCTTGGCAACCGTGTTCCAAGCAGAAATCACTGCGATTGACATCTGTGCCGGGGAAATAATGAGGAGGGGCTGTGCAAACAGGAGGATCCACATTATGACTGACAGTCAGGCAGCGCTTAAAGCTCTGGAGAGTGTCGAAGTACGCTCCAGAGTTGTGAAAGAA
Organism: Diaperis boleti; assembly: GCA_963583935.1. NCBI lineage: Eukaryota > Metazoa > Arthropoda > Insecta > Coleoptera > Tenebrionidae > Diaperis > Diaperis boleti. The sequence continues at coordinate 16,977,175 of OY757242.1, forward strand.
TGTCTCGAATCGCTTGTGAAACTGGCAAAACACAACAGAGTGACTCTGTGGTGGGTGCCGGGACACAAGGGATTTGAAGGAAATGAAAAAGCTGACCTCCTAGCCAAAGAGGGAGCGAAAACACCTTTGATAGGCACAGAGCCCACTTGTGGGATCGCACATGAGACTGCAAAAAGGGTGATTCGGGGCTATATCAACAGAGAACACCACATTCATTGGAATAACATTCCTGGACAGAGGCAATCGCGGATGTTTATGGAAGGCCCGTCGAAAAAGCGGTCAGAAGAAATCCTGAGATTGAGCAGGAGACAACTGAGAAAGGTAGTTGGACTCTTCACGGGACACTGCTGTCTCATGAAACACCTCACCACAATCGGGGTGAAGCAAGATCCTGATTGTAGGATGTGCAGGGAGGAGGAAGAAACTCCACTACACATACTATGCGAGTGTCCAGCGCTTGAGGCGGGGAGGCTTAGACACTTCGGGTGAACCGAATGACATAAAACATATGCCCATAGAATCTGTGCTGAAGTTCATCAACAGCACAGGCCTTATGGAGTAAGCTTGCTAAGTGGGGCACAATAAGCTGAAGCTTCAGTGCAGCGGGGTCTGAACCGCGCCCCTTAAGAATAATAATAATACGGTATTCTTCGTAATATGCCATAAAGTAAAAACATTTTTCAGAAAACTTTGTCGTACATTGAAACAAAACTGGAGTCACATAGCAACTGTTCACAACGACAGCAACTTCAAATTACCAATTAGCATCCATGAAGATGTGGCCGAAATTTTGGAAATGTTGGATCTAAAATAAAAAAAAAAAAAATGTTAATTTTAATTAAAAAAATAATAAAAATAATAGGACTCCTTTACTTATTTTCAGCAACGAATTTTGTCTATAGTTGGTGGCGAAACTATTCGTCAAAATGTAAACAATATCTTAAAGAACTGCTTTCGAAAGAGATTGCTCTAAAATATTCACTAAAAAAAAAACAAAAACAAAAAAAATCCTTTGAAAAATTGGAACTATATAGTATCGATTTGGGTAAGTGAAATTATTAAATAATTTGATAAATTAATGTTAATGAAGAGTGTTTGGTCTGTTGCGGATGCATTTCGACTTATACATAAAAATTCGAGTGACTAGGAAATAGGAAAGTTAGTCGGATTTGCCTTGGCTATAGGGCTGGCGATAGAGATGGTGGAAGAAAAAAAGGTAGCTGAATATTGAGAGGACGGCGCGACGGCACCGGAAGTGAATGATGTCATGATGATGTCACCACGTATAGTAACGTGATTAATCTGGAACAGTCCACATGAGAACGTCTGGGAATAATTGTTCACTTAGGATACTCTCATGAGCCTAGAAGATTCTGTCGCGGTGATCTCATACTATACCACGCTAGTACAAGAGAATGATTTCATTCTTCGGGAATAATCGATTGCGCCCGGAATAGAAGGAATCGAGAACGCCAGGAGGGGTATAAGAAGGGATCAAACGACGGAGCAAGACAGCCGATTGGTAGCATCGTGAACAAGTGGTCAGCGCGTGTTATTGTGAAAGTTTGCACATAGTGAAAAGTTAGTCTGTCTTTTTAATAAAAGTTAGTAGCTACGGTGAAGTTGTATTATATTACGTTTAAAGTCTTTAAAACAAAAAACATGGAATCGTTACTGTCATTCTGGACTTGAGACTCACAGGAGATACTACTGTGAACTTAGAAATCTAAGTTTAATCCTCATTCTAAAACCGATGCGAAAAAACTTTGGTCAGATTTAAAATCCTGGAATATTATTGACTCCAAATCAAATGATGCACTACCAAATGAGCTTTGCCATGCTAACTTAGTAAATAACTATTTTATGGATTCCATTCCCAGAGTTTCATCTATCCCAAATTTTAAGCAATTTCTCCAAATTGCCAATTTTTCACGTGATAATAAGTTTCGTTACACACCTGTAGATGTTGACACTGTTAAAGAGTTCATTCTTAAATTAAAACCCTCTATTGAAGGCATCGAAAGAATTTCTGGACGAATACTACAGCAAGCTCTACATTTTGTCTGTGCTCCCCTCACTCTTTTAATCAATATCTGTTTCGAATATGGCTATGTACCATCTCTTTGGAAAATTTCATCCGTTACACCAATTCCAAAAAAAAAAGTTTCTGGCCTAAGTGACTTGAGACCTATTAGTATTCAATCTGTTTGTCTAGTAATTACTGAGTCGGTAATTTATAAACAATTGAATCAATATGTGTGTGCCTATAATATATTGCCCTCCATACAGTCCGGCTTCCGCAAAGGTTATAGCACAACATCTGCCCTAGTCTCTATAACAAATGACATCCTTCGGAACATGGATCTAGGTAACATTACATCTTTAACCCTTTTGGACCTATCTAAGGCTTTTGACTCAATTGACATTCACTGTTTGTTAGAAAAACTTAGTTACTACGGTATATATGACTCTACTTACAAATGGTTTCAAAATTACTTACTTAATGGTAAACAAGTCTGCCGTATTAACTCCACTACATCTAGGCTAGTGTCTAATCTGCGTGACGTCAAGAGTGGTGTCCCGCAGGGTTCTATTCTCGGACCCCTCTTATTCTCAATATTTATAGCCGATATCCAGTTTGTTCTAAGAAATTGCAAGTTGCAATTGTTCGCTGATGATATTCAACTCTACTACAGTTTTAGGCCGCATGATAACCTGCGAGCTCATCAGCAAGTAATTAATGATGAACCAAAAACATCGTGCTTGGCACAGCAAAAAAAAATACAAAACATGTGTATAAGGTTCGTTACGTTCATACCTCGATTTGACCACGTAACCCCTTATTTAAGGTCTCTAAACCAACTAAAATTAAATGAACGTCGTTTTGTCCACTATGTTGGATTTGTGAAAAGAATAATCAATAATTAGTTTCTTGACTATTTGTTTACTGAGCTAATTAAGCGCTCTGATCCACATCTAAAAATGTTGACACACGTAGATCATCAATTTACGATCCCTCTGCATAAAACAGCTGCATTCCAATCACCATTTCGCAAATCTGTAGGTTGTTAACAGAAGTATTAATGCCCGAATGGATAAAATTTCCTCAAACTATTGAAGACCAAGCGAGGGTCAAAGAAGGGTAAGTTATTACATGTTTGAAAAAGTGATTAAATATAAAATGACTTTTGTTACGTAGATGTATTATACATACATGAATTTGTATATTCTTGCAGATTTTATCGTACACATGGATTTCGAAGAGTACTTGGAGTAATTGACGGATCCCATGCTAACATTATCACTCCTCCAATAACTGACGAGGATCATCCTCCACATGTATATATTAATAGAAAAGGTGCACACAGTATTAACGTAATACTGGTAAATATTTCATACTCAAAGTATATTTTTCTGTTAAACTTATTTCAATATCACCACATAGATTTGTGACGTCAACAGCAAGATATTGGCCTGTGATGCACGGTACCCGGGATCTGTTCACGACTCCGTAGTGTACCGTATACATGAGGTCAGAAATTACCTGATTAGAAATTATGAAAATGAAGATCACACCAGTCGCTTAATTGGTAACTTTCACGTCATAATCAGGGGCTGCGTTATACTTGATTTATTTTTTAGGAGACAGTGGCTACCCATGGCTATTTAAACCATTTACTGTGGTCCAAGAAGGGACACCCCAAGAACGTTTTAATATTTTATTAAGAAGCACAAGAAGTGTGATTGGGAGGACCAATGGAATTTTAAAAGGGCGTTTCCGATGCGTGTTAAAGCACAGAGTTCTCCACTACCATCCAGTTAAAGCAGCATATATAATATATAATATATGCTGCTTGTATACTGCATAATATGGCAATAGAAGCTAATATTCCTTTTGATGAGGGAATCAATACAACAGTGGAGATTATAATGATGTATACAATAATAACGCTGGTAAATTTTAAATGTTTAAATAGACTTAAGGAAAACAATTTTTAATTTCTAGATGATATTTATTTGAACTTGGGACGAAATGCAAGAGAGGACAACATAATAAGGAACAACTTATAATAACTTAACTATTAAATTTTAATCATCAAAAACAAACGACGGGTTTTCAAATTTGTATTTTGCAATTTCAAATTAGATTTTCTTTTCCTCAAGACAGATTTTTCTTTCTTCAATATCTAATTTTCGATTGCTACTTTAATTTTCAGCAGCTTTATAGCAACTCAAAAACCCTTCACCGATGGATGCTACTGGTCGACTAGAATTTATTTTTTTAATTGGAACAAATCTTTTTGCGGTGGTTGATTTTGTATTTTCAACCGAGAGTTGGAGGAGGTTTCTTGTTCTGGCTGGAGTTCTGAAAGAGTTTAGATTAATAGTGTCTTTCGGCTCTGCATTAATATTTTCCGGCATGTTGAGCGCTAAAGTAGCTGCCTCCTGTTGAAAACCCCCTGACGTTGCATTTCCTCCACCAGTTTTTTTCTTTCTTCGCACATCTTGCGATATTTGGCCCTTGTAGAACGTTTCCAGTCAGTGAAACAATAAAAAAAATTTCTTCAAGCGTATCAAAATGTTTATATTTTCGTATTTAACGCACTACTTACAATGACATCATTGTGTTACTAGTACAATAATGAACTTCATTATTTTACTAGTAAAATAATATGACAGAAATAATCGCTGCCAACAAAGAAAATTGTACTACAAACTGCATTCTGATTCAGTTATGAACATCCATGGTAGCTACGCCCCCCTGACTCAAGGCCTCCCCTTGGGGCCTACGCCCACTGCCTCAAGACAGTGTAAAATAAAAGGATTTACATTAAACTATAAAACGTCCGAAAAGATTAATTCCGGTAGTATACATAACATTTTAGAATACAAAGACAAAAAAATCAATACAGAATATACTTGAATTACCAGAGATACCAAAACTAAAGAACTTTTAAATAAAATAGAAACTAAGGAATTTGGTTTTGTTTATGACAAGAGAGTTATTCTAGAAAACTTTGATACAATACCGTTTGGATATTATTAATCCTTTTCGTTGTTTATTAATAATGAATCAATTGAAGAAACTTATAAACATGGAGATGTTTTTACTCGTGTAATAGGATAATAAATAATCAATTTTTTATTGTATAACTGGATGTCCTAACAACATAGAATTATCTCCAGACTAAGTAAAAATCTATCTACATATATATTCTTGAAATTTGTTTAAAATTGTTATTTTTACTTGAAATAGGTATTACATTTTTTAATTGGCTTTAAAAACTTTGTTATTTTATTTGAAATTCATAATATAGATACATTTGTTTCTATTTCATTTTATTTTGTTCTTTCAAACATTTAAAACAAATTAAGAAATTCATCATCATTTCATCGTCTTTAAGTCAATACTTGTTATCTATTACAAAAAATATTATAATTTTGTTATACATTTGGCTCTGTTTCAGAACGGTATTCACAACTCTTTGTATTTTAAATTAGTAATAAACGAAAAGTCAGTTATTCAAGACTCAAGTCCATAACAGCTGAATTTGAGGTAAGTAATACCACTAGATAAAATATTACCCTAAACCAATTGGATTTATTATTTATTAGCCACCTTTTAAATCAACTATTTGTATTTGTATTTGTTTATTATTTACGATAGCACAATGGAGCAAAAACGTTTTGGAGTAAAAAATTCACGTATAGAAGAACTGAGATTATTTCAGTTGACACTTCAACAGCATTGCCTTTTAGTAGACATGCGGAAGAGTAATGATTTACAGAGAAACAAGCATCAATTCCAAGAGCAAATTGGCCCAATTAGCACCGTTTCTGCATACAGATGGAACTTTAAGAGTAGGAGGTCGGTTACAGAATACGTATTATTCATTTAACAAAATTAATCCCATAGTTTTACCCTCAAACCACGATTTTACTAAACTGCTTTTTGAACGACAACACACAGAGTTACTTCATTGTCGTGCTCAGCTCTTGCTGTCTTCCGTAAGAGAACAATATTGGCCAATCGGTGGCAGGAACTTGGCACGAAAAATTGTTCGCAGTTGCCTTACATGTGCCAAATTAAACTCCAAGTCATTTACACCCATGATGGGAAACTTGCCCGAATCGCGTGTGGTCCCTGCGCCCCCTTTCTACAAAACTGGTTTGGACCATGCAGGCCCTTTACTAATCGCAACTCGAAGGGGCAGAGAGAGGTTGTAAGACGATGAAGTGTTATGTCTGTATTTACGTGTGCCTTTGCACCAAAGGTGTTCATTTGGAAGCAGTATCCGATCTTTCGATCGAAGCCTTCCTGATGAGCATGCGGCGGTTCGTTGCCCGGAGAGGTAAACCGATTGAGGTCCATTCGGACAACGGTACAAATTTTGTGGGTGTCAATAACGAACTAAAGGAATTGGGGGAAATGTTAGTCAATAACGCTGATTCTTTGGCTCAAAAGATGGCGTCTGAAGGGGTGGACTGGCATTTTATTCCCCCGAGGTCTCCTCATTTTGGAGGACTTTGGGAGGCGGGAGTGCGATCGGTCAAGTATCATTTGAACGCCCACTTGACATACGAGGAATTACAAACGTTGTTATGCCAAATCGAATCTGTTTTAAATTCTCGCCCACTTTATCCGATGTCGCCCGAACCCCATGACCTAAGTCCCCTCACGCCGGGACATTTCCTCATCGGACGTCCTCTCGCAGCATTGCCGGATCCTGACTTGCTGGGAGTAAGAGAAAATGATCTTAGCCATTACCAGCGAATTCAGCAGCTCCACCAGCATTTCTGGACACGTTGGAGAAAAGAATATTTGTCCGAGTTCCAGCTACGGTACAAGTGGAAGCACCCTAACTTCGACGTTAAGGTCGGTTCGCTGGTTGTCCTAAAAGACGACAACATGGCACCTTTGAAGTGGAAGATGGGCAGAATCTGCGAAGTGCATCCAGGAAACGATGGCCAGGTCCGAGTTGTGTCCGTAAAAATCGCCACCGGAGTGGTCCGGAGAGCCGTGGCCAAGCTGTGTCCCCTTCCAGGTCCGGACTCAAAGGGTGTTGTGTTTTAGCCGAGTTTGTTATGTTGTGTTCTTTCTTCCTGAGTTGTTCGTTTATATTTACATTAATTTGCTTGACTTATATTCTATTCACAATAGATATCATTTGTTTGAAAGTTACCCTTTCAAGGCGGGAGACATGTTATGAATGATGAATAGTTATTAGAATTTTTAAATTTGTATTTGCTATACTGCGCGTGCGCGACATCTCGCACACAGCCCGAAGAGAGTCGAACGGAGAGTACTGTAAACCATCGACGATGTAAACATGTCTGCCGCAGCAGCAGTCTTTTTATTTAATTAAATCCTTTAAAAGCATGTTGGTTTTATTCAAAACCAACAACAACTAAAAGTGCAGTGCCCAAACAGCCTGTATATAGATTATTAATAATATTATATCTATAAATAGGCATAGTCTTTTGGTAATTTGATTTTTAGGTAATTATTTTAATAAATTGTGTTTTTTTTAAAACCTTATAAAGTGGACAGACTTCATAAAAAAGTGTTGTGTTCTGAGGGTCTTACTAGTACGAATTTTAACTTTTAACAAAGGTACCTTGAAAAAACAGGTAGATTTGATAAAAAAATTGTGTGTGCCTACTAGTACAAACTTCAACACAGGCTAAAGTCTTCGAAAAATGTTAATTTTAAAATATACCTTGAAAACAAGGCAAAATGCTTAAATAAACAAAGTGTTATTAAGGGGCCTTACTAGAACAAAATTCAAATCACGTGTTTTATTTTATTTTAAAATCTATCAATTTTCTTTTAAAAGCGTTATCTGCATACATGAGTTTGTATAGCATACCTTCTACCTGATAAAATTAAAGAAAAGTAAAGAGGAAGAGGATAAACAAGAAACGGTATCCCCTTTCGCGATGTCCGCAGAACAATTCGCCACTCTATTGTCCGCTGCCCAAAAGGCCATGTTAGAAAAGGTATCAGAAACACGATCTAATACCAATGGAGGCAACCACAATCTAACGCCAGGTTCATTCACTAAATGCGCTGCTCGGTTCGACGTGAATGCATTTATCGAGGCGATAACGACTTACAAAGAAATCACGAACGTTTCGGACCAAAACGCCTTAAAAGGATTATCATTAGTCCTAACCGATAACGCTGCTAGGTGGTTCCAAGGAGTCAAACACACGCTAAAAGACTGGAACGATGCCGTGAAATCTCTCAGTCACACATTCGGACCCAAGAAAGCTCCGCATCGCATCTACCGCGAACTTTTCGCGAACGAACAGGATGACAACACCAGCACAGATATTTTCGTCACTAGGTCGCGAGCACTCCTCGCTCAACTCCCCAAAGGCACTCTTACTGAGGCAGTACAACTAGACATGGTTTACGGTTTGCTGTCTTCCCGCATTCGCGCTCAACTACCGAGAAATAAGATATCCGATTTCAAAGAGTTACTCGACGAGGCGAAGAGAATTTCCAAGATGAAAAAACTAGGAAGCCAGAACTCACAAGCCAAGAACCGGCCATAATGCAAATTTTGCTCAAATTTTGGACATACGATGGAAGAATGTCGAAAATTCGCAGGTTCGAAAGATAAACAGAAAGAAATTCGTTAGCCACCAACTCACCCCAAATTGGATAACATTTAAAAGTGCTATGGATGCGGAACACCAGGTGTTTTCAGGAAAGATTGTGCGAAATGCAATCCAGAAGACAAAGGAAAAGACGTTAAAGGAGAATTCTGTTCGATTGAGACTATACCGATCCAAAAACCCAGACGAAGACCGATCGTAAACGTCGAAATCGCCGGTGCGAAAGGTACCGCATGTATCGACACAGCGGCAAGACAAAGTGTCACCGGAGCATCGTTTTTTCGTCTCCTCAAAGACAGGACAACCGAGATGGAATCGACAACTATGAGAATCACCTCAGCTGATGGATCCTCAAAAACCCAACAAGTGACGCTCTTTAACGTTGATGTCACTTTAAACCGAAAAGGCGTACCGACGACTTTCATCGCGTTTCCTGAAGCAACGTCAAACATCACATTATTAGGGGTAGATTTTATAGAAGATGCAGGTTTAGTAATAAACATTCCACAGCGCTTGTGGAAATTCGCCGAAAATGATGAAACCTACGATTTGATGCTCGAAGATTTTGAGACAGACGTTTCACATCTCAACTCAATAATTGTAACACTACGCGATGATGAAGGAACAAAACTAGCACCGGAACAGCGCAAAACACTTTCCAGAGTACCACAAGACAACGTATATATTTTCAGTCCAGGGGGAGAGCCCACACCCTACGGGAAGCATCGCATTGATACCGGCGACCATCCACCCGTATAAAATGAAGTCACAAAAGAAGGAGATTCTGGGAAAAGAATTGGACAAGCTGCTGGAAGACAAGATGATCGGAATGTGAGTCACCCTACGCCGCACCAATCGTATTGGTGCCGAAGAAAGATGGAAGCGTTAGGCTATGCGTCGATTACCGTCGATTAAACATGATCACTGTGGGAGACTCCTATCCAATGCCGCGGATCGAGGAAATTTTGGACATGACCACGCTCGACCTACGTTCGGTATATTGGCAAATTTCGGTCCGACCTAGCGATTGAGATAAGACGGCGTTTGTTACCCCATTTGGCATGTACCGATTTCTCCGCATGCCTTTTGGCTTCAAGAACTCGGGGGTACTACATTCCAACGCCTTATCTTCGCGTATCTGGACGACCAAATCATTTTGTCGGAAGATTTAGAGCGACATATTTCGGAACTACAAGCCGCATTTGAAAGATTACGCAAATACATGCTGAATGTGAACCGACAGAAATGCGTCTTCGCGTGTCAACGAATCGCTTACCTAGAACACGTCATCACTCCCGAAGGAATCATGCCGAACCACGAGAAGGTATCCGCCATAGTAGATATACGACCGCCCAGGAATGTCAAGGAATTATTAACGTTTTTGCAAACGGCCAGTTGGTTCCGGAAATTCATTCAAGATCTTTCAAAAATCGCCCAACCCCTAACCAAACTGACGAAGAAAAGCGCGAGTTGGGAATGGACGGAAGATCAAGATCGAGCTTTCCGAAAGCTGAAAGAAGCTTTGACACCCGCTCCGGTTTTGAAGCAGGCAGACGAGACAAAACCTTATACCATCCGCACCGATGCCAGCAATTATGCGTTGGGGGCCGTCTTATTACAAGGTGAACAAAATGAATACGCGAGTCGGTTGCTCACCAGTGCGGAGAAAAATTATTGCACGACAGAACGAGAAGCATTGGCTGTCCGCTGGGCACTAGAGAAGTTCCGAGGATACGTGGAAGGTTCGGAGGTTACCATCTCCAGCGACCATCAACCATTGCGGTGGTTAATAAGCCTCAAGTCTCCCACAGGGCGTTTAGCCCGATGGGTACTTTATTTGCAACAGTATAACCTGAAGATTACGTACCCTCCAGGAAAAAAGAACGCCGTCGCGGATACGTTGTCCAGACCCCCGCGAGATGAGAATTCACCCCGTTGCGAACTCTGTTCTTTTGTAGTGAACCTACCAACAAGAAACCCGAAGGAAATCCGAGCCGAAAAAGTGTCAGATCTTGAGGTTAGGAAGATCGTCGATATGTTCGACCCCGGGACATCCAGAATTGCCAAACTGGACCGCACGGGGCTACGTCATGTGTACCGGCATATTGTATCGTTACAGTCCTGATCAGGATTCCGAAGAAGCGCAATTAGTGGTGCCTGAGACAACAAGGCAGCGAGTACTGAGGGAGTTCCATGATACACCTCGGTGTCGAAAGAACTTACCAGAAGATCGCTTTAAGGTATTTTTGGCATGGGATGAGGAAACATCGCAGAATACGTTCGAAATTGCGTCGAATGCCAACGATACAAGCCGTCCAATCAAAAACCGGCTGGTTTACTGCGTACCCCCCAGTATCCTGCCCCCCTTGCCCCCCTGCCGAGGACATCCGAAGGTTTACAATGGATGTTTATTGTGGAGAACGTCACGAGTAAATGAAAGCAACGGCCGAAACATGCGCTAAGGTGTTCATCGATGAGGTCATCCTGAGGTTTGGTACCCCAAGAAGAGTAATCTCCGACAACTGATCTCAATTCGTCGGAGACGTCATGCAATTTGTTCGTTTTGATCAGAGTCTCATTCGTGTATATCATCCAGAGGCAAATCCGGTGGAAAGAAAAAATAGGGATCTGAAGACTCTTCTGGCGATATCCGTAGAGAACGACCATACGAATTAGGCGATCAAACTACCCGCGATACGGTTCGCGTTAAATACCGCGGTGCAGTGTGCGTCCGTTGATCATTCCCCCGCGTATTTGACATTCGGGCGCGAGTTACGGTGTAATCACTAAGGAGAACTTTGCTGCCGAGATCTCGCTTTGTCTTGTCAAGATGGCAGAAACGATGAAAGATGTCAGGGAAATTCAGGAGACTTCTCAAGATCGACGAAAGAAGTTTGCGGATGAGAAATATAATTCAAATTTAAAACTACTTATGAACTGTTAAACTTTTGAAAAAGTTGTATTATTTACATATTATAATTATGTACCATGTTTATAATAAAGAAACTTGAACACAATTATTAATACTTAAATGTAATACTCCTACATATGTTTTATTGACATGGAGGTAGTTATTATAGATGTATTTCATCTTTGTCACGTTTAAGTGATAATTATGGCAACTTCTTAATTATCAACTTATACACTCTTATAAAATAGGTGGTATAACATTAAAGTATTCAGCAGTTTGACCTCCATACAAGCACGTGTGACAATTCGTCAAAAGGACTCCACATTTATAGACGGTTTCTAAATTACTAAGGATATATAATTTTGGATATATATTCACGCACCAATTTCACAGAATTTTTAGCTAACTCTGTCACAGTCTCCATGGTTTCCACACTTAATCTTGCGATCTTGCGATGTACAAAAATTGATGCACAATACATCTAATATGAAATTTTCTTTATTTATACATAGAAAAGAGGGAGTAAAAAGTGGGCGGTTTTGCTGAGAAAATATGTAACGTCAACAGTTTCATTATAAAGAAAGGAGGGGATTGTAGAAAGTGGGCGTAAAACAGTGGTAGTAAAAAGAGGGAGTAAAAAGTGGGCGGTTTTTCTCCGAAAATGTGTAACGTCAGCAGTTTTATTGTATAGAAAGGAGGGGAATGTAAAAGTGGGAGTAAAAAGTGGTAGGTGTATCTAATATAAAGAGTTTTCTTTTTAAAATAAATCAGTTCACTTTTGATTAAAGCTAATGAAAATGAGTAAACAAATTGATGGTGTTAAGGTGCCTTTTCATCACAATCCTATGGAAGGTTGGTGACATAAAATTTTAATGTTTTGGTTTTCTAATCTTTTTTTTAGAGGACGTTAGGGTCTGCCCCTACAATCGATACCATATTATGTTGGCGCACCGCCTGTCTAATCATATATTCCGCTGCCACTGGGCGGAGCATAAACTCCGCCAGGAGCAGCTGGAACAGCAACAGCAAAAGCAACAGTAGCAGGAAGGGCAACATTACCAACAGCAGAAACGTCCCCAGTGGGAGGACCTGACGTATTTAAAACAATTAAATTTAAATTTTGAAGCCAATTGGGACTAACCCACTTTTTTGTTAAATAAAGTGTTAATATTATGCTTTTTTTCTGTTTTTTCCATCTGATCACCAAGTGATTTACATAAGTATTTTATTTAAAATAACAAATTAACAACACCAATACAAACATTGTGCAATGATAAGAAGTAGGTAAAATACAACAAAAAGCGTACACATCCAGACCATCGGATTTCTCACACATCTTTTTAGTTTGCCGTAATAAGTCAAACCATTTTTTGAATATTCGGCAATGTGTTTGCATTGAGTAGTTTCCCAGTAAGCGTAATCTCCAAACAGAAATCTAAGCTTGTATGATAGTTCCATTTGCCCCCCAACGTTGTATATAATATCTGCTGATCCTGTAGTTGGTTATTGTATCTCTCCATGGGTAACCAATCATATTTTGTGGGATCACATTGAAATGAAACTAACACTTGCGTAACGTTGAGAAACTATTGACTAACAGCATATTCTGCGTTAAAGCGGAGAACAGAAGGAACGTTCCGTTGTACATGAACATGTTGACTTTGTAGCAAAGCTCTGGTGATACTGTAAAGTGGAAAGTAAAGTATTTAAGAAGCCAAGACCTCCGATGTTTTAGTAGTGGGGCGGCGCATCCATGGAAGTAGAACCGCATATGCGCAACATGTGGGACATGTTTTCCTGTTTTTTTTTTCCGTTTTTTCTCTTTCTTTTTAGTAGGGGGGCGAAATTTTGAGCGAAAGTCCCACATGTTGCGCTTATTAGGTTCTATTTTAATAGACCTTTAAATTGGCTCAAATAAGGTCTTATGTAAACGACCTTGAAAAAACTAAAAATTCGTGGACGTCAGGCTTTTCAACAGGAAGTCAAGTTTACCATATACGCTTGTGCGTTCAGTCCTTCTGCACCCTTTGGCATACTTTTTTTTTCTATCCCCACTCCTTTAGTCACAGGAAACTTTGGCCCTTTTCTACGTTACGTTAAAAAAATATATTTTTTTTTACCATCATACTCCTTACCTATCAATGCATATTTCCGTTTCCTTGCGTCAACATTGTATCGTTACTCTTTTCGTAACCTGACACCGCAACATGACACTGTGATTTGACTCCGGTATCAAATTTTATTTTTTTGCTGAATCAACAATTTTTGGTGTCAAATTTCATTTTTTTGCTGATTCAGCAATTTTTGGTGTCAAATTTAATTTTTTCGCTGACTCGACCATTTTTGGTGTCAAATTTCATTTTCTTCTGGATCAGCATTTTATAGTGTCAGGTTTCAGTTTTTGCTGACTCAATATTTTGTGGTGTCAAATTTCATTTTTTGGTGTCAAATTTCATTTATTGGTGTCAAATTTCATTTTTGGTGTCAAATTACATTTTTTGTAATATGAGACTTCCTTTGAAGTGCGTTCACCTTGGAGTTCTGCAAAAATGCATTTCCTGTGCGATATATTGACCCTAACATTTTGCCACCTCAGTATTTCCAGTAAAGTATGTTCACCTAAGAGAAATGACACTTCCTTTGGAAGTCTATTCACCTTATTTACCATGTGAACTGATAAATTTTGCATGCGTTGCTAATTTTTTTCCTATATAAACTTTACATAGTAGGTTTGAAGCGCTTCATTTGGTCTTTGTTTTCTGTGCCACCAAGATGAAAAAAAAAAATTAGTCTAAGTTTAAAGAAGGAGACGAATGCACCAAAGGTGCATATATTAGAAGATGTGGTGATCCAAGTAAGTATTAATTTTTTTCTATTTTAGTTAAATTTGATTATTAATTTTTTTAATTTTTTTTTTTTTTCACAGCCACCAACAATCATGAACAGTATTCCTTTCAACATTGAAGAGGAAGCAGACTTTTCATTCGATATCTTCAATGCAATCGAGTCCCTTGCTCAAAAACCACCACCACCACCACCACCACATTTACGACCGATTGACGAGTGCGAGCCTGTAAGAAAATTGAAAAAAATTGATGTTCCGGAATGCTCTATGCCTCCTATGGGAAGGAAGGACCTTTCCAAACTACAAGAAAACCTTGACTTCCCATTTAGTCAAATTAGTGTTAGGAGTGACATAAGTGAAAATGAAGCTGGTGAGGATGGTAGGGTGGTGGTGAAGTTAAGAACATATCCAGAGACTGTTTAAAAAAAACTACATTAGTGTACATTAAAAATAAGGAAGAAATAGGTCGGCTTAAACAAGATTTAATAGACAGGCAATCAAGAATTACAACCCGTATTAAAAGTTTGGAAACAGAATGTGTTAGCTTAAAGAACATTTCTCTAAATTTAAAAGATGAGATGAAGAAATTGTAAGTTTTTTTTTGCATGTCTAATAACTCTTGTTTAAGTCTAAAAATTTCATTTTCTTTTTAATTTCGTATTTTTTGTTAGTTGTAATTTTACATAATTATTATTGTTTATTTTTTATTAATTTTAATTGTAGATATTATTGTTTATTTTTATTTTATAAGTATAATTTTAGAATAAAACACAATTTAAATTTACATTTATTGTTTAATTTACTTATATTAATACATATTATTCCCAAGTTAAACAACATAAGTATTTATTATTTTCTTGATTTTTTTTCTTCTAATATTGGCTTCAGAATAAGTTCTACTTCACAATTTTTTTTTTCAAACCGCACTCTATCACTAACCCAATAAGATCGTCTGTCTTCACCTTGATCATTCAAATTATATATTATGATATTTTCGCTAAAGTTAACACGTTTTGGTTTCATTACTGCTACAATAAAACAATTTTTTATTATATTATTCAAAAAAAACATATATATTGAATTAATTAATTATTATTAATTGTTTTCTGCTGCTCCAACGTACTGTTGTTCCAGATTGTACGGTAAAAATTGTTTCAAGTCTTGAATGAATAAATGTAATTTATGTTCAAAGAGAGAAGCACATAATCCTTTTAGATCAGTCTTCTGTGCCAAAAAGTCCTCACAATCATTCATTCCATTAGAATACTTAGTTGCTAATTCGTTATATATATATCAGGACTTGCATAGTTGGAATCATAAACTGATGCATGACAAACTTCGAAGTAACAATCTTGAAATTGATGCCACAATCGTTGAACAGCTGAATTCACATCTGTTGCTTTTGGCCACTTATCCATCCTATACATTTGCCACTTTTTTTTTCTGTGGTACTATCACCACTGAAAATAATATTAAATATGAAACAATTCGTGAAATGTGTTGAAGTTTAAATATAATCTATCCCCACTTTTAATATTGTCTATGACGTCAATTAGTATTTTTTTTATATAAAAATTAAAGGTATGCTCATTCAAATCATGAAATAATACAACATTTTTAAATATATATTTATTACAAAGCAACGTTCTACATTATATTTTTATATTTTTAATTCCATTTTGTATTTGATACATGTTTATATCTAGATCTTTAAGATACTTTTCTAATTTCTTTTTATATAATAATTCTACTTTAAAAGCCTTCTTTCTCGTAGATTTCATTCTTCAGTAAACTTGATGTTGGTTGTTTGACCAACTGCACCTTCACTAATTAGATAGTATATCTTCTTCCCACTTGTAATTTCCTTATTCAAATCTTCTATTACTTGAGAAGTGAATTTTGCAGTGAATCGATGGGGTTTTGAAGGCATCCGTTTCCATCTTCTCACCGTACACTGTGTTGCACTTACTAAAAGAATTAATTTTAAATTTTTTATTGATTTCTAATGTTTTCAAACTAACAAACTTTTGTAAATAAAAGTGGTTATTTAATTCCTTTAAAAATGAAGCCATGTTTTCTGATTAATAGTTAATAACTTAAGAGAGCGTCTTACAAATGAATAATTGGAAGCAAGAATCTTGCATATTTATAAAAAAAAGCTTGTAGATAAGAGGGTATGGGAGTGAAGGAAGATAAACAATATGCGCGCATACTCGGTCGGATGAAAGGGGAGCTATACGAAGGTGGGCGTGGGGTGGGGGGTGCTAGGCTCAAGTCTCGATCAACCCAAAGGTTACTTCAGGTCAAGACTGGGTCATCAAACTGGACCAGGACCGGCATTATAATCTCAAAGCTAAACTCCACTCATGTCCAGACTTGTCCTCTGACGACTGGTTCATTGAACTGGGGCAGAACCGGCACTATATTCTCAAGGCTTAAGGTCAATTGAGGTCAAAGTGGGCCAGAACCGGCACTACTTAACTACTCAGAAGTGGGAGAATTTCTTCAATACTTTTAAAAGTCTGAATTCGCTGGACAAAGAAACCGAGGAGTTTCTATCATCCTTGTCATCCGGCGATATTAGTCAAGGTTCGAAAAATTATTAATTTACAAACTTACAAGCAATAATAAATATTCAATCTTGCATGTAGATGCCAAGAATGCCATTTAGGTAGCAGCCTTACCCATGATCTTCCCATTTCCTCCAAAAGGGCGCATACGCATTAACAATTCGCACTGGAAGCCGAGTATTATTGAAAGTCAAGAATCGTTGATAAAGTATCTGGTATCTGTAAGTGTCTTAATCTTGTACTCGAAGGTTTCGATGTCAATCATTATTTTACACGTAGGTTTTATTTCAGAATTATTGTCGGGACATTGAACTGCTCATCCAGAGAAGAAACGAAAACTTTAAAAAACTACAGATTACGGTCCAGCCTTACATAGTGGATGTAGGTGCTTTCATTTTTGAGCATAACGGACTTCTACCTTATTATTGACAGCTACATATACAAAACTACATTGTCATTGTTGCAAACAGTGGACTTTGCATTTAAGGTATTTCACGCCCTTAATGTAAGTTATCCCAAGGAATGAGAACATATTTGGCTTCTAGTGGAAAGAATTATATATAAAATCGTAACCTCCGGTATTCATATTCCAAGCGTTTTAACAATCATAAAGCACATGGAAAATATTTAAAGAATATAGTTTTTTTTTCGTTTTTATTATATACTCCTAGTATTTTGTGTATTAGTCTAGGCGATATATTAATTTTAGTTTTTTTTTTAATTTGTTAAATGATATTGTTAATAGAATTCATTTTAGCCATTTGAAATGCTTGTTTGTCAAGAGTGCAGTGCAAGTTTTAATTTGATAATAGTATAATTGAAACACTAGTTTTGTAAAACTGATATTAAGACACGAGTTCAGGTTTGCAGCACGACTGCCGTAGGCAAGAGTGCCTGTAAAGAACGAGTGCTCTTAAGTTTTACAAAACGAGTTTTTTATGTGATTTTTTATAATTTGCATATTAATCTAATTTTTTCACAAATAAAATCAATTTTCGTAATTTAGGGAATTTTGTTAAATTTTGATTTTTTTGGACCTAACGTATACTTGACATGGAACCATAATCTCAAAATCACACTGAGATTTCGTTCGGTGCAGGGTTCAGTGTGTGTTACCAATGGAAAAAGAAATTATAGATTTTGGGTGCGTTAACAGGTTCAGCGCCAAAGTAGTTCGAGCAGACAATCACTCTGAACCAAACCATTTTTTTTTGGTAATTTTGTAGATATCTTTTCATTTTTTAATGAAAGAAAAATATTTCAAAAAATTTTCTTTCTCAAAACGTCAAAAACTGACAGCGGACACCGGTGTCCGCTGTGGCCCACCCAAACTTCCAGCGGACACCGGTGTCCTCTGGGTAACGTGACAACCGAGCGGACACGAGACTTGTCAAAGTGTCCGCCATAGCACTTTTGCAAGTTTTGACTTGAAAACGGCTAGTTAGTCAGTGGTAATTTGTTAAGTTGTGTTTGTTTGTACATCGACAAAAATAAACAGTCGTGGAAAACGACTTTTACAATTGGCTTTACAACAAAAACAGTATTCTGATGGTAAGTTTGCGAAAATTAGATGTGATCTCTAAAATGTCTTACTTATTATTCTCACCAGACGGTGATTCATCAAGTGAACCGTATTCAGCAGATTCGGACGTAGATCCTGGTTTTGTTCCACCTGATAATTCAAACTCAGACAGCGATTCTACTGATACTGATTGTAAAATTCCTACAAAAAAGTCGAAGTATATCTCTTCATTACCGGTGGGAAATGAAAATATGCCAGGACCCTCTCACGGTTTTCGTGGTAAACGTACCTTAGAAAAAGTAGGAAGCAATTATCAAGACACAACAAGTGAATCTGAAGAGGACATAGAACGAGAACAGGTGAACGATAGTTGTGCAATTTTGACTGAAAACACTCGGGACGCAAATGTGGCTTCTAATGATTTTGGAGATGATGAAATGGTACATGAAGAACGGAATGAAAGAGAAGATGGTAATGAGCAAACACTGTATGACCTAACACAATCAGTCTGGGGTCTTCCTGAAGGAAATCATCTACAATTTGAAGAAAATTTTGAAAGTGGAATACATCAAGAATGGCAGGCCGCATTAGCAGGAAACCACCCAGTTGATTATTACTTCACATTTGTTGATTTTGGTATAATTGATGCAATAGTGGATCAGACCAACATTTATGCAACTCAGTTTATTATGAATAATAACAATATTTCAAACAAATCTCGTGTGCAAAAATGGGAACCAACCACTCGGGTTGAAATTATACATTTGATAGGTCCATTATCTTACATGGGCATTGTTCGTATGAACAATCTTCGCGATTATTGGTCTCAGAAATGGCTTCTAAAATCAGACGTTGCTAGAAGTGTTATGAGCCGAAATAGATTTGAAATGCTACTAAAAATGCTACACTTCTCACATAATGAACAGTGTCCTGAAGGAGATCGTTTATATAAGATTCAACCGCTTGTAGATATGCTCATAAAAAATTATCAAACTGTATACACACCTGGTAATACTTTTTGTATCGACGAAACCATGGTACCTTTCCAGGGAAGATTGGTGTTCAAACAATACAATCCACAAAAAACTCATAAGTATGGTATAAAAGTTTTCGAACTTTGTTGCAACAACGGGTATACTTGGAATATGAGTATTTATGCAGGAAAAGAGAAAACTCCAGAAAGTTCATTGGCCGTTTCAACACAAATTGTTCTCAAGTTGGCAAAAGATCTCTTAGACAGTGGTAGAGTATGTATTACAGATAACTGGTACACAAGTCTTCAGTTTGCACACAAACTCCTGGATCACAAATCACATTGCTTAGGAAGGCTGCGTGCAAACCGGAAAGGAATCCGTCAGAAGTTATAAAGAAAAAACTGAAAAAAGGTGAGGTATTCGCACAAGAAAATGAAAGAGGAATATGTGTACTCAAATGGCGCGACGTCTTGGTATTATCAACATGTCATACAGACCAAATGGTAGAAATTCAACGTCGAGGGAAGACTATTCAAAAGCCAGCAGCTATCGTAGATTATAATTCAGGCAAAAGTTCGATTTATCTTTCTGACCAGATGTCAAGTTACAGTTCAGCTTTGCGAAAATCCAGCCGTTGGTACAAAAAACTAGCTGTTGAGGTACTGCTGGGTGAGAATTTTCTTGAATTTTTTTGGCAATTCTGCGACTAAACTTATGTTCGTTTAGGTACTTCAATGGTAAATGCTCACATCATTTACAAGGATGTTGAACAAAGTAACATTCCGATAAACGATTTTCGCTTATCGGTAACTGAAGATTTGTTGAAATTCGAAGATAAACGCGATGTTGCGCGACCTCGTCTGTCAAGACATCAAAATCTGAAAACACATCAATTTGCCAAACTCGATTGTAAAGCTCGAGAAAATCGTCGATATTGCAAAGGTTGTTATAAAAAAAAAGGTGGATGGCATTATCGAAAAGAACAGAGTCAAGAAAGTTACCACTTACTGTCAACAATGCGAAGGAAATCCAAGATATTGTCTCGAGTGTTTCAACGTATATCATAATAAATAATAATATGTACCAATTTCAAATTGTTTCAATACAGATACTGAATAATATATTCGTTTATTATTTCTGAACAAAAATGTTGACAACATAATATATTGACTAAATAAATCCTGCTACAAACGACCTGGCACCAGAGTGCAGTTGAGTAGGGCCACAGCGGACACACCGCTACATTAAATGCCGTAAAAGCGCGTCCTCTTGGCCAGGAAAGATCGACAAACTTTCGAAGGCAGGGCGGACACCGGTGTCCGCCATGACCATGGCGGATAAATGTATAGAGGGCACCCGAGGACACCGGTGTCCGCCATGGCGCTTAACCTGTTAATGGCTTTGTTACAACAGCAAATTAGAAAAACGATTTGTTTCGACATATCAAAATTTACCATAATTTTTTGAGTCGGTTTTGTGTGTGGGCAACCAAACTGCATGCGCATTTTCCAAAGTATACACAGTTTCAAACGTCATCTCATACTTAATGTTGTCATTTAGTGAGAGACAAATTTCTTCCGATGTTGAAGTGAGATAAAATTTTGTACATTCGTCGTGAGATGCTGTAACCTGGTGTAGAATAGTGGAACTAAAGTGTCTCGGTGAGATCTGCTTTGTGATATTACAGTGACCTGTTGCTTTTAGGGACCAAGAAAATACCCAGTTAACCAAAGATTATTTTCTGTGTTATTCCGTACGTTCAAACTGAATATTGACCTGGGTGACCATATCTCTTTACAATAGAGTCCAACCTATTGCTTCTACCTACCTAATATAATTTCGACAAAAATCAACAATGTGGATTCACTGTTGTCGTTTGTTATTGATAAGTGACAATACAATACTGTGGTATTGTCACTGTGTAATGCTAGAGTTTAAAACAATTAATTATTAATTAAATGCGTTATGTAATGTTTTTAACACGTCCGCTACGGCCATTTAAAAAATAATTAACTTTAAAAAAAAGAAACGACTAAAAAACCCTTCTATGACGTCATCATCAATTTTTTTAAATGACAACCACATTTTTTTTTTGGTTTTGGTAGACTTTTTTCCTCCCTAAATGGGGACCTAAAAAATACGTTCACGTAGTTACCCTTATTGTCATAATTTTTATTCGTAATTATTTGTAAGATACCTTTATAATTTTTCTATTCCTTTCCATTTTGTTCCATTTTAATTGTTTATTATTCCGTAACCCTTTTTTTAAGTTAATTTTTTTCTTCTTTTTTTCTCCGTTCCCTTTCTTTATCAACTCTTAATTCTTCTTTATTTTGAATTAATTTTAAAATATAGGAAAAAAAAATTCATTCATCATACTCCTAAAAATGAAGCAACTTTGTCATTTTTTTTATGAATATACAAATGCTGATATGGGGTTTGTAATACCGTCTTACCCTGAAATGAGCTGTCCTTTATCGATTTTTCACAACCACATATTCAAATAATCAAAACTAAACCCGTGAAGTTCAATAATCGGCTGACCTCTCGGCCACAAACAACATATGCATCCCAAAAAAGATTACGGCGTCGGTACATACATAAACTACTATAAACATTGTTGAGTGAACCCTTTTTCGCTTGTGGGGCGTAGTATTTATTGAATAAGGAAATTATAATAAACATGTAATACCGTCTTACCCTGAAATAAGATGTCCTTTACCGATTTTTCACAACCGCATATTCAAATAATCAAAACTAAACCCGTGAAATTCAATAAAAGTCAAGTCCGCTGCAATCAAAACTATCTAGATTTTTGGCGTGTGCAGTTAAACCGGGTGGCGATGATCCTCTGTGTGGAGACAAGTCGTTACAGATTTCATTCCTATTCATTAGTTATTAGTTGCGTTATGTAATGTTTTTAAGCAAATCGCTCGGACATGTCAATTTTTTTTATGCCACCTGCTATGCAATTAAAAAAAAAAAAAAAATTTTAATTTCTTGCCAAAGAATTTCATTTCTATAAATTATTTCAATTAATAAGTCATTTTGATCGCCGGAATATACAACGAAAAAACAAACATTTTTTCGACAAATTGCTAATTGTCTTTGAATCTGAAAATTTACATAACCAGTTTACAATATAATTAAGATATTTATTTTAATTTACTTGTATATACATGTACAATAATCATGTCCTTTGTTTATTTGTATTTGCTTGGTCTCATCGTTTATACAGATACAAGCAACTTTTTTTGATAAATACTGCAAAGTATTTTTACTTATAACTGGTCTTGGGTCGGTCCGTATTTTGAGAGTTTCCGAATATCGGTATTCCGGAAGCTGGAAAGCATCATAAAAAAAACCTGCTGTGTTTGTGGGCTTTGTCTTCGCCGGACAATTTTATGATTTTATGGCTGAATGGTTTGAATGGGTTCTATCTTATACCTGACCGTTCCCCTGACTGCTGTAAAATGCGACATCTTCCGATCCAAGGCCATACCAAATTTTAATTTTTCTACCCAATTATACAGATTTCTGTATTTTTCAAGCTTACTTCAGAAATAATTTTCCCGACAAACATTATTGAATTTTATAGACGAACAATAATGCTAAGGCACGTGAGTTTCTTTCTAACGAAAGTTTAATTCTTGCTACAGGGTAACGTCTATTTGAAATTTACGAATTGTGCGTTGTTTTTCAGGAATAAAATTCCAAAGACATTCATTTATACTCCTGGAAATGAAGCAACTTTGTCATTTTTTTTATGAATAAACAAATGCTAATATCGGCTTTGTAATACCGTCTTACCCTAAATTAAGATGTCCTTTATCGATTTTTCATAACCGCATAGTCAAATAATCAAAAATAAACCCGTAAAATTCAATGAAATGGTGACATGTTTCCCGTGCATTTGGTATATACTCTATCGCTGGTAAATGACAACCTTAAACAAAACAAGACGAGTTTATTTGCCAAAGACCTAAATCCAAATTGTCGTTGACAATTCGTTCTTCGGAAAATAATTACTTGGAAATATTACCGAAACAGAGCAATGTTGAGAATTCAGAATCATATTTAGAAAAAGTCAAAAAGTCAAGTTTTAACTCAAATATACAAATTTTTATCTCAAAACTTTACAGTAATTTATTATTCACTTCCTAGAAACATCGTTGAACATGTGATGTCAGATGCATCTGAGTTACTCGCGGAACCAATACAGTTTTGCTGTTTTGCTAATTCAGGGTATTCGCTTTCTGGTGAGTTTCTCTCTTTTTATGGATTTTTATTTTTATTTTTCTTTTGTTTTCCTACATCCTCAGTTGCACAAGTAGTCAGTTGTTTTCTTTCTATCATTACCTGTTATATACAATAGGTACATACATCTCAATTGCTAGATGCACTCACAGTAACGTGTATTCGAGTAATTAAATAGCTCGTCTAGTCGTGTGACAGCAAATTCCTTTTGTTTTTTGTTGGTAGTCTTTTTGTTTATGCTGGACGTTTTCCTTTTTCTCAACTTTTTTATTCTGACCTCGTCGTTTCAACGTCTGCCCAGGAGGCGAATGACTGCGATTCTTCGCAGTATTCGCCTCAATTTAAGGTTGGTGCTCCGGGATTAATTCCCGAGTTAGGGCACTAACCCATTTAAGATGGCGAACGATACGCCTTTTTTCCCCTCCAAAGAGCAAGCGGTAGTTCTTAACGCTACCGATGATCTTGTATTAATGGACTATGTCAAAGCTATAGGTAGTATAGTAAGTCCGAAGAACGTAATTTTTGCATCGAGAATTTCTAAGGAACGTGTTTGTATATATTTAAGTGAAAAGTCTTGTGTGGAAGAAATCGTGTCTAACCATCCGGAGGTCACAATCAAAGACAAGGTGGTTGCTGTTCGCCGTTTAATAAATCCGGCACGGCGTATTATTTTATCTAACGTTTGCCCATCCATCCCCCACAATGTCTTTGAGAACCAAATTAAAGCGTTCGGATTCAACGCTGTTTCACAAATGTCATTCATCAAGGCTGGTATACAAGGTGACGAATATTCTCACGTGTTTAGTTTTCGTAGGCAGATATTTGTCCAACCAGATGATTCGCTCGAGCTACCCTCTTCTATCGTTTTAAAGTATGACAATACCAACTATCGTATCTTTATGACTTTTGATGACATTTGTTATAAATGTAAAATGGTTGGACACTACGCAAGTGATTGTCCTAAAACTGGGACTGACCTTTCTCAAACACAAACGTCCAAAGTCACAAATACACTAGCGGGGAAAAGACTTACAACCGAAGAAGATGATAACTGCGAGACCAGTCCAATTGACCTTATAAGTAGATCATGTGACGAAGATGTTAGCCCAAAAAAATTTAAAAAAAACAGCGAATCCACTGAAAGCTTGACTCCAACGCTTGACTTGTTAGTGCCTGCGAAGAGTTTGATCGATGGCACAAGTCAGTACCCTTTAAATTTTGATCAAACGGTTGAGTTTATGGAGGAATCGAATGGGGCAAATGATATACTGGCACTATTACGAACTTACAGTGACGATTTTGAGGGCGTGATTAATTTATTGTATGACATTTATAAGGTTGTTGTGAACAAAAGTATCAAGAACAAATGTCGAAAAGTTCAGAGAAGAATCCGGAGAGCATTGTCTAAAGTTTCTGAATCTGGTGAGTTTATTCATCACAGCGACCTTAATAATTTATATATGGCATTGAATGATCCACTCGAGGGTACCAAAAAATAAAAAGCAATTTCACTTTATATTCAAATTATTTTGTAAGCAGTATAGCCTACACTAACATTGCTTCTCTTTTAGCAAAACTGGATGATTTTTGTACTTTTGTGGAAAGTGATAAACCCTCCATCATTCTACTAACAGAATCATGGTTTTCTTCTGAAATACCAGATGGGTTGGTTTCTCTGAAGGGTTACACGCTTTTCAAGTGAGATCGATTGCGCAAAAAAGGTGGGGGTTTTTGTATGTATTTTTCAGATCAGGTTCTATCAAACTTTCATATCACTCCAATCTCTTTTAATTCTAGTAGTATTGAAGCTCTATTTTATAAAGTACACAACAAAACATTAACTTTTATTTTGGGCTGTGTTTATAGACCACCGTCAATTTCTGTTGAAGACGGCAAAGTTTTGATAGATTTCATTGGTGAATTAACAAGCACTTATGAGAAGACTTTTTTCTTTGGAGATTTTAATATGCCTGATATCCCATGGCCTTTAGATCCTGGTCGATCCGTTAGTGCATCTTCGCAGCTTATGGTCGATTTGTTTACTACCAGCCATTTAACTCAACTTGTCTCACAGCCAACAAGATATAGATCCAACCAAAAACCTTCTACCCTTGATTTAATCATTTCTTCTGATGATGGTTCACTTGCAAATCTAAAATATCTCAGCCCTATTGGTATTTCGGACCACGTAACTTTAAAGGTTGACCTGCAGATCTGCTTCATACCTCGCATGAGGACCATCTCATTTAAGAGAGCCCGTATAGACTTTAAAGCAGTTAATCAGTGTCTAACCGAACTAAACTGGAAGTGTCTTTTATCCAACAATTCCATTACTGATAATTGGAATGTTTTCAAAAACACTTTGCAATATACCATTGAACAACATACAACCACCTTCACCAATAAATCGTCTTCGAAAAAACCCTGGATTAACGGTAGGATTTTAAAACTAATCAGAGAAAAACGATCATTATGGCGTACCTTCAAAAGATCAGGGTCTGAGGATGATTATAAAATCCACAGAGTATTTTCAAACCGATTATCGACAACTATTAGGGAGGCTAGAACGACTTATGAGAGTCATATTGCGGACGCTAAAAATACAAAACAGTTTTATAAACACATTCGCACAAAACTGTCAGGTCCAATCGGGACACTACAGGTCAGAGACAATTCTGGTTCGATTTCAGACAACACTGACACAGTTGCCAACATATTTGCCAACAACTTCTCTAGAGTTTTCACTAAAGAACCTCAAGATCTTATTCCTGTTATTGTCGGTCCTCCCAATTCTGCCTTTCTTACAGACATTGATTTTTCTCAAAGTGTGATATGTGAGAAACTAAAGAAGTTAATGGTATCTAAGTCTCCTGGTCCTGACCTTATTACCGCAAAGATTCTTAAAAACTGCGCAAATAGCCTTAGTTATCCGATTTGTACTCTAATGGAACAGTCTTTTAGATCCGGTACCTTACCATTGGACTGGCGTAGGGCTATTGTACGCCCCATTTTCAAAAATGGCGATAAATTTGACCCCAGTAATTACAGACCCATTAGTCTCACTTCACTTATAGGAAAAGTAATGGAATCAATCATTTACGACCAAATGATTGCATTTTTTCTACGTTACGATGTAATTCCACCAGAACAACATGGGTTTCTACCAGGAAAGTCCATCCAGTCTAACCTGCTTTGTTGTCTGTCTGACTGGACCAAAGAAGTTGACTGTGGAAACACGGTTGATATCCTATATCTTGATTTTTCGAAAGCTTTTGATCGGGTTCCTAGACGTCGATTACTCTGTAAGCTTCAACATCTCGGAGTAGCAGGGTGCCTTCTGCAATGGATTAAGGCCTTTCTTAGTGAACGTACATTTCAAGTTAGAGTAGGTAATTCATTGAGTAGGTCCGTGGAAGTACTAAGTGGAGTACCTCAGGGTTCGGTATTGGGACCTTTGTTATTTATTGCTTATACAGCTGATCTCAAAAATATCTTAAAATCGCCTTTTGCAATGTACGCAGACGACAACGAAATTGTACAACAATAGCTTTCAGAGGGTACTTTTACAACAAGACGCTCTTTCAATTCACAAATTGTCCCGTGACTGGCTGCTTCCACTTAATAGCGATAAATGTAGTGCTTTTTATATCGGCAACTTAAATCCAAAGCTTCCATATTATATCGATGGCAAAAAACTACTTAAATCTAATAGTTGTCGTGACTTGGGTGTGATGATTACTTCCGACTTGAGTTGGTCTCAACATATTGTTTGTATCACTAAAAAAGCCAATACAATGTTGTTTCTTCTGAATAAAGCCTTTTGTAAAGCCAGCCCTGTGGTCTTTTCGAAGTTATACAAATCTTTTGTCAGGCCCATTTTGGAATTCGCTAATAGTGTTTGGACTCCTGTTTTACAACGGGATTCTTTGCTGCTTGAGTCGACACAACGTAGAGCTACGAGATTCCCGTTTGGAAAAAAAAACGTCCTCAATATCTCCAAAGACTTTCCTTCATGAAGATCCCTAGTTTGTCAGAAAGACGTAAGCGAGGTGATCTTATTACAACTTTTCAGGCTATGTCCTGCGAACATTCTCCTATACGTCATCTGTTTACACTAAACACAGACCGACGTACACGTGGGCATCATCTTAAATTACAGAAAGAGAAATTTGTAACCACGATAAGACAGCACTTTATCACTAATAGGGTATTTGACCACTGGAACTTGTTGCCACAAGAAATTGTCAACTCTAAATCCACAGTAGCTTTCAAAGTAAAGTACGATGCTTATACCACTAAAAACGGCTCGTAACCAGAATTGCATACCATTACTCAGCAGCGCGGGCATAACAGGTTTCGACCTCTGCCCGATCGCTCTAATTAATAATAATAATAATAATAAAATTTTACAAGAAAGCTTAGACTCATTACATACTGACGGTTCCGCTGCCCTAACTGAAATGCTAAATTGTATTAACACTTACTAGTTTCGAATTGTACGGATCAGAATATTTGAGAATGAAGCAACTAAAATTAACTAATGCCTTTGTTGCTCCTGTTACCAAGGTTCTCGGACAACAAAGAAATGACACGAGAAATAATTCTAGTATTGTCATGATTTTTTCCTGATGACGTCAGTGAAAAGATTGCTGTTTTCACGAACCAGGAATTGTCCACCGACCGATGTTGTAGAAATGCATGCATTCTTAGGACTTTTGTACATGGCAGGAGTCAAAAATGGGCAACATTTGAACACTTTAGAATTGTGGAGTACTGATGGTACAGCACCAGAATACTTTGCAGCTGTAATGTCGGAACAAAGATTTTGTCATTGTTAGGGTTTTACGATTCGACGATAAAAAATACTAGAAAAGAAACAGCTAAATATGATAATTTGGTTCCAATTCGTGATATTTTCGACAATTTTGTGAAGGCATGCTCTTCTAATTTCAGTGTTGGAGAATATGTTACGATAGATGAAATGCTGGATGCCTATTGAGGAAAGTGCCGCTTCAGGCAGCATATAGCTAATAAACCTGCCAAATATGGCATACAAATATAGAGCTCGGCAGACGCCAGAACATTTTATACCCACAATATGGAAATATATCCTGGCAAGCAACCTGAGGGCCCATATCAATTGCCAAACGATGCTTCCAGTGTCGTAAAGCGTCTAATATCTACAATTGATAAGTCTGGACTGAATGTAACAATGGACAATTACTTTTCCTGCGTACCTCTCTATAATGATTTGCTAGTAAATCATAGACCATGGTTGGCACCCTACGGAAGAATAAGCCGGAGATACCACCGGAGTTTCTGCAAGTGAAAATTCGACCTGTCTGCAGTAGTATGTTCGCTTATGGGAAAGATGGAAACAACTGTATTCTTGCTTCCTACATCCCAAAGAAAAATAAAAACGTCCTAATGCTATCGACTTTACATGATGATGATGCAATAGATCCCTCCACCGAAGAAGCCAAGAAACCCGAGATTATAACTTTTTATAATTCCACAAAAGGCGGGGTTGACGTGGAAGATCGACTAAAATCCGAATATTCGTAACAAGAGTCAGTAATCGATGGCCGCTAACAGTGTTTTATTCTTTATTAAACATTGCTAAAATAAATGCCCAAATAATTCGAAAACGTAACACCGCTAAAATGACAACGAGAAGAGCATTTATTATATAGCATCAAAACAGCTTACAATACCACATTTACACAAGCGTTCTTCTATTACAAGCTTATCCATTCCACTTCGCCAAAAAATAACCAACTTTATTGGCACCCTGTTGCCCTCCTCCATTGTCTGGACATCAACTTCTGCCGATTGTACCCACTGCCAAAGGTAATTCTTTAGCTCGTTGTACGGGGCTCTTTCCGCGACCTCTTTCAGCTTCTCTACCTGCTCCTGTAACCTGTACAATGCAGAATCAAACCTCTCATAACTTCCTTCAATGGTCGAGTGATCGAGGCTCCTCCGTCCCTGGTTTTGCTAATTTTATTTCATTCGTACAATTCCACGTGTTGGGACGAAACTCCTGTCAATCGCCGGGTGACGCCCATTCCGATGACAACGCTACTTACTGCAGGGTTCGCCAGATCCCCTGCAGAAAGATCAACGCTACTGACAGTCCTTACGTAAGGACCTTCCCGTCACCAACAGGACGGGATCCGCCCAGTACTTTCGGTGCCGATTTGGTCAAGGGAAGATCAAAGCCAAGGAGCTGCACCCTAGTCGACCTATTTCCCGAGGGCCGTGCGGGGAAGGCGATTCACACTGAGGACTCCCAGTAGATCCTGGGTCGACGCTCGACTTACGACGCAGTTCGAGTACCGGGGTAGCCGGACAGGTCTCTTCTTGGCAGTGCTCGCGGCGAACCGTTCCGTCTTAAAACCGTCACCTAGCGCCGCCATTTCCGGAGGAAGACGCCCTAACCCCGATTCCCCGTAATTGTATATAGGCAGATATTGTAAATACTCCCCCCGTATACTGTAAATCAAATCCGGACCCACTGTATAAATATAATGCAAATAAATTTCGACCACCGTCACTGTATTTGATTTACTCCCAATATTGCTAAAATAGACATTGACGCCTGGTACACCGTACACGATTTGGCTACCCGTGATCCCGTGGAGCATTCCACGTAAAAAACTGGCGCTCGAGGCAACCCGACCGTAGGAAGCGTCACACGATCGTTTAAATCACCTTATTATTCAACAAGAAAAGCAAACCAGATGTCGCTTGTGCCACAAGAAAGTGTCGACAAAATGCGAAAAATGTGAAGCGTTACGTGTTTTAAACCATACTATGTTAAAGAATAAAAAACTTTATTAGTTAGTTATTGTGTTCTTTTATTTTCTAACTTTATTTTTAAATACAATTATGTAGGTGGTATATGTCTACTAACTGTCGTTTTAAGGTAAACTTTTTTTTTCTTACATACCAAAATAAGTATTAATTTAATCTTATGGCGACTCAAACTAATATCTACGCCGAACAAAAAAATATCGCTTTTATAAACCCTTTGTGACGCGCCCAATTTACACAGGAACTCGTATAATAAATTACTAATCACAGATTCTAGTTTGGCCCCTCAAATTTGGGTGCGCAGTGGACATGTGTCCACCAACGGACAATGGTTAATAAAAAACCCCAAAAATTATTAGAAATAAAATGCCCAGTTAAAGGTAACTAACCATACCTCCTTTTAATAATGTATTATTAAAAAAAAACTATTTCGGAAGCAGTACATCTCATCAACATAAAGAAAATTGGTCAAAAATACACGATATTTTTCAACAGAAGGCGAATAAGGGGTGTCCAATATACTAAGCTAGGGACATATTTTACGAATTTTTCGACAGTTAATCAAGAATAATGTCTCAATGTATTGATTGATGCAGAAAAACTTTTAAGCAAGCGATATAAACGGATTGTAACCGGTGGAAAGGGCAGTAAGCCCGTTGTTATTTTACTGCCTCCAAATCTGTAAAACTTTGCATGGACACTTTAAAGAAATAAGTTCATAAACATGTGTAACAGAGCTTGCATCACCTGCTTTGCCTTTCAGAGGACACGAGAAATTTGGTTCACTTCACAATGAAAATTATTTGATGTCCTTAGAGGTTATCGATCCGTTCTTAACCAGGATATACGAGTTATCCTATATATAAACGGATTCTTTTCACACAAAGTATTTTGTTTTCAAAACTAAAACTAAACAAAGCCACCACAATGTCAGTAGATCAGGATTCAGATATGGCTGTTCAGGGGGGCTCCCATAACATCAATAGAAAAGCAAGCGCACTACTAGCTGACCCAGACAGTAGCAAAGAGCTTCCAAGCGCAAAAAAATTCCGAGCAGAAGTCGACCTAGAAAGAAAATTAAATGTATTAAAATTCATCACGAAGGCGTACAGAGACATCAGCAATGTGGCCTGCAAGGACATAGATCCAGAGTACAAAAATATAACGATTGGAAAAGGAGCTCCATCGCTCAAAGCTTAGGACCCATGACCACACTATTGTGCCACATCCGCTCCGAAAAGAAATAACGAAGAAAATGGACTGACGCAGCAAAAAAAGCCATGTCACATGTGCCCTTCATCGAAGAGATCCTAGAGGCGGTAAAAGGGAAAAGAGCAGCAGAAATTAGCAGTTTAGTGGGAATGCTAGCAGACATCCTCCTTATAACAACCTCAAGACAGACATCACACAAGTTAAGGAAATAGTATATTACATTATAAGTGTGGTAGGTTCAATTTATTTTACATCACGAAGTTTTAATAACACTGAGTGATGTAAAATACCTACCACACACATAATGTATACAACTTATTAGCCGATGATTAACAAAAATTATCGTCGCACCAAAGTTACATTCACATTATCGACATAAAGATAGGTGCAGGATAGTGTGACGGACGCGGATTTTGCCCAAAAGGATACGGGTGTTGAATGCATAAATAGCATAAATAGGGCACAATTCCTAAAAATATGAGAGAGGTTATGTTTTTCGAGTGTTTTGTTGACTTACCTTAACTTTTTCATTATCTTATTCTTGACGTGTTTTACTTTTAGTTCAATGACTTCACCCATTTTGCCATATTATTGTATTTTATGAGAGTAATAATCGCAATAAATTAACATTTTTAAATTGAGTGACATTGTAAATTGACAAGGTAAATAGGCAACTGAGATGCTTACTATTTATACCACGAGATGGTGCGCCTTCGAGTGTCTTCAAATTGGTCATTATTACATCTTAGAAACTTATTCGAAGACAGTTAAGTGCGGTATCTTCTTTCAAAATATACGACCAATATTTATCATAAAGGATTTTTTTTCGCGCGTTTCTTAAAGAAGAAAATTTTGGACTATCTTACCGCTTAAAGGCGGTAGGTGACAGCTTCAATGTGTAAAAAATGGGTTACCATGGCTGTCTAAAATGTGGTAGAACGTAGTTTACAACTGTCAAGGCTAAAAAGTAATTTGTTTGAGAAACAAGCATTATTTTCTGTGGTTCAACGCATCAACACTTAGTACATAAAGCATCAAGCATTTCATCAAGCGGTTCATCGCCGCATGAATTGGTCCTTCGAGAAACAAACATTACTCCCTTTACGTTTTAAAATCCATAGTTTACATCGGAATTAAGTACCTGAAAGCAACCGCTATTCTGCATCTGTAGCTTTCTTATCTGGATATGTTATTATGAAATTGCAACAAAAAAATTCAATGTGAAGACTGCATTACACCATTAATATCAACAACGATACCTGGACCATCGCTGAAATTAATAACCCTTCAAGATCATGGTGCTTTAATATATCCAAACGAACTATTTGTGGGACTTGATGTAATTCAAGAAATTTTACCACATTTAAGTTGTAACAAAACATGTGGCCAGCTGATTAAGCTCTTACAACCAAAATTATTAACCAATCCGTTATTTCCTTGCATTCAGCACCAACAAGAAGTCACGCCAAATTAGAGTCGACGTCATAGACGCCATTTTGTTGTGTGACGTTATACATTTGATGTCAACAAAGGCGACATCCACGTAAGGCTTCCATTAGCGATTTGAAAGTGAACAAATAGTGAGTTTGTATTCGGACATTTACAACTGTTTGGAACAAATTTTTGAAAAATACAGGTATGTATTGATATATTAAAACACAAATCCTAAGTATTTTTATCGTTTTATGGTGAGAATTTAAAGAATAACATTGCACTTAACCTCAAAATAAAACATAACGTATATTATTTAATAATTGTTGGTCATTGAAGATAAATTGTCGAAATGGCGATGTGAACTAATCATGCCATTAAGTTCTTTGCAATTGCAAAATTCTTCGCCAGTGATGAAAATCACCTGAAACGTGGAGAAAATTCTTACAGTAGTGGCCATGTGAGAAATATGCAAATTAAAAGTGATATTTCTCTCGCTGTCTTGCAAGAAGTGAAGGCAAGCATAAAAAATCAATTTTACAGCATTGAGGTAAGAGAAATTGCAGCAATGTTTCACAGATATGTAATTAATTTCTTTGTAGATCTTATTAGATTTAAAACAACAAGTTCTATCGGCCAGGTGCACGTGCCCTCGAGCGTTGGTTGCATGCCACCACATAGCACTTTGGGCACTACAACCTCAGCTC
This sequence comes from Diaperis boleti, assembly GCA_963583935.1. Taxonomy (NCBI): domain Eukaryota; kingdom Metazoa; phylum Arthropoda; class Insecta; order Coleoptera; family Tenebrionidae; genus Diaperis; species Diaperis boleti. Next base: position 17,011,045 of record OY757242.1, read on the forward strand.
AACAGATGTGGAGCGTACTTGGGGCAAACCAAAAAAAAAAAAGTAAAATCAAAAAAGAGGAAGTGAAAACAGTGGACGAATTATTTCCTGCAAAATCAAAAGCTGATCATGTAGCTGTGAAAAATTTACCTGACACAGCTATTCAGGAATTCACAGCTAGCTTGGGACAAACAAATGTTGTTGGTTTTTCTTGGCTGTTGCGGGAAGTCAATCATGTGGGCACCAGATGTATCATTCCTGATATCGAACAAATATTGTTTTCAGAGGAATTTTTAAGTGCCGCAAATAAGAAGTCCTATTTGCAAACAAAATTGAAGTTGTCCAAGCAAGAAATGTAGAGATTGCTACAGAAACAGTAATGATTTATGGCGATTAACCAGAAAGTGTCGCTTGACCGCCAGTAAATTTGGACCTATTATTAAGGCAATTAATCATAACCGATTCCCACCTTCATTGTTCAAAAGCTTAGTGGAAGGTTATGAGAGGTTATGAGAGGTTATGAGAGCCCGAGCTGTAATCTGGGGAAAGAAACATGAAGACACTGCAATAGAAAAAATTGTTGAAGTTACAGGGATGACAGTAACACGAACTGGATTGTGGTTAGATGAAGAGGGAATTTTAGGGGCAAGTCCTGATGGTCTGGTGGGTGAAAGTGCTGTGCTGGAAGTGAAGTGTCCATTTAAATTCAGAAATACTGCCACATTTACAGAAGCTGTTGCTGACAAAACGTATTTTTTTTCATTATAATGAACAAGGTGACGTGGTTATCAACACTAATCACGATTATTATCATCAGGTAGGTGCAAGCACAACTGAAACTGGCTACTTTTTTGTTTAGATACCAAATGACAATGAGGGAATTGTTATTGAAAAAGATGAACAATGGGTATCGGACAATATTCCAGCAGTGAGACAATTCTTTTTGAAAAACTTCATTAACAATTTATTCGGTTTACTAGGAAATTGGTGTTTTGATTTATATTTGTCATTCTATTAGATAGTATGTATTTATTTATAGTATTTCATGCAGTAAGAGGTAACAAAAATATATATATTTCAAGATTAACTGTTATTATTTATTATCTCTGTCAACCTAAAAGTCTTCCACTTCTTTTATTAATGGATATTGTAAGTTGCTTATAGCTCCAACAGCTGCACCACTTTAGCATTAAACTCGGCATTAAATGTGGAGTGATCGCGTTTTGACTAATTTGGAAAAATGACTGACGCAAGTGAGCCTGAAGAGGAAAATGAACCACATCCTGCGTCCGAATCTGATTATGAACCATCGGATGCAAATAATGAATCATCTACCGGTAAGTTTTATTGAAACTCCCGAAAAGTCGGTAACCTAACCTCAAACAAAATGTCTTAGATACGGATTCGACTGAAAATGTTGACAACGCGAGCGACAAACAGACTTAGTAAGAAGAAAGGGAAGAAAAAGATGTATGGAAGAAAACCAACGTGTTGCAGCTGTATGTAAAACAAAAAGGAATTTGAGGTTAGAATATGTTTCAATTGCAAACAAAATCGTACCAGCGAAAAGTTTCAGTAATGTTAACTGCCACTGTAGAAAAAGTGCTTTGATCGAGTCTCCGAAGAACACAGCAGAAATGCATATATGAAAAGTTTTGGAAAATCGGTAGTTTCTCCAGTCAGAACTCTTTTATGTGCGGAGTTAATAAAACAAAATCCTCCTGGACACAGGCGTCCACGCAATAGTTCTACAGGGCCAAAATCATGCACTAATACCTACTTTATCCAAGCTTTGCAACTATCTGTTGACGTTTGTAAAAAATGTTTTTTCTACCCGACTAACATCTAGATGACTATTTTTGCCACGCAAAAGGAAGGTATAATGGAGTATTTCTCTCACAAGTGATATAATGATAAAAAGGGGTCAATTACATGGTTACACAATGGTAAGACATGAATAATTTTTTTAAACGTCATTTTGACACTTTCATTAATTTTTTTATTTTTAACTTTTACAAGAAATTACACGTCGGGCATAAAACTTCGTATCTCACACGTGACCGAAATGGCATTGTAAGCTCGTGAGATGTGTATCACTCGCTTACAATGAAGCATTTCTGTCACTTGTAATATAATCTACTATTATCCAAAATCGTGTGTTATAAGCGAATTACTATGCTAATTTGAGGGTGTAATGTTGATCATTACACACTAGTGAGAGAAAAACTCGGACTCACGGAATAGTCAAATCAATCAAATGCAAAACTATAGCAACCATTCCATAGGTCTCTACTTTTAATGGGAAATGGATAAAAAACACAAAGGATTTAATAATTAGGAATGATTTTGGCTAAAACTTAATACAGTAGAGTCTCGATATAGTGAAGTAATTAATGAACGGCTTTCTTACTCCAGCGAGGTAGAGGGCATATGTAAGAGTACACAAGTCATACTTATAGTGTGTTTATTACGTTAACAACTTAATATTTCAAGCTATGACTATGGAGTACTACTATTAATTAAATACATTAAAAAAAACTAGATTTTTATAAAAAATATGCACTTAACAATATGTAACTAATATTAACAATAGAAAATAAAATTAGTCAGTAGGTTGAAAGATATCAGTTAACTTAGTTTGCTTTGTTGACTTGTACACTAAGAAAATAAAAGTAGCCACTTTTTTTAACTTCGAAATTTTTTAAATATTTGAAGAGATTTGGATGAAACTTGAAATATATCTTAAACCATCATTTATTTTTACATTATAGGTGCTGTAATGATTAAAAGATTTCTGAATTTTCTTGCAAACTCAGGTGTTTTCTTTTAGATTGAGACATTTGTAAAAAATAAACACACTACAAACGTAACAAAATATGTATGTATTGAGACGACGGCGCGACGGCACCGGAAGCGAATGATGTCATGATGATGTCACCACGTATGGTAACGTGATTAATCTGGAACAGTCCACATGAGAACGTCTGGGAATAACTGTTCACATAGGATGCTCTCATGAGCCTAGAAGCTTATGTCGCGGTGATCTCATACTATACCACGCTCGTGCAAAGAGAATGATCTCATTCTTCGAGAATAATCGATTGCGCCGAAAGAATGATCTCATGATTCCCGGAATAGAAGGAATCGAAAACGCCAGGAGCGATATAAGAAGGGATCAAACGACGGAGCAAGTCAGTCGACTGGTAGCATCGTGAACAAGTGGTCAGCGTGGTATCGTGGAAGTTTGTACATAGTGAAAAGTTAGTCTTTTTAATAAAAGTTAGTAGCTACGGTGTGCACCAGAATTTTCTTTAAATCCTTGAACCCGCCCGACTCAGGCTACGTTACAATAGGTTATAAAACTCTCAAATCTAAAGTTGGTAATGCTCTTGATGGATTACTATATTTTTGGCATCATCATTTAAATTGCCACGATGACGAGGAAGCAACGCGTACTAGTATCGCCGAATTTGTCGCTTTACATATTGAGCATAAAATACCTTCACTTTCTTGGGACGAATTAATTGAAGCGGAAAATAATCGTAAACATTATAATGCTACTATATCTGAAAAATCAACTTATAAATGTTCTTGGTGATTTATAGAATGACCGCTCAATTGACCGTGAAACTAGACACTTTAGACATAATAAACCGATACGATACTATACAAACTGTCAACTATGTTAGAACTAACACTTTTAATTGTAAATCTACTACGAGCACTATACCGTGGTCGGCCAAGAGAGTAATAAAAATGCCCGCGTTTTTCAAATAACACATTGCGATAGGTTGATTCGAAAAGAGCGCATATTTGAGAAAGCCAAATGCACACAGGAGAAGTTTTGTGGATTTGTAGTTGCGTTACGACTTATTCGTGACTCATTCCGACCACGCCGTCTACCGTCCTACCGTATTTCAAAGTGTATTTTTCTTTCCGTTATAGCGGAAAGCACGGTATAGCAATATTCCTGACTTTTATCTTAAGCATAATGATGATCAACATCCGCGGAATTATCTAGGAAATACAATGTATTTTTTATGTATAGCTTCATTATTCAATATGATGTATTATTGGACACACACCAATTATTAGACCCACTGGCCTTGACTTTAAATGTAGAAACCTTTTTAGCTTCTTTAAGAATTTCTGATGTAGACAACGTACCATATAAATATTTAGCCGTTGTAGAACATGCTTTAATTAAAGGATATCATATAAATTATATCGTCTTTACTTCAACACCTCTTGACAAAGATGCTATTAAATTATTTTATGATTACTCCCTATTTTTATTATAATTAATTAGAGTTGATTAGAATTGAATTAACATATATTTTTGTATATCGTTGGAAAGTCGACATTCTATACTAAATAACAGTGTTAAAAACATCTCAATAACTGTAGCGAGAGCGAGGTAGGCAATTAATTAAACTTTTTAGAATTTTTTTTTTTTTTTTTTTGGTTACTACCAATAACTTTTGTCAGGACTAACGGCCGATGTCGTAACTTTGGATATATATTTAAGCACTTCAAGACGAACATTTTGAGGTATCACTCATTTAGTTCTACGCGAAGATTGGGTTGGTGAACGATTTTAGTGGTTATCCGCTCGTCTGTAGGTCGCCAGCGATCCAATAGTAACGGGTTTACGTGCCCTACGATACTTACCCACTGGTAAAATAGAGTATAAATTGGACTTTGATCATGAATGGTTACTGTTGCCTCAAAGAAGTAAGACAATAACGAACAAAACTTGCTGGCCATCCATATACCAGGAAGAGAGAAAAATTAAGAAAGAAAAATGGTCACACCTACAACAATTAAAGAACAAGAACATCATGCTTTTTATGATAATTTGAAATTCATTTAAAGCAATTTAAATCAAAAAATTGCCCCTTGCTATACAGCTTATATTACAAGTAAATACCTTGTAAACCAGAGAATACAATAACCTGTAAGCCACAGTAGAACAAAAACTCAAATCCAATACCTCGTAACCAACAGTATTAATATAAATTACGTATCAATGAGAAAAAAACAATAAGTTGTCGAATTGCTTCAATTTGTGAAAGTAAATTAACACCAGACCAAATTATTATAATTTTTTTTTTAACAATATAGAACGTTTTTTGTGTCTCCTGTTCCGCCCACCGTCACGGCCTCGAATGTTGCCCGGTTCCCGAGGTTTTCAACCCCGAGTCCCAGGCTGGCCATGGCTTCCTCCAACACGGGGGTCCCCTTAGAATCGGTCACCGACAACCCCCACGAAGCAGACTTCGCGTTAAAGTCGCCGGCAACCACCAGGTGTCCCGTGTGGACCATCATTGCCCCGGTCAGCCTGCCCACGTATCCCCGAAACTGCTCTGACGTGCATGGTACGTTCCAAATATTTTTGTCTAATGAACTCGTCACGCCTGCAACATCCACCGAACCAGTGTAGGAACATTGCAAATTAAAACATTGAAGCAGCTGTGGTAATTAATTGCTGCAAAGTTAACGTCTGACTTCGGTGTCGTCATAAATCCAAACCATTGTGAAAATAGGTGGAAAATTTGTAACGGAATTATAAGAAACACGTTGATGGCCAAAATGCTACAGGTGGAGGAAGAAAATGTTTCGATTTTTCAGAAGAAACGGAAACTATTTTGGGGAAGAAAAAAGCCATCCACTCTGTACCTGGTGAGCAAGAAATTCCAATGCAATAATGCCAATGATTGGAACTATGTAAAATAACCAGGACCCCCCAACCAAAAAAAAAAAAGTTGATTACAAATTCAGAGGCGAAGGACTACTACAAACAGATCCAGTGTACTCGAAAATATTAGAATGGATAAGTTAAAGTACCAAGAAATGAAAGAACGTAACCACACGCGAAAGAAGACTCAAAAATAAGACTGCAACTTTATTCAGAGAATTACAATTGACTCGGCAAAAAATACGAAAAATGAATGACAACGATATAATTGAAAATTTCGAAAACAACCCATCTGCACAAAGAGTACTTCTTAATATAACCGAAAGACCTCTAGAAGATACACGTCAGAATCCAACTTCCTACAAATGTTTGCGTTTCTACAATAAGAAAATATCTTTCAAGAGTAAATCTTAAATGCAGTATAGATGAGAACTTTTTTGAAGCGTTCAGATTGAAAATGAAACAAGACATTTTAATAGTTGATGAGATGCAAGTTAGAGAAAGTGTTGACCTTCAAGTCAAGAGCATGAAATTGGTGAGTCAACAAGATTTTGGAAAAGAAGGTACTGGTACATGTAAAACCTCCGACAAACGTGCCGATCACGCTCTAGTATTTATGTTCTCATCGTTAACAACTTTCATCAACCAGTTGCTGTTTACGCTTCAAAAGGCACCTGCTTGGCTCAACTGATGTTGAAGTGTCAATTATTAAGAAAATGGAAAAGTCTGGCGTAAACATTCATGGAGCAGTCGAGCATTCATATTGACCCGAACACAATAGGAGGGATATTCACATTAAATTTATGACATTTATGCCACTGAACTCCATGATCTAAATATTTTAATCTTTTGTGTCGGGTTAAATGACTTCATTATAAATCTAAATTCACATTTATCACACTTTTACCAGTAAACTTTGTGATCTGCTAAAAATGTTTATTTATTTCGTGCTGGGTTAAACTCCCTTTCCGCTTAGTTTTATATTCACATTTATCACATTTATACCACTGAACTTCAAGATCTTCTAAATTTTTAAATCTTTTGTGTTTTTTCAAATAACTTCTATCCTTTGGAGTTGAGAGCAAACTCGTCTGATTCCGGAACATCGACAGTGGCAAATTAAAAATTAAATTAAAAACTTAGTTCTATATTCACATTTATACCACTGAACTTCATGATCTTCTAAATGTTTAAATCTTTTGTGCTGATTTAAATTGCTTGTATAAGAATACAATGTTTTATATTCACATCCATTGCTATAGATCAGTTGTGAAGTCACAATCCTTGCACGTATAGATTTCGTTATTCCTAATTTTTTAAGTGAAAGACTGGAGCCCTAAATTCATGTCTCTTTATATGATTGCTCATGAAAAACATGAATCGATTCGAAAAATACAATATAAAGTTCCTAATTTCTTGTCTTTCGAATGCCGACTTCCAGCAGCGATATTATGTACCAACGATCTAACATCAATATTAAACTGACGAATTTCAATAGTTCAACAACAGAACCACCTCCAGGAAATAAAGTTTGTTAAAAACAACAAAACATGGAAATTATTGGAAGTTTGAGTACTGAATCATTTCTTGCTTGTTTAAACCGGAGATTAACTCAGACAATAATTAACTCAACAATAAATTAAGCGTTGGTATGAACTACAGTCTGACCAGAGTCATAAAGAAACTGTTTGTAATTTTTAAGTCCATATTCAATCACTTGGAAATTCAGTAACCCTTTGGGGGTTTGGGAGGCTGGAGTTAAGTCGGCTAAACGCCAACTTATATAACATTATTGGACATTTAGCACTCACATTTGAAGAATCCAATACATTGAGCTGTAAAATTGAATCCATTCTCAATTCAAGACCCCTTATTCCATTATGCTCATATCCTGATGAACTTTCTACGTCCAGATCATTTCCTTGCGGCAGTACCTGAACCATCGCTAATTAAACCGACTCAACCACTTCCAAATAAGACTTTGTAAGTTGTGGTCTTAAGGGGGCACTGCACGCATCTTAAAAATCTGTGTTGGTGAGTACCGCAAAGTTCATAAGACATAAGATACCTACGTGCGGAAAATTTTATTGTTGATACTGTGTTTGATATCTACTACTGCTTGAGTGTCGAGCTACGTCGAGCGCTCGGCTCGATTACTTCTCAGAAAAAGATCTGCCGTGAATAATTTAGTTGGGAACTCATTATCTTCATTTACAGATTGGATTAATTATTTGAGTTCTCAGATTGTGGATTTGCCGAAATATAAATATGATTGAAATTAGTTTGTCCTGGACCAAAGGATAAAACAGATAAATTAAATAGAGCGTGATTAAACAAAATAATGTTTTTAATGTATCAAATTATTGAGTATTTACATTTCTAACATAATAGTGTTGCACATAATATCACATTTAACACATTAAAAACAAGTACTTGTACTGCAATATTTTACAATAAAAATCCTACGTTAACAATTTAAAATTGGTGACACCTACATATTATATATCGCGTGTCCCAACTAAAATTTGTACCCCCTAACAATTCCAATTTCGAAAGACTCACAAGAAAACGCTCAAGCAGGTCAATTTTGTTATCAAGGAGAACCAAATTGTACCAAACTTTCAAGTCTTGTATCTCACCCCTTTAACCAGGGGATCCACCCCCTTAATCATTTTAAAGCTTATTCGATTCTCTATTCAGACCCAACATTTATCGATTCCTTTCTACAAAAAGAAAGCATGAATTCGATATTTTCCAAATCTACATAAAATACTTTACAAAAATTTGTACCCCCTAAAAATTCGAATTTCGAAATACTCAGAAGAAAACGCTCGAACAGGTCAATTTTGTTATCAAGGGGGACCAAATTGTCCCAAACTTTTAAGTCTTGTATCTCACCCCTTTAGCCAGGGGAGCCACCCCGTTAAAAAAATAAATGGCATGGGGGGTCGTGTGATAAATAATTTTAAAGCTTATTCAATTCTCTATCCAGACCTACTTTTATCGATTGGTCTCTACAAAAAAGAGTATGAATTTGTTATTTTCCAAGTCTACATAAAATACTTTTGATTTGGAAAATAACAAATTCATGTTTTTTTTTTTTGTCGAAACAAATTGATAATAGTAGGTCTTGATAGAGAATTGAATAAGCTTTAAAATGATGTATCACATGACCCCTTTGCCATTTAATTTTTTTAAGGGAGTGGCTACCCTGGCTAGGGGGGTGAGATCCAAGACTTGAAAATTTGGTTCCCCGTGATAACTAAACCTGTTCGAGCATTTCGAGTCTTTCGAAATTGAAACTGTTGGGGGGTACAAATTTTAGTTGAGTGTTTTATGTAAATTTGGAAAAGAACGAATTCATGCTTTTTTTGTAGAAACGAATCGATAAAAGTAAATCTGGATAGAGAATTGAATAAGCTTTAAAATGATGTATCACACGACCCCCCCCCCCCATGCCATCTAAATAAGGGGTGGCTCCCCTGGCTAAAGGGGTGAGATCTAAGACTTGAAAGTTTGGTACAATTTGGTCCCCCTTGATAACAAAATTGACCTGTTCGAGCGTTTTCTTCTGAGTACAGATGAACTCGGTTATAACGAACTCTCGCTTATAACGTACAGTTTTCGAAGTCCCGTTTTAACCGCCGTAAGGACAATGTAAATTCTGATTGGTTATAGCGAACCTCGTTTATAACGAACGATCGGTTATAGAGTCCAAGATTTAGGCGTATGCTCGGTTATAACGAACTGTGTGCACGTGTTCACTGCTCAGATTTCTTGGAATAATTAACATGATTTAAACCCCATCTTTCTCAAAAAATATTCGTGTTGTGAGAGCAATCGAACGAAATGTGAACATTAGTATTTCAGTTAAAAAGAATCGTGGCCCAGTAACTGTGGCCGATAAATAAAAAATAATCGAATTATTAAAAAGCGACCAATGCAACTCTTAATTATGCAAAAAAACTGGACTAGCAAAATTTACAATTTCCTCAATTTTCCTCAAAAGAACGTGACTAAAGCGTCTTCGAAGTCCTGTTAGAGAGGATGTTGACAATGTTCTCATAAAATAGTTTAGAGAAGTCTAAATGTATCAATTAGTGGCGAAGTTCTTCGTGCTGCTGGAAATTTTAGAGAATGAGAATGAAGAAATAGGTCGCAAAGAAAAGTACAGCAAAAATTAATCACCCAGTATTTTACATAACACATTATTATTATGAATACATTTTTAAAGGATGTATTTTCAATAAAGAATTTTGTTTTAGTGCATATATTTTCAACCTTATTTATAACGTACGCCTGCTTATAACGAACACATTCGGTAGTCCCTTGACTGTTCGCTATAACCGAGTTTAACTGTATTTCGAAATTCGAATTTTTGGGGGGTACAAATTTTAGTTGGTACACCCTGTATACATATGTACCACATTATAATTAATGCTTACGTAATATGCCGTGACCGTAGATGCTGAAAAATATGAAAGAGAAAATATGTTTCTCTTTCCTATGGAATTATACGTACAAATTAAACACAATAGTCGAGCAGAAAAAATATCAGCTCTTTGTTTACAAGTGGAGCTTGGTTGTTTTAAAAACAGTATCGAGAAGTCGAATACAAAACAGCGTTTCATGTTCCGCGATATTAAATATATCGACTGCCCTACGTCATCTTTGAATTACTTCTCGGTTGCCTATATTAAATTGTTCCAAAACATGGGTTCACTTGAGCCAAGATTACTCGACAACCCTTTGATAGATTTCAAAAATCTTTTGTTTTATGAAAAGAAGAAAGTTCAACGTCGGTACTTACGAAGTCCTTTTTTGATTTTTTCCCTTTGGTACAATCAAAACTTTGATGCAAAAATAACATATGTTTGAGCGTCTTTAGCAAAGTCCCTATGGACTTTTTGAAAAAAAGGACTTCGTAGGTACCGTCCTTCAACCTTTCTCAACGAGTCCTTTTTTTTTATTTGGATCAAAAATAATGTCAGAATCCTGTCCCACACAACACGTTGCAAATTCATAGCTGCAGTACCCCCTTAAGACAGTTGCGTTAAAAAGTAATAAAGGAAAAAAGTGTTAAAGAATAAAAACAGCGAACGTGTTAAAAAACACCAGTCTCTAGCACTCCAACTGAACAATAAAAACAAGTTAACGGGGAAAGAAAAATTAACAAAAACCAGATGACCAACCAGATAACTAAAGCAGCTAATAAATTACTGCTCCACCCTTAAGGGATTGGCTGGTCAATCAGGGGTGACATCTTACAAATTGTAGACTTAACTTTGACTACTTATCGTATATAATTGTCTGTACAATATGCGACCAACGAATGTATCTGCAAATCCACCAACTAACGAGCGCAGTTATTTCTATGGCTCATATTTCTGTCAACGAAAAAAAAAATACACTCTGTTTGACACTGGCCATGTATTAAAGAATACGAGAACAGCATTGCACCATCATAAAATATTAAAATTTAAATATATCTAAGTCGAACTCCACAAACTTTAATAACTGTAAAATTACTAATGGAACATGTTTCGGCAGAACACTTCTGCCATCATCAGCCCTAATTTAACAAAAGATTAATGATACAATTGATGAATTACAAAAGGGGTTCTTACCTCCATCCCGGTTCCTTTTGTCTGAGAATGAGTATCCAGGTCTGATAAAGGCAGATCTAGACATAGAGGGGTCTGTTGAGTTGGTTAAGGAAAATGATGAAGAAAAGATGCATTGTGATTTTAGACCCGTGAAAATCACTGGATGCTACTCTTGTTTCAGAGGGGCTAAGATGGCTTATTTATGTGATTCAGAGGAATCCTTCCCTTCCTTAGTGTCTTGTGGTAGTGTAAACGTGTCGATCATATGTTCAAATGATCGCACTGTTAAAGAGACCAGATTCCTGAGCAACACTGCTTATGAGACGCTGCAGTGCATTGCTTATTGTGACCCCAAGAGATCCCCTAAGAGCATTGAAAGCAGTCTTGACTTCCATGGATTCATCCAATACTCCAACACAACCAGGTTATCTTTGAGTTCCATGGTTCCTGAGGGTTCATGGAACTTGTTTAATTGGTTAACCAAACTCATGGACTTTAGTTGGTTCAAGATCGCCATTTATGTCGGAATTGGACTAGCTGCACTAATGGCTATGCACGTGGTCCTGACCTGTGTTCTGAGAAGTGGGATGAGAATGAAGGTGAAGGGGGTCTAATGTAATAAGAAGGTAAGAACCCCTCTTGTAATTCATCAATTGTATCATTAATCTCTTGTTAAATTAGGGCTGATGATGGCAGAAGTGTTCTGCCGAAACATGTTCCATTAGTAATTTTACAGTTATTAAAGTTTGTGGAGTTCGACTTAGATATATTTAAATTTTAATTTAAATTTACTCCACCTGGATTTAAGAACATTCTTCTGGTTTATAGAGTATATTGATTCTAACGGTGTCAAAAAAATGCGAAATCTTCAGCAGGCTTTCCGGATCGATGAAACAGTGTTTTCGGTATTTACATAAAATTAAGAAGTGCTGTATTGAAGATCTGTCGGCAGCTGCTAAAACTTTAAGTCATACTTTGGTTGCCACGTTAGAATCAATGTACGCAGCTAATCAATTACCAACGGACGACAAATGACGGAATGTCATTGTAAGATCCGTTAGAGAATGTGTTCGCTGCTGTAAGACTTCATGAAGCGCATCCGTCTAGTTACCAATTTATATCAGGCCTTAAAACTAGTCTGTTAAACAATCTAATTCCCAAAAATAATCGTAAGAATACAGTGGCAGTCTTTTAGAGAATCTTAGATCTTTTATCTGATAGTGATACCATGTTGGCTAAACCTTTACTCGAATATGACCAACCTCAAAACAACGAATTACTGGGTTTGACGGTTCGTCATTTTGCTCCAGACTCATTAAAAAATTACAATTTCGATCCAGTGGCAAAAAATCGTAATCCCAAGAAAAAATTTCCGCTTGTAAATAATCAACTAAAATTTGTAGCCCCCAACCATTTCAATTTCGAAACACTCGAATAGGTCAATTTTGTTATCAAGAGGAGTCAGATTGTACCAAACTTTCACCTCTAGCCAGGGGAACCACCCCCCTAAAACATTTAAATGGTATGGGAGGAACTGTCGGAGGTCGTAAACAGCATTCCTGGGGCAAATAAAGAAAAAAGGTAAGTGTATTTGGCATAATTTTGATGCATACACCAATATTTTTTTTGTTTTACCAACAGAGTTGGCAACACATGCGATCGAGGACCAAGGGTAAGGCCAGCTCCAACAAACAACAGACAGGAGAAGGACTCTTCAAAGAAGACCCATTAACTCAACTGAGGAAGAGATTCTGGGCATCATCAGACCAGTTTCATTTGAAGGCCACGATTCCCCAGTATCTACGGTGGCTTTTGATTTTCAAGATATTAATGACTCACTATAAAGTTTATCAGCCATTAAATATTAACAGCAGGTCACACTAGGGTGGGCATCAGGGTGACTGATACGAATACAAATACAATGATGATAAGAGTTTGAGTTCCTCCAAGGAGCGTCATCGTCAAGAGGTATGAACATAAATTAATGTAAATTCATGCTCTATAATGTTTCAATAGATTTCAGAGGTTCAGTTACCAGTGGCAGCATCGCTTCCTTCAACGCCATCCTCAAAAGGGATACACAAAAAGTATAGCAGACGGTAAAAAGAAATTTGACACTTTGGGTTTCTATAAGTTATGTATTTTTGCAGCTGAGCATCCCAATTCTGCAACATTTAAAAGAAGAAAATTGACAAACACCGAACACGCGGTTGTCAAAGTTGTCGTTGAAGGAAGTGCATGGCGAAAGAAAAGTGGCCGCATTAGAACGGACTACAGCAGCCAATGAAAGAATTGCTGCACCGTAGGAGAGGATTGTCACAAGCCTGGTCTTCACGGCTCTAACCTCACTACTCACCCCAGGATGAGCAATTTGACGACGATATCATCAGCCTGTTTGACGATTTAACACTCCTTCGCCAGCTACCTCCTGGGGCTGAAGTCGAGGAGCCCCCAAGGAAGCGAAAATGGGAAGAACCTCCGCAGCAGCCCAAAGGAGTAAAGAATCTAACCAAACTCCAACAGACGCTGGACCCACAGTTAAGTCCCTTAGTGGCGTTGAGGGTGGTGAATTTGCTATTGTAATTAAAGACAGCATTTCAAACTGGAAGGCTATATATAAAAAAAATAAAGCTGAAATTGTGGATCTCAAACGACAGCAGAACGAGATCCAAAATAGAATAAACATTTTTTCAACAGTGAAATGAACTTGTTAATCCAACTGGTAAATGAAAATAAGACATATTTTGGAATCTAAACAGACCGGGGGGTAATCCATAAACAAAAAACGGAGGCTTGGGCAGCACTGGAACTACATTTCAATGCTGTTTGCAGTGAAGGAATTCACCGGTCTGCAAAAGTTTTAAAAGAGAAATGCACCAACATAGTCAAGAACTTTGCTCCAGACAAAAAATTCAGAAAAGGAACAGGACCAAGTCAACCTCCTAGAGAGACACACCACAGAGGCTGTCGTGAATGACATATTAGGGGAGCGTCTGACGGGGCTGCCTTACGTGTGACACTGATGATGGCAGTCTGTGGAGATCTGCACCTACTGCAGTCATAAGGTAATTTGAGAGTTCAAGTTTAAGTCGCTCAAAAAAATTTTTCAACAGTGAAATTAACCTTCTTGGTGTCAAATTACATTTTTTGCTAGCTGAACATGTTTTGTAATATGAAACTTCTTTTGAAGTGCGTTCACCTCGGAATTCTGCAAAAATGCATTTCTTGTGCGGTGAATTCAACAGTGAAATGAACCAACTGGTAAATGAAAATAAGACATATTTTGGAATCTAAACAGACCGGGGGGTAATCCATAAACAAAAAACGCAGGCTTGGGCAGCATTGAAACTACATTTCAATGAAGGAATTCACCGGTCTGCAAAAGTTTTAAAAGAGAAATGGACCTAGATAAAACGGACTCAGTCAAGAACTTTGCTGCAGACAAAAAATTCAGAAAAGGAACAGGAGGGGGACCAAGTCAACCTCCTAGAGAGACACACCACAGAGGCTGTCGTAAATGATATATTAAGGGAGCGTCTGACGGGGCTGCCTTAAGTGTGACACTGACGTTCAAACAAAGAGTTGATTTTAATGATTTAGTAGAAAGCAAGAGTTGGCCAAGAGCCCACGGCAATCAAGAAATTTATAGTATACTGAGTTTCTTTAATATTTGTAAAAATTACTAACTATCTAAATTTCTAGATCATCTACAGCTTCAGCTATTCCAACTGAAGTTGGAACAAATTCGCCGGAGGTTGCCTTTCAAAATACAGACTGGTCAAATTACACACCTCTAATGTTGAAGGCAATACCTGTAAGTTCTAAAAGTAGCAATGTTTATTGATTTGCAAACTGATTTTAACTTAAGCTACATTTTAACACATAAGTTAGATCAGGATGCGTTAGAAAATTTACTTTCACAGATTAGGTCTGGAGGAGGATTAAATGACCATCCTACCCCTCTTGATGCACTAAATCGATTGCGCATAATAATGTTAGGGAAAACAGATATTGTCCAGAACAATACAAACACTGTCGATCGTACTAATGACGAAAATTGACAGTTCCCTCCAAAACTCAAGAAACTAATGGAGATTCTAGTTCAGAATCTTCCAGGTCATCTGATCATTTAGCAGTTACTGGTGGAAACACAAAATAAAATTCTTCAAGTCGAAACAGATGGTTTGCAGTATTTGGCAGCTTGGATTGCTGAAAAATTAAAATCAACACATCCGCAATTAGGCTTCTATGCGTACAAGGAGGGAGAGAATAAAAATTACTTATTGTTTACCTAAAAATTCGCCTAGCTGGATTCGCCATTTATCATTTGGTGGATTAATTCAACCGTCAGAAGAATTCATGGAGCAGGTCAAGTTGTTGGAAAAATTATTTTATAAATATACTGAGGATAATTATTTTAAAGGCGTTCAACAAATAAACACAAAATTAGTTAAAAAGTTTTGTAAAAAAAATAATATTGACCACATTTCATCATCTCACTATTTATATTTAATTTATTCCCCCGCTTTTCACGTGTGTTGTTTGGTTTTCTCCTTTTCTCGTTGTGTTAGCAGTTGTGTACTGGCGAAAGCTCTGCATGCGCGGTGCAAATACAAATCCGGTCTTTAGTAGTTATTTCCAAAGGGGACATACTAATTATTATTATTCATGCAGGTGGAGAGCAAGGTTTTATACCAAACTGTCTCCAAATCTTTAAATCTGGTACTAGATCGGGCGATTACCATTTGGAAATGAACGGAACAAATTATAAAAAATGAAGAAACACATGCAGTACAAATTTGATAGTATTTTTCTTTTAAGGCTTCCGCCATATCATCCGGATTTAAATCGTATTTAACTAATATGGACAACAGTAAAACAAAAGGTGGGAAGAAGAAATACTACATTTAAAATAAATGATACATGGAAATTAGCCGAAGAAGAATTTAATGCAGTTACTGCTGAAGATCCGAGCATGTAATAAATATTGAAAAGAAGTATATGGAAAATGAATCTATAATTGACGTCCGAACCGAAGAATTAATAATTAATTTAAATGATGATTCTAGTGATGATGACTTCTACTTTAGTGATGATGAAGATTTGTAAAATGATTCTGTACATATTTTATAATTTTTGCAACAGATAGTTAACACCTACACTATATTTTATAAACGTTTTTTATTATGCCAAAAAATGCATTTCTTGTGCGACCCTAACATTTTGTCACCTCAGTATGTTCACCTAATATAAATGACACTTCCTTTGGAAGTGTATTCAATTTATTTCTAAACTAGTTTACTCATCGCCCTGATGATGCCAACATTGTTGGCGAAACGAATAACAATTCGCTCCCTGACTAACTATGTTTTTACTCTGTGAATTTTTATGTATTTGTGGAAGAAGCTGAGGGATATTGGTTTCCAATTTATGACTTCCAGATCCTTCAATCAGGATCCCCTTGAAAACTTTTTTTCTTGTGTTCGAGGTTACGGTGGCGCCAATAGGAAACCAACTGCTGACTCATTTGCCACCACAATAAAATCATTATTGGTGAATAATTTGGTTTCATCACGGGCAGTAGGAGCCAATTGTGCAGACGATGGATCTGTGGAGTACCTGGATACTTTAAAACATTTTGAAAAAAAAAATGTCATTTATTTAGCTAAATTGGAAACTGAGGAGGTGTTAGAAGAGCATTAATTTGTTAATTCAATTATGGGAATACGTCACACATGCTCTGATGCCCCCAGTAATGTCTTATTATTAGCTGTAAAGCAAGGAACTCAAGCGCCATACTTTCATTACTACCTTACTTAATAACGTCATATAATATAAAACAGCAAATATTGAGTAGAATAGATAGAAACTCTGATTATTTGTTAAACCTTTTTTACCCTGAGCACTGAGCTACCAACATAAAAATATTTTTAAATATTATGGCAAATCTTTTATTACATTATTATATTAGCCAAATTAATAATGTTTTAAAAGGTATTAAAGACCTTCGCGGCAAAGACAACGATGTTATTATGAAACAAGTATTTCTGAAGTACGCTTGTTTAGCTAAATTAGATAATAAGTTTTAAATATTTTGATAAGCCACCCAAAGGTTGAGGTGAAGAAGTGGGAGATGTTGACATTGGAAGACTGCTTTTAATGGAAAAAGAAACAAGGTCACAACAGGAAAGTAATCGTTGGAGGGAAGAAAAGAGGGACCGGTTCGACATCGACAACCAGTAGGAGCTGAATATTTTAGGAAACTAAACACAACAAAAGATATCAGTCATTTGCCTCATGTGAGTTTTGGAATAGAGAAGGAAGTAACTGCTCTTTTGCCGTGTGGGTTGGTTGTCCACCCTTATGCTCCACATCTTGGAGCTAGTCCAGATCCAACTTTAAATGAAGCTTTTAAAATAAAATCATTTTGTTTGATCAGGGACGAAAATAACCAACCCACATTAAGACAGTCACATGAGTACCACAGTCAAGTACAAGGGCAAATACTCATCACATGTCTTCCCTGGTACGACTTTTGTGTCTATTTTGACAAATCAAAGGAATTGTCCATCGAAAGAATTTTTTTAGATGAAATTTTCTGCATGCAAATGTATTCGAGACTGACAGAAATGTTTACTAAATTTTACTGTATACATAAATAAATGCAAAACTAAAACAAATATGTAGAACAATTTATTTAATCAATACATCCTAAAATATAAGTGTTAAATAATATTGAAAATAAAATGCAAGTAATCAAATGTTTGGAGCTTACGGGTTATTCCAACAAGAATCATCGTCTCCTGAAACCTGATGCAATTCCGACCTTACACCTGCCACCTCAAAAAACACAGCCATTCGCCAACAATGAAACAAGTCATCGCATCGCAAGAAGTCATAACAAACATTTAGTGGCTGAAATTACATTCACTCCTAGGTAAGTGTTTATGTAATTATTATCGATCATATCATTATTATTATTAAAATATGTAATTATATCTAAGAGAATGATGAAGAGATTTTAATTCAACCCTTGCCAGAGCAAGAACGTAGAAAAGTAGTTGCAGGTAATACTTTTTACACCCTTTTGCAAATATGTATATATATATATTTATGAAACTTTTTGATCTACAACAAAAATCTAATTTTACAATTTTTTTTTACAGAAAAAATGGGGATAGTCACAAAAATGCAAAATCGTGATATTGACGTCATCTGGTGTACATGTGTTGGTAGTTCTGTCTGTTATGTACAGATTTTTCATAAAATGATCCTATTGTTAATTAACTAAATTTTTTAGAGTTCTTATTTACATTCTAACTCGGGTAATTAAACTAAAGCTCCTAAAATTATTACGCTTTGTGAAGACCTTTTAACAACTATGCTTAATGAGATTTTCAACCCGCGGTATTTTTAATTATTATAAACTAGTATTTTTACTTTTATTAACTTTTCTTTTTGATCCAAAAATCTGAATTAGAGTTATAAATGTTAGTGGGTACCAATACATTATTATAAATAACTTTATTATGTATTTTTATTGTATTTAGTATGTATGTAGTCTAGTTTTAAATTATAAGGAAAATATGTGACTTACAAGATGCATTACTTTTGCTACTTTCGTATTGTGATTTACATTGTTATAACAGTTTGAATACTTAAAATCACATTTTCTCAAATTGTTTAATTTGTGACACCCCCTTTTTTCATTTTTTTTTTTTCTCTTCACATGTTTACGTTTTATTTAACTTACTTAATAATGTGTTCTAAGAGGAAAAGCAAAAACTTTCAGAAAAATCAAAAAGGCTACCATAAAATTAGCAAATGCTAAGTATAACAGTACTATAGACTTAATCAAAACTATTGATGCCAGAAATGGTTTACTCGATGAATTATTATTAAAGTTAGATAAAATTACAATCGATTTTATCACCCAACAAATGAGAAACCAGCAATTACGGCCAGAGGGCCGTAGGTTTAGCTTAAATGATAAGATATTTGCATTGTCACTGTACAAACAGAGCGCCCAAGCATACAGGTTTCTGTCCAAATTTTTCAGTTTGCTATCTAGGAAGCTATTGGCCACAGTTATAAATAAAATTCCATTTTTAGCAGGTAAACAGTTCAATCTTTAATACTTTCAAACGGCCAATAGCTAAACTGAAAGAGGACGACAAATACTGTGTGCTTATGTTCGATGAAATTTCTTTACAGGCCAATCTGACATACAATAAAAAATATGACTTTGGGAGTTACGTAGAGCCTGGAAACAAGCAGTCTTTTTGGATTTGGATTTTTACAATATGTGACCAAGGACTCCAAGGAGCAACAAATCGCGCTGCGATCAATGCCCTAATGGGTGGTCCCCGAAATAAGGCACTACTGTCATACGAAATTTCAGGTCAAGAGATCATTCACCTCTTTGACCCACCACATTTACTGAAGGGGGTCAGGAATGGTCTCTTGACAAAAAATATAAAATTTTCTACAGAGGGAAAAGAAAAGGTGGCTTCGAACAGCGTGAGGAGGAACAGCCAGAACAGATTGGCAAAATTAAAGAATTTTCTGAGTGCAGTGCAGATATACAAAACTATTTTGCCATTGAATATGTTGCTGGTGCGGTGGTAAGGCGGCTTTGTAAAGGGTTTTCATGCAAATCCTGTGTTCTCAGCAGGATTTGAGTGAAAGCCTAAAGGCAAAACAATATGTAGGGCATCGTCTTATAAATCCAGACGATGTCTTCACATTTGTTTTTACCGAAGTAACTAAAATAATTCTAGGAACATTACCATATAATTTATATAATAATAGGATTAAGGAAGTAATTTTAAGTAAATTAGTTAGTAGAAATTTTATATTCCCAATGTGTCACGTCCATAACACTGCACAGAAACAGAACGATATGCAGACCATCATTATTGACATTGTTTTATATAATTACATAAAACGTATAAATAGAGTGCTAAGGGGACGGGATTTAAGAATAATTAATTGTGATCCACTACTTCAAATGGCGCATAAAAAATTCCAAAATACTAGGTACCTAGTTCTTTTTTAATTATATCTATTTATATAGTTATGGTTATGTCTTAACCCCTATGGAGTATTTTGAATCATTTTTTCCAGATTTTTTTTTTGAGATTGGAACATTCCACACCAATCAATATTATTTCCAAAAAAATACTAAAGAAATGAAACCGCAAGCTACACCAAGCTAAACAGTTTTTTTTTTTAATGCACGCACTAAATTTCCCAGATTGCATCTTTACTGGAGCACTAAATTCAAATTTATGCCCATTGCAAGTGTTATCACCAAAGACCGCTTCTACTTACTTAGGGTTAACTTTCATGTTGTTGACTCACTGAGTTTTACACCGGAAGAAATAACAAAGGACAGACTGTGGAAAGCTCGTCCTGTAATTGAGATGGTTAGAAATCGGTAAGCAGATCGCAGATAAGATAAGCAGATGATACCACAGCATGTTTCCTATGCTATGATGATACCATCTACTGGTCGACAATATGTCAAAAATAAGCTAGACCAGATGACTAACCAGATAACCAAAGCAGCTAATAAATTACTGCTCTACCCTTGAGGGATTGGCTGGTCAATCAGGGGTGACATCTTACAAATTGTCGTCCACTTAACTTTGACTACTTATCGTATGATTATTGTCTGTACAATATGCGACCAAGACCCCACAAATGTATTAAAGAATATTGTATTGTCATGTATTAAAGAATACAAGAACAGCATTATACCATCATAACATAGAGTATATTGATTCTAACGGTGTCAAAAAATTGCGAAATTTGAACATCTTCGAGATGCTTTCCGGATCGATGAAACAAAATGTTTTCGGTGTTTACATAAATTTAAGAAGTGTTATATTAAGATCTGGACAGCAACCCCATGGTAAAAATGAAAGTGTCGGCAGCTGCTAAAACTTAGTAGTTATTATGTGAAACGAAATCGGTTGTATTTTTGTATTTTGGTGATTAGTAGTGTTTAAAAGAGCTTTCGGAGATCAGTTTCAAATTTGCATTGTTGGAACATGAACAACGTGTGTTTTTCTTTTCGCAGGTTTCCTCAGGGAGGTTCGTGAACTACGATAGATCGCAAGCCGAAATATTGTTGCAAGATGTCCGGGTGCTCCTCTGCAAGAGGCAGACCGCTTTTGTACCTTGATTTTGGATGAAGTAAAATTGTCACCGGGTTTACACTATGAAAAGAGTAAACAGGTTATACACGGTTATGAAGACCTCGGCCATTTAGGACGGTCTCCTGCCAGGGCAGACCATGCCTTGGTTCTAATGGTTAGAGGTGTTAAGAAGTTTCAAACAACCAGTTGCATATTATTTTGTAAATGGTACGGTTACAACTCAACAATTAAATTCAATTGGGCTTCACACGCTTTCTACCATTTGTGACCAAGGAAGCACAAATATGACAGCTACAAACGAACTTTGTAGTACGACAGTTAAAGACCCCCAAGGGAGTATATTATTGTAGATAATTTAGAAGTCAATCGAATCTTTTTGATGTGTGCCATCTTTTAAAGAACACGCGAAATGCGTTGCTGACCAACGCCATCAAATTTGAACCCGGGAAATTTGAACACATTCGGTGAGTTTTTGAAATTGATCAAACTGTAAATTCGGGAGACTTTCAACGTTGAAACCTCATTATTTTAATTTTAGGGATTCCTATAACAAAATGAAAGTCAAAATCGCGGCTCAGCAATTGAGTCCTTCAGTGGCTTTGGCCCTGAATGAACCTTCTGGCAATCCTAATCGTTTACCACCAGAAGCACGTCACACTGCCGAATTTGTCAGGTTAATTGATTCATTGAACGGGGCCATACAATTTCTTTCTGATGGTAAACTGCTGCGATGTGCTATTTCCAACCAGTCTCCTCATTTACAATTCTGAAAAGATGTTCTTCCCAAAATTCATCGTTTGAAAATCGTTAATTTGAACACGGGAAAAGACGTGACTTCCCAACTTCCGTTTGTAAAAGGGTGGCAAATTACGACTAGGCCATGATCAACATCTGGACAAAAGTTCAAAATTTTGGGTTTGATTATTATTTATGTCATCGACATTTTAATCAAGACCCTCTCGAAAATTTATTTTCATGCATAAGGCAACATGGCACTAATCCACCATTTTGCCACTGCTTTACGGCTGCTTTATTTAACCTAGTTTACTCATCGCCCTGATGATGCCAACATTGTTGGCGAAACGAATAAGAATTCCCTCCCTGACTAACCATCTGCATGTGGGGTTAGCAATGTTTTGTTTGCCCTGTTGAAATTTTCTGTTGAAAAGCTGAAATCCCTGGAACGTAACTGTTTTTTTGTGTTCGACGAGGTTGCCTTGTCAACTGGTGTAAGTTACGATATGAAAGCGGATTTGTGGATTTTGGCGGTGCTGATTCAAGGCCAACTTTTGCAGGTATTTATGTTGAAAGGGGCATACAAGAAATGGAAGCAACCAATCTGCTATTGCTATGTAGAGGGAACAACAGCAACTGCAGATTTGGTTCGCATGATCAAAGAAGTTGTTAGGAATGTTAGGGCAACTTGCTTGCATATTGTAGCATCTATTTGCGACCAGGGAGCTACCAATGTAGCGGCAGTTAATGAATTGCTTCGTGACATTAACGCCGATTGTTTACGCAGAGGTAAAGAAAATATTGTGGCTATACAGTAGATGGAGAGGAGAGTATTCATCTTTATGATTATTCCCATTTGATGAAAGCCGTTCGAAATGGGTTAATCAACAAAGATCTACATTTCTCTCCAGATGGAAAAGAAAAGGTGGCATCATGACAACATATTCTCGACATTTACAGACTTGACAAAGAAATGGGTGACTATAGCCAGTTTGTTAAACTTACAGACGAGCATGTGGTGCCAGATAAAATCGGGAAAATGAGTGTGCGTCATTGTACCCAGGTATTTAACCATAAGGTTGCCACGAGATATACCTAGAACGTCACCACATTTTTTAATCCAGCGGCCTCAGACACAAATGGCTTTTTTTCGCCAACCTATTTCATAGTGTCAATGGAAGCAGCAAGAATGTGGAACAAGGGAAGGATCTACGGAGCGCGATAACAGAGATATCAAAACATCTATCCTCTGACTCCCAGATCCTTCAATCAGGATCCCCTTGAAAACTTTTTTTCCTTGTGTTCGAGGGTACGATGGTGCCAACAGGAAACCAACTGCTGTCTCATTTGCCACCACAATAATATCATTATTGGCGAATAATTTGGTTTCACCACGGGCAGTAGAAGCCAACTGTGAAGATGATGGATCTGTAGAGTACCGGGATGCCCCCAGTAAAGTCTTATTATTAGTTGTAAAGCAAGAAACTCAAGCCATATACTTTCATTACTACCTTACTTAATAACGTCATATAATATAAAACAGCAAATATTGAGTAGAATTGATAGAAACTCTGATTATTTGTTAAACCTTTTTTACCCTGAGCACTCTGCTACCAACATAGAAATATTTTTATATATTATGGCAAATCTTTTATTACATTATTATATTAGCCAAATTAATAATGTTTTAAAAGGTATTAAAGACCTTCGCGGCAAAGACAACGATGTTATTATGAAACAAGTATTTCTGAAGTACGCTTTTTTAGCTAAATTAGATGTGAGTTTTAATATCAAGCAAAAATATTTTACACAACTTCAAAATATATGGGCTGGCATATTATTAGCAAGATTAAATATGATTCCTGAAGATAAATCTTGCACATCAAAACCGATGACATGCAACCAACCAGTCCCAAAATTAATCCCGAAAAAGTTGCGGACATGGTTTTCACTAAGCCCACAAATTCAACTAAAGCCAAAAAAAAACATACTTAGCACCCATTATGAATCATTTATTTCAGTGACTGAAGAGGTGTTACGAAAAAGAATTAAAAAATTAAAAAAAAAAAACAAAAAAAAATTAATAGGAAAATGCCTTTTGCTTATCTTCTTAATTACAATAATGGTAAGAAAATCTTTGAAATGCCAATCTGATAATAACAGTTGTTTTTATTGTAGATGAACAAAAACGCTACAAATAGACAACAATATTGTTATGTTATTATGTCTCCTGGGTAAGAGCAACGATCGATCTTCCTGTTTTAAATATTTTGATAAGCCACCCAAAGGTTGAGGTGAAGAAGTGGGAGATGTTGACATTGGAAGACTGCTTTTAATGGAAAAAGAAACAAGGTCACAACAGGAAAGTAATCGTTGGAGGGAAGAAAAGAGGGACCGGTTCGACATCGACAACCAGTAGGAGCTGAATATTTTAGGAAACTAAAAACAACAAAAGATATCAGTCATTTGCCTCATGTGAGTTTTGGAATAGAGAAGGAAGTAACTGCTCTTTTGCCGTGTGGGTTGGTTGTCCACCCTTATGCTCCACATCTTGGAGCTAGTCCAGATGCAACTTTAAATGAAGCTTTTAAAATAAAATCATTTTGTTTGATCAGGGACGAAAATAACCAACCCACATTAAGAGAGTCACATGAGTACCACAGTCAAGTACAAGGGCAAATACTCATCACATGTCTTCCCTGGTACGACTTTTGTGTCTATTTTGACAAATCAAAGGAATTGTCCATCGAAAGAATTTTTTTAGATGAAATTTTCTGCATGCACATGTATTCGAGACTGACAGAAAAGTTTAATAAAATGTTACTGTATACATAAATAAATGCAAAACTAAAACAAATATGTAGAACAATTTATTTAATCAATACATCCTAAAATCTAAGTGTTAAATAATATTGAAAATAAAATGCAAGTAATCAAATGTTTGGAGCTTACGGGTTATTCCAGCAAGAATCATCGTCTCCTGAAATCTGATGCAATTCCGACCTTACACCTGCCACCTCAAAAAACACTGCCATCCGCCAACAATGAAAGAAGTCATCGCATCGCAAGAAGTCATAACAAACATTTAGTGGCTGACATTACATTCACTCCTAGGTAAGTGTTTATGTAATTATTATTGTTGAGAACCACTGAGGGGCGTCACCCCCACTCACCCTTCCTGGAGGGTGGGAGAGTGGATCCGTTTACCGCACCATTTTTAGTTGTAAGAAATATTCATTCATTCAATTCCGACCATGCACTCAGAAAAGAGTTCTAGTAAACGAAAGTAAAGCTTCACTTGTGTCTTATTTCTGGTCCTGAGCCCCATTAGCTCAAGGAAGTCTCTAGAGCCCCATTAGCTCTAAGGTAATCAAATTCATAAGTGTCAGACGCCCCATTAGCGTCCCAGTGCAAGGTGCAACAAAGTGCATCAATTCAACAAACATCATCCACATCACTACAAGTCAATTCAATTATCGATCATATCATTATTATTATTATTATAATATGTAATAATTATATCTCATATAATTTTTGTATCGTGGGTTACTCTAGTTTCAAAATGTATTTTATTACAGCTGCATTCATTTAAAAAATGTATTATCAAATGATGTCGAGCAGAAAAAAATGGAGAGCAATAATAATAATTAATCATAATATATATTTGAGCAAGATACCAAACTTCTTTTAGTACCTTGGCGCACTCATGAGTAGGGTAATTTGCGGCGCATTTGAGGCATTTATAACTGGATGATGTTAAGCAATAATGGTTTAAGCCATATCATTATAATTTTGAGATAATATTAATAGGAATATTATTTGTAATAATTACCAAAATACTTTTAAATTGAATATTATGTTATATTTGTAGTCATACTGGAGTTACCATCTGCACTACCATCTGCGACAATATATTCTCCTGTAGGAAAGGTTAAAACACCTAAAAAAAATATACATCCACGAAGATGTACGCAAGTACAAGTACGTAAGGTCTTCTAGAGCGATTTTTGAAATAGACGATACACAAGAGGATGATGAAGAGATTTTAGCTCAACCCTTGCCAGAGCAAGAACCCCCCCCCTAAAGTGGTTGCAGGTAATACTTTTTACACCCTTTTGCATATATGTATATATTTATTAAACTTTTTGATCTACAACAAAAATCTAAATTTACAATTTTTATCTTTTTTTTCATTATAAAATGATGTTTCAGAGTTAAACCCATTGCTGCCGTCGACTTCTCTGGGCACAGGAGCGATACAGACGAAAAAATGTGTAAAAGGTATAACATTTAATAATATTTAATAATATAGATGAAGAATTTGAATTAATTTTAATGGAATATTTGGGTAGTTATAAAAATTACATAATACACATAATTTACATAAAAAAGGGGGATAGTCACAAAAATGCAAAATCGTGATGTTGACGTCATCTGGTGAACCAGGGTACCCCGTCAACTCGAATTTTAAAATTCCCTGGATTTTCCAGGTTTTCCAGTAACATTATATCGACAATTCCAGACAAAATAGAAAAACATTTTAAAAGATATGCACTTAAAAAATAACAAAAATAAATTAAAGAAATAATAATATTGCTGAACATGCAACGTTCAAAAAAGTATAGAAAATACGTAACAATAATTATTACATAAATTGATTATACAGTGTGTCCCATAAATGACCCATTAATTTTAACAAGTAGCAGAACTCATCAAAAGCCACCACTTTTCTATACACGACTTTTTCGAAAACTTTTCGCCGCACAAAGACTTGATGTGCAACGCTTCCCAAATCGCCGTGTGCCTAATTTGTGTAAATCAGTTTGGAATATCGCATTATACCATTTGGAGAATTTTGAAAACAAGTTTATCCCTATCACGTACAGAAAGTCCAATTTTTACACCCTGAGGACTTAATAATAATAAATTTTATTTATAATAATTTAATAAACTCTGGTTTTACCAGAGAAGGTATTTTCAACTTAAATAATACGAACGTATGGGCCACGAAAATTAGCAATTAGGCCTAACAATTTTAATTTTTCATTAGTAAATTAGCATTGGATATTGAAGTAAAGACGTTTAGTAGGTAAGTTTTTCTGTTTTTAGTTTTTTACGTCGAGCCGTTTAGATTGTTACCAAAAGTTTTCCAAAATTTTTTGTTGTGATTATTATCAAGCAACCGAGCGGTTCAGTAGCGGGTAACTAAAATAACGTCAAAACTTTCACTAATTTTAACTCGATAACTACGGGGTTTAGGGCGCAACATTTTATTAAGAAAAATTGTTCACACTGATGAGTTCTACTACTGGTTAAAGTTAATGTAGTCATTTATGGGACACGTTGTAGTTATAAACAGGCTGTCTCGACAAAAATGACTCCCCCACTTAAATTTTAAATAGGGAAAGTGGGGCATGCGACATATCCTTGAAAAAATCTTTTGATTCTCTATTCAATGGTGTATTTTCTTCTTCCTGCGGGATCAAAAATATTTTTTCTAAAAGATATTTGGAATATCAATTTTGCTCAAATTTATCACTTCCAATGATCCCATTTTTTTCAATGTAGCTTTTCAGTCAATGGAAAATAATAATTGAAGAAAATATTTGTAACTCGAGTAAATTCAAGTGTTCAATTTTCCTTGAGACAACGTGTACATTTGTCGACTAGATATGTTTTTTTCGTAAGTCTTCAAGTTCTGTTTATATCGGACGTTCCTTTCGCTGCCTTTAATTCCAGTTTCTTTTTTTTTTCTTTTTTTTTTTTCTCTAAATCGAGCATTTCTTGCTCAGCCCGCCTTTTTAATCTAGCTGCTTCGCTTTCCGTTTGTATTTTTCTTAGCATTCTCTAAAGAATTTTTGTATTTTGAATGAGCATTTTTTGTCAGTTTTTCTTTCAGAAAGCACCATAATTTTAGGATTTAGGGCTGCTGCAGATTTCACTACACTATGTTTTAGGCAAGTTTTTCTTTCTGTTATTGTTTGGTCCGACATGTTTTTGTTTTGTTTTGAATGCCACATCAACAGCACTTGTCGGTTTTGAGTATGATCGCTAAATTTAAATTTCAGAAGTTTGCGCAACAAACAATCTTTGACCTCTTCAGGTTTCATAGATGGTTCAATCAAATTTCTAATTAGTACTTCCAGATCATTCCAGATACCAATTTTGCTTTGATTCGTTTTGATAGGTACTAAGGGTATAATCCGGAGAGCCATTTTTTAGTAGTAATAATAATAAAATAAATAAATGGTTTGAATTCAGCCTTGTTTTCCAGTCAAAAGTTCAAAATTCCCTGACAATTTCAATTTTTTTCCGATTTCCCTGTTTTCCCGGCCCTATAAAAATTCCCTGACTTTTCCAGGTTTTCCCGGTCTTCCCGGCCGCTGGGTACCCTGTGAACATGTGTTGGTAGTTTATCTGTCTGTTATGTACAGATTTTTCATAAAATGAGCCTATTTAACTAATTCTTTTAGAGTTCTTATTTACATTCTAACTCGGATAATTGTTAAACTAAAGCTCCTAAAATTATTATGAGATTTTCAACCTGCGGTATTTTTAATTATTATAAACCAGTAATTATGAAAAACTTTTTCAGACCCCTTTTATTTTTGTTATTTAAATAAATCATAATTACGGTGATGACAGCGATGGTTAAGGATCCAAAAATCTGAATTAGACTTAGTATAAATGTTAGTGGGTACCAATACATTATTATAAATAACTTTATTATGTATGAATGCAACATTAATAATGTACTTATTGTTAGTCTAGTGTTAATTTTTTTTTTCTCTTCACATGTTTACGATTTATTTAACTTACTTAATAATGTGTTCTAAGAGGAAAAGCAAAAACTTTCAGAAAAATCAAAAAGGCTACCAAAAAATTAGCAAATGCTAAGTATAACAGTACTATAGACTTAATCAAAACTATTGATGCCAGAAATGGTTTACTCGATGAATTATTATTAAAGTTAGATAAAATTACAATCGATTTTATCACCCAACAAATGAGAAACCAGCAATTACGGCCAGAGGGCCGTAGGTTTAGCTTAAATGATAAGATATTTGCATTGTCACTGTACAAACAGAGCGCCCAAGCATACAGGTTTCTGTCCAAATTTTTCAGTTTGCCATCTAGGAAGCTATTGGCCAGTTATAAATAAAATTCCATTTTTAGCAGGGATAAACAGTTCAATCTTTAATACTTTCAAACGGTCAATAGCTAAACTGAAAGAGGACGACAAATACTGTGTGCTTATGTTCGATGAAATTTCTTTACAGGCCAATCTGACATACAATACAAAATATGACTTTGGGAGTTACGTAGAGCCTGGAAACAAGCAGTCTTTTTGGATTTGGATTTTTACAATATGTGACCAAGGACTCCAAGGAGCAACAAATCGCGCTGCGATCAATGCCCTAATGGGTGCTCCCCGAAATAGGGCACTACTGTCATACGAAATTTCAGGTCAAGAAATCATTCACCTCTTTGACCCACCACATTTACTGAAGGGGGTCAGGAATGGTCTCTTGACAAAAAATATAAAATTTTCTACAGAGGGAAAAGAAAAGGTGGCTTCGAACAACGTGAGGAGGAACAGCCCGAACAGATTGGCAAAATTAAAGAATTTTCTGAGTGCAGTGCAGATATACAAAACTATTTTGCCATTGAATATGTTGCTGGCGCGGTATTAAAGCCGTTTTTTAAAGGGTTTTCATGCAAATTCCGCAGACAACATTTGTGTTCTCAGCAGGATTTGAGTGAAAGCCTAAGGCAAAACAATATGTAGGGCATCGTCTTATAAATCCAGACGATGTCTTCACATTTGTTTTTACCGAAGTAACTAAAATAATTCTAGGAACATTACCATATAATTTATATAATAATAGGATTAAGGAAGTAATTTAAGTAAATTAGTTAGTAGAAATTTTATATTCCCAATGTGTGACGTCCATAACACTGCACAGAAACAGAACGATATGCTGACCATCATTATTGACATTGTCTTATATAATTACATAAAACGTATAAATTGAGTGCTAAGGGGACGGGATTTAAGAATAATTAATTGTGATCCACTACTTCAAATGGCGCATAAAAAATTCCAAAAAAAGTAAAAAACAATATTAGTTACCTAGGTACCTATTTCTTTTTTAACTATATTTATTTATATAGTTATTGTTATGTGTTAACCCCTATGGAGTATTTTTAACCATTTTTCCCAGTTTTTTTTTTTTGAGATTGGAGCATTCCACACCGATCAATACTATTTCCAAAAAAATACTAAAGAAATGAAACCGCAAGCTACACCAAGCTAAACAGTTTTTTTTTTTTGGAATGCACGCATTAAATTTCCCAGATTGCATCTTTACTGGAGCACTAAATTCAAATTTATGCCCATTGCAAGTGTTATCACCAAAGACCGCTTCTACTTACTTAGGGTTAACTTTCCTGTTGTTGACTCACTGAGTTTTACACCGGAAGAAATAACAAAGGACAGACTGTGGAAAGTGCGTCCTGTAATTGAGTTGGTTAGAAATCGGTAAGCAGATCGCAGATAAGATAAGCAGATGATACCACAGCATGTTTCCTATGCTGTGATGATACCATCTACTGGTCGACAATATGTCAAAAATAAGCTAGACCAGATGACTAACCAGATAACCAAAGCAGCTAATAAATTACTGCTCTACCCTTGAGGGATTGGGTGGTCAATCAGGGGTGACATCTTACAAATTGTCGTCCACTTAACTTTGACTACTTATCGTGTTATAAGTGATTATTGTCTGTACAATATGCGACCAAGACCCCACAAATGTATTAAAGAATATTGTATTGCCATGTATTAAAGAATACAAGAACAGCATTATACCATCATAACATAGAGTATATTGATTCTAACGGTGTCAAAAAATTGCGAAATTTGAACATCTTCGAGAGGCTTTCCGGATCGATGAAACAAAATGTTTTCGGTGTTTACATAAATTTAAGAAGTGTTATATTAAAGATCTGGACAGCAACCCCATGGTAAAAATGAAAGTGTCGGCAGCTGCTAAAACTTAGTAGTTATTATGTGAAACGAAATCGGTTGTATTTTGGATTTTGGTGATTAGTAGTGTTTAAAAGAGCTTTCGGAGATCAGTTTCAAATTTGCATTGTTGGAACATGAACAACATGTGTTTTTCTTTTCGCAGGTTTCCTCAGGGAGGTTCGTGAACTATGATAGATCGCAAGCCGAAATATTGTTGCAAGATGTCCGGGTGCTCCTCTGCAAGAGGCAGACCGCTTTTGTACCTTGATTTTAGATGAAGTAAAATTGTCACCGGGTTTACACTATGAAAAGAGTAAACACGTTATACACGGTTATGAAGACCTCGGTCATTTAGGACGGTCTCCTGCCAGGGCAGACCATGCCTTGGTTCTAATGGTTAGAGGTGTTAAGGAGTTTCAAACAACCAGTTGCATATTATTTTGTAAATGGTACGGTTACAACTCAACAATTAAATTCAATTGGGCTTCACACGCTTTCTACCATTTGTGACCAAGGAAGCACAAATATGACAGCTACAAACGAACTTTGTAGTACGACAGTTAAAGACCCCCAAGGGAGTATATTATTGTAGATAATTTAGAAGTCAATCGAATCTTTTTGATGTGTGCCATCTTTTAAAGAACACGCGAAATGCGTTGCTGACCAACGCCATCAAATTTTAACCCGGGAAATTTGAACACATTCGGTGAGTTTTTGAAATTGATCAAACTGTAAATTCGGGAGACTTTCAACGTTGAAACCTCATTATTTTAATTTTAGGGATTCCTATAACAAAATGAAAGTCAAAATCGCGGCTCAGCAATTGAGTCGTTCAGTGGCTTTGGCCCTGGATGAACCTTCTGGCAATCCCAATCGTTTACCACCAGAAGCACGTCACACTGCCGAATTTGTCAAGTTAATTGATTCATTGAACGGGGCCATACAATTTCTTTCTGATGGTAAACTGCTGCAATGTGCTATTTCCAACCAGTCTCCTCATTTACAATTCTGAAAAGATGTTCTTCCCAAAATTCACCGTTGGAAAATCGTTAATTTGAACACAGAAAAAGACGTGACTTCCCAATTTCAGTTTGTAAAAGGATGGCAAATTACGACTAGGGCCATGATCAACATCTGGACTAAAGTTCAAAATTTTGGATTTGATTTTAATCAAGACCCTCTCGAAAATTTATTTTCATGCATAAGGCAACATGGCACTAATCCACCATTTTGCCACTGCTTTACGGCTGCTTTATTTAACCTAGTTTACTCATCGCCCTGATGATGCCAACATTGTTGGCGAAACGAATAAGAATTCCCTCCCTGACTAACCATCTGCATGTGGGGTTAGCAATGTTTTGTTTGCCCTGTTGAAATTTTCTGTTGAAAAGCTGAAATCCCTGGAACGTAACTGTTTTTTTGTGTTCGACGAGGTTGCCTTGTCAACTGGTGTAAGTTACGATATGAAAGCGGATTTGTGGATTTTGGCGGTGCTGATTCAAGGCCAACTTTTGCAGGTATTTATGTTGAAAGGGGCATACAAGAAATGGAAGCAACCAATCTGCTATTGCTATGTAGAGGGAACAACAGCAACTGCAGATTTGGTTCGCATGATCAAAGAAGTTGTTAGGAATGTTAGGGCAATCTATTTGCGACCAGGGAGCTACCAATGTAGCGGCAGTTAATGAATTGCTTCGTGACATTAACGCCGATTGTTTACGCAGAGGTAAAGAAAACACATATTGTGGCTATACAGTAGATGGAGAGGAGAGTATTCATCTTTATGATTATTCCCATTTGATGAAAGCCGTTAGAAATGGGTTAATCAACAAAGATCTACATTTCTCTCCAGATGGAAAAGAAAAAGTTGCATCATGACAACATATTCTCGACATTTACAGACTTGACAAAGGAATGGGTGACTATAGCCAGTTTGTTAAACTTACAGACAAGCATGCGTTGCCAGATAAAATCAGAAAAATGAGTGTGCGTCATTGTACCCAGGTACTTAACCATAAGGTTGCCACGGCGATGAAAGCTAGGTCACTTGTGAGCCAAGATATACCTAGAACGTCACCACATTTTTTAATCCAGCGGCCTCAGACACAAATGGCTTTTTTTCGCAAACCTATTTGATAGTGACAATGGAAGCAGCAAGAATGTGGAACAAGGGAAGGATCTACGGAGCGCGATAACAGACATCAAAACATCTATCCTCTATGACTCCCAGACCCTTCAATCAAGATCCTCTTGAAAACTTTTTTTCTTGTGTTCGAGGATACGATGGTGCCAACAGGAAACCAACTGCTGTCTCATTTGCCACCACAATAAAATTATTATTGGCGAATAATTTGGTTTCACCACGGGCAGTAGGAGCCAATTGTGAAGATGATAGATCTGTAGAGTACCTGGACACTTAAAACATTTTGAAAAAAAAAATGCCTACTTTCTCTATTTGTTTAGCTAAATTGGAAACTGATGTGATGTGAGTTTTAATATCAAGCAAAAATATTTTTTTTAAGATTAAATGTGATTCCTGAAGATAAATCTTGCACATCATAACCGATCACATGGAACCAACCAGAGTCCCAAAATTAATCCCGAAAAAGTTGCGGACATGGTTTTCACTAAACCCACAAAGCCAACTAAAGCCAAAAAAACCCATACTTAGTACCCATTATGAATCATTTATTTCAGTGACTGAAGAGGTGTTAAGGAAAAGAATTAAAAAATTAAAAACCCAAAAAAAATAATAATAGGAAAATGTCTTTTGCTTATCTGCTTAATTACAATAACGGTAAGAAAATCTTTAAAATACCAATCTGATAATACCAGTTCTTTTTATTGCAGATGAACAGTTGAGCACAAAAACGCTACAAAAGGGCAACAATATCGTTATGCTATTATGTCTCCTGGGTAAGAGCAAGGATCGATCTTCCTGTTTTAAATATTTTGATAAGCCACCCAAAGGTTGAGGTGAAGAAATGGGAGATGTTGACATTGGAAGACTGCTTTTTAATTGAAAAAGAAACAAGGTCACAACAGGAAAGTAATCGTTGGAGGGAAGAAAGGAGAGACCGGTTTACTCATCGACAACCTTTTTGGAAACTAAAAGATATCGGTCATTTGTCTCATGTAAGTTTTGGAATAGAGAATGAAGTAACTGCTCGAGAAGCATATATTGAGCATAGTGGCAACAAGGTTTTGCAGTGTGGGTTGGTTGTCCACCCTTATGCTCCACATCATGGACTTGATCATGGTGATCATGGACTTCTTGAAATGAAGTGTCCATCTGGACAGAAAACAGCAGCATTAAATGAGGCTTTGAAAATAAAATCATTTTGTTTGATCAGGGACAAAAATAACCAACCCAAATTAAGACAGTCACATGAGTACTACAGTCAAGTACAAGGGCAAATACTCATCACATGTCTCTCCTGGTGCGACTTTTGTGTCTATTTGGACAAATCAAAGAAATTGTTCATGGAAAGAATTTTTTTAGACGAAATTTTCTGCGCGCAAATGTCTTCAAGACTGATAGAAATGTGTATATGTAATTATTATCGATCATATCATTAATATTATAATTATAATTATTTTATTATAGCTGCCAATCAACTAGAAAATGTATTTTCAAATGATGTCGAGCAGAAAAAATTGGAACAATAATAATTAATCATAATATTTGAGCAAGATAGTCAACTTCTTTTAGGCTTCCTTTTAGGTTAAACACTTAAGTAGAGTAGGAGGAAACAATGTTTCTGAAGTTACAAAAAGACTTTTATACAAGATGTTTACCAACGAACTGGGAAAATTCAAACAGTTAAAAATTGAAAACGTTATTATATTATGTAAGTCATGAAATAGAAATTATCGTTATATTGATATCGATTGTTTGCAGCTACTTTTAGAAATAATCCGTATCGTCAGCGGGCGCACCGATTTGTTTGAGCTCTTTTTTGATAATAACATATTGCGGCACATTCTGCAGGAAACTAAGAAATATGCTCTTTTTCTCAACTGTCCTGATCCAAACGTCACAATAGAGGATCTGAAATGTTTTCTAGGTGTTTCTGGTTACAATATAGTTCCCGGCAAAAGGTTTTTATGGGATTCTGGAACAGATATGGGAAATGAAATGGTCAAGAAAGCAATGCGCCGCGAGAAGTTCATACAAATTATGCGTTTTTTGCACTGCGCCGATAATTCTAAAATAGACCAACACGATAAAATGTGGAAGCTAAGACCCTTCATGGACGCATTGCAAAAGTCTTTTCTAAAATATTATATACCAACGGAAAATTTAAACTACGACGAGTCTATGATAAAATACTGCGGCCGCCGTCGTTGTAAACAGTTCATTAGGGGCAAACCAAGAAGATTTTGGTATAAGGTCTGGTGCCTAAATGCAGAAAATAGTGACCTAATCAACTTTGAAGTGTACCAGGGAAAAAGTCCAACTGGAAACGATGCATATGAAGGTGCATTCGGAAAAGCAGCTGCCCCGCTGGATAAGTTACCTGAAAGAAAAACCTGCCCTATCAAATATTTGTAGACAACCTGTTTACGGGATTCAATTTATTAGTATATTTGTATGAAAAAGGGGTATGGTATCACAGGCACGATACGAGATGTAACAAACACTATCAGCATTCAAGGTATAAAATACAATGTGGTTGAAGGCACCAAATTGTGCGTGTCAACTAAAAGGAGAGGCAAGATTTATTACTCCTACGAGTTAATTTCCGGAACCATCATTTACAATGAGAACGGTAAAATTTGGAGTGTCGTAACACAACGCTTTAGAGAAAATCTATATGCTTCAGTAAACACACCACTAGCCGACTGTTATGTCTCAAAAGGCGGGAAGAGCTTGAAGGGATTCCAATATCTATGTGATACCAAATGCAACACACCATGTGAAAACATTTACGAGTACTTGTGCGAAGGTAAAATCACGTTGAGTTTAGCTGAATATTTGAGATCATTTATTAATCGAGATCGCGATAATTGGGACGAATTTTTACCTTTCGCCACGTTTACACCCCACACCTGACACCACTTTGTTGGGTAGCCCGTGCTGAACGGATTGGCGCTACCTTATTAAATAATAAAATAAATTCGTGTACCCAGTTCTGGAATGAAACTAGAAGTTCTTCCTTAACGTACTTTAATCGTGCATGTATACCACAGGTACTACAGCAACAATTCACCATCCCGCCCGTATGTCAACATCTTCATCGCCCAAGCAGTAAGTCAACTCATGTGCAGTGATTAGTGCAGAAAAGTCAGTGCATTTTCGTTCTAGTGATTTTTTCTCGCTCTCTCTCTCTCTGTTTTTTTTTTATTTGTTTATTTTGTAAATATTACATGCCAGTTATAACCCGTTCGCATGACGGGCAAGACATTGTTCCAACAAAATTAGAAAATTCAGAAATGGGTTTTAGCATTGAAATAGCTTTAAAAATGAACCCTGATTTTAAGGGAAATAAGGACCAAATCCACAAATTTATAACTTGTTGCGACATTGTCTTTGCTACAGCAACATCAGATGCTGATAAAGCTGTGTTTTTAAATGTTGTTAAAACAAAACTCTGCGACCAAGCGTACAATCTTATAAAATATAAAACTATAAACAATTGGACAGAATTAAAGTCATTGCTCAAAGAACATTACAAAGAAAAAAAAACTAATAGCTGCAATATGGAAGTCACAAGATCACACACAAATCACATTGGTTGATGGTGAAGTTGAGATTTTCCATCAAAGATTTGACTGCCCATGCATTGAAGAGTTATTGGGTAAGAAAAAACCAGTAGATAATGGGGTGCCACCAAATTCAAATGTGGAAGTAACTTTGTACAGAACTAGACAAAACACATATTTGGTGGAAGATGGAAAAGTGGTGACACAAGCCAAAGGTGCTGGTCCCCTTGACCAAGTAGTAGTCATAAGAGGACCGCCACCAACAGATGAATTAGCAAAGAAGAAGAAAAAGGTGACTCAAAAGAAACAAAAGAGACCAACAATAGACCTTTCAACACTAAGTTTAACAATTCTATGTTTTTATGCTTTATGTAATTTACCCACAGTTATTTCCCAGCGTGTAAACCAAACACATTACTACGATGGTAGGTATTGTCATTTTATGGGTGTGCATCTTTACACTTGTGTGGTTGATAATTGCAACGAAGCGGACACAAATGTGACCTCATTCAAAGGTTTCAACATATACCGCAATTAATAACAAAGTGGTGTCAGGTGTGAGGTTTTTTTTTCCTCTTAAAAGTGTTACGAAGTGGTGTCAGTGGGAAACGTCGCCAAAAGTGCTAAATTCCACCTAGGTGGTCAAAGCTGAGGTCCCCGTCTGCCATCATCCCTAAGGAGTGAAACGAAAATTTAGAAACCAGTAGAATGTTCTTAAATCCAGGTGGAGTAAATTTAAATTAAAATTTAAATATATCTAAGTCGAACTCCACAAACTTTAATAACTGTAAAATTACTAATGAAACATGTTTCGGCAGAACACTTCTGCCATCATCAGCCCTGAATATTCTTAAAGGGCTGATGATGGCAGAAGTGTTCTGCCGAAACATGTTCCATTAGTAATTTTACAGTTATTAAAGTTTGTGGAGTTCGACTTAGATATATTTAAATTTTAATTTTAACGAAAATTTAGAAGCTACTACGTCCAACTCACAGGTACTACAACAGGTCCAAATATAATACATTACAACATCGTATACATAGGATATACATGAAGTATATGAAATGAATATTCTCTTTATACATGTACAGCTTTGGCCACATAAATCTCGTACAAAATAAATTATCATATAATATTAATTATATTTATGCTATAATGTTAATGCTTTTTAGTTATTACAAATCTCATCTCAATAAAATTTGATAGTTTGATTTACGTAAATTCATGTTTTTTGTCAAAATTTGGAAAAACTTGTCGTGGTTGTACGAGATTTATGTGGCCAAAGATGTACATGTATAAAAAAATATTCATTTCATATACTTCATGTATAGCCTATGTATTATGTATTGTCTGACAAAACTATATCCATAGAATATCCATTTCATATACCGGATATTAAAACCGCACTTGATATGGACATCCGTGGAACTTTGATGAATTTTCTAAGAATGTATATTTCATTGCTGTGGGTAAAGTCGACCCATTTTACGGTACTTTCCTTTTTTATGTCATTGTGTAGCAGCCTTTATATGCGTTCTTCAGAAAACCCTTAGTATTTTACAAACTATTGTCTTATAAATAGCGTGGCTTAACCGTATTTTCTTGTTTAAAATCGAATTCGTTATCAACCCCATGTGCGCAATACAAAGACAAGAATGTTAATTGGAATATGTACAAGATAATACTAGCCTTACCTTATCAGCAGAGGCGGGTTACCCTGGAGAATGCATAAGTCTCGATAAGTTAATACACATAATATCCACTTTCACAATAAAATCAAAATTCTGATTCTAACCAACAAACACCAGATAATGCATGGATAATGAATAACCGGCGAACAAAATGACAGAATAACGGCAGAAGGCACTACAGCGCCTTGGCAAGCGCGGACCGAATGCAAACTACAAACGTAAACATGGGGAATCAATGGATTTTTGAATAATTATAATACTGAAAACAAGGCCACAACAAGCAAATGATAGTATTCTGCACGATTTGCAGGTCAACTTTGGTTTGTTAATTGAATCCGGGTATAGAGCCTGTAAAAAAGAAATAATTTTCTCTTACTGTTTTCTCGTTGCAACCAACAATGCACGTGTGATAGGATCAACATTAGTGGCGTAACAACCTTCCGATTGAGTTTTAATTCTATTTATAGTTTTCTAACGAAACCGGTGGGCTTCCCTCTATGTTCAACAACAGAGTGAAACAGAAATTAAATCTATGACCAACACAACAAAATAATTTTCAAGAATTATAGTTACCCGGTATTAGACACCACCAACGGTTTTTAAGCTCAGTCGAAGTTCTTTTTTATGGGGACTCCGGTCTTTCTGGACTTAAAGTCAACTGGATTGTCAACACTGAGCAGTTGGCAGTGGCAAAACTCGTCAAGTCATCCAGTAATGTTAAAATTTGTAAAGGTTAAAAAACACTTTAGTTAAGGTGTGAGACTGATAATAATTAATTTAATTAACTTAATTTTTAAAGTTAAGTATGTCACATGTACTGGATGTAAGAACATGTATCCGATGTAAACAATGTTGGCAACCTGATAAATGAAATCTATGACCAACGCAAGATTTATGGTTAGGGTTAAGGTCGGCAGGTAGAGACTGTCACTCTCATCGCAGAGTGGATGTTTCAACTCCTCGTCCTCATAGATCCTTCATATCGTTCACGTTTAATAGAATAGATAGATGTTCAATATTATGTAAATATCCAAAATTTCAACAATCCCAAATCACTCAACTGGTAAATAGCGCAGGGTAACGGCCCATACACTCCTCGCCAGTACCTCAATCATTTATGCCCATTTGCACCGTTTTGTTCTTAAACTCAGCTTTGTTAAGGATGCTTAAAAATTTAAACTTAGCTTAAGCCACACTATCTTGCACCGTTGAACATTGATGCTCGCTTAACAAAGGGCAGCTTAAAGTTGCAAGAGGTGATTTGCAACAAACTTGGAACATATCTATCATTTTTTTAAAATACCCGCGTTAATTCAGTCACAACAACAACATAACCAACAACCATACCATTTGCATTCTGGCTGTGGTTGTTGAGTTGAAAGAGACATATAGAGTATATTTGAAGGTTCGTACTTTATAGCATCCTTAATAATAATGATTAACTGTTAAATTATCTGCATTGTAAAGACATGGAAGAAAAAACGAAAAGGTCGAGAATGGCAAACTATACGTATAACGAAAAAAACACATTGTGGAAAGTAAGGCAACAGATGCTACCGGTTGTCAAGAAAAATATCGTGCGTGGGAGAAAATTGCAACAAAATTTAACGCACAGACCCCAAACGGAGTTTTCAGACCTGTAACATCTTTAAAAAAATGCTTCAATTTGCGCAAATTTGAAGAAGAGCAAAAATTAAAATTAGAAATTTTCAACTTTCAACTCAACTTCTGAAGGCAAAAATAGAATTAAATTTGTAAAAATCTGTACACATTATTATATTTTGTAATAAATTGTTTACAGCTGGCTAAAATAATTATTAATAAAATTTCTCCTTGTATGTTTTAAATCATAATTCTCATCATTAACTTCTGCCAAGTTGGGAATTTGATCTGCTTCTATTAAAGCTTGTAATTCATGTTTATTGATGTCATCTGGCACAGGAGGAACATCTTCTTTCATTTCAATAGCAATGTTCTGTAACACTGCAGTGGCGACAATAACAGTTAAAATTGTGGATTGCTTCAATCTCATTCCATAAGCCAGGATGGGAAATCTTCGTTTCCAGTTGCCATAAAGACGTTCTACCGAGTTTCTAGTTCTAATATGCGATTCCGCTATCTCCAAGAACTACTGTATTGCCAAAATCACCACGTTCGAACCTGGCCCTAATGCGGCTATTGTTATAAATGGTTGAATCATGTACGGATCCTGGCCAACGGGCCATGATGTCCATAATTTGTAAATGCGAAGTACCGACAGTTTGGACATTTATTAAAAAATAGCCCTTACGATTCCTAAAGACTTCAGCATCAGGCCCTCCTGGTGATTGCATTTTCACATGGGTGCAATCTATTACACCAGATATACGTGGAAAAGGAGCTATTTCCTAAAGTCATTTGGTATTTTCTTCATCTCTACGTCAGTTTGTTGCATTTTAATATACCTTGGATGAAGTCGAGCAATGGTTCTGAAACTTTTACGATACTTCTGGAAGCTGTGGCCACATGCATCCCCATAAAGTCTGCCACCATTTGTAAGTGTCCAGCTGATGTATACAATCTGAGCGCAGTCAGTAATTGATTAATGGGAGAATGCTATCATTCCTAACAACAATAATATTGATACAATATTTATGATAGGAAGCACACTACAAACTTACAAATCAAAATCGTATTCCAGTTAATGTTCAATTTGGATAAGAAGTTGCAACACAGTTGCTTTTGTTAATCGAAACCGTCTAAATAACCCCAATTCATCCAAATCGTGAAAATGATCCGCACGTCGAGCCGCACGTAAATATCTTCTACGAGGAAAACCATAGTGTATTATTTCTAAAATATGCAAGACATCTTCGAAAATATCTGCATTGTGGATTTCAATTTTACTTCCATTCCATTCAAACACAAACAAGTCAAATATTGTCATGTTTAAATATTTTTAGGTTAATTCTCGGCTTAATAAAATTAAGCCACCAAATTTTTGGGCTTAGTGTAAGGGCAGTTTAAGGGAACTTAGTGTGGCGGTGCAATAGGTCGGCCATATTTAGGGCGAGTTTAATCGCTAAGCCTAGCTTAATTTCAACGGTGCAAATGGGCATTAATTAATTAATTAATCAATCAATGTTTTTTTTTTTTTTTAGACTGAACCTATTTTCACCATCGGATGTGTTTTTCGTCGTCTAACGCAGCTTTTATTAAGAAGAAATGTAATGTAAGCATCCGAGGTCGAAAACATATGGAACGCCAAAGTATTTTTTAACATCGGAATTTTAATGTTAACTATAAAATGAGAAATAGATTGACATTATTAAGTTAAACTCGTAATTCTTGCATTTTTAAATTTAAAAATTACGGAGAAGCACTTAAGTTGAACCAAAATTGATAATTGCTTTGATTTTAAATGTTGCTTTTAGACATTTTAATATTATTTTTGATCAAATTTTTAATGTGTCGAATTATAAATGTTACTCCACGGTTTGTATACGCTGCTGCATAAGAGAAAAGCACACAAAATAGTTCTTTATATGTTTCTCGCAATTATTCTAAATTAGAAATTAATGTTAGACCTGCGAGTGCAATAACGGCAATAGTTTAAAAAATAAGTTACGGAATTTTAAATATCACTGCAAAAGCAAAATAATCTAACATAAAATCAATTTAAAAAAATATTTAAAGATTTTAATTCGGTTCCAAAAGAAATTAGTCTAATATTTGCAATCGGAAATTGTTTTGAAATAAAAATGTTGCGTGACGCTTTGTAACATAATTTATGTTGAACCTTTAATGTATTCCAACATATTCAAACATTACAATAAACTGTACTGTTTTTAGAATACACATGTTCCACAGAATTTAGTAATAGCCGACATTTAGTTATCACCGTTCAAGAATAAAACGGCATGTTCAAAAAAACATGCAGTTATTATTCTTCAATTTACAAAAATGCAAGCCACTATTATATTTCAAAATTTGATAGACATCAAGGTGTTCATGTGAAAATTTTGCTAACCTGGGATTTGATTTCACTGAAATAAAAATTTTATGAATTTTTTTCCAACGCAGCAGATATTTTTTTAATTTTTAATGTATCAACGGTATAGCACTGAAAGTCATAATTACTTCTTAAATTGTAAAATTATAATACAGGCATTTACATAATTTGTAAATATTCTTCAAAAGGTTTGTTTAATATAACAACGCTTCAATTTTTATTTCTTTTAATTTTATAAGAACTATTTCAAAATGTTACTCGAATTATTTTGGAGCTAAATAAAAATTGCGCTCCAATTTCTACATTTAAAATCCTCGTGAGTTCTATTCACACACCACTAACGTGAATTTTTAATTTAAAAATTGTCTGAGATTCTATATTTGAAAAATGCTAGAATTTCAAACTTAGAAATTCAATGAAGTAGAGGGCAATTTTTATTTACCTCCAAAATAATTCCAGTAACATTTTTAAATATATATGTAGATCAATAATGTTTTATATTCTTTAAGGGCTGATGATGGCAGAAGTGTTCTGCCGAAACATGTCCATTAGTAATCTTACAGTTAGTAAAGTTTGTGGAGTTCGACTTACATATATTTAAATGTTAATTTAATATATGTAGATCGTTTCAATAACATTGAGCGAAGTAATTAAAGTAATTTTCATGTTGAAAATTCAAGTGGTGCCATTATTTTAACTTCAGCCACATACTTACGAATTTTAATTTCCAAATGTATAAAAACATTTTAGATTAATTTTCATCATCAAAAATTATGCACACACACTTTTTGAGATCATTATTTAACAGCGTTATTTTCATTCGATAAATAAAAGTGGCCAGTAGTATTTATAATTTGAAAAATCAAAAAATACTATGTTACGTTCTTAAATAGTATAATAGAAAACGTCAGTGCTATTTTCTAATAAAAAAAACTGTATGCTTTTGCGTTATTTTAAATATAAAAATTCAAAAAGACGTATTCCAATATTTTTTAGTTAAGAATTGAGAAAAATTAAATAAGGGTTGAATTTCTTGAGGCATTTTTGAAATTGTAAATTTAGAGTAACTACCTAATTCTTTGTTTCCAATGTGCGCCCTACATTAATTTGACATCCGAATTGTACGTATTAAAAAATACTTTGGCGTTCCATAAAAACATGTCTCTTCATCGCAACGTTCAAGAACTGAATGAGAGCTTTATTTTATTGTAGCTTTTATGGAATATTAAATTGTTTTAGACACTAGATTTCAATGCAATTGCGATTTGATGGCAGTTGGTTTTAAAAGTGTCGGTAATGTCGCTGCCTTTATACCGTAGTTCATACCAGCGCTCACCGCAGCGCTGCAACTCAAGATTGAACGCTTTATGCCACTCGGGGTTCACCAAAGCACTCGTTTCACTCGTGCTTTTATAAACCCCTTATGGCATAAAGCGTCCAATTTACACAGGAACTCGTATAATAATCTACTATTTAACTGCTCTTTCCCATAGAATCTTACTTCTTACTAATATTATAAATGCGAAAGTTTGGATGGATGGATGGATGTTTGTTGCTCAATCACGCCAGAACTTAGATAGATAGATTTGTTTTTGTTTTTCACAGAGCAAGGGATCGACATGATTTTTGCAAAGTGTATCATAAATGAATGCGGATGAATGAGAGCAGTGCGTATTACGGCGTCGGTGGTCCAGGTGGTAGCTCCGCCCCCCTTTCCCAGGCGGGGCCCGATGGTAGCTAA
Source organism: Diaperis boleti (assembly GCA_963583935.1). Classification (NCBI taxonomy): domain Eukaryota; kingdom Metazoa; phylum Arthropoda; class Insecta; order Coleoptera; family Tenebrionidae; genus Diaperis; species Diaperis boleti. The sequence continues at coordinate 17,055,387 of OY757242.1, forward strand.
GCTCCTCTTTCTCAAGGGGGCTTCCTATTGGAACCCCGATGGTAGCTACTTCCGACTGCCCCCCCCCCTTGGGGGTCCCATGGTAGCTACGCCCCCCTGCCCCAAGGGCCTTTCAAGAGGAATCCCGATGGTAGCTACGCCCCCCTGTCCTCCCCCGTACCCCCATATGGGCCCATAAATTACATTTGTTTTTACTTCTGTGTTGTTTCGTATTCTGTCCAAACGCGCCGTACCAAGTCTAATCTCGTCCCATATGTGTTCTATTTGGATTGAGATGCGGACTTCGAGCTGGCCAGTCCAATCTCTCAATTTGGACCTCATTAAGGTACGCAGAAACAAATCTTGCTATGTTAGGCCTGGCACCATTTTGCTAAAATATCGTTTCATATCCTATAAGGCGGTGTGCACATTTTAAATTCCGCGCGTTTTACAGCGCCTCCAACGGCCTTTCTGGCATTTTTAGTGGTAAAACAAATAAACGTCATATTTGCAACATTAAATTCTTAAGTATCATTGATAAAAAAGAAATGGCTGTGCAACAAACTATAAAAGGCTGATCTCTGATTGTAATATATTAGAAGTTTGCACAAAATGTAAATGCAAATTTTATCCAAATCTACTGTCTTTCTTTCTTATACGATTTGTTCAAAAGGTGTCGAATTGAAGAATCTGTCGAATCTGTTAATTCGGTTCGTACCCTAAATTTCGTACCACTAAAAATGACAGAGGTGCCGCGTGGTGGCGCTGAGGTAAAATGTGCACACCGCCTACAGGATAGATACTACATGACGTTGCAGAATTTCCTCAACGTACATAAAATATGTGCATTCAGTGCCCCATTTGCAACAACGGCTAACTGTATATGTCCCTCCAAAGAAACTCAGCCCAAACCATAACGGAACTTCTACGAAAAGGTAGTCGCTCGGCCATACATGCTTGAGAATATCTTTAGAGAATGAGTTTGGAGTCATAAAATACTGTGGCATTTACGAACCATAGGGTCTCATTTGTCTTAAAGAACTATACATACACACACAACACAAATCTGCGTAAGCACATAAAAAGCATGAATCCGACCGTGGTATCCAAATTCAAAACCAAAATTTTCGGTTTTTTTTTTAATTGTTGATTTTTTTTATTTCCCCAGTAGCTAGCAGATACAAAGTTGTGAAAAAAGTTGAAGAAAAATTGATTTTTACATTTTTATGAAGATTACACGATTTTTAAAAACAAACATCTTGCTTCTTTAATTTTTTCCAAAACTGATCAATCGGAAAAAAAAAACGCTCGATGGATCGATTTGCCGTTTCACAGAGATATTGGGGGTACATTGAGGTGTAAAAATCCCTAAGGTCCTTAGCCTCCTCATCAATATTTATGAAGATGCTGTCGATTTACCAAAACAAGGGAAAAAGCCGATTTTTTCCAAACTGTTTTGCCGAACTGTTTTCAAGTTGATATTGTGGATGGAAATTTTTTTTTCATGTTTTGATAGGATTTCATAGCAAAATTTTTCCAGTTTCCGAAACTGCCCTTCGATTTCCTGTACGATCATTGTTTGCTGAGATATCGATGGTTGAGGGCAAAAGGATCCTTTTTTGTTTAATATCGGATATCTCCGCGAAAAATGGTCGTAGACACAATCTAAAAAAAGGAAATTGAAGCTGAATAAACAGTCTATACGGTCCATATGATGGTTCAACCCGAAATAATTTTTCTGAGCCCGTGGAGTAAAGAGAAGAAGGCCAAAAATTTGGGAAAAAGTTTTCCGCGCTATTTCTATGGATTGTGTGGAAAACATAGCTCCTAAAAATTTTTGGCCAAAAGATCGGAAAACTAGAATCTTGGAGCTTTAAAATGCTTTTTTTAAATCCTCGATACCACCATTTTTCACTTAAATACAGCCCGTCAAAAATCACCGAAAAATTAGGATTTTTTTTTGCTCCCTTAATTTTTGTGAGTAGTGTATAAAGGACTGTTTGAAATGCATAGTATATTCGCCAAATACGGGAAAAGTCAAAGGAACATTACATCCCATTCCGAAAGGTAACCTACACATAGACCATTACGGTCCGCTCGAAAAGACTCCGAGACAAAATAAATTTGTTTTTGAAATTATCGATGCATTTTCCAAATTTGTACGTCTATATCCGTGTAGGCAAAGAGTAACCATCGAACATTAAAACTTACTGTTTATTTACCTCTAGATTAGTCCATTGTATATATCATGTCTTTTATGTTATCATACTAATTATATTGTTAAACCTTGTTTTATTATTACTTCACTCTTGTTTATGTCATTGTTTTAGTTATATTATCAGATTTGTCGTGTTAATATAAAGTTATACAGTGTGGAAATGAAGTAAGGAATATATTCAGAAACTCCATTAGTATTTGCACTAGAAGTAGAACTTAAAAAGCATGTGATATAGCGCATCCGAGGAACGTATACTAATTTTTTTTCATTAGTTTTTTTTTTGACAGTTATCAATATATTTTTTTAATGGCAACCTATGTTTTTTATTTTACTTAATAGGTTAGATAAGGAGAAAATGAATTAAAAATTAACAGAACTGTCTAATGTTATCAGAATTTAAGAAAAAACCATAGAGATACCAATACAATGTTGGCAAGTTCTGAATTGGTACAAAATAATTGTGTCTGAACTGTTTTTCTCTATTAAATAATAAATGAACTTCTTGCAACACACTAAGCCCGGTGCGGCGTTATTTGGAAGTATGTCCAAGAAGATGGAAGAAGAGGTCCAATAGAATAGCAGTCTAGGTCCCCAGATCGAACCCCATTAGATTTTTTTCTATGGGGGCACTTAAAAAGCAAGGTATCAAAACCGACCCAACAATTTGGGTGATCTTGAAGGAAGAATTCGACATGAGTGTAGTTTAATAACTCCCCAAACCATTCAAAACGTATTGGCTGCTTTTTATGATCGTCTTGGATTTTGTCAGATGATGCAGGGTCATCAGTTTGAACATTTTTGGTGTAATATCTTTAATTTATAACTCTTACATCAATAGTCTTTTTAAAATTTAAATATATCTAAGTCGAACTCCACAAACTTTAATAACTGTAAAATTACTAATGGAACATGTTTCGGCAGAACACTTCTGCCATCATCAGCCCTTAAAGAATATAAAAAATTATCAATAGTCTTTTTGTTAATTTTGTTAATTTGTCAGCCCTACCTTGAAATTAACGGTTGTTTTCTTACTTTTTCTCACTGATTGCTTTTGGGAACTTTGTTTTGTTTAGATTTTTATGGTTTTTTCTTTAAATTCTGATAAAATTAGACAGGTGTTAATTTTTTGAAATGTTACTAAGTTGACTTTAGTGCCGCTTTTATTTACTTTTTCCTTATGAAAAAGTAAATAAAAAAAAAGTTGAATCAGAATAAAAAACTCTGTGCGAATGTAAAATCAAAAACATAGGTTGCCATTAAAAAAATATTGATGACGTCATAAATGTCAAAAAAAGTAATGCAAAAAAATTTGTACACGTTCGTCGGATGCGCTATAATTAGCCCTACCACATGCTTTTTAAAATGACCCGTTTGGGTGGCGCGTCCGTTCCTGAGGATCTCCTAAAAACTCTTGGGCTCCAGAGACTTCCGGTACACACACAGGCAGTCCTAACAGCCAGTTCAACCTCGCTAAGATGGCAGATAAAATTGTGGAAATACAACAACCACGTGCTTTTGCTGTCACCACGCCAAACAGCGACACTCTTACAGAGGTCATGCAGCAGCTAATTAAAGAAGTTGCTGAACTCAGAACAACGTGCAACCGTGGTACATCGCGGTCAAGCTCTCGTCCTCGCAGATTCAACTCTCGTCCGCGTTCCCGATCCAACAGTCGTCAATCTGTTGCCAATCAAAACAAAACTTGTTGGTATCACAGCAAATTCCAGGACTCCGCCAGAAACTGTGTTGCCCCGTGTAATTTTCGCAACACTAACTTTTCTTCTGCACCTTCCCCACAGGAAAACCAAGTCCCGCGACCGTAAGGGCGACGCGTGTCGCGGATTCCAGGGATAATATTAATCGTCGTCCTTTTACCAATTCAATACGTTTCAAGCCATCGTCTCATTGTTTGTGACCCTCTCACCGGAATTAAATTTTTAGTCGACTCAGGATCCGACGTTTCGACCATCCCCCATTCTAAAACCCCGGCTCACCCTTCTGGATTCAAGCTATACGCAGCTAATAGTTCAGCCATAGATACCTTCGGTACCAAGACTCTGACAGTTAATCTAGGACTCAATTCACATGGTCGTTTATAATCGCTGACATAACAATAATTGGCGCAGATTTTCTGCTTCGTCATAACCTTCTGATTGATTTGCGACACTGCAAACTAGTTGATCCCCTCACCAACATTCAAGGTTCTGGACGTTATGTTTCGAATCCGACTACCTCACTCATGACGATTACACAGTTTAATGGTCAAATTCAAATTCCGATCAACGACTTAAAGATCACCCACCATATTGAAACTATAGGTCCTCCAGTTTTCGCCAGACCTCGTCGTCTTTCACCCTTGGAACTAAGATGGATTTCACAATCAGGGGAGTAACCAAGAAAATTTTTCTAAAAAAAGTTGCGTATCCATTGGCATGGAATACAGAGGAGGAACATCCAATTAGGTAAATATATCAACAATGATTTTTTATACGATCGTATTTCATTATTGCACTAGAGGAATAAGAATTAGGTACCTATTACATATAAATAAATCGATAATAATAGTAGATTATATTATTAAGAGCATAAGTTACACTTTATGTGCTGAGCCTGGACTGTTGACCGACGAACGAAGTGAGTCGGTTAAGTCCAGGCGAAGCACATAATGCGACTTATGCTCTGAATGATATATACTATTTTATCCGCAAACCTTACTCAGAAGCCACCTTAGTCAGGAGCCCCCTTGTTCGGGTTCCCTCTTGGTCGAGTCCTCCCTTGATCGGGAGCCCCCTTGGTCAGGAGCCCCCTTGGCCGGGAGCCCCCTTGGCCGGGAGCCCCCTTGGCCGGGAGCCCCCTTGGTCGGGAGTCCTTTCGCTGGGAGCCCCTTGGCCGGGGGCCCCCTTGGTCGGGAGCTCCCTTGGCCGGGAGCCCCCTGGCCGGGAGCCCTCTTGGTCGGGAGCCCCCTTTGTAGAGAGCCCCCTTGGTCTGGAGCCCCCTTGGCCATGAGCACCCGTGTTCCGCCCCCCTTGGTCAGGGGCGCCTGTAAATAAAACAAGGAGGAGCTAGTCGTTTCATTCACATGCGTCCCCATCCACTACCTCGCTAGTTCACTTTCAATAAATTAGAAAACAACAATTTAGTAAGATTAAAAAATTTAAATATATCTAAGTCGAACTCCACAAACTTTAATCAGCGTAAAATTACAAATTTAGTAAGAATTTGAAAGAATTCATTGACAAGGTACAAGTGTCACTTATTTTATGTGATTAAGCACATAAAATAACACCTGTTGGCTACTTTATGAGCCTAATCACATAAAATGACACTTTTACCTTGTCAATGGAGACACATAAGTTGTCACTTTTGTGACGTTTGCGGATAATAGTATATTATTCAATGAGCGTGTAATGATGGCTATTACCCACGAAGATGAAACTTGCACCACGAGCGTTAGCGAGTGGTGTAATCATCTGAGTGGGTAACAGCCATTACACGCGAGTCGAATACTATACTTTATCTACAACTTTCAGGAAAATAACAATATGAATTTAATAATGTTTTATTAATTTTTATTATCATGGTAATTATAATTGATAGTAATATTAGTACAGCTACTAAAAGTTATAGGTGGATTTTCTTTACCCGTCAAATTATAGGTAGTACTTCCTGTGGTAGTTGTACTAGTAATGTTATTTACACTTTGCACGGTGCAATTATTCTTGTTAATTACTTCCACAATTTTTCTTCCTCGTTCTAACTTGTTATTTATGTTGTCGTCGATGTAACCTTCGGCAACTGCGGTTGATTTCCATCCCCCTAGTTTTTTCACGGTTGTGATGTCACCACCTCCGGTCACACAAATTGTTGCCGAAGATCGACGAAATGAATGGCCCGTATAAAGTTCAGGATTTTTAAGTTTCAAAAACATAGCAATTTGTTTGCCCATAGCAGCTAACTTATTTATGCCAACTTTTTGAATGGTGCATTTACCATTCTGGTAATTTAAAAATAAAAAGTCCGATGTGGCATGAGGTGGTCGCAGTGCAAGATATTTTCTACAAATTTCGTAAAATTCACCTGACACGGTAAACGATCTAGACGTCTTTGTTTTGGTGGTAGATATAGTGACTATAAGAGCTCCATTGTAATCTTTTATATCTTCAATTTTCATAGAATGCAATTCGTTAGTGCGACAGGCTCCCATTAAACCCATGATCAATGCTACCTGTACATACAAAACATTACAGTATGAGAAATTTTACAATTTCGTTTTCGATGACTTACTTTGGTCAGAAGAAATGGATGATCTGGTGCTTCTTTAAGAAATTTGTTTAGTTCCTCCGGTGTAAAAGTCTTGGCTTTTTTTGGTCGATGGCCTTCGGACTGGCGTTTTAGGAACGCTTGCAACTTCAAGTAATGTTCGATATGGATGTTATGGTGAATATTCAGGGTACTTTTAAGCATTGAGTAGAAAGACCATTGTGAGGACGACTTGTACTTCTTGGCTAATTCAGCAAAATACACAAGTAACACATTTTCAGAGAAAGAAGTCGTTTTTTGTCTTGACTGCCAATTCATAAAATTCTTATATGCGACATCATACTTCCTTTTTGATTTTTTTGAACAGATTCTCTGTTGTGCTTGCGGCTAATTTTAATATTTCGGTAGGTGTACTGCTACGTATTTCGTCTTCATCAGAAGTATTCGTATCACTCATCTTGTACGCGAAATAAACGGAAATAAAGATAGAATTCGCAAAATTCACCAAATTGTTAATGTTTGTAAAAACTAATGTCATCGTTATAGCTTGTAGCTACCTACTTGTGCCAAAATAAGGCATATGATTTAATTTTGACGTAACGATTGAGTAATATTATTCCATGGAATTATTCAATTGACAATAGTAATAACTGTCATTACTTGCCAAAATCGGTTTAGTAATCCATAGATTATGCGATAGTTGTAGATAAAATAATTTTTCTATTTCATTAGTAAAGGACGGATTATATATACACGAAAGAAACGGAATTCGATCATATATTCAGTACAATATGCAAAGGTTTGACAGAAATTGTTGAAGAAAAAGTTAAAATAATTAAGGCCTTCTAATATGTATTTTGATTCCCACAAATTTTTAATTTAATTGAAATTTTTAATCACTATTTAATTTAACCTATATCTATTAACTACTTTTAATCAGTTTTTTTCCCTAAAACACCAAAAACAATTTGTAATAATTGTAAATTGTTCACATAATTGACTATATTTATATAAATATAATTATGTAAAAAAAAAATTTATGCTTTGCATATAATCCGCCCTTTATTCAGCAGTATTTGTTTCATTTGTAAATACCTAATGTAGCGTAAATCACAGTAATAAAATGTGATCTATAAAAAAGTGAGTTATGGTGTGCTCGTGTGAAACATGCTGTATGCAACAGGCGTGAAAAGTGGAATGGCACTTTTCACGTCGCGTGCACTTTCTGTAGTTGTTGCTTAAGTAAATATTATTGTAGTTCTTCGTCGTCCCTCTCATCTGTTGATCAAGTAGAACCTGTTGATCTACCTGGACCATCAAGTAAAAAAATAAAATATACTTGTAGTAGCAGTAGTACACTTACTGCAAGTGAACATGAACAAGAGTTTGAATTTCCACAAATTTCTGCACCTTTAATGTGAGTATAATTTATTTTTACTATTCAGTTCAAATTTACTTATAAAATTTCATCCATTTTAGTGATTCTGATAATAACAGTGGTAATATATCAGGAGTAAACCCCCTGCATCACACTTCTTCAACTTTAACAGTTTCAGAAAATGAAGGCCAGTTAATTCAAAGTTTTGATTCTTTTGAGAAGTTCCCTTTTCCTACTCAACCGTCAAAAAAAAGGTCAGTGGGGAGGACTGTTAATGAAAAAAATATATATTTAATAATTTTTTATTTTTTATTTTTTGTAGAAAAAGACTAACTGCTGGAAATATTAGTAGTTCTGATTTTTCAACCCCACGAAAAGCAAAAAAAAATTTTAGAATTATTAGAAAAACAATGGTGGGTCAAAAAGCAAAAATTATACTTCTGCAACAATCTTTAAGAAGACTTAAATCAAGAGTCAATAATTTGAATTCTTTACTGACTGAATTAAAAAAAAAGTCTTTAATTACAGAAAATGCGGAAGCCACTATTCTGGTAATATCACAATACTGGAAATCTTAGTATGTATATGAATGATCAAATTTTCAGCAATCACTTCCCGAGACTTCAAGCGAAATTTTTAAAAGGTTATTAAAAAGACCAAGTAGACAAAAATACACACCTGCCTTACGATCTTTTGCATTAACTTTAAGTTTTTATTTGCCAAGAGCGTATAATTTTGTAAGGAAAACTTTTAATAAATCTCTACCCCATCTTGGTACAATTTCAAAATGGTACCAAACAGTGGATGGTTCACCAGGGTGGACAAAAGAAGCCTTAAATGCGCTGAAAATTAAGGTTACTGAAGCTAAATCACATAATAAGCAAATTGTATGCAATTTAGTTTTCGATGAAGCATCTATCCGAAAACAAATTGAATGGACTGGAAAGAAGTTCACGGGCTATGTAGACATTGGTACAAAAATTAATTCAGACAGTCTACCTGAAGCAAAAGAAGTACTAGTTTTTATGTTAGTTAGTGTCAATGACAGTTGGAAAATTCCTGTGGGATATTTCTTTCTTAATGGATTGAGTGCCTACGAAAAGTCCAATTTGGTTCGAAATTGTTTGGAATTTGTCCATAAAAGTGGAGTCTATGTGTCATCATTGACATTTGATGGCACTCCTACCAATTTATACATGGCCAAACTATTAGGAGCCAATTTGGACATTTCAGATTTACACACGTCATCTGAACATCCGATCACTAAAAAAAGGGTTTTTATTTTTTTGGATGCGTGCCATATGGTGAAGCTAGTTCGCAACTGTTTAGGCTCATACCAAATTTTAGAAGACGGTGATGGGAACACAGTAGCATGGCATTATTTGGAAAAAATTGTGCAGGTTCAGTTAACGGAAGGTTTGCAAGCAGGCACTAAAATTAAAAATCGGCATCTCCAATTTGCTAAAGAAAAAATGAAGGTCAAATTAGCGACACAGACTTTAAGTAAGAGTGTGTCTGATGCTCTTTTATATTTAAAAGATTTGGGTCATAGTGACTTCCAAAATGTTGCTGGCACTGCGAAATTTTTAAAAATGTTTAATGATCTTTTTGATATTTTTAATTCTAAAAATAGATTGGCGAAATATTATTTTAAAAAACCATTATCCCAGGTCACTAAAGAGTGTTTTTTCAATTATTTAGAAAACGCAAAAGTATATATTTCCCAATTAACATATAAAGGACAGTCCATTTTACTTTCTGGAAGAAAAACCGGATTTTTAGGCTTTCTTATTAATATTACTAGTTTAGTACAGTTTTTATGAACTATTTGTGGAAAGAGAGAAAGTTTTAAAATACATTTTAACTTACAAACTCTCACAGGACCACTTGGAACTATTTTTTGGCGCAGTGCGAAGCAAGGGAGGATTTAATAATAATCCTACTGCCCGCCAGTTTGAAGCAGCTTACAAGCGATTAATTATTCGCCATTCGATTAAAGCTGCTGACACCGGCAATGTTATTAATTTAGATAACACCACAATTTTGTACTGTGGTAGCAAAAGTTTATCCAGTCACGAAAACGAAAATTCACAAGAAATAGAAGATTTAAAATTAATTGAGAGAGACATTAAAGAAAAAATTGATGATTTAGATTTTCTTAACTCACCCTGTTGGGATTTAACTGACTACACACTTGATGTTGTAGCATACATTGCCGGATTTGTAGTGCATTCCTTAAAAAAATGTTTAAAATGTAGTCAGTGCCTGCTACTGTTAGAGGGTGAAGAGACATTGTCGATTCTCCAAAAAAGGAAGGAATACAAAAAATTAACTAAAGCTTCATCTTTGGTGGTCGCTGTCTGTAGAGCAGGTGAAAAATATTTTAATTTTTTTGACAAAACCACAGGAATTTTCAATAAAAAAATCAAAAACTTAAAAATGTTGTTGATACAAAACACATTCCCGTATGTGCCTAAAGAGGTGTATAATTATTTTGGGGATCATCTATTTGATGAAGATCCTCTTGATTGTCATCGTGCTAAATTAGTGAAATTAATTTTAGAAAAGTATTTTAATTTAAGGATACATCATGAAACAAAAAAAAAATTAGATTTGACAACCAGGATTCGTTCGAATTTGACAAAAACGATTTTGTTTAAAAATCAATAAAATGTTCATTTTTAATTTTTTTGTATTTTTCTTTCTGTGGATTTAGATGAACCTAAATGTCTAAACAACAATATAATATATTTTTCTGAGATAATTGTTTTTTTTTTTAATTTATGTTCCGAAGAAACCTAAAGTAGAGTTAATTATGCTACGCCACTGGCGGAACGCTTGGGGCAAAATATCAACAGTCGCACAGCTGCTATCCCCACTATCCGCTCTTATTCGGCTTCATAACAATGTGTGTTGATCGGGCGGCGCTGTTTTCTCCTCTTATTATTATACCTCCATGTCTTTCACCAGAACAGCTGAAAATTGCAAAAGCTGAATTTCAGTTTATGTTGGAAAAAGGTATTTGCAGACCTTGGGCCAGCCCCTTGCATATGGTTCGCAAGAAAGGTGGACATGGGCGCATAGTAGGCGATTACCGCGCTTTAAACGCAGCAACAGTGCCAGATCGCTACCCCTTGCCTCACTTACACGATTTTGCCCAAATGCTAGCAGGAAAAAGTATCTTTAGCACCATCGACCTCGTGCGTGCTTTTCATCAAGTACCGGTTGAACCTTCTTCAATTCCCAAAACAGCCATAATAACGCCTTTCGGCTTATTTGAATTCACCACAGTTCAATTTGGTCTTCGAAACGCCGCACACACGTTTCAACGGTTTATTCATGGGATTCTACGAGACTTCGATTTCTGCTTCGTCTACATCGACGATATCCTCGTAGCTTCACGAAACCTTGAAGAACATGTACAACACCTGCGAGCATTGTTCCAACGGATTCAACAAGCTGGTTTAACCATTAATATGGCCAAATGCAGCTTACGTCAACCATCAGTTTATTTTCTTGGATACGAAGTTTCCGCTGCAGGATCTAAACCTCTACCGGATAAAGTGGCTGCAATCCTGAATTTCCCTCAACCGAAGACTGTTCAAGAGGTCCGGCGCTTCCTTGGCATGATGAATTTTTATCGTAGGTTCGTCCCGAACGCTACAACCAATCAAACCATTCTTCACGAATTTCTACGTCGCAGCAAGAAAAACGACAAAACTCCTATTGTCTGGACAACCTGTTCTGAAACTGCTTTCAATGACTGCAAAAAAGAACTCGCCAACGCTTCACTTCTGGTTCATCCTTCCGCCGAAGCCTCTCTATCTCTTACCACCGACGCATCTGACATCGCAAATGGTGCTGTTCTTGAACAACGAGGATCTCGGATTTTTCTCCGCGAAGTTAACACCAGCCCAACAAAGGTACAGCACTTACGATAGAGAGCTCCTCGCTGTCTACCAAGCTATCAAATTCTTCCGACACCTCATAGATGGAAAAAATTTCACGATATTCACGGACCACAAACCGCTTACATTCGCATTTCGCCAGAATCCGGACAACAGTTCTCCTCGACAAACTCGTCACTTATCATTTATCAGCGAATTTTCTACCAAAATCATTCATCTGTCGGGCAAAGACAACTGCGTTGCCGATGCACTATCTCGCATCAGCTCTATCGGATGTCCAGAACCATTTTCATACGAAGACTTCGCTAAACATCAGCTGGAAGATTCTGAACTCCAAGATATGTTACGCAATCCAACGTCATCCGCTCTTTCGCTTCGGCAAATTCTAGCCCCACAGTCTACGATTCAATTGTATTGTGGTTTCACTAAGAATCAAGCTAGACCATTTGTTCCTAGAGTTCTCCGTAAACAAATTTTCGAGCAATTTCACAATCTAGCTCACCCTGGCATTCGGGCTACCACCAAACTTATTTCTACCAGATTTGTTTGGCCTTCTATGAACAAGGACATTCACTCGCGCTTGCATAAATTGTCAGCGTGCAAAGGTGCAGCGACACACTCGCACACCAACCCACTCACTACCCATACCCGACTAACGTTTCCAATTCGTCCATCTGGATCTAATCGGTCCGCTTCCTCCTTCACAAGGATTTTTATACTGTCTCACCATGATTGACCGATACTCATGCTGGGCAGAAGCAGTTCCCTTGTCCAACATCACAGCAGAAACCGTCGCAAACGCCTTTTATACCCACTGGATAGCGCGTTTTGGCACACCTGTTCGAATCGTGACAGACCAAGGCCGACAATTTGAGAGTTCGCTTTATCAATCCCTCTCAGCATTCCTGGGCATGGAAAAACTACGCACATCTCCGTATCACCCAGAGACCAACGGAAAAGTGGATCGATGGCATCGTACTTTGAAAACCGCCCTCAAAGCTCGTGCCGACGAACGCTGGTCAGAAACCCTACCGACCATCTTGCTTGGACTTCGCAGTGTCATTTGCGAAGACGCAAATGCTTCTCCAGCAGAAATGCTTTATGGATGCGGACTTCGTTTACCAGAAGAATTCTTCCAGCCGTCACCAAACACTATCGAGCCATCTTCGTTCACGCAACAGCTCCTCAAGGACAAGCCGCGCTTGATTCATGTTCTCATGTGTTTGTGCGTCGCGATGCTGTGCGAAAACCTCTGCAACCCCCCTACGATGGCCCATTCCAAGTTTTAGGACGCCATGATAGAATACTGTGGTACGTAAAAATTACATATATCTTCAAAAATTATTATGCGGAGTAAAATGCTATAGGGTATAACATACAAAGATACTAATTTTTACGCGCAAAAATATTCCAATAAATGTTTTGCAGTAGTCGAAGCGGTAAAAATTTGAATTGTGATATAATATGGCGGCACAAATCAAAACTTGGAGATGTGTTGACCAGACTCTTATTGAAGGGTCTCTAAGACGCGACAAAGCCAGTTGATAAATATAAAGTACCGTCACAAAATCTCATCCGTGTCGGTACTTTATCGCGAATTCAAACGACTGACAGAAGACAGCCAACCGTCTCACTTCACTCTATCACGTTATTAGTCCTGTTTTTTTATCAAGTTGCTTATTGTTATGTATATTGTTCTCGTGAAATAAAACTGTGTAAAACCCATTAAAGCCTGACCCCAAAATTAATTTTGCAAAATTTCTGGTTTTTAGTAATGCATGTTCTTTTGGGTTAAATATTATAAGTAAACAAACAAAAGTCGAAAAAAAAAATTTTTGGGAGGATTTTGGGAGTGTCTAAAAATTCATACGCTAGGTTTTAAACGATATATTTTATGAAAAATTCTTACAATTAAATTATTTTGTGTGGTACTCTCTGAAGCATGTAATATGAAAACCAACGTTACATTTGACACAAATATGTGTCACTGCTTTGTGACATTTGGCACATCTGCGTTGAGTTGGGTTTTTTGAAGGCCAGTGATTCATTCGGTCAAATCGTACTTCTTGCAAAACGTTGCTACTTCTGTGTGGAACAACCGTTCTAAATCGCGGCACACTTTCTACCTTGAGCAATGGTATGGTTATTCTTCTAATAAATTGAAGAAATGGTATTTTTGGTTCCACATTTCTGAAAAGCAACCAGGCATTTACCAGGGCTCCGTTGAGACAAAAACGTACAATGGGCCAGTACCATTTCTTGCTCCTAATGGATATGCGATGAGATCCCCTAAATTGATCGAATAAATCTACACCTCCCATCGCACAATTATATTCGGCTACAATTGAAGGTTGCAAAACGTCTATTTTTCCTTTGGAAGCTGAACTATACCGTTGGCATTTTGTAACAGTATCTGTTAGAATATCTTCTCGGTTTGTAGCCATAGTAACTTGGCTGTTATCGTGCCAACGGTATAAGCTAATACCAGTTTTATTTTCTTTCAAGACGTGGTAGGAGCCCCTTGGTTGTTTTTTTAAATTTTCCAGGGGAGCGTTTTCGATTCGATCGGAACGAATAGTTCCCGTTATAAAAATATTTTTGGTTTTCATGTGTTCTAACAACGCCAAAGAATTAAAATAATTATCTAAAAATATTTGACTTTCTTCTGGAACAAAATCTTCTAGCAAGTTCCTAGTTACGGAGCTTCCCAAACCCATTGTACCATCTCGTTCTTCTTTTCCTTCATATAATTTAAATTTTGCACAATAGCCGTTTGTTTTATTCAAGCACCAAAATTTAAAGCCAAACCGAATTGGCTTACCTTTTATAAATTGCTTCATATGATGCCGGCCATAATATGGTTCCATGGCCTCATCAAAGGACCCATTTTGTGGCAGGGGTTTTGCGAATTCTTGAAATTTTGCATTTATATGGTTCAGCAAAGGTCTAACTTTCCGGCATTTATCTTGAACTTCAGAATCATTATTATCAGCAAAATGAATGTATTTAAAAATTGATAAAAACCGATCCCGCGACATAGCTTCTGATATTGCTGCATTATGAACGTCTCCTTGTGTTTCCCAATACATCCTTCTATTAGGTAAGTGATTATACCCTGACACAATAAGACTAGCTAGAGTTGTATACATTTCTTCCACAGTAACTCTAAAATTGGTGTCTCCTGATTTATATTTAGCATATTTTTCAGACTCTTTACATATAAAATCAACAAACTCCGGGTCCCAGAACAACTGAAAAAACTGCAAAGGTGTACCACCTTGTTGTATCATTTCTTCAACAATTAATGGTTGTGGATCACTGTTATTTTTAACTTTGAAAACTGCATCATCTTTCTTCTCTGGTGTCAAATTTATATTTGTCCAAACTCTAGGCTTTTTTATTGTTTTTTGCTTTTTGGATTTTGGTTTTTCTCTTGAGCATGCATTATATTGATCATGGGCGGTAGATGTACTGGCTTCACAAATATCTACTTTTTCTTTATTCCTAGTTATTATTTCAATTTTTCAGTTTTGTGCTAAGAAGCCTTTTCCAAGCAAATTTATATTATTTTCGAAAATTTCGCATTCATCTTCACCAGCATCGTCTTGATCTGTATCATTGTCTTGATTTGGAGGAAACAATGTTATTTCAATTTCCTCTGCATTTTCAATGTCGTCATCCAAATAACTCTTTTCGGCAAGAGTTAACAATTCTTCGGTTGTTAGTGAACGACTGTAAAAAAAAAACAAATTCAAAACTAAGTTAGACTTCCTCAGATCGTCAATTACATTTAAAAATTGCAAATTATTATAAATATTACTAAAACGAAAACTGATTCCTATATTACCGACCGTCATGACAGCACGTGGAAAGAAGTGTCCAGAAGAAAATTGAGGAAAATAGAGCAAACAAAACTGAGAAAAGCGAAGAAGGCAGCAGAAAAAGCAACATAAACAAAAGGTAGGAAGAGATAGAGTGCGAGGAGTGAAGAAAAGCCAGAGGAAGAAACAGTAACGTCAACAAAGAACTCCGGCAACCAACAATACACGGTACAGTGTAGAAGGTTGCGGACCGGTATGAAACAGGAAGAAGAATTCAAAGAAGATAAAGAGGAAACCAAACGAAAAAGAGACATAGAAGAAAGCCCAGTGGCCTTCCAAAAAAGCAAAAAAACTGCAAGATCTCCAGGGGACGAAAGAACGCAAAAAGAAGTGGAGAAGAAGATGGAGGAAATGACAAAAAGTATAATGGAAGACCTTAAACAAATCAAGGAAGACACAAGAGAGACGAGGAAAGAAGTGAAAGAGCTGAAAAACGACAACAGACAGCTCAGGGAAGATATGGAAGGACTAAAGAGAGAAGTGAACCAACTGAAGAAAGCGATGGAAGAAAAAGAGGAAAAATGGAGAAAAGAAAAAAGCTTACTAGAAAAGAAGATAGGACAGATGGAGTCGAAGATGGAGGAAAAAGAAAAAGGTGAAAGAAGAAATAACATAGTAATAACAGGGCTAAGACTAAAAGGGACGGGACAAAACATGAGAAAAGAAATCGAGAAATGGATTGAAAAGGAGTTGGAAACAGAAGTGAAAATAACAGAGGCCTATGCCATAAAGGGAGAAGAAATGGTAATAGCAAAAACTGAGAGTTGGGAACAGAAGCTGAACGTCATGAGGAATAAAGAAAAACTTAGGAATAAGACAGGACCGAAAATCTTTGTGAACAGCGACCTAACAAGGAAAGAAAGAGAGATACAGAAAAAGATAAGAGAGATAGCGAAGAGGGAAAGGGAAGAAGGAAAGACGGTAAGGGTAAGCTACAGGAAACTGCAGGTTGAGGGAAATTGGAGGAAATGGAACGATGACACCGAGCGACTGGAAAATTTTTAAAGGAGAAAGGAAAAAACCGGGAAAGAAAAAGCAGACAGAAGGCAAAAAGAAAGAAGGTACACGATTCAACGGGAAAGCAACAGAAGAAAATAAAAAGAAGAATAAAATTGGTATATTGGAATGTAGCGGGTATAAGAAACAAAGGAGAAGACTTCTGGAAATACATAAGCGAATTTGACGTAATTGGAATGGTAGAAACGTGGGTAGATGAAAAGGAGTGGAAGAAGATAGAAGAGAGAATGCCGAGAGATTATGTATGGAGATGTCAAGCAGCAGAAAGGAAAAACAAGAAAGGACGAGCGAAAGGAGGCATTATCACAGGAGTAAGGAAAGAAATTGAGGACGAAATAAAAACAAAACAAGAACTACAGAGAACTGGAATAACAGAAAGAAATCTAAAAATAGGAACAAAAAAAGTTAAAGTAATCACGGTATACAGTAAAGAGATGAGTAAAACAAAACAAATGTTAGAAGAGACCATAAGTGAGACAGAAAAAAGAATTGTAATAATTGGGGGCGACTTTAATGCTAGAATTGGGACAAGATTAGGAAGACGGAATAATGAGACAGAAGATGCGAAAAGAACATCGAAGGACAAGACAGAAAATAAAGAAGGAAGAAAAATGATTGAATTTATAGAAGAGAGAGGATACGAGGTACTGAACGGGAACTGGGAAGATGATACAGGAGAATTTACGTACGTGGGGCCGAGAGGAGAATCAGTGATTGACTACGCAATAGTCAATCAACATGCATTGGATGAAGTAAGAAGATTCGAAGTGGGAAACAGAGTGGAATCAGATCACCAACCGTTAGAAATGGAAATCGCCGGAGAAGAAATAAAAAGAAAAAAACCTAAGAAAGAAACAATTATAAAAACAATCTGGGAAGAAGAAAGCATACAAAAGTACAGAAGTGCGCTACAACATGTTGAAAGAGAAAAAGAAAAACAAAAAGACACCGAAACAAGAATGAAAGAACTCGAAAGGAGAATGAGAGAAGCGATGACAACAAAGAAAATAGAAGTAGAAGTGGGAGAAAGAATGGGAAGAAATAGATGGTGGGATAAAGAATGCCAGGAAATGAAAAGACTTGCCAGAAAGCAAATGAGAAAATGGAGAAGTGGGAAGGGATCAAGAGAAGAATACCGGAAGCAATTAAAGAAATACAAAGACACTTGTGAGAAGAAGAAGGAAGAAAAGAAAAGAGAAGAAGAAGAGGAAATTAGATCAATCAACACAGAAGAAGAAGTTTGGAAATACATAAACAGAGAACGAAAAGTGAAAAAGTGGGCAGACGAGAAGATAAGGATAGAAGAATGGAGAGAGTATTTTAAAGAATTACTAGACGGAAAGGACGAAACGGAAAGAAGACAGAAGGGAGGAGGACCAAGAGAACAAGAGAAAGGGGAAGAGATTACGAAGGAAATGATTAAAAGGGGTATAGGAAGAATGAAGAAACGAAAAGCGGCGGGAGAAGATGAACTGCAAAATGAAGCGTGGATCTATGCAACAGAAGAAATAATAGAGATAATGAGGGAGATAGTAAACGACGTCTGGCAAGGAAAGGGGCTACCAAGCCAATGGAGGATGGGGCTAGTGTGTCCGATACACAAAAAAGGAACAAGAGAAAAGGTGGAGAACTACCGAGGAATAAGTCTGCTGAGCACGGCGTACAAGATCTACGCAATGATACTGGAAGATAAATTGAAGGAAGAACTAGATGAAAAAGATTTGTTACCAGATGGACAAGCGGGTTTTAGGAGAGGGAGAAGCACCATCGATAACGTGTACATCTTGAAACATCTAATAGATAAAGAACTCGATAAGAAAGGAGGGAAGATGTACGCGCTGTTTGTAGACCTGAAGGCGGCTTTTGACAGTGTAAATAGAGAGAGATTATGGGAGTACCTAAGAGAGAAAGGAATCAACGAGCAGCTGGTGAGCAGAATAGAGGAAATTTACTTAGAAACGGGAAACAAAGTAAAAGTAAACGGGAAAACAAGTAAAAGATTCTGGACGACGAAAGGAGTAAGACAAGGATGCCCACTCAGTCCCAGTCTATTCGCGGCATATATAAGCGACCTGGAAGAAAAACTAAGACTATCACAGGCAGGGGGAGTGGTGGTAGGAAAAACGAAAGTCCACTCGTTGGCATACGCCGATGATATGGTGTTAATAGCGAGAGAGGCCAAAGAAATGAAGGGAATGATAAAATGCCTAGGAAGATACCTGAAAAGAAAGAAGCTAAAGTTAAACGTGGAGAAAACAAAAATGATGATTTTTCAGAAAGGAGGCAGAAGAAAGAAAGAAGAATGGAAGTGGGAAGGAAAAGAACTAGAAAACGTAAAAGAATTTAAATACTTGGGTTACAACTTTAACGAGACTAACAACGAGAAAAGTCATATAAAGGAACTAGAAAGGAAAGCGAACAGGGTGGTAGGTCAAGTATGGGGAATAGGCGAGAGAAAATTCGGACGAGATATAAGAAGGAGAGGACTGATGTACGAAAGGCTAGTACAGAGTGTAATGATGTACGGAGCAGAAATATGGGGATGGAAGGAGCAGGAAAAGCTGGAAGCAATCCAAGCGAAGTACTGGAGATGGGTACTAGGATTGGACAGGGAAACGCCAGCATATATCGTACTAGAAGAAGTAAAGAGAGACAAGATAAAAGTGGAAGCAGGAAAAAGAGCAGTAAGATTTGAAGAGAGAATAAGAGAAAGAACGGAATGTAAGATCTTGCAAGAGTGTTGGAAAGAGATAAAGAATGGGAACATGGAAAGAGCAGGAAAAGAGAGAAGAAAATACTACGAGAGAAATGGGTATGCAGTGGAGGAGGTAGAGAGGAGAAGAAATAATGGAGTAAATGTACTAAGAGAGATAGTTGAGGTGGACCGAGACGTACAGAGGCAGGAAAGGAGAACGAGGATTAATGAGTCAAGGTATAATGGAAAGTATAGGTCACTAATCACGGAGGAATTGCCGGCATACCTGAGAAAAGAAAGCGAGAAGAACGATAAGAAAGTAATAGCAAGGTTTAGATGTGGAAACGAGGAAAGAGAAAACAAATACTGGAAAGAGAGAGACGAGAGAGTGTGCAGACTATGCAGAGAAGGAGCAGAAACAATAGAGCACATGATGAAAGAATGTGAGGAGCTGAGAGAGGAGAGAGAAGATTGGAAAGTACTGATAGGAGAAGAAGGGAAAGGACTAGGCTGGATGAAAGGAGTTTTAGACAGAAGAAAGAATGTAGAGAAAAGGGGGGAAGAGATGGGAGGAAAAGGAAATTAATTTAGCTATTGGTGATGTTTATGTTTTATAGTTTTATTTAATCAGTATTCTGTTATTTAGCATTGTATGGGAATAGGAATCTTTTTCAAAGCCGAAAGGCAAGGAAATATATCTTATTATTATTACTAAAACGAAAACTGCAGTTTTAACTTTAACGCGAAAGCCTACCGTATGAAAATTTAGACAGCCAAATTTCAGACATAAAAAAGATAGGTAAATCGCAAACTACATCAATGGCATAGTGTAGACACATTTAGTGATATGTAAACTTTCCATTTTTTTGTTTATCGTTTATTGATCATACCAATCTTGTCTAAAATAAATTTAATACTTACGTATCGTGCCATTTTTGCGAAAACGCCGAACACGCACTCGAACTGTCACACCTTTTCGCCATTTTGACACAAAATGTTGTGAAAACAGGCAACACATAATTCATAGGACATATTTAAGAGTGCACAGCGCCATCTACCAATACAATCGCATAACAGTTAAACAAGATATGTAATTTTAAAAACATGCCTAATTTTGACTAAAAATTTCGACAGTAGGCTTTAATGGGTTATTAAAAACGTGTCTGATTTGGAGTCAAGTAACTCTACAACATCTACAACGCCTATGGGTAGACACGATTGCACTCCGGCGTTGTGGGTTGCCTAGTCGGTTGGCAAAGGTTAATTCCTCTTGTAAGTTTGGATAATTATTATGTCCATTCAGTTGGTACAGCACAAAACAAATTTTCGGATATTAGGCAGTGATTGAATGTTTTTTAATCTTCTTTGTAGCATTTTGATTTTCAGAAATCCATTGTTTACTTTAGTAGTTTCGATCGTATCCGTGTTTAGCAAAGTGCTGGCGCTGTAGTGCCTCAGCTGTTGTCTGTCATTTTCATCCTTGTTAACAAATCGCACATGGTGTTCACAGCCGGTTTAGTTTCGGTTTATGGATTATAGTGTATCAGTTTAATTTTATAGCGAAAGTGGATGTGTGTTTGTGTGTATGAACTCTTCAAGACCTGACTCAGCGGTTGGAAGTTGTTCAGGTTATTCCGCAAATGTTGACCCAGGCCAGGTAAGTTTTAAAACAAACCTTTTAATTGAAATGTAATACCCTATATTTTTTTAACTACTAGCTGTAGAATGTGCGATTATACAAGATGTTACAAAATGATTTTCATCTAGTCGCCTGTGCATTTTCCATGTATAATAAAAAATGCCGCTTTACGAAAATAGTTTATATTATTTATGAACAGAGTTTAGTTTTTATGCCCTACCAACGTTTACATCACTTATTATTCCACGCAAATGGAAGGTACAGTTGTGGACACTCAACATTGGACATCATTTGTGACATTGGCATTTAAGGGGGCGAATGAAATCGATTTAGGCAACCATTCTTACAACGAAAACATGCTGTTTTTGTTAGAGGAAAACACGGATCACAAGAAAGCAATCGAGTTGAGATTTTTACACAACTTAAAATAAAGCTCACCAAATAGCCCAATTTACTCAGTTCTTCAAATTAGAGCGTCGTGCATAAGGAAAAAAAATAATAAACATCACGTATTTAGGGGTAAAGTCAAACGCATTTCAACGTAGTTTAAACAGAGTGTTAGCTGATCAATCTAGAAAAAAAAAAACTTTTGAGCAGTGCATAATACCTTTGTCTTTCAATCTATGTAGGTTTTAGCCACTTTTTATTTCACGTTTTGCCAATTTCCTCTAAAAATAATTGAGATTGTCTGGTTGCCAAGATCGGGCAAAAATCGGGGTTAGCGTAGAGGTTTAGTTTAGCAAGTCTCTGATAGAGGCCGCCCAACAACAATCCAACGTAGAGTTCCTCTATGCCAACGGAGCCAACGGCTGATGTCAACCATAAATTAAATACCTTGCGCATTATCTTGTAGTCTGGTTCAGAAATTAAAAACCGTCTTGGTACTGCGAGTTAAGATACGTGTGATAGCTCATTGTATTCGTAATAATTTCTAGAAAAATGTGCAAAACTTTCAAACCCGCACACTAACAATTGCAAAAATTGTTAACAATTAAAGAATCCCAGAAAAGGTTTTTTTTTACAAATAACTCGAAAACTATCAATGGTAAAAAAATAAAAAAAACAGATTCTTAAAGAGGGGGAAATTTCGAAACCGGCCGTTGGAAATAAAATATGTAGTATATTTTATTACAAGGCCAGAAAATGTCATTTTGCAAGTGCGAGCACAGTTTGTGGAAGCGAGGCGTAGCCGAGAAAAACAGTTTCGGGCCGTGTGATAAACGAAACTTTTTCGACCGACAAAAGATTTTCATTGTTCACTTTTGTAGGGGGGCCTCATGCCTCATGGGGGCCCACGTGTCTCAAAGAGCCCCCTTGGGCCCCCCTGTTTCAAGGGCTCCACATGTCGAAAAAAAAACATGTCTTAAAGGGCTCCCTTGGGCCCCCCTGTTCAAGGGACTTTGTTAATGCCGTTGCCCTATACCAAGGGCCCCCCCTGTAATTTTTCCGATGTTTTAATAGTAGTTATTCTGCTATTCGGGGCGGAGACAAATACAACGAACATAAAAGTTTGCATTGAAAAATCCCTAGTTTCCATTTTCTAGTCTAGGCAGGCGAATATCCTTTTCAAGCCGATTTGGACGATTGGAAATAGTATTATTTTATTACAAGGCCAGAAACATTTTGCAAGTACGAGCACAGTTTGTGGAGGCGAGGCGTTAGCCGACACTTCACAAGTGCAAGCACTTGCAGGGGCGTGTGATAAACGAAACTTTTTCGGCCGACAAAAGATTTTCATTCTTCACTTTTGTAGGGGAGCCTCATGCCTCATGGGGGCTCCCGTGTCTCAAAAAGCCCTTTGGGCCCCCCTATCACAGGGGCCCCCACAAGTCTAAAGGGACCCTCATAACGCATAGGGGCCCTCGTGTCTCAAATATCCCCCTTGGGCCCCCATGTTGCAGGGGCCCCAACAAATCTAAAGGGGCCCTAATAACACATGGGGGCCCTCGTGTCTCAAAGAGCCCCCTTGGGCCCCCCTGTTTCAAGAGCTCCACATGCCAAAGACAAATCCAACGAACATAAAAGCTTGCATTGAAAAATCCCTAGTTTCCATTTTCTAGCCTAGACAGGCAAATATCGTTTTAAAAATTCTTTAAGGGCTGATGATGGCAGTAGTGTTCTGCCGAAACATGTTCCATTTGTAATTTTACGCTCTTTAAAGTTTGTGGAGTTCGACTTAGATATATTTAAATTTTAATTAATAATTAGATAAAAAATTAAACAATTATTTTAAACAAATGGACTAATTACATTTTTTTTGAATTACATATTTTGTTGCCATATTTTCTAATATATAATATACTAGCTGACCCGGCAAACTTTGTAAGGCCTCAGAATCAATATGGGGGCTTTGTGCCCCCATATCCATGTTTTAATATCATAGCATTCAGAGCATAAGTCGCTTTATGTGCTTCGCCTGGACTTAACCGACTCACTTCGTTCGTCGGTCAACAGTCCAGGCTCAGCACATAAAGCGTAACTTATGCTCTTAATAATATAATCTACTATTTGTTCAATGTTCATCTGTAATCGAATAATAAATAAAATACTTTCGTTGCAAGTCAGCGCTTTCGTACGCGACCTAAAACGCAGTGTGATTGGCCGATCAAAAAATTACGTCACGCAACGGTAAGAGCGCTCCACCGTACGAGCTGCACAATGTAGTTCTGGCGTGTATGCGTCTGATTTTAAATTTCTGCAGGTTACAAATGTCTGAAGAAGCTTGCATGGAGGTAGAAAAACATACGATGATACAGTCTAAAAACCCGTTGTGTTATGAACTACATTATGCTCGAATTACTGCATCAAAAGCTTATGATGCTGCACATTGTCAGACCTTTACTGCAACATTGGTAGAAAATACGAGCTTATGGAGCTTCCAAATTTGAAGTTTCAGAAGCAACGCAAAGGGGCATTATCCTCGAATATCAAGTTCTTTGCGAGGTACAGAGGAAATTGGAAACATGTAGAAATTGTGGTTTACTATTAAGTTGGCATTATCCATTCATTATTGCTTATAACCCGATGGTATTTCGGATGAGGCAGAAATAAAATGTCCTGCATCTGTAAAAGCAATGAGTAAATTTATAAATTCTAAAAATGAAATCACTGGTGTGTTTCGCTGAAGTGATGGAGGGAATCTTCCACATAACTTTCGGCCACCGTCGACGAACGCCACCCGCCATGTCTTTTTAGCCCCAGCACATTAACTCCTGTATTGACTAAAAGTGTAGCCGACGTGCGTCCAAACCAGTGCCCAGTAAAAGCTTCAGCTGCTTGCAACTTTAAATACATTGTTATTTTTGAGGGCTAGCCTCCAATTGCGCCTTTTCCTACGACTTGGGCAGTGCATTTACCATTTCGGTAGTTCAGAAATAAATGATCTGACTTTGCGTTGCTTGATCAAAGTCTTATGTATTTTCCAAATAATGAACTGCTTAATTTCTCTATCAATAACTGTGAACGTTCGCTGAATATTCGTTTTTGTATTTGGAACATTTACTATAAACATTCCTTCACGTTCTTATTCTATCACTCATATTTTAATATTATATAATTCCTCTCGTCTACAAGTGCCCGAGACCCCCCATTTTTTCATTACTACCTACAAATATACAAGAATAATGTTTTATTAGAACCCAAATTTGCCAGCTCATCATCTGAACAGACCTGAATTAAAAATTGTTCGTCTGGTGCTTCATTCAAGAATTTTTCGATGTCTTCTTTGGTGAAAACTCGGTCTATATCCTTTTTTTTATTAGAAGATAAGCAATTATTGTAGCAAACTTAGAAATGTCGATAGTATCATAGAGAAAAATTGTACTCTTTAGCATTGAATACTCCGCCCATAAACTGCCCGTTGTCTTCAGTTGTCCACTTTTCACCACAAAATACGCTCACAAGCCCTTTTCATTTAAAGCAATCTTCTTTGCTTCACGCCATTCCTTAAAAACCTTCTATGTCTGTTCATATCGGACTTCTGGGATTATTGCCGAACATCCTTCTTGTTACGCTTCTTCAAAATCATTCGGTAGATTATCACTATCGATATCGGAATCGCTCATTTTTGCTTCGAAAACAGAACTATGAACGATTCTACCAAAAACCACAATTTTACATGATTTTACTTGTTTGGGAAAAAACTATAGAAACCATCGAAAAGCCACCCAATATTTTGAGTTTCAATCTTCGCGCCGATTATCAAAAATTTGTAGGATACTCCAATACCAGATACTCCAATCGTGCAAAAAACAAACTCCATACTTAATATACTATTTACTGTCGGCTTCAGCCATAGCGTATTAATTTAAACACAAAACACACACAAACCAAACAAGTACTTCTACAACTCATGCTAGAGTCAAAAAGTCTGTTTTGACAATTTTTTATTTCATCGGTCATAAACAGTCCACACAATGCTTCTTCTACGCGCGGCAGTTACTGTTGCGTGACGTCACCCACTCACTGCGCTCTGTATCACCGTTTGCCGGACGCTTTTAACCGCCGTGTTTTAAACTTTAATTTGTGAAGTTATTTGGCAAGCAATCATCATAAATGAAACACCGTTGAAATTGTAATTTTTTTCTCTATTTTTCAAGACTATAAAAAAAATTATGCAAGTTGTCCATTGTTGGGGGTACAAATTTTAGTTGGGACACTCTGTAGATAGCAAACTTGTGATGCCAAAAAACGACAGACAGCGCCATCTTCACTTGTAGCTGAATAACAAAATTGTAAGCGGTGTTCAAATAAAAAAAGAGCCCTGTAACTAGGAAGGTTGGTAGCTTGGATAAATCCTGGATTATGTGAATTTACTAAAGCCAGCATTACACTATGAAAGATATTTGACAGTTCAAAGAGAAAATTACAAAATGTTTGAACAAAAAAACTATCAGAACATTGTATGGAACTTGTTACAAATGTATAAAAAATGGGACTTTATATGTCTAAAAATATATTTCCTTCATTCACACATTCAGTTTTTTTCCTGAAAGCCTAGGAAATATGAGCAATGAACATGGTGAACGATTTCAATAAGATTTTTATCCAACACTTGTTTATTATGTAGTCATAATAACGCCGATTTTGAATGGATTATGAGGTCTATAAGACACATGTGACTTATGAAAAAATAATTCAACGGTTTCCTAATTTGTCATAGCAACCAGTTCATTAGCCACAGTTTTGAAAGTCGAAGAATTAGCCACTCGAGCAAGCTTTCGTGGCTAAACATTTCTTTCATGACTTATTTGCCTTATAAGACACTAGTACATATAATAAATAGCTAAAAGATGGTTGAAGATCAATACCAAGTATTTAAAAATGAAATATAATGAATAAAAAAAAAGTAAAGTTCAGTTCAACCTCATTAGAGAGTTATTGCAGACCAAACAAAAAACTACTTTATTAAAGGAATCCTTAAATAAAGTATCCTTTAATACGATTTTTCAGGCCTTTTATAAGAGTGTTATTGCAACGGGTTCCTTTCCACATTTAATTTGACAGGTCGAGATACTTTATTTTGACAGCAAGTTGTTGTTCTGGGGGTATACCTCACATAAAAAAGTGCAATTGGCCTGTTGTACTTTTTGGTAAGGATTTATCCTGCTTAATATGAATAACATGGAAGAACAATTAGAAGTGGCTATCCTAGCTGCTGCTAACGATGAAGAAATTGAAATGTTGCTTCTACATAATATAGTTGGAACAGATAACGGTATTGAAGAAAATAACGCCATACAACCTGTGGAATTCAATTTAAACAATTTGACCGATGAGGAGATAAAAGTTCATTTTCGTTTCAAAAGACAAGATATTATACGATTGAGAAATGCTTTGCCTCAGAACGTTATTACTAACACCAGGAATAATGTGGATGGAACCACCGCATTATGTATTTTATTAAAAAGACTTTCTTATCCTAACCGGTTAGTAGATTTGGAAAAGTTTCAACTATTCCTCGCAATCACTTTCTTCCATTATCAAAGCAAAACTCTACAAGAAACCAAAAGAAACAAGTCAAATCTACGTCTTTGCAACAAAATATACACGAGCAATAACAACAGCACTTTTACTTTTGACGTTAAATTGTAATTTGGCAGTACATTTCTGTTATAATGTCAAAATTAAGGAGACTTAAAATAAAAGAAATCGTAGTCTTTATTTAACTTAAATAAAGTTGTCCTGTATTTTAATAAAAGAAAATAATTAAGAATACATCAAATACGCATGCGCAGATATCAAATGAAGGAAAACTTTAATAAAGGATCCCTTAAACCGAGGTTGCAATAACTCTCTATTGTTTCCGCGATCGCTGGTATTTGTTAAATGCCAACTTTGTTAATGCATCGCAATTTTTACTGCGGAAGTCAACTTCATTTTAAATGTGATTTAATTTACTCACGTAGTGGAAACATACCAAATTAACTATTATTTAAAAAAAAACTTCCGTATTTTCAATCACATGTTCTTGGCAAAAAGATTTACGAAAGCGTCTGAATCCCTATCAATTGAATCCATTAACCGCTTTTTAATGCCGTATGATATAATAAGAGATGACAATGCCGCATAGAGCAATCTCGTTACATGTTTCACAGCCCTTGATAAGCAAATACTTGGATATACCAGAGCATTTTGGCCACGTTCTCTCAACTCGATTAACAGATTTTGTGGTAAAACTTCCGTGGTTTCCATTTTCCCCAGACAGGCCTCGCACGTGATCTTCTTTTTTAGTTTCTTCCAAAGTCCACCTGAGACATATGCTGTGGCAAGATCCACTTGTTCCTCACCATCAACAACTTCCTGGGGGGAATGGCAGCATAAATTGGTGTTGGTACAAGAGGGGTATGGGTTGGTTCACTTTCAGTGGTCAAAAATGTTTTCAGATTGTCCAGATATGAAAGTGAACCATCATCTTCACAGTTCGTCCCAATCGAACGCGACGAAACCAAATTATTAACGAGCAGTGCCTTCGTAGTAGAGGAAAATGAAGATGGAGTTGGTTTTGAATTTGCTCCAGCATACCCTCTCACACAGGAAAAGAAATTCTCTAACGGATCTTGGTTGAAGCTTCTGGGCGTTAGAAATTGGAAACCCATACCCCTCAATGTGGTCCATACATAGCCAAAGCTGCGCAAGGTGAAAATCCAGTTTGTTAGGGAAGGCGTTCTCACGGGCTTTGGGGAAGTTGCAGTCGTGAAATACATGGTCTGTAGCATTCCAATGGCAGACATCCAAAATGGAATATGTTCCGATGTGTCTGTCACTGCACTACACAACGTTTTTCCATGCGTTGCATAACGTGTACTACCATTCACACAGTTGATAAAAAAATAACAGTAGGTCACTGGTGTTCGAAGCCGCTGGATCCAAATAGTGTTCAGATTGCTGGGGTAGGTCCTGACTAATTAACGCCCTGGCTTTTATTGCGCTCGCAACGCGGTGGCTGAAAACCTGCGTGCAGTGGCGCACACTCATTTTTCTTATTCGCTCCGGCAAGACATGTTCGTCTGTCAGCTTGACGAACTGGCTATATCCACCAAGCTTTTGGTCTAGACGATATGCATCTACAATGTGTTGCCATGAAGCCACTTTCTGCTGCCCATCTTGAGTAAAATGCAACTTTTTCGTTATTAGTGCATTTCGAATTCCCTTCATCAGATGTGGGTAGTCGTATAAATGGACCACTTCATCCCCATCTATTAACGATTCTCCATTCCTTTTCGAATGCAGTCCGCGTTTGTTTCGTGTAGCAATACATTTATTGCAGCTACATTAGTGCTGCCTTGGTCAAAAACACTTGCCACAACATTCAGCCCCGTTTCTCGCACACTACGGATGACTTTCTTTAGCATGCGAACCAAGTCCGCTTTTCCTACGGTGCCTTCGGTAAAACAGTAACAGATCGGCTGTTTCCATTTCTTATATGCTCCTTTAATCATTAAAACCAGGGCATGATCGGCGAAAGCAAGCCGTTTCTCGGCACCACCAAAATCTACGAGTCAAATTTCTGGTCATAGTCCAGACCCGTAGATAATGCCACCTCATCAAACATGAGGACACAATCTTTTTTAAGTGCCTTCATATCAGATACTGACTGTTTGAGTTGCTTGAATATTGCCGTGTTGATCCCGCAGGAAAGTCCGTAAGGACTTTTTCGATGGGAGGGCGAATATTTTCCTTAAATGCTCATAATGCTTTTCCACTCTGTTTCAGAATTGACAGTGCAAAAATTTTGTCGTTTAATGTAAACCTCCGCCCTCTCGGCTCCTTCTGATTTCTCAGCTGACTACAGATGAGAGTCAGCGTTGCTTCATTTAAATTTTGCAATTCTTCTAGGAGAAGAGGATTTTCTGTTAGAGCATCCAAAGTACGTTTTAGCTTGGACCGTCCCGCCCTAGCACGTCTCACAGCGTTTTGAGTGCTTTTTAATTTCCTAACAAGCTGTCGTTCCCTGTGTGTCATTGTTTTTCTCGCTTCAGCTTGTTAAAGCTTAAAGGATTATTTTTTAATGGAAATCGCTGTATTATTTGAGTGCAACTTTCAACATAAAAATCCAGACACCTTAATTTAAAAAGCCTGTACCCGATTATTACTTAACTGTGTTAGTTCCACTAGTGATTGACTAACATTTGCTCCAAAATACATATTTTCTATTTTTAAAAAAATTCTTGGAATCAACGTTGTCAAGAGCAGTCGTTTGTAAATAGTCTCTTTTAATAAAACAATCAAAAATAGTCTTTAAAATAATACTAATCTTTGAATACATAAGATGCAGTTTGGGGTTTTCTGATTGCATTTCCTTGTTTAAAGTTGTCTAAATTTCTGCTTCAATACTCCAAAAGTATGTTCAATGACATATTTATTTCGGGCATGTGCTAAATTGTAATTAGTTTGTTTTTAAGGGGTAAGCACTATCGCCAAGTAGAAACATATTTCCACACTTTTCTTCCAGCTGCTGATAAAGAGGAGAGTTTCTAAAAACCCGACTGTCATGGACAGAGCCGGGATAACCAATAAAAACATCAATTATTTTTTTGCGATGGTCACACAAAACTTGCATCTATAATCAAAAAAGAAATTTTAAATTAAATACATCCAAATCTATATAATACACCTGCTTACTTGAATCGAATAATATCCTTTCCGATTTATATAGGAATCTGGATCATTCTGTGGTTTGTTTATTTTTATGTGTTCCATCAATGGCTCCAAGTGCTTCTGGAAATCCCTTAGCGGCAAAATGATGTTGACTAATGTTTCGTTCTTCTTGTGTTGGCTAGACGTAAATTTAAGCAGATATATTGCTTATGCATAATATTACTCTACGCAAGCTTCTATGTAGAGAACTTATTGTTATATTAAATCTGCCAGCGTCATCAATAAAGTTGGTTGGTGTTCTTGATGGTGTTTTGCTGATACTTGGTTCTTCTTTGTTGGTACTTGGTTCAATGAAAGTTTCACTACTAAATGTAGGTTCGTCAAAAGCCTCAGGTATTGGTTCTTCCTCAAACACAATTTCAGTCTCTTCTATTCCTTGGACATTCTATTCCTTCACCAATGTTTAAGCCCTCAATCACTACTTAAAAAAGATTTAAAATTATTTCCTCAAATTCCGTCAGGGGTTTAGTTTCAACGGGTCTTCCGCCTGTTGCATTTATTTCAACCTTCTGCTTTCTTGCCTTTTTTTTAGTGTTGTTTTTTAGGTCCATAAACACCGACACAAATGTAATTTTACAGATATTCTATCAGTTTTATTTGGTATTACACACACACACACACACACACCGTAGAATTGATAGAAAATACTTACTTGTTTCCATTCCTTTACGCTTTTCGACGTTTCAATTGTGTCGACAAGCCAATCCATTTCCGATGAATTTCATTTGAGTCGTGAATGGAGGTTTTTTCATTATTTGCCATGCCATACACACATTATTTTCTATGAACGCAATCAAATGGTTAATTTGATTTTTCGTAGCCCTATTTCTTTTAGCCATAATAAGAACTTTATTTATAAGAACTCACAAACTATATTTGTAAGGTTATGATGTTTCTTTCTACCTGTGTTGCAGAGTGAGAAAGAGAATTTGCCTAATGTTGGTAACAGTGCAGTATTTTAACCATTGTTAAAAATTTATCATTTTAACAGGAATGTTAAAATTATGGATACAGAATTGATAAATGGTAAAGATTTTTAACCTGTCTGTTAAAAAGCAAACATTTTAACTCGTGTTATTTTTACCCAAATAAATGCAGAATACCCCTGATCTTGTCAAAAAGACAACATTCCTTCTGGGTGTAACAATTAAAAATTCTTCTAAAGTCACTGAGTATGATGAAAAGTGGATGTGGGTACGAAATGGACGAAAGTTTTTAATACATAAAAAAATCAACTTAAAAAAACATAACGATGACGAAGATTGTATACGAACGAGAGGAACGTGTGTTCCAAAACCGAAGTAATTTCTTTCAAAAATTGAATGAAGTAGAATTTTCCAAGCGATTTCGGTTGTCCAAAAATGCGGTATCGTTTGTTGTTAATCAGATTCGTGCAGAAATAACGCCGATAGCACCGAATAAGTATGTATTACCCATAGTTTTTGTATTAGTAGAACTTATTTTCTTGTACATTATAGAAATCACGCTTTATCTGCAGAAGAGAAGGTGTTTGCGACTTTGCGGTTTCTTGCTACTGGTTCCTTAAAAATGGTGGGCGATGTCAGTGGCATTCATGAATCCACATATTCTCAAGTTGTAAATGAAGTTTGTGTGCAACTTGCTCTTCTGGCACCTCGTTATATTAATTTTCCGAAGAGGGAAGATGAAGTAAATGAAGTGGTACACCAGTTTGAACAAATTGCAAGGTTTCCACGACGTATCGGAGCTCTGGATTGTACACATAAAAATACAATCACCAGGTGGTAACAATGCAGAGAACTATCGCAACTGTAAGGGCTAGTTCTCATATAATGTGCAAGCTGTGAGTGATGATAATATAAGGATTCAGGACATTGTGTTTCGTTGGCCAGTCTCAGCCCATAATTCAAATTTTTAAAAACTCCAGTATTCGTAATAAATTTGAATGTGGGAAAATGGGCGATAAAGTGTTAGTTGGTGATAGTGGCTATGGAGTCAAGACATATTTAATTACACCTTTAGGTCGTTTAAAAAACATTTTTAATTAATTAATCTCAAATTCGTACCAGAAATTCCATAGACCGGTGCTTTGGGGTTCTGAAGAGAAGGTTCCCCATTTTATCCTTGGGAATTAGACTGGATTAGCAAAGTGGAAGCTATTGTAGTGGCATGTTCTATTCTCCACAATATAGTAGTTTAATTAAATGAAGATGTACTTCCCACTGGGTCAAGATTTGGAAGCATTAATAGACTTAGGAAATGATAACGAAAATGTTAACATCCCTGACAAACGAAGCGGCATTAATAACAGCGTCAGACATGCACTTATCCATGGACATTTTAGAAGGCTACATTTTTAATACAATCTGTGGTTGGTATGATATCCTGCCTATTGGAAATAAAGGTTATTATTATTATAACAAAGTTTATTCAAACTACAAACGCTAATTCATTTTGAATTTATTTATTTGCATTACATACTATTTTCTATTTCATTTTCTATTTTTTTTTCTAATAATAAAATTTCACACCTGAGGCGACTCTCATTCTCAGCTAACTCTATCCTCTTATTGGATTCTGTCTTAATGAGCTCCAACTCTTTTTCAGCCTCTACTTTTAATTGCCGCATTTGGAGTCTATGTTGCTCCACAAATGTTTGTTTCTGCAGTTCAGCAAGTTCTGCCTTGCTTTGTGCCCATTTAGAAAGCTTATCTTTGGCGTGGTCTTTTTTTTAAACACTGGTAACTACAATAATAATATACATATACATACCTGATTTTGTGGACCTCTCTGCTGAAGATTTTGATTTTGGGGTTTTTAGCATTATAGAATTGTATTTAGACCGATCAGGTTGACCTGCAATGGAGGCTTAAAATTATGGGTAAAAAGTGGAAAAATACTATTTGTAATTGTGTACCCGTTTTTGGGTCACTCCTCTCTAGATCCTCAGATCTAGTTGTTGCCTCAATTTCTGAAAAAAAAAAATAAAATAAAATCACATACGTTACAGCCACGAAGAATTTTATTAAATTTCAATACCTTTTATCTGTTGAGGGCTTAATACACTGCTGCAGCCTTCATAGTGTGGCTCTCCTTTGTGACCCACTAAAAATAAATGAAGTTTATTTACTATCTATTCTACAGAACATTAGACCATTACTTACAAGAATCTGAGTCGAAATGGGAAGTCTGCCCTGTCAGCCTTTCACCCAGTAGCGAATGCAGCATTTCCTCATTGGGGCTAAGCAATCCAGCGGCACATTTGCCGCCGCCATTTTTTGTCACTTCTGTTTTTTGATTTTTAATTTTATTGCTGCACTCCACCCTCAATTTGTAATACATTTCACATACATTGCGGACACTGTATTCAGTTCCACGTGTTTCATTCAACTGATTACAAATACTTTTCCACAAGTCTTGTGGAATCTTGGTGGCTTCCTTTACATTATTATTATTAATTAGAGCTATCGGGCAGAGGTCTAAACCTGTTATGCCCGCGCTGCTGAGTAATGGTATGCAATTCTGGTTACGAGCCGTTTTTAGTGGTATAAGCATCGTACTTTACTTTGAAAGCTACTGTGGATTTAGAGTTGACAATTTCTTGTGGCAACAAGTTCCAGTGGTCAAATACCCTATTAGTGAGAAAGTACTGTCTTATCGTGGTTACAAATTTCTCTTTCTGTAATTTAAGATGATGCCCACGTGTACGTCGGTCTGTGTTTAGTGTAAACAGATGACGTATAGGAGAATGTTCGCTTACGTCTTTCTGACAAACTAGGGATCTTCATCAAGGAAAGTCTTTGGAGATATTAAGGACGTTTTTTTCCAAACGGGAATCTCGTAGCTCTACGTTGGGTCGACTCAAGCAGCAAAGAATCCCGTTGTAAAACAGGAGTCCAAACACTATTACCGAATTCCAAAATGGGCCTGACAAAAGATTTGTATAATTTCGAAAAGACCACGGGGCTGGCTTTACAAAAGACTTTATTCAGAAGAAACAACATTGTATTGGCTTTTTTAGTGATACAAACAATATGTTGAGACCAACTCAAGTCGGAAGTAATCATCACACCCAAGTCACGACAACTATTAGATTTAAGTAGTTCTTTGCCATTGATATAATATGGAAGCTTTGGATTTAAGTTGCCGATATAAAAAGCACTACATTTATCGCTATTAAGTGGAAGCAGCCAGTCACGGGACCATTTGTGAATTGAAAGAGCGTCTTGTTGTAAAAGTACCCTTTGAAAGCTATTGTTGTACAATTTTATGTCGTCTGCGTACATTGCAAAAGGCGATTTTAAGATATTTTTGAGATCAGCTGTATAAGCAATAAATAACAAAGGTCCCAATACCGAACCCTGAGGTACTCCACTTAGTACTTCCACGGACCTACTCAATGAATTACCTACTCTAACTTGAAATGTACGTTCACTAAGAAAAGCCTTAATCCATTGCAGAAGGCTCCCTGCTACTCCGAGATGTTGAAGCTTACCGAGTAATCGACGTCTAGGAACCCGATCAAAAGCTTTCGAAAAATGGAAGATACAGGATATCAACTGTGTTTCCACAGTCAACTTCTTTGGTCCAGTCAGACAGACAACACAGCAGGTTAGACTGGATGGACTTTCCTGGTAGAAACCCATGTTGTTCTGGTGGAATTACATCGTAACGTAGAAAAAATTCAATCATTTGGTCGTAAATGATTGATTCCATTACTTTTCCTATAAGTGAAGTGAGACTAATGGGTCTGTAATTACTGGGGTCAAATTTATCGCCATTTTTGAAAATGGGGCGTACAATAGCCCTACGCCAGTCCAATGGTAGGGTACCGGATCTAAAAGACTGTTCCATTAGAGTACAAATAGGATAACTAAGGCTATTTGCGCAGTTTTTAAGAATCTTTGCGGTAATAAGGTCAGGACCAGGAGACTTAGATACCATTAACTTCTTTAGTTTCTCACATATCACACTTTGAGAAAAATCAATGTCTGTAAGAAAGGCAGAATTGGGAGGACCGACAATAACAGGAATTAGATCTTGAGGTTCTTTAGTGAAAACTCTAGAGAAGTTGTTGGCAAATATGTTGGCAACTGTGTCAGTGTTGTCTGAAATCGAACCAGAATTGTCTCTGACCTGTAGTGTCCCGATTGGACCTGACAGTTTTGTGCGAATGTGTTTATAAAACTGTTTTGTATTTTTAGCGTCCGCAATATGACTCTCATAAGTAGTTCTAGCCTCCCTAATAGTTGTCGATAATCGGTTTGAAAATACTCTGTGGATTTTATAATCAGCCTCAGACCCTGATCTTTTGAAGGTACGCCATAATGATCGTTTTTCTCTGATTAGTTTTAAAATCCTACCGTTAATCCAGGGTTTTTTCGAAGACGATTTATTGGTGAAGGTGGTTGTATGTTGTTCAATGGTATATTGCACAGTGTTTTTGAAAACATTCCAATTATCAGTAATGGAATTGTTGGATAAAAGACACTTCCAGTTTAGTTCGGTTAGACACTGATTAACTGCTCTAAAGTCTATACGTGCCCTCTTAAATGAGATGGTCCTCATGCGAGGTATGAAGCAGATCTGCAGGTCGACCTTTAAAGTTACTTGGTCCGAAATACCAATAGGGCTGAGATATTTTAGATTTGCAAGTGAACCATCATCAGAAGAAATGATTAAATCAAGGGTAGAAGGTTTTTGGTTGGATCTATATCTTGTTGGCTGTGAGACAAGTTGAGTTAAATGGCTGTTAGTAAACAAATCGACCAAAAGCTGCGAAGATGCACTAACGGATCGACCAGGATCTAAAGGCCATGGGATATCAGGCATATTAAAATCTCCAAAGATAAAAGTCTTCTCATAAGTGCTTGTTAATTCACCAATGAAATCTATCAAAACTTTGCCGTCTTCAACAGAAATTGACGGTGGTCTATAAACACAGCCCAAAATAAAAGTTAATGTTTTATTATTATTATTATTATTCTCGTAATACGAACAGAGGCAAAGCCTATATGTTCGTCAGCAGGATCATACTCAAGCAGCTAAAAATGGTTACTGCTGGACCCAAGATTCGGGAGGATCCTTGTGCTGATTTCAATTACACGGCGGCATTCTGCAGATGGTCATTCAGCTTGATCTTAAAACTGGCAGTACTTGTCGATTCGATGATACTATCGTCCAAAGTATTCCATATCAGAAAGACACGATTAGTAAGAAAGTTTTGCCGAAATCGAGTGTTATATCTTTCGTGGTACAGTTTCAGAGAGTGTCCACGAAGACATGGCGTATCTGCCAAGATGAAAATGTAGGATAGATTTACACTGAATTTATTAGTAAGAATATTGTAGGTACAGACAAGATCATTGAACACACGTCGTTGCTCTAATGTCGGCAAATCAAGTGCAGAAAGTCTTACGTCGTATGGCTTGTCCTTTAAGGTATTAGCAGTTTTTATGAAACGGCGCTGGACTTTTTCGACCAAAACTTTGTCCCTGACTAGATGAGGGGACCATACGACATTAGCATATTCTACAATCGGACGGACGAAGGACACAAAAAGTTTTCTAAGTAGTTCCTCACTTATTTTTACAAAAGCTTTTTGTAACAGATAACTAGTAACATTGGCCCTTTTGACACAGTGGATAACGTGTTCACAAAAATTCAAATCGCAATCAATGATAACACCTAGATCATTTATCTGTCGCACTGATTCCAAGGTATGGTTGCCTAAGGTGTAGTTTATGTTAGGATTATTTTTTCCTAAGCGGAGAACAACACATTTGAGAGCGTTCAAAGGCATTAACCAGTCAAGAGACCATTTGTGTATGGTTACAAGATCATCTTAAATTATCTGTGAAGAAGATAACGGATCGCCGAACACTTTTCCATCGTCAGCATAGAAAACGTGAGATGAATTCAGAAGGCACAGAAGGTCAGATATATAAATCAGGAAAAGAACGGGACCTAATACACTCCCTTGTGGTGCCCCAGACAGCACATCTCGTTTGGATGATAGAAAAGTACCGACTTTTACCTGAAAGCTGCGACCAGACAGAAAAGCTTCTATCCACCGTAACAATTGACCTGAAATTCCAACTTTTTCGAGCTTAAATAGCAAGCGACGGTGAGGCACTCGGTCAAACGCCTTTTCAAAATCTAAATAAATAATATCAGCTGGTTTATTTCTTTCTAATAAAAGTGTCCACTCGTTTAGGCACTGGATTAGACAAGTGATAGTAGATCTCTTTGGAAGAAAACCATGCTGATTGGAAGAGATCAAGCCATGCTCTGTTAGAAAAGAATGAAGACAATGACATATGATTCGCTCCATTGTTTTGCAGCAGACGGACGTGAGGCTTATCGGACGATAGTTTTCCACTTTGGTTTTGTCCCCTTTCTTGAATATAGGTGTGATCCGGGCTTCGCTCCACACCGGAGGAAGGGACGATGTTCGGAAAGACAAAGACATTATAAAGGCTAGAGGACCACTTAAGAGGTTGGCACACCGTTTCAAGATAAGGGATGAGACACCATCGGGCCCAGGAGAGCTTCTGTCGGGAAGTTTTTTTAATTGCTTTAGGACTACTTCTTCAGAAAAATTGATATCAGTAAGGACGGAACGAGCAGTTTTACCGAAGTATGATGGGAAATTTCCACTAGACTCAGAAGTAAATACGCCGGCGAAAAAGTCAGCTAGAAGGTTAGCAGATTGTTCCTCATCAAGGACAAGGTCATTGTCGGGATCAGAAACCAAAGGCGTTGAAACTTTAGATAGAAGTTTGCTTCTTACATACTTATAAACAGTTTTGGGTCCAATATTTAGCAAATTGGACTCGTACTTTGTCTGTGCTGACCTAAGATCACTTTTCAATTTGTTCGAATAACTACGATGCTGATCATAATCAATCTGTAGAATTGTATTTTTATATTTATTCCACAACTGTTTTTTTACCTTTAAACGCTTTAAAAATTTATGCATTATCCACGGTTTAGTGCGATTAAATTTTATATTGAACGTAGATGTGTTTCTGGAGACCGCAGCATCTAATATTGATTTAAAGATATTCCAAGCATCGACGCAATTAGTTGAGGCATGAAACGGTCCCCAATCTGTAGACGCTAGTTCAGCTTGCAATCCTTCAAAATTAATTTTGGAAGATTTCCTGTAACCATATTTAGTTGTAGTAGGTAGTTTAGTTTTGTTGTGTACTTTATAAAATAGAGCTTCAATACTACTAGAATTAAAAGAGATTGGAGTGATATGAAAGTTTGATAGAACCTGATCTGAAAAATACATACAAACACCCCCACCTTTTTTGCGCAATCGATCTCTCCTGAAAAGCGTGTAACCCTTCTGAGAAACCAACCCATCTGGTATTTCAGAAGAAAGCCATGATTCTGTTAGTAGAATGATGGAGGGTTTATCACTTTCCACAAAAGTACAAAAATCAAAATGTTAGTGTAGGCTATACTGCTTACAAAATAATTTGAATATAAAGTGAAATTGCTTTTTATTTTTTGGTACCCTCGAGTGGATCATTCAATGCCATATATAAATTATTAAGGTCGCTGTGATGAATAAACTCACCAGATTCAGAAACTTTAGACAATGCTCTCCGGATTCTTCTCTGAACTTTTCGACATTTGTTCTTGATACTTTTGTTCACAACAACCTTATAAATGTCATACAATAAATTAATCACGCCCTCAAAATCGTTAGTGTAAGTTCGTAATAGTGCCAGTATATCATTTGCCCCATTTGATTCCTCCATAAACTCAACCGTTTGATCAAAATTTAAAGGGTACTGACTTGTGCCATCGATCAAACTCTTCGCAGGCACTAACAAGTCAAGCGTTGGAGTCAAGCTTTCCGTGGATTCGCTGTTTTTTTTTTTTTTAATTTTTGGGCTAACATCTTTGTCACATGATCTACTTGTAAGGTCAATTGGACTGGTCTCGCAGTTATCATCTTCTTCGGTTGTAAGTCTTTTCCCCGTTAGTGTATTTGTGACTTTGGACGTTTGTGTTTGAGAAAGGTCAGTCCCAGTTTTAGGACAATCACTGGCGTAGTGTCCAACCATTTTACATTTAAAACAAATGTCATCAAAAGTCATAAAGATACGATAGTTGGTATTGTCATACTTTAAAACAATAGAAGAGGGTAGCTCGAGCGAATCATCTGGTTGGACAAATATCTGCCTACGAAAATAAAACACGTGAGAATATTCGTCACCTTGTATACCAGCCTTGATGAATGACATTTGTGAAACAGCGTTGAATCCGAACGCTTTAATTTGGTTCTCAAAGACATTGTGGGGGATGGATGGGCAAATGTTAGATAAAATAATACGCCGTGCCGGATTTATTAAACGGCGAACAGCAACCACCTTGTCTTTGATTGTGACCTCCGGATGGTTAGACACGATTTCTTCCACACAAGACTTTTCACTCAAATATATACAAACACGTTCCTTAGAAATTCTCGATGCAAAGATTACGTTCTTCGGACTTACTATACTACCTATAGCTTTGACATAGTCCATTAATACAAGATCCTCGGTAGCGTTAAGAACTACCGCTTGCTCTTTGGAGGGGAAAAAAGGCGTATCGTTCGCCATCTTAAATGGGTTAGTGCCCTAACTCGGGAATTAATCCCGGAGCACCAACCTTAAATTGAGGCGAATACTGCGAAAAATCGCAGTCATTCGCCTCCTGGGCAGACGTTGAAACGACGAGGTCAGAATAAAAAAGTTGAGAAAAAGGAAAACGTCCAGCATAAACAAAAAGTACTACCAACAAAAAAAAGTAATTTGCTGTCACACGACTAGACGAGCTATTTAATTACTCGAATACACGTTAGTGTGAGTGCAACTAGCAATTGAGATGTATGTACCTATTGTATATAACAGGTAATCACAGAAAGAAAACAACTGACTACTTGTGCAACTGAGGATGTAGGAAAAAAAAAAATAATAAAAAAACCCATAAAAAGAGAGAAACTCACCAGAAAGTGAATACCCTGAATTAGCAAAACAATAAAACTGCAATAAATTCAATAATAATCACTATTAACAGCACACCCGATGTTCACTCGTCGGACCAATGCCGTATGATATAATAAGAGAGGGCATTGCCGCATAGAGCAATGTCGTTACATGTTTCACAGCCCTTGATAAGCAAATACTTGGATATACCAGAGCATTTTGGCCACGTTCTCTCAACTCGATTAACAGATTTTGTGCTAAAACTTCCGTGGTTTCCATTTTCCCCAGACAGGCCTCGCACGTGATCTTCTTTTTTAGTTTCTTCCAAAGTCCACCTGAGACATATGCTGTGGCAAGATCCACTTGTTCCTCACCATCAACAACTTCCTGGGGGGAATGGCAGCATAAATTGGTGTTGGTACAAGAGGGGTATGGGTTGGTTCACTTTCAGTGGTCAAAAATGTTTTCAGATTGTCCAGATATGAAAGTGAACCATCATCTTCACAGTTCGTCCCAATCGAACGCGACGAAACCAAATTATTAACGAGCAGTGCCTTCGTAGTAGAGGAAAATGAAGATGGAGTTGGTTTTGAATTTGCTCCAGCATACCCTCTCACACAGGAAAAGAAATTCTCTAACGGATCTTGGTTGAAGCTTCTGGGCGTTAGAAATTGGAAACCCATACCCCTCAATGTGGTCCATACATAGCCAAAGCTGCGCAAGGTGAAAATCCAGTTTGTTAGGGAAGGCGTTCTCACGGGCTTTGGGGAAGTTGCAGTCGTGAAATACATGGTCTGTAGCATTCCAATGGCAGACATCCAAAATGGAATATGTTCCGATGTGTCTGTCACTGCACTACACAACGTTTTTCCATGCGTTGCATAACGTGTACTACCATTCACACAGTTGATCAAAAAATAACAGTAGGTCACTGGTGTCCGAAGCCGCTGGATCCAAATAGTGTACTGACGCCCTGGCTTTTATTGCGCTCGCAACGCGGTGGCTGAAAACCTGCGTGCAGTGGCGCACACTCATTTTTCTTATTCGCTCCGGCAAGACATGTTCGTCTGTCAGCTTGACGAACTGGCTATATCCACCAAGCTTTTGGTCTAGACGATATGCATCTACAATGTGTTGCCATGAAGCCACTTTCTGCTGCCCATCTTGAGTAAAATGCAACTTTTTCGTTATTAGTGCATTTCGAATTCCCTTCATCAGATGTGGGTAGTCGTATAAATGGACAACCTCATCCCCATCTATTGTGTACCCCTGGTAACGATTCTCCATTCCTTTTCGAATGCAGTCCGCGTTTGTTTCGTGTAGCAATACATTTATTGCAGCTACATTAGTGCTGCCTTGGTCACAAACACTTGCCACAACATTCAGCCCCGTTTCTCGCACACTACGGATGACTTTCTTTAGCATGCGAACCAAGTCCGCTTTTCCTACGGTGCCTTCGGTAAAACAGTAACAGATCGGCTGTTTCCATTTCTTATATGCTCCTTTAATCATTAAAACCAGGGCATGATCGGCGAAAGCAAGCCGTTTCTCGGCACCACCAAAATCTACGAGTCAAATTTCTGGTCATAGTCCAGACCCGTAGATAATGCCACCTCATCAAACATGAGGACACAATTTTTTTCAAGTGCCTTCATATCAGATACTGACTGTTTGAGTTGCTTGAATATTGCCGTGTTGATCCCGCAGGAAAACGGTATTTTATTCAAAAGAGTCCGTAAGGACTTTTTCGATGGGAGGGCGAATATTTTCCTTAAATGCTCATATGCTTTTCCACTCTGTTTCAGAATTGACAATGCAAAAATTTTGTCGTTTAATGTAAACCTCCGC
Organism: Diaperis boleti; assembly: GCA_963583935.1. Classification (NCBI taxonomy): domain Eukaryota; kingdom Metazoa; phylum Arthropoda; class Insecta; order Coleoptera; family Tenebrionidae; genus Diaperis; species Diaperis boleti. The sequence goes on from OY757242.1 coordinate 17,097,334, forward strand.
CCTCTCGGCTCCTTCTGATTTCTCAGCTGACTACAGATGAGAGTCAGCGTTGCTTCATTTAAATTTTGCAATTCTTCTAGGAGAAGAGGATTTTCTGTTAGAGCATCCAAAGTACGTTTTAGCTTGGACCGTCCCGCCCTAGCACGTCTCACAGCGTTTTGAGTGCTTTTTAATTTTCTAACAAGCTGTCGTTCCCTGTCTGTCATTGTTTTTCTCGCTTCAGCTTGTTTTAAAGGATTATTTTTTAATGGAAATCGCTGTATTATTTGAGTGCAACTTTCAACATAAAAATACAGACACCTTAATTTAAAAAGCTGTACCTGATTATTACTTAACTGTGTTAGTTCCACTAGTGATTGACTAACATTTGCTCCAAAATACATATTTTCTATTTTTTAAAAATTTCTTGGAATCAACATTGTCAAGAGCAGTCGTTTGTAAATAGTCTCTTTTAATAAAACAATCAAAAATAGTCTTTAAAATAATACTAATCTTTGAATACATAAGATGCAGTTTGGGGTTTTCTGATTACATTTCCTTGTTTAAAGTTGTCTAAATTTCTGCTTCAATACTCCAAAAGTATGTTCAATGACATATCTATTTCGGGCACGTGCTAAATTGTAACTAATTTGCATTCTCGTTAAATTACCTCTATTTTTAAAAGGAGTCATTAAGTTTGTTTTTAAGGGGTAAGCACTATCGCCAAGTAGAAACATATTTCCACACTTTTCTTCCAGCTGCTGGTAAAGAGGAGAGTTTCTAAAAACCCGACTGTCATGGACAGAGCCAGGATAACAAATAAAAACATCAATTATTTTTTTGCGATGGTCACAAAACTTGCATCTATAATCAAAAAAGAAATTTTAAATTAAATACATCCAAATCTATATAATACACTTGCTTACTTGAATCGAATAATATCCTTTCCGATTTATATAGGAATCTGGATCATTCTGTGGTTTGTTTATTTTTATGTGTTCCATCAATGGCTCCAAGTGCTTCTGGAAATCCCTTAGCGGCAAAATGATGTTGACTAATGTTTCGTTCTTCTTGTGTTGGCTAGACGTAAATTTAAGCAGATATATTGCTTATGCATAATATTACTCTACGCAAGCTTCTATGTAGAGAACTTATTGTTATATTAAATCTGCCAGCGTCATCAATAAATAAATTAAGTTGGTTGGTGTTCTTGATGGTGTTTTGCTGATACTTGGTTCTTCTTTGTTGGTACTTGGTTCAATGAAAGTTTCACTACTAAATGTAGGTTCGTCAAAAGCCTCAGGTATTGGTTCTTCCTCAAACACAATTTCAGTCTCTTCTATTCCTTGGACATTCTATTCCTTCACCAATGTTTAAGCCCTCAATCACTACTTAAAAAAGATTTAAAATTATTTCCTCAAATTCCGTGAGGGGTTTAGTTTCAACGGGTTCTCCGCCTGTTGCATTTATTTCAACCTTCTGCTTTCTTGCCTTTTTTTTAGTGTTGTTTTTTAGGTCCATAAACACCACAAATGTAATTTTACAGATATTCTATCAGTTTTATTTGGTATTACACACACACACACACACACCGTAGAATTGATAGAAAATACTTACTTGTTTCCATTCCTTTACACTTTTCGACGTTTCAATTGTGTCGACAAGTCAATCCATTTCTGATGAATTTCATTTGAGTCGTGAATGGAGGTTTTTTCATTATTTGCCATACACACATTATTTTCTATAAACGCAATCAAATGGTTAATTTGATTTTTCGTAGCCCTATTTCCTTTAGCCATAATAAGAACTTTATTTATAAGAACTCACAAACTATATTTGTAAGGTTATGATCTGTTTCTTTCTACCTGTGTTGCAGAGTGAGAAAGAGAATTTGCCTAATGTTGGTAACAGTGCAGTATTTTAACCATTGTTAAAAATTGAGCATTTTAACAGGAATGTTAAAATTATGGATACAGAATTGATAAATGGTAAACATTTTTAACCTGTCTGTTAAAAAGCAAATATTTTAACTCGTGTTATTTTTACCCAAATAAATGCAGAATACCCCTGATCTTGTCAAAAGACAACATTCCTTCTGGGTGTAACAATTAAAAATTCTTCTAAAGTCACTGAGTATGATGAAAACGCGTTATTTGTTTTACTATTTTATAAAGGTAAAGTGGATGTGGGTACGAAATGGACGGAAGTTTTTAATACATAAAAAACATAACGATGACGAAGATTGTATACGAACGAGAGGAACGTGTGTTCCAAAACCGAAGTAATTTCTTTCAAAAATGGAATGAAGTAGAATTTTCCAAGCGATTTCGGTTGTCCAAAAATGCGGTATCGTTTGTTGTTAATCAGATTCGTGCAGAAATAACGCCGATAGCACCGAATAAGTATGTATTACCCATAGTTTTTGTATTAGTAGAACTTATTTTCTTGTACATTATAGAAATCACGCTTTATCTGCAGAAGAGAAGGTGTTAACGACTTTGCGGTTTCTTGCTACTGGTTCGTTTTTAAAAACGGTGGGCGATGTCAGTGGCATTCATGAATCCACATGTTCTCAAGTTGTAAATGAAGTTTGTCTGCAACTTGCTCTTCTGGCAGCTCGATATATTAATTTTCCGAAGAGGGAAGATGAAGTAAATGAAGTGGTACACCAGTTTGAACAAATTGCAAGGTTTCCACGATGTATCGGAGCTCTGGATTGTACACATAAAAATCCAATCACCAGGTGGTAACAATGTTATCGCAACCGTAATGATTGAAACATTTTTAAAAGCTCCAGTATTTGTAATCAATTTGAATGTGGGCAAATGGGTGATAAAGTGTTAGTTGGTGATAGTGGCTATGGAATCAAGACATATTTAATTACACCTCTAGATCGTTTAGAAAACATTTTTAATGAATCTCAAATTCGTAGCAGAAATCCCATAGAACGGTGTATCTGAAGAGAAGGTATATTCTGGAAATGCGTGCGAGTGTATTTTCCTTATTGTTGTTCTTTGCATGTTTTTTCTATATTGTAACTGGGTCTTCACCTATTGGAAATAAAGGTTATTATTATAACAAAGTTTATTCAAACTACAAACGCTAATTCATTTTTAATTTATTTATTTGCATTACATACTATTTTCTATTTCATTTTCTATTTTTTTTTTCTAATAATAAAATGTCACACCTGGAGCTACTCTCATTCTCCGCTAACTCTATCCTCTTATTGGATTCTTTCTCAAGGAGCTTCAACTGTTTTTCAGCCTTTTCTTTTAATTGCCGCATTTGGAGTCTATCTTGCTCCAGAAATATTTGTTTCTGCAGTTCAGCAAGTTCTGCCTTGCTTTGTGCCCATTTAGAAAGCTTATCTTTTTCGTGGCCTTTTTTTGAAACACTGGTAACTACAATAATAATATACTATATATAAATAAAATATAATAATAATGATTCAATAACATATAAATACTTGCTTCTGTGGACCTCTCTGCTAATTTAGATGGTTGATCTGCAATGGAGATTTCAAATTATTAGTAAAAAGTGTAAAAATACTACATATTTGTAATTGTGTACCTGTTTTTGGGCCACTGCTCTCTGGATCCTCAGATCTAGGTGTGGCCTCAATTTCTGAAAAAAAAAAAAAAATCATACGTTAGAATTTTATTAAATTTCAATACCTTTTATCAGCAGCGTTCATAGTGTGGCTCTCCTTTGTGACCCACTAAAAATAAATTAAGTTTATTTACTATCAATTCTACAGAATATTAGACCATTACTTACAAGAGTCTGAGTCGAAATGGAAAGTCTGCCCTGTCAGCCTTTCACCCAGTAGCGAATGCAGCATTTCGTCATTGGGGTTAAGCAATCCAGCGGCACATTTGCCGCCGCTAGTTTTTGTCACTTCTTTTTTTTTTATTTTTTTTTTTATTGCTGTACTCCACCCTCAATTTGTAAGACATTTCACATACATTGTGGACACTGTATTCAGTTCCACCGTATTTCATTCAACTGATTACAAATACTTTTCCACAAGTCTTGTGGAATCTTGGTGGCTTCCTTTACATTATGTGCCTCCATAATTTGAACTAGGATAGCTTCGTCCTCTTCATTCTCAGTAGAAGTTTTATTTGAAACATGTGTTTGCAAAATGTATTTTTATTGCTTTTTTCATGTTTTCATACTTGCTCCTCAAGTTTTGGGTGCTCCTCTTGTTGCCTCCAATATTCCTGCTATTGAATTCTAGGGATAAGACCTCCCATATTTCATTCTTCATTTTATTTGTGACAGTATCTGTCTTCCTACACTCAATAACGGTTTTATTTTGTGTTACCAGCTCCAAGAAGAGCGTTTCCTCCTGTGGGACTCGCCTTTTGTTGTTGCCATATCTTTAAAATAAAATCATTATTTACAAATTTTTTATTAGATACAATAATAAAATTACGTTATTTCGCAATTATCTTTGTTAACCACTGGGGTTGAATGCTGGTGATTGTTGCACTTAATTGTTGTTGTCCAATGTAAACAGCACCTAAACACACACGACCCTGACCACGACAACCATGAAAGTGACCACAAAATGACCATGTGACGATCATAAGATCATAACCGTACTAGTCAACCATCGTAGGATGGCAGTTGGCCGCGCAGAGAGAAAAAAAGTGTTGCTGTTGTTAGAGAGAGACGCAGAATGCTATGCTGCCGTGGAAGTACCCTGAACTTCGCACCAGGGGAGTGGCTTCGACCACTGCGCATCAACCCTCTAGATGCCATGCTAGGATTGCCGAGTTGTACATTTCTAGTTATGTTTACTCAGGATTAGACTAATTAGGGATTTTGAAAATGCAAGCCACTTGTAATATAATCTACTATTATTGACTTCAACCACATGTAAAGCAAAATATCAATGAATAGGTTTTATAACAAAAATAAAAATAACACAAGTGAAGGAACTTTAATTATGGTGCGGCTTTGCAATTCTGAAACATACTCGGCGGACCAACACCGCCAAAAATTCTGAGTCATCTTCTGAGTTAAAGGTTCTCCAATTAAAAAATGAGTCAATGAGTTCAAATCTTTAGGATCACTGGACAATGAACTTAAAGGTCTAGACTTGAAGCAGACCTCAATCTGAACTAAAACTGTAAGCAGTTCCTCGTCGGTCAAACGAGTATTCCGAACAACTCGTTTTAAGTGAGATTTAGCAGATTTCACTCCGGCCTCCCAGAGCCCACCAAAATGTGGCGCTTTGGGGGGTATAAAGTGCCACTTGATACCTAAGTTGCTGGAGACGTTTTGGATTTCCTCTCCTTCCACACAATCGCTTGAGCGCATTAAGGAAGGTTTCTGATGTCAAATCCGTAACTAGTTCAAGATGAACCGCTGTGGTAGCGCAACAAATAAATAAGCAAATGTATGATTTCATTATTTTACACTGTCTAGTTTTTTTTTCTTAATATGTATTGGTCCTGCGTAATCTACGCCGGAATTTAAAAATGCACGGGTTAGCGTTATACAGGGAGATGGCAGATCTCCCATAAGGACAGACATTGGTTTGGGTTTAACGAAAGCACGCGATCCATTGGTGAAGTATCTTCCGGGTTAAGCGTCTGCTAGAGAGAGGCCAATTATAATTGCGTAGGGCACTACGTGTGAGAGTCGGTCATGTTCGTAAGAAATTATCAGTTCTGTTAAATGGCTTTCGTGTGGAAGTATGATCGGATGCTTCTTTTCCTAAGGGAATAAGGATTTATTGAGTCTGCCACCTACTCGTTTTAAACCGCTCTCGTCTAAGAATGGAGTTAAAGACCGAATCTTGCTGTTTGGTGTGATTTGAATCGTTTAAATCCTTTGACAAATGCTGGCATTGTGCAATGTAAATTAATTTATCTGTGGCATTGCGTAACTCAGTGGGGATCAGGATTTTTGTTGCAGCAGGTAATCCATGGTTCGGCAGAGAATCTGCACCACTTATAAATGGTGGGCCTCTCCACCAGAGTTCAAGGTTCAAAAGAGACGGATACTCCCCTAGATAGACAATCAGCAGGATTGTTGCTGAACTTAATATAATGCCATTGGTTGGGTTCAGTTAAAGCTTGAATTTGTGACACACGATTAGCCACGAAATTCTTCCATTTTCCACTAACAAGGGGAGGGCACGACTTGGGAATTTTATTTCGGGATGAGACTCAATCTACTAATAGGTCCAGCTTATAATATATTAGTGCTGTTTCGAGTCCGACTTACAGCGCAGTAGCTTACTTGGTAATATACTTGCTTGTCGTTCGGATGTTCGGATTTCGATTAGCGCATTTTCAATTTAGCAAGTTAGAGAGTATATTATTACATACTAACCTCCTTCAATATTATGCATATTATGGTACATGTTCCCATTTAAACAGTTTTTATATCGATTCGTTTATAGGCTAAAGTTTTTGTGCCTTCCTGACAATCAATGAAGCGGATCCATAGGCGGCTTTTGGTTTTAGGGGTCAAACTATTCTTAATTTTAACTTCGTAAGGGAGCATTTGCGAAGACAATGATAGATAAAAAATCAAACCGCTTAACAGCTTAACCGTTACATAAAGCTACGCCGATTCCCCATTCTAGCCTTAGGAATTTGGCTAAAGTTTGAAAGGGTTGAAGGGATAGTTGTGCCACCACGGTGGTTCATAACATCGCGTGCAACATTCGGGATCCCGATCCACCTCTTCTAGATGACAATCTTGAATCATTCATTGATAACATGGACCATGTTTACTTGAACGAACCAGCAGATTATATTGGTCCAAATAATAATTATGACAGGAGAAGATTGTTAATTGGCACTTATTTTGCTACTTTATCAAAATAATAAAAAACAAGTTGATTATAAAGCCTTTAATTCTGGTGCTCTTTTTGTAGCAACCTCAATTTTACAGCATGTTCCTCCCTTATGCATTGCATTTCTAACTGATGCTTCTCCAACATCATCTTCATTTCCTGTTCATGACGCTCTTGCCGCTGCTCGTATACCCTCTCTTTAACATCGAGCCTAGACATAAACAAGCTGTGAATGCCTGCGATTTTAAAATACTGCGTGCAGCGTCGTTTCTCTTTATTCCACCAGAACACTTCTTTACATGTCTTTGTACAAGCCCTTACGTTTAGCTCATATACTCTATAGCTACTCGTATTCTAGCTTCACTTCTGTTCGGGAGTAGAAAAGTTTGCCCAATTTATTTTTAGCCGTCGTGCTTTCGTTTAAGGTGTCGAATAAAGTTTTTAGAAGTTAGCTCCTCCTTGCAAAATGTGCATTTCACTAATTTAGTTTTCGTTGATTTCTCATGCTAAAACCGAAAGTGCTTACTTGAACCTAATGGAATAGATTTCCGGAAATTTTTATCGACGAATATAAGAATTACTGTTAAACTAGGGCTTTCTGAAGCATGTTTGTTGCATCTTCTTGATAAAAAATTATTTATTTTAAAAAGGAATATCATTTCACCTTTAAGTTTTCCGCTAGGGATGCCCGGGGTCGATTGTTTTCGGTTAGAATTTTCCAGGCATTGCTCAGAATAATAGTCATCTTTTGAAGGTTTAGCACGAGGTGTTGTAATATCTTGATGTATTATAATTTTTTTCTGTACTTGAATCACCATAGCACGTGTCTCTTCACTGAAATTGTCACATTCTTTTTGTAATCCAGAAGATTCATCCAAGCTCTGCACTCGGTATATATCTGAGTCACTACCTCCGTCGGCAACCTCCTGTATTTTGCCAACTTCTTTTTTAACGAGGTCTTTGCGGCCAGTGTATCAATTGTTCAGTAAACCTGGCTTAACGCCATAACCACTGTCACCAACAAGAAGATTGTCTCCAAATGTTCAATTTTCAAAATGTGCTCTTACAACTGAATTTCTTAAAATATGTGCATCATGACTTGCACCTGGCGAACGGCAAAAGTTTCTAATTTTAAGGTTGCGATCACATACACATTGCACGTTGAATGAAAAATAGCCTTTTCGGTTCCTGTAATTTTTAGCATCAATCCCACCTGGAGACTATATCTTGATATGCGTACAGTCCACTGCTCCAATGCATCTCGGGAATTTGCTGACGTTATAAAAATCTTCCACGTCTCTCCAATTTTCAAAATTATTCACTTCAATGGCACTCTTGGGCGCAAATAGTTTCCAACAGCTTTCAAGAACTCTTCATCTTCTCTCTAAGTTTGAGGATATGTTAACAAATAGCAATGACAACGTTGAACGGCCGATCAGTTGCTTGACAGTTCACGTCGGTTATACAACCGGCCCTTAATTGTGGCTGATCGTACGACGCCATCTTGTCCAGGATGGACTGCGACTACACGTCCCAAGCACCAATTTAAAGGAGGTTGATTGTTTTCTTTGACCAGGACGAAGGTATCCAATTCAAGTTTGGTGTTGCCATCATTTTGTTCTGGTTTGAAGTTGCGAATGTATTCTGCAGACCAACGCCGCCAAAAATAGTTCGTCAATGATTCTTGTCTTTGATACCATGAGAACCTAGATTACTTGACAATGTTTAGTTAGTTATGGAAGTTAATGTGTCACCAATGAGGAAATGAGATGGAGTTAACGGATTTAAGTCTTCTTGGTTGTTTGAAATCGGGTGAAGAGGTCTTGAATTTAGGCAAGCCTCAATCTGTGTTAGAACGGTTAGCAATCCCTCATAATTATGTCAAATTTGTGTTTTTTATTACCCTTTTTAAATGAGTTTTAGTTGATTCCACCCCTGCCTTTTATAATCCTCCAAAGTGGGGGACTCTTGGCGGCTTGAAATACCAGGTTATCCTGTTTACTGGCGGCAGATGTTTTAATTTTAGAATTATTACAATTTAAGAATGATACAATACAAGCTCTTTCAATTCAGTGTTAGCAATCGGTTTGATGTCATTGCCTCTGGATTTTCTATTTTAGAAGATCTTTCGAAGTTTTTTAAGACAACATCCGCGCTATCGATTGCGCGATGGTACAATTTCACCAATCCCATACTGACACGCTCGGTTCTGAATGCGCGGGCGCATCTAGTTGGTATCGTTGGTAGTAGCTTTTTTCTGCAAATACTTCAACACGCAAGTACCTAATTCATTCACACCTCGATGGGCATTGGGTTCGTCCCAGACATAGCATTCACAGCTATTTGTTTGTGAATCATAAATGGTGAAGTTAAGACGTTTAGTTTTGATTTATAGTAAAATAGGTGTTTGCATGTAGGTATTTGCATAACTGCTTGGAGATCGTAGACTGCTGCAATACCGTTACAGTTATTGTGCTCTTTGCCGTGTTCCATTCTTCCTTGACCAGATGTTGATCCTATTTTTCTCTTAAATTCTGTTTTTCTTCGTTAGTTGCGTTGTCGTATGCCACACAAGTTTCACATAAATCCTTTTTAGCAAGGAATTACGGAGACAATACACGCTAATGACATATTTGTACACGCTTGCAGTTGACATAATAATAGAACAAAATGATTACTTATAGAGGTTTGACAAGACAACCTCAATAATGTTTAAACTTAAAAATTTAATCAATGGCGGTCGAATTTCGACCTCTGGGCGACCACTAGTCAAATAAATTTTTCTATATAGTTTTCATTAAGGTTTAGTACTACTCTTTCTCCCAGTCCGAAAGACTAGATTTTACATATTTTTTTTGTAGATTTGGTAGCAAATGAAGAACCTGAAGATGATGACAATGATGTAGATGCTAGAGATCTACATCAGGAGGGGATTAATATTAGAAATTTTGTTATTGAAAATTATTTTACCTTGTAAATTCTACGAAAATTAATAAATTATTTAGTTCAAAAATTTCGTAATAATACTAAATAAAATAATACTAGAAACCACTGTTCTAATCACCACTTCCAGTGACACCATATTGCACTTCAAATTTGGTATCATTTTGCTGAATAATTGTGGCCAAGTGCAATAATTAACAATTTGATCTACTTGAGAACTTTCCCCTTCTTTTATCTTCGAGAAGTTCTCAATTGTAGAGTTAATTGTACTGGTCCTCCGCTTCATTTTGTTTTCATACTTTGGTGTACTTGTACTTGGTGAGGGTTGTGCTAATGGTGCTTCTGGAACCGGCAAAGTAGCCTCCTCCTGTCTTTCTACACCGACCTCTTCAACATTTGGCAACCCGTTGACAACCACGGCGCCTGTTAAATTCAACAACCTTTCTTCGAGGTTGGTGAGGGGTTTCTCAGGTGGTCCCTTATTACCAGTTTCTCGGGAAGCGATTTGAAGATTGCGGGCTTACAGTCAGCAAATGTCTAAAAAAAATGGTTAAGTACTTTCAGTTCTGTGTTTTTTTAATAATATAATGAAATAATTAGTAATAAGTATTTTAAACACTGTTACTAACCTTTTTCCATCCCGCTACATCTTTTATAGGCCATCCCATGCCTTTCAGTGTTTTAGTTAAATAGACCCACGTGGTTTGCAAGATTTGTGGCTCATCGGCTTTGAATTTGTTTTCTCTAAAACTCTGGTTTGTCTCCAACTCACTTAAATACAGCAGAAACTGCTGTTGTGTTGTTTTTGATTTTCTCATGTTTTTTTGCTGGCGATTCCATTCCAACACTATCAACGCACGTGGACGACATGATGAAAAATGTGATCGTTGCAATCGTTGGGAGAAAAAGGAGAAAACTGACCAAACTGACGTCGTTGGGAGAAAACTTCTCAAGAAAATGTTGTCAGCTGTCAAAAAAATGACACTGCGAACGCAACAACTTCACGTCAATGAGACTATCTACATAAAAACATCGTTACTTTTCGTTGAGAAAATTTAAACGGTTAGCCTGTTCTGCAACTGATTACCTTCAAACTGCTAAGAATTTACTGGAAAGCTCCGAGCTCCGATGCCTATCCGTTGAATTTTGTACAGGCTGCTGACTTTTTAGCTAAAGCGCATGGTGAAAGTGACGTTTTAGCTTTAATAAATGAATATACGACCGATATTGAAGGGGTGGTTACCATATTGTTTGACGTTTATAAAATATTTGATCACAAAAATGTTAGAAACAACTACTGTTAAGTAGCCCCTAGAGGGCCAATCATTTTGATCAAAATCTGATTGAATCAAACATGATTGATCGTCTAGGAACGCGTTTGATGGTTCAGAGACGGTAAAATCATGCTTCATTCAATCTATTCACTCCAGCTTTTGATCAAAATGATTGACCGTCTAGGGGCTACTTAAGAAAATTCGAAGAAAAATTAAGCTCAATCAAAACTGAACTAAAAGTTATTTTTGATTACATTTCAGTTATTTTTTTTCCAAGGAGCTGGTTTCTATAGCTCGTAATTTTCTTCTTAGTTCAGTAAAGCTTACACTAATAGCCCTGCTCATTGAAGAAAAATGTAAATGGGCATGCGCAAAGTAAGACCGACATGATAGGTTGACTCGAGGCAGCGCCAAAATCGAGACGCCCATCAGGAGCTGTTAGCTGTCAATGTTTGTGTTTTTGAGGAAATTGAGGTTGTGTATTTTTGATTTTATAAATTATAAACAGTAATCTATTGTTAATTTGATGTTTTCTTGGCTTCTCCGTTATTAAATCACTTGTTAATTTTCAATTTTCTTTATTCGGTAATGTTTCGCTGGGTTGCCCTCAGCTTCTGTAAACAGTAATCTGTAAAAATATGGATAACAATCCTCCATTTAATTCGTATATGAAGGGGGCAACAAGGCACTGTTCTTTTGGTGGTTGTACAGTGACAGTCGATAGTATCGGGTGTCTAAATAAAAATCTGGTTAAGATTGCTTTGGTAAAAATTACAAACATTGAACATGTGTCCTAGAGATAACAAACAAAACATCAAACATGAAAAACACACTAATAACTTTTATTAAATAAGGTGTACAAAACGTGTATTACAGCGGTTCAGATACTTGTTACGCCTCCCTGTCCCAGGGATGTCTCAAGAGGGCCTCTCTGTCTCAAAGGGGATTTGAATTTGACTCATATATAATTTCTACTTTAGAACTAAACAAATTCAACTTTTGATTTCTGGATGTCCCATGTTTCAAGTGGGCCCCCTGGGGTCCCCATGTTTCAATTGGCCCCTTCGGGTCCCCTGTTTCAACTGGGCCCCCTCGGGTCCCCATGCTTTGACGGGGGCACCCCGAGCCCTATGTTTCGACGGGGGCTCCTCAGGCCCTATGTTTCGACGGGGGCTCCTCGGGCCCCCCTGTTTCAAGGAAGCCACCTCGGTCGCCCGGGTTCAAGGGTTGCCTACACTTCCGAGTCATGACTCAAACGTCAATTTTTTACACTTTAACATTGAGATTAGCTACGACGTGCCGAATGTGAACCGCTTTTGTTTCATAGCAATCTTGACCAGTTTTTTATTTAGACACCCGAAATAGAAGCAAACGAAGACCACATAAAAAGTTGTGATTTTTGTGGAAAATCCAAGAGGTGGATTTCTTTGTGTCAGCGAAAAGATAAACAACGCGCGTCGGTTTGTGCGACTTGAGACATGCGCAGTATACCGCAGGCTCAGGATGAGAAGGTCTATATAATGAAATCGTGCCATCATAATTATGTGGTTGGATCAGACCCTGTGTTTCATTTTAAATGTAAATACGACGAATATTACTGATTTTCAAGAATTAATAACGTTTGCAGTGGAACCCGAAAGGGGAAAGATGTGGCATTACAGCATCTTTTTAACCCTGGAACATCAGACTTATTTTTGTGTCCTTCACACTTGGGTCTCAGAAACCCGAAAGTCTTTTTTAGCAAAAAAAAAAAACAGAAAAGGTAGTTTTAATGGTTTTTGAGGAATATTTAACCTCTGTAGAAAGCGAGGGGTAAACACCAGACCTCCAAGTTGTACACCTACATCCAAGGGGGCCGTAGAAAATAAATTCTGCCTCAACTTCATCTTTATCCTCGGAATTTGGCCATTTGGACAAATTCAGAATTTCTTTCTCGTTTGCTTGCCAGATACACGGCATAAAACTTCTCGTTCTCAATGCTGATTAAGGTTGCACCTCGGATTCCAGGTTCAATCGAGAGCCTAAATTCTTATTTTCTATTGGTTGGTTGACTAGATCATCTTCGTTAAACGTGTCATGATAATATGTCAGAAAATGTCTCTATGTCGCTACTATCGTCCTAAGTTTTTCCCAACATTACTAGAAGTGCTTGTTTTGTGATTAGAGACTTTTTCCGCTGCTATTTTTTCCTTTTTGTTTATAGTCTCTTTCCGGGTAATTTTCGGGGTATTCTAAATCAAGCGTCTGAGTCGATCAGTGCTCACTTTATCTTTTGACTGTTCCAAAAGCCACACGAAAGATGATTGTTTTATGATAGCGGATTTATTGTTGAACGTTACCTTAAGTAATGGACTATTGGCATCGAGATTGCCATTAATATCTTCATTTTCATCATCTATCACCTGTGAAGTGAAATCTTTCAATACAAGATCATTCCCAATCCCCAACCCAGGTAGCAGACGCACGTGAATATGACGTCATTTTCAACTGGTCCGATGACGTCGATCGACCAATATTTTGACATAATAGTGACGTAAAAGTGACGGAGAAATGCCACAGATTCTCGACGTCAAATTTGACGTGAAACACACTATATGTCTCGACGTCTATTTAACGTGATTTATGACGTAATTTTTCTGCATTCTGATCAATTAGGCGCAGATAAAAAAAAACAATAGATTCGCAAAATACATATTTATTTTTACAGAAAAAAGGTAGGTAAAATATCATTTATGCAGAGCATTCACATATAAATAAAAGATACATCCACTTACTAATAATAACTCTCGCTCGTCCTTTCTGGTCTCTGGGGTTGTGGGCCTACTAACCCCACAATTTATTATGGTTCGTGAAGTTGAAGTAAAACTTGGCGTTACAGCAATGTTAATGTTTCACTTATCTGAATGTACATACAGTTACTTAAAAGAAACTCACAAGGTTCGCGTCTATTGGAAGTTAAATACTCGTCCGTTCTGGTCCCAGTGGCCTCACAATTTATTCTGCCTCGTGACGTTGAAGCAAAAGTTGGAGAGTTACTGAAAAGTTAATGTTGTACTTATCTGAATGTACAGACAGTTACATAAAAGAAACTCACAAGAACTTACTTACCTACTGAAAAATTCTCTGAAACACAACCATAGAAAACTCCCCCTCCAGGTACAATTGGGTTTTCTATGCAGACAACAAACAGCCGAAGTAAAACCTTTTGATGGCGGCCACGCGGCGGTAAAGTAAAAAACCGTTAAACCGAACCGGCGCGTGCGTAGTAGTTGGGCTGAGTTGGGCAGTTTGTACCCAGCCATAGATCAAGGCGGCAACTAAGGCTTAGTTTGTCTATGGTCCCCGATGGGGATGCTCACTGCAACACAACGGCCTCCTCAATTTTGTCTGCGAGGTTAGATAAATCGCAATGCCGCGGTATTATGAAAAATAACCTACACAGTGCATGTGTGCAGACTATATGTAAATAACTGCCAGGCCTATGCAATCTTGAAGCAGCATATTCAGCTGCCTCAATAACCTATCCGTTGGGACGTCCTCATCGGAGTATTCAAGCAACTTTCTACACTGCATGCACTGGTGGGTGTTCTTTGAAAATTTTCGGCCTACAAATCCTGCAAAATACGCAATAGTAGCTTTCGCTACTCGCGTCTTACTGGACCGGATCACCGATTGCGAGACACTGGAAACCGTGTTCTCGAGAGCACAAACACCGGCTCGCTCGCCTGTCAGGAACTTCAGCAAGTTGTCTAGGGCGCCTTCACTGAAATCCGTTTTACAATTTGCCCCCGCAGAATGCCTTGGGTGTACCGTTTTTCGTGCGTCCGCCGCAACAGCTTCCCAGACATATAATTAAAGCCCTCCAATGTCTTTATTAGATTTGTCAATGATGGCACTTTCACCAAACGATACCTGCCATCCTTGAACCTCATAGTCCTGAGGACCTTTATTGACTCTCTCCAAAAGTGAATGTGGTCAGATTCTTTGGTAACGGCCCCCTTTAGGGGCTTACTTTGAGCAGCAGTTTTGTTATTGCCATTTAGGCCATCAAACAATTTGTCCATAAACAATATAAAGTCTGCAGTATATTCTGCTTGTGCCGGCTTTCTCCATCTAAAATAAAAATGAAAAATAAAATTAATTCAATTTGTCAGTTACTAATGTTAGTGAACTTACCCCACTGAGACATGCGTTTCATTAAAGCACCTACCCTGTTACTAAAGACTTGTGCCATTATGGATCATTTTATTCATTTTGCCCACATATATGTGGACGTCTGTCAATTTCGTGAACAATCTGGTGTCATCCATTGTATCCAGAGCGTAAAATTTTCTGATGTGCAACTTTCAGAATACCATTTTGCATGAAATGCAATTCCTTGTCAATCACATCGTTGAGTATTTCTTTGAACAAATGGGGCACATCATATAGTGGTATTATTTCCATGTTTTTTTTATGGCAAAACCTAAATAAGTGTTTTCTCGTCCAGCTCGCAGAAATTGTTCTCTCGTATCTTTTAGGAGGGAATTTATGGGAGCTATTGATTTTAGCTGACCGGATTTTGTTGGGCCGTGGCTAAACGTAAACGACAATGGCTGCTTCCATTCCCGGAAAACACCTTTTACCATAAAAACGTTGGCGTGGTTTGCAAGTTTTATCGACCTTTTGTCGCCAAAGTCTTCATCGCCGTCGACACCATCCAGCTTCTATTGTATGATAAAAGGGGCGTTATTGCCATTTTATCAAATACAATAACGCAAAGTTTGTCATTAGCATTTTTACATTTCTCCACTTGGTGCTTCAAACTACTAAACATCTGTTTGTAGATTCCAGGCCGTAAGGGAATTTTGTTCAATAGGTTGGTGAGTGTTCGTATGGAGGGCAAACTAAATATTTTTGAAAGCAAACCATACTATGATATTATTTTCTTGTCGAGTGTGTACCGACATCCTTTTGGGCGTTGCTTTTGAGTACGAATCTGTTGCATAATGAATGTATAAGTTGCCTCATTGACATTATCTAACATATTACTAAAATTGGGCGATGCTGCCACACGCTCGGCATTTGCCAACCTATCTTTAAGGTTACGCAGCTTACAATTTAGTTTAGCAGTTTTTTATCCCCACTCTACAACGTGCCTGTAGAATTTTTTGCATCTGGGAGTCAAGAGATTTTGCCTGGTAACACCAACAGCTTGCAGGATGCATCCATCGCTTAAATTAAAAGGAACTTCAAAGTTTTCAAAGTACTCTTAATTCAAAGTAATCTGGTAATAAAACATTGACATATTGACAATGAATAGGCTTTTTTATACATATCACCAAAAAAATTACTGTTAAAATATATACGTTCTACTGAAATAGCTTTTGGGATCCATATCATAAAATTGCCCCCGGGTCAAAAAGCCGCGCATTTCTGTCATTTTTAGTGGGACGTAATTTACGGTACGAACCGAATTAACAGATTCGACAGATTTCTTCAATTCAACAAATGTCTGAAGTGCGAGAAAATGCTTCATCGAGAATCGGTTGTTGTGTTGTTGGCTGTCCTAATAAATACTATAATAATATATAACCGTCTGTAAAATTTTACACCGTTCCGAACAAATCGTATGAGAACGAAAGAGAGCAGATTTGGATAAAATTTGCATTTAGATTTTGTGCAAACTTCTAATATATCACAATCAGAGATCAGCCTTTTATAGTTTGTTGCACAGCCGTTTCTTTTTTATTAATGATACTTAAGAATTTAGACAAAATTAATGTTGCAAATATGACGTTTATTTGTTTTACCACTAAAAATGCCCCAAAGGAAGTTGAAGGCACTGTAAAACACGCGGAATTTAAAATGTGCACACCGCCTATACTGTAGTTTAATATGATAGTGAATACTGATTAGGGTAGTTTTAGGATTTACATATTTGTAACTGTTTATAATAAACATTCCTTCGACATGCAAGAAAGCCAGGTTCTTGTGACCTTGTAGCTTTTTCCGAGTACCTGCACAAGCCCTTGTCAGTCTTTTACGGTCCTTGAAGCGATAAACAACTTTGTTGTCACCCCTCTCAGTCGGTTGACCGGGAGTGTGCAGAAAGTACGGTAATAGTAGTAAGTTATTGATTTTATTTTTTGTACTATTGATTTTTTTACTTTTAGCTATATTTTATACTTACTGAGGAGAGAGAATACTCACAAAACCATTTATTTATGGCTAAATCGGAAATTCCCCATGAGGCCGTTCTATATTCCGGACAAGCTCGAACAAAATTAATTTTTCTCGTATGAAATTACATTAGATTAGATTAGGTGTTGAGGGGTGTGAGGGAATTTGCTCCCCTCACCGACACTTAGACCACACCGCGGGCCCATTGTGTCACCCCCTCGCGTCCCGACATTGTCGAAAAAAGCTAAGATGGTTCCAGGCGAGGTACACCTCAAGTTGGCCCAGCTGGGCCATGTCTCCCCCAGTATGGACTTTCTGGTCGAGGCGAGAGCCGGACATTCCCGTAGGATATGTTCGAGAGTCTCGTCTTCTTCTAAACACCCCCTGCACGTTGGGTCGTTGACCACCCCCATCACGTGGAGGTGTTTATTTAGCCTGCAGTGACCGGTCCAGATGCCCACCAAAAGGCGGAGTCTGTCCCTTGACACAGACAAGACTTGGCTCTTTTAAAGCAAGGATTTTTGATAAGAATCTTGCTTTGTCTGCAGCCTGTTGTCGTTTCCCATCTAGCACAGTGTCTAGAATGGGTGTCAGTTTTGATCAGGTTTGAGAGGTAGCGGTTGGCCGGTCGGATGGGCGGTTCGGTTCCATCCGGTGTTCCCGTTGCACCCTGTCGAGCCAGCTCGTCGGCCCTCTCATTCCCCTCATTACCGTTATGTCCTCGAACCCATCTTAGCTCAACGACATTGTTTAGTGCTATTCTCGACAGTGCCAGATGGCAGTCATGTACCACTTGAGAGGTAATCCTAAAGAAGCACATCTTTTTTTCACTGACATTGCGCCCAGTGATTTCTGTGGCACCCCTAAGAATGGCCGCGATCTCCGTCTGGAAAATACTGGCACATTCCTCTAGGGTTGCGCTGAGATTGCAGTTCATTTCGGGGATGTGAACTCCCGCTCCAGAGCCTGCTTTCGTTTTTGATCCATCCGTGAAGATTGAAATCTCAAACTTCGGATGTTCTTCTGTATCCATATGCACTGCATAGGATTTTTCGAAAGCATATTGAGGACAGATACGGTCCGATTTCGCACCCAAGAGAGGTATTCTGTGGAGTCCCTCGCTCAAGATGCGGGCGTGCTCGCGTTCTGATTTCCCAGCTTTCCAAAGGTTACCTTCCCGCAGCCTACGAGCGGAGGCAAGTGCCATGTCCTCCACGAAGAGATCGATGGGAGGTAGACACAGGATAGCCTCCAGAGCTGCGGTCGGGGTGGTTCTCATGGCGCCCGTCACAGCGACACATGCCATCCGTTGGATGCGTCCGAGACGTGTCGTCGTTGTTTTTTGTCTGACTCTTTGCCACCAGACAATTGCTCCGTAGCTCAGCATCGGTCTGATGACGGCCGTGTAGAGCCAGATGGTAATCCTGGGTGTTAAGCCCCAGGACCTTCCCACCGCTCTCCTACACTGCCACAGGGCGACGCTAGCTTTGTCTATTTTGCTCTCCAGGTGCTTTTTCCAAGACAGCTTATGATCCAACATAACGCCCAGGTATTTCACCTCCTGCGCGAGTTTCAGCTTGACGCCGTTAAGGGAGGGCAGCCGTAGCTGTCCCATCTTCCTTCTGTTCGTGAAGAGGACTAGCTCTGTCTTTTGTGGATTCACAGCCAGAGCCTCCTTCTTACACCATTTTTGTACCAGGCAGAGTGCTGTCTGCATAAGGTCGCATAGTACATTTTCGTACTTACCAGTAAGCAGTATGACCAGGTCATCTGCGTATCTGATAGTGTAGAATCCCGCCTCGTTGAATGTGCATAGAAGGTCGTCCACTACTATGTCCCATAGCAATGGGGAGAGAACTCCCCCCTGAGGACAGCCCTTCTTAACCACTCTTCGAGTAGTTGCGTCCGCTACACTAATCTGTACGGTTCTGCAGTCCAGCACCCGCTGAATCCAGTCACGTACTGTTCCTGAGACATCGCGGTTCTGAAGTGCTCGCCCAACGCTATCGAAGGTGGTCTTGTCAAAAGCCCCCTCGATGTCGATGAATACTCCTAAGGAGTATAGTTTGTGCTCCAGGGCTCCCTAAATCCGCCCCACCACCTCGTTTAGAGCGGACTCGGTCGATTTCCCTGCAACATATGCATGTTGGTTGGGGTGTAATGGTTTGGCCCTTAACACCCCATCCCTTATTTGGTAGTCGCATAGTCTCTCCAAGGTTTTTAACAAAAACGATGTGAGACTTATGGGACGGAAAGATTTCGCGAGAGAATAATCTGCTCGCCCTGGTTTGGGGATAAAGACAACTCTCACCTCCCTCCACATTTCCGGTACGTATGCGAGTGCAATACATGCCCGAAAAATGATCGCGAGGTTGTCCAGAATCTCCGAAAGTCCCCACTGTATGAAATTATATGAAGTGGTTGTGGGTAAGAGAATGTCCTTTATTATATTATAATATATGGTTTAATATGGTTTGAATTGATTTAGAGGCGACAAGAAAACGTGAAAAGAATGCCACCAATGAGGAAATGAAAAAAATCCTAGGATTGTACATAATTAATTATTCATAATATGAATCTGTTTATTTATTAATTTTATTTACTATTAACTTTTGTCTTTAACTTTATCTATGGATTAATTCCTCTTATTTTTTGAGAAATTGGTGTTTGAAAGAGAATTTGTAAACTTTAAGGTGATCACTTGCATGGAATAAATGGACATAAAAGATTAATAAGTAAAATCTAGTAGTTCTTGCCGTATATATAATATTATTTATTGATACTTCAAATAAGTTACCTTACGTTAAATTTTATTTTTTAGAAGCAGTTAAGACTAACTTCAAGTTGACTAACAATAAGTTGGAAATAACCGCTGGGGATCGCCACGGTGGAAGAACTAAGAGTGTCTCAGGCTTGTATTTATTTATTATTATCAAACATTAACTAAACTTTATTTACAGAAAATAAATCACTAAATAATGAAGCAATATACATGAGTATGTACACACGAGTATGTAATATAAATTTTTTATTAATTATAAGTTTACAATAAATTACGATCTTTAGTTTAAAGGTTTCATCTTAAATGGATCAATGTCAAGATTGGTTTTAGATAATATTGCCCTTGATTATATTATACCTTTTAGTATTTTTTTGGTATTTTCTAACTAGTTCGGACACTAGTCTATTGTAATAGTATATTATAAACCAAGGTAGAGAAGTAATTTTTCTCAGCTAAGCAGTATTAATTCCCGAGATGCGAAGCATCGAGAGAATTAAGTTGCGAAGCGGAGAAAGGGCTTCTCTACCGTGGTTTATATATTATTTTTTTCACTACTAGCAGCTTAAATCGTTAAATAAATAAAGCATCAAAAATACAATCGTCTAGCGGGTGCCAGGTCACAGTTAAGCCTGAATAGACGTTGCCGTCTGTGAACATTTGTTTTTTCCGTGGATCATAAAAATTACATTTTCATTCAGTTTGCATCGGATTAGCTTATTCTACAAATATTGAGTTATTGAATCAACATTAGCATACGTTGTTGGAAAAAGATTGCTATATGTTGTTGGACCATGGTTGGTAAACGTCATTGTACCATGATTTATATACGTTGTTGGGCCATGATTGGTATACGTCATTGGGCCTTGATTGAAATACGTTGTAGGACCAATATTGCGAAATGTCCACATTATATAATGGCCCAATGTAGAGAAACAAGTTTGGGCCAATATATCCTCGAGAATGGGCCAATATTGGCTCAATATTGTTTTGCTGCCTGGGTATAGTCTTTGCAGCTTTTCGTATGGAATAACCCTCTTGTTCAATAGGCTGCACAGATTTTTCCAGAGAATCAGATGACCAGTTGGTCTTTTTGGTTGTTCTGATCAGTACTTTTGGCATTAAAAAAAAACTAATAATGTCTAGAATACTTCTTAACTTCCAATATACATTTCCTTCTGGATCTAAATGACCAGTCATAGATCATATTTACACCCTCTAAAGGGTCGTGCAAAATTTCTGGTTTGTTTTTTTTGGCACCATGTCCCGATTTCTGAGTACAGCATTTTAATCTTATTTACTAATTCAAGGCTGCTATTGGCGGCTAGAGCAGTGGTTCTATCGTCCGCAAAGATTATAGGGATACCAGACAGACCCCTGGGCCACTCCGATATTAACCGGATACACGTCTGAATGCCAATTCTTACATGTAATAGATGATTGTGCAGAAACGATAGGATCCACTGCAAGATATTACCTGTAATTTCTAATTTATAAAGTTTGTCTTCAACGAAGCTATGCCTTACGCTGTCAAAAGCTTTAGACAAGTCGTAGAATACTGTCGCCGTGCATTTTTTACTATCTAATTCCTTACTTACAAAATTTATTAGTTGAAAGGTTGCACTTTCCGTAGATCGCTCATTTATAAAGCCGTGCTGATTGGTTGTTAGTAAATTAAAATATATAACATACATAACATTTTTAAGATACCGCAGTGGAGTGCGGTACTCCCGTATTTTGTCTCCTAATTGCGTTAGTGTTGATAAATTGTGTTGTTATATTGTTAATCGCAATGCCTAAGGCTGCCAGCAAGAAGTCATCTCCAAGTGCCATTGAGGATGTAGTCACCAAGTGCCTTGGAAATTTTTTTGAAGAATTTGCCTGGGGATGCGACTGTGCTTCAATGTACAACGAGATCAACGACTGCAAAGTATTAATAGTGAGTCAAACATCGCTTATTCACCAATTACAATCCGAATTAAAAATTTTGAAGTCAGAAATAGTTCAATTAAGAGCTAACAATTCGAATAATTATAACCGACCCCTACACAATATGGTTGAAAATCGGAAATCGCTTATTCCACAAAAAACCGTTAGCGATAAGCACACTTTCAATGTGCATGAAGATAACTTTTTTGAGACTTGCGGATCAGCTGCTATAAATATAAATAATCGAAGACCAAGTAATCCAAGACGTTTCTCGGGGATCCATAAACCTGCGGTACACATTTCTAGCGGTTCCGATGATTCGTCCACGGAGAATGAAGAGCCCGCAATACAGGTGGCAGACATTATAGTACACACCGAAGAACAAAGTGCAAAACGAACTCAAAAGGAAGTTGCCATGATCAAGTCACAGAAGTTGAAAAATACCACCAGAAATGAAACATCAGCTGTACATAAAAACTCTAAGAGGAAGCAGAACAGTGACTATATTCTTGGATCAAATAATAGCGAGACGTTAAAATTCAAATCCATACCTAAAAAAGCCTTTGTATATGTGTCCCGTTTGCATCCGGACACAAAATGTGAGGACTTGACTGATGCATTCCGTAGCATCTGCCCAGAAATAGTCTGCGATAAACTTGAATCAAAATTCCCACAGTATTATTCATCTTTTAAAGTTATGGTCGACATAACAAATAAAGAATCGATCATGAATCCTAACATGTGGCCGGCAGGAACGTACGTGACGCGTTTTTTTCACAGAAGAAAGTTTTATCAGCCCAGGTCGAGACGTCCAATCGACAAATCTGAGCCAGCTGAATTTCCCGCTAGTGACAAATCGAATTTTTCCCAAAGTGCGATGTTAACAACAGACGAATAGCAGCACTTCAGGTTTATCGGGATATTACTTATACTCATATACTGTATCAAAACGTAAACGGTCTTAGAACTAAGACTACGGAAGTACTACATAATAATGTTAATTTAAACTACGATATAATTGTTCTCACTGAAACTGGTCTTGATGAAAGTATCGCTACATCTGAAATCTTCAATGGTGATTATACAGTTTATAGAAGAGATCGTGACACCACTTCAAGTGAAAAATCAAGAGGAGGTGGTGTGTTAGTTGCAGTACTGTCTAAATATTCATCCCATCAAATATTTACTCCGGAGAATATTAATAGTTGTGAAAATATTTTTGTATCTGTTCTTAGAGGTAGAGTAAATTTTGTTGTAGGAGGGGTATACATACCTCCATCATCCAATATTAACGTTTATCTAAACCATTTCTCTGCTATTGATTATATTATTGATAGATCTCCGAATAGGAAGATTTGTGTATTAGGTGACTACAATTTACCAAATTTCTCGTGGGTTGCTAAGGACAACTTTGTGGGCTTCTCGCCTGTTACTGTCAATTCTATACATGATCAAATTATTGTCGATTCTCTCAATTATTTAGACTTTTCTCAATTTAATAACATAGTTAACTCCACCAGCACCTGTTTAGATTTAGTCTTGTCAAATTGGAATAATGTTGTGGTATCTGACAGTGATTTTAGTATTGTACCTAAAATTGATAAATACCACCCCCCACTTTCTGTTCTAATATCTATCCCTGCTGATCATGCAGAAATGGGTAATAACTTCAAATTTAAGTATAATTTTAAGAAAGCTCCTTATGAGGTAATCAACGACTATTTGGCTTCTCTTGATTGGTCTAGCTTTTTTGCTACTTCTGAAGTCGACACCAATGTTGATATTTTTTATAATATTCTATATGATGTTTGTGATAAATTTGTTCCCAAGATTGTTTTAGGGGATTGCCATTTTCCCAATTGGTTTTCTAATTGTACTAAATTGTTGATAAAAAAGAAAAATCGTTTTCATAAGAAATTTAAAAGATCACAGTCTATATTTTATTATAACAAATTTAAAGAATTTAGAGTATTAGTTAAGAATTCTGTTGAAGCGGATTATAAAAGATTTATTAAGTACACAGAACATAACATCAACTTAAATTCTAAATATTTCTGGAATTATGTCAACTCAATGAGGAAAACAACTAGAGTTCCTAGTTTTATGTATTCTGACGACAAAAAATCAAACGATCCGGTAACCATATGTAACATGTTCGCTGGCCATTTTCAAAGTGTTTACGTTAATCAAGGGAATTCAAACCCAAAAGTCTATGGAAACTTCACTAACTTTGATTGTTCACAGAACATAGCTGATATAGACATCACATGTGACCTTGTCTTCACCAAATTAATCTCACTTGATAACAGTACCAATCCAGGTCCGGACGGCATCCCGGCCTATTTCTTGAAACTATGCAGTCCAACTCTGGCTCTTCCTGTCACCCATATCTTTCAATTGTCCATAAAGTCTGGAACTTGTCCAGATAAATGGAAGAAGTCTTACATTTTGCTTTTATATAAGTCTGGAACTAGAAATGATATTCATAATTATCGACCAATTTGCTCTATCTCTTCGTTATGTAAAATTTTGGATTCAATTATTACTGATAAACTGATGTCAACTTTTAAAAACGTAATTTCTATCAATCAGCATGGGTTCATGCCCAAACGCAGTACTATCACCAATCTCTTTGTATACAATAACTACATTATCCAGACTCTTGAACGAGGAAACCAGGTCGATGCAGTCTACACTGATTTTTGCAAGGCCTTTGATCGTGTAAATATCTCACTACTGCTTACAAAACTGTGTAGATATGGGGTAATGGGGAAAGTTTTGAAATGGCTTGCTTCTTATTTGATTGGTAGAACCCAGTATGTCCAACTTAATGGATTTTTGTCCAAAGAGATTCATGTAACCTCAGGCGTGCCACAAGGAAGCCATCTTGGTCCGATATTGTTTCTACTATTTATTAATGATATTGTTCAATGCTTTATGTTCGCTTCATTCTTGTTATTTGCGGATGACTTAAAACTTTTTTTAGAAATAAATAATGAAAACGACGCCATCAAATTTCAAAAAGATCTTGAAGCTTTAAATAAATGGTGCATTGGAAATGATATGGATTTAAACATTGCTAAATGTAAGGTAATATCATTTTCGTGGAAAAAATCTTTTACAAAAAATGATTATTTTATTGGGGCCAAGAAATTGACAAGGGTTGAATCTATATCAGATCTTGGTATCATTATGGATTCGCGTTTAAAATTCAGCCTTCATATTGATAACATAATTAGCAGGTCATTAAAATTAGTGGGCTTTATTAAAAGACAATGTAAAAATTTTAACAATATAATGGTCATTTTAACACTATTTTACTCACTAGTGCGGACTATATGAGAATATGGTTGTGTGATATGGAATCCTTATTATAAAAACAATAACGATCGTATTGAACGTGTTCAAAGAAAGCTGGTTAATTTTGTTTTATGCAAATTGAAAATTAATTAACAAAACATTTTGTACACAGACCGGCTTAAGCTGTTGGGTATGGATTCTCTTGAATCAAGACGCAAAGTGCTATTGTTAACCTTTGGTTTCAAAATTTTTCAAAATTATTTTGATTGTCCTGAGTTGACTTCTATATTCAATATTCGCGTCCCAAGTTACAATACTAGATGTACTGAGATTTTGGCCATTGATTTTCACAGAACGAATTATGCTTATTACTCTCCATCTATGAGAATGGCTCGATTAATAAACGAATTGCCCCATTGTGTTGACATTTTCAATTGCAATTTTAGTCAGTTTAAAAAAAAATTACGTTCTGATTTGTGCGTTTAGAATACCTATTTTTTTGTTTGGTTTAAGTCTTCTTTTTATAGACTATTTGTAGAATGTACCTGTTTAGTTTAAGTGGTTTTGTAAATTTTGCCTTTTTTAGGCTTGTCCTGTTGGCAAATAAATATATATTATTATTATTATTATTACAACTCATTATTCTGCTGAATACAATCTTCTCCGGTATTTTGGAGAATACACTTTACAATGAGTTTTCCATCTGGTCAAGATCTCCTTTCTTATGAATCGGTACTGCCTTGAGACACAATATGTAATATACTATTATTAAACTTTCGATATGGACAGTTTCTCTAAAATCAAAAGTTGAAATTCAGCCATTGGATTGTGGCGTTCTTATGGGACATAGCTAGCTCAAGCCAATAGACAGATAACATTGTTTTAAATATAATTGTACGTTCAATATTAATACAAAATAGATTATAAATAAATTACCATTAACGTAGGACAATACTTTATTTAACACAAGTGAATTCCAATAATTAACGTAGGACAGCTGTGCAGTCTGCGAGAGTTGGAAAAGTTCTGACTTAAAACTGCTTACAAATAAACTACCCAAAAATGAATATGGAATTAGATTTAGATCTAATTAATTTGAATGAATTAAACGTATTTTCTCACACTATAAATAAATTAAAAGATCCACAGTCATTCGTGGAAAATTCATTTTATAAACGGCTCTTCTGAGTGGTAAAAATTTGAAAATTGTGTTTTATGAATAATGATAAAGTGTTTATTTAATGATAAAAAACGCATTTTTTGACAGATTTTATTCATTTAAAAAGTCATTTCACATTTTCGCCATGCCAAGACATCATTTAAATAGAGAATCTTTTGATTTAATTGCGTTATTGCATCAAAGAGGACAATCTTCAGCAGAAATTGCCGCCATGTTTCACGTGTCTCCAAGTGTTGTTAGTAGGGCTTTAACACGATTCCAGCAGACAGGATCTGCAAGGAGAAGACCAGGTAGTGGATCTGAGAGGAAAAAAAATCGAAGACAAGACCGCTATATACGAATCCAGGCAAGGACGAATCCATTTAGGAGTGCTGTGTGGTTGCAAACACCGTTACGTGCCGCCTCTGTTGTTGAAGATTCGGACCAGACTATCAGAAACCGTCTGAGGGAAATGGATCTTAATAACTGCAGGCCTGTGAGACGCCCAAAATTAAATAATGCCAATAGAATGGCTAGAATAGCTTCGGCTAACCAACGCTTAGCAGAAAATTTTCAGTGGGAGCATGGATTATACACCGATGAATCCAAATTTTGCTTATTTAGTGATAATCGTAGATTAAGGGTCAGGAGATCACGAGGAAACCGTTATAGACCCGAATTTACACAATCTGTGATGCCTTTTGGCTGCAGTGGTATCATGGTATGGGCGGGCATTACTTTGAATGGACGTACAAACCTCCACCTTTTTGAAAACAGTGTCAACGGACACATCTACAGAGATGACATTGTTCAGCAGTATGTAGTCGACTTTCGAGAGGCTGTAGATAGAAACATGGTTTTTATTGATGATAATGCACGACCTCATCGTGCTCAAATTGTAATGCAATCAATAAATGATCTCCTTATTAACCATTTACCTTTACCACCACAGTCTCCCGATTTAAATCCAATTGAGCACATTTGGGACAGACTGCAAGAACAGCTCAATGAACATAATCCACCCCCAGTTAACGTGGAACACTTGCGGGAAATTTTACCGCTGTGTTGGAGAAGAGTGTCACAAGAACTCAACAATAATTGTATTATGAGTATGCCCCGAAGATGTACAGCTGTCAGAGATGCCCGTGGCCATTATACACGTTATTAGAGTTAATTTTTTACTTCAAAATGTTTATTTTAGCAGTTGGTAAAAAATTGCATATTTAATAATTGAAGATATCTTAGTAATGTAGCGACTTTTCTGATTAAGTATTCTTGAAAATTTTAAATTGTATTATACAATTATGTATCTAATATATTTCACTACAAATATTAACCATATTTTGTAAAAAAATACAAAAAAGTAAAAATTCCTTATTCATTTTTGGGTAGTTTACATACATAGTGACAGTGAAATCATATCAGCTACGTTAACAGAAAAACGGATTAGGTTCGCGGGTCGCGACAGTGTTTGGTCTTTGGCGTGAAAAGCAATAAATTGTCTGGAACATCCGCACAAGGTTGCACATATCAACTGTTACCGCACAGGTTCACACATAACAAATATAATAATTTATTATTATCGGTATATTCATTATATAATCATAACGCATGCCACTCGAGCAATAATCTATTATACTAACCTCCTCATTCTACGTATATTAAAGCACCACTACAGTTAACGCTGTCGTGGTGTTTCTTTGAATATGTCTCATGACTCTGAAGTATAAACGATTATTTTCAATGCTCTTGTGATATTATAACTGATTATTCATCATATCTGCATACCATTATTATCATAGTAATTTTTTTGTTTCTATAAATATTAATGAGATTAACTAACACTATTTTTTCTTCATATATTTCACGAGACACAAATACAACAAACCACCCCACTTTAATCCAGATGGCAACACTTGTACTTTAATCTGGAAAAAAATAATAATCATGATGTTTTTTAAATTTTAAACCTGAAGGTTTTCGGCTCAAACAAGTTTTTTACCTTACATGCATTAATCAAAGTTGAACTTTTATTTTTGAATGGACATTTTACTTCTAACACGCCATGACCACACTTGAATTATTATTAGCCCACACTTTGATATTTGATGTATGATTTAATTCTCAAATACACTTTTATAGCATGTTGCTCCTATTCCCTTCTATGACGAATTTGTGGTACATGAGAAATATCATTTGATTTGGTAAGTGTCCACAAAATTCGAATTGAAAATTTGTCTCTTGCAGACAGCCAAATTTTGAAGCTGTGAACGTCTACGTCGGAATTTGCGTGAGCCCTGATTTGCTTCCCAACTTGTTGAAGTTGCAGTTCTGTTATGTTTTTATGAAATGTTGGAGGGTCCATAAGCAAAATTGGTTCAGTATCTCTGTTTGACACAGGCAGTTCAATTGGCAAATCCTCTTTATTTTGGAGATTTAATTTGTGTTCAGCTTGTACTGTTTATCGAACACTATATTGTTGTTGTAGACCCAAAATTGAATTTCAAGGAACACAAATATCTGTAACGTTGTAGGCAGTTATTGGTTTCAAATGCTTGAAAATACAAGTTTGTTGTTATCTAACAAATATGTAAGTGGAATATTTCCTAGACTTTCTAAGCTGGACTTTCCTTGTATTTGACTTTTTTTAACTTGCTGCCTAATCGGAATTTTCAATGAGGACTTAGCTTTAGCACGTAGGGGATTATAAAACACTTTGTGTGTCACTTTTTCTGCCTTAACTTTTCGACCTTGAGGAATGTTTCAAGGAGGTCCAAGATGCTCTTTCAGGAGTTGTTTTCAATCCTCGTAATACAATATCTTGTAGACAATACGGCAATGCCACGAGACGATGCCATAACTTGGAAGCTCTAAAGGCAATGCAATTACATGCAACAAATTATAACTTATTTGGTTAAGTGTTTATCTTACCTATTCTCACCACTGCAGCCTCCAATTACCACCTTCAGTGAAGGTTGTATTTCAAACGAAAGACACAGTTGATGTAATTCAGAATTGTATTGCTTTCCTCTTGTAAATCGTTCTTCCATTTTCTTTCTTCTACTTTATTTTTTTCGAGTGCCAACCTTTCCTTCTCAATTTTCAACCTCTCAAGTTTTTCGATTTTCTTGGAGGAGCTCAATGGTTGTCTTGTAACGGTCTTAGCCACGGACAGCTCGGTGGAGACGGTCGGATCCGGGGAACAAGAAAGAAACGATTTACATAACAAATTATATTAATATTATTACACTTCACAACATATATCGTATATACAATGTAACGAGCGGTGGCGGAGAGAGGTTCCGGGGTGGTCGTTAGCGGCGTCGAACAAGAGGGAAAACGTCCGGAAACCCGGTTGATGCCGAGGGTTTCCGGGGATTACGTGTCTACGGAAATCCTCCGGTTAATGCCTGGAGGCGGAGGAAGTGAAACCCGGTTAATGCCGAGGGTTTCGGGGCTTGTCGGTGCGGAAAATCCTCCGGTTAATGCCTGGAGGCGGAGGAAATGAAACCCGGTTAATGCCGAGGGTTTCGGGGCTTGTTGGTGCGGAAAATCCTCCGGTTAATGCCTGGAGGCGGAGGAAATGAAACCCGGTTAATGCCGAGGGTTTCGGGGCTTGGGCGGATAGGAAGGCTAGGGAAGAGAGAGAGTTGAAGCGGTTAATGCCGAGCCACAGCTCTCTCTGCTAATTCGGAGTACTGTTGCTCCTTTTATAGACCGCCTTATCGGAACACGTCACGGCTGAGCGCTGGCAGGGATGAATGCGCGCGACAATTTTGGCGTCGCTTCGAGGCTCACTGCATCTGCCATCGCTGCATCGAACGCTTCGTTACACCCCCTCCTTACGTCGGAAAGTTTTTATTTACCAAAGAAAAACTTAACAATCAAAAAATTAACAATCAACACTAGTAAAACTAAAATTATTAATTTCCTAATCAGTAACACACTAAATATTAATGGCCGGGTCCAAGAGGGACGATCCAGGCATCGTCGGCTCCCTTGGGCTTTGGTGGTAGCGAAACCCAACGGCGGCTTCCGTCAGCGGTGGGAAGGCGGAAACGCATCCTCCGGTGGGGATTATTCGTGGGACGCAGCTTCCATAGTGGTATTTGCACTGGCAATGTCTTCGGTGGCTCGGCTGTTGAGCTTGGTAGCACGGTCGCTGGGACTGGTGACGCCTTGGGTTTCGGAGGTGTTGGGGTCTTTCCCCATAGCAGACGGCGTAGGTCGGCCGGCCAGTTACTACCTGGTGTTAGAGGTTGCGGAGGAATAGCTGAAGTTCCTGGGCTCGGTGTTGAAGGCAACGGTGACACTGGTGCTGGATGAGGTGTCATGGATAGTTTTAGGCCCGGACGGGATGATGGTGGAGTTTTAGGGCTAAGTGCCAACGGCGACGCTGCCAAGTCCAGATAGGGGGACGATGAGCCATCGTCAGGAGAGTCCCCGAACAAATCTTGAAAACGTTTGCGGATGGACGGTGGAGTACACTACTGCTGCATGTTTAATGATTTTAGATGGTTTAATCACTCTAAGGGTTTCAGATCTTTTATATGAATTTTCTTGACAGTTTGTCCACTTTGCACATGACGAAGGTCGTAGACGACAGGAGATAAAACTTTGATGACACGATATGGGCCAGAATACTTCGCAGCCAGTTTAGCGGCAAATCCTTGTGCTGCGGATGACAATGGATGCTCTCTTTTCAGGACCAAATCCCCTATGTGACATCTCCATTCTCGCCGTCGAAGGTCATAATATTTTTTCTGCGACTGGAACGCTGGGGACAGGTTGATTTTGACCAAGTCGAAGGTCTCCCTCAATTTAGTGATTCGGTCGGAATAATCGCGAGCAGCGGCTCGTAAAGTATTCGGGTCCTGGTCTGGGGGTTCGTCTGGTTCTTGGTGCGGTTCTGTTAAGGAGGACGGGATGCGTAGCTCGTGACCCAGATGCAGAAATGCGGGTGAAAATCCGGTCGACTCATGTCGAGATGAATTGATGGCCAAGACAAAGTTATTTAGGTTTACATCCCAAGCTCGGTGATCTCCTTCGCAATATTGAGCTATCATTGTTTTGACGACACGGTTAGCGCGTTCCACGGGGTTTGCTTGAGGCGTATAAGGCGGTGTGTAACGATGGTAAATTTGAAACTCACGAAGAAGTTTGTTAAAATGCCTGCTCTCAAGTTGGCTACCATTATCGGTGATGATAACTTTTGGACATCCGTACCTGGATATGATGCGGTCATGAAAAGCGTTAGTAACGGCGGTAGCGGTGGCTCGTCTTAAAGGTTGTATCTCGGTCCATTTCGTGAAGCGGTCCTGACAGACAAGAGCGAAGACGTTACCCTTGCGAGATCGGGGAAGAGGCCCTATGAGATCGACACTGACGGTGTGCCATGGACCTTTAATGCTGTATGGCTGCATGAGACCAGGCGTTTGCTGCTGACTGACTTTGAATCGTTGACACGAATCGCAGTTCCGGACGTATTTTGCTATATCACGGAACATTCCGGGCCAATGGTATTGACGAGCTATCCGGCTGATGGTTTTGGCAGTTCCTAAATGTCCAGCGGTGGGACTATCGTGGTTTTCTTTTAGCACTTGGGCACGCTGTGACGTCGGGACACACAATTTCCATGGATCCGTGAGCTCGTCTTCCTTTAATTCTTTTCCATCGTAGAATTTCCGATATAACTTCTCAGTGTTTATTTTAAAATCCGGATACGTATCGGGATTGGATTGGACCAGTTCGGATTTGCGATCGTACCATTTACAACCGGTGTTGAGATTCACGGCGGCAAGTTCGTCAACTTCGGTTTCGGGAAGCGGCTCTCGAGACAATGCGTCGGCAACCTGATTGAGCGTCCCCTTCTTGTACACGACATCGAAGTCGTACTGTTGTAGGGTCATTATCCATCGGGCAAAGCGACCACGCGGATCTGGTCGGGCCAACAACCATTTCAAAGACTGATGGTCCGATTCCACAATAAAGTGGTAACCTTCCAGGTACGGAAGCATTTTTTGTATTCCCCACACAATTGCTAGACATTCCTTTTCTACGGTCGCGTAATTACGTTGTTGTTCTGAGAGACTACAGCTGGCATAAGCAACTACGCATTTCTTGCCTTCGATTTCCTGGATTAAAACAGCGCCGAGTCCACAGTCGCTGGCGTCGACTTGTAGAATGAAGGTCTTCGAAAAGTCTGGTGAAGTCAATACAGGAGCTTCGGTTAATCGCTTCTTAAGCTCCTCAAAAGCTGATACTTGTTCTTTGCCCCATATCCACTTCTGGTTCTTTTTTAGTAATTGAGTTAGCGGTGAGGCGATTTGGGAAAACGACGACACAAACTTACGGTACCAGGACGCCATTCCCAAAAACCTTCGTTACTCACGGACTCCCTTTGGTGGAGGCATTTCTTTGATGGCTCGAACTTTGTCCGGATCGGTGGAAATTCCTTGCGCGGATACTACATGTCCTAAGTACTTAATCGAACGTTTAAAGAACTGACACTTTTCTGAATTTGGCACAAGTTTAGCTTGGTATAGTTTCGTCAGAACGGTTTTCAGATTTTCTTTGTGCTCTTCCCAGGTTCTCCCTAATACAATAATGTCGTCCAAATAAGCGAACGCTTTATCATCCATTTCCGGTCCTAGAACGGTGTCCAACAGTTTTTGAAACGTGGCACACGCCGAATGCAATCCGAAAGGCATGACTGTAAATTGGAATAATCCGCGATTCGGAACCGTGAATGCTGTTACCGGCTTGCTTTGTTCTGCAAGAGGAACTTGCCAGTATCCCTGCTTCAGATCAATGCTGGAAAAGTATGAAGCCCCACGCAACTTATCCAAAATTGCGTGAACAAACGGTAACGGATAAGCGTTCTTCTGTGACACGGCATTGATTTTCCGGAAGTCAATACAGAATCTGTGTTTGCCGTCTTTTTTTTTTTAATAAGGACGACGGGCGAGCTCCACGGGCTATCGGAAGGTTCGATGATGCCTTCCTGAAGCATCCGGTTTACCTCTTCGTCCATTATCTTCTGCATAGCCGGATTCTGCGGCCGGTATCTTTGCTTAATTGGAGTTGGATCGTTTAGTCGAATTTCACGTACAGCTCTATCGGTCAATCCTCGTATGTCCTCAAATTTGGCCATTTCTTCGAGAATAAACCTTTCTTCCGGGTTTTGAGATGTGACGGATGAAACTGGTAGCTTGAATGACGATATCGTTTGTCCGTTCTGAGTTACTTGACCATTGCTGAAGTCCAGCACAAGTCCTTCTTTTGCAATAAAGTCGAGACCTAACAACACCTGGCTGGTTAGTTCCGGAAATCCGAGAAAACTGCAGATAAAGTCCTTTTTATCTACCAGAAATTGCAATGGGTACTCCTCGGTGATATCCACGGTGGCACCATTTGCCAACTCGGCTTGAACGTACGTCGTTAATGGAATCGGAGTAGTGACGTACTTGGCACAGTAACGAGCTGTCTCTCTACTGATGTAAGATCGAACGGACCCGGGATCAAGTAAGGCAGAAAATGTTCTGTTCCCTATGGTAATGGTCCACAAAATTCGATTCGCGTTTGTTACGGCGGACACAATTCCTGTTAAAATGTATCGCTGTTCGTTGGTAGTTTTACAGGCTCCTTTTTCCGGAGACTGGGCGGAGCTACGGATCTCGCAGTCCCCTAGGAGTTTGTCGAACGTTGTCGGCACTTGCAGTCTGAAGATTTCACACCTTCTCTTCGGCATCGGGAGCAGAAAAGTTTCGGTGGCTGTTTGCAATCAAAACGCAAGTGACCAGTTTGCCCACATCGCCAGCATAACGGGCTGCTGGAAGTCGGTTTCTGGGCGGTACTTCGTCCAGTCGAAATCCAATTCTCACGTGGTTTCGGACTGTCTCTCGGCGCTGGTGTCGGTTTAACGGGTTTCGTCTCGCTTACGGGTCGCGAACATGTCGTATTTACGGCTGTTGAAGGTTGATTCCAAAGTACATAGTTTCCTCTAGGTCTTACTTGAGCGGATGTTTTCATTTCGTGTGAGAGTGCCTCGAACTCCATGACTTGCTGAAGCAAATCTGCCACGGTCTTCACATCCGTCCGGCGGATGTATTGGCGGTATTCCGGTAGCAGGTGTTTGTATATACATCCTAATTCACGTGCGGTACTCCAACCTCCACATCTTCGA
Organism: Diaperis boleti; assembly: GCA_963583935.1. NCBI lineage: Eukaryota > Metazoa > Arthropoda > Insecta > Coleoptera > Tenebrionidae > Diaperis > Diaperis boleti. Next base: position 17,131,864 of record OY757242.1, read on the forward strand.
ATGAGAGTCTGCATGTGAATGACAAACTCTCGGCCACTCTCTTGAGGCCTTTGCATCCTACGACTGATTTCATCTTCCAGGCTGTCTTGGTAATCTAACGGATAAAAGTATAGCTTGAACTCAGAAACAAAGCTACACCACGAGTAAAACAACTGCTTGTTATTCCGGTACCAAAGAATGGCTTGACTCCTCAGTAACTCTGGTAGTGCATTCACTAGCTGATCCCGGTGGATGCGATATTCCTCAGCCAGCTCTTCGACACGCTCTAAGAGCGCGACGCCATCGGTCTTACCGTCGAACGTGACATTCCATTTTCGAACCTGGTTCATCAGTTCTAAATGGCTCGTCGAAGTAGACGGACTATGCGGTGCAACCGTTGGGGTCGGTCTCGGACCATACAACGTCGGAGTCGTTTTTGTTCTTGGGATTTGCATTTGGTTAATGTTTTCCTCCTGCTGAGATACAGTAGGCCACGAGGGCTTCGTCTCTGCCATCGAGGCTACGGGTGGTGGTCCAGAAGGTGAGGAAGCTGCTACAGCGGCTGGTCCTTCTTTCATAAACAAGCGCATTCTGCGTCTCAGCTCATCTAATGTCCCCTCGGAGGATAGACCGAACCTCTGCATGTCAGCGATCAGGTCTTTTTTCTTCATCTTGTAGATCCATCCTACACGTTGGTCTGCTATTTCCAGTCCTACGGCACCGGTGTCAACTTCGTCATCTTCGTCAGACATCTTCTACCCCTAACCTTGTGACAGTTATTCGTAAATCGTTTCAATCAGGTCCCTGCTCGGGCGCCAAAATTTTGTAACGGTCTTAGCCACGGAGAGCTCGGTGGAGACGGTCGGATCCGGGGAACAAGAAAGAAACAATTTACATAACAAATTATATTAATATTATTACACTTCACAACATATATCGTATATACAATGTAACGAGCGGTGGCGGAGAGAGGTTCCGGGGTGGTCGTTAGCGGCGTCGAACAAGAGGGAAAACGTCCGGAAACCCGGTTGATGCCGACGGTTTCCGGGGATTACGTGTCTACGGAAATCCTCCGGTTAATGCCTGGAGGCGGAGGAAGTGAAACCCGGTTAATGCCGAGGGTTTCGGGGCTTGTCGGTGCGGAAAATCCTCCGGTTAATGCCTGGAGGCGGAGGAAATGAAACCCGGTTAATGCCGAGGGTTTCGGGGCTTGGGCGGATAGGAAGGCTAGGGAAGAGAGAGAGTTGAAGCGGTTAATGCCGAGCCACAGCTCTCTCTGCTAATTCGGAGTACTGTTGCTCCTTTTATAGACCGCCTTATCGGAACACGTCACGGCTGAGCGCTGGCAGGGATGAATGCGCGCGACAATTTTGGCGTCGCTTCGAGGCTCACTGCATCTGCCATCGCTGCATCGAACGCTTCGTTACAGTCTTCCTTTTCTTTAGTTTTTTTTGTCAGCCCTCTGTTTTCTGAAGCAGTGTTTTGTGCAGAGCAATTCTGTCATTTGTAGCACTTTTATTCTCCAGTGCGACTATTTCTGGAACTACAGGAACAGACGAATCGAAAATTGGAGTTTCCACTTCCATTTTCATTCAGTAATCGGCAGCATTGCCTCATCAATTGTTTAATTTTCTAGCAATAACTCCGGATTCATATTTTTCTTCTTCTCGAATATGGCTTCCGTTTCCTCGGAAAATTCAAAAATTGTCAACCTGCAACCCGTTCCTTGCATATAATTTTCGAGAACTTCAGATGATGTTCCTAGATCTCGCTTCTTTCTTTTGCATAACTACGGCCATCACGTTTCTTGGTGCAGCACGCCCTCTGTCTGCTTCAGGAATCTTCAGCAACACTGTTTCTCCTGTATTTGCAGGTGGATATTTTTTGTTTGACCGCTTCAGCCTTTTTATGGGCGTACTCTATTCGGGTGCAAATTGACATGGGACCATAACAGGCGAAGTGGAAGCTTCTTCAATGCCGCTAACTCTTCTTCTTCGTCGACGTTTTAAAGATCCGAATCCATAAGACCCTTACGCACAGGTACCCCAAACATATGGGCTTCGATTTATACCTCTGTGAAAAGATCTGTTCTTAACCGTATTCCGTTTGCCCAAGCAGTGGTATTGTTGTCAGCCATCCAAGAAACCAAAATATCACGGACTTCTTGATTTGCCCGTTCCACGCTTTGAGAATGCCTCGGTTTTCCGTGAACAATTTTACCGTTAAACATTTCAGCCAGTGATGTTATCGCAGACCTTGTAAATTCCCTACCATCATCGCTTTGAAGGATATAAGGAGAACCTATAAGCTATAAGATTACAAGCTACGTCCCCAGCTCTTTTAGTTTTCAGGATTTAAAAAAATTCGAACTATATAAATGCATTCAATTCTTCTCCTAGTGGAATAAAATTTGGGTTATTTTTTTCCTTTTTTTTTTTACTACAGTGGCATACCTAAGGGTCTCTTCTGTTATGTGTTGAAGAATATCGTCACTAAATAACATTTAGAATATTTCTACAGGAGTTTCGCCTTCCATGTTTACTTTGAACTGATGCAGTTTTACATTAGCCTAATCTAAGGGTTGAGCTACCTACCAGGTGGCATCAGTGTCTGGCACTATAAAAACCTCGCCAATCTAAAGGTAATGATGCATGGCCGGGGGGCAGCTCCGCCGCTAGCGGCAAACCTCAGTGTACCAGATTGTAAAAAGTTGCAATATTATTAGCGATTTCAAACCATATTGATTTTTCTGGTGTGTGTGGATTACAAAATGTCTCAAAAATAGGAAGTGACCACTCGAAAAATGTGATTTAAACAAATACACAGTTTAGATATTACCACTAGTAGCCGTTTTTGTAGTATTATTGCCCCTTTCATCAGAGAAGAAACATAAACAACAGAAATGGATTTTATATCAGAACCTCGAGGAATTTTTTTTGCAAATTTGTGTCCGTATTTTTGGCAATTTCACTTATTGCAAGATAAAGACATGCAAGATTATCTTGATTATTATCTTCTATATTCGTTTTTTTGTGATACAATTTGTATAAAACAAAAGACGACTCGATCAAATTTTCATTTTAAAATTAAGACATTAACTTTATTTATTTAGTCATGAAAATAGAATTTGTGATAGAAAACAAAATCATTTGAACTCCTTAACTTAATACAAAATAACTTTGATGTAAATATTTGCTATAATAATTAATTCAATTTATAGATAAATATTTATAAAAGTATAAAATAAAGGTTACAATTCTCAGTCTAATGGTAAGTAGGATTTCATTAAGTATTCATTATCACATTACTTACAACAAAGATATCATGACCAACGTACATAGTTATGATTTATTTAATGAATATTTCAACTTTGGTGTGGTGAAATATTTTCTTTGTCAGTATTGTTATCAACATATTTTTCCTTATGAACTGACACTAAGAGGGCTTCTTACAGGAGATAATAGAGATAACAGAGATATAAATCACAATTGTTTAATCCGCATACATACATTTGTACTTGACACTGGGTGTAATATTGATGACTAGGTTTGAGAAATATTATCATTGTCATTTGTCAAATATAAGCACTTTTCCACATGTTTTATGACACTTCACTTTCACTAATCTTCCACTAATTCTTTGACTGCCTTAGCCTCATTTTTATTTCCATATGATAATGATTCAGATTTAATTGGCTTTGTACTCAAAATTTTTGAGCAGCCTAGACATATCAGTCTTTTTCCTCGTTTTGATGCTTGTAAACCTTGCATCGAACCAGTCATTAGATTTACTTTGGTGTAGGGTACGTAAGCACAATTCAGTTCCATTCAGTTGACACTTATTCAGTCATTTGTATCGCGCGTTCAACAAAAAACCTGGTTATAGCAAGCTTTGAAATTGCGTTTTTATTTTTTACAGAGCTTGACTGATTAACCTCTCACTTCCCTTTGGTCTTTTACACTCACGGCTTCATCCATCGGGAGGACAGCGAGTTTTCTAAGGAGTGAGATCGGGAGATCTAGCCTGTCATTCAATAAATCTCCTGCGGCCTATCCACTGGTTATGAAATACTTCGTTTAAATAATTTCTAAATATAACTGCATAATGTGCTGGCGAATCATTTGGTAGATTTGGATATAAGACCGCCAGTGCGGGAATAAGTTTTTTTTTAGTTGAAAGACGAGATCCAGCGGTGAGGCTTTATCGGATTTCTGTTGAAAAGCGAAAGCCAGTGGCTTGTGGTCCGTACGGATTGTAAAGTGTCTGCCTTCTACCATGTACCTAAAGAATTTAACAGCTTCATATATGCTGCTTACAGTTCTCTATCGTAGGTACTGTATTTCTGCTGCGTTGGATTAAGTTTGGATTAGGTTGGATTAACGACGTCATCACCCTTGGTTTTGTAAATCTCTGGATGGCCTCAACTCTTGTAGGAAGTGGCCGTATCCCTTCAGGAGTAATTTGGTACCCTAAATATTCAATCTCTTGTACGCCAAAAACGCATTTAGCCGGGTTTACTGCGAGCCCATACTCCTTTAGCCTTTCGAAGACTTCTTTCAGATATTTTGCGTGGGTATCTTCGTCTGCGGACGCAATGAGAATATCGTCGAGGTACGCAAAACAGTAGTCCAGTCCCTGTAACACGATATTAACAAGTCGCTGAAAAGACTGGGCAGCATTGCATAAGCCAAAAGTCATTCGTGGTGACTGCAGTCTTCGGTATGTCCTCTTCGACTATGGGGATCTGGTGGTATGCTCGAACTAGGTCCAACTTGGAATAAATGCTGGTGCCATGAAGTTCGTGCGCAAAGTCCGATTGCCTGCATCGTATCCCAAACGCGGTCGACATACTCGGGGAGCTTGTCGAATACGACTGGAACGGTGACGGGGTGCACTTCACGCGATATTGGTATAGAAGAGACAGATGTCGGATCTTGTATCTTTAACCTAGCAAATATCCCAGACAAAGAGGCCTTTTTGTGAAGATTTCGCCGAAGACGCATCGCACAACGGTGGTACTCCTAGTTTCCCTGCTCATAGGCACATGGTTTGGAGCGTTTTCGGGTTTCTCTTCCAAATCTTGCGTGATAAAAACAAAATCCGCCATTTTGTGCACGCTGTCTGGACACCGATCGCCCTCTGTTGCTGGAACGGTGAAAACGCGTGCGCGATCGGTCACGACAGTCGCTTCGGTCGGCTTTTAATTTCTGCACTCCGTCAGCTGCATAAACTACCACTTCGCACGATACAAATAACTAGAGATAGAATGCTGCGCCGAAGGGGCGGTCCTTAATTTTGGCGCGTGAAACGTCACACTCAGACCGATTTTACAAAAGTTGCAGTGCTGCTATATGGTGCTTCGCAAGTTATAGTGTGTTTTTGTGTGTTATTTGAGTAATATCAATCAAAATAGTCTCAAAATGCGTTTTGCCGTATTCGGATGTAATTCGAATAACAAGTCTAAAAAAATCCCACTGATAAATCAGTGAAATACCATTCATTCCCAAAAAATTCTGACTTGTGCAAACAATGGATCCTCTCCACCAAGAGAAGTGACAAATTTAATGAGAAAACCGCTGTTATTTGTTCAAAACATTTTCGAGGGAGTGATTATATCGTAAATTTAAAGCATGTACTTCTAAATTACACGCCTAAAAATTATCGTGGCTTGAAAAAAGATGCAGTTCCTACACAAAATCTGCCCCAACGTCAACAAGTGTCATTATCTTCTAAATCTGTTCAAAACCGAAAGCTTCTTGCTGATAAAAAGCAAAGAAGGCAACTGATTAATAAGATAGTTATTACGCCCACAACTGCTAAAAATAAAAGGTAAGTGTCTTGTTATGTAAGGCATGTTTCAAAATAAACTGTGGTTTTGCATGAGGATTTCAATATTTCTTTCTAACACAAACAATTTCTGAGATTTTATAGCTACCTCCCTTTTCTTTTAACATAAATGCTTTTTTAGTCGTTTTAAGTTAATAGGTACGTTTTTCATGAATAGGAATGAAGAAATGCATGGTGATGGTAGTGGGAATCATTGTCAGGAGAATGGTAATGCCAATAAGAATGGCATTTTTAGTGAAGTAATGATGGAGGGTAGTTCTGATATAGTTGCTGGATGTAGTTATTCTGATAAAAGGTGCTGGTTATTAATTTTCATTATAACTTCCCTCATTAATTTTAGATTCCTCTTGCTTATTATGTTTTTTGATTTAGAGTTCAAACTGATGATGATTCACATGAAAGAGGCCTGCTGGATGCCAGTACAAAGAAATTAGCTTCTGCCAATGCAGAAATTCAAGAATTAAAAAGTCAGTTAATTGGAGTCAAAAAGGTATTCAGCACAAATCAGATAAAAAAACTTGCCAGACAAAGGAGAATAAAGTGGTCCATTGATGAAATTTCCAATGCCATAGTCATATATGCTGCTGGTCCCAGAGCATACAGACTATCTTTAAAAAGAGACCTTCCATACCCAGCAGTCTCAACATTGAGGGAGTGGTTACGAAAAATACAGTTAAACTATGGTATTTTAAGAAATGTTTTGAAGATTGCTGAGTATGCCGACATGTCTGAAAAAGAAAAGGTCTGTACCATTGTATTTGACGAAATGAAGATTAGTCGTGACCAATCAAATGACCATCTAGTGCAGCCTTATAATTATGTGCAAGTAGTTATGATATCGGGAGTGTATAAAGCTTGGAAGCAACCGATTTTTTATGACTTTGATTGTAAAATGACTACTAAAATCTTAGAGGACATTATTACATTTGTAGAGAATTCGGGTCAGTATTAATGCTTTTAAATTGAATTAGAACTCGAGGTAATTTTTTACAGGTTTTCATGTAGTCGCAATCGTGTCTGATTTAGGTGGTGCTAATCGAGGGCTTCACACTGACTTGAAAATATCTGAAAATAAACCATATTTTACAAATCCTGTCACCCGAGAAAAAATTTTCGTCCTGGCTGATGTCCCACATCTCCTAAAACTAATTAGGAATAATTTTGTGGACCATGGTTTTTTAATAGGCGGCAAAATAATAAAGAAGGAGATCGTTGAAGAGGTACTTACGGCTTGTGGTAATTCTGACTTGAAGATTACCCATAAAATGACCAAAGAAAAACTTAATGTAACTCGAGCACAACGACAGAGAGTAAAGTTTGCTGCCAAACTATTTTCTCACACGATGTCCCAGGCTATATACAGATGTGGTAGTCTGGGTTTTTTACCACCTGACATGAATTGGATTTAATGTTAAGATTTTTTTAAACTGGTAGTGTTATAAAACATGTGCATTTATTAAAATTCCTTCGAATTACAGGTTAATGATTGGTTCAACGTAAGCACTCCTATCAGTGACACGAGGACTAGAAATCGGGCCAATGGCTTAGCTCTGGATGAGCAGAACTCCATATTAGATCAAATGAGTACTACCATTGCTGGTATCAAGGTAATAGGAAGCCGCTGCAAATTACCATTTCAAACGGGTAATATATCACAACATACACTAGTTTGTTTAAATCTTAACAATATCCATTGTTTTAGGAATTCTTATTAGCAACTCTGCATTAAAAATGCTTCTACCTGATTTGAATCGTCGTTTTCAACAAGATTACTTGTTGACGCGACGTTTAAATCAAGATATTATTGAAAACTTTTTCGGGGTAATAAGGGCTAAGGGTGGTCTCGACGATCATCCTACTTGTTTGGAATTTAAGTATCGATTACGGTCCTATATTTTGGGTAAAAATGAGGGGGCATATTCTGATTATTCCAACGTTGAATCAGATGATACTCCCGATATTCCCTTAAGTGGGACCTTCATACAAAAATTAAATCCGCCTTTAGGTATTCCAACGCCATCAGGTACTGACTGCACTGAGTATGATGGGTTGGAGAACCTAGCAGGCTTTAGTTGCCACAAAGTAAAGGATCCTACCTTGTTAAGTTCTTCAATGAGTTCAGATTTTTCGTGGATAGATCACCTCAACGAGGATGGATTGTCAAAACCATCTCCCGCGTTCATGGGCAACATTGAGGAACTTAACAAAGTCTTTCTTGAACCCAGTACCCAGCAGAAATTTTATACAAAACCTCTTAGAAAAAAGCTCTACCATAGACTGCCCTGAAAAGGCAAAACGTTTATTTTTTCGCTCCCGTATGTTTTTCAGAATGAGAAAGCTAAATTCGGCACTTAAAAATCCTTTCACAGGTAAAAAAAAATGAAGAAAACGATAAATTAAATTAGTTGCTTTTATGAGGCTATCCTGTAGAGGCCGTTTTAGACGGTTACAAATTTGATAAAAATCGTATTTCATCCATCTATGCGGAGATTTTTTATTATTTTTTTAAATTGTGTCAAGCTTTATTAATGTTTGTTTATAAATAAATATAATCGATGACATACTAAAATTATTTTTTATATAATATCTCAATAAATTTAAAACGAATTATAAGACAAGTTTCGAATATTGTGTCGAATTTCTTAATTTACCTCTATTCGCTCATTATACAACAACGGCTACGGGGTCTTAGTGTGACGTCATGCGCGCGGCTGGCGCAAACGTGTTCGCTGGAACATACGGGCCTGACCACTTCGTACGCCAAAGTAGGCGTCGCTAAACACTGGTAAATCTGAAAAACTGCTCGTGTCTGGTATTAATTTGCTCGAGATTCGTAAACGGTTTATATATTGTAACTCAATTAAATATTTTTTTTTGTACACGCTCCCCAAAATTACAATTTTAGGGATTTATTATTTGAGTCCGTAAAAAGGTACAGTTACGGCCTAGTCCCTAAAGGTTATCACAGCAACCTTTTGCGGATTGTTTTTGATTAGATTAAATAGCTATTTACCGATCAATTTGAGCGAAAACAATTTTCCTAGAACTAGGACCGTTTTCTCAGGATGCCAGAGATTTTTGACATTTGACATGTCTGATTACTAGATTGGGGAGGTTTTTGTGGTGGTGCCTCATCCACGTGGCCTGACACTGAAGCCAAGCTCCATTGCCCCCACTAGCCAGAGCTTGTGAAGGCTCCTGCCGTTCTTCTATCCAAATTTAATAATGTCACTGTTTACCCGTAATAATCATCGCCTGCGTGTGATCTCAATGCAGACATGACTTGAAGATTCCAAGACTTACTTCGTCCTCGATTTTTGTTGAACGCACGTTAGATTGAAACAGATTTGTCACCCTATTTTAGGTTAATGCATGCTGCTGTCCATATCGTTAAATTCAATTAAATTTACATCTTTAAGCTACATTTACAACCACTTCGATTCCGGCACAATTCGAAATCCGATTGCGAAGTAGATATGTATTTGGCTTACCATATCGTGTGCTTGCATTTACAACGGCACTTCGAATTCGGCACAATCGTGCTGCAATTCGAATTCCGATTGTGTGTTTGCAGATCTCAAATCTCCAATTCGAAGTGCACAAGAAATTTTGAATTGCACATGCGCAGTGTGTTTTGAGCTGTCAATTTACTGTCGATTGAGTGAAGTGACAAAGGTGTTAGGTTATATTATTGTTTATTTTCAATAATTTACCACCACAGTTGACAATTGTACTCAACTAGTTCTGTGTTTTACTCCTACTTACCAATACTCTGCCAATACACAACGCGCTAGAAAAAAAGGTAATATTTTTTTAATATGTACGATCGTATCTTTAACTTTCGGTTTTATAGCAATGGGAAAAATTAATAAGGACGCTAGAGCCAAAACCGTTTTGTTGGCCGGTATGGCTTATCTCAGTACACTTGCGGTTTTGAAAACTAAAAACCCTGTCGAAAAGGTAAAGAAAACTCGAAGGAAACGAAGATTTTGGGTGCACCCCCTTTTACAGAACCGACAAACACAAGGACAGTATGATAACTTGATCCAGGAAATGCGTCTGTGTGATGAAGCTATGTTGTTCAACTACACTAGAATGTCAATAACGTCGTTCGACAAATTGTTAAATTTAGTTGGTCCCTCGCTTCAAAAAAATTCGCGTCGTGAATGTACTTCCCCCGGATGTCGGTTAGCTGTGACTTTACGATTCCTGGCTACTGGAGACTCCTACCCTAGTTTAGGATATGCTTTTAGATTTGGTGTACCTACAGTGTGTGTAATTGTTAGGGAAACATGTCACATATTATGGGAAATACTGTGTCCAATTTATTTATAATGCCCAAATTTGGAGCAATTTAAAAAAAATTGTACAGAATTTTACCATCAATGGCAACTTCCAAACTGCATTGGAGTCCTAGACGGCAAACATGTAACGATTCAAGCTCCATCAAATAGTGGTTCAATGTTTTACAATTACAAAAAGTCATTTAGCATTGTATTAATGGCCGCATGTGACGCTAATTACAATTTCACAATTGTTGACATTGGGGCCTATGGTAGTCAATCAGACGGAGGCATTTTAAATCAGTCGCAGTTTGGACAAAAGTTGTTAAATAATGACTTATGTATTCCTGAAAACCAACCATTTCCTGGCGATGACGCACCTATGATGAAGCTTTCCCCCTTCGGAGGAATTTAATGAGACCTTTCAGTAAAGCTCGCAGTGGTCCAATGGCAGTGGCTGAGCGCATTTACAATTATCGTTTAAGTAGAGCTCGACGTGTCATCTAAAATACTTTTGGCATTTTAGTTGCGCGTTTCAGAATTTTTCATAGAACGATTAATGCTAAGCCAGAAACTGTCGATAGTATCATTAAGGCTGCCGTTTGCCTCCATAATTTTATAAAAGCCGAAAAGACTGCATTGTATTGTAATTCGAGTTACATAGATAGGGAGGTAAACGGTGAAATATTGCCTGGTGGCTGGCGAAATGACGTGCCATAGCATAGTGCTCTGCGAGATCTGTGTTCTTTGCAAAGTAGACTTGGCAGCAGAAATCAATCAACGTTGGCAACAGATTTCAGAGAGTACCTCAAAAATTATTTGAACGGGATAGGAGCTGATGTTGCCCCCTGGCAGTGGGACTCTATTAACGTTCGTCATGGATAATGTGTATCTATTTCAATAAGTTATTATTGAGAATAAAAAATGCAACAACTAATAATAACTGTGTATTAAATATATTCACATTATAAAAATAAAACTAATCTAGTGGATCGTAAATCTGCCTTCTTTTTTCCCTTAATTCTGCTTTCTTCTTTAACAGATTTGCCATCACTTTATCGATGAAAATGTCCGACTCTTGTGTTGGCATACTCTCCAACTCAGAGGTTAAATATGCACAGAAAGTTGCAATTTTTCCCTCTTTGGCCGCATTTTGTGTCAGCTCTGTTATGGTTGTTGATACAGAAGACAGCACAGTTGCAAGATCAGTACCTTCTTCTGAACGTTTACGTTTTCTTTTCTGTGTAGAACATGATGTGGAAGGCGCTGGATACTGGCTCGTTGAGGGTGTTTGTCCTATTGGAATTTGCCTTGTCTCTTCCTCGTCCTCGCTGAGTGTATAGCTACTGCCATTATGGAAAATGTTAGACTGTTCAGCCTCTGGTTCAGCTTCAACAGTGACATTTTTAAGGGCAGGTAGGTTTGTGTTAGTTCTGTAAAAAATCAGCAATGAGTATATTATCACAGAATTATATAATTATTACACTCTGGGTTCTGATGAGCCATCCATCATGTATTTAAAATAGCTCAGAAGAGGCCATTCCTTTATACTGCTGGACCCTGCACCGCTTCGAGTCAATCGATTTTCCAGGTCGATCTCCCGTCTATACTTCTCCCTCAGAGATTTAAATCTTGCTTTGACCTTTGGTACTACAATGATACAGTCGAATCATTATTTAAACTTTTTTTTTTCTACTTACCAGGCAGTTTCATTGATGCCGCGCCTTCCTGCCAGCAACTTTCTTTTTTTGTGTGCGACTTGTAATCACAATGCCTCTTATCAAACAACGGATTATAATTACTGATCCGTTGCAGTAATTCTTCATCATTTATTTGCGAGCACGTTGCCATGTCGCTAGCAAGAAAAGAAAGTAAGCGCGAAGTCCCACAATCAAATTTAGGTTAAAATTACAAAAACTTTAAAATAACTACTAGAACTAGAAAGAACTATAATATAAATAACTATAAAACTACTTCTACACTACCTATACTAGATATAAAAAACAACTAAAAAGACTAATTCTACACTAGGTTCAACCACCACCAAAAAAAAATAAAAAATAAAAAATAATAACAACTACTTCTAACTCAAACTAAAAAGAAATATAAAGTTAATAACTATAAAACTACTTCTAAAAAAAAAAAAAAACTACCAAAGAAGAATATAATAAAAACACTGTGAACAGACTACGGAAAACGTGCGACAACGAAGTGAGGCGACGATAAAGTGAACGTTTACAAGAGGTTCATTCATTAAACAATACATACCTGGAACAACAGAGGGTGTAACATCACCCCTTCGGAAGGGTTTTTCCACATTCCTCAATGAAATCAGATGGCTCGGTAGCGAAATTACAATTCAAATTCATGTTGTAAATGCTACTAAACTTCACTTCAAAAGTTTCGGCACACTTCGCAATCGGATTTCGAATTGTGCCGGAATCGAAGTGGTTGTAAATGTAACTTTACTGTCAACTGCAGCGTCTGCTTCGCAGCGTAACAAATTTCACAACAAGATGACTTAAGCTAGAAACACATTTCTCTGATGTGTTGTGTTGTGATGCAACGCAACGTTGCACGGATCAGACAGAAGTTTTAGCATGTAATCAAATGAGTCCCGTGCTTACTGTTCTGATGGCTTCTAACGCGATCCTATGTGTTGTGTCGTGACACTATGCAATCCCTCGATTCCGGATTTTCTTCAGATCGTTACATTGCAACACAAAGCGTCAGAACGCATCAGAAAAGTGTGCACGGGGCAGAACGTCATAACACTGCATGAGATCGCGCCAGTTACCACCGAAACAGTGCCATTGCAGGTTGCGACACATTTACAATGGATGAAGCTACTACTAATGAATGTCTATTTAATATCAAATTCGAATATTATCGAAACCAGATTATGCATTCTGAATACACAACACAACACAACGCGTCAGACAAATGTGTTCATGGCGTTCTGACGACACATCACAACAAACAACGACACAACACAACACATCAGAGTAATGTGTTCCCCGCATTAAGCTTCAACAAGTTAAGTAATTTAGATCTTCCTTCAGATTCTCATACTTACTGTACATGGTACTTGGTACATGCTGCATATGGTAATTTCCCCTAGACATTCCACGGTATTGCCCAAACCTATATAGCTTCAAGGTCATCGCTCTGAAATTTGGCCAGAAGGACGTACTTAAATTTTAACTTACTAAATGTTCGCATAAGTCAGTTATTGTTTCAACGCAAAGTGGGTTTCATTAGTTAATTTTTCATGACGTTTGAGACCAATTTTCTATTCGTGATTTGCAATAAAAATATTCCAGAAATCCAAATTTCAAAAATAAAAAATGCTGTGCCTTCTGTCGTATCTGCAAAAGCTGTTTTTTTCGTCAAAAAGTTTAAGACACAGATTTTGTCGTTCTATTGAGGAAGAGAATAAAGCCTTTAAGGATAAACTATAGGCGCTTTCTTGACAATATCTTCTTCTTCCAAATAATACATATAGTCGTTTAAGTCACTTACACATGCACTATACTGTTTATTATCTAATTCCGCTTCTATTTTTTCCTATTTTCTTTTGGTTTTCATCTGATTCTGGAGAAGGTGGTACATTGAAGGTTTGTTTTGCGTTATTTTGGTTTAGCCAATTATTGCGTATGCATTTTATTATATGAACAGCATCAAAAAGTTAAAGTATTCGTAGTTTCTTGTCTTTATCATACGGATTTAGTTTTCAAACTTCCATTACATGAGTTTTCGAAACATGTGCGGTTTACTTTATTATTATTACAACAATGTAACCTATTTCCGTTAAAATTTGTAGGACCACATTTAAATATTGGGAAAGACATTCTCTGTAATTTTTTTGAGAGAATAAGAGCCACCACATCTTTATTATCTGATAGCATAGACGATATCATAAAAGCCTCAATCGTAGTTGCTAGTTCCGAACTATTATTAGAGCAAACCTCTTGTATTTTTCCTCCTTTAAAGCTTGAATTAGAAGTCTACGAATTTTTCTTTATCGTCTAAAGTTTTTAAGTTTTCTTTTAGGCACGTCACATGAGAGTTTGTTATGTCAGGATTTTCAGTACCTATCTTTAAAGGCAATTTTTGCAGATATTTTGGATGCGGCATTATAATATTATTACTTTTTAGGATCATGTTGCAGATATATAATATTTTTAAAAGTTCTTGAAAAGGATACACAGAATTAATAAAAATGGTCAAACAACCAGTCATAGTCTGCACACGCATATACGCTCGCATGCAGACCGACTGTGTGTATGACATCATCCTGTGTTTTACCCGACGCAACTCGTCGGTTATATTCGTTATTCTTCGGTTATCAGGCGGTGAATTCAAATAAAATCAATTAGATCTAACACGGCCAAACTGACGTCATTCCGCTCTCGGAATGCTTTTTAGTTTGTTAAATGTAATTAAATGTAAAATGTTATTCAAAACAAATAATGTAAACATCTATTAAATATAAGTTTAGTATTTAAGACATTCAGAGGATTGAGAAAATCCTTGAATCGAAATAATTTGTTCCCTTCGGCTTGGATGCCGACATCTGAATCGGTGAAGGTAATTTATTGAAACAAAGGGGAACATTACTCAAATGTTTCACTCAAAGCGCTCAATTTAAGTTGGAAAAAATAAACCAATCAGTGACTGAATGGCAGGATGGAAGTACATACTGTACTTACGATGGGTCATTTTCAATAAGAAATACGTCTAGAGGAACCCGATGGAAACACTGCATCAGCGCATGTATTTACGATGGGCTATATTCATGATTACTCTTTTTTTATGACTCGATGGAAATACTGCCAAATGCACGTATTTGCGATGGGTCATAATTATTAATGCATAAAGATTTATGACTCGATGGAAATACTGCCAAATGCACGTATTTGCGATGGGTCATATTAATGTACAAAGATTTTTTATGACTCGATGGAAATACTGCCAACTGCACGTATTTGCGATGGGTCATATTAATGGATAAAGATTTAACAAATCTAACACGGCAACAACCAACATTGGGAGTTACCAGGACCAAAACAAACAGAACAAAAAAAATACTCAGTACTTTCAGAGCAAAATAGCTTTTGGAAATCGTCACGTCAGGTCAGGTTAGGTCAGGTCAAGTCAGTAATTATTGGTCTTTGGAACACTTAAGTGTTTGCTGAGCGCCAACTTTGCGAATGGAATAACGATCATTTGCCAATAAGGCTTTGATGAGATATGGTCCAACAAATTCACAATTAAATTTCTCAGCGCGCTGTCCTTTGCTTAGCAGGACCGCGTCACCAACTTTGAAGACTTGATTATTTTGTCTTTTCTTGTTTAACGTACTGATTTGTTTTTCGACGTTTGCTTTCAATCTAGTCGCAATTTTAGTGATATCTAGCGGGGACTTGATTGAATCGGACACAGGTAAATCGGACAAAATCGTACGGATTTGATGAGTTTGTCCCTCTAGAGTCTAGACCAAACACCAATTTAAAAGGAGAACACCCGGTGGTCTTCTGTTTTATTGGTTTGATGACTAATTGAATTTTCCATAAGTTAGTCGGCCAATCTGACGTTTTGTTGGATTCAATTCTCAACAGGTTGATGATTGTTCGCATAGAACGTTCGATTTGGCCCTTTGGAACGATGTAGGTACACGTTGTTACATATACCTCGATACCAAACTAGTCAACGAATGTCTCGGCGACTTTTGCTATAAAGTTGGTGCCGGCATAGTGAATCAATTTACATACTTGGTGTGCCAAAGAAACTTATGAAGTTTGAAAAACTTTGCTTTGTTTCTTCGCTAGTAACAGTCGATTGTGATAAATAAGGCAAAATTTCGAAAAAGTGTCAACGATGACGATTTGCTTTCATGTATAATAAGATCGGCAATAATTCCTCGAACAATTTGACGTTCAGACTCTGATATTCGATATGTTTGACAGTAGACAGTTTTGTTTTCGGTGAAGGTTATTGTTAATTCGCCGGTGTTAACGGCGTTAACATTATTACCTGCCGTAATCAATTCTTTAAAATTTGAAAATAACGTGAGCAACTGTTGACTATCCAAAGATTGCAAATCAGTTACACATTCCTCAAAATTAAACTAAATTGCACAATTTCGAATCATTTTTCTTTTTAATGTTTTTGTCTTTGATCAAAAGTCGTAAATATTTTCGTCGACAACATCGTCAAAACTCGAATGATTGGGTGGAGCGATAACAAAATGTTTAATGTTACATCAGGAAATTCCACTAGGGCTTTTGTGCAAAAATGTGAATTATGAGTTGTGCCATTAAACAATTGCGAAGAGGTAATACAAGGGAGTTTTTCAAGGTTTCATTTGGTCACTAATGTCTCTCTAATTAATGAGTAAGTCGAACCAGTGTCAATAAGACAATCAGTGCTATAGCCAGAGATTGAAACCTGCAATGTTTTCAAATTACGTTGTCAAGAGTTTGTCAGCGTGAAAGAGTTGAGTAATAAATACATTTTCTGTTTTGACTCTTTTATCGGCCTGCTGTAGCCCGGATTGGGTTTCATGGTCACGAGAATGTTTAGGTACTTTGCGGGCGAAAACACTGCTCGATGTTGGGACCCGGCTTTTTGCAATATCTGCAACTTAGCTGGATCCACACTTACGTTTTAAATTATCCATATTTCTAGGATTGCAATCACGT
The DNA here is from genome assembly GCA_963583935.1 of Diaperis boleti. Taxonomy (NCBI): domain Eukaryota; kingdom Metazoa; phylum Arthropoda; class Insecta; order Coleoptera; family Tenebrionidae; genus Diaperis; species Diaperis boleti. Next base: position 17,148,677 of record OY757242.1, read on the forward strand.
GAAATATGTCCAAACTTACCGCAAGAAAAACAATAATTAGTTTGCTTTGAAGTTGAGGGCAACTTGGTGTTCGTTGCACATTTAAATTCATTACTGATTTTTCGGAAGATTTCACATAATTTGCGAGAAATGCGATCAAATCGCTAACACATAGCACAACAATAATTAAAAGCTGTTCTGACCGCAACATCGTCTATTGAATGGGAAATATCTCGATCAAATCGATTTTTCAAGTTTGATTCGAGCATATTCAACATAACTTCGTACAATCGTGCTTAGATAGTTCGCGGCTTCAATAAAGTTTTCCCAAATTTCTGTTTAAAAAAAAAAAAAATGAAAAATCTTGCTTAAGATTATCCCAAGTTTCATCGGTGGGTTGCCATACCGAAACCACCTTTGAGCTGATTTTAGTAAAAAGGGACCAACTCTACTTACAGTTTCGCAGTCTGACCACCCAAACTCGTCTTTATAGCCCTCAATTTTTTATAACCAGATACTATTGCCAGTGCTGTCCGAATCAAAACTTGGCAGTGCCAAAGAAGCAGGAATTTTCACACAAAGTGCGGTGGGTTGGATTGGAGGTTCGCTTGTGTTCACACGTCGTTGAAGTTTTCGTAAGATCGACGCAATAGCTCCCAAAGACCCCATCGGATGTATCTTTTTGGTCGTTACAATTTCACTAAAATTTCACGGCACGTGTACCCCACACCTGATTTTAAAAGTTCTTGAAAAGGATACACAGAATTAATAAAAATGGTCAAACAACCAGTCATAGTCTGCACACGCATATACGCTCGCATGCAGACCGACTGTGTGTATGACATCATCCTGTGTTTTACACGACGCAACTCGTCGGTTATATTCGTTATTCTTCGGTTATCAGGCGGTGAATTCAAATAAAATCAATTAGATCTAACAATATAATCTATGTGTAGGTGTTAATTATATGTACCTATTCACCCTATCCGCCAATCTTTCGTGAGGCCGTTTAAAACATAACCAAACATTTGGCGATAGAATAGTTGTTCGAACAAAATCCGATCGGAGATATTGTTGATTGAATAAAACACCATTCTGTGTGTACTTTTTTCTCACAACAAGAACAACACAAACATCCGCCATTTCGAGATTTCAATGACACTTCGAGATAAGTCCGCTTCGCAGGTCGTTAGGCGACGCATAATACAATTGCGCCATAAATATTTAAAAAACAGCAACCATTCTTCTCTTTCTAAATATATTAAACTTCTAAACAACGGTATTTCCGAAACATTAATACTGTCAAAATTCGCTGCCGATTTGACAGACAAAATACTTTGTCAGCCTAGGCAGAAAAAATGGTCAATTGAGCGGCAGACAAAGTCATGGCAGAGAAAAGGGCCATTTGCCATTACATATTTTAATCGATGCCAATTTAGTTTTATATAGACTGCTAAAATGTTGAAAGTTAAGTATCCAGTCGCTTTAAGGCGAAACGCTCAGTCGCCTCAACTTTGGAACCAAATTACGGCCTTCATTGTTAGGATATCTTAAAGTATTGGGCATCAAAATTAGTAAAAAAAAAACCTTCATTACGGCAAAACGTTGTTTGTTCAGAAAAAAAATTTATTGCCAAAATGAGAAGCTAAAATTTTTTTTTTTTTTTTAACAAACGTGTTAGTGCTTCATTTTTACTGATGTCTGTATTCGGTAAATGCAAGGTGTTTATATAAATATTGAAAAATAAATTTGCAAATTGTCCCCAAAGTTCGCTAGTTTCAAGCAATGTTGGCGTGGCTCAATGTAACACAGGCCACGCCTCTAAGCGGCAGGCAAACGTGTCTACGGCGGACCGTATTATATTTCATGTGTGCCGCAGCTCGTTCTTAGAAAGATAACAAAAAAGTATAGTAAACAAAAACTACCAGCTTTACAAAAGCGTTTGCCGCTAAATGGATTCAATATAGAGTGGCATGATTTTATTTTCAACAATTAACAATTTTTATCACTCTAATGGTGTACACTAATTTCTGTACATCCTCTAATTTACTATGTGGTATTGCATATCTGTAATTTTAGGTTAATATTATTATTTAAATATAAAATTGTATACAGAGTGTCCCAACTAAAATTTATACCCCCCAACAATTCTAATTTCGGAAGACTCAGAAGAAAACACTCAATTTTGTTATCAAGAGGGACCCAACTTTAGATGTCACCCTTTTAGCGAGGGGAGCCACCCCCTTAAACAAAATTCAAATATTATGGGAGGTTATGTGATGTACATCATTTTAAAACTTATTTAATTTTCTATACAGGACATTCTAATATTATATGTATTTGTTTCTAAAAAAAAAAAAAAAAAAAAAAAATCTGGGATTTTCCTCTCACCAAATATGTACTTTGTCGCCATTGTAAAACGCTTCTTTTCATTCCCTTGAATCCTATTTGAAATAAAAAGTTGAAGATGTTTCAACTGAGAACCCAATGAATTCACACGATTAAATGAAATGAATGAAGGGGTTTACATATTCAATTCTCTGTCAAGTCACATGCATTCCTGTGACTTATCAACTTACTTGAATAGTATAAACGCGGTTACATGCCGGTGCCATCGATTAGACACAAATACTTTTTGCCATAAGTATTCTACATGATGGTTCGGTTTTCCCGAAAATGTTTCTGCAATAATTATTGTTTCGTCTTGTCAATTGTTTGTCTTTTTTTTTCTTGAATTGAAACAAAATTTTCGAAATATTTACTCCACAGTGTCTAAAATTGTTACTTAGGACAGTCTAAGAATGACTATTTGAATAAAATACAGAAAATTGATAATAAACTGCAGCGGCAGCGGCTCAACTGTTTCAGAAAGCGAAGCAGTTTCAGGTCGGCGTATAATAGATCTTAGCTTCGAAGTCTTTTCGTCTTCTGCGCAGAATGACTCATCACTCACGAGAAAATCCAACCACTCTATCTACAGCATCATTGGATAGTCTGTCTTTTTCGTAGATGGTTTTTTGTTGTGACTTTGCAAGTAGTGGTAATTAGTGCAGTGCAAACCTTTCGTTTCCCGTCGGACACAATTTGAATTACATACTTACTAGTAAGAATGAATGACCAACAAGGTGATAGAACAAGAAAACGTCCAAGACCAAAAAAAGGATCTCACCACAAGAACCTAAGCATGAAAATGAAGATGAAAAGGTAAGTAAATAGATCTACATCCAAGACAAACATGGAATATTCTAAAAATAAAACACTTGGTAACAATCAAAATGTATAGATTACGCAGTTACCGAAAAATTGCCCGAGCTGCAACGGAAAAAGTTGACGAAAACGGGGCCAAAGCTGAATCCTCTACATGTGCCAGGTATACCTAATAACTAAACAAAATAGGGATATGATAAAAATAACTGATCTTTTGGTTTTTGACATTCAACAGCGCTCACAAGCAATAATTTCCAAACAAGAACGGTAAGTGGATAGCCATTTTTCAATAACACGTAGCTAATCTCATCAACATCTTAGTCCTACCAGTGGGACACAAGTGCTCTGGTCTACTGAAAGAGAAGAAACAAGGTAAGCACGTTATAATGGGTAGGAAATAAGCTTACACAAAAATGATCTTTTTAGAGTTTATTCTGTGTATCTACATTACATGCAGTCTTTATCAACCTATATTATTTTTTCAGTTCTGACGAAGAGGTAATGGAAATATGTAGTGAGCCTTGCACAAGGGATGCCGTTACCCAGCAGATCGAAATTACTGGCAGAAGATTTATTAATGTCAAAGATTTTCTTCTTGCCATTCTTCAAGCTAATGATCACTCTCCATTTTCGTGTAATTTGAGCAATATGAAAATATTAGATGAAACTCGCAATATTAAATTTGTTTGCGATATGTGTGGATTGGTAAAATACGTGGGGACGGAAATTGAAGGCGAAACCTTGAACATAAATGCGTCATGGGTTCTCAGTACGCTGTCGTCTGGCTTAGGTTTCACCCAAACAGAGCAAATTTTAGGCTCCTTGAATATGCCACCACTCTCGAGGAGGCAGTACGAAACCCAATTTCAGCGGGTAGCTGAGTCAATTTACGTCAAGTTGACAGAGATGGTTACCCTGTTATTACAGTTATAGCGGATGGCGCCTGGTCAAAACGCTCATATAAAACCAAATATGATACAGCCTCAGGCGTGGCATGTATAGTTGGTGCGAGAACTGGCAAATTATTGTTTATAGCAATTCGAAATAAGTATTGTGCTATATGTGAACGAGCAAACTCTAGACATGCGCCATGTCCGGAGCACAAATGTTTTAAAAACTGGACCGGCACCTCTACGGCCATGGAATCTGATATTATTGTCGAGGGATTCACTAAAAGTGTGGAAATGTATGGCCTAAAATATACACGACTTGTAGGCGATGGTGATAGCAGTGTTTACAAGAAACTATGCATCCAGAAACCCTATGGCAATAACAATCTAGTGGAAAAAATAGAATGTAAAAATCATCTTTTACGTAATTTCTGTTCAAAATTGCGGGACCTGGTAAAAAAAAGTGTTAGTTCGAAGCTACATCGCGTACCAGGCGAACTAAGAAGTTCCCTCAGGGCTAACATTGAGAGGATGAGAAGAGATGTAAACACTGCAATAATTCACTGGCGCAAACAAAAAACGACGACTGCTGAACAAATCGCAGGTTTAAACAAGGACATTTTGAACTGTCCCAATCACATATTTGGCGAACACTCGAATTGCGGAGAGTACTTCTGCAAAGGCGCAAAAGTGAATGAAGTCAATATGGTGCCGCAAATGCGTGATTGTGGATTATTAGAAGATATCTTAGTTACGTGCAATCGTCTGGTTCAAAATGCAAACAGTTTACTTTTGAACATGAATAATAATGCCGCCGAGACCTATAATTCAGTAGTGGCTAAATTCGTGGGAGGAAAAAGAATAAATTTTTCGCTTAGGAACAGCTATGAAGTCCGATGCCATGCTGCTGGCATTTCTTACAATAAAGGTGAAGAATATTACCGGTCTATTCATAAAAAATTAACCACAAGCAGTCCGGGCAAGTACACCAAAGATTTTATTGCAAATTATCAAGAACATCAGAAGAGATCGAGCAATTGGCAAAAGACACAGTAGGCCAGAACACAAATCCCTTGTGGAGACAGCAACGAAGTTTGAGGCTAACAGCTTCAAATTTCGGTGTTGTATGTAAAAAGCGTAAAACAACGAATGCTAAAAAACTCGCCAGTCGCCTGATCAACTCCGGTTTTATGGGCAGTTTGGCAACTAAGTGGGGGAATGATCATGAGCCTTTAGCTAAAGAACAATTTCACAAGGAGTATGGTCTAACTGTGGTCGAGTGCGGGTTGTACATTGATTCAGAACTGCCGTACTTAGGAGCAAGTCCGGACGGATTAATATTAGAAGAAGATGCAATCATAGAAATCAAATGCCCCTACAAACTGGCCCAATTAAAAGTACCACCACAAGAAGCAGCAGCTACCAAATTACTACCATATCTAAAAAAAGAAGGGGACCAAGTAAAATTAAACAAAAAGCATAACTATTTTTACCAAATACAAGGCCAATTAGCCCTAACTGGTAGAAATGTATGCTATTTTGTAGTATGGACACCATTAGGAATGCTGTGTGAAAAGGTATTGTACTTTATAAGTAGTCAGGTATTTCATACATATATATGTATGTCCTTTTCAGGTGCACAGGGATAAAGAGTTTTGGAAACAGCAAAAAATAAAATTGAAAGAGTTTTACCTCACTGCCATGTTACCACTCTTGGCTCTAAAGGAGTGAAAAGCCACAACGAAATATAGAGGCTGATCAAGTCAATACTGCGAGGACGGAAGATAGTGGTTTACTAATGAGAATAAAAAAGAATGTTTATAGTTCGACACTGTCAGAATTTTCAAATTTTCGCTTGTGTAAACACTCTCTGTCATTCAATAATAAAATGTCAGATAAACGTCACACTATTTTTATGGATTTTAAGCAATTTAAAGACTTTCCGGGGTTATTTCGATCTATAAAACGTTGTATTACACTCGTTCCTTTGTAAATTTTGGTCATTTCGGGCACTCGGGGCTTAAAAGTGCCCGAAAGCACCCAATTTACACAGGAACTCGTATAATAAATAACTATTATTTTGATACCATATACATTATACATATTACCATCACAACTGCATCGAGTAAAATTATTTTCAGCTATATTTGGTGTTTACTCAAGTTTTTTTAAATAGAACCCTATATATTTTTATATGTATTCTGATTTGCTGTTTTAAATGCTATACCTACATATCTTTTTTCTAAATTTGGAATATAAGGTTGCCAAGTTATTATGTAATTTTTTTGTGTACATTTTCGAAAAGTCATGTGATCATTTAAAATTCTGTATCAGCATTAGTATTAAATAATGAAGAATGAAATTTGGCACGTCTATAAACAAAGCTTGGGTCTTTCGGATGCTGCTAATACAATTGGATGCTATTAAAATTTGGAATAGTGAATAGTGGGCCCTGGAATAGTGACCAAATGTTACTGAAAATAATCTAGTCGATGCAGCTTTGATGGTAATATACATATATGGTATCAAAACATTTTTTTTTTATTTTCTTTAGTAACTAAAGCCACTCTCCTCCGTCGTCGCACTATTATTGACTCAGCCTGTACATAATATTATCTAGTATTATATTAATTGAATAGAACTTTCAGAATGAACTTTCATATTTCCGATTTCCCAAAAAACTATCAAACTCAAATTTTTAATTCATGTTAAATCATCATTTTATTCTTTCCCCTGGGACACATGAATAAAAAAATTGAGTTAGATATTTATTACTAATCTTTATTTAATATAACGTGATCGTAGGAGCCTCTGAATCCAAAATTTTGAGTCGATTCTTGATCGATACGATTGTGTAAAAAGTCATCGAGTAATGTGAATTGTAAACAGTAAAGTAAAAGAACCGATATACGTTTAGCCAACTGCGATCACAAATTTTGTTGCTCACTCGTTATATATCTTAGTACGGCGGCGAAGCGAGCTAAATATTCTTTGGAATTTGGCTGGATCAAAGATGGTTCCAATTTAACTCCCAAATTAATTAATGAAACACCTATACCGCATGCGATTAGACAAGCAATAGAATTATTTTGCAATGAGAAGAATTGTTCTTCGAGCAAATGTGCATGTAAACGCGAGGGTTATGTTTTGTGCTATAGCGTAAATATCAAATAAAGTGTATAAATTAATAAGGATATAGTTAGAGACATAACTGACGATGAAAAATTATTGTTAATTTTAAAAACTTTATGTATTTGGTTAAAAATAAAAATTAATTTCATTTTAATTCATTGCGCTCGGTGGTGGTATAGCGTATAGCATATAGGCGTTTGCGGTGGGAGCCGGGCGCGGGCGGGTGATCGAGAGGATAGCCTAAGCAAGTTACATTTTCCCAGAAACACGATTGTAGCGAATTTATTATTGTAGATGGATACGTTATTAGTTGAGGTGAATACAGACAACAAAATTCTGCAGTTTTTGATGTGAAAATTTTTACTACAAAGACTACACTATACGAGTTACAGCAACTTGAATATTGAAAATTTATAAATAAATCATGCGAAGTCGCATTAAATAATAGAATTTCGTCGAAAAGCACAAATTCGCGCAATTTTCCAATTAGCCATTTTAAAGTAAATATTCTGGGCTTCACAATGAAACAAACCGCATATTTTTACCTTTTATTTAGCCAAAGATATGAGCATTTATTTTATTGGAATAATTTTTGACAATTTTCACGGTTTTCTTGGAATAACTTTTCTCGTGACTAACCCACACTGTCGTCAATTTCCATTCTAAATGCAGAATTTTTTAACGAACAAATCTATATATTATGTCTCATTGAGTTATACCAAAGTAGTAGGTGGTTGAACGAATTTGACCCACCGGCCGCCGTACTAATATGTATTTCACTTTTTACACTCATAATATAAAAAAAAAACAATGGGATCTGTTTACTGTCGGCAATCGAACGCAGCGATTACAGTTCCAGGAAGCTTTCATTCTCAGTTTCCAGGCCCTTGTATTTTCAGTCCACGTGGACTGAAAGATCAGCCAACTATAAGTCGTTTGAGGTAATAAATTTTCGACATATGCAACGCCCTATATGGTGTCACCGATTCGCCTTTTGTTTACACGCTGAACGGGCCAGTCGCCTTAACCACAACCGACGAAACAATACCGAGCGGGTCAAAAAGGCTGGCAATAAAACTGACTGAAAATAAAACTGACTAAAACTGAAATAAATCTTGGCCAATCAAAATCCATTGCGGTGATAATTGTAGTACAAATTGCCACCGACAATCGGACTAGTGGGTACTTTTAAGTAAAATGGTTTGGTTCACTGAATAGTCTTCCGAACACGATTCGTAGTCAAAGTTGAGTCGACAATTTCTAAGATGGTTATACTCATGTTCATTGCAATTGCTTAAAAATTGTCGACCTAACTTTGACTACTTATCGTATTATAAGTGAGAATTTGTCTTTTTGTCAGTTTATCTAAATTTGGCGACTTTGACACCTTGAAACTTCAAAGATCATCGTGCGAATTGCACCAAAGTCCTAATACTTTAGACGTCACACCTTTATCTATCTCTATTGATCATTCACTTTGCGAAGACGATTGCGGAAGAACTTTCGGATCTTTGCTTCTCCACTTGGACACTTCTCCGCGTTTTAAAATTAAATTTAATTCGTCGCGTAATTTTATTGCATTAGCTGTGTCATTAGAACCGGAAAGGACTTCTTTTGCAAGAATATTCTCTAACCAACTGGTCCAGTACATCCACACCGCTTTTTGTATGATTGAATGAAAGTATAATTTATGGTTTGAACTTTTCTCTCTTCTCCTGCTATTTCGTGCTCATGATGGACGCTTGACAAAAGTACTACAAATTTTCGTGGCTTTGTAATATAATATGATACTAATGTAAGATCTTCGGTGAAAAGAAATTCAGAAGAATGTAATGCTCGTGATTTTATGTCAATCAGGGTCTTCGGTAAATCCTTGCGATTTTTCCGTACTGTTCCTACTACTGTCAACTTTTTTGCCAACAATTCTTCTGCAAGAGATATATCTGTGAAGAAATTGTCGCATGTAATATTACGTCCACTGCCGTACCAATGATTCACTAATGTCTTTACAGCCCTAGGTCCTTGATTTCGTTCTACCTTATTTCCCTCTTTTCCAGTATAAACCTCGCAATTACAACAGTAAAAATTTTCAGTCACAAAGAGCCCATATTTTCCAGGTTTGCTGGGAATGTAAACTCTAAATGGACATCGACCTCGGAATGACACAAGTTGTTCGTCGACCGTCCCATTATTAGAAGGAACATAAGAATTGCGACAATTGTTTACAAAAGTGGTTGTAATATCACGAATTGGTGCAAGCTTATCATCCGTTTTTCTTTCTACTCTTGTTGTTAGATCATCAAAGCGTATAAATCTCACTATGTCCATAAACCTATTTCTGCTCATTGTGGCTTGATAAATAGGCCTACTCAAAGATTGGTTGAATGTGGACCACAAATTGGGTGGATCTTCACGTGATTCCCTAAAGCGACCGGTCAAAATTAGAATCCCCAGAAAAGCATCGACCTTCTCCCAAGGTTTCATTTTCGCCTCATGTTCATTATTATATTTATCGATGTATGCAGATGCCTTCTGATTCGTCCACAAAACAATTTGTTCTATAATTTCATCAGACATAAATAATTTGAAACATTCCAAAATTGGAGTAACACTTTTGCTTGTATCAGTTAGACCTTTTTTGTTTCTAAGTAAATCAGTTGCTCTAACCTTCCTAGCTTTGGGTGCAACGTACCTCCAATGGCGACCAAAAGCATCTGCCTCGAGAACTTGCGGACCATCTGTAGGTTGATCTTCTGTTTCATCAATCTCCGATGAGTCCGAGGATAAAGGTTCCTCTGCTTCATATTCACTTGCAGGAATATTACCCAAACATCTTCGTCTGAGGGCACATCACTAAACCTTTTCATTAGTTCGCAATTCCCTATCACCTTCATCATCTGAATCATTTATTAGGGCTTGCCAAAGCTCTTGGTCTGTCAATGGCCTGTTAAAATCCATGGTAACAATAACAGTCGGCTGACAGTTTATGACTAAATAAGTAATCAAGAAAGAAATAACTCGGGATTGCGCAGGCGCAACCGAAAAGCCTATGTGGCATATCAACGCCCGAAGCGGGTCAGTCATGACCCGACTATATAACTTTGCTGTAAATCGTAAGCAAACTAATAAAAATGGTATCCAACCAATACATAAGTCGTAGAATGCATACCTAGGAGCATATCTAAAAGGATATAGCACAAGAAAAAAAATTCAGAAAATTATAGCAAAAAATTTATTTTTTGGGTCACCCGAGACCCGGTGTCGGGATTCCGAAGGTCTAACAGTTTCTTTAGCAGGAGCTTCATAAAATTTTAAAAGGTGCTTGCCCCGACTTTATTGAAATATTTAGGTAATAATGAATTTCGTTGTTCTATGAGGTAGTTTTTTCTTTAATTGCTGCTTCCTCAGTTGCAATGTCTCCTCTTGGATTTTTAGATATTGTTGATAGAATAATTATTATTTATCTTTCCTTAATAAATCAATGGAGCACTGTTTTGCTTTTTTAATTTTCCCCAACCTGCTTCTTACATTTTCTTCAACCGGTCTTGCAGTTGGAGTTTTGGTAACTGCAATTAAATAACATGACTTAGGCCTGTTTGCACCAGTCCAACATGATAATACATGATTTTTCCCATCTTCCATGCCAGTGGTGGAAGGTTATCTTCTTTCAGAACTACCAAAGATCCGACGGCTACAGATTGGTCGTGGATCCGCCACTTTCCTCGTTGTTGTAAGTTGTGTAGATGTTCTTTGGGCCATCTTGCCCAAAAATGCTGTTCCACTTGGGTAAACCTTTCCCAATGAGTCAAACGATTGGTAGGCGTTTTCAGCAAATTTTGTTTTGGTCAGTGGACTCCCAATTAGGTAGTGACCAGGGGTTAGTGGGGATAGATCGACATGGATCATTTGATAGTGAACTTAGTTAATGGTCTTGAATTTAGGCAGGACTCGATTCCAGTTAACAAGGTATAAAATTGATTATATGATAGCATAGAGTTCGCAGTAATTCGTTAATATAGTACTTTACCAACTTGATCCCGCCCATATGTGGCGATCGACTGGGGATAAAATGCCAAGTTATATTGTCAGACTGCAAATTGTCGACATCAGACTGAAAAGAACTCATCTTGAATAATTTAGTCAACTCATTGTTTGCTCCGGTAAAATTAGTCCCGTTGTCAGAGTAAATGTGTAAAGGTTTGCATCGACGAGACATCGAAAATTTCCCATCATTTTTTTGATTGTATCAACTGGTCCGGGGGCATTTCTCGTGATAAAATGTCACATGGATTTAAATCTCCAGGTGTATGTTGCCACTTATATTCGGACGATAAGGTTTGAATGTCGGAAACTTGGTCGGCCAATGATTCAAATGGTCCTTGATCTTTTTTATTAACTTTGCTAAAAGTTGAGCACCACATAGTTCTAAACGTGGAATACTGACCAATTTTAAGGGTGCGATGCGCGATTTTCCACATAATAATTTTACTGATATTTTATTTTGATGATTAATAGTTTCCAAGTAGACGCATGCCCCATAGACTATTTGTGAAGCATCACAAAAGCCGTTGAGAGTTTGGGAACCATATTTTCCCAAAAGCCATTCCCAAAGAAAAGCATTTACAAAAATCTATACGGGTTATTCAAGATTTAAAGAATTTAAAGATAAAAGTTTTCCTCACCTTTTCAACTGGCATTCCTAAAGGTGTCCACACTACAAAATAGCAGAATTTAAACCGACCAATTGGTAACTGCCCTTGGATTTGATAGAAATGGTTGTGGTTACGTTTCAAAGAGTAAGTCCCATCACGACAATTGAGGTACTTTATTTTTTTCTCGTCAACTGCTGTTTGGGGAGTCAGATGTGCCGCAGAATATTTCTACTGTACATTCATCATCTATTGCATTACCGGGAACCAAAAATCCATACTCTTCACTAATATACAAACCACAATCTCGCATTTGCACGTTATACTTAGCTTCAAATTCGGTCTTAGCGATTTTCTCGTGTTCTATGCCCCAACGAAGAGCTGCAGAATTGATGGCATGCTGATTCAAAAGCCGTTTTACCATGGCATTGGGGTTTGTACTAGCCCTTCTTTTGCAAATCGTGCCGAAATTTGACGCAGTGAGGCGACAGCATTTTTCTTCCTTCCAATGAGGATTTTGACCTTGACCCCTCGTTTTTCTTTCTATTTGTAATTTTTTTTTTTTTTTTTGAAGTGAAGCTAAAAGCGTATTTCTGTTCTCTGTGAAATCCACATCATCTAGGTCGACATCACCTCCATAATCCTCATCGGCAGGACATGCTCTTTTTCTCAATTTTGAGATATGCTTCTTAGCATATTTTCTAGGACTTTTCGTCGTAATTTTTTTATGTATAGAAGAAAGATAATTTTTTTGAGCATTGTAGGATAAAGCCGCAGCTCTACATCTCGTGTCAGAGCCTTTCTTTATTGCGAAATTAACTCTTCCCTCCCACAAATTTTGCGATAACGGAATTATAAGTCTCCACATAATTGTTGTTCATGTTAATCATTAGGCTGTGCGTATTTTGTACCAATCGATTACCGCATGACAAAATATCGTCCAACAATCCACATTCCTTCATCTCTGGTATTTGATTTGATTCATTTGGTTTTGGCCCTTGGCAAAAGTAACTGACACATTTGGCATGGTCGCCAAAAACATCCAGCGGACAGTTGTGTAAATTTTGAGCTAAAAAGTCGCTCCGTGTGGTTTCGTCGATGTCTGACTGCTTTCGCCGGTAATCGATAGCCATCCGCATCCCTATTCGTAGTCGTTCTATTTTGGAGGAAAGCATTTTACGTAATTGTGGGCTGATATTCTTTTTTATTTGAAACTTCTGCTTTCTGCTGTATAAGCGGTCCTCTTATTGGAATTCCCTGATTTATTTTTTCTTTGAACCACTGAAGTAATGCAACTCCAATATCTTCGTGTTTGAACAGAAAGACACTCAAAAGGCCACTTTGTCTCTCTCTAATGTGGACCATATGACTGAAGTTGCAGTCACAATGCGAGCCATGTTCATTCAGTTCTTTAATTTTTTCAAACAAATAACCAATATTGACAATTCTTGTGCCAGTCGGCTGATCCTCACCATAATTATTTGATGTCTCCCTATCAATGACAATTTCTTCTGCTGCAGAAGATCTAAATATATTTATATACATATATTAGCAATCATTTTCAAATTGAAGCAGGGGTTGTTAAAATACCGTAAGTCTGCCGGCCACTGGCTCCTAGACTATATACCTTTACACCTTGATAATGAACGAGGTGGCGATGTTCCTACCAATGGTGAATCTTCGGATGTAGTTGCCTCTCCTGGCTTTCCCCTTCCACTTCTGGTTCTACGATAATAATGAATCAAGATATAGGTTGATGAAGGAAAATTCAAAACAATTTAAAAATACCAAAAATTTATTGTTAAATAATAAAACTATGGAGAAAAATGACGTCACATTCAGGTTTTAGACATTCACTATCATATTATATTTTCATGTACTTTTAGACACAAATTTATGTTCCACATCACTGGTGGAAATGTGACCGCCCTCCGAGTTTGATCATTAAACTGGCATTTTCTTTGAAAGTAGATAATTGCGCCGTTTTTTAACCGCTTCTTAAAAATACTTCTGGACCTCCGATCGGGATGAAACTTTCACCGTTGTAACCGGAAAAATAGCGCGCAGCTTATGCAACTTTCAGGAAGTCGCTACGATCACCCCAAGCCGCCGCCCTTGTCACCGCGGGCCACGCCCTCCGCACCTAATTATTAAAGTGCCCAGGAAAAATGCTTCCCATTATCGGATTAGGATGGGACTTACATCATTTTGATCAGCAAGGAAGCGCTTGTAGTATCCAGACAAGTTTCGTGTTTTCCTCCGGAAACCCGGACCACACCTTCCCTACCCTTGTCACCTTTCGCCGCCGCTACAGCTGTTGGGAGGGCGTCCCGCTATTGAGAGAAGAGAAAGCGACAGGGACAGTGAAGATAGTGTTGTTGTAAATACTAAATACATACATTGTATATAGGGTATTCATTAAATATTGTCACGTTGTCTTGGTATTTGGTACAATTTGGTCCCCCTTGATAACAAAATTGACCTGTTCGAGCGTTTTCTTCTAAGTCTTTCGAAATTGGAATTGTTGGGGGGTACAAATTTTAGTTGAGTATTTTATGTAGATTTGGAAAATATCGAATTCAGGCTTTTTTTTGTAGAAAGGAATCGATAAATGTAGGTTTGGATAGAGAATTGAATAAGCTTTAAAATGATGTATCACACGACCCCCATGCCATTTAATTTTTTTAAGGGGGTGGCTCCCCTGGCTCAAGGGGTGAGATCTAAGACTTGAAAGTTTGGTACAATTAGGTCCTCCTTGATAACAAAAATGACCTGTTCGAGCGTTTTCTTCTCAGACTTTCGAAATTGGAATTGTTAGGGGGTGCAAATTTCAGTTGGGACACCCGATATTTCAAATGAATTGGCATCGCGGCAGGCGTTGGAAATTCAATTTTATGTTGGCAGCACGACATCCAACGCAATCCAACGCTCATAATAAATATCTGTAACATTCTTGTAACTGTCAAGTTGTTTTCGACATTTGTGTTAGGATTTCTTTGTCGTTGATTTGCGTCTTTGTTTATTGCCAAAAAACTGTCTTTCAAGACACATTTTTATCAAACTATTTTTATTCGAAGTGAGTAATGAAATTTGTTATTTTCTTGATGTTATGTGTTTGTGCTTTGTAGTAGATTGAATATGTTATTTGAAACTTCTGCTTTCTGCTGTAAAAGCGGTCCTCTTATTGGAATTCCCTGATTTATTTTTTCTTTGAACCACTGAAGTAATGCAACTCCAATATCTTCGTGTTTGGAAGAACGCATTTTTTTTTTCTTTAAAAAATTGTCATTAAAAGCAGCCTTGATTTTTCTCTATTCCTCCATATTGTGGTAACTGTTGAATGCGGCAAACCAAATTCGCTTGAGATGGAGGTTTTGCTTTCGCATATGTCGCTGTATATTTTATTATTTTATTAAGTCTTTTCAACAGGTTAGAATCTCGACGCTAAAAGCGGATTTTCGTTGTAAGCGATGTTGTTAAAAATTATTTCTACTGTATAGTATACCACAATTTTTTGCAACGACGGAGCTCAAAATCATTGCAAATGTTTTTAATAAATAACTGGCGTTCCGTTTTTAATAAAAGGCAAACCTCAACGGTTTCATTTTAAAAAATCCAGAAAGTGTAATACATAGCAAAAAATTTTTAAAACGTTTTTTTTATAATTTTTTGGAAAAGTTTAAAAAACTTATGTATTAAACATTTTGACTAGGGACCGAACAACAGTCTTAAAGTTCAAATATTAAAAATTCAGTAAATTTGGAAAATGAATGTATCCACCTAAGTTTGACGGAAAGTTATCGACGAAACATTCGTTTTTATTTTGAAATTATAAAAATTGTTGAAAAATCGAACTAGAAATTTATTATCTGCTTCATTCAAAGTTAGTAACAACGATAACTTCGTCAGACAAACATTATAATAAAAAGAAACTAAATTGATTAACCAGAAAAAAAAAACTCTAACAATACCATAAAACACAAAAATAAACACAGCAATAACAGTTGTTAAGTTACATTTACACTAAATGTTCAAATTGACGACCCTCTACCATCTGACAATACCCAAGACGATTATAAAATTCATTTCTCAAATTTTGGATAGTTTGAGGCGATATTAACCTAATCTCATGTTGAATTCTTTGCCTGAGATCATCTAAGTTATTGGGTCGATTGTTGTACACTTTACTTTTTAAGTACCCCCATAAAAAGAAGTCTAATGGCGTTAGATTAGGAGACCTACCCGGCCATTCCATCGGACCTCTTCTCCCAACCCATCTTCCTGGGAGAACTTGATCCAAGTAGCGTCGCACATCAATTGCGTAATGAGACGGAGCGCCATCTTGTTGTAACCAAATGGTATTATTTGGTAGGTCAGGGTTATTTGCATTGGGAAATAATGCAGCTAATGCAGGCATCAATTCCAACTGTAAAAATTGCAGGTATCTATCTCCAATCAAATTGTTTTCAAAAAAAGAATGCACCTAGAATTCTATCGCCAATAATTCCTGCCCAAACATTAATTTTCTGAGGATGTTGGGTACGGACATCCCGCATCCAATGGGGATTTTCCCTAGCCCAATATCTACAATTCTGTCTCTTGACCGTTCCATTTAAACAAAATGTTGCTTCATCCGAAAATAAAACATTGGATCGCGAACGCAAATTTCCATCATCTGCTGACCAAATTCTTGCCTACGATCAAAGTCATCTTCTGCCAACTCATGCACCAATTGCAGCTTATATGGGTGGAATTTTTGAACTTTCAAAAGTTTTAGAACTGAAGTGTGGCTTATATTGTGGTCCAAAGCAATGCTTCTACTAGTTGCATGTGGATTGTTTCCACTTTCTAGTAGCAAAGCAAGTTGTGCATCTTCATTTAATGTCGCCGGACGTCCAGTTTTTAGAAGATTTTTTACAACTCCATGTTCCCGAGATTTTTTTTCAATCCTACTAATTGTTGATTGATTTATGGACTGATCCGGGTATTTTTCTCTAAAAAGTTGACACACTTCTTGATGTGTTCTAGCTCTCTGTTTTTCGCTCAATTGTACCATTTTTATTAATAAAATAGTTATTCTAATTTAGAAAAAGCAGAATAATAACACTTATTTTATTGTGACATTTACAAATTGTGTAATTCTGATAGCCGTAACCAATTTTTTTGTTTTTACATCGGCAACTAGATAAATTTTCCCAATTTTAGGAATTTTTAATATTTGAACTTTAAGACTGTTTTTCTCGATTTTTTTCAAATATAACATATTGAAGATTTTATACGGATGGAAACGGAATAAAAAGTACTACCAAAATCAATAATAAAAAATTTAGGTTGTCATTTAAAAAAAAAGTCGACATAACAAAAAAAAACATACAAATCACATAAAAAACTGACCATAGGCTGAAAATATTTGCTGAAGTTAAAATGGACTCTCTGGACTTTTTCCAAAAAACTAATATCAATGGAATTACTGAATTTATGCGTTACTTAATTTCCACACTATATATAAAAGAAAGTCGTGTTAGTTACACTATTTATAACTCAAGAACGGCTGAACCGATTTGGCTGAAAATTGATGGAGAGGTAGCTTAGAACCAGGAGACGGATACAGGAGACGGACATAGGATACTAGGCTCAGAGGCCCCCTTGGGTTTATAACTCAAAACGGCCGTACCGATTTTTATGATCTTTGATTTATTGGATTTGTCTCCGCCCCAATATTTATTACAAACATGGACATGGAGGCTCAGGGGACCCCCTAGGGATGGACCGATTTTTCTGATTTTTTGCATATTTGGTAGGTATGCGAATAGGTGGTAAACTATTTTTCACATGGATTATTTTCCACTTGGGATGGACGGATTTTTATATTTGATTTGTTGAATTTGTCTCCGCCCCGAATAGCAGAATAACTATTAAGAACAACTACTACATGGGGGCGCAGCCACCCCCCCCCCCCTTGGGTTTATAACACAAGAAGGGGTTTCATGATATTTAATTTGTTGGATTTGTCTCCGTCCTGAATAGTAGAATGACTATTAAAACATGGATATGGCGGCACAGGGCCCTCCTGGGCCCCTGTATTATTGATTCTGAGGCGGTACAAAGTTCGCCGGGTCAGCTAGTAGTTCATAAAAATGGCATTCTTTGCTGCATTTTTGCATTTAATAGGAAGAGAAGAGAATGTTTCTAAAACTATTCAGATTGGACAAATTAACTGTGACAGAGAGTCTGAATGAACATCTAGGGCAACCTCAAATCGCCACCAAAGTTCATTTAAGAGTATTAACTGCGATACATACTTAAAAAGGGTTTTCAACGATTGGACAGACGCACAGTGCGGCCAAAAGTCGAAAAACGAGAGAATGATCCACAAATTGGTACATAGAGGTTTTTGGTGTCGCTGATTACGAATCTGTTATCAGAATCAGCAAATTTAAAATGGCCGACCTAATATGGCGTCATGTCATACGAAAAAAATGAAATAACTTTGATAGTTTATTAAAAAAATTGTTTTGAGATTATTAGGGCATCTACTTGAACATTTATTGAAAATGAACAAATTCAAAATGGTGGAATGCAATATGGCAATGTTATAATTATAACAAAAAAATTAAAAAAAATAAAATTTATATATTTTTATTGAAATGGAACACAGTAATTTATAAATCATAAATTTAGAAATGCAAAATGCAATACAAATAGCAAACAATATATAAGTTACTTTGATATTTAAGTTTTCAGTGCCCATCTCGTAACAGTCACAATCATCTACATCTGTGTCTGTTTCAGAAGCAAAAGAGCTGTTAAAAGATTCTTGTTCTTCTTCTGTTTGATTATTTACAGTTGGAGGTGCTAACAAATTGATATAGTTTTCAGACAAAGATTTGAGTGGTTTTAGAGGTAATTTCCGACAACTAGATATTAAGGGATCGGATGCGATTAGGAATCTTTTAAAAACATCTAGTGCATCTTCCGACATTTGACCGATAGGTAACACTGAATATTTTATTATTTCGGGGCCATGAATTAAAAGTTTGTGAACCAGAAGAATGTTCTTAAATCCAGGTGGAGTAAATTTAAATTAAAATTTAGATATATCTAAGTCGAACTCCACAAACTTTAATGAGCGTAAAATAAACAAATGGAACATGTTTCGGCAGAACACTACTGCCATCATCAGCCCTAATTTAACAAGAGATTAATGATACAATTGATGAATTACAAGAGGGGTTCTTAACCTTAAAGAATTTTAAAAATTATGACGTTGACGTTATTTTGAATTAAATTTGACGTTTTGGAAAGGTTACATGATTTTTAGAACATTTCGTAAAAACAACATTTATAAAATGTAAAAATTAAAATGGATCAAGGAGAATCTGGTAAGTTTGTTTGAGTGGTAAAAAATTAAAATAGTGAATTAATAATGGGATTATTGAAGTTATTCTGTTCGTTTAAACAAGATCTGGTTTCCAGTTTCAAGGCTTTCCTTATTTCCAAAGTCTCAAGAAAATCTAATTTCCGGCCTTTATTGCATTTATGAATCAGTTTGGAATTTGGTGGTGAAAAACTATGTTTCGTTATTAATATATGATTGGCGAAAGAAGAAGGTGTTGATGGAGGAGGATCAAGATCTGTGTTGTTGTAGATGTGTCTGAAATGTTCTTTAATACGGTCTGATATTTTACGACCTGTCTGACCTATGTAGTGTAACAAAGTTACCGAAATTTACGGAGTTTTTAAATACCGTCCGCGAAGCGACATTCTTACGGCGAATCGCCCATTGTGCCGGCTTGCTATTTAATCAAGGCCGTGCCCCTGCTCGCACAAATTAAATATCTAATTCGCTGAATAAAATAGTTTCCGGTGTCACAGAGGAATAATTCTTTCACTTCCGGGATCGCAAAATTAGGGCGCTTCGAATGAGACCACTCCGGTGTGCCTGTGACCACCCCCAGCCGCCGCCCTTACCGCCTCGGGCCACGTGCATTGCATCGTACCGTTGTAATAAAAGAATAAATTAGTTCGAGACATCGTACCGGGAATATTTTGATATCCCAGTGATCAGTGAATTAGCGCGATTCCAACGCCACCACTCCCAATTGTCGCCGCCGCTCCAGAGCGCCGCCGCCCCATGAGATTGGAAAAACAGCGACTACGACCACCGGGACCTTGGCTTCCCCACTCACTACTCTCGGTGTGCGCAGGATGCTGACGTCAATGGTCCGTCACCGACACGCTATAAAAGGCCGTACCCTACACGGGGATCCTCAGATCCTGATCTCCTACCAGCTTGGGAACAAGCGCGAAGTGGAGAACGAAGGTAGATACCTGTCCCTGACCCGTTCACCGTCCCGCTCCTCCCCTACCCCCGGACATCTGTGGTGGATTCCGTCCAGTGTCTGGTTTCCCGCCTCTCCTCTACCCCCGGACATCTGTGGCGGATTCCGTTCAGTGTCTGGTTTCCCGCCTCTCCTCTACCCCCGGACATCTGTGGTGGATTCCGTCCAGTGTCTGGTCTCCCCGCTTCTCCTCTACCCCCGGACATCTGTGGTGGACTCCGTCCAGTGTCTGGTTTCCCCGCTCTTCCCCTACACCGCTCACGTCCGTGTACACCCCAGCCTGTTTGCGTCGGCCCATCCGAAATCGGAGAGAGAGAGAGAGAGAGAGAGAGAGAGAGACTTTGTGTTCTTAATAAAGAGATTTAAACAACCCTATTCTTGTCCCTCATCCTCCGGGTAATTCATGACGGTGTAAATAAAGACGGGCACCGGAGACGCTCCGAAATCGGAGAGAGAGAGAGAGACGCGTGTAGTATTGATATCGAATGTATATATTATTTTATTTAATAAACCAGTAAAATTCATCGCGGCGTTTTGTTTTATTCCCTTCCGCCAAACTAAACAGCTGACCCCTGGTTCACCGTACTCCACTAAGCTACCCGTGGACACGTGTGGAGCATACCACAATAAAAAACTGGCGCTCGAGGCATCCGGACCGTAGAAAGCGTCGCAGTAGAATGACTCACAAGAAGAGCAGTTCAATTTGTATACACCTGATGACGATTTGTAATCTAATGGATCTTTATTTTTAATAAAAAATCTGGAGAAGTTGTTATCTGTTTTAAATGAAACTTTAAAACCGTTTTTCTTAAGTATTTTTGAACATTTCTCTGAGACGACACCAAAGTAGGTAACCAAGTGGTGTGTGTATTTGAATTTGTTATAGTATCTTTAGTATAATTTATTTAGTTTTTTTTTTGCTGATGATGGCAGTAGTGTTCTGCCGAAACATGGTTCCTATTGTAATTTACGTTGATTAAAGTTTGTGGAGTTCGACTTAGATATATTTAAATTTTAATTTAAAAGTTTGTGAACTAACGTAGGCATACAATACCAGGGATATTGTTGTACAATGTCTTTTTCCAATTTTACAGTATACTCACGGAAACTTTCATCATCTATAGCATGACCACACGCAATAGTTTGCAATATAATATGGAAACGATATATGATATTATCTTCGTTAATTCCTGTTATTTGTGCAGCTACTGTTGTCTAATTTGTAGACAAATGTAATAAAAATTCAATGCATCAAATCCAACAATGTAAAGTTGACAGGCCAAATCGTAAATGATCTGTAACTAATTTCTGTTATAACATCTTAACTATAGCATTAAATTGAGATGAACTACAATTACATAAATAGCAACGCATCGCGGATGTTGTATCGGTTAATGAATTGCACACTTTCGTGTCTATCATAGTCAACCTCAAATCATATTGTGTAGATACTTCTTTCCCGGCAATAGTTGTAGTGAATGGGGTCAACTTTTGTATTTGCTGTTCGACATCATTGGCTGTTTTTTTAGTTAAATCGACAGATTCTTTAGCACATTCAATTTGAATGGGCCGATAAAACCTTGTTGATGATGTTCTTGGATTTTTCCAAACTATACATAGACATCGAAACATACCGGAACCTCCAGATGACAATTACCCACCAGTTACACTATTGTTGCGAAAAAAGGGAGGGTGGATTTAGGAGCGATTTTTCTCAAAATTCTTATAACTTGAATATCGCCAATGTTACAGGCATGAGAGTTGGCACTTGGACTCTAAAAATTACTAGACCCATGTTTGACGATTTTGCAAAAAATAATTTACAAACCGCGAAAAAGGTGAGTAAATGGGGAGAATTCTCATAACTGGAAAGCAGAAAGTGGTGAAAATTGGGATGTAGATTCTCCTTTTATGAAGGCTGGTTCCGTGTTTGACGATTTTGTAAAAAAAAATACCAACTGCGAAAAAAGGGGAGGGAAACAAACAGCATGTGAAAATTGTGATCTTGCTTCTTTTTTAAAAATGACGACGCGTGTCTGACCATTTTACAAATAATATTATTTTTTTACTTTGTTATTTTCAATTCCAAATATCTACGCGAGTAAAGCCTGATTGCTAGTATTGAATATTTGTATGAACTTAAGGCATAATTTGAATTTGCAAGTTTCTGGAGACACATTTCTTGCATACTTGTCACTTCTGCCAAATGGTCTGCTTTCTCCCAGTTGGCCCAGCACACTGTTTGGAATTGCCTTCTTTATTTAGACTTGGTTGTCCACTTCTACTTCTATGTTTTCATTAGCATCCTACATAAATCAACAATTAAGTAGTAAATACTTCAAATATTTTTACAATATAAATTTTTAAATCATTATATTTCTATGTACATACTCCTGAATCATTATGGTTCTAATCCAATAACATATCCATATTTGATATATCTATCTCCTCTGTGATATTATTGTCTACCACTTGCTCAGCAGGCACAGCAGCCATAGGTCTAACTGGGATACCAGGTTCAGGTATATCACTTATGCTTTCAATGACCACAGTGTTTATTATGCCCAAGATTCTGTCATCAAGAGCAGACGAGTTTGTCTTTGAAGGTCCTCTCCCAGTGTCCCGTTTTTCCAGAGACAATGCTCTAGCATTTGTTTTGATGTAATTGAAAAACTCTTTAAATAACAATTTCAGTAACAGTTTTATTTGGTCCAGGTAAATTGTTTAATTGGACCGCAAGTTCACTCCACTTTCTTTCATTGATATTAAATTCATTAATTTTGTTTTTGTTTTGGCAATGTCATGAATCGTTTTTCCTCGAGAAAGGAAATCAATAATTCCTTTTGTTTTTTGGTCATCCGCTTGTTTTCCATTTCAAATTAACTTAAAAAATTAATCCAGTAAAGGAATAAAAATTCAACAGATAACCGTCTAACCTCACATTTGCACAGAAAGTGCAGAAACCAGTGTTACCGACCCAACAACTCCCCAATTTGGTTAGATTTATATATCGATACCCTACTTTGAAAACCTCGTAACCTCCAAAAGAGCAATTTTACAGGAGCAACAAAAAACGTTTTTTGTCAATTACGAGTACGGCTTCTTGAATAAATTATTTTCTAAATCATATAATGCACCTAGAGAAATAGATTATCGTTGCCAAAGTTCATAATTATCGATTCATCTATATTTTAAAATAACTTACGAGTTTTTCTAATTAATTAAGGAAAATGGGTAATAGTTACGAGCTTTTCGGTCGAACTAAAACTAAAGAAAAATAACACAATTTTTTAAATTAAACAGTTTATAATTCCTCTGAACAAAACAAAAACGAAATAGAACCTATGAAGAAAATAGAACTAAAAACTACTGAGACTTAATTATTATTATATAATTACTAAAAAAATAAACAAAATAACTTTGGTATAAACAAGCATTAATCTATTGAAGATTGATTAGTTACTTAAACTTTAGTTGGTCATAAAAACTGTGAAAATCTGCCAGAAGCGTGCTTTTCAATTCCTGGAGGTTATTGTATTTTTCTTTCTTTATTTCCCTTGGCCCAGAATACAAATTTGGCAAAGAGTCATTTGGTACCTGCTGAACATTTTTATTGAAACGCCGATTCAACAGCGACCATTGATCCGTATGGTTCAATTTAATGTTAATCTCTTTGTTCGGCTTGTACCTAATTGCTTTTAGATCATTGACCACTGCTTCCCCTGATCGAATACCTGGTCTAATAGAGCTCAAGAAATTGATTTTGGAATAGTCCCGAAAAAACGTATGATTCAAGTATTGAACGTTGTATGGTTTGGGTAATGTCCGTGCTTTTCGACAGTGCATCGCATACTCCGCGGGAATATTTATGTCCCAATTCTTTAATCTTCTTTCAATGCACGCGTGCATGCTATCAACTTCCATTTGGGTATGACCCTTTTCCAAATATTTGTGTGTAATAATTATATTCTTCTGTAAAGCTAAATTAAAAAGAGCGTTGGATAAAGTGACATTCTTATTTTGATAGCCGCAGTTATCACTGTAAAGAATCACCTCCTCTTCGTCACCTATTTCTTGACTTAAGATAAAGTTGCAAATAATACTTGCAAACTCATGGGCAGTTATATCACCTTCCCCTTCGTGCCATATGAAACAAAATCCATCATGATTCTTCATATTGTAGACTGTAAAATTGTGGACACACAGTTTGCGTTTGTAGTATAGCGACGACACATTTGAATGTGGTGACAGTAATACCTTCTGTAAATCCATACAGTAAACATGTTTAGCTTCTGTTTTGTCCTTTTCTTTTTCCTTTCTTGCATCTTCCTTGTTTTTCTGGTGTCGTAGATAATCCTCTTCAGGGAGATTCTTTGCCTTGAAATTTGTACAAACATCGCATTGGTCCTTTTTCGGCATAAACAAACCTATATTTAGTTCTTCAAATATTGCTGCAAACGTTTTTGTCGAAACGGTTTTAATTGCTGGATTATCCAGCGCAGAAAATTTTATATATTCCCTAAAAAGATCAGCTTTGGATTGCCAGATGGGCTTGAGGTACAATTTATTTGTTCTAGATCTACAATAATGCGAGTCCATTTTAGGCAAGTTTTCAAAAAACTTATGTACCATGTTTTTCCTTTCGGCACTTCGTGGAGCTTTTCTTTGCTCGTTTCTATCATCATTAAGCGTCAATTGCGATTGCGTTGGTTTCGACCAATGCTGCATTGACCATTCGTTAATTGCCAAAGTGTTCAGGAACATTTTCTTGCACACTCTTAAAGATTCTCCATTTTTTTTAACTTCAAAACAAAAGTGACACTCCGTCTTGAAGATCCTTCAGATTTTTTTTTAGTTGTAGGTAACACATCCACCAAACCCTTTACGTATTGCTTACGTTCACGCCAGTCTAAGTTTTCCCAAAATTTATTATAAATTTGTTGACGGTCCTCTAGGGAAAATTTATTACATTTCAAAGTATTCCCTCTTAAACTCTGTTTGCAATTGCATGGTGGTAATAATTTACGAGCAGCTCTAGGTTGGTTGTACACAGCCTTACCATTTTCTGATTTTCCTCTTCCTTCATAATTCAAACCCCTCATGCTTTTATATTTATTTTGGTTATAATTCCAGGCTTCCTTATCACTTCTTCTTTTTCGCTGACGCTTTGGTCTATCTGGAGTTTCAGTCTCGTTCTCTTCGTTACTCGTAATTTCTCTATTTGAGTTACTTGGTTCATAACTAGGATCTTCAGGTTCGGTGTCGCCACTGTCTTCATTTTCTCTATCTGAGTTATTTAGTGTATGATTACATCCAGCTTCAATTAATATTTCCTCGCTTGGATTTCCATCAAGTTCTTGTTGAAGGCCTACTGTTGGCGATTTTTTTTCTACATTGGTATTGTCTGGAGTTGCTGTTACGCCTATATTATGAAGCGGGAATATTGCACCCTCTAGGGGTAATATTAAAATGTCATCTGTAACTGCGAACTCTGTAAATAATTCGCCTTGGTCAACTGCGTTATCTTCCAGAAAAAGATTACAATTTAATTCGGCTAACGAATGACCGCTCGTATCCGGCGAATTATTTAAAAGATTTTGTTCATTCTCTTGATTTTCGGCAATAGTATTTTGTTCAAGCGCTAGTTGCAATATTTTTATTGCTCTGGAACTCATTATCTGAAAAATATAAAATACCATGAAAACCTCGTAAATTACAAGATTTTGCAAAAATTGTTCAATGCAAACCTCGTAAGTTTTTCATTGTTGTAAAGTGTTACGTATTGTAATAATATTAAAGGTTACAAATAATATATCACTAGCACAATGAGCACATCCATTAATCTACAAGAAAATGAGTAAAAAACACTTACCTCTTCACGCAAAATAACTCACAACCTCAACCCTGTCGTAACTGTCAATGAAAAGTTTGAACTTACGAGGTTTTCGGTTTGTTAATAATACAGATAATCATACGAGCTTCTCAAATTGGTTCACAGATGGCAATTTATCAAAAATAATGTTACAAGGTTTTCACAGTATATGCAGTATGAGATCTTTAACGCAGTACGTCATAAATGTCAATTTCGCCCAAAAGTGAACTTACGAGGTTTTCAAAGTAGGGTATCAATATACTTCGTAAAGCCTTGACCCTTACTACGAAACAACCCGAAAATTTTAAAGGGTCTGTTTATGTCCTTTAATTTTAACAGGACGTTTATTTTACACATCTTAGGGCCGGTTTATCAATCGGCTGGTAAAGTTCCTGTTAGTTTTATCCGTTTGGTATCTCAGGTTTTTCGTTTTTCAATATACTGATAACAGGTCAAAAAATTAATATCAAGAGGATTATTTGCCAGCACCTTTTGTCACCCGATAAAAAGTTATCAAGAGGATTAAAACGAATTCATACGGAAGTTACCGATAAAAATTGACATCAGATTTTTAAATCGTGAAAATAAATTACCGAATTTAGACATATGAATGAAAATGGAACGATATGACGTTGATATATTTTCCGACAGCGATGATGATGACCTATTGGACTTTATAAACATTTTATACCGAAGACCTTATACAGTCATCATTACAATGCTTGGGATGATGAAGATTTTTTTCATCGGTTTAGACTAACCAAAGAAACCGTTCAAATTATACTTGAACAGATAGAAGAAATGCTTAGGTTTCCCACAAATCGGTAGGTTGTGTAGCAAGTGTTATGTAGGTATATATAAATTTCCAAGCTTTTATTTTTCAGAAATTCAGCCATAAGTCCTTTGCAACAACTTTTGATGTGTATTCGTTTTTACGCAACAGGAAGTATGCTTATAACAATTGGAGACTTCGGAGGAGTACACAAGTCGACAGTCTCCAAAATTATAAAAAGGGTCACATCAGTAATTTGTACACTACGCGAAACGATTATTGCTCTTCCTAACGAAGAAGAACAGTTGGTGGTTCAACAAGGGTTCTATAACATTGCACTTTTTCCTCGTGTATTGTTGGCACTTGACTGTACTCATGTTCGGATACAATCGCCATGCGATGACCAAGGGGAACAATTTCGCAATAGGAAAGGATTTTTTTCGTTAAATGTCCAGGCAGGGTGTGATCATCGTATGAAGATTAGAGATATAGTGGCTAGATGGCCGGGTGCAACACAACAGTAACATTTTTCATAATTTTTTTCTTAAGGCGAAACGCTCAGTCGCCTCAACTTTGGAACCGAATTACGGCTTTCATTGTTAGGATATCTTAACGTATTGGGCATCAAAATTAGTAAAAAAAAAACCTTCATCACGGCAAAACGTTGTTTGTTCAGAAAAAAAAAAATATTGCCAAAATGAGAAGCCAACATTTTTTTTCTTTAACAAACGTGTTGGTGCTTGATTTTTACTGATCTCTGTATTCGGTAAATGCAAGGTGTTTTTATAAATATTGAAAAATAAATTTGCAATTTGTTCCCAAAGTTTGCTAGTTTCAAGCAATGTTGGCGTGATTCAAGGTAACACAGGCCCCGCCCCTCAGCGGCAGGCAGACGTATCGACAGCTGACCGTATTATCTTTCGTGTGTGCCGCAGCTCGTTCTTAAAAAGATAACAAAATAGTGAAGTAAACAAAAACGGGCCAGTCGCCTTAAAGCAAGATATGAAGAAGGTGTTGGAAACACTTTGATATTAGGAGACAGCGGCTATCCCAATTTAAATTATATTATGACTCCTTTATTAAATCCCATTACACAAGCTGAAACTCTTTATAACGAGGCTCATATACGAACAAGAAACATTATAGAACGCACTTTCGGTGTGTGGAAGAGAAGATTCCCTGTACTAGCAATTGGGCTGAGAGTGCAGTTACCTACAATTCAAGATATAATTGTTGCAACAGCCATTTTACCCAATATAGCAGTCGATGAAAATGAAGAAGTAAGTACCTGAAGTAGATCAAAATATTTTAGAATTAATAGAAGAAGCTGTTCCTATAAACCATTACCAGGGACATAATAACAATTTTATTAGAAATGAGTTAATAAATAATTATTTTTCAAGACTATAAATAAGTAGAAAATGGTTTGACTTTTTCATTTTATTGAATACAAACTAATGTTAACTTTCTAATTTTATAAACAAGCTTCAACAAGTCCGGCGCATTTTGTCAAAGGCAGCTTTTCTTTGTCGATATAACAAATTTGCACTTCTCAACTGCACTGTTCGGATCCTGTTTAGAAGTTTTTTATTCGTTATGTCTAAATGAATGGCTTCCTTATCTTCTTTTATTTTTATATCAGTCTCCACAGATTTACATTGTAAACTTAATAAATTGATTTTTGATGCTGATAATAACGAAACTTTTTCCATAGCTTCCATTTTAGTTTCAGCTCTTTTTTTACTCATTGACTTTAGTTTTGCCGTTGCGGGCCTTTTCATTTGACCCGGGTTCCATCCACTTAGTTATGCTTAGTAGTTTTTCCTCTGAAGGAGTAAAAATAATTTGGCTGCAATTTCCTCCACCAGTTTTATAAGTTTCTTGCTTTTGACGCAAGGATATTGGTCACGACTTCATAAGACAGAGAGTTTTGCCCACGTCAAATTTTAAAGAAATCTATTTCACATGTCACATTGGCTTTTTCACTCCTACGCATTAATTGCTACACAGTGTGAGGAGAGAGATGACTGCAGTGCAGTCTACCAGCGCAGTTGTTGCTATGAATCAGCGGAGTGACCATTCTGAAATGACTGACCGACTAAGGTCCACATGCGCTATCGACAGGGGCGGACCTGCTCCAAATATTAATAGATATGGCAATTAAAATTATTATGGGACAGTTCAAGTTTATTTCATAGTAAAAAAAATATCAGAAGTCAAGCCTATATGCATAAAAAAAATAAACTAATTTAAGGACAGGGAGGAAGGAGGGAAGAGTGCACAGTTAAACCCGCACACGCTTCCCTTGAGCTAAAACTGTACCCTCTCAGCGTACACACACACACAGTCTTCCACGTTAGTAGCGCGTCAGTTGTGCATTGAGATGTTAACCAAAAAGGACATTTTCGGTATGACAGTGGCGTGCATTTTTGTTATTAAAAAAGAAAACTCCAAGAAAAAAAGTCGACGATCAAGATGGACTAAAGAATGGCTCCAAAAGCGCAATGAATTTTCTCATGTTAGTCTTTTGAAAGAATTGCGGCTTGAACCTGCTGATGATTGGCATAACTACTTAAGAATGGATGTAGAAATTTATGAGCTATTAAATTTCGTTACTCCTTTACTTAAAAAACAAGATACTCGAATGAGACCAGCCATATTAGTACACGAAAAATTAACTGCTATTTTAAGTTTGTTGGCAACCGGAAGAAACTACGAAAACCTAAAGTTTTCTACCTTAATTTCGTAGTTCTTAAAATTGAACACGCCGCTAATGAAATCGGAATGAAATCTGCAACGACTTCTGTCCACACACAGTGAAGTTTCCCCGCGCGGGTTTAACTGCACACGCCAAAAATCAAGACAGTTTTGATTCCAGCGGGGAAGAATGCGCATTCCACAATTTTGGCCACAGACGAGAAGTTTTAACTGTACCCCGTACCCCGTGCATTCAAGTCTTGAGGTTTCCCTCTGTGTGAGTGGGCCCCTTTCATCTGAAACTCAAGTGACCATAAATCACTAGGCCACAATTCTGACGAGTGCCACCCTGTATTGCTTCACGCCGAAAGTTGTGGACCTCAGAAGTTTTTACCATGAACACACGACGTTCTGTTCAGTAACGCTCGGACTGATTGTACGTCTCCAGTTCAAACGGTAAGAGATAACGCTATTGCATCTTATATTATGTACGACGGAGATAGGAAATTTGCATTGCACTACGAATTTTGGAATAACAAAGAAACCATTCGGTTATTTCAACAATGATTTAAGGATTTGTTTTTATAATCGAAAGCAGCTTCGTACAAAGTTTATTTCAACTGATTTTTTTCAAGTTTTGGTTGATTTTGGTCTTCTCATTACGGATTCAACCTGTTATCAAATAAGATATTTTTATTTTATTTTGAGGAACATTCTACTTTAGTATTGATCATTATCCAAATGTTAAACCAAAAATTGAAGTGCTAGGTGCGTTACTGATTAAGTAATTCCAAAACTAAACAATAATTTTTTGGACCATCTAGCGTCTTCTTCCTATCGATGTCTAGTTAGGCGATAAAAGAGTGGGCTGGTATGACGTTTAGAAATGTTGTTGTGCAGACAAATTATAGTCAAATGAAGCCGCGTTCAATTCCCTTAAGGCATTCGTACTCTGTTTTTAAATTTTTCAATGATCGGTGACAGTTTCCCGGGGCTGTTGCAATTAAATTCTTGTGTTAGTTTCTCCCATTGGGCTTCCTAGCTTTTCCACATCACAGAGTCAGTTTTCTTGTTTCTGATAACATGTGCATGTTTAACTGCTAGATCAATTAGCATTTCTACTTCGCTCTTTGCAAATTTAGAAGATCTCTCTTTTTTCTTTTCCTTTTCCATCTTTTGGAATTAAACGAACAGCTCACAAATTTTAAAACTGTAAAATTTTCTGAATAATGACGTTATGTGATGAGGAGAGTGCGGGTTAATATTACCAACCTAATGCGATTTTACTTAAAATGGCACTTGCCAGCGGAATAGCTAACAGCCAAATAAATTTCGTTTGAAAAACATTTTTATACTAACAGCAAATTTACCAGCAGGATAAATTTATACTTGTAGATAAGTAACAAACACTTTTAACAGTCGATTGATAAACTGGGCCTAAGAATAACAAATAAATAAATAATAATTTGAGTGATCGCCTGTCACTCGAAATTCGAGTGGTATGTATTGAATTGGTAATCAAATCAATGTAAAAATTAAAAAAAAAAGTGAATACTTACGTAAATAGTGTTGAATAAAGACTGGTTACCATATTACATATTACAATTTTGCCTTGTCTGAATAATTAAAAAAAATTAAGACGGAATAATTTATTTATAGACAATGTTTTGCGTAAACACTTGTTTATTGTGCGGTATAAGATGCTTCTGATTGAATTGTCCGCTAATGTAGAAACGGAGACCATCGAATGTACGAAACAGAAGACATTACTACCAGTATTGTGTTCAAATTTCGCTCAAATTTAATTATTACTTCGTCGAATCCTTATCTTTATGTAACTCATTAATTTTATTAATCATCCAGGACCTTAATCAAATTTTGAATTGTAATCAATAATAATTAATGCATGTCATATAAATGCAAGAAATTGTAGGTAATTTATTCATATAAGGGGTGTTTTTTTCGTCATAGTTGGGGCTGACTATGAGTTTATGTGAAGAGGCCATTTTTTTGCCTGCTTTCATTCCATTTGTGATGTAGTTCGGGGAAAAAAACAATTTTATGGAAGAGGTTCCACTGCACCCCGAAAAGGTAGGAGTATGAGCGTATTCAACACTATCTTAAATAAATTAAAAGTGAGGTTAGATATAGATTCAGATGTCTTACCAATAGATACGGTGAAAGAACTAGAATGCATAGTGATGGGTGAAGCCAACATCTCAACCCAAAAGTGACGTCAGACGTTGCGTTTAGGTTGCAGCCATGCATCTTTGGTTGCGGAATAAAATTGAATATTCCAGAAGAACAGAAAATGAAACATTATTTATTTTTTTTCTATATTCCGCTATTAATTATCATGATGATAAAAAATTATAACCGCTAATTTTATTTATTTTGTGCCTTTCCTAAATAACTGTTCCTTCTACTTGCAAAGTTGGCTGCATAAAAATGAACCCAATTGTGACGTCATGTTGGCTTCAAGCATTTTGCTTTGCAACGTATCTACTGGTAAGACATCGTTGTTCAGTTGTCAAATTAATAATTGTCAGTTCGGTGGCGGGTTCACAGTTAAACATTCATGGCCAACTTCGACGCCAAATTTTAAAAAACACCCGTTATAAAAAGAAACATTGGTACGTATGCGTAAGTACATTAATTAATAGAACAAAATTTGTTATGTCACAATTTTGCGCCTGATCTTTTGCGCGCTGGATGCTGTTGATGCCTCAGCGGCAAAGTCTTTCAGTGACTTTTGGACCTTTAATTAACGTTCCATTTTTATTAAATCGTTCAAAGCTTTTGTTAAGCAATTTGAGTAGTTCGCTGTTCGGATGGCTGCATTAATCCCCCAAATGAAAAATGTGACAGCCAACTAGGAATTAAGTAAGCGTGGTCCTGTTGTAGTCGATATGTATACTGTCCCAGATTTGGATGAGTGGTGTTCAATTTTCTTGCAACCCATCATGCAAGATAGTCAAGCCCATCCTGTTCAGACTTTTGCCGTTATGTATTCGTCATCTGTACCGTGTTCAGAAGGAAGAGAAGTGATTTTCTTCTGTACTATGCCTAGATTTTTACCGAGAATAATCATCCTGATGCGATAAATGGTGTTGAGAGGAGTTGGATGGTCATTTAAGCCGCCCGTAGTGCGCAATTGAGAAAAAAAATTATCTAGTGCATCTTGACTCAGGCGACTTGTGCAGATATAGGAAATGTCGAACTTTGCTTTTAAATCTGCAAATAATAACTGTAGCGACTTGAGTGACATAAGTAGTCCTTTGTGAAACACTTGCAATGAATTTTTCGCTTTGCAATGCATACCAGAAATCAGTGCCGCCATCTCCTCTAAAGTTTATGTTTGTCTTTCTAAATTCCACCCAAATGGTTTTTTGAAGCACGATTGGTTGCTGTAGTGTAACTATTGAATCAGTTACTAATTTTCTCGCCAGTATGTCTAGCCAATCTCCAGGTTGATAATTTTTTAAGAGCAGTGGCCACAGTGTGGGACCATAATTTACATTTTGTCGTTGTGCCCCAACACAGTCTAAATGGGTTTGAGAAATTCGAAAAGAGGAATTTACTTCAGTGTCAGTTGAATTGACCAGCAATTTGAACGGTTTTGTTGTTATTTCTGTACCATCCTCCAAGCAGTATTCTCTACAATTCAAGTTAGCCATTATTCTAATAATTACACGTCTTTGTAATTTGAAAATACGACCTGCGGCCGATGAATGACCCCAAGCTAAAATCGCATATGTGAGTTTTCAGTGTATAATAGCGTGATAGACTGAAAGAATTATGTCATTTGAAAGAAATTGTCTCAATACTTTCATTAAGTAAATGTTCTTTCCAGTCGAGGAAACAACATAGTCTACATGTTTGTTCCAACAAGGCCAGTGTCGATTTGTACACCTAAGAATTTTATTGCTTTGCTATTTTCTGACGATGAGAGGTTTCTTCGACTGAAAAGAACAGTTTCAGTCTTTGAATCATTTAAGGCGAGATTATTTAAAGCAAACCAGTCGCGTAGTTCCATACGAGATGTTTCTAGTAAAGTGTTCTAATGATATTCCTCTTTGCTTGCAGTAAAGAACAGTGTGTCGTCAGCAAAAATAATTAAATTAAACCTACTAAATGCAGTGAATAAATCATTTATATAGATAAGGAAGATTGTAGGACCAACAACAGATCCTTGAGGCACTCCGAATTCGATCGGGAGCGATGATGAGCTATTGTCATTGAGAGTTACGAATTGGGATCTATCGTTTAGTTAGGCGTTAATTAAGTTAACCGCCACATCATTAAAATTATACTGTTTTAATTTACCTATTAGCAGATAATGTGAAATGCAGCCGAATGCTTTAGACAAGCCACAGAAAACAGCGCCTAGGTGATTACCATATTTAAATGCGTTTGTGATAGATAAAATAAATAAAGTAATAGCAGACGTTGTAGATCTTCCTTTTCTAAAACCGAACTGGGAAGAATTGAAAAGGTGATTGGTTTTAAAGTATGTATGAATTTGCTGTTGAAGAGCTTTTTCAAAAAAATTACTGATGACAGGAAGGATTCAGATAGGGCGATAATTAGTGATATCATTAACTTCTCCTTTTTTAAACAAAGGAAGGATAATTTTAGACAAGAGGGGAAGTAACCTTCATTTATAGAGATATTGATGAGTTTCGTTAGTGGATATACTGTTAAATTAATAAGTTGTTTTATAGTTTTTGTATTTAGTCCATAAACGTCTAAGCTGGAAGAGTTTTTAAGATTTAAGATAAGATCTCTAATCTCATTGTAAGTAACCTCTCTGAAAGAGAAAGAACAGTCGTGCAACTTAAATTGGTTGGTAGAATTACCGGTGTTAACTTTTCGAAGCATACGAGGGATATTCGTAAAGTATGAATTTAACTCATCTGGAGAATATGGAGGAGATACCTTTTTCGAATTTTTTGTACGATAATGGTTAACTAGAGTCCACATAGTGTTAGGATTATTATTGGAATTTGAAAGAAATGTTTTGTATGCAACTCTTTTCGCATGATGAAGTGCCCGCCGGTATCTGATGCGCATTTGCTTTATGTCATCTAGTAGAATCTGTGAATTAGTTTTGTTATAAACTTCAAACATTGTAACGCTTGATTGCGGCGGCGGTTGCCTCGAGCGCCAGTTTTTTAACGTGGTATGCTCCACGAGACCACGGGTAGCGAAAAGTCGGAGTACGGAACTGCAGGGAATAATAAAGCCGTTTCGACTTGGTCGGTAGTAACTCGGTGACGAAACTTGAGATTCTCCCTGTACACCCCTGTCGTATTGCACCCTGTTTACGGCGGTTCAGAACCTGAGCGTTTCGGGCATTCGTGATTGGTATAGAGGTCCCGAATGTAAGCTTTCGAGCTTGCCACAGAGCTCCAGAAACAACAATGCATATACTTGCGGCTTGTCCAGTATATGCACCTTCGGCTTATATCCATCGCCACAATGCGGCACTGAGAGTACTATGCTTTCATTTGAGGCACCGCTATGCGATAGACTAGACGCCAGTGTTGCTTTATGTCCCGAACGATAATGAGTCCGTTGTGGAGAATGAAAGGTGCCGAATCTACTGGAACTATTCGTTCTCCACCGTCAGGCAGATATCAGCAAACAAGCCTGACGTGGTACTGCTGGACCACTTCTCCAAGCAGATGTTTGTAATTGAGTTCTCGGCTCCCGTCTGCGTCTGCGTCAAGGAGGAGGAAAAATGGACGAAATATCAAGACCTGTTGTTCGCACGCTGTACACAACTTATACAGTAAAGCTGGTCGTTCTGGTAATTGGGTGCATGGGAGGCATCAAAGGTTCGTTCGCCTCCAATCTCAAGAACATACCCGCTTGCCGAAATCCGGCAGAAGTTCTTGCGGCCGGAATGCAGAAAGCAGTTATCTTGGGGTCGTCGTGTTTGCTCAGGGCACATGATTCCCGGTATTTGTCGTTACTCACCCCATGGCTTTGGAGTGGCGATTTAAACATCTGACCAGCAAGGAACCTCGCGAAGGTCGGAATCACGAGGATTTCCTTCTGGTCTAAATTTAAAAAAAAAGAATAAAAAAATAATAGCCTAATTGTAAATATACACACAATGGCATCCTTACAAAAGGGTACGGTTAGGATAACCTTTCTACCACCGTCCCTTTATAACATATTTTATGTAATCTCATATTAGTAATAAACTTATAGTTATAACATTAACCTGCTCCTTACTGCGTTCTCTCAACTGATTAGGAGATATGTAAATCTAAGTAATTTAAAACCTTGTTGAGCGCAACTGGCGCAATATATGAAAAAGAACCCTCGAATTTTGTCGTGACATGTTGAGGGACATTAAAGTAATTTACTCTAACATTTAAACTATGTACATCCGATCTTCTACTAGCAAATGTAATAAATAAACTGGTGACTTCTTAATACACTAAGCATGCCAACAAAAACTGATTTCTTTGTGCAGTATTCAATTCATTTAAGCTTCGCCAGTATGGTGTAACATGTCGTCTAAAGGGTATTTTGCCAACAAATCGCATACCCAGGCATTTTGAATTCTTTGGAGTCTCTGACGGTTCTGCTGGGTGAGAAAATAATAATATACTGATGAAGAATAATATAGGTGACGATAAACCAGTGCTTTAACAAGTTTCAGTTTTGCATCTTGCTCTAGTTGATACTTAAATTTGTAAAGAAGCCTTAACTTAGCCATGGCAGTTTTATAAAGATTGTCAACGTGCAAATGAAATGATAGTGACCCATCAATACTGTAACGTAGCCTGAGCCGGGCGGGTTCGAGGATTTAAAGAAATATTCTGGCGCACACCGAATTTACAAACTTTTATTAAAAAGACCACTAAGACTAACTTTTCACAATGTACAGACTTTCACAATATCACGCGCTGATCACTTGTTCACGATGCTTCCAATAGACTGCCTTGCTCCGTTGTTTGATCCCTTCTTATACCGCTCGCTTCGTTCTCGACTTCTTCTATTCCCGGAATCATGAGATCATGTTTCCGACGCAATGGATTATTCGAGAATAATGAGATCAGTCTCTTGTACGAGCGTGGTATAGCATGAGATCACCGCCACAGAGTCTTCTAGAGCATCCCATGTGAATAATTATTCCCAGACGTTCTCATGTAGACTATTCCAGATTAATTACGTTACCATACGTGGTGAGATCATCATGACATCATCCGCTTCCGGGCCGTCGCGCCGTCGTCTCACTGCCCCCCCTTTTAAAGATTGTTCGTCCCGAACAATCTACTTCAATCCTGTTGATTTGTCCCGGAGTAGGGTGCCAAACGATCCAGGTGAACCACCTTCATCTTGGCTCGGGGACTGCGTTGAATCCGGTACACTACGTCGTTGATCCTCTTTACAACCGTGTACGGGCCTTCCCAACTGGGTTGTAACTTTGGGCAGCGACCTTTCTTTCGCCGAGGGTTGAACAACCATACCAAGTCTCCATCACTGAATCCTGCCGAATTCACCCTCAGATCGTAACGCGTCTTCATCCGGTCGCTCGCCACGCGAATGTGACTGCGCGTTAGTTAATGTATACTGGACATGGCTTCCTGTAGTTCGTCTACGTAGTTTCCCACGTCCTTCCGCTCTTGTCCCGGTGATCCGAAAGCCAGATCGCATGGTAGACGCATTTCCCGTCCAAACAGGATCTTCGCCGGTGTCTGGTGGGTCGTCTCGTGAATTGCCGCTCTGTACGCCAGCAAAAACAAAGGTAGATGCCGATCCCAGTCCCGCTGATGTTGATCGACCACCTTGGACAAGTGCTGCTCCATGGTCTTGTTGAAACGCTCGACCATTCCATCCGACTGAGGATGCAGGGGTGTCGTCCTTGTCTTCCGTACACCCAATAGTTCGCAGACGCCCTGGAACACTCCAGATTCAAAGTTCCGCCCTTGGTCCGAGTGCATTTCCAGTGGAAGTCCGTAGCGGCAAATCCAATTTTCTACCAACGCCCTGGCAACCGTCACAGCTTCTTGATTGGGTAGGGCATAGGCTTCCGGCCACTTGCTAAAGTAGTCGATGACCACCATGATATACTTGTTCCCCGAATCAGTGGTAGGAAACGGACCTGCTACGTCGAAGGCTATTCTCTCGAATGGTGCCCCAACGTTGTACTGCTTCATGGCTCCTCGACTACGCGTCTGTGGACCGTTGCTCGCCGCACAAGTGTCACATTTTCGACACCAGCTCTCGACATCGTTTCGAACGTTCACCCAATAGAAGCGTTCACGGACTTTACCCATGGTCTTATTCACGCCCAGATGTGCGCCGGACACTCCACCGTGGATTTCTTGCAAGACCTCCTTCACGCGACACTTGGGCAAAACCAGTTGCATCGTCA
Organism: Diaperis boleti; assembly: GCA_963583935.1. NCBI lineage: Eukaryota > Metazoa > Arthropoda > Insecta > Coleoptera > Tenebrionidae > Diaperis > Diaperis boleti. The sequence continues at coordinate 17,186,612 of OY757242.1, forward strand.
CCGACTTTCCGTCTGCACTCTCCCATGCTCGCTTCAGCAGGCCATTTTCCACCTTCAGTGAATCCCATTGGGCCCATAGTGCTTTTAGAGCAGGACTCTTGTCCGAGATGTCTTGCCATTGTGGTCTCTGATTTCCGTTCTCTTTGCTTTCTAAAATTGGACTAATCTCGCTATCTCCAAGTTGTTCTGCCCTCATCTCCGCCGTTGTCCACCCATCTTGAATTCCACCCTCGAATTCTTTGGATGCCTCTCTCCGACTGCAATGTTTGCAGTCACTTCGGCACGGCCTCCTAGAAAGTGCGTCCGCATTCTGGTGTGATCTGCCTGGTCGGTGTTCGATTTTAAAATCATACTGCTGGAGCTTCTCCAACCATCTGGCTGTCTGACCTTCTGGATCCTTAAGGCTTAACAGCCACCTCAACGCAGCATGATCCGTTCGAATTTTGAAGTGTTGACCGTACAGGTACTTGTGAAAATGTCCTACTGAATTTACGATTGCCAATAACTCCTTCCTCGTAACGCAGTAGTTTCTTTCCGGCTTAGAAAGCACCTTGCTATAGTATTCGATGACTTTTTCTTCGCCTTCCTGTACCTGCGAAAGGACTGCCCCGATGCCGTTGTTACTGGCGTCTGTATCCAGGACATACCGCCCTTTTACTCTCGGGTAAGACAGAATAGGACCCGTGCACAGCGAGATCTTCAAAGTTCTAAACGCTGCTTCGCTCTCGTTATTCCAGATAAATGGGGTTTTGTCTTCCGTGAGTCTGTGCAGAGGCTTGGCAATGTCAGCAAAGCCTTTGACAAATCTGCGATAGTAGGTACAGAGGCCCAAGAAGCTTCTCAGCTGGTGCTTGTCCCTTGGTCGTGGCCACTCGCGGACGGCCGCGATCTTGTCTGGATCTGTTTGTACTCCGCTGGGCGAAACCACATGGCCCAAGAACTTCACTTCTGTCTGGAACAATCGGCATTTCTTGGGGTTGAGCTGAAGGTTGGCATTCCGCAGGCGGCTGAAGATCTCTTCCAAATTTTTCAAATGTTCTTCGAAGGTTCTTCCAACTACCATGACGTCATCGAGGTACACCAAGCAGGTTTTCCATGTCAACCCTCGCAGAACCAGTTCCATCAACCTCTCGAAAGTGGCTGGAGCGTTGCAGAGTCCAAATGGCATGACGTTAAACTGGTAGAGACCGCTTCCAGTCGAGAACGCCGTCTTCTCTTTGTCATCGGGATGGATCTCAACTTGCCAGTAGCCGCTTTTCAAGTCCAGGGTTGAAAACCACTGCGATCCCGACAACATGCTTAGGGTGTCATCGATACGTGGCAACGGATAGCTGTCCTTCTTAGTTACATCGTTCAGCCGTCTGTAGTCAACGCAAAAGCGAGTGGAACCATCTTTCTTCGTTACCAATACAACTGGTGACGACCATGGGCTTGAGGAGTCTTCAATTATTCCGTCTGCTTTCATTTTGTCCACCATCTGAGCCACCTCTTGGTGTTTTGCGAACGGAAGTCTTCTTGGTGGTTGTCGGACCGGAGCAACATCTCCTGTGTTGATTCTGTGCTGCACCATGTTGGTTCTGCCGGTGCTTCGGTCTTCGGTAGCAAAGATGTCATTCTCCTTGCGGATAAATGTCATGGCCTTCTCTAATTGATGGTTCGTAAGGTGTTTCCAGTCTTCTAGGAAGAGCTTCTCCACACTCGTCCGCTGAGCCTCTTTTCTGTTACACTCAACAGGTTGTTCTTCGCAACGGACGACCCGTAGTACAGGATGGTATAGTCCGATCGTCTGCCCTTTCTGTAGTGTAACACGACTTTCACCTAAATTCGCTACACGGATAGGAATTCGTCCGTTAGCCTCAACGAGTGTTCTTGCTACCATGATTTGTGTTTTTTGTGTCACGTCCGGGATGGTGGTCACGTTCGGTTCTATTATTCCAGTCCGGTATCCCCCAGGGTCTTCTTCCAACTGTGCCAGCACGATCTGTTCCGAGTTCTTCTGTACACGGACCGTTTCGGAGACTATCACTTTCACTTCGTCGGCGGATGGTATCGCAGAGTGCAGGGAGATTTCTTCGTTACCAACTAGCAGCATGCGATTTTTGATGTCCAAGACGAATCCGAACTTCCTCATGATGTCAAGACCCAAGATGAAATCGTCCACTATATCAGCCACAATAACCTTGTGAACGAACTCGAAACTCCCCAACTCGAGCCTTGCCTCAACTTCTCCGAATACTCGTGCTGCTTCTCCCGTTGCTGTTTTTAGCACCAGGTCGCTCTCTGCCAATTGGAAATCTCCCAGCGGTTTGAAGATGTCGGGTCTTCCGATCGAGACGGTCGCTCCGGTGTCGACGGTCATAGAACAGCCAGCTCCGTTGATTCGACCCTCGAGCAACAGACTGTCGTTCCTTCTTCGTAACTGCGAGACGGTGATAACCCTAGGGGCTTTTGTGGGGCCAGCTAGCACACGCCCCAAAGCGCTAGCTGGACTTAGTTTTCCGACTGCCTCGAGCTTGAAGGGCCGGACTCCGGATTCCTGTGGGTCTGCTCCGGCGATCTCCTGAAGCGGCAGTCCCTCCTCAGGTGACCCACTTTCCCACAATTAAAGCATCTGGGCCTGCCTGTCATGCTTCCGTGCCGCATTTCTTCTAACAGAGTTCTCATCATCTCGCTCATCCCTCTCAGTAAGTCGTTTCCGTCCTTCGGGGGTTCCTCTGTGGTTACTGCTCGCAGACGGTGAGCCGCCGGACGACAGGCGTTTTTAGCCGCTTCGAACTCCAGGGCGTGCACGAGGGCGTCGGCGCATTTTTGATGTCTACCTAACCTCAAAATTTGCTGCAGCTCACTGTCGCGGACCCCATCAATAAACGCGCTTGTTCCAAGTTGGTGGTGGAACTCGCTAGGGGCGCTTGGGTAGGCCAGATGTACCAGTCTCTCAACGTCCGCCGCAAACTCCTGCAGGCTTTCGCCATTCTTCTGAACTCGTGACTTCAGCTGCGACTGGTACACTTGGTTCAAGTGGAGGTCTCCATACCGCAGCTCGAGAGCGTTGACCACAGCGACGTAGTTCTTTTGTTCCTTCTCCGGGACGGTTTGCAGCAGCTGAAGAGCTTGTCCTCGCAAGGATAACACCAGTGCAGTGGCCTTCTCTTCTTCACCCCAGTTCATTTCGGCCGCTGCCTCGATTTGCCTCCTGTACATAAACCACGAGGTCTGGCCATCAAAAGTCGGAGGTTTTAGCCTTTGTGATGACGGCTCTGTCAGGACCGACTGCCCCGTTGTTATCCTTTTCAGTTTTGTTTCCATTTTCTTGACTTTCTTTTCCAAATCTTCTTTTATCCCTTTTACGTCTTCTTTCATTTCCAGAACTTCTTCTTTTACAACTTCTTGAATTTCTAGAACTTTCTTTTCCACAACTTGAACCTTCTCTTCCACGTCTTTTTTAAAAGTGTTTTGTAAAATGTCAAGCTGTTCGAAAATCCTCTGCTGTTCCTCTTGTCGTCGATTTTCTTGTTCTTCTTTTTCTGCGTGGAGTTGTTTCAGAAGTTCCATCTGTTCCTGCTTTTCTTCTTGTCGCCTCTTTTCTTGCTCTTCTTTTTCTTCTTGTCGTCGTTTCTCTAGTAGTTCTATAAGTGCCATTTGTTCTTTCCTTTCTTCTTGTCGTCTCTTTTCTTTTTTTTCTTTTTCTTCTTGTCGTCTCTTTTCTTGTTCTTCTCTTTCCTCTTGTCGTCTCTTTTCTTGTTCTTCTCTTTCTTCTTGTCGTCTCTTTTCTAATTGTTCTAGAAGAGCGGCCATTTGTCCTTGTAGAGCCTCCATGGTTTTACTTCTCGTGACTCTTCCAGAAGGTTGCTTTGACATGCGTCACGTACCGGTTGGTTCGATTTTTCTTCTTTTTTTTTACGTCCGCTTCTTTAAATCCCACTTCTGACACCAATGTAACGTAGCCTGAGCCGGGCGGGTTCGAGGATTTAAAGAAATATTCTGGCGCACACCGAATTTACAAACTTTTATTAAAAAGACCACTAAGACTAACTTTTCACAATGTACAGACTTTCACAATATCACGCGCTGATCACTTGTTCACGATGCTTCCAATAGACTGCCTTGCTCCGTTGTTTGATCCCTTCTTATACCGCTCGCTTCGTTCTCGACTTCTTCTATTCCCGGAATCATGAGATCATGTTTCCGACGCAATGGATTATTCGAGAATAATGAGATCAGTCTCTTGTACGAGCGTGGTATAGCATGAGATCACCGCCACAGAGTCTTCTAGAGCATCCCATGTGAATAATTATTCCCAGACGTTCTCATGTAGACTATTCCAGATTAATTACGTTACCATACGTGGTGAGATCATCATGACATCATCCGCTTCCGGGCCGTCGCGCCGTCGTCTCAATACAAACTCCAAAATTTTTGACACTTTTTATCCATACTATCTCCTCATTATTTATGTTTAGATGAAAATTCGCTTCGATTATTGTTCGATGTTTTTCTGATCCTAGCGTTAATGCAAATGTTTTCCTGGTATTTAATTTCAAACCGTGATTTAGTGAAAACGACAATATCTGATTTAAATCATATATATATATTTTTTTTAAGTTTAACGTCGCTTCAACCGCACTGGGTCATTAGCGACTCGTCTAATAGTTATTCACTTAGAATATGTACATTACAGTGCATTAGATAATTTCGTAGCTACTAGGAACTTCAGTGTTGCTTCAACTTCCTTTAAATCTTGGAGGGCTTCCTTCAAATTTGCTGCCACTTGGTATCGCTGTCTCTCCCGGATGTATTTGGCACAGCCGAGAAGGACATGATCCGTTGTAAGGGGTACTAAGCAGGTGGAGCATATAGGTGCTTCTTTATCACGTGTGAAACGGAAATCATGGGTCAGCCTAGTATGTCCTAGCCTAATCCGCGAGATCAGCACCTGTTCCCGACGGGTTTTGGGATTTGGTAAGCTTCCTGTGACGATTGGTTTGATCTTGTGTAAGTGGGAAGGCTTGGAGTCCCACTTGTTTTGCCAGGAATCAACGAGTCTTCTTTTACATATTGATTTAACATCTGTATGTGGTACTGCTGGTATATATACTGATTCTTCAGATCGGAGAGCTTCTTTGGCGAGAATGTCCACTGCCTCATTTCCCGATATACCAACATGTGCGGGCACATACGCAAACTGGACCTCCTTATTGTGGCAACAGAGTTGGTGAGACTGTTCCTTGATGTCGATTATTACTGGATTTGACGGGAATAGCGGTTTTAGAGCTTGATCTTGGGATTCTTTGATGTATCTTAGGGCTTCTAGGATAGCATACAACTCTCCAGTCAGGACACTGTTGTGTGCAGGTAGCGCGAATTGTAACGTTTCTGTTGGAGAAACGATCGCTGCTCCAACTCCGTCCGGTGTTTCACGATTTTTGGAGTATCAGTTTTCTTGTACCTAGATAATGATGTATTGATATTGTCACGTAGTAATAACTACGTTTGGCTGGGGTGGTAGAAAGTGTAACGCCCTTATTCCTTAATAGACTATTTATTAATACTACTTCTAACTACATAATTATAATAACACTTACATACACGTAACACATTAATTAATCGATTAAGGTACTTACATATTATAAGAAAGGCCCCGCCACACATCACCAAACTGACTACACTGCAGGTTGATTACCTTCCCCCAATCTACCTGAATGTCCCGCTAAAGTAACTTCGCCCCGGATCGCTGACTTGCAAACACCTCATCAATAGGTATCGGCAAAGTCAACTACCCCGGAACCTCGTCAGCAATAGACAGGACATCCAGGTGAATAACATCGATTGCGACATATGGCCGGCCCTTCTGAATTTTCGCCCCGAAAATTACTTAAATCTACGTTACCCTGACTGTTACAAAATTAACCTACAGTCTTCGCCACTTTTCCATCTTGACCTCCATGACTTCTCTGAGTTCCCCGACTTCCCCCAGCGTCCACCAATAGAGATGTTTCCGACCAAAATCCTCCAAACTCGATTGTCCCTAGTAGGGATGGCTGATGTCGTCCACCTGGGATCCCCCGTATTAGCTCTCTCATCAGGTTGGTGGGTTGGTGACGTGACTGCGAACTTGGTGCAGCATCACCCTCAACACTCTGATGTCTCTTCACATCCGGTCACTTGACGTAGCTCCCGCTAGCTCCATCTTCAAAACTGCTAGCGGCCTTTTTCCTTCATGACCGGATACCGCTACACCTCTACGCCTTTTGCGACTTTGGGATTTACTAGTAAGGATCTCAACTTTTGGATAAAGGGATCTCTTATTTTTAATTACGGAGGGGATTAAACTTTCGGGTACTGGGTGCTTTGGAACAAAAGGAGAAAAGGGGTAGACGCTTCGGTTGTCACAGGGGCTCATCCCGTGCAGCTGTTGCGTGGTCCCAATAGTGGATCCTCCTCCTAGCCCAGCTCAAAGTTACTGGGTTGCATCGTGTCCCGTGGTTCCCCTTTCGGTTCGTGATGATGTTGGACACTTCCTTTTGGTCGTACTCGTCTCCATGGCTTATCACTGAGGTACTCCTGCAACTCTCGTACTCTGAGGTTTTCGTAATCTGATTTTCTTGTGGCATATGTACATGAAAACAAAAGGAAATTCATACAATCATATCAACTTATTCATTAGGAAACGTGATGACAACAAGGAAATGTCTGGCGTACAGTTCATTGTTGTCATCTCGGTACACGGCTTTGACCTGCCGCCTGCTCTGTTATGACGCATTAGTGTCAGCACATTCTTTGAAATGTCGCTGCATCTGGGTTACAATATTTTCATGGCACCTCTAATTTTTATTGGAATGTTGAAAATTACTTCATTCTTCCCCTCCCTTATGTGAAAATTTGTTTCGTACCTAACTATCTGATTTGTTCGCCTAAGAGCTCCCTTCGCCCTCGTCTCCAATAGCTTCTAAGATCACGCTGGCGCTTTTCCCCGTGCCAGCGTCAATAAAGTGTCTCCTAACTCTGAGGCGTCCCTCGAACATTGGCACAGTTGAGTTGGCAGCTCAACTTGACACTTCTTCTACCTTCTTTATTCGGTAGGATCCCCTTCTGGAACAAAACTTTCACACTACATACCCTTAATTGCAGAACACCGCTTGGTTCTGGACCGTTACTCGCCCCATGCATCAACACTGGAGCGGAAACCTGTATCAATCCAATGGGTTATATCCTAAATGGGACGTCAATCTGTCCCACCGACATCATGGTACTTCACTGACCTGATGAAGTCCATGTACAGCATCCACGTTACTCGTATTTTTCTATTCCTCTGTATGAGCTGCTACTGTCCTACTTTCTTCAAATTTTCTCTTGAGGGCTGGGTTTTCAAACACTCTTTACATCTCAACGAATTTTCAGACAAATTTATTTTAATCATAATTTCACGTTCTTTTATTTGCTCCCATAATGATTTTTACCGTAATAATGCGTCAAAACAATTAAACACCTTTTTTTTTCTGCAATCATAACTCATTAAATCGAGAAACAAAGGAAAAAAATTACAAGTAAATACATAATAATCTTAATATTAAAATCTACCCTACACACTTTGAGTTCGATACCGCACTTAGTTACCGCTCACTGGGGACGTCCATGGGTCGGCATATCTTAAGATTCGGCTCACATGTACTACTTCCCCGTTGGCTTCACCTTTACGTCCGCTTTCTAATTCGTAATTAACATCGCTTAATCTTTTGCGTACTTTGTAAGGACCGAACCATCTGCACATTAACTTTGGACTCTCGCCTTTCTTTCTTACTGGTACAAAGACTTTCACCTTTTCTCCAACTTGAAACTCTACTTCGCGATGTTTCGAATCGTACCGTTGTTTGTCGTATTTTTGTCGTTTAGTGATGTTATCTATAGCTTGCGACTGTATACGCAGGAGTCGTTCCCGTAATTCCACAATATCCGCATGCTCGATATCCGCTTCCCTTAACCCATCTTTTACCAATGGTGCGTTTGCGCACCACCTATTTGTTTATTTATTTTTATAACTTTTAAATACTCGAACAACGTCAACAACTTCAGAAACGTGTTCAGAAGATTATAAAGAATTCGAAACAGTCAATATGAATTTTTAGAATAATTTGTTTTTAATTATTTTTACAGTCGAAAATTGCGACAAAATGGTGTCATATTTTTCGTGAGTTTTGATGCTAATAAAATAATATTTAAGAGCGGGGTCCGACCACGCCCACTCCAGCAAGTTCAGATCAGAACCCGGGGCAAAAGATGTAAAACGTCAACTGACTACTAGATGGCCCCCATTATTCACATTCAACAAAATCCACAAAATAATATTGTAACGGTACTTAAACCACTCGATGGAACTACTCTACTCTAGGTGGGGCTGTTTTCCAATATTTTTTGTCTTTTACAGCGGAGTCTACCTGAGACCCTAATAAAGAGTAAAGTGGCCGGAAAGCCCATATTGCCGCTAGCTACGGCAGAACAGTCCTTTGACGACCCCTCCCTTATTCGACAAAATTACCAAATGGGAATTGAAATGTCTGTTTTGACTATTATGAGCTATTTTTGTTTTTAGTAAATTATTGTTTATTATGTAATTATTAATTGTTTTATAATTTTGAAGTTGGTGTTAAGTAAAACATAAAAACAAATTATATAGTTTGCTACAATAACACAAAAAAATAAAATAAAAACAATAATTACATAATAAATAATAACCAAAACTATCAATTCATCTGTCGGTAAATCCAACCAAAGCATGTTATGAAATGGAAGCTTGTATGAGAGGGAATGAAGGTTTTAAAAAGATTTGAATAAAGGAACCTTGTTCGCGATTTTAGATTGGGTCAGGTAAGGGTTTATGACACTGGGATTTCCTAACTGGTAGGCATGACCCACCCCTGATCAAGACATTTAAATTTCACGGGAAGTCAGAATAACGCATTAGATATAGCCGCCAGGAGCCACACGGTGAGACACACATGCAATGTCACGTAGCAATAATTATTATTTAATGTATTAAAAAAACAAATAAAGAAATACAAAGCAGCCTTATAGTGGCGCAAAATGGGAAAATACGAAGATTGATTCGGGGAAAGTCCGGAACTGGTGTGGACACGTGCGGGCCATGTGCGGTCTACCTAAAGCGCATAATTTTGAAATTGCTTCTTTCGATTCATTTATTCCTTCCTGAAAGTGTAGGTACTGTGTGCTTTCCACTGGTGAATTATTAAAATGGGTAGATATCATCGTTCAAATAAAAGAAATAAAGCGTCCAAAGCCAGAAAAATTCTTGTAAACAGGAAAAAATTGGAAACATCAAGGTAAGTGGCACTTGATATATTATGTAGGTGTTCGGTTTCTTGCTTTAGCGGTAAGTGAATTTTCAGAATCAATCAGGGATGTTTTATTGATAAAAAATCTGCGAATATTTTGTCAATGACAATAAGTATACCATCACGCGGTCAGTTTTGTTTTCCGCCGAACTTACAAAAAAAAAACGTAACTAAATGTAGAACTATAAAAAAACACTTACAATGTAAAATTATAATAAAGAACACAAAAATTCAGCGAGAAAAACCGCCTCAAAATAAGCTCCGGTAATAGTAACAATAATTGATTATTAACTTCAATGCTTTTCTAAATTAAAAAATATTAAGTTTAGAAATAAAATTCTTGCAAAATCCATTCTAGATCAAGCGGTAGAATTTACACTTGACTGCTTTTCCGTTCTGACACTCGGTATAAGCGTGTCGAGTAAGTGATGAAAAGCGGATTTTGCTTTTTCCTTAGATAGTTTTATTTTTATTTTTGCCGTATACAGTATTTCAAAATGTTATATACTTAGTTAAAATTTCTGAAACTTTTTCGACAACACACAACATGATACGTATACAGAAATTCATTTGTTAATTATATTGAATTTATATACAAATATTATATTATACAGACCACTCCATAGATTAACACCGTTATTAGTGTTTCTACAACTGGGTAATTGTTACATATTATAATTATAGTAAAACATCAACCATGTTCGATGATGTACCATCTTCGCCGGAAAATGTTCAAGATCAGGATGTTTCTCTAGGTTGTACTAGGAATGAGACACCAGATTTTGTTGCAAATCCATTAAAACCTGTTAAAACTTATGATGCTCAAACATTTATTAGTAAAAGACCTCGCATCGTAAAAGAATTTGGAGTCATTTCTTCAGATGAGTGTGACAGGTAGGTTCTTTAGCACTGAGAAATTTTGGAGACGAATATTTAGACAAATTGATATACCTGCTTTTGCCCTGTGATCATGAAATTTACATATATTTTTTTAGAATTAACAATCATCAACTCCTAATTGAAGAAGTTACAAGAGCAGATATTATGACAGGGAATCGAATTGTTGAATTAATGTATGTTCTAGAACGAACTGTTAAATTACAATATGATCACTCAAAAAAGTGTAGTGGTCAGATAAAAGTAGCAAAAGAAACACGGAATGGATTAGTCTCTGCAGTAACCTTTGTTTGTACAGTATGCAATGAAGCTTTTTATTTGTCTATGGAAAATCCAAGTCAAGTAAAATCAGCCATCAACATTGGTGCTGTATGGGGTGCATTGGCAACTGGAAGTACATACAGTCACTTGGAAGAGTTGTTGAGCTGTATGGATATCCCTTCAATGTCAAAAGGAATGTTTTATAAATTAGAAAATGAATTAGGAAATGAATGGAAAGCGTCGTTATGGAGATGTATGACTGCTGCTGGAAAACGGGAAAAAGAGTACGCTATTTCGAAAGGTCATTTTACGTTAGATGGCACTCCATATATCACAGTGTATGTTGATGGGTCATGGAGTAAACGCTCCTATGGGACAAATTTCAATGCCTTGTCTGGAATGGTTGGCATCATTGGTAAACATACAGGCGAACTTTTATTTACTGCCGTACGAAATAAATTTTGCTCACTATGTCAAAGAGCTGAAAATAAAACAGAAGAAGCCGATGCACATACTTGTTACAAAAATTGGAATCAGTCAGCTTCTGCGATGGAAGCTGATATGGTTGTTGATGGTTTTAATTTAAGTCAAGAGATGCATGGAGTTAAATTTTGCAAATTTATTGGAGACGGGGATTCGAGTGTTTTTGCTAAAATAAGACAAAAGGTATCATATGGAAACGAAGTGAAAAAAATTGAATGTACAAATCATGCTCTTAAGAACTACGGAAAAAATTTGCATAAAATTAAAGCAGATACAAGTATAGCGGTACAAGGAAGAAAAATGCTAAAAGCAACCACTATAAAGTTGCTTACCAAACGGGCCAAATGTTCCATTTATGAGCATGCAAAAGGTGATCGACAAAATGTTGATGAACTTAAAGAAGATTTAGCAAATGGATTGCATCACGTTTTTGGAGATCATTCCAAATGTAGAACTGGCATTTGCAATAATGTTGGAGAAGTTAGTGAAAGCAAAATATCCCAACTCAAAACTACTTCAATATACAATCATTTGTATGGAGCTTTGAATTTATTGGTGAGGAAAGCTCATTTGTTAATTGACAATGAAAATAATAATAGAGCAGAGAGGCTAATGAATATGGTTTCACGGTTTAATATGGGCAAACGATTAAATCTTATACAAAGAGGTTCTTACGAAAGACGTGTGCATCTTTCTGGATTAAGGCACAACAAATCATTTTCATGGCACTGCAGTCCTTACAAGAGAGTAACGGGATCGAGCCCTGGAAGACATTTCAAGGAGTATATGTCCAAAAAACATAAACAGAGCAGACAAAAGAAAAAAAATTGTAAGACTTTATTTTCAAATACACCACTAACAAAAATCAAAAATAAAGAAAAACCAGAGAAAAACATACACTATGGCCCAAATGCTGAACAGGTCGAAGAGGACCCTACAATTATTTCTTCCGAATCTGAAATATTTACAAACAGACTTCAGGTAACATTGAAAGAAAGGAACATAATTGAGAATAATACTGTTGGTCAATTTCACAATAGCTTCTATCAACAAGAACGGAATTTTCGGTTGACAGCATCTTTATTTGGCAGAGTAATAAAAAGAAGACCCCAAACATCTTGTCACAATATCGTTAAATCTTGTCTTCAAGATAATTGTATACATACAGATGCAATTGACTATGGCATTGCAAAAGAAATTGTGGCTTTAAAACATTTTGAAAATCACACTAATCTTCGAACCAGAAGTTCTGGTTTATGGGTTGATTTAGAATATGGTTTTCTCGGTGCATCTCCAGACGGAATAGTAGAAGATGATTCCATTTTAGAAATAAAATGTATTTACTTCAAACCCCATGACCAAGTAAATAGTTTGCAACAAGCAATAAATCATAGAAAAAGTTTGTTTTGTTTAGAAAAAAAAAATAACGAAATTCGGCTGAAGAAAAACCATTCTTACTATTATCAGGTAAACAAATTTAATACATTATACGTGTGTTTATATTAATAGTGTTTTTCAGATTAAGGGACAATTACATATTACGAATAAACGCAAATGCTATTTTGTTGTTTATATTAATGATGAAATAGATTTGTATGTTGAGGAAATATTTCGAGATGACGAGTTTTGGGAAAATAAAATGGTCAACGAATTAGTGAGATTCTATAAAGAATGTATAGCTCCGGAAATTATACGAGAAAACTTAAAGAGAGGAAAAATATGTGTTGATCCTCCTTATATTTTACAGGCAATCACCGAATTTTCAAAAAGAAAGCAACAGAAAAGCGCCAAGCCAAATAACAAAAAGACTTGATTTATTTATTATTAGTCCGGTCAAAGTAGACAAGAAAATAGTGGTACAATAATTCGTATAGACCATTTTTTAGTTATAATATTTTTTTAATAAAACTAAGTCACGTAGATCGTGGAGTATGCCTACCGGGGAAACCACGTTAAAAAAAATGCGCCTAGTACACTACCTCACAGGTGGTGCGGAAATGTGTACATACGTGTTATTCAACTCCTTCAACTTTTGCAATCGCAATGGTGATTCGTAGGAAAATAAATATAAGAACAATTTTGTAGGTAATTGCATGATCTACCACTTCTGACCTATTTTTATGATAACACTTACCGGTTACAAGAAAGCTACAAAAAACCGATACTTTGACCTTTGACCTTGAATAAATTTTTTCGCAGACGTAGGATTGATAAGGATTTTAGTTCAATATTTTACATAATAGTGTACCTAAGACCTCTACCACTTTTCAGCTCTGCGAATTTATGTAGATTGAAATGTCTATTTTGACCGCACTGTAATGATTTTTTGTTTTTAGTAGGTAATAATTAGTTGTTAAATGTTGAATGATATATTATTATACATATATTTTTTTAACATACCAAAGGTTTACATACATTATGAAATGAATACATAGGTCCAAGGCCCACCCAATAATAATAAAAAAAAAACGCTTATTATTGTTTCATTTCATAATACCTTCCTAGTTTCTAGTTGTTCCTTATTTATGTACAAACTAGCAGAATGTTTTTTTTATGTTAACACTTACCGTTTAAGAAAAGGATGCAAAAAATACTTTTGACCTTTGACTTTGAATACATTTTTTAGCAGACACCATCGGTGGGTTTTCTTTTAAGTAAATTATTGTTTATTATTAATTGTTTTATAATTTTGAAGTTGGTGTTAAGTAAAACATAAAAACAAATTATGTACCTTGCTACAATAACACATTATATACAACGAAAAAAAAACAATAATTACATAATAAAAAATAATAATATCAATTCATCTGTCGGTAGATCGAAACCATACAATATTAGTATTATGAATAGTCAAGTCTGGAATTAAGAAGTCGGCTTCTTATTTTTTTAAGTTAATAATTATTACTGTTCGATTACAAGTCGCATATCTCGTCAGAGGCAAAACCATCCGAACCCTCTTTTCTGGAAATATACCGTAATTACCCGAAACTCGTCAGGTACAAAACAGTGAACGTGACGAGTACAATAGGTACCCACGCATTTGCCGGTTCCTCTCTGCGTCCGATATCTCACAGACATACGTTTCTATAACTTTCTTCTTCTTTCGCGTGCACAGAAAGTAGTGTCACAATCAAGACCGTCACAGGGTCCATAGGATTCTTAAATTTTGTGTTCTTGCGTCTCGCTTGTGCCCCATCTCTGAGAAAATAGTCAAACTATTGCAGCAAAATTATGATAGGTCAGACATAAGCGGGCAAATTTTCGGTCAATTCTGTCAAGATATTTCGATTTAAACGCAAAGTTGATCACTTTTGGGTTTAGCAGTGACTTTTTAAAAGCTTCCGCCAAGACTGTAACGAGTTTAATCTAATTTCGTTACTATGAAATTTCAAAAATGAATGGAATTTAATAATTTATTTCCGAGCTTATTGACCATCACCAGCCAAAAAAATGGCATTAGGTCCAAGGGACAACTTTCGGCTATCTATTAATAATAAGTAAATGCTATTTATATCAATAGTTTTACGTAAAACTTAACAAAACGGGACCCTTGTTTTTTACCCGTGGCGCCACCTAGCGAGTGACAAACGTCGAACCCCCCTCTTAAGATATCGCTTTACTTTTTTTTAGAGCGTTTTCGGATAGTTATTTAGTAACAATTTAAAGTATTGATGAGTAATATTTCATAATTATTTGCAAATTGAGAAATATTTGAAGGATAATTTGATTGGTGCATTCACGCACCACTGGTAGAATCTGACAACCGAAGTCGTCGGGAGTCAGGAATCGACAAGTTTCATGAATTGTCAAATAACGTGATATACTCCAGTCTCAGCTTGTTATTAGCAAAGAACAGTTATGTAGTGTTATAAAAAAAATTGTAAAAAGTTTTTAACTCAAAGAGAATAATTGGAAGCAGCACTAGATGAAGTGGTAGGTGATCTGGAATCAAGTAATAAACGTAATTACAAATGTTTGTTATCCCAATGAGAATAAATAATACCTTCGGCGAATTTGTAGACCATATTATAGAGGTGGTCTATATTCCTCCCGATGAGAAACAGATCGTTTACAGTGGGGTATTTTTGATGCCAATCATGTGATTGATGAGCAAATGGTGCCATATTTTGGCAGGCATGGATGTAAAATGTTTATCACAGTAAATCCTGTTAGATTGGGATTTAAAATTTGGTGTCTTTGTTCTTCAGACGGTTACTTTTTTCTTTCATTTTCCTATGCAGAAGCTAGTGAAAAAAAACTCAAAACTGGGTCTTAGCGGAGATGTTGTGGAGTGAGAGAAGAAATGGTGTTGGTTGAAATTGTTGTAACTTATACAATAGAGTTAAGGAAAACAAAATTTCCCAGTTACATTTTCTTATCTTGCACTGCGCCTTCTAAAATTCGAAAATGTGCCGATAACCAGAAATGTAACTCAGCCTGTCGTAGAACGATAAATGATAACCACAGTTATAGTTATACTCTAACTAAAACACAAAAATAAGGCCCGACGCCGAAGTCCTATATGTCATAACCATAGTATTTATATTTGTGCGAAATGTAATGTATATTTACATGTTTTTTGCTTTGCCAACTACCACAAACAGTAGTTATTGAGGTAGTAGATATTACCAGTGGTGCGTAAGCGCACCAGCATAAAAAATAGTTTTTAAATATTTTTTTATACATGAATGTTGTTACTTTTCTGTTAAAATACACATTGTTACGTAATAATGTAAAATTCCTTAGAATTAATAGCTTTTTTTGATTATTGTAGAATTTTTTTTACTACTATGTTCCCAGTGGTGCGCAAACGCACCATCAATTTTTTCCAAAATCAATGTGTTTTTTAAGTAATGAATTTTAGTAATGTGTGTAACAACTCATATTAATAAAAGATTATGTCCTGAAAATCGCCGTTTTTAATTATTTCTACCCTTGGTAAAATATGGGTTAAACTCGCTTCTGTTGGCAAAGTTGGTAATCTCCCAAAGAGTACTAAATACGGTGGGTATCCTGATGTAGCCTGAACACTAGTGTTATATCCAAATGTGACGGCTTTCACGTATAAGTCCCAATCCTTTTGATCCGTGCTTGTGAACACGGACAACATTTTTGCTATGGTTTTGTTGTATTTTTCTACTAATCCATTTGTTTGGGGGTGATAAGCTGTTGTATAAAGGTCTTTTACAACCCCCATTAATTTTAACAGATCGGTTACCATCTGACTTCTAAACACTGTACCTCGGTCACTCAAAAAACAGCGAGGGGCCCCATATATGCATACAAGGTTCTCGAAAATAAATTTTGCTACACTCTTGGCTGTTCCGTCCTTTAAAGCTCCAGCTATTGCATAACGAGAAACGTATTCCGTGCAGACAATTATCATTGTATTTCCTGAACGTGATCTCGGAAATGGTCCCAATAGATCTACGGAGACCATTGACCATATATTTCCCACAGGGATTGGCTGTAATAATCCCTGTTTCTTTTTGAAATCCTCTCCTTTTGATGCCTGACAGTCCGGACATACTTTGACAAACTTTTCAACGTCTTGTCTAAATTTTGTCCAATAATACCTTTCTTTAATTTTGTTAAAAGTTTTTGTTATACCTAAATGACCGCTTAGTGGATCGCTGTGATGTGTATACAAAATTTCTCCCACGAGACACTTCGGAATAACTAGCAAATTTTCTCTCCCTAAGCTATTTGTGTTCTTTTTAAATAGAATTCCATTAATCAATGTAAAATTTATGGCTCGTCTTCTAGTTGCAATTGATAATTCGCTGTTGTCGGGATATTCGACTGCCATTATCATCTCACGTAATTCGTTATCTTCGAGTTGGCGTTGTTTTAAATCATCTTCTGAGACCAGATACGTTGGTATTTCTTCTGCCTCCTCTTCGTCGAATTTGGTGCCGTTGGATGTAGGGTTTCTCGATAAACAGTCCGCACCTTTGTGTTTACTGCCGCTTTTGTGAACTACCGTGTAGTCATACTCTGACAACTTGATAGCCCATCTTGCCAGTTTACCCGTTGGATCTTTAATTGTTTTCAACCATCTTATGGCACTATGGGCCCATGCCTTCCATATACCAGGTGTCGCAGATATCCTAGAGCCCATACACATCTTAAACATTCAAGTTCCGTTATTCCCAGATTTCTTTCGTTCTTCGTGATGGATCTACTGATGTAAGCCACTGGATGTAGCTCGTGTTTGTCGTCTTCCTGCAGGAGAACAGCGCCCAATCCCTTAAGGCTCGCATCGTCCCTTAGTTCATAATCCTTGTTAGGATTAAAACATCTAAGGATAGGTGCGCTTGTTAGTTTCTCCTTTAGTGTCTCGAAGGCTAGATTTTTTTCCTCGTTCCATAAGAATGAAGCATCACGCTTTGTCGCCTCATGGAGGGGTCGAGCTATTGTC
Organism: Diaperis boleti; assembly: GCA_963583935.1. NCBI lineage: Eukaryota > Metazoa > Arthropoda > Insecta > Coleoptera > Tenebrionidae > Diaperis > Diaperis boleti. The sequence goes on from OY757242.1 coordinate 17,204,021, forward strand.
GAGTAATTTTGAATGAATTTTCGGTAGTAATTGCACATGCCTAAAAACTGTTGGATTTCCTTACTATTTCGTGGCGTTTTGAATTTAACAATTCCTGAGATTTTATCTGGATCTACGCTAATGCCTTCGTTATTTATTTTAAGACCTAAAATGTCTATTTCTCTTTTCATATATGTGCATTTATTTGGCTTCAAAGTAAGGCCTGCTTGGCGCAGACGTTGGAAAACTTTTTCTAGCTTTTCCAAGTGTTCCTCGATAGTTCTCGAAAAAATAATAATATCATCCAGATATATAAGAATATCTTTCCACTTCATGTCCGAAAATAGTTTATCCATTAATGCCTGAAAAGTGAAAGGTGCATTGCATAATCCAAAAGGCATCCTTCTAAACTGAGATTGCCCTTGTCCTTGTGCTATAAATGCTGTATATTCCCTACAGTCCTTTCTCACAGAAACTTGCCAGTAACCACTCCTTAAATCGAGGTTTGAAAACCACTTGTTATCATGTCCAATATATGTTAAAATATCATCGATGTTTGGAATAGGCCAGTTACATTTCTTCGTTACTTCGTTTAGTTTTCGATAATAAACGCAAAATCTTGTACTTCCATCTTTCTTTTTAACTAGCACGACTGGAAAACTCCAAGGACTGGAACTAACCTCAATAACTCCAGCTGATAACATATCTTTTATCTGGTCATCTATGATATCTCTTTCTTTATGGGAAACCCAGTATGGTTTACATTTAATTGGCCTAGATCTCTGCACATCAATTTCGTGTTCAACTAAATCAGTTCTTCCCAAATCTTCAGATGTTTCTGCAAACACATCGGAAAATTCCGTTAACATTTTCCTTAATTTCTGTCGTTTTGTTTCCGGTAACTCGCTACCAATTTGGGACTCAATTGTCGATTGTGCAGTATTGTCATCGCTTTTTAGATGTAACACTATCTCTGAGCTAGTCTCTTCAGCTTCTTCATTAAGGAACCACCCCACTGTTGTTCCTTTAAAAATTTTAATGGGAATAGTGGACCTGCTATTTAATTCTGCTTCGAACTTTTTACCTGATCGTTTAAAATTTACTAATAGTCCTCTGGGAACCAAAAATTTCTCATTTTTAATAATTTCATGGGTAATTTTTGAAATTTCCGTATTTAACCCTATTGTCGTTTCTTTCCCTGGCAAAACAATACAATTTTCTGTGGCTGTTAATTTACTTTTCCTGCTGTCAGCATGAATGATGTCCGTCGACCCAGCTGGTGTAGTTTCATCCCATGACAACATTGACCTACTTCGCAGTGCTGACCTAGGACTCGAAACAATTTGCAACGAAACGCCGCGTTCTACTAGCATTATTTTTTTCTCTGAAAAATTTAACACGGCTCTTTCCCGGTTCAAAAATTCAACACCCAAAATTATTGGAACTGGTAGTTTCTCTACTACCACCACTTCTGTATCGAATATCTTTCCCCCCAAAATTAAATCAATGCGCGTTTTACTCAATGTCGCAATTCTATGTTCCCCTATTGTCTTTAAAAATAATTCACTTTTATTTATACGCTTATTTAATAAATTCGCTACCGCCTTACTTACTAAATTACTGCTACATCCCGTATCTACAATAATATCTAAGTCATTCTCTCTAACTCTTCCCGAAATCACTACGACATTATAAGGCGTCCCTGTACATTCCGATTGATTAGCGAGGACGACACCAGGACGCGTTTTTGATGTCGTCCTTATTCTTTTGAGCCATTCCCCCTTCCTGACTTATTTACATTGAATGTCCTACCTTTAGTTGGGTTTCTACAAACCGCTGCGATGTGTCCCACTGCTGCAGCAAAATGTCCCGGTTTTCCACAATTGAAGCACTTTGGACGTCGGTCCTTCGTCCTACTGGGTGGTATGTAGTTAGACGCTCTCCTCACAACTTCTGGAGATTCTCTTTGGTACCTTCCTTGATGTGGATACGTCTTGGTTTGCATTGACAAGAATGCACTATCTGTGGATATGAAATGTGTCCTAAAGGTGTCGTCCGTCATGTTTGGATCACATTCCTGTTGCAACGCCAACAGCTCGAAATAATAGGACTTTATGTCCTCATTAATACCCTGTTTCCTGTTCTCAAACCTTGTTCTAGATGTCCTTTTAGAGTCACCACTTCCGAATTCCGCCAAAAATCATTTGCTTCCACGTTTTAGCCGCGTTCGCCGGATCTGCAGTATACCGTTGAAACCATGCCGATGCAGTCTTCTCGAGAAATATTGGCAAATAAGAGATTTTTAATGAATCGTTCCAGGCATTCGTAAGGGCTACCCTATTGTAACTGTCTAGGAATACTGTTGGGTCCGAAGTTGCTGGGTTGAATGTCGGAGGGTTCAAAAATTTCGGCAGGGCAGGAGTTTTAACCTGAGTCAACGCTTCAACTATCGTCACGTTGGCCATTGTGGGTTCTACCTTTTCTTCGTCTTCCTGTTCTTCTGTAACTGTGTTAATTATGTCCCTAACCGTATCTTGGTTCTCTCTTTCTCTTCTTTTGTACTTACAATCTCCTCTAACGATTGGAAAGCATCGTACGACACATTAGTTCCTGTGCTCCTATATTTTGGCTTAAATTGTCCATATTCTTCTCTTTCCACTATTTTCTGCCGATTTCTCGTTAAAGGTGGTGATTTTTTTCCCGACATTCAACCAAAATTTTCCTTATTATTGCATTCTCATATTTCTACCCTAATCGTATTTCCCAGGTCATCCAACTTTGGTCTCTTTAAACTTTCCACGCACCGCCAGCCGTTGCATCAGCAAAACAGAACTATTTATTTGTATATTATGTATTATAATTAGCCTCCGTTTACTCCGAGATCGTAATTTGCGCCTCCACCATGTCACGTAGTAATAACTACGTTTGGCTGGGGTGGTAGAAAGTGTAACGCCCTTATTCCTTAATAGACTATTTATTAATACTACTTCTAACTACATAATTATAATAACACTTACATACACGTAACACATTAATTAATCGATTAAGGTACTTACATATTATAAGAAAGGCCCCGCCACACATCACCCAACTGACTACACTGCAGGTTGATTACCATCTCCCAATCTACCTGAATGTCCCGCTAAAGTAACTTCGCCCCGGATCGCTGACTTGCAAACACCTCATCAATAGGTATCGGCAAAGTCAACTACCCCGGAACCTCGTCAGCAATAGACAGGACATCCAGGTGAATAACATCGATTGCGACAATATGAAGTGGCGGATGTAGCCAAGGAGGGCTAGATGTGAAAGTGACTGGGAGAGTTAGTGGCAGAATTGGCATCCCGATTTTTTGGAAATCTTCTTGAATTTCTTTGATAGATGTTGGTAGCTGATGTTCTACTGTTGGGATTGCTAGTCGTTGGTACTGAGGGTTTCTTGGATTTCTGGCCAAATTCGTTTTGTAGCTTAGCCGCAAATACTGGAAGCGGTCCAAAATGGGTAGTTCTCCGGCTAGACAGAGTAAGCTGTTGACTGGTGATGTTCGGAACGCTCCGTAAGCCAATCTAAGGGCGGTACTCTGGATTGTGCAAATCTTAGATAGATATGTTTTCCGGCACGTAGAGTATGCCACTGCCCCATGGTCTAACCTGGGCCTTATTAACATTTTCTACACTTGGAGGAGAGTAGCCGTGTGCGCTCCCCAATGATTGTTGGCCAAGACTTTCATGAGATCGAGTAGTTTGCTGCAGGTTCGTTTGAGAAATTCTAATTGTGGTTTCCATTTTAGATGCTGGTCGAAGATGAGCTCTAGAAATCTAATTTCTGTGACATAGTCGAGTCTAGCATTCCCTAGTCTTAACTGTGGTTTCTCTACTACTTGTTGTTTGGAAAACATCATACATTCTGCATCAGGTTACTCATAGATGCCAGGTCTTTGCTTTTCGTAAAGATAACTAAGTCGTCGGCGAAGAGGTGAGCTTTTACTGGTGTCTGAATTTTCTGGAACATGTTGTTAACGGTTACCAAGAAAAGTGTCACGCTTAAGACCGAGCCCTGTGGTATGCCGTTTTGAAAAACTCTTGTAGTGGACATGAAGTTATTGATACGAACATTGAAGCTTCGATGTCGAAGAAAGTTGCTGATAAAATGTATGATGTTAGCCTTCAGCCCCAAATTAACCAGTTTTCTAACAATGTTGTCTCTCCAGGTCATGTCGTACGCTTTTTCAAGATCGAAGAACACGGCTAGGAGTTTCTGTCTGTTTTGAAAGGCCGCTGATTTCAGGTGCACAATGCTGTCAAGAGTGGATCTGAATTGGCGAAAACCACTCTGGCATGGATGCAGTATGCCCTCTTTTTCGAGCTTCCAACGAAGACGGCTGTTATCTTTTCCATTAATTTGCATGTACTGCTAGTTAGTGAAATTGGCCTATACGAATTGGCGTCGGTTTTTAATTTCTGGGGTTTTACAAATGGTAAAACTGTTGCTCTCGACCACAGTTGGGGAAATTGATGTGTTGACCATATGTGATTAAATATGTCCAATAAAATTTGTCTACCATTGTCGGGAAGGTGTTTTAAGAAAATCAACGGAATGTGATTTGGCCCTGGTGCGGAATTTCGGTATTGATTGCACTGGTTGATTGCTCGCCTAGCGATAGAGGAAGAGATTCAGTTTGCGTTTTATACAAGATAAAGTCGGGATCGTAGTTTGTGTCATGTGAGGTCTTCTCAAATATCTCTGCAAACATTTCTGTTAGCTGTTGCTCGTTGCTTATTAAAGTGTTGTTATGCAATAGTGTAAGTGGTCTCCGGTGTGTATCGACTCCTTTCATGTATCTAATTTTGTTCCAGACAATCTTGGAAGGGGTGGTTGGGTTCAGAGTAGCCATAAATTCGTTCCAGGATGCTTTTTTCCTCTGTTTCATTACAAATCGTGCTATGGCTCTACGTCTTTTGTATTCAACTTGATTATCTGTGGTAGGGTGTCGCTTCCATCTTCTGAACGATCGTTTGCTTTCTTCTATTGCTTGTTTACAGTCAGCGTTCCACCAGGCAACCTGTCTATGTGCTCCACTTGAGATTTTCTTTCTCACATGCTTATGAGCCGTAGTTAATATGATGGTGTTAAACTGCTCGATGGTTGTGTCGATATTTGGCGCAAGTTTGTATTAGCGCAATTTTTCAGAAACCTCTTCTGTATAGGCGAACCAATCGGCGTGTGCGTAATTCCACCGGGATTTGTTGCAAGCGGTATTTGTCGTACGATGTTCTAGCTCATTCTCAATCTGAATTGGCAAGTGGTCGCTCCCATGTGGTTCGGAAAAAGGTGTCCATGTCAGAAAAGCTAGCAGCTGCGGATCACACAGGCTTATATCGATTGCTGACATATTACCGGATGCCAGGTTGATCCTGGTTGACGTTCCGTTATTAAGTATGCATAGATTATGCTGGTCTATGAATTCTTGACTATTGACCGCTCTCGATGGTGGAATATATACATTACGTATTGTGAACTTTTGTTTCATGTGAACCTCAACTGCGACAGCTTCCAGGTTAGTGTTTAGTGGAATTTCGGAAGACGGGTATACGGTATCAATATAGGTTGCTACACCTCCGCTGGCACGCTAGTCTGTTTGTCGATTCCTGAAGTAACAGGTATAATTTTTGATCTTGTGAGAAGGGTTCTGTGAGAGTAAGACTTGTAAGTATGGGAGGTGAGCATAAAGCCCATTTATGTTCCATTGTAAAATGAATTTTAATACAGGCTCAGTTGTGACGATGAGTCTGAGTCATCTTCCTGTTCTGATGTTCCACTATCAAGTCCTAGTTTGTCCCTAAGTTTTTTTTGAATACGAGTGAATTGATTCTTCAATCGCCTGCTCTGTAAAGAGGGGTACATATCATGCAACATCTTAACGAGACCTGTCACGTTGTCCGTATAATCTTGGGCGACTGGTAATGGATCGAGTTTACCAAAAGCATTGGCGAGGAAGTCATAGAGTTGATTATAGTTGAGAACGTATGATGCATTTGTGTTCTCAAATAGGGGTTTTAGTGGTTCCAGCTGTTGCGAGAGACTTTCATCGGAACGGCTTTCTGTTGACTCTGATCGTTGCCGCGTGGTGTCATCTTTGGTCAATTTTTTCCTTTTAGGTTTGTGTTTGGGGGTTTTAAACTCGGTATTTTCTTTTTCCTCTTCCCGTACTCGCTCTGATAGTGCGGTTTGTGAATCCGAAGGTTCAGATTCCATTGGTCGTTTGTTGATATTTACAGGAGGATCATTGGTTTGTGTATCTTGTGGTTTCCTGCATTGGCTAGCGATGTGTCCCAGTTCATTACATTGGAAACATTTCAGTTTGTCAAAATTTTAAAATATTCTGTAATTTATATCTTCATGTTTTACAACAACCGATGATGGAAGGTCTTTTGTGGGATCCGGTAAAACGTAAACTTGCCTGCGAAAACTTTGAGATTATCACTCTCTTTGCTTGTGATATTAGTCGACGAATCTCCACGTCATTATTTTGAATCCTGATATGAGTATGTTCAGTTAGAGGTTTATCAACGATTTGCAATGAAGAAAGATAAATACATATTCGCCCATTTGAAATTCTAGACGCGAAGATGATATTTTTAGGTTCGACGATATCTCCAAGTGCTACTGTGTAGTCCCGTAATTTTAAGTCTGCTTCTAAGTCAGTCTTTTTGTGGGAGGACATTTTGATTTGCTTGCATAGTATTGTCTGTGGTTTGATTTAGAAAGTGTGATATTTTAGCTCCTGTAGTCAGAAGCTGTGTGAATACGAAGGGTTATTTCGGAAATTTATTGCCGTGATATGCGATGTTTTGCATTGTGTCTCGCGATAAGGTAAGCAAGTGCACTTCTTACCTGTGCGATAGCGCCAGGCGCCGAAAAAAGTTATCAGTGTTTTCAATTCCCGATGTCTGCTTCGTCACTTTCTTTGCACTATAACTCACTCGAACTATGTTACTTAAGAGGGTTCTCCAGTGGCAAATGAACATTGCTGTGCGGCGTTGAAGATAACTTTTTTGTTTTTAAAGATTTTCGCCTGAAATTTTGGGAGTGTGTTAATAAAAGATAGATCTTTGCAGCTACAGAGCGATTTTTTTGAAATTTGTAAATTTGCAAAAAAAAAATGCGAGAAAACGTTTTTCCGAAAAAATCGCTCTGTAGCTGCAAAGATCTATATTTTATCAACACGCCCCCAAAATTTGAACAAAAAATCTTCAAAAATAAAAAAGTTACGTTCAACGCCAGATTTATTTAGCTCACCCTTATCAGGTGGCTCCTCTAGCGACAAACAACCTCAAACAAGACACCAACTCTCCCGTAGGCGGGGCGTATCTACGTTTGCATTTTACGAGCGCTGCCGGATTCTCAACTTTCTTGACGGATTCTAGCAAAAATAACTTTTTTCTTTTTGAATTTTTCTGTTCATTCATTTAAAAGGTTTTTTAATTGTCTTTCTGGCACCACATTTAAAACTGTCATATGTATCTTGTAATCAGTAGGCAAAATAAAATAATTAATAAATACTAATCTAAAATCTAATCTAATACGTACCCTCCACCCATTTAACATTTTTATTTTTTTCAATATCAGCAACAATTTACATTTATCTTTTAAATTAACAGAAAAACCAAAGCAGTTGATGGGCTTTGAGGGTTATCTAGCGCTCAATAATCGCAGTTTCCCTCTGAAATATTTTTATTTTCTCATTTTGCTGAAACGTTCGTGCTTTATAGGTATCAAAAAGATAAGATAGTTTTCCTAGAAACAAATAGAAGTCGGTGGAACGTTACATCTGGCCATCCACTATAAAAGGTAAAGGTAAAAATATGCAAGCCGGAAATTAAGGGCAATCGGTTTACGATCTTGCGAAGAAAGGTTCTTTTAAGTTTATTAGGTACGTTTAAGAAACAATATTTTCGGAATTTCCGCATCCATCGGGAAGTCCAGAACACTTGTTCTGCGTTGTATACTTGTACTGATATAAGGAATATAAAATTGCGTTGTTTCATTCGAGTCTTTTACTCCGTGAGCAGTGTTTAGTGCTTGGTGTTTAAAAGTGTGTATTTTTTTTTGTGTTTTTAAACTTAAAATTTTTGACTTTAATATGGGGAAGTTTCATTCATCAAAGAAAAATCCTACCCAGAGTAAAACCAAGAGTGTGAAAAGTCGTCTACATGTTTTGCGAGCAAGGTAAGGTTTTTTTTGACGTCCTATATTTATTTTGACTGAAAAACATTATTTTTATCTTTGGGTAATATTCATTGTAAACTATTGTAAAAACTATTATTTAACATAATACACTGTGTCCCATGAGGTGATTTTCTCTAGTAAGTTGTTTGGAGAGGACTGTTTTTGGTCTAAACTAGTTTTGCGTATCTAACAACTGTAGAAAACTAAAACAGTCAAACATTTTAATCAAACTTTTTTAAATTAAGCGGTTTTTTCTTTAATTTTGAAGTCCATAAACTGAAGGTAAAGTTGCCTAGCAACCTGAACACAGCGGCAATCACAGCTAATACCTTATTTCTAGTAAAATAATTAACAAAAGAATTTGAACAACCCATTGCGGCTCAAATGAGCCCCACAAATTCTTCGATTACGTGTCGATATGATACGTCGCCAAGACCGTAACACTTAATTAAAAAAAATCTTTGCTGAAGACTTTGTATTCCGATTTCTTTTTAACACAATGAAGTTTAATGGTATTTTTTAGGCGTTGATCAAAAATATTGGGACTAAGACAGAAATTCGATCGTATTCAAAGAAAAAAGCCCCCAATTAAAACATATCAACTAAGATTTGCAATAATCCTGTAAAATCTCATCAAATCTCATCTAAAGGGAATATTGAATATAAAAAAAACAAAACTTATTATTTTACTTTTTTATCCGCAAACATTTTTTTTATTACAATAGCAATTTCGAGTATAGTATAAAATATCTTCTATGTAAGGGATTCCCCGAATTTAGACAATTGGGACACAATTTATTTACCAGACTTTTTTTGTGGAAATCCCCGCCGCGTTAAAAAATCTTTCAACGAACAATACAGAACGCCCATGCCCATGGAGTAAGTAAACAATTAGGGAATTTAGTCTATTTTTATTGTTATGTAATTTAAATGAATTTGTTATAGTGTCCCTTAAACGCGCTATTATTTTTACCCTTTATATTCCTCAAATTCCACCAAATCTCTCAAATCAAATTAACAGAAAAACACCTCACGTAATTAATGGACTGCCCCTTTGAAACATTTTTCATTCAATTAATTTGCATAGTAGTATTGTATTTTTTAAATTTAAAAGTATTGGATTTATTCTCCATTTCTGAGTCTGAAAAAAATTGCGATTCGTCCGCAAAAACTGTATTTTAGGTACTTATAACAAAAATAGCTATTACATATATATACACAAATCTTATACGTATTTTTTTATTACGCCTGTAAAATATCTTTCAGGATTATCTATTTCGATTTGATTTTACAAATTATCAAGATGTGTGACCTCGCATAAAATATGTCATGTTAATGTCATGTTAGTAGTATTGTTTAAAAATTTGTTTACCACGGCGTGTTGTAAAGGGCTATTTACGAACGCTGCAGCGTGTTTGAATGGTCATTTAAAATATAGGCGTAATAAAAAAAGGATTTATTTAATTTTATAACAGCAAGTACCTATTTCTTTTTTTTATACTTTAGAAAACTAAAACAAGAAAAAGACGTGGTGACAGATCAAAGCCAACAAATTCATCAGACTTTTGAACCTGAACCTTTGTCGCCACATGATATGACTGATGACAATCAAGATCAGCCTCTCATGAGAGTCTATGAAGACCAGCCCATTATTAGTGACCAAATTGATCAGACTTTTGAACCTGAACCTTTGTCGCCACATGACATGACTGATGACAATCAAGATCATCCTCTGATGAGAGTCTATGAAGACCAGCCCATTATTAGTGACCAAATTGATCAGACTTTTGAACCTGAACCTTTGTCGCCACATGACATGACTGATGACAATCAAGATCAGCCTCTCATGAGAGTCTATGAAGACCAGCCCATTATTAGTGACCATCAGAAGGAACAACCCACTGAACCAAAGTGCCTAAAAGACCCTTTCGTCGTAACTGGGCGAAGAATCGTTGATATGGCTTTTTTTTTAAACCAAATTTTAAAATATTCCTCCCACTCTCCTTTCGACTGCACATTGCAAGACATGGATCTAATTTCGGAAAGCCGATATGGATTGCGCAGCGACTTTGTTTTAAAATGTAAAATGTGTAACAAAATTGATAAAATATCAACAGAACAACCACCAGCTGATGAAAATTTGGATGTAAATACAGCTGCTGTTTTGGGTGCTGTTTCCACAGGCGTTGGATTTTCACAAATGGAAGAATCATTGTCAATATTAAATATTCCTTGTATGGCACCCGGCACATATGCTATCAACCACAACAAAATATCTGACAAGATTTGTGAAACAGCTTGGAAGAGTATGGAAGCAGCTGGAAAAGAAGAAGCACGTTTGGCACGCGAATTAGGTGAAGTCGATGACGAAGGATTTCCCTTGATTACTGTGATCGGTGATGGGGCATGGTACAAACGCTCATATAGAGTCAACTACGATGCGACTTCGGGAGTTGGAGTTTTAATTGGACAGCGAACGGGCCAAATTTTGTTTTTGGGTATTAGAAACAAGTACTGTTCAGTCTGTGCAAGATGTGCTGCATTAAATAAAACACAAACTGAACATATTTGTTTCAAGAATTGGAATTCCTCATCGACTTCTATGGAGGCAGACATTCTTGTGGAAGGATTTAGACGAAGCGTGGAGATGCATGGCGTCAAATATTCAAAATTAGTTGGTGATGGGGACAGCAGTGTTTACCGAAAACTTTTAGACGCTAGACCTTACGGCCCTCAGTTAGTTGTGCAAAAAATCGAATGTTGCAACCATTTGTACCGTAATTTTTGTACAAAGCTTGCAGAGTTGACAAAGAAACCCCGCAGCACTTCAAAAAATGTGCCAGTGCCTACCAAATTAAGAAATATTTTAGAAAATAATATCAGTAGACTTCGGAGTGGCATAAAAAAATCTGTGGAACATTGGATATCCATGGATGTGGCATTTCCGCAAAAACTATGTAATTTAATACAGGATATTAAAAACTGTCCAAGCCACGTATTTGGTGCACATCTTCAGTGTGCTTCTATTAATTATTTTTGTAATGGAGAACCGAAAGAGGGCGAAGAGAATGTTGTGGAGCAAATGGCAAACTGTGGATTGTACGATGATATTTTAATTATTATGAATAGGTTGGTTCACAACGCATCCAGTCTTTTGACAAACATGGACACAAATGCTGCAGAACATTACAACTCCATTGTCTGCAAATATGTAGGAGGCAAGAGAATTAATTTCTCTCTTCGTGGTTCATACCAGCCGAGATGTAACGCTGCAGCTTTGTCATTTAACGCTTCTGGGCAATATCATAAAATTATCCACAAGGCGCTTTGCAATTCAAGTCCTGGGGAAATCACAAAAAAATTTATGAAAAGATCAATTGATAAGGCAAACAAAAGAAAAGCAAGAAGACAATTATTTAGGTAAGGAAACAATAGAATATTGAATCAAAACAACTTTTAACATTTGCTTTGTAGAACAAAATCGAAGAGAAGACGACATCCTGTAAGCTGTGATGCGGATTATGGACCAGCTGCACAAGAGGCTAACTTTAATTCTTCTATTCCCGACATGCCTGAAGAAGAATTTGAAGAAAAGAAGAACGCATTCCTAATGTCTTTAAAAAAGTCGCCCGAAGAAATTGGTGAGATTGAGAGGTCCACCATTGGGCAAAGCAATAATCCAATATGGGTGAAAACAAGGGCCAATCGATTGACAGCTTCCCACTTTGGTAAAATCTGCCGTATGTTACAAAAAACTTCATGTGCAGGTACTGTGCGAACTATTTTGTATAATTCTTTTCGTGGTAATGATTTTACCCGTTTTGGAAGTGCAAATGAAAGTACCGCTTTAATGGAATTTCGTAAAAGCTATCCGCATCTACCAAAACCTGAATCGTGTGGAGTCTTTATAGATCGAGTGGAAGGAATTTTTGCAGCATCCCCAGACGCGGTATTGGGTGACGATGCCTTAATCGAAATTAAATGTCCCTTGGGGCAAAGTTTATCATCACAATTAACACCAACAGAAGCGATCCAAAGTAAAAAAATTAAATTTGCTGTAATAAACAACGGTCAAATAAAATTAAAAAGGCAGCATCAGTATTACTACCAAATCCAGGGGCAGTTGCAAATTACCGGTAGAAAAGTTTGTTACTTTGTTCTTTGGACCAAGAAAAATGTGTCTTCTAATAACTCAGGTTCAATTTTGGTTGAAGAAATATGTCGTGACGACGAATTTTGGCAAAGTAATATGCTTCCGAAATTGCGTTCCTTTTATTTTAATTGTATTTTGCCTGAGATAATTGACCCAAGGCACACAAGAAATTTACTAATTCGTAATCCCAAACGCGAATAAACTGAATTATTTTTTAAAAGTTTTTCAACGTCTTTTTTTTAATTCTTTAGTTATAAATCTGAAGGTTACTATACTCTTCGTGGTTCATCCCACGAAGCCCTGTTAGACCGCTTTTCTTATAGATCTCCAAACTAGACGCAAACAGGCTTCTATTAGGTTGGTGAAAAAATTGGTATGCCATCAAGTAGACTGCCTGGAACTTTGGCAAGATTTGTTTTCATGTTCCTGTTAGGTCCCCACGTCTACATCAATTTTTTTACTTACCGATTCCCCGTGTTGATATTAGAAAATATTCTCCGATTTTTTTCATGTGTGAAAATTTTAACCTAGGTCAAAATCGTTATGATCTCTTCAATTAGGTAGTATGTATTTTTTAACAGTCAGCTTCTAATTGTCTTCATAAATCTATTTTACGACCGACATGGTGGAGCAGTAATTGTTTTAGCTGTCTCTTATAGTAAAATACATTTATTACTTATACTTTCAGTTCATGCGCACTTGTTATTTCCTTTTGGTTTCCCCCTTTTTAATATCGATCAGTAAATGGGTTCTACTGTTGATCCACCTAGCACAATAATAATGATAACATATATACATACTAATCATTCTAATCAAAATAAATTGTAATCGGATCAGCCTTGGGTCCTATCTAAATTCATTGCTGTGGTCAAAATTGTACCATTGCATATAACTTTGCAAAATTATTTAGGTTTTTGAATACTGTTACAATTTGAGAGGTAAGAAAAACTACTCTATTGCGTGCAGACCTGACTATTCTCTTTCAAACAAATAGGCAGATTCAGATTGTAACACCTTCTTTGGAATAATAGCTGTAATATTCTTTCCTGGACGCACGAAGTTTTCACGTGTAATCAGGCTTAATTTCCCAGGAAATCACAAACCCGCATGCAGGATTCGCAAGAAGCAGTAAAGTAAATTGTCAGGACAGCTCCAAAACGGACAGGAAAGCGTAATACTGTTCAGAAGATAAGTAATAGATAATTTTTCATTATACTTTTTTATGTTATCAATTCATCTAGTTTTTTTATTAGCGTGCATTTAAAAATTGTAAACTTCAGTAATCATCATTTTAATGTAATTTAAACTTTGAGTATAGTGCAGTAGTCATAATTTAACTTGTCAAATTTTTATTTCATCGTTCATTTAGTTATTTATTTAACCAACTTGTTACCAGTTTAATTGTAGAAAGTTCTTGTATTTAATTTAATTTTTCATTATATGACTTTTGGGGACATAGCTGTATTTTTGTGTCACTATCCACACTTCACAATTTTGTCTGGGCGTTACAACAATTTAGGTTGTAATAGTACCTATAAGCGTTTTATTATTTGGCCAATAAATGATCACAAATGTTAATTAGTTCTTGAAATACGCCTATTTAAAAAAGAACATGGTTATATTGTATTGTAGAATGGACACTGTCCGCTAATTTAGCTAACTTATGTTACTTTTGTGTTTTTTGAAGTCGGTTTATTTTTTTTTAAAGTTAATTATTTAATATAAAAACGGACATAAAATCATTGACGAGACTATTTAGATTAAATTTTTAAATTTTTACAATCTTATGAAAAACAAGGTTATCGATCAACAGCACCCCATGAATACTGACTGGAAAACTGATAGATAACGGTCATGCCATGCGGTACCATCGCTTTAATGAGAAGAAAAGTGATTTCGACGTTATTGACGCCATTCTGAAATACACCAACAAATTATTTAAATCACCCCCAGCATCTGGAGTCTCTGTCTTCTCAATACACGCTGAGTGAGATCAAATTTTATTTGGTTATCCCAAAGGGCGGTTCGGTATAGCGCAGGTATAGCGGCAGTTTGTAGGCTTGTGCTTCCGATGGAAACGTAAGGGGCAGGGTTGTTTACATTTGAAAACTTCGACGACTGGAGAACCCTCTTAAGGGGGAACGCCAGCAATTCGACCAACTATTGGCGACAAAGAGACATCGCTTAGACAGGAATGGAGTTTCTCACGTAGGGCAAACGCCATCTGAAACATGTACAGCATGTTACAGCATGTAGTGGTCAATTTTACCACTGCCGTGGGTACCTGCTTGGGTAAGCAGGCTAATAGGGATCGAAAATGGGATTTCGAATGTTATGTATTTAACGTAATTCTTTTTTGTTTTGTTTCCTGGAAAATTTTTCAATAATAATAGCACGAGGTCAAAATTTTGCCGACAGTAATTTTTGCGATTCAGATACGAGCTTCTGTTGCGACGAAAATAATGACGAGTGCTTGCACGAGTCATTACTTTCTCAAGCAACAGAAACGAGTCAATCTGAAGAGCAAAAATTGGCGGCAATATTTAGACCTAGAGTTCTATTTGGCTTGACATTTTAACCTGTAAATTGTAATATTAAATAGCTATAAAAAAATGTCGCTGGAATTAAGCTTCTAGAAAAGTTGCCACTAAAATAATTGTCCTATTGATGATTGTTTATTTTGAAATTTAATTATCTCATTGATGGTTCACAAAAACACAAGTTAAATTGTCAGGAAAATAAAATTCGAGACAGTTACAGAGGAAAGTGAAAATTCGGACAAACTGCAAAAATCTAAATTTTTGTATGTAGTCTCGATCATAACTGACGATAGAAACGAAATATTTGGTTGATTCTTTTTTTGTTTTGTTCGATATACTCACGGGACGGAAATAACTCAAATGAATGTTTTCAATTGTTTGTAAAAATTGATCCGAGTTCATTTGATTTATGACCAATCGATATTTTTCATCAGCAGGAGCCACTTAATTTTTTTTTCTTTTCTAAAAGCTTCAGGAAAAAAATTTTGGACAGGGTATTGCTTATCGGGTCAGCTAGTATTAAATCTATCAGAAGTTACTGGAAAAGTAATAAAAAGTAAAGTTACTGGCTTTAAGTAATGTACTGTCAAAATAAAAATATTAAAAAATTAAAGATTTTCAATTTTGTAAGGCGCACCTCCACCAGGTGTAACTTGACCTAGCATCTCAATAAAGGGTAGTTATCACCAGTAACAAAATATAAAATTAATTTTTTGAAATTACATTCTTAAATTGTTACATTGAAGTGTATATGCCAAAATAATTTTTAAGCGCGTTATTCATGTGTAAACACAATTCAAAAACATATTAAAAATGTGAATTAACACTTTTGATGAAATATTATTCCCCATCATTCCGGTTCCGTAGACCTTACACAGTAATGACATTACAATTATTGATCGTATAAGGTCTGCATAACAAACAAATGCAGAAACATAATAATTATTATAAAGAAAAAGAAGACCAGAGACTTATTTATACACCCACAGCTGCCTACTGGAGCGAAAGTCTCGAATTGGAGATTTTTCCGTCTTTTGGGGATTAACGATTTCTGGCAACAAACAGTATAAATAAAATTCGGAAAGTGGACGTTCCATCTGGTTTTCCCAAAAATTATCGTCTCTACATTTTTTTCAAATTTGAGCACGAGTTGTCCAAATAATGAATTTTTCAGACGGACAGCGAAGTGTTAGTAATAATAGGGTCTCATTTGGCACTCTTTGGGTACGGAACCCGAAAAATGCGAACCGACGTGAATCGATCGGTAGGTTCTTAGAATTATTTTGTCTCTCGCTTTCTCCAACGAGTGAACTGAGATAGACGTACCTACCCCGCCAGGTTCGGCAGAACAACTGATCTCCTTTGGTAGCGCCCGAAAGTTAGGCAATTGCATTCATATTTTTCGCAAATAGACGCTCGGGAACTTATTCCTCATTACTTGAGTATTTTTTATTTTGAGATGTACAGGGTATCAATTCAAAGTTAAAGAGTGTGTTAATGTCGCTACGTAGTTTTTTTTGTTCTAACTATTATGGTTTCGGAGTAATTCTCCAAGAAAAATTGACAATTTTGAACTCGAATTTGGATTGATTTAAAAAAAATATATTGCAAATATCTCTGCATAGCGATCTACCTTGTTTCTTTCTCCTTATTACTTTTAAAACCGCATGTAAATATGTATCTTAATTGATCTTCAGTACGGTATAACGTAAACGCCGTCGAATCTCAATTCTACCGATCATGGCGTTCATTCTCAGAGACTAGGGAACACGTGTGTATCTTCCAGTGTCTCACTCGAGAGTCGTATGATAAATTATAATTAATTAACTGAATTGCTCGATATACATCTTCTACACTAAAAGAACAATACAGCTGTACATAGTTCGGGTAAACATAGTTCATCTGGTAAATTATTTCTATCAAAACTTTGCTTATTACAGACACCCCACTCTTTAAAATTTATCCAAAGCTGCCTTGAATTATTTTTATTTTTGTTTACAGTGTATTTCATAAAAGCCGATTCCTCACGTTTAATTGCCTCTTCATTCATATGACGTGGCATTTGTAACGTTCAGGACACGTCAGCAAAGAACGTCTATGTGAGTCGGTCATTTTCAAAACCGGTTAAGTCCATACATGTTAATTTTACAGGAGAGACTAAAAACGACTGTACAAAGATGAAGTAACATTGAAACTTGGTTCGGGTGTCAAAAAATACTAAAAAATTGGTTAATAATGTTGCTTCAATGTCATTAAAAATAATAGAAAAAAAGACCTAAAAATATGCTAATGAAAAATGACTTGGTCGGTTTTGAAAATAATTTCTGGATTTGGCCGGTTTTGAAATTAAGGTCTATGGACTTGGTCGGTTTTGAAAATTATGGCTTAGGAATCAAAACAGTTTCAACTAACATTTTATTAAGAGTATCAAATAAAATTAAACCACAGTATCAAATTCAAACCCCCCTCCATTATTTCCAATTCATCTTCATCATCCTGTATTAAATTCTCATTGAATTGGTTTTCTAACACCTTTTTGTAGTATTCGAGATGAAACTCTTCAGATCTTTCTCTCCAGTCACCAAAATAATAAAAATAATAATAAAAAAAAAAAAAATGTTTAGTGACCAACTCGTCAACGTCCTTAAGTTTTTTAGGGTTCACACGAATTTGGTTTAACGGAAGTTTCTCAGGATTAATATATTCGATCTTTTGTCCTCTTTTGCATATTGCAGATCGGTTATTGATATCAGTCTTGTAATTAGGTTCTCCTTGTACTAATACATTAGTATGTTTTGAATTTCTGGTGAAGATTATTCGCTTACATGAATTAATTTTAAATGGTAAACTGCTAGTTGCCTTCAAAACCTTTTTAGCTTCAACCTTCCAGTCGTATACGTCCCAGTCAATCCCCAATTTCTTTTGAGTGCCGTACTCCTGAAAAATTTCAAAGTAGGTCTCTGGTTCTATTATTGTGTCTTTCTTCTTTATTCTTTTTTCAATTAATGCGAATACCCTATCTGCTGGTAAAAATGAATGTCCGGTAACTGGAAATACAACTGAAACTTTCTCAATATGTCTTGGAGCCGTTAGGAGCCATTTTGCGCACATAGCTATCATCATGCTATTCTTATTCTGGCCTCCACAACCATCCGATATTAGTCTAATCTCTTTGACAAATTCAGGAATTTGTAGTTTGCCCAAAACATCATAAATTGCGGAACAAATCTGGTTGGACCCTTTTCCTGATTCATTTTCGAACCAGCAGTGCATGAAAATCTTTTCTTTTGTTAACTTTGTTTTAGAAGAGCCAATTACTGCCGTGAAATTATATAAATAAAGTTGTCTTTTATAGTAAGTAATTTGGTCGGGTATTTTTGGTAGCACTAAATTTTTTTGGCAGTCAAAAGATATGATTAGTAAATCTTCATTGATTTCCTTCAGTTTATCAAAGAAGGCAGAGGCTCGGAGTTTGTGTACTCGTTGCAGTGCCATTAACTTAACTTTCTCGTCTTCATTTTTCTCCAATTTTATTTTTTCTTTAAATTCAAGGCACTGTGAGCAAACATCCACTTGTGGAGCATTGAACCCAATATTAAATTTTGTGTTAAAAATGGTTCGAAAGTAGCTCAGTTTGCAACGCATGATTTCAGGGGCTTCTTCAATATACATTTTCCACATTTTTGTTATGCTCAGATCGCTGCTGAGATATTGTCTTTCAGACTTACCTCTACAATAGTGCTTCTGTAATATGGGGAATTTTTTAATAAAATTTATTATATTGGCCTGACGGTCTCTGTTTTTTAAAGATTTGTGGTCACCTCCCCTAGTTTCTCGAGCCATCTCGCCACTTTCTAGAAACCTTCGCAAAACACCTTCTAGGCGGTGCTTCTTCACATTTAGAATTTTTTGAAATGTCTCTTTACAGACAGGGATCACAGATTTATTGGCTTTTTTTATGAAATAAGAAGCAGACATCTTGCGTTTACGCACTCCACCAATCTTTCCGCGTCTTGGCCGACTTCTTTTTCGTGCCACTGGACCTGCCGAAGCATACTTTAAGAGAAAATTATCCTGCACCGTTTTAATTGAATATTTGTAAAATTCCTGATGAAACTGTTCAATATCACTGCGTGAAAGCATCGCACATTTGAAACGTTTTGTATTATGGTCACATGTGGGCAATTTAGGCTCCTGCTGGGCTGCATATCTGCAAAATCGCAAAGTAGAAAAGTGAATTTGATAATATAACCGAAATACTAACCTGGCTTTCTTTCGAATGTTTATTTGCCAAGTTTCTGGTTGAAATTTTCTTTTTCGTAGCTTTTCAGTGACTTCTTTTACACTCTCCATTAGTTTATTTTATTACTAAACTTTTAAACTAAACTAAACAACGCTTTTGCAGCAAATTCACTGTCAACCCTCTAAAACAACGCACTTAAATTTGCGCGAACACGCTTGATGGATATGGTCGGTTTTGAAAATAAATTAACGTGTGACTTGGTCGGTTTTGAAATTAACCCTATACTTTAAATTCATTTTTAAATGGGTTCTAGTAGGTTTTGAAATTAGCCCAATATGCATTTTTGTAGCGTTCACTATTACCTAACAGATGCCGCCACTAACACAATTTCGACTTTAGATGGACTTGGTCGGTTTTGAAATTAAGCAACTCATGTGACGTCTTTATTTAGTCATATGCGGCCCTTTTTATGGGTCAATTACAGAGTCACCTATTCATTACTTTATAATTTTATTATTATTAGATTATTGTATAAACGCGCAGTCTCAGTGACAGGCTGTGTTAGATCTGGGCGAGTGTTAGATTCTGAACAGTTGGTTTGTCTTGATCCTGTCTCTAATGTGTAATTCTTTTGTAAACAAATGGTGTGAAAATTTGAGAAAATATAGAATTAAATATTAAAAAATTAAATAGTCCCATCATATTTGAATTACGCGCATTTCCAAGTACTACAAATGGCCGTGCGACGTGCATGATTCGTGGTGATTCGTGTCGTTCGTGTTTGCCTTAGCGCCTTTTCTGCAGTGTAGGTCTGGCGCAGGTAGTTTGCCTTCATTTGGCCTTGCTCCCTTGTTTTGCAGACAATTTTATTCTTGTTTTGTGACTGCAACAGCTGTTGTAATAGGTACATAACCTTTTGTAATAATTTGTTGATTTATCGTCCTGTTGTCGTCGTCATAATTTCCTTAAGGTAAGCGCAAAATTTAGAACTAGAATAACAGCCCGTTGATTTGCAGCTGGTCGCAAGTGCCGGTTGCTATGGAAACGTCTTAACTAATGACCAGGCAAAGACCCAAAAAAGATGAATACGCAAAATGTGCCGGATATAAAGTTGGGACAGTTACAGAAGAAGACTATCAGTTACATATTGTTAGAAAAGACGAGGCAAGGTTAGAGAAAGAGAAAGATAAAAAAGAGCAAAGTTTTGTTTTGACTGCAGATATGCAAGCAGTTCTTTTGGCGCCCAAGTCACAAGCGAGGTCACAAGTTTCCTCTTTATATTATCGCACTAAACTTCAGGTTCATAACATGTGTTTTTACAATGTAATAAATAACGATGGCTTCTGTTTTCTGTGGAATGAATCAGAGGGAGGTGTTAACGCAGAAGAATTTGCTTCCATTTGGGTTTATTTTTTGCAAGACATTTTTTTGCCTAGTATGAAAAATGGGAAAAACAATAAAGAAATAATTATATACAGCGATGGGTGCATCTATCAAAAGCGCAATGCGATAATTGCAAATAATGCACTCTTAAATTTGTCTGTTACAAAAAGTATAACAATAGTACAAAAATATTTAGAAGTTGGGCATACCCAAATGGAAGCGGATAGTATGCACTCTACCATAATACCTGCCGAATATATACAATACTGCAGGACTGCACGAAGGAACCCTAAACCTTACGACGTAACATATTTGAACCATTCCTTTTTTAGAAGGTTTAGTGATGTCATGGCTTATAAAATATACGTCCTGGAAGAGCAAAAGGAGACAGCAAAGTAACCGACATTCGCCCTATTAAATACACACCGGAAGGTGAAATATATTATAAAGAAATGTTTAGTGATATCTGGTCTCCCTTGCCTCAACGAAAGTCCAAAATAGTTAATAAACAGTGGGATGAACTACAACTTATCCATGAGACTAGGCTTCCGATGCTTCAAGGTGCGTAAATATGAAGATCTACAACATATCAAAGAGACTCTTCTAGCTAGCTTATCACATTTCACCGACGATATGCTCCCTTCCATATAAATATGATACCAGACGCTTCATCACTCCAAGACAAACAAGATGCATGTAATCGATTGGAACTTGAGTCACAAGACCAACATTTAATAAATCTTCAAAAGGACTGACACCTAAATGGTGATATTCGTCAGTTTTATTTCGAAAAGTTTCATCTGTACGTAGTGGACAATTAATGTCGGGAAACGTTACTCATCCATCAACAAATTCTCCTTCAACAATACATTTCGTGCATGCATGATATCCTGTGTGACCCTTCACGCACAAAATAAACGCTTTAGCTGGAGCATCACATATAATTTTTGAAATTTTGGGAAACATTTTCAAATTATTATTTATTACAAAGCCATCTGTTTCCAGGGATTTGCACTCATCAATAAACTCTTTTAAAAACTGACAAGGATCTTCTGGTTTTTTCACACCGTGACATATCGATAGTGTAAATCGCAAAGTGCGTAACTCCATTTAGCAAAACTTTACAGGAGAGCTGAAAAACGAATGTAATTATTAAAAACTAAAATTGATTGGAACGAAATTAGTTTTTCTGACTCGTATTAACTCAGGTAAAATAGGAGAGTAATATTTTTGCTCTTGAGGTTTATTACTAAATTTTTTTTGGAAAATAATGGAGATACGTTTTTTGCGAAGTAATATTTTGATAATAAAATGGAGTTACGATATTTTCTGAAAACAACCCTTGTTTATTTTGTCCTTTGCACACAATTAAAACTAGTTTATCATCTTATTTTTTATTTACACACGAACACCACGAACAACAAAAATAAACAAAAAGGTAAATAATAATTATTCTAATATAATACGCAAGGTTAGTTATAAGGTAATTGATCGTAAAATGCATGGTAGTCATGGTCTAAACTTTTTTTCAGCTGCTGTAAATGCTGATATTTTTCCTTTTTTATGGGAATTCTGGCTCTGTACAATGGAGGCAAGCTGTGAAAGGCTACATATTTAAGGCTTACAGGCAGTCTTACTGGAAAAGTTGTCCACTCCAATTCAGAATGTCTTAATTTAAAAAACATATTTTTGTTGGTGTACTTAATTGCCTTTAAGTCAACCACCTGAGGATCTCCGACTCTTTTTCCAGGTCGTATTGATGAAATCAAACTTACATTACCCTCGACGTTCTTAAAAAAATCATGTGATAAATAATGTACCTTATAAGGATTCTTTAAACATGCTTTTTGGCATATCCGAACGTAATCAGCGGGTACATTAATTTTCGACGTTTTAATGATTCTCTCTATTGCAGCATGCATGCTGTCAGCCTCCATCTGGCTATGCCCTTTCTGCAGGTATTTTTGTATTATTGTTACATCTTTTTCAATTGCCAAGTTGAAAAGGGCGTTCGCTAGCACAGAATTTCTGTTTTGGGCTGCGCAGCCATCGCTATATAAAATATAGTCAGTTTTTTTAGCACTTGGACTAGCTTCAATTTTATTTTGGAGGAAATTTACTATTATTGATGCAAACTCATTAGCTGTTACTCTCCCCTCTGTTTCATTCCACAAAAAGCACTCACCTTGCTGGTGCTTTAGATCGTAAATCGTAAAATTGTGTACGATTAGTTTTGTTTTATAATAAAGGGAGCTTACATTTGACTTCGGGCTGAGTAATACAGATTGCAAGTCCATAGCAAAAACTTCATTATCGGATTCTTTGTCGTTAGTCTTTTCTTGACGTGCTTCTTGTTTGAAAATAAGGTGCAAATTGTACTCTTCTTGCGAAATGTTGTTAGTCTCAAAAGCCACACAAATATCACATCTGTCCTTTTTGGGGTGGTATAAAGATAAATTCTGCTGATCAAAAATTGTTGAAAATGTGCCTCGAGACATAGGTTGTATATTATTTTCTTCACAAAAAGTTTTGCAGTAAGCTCTATACACTTGTGATTTTGAATACCATATTGTTTCCAGGTAGAGCTTTGAAGTGTTTGCTCTACAATAATGAGACTCGAGTTTGGGCAAGCTCTCAAAAAAGTCAACTATTTTTTTAATGCCGAGTCCGCTTGTAGTCTGAATCTGCACTTGCCCATTGTCCCGAGCATTTTCCATTACTGTTTCTTTAGCCCATTTCTTTATGGCAATTTCTCCAACACATAGTGTGTTCAAGAACATCTTTTTGCATACTCGGGTTTGGTTGTATCCAACTTTTAAATAATACTCAGTAGATGTTTGTCTTCTAGAAATTTGCTGTTGTGTCCTTCGTCTTTGCGTAGGCTTCACAACTAATAATGTGTTTGCATAGGTTTTTTTTTCACCCCAGGTCTTTCTCCAAAAATTTTCGAATATTTCTTGCCTAGCATTCTCAGTAATAGAAGCACATTTTAATTTAGTGTTGTTGTTCCTACTTAACTTGCAACTACAACGAGGTCTCAATGTTTTGGCAGGCTTTTCTATATTGTACTTCCATGTACCATTTTCTTTTTTCTTTCCTTTATACTGGAGTCCCTTTTCTCTACTCTTGTAGTTCACTTGTTTCTTCCATTTATTTATGTCTGTTTTACTTCTTTTAGATCTGGACCGCTTTTGTAATTCTTCCGGAACGTTTTCTTCCCGCATCTCATGACTCTCAGATTGTGCATGAGCATTACTTGTCTCTTCGTCCATCTCTTCTTCGGCAATTGTGTAATCAGGGTCTTCGTCAATTTTTTTGTCTCGGAAAAGTGTTTTTTGCACAAATGGAATTTCTTCCTTAGAACCCAATTTTGGTGTTGCACTGCAAGTAGTGACCTCTTTTCGTACAGCCAAATCTTCCAAATTAAAGATAATGTAGGGTTCTTCCTGAGAAATTTGATTAAGAAGCATCTCTTCAGTTTCTCTAGCATAATTCTCGAGATCATCAACAATGTTTGCCTGTTTATTGCCTTCATTTTTCATCATATTGTCGACGTCATTTTCTATAGCTTCATCTTCAATAGCTAACTTTGATGCATCTTTTAAAAGTTGCATAATTTTGTCGGTTCTTCTAGCCATTTCTGTAAAAGATATAAACCGTGACTCTTACGTATTAAAAAAGCAACATCTTTTGAAATAAAAAACCGCAATAAATTTATGCAACATACCAAATTAACGATGCCAAATAAAAAAAAGGAAAATAATAACTTTATTTTATAATTATTTAATATTATTTTGTAAAAAAAAAACACCAAAATTGTTTCATATTTACGGTCAACGCAATTTTAGTTATTGTGGAAATATTCGTAGCTCCTTCTACTTTTATTTTTCCTATTTGGCGCAAAATGCGTAACTCCTAGTGTAAACAAATAACGATTTTAATCGCCTATTCTTAATGTTTTTGATAAAAGTCACAAGGAATAATAAATCCTAGACTTACCTCTTACAATTAATAAGAAAACAACCAAAATTTCAACCCGAATTAAAAGGATTTTTAAACGAAATTTCGGAACAAACACATCGCCTTGTATTTGACAATGCTACTGGCGAGACATACGCATTTTGCTCGTCAACAATTTGAATCGTGGAGATACGCATTTTCCTATATAGGCTTCTGTTATAAAACGGTTAATGCTACGGACTTGAGCATTTTTCAGACTATATATATGCCATTGTATTAATAGATGGCGCAATAAACACTATTTTCCACAAAAATGGAGTTACGCACTTTGCGATTTACACTATCGATATGCCGCCGACGCAAGGTTCACCAATAAATATATTACTCACTTCCACTGACACTAGTATAGGCCAAAATTGACTGGTGGATGATTTCACAAGCGGTAAACCATCAATGGAAACATTTTCCAATGGCGATTCAAAATTAAGCTCTGATTCGTTGATGTTGACATTCAAATTATTTGTTAGGTTGCTGGAAGCGGTGGAAGCCGGGGAAGCACACGGAAGCAGACCACTCACTCGTTGGGCACTTTCAATATTATTTTTTGTACTTTTTGGAATCTTATCGCGGTTGTTAAAAGTTTGTTTTTTTATATCCGACTTAACTAATCTTCGTAAATGTCGTTTTGTAATAAAAGGATTCGATTTACTATTATTGCAGTCCATATTTGTGAGGTTAGGAAAGACAAGCATGCTTAAGGCGAAACGCTCAGTCGCCTCAACTTTGGAACTGAATTACGGCCTTCATTGTTAGGCTATCTTAAAGTATTGGGCATCAAAATTAGTAAAAAAAAAAACCTTCATCACGGCAAAAGGTTGTTTGTTCAGAAAAAAAATTTATTGCCAAAATAAGAAGCAAAAAATTCTTTTTTTTTAACAAACGTGTTAGTGCTTCATTTTTACTGCTCTCTGTATTCGGTAAATGCAAGGTGTTTTTATAAATATTGAAAAATAAATTTGCAAATTGTCCCCAAAGTTCGCTAGTTTCAAGCAATGTTGGCGTGGCTCAATGTAACACAGGCCCCGCCCCTCAGCGGCAGGGAGACGTGTCGACGACTGACCGTATTATATTTCATGTGTGCCGCAGCTCCTTCTTAGAAAGATAACAAAAAAGTATAGTAAACAAAAACCACCAGCTTGACAAAAGCGTTTGCCGGTAAATGGATTCAATATAGAGTGGAATGATTTTATTTAAAACAATTAACAATTTTTATCACTCTAATGGTGTACACTAATTTCTGTACATCCTCTAATTTACTATGTGGTATTGCATATCTGTAGTTTTACGTTAATGTTATTATTTAGATATGAAATTGTTATACAAGGTGTCCCAACTAAAATTTGTACCCCTCCACAATTTTAATTTCGGAAGACTCAGAAGGAAACAGGTCAATGTTGTTATCAAGGGGGACCAAATTTTACCAAACTTTCAAGTCTTAGAAGTCACCCTTTTAGCGAGGGGAGCCACCCCCTTACAAAATTCAAATATTATGGGGGGGTTGTGTGATACATCATTTTAAAGCTTATTTAATTTTCTATCCGGGACATTCTACTATTATATATTTGTTTCTACAAAAAAAAAATTGAATTTGCAGGGATTTTCCTCTCACCAAATACATACTTTGTCGCCATTGTAAAACGCTTCTTTTAATTCACTTGAATCCTATTTGAATTAAAAAGTTGAAGATGTTTCAACTGAGAACCCAATGAATTCACACGATTAAATGAAATGAATGAAGGGGTTTACATATTCAATTCGTATTCTGATTTGCTGCTTTAAATGCTATACCTACATATCTTTTTTCTAAATTTGGAATATAAGGTTGTCAAGTTATTATGTAATTTTTTTTTGTGTACATTTTCGAAAAGTCATGTGATCATTTAAAGTTCTGTATCAGCATTAGTATTAAATAATGAAGAATGAAATTTGGCACGTCGATAAACAAAGCTTGGGTCTTTCGGATGCTGCTAATACAATTGGATGCTATTAAAATTTGGAATAGTGAATAGTGGGCCCTGGAATAGTGACCAAATATTACTGAAAATAATCTTAGTCGATGCAGCTTTGATGGTAATTTAATATATGGTATCAAAACATTTTTTTTTATTTTCTTTAATAACTAAAGCCACTCTCCTCCGTCGTCGCACTATTATTGACTCAGCCTGTACATAATATTATCTAGTATTATATTAATTGTATTCTCTACTCATTATTGAATAGAACTTTTAGAATGAACTTTCATATTTCCGATTTCCCAAAAAACTATCAAACTCAAATTTTTAATTCATGTTAAATCATCATTTTATTCTTTCCCCTGGTACCTCATGAATAAAAAAAATTAGTTAGATATTTATTACTAATCTTTATTTAATATAACGAGTGAGCAACAAAATTCGTGATCGTAGGAGCCTCTGAATCCAAAATTTTGAGTCGATTCTTGATCGATACGATTGTGTAAAAAGTCACCGAGTAATGTGAATTGTAAACAGTAAAGTAAAAGAACCGATATACGTTTAGCCAACTGCGATCACGAATTTTGTTGCTCACTCGTTATATATCTTATAGTACGGCGGCGAAGAGAGCTAAGTCTTCATGTTAAAGAGTAACCCACTACTTTGGTAAAACTCAATAAGACATATATAGATTTGTTTGTAAAAAAATTCTGCATTTAGAATGGAAATTCACGACAGTGTGGGTTAAAAATTAAAAGTTAAAAAATTATTCCAATAAAATAAATGCTCATATCTTTGGCTAAATAAAAGGTAAAAATATGCGGTTTGTTTCGTTATGAAGCCCAGAATATTTACATACTTTAAAATGGATAATTGGAAAATTGAGCGAACTTATGCTTTTCGATCAAATTCTATTATTTAATGCGACGGTGCATTATTTAATTATTAATAAATTTTCTAGATTCAAGTTGCTATAACTCGTGTAGTGTAGTCTTTGTAGTAAAAATTTTCACATCAAAAACTGAAGAATTTTGTTCTCTGTATTCACCTCAACTAATCACGTATCTATCTACAATAATAAATTCGCTACAATGGTGTTTCTGGGAAAATGTAACTTGCTTAGGCTATCCTCTCGATCACCCGCCCGCGCCCGGCTCCCACCGCAAACGCCTATATGCTATACGCTATACTACCACCGAGCGCAATGAATTAAACTGAAATTAATTTTTATTTTTAACCAAATACATAGTTTTTAAAATTAACAATAATTCTTCATCGTCACTTATGTCTCTAACTATATCCTTATTTATACACTTCATTTGATATTTACACTATACCTAGAACAAAACATAACTTTCACTTTACATGCACATTTGCTCGAAGAACAATAATTCTTCTCATTGCATAATAATTCTATTGCTTGTCTAATCGCATGCGGTATAAGTGTTTCATTAATTAATTTTGGTGTTAAATTGGAACCATCTTTGATCCAGCCGAATTACAAAGGATTCAACGGTTCAATGTGTTGAATCTTACTGTTTATCCATATCTAGACTTGATAATAGCATCTGGAAACAAAATTTTAAGCGATAAGTATAGACCTAGTAAAGACGCTTCTCCAATAATGAGGTCCACAATAAAATTGACGAAGAAATCGGTGAACATATACATAAAAGGAAGGAAGAATTTCAGAATTTCCCTCGATTTCCATGGGATTCCCTGATCAGACCATGACTTTTTGACAATGAAACCACCTCAAGAGTATACCCTTTCAAATAAAAGAAGAATTTTGTAAATCGGTCCACAATTGACGAAGAAATCGGTGAACATACATGAAGTCGGTTAATAAAAGGGAGCGAAAATTTGAGTATTTTTTTCGATTTCCATGAGATGCCCTCATCATATCCTGAAATGGTGACAATCTGTAAGTATACTCTTTCAAATAAAAGAAAAATTTTACAAATCGGTTTATAAATGACGGGAGTTCTGAGGTAACAAACACTAAAAAAAAAACAAAAAAAAATATACAACCGAATTGATAAGCTCCTCCTTTTTTGAAGTCGGGTAAAAAGGTCATGATTCAGTTTCCACAAATAAAAGAAGACTTTGTTGTTGTTGTAGTTGGGGATTTCTACAGAAGCTTACCAGCGTTCCATATTTTAACAGGAGGTGATACAACTAATGCTTTATTCAAAATTGGTAAAAAATCAGCACTAAGTACTTTGTTGAAAAAGGGTGGTGACATCCAATTGACTGATTTTGCAGCAACCTCTATTTTGAACAGCAGAGGCACGTAAGCATATTTTGCTTTTATATAAACAAGAAAAATAAAAGAATCTGAGTGAGGCTAGGTTAAAGTTGACACTAAACACTAAAAAGTCTGCAAAATGGGACTATTAAGGTACAATTACATTAGATTTAAGTAAATTTAATAATTAAGATGCTATAATTATCAAGTCCACATATTATGCATTGGACTTATTGAACCGTTGAATCCTTTGGAATTTGGCTGGATCAAAGATGGTTCCAATTTAACCCCCAAATTAATTAATGAAACACCTATACCGCATGCGATTAGACAAGCAATATAATTATTTTGCACTGAGAACAATAATTGTTCTTCGGGCAAATGTGCATGTAAACGCGAGGGTTATGTTTTGTTCTATAGCGTAAATATCAAATGAAATGTATAAATTAATAAGGATATAGTTAGAGACATAACTGACGATGAAGAATTATTGTTAATTTTAAAAGCTTTATGTATTTGGTTAAAAATAAAAATTAATTTCATTTTAATTCATTGCGCTCGGTGGTGGTATAGTGTATAGCATATAGGCGTTTGGGATGGGAGCCGGGTGGGGGCGGGTGATCGAGAGGGTAGCATAAGCAAGTTATATTTTCCCAGAAACACGATTGTAGCGAATTTATTATTGTAGATGGATACGTGGTTAGTTGAGGTGAATACAGACAACAAAATTCTTTTGAAGTAAAATTTTTTACTACAAAGACTACCCTACACTATACGAGTTACAGCAACTTGAATATTGAAAATTTATAAATAAATCATGCGCGGTCGCATTAAATAATAGAATTTGGTCGAAAAGCACAAATTCGCGCAATTTTCCAATTAGCCATTTTAAAGTAAATATTCTGGGCTTCACAATGAAACAAACCGCATATTTTTACCTTTTATTTAGCCAAAGATTTGAGCATTTATTTTATTGGAATAATTTTCACGGTTTTCTTGGAATAACTTTTCTCGTGACTAACCCACACTGTCGTCAATTTCCATTCTAAATGCAGAATTTTTTAACGAACAAATCTATATATTATGTCTCATTGAGTTATACCAAAGTAGTAGGTGGTTGAACGAATTTGACCCACCGGCCGCCGTACTAATATGTGAAACACATATTTTTTACACTCATAATATCAAAGAAAAAGAATGGGATCTGTTTACTGTCGGCAATCGAACGCAGCGATTACAGTTCCAGGAAACTTTCATTCTCAGTTTCCAGGCTTGTATTTCAGTCCACGTGGACTTATAGCCAATTATAAGTCGTTTGAGGTAATAAATTATCGACATATGCAACGCCCTATATGGTGTCATCGATTCGCCTTTTGTTTACACGCTGAACGGGCCAGTCGCCTTAAAAGTGGAATGTTATGGCAATGAAAAAATATCGAAACACACTTACCATTATAGACATAATCAGGAATCCAAACTCAAAGAGCAATCACTAAACCACAAAACATCCACAGCGTATGGGCTATAATACATGCAACTCCGCAATGGCGCGAATGGAATAGGTATCACGTGACGTGAGAGTTATGCTTGTGCAAGTAAACCATAGTAAACGTTACGAAAACATTTCAATTGGAACATTCATGCAAATGTTTCTGAAAACTACGATTTATTCCAAAGTTAATGTTTCATTAGAATAGAATCAGTTATGTTTACATGGCAATGTTCCGTAAATGTCTCATGTTTAGTGAGGAGTAATAACGGAAGAAATGCCAAAGTACCTAGGAAAAGAGAATAGAAAAGAGAGAGTGATAACAAGATTTAGATGTGGAAATGAGGAGAGAGAGAATAAATATTGGAGTGAGGATAGGAATAGAGTATGCAGGATGTGTGGAGAAAAAAGAGGAAACGATAGAGCATTTGTTGAAGGAATGCGTAGAGTTGAGAGAGAGAGATGAGAGTAGAGAAGAAATTTTGAATGAGGACGAAAGAGGGATCGAATGGATGAAGAAGGTTGAGTCGAGAAGAGGGACAATATGTGGGGAAGGATAAAAAGCTGCTAGAATTACTGATTTATTTAGTTTTATTTATTATATGGTACTTTATTTTATTGAGTTAGTGGCAAAGTGGCGAAGGTCATCGAAATTAGACATGCCCAAAACCACGGTTTGTGTCAAGAGTGTCGCTTTATGTTCTTTTTAGTTAATATTCTTTGACCCGGTACTAATTTTATAGTGTTATATCACTTAATCGGGTAAAAGATGAGCAAAATGCAGCGTCATAGATAGTTTGTTAATCACCTTGTATGTTTATATGGAATACACTTTATTATTACCGTGTAATTTACATATCAATTTTAGGACCCTATTCTTAAACATGTGAGTGTGTGAGTGAGTGAGTTGTGACGTCACGCCGAATGGTCGAGTATTTAGTTTAAAGTAAACTCATGTGACAATCACTCCAGACTCGAGCGGTATGAGACGAGCGCTTCTTTCTGATTATAATTACCTATGTGATGTGGCGTGATTGTGATTATGATTGTGCGTATACTTTAAATTAAATAAATACTCGACTACTCGACGTGACGTCACAACTCACTCACTCACGCACCCACATGTTCAAGAATAGCGCTCACTTAATTGCAGTTAATCTTGATCTCTCACTTGTTGTCGCTTTTTAGTTCTCCTACATAGTAGTGGGCTAAAAGTGATGGCTACTGTCTGCCACCAACAGGGCTGCCTTAAGGCCGCGCATTATGAGACGGACGATGCATCATTCGTACCCTATCGTACACACGCATCGGTATAGCGAGAACACACCTCCACTTTGTCAACAATTTCGTAAAAAGTAATGCATATTTTTAAAAAACAATTGAATATTTTCAATCTAGGTACTCGTCTACAGGATGTCAGTTATTTTCAACCCGATAGAAAAATTATGTTCATAGCTATTTCGTGTTACATATCACGGAAATTATATGGCTTGATTTTTACCCTTGTTTTCAGTGATTCCTGATTTTCCTGTAATCCAACTCTATCCAGAAGAATCCACTCCCGAGAATACAACATTTTCTTTCTGATAAAAAAAACCGCACTTAAAAATAACGTGTAGTTGTCGAGAAATTGTCTACACAAAAATTTAATCGGATTTCATGAAGAAGAATGGATGTAAATACAAATATCCGCGATACCAACCTATACCTCGCTTTGGCAAGTCGTGAACAGAGGGCATTGTTCACAATTAAATTATTGTCGCATGATCGTGCAGGTTGATTGAGGTGAGGTAAGAGGTAAGGGGAAATTCTGTCTGGCAACTCGAGGTGGCAAAAAAAAGATTTTACTAATGAGACGTGATTCCGAGGATGTTTCATTCATTTCCAAACCGCGTGGGAGTGGGGGCTAGGAGCGTAGGTAACAGTGAATAGTAAATATGATTTTAAAATATTCTTTCTGTTTTGATTGTTTATAAATTTTTATAGTTAGTTTTATTAGTTACACTAGAAAAAGTAGTAATTTAGTATTGTAAACTGAACAAGTTTATTCTGGGGTAAAAACAGACCTTAATTTTTAATCGGATAATATAATTTTATTTTTACATAAAAGTTTTGTTGCTACGAAGAAAACTTGAGAAAACCATGACAAATTGGCGCCAACTTTAGCTGGGGCGATTTTGTCTAATGGTTTTAATTTTTTTTTCTGGGGTAACACAACAATAAAAAAAATTACAAATACTTTATTGACTACAACTTTGAACTTTGCCTACGTATGTCGGGAATGTTTTGGAGCTGCTTCCGTTTTGCATTTTTCTTGCAAGGTTGAAGAAAGTTTTCACCATAGGTACTTTCTTTATAATTCTCAACTCAACTCTTCTTTCGAACTGGCGATTTGAATACTATATAATTCCGCTCGTTGCAAAACTGCGTACCTAACACAGATTTCTTAGTGTTCGTGGTGCTTTTTGGAACACATTATTATTAACACAGTGTCCAAACCGATTTGAAGTCATTTTGCGACAAAAATTAATTTGACAGATAATGGCAGAAATAGTTTTCAAAACATACTGTTTACATCACAGGTTTACATGAATTATTTAGAGCTAGACGCATTTTATTCACTTATAAAAAAGCTTCGCAGCTTTTTATTAGTTATCAAACCTACAAAGCTTTTATTCACTTAACAATTTATAATTTATGTCAATGGTCAAGATTTGAAAATATACATAGACAATCAACATAAGAAACAAAAACAAAACAATTGTCTGGATCAATTTTGGTGGTAGGTAACTACTTTTAATCAGTTTTTGCCTAAAACACCAAAAACAATTTTTATTACAACTGCCAACGCACGTTTCGCCAACAATGTTGGCATCAACCAGGGCGATGAGTAAACTAATGAGTTTTGTGTTTTAGGGAAAAATTGATTAAAAGTAGTAACAAAATAGAGCTTGGGTAAAATTCTGCTTAAGAAATCACTATATACCCGGTGTTATCGAAATGCATACAAATATTTTAGGGGGCGATGGAATTTCTCAATTTGAGCAACTTCTTAATAACTTTAACTTTAAAATCTCTTTTTTAATAATCTCTTTCACAATAATCAATTCGGAGAAATCTAGACTGGGGAGTACAAAATTTAGAAATCGATGCGACAGTTATTTATAAACTATCAAAGCTAGTACTCGCTTGTCTTTTCTCTTTTTTTTTCTTTGCTTCTGTTTGAGCCTGTATAATATAAGAAGGATCTCTACATTTTAAACCACGCGATAACCTATCTTTAATGATATTCGGAGCCATGCAATTTAGATAAAAGTCTCTGAGCTTTGGTAACATTATTGAATTCCACACATTTTCATTGAATTATACTTCTTCAATGAACAAATCATTTTTGTCGCCTGTATATACTATAAAATAGCATTTTTGCGCTTTGGTAATAGCTAGCTGTCCTTGAATCTAAAAAGTTATTAAATTCATATTTAGTTACAATATTAATATTTATCACCTACCTGGTAATAGTAATTATGAGATCTTTTTAACTGAACCTTTCCCATATTATTAATTTCCAAGCAAGCAATTTGTTTATTACGAGTAGCCTGCTCCACACTAACTCCTAATTCTGATACTTTTTGGAAGCATTTAACTTCAACAATCGCATTGGTATTTATTATACCTATAATAGTAAATTCATTATAATCAAATAATATTGTATGTAATGCCAATTATCTCTAACCGTCAGGTGATGCTCCCAGAAATCCATTCTCTATGTCAACATATAAACCCGATGGAGCTACAGATTTTCCTGTTATTTCTTCAAATTTTGTAATTGCTACAGATTCATTCATTCTCCCATATTCCATAGTGGCCGTACAAGTTGAGGAATTAGGCTGTAAAATTTTCTTAGCCAGGGCATGGCAAGAAGTAATAGCTTTTCGCTTGACAACTTCTCCAAAGTGAGATGCTGTTAATCGCAACAACCTCTCAGAGACATATTTTGGATTGTCGAATTGCCCTACCGTTTCTTGTGCTATTTTAGTTTTTTGTTCAGCGGAGACCTCAAAATAACAATAACGACGGTATTAAATGGAATTAAAATGAGCACCCTACATGATCAGTATTACTTTATCAGATTGATATTAATACTGATCGTGTAAGATCTATGGAACGGGAATGATAGTCGTAAAGATTATGAGGAATGATAAAAGTAAAGAAACAAGGGTATAGGGAAATAACGCCAAACATATACATCTTTTTTAAGGCTGCTTTCTCGCTGACACCTTCTGCCGATTTCGACTGGGCGGTTACTGTAATCTTATTGTGAAATATATCTATTTCTCTCAACAATGATGTAAACAAAGATGGGTTTAGTGGAAGTATAAATCCTGGAAGTGATTGGGCCTTTGGATTATGACATATCGTGTCAAGTCCACGTGGAGCTAAATTATGTTGTTTTTTGCGGCTGCTTGGGATATTCAGATTACATTGAGCGGCAATATGCAAAGCAGCATCGTAAAAAAAAGTATCGGTAAGATCTCGAAGACGCACCTGAGGCTACAATGTTTTGTTTTATTTTTCAAACTTGTGCCACGCGTTCAAAGTAGACCAGTTAATTTGTGATGGCATCAGAATTGAAAAACATCTGAATACGAAACTGGTTTTGCGTCTCAAAAACCTGTCTGATGCCTTCATCCATGCAGGTGCGTCTCCTTATAATATAGTGCAGGTGCCAAAGGAAGTTGAGTGTTCAAAATGTGAACTCAGAATTTATTTTTTATAGCACATCCCCTTAGATATCAAGTAAATGGACTGAACAAATGCCTTGGAAACATTTTATAATTACTGTTTTAGTGACAATATCCAATTGTTTCTTATGATTAAAGATATTTAAAGCCAGTCAATTAAAAAAAAAAAACAATTATTGTTGATAAAAAATTATTTAATACGAAAAACAAATTTTAACATGTCATCCAAAAGAATACAAATAATCAATCTTTTCTATTTAGACAGTCATTATTAATACATTTATTTCTACAACAAAATACAATTTAGTTGTATTTTTTTCCAAGAATAAACCATGGTTTTACAATTTGATGTACATTTACAGGGCTGAATCAACAATTTCGTCAGTTGCCCTGGGTACAATTTACCTTTTTTTTTTTCATAGCCTAATAAGGTGTAATCAATTTGATCAGCATTTATCCATCAAGATCTTACAATGCATGTTTACCTCTGCATTCTTCTTTTCATACTTATTCTCTTATAAAGCACTCCACTTTTGTCACGCATCTTTGACAATAAATCAACACCGATTTATTTTTGAAATTAAACCACTAAATGCTAACTAGAAAAACACTTATTGTACTATGTATAGTTCGATGGTCTATGTATAATTACATACAATATAAACTCTTACGTACAATCAACAAGAATGAATAATGTCTAACATGTCACTGTTTAAAAAACAAAAAATTGTCGAGCTTCCACACAATAAGTTACATCATAACTGGTAAAGTCAGCAGCCGGCAAATTCATTAATACCCTACTCTTCCAGGTAGCAAGCAGTTTCTGTAATTTAATGTCTCTTTAAGATATGCCGGCCGTGCCGATACATTGGGCGGAGCTATAACTTCACGGTTCTGTTTCGGATTTCCGAGCACTTACAATAGAAATCTGGAAATTATTTTCTAAATTCTCGCTTTACGATTAAAAACAGCAAAATATGCATTAGAGAACTTTTATTGTAAAGCTTGTAATAATTACATGTACACAAAGAAAAATCTGTTTTCTTTAATCTTTTATTTTTTTCTAAGGCCCTATGGCACTTAAGAAAAATAAGAACGTGTCCCTGTAATTCTAATTTATTTTTAAAAACAATAGAATTTGTTATATAACGGTATCTTTAAAATTGTGGCCACAGTTTAGAAAATAAATTTACGGCAGTGAGAAAACAGCCTTAAGAATGTATACAAAAATATTCTTAACAGTTTACCTGCAGTCGTTTTAGAAGTTCATTAGTTTCACGAGTAATGTCTTCATTTGGCACATTTATCTCAGCAATGTTGCTGCCATAATCAGGACTTGTATTAGAAAATTTGAGTTTTTTCCTACACGTCTCTGATTTAGTCTCACTTTTGCGCTTCAACTGGCATTGCTGTTGTTGCTCCATATATTTTTTTAATTTGTCTCCTGGACTTTTTTGAAATATTTTTTTCCATTTTTTTTTATGCCATACTGTTCCTAGGTTGTAACGCAACCCGCTTAGATATGACCGTGTCTGAAATCCATCCCTTTGTATTAAATTTAAACGTTTTCCCATATTAAATCTAGCGAGAATACTCATAAACAATTCTGCTCTGTTGTTTGTTTCGTTATCTAACAACTGTGGACTTTTTGTCAGTACCAAGTTTAAAGCTGCATAAATGTGGTGGTGAGCTCCTGACGATATCAATTCCCCTGTTTTGTCTGATGTAGTGTCCAACACAGAGCTGCATAAATAATCTTGGCATTTTAAATGATTGCCGAACACATGATTGACAGAGTTTCGTAGATCTTCTCTTAATTTTTGTAGATCTCCATGTGCGTTAGCGTAAACAGCTTTTTGAGCAGCTTTAACTAGATCTTTAATTATGTTGTTGGTTAATAATTTTCTTGCCGCTAATGACACACCTTTTGTATCCTTTTTAATATGATACAAATGTTTACTGTAATTTTTTATACAGTGGTTTACACATTCCACTTTCTCAACCTGTAAATAAATAATATAAATAATACTGATAATAATCATTCCTTATGGTAATTTACTTGTGGTCCATATACAACTCGTTTTTTTATATTCGCAAAAACTGATGAATCCCCGTCAGCAATAAATTTCTTATATCGGAGGTTATGCATCACTATACTTTTGTTAAATCCTTCCGTGATGATTTCCTGCTCCATTGATGCTGATGAGCCCTCATAATTTTTAAAACACAAATGTTGTTCTGGGGTAACATGTTTGTTTTCATATCGAGCACAAATTGAACAGTACTTATTACGCACACCCAAAAAAAGAAGTTTCCCAGTACGTTTCCCAATAATTACAGCCTAGGATGTTTTAATAATAGCATTCAACAATCTTAAGTTAAATACATCAAATATTACAACACCAGAAGATGCAGTGTAGTTATGCCCGTAGCTTCTTTTGGACCATCCACCATCCAAATATACAGTTATATATGGAACTCCATCAATGTCAATATTGAGACGACGGCGCGACGGCCCGGAAGCGGATGATGTCATGATGATCTCACCACGTATGGTAACGTAATTAATCTCGAATAGTCCACATGAGAACGTCTGGGAATAACTGTTCACATGGGATGCTCTAGAAGACTCTGTGGCGGTGATCTCATGCTGTACCACGCTCGTACAAGAGACTGATCTCATTATTCTAGAATAATTCTTTGCGTCGGAAACATGATCTCATGATTCCGGGAATAGAATAAATCGAGAACGAAGGGAGCGGTATAAGGGGGATCAAACAACGGAGCAAGTCAGTCTTGGAAGCATCGTGAACAAGTGATCAGCGCGTGATATTGTGAAAGTCTGTACATTGTGAAAAGTTAGTCGTCTTAGTAGTCTTTCTAATAAAAGTTTGTAAATACGGTGTGCGCCAGAATATTTCTTTAAATCCTCGAACCCGCCCGGCTCAGGCCACGTTACATTGGTGTCAGAAGTGGGATTTAAAGAAGCGGACGTAAAAAAAAAGAAGAAACATCGAACCAACCGGTACGTGACGCATGTCAAAGCAACCTTCTGGAAGAGTCACGAGAAGTAAAACCATGGAGGCTCTACAAGAACAAATGGCCGTTCTTCTGGAACAATTAGAAAAGAGACGACAGGAAGAAAGGAAAGAACAAATGGCACTTCTAGAACAACTAGAGAAGCGACGACAAGAAGAAAAAGAAGAGCAAGAAAAGAGACGACAAGAAGAAAAAGAAGAACAAGAAAAGAGACGACAAGAAGAAAAAGAAGAACAAGAAAAGAGACGACAAGAAGAAAGGAAAGAACAAATGGCACTTCTAGAACAACTAGAGAAGCGACGACAAGAAGAAAATGAAGAACAAGAAAATCGACGACAAGAGGAACAGAAGAGAATTTTCGATCAGCTGGACATTTTGCAAAACACTTTTAAAAAAGACGTGGAAGAGAAGGTTCAAGTTGTGGAAAGGAAAGTTCTGGAAATTGAAGAAGTTGTAAAAGAAGAAGTTCTGGAAATGAAAGAGGAATTGGAAAAGAAAGTCAAGGAAATGGAAACAAAGCTGAAAAGGATAACAACGGGGCAGTCGGTCGTGACAGAACCGTCATCACAAAGGCTAAAACCTCCGACCTTTGATGGTCAGACCTCGTGGTTTATGTACAGGAGGCAATTCGAGGCAGCGGCCGAAATGAACAACTGGGGTGAAGAAGAGAAAGCCACTGCACTGGTGTTATCCTTGCGAGGACAAGCTCTTCAGCTGCTGCAAACCGTCCCGGAGAGGGAACAAAAGAACTACGTCGCCGTGGTCAACGCTCTCGAGCTGCGGTATGGAGACCTCCACTTGAACCAAGTGTACCAGTCACAGCTGAAGTCACGAGTTCAGAAGAATGGCGAAAGCCTGCAGGAGTTTGCGGCGGACGTTGAGAGACTCGTACATCTGGCCTACCCAAGCGCCCCTAGCGAGTTCCACCACCAACTTGGAACAAGCACGTTTACTGATGGGGTCCGCGACGGTGAGTTGCAGCAAATGTTGAGACTAGGTAGACATCAAAAATGCGCCGATGCCCTCGTGCACGCCCTGGAGTTCGAGGCGGCTAAAAACGCTTGTCGTCCGGCGGCTCAACGTCTGCGAGCAGTAACTATGGAGGAAGCCCCGAAAGACGGAAACGACCTGCTGCGACAAATAAAGACGTTGCTTGAGGAAATGCGGCACGGAAGCATGACAGGCAGACCCAGATGCTTTAATCGTGGGAAAGTGGGCTACCTGAGAAGAGACTGCCGTTTAAGGAGGTCACCGAAGCAGACCCTTAGGAATCCGAAATCCAGTCCAGCTAGCGCTTTGGAGCGTGTGCTAGCTGGCCCGACAAAAGCCCCTAAGGTCATCTCGGTCTCACAGTTACGAAGAAGGAACGACAGTCTGTTGCTGGAGGGTCGAATCAACGGAGCTGGCTGTTCTATGACCGTCGACACCGGAGCTACCGTCTCGATCGGAAGACCAGACATCTTCAAACCGCTGGGAGATTTCCAATTGGCAGAGAGCGACCTGGTGTTAAAAACAGCAACGGGAGAAGCAGCACGAGTATTCGGGGAAGTTGAGGCAAGACTCGAGTTGGGGAGGTTCGAGTTCGTTCACAAGGTTATTGTGGCTGATATAGTGGACGATTTCATCTTGGGTCTTGACATCATGAAGAAGTTCGGATTCGTGCTGGACATCAAGAATCGCATGCTGCTAGTTGGCAACGAAGAAATCTCCCTGCACTCTGCGATACCATCCGCCGACGAAGTGAAAGTGATAGTCTCCGAAACGGTCCGTGTACAGAAGAACTCGGAACAGATTGTGCTGGCAGAGTTGGAAGAAGACCCTGGGGGATACCGGACTGGAATAATAGAACCGAACGTGACCACCAACCCGGACGTGACACAGAAAACACAGATCATGGTAGCAAGAACACTCGTTGAGGCTAATGGACGAATTCCTATCCGTGTAGCGAATTTAGGCGAAAGTGGTGTTACACTACAGAAAGGGCAGACGATTGGACTATACCATCCTGTACTACGGGTCGTCCGTTGCGAAGAACAACCTGTTGGGTGTAACAGAAAAGAGGCTCAGCGAACGAGTGTAGAGAAGCTCTTCCTAGAAGACTGGAAACACCTTACGAACCATCAATTAGAGAAGGCCATGGCATTTATCCGCAAAGAGACTGACATCTTTGCTACAGAAGACCGAAGCACCGGCAGAACCAACATGGTGCAGCACAGAATCAACACAAGAGATGTTGCTCCGGTCCGACAACCGCCAAGAAGACTTCCGTTCGTAAAACACCAAGAGGTGGCTCAGATGGTGGACAAAATGAAAGCAGACGGGATAATTGAAGACTCCTCAAGCCCGTGGTCGTCACCAGTTGTATTGGTAACGAAGAAAGATGGTTCCACTCGCTTTTGCGTTGACTACAGACGGCTGAACGATGTAACTAAGAAGGACAGCTATCCGTTGCCACGTATCGATGACACCCTAAGCATGTTGTCGGGATCGCAGTGGTTCTCAACCCTGGACTTGAAGAGCGGTTACTGGCAAGTTGAGATCCATCCCGATGACAAAGAGAAGACGGCGTTCTCGACTGGAAGCGGTCTCTACCATTTTAACGTCATGCCATTTGGACTCTGCAACGCTCCAGCCACTTTCGAGAGGTTGATGGAACTGGTTCTGCGAGGGCTGACATGGAAAACCTGCTTGGTGTACCTCGATGACGTCATGGTAGTTGGAAGAACCTTCGAAGAACATTTGAAAAATTTGGAAGAGATCTTCAGCCGCCTGCGGAATGCCAACCTTCAGCTCAATCCCAAGAAATGCCGATTGTTCCAGACAGAAGTGAAGTTCTTGGGCCATGTGGTTTCGCCAAGCGGAGTACAAACAGATCCAGACAAGATCGCGGCCGTCCGCGAGTGGCCACGACCAAGGGACAAGCACCAGCTGAGAAGCTTCTTGGGCCTCTGTACCTACTATCGCAGATTTGTCAAAGGGTTTGCTGACATTGCCAAGCCTCTGCACAGACTCACGGAAGACAAAACTCCATTTATCTGGAATAACGAGAGCGAAGCAGCGTTTAGAACTTTGAAGATCTCGCTGTGCACGGGTCCTATTCTGTCATACCCGAGAGTAAAGGGACGGTATGTCCTGGATACAGACGCCAGTAACAATGGTATTGGGGCAGTCCTTTCGCAGGTACAGGAAGGCGAAGAAAAAGTCATCGAATACTATAGCAAGGTGCTTTCTAAGCCGGAAAGAAACTACTGCGTTACGAGGAAGGAGTTATTGGCGATCGTAAATGCAGTAGGACATTTTCACAAGTACCTGTACGGTCAACACTTCAAAATCCGAACGGATCATGCTGCGTTGAGGTGGCTGTTAAGTCTCAAGGATCCAGAAGGACAGACAGCCAGATGGTTGGAGAGGCTCCAACAGTATGATTTTGAAATCGAACACCGACCAGGCAGATCACACCAGAACGCGGACGCACTTTCTAGGAGGCCATGCCGGAGTGACTGCAAACATTGCAGTCGGAGAGAGACATCCAAAGAATTCGAGGACGTAAAGAAACTGGTTCTGCAACCTCAAGATGGGTGGACCACGGCGGCGATGAGGGCAGAACAACTTGGGGATAGCGACATTAGTGCAATTTTGGAAAGCAAAGAGAACGGAAATCAGAGACCACAATGGCAAGACATTTCGGACAAGAGTCCTGCTCTAAAAGCACTATGGGCCCAATGGGATTCACTGAAGGTGGAAAATGGCCTGCTGAAGCGAGCATGGGAGAGTGCAGACGGGAAGTCGGTGACGATGCAACTGGTTTTGCCCAAGTGTCGCGTGAAGGAGGTCTTGCAAGAAATCCACGGTGGAGTGTCCGGCGCACATCTGGGCGTGAATAAGACCATGGGTAAAGTCCGTGAACGCTTCTATTGGGTGAACGTTCGAAACGATGTCGAGAGCTGGTGTCGAAAATGTGACACTTGTGCGGCGAGCAACGGTCCACAGACGCGTAGTCGAGGAGCCATGAAGCAGTACAACGTTGGGGCACCATTCGAGAGAATAGCCTTCGACGTAGCAGGACCGTTTCCTACCACTGATTCGGGAAACAAGTACATCATGGTGGTCATCGACTGTTTTAGCAAGTGGCCGGAAGCCTATGCCCTACCCAATCAAGAAGCTGTGACGGTTGCCAGGGCGTTGGTAGAAAATTGGATTTGCCGCTACGGACTTCCACTGGAAATGCACTCGGACCAAG
This sequence comes from Diaperis boleti, assembly GCA_963583935.1. Taxonomy (NCBI): domain Eukaryota; kingdom Metazoa; phylum Arthropoda; class Insecta; order Coleoptera; family Tenebrionidae; genus Diaperis; species Diaperis boleti. Next base: position 17,246,278 of record OY757242.1, read on the forward strand.
GGCGGAACTTTGAATCTGGAGTGTTCCAGGGCGTCTGCGAACTATTGGGTGTGCGGAAGACAAGGACGACACCCCTGCATCCTCAGTCAGATGGAATGGTCGAGCGTTTCAACAAGACCATGGAGCAGCACTTGTCCAAGGTGGTCGATCAACATCAGCGGGACTGGGATCGGCGTCTACCTTTGTTTTTGCTGGCGTACAGAGCGGCAATTCACGAGACGACCCATCAGACACCGGCGAAGATCCTGTTTGGACGGGAAATGCGTCTACCATGCGATCTGGCTTACGGATCACCGGGACAAGAGCGGAAGGACGTGGGAAACTACGTAGACGAACTACAGGAAGCCATGTCCAGTATACATGAACTAACGCGCAGTCACATTCGCATGGCGAGCGACCGGATGAAGACGCGTTACGATCTGAGGGTGAATTCGGCAGGATTCAGTGATGGAGACTTGGTATGGCTGTTCAACCCTCGGCGAAAGAAAGGTCGCTGCCCAAAGTTACAACCCAGTTGGGAAGGCCCGTACACGGTTGTAAAGAGGATCAACGACGTAGTGTACCGGATTCAACGCAATCCCCGAGCCAAGATGAAGGTGGTTCACCTGGATCGTTTGGCACCCTACTCCGGGACAAATCAACAAGATTGAAGTAGATTGTTCGGGACGAACAATCTTTAAAAGGGGGGCAGTGAGACGACGGCGCGACGGCCCGGAAGCGGATGATGTCATGATGATCTCACCACGTATGGTAACGTAATTAATCTCGAATAGTCCACATGAGAACGTCTGGGAATAACTGTTCACATGGGATGCTCTAGAAGACTCTGTGGCGGTGATCTCATGCTGTACCACGCTCGTACAAGAGACTGATCTCATTATTCTAGAATAATTCTTTGCGTCGGAAACATGATCTCATGATTCCGGGAATAGAATAAATCGAGAACGAAGGGAGCGGTATAAGGGGGATCAAACAACGGAGCAAGTCAGTCTTGGAAGCATCGTGAACAAGTGATCAGCGCGTGATATTGTGAAAGTCTGTACATTGTGAAAAGTTAGTCGTCTTAGTAGTCTTTCTAATAAAAGTTTGTAAATACGGTGTGCGCCAGAATATTTCTTTAAATCCTCGAACCCGCCCGGCTCAGGCCACGTTACAATATCATTATTTTCAATTGCCAACTTACGTTCTTCTTGACCAGCACATTCCATGGTTTCATACAAACTGTCTTTATAGTACTAAGATTTAACAATTTATTAATAAAATAAATAATAATAATAATGTTTTGCTTACACCAGATCATTTCAAAAAATTGGTTTCCACTGATAGTTGGTATGTCCAGCACACTTAAAAATTCCGATAAATGTGCGTAAGAACTTCCTGTAGATAAAGTTCCCCACACAGCTGCTGTATTTACAACAGAATTTCCATTCCGAGGCTCTTCTGAACATACAGATTCTACGCGATCACAAATGTTACATTGAAATGTAAAAGTGCTTACTAGGCCGTGTGTTTTCTCGCCTTTATAGATAAGTCTACCTCCTGTACAATGTTTATTATGTTTAGATTGCAGCGTAAGAATTGTGTTCATGAAATAATCTATTTCTACTACTCTATAGCCTTGTAGTTTTGGTCGATCATCTTTTGCGGTCTCACAAGTAATGGGATGGTTATAAATTCTAAAACAGTTAAAAAGAATAATATACGGAAAGAAACCTCTTTTTTTTGTTTCCCTACTGTTTTTATGTTCTGTATTAATAATGCAAAGAAAAAAATAAATTTTAGATTGATTCAGGTTTGTGAGTTGTTAAGGTCTTATTTAAGAAATTTAACACTTTAAATGAAGCTGCATCAGCACGCTCAAGCTGCTTTTTCTTTTAAAACTTAGTCTCTCAAAATTTGTTTGAATTTTTTAGGTTTAATATTGGCTTTTTATGAACCATCTACAAGAAATAAAATGTTGTTTCTCTAACTCTTTATCTATACTTTGAAAATATATGATTTTTTTAAATTATAACATGTATACATCTTTTTACAATCAAATTGCTGTGTTTCAGTTCTAACATCTCGAAACCCAGAGCCAATCATAAAAAATAAGTTGAAAGTTTGAAATCAAGATTAAAAGCTGTACCTACTCAAAGCAACACAAACTATGTTAACTAGTGTATCAATATCAAAAACCTGAGCGAATCATGGTAAAACGGATCACAGTTGTCACAATCAGGGAAACAAAAACTTTGTTGACCAGTATTGTCTTTGACTGAAGTTAAGAAAATTAATGTTTTTCAAGTTATCAGAGTTGAATTTGGAATAGATTTATTGACTACACTTAAATTCGGCTCATTAATTGTTTAACACCACCTGTTCAAATCTGTAAATATCCAATTACATAATTATAGTCTTACTCATTGTATTCATCCTCTCCAATAAAAGACGGAAAGTCGTCCCTATTAGTTTCTGTTACGATCTCTTCTTGAATCTCACAGATATTTAAAGAATTTTCAACGATTTCGTCCAAAATGGATCTACAGTTTGCCTCATGTTCACATTGCACTATTTCTAGGGCAGAGTTTACAAGATCATCAACAATTTTCTTAATTTCTGCATTATTTGTGTAGCGCTTGTGTTGGCTCTTAGCGGCTTTATTCCGTTTACGAACACACATTGTGTGGTATTATTTCGTGGAAATGCAAAAAGGGCAGGAGCACAAGTGGAAATACACTTAACTAGACTTAACAAAAGGTTTGTCTTGAAAAAGACAGTTTTTTTCACAAAACAGCAACTAATGAGCAAAGTTCAATTAAAACCTACGGCGACAGGAACGCAGCGAGAACAGAATTTTGATATTTACGAATATCTTTAAAACACATTCAATAAGGCGCGAATCGTATGCCGGTAATACAGATTATATTTATGCATCTTAATTACGGCTGAATAAGTTCATCTACTCGCCGCAAGATGCACTTTTTATTAATGTGTCGCATTCATTAAAATGAGAGAGTTATATATGGCAATTTTCTGTCTCATAAAGCCCCCCCTTAAAGAGCTTTGTGCAGAAAATAGAGAGCGACCAAGCCTATATTACTTCATTGTTAATGACGAGAGAATATGTACAATATTTGATGTCCCCCATTTGCTGAAGAATACTCGTATTGCACTTATTGGTTGCTTTATTGAGTATTCTAGGGGTAAGGTCGCCAAATTTGAACATATCCAAACGGCATTCAATTTTGATCAAACCTCCAGGACTTACAGGCTATTAAATAAATTAAAGAATGAATATTTTAATTTTAAGGATAGTTACATTAAAATGAAAGCTAAAGTAGCTGATCAACAGTTAAGTCAGACTGTTGCAGCAGCTATTGAAATATTTGCTGATAAAGGACGATTACCTCCAGAAGCAATGCATACTGCTGAATTTGTGTCAATAATTGATAATTTGTTTGATTCACTTAATGAAACTAAGCAGTATTCTTCAGAGGGTAAAGTTTTTAAATGTGCTATATCCAAAGAGTCACCTCATTTGTCGTTCTGGTCAGATCTTTTACTCCAAATTAGGGATTGGAAAATAATTCACTCTAGAAGTGGTCAAGTTCGCACAAACTTCAAATTTGTTTGAAGGATGGCAAACAACCATTAGGGCAATTATGTTCCTTCGGCGAAATTTAAAAAAGATGGGTTTGCAATACCTGTCATTGAGAAACTTAAATCAGGATCCTGGAAAAACATGGGGTTTGTAACACGAATCCAACATGTTTCCAATTTGTGGCTGCTCTAAAGAGTGTAGTGCTCAACAATTTTAGTGCATTTACTTCTAGAAGTAGTAACTGTAAAGAAGATCACTGCAAAGCTTTAGACAACCTAAGCAAATATTTAACAAAATTAAAAGCTACACCTGTCGATCCTGATTTAAATGACTTGGCTTTGGATGAGGAACATGTCAGCGAATTTCTTAACGAAAATTGTGATGCAAGTGCGTATGTTGCTGCATACATTCTAAAAAAAATTGATGTTCCAGATTGCGACACTTGTAAACAAAATTTGACTTATGATCTATGATCATCTAATCATGTATTCATTAGTCACAAAGAGCGAAACAACGATCTGAGTTGCTTAATGTATCCCAGTGACCGTGTGACAGAATTGGTGGAAACAATTCATAAAAAGTTTTTTCAATTTCTGGATGACCATGGTTTTGAAAGCAATCTCGAACAAAAGTTTAAGTACAAGTATTGTAGTTTATTCAATTTCGTTCTTGTCAAAATTCAATTATTGATAAATGTGTGCGGTTGACCATATATAAATATTTGCGCGACAAGAAAGATAAAGGTAAGCGCAAGAAACTTACCACAGGTCATAACTGCAATACTTTTTATATAATTTCCTTTATTTATTTATTTATTTTCGTTATACTTATTTCATATTATTGTTTTCCATGTTGTTAAGTTTTTATTTCTAATCCTTTTTTATTTTGTTTCATGCACTCGGAACTTGATGGAAGAGGACTCTGACGATGGCATCGCAAAAGTCATGAAGGTGTACAAGCAGCTCCATCAAGTTGCAAAGAGGAATTTATCTAAGCCCAGTGTGAAGAATTTTATTTATTTTACTTTTTGTTTGATCTGTTGGAAGTTTATTTTCAGTTGTGTTTTTGATTAATTTTATTGTTACGTTATTACTTGTTCATTTTTGAAATGTATTGTATATCTATACAGTGTGGAAATTAAGTAAGGAATAAATTCAGTAACTCCGTTAGGATTTGCGCTAGAAATAAAACTTAAAAAGCATGTGGTAGGGCTAATTATAGCGCAACCGACGAACGTATACAAATTTTTTGCATTACTTCTTTTTGACAGTTATGACGTCATCAATATTTTTTTTTAATGGCAACCTATGTTTTTGATTTTACATTCGCATAGAGTTTTTTATTCCGATTTCAACGTTATCAAATACTCAATAGGTTACATAAGGAAAAAATAAATAAAAAAGGCACTAAAGTTCAAATTAGTAACATTTCAAAAAATTAACAGAGCTGTTTAAGAAAACAAAACATAGAAATCCAAACAAAACAAAGTTCCCAAAAGCAATCCATGAGAAAAAATAAGAAAACAACCCTAAATTTCAAAGTAGGGCTGACAAATTAACAAAATTAACAAAAAGACTATTGATGTGAGAGTTATAAATTAAAGATATTACACCAAATGTTCAAACTGATGACCCTGCATCATCTGATAAAATCCAAGACGATCATAAAAAGCAGACAATACGTTTTGAATGGTTTGTGGAGTTATTAAACTGCACTCATGTCGAATTCTTCCTTCAAGATCATTCAGTTTGTTGGGTCGGTTTTGATACACCTTGCTTTTTAAGTGCCCCTATAGAAAAAAATCTTATGGGGTTCGATCTAGGGACCTAGCCTGCCATTCTATTGGACCTCTTCTTCCATCTTCTTGGAAACACTTTGTCCAAATAACGCCGCACCGGGCTTATTGTGTTGGAGCACCATCCTGTTGCAGCCAGATATTATTATTTAGAAGTTCATTTATTATTTAATAGAGAAAAACAGTTGAGACACAATTATTTTGCACCAATTCAGAACTTGTCAACTTTGTATTGGTATCTCTATGGTTTTTTTCTTAAATTCCGATGACATTAGACAGTTCTGTTAATTTTTTGAAATTTTACTAATTTGAACTTTAGCGCCGTTTTAATTCATTTTTTACTTATCTAACCTATTAAGTATTTGAGAACGTTGAAAATAGAATAAAAAACTCTATTCAAATGTAAAATAAAAAACATAGGTTGCCATTAAAAAAATATATTGATGACGTCATAACTGTCAAAAAAAAACTGATGAAAAAAAATAGTATACGTTCCTCGGATGCGCTATAATTAGCCCTATCACATGCTTTTTAAGTTCTATTTCTAGTGCAAATACTAACGGAGTTACTGAATTTATTCCTTACTTAATTTCCACACTGTATAATGCAATATACTTGTTTTATGTTATATTTGTGTTTTATTTAAAAACATATATTTTATATAAACTAAAAAATTTAAACTAGAAAAACTAAAAAGTTTGTAACATATGCAACCTGCAGTACATGCTGAAGGCATAAATCCATTTTATAGTTCGACACTGTCAGAATTTTCAAATTTTTGCATGTGTAAACATTCTCCTGTCAGGCAATAAGAAACTGTCAGATAAACGTCACACTATTTTTATGGATTTTAAGCAATTTAAAGACTTTCCGGGTTTGTGTCGAACTATAAAACGTTGTATTACACTCGTTCTGTGTAAATTTGGGTACTTTCTGGCACTCGGGATTTATTAAGCCCTATTATACGTCTCAAATCTATGTGTACAACTAACTTGGTAATTTATTGTTGTTACGTTTGTACAACCTGTTTTTTAAATCTAGTTACTTTTGATTTCCTTTAATAATATTGGCAATGCACTAGACAAAAATTTGAATTGTCAAATTTGTGACAATCAAAAATTTTGATAAAAATCTGTTTTTAAGTGTTTCACAAAATTTGTCGAAAACAGCGGACGCACATTAACAAAAACTCAGATTGCGGAAACAGTGGCAGAAATATTTTCGGTAATCTTCTATGTTTTTAACATATTTTATGTAATTGTATAATTTGTTTTGTTGGTACGTTAGCTATTTCATATATCTACAGATGTTAAGAGGACGCAGCATAACCTTGAAATAGACACAATACACAACCCCGCCCCAATGTTAAGCTATTCCTCACCCGAGGGCGCTGTTCCAATGTTATCAAACTCATTTATTTCCCTTCAGATCGTTCAGACCTGTGGTTGAAATAATATCGTGAAGGGGAAGGGGAAGACGGGAAGACTGCAGTACAAGCGACGACAAGCACTTTGAGATTTTGTAACGGACCTCATATAAAATTTATTTACGTCGCGCGTCGTCGATTTTATTTTAACTTTGCGTTTCGCACATCATATCTCACTAATTAATACTTATATTAAGATGAAACTGGAAAATTGATCTTTTGTTCAACTCGGAAATTGCATTGTAAAATTTTACATGCGACAACTTTTTTAGTACAAGCTTTTATTCAACTTGCCTTGTTAGTTTTTTAGTATGTAGGTGTGGGTCAAATCTTGCAAGCTAAATTAGAACCACTTCTTGACATCCGCTTGAGCTGAAATTTTGTATACGCCTTTAGTTCCGGTGACAATACAATTAAGTAATATTCAATACTTTCAAAATGGCCTTCGCCACAAGATGGCGGATGATGTATTTTTAGTCAACCCCATAAAAATAGGTATCAAAGGAAAGCTTGACGAGTAGAAAAATAATTTAATATGGCCGCCGCTCCAACACGGCGGACTACATATTCTTTTCAACCCCCTTAATATGGGTGTCAAATGAAAAGGCTTCAAGAGTAGAAAACGATGCAGTTACTGACATCACTCTAAATTCAATATGGCCGCCGCTCTAAGATGGCAGATTATATTTTCTTTTGAACCCTCTTAATATGGGTATCAAATGAGAGGGATTGAAAGGTAGAAAACGATAAAGTTAGTAACATCACACTAAGTTCAATATGGTCATAGCAAAAACTATAAAGTAAAAAAAAATAGTAAAAAATATTTTTAAAAACAAGCTTTTATTTAAATGGTCTGAAAAAAAAAAGAAAATAAATCAAACCAAAGCAAACCCATAATTTTGTTACATCATACAATTGCATATGATATAAAAGCTTGTCGCGACAATTTTGTGTGTAAATTTCTTTTATAGAAAAATACAATTTCTACTTAGAATTACTTTCAAGATACTATAAATTCTCATGTTTCAGCTTTATATCACTGCTTGAACACTAACACAATTCACAGCGATGCGCGTGCTTAGCCAAATTATAATTTTGTATTTGTTTATCTTAAAAATCGAGACAGTTCTTTCATTCTAGCGCCAACCATTGAAACTGATTTCTAGCGTTAATTATTAATTTTTAGATTCATTTAATAAATAAATTTTGTTTTATTGTCGATTAAAAAAATAACTAACGCAACTTGTGATAGTAAGTGTCTTTACAGATACTCGGAAACACGTTCCCTTTTAAATAAACTGGCTTTTAAGAAGAAAATACACAAATTAATGCACTAGAAAAAATAAATACATACATATATTAATAAGTTCATTCGTGTTTTTTTTGCTTCATAATTTCATAAATTGCAAAGAGATGTTGAGTTTTGGGATCAAAAAATGTTGCCACATTTAGTCAAATTTTATAAGGAATGTATTTCTCCCGAACTTGTAAGAAACAATCTGAGAAGGAACACGATTTTATTTTCGTCTGATCAATACTCTAGATTGATGAGGAGAGTGGTGTGATGACTGGAACCTGGTACATACCTAATTATTTTTTAGCTTTTAATACATTATCTGCATCATTAGGTATTATGCTTTTTACAATATAAAACCGTTTATCTTAAAATATATTTTGTTGGCCTCCTGAACTGTAAAACGTATGTGACGGATGCTTAGAAAGGTGTTCTTTACAAACGATGCGGTAAAATCAACGGAAAACACTAGGCTGTTACAGACATTTAAGAAGGAAACTGTCCTCACCATAATTAAGTCTATGTAACAGAATATTTGTTTACAGTAAAATATTTCCATAAATTATTTTCCATGTAATAGATTCTTGCAGTTCTTGTTCGCCAACGGATGACTTTTGTGACACTAGCCGATGAGAACTGTCACAACAGCTGTCAGTCAGTTGTCAACCTCCAATTTTTGAATAAAAATGTTTTATTATTGAGATTTTTAAATAATTGTCGGCCAAAAAACGAAATACAAATCTCGTGGTAGGTGTATTACATTGTTCGGTTTTAATGAAGCACTCGGCGATGCCTCGTGCTTCAAAATTAAACCCTCACAATGTAAAATTTGACCTACCATACTCGATTGTAAATAACTATTACCTATTTTATTTTTTAGCTATTAGTACATTATCTGCATCATTATTATGTTTCTTTACAATAAAACCGTTTAACTTAAAAATGTTTTTTACTTATTTTATTCTAGTTTTTATTTTTTCTAAAGTGTACTGTGTTCTACTTGTCAAGCCCTTTCAATTGATACCCATATTGAGGGCATTGAAAAACAATATGTAATCCGCCATTTTGTGGTAGCGGACATTTTGGATTTTTAAATTTTTCATGCTTTACTGTATTCTACTAGTTAAGGCCTTTCATTTGAGACCCGTATTGAGGGGATTAAAAAAAATGTAATCCGCCATTTTGTGGCGGCGGCCATCTTTGATTTACAATGACTGAATATGTACACATATGTAATTGTATTGTCATCAGAACTAAAAGTGTGTACCAAATTTCAGATCAATCGGTCAACAGGAAGGAGGTAAAATTTCAATTACTAGATTTGAACCACACAAGGCAAGCTAAATAAAACTATTTAAAAAGAGTTTTTGCGTTACTTTTTTTTTTAGACTGAAGCACTTGGTGTATAAATATCAAATAATTAAGAAGATGATGACAATTTTTTGAATCCGTTGCAACAGAACCAGCATTATTTTAAATTTTAAATTAAAATTTAAATATATCTATGTCGAACTCCACAAACTTTAATAACTGTAAGATTACTAATGGTACATGTTTCGGCAGAACACTTCTGCTATCATCAGCCCTTAAAGAATATAAAAAATTATCAATATAAGATAATTTTTTATATTCCTTAAGGGCTGATGATGGCAGAAGTGTTCTGCCGAAACATGTACCATTAGTAATCTTACAGTTATTAAAGTTTGTGGAGTTCGACATAGATATATTTAAATTTTAATTTAAATTTACTCCACTTGGATTTAAGAACATTCTTCTTGTTTATTTTAAATTTTGTTATTTAATATTTTAACGGGTTTTTACGGTTTTTCTACACCTATTCAATTATATAACAATCACTGTCATTTTTTTCGTGAAAAAGGGTACCTATAATTTACCGTATCCGGCCAATCACAAATACAAATTAAAAAACCACTGTTGCGCTGAACTATGATATTTTAAATCGCCCGCCATCAACTCGTTCTGCGGTTGACAATCAACATCGACTCGCGTGGCAGCCATGTATTCCAGTAAAATGAGTAAATTTGAGTATAATTTATTTCTTTAATAGGTGTAGAAGAAGCATAATATTACATTCGCTATTATGGCCATTTTATTGGCCCACAACACTAATTTGGGAGTCGGATAACTCAGTGCATATCAACTAATAATATTCTCTATAATCTCTTAATTTTATACGGAGATTTTAAATTACTCGCGGGGTGACATAAGAATTTTTCAGGACAGCGTCACCTATTAGGCAGTGTCCCAACTACGTCTAAACGCAACGCAATTACGCCTGCAATGGCGGTTTGCCATTTCTGATCTGTCACGTCAAAATCTATCTTCTACAAGGGTCATTGCTTTTATTACTGCAAAACTGAGTGTTAAAGTACCTGAGATGGGTTCCTAGTCATCCACAGAAGGCAAAGAAGGAGTTTGAGTAAAAAATACGATTTTTTTAATTCAAATTGGCACTGGTTAGGGCAACTTTAAATGGTCCATTTTCACCAATTAGACGTTATTTTCAATAGAAACTTCTTTATTGCCCAGTTCAAACCTTTCCCTAATCACAATTACCACAACAAACGCGATCAAGCATAGTGCAAAGTCAGTGAGCGTTGTAAACGGAACGTCTACAATGTTATGTTTACTACACATTCCCGCCATAGTTAGAATCCGCCCTCTTAATGTGTAAATGTTTTTGAAAGATTTCTAATTGCCTTTCTAAATTATCAATAACTAACTGCAGCAGTTTTGAGGTAAATATGTCCAGCACATTCACTGTTCAGGTCAACTTCCTATTTTTTCTCACAACTCAAGTTTATTGGTTATGTAGAGTCCTGAAAAAATCTACTACAATGCCTTTCCTTTCCTGGCTTGTTTACAGAATTTTTTCTTAATGTTTCTCAGCAAATTCTGGGGCCTCGTCATTATCCAATGTCGATGTTTTGAATTATCATAAAATAAATAAATAAAACCTATATTGTATAAGATAGTTACTATACGGTAGATGTACTTACGGCAGAAACAAGACAAAATTCAAATTTGAAGTGTTTACACACATTTGAAGTGTTTGGTTTTGACATAATCAAACTTAACCTAACTTTGTGTAACCCGTTTTACACTGTAACGGTGTTTGAAACAGAAAAAAATTGTAACTAAGAGTTGTCGTTACACACATAAACATGCTTACTTGATAATGATGCTTGTGCACGTTGATTTGAGACGCATAATAGTGCCCGAAAGCACCCAATTTACACAGGAACTCGTGTAATAAATAACTATTTTGAATCGACCGCGTTTTACAACCCCGAATGGAGTTTGCGCTTCTTAAAGTTAGTTGTTTTGTGGTAGTGGTGTCGCTGCTACCGTCTGCCCTTCCCAACTCTCCTGTCTCCTGCCAATAGTTTGTCTCTGGTTTGCAGTGCATTGTGGTCTCAGCTGTTTGCTGTTTGAGAGCAGGAGCAGTGTGGTGCACGTGTTGTACACATTTTTTTTGGGTGATAATTTAGAATTTTAGTGGTGTGAAAATGGATATGTGGACACCTGTGCAGCCATTAGAAGTTCTTCCGTGTTACTTCGCCGTTTTTTAATTCACACAAGGTAAGTGTTGTTATCCTTATCCTCGTTTAAAGACATTCTCGAAGAATTTTATATTTACATGGGATGACCAGAAGTCACCATGACAAAAGAGGACAAACAAGACAAAAAAGTATGCAGCATGATTTTTATAACATTAGCTAAATTAAACTTCGATTTTTATAATACATATCGGTGAAATTACTTATACCATCTATCTACAAATTGCGAACTTTACAGGAGACACAAAAAACTTACTTAAATGTTTATTTCTTATTTATAAGCAGATTTTATTTAACGTTTTCAATTGAAATATGGAATAGCTAACACTGGGCAACAGCCATTTTGTTTTCTGAACATAAGTAACGAATTCATACCATGTGTACCATGTTGAATTCAAAATGACAATGAAAAATGCTCATTGGTTACCGTTTTTGAGATGCAAAAATTTTGGGTATTTCCTTTTTTCATATCTATCATAGGAGTCTAACGAGCATTGCAAAGATCTAGTAACCATAGAAAACAATTTTTGGACAACCAAAGAGCTGAAAATTATGTACATTTGGTGGAAAATCTCTTGATGGTCTACAAACATATGGGGTGCAATATGTCTTTGAAGGTGCACTTTGTACATTCCCATGTTAACCTTCCAGTAGTCGCGCTAAATATTGAAACGTGAGTAGTCGCGTCGGTTGCACAGACCATTATATCTTAACTAACCCCAAAAAATAGTGTAATCTAATTTAAAAAAAAATACACATGGGAACGTTTTAACAGCACAATGAATTGACTATAAAAATAAAAATAAAGTACATTTGGCCCATCTTCCAAGTATACCATAGGATATTTGAAAATGGTGTTTTTTTTTTAATACTGCATTATATTCAGTCACATACAAAAAATAAAAACTGAGAATAACTTGAAGTGTTAATTAAACAAAAATATAACTCTTGTACAATAAACAAATGGTAACACAAACATGTTCAAAGTTAGTTTAGGGCATTTTCTCGGCACTCTTGGCAAATCCCAAGAATATGCTCCAAACACATATATTTATTGCACTTATAGCACTTGAAGCGAGTTTTGCGATTTTTTTTCGAAGTGCAGTAGGCACATCTTCCTGGTAAAGCATTTTGTGGGACATCAGGTTCGATATTCACCCCAGAAAGTTCTTGCAGTCTTAATTTTAGGCTTCGAGAAATATTGATCATTGCAGAACGTACTTGTAAATGAGGTTTGATTAAATCATTTGCCAATTGTCTTAAAAAGTTTCTTCTCAAGATTGTGATGCCAGGGTGGTTTGAGGCGTAAATTACCTGTGAATTGATGCCAGCTATGTTCAAGAGGGAGTAGAAAATGACCATTGGCCATCTGCGCGTGTTTCTGGAACAGTTGTAGCTTGCAGTCAATTTGTCGACAACATCTACACCCCCTTTAGTGCTGTTGTATGCTGTAATCATCACTGGTTTATGAGCACCTGTTTCCGAATCGATTTCGTCACAATCGTGCATACTGGAGACTAAAAGCACATTTTTCTTTTTTTTTGGAATATAGGAGACAAGAGTGCACTCTTTTGAAAACGCAAACATGCTGGTATGTTCTGGTCGCACAGCTGGTTGAGAAAACTCTAATGGCAACTCCCTTTTGTTTTTTCTAATGGTTCCAATTACTGTGAGTTTATGGTCATTGAGTAGTTTTTTCACAAGAGGAACAGAGATGAACCAGTTGTCCATGGTGATATTGCGACCAGATCCAAAAATGTGTTCACAGAGTCGTAGAACCACATCGAAAGAGCTATTCGAAACTCTGTATGGTCCTTCAGGTTGTGTTCCGACGTAAACCTCCATCTTGCTTGTATAGTACATTTTTGCATCACACAATGCTAGAATTTTTACCCCGTATTTATTCGGTTTCGAAGGGATATATTGACGAAAGCTGCACTTTCCGCGAAATCCCGCAAGCATCTCGTCCACGGTCACAAATTCTGAATGATGATAACCGCTTTGACAATTTGCAACGAAACGGTCGAAAACATCGCGTATAGGAGCCAATTTATCTGTTGTCCTTCGCATTGCTCGAGTCTCTTTGCTGTCAAATCTTAGACAACGAATTAGGAATCTAAATCTTTGCAGGCTCATGGTAAGGCGAAAAATTTCTACCCCAGACCCATCAGTCTTCCACAATTCTTCCCCATTTAGACGATTTGCATGATATATACCAGCCATATAAATGAGTCCCAAGAAAGCACGAATTTCAATTCGATTAGTTGGAGTTGCATCTCTTCTTCGAGCAAAGTTGCAACAAATTCAATGAACTCGTTGGTGCAGTGCACGATAATATCGATAATTTCGTCATTGAAGAAATGCGCCCATATATCCAATGGTTCTAATAAGTTTTTTGTTGCTAATGTGGAACCTGGCAAACGTTTAACGATACTGTGTTGCCTTGTTTTATGTGTTGTACGTTGTGAAGGTAATTTTCTCCAACGCGTGACTTTATCCTTTCCGAAAAACGACAATGTATTGCTGTGATTTTCTTCTTCTACTTCCTCATGATCAGAGATATCCTGCTCAGAGTCACTGTTGTCAAATTGCTGTTCTACATAATCCAATTCATCATCATCGGACAAATCTGGATCTGAATGATCGTCGTACGCCATTCCTTGAGCCTCTTCATCGCTCAGAACGTCTTCTAACATTTGTTTCAGGCGTTCCTGCTCTTTTTCGTAAGATTCCATGGCTATGTAAAACAATTATGTTACATTTATATTATATAATATAGAATAAAAGCACGAAAAACAAACCTCACAATCAAAGTAGTCAAGAAAACGTGATTAGTCGCGCCGGTCTGTCACACCGCTGGACGTTAAAATTTTTGCATAACCACCACTTGCAACACTCTTACCGGCACTACTGTTTCGTCGCTACCCATTGAGAAGATACAGGGAGTGGGAGGTACCTCCCTCCTTGTTTTTCAGAGTAAAGCTAAAAAATGTGTGTGATCGGTCTCACAGACCAGACGTGACTACTGGAAGGTTAACTTTTCCCCCATAAATTGTGGCGCCGTTAGTGACGAACATGGTGAGCGGTTCCACCAAGATAATTTGTCCAAACTTAAAGAAAAAAATATTATAAAGAAAAATGTATTACAATTTACGATTTTTGCTAAATTATTGAAGTAAATAATTAACCAAAAATGTCATTTAGAAATGATAATTGTTGTGTATTCAATTGCCAATGCGTGAGAAAGAAAAATCCTGAGCTGAAAAAGGTGATTATGAGCGTTCAGGTAAGGAGTTTTAAAAAGAAGGAAACATAACCTAGAATACGAATTCTTTAAAATTGAAGATACGGTCATTTAGAAAATACGTCACTGTGAGGTAGGTCAGTAATTTTGGGGGAAAACAAACAAGTTCACCTAACCTCAAACCTTACTCTTCTGTTGTAAATGTTACAGTTAGCACATCACCACGGTTTTATCACGCATTGTTTCTTTGATATCTACTTGTGGGTTGAAAAATTGGTAGCAAACATGGCAATGATGGCAAGTCATGTCATTAAATTTTCTTTAATTGCAAAGTATTTTGCCAACAATGCTAAACAATTTAGTCGGGGTGAAAATGCGTATGCAAGTGGACATGCGGTAAAAACAAAGTTTTTTGGAGACTTGCAGCCACCTCTTATTATGGGAGAAGTTCGTGCGAGCATGAGAAATAGAACGTATACAGTAGAGGTAAATTTTATTTTATGCTTGTGATTTGTATAATTGTCTATTATCTACTATTTCAGATTACATTTAATTTAACAACGGGCGTACAAAGTGCCAAATGTACATGTCCAAGAGGACAAGTTATTTGCAGCCACATGGCAGCCCTGCTTTTCAGTGCCCATTACAACATTAGTTCGACAGACAAAGCCTGTGAATGGAATACGCCTCGTTCCAACAGAAGGGCCGATGAAAATGTCCCGCAGAAATGTTTGGAGGAGTTATTTCCATCCAAAGAAAATTATCTTGCCTTTCAAGATGTCTCAGATGAAAATATTGAGATTTTTAGGAAAAAATTGGGGCAAACCAATGTGGTGGGATTTTCTTGGCTGTTGAAACCCGAAGCTGATACAACAGTGGTGCAGCTGGTACCCCAAATTGATGAAATTCTGTTCTCAGAAGAGTTTTATACTTCGCAAGAAAAAGCAAACTTTTTTAAAGAAAAATGTAGTGTGGATGCAGAAGCCATAAAGGCAATTGCAGCTGCCACTGTGGGACCGCATGAGAATGAAGCATGGCTTATAACTAGAAAAATGAGGTTAACTGCCAGTAAATTTGGATTGGTGCTGAAGGCATGCACAAGAGGAACATTTCCTCCATCACTGTTTAAGCAGTTGTTGGAGGGTTATGATTTAAATAAAGCACTTGCAGTACAGTGGGGCAAGTCTAATGAAAACACAGCATTGGCAAAGTTTCAGGCTGCCACAAATCTCAAAGTGGAACCTACAGGACTGTGGTTGGACCCCTGTGGATATTTAGGTGCCAGTCCAGATGGGTTCATCAACGATGAGAGCCTGTTAGAAATTAAGTGCCCTTATAAATTCCGAAACGTAGCTATTAGAGAAGGTGTAAAGGACGAAAAATATTTTTTTTACTACCAAGGTGAAGAAATAGTTGTAAACAGGGACCATCTGTATTACCACCAAATTCAGGGGCAACTTTACATAACAAATCGTCGGAATTGTTATTTCTTTGTGTGGATTCCACAGGAACATGAATGTTTTATTGTTCCCAAAGATCCTGCTTGGGGTGTAAATTTAGAAATATTGAAAGACTTTTATATGGATCATTTTATTCCAGCTATTTTCAATTTAAAATAATTATGTAAAATAGTATAACTTTATTTTTGTAATCATTAGTCTATTTTTGTAATAATCAAGCTAACCTATTTGTAAAAATAATAAAAATAATAATTCAATTAGTGGACTTCATTCAGAATAAAAATCCTTGACTTCCTTAATTAATGGGTACTGTAAATTTGTGAGAGCACAAATGGTTTTAAAAATTACAGACCCATATGAAAATAATGAATGTGGGATTAAATCCAATATTTTGTAGCACTTTACACGTTGTATTGCACGTTCCACATGAATTCGTGCACGAGCAATACATTCTGCGCGATGGACTTGTTCTGGATTAAACTGTGGGGTTGACAAAAAAGGAGGTATGTTAAGGCTAACTCCACTTGGTAAAATGTCCCTAATAAGAAAACCCTTATCCGCTAACACTAGATCTCCAGGTACCAATTGTTCTAGCACCCCACTGCTTTGCACAATTAACTTGTCTGAGCAAGATCCTGGATAGAGGCTGCTCACAAACGTTGTAACCCCATTTGGGGCAACGCCAATTAAGCCCTTCCATGTATTGCGGTGCTTATATGCACTGTATGTCTCTCTAAAAAAATTATGTATTACTTTAAAGATTTTTGTTTGTAAATTTACATACCTTTGCAACTTCATTGATTGTCTTGGCACTTCAGAAAAAATCTCGGTGCAGTCTAGAATGACTCTGCAATTGGTAAAAGTACTGCAGCAATTTGGCAGACACGACCTATTCTTGTTTCTTGTTGGCATTGTTGCCATCATTTTTTTAAATAGAATTCCATGTAGCACATGAATATATGTTACAACAATGTTTGTAACTGTAGCAACTGAGATTTGAAAACGAAATGCTAAGTCTACATGGGTGAAGTTGTGCCGTAACTTCATTAACGTCAGAAGCAGTTGGTCTGCGTTATTTAGTTTGTGGACTTTCCACTTTAAATAATAATTAATATTTACAGTTTCCACCAAATCTGCCAGTGTTTCAAAAATGTGATTTGTGGGTAAGCCTGTATATTCCAGGATTAAATCATCCCTGTCCCTAATGTGTTGGTAGGTCATTTGGACTCGTAGGGTTTTCATAATTGCATCTTTCCTTTTTATTTCCAACTTTAGCAAATAAATTTCAGCTTCAAGAACTGTAACTGATTTTTCCACTGTTGCCTTTGAAGTTGAAGGAACAGCAGGTTCTTCTACAAGTTGCAGGTCTGAAATTGGATCCTCAGACCTGCTTAATGTTGCTACATCACAGATACTTCTGCTTGTACCTGCTGCAGAAAATCTAAAAATATATTAAAATGTAATTAAAATGGTACATTTCCAACAATAATTATAATAAGTACCCCAGTCCTCTAACTTCCTTTTTCCCCTCAGGTGATAAATGATGTTTCACAATTACTGTAGAAACATTAGATTGTAACAACTCAGGACCATGCTCCCTCTTTCCATCCTTGAAATGGCAGCTACACACACGAGCATTTGGCGTTGGATCTGCATCTTCACGTCTAAAAATTAGAAAGCCCATTTTAGTGCATTATTATTATCAGTAAAGCCTCAATAACGTCATGTATAATTTAAAAAATACAAACCGAAGCAGTCTCTGCCATCTCCGAAGCTCCTTTTCATTTACTGGAAACCGAAAAAATTTGCAAGTTTCTCTCATGGCTGTGTGGTTGCAAGTAGGCGCCCAACAATTTCGTGGCATAATTATTTTCCAATACCTAAATAATAATAAGAAATATACAAATAATTATGATAACAGATTTTCATTTTATGTTGAATGACATTTTAAAAAAACACATGATATTATTAACTTTTAGTACCTACAGGGTCTTTAAATTTGTTTTCCCCCAGATAACTGACCCGCCGCAACAAAATGGCGCTGATGACGCGCACTAAATGAGCGTATTGGGGCACGAAAAAGCAGTTAAAACCTGATACCTGTCCAACACAGAACCTACCACAATCATCATTCAGATGCAGTAATCTCAAAATGGAAAATCGTCAGGAACTGTCAAGTGTTGAAGTTTCAACTTTAATTCAAGGGGGTTCATATAGCCATGCTGCTGTTGAAGGCTTGAAAACCGTCCGCGCTCCCCCAGAGCATGAATTAAAGATGTAGAAACATCACAAATGTCCTTGACCTGCAAGTCAATAGGTGAATTGAAAATAATGGTTTACTGTTGGAAACATAATTATGAGATTATAGGTACTTGCAAAGATGCTACAGTTCGAGTGGATGCTCGCAGTGAGCTGACTATAAGTGATTTTGTGAAAACTGAAAAACACTTGGCCAGTTTGATAGGAATTAATTAGTTTGCATTTTCTCAACCATTATAAATTTTTTTATAAGTTTTTCTTTTCACGTTAAGTTCATCGTTTATCAGTCTACAATCCAGTTGTTTTAAGTTTATTGAAAAAATAAGTTAAATTTATTTGTATGTTTATCTTTATTTAATTATTGTATTTATTATATTCAAAAATTAGATAATAAATTACTTCAATAGTTAACTCGAACATTTAATTTATCTAAATAAAAAAAATTATAGGAGTTTGTACTGTAATAATATAAAGCTTGATATTTATTGATATCTTGATGTCAGGTATGAAATATTCGAATTTCCCGCCACTTATTTCTAAATACAACGTTGCCGCTTCGTTAAAGCTAGGTGGTCGATAATTCAAAAGTAGTCATGTTTAATAATTTTTTTCGTTAACTAAAAGCTTCCTAACTGTATCGGAAAAAACATTAAAATTATCGGGAAATATCAATGTATAACATAGTTAATTTCTGTACTGCTGGCATTATTTGTTCATTAGTTAGAATAAAAAATGTGCCATTCACATGTAGAGTTGACAGATTTTCCATAAGACTACATGTAACAGTTTTATTGCATTTACTGCTTAATAAGCTTCCTAATGATCTTGGATTTTTCACAGAAAATTGTG
This sequence comes from Diaperis boleti, assembly GCA_963583935.1. Lineage (NCBI taxonomy): Eukaryota > Metazoa > Arthropoda > Insecta > Coleoptera > Tenebrionidae > Diaperis > Diaperis boleti. The sequence goes on from OY757242.1 coordinate 17,265,769, forward strand.
TAATGAAATAATCTATTGAAAAAAAGATATTTTAGATTTTTTCCATTATTTTTGCCTAACGCCCCAACCTCCTTAAATCGTGTTTTTTGCTTTAAACTCAAATCATAAATTTGCGACGTGTTTTTTTTTTAACTGACTATGTATTGCGCAGTTTTTCACGAAAATCCGGTCTCTGACTGAGAAATGTCAGTCTGAAAAAATACATAACCTCAAATATGAACCCAACAATTAAACGACTTTATTAATTTTTGTACAAGAATTAGGTAAGTATTATATATATGTAGTTATATTTTCGTTATTTTATCAATTAAACATGACATTTCAGGATAATTGAAATTGATAAATTAACAAAAATAATAATTAATAGTACAATTATGACATGTCATATTTATCCCCTCATTCAATGGTTCTCCACCAGAATGTTAATTTCTGCTTTACGACCCTTTGTGGAGTTTCTGCGTACATAGTGTGAAGGTACTTTTGCCAACTGATCAAAAAATTCTTTTAAATGAATATAAGATAAAGATTTTCGTACACTGCAGCTATTTTCTCTGCGTGATTGGTTCAGATTTTCTTTTCCGGTATGCATTGCTAGCACTGAATTCTTAACCCAACTCTGGACTGTGAAAGGTTTTAGAGCAAGTGAATTTAGAAACATTTCTCTACATACAGTCCAGATGTTCTCACCACTATTTAGGGTATATACGAAGGTTCCAAGTCTCCTAGAGTTTTCACCGCTACTTTTTGTACACCTTTTAGTGCCAATTCAATGTGGTTTTTTTTTTGTTATTAAAAGGTACAATGCAGATACGGTATCAAAAATAAAAAGAAAATATAATAATAAGTACATTTTATTAGAAAAGTTTATATAGTGTATGTATATGTAGAGCACCTACTATTTGTGGACCTATTTTTTTTTCTGGCCGAAAAATTACCAATCAACTGGTCCACCAATTTAGACCTATAAGCCGCTTTATAGGTTTTTTTCGGGGTTTATGCCTTTTGAATGTTTGCTTATACAAAATAAAGGAGTTAACGACGGCTGATCAAAACGATCAACCCCTCCTATTCGCGATTCAAGTTAAGATTCCCGCCACAAACATGGCCGCCAAAGGCGGATGGTAACATAACCTTGCTTTTTGGTTACATCTTAATTTTACGTTTATAGTAGTTAAACCTTCCGATTTGTGTGTTATTAACCAATTTATTAAGTAATAAGCAATAAACAATAAAGTGACAAATGGAAGTCGACGCCAACGGTGTAATAACGATTGGTTCTGTGAAGGAATATTCACATCATCTTGCATTGTTACATCTTTCGTCGACCTCTCAGCTTGAGTATGTTCTGTATTAAGCTGAAACTTGTTCATGTACATCTTGCCTAGATATTTACAGGAGTAAAAAACGCACTTGTTCATGTACATCTTCTTCAGCTATTTCCAACAGTGGCACATCATCCACCTGTTCTCATTTCCGCACCGAACCGCCATTTCCGCACAGAACAAATTATTTCATCTAATAAAAACTAGTCACTCACAAGGGTTAACTTAGAAATTTAAGCTGACCATTTATTGTTGACAAGAAAGGAGTACATAGTAGGTATCGCCCGGGGGGCTGTTAATTAACAAAATTGTATTTTTCCATTGAATATGTATGTATAAAAGGAAATTCTTTCTGTAGGTAAGTTATCTTTAAAATGATTTTTTCGACGTCTGCCCTTCTGAGCTTACCTTACCATTTTTTTCCCTCTAAATACGTATGTATATGAAAACTGAAGTAATTTTTTATGTATTGATTCATAATTACCTTATTTACTGAAGGATAACTTTTCAATAAATTCTTGTTAAACTCTCGTATCGAATATAAAGGCGAAACTAAGAAAGACCTCAACAAACATAGTATGATTACTCAGTACTCTGCATTTCTAGAAACGAATGAGTATCCCATATTACCTACCATCTACGTATAGAAACGCGCTCACAGAAACGAAACAAATCGATGATGTCTGCCGAAAAAATAAGATAAAAAGGAAAAGAAGTACAGGTAGTACATTTGAATAAAAAGGGAGTACATTTGCAGTAGAACTATCCTCCGGAGTACAGCTCATAAAATATAAGTACAAAACTCCCAAAAGGAGTACGTTTGGTCAGCTTAAAATTGGGAAACTTATTATCTGGAAGATCTGTGAATAAATCATCTGCTTTGAAATGCAGGGAGCAGACTCTCATGTATTGTGTGATTTTTTTATTTGATTTTATGGCTTTTTCCCAAGCTCTTCACCTGTCGATGAACTCTTGACTCCCGAACTTGTTGACGATCAAAAGTTTTTTTTGTTTGGCAGAGAAAAACTGAAAAATAAGGTCCCTGTTCTTACCGGCTTTTCAAAAGTAATTAAAAACAATAGTTTCGATTGTTTGATTTTAATCGAGGCATATTTAACACGGTATATAAACAATTAAACTCACCGCAACTGTTTAACTCAATGCGCGCAATCCAGCACTATCCGCCTTTGACCGTTTACAAACTCGCCACCAGAGGGCGGTCCGCCCTTAGCTGGAATCGCGAATAGAAGATTATCAATTTGATCATTGCCTTCGTGCGCTATTCCATTTCCAACGTCCTCGTCCATCATATTCAAGGCCATGGTCATAATATGTTGGATTGTTGGCTGACAAATGATATATTTGTTGTAGTCCACAATTGAACGTGGACAGACGAACATTTTCCCTTTCACAGACCTTATTGGTTCTAAGGACTTGACCACACTCCACAGCGTGATGCATGTTACTACAAACTGTTACAGCCTTGGTGCCCCGAGCTTTCCACTTTTTAACAGAAACTTCGCCACACACCGCAAAATCAAATTGGCTCATTGCTAGATTTTTATCATCTGTCAATTTATGTTTAGGAAAGTGCTTTCTGTTCTGTCGAATTGTGCCACAACTAAACATCCCATGGTTGGTTAATTTCTGCATCAGAGGAATAGTGGTAAAAAATTTGTCAAAATACAGACAAAAACCCCTATTCCTTAATGAAGTAGATAGTTTCAATATGACCTGTTCACCCAACGTGTCTTCAGAGGCTGCCTGTATCAACACATGCCAATGCCTTCATACTATCATCTATTGACACATTTTGACCGGGCGTAAAAGCGGAGGCAAAAACTTGAAATGACTTATTGAGTTATTCCCATACCTACCAAAAAGAAAAAAAATACTTGATAAAAATCGGTCGAGCCGAAAAATCGGTCCAGTCCAAGGGGGGGCCATGGGCCCCCATATCCTAATACTAATCAAATATACAAACAAAACAAAAATCATAAGGATCGGTCGACCCGAAAAATCGGTCCAGCCCATGGCCCCCTGGGCCCCCATGTCTATGTGAAAAATAGTTTACCACCTCTTCTCATACCTACCAAATATACAAAAAAAAAAAAATTCATAAGAATCGGTCAACCCGAGAAATCGGTCCAGCCCTAGGGCCCCCTCTGAGCCCCTATGTCCATGTCTAGCCCAAGGGGCCCCTTCGGGCCCCCATGTCTATGTGAAAATAGTTTTATTAAACCAACCCTGGATTATGTCGATCAAGACAAAACAAAAATTATTCAAATCGGTAAAGCCGTTCTTGAGTTATAAAATTACAACGAAAAGTGGCAGTGATTTTTATTTTTATATAGTATATAGATATAGATATAGATGTCGCAGGTGCGACCGCCGTCTTAGACGATATTTTCCATTTCTTCAAATTCATCTTCACCACTATTGCCTTCCAGCTGTTGAGCTTGAAGGGGCCTCGGTTGATTTGGTGCATACGTCTTATCTGCAATCGAATCATCCGAATCGTAATCAAACTCATCCTGTCGACATGTCGATGGCATATTGATATCCATTTTTTGCCTTTTCCGCTGTGTGAGTATGACTTTGAAGTAACTGACGTAGGTGACGTAAAATCGGAAGAGTCGCCGGTTGATCTGGTTGTGCTCGGAGGGCCAGGTTCTTCCACAACTTTGTTATCAGCATGCGAATCACCACCAATATCGGAATTTTCGGTTTGATCTTCAGCGATCTCCAACATCTGGGCTAATTCGCCATCTGTCAGGGCTCTTTTCCAGTACCACTTTTCCATTATATCTAACAAAATTACTAAGTCATTGGCTGTGCGCTTGCAGCTGTTCCTTGGTGGTAGTCACAGGGACAGTGGCCACATTGATTCGCCCCAGCAAATGGAGTACACGAGAGTAGAGTCTCTCTTGACAGTACGATGGGATCTGCATGTTTTCCAATTTCGAAATATCCTCCGATATTTACCCATATCGTGTCTCTAACATGGGCAACTCCACAGCATAATCGAATTTGAACTCTGGGTAGACAACGGGTCTACCGGATCGCTCCAACTTTATCAAAGGTCTCAACTCGGCTCTCATCGCGTCCGCAGTTTTATTTTCGGTCTCTAACCCACGTAGCTTCATTTCAAATTCCAAGTCGACGTTGTGTAGATGTCCAACTTGTAAAACACGTCGGGCGATGATGATGACTCCTAAAGTCATCCGCGCCTAAGTTGAAAAAAAGTTAAAGGATGCCAAAACTGGAAATCCAAAGGCGAATGCCAGTTTCCAGAAAGAAACAAGGAGTCCCAAAACTACCAATAGACCAATTCAATGGTGAGTCGACTGCCCTAGACTAACCCAACTTGACGACAAATCCACCAAGTTCACCGACTACGAAATTCAATCAAAATCTTCATACAAGGAGAAACAAAAAGCTAGAATATGATCACAAACGCAAATAGTAGTGAGGGCGTAGACCGAGATTCCAATGCATTAAATCTGGTTAAAAAAAAAATAAAAAATAATCGACCAAATTCAGTCGACACTGTATTATGAAAAACTACGCCTCTGGACTGGTTCCTGTAATACCGACAATACTTGGAAAACAAAAAGTTCCAAGTCCGTTACCAAACAATTTCATAAAACTACACTGCCGCTCAAAAAATTCCGGACACCTTCAAAATTTTTGTTTGGGTACATGAAAATCAATTCAATTATTATTAAAATTGTATTTAAATAATAAAGTCTTTCTTTTAACAATAACAAAACTGAAAGAAAAAGATTTATTAACAGAGAACATAACAAAATTAACATATTCTGAACATTCAAAATTATCACTAAAAACAACAGCAATACCGAGTGTTCCCACCACGAGCTCGTATGACGGCTCTTAAACGATGTTGCCCTTTGAATAAGAGTCACAAGGTATTCTTGTGGTATTTGGGCCGATTCTTCTTGCAACGCCATTCTTAAGTCACCTAACGTCTCCGGCCGAGGTTGGCGACGTTTGACTCTTCGACCAATAAAGTCCCAGATGTGCTCAATTGGATTTGAAGTCTGGACTATTGGCTGGCCACGGGAGACGTCAAATACCAACCTCTTCCAAGTATTGGACTACAATTCCCGCAATGTGCGGGCGAGCGTCGTCATCCATTAAAAGAAAACTCTCGCCAATAAATGGGGCATTGGGCACAACATGTGGTTCAACACATTCGGGGATGTACCTGTGTGCCGTCATTGTGCCATTTTCGACAAACATTAGTTCGGTGCGAGCCTCTAAGGAGGGACCAACCCACACCATTATACTGGCTCCAGGAAATCCAGTTCTGGGAGATATACAGCATTGACTATATCGCTCACCTTGTCTTCTCCACACCTTCTCACGACCGTTTGGTGATCTAGGACTAAACCTAGACTCATCTGTAAAGAGCTCGTTCTGCCATTCGTTGTCACCCCAATCCACATACTTGTGTGCGAAAGCAAGTCGTGCTCTGCAATGTCCTGCGTTTAATTTAAGACCTGCAGCTGGTGTTCTTGCAGACAAACCTCCTTCTTTGGGACTCCTTCTAACTGTTTGAGCTGAAATCCTGACTCCACGAACATCAGTTAATCGTCCAGAAAGAAGAGTTGATGGTAGTACCCTATCTCGCTGCACAGAAAGTTGAAGGAAGCGGTCGTCCCGATCATTTGTTGACCGCCCACGACCAGATCCGGCTTTACTTAAGTTAAATTTAAAACAAAAATACATTAAATACTTTAAACTCCAAAAGTTAGGGTGTCCGGATTTTTTTGAGCGGCAGTGTATATATATAGCTAGTTAGGCAAACAAACTATTAACTATGCAATGAAAATATGAACTCAAAAATTTAACTGGTCGAGATACGCAAGACAAGCCCCACGTGAGGGTGCCAAATTAATGTTAATGGTAGTGACTTTTTGTAAAAGACAGGAATGGTAGTTTGTTTATTTGTGCATTGTACTAAATTTTAGAAGAAAAATATCTTATATTTTGGTTTTTTAACTGAAATTGTGGGTGGAACATCTTATAATAGTGCTAGTATCTGCTTTGTAGTTAATAAGACTGCTCCCCAGCCATCAACCTCATGTAGTGGTAGTGGAAGTGAAGACCCACAAAGTGAAGACACCTCCTGGGAAGAGTCACCAGAGAAAAACAAAAGAATATTACCAAAACAGGAAACATCTTGAGGACTAAGTGTTAGAGAGTTACGCAGCAGATTTGTATATAGTCAGAGGAAATTTTCTTCCAGCCTACGAGACAACGATTTGAACGCCCATAAGCGAATATCACTTGATGAAAAACACTCTCGCAGTTTACTCCACCAGGAACATGCACAACGATTCAGATCTATATAATGGAAATGATTCTGATGATGATATGTATACAAGAAAACGACGTAGACCACGTCACTTAAGGTCACACTTGGAGAGAATAGAGCGCAGGACAGCTTTGTCTCTCAGACCTATCAGGCAGAAATGTTATTCTCTTTCAGACACGGAGCTCAGATGCAGCTAAAGACAACGTAAAGTCCAATTTGAAAACATGTCATGGCTGGCCGACGACCAAATGCACGAAGTGGGATATCCAAACCTGAACGCAGCTGGATATTCAGAGGAGGATAGCCGGGACGCCCAAGACGACCACATTGAGGAACCCAGAAGAACTACTTGATATTCCGGCGATGTGAACAGCAATAATCGTAGAGAAATAAAAATCCTAAATATTTATATGTCGGAGATTGACCCTCCGCCTCTATGCTGGCTCACCACGCGCTTTATTGATAACAATAACAACAAAAACCGAGAGATATTGCAAAACAGGTGATCCCGGGTGTGCCTCCCTCGAAAGTTCTCTCGTAACTGGCTGTCCCTTGCGTCACGTTATCTTCCAAGCACTATCCCCGATTTCACCCAAGTATGCAACCAACTTGGCGTTCCACAATATCCCGACATATACGATTATGAGACCTATGATGCCCCACGTTGGGCGCCAAATTAATGTACTGTACTGCCAGCCAAATGGAGAAACGGCGTGGGTTCGATACGATGGTGGGTGGGCGCCACATGCAACAAAGCCCCCTCCTCCCGACGACAATCCGCAGCTCCCCGAGTTGCAGTTCGGGGTCTCCTTCTCACCTCCGTCGACGCTCTACGGGTATGGAGTGGGTTTGGGGTACTTCGGAGAGGAAACGTGCACGTGTCGGCGAGTCTCAAACGTTAAACTTTATTGACGCATCGGCTCTATTACAATATGCAGCATTACAACAGCTCACAAAATAGGGCACCTCCACCTTAATTGCCGGTCGGCTTTTAACAAATTAGCCAAAATGGCTACAGGAAACTCGTAAAATGTGCTGGTGCCGTTAGTACCGATTTCCGGTCACGCAGGCGCGGGTACTAGTTGCCGTTGGAAGTGTCTCGGCATCCAGCAACGGTACTTGATCAGTTTCCCGAACGGGACCGTCACAATTTCGTGGCTTTAATAAAGAAATTGAAATGTTCTTTTGCTGATATCTGCACGAAAGTTGAAGTCATCTTCTTCCAATTGGGGCAAAAGCGATATTCCTTCCATCTCTTTAATTTCTTCCAAAAGAGAATTTTGAAGACAGTCAAGTGCTCCTTCAGATTCATCTTGTTCGCAATTTGCCCCAGCGCTAGTTGGATTAATGTTACGGACGCCATGGCTTTGGATACACCCAAAGAAGTTTTCCAAGGCGTCTTGGTTTAAATTTCGCGTTATTATAAACCAAATTGTTTGAGATATTTCCACAGTTCTATGATATTATCTATTGTAATGATCCAGTTGTTTACAGTAGCTGGAACCGATGGTTTGTTATTTTTAGAAAACTTTAATGACTGGAGAATTGGCTCGCAGTAGCAGCACGAGATATCTTTCCTGAAGGTGCTTCTATTGTTGGGCCAGTAAAACTATCGAAAAATCGGTCCACAAATAATTAAAAATCGGCTGAATGGGGATATTCAGTAAATGATGCCAAGTCAGTCAACATCTTCTCAAAGTCACCCATATCTTCTCCATGGAAATATCTAATTAAAAACAATTTCTTAAAAGTTCTAGCAAACTGAATTGGGATTGGATTAATACAGTTCCCATTTTGGCTTCTCGCACACCCAAAAAGATTCTCTAAACAGTCCTGGTTTAGACGAAGTCTGAAAATGAAATTCAAATTGTACTTGGTCCTCAAATATCTATAATGCTCAACAAGAGTATGCATGCTAACTAGCCACCCAGTGAGACATTTAACATACTTCGTAACATTTTTGTCATTTTTATTTATAACGGTATTTTTTTTTATGAGCTCCTTTACCTCACTAAATAATTATTTTAAATATGATTTTTTATATTCCATTTCACAATCTACTTGGGACGAGTTGAATACGTCAAATAGCTTGTCAAATTTCTAAAGTTCCAGAAGCCAAAGGAGTGAGACACTTTCTCTGAAAAGTTGTTGGCTCAATGTGAGCCTTCGTCAATTTATATGCCAATCTATTCTGCAGTTGGCTGTCTTGGTTATAAAAGTGCTGTATGGGGTCCCAAGGCTCCCAGCAGAAATGGCAATTTAGCAAATTGTTTCGAACTGATTTTATTGAATGAGGGGGGTCATAATAGAAATATAATTATTTATCATCAAGTGTGATACGTGTGTTGATTTCTGATAAATTCAGGGATTTTGCCAACTCGGTAAGATTTGCGCCTTGATCAGAAACTAAAAGAGCAAGATCAAGTCCGATATTGGTGCACTGGTGGTGCAACATATCCCCATATAATATTTCCTTTAAATCTTTTGCAACACTTTTCAGAGAAAATGTATCCAAGTGGCTGCTTCCAATTGCTGCATATTCCTCTTGCCATAACAAAAAGTGTAAGTGGATGCTGCTTTAAATGATCTTCTGGTTCCATTATCAGCAAAACCAATTATTTGAACCGTATTAAAGAACATTTCAGGCACATCTATAACAACACAGATCTTGATCCTCCACCATCAACACCTTCTTCTTTCGCCAATCATATATTAATAACGAAACATAGTTTTTCACCATCAAATTCCAAATTGATTCATAAATACAATAAAGGCCGGAAATTAGATTTTCTTGAGACTTTGGAAATAAGGAAAGCCTTGAAACTGGAAAGCAGATCTTGTTTAAATGAACAGAATAACTTCAATAATCCCATTATTAATTCACTATTTTAGTTTTTTACCACTCAAACTTACCAGATTCTCTTTGATCCTTTTTTAATTTTTACATTTTATAAAATGTTGTTTTTACGAAATCTTTTAAAAATCATGTAAACGTCATAATTTTTATATTCTTTAAGGTAAGAACCCGTCTGTAATTCAATTTTATCATTAATCTCTTGTTAAATTTGGGCTGATGATGGCAGTAGTGTTCTGCCGAAACATGTTCCATTTGTAATTTTACACTTATTAAAGTTTGTGGAGTTCGACTTAGATATATTTAAATTTTAATTTAAATTTTTCTCCACTTGGATTTATCGACATTTTTCTGGTTTAATATAATTATGTAAGAATAGATTGGTACATTAAGAATTTATAAGTAAAAGAAATAAATGAATATAAAAAAATTACTTCAAATACGAGGCATTTTCCTTCTTGCTGCCCAAATAATATTGGTAATTTGTTCCTGGGTTTCGAGAAGATCGTCCTCATTTGAGGCCAGATATTCTAACTGACATCCAATGAACTGAACAAATGCCTGAAGTCCACTTTTGGGCACTGGGGTTTGCATTTGTGGCTGTTGGACGCTGCTAAAAGCTTCAGACAAACTCTTAAGAGCACTGCTTGCGTTGTCCATGAATTCATCTTCGGTGCTGCCTTTGCCTCTTTTTCGTTTAGAAGCTTTTGATCTCGGAGAAGGGATTATGCTACCACTTGCCAGGTTTTGTTCCTCAAATTTGTTCTGGACTTTCTTTATGGGATTCACTGGAGTAGCGTCCTTTTCGGTCTCATCTTCACTTAACTAAATGTAGAGAAATTAATATAGTTTGGTGAAATAACTCTTTTTTATCATCTACCTGATAATGTCCTGAACTTGAGGACGCTGTCCCCACATCACCTGTTTCACATTGGTCACTCTCAAAGTTGTCTGTATCGTCTTGAGTGTTCATTTGTGAATTCACACTGTCTTCGAACATTGTGAGGCTGTATTTTGACATCCTGGGGACGGAATGCTCGTCAAAATGTCATTTCATCAAAATACCACAGCGATGGTCGACCAAGCTTTACGAAAAACAAAAATTACTTGAGCAAATAAATATTACATAAAAATGATATATTGTTTACCTCCCGTTCCTCAACACCTGCCCCATTTTTAATAGTTGCAATTTATTTCCTGTATTGAACAAGAAAGTTGGTTCGGAGGTTGTTCTACTTGTTTTTTATTTATGAAATGGAGACCGTCAGACCCAACTTCAAAAGCTGGAGTTGAATTGTTTCTAGAGCCTCGTTCCTGGCGTTGCGATTTTTATATAATATATGTTTTGGGGCGTATAAGCACGCGTCTCTAAATAAAGAGATTAGCATATAAACTTGCTTTTGAAATCACAACAACAAATGACGGTATTTGGTGCACTCGCGAATTGATAACAGTTAGCATTTATATTTCCTATTCCGTGTTGACGGATTATAGAAAACAGATTCTCCAATGAATCCTGATTTAAATTTCTTGTTCTTAAATATTTAAATCCTGCTGCTCGACATAAAATATGTCCCAAATAAGTGGCATCGCTATTAAGTTTTAAGCCACCCCTCTTCAAAAGGCACACTTAGTGAATTTGATTTGACCATATCTTTTGTAAAATAAAAGGCAACTGGCTGCATCCAACAAGAATGTAAACCTTGTATCATAAATACTAATGCATTTGTATTTGAACGACCTAAACTGCCGAAATCCTCATAACCAACTACATAATCAGACAAAGTGCAATAAGTGAGATTTTGTGCTAACGTCTTCTCGTCAAACATTAAACTGCACAGTTTTTCACAACGATCCATTTTACTCACTCTATTTTTCAGTCTCTCAAATATGTGCTTTAATACCTGTTTTGAAAGGAAATGTACGTAAAACTTTGTTAAGTGTCGCTTTGGAAGGTAGTTTCAAAAAGTGTGTCATAAATCTGTAACATTTTGGCCCACGTTTTTATAATGCCAAAGCAAAAATTTTATTGTTTGTTGTCCATTTCGGGTTTTTACGTTTAATATTTATCATCTGCGATTGAATAAATTTAGCACCAACAGTATCACAGTTTGTCGCAAGGTCCTCCACAAGGTAATCTTAAGAGTGTTTTTTAAGTTTTGTTACAATCTTTTTACATGACTTTAATTTACTTGTCTACTTACAAATTTCACGTTGTTTTGTGGTCTGTTTTGTGTCAATACCTGACTTTAACAGTGTCGGTAATGTCACTTTACACCAACATAAAAACCTCCCTGATCTAATAATCTGACATGTCAAACGTCAGATGTCAGGTGACAAGTTTGTCACCATCTACGCCATTATGTTTTTTAATCCAATGCCCACTTGATGTCGTTTTTTGTTGAACGCACGGTACCTTTCTTTTGTGTGGCAAAAATGGTCATCTAGTCGGACAAAAAAATAAATACAAATCAGAGGCCTAACAGTGTTGAAATCGAATTTAATCAGTGCAAGTAAAACCGACACGATAACTCGCGTGATGAGAGGTTTTCTCACATTCTAGTGCAAGGCTGACACAAAGGGGCAGCAGCAGTCACTGTAGCAGCCAATGACGAACTGACCTAATTGTTCTAGATACATAAATAAAGTCAGCTACACAGCGCACCTACACCATAGCAATAATAGTTGTAGCAACAACTGTAGTTGTCCATATAATTAAAATGCAAACATTCCTACTTGTTAAGTACAGTTGTAGAGCAAATTTTCAAAAGGGAATAGTTCTTCTTCACCTACTTTAGCGTAAATAACGAAAAACTATTTCGTCATCACTTATAACAAAATAAAACAAAAAATATGAGTTGTGCCATAATATAAGTTCAACAAAGAATACGATACTTTTATAGAACCATTTAGTTATCATATCTCCATTTTAAAAACCAGCAGTAATTATTCCCTTTTGACGGATTTAGGTAGGGATCCTTTCAAAAGTAAGGCGAAAACAAATAAAACATAATTAACAATTTATTATAGCTTCTTCACTTCAAAAAGACAAAACAGCTTTTTGTAGGAAAGTATTGAAAAGAAGCAATTAAATTAAAAATTACCTTTATATTAAGATCACAGCTGTCAGCGGCACAGTCACAAACTGCCTCGTCCTCGGGCTCTTCGCTCCCTTCATCCTCTTCTTGAAGATATTCCCAATTCACCTACTGATAACCATGAATAAGTATGTATCGTCTTGTTGCCAGATTTCATCATAAGCACTCATTAGATGTATGATTGTTTTTAGTTTTTTCACAGGAATAGCTTGAACGGCTGGTAGTTGATTCTTTTCCATTGTTTTTTCAAAAAAAAAAAACTTCATATTCAGTATTCGGTCCATTTTTTCATTCGTGGTAAAAGTTCTATAAGTCCCAATCTATTTCCAGTTGCTGAAGAGGATTCTTCGTCGGATTGTTCCTCGTTAAAAGTATAACTATTTTTTTCTACTTTGCGTTCGTGCTGAGGCTATTACGATACGCTTTTGCGTGTCATAATAGACAAAAGCGGTGTTATAATAATTACACTAAAAACAGTATAATTTATTTTTTTAATGTTGGAATCTTGGAATCTTGGCGGTTTGAGCCATTCAAACAGAAGCACTGATGGCGCTTGAAGAAGACTGTGGGTCAGGAAATGCTTGAGGGTGTCTCCGGTGATCACGCGGATAAGGGGGTTCTACTTGTTTCACTTTTTTATTGTGCTTTTATTAATTTGTGTCCTCCCATCATTTGAATTGCATAAAGTAACAAAATATTTTTCTTGTTTCATCTCTTCAGGAGCCCTAAACACTTTAAATGAAACCACTCAATCCTACACGAAGCAGATTCGCAAGCTATCATTGGAGATACGCATCATCCACATTTTTGCAATAGCAATATGTGCTGCCAGCAGTCTCAGTTTGTACAGGAACTTCTGAATCATCTTTATTCTCATCGGAATTTACTTCCCAGTCAAGATCTCGATTCCAGTATGCTTGGTCTGCAATAGACTCCTCAAGTGTGACGCAGCGCTCACGTGATACTTGCGGTAGGTCGTGTATTGTGTTCCAAACAAACGAGTGTTCCATACAATTCCCCATAAGAAAAAATTTAAAGCAGTTTTATTCTTATATCAGAGGAAGTTTTCTTGAGGTAAGTGCATTTTATATTGCTCTGATGGTTTACATATCTATAGATAATTTAATTTCAATAATCTGACTTTATTTGAGTTAACTACATGTAAATGAATTAATTTGAGGTTATGTCTGTGACCAACGTGTTTACTGATTTTGTTTGTTTCAGACTCCCAAATCTTAAAAATGGTGATGTGTTTTGCACCTACGTGTAAACACTATAGCGAAAAGGAGCAATGTAAATTTTTTGCTTTTCCAAAGCAACCGACCACATTGAAGAAATGGCTAAAAACAATAAGGTAGGAATACAAATTTTGTTAATGTTTTAATACAATGTTCTGTAAATTTATACTGATTTCAGGCGAAAAGATAGAGAACCCAGCAAATATTCTAGAATATGTTCATGCCATTTTGTTGATGGGAAGAAAGAGAATGGTCCTACAATTTTTGACCACAATGTAGGAAAACAATTTTCCAAATCTTCTGGAGTAGCCCCACAGATGAAACTGTAAGTTATGAATGGTGTTCATGTTCACTACATAAATGAAAAATTTATAGGAAGTACATGCCCTATGTTGACCAACCTTCAACATCTAGTGGGGTTTGCACGCAGGAGAGTCAAGATTTTGATCTGCAGCAACCTTCAACATCCCAACATGCTGCAAGTGAATGGGATGAGGAAGAGGAACTTCAGGGGGAGTTTGCTGCAGATATGACAGAGGACGTGGCTGAAATAAGGTCAGAGAGCTCAGACAAAAAAACTGACTCTGCACTGTCAGGAGCAATGTTGGAGGCAGAAAACTACTTCCTGAAACAGGAAATTGAATCTTTGACAAATGAAATCAAACATTTGTCTGTTTCATTTTCTGTAAAACATATTGCCGGGAATGACCAGCTGACAAAAGTATATACTGGTCTTCCAACATTTGATATTTTCAACGCACTTGTGTCCTTATTTGAAAATATCGACTTAAAGTATTTTAAGGGATGGCAGGTAGTGCGGATTTCAAAAGAAGACCAAATTTTATTAACTTTAATGAAATTGAAGTTAAATTTATTAAATGATGATTTGGGCTTTCGCTTTAATGTAAGCCGAGAAACGGTAGCCAACATTTTTGTTACACTGGTATATGCTTTGCATGAAATATTGTTCGTGCAATTAATGAAGGACATACCTTCACGACAAAAAAATCAATGTTGCATGCCATCATCATTTTCCACCTTCACAAATTGTAAAATAATTATTGATTGCACTGAGGTAACTACAATTCAGCCAAAACGAATGAGTGCACAACGAGTCACTTATAGCTCATATAAACACCGGAATACATTGAAAGGCTTAATAGGTGTTGCACCAAATGGTGTTGTAACCTTCGCCAGCAAACTATATCCTGGGTCAGTTTCGGATAAGAAAATCACGAAGCACTGTGGGATTATGGATAAAATGGTGGCTGG
Organism: Diaperis boleti; assembly: GCA_963583935.1. NCBI lineage: Eukaryota > Metazoa > Arthropoda > Insecta > Coleoptera > Tenebrionidae > Diaperis > Diaperis boleti. The sequence continues at coordinate 17,280,894 of OY757242.1, forward strand.
TGATTTGATTTTAGCTGACAAAGGATTTTTGATAGCTGATATTTTACCTGAGGGAGTGTCACTAAACATTCCTCCCTTTTTAACAACACCGCAATTTACCTCTCAACAAGTTCGGAGAACACGGACCATCGCCAAAGCAAGGATACATGTGGAAAGGGCAATACGCAGAATTAAAACGTATGCAATATTAAGTTTAGTACCTGCTCCGTTAATACCACATTCATCTGTGATTTTCCAAGTATGTGCTGCTCTTACCAACCTGCATTTCCCACTGATAAAGGAAGTTGAGCAACTGTATGCTTATTAGTATTGTCTTTTTTTTTTTGTAAATTGAATAAAATAAAATGCAGCACTTGAAATGTGTTTTAATTTTGAATAACAATTATAGGAAATATAAACAAAACAAGCAAAAAAAAAACATGAAAATTAAATAGCAGAATGAAAATAAACTTAAACAAAATAAACAATTAATAATTATAAAACGATTAAACATCAAAATGAGAAATAAATAAAACAAAATACAAATTACATACATTTCATAAACAATAAATAAATACAAATCATGCACCATGTGTAACTATATAAAAATTAATACTAAAACTCAAACATTCATTACTTTTCCTAACTTTTAATACACATTCCAACTTTTAAACAATTATATACCTAGTCAGAGTGGATGTCACAATTCATAGAAATTAAAATATAAATATCATACAAAAAGAAATTTAACAACAAACGTAATCCACAAGGAATAAAATGAAAGTTGAAATTGAGAAGAATAAACAAAAGGAGAAAAACAGAACACACTATTTACAATATTAGGGTAAAGGAAAGGGAAGCAGGGAACAAAGGTTATTCAAAGGTGACAGTGGTAACTATTTTAGGTATGTATTGCTCTATATAAAACTTTTTCAGCAAGGGCAAATTATTTTTTATCCAAAGGTTATTCTTCCCAATTTCCATCAAAATATTTTTTTCTGGCGTCCAAATCATCAAGTGACAAACCTCGCGCTTTGTTATGGCCAAATTGCCTTGAATTTGGCTGTAATATTCATGCTTTTCATTGACCCTTACTTCATTGTTTACCAAATACACAATATACGAATGATCCCTTTGCAAAGCATCCTCTATAGAAGAGTTTCGGAATCTGTAAGGGCACTTCACTTCTATTATGCCATTATCCCCAACTAGTCCGTCAGGGCTGGCACCCAAAAATCCACAGCTGTCTAACCATAGACCTGTAGGTGTGACTTTAAGGTTTGTCACATCTTCAAACTCCTTTATGGCCTGGACTTCATTAATGTTACCCCACTGTACAGCTTTTACATGCTCCAAATTGTAAAAACCTAAAAAAAAATGTTGTAGTTGTAACTAATATTTATTTGGTTTTAATCAACAAAAGTGATTTTTCATTAAAGTAAAAAAAAATGTTAATATAAAATCTGACTTACCACTTAGCCTTCGAAAAAGGGAAGGGGGGTACTTATTTCTTGTACAAGCATTTAAGACTACCCCAAAATTGCTCGCAGTCAATCGGTTTTTCCTATAAGTTAACCACTTTTCATTCTTCCACTGACCCACAGTTTCTTGGGCAACTTTCAATATTTTTTCACTTGTTAATTCCATTTTTGTTTGGAACAACTCTTTTTTATGTTCAGACTCCAAATATTCATCTGAGAAAAGCCACTCTTCTATGTCCAAAACATCATCAAAAGTTGTGTCTTGTGACTCTGAACGTAGGAGCCAAGAAAATCCAACCACAGATCCACATTGATCTAACTTTCCAGCAAAATCTTGAATTTCTTGATTTGTTAAATCCCTGACAGTTGACCTGTGACTTTTTGCCACATAAATTTCATCAATTGTCTGAGGTTCTTCTTCTTTTTTTTTCCTTTGGCTCCACTGACATTCCACATCGGTGACAGATATATTTTGGTGGCCAAATATACAAAGAGAAGCCATATGGTGGCACAAGACTTGCCCTCTAGGACATGTACATGACACATCTTTAATATGTCCTTCACTATTTAAATTCACCTACCAAGCAGACAATAAATAATTAAGAATACAACTTGTAACAATTATTTCATACCTCGACACTATACACCCTATCTTTCATGCTAGCATGGACTTCTCCTTTCAAGCGCATAATCTCGGGAGAGAAAATAAAACTTTTTACGTGTCCAGATTCGACCGCATTTTCACCTCTCGCAATGAGCTTCATCTCATCCTTGAAAAATTCGGCTATGGCGCTGAATTTCAAGACATGTTTTGATTGAGCCATCACCTAACAATGCAAACAGTTAATTATTAGCTGAAATATTATCCAAAATAAAGCAATCTAATAATAAATATTCCACAAAGTGAACGTGTGTATCACAAACATAACCTCAAATTAGTTCATTTACATGTAGGTAACTTAAACAAAGTCCGATTATTTGAATTAAATTATCTCTAAATACGTAAACCGTCAGAGTAATATAAAATGTACTTACCTCAAGAAAACTTCCTCGGATATAAGAATAAAACTGCTTTAAATTTTTTCTTATGGAGAATTGTTTGAAACGCGGTTTTGTTTGGAACTTGGTACGTGACCTTCCCCAACAAAATGGCGATCGTGACGACAGCACTTGCGCTGTCTATTGATAAAGGATACTATAGGTCGAATTGGAACGTTAGGCTTATGGATCTTGAGAATAACACCTCCATCCGCCTCTTCCCATATTACCATGGGGAGCTCAGCTAGCAATTCCTGAGCCACATTATGAATTACACCGCCTGCATTTTGGCTAAGAAACACAAGTAGGGTGCGCAATTGATGGACTGAATAATTCTACGCTCTGGCTAACGGTTGGAGGTTAGCATCGTAAGGTAGTGGGAGCACTGGAATGAACCCACATCCATCTATCTTGCCATTCCCAATCGACTCTAGATACATGGCTAGAGGATACGGGAGGCTCTCGGAAACCTTATTCAAAGCCATTAGCTCGTCATAGGAAAACCAATTGACGGCAGTGAGCTCTTTTAAACTTATCTAACTCTAACAATACCTCTTTTTAAACTTATCTAACCATCCTACACTAGATAAAAAGTCTTGATGTCCCAAAGCATCGGCAATTCTTTAGCCTTTTCTCTGATATAATATTTCTTGACAGAGGTAAATTTTTATTTCGTGCCATGGATCCCCATTTAATCATCACTTCGTCAATGTCATCGTAGACACAAGTCGTAAGCCATAGTTTCTGGGCTTTTGTAAAAGTCTATCCTTGTTTTTTAAGCTGGTGGATAGGGTGTTGGCGGGAATACCAAATTGTGCAGCAATATCTTTTTTCTTCTTCCCACCCTTTTCTACCTCGGCAATTAACAACAATTTTTCCTCAATTGATAAACATTTTAAATTTCGCTTTGCCATTTTAGAGATACTTAAAATGCACTTTCAGCACTTTCACAATTAGTCACTTCACTAAAAGAATCGACCGCACGAATGGAATTTCTGATTACGTCTGAATATGCTGTGTAATAGATTTAAAGAAGTTTGTTGTGAAAAGGCCTTAAGGTCCAGTCGTTAGATTTTGTGCGGGGGTGAGTGTTATCAGTCAGATAAGGGTTTAGGACCGTTTGGGTTTTCCAACGGGGTTTTTTAACTGGCCGACAGCCGCTGCAAATATTTCTGAACATGCTGCACTCATGGAAAGCTTCGAGTTAATTTTGGCAGATGATAAATTTATAAAATAAAAATAGTGCAATAAAAATTAAATTCTATAATAATCAATATTATTTGTTGTCAAAAATACAAATTTCATGTAACATATTTTTAAGAAAAGTGCTTTTTATATTAAACACTAATGCCTTAGCATATTCATAATTGTATGGCGTTTCAATGATAATCATACTTTCATCAAAAGAAAAAAAAAAGAGCACTCTAAATTTAATAATGCCATTTCATAATAAGCACTTTTTTCTTTCAGACAATAGGAATTCTCTTTGTACTCCAAATACTATCTAATTGTCTCTTGTAAGCCATGGGTGGAGCCTAAAAATTACCAAACAAAGTTACTGATGTAATAAATTAGTTAAAACATTATTTGTTACCAAAAAAGGGACACTATCTCCAATAACCCTACAATTTTGCCATTATCACCCACAACTATTTCGTTAGGTGAATATGCCAGCCATGGGTTAAATTGTGACATTATTAACCCACATTCGATTACTTCTAAGCCACTTTTGGCTTTAAAAATATTTCTTGCCACCTCCTATTTTACACCGTGCTCAACATATTTATTGGTGAACGATTTTGGAAAAAAATACTTGGCCTTCTTAGGCCAATCTGCACCTTTTTCTTGGGCAACATTACCAACAATTACACTTTCTGGCATTTCCAAATCTGGAACTGCTTTATATTTTTCCTAAACTTCATTTTTTTGGGATGACCAGGCAATATCTATTACGTTACATTTTATTTTCCATTTCCTAAAATTATTCTAGCGCCCTCTGGTGGTAAAGTGTGTAAATTATTTTACCGCCTTGCCGTATTTTACCGCATTTTGCCGGGCTAGCCTAGGCTACGACGAAAGCTTTTTACTTTTTTTGGCATGCTTAGAAGAACCTAAAGTTAATGGCCTTTTTCGGGTGCTATCTTCATCATTAACAAATTTGTAAATGAGATAATTATGGCACCGAAATGTCCAAAAATGAATTACGCAAATCACCTGCATGTTCCTGACAATGAAAGTACATCAAGCCAATTTTTTTCATAAAAAGCTCCCGAAATGAACTGTCTAAAGCTAATTGGTGTGCAAGAGATTTTAAAAGCAGATGATGTGTTTGCTCAACAAGTAACACGAACGAACTGCTTGTGTGAATTAACCTTTCGACCTGATCGTCAGTTTCTTTAGCTAGAATTCATGAATGTGATTCTAAAAATACGTTTTTAGCCTTGACAGTTGTAAACTACTTTCTACAACATTTTAGACAGCCATGGTAACCCATTTTTAACACATTGAAGCTGTCACCTACCGCGTTTAAGCGGTAAAATAGTCCAAAATTTTCTTTTTTAAGAAACGCGCAAAAAAAAAAGATCCTTTATGATAAATATTGGTCGTATATTTTGAAAGAAGATACCGCACTTAACTGTCTTTGAATAAGTTTCTTAGATATAATAATGACCAATTTAGTCATTGAACTAAAAGTAAAACACGTCAACAATAAGATAATGAAAAAGTTAAGGTAAGTCAACAAAACACTCGAAAAACATAACCTCTCTCATATTTTTAGGAATTGTGCCCTATTTATGCTATTTATGCATTCCTACAACTCTCGTATCCTTTTGGGCAAAATCCGCGTCCGTCACACTATGCTGCACCTATCTTTATGTCAATAATGTGAATGTAACTTCGGTGCAACGATAATTTTTGTTAAATGGGGGCGCCGAGTGGAAAACTTCGTCATCGGCTAAAAAGTTGTATACATTATGTGTGTGGTAGGTATTTTACATCACTCAGTTTTATTAAAACCCTCCGCTTCGCGTCGTGTTTCAATATTCAAACTTCGTGATGTAAAATTGAACCTACCACACTTATAATGTAATATACTATTGTTGGTCGTCATACCTAGGTAAAGAGCATTATTGCACCCGGGCATTTTGCAACAATATTTCGACATCGTAGTTCGCGAACCTCCCTGAAGAAACCTGCGAAAAGAAAAGCGCACCTTGTTTTTGTCCCAACAATGCAAATTTGGAACTAATACATATCTTCGATCTCTTTAAAACACCACTAATCACAAAAATATAACCGATTTCGATTCACATAACTTCGCGTTGGTCTGGGTGCCGGCGAAAACAGCTGATGCTAGTTGGTCGGTATTATCGGCATTATCTTCGATCTCCGGAGGCTCTTTGAAACACCACTAACCACAAAAATACAGAAAGATAACCCGATATTTTCTGTGCGGGGCCAGTGCTGCAGGTTTAAAGATTGCAGTAATTCTAAGTTCCTTTGATAAATTTTGTAGTTTTTTATATTAGAAGAATCTGACTCAAGATCTCTAACTAAACTTTGCTTAGTTTTCTCTTGAAACTGATTGTTTTCACACAGCAAATAAAACAATGCTAAAAATCTTTTTGTAATTGATGTATTCGGATCCAGAATTGTCTGGTGCACTGATGGCCACATGTTTTCGATCTATAGCTCCTACACAATTTGGAAACTACAACTGCCGTTCGAATCCCTGGGCGATTTGCCTCGATTGTTCCATTGATATGTACAACGGTTGTCCTACAGAGCGTTACATGTTTCCCTCATTATGTTGCGGACCACACTTGCACAATATAATAAAATTGTAAAATAGAAGAACTTGTTACACTACCTTGAAGTGCACCCTAATCGGGCAGCTTCCGGAATTAAAGTATTATAGCAATTTAACAGAAAAACAATACATTAATAAAAGTGAGGTTATGATATGTTGACGGTCATTTGTCATCGGTTGGCACGTTTGTCTTTCAGATCCTACTAAAAAGGCATGTAAATGGTAAGCCCTGCCCAACGCTTCGGAGACACAGGGAGTCAAAAAACAAAGTTGCTCATTTTTGGAACCAGTTCACCTAGTATTGTTGTGAATACTACAATCTATCGTTCCTATGTTATGTACTGCATAATAAAGACACAATTAGGGCCGTTTTATACTTATACTGTTCTTCAATTCTGAAACAGAAAAATAAGTAAAGTAAAAAATGATTCCAATAAAGCTATTATTTATTATAATTTCTACATTTTTTAATAGCTCTATTTAAAATTGAAATTATTTCTGCTTCGTCTCGAATCTCCTCAATGTCAACTCTTCTTAATTTTGAAAAAACATATTCTCCAAAGGGATCACGTACTTCCTCTAAAGAAAGCGGCTGGCTGTTTTCCTTTAAACCATCGGAGGTGGCTTGGAGACTGCTCACAGATGGCAAATTGTTGTCGTTCGTCTGTTTTCACCCTTGCTTTTTTTTTTTTTTTTTTGGAACTGAAACTGGTGTTGTATAGGGCACATTACGTTTCGAACTACTAAATGAGATTCTCATTTTCCGACACAATGCCATTGTATATTTCTGCACCATCTAAAACAAAAACAATATTAACAATTTGCTAATGACGTTTGATTATTTATATTTTACTTCGTCAGAACCCAATGTCACATGTTCAGACTCTTCTTCAGAGTCCTGTGGGACAAATGCTTCCTGGGTTTTTGGCATGGTGTCTACTGATTCCCGTGGTAGGCAGTGTTCAAAAACGAATCACATGCTATCAAAGTACCATAAGGATGGCACATACACATCTTAATATATTATAGAACGTTATCATCTTCTGTTCCTGCTCCACTTTTTTGGGAGGATAGCATCTTTTTGTATTCCTTCATTGCATTCTGCTTTAGGGCTTGGAATTTAGATCGGATTTCTGGGGTGGTTAATCCTGTTTTTTTCTCTCATAAAATTGACTGTATAGCCATCAGCGCAGACCTTTTTAAGTGCCTGTTTTTATATTCGGCACACTGAATTTTCCACAGGTTGGGCCAATATGCGTCATATTTGGTTTTAAAACTCGTCGTAGAAGTGCATTGTATAACCTTGGCGGGAAGAGAGTTCCACCAGTCAAACACTCTGTTCGTTATGAAGCTCCCTCTGATCGTGGTCCGATTTATCTTTAGATAGTTTCCAGCTATGCCCTCTGGTTCTTCCCAAATTACTAAGGTCAAAGAAATGTCTTATGGGAGAATCGGGAAGCACGAGTGCCTGAAAGGTTGTTATCAGATCTCCGCTTTTGCCCCGTTCTGCCAATGTTGGTAGTTTCAGCAATAGAAGCTGTGTGTGTGGCCTCCAAGAACTCAACTCCAATACTACTCTTTGAGAAGACCTTGCCGAGGAGAAACAAAATTGTCTTGGTTTTCCTTGTCACACGCAGCACATGCTTCGACCAAGAATGATTAGAGGAGACGGTGACATCCAAATCTAGACAAGAATCCGTACCGGATAGCTCCACGTGACTAATGAAGTATTTGCGTCTGGGATTTTTGATGCCAAGATGTAGAACAGTACATTTTTCCGGATTGAGTGGGATCAGCCAATCCGAACTCCAATCACTGATTGCCGCAAGATCTTGGGCAAGTTCCCGAAAGTTGTCTGACTTGTTGTATAATTTAATGTCTGCGTACATAGCAAAGGGTGACGACAGAATTTGATTCAAATCAGCCACATAGACAATAAAAAGGAGAGGGCTAAGTACGTACCCCTGGGGCACCCCGCTCAATACCTCGACAGGATCACTTAACTCGTAACCAAGTTTGACACTAAACATTCTGTTCGTAAGAAACGCGTCTATCCACAATAGCAGTTTTATCTTTTATCCTCAGGCGCTGCAATTTATACAGAAGGCGGCGTTTCGGCACCCGATCAAAACCTTGGAGAAATCTAAGTAAATGACATCTGTAGGAATATTTGGGTCAAGGTTTCTCGTCCAATCGGAAAGACACCAAGGAAGGTTGGAATTAATGGATTTATTTACCCGAGACAGAACCATGCTGCTCGGTAGGTATGAGGTGGTGGTCTGAAAGATATTTCATGACGCAATCATAAACGATACCCTCCATTATTTTCACAATAAGTGGTGTAAGGCTGATGGGACGATAATTAGATGGATCCAAGTTACCAATTTTTTTTGAAAATTCTCCAGTGAGCCGGCAAAATTTCGGAGTTAAATGATTGAGCCATGAGTATGCCAAGAGGTGGCGCTAATATTCTCGGGACTAGGCGATTTAGAACATTTCAGTTTGTTGATCTTCTCACGTATTAGCGTGCCCGGGAACTCGACTAAATCTGGATGCGCAGCATTGTTAAGTTCAGGTAATTGAGGAATGAACGAGCAAGTGATTCTGTGGCCTACAATTGAGGAAAAGCTGGAAATCGAAAGAGCACTTTCCAGGGGTAGTTGGCGTGATTGATGGCACTCATATCAAAATTGACAAGCCCACAGTTGACCCAGACTGGCATATCCTGGATCAGTTCATGACAGTCGTGTCTTACGTGCTTCCACTTTATATGACACCATACAAGATAAGTGTAGGAATTTTTATTTGTTGGGAGACAGTGGTTATTCATGTTTGCCCAATCTCCTTACCCCCCATAAAGATCGACGAAACCTTACGAGACGGCAAATAAATTACAACAGAAAACTAGCCCAAAATCGCAACGTTATTGAACACTGCAATGGCATATTAAAACAGAAAATGCGGCAACTATTTCATCTCAAACTCAGAAGAGTGACTTTGATGGTAGACTTTATTAGAGCATGTTAGTGTACTACATAATCTAGATGATGACTGATGGTTGTCCCCGACAACGGTTTATAACTCAAGAAGGGCTTTTATGATATTTGATTTGTTGGATTTGTCTCCGCCCCGAATAGCAGAATAACTATTAAAACATGGACATGGGTGCCCAGGCGCGCCCTCTTGGGTTTCAGCTGAAAAATCGAAAAATTAAAAATAGGTAATTTTGTATGGGAATCGCTACTACTGCTTCAGATTAGTTTTAATAGATGGCGTTCGTGGTGGAACTATCAAACCATATACAAAACTGTCATTTCTTCTTGAATCGCGACTTCGGATTACTTCTAATAGATGGCGATCGTGATGAACCTATCAGACAATAACAAAACTATCATTTCTCCTTGAATCGCTACTTCGGATTACTTTTAATAGAACGCGATAGTAGGTGATTCGAAGTTCACCAGGTCAGCTAGTTTTAAATAAAAACAAACGTGTAAAACAACAATTATTTAGTATCCTATAAACTAAACTATACACGAAAATTTTGTTAAGAAGGCTTAATTTTTTATCCAAATGTGCCTGCAATAATTTGTTTTGTTCTTCAGTTATGTCATTCTTCTTTTTTTTTTCTCGTCAAATTTAGCTTGACGTAACTCTAATTTCTTGTTTTCAATTTCTATTTTCTCCTCATTTTGTTTCACAATCATTTGGTAGTATTTTCTCCCGTCTTCCTTCATTTCGTTCGATATGTCTACTTTTGTGTCCCTTTTCCTCTTTCGCAGGCCACTGCTGGTTGTAGCTTTACTGCCTCCAGTGTTGGTTATCGTTTGATTGTCTGTGGGAGACGGGCTAACAACAGTACTGTTCTTCAAAAGTTGGCAACTCCTACTTGTTGAAGGTTGGCTGCATGGTTTAAATTCTTCATCTTTTACATTATTATGTTTCTCAAATGTAGTTGTATTAATTATTGTGCTGCTGTCTAACAAAATGTCAGGGCGAATATTCTTTTTTCGTCGGAAAATTTCCGCCATGGCCGTGTCATAGACGAAAGATTGTCTGCCACGTCCGGTGCTTTCGTCAACCTGGGGGATAGGGTATGGAGGTGGCAGAAAACGGTCGTGATGAATCATATGTAGAGCACTCCGGCGTGGGCTGCAGCAGTTCCGGTCATCACATATTACAACCTAAAACAATAATAATAAATTAAAAGCAATTTATTATTTCTAACTATTTTTAATAAAAATGTATTTGTTGGCGCTCGCGCTCGTTTTAAAAAAAATTGACGCGTACCTGAAGTAAACATTGGTTCTCTCTAACGTGTTCGGCGTACCATCCTTCGGCTGGCAGGTCTGGGACGCTGGAAGTGTCGTTGCTAGGATGTATGTATTTAGCCACTACTTCGTGTCTGTCAATGCACACTGAAGACCATATTTCAATTGTCACTGGAGTCAAAATGTGTCCCAAAAGGGTCACGGGGAAGAACAACACCCGCTAGCTCTCGGTTGAGTGGAACCATCTCTACTCTATTAAAAGCGCTTCTGGCAAGGGCATTAGTGAATATTGCGTCTAGATCATATTTTCTGAAAAGCTCTATGGTGTGTATGGTGTGGGTTCTTGTGAAATGACATTACAAGGACAGGCTTAAGTTCGCCGGCTCCGTTCTTCATAAAATTGTAAAAAGGCTCAAGGGTTAAAAAAGTGTCCAAGTCTTGTACATATCATTTCAGTTATACACATTCGATTAAATCCATTTCTATGTAATCTTTTTCCACAAAGAGGAAGGCAATTCAAGAGAAACTGTTTTATTAATAATTTCGTTAAAAGTTGTTGAAAAGGATGCACTGCAGTTGATGCCAGCACTAATAGTTTTTTTTGGCATATGCAGGAGGAGTCGACTTATTGATTTTATTGTACATATATCTAGCCAATTCACCTGCACCACAATTATATGAAAGGGCCACAGCTTTTCATTGAAAAATTTATCATTTTTCCTGTGACAAATTTTGTCAAAATGGATTTGGCGTTGTTGTTCATATTTAGAACGAGACTTTCCGCATTGTTTACAAGTTTGAAATATGGATAAAATATCGTCAAATAATCCTGATACTTTCATAATCTTTACAAAATTGGTTTTATTCTTTGTGACAAACATCGTCTTTGCTTTGCAAAAATAATCACGAGAATTTCTATTTTGACCGAAAACATGATATGGACAATTCATTATGTCAATTCTTAAATGTCGTACCCTCTCAAGATGAATTAAATGAGTTTCATAAGGCCTCATGTCCATTAACGTTTTTGTGACACTGCTGTCCTCATCGCCTACCAAATATCCGTATCGAAGTCCATGCAATTCCACACTTTTAAGAAAGCCTTCAACGATTATATCGGATTCCATGCCTGTTGAAGCCTTATTCCAGTTTATAAAGCATTTGTGTATCGGCGGTGCACAGCTTTTTGTTGCAGATCTTGAACAATTGCTGTAATATTTATTTCTAATACCAGGGAATAAAATTTTCTTTGTCCTTTCACCTACAATAACTCCCTAAAAATGTTTGCGCCATTGTCTACAGCTGTGGTTCTTAACCTTTTAGTGATGAGGGACCGTTTGACTAAATTTTAGTTTTGCCACGGATATTATTATAATAAACTATTATAAGGTAGTTGTATAAATAAAAGACGTTTAAAATTATTTGAAATCAAGAGTATGTTATTTGACAAATTATTTAGAAATTACATTTTTAGTGGGCTTTTTGTGCTTGTATCCTATTTACCAACTGCTGAATTCTCGGTTCGGTGCTACTCAAGCCAAACGTATGTCGGCACTGACATCCAAACGATTCGAGGGTCGAGAATCTCTGCTCACATAAGTATGTGGTAGAAAACAATCGAATATTCTTGAACGATGAGATCATCCTTTTTGTGCGAGCGTCGTATAGTATGAGATCATCGCGACAGAATCTTCTAGGCGTTCTCATGATCTGTGGACTGTTCTAGATAAATGCCGTTACCATATATGGTCATTCTAATAATTGTTCCCAGACCGATGACATCATCCGCTTCCGGTGCCGTCGCGCCGTCGTCTCATTATGTTTTATTTCTTTTTTATTTCATTATCCGTCAAAAATTGAATCTAGCGTATCAATTTTTCGACTTTGCTGATCCATAGCTCAATTTTAGCGACAAATGGGCTGATTTTATCTTGAAATAAAAATATGTTGCTCATGTCTTCAAACTGTATATTTCCTGACCCTTGCAACTGAAGACTCAATTTATTTAGTTGTGCGAAAAAATCCACTAAATAAGCCAAATTGCATTTGAAATTTTAACTGACAAAATTGATCCAGCAACTCTTTGTTTTTCTTATCAGTTAAAAATAATTTTACTTTCTCTCTCAGTTCATACAATCTCAACAGCATGTTTCCTTTGGTATGAAAAAGTAGCCTTTCGTGTTCAGAGCTCATATCGGAGCATAACTTTTTGAAAATACGAGTATTAAAGTGCACTGCTTTTCATAAAGTTGACTAATTACAAAAAGAATTATTACCTGTAACTTTTTAACGTTTTTATCAAGAACCGGGGACCCGCTTAAATCTTCGATGCGAAACTAGAATTTGGAACTATTCACAATTTTGAAAAAATAGAATAGACTGTCCTTCAAAACATAATTTTCCCTGATTGACCAGCCAATCCCTCAAGGGTGAAGCAGTAATTTATTAGCTGCTTTAGTATCTGGGTGATCATCTGGTTTTTGTTAATTTTTCTTTTCCCATTCACTTGTTTTTATTGTTCTATTGGAGTACTCATGTACTTTAAAACGTGCGCTGCCCATCTCAACTGGTATACTTTCGGACAGAGCCAAACAGAAAAATCTATCAAATTTTCTAAAATACCCGGTTAATCCCAAAAAACTTTCACATTTTTGGGTTTCGGGAAATTTACGACCGCTTTAGTTTTATGGTCCGAGGGTCTTACGATTCCCTTTTCTATAATATGACCCAGGTTCTCAATTTTTGTTTGCAATAATTGACACTTTTTCCAGTTTATTACAAGACCGTGCTTACTGCCCACATCTAAAACGCTTTTTAAATTCAAAATTGCTTGTTCTCGAGTCTTGGCAAGAATAATTAAATCGTCTAGGTGTGTTAAAACTATTCCTTCTTTAATCGGATCATTAAATTAAATATATATATTTTTTCAAACGTTAATGACGAAAATTAACTAAATGAACAACCTATTTCATTGAATGAAGATAAAAATACTAGTAAATGAACAATTTATTTTATTAAGAAAAACATGTTTAAACAATTTTTGAAACTTAGCATAGATATGTGTATAACTCAAAATTCAATTTCAAAATGTCCTTTGGGAGTACTTACTTGGCTTAGCTGCCTAGATTTTTTTCTTGATTTGGCTTCGCTTGTACCAAAAAAAATTATTTGGAGTATTTGGCCATTTCCACTTTTGGTTACCAGCCTTTTCCATAATCACCCAGGGAAAAAGTTATTTCCTTTTTGTTACTTTGTAGAGGTTTTTTTGGGACAGCCTTATTCTGTTCTTTTTTCATCTTCATCTTTCTGTTTTTGCTCTTCTTTTTTTTCTTGATATTCTAGGAGAGGTCACAACGTATGGCATTTGATCACTTTTGCGTTTCTTAGATTGTTTGTTTATTTCTTCCTTTGGCCAATGTAAATGTTTTGCTACTACATTAGACAATATATTTATCTTACTTGTATTCTCATATTTATCAAGCTAAACTAGACGTGGTCTTTTTCTTGAAACTGTTGTGTTTTGTTTCTGCTTTTTAGTTTCTTTTGCTGCAATGGCTTCTAGAATGTAGTCGGGATCTTTGCATCGCAGTTGCCTTGGGATACGTTTTAAAACTGTTTCAGGCAGCACACAATTTCTGTAAAATTCACAGAGTGTAGGGTCGCAAGCAACCTCTTTTCTCGCCGTCAGATATGCAGGATTGTCGAATTGACCAACAGTGCTTGCTGCGATGTTCACAATCTCAGTCTCTGTTACCTGACAATGAAACGAACTATTTTATTATGACCAAGGATACACAAACTTTTCAATACTCGCTCACACTCATTGGCAAGTTCGTCACCCTCTAGTGTTTTCATATCGGTCGGTTTTAGGGCGTGCCTCCCTAGAAATATTTTGCTTTTCCGCTTGACTTGCTTGCCTCTGAATGTAACTTTGTGCAATTACTCCTAGATCACAACCTGCATTAAAAATCATTTGTCATCACAATAAATATATCTATTTATAAACAAAACTTACCAAACGGGTTGCGCCGAGCGTTAGTATGCCACCCCACTTTAAAATTGAAACGATGGGCTGCCAGGTTGCATCTTGTTTGGAATGAAGCTTTAATTAAACCGAGACAACATATTCATGAAGCTCTCACACTGATTATTTGTTGGGTTCATTACCAACCGTGATGCTTTTCTTATAAAATGATTCAGCGATTCACTTATTGCTTGCCACAAACCAGAGAACTTCAAATAGTCCGTATGGCCAAACTCTGTTTTCCCTGAACAGTAATATGGCTTGCAATTTGTGTGATTTCCAAACATATGAGGAGGACCATTCTCTAAATCACCGACAAGATCTTCAATTGAGGTGTTGTGTGCTATAGCGCTTTTCGCAGCTCCTTCTAAGCGTTTAAGTGCTTTATTGTTAGAAATAATCGCTGCCAACGTAGAAAATTGTACTACAAACAGTGCAAGTTAGAAAGCATTCTGAGTGAGTTATGAACATCGATGGTAGCTACGCCCCCCTGCCTCAAGGGCCCCCCTTAAAGCCTACGCCCACTGTCTCAAGATCCCCCCCCCCCGGCCTTTCTGTATCAAGAGGGCCCCCTAGACCTCCCTGTCGCATGGGGGCCCCTTTGGAGGCCTCCTTGTTTTAGTTATCGTATCATTTGTATCAGAAAATAATGAATAAACTCGATTCCTACCATGGCAAGTTTCACTTTCAGTGGTGTGCCTTTTTTTATAAATGTTACAGCAAAAATAGTATATATCACTCGGAGAAGAAAGCTTTTTTGAATTTCGCGCATTACAATGTGCTTGAAATATGTAGTCACAGATTCCTTCGATCCATTGGTTTTTATTGAAAGGCAGAATAGTTGTCCATTGTGAGAAACAGTCCCACTTGAAATCTTCGAAAGTTTTCAATTCAGTAGTTAGCATTCAGATTTTCATTGCTAATAACAATACCCAGAAAATACTCAAGACTTAGATTTACCTACCGAGTACCCATTAATCTACTGAACACTCTTCAGAAAGTACGGAACATTCATGTTTTTATACCGAGCGTCCATGGTTTTTACTCTGCGAATAACACTTTATAGTTACTTTTAAACATGGGAGACGACTTTTTCACCGACTTTGCAAACGAATTAAATATGCGAATAATTTGTTGCGTTAATATTATTGCTATGCAATAATCCTTGTACAGCACTTTTTTTGAACTCAATGAAATCACGAGTAAGTTCACACAAAACAAATTCTGTACATATATTGATGTAACGAAGTTACCGAATTTCCCGAGATCCGAAAGGAACCGCTACTACCGCTTCACTCTCCGCCGCGTGGCCGGTCGCGGTCCCGTTGCTTGACCCAGGCTGAACGCCACGCGCTCTGCATCGCATCGTTACATGTCGAAATAAATACTTCCTGGCGTCGTATCGGGACAATTTTAGAATCACAATGGTCAGTGAATTAGTACACTTCTTCGAAAGTTTTAGTTAAAAATGCTTGAAGAAAAAATAGTATATATCACTCAGAGAAGAAAGCTTTTGTGAATTTCGCACACTTTACATTGCCTCGGCTGTAAAATCTGTGCTCAATTTAAAAATCAATTTCTTGTCCTAGTAATATAAAATATACTATTTTTTATTAGGTTACAGTTTTCACTTACGATAATGTTAAATTACTACAGTGCGAATATTTTAGGTGCTTTTTGTTGTATTTCCTTTTCTCTGTGAAGTTTCTTGCATAACTTATTCACAGATTTTGTTCTCTGTGAAGTGACCAACAGCAATACTCATCATCCAAGTTGCTAGGAAAAAGTTTAAATTAAAAAAATTTAAATGAGAATGGAGAATTTTAAGTGACATGCTACAATCCCATTTTGGAGTAATTCGAAATTAATTCTTTTACAATTTCTTTCTAATTTTCGGCTTTTTTGTTACCTAAAAAGTGGCTTATTATACTTTTAAAGAACCTATAGGCTTTTAACCGAATGTCATTCAACTTCTCTTCAAAATGAGGATCCTTTACAATTTTTCGAATATGCGATCCAATAAATATTTCTTCTTTGAGTTTGGCGTCACTTAATTAACAAAAAAAAAATTGACAAAGATATTGAAAAGCCACACTTTCTTTCCTCCCAAAGTCCAACAATGACGTTGCTGGATGCTTGCGAAATGGTGTAGTGCGTCTGTCAGAACCTAATCACCGCGTTTTCTTCGCGACGACACGGCAGCGGCTCCGGGCAAAGTAGCGATTGCGAGGTCCGAAGCACGTTTCATTGCTGTTCAAAATGATATAAGTGCCATTCGAATTCGATAATGGAAAGTATTTTTCCTGGACACTTCAGTAATTCGGTGCGGAGGGCGTGGCCCGCGGTGACAAGTTCGGTGGCTTGGGGTGGACGTAGCGACTTCCGGAAAGTTGCATAAGCAGGACGCTATTTTTCCGGTTGCAATAATGAAAGCATCATCCCGATCGGAGGGCAACAAGTATTTTTAAGGGGCTGTTAAAGATGCCGATTTTAAGATTAATAAAATTTGTGTTTTGTTCAAATGTGATCCGAGGATTTCTCGCAAATCGTTTTCTGAAAGAAACATCCAATATTATGGGCGGCATTATCAGAATAATCGTCGTTCCGAGACTATAAAAATTTTTGCTCCCAAAACCTGTAAATAATTGAATCTCTAGTTTTATTACGGCTCCAAGCCGTCTCACCACGGTCTCACACAAAATTGATCTCTCCGAACCACTATCAATCACGTTGAGAGACGCGTTTACATATGCTACACGTTTTGATGGACAACTGAACCACTTTCCGTGAGAACCATGTTCCTTCTTAGCTTGCGGCTGGTTGGCAGAGCCTACGACGTGCATCGAATTCCACGTCGGCACAGAGGTTCTGCCAGGAGCATCGCATGGGTCGCCAATCACAATTGTAACGATGACCTCGATGTCGCAGTGCTTCCCCGACCTTTGCGATCATGATATTGTCTGTCACGTTTAACTATTGTTTCACATGAGTGGCGTCATCTAACCATTCTCGGATAGAATACGTGCTGGTGTCGGGGTCAAAATCTGCCAACCGAAATGAGGTATTTGCGGATAGCGCTTGCACTATATTGGACGTAGTGACTCAATCTCGGTTTCTATAGGTGCTGGCTCTCTTATAATACTGAAAGCATACCTATATTTGCAATTGTTCGGCATGCGTTTTCCTTCGCAATGTTGTCCTTAGATCATGCGTTTAGCAAAAATCGACGACGAAGCAAGCGTTAGAATCTTGCAAGTCATGTCTGCAGTACTGGTTAGGGGTAAACAGTAACATGTCATTCTGAACGTCGATCACCTATTATTTTGAGCCTATCGGCTCCCGGAACTCGTAAAGGTATTGTTGCCATCTTTGACGAATACGGCCTTAGAGGCGTTCAGTCATAATCCCACGGACGGTAGCTTTGTACCACCGGCCGCTCGAGCACTGATCAATACAAAACAATTAACTGAGCAGGATTACTCTCTACTACTACCTAACCTGAAAACAAAAGTGACGTATAACTTAGAGGTTTTGATGTATCGATACCCGCCATACGTTTTTTAATCTATGGCCTACTTGATTGACGTCGCTTTTGTTTTTATCAAACAGCATACTAAGTTATCTGTGTAAACACTTACGATTAGTGCAGCATCTTCCATTTTTACACACCAATGAAACGAAGTTTGAAAGGAAACATTGAACTCTAATTATTATTTGGCTGTTATTTTTTATTAAGTAAAAGTTGCAATAAGAGACATTATTTTAAGTTAGAAATGCTCGTTTATTTTGTTATGGCTGTAAAAGAAAGAGATATTTATTTTTCAAAATAAAATTGTTTTAGTGTTCAAATTTTGTTCCCAATTTGTCCGAACTTCTTCATGATGTCAAGACACAAGATGAAATCGTCCACTATATCACTCTGCCGATTGGAAATTTCCCAGCTGTTTGAAAATGTCTGGTCTTCCGATCGAGACGGTCGCTCCGCGGTGTCAATGATCATAGAACAGCCAGCTCCGTTGATTCGACCCTCGAGCAACAGACTGTCGTTCCTTCTTCGTAAATGCGAGGGGCTTTTGTGGGGCCAGCTAGCACACTCCCCAAAGCACTAGCTGGACTTAGTTTTCCGACTGCCTTGAGCTTGAAGAGCCGGACTCCGGATTCCTATGGGTCTGCTCCGGTGACCTCCTTAAACGGCAGTCTCTTCTCAGGTGACCCACTTTCCCACAATTAAAGCATCTGGGCCTGCCTGTCGTGCTTCCGTGCCGCATTTCTTCCAACAAGGTTCTCATCATCTCGCTCACGACAGGCGTTTTTAGCCGCTTCGAACTCCATGGCGTGCACGAGGGCGTCGGCGCATTTTTGATGTCCACCCAATCTCAACATTTGCTGCAACTCACCGTCGCGGACCCCATCAATAAACGCGCTTGTTCCAAGTTGGTGGTGGAACTCGCTAGGGGCGCTTGGGTAGGCCAGATGTACCAGTCTCTCAACGTCCGCCGTAAACTCCTGCAGGCTTTCGCCATTCTTCTGAACTCGTGACTTCAGCTGTGACTGGTACACTTGGTTCAAGTGGAGGTCTCCATACCGCAGCTCGAGAGCGTTGACCACGGCGACGTAGTTCTTTTGTTCCCTCTCCGGGACGGTTTGCAGCAGCTGAAGAGCTTGTCCTCGCAAGGATAACACCAGTGCAGTGGCTTTCTTTTCTTCACCCCAGTTGTTCATTTCGGCCGCTGCTTCAAATTGCCTCCTGGCCATCAAAAGTCGGAGGTTTTAGCTTTTGTGATGACGTCTCTGTCACGACTGACTGCCCCGTTGTCATCCTTTTCAGCTTTGTTAATATTTCCTTGACTTTCTTTTCCAAATCTTCTTTCATTCCTAGAACTTCTTCTTTTAGAACTTCTTGAATTTCCAGAACTTGCCTTTCCACTACTTGAACCTTCTCTTCCACGTCTTTTTTAAAAGTGTTTTGCAAAATGTCAAGCTGATCGAAAATTCTCTTCTGTTCCTCTTGTCGATTTTCTTGTTCTTGTGCCATTAGTTCTTTCCTTTCTTCCTGTGGTCTCTTTTCTTGTTCTTCTCTTTCTTCTTGTCGACTCTTTTCTAATTGTTCTAGAAAAACGGGCATTTGTCCTTGTTGAGCCTCCATGGTTTTACTTCTCGAAGGTTGTTTTAACATGCGTCACGTACCGGTTGGTTCGATTTTTCTTGTTTTCTTTTTCTGACACCAATGTAACGTAGCCTGAGCCGGACGAGTTCGAGGATTTAAAGAAATTCTGGTGCACACCGTAGTTACTAACTTTTATTAAAAAGACTAACTTTTCACTATGTACAAACTTTTACGATAACACGCTGACCACTTGTTCACGATGCTAACGATACACTGTCCTGCTCCGTCGTTTGTTCCATTCTTATACCCCTCCTGACGTTCTCGATTCCTTCCGGGAATAATGAGATCATTCTTTCGGCGCAATCGATTATTCCCGAAGAATGAGATCATCCTCTTTGTACGAGCGTCGTATAGTATGAGATCACCGCTACAGAATCTTCTAGGCTCATGAGAATATCTTATGTGAACAATTATTCCCAGACGTTCTCATGTGGACTGTTCTAGATTAATCACGTTACCATACGTGGTGACATCATCATGACATAATCCGCTATGTAGTCCGTTATCGTGTCCACATTGGAACGACCTTTGTAGTATAACTTGATAGCCTATACAAAATAGGGTAAATGCGAGGGAGATGCCGCACATTTAAAAAAAAATCATAATTTTTGTAATATTGCATTATTTTATTTTGTATTTTAGCAAACTCATAATACAAGAATTTGTCTTTAATAATATGAAAAAACAAAAATATAATTCTAAAAAAAAAAAAAATGAAAAAAAGAAGTAGGAGGGAATTTTTATCGGCAGAATTACGACTAGCAATGACTTTCAAATACCTGGCACATGGAGGTTGTTATGGACTTTTCTTCAGCTCGGTGTGTTTCGGTTAAAATGAAAGACTGGATTTTCTACCGGAGTTTATTCACAGTACTACAACTACGGCGTTAATGACAATAATGATGTATTAAAACATTGCTTCTCCTATTTATATCGTATTTGAACAAAGAATTGAGTCGAGAACAAAGAAAGTGAACTTTAAACTGTCAATATGGACAAAATTACAAATAAGAAGACGGATGTTACAATCTCTGTTCAAATATAATACGAGAATCAAAATTAGATTTTAACAAAAAAACAAATTAATTATTATGGTTCTTAAATCTATACAAAAAGTTATGAGGTGTATAATACTCCTCCCTCCTTAAAAAAGTTTGAGGTATAGATGAAAACATCAAACTTATGTTCAAAAGTCTCCACCAGTAGATCGTCGAGACCTTAGGTTGTAAGGGTTGCACACAGCAGGGTGTGATGAGGCGTTAGTGTTCACAACAGGTGCTTTTTCTTGAGTTTCGGCGATGAGGGTTGTTGATTCGTCCACACGATCCGGAGTAGATTGTGTAGCATTGGAAAGCTCCCTTAAACTCATGGTCATGGATGTGATGTTGGAAGTTTCGGGTTTAGAGCTAGTTGTATTTTTGGCGCGACAACAGTCAACTAAGGTAGTAGACTTCCGGGGAAGATAGCGGCCAATACACGGTATCCAAGTACAGTCACAGCAGTACCTGGAGCAACAACAACAAAGTATAATAAAAAAGAAAATGATTGTAATTATTCCAATCAAGAATCCAAAGACGGTGTAATGTTCAGACAGAAACGGTTTATTCATCTCCTGACGAAGAAGATCATCAAATTGGTCCAATTTATGTTTCGCGTGTCGTAGATATAATAAGTTCATCAAGGTTTGCGTCGTCAATACGGATGGGTGTCATAGGTGATGTCTTGAGAATTTCTTGTTTACCAATGCAACAGTCATCCAGAGTGATGTTAATGTTCGGGACGTAGTTAACGTACTTTGTGGAATAATTGGAAGAAGCTGACAAACTTGTAGTCATTGTATAACAGCGACATTGTGCTCGAAGTTCCAGAATTCCAGTTCCACGTAAGGTGAGATCCATGATTGCCTCCGCGTTGGGTTGACACGATATGGTCACAGGTGAGGGATCAGAGACCATGTATAACCATTCATTTGGAGTTAGTTGATGCCAAACTTCCATTTCTGCCTTTATGGATCTTGTTGAACAATCGTCTGGTATCTTGTTAACATTTTGTGTCCTAAGGATTACTTCGCAGATCGGTCTTTGTGTAGACGAAAAGATAATAGGCTTCGGACATAGAAATTCAGCGTGTGGAAGTTCCAAACAAGTAGAAATATCCCTCAACCGTCCGTAATGCATTCCAGTCATACTCAACATTAGAAAAGGAAATGTAGGTTCAATAAAGGAGAAGATGTTCGATTGATTGGACGGTAATGGAAGTGGTAATCAGTTTATACAATGTAAATGGCCAATGGAATTCTAATTACGTAAATCAAATTGATGTTATCGTAGATTACTGAGATTTTGCTCAAAGAGAAATAATTTTGAATTTTCGAGTCATCTTCCAAGAGGATTGGAAACTGCACGTCTGTATCTAATCTGACTTTTAACAATTCATTTTTAAGATTTGTCGGAGTGATGACAAATGGGTGTAGAATATGTCGTTTCGCAAATAATATGGAAGATATTATGATGTCATATTCTTCGTTTAATTCTAAGGTTGACTCTGTTAATAAATTTATGTGACTAATTGCTGCTTGAGCAGAGACAAGACGATTAATCCTTTCGGCTGCAGATTGACTAAACTCATTAAACTTTTAAATATTTTCGTTAAGTTTATTTTCATTTGATTTGAATGATTGAACCGAATTATTATAATTGACAATGGCTGAAGACATTATATGGATTTGTTTCTGCATCAAATTTAGCGTGTCACGATTCTTGGTTTGCAAACTGTTAATGGCGTCGGAGTAAAATTTTGCATCATTAGCATCAGGTCTACCAAATAACCATTTTAGTGCAGAAGAAACGCCATCAATGAGGCCTCGTCGTTTTCGCGATGACCGTAAAGTGTGGTCAGTTAAATGTATGATTGTGTCAAATTTCTTGTCCGCTTGATTTAATTGAAATTCTAAAAATTGTAAGGACTTGTTGCAGGTAATTCTTTGACCATTAATATTTTCACAACGTAAACACAATTCCAAGCTACTTAAATAAATATTTTTAATTGATAATAACTACATCGTTTTACGCTCGTTTTGATTGGCTCACTTTACAAACTTTACGTAAAGTTTCGATAAAGTTGAAAGTTGGTCAACATTTTGTTACGTTAAGTAAATGAATGTCCACTTTAAACGAATTAAGACGTGAACATAAGAAACTGTACATTCAACTTTCGTAAAGTCGTTATTTCACGTACGTAAAGTGGTTGTGAATGGGCTTTTAGAATTGATACGGCCCGGTTTATAGAAAATTTCGTATTCGTACTCTTCTAGTTTTAGACGCCAACGAATTAAACGCGATGAAGGGTCCTTGCAATTAAAGAGCCACGTTAAAGGTCGATGATCCGTTACAATAACAAATTTTTGTCCATAGAGATAAGGTCTGAAATGATGCGTTGCCCAGATTATTGCTAACAACTCTTTTTCAGTAGTACTATAATTACATTCTGCATTATTTAGACTACGGGAAGCGTACGCTATCGGTAAATCCTCGCCGATTTTGTAAGTATTGCCCCTATAGCAAAATTTGAGGCATCGGTTGTTAAAATAAACGGTTTTGAAAAATCTGGATATTGTAATATTGGTTCTTCGGTCAAGATTGTTTTAAGACTTTGAAAGGATGTTTCTTCTTCAGAACCCCATAAAAAAGGAACGTCCTTTTTTAATAAACGTGTTAAAGGTTTAGCTATAGTTGCAAAATTCTTTATAAATTTTCTGTAGTATCCTAACAGTCCGAGAAATTGTTTAACAGATTTTGGATTATCGAGTCTTGGGTATTCGGCTATTGCGCGAATTTTTTCAGGATTTGGTTTAACCCCGTGTTCGGTGATGATGTGACCCAGGTAACTAATTTCTTTGTGCAGAAACTCGCACTTGTCCGGTTGTAATTTTAGATTATTTAAACGAAACCGATCAAAAACATTTTTTAATTTTTTATTATGTTCTTCTAGAGAAGATGCGTAAATGATGACGTCGTCTAAATAGGTAAAACACTGAGTACCTTGCAAGCCAGTTAATACTAAGTTCATTAAGCGACTGAAGGTAGCTGGTGCATTTTTTAAACCGAAAGGCATTCTTAAATACTCATAATGTCCATTAGGAGTACTGAACGCTGTTTTACTGATATCTTTAGCATCGACTAGAATTTGATTAAATCCGGATGCTAAGTCCAATGTACTAAAATATTTACTATGTCCAAGTTGATGTAAAATATTATCAATATTCGGCAATGTTACATTGTTTAATTTTCTATAATCAACTACTATTCGCCATTTACGTTGACCTGACGCATCAATCTTTTTTGGTACTACCCAAAGAGGACTATTATAAGGGCTTACCGATGGTCTTATTATATTTTGCTTTAACATTTTTTGTATTTGACTTTCAAATTCAGTTTCATGTATTTTAGGATACCGATAAATTTTAGATGAAATTGGATTTGGATCTGTAACATTGATTTCATGGTTTAAAGTTTCAGTATGTGTATCAGTATCTTCCGTAGAAGTATCTTCCGGTAGAAGGAATAAATCATGATACGAAAGACAGAGTTTTAAAACAGAATCCTTTTCTTCGGAATTTAAGTGTTCAGTGCGTAAATTATTTTTTAAGATTTCATAACGCTCAAGATTATTGGTTTTGACACTAACAGGACTATCTTCATGAAATGGTAAACAAATATCATTAGAAACATGATCTAAAAATAATTGGATGTTTTCAATTTTAATTTTCTTTTCTGTCATGTTTAGTATTGTTGTATAAGCAATGCGGTCTTCATTTACTCTTAAAATAGCTTTTGCCAAAAAGACACCATCGCAGATAGGTATTTCTGGAGTTATACCTTCAGTTAAGTTTTTGTTAAGGATGTTCACCTTGATTATTGTTTCGGATCTAGGGTCTAGATAGTAACATGAGTCACTGTGGGGATTAGAATTTTTATGCATCTCTAATGGAAAAGGTAAATTATTTATTATTATTATGGTATTAGCGATCGGGCAGAGGCCTTGCCTGTTTTGCCCGCGCTACCGAGTGCGCCAAGTCTGATTAGTTTGGACAACAGTATGCGTCATATTTGGTTTTAAAACTTGACTTCGGCGGGAAGAGAGTTCCATCTGTCAAACACTCTGTTCGTGATGAAGCTCCCCCTGATCGTGGTACAAAATTTATCTTTGGATAGTTTCCAGCTATGCCCTCTGGTTCTTCCGAAATTATTAAGGTCAAAGAGATGTCTTATGGGGGAGTCAGGAAGCACGAGTGCCTGGAAGGTTGTTATCAGATCTCCCCTTCTGCGCCGTTCTGCCAATGTTGGTAGTTTCATCAGCAGAAGCCTGTCCTGGTATGAAGGGCGAATTCTACCAAAAGGTAACCTGGTGGCTCGTCTTTGTGTGGCCTCCAACAACTCTATGTCGCGTTTAAGCGTCGGCGCCCAGACGCAGTTAGCAAATTCTAAAATCGGCCGCACGTAGGTTTTGTATAGTTTTACAATAGTACCAATACTACTCTTTGAAAAGACCTTGCCGAGGAGAAACAAAATTGTGTTGGCTTTCTTTGTCACACGCAGAACGTGCTCCGACCAAGAAAGATTAGAGGTGATGGTGACACCCAGATCTACACAAGAATTCGTACCGGATAGCTCCACTTGACCAATGAAGTATTTGTTTCTGGTATTTTTGCTGCCAAGATGTAGAACAGATCCTTTAGTTTTAGTTTTAATTTTTCATAATCTATATTTGCTGCTTGTTCAGTTAGGAGATAATCGTTCCCTATCAAACCGTCGAAAGGTACATTTGTAATGCCTTCTTGAATGATGTGAAACTTAATGTTTAACTGATGATTGTTAATACAAGGTGTTAAAATCACACTACCCAACGTATTTACCGCCGCGTTCGCACTAAGTCCGTTTAAGGTGACAGTATCATCAGGGTTATACATTAAATTTGTTTGTTTAAGGAGACCGGGTTTAATTAAAGAAACATTTGCTCCAGTATCAATCAAAAATTTGAAATAAACGGTATCTTGTTTACCTTTATGAGGAAAAATGACGTAAGCAACGTTATCATTTTTAGACAAGTGAACGTCGATCATCGGCTTACTAAATTTGGAATGATTTTGTGTGTCCACATGCATTGAACTTTTATCTCGTCTAAAATTAGAATGTGTTTAATTTTTGATTATTGCCGTTTTTTAAAGTTGATCCACAGGCACGGCTGACACCTTGGATCTGTGATAGTTTAAATTTATTTCTTGTGAAGTAGTTTCAGAATTGTTTACATTTTGATGTTTCCCTTTGTTACGATTGTTATATTCGCGTTTTCGACATTCTTGAATCCAATGACCGTTCTTTTTGCAATAATTGCAAAATTTATTTTGAAATTTTTGTTCACGTTGACTATTATTGTTACTAGAATTTGAGTGATTTGAAAATTTTTTATTAAATTTTTCAGTGTTGCTATCGCTATTTTTATTGTTAGAAGACGTTTTTTGTACAATCTTTAGAATAGTGGCCTGGCTTATGACAAAAAGTACAAGTCTTTACATGATTCGTTGAATTTTGACGAGCTGCAAGATGTTTTTCCTCTAATAATGCGTCTGATACAGCGTCAGCTAATGAATTTGGTTTGGAGCGGCGTAAAGCCATAGAAATTTCGTCCGAAGAATGTAAAATGAATCTTTGTAAAGCAGTATCGCGAACCGATGCAATTCTACCGCTTATGTCAACACTTCCTCTATACTTTAGAAAAACAGAATTAATGATCCGAGTTTGAATTTGTTCCACCCTTGTAGAAAATGACTGCACTGTTTCGATTTTTTTTTTTTTTGTTTAATGTTATGCAGTTCTTCCATTGGCTGAGTTAGATCACGATTGTCGGAAAATGCTTGTGTTAAAACCCCTTTTAAATCTTCCTATGAATTGAATTCTTTTTCTTGAATTTGAGACCGTGCGGAACCCTTTAGTTTAGAAACTATATATACTAAAACTAATTCCTTTTGTGAACCTTGGCATAATCGATAGGCGTTCTCGCAATTTTGTAAAACTTCATAGAATTCGCGTTTATCTCCCGAAAATGAATCTGGGATAAGAGATCTAATGTCGGAGAAACTGTGATTCGGAGAATTTGATTGTGCCTGAGATGATCCCGGATTTAATTGGTCAGTTGTTTGAGGATTTGAGTCAGTCATTATGCTGAGTATTTACCAAAACACGTACAAGACAGAAGAAAAAATATTTCCACTTACGATTTTTGTCTTCGCTGAACCAACGATTTGTTCCACCAGAGTTTCTAGATGTGCTGCTGGACTAATGGATCTCGTTGAATTTTCTTCAGGAATCCCGCTTCTGACACCAGTTGTTATGGACTTTTCTTCGGCTCGGTGTGTTTCGGTTAAAATGAAAGACTGGATTTTCTACCTGAGTTTATTCACAGTACTACAACTACGGCGTTAATGACAATAATAATAATTATTATTATTATTATTATTATTAAGTCGGTCAACAGGACTGAGCCCAATTACAGACCGACTAGTTAAATTGTTAGTACTAGTTAAATAAGTCGAATGTGAGTTGATGGCGGTGGTAATTAGAACACATTTCGTGGACAGGAGAGTATTTTTGTACATCGATTCGCGGAGTACTAAGGTAGAATAACTGGGGAAAGCTCGATGACATCCTGGGTGAGCAAAAGTAGAATTGATGTAAGAGAACAGAGCAATCGATTTCGCTGTTAATAATTTTTTTTAGAAAATTTAATGACGCTCTAATTCTTCTAGATTGTAGTTCCTCGACAGCAAATCTCTCCAACAACTGGGACTGAGGAGTCCCTCTAGCTGGGTAAGCGCCGTCCAGCTTATAGCTTAAGAATTTAAGAAAAAGTCTCTGGATCCTCTCAATGCTTGCAATGTGAAGTTTGGCTGATGGAGCCCATATGATGCTTCCATATTCTAATTTCGATCGGACAAACGCAAAAAATAAAGTAATGAGGGTGGTGATGTCGCGAAAGTAGCCACTAGTCCTTATTATAAATCCCAAGGATCTAAAGGATTCTGAAATTATGCCGCTTATGTGAGGACTGAATGAGAGACGAGAATCAAATAATACTCCTAAATCCTTGAACAAAGCAACTCTAGTTAGTTGAGTGGAGTTAATGGTGTAGGTATAAGACCGAACAAGATGTTTATTAGTAGTGACATAATGCGGCATTTATCAAAGTTAATGGGCAAATAATTATGTCTACTCCAGTTATAAAAGGTGTTGATATCATCCTGGAGTGCCGCGTGGTCTCCATCATGGGAAATACGACGAAAGATTTTGAGATCGTCTGCATACATTAATACACTGGAGTCGATATTTTTAGTGACGTCGTTTATGTAAATACAAAACAGCAGCGGCCCCAGGACTGAGCCTTGCGGAACTCCTGATGTTACTTTAACTTTTCTAGATTCATGTCCGAGATATTTGACGCATTGCCATCTGTTAGATAGATAAGATTGTAGTAGCCGCTCTAAAGAAGTCGAGACACCTAGATTGCGTAGTTTGATCAAGAGAATGGCATGATTAAGTTTGTCAAACGCCTTGGAGAAATCTGTATAAACGACGTCAACTTGGCATCCATCGTTAAAGCTGTTGGATACAAACTGAGTGAAGCAACATAAGTTAGTGATTGTAGAACGTCCATTTATAAATCCGTGCTGAAAATTGCTAATATGATTCCGAAGATTAAACGTGAGAAAGTTATGAAGGATAATTTCAAAGACCTTGGAGAAGCTGCAGAGTAAAGAGATCGGTCGGTAATTTTCAATTAACTCTCTGTTGCCTTTTTTAAATATTGGCGAGATTAACGACAGTTTCCAAATCTCTGGAAAACAAGAAGATTTCAGAATTAGGTTAAAAATAGTCTTTAATGGATAGGCGAAAACAACTGCACAGTCTTTGACCAAAAAAGCAGGAATATTATCGTGACCGCAAGAAAGAGTAGATTTCAATTTTCGTATGGCTTTGAGAACATCTGAGTCATCTATGGAAGAAATATGAATAGATGAGTTGAAACAGTTCGGAGATTGGTCAATAAATTCGTCTAAGTCATTGGCAGAATCGTTGGAGTAGCTGGCGCTGAAGTGTTCGACAAATGCATTCAGAATATTCTTGGGTTTCTGTAGGATTTCGCCTGAGTGTCTCATTTGAGAGGGTATGCCGGATCGTTTAGTTAAGTGACTAATATGAGCCCAGAAATTTCTAGGCTGACTTTTGATGGAAGTTTCGAGTTTGGCAGTGTAACTGTAATAAGCTATCTTAATTTCAGCTTTTAATTCAGAACGAAGCGTCTTAAAACTTTGAAAAGCAGATTCGCTTTTGCAGGCTTTATATGCACACCATAGTTTCCATTTCATTTTGACCTTTCTGATTATTATTGATGTAAACCAAGGCGGGTAAGAGTTATTAAAAAGACGACGGGTTTTAGGAACATAGAGGTCTAAGATGTTTTCGAGTTTGCGATAAAATAGCATACATGCTGCGTTAACGTCAGCGACACCTTCAAGAAAAGACCAGTCGGTGCGCCCAAGGTGTTCGTAGAGATGCACAAAGTCAGCCTTGCGAAAGTTCCATTGTTTAGTTGATGAATCAGAGTTACTGATAACTTTGACCTTAGGTTTGATATAATTCAAGGTGACTTGTAGGGAGGGATGATGAAGATCTTCCGCCAAAAGGGGGTCATCGCATTTATCGACACTGCATGGGTGGTTGGAAAGAACCAGATCAAGAAACCTGCCATTCTCATTCGGAACATTATTGAGTTGGTTGAAATCAAAGAAACTTAAAAAAGATTTTAAAATCGAGAGTTTGTTATGATCGGTGAAAGTGTTATTTGATTTAATGTCGTAATCAGGAATATTGAAGTCGCCTACGATTAAGATGTGTTGACTGTACAGTTCGGTGAAGGTGCTGAACAAGTTACATAGCGAAGCAAACTCATCGACAGATGTTCTGGGTGGTACATAAATCACGAAAATAAAAAAGGTGGCAAAGTCACAGCGGTACTTAGCACCAACGATATCGATGTAGTTAAGTGAGTCAAAGTGTTTAGCAGATAGATCAAGTTTTGTAACAGATAAATGGTGTTTGAACGCTAGTAAGACTCCACCGCCTCTAGAAACATTTAATTTGTCAAATTTTCTATCAGACCGAATAATCTCGTATCCTTGTGAACAGACTTCTGTATTGAGGATAGATTCAGAAAGCCATGTTTCCGTAAGACATACAAAATCAAAGTTGGAGCATGATAACGAATTATAAAGTTCAGCTAGCTTTGAGTTGAGACCACGGGTGTTCTGATAATATACGGATAACAGAGACGAGATGGAAGTTGCAGAGATGAGTGATGTGGGGGGAGGACTGTCTATGATATTCGAGGATGCGTTTGTAGGGTGCGGGTGCTGCGTGTTATCTATATGAGTGGTAGAAGGCTGTGGTTGCTATTTGTTGATATTGTCTAGGATGTCGTTTTGTAATTTGCTAATGTAGTTTTTGTAATAGGTACATTTGTTGTAGTTCCATGCAGCATGGGCAGTGTCATCAATGCTAAGGTTAAACTTATCACGTATTTCCGAACAGTTTACGCATTTTAATTTCATAGCCTTGCAGTCCTTGAGATCGTGATTACCGCTGCAAAGTGGACATGAGAGGCTGTTGGTGCAGGTTCTCTTTCCATGGTTTAGTTTATTACAGTTGAATACAACAATAATGATGTATTAAAACATTGCTTCTCCTATTTATATCGTATTTGAACAAAGAATTGAGTCGAGAACAAAGAAAGTGAACTTTAAACTGTCAATATGGAAAAAATTACAAATAAGAAGACGGATGTTACAATCTCTGTTCAAATATCATACGAGAATCAAAATTAGATTTTAACAAAAAAACAAATTAATTATTATGGTTCTTAAATCTATACAAAAAGGTATGAGGTGTATAACAAGGTAGCACAATCTCAAAAGTCATACCTGAGACTTGTGGGGCAATTTGGGATATCTTACAACCAATATCTATTAATGTTCCAAATGGGAATGGTTGGCTAGACATTAGCCATGAATTCTGGACAAGGTTCATTGCTTTCCTCATACCTTAGGAGCAATCGATGGAAAACATGTTAGAATACAGTGCCCCATCAATTCTGGTTCCCAATATTATAGCTACAAAAATAACTTGCCTGCTGTGATGCGAACTATAAATTTATTTGGGTGGATATTGGAGCGTATGGATCTGAAAATGATGCAAGTGTGTTTAGAAGATCACAAATAGGGCAAGATTTGGAAGGAGGAAAAATAATCCTACCCAGGGAAGATAATCTGCCAGGGAGTAATGTTAAACTGGGATATTTTTTGTGGGAGACGAGGCATTCCCACTGAAACCATATATAATGAGGCCCTATCCAGGAAAATACCTAGGTGAACAAAAATTAATCTTCAATTATCGCTTGTCAAGGGCACGTAGGATCATCGAAAGGAATTCGTTTGGCATCTTGGCTAGCCGCTGGAGAATTTTTAGAGCTCCGATGCTAGCTATGGTGAAAGCAACGGTTTGTCTTCATAATTTCCTGAGGACCGAAATAAGCGGCAGTTATGTTCCTTCATCTTTGGTGGACCGAGAACTAGACAATGGCGATTTAGTGATGGGGGAATGGCGTGAAAATATAAGGAATGACACAAACTTGACCCCAGTTCACAGGTTAGGTTCAAATATAGCACCTCGGCTAGTTTGTGATATGCGGGACACTCTCTCAAATTAGCTTATGACTGCAGTAGGTGCAGTACCGTGGCAAAATTGTAACAAATTGTAAATAAAAACATAACAAATATTTACTCCATTTCACTATATTTTAATAGTAACCCCATCATCTCACATTTAAATTTAATTTTGTGTTCAGGCTTTATCTTCTTCATATCGGAAATCACGCTTTGCAAAAAAAAACTTCATCCCCTGGATCAGTTGTCTGGACATCTGGCTTTGCAGCGGCAGCTGTCTTCTGCGCTACAAAAGCAGTAAAAGCATCAACTGCCGTGGCCAGTTCGCTTCTCTTCCTTTTTGGTCTTTCGATATATTGGGGTGTTGCTGTTGGTGGCTCACTCCGTTTTAAAAAACTCGTCCTTGGTGTTTCAGGAAAGTGGTCCTGAGTTGACGTGGACGTCGACGGAAGCGGACTTTGAAAAAAGTCGTCATTATCCACTTCCAAACTTGTTGTTGGATTGACTTCTATCTCCCTGTTCGAGTCATCTTCCTCGAAGTCCAACAACTCATGCTGCACAAATGGTGCAGCCTCAACAGTCGAGAATGAAACATCCTGTACATTACTCTTTCTGTGTGAGGACGTAGTTCTAAAACAAACGCATTTAAAATTAACTCTTTAGGTGATTTAATGTAATTACTTTTCCTTACGAATATAATACGCCAACCATAGCATTCCCTGAAAATGGGTGAACCCAATTTTCTTTGGTTGAGCTGCAGAACCGGACACCGCTTTTTAACTTTATCCGCTAAAACATAAAGAATATTAGTCAGTGTTATTACTTTTTTTTTTAATACACTTACGTTCAGAGTCAAGTTTGAGGGCGATAGATGCCCATGAATTCTGCTTCATGCCGTCATCCTTATAATCTCTACAATCTATTTTATACAGGTGGGGACACATTTCTACATAACTAATCAAAAGTTCATCAAAATTTTCCATGCTTGACTCTAGGGTAAACAAAATATTTCTAAAAAATGGCTAGAGAACACTAAAATTTACTAAAATAATTATGTAACTATAATACTATCTAAACAACTAGTGATAATTACTACACTAAAATGGTTACCAAAACAACTAGAAATTACTAAAACAAGAACTAATTACTATTCTTAAGGATTTACTAAAATAACTAGGTAACTATAATACTATCTAAACAACTAATGCAAATTACTATAATAAAATAATGAAAGAAATTTATAATTAATTACTAAAACTAGGTTACTATATTAGATGAATACTATTAAAGAGCTAACTACAAACAAACTAAATACAACCAATAACTACAAAACTCTCCACAACTGCTAACACAACGAGGAAAGGAGAAAACCAAACAACACACGTGAAAAGCGGGGGAATAAATGAAATATAAATAGTGAGGTTAGAGCTATGAAGACCAGGCATGCCGGCATTGGTCACTAGTTTCGCCAATCTCAAATTATAATTTCCCCAGATCCACTAAAGTTTTTAGTAAATGCGCATGTGCGATGCAGAAACAAGAACGGGAATGTTAAAACTTGGCCAAGTCTTCTGTTCCTGCTTCTGCTCATGTTCCCGTTACTGATGTACGAAACGTATTGTGTATGGAGTCATTTGAAAGCATACACTTTATGTTCGTTCCCGCTCTCGTTCATGTTACTGTTCTTGTTTCTGATCAATTCTTAAGCCCGCTGCACAATTGATCAGAAACATAAACAGTAACAGGAACCAGAGCTGTAACAGGAACAGAAAGACATTGTCGTTGTACAATTGAATCTGTAGCAATAACAGAAAGGACAATTTGTTAGGGTTTTTTCATTTTGGCACTAGGACCGATGACATTCTAAATAACCTAAAAGTGAAACTTTTTTGAGGGAGTTTGAATTTAATTGTTGTTAAACTCGATTATTTCCCCGAACCTAGGGAAAATATTTTTTGCATTGGCCTGTTCATTTTTCCCCCGCTTTTCACGTGTGTTTGGTTTTCTCCTTTTCTCGTTGTGTAGTTATTCGTTGTATTTAATTTGTTTGTGGTTAGCTCTTTAATAATAGTATTCATCTAATATAGTATCTAAAGTATCTAAACTATAGTATCTAAGCAACTAATGCAAATTACTAACAAGTGAGCAACAAAATTCGTGATCGCAGTTGGCTAAACGTACATCGGTTCTTTTACTTTACTTTTAACCTATTTTCTCTGACTGTCACGAATTTGAATCAGATTTGACAGCTCGATGACTTTTTACACAAACGTATCGATCAAGAATCGACTCAAAAGTTTGGATTCAGAGCCTCCTACGATCACGAATTTTGTTGCTCACTCGTTATAATAAAATAATGAAAGCAATTTATAATTAATTACTAAAACTAGGTTACTATATTAGATGAATACTATTAAAGAGCTAACTACAAACAAACTAAATACAACCAATAACTACAAAACTCTACACAACTGCTAACAGAACGAGAAAAGGAGAACACCAAACAACACACGTGAAAAGCGGGAGAATAAATGAAATATAAATAGTGAGGTTAGAGTTGTGAAGACCAGGCTATTTCTTCATAGAGACCAGGCATGCCGGCATTGGTCACTAGTTTCGCCAATCTCAAATTATAATTTCCCCACATCCACTAAAGTTTTTAGTAAATGCGCATGTGCGACGCAGAAACAAGAACGGGAATGTTAAAACTTGGCCAAGTCTTCTGTTCTTGCTTCTGCTCATGTTCCCGTTACTGATGTACAAAACGTATTGTGTATGGAGTCATTTGAAAGCATACACTTTATGTTTGTTCCCGCTCTCGTTCATGTTACTGTTCTTGTTTCTGATCAATTGTGCAGCGGGCTTAACGGTGGTCGCGTGGTGTGCGGTCGTGTTTCTGCTGCTGTGCGTCGTTTGTTAAATTTCATTTTTACTGCTTTATGTTATATGTTATTTATTATTATATCTGCTTAACATTGTGATCACCCCTGAAGGGGAAGGAAGTCATTGGAGCTGCTTTTACTTCTCCAGTGACCAGTGTTCAGTTAGGTTATATTATTGCTGTTTTTCACTCATAATCTCGCCGTGTAAACTGTGAAACGCCGAATTTAAGCGAAGTGATAAATATCTTAATTGTTCTCGCTGCAAAAACACGTTACACTTAAGGTGCGTGGAGATTGTTGAGGCCGATGCTAAAATTCTGGGTAAATATAAAAACTTACATCTTTTCTGTGATTCTTTCTGCTCGATGATTGTTTTCAAATATGATATGATCACCTCTGATGAGTCAGCTACACTACTCCCTTGATCACTGACCGCTGGAGATACACGGCCATCGTCGGGATCATTATTCAGGCAACAATTTATTTGATTGTTACTAATAATAATCTTAATACGGCTTAGTAGCAAGGCACAACTTGGATGAAATATTGCTCCACATGTAACGCACTTTGATCCGAACCCTTGTAATCGCTTGGGGGTGGATTATGACGATTGTACAAGGAAGGTTTCTCGAACTGTGAACTAAATAAACTAAATAATTTTTTTTTTTTTATTAAAAAATTTAAATATATCTAAGTCGAACTCCACAAACTTTAATCAGCGTAAAATTATAAATGGAACATGTTTCGGCAGAACACTTCTGCCATCATCAGCCCTTAAAGAATATAAAAAATTATTAATATTAATTTAAGAACATTCTTCTAGTTTATAAATAAACCAAGTTTTGTACTAAACGAAGAAAAAGCCGTCCTGCTCCCATCACAACGGTGTAAATTTCTGGGATTCAGTCATGTCAAGTACGGGTGGCTCTATAGGTAATTCATGCTAAGCATGCGACTCTAGCGTAAAAAAATTCAACTAAGCGCTGTGACGTCACGGTCAGGATAGATTCGTTTCAAGTGCATGACATGCATGTATTATTGTTGGAGGCTTGCAACAATTTGATTAATTTTCGGTGATTCTAAAGAAGAAATTAACAAAAAGTTAGTTTGTTTGTTTAATATTGACGTGAACGGTCAGTTTTAAGTGTCGGTGTTCACATTAACAATGAATATATCCCAAACTAACCTACAAATGAAACCAAAAAAAGATGTAAATAGTAACGAAAACTGTTGTGTTTATGGATGCAAATCAGTGAGAAAGAAGAATAGTGACTTGATGTATCACAGGTTTCCCCATCAAGGCCAAAAGATTGAAATGAAAAATGGATTTGGACAGATAGAACTTCAGGAAAGGAGAAAAATGTGGGAAATAAAGTTGCGGATGGGAAAAAAGTTACAAACTCAATGAAGGTTTGCTCATTGCACTTCAGTGAGGATAGTTATATATGTTCAGGTAGGATTCCACAGTGTTTTCTGTTAAATAATCTAATCTTTAAAGTTATTTGCAAAAATACTTGGGCCAATAATCTTTCTAAAAGACATTATTTCAGGATGGTCTTCAATAAAACGCTTGAAACTCACAGCTGTGCCCAATCAAAATCTTCCAACACGAAGCCACAACAGTGTTACAAATGAAAAAAAATATATAATGAATTTCGGAGAAACGCAAGACAAGAACGCCTTATTAACATACAAGTTTAAACACAGAAGAGTACAAATTCTTTTTTGCCATTACAGAAAGTCGTCCTAGACAAGAATCTATTAATGTGGACGTTACTGTCCCTCAAGAATGATGGCATTCACCAGGAAGCAATAGCTGGTTTGTTATTATTGAACCAAACTAGACTTCTGCTTAAGAAATACGAAGAGGCGAGTGTTCAAGTAAATATAGAAAAAAAAAAAGATGTGGCAGTACAAGTGGATACTAGTGAAATGCTAACCATTTGTGACTTTGTGAAAACAGATAAACAATTGACCAGTTGCACAGGCGTCAATACTTTCCAATTGTTAAATATGTTTGTAAGTTTATTATCAAATGTTTTAATTGACAAGCGAATCCATAGGTTAAATTTGTATAAAAGGGTATTTCTAACATTTATGAAAATTAAATTAGATCTACCATATGTAATTTTATCAGTATTAAAATCTGCTATTACCTTCCCATCTAAGGAGGAAACACTACTTAATATGCCAAAATGCTTCAAACATTTTAAAAAAGTTAGAATTGTACTTGACTGTACTGAAATAGCAGTTCAGAGACATAAAAATCTATGTTGTCGAATTAAATGTTATTCTCATTACAAGGGAACAACAACACTAAAATTTTTGACAGGTGTTACTCCTGCTGGATTAATTTGTTACGTTAGCCCTGCATTTGGAGGTCGAACCTCTGATAACGCCATTTTCGAAAGAAGTGTTTTGCTAGACAAACTGGATATGTTTCAGGATCATTATGGTCGATAAAGGGTTTTTGATCGAAAGTTTGTGCGAGTCTTTTGGCATTGGGTTAGTTCGGCCCCCTTTCCTCCGTAAAAAGAAAAAAAATTCCCAAGGTGAAGCTATTCAAACTTCTCAAATAGCTGCAGCTAGGGTTCACATTGAGAGGACTAACCAGAGAATAAAAACGTTTAAAATGTTAGCAAATCGCTTGCGAGCCAATTTAATACCAATTGCAGATCACATTTTTGTAATGGTATGTGCACTTGTAAACCTTTCAAACCCAATCCTAGCCGATGATAAGTTTATTGAATTAGTATAAGAGCTGGCTGTTTGATATTTCCTTTCCAGCTCCCAGCTGCCAGACCTACCCCCATCGCTACCTAACTTCAATAAGAAAGGAAATATCAAAAAGCGAAACGTCGTAAAATTATTTCTTTATTATTTACAAAATTGTATATAACTATGTATAGTTTTGTAGATAACTAGATTTACTAGAGTACTGTTTAGATGTAATAAAGCCATAAAAACAAAATGTTTATTTTTCGTTAACACAAATAAAATGTAACATATTTATAAAATAATTAAATTTTAATTTGTGTAAAAATTCTTTTAAAAATGGAATGTCTCTCTCAACAGTTATTGTTAAAAAAGAGTCATCATAACTAGCAAATAGTATGAAATCTGTTTTGTCTAAATTTAACATGGCCATGCCCAATTGCACTTGGCCAAAATACACATGTTTTTTCTTTAATTTGTATGTGATAATTTCTTGGCTATCAACGTTTTTTTTTCTCCTCAATTATATATTTGCACCCTGCAATTGCCTCCATAATGGTTTAGTTTCGACCTTAAGAAATGAATGAATGTTTAAAATATGAAGGGATGTTTTATTTATTACTTACCTTTTGCCAGACATTTTATTTCTAATAATTTTATTGGCAATCCATTTTCAAGGATTATGCCATCGGGAGAATAGCCCAGCCAAGGATTTTCTTTATTAACTATAAATCCGGTTTGCAGAATGGACAAATTCTCCGTTTCTTTTAAATAACATTCTCTGGCTTTTTGTTCAAATGCTATGCCATGCTGCATATTTTTATTTTGAAAGAATTTGGGCCAGAAATAATTGGCAGATTTTTTGGCCCAATCCTTAGCATAGGTAAATACAGAATAACATCTGGAACCAGTTATTCTGTATTGCCTTGCCAACTTCCAGTTGTCCCTAGCACTGTTTTCGCCACACGTGTCTACACAATTGCAATGGGTTCTTACAGACGATGCTGTCGTTGTAAAATTTCATGCAGCAATCATGAAGTGGCGAAATGTCTAACACGCCCAGCCATTTCATGAGTTCATTAGGGGTTTCCATAATATCATGCATCTGTAAAGGGTTGGATAATTAAGCAGATTTATCTGAAGAACTTTATTGAGACTACATAAAAAAATATGCTCCATTTGTAGATTCATATATGTCAAGTATAACTATGAACTTTAATCTGTAACAAACCGTATCAATCATTTGAAGTGCTCCATTATTTACAAGCTGCTCATCCAAGTCATCCTCCAGAGTTGGGGCTGCTGTTGCTGCTTCCATGAGAGACTCATTATTTGTAGATAATTTGGTTCTACATTTTCTGCAAACAGCAGACTTAAAACAAATACAAATGTCAAGTTGGTACTCACTTGTGTTTGGCCAACGCAGAATTTGGTGCCGCTTTCAATAGTTCCTCCAAACAATATTGCTCCATGTCCTCTGAAAATGTACAGGTTGGAACGGCCAAATGACTGAAGCAGCTGGTCTCTATCAGGGGCTTCGGATCATACTGCGCTAATGCAGGTCTTTTCCGTTGATTCCACAAACATTTCTTGTCAGTGGAGGACAAAATGATTAGCTTGGATATATTATTTCTAAAAAACAAAAAAAAAAAACACAAAATAATTAGCGGCAAGTAATTGTGAACTAAAATTGCAAAGCCATGATAGTGGGATGTAAGAAACTATGGAGTAAATACAACCTATACAATAAAGTTGCAGCAATGTGCTTGCAACGCTGTCCATCCCCAGCTTTACATGAGCAGTTGATATTCTTCACAAAAACCTTCTTCCCATCCAACTTTAAAATTCCCTCGATGGTATGAGGCTGTGAATCCAAAGCAGTTGTTTGGAGGCACAATGCATACACATGCACTTCAGTGGAGGTTTTCTTTGAAGCTTCACATAAAATGAGGTGCTTGCTTTGTAGAATGTTTTCCCCTTCAACAAAATTCCGCGAACAAGGTGTACCATTCATTCAACGCCGCACAAACCTCAGAAATACCCAAAAAGGCTTCCTCCACATCCATGATTGCTGAAAGGATGAAACCAGGAAGTATGTAGTTTTCACTCAAAATTAAAGATAAGACTTACCTCAATTTAAATAGTTTACTGAAAAAATTACGGCTTTTCACACACTAGATTCTACTGTACGGTGTACGCTATCTTAAAGTTAATAAGTCCTAGAATTACCACAAATTGTATAATAACGGTGCAAATAAATGCGAGAGAAAAACAAAAAAGATTGGTTAGAACCTAGTCTAAGGGTTAGAATGCCTTACTTTGTTAAAAATATAATATTTTACACACACTGAGGTCTACAGAAATACTCTTAAAGTCACTAGTCTTAGAACTATCACTATTTTTAAAATAATAACGCAATTCTGAACACAAACAAACCACAAAACACAGTAAAACACCAAGTAAGCAGCTGATAAGCAGAGAATCCTGAGAATCTGTCCTGACCGTGACGTCAGAACTACATCGAGGTCTGCTTTACCGACGCCCGGTAAAATTAATTTGAATTCCCAATACCAAGATTTTTGAACGCGCCATTACAGTTCCATTTCACAATTTAGGCAGTGATTTATCCCTAATATGGATTCACAATTTTTATGAAGTATGTGTCCAAGAAAGTGCGGTTTCTTTAATTTCAGTGCCTTTTGAAACTAACGTAGGAACGAAAGTTTTCGGAAAAATATAAACTTCACAAAATTTAAAGAAACTTTAATAAAATCTAATAATTAGCTTATAATTATGGAGGTCTTTAAAAATAAGAAATCACAGTAAAGTACTGTCATTGTCTTCAATCTGCCGCAACGTTGGTCATTAACCCCTGGATGGTGACAATATTAATTTCTCCTATATTTTGAAAAATCCTTTTTCGTAATAATTGTTCTTCCGATCTACCTTCCCACCCTTCATTATACACTTTTCTAGATAATAACTCCTAAAAATCTTTGATCGGTCGCGCCAAATATGAGGTTTTCCACAACAAATAAACACGTGAAAATAGGTGTTCACGAACAGAAAATTATAAAACAGCTGTACTGACAACCCTGACGCCATTGAAGCACTCGGATGGTATCTGGATTCACTCACTGGCAACTGCGTCACAACCGTACCGATAGTTGCATAAATTGCAGAACTAGAAGTATCGGTCAAAATGTACCCAGGATTTAACCCTTTCAGACACGAATTATTTTCCGTCGGTGGAAAAATCTGAAACTTTTTTTCTAGCTTTATATAATTTTTTTAAGATTTTTCCTTACAATTTGAAAGAGGGTAGTTCACCCCTAACGCGTTAAGGGTTGTCCTCTGGAGAGAACAACGTGCGTTAGTGGAGTAAAACCGTGTCCTTTCCAAAAGACATTGTGTGTTGAAGGCATAATAATAATTACAATGTAAATTCCAAAATATTTTTATTAACTAATTTATTTGGTATGATATGAGTAAAAACAATTCTTTTCTTTACTCACACATAAGTGAACGTTGCACTTGCTACAAAACCAATGCGGTTTTCCCGTGCAATTTGGCATTTTGCATCTTGAACCAGATTTTTTATTATCAAATTGAGGTAGATGGTTCAAACCATCTAACCTTACTTCGGCTACCGGTCGAACTTCAACATCTCTTCTCTTAGGTGGAGGTGAATTTAACGGCAGTTCGGAAGAAGATGGATTCAAAGAAGGACGTCCGCGCTTCTTTACGTTTAAAGACTTTGAAGCACCTATAAGCACTTCAGCCACGTATGCTCGAAAATAAAGAAGATCCAAAATTTTGTTTTTTTGAACTCCAAGTTGTTCTGCTTTTTTGCGGTATTCTAGCCATGCATTTGCTAAGGCTAAATCAATCGCATGGCCAAATAATTTTAAAGTCCATTTCTTGGTTCGAATTTTTATACGATATAGTGTGATCAAAAAATCTAATTTGTCGACACCTCCCATATTAGTGTTATATTTTTCTATAACTTCAGGCCGCGGTACTTCAATATACTCTTTCAAAGTTTTGTCCCATCTTCTACAATTTTTTATTTCTCCTTTACCAAGATAATTTGATGCCATAACCACTGGTTTATTGTCGTACCATTTGGTCAAAATTACTTCTCCATCTTCACTGATAAGTTCTTCGTGTGTTCCCCTGCCTTGTTGTCTCATTTCTGCATCTTTGGAAAATGGTGGTTTTTTGAATCTGTCTATTCGTGCGGTTCCCACTGCGTAAATATTGCGATTACGTAAATATTGCAGCAAGTTATAATTTGAAAAATAATTGTCGTAATGAAGTCCATGGTTAGGTTCAGATATTCTGGTGGACAACTTTGCTACAACAGCCCCGCCAAAACCAAATATAGAAGATTGAGTTTGGTCAATTTCTGTTTTGGATCCTTGGTAAAGTATAAAGTAAAGTAAAAAGGCCACTACTGCCACATAAAGCAAAAAGTTTTATTCCCCATTTACAAGGTTTGTTCTTTATATATTGCTTAATGTTGATCCGTCCTTTGAACGGAATCATTTGTTCATCAACGCAAAGCTGTGTCTCTAAAGGCAAAGTAAGACATTTTGCTTGAATACAACTATATAGCGGTCGAATTTTCCAAAGCCTATCTTTGTCTTTGTCTGGGTTTTCAGCTTCTATGTCTACAAAATGAAGATTTTTTCTAATGGCGTTAAATCTATTTACTGTCATGGCGTTTGAAATTGTTGGAACTTGCAATTTTGGCTCCCAATAACAACGAATTCTTGGGTAGTGAAGATTTCCCATTAGAATGTGCATTCCAACGAAAGTTCTCAACTCTTCTTCATTTGTAGCAGGAAATTTTGCGTCTTTTTGTGTAGCATAAATGTTGGTAAAAGTTGCCATGGTTTCGAAAAGCTCGTTCGTAAAATACTCTGTAAAAAAAGAATAAAGACTTTCTAATGATCCCGAAGGTTCTGGTTCAATACACTGATGCCATCTGATTGTTGGTGTAATGTAGTCAAGTCCTTTTCTCCAACGAATTTCTTTTTTTTCAGTTAGTTCATTATTTTGCATAAATTCCTTTATCTGCCTGTTTTCGTCTTGTTTCTTTTTGCCTCTTCGCGATTTCAGATCTTTTTTTGCTTCATTTTGTGTGTTGTCTACTACAGTTTCTGTTTCTTCATTGCTTTGCTCAGCAACTTCAATATCGTCAATCTCTTCATTTGCTTGAATGGCTTCATCTATAACTCGAACGTTACAGAACTCCTCTAAAAAAAGTTTCATTATTCTGAAAACAATTGAAATAAATTTTATTACCATCAGCATCTGTTTCGCTGTCTTGGTCATCGCTGAACGTTTCAATGTCTGATAGACCGTTTTCTATAAGTTCCAAGAGCTCATTGTCAGTTAGTGGTCTCTTATGGTTCATTATAGCTAAAAAATAAAACAAAAAATGATTATCTAGAACAGAAAAAGACAATTATATTCTTGATGTTAGGTTAGAACCTAACCGGCATTCTCATGCACGTTGTCCTCTGAGAGAGACATCGACTAAAAAAATTCTCAGGTGGAAACCAAATCAAAATGATTATAAATATTTGTACCGGTCGAAAGACCATTCTTTTTTCTATAAAAACCATATACTTACATTCGTTTACCGTTCTTCTGAAATTCAGAAATCGCACGTGACACTGACAGTTTCACCAAACTGAAACACACTAGAATTAAATTTTAAATAACATTTTTACTTGACATAACAGATGGAGCTACTAGGTCTAGAAATGTAGATTTAAATGTCTTCTATAACGTACGCTATGCATTGGAGCCAAATAATCGAAGTAAATTAGATTTAGAGTGCTAAGATAGTATGTCCTCTGCAGAGGACAGTATGACTGAAAGGGTTAAAGTATCCCCAATCTACGGTATGAGATTTTTTTTTGAATGAGATATGGTGTTACCATCTACCGGTTCGTCTTCCGAATCTGAGACAGAAGTGCTTTCGTTGGACGGTGCGTGTACCGAAGTAGACGCGGCGGCGGCGGCTCTCGTTCCCATGGTCAATTTATATTGGAACGAGGTATCGAGATCTGTGGCTGTTGAAACTTTGTCGATGAACGATTTCTTGAGTTCGAGAACCTTGCGAGCATACTCGATCGAAACTGCTGTTTGGCAGCGGTGTCCCCAATAGCCAGTCTATTAACCCGTCCCCAAAGATGAGATAATTGAGGCCTAAGACGACAAAACCCACTATCAGCCTTAGTCCCAGTGAAAGAATCGACCGCGGTCTGAATAGCGAGCAGCTTATCCTGGATTGTTTGGACTTCCACATGGGAAGCTCCCGTAGGTTTCCGACATTGCACGCACCTTTACCTCGTAAATCAATTCCTCCTGAGCCAAATGATTTATATCTATACTAGCAAGTACAATTTACTGACTCAACTTCCGCTGATGAACACACCAATTGACTTAACGAAATAACGAATGAAATAACGGCCTCGCTACGTTGTCAATCACAATGAAGTCAGTTATACAGTAATTGGCGGGCGTAAATAGTGCCTTTTGCGCCCTAAGGCCTAAAAAACGAACAATTTATTGTAA
This sequence comes from Diaperis boleti, assembly GCA_963583935.1. Taxonomy (NCBI): domain Eukaryota; kingdom Metazoa; phylum Arthropoda; class Insecta; order Coleoptera; family Tenebrionidae; genus Diaperis; species Diaperis boleti. The sequence goes on from OY757242.1 coordinate 17,324,626, forward strand.
TAGCTATTTAATTGAAATATGTAATTACAAAGAATTAACTATTTAATAGGACATTATTTAATGAGCATATAATGGTGACTATTATACACGAGAATGGAAATTAAAATACGAGCCGCAGGCGAGGATTTTAAATCATTCGAGTGTATACTAGCCACCATTATATGCGAGTGAAATACGACGTTTTATCTACAACTGCACGTTTAGAATCAAAATTAGAAATTAAACCTTGTTAAAAACTTGACGTTGAGAAAAAATGTCAATATTCATTATTTCATGGCCAGTTAATAATAATTCTTAAAAACTTAGCCTAACTGTCTGTGTTCAATAGACCTAGTCAAGTATTCATAGGTTACATGTATAATACGTAAATTAAATCAGTTCTAGATAATGAAATAAAGAAAGAATAAAACAAACCTTGTGAAAAACTGGACGTTGAGAAGAAATTTCAACACTTGTCAGTATTCCTTATTTCATGGCTAGTTAATAATAATTCTTAAAAACCGGGCCTGGCTGTCTGTGTTTAATAGACCTAGTTAAGTATTCATAGTTACAAGTATAATACGTCAATTATTAATCAGTTGTAGATAAAATACCTAATAATAAAAACTTAAACAACTAAAAAATGAACAAAATCACTTGTTCTGGACGAGCAACAGGATTGACAGGTAAAGTTTCTTCTAATTTTGCTTTCTTTGATGAGCATGAACTCGTAGGCACTTGTTGACGGAGAAAATTTAGAAGCACCAGAAACCGACGCAAAAGATTCTCCCACTAGAACATTTTTGGCAATGTTTAATTTTGTCTTATGGCTGTCGATGTACGATTCAGACGTTGTTGAACTTTTCCAACATCCTAATCCTCTTTAAATTCGTCATATCCGTTCCACTATTAGATGCAAGTGTAGCTGATGAGCGTCGAAAACAATAATCAAAAATATAATCAGCAGGATTTTCCAACTTCAAAAATTCAACTATTTTTCGGGGCAAAGAACCGTGTGTATTTTTTCCTACCACCTGATTTACGCATTTACCATTTTTATACTTCAAGAATAGCCTGCTGTGTTGCACATGCGAAGGCCTCAGAGCGATATATCTTCTATACATATCCAGGAAATCCAAGGACCCTTCGTCATTGTTGATAATAATTGCAAAAGTTGCAAAAATAGCTATTTGGCACCGCCCCAAATCTAACTCAATGGAGATGGGCTGGACAGTTTTTATCCTCTTTTATAAACAACTTTTCTTTTAAACCAGAAGAATGTTGATAAATCCAAGTGGAGTAAATTTAAATTAAAATTTAAATACATATATCTAAGTCAAACTCCACAAACTTTAATAAGCGTAAAGCGTTTGGTCGTGGGATGATCCTGGCCAGCGAGCCACAATGCTTATTATCTTCAAATTCGCATCTGACAGAGTTTGTACATTCAAGGCAAAAAAATTCTTTCTACACCTGTATATTTCTGCATCGTTCCCCCCAGGTGAATTAATTCTAACTAAAGTACAATCTATAGCACCGATAGTTAAGGGAAATTTTGCAATAAAAATTTTGTCATAAATGGAAAGATTATATATGTTTTATCACAAAAGTATATTTTGTTTTTGTTTTTTCGTTATAATTAAAAAGTTTTATCGAATTACAAATAAATTTTCGAACCCACTACCGAGGACGCGCCGAACAAACCCGAGCATTTGTGACGTCACAATGTTCATTTCTACAGGTTTCTACTAATTATCAGAAGCAGCTCTTACACTGTTTCACTTTTACATCTTGTCGGACAGTAATGTCATGCAGCGTCTTTTTTAAAGTATGCGATATGACACAACGGAAATCTGCGTCCTCACCAAAGTAATTTAGTTTTTACGTCAATTATCTTGCAAATGCATATGGGCCTGTTGCGTCTGTCCCACTTTGGTGCACGTGGTTTCCAAAATGCAACGATTTTGTTTTTGTGCTAAATTGTAAGTATAATAATTGATTATAACATTTATTCAATAGGATTTTGGTTGTCAGATACACATAGTAGAAGAAGTAGAAGAAGACAAAATGTACGACCCTTACGAATCTGTATAAGATGTCTTTGGATGAAGGTGAAGGGGATCCTTATGTTGATTCGATTATGATAATTATCTTCACCAAACGACGAGAGTTCTATCACAACATCGGAAGAAAGCGAAGAGACTTATTCAGACGAGATTGGATCGTCAAATCCAGAATCCGTCAAAAAATGCAAGTCCAAAATGATGCAGCTCAATGTACACAAGTCTAGGATATTTCACAAAGTATTGAACAAGGCACATCCGAGCATCAGGAAGAATCGGATGAATATATACTTTAATTTTGAAGTCTACAAACAGTAAATCTTCGTGCCCATGCTAGTCCTCGAAATGTTTTTTGAAAATCGATTTACGGAAGATATACTGCAATTTATAGTTGATCGCACAAATAAAATTATGGAAAAGCTTTAACTACAACAAACAGACCTCGGACTAAAATATCGCGAGATGCTAGCTTTCGTCCTGTTATTCCTGATGAAATGAAAAAAATTGCCTTATGTATGCTACAGGGACAAGTTTCTACTTCAAATATGCGGCGCTTTTGGAACAAATATTGTTGTTTTATTAGTTAGTTTTATGTTGTTCCAGCACTTTTTCAAAGAAAAAAGAAAAAGTACAAGCTGTTCCGGATATTATGTTCATTACGCAATTTCAGTCTGTTTATGGTCCGCCCAAAGAGCTATCTTTGTTTGAGTCACTGTTACATTTTCGTGGCAGTTTAGTGTAGCTCCACCGTCATCTTCACAATAATTGGTTCCTTCTACTCTTGGTTTTTGGAACAGTTGATGGTTTGAGTCTTCAGGGAACTTACAAACTGCTGGGCCGTTGGGTTTCAAACAGATTTTAGAGCCGAGTCTTGATTGAACCTTCGTGGGCTGAAGTATTGAAACACACGTTGTTTCAAGGAGCAGCACACTTTTCTGAAAGATGTTAAAGTATGAATTAATCCTACTTGTTTCCATTGATCGAGCCTAAAAGCAAAAAAGCAAACGTAACCCCATACTTACCGGGATGATGGAATGGACAGAATGCACAAGAATGCCTGGCAAAATTTGGTACACATCTGGTACACATGCGCAATGTGAAATTACCTTCCCCTCACCTTGTCGCCCCCGGGGTGCATCCACAAACTTCGTGCTGCCAATTTCCTAATAGAACCATCACCCGCCTGTTACCGAATGATAACTGACACTTCTGACACTGACATCCAGAGAGACATCTGCTGACATCTGATAGTGAAATTGTTGACTGTTTAACATTACGACGTCAGAACCAATCATGGCGCGTTTGTAGTCACGTGTTTTTTTTTTAATTTTATCAATTTTAAATTGTTTATAATTAATTTAAAAAAAAGTTTTAAAAGTTTTTCGCATCGGCTATCCATATAATTCATTCTAAAGTTTCAGAATACATTAAAAAAATCGATATTAATTTTTTTCAAAAGCCTAATTCTGTAAAACTCTGAAGCAATTGCATTTGTAACTTTTTTTATTATTCAAAATGCCAAAATTTCGAGTTACCTACTTCTTACATTAAGCCAGCGCTATTATATCAATACTCGAACATAATTATACACTTACCGATTCGTTGGCAATTCTAATAGCTCCACGATTTCATGTAACAGTGCTAATACTGTAGCTTTTGTTAATCTAAAACGATCGAAAAACTCAATATCGTCATATTTCGTCAAACACTGTGTTTTTTTTTCTATAAATTTTTAGTCTTCTCATTACCACTACTTCTTCATCATCGGAACTTGAAGATGAGCTATCACTCGTGTGATCATGATAATGATACATTTTCTGTAGTACTAGACAACACTAGCGCATCAATTTGTTTATAAATGTAGGTTATGTTATTGTAAAAGCACACTTTAACACGCATAAAGTGCCCACATCGGGACTTTACTCAAAAGTCTACTTTTATGTTAAGGTTCCTTTAACTTGGTTTTATGGAAAGTAATTTTTTGAAAAAGCTTCCTTAAAACGATAAGGTAGATTTTATTTTCTCATTATTGAACTGGCTGTAATTGCGCTGCTCTCTCTTTATACGTTTGGAACTCGTACCACATCGGTTGACGCGTGCGCTCTCGCTCGCCTAGGTGCCAGTCCGAACAGACCAGGAATAGGTGCAGTGAGTTGAGAGAAGCTTTTGATGAAACGGCAAAAATATCCTGCTAGTCCCATGAACTGACGAACACCTTTGATGTCAGATGGGGGAGGCGCTTTAATCAAAGCACTCACTTTTCGCAGACTAGGTCGTATAGAACCAGCACTTACGATCACACCCAGATACTCAGTTTCTGTTGCAAAAAAAAAACGCACTTTTGGTAGTTCAAAGAAAAACCGCCAGCAGACAAGCCACATAGCACTTCTTGTAAATTTTCCAATCCTGCTTCTATGGTTGTTGAAGGAACCAGGACATCGTCAATGTACACAAATGCTTTGCTGCCTTTTAGGTCACCTAGGGCTTTGTCTATGGCGCGTTGGTAAATTGAAGGAGAATTCACTTAGCCAAAGGGCATTCGGTTGAATTCATAATGACCATCAGGCGTTATGAATGCTGTTATGTGTTTTGAGTCTTCATCGATCTCCATCTGGTAAAATCCAGCTCTCATGTCCAGTGTTGTAAAGTATTTAGTATGGCACAAAGCGTTAATTTGGTCTTGAATGGTCGGTAGAGGATATCGTTCTTTAAACACCTTTTTATTAACGTCTCTGAAGTCCACACACATCCTGAATTCACGAGTACTATCGGACTTGTTCTTCATAAGCCAATGCCTTGGATGATACGCCACTGGGGTAGTGTATAATCAGGTGTATAATTCTGGTAAGTTGTCAACATGGTTTCTAATTTCAGTTTGAGGTCATCGTCTAGCCCAGTTTGGTTTATTTTATTCGGATGGATGTGGGTCAGTGTAAAAACTTTGGGAACGTTGTGTTGATGTTGCAAGGTCGACTTATAACATCCCATCCGATGATCACATCAATTTCGCCCGGAACAACACTATCAGGAACAACTAAGAAGGCTATTTCCAGTGTTACTTCTGGTAAAATGTTATTAGTTCAAAGACACCTAAAGCATTAAGGCGAAGGCGCGCACCTCACAATTCGGTTGAATTATAGCATTTAAAGTCTTAGCAACGAAATTTTTTATTAGAGACACATCAGCACCACTGTCAACAATGTGGCCATTGGTGTTGTGTTCTGGTGGCGTCACTTTTTTAACAAGAAGGCTTTCTTGGGTTTCCCATGTTTATTCCAGTAATTCGGTTCTGTATGACCGATTTTCTTACAATGAGAACATGTTGGTGGCCCAACTTTGGTTTCGTTGATCACTTTGTTTGATTCGCTGATATTGGCCTTATCGGGGTTGAAGTGACTACTACTATTTTGATGATGACCACTTTGACCACATCGAAAGCACGTTCCCTTTACAACTTTGTCGCGACGTCTCGGTGTACTTGCTTCATTTGGGCAAAAATTTTGCATGTTTTCGACGACGTGCATCGAATTCACTGAGCATCTTGAGGAGTTTTCGATCGGAAATTGGTTGTTGCATTCGGATGATAGCTTGCGCTTCTGCATGATCCAATCCGTACTCTGTCATACTAAGTATAGTACTTCACGGCAATTTATTATAAAACCGTTTGATGGCACGAAGCTTTTGAATGCCGTAATCACTAAGTGAATCACAATCACGGCTTCGTAAAGTTGCAGCTGTGTAAGGTCCTGCTCCTGGTGTTTCGCGATCGGGAAAAGCGACAATGAGGTCCTTGCAAAATTCATCCCATGTACGAAGCACTGGTCTCCATTCACAATAATATCGATGAGCACGACCTTTTAGAGCTTCTCCGGCCTTGGTAATCATGAGTACGTCTCCAATGCGCAGCTCGGTTTTTAGCTTTGTTGTTACATCAAGCCATTCTTCTATAATGTAATCGCTGCTGTCGGGATTAAATTCCGACAAGCGAAATGAAACGTTTGTTGTAGAAGCCTGAGCAGTTTTGCATTCGACTGTTGCTGACGAGGCTTTGGGCGTTGGCACGGGCGCAATGTTGCAATGACGTGTCAATTCCAATAATTGTTGCTGTTGAGCAACTGACGTGGTCATCACTTGGTTTATTAACTTCCGACATTATTGAAAGTTCACAGCTTTTCACATTGACGTTATGGCTTTACCATCCCACTTCTGATGTAAGCAGAAAGTGATTTATTAAGGGTTTAGGCCCTAAGAAATATAATAACTAATACAACAACTTTTTATTATGGTGTTCTGAATCAGACCAAATCAGACTAACTGCGCTGCTCTCGCTCTATACTCGCGCTACTTTTGTTGACGCGTGCGCTCTTGCTCGCCTAGGTGCCACTCCGAACAGACCAGGACTTTTTTCCTTTGGGCTTTTATCAGCTATTCCCTATTCTTTTGTAACTTTAATGCTGACGCTCACGCTGCCGCCGCGTACAGCAGCCTGCTGTGAACCACGGCCACCATCTTCTGATGTTGTTTTCTGGGCCTCCTAGGTTTGGCATCAGCCTTCCTAAAGAAGTTGTCATCTTCTCCGCCTTTGAGTTGAGCAGTGCATAATACCTTTGTCTTTCAATCTATGTAGTTTTTAGCCACTTTTTATTTCACGTTTTGCCAATTTCCTCTAAAAATAATTGAGATTGTCTGGTCGCCAAGATCGGGCAAAAATCGGGGTTAGCGTAGAGGTTTAGTTTAGCAAGTCTCTAATAGAGGCCGCCCAACAACAAGTCAACTGAAAACAGTTGTGTTGACATTTGGTCCATCTGAACCTAACATAATCAGGTTGGACAGAGTCAAGTTGTCTTTATTCAGGGTGCTCAAAGCTCTTTCAGCTAATTGAACTCCTTTAGCGTGACCCATAACGTGTGTATCTAGATGTTGTACAGTTACTTTCTTCATCAACTTGGACCAATATTTTTTTTCTTCCTTCAACATTCGTTGTTTCATCATATAAAATTGAATGTGATCCACTTTCATGAAGATCATGTACCGTGCGATCATTTAAATTTGATTTAAAATTCGAATGTCAAAGTGACTTTTCAAAAAAACGGCAACAGAATGGTGAATGGAATTAACAGCTTAATTCAAGATGCGGGAGAACACTGAACATTAAATTTGCTGTAATTCTCAATATTATTCTACATTATTTGTTAGTCTTTTATTTTCATGAGAAACGTCGCAATGCTTACGATCACCTCAAATTTTACGGTCAGTCTAAGCTGTCAATCAATTTGCAGGCTGGGCCATTGCATAATAAAAAAACCGCCTACTTTAATGTATAATTTAAATGATCGCACGGTACTAGTTTGTCTTTACAATATGGCCCTAGAGCTTAGTTAACCAAATAAGCCAATTCTATACGAGATAAAGAAAAGCCTTCTGGAAGACATCCTGGAAACATAGCCTCAAAAACATCGGTGATTCCCACACATGAATTTGCAGACATATTATTTAGAACATTTTTCATGCACCAAATAAGCTCTGCTCTAATGGCTTGACTTCTTCTGTCGATGAGTTTACAAGCACTTGCTTGTAGTAAAATTTTCTGTTGACATTTAAGTTCGTACTGATTAATGTGAACTGCAGTTTTGGATGTTGCATTAATGCCGCAAATCCTTTAGAAATATTAATTCTTTTATTACAAATAAAACAATATGCATGGGTTTCATCATGTTTAGTTATCCAGGTTGAAACTAATTTTCCATTGGAGTCTCGTTGGGTTAACCAGCTTTCCTTGAAGTGGCACATTTTAAATTCCGCGCGTTTTACAGCGCCTCCAACGGCCTTTCGCAAAAACAGTACATAACTAAATTATGAATTTTGTGCGGAACTTTATGATCACTATGTACAATGTATTCTACAACACCACTATATTTACTGTCTTTGTTGCTTCCTCTTCTCTCAATGGCGGCACGACCTCTTAACGGCTGTAGCGGCGGTGAAAGGTGTCAAGGGTAGGGAAGGTGTGGTCCGGATTTCCGGCGGAAAAACTTGTCTGGATACTACTAGCGCGCGACAGCTGGTGAAAGAAAGTGGTCGGGAATTCGAAGGTACCGTGATGTTACCAGGAACTTGGACGGGAACCGGGAGAATGGTCTACTCTTCTTTAGAGGTGCGACTCACATCTGTTTTCTGCGGCTGAGCTTTTTTTATGGACACGCTGGAGGGGAGACGATGACGTTAGCAGACGCGCGCGGCCTGTTGCAATATAGTAGGGAGAAAGTCTTATCACAGCATTCTTTTCCGGACGGAACGGCAGCGCTTCCAGGCAAGGTATCGATTCCGGAAAGCGGTTCCTTGCCTATCAAAATGATGTAAGTCCCATTCCAATCCGATAATGGGAAGCATTTTTCCTGGACACCTTAGTGATTTGGTGCGGAGGGCGTGGCCCGCGGTGACTTGGGGTGGTCGTAGCGGCTTTCGGAAAGTTGCATAAGATGCGCGCTATTTTTCCGGTTACAACGATGAAAGTTGACCTTGTGGAACAGTGGGACAGCGGCCCGCCAGACTGCGGAGAATTTTCGCTTCAAAGCGTCGAGCCTCATTTCCGACACTCGTCTCTTGGAATTTTTAAGTAACTTCGTTACAACACAATGGGGTCTTCCCCTCAATTGAATTTGACGAATTCAACTATAGCATCCCATAGACTATGCAACATGAAGCCCTAAAACGTGTTCTGTTGTTTCATAAAGTTATTTTGTAAGATAACAGAGCGTATCAAAAATCGCAATTTCGGCCAGCAGTTTCAAACGTTGTAGATTTACCGCCGCTTGTGACGTCATTTCGGGGGAGCATTCTCATTGGTTTGTGCGCTTCTCATTAGTCGGCTCGTCTAGTAACTTGAATTATGTCTGGTGAATTTTGTCCCGTGTTGACGTCACAAAAAGGCGCGCGATTCAAATAAGGCAAATGTTTTTTTTCTACCTAGTAAACGCGTGATTTCGAATAAACAAAAAAATAGGGGTATAATATTTTTTCGTCTACTTTCTAGAAAAGCTGTTTTTGAAAATTGTGGGACGACCCCATTGACTAACTTGGTAGGTTAGATGAGTAGAATGACCATCGACGAAGGGTATAATTGGAAATTTTGTACCTCTTCGTCTTAAACAACTTCACTTTTCAAGTTCGCTTGATCTTGTAATTATACAACCCATCTTGCACTTTAACATCACAGATTGTATAATATGTAGATGTTTAAACTTTGTTGCAACGAGAATAATGGGGTAGACCTGGGAAATGGTTTATTCAAAACAGATGGAACAAGTATAATGAAATAACAAGAAGTCTCAGTAACTCCAATATTGGGATCAGTCTTGGATAATTACAAGCTTAAGACTACTTGAGCATAATTTCTGATCAGTCCATGCAAAAGTCGAGAATCTTTCTTGAAGTAGAGGCATGTCGCGTGCTGTGAGCAGTAAAAATTTAAACATCATCAATTCCGCTTTCCTGTAGCACACTTTTTATCCAATGACTTATGGATGTTGTCGTTGCATTTTTATATGGTTTTTTGTATGTTAACAGTAGCCGAGTGGCATCAGTCGGTCTATGAATCCTTGCTGCGAGATAAGTTCTCAAAGTTGAAGCTACACATATGTGTAAAATCGGTAGAATTAATGTTCGAGTTGTTGAAATGCTTCTCTCTTTGAGGTTTTGATTCTATGCGGGATCATGATTCTTACTATGTCTTGTCCTATTTCAATGTTTTCTATATGAATTAACAGTGTTCCCAAAGAAGTGAGAACAACTGCTGGGTCTTATGTTGTATTTGATAAACACCTTTGAAAAAACGTTTAATTTGAGGTTTGTCTCCAATTTCTGTTGTAAGTATAAATGACAACGCGGCTCTAAAGTTGTTTAGGCATTTTGTTGAAGCTGTTCGGTTAGGAATCACAGCACATCCGTACTGATGCCCGTATATATTATACACTAGCTGGTACCCGGTTAAACGGTGTAACGAACAGGTAAACCACGATGGGTAAACACTGAACTGGTCCGGGTGGCATTACGCTCATGTTACACACTTCTCTTGACGAATATTATTTGATTTGTGGTAAAAATTTCATATCGATCCGTTGACCGGTGTAGGAGCCTATTCGCTGCATAGAAACAACCAAACGTACAAATAATAAAGCACATTCTTTTTTAGTGAACAGTATTTTAGAATATGTATTTTATTTAATTTTTTTCCTTATTATTCTAGAGCAGTCGGGTAAACAATATTTTTGGTTTTCCCATTTAGCGAATACATAAATAAGGTTTTCGGTGTACCCTCTCTGCAGCAAGCAACATATAATTGGGCATGTGAGAAACATGGACTTCCCAAATTGAGTCCAGCAACACTCAGTGACTGTTCTTGGGCTTTGTTGATGGTAGTTGCGAAAGCAAGGCGTACTGGAAATTAAAGCCGTTTGAAACCGAAAGGCAAATCGAACTATAGGTATGCATAGGATGGGATGGTCGTTTCAATAGACGCTATGTTGTTCAAGTGTTTCAGCAGCTTCTGATCTGAAATCTCTTAACCGCATTTCCTCCACGTTGGTTGGGTGTCTCACCTGTCCTATTGGCTTTCATTTGCCTTGATTTTTTGGTTGAATTTCCAACAGATCGTTTTCCTTTTTTGACATTTTAAACTATTTTCTGAAGTAGTAAATTCAAAATTCACCCGGCTCGAGTGGCTGCGCCCAAAAATGAAGTAAAACTATTTCTTTTAGTGAACAGCAAATTAGCGTTATAAAATTATTTGGGTAGCGTTACTTGCCGATTTCACGTCCTTTTCAAGAAAGACTTAATGTTATACTTCGAAAACAATCCTGGACACATCCACAATCAATTTTGGCTCTTCTCCCTCGATTTTACCACACTATTCCTTAATTGCGAAATGATTTTGTCGAAAACAGTGAGTTGGCCGGTTTGAACTATTGAACTGTTGAAATATTTTTTTTTTACGAAAAAGGGCCGACATGTTATTCCCCATTGCAAATATTATTTGTGGTCAAAGTTTCATAACGATCTGTTCACCGGTTTGGGCGCCCATAACGTACGAACTAACAAACATTGTTTTTATTTGTAAAAAATTAAATAAATATGCCAATTAGAAAAAATGACAAAAACTTAAAAGCACTCGTTCTTTGCAGGCACTCCTGCCTACGGCAGTCGTGCTGCAAACCTGAACGCGTGTCTTTATATTTAAGTTTTACGAAACTAGAGTTTCAATATACTATTACAAAACAGTGTTTCAATATACTAAATCGACTTTTCTGTACCAAGTGTGAAATTAATACTCTCTCTTAATTGCTTTATTTAAACTTGTTGGGTCTAAACAAAAGTCCCCGCCTGGTTTATTCACAATAACTCAGGAATTGACCCACTCCGTTGGCTCAAATTCTCTGATAATGGTTCCTTGTCTTTCTAAACTATCTAACTTCTGTTTCTTTAGGAAATTTCCTAGCTGCATATATATACATCGCTTGACTGAAGGATTAATTTTTATGTTATACTAGCTGGTACCCGGCGCGTTGATGCCGCAGAAGAAATAATTGTGATAATTGTAAGAAAAGTTTGTAAACGTCCGGGGCGTTTTTAATTAAAACAAAATATGTAGACAGAACTACTGAACAGCGCGTCTTTATTTCGGAACCAGAACAACTGTACTGTTAAAACCTTTTCTCGATATGTAACTCGATATATTATTGTTTATAGAAGCCGGGCGCCGTCTCTCTTGCAGTCCGGTTCCCAGCGTCCGAATACGTATGGTTCCCGCTTATTAAGATATTTCACGGTCCATCGGGGTCGGGCACCTCGGGACGCCTTACATTCGGCCATCCTGCTTGCGGGATGTCCTCAGCCCGCTGGTTGCTCTCACATGGTTACCTGTTGTAAAACAAACAAATTAGGTAACGGTAGTGACACCACTTACTATGAGGACGTTTCCTCATTGGACTAACCGCGTATCGGGGTTAACTTTACTTTAATCGGAATTTCACATTCATCTCGCATAGATCAAAACATAACGTTACTTTTTAGCACTATCATTCGACAGGTTCAATTCCCTTCCGTTGTTCTCACGCATCGACTCAGATAGTACGCAGGAAGTATCGTCCTCGGGTACTATCCTCGCAGTCTCAGCGTCTGACAACCAGACTTAATCTACACCTAAACGCCCTTCGCGTTATTCGTCATTACGCATCAACTCGTAGTCTCCGCGTCTGATGACCATACTCAACCCTCAACCTCTCGTCATACGCGTCAACTCGAATAATGTGCAGACAGTATCGGTCTCGGACATTATCTTCACAGTTTCAGCGTCTTATGACCCGTCTTCATGATTCCAGCAATATTGACGTAAATTGCATCAACTTACATTTGTACGGCTATCCACCGCTTCATTTTGTCGACGGCAACAACAGTCCTTTGACAACGCCGTCTGTCTCGCAAGTCCTTGACCTCGTATCTGTCATTCGAAAGCAATTTTGTGATCCGGAAAGGCCCCTTAAACTTTGGCAAAAGCTTCCTGCTTGAGCCCGTTGCGGCCTCGCTCGTAATGAGTACTAACACGAGATCGCCCACTTTGTACTGATCATGCCGATCGCATCTTTCTTTCTGCTTACGCTGGTCGTCATCCATATGGGCTTTGATACGACTCCGCAGGTCTTCAAGATCTACTCTGTCAATGACGTCGCGCAACGAATTTAGCAGACTGGCTTCCGCCATCGGCCGTGCCTGATATCCAAAAAGCGCCTGGACTGTTGATGCTTTTGTTGAACGACGTGTTCATCGCACTTTGTAAATTTTTGACGTGAGTGTCCCAGACATCACCCTCTTCTCCGGCATCGTTCGCACTGTGCGTTGACGCGGGGCGTAGCGACCGCGTTCAGGACATGCTTGACACCGTACCTCTCGCAGAAAGTGTTAAAGGCCTTAGACGTAAAAGCACTTCCGCGATCACTCACAATACACACTCACTTCCAACGCACGCGTCACCGGTTTCGTTTTCGTCGACTTGACAGGTTCAATGACTGTAAATTTCGTGAACGCGTCTACGACCACGAACAAAAATTTGTTACCACCCTTGCTGGTCTCAAATGGACCGACATGATCTACGTGTATCGTATGAAAAGGTACGGCTACCTTCTCGATGGGGTGTAGCTTGCCTTGTTTCTTGCCGGGACAGTGCTTATAGTAGGCACAGTTTAAACAAGCTGCGATATACTTCCTAACGAACCGTCGCATCTTGGGAAAATAATAGTTGAACCTGATACGTCTCAAGGTGTTTTCGACGCTAGGATGACCTGCCTGGTCGTGACACAACCGTACGATCTGCCACCGAGCCGCTTGGGGTACCGCCCAAACCGTCTTTCCGTCCGGGAACTTCCGGTACACCTTACCACCCTTCAACAAAAACTCGCGGAAATACTGCTTGGTCTCAGAGTTTTCAACTCCAGCTTCCAGAATACTGCGGACTCTGGACAGCTGATCATCTTGAAGTTGTGCCGAAAGGATCCAGTCTCCTTCCGTGATGTCCACCTCATTTACCTCTATCGTGATAGGGTACCGACTAAGCGCGTCCACATGAGGCGTCCGCGAGCCCGGCCGATACTTTATTTCGAACGTGAACTCCTGCACCTGGAGCCACCACCGGCCCACCCTTGGGACCAGGTCTTTCTTTGAGAGCGCGGTTCGTAAGGCGTTACAGTCTGTTACCACCGTAAACTGTAACCCTAACAGATACACACGAGTGTTGCAAGTGCTGCAATGCAAAGACAACTGCCATCGTTTCAAGTTCGTAAGAGTGGTACTGCCTCTGGTCGACCGTTGTCTGTTTGCTGAAATATGCTACAACTCTCTGCTGTCCGTCGTGGTGTGTTTGTAACAAAATTGCCCCAACAGCTATGGAACTCGCGTCCGTATGAAGTTCGGTGGTCAAAAATCGCCAACACGGGCCTCGAAGTTAACGACGTTTTCACGCTCTCGAAAGCGGAACTTTGTTCGTCATTCCAGCACCACTTGGTGTCCTTTCGCGTGAGTCTCGTCAGCGGCTCAACCACTCGTGAATAGTTCGGTACAAATTTTCTGAAGTATTCCGATAACCCCAGAAATTGCCGCACTTGTTTGACTGTCTTTGGAGCACTCCAGTCCAGAACATGTCCAGTGCTGTGAAGTATTTACGACCGCTGCTGTCTCCGCCTAAACGGTCCAGCTGTTCGTCTATAAGTGGAAGCGGATACTTATCTCTTACCGTGATAACGTTGAGTCGCCGATAGTCCACAACCATTCTGTAGTCACCTGTCTTCTTCTTGACGAGTAGTACTGGACTAGCGTATGAAGAAGTAGACTCTCTGATGATTTCGTTGGTCAGCAACTCATCAACTATGCCACGTAGCTTATCCTTCTCCACAAGCGACATGCGGTATGGGTTGCAAGAAACCGGCTCCTGCGTGGTTAGCTTGATCTCCATCATAGCTGCATTCGTTCTGCCCATGGTGGCCATGGAGTTAGAGATCCTGTCGCTAAACTCTGACAACAAACCGTTACATTTAACCCGATCTTAGCGAGAGATGTTTTCTCCAAACGATAGATTAAACTCATTGTCTTTCGGAGGGTTGGTACGTTCAATCGCGTGAACTTCTTTGATGGTCCCCAACTGACAAACGCGCACTTTCGTACCCATCTTCAAGAGCATCACGTCGGGCAGATTCAAAAAATCGCGGCCAATGATGCAATCGTGCATCATTTGATCGTCCTCTACAACCGTCACCCGTATCACGGCACTTGGTTGACCGATGCGAATGTTGACGTCAACAACTTCCGCACTCCCAACATAGTTTCCTGAAAAGCTTCGTAACGCGGAGTTTCCGCTCTCAAGTCGTACTCCTAGTTTTAGGGCTACGGACTTCCGAATAAGTACATGCGCTACCGGTGTCGACCAAACACTTACGGCCGTATTCATAGTCGCTCGCCAGCGAGTCGCCAAACTTTCGCCGTTCGCCAGAGGACAATTGTATTGCACAGTCAGTCGCCCAGAACGTCGCGCATGCGCCGTAGCTACAAGCAATGGCGAAGCGCCGGCGACGCGTTGGAGATGGCTAGCGGCATCTCCAGCGACTGGCAGACGTGAATTGTACTGCAATGGATCGTGACTTAGAAATATTACACAATGCAAATCGAGATATTAGGGATTTACAAATAGGCATGCCGCGGCGGTGAGTACTCCTTGGCAACCCCCAACTTTTTTTGGGTTTTAAATACCCTTTTCAATTCTCTATTGAACAAGAGTAAAAAATTGATACTTTGCATAACTTTTTTTTTAATTACGTTTTACATAAAAAAAAAGAATATTCCTTGAAAACAATTGAACAATAACTGTAAATTTGGAAAGCAAACAATGGAAAAATGAAAAACCATTTAATAAAATTTAACGCAAGTGCTCAAATTGCCACCTGCCAAGTTCGGGACTAATCCACGTATTCCTAGTGAAATAGTATTTTTTAAGGAATAAAAATTTAATTTTTGAAGTTAAACGTAATTTTTTCAAAAAAAAGTTATGTAAGGTATCACTTTTTTACTCTTGTTGAATAGAGAATTGAAAAGTGCATCTAAAACACAAAAAAATGTTGGGGGTTTCTATTTAAAAAAATTTATGATGGTGTTATAGTTAAAAAACAGATTACGTTATCATGAAAATTTTCATCTCAAAAGATGGCAATTTGAAAACAAAAATCGACCTATTCGAGCGTTTTTCGCAAAAACATTACATACCCACCTAACTAAATTATGAATTTTGTGCGGAACTATATGATCACGCCGAGTATCGGCATGTGAAACGTACCTAAGTAAGGGCATTTGAATATTATTGTAGGTACATACGAGACATGGACAATCCCATAGAAATTTATAATGAATTGGAGTTTAGGAAGCGGTTTCGTTTTACAAAGGCTGTGATACTTGATGTTTTAATGCCAATGGTAATGCATCAGGAACAAATTACTAGGAGAGGATTGCCTGTTCCTCCCTCATTAGGTCTCCTGATAACACTACGTTTTTACGCAACTGGCAGTTTTCAGGTAAGTTTTTTCATTCTCCGATTGAACAGTGCAAGAAGAATACCGGGTGTACCAACTAAAATTTGTACCCCCAACAATTCCAATTTCGAAAGACTCAGAAGAAAACGCTCGAACAGGTCAATTTTGTCATTAAGAGACCAAATTGTACCAAACTTTCATCTTCGATTTCACCCCCTTAAAAAATTTAGATGACATGGGGGGTCGTGTGATACATCAGTGTAAAGCTTATTCAATAAAAGATAAAAGATAATAGTAGGTCTGGATAGAGAATTGAATAAGCTTCAAAATGGTGTATCACCCAAGCTATTTAAATTTTTTATAGGGGTGGCTCCCCTGCCTAAAGGAGTGAGACCTAAGACTTGAAAGTTTGGTACAATTTGGTCCCCCTTGATAACAAAATTGACCTGTTTGAGCGTTTTCTTCTGAGTTTTTCGAAATTGGAATTGTTGGGGGGGGGGGTACAAATTTTAGTTGGGACACCCTGTATGTAACGTGTATGTAATTAGTAATTTTCCTACTTATCTGAAATGGTCTTCACATGCATGTTATATTGCAGGTAGTTCATGGAGACTTAAGGGGATTCAGTCAGCCAACTATTAGCCGTGTTATTACAAAAATGACCCGAATAATTGCCGCACAAAGCAGAATCTACATCAAATTTCCTGGTACCGACGCAGCGTAAGAGAAACGCAAAGGCTATTTGAGAGGGTTGCCACTGCACGCACGTTCGTACTATTAACCCTGGAGGTCCGCATGCAGAACTCTTTAGAAACAGAAAACGATATTTTTCAATAAACGTACAAGTGACTGCTGGACCAAACTTAGAAATTTATGATATTGTTGCACGGTACCCTGGTAGTTATCACGATAGTTATATTTTTAATAGAAGCTCGATAAAAACAAAATATGAACGTAGACAACTGCCAGGATATTTGCTTGGTGATGCCGGATATCCATGTCTGCCGTATCTATTAACACCATTTCGGGAAGCTCGTACTCCAGGAGAGACACGATATAATAGAGCTCATATTCAAACAAGGAATACTGTAGAGCGACTCTTCGGCTTGTTGAAACGTCGGTTTCCTTGTCTATCGCAAGTACTTAGTAACAAAGTGTCAAGATCTTGCTATATTATAGTTGCATGTGCAGTACTCCATAATATAGCAGTTACTCGGCATGAAAACGACGATTTTGATGATAACGACAATAGTGGTGATAATAATGTGCCAGTGATATGTGCCAATTTAGTTAATGGTGCTTTTGGTAATATTTTTAGAGCAAACATTGTACGCCATTATTTTGACTAAAATTATTTAAAAAAATCATCAAAAAAGCAAGTACTATGTAGTTTAATAAAATTATTTATATTATAAAAATAAAATTTAAAATAAATTTAAAACATCTGTTTTAGTTTGGCCTCCTCTTGTAACATCATTAATCTGGCTGCCTCTTTTCTGTATTTCGCCTCATCCAGTCGTATCTTGTGCAGTTCTTCCATTTGCTCCTCTTCCTTTCTTATAATACGTAATCTCGCCTGTGTGATTTCATCCAAATGGCTTCTCTTCAGCTGACTTCTGTTTGAATAATGGGCGTTTCTAAAGTTATTTGACAATAAATTATTCACATTTTAAATCTTACATCCCATCATCACCTTCAACCGTATGTTCAGTTACTTCGGAGGTCATGGCGCCTGTGATTGATTCCTCCCTAATTATGTGTACCACTGAAACAAATTTAAAATGCTATGTACATAGTGTTACGTAGTGCAGCCATAATTTTTACCTTCTGAATCTTTATTTAAAGATAGACCGTCAAAATCATCGCAAACTTCAATTTCGTAAGAAAGGTGAGGTAACAATTTGTCGATATCTGGTTGCTCAGATGGTGGTGGTTTTGATGGTCCACCACCTGTGCCCATCAATGCCCTCCGTTCCTCTGCCAGTTCTCCCTTTCTTATTCTCTTTAGTTTATCCCATAGACGTTTCAACTGCAGCACGGTTCTCTACAAATTTTACAATGATTGTATAGTTACAAAATTATATAAAAAAAAAACTCCAAATAAATCTACCTTCTGCGTTGCCACCGCGTTGAAGTTTTTGACTACGTTTTCCCATGCCTTCTTTTTTTTTCGATGCTGTGAGCATCCGTTCTTTTCTCTTCGATAATTGTATAATTCGCCAGTATCTGCATAAACAGCTCTTTGTCACTTGCACAATACTTTACAGCCATAATACTTCACGCACCAACTATATAACAATAAACACGTGATCGTTACGGCGGTTACACAAAAATTGTGATATAAACAAAGGAACTTGCTTATATGCTTGAGTTACTGGCGAAGCGCCGGGGAGGGCTGGTGCGAAGGACCCGCCCTAAAGTATTAAAACAGTGGAAATGTATGGAGAATTCCACCCCCAGTACCGCACGTGTTGCGCTTCGACCGTTGAAACACCTGCAGGTTGACACAGGTGCAGGTTGAAACACCTGCACGTCAATCACATGCAGGTTGAAACAGCTGCCCGTGAAACAGTTGCAGGTGTTCTTTGTCTTTTGCCGCTCTGGCAGTGGAGATCAGAGATGAAAAAGTCACCACCTGCACTTTACCAATTAATAATTATTAATATAGATAAGGGCGAACCCACGTTTCGATTATCCAAAATTTTGATTATCCGAACTAGTCTCGGTCCCAGTTTATGACAATTGCTGAGCATATTATTCAAAATATTTTTATAATCTGGGCTTTTTCTGTTTCCTAAAAAATGTTTCACTACCTCCAAGCGTTCTCTTCGGTTAAGAGGGTTCTCCAGTGGCATGTACATTTCTGCCGGTCGAAATACATTTTCCTGCAATATATATTTTTTTAATTCACAAATTTCAAAAAATCGCTCTGTAGCTGCAAACATCTATATTTTATCAACACGCCCATAAAATGTGAACGAAAAATCTTCAAAAATAAAAAAGTTACATTCAACGGCGCGCAGAAATGCACAGCAATGTACGGCGTTGAATGTAACTTTTTTATTTTTCGTTGAAATTTTATGGGCGTGTTGATAAAATATAGATCTTAGCAGTTACAAAGCGATTTTTTGAAATTTGTAAATTAAAAAATATATATTGCAGGAAAATGTACTTCGACCGGCAGAAATGTACCTGCCGCTACCCTCTTAATGCTCGTAATACGCAAGTGAGTATATGACCATGACTGCTTATTAAATAGATAGCTGATTCTATTACTAATATTATGCATTAGCATTATATAATTTGCAATACATATTTATCAAGTTTTATCGAAAAATGTAAGCAGGCAGACGAATTAAATACACTATGTGAATAATTTGTTGCGTTTGAATACTATTGTAGGTACATACGAGACATGGACAATCGATTAACAATGGAAAGGTACAATACGGCTGAAATGCCAAACTATAATTTTGATATGTCTAGAAACTGTTTGAAAGTAAATCATGGTCCCAATGCTAGTCCTCGAGATGTTTTTGACAATCTGTTTGAACGATCCTTTCCGCCCTTGAGGCACTTAGGGTAGGGGGTACTACACATTCCCACCTTACCTTTTCTCTTGGGGTGGCTCCAGCCGCACCACGTCACTAAAAAACTAATTCTTTACTAAGACGGGGCTTGCTCCTAACGATATGTTTCTTGTATGTATGTACATAGTGTAATTGTATTGTTATGCGTGTTAAATAAACGGGTCATCACCCAATAGCGGATCTTACGAGTATTTTGTGTCCACAAAAAAAACACTATTTTTAGGGAAGATATACTTTACCTTATACTTTATATATTTTTTACTTGTCGAATTAAGCTAATTGAAAAATAAATAGTTCTGAAACTCTAATGCTGTTCCGTACATTTTATTTCAGTATCTTACAGACGACTTTTTACAATTTATAGTGGATTGCATAAATAATTATCGAATTATCAGGTGATTCATTTTAAAATTTTATCAATTTTATTTTATTCACAATTAATTAAAAAAAAAAGTTTTTCGCACCTACTATCAATATAATTCATTCTAAAGTTTCAAAATACATTAAAAACATCGATATTTATTTTTTTCCAAGACCTAATTGCATAATTTGCCAGTATCTACATAAACAATAAACAATACATAGCAATAAACACGTGTTCGTTGCGGCGATTACACAAAACTTGTGATGTAAAGAAAGGAACTGCGCATGCTTGAGTCACTGGCGGGGCGCCAGAATGGAGATCACTGAGCGATTGACTATGCAATGCAATCCAGACGCTGGCGCTTCGCCGGAGCATCTCCCGGCGCACGTCGGGACCAACTTTTAGCGAGTCGCTGGAGAGCGACTATGAATACGGCCGTTAAACTTCTTTCCGTTCAACACAACGTTCATAATGTAAGGGTTCGTTTCGGGCTGAGAAATCGCGGTTGTTTCATGAACTTCCTTAGCGGATCTTAGTCAACTAGAATTAGTTTGTTTCACCTGACCCTTTCTGGGACAATTTTTTGCGACGTGTCCGAGACGCTTGCAATTGAAACACTCCAGTCGAGGTTTCCTACAGTCCCGCACGCGATGGTTCCCTCCACAATTAAAACAAGTAATGTTTTTAAAATAATTGCGTCCCGTTCTATCATCTGACCTGCCCGCGGCGACAGCTCCTGCAGGATCACCCGTTTTCGTCGACGCTTTCGTCTTTTCGCGATTGGACAAGTGCTGCTTACTTGCAGGACCCGCACTCACGTTTCGCAAGTAAGTATCTAGTTCGCCCACGCTCGTAAACCCGACCGCCCTCAAAGACAATTTCAAGCTATCGTCAGCGAGACCCTCAATGACACTGTCTATGACGCATATTTCTGGAATGTCTAGCTTCAGTTTATTTAATCTGGCGACCTTTTCAAAACTATAATAGTCACTGAGGTTTTGACCGGGTCGAGGTGTACAAGAAGCAGCTTCTATCAGCTGAACGCCGAAACGAATAGGAGCCGGAAAAGCTTGCTTTATTAAGTGTATTAGAAGGTATGGTGGATCGTTTCAATAATTCACACAAAAACGTTTACTTATTTTATTAATACAACTTATACTTTCAACGGTCTTTGAGAGAGTGAGTGTGTTGTTGGGATATTTCCCGATCCTATTTTAAAACAATAAAAGTTCAGTTCCCTTAAAAAGGGCTGACACACAAATCATAATAAATAACATTAAGGTTGGGATTTTGATTCACTCACGATAAATATCGACGCCGATATTTATCGGTTGTCATTTGGAAAGTATGGTATTTCACATACGATGACGAGATCACTAACGAAATTGTGTATGCGCTGTTGTCACATTGTTTTTCTCATAATCTCTCATCTTCACTCACCACTTTGACGTTTCTGTGAATGCTTTGGGAAAATGACCCATCTTTTACTCTTTGTCCTGAATGAATAAAATGTACCTATATCAAAACTAAAACATTGACCATAAGTAATGTCTAATATTTTACTGTAATATAGATGATTCGCGTAGGCAAATGTAAAGTAAAGACTTAGATATATTTAAATTTTAAATGTAAAGTTGGTTGCATAAGACATCGTGGTCAGATAACAATCTCACAAAATATCTGGTTCGCAGGTATGTATACTACGAATTATCTCAGAAGAGCATATCGCTCTGGCACGCCCCTGTGTGCAGAAGAGAAAAACACGATCAGCCGGTTGCGGCAGTGCCGTTCATTGGTTCGTTCATCGCTTTCGCGTAGCTAGTCATGCTCTTCTGAAATAATTAGTATAGACAATAAAATAATAATTATTGCACATTTAATATAAAATTATTTATTTTTTAAGTCACGCACAACATCCAACACCTGTCTGTTAACTTCCACTAGTTGTTCTAAAGCAGTGCCCCTTGACATCAGCTGATTGTTTTCTTCCTCAAATTTCAATTTTTTTTTTTATGTTTTTCTATGAGCAACAGCATCGAGGTTTCTGTGCTGGACGTTTTCGGGATTCGGGGCGCATTGGCACTGGGGTCGTAGGTGTTATTGAAGTGGACAAGTCTGGTGTAATGGGGACCTTTGAAGTTGAGGGTAGTGAAGGTATATTGGGGGCCATGTAGGTCTTCGGCATGGGCTGACAGGAGCAAGGTTCAGGGTTCTACAACAACAAAATAATCAAATTTTATGGAGAAATGTTATTGTTCCTCATGTATGAGTGTAGTATAAGTTTGTTATCGGGAAAATGAACATTCTTACACTAGTTATTTTACAAAACTATATTCAGCAGACGTTTTTATGATATATTTGACCTATAATATCAAGGCATTAATACATATAACATTGAACTGTGTTTGTTATTATTATTACTATGCATAACACCTAGTATTCAAAAACTGGATTTAACAATTTAAAATTAGGAAGAAAGTTAAAATGTCATGTTTTATATAAAGGTTCGTTAAAATTTTAAATTGTTAAATCCAGTGTGTGAATAATAGGTGTAGTAATAATATGTAATAACAAATACAGTTCATAAAGGTCAAATATATGACCGAAACGTCGGCTGAAAATATAGTTTTTTAACATAAATACTGTTAGAGTGTTCATTTTTCCCATAACAACTTAAACTACAACCAAATTTTACTTTCAAGATCGACAGGGAGAATTTTAGAGATCTAAAATAATTAATTATAGTTTTTATGTACATGTTTATGAACTGATACATTTAGGGAATACACTAATAAGGTAAATTAATTATAAACCATTAAAGTAAATAAGTACTTATTTTGTAGTGGCTTCCTAAAATGATTCATATAAGTACCTGGAAATACATTGTTTAGAAGAACATTACCTGTTGGTTAACCACCAATCTCGACTGTCCCATTTCCTCCATAATCTGGCCCTATAACTTGGAGGATCCTGCAGTCGACACTACTTAGACTTTACAAATTATCGTTCTCAGCCCCAGTTTGCTGGTGCTTCCTCTTCAAAAGGCTGGCATTCAATTTTACGCCGGACTTCCAATCACTCCAACACTAAAGTTTCCGTGTATATTAAAAAAGTTCTATAAATAATACAAAAATAGATGTTGTGTAGGAATAAGAATCAAACCCTTTGCCATGCTTCTTATGTTTTCACACGCCACCAAGAGCGTTTAGTTGTGAAGACAACATACCCCACAGTTCTGCTGTCTTCGTAATATCACCTTCTTGGTGGCGCGAGAATTTCATGCGTGCCTCCATGAAGTTCAAAAGAAACATTTTCTGTTCGGCGGAAAGGTTTTCCGTGCCTTTTACGTCCATCAATGGGATCCATCTAAATATTTTGTTTAAAATTGAAATAGTTTAAAAACATCAAAAGATTTAACTTTTCACATAACTTACCTTGTTTGTATATTAATTTATTTAAGATCAAGTCGCAACCAACTCTGTGATTTGTCACGCCAAGACGCCAAAAATTCCCGCCAAGATTAAGTTTGAGGTTATAATTTTTCGGTTGGTCTCCCTAGACCGAGAAAATATCGTAGTTATTTATCGTAAGGACCGATAAATGTGAGGCCAGAGCGGTATGTACAGACGTACATGCATGTATGTATGTATGTTGATGAGTATGTATTTTATCGGCGCGGTGTAACCAAGATGCCCTCATAACCTCAAACTTAAAACCTTTTGGTGAACGTAAAAAAAACAATGCCATTTGATTTAGATCATTCCAGAATCTTCCCTCTTATTGAAAGTAGAATCTGTTTGTTGTTTTGTAGAACGCCCTTTGCTGCTTCAAGTATGTTTAATTTTTCTTGTGGTTTTTACAATTCTAGGAGCACTGTTGTATAGACTTTTGGAGTTTTCAATGCTGGATCTTTGAGTAGGTGGTCAAAGTCTATAAGAAAATGTTCTGTGAAGCTAATTTTGCATCAATTATACGTGCAGTTGTAAAATGAGCGGTCAGAAATACAATGCATAACCATTATTGTTGTACAGCGCAACAGAAATTACCTACATGATTTTTGTAGCAGTTTGAAACGTTTCTTTTACAGGGTACATTCGTTCGTTTTTAATTTTCGATTTTGGGTTAGTCGAATTACAACGGTTCTTGGAGACCGCTCATCTTTAGTTTCCACAACAGTCTAATTATAGGTATACCTACTTTCATACATAAAGTATTTGTTTTCACTGAACACATTGCACTGAAAGTTTCACGTTTTAAAAATATTTTCAATTTGTAACCACCATTTTCCGAAACGCCAAAATGGTGAGTGAAGATGGCATTTAAGAGAAAAACAATGTGACAACAGCGCATATAAAATTTCGTTAGTGATCTCGTCATCGTATGTGAAATGCCATACTCTCGAAATGACAACCGATAAATATCGACACCGATATTTATCGTGAGTGAATCAAAATCCCAACCTTAGTCACACACATAAAATCTTATCGTGGCGTCTAGACTAATATTGGGTATACGTTACATAATCACCACGTAACAGAAGTGAATACAATTTTGTATATTATTACATATAAAAACCAACACACCCCCTCAAAATTGTATGAGCTTATACTTGCTTCATTTTACGGGGAGTTTAACAACTACTGATCCAACATTTGTTGCAAGGGTTAGGGAAAACCCCAAACAAAAACCTAACCAGATCATGAATACGTTTAACTGAATTACAATTCTTAACAAACTTAAAATTACGTGATTACATGTTTCCATTAACAAAAAATATAAAAACGATTACATGTTTCCACTAACATATACTTAATAATTACTTTAGTAATATAGAATTCTTATTTCTATTTGAGCCCAATTCTTTCCCTTAGCTCCTTGAACTGTTGAGGTGGTAAAGACTTTGTCAGAAGGTCAGCCTCCTGATGACCTGTTGACAAATATTTCAAACAGACATTTTTGTTCTCAATTTGTTCTCGGGTAAAATGGTATTTAATGTCGATATGTTTAGAACGTTTATGATTTACTGGATTATTTGCCATTGCTATACAACTTTGATTGTCTTCATACAATGTTATTGGTTCAGACATATTGACATTAATACTCATCAGTAAAGACTTAATCCATAAGGCCTCTTTTACGCCCTCAAAGAGTGCCATATATTCAGCCTCTGTCGATGATGCAGCAACTGAATTTTGTCGTCGTGTGATCCACATCACAACAACCTGTTGTACTTCGACGATCTAATTCATTACTTGCCCAATCGGCATCAGCATACCCTGTCAATATTTTTACATAATTCTCGTTACGTTTATATACCAATTTTAAATCAATCGTTCCTTTGACATATCTTAACACCCGCTTTAAGCATTGCCATAACTCCCTGGTACTTTTATTTTGATATCTACTTAGTAGATTTACTGCGGTACATAAATCGGGACGTGTACATAGCATTGCGTACATTAAACTTCCAATTAAATTTCGACAAGGTGCATCATAATAACTTTCTTCTGAATTTAATTCCAAATAATTCAGTTTTACAGGTAATGGTGTACTGACCAGGGTTGCATTCACTCATATTAAATTTTTTGAGTATTGATTTTAAATAGATTGTTTGATCAATTGAAATTTCAGAATTTGACCTCATTATTCTGATTCCGAGAAAATATTTTAACGCCTTTAAATCAACCATCTCAAATTGTTGCTTTAAGAATTTCTTAAAATTATTCATGGTATTTTCATCTTTAGTGGCGATAACTAAATCATCAACATATAAAATTACATAGATGTTTTTCTTACCTTTATTTAGAAAATAGAGACAGTTATCTGCTGATGAATTTTTTTAAACCCGTGCTCAATTAATACGCTATTAAAACATTCAAACCAGCACCGTGCGGACTGTTTTAAACCGTATAAAGATTTATTTAATTTACAGACCACATTTTCAGATTTTACTGCAACTCCGTCAGGCACCCTCATATAAATGTCTTCTTTTATTGTCCCATTTAGGAACGCAGTTTTGACATCCATTTGATGCAATAATAACTTATTTTGATTTGCTAATCGATAGTGTAAATCGCAAAGTGCGTAACTCCATTTAGCAAAACTTTACAGGAGAGCTGAAAAACGAATGTAATTATTAAAAACTAAAATTGATTGGAACGAAATTAGTTTTTCTGACTCGTATCAACTCAGGTAAAATAGGAGAGTAATATTTTTGCTCTTGAGGTTTATTACTACATTTTTTTTGGAAAATAATGGAGATACGTTTTTTGCGAAGTAATATTTTGATAATAAAATGGAGTTACGATATTTTCTGAAAACAACCCTTGTTTATTTTGTCCTTTGCACACAATTAAAACTAGTTTATCATCTTATTTTTTATTTACACACGAACACCACGAACAACAAAAATAAACAAAAAGGTAAATAATAATTATTCTAATATAATACGCAAGGTTAGTTATAAGGTAATTGATCGTAAAATGCATGGTAGTCATGGTCTAAACTTTTTTTCAGCTGCTGTAAATGCTGATATTTTTCCTTTTTTATGGGAATTCTGGCTCTGTACAATGGAGGCAAGCTGTGAAAGGCTACATATTTAAGGCTTACAGGCAGTCTTACTGGAAAAGTTGTCCACTCCAATTCAGAATGTCTTAATTTAAAAAACATATTTTTGTTGGTGTACTTAATTGCCTTTAAGTCAACCACCTGAGGATCTCCGACTCTTTTTCCAGGTCGTATTGATGAAATCAAACTTACATTACCCTCGACGTTCTTAAAAAAATCATGTGATAAATAATGTACCTTATAAGGATTCTTTAAACATGCTTTTTGGCATATCCGAACGTAATCAGCGGGTACATTAATTTTCGACGTTTTAATGATTCTCTCTATTGCAGCATGCATGCTGTCAGCCTCCATCTGGCTATGCCCTTTCTGCAGGTATTTTTGTATTATTGTTACATCTTTTTCAATTGCCAAGTTGACAAGGGCGTTCGCTAGCACAGAATTTCTGTTTTGGGCTGCGCAGCCATCGCTATACAAAATATAGTCAGTTTTTTTAGCAGTTGGACTAGCTTCAATTTTATTTTGGAGGAAATTTACTATTATTGATGCAAACTCATTAGCTGTTACTCTCCCCTCTGTTTCATTCCACAAAAAGCACTCACCTTGCTGGTGCTTTAGATCGTAAATCGTAAAATTGTGTACGATTAGTTTTGTTTTATAATAAAGGGAGCTTACATTTGACTTTGGGCTGAGTAATACAGATTGCAAGTCCATAGCAAAAACTTCATTATCGGATTCTTTGTCGTTAGTCTTTTCTTGACGTGCTTCTTGTTTGAAAATAAGGTGCAAATTGTACTCTTCTTGCGAAATGTTGTTAGTCTCAAAAGCCACACAAATATCACATCTGTCCTTTTTGGGGTGGTATAAAGATAAATTCTGCTGATCAAAAATTGTTGAAAATGTGCCTCGAGACATAGGTTGTATATTATTTTCTTCACAAAAAGTTTTGCAGTAAGCTCTATACACTTGTGATTTTGAATACCATATTGTTTCCAGGTAGAGCTTTGAAGTGTTTGCTCTACAATAATGAGACTCGAGTTTGGGCAAGCTCTCAAAAAAGTCAACTATTTTTTTAATGCCGAGTCCGCTTGTAGTCTGAATCTGCACTTGCCCATTGTCCCGAGCATTTTCCATTACTGTTTCTTTAGCCCATTTCTTTATGGCAATTTCTCCAACACATAGTGTGTTCAAGAACATCTTTTTGCATACTCGGGTTTGGTTGTATCCAACTTTTAAATAATACTCAGTAGATGTTTGTCTTCTAGAAATTTGCTGTTGTGTCCTTCGTCTTTGCGTAGGCTTCACAACTAATAATGTGTTTACATAGGTTTTTTTTTCACCCCAGGTCTTTCTCCAAAAATTTTCGAATATTTCTTGCCTAGCATTCTCAGTAATAGAAGCACATTTTAATTTAGTGTTGTTGTTCCTACTTAACTTGCAACTACAACGAGGTCTCAATGTTTTGGCAGGCTTTTCTATATTGTACTTCCATGTACCATTTTCTTTTTTCTTTCCTTTATACTGGAGTCCCTTTTCTCTACTCTTGTAGTTCACTTGTTTCTTCCATTTATTTATGTCTGTTTTACTTCTTTTAGATCTGGACCGCTTTTGTAATTCTTCCGGAACGTTTTCTTCCCGCATCTCATGACTCTCAGATTGTGCATCAGCATTACTTGTCTCTTCGTCCATCTCTTCTTCGGCAATTGTGTAATCAGGGTCTTCGTCAATTTTTTTGTCTCGGAAAAGTGTGTTTTGCACAAATGGAATTTCTTCCTTAGAACCCAATTTTGGTGTTGCACTGCAAGTAGTGACCTCTTTTCGTACAGCCAAATCTTCCAAATTAAAGATAATGTAGGGTTCTTCCTGAGAAATTTGATTAAGAAGCATCTCTTCAGTTTCTCTAGCATAATTCTCGAGATCATCAACAATGTTTGCCTGTTTATTGCCTTCATTTTTCATCATATTGTCGACGTCATTTTCTATAGCTTCATCTTCAATAGCTAACTTTGATGCATCTTTTAAAAGTTGCATAATTTTGTCTGTTCTTCTAGCCATTTCTGTAAAAGATATAAACCGTGACTCTTACGTATTAAAAAAGCAACATCTTTTGAAATAAAAAACCGCAATCAATTTATGCAACATACCAAATTAACGATGCCAAATAAAAAAAAGGAAAATAATAACTTTATTTTATAATTATTTAATATTATTTTGTAAAACACCAAAATTGTTTCATATTTACGGTCAACGCAATTTTAGTTATTGTGGAAATATTCGTAGCTCCTTCTACTTTTATTTTTCCTATTTGGCGCAAAATGCGTAACTCCTAGTGTAAACAAATAACGATTTTAATCGCCTATACTTAATGTTTTTGATAAAAGTCACAAGGAATAATAAATCCTAGACTTACCTCTTACAATTAAAAAGAAAACAACCAAAATTTCAACCCGAATTAAAAGGATTTTTAAACGAAATTTCGGAACAAACACATCGCCTTGTATTTGACAATGCTACTGGCGAGACATACGCATTTTGCTCGTCAACAATTTGAATCGTGGAGATACGCATTTTTCTATATAGGCTTCTGTTATAAAACGGTTAATGCTACGGACTTGAGCATTTTTCAGACTATATATATGCCATTGTATTAATAGATGGCGCAATAAACACTATTTTCCACAAAAATGGAGTTACGCACTTTGCGATTTACACTATCGTAATGCAAGTAAACACCTGAACGTACCCATTCGTGCAACTGGCGCGAATGTTTCGTCATAATCTATGGACTTTCTTTGACTAAAACCGCGCGCTACTAAGCGAGCTTTATATTTAACTAAATTTCCGTTACTATCACCCTTTTTAGTAAATATCCATTTACAATCGACAATATTTATTTTCTCTGGCTTTTGTACCAACGTCCACGTTTTATTCCGATTTAATGAATCTAATTCATCTTTTATGGCTTTTTCCCATTCTGCCCTGAATGCAGTTTTAGCTACGTCTTCGTAACAGTTGGGAATTTCACTTTCGATAATTTGATCACCTATCAAATAATTATTAAAGTCAAGATGGTCGTCATACGATATTTTTTGTTTTGTTTTTAGTCTTTCACTTCTCCTCACATCCTGCACACTATGTATTTTCCTCAACTTATTTGAAGAGGTACACGGACTTTCAACTTCACTGTTTGAGCTCATACTGGGTGGTTCATTGCCATCCTTTGCTGTGGATGTTTGACCTTGGATGCAATTTTCAGGGACACCTTTTTCATTAAGGGTTTGTTTGCACCTTTTATTGTCCGTTTGGCCAGGTGTGATACTTTTTATAGATTTTTCTTCAACACCCCCTGTTGAAAAATTTTCTGTACCTACTGGTACATTTTCCTCTATATTTATATTGATATCGTTTTTGACCATATCATCAAGTTCTTGTCTTGATGTTTTATAAGTACTTTCATCAAACAGTACATCACGTGCAACTATGAATTTTCCCGAATTTGGATCAAAGATTTTATATCCATTTGTTAAATAACCTACGAGAATTCCCTTAAATGATTTACTATCAAATTTACTTTTTCTCGTTTTATTATGTACGTACGCCGTACAGCCGAATATTTTTAAATGACCTGATTTCGGCTTTCTGTTGTGCCACATCTCATAAGGTGTCTTATTTAATTTTATTGCTTTCGTTGGTGACCTATTCACCAAATAGGTTGCAGTTAAAACTGCCTCACCCCAAAACAGTTTATTTAACCCCGCACTGTGTATCATGGCACGTGCTTTTTCGGTTATTGTTCGATTCATACACTCCGCCAGTCCGTTTTGCTGCGGAGTATATGGCACCGTGAGATGATACGTTATTCCGTTTTCTTTACAATATTCTTTCATTTCGCCAGATAAATACTCCCTACCGTTATCACAATACCAATTAACGAGTTTTACATTAAAATGAGCTTGACTTTTTGACACAAAATCTTTGAAACAATTAAATACCTCTGATTTATTTTTCATCAGGTAGGTCACGGTATAATGAGTATAATCATCGATAAAGTTCACAAAATAATTCTTTTCGTCTAATGTAGATGGTGTAATTGGCCCACACACATCTGAATGAACAACAAATAAAGGTCTTTGAATATAATCTTTATCTTTTCTTTTGGCGAAAGGAAAACGTGCTTGCTTTCCACTTAATACAAGCTTCACAGACGGAATTTATGGGATTGATATTCTTTAAACAGATATTGTCACAAGCTAATTCATTTACTTTGATTTTAGTAAATTTTTCTTTACTTATATGACCCAAACGTTCATGCCACAATTTATTTTTATCAACAATATTTGCCTCAGCTACGTGGCCCGCGGCCCGTACTGTATTTTGCGCATTTTGTACTATTAACTCTATAATATACAAATTTTGCATACGCTTACCCCTTATTATTGCCGTGTTCCCTTTTCTGACCTCCACGTGGCCAGCTGCAGAAAACACCACCGACATTCCAGCTTCCTGGATGCGTCTCACTGAGATGAGATTTGTTGGGACACTCCTGCTGTAGAGGACATCCTTCAGTTGTCCAACGTAGCCAAGAGAGGTGGTGACATTTATCCTGCCGCGATGAGTCGCCTCGATGACAGTCCCCTTTTTGGCCACACTTATGCGAATTGGCTCCTTCAGTTGTTCGTAGTCGTTAAAAATGCTCATGTCATTTATGAGATGTTCTGTGGCTCCAGAATCTAACACGAAAGTCCTCAATGCATCGTTTTCTGGATTTTCATTGTTGACCATGAATGCAAACGCTTCATTTTCCCGTTCATGTGTTTTGTCCATCATTGCAGTTGATGCACTTGGTTGATTATTGTTATGTTTCTTGTGTTTATTATTATGCACTTTTAAACTTTGCTTATAGAAATAACAATCTCTTTTTATATGATTGCGGCGCCCACAATGAAAACACTTTAAGGGTTGTTTCTTATTAAATGTTTGCTTATTCTTCCCTGATGAAAAATCCTTTTTCTTCCAATTTCTGCTGTTTTCGGCACGAAAATGAAGAGCTTTTGTTGTTGTATCAGCATTTTCTCGTGTTAGAAATTCTTCGTGTTCTAACAGCATCCCTTTGACAAATGCCAACGTTAGTCTTTCATCCGTCATTGTTTTTATTGCTGCCTTCACTGGCGCATAACTCGCAGGTAATGAATTTAACGTGTACCACACTTTTGTTATCTCGTTCACTTCACCACCGCAAGCAACCATATCACGCACCATTTCCTCGATTTCCATCATGTGTCTCTTCAGTGATGTGTCCGGCTTGAGTTTATAATTGAAGAGACGATCCTGGAGACAAAGTTGCGTCGACACCTTTTTGCACGCATAAAGACTATCAAATTTTTGGAGAATTTGGCGGGCTGTTGCGCGACCGGGGGGCACTTGGGATATCATGGAATCGTCGAGATATTCGATTAATGTCCCTCTCGCAAAACGTTACCACTTGGTCCATTCTTCTGTTATTGGTGTTGGGGGATCTTCATTTAGCACTTTAATCGCACCTTCCTGTTCAAGAATTTCTTCTAGTCTAAATTTCCACAAAATATAATTATCACCATTGAACGGTTTTAAATTGCGCTTTAACGTCGCTGATGTGCCACTCGCCATGGTTAATTATTTATTTCAGTTTATTAAAAAGTTCACTGTCACTCACGATCTTTAATCACAATTGGCGCGATGTATGGGTGGCTGGGCCCATAACCTATTAGAAGGTATGGTGGATCGTTTCAATAATTCACACAAAAACGTTTACTTATTTTATTAA
The DNA here is from genome assembly GCA_963583935.1 of Diaperis boleti. Taxonomy (NCBI): domain Eukaryota; kingdom Metazoa; phylum Arthropoda; class Insecta; order Coleoptera; family Tenebrionidae; genus Diaperis; species Diaperis boleti. The sequence continues at coordinate 17,357,055 of OY757242.1, forward strand.
TACAACTTATACTTTCAACGGTCTTTGAGAGAGTGAGTGTGTTGTTGGGATATTTCCCGATCCTATTTTAAAACAATAAAAGTTCAGTTCCCTTAAAAAGGGCTGACACACAAATCATAATAAATAACATTTAGTCACACACATAAAATCTTATCGTGGCGTCTAGACTAATATTGGGTATACGTTACATAATCACCACGTAACAGAAGTGAATACAATTTTGTATATTATTACATATAAAAACCAACAAAGTGTTTCATTTCGGCCCACTCAACACACGTGTTCGGCAACGCGTCGTACCATTTCCGCGCGTTTCCTTTTAGACGGCTTGTTGCAAGTCTAACCGTCAACTTACTGTCCCAATTGTGAAACTCCACCAAATCGTCCACCTTTCGCACCCAATCGTCAACTGTACGTACATCATTTTCTGGGTCGAAGACGGGGATTAGAGTTTCGTCGACATTTACTTTATATCCAGTTGACGCCAACTTTGCCTGCAAGAGTTCGACCTGGTCCTGCAGACGCCTCAGTTTCCTTTTCGAGGAGCTCCTAGACGACGTGGATCGGGTTGGAGTCGACGAGGAAGACGAACTCTCCACGAAGTGTCACTTGTAGAGCTCGTCGACGGCGTCCTGGACGGGCGACGTCTCTTTTTAGAGGTTTTACACGTCTTTCCCATTGTTGCACAATCGCGTCACAACACTTATCACTAAGAACTTATCGATTATAACTTACTAAGAACGTCACTCCCGTTAATTACCACTAAAGAGCGTTTTTGGGTAAATCCCACTTCTGACTTTGTAAGAAAAGTTTGTATGTAGACAGAACTACTGAACAGCGCGTCTTTATTTCGGAACCAGAACAACTGTACTGTTAAAACCTTTTCTCGATATGTAACTCGATATATTATTGTTTATAGAAGCCGGGCGCCGTCTCTCTTGCAGTCCGGTTCCCAGCGTCCGATTACGTATGGTTCCCGCTTATTAAGATATTTCACGGTCCATCGGGGTCCTGCACCTCGGGACGCCTTACATAATATAGTGTGAAATTTGAAAGACTTATCTTAGGATTCAAAGAAAGAATGATATTTATTTTATTTTGCTGACTTTATTATTCCAGTGCTTTAGGGTAGACAATATTTTTTGTTTTTTCGTCTTCAGCAAAAATAAATAAATTTCTTGGCTGTCCGACTCGTGAGCATGCAACATACAACTGGCCATGTGAAAAACATGGATTTTGCAGATTCAATCCGCACATTTGAAGTGATTGACCTTGTGCCTTGTTGATGGTCATTGAGAATGCAAGTCGAATGGGAAACTGCAGCCGTTTGAAATCAAATGCGACACCACTCCGATAATGCCTCTAAATCTGCTTGTAATTCAACGCAATCTAACTGAGAATTAACAATACGAGCCATTTTCAGATCATCGGCATATATAAATATTTTACATCTTAGACAATTCACAACATCATTAAAAATAATAGAGGTTAGACCCTTGCACTACACCACTATCTATACAAAATTGCTTAGAGGTGAAACCACCATATTCCACATATTGTATTCTACCTGTCAACAGAGAATACAACAAAGACAACAATTTCTCACACACGCCAAAACCCTCTTTTCAACAGTAAACAATGGCGCACTCGGTCGAAAGCTTTAGTTAAGGGGACCGTTTGAGTCGATATATATAGATATAACGCCTGTGTAAAAACACGGTCTATTTCATTCCAGCTTCACGGAAAAACCAGTGCAATTATAGAAAAACAAAAATTATCCTTGTAAAGTAGAGATATCAAGGATTTAGACGAAGTGTTTGCACAGGTGTAGTATGAATGGTAACTGAGAAAAAAAAAAGTTAAATATTTCGTTTCTGGAAGGCTACAAATAATTCTGAGAAAAACGCATTTATTACAGCGATGCTCTAACCAAATCTGTTCAAAATACCTAGTCCCATGAAGAAAGTGCACTGAATGCGTATGCCACTAAAATCATTTGAAATAATGGCTTAGATTGTGCAGGAGTCGGGAATGAAAATGACACGTTCATTCCACAGTGCTCAAGATTGCCGCCATGTATTGTGGTCCGTTTCCCAGTTAAAAAGGCAATAAAAAGTTTCAGCTTTTGGTTACGAGGTGGTGTCTTGCGGTCTATAGTTCACAATTCGGCAACGGGCGGGCGGCGGCGGCACTATTTAATCTCTGGACATTCAGAGCAAAAAATAGTGTAAAAAAGATTCTCATAAATAAGGACAAAAATACTCATTTAGACTCGTACGCACAAGGGGAAAGTTCTTGAACCTTCCGATGTATTTTGCACTTAGTTCTAACTGTTTTTTTTTTTTTTTCGTAAACTTGTTAGGAATAATATTTTTGAGAGTTTGCAGGGTAAGCTGACAAAGATGGTAATTTTACATCCTCAATAAATATACCTGCAAAGTGATTTAGTCTAGTCAAGAAGTTGAAAACCTGCAAAAAATAGTTACATGGATCTGAAAAATATGAGGGATAACTCATTCGATTCGGGATTAAATTTTATTCTGAGAAAGACTTTTTTTCTTTGATCGGCAAATAAAAATTACAAACAATTATTGTTATTAACAAAAAACTAAAAAAAAAATAAGGGGTTTAGTTTTTTAGCAATAAAACAAAAACTATAAGTGATCGGAAAAATCAGAAAAAAAGATTCAAAAAGAGGAGAAAATTTCCGATGAAAAACTCCCAACTCCCAGAGTTCTATCTCTACTACATTTTGTTTTTATTTCTAATTATTTAAACATTAGAAATACATATAAAAAAAACATTACAAACAATAAAAATTGTTTTTAAGAATTTCTTTTAAAATCATTATTTCCTGGGGATTTTTTTTACATATTAAACTAGTCAATTTGCCAATATGTATTAAAAACATAAAATACTGTTTTTAGTAGAATTATTATAACACCGTTTTTGTGTATTATGACACGCAAGTGTATTGTAACAGCCTCAGTACGAAAGCAAAGTAGAAAAAAATATGTTAAACATTTTTTGGATTATTAATTTTTTTTTCAACTTTAAACAATAATTATTATAAACAAAATAATTAACTTTTAAAAACTTTTTGCACATGAACTTCTTGAGTACATATGCAGAGTGATTTTTTTTCAAAATGCCGAAACCGGTCAATTTTCGTTGTGAAGCCTGCAGGTGCACCCCCTTGGCCGGGGCAGCAGCCCCCTCAAAAATCTTAAATGGAACAGAGTTTAAACAGGGTTAAAAAGTTTATTTTTTCTACTTTGGTGTCACAAAGTGTTCATTGTGACACTAAAAGTAGTTGCACAATGGAACTTATTATGCAACTGCTTTTGGTTTTCTTATTTAATACGTATTACGTTGGTATTGAGCATTTCTAACGAACTCCTATCGAAGCGAAGCCAAGTGTTAACTTTTCAGATAAAAAACATAACCACCGGTAGGTACTAGCTAATTCTAAAAATCCCTAGAATATTTGAAAAGCAAAATTTTAACATTTTCATAAAACGAAGAGCTTCAAAGTAGAAAAAATAGTATATTACACTCGTTTAACGAGGCATTGTGACTTTCTTTCTGTAGATAAGTTATCTCTAAAATGATTTTTTCGGCGTCTGCCGATGATGCCTGCCGAACAATTAAAGAAATAAAGGAAAAGGAGTACAGGTAGTACATTCGAATACAAATGGAGGACATTTGCAGTACAACTATCTTCCGGAGTACAGCTCATAAAATATAAGTACAAAACTCCCAAAAAGAGTACGTTTGGTCAGCTCAGTTCTATTGGGGCACTTGTCGCTGCGCTTGTCGTGCCCCAAACCTACTCATATCACAATGAAGCATCTTGTTAAACTCGTATATGTATAATAATGTACTATGTATTTTGAAAGGTCCATTTAACCTCTTTTTGGCGATGTAGTAGTTTTTTATTTCTACGATTAGTTTTTGAGAAATTGTAGCACATCCCACGTTTATGTTTTTCCTGAACAACATTGTTGTTAAGCGCCTATTGTTATTACGAGAGATGCTCGAAATGAGCACCGCTTTGAAATGTTTCTCGCGGAATTCGCCTGCATTAATCAAAAATTCGTTGTGTGACTTCAAATGGCCCCATAGAAAAAAATCTAAACTTGTCAAGTCTGGTGATCTTGCTAGCCACTCAATTCCAATGGTTCGGCAATCGGTTGTTAAGCCAATTGCGAACGTTTAAGGCATAATGTGGTGGAGCTCCATCTTGTTGAAATTTCTTTTATGAATATGTTTAGCTCATTTGTTTTGGGAGCCATAAATAAAAATAATTTCAACTCTTTCAGCAACTGAGTTGAGCATTTATTCATCTGAACGTATGCAGATTTACTTTAAAACTGAATAATTGTCAATGTCAATGAATAAGAAACCGTTTTTATTATATATCACCAAAGTGATGTTTTCTTAAAAACTAATAGTACAAATAAATAAACTGCTACATCGCCAAAAAGAGGTCAAACGAACCTTTCAAAAAATAAACTTTAAAACCCCCTGTTCCATTTAAGCTCTTTGAGGGGGCTGCTGCCCCGGCCAAGGGGGTGCACCTGCAGGTCTAAAACTACACTAATTACGAGATAAAATTGACCATTTTCAGAATTTTGCAAATAACGTTTTTGTTTTCTACATATTTAGGGTGGATCCTTTTAAAAAAAATCACCATGTATATAAGAAAGGCTCCAAGAAGTGAAAAATTTATAGGTCATTTTTTTTTAAATTTTGTTGTCTTCATTGAAAGCGGAGGTCCCATAAAATTCTGTAAATTAACAATTGCCTAACTTATTGAAAAGTGAAGTAAAATCGATTTTTCCAACGGGATCTCATTCCATCAAGTGTTAAGAACACACCATAATTTATTCAAATTTTTACTCTCTTCAGAGACGGCGAGTGCATCCCGTTCGCGGAGCCATATTTTCAGCGTTAAATTAAAATTATTAATAATGGACATAGAACTCCGGCAGTTGGGAGTTTTTAATTAGAAATTTCCTCCTGTTTTTGAATCTTTTCGATTTTCGATTTTAACCATCAGTCTTTGTGTTATTGCCAAAAAACTAAACCCCTTATTTTTTAGTTTTTTGTTAATAACAATTATTGTCATTTTTATTTGCGGAACAAACAAAAAAAAGTTTTTCTCAGTTATAATATAATTAGAGTTGAGATTTCGTCGGAAAAATTTACCGATTGTTACGAGAGTTCGCCTAGCAATTTTGCGAATGACATTGACATAAAAATCACGAAACGCAGTTGAGTGATTTTTGATCAATGTCATGAGCAAAATTGTTAGGCGAACTCTCGTAACAATCGGTAAATTTCTCTAGCTCGAGTCCACAATTGGTAAATTTTTCTAGCGAAATCTCAACTCGAATTATATTCGCCAGACTATTTCACGAAAACTCAAATTATTGATAATGTGGTGTAAGATGACAGGTAATTGAGGTATTTGACATGCAGTATGCTGCCACAGTGACTGCAGCATTTGTTATTTTTTCGCTGAAAAATGAGGGACGTTGTGTAATAGCGACTGTTCAAAATTTTGACAAGTCAATTTTTTCAATTTAAATTTTGATTCCATTGTTGAATGCTCACATATGATTGGTTTAAATATATATGAGTGAAATAGTCAGAATAAAATCCAGAAACGAATGAGCTATCGCTCATATTTTCGGGTCCTTGCAACTATTTTTCGCAGGTTTTCAACTACTTGACTAGACTAAATCACTGTTTACACTGAAAATTTCTTTCAATAGTTAGTAATTAAGGTCTTGGCCCAGCATCATTTTTAAGTTTTCTTTTGTACTCCAGTTGTGAAACTATGTAACTTGGTCTCTATATAGAAAGATAGAGAATAGAAAGAGAGAAATTCTCTACATCCGAATCAATAGAAATATCTCTATGCTGTTCGGCAGTGGTCGGCGGTAGAAAGGAGAGATTGTACTATCCCAACCGAAAACACATCCCTTTAGTGATATTTGATGTCAAATAGTTTCATTTGGAGGGATTTTTGCGTCAAAATGTTTGTATTTTCCTAAATTGAGTGTTTAAACGTCAGACGTCTATAGAATTGTTTGTTCTTTTTGAAATACTGCGAAAGAGGTAAGTTGGTAAAAGACTATACCAGCAAAATCTTCTATCAAAAAACTTTCGATAGGTACAGTTCCAATGTATGGAAGCGTTTTACCTTGAGTTACTATATGAAGAGGAACAAGACTATTTGCAATATCAACTTAGTGTGGAAAAAAGAATGTTGCGAAACGACTTAAATCCTTGGTCATTACCAGATAAAGAATTTAAGAAGTGGTTCCGACTGGATAAAGAGTGTTACCGATTATTATTGACCGAAATTACACCATATATAGAAGATGGCGAGAGAAACACTAGGCTCTCCATTGACGTGAGAGTTTTAGCCGCTCTTAGTTTTTTTGCCACTGGGTCGTACCAGAAAACAATTGGCGATTTATATAAAATAGCAATTTCGCAACAAAGTATGTCAAAAATTTTACCAGAGGTACTGTCTGCATTGGAACAAATTGCCCCACGGTGGATTCGATTTCCAACAGACGAAGAACAAATGAGAAATATAAAGCAAGGGTTTATGGAGAATTTTAACTTTCCAGGCATTATAGGGTGCGTCGATGGGTCTCATGTTGCTATTTTAGAACCGCTTGAGGATGAACACATTTACTTTAATAGAAAGGGATTTCATTCAAAAAACGTACAATTAATTTGTGATTCTAATATCAAAGTTATAAATGTTAACGCTAATTTTGGAGGATCTACCCATGATTCGTTTATTTGGAGGAATTCTAATATATACAATTTTATGGAAAATTTATATAGAGGAGGTAATCGGACCACATGGTTGTTAGGAGACAGCGGCTATCCGTTACAACCGTGGCTGCTTACACCAGTTGCTAATACTCTCCCTGGAACTCCTGAACGAGCGTATGTAATCGCTCATACAACTACACGGAATATTGTGGAACGATGCATTGGTAAGTAGAATAACAAAAAGGAGATGTTAATTGATTAAAATAATTTTAGGATTGTTAAAAACTAGATTTCGGTGTCTATTAAAAGAAAGAGTTATGAGATACTCTCCACTCAAAGCAGGGCAAATAATTAATGCGTGTTGCGTACTTCATAATATTTGCGTAGATGGCAATGTTCCGTTGGAGGAACCACTTATTATTGAAGATGATATTGATCCTGATCCCAATGAAGTGAACGCGTTCATCCCACTGAATATAGTTGCAGAAGGTCAAAGACGACGCAGGGAAATAATTAATGTGTATTTTAATAATTAAAAAAATGTTTGAACATTATATAGTATTTATTTAGCGGATAACTGCAAAAACTAAACAACAAACAAATAAAAACTCAAACAATTAAAATTCGAATAAACTCGTAAACCAAACACTATAGTAAATTGAACTCATCAACACTAATCTATATTTTGATTTTCTATTAATTGACTCAACAAATCCTTTATTTGTACCATTGTCTGATTAAAGTTTTGGAAATCCTCTCTAATGGCTTTTAGTACATTTAACGTTTCTTGGTGCATACTATTAATGCTGCTATAACGTCGTGCTTTTGCCGATGTTTTTGACGCAATTTTTCGATTTGTGTATGGTGTTTTTCTCTTTAAATTTTGATGCAAGGGTCCTGATGTACCTCCTTTAGCTGCAGGTTGTTGTGTTGAAACTTGATTAGTATGATGTGATGGAGTCTTTGGACGTATAGGTACTAATGGGGGTGCGTCATTTAATGGCAAAGTTGCCATAGGAAGCCCAATTTCAACATTTCCATCACCTGTGGCATATTTCCACCCCATTACCGCCATTAAACGTTCTTCAATGAGTGATAATGGTGTGGTTCCTGATGGTCCTCCGCCAGTTTTTGCTCGTTCTCTAGTAATGGCAGCAGCTTTGCTCTTAACTTTGCTGCGCCACCGAGTGATGGTTTCTTGCCATTTTTGTGTGGTCTTTTGACCGTACCCCAATCCATTGAGGAGCGTGGTAAGTTCTTGCCACTTTTTTTTCTTTTCGCAGCTATCGCCATCGCTATGCGAGAATTTAGTCTTTATTAATTCCGGGTTATTTTCAAAAAAAGTCACAACGGTGTCCCAATGTTCTGGCGTTGTTTTAAAATCTCGCCCAACACGTTCTGCACCATCACCTGCAAATTATATTATTTGTTTATATGTCGGTAGACACCAATAAATTAAACTTACCCATCTTTAAACTCAAATACCCTCAGGGAATACCTAAACAAACTCAGCAGGAAATTATTTGACGTTTAAATAGAGAATAAACAAGTGTCAAATGATGTTTCCTGTAAGAGAGACCCGAATGCATGCGTAACTTGCCGATTGACATTAGATAGTTCCAATTGCAAAATATTCTCTACGTAGAAAGAAAGTTTCTCTCTATACGATTTACATAGTCCCAATGCTGGAGAACTATTATCTTAGATTGAAAAGCCAATTTTTCTCCTAAATTAAAAAATATCGTCACAACATATCTTCGCATTTTTCTGGATTTTATTGTAGACGTTAGATCATGATAGAATTTACTCCGCCGTTTCCAATAAAATCGATAAAAACGCGAAGATAATTATTTTATTTTGGAAATATTTTTGTATTGTAGAGCTAGAGTTGTTGAAATTAAGAGAAAGGACCCACCGATGTCCTGTAAAAATTTCAAGTTTCAAGGCCTTGTACCAATCAAAAGTTAACATCGAGTGAAAAATACAACAGAATCCCTTTCGCGAATTAAAAAAAATATATAGTGTATGTACCGGAGGTAGAATGGATTTTACATATAAAAAAATCTGAAAATATTGACTACAATTTGTATAAAACTTGTACAGAATAAAAAGTAATAACTCAGTCCAAATTTATTTATTTTCCACTGGTAAATTTGAATAAATCGCCTATGTGAATAGCCTTGGTTTTAATTGGTATATATAATCGCGAGTCTACTGTATTTATTTTATTAAACGGACCATACACTATCAGATCTATTTGCAAATATATATGTTTGCAAATTGATTTGACCCTTTCAGCACAAACGTGCAAATTCTCTGCTCGTAAAAAGGAGCCCCATACAAAATTAACAACTTTTAATTTTATCAAATGTTTTTGCAAACACTAAAACTTGTTTACAAATAACGCCAAACATACTCAAATATCACTTATTTGTAAACATATTTGACCGTGTATGGTTTCTAACTGTTTTTATTTACTTTACTACATATATGTATTTATTTATTGGTTTTCTTTAATTATAAATTCTTTTAATAACCATCAATTTCGATGATCCACATCTGCCGCCATTCTTCCGTCCACAATATTTCACAACATTTCGTTCTATAAAAAACATTTCTCTCAAAACATCGCGCAGGTTGAAAAGGAACCTATCTGAGACCCATTTGAACTATAGTACACTTTAAGATGTTTTGTTTAGTTTGCCCATTGGATAATAGGTATCAGCACTTCCTTATCCAATTACATGAGATAGAGTGATCGGTGATCCTCTCTCTCTTTGACGGGAACCTTAAGTCTGTATATAAGGCATCAACTTGTTGACGTTTGTCTAGAGCTTCAGATACAAACGGAGTAAATGCGCAGTCGATCGGCCTTTTATAAGACCATGCTGTTCAGGGACATTGTTGTTGATGACATGCGAATAAAGAACGTCAGATAGGATACACTCACTCAAATATCTTCGCAAAGTTTGATAACAAAGCTATCGGCCTATAGTTTTTGATGTCAGCGTTGTCGCCAGACTTTGACACTGGAGTGACGCGTGATAATTTCCAGACGTCCGGATACACAGAAGTACTAAGAATTAAATTAAATATATTATGGACTAAGGGTGACACAAGGCAACTTATACAATCGGCAATCAAGAATGATGGAAGCCCATCGGAACCCGCTACAAAATTAGGCTTAAGCCGCTTAACTGCTTTTAAAATATGACAGAAATGCAATACGGAGTGACTGTTACAGTTAGAATTATTGTTAAGAGATGGACAACAATTTTTTCTACAGTATTTACACAAACTTGTAGCATTATCACAGCCTTCACTATCACAAAGGTGACTAGAACTGTTTTTGAAGACACTTGCAAAGTGATCAGCGAAAACATTCACAATATCGCCAGATGTTGACAAAACACTATCCTCATACGTCATGCGACCCGGAATATTGGTGGTCTTCTTCTTCAAATTTATGAAGTTCCAGAATTTTTTGGGATCCCTGTTAATAGAATTCTGCGTAACATTGATAAGATTGCTGTATCCATCACGGATCTCCTTCCTAATCTCTCTTCTCAGTGATTTCATCTTCTCTAGTTGACGTAAAGATTTCGTTTTTCTCTACAGGTGTGCCATACCTTGTTCCTTTCTTTGATTTTGGCGGTGATATCTGGCGTGAACCAAATAGGATACTTTGAGGTTTCGGATTTTTGGCGATACTTTGGAACATGCTGATTAAGCAGATCGTAAATCACTCTATATAAGTGCTCACAGGCAACATGGACATCTACCTCGTTACTAATTTGCGACCAATCAACCTTTGAAAGATTTCCTAAATTAGCCTTCTTAAAATTAAACTTCAACGTGTTCGAGCTTTTAGTAAACGAGGAGTCATGTAGAGATTTATCATACAAGTATACATCTAGGCAAGGGTGATAGGCATCTTCATTTACTAGAGGAGACTCATGTTTATTCACTTCTGCAACTAGATGATCAGATATCAATATGAGGTCCAACATTCTGCCCTGATGGTTAACTACTTTACTACGTTGTGTCAGATTGTTAAGTGCAAGAAAATGACAGTAGATATTGTACAGATTTGAGTGTCGACCACCTGCCAAGCATTCAGTAAGCTCGGGTAGGTTAAAATCTCAAGATCATAATCAGACTTCTCCAGCAGATCGAATAGTTGAATGTAATGATTTGCTTGGGGAATATAGACGACAACAATGGTCATAATATGATAGTTATTTTCAGCAATTTTAAGACCTAACAGCTCAATTTCAGTAACTGGGGAGTTAAAGTTTGGTATTTGTTGCACTGCTAGGTGATTACTGATTGCGGCTAAGACCACCCGCCACGCCCTCTTTCTCTATCAGTTCGAAAGACGTTATAACACTCCGGAAACAATTCACCCGAGTATACAATTTAAAAACTCGATGGGATAATTTACAACTTCGTCCGCATTCATGACACTGTCAATCGATTTGTAGGTAACAGAATCGCCTGTAATTTGTACTTGAATTGCGTGGTTGATTGCGGTGTTTTTTACTGCCGAAATAGCACGTTCGCAAAGCCATTTATGATATTGGTGACAATTTGTGGAAAAACTTTCTGAATGAGTTGTTCGATTGATGGCACAACGACGCAAAAGTTCAATGGAAATGAAACACATTTTGTGGTTGTATCAACTGGTACTTTTCCTTCACCGATGTCCAATAGTTGCTTTGAAAATGTGGCTGCCGACGCAACGCGCTGCAAATGTACGCGCATATTCGTCTTTAATGTGAGTTTTCGCACATTTCTCAAAAGATGCGATGCTTTGAGGCAAGCATTTAGCTCAACAGCTGGTGTTGATGTAGGTATTACTGGAAGAGTTTGTAGAAAGTCGCCAGATAATAAAATGAGAGTGCCACCGAACGGTTGTGCATTTGATCGTAAATCTGTAAGAGTTCGATCAAGCGCTTCAAGTGATTTCTTGTGAGCCTTGCAAATTTGCAAAACTTTAGCAATGCCAGAAACTTTAGAAATGTTACATGTTGGAGCTTCCGAGAAATGCATATCCAATGGCAATTTGAGTGCCGAATGCGCTGTTCGTCCACCATCTAATAATGTAGCCGCAATACCTGAGGAAGCAAGAGCCAGAGCAATTCCATTTTGAGATCGAATGTGAGCCAATGACATTATTAACAAGTTTCAGTGACTTTGTGTTAGGTTGGTAACAATTCAATTTGACACATTAGCAACAACAAAAACACAAAAAACATAAGTAACGTATCGTTACTTATTAAATTGGATCAGGTGCTGTGCCTCTTTTTTCCCTTTTGTTGTTCTTGGTGGTTCATTTAAGTTAACAGAGACAAAATAGCTTTTACATGACCGCAAGTTGTTGTCCACCTCATACCGAAAAATAGGTACTTAGTAAACGATTTATCCGAGTTGCAATCTAGTTATGTTAAGTTAGCGAATCACTTTGTTTCAATTGAACGCGCCTGTGGTTCGGACACTGGAACTACAAATCAAAAACACATACTAACCTTCTCAATCAAATTGACAAACAATATTTAAAAACAAATTTACACAAACCACTTTAACAAGTTTGCAGTGCCTGTGACTCGTGACTTATAATTTTGGGATTTTATGCTACTGCAGAGAAAGAAGGGCAGAAGGCAATTTCTACGAAATTTTCTGCGTTCACGCGATGTCCACGGAATGATTCGTGTAACCATAGTGGATATTATTTAAACAAAGGCTAGAATTTTAACAACAAATTCGGGCGACTAGCATCCATCATGGCGGCGGTGTATGACGTTGGAAAATGACCGACTAACGGTAAAAATTGAAATGGTTTTACGTAAGAATTTCTGGTATGCACGTGGAATAATCGCCGGTCAATTTCATGGGCATTTCCTTACGGTGAGTCCGACAGAAAAATATAGATCAAATGGTTACCTTATCTCCAGGAAAAACAACAATCTCACTTGGCTTGGGTACGTGGCTCGATGGAATTTACCGAGCATGAACTAGACAAAGGCTTGAATCTTCGCGAAATGGATCTGACTTTCTGGGTCGACCGAACACGTACAACTTTTAAACAAAAGCAAGCTCAACGGTGGAATATAATACGCGGTGTAACTCCAACGGACGCTGAACACCGTAGCGTCGTCTTCTTGGTCCCGGCGGAAACTGCTCCAGCTCCCCCTAGCGTCCCTGCAGTACCTTGGCGGTTAACGGGTTGCAGATCTCTTAGATGGTGTTAGTTTTGAAACTGGATATCTCAACGTTCTTGTTTTTCCCTACCAAAACCAAGCGATCTTTGATTAAGGACTCACACAAATTTCCAAAGTTGCAATGTTAAAAAAAATTTGCAGGACAGCCTGTGGTAAAGGGGACAACGTGGATACCAATAAGTCCCAATAATTACCCCTTTTAATTCAAACTTAAGAATCTTTGCTGTCGTGAGGTATTAACATTTTATTGATCAAAACTTATTACCATTAAAATTTTATTATAATAATTATTTGTAGTAATTGTTTATTGTTACTGAACAGTTATTAAACACCAGAGAATCATCAGTGGTATTAGTTTTGTTATTATGTATTTGTGTTCTGACCATAGTATTCAGTCACATTGTAAACTGACATAGAATTTTTTTTATATAGTAACGCTGTAGTTAATTGCAATTATCTGTTTTGTTTTTCATGGAATTATCTACATAGCCTTCGGCCACAGCGGACGACCGCCATCCACCATGTCTCTTTAATGCTAATAGATCACCACCAGCATCAACAAGGATGGTGGCAGAAGTTCTCCTAAAGCAGTCACCAGTATAATGTTTTGCATCTGGTTATCTCAGATATACTGCGATTTTTTGGGGTACATTATGTTGCGGCTCTTACGCCAAATATTTATTTTGTGTTGTTGCTTTTAAAAATGCGTTTATTCGACAATAAGGTGTATACAGCGCATGTGCTCCACATGCATGCTACAGCGGTACTGCTCGCGTTTTCGATCTTGCCGTGTACGGCCGTAACAATTCGGCGCCGCACAAGCGCAGCATAATTACTAAAAATAGCTTAAACATGCCCCGCCTTGAAAGAAGGAGGCTTTCAATGAATTAAAAACAAAATAGATGAACACAAAAGAATAGAAATATCATGCTATAACATTTACAAGTCTTCAATTCACTCTCTCTCAGAGTTTGTTTTGGGCACCGCAACCGCGTCACTTAGTGGAAGTGGGCAAATCTTGGACACAGCTCCCTTCGATGTTTGGACGCATGCAACTCTGCACACACGATCGGCTCCAGGGATCAGTTGGATGACTCTTCCAAGAAGCCAGTTTTGAGGAGGAAGGTTGGCATCTTTGACAACTACCAAGTCGTCAACGTGAACTTCACCTCGCTGAGTAGTGGCCTTCACTCGTTGCTGCAGCTCGCTGACATATTCCTTGGACCATCTTTGCCAGAAGTGTTGCTTCATGGCCTCTACTTGCTGATAGGTGTTGAGCCGATTCTCTGGGATACCAGTCAGGTCGTACTCTGGGATGGCAGTGGCAGCCCTTCCAAGCAGAAAGTGTGAGGGAGTTAGAGGATTTAAATCGTTAGGGTTACATGATAGGGGTGATAGAGGACGTGAATTGAGCACGGCCTCTATCTGCACCAACAGTGTATAAAATGTTTCAAACGTAAAAAGTCGAGAGCCGACTACTCTTTTTAAATGGCTGTTAGCTGACTTCACCCCAGCCTCCCACAAACCGCCAAAATTAGGCGAATAGGCTGGAATAAATTTCCACGTTACCATTTCGTTAGCAGACGCGGTCACAAGCTCGCTTGTGTTGCTTTCCAAAAACTCGCCAAGCTCCCGAAGTTCGGAGCTTGCGCCTACAAAATTACTACCGTTGTCCGAATACATTACGGAGGGACGACCGCGCCGAGCAATGAAACGTTTCAACGCCAACATGAAGGCTTCAGTGGTCAACGACGTCACTAACTCTAAATGGATCGCTTTCGTTATGAAGCATACGAACAATGAGAGATAACATTTAGTAACCTTACAACCTCGGCCCTGGCGATCTTTTATGTGAAAAGGTTCCGCGTAATCCACTCCCGATATTTGAAACGGCAAATTCGGAACTACTCTGTGCTTGGGTAAATTACCCATCAATGGTTCGACCGATTTGGGTTTGGTTCTAAAACACGATATGCATTTGTGCACAGTTTGTCTCGCCAAATTGCGCCCGGAAATTGGCCAAAAAGTTTCTCTGACAGAGGCGAGCAGAAGTTGAGGACCCGCATGGAGAAGTTGTCTGTGTTTGTCAAGAAAAATCAGTTTTGTGAGCCAATGCCTAGAATCGAGAACAAATGGGTGTTTTTTGTTGAAGCCAAATTCGGAGTTTTGAAGTCGACCACCGACTCGAATTGTTTCATCGTCATGCATAAATGGAGCCAACCTGATGAGGTGGCTTCTAGGGTTAATGCGCACGTTGTCTGAAAGAGCCTTGTACTCCTTTGCGAAAGATTCTTGCTGAGAAAGTTTGACAAGAATGACTAGAGCATCCCACAATTCCTTTGCCTCAAGAGGACCTGTTTTTAACTTGCCCTTGCTGCTAAAATATGATGATTTTTATTTTTTTTTCCGAAGATGTCGGCGTGTGCGGATGCATGTCCGTGCTGCTCCGATAACTTCATAGTTAATAACAAGTTTACTGTTTGCAAATTGTGTGAATCAAAGTTCCATGTATCATGTGTATATATTCAAGATATTGTTTACAAAGTGTTAAACAAAAGTGGTAATCTCTTTTGGTTTTGTGATTCTTGTGCAAGCGGGCTGGATGAAAAACTGAATTTATCGGCGAAAATCGACTGTATTGCTGCATCAACTGACAAGTGGACGGCAAATACCGAGAAGTTTTTTGATAAGAGTGAGGTGCAAGAAACATTCGTAAAAACAACAGTAGATCAAGTCAATGAGAAATTTTCCAATCTTTTCTTAGCCTTTAAAGACGAAATAAATCTCGCTATCAATGAAAAGTTCAATGAACTGGAAACAAGCATTAAAAAATCGAACAATGTATGTGCTGATAACGGAAAGGGCAAGATTGCATTGTACAATGAGGTTACAAAGAGACCGCGTTCCAAAGACGCTGTTATTTTTTACCCAAAACTGTCTCAAGACGTCAACACAACTATAAATTGTCTTAAAAAGAAACGTTAAACCTGATGAGGCCCAAGTCGGTATAACCAATATTAGGCGTCTGAAGAATGGTGGAGTGGCAGTTACGTGTAAAAATAAAAATGAGATGGAGCGATTGGAGATAAATGCAAAAGCCAGGCTTGGGGATAACTATGATATAAAGAGGTCACATCTACGTAATCCGAGGATCAAAATAGTAGGATTTTCCGAAGATCTAACTGAAGAAAGATTGAGACAATACATTATGAAGCAGAATGAAACATTAAAAAATATCAATGGAGTCTTTAAGCTAATAACTTGCAAGAAAATGAAAAATAACTACTTGGCTATTGTGGAAGTTGATCCATTCTCTTTTTCAGAGTTCATGAAACTAGAGTCAGTGTTTATTGACTGGAATGTGTGTAGGGTTTATGAACATATTAACGTTATCAGATGTTACAATTGTGGAGGTTATAACCACTACAGCAATAAGTGTGAAGAAAAAATATCAGAATGTTTAAATTGTGGAGCCAGTGATCATGATGAAAAAAACTGTGAAAATAAAAACGTGTGTCGTAACTGCTTGAAAATGAATAAAGAAGAAAATTTGCAACTAGATATAAATCACTCACGGTTTGATTACAAATGTGAAGTGTACAAAAAACAAGCCGAACTTGTGAAAAACAGAACTGAGTACCAAATATAGCCACTACAGGGTCATGTGGCAGGACTTGTGTTAGGTTTGGTTTCGTGAACGTTCAGTGCATCCGGAACAAAATAGGTGCTATTGAGTTTAGTCTAGAACAGTTTTCCTTTAATGGGCTAAGTATCTCGGAGCATTGGCTAAAAGAAAGTGAAATAAACAACATATCTATAGCGGGTTATAATGTGCTTGATTGTTTTGCGAGAACGAATCATCTCCACGGTGGTGTTATGCAGATTTTGCGCTCAGGAAATGAGTGCATCGCCCTTTCCAACGTAAAGAAGTTGTCAACAGAAATGAAACTTGAGCTGGTAGGAACTTTTTTACCCAAATTTAATCTGTGTTTAATTGTTATATACAGACCATCGACGAGGATGTTATCAGATGATATAGATCTTTGTTTAGATACATTTAGTAAGTTATTTAATGTTGTTGATTATAAGAGAAAACACGTTATCCTAGGGGGTGATTTTAATATGTATTTTGACTCCGCTGACAAAAATGTAAAACAAATTGTTGACCTCTTTAGCACCTATGGCTTGAGATCAATTGTGGACTTTCCAACTAGAGGCCCTTCATATATTGATAACGTATTTACTAACATTAGTCCGCATTCTGTTAAAGCAAACCCAATTGATCTAGGCCTAGGTGATCATCTATGTATATCGATCTCGTTAGAAGTAGATGAACTAACTGATAATAATATGAGTAGTATTTATAAGATTGCTAGATGTATCACCGAAAATGGCAAATTTAATTTGTACCATTCACTTGCCTCTGTAGATTGGAACTTTCTAGAATCTGACATAGATATAAGTAACAAGTTTAAGATGTTTTTAAACACAATAGTGCACCATTTTAATCTATGTTTTCCTCTTAGGCGAATTAGTGTAAAAGAGAGGTCTAAGCAGCTTTGTTCAGCATGGTTTACCCCTAATTTAAATAAGATGCGTGAGACACTAGGTCTTATTCGAGATGCGTACAATCTGCATCGGACATTAGAATTAAAAAACATGTTAATTAGTTATAGAAAACAATACTACCAGGCGATTAAAGATGCAAAAATTAAGGCTAATGACAGATTTATACGAGAAAATAAGAATAACCCTAAGGCACTATGGACAGTAATTAACAACCAAAGACCAAAAATTAGAGAACCTGTTAAACATAATATATCGTCTGAGGAATTTAATGCGTTTTTCTCTACAGCTGCAGAAAACATTGTGTCAGTATTACCTGCAGCAGATTTAGACCCCATAACACTTATGAGGAATATGAAAGTTGGACATGATATGTTTCTCTTCAAAAAGGTATCTTGTGTTAGTGTTAGAGATGCATTTAATTGTTTAAAAAATAGTAAATCGAAAGATGTCTATGGATTAAGTACGACAATTATTAAACAAATTAAAGATGTATTAATATTACCATTCACAAAGTTATTTAATCAATGCATAGATGATAAGGTGTTTCCCGATTGCCTCAAAACAGCTGTGGTGATACCGGTTCATAAAAAAGGAAACTGCAATGATATGGGTAATTATAGACCGATTTCGCTTTTACCGATACTCTCAAAAATATTTGAAAAATTGCTTTTGTCTCAAATCATGTTTTTTTTAGAAAGGAATAATATTTTATCAGATAAGCAGTATGGATTTCGACAAAATCGTTCAACTTCGTCTGCAGTCTTGAATTTGTTATCTCATGTTTATGATTGTTACGAAAGCAAGGAATTATATCTAGCATAACTTTTTAGATTTAAGTAAAGCTTTTGATTCAATATCGCATGATATATTGATAAGAAAACTTTTCTTTTACAACTTTCATCCCTCAGCAACCAAAATAATTGTATCGTACTTATCTCATAGAACTCAGTGTGTTCGAGTGAATCATGCCTTATCGAGAGACGTCAAAATTAAGTATGGTGTACCGCAAGGCTCCATACTTGGTCCATTGCTTTTTTTAATTTATGTAAATGACCTACCTAGCCAAATAACTGATGCAGATGTCACCTTATATGCAGATGATACAACAGTGAGTAGCCGGATATTGTCAGTAAGGCATATTGACTCAGAAAAGGATAGACTGTTGCGTATTGTGGGAAATTGGTTTTGTGCTAATAAACTTGTTTTAAATAAAGATAAAACAGTAACTGTTCTTTTTACCCTAAAAAATATTCCACTTTTAGACACAGTTTGTGACTCCACAAGGTTTTTAGGTTTATATATTGACGCACAATTAAATTGGAATATTCACGGGGAATATATTTGTAATAAAATAGCTAAAAACATATTCCTTTTGCGAATGATGGCTAACAGCATATCAACTCGGTGTTTGAAAATGGCATACTATGCATTGATTCATTCTTATTTAGAATACGGCGTTTTATTGTGGGGCCATTCATCGTCTCGACACCATGTTTTCAAATTACAGCGGAGGGCAATCAGGGTAGTTATGAATCTGCAGTATAGGGACGATTGCAAAGAATATTTTATTAAACACTCCATCTTAACTTTTCCCTGTATATTTATTTATAAGTGTTTAGAACATGTGGTGAAAAATTTTCTCTCATATCCTAGGTTAAATAGTTCACACAGTTATAATACACGTACGGAAGATCTAGCTTTCAAACCTTTAAGACTAGCTAAAACTAGAGATGGTACACATTATTATTGTATCAAACTATTTAATAAGATTCCTCCTGCTATCAAACAGCTGTCCCCTAAAACATTATTGATTAGGCTGAAGCAATTTTTATTGCAGAAAGCATTCTATTCCTTAGACGAATTTTTCAACTCTAGAGATTGGGATGAGTTATAGTGTTCTATAATTAATTTGGTTTAGTTATTTCTATTTTCTCATTAGTGGTACTTATCTAATTACTTCTCCAATAACATACTTGTTTTTTATGACAATTTTTGAGTTGATTGTTATTTAGTTGTTTTTTTTCCCTTTTTTGAGTATTTAGTTTATATTATTTAATTTTCTAACTAATATTAGTAATTATACCTATAGGTGCATTTTGACCTGTGTAAAATACATTAGACATGTATTTCTTTGGCACAAATAAATCTAAATCATAAATCATAAAATATCTTAGAATATAAGCCATAGCTCCCTGAATTCTACGTAAAGTAGAAAAACGCTCAAAGGGAAATAGCTTGACATTCTCGGATGATACAAATGCGACTGTCATGCTACGCATTTCCGGCAAGTTTTGAGTGTCGTCAACGTATGAAGTCGGTACGGTTGGTTGAGAAAGCCACTCTGGGCCTTTCCACCATAGTTTTGACGTTTGTAATGTCAGGGCTTCCAGCAGAATTCCTCCTTGTTTTAGGTGAATTAAGTGAATAAAATATTTTTTTAAGTGAATTAAGTGAATTGTCATTGAAAGCAATAATTGCAAATAAAAAACATTATAATATTTTAAAAATTAATACAATTAAATTAACACTAATTAGTCTTGGGTTTTTTACAGAAATACTCTGAAATTAAGGAATTCTTCCGCTTTTCAGCCACTCTAATGTTCTTGTCCAGCGTTTGCTCCTTTTTTCTTACGCTAAGAGCACCATGTAAAAGGCCTTGGGCAACTTGTAATCCATGAACATTTTCTTTTTTTAGAGCCAAATCTAGTTTTTGCGACACTTGCTCTAACAGCTCATTAGTGGAAGTTTGGGTTTCATTCTTCTCCTTAATTTGTTTTTCCATTAATGTCTTAATGGTGACAAACTCTTGAGTTTTTTGTTGCATTTCCATCTATGAAATTAAACACCTTTAATAACAAAATATTATTATAATAGGAGTAGTAGGTACTTTACCTCTCTTTGTTTTTTTATTTCCTCTTGTAATTCACATTCTTCTTGCTGTTTTTTCTTGTGTTCTTCCAACTCCTTCTGCTCTTGCAAGTAGTTATTGTAACTCTGGTAAACTAGCCTGCTCATTTTTAATAAATCTCGTGTAATGGGCACACGTTCAGGACGATTATTATATAAATTTAACCCACTACTAACATTTAATTTGGCATTTAATGTTCTTACTGACATAGCGGCTTGGTTTTCATCCAAAAGTAATTTGGATTTATTAAATCCTCTCTCCACCTCTGCATTGCCGTGAGAAATACTCAAACACATTTTAACAAACTGCTCCAAATTTTTAAAAGGGCCTCGTTGACAATTTTAAAATAATTGATCCCAATATGTGTCAATATTCATATTAAGCTCATCATATTTTGGAAGATCTTCTAATTGTAACAGTCTCCACTCATCTAAAATCGGTAGTGCTTCTACTTTTATGTGCTCATGCAATAAATATTTGATCATTTTTTTCGATGTTTTGGTTTTTATTTTATCCGGCTTTAAGAATCTTAAGTATTTGACAACAGAATTTTTTAAAGCCGATTTTAAAATAAGATGTTCTGCAGCTAACTTGTAATGATCCTGAATATTTTTAAAACATAATAATTTATTCCTCTCAGGCAATCTTTTTAATTCTTCTGCAATGTCATCACTTACAACCACTGTGTCAACAGATTTCAGATTATTTTGATGAAAGACGTCCATCTTGGCAGATTCACACGATTTACAAATGCGATTTCCAATAGTAAGTACAATTTTTTCCAACTGGTCATGTAACAGGTGGATCATCGTCTTATCGCTTTGAAAAATTGACGTAAATTCGGTAAACAGGCTAGAGCTTTCAATAACGAAAATAATTTGGGCCTTCATATCGTGCTGCTTTAGATAGTTGCAAATCCTTTTATATTTATTTGTCGTCATACTAGAAGTTTTTTTTGTAGGTATGTAACGTAAAAAATAATGCACTAGTGCTGGCCATTGTTCAAGAATTCTCTTGGAAGCTGGCAGTATGGTAAGCCACCTTGTTCTTATATGTTTAATAAATTTATTTTCGGGGACTTTTTCTTTCATTTGTATTTTTTTATAATCATCACACCTTGTAGGCCACCCATCAAAATAGTAATAAATAGTAATGATTAAATCATTTACATCTTCTTCAAACTGGGAGAGGCCCTTTAGGAATGCATTGTGCATTATGTGAACATTACAAGTCCCAATATCTATTAAGCCCCAGTCTCTCATAGTTTTCATTTCTTCATGTAATGATTTAAACACACTTTTGTTTACATTAGGTCCATCACTTCCCAAAGATAATAATTTTATAAAAGCTAAATTTGCATTATTCATAGCACTTTTTAGCATTGTCTTTAAAACATCACTTGTAGCATAGCTAATGAAAAACGTTTCTAAATGATTAGTTACAATTTTTCGTTGACTTTCCGAAAAATACCGGACTTGAATTTTCAATTCTTTGACTTTCTCATTATTAACAGTTTCGTCAAACATCAATGTAAAAAAGGAGTTACCAATGTCATCTAGGAGTATT
Source organism: Diaperis boleti (assembly GCA_963583935.1). Classification (NCBI taxonomy): domain Eukaryota; kingdom Metazoa; phylum Arthropoda; class Insecta; order Coleoptera; family Tenebrionidae; genus Diaperis; species Diaperis boleti. The sequence continues at coordinate 17,379,120 of OY757242.1, forward strand.
TTTCTAAAATAAGGCCCTAATGCTTGAGTCATTAAGTAACCACATTTTGTACGTCCCAAACGAAAATTTTCTGACGAGTTGTTATTGGGAAACATGGTTTTGAAAAGGTCTCCGATATGATCACACGAAGCGGCTGCATAATTTGATTGTATCACTTTCATGGTCCATAATAATTCAGCTTTAGTGGCATCATCCAACAAATTACTTCCGAGAGCGATGTCGGTCTTAGGCTGTATAACATCCCCGCTCGCCCGTTGTTCCAATTTTAATTGTAACGAACTTAGTGCTACTTTTACTTTATTGACATGAGATTTGGTTTGAGTGTGTTGGTACAAAGATTGGTATCCTGAAAATCACCTGTTGTCAACTTACCACACTTAAAGTCGAATTTTAACGTACCGTTCGATTTACATGACAACGTTAGATGACATAGTCTGCAAAATACAGCAGAGTCATCACTTTTTGTGCACCATTCGGAAATTAAATGTCCAGTGGCATATTTTCTCGAAAACCACTCCGGGCGCACACAACACTTCCGCGACATAATATTAGTATTTATTATCAACTATTATTAATATTACAATGCGGCAATTACAATTTTTTATGTTTTACAACGAAGATAATTTTCACCACCATTGAAAACTTGAGCAAGAAGTAAGAACGACGGTCGACAACAAACTGTTGGAAATTCTGATGTTTATAGTGAAGGCAAAACAAAATCATTTTTTGTGACTGTGTTCGGGGCGCTAGCACGTGCAGTGATGCAGAAGACCAGCCCAGCGATTGTGCATATAAACTCAGGCGTCAAATGATTTAGCTTACAATGCTGCATTGGTCCGCCGTATTATTCCCAGAATTTTTTTTGCTGTTTGTTAGACTCAGGCAAGGTTGGATTTATTCTTATTAATTCCTAAAATATATCTTTGGTTTAACATTTTGTTTTGCGAGTTTAAAGTGAATTAAGTGAATGAATCTCCAATTAAGTGAATTAAGTGAATCGCTGGAAGCCCTGTAATGTGCTAGGCTGGAGCCCTCGCGATACCAAATCAGCTGGGTTGTCACTCGTGCTGACATGCTTCCACTGATCGACGTCTGAGAGAGCTTGGATCTCGCTAACACGATGGCTCACGAAAGTCTTTAGCAAATTAGGCTCTGTTCGAATCCAACCTAAAGCAATTGTCGAATCGCACCAATACGTGATCTGATCGACGCGAATATCTAGAGCTGAGATCGTTTTCTTCACTAACCTTGCCAACACTAAAGCACCGCATAATTCTAGCCGCGGTACCGTCAACGTTTTGAGCGGAGCTACCTTTGATTTTGCGCATAACAAATTTACAAAAATGTTACCGTCCCTACCAACCGATCTTATGTATATACAAGCGCCGTAGGCGGATTCGCTGCTATCTGAAAACCCGTGAACCTCGACTCTCGTAGGATAGCGGCAAGTGATGGTGCGTTGGATGGAAATGGTGTTCAGCTCAGGTAATTGGTTGTAAAATTGACACCAAACTGTGTGCAACTCCGAAGGCAGGGATTCGTCCCAGTCGAGCTTGACTTGCCACAATTTTTGCATGAATATCTTGGCAGTTGTGATGACTGGTGCTACCAAGCCCATCGGATCGAAAATCTGCGCAATGCAAGATAAGACACTTCTTTTGGTGTGCTTTGTGCGGTTCGCTTCAGCGATAGAGTATTGGAATGTGTCAGTATTGGGGTTCCATAGTAGCCCCAACGTTTTGGTCTTCTCGTCCTTACCTATGTGTAAGGCATCAAAGGGTTCATTCGAGAGATTTTCCTGTAGCACTTGCGGAGATCCACTTTCTGAGAAGAAATCCATTTTTACTCAACACGGCAGTGATGTCGTTTTTCAAGCTAGCAGCTTCCTCAACTGTATCTGCGCCACTCAACAAGTCGTCTACGTAGAAATCCGCCAAAATTGTTTCTGATGCCTTTGGATGACTTTCCATACATTCGAAACCAACTTGATGCAAAGCTCTTATCGCTAAAAAGGCTGCTGCAGCGGTGCCATATGTCACTGTATTTAGCTCGAAGATTTGGAGAGGATGTGTCGGGTCATCTCTCCAGATGATACTTTGAAGACCACGTTGATCTTTCGCTACAAAAACTTGCCTATACATTTTCATGATATCGGCCGTGATTGCTACGTGATGTTTTCTGAATGTCTAAGAGATCTTGCTGTATCGTTGGACCAACCATTTGCAAATCGTTGAGTGAGTGTCCCGATGTGGTCTTGGCCGAAGCATCAAAGACGACTCTTAGCTTCGTCGTTGTACTCTCTTGCTTGAGTACGGCGTGATGCGGAATGTAGTGTCTTGTCTGGTTCGGATCTACATTTTCTACCTTTGACATGTGGCTTAACTGCTCATACTCTTGCATAAATTCATGATATTGTTCTTTTAACTCGCAATTCTTTTGTAGCTTGCGTTCAATTGCATAAAATCGTTTTATCGCCATCTCTTTGGAATCGCCAAGAACGGCGGGGTCCGTTTTAAACGGAATTCGTACTTGGAAATGGCCATCTAGCAATTTGACTGTGGCTCTTGCGAGTACGCTGCACCTTTGCTTTCTACAAACTCTTCTATTTTCCAAAATTTTTGCATTTGTTCATGCAGCTCATTGTTTCTAGAAAGATTACAACGGACCTGAGAATGCGGGGCAAATGAAAGCGGAAGAGGACCAGAAACGATCCAACCGAGACGAGTTTTTTGAAGCGTTGGCATGTGATTGCCTAATTTTATTTGCCCAATAGATAACATATCCCAAAAAATTTTGCGCCTAGCAAAATATGAATTTTCCCAGGTGTACCAAAAGTGGGATCAGCTAAAACCACGTTACGAGGCAGGTCTAGCTTGCTTGAATCGAAAGATTTGTTATTTGTGGTAGGACTAAACACGTCAAATTGGTACTAAAACCGTTGTGTCGTGAATGAAGTTGAATCTCGTGTGATTGTTGTCGAGGTTTGCGTTATACCTGTAACTGCTGCATTTATTTTTGACATGGGAAGACCTAGCATCGAACACAACTCTGTAGAGTTCATCGAACTTCATGGATTGCCCCCCTGCAGTCTTTGATTTGAACCAATGCCGTTGATAAGAGGATGTACGAATGATTTGACATCGCATGATGTGACACTGTTGATGTGACCGCCTGAGAAGTCGCATTCCGCTACACTTCTGACAAGCTCCTGATTTGCATTGACCCTGGAAGTGCCCAGGCCGTAGACAATTTATGCACAGTTTGTGCCTTTTGACACGCTCAGCTCTCTCTTTGGGAGTAAGATTCAAGAGCTCATCGCAATTGTATGTGTTGTGATTCCCCTTGCAAATCGGACATGAACGCGAGGCTAGTAAAAAGGATTTGGAAACGTTTTGTTTGTTTCTAGGATGCAATTTTTCTGATGATTTCGATTCCAATGCTTCGAGTAGATCAGCCCTGCCCTTCAAAAAGCCCATCAAACTTTCAAGGTCAGGTACTTCATTGTTTACCTTGAATTCCTCCCACTCGCGCGCCGTCGTTGCGTCTAATTTTTGTGACATTATGTGTATCACCAACGTATCCCAGCTTTCCGTGGGGTGATTAAGCGATCTTAGTGCGCGGAGATTTTTGTTTACCGTATCAATTAGTTTGCGCAATTTTGGTGATGATTCCTTGGTTATATTTTCGATGTTAAATATCGCCTTCACGTGATTGTCGACTAAAAGTCGTTGATTATCAAAACGTTCGCGTAATAATTGCCATGCTACATCGTAGTTGGCTGATACGAATTCGAGGGATCGAATTACCTCGGCTGCTTCACCGGTTAAGCTGAGCCGCAAATAATGGAATTTTTCGATGAGGTCAAGGTCATCTCGCTTATTTATCATAGAGTCAAACATTTCCCGAAATTCTAGCCATGCATCTAGATTTCCCGAGAAAGTACTCAAGTTTATTGTCGGCAATTTGAGCCTATGATTTATTTGCACATGTGCGCTTGCATTTGAGTTTGATGCTTGCGATACAATAGACGCGGAATCATTAACTTGCTGTTGCTGTGGACCTATTAAATGTTTTGCTTTTCCTAGAAGGGAATATAAACGGTTCTCGAATTCTACACGTTGCGCGATCTGCGCCTCTACTTCGTTGTCGTCCACTAAAGCCTCAATTCCGCCCTGAATTTCGTTAAATTGCTCGAACAGGGCACTTATTCTATCGATGCGTTCCGCAAGCTCGCAAGTGACCGCGTCTGATAAGGAAATTTCCTCTGAAGCCGGAATCGCTGGGTCTGCATTTGTATTTGTGGGAAGGTCGGCCGTGATGCCGTCCAAATAGCTTGCGAAACTAGTCAATTGCGCCTTATAGACGCCCCGTTTGCGGACAAGTGCTTTGAGTTCGTTAGTCATGTTTTTGATAAATCGCAACAAAACCGTAAAAATATGCAAATAGAAACTACGCAAAAATGAGGGAGAAAGGAAAGGTACTCACACTGCTTTGAACTGGTGTGGGCTGCCTTCGATGACGTCACGATATCTGATGTTCGCCAGACTGCTGCCCAGCCGAAGTGAACCAACTGGGTTTTGCTTGCGAGTACCACTGCTACTGCTTACCAAGCGCTGGTTGGTCGACTGCAATTCTTGATTTTCGATGATTAATCGCCGAAATCGCTGCTTTATCCGGCTCGAAGGACCAATGTTGCGGCTCTTACGCCAAATATTTATTTTGTGTTGTTGCTTTTGAAAATGCGTTTATTCGACAATAAGGTGTATACAGCGCATGTGCTCCACATGCATGCTACAGCGGTACTGCTCGCGTTTTCGATCTTGCCGTGTACGGCCGTAACAATTCGGCGCCGCACAAGCGCAGTAACATAATTACTAAAAATAGCTTAAACACATTACCAAATTTATTTATGCGCACGCACTGCTTTGTGCATTTTTTTATTTTTGAAATTCAGGAAAAATGGTAACAAATTTGTATGGTCTCCAGAAGGGCGTAGATTCATGTATTTTTTGCAAGTTGGATAAAAAGTTTCGGGTACAACAAAACGACGTTGAGTTTTGGTTTTTGAATCGGGGATTTTCCTGTGTCTTCCCGGTGTTTTGGTTTAATATTTCGTAACTCCTGTTTTCTGCATGTACCGCTAACAACAATGATAGGAACGACCTAAAAAAATATTTATTTAACTTGCTTTACCTGCAGGTAATGTTACAATTTGATTTTTGCCGCGCATTCACCATCCAAGTTCAGGAACGAATCAGCATCTAGAGATAACCGGCATATACAAAAAACACGATAAGTTTTGCAGTGTCGCGCGAAAAAACCTACATTCTTTCTTTTTCGTTCGACATCTGGATTAGTAACATCTCAGCGTAAATTTTACCCCTGGACAAGAGATAGCTCCAGAGAATCGCGTTAGCGGATAAATTCGTTAGGTGTCGATTCGGGGAAAAGATGTAAGAAAAACTACTTTATTGCGTGCAGACCTTGACTATTCTCCTTCGATCAAATAGGCAGATTCAGCAGCACTTTACCGAGGATCTTTTTTGTAACACCTTCTTGGAATAATAGCTGTAATATTCTTTCCTGGACGCACGAAGTTTTCACGTGGAATCAGGCTTAATTTCCCAGGAAATCACAAACCCGCAGGATTCGCAAAGAAGCAGTAAAGTAAATTGTCAGGACAGCTCCAAAACCAGCAGGAAAGCGTAATACTATTCAGAAGATAAGTAATAGATAATTTTTCTTTATATTTTTTTTTGTGTGTTATCAATTCATCCAGTTTTTTTATTAGCGTGCCATTTAAAAATTGTAAACTTCAATAATTATTTTACTGTAATTTAACCTTTAAGTAGTGCATTAGTCATAATTTAACTGTCATATTTCCATTTTCATCGTTCATTTAGTTATTTATTTCACCAACTTGTTACCAGTCATTATAATTTCAATCTTCACCACGTTATTTTAATATTGTTTGATTGTAGAAAGTTCCTGTATTGATTTTCACAATTTTGTAAGCGTACTCGTGGGTAAAAATTCTCACTCGCTAATAATGATGCATTTCTATCACTTATAATATAATGTACTATTATACCCGACTAACATCTAGATGACTATTTTTGCCACGCAAAAGGAAGGTATAATGGAGTATTTCTCTCACAAGTGATATAATGATAAAAAGGGGTGAATTACTATGGTTACACAATGGCAAGACATGAATAATTTTTTGAAACTTTCATAATTTTTTTGATTTTTAACTTTTACAAGAAATTACACGTCGGGCATAAAACTTCGTATCTTACACGTTTCCGAAATGACATTGCAAGCTCGTGAGATGTGTATCACTCGCTGACAATGAAGCATTTCTGTCACTTGTAATATAATCTACTATTTTTTGCCATAACACCAACGTTTTTCATGTCCTAAAATTTTTTCCTGATTAAAAAAAACAATTTTGGCCGTGGGACCCCTGTAATTACTCCCCCATTGGTGTTTACTTTTCTTCTGGGTTTCAACACTGTCTTCCAGTCTGTACTCTGTACCGTAGGTTGTTGCATCTCCGAGAGGTCGTTGTTATGCGTATCACTAAGTTGTGCATCGTTTTTTTTTTAACTGCAGTTGGAAGTGTAACAATTTCGGTTGTTTGGCTGTAATAATTAGATCTTAAAAAATTGGAAATATAGGTCAAATCTTTTAATAACTTAGTCACAGTTTGACGTGTGGGATTTGTTTATTGCAAACGTGTAAAAATAGAACTTAAGAGCGGGGTCCGACCACGCCCACTTCAACATGTTCAGGTTAGAAGCCAGGGTAAAATATGTAAAACGTCAACTGACTACTAGATGGCCCCCATTGTTCACATTCAACAAAATAATATTGTAACGGTACTTACCACTCGATGGAACTACTCAACTCTAGATGGGGTATTTTCCAATATTTTCTATCTTTTACAGCGAAATCTACCTGAGACCCAAATAAATAGTAAAGTGGCCGAATAAAACCCATCTTGCCGCTAGCTACGGCAGAACAGTCCTTTGACGATCCCTCCCTTATTCAACAAAATTTCCAAATGGGAATTGAAATGTCTGTTTTGACCTGACTATTATGAGCTATTTTTGTTTTTAGTAATTTAGTAGTTTTTAGTATATTTATTATGTAATTATTAATTATTTTATAATTTTGAAGTTGGTGTTAAGTAAAACATAAAAACAAATTATATAGTTTGCTACAATAAAACATAACATACAACGAAAAAATAAAATGAAAACAATAATTACATAATAAATAATAACCAAAACTATCAATTCATCTGTCGGTAAATCCAACCAAACCATACAATATTAGTATGCATTACGAATAGATCGCTTTTTTGTATCAAATGAGTCCTGAATACTTCAACTTTTGGAATCGCGATATCACAGGAATGGTGTGATTCGTAGGAAAAAAGTATGGAAACAATTTTTGTAGGTAATTGCATGATCTAAAAGTCGATTTCTTATTTTTTTAAGTTAATAATTATTACTGTTCGATTACAAGTCGCATATCTCGTCAGAGGCAAAACCATCCGCACCCTCTTTTCTGGAAATATACCGTAATTACCCGAAACTCGTCAGGTACAAAACAGTGAACGTGACGAGTACAATAGGTACCCACGCATTTGCCGGTTCCTCTCTGCGTCTGATATCTCACAGACATACGTTTCTATAACTTTCTTCTTCTTTCGCGTGCACAGAAAGTAGTGTCACAATCAAGACCGTCACAGGGTCCATAGGATTCTTAAATTTTGTGTTCTTGCGTCTGGCTTGTGCCCCATCTCTGAGAAAGTAGTCAAACTATTGCAGCAAAATTATGATAGGTCAGACATAAGCGGGCAAATTTTCGGTCAATTCTGTCAAGATATTTCGATTTAAACGCAAAGTTGATCACTTTTGGGTTTAGCAGTGACTTTTTAAAAGCTTCCGCCAAGTCTGCAACGAGTTTCATCTAATTTCGTTACTATGAAATTTCAAAAATGAATGGAATTTAATAATTTATTTCCGAGTTTATTGACCATCACCAGCCAAAAAAATGACATTATTTCCAAGGGACAACTTTCGGCTATTTATTAATAATAAGTAAATGCTATTTATATCAATACTTTTACGTAAAACTTAACAAAACGGGACCCTTGTTTTTTACCCGTGGCGCCACCTAGCGTGTGACAAACGTCGAACCCCCCTCTTAACTCGATATACAGTTCCAGAGGTAACCCAATCAAGTTTTCTGACTTTTCTTAGAAATCAGGACAAGGGAATAAATTATGTATTATATTTAGGCAAAATTGGTTCTTATTAAAAATATATTTCAACATGGCTAAGGGGCCCAAATATCCGCCATTTTGCGGCCGTAACATCGAGTGGCTGTAAGCATGGGCCTCTAAGCAATGCTGGACCATCGCAGGCTTGGGCCCCTCCAAGGGCAATCATATCGCTCGGACAGTGGGTACCGCATCTGTTTCCGTCCGCAAATCTGCAGGTGACCCATCATGCAGATACCACAAGTTGCCACTACGCACCCGTTCTGCTGGTACTTGCACTTCACTCTGCACAACTTGTAGATCAGCCCCATAACATGTGATGTTGCTGAATTATCCTGACAGGGTCCTCGACAGACTGGACACGACCCTGTTGTCCTCTGGGTCATCTTCTCGTGGCAATCCCCACACAGAACATGGTTGTTGGCGCAGACATGGATGGGCGGATGTAGGATGTCGTAGCACACGGGACACGTCATGAAGTCTTGGAGTTCAACATGGGTGTTTGCCATTTTCTGTTTTTTTTCTGATGATTGGAGTGATAGATGTTGCATCAATGGGAACGAGCGATGAAGTGTGGTCAGTTAATTGCTTATAACGGTAGTGAAGATTTCGTTGGGGTGGGGATCAATTCGGGGAGGACATTAAAGCCAGGTAGGAGTTGATTGGTGGGAGGACCGTAATCGGGTTTCGTTGATTGGATGAACATAATGGAGATGGTACAAAATAAACTGTTATTGGCTGTTAGCAGGTGTTATCTACATTTCTTTTATTTTTTGAAGTTTAATGAATTATTTATTATTGCTTCGAAAATATTTCAGCTTTCCCAAGATTTTAACCGAGTTTACACTTTTAGATGAGAAACTGTTATTTATAACACAAATAAAAAATAAAGATAGATTATGTTGTCCATTGTTGGATTAACTTATTATACAAACATTATACTCGGTAAAGAATATAATGATATTGAATTAAAATATACAGGGTGTTATGGAAGTCCTAGGAAAAAATTTAACCACAAGTAGAGATCGTCTAAACCTTTTTTTTATAATTTTTTTCGCAAACGCTCCCTTACGGAGATAAAATTAAGAATAGTTTGACCCCTAAAACCAATACCCGCCTATGCACCCACGTTCATTCATTGTGAGGAATCAACAAAAACTTTACCCGATAAACGAATCGAAATAAAAACTTTAAATGGAAACATGTACTAACCTGTCATAACAGTAAAGACGTTAAAGTAGGTTAGTAATACTAAATTGTATAGCTTACCTTTTTTAATCACAACAAGTGTTCAAAATAGCGCTCGTCATTGTTCATGCAAGCTTGTACTCTTCGTGCTAAAGAAGTTTGCGTTCGCACTACCATGTCCGGGTTTTCGCGAATAATTTCGGCCTTGCATTACACGAGCAGTTAGTTCTTCAATTGTAGGAACTGGAGTCGCGTACATTAACTGCTTCATATGCCCCCACAAAAAAAAGATCGCATGGATTTAAATCTGGCGATCGAGCTGGTCATAAAACGGGTCCATTGCGACCGATCCATTTTTCCTCAAAGTTGCTGTTTAGCCAACCTGTGGCATCCCTTGCACTTTCAATGAGATCATCTCTGGGTGGTCAATTTCTTCCCATATTTGAGTGACTGCTACACTAAGTTTGTAGGAGCAGGAATCCTGCGTCGAACTTTTTTCCTACTTGTCTTAAACGGACTCGATGCGATTTAGATCTGCACTTCGCGCTGGCCAAATCATTCGTTCAATTTCAACTTCATCCAGGTAATTGTTAACAATTCGACTGATGTGAGGATGGGCATTATCACGCATTAAAACAAAATTGTCGCAAATAAGGGGTGCATAAGGCATAACGTGTGTTCCAGAATCTCTCTAATGTACCTCACAGCATTCATTGTTCCTCCATTCACCGTCATTAATTCTGTGCGACCTTCCGATTCTGTGCTACCAGCCGAAACCATAATTGACCCTCCACCAAAACTGAGCCTTGGTAGAATATTGCACTGAGCAAACCTTTCTCATGTATGACGCCACACTCTCTGCCGGCAATCTGGTGATCTAAGGCAAAATTTGGATTCATCAGTGAAGAGAATTTGACTCCACTCATTAATTTCCCCCTTATGTTATGAGCCCCCCTTAGGCTTGTGGGGGGCCTTGCGATATGGGGCCCAAGGGGGCTCTTTGCGACACGTGGGCCCCCATGAGGCATGGGGCGCCCCTACAAAAGTGAACAATGAAAATCTTTTGTCGGCCGAAAAAGTTTCGTTTATCACAAGACCCGAAACTGTTTTGCAAGTGCTTGCACTTGTGAAGTCTCGGCAACGCCTCGCCTCCACAAACTGTGCTCGCACTTGCAAAATGACATTTTCTGGCCTTGTAATAAAATATACTATTGTATTCGTTTTGTGAAACACATAATGCGTAATGAAATACATAGCAACATACATAAATTTTGCATCGTATGTATTTAATTTGGCAGCAGTCAACCTAACCTCAAAATCTGATGTAAATTTATACTTTTTCTCATTTTGCGGGAACGAATACAACAAGAAACACTATTCAATACTCGTGCCCTGTCACTTTTCAGGGGCTCGACCTCATTGCGGCCATCGGAATTCGCCTCGGGCTGCAAAAATTCGCCCTTGCCCCCGAAAAGTGTAATGACAGCGCACTCGTATGAAATATACTATTACTACCGTCCAAGAACTGTTATTTATTAAAAATAATTACGATAATTTAGGGTAAAATGAAGCTTCAATAAAGGCTTCAAGAGGGAATAATTTTGGTGCAAACAAGTTACCTTGTCGCACGGGTGAGGCCTGTAAGAACAAAATATTTTGTTTAATTTTGAGATTTATGCTAAATACTACTTTAAACTACTTTCTAAGTCAAGTTTAGACAACAAGCTCTTGAAAACAAAATTATTGCTAAAATTTCGGAACTGAAGCGTTTCGGTAAAATTTTTATATATCGGCGTTTTATAACGCCTATTTACAGCCAAATTGTGCTAAAATACTTACAAAGACATTTTTTACATGTTATTGCTCAATTAAAAGTCAAGGTGGTTTGATGTCTCCAACAATACCCTAAATTCTAAAATTAATAGAGTATGTTCTTGACAACTCTCCTGCGCTTATTTGCGTGGAAATCAAGTCAAGCTTTTGTCCGTACAAAGAAAACAGTACAAACAAGCGTTTTATAGAAAATTTACTGTGAGTTAAGCTATTTTTATAGTAAAATACTATTGATATTCTAACTAAAAATCTTCAACTGTCGAAACAGAAAAAAAATCGGAACTGAAGCGTTTGGCTGAAATTTCTATTATTTATTTATTTTAAAGACACGTATTTGCACATTTGACAACAGTGTTTATTACAGTCCCAGAATGGTTATTTATACCACATTAAATTTGTAGGGACTTGGTAGTTTAGATATCTATATAATAAAGTCGTGTTAGTGCAAGTCAGACTCGCACACGAAGGGTTTCGTACCACCGTACAATATTTATTTAAGACTACATTTTTTTTATTATTTTTATTATCTGTTGTTATTGCGGCCATAGTTGTCCGCATTCTGTGAAAATTTCAAGTGTCTAACTATTACGGTTCAAAAGACGTAATAGCACTGTTGGGGACAGCCGGACAGCTGAGCCTTAGTAATAGCACTGTTGGGGTACGGAACCCTAAAAATGAAATGCTGTACCTACGTTGGTAACACACTTGGCAACACTTGAGAACGGCTGGACCGATTTGGCTATTTTTTTTTTAGAATCCCCGTAATGGTCCAGGTCAGGTTCTTACGGAAATAAAAATTGGGAAAGATTTGCCGGAAAATCTTTATTTCCATAAAAACATTACCTAGACCATTAAGAATAGGTACTCAAAAAAAAATTGCCAAATCGGTCCACCTGTTCTCAAGTGATGCGTTTACCAACGAATAGCGTTTCATTTTTATATAATAGACTGGAAAAGTCGTGACGTCACTGAGAGTGGGGACTTTTCAAAACAAACGCACGTGCTAGTGACGTGTCAACAGCTGGCTGGAAATAGTGAGGTTACTGCCATTCGCTGTAATTTTTTTTGGAAAATTTACCCGGAAAATTAGAAAATTCGGGAAAAACTGAAATACACTGCACGTGCGTAAATGTTGAAATGGTGTATTTGTAGGCGCATCACTTGAGAATGGATGAACCCATTTCGCTAATAATTTTTTCCTCATATTCGTCATAGTCCAGATAAGGTTCCTACGGAAATAAAAATTGTAAAAGTTGACCGAAAAATTGGAAAATTCGGGAAAAACTGAAAGTGATTTTTTCTATGGGATTTTTATATAAATTCACAACCATAACTCACGATTCGAACGATGGATATGCCTAATTCTTTTTTGTTTCGTTCGTTATGGTCCTGGAAAAGTTTTCGGGAAAACAAAGTTCGAGCCAATTATAAATAAAAGTCGGAAAATTAGGAAATACTGCAAAATCATGATATTTGTATGCATTCTCAATCATAACTGATGATAGGAAAGACCTATTTTTTTGTTTTGTTCGTTCTGCTCCCGGGATGTGAACTTTTTTATTAGTATTTATTATTAAGTTTTAAGTTGTAATAAAAAATGTCTCCAAAATTTAGTTGTAATTAAAGCAATGGTGTATTGAAGGGTTAAAAATAGTTGTAAGGATGCTTTTAAAATTTGGCCTTGTTTAAAACAATTTAAAAATTATAAACAGTCTCAAATATTTAAAAACCACCTTTTTTAAGTTTTTAACCCATAAATACACCTTTGCTTTACAATCAAATTAAAAACACAACACAATTTAAAGCAGTGTGTAAAACACGCCCTTAAAACAATTATTTTCAACCGTAAATACACCCTTGCTTTTATTACAACCAAATATTAAACCTAATTTAAAAGGGTAAAAGGGTACCAACATTTTAAATAAAAAAAAAAACACAAAATTAACATAATCCGCCTCCGGAAAAATAAAAATCTGGCAATAATATCCCATTTCAACGCACTGTTGCGCCTAAACGGTTCACCCGACAAAAAAAAATATGGTAGGTTAGACCTGTTAGACCCAATTCGTATTCCACCTCAAAAAACATAAAGTATCAAAAACCCAAAACTAGAAGAAAATTTGTTAAGCAGGACACCTAAAATCTTTTGTGACTGGAATGATGGGTTCAAAAACCGTTTTAAGGGCGTTTTTAAATATCTGACACTGTTTATAATTTTTAAATTGTTCTATAAAAAACGTTTTAAAAATTTGGTTGTAACCAAAAAACAGGTTTTCGAGAAATAGATCCCTGTAAGTTTGTTTTGGGTTCCTGTACGGCTTCGGTAACATCTCTTTTGCTTCTAACAGACAGACAGACAGACACACAAGAAGGTTTATTGCCGACAGTTTACAATCACAAAGTGGTATTGGATTGACTCTATATAATTCAAGATGTTGTTAGAATTACATGCTTTAAAACTGCCGGCCCGCTGTTTTAGGCTTCTGCCTCTTCAGCGGAGGAGTCCAGAATCTGGGATTGGTAGGTGTGTTTGTGTGCCCACACACGGCTGCGGCCTTGAACATGATCTCACATTCGTATACAGAACTATACAGCACTGGGAAACCGCAGAAAACCAGTACTAAGATCGTCGTCTTGGGCACGTCGACTAGGGAGTATGTAAAGAAAGGATGATGAACAGGATCACGATTGTTGCTGTCGTTCTCTGGTGTAGGTGGTTTTGGGTCCGGGAGGCGCCGTTTCCGGATCCACGCCTGGTCGTGGGTCCCTTAACTGGTCCTGGAGTCCTTGTCCATCCTACAAAGTGAGCCCGACAGTTATTGAATCGCGTAAGTTGGAGAAAACTGTCGAAATTGGTAGAAGTGAGATTGTTGTTGAAAGAGATTGAAAAGGATTGGGAAGGTGAAAGCGAGAAAGCGAGAAGGGGAGCGGATTGAAGGGTGAGTTAGAGAAAGCGATGAGAAATTATGAGAGAGAAGAGAGAAGATGTGAAACGTTAGGGCATGGAACGGTTTCACCTGTTTATCTTGTTCAGTTGTTTTTGTGACCTGTTTCCGGTGGCGCCTCTCCACGGTCGGCGGTTGGTTTTCTGATTCTAGTTTCTTAGAATTTCTCGGGTGTTTGGTCTGAACTAAAACATAAAAACAAAAAAGCAGAACAGGTTTCTACGCTGGCTGGAGTGAGGAAAGGAAGAGAGAGAGAAGAGAAGAGTAGCGTCATGTTGTGGTGAGGTAGGATGGGAGATTGGATGATGTCATCTTGGACGGATGTTTATTGCTGACTTCTGGGAACCTGTTTTTTGTTTCGCTTGGAATGCACAGGTGTTGAATTGGGTCAGTCTGATGACGCCGGCTCTTGCGCTGGATGTGGGTCATGAGAGCTAGACAGGGCCGGCCTGAGGAATAAGCTGTGCCCTGACTGACAAGGGAGCTTCTTCGAGGAGGTTTTCAAGACTTGGGGACAGGTCGAAGTATGTACCGTGGACTCGGATTAGCGCACACGGAAGATGTGTGAGCTTCATCCGCGGTACGGTTGGAAATCGTCTCCAGCGGGCTCGATTGGTTGGTGGAAATGGGGTGAGGTAGCTCTCCTTGAGAGTGTTTCTCGCCAATGAGCTGCCGTTGAAAAGTGTACGGCGCACATATCACGCTTGGAGTTTGGTCAGACGTTCCAAGATCGGAGGAGTTTCCGTCACCTGGGGCAAGAGTCGGTTAGGGTAACGGTAATCAAGTTGAAAGATTTTTCTCAGAATTTTTCTTTCGCATGACGCTACTTGTTGAAGGTGGTGTCGTGAAAGAGAGGCCAAGATTGGAGCTTTGAAGTCGAATAGGGGTCTTATGAACGTTTTGTAAGTGTGGACAAGTGTTGCGGTGGAGCAACCCCTTATACCTCCCCGCAACTTTGAAATTATAGACGCTCTCTTTCTCACCCTCGTGAGAGTATTTTTCAAGTCAGGTTGAAGTGTACCTGACTTGTGGAATTCCACCCCCAGATATCGAACAGAATCTTTGAAAGGGATTTGATTCCCGCAGAGTGTCACACGCGCGAAACGAGGCTCAAATTTTTTCGACGCGTGCTGTTTTCCGTGCCGAAAAAGGACGACGGTAGATTTCTCCGGGTTCGGCTTGATTCGCCACTTGGACGCCCACTCCTCGATGTCGTCCAGGACCTTCTGGGCCGCCCTGGCTGCTTCTTCAACTCTTCGATGTCCCGTCCAGAGGGCCGTGTCATCGGCGAATTGGAGGGTTTTGGTCGTGTCGTTGACCACCGCCGGGATGTCGTGGCAGTAGATCAAGAAGAGCAACGGCGAAAGGACCGATCCTTGGGGGACTCCAGCTCTTATGTTAATGGGGTCGGAATGCTCCTTCCCGACCCTCACTCGGACGAATAGGACATTCGTGAGGAACGAGTCGACGAGGGCGACGAACTTATCGGGGAAACACAGCGTCTTTAGCTTCTGAATGAGCCCGGCGTGCCAAACCCTATCAAATGCCTTCTCGATGTCTAAAAAGACACCGAGAATACACTGGCCAGAGTTTAGGAACCGAGAGATGTCGGTCTGGCGGGCCACCATGGGGTCGAGGATGGTTCGATTGGCTCGAAAGCCAAACTGAGTCTCAGGAAGAATATTTTCAGCCTCGCAAACGTATCTTAGCCTTTCGGTGATAATTCTTTCGAATAGTTTACCTAATGAGCTTAAGAGTGTTATGGGGCGATAGGAGTTGGGGTTTTCTGGAGGTTTGCCGGGTTTGGGAATTGCCACGGCGACGCCTGTTTTCCACACAGTAGGGAAATACGAGGCGGCCAGGCAGCTGTTGGCGTTATAGCGTCATCCGGCAAATTCTTCAGCGTTGTGTTGTTGATCTTCTCTAATCCGGGGGCCTTCTTGCTTTTCAGATGCAGCATCTTGGCTCTGATTTCCTCTACGGTGATGGGTTCGAGAAGTTGGTTCCCTCCACCTAGATCTTGTTGCTGTTCGGCTTGATGTTGTGGAGTCACAGACTTCTCTGCCGTCTTCTGAACTGATGTCTCTTCGGATTTTCGCGTTGAGCCGGTTCCACTCTGTTTTCGTCTGTGGATCGTGGGTCCGCACGTACTCACGATACACCATCCTCTTTAGTCTGATATCTGCCACGATTTCTGGGGGAAGGATTTTTCGATGAATGTCAATGACCCTCTCCGGAGTGTTGTCAATGAAAGAGGAATAATGATGTTGGGTCATTGACTTGTTCGTCGATACGCCAGGTGTTCGGCGTCTGTGCTGTTTGAGGCAGCCGCCGACTGATGCATTCTCGGAATCCCTTCCAGTCGGTTTTTTTGGTGTCACGTATTCGGATAACCGTGGGAGTTTCGGCGGCGGGATTGTTTGATGTTAATTCCGCCAAGATCGGTAGATGATCGGAAGTAATTGTTGTACCGATTTTCGAATTTTCGCCGAAACGGTTAGTCATCGAATCGTGAATTAGAATGTGATCAATAATGGAAGAACCTTGGTGATTAATGAGAGTTGGACTGGAATTGGGGATTCGAAAGAAGTGGTAAGCACTGGAGTGCATTGTTGAGAATTTGGCCATTTGGATTAGACGCTGTGTCTCCAAAGTCAGTATGTCTCGAATTGAAGTCTCCTAGAATAATTTTGGAATTGGGCGACATAGTTCAGAAATTCCCAGCTGAGACGTGACTTTGGTGGATTATAGAAGCTGAAAATCAAGAAAGTGCTTCTCTCGATATTTACTTCGGCCGCAATGCACTCAGTGCTACGAAATTCTCGGGGAAGTTCTTGCTGTCGGTAACCGAGATTGTTTCTGATTAGGAGTCGGATTCTGAACCTTTGTGCAGGGCATTGTAGCCACGAAAATTGGGGAGTTTCGACCTCGGTTAGAGAGAGGACAGCTATTCCGTCTGATTGAAGAAAGTTGTCGACGGCTGACTTTTTGCGGCGGATGCCGCAGCAGTTTACAGTGGCCAATATTACCACCATTAGCCACTGCCTTGCACTGAGATGTGCAAGCTCTTGCCAGAGAAGCTGAATTCATCTTCCCTGTGCAAGAGCCTGTGGGACCAGGTCTTGATTTGGTCTCTGATGGTCGTCCTCCTCTGCGGCCAGGAGTTGAGAAGGACGGTTGAAAACATGCGGATGAAATTATCCGCATGCAGGGCATCGCTGGGACGAGAGGGGGGGAGGGAACGGGTTGGTCAAGACTGACCAATTTTCGGTTTCTTGGCCGTCAGCAACAGGGAGCTGCCTCTTGGGGCATTTCAGAGAAAAGGCCAGATGGTGACCGGAACAGTTGACGCAGCGGAGGTCGTTACTGCGACAATCGGAAAGGCGGTGAGATCCGCCACATTTGGGGCATTTAATTGCCTTTGAAGGGCAATTCTCTTGAGTATGACCAACTGTTTGACAGCCAGCACATACTGCAGGATTTGGGGACGGAATTTTGGACGCTTCACAGCGTCGGACTTTGTGAAAAGAAGTAGACCACTTCGGAGGAGCGAATCCAACGTTTTTTGGTCCTTTGTGATCAGCCTAAAGAGGCGAGTAGGCTGATCGGTGGCTCTGGAGGTGATCCTCCAGGCCCGCTCGATGTGGAGTCCCGCCTCACGGCACGCCTCCTGGACATCCTCGCGCGTGATGTCGGAATCGACATCACGCACCACACACGAGAATGATGGTGAGGGCTTGTGGATTTGCGGCTGACGCCGATTTTTGGGGGTTAGGGTTGTCACCCTGGACTCGGGCGAACCAAGTTGGTCCCTAAACATTTGAAGATGTTGGGGGGAAGGAGCCACGGTGGTGGAGAAGGTGGCGGAGTTATGCCTATAGATGTTCAGGGACGCCACCTTGATGGTCGAGGCTTTCAAGGCGCTGGCCAGCGCTTTCGTGGAACGGAAGTTGGCTGGCAACGAGGTTACCTTGAATTTTGGAACTTGCTGCGGCTCTGCGGTGGACGCGGGAGACTGCGAAGGGCCGGGTTGAGGGGAGCGTTGGGAAGCTGACGGTTGGCCACTTCTCACAGGTGCGCTCGCTGAAACCTGATTGGCCGGACTTGGTTGGCGCGGTGTGGGGGAGTTCTTTTGTCTGCCGCTGCCGCAACCTTGAGATTCGCCGCCGCTCCTGGCACCGGCCGGCGAGTCGCGCCCAGATGAAGGGGATGCTGCTGTGGGCCTCGTGGGAAACGGACGGTCTCTGTTCCGCCTCTTGAGGTTTTTGAGTGAGGCCTTGATCCTCTTTCTTCCCTCCTTGTCCAGGCGGGTGATAGCGTCGAGGATGATGTCGACGGTCTCTTCATGGGTCCCTGCGGAGGAGATACTCTCCTGGAGTGACCTGACGCTCCTCGCAGGGCTGGCTTCCCTGGAGTTGTCAGAAGCCCTGCTAGGGGCTGACCTGGTGGACCCCACGGCTCTCTTCATCGACCTGGTGGTGACGCCCAGGGCCGGAAACTCCCGCCGATCATGGAGGTCCTCGAGGGAAGGTGGGGATTTTGGCTTGTTCTTTCTTCTGGAGTCAGAGAGGGAACCTGGGGCTGAGTTTGGGGGCGACCCACGGTCAGGGGGTTTCTTCCCTCTTCTTCTTTCCCCGGAAGAGTTCGGGGACGGGCTGGGTCGTTTCGACCCTCCCGCCATCACTGCACTGCACACACAAGCAAACAAGCACTGCTTCGCACTGCCCGCGCGATCACGTCTTTACCCTTCGACAGTCGGGTAAAGAATGTTTTGCTTCTAACGAAAACGTTATCCATCTGTGGTCTGACATGGTCACTTGTGATGACACTTACCAGTCCCTTATATGTTTGGAAATGTCTTGTGTCGCGAGAGTGATGTCTATCGCAGTCTGAAACCTCGAGGTGACAAACGTAGGTTCGCTCCCTCGATTGAGTATTCCTAACTTATTCCTAATTATGACATAACATGAAACATTTTTGTAGGTCTGTTTGTCAAAGGTTTGATGTGGGAAGGGCCACGGCATTATGAAGCATCAGAAGGGCTTCCCTGTTTTCTTTGGTGCCAAGGTTTATAACCTGGCCAACTGGTGACAGAGCAAGAGAAGTTGTATCATTACTTCTTTGAACGCCACAGTGCGTTTCCAAACGCAATTGGTGCAATAGACGGCACACGGCCACGTTAACAATTAATTAATTAACAACAATTAATCAACAATTTTCCAGATAATTCTCATCTTATTGGGGATGCTGCATATGGGATTCATCCAAATTTGATGGTACCATTTAGGAATAATGGGCATCTAACCCAAAGAACTAATTTTTGTTTATCATCTGGACGTATTTGAAAGAACTTTTGGATTATGGAAAGTCCGATGGCGCAGTATGCTTGATTGTTTACCCATGATAGAAAAAATCCAGAACATTTGCTGACGGCGTGTGTTCTACACAATGTTTGCGTTATGAATGTGGACATGTTTCCATGTGAACCCATTCTGGGAGTTAGAAGACATAATTAACAATTCATTTTGTTTAACTGAATACATACATATTTATTATACACAGTGGTCCCGATATAACTTGCCAAGAAAATTGAGCAATAAGGTGACGATGAGTTACTAAAACAAAAAAAATGTTTCTAAAATGAATTCAAAAAGTAGATCTGGTTGAATTGCAATTCCTTTAGCAACTGTACCTGTAACACCTATGACATTTGTCAAGTTTGCCTTTAAGTTTGTGAATCCAAAATGAAGTTCACAAAACAAGAGTACGTCGATATGCATTTACTCTATGGCGAAGCACGTGGTAATACAGGTGCGGCTAGGCGACTATACGGCGAACATTTTCCGGAAAGAGCCCTTCCGTCGCGTTGCTCTTTTGTGGAACTACATCTGCGTTTATGTGAGACTGGTTCTGTGGTATCTCAAATGCGCGATCGTGGTCGTCACCGTCCGGACTTTGTGATTGATGCTGAAGAAGCCATTCTAGATATTGCAGAAGAAAATCATGATGTCAGTACTAGACAACTCGCTTCACAAGTTGGTATCTCTCGACACGGTGTGCCAAGATCAAAGCTGAAAGGGTAATCAAAATTCGTAACAATGGTGTTCCAAGTGAATCCTCCAGGGAGGACATAAACTCAGTGGTGTGGAGAAAGAACGCCTAATAAAAGCAGTGGAGGACTGTATAAAGGAAGAAACTCATTCCCGAAAACTGGATTACGTCAGTTTAGAAATTCTAATTGAAAAACTCTAGATAATTATGAAAATTGGATTCTAGAAATCGCTCCCTCAATCTGGAAGACATTATTCACAATGGGGAGGGAGAATCCACATAGATTGGGAGGCTTACAGAATGGATGGGATGGGATGGCATGGCATGGGATAAATGGGTTTCTAGCATAAGTCCGATATAAACTCATCGAAAAAAGTTTGGGATATTGCTTAAATTCAAACTTAGGGCTTTGTAAATGAGGGGTTAACCCTCCTATGATTTTTTGCAAAGTTTTTTATGTAAAATAGGTAAATATCAACTTCTTCGGGTAATCTGTTAAAAAGTTAACAGACAGTGAAAGAAATTATCTCAAAATGCAAGAACTGATCTGGTCCGTTTTGCCTGTGCTAATAAACTTATGGTTGAAAATGCAGTGCATAAAATGGAAAGAAGACATTTCTTACAAGATGCTGCCAATAGATCAATTGGAATGTTGGAAGGTGGTGCTCGCCAGGTTGATGTTGCTGCAACCTTTCAAGTGAGTCAGAGTGTCATTTCTAGACTTTATCAACGATATCGAGAAACTGTAACTGTTGAGGAAAGATCACGACATGGTCGAAGAACGGGAAGACCGGCTATTGGTCCGGGAAACACGCAGAAACCCTACAGCTCATCCCAATATTCTGCGGCAAGAGCTTTTTATGCTACTGGCACTCGTATAACAGCCAGAACTTTATTTAAATCGTATCAGTGAAACAGAGCTGACATGTAGAAGGTCGGTGAGAAGTTTTCCACTGACACTTTTACGGAGACGTGCCAGAGTACAATGGTGCGAAGAAAGGGAAAATTTGCAAAATGAATGGGCAACCGTAATGTTCACGGATGAGTCCCGATTTTGAGTTTTCTCTGACAGACGTTCTGTTCGTGTGTAGAGACCACCAGCATGGCTTCCAACAAAATGCCTTTCAAAAAATACTGACTTGGTGCTTTATAAATGACTTATTATGTGTAAATAAATGGCCAAAAAATGACCTTGTTTCATATAATATACCATTATAAACAATTGAAACAAAAAGAAATAAAGATTTATTTCAAACAAAATAGTTACATAACAAAAAAATGTATCAAAACGCTAAACAAGATAATAAAACAACTTCTGAAAAACTCTAATATAAATAACATATTATAAATAAATGCAATTTTGTCATGTTTGAATTTCGATTGTTTCAATCCAAGACATGACAAATATTTCCAAGGCCTGCTCTAATCTGAAAACTATTTGCTGTCCCTGTATATATCTAGGTTTTAGGTTTCTTTAACGCAATATTTAAAACTGAATCCTTTTTTTATCTATTTTTCGTTTAAGAGATGCAATTTCACTTCTCTTTTCAATGTCAGATTTCAGCTTTTGATTGCCGGACTCAATTATAGCCTGGGCGAAGCTACCTGCATCAAGTCTTTCTTTTGAATAGCCTGCTGCAACTGTTTATTTCCAGTTGAAATTAATTTTCCGGAGATATCTTCTTCTAATTTTTGTTCCTCAACTAATCTTTTTAAATTGTTCTCAAGTGCTTCAATGGAAGATTGTTTCTCTTTAATTAGTTTTTCGTTTTGTTCTCTTCGTAGTCGCTCATTTTCCTCCTTTTCCTTTTGTTCAGTCTTCTTCCTTTCAGCTGTCTTAATTTCATCTAAATAATGATTATATTTTTTATATGCCGCTTTACCTAAATTAATTAAGTCAGGAGTGATGGGCACATTTTGAACTTTATTTTGAAAAAAATTTAAACTACTTTTAATCATTAAACGAGAGGCCAGTGTCATTTCAGACATGTTAGTTTTATCCTTTGTCAAAACATTTCCAGATATTGAAAAGGCTCTTTCAAGATCTGCATTACCATGAGATATAGATAGACAAACTTTGACACATTTTGTTAATTCTGGGTACTTTAAGTCTCCATTTGCAAGGGATTTATTAAAAATTTGTCTCCAATAATGATCAACTCTAATTTTTTTATCAACTTTCATGACTTCAGGATCTATTATCAAGAAACTCCACTCGTCCTCAACTTTATCTTTATCAATTTCAAATGGAAATTTATCACATATACATAACAGGAATTATTTTTTTCTGAGATGTAAGAAGGATTCAGAAAAGAAAGGTGTCTTAAAAACTCACTCTTTATTAAATGTTGAGTAGCTGCGACGTAAGCCTTTCGACAAAATTTAAAAAAAGACAGCTGCTCGAATTCTGATACTTTTTGCAACTCAAAATGACACTTTGAACCCACGATGACATCTGTAAGATCTTTCAAATTCGATACATTTTCAATATCATCCACTTCCAAATTTGTAACAGACATATTATCTTTACAAAATTCAGATTTACAGAATTTATTAACCAGTGTCTGTCAATCTGTAAGATCTTTCAAATTCGATACATTTTCAATATCATCCACTTCCAAATTTGTAACAGACATATTATCTTTACAAAATTCAGATTTACAGAATTTATTAACCAGTGTAATGATTAAACTGCAAAGATTGTCATGGATAATATGAATAAGTGGCTCTTGATTTTGAAAATAACCTGTAAATTTAACGAATATATGGGCCAAATATTTTATAAAACAGAGTTCTGCTAAACATGTTTTTGACGTAATGAAGGCTTTTATTGTTTTATATTTCCTGGTTTTTTGTAAGGACATTTCTTTTTTGGGGATGTAGACAAGGAAATATTCTACAATTGCTTTCCATTGTTCTATAATTCGATCAACTGCGTTTTCCATAGTTAACCATCTTGTATTTACATGCTTTAAAAACCTGTTAATTCAAAATTACAGTCATCAGTAGAAAAAATATTGGTTATTCAATTGTCTTACCTGTGTTTCGGTAAATGAAGTTTGAATTGAATATGTTCAAAATCTTCTAATCTTGTCGAGTATCCAGAAGAAAAAAAAATATACTGCTATAATAAAATCAGATGCTTCCGATTGCATTTCCAATAATCCTTTTAAAAAGGCGTTGTGGACAATGTGGATATTGCACGACCCAATATCAATTAAAGGCTTTAAGCGTGCTGCCTTTACTTCTTCGTTAATTAGTCTTGAAACTTTCTTATTAACATTTGGTCCATCTGACCCTAACATAACTAACTTTGAAATTGCTAAATTACAGTCATTCAAAGTTTTCAATATTTCAGAGCTTAAATCGTCAGCTGTAGCATGACCCATAAAGTGACTGTTTAGGTGATGTGTATTTATTTCATCTAACTTGTCCGACCAATATTTTATATATATGCCTAGTTCTTTTTTTCCCTCTGCGTTTGTAGTCTCATCGTAACAAATTGTATAAAAATTATTGCCTATATCTCTTAACAACATGTCTCTAAAATAAGGTGCTAGAGCCCAGTTTGTTAAATATGCAACTTTGGTTTTACAAAGAGAAAAGTCACTGGGCACAGCATGTGGAAACATGGCATGAAATATTTCCTTCAGATCATTACATGAGTTCGAAGACATATTTGAAGCTACATTCTTGATACACCAAATCAGTTGTGCCTTAAGTGCACTGTCTCGAGATGATTCTAACTTCAAGGTGTTTCCTAAAGTTTTCTGCCCTTTGCCCAACTGTACGTTGCACTGTGAAATGTGTTTCTTAGTTTGCGAATGCTGGGTTAATGCGATGAATCCTGATGTTACCAGAATATCACTCTTACAGATCTTACAAAACGCATGAAATTTTGATTTTTTTTATTGTATCGCCCAGGTTGAAACAATTGTACCCTTAGCATCGTTTTTGGTTGGTTCTTGGAAGTGGCATTTACCCATCGCGATTTCAATGTGTCTCCAAAAAAAAACTGAAACTACGAAATCATTAACCGGGGCAAGGTCTTTTAACATTTAACCGTTTGACCTGTTCTGTTGTAAAACACTGAAAAATGTAAATTAATATCGAAACTAAACTAAACATCACAGTCAGTAGTTGCTCTTTGCACGTTTGCCGCCCAATTCCTGACGTTTCTTTGATGGTGTTTTTAGGTTAGTTCTGTTCGAAACCGCAATAAAAGTTCGCCGCAACGCAAATAGGTGGCATTGTTTACGGTTAATAGTTTTTCAATTTGTGAAGTGCTTTCATAGTGAAAATTTGTAAATTATTTCACATTAATATATTCATCATTTACGAATAATAAATACTAAGTTTAATGACCAAATACATTTTATACTGACTTTTAATGACCACAATGGAAAAAACTCATACCAGTCATTTAAATACTGACCATTTGGAAGCCCTGTTATTGATGACAAATCCCAAATCTTGTAGAACCTAATACGTTTTAATAACGTTCTCCGCACAGCTATTAGAAGAATGTCCCAACAATAGAAAGTCGTGTATGTATACCACTGATAATAGACCCTGGGCACGCAGGTGACTTACAACTGGTTTGAGTAATTTTATAAAAACCACGACCTTCTAGATAAATTTGTCTTTAAACCGGCCTGTACTATTGTTCAAAATTGCATTGATTTTTTTGAAGTAAATTATTGTTCAGAGGGCGCTACTTACCCAGAGATTTCGCGCCGCAATTTGAATTTTGACATTTACATTTCGGTTTTGACCGTTATCGCACATCGATAACTTCGTCTCTGAATCGTAGCTGATAATGCGATGTTAGGCAATGCAACATGATACAAACACCGTGCAAAGTTGAAAAGTGCCAATGTCATCAGTCTCAGTGGGTGCAGTGTGTGTAATAATGCAATTAACAAAATGAAACACTGCGTTATGAATACCCATGGATCATATTTAAGTGTTTGTCAATATTGCTTTGTTGCTTCTGGAACGATACAAGATGCAGATGCACATTATCTGGCAAAAGGTTTTGTTGGCACAATACTAGATCCTTCGTTGTGTAAAAAAAAAAAACAACAAATTTAGTTATTAGTTTATTTTCTTTTCTACAGTTTCAAAACTTTTCTTGACAAAGGTTTCGATTTTAAATTAATTGTAGTGACTAATTTATCCGTTTGAGTTTTAGTATAGTTAGTTAAAACAGGTTTTAACAATTTTTCTAGAAGAATGTCTACAATGTGTTGTTTGTGCTTTTCTTCCTTGCAAACAAAAAACTCGGAAGTAATCAACGCATCCTTAATTAGGTATGTAACAGTTTTTCGTGGGCTACATCCTACAGGTACGTATTTTACAATTTTTAATACCCCTACAATAATTTGATTTATCAAACAAGTAAACATAAGTGAGGGGTATCTAAGGACCCCTCTGTCTTGTAAATATATGAGGACCACCAGAGAATTATTGCCAGCATCTGTTGATAAATTATTCAAACAAGCTTCACAATTTATTCTTTCTTGAATTGTTCGTACAATATAGCCTGCAAGAAATATAACAGACGCAGATTCTATTGCACTTTGGGTTAAACCAAAGACTTCGAAATTTTGAATTCTAAAAATCTGTTCCTGAATATCTGCATTTGTACTCAAATTAATCTTAGTATTGTTTTCAGCTTCAAGCTCATGGAACTGACCCATATGGCTTAAAAAATTACAAGGTTCTGAAACGTTTGCAGAAGTTGCTGTCCGGACAAGACCACAGATTATTATTCTTTATATGGCATGGTGAGCAGCTCGGGCATCAGTGGCATCTTGGGAACCACACCTCATACGAACAGTGCTGAACATGGCTTCAACTGCATCAGAACTAAATGCTCTTGTCAGAACATAATAAAATCCAACATCCTTAAGTAAATACGTAACACACTCAGAAGTGCTTTTTGCGGTAAATTTTAAGGCCTCCGCTGTTTCTTGTGTGAATCCTCTCATATTATTTCATTCAGAATATAATTGAATGTTATTTACATATTGTGAAACTCCATTTTCCAGCCAATTCAAACGTTCATCATCAAAATTCAAGTAAGGTGCACAGTTCTGATCTAACTGTCTTATGTATTGTATTCGATCACTTACATCATGTAGTTGGAAAAATGCATACATCATCTCCATGAACTTGACTGTGGCCTCAGACCCTGAGAACTGATTGTCTGTGTGATGTATGGCCAAATAATTTAAAGCAGCTGTTACAGGAGGTGCAAATATTTCCACAGCTACGTTCATTTTTTCCATGTTTGAGGGGTAAAGGTGTTTCTTTGTTAAAAATTTAACAGGCTTTATAACCATGTCTTTTTGTAGGTCATGCAGTGTTTTCAAGTAATTTGAAGAAATAATTCCTTCATTGGAGTGCATGTTGTGGTCCAGAAAAATGTTTCTACAGTTCTTTATAACATGGCAATAGTCAAAGCTCAGAAAGAGAGGCATGTTGCTGTGTAATGGATGTTCTACATGGGTCTTCAAACTACCGTTTCCAAACAACTTGAACAATCCAACATTACATTTGTGGTTGTCTGTAACAATACGAATTGCAAGAAATCCAGCTGCTTTAATTTCTGAAAGTATTTTCATTGTTAGATTAAAAAACATTTTACTTGTCAAATTTTTGTGGAAAAAGTATCCAACAGGAATTGTGTACTTTGTAGAAAACCCATGAATAACAAAACACAGCATTTTGTTGGCTAACGTGTTTTGATTTCCAACAGTTTTCTCTACATCAATATTGAAGTTTTTCTTGAATTCCCATGTCGTCAATTATGACGCTGCACAATTTTTCAATAGGAGATAAATAACTGGCCTCTGCTTCTAGTCTCCTTTTAATTAATTCTGCCATTTCAAAACTCGATTTTGTGCTTACAGTATGTCTAAGCAGGGTAATTCGGCTGGGTAATCTTATAAACATATTTCTTATATATTTGTACCCTTGGCTTTAGTTTGTTGTAATTTAAAATTTGATCTAAAATAAATACTGCATGTGGATCATTTTTCAAGGCATCTTTTTTAATTGCTTCAATCGTCGTGTATTCTGAATTCTCCACTAAACTCTGCAAATCTTGTAGTTTTTTATTTTTCAAAATATCTTGTTTCTTAAGCCTTGCTACTGACTGTTTCAGTGTTTTGATTTCCGCTTTGTATCTCTCAATCTCTCTTGCGGATATAGCTTCCTCTTGGCAGGATGCGTCAAGTTTCTAAAGATGAAATTAAATATAATTAAAATATAGAATAACTAATTTCTTCCAAAAAAAAAACCTGCACAAATTTTAAAAAATTTGGGTAAAACCGACTTACAACGTCCGTTACAACGTGATTTCTAACTGATTCTTCGTATCATCACTCATGAGACCTAGTGTATTTTAGTATACAACAGAAAACGGCTCGCATTTATAAAAATAAGTAAAGGCTAATGCATGTGATTTTTCTAAGTAGATAATATTAATTTAACATAAATGAGAACTCTTATTTCTTGCTGAATACTGAAGACCAAAAACCATTTACCTCCTTACCTGGCATTGTAAAGAAAAAGTTTCGTTGTTTTCTTTATTTAAGGTAGAGGATGAGCAGGAAGGTAAGGCATCAGAATGAAGATCAGGTTCCTTGCGCTTGGGAATTTTAGAAATCAGAAAGGATTCTGCTTGGGCTCCAGAGGTCTAGAAAATTGTGTTATTGGTAAATAAAAATGACTTTCAAAAATCAGTTAATACCGGAAAAATTGTCGGAATCGCATAGCTCTTCAAACGTCTTCTTCCTGATCTTGATGATGTTCTGTATGAATTGCCATCGAAATGAAAATTACATACGAGTGCTCTCTCAGGCAACACAATAAAGTCTTCTACTGTATAAACAATAACTATTACAATAAATTGTTATTATGTTCAACTGAAATTAATTTTACCTGAATCCCCAAATATATTATCACACCATCTTTGTCGCAATTCTAAATCACTAGGAAATTCATGGAGTGATTGGGGTGAAGCCTGGCATGAAGGCACGATGCATTTATTATGCATACGCGGCATTTTGTTGAATTTTAATATTAAGAATACAACCACCAAAACTTGATAACAATAACACTAAAACACAAGATAACCAGAACAAGAAACAAGTAACAACACGAAAAAACAGTAGAAGTACAATAGAAGCGCTAGAATTCAAAGAATCAAATGTGAGCGAAAGGTAACTTTCAAAGAGATTCGATAAATGTCAAGTGGCATTTGTCATAGATATTCGTTTAATTATTTCCAAATTTAAAAAATGGCGGGATTTTGCTGTGTAAGCAGCGCTCGTGGAGAAACACTCGAACCGAGCTAATGTACAGGCCGGTTTAAAGACAAATTTATCTAGAAGGTCGTGGTAAAAACATACGGTGCCGTACTGAGACCAAAGGGTAACACTTTAAACTCATAATGTTTACCTTTAAATTGAAAACGTAAATATTTTTGAAAGGAAGCGTGAATGGGCACCAGAAAATACGCGTCTTTTAAGTCAAGTTTGGCCAACCACATATTCCTGGTAATTATCCTTGCAGCAACTCTATAGTCCTCAAGTTTAAAGTGAGGACAAACAATGAATTTATTTAATGACTTTAAATTCAAGATCATTCTCGGTGGGCCCTGTGGTTTTGGGGTTAAGAAAACTCGAGATACAAATTGCTCGCGGCAAGGGTAACACTCGTCCATGACGCCCTTTGATTTGAGAGAATCGACCGATAACTGTAATGCAAGCAATTCAGCCTGAGACCACTTCGGCTCATTCGGAGGGATCAATTGTGAGGGTTTCTTGATAAAAGGTATTTTATACCCCTTTAACCAAGATATTATTGTTGAATTGCTCGTTACCCAACTCCAACTCTGTTTATAAAGTCGCAATCGACCAGCAACACTTACATCCAGCGGCGTTGAGGTCGGTTGTGGTAGTTCGAAGTCTGTCTGGGGCGTTTGCTGCTGCTTTGCATTCGTTTGAATACTGTTGGACGATGGGAGCGGCTCGGTTCCTGACGGGCGTTGGGCCTGCCTTGGCGGGGAAGTTGAAAGTGCTGTTGACGCCGTCGAGGCAGGCCTTTGAGGTTTAAAGGCTTCGATGTGATTGACACTTTCAAGTCGAGGCTGGATTTCTGCATGTTTTTCAACGTTTTGAGGTTCTCCTCGAGGTCGTCACCAAAGAGCTGACTTGTGATAGGCATCTTATCAAGGATCTCCTTCCATTCTTTTTTCAGTCCCAGAGTTATGAGGTTACGTCTGGTAAGAGCTTCAGAACGTTGCACTGAGACCAGTACTCGAAGAGCATCATTGACCAGCTCAAAGCTGTGTAAGGTTGGATTTGGTTCTTCCGCCTCTGGTTCCTCTCCCTCTTTCGTTTCCCGCGTAGGGGTGCCGTTATGATTGATCAAGACGGTGGCTGCCTGAGCTAGGGCAGATATAACAGTGCCCAACTTAGACTGTGTTATAGCCAGTCTCTCATCTCGAGCCTTTACAGATTCAGTAACTGCCAATTCAATTACCTTGTTGAGGGTTGGCGCCCCGATGGTGGTGCAGTTTTCCGGTGGTGGGTATTTCTTAATTAGTTCAGCACACGTCTCCTCCTTCAACCCAGAATTGAAAATCTCAGCTACCTCGGGACAACTTCAGCAAACTTCACATCAGTCGGGCGGTCCGCCAACAACAGTTGTAGTACCTTTTCATTCAACGGTGCCATCGCCTTCTCGCCTTTCGGTGGGTCGTCGGCGATGTCGCCGATCAAAGACTCATCTGTGTGGAAAAATGCAAGCATGAGACAAATGTCCGACAGCAACCCACTATACAGCGGGGTTTGGAACATGTAGACAACCATTGTGGCCAACCAAGACGTGAAGTTAGGTTATGTGCACACACACACATTGGAGAAAACTCAACCCGGGCGAGAAGTTAGGTTATGTGCACACACACATTGGTGAAAATTCTCCAGGCATTTCAGCGCCCAGACAGGACCACCCCTGTCTACGCGGTGTTCCTATGTACCGCACACTGACACGATCACCCGTGTCTAGACACAACACTTGTGTATTTTTCACATAGAGTATCGGGTTGTGAACATCTTATGTAACATCTTATGTCTTCAAGGCCATCTGAATCAAAAAGCTACGCTATTAAAAAAGATGTTTTGCAGTACTAGATGAGGAGTTTCAGATTGTTTTCCATTGGCTCATTTGAGTATTTATGGGTAGTGGGGGGAGTAGCCAAGGTGGTGTCTTATTGACATTCCTGATGAGCATATTGGGGACACTTGTGTTGAGTTCGTCATTAAATCTATTTAGTCGCTCATAGAGGGGAGGTATTGTGTTTGGTCTTGAAGTGTATATTGTATGGAACCTATTTGAGAAGGCCATGTTGGTAATAATGTGTTGTACACAGGGGTTTCTCTTGTTTGAGCGCGATTGAAAAGAATGCATTTTGTCTTGTTGACAGAGAAACGAAAGCCAGCTGAGTCAGCCCACTTTGTGATGGCTGTCACGGCTTTTTGGAGGGTGTTCTCCATAGTACTAAGGTATTTCCCCTTGATGTATAATAGGATGTCGTCTGCGTATAGGCTGCATTGTACGGGTTGGCTTATGACACTGGATAATTATGTCGTTTATGGCTATAAGAAATAAGGTGGCACTAGGCTTTCTCTAAGTCAAAGAAAACTGCCAGAAGTTTTTGCTTGTTGGCGAAAGATTAATGGATTTCGGATTCTAAGTTAATGACTAAATTTTCTGAAACCGTTTTGGTTAACGTTTAGTAAGTTTTCTTTTTCTAGGTACCACATCAATCTGTACTTAACCATTCTTTCGAGGATTTTGTACAGATTACATAAGAGCGAGATAGGACGTTATGAAGAGGGTTCAGTTCTGTGTTTATTCGGTTTTAATATCGGAATTACGATTGCCTCTTTCCAAATTTTGGGAAAAAGCTGTTTACTCCATATTCAGTTAAAGAAATATAAAATACGTGTTTTCGCTAGCACTGATAGGTTTTTGATCAGCGCGTAGGGGATGTCATCACGCCCTGTTGATTTGCTATTGCTTCTTGACAGAGATTCCAGCAATTCATCTAGTGTGAACGGTGTGTTCAAGGGATGTTCATAATTAACTAGTGGTTTTATAACTTCTAGTTCTATGATTTTTTTTTGTTTGTCTGAAAATGTTAGTATAATTGAGTCGTCTAGTTGCAAAACCAGCTACATCCCAAAAAGAAAATTTTACAGGAGAGCAAAAAAACGTTTTGTTTATAAACCCTTGACTTGCGCATTTTGGGCATAGGTGCATTCTGTAGGTACAAGGGATTCAATCCAAAACTACAAATTTGATTTCTCTAGATATTATATTTTCGGAAAAAATCAGCTTTTTAGTTTGGATGTAACTGGTTTTGCAACTAACCCTATTTTGTACTTTTTTATTTGTTGTAAAATTTACTGTTAATAAATAATACGAAATGTTTTTATATAAAATAATGCGACTTTTTTATATAAATGTTTTATTATTTTGCAAAATAAGGTAAAAAAGTAATACTTAAACAACAGAACCCTCTACTAAAGCATCATCAATGTGGCAATCTGGTTGGTTTTCATTTTCCATGTTTTCTTCCTGATCATTGTTGTCTTCTTCTCCAGGATTATCTGCTACTATATCCTTGTAAAATCGTAATGTTTCCATCAGCATCCACTCTTCTCCAAAGTGTTTCTTTAGTAAGTTGGAAACATCTCTAATCTTCAAAGGTGGTAGTTCGACACCTATAGGTACTGGGTTTGGCATCCTCATGTTGGAGGTCATTTTGTTTTTCTTGCAAACACTTTTGAATGTTCCAAATTCGCTTCTGTAGTTAACTTCCCCTTGAATTAGTACGTTGTTTCCCGCAAGGTTATTTTTGAAAAAAAATCTTTTGGCGGCATTGAATTTAAAATGCCATTGTCCAGGAGTTTTTGTGATTGCTTGTACAGCAGACTTCCAGTCAAACACTTTTCCTGCCAAGCTTACAACAGTGCCATGCTCAGAAAACAAATCTGTGTACTCTTTGGGAGTAATAATGACGTCGCTTCTTTTGATTTGTTTTTCAATGCGGGCAAAGACCCTATCCGGTGGCAAAAATGAGTGTCCTACAATGGGAAACACAAATTCGACGCGTTGAAGAGTTTTTGGAGCCTTATGGACTAACCAATACGAAATCATACCCATCATGGTGGTATTTTTATTTTGTCCTCCACAACCGTCTGATACTGCTCGAAGTGTCACTACATTTTCAGGAATCTTAAGATGATGGCAGAGAAAATCATAAACTGCAGAGGCTATTTCGTTTGAACCTTTCGTCTGTTCAGTTTCGTCCCAATGGTATATAAAAACGTTTTGCTTTGTTTGCTGGCATTTAGAATCGCCTGTTATTATTGTTAAATTAAATTTATAAATTTGTCTTGAATAATAAGCTGTTTGATCTGGTACTCGGGGAAGTACTTGATTTTTTTGACAATCAAACGAAATTGTTATAAGATCTTCTCTTTTTTCTTTAAGTGAAGCGTAAAAAGCCTTAGCTTTGAGTTTATGAATTCTTTTCTCTGCTATCAGGTTCTGCTTAGTTGCGTCAGTTGCGTTTGTAATTCGTTCTTGAAGCGAAATGCAGGTCGAACATTCGTCTGTGCGAGGACATCCAAATCCTATATTAAATTTAGTCCGAAATACTTTTCTGAAGTATGATTCTTTCACTTGTAATTCTCTGTCTTCTGTTGACGGCTGATACATGCGCCACATTTTCTTTATATTCAAATCAGAGCTCAAGTAGACGCGTGTTGATGACTTACTGCGACAGTAATGACTTTCTAATACTCTAAATTTTTTAACAAAGTCTATTACTGACCTTTCTTTGTGTTGGTAGAGTCTAGAACGTCTGTCGCCACCTCTTTTGTCATTTGGGCTTTTGCCAGTGGTAAAGTGTCTATGCACGACACCCTGTATACGATTTTGGGATAATAACAATGTAGATTTGAACGCTACACTGCAGACTTGAACATTTTCTTTTTGTGAATTTGGAATAAAATACTGAACAACTATTGTCTTGACACCTCTATCGTTATTTACAATTCGCTGTCTCCTAGGATGACTAGCTTGTGTGTATTTTAGAATCAAGGCATCTTGTGCATTTTTTTCGGCAACACTGTAGAAATTATTATGAAAACGTTTTTGGTCTTGATAAGTTAGCTGACTGCATTGATAAACTTTGCCTTTGGTTCTGTGGTTGCATGTAATTCGTTTGGGTAGGCCAGGAGCCGCATATCTTTAAATAATATAAAATAGTTTGTTTAAAATACATGCAATTAGCAAAAAATTTAATAACTTACCTTTGCACTTTTGCACGTTCTCGTTTCCAATTTGATCTGTTTGGAACCCTTTTTCTTGACTTGTCGACAGCGGTGGTGTTAGGATGACACTCCATTTTGCTAACAATCGTTAAATAGAGCACTAAGACCTCAAGTTAATGTTTTGGTTTTATTTACTGATCGAACTGACAGCGCTTACAACTATCACAGACAGCCATATGCAATAATATGGGTAGCTGAGTGCATAAACTCGCGCCGGCGCAACTTACATCAAGTGGATGTATCTGCTTCTGCAATTAACCCTATCATTCGAGAGAAATTTTCGATAGGATCTAATTGTTTTTGAAACATACCGCTTTGCCAACATGTAGAGCAGTCTTGGCACTTGCGAAAAATCTAATAAAACATGTTTCCCATTTTTGTGGATGTAACTGGTTTTGCAACTAGACGACTCAATTCTAGTTAGTCTAATTACTAGAAGTTTATGGAAATTGGTCCGATAAGTTTTCGAATATTTCTTCTTTGGATGTGATTGGTCTTCCATTTACGGTTAGTGTCAGTAGTTCGTTATTGTTTTGTTTTCCTTTGAAGCAACGAATTTTGTTCCATACTAGATTTGAGGGAGTAGACTTGTTGATGGATGAGGTAAAGTTATTCCATGATTATTTCTTGCTTCGTTTATATACGTATCTGGCCTTGGCTCTTAAACATTTGAAATTAATGAGGTCTTCGTTAGTCCCGGATCGTTTGAATCTATTGAACGCTGCTTTGTACTCTTTAGTAACCATTTTACACTCGGCGTTCCACCAGGGGACCGTTCTTTTTTTGTAGCCGGATGTTTTGCCGATGTGAATATTTGCAGCATTTAGGATCGTATTCATGATATATTCCAGTTGGTGGTTCACGTCCATGCCGAAGGTGTTCTCAACATCGAATTCCCTAAGAGTCCGGTCCACTTCACTTGAAAATCTTTCCAATTTGCGTTTGCTATATTCCATCTAGTGAGTGGAGTTAAGGGAGAAGATGTTATGTTCGAATTGTACTCGATCAAGTTTGGAAAATTATCGCTACCATACAGAGAGTTGAGGGTGGTCCAGGTGAGATCAGGCGCTAACTCTGGGTGGCTCAGAGTAATGTTCCTCGCTGGTCTGTTATTTCTCCCCCCACCCAGATAGTATTGTGAGCATTGAAATAGCTGATTAAGTAGAATGTTAAGTTCGTGCATGGTGAAGTTTCTATTTGGCGGAAGATAAATGTTGCAGATACAAATTTCTTTTTCTAGTTGTACTAGGACAGCGGTAGCCTCAAGTTCAGTGATGAGTGGGATAGCTTTAGCTGAGTATTTTGTGTTAATGTATGTAGCAACTCCTCCACTAGCTTTGTTTCGGTCAGTTCTATTTTTGGCAAATGAATTGAAATCTCTTGGTGTGTAGCTCTGGGAGTTTTTAACATGGGTTTCTTGAAGACATATGACGTCCGCAGGGAATTCTGTTACTAAGAGTTGTAAATCTTGCAGATGGGTGTACAACCCATTTATGTTCCATTGTAAAATTTTGAAAATGACGAGGGAAAAGAAAAGAAAGGTGGATTATAGAGAGAAATAGCGGGTTATGAAAAGTAGAGAGCGTTTAATATTCATCCTCACTTTCATCTTCTGTGTCTTGTTCATGATTTAACTGCTTTTTGAGCTTGTTCTGGAGTTTTGTAAATTCGGATTTAATGCTTCGATGGGAGAGGTTTGAATAAATTTGGTATAGCATTTTGACAAATTGAGGAATGTCTTGAGTGTATTGTCTTACTATGCTTATTGAATGCTGAGATCCTGAGATCCGTTTTCCAGTAGGTTAAGGAGTTGGTCGTAGTTGATGCAGAAAGGTATTGACGCTTTTTCAATTATTTCTTTGGCCGGTAAGAGGGAATCGCTCATAGGTGCTAGACTTTCTAAGGAACCGTTCTTTTTGGACAATTTGGAGTTTTTTTTTAGGTTTTGAACTTTAGTGGGGGAATGTATGAAGGTGGGTTGGTTAATTCGCGGCCTAACAAAGAAAGCAGTAATTTAGAATAATAAATTTGTTTATATTTTTTAACATTTTTTAACTCCCTCTAGCTGAATGCACTTGGTCCATCGATGTTCCAAACTCTTTATCCCATCCCTGTAGGCAGATTTTTGCAACTCTTCAAAATCGCAGTTTGTCGCTTCAATCACTTCAAACTTTGAAGCATATCTCTTTCCCGCGTGAATTATTTTTAATTTAGGGAATAGGCTGAAGTCCGAGGGGGCCAAGTCAGGTGAGTAGGGTGCGTGGCGTACCGGTTCAAAGCCCAGCTGATTAATTTTAGTCATCGCGATAACCGATTTGTGGCATGGTGCGTTGTCCTGATGAAACAAGATTTTCTTTTTGGCTAAACCGGGTCTTTTTTCTTGAATTTTGTGGTAAGGCTGTTCCAATAGTATTCACTATTTATTGTTTTTCCTTTTTTAATGTAATAAACCAAACGAATTCCTTTCGCGTCCCAGAAAACGGTCGCGGCCAAAAGAACTGTTTTCTCCTTCTTCGGAGCCGATTCACCCTTTGCTGTCCGTTGTTTGGATTACTGTTTGCTCTCTGGTGTATAGTGGTGTATTCACGTTTCATCCACTGTTATGAATCGGCGCACCAAATCCGTTGGATTGCGCTGAAACCGCTCCAAACATTGCTTAGATGTGATTTTTCGGGTGAGCTTTTGTTCTGGGGTAAGCAGTCGCGGCACCCATCACTTCGCAAATTTTCTCACGCCCAAAACTTCATCTGCTACGTCATCCAATTTATTTTATTATCTTGCAGTGCCGTGCTGTGGAATTTCTTGACCATTTCAGCAGAAATCGCACTTTTGGGCTTTCCAGGACGTGGTGCATCTTTAGTACTTGTACGCCCAAGTTTAAACTCCGCCATCCACTTTAACCGTGCTGAACGATGGAGAAGATTCACCTAACGTGGAATCCAACTCATATTTAACCTCTGTAGGTGTCAAACCTTTGATATCAAAATATTTTATGACGGCTCGAATTTCAGTTTTCTCCATTTTTCCAAACACCGACAACTTACACACTTTGATAAGACACCAAATCAAAACTGCTTGACAGACTTGGATAAAATTTTAATCTCAAACTGTGACAGACTAGATGAAGACATAAAAATTACAAAGAAATAGATAGATAGTAGATAATTGGGAGAGAATCTCTGTAGATGAGGAGGCTAATGTTGAGGCAGGTCGTGTTTTTGAGTTTACATTAATCGGGGTTTCTTGTGTTTCGGAAACTTGAGTCTTCCGTGTTCTCGATTATGTCTTGGTCAATGATTTGAGAAGGACACTGCTCAGCTTTATGTCCTTTCTCCTTGCAAATGAAACAAGTGAGTTCTACAGTTCCCAGAAAAATGCGGTAGTCCGAGTTTATATCTGTCTTCGGAAACTGAGGATATGGCTATATTGTTCACCATAAACTCCGGCGCGCATAAATGTCATTTTGGACAGGGGCTTAAATCCCAAATTCTTTAACCCTTTAATGCCTGACGGTACTTCTAAGTTCCTCGGGTTTCTATCACCATGTAAAAATACGTTACCGCTATCAACTTACCTTACCGCTATCAACTCCCGAGGGTACTCAAGAGTTCGCTTCAACGGACCAATAAAAAAATTCGTGGGCGTGTACGAATTTGATTTCGACACAAATTCGACAGTTGATTGTGAAGTGTCACAGTGTGTGCAGTCGTGTATTTTGGAGTAAGTTTATTTTTTAATATTATAATTCTTTGACCCCAATCAGTATTAGAAACAACTTCTCAATCCTTTATCTATGAAATGCGAACAAGTACATTTCGAAATTGCAACTCTTTTTATTTACTAAGACCGTTTTTCTTAGGTGACGCAAAAGTACCGACAGGCTTCGAAACGACTATGAGCGACAAAAAAATCAAGTGGGTCTCTAGAGCGCCCCTAACGGAGAAACAACTACAGGACCTTGCAGACACTATTTTATTTGAAGACTTACCACTGGATAATAATTTTTTGACTGATGAGGAAGATGAAGATGACGATAATATAGAGGATTATTTAGAAAATATTGTAACGTAGCCTAAGCCGGGCGGGTTCGAGGATTTAAAGAAATATTCTGGCGCACACCGTATTTACAAACTTTTATTAAAAAGACTACTAAGACTAACTTTTCACAATGTACAGACTTTCACAATATCACGCGCTGATCACTTGTTCACGATGCTTCCAATAGACTAACTTGCTCCGTTGTTTGATCCCTCCTTATACCGCTCGCTTCGTTCTGGATTTCTTCTATTCCCGGAATCATGAGATCATGTTTTCCGAAGCAATGGATTATTCGAGAATAATGAGATCAGTCTCTTGTACGAGCGTGGTATAGCATGAAATCACCGCCACAGAGTCTTCTAGACTTATGAGAGCATCCCATGTGAATAATTATTCCCAGACGTTCTCATGTGGACTATTCCAGATTAATTACGTTACCATACGTGGTGAGATCATCATGACATCATCCGCTTCCGGGCCGTCGCGCCGTCGTCTCAATATTATTTCTCCACGTCATTTTCCACGCGATAATAGCAATGAGCCATCAACATCATCTGCTCATAACTCTGGAATCATCGAAACCCAGTTTCCATGTGCAACATCTACAAGAAATGAAAAATTGGGAGAACTAGAAGCGGAAGGACTACAAAGAGAACTGAAAGAACCAGAATAAACACCGGAAGAACTAGAAGAACAGGAAGAACAAATTAGTGAGACACCCACAATTTCTAATAAAAGTACAAGACTAGAGGTACAATCAAATCAGAAGAAACTTGTCAAAGCAAAAACAATCAAACAATACAGAAGAGGCAAAACGTCCAAAATCTCAAGAAAATCTAATTTCCGGCCTTTATTGCATTTATGAATCAATTTGGAATTTGATGGTGAAAAACTATGTTTCGTTATTAATATATGATTGGCGAAAGAAGAAGGTGTTGATGGTGGAGGATCAAGATCTGTGTTGTTATAGATGTGCCTGAAATGTTCTTTAATACGGTCTGATATTTTGCGACCTGTCTGACCTATGTAGAATGACTCACAAGTAGAGCAGCTTAATTTGTA
The DNA here is from genome assembly GCA_963583935.1 of Diaperis boleti. Lineage (NCBI taxonomy): Eukaryota > Metazoa > Arthropoda > Insecta > Coleoptera > Tenebrionidae > Diaperis > Diaperis boleti. The sequence goes on from OY757242.1 coordinate 17,417,948, forward strand.
TAATTATACAGGAAAGCCTTGAAACTGGAAAACAGATCTTGTTTAAATGAACAGAATAACTTCAATAATCCCATTATTAATTCACTGTTTTAATTTTTCACTCAAACAAACTTACCAGATTCTCTTTGATCCATTTTTAATTTTTACATTTTATAAAATGTTGTTTTTACGAAATCTTTTAAAAATCATGTAACCCTTTGAAAACGTCAAATTTAATTCAAAATTACGTCAATGTCATAATTTTTTATATTCTTTAAGGTAAGAACCCCTCTTGTAATTCATCAATTGTATCATTAATCTCTTGTTAAATTAGGGCTGATGATGGCAGAAGTGTTCTGCCGAAACATGTACCATTTATAATTTTACGCTGATTAAAGTTTGTGGAGTTCGACTTAGATATATTTAAATTTTTTAAGCAAATTCTATGTCTAGGAATAGATTTGAAGAAATTCTACGGTATTTACACTGTAATGATAACAACTTTATTCCGCGTAACAACAAGGATAAAATTTATAAAATAAGACCAATGGTATCACTTCTAAATACTAGATTTCGCAAGTGTTACAGAAACACTCGCCGAACAAGGATTGACGAGAGCATGATCCTCTTCAAAGGAAAAAGTAACTTGAAACAATACAACCCGATGAAGCCGATAAAAAGAGGGTACAAGCTTTGGTGTCAGGCTGATCAAAATGCGTATATCTTTGATTTTGAGATATATCAAGGAAAAAATGAAAATATAGAAGAAGAATTTAGAGAGTTTGGTGTCGTATTATCACTGACAAAATTGGATTGGAATCAACATAAAATAGTAGTATATGCAGATAATTACTTCATGTCCATTACATTATTGGAAAAGCTTCGCTTGAAAAATACATTAGGATGTGGAACAATTCAAAGCAAAATGAAGGGTTTTACAACAAACATGAAGGACGATAAAACCATGGTGAGGGGTAATTACGACTACCGGATTTCTAATACTGACATCAGAGTCTTCAAATGGAAAGATAATAGAATTGTGAATTTTGCATCAAACTTTCATAGCACCACTGTGAAAAGGACACAAAAGGATGGTAATGCATAGAAATTAAGTGCCCCATGGTTGTTAGCGATTACAATAAATATATGGGAGGCGTTGACAGAGCAGATCAACGTCGTGCTAACTACGGAATGAATCGCAGGTCTCGAAAATGGTGGCATAGATTATTCTAGTGATGATGAATTCTAGTAGTCAGTTGATGGTCTAATTTAGTATATTTTGAAATTAATTAACTATCCCATTTTTTTTTTATTGTTCCTGACGAGACTTCTAAGTCCAAAATTTTGAAAATCTTAAATGTTGGATGGAAAAATTCAAAAAAATTCACCAGTCTTAGATGAACACCCACAAAAAGGTTAAAATAAAAAAAGCTCCTCCTGGATAAATAGGGTGATTTGCGGGTGGTGCTATTATCCTAATGTGAGGACAATCAATTACACCTATGGTGTCAGAGAATTCCCGCCCAACAGCAGAAAATCCTCTTTTAATCCTATTCTTATGTTCTTCAGTACGTGGAAAAATAATCCAATCATTTAATAGGTGTGCCGTCATAAGGTCTGTTACTTCTTTTATGCATCTACTGATGACTGGTTGACTTCCCGTAGTACTAGTACTAGTATTTATGCATAATTCCTGATGTGCTCAGTTGTTATGCATAATAACTGACCGTTTTAGTGATTATGCGTAATTCCTAAAATGCTCAGTTATTATGCGTATTACCTGCTTTCGGATATTAGCGGTAACAGATACACAAAGTATCCGTGTTATCTGTGCTTATGGGATAGCAGAGCGGATGCTAAGCACTATACTCAACGGTCATGGCCTGTAAGAACAGAACTTTGTGTCGGAAAACAAAACGTAAAATTCGAGCCGATTGTTGAAGCAGAAAAAGTGTTAATTAAGTTAGGGTTGATGAAACAATTTGTTAAAAAACTGGATCAAACCTCAGAAGCTTTTGAATACTTGAAATTTTTTTTTCGAAGTTATCAGAAGCAAAGGTTAAAGCTGGAGTTTTTGTTGGTCCGCAAATCAGACAGATTTTCGCCGATGAAAAATTTCCAACGTTGCTGAATCGTACTCAAAATGCGAGTTGGAATAGTTTCAAAGCAGTCATTTCTGGATTTTTAGGAAATAACAAAGCTGAAAACTACGAAAAACTAGTTGAGGATATGCTAAAAAAATTTAAGGCCATGGGCTGCAGATTGTCGTTAAAAGTACATATGCTGCATGCTCATTTAGATAAATTTAAAAACAACATGGGAGCGTATTCAGAAGAGCAAGGAGAACGTTTTCATCAGGATATTATGAGCTTCGAACAACGTTATCAAGGCCAATACGATGAAAACATGATGGGAGACTATATTTGGGGTTTATTGAGAGAAAGTACTTATGATCATAAAATAAAAAGTAAAAGCGTGCACTTAAATTATTTTCTACTTTTTTGTAAGTTGTTTTAATAATAAAAATATTAAACATGTTTATTTAAATGGTTTCATCTTCAATTAAAAATTAAAACCACAGATTTTGAAAAATATCGTTCAATCGGTCTCCTAAATACAAAAGCAAACTTATTCATGCCATTTTTTTTTTCGTCTAATTACTACCTAAAGAATAGAAATTTAATGCTTAAAAGTTAAAGTCAAATTTCGGGTTGACCCGTGTAATGAATCAATTGAAGGAATTTATAAACATGGAAATGTTTTTACTCTTGTAATACGATAATAAATAATTAATTTTTTGAATGGATGCCCTAAAAACATGGAATTATTTCCAGAAGAAGCGAAAATCCATCTATACATAATATTCAAAATTTGCTTAAAATTGTTATTTTTACTTGAAAAACCTGGCTATTTTACTTGAAATTCAGTAGTTCAACACTTGTTATCTATTACAAAGACTATTATAATTTTGTTATTCATTTTCCTTTGTTTCACAACCGTGTTTAGACGCGTTCATCCACATACTCAGAACTGTTCGTATTTGTACTTTTGTATTTTAAATTAATAAACGAAAAGTCAGTTATCGAAGACTCAATTCCATAACAGTTGAAATTATTCTATTAATTGCATTTTTGTGTTTTTTATTTTTATGAATTTGAGGTAAATAATACCACTAGATAAAATATTACCCTAAATTAATTGGAATTATTATTATTTATTAGCCTCCTTTTAAATCAACTCTTTTCTGTATTTGCTTATCATTTACGATAGCACGATGGAGCAAAAACGTTTTGGGGTAAAAAATTCACGGATAGAAGAACTGACAATGAGATTATTTCAGTTGGCTCTTCAACACAGACGGTCAACAATGTCTTTACTGCCAAAGTTTTCGCTGGTGAAGAATTCGTTGAAAAAACCGTTACAGCGAGAAAAATAACAATAAAACCATCTGATCGATTACTTGATATTGATAATTTTGTGCTTCCCAGACAACCGTTGGTGTTAACAGAAGAGACAGGAATAAAACTGCGTATGACCGATTATTTAAACATTACAATTAAATTTGAGACCATAGAAGAAAGAACAGGATTCAATAGAGCGTTGGGATATTTGGAGCCTTTGTAAGAATGGTTTAACAGTACTTTTCATTTTATGTTGTTTTATTCTTGCAATTCTAGGGAAAGCTCAAGTGACTCTGACAGCGACCAGCAGAATGGACCAAACGGAATACCTTACAAACAAAAATGGAATGAACAGATGAGTTTGTCGTTTAATTATTATAATACATACTTTAAATTAATGAAATAATAATGTACTATGTACTATTTTTTGCACTAAATTTAATAAATCCTTGAAAAGTTTGCTTTTTTAAAAAGTGTTCTGGAGGGGCCTACTAATGCAAAATTCAAAACGGTAAAATCGCATATAATCCTAATTCATTAATAAATACAGTTTTACATCAATTTTAGAGACAGGGTGTTTTATTCGTCGGAAAAATCTATCAATTTCATTTAAAAGCGTTATCTGCATACATAAGTTTGTATAGCATACCTTCTACCTTATAAAATTAGGGCTAAATCATTCAAGTATTTGCTATTTAAATAGACCTCTAAAAACAGGGTATATTTGCTAAAAAAATTATGTGTACTGAGGGATCCCTCTTAGTAGTCTCTATCTGAAAAAGAGTAAAGAAAGCTAAACGAAAAACTAGCTTTTTGGTTTGTTTTTTATAAAAATGTTTCCCACACATCTACCTTGCACGCGGGTTACCACTCGAACTAGTTGGCAGAGAGAGAACACAAATACACCTCTTTCACCTATATTAGTATAATGTGGCAACGTCGCATTTTCGAGAATAGACTGTGGTTCAATGTAGATGCCTGGTTCACTGTGAGACACCCGACCCTATTAATTACTATTCCGAATATTATTTTCAATTGTAGTTTTTATTCCAATATTTATACATGTTACCACAGCATAAATACTAACCAGCACGATATCTCTCAATCGCGCATCGTTATGCGCAATGTTCTGTTTTGGAATAAAACCTGTCAATTTCTGGCATAACTCGGCCAGAGCCGGACTCGGCGGAATGCTCAGCAGAACTGGTTTAGCGATCGATGCTCGCTTGGAATAGTTTGTAGCGACCAATAACGAAGAATTTTGTTTCTTTTTATAAAAAAAAAAATGAAATGTATTATAAAAAATCTGTTGACAGGAGTTTATTGCACACGATTTTTTAAATACTTTTTAAATGTTGTTTAGATAAAATGATGGACCGTTTGAACGATATGTTTGATAACGTGTTATTAACATTTACAACACTCCACTAAACTAAGCGTACATTTTTATTTAAACTGAAGAATTAAGAGAATAATTGATGTTTTTTGTAATAAATTTCAATAATTTTTGTTCAACATTATTTTTTCAAAACACAAAACACTAAATGTTGGGTCTCATTTTCCACCAAAAAAAAAGATATAACTACCAACCAGCATTATTACAGAAATGATTAAACATGTTAAAGAGTACTAATTATATTCTGCAAACTCGACTACTTCCGTTTATCGTCCCCTGTCGATATTATTCGTAGAAATGCCGCTTTTGACAATGTTGCGCTCATTTCTACAAACTCAGCTACTTCCAGACTATATCGTTTTCTTTGACTTTCTAAAAATCCCGCCCTTTGCATACTTTGATAAGAGATGAGTCCCGTTCTTGTCTCGACTTAGAGAAGTGCGTTTTTTTATAATTAAATCATGGGTAAACCAAAAGGTGGAATGATTTGTTTTTACAAATATTTTCAAATACTACCCTGTCTTCTATTCCAAACTGGCGTCCTCAAGGTTAAATTTTCATTTTCAAGAGATCAAAGGCGCCGCCCGAGAGATATCGTGCTGGTTAGTATTTATGCTGTGATGTTACGCACAAAACCCGAAATGTAGACAATATGCGTTTTGCCTAGACAAATCGCGAATTGACCAAGCTTTTTAGACAAAGCCCAAAGTAGAAAACAAATTTCATGCATTTCGGCATTTGTCCAGTAGTGCAAGCTCCAATGGGTTTTTCGTTTGCAAAATATGCAGACCGCAAGACGTTTTGTGATTTGTGTACCTGAGACCTTTGGCTGTATAAAAAGGCATGTTGCCGTGCACACGCGCGGTCCACTCCCCGGGTAATCTACCTCTTAATCAAGAAGCCCAGTACCTCACATGAATTTGATTGGAAACCTCGCAGAAAACTGGATTCAACGATTTGAAATATACGCAACGGCAACAGAATTGGACAGCAAAACCGAAAAAATTCAATGTGCTCAACTACTTCATGGTATTGCAATATTCAACACATTTGCATTTTCCGCAGATGAAGAAAACAAAATAAAACAGCTCAAAGAAAAGTTCAGAAACTACTTCAAAAATTATCACGAGGTTGTCCAGAATCTCCGAAAGTCCCCACTGTAGCAGGGCCGGGAAGATTCCGTCCACGCCCAGTAACTTGAAGGGTTTGAAAGTTCTTATATCCTATTCTACGCTAGTGTGGTTCACAATCCGCGCAGCCTCAGCCCAGTCCTCCAGGGAGGGGGTTTTCGGCCAGCTTTGGATCGGATTCCCATCCGTTGTAACCACACAGCCCGGAAAATGTGTAGCCATCAGTACCTTGGCTGTTTCATCGGCAGAGTCCGTGTATGTGCCGTCCTCTTTCTTCAAGCTACCTACTTGCTGTCCCGGATCCTTTGACAAGATTTTCATCAGCCGGGCAGCGGTGGTGGTACATTCGAGGTCCCCACAGAATTTTCTCCATGATGACCTCTGCTTAGAACGAACGACTTTTTTGTATTGCCGCTGGTATTCTTTAAATTCGTCCCAGTCGGCTGCATTTTTGGTCTTTTTGGCCTTATTGAATAGCTTGCGCAGATAGGCTCTTCCCCTTTCCAGTTCCTTACACCACCATGTGGTGTTGTGGCCCTGGCGGGTGCCCGACCTCAGCGGACAAGCTTGCTCATAAGACGTCATAAGAGACCTAGTGAGGTCAGTGACTGTCCTCTCCAGTTCTCCGGCCGTCTTAAGATCACTAGAGATATTGAGCCGACCCCTGAGATTTGACAGGTTTTCTAGAAATAGATTTTTGTTTTGGGTTCCTGTACGGCTTCGGTAACATCTCTTTTGCTTCTAACGAAAACGTTATCCATCTGTGGTCTGACATGGTCACTTGTGATGACACTTGCCAGTCCCTTATATATGTTTGTGTCGCGAGAGTGATGTCTATCACAGTCTGACACCTCGATTGAGTATTCCTAACTCATTTTGTTTAACTGAATACGTAAATATTTATTAAAGAGTGGTCCCGATATAACCTGCCAAAAAAATTGAGCAATAAGGTGACGATGAGAAGAACTAAAAGACAAAAAATGTTTTTAGTGAAGGTCTTGTTGTTTTTCAGAGTTAATCGGAATTAAAAAAGTAGATCTGGTTGAATTGCAATTCCTTTAGCAACCGTACCTGTAACACCTATGGCATTTGTCAAGTTTGTGAATCGAAAATGAAGTTCACAAAACAAGAGTACGCCGATATGCATTTATTCTATGGCGAAGCACGTGGAAACGCAGGTGCGGCTAGGCGACTGTACGGCGAAGATTTTCCGGAAAGAGCCCTTCCGTCGCGTTGCACTTGTGGAACTACATCTGCGTTTATGTGAGACTGGTTCTGTGGTACCTCACATAAACGTGGTACCTCATGTGACACGTTGTGCCAAGATCAAAGCTGATAGGGTAATCAAAATTCGTAACAATGGTATTCTAATTGAATCCTCCAGGGAGGACATAAACTCCCTGGTAACTAACGACTATATAAAAAAATCATTTACAACCTCCCTAGTAGTCTGGAGGACTGTATAAACGAAGAAACTCATTCCCGAAAACTGGATTACGTCAGTTCACAAATTCTAATCGAAAAACTCGATAATTATGAAAAAATTGGATTCTAGAAATCGCTCCCTCAATCTGGAAGACATTATTAACAATGGGGAGAACCCACATAGGTTGGGAGGCTTACAGAATGGGCGGGATGGGAAATCATGGCATGGCATGGGATAAATGGGCTTCTAACATAAGTCCGATATAGTCTTGTTCTATAACTTCACTAAAGACGGAATCGACACCGTTGACGAAATGTGCGGAAATTTATACGATACAGAAACGAACATAACGCTGGCCGCTAGTTCTCTTTTTCCAAATATGATCAATATTGGCTGGAATAAACGCCAACATAATTTACAAATTCTTACACCCGGACACTAATAAGCAGCCACGACGTATTTTTCTGAAAAACTTCGCATTGTCCTTGATGAAACCGCATTTTGAAACTCGAGACGATTCCTGTAAATATAAAGGGTTTTCTGCCTAAAGATAAAAAGGCTTTGCCAGACATAGAAAGGGAGATCGTAAGAAATCGAGATAAATGTCAATCAAATTATTGACAGTAACCATCACGGTTTCCGCGCAAAAAGGTCTACACTTACTGCTCACCACAGTTATTACCATAAATTAGCAGAAATGCTAGAATCCGGGGAACCTCCAGTTGGAGTATTTTGTGATCTGAGCAAAGCTTTTGATTGCGTAGATCACAAAATACTCTTATTCAAACTCTATAACTATGGTATACGCGGTACTGCTCACAACTGGATATCATCATTTTTAAAATATCGTCAGCAGCAAATGGTAATACGAAACAATGACATTACTGTACACTCAAAAAAAGAAAGCGTTACTGTAGGCGTCCCTCAAGGCTCAATATTAGGGCCATTGCTATTTTTATTATATGTAAACGATTTAACTGAGCGGCTAGATAAAGATATTATATGCACATTATACGCTGATGATACCTCCCTATTAATTTGGAGCAAAAATAATGAAGATATAGCTGAAAAATGTAACAACACTCTGGACAGATTAAATCAGTTAAATCAGATTAAACTCTCGAAAACCAATTTTATTCGCTTTCATAATCGGCAAAACAGAAATGACCTGCACATAGAATCTTAAGCTGGAAAACACAAATCTAAACTCGATTGATAACGTAGTTTTTGGGTCTAAATCTAGATGTCAATCTAAATTGGAAACAGCACTGCCCACAACTATGTACCAAATTCAACACACTAGCGTTTGTTTTTAGAAACCTCAAAAGCGTTTTAACTGAAGCACAACTAATCTGTTTTCACCATGCACAAGTGACCTCAATTCTAAGATATTATGGCATATGCTTCTGGGGTCTATCCACCTTATCAAAAGGTGTGTTTATATGTCAAAAAAAACATGCCGTTGAGGATATTGCCGCAACGGATAATCTAAACGATGTGGATATTGTTATCATACCACCAAACGTTGATCAGCAAACAGACGTGGAGCAGATAGACAAAAAGTACCTTGAAGAAGAAAATCTAAAAATCCTAAACGATGTAGCAGGTCAAAATGAGCTGCACCACATGAGCGATAGCGATGAGGACACTAGCGATGATCAGGATATTCTTCCCTTGTCCGTACGAGTGAAAAAAAAAGGTAATATTCCGGTCCCAAAATGGTCGAAACAAGCTCTTAGGGGGAATAAGTTGGCAAAAGTCCGCCTATTGATGACCCCAGTAAATCAAAAATTTATGCAATTAATGCATCGATGGGGGGTATTGACCTACATGGACGAGCATTTAAGAAAATGTTTATTATCAATTATTTTCATTCAGAACAAGGATTTTAACAAGGTATTGTAAGATTCATCTTAAATTGAAAATAAGTATTAGAAGAAATTTGCCACATATTGAAATTCCATTTGCAGTGGCTCATTCAAATTTCCACGCTCAAAACCTTCCCGAGCAAAATGCAAATCGTTGTTATCTCTGTCCAAAAATAATTCCGAGTAAATATATAACCTATGTCTTGAGGTACGAGAACGAAGCGAGGATATCATTCAGCACAAGTGGAGCAGATGTGAGGGAATATGTAGTAGTATATTGAAACAAAAATTGATACAAGGTTTTAATGTATATTTTTTAGGAGTTTTCTAGTCAGAACAATACCACTAGATGCAAAACTGACCACAAAACTGCTTTTTATAATCTGTCAATTATGATTTTCATAATTTAATTTAGTTTTTAGGCTGGAAAAAATTCCTATCGACTGAAATACCAGCGGGCTTCTTACAGCTACAATTTTGAAAGAACGAAACACTTGCAGTGATGATGATCTTAATAATGAAACCGTAAAAAATTTGGTTGATTTCGTCTAAACCAATAAAAAAAGATTTTTTAAAAGTGGCCTTGTTACCAACATGAACGGTTGGTGACTAATGGTGTGTATTTGTGACAAGTGCAAATATTAATTACCTATTTGGATTGGGTAAAATCACTGATAAATCTGAAAGGTAGCGTCGACGACGACGACCTTACCCTTTTAAAAGAAGTAGTTGGAGAAGACCCATATCATGACAACAAGAAATGGAATTTAATACAGGAGATTGTGGTGCAGAAATCGAACAAGGTTTTTCCTCTACGTGTCATAAAAGAGCACGTGGTCCATTTGCTGAACTTATTTATAAAAAATGATCGTACCAATTTGAAAAAGTACGTTTAAATATAATATGAATCTGCATAAAACCTATGAAAGCTGGCTTCATTACCGAAAAAATATATTAAATTTTTGAAGGTCTGGGCCGAGGAGCAACTCACTGAAAAATAACAGGTACTGCAAAAGATTCGCGACCTAGCTGAAGAAGCAAAGCAAACCAGAAAAAAGTGCCACTAAGGACAGTTCTCGAAAACGAGGTGGTAGTACTAAAAATTATACTGCATATTTAGCATTAGCAGGTAAATAATTTAATTAAAAAAGTGCCATACATTTCATGTTTTATAGTTTTCTTTGCATTATTTATTGCAATGTAAGAAAATGAAGAATACCCATATGAATATTATGAAGACCAAGACATGGTAACAGTTGAACCAAATGTGGACAGACCCACTAACAACAGGAGGGAACAGAAGACGTGGACGCGGAGGCAACAGCAGGAGACTTCTCAGACAAAAAATTACACCGAAAACCCAAAACCTGGCCCAAAATCCAAGACAAGTTTTAGGTAGTTTGAATGTTTTTGCTTTTGGTTTCTTTTTTATATTTTAAGTGAACAATGGCATGCACTATCATTGGTTTAGGAAAAACCCATAGATGCAAACGCACTTCAATAATTAAAAATGCAAGCCTTACCTTCCTTCGTGACAAACAAGAAAAGAAACAGGAAACTAAAAAAAGGAGCTTGAGATTAATGAAAGGACACACAATAGTTGTATTCGGGGGCACAACGAGATTGTGGGAAAAGTTGCCCGTCATTGTAAAACCCGCGGTTGGAAGGTGGAAGATGAAGTGGAGCCACATATAAGATCCCCATGTGGCATTCTCTTTAAACCTCACCTGGCGTTCCACTTGCCCTGTAATCGGTGATGTAAAAGTTGCTTGGGAATCGGAGGAATTGAGAGTGCCCTATGAAAGTAAGCGCGACAAATACGACGTGCTGCCATTCCATTAGGCGGTGCGACGTGCATGGCCGGCAAAGACTTGCTTTTGACCCAATCATCATGGGTGCCCCTAGCATTTGGCCTAGGCTGAATAATGATCATTCTGTGGTGTGCACTGTTCAGGGTCAAAGATGCCAGGACGTTACCGCCCACCTAACGCGTGTCGCAAGATTTCCGACCTCATTGACAGTCGCAAGACACTTATGCGACTGTGGTCGGAGCTACGTTCTGAAGACGTCTCTGAACGGCCACAGGAAACAGTGTAGTAAGCGTGACACCACCAGGTGTCAGTGGTGCGGTGCGTCCTTCCCGACTTTCCAGTGAGTACGTTAGTACGAAAGTAGGGCTCATCCAGAGGAGTATCTAAACGCTCAGCTCAGCTCAGGACATCAATGGTGTCTCCTATCAGGAGATGATGGACCTGACAGATCTGACCCATCAACAGGTCAGATAGATACGGGAGAAGCCCGAGTACAAGCCGTTCCTTGAGCGGGCGCGTAAGAAGTTGGCAGGAACATCATCTGCTAGCCACACGAAACCTGTCCGGGGCAGTCGGAAACGACCTGTCACGGCTCAGGTAGTCGCGGAGAGCGCGCCAGCTCAAGAGCTGTACAAAAGCTCAGCGAGCGCTTTAGACTTTAGACAAAAACTAAGGCTGGACCACCCAAAGCAAAAGCAAAGGGAGAGCAAAAGTTCTCCCTAAGAACACCGTAGTAGGTCAAGAGAGTGAGAGCAGTAACTTCTCGGAACCAAATCCGCCCTGCACTTCGTTGCATGAGGTCTCCGGGAACAGCGGGAGGACTCCTAACAGTCCGTCCACACCCCGGCAGGCAAAACGCAAACCAGTCGTTTATCGAATAAGACACCGACGAGATATGCCAGAAAAACGCAGCAGAGAGACGAGCCTCCTGAACATCAGACTACATGGGTGGCGGAAAGGGGACCAACCTCGACATGCCGACGCCCGAGCACTAGCCACCGCATGAGGTCAGAAGGGACAGTTCCTCAGCTCCCACAAGCGCTAGTGCACCCCGCCCACTGCCCAGTAACAAAGAAGTCACTCCCGAAGTCTCTGACACACCATTGGTTGCCCGCGCACCCAACGAAGGTCTGCAAAGGTCAGATGTAGAGAGTCCACAGGGAGCCCAGGGCCCCCTATTAGTCTATCTGCGCGAGCAGGTAGCTTCGGGACAACTGGAGAGACATCCCACCATGACCGAGCTTGTGACAGGGCCCTGGCAGACGACGACCAACAACTCCACCGAGTAATGGATAGTTGGCTTGCAAGTCTGGCCGGGGGTAGGAACCGAACTCGTGGCGGTAGAAAACGTAGACGGAATCCTGGACACCACTATGCCTAGACCAACACGGGAAGTGGTCAGCGAGCCAGAACACAAAAAGTACCAGGACCTCGTCGAGGAGCTTTTCGGAGGCATTTACTCGAGCCCCAGGGCCCACGATGATGCTCCACTGAACCCCAGAGATGATGTAGCCAGCGTTGACGTTAATAACGTTGGATGAAGTACGGCAGCTAAAATCGAGCTGGCAATTTTCAGCGCCTGGAGTTGACCAAATCTCGGTAGCGGCTGTTAAATCCATGTCCGAAGAGGTGCTAGCCATAGCTTACAACATTGTGATGCTGCGGAACCTGCAACCTACCGCTTGGAGGTCGTTGAGAACAACGGTGGTTCCCAAGGGGGGTGACTACTAACTGGCGCCCAATAACCATTGGTTCTGCGATGCAACGGCTGATGCACAGAGTGTTGGTAGCCCGTCTTTCGAAGTTTGCCTCGATGAGCTCGTCTTAGAGGGGCTTTACAGAGATTGACGGCACTCTTGCAAACACCCCGATCCTGCACGAATATCTGGGGGGTTGCATCGAGAAGGACAAGGCATATAATGTCGTCTCGCTGGATGTCCGAAAGGCATTCGATACTGTGACGCACCACTCAATTGTGAGAGCGCTGGATCGTTTCCGCGTTCCCAAGAACATGGCGAAGTACGTCATGTCGTCCTATGCTACCACCACGATCAAAGTGGGCATGGAATGCACGAGACCCATCAGAATCTCCCGTGGAGTAAGACAGGGTGATCCGCTTAGCCCGGTCTTATTCAACATGGTTCTGGATGAACTTCTGGTCGACCTTAATTCGAACTATAAGAGCGGCTCGCTGTATCTGCTGTGGTGTGCACTGTTCAGGGTCAAAGACGCCAGGACGTTACCGCCCACCTAACGCGTGTCGCCAGATTGCCGAATAACGGTCAACCCCATTGACAGTCGCAAGACACATGTCGTCTGTGAGCGATTAACTCCACTGGCCGGGAACCCTGCGCTTCCAGGACCTTCGGGGCTCGAGGATAAGCCCGCACCGGGATTCGCCTGCGTCCCCTGCGGTAGGTCGTTCAAGACCGCCATAGGACGCGGGGTGTACATGCAGCGAGCCCACTCAGAAGAATACAAGGCCGTGATCAACACCGATCGAACTAAACCACGATGGTCATACGAGGAAACACGGCCCATGGCTCGATTTGAGGCCGAGGCTATGTTTCGTGGGGAATCAGGTCATGAATCAGCATCTAATTGAGCGACTACCCGCACGAACGCTGGAGGCAATCAAAAGAAAAAAGCGAAATCCCGAATACCGGCGAATTGTTGAAAGCATGAGGACAGAGATAGACGCAGGAGCCGACTCCCTTTCTCCCCCTATCTCTCCGGGGCAAGGGGTTGAAATAACTCGAGTCCCTGAACAGGATACAACGACTGAGGTGCTCCCAAACCATCGGGAGGCTCTCAGGAGCGTTGTCTCCGCCACTGTCGGAATGACGGACTGGCGCTTCGGTGAGCAAGGCCAAGAGTTGGCCGATCTGGCACAGTCGGTTCTCGCCGGTGGGGACTGTGCGCAACGGCTGCTGACTTGGCTGCGCGTTTACCTGCCCGGCAGCAAAAAGTCTAAGCATCCAGTGAGGGTGGCGGCCAACGGTGCAGAGCGCGGTAGAGGGAATAGGAGGTAGAAGAGGAGAAGGCAATAAGCTGTATTCCAACAGCTGTACAAGCGTGACCAGAAAGCATGCGCAGCCAGAATACTGGTCGATCTGAGTAGGGACCAGCGTCCCGAAAGGAACTAGGAATTCGTTGAGTTTCGGAGATGGGAGTCCGTAAGGCAAGACGATCCTGGACGAGCCCACAGAGAAACTGGTCTAAATGGTAGCGAGCTTTGGGTACCTATAACACCCGACGAAATAGTCCTTGCAAATGTTAGGGGGAACACGGACCTGATCGGGTGACGGCTACCCAGTGGAACAATGTTCCACATGAACTGGCAGAACTGCTCTTCAATGCCTTATTGGTGATGAGAAAGATCCCTGAAGAACTAGCTGTCACATGGACGGTATTCATACCGAAGATTAAGAACCCGACGATGTCCTCGGAGTATCGGCCGATCACGATCGCGTCCATTATAACGAGGCATCTCCATAAGATTATGGCGAGGCGGATGCAGCGTATACCCCAGCTAGTGGGGGAGACCCAGAGAGCTTTCATGAGTGGTGTCGATGGGTGCGCAGAGAACCTTTGCGTCCTCGATACCATACTCGCGACTGCTCGCAGAGACTGCAAAAACATTCACATGGCATCGTTAGACGGGTTACCGGCTCCGTTCGTGGAGTACATCCGGTCGGTCTACACGGACGCATCCAATATGCTTGAAACTGGGCAGGGTGATTATAGAGTTCCTGTGACACGCGGTGTGAAGCAGGGGGACCTTCTGTCGCCAATATTGTTCAACATGGTCCTATACCAAGGGTTGAGAAACCTTTCCACGGAAGTTGGGTTCAACATAGGTGGCGAGCTTATACGCGCCCTTGCATTTGCTGACGATGTCATGCTGGTGTCGTCCACCGCAGCAGGCCTCCAGATGAACCTGGAGAAGCTTACTAGCAAACTCGCGTCGGCCGGACGTCGGTTGCACGTTGGTAAATGTGGTGTTTCCCTAGTAGCTTTCGGACGGGACAAGAAGGTGAAGTTGATTACTAGTCCTAGTTTTAAACTAGACGGCATACTGATCCCCCAAACGTCCACAAAAAAATCTGGAAGTACCTTGGAGCACAGTACTACCATGCAAGGGTATTCGGACGTATGAACGTTAATGCACAGCGCAAGCTAGACAAGCTAGTGAGGGGGTATGTCAGGAAGTGGATAGCCTTGCCCCACGATACACCCTTGGGATACTTCCACGCGCCAACAAGATCCGGCGGGTTGGAGATTCCCGAGTTGTCTAAATTCCTATGCTAAGATTGAGGCAATATACCAGGATGCAGCAGAGCACCGTAGGGTTCACATCTGTTTGCGCGAGGTACCAGTAAGTGGAACAAAAACTGCGATGGTGTAGAGGCCTCATCAGAAAAATACCTGGCGGTGACAACGCTACTAATAGCGGCCTGAGTGAGCTCTGGACCGCACAGTGGGACCAATGACGCGAAAACCTGGCCAAATACATTTTTATAAATATCCTAAAATTGATCAATAGTAAGGTGGATTGGAAAGTAAACAGAATGCAGTTTCTGGGAAAAACTATAATCGCCTATAAATAACTTACGGCCTAACTTTCACAGGTAGCGAAAATGACTCATTTTTGTTTTTGCGTTACAATCGTACAGAGCAATTAATTTGTGACCATTTTCAAAGTGACAGTGTGTTGCTTTTTCCCAACTAAATGCAAATGGAGAAGCAAGAGCAAAGGAAGTATATTTATTTACTATATTTATATTTGCAGCTACTATAAAATATTTCATAGATTTTAATAAATAAGTGCGACGATGCATAGTGCGATTAAAATTTCACTTTTAGTCAAATTCGACTTGAGCTACAAAATTAGTGGGGCCAGCTCTGGTGCTAAATCTTCATCGATCAAATTTAGAAACCCTTTCTCCTTTAGCGTTATGTTAAAAAGTGAAAAATATCACGGACGAAAATCTCTTCCATATGTTGCTAGTTTCTTCAGATCCTTTTATTGCATCGATTCATAAAGCGACTTCAAACCAAGGAAAGGCTTTATCATCTGAAATTCTAAGTTTGTTAGAACCACCACGGTCAGCAAGAGCGAATATATTTTTTTAAAATACATTTTTGCTTCTTCTGTATTGGTTTGTGTTTTTCTTTTATATTTGTTGCACTACAAGTGATAACAAACAATTTTAGAATTTTGGCCAAGTTTTCATGTCATTGGTCCGATTGGTGAAAGCTGAAAGCTTTTGCAGTATAGCTCAGATGAGAGTGCTAGCACTCAATGGCTCAGGACCTGCAATCCCGCCAAAGACTGGCTACACTACCACTGGGTTCACATTAATGCGCTGCCGTCGCGTGTCCCTACCTCACAGGGAAGTCGTGAAAACCTGAATGTTTCATGCAGGGCAGGCTGTCAAAGATCTGAGACCGCTGCGCATTGCATTCAGGTATGGCACAGAACCCACGGGGGTCGGCTGGAGCGGCATGACTGCATAGCAAGGGCATTCGCCAATGATCTCAAGACGGCGGGATGGACCGTGCAGCGTGAAGTGCGGACATAGGGATGAGACATGAGACAACCGGACATGATAGCGACCCGCCCTGGGCGAAGAGCTGTCGTAGATGTCCAAGTGGTAGCCCCGACCCCTTCGCTCAATGCGCAACACCGGACAAAAGTCGCCAAGTATAGGGATGACTACACCGATACTTGGAACAAGCGAGAAGTAATTCGACAACCGGCGAAGACGTCTATAGGCAACAGATAACGTCGTACGCCAGCGCAACCATCATCCTTGCGCGAGCTTGGAATAGCCGAGAGCTCGCTGGCCAAAATACACGACGATCTGCAAGGATTGTGGTTGAACTGGTGCCGGTCCTCTAGCAAACCTAGACCAGCCTGGTTGGTTCTAACATCTGTTCCCGGACTTCGGTCTGGGACAAGGTTTTTACTCGTTTTCCCACACTTTTACGGGCCACTTGAAAAGGACAAGGGTGATCCCTCCCTCACGTCCCTTCCATCCGGTTCCCATTGCCGGGGCATTTGTGCGCTGCTGATGAGAGCCTGTCCACCTGCCCGCTAGTTCGGTGCTAAAGGGTGGGCGTGACGCGAGTAGGGCTGATCTGATAGCCAACACTCCCCAAAAGTAGAGAATGATATAACTTGAAAATTAAAGAAAAAAAAAATGCTGACATGCTAACCGTGGCCACTAAAACAGCTAATATATTACTGCTTTACCCTTGAGGGATTGGCTGGCTAGTCATAATACTTATTTATTAATAGTGTGCAACATTTCTCTGACTAGGCTTTGAAAAATAACATCATAATTACCTGCACGGGTTGACCCAAGTTCGTCTTGAAATTGGTGTGCACAATGCCGGATCATGTAAAAATGGCAAATCTCTCCTAAATGGTAAAGTGAATTCCAAACCATCCGATAATGGACGAGTAGTAGTTACATGTAAGTATGAAGGTACTCTTGGAACATGTAGAAGTACTTTCAAACGTCAGTTACGAGGAACTGAGAGACAACGGACGCCTAAGTTACTTATATCACGTAGACTTACAGCTAGTAAATACCACGAAACAATAGCATTTTGGAAGGCACGAAAAAGTAGATTTGTCACGACGATTTAGTCCAAGCTTTAAGAGAACATAAAATGACATGGAGTAGATGTGTACCCATGATATGCATGCCTTATGTAACAAATAGATCTTGGAAAGGTTGAACACTAAGAAGCTGTATCTGGTGAGTGCAAAGATGAAGTACATTAAGACAAAGATACCATAAGGATATTGAGAACGAAGCGAATGATAAATGTCAGACTAATAGAAAGAAGCTCAAGATGCAAAAAAGATCCCAACCCTTTATCAAGTGCAATGGCCATCGGATCAACAAAATTCCCATTGTCCATCTCAGCAGAAAAAGCCAAAGAAGCTAAGATTCCAGATCATCTGTTAGCACCCAAAAAGCCAGAAAAGATTTCCACAACATTGGGAAAATTCGACAAGGGCGATGTGTCAAACATTAAAAATATAATTAAGCCCAGAGTTTTTGTCAGATATGGCTGATGCCATATCCAGAACTGGATCTACAAATTTGGGGCTTTGAATATTTATTGCCCAAAATTTGGATCAAGACCCACTTGAAAACTTCTTTAGTTTAGTTCGAAGCCATGGAGTAAGAAATATAAATCCGTCATTTTATGGCTAATAACTCTGTTGGGGCATTAAATACTTTGCCATTGAATTCTGCAAATGACACGGTAATGGAGTTACATGCAGTCTCCAATAAACAAAAAACCATACTTCACGGCTATTTTGCAGGATATGTTGCCAAAAAGCTTTTGAAGTTCTTGGGCAACTGTCATTTATGCAAGTCGGAGCTTTTAACAGACATTGCGTCAGAGGAGCACATACAAATCCAAATTAGAACATATCGACCTGAAACTCTTCTTACAACAAGACAAGATATGCTCACATAAGTGGCTCTCGAAAATTGCAGCAGAGGACCAGGTACCAATCGGGACATGGAATCTTGGCCACTACCGACGTTTAACTGACAAGAATGTGTGAAATGGTCTTTATTATTGATAACCTTACATTTGACTCGATCTGTCATTACGGTCATTAATAGCTGTCAGCTCTTGATCTTGTTGACGACAAAATGAGATGCGTGATGGTGTATGGATTTTAATATGATAATGAGTCAAACATACCATAACACGAAACCTAGAGGTAATGTTTTAATAAATTTGTACAAATTAATTTCGAATAAAGTAACATCACTAAAACATTTTCTAAAATTCAAAGACCAACACTAATAGTTTGCCATGGCCCCATTAGTCTGTAGCGCATCAACCGCCCGGGCATAGAACGGTATAGATTTCTGCCTGGTAGTAGTTAATCCCTGTTATGAAAGACTAACCGTTGTCGTTTTCAATTTGACAAGTAAAACTTCAAATTGATTTAAAAAAAATCATTCATTGGTGGCAATAAAGATTGGTTTACATATTTTTTTTTTTTTTGAGAAATGTCAGAAAAATGTTGGCCAAGATTCCATGTCCCGAACTGTACGAACAAAATAAAAATTGATATTAAAGAAAAATATTGCTAAGAACATGTTCAAAAGTTGCAACAACCACGATCTGTATACTTTATTTGTAGATTTGATGTCAAATATTAATAACTAAAAAAAGTAACTAAAAAATTAATTATTAAATTTGCAGCTGGACCACACCAGCAACATCGTAACAAAAAATATAAATAACAGGTATTGATTTAATTTCATATGCTACTTGCTTTTCATGGATATCTTAGTTAAATTCGTTCCGATTATCATTTGAAGAAAAGTTAAACAAATGTGCTAGTAGTCAAAAAAATAGTATATAAACCACGGTTGAGAAGCCTTTGGTTAGCCTCGTATTATTATTAACATAGCAATAAAATAGCTCGGCTAAGAAAAATGTCTTCTCTACATTAGCTGCTTTGAAGAGCAAAATGAGCATTAAAAATAACTGATGGTGGTACCTTTAGAAAGAGAATTTTTCATATAGTAACCTTACTTGCTTTCACATATTATCATTTATCTTCAAAAACAAATACGGGGCACAACGCATAGATTTGGTTATGGATCGATATCACGAGTCGCCTATCAAAAACTGCACCCGAATGAAAAGACAAGGCTCAACTGCCACTATTGAAAGAATTATTGCTTCCATTGATAAACCTTTACCACAACAACGGAATTTATTTATTAATTCCGTCTTCAATAAAAACCAATTAACAAATTGTTTGTCACCAAGCAATTGGACATTCAAAGGACAAGTGGAATTTGTAACAAGCGGTGGATTTTTCGATATTCATCAGTACGAAACGAACTTTAATTTACAAGATTCTTTACTAGTTTCCAACCACGAAGAAGGCGACACATGAATTTACATTCGTGGCGAACCGAGTTGCAGAAATACGTGATTCAACACCGCCGACTAGTTGGCGACACGTGAAGGGAAAGGTTAACCCAGCTGATAAGTCAGTAATCCGTGGAGGAGAGGTGGCCATCTTCGGAAATAAACATCTCCGATTTAGAAATTCCGGAGACGAGAGTCACAGCAATGCTCGCATGTGTCGAAGCAGATAGCACTAAAAAGTGAGAAAATAACATTCATAAGAAAATCATGTAACAAGTAACACATGTAAAAGGCGTAGTCAAACCCCTTCAAATAAAGTATAGTAATCATACTCTTCTCGTTATTGAGACCCTATAATACAGGGAAACAGAATAAAACGCAATCTCCACCGTGAGGACAAACTCTGCCTCCAGGAGATTCAACAACTGCAAAAGACTTATCAACTGGAAATGGAAAGAAAATAGAACTAAAAAACTGTGAGTTACTGAAATATCAAAGAGATTATATTCGTAATCATGTAGAAAGTGTGCAGAGGATTCCTGTATTACCGAGCTGAAGGTAAACACGCGGTAGAGAGGTTAAGTAACGAAAAATAGAGAAATAGAAGGTGATATAAAGAAAAAAAAAGAGAAGATATTGAGAAAAGCAAGAAGAGATATTAGAGAAAGGTAGAAAGAAAGAATTGGGCAGGGAAGAGGAGATATAGTCAGGAAAAAGAATAAATCGGCGAAGCCGGAAGATAACGACATCTAGGAGGCGCCACAGGAAGCGGATGAACAAAGACGATAGAAACCGCTCGCTCAGTCATTGAAGCCTGTACTCTTACCTGGAGGAAAGGAAAAAAAAGAGAAAAGGGGAGGGTAGAACAGAAAAACAAGAAGAGGAGAAAGAGAATTTTTTTCAAAAAAGTAAAAAGACGCGAGGTCTCCTGGAGTAAAGAAAACACAGAAGACATCAGAGAAAGAGAAGGAAACGGACACAGACATGGAGAAAAAAATATTGGAGCTGTTGCAAGAGTTGGAGGAGATGAATGAAATAAGACGAGAAAACAAGGAACTCAAGACAGAGATAGAGAGGCAGAGAGAAGAGTTTAAAGAGAAGGAGAAGAGATGGGAAGGAGAGAGAGACTGGTGGAAGGAGAGAGTGGAAAAGCTGGAAGAGAGAATGGAAATCGAAGAGAGAAGAAAGAGAAAGAACAACATCGTGATAACAGGATGGGACGGGGAAAGAAAAAGTCATGTAAAAAAAGGGGATGTAGAGAAGTTTTTGAAGGGAAATGTAGAGGATAGTAAAGTAAAAGATTGTTACAGGATTAACAAGGATCAAGTATTGGTGGAGATGGAGGGATGGGGTGAGAAGGAAAGAATAATGAAGCACAAAGGAAAATTGAGGGAGAAGAGGGAAACAAGGGGGATATACATAGACAACGACCTCACAAAGAAAGAAAGAGATTTACAGAAGAACCTAAGGGGTCGTCCATTAATGACGTGAGCTCAAAATGGGGGGGAGGGGTCCAGTAAAATTTCATCAAATCGCATCTAAAGGGAGCAGGGGGTCATTGAAAATCTCACGTCAACTTTTTACATTAATACATTAAATATATAAAAAAAAAAACATAAAACTTATTATTCTACTTTTTTAAAGGTTTTCTATTTTGTCCGCAAACAATTTTTTTATTACAATAGCAATCTCGAGTATAGACAGTATTAAATATCTTCTATGTATGGGATTCCCCGAGTTGAGACAATTGCGGCACAATTTATTTACCACTCTTTTCGTGGAAATCCCGGCCGCGTTAAAAAATCTTTCAACGAACAATAGAGAACGCCCATGTCCATAGAGTAAGTAAACAGTCTATTTTTATTGTTATGTAATTTAAATACATTTGTTATAGTGTCCCTTAACGCGCTATTATTTTCCCCTTTATATTCCATCAGTATTAGCGCTTAGGTATTTAGCAAAATACATAAACATACATGAAAATTAATTATTTAAAAATTATAAGAGATAAATCTCACGTGAGGGGGAGGGGGGGTTTTACCAAATCTCACCAAACCTCATCAAGGGGGAGGGAGGGGTCCAAATTAACAGAAAAACACCTCACGTCATTAATGGAGTATGGCGAAGGAAAAAAGGGATGAAGGGAAAGAAGCAAGAGTGGGATACAGGAAATTAATAGTGGACGGGGAGCAATGGAGATGGAATGAAAAGGGAGAGAGACTAGAGGTTTCCAATAAGAAGAAGAAGGGCAGGAGGGGAAAAAGGGGGACAACGGCAAAGTAAAAAGGACAATGAAACGGGAAAAAAGAAACAAAGAAGGAAGTAGGAGGGAAACTAAGGAAGGAAGGGGAAAACAAAGAAGGTAACGAGAAAAACAGGGGTGAGAGCACTATTTTGGAATGTAGCGGGACTAGGGAAAAAAGAAGAAGATTTTTGGGACTATGTGAAGGAGTTCGATATTGTTGGATTAACAGAAACATGGTCAGAAAGCTGGGAAAAAATAGAAAAACTGTTACCAAAGGAGTTCAAGTGGGAATGGCAAGGGGCGAGAAGGGGAAAGAAAAAAGGAAGAGCAGCAGGGGGAATAATAACAGGGGTAAAAAAAAGGAATAAAAGAGAATACTAAAAAGAAGAGAGAAGAGGAAGGTCACATGGTGAGAAACGTTAAAATAGACAGTAAATGGTGGAAAATAGTGACAGTGTACAGCAAAGAGATGAAAGAAACAATAAGCAAGATAGAAGAAACATTAAGAGACAACAGGGAAGAATGTCTGCTTCTGGGAGAGGATTTTAACGGGAGAATTGGGAAAGAGGAGCCAGGGATTCGGAAGAAGAGAGAGGAGAGGGAAAAAGAAAATCCAAAGACAAGAAAGAAAACGCGGAAGGGAAGAAGTTGATGGAATGGATAGAAGAAAAAGGATGGGAAGTGCTGAATGGAAACAAACAAGGGGACGAAGAAGGAGAATGGACCTACATAGGCGGTAGAGGAGAGACGGTGATAGACTACGGAATAGTAAACGAAGAAGCATGGGAAGAAGTCGAAGAATTCAGAATAGGGGAAAGAGTAGAGTCAGACCATCTGCCTATAGAGATAAGTATAGGAAGGAGGAGAGAGAAGAGAGGGGGAGAAGAAAAAATAGAGGAAATGCGGAAGGTGATAAGTAAAGTATGGGACGAGCAAGGGGTGGAAGAGTATAAGAGAAGACTGGAAAAAGCAAGATTTAAAGAACAAGAAGTAGGGAAAATGGAGAAAGAATTGGTAGAAATATTGGAAAAAGCAGCGACAAAAAGAGAAATAACAGTAAGAGGTGGAGGAACAAAAAGAAAGAATAAATGGTGGGACAAAGAATGTGAGCAACGTAAAAAGGAAGCAATAAAAGAACTAAGAAAGTGGAGAAAGACTAAAGGGAACAGAAGTGGCTTTTTAAAAGCAAAAAGAAGATACAGAGAGACATGCAGGGAGAAGAAGAGGCAGAAGAAGGAGAGAGAGGAGGAAGAGATAAAAGCAATAAGAACAGAGAAGGAGGAACTATATTAATAGAGAGAGAAAGAAAAAAGAAAATGGGAGCGAGGAGATAACGATGAATGAGTGGGAGGAGTACTTCATGATAATAAATAATAAATAATAATAATAAACAACATTTCTCAAAAGAAACCAAATTATACTAACCCAAAAAACTTTATCACAATAATAATATGATGTAACAATTTTTTTTTTAAGTCAGATCTTTCTAAAAAAAATATTATGATTAAAGTCGCAAAAAGTAGCAGTTAATATTTGTATGGTTGTTTATAGTAAACCTTAGATTTTAATAAGAAAGTATTATCACAAGTCTCAATTGGTCTCAATAAAAGAAATTTCAATTTGAAGTTACAGAAAATTAATTTCAAAATTTTGAACAAAAACTCGCGCCAACCAAAAGAGACGACGGTTAGAGGAGGATTATGTAGAAGAAACACACAATACAGCAAATGTGGAAGTGACACTGAAGGAATATGAACAGCTATGTGATAAGTTCTTGCCTCATACTATTGCGGAATGGGTTAAAATGCAAGCTAAATATCACATGACAAAAGGAAATATCCATTATAGTAATGAAATAAAACAAATAGCATTATCATTGTAACGAGTGAGCAACAAAATTCGTGATCGCAGTTGGCTAAACGTATATCGGTTCTTTTACTTTACTGTTTACATTAATTGTCAAAACTTTTAACCTATTTTCTCTGACTGTCAAAAATTTCAGCTCGAAATTCTTCCCAGATATCCGGAATAAAATGTTTCCAAATCCCGTTTACTTTTGTTGCATTGTGAAAATAAGATTGTACGGGTCCCACTCAAGTGAACTTTTGCAAAAGAACAGATTTTTATTTCAAATCAGATTTGACAACTCGATGACTTACACAATCGTATCGATCAAGAATCGACTCAAAATTTTTGGATTCAGAGGCTCCTACGATCACGAATTTTGTTGCTCACTCGTTACTTTGCGTGTCCAAAATCATACAACATTTTGAGCAGCATGTTTAAGGTGCCAAGTAAACATACATTGCAACGAATTGCAACAGAAAAATCAGCAAATCAGCAAAGTGGACTTACATAAAACAATTTTATGAAGCTAACGTCGTCGTTTAGCTCCTAAATTAACTGATGCCCATATAAGCCCTAATGCTTTTGAAAAAATGCGCGTCAAGTATGCTTCACATGTGCTAAGTGCTACAGTCGCAGCTGCATTAAATACATACATAAGTTTGAAAGCGTTACCCCTTGAAGCAGAGGAAACTGCACAAGTTGTAGAAAGGCTTGACAAACTGTTTGATTTGTTAACCTTCGTCTTCCTTTGATAGTAGGAAACAATTTGCACAACCCTTTAAACACCATAAATATCAAACAGATTTTGTTAATGAATTCCTAAAATATTTTTCTAATGTAAAGGTTTTTAATTCTTCTGGCAAAAATGTAACAAAAACTAAAAGTGTTTATGGGGTTTGAAAGTTTCTATAAAATACACTGTGGCACTTTGAGAGGATTTGAAAAAACTGGGCTTTCAGTTTTTGTTAACCAGGAGATTAAACCAAGATGCTCTTGAAACTTATTTTGGAAGTATGCGTAAACAAGGTGGAAATTCTGTGTAACACCAGTGCAGTTTTATAATGGTTTCAGGAAACTGTTTTACACCACTTTTTGTCATACTGGGTCCGAGAACAGTGAAGAAGATTTTGGTACGTTAATGTGTATTAAGTTTTCTTCCATAGAAAATGATCTGATCAAATTGCAAAACAATTTCAGTCAAGAATCTCCTTGTGCGGTCACTCAGTATTAATGTTTCCCAATTTAATGAAAGCAACGCCGTTGAAGTAAACGCCTTGCAATACATATGCGGGTATGTATTTGATGAAAAAATGCCTATTGATACAGTCGTGTCCTCTTTGCCTTGAATATGCAACATGCCATCCGCAATTAGATTCTGTAACTGTTTTTTGCCACTTTAAAGCCTACAATCACCAAAAATCATTGTTTGGAAGTTTGAATATGCCATATAATAATTTCGTATAGTTGTATAGTAATAGTCTAAATTTATTTGTAGTTCATAGTAAAAGGGCCAGAATGAAAGAAGAGAACATCTTTATTTATAAAAAATAACCATAGGCCGAGAGGGTAACCACTATATGTAATCGTGGAACGGGCCTATTGAAATCACTTTGTAATCATAATGCAATCATAAGTATTTTTTGTGAAATCACATGTAATCTTCTTGCAATCATAATATAGCTCAATGAAATCGTGAAATCTTGTATTCATTATGTAATCAATATGTAATCATTATGTAATCGTCATGTATTCATCATGTAATCACCATGTTGTCATCATGTAGTCATCATGTAGTCATCATGTAATCATTATGTACTCATATTATAATCATGTACAGTAAAAGCTCCTTATTCGCGCTTCCTTCATTCGCGTTTTCACTATTCGCGGATTAAAAAATTGTGACCCAATTCCTATATTCGCGGCTAAACATTTCGTTATTCGCGGATCTAATTCCAATATGTATCTAACCAAATATCATTTGTAAACGCGCCGCTAAAAGGACTAACAAAAAAGTAAAATAGACCTTATTACAAGTATGTAATAAGTATGTTATAAAATGACATCGCCGCTGTATTGGTTCGGCCTTTGACATAAAGCGCCTTCGCCGCGGTAGGTGTTTTTGCTTGAATCGCAAGATGAAGATTTGACTGAAACCGACTTGGAGGAAATGTTAAATTCACAGCCCATTGAAGAAGAGGCTTCAACAAGCACTGGAAATGTGACATTTAATCTGAAAAATCTTAGTGAATGTTTAAGAATGGCAAATGAGCTTTGTGATTTCTTTATAAAAATTGATCCGTCTATGGAACAAAGTCTTATTTTTAAGAGGCAAATTGCTAATGCCACTGCTGAATATCAATTTGAAGTGAAGGAGCTTTTAAAAACTGCCAAGCAAGAAAAAATTACAAAATTCTTTAAACCGTTGCCTAAGCCTAATAATTAATAATGAGACGACGGCGCGACGGCCCGGATGCGGATGATGTCATGATGATCTCACCACGTATGGTAACGTAATTAATCTGGAATAGTCTACATGAGAACGTCTGGGAATAATTATTCACATGGGATGCTCTAGAAGACTCGACTGTGGCGGTGATCTCATGCTATACCACGCTCGTACAAGACACTGATCTCATTCTTCTGGAATAATTCTTTGCGTTGGAAACATGATCTCATGATTCCGGGAATAGAAGAATTCGAGAACGAAGGGAGCGGTATAAGAAGGGATCAAACAACGGAGCAAGTCAGTCTATTGGAAGCATCGTGAACAAGTGATCAGCGCGTGATATTGTGAAAGTCTGTACATTGTGAAAAGTTAGTCTTAGTAGTCTTTTTAATAAAAGTTTGTAAATACGGTGTGCGCCAGAATATTTCTTTAAATCCTCGAACCCGCCCGGCTCAGGCTACGTTACATTGGTGTCAGAAGTGGGATTTAAAGAAGCGGACGTAAAAAAAAGAAGAAACATCGAACCAACCGGTACGTGACGCATGTCAAAGCAACCTTCTGGAAGAGTCACGAGAAGTAAAACCATGGAGGCTCTACAAGAACAAATGGCCGTTCTTCTGGAACAATTAGAAAAGAGACGACAGGAAGAAAGGAAAGAACAAATGGCACTTCTAGAACAACTAGAGAAGCGACGACAAGAAGAAAATGAAGAACAAGAAAATCGACGACAAGAGGAACAGAAGAGAATTTTCGATCAGCTGGACATTTTGCAAAACACTTTTAAAAAAGACGTGGAAGAGAAGGTTCAAGTTGTGGAAAGGAAAGTTCTGGAAATTGAAGAAGTTGTAAAAGAAGAAGTTCTGGAAATGAAAGAGGAATTGGAAAAGAAAGTCAAGGAAATGGAAACAAAGCTGAAAAGGATAACAACGGGGCAGTCGGTCGTGACAGAACCGTCATCACAAAGGCTAAAACCTCCGACCTTTGATGGTCAGACCTCGTGGTTTATGTACAGGAGGCAATTCGAGGCAGCGGCCGAAATGAACAACTGGGGTGAAGAAGAGAAAGCCACTGCACTGGTGTTATCCTTGCGAGGACAAGCTCTTCAGCTGCTGCAAACCGTCCCGGAGAGGGAACAAAAGAACTACGTCGCCGTGGTCAACGCTCTCGAGCTGCGGTATGGAGACCTCCACTTGAACCAAGTGTACCAGTCACAGCTGAAGTCACGAGTTCAGAAGAATGGCGAAAGCCTGCAGGAGTTTGCGGCGGACGTTGAGAGACTCGTACATCTGGCCTACCCAAGCGCCCCTAGCGACTTCCACCACCAACTTGGAACAAGCGCGTTTATTGATGGGGTCCGTGACGGTGAGTTGCAGCAAATGTTGAGACTAGGTAGACATCAAAAATGCGCCGATGCCCTCGTGCACGCCCTGGAGTTCGAGGCGGCTAAAAACGCTTGTCGTCCGGCGGCTCAACGTCTGCGAGCAGTAACTATGGAGGAAGCCCCGAAAGACGGAAACGACCTGCTGCGAGAAATAAAGACGTTGCTTGAGGAAATGCGGCGCGGAAGCATGACAGGCAGACCCAGATGCTTTAATTGTGGGAGAGTGGGTCATCTGAGGAGGGACTGCCGTTCAAGGAGATCGCCGGAGCAGACCCATAGAAATCCGGAGTCCGGCCCTTCAACTTCAAGGCAGTCGGAAAACTAAGTCCAGCTAGCGCTTTGGGGCGTGTGCTAGCTGGCCCTACAAAAGCCCCTAGGGTCATCTCCGTCTCGCAGCTACGAAGAAGGAACGACAGTCTGTTGCTGGAGGGTCGAATCAACGGAGCTGGCTGTTCTATGACCGTCGACACCGGAGCGACCGTCTCGATCGGAAGACCAGACATCTTCAAACCGCTGGGAGATTTCCAATTGGCAGAGAGCGACCTAGTGTTAAAAACAGCAACGGGAGAAGCAGCACGAGTATTCGGGGAAGTTGAAGCAAGACTCGAGTTGGGGAGGTTCGAGTTCGTTCACAAGGTTATTGTAGCTGATATAGTAGACGATTTCATCTTGGGTCTTGACATCATGAAGAAGTTCGGATTCGTGCTGGACATCAAGAATCGCATGCTGCTAGTTGGCAACGAAGAAATCTCCCTGCACTCTGCTATACCATCCGCCGACGAAGTGAAAGTGATAGTCTCCGAAACGGTCCGTGTACAGAAGAACTCGGAACAGATCGTGCTGGCAGAGTTGGAAGAAGACCCTGGGGGATACCGGACTGGAATAATAGAACCGAACGTGACCACCAACCCGGACGTGACACAGAAAACACAGATCATGGTAGCAAGAACACTCGTTGAGGCTAATGGACGAATTCCAATCCGTGTAGCGAATTTAGGCGAAAGTCGTGTTACACTACAGAAAGGGCAGACGATTGGACTATACCATCCTGTACTACGGGTCGTCCGTTGTGAAGAACAACCTGTTGGGTGTAACAGAAAAGAGGCTCAGCGAACGAGTGTAGAGAAGCTTTTCCTAGAAGACTGGAAACACCTTACGAACCATCAATTAGAGAAGGCCATGGCATTTATACGCAAGGAGACTGACATCTTTGCTACAGAAGACCGAAGCACCGGCAGAACCAACATGGTGCAGCACAGAATCAACACAAGAGATGTTGCTCCGGTCCGACAACCGCCAAGAAGACTTCCGTTCGCAAAACACCAAGAGGTGGCTCAGATGGTGGACAAAATGAAAGCAGACGGGATAATTGAAGACTCCTCAAGCCCGTGGTCGTCACCAGTTGTATTGGTAACGAAGAAAGATGGTTCCACTCGCTTTTGCGTTGACTACAGACGGCTGAACGATGTAACTAAGAAGAACAGCTATCCGTTGCCACGTATCGATGACACCCTAAGCATGTTGTCGGGATCGCAGTGGTTCTCAACCCTGGACTTGAAGAGCGGCTACTGGCAAGTTGAGATCCATCCCGATGACAAAGAGAAGACGGCGTTCTCGACTGGAAGCGGTCTCTACCATTTTAACGTCATGCCATTTGGACTCTGCAACGCTCCAGCCACTTTCGAGAGGTTGATGGAACTGGTTCTGCGAGGGCTGACATGGAAAACCTGCTTGGTGTATCTCGATGACGTCATGGTAGTTGGAAGAACCTTCGAAGAACATTTGAAAAATTTGGAAGAGATCTTCAGCCGCCTGCGGAATGCCAACCTTCAGCTCAACCCCAAGAAATGCCAATTGTTCCAGACAGAAGTGAAGTTCTTGGGCCATGTGGTTTCACCCAGCGGAGTACAAACAGATCCAGACAAGATCGCGGCCGTCCGCGAGTGGCCACGACCAAGGGACAAGCACCAGCTGAGAAGCTTCTTGGGCCTCTGTACCTACTATCGCAGATTTGTCAAAGGGTTTGCTGACATTGCCAAGCCTCTGCACAGACTCACGGAAGACAAAACTCCATTTATCTGGAATAACGAGAGTGAAGCAGCGTTTAGAACTTTGAAGATCTCGCTGTGCACAGGTCCTATTCTGTCTTACCCGAGAGTAAAGGGGCGGTATGTCCTGGATACAGACGCCAGTAACAACGGTATCGGGGCAGTCCTTTCGCAGGTACAGGAAGGCGAAGAAAAAGTCATCGAATACTATAGCAAGGTGCTTTCTAAGCCGGAAAGAAACTACTGCGTTACGAGGAAGGAGTTATTGGCAATCGTAAATGCAGTAGGACATTTTCACAAGTACCTGTACGGTCAACACTTCAAAATCCGAACGGATCATGCTGCGTTGAGGTGGCTGTTAAGCCTTAAGGATCCAGAAGGACAGACAGCCAGATGGTTGGAGAGGCTCCAGCAGTATGATTTTG
This sequence comes from Diaperis boleti, assembly GCA_963583935.1. Taxonomy (NCBI): domain Eukaryota; kingdom Metazoa; phylum Arthropoda; class Insecta; order Coleoptera; family Tenebrionidae; genus Diaperis; species Diaperis boleti. Next base: position 17,448,283 of record OY757242.1, read on the forward strand.
AAATCGAACACCGACCAGGCAGATCACACCAGAATGCGGACGCACTTTCTAGGAGGCCGTGCCGGAGTGACTGCAAACATTGCACTCGGAGAGAGGCATCCAAAGAATTCGAGGGCGTGAAGAGATTGGTTCTGCAACCTCAAGATGGATGGACGACGGCGGAAATGAGGGCAGAACAACTTGGAGATAGCGAGATTAGTGCAATTTTGGAAAGCAAAGAGAACGGAAATCAGAGACCACAATGGCAAGACATTTCGGACAAGAGTCCTGCTCTCAAAGCACTATGGGCCCAATGGGATTCACTGAAAGTGGAAAATGGCCTGCTGAAGCGAGCATGGGAGAGTACAGACGGGAAGTCGGTGACGATGCAACTGGTTTTGCCCAAGTGTCGCGTGAAGGAGGTCTTGCAAGAAATCCACGGTGGAGTGTCCGGCGCACATCTGGGCGTGAATAAGACCATGGGTAAAGTCCGTGAACGCTTCTATTGGGTGAACGTTCGAAACGATGTCGAGAGCTGGTGTCGAAAATGTGACACTTGTGCGGCGAGCAACGGTCCACAGACGCGTAGTCGAGGAGCCATGAAGCAGTACAACGTTGGGGCACCATTCGAGAGAATAGCCTTCGACGTAGCAGGACCGTTTCCTACCACTGATTCGGGAAACAAGTACATCATGGTGGTCATCGACTATTTTAGCAAGTGGCCGGAAGCCTATGCCCTACCCAATCAAGAAGCTGTGACGGTTGCCAAGGCGTTGGTAGAAAATTGGATTTGCCGCTACGGACTTCCACTGGAAATGCACTCGGACCAAGGGCGGAACTTTGAATCTGGAGTGTTCCAGGGCGTCTGCGAACTATTGGGCGTGCGGAAGACAAGGACGACACCCCTGCATCCTCAGTCAGATGGAATGGTCGAGCGTTTCAACAAGACCATGGAGCAGCACTTGTCCAAGGTGGTCGATCAACATCAGCGGGACTGGGATCGGCGTCTACCTTTGTTTTTGCTGGCGTACAGAGCGGCAATTCACGAGACGACCCACCAGACACCGGCGAAGATCCTGTTTGGACGGGAAATGCGTCTACCATGCGATCTGGCTTTCGGATCACCGGGACAAGAGCGGAAGGACGTGGGAAACTACGTAGACGAACTACAGGAAGCCATGTCCAGTATACATGAACTAACGCGCAGTCACATTCGCGTGGCGAGCGACCGGATGAAGACGCGTTACGATCTGAGGGTGAATTCGGCAGGATTCAGTGATGGAGACTTGGTATGGTTGTTCAACCCTCGGCGAAAGAAAGGTCGCTGCCCAAAGTTACAACCCAGTTGGGAAGGCCCGTACACGGTTGTAAAGAGGATTAACGACGTAGTGTACCGGATTCAACGCAATCCCCGAGCCAAGATGAAGGTGGTTCACCTGGATCGTTTGGCACCCTACTCCGGGACAAATCAACAGGATTGAAGTAGATTGTTCGGGACGAACAATCTTTAAAAGGGGGGCAATGAGACGACGGCGCGACGGCCCGGAAGCGGATGATGTCATGATGATCTCACCACGTATGGTAACGTAATTAATCTGGAATAGTCTACATGAGAACGTCTGGGAATAATTATTCACATGGGATGCTCTAGAAGACTCGACTGTGGCGGTGATCTCATGCTATACCACGCTCGTACAAGACACTGATCTCATTCTTCTGGAATAATTCTTTGCGTTGGAAACATGATCTCATGATTCCGGGAATAGAAGAATTCGAGAACGAAGGGAGCGGTATAAGAAGGGATCAAACAACGGAGCAAGTCAGTCTATTGGAAGCATCGTGAACAAGTGATCAGCGCGTGATATTGTGAAAGTCTGTACATTGTGAAAAGTTAGTCTTAGTAGTCTTTTTAATAAAAGTTTGTAAATACGGTGTGCGCCAGAATATTTCTTTAAATCCTCGAACCCGCCCGGCTCAGGCTACGTTACAATAAGTATGGTCAAAAACTTCAATGAAATTGTTTTTTTTTATATGTTTGTTTTTTATTTTGTCATCTAGGAACGTATCCCCTATAATCCCATACAAATTACCATTCCGTATTCACGGTTTCTGTATTCGCGGCATATTTACAGAACATATACCCCGTGAATAAAGAGCTTTTACTGTATTCATCCATGTAATCATCATATAATCATCGTGTAACTAGATTTATAAGTATTTAAGGTTAATCACGTCCAAAACTATTTAATTAATTTGTTGTAATTTTTACGGGGAATAAACAATTGGAAAAAAAACACTCGACAGAGGAGCTCTCCGTAAAAATTAGAACAAATTTATAAGTATTTTGTTACTTTTCGTTATTATTACCTTTGATTTTATACTACTTAGTTTGGCCACCAACGTAAACACTTTTTCGACAACTTTTGGACGCGGATACCAGAGGGAGCGCCTGTAACCGCGGTATGAATTATATTCGACATACGTTACAATTGTGCACTCAAATGAAGGCATGTCAGGACTTACTTCAGGCTTTGCTAAGATACGGAACTTTTAGTGAAGCGCGCAAATAAATGGAGGGCTGAGAAACCCAAAGGGTCATAAACCTCTACCTGTCTAACGACCCAAATGCAAATACAATACAAATACAATATTATTCTAAATTCAACCACCACCCGAGAGGACATTCGGGATTATAAAACTATGTATTATTGACCGCGGTCCATAAAATTACTATAAGTCTGGTCGTACTTTGCTTCTGATGAAACAGTCGAATGAGAACGTGACATCGTAATCGGAGAAACAGTTCAACTATTTTTTAGTACTTATTTCAGGGGCTTTACATTTAAATATATATTTTTTTAATTTTGCTACAATGTTGTCCCAAAAGGACATAATTATCTTTCTCAATCTGCAAAAGAACATACAAAATAAAATTGCTATGGAATAAATTTTTTGTAGTTGTCGACAACAATTCCACTAGATGTCCATCCATACAAGTATATAGCAATAATTGTTAGCACCAGTAATTGCCAATTGTCTCTGAACCTGAAAGTAATAATTATCTTTTTGCTTTAGTTTAACGTCCCCATTTTGGTCTATTTTTAACCCTTCAGTGGTGACGCACGGTCTCAGAGACCATAAGCAAACATTTCCACCAATAAAATGTGTTGTGGGAGGGACTTCACCCTGTCGCCTCGTAAGTGCATTCGAGATGAGGCGACAAGTTTTAGTGTAGAGTTGCAGTTTCAACTGATTTGTTGTTTTACGTGGATCTTTGTTAACGGTCGCCTAGACCGGAGTCACCACTGGCGTTCAAAAAATATCGTGCAGGTAATTTTTTTTGAAACGTACATTTTTTCATTTTATTTCAATTTTGCTTATACTAGTGCAATGTCAACCTACGAAAAAGGGCAAGTAAGGCTTGAACGGCTTATGAGTGAAGTATTCAACGATGAAGAGGAAGAAGTATTACCCGATGATGAGAATGAAGAAGCAGAGGACCATGTAGATGTGGATGAAGAGTCTTCAGATACTGAACAAGAGTTTGAGGATGCAGAGGAAGATTCAGCTGAACCTAGACGTCTCGTTTTTCTTGGGAAGGACAAAAAAACAATATGGAAGAAACATGCACCACCAAGTGTCAAAACTAAAAGTAAGAATATAATTAAAATGAAGCTTCCTTTTGTGGGACGCGAACTGCGCAATCTTCAAACACCACTGGAAATTTGGCGTTCATTTTTTGATGATGATATTATAAACATTATAGTGACTCATACCAATGAATATTTAGAATCTGTAAAAGACAACTACGGCCGAGAAACTTATACCAGGAAAACTGATAAAGTCGAAATTGAGGCTCTATTAGGATTGCTCATTTTGGCTGGAGTGAAAAAATCTAACCATCTGAATGCTGAAGACCTTTTCCAAACAAGCGGTACCGCTCCAGAACTATTTAGAACCACAATGTCTCTTCAAAGATTTCGAATGCTGATTCGTTTTCTACGTTTTGATGATATACAAACACGAGAAGAGCGCCGTAAAACAGACAAGCTAGCACCAATTAGAGCAGTGTTTGATAAATTCGTAAATAACTGTAAACAGAATTACAACATGTCATATTTTGTTACAGTCGATGAGAAATTGGAGGCTTTCAGAGGTCGTTGTCCATTCCGACAGTACATGCCCCTGAAACCAAACAAATATGGTATCAAAATTTTCGCTCTGTGTGATGCGAAAATGTTCTACACATATAATCTAGAAGTATATGTTGGTACTCAACCTGAAGGACCATTTTCTCAGGACAATACTCCAATGGATGGCAATTGTAAAACGATTATGCGAACCTATCTATGGCTCTAAACGTAATGTTACAACGGATAGATGGTTTACTAGTTTTCCATTAGCCGAATACTTACTGCAACAAGGCCTAACAACAATAGGTACAATACGATGTAACAAAAGGGAATTACCTCCCGAATTTGTTCAACGTAACACTCGACCCATCGGAAGCAGCATGTTTGGATTTGGAGACAACTGTACAATTGTAACACACATCCCAAAAAAGAATAAGAACGTCCTTTTGATTTCGACATGTCATAACGACGATAAAATCGACCCCGAAACTAACAAGCCTGAGATTAATCAGGGGTGGATGTAGTCGATCAACTTTCAGCCAACTATAATTGTGCAAGACCAACAAGACGCTGGCAAATGGTAGTGTTCTATAGTTTACTGAATATATCAGGCATAAATTCTCAAGTGATACATGCTGCGAACACTAGTAAGAAGATTTTGAGGAGAAAATTTCTTGAAGATTTAGCACGAAGTCTAATTGAGCCTCATCTAAAAGTTCGAGTTCAAATGACCAATCTGCCAAAAACCATTCGCCTCAGAATATACGAAATTTGTAACATACCACTGCCGCAAGAAGAGGCACCACAGGAAAGAAAAATGTTAGGAAGATGCGCAGAATGTGGTCATAAGAAAAATCGAAAGACTAAGTACTGTTGCAGAAAATGTAATAAATTTTTGTGTTTGGAACATATTGGCGTTGTCTGCAATAATTGTTTTCGTACTCTGAACACATGTGAATAACATATTTTCTTTATGTAAAACTTTAACAAATATAAGTTTTTTATTTCTAAAGTTTTTTTGTCCGTTTCGAATAGTAATAAATTCAATAAATTTTGTTACATATTGGCAGTGACGTTATGCGGAACACCAGACCGGCGTCACCACTCGAGTTCGAATTTTCCGAGTCACCACTGAAGGGTTAAGTAATTAATTTTTTCTTCATTGACCGCCTGTTGGGGATTTAACCCTCGAATGGACCAAGGGCATTTTATTTCCACAATATGATCTTGATCAATAATTCCATCCGAGGGGCACCGAGAAAACAATTTTACGTATTCCTAATAAATTCGTTTTCATCTAGATAAATTTCTGTCAAACCGTAATTTTCATCAGGTGGAGCAGTAATCTTTTTTTTTAATTCGTAGAAATGACTGCGAGTTTTATTATACTCGCGTTTTCTTTTCAGTCCCGCGATATACTTTTTAGCGAATTTTCCTGGACTCCCACAGCTATCTCCGATCAATTATTACTTTAAGATCTAATTTTTTTCATAGATATTTGGATATTTGAAAACAATCTGAAAAATGGTTAGTGAATTTGTTGTAATAATTACAAATATTAGGGCTTTAGAAATGTATTTACGTAAGGTACATAATATAATAAAAAAATCTTAATGTTGGTTTTTGACATATTGCGTACAAATGTTAATCGGTAAATTAAACCCTCTTTTTTCTTTTTAAAATTGGTGTATAAATGACACTGTTTTGAACGCTGCTTCCCGTTTGGCCTGCGGACTATGTTATCGCCCCCTCGCATGAGGATGAAGACTTTCTCTTGAAGTTCTTTTCAAACTTCACAAAAAAAAAACATAAATATTTGGATGGCAAGAACAAAAAGAATCATTACATTTTGCGTGAAGGTTTTAGAAAGATTTGAATAAAGGAACAATGTTCCTGATTTTAGATTGAGAGTGTGCTCTTGACGGTGGTTGAATTTCGGACCGTCGGCAGTTAGGTCAGGGTTTATGACCCTTTAGTTTTTCCCAACTGACCGACAGAGTGATCATAAAGTTCCGAACAAAATTCATAATTTAGTCATGTACTGTTTTTGGGAAAAACGCTCGAACAGGTCGATTTTTGTTTTTAAATTGCCATCTTTTGACATAAAAATTTTGTTGATGACGTGATCTGTCTTTGAACTATGACACCGTAAGCTATTTTTTTAAATGACAACCCCAACTTTTTTTGTAGGTTTTAAATACACTTTTCAATTCTCTATTCAACGAGAGTAAAAAATTGATACTTTGCATAACTTTTTTTTTCAAAAAATTACGTTTTACATAAAAAATAAAATTTTTATTCCTTGAAAAAAATTGAAAAATAACAATAAATTTGGAAAGCAAACAACGAAAAATTAAACACCATTTCATAAAATTTAACGCAAGTGCTCAAATTGCCACCCGCCAACTATTTGACACATTCTCAGACGTGTTTTAACGCGTTTCTCGTAAAAACATTAGAACATTAAATAATTTATGAATTTTGTGCGGAACTTTATGATCACTCTGTATAATCGATTACCCATAAAAAAATAGAAAATAAAATTTACGGAGGGACATTATTTTTCGGCTTCTAAATTTCACGTGAAATCAGAATAACGCATTAGATATAGCCGCCAGAAGCCACACGTTTGTCATAAACCATTTTAGACCCGAATAATTTTTTTTGGAAGGGAATACTCTTGAGGTGGTCCCATTGTCACCAAGTCAGGATCTGATGAGGGCATGGAAAGCGTCTTTACTATGGTCCGTTTTTTTTAGAAGGAAGCATTGTGAAAGATAGGGACTTCAACGAACCAATAAGAGGTTACCATTTTACACCACGTGACGCGTCCGCTTTACACTCGCGCACGACAAACCAACACAACAACTAAACAGCTCGTGTGTTTGTGTCAATAAAACACGGCCTAAAAATTTCTAAACACATTTTGTTGGTTTTGATTACACCCTACTTTGGCATGCATGTCACTCATGTCAGTACATGGACGGAGCCACCCCCATAATATGCCGATGAATTATGGGTTGCCTACTCCATTTATCCCTAATGTGTACGGGACGTGTGCCACTGCTGCCATCTACTTCCTTCTTAAAAAAAACGGAGTATAGGTCTACTCATTATTTACAATTATGTATTATAAAAAAACTAACTTAAAAAAAGAGAACCGAATACAGTGACGGCCACGGAATTTTAGCCGTCACTTTAATGTCAATTAAAAAAAACGGATGTAGTCCATGCTTTATTGTCATTATGATTGACTTTTTGGAATTGAAATATAAAAATTTGTCAGTGTCATTGTCAAATAAATAGCTGCGAACATGCCACCAATATCTTATTTCAGTAAAGTTCAGATAACTCTATTCCAAGATGGTCTTTCGCATTCTCAAATTTCGCTACGTTTGGGTATAGCAAGAAGCACGGTAACTGCAATTATTAAAAAATGGAGCCGGTCTCACACAATGGAACGCCGCCCAGGTTCCGGGGGTCGTCAAATTTCCACATGTGAGCAAGATAAACAATTGCTAAATGTAGTACGGAACAGTCCTTTTACTACTGCTGTTGAAGCAGTGAATATAAGTGAATTCCCAGGCTCAATTCGAACTGCACGCCGTCGTCTACAGAATAGTGAACTTAGAAACCGCGCAGCGGCTAGGAAAATGGGCCTTACTCCTCGCCATAAGGAGGCAAGAGTTGGATTTGCTTTGGAACACCTAGCAAGAGATGACGATTTTTGGAGTAGAGTTGTGTTCTCAGACAAAAAGGTTTTCCAATCGTCACGAAATGGCCGTGTTAGGGTCTATAGACCACGAAACAGCCGATATGATGAACTTTATGTTGAACCGACAGATCGGTCTGGTCGTTTTTCTGTCAACATGTGGGGGTGAATTTCTGCTGATAGTCCTGGGCTAATGCTCCATGTAGAAGAGCAGCTCAACTCTGGAGTTTATATAAGGATCCTGGAAAATGTTATGCTTCCTTCAGTGACGAGAGCTTATCCGAACCAAAACTTTATCTTTCAGTACGACAACTGTTCCGTGCATACGTCTCATAGGGTAGCAGCATGGTTCCAGGATCAAAATATAAACGTCCTTGACTGGCCAAGCCGCAGTCCAGATATGAACCCAATTGAAAATATGTGGGGACTCTTAGTAAGGAATATGCAAAGACAGAGACTGTTCTATCATAACAGACAGGAGCTGTTGAATGCAGTTACTGATGCATGGCATGCGTTACCTCAGGACTATTTCAGAAATCTATGCCTTTCTATGCCCAACAGTCTAACAAAAGTGTTGGAAGCAAATGGGGCATTTACAAAATATTAGTTGGTTTTCATTATTTTTTGTTTTCCACAGTATTAGATTAATAAACTACCTTTGCCGTTGTTTATATGTACAAATTATTTGAGCATGTAGATCATTGCTTTATTTATGGTGTTTCATTACTGAAAAATGTGCCGTAGCACATGCGCCAATTTCTAGAGCACAACAGGTCTTACTAGGGCCACTACATCAGTTTAATAAAGAAAAATAACTGTATGACCTTAGGTCCTACTGAGAGGCAGGAAAACCCAAGAAAGTCTTGAACCTCTGAGGGGAATGAATGTCTGCGTTATTCGTGCATACATGTATGTGCTTGCCTTGTTGCTCGAAATGAGAAATGTTTTCATGTGAATCGGTCAGTGTCAAAATGACAAGTCTTTGTAATAGCAGAAAGTTGGGTTACGAATACGTAAGGGTCGGCTTACATCTTATGACAATAAATGATAAGTGACGGCCAAAATTCCGTGGCCGTAACTGTACATGTATTATTAACGTGTGTAAGTCATGTTTTTGATTGCTAATTTTTTTAAATGTCATGTTACGGTTACGTTTCGCACGCCACCTAATTTAAAATAATCTGTTTGAAGTCGGTACCAATCCAAATAAATAATTTACAAATTTGTAACATATTGTAATTATTATTATACAATTTCGATATTGACATTTGTTTCCATTCATCATTAAAAAAAATGCCACAAAGTTACGATTTTCGGTTTCAAAAACGGTTGCTTAGCAACGTAAGGGGCTGTCGCCCATACAAAGTTTCACACCGACCCCGCTCACAAAATTAAACTGGTCGACTGTAAAAATTTGTTTAGTTGACTGATGCGCTCTCTAGGAGTGGCGTCCAAAAGTAAAATTTGATGCCACGGGCTTCCCTATTCCGTGGCCAATCTAAGTAGTATAAAATCAAAGTTATTACTTTTCGCTCAATTAGATCGGCCACTGCGAATAAAATCGCACATTTGCTGGGGTGTGATGCTGTAAAATGCAAATAGGGCTCACGAAAGAAAACTGCCCATCGGAATGCTAACTCCTGTCCTTATTGAAATGAAGCGTAGTCACGCATTTCTGTAACGTAGCATTATAGTTTCACTGGTTTCGACTAGCCGCACACCTTAGTATTGAGTGGGAACAGTTAGTGGCTAGTGGACTAGATTTCGTTCTGGGGAATTCACACATCTGGGGGATTGACAGTGTCGTCCCTGCTCTTCAGTTGTTGGGAAATAATTATTGCAAATTTAATAAATTGCTGAGATATGGAGGCACAAAATTCTGCATTAATGTTAATATGCTGGAGTGTTTAAAGCTTCTATTAGAAAAATCAGAAATTAAGATCGAAAAAGACAGCTGAAAAGACCAGACAAAAAATTGTCTTCCCCTGGCAAAAAAGGGGTGCATGAGTATTTTTTATAAAATAGACGACTTCGATTTCCAAGTGATAAGACGAGAAATTGAAGATTTTTATATAAAAAACAAAATTGTACCAACGTTTTTGATATAGACTTTTGGCAGCTATTAAAACTAAAATTGATTTTCCTTATTCGAAACAGTCGATAATCTTTTACATTCAAAAGATTTTTTTTTGCGAAAATGACAAAATGAGCGCAAAGTTTTAATGGAACGACCAGAAATCGCGCACTGGCGATCAAAATATTTACGTGCCAATTACTTTCTTTGCTTGTATAAAAAAACACAGGATGCATAATATTATTATTTAAGAAACTATATGCACCCTACCGTTGAATATGAATCTTCGACGCCCATGGAATCTACAAAATTTTACACAACGTGCTCATCTTCCCTTTACGCACCCGTTTTCTTTCGTGAATTGCACTAGTACTTGGTATTTCTCATATTCCCGCCTTCAATTCGGCCTAGTCTTGTGCGGAGCTCGTTACATTACATTTTTTGTCATCCTTTGATCTAATTGTGCAGTGTGTCGTGTGCATTTTTCTTGGCAATGCCTGTTTGTGAATTGTTACCAGAAAATGCTGTATAAAGCGTGAATTGAATTTGATCAAAAAGGTAGGTAGATACATAATATGTAATTCAAACAACGAAGACTAAAATTGAAAGAACACAGTTCATCGTTTAATAATGGTATTAAATGGTAAACGTTTTTGGCCGACTAATCAAAAAGTTGGTTAATTGTTTTCTCATTCATTTCAGGGATGAAATAAATAGCCAATAACAATTTAAAAAATGGTTATCGTACTACTCTCGATTTTGTTTTTCAAATTTGGTCTTCCATCTCACTCCAGCAATAACAACTTTTCGGTAAAAGCAATAAATTTATGTTGAAAAATGTCTCATTCTGTTGTGGTATGATACAGGTGGTCACAATAAAACGTGCCAAAGAAAAATCAGCAATAAGCAACGATGAGTAGAACTTTTAATATACAAAAAATGTTCTAATAAAACTGTTTATCCGCAAACGTCACAAAAGCGACAACTTATGTGCCTCCATTGACAAGGTAAAAGTGTGACTTTATCTGATTAGGCTCATAAAGTAGACAACAGGTGTTATTTTATGTTTAATGAGATAAAGTAAGTGACACTTTTACCTTGTCAATGAATTCATTCAAATTCTTACGAGCGTAGTAGGTCCCTCCCCCTTGGGGACCTCTTTGTTTTATTTAAAGGGGCTCCCGACCAAAGGGGCCCCTGACCAAGGAGGCACCTGACCAAAGGGACCCGAAGAAGGGTGATCATGACCAAGGGGGCTCCCTTCCAAGGGGGCTCACGACCAAGGGGGCGCATAACCAAGGGGGCTCCCAACCGAGGGGGGACCCGAACAAGGGGGTTCTCGATCAAGGGGGCTCCCAACCAAGGAGGCTCACGACCAAGGGGGCTCCCAACCAAGGGGAGACCCGAACAAGGGGGCTTTTGACCAAGGGGGCTCACGACCAAGGGGGTTTCTGAGTAAGGTTTGCGGCGAGGTTTGAGGATAAAATAGTATAAATATTATTCAGAGCGTAAGTTTAAGTGTTAATTGTTACTGTTGTATTGAAATTAATGCACACAGCATGATTTCTATAATCCAGAAATTAAAGAGTCTTGATACACCACATCTTTTTATGCCATCATTGTTTAGCAGTCAGCCTTGTGAAGGATTTTTTAGGCAAATTAGATCCATGTCTACTACTTTCTCAACAGTTGTGAATTGTAGTTTATTGGATATCATACACCGAATTAAGAAAATCCAACTTCAAAGTGATATAGTAGCAAGCAAACTGAACATATACATTTCCAATATTAATTACAATATTACATTTCCTAGAATTCAAAACAAGGTGAAAAAAAAATAATTTTCAGACAAATTTACCGAATAACAACGAAATTGGCGTGGTGGTTGAAGACGCTAAGAAAGAAGCCATCATTGATACACTTAGACTTGGCTTAGAATGTGATCAAGAAATAATTTGCAACTTAACTTTATACGAAGAGAATAATTCTGGTGATGATAATGATTTCGACGCTGAACTCCATGAAATTTGCAATGAGCAAAATCTAGTCAACAATAGTGCAAATGAACCTTGTACATCTCATTCTACAGGCCACGGTTTGGACCAAGAAAATGACGTAGAAGAAATGCTTGAAGATGTGTCTACGTTGTCGTGCATTTCTGACGGTTTTCTAAATATGAAAGATTATGGCGAAACAAAAGTTCACTTAACAGAGACAAGTCCATTTACTGTAGTTACTGACTCACGTCAAAAAGAAATAGTTGTAAGAAAATCCTCAATTTGCTGGTTACTTACAAAAAATTTTAACCGTCTAAGTAGCGATCGCTTACAACGTGTGATGCAAGACGAATTTTTCTCCAAACCAAAGCCTGTCAGAAATGAGCAACTAGAATCTTTCTGCCGAGTTTGCGATGAAATAAACATTGGGGAGTGGTGCATGTTTAGACAAATTGAGAACCAAAATGTAATACTTTTAGGCCTAGTGTTAAGTTTTTCATACCTTTGTGGTCGTAGCGGAAAATCTAAAGAATTTTCAAAGCAGACTGTTACAATTAATCATAGTAACTCAAGTTGGGAAATAGGGGTTCTGTGTTCACGGTATACTTACAGCAATGAAGGAAAGGTTACTGCAGTAGCAGTAGAAAGTCATGGCTACATCAACATAAAAAATTACGTATGCACAATTATTAATGGTTTTATAGGAAATAGTATGGTATTTCATGAAAATGTCTTGAGATATATTAAATCTTTTGTAGAAACTGGTCCTGTGGCTAAGCCAAATGATTTTGTACTTGTGCCTTTTGAAAATGACAACCAGAGTAAAAACTATTACATTGGAGTTGTCATTTCTTGTAACGAAAATAACTATAAAGTTAAGTTTATGAGAAAAAATAATAATTTTTCGTTTTATTTCCCCAAACGGGATGACATTTGTCTAATAAAAACTGAAAATATTGCACGAAAACTATCGAACCCTCATACTGACGATAAAAAATTATTTTTTTCATTTTCGTCACAGGAACTGCAAATGTATACTACTAATATACGATAATTTTTTTGTAATTGTTAGGTACTGTTCTACATTATTTGTATTTCTTTATTATGTTTCTTTTTAGCATTATGATTTATTTTGTTGTTTTTGTTAATTAAATGTTTACAGTTTACATGTTTTTTTTTCGTAACCTATTTTTTCAATTCTTTTGATCGCAGTTTTATAAAAGGTAATTCAATAATAAATTTTATTTGGTATCTCTGAATTAATTATTATTAATATAATAAGGATTTTTGTCTTTGTGTGTATACTCAGTGTAATAAGCGAAAATAACGTAACTACATTTTTTACAAAAAGTGAAAAAACAGTACTATTCGCTTGCAAAAATGATAAATGATAATATTTTATGTATTTAAGTACAGCTACAAAAAGCAAACCATTTAAAATAGTATATTAAAGTATGAGTGGATAACAAGGTCTTTAAAACACGCGCGAGTTTTCGAGCACGACGGCGTAGCCGGGAGTGCTCGAAATAGATCAAGTGTTTTAAAGACCAGTTATCCACGAATACTTTACGCTATTTTTTATTATACCAGCAATACTGGAAACAAATTAAGCACTAAAAACTCAGAAATATTTTTTGTCGTGATAAATCGAAATGGCGTAATAATATTGCCATTAGTTACGACAATTATTGTTTACGTTTTTCTCGCGTCCACGTCTGTCATTGCATTTAGTCGTGTCAGCAAAAATCGAGGAAAAATGAGTTAAAACGAGATTTCACCCGATATAGAAGCATTGGCCGAACAAGCGGAATCCAAAATACTACCACCGAAGTCAAAAGACCCATACCTGAAGGAATATGAAAAGTTTTCAAATTTGATGAAGTTATAATGATACCTATATTTCCTTGACAACCTTTAAAGCTCGCCGTGCTTTAATCGCCGGTGTTCGCACGCTCAAGCGTGCTTTAAACGGCGATTCTGATGCAGGTATAATAAAAAATAATAATAAAATTTAACGTATCTACATTTCTCTTCACTATACTAAGCAGAAATAACGTATCTACATTGCTCTTTCTTGCGTCCAAGATTTATAAACATAAATAAAATATGAATAACGCAAGTTAAAATTAATAATCTATTGAATCATCTAAAGTATAACTCTACTAGAATTAACAGGTAAATGTTCCCAAAAAGTGTCAAAATTTTATTTTATTTATTTTTTTTTTGTTCCGAATCAATACCTCATGAAAACATTTTTGGTTGGGGTTCCGGCATATTTGTACTTTCTTCATGTTATTTGGCCATTAAAAAATTCAAAACTTTAAATTCACAAACTTCTTTATTTTGTAGATCTCTACTGGTTTCGGTCATATTAATAATTTTAGTTCTGTTCGATGTATGTGTTTTGCACACAGACGACATAGTCTCCAAAGTCGTACACTTAATTTTTTTCTGAAGCTGCTGCTCTACTTGATGATGGAAAAAGTCTGCAGACATAAACGTATGTCCGGATTCAAAATATTTCAAATCTATTCTGGAGCAACTGACTTCTTTAGAATTAATAATATACAGAGTGATCATAAAGTTTCGCACAAAATTCATAATTTAGTTATGCACTGTTTTTGCGAAATGCGCTCGAACAGGTCGATTTTTATTTTTAAATTGCCATCGTTTGACATAAAAATTTGGTTGATGACGTCATCTATTTTTGAACTATGACACCGTCATCAATTTTTTTAAATGGCAACCCCCAACTTTTTTTGGGTTTTGGATGCACTTAATAAAATTTTTATTCCTTATTATTTAAAAAATGAAAAATAACAATAAATTTGGAAAGCAAACAACGAAAAATTAAAAACCATTTAATAAAATTTAACGCAAGTGTTTAAATTTCCACCACCCAACTATTTGACACATTCCCAGACATGTTTTAACGTTTTGAACACTTCGTTCAATCACTTCTGGACTAATCTGCGCCATTTCACCACGCATTTGTATTGAAATAAAAAATTAAATTTTTCAAGTAAAACTTGTAATTAAAAAAAAAAGTTATGCAAGGTAGCACTTTTTTACTCTTGTTGAATAAACAATTGAAAAGTGCATCTAAAACCCAAAAAAAAGTTGGAGGTTGATACTTAAAAAAATTAATGACGGTGTCATAGTTAAAAAACAGATGATGTCATCATAAAAATTTGTATGTCAAAAGATGGCAATTTGAAATCAAAAATAGACCTGTTCGAGCGTTTTTCGCAAAAAGATTACATAACTAAATTATGAATTTTGTGCGGAACTTTTTGATCACACTGTATATCAGAAATGAAAATAAACCCAAATTTTTGTTTTGCGCCGCGCAATTATTATTAAGCCAAAACGTAATGTTTTGAGTGTCCCGAGGAGTTCTCAAAAATACATAAAATGTAAAAGTTATATCCATCTTTCGTCCACTTACAGCTTCGTTTCACACGCATGATATATTTTTTTTTTACCAACAGAGACAAAAGAAAGCAATTATTCGTGGGGTAAAAATAATCTTCTTGAACATGTCGCATCGTGGTAGCATTATTACCGGAATAAAAATTATAATTAATTTTATTTAAAAAAAAAGCGTATCTGATTTTTAGTCAATAAAAACAAAAAGTACAGTAAAACGATATATGTAAATTATATTATATTATATAAATTTTATATTAAAACGTTTTCTTTAAAACTTGGTAAATTTGTATTGAACAAATTAAAATTGAAAAGGGTTGGCAGAAGTGGAAATGCAAAATTGCAATTTTCTCATTTGTAATCCAGATGTAGATACGTATGTTTTCGCTTAGTACGGCAGTACGGCAGTATATGGGTAAGTATAAAAGTATCTAAAAATATCTCTGTTGATTTTTTAATGAAAAACATTTGGGATAATGACAATAATTTGCTATAGAAAACATGTTTGATCATAATGTAATCATCATATAGTCAGTGTAATCCCGTATAGTCAGTGTAATCCCGTGTAATCATTGTGAAATCTCTTGTAATTATTTAGTACCCCGAATGTAATCACATGTAGATACTTGAAATTGCATGAAATCGTCCGTGAAATCATAATGTAATCACATGTAGTCAAATGTAATCACTCATGTAGTCATATGTAATCACATGAAATCATATGAAATCACAAGTATTCACTATGTAATCAATTGAAATTTGTAATCCGTGGTACACCCATTTCATCAGTGGTTACCCCCTCGCCATAGGCATCAGTCTCAGCTGAAGGGCAATAACTTGTACAAAAGCGAGAAGATTTTGGAACGTTTGATAGATCAAAAAGTGGCAGATCATGACAAACTGGTGAAGGATAAATGCAAAGCTGCTATGAAAGCAAAAATTTATGAAGTAGAAATAAGGCTAAAAGCTGAGACAGAAATAGCCGAAACTGTGCCCAACTGGCACAAGTGAATTGTGTAAACTTGTATGTAAGATCGTTTTCCTAATCGTCGTGGATGGTCAAGAGTGGGGACGGAAGGACAGACTGCTCCGGGCAACTTCCATTCCTCCAAGCGAAATCTATCGTCTTGAACATCACAATCGACATAGTTTATTATTTGTATTTTACCTGTGTTTTGTTATTTAGTTTTTTTTTACAATATACCTTTAAATCTGACATCAGAAGTAGGATCTACCCACAGATCAAACACGTAAATTAAGCCTAATTAAGTGACCATGTCGGAGTTTGCAACCAATTACAGGAAATACACTCCCCACAAAAATTATCGCATCACCAGTATTTTTGTCAACCGACTTTGAAAAAAATAATTATTCCACCGTTATATAAATTGTATTAGTAGTCGAAATAAAACGCAATAAAAAAAATTTAGAAAAACTGTTAAGAACGAAATTAAATTAATTTTTAACACTTAAACAAAAATTAACACTCAAACTAATACGGTGCATTTCCACTCCTGCCACGAATAACAGGTTCCATTCTTCTGGGCATGCTTGCTATAAGGTCAACAATGTAATTTTGAGTAGATTTTCCCACTCTTGCATAAGAACTGCCTCAAGTGCTTGTAGGCTAAAAAAGGCTCTTTGCTGAGTTAACAAACCTTGCTGAAGATGGTCCCATACATGCTCAATGGGATTTAGGTCGGCGCTTATCACAGACTACCGCAAAACCCTCAAATCTACCTCTTCCATGTATTGTTGCACAATTCTAGAAATGTGGGGTCTAGCAGTATCGTGCATGAATAGAAAATTATCCCCGATAAAAGATCCATATGGTACCACGTGAGGCTCTAAAATGTCCCCAATATATAGTCTCTCATTTATACAAGCACTTCGTAACGATACCAATTCCATGTCACCCCCACAGAGATTCCTCCCCAAACCATTATTGAACTTCCCCCAAATGGAACATGAGGTCGAAAATAGCACTGAAAATAACGCTCTCCAGGACGTCTGTACACTGGAATTCGCTTATCAGATGCATATAAAGAAAAACGACACTCATGTGAAAACACTACGTTTTGCTATCATCGATATTCCAATGGGCATGTTCTCGAGCAAACTGTAACCGAGAAGCTCGGTGTACCCTGTCGAGAAGAGACCAAAGTACAGACACCCGAGCCCTCAGATCATCTTCTCGTAGAAGATTTCTAACTGTTTCAAAATTTACAAATTTCTGGCTGCTAAAAGTTCATTTTGCAGCATTCGCGCCGTACAATGTCTAATAGGTAGAGCAGTTAACCGCAAAAAACGATCGTCTCTTGGGATAGTTACCTCATTTCTTCCTTGTCCCGGCCTTCTACCATAATCTCCAGTTTCCCTAAAACGTGCTGCACTCCTGCTGATAGTGGAAGGATGCACTCCTAGAGTTCGTGCCACATAACGCATACTGCGACTATCTTCTAATCGCATGATGGTCCGTACAGCTTCTTGGTAGGAAAGGTGCAAGGAACCTCGTTGGTTAACATTCGTAATGATGTTTTTTATCTGTTTATCTCAACATTAATCAAACAAGAACACCCAAACCAAGTTATAACTTACAGTTTTAAAACAGTGGAGTTTACCGCTATATTCAAAAATCAAAAAAGAACTATCATAACTTGAAGTATGTGCTTGTCTTATGCAGGTAAGATTTAAAAATGTAGGAACGATATTACCAGTAAAAATCATTGACGTGGGATGTCATTTATTGAAATAAAAGAAGAAAAATTAGGTGATGCGATAATTTTTGTGGGGTGTGTATAAACAACCAAACAAAAAAATATATGAAAATTAATAGCGACAATACATAGAAATTAAATAATAACATACAAAAAAGGAATTGAATAACAAACGCAATCTCGCAAGGTATAAAATTAAAAGTTGAAATTGAAAAGAATAAACAAAGGAGAAACTGTGTAGTAATAATTATGTCAAGACACCTACAGCAGCTATAATGATTACTACTGCACCCTTAAGGGCAAAAGTCATAAACATTTAACAAAAAAAAGATCCTAATTAAATCGTAGATAGATGTTAATTCTCCTCTGTCCCACAGACTTCTTGCGGCCGCTCAGTTCTAGGAGTGGGTCGGATAAATTTCGTCGTTTCTCGTTACTTAGAGTGCTTCATGCTACTGCTACGACTACTACTACTACAATCGCTAAGATGACATAATTGAACATAAAGGAAATTTTATTGTGCCATTTTTTGATGCACCACATTTATTGAAGGGTGTGCGAAATAACCTACTAGCTAATGATATACATTTCATTAAAGATGGGGTACCTTATGTGGCCAAGTGGAAACACATTGTCACTGCCTACACTGGTTTCAGTGGTGACCTAAAGACTATGCCCAAACTGTCTGACAATCATTTCAATAGAAAAAAAAAATTGAACGAAAGTGGCAACCCGCTCATGTATTTAACCATACAATTGCATCAACAAGGAATTTGTTAATAGAAAATATCAGTGCCATGTACACAAAAGAAAGCAAGCCACTGAGAACTGGTGTTCACAAGAATAAAGAGAACACAGTACAGGAAGGATTTTGGACAGAAGCCGATTTTACAAAGTATGCATTTGAAGAAGCAGGAGAAAAAAGTTATTGTTCCCTGCTTCAAAAACTGGCAGAGAACAATAAGAGGCTTTATGCATTTGAAAAATCTGTTAAAAGAGAATGGGGAGGCACAGTGACGAATATTTAATCAAGATCGTTTGGAAACAATTTTTGGGCAAATTCCGAGGCCGACGGTGCAAAAACCCTATACTCCACCATTAGAAAAACCGTATTTTCAGCTCTCTGATCCCATGTCACTCAATTTACATCTAGATCTCCTGCTTTAGAAAGTCAAGAGACTCTTTCTATCAATAGTAGTGCCATGGATGAGGTCCCCACCAATTCTATAACTCCTAATTGTGATACTCCACCAAGAGGGGTTGAAGAGGTTAAAGAAAAAGAGTACAAAATTGATGAACTTGTTCGCCAAAATGGACCCCTTCGTCTTCCTCCTTATATGTGCGAACTAAACCCTATTGAGCTAGCTTGGGCCGATGTAAAGCGGTATATTCGTGATCGTAATACTACAGGTGATTTGGAAATTAAAAATTTGATAGACTTAACATACGAAGCCATTGCGTCTATTTCAGTGGAAAAGTGGGAGAGACTTATTGAAGAAAGAGTAGATGAAATTATAATGAACTAGGAGAAGATTCAGAGAGTGATGATTTTGAATTTTTATCATCTTCGGATGAGGAAAGCCCCGGCAACGATTTAGAAGGCATACGTTCTTTATAAGAAGCCGGTCCATCGTCTCGTTCAGAATTTATTTGTGTAATATAGTTGTGCTTAATTTTTATTGTTCCTTACTTACCAAAGAGTTTTTTTTATTGTTAGAAAATGTGTTTCTTTTAGTTTATGTTTTAAAAGTATGTTTTCTTGTTACATATTTAATCTTTGTTTTAATATAACAATAGTTTAAACAGTTCCATACTTCAAACAGAGGTAAACAAGAAATTTGTTAACTCTTAATGGCTACTATTAATTTTCTAGATTCATGGCAATGCCAGAACGATTTCCTGGAATAATTGGTTACATTGATTGTACCCAATAATTGGATAACCGCTTCTAAAATCTATGAAGCAAGTCGCTGCTCTACCAGTGAAGGTTCGCTTGTGGAAAGTATTTTTGGTGCGTCAAAAGTTTTTCAAAGTGATAAAAAGGGGCCTCAGCTTAGAGCAAGAGGTGAGAAGGTTTTGTGGCATTTAAATTTAAAGACAAATATCAATTAGGGATTAAAACCAAAGAATTAGATCGGAATAACAAACCTGGCTGGCTGCAGATCATTTCGAGAGGATCTCTTCTTCATCCTAGTGAAGAACTTCGGGCAGTGGCAGAAAAACTAGAAACTGAATTCTGGGACATGCACGGAACGTCCTTATTAAAGGAAAAACAAATTATACAAAAATTTGCTCAACGAACCGTATCCAAACTGGACAAAAACAATTCGATTCCATACGAAGTAATTCTATATTTTAGTAAAACTCGAACATACATTAGGGTTACGAGAGATAAACAGACAAATAAGTTTTAAAAACTGTCAACAAGAAAATGTCAAAATTTACCAACAAAAGAAAATAAGTAATTGAATGAGGGTACCTATAGGTATTTCTAAATTGTGCCGTTTATTTATGGATTTCTTATTGTTCCTATTTTGTTTAACACATTTAAAAAACGACTAAAAATTATCCCACAAGTTTATTGTTTATTTAATTAAGTTAATAGTTGAATTCGCCTGAGTTAAATTAATTTTAATTAATAATTAACAATTTGCTGCCGATGTTCCATACTAAAATGCGACCGGAACTGACTACGTCTTTGGATTGTAATCCACCTCACGTCACATAGTGCGAGAGAGACGGAGCTATAACAGCATACCGGTTGTATGTGTGTAAAGCACGGTATAAGAACGTTTAGGTAAAAGCACGGACGTCAGCTGACCTGCCCACATAAGTGTTCTCAATATGGCCGCGGTAGTGGTTCTCCTGTCAACTCGTGCAGCGCGAAGTGATAGCTGTTAATTGTGGCAAATAAGTTTTATTTGTTATTCCCTGCCTAAAAAACCATTGTTGTAGATAAATCAACAATCATATTGTTTACCAAGAAGGTAAGTTTATCAGAAACATTTATTTTTTGGTATGTTTTTATAACCTAACTTCTCATTTCTTCTCGTACCGGTTGTGCTGCACTGCAAAATAACTTTATACTGCTATTAAAAACCTCTTATATAGAAAATCATTTACAGAAAATTCAGTGGTGCAAATAATTAAAATGGGTAAAAGTAGAAACAAAACGTGCTTTGTTCCTGGCTGTAAAACCGGTTACAAAAGTCAAAGCCCCGGAGAAAAGGTCAGTACTTTTAAGGCACCAAATGATGCCTTAGAGAGGGATAAATGGGCGAAAAGTATCCCAAGGAGTGATAGGCAATTGCAGGCACAGGATTGTGTTTGTCAAAAGCATTTTTACCCAGATGATGTAATAAAATTTGTGGAGATTAATAATGTAAACCAATAAAATTTGTACTGTGGCACTAAATTAACAATAATAATTTCGTTTCATAATAGGTTAAAGTGCCATATCAAAGGCCAAGAATCAAAAAAGGAGCCATTCCGACAATATTCCCCAACTGCCCAAAATATTTAACCAAGAAGAAACAATCGTTTAGAAAACCACTAACAAAAGGCCCAAAAATTACATGTAATAAAAGGGAAGTGAACTGCCCAATTACTGAAGAGCATTCCGTTGTTGTATTTTATGCTTGATACTGTATTTCTATATTGTTTAATAATGTACTGAACTGTTCAATAAATTTGGATTGAAAATTTATTTTTACGTATTTAATTCTCCCATTTTCCTCACATTTAAAAATAAGTACATACATGTAACAGTTCCAGTACCTAGACATCCTCTGATCCAATTTTTAATAGTAAAATGTGAACTGTACAATCTTTATAAATTAATTAGAAAAAATATTCCATTTAAACACATGTTAAACACGCACCACTATGATAAGCGCCATCTAGCAGATATTTAGCGCGGCAGAACACTTATGTGTGCAACCATGCGGGCTTGCATGTTATGCCTGTGCTCTTACCTAAATATTCTTATACCGTGGTGTAAAGCTTGCAATTAACTCTATTACACACAAATTTCTTATTCGAGGTCACACACAGAACGACAATCAATTTTTTAAATGGCAACCGCCACCTTTTTTTGGGTTTTAGATATATTTTTCAATTATATTGTCTTCGGGTATAACTATAAAAGAGATGCATGAGAACTTTTTGAAAGAATTTCCTGACGTTGAATGCTCTTATGAATTATATCGAAATGTGGTGGTAAATGAAATGAATATTTCATTTGCAAGTTTAGGTCACGAAGAATGTGAAATTTGTGAAAATCATAAACTGCATAATGAACTTGGAGCCTAATTGTGAAATTTGCGAATCTTCGCAAGTTCATAAACAGAAATACACAATCGCTCGTGAAGCATAATATAAAGAAGACGTTAAAAAAAAAGTCAGGTAACTTCTGACATATTGTTATGTTGCCACGTCTGGAAATGTTCAAAACACCAATTATCGCATTCAAAAAAAGTTTCGTACCGTTGGGTACTAATTCGAAGGATAAACCTATAGGCGGTGTGCACATTTTAAATTCCGCGCGTTTTACAGAGCCTCCAACGGCCTTTCTGGCATTTTTAGTGGTAAAACAAATAAACGTCATATTTGCAACATTAATTTGTCAAAATTCTTAAGTATTGTAAAAATCTGAACAACACTGATGCAAAATGGGTTGCTGACCGTGGCCTCCAGGACAGAAAGGGTGACACCAACGAGGTGGGGGTGTTGACAGATAAGGGATGCAATGGGATTCCGATTTTAGTCTTTGTTCAGTTCAGACCTGTTTGGAAAGAGTTCCCATTTTTATTTCATTTACATCAACAAAGGTTCACACGCAGTTTTGTTAATAATTTTTGTTGTTGTTCCGTTCTGTGTTGATCTGTGTTAGTTGTTATTTCAATTTTATTTAGTCTTCGTTGTCAGCCGTTGATAAGTCGGGTAGAAAAGTGTCTAGTGCCAGATTGGTGTTCGAAACAAAGGTAAAGCTTTAATTACAATATTTAATAAGTAGAGGGGAACTACCTACCTGTGTCAGGTACTTCAAACTAATTGATTTAATAACGAACTACCGATTTAAATTCAAACTAAAGAGGGAAGGGGTTAAGAGGGGACGCCGCTTGGGTAACGGTCATTTTGTTTTGTTTGGAAAAGGAAAAGATGGCGGCGCTTGGGTATTATTTATTTGTAGTCGAAGTGACCCAAATTTCATTTAAATAATAGTTGCGATGTTTTACAGTTTGAATCCTTTTCTTAAATTTGCTTAATAATATTAAAAGATTCATAGACTGGTATTCAGATCACTTCAAAAGCTATATTTTCTGGTTGTTTCTATCCAATGCGACGTATTTTATCAGTCTAAAGTTTTGGTAAACCGAAACGTCTGAATTTGACTTGAAATTTTGTGTTTTTATGTATCTGTGGTTTCCATCTGTGTATTTCTTCGTCTTCCATTTGAAGTGAGTGTGGTGTGTGAAAGAAAGTACCTCGCTAGCCGTTCTCGCTTAGTTGTGAGAGTGCCGATCGTCACGGGTCGGGGCGAGGCGGTTAAGAGATGTGGGGCGGCGTCCGTACTTTTATTCGCCATCCGAATATAAGTATTTCACAACTCAAAGACAAAAATTATTGATAATCTGGAAAGGCGTTCAAACTGTATAACTTAGCTGTGTACCTGTTTGAATTCATACAAAAAAAAGGGGTTTATTTCTCGTAGATTTTGGGATTGTAAATGAAATTTAATTAGTTGAAAGAAAAGGAAACACTCACTGCTTTGATTAAATTGTAACTTTTATTGATTGAGTTATTAATGGGTATGGGATGTTATAATAATCACGTCACTTTCAATACTTGTAATCTTGAGAACTCTCTCGCCAGATACTGTTGTTCAAATTAATGTTTGTCATGAATTATTCAAATATTGTATTTACCTAAATTAATTGTTATTGTATGAATTAACCAAATTATTGTTAAAAGTCATGAAATCAGCCACCATTGTTAAACGAATTAAACCATCAAAAATTGTTACTAGATGAAATGTTTAAAACAATCAATTATTAATCAAAAGTTCGACCATAAGACCTCTAAAGCAAATACATTGATAAATCCATAATTTTGTGTTATTATTGTACGCTCCGCCCCCCATATGCTACGCCCCTGCATTAAAAGAACCTGGTTCTGTGTCTGGTAAGTTTTGATTTAAATTTCCCGCCACTGAGGTCTTGTCAAAAAAAGAACACAACGTAGGTCCGCTCTTCTGTCTTTGTCTCTAGACGATCACGATTCACTGGCCAACCTTTTTAAATTTCGCGGTTTGTTTCAAATTTTCAAATTTGACGTTTGGTGACGTCATTGACATTTCATTTGACTTTTAAATTCAAATTGTTGGCGGGAAGAGCCTAGGCTCATCATAGTATCATTAATAAAAAAGAAATGGCTGTGCAACAAACTATAAAAGGCTGATCTCTGATTGTGATATATTAGAAGTTTGCACAAAATGTAAATGCAAATTTTATCCAAATCTGCTGTCTTTCTTTCTTATACGATTTGATCGGAAAGTTGTAAAATTTCACAGGCAGTTATATATTATTGCAGTATTTATTAGGACAGCCAACAACACAACAACCGATTTTCGATGAAGAATTTTCGCACTTCAAACATTTTAGAATTGAAGAAATCTGTTGAATCTGTTAATTCGGTTCGTACCGTAAATTTCGTACTACTAAAAATGACAGAGATGCCGCGTGGTGGCGCTGAGGTAAAATGTGCACACAGCCTATTGCCATTATTTGGCACGAAGCTACCACTGGAAGAAAAAAAAATGGAAATTATTAGCAGTTTCCATCAGTTTTTCTTTTACACCACGATTCTGAAAACATTGTGGTTTGTTTGGACAATTGTAGCGCCCAAAATAAGAACTGGAACGTAATTTCTTTCCTTATTTATATTGTCAACTCCAAAGAAATCGAAACCAAAGAAATATGCTTCAAATTTTTCGAAAAAGGGCACACTTTTATGTCGGCAGACAGCTTTCACTACCAGGTTGAGAAAGCATTAAAAGCCAAGAAGAAAGTATACGACCTTTCTGATTTTTATGACTGTATTAAAAAAAAATGGAGATGAAGATAGTGTAGTAATGGGTATGCAAACTTCACCCTGGACAAATCATAATTATATTAATTGCTTTAAAAATAACAGGCGATTCGGGTTATCCATGTTTACCATGGTTATTGGTACCACTTGCCCATCCCAGAAATGCAAGAGAACACAGTTGAAATGTGTGACGTCAAAGCGATACGAAATGTGTGCATTCTAAAGTTTTCGTCAATTATTAACGTCTGGAGGAATTTATTTGTCAGGTTGGTGACACAAAGAAAGGTTGATGTTGTCGGCGTGCACATGCGTTGTTTGTTCTCCTCGAATTTTGGCGCCTCACTCATAGTATAGTATCCATTGTACTCGTGGTATTAGGGTTCGTAATTATTTGTAATCCTGCAAAACTAAATGGCGCTTTAACCTGAGAGGACCTTTTCTTCAAAAAAGAGATTACGTTTAGGTAAGAGACAATCCAAATTCATTACCTGTTTGTAATATGTTGTGGCAAAATATTAGGTGAATAAGATAATCTTTATTTTAAAAGATTTTTAAATTTATTCAGAAACAGATTTAAATGAGGAAATGATTTTTTCAGCTTCTCGTGTTGTCAAGAAGCAACCAAAGAAGTTGCTGGCTCTTGTTGGTGCCACACGGCAAAACCAGCTTTCACCCAGGGCAAAAATATTTTATAGAAGAGCTCTGCAACACAAAAAAATTGCTAGCAAAAGGAGCAAGCAGATAAAACAATAATTGCGGAAAAATACGAATGCCATTGAAGGCTTAGGCTCTGTTAATGAGATCATCTGTTAATGTTAATTTTCTATCCCAACAAAGGACACAGCAGAAAAAACCTACAAAAACCTAGAAAAACCCACAGCATTATCCATTTTATTTTTAAACAGAGTGGAAAGGCATATAGGTACCTTTCTAAAATATTTAGTTTGCCGTCCCGAAAGACCTTAACAAATATGTTGAATAAAATACCTTTCGGTTGCGGTATTAACCAGCCGATTTTCAATAATCTTAAACATGCAGTGGCCAAATTATCAAAATTAAACAGGTATTGCATTTTAATGTTTGATGAGATTTCCTTGGACACTGCTTTATTATATAACCAGCGTAATGATAGTGCAGACGGCTTTGTTGATTTAGGTGGAGCAGAGCGGCGAGCTTCTTTTGCGGATCACGCTTTAGTTTTTATCATTAAAGGGATTCACAAAAGGTGGAAAATCCACAACGTCAACGCCAGATTTAAAACGTTTGATAAAAGATGTGATCCGTAAAGTACGCGAAACGGGCCTTCATAAAGTCGCTACCATATCGGACCAGGGTAGTACTAATCAAGCTGCTATAAATAGCTTACTACAAGATACCAATAGGTATTTTGGCGAGAGTGGTCTTGAAAATAGACATCACGGATACCTGTTTGATGGTGAGGAAATCGTGCATTTAGACGATTTTCCTCATCTCATGACAGGTATTCGTAATGGTCTCTTGGAAAAGAGTTTACATTTCACTGAAAATGGGTTTGACAAAGTGGCATCCTGGAAACATATGGAGCGACTCTATGAAATGGAGAAACGCCTTGGTGTGTATAGTCACTTTTCCAAATTAACGGATGAGCACGTTATGCCGACAAAAATGAAAAAAATGCGTGTGAAGAACTGCACGCAGGTTTTTAGCCACACGGTAGGCACGGCTATGTACGTCAGGGCGAAGCTTAGCGTTGAACTCACTCCTCAGTCCCAATTTTACTTAGATCCCAAAGCCAGTGACACTGCAGATCTTCTCTTGTTCTTTGATAAACTGTTCGACAGTGTCAATGGTTCATCACTTTTTTCCTCTCCAGGAAAAGAATTGCGGTGTGTTGTGAGCCAAAAAACAAAGCAGATTTTGTATTGGCAGTCTTGTCTGCCCGTGCTCAGCACAATGTGCTTTAAAGACGCTATGGCAGAAGTGGATTTTTTCTCTACGGGGTCTAATTTAATTAACACCACGATTGTGTAGTAAGAGTTTTAAAAAGTAGAGAATTATTTTTCGTGTATACGAAGTCATGGGGGTCGCAACCTAAATCCTACTTGCGCGTCTTTTGTGCATTCGACAAAATCGCTGCTAGTGAATAATTTGGTCTCACAACATTCCGTTGGTTCAAACTGCGAGGAAGATGAAACAGATGGGCTACTTGACAATCTACGAACTTTTATTGAAGAGCAAGAGAATTTGCAATTCATTCCGCCTCAAGTTTTGGCTCCAGTTTTTCGTGAGCAAAAAACTCCAAGTAATGTCCATGTTAAACATTATACAACTTCTTATGTCGCTGGTTATGTGTCCAAGAAAATCTCAAAAATGACTCCTTGCCCAAATTGTGAAAACCTGATGTGCACGAGAGTAGAACTTCCAGACAACATTTTGATTAGTAAAAGGCAATTTGAGAATAGCAAAATGTCACATCCATCATCAAGGTTCTCTCGTGCATATCAGGACTGTACAGCGTTATTGCTTAGGTCAATACCCTCTTTCATAATGGGCATGGGGTCAAACAAACATTGAAAGATACTTTATTGGCCCACTGCGAAGAGGACTTGTTGCCATTATTTTGTGATGTCCATTCCACGGATAATGTACACCATTTTATCAGAATAACGACGAACATTGTACTGCATTATTATATAAATAATATTAACAAAATTTTGAACAGGTACAGACGTCAGAATGGCGAACCAAGATTCTTTGACGTCTGTAGCTTTCGAAAAATTTAAAAAATTTAAATGGAAACGCTTCAAATAAATATATACATATACATACATATTTTATTTTTTTTATACATTAAAACCTGCAAAAGTATAAACAATAGAAAAAAACAGCACTTTTTACCAAGTAGGTTCCTAGCAGAATTAATTTTTAGTATTAAACTGCAAACATAGATGGCGCTCCGAGCAGGGAGTTGTTTTCAGTAAAGAGAGTGAGGGATCTATTTCCTTCCTTATCTAGGTTAACTCCCGTGCACACAATTTTAGAACTCTTCCCCCTCCACCAAATTTCATTTCTACCTCCGGCATGTTGTAGCACTAATGTAGACATTATGTCTCATGGTTCTTTTCACTTTTCATTTTCTTTTTGGTTTGAACTTTGAAAGAAAAGGTTGTTTCCAATTTTTCATTACAATGTTCTTGAAGTGTTGTGTTGACGCTTCAGCTGAAATGCGCACTTGAGTATTCAGAATCAGAAGAATTTTTGCGTACCAAGGTGAACAAACCCACGCTCAATTTTCTCCTATCACAAATAAAAATGCAGCAAAAGGGTATCAAAGGCGAAGATATTCGGTGGATGACAAGGTGTTGGCGCTGTCCTTGATAAAGCAAAGCCTTCAAGGAAGACCCTGAATTCACTTCTTTCAAAAGTTCCTTTTGACTGTGGGATCAATGCTGCAATGATGAAATCTTTGAAAAAAGCATCGGCACAGCGAGTGGCGCTTGACCAGTATGCAGTCCTTATCTGGGACAAAATTTCTCCTGGAACCTGGTCTTACATTCAACCAACATGAGGACAGAATCATCGGTTTCGAGGACTGCGGCAATCCCCAAGCATTTATGAAGATTACCGACCATGCCATGGTTTTCATGCTACGTGGAATACGTCCCAAGTGGAAGCAGCCAGTTGCTTACTTTTTGGCTGATTGAGCCATGGAAACTGAAGATTTACAGAGAAATGTTGTGGCGACCATACGCGCTGCAGCGAATATTAATGAAGTGGCTACAGTTTCAGAAAAACTAACCACAAACAGTGCAATCATTAAGAACTTGATGAAGGACCCAGACCGTTGGTGTGCACATAATAATATTAACAACACATTTATGGGGTACGTGGTAGATGGTAAAGAAGTTGTCCATCTTTATGATCCTCCACATCTTCTGAAAGGCATTAGAAATAATCTCGTCAAAAAGTCAGCCCATTATAAATGGAAAAAAAAATAAATTGGTCAGATGTTGTATGAACATGACTCCAGAGAGGATGACGACTACAGGTTATGTCATAACTTGTCTGATCAGCATGTATATTCAGACAAAATGAAGAATATGAAAGTAAAACATGCTGCACAGGTGTTTTTTTGACACAGATCATCTTTTGTGATGCATTCACGCGGCTTGTCAGGTAATTCTTTCGTCAAAACGGTGCTTTAACAGTAGTGTTTTACTCCTATGTTTTTAGGACAGGGCACCAATACGTACTGCGACAGTGTCAATGGTAGTTCGGTGGATCCCATCAATGGGAAGAGACTGAGAGTTGCTATTTCAAGAAAAAGCCCCCATTTGAGATTTTGAGAAGACATTTTGCCAGTTTTAAAAACAATTCGATTTCAGAATGACAAGGGTGCTGATGTTGTACCTCCTTCCCTGGCGAATTGGCAGCAAACATTGAGGGGTCTGCGTTATCTGTGGCAGAAGTTAAGCCAAGAGGGGTTTGAATTTCTTTCACTAAGAAATTTTAACCAAGACCCTCTGTAGAATTTTCAAAAAATAGAAGCAAGAAATATTAATCCTACGCGTTCAAAGCCTCTTTTGAAGGACTGGTAATAATTTTTATGGCTAGTCATTCCTCAGCTAGCAATTGTGAGGGGGCGTTGGACAATCTACGCCACTTCCTCACACTTCCTGATGTGGAAGGTGTTGAGGAATTGGAGCCGATAGGACAGGCAGATGTTGACGAGGAATTCGAATTAAAAGAGGACAAAGCCCATTAAAACTGCAAATACATGCTTATTTAGCTGGCTACATTGGACGAAGGTTGAGGCGGCAATTAAATTGCAAAACTTTCTTCGAAACAATATCTGGACCTTCCAATGCTGAAGAGAATGCCATCATAAGGGCCATATAACCCAAGGGCATTCCCGTACACTAGTACAAAGTTCAGGCAACTTTTTACAAAAAGTTGTGAGGTGATGCAGTAACAACCCCAGGTAAGTAAGTTGCTCATTGCGAAGTTGAATAAATATGTGGACGGCACAACACAACTCAAATATTTTTTTCTGTGTGTATTTGTTAAATTTTACATGGGTTGCAAATTAATGTTAATAAAATTTTGAAGGGAATAAAAAGTAGAGACATCAATGACGTCATTAAAAAATGGCATATGACAAATGTCAAAAATAGTGATGAAAATGAAACTGAGAACGATCAAAATACGAAATTATGGTCCCGCGATGGCATTCTGTACCTGATTTCAGAAATTAAGAACAATATGACCGCTTTTAATAGCGAAATTAAAAAACAAGTAAGGACAAAAATTCTCAAAAATTTGGGCCTGTCACAGCAGAGTAGTGTGACACAAAGTGGAAGGCGCTGAAGCCTACATATAAAAGTATGAAGTTACACAATAATACTTCAGGAAAAGAAAGGCACAGGTGGGAGTTTTTCCAAGTCATTGATGAGTTTATGGGGAGCAAGCCTCAAATCCACCCTGTGGCTTCATGTAGCAGCAGAGGCGACTTATTTGTTGCTGAAGGGTTGGCTGAATTTGAAGAGCCTACACCACAGGCGTCAAAGTGCCGCTTGTTACAACCCAAGATCTTCTACTTCTACCGAGACCACATTTTTCAAAAAACGTAAAGCTCGAGATAAAATGGATAGGATAAAATGGCAAGGATGGAACGCTTCAATAATTTATTTGAAAAACTGTAAATATTTTTTAGTTGTAACATTTTTGTGTTTATTAGGTAACTAGCTGACCCGGCGAACTTTGTACCGCCTCAGAATCAATAAATGTTGTGTTAACTTATTAGCTGAATCAAATTCATAATGCACACAACGTCATCTACTGGCATTACCGAAACCAGCATACAACGCTATGTTAGTTTTTGTTTTTGTCATGTATCAAAGATATCGTTATATAAGGTTTCCATACAAAATGTATGAGAAATTTTTTTTTCGTAATTTTTCCGATGTTTTAATGGTTATTCGCCCCCGAAAAAAGTTAGTCAACCGTTCTCGAGATATCATCAAAAGATTTTTGTGTGGAGTCCACGCGCAACCGAAGTGAAATTTTAGAGTTTACTTCTCAAAAATCGATTATCATTTTTAAAGTCCGGTACGACAAATTTTGGTGGCCGGCGTTATTTGTTATTGTTGCCCTGTACCAAGGGGGCTTTCGTTATTGTCGTTGCCCTGTACCAAGCTCCCCGTAATGTTTTAATAGTTATTCTGCTATTCGGAGCGGAGACAAATCCAACAAATCAAAGATCATAAAAAACGGTCCAGCGGTTCTTGAGTAATAAATCCAAGGGGGCGCCTTGTCCCTCATGTCCATTTGAAAAAATCGGTCAAGCTCAAGGGGACCCCCTGGGCCCCCATGTCCATTTAAAAAGTACCTTACGACCTATTCTCATACTTACCAAATATACCAAAAAAAATTTAAAAATTGGTCCAGCCGTTATCGAGTTATAAACCCAAAGGGCCCCCCTGGGCCCCCATGTTCAATAAAAACTATCATATCTCCGTCTCCTGGTTATAAGCTACCTCCCCACCAATTTTCAGCCAAATCGGTTCAGCCGTTCTTGAGTAATAAACCTAAGGCGCCCCCCTGGGCCCCCATGTCCAATAAAAAGTATCATATCTCCGTCTCCTGGTTATAAGCTACCTCCCCACCAATTTTCAGCCAAATCGGTTCAGCCGTTCTTGAGTAATAAACCTAAGGCGCCCCCCTGGGCCCCCATGTCCAATAAAAAGTATCCTATGTCCGTGTCCTGGTTCTAAGCTACCTCCCCACCAATTTTCAGCCAAATCGGTTCAGCCGTTCTCGAGTAATAAACCTAAGGGGCCCCCCGGGGCCCCCATGTTCAATAAACAATAAAAAGTATCCTATGTCCTTCTCCCGGTTCTAAGCTACCTCCCTGCCAATTTTCAGCTAAATCGGTTCAGCCGTTCTTGAGTTATAAGCGAAGTAACTAACACGACTTTCTTTTATATATATAGATTAAGGCTGTTTTAATAATAACTTCTTTCTTTTTGTTATAGATTTAATATTTCATTGCAACTATATTATTTGTGTTTATTAGAGAATTAAGACTGTTTTAATAATTTTGTGATATACTCTTTTGTTATAGATTTAATATCGACGGCCTCAACGCAGGACCTCGTATGTCTAATTTTTATGGAAAAAAAAATTTCACAGATTCCTGTCAATAATTGTTCTTTCCATTTGTTGGCAGAGCTTTAGACTCGATAAATCGAATAATTTATGTCTATATTACAGAAACAGAGAACCTCCTGAATTTTATCTCGCTTAATAAATTTACCGTGAGCGTTTTTTTCGTCTCATGTAAAAAAAAAATTTTTTACACTTACGAGGTCCTGCGTTGAGGCCGTCGAAATTTCATTGTTGGTAAAAAAAATTGTTGACATTTTTTCACTAAAAATTGGAGATTATGTCAAGTCGCCGGCGATATACGAAATATTACATCTCAATTAAACACAAAAAGTTCCTTCTAAGGTTTTTTTTTTTTTGTATAAAATCAAATTTAATGCGCTAGATAATTTCGAGGTTAACAAAACTTACCTCGCCTGCATACGATTTACGGAATAACCTGGACCGCTGAATCAGGTCTTGAAGAGTTTATACACACAATACACTTCCATTTCCACCATAAAATTAATCTGATAAATTATTATAATCGATAAACCAAAACTTCAAACCGTGTGTAAACACCATGTGCGATGTAAAAACAAGTAGAATGACAGACGACAGCTGAAGCACCTGAAGCACTACAGCGCCGTGCTAAAACGGATACAATCGAAACTAAAAAAGTAAACACTGGAGTTCTGAAGATCAAAATGCTACAAAGATGGTAAAAAAAAACATTTGATCACTGCTTAATATCTGCAAATCTGTTTCGTGCTGTACCAACTAAATAGATATAATTATACAGACTGAAAAGAGGAGGTAATCTATGAAAGAACGGCGTAGGCAACCCATATCGCTGCAGTGCAATTGTGTCTACCCGTAGGCGTCAAGCAACGATAAGCAAATGATCTCAAAGATCTGAATCAGTGGCGTCACTGTCATGGCTCTAAATCTTATGAGGCCATAGGTCAAATCTGTCAATCCGTTTGATTCGTAGTATGAGCACATCACATATTCCGTCGATAGAAATGTAAACATAAAAAGACACTCAAGCGTCTTCCTTGATCAAAAGTCATACAGTACAGAAATCGGATGAAATTATTCAAATTGACTACTTAATAAATAATTCTATTACACTACGACAAGCGGTTTTTTGTGAATGGCTAACTTTAACTAAACTGACTAAAACAAAACTTTTCACCAGAAGGAATGACGTTTGTCCGAAGCTGTCCGTGGAGCAAAATTCGTACCGGCTATAAACCCTTCCCCTTACCTAACACTACCCATACCGAAAGGGATTATGGTATTCTCAAAGCGGAATAACCTTTATTAAGGCTGTTATTTAATAGGGATAGAGCGTATACCAAATGTACGGAAAACATGTTACCATTTTATTGAATTTAACGGATTTAATTTAGATTATTTGAATAATTATGTGTTTATGAAAAATCAATAAAGGACATCTTAATTCAAGATAAAACGGTATTACAAAACCCATATTAGCATTTGTCTATTCATAAAAAATGACAAAGTTGCTTCAATTTTAGGAGTTAATGGTTTTTTATTTTATTTTTCTGAAAAACAACGCAGTAAAAAACTTACGTGCCTTAGCATTGTTGTTCGTTAATAAAATTTAATAATGTTTGTCGGGAAAATTATTTGTGAAGTAAGCTTGAAATATACAGAAAGCTGTATAATTTGGTTGAAACTCGGGTAGAAAATTTAAAATTTGGTGTAGCCTTGGAGCGGGAGATGTCGCATTTTACAGTGGGCAGGATGGGCAGGTATGGGATAAATGGTCCCAACAAACTCCATCATAAAATACTAAAATTGGGCGATCACAAACACAGTTTTTTTTTTATTATGCTTTCCAGCTTCCGGAATACCGAAATTCGAAAGCTCTTAAAATACGGACCGACCAAGACATTTTGCATTTAGTATTTTTACTTTGCAATTTTTATCAAAAAAAGTTGCTTGTCTCAGTATAAACGATGAGACCAAGCAAATACAAATAAAAAAGGACTAAGGTGCCGTACAACGTCGGGTTCGCAATGTGCTTAATGATAAAAACCGAGCATCTCTGGCAGTGGCGGCTCGTGGTTCAATTTACAGGAGGTTAATTTCGAATTTTTATTACCAATTGTGATCAAATATCAACACGTCCTATTGTTTTTTCGAAGTAAAACTTCTTTATGGACACTTGACTTGGGGAGTAAGTTGGTGAATGCGTGTCGAGAGCGTTACGAAAAGTCGTTGTGAATCCACTTCTCACAATACACCTACTTGCGTGTGTCAGTTTTGTATGCAGTTGCGCTACTTATCTTAATCGCTACACATGATTGCCGACTTTTCGCTGACGTCAAACTGAAACATGCATTTTCCAATACTGCAGACGGTATTAATTCAGAATTCTCTAGCTCCATTTATAAACTAAATTAAGAGCACTTTCACAATTGCGAACTGAAGTTTTACTTCAGTCGTGTGGTCTAAAGCACACTCGTATTGTTTTAAGTCTGACACCGTTCTTACATCACAGCAAATCATTTCCATTTGAAAAATTCAAACACACGAAACAATAAAAGGCATTTGTCACCTCACATCCACAAATCTAATACAACAAATCATCCATGCCCTTACGACAATTACGGTGAACTTGTTGTCTGTCTAATTTGCATTTATGGGAGTGGACGCCCATTTGTTTTAAGCTCCAACCGTTTCTCAAAAGTTGAATTATGATTACTATTATTTTGGACTTCTTTTATTGTTTGAAGTACCGACATATGATGAAATTTGAAACACCAGTAGCTAGTCAGCTGACTGCGGTGAATTAAAAAGGAATACCATCCTAAATCGTACCTCCTACCAGTAACAATCTGTTAACCGGACGTCCGACTTTCTATCTTTATCTCAAGCATGCATTACGTCGCATACATGATTCGATTCTACAATGAGACAGTCTTGGGTTGTTGACCGTGAGAGCGGAGATGGGGCGCCTTGTTTCCTTGTTTAGTACAATGTAGAAATGCAATAGCATTTTTGTCGCACGATTGGCTATCAATTGGCTTCGCGGTGAAAACTATACTCATTTTCCAACGACATTTAGGAGCATTGAGTGGGAGAAAACTTCATAAGACTACTTTTATGCAGAATTTAATGAAGCACATAATTCAGATAACATTTTCTCGTCGGAGTTACCGTTTACGAGAAAAATGCAGAAAAGCTTAATGAGGTCACGCTATGGGGCGGTTTTTTGCGCCAAAGGGGATGAAGCTCCTCCCGTAGGGATGGGAACTCTTCAGATCTTTATTTGGGTCCTTGCTGGGAGTTCATAATCAAAATTTCAAAACATTATAAATTATTTGTTCTATTCGTAGTTTTTTCGTTTAATTTGCTTGGACTATAATTAGCTCCAACTGTTTGTCTTATATCGCTGTTGTAATTATGACAAGTTAACAGCTTGTATACGTGATACGTTTAAAATTATTTATAACATGTAGAAACTTTGATATAGCACTTGATTTTTATAACTTTTTCGCAAGGACCAAAAAGGGCTCCACTTTGAATGGCCGTATCATCGTAACGGTTAACTTTAGAAACAAACGGTAAAGAACTTTTTTGTTGAAAATTTACTATAGATTATTTTTGCTAATAAGTATTTTGTTGATAAAGGTGATGCTTTAAGAGATATTTGCAAAAAACTGAAAAATTGTACCTTCTTAGGGCCATAAGGGCCAACGCCGACTTCGCTCGAGGGGGAAAACTTAGGACAGAAAACTGCAGGATACAAAATCACACTGACATCTCGTTCAGAGCAGGGTTCAGTGTGTATTACCAATGGAAACAAAATTCTAGATTTTGGGTGCGTTAATGATAAGTTAATGGCTTATTAACGCACCCAAAATGAATGCGTTATAGTATGTACATTATTACACGATTTTAACAAGAGGCTTCATTGTGACATGAGTGGGTTTATATAGAACGAATGTCACAGTGCCTCGTTAAACGAGTGTAATATACAATTTTTTCTACTTTGGAGCTCTTTGTTTTATAAAAATGTTAAAATTTTGCTTTTCAAATATTCTAGGGATTTTTGGAATTAGGTAGCATTGGTGGTTATGTGTCTTATCTGAAAAGTTGACACTTGGCTTGACTTCGACAGGAGTTGGTTAGAAATGCTCAATACCAACGTAATACGTATCAAATAAAAAAAAAAACAAAAGCAGTTGTAGATATAATAAGTTCCATTGTGCAATTACTTTAGTGTCACAATGAACACTTTGTGACGCCAAAGTAGAAAAATAGCTTTGTTACAACAGCAAATTAGAAAAAATCCATTGGATACGTTTGTAGTTTGCATTCCGTGTGCGCTTGCTAAGGCGCTGTACTGCATTCTGCTGTCATTCTGTCGTTTGCCGGTTATTTGTTGTATATTGGTAGAATTCTGACTTTATTGCTCGCTTTATTGTGAAAGTGGATGCACATTCTCCCGGGGAACTTGCTGCTCCTGACCCAGATAAGGTCAACATTTTTGTCCGGTTACGGTTAAGCCATGCTATTTAGAAGAGAATATTATAATATATCAGATAATCAGTAGCTGTAAAATCACCCTTGCTGGCTTAAAAAGGACCTCGCTTGACTTTCACGCCCTGGT
This sequence comes from Diaperis boleti, assembly GCA_963583935.1. Lineage (NCBI taxonomy): Eukaryota > Metazoa > Arthropoda > Insecta > Coleoptera > Tenebrionidae > Diaperis > Diaperis boleti. The sequence goes on from OY757242.1 coordinate 17,485,183, forward strand.
TGTACCACCAGTCCAAGATCTTTGTTAATTAATGTGTGGGTCTCATTATACAGAGTGATCATAAAGTTCCGCACAAAATTCATAATTTAGTTATCAAAACCTGTGGTTTGAGAATTTTTTGCCTTTTTTAACGCTTTTAAAACATCACATAAACAACATCAACATAAACATTTTGATGATGACGTCATCAATTTTTTTAAATAGCAACCCCCAACTTTTCTTTTTGGTTTTAGATGCACTTTTGAATTCTCTATTCTACAAGAGTAAAAAAGTGATACGTTGCATAACTTTTTTTTTAATTACGAAAAGTTTAAAACTTCAATTTTTATTCCTGGAAAAAATACTATTTCACTACAACCATTGCTGGTGCCGGGTTCTGCAGCCTCCTGGGCCGATCCTCCCTTGATGCCCCTGGAAGCCACCACCGCCTCTTTGAACCGGGGGCACTTCATCGACCCGGCCCTGTGCCCCTTGACACCACACAGACAGCAGGCCTCCTGGTTGCCACAGTCCTTAACCTTCTGCCCCGGCTCCCCGCACCTGTGGCAGGCCTCCACACCTTTGTGGGCACACTCCTTTGCCATGTGGCCGATCCTCTTGCAAAGGTGACATCTTGGGAGCGCAACCATCTCCGTCACCCTCCAGCGGTTTCACCCCTCTCCAATGGGCTTCTTAGCAAGAAGCGCATCTATGGCCCCATCCCGCGTGGTCAGGAAGGCGTGCTTCTCCCCCCTGACGTTCTCTTTCGCATTAATCCGGACCTCAACCTCTTTGCCCCCCACGATCGTTCCCATCTTGGCTAGCTCGGACACCACTGTTTTCTTGACCTCCTCGGTCTCAGTGGCCGGGTCCAGGTCGAGGACCATGGCCGTCTTCCTGGCCACCTGCTGGAGCTTCTCCTTGATTTGCTGTTGGAATTCTTTTTTGGCCTCGGCGTCCCTGATTCTAAATTTCACAAGGGCATCCCCTTTTGGGTTTTGGACCCACCCCCGACTCCTGCTCAGTTGCCTCCAGCGGTGTTGGAGCCCCCTCGCTTCCCGGCCACGATGTCGATGGTGACGTCCTCCTTGTCCTTCCTGAGCATGAGTTCCAACATCTTACGGCCGGTGTCGGTTTGTGCCACGTCAGTGACGACACAAACCGCTCTTTTCCGTCCGTGTCTCCTCGCAACGTCCAGGGCTTTCTTAACAGCTTCCTTAGTTGCTGTTGCTCCCTCTTCTAGCTGCTCCTTACCCAGAATGATAAGTGTTTCTTTTTTTAACCGACTTCAAAAAAAGAGGAGGTTATCAATTCGGTTGTATGTTTTTTTTTGTTTTTTTTTTTTGTTTTTAATGTTTGTTACCTTAGAACTTGTCATTTATGAACCGATTTGGAAAAATCTTCTTTTATTTGAAAGAGTATACTTACAGATTGGTCCCATTGTCACCATTTCAGGATCTGATGTGGGGATCCCATGGAAATCGAGAAAAATCGTCAAATTTTTGCTCCCTCTTATTAACCGACTTCATGTATGTTCACCGATTTCTTCGTCAATTGTGGACCGATTTACAAAATTCTTCTTTTATTTGAAAGGGTATGCTCTTAAGGTGGTTCCATTGTCAAAAAAATCAGGATCTGATCAAGGGATCCCATGGAAATCGAGAAAAATCGTCAAATTTTTGCTCCCTCTTATTAACCGATTTCATGTATGTTCACCGATTTCTTCGTCAATGGGGTCGTCCCCCTCAATTAAATTTGACGAATTCAACTATAGCATCCCAGAGACTATGTAACATGAAGCCCTAAAACGTGTTCTGTTGTTTCATAAAGTTATTTTGTAAGATAACAGAGCGTATCAAAATTCGAAATTTCGGTCAGCAGTTTCAAACGCTGTACATTTACCGCCTCTTGTGACGTCATTTAGGGGGAGCATTCTCATTGGTTCGTGCGCTTCTCATTAGTCGCCACGTCTAGTAACTTAAATTATGTCTGGTGAATTTTGTCCCGTGTTGACGTCACAAAAAGGCGCGCGTTTCAAATAAAGCAAATATTTCGGATTTTTTTCTACCTAGTAAAGGCGTGATTTCGAATAAACAAAAAAATAGGGGTATAATATTTGTTCGTCTAGTTTCTAGAAAAGCTGTTTTTGAAAATTGTGGGACGACCCCATTGTGGACCGATTTACAAAATTCTTCTTTTATTTGAAAGGGTTTACTCTTAAGGTGGTTCGATTGTCAAAAAATCAGGATTTGATCTGGAAATCCCATGGAAATCGAGAAAAATCCTGAAATTTTCGCTCCCTTTTATTAACCGACTTAATTCACAATATTATATAAGTTAATATATTGTTAATGTATGTTCACCCATTTCTTCGTCAATTGTGGACCGATTTATAAAATTCTTCTTTTATTTGATAGGGTATACTCTTAAGGTGGTTTCCATTGTCAAAAAGTCAAGATTTGATCAGAGAATCCCATATAAATCGAGAAAAATCCTCAAATTTTCGCTCCCTTTTATTTACCGACTTCATGTATGTTCACCGATTTCTTCGTCAATTGTGGACCGATTTTCAAAATTCTTCTTTTATTTGAAAGGGTATACTGTTGAGGTGGTTCCGTTGGCAAAAAATCAGGATCTGATCAGGGAATCCCATGGAAATCGAGGGAAATTCTAAAATTTTGCCTTCCTTTTATGTATATATGTTCACCGATTTCTTCGACAATTTTGAGACCTCATTATTGGAGAAGCGTCTTTACTAGGTATCACTAACTTATCACTTAAAATTGTAAAAAAATAGCTTTTCAAAAAAAGAGAACCGACTTCACAAAGTGAAAAATAATTGAATACATGTATTATTACAATACATGTGCTACCTAACGATCTGGTTGAAGTCGGTGCCAAGCCAAATAGGTAGCAGATAGATAAGCTGCTCGCTCCCGCCACATTGCAAGTCTCCCGACGAGCGCATCGGAATGCGTGGGGGGCTCGTGTTGAGCAAAAACAACCCAAACGGCAGACGTCGATTTTTTTATGCGTTATAACGTTGTTGATATTTTTGTATAATAACAATATGTTACAAATTTGTAACCTGTTTGCCTTGGCACCGACTTCAACCAAATCGTTAGGTAGCACATGTAATAAATAATACATGTATTCAATTACTTTTCGCTTTTTGAAGTCGGTTCTCTTTTTTTTTTAAAAGCTAATTTTTATCAAATCATCATACCTCTTTATGGCAACCGCTTCGTTAATTTTGTCATATTTTGCATTGCAGGACTAGAAATTGTAGTAGTACTCAAGATTTCACAATGTGGAGTCCTTCTTTCGGACTACGTTTCCGAAGTTGGAAGCGGTCAGTCTGAGTATGGGTTCGGACAAATATTTTTTGTTTCATCGACTCTTAATTTTTTATGTTTGTTAATTTTTTGTGGTTTTGTTATACCGACGTCCTAAACGTAGGTACGTTAAATGCCAAAAACTGAATTTGACAGAAGACGATAAAAACGCTGACGCTAATTTTTCCTGTGTGTCTGTAATGTAGGTTAAATTATTCGATTTATCGACTTTAACCTTCGGATGCCCAACCTATATTTTGTTACATTGACTCTCAAGATGGGGTCATATTATATATGACCCCAACTATTTTGTTATATAACAGAAAAAAAAAATTAAACCAATTATACTTTGTGAACATATTTTTGAATCCATAATGATTGTATTTTTTAGATTATGAGAACATTTTTTATAGGCTTTTTTATTTTTATAACATGTTCTTTATACAAAAAAAATGGTTGCAGTACTGACACTTGTAAGAGTATTTTTTATCACTGGACCGAGGGCATCTTCCAAGTTTTTAATCCTTTGCTGGTTGTTTCATATTTGAGCCGTATGTTATGTTAATCACGGCACCAATTGCCACTTTACTCCGATTATAATCCAATATTATTGTTGTTTTTTTTTTAGGTTTTCTTCACCAGAAATTTCGGTGTTGTCGTGTTATGTAGAAAGAAGTACCACAAGGCGCTGTACATAGTAACATTAATAATAATAATAATAATAATAATAATAACAGGTCTTTATTTGGTTTAACGAGTGTGTCTACAGATACTACATAATGAAATCGCATTACGCATTACAAGTAAACAAGTAAACATCGCTCGCTTCGAGGGGCGCCATTCAACGTTGTTGATCTTCCATGTAACCCCCCGATATAGGAAAAAAGAAAAGGAGAAAATAGATAAAAAACAATTAACTAAACTAAAATAATAAAAATAATAATAATACATAAAATAAACTCAAAATTATTAGCCTAAAATAACTAAAAATAGACTTAAAATTAAGAAACACAATATGAACTACAAAAACAAAAAACTAAAATAAAATTTGTATATAATAAAAAACAATTCAAAAGTAAAAAAAAATATATGTATGTATATATAAATGTGGAAAACAAAACATCAACAATGATATATTTGCACAAATGAGATCTATCGCAAGGAAATGAGGTAAGTAAAAACTTGTTTGCGGAAATTGTGAACATGGTTAGCATTTTTAATATTTGATGGGATCTTATTATAAACCTCCGATGCATTATATGTGAAGCTGCGTTTGAACAATGAGGATCGGTGTTTAGGTATAGCGAGCTTATCTCCGTGTCTTGTTGGCCAATTGTGAAAAACTGAATTTTTTGTTAATTTGTTAAATAAGTATTCGGGTTTCTGTTTATTTAAAAGTTTAAAAATGGAGCAAACGAAATGCAAAACATATCTTTCGTCAAGTTTGAGCCAATCTGTTTCTGTATATTTATAGGAAATATGGTCATACTTACGTATGCCATAGCAGAATCGTAGGCATGAATTTTGCAGTTTCTGCAAACTCTCTTTGTCTTTGTTAAGTATCGCTGGCCAGTAAACAGAGTCACAATAGGATATCTGTGATAGTATCAATGAGTCACATAATTTACGCTTTACGTCTGAACTAAGGAGATCTTTAAAGAAATATAAATGTTTTAATTTTGCATAAGATTTTTGAATTATTTGGTTTACATGATTACCAAAGCGCATATTGGAGTCAAAACACACACCCAAGTTTCTTTCACTTGTGCTTAGTTTGATGTTATTGTTATTTATACTAATATTGAAACTGGGATCCTCAAGTATGCTATTGTAACCGGGTCCAAATAATATTGCCTTAGTTTTGCTTTCATTTACATGTAGCCCATGTCCAGCAGAAAACTTTAGTATACATTCAAGGTCAGTGTTAATTTTTAATGCAGCATTATGTTTGTCTTTTAGAAAGAATGAATAATAAATTTGTGTGTCGTCGGCGTATTGATGTGTTAGGCAGTAATTTAAAGAACTGGAGAGATCAGCTGTATATAAAGAAAACAGTAAAGGTCCTAAAATGCTTCCTTGGGGCACACCACGATTAATGACTATGGAACTTGATTTTTTATTGTTAATCATAACCTGTTGTTGACGGTTGGAGAGATAGTTTACAAAAAAGTTAATGCTCCGGTCACTGAAGCCAAAATATTTTAATTTTATATATAGAACTGAGTGATCTAGAGTATCAAATGCTTTAGAGTAATCTAATAAAATAAGACAAGTAACCTTACCACTCTCGTGAGCTCGGTAAATGTCATCTGATATATGTAACAGGGCTGATGTGGTGCTATGATTTGCTCGGAAGCCTGATTGGGTTGATGGTACTATTTCGTGCAGGGTCAGGAATGAATTTACTTGTCTGTGTACAATTTTTTCTAGTATTTTTGACATCACCGGCAAGATACTAATTGGTCTTAGATCGTTGGCGCTTGTGGGCGAAGAAACTTTAGCTAAAGGAATGATAAGTGATTTCTTCCAACACATAGGAAATTCACTTTTTAATAGACATCTATTAATAACATAGGTAACATGTTGAGTTATGTATGAGAATATGTGGCTTAACATTTTTAAAGTGATCATGTCTTCTCCAGCAGCATTACTTTTTATTGAATTGAAGGCATCGGTAACTTGTTTTGGAGTAGCTTCACTAAAATTGAAACTAGTATGGGAAGTTAAATTTGGGAACCTGCAGGTGGTGTAGTATTTTTTTATGAAATCGTGATCGGCCTTTTTCATTTTTGCAACTTTATTAAAGAACTCTAAATTTAAATCGTTAATGTTACTTTCGAATGTGCTGTCTATACTACTTCTATTACTGTTGGTGATATTAAGTTTATTTAATGTTGTCCAGAAGCATTTAGGGTTACTTTTAAAATTTTGATGTAGAAAAGCTTTTTTTTCAGTTTTGATGGCAGTATTTACATAGTTCCTCCTAGCTCATTCTCACTATACAAAAACATAGAGGAATGTTCTTCTTTGCTTCTATTTGGTAACATCTTTTTTGGAACTAAGCGACGATTTTTCCTCATTGTACTTACTACTGTTTTCTTTTCTTCTAGTAAATCACGAGCTACTTGTAATGACGTAAAAAAAATTGTTCATGATAATTCCGTGTCCCTGACCCCAGTGTGAACCAAATCTTTGACGACTCTCCTTTGCTACTAAGCTTATACCAAACTTATCTGGTTTTGATTTCATGTATACTCTGAAGGGACACCGCCCTGCAAATGGTACTAATTGTTCATCTATACACAAGTTGGGAGTAGGATTATAACTTTTTTTTACAGTTGCTTACGAAAATATCGAAGAGTCCTTGAATGGCAGCTAACTTATTTATTCCTTCCCTTCGTTCCATTCTAGTCTCAAAATTGTCGAACCTTAGAAATGTTATTATTTTTTCAAATCTTGGTCTTGGAATCGTTGTTGGGAAAACCGGTCTTTTAAAAGCTGTCTTATCAGTTTCCCACAACTCCCTAATTGGTTCTCTTCTTGCACGACAACATCCAGCCAATAAATTCTCGCATTTCCAGAATATCTATGTCTTTCCATTTTTTATCATAATTTTTTTAAACTGAAGCAGTTTTCTGTTGGTTTCTTTTACCAATATTTCAATAATATTTGGAGATATAAACAAATCGAAAGCGTTGGCAAAATTTGCAATATTCTGACTTGCATTAGTCAAACCTGGCTTGGATTTGATTACGTTTATAAAGTGTCGCTTACTTGCACGTTTGGGATGCGTAAACCATTTTGTACCATCACGAGATTGAATCTAGCCATTATCGTCTACAACTTCCATTTCGCCTTCTTCTTCATCACTACCCTCTGTGACGCTTGTTTACGGTATGCTCCACGGAACCTCGGGTAGCTAAAAGCCGGAGCACGGTGCGCCAGGAGTTAGCTGTATAGTTTGGCGGGAGGGAAAATAAATACGACTTAGTGTTACCTATTTTTATTAATCACCCTATACACAGTTATTTACAGTATTTACATGGATCGGCACACGGTAACTCTATGACAGATCTTATGGTTCGCCCTGTATATTACTATTTATTAGTCACCCGATGTACAACTATTTACATGGTCTGCACGGATCGACACCCAATAACTCTATGACAGATTTTATGATTCACCCTGTGTACAACTATTTACATTCTCCGGAGTCGTCTCGTTTGTTTTCGCGGTGGCGGGGTGGTTCAGGTACGAGGTGGTACGGGTTATCCGGCGGAAAAAACCGGTCTGGTTGGCCCGGAAGGTTGAGCAGCTGTGGGACAAAGTCCGGGTTACCCTTCTCGGAGACTTACTTCTTTATTATGATGGCCGGCGGCGGCTAGATTCTGGGAGGGTACAGGGAGGATACCGGGCGGGGTTGGTTCACTACTTCCTTTTGGACTGGTAATCTCACCACTTCCGCTTCCAGGGCTGGACTTCGCCGGAGAGGACACGACTGACAACTGCCCTTCTAACTGAGCGGAGCTTCTTTTATAAAGACGCTGGAGGGGAGATCATGACGTTAATTGGCTGTTGCGCCCTGATTGGAGCAATGCGGTAGTCAGGGTCTTTTCAATGGATCGGCGACGGCTCCGGGCAACGTAGCGAGTCCGGGATGGCGGCATCCTGAGCGCGATTTTTTACTGATCAACACGATGCAAAAACCATCTCTGCTCGACACCAGAATGCATTATTTTATTCTCGGCGGGTTTCTGTTTCGATGCGAAGGGCGGTGGCTAGGGTGGTCGTAGGGACTCCGGTATAGTTTCATTCTAAGCGCTCTATTTTTCTTATTACCGTGGTGAATAATTCCGCTGCGGCTCTGGGACGTATTTTTTTCGAGACGTTAAAGATTCGAATCAGAGCGCGGGTTGTTCGACCTTGTTCAACCGCAAGGAAGCGGCGGCTGGCTGGACGGCACGCACGGTGCGAACCGGCGAACGTCGCTGGCTCGTAACTTTGTTACACCTTAAATGTAAAATCTTTTTTAGATAATTATTAGAAAACACATCTAGTTTAAATAATAAAAAAAGTTAAATCGTGAAAATTGAAAAGTGTACTACCAAAATGTATTGATTTATCCTGAAAAGTGTGGTGTTGAGGTCTATTTTGACCACAGCTTGGGCATCCAGAGGTTAAAGTTATGCCAACAAATGGAGAGGACAATTATTAAGAGGAATCTGTAAAACTCAATTTCCACAAAAATAATCAGTGTTTCTTTTCTGTACTATTTGGTTTGCTCTGTATCATTCTCAATCCCTGCATTTTCTTCTACTGGAACAACGGTGTCCTATGTATATGTATATTCATTTTTTTTTAAAGAAGGGTTTATATGTCGACGTATTGAAAGTCTCTCCTCCCTCGACCAATTTTGCTGTTGTCAATGTATTTCTTCTACATTGTTTCTCAATGTTTCCAACGGTTTTCACATATCGGTGCAGTTGTGTTTTGCTCTGTTTTGTGACTTTTTTTTAACAATTTCCTCAAACACGCTTTAGATTTTAGTTTCTTAATGAATCCACTTTTTTTCCTGTATTCTTTATACAAATCTAAAAAGAGCAGAGTAGGGTAAGTTCTGATTCTGCTTCATTTTGCTCTTCTACTTGCTGGAAAGTAGAAGTAAAATTCTAAAACTCCGACATTTCTAATAAAACAAATATAATAATATAATATAATGTCATCATATAATTTATCAATCAGTGGTTACCTTGTTGATCGGACATAATTTTAACCTTAATTTAGGTAAAAATTGTCATCATTCGAGACATGCTCAATACGTTTACAGAGCTAAAAATTCAATAATTCCCATGCGCATTTGTAAAATCCTAAAATCTACTCGTACTGTCGTATTTGTCTTGCAAATGTGGAGGAGCATCATCTTGCTGGAAAGTAAGCAAATTTTCATCTAGCTGCTCATCGTTCTCAAAAATTTCTACAATTTCAGTCAATATGGCTTTATCATAGCTCGTGGTATATTTTCTTGTAGGAAAAAAGATCTGATATCTAAAAATAGCCGCCCACACATTTAATTTTTGGGGATGTTGTAATTGATACTCTCTCAATCAGTGGGGATTCTCATCGGACCAGTATTGAACGTTTGTGTGTTAAAATTTTCGTTTAAGGGAAGAGTGCACGCGTCACTAAAACAAATATACAAAAGATAAAAAGTAAAGTAAAGTCACTATGACTCAATAAATATAGTTTCCCTAAATATGAGTAGCTAATCCCGTAAGGGTAAAGCAGTAACCTAATAGCTGCTTTAAGGCATGATAGGGACGCTCAAGGTGACGTCAAAAACTTATATACAAATTAGCAGGATAATACATTCATTGCTTATACATTTTTACCATATCCGTCGGTTCCCAAAAGTAATCGGCGTCATCGATGGGACGCACAAAGGACGTCTCAGTTGTCGTGTTGTGAATTGTCTACGCGTTTGTAGTTTTTAATTTCCTTGACTACACTTTAGGAGCATCGTTTCAAAAAAGCTTTTGTCCGTTTCACACAATTTTTCTCCTCTTCTGGATGATATCAACACGGTCTGAACTCAGTTGTTTGTGTCTTCCAGCAAGTGAATAATCAGCTCGTGAGATAATCGATCCAAGCCATAGATAGGTTGGGCTTATATTGGACGGGATCCTGCGTGACGCACCTATCGATCAGCAGGTTTTCCTTACAGCCGTCCACGCCTCTTTTACAGCCTCGCTGTTCGAAAATTTTTGAATACACCGGGTTAATAGCGTGGAATATTCGGTAGTACAAGAGTCTGGTGAAAATCTTATAGCACGCATTTAAGCAAGATAATGGCGCGCTTTGCGAATTTCCTCTCAGCCCCAGTGCTCTCACTACGTGGGACCGAAGAAGAAAGCCTCGTCGCCTCTCGATAGACCATCTCGTTTAGGAGTAGGATGTCTGGATGGCTCAGGGAGGCTCCTATCAAGTGATTCTGGCTGGCTTTGGGTGGTGAAATTTTGTTGAGAGACTTTCTGTTCGGACGCATCTCCAAATTTACCGGAACAGCGTGGCGGATCTCCGGCTCGTCCGGCTGTACCTCCACCAACTGCTCCGGTGCTCTCTCGTATTGAATGCGACGAAGATAGGCCACATAGTCGCGGAGTTTTTGTGGCGCGAAAAAGTGATGCTCCGGGTGTTTCTCACCCCACAGACATCCTTGCCATGTAATCCCTTCGCCGCGACTCGCTCGTTTTGTAGCAGTCCAGCAAGATTGTTGGTCCACTCAAAGCGTCCATGGGCATTGCCAGAGTCGTCAACGAGTGAATTGTTTTGCGAGACCCCACCACCTTCACCTTGGTCCCTATCCGACTGGGACCGGTCGTGGGGGTCTTTCCCTGTTGAGGTAACAACAGTCTAGGGTTCCAACTGGTTGTTCGCCAAAAGGAACCCCGGCCGGTACTGAAGTCAAGAAGACTTGACCTCCCATAAATTACATGTAATGTAATGTCATGACTTGTTACCACTTGTTATTATTATGTAGTTATTTTGTTTGTCTGTTGAAGACTCGGAGCATTATGCTTTGCCTGCATTCTGTTTTCCACGTTCAAACTTGTCCAGTGGGGAAGGCTTTGGAGCCTTGATAATTTCTTCGGTCCAACCATCGTGTTCTTACTATTTTTCCAACATTAGTTGGTATTGGTATAAACTCATATAATCAGAATAGTATATTAAAGTATGAGTGGATAACAAGGTCTTTAAAACACGCGCGAGAAATAGAGCAAGTGTTTTAAAGACCAGTTATCCACGAATACTTTACGCTATTTTTTATTATACCAGCAATACTGGAAACAAATTAAGCACTAAAAACTTAGAAATATTTTTTGTCGTGATAAATCGAAATGGCGTAATAATATTGCCATTAGTTACGACAATTATTGTTTACGTTTTTCTCGCGTCCACGTCTGTCATTGCATTTAGTCGTGTCAGCAAAAATCGAGGAAAAATGAGTTAAAACGAGATTTCACCCGATATAGAAGCCTTGGCCGAACAAGCGGAATCCAAAATACTACCATCGAAGTCAAAAGACCCATACCTGAAGGAATATGAGAAGTTTTCAAATTTGATGAAGTTATAATGATACCTATATTTCCTTGACAACCTTTAAAGCTCGCCGTGCTTTAATCGCCTGTATTCGCACGCTCAGGCGTGCTTTAAACTGCGATTCTGACGCAGGTATAATAAAAAATTAATATTGAAACCTTAACCTTAAATGTCATTAAAAGCCTTGACGAATCGATAAAAATCCCTAGATTCTTGCATCTTTTTCTAACCCATTAAAACTCATCCTATGTCTATCTCTTTTAATTTCCATGAAAAATAACTGATGGCGGTACCTTTAAAAAGAGAATCTTTCATCTAGTGACCTTGTTCTGCGTGGAGAATTACTGAAGAGAGATGGCGGAAGTCGCTGCCAAGTTCTAACGTTTGTTTGATTTTATTATTATTATACCCTTTTTAAATATTACAGTGTTTTATTGTCGGTCAGCCAACAGATATTTCCTTAATAATTTTAAATTTCATCAATTTGTGTTTTTAAAGTAGTTTTTTTTATAGTTAATTTATATTTTTTTACTTGGTTATTAAGAGTTAATTTTATGTAGATTTTTAAAATAGGCGGTTGAGCGATGCTCGGTATTACAGGTCACGTTCGACGCATGCGTACATTCTTTTATTTTACCGGGATTTTTTGTTTATATTGTTTTCGTACAATTTTTTAGTGTTTAATCCTCGAAGTGTGTCGTCTTTTTATTCAGACTGTTTACTAATAGCACTGCCTTCCGGTTGTTCAAATAGAGTCTTCCAAACCAAGAGGTTGCTGTGACAACGTGCCGGTGATTTTTGAGGTTAAGTACAACAACAATGGACAAGCGGGTGCACACGCCTCCCTTAAACGGTAATTGCATTCAACACCTTTGGACGACACTCCCCATTTCGAATTTCAGGAAACGTGTTGGAATCATTCCATCAAATAACGGCCAGCTACCGGACCCGCTGGGAAGCCCTGTGCTCGAAATACTCCAAGAGCACCTACGAGACCCCCTTGGACATGGGGGAGTTCGCCGTCAAGGAATACAAGATTCTCGCGGACACCCCGGACGTAGCGACACTGGCCGACAAAATCGAAACCAGCGTCCAGAGCACACTGTACAACATCCTGCTGAAAAGGGAGAAGATGAAGATTCTGCACAAGAAGAAGGCTTTCGCGATGTCGGACGCGGCCACCAGGAAGGAGATCAGCAGGGTGCTGAAGTTTGTCGCCAAGCCGGACGTGAAGAAGTACACCATCCTGTGTTTCACCTTGAAGGACCACGTGAGGACGACGATCGAGGAGGCTGCGGGTTACGAGTTCGGGAAAGCCCTGATCAAGCAGAAGAAGTGGGAGGGCCATCCGGAGAAGTTCGAAAAGTACAATAAGATGACGAGGGAGATATGGAGGGCGCTGATGGAGCTTATGCCCGACGAGGACATCACCGTGTACGCGGTGGACGTGCTGAGACAGTACTATACCTGGGTATACATGCAGTCGGAGAGGAACACCGTAGATGCGTTAAGTAAATAGATCTCCCACTCCTTTTGAAACCACTATGTTCAGCGCCATCCCACGGTTCGTCCGCCAAGTTTTTATGGTTTTGTGGTGATACAAACCAACTTAGCTTTAGGACCAACACTATCAGCTGTTCAATTTAAAATGCATTGGTTTGAGGTATTTTCAAACATGAATTATTAAATTTGATACGTTTTGAAAGTGTTTTATTGTTTTTTTAGTGTAGCGACTCAAGAAGACAAGTTCAAAATATTAGTGATAGGATATTTTATTGAAGTTCGAGATACAGATGATCATAAAGTTCCGCACAAAATATTCTTAATTTAGTTATGTAATATTTTTGCGAAAAGGGCTCGAACAGGTCGATTTTTGTTTTCAAATTGCCATCTTTTGACACAAAAATTTTGATGATGACGTCATCTGTTTTTGAACTATGACACCGTCGTAATTTTTTTTAAATGACAACCCCCAACTTTTTTTTGGGTTTTAGATACACTTTTCAATTCTCTATTCAACAAGAGTAAAAAGTGATACCTTGCATAACTTTTTTTTTTGAAAAAAGTACAAGTCTTACTTCAAACAATTAAATTTTTATATTTGAAAAAATAGTATTTCACTACGAATCCGTGGTGAAATGGCGCAAATTAGTCCCGAAGTGATTGAACGAAGTGTTCAAAGCGTTAAAACACGTCTAGGAATGTGTCAAATAGTTGGCGGGTCGCAAATAGTTGAGCACTTGCGTTAAATTTTATTAAATGGTTTTCGTTGTTTGCTTTCCAGAGCTATTGTTATTTTTCAATTTTGTTCAAGGAATATTTTTCTTTTGATGTAAAACGTAAATGCGAAGTATAAATTTTTTACTCTTGTTGAATAGAGAACTGAAAAGTGTATTTAAAACCCAAAAAAAGTTAAAAAAATTATACCTACAATGTTGGGTACTCCATACTCATTGTAAAAATCTTAAAAAAACAATCATTTAAGTACTTAGTAGAAAGTGTATGTTTCCTTAGTTTTGTCTAACTTTTGTAAGGTGTTCTATATTATACAGGAACTTAACAAAGTCATCCTCCATTTTGTCTTTAGCTGTTTAAGGGCACAAACTATACAACACACTAATGTTAAAATACAATTAATCCAATACACACTACTACATAAACAATAAACAGACATAACCTCACTCTTTCAAGGCGGGGAATAAACACTAAATTAAATATTTATTCATTTTTTTAAGAGGTTTAGGGTTTTACAACACTCTCAACACTTTATTTGAGTATTTAGATATTGAATTTTTCAACTCACGCGAAATGTCAAATGTCACGAGAAATGTCAATTAAGTCGCATATAAATTGGTACTCGAGAAAAGTCATCGATTATTAAGCGAAATTTGCGTTTGTGTTTGTTTACGATGAGAAATGTAAATAAAATGACGTCACTTTTGTGAGTGTTATTACGGCTTGATAACGCTGAAATGAGTGTGGGAGACTCAAAGACGTTCAAATTTACACCATCTACGGTTTAGGCCCTTTAGACTAAGTTATAAGTTTATTTACAATAATGTTCGAAGTACGGTAATGTAGAGAACCAAGAATACCATCACACTCACTCGATCGATTCAATGGTAGACCCCCAGTTCGTTGCAGTTGGCCTTGTATTTAGTCTCATAGTTCACAATAGTTCACATTGTGTCCGCGCTTTGTAAAGCGCTGTAGTCCAGTGCTGTCAGTTTTCTAAATCTTGTTTGTTTGTGTTTTTAGGTTAGGTTGGTGAGTATCCTTTTCTGATCGTGAAAGTGGATGTGTGCGTATAAACACTTCAACACTTCATTGGAAATTCTTGAGTCCACCCTTCTTGATCCAGATAAGGTAAGTTATATTACCGTTATTGTCGTTTTGCAACTTTCCAGTCTAAGCCGGTATTCGACAGATGAAAAATCGTTCGGAATTCCAACACGTGCTAGTGTAATAGACCTACATGTATACTAACATTTTGATTGAGATATAGAGTAACATTTACTATAGCTTATTATGCAGTTTGTGCTAGATTAAACTAAATTTAGTGTTTGGATCTGGGAGGCAAAATTAGTTGTTCATAACTCCAAATTTACACTAGTGGCAATATAATATGAAATCGTTTTAATTTTTTTGTTTGCAATAGTACATAACCAGACTTGATTTCTTGTGGGGCTCATGCATAACATCCATCTGCTTCATTTTCATTCATGTTTGAAATACACACCTACATAATTGTCTAATTAATTGCAGATACAAACTCAAAAAGTACTTGTCAGCTGCTATTGTAATTTACCAGCTTTCATCAGATACGTGCTCAATTTCTTCGGTGGTGTCAAATTTAATACAGAAACATTGAAAACTAAATAATTAAAGGTGGTGCTTCATTATTTTATTAGTTCAAAGACTGGTACTTGTGAACTTGTGGGAGGTGTCTTTGTATTACGGTAGCTGAGCGTAAACTGCATATATTTACAAAACAACCACAAAACAAGAAATTAATACACAATTAATCTACAATTTGAGAGCAACCAACAATACATAATACACAGTGGTTGACTATAAAGGGTGCATTCAAGTTTCTGCTCGATCGAACGAATAAAGCGAGCCGGGTTTTAGTGACGTCATTGACAGAGTTGATCACGAGCGCCCGTGTAAGTCGAACAGAACCAGTCGTTCTGGGTCATTTCTGGGTCGTTGACATGTCATTGAAGCGTTGGTTGCCAACCTAACCTTACTTTTAATTACATTTATGTGTCATGAATAAGAAGAGAGTTATAATACGCTTAGCGGTGGAGCTTCTCTTTGAAGATGATAGTAGCGAAGATGATACAAAAACTATTATCAACAACAAAATTTGGAACTATGCCGAAGAAATCGTCCCAAGTTATTCAGACAAGCAATTTCAGCGTCATTTCAGAGTGACGCCAACAACATTTGAAAATATTCTTTCAAAAATGTGTCGTATTCGTGAGGAAAATAATTCGACTGGTGGAAATCCTGAAACAACATTAGAAAAACAACTGTTAACCTGTGTATGGTATTTGGCAAACATTGAATCTTTCAGGTAGATTCAAATCTGTTAACGGCCGTTTCTTTTTATTTTATGATTTAATGATTTCAGAGGAGTTGCGGACCGTTTTGGTGTTAGCGTTTCAACAGCGTGTATAAAGTTTGCAATAATTTGTTACATAGGTATAATGAAATAATGCATCGCATCAGAGAGAGGACTGGATTTCCAGGTACAATATTTGAACTTTGAAGTATTACTTGAAAAATAATGGCTTTATTTTTATAGGAGTGGTGGGTATGATAGATGGAAGCCACATTCCCATAAATGCACCCAAAGAAAATCGTTGTGCTTATATTAACAGAAAAGGTTTCCATTCTGTGTTGTTGCAAGGAATATGTGATGACAATAAAATATTTATCGATTGTTATGCAGGTGAAGTTGGGTCTGTTCATGATGCTTGTATGTTTCGACGATCTGACATTGGGCGTCAAATGAATGATTTAGATATTCCTCATGATGGCCATTTCATTGGAGATTCAGCATACCCACTTACTTCTAAAATGATTGTTCCATTCAAAGACAATGGACATTTAACTGTAGCTCAAAGACATTTTAACAATGTTCTTTCTACAATCAGAGTGACAATAGAACAAACGTTTGCTTTGTTGAAAGGAAGATTTAGGAGGTTGAAACTGCTAGAAGCAGTGAGACCAGACATGATACCATTAATAATAATGGCAGCATGTATTTTGCATAATATATGTCAAAGAGGAAATCGTAACTGTTATAAAAATTATCCATAAAAACACTGTGCCCCACATGTAATTTACCTTGTAGCAAATGTAAAACCACATTTGCCGCATGACCTGAACCGCCAAAATCTCCTAGTGCGCCAGTGTAAATTAAAAAAATTAGAATAATACCCGATGGCTCAGTTAACATACAGGATGTTCGGTAATTCGACAGCCATCTCTTTAGGAATCGTAGGGGCGACCCCCCTGAGTCCCAATCTAGTGTTAAACTTTCTCCGCTTTGACTCCTTGAGAAGCTACAGGTCTCAAAGTTCACCCAATCAGAGATTAGGTCAGAATTTAGTTTGTGATCATGAATCCAAGCTACCTGGAAAAAAAAAACCGGCTACCGTCAGTGTCACAATTTTGATTAATTGAAGCCAGTGGTGTTCATAGTGGTATTTGAACTTGAAAAATGGGTGGCATTTATACCTTTAATGAACTAGCCGACATGCACCCATGGTGAAGTCGGTGCCAATAGTAGAGCGGCAGTGAGGTTGTACCGAGAAGGATCGTCACATCCCCTATCGCGGTGTGTTTTCCAATTTGGATCGGCGTATTCGAGAATTTGGAAATTTAAGGCCTATGAATTAAGACAGAGGTAGACCTGTAGCCGATAATGCTGTAGCGCGGGATGAACAAATATTGGATATGGTAGCCGCTGAACCCACTCTTAGTGTGCGCGAGATTGCTTGCAGAATTCATGTTCCAGCGACAACGGTATGGACAACAATCTCGAAGGAACATCTGCATCTATACCATATTAATCGTGTCCCAGCTTTAGTGCCTGAAGATCTTCCAAGAAGGCAGCAGTTTTGTGAATGATTTCCGGGGAGATGCATGGCCCGTTTTCGTGGCCGGTCAGGAGTATGGATTTAACTCCGTTAGATTTTTATTTCTGAGGGCATGTGAAATCGGTTGTTTATGTCATCGATATTCCTGATGTGAACGAATTGCAACACAGAATCCTACTAGCGTCTGATCAAATCAGGAATACCCCAGAAGTTTTTGAAAACGCTAGAAGTTCGTTGTTGAGACGGGCCCTTCTTTGTATACAGAACGATGGTCGCCGATTTGAACATTTATTTTAAATATTTAAGTTACCTTTCTTTAATAATAAACCACTTTGAATGATGCAGTTATTTTGTTAGTATCTTTCCCAGTATACGCCACTGATTTTTGATTGACTTTAGCCGTCAAATGTGACAAAGTCTCTTTTTTTTTTAAAACAGAATACTTGATTCCACAGAACTGGGGCTGATGAAACCATTTCTCTGATTGGTCTATTTAAAATCCTTCTAGTTCTTTATCGGATGTTAAAAAAAATCAAGTAATTGCAAAATATGCTTTTTTAGATTTTGTCTAAAGTTCATAATATATTTTGGGCTAAAATCAACTTTGTAATTTTAAATTGGGACCCATAATTTTCTTTTTTAAATTTGAAAGACATAATTTTTCTTCATACACTCATGTGTAATATGCACTACTTTCACTTAAAATTATTGTTTAAAAAAATTAAAAATGTTGAAAAAAAAAAAGGAATAAAAGTTCATAAAATCTAGTTGTCTGTGGTTCTACGCGCCGTCATGCAGGTTTCTCATAGGTGTCAACTGTGAATTGAAAAAAATAGGATGGCATTTAAACTAATAGATTTAACTAAATTTGATGTTTTTTTGTCATCTCTTAATAGAGATTTGAAAAAATTTCGTTACAATTTTTTTCATTTGCTTCTGTTTCACATAATAATAACGGCAATGTCTTATTTGACACCGATTTTATGAACTTTTATTCCTTTTTTTTTTCAACTGTTACAATTTTTTAAACAATAATTTTGAGAAAATGTAGTGCATATTACACAAGAGTGTATGAAGAAAAATAAGATCTTTCAAATAAATAAATAAAAACTATGGGTCACAATTTAAAATAAGAAAGTTCAATGAAGCCCAAAATACACTATGACATTTAAACAAAATCTAAAACCGCCAGTTTATAGTAAATTAAAAGCCATTTGATTTACTTTTTTTATTTTTGAAATCGACCGGTAAATAAAAATTCTACAGCGTCTGCCGTTTTTTAAAAATCACCCTGTATAATTGATTAGCGGTCTTATTTTATATACCCGGTTCTTCCGTTTTTGGTTCCGTTGAAATGGGATTTTGAACAAAATGGAGACATCGCAAAATCGTTAAAAATCTATCGCGACTCATAGACTCCCTGAAACACGGAATAATGAACAGCCTGTCGATTTTCCAATAGTCTTCTATCCGGGGCAAGTGTATAGTTCCCATATGAAAAAGTAACCTGTTAGCGGTTTTGTGCCGGTCTAGCTCAAGCCGGGAAGGAGGGGGTCCCTCACGATGTTGATAACCGCAAAATCAACTAATTAATTTTTTTTCGTTGTATAAGTTTCCAGTTAAACCAATAACACACAGATATTAAAAAAAATTATTACAGGGAAACAAAGAAAAACGGATGCGTGCGATAACAATCGTTCTCCAAGTCCGAATCGATCCCGTCACCTCGCCACCCTCTGCGTTTTTTAAATTCACGCCTCAATCTCGTCCGATCAGCTGATGGGCGCAAGAAGTTCTTATAAGCGACACAGAGTATGCGTTCTCCGGCAAACGACGGAACCCGGAAAAAACCCTTATCGGCGAACACGCAAAACAATAATAATTGACTTGGACTAAGTTAATTCTAAATAAAATATGCCAGGCCAGAAGGTAGGGCCAGTAGATAACGACAGAAAAGATCGGAAACCGTTCCCACTGAATCCAGAGGTAGCTGAACCCTAGCAGTGTTTCTAGCAGAACCCTGGATGAGTTTTTAAAGAAACCTAAGTTCCCTAATTTACAAAGAAATTAGCACCGAGCTGGACAAAAAAGACAGACATACCTTCGATAAGGGAAAACCTCACTCTCCGACACACTACAGATTGCCCAAACAGGGAATGGAAAACCTAAATTCCTTTCGATACGGGAAAAACTCACTCTCCGAAACGCTACAGATTGCGCAAACAGGGAATGGAAAACCTAAATTCCCTTCCATAAGGGAAAACCACTCCCCAACCAAAAGGACCTTACATCTTACATCGAATCTGCAACGTAAGTGATTCGAGAAAATTCTCGTTTCCGCTAAAAGGCTCTGTAGGAATGTTCTAGAACAAATAGAGGGATGGTAGTCTGAAAACTATGCTGAAAAAGTACTAAATTCAAATGACGCGCTAGTAGTACTGGAAGGTTGACTCCGATAAGCACCATAGGTAAAGTACTACGTTCATGTTGTTTACTCTCGAGAAACATAACCTAAGAAAACTAGAAAAGTACTGAAGGATTTACGAAGAATAGCGCAAAGAAGAAGAAACGATAGCTGGAAAACAAGAAAAGGTATCTCTGCAAGGCCAAAGAGTGAAAGTGGGAACCTCTTACAGGATATCCTTTGCAGCTGAGAAAATAGAAAGAAAAAAAAAATGGTGGGAGAGGACCGCAGCCAGACGGCCCATCGCTTGTATAGGTAAACGATAACCTGAAATTCAGTGTGTCACACGCCTTCTTCTAGTGCCCCATCTCAAACACTAGGGCAAAACCAGGAAATTAAATCAAACATCAAACTTTATAGGTTAGGCAAAACAATGACTCTAAATGAAACCGTATAAACAAAAGGAATGCATTAATAGGGCAGGGTTAATGCTAAATTAAGACTCGTTACAGATGATGTCTTTTCAGATATAATATTGTGTATACGATGCGATGAAATCGTATCAAACCCCAAAAAAATTTTAAATTCAGTTCTTGTTATTGGTTTCCAATGAGACATTCTTGAATGTTCTGCAACTCCATGTTCCATGAACACATTTTCAGCGTGGTTGTTGGTTTCTCTTATAACTAATTCATACAATGCATCGTCCACGAGAAGGTTGAAAATGTCCATCGACTGGTCTCCTAAATAAAAATAAAAATAAAAAAAGTTCTTAAAATTTGTAAATTAGCAAAACATGGGGACCTTACATTTATACAAAAGCAGGTATAAAACCGATTACAGGTAGAAATGTATGAATTACTCTGATTAGGGGTAAAAACGGATGTGGTTTATTTGAGGAAAAACCCAACACAAATTTATGCATAAACCAAAAGATACAAAAGGAGGTAATAAAACTGGCTACCTGCTACATGTGTACAAACACTCAACAAAACTTATAATATAAATTATTCTTACCCGGAAATGGAACTAAAAATTGGTTATTCTGTTCGAATGGAATATTTCTCAATTTTGGGTTTCTGTTCCATCTAATTTCAGAAGTTGGTGAAGACGGTGTACCAACTGAGATTTCTGGCTGTTCTCCACTTTGACCGAATTCATCATCATCGACGTCGTCAAGATCATCAGTTGGCTCTTTCGGTTCACGACTTTCATCCTCTGACTATGAAGAATATTCTTCGTCTTTTATCAGTAATTCCAGCTCATCCACGTCTTAATCAGAGTTATATAATAACTTTTCCAAGTCGTCGTCGGTTAGATATCGCTTCCACGGCGTTTTTGTAGTTTTTTTGGCCTTCTTGCTGGACGGGCAATCCATTTCTTTCATTTTTGGAGGACCTAGTTGATTGACGTCCATTGCTGTCAGTCTCGGAACAACCAGATATCTAGAGATAATGTTTACACACAGCTAAATACGTTGGTAACCACTAAATCACCGATACGATATTCCTCGTTGCTGGACGAAGGTCGAAAGTTGGCTCAGCACAGAACGCAAGAGCTGCGTCGTCAGCGCTGGACTAAGGCACGCGCAAACGCAGCAGTGAACGTGTTAATGTGCAGGTGGTGACTGTAAGATCTCCTTTGATCTCTACCGCCAAAGCGGCAAAGGCATGAGTATGCACCTGTTTAACCTGCACGTGTTTAACCGCAGGTGGTGACTTTAAAATCTCCTTTGATCTCTACCGCCAAAGCGGCAAAGATTCTTACCCTGTTTTCAACACGTGCGGCACGGGAGGTGGAAGTCTTCAGACATTTTCCACTGTGTACTTTAGGGCGGGTCCTTCGCACCAGCCCTCCCCACTCCCCGAGAGTGCTGTTCTTGTTTGTTAAACGTAAGTTTAGTAAGAAAGCAGCAGTTGTAGGTGACGATACTGACCTCGGAGAGTAAAATATGCATTAAAGTTAAACACAAAAATTCTGCCGTGTTTTCATTTGACAACATGCGCCGATCTGGAAACTTTCATTTTTTGAAAGTTTGATGGCGTCAAATCTTCTTTGGTTAGCTTTGGGGCTAATTGAAGATCATTATTCTGGTCAAATTTAAATAACTCTCTGATGTGCTCTGCGGATACAATATTTGTTGGAAGATTATTTTGGCTCCGAGTGTCATCATCTAGGGTACTTATGTTGTTTGTCATTAACATATTTTTAATGTTCTTGAAAAGATGATGATGAGCACAATCCTTCTCTTCTTCTGTAAAATGTTCCACCTTCAACTTCAAAAACTTCATACAATTAAGCCTCCTGCTTAATGTACGTAATAAAGGTAGTGGAATATTTTGTTTAAGCAGCTCTTCATACCCATTAGTACCACATCGAAATTTCAGTTTTATGGCCTTATCACAGTCTCATTGGACCACCTCATAAATCTAGTGGATTTCCGGTTCAGTTACAAAATTTGATCAGAATTAAAAATACTTTTTTTATTGCTCATGTAGACAAACAGTATCTTTGCAACCTCGGTTACGGTTGCAAAGTAACGGTTTGCCCATTTATTAATTTGGGTGCGCAAAGTTTACTTGTCGCACGCAAATTATTCTTTGCACACGCAAATTCAGATAAACAAACTACTAAAAACTGAATTTGCCACTGGAGTCCAATTTTATATTGGGATTTATTCCGCATTCGCAATAAAAAATAGTATGTCCAACTCGTGCGGCAAGTTGTCGATTGCCCCCTCAAGCGAATGAGCGCACTCACTTCGTTCGTGCGCTCAACTTCGCTTTCGTGGGCAATCGACAACTTGCCGCACTAGTTGCACAATATACTATTACTGCATCTTTCTTGTTGATATCACTTAAACGTTTAACTTGTCTTCTTAAGGATTTAATTGTTGACGTCTGCCGTCTTGTTTTTTGTAACATTTTGGTGTAGGCAATTTCGTAAGGTCGTAATTTATACTGTTGCAAAGTTTGCGTGGTTTGTGTTTCTATACGTAATTGTGATAACGAATGTACCGACCATAGTATGGATGAAGATGAAGATGATTTCTGCAAATCAAATTTTGATTCCATCACTTGAGTAGCAGTTGTTGTAAGTGACGATACTGACCTCGGAGGGTAAAATCCGCATTAAAATTAAACCCAAAAATTTTGCCGTGTTTTCATTAATTTAATAATAAAAAGTGTTCGCGGCAACAGTAATGTGCTTTTTGACATAAATGGTACATTTACCAGGGTAAACAGCTCTTCGGCATGCATGTCCAAATGTGCTTCCCGAAGCCAAATTGCTCCAAACCACTGCATTGTTAATTTGACTCTTTTCTTTGCTTCTATCCACCGTGCTCTTAGATAGTTACGGTGGCATACTTCACACTCAAAAATGATAGTACTCATCAAACCATTTTTAATTTTCCGTTTGAAGTTGATTTTCCCATTTGTACATATCTTGCAGTGATCATATTGGAAGTCTACTGCCCAATTTAAAACATATCCTAATTCCACCAATCGCATTCCCTTTTTGGGGGCCGGGTCAACTTTCTAAAATTAATTTCTGAATTCTTACAAAGAAATTTTTTCATCTAGTGACCTTATTAGCGAAACCAGTGAAATTTCGGTTAATCTAGAGAATCCCGAACAAGCGTTTTGGATAACGCGCGCTTTGTTTCGGATGAAGCGGTTTCGGATAATCGGGCGTCTACTGTATTTAAACACATGGTGCTTGTTTATACGTCCTGACGATCCGTCCTGATCGTACGCTCCATGTGAAACGGCACTGAAGCACAAGCTTCAGCATCACTAGACCTACTATCATTTATTCTAGGCTTTTCCAGGACTTGCTTGACCAATTGAAGTTGAAACTCTGCATCGGTAAGTGCCGTTTCACATGAAGCGTATGATGAGCACTGACCATCAGCGCGCTGAGCATCAGCGCTGATTGACAGTTTCGACGTACTCCTTTCACATGCAACGAACCGTCAGTTTCACAAATATTGTTTAACAATGTACTACGATCGTAAAACAGTCGCTGTTGCCATATTACGTTGGCGTATAATGAAAAAGAGACGTGAAAATAGAAAAAAACGTTTAGTTTATCCATCCTATTGTACGTGCAAGGCATTTAAAAGGTGCCTTTGTTACGTTATACTCAAGTTTAAGAGAGGATGAAAAGAAATTCTTCAACTATTTTCGAATGTCAATAAAATCATTTGACGAACTGCACCACAAGTTAGAGGAGCACCTAAAATTTTCAAATGAGATTAGAGTGTCAATTTCTTTAGTGGAAAGACTATGTGTATGTCTAAGGTAAGTAAAAGAAATATCTTTTGCATACAAAACATTATTTATTGTGAAAAAACATATTAATTAAGAACAAAAAGTAATCACTGGTCTTACAAAAAAAAAAAAACTATTTCATTGTCTACATTTACTTGCTTCCATAAGTTAACTTATCAAAGCCTTTTCAACATCAGTGCCTTTCGTCATCCAATTGTGTCCCAGACAGTTGTAATAAAGTGGGACGGTGGTTTGGATTACTACTAATACTGTAAGTACTATAACTGGATGTAGGTGATATCATAGGAAATGCATCTGAAGAATTATGTGACGTCTGATCTGAGTAATAACTATTCGAACTTGATGATTGTACAGGTTGCCAATTGTGGATGTTGTTTTCATTAAAGTGGGGGAGAACAACATTTTGTGTTGGTACTGAATGCGCTTTTTGAAGTGATAGCGGATGCGGTACAACTTGTTTAATTTCCATTATTATACGAAGTACTTCCGATCGACACTGAAGTGTTTGTGTTTCAGTAAATGATTTCAGTTGTGGCAAAAGAGATGTGAAAAACGCCTTATGATCATCCACTTCATTTTTCGCAGTTTCATCAAGAAATGCAATTAGCTTATTGTCTAAAGTATCAGTTTTCTTTCTTTTCTTTCTTGTAAAATTTTCTTTTGATTTTGTTTCCTTGAATACAGGGTCGACATCTACTTCTCCATCAGATTCTGATAAATTGACGGCCTCGTTACTTTGTTCTCCTCTATTTACTTCATCGGCGTCCAAGTTAGTGTCCGTCCTGAACAAAACAAAACATTATTACTGTGTCTATAAAGATGAAAACATTGTTTCGTACTTGTTCAGGTCTAAAGTCCTTTCTAAAAACTGTAGGTTGTCAAAATACACGTACTTCTTTATGCGCTTAGTTGCCTCGCCTGATTTAATTTTTTTTAGTTTAGCTCGATCTCGTACATAAGCATCTCTAGCCGTTTTCCACCTTTTTTGTACCAGTAACACTGCAAGGAAAAACACAAGTAATTAATACTTTTGTATTGCATTTTCAGATACTTGGCAAGTGGACAGACATGCATTACACTTACAGCATTTCAACGATTAGTGGGATTGTAGAGTTGGTATGTGATGAAATTTGGACAAGAATGAAGGAAGATTGCATGCCGGAACCATCTCAAGAAAAGTGGCACTATATTGCGTTTCATTTCGAAAAGTATGCAAATTTTCCAAACTGTCTGGGTGCTGTTGATGGAAAGCACATACGAATTCTTAAACCCATTAAAAGTGGTTCTCTTTGTTTTAATTATAAACACTTTTTTTCGTTGGTATTGTTAGCTATATGTGATGCCAATTACTGCTTTACATATATAGATGTAGGTGCGTTTGGAAAATTTTCGGATTCTACCATATTTGTCAATAGTCTGTTTTGGAACAAACTGGAAAATCACTTGTTAAATATTCCTGACGATAAGCCTATTTCAGGGTATGTCGAAACACAAGCTTTTCCTTATGTAATTGTTGGTGATGAGGCATTTCGTCTGACTCCTCATCTACTGCGTCCATATGCAAGAAAAAATTTAACCCATAAAAAAAAAATAATTATCGCCTTACTAGAGCTAGACGATATATAGAATGTTCATTTGGTATTTTGTCCAACAAATGGCGCATATTTCATAGACCTCTGAATGTATCATTTCGGTTAGCTAAAAAGATTGTTAAAGCCTGTTGTGTTTTACACAATTTTGTGTGTATTCGCGATGGATATGCATTTCATCATACTCTGACTGTTAAGGGCTTTTCTGACATCAGGCCAAATTTATTAGAACAAAATAGAGCAGCCTATTCTGTAAGAGACGCTTTTGCTAATTATTTTATTAGCCCCGTTGGGCAAGTACCTTGGCAAGAGTCTAAGATACATTAAAACAAAATGAAGCTACGATTGAAAGTATTATACTAACCTACAAGATTGAAATAATAAATTCTTTACCTGCTTCCTTTTTCTCTTCTTCACCTAACCTATCAAAATCGTGAACGACAACAGCGGCCACATCCACAAATGCTTTATTCTTGGCGTCTCGATCTTTATATTCATCACTAGCGAGGTCCCATATGCATTTTTTGGATTCAATGGCACTAATTAACAATTCAGTATCCACTTTATATTTGTTATTATTCATGGTTTGAAGACACAAGGCACATCGACGAATAAATACCGGCAATACCGCCAATGACGTATAGTCGTACGCTGCAGACCATCAGCTCATCGTGTGAAATTCGTCATTGTAGCAATGGCCCGTGCGCGCGCTGACGCTACGCCGAACGCAAGGGCTCGACGTATGGCCGTCGTAGCAAATTATACGCAATGATCATACGCGGTTCATGTGAAATCCTCATATTAAACATATGGTACTTGAAAATCCGTCCTGATGGTCAGTGCTCATCATACGCTTCATGTGAAACGGCACTAACTTTGCTAGTAGTTTAACTTTTAAAAATAGTGTGCGCATTCAATAGTGAAATGTCCATGAGATGCAAGAATACTTTTTTATACCATTTGAGTCTTGCGAACCGTTCCTATCCTTTCAGTTCGGTCAACAGTTCCCATGATTTTGTTATATTCTATGATGCACAGTGGTTTTGGAATAGCGTCTTTGTGTTACTCTATCTACTTTATGTGTAGCAGTAATTTCATCGGAATAGCAAGTTGACAACAATTTCAATCTATTTTACTGCTTCCATATCATTTGTAAAAAAATTCGTCGTTTCTCTCTTTGCAAATCTTCCATTCATGTTTGGCATCAATCTTCGGGTTGCTTTTACTGTTCCACATGCATTGCTGTTTCACAAAATGCTACAAAAGTGGGCTTGTATATCAATTATCAGTGTAAAAAGTATGTGTTCTGAGTTCAAATAAGGCTGCATCAGAGCGACTACTATATTTTCTGAACTTCTTTTTCAAAATCTGCAATGTCGCTGTCCGTTCCACAATATGCATTGAAGACCAAAATATATCCTGCCTCACAATCAATATCACATCAAATTTAACTCCAAACCAGTGCTGTTTCATTGGTATGTACTGTTTGCACCGAAAGCCTACCCTTGAAAAGCATGAGCTTTTCTTCAATGTTCAAGTTTTTGAAAAGGATAAAACACGTTTTTGTATGTCGTTCTCAGATGGTGATAGCCCTAGTAGTATTTTTTTGTTGGCATAACGTGGGGCCACCCAAAGGTTAGATTGAGGGCCAACTTAAAATTTTCTACTGTTACCCCACAGTAGTCTAGACCAACGGTTGCTTTCTATAAAAGTACCTTTAGACGGTCAGTTTGGTTTTCCGTTCAGTTTCAGTTCCCTTGCTGGTGTTTTTATGTCTTATGTCTGGACGCTTCATATAATTACGATCGAACTTC
This sequence comes from Diaperis boleti, assembly GCA_963583935.1. Taxonomy (NCBI): domain Eukaryota; kingdom Metazoa; phylum Arthropoda; class Insecta; order Coleoptera; family Tenebrionidae; genus Diaperis; species Diaperis boleti. Next base: position 17,512,806 of record OY757242.1, read on the forward strand.
ACTTAGATAAGTTCGTTTGATCGTTTAATTATATTCGCGGCCAGTCCGAATATATTATCTAGATTATCCACTACGTAGTTGTTCAAAGATTCATGTTATGGATTAATGAGTCTGGTGTGACATTTTAAATGATCGTAACTCTTTGTCTACTTTGTAGTATCTTGAGGACGCGAAGATCAAAAGATCTCTGTGTTCGCACCACTGCCATATTTTCCTGGCCAATGCACACAGTTTGGGGTGTTGGTGCTGCCCATGCGGTTAATATAAGATATGGGAGTGTCACGAGGATCTCAATTCATTATACTTGGCTTTGATTGGTTTCTTTTTCGACTTATATGGACAAAGTCTGATGTTTCTTTAACAGTGCAGCACCTGTTCCTGTTTCCTGTTCTTTGGCTGCAACGTCATTTCTTCACTGGTACCTTGAAGTTGCACTTTCTTATTACTTAAGTTACTTGTTAATTGTCGAGCTTTCACATCTTTTAAAAAAGAAGAGACTGGAGTTGAGACCAATTTGGTTCATATGTCGCCCTTCCGGCTTGGCTTTTCTTTACCCATTTCCACGACAAACTGATTTCTCAAGTATTTATACTTCTTGCGAATTACTGCATCTGCAATAAGTACCTTTTTTTTTTCTTTCACATTTCCATTTTTTTATAGGTACTACGTACCTGATCGTCAGTAACATCTTCAGTAAAATGAGCTTTTAAAAGCTTGTTTATAGCGAACATAGTCTCCTATAGCAGGAAGAATAGTTCTAATCGCTCAAAAGGAGTAGTAACTCTAAAGAGTCAATATGGTGTTCTAAAACAAACAATCAATTTGAATGAAGGTATACCTACTAAACTCACGTTTGAGCAACTACTAAACAATTTTATTTAGACTGCCGATGCCGTATCAGTATTTTTGTTTTGTTACAAATAAATACATTTCAAAGAAACCCATTTTGTTAAATCAAGTAATTCTTGTTCTCTGTGATACATACATACTCCGATTACATAAAATATGAAACATTTTTATTAGAATGCGTTTAATTTTTAAATATTTATATAAAATAATTATGGGTACATAGATGTATGCATCTATAAAATGTATAAGCGCAAAAACAAGATAACAATTTGGTTTCGACAATTTCCAATGATCAATTGTTCACATTCTTTTTATTTTGCCTTTTCTTACTTTGTGTTATTTCTTGTTTTTGCCTTTTCTTCTTCCTGGGCTTCCAAAATATAGGTGGGCTCTTTCATTGGCATACATCTTGTAAATCTGGAATCTACCAGTTCTGGCAATAAACAATGGTAATAAAATATAATAATAATAAATCTTTATTTGCCCTACGGGCTTTCTGATTCCTATACATATACAAGTAAACTTAACAATTATAATAATAAAAAAAACTAAATAAAATTCTCTATTTCTTCTCCCCTCCTCTTTCCTCTTCTCCCTTCTCCCTCCTCTTCCATACCTCTTTCATCCATTTAATTTCCCTTCCATCTACATTCAGTATTTCCTCTCTTTCTTTCCTCTTCCTTTGTTTCATCTCACTGCACTCGTTCCACATATGCTGAATCGTCTCTCTTTCCTCATAGCACATTCTACACATTCTTCCTCCATCTTCTGCCCAATACCTATTTTCTCTCTCTTCATTTCCGCACCTAAACCTCGCCATCGTCTTTCTTTCTTTCTCGCTTTCCCTCCCAAAATACTTCGGTACTTCCTCGATCATGCATCGTCCATACTTCCCGTTGTATCTGGATTCTCTAATTCTTTATCTCCTCTCTTGTCTATCCGTATCCTTATCTCTTTCACTTAGTTCTACATTCATCCACACGCCTCTTTCTCTCAGTCTCTATTTCTTTGCTTGCATACCCATTCCTCCTGTAGTAATTCTCCCTATCATTCTCCTCTGAATTCTTCTTTTTTTCTCTCCAGCACTCCTTTAGTATCTTACATTCTTTCCTCCCTTCCATCCTGTCTTCGAACTTGACCGCTCTTTTTCCCGCTTTCACTCTCAACCTATTCCTCTTGCATTCTTCTCTCACTATGTACCCTGGCGTTTCTCTCTCCACCCCTAGCACCCACCTCAGATATTTCTCTTGCACCCTCTCTATCTCCTCTTGTTTTTTCCATCCCCAGACCTCTGCTCCGTACAACAACACGCTTTCAATAAGACTTTCAAACATCATCATTCTCCTCTTAAAATCGCCTCCCCACCTTCTCTCTCCTATTCCCGATACATATCCTATCATCTTGTTCGCTTTTCTTGCCAGTTCTATAATATGTGCCTTATCTGTGGCTCTTTCATTGAACACATACCCCAAGTATTTGAATTCTTTTACTTGTTCTATTACTTCTCCTTCCCTCCTCCAATCACTCTCTTCGTTCTTCCTCTTTCGCTTATTGAACACCAGCATTTTTGTTTTCTCTACATTCACTTCTAGTCTTTTCTTCTTCACATATTTTCCTAAACTCTTTATCATTTCCTTCATTTCTCTTTCACTCTTTGCCACCATTACCACATCATCCGCAAACGCCAGGCTCCACAATTTTTTTCTACCTACTTTACTTTTTGTCTTCTCATATATCTCCTCTACCTTTCTTACCACCCATTCATTTACCCCTTTCTCCCTCAGGCACTCAAACATCCCCTCTCTGTCCACCTTGTCAAAAGCCGCCTTGAAGTCTACGAATAATGCATACACCCTCCCCCCTTTCTTCTTTAACTCACTCTTCGTCAAATGGTCCAGGATGTATACATTATCCATAGTTCCCCTCCCCTCTCTAAATCCTGCTTGGCTGTCTGGTAATGCTCCCTTTTCCTCTATCTCTCTGCTCATCTTATCATTCAGAATTGATGCATACAACTTGTACTTTGTTTAGGAGAGTTATCCCTCGGTAATTTTCTACTTTATTTTTCTCCCCTTTTTTGTAAATGGGGTAAATTACCCCCTCTCTGCACCCTACCGGGAATCCTTCTCCTCTCCACACCCCATTCATTACCTCCACCAGCCTCTCTAGCACTCTTCTCGTCCTATACATCCACGACTCATTCTGTATTCTATCCCTCCCTGGTGCCTTCCCTTTCCTCAGTTTCTTCACATGCCTCTCCACCTCCTTCATTGTAATTTCTTAATTTCTTCTCCTTCAAGTTCTACTCGGTTTCTCTCCGTCTCTATTTCCGTTTTCTTTTTTTCCTTTTCTCCCTCCAGCAGCCTCATGAAGTACTCCTCCCACTCATTCATCGTTATCTCCTCGCTCCCATTTTCTTTTTTCTTTCTCTCTCTATTAACATAGTTCCATACCTCCTTCTCTGTTCTTATTGCTTTTATCTCTTCCTCCTCTCTCTCCTTCTTCTGCCTCTTCTTCTCCCTGCATGTCTCTCTGTATCTTCTTTTCGCTTCTAAAAAGCCACTTCTGTTCCCTTTAGTCTTTCTCCACTTTCTTAGTTCTTTTATTGCTTCCTTTTTACGTTGCTCACATTTTTTGTCCCACCATTTATTCTTTCTTTTTGTTCCTCCACCTCTTACTGTTATTTCTCTTTTCGTCGCTGCTTTTTCCAATATTTCTACCAATTCTTTCTCCATTTTCCCTACTTCTTGTTCTTTAAATCTTGCTTTTTCCAGTCTTCTCTTATACTCTTCCACCCCTTGCTCGTCCCATACTTTAATTATCACCTTCCGCATTTCCTCTATTTTTTCTTCTCCTCCTCTCTTCTCTCTCCCCCTTCCTATACTTATCTCTATAGGCAGATGGTCTGACTCTACTCTTTCCCCTATTCTGAATTCTTCGACTTCTTCGTTTACTATTCCGTAGTCTATCAACGTCTCTCCTCTACCGCCTATGTAGGTCCATTCTCCTTCTTCGTCCCCTTGTTTATTTCCATTCAGCACTTTCCATCCTTTTTCTTCTATCCATTCCATCAACTTCTTCCCTTCCGCGTATTCATTCTTGTCTTTGGATTTTCTTTTTCCCTCTCCTCTCTCTTCTTCCCAATCCCTGGCTCCTCTTTCCCCAATTCTCCCGTTAAAATCCCCTCCCAGAAGCAGACATTCTTCCCTGTTGTCTTTTAATGTTTCTTCTATATTGCTTATTGTTTCTTTCATCTCTTTGCTGTACACAGTCACTATTTTCCACCATTTACTGTCTATTTTAACGTTTTTCACCATGTGACCTTCCTCTTCTCCCTTCTTTTTAGTATTCTCTTTTATTCCTTTTTTTACCCCTGTTATTATTCCCTCTGCTGCTCTTCCTTTTTTCTTTCCCCTTCTCGCCCCTTGCCATTCCCACTTGAACTCCTTTGGTAACAGTTTTTCTATTTTTTCCCAGCTTTCTGACCATGTTTCTGTTAATCCAACAATATCGAACTCCTTCACATAGTCCCAAAAATCTTCTTCTTTTTTCCCTAGTCCCGCTACATTCCAAAATAGTGCCCTCACCCCTGTTTTTCTCGTCACCTTCTTTGATTTCCCCCTTCCTTCCTTAGTTTCCCTCCTACTTCCTTCTTTGTTTCTTTTTTCCCGTTTCATTGTCTTTTTTACTTTGCCGTTGTCCCCCTTTTTCCCTCTTCCCCTTCTTCTTCTTATTGGAAAACCTGTAGACTATCTCTTTTCATTCCATCTCCATTGCTCCCCGTCCACTATTAATTTTCTCCTCTTACTTCTTTCCCTTCTTCTCTTTTTTCCTTCGTCATACTTCTTAGTTTCTTTTGTACATCTCTTTCCTTCTTTGTGAGGTCGTTGTCTATGTATATCCCCCTTGTTTCCCTCTTCTCCCTCAATTTTCCTTTGTGCTTCATTATTCTTTCCTTCTCACCCCATCCCTCCCTCTCCACCAATACTTGATTCTTGTTAATCCTGTAACAATCTTTTACTTTACTATCCTCTACATTTTCCTTGAAAAACTTCTCTACATCCTCTTTTTTTACATGACTTTTTCTTTCCCCGTCCCATCCTGTTATCACGATATTGTTCTTTCTCTTTCTTCTCTCTTCGATTTCCATTCTCTCTTCCAGCTTTTCCACTCTCTCCTTCCCATCTCTTCTCCTTCTCTTTAAATTCTTCTCTCTGCCTCTCTCTTGAGTTCCTTGTTTTCGCGTCTTATTTCTTTCATCTCCTCCTTCAACTCTTGCAACAGCTCCAATATTTTTTTCTCCATCTCTGTGTCCGTTTCCTTCTCTTTCTCTGTGTTTTCTTTACTCCAGGAGACCTCGCCGTCTTTTTACTTTTTTGAAAAAATTTTTCTTCTCCTCTTCTTGTTTTTCTGTTCTACCCTCCCCTTTTCTCTTTGTTTTCCTTTCCTCCAGGTAAGAGTCCAGGCTTCCCTGACTGAGCGAGCTGTTTCTATCGTCTTTGTTCATCCGCTTCCTGTGGCGCCTCCTAGATGTCGTTATATTCCGGCTTTTTTCTTTTAAACCTAGAAACACAACCAAACAAAATGGTGAACACGGCGCAGTTGATCACAAAGAGCGACCCACAGGGCAGTACCCCAGTGGTACTACCAATAGGCGCTCAGCATGGAAACGACGCGAAGCGTGGTTAAAAAGTGGGAGGATTCGTACTAAATCCCCCAAACAAAATGGTTGACGTACTAAAGAGATACGATTATCAGTTCTGGTAAAATCAGCAGAACTAAGAAAACTCACAAAAAGTTATCTGCACTGCAGAAATTTAAATTTTTACACGTAACCCGTAATTCCACAGAAAATAATAACAACACTATAACAATGCTGGTACAGTTGCGCGTAATATGGTATAAATTTCAATTTTGTTGAACAAGTATAACCCACTAAATCGCTTATCAAACGAGAGCTCATAAAACACTTGTGCACTCGACTCGACTAAAAATAGGAATCTCCGGTAATAAAATATCTTCGGATCTTCTGGAACATATTGTTCCAGTATTGCCTATCTCCTCTGATATAAGCTGCTTTCATCTGATATTTTTCCCCCGCTCAAACTGCAAGCAAGCATGCAACCTTTTTGTCCGGTTACCTCCAGCTGTCCCTGAATTTGGTAATACCAAGGATGTTTTGTGTTTACTACGTAGTCGTCCTTTCTAGCGTCATATTTCAATTATTTTTTTTGTTGGATGGAGATTTCAATTTCCATGGATAAATAATCCACAGGATCAATTTTTTTCGCGTTCTAATTGTTGTATGTAATTTTTTTCTTTGAATTTTTGCGATCATGGTTTGTAGCTACGGTATTGATTTCGCTTCCATACAATAGTTTTTTTACTAAAGCGCAACAACTAGTACTATCCTTTCTTGAACAAATAGGAAGTTAGATGTAGTAACTATTTTTCTTCTGTGTTCCAACCATTTGCTACTACCAGACACCAAAATTGTCTCTATTTGCAATTCTTCACGCTGATCCGATGACAAGTGCAGCTGTTGCAGAAACTGTTGTTTTTCCACTTCAAAAGCATGTGCATCCTATTACATTGCTATGACAAATATAAAAACAGTTTAATTATTGGTTCATAAGTCCACTAGTGTTTTAAGGCTGTCCACCATTTGACGGAAAATTTTCTGTCCAATTTCACGGCGGTGGGTTAAAGTTGTCCACCAGCCAGTTTTACTCTTAAAAGTGCTGTTTACCATGATTGTGGTCCACCAGGGCAAAAATTATAAAAAATCTAAATTGCACAGGCCAACTTTTTAAACCAATTTACCTAAATCTCATGTATTTTTGGGTGCTGAAACCGTATTTGGTATCAGTTTTTTTTTATCACCCACAGTTCTCTCACAATATGACTTTGATTAAATATTTCAAAATAAGTTTAGGTGTGCAAATGTTTTAGGTGCTTATAATTTTTTATTTACTTTTCTCTGTAAAGTTTCTTGCATAGCTTTTTCTTCTATGTTGCTCTCTGTGAAGTGAGAAATCACCCAAGTTTTTAAGAAAAAAGTCAAGATGGTTGTGCAAGAAGAGGACTTATCAGACCACCAAGAGTTTTGAACTTGTCGATCATATTACCTACGATGAGTTCATAGTTAGGAGCTTTCTTTCATATTGCCCAAAAACTTTGTCAAAATTTCTTTAAATGATATTCAAGCCTCCTTTGCTTTGTACTCAACATTGCTAAAAAAAAATTAATATTAAAATGTGAGAAATTGGTGGGGGATACGGCTTTTTTATTATTATTTTGGGAATCAGCTCACCAAACAACATATGAATTAGGTAAAATTATTGAAAAAGTTTTTTCACCGTTGGCCTGTGTTATTAGTGTTGAAATTAAAAATCTATCCGTATACAATCTATTACTTTAAACTGCAACTGTGAGATTAAAAAAAAACAATTTATACAGAACATGTGACTTACATTCTTCACAACGATATTTTGATGTATTTGTCTAATCTTTTGCCAAAATTGTACCCATTTTTTTTTGAATTTTTGTTTGGGAAATTGTGAACACAATTGTCGTTTGTCAGCTTCGACTAAATTATTGGGATCTACCGAAACAGGTTTTTTAAACTAAGAAAATTGGGGACTAACTTTTGATATTTTCCAATAGCGGGGACTATTATTAAAGGGATTTTGAAAAAAAAAGTGGTCGTTTGGAACCTCCAAATAGACTTCTGGTGGCACTCTGCGTGTTAAATTAGAACATTTTATGTTTTCCGGCTTTTATTGGGGGTCTAACCCGGGCAACGCCGGGCATTTCTGCTAGTACATAATAATAAACAATATACATATTGAAGCCCTTAGTTTAGGGGAGCGACGGGGTTTAACTTTAGTTAAAATTATCAAACACTGCGGCTTGAATATCTTCGCGAATGATAGCTGCTGCTGCTTCTGGAATTTTGAATCGTCCTTCTTTTTTATTATTTTTTTTTCGTACCAAACTTGATTCAAAATATCATGATTGTCTTTTAAGCATATAAATGTTGATACTCCAGATTTTTCAGTGATAATAAGTTTTAGTCGTATCTTTATCGTCCTGTAATCTAAAGTTGTAATTTTGCCTAGTGCGTTTAAAGTGAACTGACAGTCATCGCTGTTTTCAATGTAAGTAAATATTTCCTCCATTGCCAGATTCATGCTTCGTCTTTAGGACGACCAACTTTACCTCCAGTGGAAGGTTTCAAGAAAGAAACATAGCAATCATGATGATACTTAGCTTCAGCAGCAACCAAATCATATTGATTTTCGACTCGAACAATAACGGCTTCTGCTATAACAGTCTGAGTCCGAGAACGAGTCCGAGCTACTTCCAAAATTGAATCTTTAATATTAAGAGTGTTTACTTGGCTAAATCGACCGATTTTCTTCTCTCATGCTCTTCATTCAATTCCTTGCCGCAAAATAAGCATAGCTTTGTAAAACAAAAAGCTGAATTTCTTGTTTATGCAGGATAATGCTCATCCTCATGTGGCTAGGCAAGTTATTCGCTACTTAAATGCTGTAGCCCTTCCGTTCATGAAATGGCCAGCCAATAGTCCCGACATGAACCCAATAGAGCATCTATGGGACGATATTAAAAAAAGGGTTAAACGTCGTACACCTCCACCCGCCAACCACAATCAACTTGTAGACGCAGCAATTCAAGAATGGGAAAATACTCCTCAAGAAATTTTATCTCCAGTATGCCAAGACGCATGGAAGCAGTCATTGGGAGTAGAGAAGGACATGTACGATATTAGAATAGCCCATAAATTCTATTGTTGTCTGATCAATACTCTAGATTGATGAGGAGAGTGGTGTGATGACTGGTACCTGATACCTACTTAATTATTTTTTAGCTTTTAGTACATTATCTGCATCATTATTATGTTTCTTTACAATAATGCCTTAACTTAAAAATGTTTTTTACTTATTTTATTTTCAAGTTTTTAGTTTTTCCAAAGTGTACTGTGTTCTACTTGTCAAGCCTGATTGAAAACTAAAAAATAGTAATCGCCATTTTGTAGTGGCCGCCATCGGATTTATAATTTATTTATGGTATACTGTATTCTACTAGTCCCTTTCATTTGATACCTATATTAAATGGATTGAAAAATATGTATATGTAATCCTCCATTTTGTGGTGGCGGCCATCTTGAAGCTGCATCACTTCTATGGGGGTTATAACCGATCTTTTTTTCGTACTGAGGACTATTCGGGCAGGTGAAGTCAATGTAGTGCTTCATATACTTTGAAAGAGACGCTTGGTATTATACATCTTCTCTATAATCTGGGAACTCGAAGTGGTGTCTTTGTTAATGCTTACATCCATTTTGGTTGTCATTTGCCTAGCGTTGCTGATGTTGCGATTTTAAAAACGAAGATAAAGAAGGAGTGTTCTATCTACAGGGATCTATATTTCCACAACAATCTGAATTTTGGCAATGGACCCCGAATGGGAAAAGATGTAACATTATAGCATCTTTTTATGCCATTGTCCCTTTTATGCTTTCAGTATATTCACACGAAAAGGTGGGACTCGTACAAACACTTAGAAGTATGTACATACATGGGATTCAGCGGTTTTCCTGTAGACAACCCGATTACAGGAATAAACATGAGGGCGATCTGAAATCACACTTAGAAGAACACGAGTTTGAATGGTTTTCATGTGAACAACATGATCACAAAAAAAGTCAAAAAAGTAAACATTAATTTTACAAATCTCAATAAACAATTTTGTAATTTATTACAAATTCTAACAACGAAAAAAATGGCACAATACATAATCCTACCTCACATTCCTCACAAACCAAACATTCCAACATTCCTGGTCGTCATCGTTGGTATCGGAATCACCTTCTAAATTAATTATAAAATTCTTCAGCGAAATAATCCGATCCAATCCAATAATGAACCCAGTACAGGTGGATCTGCCCGAGTATCTGTTAGATCTGCCCGAGTATCTGTTATACAATTATTTACAATAGTTAGAGTTCATTCCATCCAAGTGGGCTGTTATTCCATTATAGTAAGTGAGAGGAAGAGAAACAATGTTTAAATTTGTTTGGCTCGACTTTGTTTCTCTTCGTTTCACTTATTATAAATTATTTACAAATTCTTGTATGAATGTCCACCTTTTGTTGATAGTGATGGTTCATTCTGTACGTCGTCTTCAGACAGATCTTCAAATCCCCATAACTCGCAATCCACATGTGTCACATTACTTTCTTCTTCGCTTCCTGTAACCCGCTTTCTAAATCCGTCTCGGAATCTTCGTTTAAATTGATGATAAAATCATCGATTATGATGTCAATCATCGGTTCCTTCTCCATGTACTCCATTTCAAAACGTTTTGCGCGTTCACACAGCCTTCTCCATTCCGCGACAGTGAAAAGTTCCTCAAGTTCTCCTCGTTTTCGAAGTTAAATGGCACGTTTTTTTGCGACATTTTCATTCATTGCCGCCCATACCAACTCAATTGGATTGAGATCGGGGTGGCATGGGGATAAGTTCAACACGTTATATCGAAGGGCCGATATAAATAATGCATCAATTTCGTATAATTTGTGTCTCGGCTTATATGTTTCTACGATGCTGTATATTTCTGGCTTTAGAAGTTTGTCGTCAAAAGGAATGTTTTGAAGCTTCAACCATTGCATCATGACTTTTCTAACTTCCTCCTCCGTAACCGTTGCCTCTAAATCTCGGACGTAAACTGTCTGTAGTTTCGCTTCTTTTCCTCCCATTTTCCTAATTTCTGCATTATGAATGCTAGACAATGCGGCCTTCAGTTTGGTGACCTTCTCTTCGTCTTTGTCCAGGACAATGAGGAGTTCCCCCTCCCTTGTACTCCTCACTGTCCTGATTGCTTTTGCCTCCTCTGCCCCTTTTATCGCGGCCTTCACTTCTTTCAACATTTTGCCGTAATCGGTTGCTTTTTTTTTAACGGTGACCGCGTATGAGTTGAATTCTTTCTTTTACTTTCCTCTTCAGATTCCTTTCCTTGGTTTTTTGGTCGTCTGCTGCCAAAACTCTTTGCTTCTTCGGTACATACATCGTGACTCATGCTTTCCGAATACGCATTCGACCATCCTTCTAAACCTTTGTAGACCACCTGCGTCTGGTTTAGGCAAGGCCAACTTTATTCGCCCTTTCTGATACATTATTACGCATATCTTTTCCAGGCCTAGGTAATAGTCTCGTTCCTCCTTATCCGCCTCAATTCGGATGATGTATCTTTCCGAATGCTTCTGCTTCCCCATGTCTCGTAGAGGTTACAATTACCAACAGTTTTACCCTTGAGCTCAGCAAGTTCGGAATATCGATTCTTGTACGTTTTAGGGAGGCCTTTATCCATATCGTCGTTCGGGGTGACCCAGACGGCCAGATCCTTTTCCCTCGCTGACTCCAATGAATTGCCCTCGACTATTTCTGTGGCGGAGAAACAGGAGTGCTCCCAATCTTCGGGAACCAGCTTGGTGTAGTCTTCATACGACTCAACTTTCTGAACCTGCTGCTTAGATATTCGCCCTGTTTGTCTGCTGGCATCTCTTAAAGATTGCTTTTCCCTTTCTTGGGTCTTCTCTTGGAACGGCCTTTCCATCCAGTCCTTAAACTCATCTGTAAGTAGACTATCCATCTCATTGCTTAAAAACTTGGTGATTTCAACTATTTCTCTCTTTATGTGATAGCTGCCTTTTACTATTTTATGCAGCTGTGAAATCTTTTCCTGCATCTTCATAAGAGATTTTTTATATTGTCCACCACTTTTATTTTCTTCTTTTTTTGATTTGTCGCTGTGGGGTATCTACAGCTTTGCTTCCAGTCGGGTTATCTTCATCTATGGTCAGGACTTCGGGGTCAGTTTTGTACTCTCCCGCCTTAGATACTGATCTTCCCGATTTCTCGTCCCACTTGAAGTTAAAGCTTCCCCTATTATAGCCTGATGGTGAGATCGCTGTAGGAGTTGTGGGCGTTGACCAACTACGCTCTTCCAATAGTTTTAGTTTGGTTAGTTTCCTACTAATATTTCGGCCTAAGGCTTTCTCAAACTCGGAAGCTAACGAGCATTCTTGTGCGTCGTCTGTCTTGTTGTTATTCTCATCCATACATTCATCGCCGTGGACTCTGCCAGTCTCGGGTCATGCGTTTTCTGTGTCTCGATATTTTTTGTGACACTAATCGGAATTTCGCTCCCCCCAGAATCCGTGGAGCAGCTCGCCTTTTTGGCGAGGGAGGATTCTCCGGGTTCTCCGGTACCTCCCTGGGGTCATTCTGTTTCAAAGTCCATGGGTGTCCTTCCCATGCCTTTTATACCTACGGCCAGGTTCCAGTTTCATTGCAATGTAATTAACCGTTATCCAGCCTGCGAGAGTCCCCCCTCGATGGGCCGCCGCCTTATCGTCGTGAGGGGACTTTTCACCAAGAGCGGCCCATGCTTACTCTCTATTACCTATTCTGTTTCCAGGGCCACAGCGTGGAGATCGTGAAGTTTTTTATTCCTGCAAGTTGGCTCCTCCGTTGCTCTATTTGGTCCGCGGTGGCTATATTACTTCACCACTTCCCGCCGGCACGTCGGTGAGGGCTTGCCCCTATCCGCCACCCGGGGGACGCGCCCAGTGGGACTTTCTGGTTGAATACGTTATGGCATCTTTTCCTTTTGTTTATTATGATAAGGAGCATTATTAATTATGACAACCCTTTTTTGGGGCAAATTGGATATCCGTTTTTTTTTTTTGGTACCAATTTCTTGTAATTCTCAAAGTTCATATCATTGTGGTAGTCGCCAGTAGCACAGTTTGACTTCCACCTAATGTATGAGTTTGGTACAAATCCGGCTTCACCTCCCGCATTCACAATAATGAGAAGGGGACCTTTGGAAGTTGCCCTCTGTTAAGAATGGATGTAAGCTCGTCCATGTAAAGAATTGGGCACCCTTCTTGCCTATAAGCAGGCATTTTTTAGAAATTCTATCCTTAGATGACGGATAGCGGGACGTTCCATTAAAATCTTCTGGTTGTTTCTCACTTTTCGCCAGCGAAAACCCAGTTTATGAACGTCTTTCCTTAAAGTGTCTATGCTTCCTTGGTAACCAATATCTTCACAGAACTTTCTATGAATCCCCTTCATAGTTGGTGTCGACTTTTCAGTTATGTGGTAATTTGTTATCGTTCTTCTCAAAACACCGCGATCGAAGTCGTCTAGGGTAACTCGTGATTTTCTATTTTCCCTCTTTTTATTTGGAGTCGAAAATATTGTTCTTTCGCCTCTTTCTACTTGTTTCCCTTAACTTTTTATGCGTTTAATATTTCTCACACTGACATCAGCAGTCGCTGATCCTTAGAAATTGATATATTATTTTCCTTCACCGATTATTAAGAGCCAATTTAACGTTTGATTTTGACTAACAAATCGGTAGTTAATGTACCTCATTAATGCACAATTTTATATTAATGCCTGATTTAAGAAATAACCCAGGTTACAAAAAAATATATGTTGCAAACTATAAACTTTTAATTAACAGAAGCAACAAAATAAATGATAATGCTAAAAAGAAACATAATAACCAAATACAAATTTATGCAGAACAGTAACAATTACAACAATTTATCGTACACTGGTATACATTTGAATTTCCTTTGACGAAAATGAAAACATATATTTTGTTATCGTCATATATTTCTCATAAACTTAACTTTATTTTCGTCACAAGAAATTACAACTCCAATGTAATAGGTCTGATTGTGGTTTTCAGTTTGAAAAGGGACAAGTACAAAATCATTTGGCTTAGGCACAGGTCCAGTTTCGACAAAAGATTTAATGTACTTTAGTTGAATGGACGAAAATATTTTCTTACCCCGGAGGTTGTGGCTAAAGTCTTGGATGTTTGGGATGGGATATCTATCAGGTATCGTCGCAGCGGTGAGGCTGCGGTAGTCTCCGCACGGTCTCTAAGTCCTGTCAGGTTTTTGCACCAGATGAAGGGGACTGGCCCATTGTGATGCAGAGGGTTGTATCAGTCCGGCTTCCATCATCTCTTGAAATTGCTGTTTCGCAATTTTAAATTTGTCGGGTGCGAGTCTGCGGGGTTTGGCGTGGGCGGGGCTTCCCTTAGTTTCGATAAAGTGCATAATGTTGTGTTTGGGCTCGCGCACTTTTATTGTTGGGCGGATAACATCTGGGTACTTTCGTAGTATCCGTTGGTAGCACTGGTCCATGTCTGGCGCGGATGCCTGAATAGTTCGCTTTTCTTGCGCGGCATGTGACGTCCAATGTTGTTTGGGGGTCGATCAGCTTACGATTTTTTATGTCGACGCACAATCCAAAATGATGTAGAAAATCTGCTCCTATAATCGCGTCTGTCACACTGGCCACTACGAAGGTCCACGAAAACGGACGACGTAAACCGAGGTTCAAATTTAAAGTTTTTTGTCCATGAACCTCGATTTTGCGGATTGGAGTTGAAAAGCGCCGGAAAAGTTTCTTGTTTTCAACTGCCGGTCTAGGAAACTCGCTGGAATCACACTTAGATCTGACCCGGTGTCTATTAAAAAATGCATTTTTGACACGATGTCCACCGCAAACAACCTGTAAGATCCCCGTGTTGCGGAGTCGTGAGCAGAAGTCGCGTTTACTTCTGCTCTGTTTCCCCGTTTTTTTGGAACTCGCACGGCGGTGTGCACTTGGTCGCCCTGGATCCAAATTTGTGGTGGTACCAGCACGTCTTGAAGTTCTGGCGGTTTCGGCTTTTACTTCTAGAACGATTGGGGTTCCTATCGCGACGCTGTTCTCGGTCGTTTTTGTCGAGCCGTACCAGAATTTGCTTCTAGGACCTTCATAATTACGTCCTCACTCCGACTGCCATGTTGGCGTCGTGTCCAAAATCTCATCTGCCACCTCAGCCATTTGGTTAGTGGACAACGTCGTTAGAGCTACCAACGTTGGTTGGCATCTGTACAGTACAGTACCCTTAGGGCCTCCTCATTCACAAACTGCTGAGTTCCTGTCCTGACAATAATTGTTTTAACTTTTGTGCCTGTGACAACGATGTCCTGTTTAAAACGGCGTTTTTGAGCGTTGTATATGGGGTGTCGTCCGGCTTAGCAATTACATCGAAAACCTCGTTTGCGATTTCCGGGGACAGTACCGACAGCACACAATAAAATTTTGTGTCCTCCTTTGTGATCTTGGGATTTGCCAGGTTGAATTTGGCCTCCGCCATTGCGAAGCATACCTCCGGATTGGTACTCCAAAATGGCGGTAAATTTTGATTTGCTGCGGCAATCTGGGGGTTTCCATTAGTTGGTTGCTGTTGTTGCTGCTCTTCGGCCATTGTTTGCGCGTTGCACTCCGAAACTCGCGAACACGTTTTAAGTTGTTCCGTTATTTTTCAATTTTGCGAACACGTGTTTCAAATCACGTCGGGGTCACCACTTTAGTTGTTAGGGTTTACGAATGGAACACACGATTCGGTAACACTGTTTTAATAACAACTAAATTGAAATAAATAGAAAAGAGAATAAACAAATAATTTAAAAAATAAAATTTGGATACAAGAGATGAAATACTTAAGCGGAGAACAAGCGCGTCAGATACCAACCACGGCCAAAAAGGAAGAGAGCGCCTTTTCCTCCCTTAACCGAGTTCAGGGTTGATTCTCGCAGCGTCCTCTGTGCCCAAAACATTTGGGCGCGACATTTAAACCGCCACAGTACATATTTCAAGAAATTTTCATGAAATTTTCTGCTGATACTGCAGTAACCTTTCCCTCATTGTTGTGACTATACCATGAACACAGAACCCGACTTGAGTTGCTATGAGGCTCTTTTAAAAATTTCTTAGATGACCGGAAAGATAGGAAAACTTAACACTGTGCTTAAAAGTATTACATTTTTTAAAGATTTTAGTTGCTCATTTCTAACCGGCTTTGGTTTGGAGGAAATTTCGTCCTGCGTTACACGTTGTAAACGATCGCTACTGAGACGGTCAAAATTTTTAGTAAGTAACCAGCAAACTGATGATTTTCTTACAACTGTCAGTAACTACGGCAAATGGACTTGCTTCTGTTAACTGAACTTTGGTTTCGCCGTAATCTTTCATTTTTGAAAATCGTTGGAAATACAGACAAAGTAGACACATCTTCAGGGATTTCTTCCACGTAATTGTTTTGGTCCCAAACTGGCCTGTAGAATGAGATATGTACAATCTTCATTTGCACTATTGTCCATTGCAAATATCATCGAGTTCAGCGTCAAAAGCATTATAGGGACCATCACCAGAACTATTTCTTATCTTCGTATAAGGATAAATTCCAAATTCCTTCTTGATCACTTTCTAAGCCAAGTCTAAATGCATCAATGATTGCTTCTTTCTCTTCAACGACCGTTGTTGTTGTTCAGTAATTTTTTTTTTATTTTGAAAATAACGCTCACTCTAGTCAAAAATTAATCTATGGGATACCGGTTTCGGCCGTTACGGCCTTCTTCAGCCCTGCCTATAATAACAAGGTTGAACTATAAATTATAATCTTACATTTGTTGCTTACGTCCTAAATATTCTAAATATACACCTAATATGCGTCTTAAAACAAGTTAAAAATTACAATTTAAAACTGAAAATTAAATGAAGACACGCTTATTAAAAATAAAAATTGAGATGGCGATTGACCTTTGTTATTTGTTGGTTGCGATTGCGCGATCGTCTTCTCTTTGACGATTCCGTTCAGCGGATGTTATCACTTGTTGTTGTGTGGTTGGTGGCCTATCGTTATATATGAGAGTTTTGCAGATGGGATTGTATTTTAATTCCACTTGTTCGTTCAGGCACACTATTCTCGGTGTTATTTTAATTTCTTCTATGGATTCCCATTGCTTCCATCAATATTAGTTTTCTTCCTTTTCTTTCTTGATGTAATATTTGAATGTTGTCTGTGTCTAGTTGATGTCTTTCTTCTTTTAAATTTATTCCTATGGCTGAATATTTGTTTGGATTCAGGTGCGTCTCTATCTGTCTGCCTGTCTCTCCTATGTACCTCGCCGCGCGGTCTTTGCATTTCAATTCATATACCCCATTTCTTTTATTTGGTTTTCTTTTTTCTTTTGGGTTTCCCATCAGTTGTTGGATTGTGTTCGTTGGTCTATAGGCTATTTTTATATTTCCCTCTTTTAAAATCCTGCCTACTTGGTCTGTTATTTTTCCTATGTATGTCAGTGTGTGGTAAGGGTGTCTCGTCAAGTTGTTTCGATTCTGAGTCTTTGTTTCGTCGAATCCATTGTTTATTGCTATTTGTTTTATAGTATTAAGTTCCTTTTCTTTTTCTTCTGGGTGGAGGGGTATTCTAGTCATTCTGTCGAGATATGTTCTTATTGCCGCTCTTTTATGTTGTTCTGGGTGATTGGACGATTTCTGTATTATTGTACGACTTTTCCGAAGATTGAGGCTGTTAGTCGATTATGTCTGTAGGACAAGTAGACCTCATTTTCGAACTGCCTTAACGTATTTTCGGATATCCATTTCCTTTGCTCATCGGGAACCTATAAAAGAAATGACAATATTTTGCAAATAAAAATTTTAGGGAAAAACTACCTCCATGTATTTTAATATCCGTATCTTCTCAGATTCTATTTCATCTTTTGTGAGATCTGATGGAATCTTAGGCCCGTAATCTAGCTCGGAGAGTTTTACTTTTTTAATTTTTTCTATAAATAAATAGTATTGTTTAAAGTTGGAATTACCTGTTTGAGACTTTTGAGCGTAATATGCAGGTGTCCCTGAACTGCTGCTTCGCAAAGAAAAGATGCTTCACTGTCACATAATACCATATCTCCATTGTGATTGGTCAACAGTTAGGATGAATTTTCTCCGTTATTCATTGAGATGGGATATTTTTTTTTAGAAAATTTACATTTGAACGTTCACCTCAATGTCCTCATTTTCTTTGGGGCGCGAGTTCTGAGACACCTCTATATAGAATCTCCCAGCATCGCGGAAAGAGCGAAAACGAATTTCAACAAATCAATAGTTTTTGGACCTCACCTCCTTGACCTCACTTCCATTTTGTGGGCCTGTGCACCCACATATATTTTTTTTAATTTTCCCAGGGCTTGATCCCAACGTTTTTTTCGAGGCCTCGCTGTGCCAACTTGGACCTTTAATAAATCGTAATCCAGCCAGTGTTACTCGTTGGACATACGATCCTCGTTGGATTAAATTCAGCCTTTTTCCACCAGTATTCCTAGCAACGACATTCATTACTGATTCTGCTAGGTTACTGGTTTCATTGGATAATAAGCGGTAGGCTTTTTTTGTACGTTTTCAGTCGCAGTGTTTTTCAGTTTTTCATCCCAAATTTTGCGGAGGCTCTTTCCATAATTTTTCAACACATGACTGGTGCACTCTATTTTTACTATATTTTAACCGTAGGATACCTTTTCCCTAAGATGGGCAAAAACACTTCAATCCCCGTTCCCAATAAAATACCTATATAGAAGACCATGCATTTGTACAGACTTATTGAAGCCTTCAACTAAAATATCGGACTCCTTGGCTCCAGTGCTTTTGTCCCAATTCCGAAAACATTTGTGGCTGGAAGGTGCAATTTTTTTATTCGCTGCACGGGCGCATATGCAGCAATATTTGTTGCGGACACTTCGGAAAAGGACCTTTTGCGTTTCCTTTCCAATAATTGTCGCCTGAAATAAATTGTTTTCATAATGCTCACCCACAGAAAATTTTAAATTGAATTATCACAAATAAATTATTGTACATCTTATTATTATGTACCCGTCGGTACTTACCATTCCTGAATTGGCATTATAACTATGTCCGTAAGACCTTTTACTAAAAGATCCATCTACAATAACAGTAATGTAGGGATTTCCATCTTCGTCGAGGTTCCCTTTTTCGACAGCTATTTTTTTTTCTTCAATGCCAGCCTTTTCCATGTTCTCAAATGGTGAATGTTTCCATGTCTATAACAACGGTTACAAGAACATGAAGCATATATTATATATTATAGTTAGAAATTTTGATTTTGTAGTTGTTTTTATTTAGTGGGGTGTAGTGAAGCCACTCGCTTTATATGTGTGCATGCGCGAAAACGCAGTAATACCGAGTGTAATGACCGGTATTACCTCCCGACCGGTAATACCCATTTCTACCCTAGCATTAGAGAAAAATTGTACATACATTTTTAGGTAAACAAAATATGTAATATTAAGTCAATAAGAGTATTTAATTTGTTATCATCACTGTCACCACAGCTGTCGTCTTTAGTCTCATGATCATCATCTTTATATTCTTTATCTTCGAATACATTGACAGATTGTGCTTTAAGTAAATCTATCGCTTCTCGTGGCAAAATACCTGGCCGTATCATGAGCGAATTGACGATATTTTTCTACATCTATATCAAATCCACTAGCTACCACAATCATTGTTATGTATCTGTCGCAGGCAAATAGTCATTTTAGGAAAATAGCTTTTGCCTAGGCAAATACCAACTGCCCGGGCAAATAGCCTTTTTTATTATTAATTGCTAAATGACTGGGCAAATACTATTTGACTATGTAGTTAAATAGTATATGACGGAACCGTTGTTGGGCAAATAGTATCCATATGGAAATAAATTGTATTGTATAGAAATATAAAATTTTTGTTGAAACTTTTTTTAATAAGTAAATACTATCCACCAGACTTCTTATACCAAATATACGATGGCACTAAATTAACAATAGAATAAAAAATAAATGGTAACACGGATAACGGTAACGGCGTTGGATTTGCTGGTCCATGTTGTGTTTGGATATGTGTTGACGCTTTCGTGTTAGCTGATCGTTGTTTACTTCGATTCATCGCTGTATAGTTTTTTTTGTGAGCGCTTGGCTTATCTGCTTTTTGCTCAATTCGCCAATTGTCCTTATCAATCTTCGGGTCAATGCTTTGTAAAATGCGAAGTTCCTTTTGAACTTCTATTTGCTCCTTTAGGATTTGGATCTTTTCACGGAGTTCTTTTTTTCACGGAGTTATTTTCTTAGCAATAGATATTATTTCCCAAAGAATTATGTAGAGGTCCCAGTATTTATTGTGAACTCAAGAGATATATCGTACGGAGGTGGAGTTTCGAGGAATATAAAAAACTTGTTAAAGGCGAACCGCACCGGTTTATACGCGTGCCGAGTGGACAGTATCCAGAAAATTTAAGGTTTCAGTAAAAGACGTGCTCGATTCTGCTAATAACAGTTTCGATTTATGCAGTGCTATTGAATGTTGTTTTAGTAATCTCAATTTGGGCGACATTTAACTTAAAGTATGATGTAAATTGCAAATCCGATCAAAATTATAACAAAACAATTATTCAAGAAGACGGGCCTGCATACATCTGACACCTGCATACTCGCCTGCGCGCGTTCGACAGGTTTTTTATGTCCCTCGAGGCTCCACCTCCGTACGATATATCTCTTGAGTTCACAATACACCCGACTGGGACTATATCACCAATAATAATTCCAAGATAACGAACACAACATAGCATTTCAGAGGCTGACATTTTTAGAGTTTTTTGCTTTATATGATCCATAGAAATTAACGGCGGTTTATTTTTTGACTCATAATTATAATTAAAGTAGTTTAGTGCAATGATATTAAGACGACGGCGCGACGGCCCAGAAGCGGATGATGTCATGATGATCTCACCACGTAGGGTAACTTAATTAATCTGGAATAGTCCACATGAGAACGTCTGGGAATAATTATTCACATGGGATGCTCTCATAAGTCTAGAAGACTCTGTGGCGGTGATCTCATGCTACACCACGCTCGTACAAGAGACTGATCTCATTATTCTGGAATAATCCATTGCGTCGGAAAACATGATCTCATGATTCCGGGAATAGATGAAGTCGAGAACGAAGCGAGCGGTATAAGAAGGGATCAAACAACGGAGCAAGTCAGTCTATTGGAAGCATCGTGAGCAAGTGATCAGCGCGTGATATTGTGAAAGTCTGTACATTGTGAAAAGTTAGTCTTAGTAGTCTTTTTAATAAAAGTTTGTAAATACGGTGTGCGCCAGAATATTTCTTTAAATCCTCGAACCCGCCCGGCTCAGGCTACGTTACATTGGTGTCAGAAGTGGGATTTAAAGAAGCGGACGTAAAAAAAAAGAAGAAAAAAAATCGAGCCAAATTGACGCATGTCAAAGCAACCTCCGGGAAGAGTCACGAGAAGTAAAACCATGGAGGCTCTACAAGATCAAATGGCCGTTCTTCTGGAACAATTAGAAAAGAGACGACAAGAAGAAAAAGAAGAACAAGAAAAGAGACGACAAGAAGAAAGAGAAGAACAAGAAAAGAGACGACAAGAAGAAAAAGAAGAACAAGAAAAGAGACGTCAAGGAGAAAAAGAAGAACAAGAAAAGAGACGACAAGAAGAAAGAGAAGAACAAGAAAAGAGACGACAAGAAGAAAGAGATGAACAAGAAAAGAGACGACAAGAAGAAAGGAAAGAACAAATGGCACTTTTAGAACAACTAGAAAATCGACGACAAGAGGGACAGCAGAGGATTTTCGAACAGCTTGACATTTTTCAAAACACTTTTAAAAAAGACGTGGAAGAGAAGGTTCGAGTTGTAGAAAGGAAAGTTCTAGAAATTCAAGAAGTTGTAAAAGAAGAAGTTCTGGAAATGAAAAAAGACGTAAAAGGGATAAAAGAAGATTTGGAAAAGAAAGTCAAGGAAATGGAAACAAAGCTGAAAAGGATAACAACGGGGCAGTCGGTCGTGACAGAGCCGTCATCACAAAGACTAAAACCTCCGACTTTTGATGGCCAGACCTTGTGGTTTATGTACAGGAAGCAATTCGAGGCAGCGGCTGAAATGAACAACTGGGGTGAAGAAGAGAAAGCCACTGCACTGGTGTTATCCTTGCGAGGACAAGCTCTTCAGCTGCTGCAAACCGTCCCGGAGAAGGAACAAAAGAACTACGTCGCTGTGGTCAACGCTCTCGAGCTGCGGTATGGAGACCTCCACTTGAACCAAGTGTACCAGTCGCAGCTGAAGTCACGAGTTTAGAAGAATGGCGAAAGCCTGCAGGAGTTTGCGGCGGACGTTGAGAGACTGGTACATCTGGCCTACCCAAGCGCCCCTAGCGAGTTCCACCACCAACTTGGAACAAGCACGTTTATTGATGGGGTCCGCGACAGTGAGCTGCAGCAAATGTTGAGGTTAGGTAGACATCAAAAATGCGCCGACGCCCTCGTGCACGCCGTGGAGTTCGAAGCGGCTAAAAACGCCTGTCGTCCGGCGGCTCACCGTCTGCGAGCAGTAACCACAGAGGAACCCCCGAAGGATGGAAACGACTTACTGAGAGGGATGAGCGAGATGATGAGAACTTTGAAGAAATGCGGCACGGAAGCATGACAGGCAGGCCCAGATGCTTTAATTGTGGGAAAGTGGGTCACCTGAGGAGGGACCGCCGCAGACCCATAGGAATCCGGAGTCCGGCCCTTCAAGCTCGAGGCAGTCGGAAAAACTAAGTCCAGCTAGCGCTTTGGGGCGTGTGCTAGCTGGCCCCACAAAAGCCCCTAGGGTCATCACCGTCTCGCAGTTACGAAGAAGGAACGACAGTCTGTTGCTCG
Organism: Diaperis boleti; assembly: GCA_963583935.1. Lineage (NCBI taxonomy): Eukaryota > Metazoa > Arthropoda > Insecta > Coleoptera > Tenebrionidae > Diaperis > Diaperis boleti. The sequence goes on from OY757242.1 coordinate 17,535,323, forward strand.
AGGGTCGAATCAACGGAGCTGGCTGTTCTATGACCGTCGACACCGGAGCGACCGTCTCGATCGGAAGACCAGACATCTTCAAACCGCTGGGAGATTTCCAATTGGTAGAGAGCGACCTGGTGCTAAAAACAGCAACGGGAGAAGCAGCACGAGTATTCGGAGAAGTTGAGGTAAGGCTCGAGTTGGGGAGTTTCGAATTCGTTCACAAGGTTATGGTGGCTGATATTGTGGACGATTTCATCTTAGGTCTTGACATCATGAAGAAGTTCGGATTCGTGTTGGACATCAAGAATCGCATGCTGCTAGTTGGCAACGAAGAAATCTCCCTGCACTCTGCGATACCATCCGCCGACGAAGTGAAAGTGATAGTCTCCGAAACCGTCCGTGTACAGAAGAACTCGGAACAGATCGTGCTGGCAGAGTTGGAAGAAAACCCTGGAGGATACCGGACTGGAATAATAGAACCGAACGTGACCACCAACCCGGACGTGACACAAAACAGAAAAGAGGCTCAGCGAACGAGTGTAGAGAAGCTTTTCCTAGAAGACTGGAAACACCTTACGAACCATCAATTAGAGAAGGCCATGGCATTTATCCGCAAGGAGACTGACATCTTTGCTACAGAAGACCGAAGCACCGGCAGAACCAACATGGTGCAGCACAGAATCAACACAAGAGATGTTGCTCCGGTCCGACAACCGCCAAGAAGACTTCCGTTCGCAAAACACCAAGAGGTGGCTCAGATGGTGGACAAAATGAAAGCAGACGGGATAATTGAAGACTCCTCAAGCCCGTGATCGTCACCAGTTGTATTGGTAACGAAGAAAGATGGTTCCACTCGCTTTTGCGTTGACTACAGACGGCTGAACGATGTAACTAAGAAGGACAGCTATCCGTTGCCACGTATCGATGACACCCTAAGCATGTTGTCGGGATCGCAGTGGTTTTCAACCCTGGACTTGAAAAGCGGCTACTGGCAAGTTGAGATCCATCCCGATGACAAAGAGAAGACGGCGTTCTCGACTGGAAGCGGTCTTTACCAGTTTAACGTCATGCCATTTGGACTCTGCAACGCTCCAGCCACTTTAGAGAGGTTGATGGAACTGGTTCTGCGAGGACTGACATGGAAAACCTGCTTGGTGTACCTCGATGACGTCATGGTAGTTGGAAGAACCTTCGAAGAACATTTGAAAAATTTGGAAGAGATCTTCAGCCGCCTGCGGAATGCCAACCTTCAGCTCAACCCCAAGAAATGCCAATTGTTCCAGACATAAGTGAAGTTCTTGGGCCATGTGGTTTCACCCAGCGGAGTACAAACAGATCCAGACAAGATCGCGGCCGTCCGCGAGTGGCCACGACCAAGGCACAAGCACCAGCTGAGAAGCTTCTTGGGCCTCTGTACCTACTATCGCAGATTTGTCAAAGGGTTTGCTGACATTGCCAAGCCTCTGCACAGACTCACGGAAGACAAAACGCCATTTATCTGGAATAACGAGAGCGAAGCAGCGTGTAGAACTTTGAAGATCTCGCTGTGCACGGTTCCTATTCTGTCTTACCCGAGAGTAAAGGGGCGGTATGTACTGGATACAGACGCCAGTACCAACGGTATCGGGGCAGTCCTTTCGCAGGTACAGGAAGGCGAAGAAAAAGTCATCGAATACTATAGCAAGGTGCTTTCTAATCCGGAAAGAAACTACTGCGTTACGAGGAAGGAGTTATTGGCAATCGTAAATGCAGTAGGACATTTTCACAAGTACCTGTACGGTCAACACTTCAAAATCCGAACGGATCATTCTGCGTTGAGGTGCCTGTTAAGCCTTAAGGATCCAGAAGGACAGACAGCCAGATGGTTGGAGAGACTCCAGCAGTATGATTTTGAAATCGAACACCGACCAGGCAGATCACACCAGAATGCGGACGCACATTCTAGGAGGCCGTGCCGGAGTGACTGCAAACATTGCAGTCGGAGAGAGGCATCCAAGGAATTCGAGGGCGTGAAGAGATTGGTTCTGCAACCTCAAGATGGGTGGACAACGGCGGAGATGAGGGCAGAACAACTTGGAGATAGCGAGATTAGTGCAATTTTGGAAAGCAAAGAGAACGGAAATCAGAGACCACAATGGCAAGACATTTCGGACAAGAGTCCTGCTCTCAAAGCACTATGGGCCCAATGGGATTCACTGAAGGTGAAAAATGGCCTGCTGAAGCGAGCATGGGAGAGTGCAGACGGAAAGTCGGTGACGATGCAACTGGTTTTGCCCAAGTGTCGCGTGAAGGAGGTCTTGCGAGAAATCCACGGTGGAGTGTCCGGCGCACATCTGGGCCTGAATAAGACCATGGGGAAAGTCCGTGAACGCTTCTATTGGGTCAACGTCCGAAACGATGTCGAGAGCTGGTGTCGAAAATGTGACACTTGTGCGGCGAGCAACGGTCCACAGACGCGTAGTCGAGGAGCCATGAAGCAGTACAACGTTGGAGCACCATTCGAGAGAATAGCCTTCGACGTAGCAGGTCCGTTTCCTACCACTGATTCGGGAAACAAGTACATCATGGTGGTCATCGACTACTTTAGCAAGTGGCCGGAAGCCTATGCCCTACCCAATCAAGAAGCTGTGACGGTTGCCAGGGCGTTGGTAGAAAATTGGATTTGCCGCTACGGACTTCTACTGGAAATGCACTCGGACCAGGGGCGGAACTTTGAATCTGGAGTGTTCCAGGGCGTCTGCGAACTATTGGGCGTGCGGAAGACAAGGACGACACCCCTGCATCCTCAGTCGGATGGAATGGTCGAGCGTTTCAACAAGACTATGGAACAACACTTGTCCAAGGTGGTCGATCAACATCAGCGGGACTGGGATCGGCGTCTACCTTTGTTTTTGCTGGCGTACAGAGCGGCAATTCACGAGACGACCCACCAGACACCGGCGAAGATCCTGTTTGGACGGGAAATACGTCTACCATGCGATCTGGCTTTCGGATCACCGGGACAAGAGCGGAAGGACGTGGGAAACTACGTAGACGAACTACAGGAAGCCATGTCCAGTATACATGAACTAACGCGCAGTCACATTCGCATGGCGAGCGACCGGATGAAGACGCGTTACGATCTGAGGGTGAATTCGGCAGGATTCAGTGATGGAGACTTGGTATGGCTGTTCAACCCTCGGCGAAAGAAAGGTCGCTGCCAAAAGTTACAACCCAGTTGGGAAGGCCCGTACACGGTTGTAAAGAGGATCAACGACGTAGTGTACCGGATTCAACGCAATCCCCGAGCCAAGATGAAGGTGGTTCACCTGGATCGTTTGGCACCTTACTCCGGGACAAATCAACAGGATTGAAGTAGATTGTTCGGGACGAACAATCTTTAAAAGGGGGGCAGTGAGACGACGGCGCGACGGCCCGGAAGCGGATGATGTCATGATGATCTCACCACGTAGGGTAACTTAATTAATCTGGAATAGTCCACATGAGAACGTCTGGGAATAATTATTCACATGGGATACTCTCATAAGTCTAGAAGACTCTGTGGCGGTGATCTCATGCTACACCACGCTCGTACAAGAGACTGATCTCATTATTCTGGAATAATCCATTGCGTCGGAAAACATGATCTCATGATTCCGGGAATAGAAGAAATCCAGAACGAAGCGAGCGGTATAAGAAGGGATCAAACAACGGAGCAGTCAGTCTATTGGAAGCATCGTGAGCAAGTGATCAGCGCGTGATATTGTGAAAGTCTGTACATTGTGAAAAGTTAGTCTTAGTAGTCTATTTAATAAAAGTTTGTAAATACGGTGCGCGCCAGAAAATTTCTTTAAATCCTCGAACCCGCCCGGCTCAGGCTACGTTACAATATGAATCTATTTCATTAAAAATGCATTCTTATTTTACTCCAGTAATAGTAACATATTTTTTTTTTTGTAAATCAGATTTATAATTTTCTTTATTTCTTAGTAGTGAATCATCTAAAACGCATCCCTTGCTTGCATCATTTTTATTTATCCTACAAAATCTGCAATAATAGTTTGCACTAAAACTTTGAGTAAATCCTAACAAGGAGTTAAGTCCCAAATTGTCCCCTTGAATAAGAACTAATTTGAAATATACTTTCACTGATTTTTTAGGATTTAAATTTAAGGTGATACCATTTTCCTCTAAATATTTCAGTTCTGAAATCAATTTTGAAAATATGATTTTTTTACCAAAACGAACTTCATCCATTGAATGGAAGAGAATACCGAGAAAAATATTACCCAACGATGATTGATATTCTTGAGGTAATACAGGAATGGAACAGTAAACACCACCCAACTTGTGAATACCCGAATGTGAACCAAGGGGATTCCCTGTTTTGTATTCGTCAAAGTATATTAGCAATGGAAAAACATTGTTTTCTGATTCCTTCTCAAATTTCATATTTTCTGTTTTATCTTTCCATAATTTGCCCTGAATTATATTAGTTAGATGTTTTATCTTTAAAGTTTTTTCTATAAATATCAGTGTAGATTCAAATACCCCATTTAATTCCAAAAACGTCTTGAAAACCATTCTTAAAGACACAAATTCTGCGGTTGCTCGAACCGCTTCTATTGTTCCTCTCGAATTATTGAGGCGTTAGCCAACTAGAAACGTTTCGGGTTTTATAAATGCGTGGGTATTTTGTAGAAATTTGAATCTCAAATATTCAGTGTCCAAATTCTTAAACATATTTTGAGTTGTTTTTAGCATTTCTAAAACTTTAGAGAAGTCATCAGATTCATTACTGTTATGTTCCTTCATCTTTAAAATTTTTAATCTGTTCTAGAGGTTTTGACACGTCGGTAAAGCTAGCAGGACCAAAGTCTAAAAAACAAAAATTAACCACATGAGAATTTAATGCCAAAGACTTAATTTTATTGCCCTCATGGTTTTGGTAGAAATTATAACTTAATATTAGATAAAAATTATAAAACAACTACAGGACTTTAAGGCTATTTAAAAGCTAATTTAATGCCAAAAACAATAAAACCGAGGTTTTTCTCGAAATTATGGTCCTTCTGGCTTTACGTAAAGCTAGAAGGATCATGGCTTTAAAATATTATAAAAAGCAATAATAATTAACCGGGAATTTAAGATTATTTGTAGCATAATTTAATGCCAAAGACTTAATTTTAATTTTTAATGATTTTAAGGCCTCCTTGTAAGAACTTATGAGCTTTACCAGAAGGTTTTTTTAAAGCAAATTTAATGTTTTTGGCTTTACGCTTCCTTTTCCTCTCATTTCCTAGGAGGTTCTATAAAGCCAATGTTTTTCCAAGATGCGTCAAACAAAAAATGTAAAACTTGTCTTAACAAATACCCTAGAAGGAACTCGTGTCACAAAACAAAAATTGAATAGATCTGTAAGTATTATAGATATAGAAAAGAAAACTGCTGAAAAGAAATTTTATCTCGAACACCAAAGGCCTAAAATGTCTATTTCGGTTTATAATGGGGTTTCCTAAGGAATAACAAATTTAACTTGACAGAAAAATATTCAGTTATCTCTGTTTACAATTTACCTTTATTTTTCTTGGGAGCTGATTGGGTATTTGATGTACTGTCCGAGGTACTGTCGGTCGTTAAACTCCTTATGTCTTTCTTTATGTTGCTGTACCTATTGTACAATTTTCCTGCGGGATCTACTTTTGGTGCCCTCTTCGTCTTGTTCTATAAGGTTTATAGTACGTCCTGTGGATTTCAGATGTAAATAAACTTTCAATTTCGAAGGATGCTTTTATGAAAGTTTCTGGTCTTACCCTACAAATATCACGAAATAAAAACATCATAAATAATATTTCATTTTCCTTACTTATAATTTGGAGCTGTTGAAATAAGAAAATCAGTAACAATTTTCGAAATTTTGTTTCTAGATCTTTCCGTTAAAATGTCATCTTTATTAAGGGTTAAAAATTTTCGACATTGAGGAAATTGTAGTAACTAATTTTCAAGACCCTATAATGTAATTGAGTACATTTATTAAAGGCAATTAAAATTATTGTCTTATTATTATTATTACCTCAGGAAAGAGTGTTGGATTTGTTTGCGTTTCTTATTAGGAGGCGATTGAAAATTGATATACTCACCTATATTTTCAGAATTATCGCCTACAAATATTACTGATGATGGAATCTCTTCAGAAGTCAACTTTTCTGGATTGTCTAATTGTAGTAGTATGTCACTAATTATTGTACTAGTATTATTTGCGGCACTATCTGATGAATTCCTAATATTGTTATCAAAACTACCATCAGTTAAATAAGATGTCATATTAGATCCGGATGGTGCCACCCTTACATTTTGATTTTCTTGTTGAAGCGAATTTACAGCCTGCTGTTGATGTTGCTAAAAGGGGAATTATTTTTATATATAATAATATAATATGTTATTATTTTATGTATTATTGTATCATTATTAATTAATACAATAATAATTATTTTTTGATATACTATACTCACTTGTAAAAACAATGAACGTTTTCTTAAAAATTTTAACCGAGGACCTATCTCAGGAATTAATTCTGCTACGTTTTGTGAGCTAAGGTATTCAAAAGCTTGATCATCAATAAGGTGTTCTATGATTTTAAAAAAGTGTCAATGCAAGTTATATGTCAAAATAAATTTAACCAAAAATATAAATGTTAGGTGGATGTCCAATTCCGCGAGAATACTGGAATCCATGATCAGTTATTCAGGTAAGAGAGTTGGGTAAGATGGGTAGTATGGTTATTGAAGCCACATCCTTACAGGGATGTACTAAACATATATTATGTACCCGGTGGGCGTTGATATACCCCAAAAATAAAGTAATCACATCTCATCCGATTTGACCGGGTCATTATTGTGACATTTTTATCTAACAAAGTACTCATTTTCACCTGGTTTAAACTTTTTTTTTTTTTTTTTTTCGAAAAAGAGTTAACACATTAAGGTCGTCATATGTTTAAAACTGTCTCTGGCTGACAAATATTTTTTCGAAAAAACTCGATATTTTTTTTTTGGTTTTCATCTGACCGCTACCAAACTTCACAGGATCACCCGCTGGGCTAATAATATACATACATACACACATCGATTTTTATATACAGTGAGCGGCAAAAGTATGGAATAAATTCATTAAAATTCTTTTTTTTTTTAATTTTTAACAGGTCGATTTTACTTTATAAAAATACATATTTTATAACAAATAAAATTTCTGACAATCATTTGTTTTCAAATAATGACGTCATCGGTATTTTTTTTTTTAAATGAGAACCCCAAATTTTTTTATATTGATTTTGATGATCCTTTTAATTGTCCAAATGACAGCATCAAAATTTTAATATGTTACTTAAAGAAATTTGTGAGAAAAAGTTATATACAGATCTATATAGAATATAGAATCTACCAGACCGAGTCTTAGACTTTGGCAAGTAGAATATTATATAATCTAACATACCTTGGAATTTTGGAATAATCTCTGAAAATCCCCACTCAATAAGGAGTTTTTCAACATTTGCTGATGATGACATGTTATACACATACAATAAGACACCACTTTATTTCTCTGACCGAAGTAATGGAAAAACCGTCTTAACAATATAAATAATTAAAGTTTCAAACATACATCGAGAAAGACTGTATTCCCCCAAGTTAGGTTTTGTTCTACTCCCACTCACCCCTTCATTCGCATCAACCAATACATTCAGACCTTTTCGCAACTGATCGCGGATTTCGGCCAATAATAATCATCAAATTACCGTTATAACGAACTCTAACGTCTCCAACTGATTTTGGCGGAATTTGGCTAAAAGTCACGTCCTACCCCCGCATCTTCTTCATCCAAACCGTTAACAAAAAAAATTATGACGGTTATAACGTTTTCTGGACACCAACGGCCAAAATCTTACAGACATCTATATATTACTAGCTGACCCGGCGAACTTTGTATCGCCTTAGAATCGCCCCTGGGTCCCCATGACCATGTTTTAATAGATATTCCGCTATTCGGGGCGGAGACAAATCCAACAAATCAAAAACCATGAAAATTGGTCCAGCCGTTTTCGAGTAATAAACCCAAGGGGCCTCCTGGCCCCATATCCATATTTTAATAGTTTTTCTGCTAAAAAAGAAACATAAAAATTGGACCAGCCCAATAGGGCACCCTGGGCCCCCATATCCATGTGAAAAATAGTTTACCATCTATTCTCATACCTACCAAATATACAAATTATCAAAATCGGTCCAGCCCAAGGGGTTTCCTTGAACCCCTATATCCATGTGAAAAATAGTTTACTACCTATTCTCATACTTGCCAAATATACAAAGAAATAATTACTATTAAAAAGCAGGGGTTGCTGATAGAAAAGTGAAAATTTAGAGTTGTATGTGTTTTTTAATGCCACATAATAATATATATATATATAAAAATTTGGGGTGGACACCCCTTAACATTTAGGGGGATGAAAAATAGATGTTGTCCGGTGCACACAAAGATTCACGAAAATCGGTCGAGCCATTTCGGAGGAGTTTAATTGCAAACACTGTGACACGAGAATTTTATATATATTATATATAAATCGATATATGTGTGTATGTGTATGTATTATATGTTTGTATGTGTATGTATGTGTATGATGGATGTATGTTCTCTATGGACGGATTTTGATGAAATTTTCAGACAATCTTCAAATTAGCTCAGCGGATGATCCTGTCAAGTTTGGAAGCGATCGGATGAAAGCCAAAAAAAATCGAATTTTTTCGAAAGTGACAGTTTTAGACATAAAGTTAGTGTCAACTCATCAGTTTAATTTGTTTTATTTTATTTTCTGGGTGTACCAATGCGCACCGGTAGTTTCCTTTAAAATTTATAATACCCGTCACCATAGGTTATCTAAGTTTGAAGAGATAGGTAAGGAGTGAGCAACAAAGTTCGCGATCGCAGTTGGCTAAACGTATATCGGTTCTTTTACTTTACTGTTGACATTAATCGTCAATTCACATTACTCGATGACTTTTTACACAATCGTATCGATCAAGAATCGACTCAAAATTTTGGATTCAGAGGCTCCTACGATCACGAATTTTGTTGCTCACTCGTTACCTACCCTGTTTTACTCATTAAGATTGGGGTTTAATCCACTCCAACAGGAATTAAACGTCGTAGGCACTTGTAGCAGAAAACAAAACACAGCACTAAAATGGCCTTCCTTCTTTTTGCATACGAGCATACGTGACTGACCATAATAAATGATCTTGTCATTTCTACTATAAATTATTTTATACCCGACTAAAATCTAGATGACTATTTTTGCCACGTAAAAGGAAGGTATAATGGAGTATTTCTCTTACAAGTGATATAATGATAAAAAGGGGTGCATTACTATGGTTACACAATGGTAAGACATGAATAATTTTTTGAAACGTCATTTTGACACTTTCATTAATTTTTTGATTTTTACCTTTTACAAGAAATTACATGTCGGGCATAAAACGTCGTATCTTACACGTGACCGAAATGACATTGTAAGCTCGTGAGTTGTGTATCACTCGTGCTATCGCACTCGTGATTCAAAGATCTCACCTACTGAAAATGAAGCATTTCTGTCACTTGTAATACAATCTACTATTATGTTACAGGTGTACTTTTTTAGCTACCTTATACCATTGTTTTCGGTGACAGAAATCAAATCTTACTCACAAGAGAGATAAAGCTGTCAGTTCCACTCACAAGTGAGTAAATCTGACAGCTAATTAAAAATTGTAATATAATTACATATAATGTAATGTAATTCTCTGCCTTCCTCTTCACGAACAGATCATACGCTTTCTCGTCCATGTGTCTCGACCTTACCGGAAGCAAACTGGAAACAGCGGCTTCCACGTCTAGTTGGAATATATTTCGGTAGAAAGTCAATTTTTATTACATTGGTGAAAACTGAAAAACAACGAGACTGTTTATTTCATAACTATAACAATAACAGGTCACTACGCAAAATTAATATTAGAACCATGCTAATGTTACAGGCGGATCTTTACTTGAATAAATATTTCTTGGATTTTTATACAATGCACCTGTAAGATAAAACGTCGTTAGCACACGTGATCGAAATGTCATTATACAGCTCGTGACAAGTGCCCCACTAGTGCGCAAGCGCGTCAAAATTCTCACTCGCTAATAATGATGCATTATCACTTATAATATAATGTACTATTAAAACTCACTAGGCTTAGCTGATTATAATATTTCTAGTAAGTTATAAATCTCGTAACGTAGCCAACAGGATATCATTTACTAGGCGTCTAGTATAATTTTAAACGATAATAATAATTAGAATATACCTTTAGTTGTATTATAAAATAACTACTAGAAATATTTTACAACATATTTCTCTCCGTGTATAGTGCAGGCGCCAAAGGAAGTTGAGTGTGCAAAATATGAGTACCGCATTCTGTTCATAGTTTTGAACTCAGAAAAGCTTGCAGATTATGATTCTGGATGTTGCCGGGAGGTTTGTTGGTCCATTTATTTTTTATACCCCATCCCCTTAGATATGAAGTAAATAGACTGAAGAAATGCTTTGGAACCATTTTAATGAATGTTTTAGTGACAATATCCAATTGTTTCTTATGATTAAAGATACTTATAGCTAGCTGTTGACTGGTTTATAATTTCAAATAGTGCGCGTCACAGAGCAGTACCAACAAAAAGGGCTGACCCGAGAGCAGCGGTCACTTCGTCACCATCTTCCCGGTAGAAAACACACGCCAATTTGTAGTTTCAGCAGAAATAGGGAACACAGTGTTTTTTTGAGGTGTAAACTCCAGCGCAGCCCCAACACTAGCCAATTGAAAAAAAAAAAAGTTAAAAATAAAAAAATAATTACTTAATAATTATTTAAAACGAAAAACAAAATTTTAACATGTCATCCAAAAAAATGCAAATAATAATCAATCTTTTTTATTTTGACAGTCAATATTAATACATTTACAAGAAATACAATTTAGTTGTAATTTTTTGCAAGAACAAGTCTTTTTTTGACAATTTAATGTACAGGGCTGACTCAACAATTCAATGGCAATGGTCGCTTTGTTAGTTGCTGTGTGTATAATTTACCATCTTTTTTTGTCATAGCCTAATAAGGTGTAATCAAAAGGGTGTAGTAGTGTTGAAATTTTGAATTAATGCAAGTACCTTTTTGACGCAGAAGGAAGCAGGAAATCTCCAAAATCAGATCTCGCTCTTGAAAGTGAAAATAATTATGTGGTACACACATACGGCAGGACGTATTAAACTTACATACTTCAAAATTTTTGATAAAATTTCTGGAATAAGCTAGCACGTCTAAGTCGCTTAGGTATATGGTTCGACGGTTCTTATAAGAAGAAATACATTTCAGGATGTCATTTGGCTGCTCAGTCCCTTGACGAAAACATTTGTGGTATTTGAAATTGGACTTGAAAAAAATGGTTTAAATACTGCATCGTTGGATTTTGTACAAAAAGCTCTAGGGCATTTAGGAAATCCATATCTAAGTGTCGCACAGTTAACAGAATTAGAAACCATTTGCATCTCTTTTCTAAAAAAAAAACCTGCTGATGAATTTCGATATAAATTAATTTCTCAAAATATCGGCTTCAGCTTAAATTTATTAAAAGTAATTTGCACATTAGATGCTTTACATTTACATTATTTGTTAAGAGCTTCAGCACAAAGATATGTATGGATAAATTCTGACCAAACGCTACTACAGCCTATTGATTACACCTTATTAGGTTATGAAAAAAAGATAAATATATTGTACCCACGGCAACTGGCGAAGCGACCATTACCAAGTCTTGTTCTTGCAAAAAAATAGAACTAAATTGCATCTCCTTATGCAATTATATTAATAATGAGTGTCAAAATAAAAAAGATTAATTAATTGTATTTTTTTTTGATGACTTAAAGTTAAAATTTGCTTTTTCGGATTAATTTTTTTTTTCTACAATTTTTGTTTTTATTTTTATCTTTTTTGTTTTTGATTTTTTTATTAACTAGCTATAAGTATCTTTAATCATCAGAAACAATTGGATATTGTCTCTAAAACAATGATTAAAATGGTTCCAAAGCATTTGTTCAGTCTATTTACTTCATATCTAAGGGGATGGGGTATAAAAAATAAATGGACCAACAAACCTCCCGGCAACAACCAGAATTATAATCTGCAAGCTTTTCTGAGTTCAAAACTATGAACAGAATGCACACTCAACTCTATCCAGCTCCCGGTCTAGTAGGCTTATCGACAATCAAGCCGCAACGATCTTTAAATTCTTTTTTTATTCGAGCCTTATTCTGCGCTACTATTAGTTTGTCTTTATTTCCACGAGCTTGCCATTTTTTAAGAGGCAGTTTGTAACCCAAGTGTAAAAGACATTCGAACATTCGAATTCATCCATGCAATACAGAAATGCCGAATTTTAGATTTTCAGTTTTTATTTCTCTCAAAATAATTTCCTCAATCTTGTTGAATTGTTTTGATGTTGCGTTGTCTACCATAGCCAATATTAATTTCTGATTTATTTTCACTTGCCTCGATTTGATTTCAACATTTCCTGCAGTAATGTTTTTTACTTCATCTTCCATTTAATTTTTTTCCGCAACAGACACATTGGTAGACACATTGGAACTCTATTTTAATCTTCCGCTCTTAAACTCGTACAGGTAGCACGTGATAATACAGATGTAGATGTTGAATCACGCAACTCTTTTGTTTTTAACCTTTTAGTTCGTTCGGAACACAATTTAAATGGAATTGACGGTCGACCGCGTTTATTTTCTGAAACACCTTTTGCAAAGCGCGGAAACGAAAGCGATGTATCAAGCCAGCTCTTATTAGTTTTCTGAAATTTTTCATCGATCCTACACGTCTTTGTCCATCTCGATCTAAATTCCGACTTAAAGTTCGACAACTTGCTTTTTAAACCAATACAGGTACTCTTGTCACAATTTGTCCGCTTCTTGAGCTCTTCTACCATAAAATTCCATTGTTGATTAAAATTGTTTGCTTCAGAACGTTTCAATTTACTGCAGGGTTTTTAGATCTTAGGATCGACCTCCGGACCAACTTGAATAATAATATCACAAATAGGTTCCAATAAGCATTCGTTCATTCAAGTTTTGCCTTCTCTACTGTTTTGCGAATTTCCTCCTTGGTTGGCATTTGTATTTGCTATGTTACTATATTGCTTTGAGAATCTGGGAAAGACCATATCATTTTCTGAAGTAATAATGTAATTTTGAAACAGCAGCCTTCTGACCCGATGCATAATTTCAGACATTGTGAATAATCACCTTAAGCAGTCCTGAATCCTAAAAAGTATAAGTGAGTAAAAAAATAACACTTTTTACTTTTTTATAGGTTGGATATAAAATTACCCTTTGCATTGGGAATACGACTGTCTAACAAGTTTTTTAAAATATCTTCGTCGGTTAGATAATACGTTGTACATGCGCCCTCATCAACGTTAACATAATTCGGACAGTGGAAGAACATGTTCTGCATACCAATATTCAATATCATGAGGTAATGCATCTTTAACGAACCCTGCTTTCCGGAAACAATCTCCGACATAACGACAAAGTACAACTTATATGACATAACAGTCTAAAGGAGGATAGCAAATGCTGCGCGATTCGACGGAGTCCAGGGATTTTCTTTATTTAGATGGTACTGATCTAAGGTAGTTACACAAGAGCTGTCATTATTGTCATATCACTGTCACAGTGTTATGTATATCGTTTTTTTAGCTTGTGTTTTTTGCTGGATTAGTTGTAAATCATATTATATCGATAATGGCCAGGTGGCTATATGACAGCTGATAACTGTCAAAGCTCTCCCATAGATGAAAAATATGACATTCATCTGCAGCAACGTTGCCACTTTTACTTTGGTCTCCATCTGCGCGCGCAGGTTTGATAACAGCTATCAGCTGTACGTGACTTGTAAACAGATAACATAATCTCAAAATTTTAGAGAGGCTGCAATATTATTAATTATTATTATTATTATGCATCTTAAAGAAGTGTTGACAAGTGTTTGAGGGTATTAGTTAACGGTTTTATATAGACCGACACGATTTGGGGGTTATAAAGGTTTTTGACAGAAGCATGTTGTGTTCAGAAATATTAATTCAAGAAGATTTTTGTGCGTTAGTTGGTAAAAAATTAAGGTAAAAGTAAAGTGCATTCAGACCTTTGGGTGTGATGTTAATTGAGTTAATATTTTTAGATATCGGATACTTTATGATTTTAACAGATAACCGTCTAACCTCACATTCGCACAGAAAGTGCAGAAACCAGTGTTACTTCCCTATTTTGTTAGTTTTATATCTACTTCGTGAAGCATTGAGCCTACTTTTACGAAACAACCCGAAAATTTTAAAGGGTCTGTTTATTTCCTTTAACAAGACGTTTATTTTATACATCTAAGAATAATCTTAATCTGATTGAGAGAATTAACACGCTGTTAAAATAAAGAAATTTAACAAGCTTTTAATTTTAACAGATCGTCTTACAGAATTGGCCCTATCGGAGGCATCAGGAACAGCTAAGTTGTTAGTTGCAATAATATTTTTAATTAAGGCCTCCTCGTCCAAAAATTCACTAAATCAACATTCTTTACTAAAAGACGGGGTCTCCACTTCTAGCTTCCTCAACCTGGAATCCTGGACCCAGAAATGATAGTATTCGGTCCATTAACACCGAACGAGAGGCGTCGTCTGCACATTTTACAATAACACCGCTGTTAACAATTTTTGTGGCTTCGATGCGTATTTTTAGTGCTGAAGGATCAATTTTTTCTCGAATTGATTTTAAAACGCTCTTACTAGTCTTACTATCCCTCCTCTGTGTACCTCCCTGTTTGATGAAAATATCAACAGACTTACTGTTGTTGACAGTGCTCTTTGTTAGTATCGTTTTTGCTGCAGAACTATACGAAGTTCCAGTTTTGGGAATTCTTTCCATGTTTCCTATCTTCTCGCGCTGCAGCTTATTTACATTTTCCAATTCGGATACAAGCTTTTTTAACACTACTACTTGGTCTCTCAGAAGGGTGTAACACTAGTTTCTGATCCCCAAACACACCAGTAGGGGCACAATTTCCATACATCCAATCACTACCATCACTGGTCACGCCGTATACCTTAGATGACACATCAAAGCATATTTGCCATGCATAATGATGGAACATCCCATACACTTCACCCTTATACTATGTACTTCTAGCAATATACTGCTTACATATTTGGCAACTACGTAATTTTTTGGATCACTGCCGTGATCACCATCTTCACGGTCCGCCATCATGGTCCCTGATCCATTGGCTCCAAAAAGGAGGTCATGTTTGGAGAAAAGTAGGCAAGTTTTATATTTTTTAGTTTCTTTTCTAGATCCTTTGGGTGAGCAGGACAGTTGTCAACGATCAACGAAATCTTTATTTTGTACAAGGTTATCTACAAGTTATCTATTTTTTTATTTCCCAATAATAAGCAATTTTAGCTTTTTGGATCCAGTCATATTGCTTCCAACCATAACAGTTATTCTTTCTTTGCTACATTTTGCTACATTAAAAATGTAATTTTTATCGTAAGGTGCTATTAAATCGTGTAAAACATTTTCAACCCAATGATCTCGAGTTTGCAAATCCGTTGATGCACTTTCGACACATACCGATTTTTGAACAACATGATACCTCTTTGTAAACTTATCTAACCATCCTACACTAGATGAAAATTTGTACTATCATTAGTGGCCAAATTATAAATCGTAAAATTATGCACCTACAATTTAGTTTTGTAGTAAGGAACACTTGCTTGTAGCATGGGACATAATCTCACTTCTTGCACGTCCATTGTGAAGCAATTAATCAGATTTTGTTTGGCTTTGGCTTTGTTTAAATCTTTCTCTTGGCTAAACAGTATGCTTGATAAGTTACATCATCTATCTGCTTCTTTTTATGTGCAAAACATAAATCCCACTGATTTTTTCGAGGTTTAAATAAATTTGTAATTGAACGAGAAATATGTTAACCGTGCCTCCCTGTTCTCAAATTTTTTTTTTTGTAGATATCGTAAACTTCTTGTTTAGTCTTAAAATCCTGTTCTAGGTATGAATAACTTGGCTTTCTTGGCGACAATAGTGGCTCTCCATCTCGAAGTTCACCGGCAGCTCCCGAGGTTCTTCTCTTTTTCTGTTTTTCTCTGTTTTTGTCTTGTTTGTTATTAAATCTATACTTTCCTTCATTAACCCAATTTATCGAGCGATCAAGATAATTTGTAATCGAGTCATCCATGAATCCGAAAACGTATGTCGTGCACTTAAACTGCACTTATAAATTTCAAATAATGTGTCAATTGAAAGATAAAATGGTGGAAATTCTCAAACAGGATTTTATTGCCAACAAGACGAAACATTTTAAGGAAAATACATTTATTTCATTCAACTGTTATAATAAATGCTGAAAATGTTCTCCATTTTGGTCTAAGCACAAATGAGGCCTTCGAACAACTTAACCTTGAGTACATTATGAAGAGGTGTTCGGTAAATGGAATTTTTTAAATAAGGCGACAAAAAAGTCCGCAGGTGTTGAAACTAGCCAAGTGCCAATTCGTCTTCATGAAGTTCGTTAATAATCAATTCCAAATCACTTGTTGTTAGGCGAGTGCAGTTAGGTTACCTGAAGGAGGATTAAAAAATGTTTAGGTTTAAATAACGAATAATGAATGATTTACCTTCAAAAAATACTGGTCCTATTATACGTCATCGGCAAATTACTTCCGAAACACCAATTTTTTGCGGATGTACTGGGGCCTCACATAAACATGTGGCTTTTCACTGCTCCAAATTCTCATATTTTGTGCATTAATGTATCCACTTAGATGAAACCATGCTTCATCTGAAAAGAACGTTTTCTCCAACAAATCATCGTCAAACGTGTTCAATAACCATTGAGAATATGCAGCCCCTAATGGAAAATCATCTTGATGCAGTTCTTATACAAATGCTAATCCATACGGAGACAAAAGTAAATCTTTTTTAAGTATTGCTTGACATGTGCCTATGACTATGATAAGTCCACTTGCTGTGCCAATTGCCGAATGGATGTTCTAGGGGCTTTTCCATTACGTGCTGGACAATCTCAACGTTTTCTGGCGTTCTTTTATCCTTTGATCGATCACTTCCTGGTTTTCTTTCTAAAGTGGATCTTTGTCAAAACTGGGTAACACAACGATTTAATGTATTGGAGAAATTAGCATAATCGACGATATCATTGGGAGACTGCTCACGAAATTCTGTCCATGCATCTTATCCTTGTCCATTTCGAAAATACGACGCAACCATAAACGCTTTGTGTTCATGAAAATGCCATTTTTAAGCAGTGAACAAATGAAGTTCTTAAAACAATTGATTTTATAGAGTAGAGAGACTGTTTCACTAGACAAAAATAACACAACAGGGATCAACAACGCAAGATACTGAAATTTGAGGTTAATGACTTTTGATGGCAGTGGTTCAAGTCACACCGCAGATCTGGCGAAAAATTGAAATTAACAATAAAAAAATTGGTTGTGGAGGCTACACTTTTTTCGCATCTGTTTAAAAATTTATTTCCTAAATTTTTTGAAACCTCAAAATTATTTTTTAAACATCTTGAGTGACGTAACTTTAGATGCCACAATTAAGCATATCAATAGCGAAAGACACACGAATTCGAATTCATGGATGACTCGATTACAAATTAACTTGATCGCTCGATAGTACCCTTCTCATTTAATCCTAGTGGCATACAACCTTTTTTGTTCCCGGGTCATATTCCAAAATGTGTCAAATGTAATCTTTCGAATTTGATCTGTAAATAAGTTACAGAGTTTGTAGCCTTTTTGCAGATTCATCTTGCACCCAATAGTTTTTTATTTCTTGGAGTACTAGAACTTACAATGCCTTCTTTTCGTGTGTACCTTAAATACGATTGCCCTAAGTAAAAATGGTGTAAGATGGAGGCTCTGGCTATGAATCAACAAAAGGTAGAGCTAGTCCTCTTCACGAAAAAATGGAATATGGGACAGCTAAGGCGGCCTTCCCTCAACGGCGTCAATCTGAAACTCTCGTAGGAGGTGAACTACCTGGGCGTTATGTTGGATCATAAGCAGCTCTGCGGGCTCTAGCCAGTGGCAGGATTACCTCTCAAGTGGTACATGACTGCGATCTGGCACTGTCGGGAATAGCACCAAACAATGTCGTTGAGCTAAGGTGGGTTTGTGGACATAATGGTAATGAGGGTAATGACAGGGTGCGATGGGAATACCGGATAGTACCGAACAGGCTGCGGAGAAAGCAAGATTTTTATCAAAAAGTCCTGTCTGCATTGGTAAAGGGACAGACTCCGCCTTTTGGTGGACACTGCAGGCTAAAGAAACACATGAACGTGGTGGGGGTGGTAAACGACCCAACGTGCAGGCGGTATTTTGAATAGGACGCGACTATAGAACATATCCTACCAGAATGTCCGGCTCTCGCCTCGACCAAAAAGTCCATCCTGGGGGAGACATGATTGACATCCTGATTTAATATCTAACTGATTTAATTTCGTTATTTTCATTAGTCGCCACAAAATCTGGTTCCATTTCCGAGTTTTGCGCTATTTCGACTTCGGTTAAGATAATATCGAGACCATCGGCTTTGTCGTTTTCTAAATGTTTTGTTTGCCCAGTAATATGTAAATGGACATCATCCGATATCAAATTCTATATCACTATCATTATTTTGGACAGTTCCTATTTGATTATTATTAGTTGATTTCTCCAAATTTTTCAGAGCCAGTGTAGTTAAATGATTAAAAAGCGGTAATAACACACTCTCAGTGACTGAGTAATTTTCACTTTATTACTTTTATCTGAACCCAATAATTTCTTGATACTGTTGCTGATGACGATAGGCTGCTACTAGTATCATAAGAAATAGTTTCTTCAGCCATTTTCAGGTAATGTATCCACAAACCCATAGATTATTGCACTAAAATTCTTAATAAATAACTAATAATTTCAATGCTCGCACTAACCGAGTCTCCTCAAACAGAGTTATGTGCACATAATAATTATATAATATACTGAGTTCATTGGCGTTCGTAGTTTTTTTAGCAACATCTGGCTGTTTAGGATTGATGTAAGCTGAAAATGTTGAGCTACTGTATTTTGAAGCGATTTGCAAAATATCACCAGTTTTGGAAAAACCTGATGTTTCTAAGTCAGAGAACACTATGCAAGGTGGTGCATCTGCAGTAAAGCAAGGTTTCATTGGCTTGATTAGATGCACCGTAAAGCGACCAACATTTATTGAATAAAATTCAAAGTCAAATCAAACAGATTGGGCATTACGGCGCTGTTATTGGTGAACATTTTGAGCATTTCTTGTTCTAAAAACGCAATCTATTTTAGTTGGTCATTTTCATTTAGAAAATTCAAAGAGGAATAAAAATTGTGCAAAAACTGAGGTTACGATTAAAAAAAAAACTGCCGATGACGTCACATCTCAAAATTGAGAACCAAAATATTATAGCCCTGCCGCTTCAGAAGTGGCACAACTAAAAAAAGTTTTAATGGTGGCTAATGCAGATTTTAAATTCGTATAAAATCTATTTCAAGGCCAATTTTTTTTAGACCATTTTTAAGCACTTTTTCAGCTTTTACGACGTGGATCTTTTTCTGTTTTGTGTGTTGATGGAAGGAAACCCTCAAGTACTCTAAACTCTGAACTAAAAAAAGAAGTTCTTGGTATGTATAATTGACGTCATTTTTGAACAAAAACACGTCGAATTTTAGTCATATGACGTCAGTAACGTAAAATCACCAATAAATGACGTCAAATTTACGTGAGTCTTCTAGCTGGAGCCTTCCATCAGTGACCCTTATGCATTGGAAACGGTTGCATTGATGTCATAAAATTGTCATAAAAACAATCAAACAGAGATTACTGGTCTCGCAATGATAAAAATTATTTATTTTTTTGGTAACCATTTAATTTTTTATTTTACATATGAATAGTTGATAAATGGATAATATCATCCCGAAAATGTGACATTCGAACGCCCTTGCCATTTTAATTTTTTGAGTTGGACCCTGTTATGTCGCCATCATTGGCTGGGACAGGGAGGTGTTATATCTGTCAAAAGATAGAGATTTAGAAATAAAAAATAACCTGTCCGAGGAAAATTAACACAAAAATTAAAATATAATGAATTTTATTCCATACTTTACACTCGCACTGTATTTATAGACCCACGTTCCTAAAAATTTCACACTTCTTATTGCCAGTAGTTTTGTCCCAAATGTAAGAATAGACTTTTTTAGATTGCAGCTCAAATACTAGAATTGTGAAATGGAGTAGTATACAAAATTTTGAAACTTTTTTTATAAATAAAGCTGCTTAAAATAAAGTACTCCTATTTTTTTTGCATTTTCAGTAGGTATAATTTTACCATAATAGCGCTAAACCATATACTTTTCAATGAGATTTATGATTATTGTATTTTCCAAAAACTTTATTTTTTAGTATACTACCTCATTAAACACATTTAATTTACTTACGAATTAAAATCAGGAAGTCTCCTTTCACGAAGGTCACTAAGTAAATAAATTTTTCTATCACCAAATAAGTTTTGAAACACTGAAACACCGCCTGTAAGTCGTACAATGCAACAATCACCTGGAGCCCAATTTTTCACCCATCGCAACTAATTAAAGTGCACTTTTTTTCTACGCTTAAGCGTAAACCGAATTTTTGACCCTTCCTAACAAAACGTGCACTCGTTAATTTCAATCGTTTTACAACGAGCGGTAGAAGGGCATTCGTTTCTTCTATTTCCATCGGTTTTGGTTGTCAAACTTGTTAACTAACCTCACTTTTGAGTTGTGTGGCGTTTGTTTGTAGTCGAATTATTTATTGCACAAATCAAATTATTGTATTGTCCTGTCATAGTGTCTTATTTTTTTGTTTGCCTCTTTTAAAGAAACCTACAAGATCTCCACGCTATGGATAGTGTTGGAGAATTTAGAAAAACAATTGCTTATTAATAATAAACGGCACCCGCGTGACCCGTTTGATGAATTAAACGAAAAGAAATTTATAAATTTACTATAAATAAATAAATATATCTATTAGCCCAACAGTTGAGAAAACCATTTACATTTATATCATAAAGAAAATAAATATAATAACAATAAAAGAAAATAAATATTGACATATAGGCCTATAGGCGGCAGGCCACATAACATCTTTGGCTTTGGTGAGTAGCGCCACCACCTTGCCGAGCTGAAGGTGCAAATCGAACCGGTAGCTCTTGGTGCACCTGGGCGATCAAGCCATCGTGACCTCAGTACCGGCCAGGGTTCCTTTTGGCTAACAACCAATTGGAACCCTAGACTGTTGTTGCAACCTCAACAGGGAAAGACCGTCACGACCGGTCCCAGTCGGATAGGGACCAAGGTGAAGGTGGTGGGGTCGCTTTGAGTGGACCAACACTCTAAGGAATTACTTGCTCGACTGCTACGTGCTACGAGACGAGCGAGCCACGGCGAAGGGGTTACAATGCAAGGATGCATGATCTGTGGGGTGAGAAACACCCGGAGCATCACTTTTTCGCGCCACAAAAACTCCGCGACTATGTGGCCTATCTTCGTCGCATTCAATACGAGAGAGCACCGGAGTAGTTGGTGGAGGTACAGCCGGACGATCCGGAGATCCGCCACGCTGTTCCGGTAAATTTGGAGATGCCTCTGAAGAGAAGAAAGTCTCTCCACAAAATTCCACCACCGAAAGCCAGCGATGTAGTTGCAGCGGACGAATCATTCGATAGGAACCTCCCTGAGGATCCAGACATCCTGCTCCTGAACGAGATGGTCTATCGAGAGGCGACGAGGCTTTCTTCTTCGGTCTCACGTGGTGAGAGCACTGAGGCTGAGAGGAAATTCGAATGTCGCCTTGAAAAGATAGGAACCGCAAGGCAGGATATTTCTCAAATTCAGTGTGTGATGGAATTCATCAAAGAGATGAAACCTTTCACGCCAAAAATCCGGCGCATCGCGCGTCTTTTTCGCCGGACCCATCATACACTGAATGCAGCGGTGCTTGCTGTTGAGAAGCAGCACTGCATGGATAGAGTTCGCAGTCTTGTGACTGCAAGAAAGTCCCTGGTAAGGAGTAGGCGAAGGTTGGTCGAGAACAACAAGTTCAAGACAAATCCTTCGAGGCTCTTCCAGCGGGCAAACTCTATCCCAGAGAAATTTCCGGCGGTCCAGGAAGTCGTCTGGAGGAAAATGTACGAGGGGTCGAAACCGTTGCGTGAAGACACTTCAGCCCTTGCACAATTTGAGAACTTCGTAAGAAGATCTCAACTAAGACCAGTGGTGTGCAATCCGATAACCCTGGAAGAAATTGGCGAGACCCTTAAGGGAATCAAAAATTTTGCCGCACCAGGCCCGGACGGAATTAATACCTTTTGGTGGAAGAAATTCCGAAGCACGCACAAGCGTCTGGCCAGGGTATTTAATTCCTGGCTTAATGGTGAACGGCCCATTCCGGAGTGGGTTGTCGAGGGGCGAACCGTTTTACTACCTAAAACGGGTGATTTGTCTCAGCCTCAGAACTACCGGCCAATAACTTGCCTAAATGCGTGCTACAAGACTCCTGTACTACCGAATATTCCACGCTATTAACCCGCTGTATTAGAAAATTTTCGAACAGCGAGGCTGTAAAAGGGGCGTGGACGGCTGCAAGGAAAATCTGCTGATCGATAGGAGCGTCACGCATGATGCCGTCCAATATAAGCGCAACCTATCTATGGCTTGGATCGATTATCGTAAGGCATTCGACACAACATCTCACGAGCTGATTATTCACTTGCTCGAATGTCTTGCGATACCCGATACACTGGTGAGATGCATCAAACAACTGATGTCACTCTGGAAGACTCGGTTCTCGATAACATCTCGACAGGACCGAGTTCAGACAGAGTTGATATCATTCAGAAGAGGAGTATTCCAGGGAGATTCCTTGAGTCCTCTTCTGTTTTGCATCTCACTGTTGCCGCTGTCCGTAGCCTTGCGCGGTGCAAAGGGTTATAGCTGTGGTACACCCGGTAACCGGAAGCATAAGATCACGCACTTGTTTTACATGGATGACTTGAAAGTGTATGCTTCCGGAAAGCAAGAACTGACGCAGTCATTGCGCATAGTGCAGGAGTACACAGATGCTATTGGCATGGAGTTCGGTTGGGACAAATGCGCTCAGGTTCATCTCAAAAGAGGACGATGCGAGTATTTCGATGAAGATGCTCAACTCATTGACGGAAGCGTTCTGAGACATCTGAACGCCGGAGAGACTTACAAGTACTTGGGTGTGGAGCAGTGCCACATCCAAGCGTCGCACCAGGTAAAAAAGTCTCTCTGCGGCAAGTACAAAAATCTACTCCGACGAATCTGGTCGTCAGAGCTTTCGGGGAAGAACAAGATTTTTGCCACAAATATGCTTGCCGTTCCGATCCTGCTCTACTCATTTGGAGCAGTTAAATGGTTGGTAGATGAGTTGAAGCAGATGGATCGGGATACTCGAAAAATGATGCATCTACAGCGCAGTTTGCATCCAAAATCGTCCGTTCCGAGGTTATATCTTCCACGAAACCAGGGAGGCCGAGGACTTTTGAGTTTGGAGTGTCTTCATAACAGGGTAATCTTGGGTATAGCCTGTAAGATCATCCAAAGTTCAGACCCCTTGTTGCTTCTTGTCAGGGATCACGAGAGGCGGGGAGTCGGGGCATTTTTATTTAGGGCGGCACAAAGAGCAGCAGATGAACTCGGTCTTGACTTTGACGTTGAGCGAGCTCGGCCACATTCTATTACCGAGCTCAATTTGCTCCGTCTTACAGCCCACGTCAGAATCTCTGAGCAAGATATGCTCATGAGAAGACATATGGATAAGTCAATGCATAGTGTTTTCTTCAAGAACATTGAAAACCTTGGCTTATCTAAAAGGCATACATTTGCCTTTCTGAGATCAAGTGGACTGAAGTCTGAGACTGAGGGATTCATTTGCGCAGCGCAAGATGGTGTAATTAACACCTTGGTCTATCGCAGCCGCGTGATGGGTATAGAGGTGCCGAATGTGAACTGTAGGGCTTGTCACAGAGCCCCTGAAACAGCAATGCATATATTGGCGGCATGCCCAGTGTATGCAGCTTCGGCCTATATCCATCGCCACAATTCGGCGTTGAGAGTGTTATACTTTCATTTAAGACACCATTATGCGATAGACCAGACACCAGTGCTGCCCTATGTCCCGAGCGATATTGAGTCCGTTGTGGAGAACAAAAGGTGCCGAATCTATTGGAACTTCTCGTTCTCCACCGTCAGGCAGATAACAACGAACAAGCCTGACGTGGTTCTATTGGACCACTCCTCCAAGCAGATGTTTGTTATTGAATTTTCGGCGCCTGCTGAAAATAACATCTGCGTCAAGGAGGAGGAAAAGCGGACTAAATATCAAGACCTGCTCTTTGAACTTAGGAGGCTGTACTCAAGTTACTCAGTGAAGCTCGTCGTTTTGGTAATTGGGTGCATGGGAGGCATCAAGGACTCGCTCGTCTCCAATCTGAAAATCATTCCTGCCTGCCGTAAACCGGCAGAGACCCTTGCGGCTGGAATGCAGAAAGCGGTCATCTTGGGGTCGTTGCGTCTGCTCAGGGCACATGATTCACGGGATTCATAGCTACTTACCTCATGGTTTTGAGGAGTGGCTATGATGTACGAATAGGACCTGACCAGCAAGGAACCCCGTGAAAGTCGGGAGCTCCTTCTGGTCAATACGCATAATAAACTTTATTTGGTGTTTAAACTAGAAGTCATACACAAGTCACGTCATACACAAGTCACATAGGTATATAAAAACAGAAATTACAATAATTAAAAACATTATATATCACAGAAATTAAAATTATAATATTCATTAAAATCGTAGAACGCGTTTTCAACTAAAACTTTTGTCAAAGTTTTCTTGAAAGAGACAAGGTTCAATTTTTTTTATATTACATGGCAACACATTAAAAAACTTAATAGCGTAGTATCTACTGCCAGTTTGAGTTCTAGAAAGTCGTGTAAACACCAGAAAGGCCGAGATCACACTTTTTCGCGGCGGACGTAAGGTCGCGATTTTTGATTGCGAATAAAACTGGCAATTCGCGTTGTAACGGGTAGAGAGGTATCTCGAATCAAAGAGTTCTTTCTGTACTTTCCAGCGGTACGAGCGCGGCGGAGCTTTGGCGACGTCGAGTCGTAAAAAGATGCCGTTAAAAAGCTCGCTTGGCTTTTTATAAAAAGCTCTCGACATGGCTAAGCCCCGCCCCGCCGTGAGTGACACCGCTCGGCGCTCTGATTGGCCGAGCGGTTACATAAAGCCTAGCGGAGTCGAGATTCGGGTTTCATTCTTTCGCCGACCGGCCAGCGAAGCTCACCGGTCACAGTCGTATGTTTCTTTGACATAGGTTATTTTTATTTCTTGTACCGTAAGAATGAAAATCAGAATTGGAGGCAAGAGCTGCTTCATTAGCTTTAGCATATACTAGACATTCAAGGATATATAATGAGGGCAAGGTTATAATTTTTAGATCTTTAAATGTTTGACGACAATCGTCCCTATAATTTAAGCCCGCTATTATACGTATGGCTCTTCTTTGGAGTGCAAATATACGATGAGAGCACGAAGAGTTTGCTACTAGTAAATCATAAGAAATATTTTCTTCAGCCATTTTCAGGTAATGTGTCCACAAACCCATAGATTATTGCACTAAAATTCTTAATAAATCTATATACAGGTTGTCTTACGAAAAACGCACCACGCTATAACTCTGTTATTAATAATCCGATTTCAGAAATTCAAAAACCGTGTAAGAGAGGTGTATAAATGCTACAAAAGAGTATGATTCTTAATTTTTTTGAATAAGTCATTTTTGTCAAGCGATAGTCAACTTTTTTTTTTAAATAGCAACACATATTTTTATTTATTCAGTTTGGTGGGGATTTTTTTTTCTCAGTACAATGGTATGTTTCAACTTGATTTTGTAAAATATTCTTGGAAAAGTTTTTTTTTTTTTTTCTAAAATTTTCAAGTGTGCGTCGAAATTTTAGAAAAAAAAAACTTTTCCTAGAATATTTTACAAAATCAAGTTGAAACATGCCATTGTATTGAGAAAAAAAAATCCCCACGTATGAGTATGAGAATAAGTGGTAAGCTATTTTTTACATGGACATGGGGACCCAGAGGGGGCCCTCGGGTTGGACCGATTTTTCGGGTTGACCGATTCTTATGAAATTTTTTTTTGTATATTTGGTAGGTATGAGAATAGGTGGTAAACTATTTTTCACATGGACATGGGGGCCCAGAGGGGGCCCTCGGGCTGGACCGATTTTTCGGGTTGACCGATTCTTATGAATTTTTTTTTTGTATATTTGGTAGGTATGAGAATAGGTGGTAAACTATTTTTCACATGGACATGGGGGCCCAGAGGGGGCCCTCGGGCTGGACCGATTTTTCGGGTTGACCGATTCTTATGAAATTTTTTTTGTATATTTGGTAGGTATGAGAATAGGTGGTAAACTATTTTTTCCATGGACATGGGGGCCCAGAGGGGGCCCTCGGGCTGGACCGATTTTTCGGGTTGACCGATTCTTATGAATTTTTTTTTGTATATTTGGTAGGTATGAGAATAGGTGGTAAACTATTTTTCACATAGACATGGGGGCCCAGGGGTCCCCTTGGGCTGGACCGATTTTTCGGGTCGACCGATTCTTATGATATTTTTTTTTTTTGTATATTTGATAGGTATGGGAATAGGTCGTTAAGTATTTTTAACATGGATATGAGGGCCCAGGGGGGGCCCTTGGGGTGGACCGATTTTTCGGCTCGACCGATTTTTATGAAGTATTTTTTTTATATTTGGTAAGTATGGGAATAAGTCGTAAACTATTTTTCACATTGGACATGGGGCCCAGGTGGGCCCCTTGGGCTGGAGCGATTATTATGATCTTTGATTTGTTGTGTTTGTCTCCGTCGTCCCGAATAGCAGAATAACTATTAATAAATGGACATGGGGGCTCAGGGGCCTCCTTTGGTTTATAACTCAAGAACGGCTGGACCGATCTTTAATTTGTTGGATTTGCCTCCGCCCCGAATAGCAAATTAAATATTAAACCATCGGAAAAATTACAAGGGGCGGGGCGCTTGGTACAGGGCAACGACAATAACAAAGCCCCCCTGGCACGACAATAACAAATAACGACGGCCATCAAAATTTGTCGTCCGGGATTTAAAATGAAAATCGATTCTTAAGGAGTAAACTCCAAAGTTTCACTTCTGTTGCGCGTGGAGTCCACACACATTTTTTCTTTTTCTTTTTCTTTTCGGTGGCGAATAACTATTAAAACATCGGAATACATGGCAGAAACAAAAATGAACATGGCGTTGTATGCTGGTTCCGGCAATGCCAGGAGATGGCGTTGTGTGCATTATGTTTTGATGAAAAAGTCAATTCAGCTAATAAGTTAACACATTTATTGATTCTGAGGCGATAAAAAGTTCGCCGGGTCAGCTAGTAACTAATAATTTTAATGCTCGCACTAACCGAGTCTCATCCAAAATATTATCTCACTGCCGCTTCAGAAGTGGCACAACTAAAAAAAAGTACGAGTGTGCTTTAGGCCACACGACTGAAGTAAAACTTCAGTTCGCCATTGTGAAAGTGCTCTTAATTTATGTAAGTTTATAAATGGAGCTAGAGAATCCTGAATTAATACCGTCTGCAGTATTGGATAATGCATGTTTCAGTTTGTCGTCAGCGAAAAGTCGGCGCGATTAAGATAAGTCGCGCAATTGCATACAAAACTGACACAAGTAAATAGCTGTATTGAGAGAAGTCCGGATCCACAACTTGGACGCCTTCGAAGCGGAAGTAGAAAAAGAAATAAGAAAAATAGACAGAAGCAACACAGAACCAACAGTAAAAGAACTAACTAAAATACAAGAAATATATAAGATAATAAAAGACATGCCAAACAACAAAGCGCCAGGACACGACAAAATTGAAAATAAAATAATAAAAAATATAAGTCATAAGACCATAGAACAGCTAAAAAATGTAATCAATGCATGTCTGAAGAACGGCGTTTTTCCAAAAATATTAAAACATGCAATAGTAAAACCGATCCTTAAACCAGGGAAAAACCCAGACGAGCCAGGGTCATATCGACCAATCAGCTTGCTAACAACTATCTCAAAAATACTAGAACGAGTAATACTTAAAAGATTAAACAAACATCTAAAAGATAAGAAAATAATACAAGAGCAATTTGGGTTCAGAGAGAAACACAATACGACACAACAACTACTAAGAATGACCAATGACATTATAAACAATTTTAACAAAAAACATGCAACGGCTCTAACATGCCTCGATATTGAAAAAGCCTTCGATAAGGTATGGATTGACGGATTAATCTACAAATTAATAAAGACAAAGACACCCCAATACATCATAAAAATTCTCCGATCGTATCTGAGAAACAGAACCTTTCAAGTAAAAATTGAAAATGACTTCTCAGATAAAAAAGAAATAAACGCTGGAGTACCACAGGGGTCGGTAATTGGACCAGGGCTATTCAACATTTATCTCCACGACCTACCCAAATTTAAACAAACGCAAACCGCGCTATATGCAGACGACACTGCATTTTACGCCAAATCGCACGCCGCACATATAGCCGTCAAACAAACACAAATACATCTCGACCAAATGGAATAATATTACAAAAAATGGAAAATTAAACTTAATGAGACCAAAACAGAACAGGTAATATTCGCCAGACACTATACCAATCTCAACGTCATACATAAACTCAAAATAGGACAAACAACCATACTACCAAAACAGGAACTAAAATACCTAGGGGTAATACTCGACAAAAGATTAAACTTTAATAACAACATCAAAACACTTATAAAAAAGATCAACGACAAATTTAAAACCAATCAAATCAAATACAATAATATATTAAAACAAACCATGAAACACTGTAGGGGAACACACCAATTCCCCTACAACAATGAACACCCAGTATAGGAATCGTACTGAGTTGCTTTTCCTGTTACAGGGAAAGACAAAAAAGAACCCCCCTGGACAAAGGAGAGGACCCCACAACCGAAGACGACAACCCGACTAGAGACTAGCGACAACCCACACGGAGACCTGGAGGAACGGAGCTGACTGCGATCACCAAAGGACGCCCACCCCAGGGAGACGACACCCAGCTGGGCAGAACTGGATTGTACATTGTACATAGCGTAGATAATAGGATAGATTAAGACTGTACATAGCATAGGTTTAGATAGGTAAAGAAACCGTAAACAAGAAGGGTTTTTAATAACAAATTCTTTTTTCCCTTCGCAACATAACATTAAAGTAAAACAAACGTAAACGTGCAAGCGCACACAACCTAAAATGACAAAATAATAACTAAGACATAATACATAATAACCCATAATAAGGCAAAAATAGAGCCAGGACTATGAGTAAACTCAACCTAACTGTATCGTAATATTTTATATCAATGTATTACCATTAATGTTAAAATCAAATAAAGCATTTTTGAATTTGAATTTGGATCCACAACCTAAAAGACGCGGGTTCGAATCCCGTTAAGGCAAACATTTTTTCTATCAACTAATTATTGTAAAATCGTTCTCTTCGCTCGATTACACTTTTCGTAACGCTCTCGTCACGCATTCACCAGCTTACTCCCCAAGTCAAATGTCCGTAAAGAAGTTTTACTTCAAAAAGTTTTAGTGGTGGTTAATGCAGATTTTAAATTCGTATAAAATCTATTTCATGGCCAAATTTTTTTAGACCATTTTTAAGCACTTTTTCAACTTTTACGACGGCTGGAACGGGGACAATTCTGTCAAAAGATAGAGATTTAGAAATAAAAATTGACCTGTCCGAGGAAAATTAACACAAAAATCAAAATAACAAATTTACTCCATATTTTACACTCGCACTGTATTTCTAGACCCACGTTCCTAAAAATTTCACACTTCTTATTGCCAGTAGCTTCGTCCCAAATGTAACACATGACTTTTTTAGATTGCAGCTCAAATACTCGTATTGTGAAATGGAGTAGTATACAAAATTTTGATACTTTTTTTTTATAAATAAAACTGCTTAAAATAGAGTACTCCAATTTTTTCGTCGTTTTTTTTTTGCATTTTCAGTAAGTATAATTTTACCATAATAGCGCTAAACCATATACTTTTCAATGAGATTTATGATTATTGTATTTTCCAAAAACTTTATTTTTTAGTATACTACGGGGTCTATTCTTTATCATTTCCGTTAAAATTTAAAGCCCGTTAAAAATTTAAAGGTCTCTAAAATCGTTTTGCTATTCGGTAATGTAAATTTCTGTTGAAGTTTTAGAGGGACCTGTTAAAATCGGCCGTTATTAAGTTAATTTAAGAGGGGTGTTTATCATCATATCAAAATAGCCCTTTTTGACGTTTTGGGTGAGATTGTATACCAAGAAATAATACAAAATGAAAAGTAAGTGTAAACATTTGGTTTTATTAGCTTTTCTTACTTAATATTGGAATTACAGTGCTGGATTTCGACTACACCAAAGGCAAATCCGCGACCTGAGTGATCCTTTTCAGATACCAGAAAATGCGTTTAGAAAGCTTTTTCGCTTTAATAAGGATACTGTCTATGCAATTGTAAACATGATAAGAGAAGACATGATACACCCGCGAAGAATCACTAGAATACCTTCTGATATAAAAATTTTGGCAACATTAAATTTTTACGCCACAAATTGAGTGTTGGTCAGGGATATCATTTTGCCCTAAGTCAACCTAGCATGAGTCGGTGTATCAAGGAAGTTACCCACATATTAAACCAACATTTCTTGAATGATTGGATTGTTCTTCCTATCACAGAAAATGAGAGAAATAGAATCAAGCAAGATTTTTACGAAAAATGGAACTTTCCAAGATGCTTGGGAGCAATCGACTGCACGCATATAGCAATTATTGCACCCCCTGAAAATTATCCGGCTTTATCATATTACTGCAGAAAAGGATTCCACAGTATTAACTGCCAAATTATTGTAGACACTGACTTAAAAATTCTAAGTATGAACGCCAGATTTCCTGGTTCTACTCATGATTCAGCTATTTGGCAAGCATCAAATATAAAAACTGTTATGGAGAACTTATATCTTTGAGGAGACGAATCATTGCTTATATCCCCTTCAACCTTTTTTAATAACACCATTTCAAAATCTTCAAGAAAATAGCCCACAAATTCGTTATAATTATGCCTTCGTTAGAGCTAGAAATGTGATTGAGAGACTGAAATCCAGATTTCGATGCCTGTTGAAACACCGGGTCTTGAATTATAAGCCTATAACTGCAGGAAAAATTATCTACAGTTGCGGTGTACTTCATAATATTGCCAAACATTTTAACGATAATTTACGTGAAGAAGAAATACTCGAAGTCGGAAACGAGGAAAATGAGGACAATGAAATTGCAATAAGAGATGGGAATTGGCATAGAAGAGGTGAACGAGTACGAAATCAAATACTACAAGGCTTTTTTAATTTGAACTAATTTTCTTATGACCTCTTGTTAAAGAAATTAAATTAATAAAATTAATATTGAAATAAATTATAAATTTCACAATTTATTTAAGTTCCTTGTCAAATGAGGAAATACGAAATTAAAGTTTTTTTTTTTGTTTATCCAAATTAAACTTTACAAAAAAACTACAGGTTACATTAACTGATAATTGACAAGAAACAAAATAAATTAAAAAGAAGCAAATTTGGGTTACAAATTACCGGGAAGACAAAACGGGAAAAACGCACCACTCACTCGAACGACAAAGGTGAACCACTCGTGGAGTCCAGGTTGATTGGTTGGGTGTTCCAGCGGCCCATGAAAGCTGCTCCAACGTCACGAATTTGACGGGGAAGACGCAGACGACGACGACGACGAGGTGAAGTTGATGGAGAACGTTCTTGGACACTAGTACCACGATGGCAAAGCAGGTTTCAATACAAGGTAACGACGAACGACAAAAATTTTGATTGAGCGGCGGCTCCGATTGAAGGGTGCTGGAACGCTTTTCACTTTGGTGGTTGATGAACGTCTCTTCGATACAGGGTGAGCTCTTCTCAAAGCGATGGTATCCGAAGTTGAGGCGAACCGAGCCGAAACGCAACGGCCGGATTCCAGGACTCCCATTGGTGGCAGGTAAAACATGTGCGAAAAGAGGGGGGAAACAAGGGAAGGAAAGGACGGAACGAATTTTGAAATGACAGGGCAGGGTTGTACCCAATTTTGTTCGTCTGCTTGAATTATTAAAATACGATAAACATTTTTAATTTGAACAAAACTTTGGTGTTTTATACCTACACTTGTTAATTACATGAGTAACCAATAACTACAATTTATTGTCAATTTTATGCAAGACTCCTGCCAAAGCTTGGATAGAATTGAC
This sequence comes from Diaperis boleti, assembly GCA_963583935.1. Taxonomy (NCBI): domain Eukaryota; kingdom Metazoa; phylum Arthropoda; class Insecta; order Coleoptera; family Tenebrionidae; genus Diaperis; species Diaperis boleti. Next base: position 17,567,955 of record OY757242.1, read on the forward strand.
AATTTTATAATTTGATCTTGCCACTTCTCTTAACGTTTTATCATGCTCTTCTAGACATACTCTCCTACTTCTGTTTAATAATACACTGGAAGAGCTAATACGCTTTCTCTTTTTTCCGGCTCCTTTGAGGTTGAGGCTAGTTTGAAGTTGGGAGGTTGATGTGTCGCCTGGTTCTGAAATTTTTTATAAATTGTAATAAAAAAAAAACAATAATTTGTGTAAATACGTGTAATAAAGGAATTTGATGGATTTTCGTGTGCCATTTCTTTGTCATTATGCTGAGTCGGTGTGTCATCCTCATCTACCATTGAAATTTGTTATAAATTGTAAATAAGAATTCTTAATAATTTGCATAAATCAGAAGAATGTTCTTAAATCCAGGTGGAGTAAATTTAAATTAAAATTTAAATATATCTAAGTCGAACTCCACAAACTTTAATAACTGTAAAATTACTAATGGAACATGTTTCGGCAGAACATTTCTGCCATCATCAGCCCTTACAGAATATAAAAAATTATATTATCTATAATTTTTTATGGGGATTCCTACGAGGTATCGAGTCGAGTGCACAAGTGTTTTATGAGCTCTTGTTTGATAAGCGATTTAGTGGGTTATACTTGTTCAACAAAATTCAAATTTATACCATATTACGCGCAATTGCACCAGAATTGTTATAGTGTTGTTATTATTTTCTGTGGAATTACGGGTTACGTGTAAAATTTAAAGTTCTGCAGTGCAGATAACTTTTTGTGAGTTTTCTTAGTTCTGTTGTTTTTACCAGAGCTGATAATCGTATCTCTTCAACCATTTTGTTGGGGGGATTTAGTGCGAATCCGCCCACTTTTTAACCACGCCTCGCGCCGTTTCCATGCTGAGCCTATTGGTAGTACCACTGGGGTACTGCCCTCGCTCTTCGTGATCAACCGCGCCATGTTCACCATTTGGTTTTGTTGTGTTTCTAGGTTTTAAAAGAAGAGTGGCCGGAATATAACGACATCTAGGAGGCGCCACAGGAAGCGGATGCACAAAGACGATAGAAACAGCTCGCTCAGTCAGGGAAGCCTGGACTCTTACCTGGAGGAAAGGAAAAGAAAGAGAAAAGGGGAGGGTAGAACAGAAAAACAAGAAGAGGAGGAAGAGAAATTTTTTCAAAAAAGTAAAAAGACGGCGAGGTCTCCTGGAGTAAAGAAAACACAGAAGACATCAGAGAAAGAGAAGGAAACGGACACAGAGATGGAGAAAAAAATATTGGAGCTGTTGCAAGAGTTGAAGGAGGAGATGAAAGAAATAAGACGAGAAAACAAGGAACTCAAGATAGAGATAGAGAGGCAGAGAGAAGAATTTAAAGAGAAGGAGAAGAGATGGGAAGGAGAGAGTGGAAAACCTGGAAGAGAGAATGGAAATCGAAGAGAGAAGAAAGAGGAAGAACAACATCGTGATAACAGGATGGGACGGGGAAAGAAAAAGTCATGTAAAAAAAGAGGATGTAGAGAAGTTTTTGAAGGAAAATGTAGAGGATAGTAAAGTAAAAGATTGCTACAGGATTAACAAGGATCAAGTATTGGTGGAGATGGAGGGATGGGATGAGAAGGAAAGAATAATGAAGCACAAAGGAAAATTGAGGGAGAAGAGGGGAACAAGGGGGATATACATAGACAACGACCTCACAAAGAAAGAAAGAGATTTACAGAAGAAACTAAGAAGTATGGCGAAGGAAAAAAGGGAAGAAGGGAAAGAAGTAAGAGTGGGATACAGGAAATTAATAGTGGACGGGGAGCAATGGAGAAAGAGAATGAAAAGAGAGAAAGACTAGAGGTTTTCCAATAAGAAGAAGAAGGGGAGGAGGGAAAAAGGGGGACAACGGTAAAGTAAAAAGGACAATGAAACGGGAAAAAAGAAACAAAGAAGGGAGTAGGAGGGAAACTAAGGAAGGAAGGGGGAAATCAAAGAAGGTAACGAGAAAAACAGGGGTGAGGGCACTATTTTGGAATGTAGCGGGACTAGGTAAAAAAGAAGAAGATTTTTGGGACTATGTGAAGGAGCTCGATATTGTTGGATTAACAGAAACATGGTCAGAAAGCTGGGAAAAAATAGAAAAACTGTTACCAAAGGAGTTCAAGTGGGAATGGCAAGGGGCGAGAAGGGGAAAGAAAAAAGGAAGAGCAGCAGGGGGAATAATAACAGGGGTAAAAAAAGGAATAAAAGAGAATACTAAAAAGAAGGGAGAAGAGGAAGGTCACATGGTGAGAAACGTGAAAATAGACAGTAAATGGTAGAAAATAGTGACAGTGTACAGCAAAGAGATGAAAGAAACAATAAGCAAGATAGAAGAAACATTAAAAGACAACAGGAAAGAATGTCTGCTTCTGGGAAGGGATTTTAACGGCAGAATTGGGGAAAGAGGAGCCAGGGATTGGGAAGAAGAGAGAGGAGAGGGAAAAAGAAAATCCAAAGACAAGAAAGAAAACGCGGAAGGGAAGAAGTTGATGGAATGGATAGAAGAAAAAGGATGGGAAGTACTGAATGGAAATAAACAAGGGGACGAAGAAGGAGAATGGACCTACATAGGCGGTAGAGGAGAGACGGTGATAGACTACGGAATAGTAAACGAAGAAGCATGGGAAGACGTCGAAGAATTCAGAATAGGGGAAAGAGTAGAGTCAGACCATCTGCCTATAGAGATAAGTATAGGAAGGGGGAGAGAGAAGAGAGGAGGAGAAAAAATAGAGGAAATGCGGAAGGTGATAATTAAAGTATGGGACGAGCAAGGGGTGGAAGAGTATAAGACTGGAAAAAGCAAGATTTAAAGAACAAGAAGTAGGGAAAATGGAGAAAGAATTGGTAGAAATATTGGAAGAAGCAGCGACAAAAAGAGATAACAGTAAGAGGTGGAGGAACAAAAAGAAAGAATAAATGGTGGGACAAAGAATGTGAGCAACGTAAAAAGGAAGCAATAAAAGAACTAAGAAAGTCGAGAAAGACTAAAGGGAACAGAAGTGGCTTTTTAGAAGCGAAAAGAAGATACAGAGAGACATGCAGGGAGAAGAAGAGGCAGAAGAAGGAGAGAGAGGAGGAAGAGATAAAAGCTATAAGAACAGAGAAGGAGGTATGGAACTTTATCAATAGAGAGAGAAAGAAAAAAGAAAATGGGAGCGAGGAGATAAGGATAAATGAGTGGGAGGAGTACTTCATGAGGCTGCTGGAGGGAGAAAAGGAAAAAAAGAAAACGGAAATAGAGACGAAGAGAAACCGAGTAGAACCTGAAGGAGAAGAAATTACAATGGAAGAGGTGGAGAGGCATGTGAAGAAACTGAGGAAAGGGAAGGCACCAGGGAGGGATAGAATACAGAATGAGTCGTGGATGTATGGGACGAGAAGAGTGCTAGAGAGGCTGGTGGAGGTAATGAATGGGGTGTGGAGAGGAGAAGGATTCCCGGTAGGGTGGAGAGAGGGGGTAATTTACCCCATTTACAAAAAAGGGGAGAAAAATAAAGTAGAAAATTACCGAGGGATAACTCTTCTAAACACAGGGTACAAGTTGTATGCATCAATTCTGAATGAAAGGATGAGCAGAGAGATAGAGGAAAAGGGAGCATTACCAGACAGCCAAGCAGGATTTAGAGAGGGGAGGGGAACTATGGATAATGTATACATCCTGGACCATTTGACGAAGACTGAGTTAAAGAAGAATGGGGGGGGAGGGTGTATGCATTATTCGTAGACTTCAAGGCGGCTTTTGACAAGGTGGACAGAGAGAGGATGTTTGAGTGCCTGAGGGAGAAAGGGGTAAATGAATGGCTGGTAAGAAAGGTGGAGGAGATATATGAGAAGACAAAAAGTAAAGTGAAGGTAGGGGAGAGGGAAAGTGAATGGTTTGTGACAACAAAGGGAGTGAGGCAAGGTTGCCCGCTCAGCCCTTTGTTGTTCACGATGTATGTGAGAGAGCACAAGCGGGGGGGTGTGTGGTAGGTAGAAAAAAAGTGTGGAGCCTGGCGTTTGCGGATGATGTGGTAATGGTGGCAAAGAGTGAAAGAGAAATGAAAGAAATGATAAAGAGTTTAGAAAAATATGTGAAGAAGAAAAGACTAGCAGTGAATGTAGAGAAAACAAAAATGCTGGTGTTCAATAAGAGAAAGAGGAAGAACGAAGAGAGTGATTGGAGGTGGGAGGGAGAAGAAATAGAACAAGTAAAAGAATTCAAATACTTGGGGTATGTGTTCAATGAAAGAGCCACAGATAAGGCAGATATTAGAGAACTGGCAAGAAAAGCGAACAAGGTGATAGGATGTGTATGGGGAATAGGAGAGAGAAGGTGGGGAGGCGATTTTAAGAGGAGAATGATGATGTTTGAAAGTCTTATTGAAAGCGTGTTGTTACGGTACGGTACGGAGCAGAGGTCTGGGGATGGAAAGAACAAGAGGAGATAGAGAGGGTGCAAGAGAAATATCTGAGGTGGGTGCTAGGGGTGGAGAGAGAAACGCCAGGGTACATAGTGAGAGAAGAATGCAAGAGGAATAGGTTGAGAGTGAAAGCGGGAAAAAGAGCGGTCAAGTTCGAAGACAGGATGGAAGGGAGGAAAGAATGTAGGATACTAAAGGGGTGCTGGAGAGAAAAGAAGAAGAATTCAGAGGAGAATGATAGGGAGAATTACTACAGGAGGAATGGGTATGCAAGCAAAGAAATAGAGAGACTGAGAGAAAGAGGCGTGTGGATGAATGTAGAACTAAGTGAAAGAGATAAGGATACGGATAGACAAGAGAGGAGAGAAAGAATTAGAGAATCCAGATACGACGGGAAGTACGGAAGATGCATGATCGAGGAAGTACCGAAGTATTTGGGGAGGGAGAGCGAGAAAGAAAGAAATATGATGGCGAGGTTTAGGTGCGGAACTGAAGAGAGGGAAAATAGGTATTGGGCAGAAGATGGAGGAAGAATGTGTAGAATGTGCTATGAGGAAAGAGAGACGATTGAGCATATGTGGAACGAGTGCAGTGAGATGAAACAAAGAGCGAGGAAAGAAAGAGAGGAAATACTGAATGTAGATGGAAGGGAAATTAAATGGATGAAAGAGGTATGGAAGAGGAGGGAGAAGAGGAAAGGGGAGGGGAGAAGAAATAGAGAATTTTATTTAGTTTTTGTTATTATGATAATGGTTAAGTTTAATTGTATATGTATAGGAATCAGAAAGCCCGTAGAGCAAATAAAGATTTTATATATAATTTTTTATGTATGATGGCAGAAGTGTTCTGCCGAAACATGTTCGATTAGTAATTTTACAGTTATTAAAGTTTGTGGAGTTCGACTTAGATATATTTAAATTTTAATTTGCATAAATACCTGAAATAACGTATTTTGATGGGCTTTCATTACCCTCCACAGATTGCTCATTCCTACTGTTAATTTTGTGCATCTAAAAATTAAAAAATACAATGCCAAATTGTAATAAAAAATTATTTTTTTATTTTTCCTCTTGCGTTTCATCCTCTATATATATTGGGAGTTGTTCAACATCAAATTTCACTCCAGCTTTCGCCTTCCACAGTTAAATGTGACAAAAATGAGAGAAGACGCTCCTCTAAATCTGACAAAGCTTTTACACCTGCACCTCCACCAGTGTGCTGTATCGGACATCTCGCGCCCGTCTGCGGACGTTGGTTTTCATTTCACTGATACTCTGAAGCAATAATAATTGACAAAATAATTATTAGTTTACCTTAAATAAGTACATACATACCTCTTTCCACTGTTTAATAGTTTTAGCTGGGCCAAGCTCATTCACCGCTTTGGTTAATTTCTCCCAACATTTATTCATTTTCGGAAGATGAGAGGGAGTAATTTTCCCTCCCAGTAGAACTTTATGTTCACTTAAAAAATTAATTATGAACTCTTTTTGCTTTTTCGTTGTTCTTGCTGAACGCATTCTGAATTTAAAAAACAAATTTTTGACGTACGTTTGATTACATATACCTATCCGATATCGCGGCGCCGACGCATGCAGAAATTAGGGCGAAATGCGTTGTTGCCAAATCTGAACTGAGCAAATTTTAAGGGACCCGTTAAAATGGCAAAGTTTTAGTAGCCCTCTAAAATACTGCCGTATAGAATACCAACATCCGCTAAATTTTTTGGAGGATCTCTAAAAATTCAAATTTTAACAGATAAGTTACAGAATAAGCCACTACCTCATTAAACACATTTAATTTACTTACGTATTAAAATAAGCAAGTGTCTCCTTTCACGAAGATCACCAAGTAAATAAGTTTCTACAACCAAATAAACAAGTTTTGAAACACCGCCTGTAAGTCGTACAATGCAACAATCACCTGGGGCCCGTTTCATAAAAAACTTGTCACTTATAATACAAGTGTGTAGTCAAGGAAGAGCTTTATTGATTGGTTGCTGCTTAGCAACGAATTGGTTTTACAAGTGACAAGTTTTTTATGAAACGGGCCCCAGGAGCCAAATGTGCTAAAAACTAAAGTGCACGTTTCTTTTACACTTAACCCGGCATCCGACAGGTGAACAAATGTTACGAGTTACGACACGTGGGGTGTGTCTAATTTGTTTATTTATAACTACTCTGATAAATTTATACCATTTTTTAGTTCGATATGAATCCTCTATTTCCAAGCGAACATATCAAATCCATTTTAAAGTATATAACTTTTGTAACAAAGAATTATTTGGGACACTGCATTTTTTTGCCTATTTAGGTAACCTTCTCGATTTATATTTATAGGAAATGTACTGTTGATCAATTTGTGCAAAATACAGCGTCTTATTGAAAAATATCTACTAGTTTTACTAAAAAAATGAAATACGACATAATATTGGCATAATTACTCATCTTTGAAGTTGGCACAGTAAGTGTAGTAGAAAACAGCATACATACAATATAAAATACATAATATATTGTTCAGCTTCTTCTCAAACCAAATTGGTCTTTCTGTCTTTCTGACCATGATATCATGACCATCTCTCTTGTCGATTGTCATTTTTTTTTTTTTTGAAAATTATGAAAAAAACTTGAATTTTTCAAATTCAAATAAACTAGAATTTTTTTAATTTTTAATATTTGTTTATCTAATTTTCGAAAATAAAAACAGTAAAACAAAGTAAATATAACAAAAAACAACTTACCACATAAAAATTTAAAAAAAGCAGACCCATAAAAAGTGTTACACAAAACGACAGGTGGGGTGTGACAAACCCCAAGCAGTTTCAAAGTCTTCTTACATAAAAAATGTTAAAAATTCTACTCATATTTCTTTAACATCGTGTTAAGTAATCGTTGTTTTAAAGCTACTGAACCACTTAAGTCAGGTAATGAAAAATTTGAATGTTTTTCAACAAAATTTCGAGCGCTGGGGTTTACCACACCCCACGTGTCGGATGCCGGGTTAAGCGTAAACCCAATTTTTGACCCTTCTTAACAAAACGTGCACTCGTTAACTTCAATCGTTTTACAACGAGCGGTAGAAGCGCATTCGTTTCTTCTATTTCCATCGTTTTTGGTTGTCAAATTTGTCAACTAACCTAACTTTTGAGTTTTATTGCGTCTAGTCGAATTATTTCGGCGTTATTATCTAAATCCAAAACCATTTGTAACATTTTCTTGCTTTTGCTTAATGTGTCCATGGCAAGTAGGTAGGTACCTGTATTGAATTATTTCTCATTTCGATGATAAATAAATAATGCATAATAAAAATTTTAGGTTAGGATGTTGACTTACTGTTAATGCGTTAAAAGAGCGAAAATAACACTAAAATCTATTACTTTGACACTAAAGGTCCACTGAAACACTATGCAACAAAGCGTTATGTGAAGTATGTCTGTGCATAGTTTGCGCTACAAAAGCTGCTATGTGAGTGAACGAGCAAGATATTTTCACATAGCGCTTGCTGCAAGCACAAAATCACATCAACCCACATAGCGCTTTTGGTTTAAGCGCGGGTTTTTAAATGATAATTGTACGAAACGCACATAGCTGAGTCTACAGAGCTGAAAAGTGAGCAACAAAATTCGTGATCGTAGGAGCCTCTGAATTCAAAATATTGAGTCGATTCTTGATCGATACGATTGTGTAAAAATCATCGAGTTGTCAAATCTCGAATGGGACCCGTACAATATTATTTTCACAATGCAACAAAAGTAAACGGGATTTGGAAACATTCTATTCCGGATATCTGGGAAGAATTTCGACCTGAATATCGTGATACGGGGGGGACCCACACGGACCTGGTGCTGAGGGCAAAAGAGCGTAGGGTTGACACGGGGGTGGTCCACAATGCTCCCATTTTGAACGCTGTGGTTGCAAAGGTACAGTTTTGAGGAGACTGTCTCAATTCTCTAATGGATTGAGGGTTGGAAACCAGACAGTTTTTATGAGAGGATTGTTTCTAATTATAGGAATAAGTTGCACACTTTGTGTTTGTTGGGTACGTCTGTTCAGTATTGTAGATGTCAAAATGGTGTAAAAATGACTCTTATTGGATTTGTAGTGACTGAAAACACCCTTTGCATTGGTGTCGTTAGAGTAGGTTTCGAAAACTTCGAAGAATGTGGCTTGCAGCCTCCAGGAGATGTCCCATGTGGATTTGAAATAGAATATCTTGAGCATTGTAAGGGGGAACAAATTTGAATTAGTCACTTGTTATTTCAACATTATGCAGTTATAATGTCCTCACTTTCTTCTCTAAAGCCTCGTTTTCACTGAAGAAACATTGAGCAACTTTTGTCTTTCTGTTGATTGTTTCCGAAAATGTTTCTAAAAGTTCTCAAATGTTTCCGAATATTTCTCATTGTTTCGGAAACAAATGTTGATTGTTCCCATTTGTCGCCGGTTTCCATTTCTAGCGGTAACATTCAAGGAAAAATCGACGATAATAACACGTCTTCCCCTTCCATGTTGCTGCAACTTTTCACATCAGTGGAAACACTGAGTTGCGCCTTCTCAAGCTACAACTATAGGCGACTTTCAGTTGCTCAGATGGAAACACGAAGTTTATGTATGTTGCCAATTTCCTAAATACGCGACAAAGGGAAAATCAAAGTTCCTCAATGTTTCTTCAGTGTAAACTGGGCTTGAAAGGGACAACAGTTTTGACACAGAAATTCAATGACAGTCAGAGAAAATAGGTTAAATGTTTGACAATTAATGTAAACAGTAAAGTAAAAGAACGTTTAGCCAACTGCGATCACGAATTTTGTTGCTCACAACTATAGTAGAAAAAATAGATGCATTCGGTTTATTTATTTAATCAAAGATCAGTCCAAGATTGTGTTTCCTTTTTCTTGGTTGATTGGTTTCAAGGGTTGAAGGTCGTCCAGCTTGTAGGCGCTTTGCTCCTTCAGTGTGTAAACAAAAGGCGAATCGGTGACACCATATAGGGCGTTGCATATGTCGAAAATTTATTACCTCAAACGACTTATAATTGGCTGATCTTTCAGTCCACGTGGACTGAAAATACAAGGGCCTGGAAACTGAGAATGAAAGCTTCCTGGAACTGTAATCGCTGCGTTCGATTGCCGACAGTAAACAGATTCCATTTTTTTTTTTTTTTTTTTGATATTATGAGTGTAAAAAGTGAAACACATATTAGTACGGCGGCCGGTGGGTCAAATTCGTTCAACCACCTACTACTTTGGTATAACAACTCAATGAGACATAATATATAGATTTGTTCGTTAAAAAATTCTGCATTTAGAATGGAAATTGACGACAGTGTGGGTTAGTCACGAGAAAAGTTATTCCAAGAAAACCGTGAAAATTGGCAAAATTATTCCAATAAAATAAATGCTCATATCTTTGGCTAAATAAAAGGTAAAAATATGGGGTTTGTTTCATTGTGAAGCCCAGAATATTTACTTTAAAATGGCTAATTGGAAAATCGCGCGAATTTGTGCTTTTCGACCAAATTCTATTATTTAATGCGACGGCGCATGAGTTATTTATAAATTTTCAATATTCAAGTTGCTGTAACTCGTATAGTGTAGGGTAGTCTTTGTAGTAAAAATTTTCACATCAAAAACTGCAGAATTTTGTTGTCTGTATTCACCTCAACTAATAACGTATCCATCTACAATAATAAATTCGCTACAATCGTGTTTCTGGGAAAATCTAACTTGCTTATGCTACCCTCTCGATCACCCGCCCGCACCCGGCTCCCATCGCAAACGCCTATATGCTATACGCTATACCACCACCGAGCGCAATGAATTAAAATGAAATTAATTTTTATTTTTAACCAAATACATAAAGCTTTTAAAATTAACAATAATTCTTCATCGTCAGTTATGTCTCTAACTATATCCTTATTAATTTATACACTTTATTTGATATTTACGCTATAGAACAAAACATAACCCTCGCGTTTACATGCACATTTGCTCGAAGAACAATTCTTCTCATTGCAAAATAATTCTATTGCTTGTCTAATCGCATGCGGTATAGGTGTTTCATTAATTAATTTGGGGGTTAAATTGGAACCATCTTTGATCCAGCCAAATTCCAAAGAAGATTTAGCTCTCTTCGCCGCCGTACTAAGATATATAACGAGTGAGCAACAAAATTCGTGATCGCAGTTGGCTAAACGTATATCGGTTCTTTTACTTTACTGTTTACAATTCACATTACTCGATGACTTTTTACACAATCGTATCGATCAAGAATCGACTCAAAATTTTGGATTCAGAGGCTCTTACGATCACGTTATATTAAATAAAGATTAGTAATAAATATCTAACTCAATTTTTTTATTAATGAGGTACCAGGGGAAAGAATAAAATGATGATTTAACGTGAATTAAAAATTTGAGTTTGATAGTTTTTTGGGAAATCGGAAATATGAAAGTTCATTCTGAAAGTTCTATTCAATAATGAGTAGAGAATACAATTAATATAATACGAGATAATATTATGTACAGGCTGGGTCAATAATAGTGCGACGACGGAGGAGAGTGGCTTTAGTTACTAAAGAAAAAAAAATGTTTTGATACCATATATGTATATTACCATCAAAGCTGCATCGACTAGATTATTTTCAGTAATATTTGGTCACTATTCCAGGGCCCACTATTCACTATTCCAAATTTTAATAGCATCCAATTGTATTAGCAGCATCCGAAAGACCCAAGCTTTGTTTATAGACGTACCAAATTTCATTCTTCATTATTTAATACTAATGCTGATACAGAATTTTAAATGATCACATGACTTTTCGAAAATGTACACAAAAAAATTACATAATAACTTGGCAACCTTATATTCCAAATTTAGAAAAAAGATATGTGGGTATAGCATTTAAAACAGCAAATCAGAATACATATAAAAAATATATAGGGTTCTATTTAAAAAAACTTGAGTAAACACCAAATATAGCTGAAAATAATTTTACTCGATGCAGTTGTGATGGTAATATGTATAACGTATATGGTATCAAAATAATAGTTATTTATTATACGAGTTCCTGTGTAAATTGGGTGCTTTCGTTCACTTTTAAGCCCCGAGTGCCCGAAAGCACCAAAATTTACAAAGGAACGAGTGTAATACAACGTTTTATAGTTCGACACAACCCCGGAAAGTCTTTAAATTGCTTAAAATCCATAAAAATAGTGTGACGTTTATCTGACATTTTATTATTGAATGACAGAGAGTGTTTACACAAGCGAAGATTTGAAAATTCTGACAGTGTCGAACTATAAACATTCTTTTTTATTCTCATTAGTAAACCACTATCTTCCGTCCTCGCAGTATTGTCTTGATCAGCCTCTATATTTCGTTGCGGCTTTTCACTCCTTTAGAGCCAAGAGTGGTAACATGGCAGTGAGGTAAAACTCTTTCAATTTTATGCTGTTTCCAAAACTCTTTATCCCTGTGCACCTGAAAAGGACATACATATATATGTATGAAATACCTGACTACTTATAAAGTACACTTGCTTTCAAAACTTTCGCGTGCACCTTCAAAATCAAGTAACAAAAGTTTTACCAATACTTAGTTGTGTGAATGCCACATTTTGAATTTAGGTTATGATGACACTGACATACTGTCTTCTGCATATTATAAAAAAAGACACGTAATTAGGAATTTGTGTCCTGAGGGACCGATCGATTATATTAGTTTATACATAATAATTAAAGATAAAAACCAACGACGTTTACAAGACGTTTAATTCGGCAGTAATCCGTGTTTGTTGTAGAAGGTAAGAAAGATTTATTGTAGCTGTATCTGGTAAACAGAAAGAAGGTAACAGAAATTTAATTAAAACGAACACATCAAAATAAATACAAATATATTAGAAAAGGTTTTAATATTTTGTCATGGCCTCATTAGCCTCTAGCACCGCATTCAATCTTCTGGGCATAGATCCTATAAGGTTTCGCCAATCATTTTGGTCTTCGCTCAACTTTTCCCACGCATTTTGAATTAGTTCCCACAATTCTTCAGCATTTGCGATTCTAAAGTTCCTTTTATAAATTTTCTCGACAATTAAACCCCAAACATTTTCTATGGGATTACGACGACAAGCTGTTACCTACGATCCTAAAAAGTTGGTCTCAAAAACTGCTTGTTTGGTCGTATTGAAAGAGTTTTACCTTAAATTATCCAAAAGGGCTCCGTCATGCACCGCGTTTGAAACTTTGGGTCTTTCCGATTATGGTCTTCTAGTCACCAACCCTTCTGGTTCCCACGTCTTCTTTACTCGTAGAACAGTGCCTTTATCAAGTCCATAATGAGTAGCAACCCTTCTTATGACCAACCATCTTCTAATTTAGTCAGTCGAAGCATTATGACTTTTTAAAAGATCAAATGTCAGAGTTGATTAATTACAACCCTGATTTAATACAGCAAAAAATAGGTGTACGCGAAAGTTTTGAAACCAAGTGTACAATACCTTTTCACACAGGTCCCCTTCTTTTTTTAGATATGGTAGTAATTTGGTAGCTGCTGCTTCTTGTGGTACTTTTAATTGCGCCAGTTTGTAGGGACATTTGATTTCTATGATTGCATCTTCTTCTAATATTAATCCGTCCGGACTTGCTCCTAAGTACGGCAGTTCTGAATCAATGTACAACCCGCACTCGACCACAGTTAGACCATACTTCTTTTGAAATTGTTCTTTAGCTAAAGGCTCATGATCATTCCCCCACTTAGTTGCCAAACTGCCCATAAAACCGGAGTTGATCAGGCGACTGGCGAGTTTTTTTAGCATTCGTTGTTTTACGCTTTTTACATACAACACCGAAATTTGAAGCTGTTAGCCTCAAACTTCGTTGCTGTCTCCACAAGGGATTTGTGTTCTGGCCTACTGTGTCTTTTGCCAATTGCTCGATCTCTTCTGATGTTCTTGATAATTTGCTGAGTTTGCAATTCGAATGTTCGCCAATTATGTGATTGGGACAGTTCAAAATGTCCTTGTTTAAACCTGCGATTTGTTCAGCAGTCGTCGTTTTTTGTTTGTGCCAGTGAATTATTGCAGTGTTTACATCTCTTCTCATCCTCTCAATGTTAGCCCTGAGGGAACTTCTTAGTTCGCCTGGTACGCGATGTAGCTTCGAACTAACACTTTTTTTTTTACCAGGTCCCGCAATTTTGAACAGAAATTACGTAAAAGATGATTTTTACATTCTATTTTTTCCACTAGATTGTTATTGCCATAGGGTTTCTGGATGCATAGTTTCTTGTAAACACTGCTATCACCATCGCTTACAAGTCGTGTATATTTTAGGCCATACATTTCCACACTTTTAGTGAATCCCTCGACAATAATATCAGATTCCATGGCCGTAGAGGTGCCGGTCCAGTTTTTAAAACATTTGTGCTCCGGACATGGCGCATGTCTAGAGTTTGCTCGTTCACATATAGCACAATACTTATTTCGAATTGCTATAAACAATAATTTGCCAGTTCTCGCACCAACTATACATGCCACGCCTGAGGCTGCATCATATTTGGTTTTATATGAGCGTTTTGACCAGGCGCCATCCGCTATAACTGTAATAACAGGGTAACCATCTTTGTCAACTTCTCCAACCTCGCGCGCCAACCGAGCCTCTTCAAGTCCTGCTTCCTCCATAGCCTCCCAGGAACTTGACGTAAATTGACTCAGCTACCCGCTGAAATTGGGTTTCGTACTGCCTCCTCGAGAGTGGTGGCATATTCAAGGAGCCTAAAATTTGCTCTGTTTGGGTGAAACCTAAGCCAGACGACAGCGTACTGAGAACCCATGACGCATTTATGTTCAAGGTTTCGCCCTCAATTTCCGTCCCCACGTATTTTACCAATCCACACATATCGCAAACAAATTTAATATTGCGAGTTTCATCTAATATTTTCATATTGCTCAAATTACACGAAAATGGAGAGTGATCATTAGCTTGAAGAATGGCAAGAAGAAAATCTTTGACATTAATAAATCTTCTGCCAGTAATTTCGATCTGTGTAACGGCATCCCTTGTGCACGGCTCACTACATATTTCCATTACCTCTTCGTCAGAACTGAAAAAATAATATAGGTTGATAAAGACTGCATGTAATGTAGATACACAGAATAAACTCTAAAAAGATCATTTTTGTGTAAGCTTATTTCCTACCCATTATAACGTGCTTACCTTGTTTCTTCTCTTTCAGTAGACCAGAGCACCTGTGTCCCACTGGTAGGACTAAGATGTTGATGAGATTAGCTACGTGTTATTGAAAAATGGCTATCCACTTACCGTTCTTGTTTGGAAATTATTGCTTGTGACCCTTGTGAGCTTGAAGGTCCTGCTAAGCACGAAACACTTGAAGCGCTGTTGAATGTCAAAAACCAAAAGATCAATTATTTTTATCATATCCCTATTTTGTTTAGTTATTAGATATACCTGGCACATGTAGAGGATTCAGCTTTGGCCCCGTTTTCGTCAACTTTTTCCGTTGCAGCAATTGCAATTTTTCGGTAACTGCGTAATCTATACATTTTGATTGTTACCAAGTGTTTTATTTTTAGAATATTCCATGTTTGTCTTGGATGTAGATCTATTTACTTACCTTTTTATCTTCATTTTCATGCTTAGGTTCTTGTGGTGAGATCCTTTTTTTGGTCTTGGACGTGTTCTTGTTCTATCGCCTTGTTGGTCATTCATTCTTACTAGTAAGTATGTAATTCAAATTGTGTCCGACGGGAAACGAAAGGTTTGCACTGCACTAATTACCACTACTTGCAAAGTCACAACCAAAAACCATCTACGAAAAAGACAGACTATCCAATGATGCTGTAGATAGAGTGGTTGGATTTTCTCGTGAGTGATGAGTCATTCTGTGTAGAAGACGAAAAGACTTCGAAGCTAAGATCTATTATACGCAGACCTGAAACTGCTTCGCTTTCTGAAACAGTTGAGCCGCTGCCGCTGCAGTTTATTATCAATTTTCTGTAATTTATTCAGATAGTCATTCTTAGACAGTCCTAAGTAACAATTTTAGACACTGTGGAGTAAATATTTCGAAAATTTTGTTTCAATTCAAGAAAAAAAAGACAAACAATTGACAAGACGAAACAATAATTATTGCAGAAACATTTTCGGGAAAACCGAACCATCATGTAGAATACTTATGGCAAAAAGTATTTGTGTCTAATCGATGGCACCGGCATGTAACTGCTTCTATACTATTCAAGTAAGTTGATGAGTCACATGAATGCATGTGACTTGACAGCGAATTGAATATGTAAACCCCTTCATTCATTTCATTTAATCGTGTGAATTCATTGGGTTCTCAGTTGAAACATCTTCAACTTTTTAATTCAAATAGGATTCAAGTGAATGAAAAGAAGCGTTTTACAATGGCGACAAAGTATTTGGTGAGAGGAAAATCCCTGAAAATTCTTTTTTTTTGTAGAAACAAATATACATATAATAGTAGAATGGCCTGTATAGAAAATGAAATAAGCTTTAAAATGATGTACATCACATAACCTCCCATAATATTTGAATTTTGTAAGGGGGTGGCTCCCCTCGCTAAAAGGGTGACATCTAAGACTTGAAAGTTTGGTCCCCCTTGATAACAAAATTGAGTGTTTTCTTCTGTCTTCCGAAATTAGAATTTTTGGGGGGTACAAATTTTAGTTGGGACACAATGTATACAATTTTATATTTAAATAATAATATTAACCTAAAATTACAGATATGCAATACCACATAGTAAATTAGAGGATGTACAGAAATTAGTGTACACCATTAGAGTGATAAAAATTGTTAATTGTTGAAAATAAAATAAAAATAAAATAAAATCATTTACCGGCAAACGCTTTTGTAAAGCTGGTAGTTTTTGTTTACTATACTTTTTTGTTATCTTTCTAAGAACGAGCTGCGGCACACATGAAATATAATACGGTCAGCCGTCGGTCCACACGTCTGCCTGCCGCTGAGGGACGGGGTCTGTGTTACATTGAGCCACGCCAACATTGCTTGAAACTAGTGAACTTTGGGGACAATTTGCAAATGTATTTTTCAATATTAATAAAAACACCTTGCATTTACCGAATACAGAGATCAGTAAAAATCAAGCACTAACACGTATGTTAAAAAAAAAAAATTTTTAGCTTCTCATTTTGGCAATAATTTTTTTTTCTGAACAAACAACGTTTTGCCGTAATGAAGGTTTTTTTTTTACTAATTTTGATGTCCAATACTTTAAGATAGCCTAACAATGAAGGCCGTAATTCGGTTTCAAAGTTGAGGCGACTGAGCGTTTCACCTTAAGTCAAGCCAGGGCGCACTTTTCTCCTCTGAATGTGATTCAACAATTGCATCGGAGTAGACTGAGGATTTTTTTTAATTTCACTACACCATTAATTTGTCATTTTAGGTGTTTTGCAGTTCTTTGCTACGTCGGTAAGTTTTCGAAATTTCTAATTAACTGTTGAACAGCACTTCATCAATGTGGTGAATCGGTTCTTCTCCGTTTGGTGATTCCACATTGGTTGCACCTCGGTCTCCATTAATTACTAATGTAATAATAAATGAGAAGACGTTGAAAAGACTTTGCCGTATTTATTTTGTATGGCGCATGACCTTCCTCCTTGGCCGTAAACACAATCGCAAAACGCAAGATCCAAATGAACTGTATAGAAAAGATTGTCATCATTATTTTGAGAACATACCAAACTAGTTCTGCCATCAACTTCTTGCACCGACAATAATGCGGAAGATTTTAAAATGCGTCTAAATGTTAATTTATTTTTGGAGCTTCGATAATAATTAATTAGCAAAGTAAAGTAGGTTGGTGTATCTTGTGACACTTTAGTGACTATTCTTCTTTTCGCTCCCATCAGTAGCCCAAAATATGATTTTTCAAATTTTCATATTTCTTCATGACGTCATCATTCATAAAGTCGCTGAAATTGTAAAATATTTGTTGTGTGTTTTCGATCTTGTTCGTCAATATTGTGCTTGCTGTCCCAGAACCAACGCCAAAAAAACTTGAAAAAGATGGGAAATGCAGAGTAATTTGCGAAACTCGGGAAAAGGTGTTTCCAGCGCATTCTTTTCTGCCGCAGAATCATATTTCATGAAAATCCCAGGAAAACCATTGCTTCCAAAACCACCAGTTTGCAAAGGATTTTGCAATAATTTGAAAGCTTCCGTGTCATTGACTTCAGTTTGCTCGGTATGTAGTTTGCAAGCAAGTTGGATTTGTTGCTGAGAAAAAAAAATGTAATGTAGCGTTTACGGGTTCACAAAACTATTTATTTGAACAAACTATGTACAATTTATTTCAACACTAGACTATTTACAGTTATAACAGCACAATTATTTATTTTAATAGTCACACGGATTAAGTAGCTTATTCGCACTTCTTCATCGACGCGATTCGACTGTACTGATCATCCCGCAGTCGTTCTCCCGTCCTATTTAAAGCGGGAAGCCGCTTTCTGGTATCTTCGATAACTAGAATATTCGCGATCCTACGAATGTACGATTAAATCATCACGCCGCGATTCTTCGAGAACGTCACACTGCCCCCTCCTTAAAGATGTTTCGTCCCGAAACGTCAAAGCAGCCTCATCGTGGCGAAACCTGCAGTTTGCTCCTTTTCTGCACCCAGACGTTCGATGGAAGTAACAATCGACAGTCTTCCAGTTCGTTGGCCTTTTTGGGTTGTAGCAATGCACTAAGATTTCCACTCCCGTGAAACGAAAGAGCACTTCCAACATACTTCGGACTAGCCTCCAATCCAGGCAATCAAATCCACAGGCGATCTTCGGAATTGCTAATTTCCTGATACCTTGAGAGAGAACGGTTTCCCTCAACACACATAAAGTATCCCAAACATTTTGGTAGGTAGCCTTCTCGAACGTGAATTGGTTCGTGACTAGATAGAAGATGTTCCTTCGTGAATTCTGCCGAGTGCCTGCCAGACATTGTAACCCTCCAACTTGTGGGTTTTGCTTCCGAAGCTCATCGAGTCTACCAAACTTCCTTTTGAACACGGTGGCGATCCCTCTCGACATGTCCAGATCTTGAGACACACAATGGACTAGTGAATAGTCTGCTAGAGCTTTAAAAATGTCCTGACGTACTTCTTGGGTGACTCCAAACCGGGACTTACAACTTCCAGAATGCAGAGTCATAAACTCTTCGAATGACAGGTCTTCCACTGGCATCAATTGCCGTACCTGCTCTTCTTGCTGACGGTCCTCGTTGGTTCCATGGTATGGTGACAGACGGTTAAAGTGGATGATCTTTGGTTTTCCGTTTGGCCTCTTTCTTATGCGATAAACGTCATCATTAATTCGGTTAAGAACTTCGTACGGACCTTCCCAAGAAGTCTGTAACTTTGGAGACAAACCTCGACGTCGTCGTGGGTTGTACAACCACACCAAGTCGCCTGGCTGGTATCCACCTCTGTCAGCATTGATGTCGTAGGTATCCTTCATACGATCGCTAGCACTCTGAATGTTTAAGCGTGTCCGATAGTGAATGTCTTCCATCCTTCGTCGCAGTTCGGTGACATAGTCGTCGCCAGCTAGGTCTTCACCCGGTGGGCACCCAAATCGCAAATCACTATGCTAGCTGGTGTCTGTCCGGTTGACTCATGAACGGATGATCGGTATGCCATGAGGAATAGGTGAAGGTAATGGGTCAGAGACGAGTTTGGACAAGTATCGATTTATCGTCCTGTTCATTCGTTTCACCATTCTATCAGACTGCGGGTGAAGCGGTGTTGTTCTTGTCTTCCGAATATTCAAAGTGCTGCACATCTTCTGAAACAAGGCGGATTCAAAGTTTCTACCTTGGTCGGAATGTAGTTCCAACGGCACACCAAATCGACAGATAAGCTCTTCCACAATTACATCGGCAACTGTGGCAGCTTCCTGATTCGGAATGGCATATGCTTCCACCCACTTGCTGAAATAGTCCATAACTACAGCAATGTACTTATTTCCGTCATCTGTTTGGGGAAACGGACCAGCAATGTCCACGGCAATTCTTTCGAATGGACTACCCACGTTGTATTGTCTCATCGGAGCCTTCCTGCGTTTTTGTGGACCGTTACTTGCGGCACAAGTTGCACATTTCTTACACCACTCCTTAACATCCTCCTTGCAGTTCACCCAGTAGAACCTTTCCCGCAGCTTCCCAAGGGTCTTTGATACTCCCAAGTGTCCACCTGTTACTCCACAATGGAGTTCCTCCAGAACTTCCGGAATTCGGTTTTTGGGGATCAACAGTTGGTTCCTCTCTATTTGATCCTCAGGTCTTTCAAGCACGCGTTTCAAGACTCCATCTTCCACGACAATGGAGTTCCACTGAGCCCAATACGATTTCACACTGGGTGAGTATTGTGCAATTTGTTCCCACGTCGGTCTCCGGTCTTCGTTCTTCCATCCTAGTACCAACAGCAAGTCCGGGTCGTTCTCCTGGTATTCTCGAATCCTTTCAGGGCTCCAGCGTTCGTTTATAACTTTCGTCCTTCGAACGGAGAGGTCCTTATCCTCAGCACGTCGACAGTGACTGCAGTTTTCTGGACACGGTCTTTGCGATAGCGCATCGGCGTTCTGATGGATTATACCAGCACGATGTACCGTATCAAAGTCGAACTCTTGCAGTCTCTCGATCCACCTGGCTACTTGTCGTTCGGGATTCTTGAAGTTTAGAAGTCACTTCAACGCTGCATGATCCGTCCTCAACAAGAATTTTCTTCCGTAGAGGTATTTATAGAAGTGCTCTAGGGACTTCACGACGGCCAACAGTTCTCGTCTAGTAACGCAATAATTTCGTTCTGGCTTTGACAAGGTTTTGCTGAAGTAACCAATGACACACTCTCGCCCCTCCTGTATTTAGGACAATACAGCGCCTATTCCCACGTTGCTAGCATCTGTGTCTAACACAAACTCTCCTTGTGATAACTCAAAATCGGTGCATTGATCAGTGCGTTCTTCAGCTGGCCAAACGATTCTTTGCAATCTTCGTCCCATTGGAACCTTCTTTCGCCCTCAGTTAGCCTAGTCAACGGTTTAGCAATGTTGGCGAATCCTGGTACGTACCGGCGGTAGTAAGTACATAAATCGAGAAAACTGCGCAAGTCGTGCTTGTTTGTAGGCGTTTGCAATTCCTTTACGGCCTTGACCTTCTGCTCGTCGACGGCGACACCCTGACTTGAGACTACATGCCTAAGTTATTGCACTTCTTTTCTAAACAAGTGGCATTTCTTCGGACTAAGCTTCAGTCCAGAATTTCGAAGGCGTTGAAACACTTCCTCTAGATTCTTCACGTGCTCTTCAAATGATTTTCCGACCACAATGATGTCATTCAGATACACTAGGCAAGTTTTCCACGATAATCCTTTCAGCACCGTCTCCATTAATCTTTCAAAAGTTGCAGGAGCATTGCAAAGGCAAAACGGCATTACAGTAAACTGCCACAGGCCTGTGCCAATGGTAAATGCTGTTTTCTCTTTGTCTCCAGGTGCCAATTCAACTTGCCAATAACCACTTTTTAAGTCCAAAGTCGAGAAGATCTTCGAACTCGCCAAGGTATCGAGGGTATCATCAATTCGGGGGAGTGGATAACTGTCCTTTTTCGTCACGTTGTTCAGTTGACGATAGTCCGCGCAGAATCTAGTTGATCCATCCTTTTTCTTTACTAGAACAACAGGCGAGGCCCATGGACTGCTGGATGGTTCAATCACTCCTTCTTCCTCCATTTCCGGAATGATCTTGTCGGCCTCTTCCTTCTTGGCAAGAGGTAGTCTTCTAGCAGGCTGTCTAACCGGGCACGCATCCCCAGTGTTGATCTGATGCTTGATGACATCGGTTCTGCCTCTTTTGCCCTTTCCGGTATCGAAGATGTCCTGATAACGGCTGACGAGTACTTTAAGCTGCTTCCATTGGGTGTCATTAAGTTCCCTCGACGATGTCTTTACCAGGTTGACTAGTTCGGGTGCAATCCTCTTCTGTGGCTCTTCAGTGATTTTTATTTGGCGGATGATGGATGAAATAGGAGAACAATACCCTAATACAGTGCCTTTCTTCAGGGTCAGAGCGTAGAAGTTGACATTCATCACTCTTATTGGTACTACACCAGACGTATGCAACAAACTTTTGCCCAGTACCATTCCTCGTCCTATCTCATTGTCACTACAAAGGGGTTCAAACATCATGATGTTTCTCTCTCCATCTTTCTGATCCACTCGAGCTTCCAGAATCATTTCACTCCGTTCTGGTACTGAAGTGTCTTCAGTCAAAATCACACGAATGGCTTCCTCATTAGTTCGGTGTAGTACGACCTCTTCTCCATTTATTTACTGCTCAGAATGTCCATTCCAAGTATTACCTCATCCTGGATATTTGCTACCAGTACCTTGTGATGGAAAGCAATACTCCCAATTGTGATAATGACGTTGACTTCTCCGTGGGTGGTAGCCGAATCCCCAGTAGCGGTACAAAGTCTCCGATTTGTGGGTAATATGTCCTTGTCGGTGTGTAAAACGTTGGGCCTTACAATCGTCTTCGTCGCTCCTGTATCCACCAGCAGCGAACATGGTTTTCCATCCAGAAACCCATCCACGAATGCGCTGTTAGGTTGATGTGTTATAGATGCAACGCTTGCTTTTGGGGCATGCTGATGGCAGGTCGACGGTTGCCCCTTTGCCTCGACCTTATTTAGTTTTCCGACCTCGATGAAGTCGGTAGTCTCCTAGACCTTTCCTGGCACCGGCTCCTGACATGACCTTCTTTTCCACAGTTCCAGCATGTGATGACTCTCTTCTTTTCTTTTGGCACAATATCTTTTAAAACCCTTATAACTGTTGCTTCTATTTTTTCTTCGATTCCATTCGTAGGTTCTTCTTCAATGGTTCGAACTCGGGCTTGACTTCTCAAACCAGCTTTACTTGTTTCGAACTCCAAAACCCGAGCTAGAGCATCAGTTAATTTTGCTGGGCGAGCTAATATCAATGCCTGCCTAGTGTCACCATCTCGAATGCCGTCTGTAAAATTTTGCACAGCGATTCTTTCCATCATATCGTCTGGAGCGTCCGGGAAAGCTAGCCGAACCAAGCGTGCTATGTCTGCTTCAAACTCTTGTAGAGACTCCGTTGGCTTCTGGCAACGATTTCGCAACTGACAAGTATATACATGCACAAGGTGTGTCTGTCCATAGCGCATCTCCAAGCACTTCACAAGCTGTCCATAGTCTGCCCTTTCTTCTCATGGGATTGTCTGTAGCACGTCGGTTGCGTCACCCCGTAGTGCCAATATCAAGGCCATGGCTTTCTCGGCATTACTCCAAGCGTTGGCTGCGGCTGCTGCTTCGAACTGCAGAATGTAGTTGGACCACTGAGATTTACCATCAAAGCTTGGTGGTTGCATCCGTATTCTGGAAACTTCCATCAAACCACTTGTCGTCTGTTGTTCACGACCTTCAATGTGCCCTAAATTCGCAAACTTACTCTCAAGTTCTCTTTGCTTCTCTTCAATCGCTATTAGTTTATCATCGAATTTATTCTCGATGTGTTCAAGACTTTCCTTGAATTCATTCCTCAGACCGTCCGATTGTTCTAGAAGTTTCTCTTCGATCGAACCAATTTTCTCTTGCAGCTTTCCAGAATTTTCTACGAGTTCTTGTTTTAGACTAATAGAATTTTCCAGAAGTTCTTGTTTTAAACTGGTAGAATTTTCCAGCATATTTTCCTGGAGCTTCTGTTGCATACTGTTTATGTCGCAGGAAACTTCAAACAAGTATACTTCAGGATTTTCACCCGCCTTTTCAAGATCCTCAATCAGCCTTCTCTGTAACACCGATTTTGTTCCAGAAGTTTCCAACTCACGTTCCTCCAGCTCCCTCTTCAGTTCTGCAACCTTTAGTTCTTTCAACGTAACTTTCTTCGTTGCCATCTTCGTATTTATTTAATTAATTCCACTCCTGACACCAATGTAGCGTTTACGGGTTCACAAAACTATTTATTTGAACAAACTATGTACAATTTATTTCAACACTAGACTATTTACAGTTATAACAGCACAATTATTTATTTTAACAGTCACACGGATTAAGTAGCTTATTCGCACTTCTTCATCGACGCGATTCGACTATACTGATCATCCCGCAGTCGTTCTCCCGTCCTATTTAAAGCGGGAATCCGCTTTCTGGTATCTTCGATAACTAGAATATTCGCGATCCTACGAATTTTAGGATTAAATCATCACGCCGCGATTCTTCACGAGAACGTCACAGTAACATAGCGTCGCCTAAGATGCAACACCATTTTCGAAAATCAGGTTTGTACTTATTCTTCTTCGAATTCTGAAGCCGCATAGGCTGCTTAGTATAAATTGTTCTAACTAATGTATAGAAAACATGTTAATTATACACTAGTGATAACAATTTTATGCTAACCATCCTATGCGGCTTGAGAATTTTAAGCAGAATAAGTACAAACCTGATTTTCGAAAATGGTTGATAGGCTGTGTTGCTTCTTAGGCGACGATAGGTACTTGTTTGGTCGTAAGAACCTCTTGAATCGACAAATACCATTTCGTGTGCCAATTCGTGAGAATGGGCTCTTATCATGACAGGACAACCATCATTGGATTTCCTGCATGATGATCTTAATATTTTTTCCTTCATAGTATTCCCTTTTCAAAACAGTCAACATATCAAAAGCTTTCAAAAATTTTCCAGTCTACAACAGCCAAATTTATTTAGGTACCTACCTAACGCACAACTTCACAGTGCATCACCTACCTCCATTTTGAGTATAATTGTTTGCCTCTCCGTTGGATTTATTTGGACATGCGGCCATATATTATTAAATTTCTTAAAAATTGTTATTTCTGTACTAATGTCAACAACGTCCAATGAAACGTACTTCTATAGATTGCCAATACTTACTACGCTACAGCATCTGCCTGCGCTGCACCGCAGTAAAGATTGTCAAAGCAAAAGCTGTGTAAATATTGCCGTAGTAGTAAACAATGTCTTTACGCTTCCCGGACCAATAGCCGGTCTTCCCGAACCGTTTAGTTTAGTAGAAGTTTAGATCGACTATGTCGTGGTCTTTCCTCAACAGTTTCAGTTTCTCGATATCGGTGATAAAGTCTAGAAATGACAGTTTGGCTCACTTGAAAGGTTGCAGCGACATCAACCTGGCGACCACCACCTTCCAACATTCCAATTGCTCTATCGGCAGCATCTTGCGACAAATGTCTTCTTTCCATTTTATGCACTGTATTTCCAACGATAAACTTATTAGCACTGGCAAAACGGACGGATGAGTTCTTGAATTACTCGAAGTAAAAGCAAATGTTTTTTTTATTCCTACCACTCATTAACACATTTTATATGAAGTGTTGCAGAACCCTGGCACGGTAGGTGTAATGCTTTGCTTACACATTCTACACACTTGCGGCCTTTTAATTCACCGATGCGCACCAGAATTCGCCAGTAACTACCAGTTTATAATTATGTTTCGGTTATCTAAAGATTTGGCTAGGCATTTAATAAATTAAAATTTAAATATATCTAACAATAAGTCGAACTCCACAAACTTTAATGAGCGTAAAATTACAAATTTAACATGTTTCGGCAGAACACTACTGCCATCATCAGCCCTTAAAGAATATTAAAATTTTAGGGCTGATGATGGCAGTAGTGTTCTGCCGAAACATGTTCCATTTGTAATTTTACGCTCATTAAGGCTAAACCGGACGGTGGTTTAGTGTGTTTCTGATCCGTAAGATGTCGTTGCAAAAAGTCCAAAAGTTCTAACGCTTTTTTGCAAAAATGGTACACTATTCTTTTTATTTGAACATTGATTTGTACTTATATTTTTCGTACAATTTGCGCGTCCGAGTAAGTTTTTTTCTAAAATGTATATTTAAGATAAAAAAATTGAATACTTATACTTACAATAAAAAATTCAAAAAAGTGGCACACAGCGACGAAAGAGCGATTTTTTTTTTATAAATTTATACGGTTTTTGTTTTTAAATCTAACAATTGCAACCCTATCGAAACAGGATTTTTAAGTTCGCCTTTGATCCAGTCGCCGCGCGCTGATCCCTTTCCCCGCGTCTAAGCATAAGCTGGTATAGTAGCCTCAACCTTAAATTGTCACGAATTTTTTATCGATTTTTTTATCGCAATCGAGACATTGCGGAACAAGTAAGTCGTAACCGATACCATATGGACTCTAACCGGTTTTGATTGTCTTGTTGCAACTGGTCGACTCGATTGCAAGACCTGTACCGCGGCACGCGTCCTTCTCCAGACACGTATTTAATATTTTGTTATGAATTATTACTAGCTAAAGTGAGGTAT
Source organism: Diaperis boleti (assembly GCA_963583935.1). NCBI lineage: Eukaryota > Metazoa > Arthropoda > Insecta > Coleoptera > Tenebrionidae > Diaperis > Diaperis boleti. Next base: position 17,593,757 of record OY757242.1, read on the forward strand.
TTGTTTTTATTTATTTGGTCCAGAATATGTTAACATTTAATTAACATTTTTGGCAATACGGTCCTGTCACCATTCCTTTACATCTTCGCCGAAAAGTCGATCAAGAGTAGAATGTTTATTTCAGAACCAGTTTAGGACGTTCATAAATAAGTTGGCCCTGCATCATTTCACCTCCCAACCCCGTAACAATTTAAGCTTGAGGCTACTATATTTGGCCCGACTGCTTCCTGTAGGCGATAGAGGATTTCCAATTAGACGAAAATTGAATTTTTGCAAGCACTTTTATTTTGATGACCTTGGTTTAAAGAACATTAAAATGATCATTCTGCAGGTAAATCATTCTTCCTGACACCCTAGTTTTTGATTATCGTAACTAATAAAATTTATAATTGCGTTATTTAATGTTTTTAAGCAAAACTCTCGGACAGGTCAATTTTATTTTTTAATTAGCCATTTTACAACATACAGATTTTACTTATCATGTCATCTTGTCCTCTATTTTTGCACAATGACGTCATCATTGATTTTTCTCAATGACAACCTCAATTATTATTACTTAAACTACTTAAATGTTGGTGTAAAAAAATGTACCTTAGTTAACTATTTTTCGAGAAAATAACACTTAAAAATGTAAATTAATTTTTGCAAATTATTGCAAACAAAAACTAATACTCGTAAATTTAACTTGAAATTAAATGTTTCAATTATTGGAATAATCGAAAGGTTTCCTTTTTTTATGGAAACGTTACAGCAGCACGTTACTTAGACTTTTTGCGGCTTGATTTAGTGCCTCCAAGTGACGTCTTTAGAGCGGGACAAAATAGAAGAAAACTCGGAGGAACAAAGCGGCACAGATTTTTGGTTCAGTACTAAAAAATATCGAGTGGCAGCGTAGAATTTTGGAGTCATTTGTAAACGTCGCAAAAATTCTTTATAGGGACCTATGGTTCGATCACTTCTTTATAAAGATTCATTCGACAAGGCAGCCAGAAAATACAGCAAACTCAATGAATCAAGAGTCAAAGAAGTCTACAAGAACCAACCCGACGTGGAAATTAAACCATGTGAACCAGACAAGTCCCTTTTTACGAAATTCGAGGCACCAAAAAGTTTTTAGTTCAAAATCAATATCCGCAAATAAAAATTACAAAATTGGAAAATACAAAAAAATATGATGTTGACGTAATTTTGTCAAATTTAATTCAAAATGACGTCAACATCATAATTTTTTATATTCTTTAGGGGCTGATGATGGCAGTAGTGTTCTGCCGAAACATGTTCCATTTGTAATTTTACACTTATTAAAGTTTGTGGAGTTCGACTTAGATTGACTTAGATATATTTAAATTTATAATTTTAATTTAGCGGCGAAAAAAGGCAAAAACGCGCAGCTCAGCTCCCGTCCGCGGCGACCGAATCTGACAAATGAACAAAAAAAAAATTATTTTATCGTTCGACACTGTCAGAATTTTCAAATTTTCGCTTGTGTAAACACTCTCTGTCATGAAATAATGAAAATGACAGATAAACGTCAAACTATTTTTAAGCAATTTAAAGGCTTTACGGGGTTGTGTCGAACGATAAAATGTTGTATTACACGCGTTCCTGTGTAGATTCAACGCTTTACGCTTGTTTCGCTCGTGCTTTTATAAACCCCTATTAACTCCTAATAAACTACTATTAACTCTGTAAATATTAAAATTAAGGAATAAAATAATTTAGGTATTATCTGGACATATCAATAAACAATAATCCGTCGGTAAAAGGTTTTTCTATTAGCAATGCATTTGTTAATTACGGCAATTGTTCAGTTAACATAGTACAAACCCTGATAATTGTTAAACTAAAATCATGAATTTTGTTCCCTTCTTGGAGCTGTGCCTTGAAGGCTTTAGAAAAGATATCCGTGGGAAAAAAAGAAAAAAAAGATTTTTTACTTTTTTATTAACAATCAAAGGCTTAACAAACTTAAAAACATAAATAAAACAGTGAAAGGTTTTTTTTTCAATTATCTCTACTGATAATTATGTTTTGTTATTGCTGAAAGCAATACGTACAATGTGTCCCTGGATGGGGTGCCCATGAGGTGATTTTTTCTAGTTGTTTGGAGAAGAATATTTTTGGTCTTGACTGGTTTTGCTTGTTATAAAATTACAAAAAAAATATAAAACATTGGAAATCATACTTGATATGTTTTAATTGGGGGATTTTTTTTTTCGAATAGGATCGAATTTTTGTCTAAGTAAATATTTTTGATAAATCTAGTATTTAAAGCCGAACACTGCCTAGCAACGTCTAAAAAATACTATTGAAACTTTATGAAACTTTATTGTTGTCAAAAAAAAATCGGAATACTAAGTCTTCAGCAAAGATTTTTTTAATTCAGTGTTACGGTCTTGGCGACCTATCATATCAACACGTAATCCAAGAATTTCAAGAAAAAATTCGTGGGGTTCATTTGAGCCGCAATTGATTGTTCAAAGCGTTTTGCTAATTATTTTACTCGAAATAAGATATCAGCCGTGACTGCCACTGTGTTCAGGTTGCTAGGCAACTTTGCCTTCCATTTATGGATTTGAAAAAAAAATCTTCAAAATTAAAGAAAAAAACCGCTTAATTTAAAACCGGTTGATTAAAATGTTTGACTGTTTTAGTTTTCTACAATTGTAAGATAAGCAAAACCAGTTTAGACCAAAAATATTCCTCTCCAAAATCACCTCATGGGCACCCCATCCAGGGACACACTATATATGTATAAATATTTTTTGGTGAAATGGTGAAAAACTCCTTTGTTAATTTTTTGTTGTTGTTAAATATTAAAATTAAGAAACTGTTTTTTTTTAATCATTATTAATAATTTATCTTGCTCTTCTATATTATGGATTTTTTTTTTACTTTTTATTTGTTTGTTTAAAAAAAAGTTATAAACAAATGAATTATTTGGATATATCTTTCTTAATTCTTTAAAAAATACTGAAAACAACCATACATCGTTTGTTATGAAAAAGATTGTTTTCTATTTTTTATTTAATTTTTCTGATTTTCGTGCACTTTTTTCATCATTGTTCTTAAAATAACTTATAAACTATTGACGATACGACAAGAACACTTAAATGTTTTTTATTCTCTGTAAATCAATGAACAAATTGAGCTCTAAATTGAAGCTCTAACTATTATTTACTAACTTTTTGTCTTTTATTTATTAAATCTGAAACAACAAAAAAAATATTTACGACTTACGTACTTAAATATCTTATTAACTATTAATAATACGGATATTGATTTTCAACTAAAAATTTCTTGGTGCAATTACGAATCGAATTGCATAACACCTCAATCATAATTTTTGGTCCTTCTTAACTCGAATTTTGGAAAAAGGGACTTGTGAACCAGACTGATGCGGCTTTTTGTGGATCTACAATATGGGTTATATTGGAGCTACACCTGACGGTCTTATTGGGGAAAATGGCACCTCGGAAATTAAATGCCCTTGTTGGGCTAGGGATAAAACCATTTCAGGGCCATAAATGCATTTAAAAAAAATTATCTAGACAAAAATGGTCATTTAAAACGAGGCCATGACTACTACTACTAGATCCAAGGACAACTCCACGTCACAGGCAAGGAGTTTCATTGTGCGATTTTATTGTGTGGACTGTTAAAGACATGAAAATAGATTGCATATATCCAGATCAAAACTTTTGGCAGGCATTGATGTTTCCAAAATTGCAACTTTTTTTTTTAAAAGGCTCCTTTCTTGGTAACATCACTTGTCACTTTTCTAGCAAATTTATTACAATTAGCCTGTATTTTTAGGGTTCCCCGTTGTTTTTTTATATTATCTGGTCCATTCTATTTTTCCTGTTGTTGGGAAAAAAAAATGTTTTGGTAACACTATTTTGTACCTTTTACGCATAATTTACTAAAATGAACTCGTATTTTTAGGATTCCCCGTTTTTTATAATATTTATATTTTATATTATCTGGTGCACTTTCGTGTGTTGTCGGAAGATAAATATGTATATATCTTGGTATCACTATTTTGTACCTTTTACGTGTAATTTACTACAATGAATTTTTTAGGCTTCCCCGTTGTTTTTTTGTGCAAAACTTGCATATTTTAGTCACTCAAAACCAACGTAAAAAAACACCTAAATTGCAAATGTTGGACAAATATCTTTTCAAGATTTTTTGTTGTTGAAAAAATTTCACTATCATTTCTGTCACTTGTAATATGTAACGAGTGAGCAACAAAATTCGTGATCGCAGTTGGCTAAACGTATATCGGTTCTTTTATTCTACTGTTTACATTAATTGTCAATTCACATTACTCGATGACTTTTTACACAATCGTATCGATCAAGAATCGACTCAAAATTTTGGATTCAGAGGCTCCTACGATCACTAATTTTGTTGCTCACTCGTTATAATCTACTGTTGGTAGCATTATTTGTACCTTTTACGTACAACTTACGACAATTAACTTGTGTTTTTAGGATTCCCGTTGTGGTTAATCCTATCTAGGACAATCTTTTTCCTGAAGTTTGCTATTTGTTACATTTCGTATTGAACATGGAGTTACTTCTATTAAAAATTTTAATAGATAAATCAGGTGTTGTCTCTATTTTTGAACCTGATTGACTGTGCTACCCTAAGTAATATATTATTATAATCATGTGGATACTGACCTCTATTATTCTGGCGCATTTCAACAGCATTAAAATATTTTCCAAAAATGGTTTAGCTTCATTTTAAAAATTACCATTTTTCTACAATGCATTAATTATTAACTTTGGCGGTACAAGATTCTTGCTTTGTGGTGCGCACCACCGCCAAGAATACTTAGATACTTGCATATAATATGATAGCCCCGACCCATTTCGTAAATTCTACAAAATCGAAATTATATTTTCCAGTTTTATAGCTCTGTCGTTACACGGAACGGATCGATGACTCATTGCACTCGCACGTGTCCCGGGCGGCAAAAATTGTCAAAGAAAAGTCAAAAATCCTGTTTCGGACGAATCTATCAGACCAATTTTAAAAATTCAAACGGTTTTGTAATCTGTGGATCATGTAGAAGCGTCGCTGGCTGGCAGATTTTTGATTTTTTTTCGTTTACATAATTTATTTTTTATTTTTTTTAAACACATTTTTTTGTATTAAAATGGAATGGTGGCGCAAATTCTACTTAGTAATGGATTCTAAATACGTTTTTGTTTAAACAATTTATTCAATCATTTCCATATAAATGCGTAAATACTTTTCCGATAGAGTTGTCTTTGTCGCACACTTGATCTCCTGTTTAGCCTTAAAGTTTGTGGAGTTCGACTTAGATATATTTAAATTTTTATTTACATTTACTCCACTTGGATTTATAACATTCTTCTGGTTTATTGAATAGATTGGCTAACATCCTACATGAGGCCCCAAAATAGAGAGACTTTCTAGATATTCCAACAATGATACGTATGCAATAAAGTACCTATTTATATTATTACGTACTGAGGTATTATTTTCTTCTCTACATAAATTAAATCATGGCTTAGATTTTGGATGAAAATGAAGAGGATCGAAGATCACGAATGAAACGGCGGCGGCGCGGCGTACTGACTTTTGGGTTCATCCTTTAAATATACACCGGAAAAGAGATGCAGAGTTTTAAAGGACCGTTGGATTACGAAACTAATTTCCCCTGTCGATATGTTAGCGGTGTGTTTAAGGTAAGCAAAAATAATATATAATTTATGCAAGATAAGCATATTGTTAAGCTTAACTTTAATGTTACATTTGGCAAAATTACATTCACTCATTAGCTTTTGTAAATCTGATTTTGCATTTGATTGATGCTGCTGCTGTCGGTTATCGTACTGAGGTAAAAAAGCTTGTAAGGACGAACTGGAATGTGATGAAGGGCCTGAAGGGATCATCGAAACGTAAAGACATGTCTGAGGTGCGAAATTGGTCCTCAAATCCTCTATTTCCGACACAATATCGAAAATCTTCCGCTTGGTCAGATGTTGATCCTGAGGAGAAAAAGTCTTTACTGACTGTTTAATCCCATTAAAAAAATTATGAATTTTGGTTGAAGTTGCTCTTTCTTTTGCTCCAATATATCATATTTCATTCATGTGGAGCTCGCTGTTCCGGGAGCTGGGGCAGTCTTCTTTTTTCCTGAGGCTTCTTCTTGTCACGGATGTTTTTTTATTATTATTTTGGAGTAATAATTGCTTCGTGCCGAGGACTTGAAATAGTTTCTTCTGAGTTGTCTAGTTCAGCCTGAGTATTTTCAGCCACCCGATCTTCTGATGTACTTTCTCGGGACTCATCTTCATCACTTGATAAGTTCATTGAAGTTATTCTTTGTTTATGTTTCATGTACGGCTGCTAAAAGATAGTTCTTCTTCAAACTTCCATTTTTATATTTTTGTTTGCCTGGCCTGTTTCTGTGACTGGTTTCATATTTGTATTTTTCTTTTTTTTTCTCGCGTCGTCTTTTTTATTTCAAGATTTCAATTTTTTTTGTGCTTAAGGTCCGATTTCTAGTTTGTTGGTATATATGTTATTTTTGACGTGACAACCTCCCACGTTTTACGCCTATCTAATCAAAAAGTGAACGTGAATGAATCTAATGAAAAAAAGGTCGGACATCTACAGAGTTGTGACAGGTACAAGTGTCAAAGTGGTCAAGCGGCTTGTGTTTAGGTACCATTACACTGGCGTTCTATCGTACGTGTTTGGAGCGTCCCGTTCCAATCACGCAGTCTTTCGACGCGCCAAGAGTGTGTCGTTGCTTGAATGTGCTTACGGACTCGTCTGAAAACTGTGTGACGGGACACTCCAAACACATACGATAGAACGCTAGTGTAAAAGGACCGTTTGTCCGTACGGCCGTTGGGAATTCGCATGTCGATACGCATGCGCAATAGTGCGTAGGGGCCAAAAGAGGTGATAGTGAAAACATCCCTATTACTAAGAATAATTAAGAATGAGTAGTACATTAAATGTAAATGTGGGATAGCATATGACAATCTTTTTTTAAAACACGTCAGTTGAATGTAACAGTGAAGTTGGTTTATAGGCCTACGATGTATTTCAGAATTAAAGGTATAAAGAAGAAAATTTACACCTGTTTTCTAGGTACTGTTACAACCTGATTTTCGGTTGCAACTTTGACCCTGCGTGACCTGAACATCACCCTAAACGCGACGCCACCGGAGCGCTGTCTCCGCGTTCGAGAACGTTTCAAAAAAACTTATCGTTTTCATTCTTTTCCGCTCGATCAGCCAAACGTATCACATGCGAATTCTTATCACCGGTCAAAGTTGGTCGTTAGAGTAAAGGCAACGTGGTTTTGCAATTTCGACAAGGGTCGGATAAATCTGACTTCTAACCGTTAATTTCTCGGGAAGAGTATTGTCCCGTAGCAAGTATCGTCGTGAGACGCATTAAATTGACCCCGTGATGGAAAACGTGGTGATCAGGTAGTACCGGCCATTTTGTTCTCGACGCCGACACTTACAATTTCTTTCAGTCATAATAGGCATCACGTTGTGATAACCCACCTTTTTACATTACCGCCACATTTTGAGTTTGAACATGAAATGAAATGTCAATGACGTCACCAAACGTCAAATTTGAAAATTTGAAACAAACCGCGAAATTGAAAAGGTTGGCCAGTGATCGTCAGACAATGAAAGAAAAAGCAGAACCCTACGTTGTGTTATTTTTTTGACAAGACAAGCAATGGCGGTACATTCAAACTTACCCAACGAAACAAACCCCAAATTCTCTGGATGCATGGCGAGAGCTAATCAGGAGTGGAGCGTAAATTGATAACACAAAAATTATGGTTTTAAATGTTTATTAAGTTTTAGTCGGTTTGTGCTTTTGAGTTTTATGATCTCGTACTGTAGTTAACAATTTCTAGTGTCTTCGTATCAAGTTGGTGACCATGCAAATTTGAAGGTTTTAACAATTAACAATTTAGTTCTTCAGAAAATAGTAAACAATACTACAATTTAACAATGCTTGTGTACATGATGAGTGAGGTTAAGTCAGCCAATTTCATTCCACCATGAGTTTTTGTGGTTTACAGAAATTTACAACAGACAGGTACAATGAAATATCTGAGAGGGAAACACAAGAATATTGAATCGCGTGGAGTTATTTAAGTTGGGTGCCTGTAAGTCGGAGAGTGGTGGACCACATGTAGATCCAATGGAAAGACTAAAGCGAAGTGAACAAGACAATTGTCTGTCAGTGGAGCCAGAATTGTAGAGAGTTTACTATCATGGAGGCTTGCACATCCAAGGGACCAGGAGAAATGGGTTTATTACTGAATTTTCCTAGACATAGTTATGTTGGTCTTTCTCTAAAGCTTGTCCAAGTTAGCGGCACTTCCCTCGGGGACTATTCTTTTAGTTATTTAGTATTTTAAATATTAGTGAAGCAAGCAATTTGTCAGTAGCCTGAAAACAGTGCTGCAACTTTGACTTCGTAGGTTCAAGGAATTAGTAGCAACTCCCTTTTTCTGGGTCTCTATACCCAAAGAGAAAATGGGCATAGGTATCGCCGAAAGTAGGGCCACCTAACTCCTCCTAACAGCAGCCTGCAACGCGGACCACGAACTGAACACTATTTGGTCGGTCTGTTGTCTCGAAACATGTACGAACACACAACATAATAGTAAAATATACAGGACGCAACGATTTCTTTGAAAGTCATTTGAAAACGGGACGCAACGCGATGACACCCAGCGGCGCAACAAAGCTACGAACATGCATCAATAAACTACACTAAGTACCGAATTTTGGCCGGTGTCGAAAATAGCTGGATGTCCGCTACAAGCGAATGACAGACCCCCGACATTCAGGTGTGACAACTTTGCCAGCTTTTACCTTTTGTCTTCAGGTCTTACTGAGCGTTGGTTAATTCAACTCAACAGAGACCAAAATAGCTTTGTAACAACCGCAAGCTGCTGTCGGCCTCATAACGAAAGACAGGTAGTTATTAAAGAATTCATCTGAGTGGCAATCTAGTTAATTTAAATTAGAGAATCCTTTTGTTTTGAATGGAACGCGACTAGGGCTCGGACTCGGTAACTAGATGTCGACAATACATTTGAACTTTCTGAAATTGACAACAATAACTAAAAACAAATTACAACAACGATTTTAGCAAGTTATTCGGGGTGCCTGTGACTCATCAGCTTGGTAATTTATGCCACTGCTGAGAAAAGAAGGGCTGAAGGACACTGATACGAAATTCCTAGGTCCACGGAATACTTCCAGTATCAATAGTGAACATTATTTTAAACAAAGGCTAGCATTCTTTACAAGACATGTAGGTGCAAAGTAGGAACGACTCCATTTTCAAGATGGCGAGTTTTATGACGTCCTAGCGTCCAAAATGGCGGGCTAACGGTCTTTTATCTAGGAGTTTCTGGTATGCACGTGGCACAAACGCCGGTCAATTTCATGGCATCCTCGTTATATCGAGAATGGCAAAAAGAAATAGATAGAATAAAGGTTACCTTGTGATTACGCCGGTCGACACTACACACACAATTGTTAATTGCAATTCAACCGATCCTTCTGGTAACGTGAAATCTCGACAATGCAGTTTAAACATTGAGCACACCCAACTTTAAAACAGGAGAACTCATAGTGGAACAAAATCAGATAAAAACAATGAATTAAGCTTTAGTTACGTCTTGCTGCTTCTAACGTTAAAAATGGAATGGAATCTCTCTGTACAAATGCGGCTAGTTGTTTCCCCTTCCACCTAGCAGGGAGGCAGGGATGCCAACCGACGTTTTAACCCCAACAAGTCCACTTTGTGTTGCCAACCTCATGGGTGTTGCTAATTCAGAGGAACTTGCCGGATAGACAACTCGAAGATCTGCTGTGTGTCGCATGCAGTTGATGTATCTTGGGGATATCTCAACGTCAAAAACCGTCCATCCTGGTTGTTGTGGTGCCAAATTCCAGACCGGCTCGATTCCTGAATTCCGAGCAGGCAGCCGATGACACCCGTTAGACAAAAATCGTAGCCGCTAGTTCCAGAGACCCGCCGTAGAGAATCTAACTCACCTCACCGGAACAGACCTTAGTTAATTTTTACCTTCAGTATTTAACCGATTAATCGTTATCTTATTGTTATTGTTATCTTATTGTTAGTCCCTTGCACCTGTAGTGCCATAAAGGGCTAGTGAGGCCAACTCCTGCTAAACCCCGAAGTTTTAGGTTAGGTTAATTGTATTATTCTATAGTTTTTAGAAAATAAAGTGTATGAACTTTCCCTGGAGCTATTTCCTCTGATCTACCTCAATCCAACTGTTGCCTGGGTTAAAGAAGGGAAAGTATCCGTAATAGTACGTACTCGGCTTTTGTTACAGTTATAGCGCAGTAATGAACGGTTACCGGTAGATGTAAACCAGCAGAATTAATATAACATTCAGTATTATATTCCTATTGCCTACGCCACTGACACACTGGGGAGCCTTTATGACTTCCACAAAACGAAAATGATTCCCTGAATTTGAATTACAGTCGCGGACAGAAAAACTTGGACGTAATTTTTCTCATTCAAATTTTTTTGATTTAGTCTAAAGGCCGTATAACACGATGTCGAATTTATTGTGAAATTTCTGCAAAAATTTTTGCGTTTTTTTTTTTTTTTGGTAAAATATTTGTGAAAATTTTTTGGTTCGGTAAGTTTGCGTATGACACGTAGAATAGGTAGTTATTTACATTCGTGTGCGGTAACTTACATTTTACAGGGCGAAATCAATTTGAAGCACGACGCGCCAGCGGAGTGCTTTAATGATTGAGCCCTGTAAAATGGTTAACGCGCAAGATTTGCATTAGACTTTTTGACCGACAAGTTTTAATTCAACGAAATTTGAAAAAAATTGCAATGTCATATTGACAGTTCAGGCCATGAATTTGAATGCATTCGTTTGAAACGTCAAAACGTCGAAACATTGAAATTGTCTTTGTGTATTTTCGTATGTTTTTCAAACACTCAACAATTAAAAACTTGTGTAAATGGCGTTATAATAAGTATACTTTCGTTGTACAAGCAGTTTCTTTTTTATAAACGTATTTTAAGAACGAAAATTTGTGTGAATTTTTACCGCAATGTGACGCGTAAAAACCATCACCTTAGTTACAGTTCATGTTGATTTTCACGTTTACAGTTCACGAGACCAAATAGAAATTTTACGAATAAAAAGCAGATGGCGTATGCGTATTAACCAATTTTATAGGGTATTTTTCGTTTCATTTTGTTGTTGCTATCTATAGTGACAAGTGCCAGGGGCAAGGGATAACAAAATAGAATAACTCGAATAACAATAACAATTAAGAATTAACTCGATGCTGGCTGAAAACAGAAAAGCCGATGCCACCCGGGCGGAAAGATTGGGAACTGACAGATTAAATTTTTTCTCTGCGCAGATTTCTCAACATAAATAATTTACCATGGAAATGTTGAGAAAAATTTTCCGTTTTACACATACCTGGCTGTTGTGCTCCTCCGTATAATAAGACTCGTTCCGTCATCCCAAAGGGCAGACCAGATTGCATTCAACTCGGCATTGTTGGTTGCATAGCTGTCAGGTTATGGTTTAATCAGGTGTTTTATTTTATATATAATAGCCTTTTTCTAATTCGACTATGGTAAAATGTTGGGTTTCGCTTTTTTCTATCATAATCGATTTTAACAAATTAATAAAACTTTTACTTTGATAGTTTAGTTCACATAGCGACCGTGCTTAGCACGGCGCTGTAGTGTTTTCTGCTGTCAACTGTCATATCTGTGTTATATCGCCGGTCGCGTGTTGTGTATTTACATCAACATTTTTCGGTTTTCAGTTTAATTTTACTTTGAGAGTGGATGTGTAATATCTGTCCGAAATCTTCAACGCTTAATATACTATTTGGACGTTCATCGTGTTAATCCATTGTTCTTGATCCAGCAAAGGTAAGTTTTTTAAACCTTGTGGGTTTATGCGGGTCTATAGTTGGTACACAGACACGAGCATTCCACACGTTTATTATAAAAATACAAACTTAACAACTGAATATTATAAACAAAACAAACATAAAATAAATGAAGCGCGTGAGAGTTGCGACACGAAGTTGTTACTCGCGGAGACCGTTAGGAAGTGAGAGTGTGAACGCCGAAGAGCGCGTTCGGGATCTGTCCGGTTTCCGGTCCTCCAGGCTACTTCCGTCAGTGTGGCGGTAATTTGAATCTCAGGCCGCCACAGTACTCCCCTCCCAGTACTTTAGGTACGAAATCTGACTGGCATCCTGACCTCGCGTCCTCGCGTTGTCTTCGATGCAGTTATGGGGGCGGGTGCTCGAGGGGTAGCTGGAATTTCTGTCGCCTTTGCGGGGGGCGATGTTGGAGTCGCTTCTTGACATATGAACGCTGGTTTCAACCTGTCGACAGAAACATTTACTGGTTTCGTATTTACAGTTATCGTAAAATATTTGTCGCGCCGCTCGATGACTTCATGGGGACCAGTGTATGGTGGTGTCAGTGGTTTTCTCACGGTGTCATCCCGCAGAAAAACATGTGTGCACGTTTGAAGTTCACGAGGTACGAAAAATGTTTGTCGGCTGTGGTCTGCTGTAGGCCGAGGGCATAGTTCACTCATATGTGTCCGAAGTCTAGCAACGAAAGCCGTCGGGTCTTCTGAGCCATCTGCGACGCCGCGAGTGAAAAATTCTCCTGGCAACCGTAAGGTAGTTCCATATAAGTACTCGGCTGGTGATGCTTGTAAGTCCTCTTTGAAAGCTGTTCTTAACCCTAGCAATACCGTAGGTAGAACTTCTGTCCATTTTTCGTTTCCACGGCACATTATTGCAGCTTTGACTGTTTGATGCCATCTCTCCAGTATACCATTTGTTTGTGGCCTATATGCTGTAGAGCGACATCTGTTTACACCTGTCATCCTTGTGAGCGACTGAAGAAGTGCAGACTCGAATTGTCGTCCTTGGTCTGTTGTGATCGTTCTGGGAGTACCAAAACGTGCTATCCAGTTTGCATAAAATGCACGTGATACCTGTTCAGCAGTGATGTCTTCGATAGGTTGTATTTCTGGCCATCTGCTGAAGCGGTCGATCATCGTGAGGCAGTACCTATAGCCTTCGGAGGTTGGTAGTGGTCCCACAATGTCAAGGTGAACGTGCTCAAAACGCTCATTGGGCACGGAAAACTGTTGGGGCGGTGCTCTGGTGTGTCGTTGTATTTTTGCTCGTTGGCACGCTATGCATTCTCTACACCATCTCTTGCTGTCTTTGTTAATGGAAGGCCACACGAATCTCTCCCTTAACTGTCTACTTGTAGCTCTATAGCTAGAATGTGACAAGTTATGTATTAACTCAAAAACAGGCTTACGTAATGGTTGTGGTATGTATGGTCGAATTCTGTCGTTCTGTACGTCGCAGTAAATTTCTGTGTTCTGTCCCGGTGGTGCAAACAACTTCAGGTCTAGTGAAGTTGAATTATGTAACAATCGCTGAAGTTCTTCGTCCTGATGCTGTGCCGCAGCCAGCCTGTCTGTCTCGATGACAGTGGGGGCTGAGATCTCTGCTATTCTCGACAACGCATCTGCCACAGTGTTTTCTTTGCCTGCAATGTGTACAATGTCGGTGGTAAATTGACCTAGAAAATCTAACTGTCGCAATTGTCGCGGTGAGGCTTTATCGGACTTCTGTTTGAAAGCGAAAGTTAGTGGCTTGTGGTCAGTACGAATTGTGAAGTGTCTGCCTTCTACCATGTACCGAAAGAATTTAACAGCTTCATATGCTGCTAACAGTTCTCTGTCGTAGGTACTGTACTTCTGCTGGGTTGGACTCAGTTTCTTGGAAAAGAAGGCAATTGGATACCAGTTGTTAGTGTCGTACTGTTCCAATGTCGCACCAATAGCAGTGTCGGAAGCATCTACTGTCAATAAAAGGGGTGCGTTGTCTGCTGGGTGACTTAGAAGAGCTGCTTGTGCCAAGTCATCTTTGCACACCTCGAAGGCGCTCTCGGCTTCTGGAGTCCAAACTATTTTTCTTTTGTCGTTCTTCCTTACATCTCGTAATAGTTCGGTCAACGGTGCTTGCTTCCTGGCTGCGTTCTTAATAAAACGTCGGTAGAAATTTACGATTCCAATAAAACGACGTAGTTCTTTCATGACTTCTGGCTTTGGAAATATCTGGATGGCTTCAACTTTTGTAGGAAGTGGCCTTGTCCCTTCAGGAGTAATTTGGTATCCTAAATATTCGATCTCCTGTACCCCAAAAACGCATTTAGCCGGGTTTACTGCGAGCCCATACCTCTTTAGTCTCTCGAAGACTTCTTTCAGGTGTTTTGCGTGGGTATTTTCATCTGCGGACGCAATAAGAATGTCGTCGAGGTATGCAAAACAGTAGTCTAGTCCCTGTAACACTATATTGACAAGTCGCTGAAAAGACTGGGCAGCGTTGCATAAACCAAAAGTCATTCGGGTGAACTCAAAGAGACCAAATGGGGTGGTGACTGCAGTCTTTGGTATGTCCTCTTCGGCTATGGGGATCTGGTGGTACGCTCGAACTCGGTCCAACTTTGAATAAATGCTGGTACCATTAAGTTTGTGTGCAAAGTCCTGGATGTGGGCAATGGGGTATCTGTCGGGGATGGTGACAGAGTTCAACCGACGATAGTCTCCACAAGGGCGCCAAGTATCTTCTTCCTTTTTGGGTACTAAATGCAGTGGACTCGCCCATGAACTATTGGAAGGACGACAGATGCCTTGCTGCAACATAAACTCAAACTCAAGTTTAGCTGCTGCCAACTTTTTGGGGCACAAACGTCGAGGTCTTTCTGCAATCGGAACTCCGCGCGTTTCGATGTGATGCACGACTGGATGTAAAACGTCTTGGCATACTATTGTCTCTCGCGTAACTTCTGGAAACTGCACTAACAAGTGTTTATATTTACAACCTTGGGCCACTATAGTAATATTAGGAGTCTGACATGCGTACACTATACCTATGCTACAAAGTCTCGTAGTGTTGTCGATGAGTGCTCCTCGTTTAAGGTCCACTAGAAGGTCGAAATGAAATAAAAAGTCAGCTCCGATAATGGCGTGCGACACATCCGCAATAATAAACCTCCACGTTAATTGTCTTCTTAAACCTAAATTTATTTGTAACAACTTAGTACCGAAAGTGCGTATCCTCGATCCATTTGCTGCAAACAGTTCCATTGTTCCTGCTTTAGCGTTTGTGTTTCGGGGTAGCACTGAAACGTCGGCACCAGAGTCAACTAAAAACCGCACGCCCGTTATTCTGTCGGTCACAAAGAGGCGTTTTTGTGAAGATTCCGCCGAAGACGCCTCGCACAACGGTGGTACTCCTAGTTTCCCAGTTCATAAGTACATGGTTTGGAGCATTTTCGGGCTTCTCTTCCAAATCTTGCGTGGTAAAAACAAAGTCCTCCATTTTGTTCACGGTGCCTGGACGCCGAACGCCCTCTGTTGGTGGAACGGTGGAAACGCGTGCGCGATCGGTTACGACGGTCGCTTCGGTCGGCTTTTAATTCCTGCACCATCTTCGTCAGCTGCATAACCTGTTGTTCCAAGGCGGCCAAAGAGGTGGCGCTGCAGTTGCCGCTAGTTCCGGACGCTGACGTTGATGCAACCGCGGCGCTTGCATCGCCCGAATGCGCATGTTTTACTTGAGCTTGGTTGTGAATGGCTGAGACCGATCCGAAGGCGCCGGTAACACTTACCTCCAGCATTCTGTCGGCAATGGCAGCCATTTTGTCAATTTCGACGCCGTCACTCGCTGACAAGACCATCTGCACCTGTGATGGCATTCGCTGGAGCCATAGCGTTCTTAGGACGTCTCCAGACACCTTTTCGGCTGCTAGTGTTTTCATTTCCCTCAGCAGCTGGGAAGGGCGACGGTCTCCTAAGTCGATTTCCGTAAGGAGCTTCCGTAGCCGTTTATCGTCCGATTCAGTAAATCGACTGGTCAACTGTTGCTTCAGCGTTTGGTACTTATTATCCGTTGGTGGTGATAATATCAGATCCGAAACTTGTTGAAGGGTAGAACCATCTAACGCGGCGATTACTGTGTAATACCTTGTGTTGTCTGCCTTGATGTGGTTCGTTTCAAACTGAGCGTCCACCTGGGCGAACCATAGTCCTGGATTTGTTGACCAAAACGGGGGCAACCTCACGCTCGATGTTGAAATCCTGTTGACTTCTCCTGCTTGTTGCTCCGTTTCTGACATGGCGATGGCGTCTGTTGTTTGTTTCTTGTCCGGGGTCACCAATTGTGGGTTTATGCGGGTCTATAGTTGGTACACAGACACGAGCATTCCACACGTTTATTATAAAAATACAAACTTAACAACTGAATATTATAAACAAAACAAACATAAAATAAATGAAGCGCGTGAGAGTTGCGACACGAAGTTGTTACTCGCGGAGACCGTTAGGAAGTGAGAGTGTGAACGCCGAAGAGCGCGTTCGGGATCTGTCCGGTTTCCGGTCCTCCAGGCTACTTCCGTCAGTGTGGCGGTAATTTGAATCTCAGGCCGCCACAACCTTATTGTACCGGTACGGTCGCAGCAAAATAAAATCAGGCATAAAAGCCTGATTTACAAAAATTCAGAGATTGCATACCTTTGAAATGTTTTACCGGATAGCCGGAATTTTTTTACTGTTTACATTACAGTTATGCGAGAAGAAAGTAATCAATAAGACCCTGCCGGAGTTTCGTTGATTTGAGAAAATGCTACATCGAAAATCGGTTGTCCTGTTGTTGCCTGTCCTAATAAATACTGCAATAATATATTCGGGATTCGAACCCAGACCTCGGACTTCGTTTGTCCGTGCTCTCTCCATTAAGCTAGGGAGAACGTTTTGACAGATGGTCGCCAGGGAGCGTGGATTTCCAGCCGCCCCGATTAGTGTGCACCAGGGATTAATGGGATAGGCAACTCGATGTGTAAGTTTTGTCCGATGATAGAGATATATACCTATCCTTGTCGTTTTGTTCAGAAAAAGCGGCAGAGGGTAGTACTATCGATAATTTGAGCGGTGGGCGGGGGCGCACTTTTTTTTCCCCCACAACGGGTCACTTTTTTCCATGATATTAATTTGTTAAATATATTTTTTCACAGAGGTTTTCCAGACATATTGAATAGATTAGAAACTGGAAAACCACTGTGAAAAATATTTCATTAATTCAACAGGGACAGGAAAAAATAATATTACAACTATAATTTAAAACGTGTATATATATATTTTTAAACAGTAAGTAACAACAAATATAGTAAGTCATGAACAATAATAATCAAAATATTCACCCAAAAATCCAATGAAGACATCCACTTGTACTGATGATCTCAAGTCCTTTTTTAATGCCCCGTTGCCAATTGTTGGAAATCCAGGAGCTTTAAACAAAAAGTGATTTGAATACTTTGCTTATATACTGCAAACACTAAACTTACCGTTAAAATTTTGGAAGCACGTTTTGCAAACCCCGATCTGTTTCGGATGAAACCTGAAACTTAAAACTTTTAAAAACATAACATCTCCTTAAATTGCAACATCAGAAAACTAAAGTCAATGATTATTTGCTAAAACAAAAAGGTAACAAATAATTATGCTATTCACCACTTTTTTGTGAACGTTCATTAGCAAGTCCCGTGGACGTTCGACTTTCTAAAGAAAAATGGAAGTATAGAGTTAACCCCATTTGGATCGACAATGGGCGAGCTACCATAACGTGAAGCGTTGGTATACAACCATATAGGGCTCCGCGTAACTACTTGACTGGAATTAAAATTTGAAAAAGATGACTAGCAAAACAAAAACAAACACAAAGCAAAGATTAAAGACTGAACAATATGAACCATAATTAACTATCATTAGCACATTTTAAATAAAAACTAAATATTCTATAAAACGAAAACTCAATAAACGTATAATACAATAAACAAAAATCCTTTGAAAACTGAATAACACTGGAAATGTGTCAAGAGAAAGTTACTTTGCTAACAAACAGTTAGCACATTTCATATTATATAACAATAAAATATCGCATAAAACAAAAACTCAACAAATATGTACAACTATAAACAAAAAATAAGTAACACTATATTTTATAAAAAACAAACAATGCAAATGTGCCAATTAAAAGTTACTCTGCTAACAAACAATAGCACATTTCGTATCACAGAAAATATTGTGTAAAAAAAAAACATGGAAAATGTGCTAATGAAAAGTTAGTATGCTACCAAACAGTTTGGTTGATTTTTGCTGCAGGGCTTCACTGGTGTCTCAGAATGTTGAGCTTCCTCCGAGTTGCTCTTTCTGACTTGGTCTCCTTCATTGCTCGGTTGACTCTCGTACAGTACCAGGGAATACCTATACGGACAACAGACACCCAGATGCTATGCTGAAACAGACTTTTATGAGTGGCACAAGAAATCCAGTTTAAGTCGACTTTCTCCGCCAACACTCCCAGAACCGTCTTTGAAACTGCGGTAGCTTGATGAAGGCTAGGCAATGTTTTTTCCAATAAAGTGAATGCCAGACCAACCTCCACAACTAACCTCTCTGAAGGATAAGTCAGATGTTTATTTTGGCTAGAAAACTCTTTAAAGGAAATAAACAAATTGCAACCCAAATCAGACTCCGTAGTCAAAGCAGCTCGACATGCGTCGCAAGAAATGTTGCGTAGAAGGCGCTTGGCAATATATCCGGCAACATATGCATTTGAGAATCGTTCAGGATCAGTTTGATCGACTGCATTGGCAGCTATATCGGCAGCAATACATTCGACATCATCACTTCCAGCCGACGACTCCCCCATAAATACGTTGTCACATATACCACTTCTTTCCGGATTCTTGTCGTCATTTGAAAAACTGTCAACAAAAGTTCGCAAGTCACTTAGTACCTCTCCACCGTCGTCCTCACAATTCGTGCCTTGCAATCCTTGGTTAGTGAGACGGTTGATGACTTGAGTCTTTAGTGAACTCACGAACTGCTGGGCCGTTGGGTTTTCATTGTTGCCACACGAGCTTCGAATTGAACCAAACAGATTTTCGAGCGCGTCTTGATTGAGCCTTCGTGGGCTGAAGTACTCAAACCCACGTTGTCTCAACGAGTACCACACTTTCCTGAAAGATCTTAAAGTATGAATTAATCCTACTTGACAAGGGGGCAGTGCGTCTCCAGGGCGTTGGAATTTCCATCCCTTTACGGTTTCGACCGCCTTCCCCCAAAAAGTCCAGTGAGGAGATTCATCTTCCAGTGATGCCCTGCACTTCAGATCCTTTCCCTCAGGCCCTTTTATGTTGGCACCGCCATTCATGCTGTCGAAAATTTCGTCGACTTGCCCTACAAACGTCGCAGTTCCCACGGCTGACTCCCCATTTGCCAGTGTCCCTAGAAGATAATTTATTGAATTGAACAGTTTTACACATTTTTTAAATATGTGAAATATATATTATAAAAAAAGGTTGTGTTAATTGTAAGCTTGATGTATTTCGCTGTAAAATGCTAATCTTTCTAATAATTTTTACAAATATGGAAATTTGCTTTCCCAATCAATATTTTAGAAAATTTAATGTCAGTGTACATTTTCAAAATGGTAGTGTTACAACCTTTTCTTGTACAGAATTTTATGATCTACAACTTTTATAATCACTCTCTTTCTTGTATAGTTGATAATTACTGATTATAGAAAAAAAAAAAAAAATTAATTAGCGCCTTTTTGAACCTATGATTTATGACAATAGAAGCTACTAAAATTACATTAAACTTAGTGGCACTAGAGAGACTGTAGAGATATGCCGCCACGGTACTACTAAGTACTTGCGCTGCAAGCGACACTTTCATCAACTGTTGAACGGCAGGTTGCAAATGGCGCTTGGTGATTCTTCTTGAGGGATTTCAACATTGAAGGAGCTTCCTGGTCAATCTCGTAAGCCTCGACGATATGGGACCACTTTGCCTCCTGAACAGCAGGCTTCCCTCCAATAGGAATTATTAACGAAACTACATACTTCTGAAAAGTTGATCGAATTCTTTTAATCAAATGAGGGAGGTCAAAAATGTGCGTGATGACTCGTCCTTTGTGTTCAAACCAGGGCTGAGATAGATGTGCTCCCAGCTCTTTAACACATTTGACGTTCGCAGTTCCCATATCTGAAACAGTAGCTACAACATCTATTTCATATTTATCCAGGGCGTCAAGGACTTGGCAAAGTAAAGGACGCAATTGACTTGAATTAACACCACCATTGCTGAAAAAAAAACGCAAGGGGCTGTTTCCAATTTTTGGCAGAGGGTCCAGAGAATACACTCTGGGCCATGAACACCAGTGCGTGATTTGCTGGTTTAGCAGACGTGACACGCAGATCTCCAAGGTCTTCAAAACCCACAAAGCGATCTTCCTTCCAGTCAAATGAAATGCTCTCCTGATACCCATTTCATCAAAGGAAAGGACGCAAACTCGTTCTTTGGAAGAAAGTCGACTCAGACAGGTCTGGAGATGCTGAAACAGATGTTCATTGATGCCTGTAAAGAAAGGTACCTTTTCTAAAAGGGAGGTGAGTGTGCGGCGACAGGGAAGGGTCAGAAATTTTCGCAGAAGTCTAACATTTTGGGCTTCTTTTCAGAAGCGCCAAGCAGATTATCTTCTCGTCAAGAGTCCAACGTCTACCTCTTCCAAAACGTTTTGAACAACGCACCTGGGCCAGGAATAGTTTCACAGCACTTGGGGTCATTCCATCAAAAATTTTCTGCATGACAGGTTAACTGTCAATATCACCTAAATCTTTGAGGTCTCGGCCCCTCTTCCTGCAAAGTTTCTTCACTTGGCGCAAGTGGTCATCTTTCTTTCTAATAATAGAAATGAGTTTTTTCTTGCGAGGCGTCATATCAGCCGCAGAAAAACCTTCTTGTGTGTTCCTAAAAAGAGAACGCGGCTTCGGTGATGTGTTGGCTCGACTTGAAGACTTTTCAGGTAGAAAACAAAGGGGCATTTCAACCAAATGCACTGGTGAATTTGAAGACATTGAACACCCTTGTTGTGGTTCTGGATTTGTAGCAGATGTTGAAGGTGGAATGCAAAAAATGCCTGAAGAAGTAAGTGTGGCATCAGAAGGTGTGCAATCCCCTGGAATTTCAACGGGACGAGGCAAAGTGGAGGCTTCTGATTGCAGGTCCCTTAATCCTTCTTCGTTGGACGAACCTGGCATCTTTGCAGGAAACAACGTCGGCAATGCAACCGGTACAAGCCTTTGTGATGCCACAATATACTCCCTGCGGAAGTGCTTATGACAAATTTTGGCGTAAGGTGAAACGTAGCGAAGTCCCATGCTTCGTTTCCATTGATCAAACCTAAAAGCAAAAAAAGGCTTATTCAATGCATGTACACAATATTAATTAAATAGTTATGAAGATGACCCACTATTGCCAAATAATAATCAAACATACACCGATACTTATATAGTACATAAATTACTCATAACCTCTTTTATTGATAAACCTACTTACCGGGTCGCATCTTTGGGAAACGAATGTAACATGACGTCATGTTGCCCGCAAACGATGCAATATCGAGACGGCATCTTTTTCAAATTAATCTAATTATTACAATATTAAAACTAAAAACGGAAACGCGGAAACAAGAACAATTAACGAACTTAATGAAACATGATGAATTTACAAAATCAGCTGATAGTTCAAACTGATTCAGTCAGCCAATGAAAAGACGAGTTACAGCGCCACCTGGTCGAAATAGTTTGGAGTCCAACCCCGCACTGCACCACACCCCTGGCCTGGATAAAATTTTCCATTTATGTTATAGTCTGAATTCTGTAACTTCAACATGTCTAACCGCCATTTTCTGCGCGACCGAGTCGGTTTGAAATGCACCAGTGGCGCACCACATAATAATAGACACAGCAGAGGCATGCGAGCAGAAGGGCAGAAGGATGCGAGCCACTGACCTCCCCTCTCAAGAGCCGAAATTCAAAATTGGCCCCGATTTTACTTCTGCGCCGCTTTATGGGTGTGTTGAAGTTACAGAATTCAGACTATAGCTATCCCATACATCCCTGGTGTGCACGGTTTCAGGATCGAGGGTCCTGAAAGGGCCACGCAGGAGTCGCCTATTTGGTTTGCCAGGGCTGAACAATTGCTGGTCCTTTACGTAGTACTATTGGAGAGGAACTGCCTGGAAGCGAGCCTCACCTCATACCTACCTGTTACCTCGATTGCCGCTCAGAATCAAAGTACCATGTCCATAGCGTTATTCCATTACCTGTGGGCGTGCAATTTTTTGTTATGCTACCATCATACAGGGTACCCAGCGGCCGGGAAAACCGGGAAAACCTGGAAAAGTCAGGGAATTTGTATGAGGCCGGGAAAAGTCAGGGAAATCGTAAAAAAATCGAAATTGTCAGGGAATTTTGAACTTTTGGCTGGAAAACAAGACTGAATTCAAACCATTTATTCATTTTATTAATATTACTACTAAAAAATGGGCCTCCGGATTATTCCGCTAGTACCTATCTCAAAACGAATCAAAGTAAAATTGGCATTTATTGAACTTGTTGCATCTTTATTATTGATACCATTTTTATACAGTGATCTGGAAGTACTAATTAGAAATTTGATTGAAGAATTTATGAAATCTGAGGAGGTCAAAGATTGTTCGTTGCGCAAACTTCTGAAATTGAAATTTAGCCACCAAACTCTCCAAAAAGCGACAAGTGCTGTTGATGTGGGATTCAAAACAAAACAAAAACAAAAATCTGTCGGACAAAACAATAACTAAGAAAGAAAAACTTTTATTGCTAAAAGACTGCCAAACGTTTCTGCAAGCATGCGTGGAGAAACTTGTTGTGAGATGTTGCCTAAAACATAGTGTAGTGAAATCTGCAACAGCCCTAAATCGTAAAATTATGGTGCTCTCAAAAAGAAAGAGTGACAAAAAATGCTCATTCAAAATAGAAAAATTCTTTAGAGAATGCTAAGAAAAATACAAACCGAAAGCGAAACAGCTAAATTAAAAAGGCAGGCTGAGCAATAAATGCTCGATTTAGAAATATTTTCTTCAATTATTTTCCATTGACTGAAAAGCCACGTTTGAAAATGATGGCATCATTGGAAGTGTTTGTGCCTATAAAAGTGCCATTTATCTGGTAAATTTTAGTAAAATTGATATTCTAAATATCTTAAAAAAAATATATTTTTGATCCCACAGGAAGCAAAAAATACACCATTGCATAAAGAATCAAAAGGATATGTCGCCACTTTCCCTATTTAAAATTTAAGGGTAGGAGTCAGTGAGGAGAGGGTGTTTTAGTTGTCCCCTTACAGATAAAAATTGGCCAGTTTCGCTAAAATATTTGTAACTCGAGTAATTTCAAGTGGATAATTTTCGTTGAGACAGCCTGTTTATACAACGTGTCCCATAAATGACTACATTAACCTACTTTAAGCAGTAGTAGAACTCATCAGTGTGAACAGTTTATCTTTATAAAATTTTGCCCTAAACCCATTAGTTGTCGAGTTAAAGTTAGTGGAAGTTTTGACGTTCATTTAGTTACCCGCCACTGAACCGCCCGGTTGCTTGATAATAATCACAACAAAAAACTTTAGAAAACATTTGGAAACAATTTAAACCGCCCGACGTAAATAAACTAAAAATAAAAAAAACTTACCTATTAAACGTCTTTACTTCAACATCCAATGCTATTATTGTTGAAAAATGAAAAGCCTAGTGGCATGCTAATTTTCGTCGCCCATTGTGCGTATGTATTATCTAAGTTGAAAATACCTGCTTTGGTGAAATCAGTTTATTAAATTATTATTAGGCTGTAAAAAGTGGACCTTCTGTACGTGATAGGGATAAACTTGTTTTCAAAATTTTCCAAATGGTATAATGCGTTGCACATAGTCATAGTCAAAGTTAAAAACGGAAGTGAAATACAAACTGATTTCAGATATAAACCGCACGGGTCTACAAAAAATTTAGAATGTTGATAAGCAGGCCGAGTTTTTCCGGACAAAAACGTGAATTTGTGGGGGCAAAAATGCTAAAAAAAATGTTTTCGAAAATGTCGTGTATAGAAAAGTTGTTGCTTTTGATGAGTTCTGCTTTTTGTTAAAATTAATGTGGTCATTTATGGGACACACTGTATAATCAATTTATATAATAATTGTTACTTATTTTCGATACTCTGTGGTAGTGCTTAGTGCTGCTTGAGGTAGGGCAGCAAGGTGGTAACGATGGCTCCGAAATCCGCTTTAGAGTATAGACACTGAAAATAATCAGTGCCACACCCATGCAGACGGCTAGGGTTGCCAAAGTCAGCTGCCTGAGGCACACGCTGGTTGATGTCTCGCCAAAAGCGGTTTGACGAAGATAGCGTAATGTCCTCATCAGCCTTCCAGAAGACCTTATCTCGGGTAGAGACTCGTACCCCGGTAAAGTCGCTTCGCACAGCGACGGTGACGCCATACCTGTCCCTGAGAAAGTCCTGTTTTGAGTACAAAGTCATACCCAACAGAGAAGAGTACGATCTGTAACTCCCAGAATTTAAACGCTCTTGGATGTAAGGATTCTCCAGATCCAACTTCGCAAAACATGTCCTAAACAACAACCATAATATCAATTCCGATCCTACCCTCCTGTACTTTTCTTCTAACAATAACGTCACAGACCTCCTGGAGCAGGTCCTCATCACACAAGCCTCTTCCCTATCCCCCTCACCTGTTATCAATGAAGTCACCACGTTTCCTAACCTCACTATTACCCCCTTTGTTCAGTTCCCTCATTTCAAAGACCTCCCCATCTCGGCCCTCGCCCATAGCCAAATTTAACGACAATTTCTTCCTTCAGATTTCAATTTTCAATTTACATGCTCTCTGTTGTTCATAACCTCGACATTTCAAATGTCAACATAAATTCCTTCCAAACGTTAAGTTAGTTCCTTTCCGTATAGTCAGTTGCCATCACTGTAAAGGCACAAAAAATTTTTCTTCATTTTATCGAAAAATGTAAAAATGTAGGAATTTCGAAAAACGTAACTTATTAGTTCTTAATTTCAATTTTGTTGGTAAGTTTCCATCACATTTATTCACACTGTTAATCTAACACCACATTGTAAAGGTTTTTTAGCCTGAAGATGGCCTTTTAGTTACAATTAGATAAGGCCGAAAGATATACAGTATGTCCCCGGATTGAGTTTACAAGAGATAAGATTTTTTGCTTGTCCTGAAACCAGCAAATCTGTAATTAAATTCATTATTCTGACTCAGTGGAAAGAAAACTTAATTTTTCTCTTAAATTTGCACTTTTGATTTTTTTTCTCTGCTCTTTAAATCCCACCACATTGGCGATTTAATTTTTTTGACAACGATTACACGTTGACAAATGAGTTTACGCAAGTTAAATAACAAAAATGTTTGTGAAAAAATTATTTTAAATAAATTAAAATTAATTTAATAAAAAATGGCAACTCAAAGAAACACCTTTAACATAAAAAAAAAAACTAATTTTTAACAAGAACAATCATTATTCAATTAACCCCCTATCCATTTCTGCGCACAATTCTACTCTAAAACGATAGCTTGCCTTCGTGATAAGAAAACTTTAGGATTAAAATTAATCATTACCAAGTCCAAAATCAAGAGAAAAATATACGTTTCTTTCAACTCGGTCCGAATAATGAAGTTTTAATTAAACGATCAAACGAACTTACCTGTGAAGTTCGATCGTAATTATATGAGGCATCCATTCCGAAGATATCACTGAGATAATAACAACGTAGTACGGTCCTGTGCTACTTCGGTCACAATGTTTAAAGCGCATTTCCCCTTCCTTGCTATCCTGGCCATTCGAGTCATTGTTTGAAAGTATATGAGTTTTATTTGCGACTGGGGTTGCGGGAAGGGTGGGATGTGATATCTTCGGAATGGATGCCTCATATAATTACGATCGAACTTCACAGGTAAGTTCGTTTGATCGTTTAAGGTGTTTATTCTGTAACTTAATCGTTGTATAAAGATTCGTTCATGAACGATCGTCTTCGAACGACAGCTTTAACGATTGTCGGTATACAAGTTATTCTGTACGTAAAATAGTTCGGTCCTATCGCTAAGTGAATTTATAACGATCAGACTTCGAGCTACGAACGATTTGTAGCTGTCAGCCGTCATTCAGTTGTCACTTGTCGCGTCTCACATGTAAAAATGCACAAAGTAGACACCAAAAAGCCGAGGGCTAAAAAAACTATACGCGAACAATATATTCTATACCTTAACGAATTGGAGTGCAACCCTGATTTTCGTGAAAATACATTCAATCCAAAAGAAGATCCTGAAAAACTTGAAAAAGCTTGGAAAACATTGGCGGCTAAAATAAACTGTACTGGAGGGCCTATTAAAACAGTGAAACAGTGGAGACATGTAAGTAGCAACTTACATTAATAATAATAATTTCGTAATAATTGCAGATAACACAATACATATATTACTGTTTCAGGTCTTTGCAGACTGGAAGTGTCTCACTAGAAAAAAAGAACGAGAGAACCAGAAACACTACAAGGAAACTGGGAATAAGGACACGCCAATTAAATTTTTAACTGATTTGGAAGAGCGGCTACTGGACCTGACAGGACGAATTGTTGTTGAAGGTCTAAATGTTCCTGAGTTAGGCACAACTGATCCTAAGGTTGTTGAAATTATCACTTTGGAACCAAAGGAGAATAAAAGCAGTGAAGCAAAATCAATAAAAAGTTTGCCTTGTCAGGCTGAAGCAGGACCCTCAGTACCACCACCGAAGAAGCGCAAACATAATTCATTGTCAGGCTCGATTCAGGACCTGCTAGCAGCACGCAAAGAACAACACGCAAGTCCTGCACAAATAACCTTGGAAAAAACTTTGCAAAGCATTAATGGCCACCTTGAAGATTTGATAAGAATAGAGCAAAAAAAACTTGATTTAAAATGGCTGAATTTTCGTTTAAAATATCCAACCGTTACTGTAACTGAAGAGGAAGAACAGGGCGATAAAGATAGCGGTGAAGATCGTGAGGTGCAAGAGTCAGAGAAGCAATAAATATTTTTCAATTGTCTGTTATAATTATGAACTAATTAATCAATTAAAGTATTCCCTAATTAAGTGTTGTTGTACTTCAAGACCTTGCTGCAAACCATCAGGTTCGTCGTCCTCCATGTCGTCATTCAGGATGTCATCTAAGAAACAAAAACGTATTTGCTTTTAGCAACTAGCAACAAAACCAAATACGCACCTTCTACTATTATGTCATCGTCGTCAATGTTCGCCGCTCTCATAATGTTTTGAAGAATCGCACAGGCATACACAATGCTACTTGCAAATTCTGGTTTGTAATGCAGAACACGGTCTCGTCGTAAACACCTGAAGCGCCCCTTCAGGGCACCAATACACCGCTCAATAGTGTTTCTGGCCCGGCAATGAACTTCAGTATATCGGCTTTCCGGGGAGCCTGGTAACGCATGAAGAATAGGTGTCATCAAATAGGGACGCAACGGATATCCCGAATCTCCCAATAACCAAAAGTTTCTTTCCCCACGGTGATATTTTTGTCTTAAACATAATCGAATATCCGACAATGACCAAATGGCTGCATCATGTACACTGCCCGGAAAACGAGCGTTTATATTTAAAATTTTCAAATCCGAATCGCATATAATTTGACAGTTTAGACTGCAGAAGTTCTTGCGGTTGACAAAAACGACGCGTGGATATGCTTCGTTGCCCATCGATGGAGGTACGATTGATATATGAGTGCAGTCCACTGCGCCAATAATACCTGGCATGTGGAATTTTTGAAAAAATCCGTTTTTCACCTCCAGAATATCTTCATTTCTTTGAGGGAATTTGACATGTCGGTGAAGGCGATTCACAATAGCTGTTACCACGTTATGTAATGCTCTGCTTACTGCAGGTTGTGATAATGGACATATGAAATCGTTTCCAACTGATTTCTGATAACTGCCGTTGGCAAAAAAATGAAGAGCAGAAAAGAATTGAATCACTGTAGGTGTCTTTGTACGCCTGATCCCAATGTCCAAATCAGGTTGTATTTGAAGAAAAACATCGTGAGCGACGTTTCTCTCCAACCGATAGTGTTGTTTCAGGGTTTCATTAGGTAAATTGAAAGGGTTGCTGGAATCCCTCAATTGTCGTATTATTAAATTCTTATGAGTTCTTCGGTCTCCTTCTTCCACAGCAATATCCACGGCTTCATCTAACACATTTTCCATGTTACTTTACCAATATTTTGGATTATATTATTGCACTTTTTCACTGGTTCGATAGCACAACGACAAGCAGGAGAGGTGCCGTTAATGAACGATCAAATTTGTAGGTTATTTATAGTTTGTCACCGATTTTGAAGAAATCCAGAATAAGGCAAATCGTTCCCTACAGATAATCGTTCGTAGCTATCGTTAAACGAACTATTAGGTTTTGATCTATCTTTATGAGTGTGTTACAGAATCACACGGGTCGCTATTTACCGATTTTCGTTATTTAACGTTATCGTTAGGTGTTACAGAATAATCACCTAATTATATTTCGGCATCCATTCCTTCAGATATCACTGAGATAATAACAACGTAGATGTTTAAAGCTTACTTGCCAAATAAAACGGTCCATTGAAAAGGTTCTTGGCCATGGTTTTAAAAAACCATTAAAAGAATTAAAATAAGAAAATAAATGAAATTAAAATATACTCTCGCCGTTCAGGCAAAGACGAACTTCAAAAAGGTGGTTGCATAATGACGGTTCGAGCAGAGGGCGATGATAAAATCGAACAAATGTTGTAAAGCTCTCTAACCGGTCCACCCTGGATCAAATATCGACTGATGAACCCAGGCGACGAGCTGCCGAGTAGCTTGTATAACGGGCCGTGTCGAGTGAGGGTTGAACAGACCTATATAGACACCAGATTGAAGGAGAGATGGCTTTGCGCAACGGCTCAGAGTCTGTTTCGTGACTTCCTTGTAGGGTTTCCTATTTTGTATATAAAAGTCCTCGTTCTGATTTTAAGTACGTCATATCAATTAGCAACTAAGCCACTAACAAGTCTTGGGTTTTCTGGAAAAAATATTGGATTCAAGACTAGTTGATTTGGTCCCAAAGCGACGACTAATTGATTCGAAGTGAGAATATGAACAGCTTCGTCATGGCTAGCGAAGCCCGAGAGACGTATCAGGGAAATTGTTTCTAGTCGATGACCAATAGTCAGCAACAACAAGCTAACAAGCTCACTGGGTAAATACGGCAAGGTGTAAGTCGATGTGTCTTACCAGAGCTGGAGCACCTGTTGTGGGTCCCAGGTTGTTGCATATCGAGGACGGGCAGAACGTAAACTCACCAGCCCCTTATGAAACGTCTGATGTTGTGATCTTCACGAATATGTCCTGGCAGGAGGAAAGATGGTGCCGAGCGATATGCATTAAAAAGGCCGCTGTTGTCCCTGACTCAAGAGGTGTTGGAAAGAAAACCGGACCTTCCAAAACCTTGCCTGCGAATGGTGAAATGCTTTGGGACGAGTAAAAGTGCCAATTGGAAGACGAACTGTATTGTGAGTGTTACGGGAGCTAGAGAGGCGAGCATGGTCTCTATGACTCTCTAGGGGATGCCACAGCGGCGGAAGGCTTCGTTGAGACACGTGTGCCCTCCAGGAAAATTTGTCGCCACAGTGGATGAAAATTGGTGAAAAGGACAAGTCGGGTTGTGTTCACCTGGAGGGAACACGATTGGAGTGCTAACAGAGACCTGGGTGAAAAAAGGGGGTACCAGGGTTGAGAGATTCAATAGGCGACAATAGGAATGCCCTCCCTCTGCTTGGTCGTGGAGAAATTTTTGTATTTTTGTATCTTTCATAAAGTAATACAAAAGGAAAAAATGGGTAAAAATAAAAATCGGCCATATTTAAAGGCGTTGACGCCAAAGACGCCAGGGCCTCTAAAGCATGAAGTTATTTAACGTTTTTTTTTTTTTGCACTAAGATGCGAACGAGTTGACGTTTGGTGCTACAAACTTTCCTGTGAATTGGACAATGGATTCACGATCGTGTTTTTTTTTTTTTTTTTTGAAGTAAAACTTCTTTACGGACACTTGACTTGGGAAGCAAGCTGGTGAATCCCTTAAGAGAGGGTTACGAAAAGTGAAAAGTGCGATCGGGCGAAGTAAACGATTTTACATTAATTAATCCATACAATTTTTTTTTTTTTTAACGGGATTCGAATCCACGTCTTTTAGGTTGTGGATCCAGCCTGCTCACCTGCTCACCACAGAGCCATTGGCCTGAGTCAATTTTGCCTGCAATTGCGCTACTTCTTAATCGCTACACATGATTGCCGACATTTCGCTGACGACAAACTGAAACATGCTTTATCCAATACTGCAGACGGTATTGATTCAGGATTGAGCTGTGGAACACCACGAGCGGTGTTTGAGACTTGATGTCAGCAAAACATTGAAGCCCTAAGCTTGTAAATCCAAAATATTTATGTAAAAGCGATCGCTCAATATCCACCACGAATAAGGGCGTTTCCTGTTCCCAGCACCCCAAAGACATACGAAAAATCGTTAGGACAAATTTCCTATTTTTGGCACTAAAAACCTTATGTAGGTTCTGATGCCACCAACGGAGATCTGTCTTTCATCGTTATGACGAAACATGATGATTTTTTCATAGTTTAGAACCTAGAGACTACTAAATCGACAGTTCGAGAAAAACCTTCCTGGAACAATCGCCATAATCCGCCCCCAAGCTCAGGAAATCGTCCAGCTACATAAAATTCCCTCGGATCGAAGTGTTTTAACTATGAGTTTTTCAACTTGGTGAAAACTAAAGGGGCCGAGGCCTGTAAAAAAGGGTAACAGGTGAACTGATAACGTTGGCCCTCGTGTTGGAAACGTAAAAAATTTGATCACTGGGACGGATTGAAATTAAAAAGTAGGCGTCCTTGAGGTCAATGGAAGCTCTAAACAGCTCTCAGAAATGAGACGCAGTGCAGTGCGAATATCGTCCATCTCAAAGTGTACGGTTTGAATAAACTTATTATTATTATTATTATTATTATTTTAAATTGGCCAGAAGGAGCTTCCCGTGATTCCGACCTTCACGGGGTTCCTTGCTGGTCAGGTCCTATTCGTACATCATAGCCACTCCTCAAAACCATGAGGTTATTATTATTATTCGGCAGGCTGGGCGTCTCCTGCTGGCGGAGAGTCGGTGGGGTGGCGAGGAAGCGACGCGACGCCTCGCGGGCCGCCATAATCGCTTCCGCACACTGTCGGTTTTCTCTGTCGCCGATCTATGTGCCGCCGCCCCCGAGATGAACGTTGTCTCGAGTGTTGACCTCGCAATGCTACAGCATTGGAGATCGAGCGCGAACCGTGGAATCACGCCCATATAATGTTGGCGATGCCATCTGCGCCGTCCTTCTTTAACTTCTGAATTTCTCGATGAAAATGCCGCGACGAAACTTCAGAATGACGACCTGCTGGTCATTATCCTATGCTACTTTGAAAATTAGCTAAGATAGTTCACATTCTAAGTTAGCGTGTATAAGAAATTGATATAAATAAGGAGAATTTATTATACAAACCAGACCAGCTGTGGTGCGATGTGACTCACAGAAGCACAAAACCAACAATTACTCGAATGGCCAGGACAGCAAGGAAGGGGAAATGCGCTTTAAACATTGTGACCGAAGTAGCACAGGACCGTACTACGTTGTTATTATCTCAGTGATATCTGAAGGAATGGATGCCGAAATATAATTACAAATTTGCTGGTTTCAGGACAAGCAAAAAATCTTATTCCTTTGAGGTTTTGGCGTAAATTCAAAAATAAAAATAAAAAAACCTCTTGTAAACTCAATCCGGGGACATATGTATATACAGACCGTTTCAATCGAAACGAGCCACCCTCAATAACTTTTTTGGGAAAGATATTTAAGAAAAATCTAAAAACAAGTCAATTTTTATCTCGAGGGGGACATGTTTTGATGGAATAGTAAGCAGGCTTGGTGCAACCCCATACGCTTGACAGGAGCAACCTCGATTTTTTAAATAGGGAATAGGGGTCGAGTAACATGTCGTTTGAAAGCTCTTTTAATTGTCTTTTTGGCCACATAATTGTTTTTTTATTTGTATAGTCTATAAGTTAGTAATTAAAAATGAAAATTTTTTTTTACGGATTTTTTTGTATTTAGGAATGCCTGCAATTATCGATAAAAAGCTTGCAATAAACATTATTAGACAATTTATTATTGATCTGAAGAATGCTGTAATCAAATTTGTCGGCATCCATACTCATTTATACCAATCCTTAACAATAAGTAAGTGTTCCCATTGTAATTTATTAAAGTTTGTGGAGTTCGACTTAAATTAATTTAAATTTTAATAAGTAAATAAATAAACTGAAAACAAAATAGTCGTGTTTAATTTCCTGAGCGGTAAAGCAACTGTAGCATTGAACACTAAATTTGATTTCATATGAAATGTTCAAAATGATTTCCATCGACTTCCATGCACTCATACAGACGATTATGAAATACGCTTTTTAGGTTACGCAACCTTTCCGGTGTTATTTGTCGAGATTCCAGGATAATCTTTTGTCGCAAATCTTCCAGAGAAACTGGTTCTGTAGCATAAATTTTGGACTTGAGGTGTCCCCACAAATAAAAATCCAGGGGAGTCAAATCGGACGATCTAACTGGCCATTCTACAGGACATTGTCTACCAATCCAGTGGTCGGGGAAGTTATTGTCCAGGAACTGCCGTACTGACGCAGTATAATGAGGTGGTGCTCCATCCTGTTGAAAGACCAACGCGTTCTCTAGCTGTAGCCTAAAACCGATAAGATAATAAATACGCAAATAATTGTTCAAAAACACAGATTGTCTAACATTGTTGATTGCAAGCATGTCTAAATATAAAACAAATCCGTTAAAAAATTGTTTTATATTAATTACTAACTTATAGACTACATGTCCCCCTCGAGATAGAAATTGACCTGTTTTTAGATTTTTCTTAAATCTCTTTTCGTAAAAAGTTATTGAGGGTGGCTCGTTTCGATTGAAACGGTCTGTATATATATATTAGAGTTGGTATCAACAAAGCAATTAAATATAGAAAGGCTCAACATCTGAACATGTCTGTGCAAATAGAGCAGCTGTCAAAAGATATTTTGAATTGTCCTAAGCATGTTTTTGGTGACCATTCGAAATGCGACCAGTATTTTTGTGGAGGACCTAAACAAAATGAAGAAAATAATGTTCCTGCACTTGAAGAATGTGGTCTGTTGGATGATATAATTGCCTGCTGCAATAGGCTAATTCACAACACATCGAGCCTAATTCTAAATATGACAAATAATGCTGCAGAGACATATAATTCTGTTGTAGCGAAATATACAGGTGGCAAAAGAATAAATTCTGCCCTGAAAAATAGTTATACCGTTAGATGTCATGCAGCAGGTCTTTCATATAACAGAAGAGAAAATTATTATAGAGACATTTACAGAAAAATGTCTCAACGGAGCCCAGGAAAATATTTAAAATCGTACATGGTAAAGGTACAAAGATTAAGAAGGTATCGTGAAAACAAAAAAGAAACTTGTTCCGCACGAAGAAAAATTGGACTAGTGGAAGAAGATACTGTGCCTATTTCATTGACCGAAATTGAGTGTAATAAAAGAGAAATTTTAAAATCACTTAGTTTAGCATCTCAGGAAATAACTGAAATAGAAAAAAATACCAGAAAACAAAGTCGATGCACCTTATGGCACAAAGAACGAAGTTTAAGGTTAACAGCATCAAATTTTGGAGTTGTGTTGTTTACAAAAAACGAACTAGTACTGACGGAAAAAAAGTAGCTCAGAGATTGCTGTACAATACGTTTTGTGGAAATGATGCAACACGGTGGGGACAAGATCATGAGGATATTGCTAAACGTGAATTTATGGAAAAGAATAGGGTAACTGTGTCTGAATGCGGATTGTTTGTTTCTCCTGAATGTGATTACCTAGCAGCAAGTCCGGATGGGATGATAGAAGACGATTCTGCTATTTTAGAAATTAAATGTCCTTACAAAATGGCAAAATTACATTTGTCTCCTGAAGAAGCTGCTAAAGAAAAAAAAGTGGACTTTCTTTTGTTTAAAGATAATAAGGTTACACTAAAAAAAAGCACCAGTATTTTATTCAAATACAAGGACAACTGGCTATAACTCGTAAAGATTGGTGCTATTTCATTGTTTGGACGCCACTTGGAATGTTTTGTGAAAAGGTATAAATACGTTTATTTTAATATACAGTGTGGTCGTTTAGTCTGGAAACCTGGGAACAAAAAGTTGTTTGTTCATTTATGGAAAAAAAATTCTCGGACAGATCCATTTAAATTTTTTATTGCGCCCACTTTTATTGCGCCATTTTTTTTTTAAATGCCGACCCCCCAATTTCTTTGGCCTTTGGCAGATTTGATAACTTCATGCAATTCTAAAAACAAAAATGTCAAAAAAGTATGACCTTAAAGTTGAAAATTTTGGAAACATTTTGCTTATAATCGCCATCACAACCTCTGCAAAATGTTTTACAAATGTGTCAAGACGTTAACGGTCATCAGTTCGAACATCTTATTTAAATGTAATACATTGTTTCGGATATTCAAATTTCAATAAAATTATCAAAGAAAATGGATCCCAGTTTTTTTTTTCAACTTTTAACGGCGTTTGTTTTAACAATTTTCAAGTTGAAGGTCATACTTTTTTCACATTTTTGTTTTTATAATTGCATGAAGTTTTCAAATCTGCCAAAAAAGTTGAGCCTCGCCATTTAAAAAAATGATGATGACGTCATAACTTTTTCAAATATGGCGGAAAAAAAAATTAAAAATATGTCAAAGTATGCGCAATGAAAAATTGAAATCGACCTGTCCGAGAGTTTTTTCCATAAATGAACAAACAACTTTTTGTTCCCAGGCTTCCAGACCAAACGACTGCACTGTATTATGTAAAGTTATATGTAATGCTGAAAATTTTGTGGAAGCAGTGTACTCGGTAGTAATAGTGAATTTTTTACTTTGCGGATCTATCGAGATAGAAAACTTTGGGTGATGATGCTGCCTAAATTACAGGATTTTTATCTTACATATATGTTACCATTGTTAGCTATAAAACATAAACAAACACTGTGTATTATAAGCAACTCATGATTCCAAAGGGTAGTTGTAAAAAAAATTATTGAGTAATACAAAAACCTTGTATCATTTGTCAAAGTGACAGATGTAAGTTTGATTGATGTTTTTTTTTTATGCCCGACCAACATCTAAAGGCTGGTTTTCACTTGTACTACCGTGCTCGTGTCATGCTCGTGTCGTGTTCATGTCACCAGAATCGCCTATACGCAGTTTTACATAAGATTACATTAGAAAACCGCATTAGCGTTTTTACGAGACCTACCATGTCCCTACTGTGCTCCTACCGTGTCATAACCGTCTGCCATCAATCGCTTGTAGAGGCGATTCGCGCCAGACAACAGGCGAACGACACGGCATGGTAGGAACACAGTCTGTCTAATGAAAACGGCAGTCAGGGCGCCCACGAGGCGCTTTACGACCGCCGATGAACCGCCACAGGAAGTTCGGCTGTCACCGCTCGCTGACGGAAGCAGCCGAAGAATGAGATTTTTGGAGCTTACGGTATGAGCATGATATGAGCGCGGTATGGACACGGTAGTATAGTGAAAATGGAATGCGAAATGACACGACATGAACACGACATGGGCATGACACGAGCGCGGTAGTACAAGTGAAAACCAGCCTTAAATCACTATTTTTGCCAGGCAAAAAGAAAGTAGAACAGAGAATTTCTCCAACAAGTGACTAAAATGTTAAAAGGGGTAAATTTCTATAGTTACACGATGTTAAGACATTAATAATTTTTTGAAACGTCATTTTAACAATTCATTATTATTTTTAATTTTTAAAGTTTTACAAGAAATTACACGACGGGCGTAAAACATCGTATCGTATCATTCAGAAATGTCACTCGCTCGAAAATAGAGTAACTATTGTGCTTCCGTGGACGATGCTGCTTTGTATATTGCCGCTCACCGCTCAGCCGCAAAAAAAACGACATAAATTTACTCCACTTGGAGTTGACACGATGTGTCATAATGGAACGGACCAATCACTTCCAGGTTTTATACTTCCACTAAACCCATCTTTGTTTACATCATTGTTGAGAGAAATAGATATATTTCACAATAAGAATACAGTAACCGCCCAGTTGAAATCGGCAGAAGGTGTCAGCGAGAAAACGGCCTTAACGTCCATTTTTCTTTCTTCCCTTTAATAATATATAACCGTCTGCGAAGTTTTACACCTTTCCGAACAAATCGTATAAGAAAGAAAGACAGCAGATTTGAATAAAATTTGCATTTCCATTTTGTATATCAGAATCAGACATCAGCCTTTTATAGTTTGTTGCACAGCCATTTTTTTTTTATTAATGATACTTAAGAATATTGACCAATTAATGTTGCAATGAGAAGGGACATCCATTTATTTCTAATCCAGGAAACCGTGGTTTTACCACTAAAAATGCCAGAAAGGCCGTTGGAGGCGCTAATAATAATATTATAAAATGTATCCAATTCATTTGCTATATCTGTTGCATGCTGGGTAGGGCGTGGCAATATTTTTAATAATTTTTTTCTAGAAGTTTTGGTAAATTTGCTTCGAACGTTTTTTTTTTTTCGTTTGGTTGATTTATTTCTATCAAGGTAAAAATCTGCTTCGTCACTTTTATCATCTGTTTCATTGTCTCTTTCAGAACCTTCCTCTTCGGAATCACTTTGATGATCACTTTGAAAATGGTACTTTATTACTATTATGTGTAATAAAGCGGCCTTTAAACTCTTCTCAAGTCGAGAATGCATCTGGCAAATGTTACCGTTCGTTCGCATTCGCAGCCATTTGAACCATTGCTACCTGCTCGCAGATATTCTTTCCCAGGGGCCTAACATTTCAAGGAATTACATGACATTCCCATATAACTATAATATTTTATTGATTTATTTAAGTATTGAGGATCTAGACATATTCTCAAAGAATCATCCGCTTTTTTAACAAGTACATATGAATTTACCCATTCCGAGGATCCTTCGACTTTTTTGATTGTTTTACCTTTTTCTAAAAGATCTAGATACTTTTTAAAATTTATCCCTTAAGGCAAAAGGTACATTGCAAATTGGAGATATTACAGGTCTCGCGTTTTCCATAAGTTCGATGTGGTAAAGTTTACCTATTTTGCCAATACTCTTAAAGGTGTGATCGTACTCAAGAATTAAGTTTTCATCATTAGGTTTTTTAATGTTTGAGTTTAAATTAGCGTCTGCGCCACTGTCAATTTTGCAGTTGACCAATTTGTTATTAATTTTTACATCAACCAGGTTCGTGACTTTACTACTTGTTTGAATGGGGTATAATACACTTTTTTTTTGAAAAAGTGGCCAATTGGTGCACTTATATATACAGATTGCATGTGCAAAAGGATTTTGAGTTGCCATGTTTATTATAATTACATGCTTTTGCGCCATTCGCAGTATTTCTACACATTCGTAATTAATTAATTTGTGTTCGTGCCCATTTACACAATCCTTTAATGCTTCTGTGAGCACCTTTCTTTTTTATTTAATGAAATAAATCTCACTATATAAGAAATATTTATTAGTAGATGAATACAAGTCAAAAGCTCGGGACTTAATGAAAATATAACCTGTTTTTGGGTCCATGCAGACCAATCTAACCCTCACATTTCTAAACATAAATTCACATTAGTTTTGGTTTCAGTTTCAGTCGAACACGTGCAGTTGAGTCGGCGGCCTATATCCCTTATATAATAAAATTTCCAAAAAAATAATTGCTAACACTTCACAGATGGTTTTGCATACTTCTGGAACTATTCTTGAAATAACTTGTCGTGGAATTTTAAATGTATATTTTGATCTTATATTCGAGTCTCCAATAGTCAAAAATCGCAAGTCTTACTTACAAGAATGTAACCTTAACAATTTTTGGACGAATCATTTCCAGACGAATACATTTTCCTGTGATCTTTTCATTTGTATCGACAGTCTGTGGAAAGCGTTCGTTCGCATTCCTTTTCGCTCCGCTCATTCGTCCCCCAATAACATTCGCTGCGAATGCACGTCTACACTTAAGAGGGTTCTCCAGTGGCAGGTACATTTCTGCCGGTCGAAGCACATTTTCTCGCAATACCTTTTTTTTTATTTACAAATTTCAAAAAATCGCTCTGTAGCTGCAAAGATCTATATTATATCAACACGCTCACAAAATTTCAACGAAAAATCTTCAAAAATAAAAAAGTTATATTCAACGGCGCGCAAAAATGTACAGAAATGTGCGGCATTGAATGTAGCTTTTTTATTTTGGAAGATTTTTCGTTGAAATTTTTGTGGGCGTGTTGATAAAATATAGATCTTTGCAGCTACAGAGCGATTTTTTGAAATTTGTAAATTAAAAAAAAAGATATTGCGAGAAAATGTGCTTCGACCGGCAGAAATGTACCTGCCACTTGAGAACCCTCTTAAGAAATCCTCGAGAATGCGAATGAACGGTTTACCAAAAACAAAATTCATCGTTGACTTCGTAAAAGATACTCAGATTTTCATGCCGTTTTTTATATATCGATATTTGAGTGTTTTAACAGTTGGACCTATTCTTTGCTTAGGTTCAGAACCAAATCATTTAGTTCAGCTTGTGTTATAAGATCTGCTTCCTTAGAAGATTCTGCACATAAAGTGGATCGTTTGGACTACGCCACTAACATTTAGTAACAGAGATATTTCGAGATAGCTGACGACGTGTAAATTTTCCTTCTCACAACTTATCTGCCGACTGTAAAATAACAGGTGTGGTGGATGGCGTTGCCAGCAAACGAGCGCGAAAATATTATATATTTATTTTTTATATTCATCATAAAATTAATGTCACTACTCTTGTAATTGTCTGGATTTTATTTTCTTGATAATTTAACTTGTGTTTTTGTCTTCCAATGAGATGTTTCAATTGCAAAATAAACTAGAAGCTTTATTCCAGCCACAACTTTTTGTACCTATTTAGCATTACAATTTACACGCGGGATCCCCTGAGGCCTTTTCGGTCCTAACATATGAAACATAATGAAGAGTAGAGAAATCCTTGAAAAATTCGTAATCCAGGTACTGATTTTGGTACAGATTGTGACATAATCATTTGGCAGGTAAATTTCCTTCTTCTTTAGTTTGCCCTCAGTGGCTATATCGACCTCCATTTGAGTATGACCCTACTCTAAAAAATGTTGTGTAATTATGACTTTATTTACGTACTTTACGTACAGCCATCGCTGATAATCACTGAATTATCCTTTTCTATTTCTTTTGTGAGAAAATCTATCACACAACTGGAAAAAACCGTTGTTACAAGACCACCCTCGCTTTCATTCCACAAATAGCAAGTTACATCTTTTGTAGCAATGTTGTGAAGTGTGAAGTTATGCACTTTCACTAGCACTAGCTTTCAGCATTCGGGATAACTTCACGGCTTTCATTGCTTTCTCTTTCTCTTTCTCCTGTTTCTTCTACTCCCTTTTCTTGTCCTTACCCTTCACATGCCGTGCATGTAGTTCCTCAGATATATGTTTGTGTTTATAACCAATGTAGGTGTCGCATTGGGCCTTTTTTATCCGAAAAAGTCCCAGTTTTTTTTTTTTGGTAAATATTTATCTAAAGAAACTGTCTGGTCATTGCAGTTCTTCTCTGATCTTGAAACGTTTGCAGATAAATTCGATGTAGTTCAGCTTTTGATTCAATTATTGGCTCCAAGTATTCCTTCGATGTGGAAGAACGGCAGTTCCACATTTCTAGGATTTTTGTTATTCCTAATAATAATTTTATTATCGTATGTTGGTGAATACCATCCTTGCTTTTCATTACTCAATTTCTTACTGTCCATTTTGCCTACGATTCACTCAGTTGAATAATAATTGTCTGCTTTTAATTGTGGACTGTATATACAGGGTGTTTGTTAATAAATGTCCGATATTTCACATGACGATTCCTCATTAATTTGTAAGATAAAAAGTTCATATAAACATGGGTCCGCAAAACCTTCAGTTTCGGTTAGGTTATCAATTATCTGAGTAAAACCTAAGGTCTACTTCTTTTTCGAGGTTTTCATTTAGTTCATCCAAAAAAGGCCTGGGTCCATGCTGAGTCGTCACAACGAAGTGACGCTTTCCAACGTCTGTGGAAACTTTCGACTAGGCCATTACATGATGGGTGGTAAGCTGTCGTACGTATTCTTGTTATACAGTGTGTTTTTCGGTGATGTGAAAAGAGCTGATTCGCATAGGGTTCCTCTGTATGTCGTTATGATATCTGGAACACCAAACCTGGCCACCTAGTTGTCTATGAATGTACGAGCACATATCTGTAAAGGATAAGCTGCTGGCCAGCGTGTGAACCGATCGATGATGGTCAACAAGTATTCTTTGCCTTCAGAGTGTGGTGCAGGGCCTATCAGGTCCATATGGATGTGTGCAAAGCGCGGGCGTCGGATTTTGGAACGTACCAATTGGCGCCATAGTGTGCCTGTGTACTTTAGCGCGTTGACAGCTGATGCATGATTTTACGCAGGTGGCTGTCATGCGTCTTATGTTAGTCCAGAAATACTTGTTGCAGATCTATTTCGTTGAATTCTTCACTCCTGGATGGGAAAGGCTGTGTAGAGTGTCAACCACGTTTCTCCTCGGCAGCTTTACGAACTGGAACTTACCATTGGTCAGTAACTCTTTCAGCTCTTGAGCTTGGGCAAATTTCTCATTATTCAAATCGCACGTTGTGATTGCTTCTTCTCGAGACAAGGTGTCTGCAGGAATGTTATCGGTGCCCTTTACATGTCGAAAGTCAGTTGAGTACTGAGACATAGTTAAAAGAACTTATATTGGGTAAATAGATAGCCGACTTTACGCAAGACCGAATTTTTTGAGATTAGTTCTTTCCCATGACACCGGCAGCGCCACAGGCGATCGGCGCGAAATTTCAAAAACCCCATTCAAGTATTCCGGTATAGAATTGCAATATGATTGCAATGTATTTAGCGAAAAACGTACCAGTGTAAGTTACTGGCAATTAATTCTCAATACCTGTAGCTGAAACGAAAGTCGGGAATGAAAGAAGAAAGGTATAAACGAAGAGTGAAATATGTATATATTATTTATATTAAAAGCTATTGTAAATGTTTAATCATCCTAAGTTTATCAAAAAAATAAAATGGTATGTTTGCACATTGATGCGTTCTTTAAAAACTTCTCCAGACTCAACTTGCTGTAAGGCTGCCTTGAGCCGTGATTTTTTAATTGCGTTCTGCTCTCGTAGTCAATGTCCCATGAATTTGTACTTTTTGGCAATGTCGTACAACTTAGAAGCGTCTGCTGGTGCCAATTGCGTTTCTCACAGACCAGTACAGCCTGTAATATACCACGTCGCACAGGACGGCGTTCATGTCTTCGCCTCCCGCTGCAGTAGAGATTTTATCTGCTTCGATGTCTCCAACCAAGGCTGCAGCATCACGGTCATCTTCTATTGGGCATGTCGATGGATGCTTCTCTCGTGCAGAAGGGCGAGGCTGAGGCGCAAACTCGGAAAACTAGAGACATACCGCTACAGTTTTGTAATCGCTGGAAATTGCTTTCTTAACTGAGTAAAATCACACAAAAATTCCAACATATATCACTAGCCCCCAATCAATTACTTTTGTTATAAGTCATATATGATCATTTTAACTTACTTCGACATCTTTTGGAAAGGCATGAAGAAGTTTCTCTCCGAAAGAACATTTTGGCACACAACAGCTGTTCACCATACCGTTTTCCCCACAAAAATCGCAGAGCAGAGCAAAAAAATCGTTCAACAGTCTGCGAAAAATCTCCCCACGGGTTTACAATTACAATTACAATTACGCGTTCACATTCAAATAGAGAGAAATGACAACCAATGACATGGACGTCACTTTCAAAATGTTGCGCATTTATTTGTCGCCGCGATGGCAGCGCTGCTCGCGTCCATGGATGCGAACTAAAACGAAGCTTGACAGAATTTGGCTGAGTGAACACCCCCTGTACTGAGATATAAAATCCAAATGCCGAGCTTGACGTTGACTGCATGTAATGTATCAGCGAGATTTGGCAACAATGTGGGTACGCGTTCTCATAGGATTTGTTGATCAAAGTTGTGATGTGATCATTCCCTTCTCCTAGTAGAACGATCAATTCCTTAAGCTCGAGAATTGGGCACCAGGGTGGCAAGAAAAAAATTCCTGCAAACTATATTTTTTAGTGAAAAATCAAACTGATAACTTTGATAACAAAAAGTTGAACTATGGAAAGAAATGTTCCCCATCGTCCTTTACCCAATAATTACCAAAATGTTCAGCTCCGTATTTTTCACTTTGCTTTTTAAGATCTCTTTGAGTGTCATTTTGAAAAACGGCACTCGAGACGGTACTTTTAAAGGAATTATTTTCAACGTTTTTCCGTCACGGTGGTGTTCCTAAAAAAACACATTATTCAATTATTTATTGTTTACCAATTTTTCATTAGGAAATCCACTAGCATGGTAATGGTAACTCTTTTATCTTAAAAAAAAAACTGAACAATTAGATTAATCAAAGAAGTTATTTGTTCCTCTTCGAACTTTTGGATTGTTTTATAGTTATTACTCAGTCAGTAAACAACCTTTCGGAGTTTCGTTTAAAACATTAAAAAGTTATTGTGCAGTTCTCTGAAAATCTTTGTAGTGTTATATGGTGCAAATCGTCCTTCTCGTGGTGGCGTTAAGGCTCTCGAAGACTCCGGAGAAGAGATTGAGGAATCACAAAGTAAAGGAATTTGGGACCCGGGAAGTTGTGAAATTTCAGCACCATAATAAATAGGCATAGGTAATCCTATTTATTGCCTGCATTGTTCCAGACTATATTCAAATACAATCTGGGTCAATGAATCAATGAATACTTTTTGAGCTAAAACAAAAAGCTAAAATGGTCGGCAAAAAAATCCTGCTTGTGCGGCTGATCCATTGTTTATGGATTGCTGATCTTAGGCGTCGCGTAAATACTCAGAGATTGATATATATCATAATTGATGAGGCTGCAAGTTTTCTAGTTTTTGCAAAAATGTTGATGCAGATGTTCGTATAGTCTGAAGATGATTCAGAATAACTGCTGGTACTATAACCATCAGACCTACCACATCCTTAGATGCGTTATTGCCACCGTGATTTAATTTCGTTATGGCAAATCAGTGTGTGCCTAGTGTCCTAAAAATCGGACACCACAATTCATTTGCATATCACAATGACCAGGCCAAATTTTTCCGCACTTGGTGCATTCACGTTGTGTTCTTGAAGTATAATAAATGAGATTTGCACAGAATATAACAGATTTACCACTAAAATTAAAAAATACGCGTACCCTTTCAAGTAGACGTCAATAGTATTTGCACGCGGCTCGGAAAAAACGAATAAATAATTTTGTTTTTACATGAGTGATTTGAACATGAGTAAGGTCCTCCTCTTCTCTTCATCTTTGCCTTGTTTCGATCCTACAAAAGTAATAAGTTTTTTTTTCAGAAGCTAATTTTATTGTACCTTCCAGAGAATTTGTATGTTCAATAATAAATTCATCGAATCTAATTGGAAAAAACTTTTTGCAAAAATGCGATTTTTTATAGCAATAATTCGGGGCACCAAATTCGTGATTTCACTTTGAGCTTCTTGTTCAATACTTTTGCCCCATTCTGTAAAGTTATTTATTTCAGTTATGTCATCCATAAAATCTGGTTGATTTTCTGGTATTAAAGCTGTAAATAAAACTTACGGAGTTTACTGTGTACCAATATAACCGTCTGTTTCATTTATGGCAACTACAAAAATGGCTTTTACTATTAAGTTTTCTTACAGAGTAGCACCATAAGTTGTGACATTTACAGCCGTTTTT
The DNA here is from genome assembly GCA_963583935.1 of Diaperis boleti. NCBI lineage: Eukaryota > Metazoa > Arthropoda > Insecta > Coleoptera > Tenebrionidae > Diaperis > Diaperis boleti. The sequence goes on from OY757242.1 coordinate 17,637,900, forward strand.
TTTTAAACGAGTATAATTTAAAACAATATTTTATACCTATATGTATAGAGAAATAGTGATGAAAAATTTCTAAATGTTCTGACAGCGACTGATGAGTGCTCCATCACGCTTCCAAAAATTCAACCAGTAACTGATACTGTCGGAATCATGCCTTTCTGAAATCATATTCGCTACAGAGTATTGCAAGTTTGTACTGGTATCCCATACTGCAATATCGTACAGCAACAATGCTTTTCATCTTTCTCCATTCGGTTTTATTAAATTTCCGCACAACTTTACCAGTTGCATGTATAGACATTTTTAAATATTCTGCCAGCTTGCAGTAATTGTTATATACATGAATTTGTGGAGTAGACTAATAATTCCATTCTAATGTCTTTTATATAGTCATTGAACGGAGATCTATATTTTAACAGATCTCGACAGGTTCATCAGATGAGTAATATTTCCTTTTCATTTCAGTTTTGGCCTGCCTCAAAATATTGGCTTTGAGTAGACTAGCATACGCCCTTTAAAATGGAATTGCAATTTTTGCAATAAGCTATGAACGTCAGGTAACAACCACGCTCATAGACTTTGGCTCTTTTAAATATAAGGGACACCGTAATTTTGTATGATCCCAAACATGAGATGCCATTAAAGAGGTCCATGTTCCAGAAGGTAAAGTGAAATAAGTTTTACCATCACGGTATGTTTTATGTTCTGGATATATTTGCAGTTACTCCTGAGCAGATAATGTAATCGAAAAATTTAATATTTCACCATCATCATGTAGTTCTTCTCACACTGACTCAGAAAAAATGGTACTGCTTGAAGCATAGTCAATTACTGCCCGTCCGTCTATTTTTCTGATGGCGAGGGGTAGGGATGAGTTAACGCCCCTAATGTCGCTTATTGGTTTAAGATGTAAATTCGAAGAATCAATGGCGTCCAAACATTGACGTGATAAAAACTTTATAACAGGAATAATTCTTTCTATTGCGTCACACCAACGCTTTTTTTCTGAATCTAACTTCTGATTTACAGCAGTCTTAGATTTTAACATATTATTTAATTGGTCCCATGATTTAATATTTTCGTTTCTTGTCTTTTCAAAGTTAGTGATAAATGTTGCCAATCCGAAAAACCGTTTAAATCAGATAGACTACGTGCAAATTTAATAAAATTGCTTTAATATATTTATAATATTTTCCCATTCATCATCCCTTTGAATTTGTAAAATATTTGTGCACCTTGGTGTCCAAATTAGTACGTAACAAAATTGTTTTTGTAAAAGATGTAGCTGGCCCTGAATTCGGTGGTAATAGTTATGGGACTGGTTGATCACTATATTACCACCTTCATGCCAATAAAAAAAAATCTTGTCCACTACAACTTGTAAATCTTCTGCATTTCGGAATTTAAAGGGACATTTTACTTCGACGGTAAAGTTATCCCCAACACCATCTGGGCTGGCCCCTAGGAATCCAGATAGGTGCAACCACAAGCCAGATGGTTGGAAAGAAACACCTGTGGCTTCTTTAAATACTGCCAAGGCTGTATCTTCGTCTGTGCCCCACTGCACGACAGACACACGATCCAAACTGTATTCTTCTAAAAGGTTCTTAAATATAGAAACTGGGAACCTGCCTCTTCTCCAGGCTGACAAAATAGGTCCAAATTTGCTAGCTGTTAGCCTATGTTTTCTAGCCAAATGCCAATTTGGATTAAATTTTACCCCCTTGTTATTTTCTCTATTTCGCCAACTCTCTCCAATGATAATATGGCTCATTGTTCCTCCATGTAGGCTTTTTTTTTTGTTAGCCGATAGATGATCTAGCCCAAAAATGATTTCATCCATATTTGGAATTTTCATGATAGCTTCCTGACATGGTTCAGGGCGTAGCAGCCACGAAAAACCCACGACATTGCTTGCCCCGTGTTCCTTTCTAAAATTGTCAATTTCTGCCTCATTAGCATCACGTGCAGTGGCACGATAATTTTTGTTTTTTGATGCATCTGATGTATGAATGTCCGCTAGTCTTAAAACTCCGTCGTCAGTATTTTCCATTGACAAGCAACACAATAAAGCTGCCATATTTTGGCAAGACACTGTTCTTCGGGGGCATGTGCACAATGCCTTTGTTATGCCTTCTTGGGGACTATGTGAAATCTAAAAAATCAAAATACTTAACCCTTGATACACCATACTAATTGTAAAATATAAATTACCTTAATATTATAATACCTTGTTTATTCCGTTGCTCAGATTACCTCGATCGGGTTTAGATCGGGGTGATAAGGGGGTAGACGCAGAACATCTGTAACAAATTGTCAAATTTATACGTAACGAATTGTTTTTTATAATCGAATACAATAATACTGGTTTCAACACTGTAGGTTGGAAGGGCAATATTAGCCACTGTACAAACTAGGCAGGTCTCACCTTTGGCGGCATGAACTTACCTTGGTTCTCGGGGGCTGTTTTTTTTTTGGAAACTGACGAATGGGGGTGGACTGTATATGTACGGTGGTTCAAGAGCGACACTAGCAAAAAGCTTTTTTAAAATACCGTACCGGACGCCAGCCGCCCTGGAGAGTGTGGGACCCACCACCACCACTAAAAACCCCTCCTCGCATCCACTCTCAAGCACCTGGGACTGCCTTAGTCGTGTGCCGCTACTGCTCTGTTTAAATTTAGTTGAAGTATTTTCGCAAAGATAGAGCCATGTCCTCCCCCTTTAAGACGGAGCGTTGGATCCTCCCCTCCGCCAGTCTCCTCGTCTTCTAGTCATAATTGCATCTCTTTTCCCCCTCACATACAATTTCTGAGCGTAGGGGCGTAGGGTCTGGAATGACCTGACCTGACCTGACTTGTTGTCTGGAATGACGGGTATGTATTTACTTAATTTGGTCCTCAACTGATAGCGATCCATTAAAATGATTGTGTTCAGATATTTTGGTTTAAATTTATAATTTACTTCCTCTAAAATCACTTTGCAGATGTCATGACTTGGAGGATTAATTTGGCCTTTAAAATCGTAGTGATGATGTGGAACTGCACCTATACCTATATCTTGCTTTGTGTTACCTTTTGTAAATATGGCTACAAATAATGCATTTTCTATGGAATCTCACCGTATCATCATCTCGACTCAAAGAAATAACAATTGCTGAAGAGGAACTTGTTGAGGCCGATTGGCTACCTCGTCACCTAAATTAGCAAGTTTTGTCTTGGTCCCAAGTATTGCAGTTTAATCGCAATGTTAGAGAGAGAGCACAAGGTACCATCAGCCCTCCGTGCAAGAGGAACTGATACTTTACTATCAATGTGCTTCCTTACATATGAATAAAATGCTCTTGCTAATATCAAGTGTCACAACTAGGCAATCCCTGAAGGGTAAAGCAGTAATTTATTAGCTGTTTTAGTTGCTACGGTTGTTCATTTGTTTAGTATTGAAGGTCTTCACTGAAATGTCAAATTTGAAAATTGGAAACAAACCGCGAAATGGAAAAGGTTGGCCCATGATCGTCAGACAATGAAAGAAAAAGCAGAACCCTACGTTGTGTTATTTTGTTGACAAGACAAGCAATGGCGGGACATTCAAACTTACCCAACAAAACAAACCCCAAATTCTTTGGATACATGGCGAGAGCTAATCAGGAGTGGAGCGTAAGTTGATAACACAAAAATTATGGTTTTAAATGTTTATTCAGTTTGAACAACTTGAAGTGTCTTGAGTTTAGTGATTGCGTACTGTGGTTAAAAATTTCTGCTGTCTTCGAATTAAGTTGGTACACATGCGATTTCATAATGTTAACAATAATGATTCCAAATAATAAATAACAACGGACAATTTTACATGACTTCAACAGAGTAACAATTTAAGGAAAATAATAAACAATAATACAATTTAACAATCCTGTGGTACATGATGAGTGAGGTTAGAGCAGCTAAATACATTCCACCCTTGAGCTTTTGCAGTTTACAGGAATTTACAACCGACAGATACCATGAAACATGAGAGGGAAACACAAGAATATTGAAACGCGTGGAGTTATCTAAGTGGGGTGCATGTAAGTCGGAGAGTGGTGGACCACAGGTAGATCCAATGGAAAGACTAAAGCGAAGTGACCCAGGCAATTGTCTGTCAGTGGGGCCAGATTGTAGAGAGTTTACTATCATGGGGGCAAACTTGTACATCCAACGGACCAAGCAATTTGTTAGGGGCCCGAAACCAGTGCTGCAACTTTGACTTCGTAGGCTCAAGTAATTAGTAGCAACTCCCTTTTTCTTGGCCTCTATCCCCAAAGAGAAAGTGGGCATAGGTAACAGCAGCCTGCAACGCGGACCACGAACTGAACACTATTTGGTCGGTCTGTTGTCTCGAAACATGTACGAACACACAATATAATAGTAAAATATACAGGACGCAACGATTTCTTTGAAAGTCATTTGAAAACGGGACGCAACGCGATGGCACCCAGCGGCGCAACACGTAACGCAACAAAGCTACGAGCATGCATCAATAAACTACACTAAGTACCGAATTTTGGCCGGTGTCGAAAATAGCTGGATGTCCGTTACAAGCGAATGACGAGAAATCGCAAGAGGGCGCAAAACAACGATAAGGCACCGTTCAGAACCCCGACATTCAGGTGTGACGTTTTGCCAGCTTTTACCTTTTGTCTTCAGGTCTTACGGAGCGTTGGTTAATTCAAGTCAACAGAGACCAAAATAGCTTTGTAACAACCGCAAGCTGCTGTCGGCCTCATAACGAAAGACAGGTAGTTATTAAAGAATTTATCTGAGTGGCAATCTAGTTAATTCAAATTAGAGAATCCTTTTGTTTTGAATGGAACGCGACTGGGGCTCGGACTCGGTAACTAGAAGTCGACAATACATTTGAACTTTCTGAAATTGAAAACAATAACTAAAAACAAATTACAACAACGATTTTAGCAAGTTATTCGGGGTGCCTGTGACTCATCAGCTTGGTAATTTATGCCACTGCAGAGAAAAGAAGGGCTGAACGACACTGATACGAAATTCCTGGGTCCACGGAATACTTCCAGTAGCAATAGTGAACATTAGTTTAAACAAAGGCTAGAATTCTTTACAAGACATGTAGGTGCAAAGTAGGAACGACTCCATTTTCAAGATGGCGAGTTTTATGACGTCCTAGCGTTCAAAATGGCGGGCTAACGGTAAAATTTGAGATGGTTTTACCTAAAGATTTCCGATATGCACATGGAATAAACGTCGGTCAATTTTCTGGCCTCTCCGGGCGGCGAGTTGGAAGAAAAATATAGAGCAAATGGTTACCTTATTTCCAGGATTACAATCACCTCACTTGGCTTGGGGACGCGACGGTGGAAATTTAACTGACTCAAACTAAACAAAAGCTGGAACCTGCTCGAGATGGATCTCCCTTTCGAAGTCGAACGAACGCGTACAACTTTTTGAAACAAAAGGAAGCTCAACGGTGGAGATATAACTATGTTTTAACAAAATGGCGAATTTAGCGAACAAAATAACGTGGTGTAACTTCAACGGAAGCAGGACACCCACTGCCGCCCTTTGAAGTGTGGTTCCTCGTTCCCACCGAGACTTTCGCCAGCGCCCTCTAGCGTATCCCTATCGGTCGGTAACGGTCGCTAAAGGCTGGGCTTCCGGGGCATTTGCCATACTTTGGCGGTGAACGGGTTGCAGCTCTCTTGGATGGTATTAATTTTGAATCTCAATACTTCATTCTTCGACAAGGCTTCATGGTTAGGGATATTTAATAGATACTGATTTAGAGCTGCGAATATTTGATTTTCAGATTATCTGCAGGGCGAAGATGTGTCTCAGAAATCAGCAAAATGTGTGCTTCAACCTCATTGGCGAATCGTTCAAGATCGTCCCAAACGACGATCTGTAGGGACTTTGGCTTCACTCGTCTACTCATTTAGGGTAGCAAAAAAGACGGAAATAAGATCGACAGCCATTTTTTCAAATGACTTGGCTGGCCTTACAACCACGTTGGGCTTGCCCCCACTGCTGGCAGTTGAAGCATTGTCCCCCGGAGTTTCGCCTTTTCAACTGTTCTGGTCGTCCCTCTGTCGAGATAGTTGTAGGGGCGTCAGGGTCACCGTCTCACTGCCTTCTTTTTGCTACTTCTCTAATTTTTGGTTTAAATCTCTTCTAATTTCTGCGTTTAGTCTGTTAAATTGCAGGAATTGGCGGGGTGATTTTCGGGGCACTTGGGTCATGCAGGTTTGTTGGTGCATGCGTTTGCAGCGTGGCCCACCTGGAAGCACTTGGCCCACTGCATTGAAGTGGGAGCTGGGGGATTTGAGGGTTTGCATCGGTGGTATTTTCCGAATGCGTCCAGGCCGTTTTTCAGGAGGTGATCGACGGTGGAGTTCGTGATTATTCGGATTCGGTTGGCTTGTTTGTGGCACGGTGATCTGGGAATTGATGAGGTTTTGAAAGTTTGTGAAAACAAATCTCGGGCATTGTTCATAACTGAGGGTTTGTGAAAACAATTGAAGTTTTTGATTTTTATGGATTTTTTTGCTGAATGTTTCCGTGATGGCAAGAATTTTTATTTTGTCGGAGTTGATGAAGTGGACTAGGTTGTGAAATTTGCGTTTGATGCCGGCAACGTTGATGGTGGCTATGTTGATGTCGTGGTCGGATTGTGACACAAAGAAGGTGGGGGCCCCGTTTGGACTGGCGGGGGCCTGTGTTGTGAGTTGTGGAGCCATGGGAGTGGCTCGTTCGGACGAGTGTTATAAGTGGAGCATCTACTCGAAAGAGAAGTAGATGCAGTTGTTGGAGTGGTTGATTTTGGTGGACAGGTTGAGAACTCGTTTGGTGGTGAATTCAATGACCTGCTGTCAGAATTGCGGTCAGTTGTTTAGGGGTGACGACGTTGAGATTGTCGAGGGTGAGTACCTCGGGTTCTGCGGTGAAGGGGTCGGCGAATTCCTCCGGGGGGGTTGATGATCAGGGTTGGGGCTGCCGGGGTATCGTCGGAAATGGGGGTTTCGGCCAGTTTGGGGCATTTCCTGGACCATGCAGGGTGGGAGCCACTGCAGAGGAGGCATTTAACCTCGTTGTCTCTAGCAGTGCAGGAGTTGGCGGGGTGATTTTCGGGGCACTTGGGGCATGCCGGTTTGTTTGTGCATGCATTTGCAGAGTGGCCGAGATTGAAGCACTTGGCACACTGCATTGGAGGGTTCGCATCGGTGATGCTTGCCGAATAGGATCAGGCCGTTTTTCAATAAGTGATCAACGGTGTCGGTGGAGTTGGTTATTAGGCGGATGAGGGGGGTTGGATTGTTGGACGCCCAGGAGACCAAGGTCTGTGATTGAGTTTTCAATGTCAGTGTTGCTGACATCGAGAGAAACGTCCCGAAGGACAATCAAAAATTGGGTTTGGTTTGCGGCGTTGTTTGGGGGGGTTTCTTGAGGCAATTGGGGCGATGGTGCTGTTGGGGCATGATGTGGCGGAGCGGAGTTTTGAAGGGAAGTTTTCCGAAATTGGTTTAGTGACAATTAGGAGGGCCGTCCTGTTCCAGTAAACAACCAGGGTTTCGATGTTGCGGAGATTTAGGGTAGTGGTGAGCAGGGTGTAGAAGTTTTTTTGGGTGGCGAAACTTTGGGGTATGTTTTTTATGGTGAATTTGAGGGGGCTGCTGACGGGTGAAGAAAGTCTTGAGATGGTGGGGGTTTGACTGGCGGGAGTTATGGTTACTGACTCCGTTGTGCAGCGGTGGTCCTTATATAGGGTGGAACCGTGGTTCTGCGCAGGCTCGTGGTCAGGCGGGATAGTGTCTTCACTTATAAATGTAATTATATTATAAAATGATTCATGGCGAGTTTTTAATCCCCCAAATGGTAAATAATTTTTGTTATATGCCTTGTAATGGATAAACAAATTACTATCATCCAATGTCGGATTTTCTCTAGAAAAAGCGAAACATTTATTACAATTATGTTTTTTTAAGCAAGTATTTATTAAATATCCTGCCACATACTTAAAGCATTTTGAAATGGTAAATTCATTTCTTTATAATCTACATTGCTAATGTTCAGTGCTTTTGGTTTAGTAGAGAGAAATGTTTCATTTGTTGTGACTGCATGGAGATTTTCAGTAAATAATGACGAGTCAGTCAAAATCTTGTCAAAGCCATCCATGCAGTTCATATCTTCTCCATTAAAATATCTAATCAAAAACAATTTCTTGAAAGTTCTAGCAAACTGAATTGGGGTTGGATTCATACAGTTCCCATTTTGGCTTCGCACACACCCAAAAACATTCTCTAAACAGTCCTGGTTTAGACGACGTGTGAAAATGAATTTCAAATCGTATTTGCTCCTCAAATGTTTATACAGTTCAACAACAGTGTGCGTGTTAACTAGCCACCCAGTGAGACATTAACATACTTTGTTACATTTTTCCCATTTTTATTTATAATGGTAATTTTTTTGATGAGCTCCTTCACCTCACTAAATAATCTTAAATATGATGCCTGCATACGAAATGCTTTTCTATATTCCTTTTCAAAATCTAACTTGTCAGAAAGCAGCTTCATAATCATTTTTGTTCAAATTCTCCGTTTTATTTTGATGTAATGCTGCTCCCTGTCGCTCCTCTTCCCTCTCAATGGCGGGACGCTCTCCCAACGGCTGTGGCGGCGGTGAAAGGTGACAAGGTCCCTACCCTTGTGGTGTGGTCCGGGTTTCCGAGGAAAAACACGAAACTGGTCTGGAAACTACTAGCGCGCGACAGCTGGCTGGCTCGCGATGACTAGAAACCGGAAGTAACATCGGAAGAGATCCGTCCGGATTAAACGCGCACGGCTGGTCGTCAGACAACCGGAAAATGCCGGAATTAAACGCCGGCAGGCGATGGCCAGAAACCGGAAGTGGAGACGGGAAAGAACGTGGTCGGGTACTGGAAGGTACTGGGATGTTACCAGGAACTTGGACGGGAACTGAGAGGATGGTCGTCTGGTGCTCACCTTCGCAGGCTGGGACTTCCTCTTCGGTGGAAGTGCGACTCACATCTGACCTCTGCGGCTGAGCGGAGCGCGCTATTTTTCCGGTTATAACTGATCGGAGGTCCAGAAGTATTTTTAAGAATCGGTTAAAGATGTCGTTTTGGGCGTAGGGGTTTGACCTTGCCGAACAGTGGGAGAGCGGCCTGCTGGACTGCGGAGAATTTTCGCTTCGTTGATCACCACTTCTGACACCCTTTTCTTAGAATTTTCGGTGACTTCGTCACAGTCCATAAATATATGGTGACCAGCATTTAGTTTGCCTTGCAATAAATGAAAAACTACTTTCTCGGCGTGCTCCTTTCCGCCAATTTCATCTAACATGCCGGTATACATAACTAATTCTTCCCCCCTTTCTTCGAAAGAAATTAACGATGTTCCAATTAAAAACGTATATACATAAAAAGAAAAAAAATAGAATTCCTGCTGCAAACGCCGGCGGTGTTCATTGGGTGGAGAATGTTGGACGAGTCCGCGGGTCGGTGACGGTCGGTCGGTAAAACGGTTGACTTGGTAGTCCGGTGAATGACTGATCTTCTTACTGGGAGTGGCCGCGGCAACCACACAGGGGGTGGGGGTACGGGGCACGGACATGAGCGGGACATTACCCCAACCGGCCGTGGTGGTGGTGGTGCCCGGCAACGATCCCTACGGTGGCCGGGGAAGCCGCATCGCCAACACAGTTCCCCAGGGTTGGGCAACATTGGTGGTCGGATGGTTCTTGGTTCGGCCCTCTCCCATTCTTCCCACTCTTCCTGATCCAACTGCCATGGGCCGGAAGCGGCGGCTTCGGGTGCAGGCTCCTGGTCGGACTGGAGTTTGGGCCAACCGTACGTACATCCGGACGGCTCGGTCGAACCGTCTGCGTCTTCATGTCCCCCCTCTTCTAGATCGGAGAGTAGATCCCATTCGATCGTCGAAGCCGGACTTCCCATAGTGTGTCTTTTCGAAGTGGAAGAAAAGACAATGGTGACAGTGTTGGCCTTAGCCCTGGCCGGGACAGTCGTGGAGGCCGGACAAGGACCGGTCCGCGTGACGACGGCGGTATTATCATCTGGCACCATAGTTGCGCAAGAGCGATGCGACGTTCCGCGGCGGGCAGGGTCGAGATACCGGCGAGACAGATTACCGGTCCTGACACTACGGCCTCTGGTTCGTTATTATTGAGGATGTAAAATTACCATCTTTTGTTTTAACTGTACCGCATTCGATCCAGCTTTGTGATCCAGCCAGTTTCAGTTTTATGTTTTTAAGTCTGAACCCTCAGTCTAAAACAAGCAGCGGTGCGGTCCATATATATGTATCGTTCTAAACATTTAATTATACTTTTTATTGTTTGTTTGTGTTTTACTTTGTCAGCTTACCCTGCCAACTCTCAAAAGGTTATGGGCCCAGTTCCCGTGAAAGCTTGACAAAGTGAAAAAGTGGAAGTTTGTACTTAGTTGCACGTTATTCGTCAGCGCGAATTTCGCGAGTAGTGTTCGGTTCGCAAATAGAGTTTGGTTTAGTGCTAGTTTTCGTTTGTTGTGGGTTCTAACAGACTCAAACAAAATGAGTGCAGATCAACAAAGTCAAGTTGAAAAGCTGAAAGGTGCAAGCAATTGGCCGCAATGGAAGTTTGTCATACAAACATTGCTAGATTCTGCAAATGCACTAGAGGTAGTTACCGGAGAAAGTAAGGAACCAAAGGAGGAAGACCAAAAGTATGCCGAATTGCTAAACACGTGGACGAAAGCAAACAAATATGGACGAAAACTCATTGCAACGAGTGTAGATTCGGAACCGCTGAATTTAATAATGAACTGCAGAACAGCACATGAGATGTGGCTGAAATTACAGAGTGTATATGATTTGAAATCAGACGACAGTTTGACACTGGTGCAGAAAGAATTTTTCGAGTTCAAATGGAATGTCAATAATAGCGTTGCTCAACACATCTCAAAACTCGAGCACCAAACCAGGTGGTGGTCGTCTGACAGCCGCAGGTGTCGTTGTCGCACAAGATGAAACCTGCTGGATTAGCTGTCCAGGGTCGGCCAGGGATGTTATGGCTTCAACGTCCTCGAGGTCCTCTACACAGGGCGGTGGCTTCAGGATTGCGGATGCCTGTCCTGGCACCGCGGTGGAGGCGTCGGTGTGTCGTGACTCCGGGATGTAGTCGGCCTCGTGGTGGACGTCTGCGATGACCACGAACGCGTGGGCCAGAGACTCGGCACCGGCGTCATCTTCGGCTATCCTCTGGATGGCGGCGCAAGGAGTGGTGGCCTGCGTCGGGACGCTGACGTCCAGCGTAACGGTGGCGGGACTACATCTCGCCGGAAAATCGACAGACGCGCTGACGATCTCGGGCTCGTTGAAGTTTTCTGGCTCGGTTTCTTGTGGGACGACTTCGTCTGGTGGCGGGACGATCTCCAAGTGCTCCGGGAGGTCGGTGAAGTCGGCTGGCGGCGGCGGGATGACAAACAAGTCCAGCACCTCGTCCACGGACATGTGTTCGAGGTAATCCCGCGGCTCGGCGGCGGTCGGCCAGATAGATTCTGGGCGGCGGCGACTTCCTCCGGTTCCGGAGCGATCGGGGTGTCGAATTCGGTGGTGGCCGCTGCTGGTGGTAATGCGGCGGCTTCGGGGACTCCGGGTACCTGGTAGTCGCTACCGGGGGCTACAGGGAGATAGGTCTCCACCTGCGAAGAAGTCCTCTTCGACCTGCGGTTCTGCCGCTTCTTCTTGCGCTTCTTGGGGGCGCCGCGGCCGACTCCTGGTTCGGCCGTCATGGCGCCGCAGAACTCTCGCTGCCGTGGTTTACCTCCTCGGTGCAGGTCACGGTCGGAAACCTCTTCGTTGGGCGACCCATCCTCTTTGTAGAGGTAGCCCAGGTGGTAGCCGTCCTCGTCATACTCGCCCCTGTACGCCCTCCTGAGCACGTCGTACAGTTCCTCGACGTACCCTCGGTCCTCCAGGTGTCGTCTGACCCTCCCGGGGACGCTCTCGACCGCTTGGAGGAGGTGGGTGATAATCGCTCTGTGGACTCCTTGGTCGTCACCTTCCCGGCGGATGTAGCCGCTGACGTTTTCGCCGACGTCCTCGATGAAGTTCTCCGGGTAGCTGCCGAAGTACAAATACGGGACGTAAAAGTTCACGAAGTATTCTGGAGCGGCGGTATCGTCCTCCAGGTCCTCGTAGATGTACTCCTGCTCCGGGTATTCTTCCGGGACCTCCTGGAAGTGCTGGACTTCGTCCTCCGGCTCCATGGTGGGCAGGATGACGTCTGTCGACTCGTCAGGGGCGATTACATATCGCCGGGAGTTCATGACCACCTCCTGCAGGGCGGCCATTTGGGTTGCAATCTGCAGGAGCGTTGTTTCCACCCTCTCCATGGTCGAGTGCTCGGGGTGTTGTTGATGTCTTCGTTGTCGTTTGGTCGCCCCCTACTGGTTGGTGTGGGCGGTCCTCCGTCGTAGCTGGTGCACCAGGTTGCGGCTGACCTCCTTCTCTCTCCTCTTCGACGCGGTTTTTAGTTTGGGGTTCCCCCAGGAGCCATTCTGGAGAAGTGCCCCACGTTGGGCGCCACGTGTCGCAGGAACAAGGTTTCCACCAGGTGACGGATGGGGTCCGCGACTCCTCGGTGGTGAAAACGTTGCCGGAGACATCGACCGACGTCGAAGGGGGTTGTCGGCCAGAGCGGATGCTCGACCTGGTGCTCTGCGCCTCGACGTAGTGGTCCACCGGACCAGCAGGGTTTGGGGTCGACGAGTTGTTAAAGAGAAGACATCAGTTTGGATTTTGTGCACTTTATTCAGCCTCTTTCGAGGTCCGAATAGAACTCCCCCCAACCAGAAAGTGGCCTGCCTTTATACCTGCGACGGGGTAAAACCCGATCGCAGGTGGCGTCCTGCTTTCTGATTGGCTGCAGCCTATTCTTACTTAAAACTAACATTAAACGAACTTAAATCTACTTAAAACTAACATATTCTAATAGCGCGAGCGCTAATCTATACTATGATATTACTTACAACTAACCACTCGCGACCATACGCGTAAAAAACCGCGGTCGCGAGAGCGCGCGATAGTGGGGGAGCCAAGCGGCCAGACAGTATAAAGGTAAACTGTCTGTGCCTGGCGCCATTCGCTACCCGACCCCCGACACGGTCGTACGCTCGCTCCCTGTTGCAACCTCATGCTATGCCGCAACAGGGCGCGTGGTGTCTTATTCTAATCACTTATTTAACCTATGCTAAAACCTAAAATTAATCACTATCACTAATCGAGAATCCGGCCGCGAATTCACTCCATCCAACACCGCCTTTTAACAGAGGAGCTTCGTATCAGCACGCAAGAAGATGAAGAGTTAGCGACCGCCTTGACAACAAAAGCGAAGATATCAGCGAAGAAACCGAAGTGGAATGACGGAAAATTCACGAGAAATTCAGGTCAGATGAAGACAACGAAAGGTATGTCCTGTTACACCTGCGGAAAAAATCATTTACGAAAAGATTGTCGCGGTTGTTATTCCTGTGGATCAAAATATCACTTATCGGCCGCCTGTCCAAAGAACTCTAAAAATAGACGGGATAACGAAAGTTCAAACACCAGTTCTCGGCAAGCTTTCGTTACGCATATTGACTAATGGATCGGATTCTAATAACGCATGGATAATTGACTCGGGGGCGTCAGACCACATCACTAAATCTAGGGAATGGCTTTATGACTATAAAGAATTTTCAAAACCCCTGCTTGTTAAGATTGGAAACGGTAGTAAACTCGAAGCTTTGGGACAAGGTCATATCGATGTCAGAACGCTGGTAAATGGGAGATGGATGCCTGGAACGATTTTTAACGTCTTGTTCGTACCGGAAATGAATGTAAATCTTTTCTCGGTTAAGAAGTCTGCAGAGAAGGGCATTGATTTTATAGTAAAAGGTCAAGAATGCATTTTTAAGCAGAACGACAAAATTGTAGGGAGTGGACATTTAGAAAACGGACTGTATAATTTAATAGTACGTGTCGAAATAAAAGACCAAATCAATGTTTATGTTACAAAATCCGACGAAATTAAAAATCAGTTTGGTTCTCATATCAAACTACTATGTTCGGACGGAGGAAAAGAATACGTAAATGCCGAAGTACGATCTATTCTCGAAGAACGCGGAATAAAGCACTACGTTAATATACCTTACACACCTGAACACAACGGCATTGCTGAACGTGAAAACAGAATTTTAATGGAAGCAGCTCGATCGATGCTATTTTCAAAACCTAACTTACCGAGATGTTTATGGGCAGAAGCTGTAAACACGGCCGCTTACGTTCTGAATCGTACCGGACCAACTCAAATTCCAAATAAAACACCCCTGGAATTATGGGAGGACAAAAAGCATAGCATTAAGCACCTGAAAGTTTTTGGAACAGAATGCTTTATTCACATCCCGAAAGAAAAAAGACGCAAACTCGACAAAAAGGCGTACCATGGGTACATTGTCGGCTACACAGAGGATTCCGCCGGATACAGAGTATGGGTACCGGAACTTCACGACGTTGTATTAAGTCGTGATGTAGTTTTCAAAAAAGAAAATGTAACATCAAATACAACAAATGAAGTTCAGATTAGAGAAAACGATCAAGAAGAAGTTGAAGAGAATAATGAGCAGGAGATTGAAGAAGACGATGAACAAGAGGTTCAAGACAATAATGAACGAGAAATCCGAGAAGATCGTGAACAAGGAGTTCAAGATGACGTTGAACCCTCAGAAGAAAAAGCTGAAATTACATCATTACGAAATAGAAACACTCTAAAACGACCAGATTTTTATGGCAATCCAATAACATTTATGTCCACAGTAGATCCAGATACTTACCAAGAAGCGATCTCTTGTAAACACAGAGAGGAATGGAAACGAGCCATGCAAGAAGAAATTGACTCTCTTCAGAAAAATAAAACCTGGGTATTAGTTGACAAACCGGAAAATAAGAAGCTTATTGACAACAAGTGGACTTATCGTACAAAGTTTAATTCCGATGGAACTATAGATCGTTTCAAAGCCCGCCTTGTCATCAAGGGCTGCAGTCAAAAGGCAGGAATTGACTATACTGAAACATTTAGCCCTGTAGTTCGATACGAAACTGTGACAACAATGATAAGCCTCGCTGCTCAAGAACAGCTTCATTTACGTCAATTTGACATAAAGAGTGCTTTCCTAAACGGTACGATTACAGAAGAAATTTTTATGAGACAGCCACACGGTTTTAATGATGGAACGCAAAGAGTATGCAGGTTGATAAAAAGTCTATACGGACTAAAGCAGGCACCTAGATGCTGGAATCAAGAATTCACACATTTTTTTAAAGATTATGGTTTAAACGAAAGCACATCAGACCCATGTTTGTACATTAAACCTCAAAGCAACGAAAAATTATTAATATTATTCTACGTAGACGATGGACTAGTAGTTGCATCGAAAGAAGACGAAGCTGACAGATTTTTAACTGAAATTACGAAGAGATTTGAAGCAAAGACAACAAAAGAAGTCACATATTTTTTAGGAATTGAAATTAAACAAGAGAAAAATGGGTATATCTTCAAAAGGAGTTTCAACCCCGTTTGCCCAAGGATGGAAAAATGATGAAACATCGACCGAAACAGCTGTCACCGAAACTTTTCCATATCGAGAAATTGTAGGAAGTCTCATGTACCTACAAGCCATCTCTCGACCAGACATTTCTTTTGCAATCAGCGTTGCTTCAAGACATCTAAATAAACCGACCGCAGTGCATATTCAATTAATCAAACGTGTCCTACGATACTTAAAAGGGACTGTAAGTCTCGGAGTGAAATATGGAAGTGCGGAAGTGCTTAAAACATACAGTGACGCGGACTTTGCAGGCGATCCCGAGACGCGAAAATCCACATCAGGAGTCATTTGCAATTTTGGAGGTGCAGCAATAATCTGGGAGAGCCGAAAACAACAAAGTGTATCACTATCTACGACAGAAGCTGAGTACGTGAGTGCTTCTAGTGCCGCGAAAAACATAGTATGGCTAACCCGTTTGTTTGGTGAAATCGGAATTAAAGATCTAAGTGTTCATAATTCTTTGTACATTGATAATTTAAGTGCCATAAAATTGATAAAAAATCCTGAGTTTCATAAGCGCACAAAACATGTTGACATAAAGTATCACTTCATTTGAGATTTGTATAGCAAAGGTTTACTTAAAATTGACTATGTTTCAAGTGAAAATCAATTGGCGGATATATGTACCAAAGGCTTACCGAAACCGCGTTTCGAAAAATTGCGAGACGCGCTTGGTATGACAGAAGCCAAATAAACTTTGTCACTAGGTTAAGTCACTAGTTTAAGTTTGATTCGTTAATTTTTATTTGGTTGAATTTATAATGACTAGATTTAGTTTTGTAAAGATGTCAATTTTAAAGGAGGGTATTGAGGATGTAAAATTACCATCTTTTGTTTTAACTGTACCGCATTCGATCCAGCTTTGTGATCCAGCCAGTTTCAGTTTTATGTTTTTAAGTCTGAACCCTCAGTCTAAAACAAGCAGCGGTGCGGTCCATATATATGTATCGTTCTAAACATTTAATTATACTTTTTATTGTTTGTTTGTGTTTTACTTTGTCAGCTTACCCTGCGAACTCTCAAAAGTTATAATGATCGGTCGAACCGCCCGATAAATCGGGCCCAGGATCTGATGCGGTGGAGTCACGACTTGGATTCGCCAGGTATCTTCAGGACGCCTGCGAGGTAGACTACGTCGTCGTGCCGCGGGTCTCACTAGCCGGTAACGACGTGCGGCCTCTTCCAGTCGCGGATCACGGTCTCCCGGCGGATTCTGGGGCCCTCTTGGTGGTCGCCGACGAGGACCTAACAACCATAGCGAGGCGGCTCTTGCCAATTGAAGACGCTCTTCATTTTCCACCCGGCGTTGTTCCCATTGGTCCCGCGGGTTGAACACGATCTCCGTGGGTGGTGGCGGGGGTGACAATTTTCGACGCGAAATTCGGTACTAGAAATCATCCACACTGTTAGGGGAGGGCTGGTTTCAGGTCCTTGATGTGGATGTGACGGATAGTTTGTCCGGAGGGGCTTTTAAGGTTATAAACAACCGGGGAGATGACTTTCGCGATGGTATAGGGGCCGGAGAATTTCGGTGCCAGTTTCGCGGCAAAACCTTTAACGGCGGAGGAGAGGTGGTGATCCCGTCGCATCACCTGGTCTCCAACATGGCACCTCCAATCACGACGTCAAAGATTATAATGTCGGCTTTGGTTGCTGAAAGCACGTGCCAGGTGTGTTCGTACCAACTCGAAGGTCTCCATTAGCAGGACAATCCGGGTGGAGTGGGCCTCCGCATTAGTCGCAGTGTTGTTCGCGGTGTCGGCGGCGTCCTCGGCGGCGGAATTGTCACGTCGAGTTACCGCCTAAAATTCAGGAAGGCGGGTGTAAACTTGGTGACGTCGTAGCGGGCGGTGTTGAGCGCGAATACCAATTCGGGCAGATGGGCGTCCCACTTCTTCTGATTTGTCTCGCAGAACTGAGCAATCATGGTCTTCACAGTCTTGATCGCGCGCTCGACGGGGTTGGCCTGTGGAGTGTACGGTGGCGTCAGACGGTGTTGGATCTTCAGGTCCTTCAGTAACATCCGGAACGTTCCCCCGGTGAACTGAGTTCCATTATCGGAGATGACAGTTTTCGGGCAGCCGAAGAGAGTGATTACCTCCTCGTAGAGGGCCTGCGTAACGGCTCGGGCGGTTGCTTTGCGGACAGCACGACATTGTACCCATTTGGTGAACCGGTCAGTTGCCCCTGCTGGATCTGGGTAGAGGTCCCACGAGGTCCGTGCTGACGGTTTCCCATGGGTTGAGGTTCTTTGTCGGAAACATCTTGCCGGGCGGTTGTTGCTGGGCCGTTTTAAACTTCTGCCAGGACTTGCAACTCCGGACATACTGGGCAGCGTCTCGGAACATGCCGGGCCAGTAATATCAGAGGACCAGGCGGGCGGTAGTCCTAACGATCCCTATATGTCCGGCGGTTGGTGCGTCATGGGTTTCGGCCAGGACAGTGGGACGAAGCGGCTTCGGTATGCACAGCTTCCAGGGGTTACTTATATGCGGTGTTGCATCTTAAGCGACGATATACACAAGAACCGGATGAAAAATATCGTGCCAACGTCGCACCATTTCGCATTATCGTGCCTCATTCCTTGATTTACCGTCCCAAACAATATATCCATCTCCAATTCAATTTCTATCGGCTGGAGATGAATATAATTATTTAAAAATAATAATCAGTTGTCTAATAAACTCTCCACTTCAACACAAAACTTTATTAAGTATTGTAAACTCAAGAAATATATCGTACGAAGGTGGAGTTTCGAGGTACGCAAAAAAGTTGCTCAAAGGTAGCGGTTGCGGTTTCTTGGGGTGTGCGCAGTTGGCCAACAGGGCAGTATTCCAGAATTTAAGGTTTCTGTAAAAGACATGCTCGATTCTACTAATAACAGTCTTAATTTGGGCGACACTTAACTTAAAATGTAGATGTAAAACTGCATATTAGATCAAAATTAGAATAAAACAAAAAATCAAAGACGGGCCTATCTCACCTGCACGTGCTGCATAAGTACTCAAGGAACCATACTCAAAGCAGCAATAATTACAAGAGACACCCACCTCGACACGCACTCTCCAATGCATCGCCCAGTTTACGTCAATTGTCAATTTACATCTTAAGTTTTATCAAGGCTAACGGCATTGTACGTGCCTTTTAAACGTAAGGCACGTTCAATGCAGTTAGCCTTGGTTTTATGTAGAAGATACGTTAAAAAAAAAAACAGCGTAAATTATAAAATACTTTATTTTTTCCCATACCTTTTCTTATATTTAACGAAAGCTAATGATTTTAGAGGGTCCTTCGTAACATCCCTAAAATCAAAACATATTTAAACACTACAATATTTACAACCGCTGACTTAGTTCCAGTATGCTCGATGAACCAAAATCACTTTTCATACTCGAACCAATAGTGTCTACCAAGTGTTGTTTGATGCCAAACATTACAATAGCACTTGGCAGCTCCTTTAATAACACATTTTTGTCGCTTTCCTGAAAATTGTCGTGAAATTGGCGGAAGGACGATATTCGCGTTCGCGAATTAAATCATGCTCCGGCAATTCCAGCAACGTACAAAGTTTGGCTTTACCACAGAAGAAAAATAATACAGAAACGTCACTCGGCGCGGTACCTTTGATCTTCGGTTTATAGCTTCGTTGGCCTCGAGCAGCAAATCCTAATTTCTGGCGCGTCGTGCTTCAAATTGATTTTGCCCTGTAAAATGTAAGTTACGGTACACGAATGTAAATAACTATTCCAGTTTGACCAAACCAACCAAGATTGTCCTTACATTGGGTCAGAAATTACTACAGAGGGGTTACCGAAGTGTGACAGATAATTTTTATAGATCTCCGGAATTAGCCTCATTTCTAGTTGCGCAAAATACAGACTGTTTAGGAACAGTATGCAAAAATAGAAATCAATTACCAACAGATGTGTGACAAACAAGAAACTAAAAAAGGGAGAAGTAGAAGCAGCATATAAAGGTAAAATGATCTGCTTGAAATGGTAAGACAAAAAAGTTATTACGATGATTAGCACCACCCATGATGACCGAAAAATAAATATCCAAAACAAAAGAGGTCAAAATATAGAAAAACTAGATGATGGTGATCGTAGATTATAACTGCGGAATGGGCGGTGTAGATCTCGCATACAGTATAGCGCCAAAACGTTTAAAATATCAAAAAATGTTCCGCCATTTGATAGACGTTGCAATGTTGAACTCCTACATTTGCTATAAGAAACTTGGAGGAACAATGAGACAAATTGATTACAGGCTTCAAGTAATACAAAGTCTAATTGAAAAATATGGAGACTACTTCTCCACGTTCTACACAGCATGAAAATAAAGACAATCCTTCGAGGCTTACAGGACGCCATTTTCCGGGTTATTTACCCCCGACTGCAACTCGACCCCACGATAATAAAAAATGTGTGGTATGTTGGAGTCACAAGAAAAATAAATAAGAAAACCACTTTCAAGTGCACTACGTCCATTATGTATTGATCCTTGCTTCAAGGACTACCATACTCGTATTAATTTTTAGTATTTCTTTGTTGTTGTTATGTTATAAATATGTAGTTGCTTATTTAGACTTTTATAACTTGTTTCAAAATGTTTTCGTTTTATTTCAAATTTAAAATATGTACCCCTTTTTTGTTTTTCTACATTTAATTTTTTTTACTTCCTCCAAAAATATTGTGAGGAATCAAGTTATTTTCACATGAAATAAAACAATTGGAGTTCGTTGTATAAGTTGTTTTATTTATGTTTAGTAATAATAATAATACAGGAATTTACAACAAGCGGATACAGTGAAATATTTATGTCCAAAGCGTGCATATTCGAACCTGAGAGGGAAGACAATTATAGTGAAACTCGTGAAGTTATCTAATGTGAGGTACCTCTGTGTCGGAGACTGGTGGACATTATGTAGATCTGGAGGAAGGACTAAAACGAAGTTAACTGGACAAATGTCTTTAAGTGGGGCAAGATTTTAGGGAGTTCACTACCACGGAGAAAGCTCACACGTACAAATGGTCCAGGAGAAATGATTTTGACAGTTTATTGTACAGGAATAGGATTGTCCTAGTCCTGCTTACTTTCCCGTTTTTCTTTAAGGCTTGTCCAAACCAAGTCCAAGTTAGCAAAACTGATCTCGGGGACTCAGTAGTTGTGAAGCAAGTAATATGTATGGCGTAAGCCAAGCGAGGCGCAACTACCCTTAGGCTACAACATGCACAAGGAATACTAGATATGGAAAATTGGTGTCCTGATGTCTAAAATAGCTAGATATCGTTTACATGCAAATTATGGTCGATAAAGGGTTTTTGATCGAAAGTTTGTGCGAGTCTTTTGGCATTGGGTTAGTTCGGCCCCCTTTCCTCCGTAAAAAGAAAAAAATTTCCCAAGGTGAAGCTAAAACTGCTCACTCTTGCCAGCCAATTTAATATCAATTGCAGATCACCTTTTTGTAATGGTATGTGCACTTGTAAACTTTTCAAACCCAATCCTAACCGATGATAAGTTTATTGAATTAGTATAAGAGCTGGCTTTTAGATATTTCCTTTCCAGCTCCCAGCTGCCAGACTTACCCCCATCGCTACCTAACTTCGATAAGAAAGGAAATATCAAAAAGCCAAACGTCGTAAAATTATTTCTAAATTTAACACGGCCATGCCCAATTGCACTTGGCCAAAATACACATGTTTTTTTTTTTTAATTTGTATGTGATAATTTCTTGGCTGTCAACGTTTTTTTTCTCTTCAATTATATATTTGCACCCTGCGATTGCCTCCAATATGGTTGACTTTCGACCTTGAGAAATGAATGAATGTTTAAAATATGAAGGGATGTTTTATTTATTACTTACCTTTTGCCCGACATTTTTTTTCTAATAATTTTCAAGGATTATGCCATCGGGAGAATAGCCCAGCCAAGGATTTTCTTTATTAACTACAAATCCTGTTTGCACAATGGACAAATTCTCCGTTTCTTTTAAATAGCATTCTCTGGCTTTTTGTTCGAATGCTATGCCATGCTGCATATTTTTATTTTGAAAAAATTTTGGCCAAAAATAATTGGCAGATTTTTTGGCCCAATCCTTAGCATAAGTAAATACAGAATAACATCTGGAACCAGTTATTCTGTATTGCCTTGCCAACTTCCAGTTGTCCCTAGCACTGTTTTCATCACACGTGTCTATACACAATTGCAATGGCTTCTTACAGACGATGTTGTCGTTGTAAAATTTCATGCAGCAATCATGAAGTGGCGAAATGTCTAACTCGCCCAGCCATTTCATGAGTTCATTAGGGGTTTCCATAATATGCATCTGTTAAAGGGTTGGATAATTAAGCAGATTTATCTGAAGAACTTTATTGAGACTACATAAAATAATATGCTCCATTTGTAGATTCATATATGTCAAGTATAACTATGAACTTTAATCTGTAACAAACCGTTTCAATCATTTGAAGTGCTCCATTATTTACAAGCTGCTCATCCAAGTCATCCTCCAGAGTTAGGGCTGCTGTTGCTGCTTCCATGAGAGACCCATTATTTGTAGATAATTTGGTTCTACATTTTCTGCAAACAGCAGACTTAAAACAAATACAAACGTCAAGTTGGTACTTACTTGTGTTTGGCAAACGCAGAATTTGGTGCTGCTTTCAATAGTTCCTCTAAACAATATTTCTCCATGTCCTCTGAAAATGTACAGGTTGGAACGGCCAAATGACTGAAGCAGCTGGTCTCTATCAGGGGTTTCAGATCATACTGCGCTAATGCAGGTCTTTTCCGTTGATTCCACAAACATTTCTTGTCAGTGCAGGACAAAATGTTGAGCTTGGATATATTATTTCTAAAAAACAAAACAAAAAACAGCAGAAAAAAAAAACAAAATAATTAGCGGCAAGTAATTGTGAACTAAAATTGCAAAGCCATGATAGTGGGATGTAAGAAACTATGGAGTAAATACAACCTATTGCAATACAATAAAGTTGCAGCAATGTGCTTGCAACGCTGTCCATCCCCAGCTTTACATGAGCAGTTGATATTCTTCACAAAAACCTTCTTCCTATCCAACTTTAAAATTCCCTCGATGGTATGAGGCTGTGAATCTAAAGCACTTGTTTGGAGACACAATGCATACACATGCACTTCAGTGGAGGTTTTCTTTGAAGCTTCATATAAAATGAGGTGCTTGCTTTGTAGAATATTTTCCCCTTCAACAAAATTCCGCACCATTCAACGCCGCACAAACCTCAGCAATACCCAAAAAGGCTTCCTCCACATCCATGATTGCTGAAAGGATGAAACCAGGAAGTATTCGGTTATCACTCAAAATTAAAGATAAGACTTACCTCAATTTAAATAGTTTACTGAAAAAATTACGGCTTTTCACACACTAGATTCTACTCTACGGTGTACGCTATCTTAAAGTTAATAAGTCCTAGAATTACCACAAATTGTAAAATAACGGTGCAAATAAATGGAGAGAAAAACAAAAAAGATTGGTTAGAACCTAGTCTAAGGGTTAGAATGAATGCCTTACTTCGTTAAAAGTATAATATTTTACACACACCGAGGTCTACAGAAATACTCTTAAAGTCACTAGTCTTAGAATGATCTCTATTTTTAAAATAATAACGCAATTCTGAACACAAACAAACCACAAAACACAGTAAAACCCCAAGTAAGCAGCTGATAAGCAGAGAATCCTGAGAAACTGTCCTGACCGTGACGTCACAACTACATCGAGGTTGCTTTACCGACGCCCGCTAAAATTAATTTGAATACCCAATAGCGCTGTGCCGCTTTTTTCCCCTTTTGTTGTATTAAGTTCTTGGTGGTTAATTTAAGTTAACAGAGACAAAATGGCTTTTAAATTCTAACGCAAGCTGCTGTCGTCCGTATACAGAAAAACAGGTACGGATTTTTTTGAAGGTGTTTGTGGAATAAAGACTCGTTCGTAGAAATAAAGAAGAACAACGGTTTATTTACTTTGCCGCGCTGCGCTGATAAAGACTGACTCGAGAGCTGCTCATCAGCACATGCGCAAAGTAGATACATAATAACACATATAAGCCAAGCAAAAACATAAATGTTATAAGAATACAGTATTTCTAACAGATTTAACAATTTATCCGGGTTTGAATAGCCATTGTGAATATTATTTAAACAAAGGCTAGTGATAATGGCGGTCGTTTTATTAGTGACGCTTCAAAGATAGCCGGACAACGGTAAAATTGCAAAGATTTTATCTAAGAATTTGTGGTATGCACGTGGAACAATTGCTGGGAGATTACTTGGGAACACTACGGTGGAAATTTACTTACCCGGCACGAACTTGACAAAGGCTTGAATCTGCGCGAAATGGATCTCACTTTCTGGGTCGACCGAACACGTACAACTTTTAAACAAAAGCAAGCTCAATAGTGGAAAATAACTGGGTTTTACAAAAATGGCAAACTCGCAGAACAAAACAACGCGGAGTAACTCCAACGGAAGCTGAACACCGAATGGCCGCCACTTCGTAGTGTCGTCCTCTTGGTCCCAGCGGAAGCTGCCCCAGCTCCCCCTAACGGTCTGTAACGGCTGCACTTTGGGGGTGAACGGGTTGCAGCGCCCTTAGTTGTTGTTAGTTTTGAAAATGTCAAACTTCTCTTTAATTTCTGCCTTCATGTTACTAATTTTGTTTGATAACTAGTTTGTTGTAAGTGAGACGTTTAAAATATCTTTATATTGTTTTGCCAGGATGTTTACAGCAGCCTCCTTTTCTACTTTAACCTGAGGAACTTGTGATTTATTAAGCACGATTTTGTTCCTTTAATTTCTGGACAAATAACAAAGGCTTGTCAATTTCTTCATCACTCATCACCTCAAATTCATCACTTTCTCTCGAATCTGCCATATCACAAAATTTAGTTACGACGTGGTTGTACCAGCGTCACCTCTATTGCACGTTCGGCACCAAAATGAAATAATAATAATAGATGTGAACAGAAAAATGAGTGAACTGAGGCTATTTAAATTTACAGTTCTAGACGCCTTGATTAAGCAGTTGCCACAGAGACGCAGGAAAGGCTGCATTTGCTTATAAATTTTATTCATGTGAAGATCTAACAATTGCTTTTGCTAAAAAAAAAAAACGGCAGCGATTCTGTCCACTTTCAATACCATTTATCTTTGCGTTAAACGATATAAGTTAAACCCGATTATGGCAGCATCGTGATTGTATTATATCGCTGGTTATTTCCCGGGTGATGGCTGGTGCACGACTGTCACTGGTCACTATTCACTGTTCCGTATCGGGTTACTGGTCACTACTCACAGCTTTTTTTCCTCTGTGGTGGCTGGTGCACAACTATCTGTCAACTTATCTGTAGACCAAGGTCATAAGTCGCGATAAGCTCCGATAAGTTCGTAACTTGACTTTTCCCGCGGTCCTTTCAGCATGGCACGTGTATAGACGCATAGATCGGCGCCAGTGTCGAGAGGGACTGTAACTTGGTCGCGACGTCCGTGACGAAAAGTCGGCGAGAGTTTGGGCACACATCGCTGGTCGCCATCAGCGACTGCCCCGGCCGTTTCCCGGCGAAGGTTTGGTGTTCTTCGCTGTTGAGGGTCCTCATGGTTTGAACCCGATCGCTGTCGATTGTTGCGTCTATAATAGCGACACACTTCCCGGGGAGTGTATCCTCGGCAAATGCAACAAACACTCCAAACCATTATTATTATGCGTATTGACCAGAAGGAGCTCCTCGTGATTCCGACCTTCACGGGGTTCCTTGCTGGTCAGGTCCTATTCGTACATCATAGCCACTCCTCAAAACCATGAGGTAAGTAGCTATGAATCCCGTGAATCATGTGCCCTGAGCAGACGCAACGACCCCAAGATGACCGCTTTCTGCATTCCAGCCGCAAGGGTCTCTGCCGGTTTACGGCAGGCAGGAATGATTTTCAGATTGGAGACGAGCGAGTCCTTGATGCCTCCCATGCACCCAATTACCAAAACGACGAGCTTCACTGAGTAACTTGAGTACAGCCTCCTAAGTTCAAAGAGCAGGTCTTGATATTTTGTCCGCTTTTCCTCCTCCTTGACGCAGATGTTATTTTCAGCAGGATCCGAAAATTCAATAACAAACATCTGCTTGGAGGAGTGGTCCAATAGAACCACGTCAGGCTTGTTCGCTGTTATCTGCCTGACGGTGGAAAACACTATGCATTGACTTATCCATATGCCTTCTCATGAGCATATCTTGCTCAGAGATTCTGACGTGGGCTGTCATTATTAATATTATTATTATTATTATTATTATTATTAATTTCATTGACTAACAGGTATAAACCCAATTATAAGTCAACCAATATTGCAGCTGCTATGCATAGAAGTGGCTATAATACTACCACTCCCCACATCTGTGGAAGTAGCTACAGTATTAACATAGACAAAATAAATTTAACATAGATACGTCAGTAGGGAGTTAAGTTGAATACGAGTGGCCGAAAAAATGTCAAGGTCATTTTCAGCATTAGCCAAATTCTTACACATTTGATAAATGGGAGACATTTGTAGAACATTTGTTTTTGCAGCAGGTAAATGAAACGTTTCATAATTTCGACAATTAAAGGCAGGAACTTTAAGAAAACACTTAGATAACAGATACTGACAGTCAACTGTCGAGTTAACAATATCTGAAAGAAATTTTATACTTCTGTAATGCCGTCTGCTGACTAAGGAATGAAGTTGAACATGCTCCAAGAGAGTCTCATGTAGGGTGCCACGTGGGGGATATTCGCCCGTTTCAAAAAATACTAAAAATTTGGCAAAGCGTCTTTGAATTTTCTCCAGGGCCCAAACATGATTGTTGTATATAGGCGACCAAACAATGTTAGCGTACTCTAACTTAGATCGAACATAAGCCTTGTAGAGCGACATAAATGCACGAGTGTTATGAAACAGTTTTCTGTTGCGAAGTATAAACCCTAGAGACTTATAAGCCGAAGAAGTAACATAGTCAATATGATTCCGGAAGGTGAGTCTGCTGTCAAATACTACACCAAGGTCTTTGAATTGTTCCGTACGCGATAACTTTTCACCACCAATGGAGTAATCACAAATAAAATTTGTCAGTTTTCTAGAAAAAGTCATAGCATAACATTTTTTTTTATTCAAAATCTGACTATTATCAATGGACCATTTATGAACTATGTCTAAATTACGCTGCAGCTTACTAGAATCAGCAGGAGAGTTAATCTCATAATAGATCTTTAGGTCATCAGCGTACAACTGAAAGCCTACATCTAATAGCAAAGTTAAGTCATTGATAAAAACCGCAAAAAATAAGGGACCTAACACTAAACCCTGAGGCACTCCAGAAGGTTGCCAAAAATCATCCGACCTAAAACCTCTATATTCAACAAAGTGAGACCTTTCATGGAGATAAGATTGAAGAAGTAAAATTAAATTATCTGACAAGCCAAAATTATTTAGTTTACTTAGTAATATTCTATGGTCTACGCGGTCAAAGGCTTTCGAGAAGTCCATGAATATGACATCCACCTGCTTACTATTATCTAAACTTTCACACAAAAATTGGGTTGTGGAAGCCAAGTTCGTGACCGTAGATCTTCTAGCCATAAAGCCATGCTGTTTCATCGAGATGTTGGAAGAAATGTGAGTGTAAATTCTATTAAACAATACAAATTCAAGGACTTTAGCAAAATTGTTAATGATAGCTATTGGTCTATAATTAGTCAGATCAGACCTATTTCCACTCTTAAACACAGGACAGAGCCGCGACAATTTCCATTCAGATGGAAAGATAGAAGTTTTAATAATCATATTAAAAATTATCTGCAGTGGAAAGGAGAGGACTGACTTACAGTCACGGATAACAATGGATGGAACACAGTCAGGTCCAGCTATTAAAGTGTTTTTTAGCTTCAGAATCGCTGTCAAAATCTCATCTTCAGTTATATTATTTAAGTATAAAGTATTTTGATGGTAGCACTACATCATAGTTTGAAATTACAGAGGCAAAAGAGCTTGAAAAATAATTAGCAAAGTTATCAACAATAGCTTGTGGGTCGCTCATCGTTGTACCATTGTATTCCATGACCTGTGGGATTGAGGTAGTTTTTTTAATAGAATTTAAGTAACCCCAGAAATCTTTAGGATTAAGTGTTATGTTCATGTTCATATTTTTTAAGTAGAGCTCATAAGCTCTGTTAACTGCTGACTTGGTTTCAGCTCTAAGTGCCTTAAAGCTGTTGTAATGTTCAAGATTGCCAGATTTTTTGTATTTTTTCCATGCTTTAAATTTCTGCGTGGTGAGTTTAATAATTTCTTTGTTGTACCAGACAGGATATTTGCCCAACGAATGTCGCTTCTTAGGGACACATTGATCAAAAATACTGTATAGTTTATCATAAAATAAATCAAGTACCATGTTAATATCTGACAGATTATCGAGACAGTTCCAGTCAACACAAGATATCTCATGATACAAACGACAGAAATCCGCTTTCCTAAAGTTATACTCCTGACGATGAAGCACTGGAAAACTATCCTTACAATGGAAAAAGTTAGTTGTAATTTCAATAGGAGGATGATATTTGTCTGTAGGGACAAGAGGATCAGTTGCTGGAACAATTGTGCAGTTATTGTTACAGAGTACTAAATCAAGCAGTCGACCAGCATCATTGGTTACATTGTTATATTGTGATAAGTTGAAGAAGTTTGTAAACGAGGTGAAAGATTTAAAGACACAGGAGTTTGAGTTGTTCTGTTGCGTCCATTTGCTAAATTCCGAAATATTAAAGTCACCTAGAATTAACAAATTGGAATCATAAAAATGATCGATAGACATTAAAGTATTAAATAAAGTGGAGTAAGAGTCTACTGTGCAAGAAGGCGGAATATAAATTAAACAAATAAGAAGAGGCTTGTGACGTAAGAAGATTTCAATAACGATAACATCTACATTAGGAATTTTCTGAAAATTTGAATATACATGAGACACGTTATGTTGTAGTACTCTAAACTGTTTTTTGACTGCAATCAACACTCCTCCACCAGTTTTTGTACCAGTGGCCACAAGGTCTCGATCTGATCTAAAAATATTGTAAAGATTAGCATCCATTATTTCACCATTCAAAACAGAATCAGTCAGCCAGGTTTCAGTTATAGCAATACAGTCATACGGACAGACAGTGGTCATCAAATGAAGAGCGTTAAGTTTAGTGTTAATACCACGCATGTTTTGATAATAAACGGTAAAGTTAGATGATGACAAGGAGCCTATGTTTTTTCCTACAATATTATCATGCTGTAATTTTTGAAAATTACAAGAAGGTAGTTGCTATATAGGATTAATTCCAAAAACGTCCTTCTTCAATTTTATAATATTCTGTTTATAGGCTGAGCATTTATTATAGTCCCAAACTGAATGGGCAATATCAACTCCTGATAAGTTTTCTTTAACCTGAATGTTACAACAGTTGCTACACTTAAAACTATTTTCATCTGCAGTACAATCTTTAACTCCGTGATGACCCGAACACCGCGGGCATGACAATTGTTTATTACAATTTTTGTTTGAATGATTAAAACTGTTACAATTGTAACATCTCAGTATATCGACACCATCAAAAATATTGCAGCTGTCCAAACCAATCAAGCAATGACCAGATTGTAGGGCTTTTTGATAAGAAATCACATCCACTTCCTGTAATATTTGAAATATATCCCCCCGTTTTTTCAGAGGAATCATTTTAATTAATCTACAGTTGCTAGGGTTTGAGAAAATGTGTTTGTTCTGCTTTACTAGATAGGATACTATTCGATCTTCAGCCACATTGCCAGACAGCCCTGAAATACGAAGTTTAGGAAAAGGTGTTTTCAGATCTGAAATCTCATAACGCTCATCAAGATTTTTATTTTCAGCAATTTTTTTGAATTCATCAGGATCCGGACATTTAAGTACTAAGCCACCATTCTTTATCAATTTAACTTTAGAGATATTAAAGTTCGAATTTTCAAGATTTATATTAGAAATTATATACATTTTGGTTTTCAGTGTGGTCTGTGACAGATCTTTAGGTTTAATAATAACAGATTTAAGAGTTTCAGAATATGTAGGTACAGGAGACATGTGATAAGGCACACTTGGTTTATTATTAGATATTTCAGTTGTCAATTTGATGACATCTTCACGTAATAAGCGACATACCGATTCATCGGGCGTCCAGGGAGGAGTGGAAACTTGCCGATAGGCTGGTTAACAAAACAAGACTTGGATGGGCAGTGAAATCTTTCAAACCATTCAAATCTCCAGGAATCGACGGAATTCTTCCGCTGATGCTTCAATAGGGATTCGAGGAATTAGCCTCCCCCCTGTGCGCATTACTCAGGGCCAGCCTGGCCTTGAAGTACGTGCCAATGGGCTGGAAGAAAGTGAAAGTGGTATTTATACCAAAACCAGGGCGAGAATCATACGCCCGGGCGAAATCCTTTCGACCAATAAGCCTAACATCATTTCTCCTTAAGACCTTGGAGAAACTGATTGACAGGTATATCAGGGACGATGTTCTGGTAAACGCCCCTTTACATCGGTACCAGTTTGCCTATCAATCTGGAAAATCATGCGAGATGAGCATCCACGAGCTTACTCGTAGGATAGAAGGAACCCTGGAAAATCGAGAGACTGCGTTGGGGGCTTTTCTGGACATAGAGGGTGCTTTCGATAACACCTCATTCAACTCTATTGCGAAAGCAACTAAGAGGCGGGGTATAGCCCCTGTGGTAGTGGAATGGATCGACTCGGCCTTAAAGGGCAGAGAGATTTCATGCATCATCGGCCCGGTGACTAGGGGGGTGGTGGCGGCCAGAGGGTGCCCACAGGGAGGCGTTTTATCGCCTTTATTGTGGTCACTCGTGGTCGACGACCTCCTGGGGAACCTGGAGCAGACAGGAGTTCACGCACAAGGATATGCGGACGATATCACCATACTCGTAAGCGGCAAGTTCGGAGGGGCTGTATCAGAAATGATGCAGCGGGCTCTGATAGTCGTCGAGAGATGGTGCACTGAGAAACAGCTGTCGGTTAACCCCGATAAGACTGAAGTCATGGTCTTCACAAGAAGGAGGAATCTCATCGATTTGAAGAGGCTCCGACTGTGGGGAAAAGAATTGCGGATAGGGAAAGAAGTCAAGTACTTGGGACTAATGCTAGATACCAAACTTGGTTTCAAACCCCATCTAGAATACATCACCACTAAGGCTACTCGGGCCCTGTGGGCCTGTAGAGGCATGGTGGGAAAGACGTGGGGATTAAAACCAGAAATGGTTCACTGGCTCTACACCAAGGTCATAATTCCCACGGTAACATACTCTTCGATAATTTGGTGGCATAAGGCGTCTGGAAAGCACGCTACAAGGCTTTTATGGAAGCTGCAAAGACTTGCCTGCCTTGGAATAACGGGAGCAATGAATACAACGCCTACCGCAGCCATGGAAGTGCTCCTGAACCTCCCTCCGCTACACCTTTTGGTGAAATCGGAGGCAATGAAGGCAGCATACAGGCTTGTAAGTGCCGGATATGGCAAGACCCACGTTAGAAGGGGATACCACACCGAGATATTTGGGAAAATACGGAACGATTGCGTGCTGAGCATCCAATCGGACCGACTCAGGACAGAGTATGACTTTTGTAAACCCTTTGAGGTAGTCATACCGAGAAGGGAGGAGAGGGTCGATACCCGGAAACTGAGGAGTAACAACGGAACCATCTGGTACACGGATGGGTCCAAAACAACAAAGAGCACTGGGGCAGGGGTAGCCGGAGAAGCACCGGGGGATGACATGAGCATCAACCTGGGCTCCTTGGCAACCGTGTTCCAAGTAGAAATCACTGCGATTGACATCTGTGCCGGGGAAATAATGAGGAGGGGCTGTGCAAACAGGCCGATCCACATTATGACTGACAGTCAGGCAGCGCTTAAAGCTCTGGAGAGTGTCGAAGTACGCTCCAGAGTTGTGAAAGAATGTCTCGAATCGCTTGTGGAACTGGCAAAACACAACAGAGTGACTCTGTGGTGGGTGCCGGGACACAAGGGATTTGAAGGAAATGAAAAAGCTGACCTCCTAGCCAAAGAGGGAGCGAAAACACCTTTGATAGGCCCAGAGCCCACTTGTGGGATCGCACATGAGACTGCAAAAAGGGTGATTCAGGGCTATATCAACAGAGAACACCACATCCATTGGAATAACATTCCTGGACAGAGGCAATCGCGGATGTTCATGGAAGGCCCGTCGAAAAAGCGGTCAGAAGAAATCCTGAGATTGAGCAGGAGACAACTGAGAAAGGTAGTTGGACTCTTCACGGGACACTGCTGTCTCATGAAACACCTCACCACAATCGGGGTGAAGCAAGATCCTGATTGTAGGATGTGCAGGGAGGAGGAAGAAACTCCACTACACGTACTATGCGAGTGTCCAGCGCTTGAGGCGGGGAGGCTTCGACACTTCGGGTTGACGTATGTTGAACCGAATGACATAAAACATATGCCCATGGAATCTGTGCTGAAGTTCATCAACAGCACAGGCCTTATGGAGTAAGCTTGCTAAGTGGGGCACAATAAGCTGAAGCTTCAGTGCAGCGGGGTCTAAACCGCGCCCCTTAAGAATAATAATAATAAATCATAGCGATTCCTGTCACTGGATAGCTGACAAATTTGGCCTGCAGGTGTCGAAATTTGTTGTTCTAGCCGCGTGAAACGCCAAACATTTATACATCATTTTTAATACAAGAATATGTATGTATACAAGAATATTCTTAACAGTTTACCTGCAGTCGTTTTAGAAGTTTATTATAATGTCTTCATTTTGCACTTTTATCTCAGCAATGTTGCTGCCATAATCATGACGTGTATTAGAAAATTTGAGTTTTTTTCTACACTTCTCTGGTTTGGTCTCACTTTTTCGTGAACTGGCGTTGTTGTTGTTGATCAATATATTTTTTTAATTTGTCTCCTGGACTTTTTTGTGAACATGTTTTTTGATGCCATGTAGTTCCTAAGTTGTAACGCAAATCGCTTAGATATGACTGTGTGTGAAATCTATCCCTTTGTATTACATTTAAACGTTTTCCCACATTAAATCTACCAAGAATACTCATGCCTAAATTTGATGGTGGGCTTCTGATGATATAAATTTCGCTGTTTTGTCTGACGTAGTGTCCAACACAATAACATTTGATTAACGGAATTTCGAAGATCCTCTCTCTTTGTAGATCTAGAGCTCTTCAGCAGCTTTAACTAGATCTTTAATTATCTCTTTCGTTAATAATTTTCTTGTCGCGAATCACACATCCTTTTTAATATTTTTTTAATATCATACAAATGCTTACTGTAATTTTGTATACAGTGGTTTACACATTCCACTTTCTCAGCCTATAAATACATATACATATCGGGTGTCCCAACTAAAATTTGTACCCCCCAACATTTCCAATTTCGAAAGACTCAGAAGAAAACGCTCGAACAGATTAATTTTGTTATCAGGGGGGACCTAATTGTACCAAACTTTCAAATCTTAGATCTCAACCCTTGAACCAAGGGAGCCACCCCCTTAAAAAATTTAAATGGCATGGGGGGTAGTGTGATACATCATTTTAAAGCTTATTCAATCCTCTATCCAGATCTACTTTTATCGATTTGTTTCTACAAAAAAAAGCAGCTTACGAGAGGAATGACTTTACTCACTGTGATACAATTTTGCCCACAAATTTCTTTTGTCAATCGCTCAAAGGGTTGCAAAAGTTGAATGATTTCGCGCAGACAGCCTAGGGTAAGAAACCCAATTATTAGCACCTTAAGGAAAGATCCTAAATGAAATATAGATTTCCTAAATATGGGAAATAGAACAATACTGATTTTGCTCTCTGTAAAACTAGCTTTTTATCTTTACTTTTATCTTAATATTATTAAAATATTTTCACAACTTTTGTACAAAAATGTAACATTCAGTAGTTATTGGCACCTAACACCAGTCATTGGCATGACGACTTATGTTGTAGTTATGGGCACACTTTTATGGGCACACTTTTATGAGCCAGTTATTGACATTTTAAATTTGCATTTGTATCTTTGAAGAAGGACAAGGATATAAAAATTAAACAAAAACCTGTTTAAATCATAACTGATACTTTATTAATAATACAGGCTGTTATGGAAGTCCGCGCAAAAAATTTAACCACATGTAGAACTCGCCAAAATAAACATATTTTTTATTTACCACTTTGCTGAAATCCGCAATTTTTCTGAACATTTTTCTAGCCCCTTATTTCACCCTCCGCTTATAGGTTCATGAACTTGAACGAAAGACGAAGTTTTTGTGCCATCGGTGTAAACACCTTCTAACTTTTTTGGTACAAAAAATGCATCTTTCGATAGCAGTCTTCCGTCAAGTGTTGGGCTATGTGTACCTTCCCTCGATTCTTGAGCAAATACTAATAATAATAATTTGTTAATTAAGCGTTAGGTAATTGAAACGAGGCCCTCTGCTTCTCTAGGTACATGGAACGTTTTTTCAAATCCCGAAAATCCAAGGTCAGGTGCTTTTGTGATAACAGTGCAACGTTTGTGATTATGGCAAACTGCAGGTTTCGGACGTCTCAGATGTAATCGCGTTATGGAAATTGAATCTGAAATTTTGGATACTATTGAGGAAGAGCCAAACTTGAGTATTCGAAGATAAATTAAGTTAAGATTAGTTAAGTACGTCAGTGTGTCAACTTGTATTGTGTACCGTACGTTAAACGAAAAAGGATTGCAACCCTATATAAGTTAGAGAACATTACCTAGTTAAATGTGTGCATATTATGGTAGGTTAGTACGTGTTTCCATTTAAACAGTTTTTTTTTAATTTTTCGACTTAGATATATTTAAATTTTAGTTTTTATTTTGATTCGTTTATCGGTTAACTTTTTTGTGCATCCTCTTTATCGAACCCATAGGCGGGTACTAGTTTTAGGTGTCAAACTATTCTTAATTTTAACTCTGACGGAGAACGCTTGCGAAAAAAAATGTTTGTTTTGGCGAGTTCTACTTGTGGTTAAATTTTCTGCTAGGACTTCCATAACACCCTGTATAATTATTGATTTTTTTATAGGCATGACTTGCATCGAAAATGTTTAACACCTGTAATGGTAAATTCACATTTTATGGCAAAGTGCAATTATTGTACAATTTGTAGCACATAAATAACATAACCTTTTATTTTTGATTTGATTATTTTTTGGGGGACAATTTTCATTCCTGTTGTTAGAGATCCATAGATTTTGCTCAACTTCCAATATCGTCGGCCTAATTCGCAAATCACAAAAGTCCAAAAACGTGATTTTACGGTAGACGCTAAAAACTGTTTTTTACTTTTCAAAATGGTGATTTCGGTACAATTATATTATTACCGGTTACTAATAGTATATTACATCACAAGAGTTGTAAGAAGCATATTACACACGACCGGAAAAAGTTACGCACGAGGCGCGTAGCGCCGAGTGTGTAATTCCAGGAGTGTGTAATATGCTTTACAACTCGAGCTTTATGTACTATGCTTTTTCTACGATCACAGGTAGAAAAAAGAAATTAATAGTATAAAAAAGTTATTGAACAGTTAGGAACAACTCAATAATTCCATGGACATAATTATTTGAATATTTTTTTCATTTTCATTTTGTCGTTGTTTGTGGTCTGGCTACAAGATGCAGACACAATAGAATAATCTTATGATTATTATTATTTACTGTAAGTTTATAGAGGTTTATTTCTTGCAAGTTGAATAAAAGGTTTCAGTTGCAATTAAACAACGTTGAGTATTAGTTGTTAAATTACGAATAGTGATAAATAAGTTAATGATTTTCCTGTACATTTGACGCCTTCAAGTTTAACCCTTATGTCCCCTTCTATCTTATTTATTATTCCATACTACACAGTCGGTCACCCGTGCTCCTGCGTAACTCAACTTCAATCATTATTTGTTTAATATTTCAGAACAACTCTTGTAGAATGTTAAATTTTATATGTACAATTTAAGTAGGTGATAATATTTTTCAAGAAATGGTTGTTCTGATTGTTCAAAGTTTTTGGGTTTTTGCTCTTAAAACTGCACCACAGGAACAATGGTTTCATTTTTGGTACCCCAACAATTTTATACAGAAACTTTGTGATCACGGATTTCAATGACCGTTTTGTGCTTTTCAATTCGATCTGAGAGCATACAAAACTCATCGTCACTAGCGCTAAACATAAATTTTACAACTAACGCTAAAGACATTGATATTTTTACGCTTAATGTTACCTTATTTTACTTCTATTTCTTTATGAAATTTATTAAGAGAAGAACGCTCAATGGCTTCGTCCTGATTTTTTATAGCTTTTATTGTCAAAATGGTAATAAGAAAACCGTTTTACTGAGTTCTAGTACAGATTCTGCAAGTTTAAAATAAATTCACTTGTCAGTCTTGTCAATTTTGATCGAAATAACCATAGAAATATCCCTACCCGTGCGATCGCCTTACTTTACACACGGCTGTGCGTAAGGACCGGCCTACATAGATAGCACAATGTACAATTTTAGCTATTTACAATGATGATCGTAGAAAAAATATTTTATTTTATATTACATCACATCCAAAAAATAATAATATGGGAGTTATGTGATTTGCTACTGTTAATGGTGGACTGCGTGACGTCAGCGGTGGTGCTAATTGCAGCGGCAGTATACGAGTTTATGCAGAAGAACGTTTACTGTCTGCCTGTTTAAACAAATTGTACATTTTCAAACGGGATTTATTTTGTGCTCTGTGTAAATAGTGTTATCAGTGTATTTATTAATTCAAATGCCCGGAAAATATTGTGGAGTGGCTATTCGTAAAAACAATTGGGTGAAGTCCAAGCGGGACAATGAAAATATTTCGTTTCATCATTCAATCTTGAACAACAACAAACTTTACATTTAAACTGTATGATTGAAATAATAGAAGGCATGAGATGTAATGGCAAAAACGCTTTGCAAATTTTTCAGAAAGGTATGATCGTGTCTATGAAATCGCTTATGTCGTTGTATGATAGGGTCAAAACCGATTTCGCCGCTAAGTACATTTGTACACACAAATTAAATCAAGATTGCCTGGAAAACTTTTTTTCCAAATTAGAAGTAGGGGTCCAAACGAACACCCCTCCCCCTTGGACGCGTTACAACGGGTTCCTATGATTATATTAGGAAAAAATCCAGGGATAATTGAAAGCAAAAAGAATACAGAAGAACAATCAAAGGAGCAATATATTTGTGCCACTGTTCTGGAAAAAGCGAAAATAAAAGTCACAAATGACTTGCCATCAACTTCAGGACATCTGTCAGAAAGTGGTTTGTCAGCTACTAGCTCAGAAAACAGCTTTAGTGAAGATTACACAGGACCCGAAACCAGCAAAGATTCTTTGGAGTATATTGCTGGGTATATTGTTTATAAATTTAAAAATACGCATCCAACATTAGGGAATAATACTTATAAAATAAAGCAAGATCTGCATTCCCTACCAAGTTGGGTCTAACAATTATCGTTTGGTGGGTTAATTTAAACCATCAGACACTTGGTTGCCACAAGTATTTTTAATGGAAAGTACTTTTCAAAAATATCACAACGACTATTAAAAAAGGTCCAGGTGTTATAAAAAAGCTTGTCGAAAAAATATTTAAAGAATATGGTTTCCCATCCGAATTAATTACCACCTTTATTAAAGTTCGTACCATAATACGACTTAATTATTTAAATTTAAAAAGCACAACTGGATTTAAAAGAAAGTCTGGACAAAATATAGATGAAGAGCGGGTAGTTAAAAGAAAATGTAAAAAAATTGTTACTTGATTGTGATTTACGTAATTGTGATTAGAGAACTGTAACGCTGGAAAATAGCTAATTAATTTCAGAAGTGTTTTTGTATTACTTTTGTTTATTTTTAATAAATATGTTACACAATAATTGCAGTTTGTTTTTATTTTGGAAAAAGATATGTTGAAATTTTCTGGGAATTCCGGGAATTATTATTTTCATATAGGTATAAGTTAATTCATTTACGAGTCTATTTTCATTCAGAAGTGCAGGGTGACTTCAACAAATACGTTTAAGGCATTTTTGGGTTAAATAATACATTACACTTTGTAAAAAAACTCGATTTGATCGCGGTTAACTTTTTGTTCTTCTAATTTTTAATTAATAGGTATGTATTGCATTTTCTTGGTAGTCTTGCTTTCTAAAATTGTAAATACCAGATATTTAATTATCTTTCATTTAAAACAAATGATTTAGTATGGTGAGAGAACAATTCTTGGAAAGTTGGTCGTAGTTTCAATACATGCGGAGCGGCGAATAAATGTAAAAAGGACCCCGGTCTACGTCACACGGCTTTCGGCCTTGGGCAGACGATTTCGCGCGATTGAGCAATCCTTCTCTCCGTCTATAATCATTGCATCCGGATATCATTCCAAGTGTAATAACGTGGCATCTCCGAGTAAAGCAAAGTTCGTGCAAACGGATCGCTTTTGCAGATCGCAAAGAAACTCGCTGTCTTTCGTGACATATTTACATGTCGAAGATTGACCCTCCCCCTCTATGCTGGCTCGCCACGCTCTTTATTAACAACAATAACAACAAAAACCGAGAGATACTGCAAAACAGGTGATCCCGGGTGCACGTCTCTCGTGACACTGTCCGTTGCGTCAAGTGGTCAATCCAACTATTATCGACAACGAAATCCATTCTTTTCACTTTTGTTGTGATAGTTCGACCGTTATCATCGGGTGATCGACGCCGATACAGTGGATAAACATCGTTGCCAGTGACGGTCTCCGCCGTTAATTTCCGTGGATATCGTTTGGAACACTTGCCGTCGACCATGCAAGGTGATTGGGGATTGATGGCGCCACACGGTCCATGAATCATATTTGTAATTACAACACCATGTAGGTCTGGATCGACTTCGTGATAGGGAATCTCGGCACATAATATGATCAAAATCATCTATTTGGTCTGGTTGAATTCTTTCCACTAACCAAATAAGAATATGTGCGTGCGGCAGGCCTCGTTTTTGCCATTCAATTGAATACATCCAGCATCGACTATCTCCAAAGACGCGTTGTTTAACAATGCAGTTCATCAGGGACCGCATTTTTTGCCTGAATGCACGTGCTGTGATGTCGTGTCGATCACTTGATGTTTGTCCGGGAAGCAGCAATTGAACAATTTCTATCCATTTTGGATTACAGGTAAAAGTAATAAAGAGATCTGGCCGACCGTAATGACGAACATGTCATTGCATCTTGCGCATATCCATGCATATGACGCGGACTACCCATGCACAGTTCTGTTCAAATAAATCTGGGACAATTTTAATTTTCTAATGTAAATGTGGATGATAAATTGAACAATGTTTCCCATGGTTTTCATACTGTCAGCAAAAATTACAGTTTCTTGTCAATGTGCAAAAGTCTTATTACATTTTCCGTAAGAGCCCCCTCGGGCTGGGGCCCCGGTGGTTTCCACCTCGATCTGGGGCCCCCGTGGATAGGAGCAGCCTTGGTAGCAGCCCTCTCGGGCTGGGGCCCCCGTGGATAGAAGCCCCCTCAGGCTGGGGCCCCCATTTGGGGCTCCCGTGTGTAGGGGTCCTTCGGGCTGAAGCTCCTGTGGGTAGGAGCCCCCCCGGGCTGGAGCCCCGTGGGTGGGAGCCCCCTCGGTCTGGGGGCCCCGTGGATAGGAGCAGCCTTGGTAGCAGCCCTCTCGGGCTGGGGCCCCCGTGGATAGAAGCCCCCTCAGGTGGGGCCCCCATGGGCAAAAGCCAAGTGGGTAGGAGTACCCCCGGGTTGGGGCCCCCCGTGTGGAGGAGCCCCTTCGGGCTGAAGCTCCTGTGGGTAAGAGCCCCCCCGGGCTGGGGCTCCGTGGGTAAGCGCATCCTTGGTTGCAGCCCTCTAGGGCTGGGGCCCCCGTTAATATGAACCCCCTCGGGCTAGGGCCCCCGTGGGTAGGAATACCCCCGGGCTGGGG
Organism: Diaperis boleti; assembly: GCA_963583935.1. NCBI lineage: Eukaryota > Metazoa > Arthropoda > Insecta > Coleoptera > Tenebrionidae > Diaperis > Diaperis boleti. The sequence goes on from OY757242.1 coordinate 17,677,654, forward strand.
CCCTTATTAACTACTAACATACTGAAAGCCACAAATACAACACAACTAAAAAGTTGTCCCAGATTTATTTGAACAAGTGGAATTGATAGTTACGTTACAAGAGTTGTCCCAGATTTATTTGAACAGAACTGTACGTCGCCGGCAGAATAGTTAATCGGCCAATATTAGCTGCATTTACTTCATTACTAATTGCATCACGTAAATGGATATACTCCTCAGAACGCAGTTTGGCTTGGTTCAACCGAATGAAAGTTAAGCGCTCCGTTTCTATTTTGACGTACATGTCGACGCAATACTGCTGAAGCAATCGACTAAACCGCAGCAAATAGTTGTCAGCATTTTGACGAATCATTACATCCATATTTTTAGCAATTATAAAGGGGTGAAGATAAATGTTTTAAATCGGTTGCCAGACATCTATCCAATTTTCTCTGAACAAACAGCCCTTAATTTTTAAGTATGTTCTTTTCGTGGTAATAAGCAGTGTAAATTGGTCTTTTATTGGAAACCAAAACCAAACACTGTAAAATGTATGTCATGTTGAAATCAAAACTGTGATATTGATACTCACCATTCAATGGATTTTTCATTTTGACCCCCATTGAAATAATATCCATCTTCTCCTTATCAAAACATCAGCGGGTATTGCAACGTGTCATATGAACGATGTGTTTCAGATAGTAGTATCTGTAAGACGCACCTGAGGCTATAATGTTTTGTTTTCTTTTTAAAGACCGCAAAAAAACCAATGGCACGCTTTCACTAATGTAGACCAGTTAATTTGTGATGGCTTCAGAATTGAAAAACATCTGAATACGAAACTGGTTTTGCGTCTGAAAGAACTTGTCGGTCGTGATCCATGCAGATCCATCGTTGCAGGTGTTCATATCGTGCAGGGGCGAAGTCAATTAATTTGAAACCGGGCTGAACAATTGGATACATTGTTTTTTTAAATTTTATTCTTTTCAGTGCCTTAGCGTTAGAATTTTTTTTCATTGTGTCTTTGTGTTTCTCTTGCGTGTTGAGTGTCCACATTAGAGTATTTTATTGACGTAATAGTGTTATTTTAAATAATACCAAAAAAATAAAGCCGGTCCTGCTTCTCCACACAAGCCAGAAATCACTCAGTGATTTAATTACCTTGGCAAACTGCTTTAAAGCATCAAAACAAAGTCTACGACTTCGCTGGTCGTCTAGATAGCTTCTGTGCACTATATCGTTTCGGGCAACTATATATTTATTACCTTTATTTCCCCCTTCTAAGTAAATGACACATTACAGGTATTTATGTAACTAAGTAAATGGATAATTACAGAAACAGACCTGTAAAGTTTTACGGTTTGCAATACCATGACAACGCATCGTCACAGACTGTCCTGCCGTCAGATGACAGAATTTTATATCTATAAAAATTGAAAAAAAGTCGCCTTAAGGTGGAAATAAAAGTTTGTACGGGATTCGCCTTGCAATTAATCTTTACTGGACTCGCCGGGTTATGGGTCAATTTCCCGGCTCACCCGTAAAGACTAATTTACAAGGCTTTTCCCGTAAATAACTATTACAGGTTTATAAAGTATCCGATACATTTCCCATAACTCAAATAAAATAAAATATAATATAATAAATAAAACAAATGCTCTATCGTCTCCTTTTTTTGTCTCCACACATCCTGCATACTCTATTATTATCCTCACTCCAATATTTATTCTCTCTCTCTCTCCTCATTTCCACATCGAAATCTTGGCATTATCACTCTGTCTTTTCTACTCTCTCTTCCTAGGTACTTTGACATATCTTCCGTTATTATTTTTTCATACTTCCCATTATACCTAGACTCCCTAATGAGGAACTTGCATGATTTTTTTTCTACCTCGAAACTTTCTCCAAATAAAGCTATCCGGTAACAGAAAGCCGTAATTTATTTATTTTTGTTCAATGTTCATCTGTAATCGAATAATAAATAAAATACTTTCGTTGCAAGTCAGCGCTTTCGTACGCGACCTAAAACGCACTGTGATTGGCCGATCAAAAAATTACGTCACGCAACGGTAAGAGCGCTCCACCGTACGAGCTGCACAATGTAGTTCTGGCATGTATGCGTCTGATTTTAAATTTCTGCAGGTTACAAATGTCTGAAGAAGCTTGCATGGAGGTAGAAAAACATACGATGATAGTTCTTTGCGAGGTACAGAGGAAATTGAAAACATGTAGAAATTGTGGTTTACTATTACTAAGTTGGCATTATCCATTCATTATTGCTTCACCCGATGGTATTTCGGATGAGGCAGATCTTGAAATAAAATGTCCTGCATCTGTAAAAGCAATGAGTAAATTTATAAATTCTAAAAATAAAATCACTGGTAAGTGTTTCGCTGAAGTGATGGAGGGAATCTTCCACATAACTTTCGGCCACCGTCGACGAACGCCACCCGCCATGTCTTTTTAGCCCCAGCACATTAACTCCTTTATTGACCAAAAGTGTAGTCGATGTGCGTCCAAACCAGTGCCCAGTAAAAGCTTCAGCTGCTTGCAACTTTAAATACATTGCTATTTTTTGAGGGCTAGCCTCCAATTGCGCCTTTTCCTACGACTTGGGCAGTGCATTTACCATTTCGGTACTTCAGAAATAAATAAATAATGAACTGCTTAATTTCTCTATCAATAACTGTGAACGTTCGCTGAATATTCGTTTTTGTATTTGGAACATTTACTATAAACATTCCTTCACGTTCTTATTCTGTCACTCATATTTTAATATTATATAATTCCTCTCGTCTACAAGTGCCCGAGACCCCCATTTTTTCATTACTACCTACAAATATACAAGAATAATGTTTTATTAGAACCCAAATTTGCCAGCTCATCATCTGAACAGACCGAATTAAAAATTGTTCGTCTGGTGCTTCATTCAAGAATTTTTCGATGTCTTCTTTGGTGAAAACTCGGTCTATATCCAATATTTTTTTTATTAGAAGATAAGCAATTATTGTAGCAAACTTAGAAATGTCGATAGTATCATAGAGAAAAATTGTACTCTTTAGAATTGAATACTCCGCCCATAAATTGCCCGTTTCATTTTTTTCATTTAAAGCAATCTTTGCTTCACGCCATTCCTTAAAAACCTTGTATGTCTGTTCATATCGGACTTTGGATTTTTCTGGGATTATTGCCGAACATCCTTCTTGTTACGCTTCTTCAAAATCATTCGGTAGATTATCACTATCGATATCGGAATCCCTCATTTTTGCTTCGAAAACAGAACTATGAACGATTCTACCAAAAACCACAATTTTACATGATTTTACTTGTTTGGGAAAAAACTATAGAAACCATCGAAAAGCCACCCAATATTTTGAGTTTCAATCTTCGCGCCGATTATCAAAAATTTGTAGGTGTGTTATTCCAGATACTCCAATCGTGCAGAAAACAAACTCTTACCGTTCTCCATACTTAATATACTATTTACTGTCGGCTTCACCCATAGCGTATTAATTTAAACACAAAACACACACAAACCAAACAAGTACTTCTACAACTCATGCTAGAGTCAAAAAGTCTGTTTTGACAATTTTTCATTTCATCGCTCATAAACAGACCACACAATGCTTCTTCTACGCGCGGCAGTTACTGTTGCGTGACGTCACCCACTCACTGCGCTCTGTATCACCGTTTGCCGGACGCTTTTAACCGCCGTGTTTTAAACTTTAATTTGTGAAGTTATTTGGCAACCAATCATCATAAATGAAACACCGTTGAAATTGTAAAAGCTTGCAAACAATGTTATACAATCTGTGTTTTTGTACAAATACTTGCGTATTTATTATCTTATTGGTTTTTGGCTAGTGCTAGAGAACGCATTGGTCTTTCAACAGGATGGAGCACCACCTTATTATACTGTGCCAGTACGGCATTTCCTGGACAATAACTTCCCCGACCACTGGATTGGTAGACAAGGTCCTGTAGAATGGCCAGTTATATCGTCCGATTTGACTCCCCTAGATTTTTATTTGTGGGGACACCTCAAGTCCAAAATTTATGCGACAGAACCAGCTTCTCTGGAATATTTGCGACAAATAACACCGGAAACGTTGCGTAACCTAAAAAGCGTATTTCTTAATCGTCTGTATGAGTGCATGGATGTTAATGGGAATCATTTTGAACATTTCATATGAAATCAAATTTAGTGTTCAATGCTACAGTTGCTTCATCGCTCAGTAAATTAAACACGACTATTTTGTTTTCAGTTTATTTATTTACTTATTGTTAAATATTGGTACAAATTTGATTACAGCATTATTCAGATCAATAATAAATTGTCTAATAATGTTTATTGCAAGCTTTTTATTGTTAATTGCAGGCATTCCTAAATACAAAACAAATCCATAAAAAAAATGTTTCATTTTTAATTACTAACTTATAGATTATGCAAATAAAAAAATTATTATATGACCGAAAAGACAATTAAAAGACCTTTCAAACGATATGTTACTCGACCCCTATTCCCTATTTAAAAAATCGAGGTTGCTCCTGTCAGGGGTATTGGGTTGCACCAAGCCTGCTTACTATTGCATCAAAACATGTCCCCCTCTTGATAAAAATTGACCTGTTTTTAGATTTTTCTTAAATATCTTTTCCTAAAAAGTTATTGAGGGTGGCTCGTTTCGATTGAAACGGTCTGTATACATTATTCATGGTCCCTCTACCTTTCCTAAATCCCGCCTGTCCGTCTGGTAACACCCCCCTCTCATTCATTTCCTTCATCTCTTCCACAATCATCGCGTATACCTTATTTATGCTGTATTTAGGAGAATGATCCCCCTATAATTACTGAATGTATCCTTGTCTCCTTTCTTATATATGGAGCATATTATCTTGGGGGAATCCCTCTCCCTTCCACACTCCATTCATTATGTCTAACAACCTGTCAACTTCCCTTTCCGTTCCATATATCCACGCTTCATTCGGTATACCATCCCTCCCCGGTGTCTTTTTCTTTTTCAGTTTTCTTAGTTGTTGCTCTAGTTCTTCTCTTGTTATCTCTTCTATTTTTTCCACTCTTTGTTGTCTCTTTTCCTTTTCTTGTCTGTTTTCATCACCCCCCAGCAGCTCACTGAAGTACTCTCTCCATTCCTCCATAGTAATTCCATCACTCACTCTCTCTCTCTTTTTCTTTCTGTCCTTATTTATGTATCTCCATACCTCTTCTTCCGTCTTTATACCCTTCATCTTTAGCTCTTCTTCCATCCGTTTCTTTTGTTTTTTCTCTTTGCATACTAAATTGTACCTCTTGCGTGTTCTCTTGTACTCTTCCCTGGTTGCTTTTTCTTTTTTCCAATTTCTTAGTTTCCTTCTTGCTTCCTGCTTCCTTTCTCTGCATTCTTTATCCCACCACTCGTTCTTCCACAGCCCCATCTTCACCCTTATCTCTATCTCTTTTTTTTCTGTTGCGTTTCTTATGTTATCGCTCAGTTCCTTCACCTTTTCGTTTATTTCTGTTTTTTCGTATTTTGCCTCCCTAAGTCTTGCTCTATAATTTTCTTTTCCTTCTTCCGTCCAAATATTTTTCACAATTTTTCTTCTAAACTCATTCACACTTCCTCTATCTTTCTCTCTTCCTTTTGTCTTCACTTCTAAAGGCATATCGTCCGACTCCATTCTTTCTCCCACCTTCAATTTCATTTTTTTTTTCATCCCATGCTTCTTCATTTACCATAACATAATCAATAACTGTCTCCCTTCTTGATCCAATATACGTGTACTCCCCTTTCTCATCTCCTGTGCAGTTCCCATTAAGTATGTCCCACCCTCTTTCTTCTACTAAGCTAATCAGTACTCTCCCTTCTGCGTTTTCTGTTCCATCTTTTGTTGATCTTCCTTCTATTGTTTCTTGTTCCTCTTCTATCCGTCTTCCTTTTCCCCCAATTCTTGCATTAAAATCCCCCCCAATCACCAAAGTTCCTTCTTCTTGCTCTTTTACTCGCCTTTCTATTATTCTCTTCGTTTCCTTCATACTTCTGCTGTACACTGTTACAATTCTCCATTTTCTCTGTTTACTTTTCACCGTTCTTTCCATAATCCCTCTTTCTTCTTTTGCTTTAGTTCCATTTTCTCCTTCCAGTCCCTCTTTCACCCCCATTATTATCCCACCTTTAGCTCTCCTTTTCTTGCTTTCCCTCTCTGCATATTGACACTTCCACTTAAACTCTTTCGGCATTCTCTTTTTCAATTTTTCCCACCACATTTCTTCCACCCACGTTTCTACCATTCCCACTACGTCAAATTCTCTCAAATACTCCCAAAATTCATTCTCTTTGTTTTTTTGCTACGTTCCAGAATACTATTCTTATTCGCTCCTTTTCTCCTTTATTCCTCCCCGTATTCGTTTTCCCTTTTCTGCCTTGTCGTCTTTTTCTTGTGCTCTTATTCAAAAATTTTCTAACTCCCCCCTTTTCTTCGTCCCACCTAAGCCCTTTTCCCTCTATCCATATCTTTTTATAACCCACTTTCACCCGCTGTCCTTTTTGTCGCTCTTGTTTGGCTATCGCTCTTAATTCCTTCTGTATATCTCTTTCCTTCTTTGTCAGATCATCTTCTATGTATACTCTCTTTCCTTTTTTTTCTCTTAGTTTTCTTTTATTTTCCAGAACTTTCCTCTTTCCCCCCCAGCTCCCAAGTTCCGCCACAATCATTTTTCTTCCATTTATTTTATACACTTCTACCTCTAATTCAACCTTCATCCATTTTTCCAGTTTCTTCTCGCTCTCACATTCCTCTTCGTCCAATCCCGGTACTACAATATTCTTTTTTCTCACTCTTTTTTCCTGCTCTTCCATTTTCTCCTCCAATTTTTTCATTTTTTCTTTTAGTTCCATCTTTTCTCTTTCCCATTTTTCTTCCTTTTTACGCATCATAATTTTCAACTGTTCCAGTTCCCGGCTCATCTTCCGATTCTCTTCCTTTATCTCCCCTACACCCTCCATAATTTTTTTCAGCATCTCTTTCATTTCCTCATCCATTGCTTTTTTAACCGGCGACCTTTCCACTTTCTTACTTTTTCTTCTCTTTTTCTTTTGTAATCTTCTTCTCTCTCGCTCTCACTACCACTTTTTTTCATTCTATTTCTTTTTCACTTTTTCACGCTTTTTTATCCGCTTATCTTATCGAGCGCCGCAAAACACGTCCGCTGGGTTCAACTGCTCGGATCGGACTCGATGTGTTTCAGATATTTGTTGCAGTTGCCCAGTATCGCGACGTGTAACCACAATATCACGTGTTTCCAAGTTTTCACCAACAATCAGGATGGCAACTTCATCTATTGTTGGAGCGCTAAATGTGCGTTCGCGTGTTCCAGATGGTCGTTTATCCGCTCTGATCACGACTTTGTCATCAGTTGGCATGCGCTCCAAAGCACTCCTGTAAAGCCTGACCAACACATGATGTTCATGAAGTAGTTGCTGCAGATCTTGAAGCATTGCTCTTTTCATTTCTGCATTGATCTCTTGACGTCGATCAAGTTGTTCCTCCATGTTGCCCATGAAGTATATTTGTAAAAATTTATGCTGTGCATCTTCGAGAGGTTGCAATGATCCAATTCGATGGTGAATCTGTCGTATCTATGAAATATAAATTTTTCGTTTTTCTGTCAGTTGCGTTTTGTTATACCACGTTTTATGTCACGTCCCACGGGAACGGGATAAAAAGTCCGTTTCCTCCCAAATAGCACAAGGACAGTCCAGGGAAGACCCTAGGATGTTTACATGGGAATTTCAAGAACGCCCTGGGAACTCCAAAAATCACCGCAGGAAGTCCCTGGGAAGTCAAAATGGGATACTTTCTGAGATTCCATAGAGCTCCTGCGAACTTCCAAGTATAACTATGAAGGGAAATGTTGGGACTTAAATAGGAAACGTTATCTTCAATAAAATCGTTAATAGAAAAACAATGTTGTATTAACAGCTATATAATATTAACAAAAAAATATAATTCTGATTTTAGTTTAAATAAAACTAAAAAAATACGATTCTAATAATATATAGAGGTTAAAGATGGCAAGATGAATTCACTTATTGTTTAAAACCCATTAAAGCCTGACCCCAAAATTAATTTTGCAAAATTTCTGGTTTTTAGTAATGCATGTTCTTTTGGGTTAAATATTATAAGTAAACAAACAAAAGTCGAAAAAAAAATTTTTGGGGGGATTTTGGGAGTGTAAAAATTCATACGCTAGGTTTTAAACGATATATTTTATGAAAAATTCTTACAATTAAATTATTTTGTGTGGTACTCTCTGAAGCATGTAATATGTAAACCAACGTTACATTTGACACAAATATGTGTCACTGCTTTGTGACATTTGGCACATCTGCGTTGAGTTGGGTTTTTTGAAGGCCAGTGATTCATTCGGTCAAATCGTACTTCTTGCAAAACGTTGCTACTTCTGTGTGGAACAACCGTTCTAAATCGCGGCACACTTTCTATCTTGAGCAATGGTATAGTTATTCTTCTAATAAATTGAAGAAATGGTATTTTTGGTTCCACATTTCTGAAAAGCAACCAGGCATTTACCAGGGCTCCGTTGAGACAAAAACGTACAAGGGGCCAGTACCATTTCTTGCTCCTAATGGATATGCGATGAGATCCCCTAAATTGATCGAATAAATCTACACCTCCCATCGCACTATTATATTCGGCTACAATTGATGGTTGCAAAACGTCTATTTTTCCTTTGGAAGCTGAACTATACCGTTGGCATTTTGTAACAGTATCTGTTAGAATATCTTCTCGGTTTGTAGCCATAGTAACTTGGCTGTTATCGTGCCAACGGTATAAGCTAATACCAGTTTTATTTTCTTTCAAGACGTGGTAGGAGCCCCTTGGTTGTTTTTTTAAATTTTCCAGGGGAGCGTTTTCGATTCGATCGGAACGAATAGTTCCCGTTATAAAAATATTTTTGGTTTTCATGTGTTCTAACAACGCCAAAGAATTAAAATAATTATCTAAAAATATTTGACTTTCTTCTGGAACAAAATCTTCTACCAAGTTCCTAGTTACGGAGCTTCCCAAACCCATTGTACCATCTCGTTCTTCTTTTCCTTCATATAATTTAAATTTTGCACAATAGCCGTTTGTTTTATTCAAGCACCAAAATTTAAAGCCAAACCGAATTGGTTTACCTTTTATAAATTGCTTCATATGATGCCGGCCATAATATGGTTCCATGGCCTCATCAAAGGACCAATTTTGTGGCAGGGGTTTTGCGAATTCTTGAAATTTTGCATTTATATGGTTCAGCAAAGGTCTAACTTTCCGGCATTTATCTTGAACTTCAGAATCATTATTATCAGCAAAATGAATGTATTTAAAAATTGATAAAAACCGATCCCGCGACATAGCTTCTGATATTGCTGCATTATGAACGTCTCCTTGTGTTTCCCAATACATCCTTCTATTAGGTAAGTGATTATACCCTGACACAATAAGAATAGCTAGAGTTTTATATATTTCTTCCACAGTAACTCTAAAATTGGTGTCTCCTGATTTATATTTAGCATATTTTTCAGACTCTTTACATATAAAATCAACAAACTCCGGGTCCCAGAACAACTGAAAAAACTGCAAAGGTGTACCACCTTGTTGTATCATTTGTTCAACAATTAATGGTTGTGGATCACTGTTATTTTTAACTTTGAAAACTGCATCATCTTTCTTCTCTGGTGTCAAATTTATATTTGTCCAAACTCTAGTCTTTTTTATTGTTTTTTGCTTTTTGGATTTTGGTTTTTCTCTTGAGCATGCGTTATCTTGATCATGGGCGGTAGATGTACTGGCTTCACAAATATCTACTTTTTCTTTATTCCTAGTTATTATTTCAATTTTTGAGTTTTGTGCTAAGACGCCTTTTCCAAGCAAATTTATATTATTTTCGAAAATTTCGCATTCATCTTCACCAGCATCGTCTTGATCTGTATCATTGTCTTGATTTGGAGGAAACAATGTTATTTCAATTTCCTCTGCACTTTCAATTTAGTCATCCAAATAACTCTCTTCGGCAAGAGTTAACAATTCTTCGGTTGTTAGTGAACGACTGTAAAAAAAACAAATTCAAAACTAAGTTAGACTTCCTCAGATTGTCAATTACATTTAAAAATTGCAAATTATTATAAATATTACTAAAATGAAAACTGCAGTTTTAACTTTAACGCGAAAGCCTACCGTATGAAAATTTAGACAGTCAAATTTCAGACATAAAAAAGATAGGTAAATCGCAAACTACATCAATGGCATAGTGTAGACACATTTAGTGATATGTAAACTTTCCATTTTTTTGTTTATCGTTTATTGATCATACCAATCTTGTCTAAAATAAATTTAATACTTACATAGCGTGCCATTTTTGCGAAAACGCCGAACACGCACTCGAACTGTCACTCCTTTTCGCCATTTTGACACAAAATGTTGTGAAAACAGGCAACACATAATTCATAGGACATATTTAAGAGTGTACAGCGCCATCTACCAATACAATCGCATAACAGTTAAACAAGATATGTAATTTTAAAAAGATGCCTAATTTTGTCTAAAAATTTCGACAGTAGGCTTTAATGGTTAAAACGAGCCTTTGCGTGCCGCAGCCAGCTCTTCACGGCATCTTCCACATGTTTTTCGGATGTGTCTAAATTTGTTTGTATTCTAGCTAAAATAAAGTGTAATTATTACACAAATTAATTTGTTATGACAAATTTACCAGTTAAACCCTTTTGTACATTTCTTCCTACAAAAGCTTCTTTTGTTTTTGAACCATTCCAGCACAGCAAACTACCTACTTCATTTGTCATTATGCGTGACAGTGTACGTTTAACGGATTCGTACGCATTCATTCCTCCAATTTTTTGCACAAAGGTAACCTGCAAAAATAAAACTTGATTAATTCACACACGCATGCAAAATACACATACAAATTTACTGTAATTTTCTTTTACGTCCAAAAATGCCTCCAAATCTGTCAATTCTCTCAAACTCTTAGCAGGAATGTCATACTGAAATCCAATTTCTGTTTTATCATTGTTAGACTGTGATAAATATTTCATGATCGTAGCCATATCATTTTCTAAATTTTTTAGTTTAAATATAATTACAGAATATTGCCGGCTGATGCGATGTAGTAGGTCTGTAAAACTCCACATCAGAATCAATAATTATGTACAGTTGAATTAAAAAAAAGTAGACAAAAACATTTTTCTGGCATGATTGTTTTCTCCATTTCCCGTTTTTTATTTGCAAACATTTGCACTTGTAGAATGTGTGAATATGTTTTTTTTACAAATGCCATTGTCAATCAGACTTTATTTACAAAGAAAAAACTCTCTTGTCTACTTTTTTTTAAATTCGACCGTATGTGCATATTAAAAAAGTCACCTTTTGGTTCCTTATTATTTTCTGAAAAACAATTAATTCAAATGAAGACTGGAAATATTGACCTGTATTTGGTGTACAAGCTACTGATGTTGAAGGCCTATAAACGTCTGTGTCATGGCTGGCTATGGACAGAAATTTCAACAACAGTAGCTAAAGTAAATAATATAATTATATAAAATAACTAAATGTACTTTTAGCAAACACGCGTACCTCTTGAAGAAAGTACCGATGTAGTTTCATTTTCAAACGTATCACCATCATATGGCAATTTGTTACTGTTGTTTAATGTTTGTGGCAAAGCAGAAGGTAAAGATGGATAGGGTGAGGTGTTTGAGGTGTTATCATTGTCATTTTCGTGCGAAGAATCCGAATCAGAATCAGTACTTATGACTTTCAGTTTACGTTTTCTTTTTCGTTTTCCACCTTCAGATTCTGAATTAATGCCAGAGTCTCTTCTGCTGCTCGTGCAGCATTACGAGCCTTTAAGTAGTTGTCTGTAAACAAGTGAGCATATACAACTGTTAAAAAAGTTATGTATAACCACATACCAAACATTTTCCCATTTCCAAGAACTTTCACCCCAAATATTTGCCAATTGGCTTGAGGTTCCATGCACTTAAGTACATGTTTTTTGACGTCAGGAACTGGAGGCCATGTGCAAATAGTGTAACATTTTGCATAAGCCAACACTTGGGTACCACTGCGATCGAATTTTCTTTTAAAAATACAACAACTGCCCACATTCTGTAAATAAAAAATGATTCTAATGAAGATAATTTTCTACGATTTTATTAAAAATTATCATTTAGAGATACTGTGCTGGTCACAATGTTGGACACGATTTAGTGTAAAACATGTCACAGCACATAAATCATAACATGTTTGACACTGAACAGCGACTAAGATTTCGTGACCGCAACGTATTTATTTTGTATTTATAGTTTTTGTGGTCACTGTTCTTTTCGAAACGTATGTAAAATGGGCATCACGAGAAAAACATTCCTGCCCAAATCAAATTTAATAAATTTCAAACTGATGTCAGTAATCGGCCAACGCTGAAAATCTTGACTTAATGTTTGTACTTTAAGGGTGTCGTCTAGTAAGGTGTGGCGTAAGAACCGAAAACACGCTCGCGTTTTTTGGATAAGAAATGAAAACCATTGATTCAATTCATACAAAAGTGGCATAGTTAGACTCAGGAAACTTCATTCGAGTTCGTAGGGTGTATTTAAGATCTGGAAACAGCTGGTATTAGGAAAAACAAGGAGTTTAAAACACTGTATTTTGTGTTCAACTTTTATAATTTTTTTATTATACTTGCATCAGAATCGCCGTTTAAAGCACGCCTGAGCGTGCGAACACAGGCGATTAAAGCACGGCGAGCTTTAAAGGTTGTCAAGGAAATATAGGTATCATTATAACTTCATCAAATTTGAAAACTTTTCATATTCCTTCAGGTATGGGTCTTTTGACTTCGATGGTAGTATTTTGGATTCCGCTTGTTCGGCCAATGCTTCTATATCGGGTGAAATCTCGTTTTAACTCATTTTTCCTCGATTTTTGCTGACACGACTAAATGCAATGACAGACGTGGACGCGAGAAATACGTAAACAATAATTGTCGTAACTAATGGCAATATTATTACGCCATTTCGATTTATCGCGACAAAGAATATTTCTAAGTTTTTAGTGCTTAATTTGTTTCCAGTGTTGCTGGTATAATAAAAAATAGCGTAAAGTATTCGTGGATAACTGGTCTTTAAAACACTTGCTCTATTTCGAGCACTCCCGGCTACGCCGTCGTGCTCGAAAACTCGCGCGTGTTTTAAAGACCTTGTTATCTACTCATACTTTAATATACTATTTACGCAAGTTTGAGAAAATTCATTGCTATTTGAAACCCCCTACGAACTCAAGAAACTAATAACCATTCTGGAAAAAAAAATCATCAAAAGCCAAGGCATATTTTTGAGGTCTTATCCCAAATAAATGAACTGTGTGAGTGCACTGTCTATCCGTGTTATTCCAGACACGAACCGACATTTGCACGACACTTGACTCATTCTAGAGTGTGACACAAGCCTATCTAGTGTAGCTTCTTTACGTGAGATGGCGAAATCGTCGTTGGGGTAATTCCATCGTTATGCAGAGAATAATTGGACGGCTTTATGATATCGTCACCATTGAGTGGAGGAAGGCCTATAGTATAGTCAAGAAGTTGAAAATAGTTACAAGGTGGTTACAAGGATCCGAAAAATACGAGCGATAGCTCATTCGATTCGGGATGTTATTCTGAGAAATACGTTTTTTATATTATAACATATTTGATGCTTCAGAAATTGATTTTCTTTACCAATAATGGATTTTTCTCTCCTACTAGTAGACAATAAAAACCAGAAGAAACCAGATAATAAAAACAATCGACATATGTTATGACATGGTTACTGCGGTAGTTGATGTGTTGACTTGACATTTGCTGTCATTATTAATGATAGCTGATAGCTGCCCGAGGGGAGTTCTGCCTGATGGGGGCCCTGCCCGAGGGGGCCCTGTCGAGGGGGCTCTTGCGAGGCACAAGTAGTTCCCTACACGAGGGGGCCCTGCCCAAGGGGGCACAAGGAGGTTCCTGCCCATGGGGGGAACAGGGGGCCCCTGCCATGGGGGTCAAGGGGGCTCCTGTCCATGGGGGCCCAAGGGGGCTCCTGTCCATAGGGGCCCAAGGGGGCTCCTGTCCATGGGGGCCCAAGGAGGCTCTTGTCCATGGGGGCCCAAGGGGGCTCCTGCCGATGGGGCCCAGGGGGGGCTGCCGCAACGGGGCCCAATTGTAACACGAAAACTATAAAACATACAACGGCCTAATCCAGGATACTATTCATTTCCGCTCAGTTGATACCAAAATAATTTGAACACTTTTATCGGACGATTTTTGGATTAATCATAATTATTCATCATAAAATAGGTATATCGGCTCTAAACGTATTTCGTGTTGATTTCGACGGATATTTTCGCAAAGTGTACTGTAACACTGTAACTTCAGTGACACGTAATTTTAGAAAATGCCATAAAGAATGCACAGATTTTTTTTTACACACTTTGTTATACATACATATTATATACAATATGGTTGCTTTTAGACTTTTTAGAACTTTCAGAATAAAACATATTACAAATTTTGGAATTTGCTTAATAACAAATTGCATTGTTAATAAACAATTTAATTTTTAAAATAATTTTTTTTTGGTATTTCATTGATTATTTGTTAGAGCGATTTGTTCCCTGTTCGGTGTTGGTCGAGTGTCGTCGCAACCCTAGTACTTCATCCGAGAGCAGCAACTTCCAAGCACGAACAGTTGTGTGTGATGAGTCGAGTTATTGTAACGCTTACACTCACGCCTTTTTATATTTCTATTGTTACTTTGTTTGTTCACTATAGACTTACAACCACTGCGGTAGATCCATTGACCCTAACAGGTTATGTGCCCAGAACGTGTCGCGTCGCGAAACCGTGAGTGAGTCCAAAAACAATTGAAAATTGACAAAGTGATAGATAAGTGATAAAAAGTGCCAAGTGAAAATGAGTGGAACCAATGTTGCAAGAATTGAAAGCCTTAACAAGGAAAACTATGACACTTGGAAGATGCAGATGGAGGCCCTGTTGATAAAAAACGATGCATTTGACTACGTCAACGGCGTGAACAAGAAACCAGAAGTCGTAGCTGGGAATGCAGAGTCGATTGCAGCGGCCAATGCGTGGGAGAAATCTGACAATAAGGCGAAATCCGACATCATACTAGCAATAAGCCCGTCACAACTCAAACAAATTAAAGGATGTACGACTTCCAGAGATGTATGGCTGAAATTAGAAAGCATATACCAGTCGAAAGGTCCTGCTAGAAAGGCTACATTGCTGAAACAGCTGCCTTTGCAGCGTATGGGCGAAAACGACGACGTTCGTGAACATATAAATAAATTCTTCGATGCGGTCGACAAACTCGACGAAATGGGGGTAGAAATTAATCCCGATCTCCTAGCGATAATATTATTGTATAACCTTCCAAGCAGTTTCGAAAACTTTAGGTGTGCAATAGAAAGCAGGGACCAGTTGCCTACACCGGAAGTGCTACGAATAAAGATCGTCGAAGAAAGCGATGCCAGAAGTGAGCCCAGACGAAATTCTGAGAAGGCGTTGTGGAGTAAAAACAATCAGTGGCGTCGGAAAACCGCTCAACAAACAGACAGCGCTGCGGCAGATAAAAGGCAGAAAGGTAATAAGATACCATTTAAATATCGATGTCATAAATAGGGTTTTGAATAAAAAAATTTTTTGTCATAAATGGGAAGATCATATGTAAGTTTTATTACAAAAGTATATTTTGTTTTTGTTTTTTCGTTATAATTAAAAAGTTATATCGAATTAAAAATAAATTTTCGAACCCAGTACCGAGGACGCGCCGAACAAACCCGAGCGCATTTGTGACGTCACAATGTTCATTTCTACAGGTTTCTACTAATTATCAGAAGCAGCTGTTACACTGTTTCACTTTGACATCTTGTCGGACAGTAATGTCAGTAATGTCATGCAGCGTCTTTTTTAAAATATGCGATATGACACAACGTATATCTGCGTCCTCACCAAAGTAATTTAGTTTTTACGTCAGTTATATTGCAAATGCATATGGGCCTGTTGCGTCTGTCCCACTTTGGTGCAACGATTTTGTTTTTGTGCTAAATTGTAACTATAATAATAATTGATTATAACATTTATTCAATAGGATTTTCGTTGTCAGATACACATAGTAGAAGAAGTAGAAGAAGACAAAATGTACGACCCTTACGAATCTGTATAAGATGTTTTTAGATGAAGGTGAAGGGGATCCTTATGTTGATTGGACTGGAGAGTACGGAAGAAAGCAAAATGTCTCATTCAGACGAGATTGGATCGTCAAATCCAGAATCCGTCAAAAAATACAAGTGCAAAATGATGCAGCTCAATGTACACAAGTCTTGGATATTTCACAAAGCATTGAACAAGGCACATCCGAGCATCAGGAAGAATAGGATGAATACATACTTTAATTTTGAAGTCTACAAACTGTTTAAAAGTAAATCTTCGTCCCAATGCTAGTCCTCGAAATGTTTTTTGAAAATCTATTTGCGGAAGATTATACTGCAATTTATAGTTGATTGCACAAATGATTATGGAAAAGCTTTAACTACAACAAACAGACCTAAGACTAAAATATCGCGAGATGCTAGCTTTCGTCCTGTTACTCCTGATGAAATAAAAAAAAATGCCTTATGTATGCTACAGGGACAAGTTTCTACTTCAAATATGCGGCGCTTTTGGAACAAATATTGTTGTTTTATTAGTGAGTTTTATGTTGTTCTACCACTTAAAAAAAAAAAGTACAATCTGTTCCGGATATTATGTTGATTGCTCACTTTCAGTCTGTTTATGGTCCGCCCAAAAAGCTATCTTTAGATGAGTCACTGTTACATTTTCGTGGCAGTTTAGTATAGCTCCACTATCATCTTCACAATAATTGGTTCCTTCTACTCTTGGTTTTTGGAACAGTTGAGTCTTCAGGGAACTTACAAACTGCTCGGCCGTTGGGTTTCAAACAGATTTTCGAGCCGAGTCTTGATTGAACCTTCGTGGGCTGAAGTATTGAAAGACACGTTGTTTCAAGGAGCCGCACACTTTTCTGAAAGATGTATGAATTAATCCTACTTGTTTCCATTGATCGAGCCTAAAAGCAAAAAAACAAACGTACCCCATACTTCCCGGGGTGCATTCTTCTGAAACGAATAACTTTACGTCGTCTTCACGTTGCAGACAAACTATATAATATTGACAGCATTGAGACTTACCGAGAACAGAAGACAGAGCAGGATAGAATGCCAATTTCCTAATACAACCATCACCCGCCTGTTACCGTATAATAACTTGACACCACAAACTGACACTCTTGACACTGACATCCAGAGAAACATCTGCTGACATCTGATAGTGAAATTGTTAACTGATTAACAATATGACGTCAGAACCAATTATGGCGCGTTCGTAGTCACGTGACTTTTTTTTAAATTTTATCAATTTTAAATTGTTTATAATTAATTTTAAAAAAAGTTTTGAAAGTTTTTCGCATCGGCTATCAATATAATTTGTTCTAAAGTTTCAGAATACATTTAAAAAATCGATATAAATTTTTTTTCAAAAGCCTAAATGTCGTGAGATAGGACACAAGGCTGCTGAATGCAAAAACAAAGGACGTGATTCCGCAAGCAATGCCGAAAATGTCTGTATGAATGTGTCTGAATTGTCGTTATTTACGGATGTTCCCGGAAATGAAAAAGTGGTGTTTGGATAGCGGTGCCACATCTCATCTTTGCAACAATTTAGAGGATTTCTGCGAAGTGAGTTCGGATTGTGGTAGGTTGAATCTCGCGAACAACGGTTCAACGGATATCACACCTAGAGGGAAGGCTGCTTTTGTTGCTGACGTCAACGGTGAGTTAAAAAACATTTCTTTGAACAACGCGCTGTTAGTTCCGGACGTACGTACAAATCTGTTATGGGTAGGAAAAATGACCAACAACGGCTTTGAAGTAACCTTCAAGAAAGACAATGCTTTTGTAATCGGAGCCGATGGGAAAGTGAAGCTGATTGCAGATCGAATAGGTGGACTGTATTACGCGCGGCAAATAACAGACGTTGGATCGGTTTTCGCG
This sequence comes from Diaperis boleti, assembly GCA_963583935.1. Lineage (NCBI taxonomy): Eukaryota > Metazoa > Arthropoda > Insecta > Coleoptera > Tenebrionidae > Diaperis > Diaperis boleti. The sequence goes on from OY757242.1 coordinate 17,695,801, forward strand.
GTGAATTCGTCGAAAGGGACTATTGAAATTTGGCATAGACGTCTCGGACATTTGAACGTGCGGGGGACTAGAAAACCTAAAACCCTCGATACTCGAAAAGGACGCGATTGTGTGCGATGTTTGTCTTCAGGGGAAGATGATCCGGGCGCCTTTTCCGAAAGAGTCAAAAAGCGAGGTTTTAGAAGTCACTGTGGAAAATGTTCGTTATTAATACGTTAAAAAAGTTAAAAAATAAAGCTTTAATTCTGAGTTAAAACAAGAAATACAAATACACTCAAAAACATTCGTTAACCACGCCGGTCGCCATCGTTCTTCTCTTCTTTCTTTTTACCACCAGAGGGTGGCGCTCCTTCCACCGTTTCGGCGGGAATTTCTACACCTTCCCGGGCGGCGGTTGCGTCTTCATCGTGGATCTCCTCATTGGTTAGTGTTTCTTGAAGTCTGCGCAACTCAAGAGACACTCTTTTAAACGTTTTAGCGTTATCAGAGTAGAAAGTACTCGGTACTCCTCTTCTTGCGATAAAGCATCGTAGACCTCTAATGCAACTTTCTGCAGACAAATCCAGGACAAGCTCTAGATGTACAGCTCGCGTAGCAGCGCACGTTAGAAGCATCAAATAGGTTTTTCGTTTTCCGTTCTGTCCATCCAGGACGTACAACGGGCCGGCGAAATCTATACCGGTCTTCTGGAACGGGGTCGCCATAGAGACTCTATCTCTGGGAAGGGGAGCGAAAACTTCCTTTCCTGGTTTGCATCGAAATCGTTTACATATGATGCACTTGGCTATTTGTTTTTTGATCGTTTGTCGTCCGCGGATTATCCAAAATCTCACTCTAACTTCGGCTAGAGTCAAATTAACACCGCTGTGAAACCGGTCGTTATGAGTTTTCCAAATCAGCTTTTCTACGAACGACGATCCACTTGGCAAAACTATCGGGTTAGCGGTCTCGTATGATAATTCGGATTCCTGTAAACGGCTCTTAATTCGAATGATCCCGTCACTGTCCAAAAAAGGGGTGAGCTTACTTATAGATGAGCTCGCATCGACACAATTGTTTTTCCTCAAAGACTCACCTTCTTTTGCAAAAATCTCCTGCTGGGTTATTTTAATCCAGTACTGTTCGGCATCGTGCAGTTCTTGCGCGGAAATCACGATTGTCGAGCTCTTATCTTTGCGGAAAACCCGAAGCACATAAGCTGTAACGCGTAAACACCTTTCCAAGGATTCGTAGTCTGTTAACGGAAATATCGGCTCCACTTCGCGGTTATTCTTGGTAGACACAGAACCGATTTCTACGCGAAGCACCGAACTCTCAAATTCAGTCTTCAATGGCTCTCCTGAAGGCCACTCACTGTCGTCACTCGACAAGAATTTCGGTCCGTTTAACCACGATTCCGACGTCAACAGCTGGTCCGCGCGCAGTCCGCGAGTTAACAAGTCTGCTGGATTCACTTTCCCGTCGCAATGTCTCCACGAACAATCGTTAGTCAGTTCCTGGATCTCGAGAACTCGATTATGGACGTACGACTTCCATTTCGCGGCACTCCCGGTAATCCAATACAGTGCTATTTGAGAATCCGTCCACAACGTTATATTCGCGCACGTTAAGTTAATGTTCGTAGATATGTAATGCTTTAAACGCGAAGCACACAAAGCAGCGGTTAACTCGAGTTTCGGTAAAGTTAGTTCACTCGAGTTGTTGGCCTTGATAGGCGCGACCCGATTTTTTGCCATCAGAAATCGGACACTTACTCCGTTTTCCGAAATTGATCGCACGTAAGCTACGGCTCCGTAAGCCATCTGACTAGCATCAGCAAATATGTGCAATTCAAGCTCACCTTTCAACTCCGTCAGCACATTTCTGGGAATGCTGTAATTACTTAGTCTGTCCAAATCGTGGCACCATCGCATCCATTGAACGTGGAACTCGGATGACAGCAAGGTATCCCAGTCCGGCTTGGCCTTCCAGATATTCTGTAACAGAATCTTTGCCTTGATTGTAAAGGGTGCGAGTACAAATAAGGGGTCGTAAATTCGACCTATCGCTTGTAGCACAGAACGTTTGGTGCAGCCCGAAATTCCCTTGACAAACCCGATTACAGATGATAAATCAACGCGAAGCTGATCGTCCATCGTGTCCCAGCACAAACCCAACACTTTTGACTCCATGGGCTGAGATTCAACTTCCTTTTCTTTAAAATAGTTCTTAAATTGCGGATGGTTAGTCTGCCACTTCCGTAAGTTCATTTTTGCCCCCATCAGTATCTTCTTGGCTTCGTCATGCAATGTTGTTGCATCTTCGACCGAGTTAACTGCCAGTATCAAATCATCGACGTAAAAGGAATCCATCAGTAGTGCAGACGTCTCTGGAAAGATGATCGATTGCATCGCAAAGAGTTTCTGCAAGGTGACCGCCAGTAGAAATGGACTGCTGGATACTCCAAACGTAACTCTGGTCATTCGATATTTCTGCAGCGGTGGTAGACTATTCACGTCCGTTATTGGATCTTGATACCAAAGAAACCGGTGGCAATCGCGATCGCCAACACACAAAAGAATCTGCAGGAAAGCCTTTTCTATATCGGCTGTAATTCCGATGATTCCAACACGGAAGTTGATCAAGACCTTCATCAAGTCCTTTCCCAAATTCTCACCCACGTGTAACAGTTCGTTCAGAGACGGTAGGCCAGGAGCGTGAGCGGATGCATCGAATACGACGCGTACCTTTGTCGTCGTTTTGTCTTCGCGAAATACAGGTCTATGAGGCATATAATATATTTTTTCGGAAATCGAATCGAGGGTTACTCTTTCGGCGAATCCAGAATCCAACAATTCACGTACGGCTGCATCGTACTCAATTAGTCGCGAGTCCTTTATCAATTTACGCGTTAAAGATTTCATTCGCGATAATGAGCCATAATAATTGTCGTCGATTGGGCACGTTTTCTTCCAAGGAAGCGGTGTTTCAAAGCGTCCATCCTTAATCGACACTTGATCCTCCATAAATGATTTTGTTGATTCAGTTTGCACATCCTTGTCATCGATGCCGATAGTTTCAAGTTCCCACATTCGATTCAGGGTATCATCGTTAGCTTCTTGATATGAAACGTTCAAAGTAGACACCAAGTTTGTATCCGATTGTTCGTTACTGTAGGGCCCTTGCAGTGTCCACCCTAACCTTGTATTCACTGCTACCAGTTCATCGGACAATCGTATAAGTTCGCCGGTCACAATTTTCCAGTAGTAGTCAGCACCCAACAACAAGCCGATTCCGTCCATTAATGGTACGTTATCAACAGAAACATCGGCCATGTTTAAGTTCTTTATCGCTGAAATATCCGGTTGAGCGGTTTGGAACGAGTCGAAACAAATCTCAGGTACTTCAATGGCAGTAAGCGTCATCGATTCGTTGTTGTACTGAGATGCAATTTTAAATTCCACCTTGTTGTATGACCTTGGCGCCGTTTTTTCCTTACTCCCAAATGGCATTACTGATAATCTTCGTATTCCTAAGACCTTCAGGTTCAGCTGACGTGACACGCTTTCTTTTATGTACGATAGTTGGGAACCTCCATCAATAATCAAACGAACAAGGGCATTATGGTTCGAATTGTTGTTTGTCGCGGAAATGTATGCTTTAGCAGTTTGTAAAAAAATATGCTCGTTACCATCCCTATTTTTCGTAAACAAACTGGAGACCGTGACGACCTTCTTATTACCCTCTTGCACTCTAAAATTGGGATCGCACATAGAGGTTATGTGGCGGTAATTGCATTTAGAACAAGTGACTTTGGTTTTGCAGAACTTGGAACTGTGATTAGGCTTCGTACAGCGAAAACATCGTTTCTCCTTCTTAAGAATTTCCTTTTTCCTTTCGAGTTTGATGCTATCGTCATCGCAATTCTCAGTAAGATGATTTTTCGATTTACAGAACAAGCAGTCGGCTACGGAAGTTAAAAGACCGGCCGCTGAATAACTTTTCCGAAAATCCTTTTCGGTAGATTTCTTTGAATCATATCGGTTGCGTTTGTCGTCTTTGTTTGACCCCGAATGGTCTTGAGTTTTATTTGGCGTTTGTGCGATCTCGTTCGATTCTACTTCTAATTTTAAGTAATTCAACAACGATTCAATTTGAGATGCGCTGTTCAAATTTGTGTTAGGATCGTTGACATCCGTTGCGTGTTGTTTATGGTACTCAGTTTTCATCGCGTACGGCATACAATTTAGAATGACTGATTTAACCATCATTCCGTATTCTTTCGCGTCAACCCCAAGCGTAGACAAACTTCTAGTAATAATGGTGACCATATTGTAAAGCGTACGTAATCCGGCGATATCAAACTTATTCCTGACCGGAGTTAATGACAGCAGCTTTTGTACGTAATGGTCGATTATGCGTTGTTCATTTCCGTACTCATGTTTCAATAGTTGGATAGCGTCGTCGTACGATTTCGCGGAAGGCGTTAGACCGCTGATGGTAACAGCTGCTTTTCCTAGAAGGGACTGTTCCAAATAATTGAATTTAGCGACTGCATCCAACGCATCATTTTCATGCACTGCAGTTTGAAATTGCTCCCAAAATAGAGACCATTCAGATAACTCTCCCTTGAATTTGCGGAGCTCGAGTTTATGCAACTTAACATTACTCCTACCTGAAGTTTCGTTGCGAACAGGGTCTTGCGTCGTCTGTCTTGAACCAACCTGCGAAGCACTGTCTTCTGCGCTTTCATCGCTCCTTTCGTTATTTGCTGACAATTCGTGAATCCGGATTCGTAACCTCGACAATACTTCGTTTACTTGGTCTGCATACTCCATCACCCTTTCGGATTCTTCTTCGAACTCGCTTTCTTGCACCAAAGGTATCACTTTTTCGTTTGCGATCAACAATGCTTCATTCGCCTTCGAAATTCGATCTTGAATCACGATGAATTCACTAATTTCTTCGTCGACGATTTTCATTTTCTCTCTTGCGAGATTTAAAAGTTTGGTAACCTGCGCCCGACACGTTTTCCTCGTAGCACGTTCCATTGTTGCGGTATTGAAACGCACTGTGATTTTTACGACCGTCCCGAATCTTTACGTTAGAGAACACACATTCACCTCCCGGGTTTCGGCACCATGTGGAAAATGTTCGTTATTAATACGTTAAACAAGTTAAAAAATAAAGCTTTAATTCTGAGTTAAAACAAGAAATACAAATACACTCAAAAACATTCGTTAACCACGCCGGTCGCCATCGTTCTTCTCTTCTTTCTTTTTACCACCAGAGGGTGGCGCTCCTTCCACCGTTTCGGCGGGAATTTCTACAGTCACAAAGGAGTATCTCGCGATATTTAAAAATCGGCATAACCGAAAAGTTAAATGTTTCTAATCAGACAACGGTACGGAATACACCAGTAACGAATTCGATAGTATGTTAAAGAAATACGGTATTACACGACATCTAACCGTTCCTTATCACCCTGAACAGAACGGGGTTGCTGAGAGGAACAACAGAACTCCCATCGAGATGGCTCGTTGCTTATTGATCCAGTCGGGTCTACCCTCATGTTTTTGGGCAGAAGCGGTAAATACTACGAATTACATTAGGAATCGGTGCCCATCGAAGAGCATTAACAATATTATTGATAATACAAACATAACAACCAATAAAATAAAACGATTTAATATCAAATCACCTGCTATATATTCAGTCACGCCGTTCGAAAAGTGGACGGGGAAGAAACCTGATATAAGCAACTTCAGAGAATTTGGTTGTCGTGTGTTTTGCCTAAATACCAAACCTCAGAAGGAAAAATTCGAGTCTCGAGCTAAAGAGGGAATTTTTTTGGGATATTCGGAAGTCAGCAAGGGGTATAGAGTTTGGATACCGAGTGAGCAAAAAGTAGAGGTCACACGCGATGTCCGATTTATCGAAAATACTCAACGAAAAATTGACGACTTCGAGGAATTTTTTCCTGAAGAACTAATTGTAAGCGAGGAAGTTGAAGAGACGACTTCACCTCGAGTCGTTGAGATGGAAACAATTCCAATCGTTGAACAAAACGATGAAGAAGCTGCTGAAGAGGCACCAGATGTGCAAGTAGAAGGTGAACAAGAATCCATAATACGAAGAGAAAGAGGTAGACCAAGATTTGTCAGGACCGGAGCCAGGGGAAGACCTCGTAAATTGAGTCGTTACACCATAGAAGCGAGAATGTCTGAAGATGTTGTGGAAGAAGCATACATCGCTGAAGTGCCCATGAGAGAGGCAATTCATTCTCCAGAAGCAGATGAGTGGTATGATGCTATGGCAAACGAAATAAAGTCCATAATTAAAAACGGAACATGGGAAATAGTCGAAAGACCGGTGATTGTGAAGTCATAGGTAGTCGTATTGTGTTAAAAAACAAATACACGGCAGATGGTACACTTGAAAGAAGAAAGGCTAGGCTAGTAGCCCAACGTCCTGGTGTCCATTTTAATGAAACATTCGCGCCCGTTGCCAGACTTAGTACCATCAGACTTTTGATATCGTTAGCTACGAGATTCCAAATGAACATCAGGCAGTTTGACATAACATGTGCTTACCTCAGTGGTGAACTTGAGGAGGAAATATACATGGAACCTCCGAAATACCTGTCGCAACTCCTGGAAATGATCCAATGTGAGGAGAGGAACGAACTTGGAGCCAAGTCATCTGAAATGCTACGAGAACTTCAGAAAGGGAGCAGGGTCTGCTTGCTAAAGAAATCTCTTTATGGTTTGAGACAAGCGGGAAGGAGTTGGTATACTAAGTTAGACCACGAGTTGAAAGCTTTTGGTGCCGTGCCAACCCGTACAGATCCTTGTTTGTATCAAATTGGTAAGGGAGAAAAATCAACATTAATTGTTATCTATGTTGACGACATCATTGTTGCGTCCAACAACAGCACGACCATTGATGACCTAGCGAAGTACCTCTCACAGAAATTTGAGACTAAAGATCTCGGTGAGCTGAAATACTGTTTGGGCATAGAGTTTAGTAAAACCAAAGATGCTATTGTTATGCGCCAAACCGGATATATCAATGAATTGTTGAACAGATTTGGAATGGTGGAATCGAACCCCGTTCGTACACCTACTAATCCAGATGTGAAGTTGTTAAAAGTTGAAGAACCTCCGGACGAAACCCTTCCCTATCGGGAATTGGTGGGTGCACTGACTTATTTGTCAATTTCAACGAGGCCCGATATTAGCTTTGCTGTCAGCTTTTTGGGACAGTTCAACAATTGCTACAACAAGGAACATTGGATGGCGGCTAAGCGGGTGCTTAGATACTTGAAAGGAACAGCCGACCTTTTACTAACTTTTGAAAGAACTCCGGAAACCTTGACCGGTTTCGTCGACGCCGACTGGGGGAATTGTCCAAACGATAGAAAATCCTATACGGGTTTTGTATTCTTCTTGGGTGGACCTATATCATGGGATTCCAGAAAACAGAAGACTGTCGCATTGTCTTCAACTGAGGCCGAATATATGGGACTGACCGAGGCAGTGAAGGAGGCATCGTATCTCCAGGCAATTCTAGGAGAACTAGGACTAAAACATTTGGCCGACACAGTTATTTTCGAAGATAACTTGGGTGCTTTGCGGCTGGCGAAAAATCCGACATTCCATGCCAGAAGCAAACACATTGATATGAGGTATCACTTTATCCGTGATGCGGTGGAGGAGAAGATTGTGACTTTGAAGCACATTGCATCCGAGAACATGGCGGCCGACATCTTGACCAAGGGTCTTGCTGGCCCCAGACATCAGAAGTGTACGGTAATGTGTTTGCGAGAGCGTCAATCATGATCTAGTGCGAAATCGATTCGCGTCGGCGTGCGTTCGCGAGGGGAAGTGTTAGTGTGATTTGTTCCCTGTTCGGTGTTGGTCGAGTGTCGTCGCAACCCTAGTACTTCATCCGAGCGCAGCAACTTCCAAGCACGAACAGTTGTGTGTGATGAGTCGAGTTATTGTAACGCTTACACTCACGCCTTTTTATATTTCTATTGTTACTCTGTTTGTTCAATATAGAATAAATTGTTTAACATTTTATTTTTTTTTTTCAACTTTAAGCAGTTATTATTAGAACTCCAGGGGTTGGAAGTTTTTCATGGGAAATTTTCTCGTCTTTCACTTATAGTTTTTGTATTATTGCCAAAAAACTAACCCTTATTTTTTTTACTTTTTTTTTAATAACAATTGTAATTTTTATTTGCGGAACAAACAAAAAAATGTCTTTCTCAGAATAAAATCCCGAATCGAATGAGCGATCGCTCATATTTTTCGGCCTTGTAACTATTTTTGGCAGGATTAAGTCGGCGTATCGAACATAAAGACAGAACATCTTTGAAGCTGCCGACACGGCTACTATAATTGATTCTTTTGACAGAAAAACAGCAGAAAAAGGTTTCGTTTCAAACTATCTACCCCGAATAACTTTTGTTATAGTGATGATTTTAACAAAATGCCGCAACAGGTTCACGCACTTGAAAAAATTGTCGGCAGTTTAACCTGCACTCGGGATATTATTTACGATTTTTTTTTAAACTCACTCGATCCGCAACTTTCAGGCCTGGGCCGATAATGGGATAACGATGGGATCAATTTTTAAATTTCCATGTTTTAGTTATCAGTATTAAAAGTAAATAATAACCTTTTTTTCAGGCCTACCAATAATACATAGTTATTGTCATCTATGTAATTAAATAGATATATCTTAATAATAATTTAACGGATAATGACCGTTAATTTTTAGTTAAATATATTAGAATGTAGGGTGATTTACGTATAGAGAAATTCACACGTTCCCTGTCAAGAGTTTGGTCTCGCTGGGACAGCAGTGTTGACGCATTTTTATTATTTTTTTGCTTGCTTGTCGCGGCATTCTCGTAGGACGATATAGCACTAACGACGAACAGAGCCGATATATACCGAGTGTGCCCGGGCGCAGGCTAGTTAAAAACGGTATCCTCTGAAGCTTGCGCTACTCCCTGTTAGGACGGAGTCACCTCCTTGGAGGAAATACAGCGCCATACAAAAACTTAAGGTCTAAATTTTGCGTCCTTTACCGCACCTCCCCGCGACCACCAAACTCAGCAAAATACGGCACCCTTAAATACATTCACTGTGGATGAAGCACATGGTTCGGTATAAAAGTCTGTAACACTTAAAAACTTTCTTCCAATTACCATTAGTCTATTGTCGTTATTCGTGGCAAAATTTACAATCAATATAATGTCACCGTTTGTTAAACCACAACAATTATCTGGCTCCGTAATCTTTAAAATAAAATTTGGAAATGTATAAGAGCAATATTGTGGAGAATATTGTTTGAACTTTGAATTTCGTATAATCTTCTCCCTATTTGTGGAACTGGTCTATCGGCTTTTCTAACAAGTTTTTTTTATGTTTTGCATATAATTTTCAAACGGAAAGGCACTAAATTTATCAAGGTTTCCAAATATTTTTACGTCGTCTGCCAAGTGTAAAAGATTATGAACGTTATGGGAAACATTTTCTTTTCCGTATAATATCTTAAATGTTTTAACAAAACAATGCAATAAACTATTAGCATACTCAATCCTTTCTACACTCAGGTCATACGGATTTGCCATTAATGTAATTGCGACATGAAGTGACATAAAATTTAAATACATTTTTGGTGGTAAAATTTGTTTTGTTACAACTGGACCTGTATAGAGAAGAAATTGACGGAATTCGGTAGCTTTCCAGCGTTTAACTTCGTTTAAAGTTCTGGGTTTACGACAAAAATCTCGAGTGATATGTTTGGACTGTAAGAGTAAAGAATTTGAAATGGTAGTAATTTGTGCAAATGATAATTTATTTGGGGGTTTACCAGTGCACCATAACAGCAATAATTTTTTCATAACACCCAAACATACAAGGTGCATATAATCTAGAGGAAAACCTGAAATAAGCCCAAAATTTGGAATCTCGGTTAAAATAGACGTCCCTACATGATGTTCTAAATCTGGAAAACATAATCTATTGTTGTGATATTCCCCTTTTTGGTAACATTTGCTACAAGAATAATAGCCTGTATGCCCTTTAATATACTTAACAGAAGCTTTTGCAGGTGCATCGCACACAAATGCCTTGATTTGAAAAGAAAATTTTTGACCTTTAAAAGTACTGCCATTACTGCTCAAACTTTTAGCTTCAGTAACAAATTCTTCCAAAAATAAATTAAAACTTTGAGGTTTTTCAGAACCATGGTATATACCTGCTACAGAAACAAAGTCGTGAAGAGGATATAAAGAAACTAAAATTGGATACACCTGAGAACCAGAACTTTTGCTCAATGCTAAACCATATATATTTACACAGATTTTCACTTCTTCAAAATCGATTGATTGAGATGTATTTTCAAGTAACAAATCTACACTTTTCTCCAATCCAAAATGGTAATATTCGCCTGGATTAACGGGGCGTGTAAGCGATTGTCGCGGTGTTTTCAAAAGTGTTCTTGGATCTTTCGGTAAATCTGGAGCAATCATACGCAATATTTGTAAAAGATTATGCAATGTTTGATGGTTAACGTTATTTGAAATGGCCCAATTCCTCAATTCGTTAGCAAGATTAAATTCGGAACTTTTATTTTCAGCAGAACAGCCAGCTGAATTGGAAAATAGCACTTTAGTATAGTTATTAGGATCAGAGTCACTGTCATCAAAACTAGAATCATTCGAAGGCAGAAAATCAATTTCTGACACCTGCTAACTCCAACAATAATTAACAATAATAATTATTACGAATTGATGTACCTACAGCACGCAATACACAACTCTAGAGCACAAGCACAGCTGAAAAGGCGCGGAATCGCGAAACAATATGGCGGCGAAGCGAAAAAAAGTTTTTTTTTTATTTTTCAAGATTTTTTTATAAATTAGAATATAACTTTATTTACAACTCCCGCCGAAATCCTATTAGGCATGAACCTAAAAACGAGCCTCGTGGACCAAACATCCGAACCAGAGGATGAAATCGACGTATTACAACTCCGTCGGACTGTGAAGAAAGACCTCGAAAAGAATCGTCTTCAGCAAGATGCTACTTTCAACAAAACACGAGCTCAGCCACCCAGTTACTAAGTGGGAGATGTGGTGCTGACGAAAATTTCGAGTATAGGCCCAAACAATCATCAAAGCAAGAAACTCCTCCCTAAATACAAGGGTCCTTTTACTATCACCGAAGTTTTACCGAACGATAGATACCGAGTAAAGGAAAACATTCATAGCACCAGGTCGAGGGTTCCGTACGAAGCGGTTGTTGCGGTAGAACACATCAAACCGTTTACTACCAGCAGGTATGTGCTCATTCCAGACATATAGCTGAATACCAACTTGCTTCCTGTCAGCTAACAGCAGATTCCGCTTACAGAACTCCTGTTACTATTTCAGTAACAGAAGATTCCGTTTACAGAGCCCCTGTTTCCGTTCGGTAACAGCCGTTTTAGCTTCCTTCTCCATACCATTAGATTCAACCTAATGCCCAAACTGTCGCCATTAATAGTTTATGCTCTACTGTTTGAGATCCTAACCTCTTTTCTCTGGCCCCTCGATGACGAGAGGCTTCCAGGATGGCCGTGTCGGCGCCGTCGGGATTATTCGGGCGTTGCCGGAGGCCTTGGTACGGCGCGGGGGCAGAGGCGACAGTCGAGGAGAGGGCATCGACCGTGTGCCACGTCGGCAGTACGCTCATATGATTATGTCGCTACCACTGTTATATTGTTAATCGTTGATACAAAATAAAGTGCTAGTGCGAGTACATTCGTCTTCTTCACCGAAGCCAACTCGATGGTGAATCTGTCCTTGTATCTACAAAAGACAAATTTTTCGTTTTTCTGTCTGTTGCGTTTTGTTATACCACGTTTTATGTCACGTCCCACGGGAACGGGATAAAAAGTATCCTATGTCCGTCTCCTGGTTCTAAGCTACCTCCTCACCAATTTTCAGTCAAATCGGTTCCGCCGTTCTTGAGTTATAAATAGTGTAACTAACACGACTTTCTTTTATATATACAGGGTGTTATGGAAGTCCTAGCAGAAAATTTAACAACAGGTGGAACTCGTCAAAATAAACATTTTTTTATTCACCACTTTGCTGAAATCCGACTTGAACTTGAACGCGTCAGAACGTTTTTGCCGAACGAGGTAAACACCTTCTGTTTTTTTGGAACAAAAAATTTGTCGTTGATAGTATTTTAGTCATCAGTTGAGCGTCGCGCCGCTGTGTTGTTATGATTGTGTACTCGATTCTTGTACTCCCTGATTGTTTTATTATGATTTCGGACGTCCCAGATGTAATCGCGTTTTGGAAATTGAACCTGATATTTTTAGGTATTCGAAGATGTGCTTCGAAGTGTATTCGAACTGTATTCAAACTGTTGGTGTGTCAACATTTATCCCTGATTAAAGTTAGAGGGTTTATTATTACATGTTACTACTTCAATATTATGCATATTATGGTAGGTTAGTACATGTTTCCATATAGGGCAAATAAGTCATGAAAGAAGTGCTTAGCCAAGACAGCCATTTAAACCGTTTTTATTTCGATTCGTTTATCGGGTAACGTTTTTCTGCCTTCCTGATAATGAATGAGCGTCGATCCATAGGCGGGCATTGATTTTAGGGGTTAAACTATTCTTAATTTTAACTCCGTAAGGGAGCGTTTGCGAAAAAAATGATAAATATTTTTTTTTTGACGGGTTCTACTTGTGGTTAAATTTTCTTCTAGGACTTCCATAAAACCCTGTATAGATATTCTCAATAACATAGTGGTTTATATTAGTTCGTAAAAAAATAAATGAAAACGCCGCTGGTACAAAACAGTGCGTTTATTTTTTGAGTCGGGACAGAATAGCGCACGCTAAAGTGGCGCAACTCAATAAAGCGCGTCGGGACGACTTTGTGTTATTCAAGTTAGCTTACATCATTTTGTGAAAAATGACATTGAAAATGCAGACGTCCAAATCCCAAAAAGGAGGGTCAATTTTATTTCACGACGGCTACAGATACCGCGTAGATAGACGTCAACTACATTCGGTGTCTTGGCGGTGTACGCAAAGCAGCTGCAAAGGAAGACTTGTGGCCAAAAAAGATGAAAAAATTCCTAAGACGGAACATAATCATCCACCAAACCCTGCTCTAGAGAGCGTCGAAAAGGTCAGAGAGCCGGTAAGAAATTTGGCTGCCACGACGCATTTGCGGCCGCGGGCAATTATTCAAGCCGCCACAAGCGTTGAAACGCTGAGCGCTGAAGCATCGGTTCAAATTCCAAGCAACGACTCGCTCAGAAAGAAGGTGCAACGAGTAAGAAACCAAACACACAAGACGTCGACCTCCTTTCAAAATCTCTCTGAAATCGTCTTTGACGATCACCAAAAGTTGACGCAGAGAGGTGAACTTTTTCTTTTGTTCGATTCCGGACCAGAAGATCCTGAAAGGATCATAATGTTCGGGACCCATCACAATCTGGCACTTTTAAAAGAATTTGCGAATTGGTTTGTCGATGGAACCTTTAAGGTAAGCCCGAGGCTCTTGTCAAATGTACACCATACACGCGCTGGTAGAGGCAAAAGCGCTACCAATGATCTACGCCTTGCTTCCGAACAAACAAGAAACCACTTACACCAAAATGTTGACTAGTCTCTTAACAATAGAACCAGCATTGTGCCCAGATAGTGTGCTGACCGATTTCGAACAGGCTTCGATAAACGCCATCACAAAAATATTCCCCAGGTCCAGAATTGTAGGATGCGCATTCCACTTATCACAGAATCTTTGGCGCAAGATTCAGCATTCGGGTCTAACCAGGGCATATAAAGAAAACGAAGAAATCCGACGCAAGTGTAAAATGTTGCTGGCACTGAGCTACGTTCCGGAGAGAGACGTTCAATTTGCCATGGAAATCATGTCGGAAAACTTTCCTGAGGAGCTCGCGCCTATTAAAGACTACTGGGAGGATTCTTATGTAGGGCGAAGAATTAGAAATGTGTCTCCACGCTTTCCCGTCTCTATGTGGAATATGTTCGAGCGTATGGAAACTAACCTACCGAAAACAAACAATTCTGTAGAAGCATGGCACTACGCCTTCCAGAAAACTTTGGATTGCCAGCATCCATCCTTGACCCGATTTATTGAGCACCTGAAGAGAGCACAAGCGGCTGCCGAGGTATATAACGCAAGATATAGAAGCGGTCATAGAGGTTAAAAGCCATGATAAACGAGTATTCATTTAGGAATGTTGAAGAGTATTTGCGTTGCGTTTCTTTTAATTTGTAATGAGTTATTAATAAAAAATGTGTGATTTCTTGTTCCCATAGTGCATTATTCCGTAGTGTTTTTGTGTTTTAGGAATCGCATTTATTGTAATACGCTAGTAGTTAAGTAGTGCCGGTTCTGGCCCACTTTGACCTGAATTGACCTTTGGCCTTGAGAATATAGTGCCGGTTCTGCCCCAGTTCAATGACCCAGTCGTCAGAGGACAAGTCTGGACTTGAGTGGAGTTTAGCCTTCAGATTATAACGCCGGTCCTGGCCCAGTTTGATGACCCAGCCTTGACAAGTGTTGACTTGTAATTCAGACGGAAACGTTCCGAATTGAATCGAGTATTAGCGAAGCTCCCCACGATTTAGCCTTGAGATTATAACGCCGGTCCTAGCCCAGTTTGATGACCCATCTCTGGCAAGTGTTGACTTGTAGTTCAGACGGAAACGTTCCGAATTGAATCGAGTATTAGCGAAGCTATACACACCCCGCGCCCGCCCTGGCCTTACTCTGTTTTTAAACAGTTTCGAACTGAACCGAGCATTAACGAACAAACTGGGGCGGAACCGTTTCGAATTGAATCGAATATTATTGAAGCTAACCACACCCCGCGCCCACCTTTGCCTTGCTCTGTTTTGAAACAGTTCCGAACTGAACCGAGCATTAACGAACAGACTGGAACGGAACCGTTCCGAATTGAATCGAACATTAGCAAAACTCCCTCCACCCCGCGCCGACCCTGGCCTAGCTACCCCCTGCGCCGAGCCTGGCCTAGCTACCCCCTGCGCCCACCCTGGTCTAGCTCCCCAACCGACCGAGTATGGGCAGACATGTTTTAGCTACCTCCACTCCTGTACCCTTTTAATTACAAGCTCTTTTATAAATATGTAAGATTCTTGCTCACAATTTTTTATTTGTAATTTGCTCTTTTAAGTTATAAACTATTAAGCAGAAAACATGGGTGCATTTTTAAAGAAATTAAATAACCATATTTTTTGCAAAAGTTTGTTGTACCACATCGATTCACTGCAAAATTTACGTCTCAAGTGATAGATGATTTGAATAAGAAAATCAAAAGTGAGAAAAAATAATTATATTTAATTAGTAAAGGTGCAGTAGGTCAAACAATCAACTTTAAGTTTACCAAAGGATGAAGTGTACGAAAGAAAAAGCTTTTAAAATAGAAAAAGATCTAGCCATATTAAAAGTTATAAGCATGTACCAACTACAATATAGAATTTAAAATATAAAAATATTTGATGTAGAACGTTGTTTTGTAGAAAAAAAATATGTATTATTTAAAATTATTTTATCATTTGAATGAGCATGAAATTTGACACAAAAAATTGCAGTCAGTAAAACGTGAAATTTGACACCAAAGTATGACTAGTTAGCAAAAAATAAAAATACAAAATTTGCCACCAAAAATTATTAAGAAAAGAAAAAAATAAAATTTGAAACCAAAATATAAAATATACTGTTAAAAAAAATAAATTTAACATGAAAATGTGAGGGTTGGTAATGAAACTCAGATATGATAACTTTTATTAATATAACACATACTTTAAAATTATTTACAAAAAAAAAAAAAAAAATTACCTAATATGTACAGTTGTGGCCACATAAATCTCGTACAAAATACATAAATTTTAATATAACATTAAATTAATAATAATTGATACTATAATATAAATGCTTTTTAATTATTACAAATTTCATTTCAATAAAATTTGATAGTTTGATTAACATAAATTCATGTTTTTTTTTTGTCAAAACAAACGTTATTGGAAAAAGAATGATGATGTCATAATGAGGTTGTACGACATTCATATGGCCAAAACTGTACATGCTAACAAAATTAAACATAAAAAAATCATTGCATAAACATTAAATTAAATATTATATGTATATTCTAACACTAAATATGTTATTAACCTACCCAATAACTGTTGTTCCACTCTTTTAAGTACATACTTGTTTTGAACTAAAACACGTATTCTTACAAAAAATAAAAATATTAATAATATAATTTGACACCAAAATAATAAGCTGAGTTAACAAAAAAATTAAATTGCAGATTCGGCAAAAATAAAACTAAAAACATAAAAAAAGTTAAGCAATTACCTAATACTCATAAAACTTATCATATTTTTTTTACAAAATTATAACAATAAAAAAACTTAATAAACAAACATTAAGGGCCGGTTTCACCAACATCGATTATCTTTAACTGATAAATAACTGCATAGATACGTTTGTTAAAACTATAGCAACAATGATTAAGTTTAACGGAGATTGTTGAAATCGGCCCTAAATGAATTTATATATTCCAACGCAATTATTGAGCAAAAATAATTATAAACCTACCATTAATTAATGTTGTTCCAGACTTTTAAGACTTCTTGTTTTAAACTAAAACATGTATTCTTACAAAGAAAAAATGAAATTGGACAACAAAAATTTCAAATTCGGCAAAAATCAAATTTGAAATCAAAATTGCACAGAAAATCTTATTGGTAATGAAACCCAAACATAAAAAAAGTTAAGCAGTTAACTAATACTAACTAACTAATCATAAACAAAATAACAAAATTATAACAATAAAAAATTAATAAACAAACATTAAATGAGTTTATCTACAACTGATTAATAATGGACGTATTATACTTGTAACTATGAATACTTAACTAGGTCTATTAAACACAGACAGCCAGGCTCGGTTTTTAAGAATTATTATTAACTAGCTATGAAATAATGAATATTGACAACTGTTGACATTTCTTCTCAAAGTCAAGTTTTTCACAAGGTTTGTTTGATTTCTTTCTTTATTTCTATATCTACAACCGATTTAATTGACTTATTATACATGTAACCTATGAATACTTAACTAGGTCTATTGAACACAGACTGTCAGGCTAGGTTTTTAAGAATTATTATTAACTGGCCATGAAATAATGAATATTGACATTTTTTCTCAACGTCAAGTTTTTAACAAGGTTTAATTTCTAGTTTTAATTCTAAATGCAGTTGTAGATAAAACGTCGTATTAAACTCGCATATAATGGTGGCTACTATACACTCGAATGGTTAAAATCCTCGCCTGCGGCTCGTATTTTAATTTCCATTCTCGTGTATAGTGACCACCATTATATGCTCATTTAATAATCTACTATTATATATTCCAACGCAATTATTCAGAAAAAATCATTATAAACCAAGCACTAATTTTAATGTTGTTCTAGTCTTTTAAGTTTTTGTTTTAAACTAAACATCTATTCTTACAAAAAAAATGACACCAAAATAATATGCTGAATTAACGAAAAAAATGAAAATTGTAAACAAAAATTGGAGATTCGGCAAAAATCAAATTTTAAATCAAAATTGCATAGAAAATCTTATTGGTAATGAAACCCAAACATAAAAAAGTTAAGCAGTTAACTATTAATA
The DNA here is from genome assembly GCA_963583935.1 of Diaperis boleti. Taxonomy (NCBI): domain Eukaryota; kingdom Metazoa; phylum Arthropoda; class Insecta; order Coleoptera; family Tenebrionidae; genus Diaperis; species Diaperis boleti. The sequence continues at coordinate 17,713,546 of OY757242.1, forward strand.
ATAAAATTTATCATAAAAAAATTAACAAAATTATAACAATAAAAAAATAATAATAAACAAACATTAAATGAACCAGAAGAATGTTCTTAAATCCAGGTGGAGTAAATTTAAATTAAAATTTAAATATATCTTAGTCGAACTCCACAAACTTTAATAACTGTAAAATTATATTGGAACATGTTTCGGCAGAACACTTCTTATTATTGAAGTTATTAACTTCAATAATCCCATTATTAATTCACTGTTTTAATTTTTCACCACTCAAACAAACTTACCAGATTCTCTTTGATCCATTTTTAATTTTTACATTTTATAAAATGTTGTTTTTACGAAATCTTTTAAAAATCATGTAACCCTTTGAAAACGTCAAATTTAATTCAAAATTACGTCAATGTCATAATTTTTTATATTCTTTAAGGTAAGAACCCCTCTTGTAATTCAACAATTGTATCATTAATCTCTTGTTAAATTAGGGCTGATGATGGCAGAAGTTTTCTGCCGAAACATGTTCCATTAGTAATTTTACAGTTATTAAAGTTTGTGGAGTTTGACTAAGATATATTTAAATTTTAAACATTAAATGAATTTATATATTCCAAAGCAATTACATATTAAGAAAAAATCATTATAAACCAAGCACTAATTAATGTTGTTCTAGTCTTTTAAGTTTTTGTTTTAAACCAAACATGTATTCTTACAAAAAAAATAATAAATGAATAAATAAATAAATTTGACACCAAAATATACCGAGTTAGCAAGAAAAAATTAAATTTGCCACTAAAAATTGCAAATTAGGTAAATATCAAATTTGAAATCAAAATTGCATCAATCCTATTGGTAATGAAATCCAAACATAAAAAAACTTCAACAAAGATTGCAGATTTGACAAAATTCTTGAAATCAAAATTGCATAGAATATCTTATTGGTAATGAAACCCAAACATAAAAAAGTTAAGCAGTTACCTAATACTAATAACATTAATCATAAAAAAAAAACAACCTAATATTATAACAATAAAAAAAAATGAATTTATATATCCTAACACAATTATTAAGAAAATATCATTATAAACCTACCACTAATTGCTGTTCTTTCAGTCTTTTAAGTTCTTCTTTGAAACTAAAACATGTATTCTAACAAAACAAATAAATAAATATGTATGTATATTACCCGTATCAGCCTTGGGTTCCCTCTGGACCTCAACCTTCTGTGCGTGTTTTTCTAGTGTCAGAGTTAAGGGTACCTACAGTTTTAGGTGGACTACGAACCACAGGAAATAATCCCATTCGCAGCGTAATTATGGGCCATTATACTCTGCAAGTTGGCCAGATCTTGGCAGAAAGAAGACAAGCATCCGAAAAATTCTCATGGTTTTGTCGGGAATTGAAACCAACATTTCTGCGTCAGAAGCCAACACGCCAGCCTTTGCCCTACAGCTGTACCTAAAAAATAAATAAATAAGTAAATTTGACACCAAAATAAACCGATTGAGCAAGAAAAATGAAATTTGACACCAAAAATTGAAAACTCGGCAAATATTAAAATTGAAATCAAAATTGCATAGAAGATCTCATTGGTAATGAAACCCAAACATGTTAATTTTTTTTAACAATTTTTTTAAAAATTATGTACAAAGAAAGTTGAAAAGTTATTACTAATAAAATTAAATCCATAAAAAAATAATCTGAAATTATACCAATAAAAATATAAATAGATAAATAAATAAACATTAAATTAATGAAGTATCATCTATTCTAACACTATTATTCAAAAATATATTATAAGCCTACCACTAATTACTGTTGTTCCAGTATTTTAAGCCTTTGTTTCAAACCAAAACACGTATTCTTACAAGCAACACATACCGCTTCTAATCCTTGCGTCCTTTTTCGAATTTTTGTTAACTGTTGTTCCAGTTTCCCAAATTTCGAAAAAAGGATAATAAAATCTAACGACAAAAAAAAAACAAACGAAAAACCTACTTACTTGGACGACCACGCAACGTTTGAGTACTTTTTAATTTAGAAAACTTCACCTTCCGACAATTTCCACTATTAAAACAGATCAACAAATATGAAGAGCTTCACTCCTACTAAATTTTACATAAGAATAAAATTAGCAACGCTCTGCAAAAATGATTTCCACAGGAAAAATACAATTTTGCTGATTCACAAGGTAAATGCACCGTAAATCTCATTCTAAAGGTGTGTACATACTGTTTTGAGCAAATTTATTTACACGAACGGTAAAATGTCAAAATGGTCAGATGAGTACGCACGATTTTAATAAACAGATAATTTTCGCAAAATAAATATATTTACGTGTGTTCTTTTTGTGTGTGCACAGAAATCATATGAGTAAATTTGCGCAAATCAGTAGGTACCGGCCTTAACGATAGATATGTGTAACATACGATCTGGAGTGACCTTCACTGTTTTAGCTGAAACAGCGGAAAGGAGAGGTTTGCATTCTCTAAAGCTGAGTAAAGACTTACAGACATTTTTCGCTACTGAAGTTAACCTTTTTGCTTATTACAAAAAGTCTTGATGTTTTTCAATAGAATTTAAAAATCAATGTAATGAAAACTTGTAATAATACAGATATAAAGTTGGAACTTTCAGAGCATACTATAGGATGCTCAGAGGACTGGTGCCTTTTCTCTTGAACTTAAATTCTCCATAATACGCCAAAAGAACATTTTCGTTTGTAAACTCCACTATTTTTTCGGAACGTCAACTATTATTAAAAAAATTATATTCTTTATGTTTTGATTTAGAAAGCATCAATTTATTAATTTCAATTTGAGCAGCGACGCGTAATTCTGGGGGTGTCTAACTTAATTCTTCCATATAACTCTTTCACAAAAATATCAAACTTAATTTAATTTGATTTTAAATTTGAAATTTTAGTTTACATATTATGACAGATGACAAATATCGACACAATCAGTACCTAATCGTCAAAGTCCCTATTATATTTAAAAAGAAATATTTTAAAATTTTCGTAAAACGAAGAGCTCCAAAGTAAAAAAAATATTGTGTATATTACACTCGTTTAACAAAGATGCATTATGACATTCGTTCTATTTGAGCACTATATAAGCACTGCACTCGTCGTGCCCCAAACCCACTCATGTCGCAATAAGCCATACTGTTAAAGTTGTATGATAATGTATGCTAAAATGGATGCTAAAATGGATGCTAAAATGGACCCGACTCAGCAAGATGGAGGTCTGAATAGCTGAAGGACTATAAGGAAGTCTATTTCATAATATGTATTGGAAAAGTAGATGAAATAATAAATAAAAGATTTTTAGATTTATATTGGGTGTTTATTTAAAGCCATATAACCCCACAACTGTATCACCAAATACAGAAGCCGTTTTCCGGAAAACCGTTTAACCGGAAAACCGCTTAACCAAAAAACCGGTTTTCAGGAAAAGCGCTTAACCGGAAAACCGGTTTTCAGGAAAAGCGCTTAACCGATAAACCGGTTTTTCGTTAAAACCGCTTAACCGGAAAACCGCTTAACCTGAAAATCGTGCCTTGATGAAGCACCATATACAATGTGTCCCTAGATGGGGTGCTCATGAGGTGATTTTTTTCTAGTAAGTTGGTTGGAGAAGAATATGTTTGGGCTTGACTGGTTTTGCTTCTTATAAAATTACAAAATTTTATAAAAAGATTAAAAATTCTACATCTTAGTTGATATGTTTTAGTAGGAGGCTTTTTTCTTTGAATAGGGTCGGATTTTTGTTAAAATTTTTTTGTTCAATCTAGTATTCAAAGCCGAACATTGCCTAGCAAACGCTCAAAAAATACCAATGAAATTTTATTAAACAGCATTTTTGTCAAAAAAAATCGGAATGCCAAAGTCAGCAAATTTTTTTTTGATTCAGTGTTTCCGTCTTGGCGACGCGACGTATCATATCGATACGTAATCCAAGAAAATTTTTCTATGGTTCATTGAGCCGCTATCTGTTGAAAAAACTTGTAAACAAATTTCACAAAAATATAAAAAAAAGGTATCAGCCGTTACTGCCACTGTGTTCAGGTTGCTAGGCAACTTTACTTTCATCAGTCTATGAGCTTTACCTTCATCAGTTTATATCCTCAACAATAAAGAAAATACCGCTTAATTTAAAACGGTCTGATTAAAATGTTTGACTGTTTTAGTTTTCTACAATTCTATAAGCAAAACCAGTCTAGACCAAAAATATTATTCTCCAAACAACTTACTAGAGAAAATCACCTCATCAGGGACAATATATTTCATCCTGTAACAAATTAATATAAACAAAAATTATAAAAATTTTCAAACTTTAGTTGATGAGTTCATATGTAAAGCGGCTTATCTGGCCAAACAGGATTCCTGAAAACCGCTTAACAGAAAAACCGCTTAACCGGATTTCAGAAAACCAGTTTTCAGAAAAACCTCTTAACTGGAAAATTGATAAACGGGAAAACCGCTATGATGTACAATTATTATGCATCCATCAAAAATGGTTTATTGTTTTACAATAAATTCTGGAATGTTAAAACTTTGAATAAACCGGTAAACCACACAGCTCCTTTTCTATTAATACCAAGCAGATTAACGAAAGATAGTCACCGTTCTAATACTTCCGATTGTAATTCAAATAATATCTATGGAATTGCCAAAAAAAGTGTTAAAAAATTCAAACGATCGACAAGATCTTCCATCAGAAATATTACATTTAACGATTAAAAAAACTCTATTTGATCGTGAGGAAATTGAAAGAAATCAAAAGAACAATCATTAGATCCAAATATCGTTAAATAAAATAAATCGTTATTAGTCCGTATATGATGAGAAATGCATACTTAATTTTCAACAGACATACAAAAGAAGAAAACGTAAGAGTTGAAATTTCTTCCGAAAAAGTTTATGTAAACTATTTGAAAAACGCAATACGTAGATATGAAGCGGTTAAATTTAAAGACTTGTTTCGTTTCGTTCTTTGATATTTAAAAAAAAATTTCTCTAAAGTACGTCAAGAACTATAAAGACCTCCATCTTGCTGAGTTTAGGATATCAACATGCTTCCTGGAGTTTGTTATAAATTACAAATATTCTTCTTTATCCAAGTTCGAATCGCGGAATGTTGTTCTATGTATATTTGAAGGTTGAAACTTATAATCTATATTTCTTATAAATAAAGCTACAATATATTTTTTAAATATTTTACAATTGGCTAGATAAGCTGCTTCATTTATATGAACTTATCAACTACAGTTTGAAGCTTTTTATAATTTTTGTTTATATTAATTTGTTACTGCATAAAACATATATATGATGCTTCACCATGGCTCGGTTTTCCAGTTAAGCGGTTTTCCGATTAAGCGCTTTTAACGAAAAACCGGTTTATCGGTTAAGCGCTTTTCCTGAAAACCGGTTTTCCGGTTAAGCGCTTTTCCTGAAAACCGGTTTTTTGGTTAAGCGGTTTTCCGGTTAAACGGTTTTCCGGAAAACGGCTTCTGTATTTGGTGATACAGTTGTGGGGTTATATGGCTTTAAATAAACACCCAATATAAATCTAAAAATCTTTTATTTATTATTTCATCTACTTTTCCAATACATATTATGAAATAGACTTCCTTATAGTCCTTCAGCTATTCAGACCTCCATCTTGCTGAGTCCGGTCCATTTTAGCATCCATTTTAGCATACATTATCATACAACTTTAACAGTATGGCTTATTGCGACATGAGTGGGTTTGGGGCACGACGAGTGCAGTGAGCAGTGCTCAAATAGAACGAATGTCATAATGCATCTTTGTTAAACGAGTGTAATATACACAATATTTTTTTTACTTTGGAGCTCTTCGTTTTACGAAAATTTTAAAATATTTCTTTTTAAATATAATAGGGACTTTGACGATTAGGTACTGATTGTGTCGATATTTGTCATCTGTCATAATATGTAAACTAAAATTTCAAATTTAAAATCAAATTAAATTAAGTTTGATATTTTTGTGAAAGAGTTATATGGAAGAATTAAGTTAGACACCCCCAGAATTACGCGTCGCTGCTCAAATTGAAATTAATAAATTGATGCTTTCTAAATCAAAACATAAAGAATATAATTTTTTTAATAATAGTTGACGTTCCGAAAAAATAGTGGAGTTTACAAACGAAAATGTTCTTTTGGCGTATTATGGAGAATTTAAGTTCAAGAGAAAAGGCACCAGTCCTCTGAGCATCCTATAGTATGCTCTGAAAGTTCCAACTTTATATCTGTATTATTACAAGTTTTCATTACATTGATTTTTAAATTCTATTGAAAAACATCAAGACTTTTTGTAATAAGCAAAAAGGTTAACTTCAGTAGCGAAAAATGTCTGTAAGTCTTTACTCAGCTTTAGAGAATGCAAACCTCTCCTTTCCGCTGTTTCAGCTAAAACAGTGAAGGTCACTCCAGATCGTATGTTACACATATCTATCGTTAAGGCCGGTACCTACTGATTTGCGCAAATTTACTCATATGATTTCTGTGCACACACAAAAAGAACACACGTAAATATATTTATTTTGCGAAAATTATCTGTTTATTAAAATCGTGCGTACTCATCTGACCATTTTGACATTTTACCGTTCGTGTAAATAAATTTGCTCAAAACAGTATGTACACACCTTTAGAATGAGATTTACGGTGCATTTACCTTGTGAATCAGCAAAATTGTATTTTTCCTGTGGAAATCATTTTTGCAGAGCGTTGCTAATTTTATTCTTATGTAAAATTTAGTAGGAGTGAAGCTCTTCATATTTGTTGATCTGTTTTAATAGTGGAAATTGTCGGAAGGTGAAGTTTTCTAAATTAAAAAGTACTCAAACGTTGCGTGGTCGTCCAAGTAAGTAGGTTTTTCGTTTGTTTTTTTTTTGTCGTTAGATTTTATTATCCTTTTTTCGAAATTTGGGAAACTGGAACAACAGTTAACAAAAATTCGAAAAAGGACGCAAGGATTAGAAGCGGTATGTGTTGCTTGTAAGAATACGTGTTTTGGTTTGAAACAAAGGCTTAAAATACTGGAACAACAGTAATTAGTGGTAGGCTTATAATATATTTTTGAATAATAGTGTTAGAATAGATGATACTTCATTAATTTAATGTTTATTTATTTATCTATTTATATTTTTATTGGTATAATTTCAGATTATTTTTTTATGGATTTAATTTTATTAGTAATAACTTTTCAACTTTCTTTGTACATAATTTTTAAAAAAATTGTTAAAAAAAATTAACATGTTTGGGTTTCATTACCAATGAGATCTTCTATGCAATTTTGATTTCAATTTTAATATTTGCCGAGTTTTCAATTTTTGGTGTCAAATTTCATTTTTCTTGCTCAATCGGTTTATTTTGGTGTCAAATTTACTTATTTATTTATTTTTTAGGTACAGCTGTAGGGCAAAGGCTGGCGTGTTGGCTTCTGACGCAGAAATGTTGGTTTCAATTCCCGACAAAACCATGAGAATTTTTCGGATGCTTGTCTTCTTTCTGCCAAGATCTGGCCAACTTGCAGAGTATAATGGCCCATAATTACGCTGCGAATGGGATTATTTCCTGTGGTTCGTAGTCCACCTAAAACTGTAGGTACCCTTAACTCTGACACTAGAAAAACACGCACAGAAGGTTGAGGTCCAGAGGGAACCCAAGGCTGATACGGGTAATATACATACATATTTATTTATTTGTTTTGTTAGAATACATGTTTTAGTTTCAAAGAAGAACTTAAAAGACTGAAAGAACAGCAATTAGTGGTAGGTTTATAATGATATTTTCTTAATAATTGTGTTAGGATATATAAATTCATTTTTTTTTATTGTTATAATATTAGGTTGTTTTTTTTTTATGATTAATGTTATTAGTATTAGGTAACTGCTTAACTTTTTTATGTTTGGGTTTCATTACCAATAAGATATTCTATGCAATTTTGATTTCAAGAATTTTGTCAAATCTGCAATCTTTGTTGAAGTTTTTTTATGTTTGGATTTCATTACCAATAGGATTGATGCAATTTTGATTTCAAATTTGATATTTACCTAATTTGCAATTTTTAGTGGCAAATTTAATTTTTTCTTGCTAACTCGGTATATTTTGGTGTCAAATTTATTTATTTATTCATTTATTATTTTTTTTGTAAGAATACATGTTTGGTTTAAAACAAAAACTTAAAAGACTAGAACAACATTAATTAGTGCTTGGTTTATAATGATTTTTTCTTAATATGTAATTGCTTTGGAATATATAAATTCATTTAATGTTTAAAATTTAAATATATCTTAGTCAAACTCCACAAACTTTAATAACTGTAAAATTACTAATGGAACATGTTTCGGCAGAAAACTTCTGCCATCATCAGCCCTAATTTAACAAGAGATTAATGATACAATTGTTGAATTACAAGAGGGGTTCTTACCTTAAAGAATATAAAAAATTATGACATTGACGTAATTTTGAATTAAATTTGACGTTTTCAAAGGGTTACATGATTTTTAAAAGATTTCGTAAAAACAACATTTTATAAAATGTAAAAATTAAAAATGGATCAAAGAGAATCTGGTAAGTTTGTTTGAGTGGTGAAAAATTAAAACAGTGAATTAATAATGGGATTATTGAAGTTAATAACTTCAATAATAAGAAGTGTTCTGCCGAAACATGTTCCAATATAATTTTACAGTTATTAAAGTTTGTGGAGTTCGACTAAGATATATTTAAATTTTAATTTAAATTTACTCCACCTGGATTTAAGAACATTCTTCTGGTTCATTTAATGTTTGTTTATTATTATTTTTTTATTGTTATAATTTTGTTAATTTTTTTATGATAAATTTTATTATTAATAGTTAACTGCTTAACTTTTTTATGTTTGGGTTTCATTACCAATAAGATTTTCTATGCAATTTTGATTTAAAATTTGATTTTTGCCGAATCTCCAATTTTTGTTTACAATTTTCATTTTTTTCGTTAATTCAGCATATTATTTTGGTGTCATTTTTTTTGTAAGAATAGATGTTTAGTTTAAAACAAAAACTTAAAAGACTAGAACAACATTAAAATTAGTGCTTGGTTTATAATGATTTTTTCTGAATAATTGCGTTGGAATATATAATAGTAGATTATTAAATGAGCATATAATGGTGGTCACTATACACGAGAATGGAAATTAAAATACGAGCCGCAGGCGAGGATTTTAACCATTCGAGTGTATAGTAGCCACCATTATATGCGAGTTTAATACGACGTTTTATCTACAACTGCATTTAGAATTAAAACTAGAAATTAAACCTTGTTAAAAACTTGACGTTGAGAAAAAATGTCAATATTCATTATTTCATGGCCAGTTAATAATAATTCTTAAAAACCTAGCCTGACAGTCTGTGTTCAATAGACCTAGTTAAGTATTCATAGGTTACATGTATAATAAGTCAATTAAATCGGTTGTAGATATAGAAATAAAGAAAGAAATCAAACAAACCTTGTGAAAAACTTGACTTTGAGAAGAAATGTCAACAGTTGTCAATATTCATTATTTCATAGCTAGTTAATAATAATTCTTAAAAACCGAGCCTGGCTGTCTGTGTTTAATAGACCTAGTTAAGTATTCATAGTTACAAGTATAATACGTCCATTATTAATCAGTTGTAGATAAACTCATTTAATGTTTGTTTATTAATTTTTTATTGTTATAATTTTGTTATTTTGTTTATGATTAGTTAGTTAGTATTAGTTAACTGCTTAACTTTTTTTATGTTTGGGTTTCATTACCAATAAGATTTTCTGTGCAATTTTGATTTCAAATTTGATTTTTGCCGAATTTGAAATTTTTGTTGTCCAATTTCATTTTTTCTTTGTAAGAATACATGTTTTAGTTTAAAACAAGAAGTCTTAAAAGTCTGGAACAACATTAATTAATGGTAGGTTTATAATTATTTTTGCTCAATAATTGCGTTGGAATATATAAATTCATTTAGGGCCGATTTCAACAATCTCCGTTAAACTTAATCATTGTTGCTATAGTTTTAACAAACGTATCTATGCAGTTATTTATCAGTTAAAGATAATCGATGTTGGTGAAACCGGCCCTTAATGTTTGTTTATTAAGTTTTTTTATTGTTATAATTTTGTAAAAAAAATATGATAAGTTTTATGAGTATTAGGTAATTGCTTAACTTTTTTTATGTTTTTAGTTTTATTTTTGCCGAATCTGCAATTTAATTTTTTTGTTAACTCAGCTTATTATTTTGGTGTCAAATTATATTATTAATATTTTTATTTTTTGTAAGAATACGTGTTTTAGTTCAAAACAAGTATGTACTTAAAAGAGTGGAACAACAGTTATTGGGTAGGTTAATAACATATTTAGTGTTAGAATATACATATAATATTTAATTTAATGTTTATGCAATGATTTTTTTATGTTTAATTTTGTTAGCATGTACAGTTTTGGCCATATGAATGTCGTACAACCTCATTATGACATCATCATTCTTTTTCCAATAACGTTTGTTTTGACAAAAAAAAAACATGAATTTATGTTAATCAAACTATCAAATTTTATTGAAATGAAATTTGTAATAATTAAAAAGCATTTATATTATAGTATCAATTATTATTAATTTAATGTTATATTAAAATTTATGTATTTTGTACGAGATTTATGTGGCCACAACTGTACATATTAGGTAATTTTTTTTTTTTTTTTTGTAAATAATTTTAAAGTATGTGTTATATTAATAAAAGTTATCATATCTGAGTTTCATTACCAACCCTCACATTTTCATGTTAAATTTATTTTTTTTAACAGTATATTTTATATTTTGGTTTCAAATTTTATTTTTTTCTTTTCTTAATAATTTTTGGTGGCAAATTTTGTATTTTTATTTTTTGCTAACTAGTCATACTTTGGTGTCAAATTTCACGTTTTACTGACTGCAATTTTTTGTGTCAAATTTCATGCTCATTCAAATGATAAAATAATTTTAAATAATACATATTTTTTTTCTACAAAACAACGTTCTACATCAAATATTTTTATATTTTAAATTCTATATTGTAGTTGGTACATGCTTATAACTTTTAATATGGCTAGATCTTTTTCTATTTTAAAAGCTTTTTCTTTCGTACACTTCATCCTTTGGTAAACTTAAAGTTGATTGTTTGACCTACTGCACCTTTACTAATTAAATATAATTATTTTTTCTCACTTTTGATTTTCTTATTCAAATCATCTATCACTTGAGACGTAAATTTTGCAGTGAATCGATGTGGTACAACAAACTTTTGCAAAAAATATGGTTATTTAATTTCTTTAAAAATGCACCCATGTTTTCTGCTTAATAGTTTATAACTTAAAAGAGCAAATTACAAATAAAAAATTGTGAGCAAGAATCTTACATATTTATAAAAGAGCTTGTAATTAAAAGGGTACAGGAGTGGAGGTAGCTAAAACATGTCTGCCCATACTCGGTCGGTTGGGGAGCTAGACCAGGGTGGGCGCAGGGGGTAGCTAGGCCAGGCTCGGCGCAGGGGGTAGCTAGGCCAGGGTCGGCGCGGGGTGGAGGGAGTTTTGCTAATGTTCGATTCAATTCGGAACGGTTCCGTTCCAGTCTGTTCGTTAATGCTCGGTTCAGTTCGGAACTGTTTCAAAACAGAGCAAGGCAAAGGTGGGCGCGGGGTGTGGTTAGCTTCAATAATATTCGATTCAATTCGAAACGGTTCCGCCCCAGTTTGTTCGTTAATGCTCGGTTCAGTTCGAAACTGTTTAAAAACAGAGTAAGGCCAGGGCGGGCGCGGGGTGTGTATAGCTTCGCTAATACTCGATTCAATTCGGAACGTTTCCGTCTGAACTACAAGTCAACACTTGCCAGAGATGGGTCATCAAACTGGGCTAGGACCGGCGTTATAATCTCAAGGCTAAATCGTGGGGAGCTTCGCTAATACTCGATTCAATTCGGAACGTTTCCGTCTGAATTACAAGTCAACACTTGTCAAGGCTGGGTCATCAAACTGGGCCAGGACCGGCGTTATAATCTGAAGGCTAAACTCCACTCAAGTCCAGACTTGTCCTCTGACGACTGGGTCATTGAACTGGGGCAGAACCGGCACTATATTCTCAAGGCCAAAGGTCAATTCAGGTCAAAGTGGGCCAGAACCGGCACTACTTAACTACTTACGCTATTTGGTACGAGCTATTGGTTCGTGCGACATTTTGTCCTAGTGTTATTTTATACTAGCGCTGTTTTGTCCAGCACTATTTTCAGACGCGCCATTTGTTGTCAGCGCTGTTAAATCTTGCGCTATTTTTTTAAGCGCTGTTTTTTGGCGGAGCCATCTCCAACATCCAATTGCTCCCCTTATCCAACTGGTTACGGATGAACCACCATCCAACTCATCTATGAGCATGACTGAAGTACTGAAGCAATTACGCTATGAAAATAAAATTTTGAAGAAGCAACTAGAGAGAATGCAAACAAAATACAGTAAAACCTTGTCAAGGCTTCAAGACTATGAAGCAGCGGCAGAAAAAGACTATAAAATAAACACAGTCCTTAAAGATGCTGATGAAAATGATTCGTTCGTGTTCAGTTTGGAGATTTTGTTCTCCAAAAGGTTACACTTTTTACAAGAACAATATTTTTCGTGTTCTTGCTAAAATAACCCTTTTGCGTTATATTGGACAATTCAGTGGACAAAATGAATTAATAAAACATCGTTTGGTTGCTGAATTAAAACAGTTAAAGGTTGTTGAAAGAGTATTTTATGATGAGTATGTTCATTGATAATTGACGATATGTCTATTCGTCCATCTATGAAGTATTGCCGTACCGCATTTATGGTTTCACCACAGACGCTTCTATAGAAGTAGGCCAAAAACCACAACTGGCATATTAGATGCAATACCGTTAATATTTGGATATTTTTTTCATAAAACGTTGACATCCAAGAATTTTTAAAATCTAGCATTGAAAGTATTACATCTAATAGTTGATTCCGGATTTATTCCTCTGAGATTGATTACAGACAATATGCCCAGCAATGTTGCACTATTTGGAAAACTTGGAAATGGGTCACTTCTCACCCATGTTTGCCGAGTATTCCATTATTTCTGAGTTTTGACTACTGTCACTCCATTAAGAATGCCAGGAATTTGTTTTTGTCCAATAATATGAGCTCTTGAAGGTATAATATCATGCAACCATCTAAAAGTCTTGTACGAACTACAAAAAGGGCTTCCAGTTAAACCTGTACGGTATTTAACGCAGAAACATCTTTACCCTACAAACTTAATGTTTTAAGAGCAATTCAAATATTTTCCCCTACTGTAACGTCCTCTTTAAATTTCTTAAAAAATTTCTGGTTAAGCAAATTTTCAAAACGTGGATGGAAGTGTTACATATATGGAAACTGTTATGGATGTATATTGCCAAAACAGCGACAACGCGTCGCAACCCCATGTATGTAGTCAGTCTTCGTCCAGTCTTGAAATAAATAAGTTGTTATAGAAAAGAGTCTAATTCCGTTCCCAACTATCATCAGATAAGTGCTCCTGTTGGCTGACAATTAAATGAAGACTCAATCACGAATATAACATGGCGTAGTCGGTATAAAAAGTGAAATAAAATGTGAGATAAAGTGTAATCGTTGAGTGATAGTGGTAAAAAAAAAATAAAAAAAAATGGAAAGAGACGTAGGTCCCATGAACATGTCGGGCAATCTAGCAAACAATTGGAAGATATGGGTGCAGAAATTTAAAAATTATTTAGTCGCATCCGAGGCTTCAGCCAAAGATGAAAAAATACAATGTGCAAAGTTGTTGCATTCATTAGGCGACGATGCAATTCTCATATTTAATACATTCACATTCACCCAGGCTGAACACGGTAAGTTAGAGCTCCTAATTGGAAAATTTCAAAATTACTTTGTTCCGAAAATATCGACAATCTGAAAGGGAACCCATAGAGCAATATGTGACAGAAATCAAAAATAAAGCAAAGAATTGCGGATTCGGAGACCTGACCAACGATCTAATAAAAACAATGATCATAATCGGAATTAATAATGAAAACATGCGAGAAAAACTCCTACAAAACGAAAACCTAGACCTTAAAGTTATACAATTGTGCATCATTAGTGAAAACACGAAATCACAATCGAAAGCAATGAAAATATCGCATGAAAGTGTGGAAGTGGTAACGAAAAGAATGCCAGTGCGCGATAATTCACAGTGGCGTAGTTACAACAAAGTGCAAAATAGTGCGACGAGTGTGGGTAGTTTTACGTCACAGCGTAGCAACCACAAAACAGCTCGCAGCCAGCATCACCGTCAGGGACGTCCCGGTGCATACAATGCAGTCCCAAGGTCAACTGGCCCCAGCTTCAGGCGTCCACAAGGGATAACAAACTGCACAAGATGTGGAAAACACCATGAAATACGAGCCTGTCCAGCATTTGGTAAATGTGTAACGGACGGACAATAGGTGGCGCATGAGATCAGAGTGGAACAGTCGGTTGCTAATGACGGTTCTGCGGTGTTCTATGTTCGACAAATTATTATTATATATCTATACAGTAATGTAATAACGTTAATAAAGTCTATGTACAACAAGTGGGGCTCCAACTTTGGGCCGAACCGATTAGAAACTGGAAAGTGACCGACTCGAAAAGCGAAAACCACGTTGGCTGAATCTGAAAGGAAGTAAGAAAGTGCGGATGGGAATGTTCTGCGGAATTTGTGGTCAGAAGTGCACTGCAGCAAACATCTCCTATAAGTGGTTTTCGGTAAGCGATTAATCGATCCAGAGGGAACTCATAGAATTCGCAAGCGAAACCGTTGACTTTGTGTAACGGAAAAGTTCAAACTGGTGGACTTAAACGCCGTACGCGTTCGGTAACAATCGCCAATCTTCGGACTGTCAACTCAACTGTGCGCGCGACGAGGAGTGCCGCGGGTGATACAGTGGTCGAATCGTAACGGCAGATGAGAACGGGCTAATTCAAAGTTGCCGCCGAAATCCTAGCGACTTGGGATAGGAACTCGGTAGGGCTGTCATACGACACCTGTCACTTTCGATTTCGCATCTTCGCATTGTAAACAAATCGTTTGGTTTACATCGAATTCTGCCAGAAGTTTCGAATTCAGGACGATTTGACCAAGCCGGAATTTTGCGTGAGTGACCGTGAATGACAAGCGGAGTTCCACATTCGTACGACTTAAGATCGCTTGATACGCAACCACCCAAAATGACGGAAAATCTCGTTATGACGGACGAACAGTTCAAGAAACTGCTTCTGTGAACACGTGGAAGCCTTTATTGACGCAGTCAGCGTGTACAAGGATTGCGTAAAAATCAGTGATGAAAACGCTCTCAAGGTACTGCCAATGTTGTTAGATGGTATTGCCGCTACGTGGTGGCAAGGCGCAAAATCTTCTGTGTCGTCTTGGAATGATGCACTGGAAGCTATGAGACGCAGCTTCGGTGAGCAAAAACCGAACCACAAAATTTTCAAGGAACTCTTTTCTAGGGAACAAGGGCCAGGGGAGGCGACGGACTTATTTATCAGCAATGGAAGGGCTTTGTTGGCCAAACTGAGCAGCACACCTGTACTCAGTGAAGAGCACAAAATTGATATGGTTTATGGTCTGCTGTTCCCAAGTTACGAAGAGTGATTCCGAGGGATCAGATCACAAGCTTCGACGAGTTGATCAAGAAGTCTAGGGAAGTGGAAGATTCCTGTAGAGAATCGGATGCGGAATTAACCCAAGAAAAACCGATGAAAGGAAGAGTGAAGTGTCACTTCTGCAAAAATTATGGACACACTCAACAGGAATGTCGCAAGTTGTCACAACGGAATGTAACCAGCGAAAAAGATAAGGTCTACAGGAGCAGTGCAAGCGCTTCACCTCGTATGCTATGGTTGTCGTGGTGTAGGCCACATACGATCGCAGTGCCCGAAGCAGCAGAAAGCTCAAGACCAAAGTCCAAGGGATTTAGGCGTTTTGGCAGTGGGGCTGGAAGAGTTTGTAAGGCCACTGATAGAGGTGGAAGTGTATGGGCTGATTGGCCTGGCTTACGCAGATACCGGCGCAGCAAGGAGCATTGCAGGCCGCAAGCTTCGACAACACCTCCTGAGCTGTGCTTTCAAGCCACTCAAAAGGGTGCAGGAAATGCCCATGGCGGACGGAGTACCGCGCGAGGTGCAGACGGAAGTGTACAACGTGGCAATGAACCTGAAAGGGCGCACTATCAAAGCCGACTTCGTAGCCATCCCGGAGCACGCGGACAGCAAAACTCTGGTTGGGATGAAGCGATGAAGGCACCAACTTAACGACGACGCAGAAACAGCAGTTGACTGAGCTGCTGCAAGAGCATCAGGATATCTTCGAACGATCAAAGGAGCCGACTCCGTATGCGGAACACATTATCGAATTAACATCGGACGTGCCGATAGCGACACCACCGTACCGCTTATCCCCGCAAAGGCGCGAGGTTGTCGAAGAGAAGGTGGCGGAAATGCTCAAAAACAACGTGATTGAAGAATGCGAGTCACCCTATGCGTCTCCGGTGGTTTTGGTCCCCAAAAAAGACAACACTTTGAGGTTCTGCGTTGATTTTCGGAAACTCAACGCGATAACTGTCCCAGATAAGTATCCTATGCGCAGGATCGACGACATTATTCAAGATTCAAAGGAAGGGGACTACATGTCAACAATTGATTTGAAGGATGGATTTTGGCAAATACCTGTCAGAGAAAAGGATCGCGACAAGACTGCGTTTGCGACCCCATCGGGACTGTATCGTTTCAGGCGACTACCTTTCGGTTTGACAAACAGCCCAGCGACGTTTCAGTGCCTGATAGACCGGTTCAGGTCGGGGCTTTCCGACGTGTGTTTGGAAGCTTTCATAGACGATTTCTTCGTGAGATCAAGAACATTTGAGCAACATTTGAGTGACTTACGTAAAGTCTTTGATAGACTCCGACTCTTCAAACTACGTGCCAACCGGATGAAGTGCGTGTTTGGACGCGCTGAAGTAAAGTTTCTTGGGCACATAATCAAAGGAGACGGAATTGCACCAGACCCCGACAAGGTTTCGGCGATTGTGCGCATGTCAACACCTCAAAAACAGCTACTGTCATTCTTGCAGACATGCAGCTGGTTCAGAAGATTCATACCCAATTTTTCAGTGGTGGCCCGGCCCTTAACTGAGTTGACCAAGAAAAAGGCAGTGTGGACTTGGGGTACGTCACAGGAAACTGCTTACGAGAAACTAAAGCAGTTACTTACGACCGCGCCGATTTTACGACAAGCTGATCCAACTCTCCCATATGTTTTGAGGACTGATGCAAGCGCCTATGCGTTGGGTGCATGTTTGTTGCAGGGGGAGGGTCCGGACGAACGTCCTATTGAATATGCGAGTCGTTTGCTGACTTCTGCAGAGACGAACTACACGACTACAGAGAGAGAAGCACTGGCCATCGTGTTCGGAATTAAGAAGTTCCGCAGCTACCTGGAGGGAGCGAAGGTGATAGTTGCCTCAGATCACCAGCCATTGAAGTGGCTCATGACCCTCCGATCTCCATCGGGTAGACTTGCTCGGTGGGCGCTCCTATTGCAGGCCTACGATCTGAGCATCAACTACATACCCGGGAAGAGTAACGTAATCGCAGATATGTTATCACGACCTCCCATTGAAGACGCGGAGTCGGCGACCGAAGTGCCGACTTGCTTTGTGACCGTCAATTTGCCAACGATTTCGTCTGCGAACCTGAGGGAGGAACAAATGAAGGATGACACCCTGCGGGGTATCATAGAGTGTTTCGACGAGGGCAATGAAGAGACTCTTCACCGATGGACTGACAGAGGTTATATAATGTCCGGCGGTATATTGTATAGATACACTCCAGATTCCGAATCGGAGGAACCTCAACTTGTGGTACCGACTCAGATTATACCGCAAGTTCTGAACGAATTCCACAATTCGGCGATAGCCGGTCATCCTGGAGTTGAAAGAACTACCGAGAGGATTTCCAGACATTATTTCTGGACAACACTGCGGCGCGATGTTCGCCGACACGTGCAACAGTGTGTCGATTGCCAGCGTTACAAGTGTAGTAATTGGAAGCCTGCAGGTCTTCTTCAAACTCCCGTCATGGCACAACGTTTTGAAGTCCTCGCGATGGACTTGTTTGGACCACTACCGAAAACGCCGGCCGAAGAACGCTGGGTTTTTGCCGTAGAAGACACCACATCTCGGTGGATAGAACTATTTCCGCTGAAGAGTGCTACCGCAGAAGCGTGCGCGAAGTGCTTAATAGACGAAGTTATCCTTCGTTATGGCTGCCCACGCAAGGTTATAAGCGACAACGGGACGCAGTTTGTTAGTGAAGTGATGCAGCAGGTCGCTCATTGTTTGGGGTTTTCACAGTCTTTGACGCCTCTATACTACCCTGCCGCGAACCCCGAAGAAAGACGAAATCGGGACCTAAAAACCCAACTAGCCATCCTAGTGGAAACCGCACATAACCGGTGGAGTGATTCGCTTCCGTCGATTCGTTTCGCGATGAACAGTGCCATGCACGCCGCCACAGGAAAGACTCCCGCGTTTTTGAGTTTTGGCCGCGAGTTACGAACCCCGCTCGAAGTGCATCACGACCTACGTGCGGTGGTCGAAAACGAGAACTTTGTGAAGGAAATCACTCCATATTTAAAAACGATTGCAAACACGTTAAACGACGCGCGCGAAAATTGGGAAGTGCAACAGGACCGCGCGAAGAAGTACGCTGATCGGAAACGTCGACCCGGTTGTAATTTGGAAGTTGGTGACCAAGTTCTGGTAGACGTTCACACTTTGAGCAATGCTGCGAACTCCTACAGCAGCAAATTCTCACCAAGGAGAGACGGACCGTATGTTATCATCGAAAAGAAGTCACCCGTAACCTACGTTATCGCTGCGAGAGACAACCCTGATGTGCCGTTAGGCAAGTACCATGTGTCAGCCTTGAAGCCATTTGTCGTTTCTGACCAACGGGAGAGTCCTCAGCCCGTCGCCCCTTTGAGGAAGCGCGGAAGGCCGAAGAAGGCGGTGCAGTCCGGGGTTCAAGACGATTCCGACACCGAAAGTCCTGAACCAACGGCCGAGGAAGTTGGACTAGACGAAGAGGTTCCAGAGGTAGCGGTAGAGGCGACAGCAGGACGTCGGCTGCGTAAACAGAAGACGTGTGCTTGCTGTAACTGATGTTCGTACCTTGTTGGATCCCACCTGAGGGCAGTTCGTGGAATCCAAAGGGGGACTGTAACGGACGGACAATAGGTGGCGTAGGAGATCAGAGTAGAACAGTCGGTTGCTAATGTCGGTTCTGCGGTGTTCTATGTTCGACAAATTATTATTATATATCTATACAGTAATGTAATAACGTTAATAAAGTCTATGTACAACAGATTTAAGTACAATTAAGATTAAGATTTTAGGGTGAATAGGCTGCAGCCAATCAGGAAACAGGACGCCACCTACGATCTGGTTTTTCCCGGTCGCAGGTATAAATATGTGTCGATTTCCGATTGTGAGGCAGTTCTATTCATTTCTCGAAAGGGGTTTGAATAAATAACGTTGAAAAAATGAGCTACTTTTCTTTTAAGAAAAAATACAAATAAAAAATAATGGGAGACTAAGAAGACGAACGACCCAATTCTCCTACTGGCCTGTGGACAACATCTTGGAGAAGGCATCACCAGGTGCGAGTTCCAGTCTCAACAAACCCTCTTCGACGTCGGTGGTGTACTTCGGTCTCGGTACCTCCAAGGGTAACCGCCACCCCCGTAGCATAATACGCTCGTATATCTCATATGATCTCATTCTTCGGGATTGCCTCGATAGAATGATCTCATTATTTCCGGAATAGAAGGAATCGAGAACGCCAGGAGGGGTATAAGAAGGGATCAAACGACGGAGCAAGACATTGTGAACAAGTGGTCAGCGTGGTATCGTGGAAGTTTGTACATAGTGAAAAGTTAGTCTTTTTAGTAAAAGTTAGTAGCTACGGTGTGCACCAGAATATTTCTTTAAATATTCGAACCCGCCCGGCTCAGGAAACGTTACAGTATTATTTATGTAGAAGTGAAGGTTAAAGTACGCGCAAGCTATTTACGGAATTACTTGTGAGTACCTTTAAAAACACTTTTCGTTTGAGGTAAATACAACGTTTTATTTCCTACTGCAAGTTTAATGAACTAGATGAAAATAAAAGAGTACTTATCTTGCAATTATTATTCGTAATAATAAAATAAATTAAATAATTAGATGTTTGATTCAATCAGCAGCATAGTAGAAGCTTTGGACCAAAAATTAGGTCTTATCAAAAGCATTTGACATATTAAATCATGAGATCTTAATTGGGAAACTAGAGACTAGAGTACAAAGAACGTGCAACAAGAGTATTTCTCTGAAGCTTTAATTATAAATCGTGGTGTTCCCCAAGGCTCAATTCTAGGGCCATTATTTTTCTTTTGCATACTGCAATAGTAACGCAATATGCCGATGACACATCTTGTATAATTAAAGATAAGAACGCCTCAGAATTAAGTATAAAATCAGTGAATGAGCATTAATTAATACAGACAAAACTGCGGTTATATTTTTCAGAAAGCATGAGTCAATATCCATCAGACATGAGCATTGAGCATAACAAAACAATTCCAAATAATGAATCGGTTAAGATGCTTGGCACTGTGATAGATAGTAACTTGCACTAGGCACTTCACTTTACTGCACTAAACAAAACTAAATTCTGCGATACACGTCATTAGAAACATCAGAGACACAGTTTCCGTCGATACTCTACGCATATCTATCTGGCCTATGTGAAACCAGTACTATCCTTATGGGACTATGTTTTGGTATTCATCATTGATGGGTAACAGAATATTCCTAGCCCAGAAGCGCTGTATTAGAACTACGCTGAGTCTTACTGCTTGTACATCATGCAGAGCTCATTTAAAAAAACTAGGTCTACTAACTCTCCCATCGTTATACAATGTGTCCCTGGATGGGGTGCCCATGAAGTGATTTTTTCTAGTAAGTTGTTTGGAGAAGAATATTTTTGGTCTTGATTGGTCAATGTTTCACTTTTGGTATCATAAATAATCCGAAAAATGCACTTTAGATAACAGTATGAAATTGGTATATTTCGATACCAGTGCGCTATCAACGCACTTTTCAAGTGCGAGGGCGAATTTTTGCAGCACGGGGCGAATGCCGAACTCGCTTCGTCCGTCCCACAAAAATTCTTCGTTACACAAACCATTGCATTTCATAACTGGTTACATAAATAGTGTTGGCAGCCCTGCTAAGAAGGGATGCGCAGTCGAGAGAGACCGGCATCCACGCCATTTATGACTCCAATCCGTTCCTTTGGCAAGTGCGCATCTTCCGACACATTTACATTTTTCAATTTCATTTTTATAAGAAGTATTATGTTTTGTTAGTATGTATATAGTTTTATTACAATACACTTTGGAGGAAAGCAAGACTGTTATTTTCTTCCCGCAGTACAAAACATAACAAATAGCTATTATTAATTTTAGTTGCTCCGTGGTTTCTTCGAGTTACTTTTTACATCAGAAAGTGGGATATTCCACGTGCAATTTAGTGATTCGTGGGTGAATGTGGCCGTGCAGGTCAAGTTTGTTATTGTTTGCGTTTGTGCTGCGAGTTGGCTATCGGTTGGTGAACAATGCCAAAGCATCGTAGATCGAGATCTCACGCTCTTCCGGACATCGAACTGCTGGGCGAAGGTCGAAGGTCGAGAAGTCGGTCTAGGTCCAAGTGAGGCGATCGCCTAAAATGCGGAGATGAGGGTCAATTCGATCGACGAATACCCATTAATCTATGGTTGGGATGACAGGAAGAGTCATTTGTAAATTGGAAGGTGCCGCAGCAAATTTGGTACAGGGGTTTACCAACGCGGCTTTTCACTTGGCCAGTGGCGGGATTTAATTTTAAGTAATTTTAGACAAAAACTTAATTTGCATACTGCAATTAAAAATTTGATGTCGTGCATGTCCAATCAATATAATAACTTGTACGAATATCATTTTACCAAATTGGCTCTTATTCATAAACTGAAATTACCAATTGACAATATAAATCAGGTTAACCTACGAACGTATTAAAATATCCGTCGATACATCGGGTATTAAGGGCATTCTTACATTTTTTCGAGACCATGTTGAATTTTAAATATGATTCATTTTTGCACGTTACGAAACTTATGCGAGATAGAGACATAGGCGGCGTATAAAATGCACCAAAACGTTAATGATGCGAAACGCGTCGGTTGATAATCCGACACTTCCAATGGTCAGTTGCAGCGGCAACTTTTCCATAAATTCAAGTCAGCACATATATATTTTTTCAGAAAAATTCGTTCATTATTTTAGCCACATTTTCTTGAGGAAATGGATATAAATTCCCTTCGATTTTAAAATGTAAGAATCCCCTTAATAAAACCGAGATTTTAATGCGCTGGATAAACAGCGTGTTGGCAGATCGAAACGCCGGTTTATCAATGATTCATTCATACATAAGTACATCATCTTCGGGTCCGTAAGATGGTAAAATAAAACCAAATGCGGTTTCAGCGTACGATAAAAATGCAAGAAAACAATTTGATCCTAAAGTTTCTAAAGAAGATCCTAAAAAGGGTCATACGAAAGTTAATTGTCCATATGTGAACAGAGCCTGTGTAGAACAAAAAAAGCAGCTGGCTATAGAATATCAAAATGCTAATTTCATTGGTTACAAAAATAACGATAAGAATATCTACAGGGTGAGTCAATAGTGCGAGGACGGAAGATGGTGGGTTTACTAATGAAAATAATATTTTTTATGTCATCATATATTACCATCAAAGCTGCACCGACTGAAAGTATTTTCAGCTGTGTGTGGTGTTCATGGAAATAAGATAGAAGAGGAAACTACATTGGCGTTTTTGTTGTGAAGCCATTTAACCAAACAGAAGAATGACCAATATTGCCAGATCGAAAAAGTAATTTGTTGAAATTGCCTCATCAGGGTTTTAAAAATCCTTTTTAAATAATGCATACTAAACCATGTATGAATTATTAACTGTATATAAGGATATCAAACCGTTTACATCAAAATTTTAGTATCATTTCCATACCAAACAGTGCGATATAGCACAAGCTGACAACTCTGTAAATGCTTGGGTCTAAACATTCAATATGGGAACCGGTGGGAGTTTGATTTCACGCAGTGGCGTCGGTGCGTGACTTGGTAGAGTTGGAAATCATAATAAATAAATTACAATCAAAAATTTAAGTGAGCACTGGATAATTTGTAAATACGTTTTCCAGACTTGCAAATAATTTAGATAGAGTAAAGATCTGGTTTGAGATTTTCTTTTTAATCTTATTATGCCGAAGAAACCGAAAGTACAGTTTATTATGCTACGCCACTGGTGGCCTGCTTGGGGCAAAATAACAACACTGTCCCCACTCTCCGCTCTTATTCGGCTTCAAAACAAATAATACCAATAGCTTGGCTTTGTTTTCTCCTCTTATATTATACCTCCATGGTGGTGTTTCACTATTCCAGGGCCGAACTCAACTTAATTATTTTTTTTTTAATGCAGCCCTATATTTATTTTTTCATTTTCTAATTTGCTGTTCTAAATGCTACAACTGCAGATCCTTTTCCTAAATTTGGAATACAATGTTGCGAAGTTACTAATTTTTTTGTGAACATTTTCGAAAAGTAAAAGCGTTAGTATTAAATGTTTAAGATTGAAATTTGGCATATCGATAAACAAAGCTTGGATCTAAATTGGATGTAATTGTACAGGAGTTTCACAAGAACCGACTAATTTATGCAATATTTGGACATCCCATATTTTAATAAGGCTTTGGATAGCCCTATTATGTAATTATCTTTCACTTTTGATACACATATGGTATGTCTAATACGTGTAGGCTTTCAAAACATCTTTATTGCAATACGAAGTGTCAAACAATGAAGTTTTGATTAGGCCTCAAAAACTAAAAAAAAAATCGTGTGAAACGTGTCACTCGGGAAGAGGACGAACTTTTGTTAAAGGTAGTTGACTTGTCCTGTTCTTTCAAACATAACTTGAAGTTATTCAAATGCTTCAATCCTAGGATGCCCACGCAGGAAATTATACTCGCGCCTGTGTAGACATAGAACAAAAGTCGGCTATGTTTCTTACCTTACCGACTTCCCTTCCACTTCCGTTTGCTGTCATTCTTCCTTTCGGCGTGGAAGTGATCGCCACGAATTAGTACGCCCCACAAAAAATTTCATCTTACCGTAAAACGCCAACACAAGATGCCGTAGGGCAGGAGATTCTTCGCCTGGTGAAGAGCATGGACTGCAGGGTAAAGCAGCTTGAAAAAGATCGCCCACAACAGCACCAACACTACCGCGGTTGTGGCCGTCGACGCTCTTATTCCCGGCATTCGTCTAGCTCCAGATCGAGATCTCCCCCATGCAAGAAGATCGCGTTCAAGGAGCTCCCTAACACAATCCTCGTCAGGATACACTGAAGGTACTTGATTTCTGTTACATAAGATGTTCACCACCTGATACTTTATGTCAAAAATACACAAGTGTTTGTGTGTGAACACGGGTGGTCGTGTCAGTGTGTGGTACATAGGAGTACCGCGTAGACCCGTCTGGGCGTTGAGCCGCCTGGAGAATTTTCTGTAATGTGTGTGTGCACATTCTAACCCGAATCAACTTACAACATCAAACTGACTGTTCCTTTTTGTTCCCAGAATCATGGAAAGCCCAACCCTAATCTTGGAGTGGGATACCTTGGAGGAATTAGAAGACCGTAGGGCCATGGCTATCCCGACCCTAACCCTGGAATGGGAAACCTTGGAGGAATTAGGAGACCCTAAGACCAAGGACTCACTAGCGCCACTGTTAGGCCGTCGGGGGGTTCCCCACCTTGTCCTACCACCCCGAACGTTGAACCGTTAGAACAACACAGGCAGAATGAACTTCTGGGAGATCAGAGAGAGGGCTGGCCCCGCAGCGAGGAAGAGTGGGAGGCATGGAAAAGGGCCGAAAGATGCGCCCTCCGGCACTCTGGGGAGTTGACAGACAAGACGCGGAATAAAATTCGCAGACTTACACCTTTCAATGTCCCTAGTCCGCAGATCTTTTTTGTTCCCAAGAGTAGCATTTATCCCAAACAAGTATTGACATCGGCGAGACACTTTTTGGTTCCGACTTTATAGAGAAATGTAATTCCCTCAAAGCGTTAAAATTTAGTCAGGTACCCACTAGACAACCCAAAGTTCGTATACTAACATTGAAAACCAAGAACATAAGCATCCAGCTAACAACTAAAATACAAACACACGATACTAAGGAAAATATTCAAAAAACTGGAAGCGGTCATTTCAATCATGGACAGAGTCGAGACAATACAACAGGCCATCATCCCCGAATAAACGCCCCAGGAGGAAACCGTCACCAGCCCGACATGAACGGGCAAGGAAACTACACCAATTACCGGCATTAAACAGACTGTAAGTTTATAAAAGGGGCCGGTAGGCTGAAATATTTTATTAGTAATATTTAACAACATGATAATAATAAATTATCGAGTGGCTGAAGGGTTACACAAGTCCCTTTAACAAAAAACCATGGCAAACCAAACCTATAATTCCAAACTTACTGCCAGCCGAAATTAAAGATATTAGTCAATGTATCGATAAATAATTGTTAAGTAAAGGTGTGATCAGGCCCTGCATAAGCTGTCCTGACGAATTTCTATCACACTATTTCTCAACTACAAAACCCAATGGGGAGAAACAATTTTCTAAATCTAAAATTATTAAATAGTTTTATCAATGGCCCACATTTTAAATTAAAGGTCATACGAATAGCAACAAAACTCATACACGAAAATAAATCCATGGCTACTATTGATTTGAGTAATACCAAGTCTCAATAGCAAAAGAGTTTATTTCATTATTTTCTGATGCAAATGTTAATATTATTATTATTATTCTTAAGGGGCGCGGTTCAGACCCCGCTGCACTGAAGCTTCAGCTTATTGTGCCCCACTTAGCAAGCTTACTCCATAAGGCCTGTGCTGTTGATGAACTTCAGCACAGAATCTATGGGCATATGTTTTATGTCATTCGGTTCAACATACGTCAACCCGAAGTGTCGAAGCCTCCCCGCCTCAAGCGCTGGACACTCGCATAGTATGTGTAGTGGAGTTTCTTCCTCCTCCCTGCACATCCTACAATCAGGATCTTGCTTCACCCCGATTGTGGTGAGGTGTTTCATGAGACAGCAGTGTCCCGTGAAGAGTCCAACTACCTTTCTCAGTTGTCTCCTGCTCAATCTCAGGATTTCTTCTGACCGCTTTTTCGACGGGCCTTCCATGAACATCCGCGATTGCCTCTGTCCAGGAATGTTATTCCAATGGATGTGGTGTTCTCTGTTGATATAGCCCTGAATCATCCTTTTTGCAGTCTCATGTGCGATCCCACAAGTGGGCTCTGGGCCTATCAATGGTGTTTTCGCTCCCTCTTTGGCTAGGAGGTCAGCTTTTTCATTTCCTTCAAATCCCTTGTGTCCCGGCACCCACCACAGAGTCACTCTGTTGTGTTTTGCCAGTTCCACAAGCGATTCGAGACATTCTTTCACAACTCTGGAGCGTACTTCGACACTCTCCAGAGCTTTAAGCGCTGCCTGACTGTCAGTCATAATGTGGATCCGCCTGCTTGCACAGCCCCTCCTCATTATTTCCCCGGCACAGATGTCAATCGCAGTGATTTCTGCTCGGAACACGGTTGCCAAGGAGCCCAGGTTGATGCTCATGTCATCCCCCGGTGCTTCTCCAGCTACCCCTGCCCCAGTGCTCTTTGTTGTTTTGGACCCATCCGTGTACCAGATGGTTCCGTTGTTATTCCTCAGTTTCCGGGTATCGACCCTCTCCTCCCTTCTCGGTATGACTACCTCGAAGGGTTTACAAAAGTCATACTCTGTCCTGAGTCGGTCCGATTGCATGCTCAGCACGCAATCGTTCCGTATTTTCCCAAATATCTCGGTGTGGTATCCCCTTCTAACGTGGGTCTTGCCATATCCGGCACTTACAAGCCTGTATGCTGCCTTCATTGCCTCCGATTTCACCAAAAGGTGTAGCGGAGGGAGGTTCAGGAGCACTTCCATGGCTGCGGTAGGCGTTGTATTCATTGCTCCCGTTATTCCAAGGCAGGCAAGTCTTTGCAGCTTCCCTAAAAGCCTTGTAGCGTGCTTTCCAGACGCCTTATGCCACCAAATTATCGAAGAGTATGTTACCGTGGGAATTATGACCTTGGTGTAGAGCCAGTGAACCATTTCTGGTTTTAATTCCCACGTCTTTCCCACCATGCCTCTACAGGCCCATAGGGCTCGAGTAGCCTTAGTGGTGATGTATTCTAGATGGGGTTTGAAACTAAGTTTGGTATCTAGCATTAGTCCCAAGTACTTGACTTCTTTCCCTATCCGCAATTCTTTTCTTATGACTTCAGTCTTATCGGGGTTAACCGACAACTGTTTCTCAGTGGACCATCTCTCGACGACTGTCAGAGCCCGCTGCATCATTTCTGATACAGCCCCTCCGAACTTGCCGCTTACGAGTATGGTGATATCGTCCGCATAACCTTGTGCGTGAACTCCTGTCTGCTCCAGGTTCCCCAGGAGGTCGTCGACAACGAGTGACCACAATAAAGGCGATAAAACGCCTCCCTGTGGGCATCCTCTGGCCGCCACCACCCCCCTAGTTACCGGGCCGATGATGCATGAAATCTCTCTGCCTTTTAAGGCATATATCCATTCCACTACCACAGGGGCTATACCCCGCCTCTTAGTTGCTTTCGCAATAGAGTTGAATGAGGTGTTATCGAAAGCACCCTCTATGTCCAGAAAGGCCACCAACGCAATCTCTCGATTTTCCAGGATTCCTTCTATCCTACGAGTAAGCTCGTGGATGCTCATCTCGCATGATTTTCCAGATTGATAGGCAAACTGGTACCGATGTAAAGGGGCGTTTACCAGAACATCGTCTCTGATATACCTGTCAATCAGTTTCTCCAAGGTCTTAAGGAGAAATGATGTTAGGCTTATTGGTCGAAAGGATTTCGCCCGGGCGTATGATTCTCGCCCTGGTTTTGGTATAAATACCACTTTCACTTTCTTCCAGGGGAGGCTAATTCCTCGAATCCCTGTTGAAGCATCAGCGGAAGAATTCCGTCGATTCCTGGAGATTTGAATGGTTTGAAAGATTTCACTGCCCATCCAAGTCTTGTTTTGTTAACCAGCCTATCGGCAAGTTTCCACTCCTCCCTGGACGCCCGATGACTCGGTATGTCTAGGTTTGGAGTGTTTGTTGCATTTGCCGAGGATACACTCCCCGGGAAGTGTGTCTCTAGAAGGAGTTCCAGAGACTCCTCATTCGATTCAGTGTATCCCCCATGAGGTCTTTGCAGAGTTCCAATCTTACCCCGATTGTCCCTCAGCAAGGCTTTCTGGAGTCTGGCACATTCCGGAGTTCTTTCGATCTCCTCACAGTGCCTCCTCCATGAGGTGTTTTTCGCCTCCCTCACTGCGTAACCATATTCTAGACGGGAAGTCTTGTATTCTTCCCATCTCCCAGTCCTTTTGGCCCTGTTAAACAATCTCCGTACCTCCCTTCTCATCTCGGAAAGTTCACGGTTCCACCACTTGGTCTCCCGTTTGACCTTTCTCTCTCTGAGTGGGCAGTTGTTCTCATAAGCTCTCCTTATGGCTGCTGTAATGCATTCGTTCATTATTTCAACTCCCGCCGGAGTTTGAGGTCTCGAGGGACATTCTTCCAACCCCTGGACTAGTTCCTCTCTGTAGAGTTGCCAGTCACAGTTTCTTGGATTTCTGTACCTTTCGACCGTCTCCGGCGGGGATTCAATATCGAATCTTACGTACCTGTGATCCGAGAGCGTAGGTTCAGATGAAACATGCCACTCACGAATAACTCGGCACACGAACGGCGTACCTAACGTTATATCGATAACCTCCTGCCTTGTCGCGGTGATAAAGGTAGGTTCGTTACCGCGGTTTACTACTTCTAGCTTATTACTAATAATAAATTCTAAAAGTGACTCACCTCTTCTGTTGGTCCCTGAACTTCCCCACACTATATGATGGGCGTTGGAATCACAGCAGAGCACTAGCTGCGTGTTGGTTTCTTCGCAGTATTCTACCAGTCGTCTAACCTCTGGTGTTGGGGGTTGTCCCGCTTGATCGTATGGTAGGTATGCGGATCCGATTATTATTTCTCTCTCGCTTCCTGCCATAGTGATTTTTATCTTGCCTGCCATGAGGTCCTGACCACTAAGCCCCCACATTGGCAGTGTATTCGTTTTTGTCTTTGCAAGTATGCAAGCTCTTGGATGACTTCCTCCTGGTGCTAAGAGCTCCCATTCGTTCCCCATCCTGAGTCCTCTGATCTGGTCCCTATATACACATGGTTCCTGAATCAGCACGATATCAATATCGCTATTAGTTATGTATCTTTGCAGAGCAGCTGACGCCGCCTTGCAGTGATGCATGTTTATCTGTAAGGCCTTGAAGATGCCCACGTTTTTCTTCATCCCCTCGGATGACACAAGGGTCCTATTCGGCCCCTTGTTCGTCTCCTTGGGATTCGGGTGTCGGATCGGGAGTATTCCTTGCGGTCCCCCCCTCCTCAACCTCCATCCCTTCGGATTCTTGCCTGCCTCTCCCCAGGGCTTTAAACACCACCCTGGAGAGATTCAGGTATGGCCTGCATTGCAGCTCCTCCCGGATTTTAGTCCAGGAGTGCTCATCCAGTAGGATGATAAGTTGCTGTCCCCTGGGTTCCAGCCTCCTATTCACTACTGACCAGCTTTCTGTCTTAAGACCTGGATTTTGTGTCTTAAGACGCCGCAACACGACTTCCGGTTCCTGTTCAGGCCCCGGAATCCATGTCATCACCCTCACGGGTTTCGGGACGTCCTTAGCGTCGACAACACTAAGTTCCGCCCCTTCCCAGGGTACGCTACCTGTGACCACCCGCACCAGCCATTCCCTGGTGGGCTGGTCGGCGCAGGAGGCGAGCAGGTAGCCCCCCCGGAAATTTACGGCGGAGAACCTGGGTGCAGGCTCCCCTTCTTGTATTTCGTCCAGAGCCTGAATCAGTGCGGTCTTGATCAGATCCGCCTGATCCTCGCTGAGGACGTTTGCTAGATATCCATGCGGCAAAATTGCCATCTGGATATCCGACACGGCCGCCGCAAATGATACAGTGGGCCTGGTAGGCCCACCCCTCCTTTTTGGCGGACGTGTTTTGTCGCTGGGAGTGCCCTCTGGCAGTCGTCGGCGTTTTTTGCCCCCGACTGCCAGAGAATTCCCCCTGCTTCCGGTACTGGTTCCCGGTTCCGCAGTCGAGCTTGTGCCCGCTGTAGAGCCTGGGGTCCTTGCGGCCCCCTGTCCACCAGCAGGTTGCAAACCCTTCTGTTTTTGTTTCTGGAGCCGTCTTTTGGCAGCTCCGGACAATCTCCTGGGTGGATCCGTCCTTTCGGAACCTCCTCCCAGGGGTGTGTTTTGGTTTTCAATGTTGGTATCCATAAATGGTCCCACGAGTATGAGGGAAAGGGTGGTCACTATGCGCAGTGCCCTCTGTACGCATAGAAGGCTACATACAACAGGGTTCGCCTGGTGCCCTGAGGTTTGCCGCTAGTGGCCGAGCTGCCCCCCGGCCATGCATCTTTTCGGCGCGCGCAATACCTTAAGATTGGGGAGGTTTTTATAGTGGTACCTCATCCACGCGGCCAGACAATGAAGCCAAGCCCCCGTGCCCCCTGCCTGCACTACCCCCACCATGTGTGGGATGCAAATGTTACAAGTGGTTGATGGTAACTAAAACAAGGGGGGCCCCTTGGGACATGGGGCGTAGCTAATATCTGAACCGCCGTAATACCTAGTACCTAACTCCATCCCCACCACCGAAGTATTTCACCAGAATTACTGCAAGAAAACTCGATACAAATATTTGATGCAAAGTGATAACACCATAGGTTGCGGGCGGAAGTGGAGAAAAACCCGGAAGCATACCCAGACTTTCGTATTAGCGGAGGACGTCTCTCTCGCCATATCTGGGAGATGTCTAATTCCACCGAACCTGATCTGAGTAACCCCAACCGAAGTCACTCAGCCCCACTGTCCTCGCCGAAACCCATGACGCTCCTACGGCCAGACAGCTAGGGATCGCCGAGACCACCGCCTGCATGGCCCTCCGGTACTACTGGCCCGACATGTTCTTGGGTGCCGCCCAATACGTCCGAAACTGAAAATTCAAAACCGCTCAACAGCAACCGCCCGGCAAGATGTTCTCGACCCTGTGGTCAATAACCTCAAAAATACGTCAGAGTAGGAAAACGTCAGCAGTTGCTAAGAACCCTTGCCCAACGATTGAATAGTCTCCAGCCACCTGAACCCTCTGGCCATGCTGGCGTCGTCGCCACCCCCGCCCTTACTAGCGCTAAAGCCACTCTCCGCCTCAGCCGCCCCAACGTTGAATCCGTCCGTCAAAGCGACGACGGACCCGCCATCGCGTACAGCAACCTGACGGAACAAGGCGCCAGATATACGTCCGTGTCCCCGAATAGGCAGCTGCCGGCCCAGTTGTAAGCCCCAAAAGCTCCCAACCACGCCCGGATTCTCTCCACACCACACCAGCATACAACGTCAAACCAACTGTTCCTTTTCTGTTCCCAGCTATATGGACAGCCCAGCCCTGCTTCTAGAATGGGACGTGCTAGACGAGTTGGGCGAGCCGGACGAGGCACCGCCAGAGAACTCCGACGCCCCGACTGCCGGGGATACAACGAGGAGGAGTGGGAAGATTGGAGTGCTGTCACGGACCTGCCCCTGCCGACCGTCCGTGACACCCGCTGGGAAGCCGTCGATCCGCCGATGTATCACAATATCAAATGAAATCAATTTGACCCCCTGTCGCGTTCTTCGTGCCCCCTCTGCGGCTGCCGGCACCATCCCCAGTAATCGTCAGGACCGAAACCACCGGAACGGGGTAGAAGAAGTTTTTGCACATTCCGAGATAGAATAAAGAGTTTGTTTCTTTTCCAATGTCGTATACTACGACACCCCGTCCGTTCGTTCATTGCCACCACCCGCTTGAAATCGCCGGCGTTGGTAGGAAGAAGTTTTAATTTTTATTTTGTAAATAAATTTTTAGTGAACAGCAAACGCCGGCACGGACAAGAAGCCATTGATTGAAAAGTAAAGAAGCGTCGCTACTTTTTCCGAAGAAGGAGGGGAATGTAACGAAGTTACCGAATTTCGCCGCTCCGGCCGGTCCACCCTTGCCGCTTAGCCGGCCGGCTGCCCGTTGGTTGGCCAAGGCCGAACACTAAATCGCACCTTTAAGATGTCGGAAAAAATACTTCCGGACGTCGGATTGGGGTGATTCTTTCACTCCGGTAACCAGAAAAATAGCGCGTAGCGAATACAACTGTCACAAAGTACTCCCGTCCCTTTCCCGCTTCTACTCGCCACCGGCCATCATAACACAAGTATCCTTTGTAGTCTATCCAACCATTTTTAAGAAACAATGCGATGATGTAGCATCGATGACAAGCATTTCAAAAAGTGCTGTACATCGCATGTTGACGGAAAATTTGGACATGAGAAAGCTGTGCCCAAGATTGGTACCGCGATGTCTCACGATGGAACAAAACAGCGTCTGAGGATGTTTCAATCGAGTATTTGGCGAAGTTTCACACCAATAAAGCCCAGTTCTTGCGTCAATTCATGGTCCAACATTTCACATAACAGTCAAAACAATGAACTGGAAAGGGAGAATCGGCTCCAAAAAGTCCAAGATCTCCAGGTAGGGTCATGACGCGTGGGATAAGTTTCATTAATTATTATATTCAGAAAGGAAAAACCATCAACGGTGAGTAAGTATTATGCCAACCTATTGCAGCACTTGAGTGATGAAATCAAGAAGAAACGGCCGCATTTGGCAAAAATTATTGAGGATGTAAAATTACCATCTTTTGTTTTAACTGTACCGCATTCGATCCAGCTTTGTCATCCAGCCAGTTTCAGTTTTATGTTTTTAAGTCTGAACCCTTAGTCTGAAACAAGCAGCGGTGCGGTCCATATATATATGTATCGTTCTAAACATTTAATTATACTTTTTATTGTTTGTGTTTTACTTTGTCAGCTTACCCTGCAAACTCTCAAAAAAAATAAAGATATGTTTCGTCAAGACAATGCACCAGTTTACACATCCGTCATCAGAATGGCCAAAATCAATGAGTTAAAATTCGAACTGCTTCCTTATGGACCCTATTCGCCAGATTTAGCCCCCTCTGTCGCCAAGAATGAAGAGGTAGAGCCTGCGGTTGATGGCTATTTTGAAGAGTTTGATATTTCTCACTATAAACAGGGTACCGAAGCTATTCAACATCGCGGGGAAAAGTGTATCGAGCTAAAAGAAGACTGTAGAGAAATAAAAAGATTTTTTGCAAAAATTTTTGTGTTTTCTTTGTTTGGTCGGGTACTTCTGGGACAACCCTCGTATGGAAGAAATTGTGAATATTCTGGAGAAAGACATAGCTTGAAAAGATGTATAACATGTTTGGAGAGCTTCGCCCAACATCAACAGTTTCGTATTTTGTCTATTTTTTACAGTCATATTTAGCAGACGATTCAATATTTCGTAGACTTTGTGCCGTCTGACACGATCCTTAATCTTGTACAAGATTATGTACATAAAATTGAACTAAATTTGTAACTAAATTTAGGATCGTGTCATATAGGATTTGATACAAAATTTGTTATCAAAAATTTATAAACCAATTTTTTTAGAACGTGTTCTAATTTCATCCTAAAAACTTATTCATAAAACACTAACAGTCTTTTTCAAAAGTTGAAAAAGGTGTTAATTCTTGCTACTGAGAGTTAATATACTATCACACTATCACATCACTCATTGGATTCGTAATCACCTCTAGAAAATATGCAAAAATTCCAAACCCGCACATAAACAATGGCAAAAGTTATTAACAATTAAAGAATCCCGAAGAAAAGGGTCTATTTTTTTGAAATATTTCGAAAACTATTAATGTTAGAGAAATAAAAGATTCTTAAAGAGAAAATTTCTTTAAAAAAATGTCAACCCCCGGAACATAATTTCTATTATTTGATACTTTTCATTTAATGTTGAAAATACGCTGTTACGCTGTCTCGAAACCGGCCGTTGCAAATTTTTTTTTACCCTATAAAATATTAATTCAAAAATCTGAAAAAATTATGGTACTATCTAGACGCTCGAGGAAAAAGTTCCGCTGTTAAAAAAATATCTTTAAATGAGCCCATTGTTAATTAACTAATTTTTTTAGTAAAGTGAGTTCTCATATTTACATTCTACGGATAATTGTTAAACTAAAGCACCCAAAATTATTACGCTTCGTGGAGACCTTTTTACAACTATTCTAATGGTTGAATATTTTTTTCTAAGTCTGTATGCGTTACCATTTGTTGTTGCCAGATAATTATGCAGTAAAACGTACGTTAAAATTATCATCTCTACTTTATCAAAACCTACGGCAATTGGTTTCAAGACAATTTTAAATCGATTTGCTAAGGTCCCAAAAGCATACAATGTTCTACAGTTGCGATAATTTCAAAATGTAATCAAACGCAAAAAAATCCTGTAGCCCCCTTCATTTAGTCCCAAAAGCCGTTCGGTGACTATCGCAGCCTGAACGCAGTTACTACACCAGACAGATACCTAATTCCCTACATCCAGGACTTTAGCAACAATCTAGATTAAATATTATAGGATCGTATACAAATTTTGATAGAAAATTTGGTATCAAAAATTTATGAACCAAATTTTTTAGAACATGTTCTAATTTCATCCTAAAAATTTGTTCATAAAATACTCAGAACAAACTGCGCAACTACCGGCTGTTAAATTTTAGCCGCCTTTACCTCTACAGTTGTCAGTTCCTAGATTATTTTTACAATACAACAATTTGGTTCAAATTGCACAAGAAATTTTTGATATAAATATTAATAAACCAGAAGAATGTTCTTAAATCCAAGTGGAGTAAATTTAAATTAAAATTTGGCAGAAGTGTTCTGCCGAAACATGTTCCAATAGTAATTTTACAGTTATTAAAGTTTGTGGAGTTCGACTTAGATATACCATTACTTATGTTACCAGACTGTTATCCATTGGCAGAATATAGTCTGTTAACATAACTGCTGGTGGAGGTTTATTTTCTCGATAAATTACTCATATCACTCACATAATGAACAATATTGTTTCTCCACAAAACACAACTATTTATTTCACACTATGATTTTAAATATCCCGCCAAATGTCGTCACATAACCTGAGCGCTACCTGGTGGGGACCTTCGCAACTAAACATGTCAGTTATCTCAGGGTTGCATATTTAATTAACGGCGCCATTTATGGCAATTTTATTTCAATTAGTTTATAATAAATACGGAATGAAATGCGTTCATAATCTACGATTTTACTATAAATTAGTACTGTTAATACTTTGTTACGTTTAGTTTATCTTTTCTATTACAAAGTTTCATTTTAAAAAAAAGTCATATATTATAACTACTGTGATCATTATTTCATAATTATTCAGTTTTTATCTCCTATAATGCATTATAGCTTGATATTCTGGCAATCGCTTTCAAACATTCTATTCGTTAAAAAAAAACTAATTAAAAAAAAACTGAATGAAATGCCTGAGCCATCTTTTTACGCTCGAGTTTCGCTTCAATAACGGGCCCTTAAGCGTAGAAGAAACGTGCACTTTAGTTAGTTGCGATGGGTGAAAAATTTGGCTCCAGGTGATTGTTGCATTGTACGACTTACAGGCGGTGTTTCACTGTTTCAAAACTTGTTTATTTGGTGATACAAAAAATTATTTACTTAGTGACCTTCGTGAAAAGAGACACTTCCTTATTTTACCAAAAATTTTTATAATGCATGATTTATAAGTAGTATCAGAACTCTCGTAGAAGACTGTTGTGTTTTTGAAGTGTGTCGGTTCCCTTTGACCTATATAAACTATTGTAATCCGTCCGAAGGATGGACCTGCGGACTTACAGTACGTGCGGAATTACCCAAACAGGCAAAATTTTTACAACCAAATTAATTTTACAACCGGACAAAAGTGTTTTCAAACAAAATGAATACGTGCATAAACTGCAATTTGATTTGCAAAAATAATTTAAGTACATCACACCATAGATAATATAAACAACTATAGAATGCAAAGATAGCCATATTTTCCGGGACTACTCCCCACCCCAGGGTATAAGCACCATCAACAAGCCTGTAGGTGGCGCAGTTCAATTTGTTCCCCACATCAAGAAGTTTATGAAACAGAATTTTTTTACAGTTATTGTCACAATTGTCATTTCATTTTCAACAGCTCATCAACGCAGTTAAAATGAAAATTTGTAGCGCCACAGATTTCCAAATCCCCAAAAATATCCTGCTCCTTTTAATGAGTGGCTGCAGCGAACTGGGAATGTCCAACTGATAGAATCTGACCCTGTAAAAGTATATAAAACCTGCGGCTTTGTGACTTACATTTTACAACTTTTGATTATACCAGTAATAACAAACTCCGAAATACGGCTGTACCCTCCTTGCACATTCATTACGGTAAGTTTATCTAATACATATAATAATGTAGCACAAATGTGTGTATTTCCTAGAAAATGTCACCTAATGTCATCGAGCCACTTGAAGATTCATCAGCAACTCCTAATATTATCACTGTTCCCGAAAATGTCTCTGATCCCGATAATACTGATCCTACGACACTCTTACCCAGGAAATTGAGAAAAAGTTTCAGAAATCCCGAAGATCCCGACACCGCTACCAATACGTCAAGTGAAAATTGTAATTCTGGAGTTTTAACAGAAGTTAGTCGTACAAGTGTAAAGGATTTGTCTCCTGTAGCAAAACAGTTCTACCGCTCTTCTTTAAAGTATACAAAAGCAGATTTGTACAAAAAAAGGTTGAAAAAAAAAACGAGTGTGCTTTAGACCACACGACTGAAGTAAAACTTCATTTCGCTATTGTGAAAGTGCTCATAATTTATGTAAGTTTATAAATGGAGCTAGAGAATCCTGAATTAATAAAAAGTCGCAATCATGTGCAGCGATTAAGATAAGTAGCGCAATTGCATAGAAAACTGACACACGCAAATGGCTGAGTGGACTGAAGCGTGAATCTAGAACCTAGAAGCGCGGGTTCGAATCCCGCTAAGGCAAACATTTTTTCTATGAATTAATTATTTCCGTTCGCTTCGCCCGATCACACTTTTCGTAACGCTCTCGTCAGACATTCACCAGCTTACTCCCCAAGTCAAGTGTCCCTAAAGAAGTTTTACTTCAATAATTGTTGAAATAAATTGATGAGAGAAAAAAAATGTGAAGGCTTTGCGTTCTATAGTTACTATTATATTCTCTGTGCATCACACTGTGATGGATGTCAAGGGTGGGCTACACAACGCGTGTGTTGGACTTTCAGACAATGACGTAAAAATGACACGAGCCAAATCTAGATCCATCAAAGTGGTGTGCAACACAAATATGGGCCAATTTAAAGACATCAAAAGTCTAATACTTGGACTAAGGTCAGAATTTGAGAACAAACTCGAAAAACTAACAACCGATCTCAACGCCGAGATAATCGCAATAAAAAACTCATTACACAATTAGACAATGAATCGCAGCAACTCCCGGATCATCAAAAAACATCGAACATCGAGGAAGTCACGGAACGAAAAAAAAAAGAAGAAAGAACCTCATTATTTTTGGCATGGCCGAAGAGCAAACAGGACGCCCCTTCTGGACGTGCCAGACCAATAAAGGTAAAGGTTATTTTAAAATTTGCGACCGATGTCGCCTTCCTTATAAAAAAATTTGAAAAACAGCATTAAACTTACGTCGAAAGCACCTAATGCGTAAAAAACTCAAAAAAACACGTAAACAACGATCACCACCAGCAATTCAAATTGCTGCGTAAGACAATAAAAAATCAGATTCATGTTTCCTTCAACAAATACACTGAAAATATTGAGCGTAATATAAAATCCGATCCAAAAGTCATTTATACAGAGCAAAAACAAAAAATCTAGAATCCCGAATACCCTTTATAATTCTGATGGACATGAATTCACAGGTCCTGAAATGGTTGTAAATTCATTTGAAGATTAGTTTAACAGTGTATTCATAGATTCAGATCCAAATAATACCTCAGAAAATAAATTATCTCTCATCCCTTGAACACCTAACCATAGATGCTATAACTGAAGATGATACACTGCTTGCTGCAAAGCAATTAAAAAACAAATTTACTGCAGGTATTGACCAAATACCCTCTTTTATAATAAAAGATTGCCGAATGGTTTTTGCTAAACCATTGTTTATTTTATTCAATTTAATCCTAAAGTGCTCCGAACTTCCGAAAGTCTAGAAAGAATCAAAAATTTGTCCAGTTTTAAAAAAAGGTGACCGTAGCCTAGTCAACAACTATAGGCCTATCGCAATTCTACCAAACTTCGTTAAAATGTTTGAAACAATCTTATATAAATATTTGTACACATCTATAAGAGGTGGAATCGATCAGTCCCAGCATGATCCAAGCATAAATCCACAGTTTCCAATTGAATATGTATTAGTCAGTACCTATCAGAATCTCTTGAGAAAGGAAAACAGGTTTTAAGTCGTACCTTCTTCATCGTACCTAAATAGTTGAATACCAAAATGTAAGATCCAAGACTATTTCACCTACCTCAGGGGTACCCCAAGGGTCTAACCTTGGTCCCCTCCTATTTCTTATGTACATTAATGACCTGACCTCAGTATTGACATGTGATAAACTCCTTTTTGCTGACGACTTAAAAATATTTAGTGAGATCACATCCGATGATGACTGCCACCAACTTCAACATAACATTAATAATCTAGTCAACTGATGTAACAAAAATAGACTCAAACTAAATATTGGTAAATATAACGTTTTAACATACTCTCTCTCGAAATAAAAAACTAATTAATTACGATTACACGATTAATGCCACTGTCTTAAGTAGGGTTAACACAATAAAGGACCTGGGAGTAATCTTCGATCGAGAATTAAAATTCAACGAACACATTAATTGCCTAACAGCCTCGGCATTCAAAAGTCTTGGTTTCATTATTAGAAATTGTAAAAATTTTAACAACATAGACTGCTTAAAATCAATATATTTTGCATATGTCAGCTCAAAACTAGAATACAGTTCAATCATACGGTACCCAATATACCAAACACAAATTAACCATATAGAATATGTACAAAGAAGATTCCTTAAATATCTGGCTTTCCGCACAGATGGTTTTTATCCGAATCGAGGAACCAACCACATGGTACTTCTGCAAAGATTCAATGTAAAATCTCTTGAGTTGCGACGTATTACCACCAGTGTGAAATTTCTGCTAGATATACTGAATAACAAAATTGACTCTCCCTACATCTTGTCAAAAATACATTTTGCAACACAGCAGACATATTCTTTGAAAATAACTCGCAGATTCTTAAACACGCATTGGTTAATTATATAAGTAGATCTTAAAACATTTTTGTATTTGATGTTTCCTTTTAGATTGATCTTTTACTTTAACACTACATTCTTGTTGCTACTATTATTGCCTCAAATTAAGTGTTTATCTTGTAGTTTTATTTTACAAATTGTACGGTATATATTAAGCTGTGTCTATATGTAAATATTATCCTTATTTTTTATCTTTCATATTAGAATCCTTTATTTTAATTATGTAAGTATATAGTTTCTGTTATTACTACAATTCAAGTGTTATTTTATTTAGTTTTATTTTATTTTATTTTAATTTTATTTTACAGTTTCTTAGTATTAAGACTTGTTAAAAAAGTGATATTGTATTTCCTGTACTTGGGTGTGTTCCACCTGTTGGAAATATTTTTTTTTGCGTATTGACCAGAAGGAGCTCCCCGTGATTCCGACCTTCACGAGGTGCCTTGCTGGTCAGGTCCTGTTCGTACATCATAGCCACTCCTCAAAACTATGAGGTCAGTAGCTATGAATCCCGTAAATCATGTGCCCTGAGCAGACGCAACGACCCCAAGATGACCGCTTTCTGCATTCCAGCCGCAAGGGTCTGGCAAGGGCAAGGGCAGGAATGATTTTTAATTTGGAGACGAGCGAGTCCTTGATGCCTTCCATGCACCCAATTACCAAAACGACGAGCTTCATTGAGTAATTTGAGTACAGCCTCCTAAGCTCAAAGAGCAGGTCTCGATATTTTGTCCACTTTTCCTCCTCCTTTACGCAGATGTTATTTTCAGCAGGAGCCGAAAATTCAATAACAAACATCTGCTTGGAGGAGCGGTCCAATAGAACCACGTCAGGCTTGTTCGTTCGAAATAAATTTATTATTATTTATTTATCATCGAAATGAGAAATAATTCAATACAGGTACCTACCTACTTGCCATGGCCACATCAAGTGGACGCAAGAACATGTTAGAAATGGTTTTGCATTTAGATAATCACGCCGATATAATTCGACTACAGACGCAATAAAACTCAAAAGTGAGGTTAGTTGACAAGTTTGACAACCAAAAACGATGGAAATAGAAGAAACGAATGCGCTTCTACCGCTCGTTGTAAAACGATTGAAGTTAACGAGTGCACGTTTTGTTAAGAAGGGTCAAAAATTGAATTTACGCTAAGTGTAAAAGAAACGTGCACTTTAGTTAGTTGCGATGGGTGAAAAATTTGGCTCCAGGTGATTGTTGAATTGTACGACTTACAGGCGGTGTTTCACTGTTTCAAAACTTGTTTATTTGGTGATAGAAATAGTATATTATTTTATGCGGAGGAGAAGTATGACTTTTCATGGCGCGCCTGAATTTACCCGCCGAACGCAGTGACAGTCACTGCGTTCGGCGGGTAATAGAAGGCAAGCCATGAAAAGTCACTTCTCCTCCAAATTAAATATGCTATTTTTTCTTCACACGCTTTAAAATATGTTTATAAAGTTGCCATGTTTTTGTGTTTTTCATACTCAGCTCTAGGT
Organism: Diaperis boleti; assembly: GCA_963583935.1. Lineage (NCBI taxonomy): Eukaryota > Metazoa > Arthropoda > Insecta > Coleoptera > Tenebrionidae > Diaperis > Diaperis boleti. The sequence goes on from OY757242.1 coordinate 17,754,779, forward strand.
TTGATTTATGCATACAATACTAGAAATGTAGTAGGCGTTTAATAAATGCGAGTAGTTTCGATTGTCATACAAAAACGTTTTGACAGATAAAAACTCTTCATCGTTGCTGTTAGTTGTGACCGGTTAGTTTTTGAAATGCAACCGAGCTTGTCGGCAGAAATTGAGGCTGCGGCCAATGAGGCTGTCTCCTCTCTTGGACCCACAAAATCTAGCGAGAAATATTGTGCCGCGTACGATCATTTTAAAAAGTGGTGCGATTCAAAGAATATAAATAAATTTGAACAAAATGTGTTTCTAGCATATTTCAACACAATGGCTACAGATAAATGGAAATCATCGACCATGTGGTCGCGATATTCCATGATCAAATCGCAACTAATAATTAAAAACGGAATGGATATAAGTAAATGTTTCCATAGCAACACTTTTCCCTCCATGGAGGGAAAAGGAAAAGTAAAACTGTCGCCGGCGGAGAAGTTGCATTTTTCCGCAGCCACCTCAGTCAAATTATGACCTAATTATTTTACGTTTGAAGAAAAAATTTATTTACTTAGTGACCTTCGTGAAAGGAGACACTTCCTTATTTTAATACGCAAGTAAATTAAATGTGTTTAATGAGGTAGTATACTAAAAACTAAAGTTTTTGGAAAATACAATAATCATAAATCTCATTAAAAAGTATATGGTTTAGCGCTATTATGGTAAAATTCTACTTACTGAAAATGAAAAAAAAAAATTGAATTGAAATTCGTTATTTTTTTATGAAAGAACTGTACTAGTTTAAAATACGTCATTAGTGGCCGGCATATGAATTAAGTGAGGACCTACGCCTTTCCATTTCTGACTGTCAGTCATTTTATAAGTAATTCTTTCCTTTTCGCTCTTACTCCCTCCATAATCGGAAACTAATGACGTAGATATTCGCCCGCGAAACAGTTTTTCATTTATTTCATGAAAACGGTTATGATTTGAGCAAAACGAAAAAATAGGAGTACTCTATTTTAAGCAGTTTTATTTATTAAAAAAAGTTTCAAAATTTTGTATACTACTCCATTTCACAATACGAGTATTTGAGCTGCAATCTCAAAAAGTCTGTTATTACAGTTGGGACGAAGCTACTGGCAATAAGAAGTGTGAAATTTTTAGAAACGTGGGCCTATAAATACAGTGCGAGTGTAAAGTATGGAATAAAATTCATTATATTTTGATTTTTGTGTTAATTTTCCTCGGACAGGTCAATTCTTATTTCTAAATCTCTATCTTTTGACAGATATAACACCTCCCTGTCCCAGAGAGTGATGGCGAAATAACAGGGTCCAACTCAAAAAATTCAAATGGCAAGGGCGGTCGAATGTCACATTTTCGGGATGATATTATCCATTTATCAACTATTCATATGTAAAATAAAAAAATAATGGTTACCAAAGAAATAAATAATTTTTATCATTGCGAGACCACTAATCTCTGTTTGATTGTTTTTATGACAATTTGTGACATCAATGCAACCGTTTCCAATGCATAAGGGTCACTGAAGGCTCCAACTAGCAGACCCCGTAAATTTGACGTCATTTATTGGTAATATTACGTTATCGACGTCATATGACTAAAATTCGACGTTTTTGCCGTTATAAATTTGTGAAAAAATTACGTCATTTATACATACCAAGAACTTCTTTTTTTAGTTAAGAGTTTCCTTTCATCAACACATAAAACAGAATAAGATCCACGTCGTAAAAGTTGAAAAAGTGCTTAAAAATGGTCTAAAAAAATTTGGCCATGAAATAGATTTTATACGAATTTTAAATCTGCATTAACCACCATTAAAACTTTTTTTAGTTGTGCCACTTCTGAAGCGGCAGTGCTATAATATTTTGGTTGTCAATTTTGAGATGTGACGTCATCGGCAGTTTTTTTTTAAATCGTAACCTCAGTTTTTCACAATTTTTATTCCTCTTTGAATTTTCCAAATGAAAATGACCAACAAAAATAGAAATCTTTGACAAAAACATTGGGTTTTTAGCGCAACAAGTGGTCAAAATGTTCACCATTAACAGCGCTGTTTGTAATGCTCAATCTGTTTGATTTTGATTAAAAATTTTATTTAATAAATCAGTACCTTAGAAGCATATGGATCCATGTGCATAATAGGAAATTTCCAATAAACAATTAGTTTGTATTTATTATTGTATTATGCTTCTAGGACAATGCGGATTTGGTTCTTTAAAAAAAGTCACGGATTGTTATTGTCAATTTATACACACTCGATTCTTTTAGATAACATAATAATGTATTTAATAAAATAGATTGGCATATTTAACTCAGTTTTGATAAAAAGTGGAGTTGAATCCATATGCTTCTGAGGTACTGAAATGTTGATCGCTTTACGGTGCATCTAGTCAAGCCAATGAAACCTTACTTTACTGCAGATGCACCACCTTGCATAGTGTTCTCTCACTTAGAAACGTTAGGTTTTTCGAAAACTGCTGATATTTTGCAAATCGCTTCAAAATGCAGTAGCTCAATATTTTCAGCTTACAAGTTTGATGAGACTCGGTTAGTGCGAGCATTGAAATTATTAGTTATTTATTAAGAATTTTAGTGCAATAATAATCTATGGGTTTGTTGATACATTACCTGAAAAAGTCTGAAGAAAATATTTCTTATGATTACTAGTAGCAACGTATCGTCATCAGCAACAATATCAAAAAATTATTGGGATCAGATGAAAGTAATAAAGTGAAAATTACTCAGTCACTGAGAGTGTTATTACCGCTTTTTAATCATTTAACTACACTGGCTCTAAAAAAAATTGGACAAATCCACTAATAATAATCAAATAGGAACTGTCCAAAATAATGATAGTGATATAGAATTTGATATCGCTAATCTGGAAGTTGTTTTTGGAGACAATGCTACTTGCTCACATGGCGAAAGAACTAATTATACATCAGATCTCGCTTGCCAACACTGTGCCAACAGAATATTTAACAAACTACGAGAGAAGTGATCTTGGGACTTTGGAAGCAGTAAAAACTTTGCAAAACTCAGAAAACGGAGCAGTTAGTTCTATTAGGAACACCTGAAAATGACAATTTATGATGATGTCAATTTACATATTACTGGGCAAACAAAACATTTAGAAAACGACAAAGCCAATGGTCTCGATATTATTTTAACCGAAGTCGAAATAGCACAAAACTCGGAAATGGAACCAGATTTTGTGGCGACTAATGAAAATAACGAAATTAAATCAGTTAGATATTGAATCAGGATGTCAATCATGTCTCCCCCAGAATGGACTTTTTGGTCAAGGCGAGAGCCGGACATTCTCGTAGGATATGTTCTATAGTCGCGTCCTATCCACGTTGGGTCGTTTACCACCCCCATCACGTGGAGGTGTTTCTTTAGCCTGCAATGTCCACCAAAAGACGGAGTCCGTCCCTTGACAAATGCAGACAGGACTTGGCTCTTTTAAAGCAAGAATTTTTGATAAAAATCTTGCTTTCTCCGCAGCCTGTTGTCGTTTCCCAACCGTCGCACCCTGTCGACCCAGCTCGAAAGCCCTCTCATTCCCCTCATTACCATTATAAGTCCTCGAACCCACCTTAGCTCAACGATTCTCGACCGTGCCAGATGGCAGTCATATACCACTTGAGAGGTAATCCTGCCACTGGCTAGAGCCCGCAAAGCTGCTTATGATCCAACATAACGCGCCCAGGTACTTCACCTCCTGCGTGAGTTTCAGCGTGACGCCTTTGAGGGAGGGCAGCTTTAGCTGTCCAATCTTCCATCTTTTCGTGAAAAGGACTAGCTCTACCTTTTGTCGATTCACAGCCAGAGCCTCCTTCTTACACCATTTTAATACAAAAATGGTTAACAAGAGAAAAATAATGCTTAGGAAATCGTATTTAGGGTACACACGAAAAGAAGGCATTGTAGGTTCTACTACTCCAAGAAATAAAAAACTATTGGGTGCAAGATGAATCTGCTTTTTGCAAAAAATCAAATTGTAGGTTATGTTATGAGTTACACTGCATATGCGCCGCTTTTATACTCTATATCTTGCCGCAAACGTGTTTCAGAATTATCCGTTATAACTTACTTAGAAGCAGAAATATAACTGTAAAGTTAACGTAAAATTGATCACCGCAAACACTCTAATAACGATTGAACTTAGATATGGCAAACTGCTTTTAAAAACTGAGCGGTACTGAATACAAAGCAGGTGTGTAAACATGTTAACATTAATTTAAAATATTGACGACAGGATAATTTTTTGTTCAATAGTCAAAATAATTTGGAACTTTAGAATGCCCATTTGAGTCGGTCGAGCAATAGTCGTCGATTGTTATGTGAGAACCTGCAATGATTTCGGAAGAAATCTTGTGGAACCAGGACGCGGATGATCTCACTATGACATTGTGTTCGGGCAACTGGATAATCAAAGATGCCCACTTTTAAATTGTATTACCTTGTATTACCAACTTCATGAGCTCTGTGGAGGCAATTCAAATTAACGAAGTCTTAAATGTGAATAGCATACGCTTAGATTTAATTTTTTGTCCAAGTACTAGTTCTTTTACTATAAACCAGTCTGATTTTTTCTTGTTCCAGAAGATAGTCAACATCCGGCTTTGGAGAATCAGAAGTAAGTGCGCCGGCACAAGCAGAAAATGAATCGGTGGTCAACGCGGAAGGTGCAGGTACTCAAAATGCATTGGAAGAAGCAGAAAGTGAAACGGTGGAAGTAGATGAGCAAGGAACAGGTTCTCAAAATCTAAAAAGAAAACGAACACAAAAGCTTTTTGTAAATAGGTCTCAATGGAAGGGCAACGATAATAAATACAAGCGGATGAAAGGACAGGCTTATACGAGTTATACGAGATCAAAGGACAAAGTATGGAAAAACGATACACAGAGAGAAGCAAGGACTATGGGTAACAGATGCAACGGAAAGCACGCCAAAATTTATGAATGCACCAAATTTACTGATGACGCCAGAAGGGTAATATTTTCAAAATTTTGTAGTGTAATGACCTGGGAACAAAAACAAATCTTTGTTGTCAATCATGTAGCTATTTCTAAACCAACTCGGCGACGCACGGAAAATCAAGAAACGCAAAAAAGCTCGACATTTAAATATTTTTTGAAAAATGGAAGGAACAAAATGAGATGTTTCTTGGTACCCTTAGTCTAAGCGAATGGTCAGTTCCAGCATGGTGCCAAAAGAGTAGTTGTGGTACTTTACCATCAGCTGAGGTTTTGAAGACGCGTAGATCTGCGAATCGTGAAGCTAAGGGCACAATATTACTAAACGTCAAACAACGAAATTTTCTTGCAACATGGTTAGATAGCTTGCCAAAACTACCATCACATTACGCAAGGCGCGACACTAACAAACAATACATTGAAGACAGTTTCATAAAATGAAAATCCGAACTTTACAGAAGGTACAGATCTGATTGCACCGACGTGAAGCCACTAAGTTCTTTTACATTTGACGAAATTTTTGATAGAAAAAACTTAGCGATTTTCCATCCTAAAAAAGACCAATGTGACGTGTGCTGTGCCTACAAAGCAGGAAATTTTGAAACCGTCACTGAAGAGGATTATCAATGTCATATTGCAAATAAAGATCGAGCTAGAATCGAAAAACAAACAGATAAAGAAGCTAGCATTTTAGGCAATTGCAAAATGGTGACCATGGACTTACAGGCTGTTCAATTATGCCCCAAGTTATATGCCTCAAAATTATATTTTAAAATGAAATTAAGAGTCCACAACTTTACTGTATATAATTTTGCCACTGATCAGAGTACTAATTTCTGGTGGCATGAAGGAGAAGGTGCATTATCGACTATTTACACTCACACTTTCATAACAGTGACAAGTCCATTGTTCTATACTCTGATGGATGTGGGTATCAGAACAGATTGATGCACTGTTGTCTCGAATGCCTTGCTGACTTTTGCTGTGAAAGAGCAGAAAACCATTGAGCAAAAGTATCTTTGCAAGGGACACACACAAATGGAGTGTGACACGGTACACAGTCTGATTGAGAGACGTTTGGACCAAAAAGACATTCATTTACCTGCAGAGTTTGTTTCTGTTACGAGGCGAGCAAGAGAGAAGCTATTTCCTCTAGATGCTAAGTATCTAACACATGACTTCTTTCAAAACTATGCATCTCCAAAGTTTCAATGGTACAACTCTTTAAGACCACCAGGAAACTTCTATGTGACGGATATAAAATGCCTTAAATATACACCCGAGGGGATTATATATTACAAGACTGATTTCGACTCAGAATACCTGCCACTGAGAAAAAGTAAAACTATACCAAATGTTATCCCTACTTACTCGAAATTATACCGCACCAAACCCAAGACTTCTTTGGAGAAATATGAACATTTAATGGATATAACCAAGGTAATGGAACCGCATTACATTATTTTTTATAAGAATTTGGCGCATAAAACTTCCAAAAAGAAAGGACGGCAAACGGATCAAGATTAAAATTATATTTTTGCGTTTTAAGCAACATATAATACTGTTTTTATTTCTTTAATTAATAAAATTAAAACTGAAGCAAAATAATTTCGTAAGCAGCAATACCTCTTGCTTGTCAATCACTATAAGTGTAATACCTCGTAAGTGTTTTTTATTAGAGGGCAAATAAATCTTATGTCTTAGTAATTATATTTATTTCACAAAAATTAAACCAAAATTACATTTGTAGAAGTGTAGATTTTTAATTATGACAACTGGAAGGTTTTTTGTTCATAGTGAAAACTTTGGCACTTTGCACTAACGAGGTATTGATTCTAGGCCATCGATATACAGGGTGGAAAGTTTAACTGGAATAAATTCAGTATCTTCACTGGCATTTGATTTTGAGAAAAATTCTTGAAACACGTCGATTTTTGTTTTTAAATCTTTTTAGCTTGATCAGCTTTCTTTTGTTTTTACTCAGGGGGCTGTAACGACACTTAAGTTTTTTTTTTTTTTTCAAATGGGAAGATATGTCAACCGACACATCATTGGAAAGCTTATAAAAGAAGGAGTACAACGATATATTTTTTTTACTTTTCCAGCTAATAATGTAAGAAGAAATAAATAAAAACAGCTTTAATCTATTTCTATCTTGGTAGGTTTACTGTTTGAAAATTGTAGGACTTGGATTAAAAAAATATCGTTTTAGGTAAGTATAATGTCTTTTTAATGTAACAGATGTTCAATATGTTCAGCAAGTCTTTCTTGACAAAATGCAAGACAATAATAAAACCCATTTCTTACATTTTACAACATTTCTGAAGTGATTTGCTGAATTTCATAGGTAATACGTTGTTGCAAATCTTCAAGATTATCGGGTTTTGTGGTGTAGACTTTACTTTTAAGATACCCCCACAAAAAAAGGCAAGAGGTGTGAGGCCTGGTAGTCTTGCTGGCCATTCTATTGCACCTCTTCTTCAAATCTACCTATTATGAAAAATGTCGTCCAAATAACGCCGAACGGATGCAGCATATTGCTCAGCAGGTGGAGCTCCATCCTGTTGGTACAATATTCTCTCATGTGGAAGTTTTGGATCTAATTCATCTCTAAATTGGTCCGCCAGAGCTGGGCGAAGCGTTTCTTGAAGAAACGGTAGATATCTTTCTGCATTAAGATTATCAGGAAAGAACACTGATGATCCTAAAAACAGTTTTTAGGGTCTTATTCTCAGATGAGATAGAGATACATGAAACAAAACACATCCTTGTATTCCTTTTTTTATGAACTTTCCAATGACATATCTTCCCATTTGAAAAAAAAAAACTTAAGGGTGGTTACAGCCTCCTGAGTAAAACCAAAAGAAAGCTGATCAGGCTAAAAAGTGGCAATTTAAAAACAAAAATCGACGTGTTTCAGGAATTTTTCGCAAATTTATTCCAGTTAAACTTTCCACCCTGTATATATTTCAATAGACGAGCAGCTATTTCGTAAAACGTAATAATTTTAAAACACGTACAAGTATATTCGGAACAGTAAATCGTGCACGAAGAGAGATAAATACGAAAATCAAAACGGCACGCGATGAACTGTATTCTACCACAATCCTCAAAAAAGGAAATACCTCACTTACGGTGAGGGAAACCCACAAAAAAACGTTATTCTGATAAGCACAATGCATCCTGTGGTTCGTATTGGCACAGATACAAAGAAGAAACCAGACACGATAAAATTCTATAATGAAAGTAAATACGGAGTAGATGTAGTAGATCAGATGTGTAGAAAATATTCTGTAAAAGCTGCATCACGGAGGTGGCCAGTACATACATTTTGTAATATACTTGATATTGCTGGGATAAATTCATGGGTGTTGTACAAAGAGATGACGGGAAAGAACATTTCACGAAGACAATTACTTCTGATTATGGTATCTCGGATATTGGTTACTCGACTTTAAGTAATAATTTAATTTTAAAAAACTTTTGTGAATCTGATGTATTTGGAACCATAGATTTATTAAAAGATTCGTTAACTATGGGTCCGGATATGTTTCCGTCATTTATGGCTAAGGACTGTAAATTATTACTTGTTGAACCTTTATTGCATATTTATAATCTTATACTAAAGCATAAAGAATTTCCAAAATGCTGGAAAATTTCGAGAGTAAGTCTATAATAATGGAGAAGTTTACCATATTTTTTTATGAGTGAAAATAAAAATTTAAGCAAAATTAAACCAATCTGTAAAAAATTATTAACTTAACTTATTAACTTAAAAAATGACAAAGTTATAAGACCTCAAAGTTAGGCGCTGAATGGAATAATTGAACGAATGTCACAATGCCTCGTTAAGCAAGTGTAATATACTATTGTTATACAGATGTATAGTGGGTTGTCCACATTTCAGGACTAAGCCTTATCTGGCCTTATGTATATTTTGTAAATAAAGTTAGTCTATACTGGAACGTCGTACGAGTAACATCTCTTGACCTGATCCCAAACATAATGTAGCTGGCATAACATGGCGCAGTCAGTAACCTACAGTAATTAAAGTAACCGCGACTCGCGATATCAAATGACGAGTTATAGTGAAGTGAATAAGTGAATAAGACCACAGTTAGACCGATATTCGAAGAATTAATACGTACATTAAAATATTGAGTCATGGAATCAAACAAGCTGTCACCATTAAAAATAAGTGGAAATTGTGCAGATAACTGAAAAAATTGATCCAAAAATTCGAGATTTACGCCACTGCTACAGAATTAAAGAAAAAAGAAGAAAACATACAGTGCGCTCAATTATTATATTTACTGGGCGAGGACTGCATTGAAATATGCATGTGAACTCGGCACCCTGCAAGACGAATTAGTCAAAACCATGCTAATTACCGGAATTCGCGATGAATCAGTGCTTGCAAAATTAATTGAAAAAGATGGAACTTCCCTAACATTGGACAAGGCCATCGAATGCTGCATCATAACAGAAAACTCCCGGAAACAATTCTGCGAAATGAAAAATGAAGAAGCAACGAGTCGATTGAATTTGGAGACTGTCAACCGCCGCCGCCACCCAGCACCAAAGCCATCAACCTCAGCAGATGCCCGCCAAGAAGGTAAAATAATTAATAATTGTTCGCGGTGCGGTCGCAATCATAAAATAAACAATTGTTATGCATTCGGGAAAATTTGTAATATATGTCAGCGTAAAAACCACTTCGCCAATATGTGCAAGCAAAATAGTAAATTAAACAACAACAAGAAAAGAATTCAACAAATTAATCACGACCACATATTGGAAGAAGAGGTCTCTAGCGTTCAATATCTTTCTGTAAAATCAATTGAAACAAGTAATAAACTCACGAATCTAGTTAATGTAAAAATTAATAAAAAATTGGTCAACTGCAAAATTGATAGTGGCGCAGACGCTAATTTAATCTCAATAAATACTAGATTTTAATATAAGAAAAATTAAACGCACTAATGATGTATTAGTAAGTTACACAAAAGAAGATTTCAATATTAGGAAAATGCATATTATCACTGAGGCTCAACAAGAAATAACAGAGTGTAGAATTTTATGTAGAAGATAAAAACAAATTCCGGTAACAACAATGTTACAAATACACATAATCATATAACAAAATGTGGGAGAACAACCAAACGTTTTCGGCCACGTGGGCCATCCTCAGGTGACACGTCAAAGTTTACAATTGCAGCATTAAAGTGATTAAACTGTACATCTAAAAATCTAACATATAAAAGAGATCAGAGAAAATACGTTAACTTTTGACAGTGACAGGTTGGCCCACGTGGCCGAAAACGTTTGTGACGAATTATAAAAATAAAAAATAAAATACAGGAAGTAAATTATATATAAAAAAACTAACGAAAAGACCTGTAGGGCTACACCATGATTTAATTAATTAATAGTTAAATGAAAATGCTGCAGTCGTAAAATTTATTAAGTCGTTAATCGTTAATTAATAGTTAAATAAAAATGTAGTCGTTAAATTAAAGGGGATGTTATACAGATGTATAGTGGGTTGTCCACATTTCAGGACACACTAAGCCTTATCTGGCCTTACGTATATTTTGTAAATAAAGTTAGTCTATACTGGAACGTCGTACGAGTAACATCTCTTGACCTGATCCCAAACATAATGTAGCTGGCATAACAACTATTTTTGAAGTAAAACTTCTTTAGGGACACTTGACTTGGGGAGTAAGCTGGTGAATGCCTGACGAGAGCGTTACGAAAAGTGTGATCGGGCGAAGCGAACGGAAGTAATTAATTCATAGAAAAAATGCTTGCCTTAGCGGGATTCGAACTCGCGCTTCTAGGTTCTAGATTCACGCTTCAGTCCACTCAGACATTTGCGTGTGTCAGTTTTCTATGCAATTGCGCTACTGGTCTTAATCGCTGCACATGATTGCCGACTTTTCGCTGACTACAAACTGAAACATACATTATCCAATACTGCAGACGGTATTAATTCAGGATTCTCTAGCTCCATTTATAAACTTACATAAATTAAGAGCACTTTCACAATAGCAAAATGAAGTTTTACTTCAGTTGTGTGGTCTAAAGCACACTCGTATTTTTTTTTTTTTCTACTTTGGAGCTCTTCGTTTTATGAAAATGATAAAATTTTGCTTTTCAAATATTGTAGGGATTTTTAGAATTAGGTAGTACTGGTTGTGTTGGTGATTATGTTTTTTATCTGAAAAGTTGACACTTTTCATTTTTAAAAACCTGCCTGATGCAATTACGATCGGCGAAGGACGTAGTGGGGAGAGAGAGGGTGATCGGGGTTCCGAGCTTTACCGCGCGGTCTCCAGACTTCCAAATTTTACATCATTCTACATTTATAATTGTTTCTAGTTTATTATTTACGACAAAAATATGAAAGTGGTACTGTAGGAATCACAGTAAATGGGGCAATAGTTTTACAGGAGAACATTTTTTTCATTTAGGGCTTAGATTTGGAGATAACGGTTGAGAAACGGCAAAAATGGCATAAAGTAATTACTTTTCATCGGACGTAAAGTCGAGAAAAATTAGTTTAAAGTTGCTACAAGATGGGAAACTCAATACTTTTGAAAAACTGTTTATTTATTTTTGGCCAAAGGGCTACCAAACCATGTATCAAGTAACTAACTACATATATCAAAAACTCGAAAAATTTTAATAACTTTTTTTTTGCACAGGACAATTTCTTGACGAATTCATATGTAATGTATTTAGGGCATTAGCTCTCATTTCTGAAAATTTCAGCTTTGTGAATTGAAAGGCCCACAGAATCGTTTTCTGAGCGACTTAGCCGTCCGCGAGCACTCCACTATAAAGAATCGGGAACGAAACGGGACTACAAACATACTTTCAGAACGAAATTTGAGCATTTTAATGACTACCTAACTTCAAAACTTCGAACTAATGATGTGTTATAATATGTGGTTGATTCTAATTTAACTCCAAGTACACATCATATCGAGAAACATAAGTTTAAGGTTAGAGACATCTTAATAAATCCATTACTGTAACGATTAGAAAACAGATGTAAAGTATGCAGAACACAGACCAGCGAAACAAGTCCAAAAGTAGCACTCAATGTCCAAGGACATGATCGGAATGACAACGTTTTGAGTGTGATGACTTTGGACAACATTGAACGATATTGTCCTTATAAAGGGAAAGGGGTGAAAAAGTGTGAATTGCTCGTCAAAGAGGCAACAGTGGATAAACTGGCGACACTTCAAGAAGCGATTACCACAAGTGTAATATATAATACATATCTCAATTTCAGACCATGAAGAGGAAAAAGTTTTTACTCTGGAATCCGGGGAACCAAACGAAAGGTTTTATGTTACCCTTTTTCATTCCTTAGATAGTTTCAACATTTTCCAAAATTATTCTTAATTTTTAATTTTAATATGTAAATTGCGTTTATTTTTTGGGGAAGTTGACCTGTTTTGATATTACAGTAGACTCGCGATTATGTGAACTCTCTTTTATGCGAAACACCTCATTATGTGAACAGCTAAAACTTTATACTATGTCGACAGTGGTGGCTTGGGCAAAAACGTATATTCCCACCACTTGAAGTTAACAATTATTCCTTGTATAGAGACGCGTTGTTTTGGCTACAGTTTCTTAATCTTGTGTTTCACTGGAACAAGCAAAAATAATGGGGAAGAGAGGACACTGACGATAAAATTAAAAAACAAAATTACATGCTACAGTAACATATATCTCTCTCAAAAATGCAAAAACGGGTTTATTTTGGAAACTGTTACCAAATAAAATCTATGTATCATACAAAGTAATATTTTTAGCGTGCACAAATGCTACAGGTACGCACAAACTTAAGCCCTTAATTATTATTGGTACAGCAAAAAATCCTCGAGCACTGAGAAATATTGACTATACCCATTCAAAAAATGCTTGGATGACAGTACCAATCTTCAAAGAATAGTTTCATACTAAATCGGTTAAAGAGGTACGTATAATATGTAATAACTGTTTTAATTTAAAGTGTAGGAAGGTTTTTTTTTTTTATTTCAGGTTAACAGAAGTTTAAAGAATCAAAATCACCACCGGCCAATACAGATGTTAATGTAAAATTTGCGACATTTATTGATCGGATTCACTCCTCCTTTCTGTCAGCTTTTCCAGAAAAAAAAAATGTTATAATAATCAACGCATTCATATTCATTTTTAATTATTATTATAAAGGGAAAAGCAAACCGTTCAATGAAGTTGTATCAACTTTAATCGAAAAAAGTTAGGGATATTGCTAAAATTTTATTTTTTACTTTTTAGTTAACTTATGCTACTTTTGTGTTTTGATAACGGTTTCTTTTTTTAAGTTAATTAAATTTTTTTTAAAACATGTTGCATCTACCGAACAACCTAAAAAGACCTTCAAATCGCCTCAGAAAAAAACACCTAAACGAAAATATGAACAGTTGCAGATAGACTCAGTCGAGATACACAAATGCATGAAGTAAGCTTCGTCTGTTCTAAATAAAGTTATGTTAGGGCGTTCCGCTCCTGAACATCTACACGACGATTGCTCTCTCTATGGACAATTACTTGCAAGTAAACCTCGGGCGATGGGGCCAAGAAAACGGACAATTGTCGATAGTTCTAGTCTTGTGAATCCGACATCTCTCAACTGGTCAATAATAAAACTATCTCAGGCTGGACTTAGTTGTAACAGTATTGACAAACTTAATCAACGTGTAAAAATACTTAGGCCCAGTTTATCAATCGACTGTTAAAAGTGTTTGTTACTTATCTACAAGTATAAATTTATCCTGCTGGTAAATTTGCTGTTAGTATAAAAATGTTTTTCAAACGAAATTTATTTGGCTGTTAGCTATTCCGCTGCCATTTTAAGTGCCATTTTAAGTAAAATCGCATTCGGTTGGTAATATAACACTTGCTTCACAACCTACTGATTTGTGGGAAACCTAAGCATTTCTTCTACCTGTTCAAGTATAATTTGAACGGTTTCTTTGGTTAGTCTAAACCGATGAAAAAAATCTTCATCATCCCAAGCATTGTAATGATCAGGTCTTTGCCTAACTGTATAAGGTCTTCGGTATAAAATGTTTATAAAGTCCAATAGGTCATCATCATCGCTGTCGGAAAACATATCAACGTCATATCGTTCCATTTTCATTCATATGTCTAAATTCGGTAATTTATTTTCACGATTTAAAAGATCTGATGTCAATTTTTATCGGTAACTTCCGTATGCATTCGTTTTAATCCTCTTGATAACTTTTTATCGGGTGACAAAAAGTGCTGGCAAATAATCCTCTTGATATTAATTTTTTGACCTGTTGTTAAAGTTATCAGCATATTGAAAAACGAAAAACCTGAGATACCAAACGGATAAAACTAACAGGAACTTTACCAGCCGATTGATAAACCGGCCCTTAATGTTCCAATCTGAAAGACAATAAGATTAAGATAGTAACACAATTCAACGAAAGACCTAGGACTATTGACACCAGTAAGGCATCACAAGCAACACAGATAGTGCAGACGGTGCAAAAGACCCAATACAAAGACTGGATCATAGAAGTCACTTCACGAGTTCGCTCAAATCTAATCAAGGACAAGATATAGGCTGTAATCGATGTACTCTCAGAGATCACATAAGAATACGTCGCTGATTTGGTCATTATGCCAAGAACTGTCGATCTGATGCAGCATACGGAAAATGTTCCGCCGCACATGATACGGTCAAATGTAACATCCAGGAAAAGGAATGCGCCCACACACTGACCGACTCTAAATGTTCCAGCTACATTAAACGTTATCAAGAGCTCATAGCTAAAACTAATTACGAATTTCAATAGATCACCAATGCTAAGAATCGGCCAAATAAATCTATGGAAAGTACGTCACACCACCTTGACACTGACAAAAGTAATTAGAGACCAATCCCTAGATATCACCCTTGTACAAGAGCCATTTACGTTTAAAGACTCGAACAATACATATAGGATACCTGGGTCCTGTAACACAAGCCGTACAAGTAATACAATTGTTAGAATATATTTTAAACTTAACGTAACTTTTTCATAACACAACTCATCTTGTAATTACCCGTACGGCACCAGTAATTATGAAAGAATATCTACATAAACGCATTCTGTAACACAAAGTTATCACGTGTGTAACACGTTGTTTTTCTATTTGAAAATATACTGAGTGTTAATTCAATTATACTGAGTGTTAATTCCCATTTATCAAAATTTGTCATTACATCGTGTGAACAAAAGGCCTAACGTCTTAACACATTAAAATTTTAATATTAAGTGCTTTACCTGTTTTACAAAATTACTCCTTGGATGGCCAGTTTTGTTGGTCGAGAGAGGTATCGAGTATCGAAAGGTCATGTTGCAATTCTGTGTGGAAAATGATTTATGAGCAGCTAATCCTAATTAGATTCGTCAATCTTAAATTGTAACCTTTTCTGAGTCTTTCAAATCAACAGATTAGAATTAATACTTTGAGTTCGTCATTCACTGATCAACTGATGATACTGGTTTGTTTTAGAACCTGAATACTTAATCATATCAATTATCAATTGACTCAATTATCAAACATATTATCAATTATTAACATTTCGATTGAGCTCTGCCTAGGTAGTTAGGAGACCTTAGACACTCAAGTAATAGCAAGCAGTGCAATGGAGCTGTGGGAGACCCCAAACGTACAAACGCGGTCCTTCTTTGACCGGGGAAACCCAGAGCTCCTGCCTAGACTATTACTGAAACGACTAGAAATGAGTCGTGCAATGGGCGGTACCTGAGCATCATAACGATACCCCTGCTAACGATGGCACGTGGTGACATACTGATGATGATGTTGATGATGATGATGCTGGCAAGATGGTAGAGATGATGATGACGAGATGGTAGAGATGATGATGTAAGAACAGCTACTCTTCAGTCACCACGGTGTAGATATCTGAAATGTACCACCCCGCTCCATCTTAACTAGTCTTAGGCCTATCAAAAGGATGTGCAATACCATCACGGGGTATCCCCTGATAGAGCCTTTGTCCGCGTGACCGTCTGGGCTTTACCCTACCTGAGTCATGACTAACTGGTTCAACTCCGACAGTAGTATCCGTGCAATGGATTAAACTTAATCCGGACTCGTACTGCCAGCATACTCAACGAGTACAAAATCAATACAAATGGAGAACTCTAGAATTCATCCTGGAGATATCATAAATCTCCCCAAAGTGCTGATGGGCCAGTGCAATGATCAACGATCTCCCACCAGCACCCCCAGTAGTCCTTGGATTCACATTGGGAGGTCGGCAGAATAATTACAGATTAATTAACTTGACGTCAAGGCTCAATCTCAATAATATCTCTTGTACAAAACTCATAACACAACAATGACTCAATTAATGAATCAACCAGTACTTCAATCTCAGCAATATTGCAAAATAACTATAGTACTCTCATGATAATATCAACTTGCAATTGGTTAACAGTTAAATGTAAATTAGAACGGACTCACCAATCTGTTGTCTGGCAATTTCACAGCAATAAATCACTCAAAACACTTTAACTTAGACTCAGAAATGATTACAAATGCACCTGGATTATTTGCTCAGTGAAAACCTCACCTCAATCACTTGTTTGAATGAAGAACAAAGCAAGACTGACTACAGTTTCTCAATATGTGTTAATTTTGGGGCGAGTCGCCGAAAAAACCCTCTAAAACATTCCAAAAAAAACTAATTTATGGGTCTGGGAACATTTTGTAAACAAACGCCGCTGTGTGAACGATTTTCCTATATTCGACGAGTCTATTTCTTACAAAGCTAAGTGACAAAAAAATACATAATGAATTATTAGAATTAGGTCGGACGGATTGGTGTTATACGTGTATAATTTTCTACAAGTGTAGATAATGTTTTACATATCTTCAACTCTGGGTAAATGCACAGTGTTAAGGCAATTCCCCTACTATGAATACGTACGTATCCGTTCCCAATATGTGGTCCAGTGATTCCGCAAGTGAGGATCAAGATTCGCCTAGACAATATACTCAACCGCACAATTAACCGGACATTTGATTTTTGTCCCGCGAATTTGTGAAAACGGTCTGTATATTGATTTCATATAGATACACGCACGTAAACAATTGAAAGAAAGAAATGTTCAATTTTTTTTGGATTTTCCCTTATCACGAAGATTAGATTTTGTATCAATGTTTTAGCTGGCTTTCTATCGGCAAGGTTTTATTTATTTATTTTTCTGGATTTAAGAACATTCTTCTGGTTTAAGGTTTTATTTGTTTAAAAAAAACCTCAAATTCGTTTTGACCGCTGTTTCTGGTGTGGTTCTTTGGTTATTCGAAAGAAAGAATTGTTGTGAAGCCGTTTTATTGTGTAATGAGTCCAAAGAAGCCGCTCAAGCTGTTGCTCTGCATAATGATGGACGCAGCATCCGATATATCGCTAACTTGCTTGGTATCCCTAGAAGCACTGTATCTGATGCGATACAAAGATTCAGGGAAACTGGCTTTTAGTCAAGAAGACCTGGACAAAGCAGACGACGAGTAACAATTGAAGTGGAAGTCCGATTTCTTCGACTACAAATTCTGTGAGAACGGACACTTCCTGCAACAGCTTTGACTAGGAGACTGGCAGATGTTCATGGTACCGTGATTTCATCCGATACTGTATTAAGAAGGTTGAAGGAACACAATTTAACATCTCATTCACCTGCTACTGGCCCTAAGTTGAACGCAGGGCATCGCAGGCAGCGGATGGAATTTGCGCGAATTTATGCCCGAATGGCGCCGAATTCTTTTTACGGATGAGTCGCGTTTCACCCAGTATTCACCCGATCGTCGTCAAAGAGTGTTTAGACGACAGGGAGAACGATATGCTCAGTGTTACTCTTCGTCTAGAGTACCCTTTGGTGGTGGAGGTGTGATGATATGGGCGGGCATTTTTTGGAAGCTCGTACGGCTCTTGTAACGTTGCAGAGAGGTAGGATCAACGCTGACAGGTACATCAGGAAATGTTTAAAAGAGCATGTGGTATCTTTTGCGCCATTTGTAGGATTAGATTTTCTCCTAATGCATAACAATGCGCGACCGCACACAACCTAGATCACGCGTCAGTATCTTCATGATGTTGGTATTCAGTGCTAAGGTGGCTACCCAGGAACTCTGACTTAAACCCCATAGAGCATCTATGGGACAATCTAGGTAGGAGCATTAGACAGAGCTATGGCGAGTTTCATACAGTAGTTTAGCTGGAACAGGCGCAACTGAATAAATGGGTGATGATGCCCCAGGATGAAATTGCTGCTTTGATAACAAATATGCCACGACGAGGAAGAGCTGTCATTCAAGCTCGAGGAGGAAATACGCTTTTTCTTTCGCAGTTTTCTCAATATTCTTTTTCGTTTTTTTTTTTCAACTTTTTAAACAAAGATGATTTTTGACAGTATGAAATCAAATTTTAGTTTATTTTATAAAAAATGCTTATAATTGAAGATTATAAATTGAAATTATTTTGATTTAGATTTTTGTTATCGATATTTTTCTGAAAAACCTCGTGTGCGGTTAATTTTGCGGTTGAGTTTATATTTTGGAGTGTCTGATAACTTGGTAAACTTATTTCATTCTCTATTAGCTAATAGATATCAATATGTGGAACACCAAGACTGTCGTTCTTTTAGGTACCTCGCCTCTAGTGGGGTAGTCCAAGGATCAAATCTTGGTCCAGTGCTTTTTATTTTATTTTTTAATGACGTTTTAAATATATTTAAATGTTCAGTCTTTGTATACGCTGATGATTTAAAAATAGTCAGTCCAGTGTTGTCAGTTATTGGACTGTTGGAAACTGCAAGCGGATCTTAATAGGTTTTATAAATGGTGTACTAGAAATAAGCTTAGAATTAATATTACTAAATGTAAAATTGTAACATTCACAAGGAATGTGTCTAATATTATGTTTGACTATAGTTTAAATGGCGAGATGATTGGGAGAGACCGTTCGCTCTCGTTTATTCCTCATATTGAACATGTTTGCAAAAAAGCTATGAGAATGCTAGGGTTTATAAAAAGAAATACGAGTAGTTTTAGAAATGTTGATTGCTTGATGTCACTGTACTTTGCCTTCGTCAGATCAGCTTTAGAGTATGGCAGTATAGTTTGGAACCCATATTATAATAATATTTTATCTGTCGAGCGCATGCAAAGGAAATTTTGTCAACATTTACATTTTTTACAACATGGGTGTTACCCTACTCGCACATATCCGAGTCTTAGATTATTCAGTGATTTCCAATTAGAGTGTTTAAATGTTAGGAGAAAAGTTGCATGTCTTGTTTTCTTGTTTAATTTAATACATGGTGACATAAACTGCAATTATTTATTGAGTCAAATTAACTTTCTTGTACCAAGATTAGGAAGTAGAAATCCAGTGACTTTTGTACTGCCTCAATCCCGCACGAATCATCTTTTTTTTTTCACCATTACTTAATATGTGTAGGGCTTATAATGAAATTTGTGAATCTGTTGACATATTTTTTGGGAACAAAAAAAGTTTCCGGTATAATTGTAAAATTGTGTTAGGTAATTAACGTTACATTTTGTATGGATTTACAACAGCTTTTTAGTTTTTTCTCAGTTTTTTACCGTATTGGCATTTATATTACTTATTTAATTTAGATTATTATTTATGAATTTACAATAGCATTTTCGTTTTTGTGTTAATGGTGTTTTTGTCTGCAATGGCATTTAATTATTATTGTTAAATATTTCCTGTATGGACCAACAGGTCTGTGGGATTCAAATATACATATTTATTTATTTATTATTTATTTATAAAGAAAAACGCTTTTCTCACTGATTTCGTTTGAAAATCTCCTTCAGGATATTGGACCAACGCTTGCAAATAGTTCGATGGTATGGATTGAAACCACCGCAGAAGGCATTAATTGCCCTGCACTAGTTAGGGAATGGAGGTCAGTACCATGATCTTTGCGAAATGCATGGGGTATCAAAGATGAGTTTGTGTAGATGCTGTTAATGAGATAAAATTCGACGAAATAAGTGTAATGGCCCCATAATATGTTGGATGTTGTATAAACATTTCCTGCAATAGCCTGTTTTCTTGAAGTTAGGTCTGTTGAGATCAGTGGTTACTGTTTTGTTCAATGAGTTTTGTTACTTGTTTAGTCATGAACATTTTTGGTGTTTGGGAGAATTTTATTCGTTTCGTGTTAGTCTGGTAGTACTATAACTTGCTAGGTCTGCCTTGAGGCCTGGAGCTTCACTCCAAGTAAGCTGGTCTATTTTGTCATCGCTGAGTGTAGTTCGTTGCAAAAATTTTTATTTTTCATTTTGGGAGGGTCGAGTGTTGCGAATTTGAATTTACCGCGTCGCCCTGTCTTAGGTCCAGAAACGAACCAACGCTTAGAGATAACAATCTTACAAAAACGCGGGTGTTTTTTTTTTTTTTTGAGGTCGCGCCGAAGTTTGCTTCTTTCTTTTCGAGTCAGGACATTGATCGAGGTGGCATTTTCACCAATTCAGGAATAAAATTTAGAAAATCCTCGAGTACCGTATCAACTGATGTAAGATGCACAATAGGCATGATCACTAATTTTGAAAAAGTATTCTACAATGTTTGTATGTTTGTACCTATTCTTTCCAGAAAAAAAAATTTCTGCAGAAAATAAAGGGTTTAGCAGTAAAAATTCCCATTTTGTTAACTAATTTTGAATATCGTGCCGAAACGCGAGCAGGTGTCATGGCGTCTTGTGACGTCACTCCCAGTTGAGTTGCTTAATTTCAAAACCGACCAAGTCCATCTAAAGTCGAAATTGTGTTAGTGGCGGCATCTGTTAGGTAATAGTTAACGCTACAAAAATGCATATTGGGCTAATTTCAAAACCTACTAGAACCCATTTAAAAATGAATTTAAAGTATAGGGTTAATTTCAAAACCGACCAAGTCACCCGTTAATTTATTTTCAAAACCGACCATATCCATCAAGCGTGTTCGCGCAAATTTAAGTGCGTTGTTTTAGAGGGTTGACAGTGCATTTGCTGCAAAAGCGTTGTTTAGTTTAGTTTAAAAGTTTAGTAATAAAATAAACTAATGGAGAGTGTAAAAGAAGTCACTGAAAAGCCACGAAAAAGAAAATTTCAACCAGAAACTTGGCAAATAAACATTCGAAAGAAAGCCAGGTTAGTATTTCGGTTATATTATCAAATTCACTTTTCTACTTTGCGATTTTGCAGATATGCAGCCCAGCAGGAGCCTAAATTGCCCACATGTGACCATAATACAAAACGTTTCAAATGTGCGATGCTTTCACGCAGTGATATTGAACAGTTTCATCAGGAATTTTACAAATATTCAATTAAAACGGTGCAGGATAATTTTCTCTTAAAGTATGCTTCGGCAGGTCCAGTGGCACGAAAAAGAAGTCGGCCAAGACGCGGAAAGATTGGTGGAGTGCGTAAACGCAAGATGTCTGCTTCTTATTTCATAAAAAAAGCCAATAAATCTGTGATCCCTGTCTGTAAAGAGACATTTCAAAAAATTCTAAATGTGAAGAAGCACCGCCTAGAAGGTGTTTTGCGAAGGTTTCTAGAAAGTGGCGAGATGGCTCGAGAAACTAGGGGAGGTGACCACAAATCTTTAAAAAACAGAGACCGTCAGGCCAATATAATAAATTTTATTAAAAAATTCCCCATATTACAGAAGCACTATTGTAGAGGTAAATCTGAAAGACAATATCTCAGCAGCGATCTGAGCATAACAAAAATGTGGAAAATGTATATTGAAGAAGCCCCTGAAATCATGCGTTGCAAACTGAGCTACTTTCGAACCATTTTTAACACAAAATTTAATATTGGGTTCAATGCTCCACAAGTGGATGTTTGCTCACAGTGCCTTGAATTTAAAGAAAAAATAAAATTGGAGAAAAATGAAGAGGAGAAAGTTAAGTTAATGGCACTGCAACGAGTACACAAACTCCGAGCCTCTGCCTTCTTTGATAAACTGAAGGAAATCAATGAAGATTTACTAATCATATCTTTTGACTGCCAAAAAAATTTAGTGCTACCAAAAATACCCGACCAAATTACTTACTATAAAAGACAACTTTATTTATATAATTTCACGGCAGTAATTGGCTCTTCTAAAACAAAGTTAACAAAAGAAAAGATTTTCATGCACTGCTGGTTCGAAAATGAATCAGGAAAAGGGTCCAACCAGATTTGTTCCGCAATTTATGATGTTTTGGGCAAACTACAAATTCCTGAATTTGTCAAAGAGATTAGACTAATATCGGATGGTTGTGGAGGCCAGAATAAGAATAGCATGATGATAGCTATGTGCGCAAAATGGCTCCTAACGGCTCCAAGACATATTGAGAAAGTTTCAGTTGTATTTCCAGTTACCGGACATTCATTTTTACCAGCAGATAGGGTATTCGCATTAATTGAAAAAAGAATAAAGAAGAAAGACACAATAATAGAATCAGAGACCTACTTTGAAATTTTTCAGGAGTACGGCACTCAAAAGAAATTGGGGATTGACTGGGACGTATACGACTGGAAGGTTGAAGCTAAAAAGGTTTTGAAGGCAACTAGCAGTTTACCATTTAAAATTAATTCATGTAAGCGAATAATCTTCACCAGAAATTCAAAACATACTAATGTATTAGTACAAGGAGAACCTAATTACAAGACTGATATCAATAACCGATCTGCAATATGCAAAAGAGGACAAAAGATCGAATATATTAATCCTGAGAAACTTCCGTTAAACCAAATTCGTGTGAACCCTAAAAAACTTAAGGACGTTGACGAGTTGCTCACTAAACATTTTGGCGACTGGAGAGAAAGATCTGAAGAGTTTTATCTCGAATACTACAAAAAGGTGTTAGAAAACCAATTCAATGAGAATTTAATACAGGATGATGAAGATGAATTGGAAATAATGGAGGGGGGGTTTGAATTTGATACTGTGGTTTAATTTTATTTGATACTCTTAATAAAATGTTAGTTGAAACTGTTTTGATTCCTAAGCCATAATTTTCAAAACCGACCAAGTCCATAGACCTTAATTTCAAAACCGGCCAAATCCAGAAATTATTTTGAAAACCGACCAAGTCATTTTTCATTAGCATATTTTTAGGTCTTTTTTTCTATTATTTTTAATGACATTGAAGCAACATTATTAAGCAATTTTTTAGTATTTTTTGACACCCGAACCAAGTTTCAA
Source organism: Diaperis boleti (assembly GCA_963583935.1). Taxonomy (NCBI): domain Eukaryota; kingdom Metazoa; phylum Arthropoda; class Insecta; order Coleoptera; family Tenebrionidae; genus Diaperis; species Diaperis boleti. The sequence goes on from OY757242.1 coordinate 17,778,065, forward strand.
TGTTACTTCATCTTTGTACAGTCGTTTTTAGCCTCTCCTGTAAAATTAACATGTATGGACTTAACCGGTTTTGAAAATGACCGACTCAGTTAACCATTGTCAACGTTCAGCGTTCAGTCAACCGTTCAGACAACAGCGTGGTGATTTTCAGCTCGATTTCAAGTTGATTTGCGAATGGTCGCAAGTGCCGGTTGCTATGGAGACGGTCTCATCCCAAGACCAAGCTAGTTAAGACCAATTTCATGTTTCGTTTTTGCCCGCCACGACCTGGCGCAACCAGAGCGCAAGTCGCGCCACCTACATCGAGCGTCTTATCGACCTACAACCGACCGATTCGTGATCATTTACGAGTTGCACCCTCATCTGTCAATAGTATTTCGAAATGGCCGGTGCTCGTGCATTGTTAGCAGGGGTTGTTGGAGCCGTTTTTGATAGTGACAGTGAAAATGACGAAGAAGAACAGCCTGGGGAAGTCGTGCCCTTCAGAATCAACGACATTTCAGACCGAGTTCTGTTTCAGCGGACCCGACTCGACCGTCGAGTTTTTGGTTATGTCCTGAACCTAATTTCGGCGTCTCTCACCAAAAACACCAGAAAAGGGCGGTATATGCATTTAACACCTATGCATAAATTATACGTAGCCCTTCAATTTTACGCATCTGGTTCATTTCAGTGGTTAGTTGGGAGTAGTGGGAAAGTTTCGCAGTCGATGGTTTCATCGATAATCACAGACGTGACCAACGCTTTGGTGGAAATTTCTCCACAATTTATTCGTTTCCCCACTGCCGCAGAATATCCCAGAGTGAAGCAGCAGTTCCATCAGATTGGAGAGAGGGCCCATGGGAGAGGAATGCCGAACGTTCTGGGGGTTATCGACTGCACTCACTGCAGATTGAAAGCACCAACAAATGCTCCAGAACAGTATTTCAATCGGCATCTTTACCACTCAATTAACGTTCAATTAATTGCAGGTCCCGATTTGAAAATCTACAACGCTTTTGCAGAATATCCAGGCTCAAACCATGATTCTTACATCTGGAGAAACTCTGCCGTTCGAGAGGCTTTGGCAGGAGGTAATTTTGTAGATGGATGGCTCATCGGAGACTCTGGATATCCACAGGAAGCATGGTTAATGACGCCTGTCGCAAATTTGACCTCACCAGCTGACCACTTGTACAACTCTGTACACATTTCAACCAGAAATGTAATTGAAAGGGTCAATGGCGTTCTCAAAAGTCGTTGGCATGTTCTGGACTCACAACTAGATTATGTACCAGGTAAAGTATGTGCCATAATAACAGCTTGTTGTGTGCTGCATAACATCTGCACAGATTACAACCTGGACATTGAGGATTTTCAACACCATCCACTCAACGATGACGTTAACAACAATGACAACCTGAATCAAGACTTTTTTGAAGTGAGACGTAATCTTATTGCAAATCATTTCACACAATAAGACTTGTATCCTTTATAAAAATCTCAAAGCAAAGGTTGTGTTTAATAAAATTATGTTTAATGATGAACTATTTATTAAACTAATTGATCACACAACATTTTTTTTTTTATAATCAACTCTTCTTCCATGATTTCGAGTTGTCTTTTTTTTAATTTTAGGAGTTGCTCCTGGGTGTCGCTTAACCTCTGGATTTGATCCCGGATTTCAGTTAAGAGACTGTTTGTCTCGACACCCTGGTTAATATTTTTCTGTATTTCCCTCAGGGCCAGGGTCTTCGTTCTCTCCTGCCGCCTTTTCGGGACCTGTGGAGGTTTCTTGGGAAGTGGAATAGGGGCTTTAAAATGTACAAATTCTATATTGAAAACTCGTATCAAATTACATAATTTAACTTAGTGAAATGTGGATTTGAGGAAATGAACTATTTAAATGTTGTAAGTCTTTTATTCTGTATTTTTCTGTAAACGTTTATGAAACAATTTTTCTTAAATTAAACGCATTAACATTTTTTAAGATGCTCCAGAATTGTCATTGGTTTTTTATAAATAAAAATGAGTTTTTATCAAGATATCATTTCCTAAAACCCAGAGTCCAAACCCCTGTTAAGCTGATTATCAAACAGCGCACCGTTATTCAAAAAATAAATTTGTTGACACTCACTTTTCCCAAGAGTTTTTTTCGGAATAGGATGAGACGTAGAGGGCTCGACAGGATGAGACGTAGAGGGCTCAATAAGAGGAGACGTAGGGGGTTCAAGAGGAGGAAACACAAGGGGGGAAGAGCATGGAATTATTAGTATATCTGAAATCATAAACAAATAATTTCCGAAGATCCATTTCTAATTATTATCTAACAGCTTCTCTCCTAAAAATCTTTAAAACGATTATAAACACACTATTATTTTGTTATGTTTCATTGTAAACAAAGAGATTTATCTTACCATCATCTGCTACCAGTTCAATGCCGGCACTGGGACGAGCTAAAAAAAAAAAGTTGTTTAAATTTTTCGCGCTACGTAGAACCATTATCAAAGCCCAAGTGTCTTAAAATAAAACCATTTGGTAAAATTAAATAATTGCTATTAAAACACTTCACTTTCGTAAATTTGAGAAAAACAGCAAAAAAAAGGTTTCTAACCTCAATTTGTACATACCTTCGTTGTCTGAAGTAGACTGGGGGGAGGCGGCCGATGTAGAGGGCTCGTTTATGACTAAAATGATTAAAAATTATGAAATCTTTATATCTTTAAACGGGAACAACTCACTCTTTGTTCGGAAGGTATCAATTCCGCCAACAATTCCCTCAACACTGGCGGTGCCGATAAACTGTAAAAGTTTCGACTCCGCAGGGTTGAAGAAATTCTCGGCGTCATTTTCTCCACCGCCTGTCTTACGACCCTCTCGCACCACGTCGTTGGCCCTTTTCTTGACCCGCCATTTCAAGTCCTTAAATTTCTTTTTAATTTCAGGGAGACTTCGACGGGTCGGGGCAACGGCATTAACCGCCTCCAGGGTCTGAGCCCAAGCTCGGTCTCGATGCACCTGCGTTAGCTTGGGCCCTTTCAGGGGGCCAAGCAACACGTGCTGCATTTGTTCTATTTTCTCGACCAGGACCGAGACTTCACCTTCTGTGAAGTTCTTGGCCCTGGTCTTCGCGGTCTTCGCTCTAAAACAATGAATAATTGTATTTTTGTACTTTGTTGAAACGGTGAAGTTTGTACTTACTTGTTTTGTGCCATTTTATAAAACTTACAAGAAACCAAACAACCACAACGAACAAAATTTTCAAATGACAAGCTGTCACTTGACCGGCGAAAATCGACCAATCGCGTGCCGTTTGCTGAGACTTTGCTGGTACCGCGCAGTTTTGGGACATGAAATTGGTCGTAACGAAGTGACGCAGAGTGGTCTTGAAATTTCTCGCAACAAGAGCCGTAAATTGCACGTAATCGCAAATTGCGACCCAGAACATGAAATCGAGCTGTTTGTGTGTTAAAAATGAATTCTAAAGTATACAGGGTGTTCGGTAATTCGACAGCCATCTCTTTAGGAATCGTAGGGGCGACCGCCCTGAGTCCCAATCTAGTGTTAAACTTTCTCCCCTTTGACTCCTTGAGAAGCTACAGGTCTCAAAGTTCACCCAATCAGAGATTAGGTCAGAATTTAGTTTGTGATCATGAATCCAAGGTACCTGGAAAAAAAAATCCGGCTACCGTCAGTGTCACAATTTTGATTAATTGAAGCCAGTGGTGTTCATAGTGGTATTTGAACTTGAAAAATGGGTGGCATTTATACCTTTAATGAACTAGCCGACATGCACCTATGGTGAAGTCGGTGCCAATAGTAGAGCGGCAGTGAGGTTGTACCTAGAAGGATCGTCACGTCCCCTATCGCGGTGTGTTTTCCAATTTGGATCGGCGTATTCGAGAATTTGGAAATTCAAGGCCTATGAATTAAGACAGAGGTAGACCTGTAGCCGATAATGCTGTAGCGCGGGATGAACAAATATTGGATATGGTAGCCGCTGAACCCACTCTTAGTGTGCGCGAGATTGCTCGCAGAATTCATGTTCCAGCGACAACGGTATGGACAACAATCTCGAAGGAACATCTGCATCCATACCATATTAATCGTGTCCCAGCTTTAGTGCCTGAAGATCTTCCAAGAAGGCAGCAGTTTTGTGAATGGTTTCCGGAGAGATGCATGGCCCGTTTCCGTGGCCGGTCAGGAGTATGGATTTAACTCCGTTAGATTTTTATTTCTGAGGGCATGTGAAATCGGTTGTTTATGCCATCGATATTCCTGATGTGAACGAATTGCAACACAGAATCCTACTAGCGTCTGATCAAATCAGGAATACCCCAGAAGTTTTTGAAAACGCTAGAAGTTCGTTGTTGAGACGGGCCCTTCTTTGTATACAGAACGATGGTCGCCAATTTGAACATTTATTTTAAATATTTAAGTTACCTTTCTTTAATAATAAACCACTTTGAATGATGCAGTTATTTTGTTAGTATCTTTCCCAGTATACGCCACTGATTTTTGATTGACTTTAGCCGTCAAATGTCACAAAGTCTCTTTTTTTTTAAACAGAATACTTGATTCCACAGAACTGGGGCTGATGAAACCATTTCTCTGATTGGTCTATTTAAAATCCTTCTAGTTCTTTATCGGATGTTAAAAAAAATCAAGTAATTGCAAAATATGCTTTCTCTGAATGCTGTGAGGCCACAGTAAAGCGATGGCTGTCGAATTACCGAACACCCTGTATAAATGGTGTGCGGTCCCTCAGTGTAAAAATACTTCAATAAAAACTCCCAGCATGGTATTTGTTTACGTTCCAAACAAGAAAATGCGATATAAGTGGTTAAATCTTGCACGGCGGGACCCGGCAGCTCTATCTCTAAATTCTGCAATTTATTAAGACCACTTTGATGTAAGTTTCTACTTTATATCATGATTTATTATGTGTGTATCTAAATAATAATTCATCAAGTCAAACATTTTTGTGGTTATACTAATTATACTCTTTACAGTTGCCAAATGACATGGAGAATTATATTCAGTATCGTGTGATGGGTTCGGTATGACAAGTGCGCATGAAACCAGGGTGTATTCCCACAAAATTTGAATGTCAATCAGATCGAAGAAAACGAACATCTACCATAGAACGACCATATATTCTCAAGAAGGAAAAATTATAATTGAAGAATGCCAAAAAGATTTAGCTAAAAGAAGGACAGTTACAAAACATTTAAAACCTGGAGAGATTTCATCTGGAAGTTCAGGTCAGGTAGAACCTCGAGATGTTTCATCGGAAAGTGCAGCTAACTATTTCTTTTACAACCATAAAAATATTTATTATAGTTTATTGATAAAAACATATCTATTTTTTTTTCTTTTCTACAAGTACTCATCAGAAATAAATTTCGAAGCAAAGCCATCCAAACAGAAATGAAATTAGTAAACCAGATGACATCACCATTGAAACCTTGTCGCCATTTCTACTTCTCCATTTAAAGTTCAAAATTATGTACCTTCTGCAACATGGATACCCAGCGTAAACAAAGTCAAAAAAAATATTTACAGTAGAAGATCAATCAGATAGTGATGTTTCTTATACACCATCTGTAACTCACCGAGGATCATCACCATCAATGAAATCTCCACCAGCAGGATCTAGTTCAGAGTGTAGCGAGGCAACAAAAATGATGGAATGTACATTGATCAAAATTATGAACAATCCACGTTTCTACACTGGTATTCCTAGAAGCTGTTACTACTTAATAGACATAATTCAAGAACAGACAAATATTCCTGTTAACCACATACTACTGTGTTTAAAAAAATAGATTGAATGACCCATTTAAAGAGCGCGCTGATAATTTCTCCATGGATTCAACACATGCAAGCAAAATATTTTTTAAAAATATACCTGTATTGGCCAGTGTAAAGCGTTCTTTCCTCGTAAAATTGGAGAAAGAAACAACAAAAACAAATTTGCCGATGGCTTTTAGGCATAAATATCATAATGTGGGTTCCATCATAGACTGCTTAGAAAGTCATTCCTAAATCTTCGTGTACAATTTTTAACACTGTGGCTTCTGCTATCCCCACTTCATCGGCAACTATTGAAATCCTAATTCTTCGATCGGCCAAGACCAATTCCTTAACTTTCCTTGATGATTTCTTTCAACAGGCCTTCCGCATCTCGGGGTCTACTGGAACCGATTCCCTACCCCATCGAAATTCCTTAGACCAAAATTTAACCGTAAAATATGAGGGCGCATCTTCCCCATATACGTTAATCATCCTCTAATGAATATCTTTGGATCCACTTCCTTCTTTTGTCAAGAACATGATCACGCTTCTATGTTCCAACTGAATTTCTCTCATTTTTTGTTACCTAAAACTTCATAAAAACAACAAGACACTTTGGATCTGCAAACTTGGTCAGTATGCCAAGTATGTCACAGCTACTTGATAACAAAAAATTGAGATCGTCCGTTGTTTTCTTCATGGCTAGGTAGATAATATAAAAATCTTCCCGCGTATAAACGTTCTAAGTTTAAGCAGACATGTTAGTAAATGTTTTGCTAAAGATGTCAATTGCGATATCTCAAAACATAGTCGCCCTTTGGTACAATCTCTCATTTTCGTCGCCTTACAGAAGAAATATGAGGACCTAATAAATAAACCAATTGTAAGTGTAAAAAAAAAAGAAATATTTAGCAAGATGCCAGCTGATGAAGTAACTAAAGCAGCTGAATGAACCAAATTATTCTTAGAAATGAGAAAACTTGGGGATTATAACGATATGACTTCAACTTTAAGACCGAAAAATGTTGATAAGGCTTTTGATGCCGTGAAGTCAAAAATGAGATATGATGATATGAGAATGAGAAAGATGTACCACCTAAATGTAGTGTTACCAGTCCACCCTGGATGAGTAAGGGATTGGAGTAACACTGCATATAAAAAAATGACCTACAGTCGCATAAAGCAGCTAATATATCACTGCTTTACCCTTGAGGGATTGACTAGTCATATACTTTATTGAATTATGTTATTTCAAATTTGATATTATGTTCGCTTATTGGCAGCGATTTTGAAACATGAAAAAATAATTTCAATCAAAGGTCAAGATGACGCAACATTGCCCCCATTTACATCATTTTCAACATGCTATTTTTTTCTTCTAAGAAAGTATAACCGTTATAATGCGCTGAAAGAAATGAAAAAGCAAGACAGCAGTCTATGAAATGTCGGGAAACAAATATCCTCACCGAAATCAACAGCAACTTTACAGTCACGCTGTATAAAACTTATAGACAGAAAATACTTGTGCATGCATGGAGAGTTGTCTGGGAGAATTATTGTGGACGGTCCTGAACATTGGACACTTCGAGGACATGACGGCAAAATTCTACACAGCTTGTGTAGTGGAAGGGAAAGGAGATATGTGTTTCATTCCCCTAAACGGGGCGGGTCATATTCTAAAGAGGATAGACTAATTATTATTATTCATGCAGGTGGAGAACAAGATTTTTTACCAAAGTGTCTCCAATTCAATAAATCTTACCATTCGAAAATGAACGAAACAATTTATGAAAAATGGGTTCAAGACAAATTGGCTTCAAATATACCACCCTGCTGTTATAGACAATGCGCCATACCATAATGTTCAAATTAATCGCCCTCCAAACAGCAATTCTCTATAATTATGAAATATATGGGCAACAGTAAAACAAAAGGTGGGAACACGAAATACTACATCTGAGATAAATGATACATGGAAATTCGCCGAAGAAGAATTCAATGCAGTTACTACTGAAGACTAGCGAAAAAGAGCGAGCATGTAATAAATTAATATTGGAAAGAAGTATATGGAAAATTAATTATCTATAATAATTGACGTCGTGTGCGACAGAGACTAAAAGGGTACAGAACCTAATTGAAAGCATCAATAATAATTATGGATACTTAGGCCACAAGAAAAAAAAATGCAAGCCAAAAATAAAATCAACATAAGAAAAATATCTGACATTCCTCTATCTAGACATTCCACTTCACCACAATTATATTAAGCCTATAACGCTAAACTTCGTAGCATTAAATTAACTGACCGACACTACCGCACTGATCTGACAGAGATTACAGCCGATATTAGTAAAGAGGAATACGACAAAAGAACGTAAGAGAATTTTTAAAAGAAAATTAAATGAAATTCTAAAAATTGAGGAAAAACCAGAGGTCAAGCAGGCAATCCCCTATGAGCAAATAGAACTACCTCTTCTAATTTTAAAGAGATATGTTGCATAAGAAAAACAACGCCTTGTGTGAAAAATTTTAAGAATCGACTATATATGGTACCTTTAAAGGTAAAAACAATGTTGGGTCACTTTTGAATGGATACTTTTTGTTTTTCTGTTCCCAACAAAAGGTTAGGTGTAGTTAGATCGAGGTAAACTCGAGGAGCCGTCGTTGGTGGGGAGGTCAGGAGCCTCCTACTTCATAAGCGAACGGGCTTGTGGACTGGTAGGCTCCTGCGAAGGACGGCTCAAAGGCAGGCAGGTGGTGCACGGTTGCGTGTGACAGGTTTTTCCTTTATCCCTTCCTTGCCCTTCCCCCTTCCTCCCCCCAGGGATCTGTCAGTTATACTGGCAGATCGGGAAATGGCGAACCCGGGGTTACCGAGCTACGGAAGGAGGTGCGTGTCCTAACGTGAATACCGTAAATCGGGCCTCTACTTCAAAAACCTCCAGCTGAGCGCGACTGGGGTTACGTTGTAGTCTCCCGAAGCGGGGGACCCTATAAAATAACCGAGAGTAAAGTCGTTAAAAGCTTAAAGGCCTTAAACTCTATCATCAGCCCTCCCCTAACAGTGTGGATGATTTCTAGCGCCACGAAATTCCTAGGAAGCACCGAATGTCGCACCGAAGGTTACCACATCCCGCCACCACCCCCGGAGGCCCTGTTCAACCCGCGAGACCAATGGGAACAACGCCGGACGGAAAACGAAAAGCGTCGCCAATTGGCCAGAGCCGCCTCCCTACGGTTGTTCCTTGGCGACCTGACCTTCAACCACCGCCGCCACGTCCTCTCCGGTTATCACCACCAAGAGGTTCCCCGAATCCGCTAAGACGCCGTCGTCACCTGGACCAGTTCTTTTCCGGCCTCCAAGATTGTCTCGGCCAGGGTTGAAGCCAATACCGCCACTATTGTGCCCGATAGCAGATACTCCGACAACATCTCGAGACAGCTCTCTGCCGCATCCGTCAAGGCAACGACGAAGCCACCCTCGCGTCCGGCTACCCGAAGGGACTATCGTCAGAAGACACCGCCTCGCTCCACACTAAGTGCCTTTGGAGGGTACTATCCATCGTAAGCCGATAAACCACTTCCCGACATTGGACATAGTTTCCCCACCTTGAATCAAAAACTAGACTTCACCGATAATACCTAACTGTCAAGTTTACTATTACAGTTTCTCTTCCAGTTCGAAAATAGGTTCGAAAAGAAGAAACCACGCGAAATGGAAAGTCCGACCTTGCTGACAGAATGGGACCTAGCCTCCGACTTAGAAGGGGGGGAACATGAAGAGGCAATCCCCGACCCAATAACCGCAGACGGTTCGACCGACCTCCCGACTGATCGGTGCCCGCCACCGAACCCCAGCAAGATCCCGAACCAGCACCTGAAGCCGCTTCTTCCGGTGTTTGGCAGTTATATGAGGAAGAGTGGGAAGAATGGGAGAGGGCAGAACCCAGAACCCTCCAACCACCAATGCCCCGGGGAACTGTGTTGGCGATGCGGCTTCCCAGGCCACCGAAGGGGATCATTGCCGGGCACCACCAGCACCACTTGTTCCCGTTGCGGGAATGTTGGGGTAATGTCCCGTTTATACCCATGCCCCGTCCTTCCACCTCCAGGACCACCGGCTAGAAGGAACACAAACCGGAGAACTGAGTACCACTGCCGAGAAAGTCTTTCTGTCTGTAGGGGTTTCAGTACACTTTCTAGGAGCACTATATGGAAACCTCTTACTGCATACAATTAAAATTCCAAATATGGAAAAGGTGGTTGTGAAAAATACGCAATTGACACCGAGGTTAGTCAAAATATTGCAATTTCAATTAAGTTTTGCAGGTGAGAACATTTCTGCTAAGGACACAGAGCAACACTGCAGTAATGTAAGAAGAGAAAAGGAACACCTGACTTTGAAGAAACGCCACATGTATTTTGCCCAAGTCCAGATCAACATGGCTACTCTGAACTTACCACTATGTGATTTTGTTATTTTCTGTTCTTGCGAAAAGAGTTCAAAGTCAAAGTTCCTTTTGACGACCAGTACACCAAACAATTATTATTCACATTAAAAAATGTTTATTTCTCCAAAATGTTACAGGTATTATGTGATAAGTTTTAACAAGTTTCATGATTAAAACTAATTAATATTTCGCCATTCATGTTATATCATTTCAATCATCATCGCTATCCTCTGCTATTAGTGTTTTGATTCGCGAAGGCGTGAAAGTCAAGGTTTAGAATTTCAAAAGCAGCCAGGCGAAACATCGGATATAATGCCAATTATTTCAAGTATGTATTATCCTACAATGATTTCAATAAGAAAATTGTTACAACTTTATTAAACAACAGACCACGTTTTAGGGCTTCATGTTATATAGTCTACGAGATGCTATAGACGAATTCGTCAAATTCAATTGAGGTGGACGACCCCATTTTGATGTGATTCCCAATAATTGTTGGTAAAACTGTGCAGTTTATTTCTCTAATACCTAACATATCTGTGCAGCGACATAATCAGAAAATATGACCACTCCTGGTTTAAAAAGCAACGTAAATTGCTGTGTTCCTGGCTGCAAATCAGTGAGAAAAAATGCTCCCCATTTGTCGTACCATATTTTCCCAAAAAGCGGAGATAAAATATCAGTGTTGGACAACAATAACAGTGTGGAACGCCTTAAACTGTGGATTGTAAAATTAAAGATGGGGAAAAGACCAACCAAACCCATGACAGTGTGCTTACATTTCAATGAAGACGATTACGTGCCGTCTGGTATGCATTGCCACAATATTTTAAGAACCGGTAAATGATCGGATGATGATAAAGGAAATCGAAGTCCACAGCTGTGCCCTCAAAAAATCTGCCAGTCAGTCTTCTGAATTCAAATAAAAAAACGGAGCAACAAAGAAGCGGCGAGACATTAGAATGCCGACGTTTGACAATGAGAAACTCAAAGCAAGGTAGACAATTTTGTATTTTTTGGAACATACTTTTATTGTAGTTATTATTTAAAAAAAAAACTAATAGATACCATTTTTTTTTTAAGAAATCGTCCCACGTGAAGTAGAATCTTGTTCTGTGTCCTATGAGAGTTGCACGGAAGAAGATGCAGTGAATGCTCTACTACTTTTGAGTCAAGAAATTGTCAGAGAAGAAATTACTGTCACAAATACTGCAAAAACGTTTTGTGACAAAGAAACTCAAGTTGTTTTGTGTGCAAGTAAACACCAGTTCCTTGTTGACTGTTAGTGATTTTGTCCATACTGACAAACATTTGAGTAGTTTAACCGGAATACATTCATTTTCCCTTCTCTCTTCACTTGTGATGGTATTAAGTAATGTATTGAAAGATTCACGGCATCATAAACTGTGAATTAAAAATCGCTTGTTTTTGATTTTAATGAAGCTTAAATTAGATTTGCCTTATGTGGTATTGTCCATTTTGTTTGGAGTTTCACCTCAAACGTGCAAAACGATATTCCATAGTGTTGTAACAGCATTGTCCCCAATCATTATGAATTCCACCATACCATTTCCCACTGCACATGAAATTCAGCGAAATGTACCTGTGTTTCAAGGACTTTAAACAAACTAGGATTGTGTTAGATTGTACTGAAATTCCAATACAGTCTCATAGAAAATTGTGCTGTCGAATTAAGACATATTCTCATTATAAGGGCACGACAACCATCAAATTTATGACAGGTAATACTCAATAACTATGTACCTACATAATATTATTATACATGTGCTTTTCAGGTGTGAGTACAGCTGGACTTATAACATTTGTTAGCGCTTCCTATGGGGGTAGGGTGTCTGACAAAGCAATTTTTCAACAAAGTGGTTTGTTGGACAAGTTGGATATGTACAGAGATGAAATTATGGTCGATAAAGGGTTCTTAATTGAAGACTTGTGTTGGGAATATGGCATCAATATTATTCGACAACCTTTTTTAAGGAAAAACCAACAGCTTACTGCTCAAGAAGCTTTGAGAAATAGTAAAATTGGTTCAGCTAGAGTTCATATAGGGAGAACAAAGCAACGGATAAAAGTTTTTAAGATTCTTACAAACCGCATGCCAGTAAATTTAATTCCATTAATAGGCGACATTTTTACTATTATTGTATGTGGAATAATAAATTTATCAAATCCCATCCTTAGTAATAATAAATTTCTTAAATAATTTCCTCGTTTAATGTAATAGATATTTATTATGTTGTATTACTGTTTAAAAATAAATATTGTATGTTTCTAAAATAATTAAATTTTAATTTCATAGTCTAGGGGAATTTCTAGAAGGAATTGATTCTGCAACAATAGAAACTGAAGGTATGCATAAATAATGAATAATCTATTAAATTATAAAATAGTTGTTTTAGTAAATGCAACACAGGAAGACAACTGTGAGGATCTCTCATTGGTGGAGGATTCGCACGAAAGTGAATCACCAGATCCCTTGTCAGATCCACTTCATGACGAAGAGTGGGAGGAAACATCCCAAGAGGGAACAGACGGCAATGAAACCGAGGAGTCAATTAATACCCCTCCAACACTTGCAACCCCCTCTCCAACGACTGGAACCCCTTCTCAAAGAGGCAAAACCCCAAAGACAAAGTCTAAAGGGAACAGAACTTCGATTGCAAAATCATTGGAAAATTTTGCAGAGTTGTGCCTAGAACATAATCAAAACCTTCAAAATGAAGTAAATACGCGACAAGAGAATTTTATTGAACAGCTCGTGGAAAAGCAGCAAACTTTCGAAACAGTGCTGCGAACCCAATTTTTTGATCGGCAACAAAAAAATTATGCAAGAGACCACCGCATCATTTGTAACAGGACTGCAAAGACTCATACAAAGAAAAGTAACAATTATGCAGATTGGGTATTTTCATAATTGTATCTCAACGTGCCAACAGGCAAGTTTGTGTTGTTTCTGTTTCTATCCGTTTAATTGTTGATCGTTTGGTGAATTAAAAGTAGAGGTGTTCGTCCGCCCCGGTATCGCCAAACATTGGTGTTGTCGACATTAATAATATTTTCATGTTTAAGATCATCCACGGTAAAACTGACAGCATGGAAATTATGTCTAAACTCTCATTTAATGTTCCAAGATTGAAGTTTAGTTTAGTTTACTTTAGATTAATATAATAGTAAAGTTTAAGTGTCAAATTTCCTTTAATATTGTCCTGTAAATGGTAAATCTGTTGGACAATAAAGAAATTATTATTATTAAATGGGATGGGGACAAGCCAACGATGAAGAAGGCGAAAATTCGTGAGGAGAAAAGGTACACGAAGAACGAGATGATGGAGACAATGATTGCTGTGAGAAGTAGCATCTCACAGGTAATAACGGAGGAAATGAAAGCTTTCATAGCGGGGAAGCGTGAGAAGCCAGAAGTGCCATAAGGTGACACGTGAAGCTGGGGGCAACCTCTTGGATGCCACAAAAGATTGGGACCGAGCCCTCTGGTGCCGAGAGGATGACCCCCAGATGCTGAGGGAAGGCAAGCAGGTTCAGGATGAAGTACCCTGACCTTGTTAATTTTCAAGAGTCTCTGGCTGAATGATTCGAGTCAGTCAGGGTAAGGAAGGGAAAGAACCTCATGAAGGAGGAGGAAAGGGCGGTTTTTAAAATAAAAACCGCAAAAACAGTACAAGAAACCTATCAATCTCTCCTGGACTTCAAGACCGTCATGGTGGAGGAAGGGCGGAAGAAGGTTGCCATGGTGGAGCGACGGCGGCGTCCAAGCTCAAGGAAGGAATGACGAAAGGTCCTCAAAGGGGGAGCCAAGATAATGGTGGGCACGGGGAAGATGGTGATTGCAGCGGACGAAATTAAAGAGGCAATCGTCAAGATCCAATTAAAGAGGTCCAGAAGGAGAGCATGGGAGACATCAAGGTGTCTCTCAGGGCGGGCCAGGATGGCCAATAGGCAACGGCGACTCCCCAGACGAGGAGGCAAATCGGCTCCTTTCAAAAGGCGGCCTGAAGGTGGGGTGGACTAGATGTTGCCTCAAGCCCTTCCTCACACCGGCCAAGTGTGGTTGCAGGGAGAAGCGGGTGTATCTGGGTAGCAAGTGTTTGGGTGCTGCCGGGATGGACACAGGGCGGCCGAATGTGTGGACCCCCACAAATGTTACAATTGTAACAAGTACAGGGCTGGCACCATGGCCTGTCCCGTCTACAAGAGGGCGGTCCAGGAGCTTCGGGGCACTGCGGGACCTAATGGCGATTAGGATCCTGCAGGTAAACCTGGGGCCCAGGGCCCTCGCCCACGATGTGCTGGAGAAGGTTTCCTTGGATCTGGGTGTCAAGTACATCCTGGTCCAGGAGCCCAATCTGGCAAGAGTCGGTAAGGGCAAGTGGCTTGTCGCTGAGGGAGAGGCAACCGCGATCAGGCCAGAGGGCAGTGTGGCGACCAGCGGGAAAGGCCACGTTTGGGTAAGGCCGGCTGGCCTGGTGTTCGTCAGCTGCTATGTGTCTCCGAACTGTACGTCAGAACAGTTTGGAAGATACGTGGCAGAACTGACCAGAGCCATGAGATTCCACACGGGAAACCTGGTGGGGGCCGGCGATTTCAACGCGAAGTCTGCTTCGTGAGGGTCGTCGGTTGCCGATGCCAGGGGAACCGTGTTAGAGGAAGCCATGGCCAGCCTGAGACTCATGGTGGAAAACCACGGGAACCGGGCAACCTTTGAGGTCATGAGAACACGGAACTCGGTCGTCTGTCATAGACGTGACCTTTGCCAGACTGGGTGGGGAGCTGGTGCCGGAGGACTGGAGGGTTCTCGACAAGGACTCCTTCCGACGATCTGGTGATCATGGCAATGGCTCGCACCGGTGAAGAACTCCAGCGGATGGTAGAGGAGGTGGCAGAGAAGGTAATGGGCTGGCTTAGTGACGCTTAGTGCCGCTCTTGAGCACCGCCTGCCCGAAAAGGCCCTCTCTCAGGAATCAGCAGCTGTAATCCAGGAGCCGCAAGGCGCTCTTCGCGAGGCTGCCCTCGGCGTTTTCCCTCGGACACGCCTGGACGAAGTATATGAAAGTGTTCTAAAGCATCTGGTTTCCGAAGGCCGCGGAACCGATGAAAAGCGCCAGAGGAAAAAGGGTCGCGGTAGAAAAGCCATCCGGCGGTATATCTACGCGCGAACCCAGGACTTGTTCAAGCGAAATCCAGGCGAGTTGGCTCGCTACGTGAGGGAAGATGTGCGTTGGTTGGAGAACGAGCAGACGCAACTCCAGCGCGACGACATCGAAAGGCTGTACAAATCGCTGTGGGATACAAAGCCGGATGTACAGCACCCACACTGGGACTATCCTCCCCCTCTAGACGCTGAAGACGTCCTAACGCCATTTACTGTGAGGGAAATTAAGACGAGGATCGCCCAAACAAAATCAAAATCGGCTGCAGCTCCAGACGGGATTCAAAAGCGACACCTCATCCGTTGGATTGTACACGAGATCCTCCACCTTTTATTTAACCTTATAATGTGTTGTACGATGCAGCCAACACAATGGAGGATGAACCGTACCCAACTCCTGCTGAAGCATGGTAAGGACCCGCTGCTTGCAGAGAGTTATAGGCCCATTACCATCAGCTCGATTCTGAGTCGACTATACTGGGGCTTGATCGACCAGAAAATCAGAGAGCACGTACGGTTCCACCCTCGCCAAAAGGGGTTCGTTTCAGAGGCAGGGTGCTTCAACAACGTGCAGATCCTAAACGAGTTGCTGCGGCACTCAAAGAGCCAACACCAGTGTGTAGTCACTCCGATATCCTCTAGCGTAGGAATATTTTGTCAACACTTAGGTAACGTTAAAACGTATAATAGTTTTTTATCATTACTCTCATATACTAACTTAACCTTTTATAATCAAAAGTTATTATCAATTCAAAATATTTATTTAAGTAGCTTGGAATTGTGTTTACGTTGTGAAAATATTAATGGTCAAAGAATTACCTGCAACAAGTCCTTACAATTTTTAGAATTTCAATTAAATCAAGCGGACAAGAAATTTGACACAATCATACATTTAACTGATCACACTTTACGGTCATCGCGAAAACGACGAGGCCTCATTGATGGCGTTTCTTCTGCACTAAAATGGTTATTTGGTACACCTGATGCTAATGATGCAAAATTTTACTCCGACGCCATTAACAGTTTGCAAACCAAGAATCGTGACACGCTAAATTTGATGCAGAAACAAATCCATATAATGTCTTCAGCCATTGTCAATTATAATAATTCGGTTCAATCATTCAAATCAAATGAAAACAAACTTAACGAAAATATTAAAAAGTTTAATGAGTTTAGTCAATCTGCAGCCGAAAGGATTAATCGTCTTGTCTCTGCTCAAGCAGCAATTAGTCACATAAATTTATTAACAGAGTCAACCTTAGAATTAAACGAAGAATATGACATCATAATATCTTCCATATTATTTGCGAAACGACATATTCTACACCCATTTGTCATCACTCCGACAAATCTTAAAAAGAATTGTTAAAAGTCAGATTAGATACAGACGTGCAGTTTCCAATCCCCTTGGAAGATGACTCGAAAATTCAAAATTATTTCTCTTTGAGCAAAATCTCAGTAATCTACGATAACATAAATTTGATTTACGTAATTAGAATTCCATTGGTCAATGTTCAGCCATTTACATTGTATAAACTGATACCACTTCCATCACCGTCCAATCAATCGAACATCTTCTCCTTTATTGAACCTACATTTCCTTTTCTAATGTTCAGTATGACTAGAATGCATTACGGACGGTTGAGGGATATTTCTACTTGTTTGGAACTTCCACACGCTGAATTTCTATGTCCGAAGCCTATTATCTTTTCGTCTACACAAAGACCGATCTGCGAAGTAATCCTTAGGACATAAAATGTTAACAAGATACCAGACGATTGTTCAACAAGATCCATAAAAGCAGAAATGGAAGTTTGGCATCAACTCTCTGATCCCTCACCTGTGACCATATCGTGTCAACCCAACGCGGAGGCAATCATGGATCTCACCTTACGTGGAACTGGAATTCTGGAACTTCGAGCACAATGTCGCTGTTATACAATGACTACAAGTTTGTCAGCTTCTTCCAATTATTCCACAAAATACGTTAACTACGTCCCGAACATTAACATCACTCTGGATGACTGTTGCATTGGTAAATAAGAAATTCTCAAGACATCACCTATGACACCCATCCGTATTGACGACGCAAACCTTGATGAATTACGACACGCGAAACATAAATTGGACCAATTTGATGATCTTCTTCGTCAGGAGATGAAGAAACCGTTTCTTTCTTTTTTATTATACTTTGTTATTGTTGCTCCAGGTACTGCTGTGACTGTACTTGGATACCGTGTATTGGCCGCTATCTTCCCCGGAAGTCTACTACCTCAGTTGACTGTTGTCGCGCCAAAAACACAACTAGCTCTAAACCCGAAACTTCCAACATCACATCCATGACCATGAGTTTAAGGGAGCTTTCCAATGCTACACAATCTACTCCGGATCGTGTGGACGAATCAACAACCCTCATCGCCGAAACTCAAGAAAAAGCACCTGTTGTGAACACTAACGCCTCATCACACCCTGCTGTGTGCAACCCTTACAACCTAAGGTCTCTACGATCTACTGGTGGAGACTTTTGAACATAAGTTTGATGTTTTCATCTATACCTCAAACTTTTTAAGGAGGGAGGAGTGTTATACACCTCATACCTTTTTGTATAGATTTAAGAACCATAATAATTAATTGGTTTTTTGTTAAAATCTAATTTTTATTTTCGTATTAAGCCTAGTCCACCCCTACATACATTTGCCCACAAACAAATGTTTTTATACATTTGCCCGTAAACAAATGTTTCTATACATTTGCCCGCAAACAAAGCACAAACATTTGTTTGGCAAAAAGTTTTGTTTTGAAAAATATTTGATTTCACTAGTTTGCAATTGCGTGCAGACAAGAAGAAAAACATGTCGTTAGATAGTGTGGCAGTGGCGAGAATTTGTGCGGGTTATCTGTTTTTAACCTCAAAGAAAAAAAAAAGAAACGGTGGTGGATACTCGAACTTTTACAAAACGGAATACTACATTCTTTAAACTTGTTAAGGGACTTTTAAAATTAAATGATGGTTAATATGGATTTAAAAATTTTGTCAGAATGACACCAACTGATTTTGAAATATTAATTCAAATGATTAGTCTTAGCGTTTGCAAAGAAGATACAAAATATAGAACAGCCATACCCGTATCGTTACGGTTAGCAATAGCTCTTAGATATCTGGATGCTGTTAAGCAATAATGAGTTAACCTACAGTTTGTAAAAAAATGAGTTAACGAACTGTGTGGGTTGTTTTAAACCTTCTATGCATTGAGCAAAAATGATTCAAGGCGAAAATGGGCCATCTGGGCGATGTATTGTCAAGCCACAAATGTAAACTGCAAGAAATTAAATTAATTAAACGAACTTTAACAGCAATTATCTTAAAATTATAATGATGTGGCTTAAACCATTATTGCTTAACATCATTATCCATCTAGCAAGTGGGGATTCATACACTAGTTTGATGTACACATTTTGTATTTCAAAACAATCAATTTCAGTAATAGTACTGTATGCGAAGCTATTATCACGGCTTTAAAATCTATACAGTGTTTTCAAAAAGTATGGAACCGGCTTAATATCTTCAAAACCATATTAAGCGGAATAACTTGATATTTTGGATATAAATTCTATGAATTAATACCTATTGTCCCTAATTTTTTCAACTCTTTTACATTGTTAGTTTCCGAAATACACAGCCAACTAGATTTTGTTAAATAGCAATAGGGGTCAAATTTGATATCATTCGAGAGCTTATTGTTTTCTGAATTCAAGACAATGTCACTCTTGTCTAAACATTGCCACCAGAAGTGTTAAATAAATTAAAAATGAAAACATCTAGTGACCTAACATAATGCTTTGAAATCACAGGTGACATATTGAAAGCACTGAATTTGCCAAATATGGTTAAATTAACTGAAAAAGGAAGAATAGAGGTCCTGATGACATGCAAAGTTATGTGCTCTTTTTAACACTTACACCCGAAATTTTGTAGTAGGCAATGCAAAATTTAGTCCAACAACCTTACTACTGACAGAAAGACACTGAACATTTATTGCAGGAAAAAAAACACCAAATTAATGCTTCCAAATTTATTTTTTAAGTTTTCTTATGTTTTGGTTATTTTTCTTCTTGCATTAATCATTTTTAAGAAATAAATGTTTAGAGCCATTGCTTATTCAGTTTTCATTCAGTTAGACTTCTAAAAGTGTTAACGTACAGCTGGTTTTGTCATTTTAACCATCAAACATGGTTGGTAGATTTCTAATTTTTTTACAGTTGTTGTCAAAATGTTTCGACACCAGCATTACATGATGATATTCAGAAAAAAATAAGCTTTCGAATGATGTCAAATTTGACTCCTATTGCTATTTAAAAAATATCTAGTTGGCTGTGTATCTCACAACGTAACAATGTAAAACAGTTGAAAAAAGTAGATGTAATAGATATTAATTAGCTGAATTCATATCCCAAACTGCAAGCTATTCCGGCTAATAGTTTTGATGATATTAAGCCGGTTCCATACTTTTTGAAAACCCTGTATATCTATTATCTAATCTAATACACAGTGTGGAAATTAAGTAAGGAATAACTTCAGTAACACCGTTAGTATCTGCACTAGAAATAAAACTAAAAAGCATATGGTAGCATATATAAGCATAGCGAATCCGAGGAACGTATACCAATTTTTTTTTTTTTCATTAGTTTTTATTGACAGTTATGACGTCATAAATATTTTTTTAATGGCAACCTATGTTTTTTATTTTACATTCGCCTAGAGTTTTTCTAATTTCAACGATATCAAATTCTTAATAAGGTTACATAAGGAAAGAGTAAATAAAAACGGCGCTAAAATTCAAATTAGTAAAATTTCAAAAAATTAACATAGCTGTCTAATTTTATCGGAATTTAGGGAAAAAAATATAGAAATCGTAACAAAACAAAGTTGACAAAACCGATCCATGAGAAAAAATTAAAAAACAACCCTAAATTTCAAAGTATGGCTAACAAATCAACAAAATTAACAAAAAAACTATTGATGTGAGAGTTATAAATTAAAGATATTACACCAAATGTTCAAACTGTTGACCCTGCATCATCTGAGAAAATCCAAGACGATCATAAAAAGCAGCCAATATGTTTTGAATGATTTGGAGAGTTATTAAACTGCACTCATGTCGAATTCTGGCTTTAAGATCATCCCAAATTGTTGGGTCGGTTTTGATACACTTGCTTTTTAAGTGCCCCCTTTAGAACAAATCTAATGGGGTTAGAGCTGTGAACCTAGCCTGCCATTCTATTAGACCTCTTCTTCCTAGCCATTTTCTTGGGAACACTTCGTACAAATAACGCCGCACGGGGCCTAGTGTGGTGGAGCACCATACTGTTGCAACCAGATGTTATTATTTGTTTAGTAATCAGAGACAAACAGTTTAGACACAATTATTTTGAACTTTTCAACATTATGTATGTGTATGGTTTTTGCTTAAATTCCGATAGCTCTGTTAATTTTATGAAATTTTAATAGTTTGAACTTTAGCGCCGTTTTAATTATTTTTTTCCTCATGTAACCTATTAAGTACTTGATAACATTGAAAACAGAATAAAAACCTCTACGCGAATGTAAAATAAAAAAACATAGATTGTTATTAGAAAAAAATTTTGATGATTCCATAATAATTGTAAAAAAAAAACTAATGAAAAAAAATAGTATGCATTCCTGGGATACGCTATAATTAACACTACCACACGCTTTTTAAGTTTTATTTCTAGTGCAAATACTAACGGAGTTACTGTATATTCCTTACTTAATTTCCACACTGTATAAAAATCTCGTGTCACTGTGTCCTCCTAAACGGCTCGGACGATTTTTTTTGTATATTTGGTGGGTATGAGAATAGGTGGTAAACTATTTTTCACATGGACATGGGAGCCCAGCCATCCATGGAGGCTCCCTTGGGCTGGACCGATTTTTCGGCTCGACCAATTTTTATGATTTTTTTTGTATACATATTTGGTAGGTATGAAAATAGGTGGTAAAGTATTTCTCACATGGACATTGGGGCACAGGAGGCTCCCTTGGGCTGGACCGATTTTTCGGCTCGACCAATTTTCATGTTTTTTTTTTCTTGTATACATATTTGGTAGGTATGCAAATAGGTGTCAAACTATTTCTCACATGGACATGGGGGCACAGGAGGCCCCCTGGGCTGGACCGATTTTTCGGTAATTTGTATGAGAATCGGTACTTCAGACTACATTTACTAGATAGAGTTCGTGGTGGAACTATCAGACGATATACAAAACTGTCATTTCTTCTTAAATCGCTACTTCGGATTACTTTTAATAGAACGCGATTGTACGTGATATGAAGTTTACCGGATCAGCTAGTCGTATATAAAAGTCACCTATTCCAATTACTTTTATTTTTGTAGGTATTATCCATTTACCAAATTTTTTTATTTTGATTTTTATTTTATTTCGAAAGGGTTTTTTCTTGGTTCCACATAATCAGATGTTTTAATAAATTGGCCAGCCGTTGTCACCGCCACTTTGAAACAAAAGCATAAATATTGGCCCTAGACGCGTCCAGGCTTGCCTGTTTTTCTGTATAAAAACACGTGCTTTCCATCCTCGACGGAAAACAAAAAACATAGGTGCATTTGTATAAATGTTTTTGAACAAATGTTTTTATACAGCTTTTAAACAGTTTTTATACAGTTTTTATACAAATGTTTAATGTTTGCGGGAAAATGTATGTAGGTCTGGACTAGGCTGAAAACAAAAAACAGGTGCATTTGTATAAATGTTTTTAAACAAATGTTTTTAAACAGTTTTTATACAGCTTTTAAACAGTTTTTATACAAATGTTTAAATGTTTGCGGGCAAATGTATGTAGGTCTGGACTAGGCTTTATATTTGAACAGAGATTGTAACATCCGTCTTCTTATTTGTAATTTTGTCTATATTAACAGTTTAAAGTTCACTTTCTTTGTTCTCGACTCAATTCTTTGTTCAAATACGATATAAATAGGAGAAGCAATGTTTTAATTCATTATTATTGTCATTAACGCCGTAGTTGTAGTACTGTGAATAAACTCAGGTAGAAAATCCAGTCTTTCATTTTAACCGAAACACACCGAGCTGAAGAAAAATCCATAACGCCTTTATCCCTAATGTAAGTTAGGGAGTTTATTATTACATACAATATTATGCATATTATGATAGGTTAGTCCATGTTTCCATTTAAACAGTTTTTATTTTCGTGGATTTTTTCGATTCGTTTATCGGTTAAAGTTTTTGTCGAGTCCTCACAATTAATGAAATTGGGACCATAGGCGGGTATTGGTGTTAGGGGTTAAACTATTCTTAATTTTAAACGGTAATTTTCAAATTTTGATTCTAAACACAGATTTATTGCCAATATCATCAGAAAAGTACAAAAATTTGATGACACTGAAGACATTTTTGTGGGCCAGCTGCCCGAGATTATTTTACGAGTTTGCCCCATTTATGAAGGTAAAAATCTACGATTGTTTGAACACTCTTTTGTAAAATTAGGATTAATTACAGATTTCTTGGACACTCCAAGTTTTTTACCTTTTTTACAGCTGTCTTGGAAGCAATTTTTTTTTTTTTTTTGTAATGTGGAAGAATGTAGTGTTGTTTTTAATTTGATTTATACTTTTTGTTACGATATTAAAATTTTAATTTTCTGTGACTAATAAGATAATTAGTCAAATGTGACATTTCCTACTTTTTTCCTTCAACAAAATATTGTCCTAAGACGAAGAGCTGCGGGAAACTTTTTCTTTGTAAAATTTACCAATTGTGAGATAGAGTATGTCAGGTCGTCCGCTTTATGCGAAATATTACATTTCAATTAATTACAAAACTTCGTTCCAAGGTTTGTTTTTTGGTATAAAATCAAATTTAATGCTCTAGAAAAAGCCGAGGTTAAGAGAACTTACCTCGCCTGGAACAGGATTTGCGGAATAACCGGGACGCGCACCGCTGAATCAAGTCTTGAAGAATTCACACACACATCCACTTTCACCATAATTAATTGAACTGATAAATTATAATCGATAAACCAAAACTGTAAACCGCTTGCAAACAACATGTGCGTGGGTAAAACAAATTAGAATGACAGACAACAGCTGAAGCACTACAGCGCCTGGATAGACACGGATACAATCGAAACTACAATAGTAAACAATGGATTTCTGAAGATCAAAATGATACAAAGATGATTAAAAAATATTAATTTAATCACTACCTAATATCTGAAAATTTGTTTCGTGTTGCACCAACTGAATGGATATAATTATACAGACTGAAAAGAGGAAATAAGCTATGAGGTGACGGACTAGGCAACCCAGACTACGGGAGTGCAAACGTGCCTACCCGTAGGCGTCAAGCAAATTTTGAATCAGTGGCGTCACTGGTGTCAGGCAAAGGGCTACATGGCTCTAAATCAATGATCCAAATGTAAATATAAAAAGTAATTCAACTCTTTTCCTTAATCAAAACTTTAATTACTGAACAAAATTACTAATTATTCCTACAGTACAGTACACCGACTTTCCGTCTGCACTCTCCCATGCTCGCTTCAGCAGGCCATTTTCCACCTTCAGTGAATCCCATTGGGCCCATAGTGCTTTTAGAGCAGGACTCTTATCCGAGATGTCTTGCCATTGTGGTCTCTGATTTCCGCTCTCTTTGCTTTCTAAAATTGGACTAATCTCCAAGTTGTTCTGCCCTCATCTCCGCCGTTGTCTATCCATCTTGAGGTTGCAGAACCAATCTCTTCACGCCGTCGAATTCTTTGGATGCCTCTCTCCGACTGCAATGTTTGCAGGCACTCCCGCAAGGCTTCCTAGAAAGTGCCTCCGCATTCTGGTGTAATCTGCCTGGTCGGTGTTCGATTTCAAAATCATATTGCTGCAGCCTCTCCAACCATCTGGCTGTCTGTCCTTCTGGATCCTTAAGGCTTAACAGCCACCTCAACGCAGCAAGATCCGTTCGGATTTTGAAGTGTTGACCGTACAGGTACTTGTGAAAATGTCCTACTGCATTTACGATTGCCAATAACTCCTTCCTTGTAACGCAGTAGTTTCTTTCCGGCTTAGAAAGCACCTTGCTATAGTATTCGATGACTTTTTCTTCGCTTTCCTGTACCTGCGAAAGGACTGCCCCGATACCGTTGTTACTGGCGTCTGTATCCAGGACATACCCCTTTTACTTTCGGGTAAGACAGAATAGGACCCGTGCACAGCGAGATCTTCAAAGTTCTAAACGCTGCTTCGCTCTCGTTATTCCAGATAAATGGGGTTTTGTCTTCCGTGAGTCTGTGCCGAGGCTTGGCAATGTCAGCAAACCCTTTGACAAATCTGCGATAGTAGCTACAGAGGCCCAAGAAGCTTCTCAGCTGGTGCTTGTCGTGGCCACTCGCGGACGGCCGCGATCTTGTCCGGATCTGCTTTTACTCCGTTGGGCGAAACCACATGGCCCAAGAACTTCACTTCTGTCTGGAACAATCGGCATTTCTTGGGGTTAAGCTGAAGGTTGACATTCCGCAGGCGGCTGAAGATCTCTTCCAAATTTTTCAAATGTTCTTCGAACGTTCTTCCAACTACCATGACGTCATCGAGGTACACCAAGCAGGTTTTCCATGTCAGCCCTAGCAGAACCAGTTCCATCAACCTCTCAAAAGTGGCTGGAGCGTTGCAGAGTCCAAATGGCATGACGTTAAACTGGTAGAGACCGCTTCCAGTCGAGAACGCCGTCTTCTCTTTGTCATCGAGGTGGATCTCAACTTGCTAGTAGCCGCTATTCAAGTCCAGGGTTGAAAACCACTGCGATCCCGACAACATGCTTAGAGTGTCATCCATACGTGGCAACGGATAGCTGTCCTTCTTAGTTACATCATTCAGCCGTCTGTAGTCAACGCAAAAGCGAGTGGAGCCATCTTTCCTCGTTACCAAAACAACTGGTGACGACCACGGACTTGAGGAGTCTTCAATTATTCCGTCTGCTTTCATTTTGTCCACCATCTGAGCCACCTCTTGGTGTTTTGCGAACGGAAGTCTTCTTGGCGGTTGTCGGATCGGAGCAACATCTCCTGTGTTGATTCTATGTTGCACCATGTTGGTTCTGCCGGTGCTTCGGTCTTCGGTAGCAAAGATGTCATTCTCCTTGCGGATAAATGCCATGGCCTTCTCTAATTGATGGTTCGTAAGGTGTTTCCAGTCTTCTAGGAAGAGCTTCTCCACACTCGTCCGCTGAGCCTCTTTTCTGTTACACTCAACAGGTTATTCTTCGCAACGGACGACCCGTAGTACAGGATGTTATAGTCCGATCGTCTGCTCTTTCTGTAGTGTAACACGACTTTCACCTAAATTCGCTACACGGATAGGAATTCGTCCCTTAGGCTCAACGAGTGTTCTTGCTACCATGATTTGTGGTTTTTGTGTCACGTCCTGGTTGGTGGTCACGTCGGGTTCTATTATTCCAGTCCGGTATCCCCCAGGGTCTTCTTCCAACTCTGCCAGCACGATCTGTTCCGAGTTCTTCTGTACACGGACCGTTTCGGAGACTTCGTCGGCGGATGGTATCGCAGAGTGCAGGGAGATTTCTTCGTTGTCAACTCGCAGCATGTGATTTTTGATGTCTAACACGAATCCGAACTTCTTCATGATGTCATGACCCAAAATGAAATCGTCCACTATATCAGCCACAATAACCTTGTGAACGAACTCGAAACTCCTCAACTCGAGCCTTGCCACAACTTCTCCGAATACTCGTGCTGCTTCTCCCGTTGCTGTTTTTAGCACCAGGTCGCTCTCTGCCAATTGAAAATCTCCCAGCAGTTTGAAGATGTCTGGTCTTCCAATCGAGACGGTCGCTCTGCTGCGACTGGTACACATGGTTCAAGTGGAGGTTTTCATACCGCAGCTCGAGAGCGTTGACCACGGCGACGTAGTTCTTTTGTTCCCTCTCCGGGACGGTTTGCAGCAGCTGAAGAGTTTGTCTTCGCAAGGATAGCACCAGTGCAGTGGCTTTCTCTTCTTCACCCCAGTTGTTCATTTCGGCCGCTGCCTCGAATTGCCTCCTGTACATAAACCACGAGGTCTGGCCATCAAAAGTCGGAGGTTTTAGCCTTTGTGATGACGGCTCTGTCACGACTGACTGTCCGGTTGTCATCCTTTTCAGCTTTTACGTCTTCTTTCATTTCCAGAACTTCTTCTCTTACAACTTCTTGAATTTCTAGAACTTTCCTTTCCACAACTTGAACCTTCTCTTCCACGTCTTTTTTAAAAGTGTTTTGTAAAATGTCAAGCTGTTCGAAAATCCTCTGCTGTTCCTCTTGTCGTCGATTTTCTTGTTCTTCTTTTTCTGCGTGGAGTTGTTTCAGAAGTTCCATCTGTTCTTGCTTCTCTTCTTGTCGCCTCTTTTCTTGCTCTTCTTTTTCTTCTTGTCGTCGCTTCTCTAGTTGTTCTAAAAGTGCCATTTGTTCTTTCCTTTCTTCTTATCGTCTCGTTCCTTGTTCCTCTCTTTCTTCTTGTCGTTGTAGAGCCTCCATAGTTTTACTTCTCGTGACTCTTCCAGAAGGTTGCTTTGACATACGCCACGAACCGGTTGGTTCGATTTTTCTTCTTCTTTTTTTTTACGTCTGCTTCTTTAAATCCCACTTCTGACACCAATGTAGCGTTGCCTGAGCCGGGCGGGTTCGAGGATTTAAAGAAATATTCTGGTGCACACCGTAGTTACAAACTTTTATTTAAAAGACTAACAATAAGACTATGTGTAAACTTTCACAATAACACGCGCTGACCACTTGTTCACGATGCTTCCAATAGACTGACTCGCTCTGTCGTTTGATCTCTTCTTATACAGCTCCTGTCGTTCCCGATTCTTTCTATTCCCGGAATCATGAGATCATGTTTTCGGCGCTGTGGATTATTCCAGAAGAATGAGATCAGTCTCTTGTACGAGCGTGGTATAACATGAGATCACCGCCACAGAGTCTTCTAGAGCATCCCATGTGAACAATTATTCCCAGACGTTCTCATGTGGACTATTCCAGATTAATTACGTTACCATACGTGAGATCATCATGACATCATCCGCTTCCGGGCCGTCGCGCCGTCGTCTCAATATGAAAATAAAAAAATTAATCCCATTTTTGTTTTTGCGACTTTGGCTGCTAGCTTTACCGACGTAAGATTAAGTGCAAGGTCAATTTGACTAATTTCTCTCGATCTCTGTACTGTAGTAATCATTAGTAATCTTGTTCACTAATTAAGTTTTCAGACCTTAAGAGCAATAAAATTAAATTTTTGGCTTGACGTCAAGCCAGCAAAGCCATAATTTCCATGGTGTTATTTTTTTTTCCTAAAGCTAGCAGAGCCATCGTTTCCATGAAATCAACCAGTTGGAGCTTTTGAAAGTAATGGAGAGATGGAACATAGTGTGCTACATGTACAGCGCACGTATAGAATCCGAAATGAGGTGATAACAGCAAGGATCTAGTTGAGAGACATAGAAAAGAAAACTATTTAAATTGATATGAAAGTAGGCTGGATATGTAATAAGAAGAATGGAGAACGATAGGTGGGCAAAGATAACAGAGTTTTTTCTTATAAGAAAAGAAACAGAACGCCTTACTACCTGGACTTTTCCATAGCAAATCGGGCTGTTATTAGCCTCATCATGTCCCGGCTTGATAGGTTTTAAAGTTTTCAACATTTGGAATTTTATTTAATATTTATTTCATATATTAATGTAAGGTTTTGGGGTAATTCACTAAAAGTTGAAAAGTAAACGGATTTAATGAATAAACGAAGTAAAGATAAATCAATGTCAATAAGTATGAATTTAGTCACTGGCTCGGTTGTTGTCTAGGGCATCACCGACACGCACTGGAAAATAGAATTTTAGACCGGATCGACAAGAGTGTGTGTTTACTCACGAATGCCTAAGTCCAACTGTTCTTGATTCAACTGGCGCTGGGTGGACGCCCCTCCAGTAAGACCAAGAATGTTCTCGGAAACCCCACATTAATTCTTTATTTTCAAACGATAAATAGCTTTTTTTTAAGTTGACCAGAATGAGATCCCTGGGATTCCGACCTTCAATAGGTTGCTCACTGGTCAGATGTTTGTATTACACTTCGTAGCCACTCCCCAAAACCATGAGGTAAGTAATGCCGAGAATAATGAGCCCAAAGCAAACCCCAAGATAATTGCCTTCTGCATTCTGGCGGCAAGATCTTCGGTCGAAACCCTGATTGAGGTCTTGATATTTTGTGCATTTTTCCTCCTTCTTGCTGCAAATGTTATTCTCGACAAGAGCTGAGAACTCAATTACAAAGATCTCCTTAGAGGAGTGGTCCAATAGAACCACCTCAGGCATGTTAGCTGTTGGAATAGTTCCTATAGATTCGGCTCCTTTCCACAACGGACTCAATATCTTTCGGGGAATAGGGCTGCACTGTCGTCTGATCTACCGCATAATAGTGTCTTCAGTGAAAGTATAACACTCTCAACGTCGCATTGATTAAATTCTTTCTTTAGTCGAGATATGGCCGTGTGAAGACGACACAAATATCACCGCTTGTTTTAGGTTCTAATAGCGGAGAGTTTAGAACAAATCGTTTAATACGGATTAAAGGGCGGTAATTAGCCGGATAGGGTTTCGTTTAACGTGGTTCTAACTCGTAAAAAAGGTAATGACGGATTTTTTATAACATGCAGATCTTGATTGTTCTCCAATCAATTTAGGCAGCAGCATTCACCAGCTCATAAGGATGTTTTTTTTTCTCTCCTTTCCTCTTGATCCCCAGGGCGAATTCCAGCAGCGGCGGTACAACAGGTGTCCCGTTGAATTGTAGGGCAAGGTGGATCAAGGTGGTTTCTTTTTGGTTTGATGGTTGATGCTTCTACTGTAAAATCAATACGTTAAATTTTGTCATACTTTACATTTAATAGTTTGTTCAATTGTCAACTTAAGTTGGTCATCTTCACATTTAAATAACTGGTTCTTTTGTCACCTTAAGGCTTACTTTCTTAGGACGCGTCACGGGTGCGCATCGCGCTAAAGTAACTTAAACTATAACGCCCGCTTTTGCTATGACGCGCGCGTTATGAAACACCTGCGAGTCTCAAAAATCGCGCCCGTGGTTTCATGCAGTAGTCGACTGTAGCAACTTCTTCGTGGTATTTGTGTCTATTGCCTTCCAAAATGTCAATATGCAACGATGCACTATTAATAAATTGAATTAGTAGAAAATTTGTAACAACTCTTCCTCGTCCATCACGTCCGTCACGGTCTGAATCTAGGAAAACACTGCTGCGCGTTTTAATGTGCGATGAATAGCGTTTGATTTGAGTTCGGCGTAAAATTTATGACACACGCGTCTGAGGAAAGCAAGCCTTTGAACGCTGTCGCCATTTTATATTAATATACGGAGTGCTCAGAGTAAAAGTGGATCAAGTCCGTCGATAGAGTATTGGAAAAATCGTTGTTCGTCCAGTAATAATTTTTTAAATAAAGTTTGAAATTCACCCTCTACTTGCCTGCTTCTGTTAATTGGATGAATCCAAAATCTCGCGCGCCCTTTTTCTTTGGCGCTTTTCTTCCTCTTCAAATAAAAATTGCCAATAATAAGACCTCTTCCATGGAACTCATTTTCTTAACTAAAACCATTGATTTAACTTAAAGGAGATCGCGAGCAGGATTATGCGGAATTGCTTAATGCAACTGACTTTGTTGACCGCGATCAGTTGAGCTTGCGATGCGACGGGATCGCGACCGTCTTATGCGTTCTCTCCTTAACCCAGCTATAATACGAACAGCACGGCGTTGTAATCTGAACAGCCTTTGCAATATGGGAGAGTGGCTCCAAATCATTATACCGTATTGAAGGTGAGGATGAACCCATCAGGCGAAGTAGACAGTAGGACGCCTAAGAGGAAGAACGTCACCGTTTCCTCACAAGGACCCTATAAAAGAGCGAACAAAGCCCAGCAGAAGACAGTTGGTGACAACAACCCTTCAAGTAGTGTGTGGTGAGTTCTAGTGATCAGTGAGTGAGTTCGTGCCCTCCCGTCCATCAGCAGCAGACCAGAAGAACCGGGACCGACCACCGTAGGAAACAGTAAGGTAGGAGACCTCTTGCTGCCTGCTCGTCGTTTCCTTCTCACCGACCTAAAGGGATTAGCCCTAGTATCTTTAGGATTTTTTTTGAATTTTTGCTTTGGTATCCTTGTTTACTTTCTTGAATTTTTGTTGTTCTTTCGTCTTTTTGTGTTTCTTTCTATTTGTTGTTTTATGGATTTCTCTTTGCCGTTGTTTTTGCTTGTTTCGGATATTTGATCTTTTCTTCTTTATTTTTCTTTTGTTCCATTATTGCATCAGTAATATATTGGGGATCACGAATTCTCATACTTCTGGAATAACGGGATCCACGAGTTCAGGAAGTAGGCAATCCATATAAAATTTAATAAGTTTATCTTCCATTTTACACCTAAACAAATCGTCCTTTTCAATAATTTCGACCTTTGCATTTTCTGTCTCTGAGGTCCACACTGCGAGTATGCATTTTTTTCGTTTAGCAAGTCTCAATAATTATTGGCCTTGTATTTGATAATACCATTCATCATTTTTGTAGACTGTTCCATCTATATTCCAAATGGTTACTTTCCGTGCTTTTATTGCTTCTTCAATAGGAACATTAAATGTGGAAAAGAGGCACTTAATGTCAACGATAGTGTCTTCGTCTATAATTCCATCTGGTCAAGCCCCAAGAAATGAATGTGTTTCATCCAAAAACTTCGTATTTTTTACCATGATTTAATGATGGCACATTTAGGATCTAATTAGAGTACAACATATTGTGTACTATATTGATGCAACTGGTTGTTGGGCGCATACGACAAACCCTTGTTTTCCTTACTTTTTCACGATGTCTCATTTCAAAATTACTTTTTTCTTTTAATGGGCTCTTACCCACTGGCTTTTATGTACAAAATAATGAAATGTTTATAGGATTTACCCTTTGGAAAATTAATTCTTTTACTATTCGCATAATTAGCAATTTTAGAGTGAAATTGTTCAACAATATTGCTATCCTGGTCATAAATTAAACTTCGCGAATTTTTCGACACAATTTCAACTATGTTGGATAACTTATTAAAAAAAATGTTGTTTTCTGATTTCATAATAATATAATCAATCAAATTGACTTGTGCAACGTCGTCTGATTCTACGTTTTGCTTTTCGTCTCGACAACTTTTATGTCGTTTTGGCTGTTAATTTGAGGCAAGCTTGGGTTGGGATCAGTGATGTTTTTGCAGAAATATTTATCCCATTTTTTATGGGAACCAAATACATGGTAAAGACTGTTTTCTATGTCTTGTCTTAACAATTGCGTTTTTTCCGAAAAGGTCTTTTTACTCTCCTTTCTATATCTAATAGCACGAGTCACCGCTGTCCTTAATCTCAGTACCCTTTGGTTCAAAATTTTTCTCAAATTAATTGGGTATCTAGTTTCGCTCCCTAGATGCCTCAATTTGTTGCAGTAGTTCCTTAAAAGATGATTTCTGCATTCGATCTTCTCTACTATGCAGTCCTTGTAAGGTTTGTGGTTTAAAAGTTTTTTGTATGTGTTATAATCACCATCAGCAATTACTTTAGTATATTTGATGCCATGAGTGCTCCATAATTCTTAGGACATTCTTGTGTTTTAGAGACCTCATTTCTTTTTTAGATTTTTTGATTTTTTATATCCATAGAATCCTCAGAGTTACGCCAAGTTTCATTGGTTTTAATTTCGAAGTGTCCGTTACACATATTACATTTGAAATGTATTATTGAATTGAAACCATGCCGATCTTCACTCTGAATATTTAAATTTTCCAAGGAACAGCCAAACATTTGTCTATGACAAAAATTTTTTTTTAATTCCTGAAAAACCATATGAAATTGAATTATACGTCTTCCCATTATTATTAGATTTATCCGAGAAATTGTCTAATAAACTTTGATCCTGGGACCTAGCCTGGTCCTTTGGCGATAAGAAGTCAAATTTAGCACTTTCATCCTGTTAATTATACAATGAGTGTAACATAGTTGTAATTTGTAAAATACTTTCAACACTTACATAGTTTTCACTCCTTGTATTTGACAATTAACATTTACAATGACCAACATTGTAACTTGGAGACAATTCGTCGAGCAAATAGTTGGTCAAAATTGAGGTTAGGGGTTGCCCCGTCGGTTCCTCCTATTTTTTAACAAAACACATACTAAATAAATTTGTACATAATCATATTAGAACTTAGGTATGCATGTACAGTTAAACTTCCCTAATTCGAATTTCCCTTACTCAAATTATTCCCTAACTCGAAGTTTTTTAACGAACACTGATGTTTCTTTCCATTTTCCATATATTTTTATCTCCCTAAGTCGAATTTCTATGACGCGAATATGTACTTCTAAACTCGAACCGGTATTTCGCCGGTAACTAGAAGGTTTCAATGACTACAGTATGTTCAGAAATATTTGTAGCGTCTGTCCGCCAGTTGGGAAACCCAAAGGGTCGTAAACCCTTACGTGACATTTTAGAAAACGTGTTAGATAGATCTATGCCAATATTTGAACAAATTAATACCTTCATTGAAAACACAACTCGATTTTTTTTCCTATCCCTTCAAATTCAAGTTTGAGAAGTTTCACCTAGTAATACATATTAGCACACCATTGTATAATTTCCTAACTTATTTCCGCAAATTTTTTGCTTATTTACAAAAAATATCCCCTTTTTTTTCTAAAGTATATAACTCTAGTTGATAAAGATTGAGGAAATCAATGAAAATTTAAAGTTAGTGAAATGGTAGTACAATAACATAACGCTAAATAATGAATCTAATAACTAAGAATTAAAAAGAGTAAAACGGAACCATTACAAGTTTCCCGGATGACCATTCCCTTATATTTTGGGAAACACTCGTATGACAAACCGTTAATATAAAATATTAAATTTGACAGATGACAGATGTCCCATTGCCGCAGATGAGGAAAAACATTGGCATTTCGTTTCTGGGCATATTAAAAACTTAAAAACATCAAATGTTTTCTAATGCTTTTATTTGAACACCAAGTCTTTTGTTGGTAGGTATAATGAAGATGATTTTGTTTCTTTTCAGTATCAATTGTCTCGTTAGGAAGTTTCCATATAATATACAACTTTTATTTATTCGATCTTTGAACAACTGATTATATTTTGGGACTAAGCCCTCCCTTCTATTACACAGGCCTACAAAATTAATATTTTTTTTTGGTGCCGAGGATTTTGGAACTGATTTTAGCTATATTTGTGTCGCTGAATCTACATATAAAATTAGTTTTTCTCTATCAGCTCTACTTTTTTAGATAAGTGTATTTTTTAACGTGCAGTTCTACACGAACTGTGCAGATATTACTCCATTTTTTTACTTCTAAATTACTGGTTCCTGTATATTTGCCCTATTGTCAGTCTCCAGACTAGTTGAATGACCTCACCAGAAATCTCAACCTGTCAAAAGAAGCTTCTGAGTTAGAGGAGGACTTCTGGAATAAATGGGTCTTCCTGAATATTTTTAAGATAATTGGCGCTTATTTATTGACAGTTCAATGGAAAGTTTAAAATGTGTCTTTCTACACAATGAGAACAAATATGGTTCAGTACCAATTGCTCATTCAACGAAAATGAAACAAGAGTATACCACCATAGTTTTGGTCTTGGAGATAATAAAGTATCGTGAACATCAATGGGTGATTTGTGTGGATTTAAAAATAGTAAACTTTCTCCTTGGATAGCAAAGTGGATATCAAATATCCTTGCTTCTTGTGTCTCTGGGATAGCCGAGACAAGACACACCACTGAGTTAGAAAAGAGTGGCCTAAAAGAGAACATGGACGTTGGGGAAAAGAATATCATTAACGACCCCTTAGTTGAACGAGAGAAAATCATCTTTCCTCCACTGCATATCCAGCTGGGCCTTATGAACCAGTTCGTAAAGACTCTTGATAAGAGCGGATCATGCTTTACATATATAGGGGGGAAATGCTTCAATTGAATACGGAAATAATTAAAACAGGAATATTTGACGACCTGCAAATTAGGCAACTAATTAAGGACTTTGACCTTGTAACTTCGAAATTTGAGCTGGTAGGCAAAAAGTAATGCCATATTTGAATTCAGGGCAACAAAGTCATATCGAATCAGCTCCAAATATCCCGGCACCAAAACATCTGTAGGCCTGTGTTATCTTGTACACGATTTTGCGTATCTTACTGAAATTGAGCAGATTAGCTGCACTGTCGCATTTTAAAAGATGCGGATGACAAATCACCCAAAATAAAATGCTTCCTGGCGTCGTATCGGGACGGTTCCTATTAATAACGCGCTTCGAATACACCCGACTAGACACCTCTACGGGCCTAACGCTCCGCGCTTCACCGTTAACAGCGGAATAACTACTTCCAGGCATCGTATCGGTACCAGTAAAATAGCGCGCTTCCGATGCCAACCTCCCGGACTTCCTACGTCGCCCTGAACTGACGCTGCTTAGTCGTGAAAGGGACGTCGTGTCAATGGGTGATAAGACCTTGAGTTTTTTATTCACGCGCTTCTCTGTACGCATGAGACCGACGTCATCGTTTCCCCTTGATTTATAAAAGACGTCGCGCTGACGAAAGTCGTCAGAAGTGAGCCGACCCGTCCTGGAAGCAGAAGCGAGCCGACAAATCCTAGAAGAATAACCAAGCAAGGTAGAAGCTCTAACCGCCCATTTTGCTTCCCTTTGTCGTTCCGGTACCTAGCCGCCCCCGGCTACAGTAACAAATCCCAACTGGTCGCACGGAAGGGTGATCTCGGCTGTCCTAGGAGCTCTGCTCCACAGACGTTCAACCTACTGTTCACCAGAAGCATTCGGACCGGTCTTTCTGCCGGTATCCCCATACGTGCCATCCAGGACTCTAACCACCATCGCTTTAACCGACCAGACGATTCCTCAACACCCGTGCGAATAGTGTGAATATCCGGGGGAAGAATAATTGTAAATAGTCAAAAATAAATAACAATATAATTATTGTAAATAATAAAATATAATAAAAAATGCAACACCGTGCCGCATTTATTTTCTCTCCTGCCAAACTAGACAGCTGACCCTTGGCGTACCGTACTCCGGTTTAGCTACCCGTTGTATTGGCGCTCGAGGCAACCTGACCGTGGAAAGCGTCACAGCACATTGCACCAATTCCTTTATACACAGCTGATGTACCGACCGCCCACAAAATTATTGCCTACGGTCAGCCATCTCGCCCATTCGCCCATTCTCTTTTTTACACCATCATCATAATAACGGTAACTATCGAAGATGTTGCCCATATTTTGTTCTCATGGTGACTGATTTTTTTTAGTATTCGCCCACAACACACCGCATTTCAATTTTCAGCACGATAATTTTAAGCACTTATTTGAGTACTGAAATAAGCACAGCGTTATTATAACTAGGTCTCTAGTGTGCCCAGTGCTTGAATTAACAAAAGATGCAATGGAACACAGTGGCGATTAATTTTCTCAAGAACGAAAAAAAAGGATTCATTTGATATTCTGTTCTAGATAATATTTACTTGACTAAAGTCGTAATATGTAGTTCGACAGTCTTAACGCAGCAAGAACGAAAAGAAGAGTGCATTTCATAATATTTTTTTCATAATACTTACCTGTTAACCTACTCTGGGGCTCTCAAAGCCGGAGTACGGGTGGGACAAACCCGAGGTGCCCGAGTCACATTCTGCGGAGTTACTGAAGAAAATGAGCTATCGGGTTAGCTACAAATTCGGCCAAGTTCAATTACGGCCGAAGAAGAGCAAATCCGAAGAAGCTCAAGAGGCTCAGCAGTCGACTTCAAAGGCGGCGCAAAGGAACGTGGGTCAAGCCCCCAATAAACCGACCAAAAAATCGGTACAAGGGAGGAAACCAAATACCAAGCAAATAGCGCCAAAAAAGTCCAAGGCAGCAAAGGAAAGCTCTAAAGGCCCAAAAAAGCCTAAGAGCCACTCCAAGTTCGTTGCTGAGGAACCTAAACCGTCCTCTTCAGCGCAATAAAGTGCAAATTAACCTTCAGCACTAAAAGGCAGCATCTGGTGTCTTTAACTGGAGGTTAATCAAAAAACAAATTGGAATAGGGCTAATCCAAGAGTTCTGGTTAAATGGTGTCCGAATTAGAGGAATCCCAGAGAGGACACATAGCCTTGTTGTAAGTAACCAAGTCAACAATCCAAGAGCAGCTCTAATGTTCAGGAAAGATATAAATCATGTTCCCATTCCGGAGTTCATCACTAGGGACCTAGTTGCAGCCTCAGTCCATTTGACTGATACGAGGAGAACTGTCCCTTAAGGAAGAAAAAAGCCTCCAGAGACGTACCTTGGTGGAACGCAGAAAGCGTTCAATAGGGCCAAAAGATTAGGACAGTGAGATGACTACAACCAGATGAAGCCTACACCGAAGATACTAAGGGAAGTTTAAAAGTGTTACTATCGACACTCTTCCCTGGGTCTATGGAAGTCAAAAATTTTGAACGCCACATAGACGAGGAATCCCCAACCACAAGATGTCATAGGTCCAACCGGGAAAGCCGAAGTCTGGCAAGGACAATATTCACCCTAGAAAAAGTGAAATGGGGGATTAATACATTTCAGCCCTATAAATCACCGGACAAAGATGGGACCTTTCCAACTTTGCTGCAGAAGAGGATAGACCTTATAGCCCCCTGCCTAATACAACTCCTCAAAGCAAACTACGCACTGGGCTACATCCCTAGAGCTTGGAGAGAGGCTAAGGTTATCTTTATACCGAAAACGGGAAAACGGCCTTCAGAAGAGGCCAAATTTTATCGCCCAATAAGTCTCTTTTCCTTTCTCCTAAAGACTATGGAGAAAATTGTGGATAACCACATGCCTACCAGCCAGGCAAATCCACAGTAGATGCTCTACACCTCCTGGTGAAAAGAGTGGAAAAAACTATTGAGGCTAAGGAAACTGCTGAATATTTATAGGCATAGAAGGTGCATTTGATAACACCTCACACATGTCTATAAAAAGAACAGCAGAAAATTTCAGCGTTGAAACGTCCACAATTCGATGGATTGAAGAAATGCTGAAGAGCCGCATGGTAACGGCTTCGCTGGGTGGAGAGGAAATATCGATTATCACAGCAAAGGGCTGCCCACAAGATGGGGTGCTATCGCCTCTGCTGTGGTCAATCCTAGTGGACTCAATACTTAAAGTGAAGTATCTGGGGATCACCCTGGATTCTAAACTAAATTGGAAAGAACATGTTGAGAAAACTATTGCAAAAGCAATTTGGGAATATCGCAGACTGTTTGGCAATACCTGAGGACTAAAACCGCAGATGATTAGATGGTTATACCTAGCGGTTATAAGACCCATGGTCTCATACGCGTCTCTATTATGGTGGACGAAAACCACAAAGAAAACGACACAGGACAAATTGGGGAAACTACAACGTCTTGTGTGTCTGGGAAAAACAGGGGCAATGAAAACAACCCCAACGACACTCTAGAAGTCTTGTTAGACCTACCATCACTCCACCCCCATGTCCTCCACCTCCAGACCAAGAAATTTAAACCAGGTAACAGAGTGGGTCACCTTAGAATTCTGGATTCTGTACAGCCAGACATAATTGAAAAACCACTGGATGTAAGACCAAAAACGTTTGACTTTGACTTACCATATGGAGTGGTTATTAAAGACCGCCACATGGCAAGAAGTCTAATAGCAGCAATAGCTCTAAGCTCCTCTATCTGGTACACAGATGGATCAAAAACTGAACAAAATACCAGCATAGGCGTCTACGGCCCGAAATATAGGGCATCAATAGCCTTGATGACTGGACTGACGATTACGCAAGGTGAGATACTTGCGATAGATATATGTGCCCAAGAATGCTTTGGCAGGGAAATGAAGGGCAGACAAGTCCATATACTGACAGTCAAGCTGCGATTAAGGGACTTAAAGGACACAGCACCAAATCCTTAGTCGCCTGGGAATGCAGACAGTCCCTCAAAGAACTGGGTAGAAACAACAAAGTAACTCTAAGTTGGGTACCTGGACATGAGGGAATAGCGGGAAATGTCGCATCCGACAAACATGCTAGACAAGGCGCAGAAGCTTCTCCCATAGGACCTGAACCGTTCTGTGGCCTAACCAAGACACACATTAAGACAGCAGTCCAAAAATGGGAAAAAGAGGCCACAGGGTCTCACTGGAACAATGTCCCAGGTCAAAGACAAGCAAAGAAATTTTTCGAGTACTCGCCACAGAATGTTAAAAAGCTTCTCTTCTTATCCAAGAAAGAAATTACGCTCATTACAGGCCTATTCATAGGATACCATTTTAAAAATATGGGACTAGTATGCAGATTATGCAATTTGGAAGTAGAAACTGCCGAACACATACTCTGCAGGTGTGACGCATTAGCTAACATAAGGCTTAATCACTTCGAAAGTGTTAGACCGACACCTGAAGAAGTGAAGAAGAGGCCTCTTAGTGACATCCTGAACTTTGCAAAGAAAGTGTAGAAATCCTAAGAACATAGATGCGAATAGGGTTGAACAAAAGATCAACGATGGTCGACGTTCTGAAAGGTTGAATAGCCTTATTACATTATATCAAACCTGTTAGCTTGAGTGAAAACTCAGTCATAACAGTCAGGACTGTTATATAAATTAACAGTACAGGAGAAAGTTTTTGATCATTGTTTCTATAGCAACACTTTTAAAATTGATTTATGAATTGTCTAAAAATTATGCTAAACATTTCTGTCTTTTTGTCGGTATTGTCGACGGTATTATGAAAAGTACTGAACGATATTCGGCCGAAACGCAAATAAAAACGCGATTGATTATAAAGTATCGGCTCCTCCTCGACTTTACAATAAATCTTGTCTGTTATTTGCCAATTATTATTGTTACTCGTTATTTGAGTAGTGTCTTCTGGAAACCTATGGTGCAGTTCATGAGCCGCTCTCGAATGCCCCATGAAATCGGCGACTTGTTTGAGAAGATTATTATAACTTATCGCTCGTGAAAGTTCTGCCGGTCATCTGCGATTGAATAATACAATTTTCGAAAGGACAAATTCCCAATGATTTCCAAAGCCTCTTCGGTTTATTTTGAAAAAAAAAATCGATTTGGGTTTT
The DNA here is from genome assembly GCA_963583935.1 of Diaperis boleti. NCBI lineage: Eukaryota > Metazoa > Arthropoda > Insecta > Coleoptera > Tenebrionidae > Diaperis > Diaperis boleti. The sequence goes on from OY757242.1 coordinate 17,817,727, forward strand.
TCTAAGATGAGCAGACAACTTTGCTGATGTTCTCTGCTATGGGCAATGGCTTCTAACATATTTCCCGCTTTTGCCTCCTCGGCCTTGTTGGTGGCATTTCGACCAAGTAAAAATTTGAGCTCACATTGATGGAGTTTCTCAAACGCTTCCAATCGTGACAGTTCGGTGTATTTTCATACAAATGTTCCATCAAATAATATTTTCGAATTCTCTGTATAACTTGGTTAATGAGAGGTCCAAACTGTTTCGCCAACGAATTGTGTTTCATCGTATTTTTCAGGACGAATGCAATCTATTCAATTATTTCAAGATGGATCCCTTTGCCAGTCTTCGCATCTGAGCACGGCTGTTACTATATTGATGTTTTTCTTTGACAGACTGGCAGATTATTACACCAACTTCTTGAATGACTGTCATGACTGTTTAATAATATCCGTTATTTCGTCCTGGGTAAGGTCTTTCAATAGCAGTTGTTTAAAGTTTTTCATTCAAACTCTAAAAAGTGTCGTTCTTTTGCTCTTCAATGAATCTTATTTTTGTCGTGCGTTTTAATTTGTCTGGGTATCTACTTGAGTAAATAATATGGTGCTTCGAAAAATTATTTGTAAAAATTAAGCCATGGCAATGATCACAATGAATGCAATCACATAATTTTTTTCAAATCGTTTTGCCCCAAGAACCGATGCATTGTATGCTCTATTGCCGTTATTGCCTAAAATTCGGAGGGCTTTCAACTAAAAACAGCCTGTCGGGAAATTTAAATATAGATGATGCAGCGTCTTTTTGTAAAAAAAATTGCCGCTAGCCACCACTCCATAATAATCCTCCGCTCGGAAATGGTCTCCACAAAGATAGGAGAATTTATTTGGGACAAATTTATCCCGCTTCATGGCAACAATCCATTTTTTCTTTAACTCTTCACTTTGAGGAAATCTGTTGGGATAATTTTTATTGAGTCTAATAATTTGATTAAAAATGATTACATAACATTGTGTACAGATACCTAGTAGCAAAATAAAAATTACTTCTGACAAATACTATACAATTCATAACAAGACAAGAAATACAATTTCGAATCGATAGCAGTTTAAATGTTTTATTGTTAGTTTAGTTAGTTACTAAAGGGTCGATTTTAAGTTCTCACTGCCGCCGGCGCAACCGTTGCCACGGGCGTAAATTGACAGGAGCCAATTTTAAGTTCAAGTTAAGTCCTCGATTTGCCACTCCGGATTGCGTCGCCACATCGAGCTGACATAACGGTTTGCATCCTGCATTCTAACCTCAATTCTCAACGACATGGCGGGAGCATGTGCTGTAATTTTTACCAATTCCAGTGATGGTGGTGGAGGACCAATTTTAGCTAATGTGCCCTTTACAATCGAAGAAGTTTCGGAGAGATTGCTTTTCCAACGACCCCGGTTAGAAAAGTATTTTTGTTTGTATATAACCTCATTTCGGAAGATCTAACAAGAAATACATGAAAAGGACGATGTCGACATTTAACACCAATGCAAAAACTGTATGTAGCACTTCAATTTTATGCTACGGGAACATACCAATGGCTGGTGAGGTCTAGTAAACGCATTTCACAATCGTCAACTTCTCATGCTATCAGGAAAGTAACTGACGCATTGGTGACTGGTTCGCCCCAGTTTATTCGTTTTCCAGGTGCTGAAGAATATAACAGAGTAAAAGAGGCGTTCTACAGGTTTGCAATCACACGACACGGTACTGGATTCCCAAATTTGTTAGGTGCCGTCGACTGTACACATGTCAGGATTCAGGCATCCCCAAACAACCCTGAACAATATTTAAATCGACATCTTTATCATTCCATTAACGTACAGTTGGTTGTAGGTCCCGTTCTTAAAATTTACAACGTTTTTGCCGAGTACCCAGGATCAAACCACGACTCATGTACATTTGGAGAAATTCAAACGTCCGAAATGACCTCTCTCAAGGAAATTTTTTCAGAAGGTTGGCTTGTTGGAGACTCTGGTTATCCTCAGGAGCCCTGGCTGATGACACCTGTGACTAATGTCACAACTCCTGCAGAAATGCTTTATAATTATGTCCATATTTCAACTAAAAATGTTGTAGAGGGAATTAATGGAGTGCTAAAAAGCCGATGGCATGTTTTGGACAGCCCCCTTGCCTATGCACCAGGCAGAGTTTGTGCCATTACTGCGGCATGTTGTGTTCTCCACAACATTTGCACTGACGACAACTTGGACGTGGAAAACTTGCAGTAGCACCAATTAATGCTACATAACTTCCCTCTACAAGCACCAGTCAACCCGAATTATGAACAAATTCGTAGGGAACTGATTGCAAGACATTTTACAAGATAAGTGACTTCTCTCTCGATAATTACTTTTAGGGCACATTGTACAATCGGAGATATCTTCAGATGAAGTTAAACTAGGTTTATCTTTAGATTTTAAGCAATCACATCCACGAAATATTCCAGCCGAAACCATAGCTAACTTAATCTGAGAATGCAAAAAACGCGCTCGCACAAAGAATTTCACACAGAACGAAGTCAATGTGCTGATTGAAGAGATCAGCACTAAGCGACAAATTCTTCTTTGGCCCCTCCGCAGCCCACAACTGAGCCAGTTCCATCGGGATCTACACAATTTCATAATTCTACACAATTTTTTAACCACTCACCTTCAGTACTTTTCCAAAATATCCTATGTGCATGTTGTAATACCTATCCGTCTCCCGGCTGTGGGACAACGTCAGGTTTTGCGGACGGAGCCGCTTCCCGGTATGAAAAGATTAATTAAGGTGTCAATTATTAAATTTTTCAATTATGTTTTTATTAGAATTTAAACAATTATTAATAATTAAAGTTTGTAATTATTTTAACGAACAAATTAATATGTACGACGTATGACGAATCGCAAGGCCGATGTAGTTCTGTCAGGCACTGTAGTTCCCCCGACGAACGACACCATGGACATGCGCAGTCTAACAGTATTATTGGCTACCGCTAACACGGCCAGCCTGACGATAGGACGCTCTCGGCCTATTCTGACACTGAACTTGTCCCCAGACCAAGAGTATTGTCCAAATTCTGAGAACACAAATAAACTGGTATGAGACATAAATTATAAAAATCAACACACATATTTGACGAAGGCGTAGGTCAAAAACGGCCATAGCCCTAAACTTCAAAAAACATCATATCAAATCACACAAAGGCGTAGGTCATAAACGGCCATAGCCCTATACTTCAAATAACATCATATCAAATCACACAAAGGCGTAGGTCATAAACGGCTATAGCCCTATACTTCAAAGAACATCATATCAAATCACACAAAGGCGTAGGTCATAAACGGCCATAGCCCTATACTTCAAAGAACATCATATCAAATCACACAAAGGCGTAGGTCATAAACGGCCATAGCCCTATACTTCAAAGAACATCATATCAAATCACACAAAGGCGTAGGTCATAAACGGCCATAGCCCTATACTTCAAAGGACATCATATCAAATTTAGTATTGCTTCCGACCAAGAACCCTGAGTTTAGAGCCTTTTAACTCAGTTTAACCATCAATAGAATATTCACAAACTATGAATTTAAAAACTTTGGTAAATAAAATTTCGTTCCGTTCAAAAACTAAGTTCAGAAATTACATTCAAAAACTCAAAAACTTGGCTAACACGGCCAAAAACATACCTGAGAGTCAATACCAGGTGAAAGATAATCATCCAGAAGGTCTGCACAATCTTCTGGAAACCATTCTTTCGGCCAGGGACGCATTTGAAAGGAGGCGGCGGAAGTAAGTCGGGTAGATTCGGATATATCATCAACTCGTCGGAGTTCGTAACGGTCATGAGGAAGCACTGCAGTGACTTTATAAGGTCCAGACCATCCAGTTTCCAATTTCTTAGGGCGCAAGGCCTCACGGGAGAGTAGAACAAACTCGCCTACATAAAAAGTGGTTGCTTTTGTGGTTGGATGGTTGCGGCGCGTTTCTTGTGCAACAGCATTCTCCTGGAGCCGTTTATGTACAAAATCTCTCCATCGATCAGGTTCAACAGCAGAAGGTAGTTTATCAACAGACGCCTGACGAATAATTCGGGCAATTTCTGGAAGGCGGCTATCGCAACCAAATAGGGTTTGAAGTGGAGTGCGCTTGGTAGTTTTGTGGACCGTTGAATTAATGGTTAGTTGAATTTGAGAAACCATTTTATCCCAAGTCGAGGAAACATCGGCCTGAACTCGGAGGAGACTGGCTACAAAACGCATATAGCGTTCAACCTGGCCATTGGCTTGATGAACATAAGGGGTAACAAAATGCCAATCAATGTCCCAAGAAGCGATAAAGTCATGATTTCTGACGGCTTTAAGGATGTACCGTTATCTGTAATAATTCGAGCAGGTGTCCCAACTAGATAAATAATGTCAGAGATGCAGTCCGCAATCTGTTCTGTTTTCTGACCTTGTAGCGCATACAGAAAGCAAAATTTTGAGTAAGCGTCGACTGCCACAAAGATATGGCTACTGCCGTCTTCAGTCCGCGGAAGAGGTCCAAGACAGTCGATATGTAATGTATGAAATGGAATGGGCACTTTTGGGATTGAATGAATATCGATATGTTTAGATTGGGCTGGACGTTTTCGGGTGAGGCAAGTAAGACAACCGTCTATATATTTTTTTATAAATTGGCGCATACGTGGAAACCAAAAATGAGCGCTTATACTAAGTAGAGTTTTATCGAGGCCAATATGGGCCTGGCCATCGTGATATTCTTTTACAAGGGCGAAACGGGCATGTTTGGGCACAAAGTATTGCGTCACTTTTTCGGAGTTTATGAGACTGACATGGCACAGAGTATTACCAATTATGCAAAATTGAGTGCTGTCAAGTTCCTTGTGAGCTAACTTATCTTTCAGCTGAATGGTATCGGCATCGTCACTTTGTTGAATTGCAAGCCAACCTTCAGGCATGAGAGAAACAGGCTCATCGTCTTCTGATGGGGAAATAGTTGAAGTAATAGTGACTTGTTTACGTTGCATAAACTCCACGACAGGGGGATTACGGCTCAAATAATCTACATAAGAAAGAGATTTCCCAGCACGGTGTTCGATAGTAAAATTAAAATCCTGGAGGTAAACCCACCAACGGCTAATGCGAGGGATCAAATCGCGTTTGAATTGTGAACTTTTCAAGGAATTGCAGTCTGTTATTAATTTAAATGGAACTCCGACCAAATAATGACGGAAATGTTTGAGAGCATACACTACTGTTAGCGTTTCAAGCTCATACGAATGGTAGCGGGTTTCAGCCGGAAGCGTCGCCTTACTAAAATAGGCAACCACTCTTTTGAGCCCGTCGTCAATCTGAAGTAAAATGGCGCCAAAACCCTGACTACTTGCATCCGTATGCAGCTCAATAGGTAAGGATGGATCAAAGATTGTGAGAACAGGTTCACTTGTAAGAATTTGGATCACATAATGAAATGCGTCAGCGTGAAGTTGTGACCACTGCCACTCAGCGTTATGTTTAAGTAAATTAGAAAGTGGACGAGTTCGGATTGAGAATTCTGGAATAAACTTTCGAAAGTAGCCGGCAAGACCCAAAAATTGTCGAACTTCTCGAACATTAGATGGAACCTGCATTAATGTCAGAACTTTCGCCTTGGAAGGGCTTGGTTGAACCTGTCCGTGGGAAATTAATCGTCCTAGATATTCGACTGTTGTTTGCAAAAACGAACATTTATGAATATTAATGGAAAAACCATTTAATTTGAGAGTTGTCAAAACAGTCCGTAAATTAGCCAAACCTTCCTCAATGCTAGAAGATGGAATTAACACATCGTCTAAGTAAACCAGAGCAATGCCCTGCTGAATTTCTGACTGTAAGGCAGTGTTTATGGCCCGTTGATAAATAGCTGGGGCATTTGCTAGCCCAAATGGCATTCGGAGAAATTCAAATTGCCCGTCGGGCGTAACAAATGCTAATTTTTCGATCGAATCGGGATGGACAGGGATCTGATGAAATCCGGCTGCCATGTCAAGAACGCTAAAATAGGTACTACCACTTAAGCGATCTATTTGATCATCGATTAAGGGTAGGGGATACCTGTCCTTGACAGTAATCTTATTTAAGGCACGGAAATCTATCACTAAACGGGGTTGACCATTTTTCTTAGTAACCAACAAACAAGGACTTGCAAAAGGAGACCGCGAGGGTCGGATGATACAATTGTTGAGTAGATCTTGAACAATTGCTTTACTGTTTCACGCTCGCTAACAGACATTCTATATGGGCGGTATTTAATTTCTTTGTCAACCATTAGGCGAATTTTAAATTCGCCTGTTTTAATGGGTGTCGGAACATGATTTCCTGTTGTTGAAATGCTCTGAAATTCATTTAAAAGCATGTCTAATTCTGTATTTTGGTGTCTTGCTGGTAAATAGTTTAGGGTAACATTAGATTTATTGTGCGTTAAGGTCATCCCTGGTAAATTGAGAAAATCCATTCCCAATAAAGCGTTACAACAGATAATATCATCACTCACAACGTAGAATTTATGAACAATGCATTGCTTTGGAATCGAAACTTTTATTTTGACTGAGTGTGACGCATGTGTTAAGCCGCCTATACCAGATAATTCAATACTTTCAGGCATAATATCTTGCTCTGCATTTAGTGTCGTGACTAACGACGACTTGATAAGCGAAACTTGAGCACCCGTATCCAGTAAAACATTTATTTCCTGGTTATTTAATTTTAGCTTAAAATAGGTCAGTGATGACGAATCATCACCACCTTCGCGTTTTGGTGAAAAACAAAAATTTATTGTTTTCTTTTCTCGATCTGACTGCTCTTCTTTTTTTTTGTCGTGTAAAACAACTTTCAATTTTATGACCAGTACGCTTACAGTAAGCACAAAACAAAACGGTATTAGATTTCTTACTACGTGAGTCACTGGCTGGGGACAAATCTCGCTCTCTTTTAATTCCACGAACTTTACATTCAGAACGACGATGGCCTATCTTATTACAAGAAAAACATCTTAATTGGGACGATATACCTGTACCTGAGGTACTACTAGGACCAGCGAAAGGTGACCTACTAACAGATTTTACAGTGCTGGGACCGTCTCGTTTCGCATAACGAGGTTTTTCGGTAATACGAGATAATTGTGTAAGCAAGGAGGTTGGTGTTGAATGATTTAATTGTGTAGCTTGTGTCTGAATTATGTTATCTTTGATTCCAAAACAAATGCAGCTTACCAATTGCTCTTGAGTAAACATAATATGTGTGGCTTCTAATTTTTGCAATTTAATACGCCCATAATGGCCATAACTAGAACAACCCTCTGAATTGTAATTAACAGCATCAAATAGAATTTTGGCAAAATTTGCAACCCCCGAAAAACTAACGATCAGATCCCGTTTTAAGTTGGTCCACGTACGCCCGTCATAAGGGTTCCAACCCATAAACCACTCACTTGCCTCACCTTTAAAGGATGAAGGGATCCTTGTCATAAGGTACACATCGTTCCATCCCAATTCGTTTGCAGTCTTGGTAACTTCGTCAATCCAGATTTGTGGGTCATCTCTTGTGGGAATAAACTCTGGCACAACTTCGTGATCTGATACGGGAACTTGGTTTCTAGAGCCCATTCGATCAAAAATGCGTTGGAGAACCACTTCGAGGGTTGGTGGCACTGGTTCCGGAGGTGCGTCATCCATTCTTTTGTGGGTGATGCAATATTACACAAAAGTCAAAAACACCTGCACAATAGCACTAGTGGATTTCGATAATCCTCACTTCTGATATTAGAATTTAAACAATTATTAATAATTAAAGTTTGTAATTATTTTAACGAACAAATTAATATGTACGACGTATGACGAATCGCAAGGCCGATGTAGTTCTGTCAGGCACTGTAGTTCCCCCGACGAACGACACCATGGACATGCGCAGTCTAACAGTATTATTGGCTACCGCTAACAGTTTTCAAAAGAAACATTGGAAAATTTTATTGAATTATACAGAAATTTCCCTTGTCTATTGAAAGTTAAATCAGACGAATACACAAATCGCAATCTTAAAGGACGAGCTTATGAAAAACTAGTTGAGTTCTGTAAAACTACATAGTATGTATTTGTCAAAATGCCAACAAAGACTTCGTTACAAAAAAAATTCAAGATATTCGGGGATAATTATAACAGAAAAAATTTAAAAAAAATAATGATTCAAAAAGAAGTGGCTGTTCAGAGGAGGACGTGTACAAATCAAGTCTGTGGTACCTTGAACTTCTTCTGTTTTCTCCATCTTCTGCACCTCCACAGTGCAGTGTACTGAGTCTTCGGACAGCGTTAGTACTCTGTCCCAATGTTACGAACAACCTCATGATAGTTCTAGATAATTTGCTTAACTAAGATAGTCATATATATCGACGGCCTTAACACAGGATCTCAATTTTTATGAAAATATAGTTTCCACAGATTCCTGTCAATAATAATTTATTGTTCTCTCAATTTGCTGGCATCACTTTAAACTCGATAAATCGAATAATTCATGCCAATAATATATAAAAGAAACACAGGACCTCCTAAATTTAACCTTGCTTAAAAAATTGCGTCAGCGTTTTTTCGTCTCCTGTAATTTTTTTTACTTTACACTTATGAGGTCCTGCGTTTAGGGTGTCGCGTCGATATGTTATTTGAAATTAAGTTTCCCTTTAAGAACTTTTTGTAATTTGCACCTGTTACAAAATTTGTGTCTGCGCGCGATAGGTTGAAATTGGAATTGAAAAGAAACTCAGACTTATACTATTCAATTAATGCCAATAAATCAATCGTAATCTAGTAAAGCTAAAGCTCAATCGGATGGTAGTAATGATATTGTGCCTATCAAAAATATAGACTGAATTTCACACCAGGCAGCATCGTTGGTTGCCTGGGCGACAAAAAACATGCAAGAGAAAATTATTTCTTTTTTAACCGACTTCAAAAAAGGAGGAGGTTATCAATTCGGTTGTATGTTTGTTTTTTTTTTTAATGTTTGTTACCGCAGAACTCCGTCATTTATAAACCGATTTGTAAAATTCTTCTTTTATTTGAAAGAGTATACTTGCAGATTGGTCCCATTGTCACCATTTCAGGATCTGATGAGGGGATCTCATGGAAATCGAGAAAAATCCTCAAATTTTCGCTCCCTTTAATTAACCGACTTCATGTATGTTTACCGATTTCTTCGTCAATTGTGGACCGATTTACAAAATTCTTCTTTCATTTGAAAGGGTATACTCTAAAGATGGTTACATTGTTAAAAAATCGGGATCTGATCAGGAAATCCCATGGAAATCGAGAAAAATCGTCAAATTTTCGCTCCCTTTTATTAACCGACTTCATGTATGTTCACCGATTTCTTCGTCAATTGTGGACCGATTTACAAAATTCTTCTTTTATTTGAAAGGGTATACTCTAAAGATGGTTACATAGTTAAAAAATCAGGATCTGATCAGGAAATCCCATGGAAATCGAGAAAAATCGTCAAATTTTCGCTCCCTTTTATTAACCGACTTCATGTATGTACACCGATTTCTTCGTCAGTTGTGGACCAACTTACAAAATTCTTCTTTTATTTGAAAGGGTATACTGTTGACGTGATTCCATTGTCAAAAAATCAGGATCTGATCAGGGAATCCCATGGAAATCGAGAAAAATCCCCATATTTTTTCTTCATTTTATGTATATAATTATGTTCATACCGATTTCTTCGTCAACTTTATTGAGGACCTCAATATTGGAGAAGCGTCTTTACTAGGTATCACTAACTTATCACTTAAAATTGTAAAAAAAATTGCTTTTAAAAAAAAAGAAAACCGACTTCAAAAAGTGAAAAATAATTGAATACATGTATTATTACATGTACTACTCAATGATCTGTCTGAAGTCGGTGCTAAGCCAAATAGGTAGTAGATAGATAGGCTGCCTACTCCAGCCACATCGAAGGTCTCCCGGCGAACGCACCTGAATGCGTGAGCGTGGGTGGGGGGCTCGTGCTGAGCAAAACACCCCAAACGGCAGACGTCGTTGACGGTCGTCTCGAATGATTATAATGTTGTTGATATTTTTGTATAATTACAATATGTTACAAATTTGTAACCTATTTGGCTTGGCACCGACTTCAGACAGATCATTGGGTAGTACATGTAATAATACATGTATTCAATTATTTTTCACTTTTTGAAGTCGGTTCTCTTTTTTTTTTTAAAGCAATTTTTGAGATACTCTGTACTGGGATTCAATTAGCCAACGTTGACCTGCAGATCCTGCAGAATACTATATTTTTCTGGTTGTAGCCGTTTATGTATTCAAAAATCCATTGTTTACGTTTATAGTTGGCGTTCTGTCCGCGCTTGCAAAGGCGCTGTAGTCCCTTCTGCTGTCATTCTCTCGTTTGCCGGTTATCCATTGTCTATTGTTTAGAATTTAGTTTTTGATTTTATTGTGAAAGTGGATGTGTGTATCAACTTATCAAGACTTCATGCAGATTTTCCCAGGGAAACCCGTTGCTCCTGACCCAGGTAAGGTAAGTGTTAGCGTGTAAATATTGCAATAATTAACATTTTTGACCTTGTATTGCGCACATGGAGTTGATAACGAATTAGATTTTAAACGAGAAAACGGGGTTAAGCCACCCTATTTAGACGACAGTAGTCTGTAAAAAAACCAGGGGTTTTAAGAAATACGCTTCGAAAGGCTGCTATGACATCACGTAAAAAATAGCCATATAGTCGCGTCAATAAATACATAAAACAGGCAATCTTCGGAAGTCCTCAAAAACAGCTTCGATTTTAATGATTTTTTTTTTGTTTTTATATATTATTCAAAATCAGAAACCTTTTGAAGTGGGGAAATAATGATTTATATTGTTTAAACACTATTTATTATATTTATATAAAAAAATTAGTTTTTCAATACTTATTCTACAAATAATATACGCAAGTAAATTAGAAAATTATTATGAATTGTCGATTATTTATTTTAGACATTTATAAATAAAATAATTAAAAACTGTTCATCAATACTTGTAGGAAGGAAAAATTTGAGAATTTTCCTCGATTTCCATGGGAGTCCCTGATCAGATCCTGACTTTTTGACAATGGAACTACCTCAAGAGTATACCCTTTCAAATAAAAGAAGAATTTTGTAAATCGGTCCACAATTGACGAAGAAATCGAAGAAACATAAATGAAATATAAATATATAAATTAATGTTCTGAGGTAACAAGCATTAAAAAAAAACATACAACCGAATTGATAACTTCCTCCCTTTTTGAAGTCTGTTTAAAAAAACGCAAAACTCTTTTTTTTAGATAAATATCATACATATTGTTTAAATAATATTAATAGTTATGTCCCCGCTCCAAAAGGTTTATATAAAAAAGCAAATATTTAAAAAAAAATATATCAAAATCGGAGCTGTTTCTGAGGACTTCCGAGAAAAAGACTTCATTGACGCGACTAATAAGACCAGAGTTCTATAGGCCTTACAGTGCGAGTGTAAATCATGGAATAAAATTCATTATAATTTTATTTTTATGTCTTACTAGCTGACCCGTCGAACTTTGTACCGCCTCAGAATCAATAAATGTTGTGGCAACTTATTAGCTGAATTAAATTCATTTTTTTTATAAAAGGATAATGCCCACAACGCCATCTACTGGCATTACCGGAACCAGCATACAACGCCATGTTTATTTTTGTTTCTGTCATGTATCCAAGATGGCGTTATATACGGATTCTATACAAAATGTATGATTTTTTTGTTAATGTTTCTGATGTTTTAATAGTTATTTGCCCTCGAAAAAAGTCAGTCAATCCATTCTCGAGATATCATCAAAAAATTTGTGTGTGGAGCTCACGCGCAACAGAAATGAAACTTTGGAGTTTACTCTTTAAAAATCGATTTTCATTTTTAAAGCCCGGACAAATTTTGGTGACCGGCGTTATTTCTTATTGTTGCCCTGTACCAGGGGGGCTTTGTTATTGTCGTTGTCCTGTACTTAGCTCCCCGCCCCCTGTAATTTTTCCGATGTTTTAATAGTAATTCTGCTATTTGGGGCGTAGGCAAATCCAACAAATGAAAGTTCATAAATATCGATCGAGCCGCTCTTGAATTATAAACCCAATGCAGCCCTCTGAGCCCGCTGTCCATGTTATAATAGTTATTCTGCTAATCGGGGCGGAGACCAATCCAACAAATCGAAGATCATAAAAATAGGTACAGCCGTTCTTCAGTTATAAACCCAAGGGGGCCCCTGGGCCCCCATGTCCATGTTTTAATAATATTCTGCTATTCGGGGCGGAGACAAATCCAACAAATCAAATATCATAAAAGAACTTATTAAGTCGGTCGAGGCAAAAAATCGGTCCAACCCAAGGGTCCCACTGGGCCCCCATGTCTATGTGAAAAATACTTTACGACCTGTTCCCATACTTATCAAATATACAAAAAACAAATCATAAGAATCGGTCGACCCGAAAAATCGGTCCAGCCCAAGGGGGCACCCTGGCCCCCATGTCTATTTGAAAAATAGTTTACTACCAATTCCCATACCTACCAAATATAAAAAAGAAACACAAAAATCAGTCGACCCGACAAATCGGTGCAGCCCAAGGGGGCCCTCTGGGCCACCATGTCTATGTGAAAAATTGTTTACCACCTATTCTCATACCTACCAAATATACAAACAAAATTTCATAAAAATCGGTCGACCCGAAAAATCGGTCCAGCCCAAAGAGGCGCCCTGCGCCCCCATGTCTATGTGAAAAATAGCTTACCATCTATTCTCATACCTACCAAATATACAAAAAAAAATTTCATGAGAATCGGTCGACCCGCAAAATATATCCAGCCTAAGGAACCCTTCTGGGCCCCCATGTCCATGTGGAAAATAGCTTACCACTTATTCTCATACCTACCAAATATACAAAAAAAAAAAAAAATCATAAGAATCGGTCGACCCAAAAAATCAAGAGAAAAATATACGTTTCTTTCAACTCGGTCAGAATAATGAAGTTTTAATTACAGATTTGATGGTTTCAGGACAAGCAAAAAATCTTATTCCTTTGAGGTTTTGGCGTAAAGTCAAAAATAAAAAATATTTTCCCCTTGTAAACTCAATCCGGGGACATACTGTATATAGATGCTACGTACACACGAGACACTAAACTGTCGACACTTGTGTCTAGAGCGCTCTACTGCTTGTTCACACGTCAGTGTAAATTTTTTTGTGTAGTGTAATGTCTAGAGCTGGTCTAGAGCAGTTCACTAGATTGAAGTTGCTACACTTCTCTAGCATGTGTTCACACGCAAGATGTGAGAATTGTATAGACACCACTGTGCAGTGTGAAAATTCACTTCACACTACATAAATACATAAATATAATGACGAGAATAAGGTGTTGGTCTGCGGCCGCAGTTATTATCATTTATCATTAATTAATTGTGTTGTAAAAAAGCGCAGGAACAGTGGATTGCAAAGAGAAACAAATTTGGTGGATTTCCGAACTACTATGCGAATTAAGGTTGCAAGATTCAGAATATTACAAAAATTTTCTTCGAATGTCTGATACGGATTTCACTTTTCTATGACAAAAGGTGACGCCAAAAATAGAAAAACAAAATACAGTAATGCGTTCTGCAATATCGGCTGCTGAGAGACTAGCCGTAACTTTGAAATTTTTAGCAGGAGGTGAGTTTCATACATGATGCAAAATGTTATTAAATACTTTTTTTTATCTTTATACAATCAGGTGAAAGCTATCATACATTAATGTATTTGTTCCGAATACCCGTGTCAAAAATTTCGACAATAATTCCAAATTGTTGTCAAGCCATCTATGACGTTTTGAAAGAAGATTATTTAAAGGTAGGTTCTTCTATACTTTGAAGTGGAATAGTAAAATGTTAAAATTAAACTGAAACTATAACGTGCGAAACAGTAAATAAACACATTTATTCAGCAAAGAAATACAAAAACTGCAAAATCCTATTACACAGAAACAATACAAATGAACATTTAAGTTAATAATCATTCACATTATGATCAAAATTCGCATAGTAACTGGCCGTTGACGGAAATTCTTGCTGGGAGCTTGAAGATGTCAATATCACTTATTAAATGATTTGGTTTGGGATTATTTACTGTAACTCCCTGAAACAATGTTTCATCATAATCTGTAACTTCTAAAATGATGCCTTGGATTTTTCTTTTCAATTTTCTTTTACTACTTTCCGAATGCAAATTTCGTACAGCGGCAGCGACAAAATCGACAAAAATTTGCCCGACATCATTTGGCTTGCTCATCTCTATTAGAGCCCTGTTGAGTAGATCATCTTCTTGATTTGATGTTTGTTTTTTACCTTTGCCGTTGGGGGCGATACCAATTATTTGGCTCATTGTTTCTGTTGTTTCATCAGGACTAGTTTCGAGTTGGCTTTGTGTGTCATCGAATTTCTATAATAAAAACTATGTTTTGATACTGTTTTTCATAATTTACAGATGCCTAATTCAAGCAGAGAATGGCTAGTGTTCGCGGCAGTTTCAAAACAAATGTAATTTTCCAAACTGCATGGGGGCTCTAGATGGAAAACATATTGTCATACAGGCGCCACGAAATAGTGGCAGTCACTTGTAACGATGTCGTTTTATTTTATTTGGGCTTTATCCACATTTATTCCGATTAAACCTTCTTAATTATCGAAATGTGTGGTTCACAAAATAACAGTTTTCGTACTGAGGCTATAACGATACGCTTTTGCGTGTCATAATAGACAAAAGCGGTGTTGTAATATTTTACAAAAAATAGTATAATTTATTTTTTATATTGGTAATCTTGGCAGATCTTGGTAAAATCTTAATCTATACTTCGCTGTCAAGTCCAAGTGGCTCTTAACAGCTGTCAATGTGAATTGGCATTACTAGTGTTGGCACTTGTTTGGGGCACGCAATTTTGTTGGGGAATTCTGTCTGGGGGTGGCCAAGCTGGTAATACTTGGCGCATGGGAGCTGACAGTTTGGATTCCTCGCGGAGGTCCAGAGCTTGGATCATTAATACCATTGTAGTTCATTAATAGCACAGGCGTTATGGAGTAAAGCAGCTAAGTGGGGGCACAAGCGGGGTCTGAACCGCGCATCTTAAAAATTATAATAATAAGATACGTTAAAATGGCTCAAGCAGTACACATAACATGATTAAGGGAAACAAATAACGAACAGTCTCAAAGTCTTATGTCATTAATATCTGGAATACTTAAGTCAAATTTGGTTTTAACTTTATATATATAATTACATGCCAGTGAATTAAATACCACAAATGTTGGGCTTCCACTTTGTACTCTGCATCCAATACGTGATATAATAATTGGAAACAAAACGCAAGGATGTGTAAGACAGAATCAGTCTAATGTTCTCCGTTATTCATAATAACCATAGTGCTTGTAATATTTGTAAGGCAAGGACCCAACAAAATAATATAAGGCTGTAATTTCAAACCTTTTGCATAGGCAAAGTTAACCTTTTCATTTTTAAGATTTTGCACATTTCCAGGTAATTTAGCTTGAAGAATTAAATCATCACGGGCTTCAGAAATGTTCCAATGTGCATTTCCGCGTGGAGGCACAAGAGCTAAATTACGTCCAACTAAATTGCGTTTTTGGAATCTAGTAAAATATACGGATGACCTGTAATAGTAGTCAAATATATACATTATTATTATATACCAGTGGTGATTTCATTATCTAGTAAGGAAAGAATTGGGTGGTCACCAGAAGTTAGTGAACTTCGACGACTCTCCAATACCCTATTAAAAATGGGTCAAAATTTTTTGGGGGGTCAAACTCTTTTTTAAACCCAAATACAGCGTGGGATGGTTCGTGATTCCTTTTCAGCCAAATTTGGCTATTTCTCGTGTCTAGAGCACCTTATAGACAACAAGGACTACATTTCAGAAAACCCACAACGTATGTACTCTTACTTTCTAAAATTTCTTCCTTACTTGAAGAATTATTGTTCTTGGTAGGTTCTTCTAATTTTTTCAATGCGTTTCCTGTTTCTGTATTTATCTACCAATTTTCCTCTGGCAATTTCACTTTTGTTGTTGTTGTTACCTAAGTGAAGTTCGATTTTGATTATATGAAACGCTCCGCCCAAGATGATAGAATGTAGTACGTCTTTTGTGTTGATACTGTCACGAATTTAAATCTGAGCTCGAACCCACCGGCCGAGCCTGCTGCTGCACAAGGCGCGCTCTCTGATTTACCGTTCAATTTAAAGATAACTTGTCGCGACAAGATGATCGGTTTATTTGAACTAGGGTCGGGAGGGACTGCTCATTTTGGGCGGAGCGCTTGATATAATCAAGATCGAACTTCACTTAGGTAAGTTCGTTTGATTTTGTAATTATGTTCGCGCTCCGCCCTCCATGATCGAAGAGATGTAGATGTTAATTGGTCATAAGAAGCAAACTGTAGTGAAACAAGAACAAGAGCATAAACATAAAATAAAACAATGCGAGAGTAATTAAGAGTTAATTACAACATTATAGCTAATGCGGTATAACAGGCCTGTCGGGTTTAGGCTGCATCACCCCTTCTAAATATATTCTTTTGGTGCGGGTTACACATATCTCCGGCTTTTCCGCAAAACGCGGAAGAAAAAGGGCAGGTTGAGCAGCATTTCTTCTGGTGGCATTCTATCAGGTATTTTAATCTCTATAGCGTCATTCCTTGATGTTATATTTCTGATATCGATAAGAGAAAGGGTTTGCATTCTATGTGCAGTAATGAGTGTCAACCGGGTTACCAGGTTTTTGGTTAATAGATCCACTTCAATTTCTTGGCTGTTCAACCCTTCCAAATAATTTAGAACCACCACAGGATTCCAGGTGTCCTCATATCGTGGTTTTGGTGGTCTTAAATGTTGGACGCCTTTAGAAAAAACGGTTAATTGCTGGATCGCTATTAAGGCTATTAAGGGTGCTATACTCAGCTCTCTTTTTAAATTCTTGTGTAAAGTCGACACGATACAAAAGCATGACATTTTGCATTATTTCTATTAACGAAAACATCGATATCCGGTTCTTCAAATTTTTTTACAATTTCGTTAAAAGCATATAATTCGCTAACTGCCAATCCGTTTCCGGTTTTAACCTGTGAGACTCGGTGTCAGCCTCTATATTTAGGTACTTTTGATTTGATATTGTGATAACCCCTCTTTTTATTACCGCCACTTTTTGAATTCGAACATGAAACGAAATGTCAATGACGTCACCAAACGTCAAATTTGAAAATTTGAAACAAACCGCGCAAACTTTAAAGGTTTGGCCAGTGATCGTCATACAATGAAAGAAAAAGCAGAACCCTATGTTGTGTTATATTTTTGACAAGACAAGCAATGGCGGGACATTCAAACTTACCCAAAAGAAACAAAACTCCAGATTCTTTGGATACATGGCGAGAGCTAGTCAGGAGTGGAGCGTAAATTAATAACACAAAAATTATGGTTTTAAATGTTTATTCAGTTTGAACAACTTGCAGTGTCTTGAGTTTAGTGATTGCGTACTGTGGTTAACAATTTCTAGTGGTTTCGTATTAAGTTGGTACAAATGTGATTTCATAATGTTAACAATAATGATTCAAGTAATAAATTACAACGTCAGCTAAGTTTATTCCACCCTTGAGCTTTTGCAGTTTACAGGAATTTTCAAATGACGGATACAATGAAATATCTACACCCAAAGCGGGTATCTTCGCACCTGAGAGGGAAACACAAGAATATTGAAACGCGTGGACCACATGTAGATCCAATGGAAAGACTAAAGCGAAGTGGACAAGACAATTGTCTGTCAGTGAGGCCAGATTGTAGAGACTTTACTATCATGGGGGCAAAGCTTGCACATCCAACGGACCAGGAGAAAGGAGTTTGTTATTGAATTGCCCTAGACATACTTAGTTTGTTTGTCCTTCTTTAAGGCTTGTCCAAACCAAGTCCAAGGTAGTGGCACTTCCCTCGGGGGCTATTCTTTTGGTTATTTAGTATTTTAAATATTTGTGAAGCAAGCAATTTTTTAGTAGCCCGAATCCACACCGCAAACTCCAACCTAAGTTTGACTCAGAAGTGGTTTGGTTTTGTATTTTATCCTGCTTCTCGTGGTGGGTGGTAAGTAATACAGCTACCTAGTTTTTACCGGTTTATAAAAAAATAGTGGACTGTATAAGTGGTCTATATGCGTCCTCTCCTGAGATATGAGAGTGAGCTCTGTAGAGCCCAATTGACATCTGTCCTGTACATGGACCAAGAAATGAAATTATGAAAATGGTGGGGGTAGAGAGGGTGGAAACAGCCTCACCGTCGCCACAACCACAGAAGTTAAAAGTGCCTCCACTTCGTTTTACCTTGCAGTCCCCGGGAGGAAATTCAAGAGAGTTCGAAAACGACCCCCGTTTGGCAAATTATCCCAGAGAGCAGGTATTCACGACTAGGACCGTATAAAATCTCGAAAGCAGTATTGCAACAAGAACAACAAAAATGAATGCTATTTGGTCTGTCTGTTGATTCGAAACATGTACGGACAAACAATATAATAAATAAAATATACACTAACGCAACGTTTTCTTTGTCAGTTACAAGCGAATGACGAGAAATCGCAAGAGGGCGCAAAACTACGATAAGGCACCCCGATATTCACCGTGGCGCTTTGCCCTTTGTGCCTTTGTCTTCAGTTCTTACTGAGCGTTGGTTAATTCAAATCAACACAGACAAAATAACTTTACTATGACCGCAAACTGCTGTCGGCCTCATTACGGAAAATGGGAATCTAGTTATGTTAAGTTACGGAATCACTTTGTTTCGAATTGAACGCGCCTGGGGTTCGGACTCGGTAACTAAATGTCAACAACACATTTGAACTTTCTGAAATGGACAACAATAACTAAAAACAAATTACAACAACGATTATAGCAAGTTATTCGTGGTGCCTGTGACTCATGAGCTTGATAATTTATGCTACTGTAGAGAAAATAAGGGCTGAAGGCAACTGATACGAAATTCATGGGTTCACGCGAGGTCTACGGAATACTTCGAGTAGCAATAGTGAACATTATTTTAAACAAAGGCTAGAATTCTTTACAAGACATGTTGGTGCAAAGGCGGAACATTTTCAAGAGGCGAGTTTTATGACGCCCTAGCGTACAAAATGGCGGGCTAACGGTAAAATTTGAAATGGATACGGAAATACCAGGATTTCCGGTATACACATGGAACAAACGTCTATCAATTTCCTGAGCAAATGGTTACCTTATTTTCAGAAATACAACAACCTCACTTGGCTTGGGGACGTGACCGTGGAAATTTAACTGACGCGAACTAAACAAAAGCTGGAACCTGCGCGAGATGGATCGAACGAACACGTACAACTTTTTTTTAAACAAAAGAAAGCTCAACGATGGAGATATAACTAGGTTTTTACAAAATGGCGAATTTGCCGAACAAAACAACGTGGTGTAATTTCAACGGAAGCTGAACACCCACTAAAGGCTGGGCTCCCGGGGTACTTGCAATACTTTGGCGGTGAACGGGTTGCAGTTCTCTTGGAAGGTATTAGTTTTGAAACTGGATATCTCAATATAAGATTTCCAAATTTCTTTTGCCAAATTATTCAAGTTAGGAAAAATGACACCACCCATACGATTAATATAGGCTACTGACGTAGTATTATCAATTCTCCGAAGTATATCGGCATTCCGTAACTCATTTGCGAAGTAGTTTAATCCGAAAAAGGCTGCGAAAACTTCCAGCTGTTTGATATGATTGAGCTGATGGTACAGGTAAAACTGAAGGGTACGCCCGAGGTAGGTATAGGTCACACAAGTAGGGATAAAGAGCCAGGTGCCCGCTAGGACTGTTAAGGCAGCGTTCGACATTGTCCGGTATGCCCTAGCGATCCCCAGAACGAAGGCTCTCTGCACTGTCCTGAACCTCTTCTTAAATCAGCGGCCAAGAGCCATTTCAGACGCGGATACCACGTCGAGTTAAACGCGTTCTTGATGTCGAGAGCAATCACCAGAGCGTGTTTTTTCTCTCTGTCGGCCCTGCGCAGCGCTTCCGCTGCCCTGGCGAGGGCCTCCTGAATCCGAACTGGTTTTCAGAGAACTTTTCTTCTTTCTCCAAGAAATACGACAGTCTCTTTGCGAGAATTTTGTCGTAGATCTTACCTAGGTCTCAGTCCTGATCCGCCCGGCTTCGGGATCCAAGCGATCTGTGCTTGCTTCCAGATCCGAGGGAAACGTCCTTCATTCAGGCACTGGTTCATGACCTCGACGACCTTTTCTCCTGCGGTCTCCTGGATGTGTTTTCGGTCTTCCCTTGATCACCTTCTCGACCTCTTCTCCCGTGATGTCTTCGTCGCTTGCTTCGTTCCACCGCAGTTCTCTTCCGCTAATGTCGTGGTGTTCTTCGTTGTCCTCTTCTTCGAGGTCTTCCGGGAAGTATTTCGGGATCAGTGTTTCCGCTGTCTCCCTTCTGTACTTAGTCCATCATCCGTCGCGTCCTTGGACCGTCGCCCACGCCGTCGGCGCGCCTTTCTTCGTCACCCCGGCACTCTAGGACCACCGCCCTCGACATTGAACTCGCGTATTGTACTAGTTTGATGTAGGTTGTGGTTCCTCTGACCATCGTTGCGACCTTATCCTTCTCCCGGTCCCGTACTTCACCCATCCAGGCCATTCTGGCATGCAGGGGTACGGTTCCCGGAGAAGCACTACATCGGCGTTCTTCTCTTCCGTCAGTTGCCTAATCTCCTGTGTCGCTTCTCGTCCTCTTCCCGCGTTGACCTGAAGCACACTTAATCCCCCCGTTAAGTGGTCCGGTTGTTGTTGTTGTTCTCCGGAGCTGTGTTCCGCGTTGCGTCCCTCCCTGGCGGACCAGGGGCAGTCGGTTGCGTCGCCTCCTTCTTGTGGCTCCCTTTGTCACAGCGGAAGCACGTCTCTTCGTTCTTGCAGACCTTCAGAGTGTGGTTGCCTCCGTACTTGAAGCAGCGCGTCACATCGACGGACCCCTCTACGAAGCAGAGGGTCAGTCTCACGACGAGTTTGCCCTTTGACATCACTTCTTTGTGTAGTTTCGGCTCCACCGAGAACGTGAGATTCTCCTTCTTCTCGTTCCTGCACTTCCTCCTCTGCAGGAACTTGAAGTCGCTCGTCGCCTTCTCCTCCGGGAGCATGTCGGCCACTCAGGGATTCCTCCTCCTGATTTCCATCACGACGTCTTCTCCTTTCAGTCTGGCGTCGACTCCGGTCAGTGTCAGCGTCGGATTGATTTTCGACACCGTCTTGACCTTGAGGCCCTTTTCCCTCTTCAGCTGCTCCTCCAGCTTTTGTCTCTGATCCGCACTCTCGCAGACCAGGACGACGCTCTGGTAGCTCTTCAAAACCACTCCGCTTAGAGGCCCCTAAGTGCCCCCAGGTCAATCTCGATCTCGACCTTTTTCTTCAATTGTTCCGCGGACATCCCTTCGGCTGAGACGATGATCTCTTCTTTCCCTGCCGGGATCTTCCTCTTCAGTTTGTCCGCGTAGGACACTCGTGTTCATCCTCCTTCTCTTTCCCACTCCTGGTTCCTCTTTGCCTCTTTCACCCTGGATGCTTGCCCGAGTTCGGTTCTCCTGCAGGCCACTGGAGGCCTGACACCGTACCCCATTACTGGTAACTGCTGCCACTCGAATCATCGCTTCCGCCTTCCTCACGTTCCTCTGGTCCCCTCTTCTGAACGTGATTTTCCCGTTCAATTCTTTGTCGGTGGCCTTCAGGATGATTTGCAGCGCTTTTTCGATGCGCATGGGGAGTTTTCATTTTTTCCCGGCTTTCTGCCTGACTTTCCTTTCTAGCCTTCTTGGTTTTCGTCTTCTGACTCTCCGTTGCCTCTTTCACCGCCTCCCTGACGGTGTTCCACTCGTTTTTCCGCTGAAATTTGCCCTCCCTTTCGTTATTGGTGTTGTAACGTTCAGATTTCCCCTTTTTCTTGTCCTTCCGGTCTTATGGCGTGCCTATCCCGCATCAAACCGAGTGATGGCGTCGATACAGCCGAAACCACATTCTCAGGTCGAAATGCAAATGTACTTTGCAAAGCGAGCTAAGCGCTATTTGTGTTGCATCCCCTAAGTTTGAAGTCAACAATAAAGTGGAAACTGTGGAATGTAATTATGATGAACAATTTTGTTTAAAATTACTGCACGATTGTACTGATTTTTGGGAGAAAACTAAAAAAAATTTTTTCATAAAAATTAATTTACAAGATGTATTTATTTTATTTGTAAATAAACTGTAATGGACATTATTATCCTAAAAGCACCATATACAACTAAAAGTTAAATATTAATACAAATACTCCCACACACTATTTTAACAAATTTTATGCTATACATTATACTAACACTGACACTATACACTAATGCTGTTTATTTATACAGAAATGAACGTATCAAATTTGGTTTAATATTAACAATTCCACAAGCTATTATTATAATACAATCTATCAAATATAATAGATTATGATTAATAGTGGATTAATGGTAATGTGTCCAATTACCCTGTCAATATGAATACGAAGAGAGGCAATCTGTTTTTCAATTTTAATTTCTGACTTATTGTTAGACAAGTTCTGGTCAGATGATACACTTAGTGCTCTTACTAAAATGCAAAATGTAATCTTTCGATCTCAGGGCGTTACTAACATGTTTGAAACCTCTATCAACCATTATCTGAATGTGGAGAATTGCATGTTTCCTCCTTTCTTTAGAAACAGAAACAATTGACACAAATGGAGAAGTTGATGATGTCGATGGCTGGTAACTGTCTGAGGACTCATCAGTTTCCAAAGATTAACCTGAAACACATCTTTATCTTTACTAAGGACCATATGTTATTAATTTATTTATTATACTTAACACTTGTACTGCACTTTTATTGTCTCAACACTATCTTCATCTGATTCCACTTTAGTAGGGATATGAAAACTTTTATCTGACATCTTCATTTCAATAGTAAATTTGTCAGACGGTGAAGGAATGTAATAATGTTTTCAAGCAGTGTCCATTGTTCTAATCCGGATGTTGAAGGCCGATTCGGCAATGGTGCTTATAGAATTCTATGGTTAGCTCAATGAAGTGGAAGGCTGATTGATTTGAGGCAAATAACTTCATTTTTGCAGAAAAATTTAACTGCATATCTAATTTGTGTTTCTTACTAGAGGAAACTGTTGACAGAAATTTGTGTGGTACCACTTCGCTTTTCATATGGACCCTTTTGCCCATCTCCCTGAAAAATTGATAGTTTTCCATGTCTTCTTCAAGCTGCGATTAACAACACCCTTATGAAAACATATTTTAAAAAAATCACTACTTACATTGAAATGGTCTTCACAACAAAGTTTAACTGCATTTTTAATTTTGCAATGTGATATTCCAGCAGCTTCACACCAGTTTTCGCAATTTCGCATTTTGAGGCACAGAAATTAAAAGCTTTTCTGAAGAATTTCTGTTATTACAGACGGGAATAAAACACGCTTTAAAATGAGGCCTGCTATTTTTTAAAACAAACCAAAGATCATAACAAAAGCAAAGTGTCACTGATTTTCCACTAAGCACTTATAACTACTGACAATAAACTTCACACAGATCTAACTAAAATAAATTAAATTCTTCACACTCAGCTTACATAAATTACTCTTTACCACTTGATGGATCTGGTTGCACACCTTCATTACTTTTGCGATGCCATCGTCAGAGTCGTCTTCTATCAAGTTCCGAGTAGATGAAACAAAATAAAAAAGGATTAGAAATAAAAACTTAACAACATGGAAAACAATAATTGAAATAATTACAATGAAAACTAGCTGACCCGGCGAACTTCGTACCGTCTTTGAATCAATAAATGTTGTGTTAACTTATTGGCTGAATTAAATTCAATTTTTTATTAATATAAAATGAATACTCGAAATGCGCGCCCAATGACCAACGACATAACCTCTCACAATATGCACTTCATCAAAATAACCTTTTTGAAATCACTTTTCGTTGATGAATTTTAGAAAAAAATCGTTTGAGGAGAATTAATTGAATCGAATTCAACTGTAATAACCGTCGAAAACTGAATGAAAATTGGCGAAAACTCGAAAAAAATGCTGATAAATCGCGGCGCACGTCTGCACAGCTAGTTCAATGGTATGCAATGAAAGAACGGGGAGGCTTTTTATGATTTAAGATGAAAAAAAAAATTGAGAAAAAAATTATTCAGATTTTTTTTATACAGGATAGCCAGTTGTGAAGTTGCCGTCTGTGAAAATTTGTTTTTCCGTGGATCATTGAAATTGGTGCCTCGCGCTCGACCTCTTAAAGAAGCATACTCCAAGAAGGTGATATTTATTTATTCCTTTATGTTTGGGCAAAAAAAAACAACGCCATCTGTTGGTAGTTAAAACCGCGATTCAACTGAAGTTAGCACGCTGTCAAAACATGCAAGAAATGGAAAAATGTCATTTTATTTTGATGAATTTTGGCTTTAAACGGCCCACACGGCATTCGCCCGTACCTCAATCGATTCCTAATTTTTATTTTTTTTTAGATTGTGAACACCTTCACCATCGGATGTGTTTTTCGTTGGGGGAGTTATCGTACCGGCACTAGCCGTTCCATACAAAATGTGTGAGAAAATTCTTCATAAATTTTTGTTTCGTGAATTTCTCTCAGGCTCGGCCGTCCAACCTACAAACTTGCCACGAAAGCCTCACCTTTGCTCTCCATAAAACAATCTACTATTATTTTAATCAGCCGATTAATATAATAATTATTGTCTAAACCTATCTTCTATTCGTTGCCTTGCTGCAAGTCCGTCAACCAACTCGGGATTAACTCGCCGAATTGGATTTTGCTCATCTTCGCCATTACGTTCTCGTACACACCGACAATTGTGAGATGCATTGCGAATAGTTACCAAGTCTATATTTTCATCTAAATCTTCTTGAGGTTCTGGAATCCTATGTTCAATGCATAGGTTATGTAGAATAACGCATGCATTTATAATACAACATGATACTGGATTGTAATGTAAAACCTTGTGTTTTAATAGGCACCCAAAGCGCATTTTCAAGACACCATTGCATCTTTCTATAATGCTACGAATGCTTCTGTGTGCAGCATTAACACGGTGCTCAGGAGTTCCCGGCGGTACATCTCCTTGAATAGGAGTAAGCAGCCATGCTCTTAGTGGGTAGCCAGAATCCCCTTTAACAAGACAATAAGTACATACATACGTAATTATATTTAATAAGTATACATACCCAAAAGGAAAAAATAATTATTATGGCCACCTTGATGTAGTTTGTACGTTGGAGTTACCCCATATGAATGCATCATTCGTACTCCCCGGATACAATCAATGCGGTAACATTGAGCACCTTTAAGTCTGCATCACAAATCTATAAGCAAGCTTTTATAAATTTATCTCTACACTCCTATATATGTATAAGTATGATTTACCATATGCACATTTATTTAATGATACCCCTTTCGATTGACATTTTCCGGATGTTCGCGATCATCGGTCTTTGGGGGGAATTTTGCCACATGTGTGCAATCAATGCAGCCTACTATTCCCGGTAAATTGTGTTCTTGATATAACCTAAAATAGAATACATATATGAATCAATTATAATTCATCCAGATAGATAGTCAGTTGTCGAAGCATCACTGCATCATCTAATAATTATTGAAAGTTGAAATCTTTATTAACACGAAACATTCGCACAAACAAATTGTTGGTCGGTTAATTCCTCCAACGGATTCCTTAGTACTCGTGGTGGACTTAAATTTGCAACTTTATCAGCCTCTTAAGTTCCATGTCGTTTAACAAATGGAAAAATACTGGATCATCCATAATTAATGTTTAATACTTCGCTAAACAAATTCGACAATCTACACCGTTCTCAAATCAACATCACTAACACCACGATAAAACAAGAAGTTGGGTTAGGGTCACTCAAAGCGTGTGCTAAATAGTGCTCGCTATAACACGAAGGGTTGCATCAGATCGGCACCAAAGATACCAGGGCCGGCCTTCTTAGGTCGGTGGGAAGGAAACGACGAGCGGGCAACAGGAACTCCTCTATCTTATTTTGCCCCACGGTGGTTGGTCCCGTCTTTCAGTGGACGGGAGGGCAGGAACTTACTCACTTGGCACTGGAATTCACCAGACTACCGGAACGGTCACCACTGGAAGGGTTGTTGTCACCAACTGTCTTCTGCTGGCTTCTGTTCGCTCTTTTATAGGGTGCTTGTAACGGAAATAGTGACGTTATTCCCCTGCGTGAAGGACAGCGCGTGGGCGACTCACCCAAGGTGTTCATCGCTAGACGATGCGATCTTATTCTCCCGGAACGGCGGTGAATCCAGGCAGCGCACAAGCTCCGGAATAGCGGGACCCGGAGCGCGATCTCATTCCGATTACCGGAGTGAAAGAATCATCCCGATACTTCAACATTAAGCATTTTATTTTTACATTTAAACGGTATAATGAGAAGGGCATGGTCCGGGGTGACAAGAGCGGAAACTGGGCGTGGTCGTAGCGTTTCATTGGCAACGCGCAAATTTTATGATGACCGGAGCGAAAGAATTATCCCAGTCCGATGTTTAGAAGTATTTTTTCCGACGAGTTGAAAGACACGATTTTACGGCGTGGTGTGTACGGCTTTGTTTTCGCGGTAAAGAGACAAGCGGCTGGAAGTCACGAGCTGCGCACGTTGCTGGCGGAACTCGATCCTTTCGAAATTCGGGAACTTCGTTACATTAGTTTGATTTATAAAAAAAAGTTTCAAATTTTTGTATACTACTCCATTGTTGTTGGTCTATTGCCAATAGATTTGGACTGAGCAAATCTACATGTTGGGAAAATATAAAACGTTGCTTTGAACTTTTATTGATAGTTAATAAAAAATATAATATTACACTGGTCTGCAATGAAATCCTCCTTCGAATAAAAATGTGATAAATATGAAGAGTTTAACGTGCTGAACATACATCTGCTTTTATTTTTTTTCTATCACGTATATATATTTTTTAAATATTTTTTTTATATAATTGTTCAAAATTCAGTCTTTTTGTGTTTCGTTCTCGCAACAACGCTACTTTATTCCATTTAGATCGTATTTTGATATACAAAAACGGTTCAAATTGATAGAAATAGAAGGAACGATATTGACTGACGTTGTTTTTACACCATTCTAAGCGCCTGTGCAGTTCTTTCTATGACTCCGTGGCGCTCAGTATGTAAAAAAGTTGTCCAGTGATTGTTTCTATTTTAAAGGGTATATTCTGATAAGTATATTGCATTAGATTGTTACATACATATTATACTATATTGCATACAGATTGAAAATTTATGTTTTCTCAACTATAGAGAGAAATAAAATCAATTTTGAAATTTTACTAATTTGAACTTTACCGCCGTTTTAATTCATTCATTTCTTATGTAACCTATTAAGTATTTGATAACGTTGAAAACAGAATAATAAACTCTATGCGAATGTAAAATAAAAAACATAGGTCGTCATTAAAAAAAAATTGGGAAAAAAAATTGTATACGTTTCTCGGATGCTCTGTTATTAACCCTACTACATGCTTTTTAAGTTTTATTTCTAGTGCAAATACTAATAGAGTTACGGAATTTATTCCTTACTTAATTTCCACACTGTATGTAGCAGAAGCGTGTATTTCAGGCTTTCCAAAAAGTTTTTCATCCACAGCATGAAAATATTTCCAATTTGCATCTGTCGAACTGTTGTGTTTTTTTTTTAATGGGTTTGTACGTTCTTTTTAAAGATTTCCATTTATTTTGCCAATTCCTTAAGATGGTCATACAAGTATCATTGACCTTGTTGAATTATTTCGTTACTTTTAACATTACCAACTTTTTTTTCATAGGGGCTTCATCAGACTCCTTTTCATAAGTTTTCATAAGATGAATAAGGCTCATGGTTAATTTATCCCTCCATACTTTCGGATTGTCTACTGTTTCATCATCATTAACTATAATTAATTGTAATAATTCTACATTTATTTATTTATTCGTTGATATATGTATATACCATGATGGTTATTACTATCTGAAGAAAATATGCGGAACTTTTTGTGCACAGAATTCAGTGCATTAAAGAACGACTTGACTACTCACAATTTCTTTTCACTGAAAACATCGTTAACAGAAAATTCCCGCTAACCGAACACCGAAGGATCGGTAAAAGCTGACGCGTTAAGGCGAAACGCTCAGTCGCCTCAACTTTGGAACTGAATTGCGGCCTTCATTGTTAGGCTATCTTAAAGTATTGGGCATCAAAATTAGTAAAAAAAAAACCTTCATCACGGCAAAAGGTTGTTTATTCAGAAAAAAATTTTATTGCCAAAATGAGAAGCAAAAAATTCTTTTTTTTTTAACAAACGTGTTAGTGCTTCATTTTTACTGCTCTCTGTATTCGGTAAATGCAAGGTGTTTTTATAAATATTGAAAAATAAATTTGCAAATTGTCCCCAAAGTTCGCTAGTTTCAAGCAATGTTGGCGTGGCTCAATGTAACACAGGCCCCGCCCCTCAGCGGCAGGGAGACGTGTCGACGACTGACCGTATTATATTTCATGTGTGCCGCAGCTGGTTCTTAGAAAGATAACAAAAAAGTATAGTAAACAAAAACCACTAGCTTGACAAAAGCGTTTGCCGGTAAATGGATTCAATATAGAGTGGAATGATTTTATTTAAAACAATTAACAATTTGTATCACTCTAATGGTGTACACTAATTTCTGTACATCCTCTAATTTACTATGTGGTATTGCATATCTGTAGTTTTACGTTAATGTTATTATTTAGATATGAAATTGTTATACAAGGTGTCCCAACTAAAATTTGTACCCCTCCACAATTTTAATTTCGGAAGACTCAGAAGGAAACAGGTCAATGTTGTTATCAAGGGGGACCAAATTTTACCAAACTTTCCAAGTCTTAGAAGTCACCCTTTTAGCGAGGGGAGCCACCCCCTTACAAAATTCAAATATTATGGGGGGGTTGTGTGATACATCATTTTAAAGCTTATTTAATTTTCTATCCAGGACATTCTACTATTATATATTTGTTTCTACAAAAAAAAATTTGAATTTGCAGGGATTTTCCTCTCACCAAATACATACTTTGTCGCCATTGTAAAACGCTTCTTTTAATTCACTTGAATCCTATTTGAATTAAAAAGTTGAAGATGTTTCAACTGAGAACCCAATGAATTCACACGATTAAATGAAATGAATGAAGGGGTTTACATATTCAATTCGTATTCTGATTTGCTGCTTTAAATGCTTTACCTACATATCTTTTTTCTAAATTTGGAATATAAGGTTGTCAAGTTATTATGTATTTTTTTTTGTGTACATTTCCGAAAAGTCATGTGATCATTTAAAGTTCTGTATCAGCATTAGTATTAAATAATGAAGAATGAAATTTGGCACGTCGATAAACAAAGCTTGGGTCTTTCGGATGCTGCTAATACAATTGGATGCTATTAAAATTTGGAATAGTGAATAGTGGGCCCTGGAATAGTGACCAAATATTACTGAAAATAATCTTAGTCGATGCAGCTTTGATGGTAATTTAATATATGGTATCAAAACATTTTTTTTTATTTTCTTTAGTAACTAAAGCCACTCTCCTCCGTCGTCGCACTATTATTGACTCAGCCTGTACATAATATTATCTAGTATTATATTAATTGTATTCTCTACTCATTATTGAATAGAACTTTTAGAATGAACTTTCCATATTTCCGATTTCCCAAAAAACTATCAAATTTAGTTAGATATTTATTACTAATCTTTATTTAATATAACGAGTGAGCAACAAAATTCGTGATCGTAGGAGCCTCTGAATCCAAAATTTTGAGTCGATTCTTGATCGATACGATTGTGTAAAAAGTCACCGAGTAATGTGAATTGTAAACAGTAAAGTAAAAGAACCGATATACGTTTAGCCAACTGCGATCACGAGTTTTGTTGCTCACTCGTTATATATCTTATAGTACGGCGGCGAAGAGAGCTAAGTCTTCACATTAAAGAGTAACCCACTACTTTGGTATAACTCAATAAGACATATATAGATTTGTTTGTAAAAAAAATCTGCATTTAGAATGGAAATTCACGACAGTGTGGGTTAGTCACGAGAAAAGTTATTCCAAAAAAACCGTGAACATTGACAAAAATTATTCCAATAAAATAAATGCTCATATCTTTGGCTAAATAAAAGGTAAAAATATGCGGTTTGTTTCGTTATGAAGCCCAGAATATTTACATACTTTAAAATGGATAATTGGAAAATTGAGCGAACTTATGCTTTTCGATCAAATTCTATTATTTAATGCGACGGTGCATTATTTAATTATTAATAAATTTTCTAGATTCAAGTTGCTATAACTCATGTAGTGTAGTCTTTGTAGTAAAAATTTTCACATCAAAAACTGAAGAATTTTGTTCTCTGTATTCACCTCAACTAATCACGTATCTATCTACAATAATAAATTCGCTACAATGGTGTTTCTGGGAAAATGTAACTTGCTTAGGCTATCCTCTCGATCACCCGCCCGCGCCCGGCTCCCACCGCAAACGCCTATATGCTATACGCTATACTACCACCGAGCGCAATGAATTAAACTGAAATTAATTTTTATTTTTAACCAAATACATAGTTTTTAAAATTAACAATAATTCTTCATCGTCAGTTATGTCTCTAACTATATCCTTATTTATACACTTCATTTGATATTTACACTATACCTAGAACAAAACATAACTCTCACTTTACATGCACATTTGCTCGAAGAACAATAATTCTTCTCATTGCATAATAATTCTATTGCTTGTCTAATCGCATGCGGTATAAGTGTTTCATTAATTAATTTTGGTGTTAAATTGGAACCATCTTTGATCCAGCCGAATTCTTCGTTCTTCGGGCAAATGTGCATGTAAACGCGAGGGTTATGTTTTGTTCTATAGCGTAAATATCAAATGAAATGTATAAATTAATAAGGATATAGTTAGAGACATAACTGACGATGAAGAATTATTGTTAATTTTAAAAGCTTTATGTATTTGGTTAAAAATAAAAATTAATTTCATTTGAATTCATTGCGCTCGGTGGTGGTATAGTGTATAGCATATAGGCGTTTGCGATGGGAGCCGGGTGGGGGCGGGTGATCGAGAGGGTAGCATAAGCAAGTTATATTTTCCCAGAAACACGATTGTAGCGAATTTATTATTGTAGATGGATACGTGATTAGTTGAGGTGAATACAGACAACAAAATTCTTTTGAAGTAAAATTTTTTACTACAAAGACTACCCTACACTATACGAGTTACCGCAACTTGAATATTGAAAATTTATAAATAAATCATGCGCGGTCGCATTAAATAATAGAATTTGGTCGAAAAGCACAAATTCGCGCAATTTTCCAATTAGCCATTTTAAAGTAAATATTCTGGGCTTCACAATGAAACAAACCGCATATTTTTACCTTTTATTTAGCCAAAGATTTGAGCATTTATTTTATTGGAATAATTTTGATAATTTTCACGGTTTTCTTGGAATAACTTTTCTCGTGACTAACCCACACTGTCGTCAATTTCCATTCTAAATGCAGAATTTTTTAACGAACAAATCTATATATTATGTCTCATTGAGTTATACCAAAGTAGTAGGTGGTTGAACGAATTTAAGATATGGAAGAAACCAGTTCATGAAAATATATTATTGTCACAGTAGTTAATAACGACGATAGTATTGATTACATTAATGTTCAAGATCATATTAATAGTGAAGGAAATCATCAAGTTTACTTACCTTCTTTGCCTATTGTATATTCAAAGACATTATACAACATAAGCTCCAGCCGCGCGTCGGAGCTGACACGCACAAATTACTAAAAAACTAATTCTAAATAATATTAGAAAACAGCATTATTATCTATCTGACAATGTTTTTGTAAAAATCTCTGTTTTCAACTGAAATAGACGGAATCATACTTTAATTTTCTTATTCTTTATTCCTTGGTCGAAGATTCTGGCTTTAGACCTCTTTTGGCTTTTTCAATGCAACCAAAATCACGATCGCATGAGAGAAATGTGTGGCCACTTTGTGGAAACTTCTACAATTTCATCGACATAGTCTTTTGCTATGAGAGTAATATACATGACCAGCACCCCTTGATTTTTATTCCACATGACCACCACAGTTGTCTGACCACAACAGCAATTTCAACCTCGCAAACAAAATGGATGAAGTATAGTACGAAGCTATTTCGTCAGCTTTTCTGCCAGCAAGTGCCTCGTGCCTTAGAACTGATACTGATAATTTGTTTCTTTATATCTCTCTTCAAGGCGAAGATTTGGTTAAATGCAATTATTCTTCTCGTGAAGCATGTTTTTTTGCTTCCGGGGATTCGTGGCAACATTATTACTTTTTGTAAATCTACACTACGAAGACTTGTTTCCTTATTTTTGGATGATTCTGATACATCCGTTCTGTATTAAGTTCGTGAAATTTCAGCCCTTTTTGATTTCTATGTTTTATGTTCTAGTCTTCTCACATATCTTTAATTTTAACGTTACTTGGTAAGTATGATCGATGTAGAGCATGTTCTTTTCTATAGTGACTTACACATGTACGGAAGAAGTTAGTAGTCTTCTGTACATCACGAAAGGTGCCAGACTTCAGTACAAGATTAAGGATGTGACACAACGGATCAGCTAACACATTTACACAATCTTTAATCACAAAAGCCGGAATATTTTCCGGGTCCGCAGTATATTTTTTTTTAATTTATAAGAAGTAATTTCGTTGAGTATTCCAAGTTTGATTGTTTTGGAAATTTACGCATTGCTACATCATTTGTTGCCCAGTGAGTGGTGCGAACAGATACCATTGCTGTCGGGACCCATTTGGGTAGAATTTCGAATTTCAATAATTCTGTTAATATAATTTTGAAAGCTTTGAGCAAATCAAGTAACTACTGCTCTTCTTTCTTTGTCCCCCGTAATAACATATTTTGTTATACTTAGTTATTAACGTAATGATGCAATTAACAGACAAGATTGATTACTTCTTGTTATTAAGATGGGCAATAGCCTTATTAGCAACTTACTGCGGAAACGTACTCTTTTGGCTTTAAAATATTCTTTTGAAAGAGGGTAAAATAACAAGTTTATTGCACTTCTTTTCAATTAAGTGTTTAAATGCCATAACTACTTCTTATTTATGTCGTCCACTGTGACATAATGAGTTCTCTGAAACGTTTCACTAATTTCTTTTCAGTATTTTCACATTTTACTTCACAAACTTGTTTCAAAGATGTCCTAATGTGTGCAGACAAACTAGGCGCTTGGTATGTTTTTTTTCCTCAGCGTTATACGCTCCAATTCTTTGAGCACATTCAGATTGGTTCGGTCTTTGCCGAGTCGCATTTATATCATTGAGCAGACTAAGAAGCACTTACCTAAATCTTTTTGAAGTAAAGATAATATTTCTTCCACTTCCTTGCAGTCTTTATGATTTTGCTCAAAGTGCCTCTCAGAATTTGTTAAAAGAAAATCCCTTCAAAGATTAACACATACAAGCAACAGCAAAAAATAATAATGTTTATTCAATGTTGACAGCTTAATGTGACATTACAATACAACCTTGATAATCCGAACTAATTACTGCTAAGGTCAGTTCGGATTACCGATTTGTTCGGATTATCAAAATATGTATGTGGTAAAATTTAACATAATGAGACGACGGCGCGACGGCACCGGAAGCGGCTGATGTCATCTGTCTGGGAACAGTTATTGGAATGACCACATATCGTAACAGCATTGATCCAGAACAGTCGACAGACCGTGAGAACGTCTGGGAATGATTGTTCACATAATATGCGCTGATGTCATACTACAGGATTATTCCCGTACGGTGATTTATTGATTTTTATAAGATTTATAAAATCTGGGTTTAAATTAATATGTTCTCGAGCTAATTAACAAAACTGAAGCCTTTTGGGGTAATCTGTTGGACAAGTTGCATAATATGGTACGGATGAAATTTATTTTCTTTCAAAATCTGGTAAACTGACTTACTGACGACTGACTTATTCCAATTTGCCTTGATAACTCCATTTGGCCGATATGTGGATTTTCAGTTACAGCTTCGATAACTGCTACTTCATTTTCGGGACCAGTGGCAGTTCTAGTCCTTGCTCTTTTAAAAATTTTCCCTTAAAATGGTGTCTAGTCTTCTAAAAATTTTGTCGCTTGGAGCTCGACGTTCGGGATAACGCTCTCGGTATAAATTTGCTGCAGCAACACCATTTTTTTGGCATTCTCCAAAAATCAGAATCATGTCCGTTCTCTCATTGTTTAAATAGGTACATTATTAATTACTTAATACGCACGAATAATGTGATGACACCTTTCAAACTACTCAATACCTACTTGGATTCTTGATTTAATTTTGAAATACCAAAAAACAATGTGGGTTTAGTAAAATGTATTTTGGGTTGCATTTTTACCTGGTCAGGCTCCTCACCGTACAGGAATAACCCTGTATACGACGCTCGCACAAAGAGGATGATGTCATCCTTCAAGAATATTCGGTCGCGCCGAAAGGATGATCTCATTATTCTCGGAATAGAAGGAATCGAGAACACCAGTAGGAGTATAAGAAGGCAACGAATGCCTTCAAAATGAGTGCGTTGTTACAACAGCAAATTAGGAAAAAATATTTTAAAATATACTCGTAATCATCAAAAATAATATTACAGTAATCTTATGGGGGGGAAATTAATTCTTATTTTGGCGCTTTGATGGTCCAGTTACTCCAGTGTTTTTATATGAGGGATTTTTTTGATAGGTCTTTGACAGGTACTGAAGAATTTTTAGGCCACCAGCTATACACGTTGTGGTTAGACTACCAAGGATATTCCAAAAAGTGAATTCAAAATTGACTTGCTCGTTACAATTGCGGTTATTTCTTTTTCCTAATTTGCTCATTTTGAGTGCGTTAATATTTCATTAACGCACCCAAAATCTAGAATTTTTGTTTCCATTGGTTAGACACACTGAACCTTGCACTGAACGAAATGTCAGTGTGATTTTGTGGTTAAGGTTCCATGTAAGTCATCTCAAGTATACGTCAGGTACAGAAAAATCAAAATTTAACAAAATTTCCTAAATTTCCAAAATTGATTTTATTTGTTAAAAAATGAAATTAATATGCAAATTAGGAATAATAACATGAAAAACTTGTTTTGTAAAACTTAAGAGCACTCGTTCTTTACAGGCACTCCTGCCTACGGCAGTCGTGCTGCAAACCTGAACTCGTGTCTTAATATCAGTTTTATCTACAACTGATTAATAATTGACGTATTATACTTGTAACTGAAGGGTGTCGGGAGAAAACCGTTAATGTCATTTTATTTTAAAAAATGAACTAGGGGTGCCATCCTACTATTAACCATTGATACTAACGGATGGTGTTTTGAGGTCGGGAGAAAACGATCATAGTTCATCGCTGTGTATAGAATTACAAATACCGTGTAGGGAGAAAACATTGGATGTCGAGTGCAAATAGGGAGAAAGCATTGAATGTCATTGAAAAATATATTCTTTATAATAGTTCGGTTTTTACGTGGTTAATACAATGCAAGTTATCGAAGTTATCGAATAAGTATCTACTACCCAAACCCGTGGGCAACGTCCCACAAAAGACCGCACCAAGCCTGCACGCCCTCAGTCGTCAATTTGGCAGTTGTTCCACAATATACGTTTCAACTGCTCTTTCTCATAGATGCTTCATATAGCGTTCTCACTTGGCACATATGCGATAGTTGGAGTGGGGAAATTGTTGAATCCCGAGCTCTCCGCGTTTAATAGGATAGAATACAGTTGCAGACCTATTTCGTTTTTTTTTTCTTTAGTTTTGCCATGTTTGATGAAGATAGCAAAAGCTAAAGAAAACAGGTATCAGAATGTATGAAGTTCGAAAAAAAAATGTGTGTGCAATCTCACGAGTTCGGCAAATTTTGTTATTAATAAAAAGGCAATTCCTTTTGAACCACATTAACTCTTTGACGACCAACAACGAACAAAATTGCTACTTATGTTCCTTAATTACTCTAAATCCTGTACAGCAACGGAGATCACGAAAGGACGAAGAAAATGCAAGGTTTCATGAAGCAAGTTATTACTACACTGTGAGAATAAAGAAGATGATGGAAACTTTAAAGTCCAAGTTTACGCAATTTTTAAGTTTTTTAATTTAAGCGAAGTTCAAAAGTCCACGGAATCACGCATTTGTTGTAATTTTAGTAGATCAAAGCTATGTGAAGAAATGGACCGAGGTTTTGACTCAAAAATATGCCAAAAATTACCATTTGCCATGCAGAAGAGGAAGGAGGTTGAAGCATTGGATAGGCATCCCCGTGCTATATGTCATAGATATTCATACAATGGTTCTATGCTGCTATCACTAATTCGATTGACAAATAGAGCATGTGGTATAGGTATATTGGAGAATTTGAGTTACCATCTCAATCATACTTTATTCTCATACCTATAAGCTCGGAAAACATACATGGACATATTGCGACGCCGGTCGCGCCGAAAGTCGCATCCAGTCGAGTTCAACTACCTGCACGAGTGTTCACAGCGGATGATGTCATCATTTCAGAACGTTTTCGAGACAACGGTTTCGCCGGAAGTCGTATTGTATCAGGACAAGTACCTGCCCGAATGTTCACATAGGATGATGTCATCATTTCAGAACGTTCTCTAGACGACGTTCGCACCGGAAGGAAAGAAATCATCATTCCAGAACGTTTTCTAGACAGATAGGGGATCGAAAACACATGGAGGGACATAAAAAGGGGAGCGAACGACGTGTCCAGTCAGTGATATACTGGAAGAGCAGTGAACAAGAAGTTACTCAGCGAAGAAAGCGGAACCAGATAGTGACCAATCAGAGTTATCATGAATAATCAGCCGTGCAAGTACAAAGTCCAAGCCGCTAATTTTAACAAAATTTAGTAATTGTGGTAGTGCACGTATTCTTTACATCCACGAACCCGCCCGGCTCAGACAACGTTAATATCCTTATCCTAAATTTTGCGAGATAGAAGACTATAAGGAGACCTATCAAAAAATCCTCACAAGAAAAAACACTGTAGTAGCTGGCCCATCAAAACGTCAAATTAAAAATTAAATTACTTTCCCGTAAGATTACTATAATAATATTTTTGACATTCATTAACATAATATCTACAAAAATTGTATTTTGTGCAATAATTAAAGTGACATTCATTGTTTTCTCCCAAAATGGGCGGTGGTAACGTAAGATTTTTCGGTTTAACTTTG
The DNA here is from genome assembly GCA_963583935.1 of Diaperis boleti. Lineage (NCBI taxonomy): Eukaryota > Metazoa > Arthropoda > Insecta > Coleoptera > Tenebrionidae > Diaperis > Diaperis boleti. The sequence continues at coordinate 17,855,238 of OY757242.1, forward strand.
CTTTAATGCCCAATTTTTTCATCTATGTTGTCGTGCCAGTTAAACAAATGTATTTTCAGCATGGATAATTTTTTTAATTGTCCTCCCTCCCATAGCATTGATCTGACGACGTTTGAAACATTAAAATTCACTTTTCTCAAAACTAGCACGGACTGACATTAACGGTTTTCTCCTAACACCCTTCAACTATGAATACTTAACTAGGTCTATTAAACACAGACAGCCAGGCCCGGTTTTTAAGAATTATTATTAACTAGCCATGAAATAATGAATATTGACAACTGTTGAAATTTCTTCTCAACGTCCAGTTTTTCACAAGGTTTGTTTTATTCTTTCTTTATTTCTTTATCTAGAACTGATTTAATTTACGTATTATACATGTAATCTATGAATACTTGACTAGGTCTATTGAACACAGACAGTCAGGCTAGGTTTTTAAGAATTATTATTAACTGGCCATGAAATAATGAATATTGACATTTTTTCTCAACGTCAAATTTTTAACAAGGTTTAATTTCTAATTTTAATTCTAAAAGTGCAGTTGTAGATAAAACGTCGTATTTCACTCGCATATAATGGTGGCTAGTATACACTCGAATGGTTAAAATCCTCGCCTGCGGCTCGTATTTTAATTTCCATTCTCGTGTATAATAGCCACCATTATATGCTCATTAAGTAATATACTATTACAAAACTAGTGTTTCAATATACTATTATTATACTATTATAATCTTTAGTGCTTCTAGAAGGTCCTTTACTCATGAAGTAGCTTGACCTTCTCCAGGGGCCCGTTTCATAAAAAACTGGTCACTTATAAAACCAATTCGTTGCTAAGTAGCAACCAATAAATGAAGCTCTTCCTTGACTACATACTTGTATTACAAGTGACAAGTTTTTTATGAAACGGGCCCCTAGTCAACACTATGCTTGTGAAACATGAGATGGTATAAGCTGTTTCCATGTTATATCTTCTAAGTATATTATGGATCTTCTCGCTTACTCCTGTGATGTAGGTGAGACTACTCTTATTTGTCCATCGAATTGGTGATAGCAGCATAAGAGTTTCTATGGCATATAACGCGGGATGCCCATCCAATGCTTCAACCTCCTTCACCTTCTGCCTGGGGAATGGACATTTTTTTGCATATATTTGTGTAAAAACCTCGGTTCATTTCTTTTTGATCTACTGAAATTACAACAAATGCATTTGATTTGATGCGTGAAGTTAAGATGTTTTCCTCCCAATCCAGACACTTCCATCCTTTCTTTTGTTGTGCCATGTCCCATGTTCTTATCGCACTACAAGTACGACTGTCCTCATACCGGGTGAGTAATACGTATAGATTTCAAGCGTCTAACGACCTTTGTTACGTAACGTATAAATCTTATTACGGTATAGTTTTTGTTTTGGCCTGCTCCATCACAAAAAATATGTAGATGATAAGTTAAACATTGAAAGTTGTCTTTTTTAGTAGACATTGTTCTTCGGTGTGCCTCGAACTTTTTAGTTGCATGTTTGGGGATGCCTTCCTTTCTTTATCTTTTCAAGGAGAGAGGATCTATAATAACTTTTTTTCAAACATCTGCCGTGATATTGTCATCTTTGAAGAGACCAATTTGTCCTCGTTGAACTCTATGCATTCGCCGAAGAGTGAGAGATCTGCTTGATCTATGGATATCTGAATTTCTTGTCCAGTTGAAGGCACTGATATATTGAACCGCTAAGTTATTGAAAGTTGCACTTTTCCTGAAGTAGTGTATTCTGTGTTAGTGTTTATAGTCAACACTCCGAAAATTTCTCCATCTTTCCATGGGGCTCCTGTTAATTTGCGTCTGCATTTTCTCCTGCATGATTCCCTTGTTTTTCCAGTAGTCTCATCCCATCCCGACTTGATATTATATTCCTATCTCAGCCATGGCATTTGATATCTCTTTCTTGGTGGTGTAATTTATGGCTATGTTCAAGAGCTGTCCCTCAAGAGTGGCTAGAAGTTCCTCTAGTTGTAACGGTCACAGTAACTTTCGTCACTATTTCCGTCACGCTTACGGACACTCAGGGGGTTGTCGGAGAGCTTGGGTAGTCGTAGGTCGATGATTGGTGGTCAGGTGTAAAGACAGAAGCACCTACCTTGTGATGTTTTGGTAAGTTTGCTTATTAATGGGCGCCACTGCGGGTGTGTAGGCAGAAATTAAATTCGTATAATATTACAAAATTCAAATGTAATTGAAATAAATTAAATGAATCTCCAGCAAAAAATGTAATTGAAATTAAATTAATCTCCTCTGTTATTATGTCAGATATGCCTAACCATTACTATATATCAAAGTTTAGATGATAAATATACGCATTATACATTTAAATATACTGAAGAGTTACGTTTTCAAAGATACTCAAGAGTAAAGCTTTGCCCTTTTACAGGTGTATCGAGATTGGTTGAAGACTACTTTAGTAATTCATGTATATTCTTAACTATAATGATTGGTGTTGTAATTCTTAATTATCGTGCTATCTGAAGGTTAATGAATATAATTTTAAACAATAACTGAAGCTGAAATTTAAATTATTTTTTATTATACCTGCATCAGAATCGCCGTTTAAAGCACGCCTGAGCGTACGAATACAGGCGATTAAAGCACGGCGAGCTTTAAAGGTTGTCAAGGAAATATAGATATCATTATAACTTCATCAAATTTGAAAACTTTTCATATTCTTTCAGGTATGGGTCTTTTGACTTCGATGGTAGTATTTTGGATTCCGCTTGTTCGGCCAATGCTATATCGGGTGAAATCTCGTTTTAACTAATTTTTCCTCGATTTTTGCTGACACGACTAAATGCAATGACAGACGTGGACGCGAGAAAAACGTAAACAATAATTATTGTCGTAACTAATGGCAATATTATTACGCCATTTCGATTTATCATGACAAAAAATATTTTAAAAGTTTTTAGTGCTTAATTTGTTTCCAGTATTGCTGGTATAATAAAAAATAGCGTAAAGTATCCGTGGATAACTGGTCTTTAAAACACTTGCTCTATTTCGAGCACTCCCGGCTACGCCGTCTTTCCATCACTTTCTTTCCAAAAACTCGCGCGTGTTTTAAAGACCTTGTTATCCACTCATACTTTAATATACTATTATGATATAAAAAAAATAATCAAAAAAATATATCTACAAAAAACTATGGTGAAATTGACTAAAACTGTTACTCAAAAAAATCTATGACAATTCTAAAATTTAAAAGATTCTTAAATGCAGTGAAACTTGAATGAAAATATTGTGCGTCGATATGCTATGATAAACTACAATGTGAAATCGGAACGCAAATATTGCATCAGCATGGAACTCTCATTCTCATCGATATGAGACACGACGATATACGCGTCTAAACGCAAGGTAACTAAACGGGCTTCACAAGAGGGACTTATCTGAGCTCCTAAAATTTCCTGTACGAGTTCATCCAGAAGATCAGGGAACAACGTCCTGTAGACTGTGTGTTCAGGAAATAAGCCTGTAGGGTCGCCTCTACGTGAAGATATGGACCTGGGGGTCGTCTTGAGGGTCGTCTTTACTATAGAACTGAGGGTTGTCTAAACGATAGGACCTGGTGGTCTTGTAAACGATAAACCTAGGGGTCGTCTAACGAATGGAACCCAGGGGTCATCCCTGCGATAATAGCAGTATTGAAATTTCCGTTCCCAAAATGTAGATAATTACCTTTTCAGAAGGGAAACGCCTCTAAACAACGGAATAGATGCTCCTCCGAGCAGATGGGGTTGGATTCACTCCAAACGAAAAATATTTTCGACAACACGTGTGAACACGTTGGGGAGGAAAACGTAAGTGACTTAAAAATGGAAGTCGACGTCCTGTCAGTGATTTTGGGGACCTTACGTGTTAATTAGGCGCGCGAAGCTGTGCAGCGGAATACATTTATAAAAAGGTGTTAAATTTGAATTGTCTATTCAAGTTGTCACGTTTGGGCGGAAATTGGTGGAATTTCATACGCATGTGCTTTTCATTGTTGACACGAGGAATATTTATCTAGAGAGCTAGAGGAAACTAAAAAGGTGAATTAGGAAATTGGAAGTTTCAACCTAGAAAACCTTAGACGGATTATAGGCAGCCGTCTGCCAAAATTTGTCGAGTTAACGCATGACAGTCTTGAAGACTCGAAAACTTCAAGCACGTAAAATTCTGGACTTAACAAACGGGATTCCTAACTAGTCCAAGGAGTTAGGCGTCAAAGGGGTTAATTAAACAAAAATTGAATTGACAGGTATATGGTAGGCTCTAAACTATGATTATTACAAATTGTCTTCCACAAGCGATTTGATTTGTTTAAATAGACAATCGGATGGAGTTGTCTGATGTAAAGTTCCGCAAGCATATGTGAAGACCTATGCCCCTCTTCACACCGGGGAATTGAGTAGAAGATGTAACTAATTAGAAAACGTCCTTTATCAAGATAAACTATATATAAACTAAACACGCAACCTGAAGTACTAAGGTGTATTGTGGGTGGTTACCTCTTAAAGATTTAATGAGACTTATTCGATCGTTGTTTTAGCATTGGATTTCACCAATTCAAGTCCGCGGGAAATGGAACTGTTACATAGTATCACCAAATCGCTGCCAAAATTCTTATTTCTTTGCTCACGCCGCACACTGGGGCAAGGAGCTTCTAAGGTTGGCAAAAATTATAACAAATTAAAAAAAAGTTTTATTGGATAATTATTGATTAGGGACTATTATTTAGTATTAGAGAAACATTTTACATCAATTTTTAGGTAAACAAAATATGTAATATTAGTAATTAAGTCTTAAATTTGTTTTTAAGTAATATCAATCTAAGTTATCATCACTGTCACCACAGCTGTCGTCTTTACTGTCAAGATCATCATCTTTATATTCTTTATCTTCGAATACATTGACAGATGGTGCTTTAAGTAAATCTATTGCTTCTCGTGGCAAATTTTGTATTTTTTTCTGTTTTTTCTTTTGTTTGCTGGTGATCACAGGATCAGAACTTATTAAAAAAAAATTAAAAATATCGGCATTAGTTTTGTCCCGACTACATTTTCTGGAGTAATTTTCTCTGTATCTTTTAAAATCCTTATTCCTAGCCTCTTGCGTTTCCTCTGTCAATTGTCCTATGGGTAAGAGTGCCGAGGATATAATCTCTGGTCCATGAATCAGGTACTTGTGCAAAGTAGGAGGCATATTGTACCAAGGATACTTTGAGACAAAATACCTGGCCGTATCATGAGCGAATTGACGATATTTTTCTACATCTACATCAAATCCACTAGCTACCACAATCATTATTATGTGTAGTTTTTTTATCAAATCCAAATCCACACCTGTGATTTCAGCACTAAGTTTCGGGTTTTGGAAAAAACGCCTGGCAGTGTTGCCATCGTTTGTGTTTCCGAAACCCGGCTTAGGCTTATCGACAATCAAGCCGCAGCGATCTTTAAATTCTTTTTGTACTCGAGCTTTATTCTCCGCTACTATTTGTTTGTCTTCATTTCCACGAGCTTGCCATTTTTTAAGAGGCAGTTTGTAACCCATGTGTAAAAGACATTCGAACATTCGAATCCATCCATGCAATACAGAAATGCCGAATTCTAGATTTTCAGTTTTTATTTCTCTCCAGATCATTTCGTCAATGTTGTTGAATTGTTTTGATGTTGCGCCACATATAAAGCATCTCATTGTTGACGTTGTTTCAGTGATTGCATTACAAACTTTGCCATCTACCATAGCAAAGATTAGTTTGTGACTTATTTTTACTTGCCTGGATTTGATTTCAACATTGCTTACAGTAAGGTTTTTTATTTCATCGTCAATTTTATTTTTTTCGTCAACAGACACATTGGTAGACTCTTTCTGGAACTCTATTTTAATAGGTCTACAAAATCTGGTTGATGCAGGACGCGGGTTTTGCCATATAATAACTTCTCCAGCAGTTAGTCTCAGTGGAACTAAGCACGTAATGAATACGGCTGAATCGCTGGCTTCTGAGTCATAAAATGCTTGTTTATATGAACTGTGTCCCGAAGTGCCATCAAAACTCCATTTTGAAAAGAGACACAACTGATCTACTTTGTCTCTCTTAAGATTCCCCATTACGGACTCCAAAGTCAAGCATAATCGTTCTGCGGTATGGTCTAACAGAGCCTGTAATTTAACGAAGGCACCAGTTTCAGTTACGGTTATCTCTTTAGGATAGCATAACTTTTTGGCAGCTTGTATGGTTTTGTATGACGGGAATTTTTCTGGAGCATTTGTCCTTATTATATTATATTGCTCTCGAGAGAGCTTAGCATCTATTAAAACTGCTAGAGCATCTTCTCCTGATAAAAGCTGTATTTGTGAATTTAAAGATGTTTTGTAAGCCCTTTGGTATTTCTCAGCTCGCCCTGGGCTTAATGTAGTAATATTTTTTAAAACGTTGGAAGCCTGCACTTGATCTTCCGCTCTTAAACTCATACAGGTAGCATGGGATAATACAGATGTATTCCGCTCTTAAACTCATACAGGTAGCATGGGATAATACAGATGTAGATGTAGAATCACGCAACTCTTTTGTTTTTAATCTTTTAGTTCGTTCGGAACACAAATGAAATGGAATTAATGGTCGACCGCGTTTATTTTCTGAAACACCTCTTGCAAAGCGCGGAAACGAAAGCGACGTTTCAAGCCAATTCTTATTAGTTTTTTGAAATTTTTCATCGATCCTACAAGCCTTTGTCCATCTCGATCTAAATTCCGATTTAAATTTCGACAGCTTGCTCTTTAAATCAATACAGGTACTCTTGTCACAATTTGTCCGCTTCTTGAGCTCTTCGACCATAAAATTCCATTGTTGATCAAAACTGTTTGCTTCAGAAAGTTTCATAATGTTTAGTAGTTCTTTTCTAGTCACAAACAATGTATTTGCACTTGTTCCTAAAATTCAAAACAATCAAATTCTAGACGTGCAATTAAAATAAGAAAAAGGATCGGCATGACTTTAATACAAAAAAAAATTGATAACTGATGAAGTAGCAAAAAGTAGCAAATTCTTTACACAGATCTGTATTCTTGTAAAGTGTGGGGGTTTAAAAAATACTAATTCCAAATCCGATCTCATTTGGAACAGATTCAAAATGTCAATTGTTTATACAATTTGTCATAATTGCCACATGAATTTAACTGTCATCTTACTCATGCATATATTCTTAAAAATGTATCATGCCAAGCCATATAAAAGGTATCAAAAGACACTTAAATACCTGAAGTTGAAGGTTCCATAGTTTAAAATGTTTATTATTTAGTAGTTATGGCACTAACTTAAGTTTAGACAACAATAAAAACATTCAAATCGCTTTGCGTTTTAGCGATGTTCGATCACAAACTAACACAGCGCGATCTAGTGGCGAACAAAATACGCTGCCGAGCATTTCAATACGGTTTAAGTGCATGTTGATAAGTAGTCTAATAAAGGGCTATAGCCTAATTTCTTTAAATTGTATTTTCCTTTTTCTATTTATTGCCAGCTTTGAAGCAATTCTGCCCCAGTGTGCGCCGTGTCGTTTTTCAACAAGATGGGGTTCAATCATTTCGATTAACTCCTTCACCGTTTCTGAATAATTCAATGAAACTAAAATTCACCTTGTTAAATTATATAATAATTACATAATAAATTTCTTGCAGTTCGTCCGGTAGATTAAATACGTCGTTGTTGTCGAAGATTTCTCTTCAGACGCCTTTGATACACATTTTGTTCGTTTCTTAGGACCAAGGGCAAAAGATGGGCCAGGATGCTATTAACTACAGATCCTGCGTAAAATAACTACCGCTAGCAATATATCTACAATCATTTGCAGTCCGGATGGTAGCTTTAATGAAATAGTTCTTTAACGCCGTCCACAGAAAGATCATCTTTCTGGCGTCTGTAATTCCATGATCTTGATATTCGACCAGATTAAAGTTATATAATAATCTAAGTCTTATCAAACTTCCTAATATCGAGACCTGTGGATTCTGTACCCACAGCGCTAAATCTTTTGAACAAATGCATGCCACCTTTTTTTTTTTTTTTTTGGGGGGGGGGGCGTAGCTGGCGCCGTGGCTAACCAGGCAAGTGGCCCCCCAGAACCTCCCCGGCCCGGCTTCTGTCCGAGCGGGGCTGTCTTTTCCTTCTGCTTCACCCCTCGGGATCACCTCACGGCATAACTTCAAGGGAGAAGTCTGTCTTGCCTTTCGGCTTCTTCCGTGGTCCCGCGTCTCTGCGCACGGATTCTTGTCTCTGCGATACCGTTATCTCCTTCGCCGCCGGTCCTCCGGTGTCCGCCAAGAGGCAAACCCCAGCGATCCATCGCGGCCAACGGTGTCGTTCTTCCTTCGCGTCGTGCACGCCCGCGACTTCCGCGTCCCGGGCGTGCTCGATCTTTCTTTCTCTTCCGTCCCGCGGCCCCCCTCCTCCCGGGAGGTCGCGTTCCGGCTGTCTCCTTCGGCATCAAAAGCGTCGGCCCGCGGACCATGAATCACGGTCCATCCAGGCCCGCTTCTTCCGCCTCCGTTTCTCTCCTTCTCTGGTCACACTCCTTCCTTTGGAGGATGTTCTCGACCATGCTGAGAATTTCCTTCCAGTTCTCTTCTGACCGAGCCATGGCTTCCACCATATTCTCCGGCGTGAGAACTTCTCCCTCTGCAGGCAGCATCTGTGCTCTCAGTCGCTGCCGCTCCCACCTTCCGCAATGAAATACGGCGTGTTCTACCGTGTCTTCCGCTCCGCAGTAGACACATCTGTCATCTTCGGCCCTGTGCATCCTGTGCAGGTAGGATCGAAAGTCTCCGTGGCCCGAAAGCACCTGGGTGAAGCGGTACGTCACCTGTCCTCCCAATCTCTCTCGAAGGCGCAACCATCTGCCGATATTTGGTATCAGCCGGTGCGTCCACCTTCCTTTCGTGGATCGATCCCACCTCTCCTGCCACTCCTCGATGGACCTCTGTCGAGCTTCCATCTTGGTTCTTTCCCCTTCTCTGGTCTCTCGACCTTCTCTGATCCGCAGGTCTAATGGAACGACCCCCGCGATTACTAGGGCCGCATCCGTCGACACTGTCCGGTACCCCGAGATGATCCTCAGAGCAGTCTTCCTCTGCACACTGAGGATCATGTTCCGGTTCTTCTGGAGCTTCAAGGCCGTCGGTCCCCAGACGGAGGACGCATACAGCGTGATTGAATTCGTCACCTCTCCCAGCAGACGTCTCTTCGCCTGAGTGGGTCCTCTCACATTCGGCATGAGCCTTCCCAGCTTGGCCGTCAGTGCTTCTGCTTTGGCCGTCACTTTTTCTACGTGTTGCACGAACGACATTCTTTGGTCGATATCCACTCCGAGATACCTTACCACCTTCTGCGGGTTGAGGTCGACTCCCATGACTCGGAAGACGACATCCTCAGGTACTCTTCTCCTGCCAAGCAGCAGGACAGATTCTGTCTTCTCAGGGGCCATGCTCAGGCCTCTGCTCTCCATCCATGCTCCGATCTGTCGGATCGCCCTGTTCACTGTCTGCACCAAGTCGCGAAGATGTCTCTTCGCCACCACTAGTGCCAGATCGTCGGCGTACGCCACTGTTCTTGCCCCTGGGGACAGTCGAAGGCGGAGTACCCCATCGTACGCAATGTTCCACAGAGTGGGCCCAAGGACTGAACCCTGCGGAACACCGCTCGTCACTCGGAAGACGTCATTCCCTCCATCTCCCAGCCTGATCGCTCTTTCCGATAGGTAGTTACCTATCACCTTCTTCAAGCACACCGAAATGCCTATCTCCTCGAGGGCATCCATAATGTGCTTCCATCCCGCCGTGTTAAAGGCGTTCCTCACGTCGAAAGTGACCAGAGCGCACCAGTGTTTCGCCCTGGTTCGGCCCGAATTGGCCCACAACGCCGTCTCCATCACTGCCGCAATGGCGTCCATGGTTGAGCGTCCCCGCCTGAACCCGTATTGGGTGTCGCTGAGCCCGCCCTTTTCTGCCATTTCTTCATTGAGCCGGCGAAGTATCAACTGCTCATAAAGTTTGGCCGCAACGCTAAGGAGGCACAAGGGACGGTAGTCCTTCGGTGCCGTTCCTTCTTTCCCTGGCTTCTTCAAAAGAACAAGTCTAGCTTCTTTCCATTCTTTGGGAAAGATCCCGTCACGAAACAGACTGCTGTACACCTCTCGGAGATACGAGCAACCCGCCCCGCCGGCTGCGATCGCTCTGACTGCTTCCACTGGGATGTTGTCAGGTCCTGGTGCTTTGCCGGGCCGCAACTTGCGGGCGGCTTCTTTGACTTCTTCGATTTCGAACTCCCTTGCGTCGGCTATGTCGCCGTCTTCAACGTTCCACTCTGTCACGGGATGCCTCGGGAAGAGCTGCTCCGCGATTTGCGTCTTAAACTGCGGCGTCAGCGGGACAGTCGCTCCGCCGTCGTCGATCCTCAATTTCTGGGTCACTATCTTGTAACCCAGTCCGAATGGGTCGTTCTGTACTTCCTCGACCAATTCCTTCCACTTGGCCTCTTTGGCCTTCCTTATCAGGTCCCTAAGATTCTTCTTACTGGACCTGTATTCTCCCTCCGCCTCAGCAATCACTGTGGCGTTCCCATCTCTCGCTCGTGCGCGATTCGTTCTCGTTAGCCTGCGCCTTGCAGCCTTACACTGGTTCCTCGCCTCGGCGATTTCCTCATTCCACCAGTACGCCGGTTTTCGTCCCGGGGCACTCCTTTGTTGACACCTTCTCCTGGGAAACACGCTGTCGCATGCCGCCGTCAGAGCCTGCGTCAACTCGAGACTGCCAGCCCGCGAACGGGCCGCAGCCTCCCTTTCAAAACTAAGAACGAAGGCCTCCACCCTCGTTCTAATCACTTTCCACCCAGGACTCGTCCTCCCGGGCACGGCCCGCGAGGGAGCGTCGACACGCCCCCGCTCCGCAACCGTGAAGGACAAGTACCTGTGATCACTTAGCGATTCTTCCTCGTCGAGGACTTTCCATCTGGTCATGGCGTTGAAGTCTCCGGCAATGATACACGGCTTCGTCTGGCCCCGTATGCTGTGGGCCAGTCGATCCAAAGCTGCCTCCAGCTCCTCGAATTCTGCATTGGGGGACATGTAACAGCTATACACCGTCCACTCATCGAATTCCATCCACACGAAACCCACGTCCCTGCCCTTGGCACTGGGGCGAAGGATCCGATTCTTGATTACTATGGCGGCATCATTGCCTCGATCCATATACCATCTCTTGCTACCTGCAACTCTTACATTGGGTTCACTAACCAAGGCTACTTCCCAGTTCCTCTCTCCGCAGTTCACCTCCATTAAATCGTGAGCTGCCCTGCTCCTATTCAAGTTCACCTGAACAAAATTCACGGTGGCTTCTCATCTCCTCCGCGCCGCTGCCTCTTGCTATTCGCTGCGCATGCCACACCTCCTGCCCTATGCCCTGGAACCTGGCACACTGGGCAGTACGTCTGCTTGTCGCAATTTCTTGCGACATGACCTTCTCCGCCGCACTTTCGGCACAGCTGACTGCGGTCCGTCCCCCTGCACTCTCTGGCGCGGTGGCCGGACTCCCAGCACCTGTAACAGAGAAGTTCCTCCATTCTTTCTCTCACCCTGCATCTGACCATTCCGATCTGGATGCGTCCTTTGGCGAGGAGTGCCTCCACCGCCTTCTTCGGGGCCCTGATCGTGGCCGCCTGACTGTCCCCGTACGCTCCCCGGAGCGACGTCACCTTGATGCTAGTGGCATCTTCTTCCTGTCCAAGGGCCTGTCGTAGGCCTGTCAGGATTTCCTCCTTCGTGGTTATCGCGTCCAGGTCCTTGACATGCAAGACGCGGTCCCCACCTTCTCCTCTGGTCGAAACCTTCACATGCAACCCCTCGATCTTTGAGGACAGTTTGTTTCCAATCTCTTGGGCGTTCTGCTCGCCCTTCTCCATCACCAAGAGAAGATCTCCCTCCTTGGTTTTCCTTGCGCTGCTTATGTTGCAGTCTGACTCCATCAAACCTGCTCGGACTACCTTGACAAGGTCCGCGTAGGTGGTTTCCTCTTTCCTCAGGACAAGTGCCGTTCCCTTGTTCTGTCTGCTTCGCTTTGGAGGAGGGGGCACGACCTTGCTTTCGCTTTTCCTCTCCATCTTGCCTTCTTTCGACACTGGCACGCACAGCGTTACCTCAACGTCATCTCCTCTGAACACGTACTCCAGCATCTTTCTCATGTACGTGTCGTCTCTCACCACGTCGCTGGCCACGACGAGCTTGCCTTTGCCGGATTTCCTCACGCGCTCTCGGAGCTGCATGAGAGAACCAAACGTTTTCTCCAACGGCCCTTTGCCATTTTCTGCACAGTCACCTGTAACTACGTAGGTGTTATTACCGCACTTACGGGTCTCACCATCATCTAGCTCAAAGGCTACTTCCCTGTGGATGGTAATGACGTCTTGCCGCATTCCCTCCACACTGACGATCCGCTCTCGGTATTCCGGGTGCCGAAAGTGGAAAAGTCTCATCAGAGGTCCCACCTCTTCCTTCTTGCTCGACCTGATAACAGCCAGGTCCGCGTCTTCTGGTGCCCCAAAAGGACTGGCCGCCAGAATTCTTGTCGTCTGGAATGTCCCTTGGTTCCACTCCAGTACCGCCACCCGCCTGAAATCTTCAAAAGATTTAACAGCGTCAAACTCTACTGAGACGTCACTCGCCTTCTTTACGCGTTTCGCCTCCTCTTCTTGCTCGGTGGCAAGGTCACACTGGACACTCGCCTCCTTGCTTTCTACGTTGCACTGCACCTCTGCATGCGAACAACCTCTCAGTCGGGCCAGGTCTCCCGGACGGCCCCCAATGCTCGACCTCCTGCGGTCAAATGCATGCCACCTGTTGCCGTTTCAAAGCCATAAGCTATTGGCCGCATCTTTTCTCGCATAGCCTGGTAACCCCTAATCAATGGTAAAGCAAACATTGTCTCCATGAAAGTAACTGTAGCTGGGTAGCCCCACACTGCCCGGACTTATACTCGCCATACTCACATGTATGGGATCTAACGTATGCCAAACAGTTAGGAAAGTGAATTTCTCTCCCATTAACCTTCTCACTGCTTCGGGATCATGTTTTATGTCCGCTTTAGTCTTATATCCCAGGTTCTTCCACGGTAATCCTGGTGATTTGATGTCGAGATCATCTTGAAAAATGTCATTTCAATGAATAATTTTTACTTTTTCGGGCAGCGTGAACTGCTCAGCCATGCGCTGGATGGCTAGTTCCAACATCACATCTTCAGGCTGTTTGGCGCTCCGCAAAACGAATTTCTCTAAATCGCGTCGAATCTGCGACTGAGTAACTGGAGTGGATGGTATTTCAGTAAACGTTCTTTGAGAAAAGCCTTCAACTCTCCCCAAATACATAAGGTTTCGCTCGGTAGTCATAATGAGGATATGGTTCTCCGGAAATCCAAAAGATATTTGTTGAGAATGTTATAATATTGATAAAAGTTTCATTTAGAAATAATTTCAAGCACTCAATTTCAGTTATGGCATTACGTGCAGCACCCTTCGTACCAGGAAGAAGTTTTATAATATTGTCTGAGCGTGTACTACCCGATTACTTTTAGTCTTCTTCCACTTAGTGGTTTTATCTTTCCCAAGATAAAATTTGTGGAGCGTTCTTGGTCCAAATCTGAATCATCTGCTTCGTGTTCCGACACTTCTAGTTCAGATTTCGTGTCGTTTTCCTGTGCACCATATTCATCTATATCAACATTAGACTCCAATTCATCCTCGTCATCATCGCCCACTGAACTTTCTTCCTCGCTCGCAATTTCATCAATTTCCATACTTCAGGATCCCTACTACTCTCTAGACGACTTTTTTTTTGTCAGACATGATGCTACCAACAATGTTTAATATAATTTAATAGTTTAATATTCACAAATTCGTGAAAACAATAAATCGACAACGCAGCAAAATATAACACTGTTGGGCGCGTGGTCTGCACTCGTAGACCACCACTGTTCCTGGTCTCAAGACTGACAAGCGTCGCGATCAACTGCATCCAACGCACAGTGGGGAATTTTGCCTCTAAACCTGGCCAAAACTAACATAATAATTTTAGGACTAATTTAATGTGACCACAACGTTTTAAATAAAGACTATTTTACAAATGTAACTTCAACTTATCAAACAGATGGTAAGAGGAACCAAACATGGATGAAAATAAGCATTTCACATGCTGTTGATACACCACGCAAGGTATCGAATAAACTGATAAAAAAAATCCGCTTTATTATGAATGAACCTACATATTATAATACTCGTAAAAACTAATTAATACCAAAAGATAAATGTAAAATAAATAAAAGGAAAACATTTGTATTTCTGAATCAATTAAATAATTCAGATTCTTTGTCTGAATCTTCTTCGGAATCTTCCTCTTCAGAATTTTCTGCTGCTGAACCTTCTGCATCTAGTTCTTCTAAGCTTGGTGGTTCCAGCATTTGTAGAGCACAACTGTCAAACAAATTTAGTTTTCTTCTTGGAGCTGTTCTATAGTTACAGATAACTGGATCCGAAGACAATAGAAGTAAATTTAAAATGTCTTCATTACTGGTCTCCCGCGAAACTTTTCGTGAATAGCCTCGTCTAAAAAGTTTGAAATCTTTATTTCGTGCCTCTTGCGCCTCTTCGCTAAGTTGACCAATTGGCAAAAGTGCATTTTCAATTATAATAGGCCCATGCATTAAAATTTTATGTACACTAGGTGGCATTGGGTACCATTCGTATTTTTTTATAAATATCTCGGCAGTTTCGTAAGAAAATTTTTTAAACCTTTCAATATTTATTTTGTATCCCGATGACAAAACTTGTAAGATAACATGAAATCTTTTTATCACATCGACATCTACTCCTGTTATTTCTGCAGAAATTGCCGCATTTTGGAAGAAACGCCTTGCGGTATTGCCATCATTTGTGCTTCCAAAGGTTTGTCAACTATGAGGTTTAGTCTTTCTTTAAAATCGTTTTGAATTTTCTTCTTTGTGTTTTTAACGATTTCTTTGGCTTCTGGTTTGCGAGCTTGCCAGACATTTATTGGTAATTTATAAGCAAGATGCAAAACACATTCAAAAAATCGTATTCATCCGTGTAGAATAGACAATCCAAATTCGAGAGTCGATGGTTTAACAGGTGTCGACAATACCTTTTTTAAATCATTGAAATCTTTGGAGGAAAGACCGCAAAGATAACACCGTTGTGTTGAACTTGTTCTCGTGATCGCGTTGCATACCTTTCCGTCCACCATTGTTAATACAAGTTGATGATGAACTGCAATCTCATGTCCAGAGAAAATCAATTTCGTTGTGTTCAATGCTTTTATCTGGTCTTCAAAATCTTTCACTGTCAACTCAGTTGTCTCTTTGACAAATCTAAATCTGATTGGCCTGCAGTATCTCGTGGAAGAAGTCCGTGGATTTTGCCATATGACAATGTTGTTCGACTTATTTGAAATTAATTTTATTGGCACTAATGACACCATAAAAATGCTTCCATCATCAACTTCTGTTGTGGCTTGTTTGTATTCTGATTGCCCACTGGAACCATTAAATCCCCATTTGCAGATTAGTAACAGATTGCTCAATGTTTCCGAATCCTGACATTCCATTACTTCCTTCTGAGCTTCAACTAGACGAAAAACAGTAAGATCCAAAAGTGCTTGAAGTTTTATTTCCGCTGAATTTGCTGTAATTATTATACTTTCTTTATTAGGATAACATATCTTTTTAGCTAACTGAATAGTTTTATAATTTGGAAATTTTTGCTTGTCCTTCGATCTTATAATGTTGTATTGGTGCCTGGTCAATTTTGCATCTACAACTAGGGCAAGCGCTTCCTCGCCGGATAATCTTTTATTTTTAACATTGTTTTGTTTAAATGCAACTCGATATTTTGAAGCCCTTGTCGGTGTTGTTTGCGTAGCTTCTTTTATTAACTTAGAAGCCTCTAATTGGCCTGTCTGCCTCAAACTCATTTGTGCAGCAAACGACAACTGCTCTGATGAATAGTTGTTTCTTAAGTTTTTCGTTTTTCGCCGTTTTGACCTATCACTACTTTCATTGAAATTTAGAGTTGGCCGACCCCCATTAGAGCTCCTATGGGCATAGTTAAGAAACGATATCTCTTTATTTAACCAGTTCTTTTCTTTCTTCTCGAACCTGTCTTTTATTCGCCCTGACTTTTCCCATTTTTTAGTAAAATGATAGTAAAAAGGACTCAATTTTTTATGGAGTTCGCAGACTTGTTTCGGGGGGCATGACGTACGCTCAAGAAGATATATTTTTAAATAAACGAATTGGGCATCCATTCTGGACAAATTTGATTCTCTCATTATGTCGATCAGATGTCTTCTCGAGAACAACAAAGTTCCAGAAGTTGACGCTGGAAAAAAATTGACCTCATGCAGTGGTTCGAATAGAGAGCTTAATAACAAATTTGAGCAAAAATGTGCAAAATTTTATTGTTGGATCGTGAAAAGGAATGTCTAAGCTTAAACCTTGTGTGCAGTTTGAAGCTGAAACATGTTAAGAACATCGAGAAATGTGCTTGCCAAAAATTGCTTTTAGAGAAAAGTTGCATGGCAGAAGTAAATAATTAATATCTAATTGAAGGGTGCACATATTTTAAATATCTTACACATGTGAAATATACATACCTTTAGGAGTTTCATCCATATCAAATTTTAGCTTGTATTTAATTTTCAACTTAAAAAATCGGACACATATTCTGACATCGACGCAGAAACTACTACGCACTAGAGTATGATGGGTTGATTTCGCTCACTGTGCCGACCTAATGAAATGAAAAATGAAGATTTCCGAAAGTGCATATTATCCAGGGGTGCCTTCTAACTGGAACCCCGACAAATAAATGTGATTTTTCTCAGTTATATTTTTTCTGATTATGGCCAGGTTTTAAGGCAAAATTCCCCTATGTGCAACGTGCTAATCAGAGAGAAGGGTATAGGGAAGAGAAATGAATTGCCTGTAGCCACGATGTATTGAAAGGTAAAAGATATGATATTGCGCATGCGGGGCGGGGCTAGTTTGGCGCGCAATACGTCAGCAAACGACTTATTTTAAAAAGACTCCTGATTATATGTGCTGTGTTTGGGTGTAATTCGCAGACTCCTTGTTTGTAGGAAAGAAATACTTAGTGACTTTGATGGCAAAAAGTACTCACATAGATTGTTGTGATAGGGCCAAAAGACTTTTTTTTAGGTCCCGCATGTACTTTAGGCTAAGAGAATTAAACAGATGTATATATTAGGCAAGCGAAAAATGTCAAAAAAACGTGACTTAATAGTACCGACGAACGAAGTGAGTCGGTTAAGTCCAGGCGAAGCATATAAAGCGACTTAGGCTCTGAATGATATATACTGTTTTATCCGCAAACCTTACTCAGAAGCCCCCTTGGTCAGGAGCCCCCTTGTTCGGGTTCCCTCTTGGTCGAGTCCTCCCTTGATCGGAAGGCCCCTTGGTCGGGAGCCACCTTGGTCCCCCCTTGGCCGGGAGCCCCCTTGGTCGGGAGCCCCCTGACCGAGAGCCCCCTTGGTCGGGAGCCCCCTTGGTGGGGAGTCCCCTTGGCCGGGAGCCCTCTGACCGAGAGCCCCCTTGGTCGAGAGCCCCCTTGGTCGGAAGCCCCCTTGTCCGGGAGCACCCTAACCGGGAGCCCCCTTGGTCATGAGCACCCTTGTTCGGTCCCCCTTGGTCAGGAACCCCCTTGATCAGGGGCGCCTGTAAATAAAACAAGGAGGAGCTAGTCGTTTCATTTACACGCGTCCCCATTCACTACTTCGCTAGTTCACTTTCAATAAATTACAAAACAACAATTTAGTAAGAATTTGAAAGAATTCATTGACAGGGTACAAGTGTCACTTATTTTATGTGATTAAGCACATAAATTAACACCTGTTGGTTACTTTATGAGCCTAATCAGATAAAGTGACACTTTTACCTTGTCAATGGAGGCACATAAGTTGTCATTTTTGTGACGTTTGCGGATAAAAATCGTTTTTCGTTCACCGATTGTTAATGTCAATATTATTGACTATTAAGGAAGGAACAGATTAATTGTTTGTGTTGCGGACGTCAGGATTTACAATCATTTTGGACGTTTTCGAAATTGTTTGAAATTGTTATGAAGAAGTGGGAAGTGGCTGAATATATTGAATAGAAGCGGTTCTTTTCAGAACCCCCATTTGTTTATTTAAAAAAACAAAACTAAAAATTACTAAAATTCACAAAACATTATTTACGATTTTGCTAGTCCAGGCTGTTGGATCAAGTTATACCATTTAATGATAACAGTATTACGTTATTCACCGTGACTTCTTGGCTTCAGTTTTATAGGCAACAATAATAAAATAATTAATTTCATCATTAGATGATAGGAAAGATGCTTATATTCTCGTGAAACCTTTTTTTTATGCGTTTTTCGACGGTGCACTGTATAAATCAAGTGAGCGTATTTAAAAATCAGTCGTTTGCTGACGTCATACGCTGCATATGCGCCGACTCGACGAGTTTCGGCTGCGGGAATAGCATATCTATTAAGGTTCATTATATCGTGGCCTGTAGCAGACATCAAACAAATACGATACTGCTGCCCTCCAACGTGGGTGCAAGAAAATACAGAATCGTGTGGGGGGAAATTCAAATTTTAATCGTTGGAAGTAGAGAACATTAAAAATACAAATTAATGATATGTATGTATATTATATTTTTATTTCATATATCGAAAACAAATAATTATAACAAAACACTATACACTATCAAACAACAATAAATCAGTAAATCAATAAAAAATAAACGAAATAAAAATAAAATACTAAATTTGCCACATCATTTTCCACTTGGAAAGGGCTTTTTCGATTCTGCGTTTTTTTTCCATTTCTTCTAAATCTTTGCAATATTTTCGAATTGTTGCATTGAATATTAAGCTTAACAGCAGTAATCTAATATCAGAAAAGTGAGGTAAACACGGAAACCAAGTAAATGGCACAATTTCACACAAAAATGGTATCATTTTCTGTTTCAAGTTGGTAACATGTCCAGTTTTATCAGTTATAATATAATAAGAGTTGAGATTTCGTCGGAAAAATTTATCGATTGTTACGAGAGTTCGCCTAGCAATTTTGCGAATGACATTGTCATAAAAATCACGAAACGCAGTTGAGTGATTTTTGATCAATGTCATGAGCAAAATTGTAGAACTCGAGTCCACAATTGGTAAATTTTTCCAGCGAAATCTCAACTCGAATTATATTCCTCAGACTATTTCACGAAAACGCCCAAATTATTGATAATGTGGTGTAAGGTGACAGGTAATTGCGGTCATTGAGGTATTTGACATGCAGTATGCTGCCACAGTGACTGCAGCAATTGTTATTTTTTCGCTGAAAAATGAGGTACGTTGTGTAATAGCGACTGTTCATTGGTCCGTAACCCCCGATAAAATTTTGACAAGTTGATTTTTTCAATTTAAATTTTGTTTCTATTGTTGAATGATCACATATGATTGGTTAAAATATATATGAGTGAAATAGTCAAGAAAATAAACTATCAGTTCATAAATACGAGCGCTATAAATAACAAATTCCAGACTAGCGTATTTCAGTCTTCTTTTGAATCTTTGAATTCATATTCCTTAAAACTAATGAAGGAGTATAAAACCAGAGACAAGTTAATGCTTGAAACGGGAATGAATTGGTATCTATTGGGTCATTACAGGTTGGGATAGGCAACTGTCGCAATTCATTTTCTTCATCTTTTTGAAATCATAGGTGCTTCCAGGTCATTGCTGGTGGTTTCTGTCAAGAACTCACGAAGATGATCAAGAATACTCCCCCATCATCCTCACAATTTTTGGATGTGTTACTTTTATCTATTAAGTTGTTAAGCACACAGGTTTTTAACGAATAAATGAATTGGTAACACGAGGGGATTATAGCTTCCACCTCCGTTCTGTCGAATCTGTGCCAACATATTTTCTAGGAGGTCTTGCAGTAAATTAGTGGTGCAGAGATATTTAAAGTTTTCCTTTTGCAACACTGACCACTAACCTTGAACAGCATACGGGTTGTTCAACCAGGAAACTTTGCATGGCATGGCCGTCTTGTAGGCACCGCGTGCAGTTTCAAAAGTCCAACTGTTAACTTTAGTGGGAAGACTTTTCTACAAACGTGCATGATGGGATTTATTAGAGATGGCAATTCTATAATCATTATCATGTTTTTGCTATACCGTTAAAGGAATCGAAAAGATCATTCACAGCTTCCGCCGGAAATGCTCCAAAAGAAGAGAATGTTTTTATATCTGCTGCCATATTGTGACTCATGGTTTTGCTGGCTATAGAGACCTTTATTTTCAACATTGGATTTGTATTAAGATCTTCGAGGTAAGACCTTTGAATATCGAAAAGAAGCTTGTGCTTTTTGGTGCTGGAATCAATCTCAAAAGCGGCTTTCAAATACTGAAATTTTGCGTTTTTTTTTTTGTTATCGTCCAAGAAACACATTATGATTTTAATATTATTATTATGGTATTTTTTAATGCGTGACGGGTCAAAGAAGGTGATTTTTTTTGCTTATTCACAATAATGTAAGGAGCCGGTCGATCCCTTTAACTGCCTTTAACTGGTTTATTGCCGCTTGATCACACACCGTACATGCAACAGATTGGTATGATCGACCTTTTGAGTAGTTAATTCGTTTGCCATCAACAAACTGCTACAATCGAATGGAGCTGCTCCACTATGTTACTGTCCACGTCATATAATAAGACTGCGGGCATTGCAGTTTATCAAAAAACTCTTTATACTTCGCCATTTCGGATATCATACTGTCTTTGTGGTCATCATTTTGTTTGTCACAGAAATAAGAGGCGCAATTCTTATGTTTGCCGAATGCGTGAAAAATTGAGTTCTCCACATTTTTTCTTTTAAATCACAATCACAAAAATGTTTTAGTGCAGATGCTATGCATCTACGCAATTTCATTCTAGTTTGTCCACTGTAATGTTGTCGTAGGGCTTGGAGTTTACAATCTTATTGTAAGTACTGCTGTCACCATCAGCAATAAATTTTGTAAATTTCAATCCGCATGATGCAACACTGTTTTTGAAGCCCTCAACAAGAATAGTGGACTCAATACTATTGGAACTTCCAGAAAAGTTTTTGAAACCTTCGTGAGCCTTAGGGATTTCATTCAGCAACGTTGCAAATCATACAATACTTATTTTTTACACCAATGTATAAAATTTCCCCGAATCGTTTACCAATAATTGCTGCAGCACCCGAAAGGGGATTATAATGTGTGCGATAGCTTAGACCCGCAACCGTCTGCAACAACATCAATGCAACCGGACTAGTCTACTTTTCCTTCTTGAATGGCATATTCTGCTTCTCTTTCCGCTGCCTCCAACATTTTTGCTGTCGCCGCCTTTGTCCATACATCACTTACTATATCATGATTGTATTGTAAATTTTTTCACCCATTGGTTGGAAAGTATCTCGGGCAAGTGTATTTATGTTGACATTATTTTCATTACTTGGCTCAAGCGTCAAGCGATCTATTGGTGGCCTTATCTTACGCAGTCTGTCTGGCGTTGCAAGTTCTGGTATATTTTCATTTTCGGCAAAATGCAACGTACGGAGAAGCAGCTGGAAACGGTTCCGTCTCAGGTAGTGAGGAAGGCTAGTACTGAAGATTTCTTTTGACCAATAGTCCTCAATGCTGGGCAAAAGTCCCATCCAACAATTCGATTTCTTCCGAATTGGTTTCTCTCCGCCTGTTCATACTACTTGGGTTCTTTTTATTTTTACAGACAGCGAAAGGAAGATTGTTTAAGTACACTTTTCTTCGATATAATATTCCGAGCACCTTTTTTTTCACAACTGGTTATGTTATCTACGCTTATGCTTACACCTTCTTGTTACCTTCGTCCTCTCCGCATCTTTTTTCTTTCATCGACATAAGATTCTTCACCGCACATAAATTAATCCCACTGGAATCGCACGCTGCTCTTTTTCGTAACTCATTGCAAACGGTTTAGAATAACACATCCACTTATAACATTGGAACAAGTGACATACCGCTGATGGTTCAGCACGTTTTCTGCCACTAACGCCGAAGTGAACCAAATTCCTGTTCAGACATGTTCAACACGTGTATAATGCAAAGCGATACGTAATCCCAGATTTAACGTGCTTATCTAGTCCGAGACCTCAAGAAACACGGCCCCCATGGGCGAGGGATCCCATGGGTCGTAATTTGCGATTAGGTGCAATGGATTAGCCAGTAAGGCTCAATTTCACGTTTCATTTCACTTGAAATTGATCCTTACTGACTGGTATCTCGTTACGACGTTTCCATAGCAACCGGCACTTGCGACCAGTCGCAAGTCAACATGAAATCGGGCTGTTAGTCTGTAACTGCTCTAATTGTGTAGGTATTATAGTCTTCAAAGAGTTCATCAATTGGATTTTCATCCAAGTCATACGGTGGTATAAATGTAACATTTTTTCTGCCATTTTCGATCTTCTTCCTTTGTTTTCCCATTTTTTTTTGTTCTTCACCCCTTGATTTTTTTTGCTGGTGGATGGTTCAGTGTCTGATAGTGTGTCGGAATTTTCGGTTTCAGTTTCCTTGCATTTCTGGTCGAGATGTGTACAGTTGTGCAAGTATTTCGCCGGTGGGGTAACGCCACAAACAACACCATCCAGTGGCGCGCTATTTAGGGTTCGGGACAGAAAAAAAAATCGGGTCGGGCTTCACGTCTCGCCTGTCGAGTGGTTAAGGCGGCTGTGTCTCAGCTCTCGATCCTGTCCTTTCAGTGTTGCAAGGTTCTTCTAAAATCTCCCATCTCCTGTCCCTTTCCTTGCCTGATCATTGTTCGATTGTTCTGTTTTATTACGCTGTCATGATTCCCTATCATCGTCCAGATGTCAACCAACGCCCCTTATTTCTTTCCGTCGACTCCTCTGAGGATGACTTTCAAGGGCTTCGCACTGCTAAGGCAGTACTGATGGTAAGGCAACATAATGTGTTCTTATCCTTTATAACCCAAATTGATTCGTTTGCGTTGTAATGAGTGAGTATAATACAGACAGTATATTAAGGATGTTCTGTATAAATAGTAGGCACTGTTCTGTATAATAGTATGTACCTGCATAGTACTTATTAGTTTCTCTAACATCATCTCTATATCCAAGGCGCGAGTCTACTCTGCTATGATCTCTCATTCTGACTCCCTCGTAAAGAAAGCCATATTTTGATTCAATATTTAGACGTAAGCTGTGAATCGTTTAGAGTATTGCTTTCGATAGATCGTTAATGTATACCTACTACGAAAAGCACAGATCACATCAGAGAACTATTCCGTAATGTTTTACTTTATTCAAGAGTATCTTGTGGTTTACACAATCAAATGCTTTGGTTAAAATACAAAATGGGCCAATGTTGTTGATTTGCTACTTTGAAAACCGAACTGTTTCTTTGAGAAGATCTGACAACGTTCAAGATAATTTCTAATTTTTAATATTTCATGACTAGCCAGCCAATCCCTCAAGGGTAAAGCAGTAAGGTATTAGCTGTTTTAGTGGCCACGGTTATCATATTGCAAAAATTGGACCATATTTGAGTAAAACTCAACAGATGTTATGTAGATTGCACACTACTGTACTATCATTTTCACCTGATTCTCGTCTTGTGCATGAGTTCTGGTAATTTATTAGCATTCCGATTGTCGTTGTAGTCCAAATGATAGGAGAGACGGGGTTGGTTGCCACATAATTTACGTTTTATTTTTTTTGTAGCTATACTTCATATAGGATAACTACATAATTATCTTATGTGTATAGTCAACAAACCTCGTTTCCAAATTTCAACTATAGTTGAAACTATAAGTATGGGATCATCAATTGTCTTTGATAATACCAGCTCTAAAACGATCCGCAGAGCTCTCTTCAAACGAGTCATCTTTGGGTGGACTGTCCATTTGTATGATACCTATATAACCCCGTCCGTCATCTCGGATCGTTTTAAGTTCAAACCGATACTCCGGCAGCTGATTTCTACCTCCAGGTCTTTTTGGTCAGTGACAGGGAGAATAATTTAAATCAAATTTTGATTTACAAAAATAATTTCATACCTTTCGTGGCTTCAGAAAACTTAAAACTCGAACTCGGTCTAAAGCTAGAAACACATTTCTATGTCGTGTTGTGTTGTGATGCAACGTTGCATGAATCAGATGAAGTTTTAGCATAATCAAATGAGGCCCGTCCACACTGTTCTGATAGCTTCTGACGCGTTGTGATGTGTTGCGTCGTGACGCTATGCAATCCCTCGATTCCGGATTTTTGATGTTATGTTTCGCTGAATTTAAATTTTTATTAAACAATATTTTAACTCAAGCATATTGCTGGTCGTTCTCTTGTACACATCGCTCTTCGAAAACACGTGTCCTTTTTTTGAATTCGTTGTCCTATTTTGCTGTACAACCATTCAAATTGTCCCTGTACATTCTAAAATACATCTGGAAACGTTCTCGATTTTCCTCTTTTTCCAATAAAGGATTCTCAGTGCAGATTTATCTCATGAATCCAAAGTTTTTTTTTTTTTTTTGATGGGGCATAACAAACAACAGCAGCAGCACATTCTTCCAGTTCTTCTTCAAATTCGTCTGATGAATCGGAACTCATGGTGTGAACTACAGGTGTACAACTCAGACTCGCAACAAGAACGCGATTAACATTCGAGGACACGACACAACGCGTCAGAAAAATGTGTCCATGGCGTTCTGACGACACATCACAACACACAACGAGACAACACAACACGACAGAGAAATGTGTTTCCCGCATAACGCTCGCGAGAGCACTGCCAAACTTTTTAATTTTCAGCGCATGGGTTGTGCTGGACTGTTAATTATTTCAAAGTTTTCCTAGAACTAGAAACCTGGAACTACATAAATCAATATAAGCATTATTGTGTCCCTACAAACTATGTAGGGAGGGTCGACTCACATCTGACCTTTTCATGAGAGCGGGGCTTCTTTTATAGAGAAGTTGGAGGGGAGAGGATGATGTGGGCTGATGTGCGCAGTTTGTCGGAATGTAGTAGGGAGAGAGTCTTATCACTGCGTCCTCTTTCCAACGAGGTGACGTCGGCTCGAGTCCGGGATGGCGATATCCGGAGCGCGTTTATTTACTGGTTACAATGATGCCAGAATATTCCCGGTATAACACCAGGAAGCATTTTATATCGGCTTATAATTGCTGTGACAAGGGGCGGTGTCCAGGGGTGGTCGTAGCGTAGCGTTCGCTGCGCGCTAGTTCTCCGATTACGAGAGTGAAAGAATTACC
Source organism: Diaperis boleti (assembly GCA_963583935.1). NCBI lineage: Eukaryota > Metazoa > Arthropoda > Insecta > Coleoptera > Tenebrionidae > Diaperis > Diaperis boleti. The sequence goes on from OY757242.1 coordinate 17,880,676, forward strand.
CCGCCACGATGCCGGAAAATATTTTTTTCTCGATGTTAATGGTTCGAATTTGGGCGTAGGGTGCCCGGCCTCTTCTAAGCAATCTAAGCCGTCAGGACGTCGTCTGTCCAGTAGGAGGTGGCCCTCTGGAGGATCCCATGATGGACGCACCTTTGTGGAGGCTGATGAAGTTGGCCGATGCCCTGGTGTCGAGGGCGGCCCGTGTCTTTATCTTTCCAAGCCTCACCTGGAGTGTGAGGAGAGTGGTTGGTTGGTGACTTAATCCGTGGCACTGGGCTGTGCTGGAGACGTTTCCACAGCCCTCCGCCAGTTTTCCGACTTCTTCGGCCGGTGTTCGGCTGGTGCCAGGCTTGCCACCATCCTGGCCTTCTCGACGAAGTCCTCCAGGTCTTCGTAGTTCCCGACCGCTAAGGTGGCTCGGATATTAGCCGGCATTTGTTTCACTAATTCCCGCACAAATTGTTTTTCGGAGTTAGCGGGGAATAGTCTGTGGTAGACGCGCCGTTGTCGGGTCGCAAAGGGCTGGAGTGACTCCTTTCCGCTGAACACGGCTCCCGAGAACTTTTCGTGGAGCTCGAAATGTCGGGCTTCTGTGCCGAATTCTCGGCGTAGTCGCTTCCAAATTGCTCCCGTCGTGGTGTCGGTCGCTTGGAACGGCTTGTTATCTTGAAATGCCACCCCCCGTAATTGCTTATAGACTACTAGGACCTGGGTGCCGGTTTGTCAGGGCCTGGCCTACCTCTCGGAAGTATCCCTCCACCGCGGTAATAAACTCTTCGGGATCTTCCTCTGGTTGTCCCCCGAACGTTGGGAGGTATTCCTCGGTCCTAAACACCGGGATAGGGATGGATGGCATCGCGGTGGGTGCACTCGTGCTGATGGGTGCGCTCGCAATCGGCAAACTCGCGGCCGGCGAGTTTGCTGTAGGTGTACTCGCGGCCGGCGAATTCGCGGTCGTCGTGTTTGTAGTTGGTACCGGCTCAGTAGGTGCCGGTGTGCTTGATGTTGATGCGGTTGGTGATGGCGAGGTGATTGATCTGACCCTCATTGTTTGTAACCAGAAGGCTTGGAGTTCTTCCAGGTTTTCTGGTGGCAGAAGCTGCGGGCTCTGTCTGTTCACCTGGTGCTCGATTCGATTCTTCAGCTGCTTCAGGGGTTGGCACTAGGGTTGATTCCGTGGAGGTCATCTCCGTGGAGGCCATGCTCCTAGTGTTGACCATGGGTCTGCCGACAGCTTTGTCGGCGGATGCCAGTACGGTTGGGCGCCAAGTTGTTACGAAGAGGTCCCCCCGGACCTGGTGCACGGGACTCTTCGTAGATGTGGAGGAACTTTTTGTCGGAGAACACACACCCTCTTTTTCAATGGGAATGAAATACGGCTTTTCGATAAACTATTGTCTTTAATTAAAAGGTTTTTTCCACTCGGGGTGGGTCGACGATACATCGACCGCAGGGACCCCGTTTTTTTGTAGCGGAAAAAACGTATTTTTACTTTACACTTTATTTGGGTGAACACAGAAACAAGAAAGACTACAGGAGGTGACCTAGCGATATACTAGGTGCAGAGACCGTCCTGTATCTTCTGACCCTGCTCCGAGAACGCAGCCTTTTTATAATAAAAAACAAGTAACGGGAAAAGTCCCGTTGGAAAATCCCGTTATTCGTCCTTCGCTGCCCTCTCGGTGCTCAAATCATGTCTTTTAATGAACTTATCCTAATTAAATCTAATTTCTTACTATCTAACTATGTACAGTCTTACGTCCTAATTATTTCTATCATGTTTTTAAATCTATCTATTGCGAGCTTAATTAATTACAGCGAAAATAAGCTCGCAGCAACTTGCCGAGGGGAGGGGCTAGCACCGAGGTTATATAGGGAAGCGACGTTCCGTGACGTCACTTCGCTCAGCTCCGTCCTCGGACCAAGTCCTCCCTCCGATGCGTGTAATTTTACTTAATTACCCTATCTATCAGACTAAGCTAGCCACTCGCGGTCATATGTGGTATAATCGCGAGACCGCGAGAACGTGCGTGATGTGGAGCGGAGTGGGGCTGACTATAAAGGTAAAATCTGGAGCCATTCCCCCGCATTCTCCGCTCGACTTCTGTCATGGTCGCACGTTCGCTCCCGGTTGTAACTTATGTTATGCCGCAACCGGGCGCGTGGCGTCGCTTAGACTCCCTATGCTAAAAAATAATATTTACATGCGCCTGTTAACCGAGTTGGGATGAAAGGGGGCCTTTTCGTTTTATATCAAAAACTTGAATTTAAATCAAAATAAATTATTAATTATAAATTAAACAAATAAATGGAATAGTCAGTCAAGTATCATTTATCAGCAAAATTCAGTTACACAAAACACTTAAAGAAATAAGAAGTTACTCATAAAACTAATCTTTTAAATTAATATACCGAATTGAATGTAATTACGTCGGTTTATAGCTATAATACGAGGTAAGCATAGTGTAACCCACTTGGGTGTCCGACAACGACGATTCGACGATTTAATTAGTTTTACGTTACACGATAGACAATAGAGTTGAACTTAGATGTGACTTTAAATTAGGAATTTAAATTATTATTATTTTAACTTATTGTTTGGTCAATGACCACAAAAGAAAACGACATAAGAACCGAGCACAAAAAATTACGAGAAAAAGAATGTCTAATCTGGCCCTGGAACTCTGGTTTGGGGTGTCTGAGGACTTCCAGAGGGAGACGACGACGATTCTCTAGCCCCTGACACCAACGAATCCTCGATAGAAGCTTCCACGCTGGAACTTCCAAGGGATATCACGATACCACCCTCGTTCGATGACGTAGTTCCACGTAGGTGGTGAGAGTTTTAGGATTCACCCCTAGCCAGTACCCTGATGAAAATATTCCCTTTTAAGTACCCCATTTATTGAACAGAAAGGCCCTTACCTCCAATGAGGGACGACTTCCAGAGACACGAAATGTGGACGCACCACGTGCACGACTTGTTCGGTGGTTTTAATCCCCGAATTAATGATTCCGTCGTTTTGCGAGTATTTTCAACGGGACGAGAATCACACTCTTGATGAAACGGATGTGCTAATCCCTTACGGATATTGCAAGAACACCACGTTTCATCACCACCGAACAAAATGTCTCTTTTTGACAGACACCCGTGCTTTTCCCGCACTGACAGGTGTGAGGTTATGTAGATGTAAACAAGAGAAATTCTTCATTATTTCCCGACTACACACAAAGAAATTTTAAGTGTAGGTATTACCCAGTCGAGGTTCCAGTACTTTAGCCCCTTGGCGTTTTAGGCAGTGGGAAAAGTGTTGCATAGTTCCAAAACGAAAGATCGAAGTAGATAACACCACCTCAGCGAAGAAAGAAGAAGAAAGACGATACATTGAGAGTAACATTCCGTAATGTCGAGCACAATTACGGTTTACACTAGAAATTAGTTCGAGCTAGAATAAAGTAAATAGTACGAAGAAAACAGCGGCTTAAACTCAAGAGTGTGGGACGCCGAATACCATCTCCCCTTTTGGTAAAATGCTCTAGGATGCCCCAAACAGCAACCCCTTCACAGCGAAGTGATATAAAATCCAACCGAAAAAAGTAACGAAATATGTAAGGTTAATGAAAAGATAAAATTATCTTCACAAAATCAACTAGCTAAATCATCTCCATTATAAGGTGACGTATTAGAATAAATTAACTGTATAAGAATAATTTAAATCAAATGTTGATTTACAAAAATTATTTCATACCTTTCGTCTTCGGAAAACTCGGTATACAACTAACGATCGCGAGAGCAATGCCAAACTCTTTAAGTGCTTCTATACTATATTTCAGCGCATGTTGTGTGCTGGGCTGTCATTTATTTCGAAGTTTTCCTAGAACTTCACAAAACAATATTTGTTTTAGTAATATTTGTGCTTTATTGTAAAACTAAAATTGTGTTGACAATGTTGCTTTTTTTAATTTTACCTGAAACATCCATCACAAAATAACCTTGACTGCGTGCAACCTTAGGGCATTCCATTTCTATCAAAGAATTGTACAAGGCAGAACCAATTTGGCATTACTATTGCTGGCATTTGTTTGGGAGGTGGCTTCACGTGCTCTTGGGGCACGCGATTTTGTTGGGGCATTCTGCCTGGTGGTGGTGGTCAAGCTGGTAACACAAACAAGTACACTGATGGCGCTTGCCGAAGATTGTGATGCCACTATAATTGTGATGTCGTAGGTCAGATAATGGTTGAGGGTGTTTGTGTCTCCCTTCGACTCCAGTCAGTGATGACGCGGATAAGGGGGGTCCACTTGTTTCTGCGGCGGGATTTGATTCTAAACATTTTGTGGATGGGGAGATTGAGATTTTTCAGGGTTAGGAATATTTCGCGTTCGTGAGTGTATACCTCGCGTGCTCGCATTTCTGGGGGCGTACATCGAAGCACTTCAGAACTCATTTATGGACGTTTGAAATTAATTCTTTTTCATAGCCACTGTTAATGCACCTCGCAAACGTGGCCAACCGCTTTGAAATTCCCTAGATTGTGAAATTTGATTATTTTCTATAAAAATTGGCAAAGTAGAAAACATACTGTATGATAACTCGTTTATAAGGCATTTTTTATTGCTCATGTAGACAAAAGTAACGGTTTGCCCATTTCATAATTTGGGTGCGCAAATTATTCTTTGCACACGCAAATTCAGATAAAGAAACTACTGAAAACTGAATTTGTACCTGGACTCGAATTTATGTTGGGATTTATTCCGCATTCGCAATAAAAAATAGTATGTCCAACTCGTGCGGCGTTGTCGATTGCCCCCTCAACTTCGCTTTCGTGGGCAATCGACAACTTGCCGCACTAGTTGCACAATATACTGTTCTCGCACTTACTCTAAACTCGTGCGTGCGACAAAATGCTTCTTATAAAACTCGCATCATATTATACTATTATTCATCATGCACGTTCATCAACCCAACTTGTTCACTTTGCAATTACAAATAATCTTGACACAATCTAAAATCAAGTATTGAAAAATGGTTATCCTGCGGATATTACATTTACTTCTCTTGCATCCACATGAAGACAAAGCTTTCAACTGGACTGGTAACGGTGGAAGTGTCGTTAAAACTGGAATTATCTTCCCATTTTTACAGAGATGGCAACAAAATTGTTCAAAATTTGGAATTGTCTTCAAAGGGCGTAATGAACTTTTCCACACACTAAAATACACCCGTAAACAGTTTTTAGACCATCTTTAGTGGGTGAGAATTTAAATACAGTTGTTGAAGAGCTCATAACTCCCCTCAATGTGTCTATAGATTGTATGTTTGTATCTGGAATATAATTTTATGACAAAAAAATTATCTACACCGACTCCGTTTAAATAGTTGCTGTATTTCAGATACATTTTCCAACAAAACTTCTTGCCAATTTACTTGTGGTGTCACACCCTGTCATAGCTGGCAATTTTTTGACCAAATTTTCAGGTAAACCTATTTTGTGTACTGGAATATATCGCAGTGTCACATTTCCCTGTCTTTTTCCAAACTTCCGGAGTGAGTTCTTCCCTAGTGCAACACTAGGATTAAGACGTCAGTATCGTTACCATCAACAATGTACCTCGAGTAGCAGTAGTAGTAATATCCTTGTGGAGAGAATATGTAATAAAATTCGTATGTCTGCTTCTTCATGATCTGACGTTAGCAATTCAGGAGTGTACCTTCCTATTTTAAAATTTGCTTTATAATCTGTCACACATTTAAATCTTTAGCTAGTAGCAAATCCAACACTTTTTTCGCTAAAATAATAATGATTAGCCAAGTTTTCTGGTAAGAAATTGGTTAATTGTTTTTTTATCAAATATTAAATGTATGAACAGATTCCAGCGCTGTGGTGAAGATGTATTTTTGTTTTCTATAATTTTGTTTGTTTATAGTATTTTTTTGTCCTCGTTTAAGTCGTGTTATTATTTTTATGAAGTCTTGTTTGTAGTTAACAAAGACCACGTCGATTCTTTGAGCTCCACATTTATTATTAAAAATATTTTATTTGCAAAAAATGCAGCATAATTCCCCAAATGTGTTGCAGTTGGATGGTTAAATTATCAGATGTGTGTAGCCGATTGTCAATTCACTGTTATTATAGAAATTGGAAAAGTGGTTAATTCATGTTGAGAAATAAAATTATAGAAACGATTATCTAAAGGAGAATCATCATACAAGTGACCTTTAAAATAAATGTCACAAAAATTAGAAGGAATCAATTGAATTGCTTCAATTATCAAAATGTTTTTGAGATTTTTATTAAAGTTTTCTTTTGACAATATCTCCTGAATACCTTCTCTGCACTCTCACAAGCTATAGTTCCATCTTTTCTCTTTCATATTTTTCTTCCTTTTCACGCATCATAATAATTTTCAATTGTTCCAGTTCCCGGCTCATCTTCCGATTCTCTTCCTTTATCTCCTCTATATCCTCCATTTTTTTCACCATCTTTCATTTCCTCACAAATTGCCTTTTTACCGGTGATCTTTCCAATTTTTTGATTTTTCCAAACGGGTTAATCCCTACTTCCGATTCTCGTCCTTCTTCTCTTCTTCTTTTATAGTCTTTGTTTCTCTTGCTCTCACTAACACTTTTTTTCATTCTACCTCACGACATAAAAGTAAAAACAATGTATAATTCTATTTTAATTTAGGCTGAAATGCGTTTTTCCAGATTTTTCTCCAGATCTTCCCAATTTTTATTTTCGATTGAGTTACGTATTTCCGTCCCGGGAGCGAACGAAAAAATTAGCCAAATATGTCGTTCCTATCGTCAGTTATAATCGAAACTGCATACAAAAATTTTGTGTTTTGCAGTTTGTCCGAATTTTCCGACTTTACAGGACCAAAACGAACAAAACAAAATAGTAATTCTGCGTGTCAGCTCCGGCGCGCGACTGGAGTTTACCCTTAAAGTGCGATTGTCTTTGAATATAGCAATAGGCAAAGGGTGGAAATAAACGGATCTCTTATAATACTGAAAGCTATATTTTAAAATGAAACTTCTTAATCGAGATGTGAGTACGAAAAAGTCCCAAGGGGCTCTGTGTTCCGAGGGAACATTGTTGTAGTTACCATAAGCCACGTCTTGTAACATTTGTATCAAAAAATAATGCCCTGTCAGGTGTCCCAAGGGGGCAACAATACATGGCACAGTTTAGAGGGTTAATGCTTTTTCTTAACGAGTTCACAGTGATACCATCCATGAAGAATTACGGTCTTGAGTTCATACAAAAATTCAATAGAAAAGATCACTTTCACTTTCTCCCGAATTTTCAAATTTTCCGTCCAAACTTTTCCAGTTTTTATTCCCATAAAAACCTTATTTGAACTATTACGAATATTAAAAAAATAGCCAGATCGGTCCAGCCGTTCTCAAGTGACGAACAGCTTTTTATTTTTCTTATATAAATTTAGGTTGAAATGCGTTTTTCCAGATTTTTCTCCAGTTCTTCCCATTTTTTTTTCAATTGAAAATATTCAATTTTGTTACATATTTTCATGCCGGGAGCATAATTAACAAAACAAAAAAGAATCAACCAAATATGTCATCCCTATCAGTTATAATCGAGATTGCATGATTTATACAGTTTGTCCGAATTTTATTTTCCGGAAATCTTTTCCAGAACCATAACGAACAAAGCAAAAAAGAATTACGCATATCCATGAATCATTAACTGAACGGTCAGTCGTTTTCCTTTGTTGTATCCAGATATATATCTAATAACATCCTTAGATTAAAATGATAAAACATTATCGTTTAAAATATTGTCTACATATTCTTCCATTTCTTTATCAATTTCTTTCAGCTCAATGCTTTTCAGTAAGTCAACACCATCACTCGTTTGTGTAATAGGCTTTGAATTTTGTAAAATTGAACAATATTCAAGTGCTGATGCATTAGCAAAATCAGAGCCTTTTACTTCCGAATGAATTAATAATCTTTTAAACGTAGCCTCGAATTCGAATATTATCGAAACCAGCATTTATGCGATATGTTAGGGTCTCTCGATTTCAGCAATAAATTATTGTACACATTTAAGCACATTTGTTTTGCCTGTTCATTTAAATGTATTCTTTTTCTTTTGACAGGAGGAGAATTAACGTCATCGGAATCATTAATCTCTTCGTCAGTCCAATCGTCATTATTGTCAGCTTGTTTGCTTGTACTCGGCACAGGTTCCCAGGGGCGAAACATCTTGATATTCACTAATTTCTCTTCTAAATCTATATAAAAAATAAATATTTTAATTAACAAAATCACTAGTTGGATGAGAATAATATTATAATATAATATAAAATAATATTACGTCAATGTATACTCGAATGTGGACACTTAACACGCAAGAAAAACGCCAAGACACAATATTATAAAAAGAATTCGAACACTAAGACGCACTGAAAATATGTATTAAAACTTTAAAAAACAATGTATCCACCTGTACGGCCCGATTGCAAATGAATCTGAAATTATTATATTATTTCTGATAAAATTTTACTTTGTTCTTCATTGCCAGTAAAAGGTCTATTTAAAATTTTGCCGCTGGAAAATGAATATGAATTTAAAACGTCAAATAAATTATTGATTTTTTAAATGAAGGTAGCTGTTGCTATTGCAGAAGAAGGTAGAGCGTTTATTGCAACATAAGAATTTAGACCTACAGAAACAGATGCACTCAGTAGTTGGGCTGCTAATTTAACTTTCATTTTTTGAAAATTTGTAGGGTTTAGATGGCTGTCGGTGAGCCATGGCGCTTGTCTAAATGACAGTTTTTTATCAGACTCATAAAATTGAATTATATGTTTTTTTGTCGGTGACGCCTTCATCAATAACCATTTGGTGTTGCAGCAAATAATTCCTTGTGGATTTTAGTAAATGTGGCGTGTTAAATAAAAAAAAAGTTTTTTATCTACTAAAAAAAGTATTCGATAGTTTAGTAAAGTTTGCTCCTTGGTCTGTAATAAACCCCAACACGCTTAGACCCAGAGTCATCAGTTTTGAAAACGATTGCTTTCAGTTCCGCAACGGGACATGAATTGGCAACAAAAAAGTACGCCACAGGTTGTTTCCAATTTGTATGAATTTCTCTGGCCATCAGCACAAGGGCGCTGTTGACTGGAACGTAAGTTTTTGATGAATCAGATTCATGGAATCCTACTATTGCATCCTTGCTAACATTGTAAAAGAAGTTTGTTTTCAAACTTATTTTATCAGCACACAGTACACAGTCTTTTGCCAATTCATCCATATTTCTGACTTTCAGTCCAATGACACTAAACACAAAATCATTTAGTCCTGATGCAATTGGCCATTTGCTTGTAATTCTCGTAGAGTTGGTTTTGATGGCAATTCAAACGTTCTGGATAATGTTCTATAAACTTTAGGTCATAAAAAATAAATTGTCAAGGCAAATTTCTTGAACTGATCATTATTCTATGCCCCTGAGATTTTGACCGCGACAGTCTTAACTGAGTCTTCATGAAAGTTGCCATCCCTTCATTAAAATTTTCTTCACAAAATTTCATTTCATGAAGTCTTCATTACTGATTTTTGTGCTGGATGCGTTTTAATTTTTCTTTAATAACTTTTGTAAACAGCGATTTTCTGCAAAAAGACGTCTCTTGCGCGGAGTATTTTTCGACAAACTGCTAACAGTTACATCACAAATAACTACTAAAGGCACTCAATAATCAAACATCAAACATAAATATGGTGTAGCCCTACAGGTTTTTGGTTGAAAGTGTTTTATTACAATTTACTTCCTGTATTTTATTATAATTTGTCACTAACGTTTTCGGCCACGTGGGCCATCATCAGGTGACACCTACAAACCGGTTAAAATTACATGTAACACAAAAATATATAATAAACTAACTTACGTCAAGGTTTTACACAATTACAGCATTAAAATTATTAAACATCTAGAAGCGATCAGCGTTCTGTATTCTGTACTAAAAATATAATATATCTCTCTAACCCATAAAAACATCAAAAAATCGTTTAAACGGTAGTCAAACTGACAGTTGCGCAGTAACTTGCGCGAAGTTCCAGCGGGATCCTCCGATTTCGCGGAGTGATCCTACTGTTTAGAACTTATACTGTGCCTCTAGAATGTCTATAGTTGTAAACCTTATTTGATTCATTTGCAGTTACGTTATGTCTGCTGTATGGTCGTAGAAGGTACCTTTTCAGCGGAAAAGCTTCATCCCCCTCAATTACATGTGGTAATCGTTCTCCGTGTTCTGTGAGTGATTTATCGGCAGGTACATTTAACGTATTATTTGCCAAAGAGGTTCCAAGGGCGGAATTGGCAAAAACTCCCCCCTCGCTATTACGACCATATGAACCAACATCAATGGCTATAAATCGATAATTAGCGTCTACCAAGGCAAGGAGAACCACAGAATTGCAACCCTTATAGTTATAATAATTAAAACCACTTTTGATAGGGCAGCGGATATTAATATGTTTCAATCAAGAGCCGCGATGCAGTTTGGAAAGTTCCACATCGATGCATATCGTGCAGCCACTGCTTTCCAAGTTTCTTCTGTTGGTTTTGGTAGCATTTCTGGTCCTAGAATTTCCTAGATCGCTTTGCACACATCTTAAACAATTTCACATACTATACTAAACCCTGTTTTATAGCTTAAGCTGATAGATCTACATGAATTGCCGGTGGTCAAAAATCTAGAACAAATAAACACTTATGCATACAGGCAGTTATTAATTTTACAATTTAAGTTTGAAACGTCAAATTTGAACAAAAAGTACCAATTAAATATTACCAATGTAATTTTTGTTTATTACAAGGTACATATTTGTGTTTTTTCCTCAGTTGTTTCTGTACGAGATACATGGACGAAATTAAAAAACAGCTTGATAAATGCAAGAAAAAGAAGACCAAAAGTGGGCAAAGCGCAAAAAAAATTACTCCATGGAAATTTGAAAGGGAAATGTCGTTTCTGTTAATACACACACCAGAAAAATCTAGGGATATTGCTTTAATTTTACCAATTTGTTTTAAAATCACTTATAATTTTGCAAATTTTTATACAATTAGGCTTTTGAAAAAAAATTAATATCGATTTTTTTAATGTATTCTGAAACTTTAGAACAAATTATATTGATAGCCGATGCGAAAAACTTTCAAAACTTTTTTTAAAATTAATTATAAACAATTTAAAATTGATAAAATTTAAAAAAAAGTCACGTGACTACGAACGCGCCATAATTGGTTCTGACGTCATATTGTTAATCAGTTAACAATTTCACTATCAGATGTCAGCAGATGTTTCTCTGGATGTCAGTGTCAAGAGTGTCAGTTTGTGGTGTCAGTTATTATACGGTAACAGGCGGGTGATGGTTGTATTAGGCAATTGGCATTCTGTCCATTCTATCCTGCTCTGTCTTCTGTTCTCGGTAAGTCTCAATGCTGTCAATCTTATATAGTTTGTCTGCAACGTGAAGACGACGTAAAGTTATTCGTTTCAGAAGAATGCACCCCGGTAAATATGGGGTACGTTTGTTTTTTTGCTTTTAGGCTCGATCAATGGAAACAAGTAGGATTAATTCATACTTTAACATCTTTCAGAAAAGTGTGCGGCTCCTTGAAACAACGTGTCTTTCAATACTTCAGCCCACGAAGGTTCAATCAAGACTCGGCTCGAAAATCTGTTTGAAACCCAACGGCCGAGCAGTTTGTAAGTTCCCTGAAGACTCAAACCATCAACTGTTCCAAAAACCAAGAGTAGAAGGAACCAATTATTGTGAAGATGATAGTGGAGCTATACTAAAGTGCCACGAAAATGTAACAGTGACTCATCTAAAGATAGCTCTTTGGGCGGACCATAAACAGACTGAAATTGAGCAGTCAACGTAATATCCGGAACAGCTTGTACTTTTTTTTTTTTTGAAAAAGTGGTAGAACAACTTAAAACTAACTAATAAAACAACAATATTTGTTCCAAAAGCGCCGTATATTTGAAGTAGAAACTTGTCCCTGTAGCATACATAAGGCATTTTTTTTATTTCATCAGGAGTAACAGGACGAAAGCTAGCATCTCGCGATATTTTAGTCTTAGGTCTGTTTGTTGTAGTTAAAGCTTTTCCATAATCATTTGTGCAATCAACTATAAATTGCAGTATAATCTTCCGTAAATAGATTTTCAAAAAACATTTCGAGGACTAGCATTGGGACGAAGATTTACTTTTAAACAGTTTGTAGACTTCAAAATTAAAGTATGTATTCATCCTATTCTTCCTGATGCTCGGATGTGCCTTGTTCAATGCTTTGTGAAATATCCAAGACTTGTGTACATTGAGCTGCATCATTTTGGACTTGTATTTTTTGACGGATTCTGGATTTGACGATCCAATCTCGTCTGAATGAGACATTTCGCTTTCTTCCGTACTCTCCAGTCCAATCAACATAAGGATCCCCTTCACCTTCATCTAAAGACATCTTATACAGATTCGTAAGGGTCGTACATTTTGTCTTCTTCTACTTCTTCTACTATGTGTATCTGACAACGAAAATCCTATTGAATAAATGTTATAATCAATTATTATTATAGTTACAATTTAGCACAAAAACAAAATCGTTGCACCAAAGTGGGACAGACGCAACAGGCCCATATGCATTTGCAATATAACTGATGTAAAAACTAAATTACTTTGGTGAGGACGCAGATATACGTTGTGTCATATCGCATATTTTAAAAAAGACGCTGCATGACATTACTGACATTACTGTCCGACAAGATGTCAAAGTGAAACAGTGTAACAGCTGCTTCTGATAATTAGTAGAAACCTGTAGAAATGAACATTGTGACGTCACAAATGCGCTCGGGTTTGTTCGGCGCGTCCTCGGTACTGGGTTCGAAAATTTATTTTTAATTCGATATAACTTTTTAATTATAACGAAAAAACAAAAACAAAATATACTTTTGTAATAAAACTTACATATGATCTTTCCATTTATGACAAAAAATTTTTTTATTCAAAACCCTAATTCTGCTTAAAATGTTTTCCCTTGTTTTCGCATTTTTTTTTTTAAGTTTTACACCTTTATATCGTATACCGATATTAGAGTCACTCTTTTTCTTCAAAGATAATTCTGATAAAATTCTAGAACTCGTGAACATTTCTCTCCGTGTTAATCAGACAAGACAATTGCACGAAGACCTGTAAGTCCAGACGAAATGCGCAGGGCAATAGGGATGCTGGAATCGGGTTCGCGGCAAGTTGATGTTGCTCAACGTTTGGGCACACGCCAAAGTGTGATATCGCGTTTAAACGCACGTTATCGTGAAACCGGCGCAGTTTCTGAACGTCATTCAGGGCAAAATTTAGTAACAACCCCTATTCACGACAGATTTATTCGTTTAAATGCTCGCAGAAGCCACAGCATCACAGCTCCAGAACTCAACTACCGTCTGCACCTAGTACATCAAGTGTCGGTCCTGATACCATTAAAAACAGATTACGGGAAGCCAATTTATACCCTGGAGGACTCCACCATTAATTAGCAAGAGGCAATCGCGGAGCTCGATATCAATGGGCTCGGGAAGATGTTGATTGGAATTTGTATCAATGGGCAAACACTCTGTTTTCGCATGAGTTCCGGTTTGGTATCTACCCATATTCCAGAATAGTATGCGTGTGGAGAGAGCCTGGTGGTGGAAACCGTTTGACACATGTGCATCTTGGTCCATCCTCACCAATATAGCAGAATCATGGTTTGGGGTGGAATACAAATCGGAAGAAAAACGGATCTCGTTTTGAATGAGAGATAGCTAACTGCAGCCCGTTATAGGGATATTGTTCTGGCACCTGTTGTCGTGCCTTATGCCAATAATTATGGCGACAACTTTATGTTAATGCAGGATAATCCAATACCATATGCAGCAAGGCTATTCACAGATTTTTTGGAAGAACAGCAAATTTCGGTTTTACAGTGGTCAGCCGCCAAGTCGGCTGATTTGAATCCCATCGAACTTGCATGGAATACACTCGGGAGAACAGTTTTGCGTATGAGCCTTCCCCGGAAGAATCGACAGGATGTAATGACAGCATTAAATTAAGCTTGGCAAGAAATTCCACAGAAGACAGATGACATGGTAGAAAGCATGCCTCGACGATGCTGAGCTGTCTTAAACAATAGGGGTGGACATAATATTCTATATTAGGGACCAGAAAATTATTTTTATTTTGTATTATTTTTTTAAATTAAACTTATTTCGTACATAAATTAATAAAATGGGTTAAATTATATTAAGTTTTATTTGAAATAAGATTAAAAATTAGAAAACATACTATAAACTATAAAAAAATATATAAGTTTGCAAAATTTACAAATATCCCTAGATTTTTCTGGTGTGTGTAGTTACCGCAAGAGAAACATTAGAGAAGAGAATCCCCACTCATCATCTTCATCGACCCCACGATACCACTCATACTACTCAAACCCCACCTTCCCCACCTTTTTTTTTGGGTTTTAGATACACTTTTCAATTCTCTATTCAACATGAGTAAAAATTGATACCTTGCATTTTTTTGAAAGTTTTACTTAAAAAAAATTATTCCTTGAAAAAATACTCTCCCTACGAATCATTTTTCGTTTTTTGCTTTCCAAATTTTTGACGTAAAACTTCTTTACGGACACTTAACTTGGGAAGTAAGCTGGTGAATGCGTGACGAGAGCGTTACGAAAAGTGTGATCAGGCGAAGCGAACGGAAGTTTTCTTTAATGCACGATTTTACAATAATATAATTAATGAGGTAGCTACTCATGTCGTTGTTTGGAAACAACTTGGGCATAGTCAGCGATTTGTTGGTCAACAACTGAATCTGAGCCGATCAGCGGTTCGACGGGTGTATCAGCGATTTGAGGAGACTGAAGGAACCAATCGGAGACGCCGATGTACCGAGAGGTGGCTGTTAGTGAGTGGACAGTGAGGCGAGGACTGCAGGAGACGAACCCCTCGCAGATCTCCAACTGGTCCAAAGCTGACTGCAGCTCATCAACAAGCACGGCTTGGTTTTACACGGGAGTATCAGGATTGGATCTTAGACCAGTGTGAAGGTCTCTTCTGTTCTGACCAGGATATGTCTCAACGGCAACGATGGAAGAGGACGAGTGTACCGGCGACCCGAAGAACGATTTTCCCAGTGCTTCGGATTTGTAGAAGGATTTTTGCAGCCTATATGATGCCCAATGCTGGGTTTGTTGACGCCCACTTCATGTTTATGCATAACAATGCAAAGCCACACACTGCCAGAATCACCCGATCCTGTTGGTACGTCCATCCTAGAATTAATGGTTGCTGTGGAAGAGGAGTGGCATAACATTCCACAAGAAACAATTGAAAACTTGATTAGAGCAATGCCCAACCCAATGCAATGCAAGCTGTTCTTAGAGCGAGGGGAGGTAACACGCGATACTAAAATTAAAGAATTGTTCCGACAGTTTTGTTTAATTTTTTCAAGCCAAAATTTTTCACCTGATGATTTGTTGAAGGAACTTTATTTCAAGGCGCTACACTTGAAATGACATAAGCAATTATCAGGCAATGCAGGCTCATTGAAAACGTTAATAAACCGTCTTTCAAACGACATATTCTTTTTTTAAATTTGAATTCTGGCGACTGGAAAAAATTCATTCAAGCTCAAAAGTGTGAGGTGGGCCGCCGATTTCTTTGCTCGCAAGTGTATTTATAAATACTGTCGTACGAGAACTCATCTTAAGAGGCAAATTACAACCTATAGGCACATTCAGGAGCACTTGTGACAAAATAGCGATGGCCACTGTGAATAATTGATGCCATACTGTTTCCTCTCGCCTCTTAGCTCTGGAAATTCTTTCGCGTATTACATCGCCCACTATCTTGTGGTTCACATTTGCTCACGTATTTAGCGACGTAATACGATACTGCTGTAACGTTACCACAAGGTTGCACGTCAATGTTGCCTTCCCATAGTTCTAGCAAATTTACATTATAATTGTTCACCATACTTTCTTCAGCAGTTCGTCTGAGATTGCAAAATCATCCATTGTTAGCCAACGCTTCATCAGGCCCTAAGCAAGCAGTACTGTCACTATTCTTTTCACGATTCTTGTAGCAGGTGCTGGTGTGTTTATGAATTTTCACGTCTTCTACCATTTTATTTTAATGCTGAGCTCTCAGGGTTTAGGGAACAAGAAATCACTCTGTCAATACCAGCATTACCTTCTGGCGCAGAAAAGTCAGGAAAGCCCTCACACCATACCAACATATGAAGATGTGGACTGCCTCTATTCTGAAATTCCACTCGGAAACCAGATCAAGCTTCATTTGAAACGTAAGCTGTTCAGCTTCATTTACGTCTTGATTGTCTGCTATAAGTAATGCTTTAATTATATCCGGCCAATGCAAGTCATTACAGAAGAATGTTAAAAATCATGCTGGAGATCCTCGCATATTTCTCATTGTCAGGTGCATATTATCAACAAGCCCTTGAGGAGTTTGTTCTCCCTGATTTTGACGCATTTTACACGATACGGAAATACTAGCTTTGACTTTATAGTACTCAACAACTGACAAACCAAAAAATAAATAGTCGTTTCCTCTCTAAACCTGTTTTTACCATCTGGAAAAAGAAAATACCAGGTCAGCTCCTCTAATCGGTGTTTACTTTCCAACGCGGGTACAGTTTCCTCAATACTGCAAAGCATACTGGTTGTCTTTATGATACTCGTATACTCTAGAGATCGTTGCAATACATTCGCATGTCTGCTTTCATCAAGCTTGATGAGTTCTAAAGCTTGATGTGGATAAATTTTCTGCGATTGCTTGAGGATGATTGTCACCATGTGAAAGTGGTTCTGGTATGAATTGAAGAGATGTTAATGAATACACAGTCAAGGTATGTTCATTTGACGAATGTTTGACAGTCAGATTTCTACGTACAACGTCATGCAAATTGTCAATATTATTAAATCGCATACAACAAGCTGTCCCGTGCAATGAAGCTTTAAAACCTTCAGCGCCACGTGCATGAGAATCAAATACTAGATTCTGATTGACGTCTGCAATGTACGGCAACTGTTGTGGAATTAACTGTTAGCAAACCATAAGAGTGATCTATAAAAAAAGCTATTGAGAGCATTCTTCAAATTTGGAAATGAATTTTCACTGTCATCATTTATTAAATGACCGTTATAAATCGGTTGTTCGTAACCACTGATGTTAACCTTTTGCCTGTTATAAAAAATTAATGGCAGAAGTTTTGTAGCCGCAATATATTCTGAGTTTGATTCGTCGATAATAGGGATCGGTCCTGCTGCTATGCAATCAATATGCAATCACAATAGTATTTATCTCCTATCATCAATGACTTTTGCACAATAAACTGTGATCAAGTAAGCGAAAAGCCACACAAGAAACAGTTGCAATTATTGCAGTACATTGCCACAAGATTCTAAGCAAAATCTTGCATCACCTTGATGATAAGAACCATGCAAAATACTTGTATCGTTATTTAAATGTTTAAAATGGTCAGTAGATCTAGCCGTTTCAGTAGTTTCTGCATGGCGATTAGTAATTCGTTGGTTACTTCTACTAATTCGGAAATGTCTATTGCATTGTTAAAATGAGACCTAACATCCCTACAAAGAAAATTATTGGACATTAGCCAGCTTAGAACAATTTTTAATTTATCTATATCAACCACAAATTCCCTGGAAAGTTTTACATTTTCGAGACTTTCCACAACAAATATTAATCCAGACTGATTAGGTCGAAGTGATAGTTGTTCTGCAAGCTCAACGACATCTTGAGCAAATAAAACAACTTGACCTCTACACCAATCTTGGCTAAAACGGTTTTGTAGTTTCATTATTTTAATAAATGGTACTACCCTACATAAAAATCTTTTTTCAATTTCAGTTAAATCGGCTAATTCATGTGGTACAGTAGCAACAACCATATTATTACAATAAGTTTAAGGTGGAATTCTACGTTTTCTAATAGTATTTGACCACCGAGAACACGTCACTATCCTATTGGCCGAAACTAATGTTAGAGGTAAAATAGAGCTATAATCTGCCGTTTGCAAATTAAGACGCTGTTGCGGATAAAGTAATTTTTCGCATACGGCACATGGTATATCTGCAAAAACGTTAATGGTTGTTCGAAATTGTTCAACTCCCAATATATTTCTTGAGTTGTGTGCTGCTTGTCTTAAATTAATTAATCGACTGGCCCTTTCTTCTGGAGTTTCATTTAGGATACTATATATTTAAAAATAAATAGCACTCCTTTTTGTGGATGTATGTGGAGGCAATGACAGCATATTATGTATATTATTTTGTTTTCAAAAATCATAAATTTTCAAAGAAGTATGACTGGCGTGATTGTCAAGTATTAATAAAACATGCGCCTGTGACGATGGCTTGGTATACATGGCAAAGTGTTGCAGCCACTCAAAGAATAGATGTTCACTAATCCACCCATTATCTGAACGTTTGTATATAACTCCTGCAGGACCGTCTTTCTCAAGCTGAGGAGTCATTCTTTTTCTCGGAAAGATGAACATTGGTGGGACAAAACCACCAGCAGCGCTCATCGCACACAAGAGTGTAATATTTTTTCCTCTTTCCCAACTTGTTATGGAGCCAACTCTTTTCATGCCTTTGGGAGCTAATATTTTTAAGTCTTCCTTCTTGGTCTGAGGGAAACGAATAAGAAGGTTTTTTTCGGCAATACCTTGATGCCCTCAGTAGACGAGATGATTTCCATCTTCTTGTTTTTAGACTTTTTCTTGACGACTTCCGTCCAATCTGAGTCGGTCTTCTTCTTTGTATTAAACATTGGTACCTCGCTATTCACCCTCCTGTCCTCAGATGTAGTTGGAACTTTGACAGTATTTTTGCTTGGCACGTCACATTTCGGTAATATATCAACAGCTGTTGTTTTGGTTATCGGTTTCTTGTCTTGTACTTGACTGTTATCGCTGCTTTTTGTACAGTGTTTTTCTTCAAGGAGCGCGATGTTCCGTTGGAGTATGACGATTTTTTCCCGTACTTCGAATATAGTTTAGTCCTTTTGTCGGAGAATATTATATTGATATGATCTTGAGTTATCATTCCCACTGTTAAAATCGATAGCGTCCCAGAAGGATTCCATGTCGTCTTCCATTTTTTGTTTCAGCACTTCCTCACAACAGACAAATTTGCCTTTATCAACTTGTAGTTTTGCGTCGACTTTTGCATATAACTTTGCACAACTCTCATGGAAGGGGTTATCACATTTTGTACACTTGATGGCATTTATTAGGTTATTTTTCTTACAGCGTTTGCAGCTCGATGTAGTGTTGCTACCTTCACCGTTCGCCATCTTGCTTAAAAATTTTAAATTGCCTTCTTTTGACATAAAAATTTTGTTGATGACGTCATCTGTTTTTGAACCATGACACCGTCATCAATTTTTTTAAATGGCAACCCCAAACTTTTTTTCGGATTTTAGATACACTTTTCTATTTTCTATTCAACAATAGTAAAAAAGTAATACCTTGCATAACTTTTTTTTTTTTAAATTACAAGTTTTACTTCAAGAAATATTTTTTTTATTCCTGCCACAACTGTCTGTAGTTTCGTCAGCTGAATCCAAATAAAGTTGTCTTTGAGTTCATTTCGTATTTCTTCCGTAATATGTTGACAAATTGTTGGCATATAATTTTTACGCAAAGTAGATTCGTCCGGTACATTTTGATTTCAGCAATGCTTCACATAAATCCATGTGTACAGTCCTACAAGGGGCGTCTGTACCTGAGTAAGGGTTTCTCCCTCCCCACCAGTCGTTTTCAAATTCATACCATTTTAGTTAGTTTTTAAGTAAGTCTGTAAATAGCTTCCGTTGGACATAGTTGTCCTCCGTGTGACTCAATAAATATTATTAATATGTTTAAAGAGTGACTTATTCGAACATACGACCCACGGGTCTAACACCATGCTAAATTGGTTGTTTTGTTTGCATTTAGAGTTAGATGTAGACGCGGTTATAAGTTGTTGTCGTGGACCTTTCTTTTGCAATCCTGCGATGTGAAGACTTGTTTTGATATGTTGGTCTATTTGAATTTTTTTTGTGCATGAAATATTTTTCTCGCAAACACGACAGTATAAAACATTTCCGTCGTATGTAAATGTTCCAGGAAAGTCAGTTATCCACGAAGACACATTTTTTCTTTCCGGAGGCATGGTACGCACCAAATTTCACACAAATAAATAAAAAAACTAAACTGCAGATCAATGAGCACGCACGTCAAGTATGAACAAGTAACAATTTATATGCGTAATAGGTGGAACGACTTTGTAGTAGGTGAGCGCGACGTTCTTCTGTCTCTTTCAGTTTATTATCGTAACTGTCAAAACAAAAGACGCGCGCGGCTACTGGCTGCGTTCCGAAATGCAGTAAAAAGTCACAATTATTACTCAATAGCTAAGCCCTTATATTTTGTAACGCAGGGTGAGTGAAAAATATTGTAAATGTACTGATAATATGCATCATATCTAGATCTTAGGTAAAATATGCTATTACCGCTGAGAATGGCTAAAATATGCAAATGCATATAATCCGGTCTTTAATCATATATATCCAGGTCATGCCTATTACTGCAGAAAAGGATTTTATGCAATAAACACTCGAATAATTTGTGATTCCAATCGCATAATTTTGAACATAAATGGTCGATTTCCTGATTCTGTTCACGATTCCGCCATTTGGATGGCAAGTGGTGCAAAGAGAATCATCCAACAACATTATTTAACAAACTGGTGCGACCAATTATTTGATTGGAGACAGTGGATATCCGCTACAGCCTTGGCTAATCGTACCATTTTTGAATCCACCCGAAAATACTCCAGAATCTAGATTTAATACCGCATTATCTGAAGTAAGAATTATAATAATTGAGCACACTAATGGGTTGCTCAAAGGAAGATTTCGATCTTTACATGGTCACAGGGCACTACATTATAATCCTCTAAGGGTGCAGAACTTATAATATTCCTCCTCTTCCTAATGATGAAGATGTGTTACCACGACCCCCAAGACATATCAACCAGCCAGTTCCAGATAATTTAGAAAGGTTAAATCAAGGAACCAGGCTTAGAAATCAAATGGTTGAAACAAATTTTGTTTAATTATAATCCTTGTAATAACATTTTACTAGAAACAAAGTTAAATTATTATTCTGACGAAAAATTATAATTTCTTTGGTGACACATAAAGTTGTTTTTATATCAAAAATGTAAATTTAGTACAGCGCTCCTGATGTTTCTGCGTTTGCGATTGATTGCATCTGTCAACCTATTGTTGGATTTAGCTAAAATAAGCTAAACACTTTTCATGTTCCTTGGCCATTGAACTTATTTCAGAATTTTTCTGCGCAACGCGCCTTTTTGTTTTTGGGGTAGATCCAATTTTCTTACAGTAATAACAGTGCTAACATCTCTTTCTTCCGAAGGAGCTGGTAGCTCAGCTAAACATTCTTCAGCATTCTGCATACTTTTATGAACATAAAATAAAATTTAGGAGTTTAGCGTTGCCTTTAAAATTACTGTTACAGAATTGAAATTTATATTAAAACGGGATAAACGTACGTTAAAACGGAAGAAAGTAGCGCATGTTAAAATTTAACGTATTTGCTCACAGAATGACCGTTATTATCTACTTATTTTGATAAATAAAGACAGGGGAGCGAAAAAACTGAAGCAACTACACTGTAATCCGCATGTATACTCTCACCGCACTACCCGCGTTGAAGCCCACATTGTTTAGGAATTACTTGTACGGCGTGGATTCTTTTATTATTCTTTTGAAAAGACATTTTATTTTTCAATTTTAGCATTTCATGAAACTTGTAATATACAGTGTGGAAATTAAGTAAGGAATAAATTCAGGTACTGAATTTATTCCTTACTTAACCCTTTAACGGCGAAATTATTTTTTTTGTTGGATAAAACTGTTGTGCAATAAAATCATTAAAATACAGTTTAATAGTCATATATTGAGAAATTAAACAAGTCTTCTGATCTCACATTTTGAAAAAAAAGGTGTTACCATATGGTAACGCTAGCCTATTTGAGGGTAAAAATTTTCAAAAAAAAACACATTCAAAAATCGGTAAATTAAGAATACAATTCACTTTGTATGGAAGATACAGTTGCACTCCAAGCATAACCCAACATTGCATTTAGAGCACATTGAGCGAACACTTGATGAACACCCTTCTCCAGCACATCTCTTCCGCTTCTTGTTTTGTGTAGGCACTAGCAAGTGATCACGTCCATCATAGCGTAAATTATCGGATACACGATTCAACGTAATACTTGATTTGGATATAGATGGTCTTTCCAGACCTTTTGGCAAAGCTTTATAACAGCTTAGATATGTTTGCACGATTGCTGTTCTAAATTCCAGCAGATTACACAATGTCTTGCCTTTAGAATGTCTAGTCAAACACCAAGCGTTGACTATTGCCACATCTAATAGCCAAGTAAAGATGGCCCACCACCATTTCTTCCTCCTCACACTGATTCGGTACCTAGACAGGTTTTCGTCCATCAAATCTGTACCGCCCATGAACCGGTTGTATTCTGTTATAACGGATGGATGGTCGCTGTACTTGAACAATTTTTTTATCCTTTTGGGAGTAACGTTTCACCATTGAAATAGGAGCTACACCATGACATGTCGAAGCTGTGGTTACGGCATTGTTATCCATCCACTTCACTACCATAATACCATCTTCTCTATCAATTGATGAAATAAACTCCCCTCTCATTTTAGATTTCACAAATACTTTTTTCTGTGGTAATGGACAATTTTTCGGAATTCTATTATCACGAATGGTACCTGTAATGTCAAATCCTCTATTCTTGAGATAGAATAAAATGTTGAAGCCAGTAAATAGGTTGTCAAAATAGAATTTGAATGGAAGATGTTTCATGTTTTCTGGTAAGTCATCAATCATATTTATAAGTGGTGCAGCACATTTACCAAATTCCTGTTCATAGGATTTATTACCCCTGGGATTTTGACCCTGATACATGTCAAAGTTGACTAGGTAGCCTGAAGTTGTGTTGAGACACCACATCTTATAACCGAATCTGATGGGTTTCCCCCTGATAAACTGCTTGCATGAATGTCTTCCGAAGTATTTGATCATAGATTCATCAAAATCCAAGTGTTCTTCTGCAACCCAATTTTCAATAAACCGGGTTTTCAATTTATCCATTAGCGGGCATAATTTCCACATTTTGTCTTTGGGATCAGGTTTTGTGTTGTCTGCGCAGTGCAAAAATCTTAGAATTTGTCTGAACCGATCTCGTCGCATGGCGTCAGCAACCAAAATATTTTTCACATCATTTTTGGATTCCCAATAAAAATCTCTACCAGGTAATTGATTGTAACCAGTCAAAATTAGAATGGCAATTGCACATTTAATTTCTTCTGGTGAAATATGTGGATCAGGGTTATTTAAAAATAATGCATACTTTGTAGACTGCTCCACCAAAAATTCTATAATTTCATTGTCAATAATTTTCTCAAAAATTTCAACGAAAGACATTTGTTCATATTTGGAGTAATCTGCTTTAGGAAATTGTTTTTTAGCGGGAATAATATCACCATTGATCCACCATTGATCCAATTTTCTGTGTCTGAGACACTTTGGGAAAGGTCTACAGGATTTTCTTCATCACTAGTGTCATTATCTTGACTATCAAAACCACAGAGACGTTGGTTATTCGTTAGTCGTACTTCCGCTTTAGCACAAAGTTGGTTTCTTGAGAGATTGTCAACAAGACCTGACCCATCCTCGTCCCCAGAATCTTCATCCGTCAACGTATTTGAATCTGGGGGCTCCACAAACACTTGATCTACGCCCATATCATCGGTATAAACCATTTGTAGTGCTTCTTCTAACGTCAATCCACCTCTGTCAGATAAACATATTATTTAAATTTTGTGTTCGATAACAGGCTGGCGTTACCATATGGTAACGCCAGGCAAAAACTTAGCCCGCAGAGCCAACACGTAATAATAAAAACAAAATCATATATCCGGTGTATAGATCAAGTAATAATACTTACGTGAAGCGGACGTCCATGGTTTTTGAAGTTCGTATGCAGCAGTGAAATTCGATAACAATTTTCAGGAAAGACTTATTGTAAAAACTGTAAGCACATCAATTTCTTCTACAATCTGAGCACGAGTTGACGTAACCTCAACCATCTAAGTTTAAAACTCTGTTTATAGAGAGCGCTATAATGTGAAAATGTTTTTGTTACCATATGGTAACGCTAGCCGTTCAAGGGTTAATTTCCACACTGTATAGATTATTTTGTTTGGTTTAATTGTAATTAAAAATCAGCACCGTCTTCATCACCACTTTCATCGGGCACACTTTGGTGGCAAATATTCTGGCATAATTGGGCACATTTACATGCTGAAGGACAGAAAATCCCTTCTTTGACACACAGACATTTTCAAGAATCGCATTTTTTTTTTCAGTGCAGAACTGATCTAGGAGTTCTCTCAAATCATAGGGAATTGGTTCTTGAGTCGCAGTGATCGGTGAAAGTATTCCGTTTTTTATGTCCCATCCATATTGAAAAAACATCTAATTTGTCGACCATAAAAACGTGACTGTTGATCCATAGGTAACACTGGTAATAAGATCTACATAAAAAAAATATAAATTGCAGGAATACATTCTAATAGATAATTAAAATAATGTTAAAATATGTTGATAAAATGCATCTTCTGTTGGCGGTAATTCAGTAGCTGTTTTTTTGGTACTCATAAGGTTTGTTCCATCAGCAATCGGAAACTGTTACAGGATGTTAGGAGCATGCGCGCTAGGATTTTTGTGTTCCATCAGCTCCACGGACAAGTTACTGACAATCTGATGATTAAGTACTCTCTGTTCCATCAGCTCATAGAAACCGTTTGGAAACTGTCACAAGTGTTTCTGTACAATTGCAGAAACTGATTGTCACACGACTGCGCATTAGCAAGAGTATTTTTGTGTTCCTAGCTTTGACATTTATTTGTAGTAAATAGAGTATATACAAAATTTAGCTCTTCGCAATAGGATTAGGTAAACAGGAATTACTTTTGCTTCTGTTTGTAAAATGCGCTTTATTGCAGAATTCTTGTCACAAGAATTTCTAAAATGAATGACAGCGATCTTTCTGACGATAACTACGATCACTCTGCAAGTGAAATAAGTGATGCTAGTGATGACGAAGATTTACAGTTGTTATTGGAGAATGACATTCGGCCGAAGAACACGAACTATTTGGAACAAACTGTCCCACAATACAGTAACGAATTATTTTTGGAGCACTTTCGAATTAGCCGACATGTTGCGAATGCCTTAGCTGACCGATTTGCAAATAGTGTTTATTACACAATAAATCACGCAGGCTGTTACGGAAAGCTAAGTGCTCAGCACTGTATTTACATCTTCCTTTGGTTTACTGGTCACCAAACGGCAAGTTTTCGAGATGTAGGGGATCGTTTCGATGTAACAATAAGTACAGTCTACAGGATAATTAGGCGAGTGACATATTTCCTAAGCAATCTTTCATCGGAAGTGATAAAGTGGCCAACTGAAGACGAAAAAATTCATATCGAGGAGCATTTTCACACAAAGGGGTTTTCAAGAACGATTGGGGCTATAGATGGATCACATGTTAAGATTGATAAACCTTCAGATGACCCAGATTCTTACATTAACCGAAAAGGGTTTTATTCAATTCAGGTATGTGTGGCAGTCATTATTTTGTGAAAAGATGTCAATTAATTGTTTTTAAGATCCAAGCAGTCTGTGACCACACTCTACTTATTCGAGACATTTTTGTGGGATATCCGGGATCTGTCCATGACAGCCGTGTCTTTCGAAACTCATCGTTATGTGCTACACTACAACAAAAATGTGGCAACTATCATCTATTGGGAGACAGTGGATATCCTATTTTAAGCAATTTATTGACACCATTTAGGGACCGGGGGCAATTCTGCCCTCGTAACGAAGAAGACCGTATCTGCAATTTTTACAATTTTTGGGTTAGATGTCAGCTTAACAGAATCGGGGACGAGAAATTCATTTATGTAGTTTAAAATACCGTATCTATACTGAAAGTGATTGAAAATGCACTTACGTTTTTCAGACATTTACGTCATAAGGAGGCCGTTGTAAGCCGTATTCGATCTTTGTAGGTAAAAAAGCCGCATAAGTGTGTTTAGTACATTCTAAGATAACAATGCCAATTATAAATCCGGCCCATCTTTAGCTTAAAAGATCGTATCCAAAATTCCTTACTTAAAACGCCGTATCTGCTTGTTCGGCAGTTTGATACGGCTTTATAAGTTATAGTCAAACTTATTTCTTGTTGCATGATACAATTTGTTCGTTGTTCAGTACGAGTGAATAAAGTTTAATAAAAAGTTGTTGTTCTCACAAACAGTAACTATGCATAATTGTGTCAATTATTGTTACGTTAAGTACGTTTTTGTTTCTGTTAGTTGCTGGTAAAGACCTAAAAACCTAACATAAGCGCCTACATAACCTCAATATTTTGAATGAACGCGTGCCATGGCTGGATCACGCACGCAAAAAATTATTGCCCTAGCTAAACTGCAACAGGGCGGTTCCATTATCGCGGGTGCAACATCCAGACGCATTTAAAGATCCATTTTTAATAAAATAATAAAACATTTTAATGAAATTATTCTCTGAAAAGTTACATTTTAACATGATCTTTTTAATTCATTTATAAAAAAAATAAAGGAAATGTATAAATAGTCGGGAAGAAGGTTTAAAGTGGTATCACGGGTGCAACAACATCATTGGCCCCATCGTCACACCATAGTACAAGAACACAAATGTCTGTTAATTGTGAAACATTTAATGTATTATGTCTTCATATTTTGATAAACGTTACATCAATCAACTAAACTAACATTATAGTAACATAAAAAACAAAATTAAACAATGAATTATTCACTTTTGAAGGAATCGCGGGTGCAACATCAAATTATCGCGGGTGCAACGACTCTAACTTAAGTGAATATAAACATCAATAAAAATATATTGGAACGAAATAAGAGATTAAACAATGTATTTTACTAATCAGTACACTTCTTTTTAACTTTTATGTTAATTATTTCTTTTCAAATACATCAATATTCATCGAAAATTTTATTAATATACTATTGCCATTAATCTTTTTCTCTGCCGCTTCCAATTTTTCGAGAATGTCTTCAAACTGAACTTCTGCTACGTCATTCACGACTTCAACGAAGCGTTTACCATCAATCGTCTTCAGAAATTGTACTCTAATTTCTTCATCTTCATCTATATTGCTCTGGCACACGCCCACATAGCGATATTGGGTTACTTTTTTGCCAGACTTGCAAAGCAGCTGTACAAGCACGTATACGAACCAGCGCAAATATCTTTTGATGAGACAGCATTAACAACACTAGTTCCAGCGCATCTTTCTGCTGGAAACTTAGAGGGTTCAAGAGACGTTGTTATAGAGTCACACTTTAAAGATTCGTCTGAATCCGACACGCTGTAAACACCGGCAACGCGCAATTTTGTTCTATTTGGCATGAAAGATTCCGTCTGATCCGATGCATAAGGCACAGATACGTCAGGACACAGAATTTCTTCGTGTTGTCCCGAACGTGTAAGAGGTTCTAAATCTTCGTCGTCCCAATCACATTCTATTTCGGTGGCAGATTTAAAAACCAAAGTGCTTTTGAGATGGGACTGTGAGGTCCGTGCCACAGAAATGCTGTTGCCATCTTCAGATTGAAATAGATGTTTTGTCTGGATACCTGGTATATTTTTCAGCCCTTCCCATTTCTTATCCAACAAGGCCTTCCCTTCTTCAACTTGTTCTTTTGATACAAATATAAAGAAAATGTTAGGAGAGACTGCGTGCCAGGTCATAAAATTCTTGGGCAGTCTTCTTTACGACGCATTCTAGTCGCCTGCATTCTTTCCTTTGATCTAATTCTGGCTAGTATTTTCAAATCTTCATCGACTTCCATTTTCATTTTCATTACTTCTCTCCGTTTCGAATCACGCACCCTTTCTCGACTGAGATGGTCTGCATGAAGTTGAGGATTTTCTTTTAATTTCCGTCTATATTTCTGTGAAGCAGACTCTTTTCCTTGTTCTTCTGACATTTTTGCCAGTATTTCTATCAAGAGTGAAATATTAACAGAAAATACTATTAAATATAAATCACACCATATTAAATTATAATATAAGGCATAATAAATCAATCAATATCATAAAGTACACCATAACATTAGAAGTCAAAAATGTTGCACCCGCGATCCTAATATCGCGATCGCGGGTGCAACCGATTTTAGTCACCATTTAATTCAATTTAACTAACAAAATACTGATAATTACGAATGATTGAAGTTTCTCTTTGCTTTCTTCTTACTTTTACAAAATTTCAAAACGTTAGATTATTATTTTAATGAAAAAAACAAACTTTCATATCTTTTCTATCGCGGGTGCAACAAGCTAACAATAGATTTTTTGTAGGCACTATTGTTTAAAAAGTAATAACAAATACTCACATATTTTTGGATGAGCGAATAAAGGAATATTATCACTACACGAACAACCGGTGAAATATAATGTCAAACTACCGGTAACAGTTATGTCAAGCGACTGCCAGGCATGTATTTCCACTTCGTATCAACCTATAGAGAATGTACATGTTCTTAACGTGCCAAAAATTTGACAAATATGAAGTTAGGTTTAAAAAAATTGTTTTACCATTAAACTTAGACCTTCATCTTTAGAGCAGTATCCAAGAAGGTAACAATCACTATGAATTAAAAATTGATGCCAAGAATCGTCTATAGCGGAATCGCCCAACACCAGGATGATATTATGTCAACCAAACACAATGTTCCAGCAACAACATTGTTGCCTTTACAAAACATGAATTTCGACAATAACCACCTGAAATGTTGTCCAATGTTGATATAGATAACATGGTTGTGTTAGACGAAAACTTAGTGCCACTCCAACAAAAGATTGAAATTGAAAATTATAACGATATTGTTGACATGCTTATAACAAATGAAGAAAGAAATGAAGTTATCATTATGAACACCGTTTGCCGCCAAGAGCACGAGGAAGGTGAGGTAGATTTGCAAAATGGAGAATCTCAATCAATGTCTGATGTTGATGTTGATTATGAGCCAAATGCAGAGATAAATGATAATAATAGTGGTAGTAGTTCAGACGAGTTGGCCGATAATACCGGTAAAACATCGAACTCAATTTCTAGGACCAAAATGAAAAAGCAAACAAATGCGGAATTTGAAAAACCAGCTCAAGATGAAAACGAGCTTACAAAGAAAGGAACTATGAGAAAACGCAAGCAGAAGAGTAAGAAAGAATCTAAAGAGGAACTGAATATGAAGAAAATGAAGAAGGAACAGGATAATCATAAACTGAAATTTCAGTTCGGTTCGAGATGTCGGACGATGAGGACGGTAGTAATAGCGATCCTCAAAAGTATGCTTATTGTAAATTCTGCAGCAAATATATTGGCAAAAATGCGACGAAAGTGAAGTGTAAAGAGTGCTCTTCTGTGTTACATGATAAATGTTTTGATACTCTGTCAAAACTGGTGCACGTTGATAAAGAAGTGTGGTGCTGCAAAAACTGTGATCCCTATGCTATAGAATCACGTAAGCCTATCGATACCTTAGTGCAAGACAATGTGGCTCTTAAAGAACAAGTTAAATTGCTGAACAAACTTGTAAGTGAGCTAGAAACTGTCAATCGTTTACAAAAAGAGAAACTCAGCAACCTTGAAAATTCACCGCAATCACCCATTTCGCGGCAACCTTTATTCTCTGATATCTTGAAAAACGTAGAAAAGAAGTCTGAAGACATCCTTATCAGACAGCAAGGTCCAGGTAAACTAGATGCAGCTAATTTGTTACAATCAATCCGTCGTGATGTGGATCCAGTTGAACTAAATCTCCAAATTAATTCAACAAAAGTTGTAAAAAACGGCCTTATTATTAAATGCGCCAACGGCTTTTCGCGGAACACTCTTGTCAACAAATTAAAGTCATCTTTGAACACTAATAATTACAAAATAGAAGAAACCAAAAAATGGAACCCTCGATTATTGGTTAAAGGAGCCGGTCACGAGATTACAAATTACTCCGATGAAGATTTAATAAATAACATCTTGTCCTTGAATAAATTTGATAAAGAAAAATTTTTCGATCAGATTAAAATTATAAAGAAATTTAAGTTAAAGTATAGCTGTAATTTTATTATTGAGGTATCTAGTACCTTACGTAAGCAGATTTTAAATAACCGATGCACACTTTATGTTGGTTGGTCGTCTTGTTCTTGCACCGACTACTTGACAGTTACACGTTGTTACAAATGTTCGAAATTTGGTCATGTTAGCTCTAAGTGCACTAGTGAAAATCCAGTGTGTTACAAATGTTCTGGAAATCATGAGTCCAAAGATTGTAATTCATCTATTTTAAGTTGTATCAACTGCATAGATTTCAAAGCTTTAAATAAGTCAATGAATGTAGATGTTAACCATTGCTGTGGAGATGAACAAAAGTGTACCGTATACAAGAATAAGGTCAGTTATTTAAAAAGTAGAATTGAATATGGCTAAACAAAACAATAAAAATACTTCAATTCCTCTTAAAATTGGTCATCTCAATGTATGCTCCCTGACATCTAGCTTCATTGACTTCATTTGCAGTTCTTTAGATATTGTTGGACTTAGTGTAACATGGCTAATAAGTGATATACTCTAGTAGGTAGATATAAATGAAAATTGCACATGTTAATATTAGATCTATTTTCACAGGTTTTCATGATTTTGTTCTGACTGTCAAGTCGGAAGAATTTGATGTAATATTTGTAACTGAAACATGGCTCAACGACAACGTGGATGATGAAGTTGTTAGTATTTCTGGCTATAACTTAGTTCGTAAGGACAGAATGGTTGGTAGAGGAGGTGGTATTGCTGCTTACATAAAAACTCATTTATACTTCACAACTTTAAAATTTGATTTTGAGGTCAGTGCGCTGCTGGAACATCTCTTTGTAAAAATGAAAGTAAAGAGTAAAGAGTTAGTAATTGGTGCATTTTACAGGCCCCCACAAACCAATATCAGCAATTTTGTGGATGATTTTGACAACATATTATCATTTATCTGTCCTATCGCAAGTGATATTATATGTCTAGGTGATTTGAACCTTGATTTTTCTAAACCTAATAATTCAGACTTTTGTTTTCAAGCTTATACATTAACCCAAATTTTAAATGAGCCCACCCGTGTCACATCTACTACCAGCACATTAATCGATCCTATCTTTGTTAGTAATAGTGAAAACATATTGTCCCATGGTACATTGTGTATGGGCAATATTACTGATCATAAATTAGTGTATTGTAATTTGCAAATTGTAAAGGAGAAATTTCTCCCCAAGTTTGTCACGTATCGTTGCTTTAGTAATTTTAACCATGCTGCATTTTTAGATGAATTAGTGTCTTTACCTTGGTTTCTTATAATCCGAGAGCCTAACATTGATAGAAAAGTTGAACTGTTTAGCGAATTCATACTGTCTCTCTTCGACAAATATGCCCCTATCAGGACGGTCAAAGTTACTAAACCCAAAACTCCATGGCTCACTTTCAATCTAAAACTAATAATGGAAGAAAGAAAAAAAGCACTGCAGAAATATCATCAAACTCGGTCAGCTGATGATTGGAAAATTTATGCGACCTTGAGAAATTTTGCTCACTCTGCTGTAAGAAAAGAAAAAAAAACGTATTTAAACACTGTTTGTTCTCAAAAATCTTCTTTCAAAGTTTGGTCTGCCTTAGAAAATATGAATATTCGGTACAAAAAGAATACCACACAACTACCGCTAGAGCTTTCAGATCCTGAACAAATCAATAATTACTTCGGTTCATTTTTACAAAATATATCTCCCAATTGTGACAACTTAATCGAATTTTATAATAACAATCAATTCACTGTTGATTGTAACTTCAGTTTCAGCATGACTTCTTGTGAAGAAGTTCATGCCATTCTCTCAAATTTAAAATCTAACGCAGCTGGCTTGGATAGGATCTCTCTCAATATGTTGACCTACTGCAGTCCCTTCATTGACAAATTCATAGTTCACCTCATCAACAGTTGTATTGAAAATAGTTATGTTCCTAAATCTTGGAAAATAGCTACAGGCTTACCGCTAGCCAAAAAAAACAAACCAGAAAGTCTTTCTGATCTTCGCATTATTAGTATTCTGCCTATTGTTTCAAAAATCTTTGAGAGAGTCTTATACAACCGCATCGATTTATATCTAACGAATATTAAATATTTGCCAAATTGTCAATGTGGTTTTAGGAAAAATTTTAGTACCGCCACTGCCTTAGCTAGTGTAACTGATGACATCCTCTCTGCTTGCGACAAAGGCTTATGTACTGCACTCGTCTTATTAGACTTTTCAAAAGCGTTTGACACTATAAGTCACAAATTGTTATTAGCGAAACTGAAACATATTGGCTTTGACCCTTGTGCCCTGTCTCTTATTGAATCTTACCTTAGCAATCGTTCACAAATTATTTCTTACAAAGATAAACATTCATCAGAATTGTTAATAAGAAGTGGTGTGCCGCAAGGATCTATTTTGGGGCCCTTATTTTTCATAATTTATACTGCTGACATACTAAAATCTATTAAACTATGTAAATGTCAAGCTTTTGCTGATGACACCCAAGTCACTTATAGTTTTTCACCCAACGATTACCTGGCAAGTAGTAGAACAAAAACCAGCATTCTTTTTATTAAGACTAACATGCATATTGAAATAGATGGAGTTAAGCTCCAGTTTATAGATACTGCTAGAAATCTCGGTCTTATCGTTGACACAAAATTAAGATACAAAGACCACGTAAACTTATTGATTAGGTCCTGTTATCAAGAATTAAAGCTGCTATATGCTAACAGGGATGTCCTAAGCTACAACTTGAGGAAAATGTTGTGTGACAGGCTGATACTTTCTAGGTTCAATTACTGTGATTTTATATATGGCCCCTGCCTTGACAATGAGGACTGTAAACGTATCCAGAAAATTCTAACTCTTGTTGTCGTCTAATTTTTGGTCTACGAAAATTTGACCATATCTCCCACAGAATCGCTGATATTGGTTGGCTTCGAATGAAAGAGCGACGCACTCTTCATCTGGCGTCTTTTCTGCACAGGCTGCTCAATACAGCCTCACCTTGCCAACTGACACATAAATTCATTCATAGAGTATCTGTCCATGGCAAAAATATTAGATATGGTCAAAATTTCACCATCCCACAACATCGAACAGCCATGTTTCAGCGTTCCTTTACATATAATGCAGTTTGTGTACACAACACCCTTCGGGAAGAGTTCAAAATTCTGAACATTAATAAATTCAAGTATAAAGTAAAACTGCATTTATTTGGCTGATTAACCTAAAACGTTATTTTGTACTTGAGATTTATTTATTCCTCATAACTGATTCGTGTTTCATTTTAATTTTTTTATTTAATTTATAAATTACGTTGATTTTCTTGTTGTTATCTGGTTCTTTTTTTTTTGTTTTTTTTTTTTGTTTCTTGCTCTTTTTGTTGTTTGCTTGCAGAATTTAATCTAAGTTAATTATTGTATATTGTAATTTTTTTTTTATTTGTTATTATTTTTGTTTTTGTTTTGTTGTCTCTTGTGGTGGTTAAGTGGAGTGGCAGCGATGCTAGACTTCGCCATCACATGATGAATCAATAAAGACGATTTATTATTATTATTATTATTAAATCCCCGTGTAATGATACATGTAAAAGAATGTGCAAAAAACATATTTCTGAAACGCGACGTGAACAGATAAATACTGAATTTTGGACGTTAAGTTGGACCGAAAGAAGAATGTTTGTACTTCATAATACAAAAAACATGAACGTCAAGCGAAGATCGAAAGATTCGACAGAGTCCACCTCTAGGCGGAATGAAACTAATTCCTATTATCTTAAGGATGAAAGCGGTGAGGTCCACCAGGTGTGCAAGCTGTTCTTCTTAACGACACTAGGATTTTCCAAAAAGAATGATACGATTTTGAAACACGTCTTACATCATAACGAGTCTGATATTGCGGTGTCCAAGGACAGGAGGGGTAAGCATGCCAAACGTATAAAGGTTGATAGAAATATTTTACATGAACACGTCCAAAAATACCATCCTTGTGTGTCCCACTACAGACGAGAGCATGCTCCCAATAGATTATATTTGCCTTCGGATATAACTATAAAAGGGATGCATGAGGACTTTCTGAAAGAATTTCCTTATGTGGAATGCTCTTATGAATTATATCGAAATGTAGTGGTAGGTGAAATGAACATTTCATTCGCAAATTTGGGTAATGAAGAATGTGGAATTTGTGAAAATCATAAACTGCATAATGTTTCACATTCTCGCGAGAATTTGGAGCCTAATTGCGAAATTTGCGAATCTTGGCAAGTTCATAAGAAGAAATACACAATCGCTCGTGAAGCATATAAAGAAGACGTTAAAAAAAGTCAGGTAACTTCTGACACACTGTTTTTTTCGGCTGATTTGCAAAAAATTATTATGCTGCCACGCCTGGAAATGTTCAAATCAGTAATTTTCACTCCACAAATTATCGCATTCGACGAAAGTTTTGCACCGTTGGGTACTAATTCAAAAGATAAACCTATTGCCATTATTTGGCACGAAGCCATCGCTGGAAGAAAAAAAGAAGAAATTATTAGCAGTTTCCATCAGTTTTTCCTTTTACACCGCGATTCTGAAAACATTGTGGTTTGGTTGGACAATTGCAGCGCCCAAAATAAGAAGAATAAGCTTCAAATTTTTCGAAAAAGGGCACACTTTTATGTCGGCAGACAGCTTTCACCACTAAGTTGAGAAGGCATTAAAAGCCAAGAAGAAAGTATATGACTTTTCTGATTTTTGTGACTGTATTAAGGGTGCGTAATTAATGTGGCGCCATCATCGAACTTACGGCGAATTGCAGAAATGCATCTTGGGTAGTTAGGCTATCAAATTAAAGAGGTAGCCACTGTAGCGTCGAAATCATAGATAACCTAAAAATTTAGTATTGTATATAGAACGAAAACTTTCCTCAATTTTTAAAACTAGATTTGTCGCGCCATCTGTCGTCTTGGTGCCAACTATTTTTAATTTATTTTTCGTACTCATAACAATATTTTAATTTTCTTTATCTACAACTGCTTAATAATTGACGTATTATACTTGTAACTATGAATACTTAACTAGGTCGATTAACCACAGACAGCCAGGCCCGGTTTTTAAGAATTATTATTAACTAGCCATGAAATAATGAATATTGACAACTGTTGAAATTTCTTCTCAACGTCCAGTTTATCACAAGGTTTGTTTTATTCTTTCTTTATTTCTTTATCTAGAACTGATTTAAGTTACGTATTATACATGTAACCTATGAATACTTGACTAGGTCTATTGAACACAGACAGTCAGGCTAGGTTTTTAAGAATTATTATTAACTGGCCATGAAATAATGAATATTGACATTTTTTCTCAACGTCAAGTTTTTAACAAGGTTTAATTTCTAATTTTGATTCTAAAAGTGCAGTTGTAGATAAAACGTCGTATTTCACTCGCATATAATGGTGGCTAGTATACACTCGAATGGTTAAAATCCTCGCCTGCGGCTCGTATTTTAATTTCCATTCTCGTGTATAATAGCCACCATTATATGCTCATTAAATAATGTACTATTATTCTTCGGACATAGAAAATCAAACAAAATTTCGTTCAAACAGATTTATTTTTACATCTAGCATTATACATCTTTTTTGCTTTGTCAAAACTACAAATAAATTGAAACTGTATATGTTTTTTTATAAAACTTGTAATAAATCGCTTGTTTACTCTTGTTCTGTTTATGTGGTTTAATAGAATAGCGGTTATTTTATATGTTTTATTTACATAGTTTATAAATTCTATTGTACAATACTTCAATCTGTACGGTATTTTTCCTTGAAATTCTTTTTCGTAAGTAAAGTCATCGATATTGCTGTGGATTGTACTATTTCTAAATATTTTTGATTTGCAAATAGAACATAATTTTTTTAGTTTTTTTGCTACCCAACCAGCAATGTATGAAATAACGTTAACATGTACATTTTTTCGAAAATAAATGTCTTTTAAAGAACATATTTGTTTAACTATATTAAAATTAGTAAAATCTGGATCACATCTGTTTTCAGTTAGATTTTTTCTAATAGGCTGATCTATTAAGCATTTCAAAGAACATAAAATATGTTAGGTAAATCGGTTTTTCACAGTTTCCACCTTTGGAACAAGCTACAATTTCTTGAACAAGAAGAGTTTTGAACGACTCTGAAAACTGCTGACACGTTGGATTTATGTTTCTTCCTCTTTGATTTCTTATTTTACCAAAATAATTTTCAAGAGAGTCTTGATTGAAAGCTCTTGGCAAAAAAAAACTTAAATCCGTCGTGTTGCAGTTGTTGGTGAATATCAATAAAACCTTCAAGTGTTGCAATAAAAATTTTTAAAGAAGGAGGCTTGCTACCTTCAAACGACATGGATTTCAAAGTTTCTATTGCTTCCTTCCAGAAGTTCACATGCTGTGATTCATTTGTTACTCCGCCTCTCAAAGGTTTTTCGACGTGAGGCTTCAGCGTACCTCCATTAATACTATCAAATAATTTGTCAAAAAATTTAACAATTTTTCCAGTTTCAAGGGCTCTTTCCTCTAAACTGAAATTTCCATCTTGAGTTCTGTCGTCTAAAAGGGTAGACACCATTATAAACTAATAATAATAGTTTGTAGACGAATTAATATATTACTTACTGTTTTTTGCCATTAAACGAATTGTCGCAGCAACTGTGTGACTTAAGACTTGTGTACAATACGAAACCTTCATTTTACTAATTTTTGCTGGTATAACATGTTGATCAGTTAATTTTGGCATAATGGAATATTGACCACTCCATCCATCAATCATGTACGCATTTTCTATATCTTGCCATTTTGCCGTGCACATTTCTTCATCAATTTTTCCAACTAAATCTTTGGTGATAAGGTTATTGGGAATGCCTTTTATTAAATGAGGTGGATCATATATAGGTATGATATTTGTATCACCGATCTTTAGTTTTCGTTTAGGGTGCTTTGGTGATTCTTTTACCAATCGATTAATAGCAGCTTGA
This sequence comes from Diaperis boleti, assembly GCA_963583935.1. NCBI lineage: Eukaryota > Metazoa > Arthropoda > Insecta > Coleoptera > Tenebrionidae > Diaperis > Diaperis boleti. The sequence continues at coordinate 17,918,077 of OY757242.1, forward strand.
TTTGCTGAGCCTTGATCACATATAGTTGCAACTATTTTATTATTGCATGCTTGAATTTTCTGTATTAGTAATTTTAAAATTTCCACTAAATCGGTGCTTTTTACTCCAGAATTTGTAAAGATATATCCTAAGGTTTGTTGCCATTTCGAAAATATGCCACGTAGTTTGAACACAAGAACATAATTTGCTATTTCCAGTCTCTCCTTGTAACCAAAGTCCTCAAATCCCATAAATTTATCAGAATATCTGTCATATGAAATATTCGGTAAAAGGGACATTTCATCAAAAAGCAAAACACAGTATTTTTCCTGTTTTTTTCATTCCCAGAGAGCAGTCTTTCAAATATTTGAAGAGTACATCATTTACTACTGTATTTATAGGCAACGCATTCAACAATTTCATTATTGTTTGGTGACTTGGTAGTGCAAACAATTTTCTTAAAAAACTATAACCTCTCCCGGGATATTTATACATTGGCAAAGCTAGAATTTCTTCGTCTGTGTTGTACCTCCTTCCTTTAGCTTTTGTGTTGCGTTTTCTTAACTTGGATAAACAAAATTGTACCGCTTCATGGCTTAGCACACCAGAATCTAAGTAACATCGAAAATTTTTGGCGAGACGTAATGCTTTGTGCGTGAAAATAAGCTTCTTTTTTGTCCTATTAACTGTTCTTCTTAACTTTTTTACCTCTTCAGTTATTTTCACATTCACTCGTGGTTTTGCAATAGTCTGTGATGCTACACAACTTGAATCTGTTGGATTCAAAGGATATTCAGAATTGTTGCTAATTTCGATCAATTTTGTGGATTGGAATGGAACTGGAATTATTATGATTTACTTTTTCAATTTTACTGGAATTGGTAAACCCTACCTTGAAAAACAGATTCACAGATTTCCTTGGGAGATGCATTTTTGAGTAATGTGCCTTTATGCGTAAAATCTTCTTTGACAAAATGATTCCCACAAATTCGATAATTATCGTAAATTACTTTTGGGCTTAAATTCGCAATTTTTGGACTCTGGCAAAAAGCCTTCCAATGATTAAATTTGTTCATATCTTTCGTAGGATTTGGAAACTGATGCCGAGAAGATTTTAAATCAAAACATTTAAAAACTGCGCATTTGTATTTAGACATTTTTTTCACGTCAGTTTGAAGTATTTTTAAAAAAATGCCATAATTATTAATGTTCCATAGTTACAAAAAAAAAGAAAAAATTTAAATAACGACATCTATGGGTTTGGTGCTAAGCTCACATCAAATAAAAATACATGGAGATTGCGTTCTATATACATAATAATAAATTTTTAGATTATCTATGGTCGAAATCATCGAAATATCACAAATTTGTGTACGGTGGAGCATGGCGGTAGTGGGGGAACTTCGTGACTGCAAATACGAGAGACGAGAACCGAATTAAGTCTGCTGTAAAATTGGAAAGATTCTCCCGTCGACCTTTTAAAATCTAGAAAAGGACTTTTCTTGCAAAAAGTTCTAATTCAGTAGTTTACAATTTTTATTATTAAATAAATAACACCTAATACATTTATACTTGATAAATTTTTATTTTATTATAATTCGATAATAAATATTATCCAAGTGAATTACACCATCGTTTATTTGCGAGAAAAAGCGCGTTCAGCGCGAGTGGAATAAACAGGTTTAATTTAGGTGTTTTATACATAATCTTCAATTTTGCTTAAATTGTTACACTGGAACATTCGACTCGAGACGCAGATCGGCACTTTTCCCATAAAAACATTGATATTCACATATGCACGTGCTGGCGGCACATTACTAAGAACTTGAAAAAAATAATGATTTTAGCATATTAGTTCCTTCTTTATTAGTTGTTTGTGTGGCTGTGTGCCGATCAGTCGAATATGGGAAAACGTAATATAACGTCTCAGAATCAATAACACAAGAGCCCAGGGGGCGCCCTAAGGCCCCATATTCATGTTTTAATAGTTATTCTGCTATTCGGAGCGGATACAAATCCAACAAATCAAAGATCATAAAAATAGGTCCAGCCCAAGGGGGCCCCCTGGGCCCCCATTTCCATGTGAAAAATGCTTTACGACCAATATTTGGTAGGTATGAGAATAGGTGGTAAACTATTTTTCAGATGGATATGGGGACCCAGGAGGCCCCCTTGGGATGGACCGATTTTTATGATATTTGATTTGTTAGATTTGTCTCCGCCCCGAATAGCAGAATAACTATTAAAACATGGACATGGGGGCGCAGCCCCCCCCCCCTTTGGTTTATAACTCAAGAAGGGGTTTTATGATATTTGATTTGTTGGATTTGTCTCCGTCCCGAATAGTAAAATAACTATTAAAACATGGATATGGGGGCACAAAGCCCCCATATTGATTCTGAGGCCTTACAAAGTTTGCCGGGTCAGCTAGTATATTATATATTAGAAAATATGGCAACAAAATATGTAATTAAAAAAAAAATGTAATTAGTCAATTTGTTTAAAATAATTGTTTAATTTTTTATCTAATTATTAATTAAAATTTAAATATATCTAAGTCGAACTCCACAAACTTTAAAGAGCGTAAAATTACAAATGGAACATGTTTCGGCAGAACACTACTGCCATCATCAGCCCTTAAAGAATTTTTAAAACGATATTTGCCTGTCTAGGCTAGAAAATGGAAACTAGGGATTTTTCAATGCAAGCTTTTATATTCGTTGGATTTGTCTTTGGCATGTGGAGCTCTTGAGACAGGGGGGCCCAAGGGGGCTCTTTGAGACACGAGGGCCCCCATGTGTTATAAGAGCCCCTTTAGATTTGTTGGGGCCCCTGCAACATGGGGGCCCAAGGGGGATCTTTGAGACACGAGGGCCCCTGTGCGTTATGAGGGTCCCTTTAGACTTGTGGGGGCCCCTGTGATAGGGAGGCCCAAGGGGCTTTTTGAGACACGGGAGCCCCCATGAGGCATGAGGCTCCCCTACAAAAGTGAAGAATGAAAATCTTTTAAATTAAAATTTAAATATATCTATGTCGAACTCCACAAACTTTAATAACTGTAAGATTACTAATGGTACATGTTTCGGCAGAATACTTCTGCCATCATCAGCCCTTAAAGAATATAAAAAATTATGACATTGACGTAATTTTTTATTTTTTTTTGCCTTGCCTCCACAAACTGTGCTCGTACTTGCAAAATGTTTCTAGCCTTGTAATAAAATATACTATTTCCAATCGTCCAAATCGGCTTGAAAAGGATATTCGCCTGCCTAGACTAGAAAATGGAAACTAGGGATTTTTCAATGCAAACTTTTATGTTCGTTGTATTTGTCTCCGCCCCGAATAGCAGAATAACTACTATTAAAACATCGGAAAAACTACAGGGGGGGCCCTTGGTATAGGGCAACGACAATAACAAAGTCCCTTAAACAGGGGGGCCCAAGGGGGCCCTTTAAGACATGTTATTTTTTCGACATGTGGAGCCCTTGAAACAGGGGGTCCCAAGGGGGCTCTTTGAGACACGTGGGCCCCCATGAGGCATGAGGCCCCCCTACAAAAGTGAACAATGAAAATCTTTTGAACGGCCGAAAAAGTTTCGTTTATCACACGGCCCGAAACTGTTTTTCTCGGCTACGCCTCGCTTCCACAAACTGTGCTCGCACTTGCAAAATGACATTTTCTGGCCTTGTAATAAAATATACTACATATTTTATTTCCAACGGCCGGTTTTGAAATTTCCCCCTCTTTAAGAATCTGTCTTTTTATTTTTTTACCATTGATAGTTTTCGAGTTATTTGTAAAAAAAACCTTTTCTGGGATTCTTTAATTGTTAACAATTTTTGCAATTGTTAGTGTGCGGGTTTGAAACTTTTGCACATTTTTCTAGAGATTATTACGAATCCAATGAGCTATCACACGTATCTTAACTCGCAGAAACAAGACGGTTTTTAATTTCTGAACCAGACTACAAGATAATTCGCAAATGTGAATTATTGTTGTTGACATCAGCCGTTGGCTCCGTTGGCTTGTTGTTGGGCGGCCTCTATCAGAGACTTGCTAAACTAAACCTCTACGCTAACCCCGATTTTTGCCCGATCTTGGCAACCAGACAATCTCAATTATTTTTAGAGGAAATTGGCAAAACGTGAAATAAAAAGTGGCTAAAAACTACATAGATTGAAAGACAAAGGTATTATGCACTGCTCAAAAGTATTTTTCTCTAGATTGATCAGCTAATACTCTGTTTAAACTACGTTGAAATGTGTTTGACTTTACCCCTAAATACGTGATGTTTATTAATTTTTTTCCTTATGAACGACGCTCTAATTTGAAGAACTGAGTAAATTGGGCTATTTGGTGAGCTTTATTTTAAGTTGTGTAAAAATCTCAACTCGATTGCTTTCTTGTGATCCGTGTTTTCCTCTAACAAAAACAGCATGTTTTCGTTGTAAGAATGGTTGCCTAAATCGATTTCATTCGCCCCCTTAAAACCGCCAGTTCTGGCCGCGTCGTGGTTAAAGAGATGCGCACTGAGGATTTCTCCGTTTGGCATGATAATGCGTCTCAAACAGCACTAAGAAAAATAAATCCTAGACCCTATATTTCTGAAATGACAGAAATAAAGGTGGCTAGAGGATCCCGAAAATTGATGTACAAAAAGGAATTTGAGCAAGATTATTATATAGAAATTGATTTCCTTCAAAAAAGGTATGCCAAGGAATGTCCGAAACCACCACCGGTGCAAAATCCTCGAGGAATACCTTCTCAAAAGAAAGAAAAAATTTTAAAAGACCTGTCAGGAATTATGATTCCTTCCAGGTTGAATTTTTGGGAAAATTTACCTGTCTCTGATACAGTGACAGACCTCATAACACATTTCGAATAAGCAACAAAATAAAAGCCAAGTACTGAGAGATACTTTATGATTAGTTTTTCCTTTTGCATTGTATGTTACTGAATTCATAATTAAAACACTCGTTCTAATTTCTTTCCTCATTTTAACTTACAAAACCGTAAGTGCACTTTAAATGGTTTAATATGTTTTTTTTTTAATATTAACGTTCTAAAATAATTTATAATCACCAAAAACTTTATAATCGCCAAAAGTTTTCATAGTTGGTCCATATTTGAAAAAACTAGAGAGTTCCAAATTCAAACGCAATTTACTCGAAACAATGTTTTTGCAGATACGGTCCTTTTTGTTACGAGGGTAGAATTGTCAAGGGCTCAGACCAATTATAATGTTGCTTTGGCTAGTAACAGATATATTATTGAACATTGCTTTATCACATTAAATTAAGAAGTGTGCGTCATATTGTACATTTCATTCGAGCCTGTTGTGTTTTGCACAATTTGGCACTGAAAGATCACGTTCCTTTGGATGCAGAAGATATTGAGTACCAAAATGAGGTGCCTCCGGCTCTAGGTCAACCTCGGCTTGATGATAATGAAGATCCAGATGATATGCCTGATGACAGAAATGGTGTGCAAAAGAGAAATGATATCGTGAATGTGATAAATGCTAGAGCTAGATAAACTAAGATTTTATGTTGGATTAGTTAGGTTTTCAAAAATAAATGTGTAGTGGTCTACAAATAAACATTTACTAACTCTTAACAAACATAAAACATGCCAATACTTAATTATAAATAAATAAAAAATTCTTCTTTTCATAATCGCAATCCTCGAACGGAATAATAAATAAAAAACCGTCTTCTTTGGATAATCACAATCCTCGGACGCAATAAATAAAACATTTTTTCTTTGGATAATCACAATCTATGAACGCCTCCGCACCTATAATTTTATTACTATCCGAGTTACTATCACTTATCACTGATTTTCAGTATTTTGTGACTTTCGTAGTAACTCATTTCGTTCTTTGATGGCTGGAAACTAATTCCTACGACTTTTTTGAAACAATTTGAAGCGTTTTTAATATTCAGTAGTGACCAGTCAGTTCCGAGCTTTCTGATTTCTCCAACGTCTGAGTAAAGGAGTTTTTATAACCGCGTGGCGTCTTAAAATCTTTTCCACCCTCCCAAAAATTCTATCTGCTCTTTCCTCAATTTTCTTAATCGTTTGTGGAGCGAAGTTATGTAGCCACAACAGGAGCATGTTGTGATGAAGTCACTGAGAATTAGCACACAGCCCCCTACATTTCGCCACGATCGGTCCATTCAACGGGTCGCCGGCCGCTGTCCCGTTGCCGCGAGGAGGCCGAACACCCTCCGCCCAAATTAGAAACCTTTCACACCTCCGAAAAAATACTTGCGGGCGGCGTATCGGGATAATTCTTTCGGTTCCATGATGAGAAAAATACCGCGCAACTAATGAAACTATCCCGGAGCCGCGACGACCACCCCCAGTCACCGCTCCTTTTCACAGCCGACCACGGCCTTCGCGTCGAATTAATTATAAACCGATATAAAATACTTCCCAGTGTTGCTCCGGGATGATTCTGGTATCGTTGTAACCAGCGGAAAAGCGCGGTCCTGATAGAGCCGTCCCGGACTCGCTCCGGTTCCCGGAGTGGGAGTTACCGCGTTAGAAAGAGGACGCAGAGATAAGACTCTCTCCCCACTACGTTGTGACAGACTGCGCACGCCAACCCACGTCATCGTCTCCCCTCCAGCGTGTCCATAAAAGGAGCTCCGCTCAGCCGCAGAAGACAGATGTGAGCCGACCCTCCCTGGAAGCAGCCGTGGAAGAAGAAGAGTACACCGCCAATCCCAACAACGGAAGAGACCACCACCGTCCCACCCCGGAACAAGGAAGAACCAGCAAGGTAGGAGCTCCAGTCGCCCACCACACTTCCCGGAACCTTTCCCACCACCCAGCCGCTACCGGCCATCGTAACCAAGGTGTCCCGACGCCACTGGTCGCACGGAAGGGTGATCTGGGCCGACAGGGGGTTTCGACTCCCCGGCTGTTCAACCGACTGTGCACCGGAAAGCGCCCGGACCGACACTCTCTGCCGAAACTCCCGTCCCCACCCGCCACCGGCCATCATAACCAAAGTGTCCCGACGCCACTGGTCGCACGGAAGGGTGATCTGGGCCGACAGGGGGTTCCGACTCCCCGGCTGTTCAACCGACTGTGCACCGGAAAGCGCCCGGACCGACACTATCTGCCGGCACTCCCGCCCCCACCCGCCACCGGCCATCGTAATAAAAGCGTCCCGACGTCACTGGTCGCACGGAAGGGTTGTCTGGGCCGACAGGGGGTTTCGACTCCCCGGCTGTTCAACCGTCTGCGCACCGGAAAGCACCCGTACTGATCTTGTCTGCCGGAATCCTACTCGTACCATCCCGGATCCTAACCTCCGCGGGCGAGCGTAAAAGGAACCACTCAGGGACGATAATTTTATATTGCAAACAAGCGGGTGGATAATATTGTATATAGTGTAAATATAGGGAATACCAAAATCGCCTGAACTATGTATTTCCCCTCCCGCCAAACTTGACAGCTGACCCCCAGATTATCATACTCCACTGTAGTTACCCGCGGTCCCGTGGAGCATACCACGTTAAAAAACTGGCGCTCGAGGCAACCCTTACCGAAACAAGCGTCACAATGTAGATGAGAAAACTATTTTTATTTTGCTCTCCGCGTCCATCAGAAAAGAGGCGCAGGGTGTCTTTATTCGGTGGAAAATTCGTATTTTTTTTTTTAATTAAGTAATGCTGAAGATATTTTTGGGACTCCCCTGCCAGCTTGATGTTCCATCCATGAATAAAAAACTGGGTGTGTAAACTGTAAAGTTTGTAGCTGTAACACAAAAGAAATAGAGGACAACTGCCGTGCATAAAAAGCATCCTGTATGGGTACTTTTGGAAGAATCTGAACTTGTTGCAGGTCAGTAGACAACGGGGCCCTACTATTAAGAGCTCATTAACGATGTTCTGATTACTTTAATCAGGGCACTATCGATGGTAAGTAAGCACTTATTAAAGACTCTAATTAGTCCGATCATGAATAATTGTGTAATTACTGTAACGTAGCCTGAGCCGGGCGGGTTCGAGGATTTAAAGAAATATTCTGGCGCACACTGCATTTACAAACTTTTATTAAAAAGACTACTAATACTAACTTTTCACAATGTACAGACTTTCACAATATCACGCGCTGATCACTTGTTCACGATGCTACCAATCGACTGACTTGCTCCGTCGTTTGATCCCTTCTTATACCGCTCCCTTCGTTCTCGATTTCTTCTATTCCCGGAATCATGAGATCATGTTTCCGACGCAAAGGATTATTCCAGAAAAATGAGATCAGTCTCTTGTACGAGCGTGGTATAGCATGAGATCACCGCCACAGAGTCTTCTAGAGCATCCCATGTGAACAATTATTCCAGATTAATTACGTTACCATACGTGGTGAGATCATCATGACATCATCCGCTTCCGGGCCGTCGCGCCGTCGTCTCATTACTCTAATAATGATCTCTTAAACATTAGGGCACTTTCATGGTTTTCTATTTATGTATTTTGATCAGGATGTTTCCGATTATATTTAATTATACGTTGAAGGTTTCTTACTTACTTTAAAATAAAAAAAAAAAACAGTTAATAATAATTATATTTAATATTTTAATTAATCTAAACAAAGTTTTACATTTTAACAATAGGGAAAAAAATTTAAAAAATATAATGCTTTCAACCGTCTTCAGCTACAGTTTCATCAGAATCGTACGCCGACTTCTAATTATTCTTCAAAGTTGGAGGCAAAAAAGATTTTTCTAGCAATCTTTTCATGTCAAAAAAGCTCAATTGCCGGGGGTTTTCAAGTATTGAATAAATTCTTCTCAAGTCGTACTGCAGCTTTGGGGTTTTGCGAATCGCCGAGTATATCCGTGATACTTCACGACTAATTTCGGCTACGTTTGTTTTAACCATTTCTACTCTGAAATAGTAAAAAAGGAGTTTGATTAATAAAATAAATTAAATACATGAATACATAATATAAATAAATAAATAATATGTTTTGTAAAACATACCAAGAATCAGCACTACGTGACTAAGAGATATTTCTAAACAATTCTATCACCGATCGGAAATACAAACACTTGGAACCAGGAAGGGTTGAAGATCTTATGTGGAAACTTTGGGACGAAATATATAGTATATTTGAAACCAATGTAAGAAAGTGCTCTCTTGCAGGAAGTGCTCTCTTGCAGGCCACTGCCAAAGTTAAAAACCGATTTATTTCTTAATTTGGAGCCTTTCGATCGTGTTTGAAGTGTTATCCCTCAGGTACGTATTTTTAAGATAATGTTACTATTCTTTCTATAACATTTCTGTAAATAAGAGATGTGTCTTTTCTATTTAAATTGTGAAAACTTTATCAGTGGTATTTCTTAAAATTTGTTTAGATTGTGAATATGTATTTTGTTTATAGAGCCAACCATTGAAATGAACGATGGCCAGGAAAAAGATTTCGAACCTCAACCATCATCATCAGGATTAAATAGTAAGTCATAACAATAATAATACCTATTTCATTCAAATGTTAGCGTTTGTAAACGTTGTACTACTGATAATTTCTTTTATTTCAGAAGGTTTGTCGCATCATATCGAAAACTACGGCGACAGTGACGACGCTGATAATAATTACGATCTTCAAGCTTCACTCAATAACCAGCCCAATTTTCTATCACGTGGTTTGATTGTCAAAAATGCTAAGAGAAAAAATGTCTTGGTTAAATCAAACGTTACAGGTAAATTCTACCACAAATTATGAATATTAGTTTTGCTGATAGTTGATACTTTTAGAGAGTAACGACGTTCAATTTGGAGGCGAAAAGACTTTCTACTGTTCTCAACTAAATCATCAGGTGAAAATAAAATATGGAAATAAAATAATTGTCAAATAAAATTTAATTCTTGTGTTAGATTCCTAGGTATCCATATTGACTCAAATCGGTCCTGGAACCATCATATCGAGTACCTATGCAATAAACTATCCACTTCGTGCTTTGTTTTGTGGCAACTAAGAAATTATATATTATATTATTAAAGTGAACCCTATACAATTCAAAAATATAGGGTGAAACAACTATTGCTACATAAATCTTTTTACAGTGTAAAAGAATATATGGAATGTGTTATTTAGTACTCCTACATTTTAAGCCTTGCGCTCATTTTCAATATTTATTTGTTATTTTGATAGAATATATTTGTTATATTTGTAATCTGCTTACATGTATATTGTTCATTGTTCTTTGTACTTGTATTTGACAATCTGTGACTAGGCCGATATCCATGTATGGAATTTGTATGGCTGAATAAAAATTATTATTATTATTATTATTAATTTCGACGACTGAGCCAGTTCAACTCGGAGGTGATTATGAACGTGTTATCAGGGGTTCTTCGTAGTAATCTAACTTTTTTACCAACGATAAACTGTACGTACACGTGGACATTGTTAGACCTCCTTCTCAGCCGACAGTCGCCGTTGTGGAACTTTCCTTGAACACTGCTTAAAAAAAAAGAGTATACTATGTGTAGAAAACGACGATAGTAATTGCCTCGCATACGAATTAGTCATCGCGATAGAGTTTTACACCAGCGGCTTTAAAACATCAGATGTAAAAAAAAATTGAATTGCAACAAGGACAGATTGTTGTTAAAAAAATCAGCCAGTGAACTATCTCGTCGTGCCGGTGTTGATTTATCTCAAGGCGGAAGTTACGAACACATTGATCGATTTCAAGATCATTTGAAAAAGCGGTTTTTGATAGTGGCATATGCATGTCGGGATGGAAAAACGGTGTACTATACAGGACCTGAGGATCGCGGACAACCGAGGTTAAATTTAATTATGGAGAACTTTCACTATAAAGTGATATTAAGTTTGACTGGGGCCTTTTCCTGTTCATCTTTCTGTGAGCACTGTCGCGTACCATAGAAACTGTCCGTTTAAGCATGGCCCACTGCATGAATATCGACTGTCGTTCCTATATGGCCAGGTCATTCAAAAAAAGTAAGGTTAGCCGTAGTACGAACGGTGGCGCCATCCTGTGATAATTGTTGGCGCAAATTTGTCAATTTTGAAGTTTTCAATTTTTATTGTCTCCATACTTGCTGAAACTTCGAAGGCAGAATGGTGAAGAGCTGCATAATATGCAAAAATAAAAACTCTCCCTTCTTTGAAGTTCCCGTTGATCGAACGACTCGATCCAAATGGTTGGACTGTTTGAAACGTATTCGTGGTAAATCAAACAACATTTTTAAACATTCATAAATTTATTTGCCAATTCTTCACTAGTGAAAAACATTTCTGAACGTTCAGTTCTATGCAAAAACCATTTCGAAGTAAGCTGTTTTGACCAATCTACCAAAATTTGCCGGTTGAAGAAAGGTTCCATCCCCACTCTAGCGTTATTTGTGCCTACCCCAAATGTTCCTTCCTTTTCCTTATTTGTAAGAGAAAGTCCACAAACCTACCTGCTTGCAGTTTTGTTTTAATTTGTTATATTTTTAAGGACACAAGTGCAAAAGAATATGTCCCCACTTCCGGCCTAACCAATCCTTCTCCCGAAATTATCCAACTAGAAAAAAATGCGAAAATTTGGAATTGCAGCTTCAAGAAGCTAAAAAAGAGTTACAATGGTACAAATTAAAGGTAGAATCAATGACAGAAAAAGAGAAGGATATTTTACCGCTTGTAAATTGCATTAAAAAAATTCAGTCGGAAGCAGAAGGTAAAAACGAAAGTGCGACCTTTATTATGGATATTTTAAGAAATTATAACACAAAACGTCCGCGATGGTCAGAGCTATCCATACGCATTGCACCGTTTGGCGATTCCGCTCGTCAAAAGGATATGAATTTTGCAATAAACATTTAATAAAACTGCCTTCAAAATCCACAATATCACGATATCTTGGTGAGTTCAATGGCCAAAACGATCTAATTAAAAAACGTTTATGTGCCGAAATTGCAATTCTCGAAAAGCCTATAGAAAGATTATGTTCTTTAATCATTGATGATATGACAATAAAAGAAAAACTGTATTATAACAGAACAGAAGATCGCATTTATGGACTTGACACATCTGATAATAATTCTAAGACACTGGGAACTCGACCAAAAATTGCCAACAAGATGTTGTGTTATGTACTACATGGCCTTTCTACTAAATTTACCATTCCATGCGGTTATTTCTTCCGTAAATCGATGACACAATCAACTTTTTATTCACTCACACTAAAAGTATTAAAATTGTTAACGGACTGTGGCTTCATCACCTTAAGACTAGTGACAGACAATATGTCTTCTAATGTTGCACTGTTTAAGAAATTTGGCAATGGAACAATTAAAAATTATGTTAATCATCCATTTCTACCGGAGTTGCCCCTTTTTCTATCTTTTGACTATTGTCATGCTTTCAAAAATGCCAGAAACTTGTTCTTAGACCATGAGATGTGTTCATCTGAAGGCATCATATCATCGAAACATCTAAAATTGTTATGTGATTTACAGAAAAACTTACCTATAAAACCAGTTAAATATTTAACGCCAAAACATCCAACTGTGACTTCAGCTTTACAATTATTAAAAGAATATGGTGAACCCAGATTTCAAGATGTAGACGCCTCGTTGTCATATATAAAGAACATGTATCATTTTTTTGAAGTTCATAATGTTTCTACTACAAGGCAATACATACAAAAATTAGATAGTAATATTGCCCCATATATAGATGTATCAGATGAACGTCTTCAATGGTTACACATAACTTTTCAAAATTATATTGATGATATCCAAAATACATCTGCAAGTAAAAATTTTCGTGGCTTGAGTAAGGAAACTGCTCATGCTTTAAAGTTTACGGCAGAGAGCACTTATCTGACTGTGCAATTTCTTCTGCAAGAAGCTGGTTTCTTCTATGTCCTTACAAGAGCATTTAGTTCAGATCCTGTGGAAATGACATTTTCACATATTCGCTTGAGATGTGGGTCTAATGATGCCACGGACGCGCGATCGGCGGATTATGCGATTCGCCAAATTCTGCGTTGTGGTATCGTAAAGGCATCAACATCATCAAATGTTAGCACTGAAGATACCAACTTTGTAAGCTCAGCTCAACTTCCTTCCTGTTCCCATTCATCAGAAAATAGTGAAAAAAAAAGAACTGGTCGTATCTGAAGAATTAAAAAGTAAAATTAACAACTTACAAAGTAATGAAATACCACAGACCAATATTTACTCAGCATCTGTTGCCTTTTTGTCTGGATACATAATTATGAAATTAAAAAAGATACTCCACTGTGATAATTGTGTATCCCCGTTGTTGTCAACAACTGTCCCAGGACCTCTTTTAAGATTAATCCTCCTTCAAGATCATGGAGCATTGACCTATCCAAACGAAGTATTTGTAGGACCTATTAAAAGAATCGCTGACATTGTACAGCAAGTGTTACCTGTTTTGAGTTCGGAAAAAACATGTGGGCAGTTAATTGATTTAATTCAGCCATTTTTAATGAAAAATGTATTGTTCACTTGTGTATTGCACAAGATAGAGTTAGGCAGATTAATTATAATTTTTACTGCGAAGCCTGCACTCAATAACATTTGCCTGGAAAAAACAAATTCGCTAAAACGAAAATTTTTAGAACACAAACCCATTAGCAGAAAAGTTTTAAAAATATAATTATCAATTATAATTTTACTTAGGTACTTACTGTTCTCCTTTTCATACTTTTTATTATTAAAACTAACCCAAAATCCGATTGTATTACTTTATTTATTTTATCTGTCATTGTTTGTCAATTTGATTTACCGATAGTTCAAAAAACTAACTAACGATGTCACTACCGTTATTTCCACGAGTTTTTGAATGACCTGGCCATATAGGAACGACAGTGGATATTCATGCAGTGGGCCATGGTTTAAGTGCCCATGTTGCAATGCATCGCCGCCGTGTCGCGCTGTAGAAAATGTTAACACGTGTTTTAAATGCAAACGCTATTTTAGAGGGCCAAGTTGTTTACAAAATAATGTGAATAACAAATTTTGTAATAAAGTCAAAAAATGCGAACGTGTTTGGAAGCCGTAAACATAGATGCGGGTTTAGATATTGTTCTACATGCGGTAGTGAAAAAGAAATACGTCATATGTGTTACATGCGTTGTAACGTGTCATCGAAAAAAGAAAAATATAAATAACCGTTTTTGTTCGTTTTTTACGACTTCGAAACGCGACAGGAAAACCAAATTGCTGACGATAAGTTCTTGCACGAGCCAAATCTTTGCGTTTTTCAACACGCATGCGAAGGATACATCACATCACATGATGTTTATAAAGTTTGTGAATCGTGCGGAAATCGGCAGGGTGTACTCTCGCGAAATCCGGTTGTCTCGTTGCTAGAGCATATCGCACAAATCTCGAAAAAAATTTAACAACACGTCGCGATGGAGGCCTCAGATAATTCGTAGTGACGCGAAAATTTTAAGCCTTCGCTGTGGCGATGCCATCAGGTTCGTCGATAGCCTGAATTTTATACAGCCAGCATTGGCGCAGCTTCCGAAAGCCTTCAGCTTGGATGGTTATAAAAAGGGATTATTCCCTCATTATTTTAATACAACCGCTAATGAATGTTACGGCGGTCCAATGCCGGACAAAAATTATTATGGCTACGACGTTATGAAGCCCGCAGTGCGCAGTGATTTCCTCACTTGGTATGAACATCAGGTGGAGATCAACCATGTTTTTAAAATGGCTACTGAGATTGTTGACCATTGCATATCATACGTTGACATTTTAAGGCAAAGTTGTCTAGAATTATTTCGAGACTGTTTTTAAGCTCCAATAAGGTAGACCCGTTTACGGAGTGCATAGCAATAGCATCGGCTTGTAATCTAGTATTTCGTCGGAATTTTTTAAAACCAAATACGATAGCGATCATACCAAACATGGTTGTCGACGGGTTCTGTGCCGATAACAACACCGTGTACGAGTTCTACGGGTGTTTCTGGCACGGGTGTTATTTTTGGATTAATTCATATCGGCTCTAAACGCATTTTGTAATGATTTTGAGGGATATTTTCGCAAAGTAGAGCCGGACTTTTGTTCCTTATAAATTGATTGTGATCTAAATCAGGTATGTATATTCAGACTGTAAATGATGGGTTAAGTAATTTTGCTGTGGCGAAAATTGTACAATTGAGTGGATTGTGATTTTTGAATAAATTGGCAAAACACCGGCAGAACAAACGGTTGGCGGTTGTTATTGCTGCACGCTCACACACTTCCGAACCACGCTGGCCGTGACGGTTGATCTCGCTATGTATATTTTTCGAATTCAAAAATTAGGGTTGATAATATTATTAGAAAATGAAAAAAAGTGCAGTAAAAAAAGAAGTGTGGGTAAAAAGTTATAGATGCTGAAACGAAAGGTTTTTAGTCATGTGTCTTTAATAAATGAATTGAAAACATGACGATTACAGAAATTATTTAAGGATGGACGAAAGCACATTTTTTCGACTATTATTTCTCCGCAACTTTTAGGACCAATAATTCCTGAGACGTGCACAGCAATATTCATATTGTTCAAGAAAACCTACATGAAGGTATTATATTTATTAATCCAAAATTTAATACCCGTTATGAAATCTATTATTACATTTGTCTTTGGTGGCTGCCTAGACCAGTCATTTTGTCACGTTTTACTTGGGAATTAACGTACAACATAAGTAAATACCCACTCGTCATTATTGATAAAAGTTAATAAAACAAAATCTGCACGCCAATTATTATTAGTGTTAATATTATTTTCATTGCGACAATTGTCAGCTCTGTCTGCCGTACATATTTATTAATAACTCTATCTTGCTTTTACTTGCAATGTTCGCATACTTACCACACATCGGCCAACAAATAACGAACCCAACGACGAGCCCCACCAAGTTTTCAATCCCAACTGTGCTCATGTTGGCGCGGAATACACACTGGCCAACATTCAGTGAGCCCAACCGTGTTGGCGAACCAAGTTCACTAATGAATGGGGCTCATAAGTGGCAGTGAGAACTGACGAGAGGGCTGAAAGAGTAATTCCAGCTGAGCCCAGCGGTCGCTGTTTTCTTTGTCCAAGAAATACTGCATATCTTGCAAACAGTTTGTGTGTCAAAAACATTCGACACTAAGAGTCAATTGTGAGAAGTGTGCAGAAGAAAATTTAATCTAAATTAAAAAACTTACTTTTAGTTTCGGAATTTAAAGTTTAATTTATGTTTAAATTATGTCAAAAATAAATTGAATTTTGTTTAAAAAATTGTGTGAGTTAAAAACTGCCGGGGTCTGCAGGAAACCCCCCTAAATTTGTCTAGTAGACCTCCATGCATTCTGAAAAAGTAGGAGTCTGCTCAGCGATCAGCGGGAGGAGAATAATAGTCCCAATCTTTTTTGAAGGTTAAGTAAAAAAAGTAACTAAAACGTATTGATTATTTCCACTTAGGTAACATAAACGCAGTTTGTTACCAAACCGAAATCTTGCACCCTTTCTATGAAGCATTACATGATGATGAATTACAAGAAGGGTATATGCAGCAGGATGGGGCAACACCTCATTCCACAGTAGGATCTAATTACTCTAATACGGAAATGATAGGGTAATTAGCCGCAACACAAATATTCCATAGCCTCCACGTTCATGCGACCTCACTCCTTGTGATTTTTTCTTATGGCCCTATATAAAAAACAATTTTTTCTACACCTGTCATTGATTTGCAAGATCTTAAGAGATCGGATAATGGCCAAAATCGAAAAAATCAACAATTCTCCACAAATGCTTCAAAATATCTTGAACGGGGTTAGAAGAAGAGTTGTGCGTTGTCAATAAGCAGTGGGAGTACCTTGTATATTTCCACATTTTGAAAATTAAACCCTTCATTTTTGTAGTGATAGGTACTTCATGGTATTTGAAAATCGGAACTTCCAGCCCCGCTCTCCTCTACAACAATAAAACAGTTCAAGATTTAACCTTGAGGATGATGTTGATGCTTATTAAAATTCGTTTAATTTAATATTAAATTCTCATGTTTGGTCATTCTCTTTCATTTATCGGCATCATCAGTTAGTAGGTACTTTTACTCTTACCTATTAGACTTTAAATATTGTCTATATTTATAAAACCTATTATATACTGGCCCACAAGAGAGGAAATATTAGCAAACCTACCAAAGTGTTTCGAAGAATATCAAAATACAAGAGTTGTTCTTGATTGTACTGAAAGACAATTAGACCGGTGTAATTGTTTAAAATGTGGCACTCTAATGTACTCTCCTTATACAGGAAGGCACAGTCAAGTTCCTAATAGGGATATAACACCATCAGGGAGGATTTAGTATGTTAGCTGTGGATATTTTGGACGGACCAGTGATAAGGAAATTTTTTGATAAAAAAGGTATCATTAAATAAAATGTTTAATCCCTGCGACGGCATTATGGTAGATAAAGGGATTCTCATAGAGAAGAAAAATTTGTAAAATTGATTAACCTCCATTTTTGAAGAAACAGAAGGAATTTTGTAAAGCTGATGCTGAAGAAACAGCCATATAGCCAGAGCAAGAATACATGTGGAACGTGCAATTGAAAAAATGAAAAGTTATTCTACATGGTCAAATTCCTTGGTATATGGCGCCTTACACAAACGAGATAGTGACTGGTGGCAGGTTTAGATAATTTATCTCGGCCAATTTGAGACTTGGGGTCTCCAACAGTACTTTAGCGAAGACGTGAGTTGTTATTATTAATTATTAAATTATTTTAGGTTTTGTAGGCTTCTAGCAAAAAAACTGGAGACATGGCACTACAAAAAAAAAAAAACAGTAATTGTGCTGATCCGTCAGAAAATAGTGACTTGGTATGTTTCTTTTCAAAGGTAATTTTGATAATTTCAAATATTTTACTAGGTCTTTTCAACTCCCGTTAAGAGAAGGGATATAATATTGGAGGATGAATCGAGGTATACATCTATTGTTCGTCAAACAGAGAAAAGCTATCAGGTGTTCTTTTTCCTAAAATGTTGTAATTTTAATCACCTATTATTTTATAGGTTGGGCCACCTATTCCTATAGACTACGCGGTTGTGCATGAAGAATATGAAACGCCACTTGCGATCGAGGATATAGAGGTAATTTGCAATTTAAATTAAAAACAAATGAATGCATATTTTGCAGGATGTGACACGAAAGCAAAAAAAAAAAAATATGGAAAAAACAAAACATCTCAAGTTAACAGCTCCAAACCGTCGAAGGCCCGTCTTAAAATCACAGCTGCATGGTACCCAAATTATTGCTCAGCGGGAGGAAAATGCTGCAAGAGAAGTTGCTCGTCGAGAGGGAAGAGGAATTGCATAATTTTAAAATGTATGCAATGCAATTAGAAATAAAAAAAGAACAAGAACTGAAACAAATGAAGAGTTTAGTGTCATTTGGAGATTAATAAAAAAATATTATTTAGGGCCGATTTCACCAACCTCCGTTAAACTTAATCATCTGTTAGGAACAATTGTTCCTATAGTTTTAACAAACGTATCTATGCAGTTATTTGTCAGTTAAAGTTAATCGATGTTGGTGAAACCGGCCCTTAGTATAATAAATTTATTTATAAATTTGCAAAAAAAATAATTTTAAAGCCCTTCTGACTACCCCACCAACATCTCTATGGTCATTACCTCCATTATCCTGCAGACAACATTATGTAGGACAGCACAGGCTAATATTAAATTCAGGGTTATTTTTTCCTTGACCCTGTACCCATCTGCAAGGAACGCTTTCAAACCCCAAACACCCTTTCCACGAGTGTCTAGTACTCAAATAGAACAATAAAAACCCATAAACAGGAAAAGAAAAAATAACAAAAATCAGATGACAAACCAGATAACTAAAGCAGCTAATAAATTACTGCTTTACCCTTCAGGGATTGGCTAGTCAGAGAATTTATGTATTGGAGGAAAGTATTTGTTATTTTTTCAAAATTGTGAATAGGTCTAACATGCAGCTATGTATACATAATCAGTATGCCCCAATATCAATAATGTATTCATATCTCTAAGCCAGGTCGTTAATATCTGAATTCAGAGAACTTCCACTTGGAACATCCCAAACAGATAACAGGAGCAAAAATCCGCATTGGTGGCGAAGAAAATAAGGTCAAAATAATAAATAATAAATCCGAAAGCTAACTAAGAGACATCGCAGGCAACATGCAAAGAAATGGAACGAATACATAAGCCCTGCTGGATTTGCAATATATCACAGTCCATGTTCGTTGAGGAAGTTAGAGGAAGAGTGAAACTTGGGTTGTCCATACCTAATAGCTGCATAAAACTTTTCTCAGGGATAGCTATATGTACCAAATCAACTGCAATCTCAGTATACGCCTAAAACATTTGTGTCATCGTCGAGAATAAACCGCAGTGTGAAAAGAGAATCAACCGTAATATGTATAATAGGTAATCTATATGTACATACCATATTATTTTAGTATATTATGTAATATGTAGATCAAATTAAGTTAATAAAATTGTATAACTTAGAAGTATTTACTGTTTACATACGTTTAATTTACCTACATGTGATTCGAGTGCTTACTATTTACATTAGAAGGAGACAATAGTGAAATCATCAGTGTCAGGAAGAGAATCCAAAGAGAACTAAAAAGCGCTCAATGTCAAAATATGTATTCTAAATCTCTGATGTGTATCATCTCAATTTGTGGGATTCTATGCGAGTGCGGGGTAGGCCTTGACCAATCGAGACGTGCTCTCCCCTAAAGGTTCCACCCCTATGATGTTAACTGAGAGCTGTTTCAAATAAAGTATAATTATCAATTATTATACACTTCTCATTATTGGGACCCCATAATCTACGGAAACAGGATAACAGGCAATCTCTACTGTGAGGACAAACGATGCCTCCAGGAGATTCAATACAAGGATACTTTCAAAAGGAAATGGATAAGCGACCAAGAAATATGTGAAGGCCCTTTTAGACGGTCAGATCAGTGAAACTTTTTGAAGAACTGTGATTTTTCGATGAAATTTTGCTGCGTGGTCTGGGAATTGTAGTCCCAAAACAACTAAAAGTAAGAATAAATTCTTGAATCAACCCACGAAGTCCACCCAGGCATCGTGGCAATTTGAAGCCGATTAATATTGGCTAAAAATCGACTTAGGGCCCTATTCTTGAACATGTGAGTGAGCTGTGACGTCACATCGAGTAGTCAAGTATTTAATTCAAAGTAAACGCACTTCACAATTACGCAGCAAAAAGAAGCGCTCGTCTCATACCGCTCGAGCCTGGAGTGATTGTGAAGTGCGTTTACTTTAAATTAAATACTTGACTACTCGACCTGACGTCACAACTCACTCATTCACACACTCACATGTTCAACAATAGGGCCTTTAGAGGCCAAAAAAATCGTTAAGGGATGCAAAGGCTATTCTATCTGGGGTTCCTACTCTCAACCCCCTTCAGCTTATTGAAAATAAAAATGCCAGTTGAACCTTGGATAGACCTAGCTGTAGATTTTATGGGGCCACCACTAGATTGGGATATCTCCCTTCCATAACCTCCGATAACGGGAAACAAATCCACAGCTCAGAGATGCGACAATTCTACAAATAATGGGAAATTCGATTTTATTCTTAGACCATAAAATTTGACAGCTCCGCTGCTATGAACGAGTAATGCTGACTCGTAAAATGCATCAAAGGATAAAGTAGATTTCGTGTGAGTCCGAGAACACTACCCAACTGATACATCCTTTCCAATGTTGTCAATTTTCAAACAATGCCTCAGTCATGTATGAAGAGTTGAAAATATAGAAAGGGTCCGTAAAAAGACGTGAAAATACAGGGGGCCCTCCTTGGGACAGTGAGCCCCCCTCGGTCTTTCATCGTCATGATCGTCAGCGTCACATGAGCAGAAAGCATTTCCGCTAGAATATGCGATCAAATATACCACTCTCTCTTTCTACGTGTGGAAGCGTTTACAGCACACACCCCGACATAGGACATTACTCGTCCATAGCAGCGGAGCTTTCAAAATGTATAGTCTAAGGCTATGTAATCATGCACAATAGCCCTCCGCATAGCGTTATGGGAATTATTATTCTTCCATCGAAAGTTCCAAGATAGAACACCACAAGCAATCTTCATTTTCTACAAGAAGCCCACCAACAAGTTCTCCAGGTTTGTTCAAAACTGATCAAAACGTCTTCGCTGACTGACTTCTCGTTTTCTACTTTTCCTGTACACCACTGACTTCTCAGATATAGAAGCTGAGCCCAAATTACCCATTGAGCCTGTACAGACTGCAGACTTCTTGCTTTTTATGGATAAATTGTTTGATAGTCTCAATGGACATGCAGTGCGACCTTCTCCATCCAAACCTCTGCGAGCGGCGGTCACCATTAATTCGCCCCATTAGGCATTTTGGCGGGAGGCTACCTCAGTGTTAGAATCCATAAAATTTTGGAATTCAAGAAAGTCGCGGTATGTGACTGTGCCGTCAGTGGTAAATTTAATCCGGACGGTTAAAGCATTTATTTATATTAAATCCAAACACATTGGAACAAATTTGGGCCTCGTGCATTCAACCAAGATTGTTTGGAGAAATTTTTGCGGCAATAAGAACGCATGGTCGTCGTAATACTGCTCCAACTGTGCAGCACTTCATGACGTCATTTAAAACGCTGCTAATAAACAATTTCACATCTACGCATTCTCCAGGAGCAAACTGCGAAGTGGATTTTACAGAAGGGGCATTGAATAACTTGCAGGAATTCATAACTGGAGAGGATATTTCTGGAATAAAACCTCTGCCGGCAGTACTGGACACTGGTGTTCCTGAAAAGTTTTTTTTTTTTGTATTTTCCATTTTTGTCTTAAATAATAAAACCAAAAATATCCTGAGTAGATTGTTCATTCTTTATTTATTCCCTAAGTCCACCAGAGGGCGCTTCTTTTAATCCTGCCGATAACTGTGGCAGATTCTTATCTAAACGTTTGATCTATAGGGTAAACGCCATTACGCTTTGTTTGAGTTGTGTTGTTGTTATTGTTAAAGTTTGGAGGTTAGCTTTTTGGCTTTGCAATGGAAGAAAACAGACAAATAAGACAGAAAAAAATGGGCCCAAATACAACCCCTAAGCAAAAGCAATTGCTTGTGGAGTTCATAAAAAAAAAACACCCACAAATAATAAGCGGGAAGCAAACGCAAAATTATTCAATAAAGGACGCCATGAAAGACAATTTTGAATAGTTCTCCGGGTGCCACTAAAGATTGGAAGGGTTGGCGTAAAGTGAGTATATTTTCTATAGTGAAGTGGTCATCAATACTTTACAATTAATTAGCATAACATTCCACCACACTTACTCTTACATCCTTTGTGTTTGTAGACATTGCATGATCTCCGTAGCCGAACTAAGACAAAAGAGGCGAAGAATAGGTTTCAAGCCAATGGGACAGGAGGACCCATTGACAAATGTCGAGGAGGAAGTCCTTGTCATAATAAAAAAGTTTCAATCGAAGGGCATGATGAGTCAATTGTGGAATTGAATTTGGAACCGGAAATCGATTTCAGTTCAGAAAATATCCATATACTTGAAGGTGAAGTTGAAGATGACCATCAGGAGGTGGCCAGCGAGGCAGTAGAAGTAAGTTTTTTGGAGAACTTGCCAGGCCCATCATCGACATCAAAAAAAAAAAGAGGATCACCCAAAGCTGCCTGCAGAAAAATCCCCAGTTCAACAGGTTGTCATTAACAAGCAAACCAACAATAAGGTACCAAAAAAAAAAGTTACCCAAAAAGCTGGACAACCTCATATATTCAGCTGTAGCACGTCCTTTGAAAATAATTTGAGGGCAAAATATGATCAAAAGGCCGACTACTACAAGCAAAAATTACTTCACTTCAAAAGATTGGAGGAATTAAAATCTAAAAAAGTTGCTGCCTTGCAGTCAATTAGCAAAAGTCTAAAAATATTGATTGGATGAAGACCCAAATAGTTAGATTTCAATTTAGAGCCAATTATTAATGTTACTTTTTATTTTTGTTCGTTTCCATAGTTTATTTTTTATTATTTGTTTACTTATATATTTTTAATTTTGTTTTACTATTAGTTCCAATTTTATTATCTTAGTTTTCAAATGATTCCTTAACTTTTTCAACACTCAATATGATGATAAAAGATCCAAAAACGACTGCGATAACAAGGCTTTTAAATTTAGAGACATACAATATTTAAGTACACCAAGAAGGACCCAACTTTGGACGAGGAATTTCCCTTTACACAATGTGTTTGTAAAATACATTCCGAGCGACCTCCGTTTGACATGAATTGTTTACTCTTTTCGAGTTCATCTTATGGAAGTGAAGTAAAAATTAACACAAAAAAATGGCGAAATCTTCTAGAATTTATTCCACCAATTCATCATCGTATAAAGAAATACCACACGAATCAAAGGAAACAAAAAAAAGCAATGTGCATCTTCTCTAGTTAATGAGTCTTCCAGATGAACATGAACTGTTGTATTTAGATGATGAATAAGTTATCCTATGTTATTTCTTACTATGTTAATAGTGTAGCGGGTATGACATCATCTTTTGGAATATCCGGTACACATCGAGAGCGCCATGGAACATCTGGAGGGTCTAGAAAGATTTAGGCGCCGATATATTTATTGGAGGACTTAGTCGAGCCTAGTCAGTCGAAGATCAGTGGGTCGAGTCGGACAGTTGCTTTTATCTATCCGGAGTGCCGCGTGATGTGTAAATAAATTATACGAGACGTGGTGAAGTAGTAAATTTTAAATAGTGTAAATAATGCAAAATAGTGTAATATTAGAAGTATAAATAATTTGTACATTGTGTTCAAATAAATAAATAGAAGCCACAAACGCTACAATAGTTTTCTAATAAAAAAACATGTTCATCAGTTGTGCAAAATTTCTCTTTCAGTTGGAATAGAAACGCTATAAGTGCATTTTTTTTAAATGCCGATTATAGATAAAAAATAAATATTTTTTTTATACGAAAAAAAAAGACATCTTTATTGAGATAATTTATATTCCCAATTTTGTAGGCCCAACCAACTTTAGATTCAATTATCTCCAAACCCTTTAATTATTAATGATATTAAATGCGAGTGGCATATCTTATTAGAGAAAGCTCCGATATGCTGGCATTATGAAATTGAGTCAAATAGAGAAGTTAAGTACTGCTGAACCAACAGAGGAGTTTGAAAGGCAATTCACTGCTTTGAGGATTATAAGTCACTTCTTTAATGAGGACATTAAAACAATGATGCTAATAAGGTAAGTTGTATAGTTATTAAATTGTGCATTTCGCTTAATAAAAAATCATGTCCCGTAAATCCCTTCATCTTAGACGGTAATTAGAGTTTATTCAAAAATATAATAATTATTATGAAGATAAATCCAGATCAGGGCACAAAAGGTAGGAAAAATCGTTCAAAATTTATGAAGAATTGTTCAATAATGAATAAATTGGAAAAAAAAGTAAAAAAAAAAAAATAAAAAAAAAATAATTTATTATTATTCATTTGAACTGTATTACACTATTTTAGTTTTTATATTAAGAGAGACATTTTTAAGTTATTTATGTTAAATACAATGTGTTCCTGGATGGGGTGCCCATGAGGTGATTTTCTCTAGTAAGTTGTTTGGAGAAGAATATTTTTGGTCTTGACTGGTTTTGCTTATCTTAAAACTGTAGAAAACTAATTCTTACTTAATTCTTCACCTGCCCTGCCAGAGGCAAAAGCTAAAGAAGCCAAAATAAATCGGAAAGCAGCGGAAAGTCTCAAAAAACAAAATAAAAATTGACACTTCATCGGGCATCAGAAACCGTCCAGCACGCAAATCTTCAACTTAAAAGAGGCACGATTGGATGATGATGCTGAAATTTATCTTTATCAATGGACGATGGAGACGATCATACCCGTTGCTCCTCGAGTAGAGGACACAAAATGTTCACTTACGAATTGTGCAATTAAATGCTGTTATTAGATGCGTGAAAGAAAACTAGATGTTCCAGAACGGCTTAAAATAAAACGTATGTACTAAAATTACCAAGTGAAATGGAAAAATCACCAACAAGAACTACACACCTCGCCAATTGATAAATGGAAAGGAATAGAAAAAAGGTTCAAAAAATTAATGATCATAATGTCTAAACAGGTAACAACAGTGCAAAATGGGAGTCGATACACTCATTCATGGGACGACAGCCAGAAGTCAGTGGTGTGCAGTTTTTCAAGTAGTCTAAATGGAAATGCAGATAAATAAGGCACTATTAAAAATATTCTTTGAAAACACTTTAATTTTCATTTATTTTAGAAGCTGTATCCAGCAAGGAGAACGAGTCCACAATTTTGAGAAAAAGGAAACGGGCGGAGAACTTGTCCCAAAAACGACATGAGGAACAGTTTCCTAAAGCTCTACAAGTTGTTAGTGGAGCATGAAATTGGAAAAAAAAAATTTAAAGACTAGTAAATGCAGTACTAAAATTTTTTTTCAAAGAATTTATTAGTTAAAGTGTTGTGTTGTGTGGCAGAAAGTCTTTCGCTTATGAAACGGCCATGGAGGAAATTTTTGGAAGAAAGAAGAATATTCGCCCGGACATTTTGTTAGACAGCAGCACAATTGATACTACATTTGAGAACAATAATAATGTAGAAGATGAAGAATTTAAACCACCCAGCCAGCATTCAACAAGTAGGAGTTGCCAACTTTTAAAGAACAGTGCTGTTGTTAGTCCACCTCCAACAAACCATCAAGCAATAACCATCACTGAAAGCAGTAAAGCTACAACTAGCAGTGGCCTGCGAAAGAGGAAAAGGGACACAAAAGTAGCCATACTGAACGAAATGAAGGAAGACAGGAGAAAATACTACAAAATAATTGTGAAACAAAATGAGGAGAAGTGAATGAAGAGCAGAACAAATTATTTCAGGCACATTTAGATAAGAATTTAAGCCTTCCTTAAAAAATGTTCATGTAAAGTTTACTAGAAAGAAGTACTGTTCAGTTTGTTTAAGATGTGATGCATTAAATTAAACACAAACTGAACATATTTGTTCCAAGAATTGAAATTCCTCATCTACTTCTATAGACGACGAAGCGTGGAGATGCGTCAAATATTCAAAATTAGTTGGTGATGGGGATAGCAGTGTTTAGCGAAAGTTTTTAGATGCAAGACTTTACGGCCTTCAGTTGTGCAAAAAACCGTAATATTTGTACAAAGCTTTGAGAGTTGACAAAGAAACCCCGCAGCCCTTCAAAAAATGTGCTTTAGAAAATGATATTAGTAGACTTCGGAGTGGCATAAAAAAATCTTTGGAACACTGGATACGCACAAGCATAAGCACTATCTAATTTAATAAGGGATCTTAAAAACTGTCCAAGCCGCGTATTTGTTGAAGATGGTCAGTGTGCTTCTATTGATTATTTTTGCAATGGGGAACCGAAAGAATATGAAGAGAATGTTGTGACGCAAATGACAAACTGCGGATTGTAGGATGATATTTTAATCATTATGAATAGGTTGGTTCACAACGCATCCGTTTTTTGACCAACATGGACAGCAATGCTGCAGAACATTACAACTCCATTGTCTGCAAATATGTAGGAGGCAAAAAAATTAATTTCTCTTCGTGGTTAATACCAGGCGAGATGTAATGCTGCAGCTTAGCAATTTAACGCCTCTGGGCAATACCATAAACCCTGGTGGGACTGATGCTTCATACGGGTATTAAGGCATAAGTCCCCGTATTGTAACGGTCACGCTCGCACCTTTTGTATTATTATTAGTACTCTGTTATTTAAATGTAGACACCACTGTGATCGATTCATTTACCCTAAAATTGTCATAAAAAAGATAATCCCTCTTTCACGCATACGCCACAAGAGAAACAGCTACGACAGTTTTTCTGGTATCGCAATCGCCGGTTTCCAGACCATATAAGCAATCCCAAATTTCTAAACACAATCTTAACGTATTATTTAGATTTAGCCAGTGATTGCTCCATCATCCGCAGGGATGTTCCAATAAATCGTACAGAACAGAACGACAATCTTTCCGGATTCCTTCACCGACGAGTACGTGAGGACTGACATTTCACTCGATAACGTCAGCCTCGAAATTGATTAGTACATCCCACATCGAACTGATTCCGGCCTGCAGTTCCAGTAGGGTACGGTTATAACAATACAGGAAGCTCATAGGGCCAGATGCGCACGCCTAAAAATGGCTGAACAGTCGAATGGCTAGCAATATGGTGTTTTATCTTCGTTTTGGTGGCTACCCTGTTTGCAACTGATGGTGTAAGCCCAGACCTCAGCTGACGATTTGGTTTGGTGGTTGTTGTCTTTGTAAAAATGGGTTACAAAAAGTGTTACGTTCCACATTGTAATAACACCACAAAAAGTATCGGCATCGGGTTTTGCAAATTTAAAAAAATATCCCATTAAAAGGAAAGCTCGGTTAAGTGCTTTGAGAGGGCGAGCTCGAGGCAGTGAAAATTGCAGAAATTGGCAGCCAAGAAAATAAAACAACAATTTGTGGAATACGTTTTCATCAATCAGATAAAAAGCAAGGAATTGACTGCATACCCCGTTTGTTTTTTAATCAACCCTTTCAAAAAATCGTAGGCATTCGTTTTATTTAGTATCATTGCAAATATCATAATGATTGTATTAATAATTTGATTCATTTCTTCATCTTATGTGCCACATAGTCCACATACTGTACGCGAAATAAGAGTTGGGCGGAGCGGCAGGGGAGGGAAATATGTGAATACGTCACTACTCATTATTTCTAGCTTCCTCCTGGCAGCATTCCACCACACGAGGAACAATTTCAAGCGCTCCGCTTCTAATTGTTTCACCCCTTCGGTGGTTCATTTTTACGACGCGACGCCTATGTTTAAACTGCACCGAATGACTGTAAGGCGATATAAAAGAACTGGGCATGCGCGAAAATTGTCACACATGTGAATTATTGCATAGAACGCCGCTGGAAGATATCGAAAACTTTATAGGGCGTCTATATTTTAATTCGAACCCTGTGTCAACGAAGCGACCGCTCAATTAGTAAACGCTCGTCACATTTACATGTCATTTGCTTTACATAAATATTGGTTTCAGTTAAATTCCTTAGACTTAGACCAACTCTTAATTCGCGAGGAGTACTTGACCCAGATTTTTCATTTTGCAATGAGATAATTCTTGAAAATTTGAAAATAATAGACCATTCTGCTTAATAAAAAAAAACAGCTGTTAAGAATGGAGAAATTGGATATTCACATTTACTGCATAAAATACATGAGATGAGTGAAATTATTTGTAAGAGAGATGAAAAAATTAAGAAATTAAAAGTTGAGGTTAGTATTTATGAGATCCCAAGTAAAAATTATGGTCTAATTAGCTATAATAAAACATTGAGTATGACACACCTATATTATCAATACACATAATGACAATTTTTTCAAATACCACACTAAGGCGAGAAGTATTTTAACAGAATGAAAAAATAATAACTATAACTCAAACAAACTATGCTTTAAAGTTTAAAGTTTAAAGCAAAGATTAAACCTTGTGAAGCCTTCAGTAAAGAGAATGGGTGAAATTTTTTTTACCTATAGACGCTTCAGCAGTAGGGCTCTACAGAAAAGTTTTACAAATTTTGTTATGCCAGGTTTCCATCAGGCACATGCACTTGCACTGCACTGATGAAATTAAGGTTGGGTTTACAAGAAGAAGATTTATCCTACAGATTCAGTGTCACTGCCTACGATAAGTCGAATCTGGAACTTTTGGTTAAACTTGTTAGCAGCACAATTATCAAAGTTCCAATTTGGCCAAGTAGGGAGTTAGTCCAGAAGCACATGCCATTGGATGTTAAGAACCAGTTTCCATCAACACGTGTAATATTGGATTGCACAGAAATATTTATAGAGAGGCCAAGTAGCCATACTATTCAGAGCGAAACGTTTTCCAACTACAAACACCATAGGACGGCGGCGGAGAGAGCGAAATCGTTCATATTAAAGTGTAACCCACTACTTTGGTATAACTCAATAAGACATATATAGATTTGTTTGTTAAAGAATTCTGCATTTAGAATGGAAATTGACGACAGTGTGGGTTAGTCACGAGAAAAGTTATTCCAAGAAAACCGTGAAAATTGGCAAAAATTATTCCAATAAAATAAATGCTCATATCTTTGGCTAAATAAAAGGTAAAAATATGCGGTTTGTTTCATTATGAAGCCCAGAATATTTACTTTAAAATGGCTAATTGGAAAATTGCGCAAACTTATGTTTTTCGACCAAATTCTATTATTTAATGCTACGGCGCATGATTTATTCATAAATTTGCTATATTCAAGTTGCTATAACTCGTATAGTGTAGTCTTTGTAGTAAAAATTTTCAAATCAAAAACTGCAGAACTTTGTTGTCTCTAATTCACCTCAACTAATAATGTATCTATCTACAATAATAAATTCGCTACAATCGTGTTTCTCACATTCGACACGGTATCATTGTCATCAGGCTCAAATTGCTATAGTTCATCAACTTCCATGTTGAGTGAACCATCTGACTTTGTGGAAGACGAGGCGTTAGGTAACCGTTGAAGAAGCGATATGCACTGGTGCTGGATGTAACTATTCTAAAATACTTTTAGCAGAAATACATATGCATTTTAAGACACAAAATGTCTCAATGGAAGAGTGGAAGAGAAGGACATCGAACCTTCGACGCACGACTTTCTAAGCGACCTTATATTATTAACAGGGACTTGTACTAACTACAATCCACATTTTAGGATCTAAAGAAATTGCTAAACACAAACAGACAGAATCACCATCAGCTTTAGGAATTTGTCATCCGAACATTTTGGTTGTTCTATCAATAACAATAAAGAAATTGTGAAAGAAACCACCGAAGGGTTGATTTCCACTTTCCATCTGCAACGTAATATAGTATTTAAATTGCCAACTAGTCAAGACAAAACCTTGAATACGGATTCTGTGCAAGGGGCCATGAGCATTGGGAAGAACTATTCTCTGTAATGAACATTCGATATATGTCTGGCAAACTATATTCAAAATACCACAATAAAGTATGTGACGAATGGGAAATAAAAAATGGAATCTAGTCCTTACAAGACACTGACAGTAAAAAAAATTGGAGTCGCAATCTTTTGTTGAGGAACTACTGCAAAAAGTTGAAGTCTGTCACAACAGATAAATACTATTCCATCAAAATGTGAAAAATCAAGCAAGTCTTCGTTGAAAAAGGTTGACATGCAGAAGTGGATGATGGAAAAAGGATTTTGGAAGGCAGAACAATATGCTATAATTAAAGTCCACAAGCCTGTACACAAAATGTACAAAATAAATGAAACATTGGCGGCGTCTAATATACCAGTGCTAAGACCAAAGAGAAAATATGGGCTAGTAAAGAATCATGTGGCAGAATACAACACAAAATTCAAGTTAGCTGATGTCTGGAAATTAGCAGAAGCAAAGTTTGAAGCATTTACTGTAGAACAATGGCAGAATATTCGTAGAAAATTTAAGTGGAGTATATGCAGAAGGTTGTTAGATCATGTCGGTTGTTCTAGTGCAAAACTGTAGCCACCAATGTAAAATTCAAATTTGGCGCCGTCCTGAAAATTGAAACCAAACGACTGATGTTTTTCAACGCTTAACTGGTATCGTGGGGTCATGACTGACCCCTAGCGCGTAAAATTGTACGAAAAATCGTTATATTTGGCAACACCGCCACGACCGTCTGGGTAGCCTCATAAAAGTGCGTCAGGTAATTGGTGTCTGAAAGCCGTTTGTTTAGAAAATATATGCGTTTGGAGTCAACCACGGCCCCACGATACCAGTTAAGGATAATAATGTCGCGCAAATTTTTATCTGATCGTGAATTAGAGGACATATTAATGAATGATAGTGATCTTGATGATCTACTAGAAATAGAAGGCATTGAAGAAAGTGACGATGATATTTCTAACGGTCAAAGCGAATACAGTGACTATGACTCCGAATCTGAAGAGCAAATTTCTGACGAAGAAAACGAAGATGTTCTACAAGAAGTATTCCAGGACCAAGACATTTCTCTATCTGATGACCCGGAAGCCCAAGGTAACTCGTCTGTGTCTGCTAACTATTTTTACGGAAAAAAACGTTATAAATGGGCGAAAAATGCACCACGACGTGACGTGCGAACTTTAGCACATAATATAGTTACACATCTTCCTGGTCTAAAAGGACAAGCAAGATTAGCAAAACCGTCAACCTCTTATGATGCTTGGCGATTGTTATTTACCGACGATATTCTAGAAATAATATTACACACAAACGCAAAAATAACAGAACTAAGTGTAAAATATGCTCAGCATGCTAGTTTTCTAAACCATTTGGACATGGTAGAACTCAAGGCATTTATTGGATTAATCATTTTGGCTGCAGTCGGGAAGAGAAGATGTTGCAAGTTTATGGGCATCCAATGGAAAGGGTAACAATGTCGCTAAAACGTTTCTTATTCATTTTGACTGCACTTAGATTTGTTAATTCGGACACTAGGGTTGAAAGTATTGCAGCTGGAGACAATCCAGCTGCTATTTCCGAAATATTCAAGAAATTCATTGAGAACTGCAGTGCAAACTATACATGTTCTGAACATGTCACTCTTGATGAAATTGTGCCTTTTAGGGGAAAATGCAAGTTTAGAATGTACATGAAAAGCAAGCCCGCCAAATATGGCTTGAAAATTATGTGTTTGTGCGATAGCAAAACCCACTATCTTCTGAACGCATTTATATATACTGGCAAAAACACAAGAAGGAGAAATCCAAAAAAATTATCTGTACCTACTTTGGATGTTTTGGAACTTGTGCGACCTATTGAAAATAGTAATCGGAACGAAACATCTGGAAGACGCAGATTTTTTATGCTATGCTAAATATTTCCCGAGTAAATTCTTTTGTTATATATCAAGCGGCTAATTTGGATGATACAAAAACTCGAAGAATATTCAACATCGAATATTTTTTGATAAATGGACATCTACATGAACGATTGATTCTGCAAAACATATCCAGGGAACTGAAAAAAACAATTTCAAAAGTTTTGGGCATTCCTGTTCCGGACCAAGGAAATATGTAATAATATAATAGCTCCAAAGACAACAAATATCCCACAAGATGCTTCAAATGTACCAAGGCCGTTTGCAAACAGCATTCGATTCAGAAAATTCTATGCTATTCCTGCGACACAAAGTAAATGTAAGTTCTAAAAACGTCATCGTCGTTTTTTTAACCAAAAATCTAATTACAATTTCTGGTATTTCAGAAACTTCAACGATGAGTCAACATTGTAAAAATCTATAGAAATCAAAGTAGAAATGGATCTGCTTAGCTTAGGCCCCATTTTATGAAGAATACTTTTTTTTTCACCGTATTTGTATTACCGTTATGTAAAATTTTATATTTTAATACAAACGTTTCATGATAAGTTTTTATTTGATTAGAGATATCAAGGAACACAATATCAATAAATTGAGTTGATTTTTTGCTTTATGTACTCTAGAAAACTTAATTTAAGTTTGGAAGAATACCATTTACGTTACGAGAAAACACGATACTAGTTTTAAGGGGTTAAGTTTTACTTATCAAAATTTGGCTGCGTCTTCGCGCTGCTTTTGTCAAGGTCATCGATCAGGACAATTGGCAAGGCCTCTGAAAACAAGTGTCCCAGAGCATCTGTGCTTCAAAAAAAATTTGGTAATTTCTACTAACATGAAAGCCGACGTCTTGGTACAAGTCTTCAAACACAGCGTGGATAGGTATGCACGGTGTAAAATATACAACCTTTATTGCCGATGGAGCCCGACCCTATAAAAAAAATTACGATAGACAAAATTGAATGTCGCAATCATTTGTTGCGAAACTTTTGCAATAATCTTCAAACTTTATCCACCGATACCAAAAATGCCACTTCAACTCCGGAAGTTACTACAAGCAAATATAATGCGTCTTAGAACAGCGGTAATTGATGATTTATCATGCCTTTGCAAAGAATACTTTTGCAAACGCGACGAAGCTGGAGAGAGTAACAACGTGCTACTTTCCAGAACATGCCCTGAGGGGCGGCTCCGCCTCCTTGCGTACAACAATTAAGCGCTCACTATCGCTGTCTAATTAAAGACTTCGACAGCCATGTTATTGAGCAATTTAATTCCCGAATTGCTAAATAAAATTTATAGAGAATTTTTCACTTCGAGGCTCATATTGTGCTCGCCGTTAAGTGCTAGACTCAAAAGAATGGAAAATGCTAAAAAAAGAAAAAAGAAAATCCCCCGGGAAAAAAGGCAAACTAAAAATAAAACACCACGGCGAGTTTTGTCGGACACAGAACTTTGAAGAACGAAAAGACACATATTTGCGGTTATTGGAAAAGAACAGCTTCAACAAGCTTCAAGCTGAAAGCTGAAACCAAACGCACGAGGCTGGTCTACCAAGCCAAGAACATTAGGTTTCCATATAATATAATCTGACACAGATCACGTTTAGAACCTCCACGTCGCGTGTCCCAGGATAGGTGCTCATTCTCTGGAAAAATCGTTCAACTGTGTACCCATAGGAGTACGCATGTCGCAGTTGGCAAAGTAAGTAAATTGTATGTGCCAGTCAACCTGATATTTGTCGTCAAAGGCGTTGCAGCCCAGACCACGTTTGAAGAAAACCGCCAGCGACAGAGGAAGAAGGGCCACCCAATCTATGATTTTGACATATTCACCTTATAAGCAAGATTTAGAAACATCCATGAGAAGGAAGGAAGAAACACATAAATTGAAGAACAAAACGCCAAATAGAATAGAAAGATATCAAAAGATGAAGAATCTTCTGAAAGTTCTGGTAGTAGTGACTATCCAGTCAATGATAGCACAGATTGAAAGTCCTGATCGTTCCCAAAATGATGATAAATGCTTATACTGTGATTTTTTCTGAAGATATTCATGGAGAGAAATGCTTACCCTATGGATGGGCGATGGACTCATGAAGAGTGTGCTGGCATAGAAGGAACCGTGTCATCCGGGCAAAAGTTTAACAGCCAGTTCCATAATAAACGTAAAAAGGGAGCTTTACGCAAAGAAAACTTTAATGCAAAGCGCACTTTTATTTGCCAGTTAAAGTCGACGTTGTTCCATAATAGAATGTGAGGTTACTTTTACATAAAGGACACTACTTGGTTTTCCAACAGGTTGGCAATACTGAATCGACTAATGTGCCGTTAGACCTGTGCGTTAGACACGGCTAAAATTTGGCGCTAGTTCGCATCACGCGGGTGATGGTTGTGTTGGGAAATTGGGAAAAAGAAGAAACCGTCCCAAACCTCCCTTGATTGTTTGATTTCCTAGATTTGGTGAGCGAGAAAACGTCCCAAACTTCTTGCTGCTGAATTGGGTTTTGTGTTGTTGGGTTGAAAGTTATCATTCATTGGCACGTAAGTATGAAATTTTAATTAAATCACAAATTTTTAGATACCTGTATCCACATTTCTTTACATACATTCACATAACGTTTATAACTCTTTTATACAAATTGAACATGTCGAATCTTATCAGTGCTTCATCTAAGCGTCCTTCCAAGTATTGTAAATATCCTTCTTGCAAAAGTATTTTTTATGTTGGTCAATTGTCACAAGAGTATTCTAATCTCCGATTCCACAAATTTCCTAAAGATCCTATCACACTTTCAGCATGGAAGAACTTTTGTAAAATTCCAGAATCCACCATTTGCCAGAACTTTCAAATCTTCTGACTATACATTTCCTTCCTCTAGTAGACTAAACTTTGGACTCATTCCTCACTCTTCAAGTGAAATGACTTTTAATGATTCAAATCTTGAAATTCCTCCTCCCCTGGATAAGCCATTGGTAAGATCAAAGTTTGATACTCCATGTTCATGTCATAACACACCATAATGTTCTTACAACACACCTTCATGCTCATGTTCACACAATGACATCCCCACTGACACTACACAGTTTGACATTACACCATCCAACACTACACTCCTCACATTGCAACTGATAGTTTGTTAATTTTTAATGATCATGATTACTGTGAAGATGTTCCACCAGCTTCTTCTACACCGTCTACAACAGTTGATCATTCTGATAAATTAATATTCCTTTTCATCACAAAATAAACAATCAATTTTAAATTCTGTTGGTTTAAACAAGAAAGATTTAACTGCCCAAAAGTCATCAATGTGTAAAGTCCATCGAAATGTTGTTAATAAATTAAGTAAATTAAGAACTTTGTTGTAAAATGAAAGAGCACATTTAAGTTCCTTGAAAAATTTGTATAATGAAGGCCGATTTGAATGGATTGAGGACAATCTTAACGAAGTTACTAAAGAGTTTATTAATTCTCAGTTGAGGAATGTTAATAGAAAACCCTGTGCTCGGAGATGGACTCTCAGTGATAAAGTTTTTGCCTTGACTATGTACAAAAGAAGTCCTCGTTTGTATAGATACCTTCAGTATCATTTCCAGTTGCCTTCAATTCGAACTTTAAAAGATCTGTTGTCAAAATTTCCTGTTGATCCTGTTGTAAATAGTTTAAAGGAACAAGTGGAAAGCATGTCTGAACTTGATCGTTGTTGCCCATTGATGTTCGATGAAATGTCTCTTTGTACAGGGTTTCATTATGAAACCTGTAAACAAAGAATATGTGGATTTGAAGATCTTGGGCATTTGGGACGAAATGATAGTTCCGCGAATCATGCCCTCGTTTTTATGGTGAGAGGGATAAAAAAATTACAAACAAGCTGTAGCATACTATTTCACAAAAGACACCATCAAAACACAAAAATTGTTGTTCATGTCATTAAGCAATTGCAAGAAATTGGGCTAAAAGTGATGGCTACTGTCTGCGATCAAGGTGCCACCAACAGGGCTGCCTTAACCCTTTCACTCATACTGTCCATTATTATGGACATCAATTTTCAATTTTTTTTTATCGCGCCAGAATGGTTTTAGCCACCAAACAAGAATTTTATGAAGAGTTTGGTCTTACCGAAAAAGCAAAAATTGAATGGCTCAATATATAAAAAAACACCCCTCGCTTCGCACCAACGAATTATGCAGAAATAAAAAAGTTTGTAGGAATTCACATTATAATGGGGAACCTGCAGTTCCCACGAGCAAATCTTTACTGGAATTCCTCTCTCGGAATTTCTATGGTAAAAGATCACATGACATTTAACCGTTTTTCAAAGCTCAGAACCCGTATTCATTTAGTCGATATAACGGCTAGACCTATAGATAATCAAGACTGTGGAAAGTGCGAGATATTGATGATTCCATACGCCGACGATGCAAAGAACTGGAACTGGAAACCCATCCATGTGCCGACGAGCAAATTGTACCGTTTAAAGGACACATAAACATAAAGCAATATGTCAAAAACAAGCCGAAGAAATGGGGTATAAAGATCTGTATTCTTGTGGGACAAAGTGGCATGATATATGACTTCATAATTTATCAAGGATCAACCACAGAGCTAAAACATATATGATACACCATTGATACCCGATACCATTCCATCACTAGTAACTACATTAACTACCTTATCTAAAGACCCCCACAATATCACAAAGAACATTTCAGATTCAAACATGATTAAAAGCTTAAAAACAAAAAATAAAGAAAACAACATTTGTATTAGTAAAGCCGACAAGGGTAATTGTTTGGTAATACTTAACAAACAAGATTACTTAAACAAAGTAGAGAATTTCTTAAAATCTGGTGACTTTACAAAACTCAAAAAAGATCCTACTTCAAAATTTGTTTCCAACCTTAAATCTACGCTCAAAGACCTTTCAGAAACTGTTAAATATTTTGACCCACAAGCTTTCACACTAATACCCATGGATCCTTGCATACCTAGACTATACGGTCTACCTAAAATACATAAAACTCAACCTTTTCCCATTAGACCAGAAGTTTCCTTTGTCAATTCACCTGTATCAATACTTTCAAAATGGCTTAATACAATTCTTAGACAACATTTAGATTTTTATAACAAATTTGCAATAAAAAACTCAATAGATCTTTGCTCCAAAATTAGAAATTTCCAAATTCCATCAGACACTAGACTTGTTTCATTTGACATAGTTAATTTATTCCCCAGCATCCCACCCAAATCTTGCTTATTAATTTTAAAAACCTACTATTTAATTCTAATATGCCAACCATACGTGCACTAAATTTACATTCACTTTGTGAGACTGTCCTAGATTAAAATTTCTTTCAATCTAATAATAATTTTTATTCACAAGACTCAGGCTTAG
Organism: Diaperis boleti; assembly: GCA_963583935.1. NCBI lineage: Eukaryota > Metazoa > Arthropoda > Insecta > Coleoptera > Tenebrionidae > Diaperis > Diaperis boleti. The sequence goes on from OY757242.1 coordinate 17,955,467, forward strand.
CAATGGGCTCTAATTTGTCACCTCTTTTAGCAGAAATATTCATGAATAACGTAGAAGATCAGTTTTTAACTTCTTCACCTTTTAAAGATCATTTTCTCTTTTGGTACAGATATGTAGATGACATAATTGTTTTATTCAAAGGATCTGATTCTGAACTTGATAACGCACTCAGCAACTTAAATTCTTTAAACCAATCCATTAAATTCACCGTTGAAATTGAAATCAATTCCCAAATCCCCTTTTTAGACTTGTTAATCACTAGAAATAATAATACTTTTAAATTTGACATTTATAGAAAACCTAGTATCACAGATTGCGTAATACCTTTTGACTCTTGTCACCCTGTTTCCCATAAATTTGCAGCTTTTCATTCCTTTTTCCACCGATTATTTTCTATACCACTATCAGATTCATCTTTTCAAACAGAACTTAATAACATTATACAAATCGCTTCAAATAATGGATATTCTTTAAAAACTATAAATAAATTATACTATAGATACTATAACAAATTCAAATACACACACTACTTGGTTAAAAATCTTTCAGAAACAATTTCCTTTTCAAATTCATTAATATACTTTGGCGTCGTCTCAGAGAAATGTTCTAAAATACTTCTAAAAGTTTCATTTAAAACAGATAACAACTTATCCAGATTTTTTATTAAAAATAAAGATCCATTAGATTACAAATCATCATCAGGTGTATACAAATTAAACTGCTCTTCTTGTGAGTCATTCTGCATAGGTCAGACAGGTCACAAAATATCAGACCGTATTAAAGAACATTTCAGGCCACGGTGTAAGATAAATAGGTGATGTGACGAGCCAGCCGACTTGTCTCGAATTTGCTAACGCGGTGGGTTAGAGAGAGAGGGTAGACTGGGGCCATGGGCGCTCGAGATTTGCGGAGACAATGAGGTTGTGATGGAAGTATAATTGAATCCACATATTTTGTAAACCAATTATATTGAATCAATTTACTTCAGTAATGATAAATAAGTGTCTTTATACTACATATATCTACAGAATAGAATGCGATGTGATCATGCATTTTAGATAAATAGGGTGCGTGATTGAAAAACAGAAAATAAGCGCTTCTGTTTGTGCGCGCGATTTTTCTCTGTAAGATAAACTGCCAGTTCGTTGGAAACACTATATTTAAAGTAACAAACAAATAGCAAATTACATATTAAGGGAGAACTTATGAGCTACTGGTTACTGCAATATTAGCAAGCGGTACAATGACTTATTAATATCATTCCAACAAACTATGTACTGATTTTCAGGTTAACTGTAATCTAGATTCTTTTTTTTATTATTTGGACCCCCATGAGTTTTATAGTCTTTACATTTAAAGTAACGCACTGCCTTACCTGTATCTTTGAAATTCAGTTTTAATTTCCATTTTCAGTTTAAATGCTTCAAAAATCGATCATCTAAGTAAGCCACATTTTAAATTTACTCGTGCCAAATATCTCCTAATTGTTGTAATAGGTTAAGGCAAAATTTCCTAATTACGTAGAAATATATACGTTGTCGGATTTTTTTATATGCAGTATCAAACAAGTGAGTAACCAGTCGTGCTGTTTTTTTTATATTTGCACATTTTGACACATTCGGTGATTAAAGTCTACGTTCACTTTTTGTGTCTTTTGCCATCCCCTGCGATGTATCACCTTTTTGGGTGTGTCATACGAATATTATTTTAAAAGAACCTTAAAGCTGTACTAATTTTTTTACAATAATGAGGAACTTGAATGATTTTTTTTCTACCACGAAACTTTCTCCAAAAAAAGCTATCCGGTAACAGAAAGCCGTAATTTATTTATTTTTGTTTAATGTTCATCTGTAATCGAATAGTAAATAAAATACTTTCGTTGCAAGTCAGCACTTTCATACGCGACCGAAAACGCAGTGTGATTGGCCGATCAAAAAATTACGTCACGCAACGGTAAGAGCGCTCCACCGTACGAGCAGCACAATGTAGTTCTGGCGTGTATGCGTCTGATTTTAAATTTCTGCAGGTTACAAATGTCTGAAGAAGCTTGCATGGAGGTAGAAAAACATACGATGATGCAGTCTAAAAACCCGTTGTGTTATGAACTACATTATGCTCGAATTACTGCATCAAACGCTTATGATGCTGCACATTGTCAAACCTTTACTGCAACATTGGTAGAAAATACGAGCTTATGGAGCTTCCAAATTTGAGGTTTCAGAAGCAACGCAAGGGGGCATTATCCTCGAATCTCAAGTTCTTTGCGAGGTACAGAGGAAATTGGAAACAGAAATTGTGGTTTACTATTAAGTTGGCATTATCCATTCATTATTGCTTCACCCGATGGTATTTCGGCTGAGGCAGATCTTGAAATAAAATGTTCTGCATCTGTAAAAGCAATGAGTAAATTTATAAATTCTAAAAATGAAATCACTGGTAAGTATTTCGCTGAAGTGATGGAGGGAATCTTCTACATAACTTTCGGCCACCGTCGACGAACGCCACCCGCCATGTCTTTTTAGCCCCAGCACATTAACTCCTTTATTGACCAAAAGTGTAGTCGATGTGCGTCCAAACCAGTGCCCAGTAAAAGCTTCAGCTGCTTGCAACTTTAAACACTTTGTTATTTTTGAGGGCCAGCCTCCAATTGCGCCTTTTCCTACGACTTGGGCAGTGCATTTACCATTTCGGTAGTTCAGAAATAAATGATCTGACCTTGCGTTGCTTGAGCAAAGTCTTATGTATTTTCCAAATAATGAACTGCTTTATTTTCTCTATCAATAACTGTGAACGTCGCTGAATATTCGTTTTTGTATTTGGAACATTTACTACAAACATTCTCATATTTTAATATTATATAATTCCTCTCGTCTACAAGTGCCCGAGACCCCCATTTGTTTTCATTACCACCAACAAATATACAAGAATAATAATGTTTTATTAGAACCCAAATTTGCCAGCTCATCATCTGAACATACTTTCTGATTTAAAAATTGTTCGTCTGGTGCTTCATTCAAGAATTTTTCCTTGTCTTCTTTGGTGAAAACTCGGTCTATATCCAATATTTTTTTTATTAGAAGATAAGCAATTATTGGAGCAAACTTAGAAATGTCGATAGTATCATAGAGAAAAATTGTACTCTTTAGCATTGAATACTCCGCCCATAAACTGCCCGTTGTCTTCAGTTGTCCACTTTTCACCACAAAATACGCTAACAAGCCCTTTTCATTTAAAGCAATCTTCTTTGCTTCACGCCATTCCTTAAAAACCTTGTATGTCTGTTCATATCGGACTTTGGATTTTTCTGGAATTATTGCCGAACATCCTTCTTGTTACGCTTCTTCAAAATCATTCGGTAGATTATCACTATCGATATCGGAATCGCTCATTTTTGCTTCGAAAACAGAACTATGAACGATTCTACCAAAAACCACAATTTTTCTTGTTTGGGAAAAACTATAGAAACCATCGAAAAGCCACCCAATATTTTGAGTTTTAATCTTCGCGCCGATTATCAAAAATTTGTAGGAGTATTATTCCAGATACTCCAATCGTGCAAAAAACAAACTCTTACCGTTCTCCATACTTAATATACTATTTACAGTCGGCTTCAGCCATAGCGTATTAATTTAAACACAAAACACACACAAACCAAACAAGTACTTCTACAACTCATGCTAGAGTCAAAAAGTCTGTTTTGACAATTTTTCATTTCATCGCTCATAAACAGACCACACAATGATTCTTCTACGCGCGGTAGTTACTGTTGCGTGACGTCACCCACTCACTGCGCTCTGTATCACCGTGTTTTAAACTTTAATTTGTGAAGTTATTTGGCAACCAATCATCATAAATGAAACACCGTTGAAATTGTATTTTTTTTTCTCTATTTTTCAAGATTATAACCAAATTTTATGCAAGTTGTCCATTGCACTTATTTTTTGATGATTCATGTTCTAAGTTGGCATTGTCATTCATAACAAAATCACATTTAGAATGTCTCCAACTTTGACAATAAAATATCCTTGTAATATACTACTATACTTATCCGGAACTTCCATAAAACTGTCATGGCAAATCAAATTTTATTAAGAATTCTTTTAATCGCTCAATATTGCTTGTTTCTATAATTATGTTCTGTCAAATATGTAACAATCGACTTGAAGATTCTTATTGACGACAACTTTCTTTTCTAAAAGAACATTATATTTCAAGTGTGCTAATTTTGTCAAGGCGATTAAATTATTGTCAGTGTTTGGAATTAAATCCATACTCCACAAACTAGATGGTAATGGTAAAACGTCATGATTTCTCCAAATTGTGTCAAACAAAGATTTTCCGATATCAATGTTACCACTTCTTTCTCCTAGTTGTGGGCAAAGAAAATATACTCATTACATAATTCTTTTTCTTTCAATAAATATAAATTGAAGTCAGATATTTTTAGCTAATTATTACCTGTATCTGAATTTCCATTTTCTTTTATTTCGGCGTTATTTCTATACACCGTGGACCGTGCTTCTGTATTATTTGGTCTTCTACGTTTGACATGTACACCATCATGCTTTACAATTTCGCCACGTTTTTGCGGCAAGTTTTTCGATATAATATGTATATTTAGGACAGTTAGGAAAAACTGTGGGCGCGGATCCTTTTTGTAATACCTAAATAACCAAAAACAGCTTTGAAACATATTATAACAGTCTGTTTTTAGTTCACGAATTATGCATTCGGGCTTAAAATGTTTTTAAAAACGACACTAAATTGCAAATTAGTAAAATTAAAAAAATTAACAGAGCTGTCTAATTCTAATTTCTAATCACATGATCTTTTTCTGTCAAAACTCGATCCTTTCGGGGAATTGCACGGTTATATTCTTTTAGATTGTTTATAGGAATACCAAATAAAGACACTTTTTCCTCATTTTTATTTACCCGCTTTTACAATTTGGCACACAGCACCTTTCTTCCAATTGTTTACTTCGTAAGCATATATCGCACAAACTTCGACTCACGCACTGTCACTGTCAATCTGGATTATTAATTCATTACATATTAAGTTTTAGGCGCAATTATCGCATTTACCTGCACACCATGACATGCACCAACGACAAAGCCCGAGTCACGGTGTGGACCGAGTCGAACATCCTTGTCTTACAATTCCGTCGCTGTCGCGTTAGCAGTTCGGCGACACGGAACCCATATAGCTGAGTGGCGCGTGCAATCACCTATTTATCTTACACCGTGTTTCAGGCACATCTATAACAACACAGATCTTGATCCTCCACCATCAACACCTTCTTCTTACGCCAATCATATATTAATAACGAAACATAGTTTTTCACCATCAAATTCCAAATTGATTCATAAATGCAATAAAGGCCGGAAATTAGCTTTTCTTGAGACTTTGGAAATAAGGAAAGCCTTGAAACTGGAAAACAGATCTTGTTTAAATGAACAGAATAACTTCAATAATCCCATTATTAATTCACTATTTTAATTTTTCACCACTCAAACAAACTTACCAGATTCTCTTTGATCCATTTTTAATTTTTGCATTTTATAAAATGTTGTTTTTACGAAATCTTTTAACAATCATGTAACCCTTTGAAAACGTCAAATTTAATTCAAAATTACGTCAATCTCATAATTTCTTATATTCTTTAAGGTAAGAACCCCTCTTGTAATTCATCAATTGTATCATTAATCTCTTGTTAAATTAGGGCTGATGATTGCAGAAGTGTTCTGCCGAAACATGTTCCATTAGTAATTTTACAGTTATTAAAGTTTGTGGAGTTCGACTTAGATATATTTAAAACACACAAACTTCAAATTTGTTGAAGGATGGCAAACAACCATTAGGGCAATTATGTTCCTTTGGAGAAATTTAAAAGAGATGGGTTTGCAATACCTGTCATTGAGAAACTTAAATCAGGATCCTGTGGAGAATTTATTTTGTCAAATACGGCAACATGGGGTTTGTAACACGAATCCAACATGTTTACAATTTGTGGCTGCTCTAAAGAGTGTAGTGCTCAATAATTTCAGTGCACCTACTTCTAGAAGTAGTAACTGTAAAGAAGATCACTGCAAAGCTTTAGGCAACCTAAGCAAATATTTAACAAAATTAAAAGCTACACCTGTTGATCCTGATTTAAATGACTTGGCTTTGGATGAGGAACATGTCAGCGAATTTCTTAACGAAAATTGTGATGCAAGTGCGTATGTTGCTGGATACATTCTAAAAAAAATTGATGTTCCAGATTGCGACACTTGCAAACAAAATTTGACTTCTGATACATGTATGCATTAGTCACAAAGAGCGAAACAACAAATTGGTGGAAACAATTCATAAAAAGTTGTTTCAATTTCTGGATGACCATGGTTTTGAAAGCTATCTCGAACAAAAGTTTAAATACAAGTATTGTAGTTTATTCAATTTCGTTTTTTGCCAAATTATAGAAAATAAAACCACAAACAAAGTAAGCAACATCGAAAAGGTTTGTTGTCATCTAACTAATGTGATATGAATAATTACATTATTGATTCATTGTTTAGGAAGCAGCATGGAAGCGGATTCTAACAGCATACAACTCCACAACATTGCAGCTTCGAACTGTGGATCAACTTAAAAGCAAATATGACAATCTTAAGACAAAAGCTCGAAAGGTGCTTGCTGAACACCGTAATTGTAAAAGGGGCACTGGTGGTGGTGGTGGTGCATGTAGTGACTACTTTAACCCCATAATTGAATCTGTTTTGAAAATTATAAATCTAAAAATTTGCTTTTAAAAAAAAGAGAACCGACTTCAAAAAGTGAAAAATAATTGAATACATGTATTATTACATGTACTACCCAATGACCTGTCTGAAGTCGGTGCCAAGCCAAATAGGTTACAAATTTGTAACATATTGTAATTATACAAAAATATCAACAACGTTATAACGCATACAAAATTCGATATCATTCGAGACGGCCGTCAACGACGTCTGCCGTTTGGGGTGTTTTGCTCAGCACGAGCCCCCCACCCACGCTCACGCATTCCGGTGCGTTCGCCGGGAGACCTTCGATGTGGCTGGAGTAGGCAGCCTATCTATCTACTACCTATTTGGCTTAGCACCGACTTCAGACAGATCATTGGGTAGTACATGTAATAATACATGTATTCAATTATTTTTCACTTTTTGAAGTCGGTTCTCTTTTTTTTAAAAGCAAATTTTTTTACAATTTTAAGTGATAAGTTAGTGATACCTAGTAAAGACGCTTCTCCAATATTGAGGTCCTCAATAAAGTTGACGAAGAAATCGGTATGAACATAATTATATACATAAAATGAAGAAAAAATATGGGGATTTTTCTCGATTTCCATGGGATTCCCCGATCAGATCCTGATTTTTTGACAATGAAATCACGTCAAGAGTATACACTTTCAAATAAAAGAAGAATTTCGTAAATCGGTCCACAACTGACAAAGAAATCGGTGAACATACATGATAAGTCGGTTAAAAAGGGAGCGAGAATTTGAGGATTTTTCTCGATTTCCATGAGATTCCCTAATCAGATTCTGGATTTTTCAATCTTCTTCATTTTCAATCCATTCTTCTAGGAACACATAATTCATATCTACTGCTATGTTATGCAAAAGTGCAGTAGCTACTATAATGGCCATAATTGTGGTGGGCTTGACTTTCATACCTAATGATAATATGGGAAATCGACGTTTCCACACGCCATATTGTCGCTCTACAGTGTTACGTGTTCTTATTAACGCTTCATTGTATAAATTTTCTGCGGGAGTGTGTGTTTCATGTAATTTCGTCATCAAATAGGGTTGAACTATCGCCTAGTAGAAGGAACCGACCATATCTGCCATTTTCAAATTCTCTTTCAATTCGGCTATTATTGAAAATAGTTTGGTCGTGTGAAGATCCTGGCCACCTTGCCACAATGTTTCTTATTTTTAAATTCGCGTCAGATACTGTTTGTACATTTAAAGCAAAGAAGCTTTTCCTTGATCGAAATATTTCTGCATCCTCACCTCCAGGGGAACTTATTCTAATTAAAGTGCAATCGATTGCCCCAATAACACGAGGAAAACTTGAAAGCCAATACTGTTGGTTTAGTTAGCCGAAATCGGTAAAAAATTCAATGTCGTCATACTGTGTAAACCACGATTGCCTTTTTCTGTATATCTTCGGTCTCCTTATCACTATGTCTGCATCATCATCTGATGATGAACTCGAACTTGAACTACTATATCTATTACGATTATACATTGTAATTATGGTCAATTAACGTGTTCACCGCACTCTTGTTAGGTTTTAACCGACTTTAACAACGTTAAAGTCCAAAAATTCTAGCTTTTTGGTAAAGGCAACTTTACTACAAAAGTCGACTTTAATTTTTCCTTATGGAACGCGATTTCTTAATAAAAGCCGGCTTTTTGCAATAATGGGAGCTTTAACTTTGATTATGGAACTGGCTCCACAAAGTTAAGTTTTTTTTTTCTGTATTGGAAGTGACTGTTATGAATTTTAGATCGACTCGGAAAGAAACGTTTTGTCTACATCCTGTAGCTGTATTGCAGGCGTTTCGGGCCATTGCAAATACATTTCAACCACTGTAATTTTTGTAAATGAAGAAGATTCCTCTACAAAAACGAGGAAAAATATCCCAAGGGAAAAAGGTGGAAAGACATTTTCGGTGTTGCAGAAGTTGCACCCGTTGAAGTTAAGCAGGAAATGGTTAGTTTCCTAAAACCTTCATTGTTACAGTTGATGTTATTGAACTCAGAGGTGTCAGCAGTAACAGAAGAATAATCAGCACATAGTACAACCACAGCATAAATACTAACCAGCACGATATCTCTCGGGCGGCGCCTTTGATCTCTTGAAAATGAAAATTTAACCTTGAGAACGCCAGTTTGGAATAGAAGACAGGGTAGGATTTGAAAATATTTGTAAAAACAAATAATTCCACCTTTTGGTTTACTACCCATGATTTAATTATAAAAAAACGCACTTCTCTAAGTCGAGACAAGAACTGGACTCATTTCCTATCAAAGTGTGCAAAGGGCGGTATTTTTAGAAAGTCAAAGAAAACGATATAGTCTGGAAGTAACTGTTTGTAGAAATGAGCGCAACATTGTCAAAAGCGGCATTTCTAGGAATAATATCGACAGGGGACGATAAACGGAAGTAGTCGAGTTTGCAGAATATAATTAGTACTCTTTAACATGTTTAATCATTTCTGTAATAATGCTGGTTGGTAGTTATATCTTTTTTTGGTGGGAAATGAGACCCAACATTTAGTGTTTTGCGTTTTGAAAAAATAATGTTGAACAAAAATTATTGAAATTTATTACAAAAAACATCAATTCTCTTAATTCTTCAGTTTAAATAAAAATGTACGCTTAGTTTAGTGGAGTGTTGTAAATGTTAATAACACGTTATCAAACATATATCGTTCAAACGGTCCATCATTTTATCTAAACATTCCCCGAAAAACTAAGTATTAAAAAAATCGTGGGCAATAAACTCCTGTCAATAGTATTTTTATTATACATTTAATTTTTGTTTATAAAAAGAAACAAAATTTAGTCTTCGTTATTGGTCGCTACAAACTATTCCAAGCGAACATCAAAACAAAACAGAACATTGCGCATATCGATGCGCGATTGAGAGATATCGTGCTGGTTAGTATTTATGCTGTGGTACAACGTTGCTTCTAAATGATGAAAATAGTTAGTGATAAGTTAAAAAAACTTTTATTAGATCAAGGATCATCTTGGGTACTTCAACAATTACATAATGAAAATACCATGAAAATATTCTTTGCCATGCCCTACATGTGTGTTTGAAAACACTTGAAAATAAGAATTTCTGGCATAGAGAAAGAAAATTTAGAATTACAGCTTCAAGTATTGAAAAAAGCACAAAATACTTTTTCCCAAAATCTTTTACGACGAAACACACAGAACATGGGGTTGTTTGTGAACCCATAGCAAGGTCACAATATTCCAGGTAAGTACCTAGAATCGACATATTTGGTGTCTATAATAATAATTTTTTCAGTGACAAAAATTGCCAAATTTTGGCCAAGAAGAACCTTGGCTTGCTGCTTCACCCGATGGTGTAGTTTTTAGAAACAAGTCAGAAAAACTTTTAGAAATCAAGTGTCCATACAAAGGGTACAATTGTATAGTATGCTAATTTGTTAAAGTGGGTAATATATTTTTTACAGGTAAAACTGTGTCTGCCGAAAACATAGAAGAACACTGTGTTTAGGAAGGCTGGTATTAAAATCTAGCATATTTCCTATGTGCCAATACAAATAAATATGGCGGTTTTAAACTTAAAAGGCTGCGATTTTGTTGTTTTTTGCTCTGTTGATAAAACTTACAAAGTTATAAATGTGCCTTTTGATGAGGTGTTTACTAAGACACTATTATGTAGATTAAAACAGATATATTTTACGAAAATGTTACATACATTATGTAATACTATACAATTAATCAAAATAACACTTTTAGATAATTGTAAGTCGCTAATTGTTGGTGGTTGCAAATTTGTTAAGACACAACACATATTATGAACAATATCATCTAAATGCTGAAACAAATTGTATGGTACTTTGTCGAGAATTTGATATATTTTGATTCTTTGGATAGATCTCTCGACGTGAATTCTAACACTTGCAATAAGTTTCTTCCACTTCTTCATACGTAAGGTGCCCCTCATGAGCGAAAGGTGGAATAATTAATATTACATGATCCTCACATTCTATGCCAGGAAAACATTTATCAGCTAAGATTAGATCATTTGGTTAAAGGAGTTTCAAAAATCCAGTCATTTGTTAAAAAAGGATCTGTTGTTCTACCACCATAACATCTTGACGCAGAACTTCTAAAACTATAGGTGCAATCGCGATCAGAAATTTTGCAGTAAAAGCAGATTTATACTGAAAGTAAGTACATATGTATTTCTGTACAGTCTATTATAGCTCTACATTTTGGGTAATGAATTTTAAATTATTTTGGCATTGTCATGTCTAGTATCTCTCTACCATGCCACATTACAAATTATTTGTTTTTTTGCACCAGTTCATTAAGTATAGATATAAATATTCTACTGCATGTTGTGTGGGGAAGTTGAAAAAATACTCCTAATACAAAATATGACAAACCAAGTTTCAATTGCATTAAAAACAAGTAATTTTTACATTATGTAAGAAGCAAAGGAAACCAATCAAAATAATAGTATATTATTTATCTAGAACGAGAAGTGAAGTTTAAAGTACGAGCAAGTTGTTTACGGCCGAGGCGTCTAGCCGAGGCCGGAATTACTTGTGAGTACCTTTAAAAACACTTCTTCGTTCGAGGTAAATACAACGTTTTATTTCATAGTGCAAGTTTAATGAACTAAGTCAAAATAAAAATAAATGTTGTGTGTTTATCTCGCACAAATTATTCGTAGTAATTAAATATGCGGAAACTAACATTCCCATAGTAACAAACGTTTGTCAAAAATGACAACGAAAAAACTGGGTCACGGTGAATGGTTTTGGATATTTTATTCGATTATTCCGTTTAAAATGGAGAAAATTGAGGTGCCTCAAAACATTGTAGATGAAGCAGATCACGTGAAGAACAATTTGATGCCACAAAAATCTCGGGAACATTGTAAGAAATGATTGACGTATAATTTTAAAGTACTAGGACTTTAAAATTTTTCTTTAAAGTACTAGGACGTTAATGTTCCACTTTTGGTATCAAAAATAATCCGAAAAATGTAACTTTAGATACAAGTATGAAATAAACTTATTATTTGTAATTTTCGTTTTTTGATGTAAAACATCTATACGGGCGTTAGACTAGGGTAAAATTAAGACGTCTCAAAATTCAGTAGACGCTTTGTTTTGCCTACGCCGTCTACGCCTACCGCTGCGCGCACGTAGAGGGGATAACGCGTTGTCATGAGGCTATATCAAGCGTCTCACACTTCGGAGACGCAGATTTCAATGTCAACTTTGCCACAGAAGAATCCCAGCCATTGATCAATTTCCTTCGCGATGAATTTCAATTAATTCTCAATAGCGGGGCAAGAGAGCCAACAACAAAATATGGAACAACTATAGATGCAGTGTTTTCCAGATATATTGAAAATATTACATCGAAAATGTACGTTTCATATTTTAGCTATCATCGACCAATTGTAACTTTCATAGAAACAAACGATAAAATGTAATATTATTAAATATGTTAATCAAAATCGTCAGCTTCTTTTCATTCGCAATACCTGCCATCCTCATCTTATTCCAATTATAATAATACCGATGTATACTAATTTTGATGTTTCACATTTCGTTGAATCTTGTATGGTTTTCAAGATGTCGTCGCGTCGTCCGACGAGGACGTGGCTGATGCCGGTCCTCAAATTAGTGAAAAAGTGTCTAAAAATGCAAGACCAAAGTGGCCACAGCATATCTGAAATATGCCGATATTTTTTATCCAAAACAGTCTCAAGATGTCAACACTACTATAAATTATCTGAAGAAAAACGTAAAACCTGATGAGGCCGAAGTCGGTATAACTAATATTAGGCGTCTGAAGAATGGTAGAGTGGCAGTTGCGTGTAAAGATAAGAACGTGATGGAGCAATTGGAAATAAATGCAAAAGCCAAGCTTGGGGTTGTAACGGTTCCGTTTCTTTGTTAATTGTTAGTTTTTATTAAGTAATTTATTTAGCCTAATTTAGGTGTTTTTTATTATACCTGCATCAGAATCGCCGTTTAAAGCTCGCCTGAGCGTGCGAATACAGGCGATTAAAGCACGGCGAGCTTTAAAGGTTGTCAAGGTTGTCAGGTATTGGTCTTTTGACTTCGATGGTAGTATTTTGGATTCCGCTTGTTCGGCCAATGCTTCTATATCGCGTGAAATCTCGTTTTAACTCATTTTTTCTCGATTTTTGCTGACACGACTAAAAGCAATGACAGACGTGGACGCGAGAAAAACGTAAACAATAATTGTCGTAACTAATGGCAATATTATTACGCCATTTCGATTTATCACGACAAAAAATATTTCTAAGTTTTTAGTGCTTAATTTGTTTCCAGTATTGCTGGTATAATAAAAAATAGCGTAAAGTATTCGTGGATAACTGGTCTTTAAAACACTTGCTCTATTTCGAGCACTCCCGGCTACGCCGTCGTGCTCAAAAACTCGCGCGTGTTTTAAAGACTACTATTTTAATAATTATGTAACCGCGAAAAAAACAAAAGAAAGGTTGCTAGGAGTTTTTTGTTGTGGAGACGGTATTTTTGGTAGAAAATTGACGAAGTAGAAACCTGGTTTGGTCAGCGTCTGTGGGGCTGGTTTGGATGGTGATTTTCCATTGTATTAGGGACCCTCTGGTATAGGAGAGGTATGTAGAGCGTTGAAGATCTAAATGGTTGCTGATTTAAGTCTCCTAGGGTCGTTGGTCTAGGCATCGCTGGTGTAGGCTGGTGTAGGCATCGCTGGTGTAGGCTGGTGTAGGCGTCGCTGGTACAGACTGGTGTAGGCGACGTTGGTCTAGGCATCGCCAGGCAGCAGTAGACGACGTTGGTATAGGCCAGGAAGTGGAGACATTGACCTTGGGGAATTGCTTGTCCCGCTCCACGTGTTCCTATGTCGTAGCCGAGGTGTGACCTGAGGGGCTACCAGTCAGAACTCACCGTGTTCAGGACGTTCTCCAGACACTGAGTACCCTTTCTTATTTTATTAGGTTAAGTGTTTTCTGCGTTTCATTTTAGCTATAGGTTATAGAATTAGGATACTTAGATTATAGTTGTTGTGTAGTCACTCCTTCAGAGTGTGGAGCACCTTGTTTGTATGTTTTGTTTGTTTAACTGTCGGGATCACCAAGCGCATTGACAGTGTTCAAAACATACCTAACCAAACTTTCGGAATTTAATTCGCGTCGCTTGTCAGCGGACACGGCTGTACTAGGCTGTATGCGTTGTATGGTCGAACACATAGCTATGTGCGGTACTAAATTTTAAATCTAAGAGCCGTTCTGCAGAGACTGGCGATATTCCTTTAAGTATTCAACTGCTTATTGTGCAGCTTCCAGAAGCAGCGCTGGGTGTTCTGTGGTTGGTCCCGCCAAATTTTAAATTTTAATTATTTGTTTCCGTTATTCGTTTGTGTTGTTATTTATTGTTTAAAAAGAATATATTTTTTATTTTGTGTGTGTCTCGTTTGTGTATAAAAAATCGCCTTTCCTCGCTAACCTCGGTTAGCTGGCGCCCAACGGAGCTCACCTTTTTATTTTAAGAAGTAGACCCCGACCTACCGCACCGCTGATTAGGCAGCCGCGCAATTGTGTAAGTACGGAAAACGTTACAGGGTTAAAAAATTATTTATAAATAAGCTGGCGTTGCAATACAGTTCGACAGGTTTCAAGGGAAAGAGGCCATTTAAAAGACTTGAACTGCGCTAAATTATTAACAAGTAATATAATGAATAAGCAATAGGGAGCTGATGTATAAGCACACCCTGTTTCAGAAATAGCTCTCAACCCAACGCCACTCAAGCGGAAGTAGCAGTCAGTGGGGAAATGATTGGCGCAAGCAAAACTGCGCAGTCAAAGAGAAAAAAAAAACATAATCGTGAAGCTATATCGGCACCGGGTTTAGAGGTTATTTTGTTGCCTGTCATTAACCCATTAGTGCATATGGTCTGTTTAAAAGGACGTCGATATTTATTTATGTACACTACTCACATAAATTAAAGGAGCAAGAAATAAATCCAAATTTTTCTGTGATTTTTGATGAGCTGTATTTAAGTGAAAAATGGTCGTATCGAGGATTTAAAAAAAGCATTTTAAAGCTCCAAGATTCTAGTTTTCCGATCTTTTGGCCAAAAAAATTTAGGAACCATGTTTTCCAAGCAATCCAAAGAAATAGCGCGGGAATTTTTTTTTACAAAATTTGGCCTTCTTTCTTTTTACTCCACGGGTTCGGAGAAATTATTTCGGGTTGAACCATTGTATGAACCGAATAGCCTGTTTATTCAGCTTCAATTTCCTTTTTTTTAGATTGTATCTACGACCATTTTTCGCGGGGGTATCCATATTAAACGAAAAGGGATCCTTTTGCTTTCAACCATCGATATGTCAGCAACCAATGATCTTACAGGAAATTGAGGGTCAGTTTTGGAAACTGGAACAAATTTGCTATAAAATCCTATCAAAACATTTAAGAAATTTTTTTTTCCACCCGCAATATCGACTTGAAAACAGTTCAAAGAATCGGCTATTTCCTTTGTTTTGGTAAATCGATCGTATCTTCACAAGAACCTTACGCCCAGTTCCATAAATATGTACAAAAGGTTTCTTTAAGTAAAGTAAGCTTTATGATAAAGTTGACTTTAAAGTCTCTTAAAGTCCCGTTCGGTTCCATAAAGCAAATTGAGTCGTCTTGTAGGTAAAGGTCCAGTTTAAGAATATTTGTTGAATTGGCTGCCCTGAAATAATAAGTGTGAAGTTAGGCACTGCTCTTTGGGGCTACTTTTTGACAGCTTTATTGCGTCCGGTCCGGTGTATCCATATCCATTGTGTATTTGTGCAACGCAACCGAACGTTTGTTGTTTAGTTCTTGGGTGGTTGTTGGTTGATTCTAATCGCAATGTGTGAAAGTGAAGTGAATATTCGCAAAAGGAAAAAAAGTTCTCCTTTCTCAAAAGAGGATGAAATAAGACTATTAAATGCAATTTATTTGGAGAGGAAAATAATAGAAAATAAGGAGACAAATAAATTCTCAATCATGGAAAAGGTAAAATTCTTTTTGGGTCATATGTACATAAATTGAGGTGAGGATTTTATTTAAGGACAAAGCTTGGAGCCGGGTAGTGGTAGCTTATAATGCTAATGGTAGAGAATTTAGGAATGTGGACCAATTAAAGGCTAAATTTGATAATTTAAAAACCAAAACCCGAAAGATTGTGGCCCAAGAACGGACACATCTAAAAGGAACTGGTGGTGGCGGGCCTCTTTTTCCAGATTCAGATCCTATAATTGAATTGGTGCTCAAGATAATTAATTGGAAAACGGTTGTGGGTTTAGAAAATGAATTTGATAGTGATAACATTGCTGGTGATATTGTAAATTTGCATAATTATTTATTGTTCTTTAGATTTTTATTTTGTGTTTTTAGGGTGTTTTTTCTAGGGTTGAGGAAAATCAAGAAGAATTAGAAAGTGAGATAATTTATGATAGAACAATAAATGATGGCAATAATGAACCTGTAAGTCCATATCCCTATTTTAAATGTACTTAATTAAATTGGAGCACAAAATTCTCAATTGCACCTACTATAAAGATTGATTCACACATGAATACTTGCAAGGTTTTGATACAATTGTGTACAATACATAAATCCAAGTTAGTAAAAATTTTAATAAGCTTCTGATAATGTTGAACCATTGTAATTTAATTGTTACACAAGCTAACAGTGGTCCGTAAATTGTTGTTATAAAAGTAATTGAAGTTTAGGGAGAGTCGATTTCTTCTGAAACAGCTCCATTCTGTCACAAAAAAAAAAACAGTGCAAACACATTTTAATGACAAACCCGCAAATTTATTACATTACAACGTTTACTGTGCGATATGTTTTTTGAATTGGAACCAAAGCTTTGCAGGTTGATTCTCTTGTGTAAATCGCCCAGTATTTGAGTTTAATATGTACTCGTATTTGATTCAATTTTGTTTTAAGATGATACTAAATTTTGACGATGATGTTCAAACCAATCAGAAAGCTGATGTAATAGTTTTGGCTAGCTGTTCATCCCAATCTTCTGTACATTGCCAACCGACACCTTTGAAAGTAATTGGGTACAAAAATATATTTATGGCTAATCTTAATTTGTTACTTTTGTAGGAAATAATAGATAATAATAATGAAAATGCAGAAGTGGCAACAATGAAAAAAGTATGTATTATTCAAAATATAATAGTACCTAATAATTTTAGTAAGTATAAAATAAAATAGTAATCCTTGTCATTTTCTTATGTTAATAGACACCTAAAGCTTCCAAGCATGTGTGGGATAATTACACTCCCAAAAATTTAAAGCAACCTATCTCCAAAAAATTGAGACCATCCACAATAAACCCTGTTTCTGTCGCAAAAGAATTATATTATAAGAAGAAAGCCATGTTTGTGGAACAAGAAACACGGTTTAGGGCAGAACAAGACAAAAGAGAAGGAGAGACCCATGAATTGAAGAAGGAGCTGTTGCAGTTAGAAATATTATTGAAGAAGAATGAATTACAGAAATTTTAATCACATTTACAATCACATTATATTATTTTAAAGCCTAGCAAAATGTTCATTAATTATTAATCTCCTTAAATCTCCCCCTCTATTGGCATTGTTATTCACTCCTTCATGTTCTTCATTGTTTTCTTCATCAGGCAAATCCTCCAACCATTCTTCTGGGAAATAATCATGCATTTCTACAGCTATGTTGTGAAGAACAGCTGTAGCAACAATAACATTTAAAATAGTCCTGATTTTCAGCCTCATCCCTAAACTTAGAATCGGAAATCTTCGTTTCCATACTCCATACTGCCGTTCCACTACATTCCTCGTTCTAATTATCGATTCATTGTACAAGTTTTCTGCTTCTGTTTGTGTTTGAGACAATTTAGTCATCAGATAGGGTTCAATTTGGTATCCACTGTCTCCAACTAACATATATTGTCCATACCTCCCGTCCTCAAATTCGCGTTTTAGACTGCTGTTATTAAAGATAGTTTGGTCATGACATGAGCCAGGCCAGCGCGCCACTATATTCTGAATCTTCAGATTTGCATCGGAGACGGTCTGAATGTTGATAGCAAAGAAGCCTTTTCTGCATCTATATATTTCGGCATCTTCACCACCTGGAGATTCTAATCTAACTAATGTGCAATCAATGGCTCCAATTATTCTTGGAAAACTCGCTATTTGGTAGAATTCTTCTGCAACCCTTCTCATTTCAATATTGTTTTGCGGCATCTTTATATAATCTGGACGCAACGAAGCTATAGCAGATGATACTCTTTGCACGATTCTACATGCCGATGTCTTCGAAACTCCCATAAAATCTCCAGCTGAAATAAGCATACTGCCGGTTGCGTAAAATCGCAGTGTTAATAACAACTGGACAATTGGTTGTACAGCTCCTCCTCTATAAACAGGTAGATATTGATAAAAAAAAACACTTAATGCTCTTGTGGAATTTACCTCTTTGTGGGAAACTCTAGGAACCGATTGATTCGTTCTAATAATGCGAGAACAGTTAGTTTCGTTAATCGAAATCTATCAAAAAACTCCATGTCGTCATATTTTTGTAAACAATTTTCTCGTTTCCTATAAACTTTTACTCGTCTAATGACGATATCTGCCTCATATTCATCTTCCGATGAGGAACTCGAACTTGTATCAAACATATCGCAGAACAAATTAATTTTAGATTAATACCAGATTTTAGGTTAGGATACACAATAAAGCTAACTTTATTCACATAAAGGGCCAAATTCCAGACTTTATCATAAAGAGAGCTTTTTCCTAAAGTCTCCTTTAAAAATCGGTTATGGAACAGATTTTACAACTTAAAGGAGACTTTTGCTATTAAAGGGAACTTTATTTCGATTATGGAACTGGGCCTTAGGGATTTTTACACCTCAATGTACCCCCAATAGCCCTGCGAAACGGCAAATCGATCCATTGAGCGGTTGTTTTTTCCCGATTGATCGAAATTTGGGAAACAATTAAAGGAGCAAGTTTTTTTTTTTTAAATCGTGTAGGGGAGCGCGGGGCTTGTTGTAACAGGGGTAAGTAGTAACAGACCTCTTTTAATAGGAATTTAAACTTTATTCACGATTTTTTTTTACCTAATCTTAAAATTATAACGCGCCATGCTACTTTATCACAGCCAGTATACCGCCAGGCGGCGCAGTTAGTGGGTGTGTGCAAACGCTTCGTTGTTGACAGGTAACCTATAATTTTATTTTCGTAAATTTTTGGATAGCTTTACTATTTTCGACTAATTGGAGCTTTATGTATTTTATTTGATGCTAAAATATAACTATTTATGATGTTGTGTAACAGTTTTCGAGATTACTAAGTTGATTTAATAGTTATCGTGATAAATATTAAGAACTATACCTAGGGGCTAGTTGTAACAAAACCTCGGGGTTTGTTGTAACATGTTACAACTTGCTCCCAGATTGCTGTAAGTTACTGTTATTATTTGTAATGTAACATACCTTATTTGTTGTCAATTAGAATGAGAGAGTATAAGAGAAAGACAGAGCGGGCAACACAAAGCCAGGAGGTATACGAGTTAGCTGCAGCTGAAGTTTTAGAAAACAACTGTAGTATTCGGAAGGCGAGTAAGAATTTTGATCTATGTCACGTATCTCTGTACAGATACATTAAGAAGAAGAAGAAGAATAATGAAAGTCCAAAAGTAGGCTATGTCAAGCCTAGACAAGTATTCACAGAAGAAGAAGAATGTAAAATGTCTTCATATATCCTCAAGTGCGCTGAAATATATTTTGGATTACTTCCTATAGAAATATTGATGCCATATTGATATATAAGTACCTATAGTAGGTAGTACATAAGTACAAAATAAGATAGATAGTTAAAAACTTAAATCTTTAATTTATTGATTATATAAAAAGTATGTTTCAGTTAATTATTTAATAAAAAATACATATTATAGAAATACCTAGTTAGTTTTTGTTGTAAACAAAGCAAAATGATCTAAGATGTGAAAAAATTAAACGATTGAAAGTGTCACATTTTTGTTTTTTATTGTTGTTACTACTTGCCCCAATAGATGTTACAACTAGCCCCAACCACGGGGTAAGTTATAACACTTCCCTTTTTTAAAAAAAAAATTAATTGTGAAAGAGTTACCTGTAGATTTGATATTTTTTCGATTTGACTTAATAGAAGAATAGTTAGAGTATCAATCAAAGTTTAGTTAGTGGTAATTTAGCCAATACACTTCAAGATATTCGCGATTCCAGCTAAGGGCAGACCGCCCTCTGGTGGCGAGTTTGTAAACGGTCAAAGGCGGATAGTGCTGGATTGCGCGCATTGAGTAAACGGTTGTGGTGAGTTTAATTGTTTATATACCTTGTTAAATATGCCTCGATTAAAATCAAACAATCGAAACTATTGTTTTTAATTACTTTTGAATAGCCGGTAACAAAAGGGACCTTATTTTTCAGTTTTTCTCTGCCAAACAAAAAAAACTTTTGATCGTCAACAAATTCGGGAGTCAAGAGTTCATCGACAGATGAAGAGCTTGGGAAAAAGCCATCAAATCAAATAAAAAAATCACACAATACATGAGAGTCTGCTCCCTGCATTTCAAAGCAGATGATTTTTTCACAGATCTTCCAGATAATAAGTTTCCCAATTTTAAGCTGACCAAACGTATGTTTTGGGAGTATGTATATTTTATGAGCTGTACTCCGGAGGATAGTTCTACTGCAAATGTACGCCCTTTTTATTCAAATGTACTACCTGTACTTCTTTTCCTTTGTATCTTAATTTTTCGGCAGACATCATCGATTTGTCTCGTTTCTGTGAGCGCGTTTCTATACATAGATGGTAGGTAATATGGGATACTCATTCATTTCTGGAAATGCAGAGTACTGAGTAATCATATTATGTTTGTTGAGGTCTTTCTTAGTTTTGCCTTTATATTTGATACGAGAGTTCAACAACAATTTATTGAAAAGTTATCCTTCAGTAAATAAGGTAATTATGAATCAATTACATAAAAAATTACTTCAGTTTTCATATATGTATAGAGGAAAAAAAAGGTAAGGTAAGCTCAGAAGGGCAGACGTCGAAAAAATAATTTTAAAAATAACTTACCTACAGAAAGAATTTCCTTTTATCCATACATATTCAATGGAAAAATACAATTTTTTAAAGTACAGCCCCCTGGGCGATACCTACTATATATGTACTCCTTTCTCGTCAACAATAAATAGTCAGCTTAAATTTCTAAGTTAACCCTTGTGAGGGACCAGTTTTTATTAGATGAAACAATTTGTTCTGTGCGGAAATGGCGGAATCCAAGACGAATATAGATAAATCACCCCGATATACTAGAACAGGTGGATGATGTGCCACTGTTGGAAATAGCTGAAGAAGATGTACATGAACAAGTGCGTTTTTTACTCCTGGAAATATCTAGGCAAGATGTACGTGAACAAGTTTCAGCTTAATACAGAACATACTCAAGCTGAGAGGTCGACGAAAGATGTAGCAGTGCAAGATGATGTGAATATTCCTTCACAGAACCAATCGTTATTACGCCGTTGGCGTCGACTTCCATTTGTCACTTTATTGTTTATTGCTTATTGCTTAATAAATTGGTTAATAACACACAAATCGGAAGGTTTAACTACTATAAACGTAAAATTAAGATGTAACCAAAAAGCAAGGTTATGTTACCCTCCGCCTTTGGCGGCCATGTTTGTGGCGGGAATCTTAAATTGAATCGCGAATATAATTATTTGTTAAAATTGTTATAACTAGCCCCTCGCTCCCCTAATCTTCATAAAAATGGAAAAATCAAATTTTCTTCAACTTTTTCACAATTTTGTATCTGCTACTTTGGAAATTAAAAAAGAAAAACAAAAAAAAAATATTTGCAAAAATTTTGATTCCAGTTTCCGAAACTGCCTCTCAATTTCCTGTAAGATCATTGGTTGCTGACATATCGATGGTTGAAGGCAAAAGGATCCCTTTTCGCTTAATATCGGATATCCCCGCGAAAAATGGTCGTAGATACAATCTAAAAAAAGGAAATTGAAGCTGAATAAACAGGCTATTCGGTTCATACAATGGTTCAACCCAAAATAATTTCTCCGAACCCGTGGAGTAAAAAGAAAGAAGGCCAAATTTTGTAAAAAAAATGCTATTTCTTTGGATTTCTTGGAAAACATGGCTCCTAAAAATTTTTGGCCAAAAGATCGGAAAACTAGAATCTTGGAGCTTTAAAATGCTTTTTTTAAATCCTCGATACTACCATTTTTCACTTAATGATGATGATGATGAGCTGTATCATCAAAAATCACCGAAAAATTTGGATTTATTTCTTGCTCCTTTAATTTATGTGAGTAGTGTAGTTACATATGTTGTTATGTGTTAAAAAATTCTATTGGATCCCGGTTTATACACAACCAGAAATGACGGGTAAGTAATAAATAGTCCAAATTATGACATAAACGTTGATTGTGTTCCTAAACTACCATCAAATGAGGCCCAAATGGCAAAGACCCCGTTAGATTTCTTCAAACTTTTTTTCGATATTATTTTGGATAATATTTTGCAACAAACTGAAATACATATATCGATGCCTTTTCCCAAAGTATTGTAAGCCGCAATTTTGCGAAAATAGGTTTTTCTGTCTATCGTAAGTAACTGGTTGCAAGGAAGTATCTACAAAACTATCGTAAACATATATTGACGGTTTTGGTGGAAATAACCATTTTTATTTTAGCGTAAGTAAACAGTTTTCTATTAAGCAACTAGCAAATTATCGTAAGTTGCATATTTTATTAACATATGCACCTCCAAAGTAACGTAAACAACATCACGTGACGTCGCTTACGATATCTGTTGCGTTGGATACGATAATTAGTGTTTAGTTTACTTTTACAAAAGTGATTTCTGGTAAGTGTTTTTTTAACAATTATTGGTAATTAAGCTGTTATTACAACAAGAAATGTTATTTAAATTATTTCAAAAACTAAGGCATTCATGTAGTTTTACGAAACATGCGTGTTAATTCGTATTTTTTATTTAATTGAAATAATTCTTTTCCTAACCTTTGAACTTTCGAAAAACATTTCGACTGCATTTTTGTTTGGTAGTTTTAATCAGTTATAAAAATAAAATACCATTTATTTATTTTTTATGTACATTAGTTTTCAACAAAATTAAGGCCAGTCGTACTTTTTTGCATAAGTTTTGTCTTTTATAATTAAATTTATAATTATCCTTTATCATAAATTGTTTTCTTTCTTTATTGTTTATCAAAATGTATTTTTAGAAGTGGAACAATGTCAAAAACGCGGGCTGCTAAAATATTGGAAACCGCTCTTGCAACCGTCCAAAGTTCTACAATTAAACTTGTCGAATATGACGCTTTATCAGACACAGACAGTGAAGATTTTATGATGAAAGTCAAGAAACAGATGATGACATAGAGACCGGACAAGTGGGCAATAAAGGAAAAAGGAAAAAGAAACAAATTTACAAAAAGTCTGTTAAAAAAATTGAAAACTGTCTTGGCTTGGGAAAAGAAGTAAACGCCATACCATGCAAAGAAAAATGCCAGAATCAATGCGCACAAAAATTTAACGATGTTAAGCGACAGGATGGCTTGCGTTGAAAGCGTGCCAATACGTCGCAAGGTTCAAGCAGCATCGGTGAGCCGAAGACAAAGTACATTTAAATATTTTATAAATTGGAATGATGAACGTTTAGAGGTTTGCCACCAATTTTTGTTAAAGACTCTCGATATTTCCCAAATGACGTTAAGATATGCTGTTCAGAATGCTGTCCAGAGATCAGCGAAACCTGATGGAAGAGGTAGACATGTAAGTACCACACAATAAGACAAGCCATGAAGATAAACGAGAGATTCATGACTTTATTAAAAAACTTCCAGCAGTTCCATCCCACTATTGCCGAAACAAAAGTGACCGCAAATATCTCCCTAATGAGCTTAGAAATATTAGTTTTGTACACAGGCTCTTTTTAAAGGAACGAGAAAAAAAAGGTAAACCTCAATTATCACTACAGGTTTTTTGCGGTATATTTCTAAAAGATTTTAATTTGGGCTTTCATCAACCAAAAAAAGATAAATGTCGAATGTGTGAATCCAGAAAAGATAATGCTTTTCAAGAAACAGAAGCTTCAAAAGATGCATTCACAAAACAATGCGTGGTGAACGAAGTGTTCAAAGCGTTAAAACATGTCTGGGAATGTGTCAAATAGTTGGGTGGTGGAAATTTAAACACAAATTTTATTAAATGGTTTTTCATTTTTCGTTGTTTGCTTTCAAAATTTATTGTTATTTTTCAATTTTTTTCAGGGAATAAAATTTTTATTTTTGATGTAAAACGTATTTTTTTCAACAAAAGAAGTTATGCAAACCATCAATTTTTTACTCTGAATAGAGAATTCAAAAGTGCATCCAAAACAGAAAAAAAGTTGGGGGTTGCCATTTAAAAAAAATGATGACGGTGTCATAGTTCAAAAATAGATGACGTCATCAACAAAATTTTTATGTCAAAAGATGGCAATTTAAAAACAAAAATCGACCTGTTCGAGCGCTTTTCGCAAAAACAATACATAACTAAATTATGAATTTTGTGCGAAACTTTATGATCACTCTGTATATTATTAATTCTAAAGAAGTCAGTTGCTTCAGAATAGATTTGAAATATTTTGAATCTGGACATACGTTTATGTCTGCAGACTTTTTCCATCATCAAGTAGAGCAGCAGCTTCAGAAAAAAAAAAAAGTGTACGACTTTGAAGACTATGTCGTCTGTGTGCAAAACACATACATCGAACAGAACCAAAATTATTAATATGACCGGAGCCAGTAGAGATCTACAATAATTATAAAGAAGTTTTTGAATTTAAAGTTTTGAATTTTTTAATGGCCAAATAACATGAAGAAAGAACAAATATTCCGGAATTCCAACCAAAAATCTTTTCAAAAGGTATTGATTCGGAACGAAAAAAAGAAAAATTAATAAAATTTTGTCGCCGGCTCTTCTTACTTTTTGGGAACATTTACCTGTTAATTCTAGTGGAGTTGCTACTTTAGATGATTCAATAGATTATTAATTTTGACTTGCGTTATTCATTTTTTATTTATGTTTATAAACCTTGGACGCAAGAAAGAGCAATGTAGATACGTTATTTCTGCTTAGTATAATGAAGAGAAATGTAGATACGTTAAATTTTATTTTTTTTTTAAATGGTTTGCTTTTTGTAGCTGTACTTAAATACATAAAATATTATCATTTATCATGTTTGCAAACGAATAGTACTGTTTTTTCACTTTTTGTAAAAAATGTAGTTACGTTATTTTCGCTTAGTACGGCAGTATTGATGAGAGCATGATACCCACTATGGGAAGCACCATGCAAAGCAGTATATAAAGGGCAAGCCGATTAGATTCGGCTTAAAAAATTGGGCTCTTTCTACGAGTATGATTAGCGTGGATGTCTGATGTCTTCGATGAAAAAAGGTACCAAAAGAACGGAAGGAACCGCTTTGTCCTTCCAAATACATGAGCTTTCAGTATGAAGCAACTAAGAAAGGTAGTAATTTAACAACAAACATTCGTCTGCCTACTACAAAAGCATATTCAAACAAAGTACCTATTAATAGAAAGAAAATCGAAAATGTCAAGCAAGTTAAAAACAGTATTGTTGATGAACATATGCCTTTTTATGAAACAATATTAAATTTAATTGGCCAATACGTGATGAGGGTGCAGAAGATAATATTGAACCGGACGATGAATTTGATTATGTACCTTAAAAGTACACTAATTTTTACCAGAGATTAATGATACAATTATTATTGCATCATGGTGTAGCCCTACAGGTCTTTTTTGATTGTTTTTTTTTTTATATATATAATTTACTTCCTGTATTTTATTTATATAATTCGTCACAAACGTTTTCGGCCACGTGGGCCATCCTCAGGTGACACGTCAAGGTTTTACAATTGCAGCATTAGATGTACAGTTTAATGCTGCAATTGTAAAACCTTGACGTGTCACCTCAGGATGGCCCACGTGGGCGAAAACGTTTGTGACGAATTATATAAATAAAATACAGGAAATAAATTATATATTTAAAAAAAAAACATACAATTATTATTATTCTCGTAATACGAACAGAGGCGAAGCCTATATCTTCGTCAGCAGTGTCATATTCAAGCAGCTAAAAATGGTTACTGCTGGTCCCAAGATTCGGGAGGATCCTTGTGCTGATTTCAATTACACGGCGGCATTGTGCAGATGGTTATTCAGCTTGATCTTAAAACTGGCAGTACTTGTCGATTCGATGATACTATCGTCCAAAGTATTAGACACGATTAGTAAGAAAGTTTAAACTGTTAAAATAAATATTTTTTGGAATTTATATGATTATTATTATCTTTTTTTTACATGGCGAAGAACCTTAATTTTTCGTATCTTGCAAAAACTACATAAGTCCGCGCTAAATATTATTTTTTTCTGGGAATATTAGTTACTAAAATAAGGATATGATATTATAATGTGAGAAGGGATATAAAGTGGTCAACCTAAAAATATGAATTTATTTAATATATCTGTTTCAAATTTATCTAGTTTTTTGTGCATACTGTAAAATTATGTTTTCACGACTTATGATGTTTTTGAAATGACCAATTCAATTAGAACAGCAAAAAATGTTGGCCCTCCATTTCGAGTTCGTTTTTTTCTCACTTGGGGATATTTTCTTTGATCAATGTATAGTTGGCAACTAGAGGCCACAAGCGTCGTGTGCATCTTATCTTTTTTGCACTTTGTTGCATAGTATAATGGAATACATCCTATTTTATCTCTTACACGAGAAATGTCTATTCCACTAAGTGGCAATAAAAGAAGAGATCTTAAGGTACTAAAGGAAAAAATATAATACCTAACATTCATTATAAGACGCATTTTAAAAATCTTCTGGAGATCTAATTGATCTGGGTAAATTTTTAGATGTAATTTTTTACGTTTCTTTGCAGGTTATAAAATGTCAAAAGGCTAACAATTTTTTGTATAAGACTTTAGTTTGCGTTTGTGTTAATATAAACAGTTTCTTCAGTACAAAGTTGGATATTTGTAGTTTTCTACAGCAAAAAAAAAACAACAACAAATAGAACCGTCATCTTGTTTTTAATATTAATGCTACTGAAAATAAGTGTCATATTATTCCCCTGTTAAAAAGTCAAAAATGTCACGAATATTCTATTCATCTTCAGTTTCCTAAGACCTCCAAAAGTGGTCTACACAAAATACAAAAATTATCTTATAACAAAATATATATTTTAGTTTTTAGCCTAAAATTAAATAAAAACATATTCGTTATTTATAGAACAATTAGAATTTTTTCGTCTAGTAAAAAAGTAGGTTTTTTTGAGTTGTCACTTTTGTGCGATATGCTCAACTTCAAAAAGAGTATGGAAAGACAACCAAACCACCCCAACCGCTCAATGCCAGAATATACAAATAATATAAATATCGTTCGGAGTTCCAAGAAAAAATTAACGCGGCATTATTGATGTCGTATAACACAACTTACCTTGTGTGAATTAAAAACGGCGAAGTAACATATCCATTTTCACACAAAAATTTTAAATCACCTAACATAATATATCAACAACACGTGCACCATGTTTTTCAAGAGCAAACAGCTGAGACCACAATGCACTGCAAACCAGAGACCAACTAGTGGGAGACTGCGCGTCATCAAAATCGAGAAGGGAAATGCAGACGGTAGCAGCGACACCACTACTGTCTGGCAGAACTAAAGAGCGAGAACAAGTGAGAGATTAAAATTGATATGTAAATTACACTTCAATAATATAATTTAGTCGATATAAGTACACAAGGTGATTGACAAACTATCGTTGACGTTGCATTTGGCTATTTTTAACTCTATTAAGTAAGTGATACATCAAATTAATATACAGGGTTATTCCCGTACGGTGACGGGCCTGCCCAGGTAAAAATGCAAAACAACAAACTATTTATAAAGCTAACTGGATTTCCATTGCATTATCATAATCCACATAAAACATAGATAGCTTTTAACGTCAGCCTTATAAACGTCAAAATATGTATGACAGAAAAATACCCTTCTTAGCAAAACTTAATAATAAATAATTAAAATCACAACAGAAATAGATAGGCACGGTACAAAACTTAACTTAACAAATTCTTAAATTCGACTCATAAATGATCGCCTAACACTACAACAACAAATTTGGAGTTACAGCTCGGCAGGCTTCCCTGATTCGATTCTCTAAATCTTCGATATTCAAAATTGGTGTCTGGTTGACTCTCTCCTTTACCATACTCCAAAGAAAGAAATCTAAAGGAGTAATGTCAGGACTACGAGGAAGGTAAGCGTGTTCAAAACCTCTACCAATCCACCCATTTCGGAAATTATCATTCAAATATGCTCGAACTGTCCTTGGATAAAGTGCTCCGTCCATCTGTAACCACAAATGTTGTTTCGTATTTAATTCTACATCTTCTAATAAAATCGGCAACTCAGTTCGAAGAAAATTTAAAAAATGTTGTCCATTTAAACTTTCCCCATAAAAATATGGTCCAATTATACGATCTCCCAATATTCCACACCAAACATTTACAGAATACAGTTTGAAAATGTGCCATTCTCATCCAGTGGGACTTTTCATGACAAGTCTGTAGGCAACTACAGACGAGCCACGAAAGGTCACCTTTCTCTGAACCGACGCGAACTAAACAAAAGCTGGAATCTGCGCGAGATTGTTAGTTACGACTTGATGCTTCTAATGTGAAAATCTGAATGCCTGTCCAATGGCCGCCAGTCCTCCTTCCACCCTCTAGAAGGGACGCCAACCGGATTTTGTCACACCAACTTCATCGCGCTGCCAACCACTGCTGAATGTTATCAACTTCGGAGCAACTTGCCGGATACGCAACTCGAAGTTCTCCAATGCATTGCATGATCTATCTCAATGTCCTTGGCACTTCTTAAATGAAAAGCGTGCCTAGGCGTATCGAAACACTTGTGTCGTGGGGGCAATATCCGGTCCTAACATTAGGTTGAAATGTAAAAAAAGCGACAATTATGTTTGTTTCAAAATTTATTTGTTGTTTATTTTTTTCAGCAATTTAACGTTCCTTGTTTGTACCTGTTTTTGTTAAATTTCACTGTTCTCTTGTTTTAAATTAAAGAATAGAATAGAACATGGTATTTTTTCTTCAAACGCCGAAAAGTTTATTAAAGTTTTTTACACATGAATTTCGCTCTAAAAATCTCACACAACATCTCACTAACTTCCAAATTATTTTCTAAGATGTCATACACAAGTTTTATGAAATTCCATTTTCTTCAAAATAATGTGAACTTCAGCGCTAAATCCCTAAAAGAATGAAATAACATCAATTTAAAAAAATCCAAAATTAGATACGCTGCCATTTTGACAGACCTCTCGAATTTTTCAAACCACAAGATTGGTAAATTGAGCGGAAGACAAAACACTTTGTCTGCCTAGGCAGCAAATATGGTCAATTGAGCGGAAAATAAAATACTTTGTCTGCATAGGCAGACAAATGGACATTTGTCATTGCATATTGACGTATACAGTTTTGCTCGCAATTTTACATTGTTTCTTGCGGACAAAAAATTACGTGATATTTCGTGAGATTCGGCTTGACCTCCTTCCCCCCTCCCTCACCCAAACGCCTGACATAATTAATGGACGCCCCCTTTCAAACTACTCAATACCTACTTCATTTTGAAATACCAAAAAACATTGTGTTTAGTAAAAAGTATTTTGGGTTGCATTTTTACCTGGTCAGGCTCGCCACACGGCAACAACCTTGTATATACACTACTAGACAAAAAACCGCATGCTAAAATTTTTTAAAATTAATTTACTAATTAATCATGCACGCCTAGCAGAATGGCGATTCGTCGCTGAATACGACATTATGCCATTTTACTTCCCAAAGCTGCCGTTCTCTGTTCAAGTCCAAATGTTGACGACGGTGTTCCGTAATCAAAGGAAGCACTAGTGGTGAACGATATGAAAAAAGTCTAAAAGCTCAAATGTGGCGATATAACAAAACGGTCTCACAGAGCTGATGTCTTGGGACTCGAAGCGTTTTGTTATGCTTAACACAAGTAGGCGGAGACACAACAACTGAAAATACCTGTACTTATAAGCTCTGATAAACCGTTTTCTTCACACAAAACCAAGAGATTAATGTTTTTTTTTTTAAACTGTCAAAGGTAAAACGTTGCAATTGTTACGTCATCTCCACTTTTTATCAAAACTCAGTTAAATATGCCCTTCTATTTTATTAAATACATTATTATGTCATATAAAAAAACGAGTGCGTATAAATTGAGAATAACAATCCGTAACTTTTTTCAAAGAACCAAATCCGCATTTTCCTAGAAGCATAAGGGTCCAAGTTGCTGTATAAAAAGTCTTAATCGCCAATGAATGTCAACCGAAATGTCAAAAGTTTAAACGTGATTCAAAAAAGGCAATTCTGTGTTTTGGTGCAACGTCTGTAAAATTTGTTACTTCATAGGTTTCCTCAAATAAAAGAAATAAATCATAAATTTCTTTTAAAAGGACACACGCATAATATGGAAGTTGATTGCATAATTGGAGTTCTACTTGTGGTTAAATTTTCTGCTAGGACTTCCATAACACCCTGTAGATGCTGTTTTATACCTCACTAATGAAATAAGAAATTGTTTCGAAAATAAATCATTTTGTTCAACCACCTTCATGGATCAAAGCTTTTGATTGTGTTTCCCGTAACATTCTATTAGACGAACTACATCACCATAAACTAGCTGAAGAAAGCTGTAAACTTGTTCACTCATGTCTCTGAGAGCAAGTCCAAAACGTAAATTTTAAAAAGTAAAAATTCAGACCATCATAATATAAGTCAAGGAGTACCTCAAGGATTAGTCCTTGGCCCACTTCTATCTTAAATGACTTTCCATCTTTCGCGTCACCAAACAGTTCTTTTTGCAGATGATAAAACCATAATAAAATTTATTATAAATGACGATGTCCAAACTTCAGAATTTGGCCATTAGATGCCGGAAAACGCGATCAAAATGAACGACCTGGCTTTCAGCAAATCTGGAAAAACATAAAAATGATTTTTACATTGAGTAAGCAAGAGCTTACGTTGGGTCTCTCCATTAATAGAAAATTCTTAAGAATACATTCAATTTACATTCGTCACTACAATGGAGTGAACATGGTGAAATAGTAGCCAACAAACTATCCAAAAATATTTTTTTGGCCTCGTGATATGTAAACATGAAAATCAACTGAACTGTAATTAAGGAGGTGATGGTTGTTACG
Source organism: Diaperis boleti (assembly GCA_963583935.1). Lineage (NCBI taxonomy): Eukaryota > Metazoa > Arthropoda > Insecta > Coleoptera > Tenebrionidae > Diaperis > Diaperis boleti. Next base: position 17,986,678 of record OY757242.1, read on the forward strand.
CGTCACAGTGCGGTAAAAATTCACATAAATTTTCGTTCTTAAAATACGTTTATAAAAAAGAAACTGCTTGTACAACGAAAGCATACTTATTACAACGCCATTTACACAAGTTTTTAATTGTTGAGTGTTTGAAAAACATACAAAAATACACAGAGACAATTTCATTGTTTCGACGTTTTGACGTTTCAAACGAATAGATTCGGATTCATGGCCTGCCCGATACTTGAACTGTCAACATGACATTGCAATTTTTTTCAAATTTCGTTGAATTAAGACTTGTCGTCGGCCAAAAAGTCTAATGCAAATCTTGCGCGTTAATCATTTTACAGGGCTCAATCCGCTGGCGCGTCGTGCTTCAAATTGATTTCGCCCTGTAAAATGTAAGTTACCGCACACGAATGTAAATAACTATTGTCTTACGTAATCAGGATGAACAACTACCTATGGAGACATTGCGTACTGCCTATTTTGCCATGTTCTATACCCATTTATCGTATGGAATTTTTAGTTTGGAGTCATTGGGGACGACTGTAAACCATTGTTTATAAACCTTAACTTACTAACTGTTTCTTGTATTTTTATCTAACAATCTCAAGTATACATAAAGCAAAATGTTGAAACGTATGACTTACACTCAGACATTCATGATTATAACACCCGACACAGATTGAACCTGTACCTATTGTCCAGTATGACGGTTCTTACAAGGGCGTCTTGAACGGTTTTTTGGCAATATTTAACAAATTTGCAATGTACCGTACAGTTACGGTCACGGAATTTTGGCCGTCACTTATCATTGATTGTCATAAGATGTAAGGCAACCCTTAGATATTCGTAACATAACTTTCTGTTATTTCAAAGACTTGTCATTTTGACACTGACTCATTCTCATGAAAACACTAACAGTGACAAATTTTTAGATGTCAATTCCAAAAAGTCAATCATAATGACAATAAAGCATGGACTACATCCGTTTTCTTTTAATTGACATTAAAGTGACGGCTAAAATTCCATGGCCGTGACTGTACACTGCCACCATCTCAGAGAAGTCTATCGCGCTTTTATCGTAGGGTAAATAAAAAAATAATAATTTTTTAGTATCCGGATTTTTTGTCCAGGAGTGTATATAAAAGCCGATGTATGTACAGTTTTGGCCACATAAATCTCGTACAAAATAAATTATAATATAATATTAATTTAATTAATACCATAATATGTATTAATGCTTTTAATTGTTACAAAATTCATTCAAAAAAATTTGATAGTTTGATGAAAAATTTGTACTGATGTCAAAATGAGCTTGTACGAGATTTATGCGACCAAAGCTGTACGTATAAGTCCGTAGGCTCTTAAACGGCTCAACCGACTTTGATGAAATTTCCAGGGTAAATGTAGAATAGATTTATAGTCGAACTTCAGTAATTTTTATACATATATTATATGTATAAACTTCTACATAGATTATATGTAGAAAAAAGATATCTATATATCCAGGCGAAGCACATAAAACCACTCATTCTCTTAATAATATATAGAAGTACTATTTTATCCGCAAACGTTTTCAGATAAATAAATTGGACAACAATAATTTATAATATGAATTTGAAAGATTAAGATCGAGCTAAATCGTAATAAATTAAAATTTAAATATATCTAAGTCGAACTCCACAAACTTTAATAACTGTAAAATTACAAATGGAACATGTTTCGGCAGAACACTACTGCCATCATCATTTTTAAAATTCTTTAAGGGCTGATGATGGCAGTAGTGTTCTGCCGAAACATGTTCCATGAATTTTAAAAATTATAATTTTTAAAATTCTTTAAGGGCTGATGATGGCAGTAGTGCTCTGTTCCATTTGTAATTTTACACTTATTAAAGTTTGTGGAGTTCGACTTGGATATATTTAAATTTTAATTTAAATTTACTCCACTTACTCCACTCCACTAGTGACGAGAAAAAAAAATAAAAACTGAATTTCCCCATGTAAAATCGGGTTTGTTTAGATTCAATGCACTGATCCACCTCAAGGTTCTACGTCACACTAATAGCCCGTATTCTGAAATACGTTTGCGGCAAGATATAGCGTATAAAAGCGACGCATGTGCAGTGTAACTCATAACATAACCTACAATTTTATTGAAATTGAAACGAAAAAAGCAATCTTAAGAATTTTAAGTATGAATAGTGAGGTATTATTGAATATGCTTGTATAGTTGCCCGAAACGATATAGTGCACAGAAGCTATATAGACGACGAGCGAAGTCGTAGACTTTGTTTTCATGCTTTAAAGCAGTTTGCCAAGGTAATTCAATCACTGTGTGATTTCTCGCTTGTGTGGAGAAGCAGGACCGGCTATATTTTTTTTTGTATTATTTTAACAGATCATTGAATTAAACTTTTTATAGTTCATTTGTTGTTATTATTATCATTATTATTATTCATTATGTGTTACCACTAGTTGGATGAATATAATAAATAAAATAACACTAACTAATGTGGACACTTAACACGCAAGAGAAACACAAAGACACAATGAAAAAAAAAATTCTAACGCTAAGGCACTGAAAAGAATAAAATTTTAAAAAACAATGTATCCACTTGTTCGGCCCGGTTGCAAATTAATTGACTTCGCCGCTGCACCATATGAACACCTGCAACGATGGATCTGCATGGATCAAGACCGACAAGTTTTTTCAGACGCAAAACCAGTTTCGTATTCAGATGTTTTTCAATTCTGAAGCCATCACAAATTAACTGGTCTACTTTAGTGAAAGCGTGCCATTGTTTTTTTGCGGTCTTTAAAAAGTAAACAAAACATTATAGCCTCAGGCGCGCCTTAGAGATCTTACTCCTACTATATTTGATTAGCAAAATGTTGAAAATTTTATTGTATGAATACACTGAAAACGGCACTTACAGAATGGAAACTTTTGTACACCCCCATTAAGTTTGATATATACTATATTTCAAATAAATTGGCATCGCAGCAGGCCGTGTTTGTGTAAAGTGAGCTTTATCTTATGTCAAAAAAGTTACTAAAACATGTGAGACTAGCATTAGATTATTTGGAGGTTATGTTACAGGTTTTTTGGTCCCAAAGGTATTTTCAAATTTGAGTAGGTTTCACTAACTAAATGATCACTTTGTTATCTCGAAATAAATGGCCAAAGTCAGTTTTGAAATATTATGGAACTATTACGGTTTGTACGAATATGAAGAATGAACGAAGTATTTGGAAGTGCTGTGTTGAACTACGTCAACGTCTAGTACACCCATATATTTTTGAAAACCATTGGTAATTTCCTTCTGTATGTCGAATAAAATTAACTCATTTTTCTTGTGTACAGTTTTCGATTGCTTCACGCCAAATTTGCACAACTTCTTGTCTTTCATTCCCAGTTTTGCTCGAATTCTCCGATTGTAGTATGTCTTACAAAAACCCCAAGCCAATTATTTATTTTACTTTTACTTATAAATATAAATTAACAGCTTTTCTTCCAATCCTATACTTGGATTTCGGTTCAAGTTTTTATTTTTTTTGAAGTATCCTCCTAGCAGTTCTAATAAATATCTAAAACATTCAGGATGTTTGTTAGTATTCTCTGTACGTTTGTTGCTTAAAAATCTACCTGGAAAACTAGAGTTCGAGAATGGTAGCAAAGACAAACTGCTTCGCGTTCTCTTAAAGTCAAATTGGACAAAGAGTGTTCCATTTCAAATAATATGTTCAATCTCCTACAAAAACATGACCTCAAAAAAATAACAAATTTCATTACTCACTTCGAATAAAAAAAGCTTGATAAAAATGTGACAGTTTTTTATCAATGAACGAAGACGCAAATCAACGACAAAGCAATCCCTAACACAAATATCGAAACCACTTGACAGTTACAAGAATGTTAGAGATATTTATTATGAGGGTTGGATGTCGTGCTGCCAACATAAATTTGAATTTCCAGCGCCTGCCGCGATGCCAATTCATTTGAAATATAGTATACCCTGTCCACAATACTCATCGACTGACTAAATGGATGAGAAAAAACTAGAACTCACTCTCGTGTTCAATCCAATTTTAAAATTCTTAAGTCAAAAAAATGGTTGTCATTCCAATACCCTTAATCAATCAGTCAGTTGTGGATGCGGAGGAACACCCACCCACCGCATTCACATGTGGTGCCATGAACAATATGGTTTTTTGTCACAAAGAACAACTGTGGTATATAAGAAACGAAATTTGGATACAATATGAAAATGGTTGTCATTTTGAACCAGTTTGTCAACCATTCAGTCAAAAATGTAAATTTGAATATAATATTTTGGTGTAAAACTCAATTTGGATTTGTTCTCATTACAGGTACAAGGTTTCTTTGTGACTAAAAAGCGTATGGTTCTGGCATCGTTTGTGAGCACGGTGGGTGGGTGGACCACCCTGTCCACAATACTCATCGACTGCCATTGTAACGGTTCCGTTTGTTGGTGTAGGCTAGAGTAGGCGTCGCTGGTACAGACTGGTGTAGGCGACGTTGGTCTAGGCATCGCTGGTGCAGGCTGGAGTAGACGACGTTGGTATAGGCCAAGTGGAGGCATTGACCCTGGGAATGGCTTGTCCCGCTCCACGTGTTATACAGAAGTCACCCAGGTCCTGGTGGAGGGTGACTCCTTTGGGGATGTCGGGGTGGTTTTTTGGTCTTTTTAAAACACGCCAATTTTTAGGACTGACTTTACTGGTTTACTTGTACAAAAACAGGGGTGGACTGGCGATCTACCAGCCGCAGGGACCCCTGGTGGACTTTACACTGAAGACAAGAACGCCTTTGAGGTGACGTAGCGATAGAGCTACGTGCAGGGACCTCGTGCACGTATTTTTACAAAGAGGAGAATACAAAGCTTTTTGAAGGTGACGGAGCGATATAGCTACGTGCAGAGACCTTCAAGCTTCTGCCCCTGAGCCGGAAAGCGCGGCCCTTTTATCTAAAAAACGAGTAACGGTAAAAGAGAAAGTTTTTTTACGGAGTACCGTTACTCGCCCTGGCTCGCGCTTTCGGCGCGTCGGCCCTTGCTGCATCTTTTTATGCGTTTTCTCCATAATCCTTATTACTATCCTTAATTCTACCTATCTAAATATATGTGATAAGATGTCCTAATTAATATTTACATGATTCTAACCCTATCTATTGCGAGCTTAGTTAATTACATTAAAAAAAACCCGCATCAACTGGCCGAGGGGCGGAGCGCGAACCGAGGTGATAAAGGGAAGTAACGCTTGCTTCGTCACTATTTCACCTCGGGCTGCCGTCGGACCCAGTCCTCCCTCCGAAGCGTATAATTCGCTGTTAGACGCGTCGGAGGGCTTGTCTTAATTATTAACGCTATCCCTAATTGGTATTTACAGTCTTAAATCAACCTATTGCGAGCTGAATTGATTGTAAAGGGAAAAAAAACAACTCGCAGTGACCAGTCGGTGGGCGGAGCCGGAGCGCTGACCGAGGTTATATAGGGAAGTGGCGCATCACAGCGTCACTCATTTTGTCCAGCTCCGCCGTTCAATCAAGTCCTCTCTCCGATGCATGTAATTTACTGTTAGATGCTTCGGAGAGTTAGTCTTAATGCCTAATCCTAACATGCAATTATTCCTAACACTACATTATACAAAAAAAAAACCCTCACGCACTTTTTGCGGCACAAATCTGCGGAACTCGACACTGTCTTCCGATAACACACGTGTTCCTATGTAGTAGCCGAGGTGTGACCTGAGGGGCTACCAGTCAGAACTCACCGTGTTCAGGACGTTCTCCAGACATTGAGTACCCTTTCTTTTTATTAAGTGTTTTCTGCGTTTCATTTTAGCTAAAGGTTATAGCATTAGGATAATATCATTAGATTATAGTTGTTGTGTACTCCTTCAGAGTGTGGAACACCTTGTTAGCATGTTTTGTTTGTATAAATATGATATCGGGATCACCAAGCGCATTCACAGTGTTAAAAACATAACCAAACTTTCGGAATTTAATTCGCGTCGCTTGTCAGCGGACACGGTTGTACTAGGTTGTATGGACGAACACATAGCTATGTGCGGTACTAAACTTTAAATTTAAGAGCCGTTCTGCGTGACTAAAGAGACGGGCGATATGCCTTATCAGTATTCAACTGCTGATTGTACAGCTTCCAGCAGCAGCGCTGGGTGTTCTGTGGTTGGTCCTCGTTAACCTCGGTTAGCTGGCGCCCAACGGAGCTCACCTTGTTATTTTTAAGTAGACCCCGACCTACCTGATTAGGCAGCCGCGCTATTGTGTTAGTGTAGTACGAAAACGTTACACCATACCAAACAGAAATTTTCGATACCTTTTTCGAATTGAAAAGCATGATATTGTTGAGTTGCACAGAGCTCTTCAAATGCCACCAAAATGTGAAACTTCAGACCAACATGTGATTGATGGTAAGTAATGTGTTGGTAATGTTTTTCAGTCAAGTTTAACAGGTATCATAATTTTAGGAATCGAAGGTTTATGTCGGTTACTCAGAAGATTTACAAAAATGAGAAATGAGTCAATCATTTCAGAGGCAATTTTTGGAATTGATGTCTCAGTGACAGAAATAGCGCCACGGCAAGAATTCAACCCAAGTTACAACCGGTTAATTGACGTCTCACTCGAGACGTACCAAAACCTTCGAGCCGACGAAAAACAGCTAGATCGAGTCATGATGAAGGAGGAAATGGCGTACTACGCCACCAGCCTGTTATGGATCAAATTGCTCGACGTCAAAGCTAAAGAAGGCGATGTAGCCCTAACTAGCGAAGAGAAAGCCATCCGCAAAGCGGTGAACGATGAACATCTAAACGTACCGCAGCCGATGCATGCCATGCTCAGCGAGATAGGAAACTACAAAGATAAAATGGGGAAGGAGACAAGACACCAAGACCCTCCACTACCGACCACTGTTGTACAGGGTATGGGCGGGAATCACGCAAACGCTATAACGCTAGATACACATAATCTTTTCGAAGAGGTACCTTCACGGGTATCGCGGGGGATATGGTAATGGCTTTAGCATCCGTAGTACCAGAGCCACGACCCAACTTCAGGGTAGGACTTCCAGCCAATGCTCAAGTTACAGCGAATTTGGTTGGGAATACAACACCTGGTTAAAACACCGCCTCCAGATACAGCACCTCCAAGAGCCCCAGGACGTTCAGACTATTTCGTCAATGCTAGGTTCTCAGAATAAAACTTCTAGAGGTCTGATGAACTTCTGATTTTCTCAGAAATCTTAGACAAGGAGCTTCGCACGGCAACGGTCCCTGCCTATCCTGTACTGGAAAACTGTCAGGCGATCATCCCGCCCACAATGTTATTAATCCTGAGATAAAGCCATGCGTTGATGCCAATGTTCTAAAACAGAATAATTTTCTCATTAAACTACAGAGTGAATTAGCGCCTGGTATCAGTGCTCTAACTTTACCCTTTAATGAACAATATGGGGAAACCCTGCTAATATGAGTGAAATGTCGTTTAGGCAGGAAGTAGTAATTTAATTCGTTAGAAAAGATTGTGTTGGTACAGGGAGACCACGGTACAGGGCCAACTTATGAGAAATCATTACCATACAGCTATTTGGTAAGGTTTGGTAAGATAACTCAACTGCATAAATCGTGAGGTTAGATACATTAATTCAATAGGGTACTTAATTAACTAATTTCAGAATCTGTATTTTTCGTCAACGGGAAACAAACCCTCGGGCCTAAATGACGTAGTGATCAAGGCCATTCAAGACACAATGGCTGAAGTTATTAACTCAGCGGCATTATGGTGCCAATAAGGGTGGCTGTTAAATGAATTGTATTTGGTATTCAATATAGATATTATGTTTATTTTATTTTTTGCATTATTTCATTTCCTGTAATGATTAGACTAAACATAGATCATATTTCTACGTCTATAATACGAAATTTTATATTCGCTTTAGATGAAAATTGTACGTCTATATTTCGTCGAATTCGTACGAAATATTTACGTCTATCACTGTACGTCTATATTTAATCGAAGTTATATTAGTAATATTTACGTCTATCTGGGGGACATTTGGACGTCGATAAACAGTCTATATAGACCATCCTTAGACATCTAGTCTAGTCGAAATTTTAACATCTATTAAACTAGATGTGTTGCTTGGGGGGGAGTGTACCTGTGAAGTTTGGTTGCGATCGGATCAAAACAAAACAAAAATTAATAGTCCAAATAAGGTTTTTACGGAAAGAAAAATTGGAAAAGTTGCCCGCAAAATCGGATAATTCGGGAAAAACTTAAAGTGCTTTTTTCTATGGGATTTTGGTATGAACTCAAGACCATAAGTCAGGATTCGAACAATGTGTATGCGTAATTCTTTTTGAAGTAAAACTTCTTTAGGGACACTTGACTTACTACAGAAGAAACGCTAACCTGCATAAGAGAGTTCTTTGATGACCGTATAATCAGCAGAAACACAGCAAATCCTTAGCCTTTTTCTAACACCTGTCCAAAATTTGAACATACAGCAAAGAATTCAACAAAAGCGTTTAGAAGTTAACAAGAAACAAATCATTTTAAGAAATGTCATCAGAAATTTTGACCGCCGGGTTTTAAAGTCTACATTGAGTACATTGGGTACATTGAACGCTCAAAGATATCGAAGAAAAATTTTACAACAATTTTTTGAACAACTCCAGATTGATGAGCTTCCATATTGGTTTTTCCAGCAAGATGGAGCCAGACCTCATACTACAGAAGACACGCTAACCTGCATAAGAGAGTTCTTTGATGACCGTATAATCAGCAGAAAGACAGCAAATCCTTAGCCTTTTTCAAACACCTGTCCAAAATTTGAACATACAGCAAAGAATTCAACAAAAGCGTTTAAAAGTTAACAACAAGCAAATCATTTTAAGAAATGTCATCAGAAATTTTGAACGCAGGGTTTTAAAATGTACATTGAGTACATTGGGTACATAGAACGCTCAAAGATATCGGAGAAAAATTTTACAACAATTTTTTGAACAACTCCATATTGATGAACTTCAATATTGGTTTTTCCAGCAAGATGGAGCCACACCTCATACTACAGTAGAAACGCTAAACTGCATAAAACTTTAACAAGGGGGACAACATTTTCAACATCGTTTGTGATATTTAATAATATTGGTGCCTACCTACCGTTATTAATTCTCATTCTCTTTAGTTTCTTTGTTGACACAAAGTGAGGTCATGTTGAAATGTGCCGTAAATAAAGAGATAATTATCAGACTTGATCAGATAAATATTGGCGTCTTTATTTACATTTACGAGCTATAGTGGACATTTGTTTACAAAATGAAATATCACCTGAAGATCTAAATTTGCTTGCTTTTCATATATTTGAACATAATTCTTTGTCTATCTCGGAAAAGACTGAGACCTAAATTTCACTTTCTGACACATTCTCTCATGATAATGAGAAAAGTAGGACCTATCATTAACATAACGGGTGTCCCAGGTGTGTGGACCATCATTTACGCCCTTATTTTGAACGATATCAAAACGGGGTTTTCGAGGGACAATGGCCACACGATACCTTCTCAATTTAAAATTATTAGAAATCATATATCAAATATTAGAGTGTTATAATATTAGTAATATACCAAAGTTATGTTTTTTAATGGAATGTCCTGTATATTAGTGGGTGAATTGAAAGAGCAACTAATGCTGAGCAAAATGATAGAAGGTACTACAGGTTTATTATGGAGTTATAAAGGATTTTAGGTCAAAATTGCCGCTTTTTAAAAAAATCGCAGAGACCATTCCAAGAGAGATAACTGAGAAATATAATTTTCTATAGACCCCAACTTTAATACACACTGATTGAAAGTTATCTAAATGAATACTTCTATACAGGGTGTGCGGTTTCGCAAAATGTATAATAACTTTTTTTTCAAATGGAACACCCTATTATCACACCAAATTGCATGTTAGTCACTGATTCAGAATCTTTAAGGACTTCGAACAATGTTCTTTTGAAAACAATAATATTAGAAGATTTCGGAGGTTGGGCTTCTCACGCAGTCTGTATTCGTTTTCACATAGGAATAGTCAAATTTTGTCAATTTGTGAATTAACCTTAACATATGTCGTCGTGGACTTTTTGAAGTGAAACTTCTTATCCCACATGCTTCTCTTGACGGGAAAAATTCCACCAACATTATATTTGTATACCTTGAGTGCCCTCTCGAATAAAACAGATACCTACATACAGAACAAAGATGCTCTTCTTAACGATTTCTTCTTGTTTCTAACTCTGTCGGAACGAAATTTGGCAATAAGAACGTTGAAAGATTTTGAAAGATTAACAACCAATGATGAAAGTCGTCTGCTGACCTTATATACGACATATGGCCTAATGAACGTCTGTCAAAAAAAAGGACATCCGACAACACATGCTGTTGTTAGCCGAGAGTATGATTATCAAAACCTCTGATCTCTACAAAAAGGTGAAGAAAGGTCTGCCCAAGAGTATTGAAGAATATTTAAGCAATATTCCTTTTGAAGATACGGTACTTTATTGGAGAAACTTGGAAGCAAACCCAGAAAAATATAGTTCCTGCAGTTCCCAGCAATGAAGAGGATAGTCTTCTATTTTTTACAAAATTACCTTTTGGGCTTAGATGCGAAAGCGCTCCAAAAATTCTTGTTGTTCGTAACTGGGTCGGTACAGTTGCCTGACCAAATTTCAATTTATTTCAATACTCAAACAGGAATCGCAAGAAAACCTATTGTTAATTAACAGCTTCAATCCGTCAATTCAGGCCGTCGTCAATTTGTTGACTCAGGGCATGTGTTGGCTGTCGAAGATGGTATCATAAATGATTTCTATGCCATGAAGGCCTGTACAGGCATCTTTTAAACAAGTCCAACACACTGTAACGATCATGTTAGCAAAAAGGGTTAATATTGTTGACGCGAGTTGTGATTGCAGTCACATTGTGGCACTGTTGTTTACCCTGGAAACATATCTTTCACAAACACAGGCGGCCTGCACTAGCAGTGCTCGGAATTGGAACAAAGGGAGAAAAGTCAAGCAAACTGGGCTAGCCACAAAAAGATATCGGTCCTAGGTCGACCCAGGTGCAAAAAAAAAAGAATTCGCTTCAAATCCTGTGAATTTGTCCGAAGAAGAACAGAAAAATAGGAAACGTTTGATTTATCGGTCCAAATGTCAATATCTATATATTTTGTTCCAAAATTGAAATGGCGCTTCTTCGTACATGCCGTAAAAAAACTATACGAAAGCCTTGTACAAACTTCAGAGTAACTTCAATCGTATGAAAAAAAATGTTAACCAACCCGATTATAAATTAAAAAATGCAGACAGAGCTTCCATCGCCAATAACGCCAAAAATAAAACTATTGCGGACCTACTAAAAACAGATTTAAAGAACTCACCAAACCATGCGTTTGGCATTCACAACGACTGCAAAGAAAAAAACACTCCCTGCACGTTAACATTACCACTGAGTAACCCACAGGGAAAGTCATTGACATCCTGGCGTCCAAGAGGATTTTCACTTACAACAAAGACCTGCGAATGTTCCTACTCTTCAGCAATTAATTCAAATTGACAATGGCTAAGTACAGTTCTTGCTACAATGAGCTTTTGAATTGCTACAAAATATGGATAGAGGTTGATCAACAATTGGAATCTAAACCCCTATACTAGTATACAATGAAAAGAATCGCAAAAAATTTAGAGATGGAATGAAGGGGAATACCTACATTCAGGGCAAACCGGTTACCTTGATAAGGGACTCGGAGTACATGCAAACCATACAACGACAGGTCCGGGGTGCTGATGCCTCCAGGATTGAGATCTCAAGTCGAGATAATAAGTTTAATTGATGTTTGTTTGAGCATTATTTTTGTGAATTAGTGCAAAATATTTCTATAGATAATAAATTGGAAATCCTTGATGCGATAGATGAATCTATGAAATCACTCTTCCGGAACTCCAACACCGTAACTCCGCAACCCTTGCTGAGCGCGGCGGGGGTACGCCTGTGGGGACCCGCAGCCGGGGGGCTCGTCTGCGGGGCCGGCTCGCAAGGAGCAAACCTGTGAGGCACCAAGCGCTCCCTAAATGCCTTCCCCTCGGCATGAGCGTCACACGGGGAGCGACCTTATGGATCGTCTCATAATCGTGGGAACATGATGGACAATGTAATAAAAAAAAAAACAGAACAGAAAGAGGAAGAAAGTAAGGAGGACAACAATCTGGCCAACGGAACGAACGTGGAAAAAAAAGTAAAGAAAACCGCACAAACCTCGCTAATAGCCCTGGAAACCGAAAAGGGGAGGGAAGAAAGCTGTCAAGGAGGAGGATCTCCTAACCATTACAGACTTCGCAAAACTTTGCCAAAATTGCAAGCGACGTCTAGGATACAAGCCCAGTAGTTGGGAACCCACTCAACGTGGTGGCGGAAAAGTGCAATGTGGTAATAGTGGAAGCCCACGACGTTGAGATGGATAAATACGTCCAGAAGATGTACAATGCGTTTCAATCAATTTTGAAGGCAATCGATCACTTGTAAAAACATTTTTCTTTCTGTTTTTAGTTGGCGGCGCTTTTTGTTTTATTTTATTTGTGAGAATAGTTTGCCGGTTTTTCATGCTTAGTGTGACTGTTAGTGTCTTGAACAATGCCACGAATTCGAAAACGCCCGAATTTCCAACAAATTACACCCTTTGAAAGAGGGCGAATTGTCGAGATGCACGAGGCTGGTTTAGCATTTCGTGAAATTGGCAGACGGATGGGCAGACCACATGCAACTGTTAGACGCATTTGGAGAGATTGGCAGGAAGAACACCTGCAGGCTCGTCGGAGAGGTAGTGAACGCCCTAGAGTAACACAAGCACGTGACGATCGGCTGTTACTAGGGAGTGCAATTCAGGACCCCATAGAACCATCTCGAGCGGTTGCAGTGAACTGGATAAGAGCAATAGGTCGTAGAGTGTCGATGAGTACCATTTATCGCCGAATACGCTCATTTGGATTACATTCGTACCGTCCGTATTTTCGCATCCCATTGACAAGGCAACAAAAAGTCACGAGATTAGAGTGGAGCCACAACAGACAACACTGGGACCAGGAATGGCAAGAGATCGTCTTTTCCGATAAGCCCAGGTTTTGCTTATGGCAGTCTGACGGGCGTTTAAGGGTTAGACGACCTAGAGAGCAAAGACAAAATTTAGAGTATGCTCAACGTCGCCAAAGAGGCTTAACACCTGGGGTAATGGTGTGGGGGGCAATACACCACGGAGGCAGGTCTCCTTTGGTCTTCATTCCGGGAACATTAAACGCTCGCCGTTACATTGACACCATTTTAGAACCAGTTGCCGTTCCATTCATCTAGAATATTCCAGGGACAATTTATCAGCAAGATAATGCACGGCCTCATGTTGCTAACATTACTTTAAACTTTTTAGCAGACAATAATATTCATTTAAAATTTATTTCTTTAATGGATTAATTGGGCAGAAAAAATAACGATGATTAGTAGGGTGCTACCGCCGTTACATTGGCACCTTACTAATCATCGTTATTTTTTCTGCCCAATTAACCCATTAAAGAAATAAATTTTAAATTAAGAAATATGGACATAACCAACAATATCAATAATATTCATTGTTTGCGTTGGCCGCCCAGATCTTCAGACCTAAATCCCATAGAACATGTTTGGGACATGATGGACTTAGTGCTACCCCAAAATGAAGTGGATCATTTAATATCCAGCATGCCTAGAAGAGTTGCAGAATGCATAAGAAGGCGCGGAAATGTAACGCATGTAACGCAAAATCTAATCATTTGTTTCTCTTTATGTACTAAGTATTTACAAATTTTAAAGTTCTACGTCTATTCCTTAAGGGTGTTTTTTTTTGAAACGCAGTATATAAGGACAGGTTCCCGGAATTAAAGGACCTGCGGGGTGACATCGACTGTATAGAAAGCACCACAAAAGTGACCAGTGAATGTAACACAACCTAAAGAACGACCACCTTGGTCAAAATCAAAAAAACTTTGTTAATAACGTAGAAATACCACTAGGAAGAGATGTTAGTGGAAGAAACAACAAGGGGTCCCTGCGGCCGGTAGAGCGACGGTCCACCCCGCACATAGTGTAAAAAAGCCAATAATAAACTCCACCAGGACCTGGGTGACGTCCTTGTAACACATTAAGACACGAGTTCAGGTTTGCAGCAGGACTGCCGTGGCAGGAGTGCCTGTAAAGAACGAGTACTGTGAAGTTTCATAAAACGAGTTCTTCATGTTATTTTTTCAAATTTTCATATTAATAGTAGACTAGTGGTCGCCCATTGGTCGAAATTCGACCGTAATTACTTAAATTTGTAAACAAGAAGAATGTTCTTAAATCCAAGTGGAGTAAATTTAAATTAAAATTTAAATATATCTATGTCGAACTCCACAAACTTTAATAACTGTAAGATTACTAATGGTACATGTTTCGGCAGAATACTTCTGCCATCATCATTACGTCAATGTCATAATTTTTTATATTCTTTAAGGGCTGATGATGGCAGAAGTATTCTGCCGAAACATGTACCATTAGTAATCTTACAGTTATGAAAGTTTGTGGAGTTCGACATAGATATATTTAAATTTTAATTTAAATTTGTAAGCTTGAACGTTATTGAGGATCTTTTCCAAATAGTACTCATTGCATATAATTTTTGAATTTTGTTCTATTACGTTTGCTGCGAGCGTGTACAAATACGTCAATGTGTTCTTTGCCCTAAATCCCTGCAATACCTATGAAAAAGAAACATCTGAAATCACAAAATTCACAGCTCGAAACTACTTCACTGCTTTATGCAACTATTTGACCACAGATTCTTTACTATTTAATGTATTTGTAACACATATTACATAATACAGATTTTAGCTTTCTACTTTCCTTCTTCATATAATCCTTATCTATGCTAAATCTCACTCCTCCGTGCGCTCAATATTTTTAAAAAGGGGTATAAAAGTTTCTCTTCACGTATTAATATACAAAGTATGGAATAAAATTCAATATATGTTTATTCTTATGTGTTAACAATATTCCTCAGACAGGTCAATTTTTATTTGTAAATCTCTATCTTTTGACATAAATTACACCTTCTTTCTTATTCTTAAGGGGCGTGGTTTTAACCCCGTTGCACTGAAGCTTAAGCTTATTGTGCCGCACTTAGTGCGGTCTCATGTGGGCTGCAGGCCTATCACAGGTCTTTTCGGCTCTTTGGTTTCCTTGAAATCCCTCATGTCCCGACACCCATCACAAAAGGGCACTCTATTGTATTCTGCCCGTTTCACCAGCGATTCGAGACTTCCTTTCACCACTCTGCACGTCTCTCTCTTTCTCTACTTCGACACTTTCCAGAGCTTTTAGCGCTGCCTATCGGTCCTAATCTGTTTCCACAGCCCCTCCTCACTATTTCCCCGGAACAAAAATGTCCATTGCAGTAATTTCTGTCATAACACGGTTCCCAGGTACCCAGGTTAATAGTAATGTCATCTCCTGATGTTGCTCCAGCCACCCCTGATGGATCCATTGTTACACTTCAGTTTCCGAGTATCGACCCCCTCTTCCCTTCCCGTCATGATTACCTCGAAGAGTTTAAGAAAGTGATATTCGGTTCTAAGTCTGTCCGATTGCATGGTCAGTAAGCAATAGTTCCGTATTTTTTCCAAACATCTTGGTATGGTGTCCCCTTCTGACGTGGGTTTTACCATATCCGGCAATTATAAACCGGTATGCTGCCTTCATTGCCTCCGATTTCACCACCAGATGTAGCCGAGGCAGGTTCAGGAGCACTTCCATGGCTGCAGTAGGCGTTGTGTTCATTGCTCTCGTTATTCCAAGACAGGCAAGTCTTTTCAGCTTCCCTAATAACAATTTCCTAATTAACACTAATAGACTAATTAACATTAACACTAATAGATTTATTTATTAAACACTATTCCATGGCCATGGTACAACTGCAGCTCCTATACCATTAACATAATGTTTTAAATAATCCCTGACCTTTAGAACCAGCTAAGTTAGAACCATTACATGTTCCCCATCCCTCATCTCCTCTGCAAAGTTGTTGTCTTGTGGCACCTTGACAATATCATCAACGATTTCTGCATTGATGATCCAATGGAAGATTCTAAAACGGGACAGCAAAATCCCAAATGTGTTTTCTATTGTTCTCCGAGCTCGACTCAATCGATAACTCGCTATGTCCATTGTTGTTTTGGCCATTTGGTGCCTTGACATATTATAGTGGGGATAAAACGCACCAAATAGTAGAACATTTTTCCCGCACGATCATACATATCGTGAATACCCTCAAGCGAAACCCAAATGACAACCTGGGCTAAAAATCTCCAGTGGCAAGAAACCTAAGAGGCACTGCTAACCGACAGCCTGCAGATACACTCAACTTTGCCCGCAATAGGCTTCAAGAGGGGTCCAAAGTTTTCGCTTCACGTATTAATATATAGATTATATTATTAAGAGCATAAGTTACCGCAACCGCAACTAAAGCAGCTAATAAATTACTGCTTTACCCTTGAGGGATTGCGTAATCATATTTTGAAGATTACGTATTCGTACAGGCCAAAACTTCTTCACAGTTTTACAAAGTAACAACAACCGCAACAGGACAGCCTTCGAGAAAAATAAAAATTTTGCAAAAAAAGGGAAAGCGGACATGATAATTATTATAGTAACCTTTTTTCCAAATTCCATCAAATTGTAGGAATCGCGAGAACAAAATTTGCGTCTCGCAAAAGATAAATTGTTAAAATCAGAAATAGAATACCTTTTGCGCCAGCAGGAGTGAGCTTGAGATTCAAGTTTACAAACACTGGAAATATTTAACAGTAGATTTACCGAATTGGAATATCAGCAATGGTATGACTTTCAAATGAGGATGTTTTTGTCAATTCACTGTAAACTCCAAAAGAAACTCTTTTCAGACAAAAGAAAACTTGGCCAATAAAAACAAGAAACCAAAATCATTAAAATAATGGAATATCATTCTTCCCAAACATTTAACGATAAAGAATTTCAGCTTTTGAACAAAGGCCTGAAATTTAGTTTAGAATCTCCTGGATCGGAAGATGGAGGAAATGACAAACAAAATAATGGAGGACCTTAAGCAAATCAAAGAAGACACAAGAGAGACGAGGAAAGAAGTGAAAGAGCTGAAAAATAACAACAGACAGCTCAAGGAAGATATGGAAGAGCTGAAGAGAGAAGTGAACCAACTGAAGAAGAGAAAAGCTTCCTAGAAAAAAAGATAGGACAGATGGAGTGGAAGAGGAAAAAGAAAGAGGTGAAAGAAGAAATAACATAGTAATAACAGGGCTAAGACTAAAAGTGACGGGACAAAACATGGGAAAAGAAATCGAGAAATGAGTTGAAAAGGAGTTGGAAACAGAAGTGAAGATAACAGAGGCCTATGCTATAAAGGGAGAAGATGATGTTGATGATGTTTTGCAATATAATTCACTATTTTTGTACTTTCGTCATTTGGCCCTATTTGGGCAACTTCATAAAAATAATTTTCCCAAACAACATACGACTTTCTGCGGACAGACTATTTGACAGCGTTTTAATGGATCTCCGACTGATGAAAAGCGTTTTCTTTCGCTTCCTGATGTGGAGAAAGAGGAACAATTAGAACCTACCATAGATAATGATGATAACTTTCAGTTTCAAGATAGCTTGCAGGATATGTGGTAAAGAAGGCCAACTTGTCCTGCAAGGATTGTTTTGAGGCCTTATTGTCTGGGCCATCAAGACCTCAAGAGCAAGTACTAATTAACGTTTGCTCCTATAATCCACGGGCCCCGATTTATACAAATTCATCCTTTCGGTAATTGTTCACGAAAAGCTGCAAGGTTTTGCATTATTCTTTGCCTAAATATTGCCAGCCGATGTATTGTTTAAGCAAACTACTTATTGCAAGCTTTCAAAGTATCCGAGTGACGTAGCTCGCAGTTGTAAGGTCCTGTAAATTGTTCGCTAAATTATTACATATTATTGTGGAAATTTTTGCTTGAAATAAGAAAATTACCAAAATAACCTCTGCTTATACGTGCATCTGCATCTGCTTTGGAAGAAATGAAAAGAATCCACATAAGGCCATCAGTATCTGTCGAAGAGATAAAAGCAAAAATTAATAGCCTGCGAACGAATTTTATGGCAGAACATCGCAAATGCGCAGTCAGTAAACGTAGTGGAATCGGTGCAGATGCAGTAATTTGATTTGTTTTTATTTGAGCACACCACGTTGCAATATGTTTACAAATCATTTGGTACTACCAAAAAAATATGTTATTGCGGGACTATGTGAAAATAAAGGAAGAATCCTATAATTCCCGCGACGTGTCCTTTGGGACAGCTGCGGACAATGCAGAGATGTTTCTTGATGGTTCTCAAAATACTGAAGAAACCTGAACGATCTTTTCCGCCCTTGAGACACTTAGGGTACTACACACCCCCACCTTACCTTTTCTTTTGGGGTGGCTCCAGCCACACCACTGACTCAAAAACTAATTCTCGACTAAGACGGAGCTCCCAACAATGACTTTCTTGTATGTAATGTACACAGTGTAATTGTAGTATTATGTGTGTTAAATAAACGGGTCATCACCCAATAGCGGATTTTACGAGTATTTTGTGTCCACAAATCAAAACAACAAACAAAACCTATGAGTCAGAAGAATGTTCTTAAATCCAGGTGGAGTAAATTTAAATTAAAATTTAAATTTAATTTAAATTTTAAAACCTATGAGGTCACCGCTAATGGGAGCCTTATTTATAGTGCTAATTCGCCTTCGACTGAAGCACGGACATATAGTGAGGTGGTGTCGACTGGAACACCTAAGACTCCTTATGAGGTGGTGCATAAGAAAAAGACAAAAATAAACACCCAACGTCAACAGGTGACCCCTTCTTACAAGGTCATGCCCTTACATCATTATCGCAAAGCCCGGTTCCCTTCCCTACAGCACAACCAGCTAAACCAGATGACGATGAGGTGTTGCGAAAATTCATCATTTCAAAGCTGAGGCTAGCTACAAAGCCATCAATAAGATTGGTGTAAGACTGTAAAAATTTTATATGATGCAATTAAAGACTGCCAAGGCTGACGTAAAAAAAATGTATTCTTTTATTAACAATTTTATTTCAATTTCAGAACCAAGAAATTTTTAAAATTACCAACGCATTTTCCATGCAAGCAAAAGTAGACCGGAGAAAAGCTTGGAAGATGAAACTGTTGATGGGCTAACCGACAACTTCATTCATGCGTGTATGTTCATTGCACTTTTAAGAGGATTATATTTTAAAAATGGATCATTCTTTTAGAGTACAATTTCCAAGGCTCAAGAAAATTGTATCCTCGCAAAATCTACCTTCAAAAAGTCTTCAACGAACAAAGTACAAAGGCAGAACACAACGCTGCTTAAGTAGTGTACAAACCACGAAAGCTCTGAAACTCCTGAAGTAGAACTGTTTCCTGAGATAGGTGAAAGTAGTGCGACAAACCCTCCCCAATATTGGACACAGAACAAATAGCAGTCGGTAGAGAGTTTATTGAAACTTGTACATGCACGGGGATAATAATAGTAAAGAATTCCGAGGGACTCAAGTGAAAAGTGGAGATATTGTAACGCCATTCATTAGCATTGCTGACTGTGACAAAAAATTGTGTTCATTGATTGGGCTACATTCTTTCAAATTATTAGAGGTTTTGGATAAACTGGTGTGTGAGTACTTTGTGGACAAACGACAGCATAAGTTGCCTGTAAGAGAAAGAATTTTTATGACATTCATGAAGACGAAGACTGGTGTAAGATATTGTGGAAAATGTTCGTTATTAATACGTTAAACAAGTTAAAATATAAAGCTTTAATTAAACAAGTTAAAACAAGAAATACAAATACACTCAAATGCATTCGTTAACCACGCCGGTCGCCATCGTTCTTCTCATCGTTCTTTTTACCACCAGAGGGTGGCGCTCCTTCCACCGTTTCGGCGGGAATTTCTACACCTTCCCGGGCGGCGGTTGCGTCTTCATCGTGGATCTTGAACTTGGTCGCAGACGGTTTACCTGAATTTACATGGGCAGTTCTCAACTGTTGAAGATAGTCGGCTGACCATTTCTTCCAAAATTTTGTCAAATTCGTTGTCGTTCCTTCCATTGCTGGACAACGGTATCTCGGCCTGCTAAGACTTCCGGAAAACCACATCGGCGTTGATTACTCAAAAGGAAACTCGATGAGGATAAAACAGACAAGTTATCCTTGTCGTCATCGAGGTAGGTTAATGGCCGCGAATTTACGGTGGCCTCAACTTCAGTCAAAACAGTATTTAACTCGTCGACACTAACCAATAGTTTTCCTAAAGCAAACTTGAGACAGTCCTTGACACTCTTTATTAATCTCTCCCAAAATCCGCCCCACCAAGCTGCTCTTTCCACAATGAATCTCCAGGAAATTCGCTGTTTCGACGAGAAATTCTGAACCTCCTCATTGGTTAGTGTTTCTTGAAGTTTGCGCAACTCAAGAGATACTCTTTTAAACGTTTTAGCGTTATCAGAGTAGAAAGTACTCGGTACTCCTCTTCTTGCGATAAAGCGTCGTAGACCTCTAATGCAACCTTCTGCAGACAAATCCAGGACAAGCTCTAGATGTACAGCTCGCGTAGCAGCGCAAGTTAGAAGCATCAAATAGGTCTTTCGTTTTCCGTTCTGTCCATCCAGGACGTACAATGGGCCGGTGAAATCTATACCGGTCTTCTGGAACGGGGTCGCCATAGAGACTCTATCTCTGGGAAGAGGAGCGAAGACTTCCTTTCCTGGTTTGCATCGAAATCGTTTACATATGATGCACTTGGCTATTTGTTTTTTGATCGTTTGTCGTCCGCGGATTATCCAAAATCTCACTCTAACTTCGGCTAGAGTCAAATTAACACCGCTGTGAAACCGGTCGTTATGAGTTTTCCAAATCAGCTTTTCTACGAACGACGATCCACTTGGCAAAACTATCGGGTTAGCGGTCTCGTATGATAATTCGGATTCCTGTAAACGGCTCTTAATTCGAATGATCCCGTCACTGTCCAAAAAAGGGGTGAGCTTACTTATGGATGAGCTCGCATCGACACAATTGTTTTTCCTCAAGGACTCACCTTCTTTTGCAAAAAACTCCTGTTGGGTTATTTTAATCCAGTACTGTTCGGCATCGTGCAGTTCTTGCGCGGAAATCACGATTGTCGAGCTCTTATCTTTGCGGAAAACCCGAAGTACATAAGCTGTAACGCGTAAACACCTTTCCAAGGATTCGTAGTCTGTTAACGGAAATATCTGCTCCACTTCGCGGTTATTCTTGGTAGACACAGAACCGATTTCTACGCGAAGCACCGAACTCTCAAATTCAGTCTTCAATGGCTCTCCTGAAGGCCACTCACTGTCGTCACTCGACAAGAATTTCGGTCCGTTTAACCACGATTCCGACGTCAACAGCTGGTCCGCGCGCAGTCCGCGAGTTAACAAGTCTGCTGGATTCACTTTCCCGTCGCAATGTCTCCACGAACAATCGTTAGTCAGTTCCTGGATCTCGAGAACTCGATTATGGACGTACGACTTCCATTTCGCGGCACTCCCGGTAATCCAATACAGTGCTATTTGAGAATCCGTCCACAACGTTATACTCGCGCACGTTAAGTTAATGTTCGTAGATATGTAATGCTTTAAACGCGAAGCACACAAAGCAGCGGTTAACTCGAGTTTCGGTAAAGTTAGTTCACTCGAGTTGTTGGCCTTGATAGACGCGACCCGATTTTTTGCCATCAGAAATCGGACACTTACTCCGTTTTCCGAAATTGATCGCACGTAAGCTACGGCTCCGTAAGCCATCTGACTAGCATCAGCAAATATGTGCAATTCAAGCTCACCTTTCAACTCCGTCAGCACATTTCTGGGAATGCTGTAATTACTTAGTCTGTCCAAATCGTGGCACCATCGCATCCATTGAACGTGGAACTCGGATGACAGCAAGGTATCCCAGTCCGGCTTGGCCTTCCAGATATTCTGTAACAGAATCTTTGCCTTGATTGTAAAGGGTGCGAGTACAAATAAGGGGTCGTATATTCGACCTATCTCTTGTAGCACAGAACGTTTGGTGCAGCCCGAAATTCCCTTGACAAACCCGATTACAGATGATAAATCAACGCGAAGCTGATCGTCCATCGTGTCCCAGCACAAACCCAACACTTTTGACTCCATGGGCTGAGATTCAACTTCCTTTTCTTTAAAATAGTTCTTAAATTGCGGATGGTTAGTCTGCCACTTCCGTAAGTTCATTTTTGCCCCCATCAGTATCTTCTTGGCTTCGTCATGCAATGTTGTTGCATCTTCGACCGAGTTAACTGCCAGTATCAAATCATCGACGTAAAAGGAATCCATCAGTAGTGCAGACGTCTCTGGAAAGATGATCGATTGCATCGCAAAAAGTTTCTGCAAGGTGACCGCCAGTAGAAATGGACTGCTGGATACTCCAAACGTAACTCTGGTCATTCGATATTTCTGCAGCGGTGGTAGACTATTCACGTCCGTTATTGGATCTTGATACCAAAGAAACCGGTGGCAATCGCGATCGCCAACACACAAAAGAATCTGCAGGAAAGCCTTTTCTATATCGGCTGTAATTCCGATGATTCCAACACGGAAGTTGATCAAGACCTTCATCAAGTCCTTTCCCAAATTCTCACCCACGTGTAACAGTTCGTTCAGAGACGGTAGGCCAGGAGCGTGAGCGGATGCATCGAATACGACGCGTACCTTTGTCGTCGTTTTGTCTTCGCGAAATACAGGTCTATGAGGCATATAATATATTTTTTCGGAAATCGAATCGAGGGTTACTCTTTCGGCGAATCCAGAATCCAACAATTCACGTACGGCTGCATCGTACTCAATTAGTCGCGAGTCCTTTATCAATTTACGCGTTAAAGATTTCATTCGCGATAATGAGCCATAATAATTGTCGTCGATTGGGCACGTTTTCTTCCAAGGAAGCGGTGTTTCGAAGCGTCCATCCTTAATCGACACTTGATCCTCCATAAATGATTTTGTTGATTCAGTTTGCACATCCTTGTCATTGATGCCGATAGTTTCAAGTTCCCACATTCGATTCAGGGTATCATCGTTAGCTTCTTGATATGAAACGTTCAAAGTAGACACCAAGTTTGTATCCGATTGTTCGTTACTGTAGGGCCCTTGCAGTGTCCACCCTAACCTTGTATTCACTGCTACCAGTTCATCGGACAATCGTATAAGTTCGCCGGTCACAATTTTCCAGTAGTAGTCAGCACCCAACAACAAGCCGATTCCGTCCATTAATGGTACGTTATCAACAGAAACATCGGCCATGTTTAAGTTCTTTATCGCTGAAATATCCGGTTGAGCGGTTTGGAACGAGTCGAAACAAATCTCAGGTACTTCAATGGCAGTAAGCGTCATCGATTCGTTGTTGTACTGAGATGCAATTTTAAATTCCACCTTGTTGTATGACCTTGGCGCCGTTTTTTCCTTACTCCCAAATGGCATTACTGATAATCTTCGTATTCCTAAGACCTTCAGGTTCAGCTGACGTGACACGCTTTCTTTTATGTACGATAGTTGGGAACCTCCATCAATAATCAAACGAACAAGGGCATTATGGATCGAATTGTTGTTTGTCGCGGAAATGTATGCTTTAGCAGTTTGTAAAAAAATATGCTCGTTACCATCCCTATTTTTCGTAAACAAACTGGAGACCGTGACGACCTTCTTATTACCCTCTTGCACTCTAAAATTGGGATCGCACATAGAGGTTATGTGGCGGTAATTAGGGTTTTGAATAAAAAAAATTTTGTCATAAATGGAAAGATCATATGTAAGTTTTATTACAAAAGTATATTTTGTTTTTGTTTTTTCGTTATAATTAAAAAGTTATATCGAATTAAAAATAAATTTTCGAACCCAGTACCGAGGACGCGCCGAACAAACCCGAGCGCATTTGTGACGTCACAATGTTCATTTCTACAGGTTTCTACTAATTATCAGAAGCAGCTGTTACACTGTTTCACTTTGACATCTTGTCGGACAGTAATGTCATGCAGCGTCTTTTTTAAAATATGCGATATGACACAACGTATATCTGCGTCCTCACCAAAGTAATTTAGTTTTTACGTCAGTTATATTGCAAATGCATATGGGCCTGTTGCGTCTGTCCCACTTTGGTGCAACGATTTTGTTTTTGTGCTAAATTGTAACTATAATAATAATTGATTATAACATTTATTCAATAGGATTTTCGTTGTCAGATACACATATGTAGTAGAAGAAGTAGAAGAAGACAAAATGTACGACCCTTACGAATCTGTATAAGATGTCTTTAGATGAAAGTGAAGGGGATCCTTATGTTGATTGGACTGGAGAGTACGGAAGAAAGCGAAATGTCTCATTCAGACGAGATTGGATCGTTAAATCCAGAATCCGTCAAAAAATACGGATAAAGTCCAAAATGATGCAGCGCAATGTACACAAGTCTTGGATATTTCACAAGGCACATCCGAGCATCAGGAAGAATAGGATGAAAACATACATTAATTTTGAAGTCTACAAACTGTTTAAAAGTAAATCTTCGTCCCAATGCTAGTCCTCGAAATGTTTTTTGAAAATCTATTTACGGAAGATTATACTGCAATTTATAGTTGATTGCACAAATGATTATGGAAAAGCTTTAACTACAACAAACAGACCTAAGACTAAAATATCGCGAAATGCTAGCTTTCGTCCTGTTACTCCTGATGAAATAAAAAAAAAATGCCTTATGTATGCTACAGGGACAAGTTTCTACTTCAAATATGCGGCGCTTTTGGAACAAATATTGTTGTTTTATTAGTTAGTTTTATGTTGTTCTACCACTTTTTCAAAAAAAAATATATAAAAAAGTACAAGCTGTTTCGGATATTATGTTGATTGCTCAATTTCAGTCTGTTTATGGTCCGCCCAAAGAGCTATCTTTAGATGAGTCACTGTTACATTTTCGTGGCAGTTTAGTATAGCTCCACTATCATCTTCACAATAATTGGTTCCTTCTACTCTTGGTTTTTGGAACAGTTGATGGTTCGAGTCTTCAGGGAACTTACAAACTGCTCGGCCGTTGGGTTTCAAACAGATTTTCGAGCCGAGTCTTGATTGAACCTTCGTGGGCTGAAGTATTGAAAGACACGTTGTTTCAAGGAGCCGCACACTTTTCTGAAAGATGTTAAAGTATGGATTAATCCTACTTGTTTCCATTGATCGAGCCTAAAAGCAAAAAAACAAACGTACCCCATACTTACCGGGGTGCATTCTTCTGAAACGAATAACTTTACGTCGTCTTCACGTTGCAGACAAACTATATAATATTGACAGCATTGAGACTTACCGAGAACAGAAGACAGAGCAGGATAGAATGGACAGAATGCCAATTTCCTAATACAACCATCACCCGCCTGTTACCGTATAATAACTGACACCACAAACTGACACTCTTGACACTGACATCCAGAGAAACGTCTGCTGACATCTGATAGTGAAATTGTTAACTGATTAACAATATGACGTCAGAACCAATTATGGCGCGTTCGTAGTCACGTGACTTTTTTTTAAATTTTATCAATTTTAAATTGTTTATAATTAATTTTGAAAAAAGTTTTGAAAGTTTTTCGCATCGGCTATCAATATAATTTGTTCTAAAGTTTCAGAATACATTAAAAAAATCGATATTAATTTTTTTTCAAAAGCCTAATTGCATTTAGAACAAGTGACTTTGGTTTTGCAGAACTTGGAACTGTGATTAGGCTTCGTACAGCGAAAACATCGTTTCTCCTTCTTAAGAATTTCCTTTTTCCTTTCGAGTTTGATGCTATCGTCATCGCAATTCTCAGTAAGATGATTTTTCGATTTACAGAACAAGCAGTCGGCTACGGAAGTTAAAAGACCGGCCGCTGAATAACTTTTCCGAAAATCCTTTTCGGTAGATTTCTTTGAATCATATCGGTTGCGTTTGATCTTTTTGTTTGACCCCGAATGGTCTTGAGTTTTATTTGGCGTTTGTGCGATCTCGTTCGATTCTACTTCTAATTTTAAGTAATTCAACAACGATTCAATTTGAGATGCGCTGTTCAAATTTGTGTTAGGATCGTTGACATCCGTTGCGTGTTGTTTATGGTACTCAGTTTTCATCGCGTACGGCATACAATTTAGAATGACTGATTTAACCATCATTCCGTATTCTTTCGCGTCAACCCCAAGCGTAGACAAACTTCTAGTAATAATGGTGACCATATTGTAAAGCGTACGTAATCCGGCGATATCAAACTTATTCCTGACCGGAGTTAGTGACAGCAGCTTTTGTACGTAATGGTCGATTATGCGTTGTTCATTTCCGTACTCATGTTTCAATAGTTGGATAGCGTCGTCGTACGATTTCGCGGAAGGCGTTAGACCGCTGATGGTAACAGCTGCTTTTCCTAGAAGGGACTGTTCCAACTAATTGAATTGAGCGACTGCATCCAACGCATCATTTTCATGCACTGCAGTTCGAAATTGCTCCCAAAATAGAGACCATTCAGATAACTCTCCCTTGAATTTGCGGAGCTCGAGTTTATGCAACTTAACATTACTCCTACCTGAAATTTCGTTGCGAACAGGGTTTTGCGTCGTCTGTCTTGAACCAACCTGCGAAGCACTGTCTTCTGCGCTTTCATCGCTCCTTTCGTTATTTGCTGACAATTCGTGAATCCGGATTCGTAACCTCGACAATACTTCGTTTACTTGGTCTGCATACTCCATCACCCTTTCGGATTCTTCTTCGAACTCGCTTTCTTGCACCAAAGGTATCACTTCTTCGTTTGCGATCAACAATGCTTCATTCGCCTTCGAAATTCGATCTTGAATCACGATGAATTCACTAATTTCTTCGTCGACGATTTTTCTTGCGAGATTTAAAAGTTTGGTAACCTGCGCCCGACACGTTTTCCTCGTAGCACGTTCCATTGTTGCGGTATTGAAACGCACTGTGATTTTTACGACCGTCCCGAATCTTTACGTTAGAGAACACACATTCACCTCCCGGGTTTCGGCACCATGTGGAAAATGTTCGTTATTAATACGTTAAACAAGTTAAAATATAAAGCTTTAATTCTGAGTTAAAACAAGAAATACAAATACACTCAAATGCATTCGTTAACCACGCCGGTCGCCATCGTTCTTCTCATCGTTCTTTTTACCACCAGAGGGTGGCGCTCCTTCCACCGTTTCGGCGGGAATTTCTACAGATATGTTGTAGCTATTTGGTACAGTGAGCAATAAAACATGGCTTTTGGCTTTTGTTATGAAGCCAGTAATTAGGTGGCGTTCTTCAGATGAATGCAGGGGAAACTTTTACTAACTTTCCAGATGTGCACTACACTGAAATTATTGTACCAAAACCAAAGAGTTTGTGTTGTCAAATACTAATATATTCCCATTACAAAGGAACACAGACTGTTAATGACAGGTGTGAGTCCCGTGGATCTAATAATGCTAATTAGCAAAGATACTGATATAATGTTTACTTACAGGTTGTCGCAATCATGTCATAATCTCATTGGTCTGGCATATTTTTTGCAAGATGCCATATTGAGAGGGTACACCACTATACCTGAAGATACAGCCTCAACAAGCAAACCCATGATGTGGAATACGCCACGTGGGGCCATTATTCAGGCCGAAAGTATTACGACGGCAACATTTTCAAAACCGCAGAAGGTTTACAGAAAAAGAAAACCTACCAAAAACACCGTACGTCCATTAGAGCGAGAGGTCGCAAGATGCAGGTTGACGACCTCCGCAAACTATTAAAAGCAGAGAACCCTACCATTCCCTTTGGACATTTGATACAGCCTGATGAAGGAATTATAGTATTGGGTAGATAACCAGCATAAGTATAACGATGATTATTGTGTAGGGACACCAAAGACAACGGCAGCCATTCAGGCAGGATGTTTCAAAGAAGCAATAACGTCAGATGCAAGATTGCAATTACCAATTGTAGAACCCCTGACAACAAATATATTAATATCTTTACCATTGCCAGACAGATGCATTTTATGCCTTTAGCTTTGAAACCTCGGCGAAAATTGAGAGTGACACGCGAACGCAACATAGAACTGATAACTGGTTCTAACACTGAAGACAAATATTTTGTATAAGCACGAAATAAAGTACTATAACCACCTGTATTTTTAAGTGTATACGGTTTCATATTCCCATATCTCTAAATATTGGACTATTTCATAATTGAGCTGTATGGCTTTACGTAATTCGTCAGCGACAAACGTACCGGTGGTGGCATTTTATACCTCCAGGCTCTCCACACACTCCAGACTTTATAAAGCCTTGCTGAGGGACAATCGGGGTAACATCGGAACTCTGCAAAGACCTTATGGAGGAAACATCAAATCGAGTGAGACATACTTTCCGGGGAGGGTATTATTATTAGTGAACACAACTAACACTCCTGAAAAGTGGAAACTAGCTGACAGGCTGGTAAACAAGTGGTGGAATGATTAAAAGAAGCATCAAATGCCGGGCGTTAAATCCAAGGATAAAGCGGTGGCCGAAACGGCCGCTGCGTATTCTAAAAGTTCGAAAACAGAGATTACCTCTAAGCAGGTTGGCTTGCAATTTATACACACATCATCGATAAAATTAATACAATTACCAGTTTACAAAGTTATACATCACAACTCTAGAGACATGAAAACCATAATTTAACAAATTAGAATTGAAAAAAAAAGATATAGGTTGAAACAGGTTGGGAAAAATTATGTTATGACATTTGGAACTCCGACGATGACAATAAAGAAAATCCAGTTTTATGTAAAGTTTCCGATAAAATAAAATAATTTTTTTTTGGATTCTTCTTGAAAAAAGAAGAATCTCTGCTTCTACAAGGTGTATCAAAAAGTGCGCACTAACTCTTCAGAACTATTTTCCTTGAGCTTTCCGGACCTCCAATTCACTTTTACGTTTTCTTTGGGCCTAACAGCTTTTGAACTATTCATAAATTAAACTGGCCAATGAGAACTATTTATAAATTTTCAATATTTTCGTTATGTACGAACCACAAAATTATTGGGAATTATCTTCGAGTCAACATTATTGGAGGCATTTCGTTGGTCAACTGTATCGACTTGCTGCTCGTAAACTAGTGCTCTGTGGCATGTTATATAAACGGTTTGGGTATTAGTAGGACCCCATTATACCATCTTGAGGAGATAGTGCGTACTTTTTGGCCCTGTATGTACTCCTTTTCTCATAACAAAGTTAGCGTGCAAGTTAGTGAAAAAAATTGTTTACGGTACAGCAAACAGGATTGAGTTAGTAAAAACTCCAACCAAAACGATAATAATGCAACAATGGCTGCTATTCTATTTAAAATCAACGTCATGCGGGCAACAATGTTAGTTATCAATAGGTATTGCATGTGATCCAAAAATGTAAACAGTCAGGATCGGTAACTAATAAAAAAAATGACCGAAATGAGCGCAGGAGTGGAGTGGAAGTGACATGTTGGGCATGTCATACTAGATCAGAGGCAATCTATAAGACAACTGAAGGCAGCATCAGGTGTTTCTAAAAGTAGTGTCCAGAGGATCCTTAAAAATACTGTGGAAATGATTCAGGGCTTTAAAATGCAAATTCTATCGTTATTTGAAGTAATATAACCAGTTTAAAGAAGACACGGTCTGTTGTTGTTCCTTCGGTTGTTTTCTACTGAAAAACCGTCGCTATCTGAAGGAGAAATTATCACTTATAATAAGATAAGTTATGTCGACAATTTATAAGATGTCACGAATGTTCATTGCTAAGAACTGGGTGAAAAATCTTAAACATTTGTCGACTCAATTTTGGCTACCAATCGTATTCGGATATATTCAGTGTACTAGTCCATATGTCGCCGCAATTTGTTTTGACTGGCAAAAATTTTGAAATTCTACGGCTGTTGTTGTTCGAATGACTGAGTTTGACAGATGAACTGAATTGAAGAAGGCCAAGAAAAGCTGCTCACATTGTAATTTACCAGAATCCTCTGGTGACCCAAGTAATGCTTGCTCTAACGAAGATTATCAGGTCTGTGAACAAATTATTGATAAGATGAATCCGGGAATCGGTATTTTAAAATGTCAGCGTTTAGGGAAGCCACGTGAAGATCATGATCATCTTGTGCTAATCAAGTTACATTCCTCCGAAGATGTTACGGCTATTTTAAAGTTTTACAATGTTAAGAATAATATCTGCCTAAACCTTGGGCAACGTTATCTCTGCTACAATGTTCGCAAAAAATTTCGAAGTCGTATAGCTATAGTAAAGATGATATACCGCACTCCTAAAATTGAAACAAAAAACGTAATTTAAGCCAGCAACCAAACAGCACTATGATGAACTTAATAGATCTTACTATCACCGTTTAAAATGTTAGAAGTAGATCAGTTTTATTTGAACATGCATGCATCAAAACGTGACATAATAATGCTGTAATTATGATATAATAAAACTATTGTAACGAAGTTACTGAACTTTCCGCGGCTAGAACACAGTCAGCGACATTCACCGTCACGGTCCGTCCATCCCGCGAGTCGCCGGCCGCTGCTTCGCTGCTTGGCCAAGGCCGTGCACCCTCCGGCCGAATTCAAAGTGTTAACATCGCGAAAAAAATACTTTCCGGCGTCGCAGCGGTAATCATACAAATAACGCGCAGCGAATCTAGCTGCGCTCAGAGGCAGGAGTGAGATGTGAGTCGTGCCCTTTCCGAAGAAGTTCCAGCCCGAGTAGGTAAACACCAGCCGACCATCCTCCCCCATTTCTACCCATATTCCCGGTAATTCTGGACCTGTTCCCTTCCAATCGTTACTTCCGGTTTCTAACCACCGCCTGCCGTGAACATTCCAGGAGCCTCCGGCTGTCTGACTTCAGGGGACTCTGCTCCACGGTCAACCAATAAAAATTTGGTTTGCAGATCAAATCTCCATTTCACCGCGAATGTTCGGTTTATTTTGAGAACTTCCCCAATGTTGCTTCACATGGTATGGAGGATGTGGCTACCCAACTAAATAAGCATCGTCAGGTGGAACGGAAAGAAAATCAAGCTGCCCTTAGACCCATCATTGAAACAATACTGTTCTGCGGTGAACAAGAATTTCGATTGCTTGGCGATGATGAGAGGGGTCCTCTCACTTTAGAAAAGCCAACAAGAAACGATGCCAAATTTTGAGCATTTCTGCGATTTAGGGCGAACAGCGGTGATGAAGATCTGAAGACATTCATACTAAGCTGAGAAATGCTTTGTATATTAGCCCTGATATCCAAAATGAAATTATAGGAATAAGTGCTGGGATTATTCAAGAAAAGCTGGCCAACGATATCGCGAACACTATTCTTCAACAACGTGAAAAACTTGGTTTGGACATGAACAAATGTTTGGGGCATGGGATATGATGGAGCCAGCAGCATGGCCGGCCACGAAAAAGGTGTACAGGCTAGGATCAGGCGAATCTACACTCGACTGACTCCCGCTGGAACGTCCTCTAATAAATCTACCTGCGCCTAAATGTTTCTAGAGGCTCCATGGCGCTCTCGATCTGTACCGCATATTCCAGAAGATGAGTCATACTACCTCGAGTACGTTGTAGTAAATGCCAGGACATTCTAGTAAATGATGACGCCGCCACTGCGATGAGTCATCACAGGTCTACGTCCGTTACAATATCAAACCACAGAGATAGTGATGTTTTAAACTTTTCCCGTCATATTAAGAGGAACCACATGACAGAATTGGAAGTAGTTAAAAATCTTCTTTCCCAACTAATTCTAAAGAAACGAAAGATCTGATAACAAATTTAAAAAAAAATGGTAACTTTGTTAAAATCTCAAATAATGCGAAAAACCCTATTGAGGGTAAAACATTCCTTCCCTGCAAATTTTGTATAGGGTTTTATTCCTCAAAAACTTGGAAACTACAGAATGGAACAAACGGATGTACAAAATATAATGTTCCAAAATATTAAAATTGATAATGAACTAGTAGAAAGTTTTCCCAAAAATACTTCCTGATAAAATATAATTTGAAGCTAAAACGGACACATCTATATGCATGTTTTGGCGCCCGTTACATAAAAAGTCAGAAAGCCGACAACATTTAATAGCCCAGTGTGCAAGATCGGAAAAATGTTCCTCCATTTTTGAGAAAATGGCTAAACCTAATACAATTTGGAATACGGAGTTCAATAGAGAAGCGTAATCTGCAGGGAGCTAGTTCTTCATATTTTGGTTATTAATAAGAAAAAAAAAATTAAAATACTGCAAGAAAACTACTTTTTAAAATTAACTAGAAAAAATGAAGGTGTCCATTTTATAGAGCTCCAAAAATAAGTAATGTTTACCTTTTATAAATTGAAAAACCGACAAGGGAGAAACCCTTCTACAACATGATTGTGATTTTTTTTAAACCAGCGCCACCCGATCATAACTGACATACTTTTGGTTGATTCTTTTTTGTTTTGTTCGTTATGCTCCCGGGATGAAAGTAACACAATTGCATGTTTTCAATTGGAAAAAAAAACGGGAAATTCTAGAGAAAAATCTGGAAAAAAACGCATCCCAGTCTAAATTACATTTGTTTTTACTTTTATGTTGTCTTACACACTTCATTATTTAAAATAAAAAATAAATAAAAAAATCTGGATTACGTTTCCTCCCGGCCGATAGGGTTGGAAAATGGGAAAAACCCATTACAAATAAGGATGACCACATCAACATATACAAGCAATTATGAAGGAACTGGGAACCCATTAGAACCTGAAAGACATAAAATCTTTAGAGAATGACTTAAAGAAAACAGGCAACTACTGGCAAAGAGAAGTGTTTTGAAAACTCTAGATAAGAAAGTGAATTTAAGGTACCGAAGAGTATTCTGAAGAGAGGCAAGACAGACAATAATCGTTCTGTAAAGGAAGTTCCTAAGGGATTCTATTCCTGACAAAAAAAAAATTACTTTTACAACAAGAATAATTTGGAAACATCTGAGCCGAAGGCGATAATCTGTCTGGTACAAAAAAATCTTGTTTCCAGATCCATATAACATCGAGCAGATTCAAGAGGAAGATATTCCTGGTGATGAAGCAGTTGATTACATTGCTGAGCAAATTATAATTGTTTAGACGCAGATTGTGGCCTTCATATCTAAACACTTTTACTCGTATATGCGTATGGTTCTATATTATGCTATTCTAACACCGCTTTTTCAATGTATAAATTTTTAAGTTCAAGAAATAAAATTTGATTAAAAATTGGCAGTTCCTATCAAGTACCGATTCCTGTCAAGCACACCAAGAGGTAAAGTAAATAGGCAACAAACCGGGTTAAATCCATATACCGTTTGACCCAAACGTGCCAAAATGAGTTAAACCCAATGATTTTTTGACCATAACTTTGAAAATATGTATTATTTTTCTTGAAACTGCAACACAAGGATCTAGTGTCCAATATCCGTAATAATATGCAATACTTTTTTTTATGTCAAACGGCCTTTAAGTGGCAACATTTTGTGGATTACCTAATGTAGAATTAATAAACAGCTAGTACCCTCAAGTTGACATACCACAAAATTACTAACATGGGTTGTCTTATTGGACAAATACCAGTAGATAACCTATAATTTTGCAACTCTACGAGAACAGCTGGCATACCAAGAAGTGAGTCTGTCTCACATTGTGTATTTCTTGTTCTCCGATGTTCTACATCTTATCCACCATTCATACTGTTATTGTAATTCTAGTTTACAAAAAGACAACGATGGGTTGCCCAGCACTTCAAATAAAATTGCATTTGCATTTGATTCCGTCTATGACTTTCAAGATGTAAATGAGGAAGTATAGTATTAGCGTAGTGAACGAAACCAAATTCCAAATGTTTCTGAGGACACAAATATGCAAAACGATGAGTTCCTGAGTTGTCTATATATAACTCCAATAGGTTTACTTGTCATCATAAAATATGTGCAAAAGTCATTATAATGCCAAAAGCAACACTACGAACATCCTATGTATGACTTAGCAAACGTCATCTATAGGCTGAACTAATTTGTTAAAATACATTTTTGTTACATTTTATTTCCCCGTGAAACTGAGACATTCCAGATGTAGAATTTAAAAATTTTGGAAAATCAAAATCAATTGCGGTGACTATTCAGTTCACCTGTCAAACTGCGACATTCGACCAATAGCAGCCGTAGAATTTCAAAATTTTGGCCAATCAAAATAAATTGCGGTGATAATTGTACTAGTACAAATTGCCGCCGATAATTGTACTAGTACTTTTAAGAAAAATGGTTTGGTTCACTGAATAGTCCTTCGAATACGATTCGTAGTCAAAGTTGTTGAGTCGACAATTTCTAAGATGGTTCCACTCATGTTTAAGCAATTGCAATGACATTCGTGACATCTTAGAAATTGTCGACATAACTTTGACTACCTATCGTATTATAAGTGATAATTATTGTACTAGTACAAAATGCTGCCGACAATCGGACTAGTACTTTTTAGAATGGTTAAATGAATAAATGAATAAAATGGTTAGGTTCACTGAATAGTCCTCCGAATACGATTCGTAGTCAAAGTTTAATCGACAATTTCTAAAATGGTTCCACTTATGTTCATTGCAATTCCACTTATGTTTAAGCAATTGCAATGACATTCGTGACATCTTAGAAATTGTGGACATAACTTTGACTACTTATCGTATTATAAGTGATAATTTGGTGTTAGGCAAAACTGAATACACTAAAACAACATTTGAGAAGTAATAACTAGAAGTAAATGTAATGAACTCAAACGTTGGAGTATTACTGATAATATTTATTTTGTAGTGACGAAGAATTGGTAATTGAGAACGAAATGATCCTTATATTCAGACGATCACAGGTAGATAATATATTGTAAATGGCCGTCACTTTCTGAAGACTCCCGAAGGGGTTGGCGCTACGGTACTTAGGTTTTCCATTCCCTGTTTGGGCAATCTGTAGTGTTTCGGAGAGTCAGGTTTTCCCTTGTCGAAGGTATGTCTGTCTTTTTTGTCCAGCTCGGTGCTAATTTCTTTGTAAATTAGGGAACTTAGGTTTCGTTAGAAACTCATCCAGGGTTCTGCTAGGAACACTGCTAGGGTTCAGCTACCTCTGGGTTCAGTTAGAACGGCTTCCGATCTTTTCTGTCTCTATCTGCAGTTCCTGAAGGAGGGTACGACATCCGACCCGTCTGTCACTGTTGGTAGTTCCTGAAGGAGGGTACGACATCCGACCCCTCCGTCCCTGTCACGAGTTCATGAAGGAAGTTGCGGGACAAGACAGATAAGTCGTCCGTTTCTCTCTCATTTTGGACGGGTCCTTCTGGGGATCCTCTCACCCGACCAGAAGGGGCCAGCTTTGGTATCCTTGGTGACGACCTAGTGCAACGAGGGCAGGGCGCCTGTGGTGGCTTCTTTCGAGCGGCTGTCCAGGTGTCTGGTTTTCGGTGCACCTGCCGGTCGATCATTGGGATATCCGGGCGGGTCTATTGCTGGGACAACCGAGATTTGGAAGACAACCAAGCAACTACATCTCTTGCAAAAACGCCAAAGACGCCTACAAAAATATATCAATCGCAAAAACACCAAAGTCAAGTGCAATAAGAACCCGGATTCAGACAAAGTACAGAAAGGATTCAATTATTGGACAAATACGCATCGATAGGACACAACATCGAGAAGAGAGACTGCAGCAAGAAAAATACAAAATAGAGCAAATGTTGGCGATTGAGAAAGAGAAGTTGGAAAAAAAAGGAATGAATAATTATTAGAAGTAAAAAAACAAGTTTCTAGAAGAAATAATCCCACTAATTCCAAT
The DNA here is from genome assembly GCA_963583935.1 of Diaperis boleti. Taxonomy (NCBI): domain Eukaryota; kingdom Metazoa; phylum Arthropoda; class Insecta; order Coleoptera; family Tenebrionidae; genus Diaperis; species Diaperis boleti. Next base: position 18,022,748 of record OY757242.1, read on the forward strand.
AATCTAGGCTGGATTCTGCACATTTCATTTTTGTAGTTATTCGAGTACTAGATACGGATACATTCAATGCAAGTACACCACATTATTATCACAGTATAGAGAAACCAGTAGCGTCACTCTCCTGAAAATGCTGATTTCACGCAGAACATCCCGCGCATGAATTAGTCATCCTCTCGGGATGCAGAGCTCAGTCCTGGTACGGTGGCTGTGGTAGATTTGGTACAGGAGCGTATTCAGTTTTTTTTCTTCTTAATAAATTGTGGCGTAAATTAATAACGATGGAAAAAACGCGGGCTGTGAATCGATGTGGATGGAAATTTTAAGAACTTTTGAATTTAAATTTTTACTAACTCGCCGAATAAATCAAGATTGTTTGTAAATTTTTTTTGGTTCCGTAAGACAACAAGACGGTAACAATATAAATCCCACCCCTATCCAGTTTAAAAGATCTTTTAAAAAATCCTTTTGTTTAAATATGCTTCACTCGGGGACAGAGAACTGCAAACAAGATAATGTTGATATTTTGTTGTCAATAGAAGATATGCAAAAATTTAAACCAGATGGCATACCTATCACTGTTCCAGACAATCTTGGTCCTACTGATTACCAAACTTCGGTTGTTTTACAAAAAAAATTACCCGTTACGTTTGTGACTATTTAATCAAAAAATGTCTAGCGCGTCATACCTGTGAAACATGTGAATTTTATGCCAAACACTTCGATGATTTGGATGATACCGCTTTATATACTTTGATGAAAGCCTACAACCATTCGGAAGACCAATATATGCCAAATAAAACATTCGTTGAATTTATAACCAGCCTGGAAATTTTGTTTCAACAAAATTTTGAGAGGCTAATAATAAAAGTTTTACAATTTGTAAATATATTTAAAACTGTTCAGTACACTCATCCCTGTAAAATTAATCATTTTTAGACACCAATGATTATTAAAAATATTTTTATAAATTTTTAATATAAATTATTATTAAAAGTCATGCCGTTTTATTTCTTTAGTGTTTACCGCGCCCAATAAAAAATCTACAATCCATCCCTGCTTGTGGGCGGAGTTTACTCATTTCGAGGTCAACGAAAACACCGTAAAGAGATCAAAGTGCCGCCAGGAGAGTGTCGCTACTGGTTTCTCTATACTGTGTTATTATGCTGCGAAAATCATAAATGGTGATAAATACATAATATAATAAAAAAAACTGGTTAACAGGTATTTTTCAGGTTATGTTAGGTTCGGTTAGTACGTTTCTCAAGTTGTGTGTAGACATCTAATTTATTTATGTTTAAATAGGTACGTTTGGTGTGCTGAAATAAATTATCTGAATGTTATTGAATTTTTATGTGTTTTAATATAATTGGTTATTTCAGGGAAAGGAACATTTGTATAAAATGTCTAAACCTAAAATTATATTAAAAAAACACACATTAAAAAAACATTATAAAAAAGGAAACATTCGAACATAACCTAAAAATATGTAGTTTTAACTATTTTTTAATGATACTTATCACTTGTGTGGCATATAAAATGGTGTAATGAACTCTTGCCGTTATTTGTGACATGTACATGTAGTTTCTTATTATATCGCTACGTAAGAAGTGAGTAAAATAAAAAAAGTGTCATTCTTAGGTGCTGTTACAATTATTCATACTGGCCACCCTATAAGCGGAACACCCTATAGGTATAGCGGAGATTGACAGTTCGATCGTGACACACACGGCGTACCTTTCCTTCCGCCTTTCCGAATTCGATCGCAGAAGCGTAACCATTGATTTCCTGAATTCCAACGGTTCGATTTATCGGTCTAAGGTAATTAAGACGGGCTAGAGCCAAATAAATGTAAATCAACCGTTAAGGTTCATCTTGTCGTAAGGAACAGTTGAACGGGAAGCGCAGTTAGTGCGAATAATTAGTAATTCAGGGAACGGGCCCAATGACGAGCAGGGCCTGACTCGTTAACGGGTGGAGGTTTATTAGTGGATCCAGATAGCCACAAAGAAATCTCAAGTGCAAAGAAATTCCGGGCGGAGGTTGACCTAGAACGGAAATTAAAGGTGGTAAAATTTATAACGAAATCATACAAAGATATTAGCAATGTGGCCTGCAAAGACATCGATCCGGGGTACAACAACCTTACGATTGGAGTTCAGATCACGAATATCATCTTTGCCGTCCATAATTACAAGAAACAAGGAGCGATGGGAAACGCAGGAGCTCAATCAACGAAGATCTCAGAGAAGGAATTTAAAATAACCACCAGCGCAAGAACCATTCCCATCCAACTTGCTACTGTAGATAAGATAATAACTGACAATGCTAAGGGGCAAGGGCTTGAATACAGGAAGTTCGCAATGGAAGATAAGGAAAATTGGTATGGTACTGCTGGCCCATATCTTGACTTTTTCGTAGGATTCAAACTACGTTGGGAAGAACTGGGGCTGGGCCACTCTACCATGTCAATTGGAAAAGAAAACGGCAAATCCAAAAGCTTTCCTGTGATCAAATAAGGTTTAAATGGGGTACACCATATACTGCTGGAGGGGTGTTAACGAACACCCCGCTAAAACCCGACGAGGTCCACGTGTAATCCAGCCATCAGGTAGATATTTGCTACCACTTCTGAGGAGGAAACCGTAACCGAGTCAAGGTCGGAGGTCCAGGGCGAAGGTCGCCAGACAAGGTGAATCTCAGGAAGAACCTGCGAGCAGATAATCAGGAGAACAACGCCCCAAACACAAACAGGTTGTAAACTAAAATTTTCTTGGATGTCATGAGAATCTAGACTGTAAAGCGCTACTTCTAATTTTGTCCATTATATTGCTATATATTTAAGTGATTGTGTTTGCCTCTCCCCTCTCCGTCCCTATGTACAAGCCTGTCCGGGCAATATAAGCAGGGTTGTAACAGTACCTATCTTTTTAAATTACTTTCTTTTGTATTAATTTAAAAGATAATAACGTTTATTATTATTTACAATACAAGAACTTCGTTTTTACAACTAAACCACCCAGATATAAGAATTCAAAATCTAATATCAAAACAAAATGCACAGGACACACAGATCACAGATTTCTGACGTTTCTGTGACTGGCAAAATTGGTGGCATCTAAACTTGTGCGCATGTCCTAAACCGAAAATCGTTCCTAATTCCTGTGGACTGTTTTGACGATTTTAAGCCAGTTTAAAAACTCGTATTTTTTGTCGCTGAACATCTGACTACTAGTCAGAATCCTGGTTTGTTTGCTAGAACCCCTAAATGCGCATGCCTCGTACGATTCCGTACCGTTTGATATCGAATACAATAATTATTGCACTTTGGGATAATTCAGCGTCCACTTGATTGTTGCTGTCAGCCACAGTTTAGAAGATACAGATTTCTTTTTGGGACACCAACCATACATTCATAGAGGTTTGTAAAAAAGGTAGATGGCAGCACCAGTACGATAGCAGAAATTAACATGGGATTAGTCTTCAGCGTCCGTATACGGACGCTTAAAGGTGGTGAACGTTGAGACATATGTATTTTACAATGTGCGAACGCTGAATGGATAGAAGGTTATATATTATACTAGAACAAACCTAATATCGTCGGTGAAATGTGTTAACCTGCTAACTCCATTTGACAAAATTTTAGAAGAGACTATTAAAACGCTTGTATTTCGGAGTTTATATTAGACTATTTGGAGATATCAGGTATTATTCAGACAAAATGTTTTATGTTTTTTCTCAATAATACCTGCTGTCTCCAAATGGTTTAATATAAACTCCGAAAATCAAGCGTTTTGATAGTCTCCTCCAAAATTTTGCCAAATGGAGTTAGCAGGTTAACACATTTCACCGACGATATTATACTTCCACCACGTGTGCATGGCAAAAGCCGACCGGCAGTGCATGGTCTTACAACGATTTGCGTGGTTATAAGCTTAAATCCTAAGTTTGATGAGTCACGGTTCTTTATTATAGAGTGGCTATGGTTCTCTCCTGCGCAGCAATAAGCTGTACCAATCGATTAAATAAAGGGATGAAAATTAGTTTTCACAGGTGAACAGCTTGTGAGTTCTTCGCATGTACACTTTAAATTGTTAAACATTTAAAACTTAAACTATTAAATGCTTGGACTATTCACTTCTTAATTGCTAACTTACTAAGTAACTAACTAAACTAAAACATTTAAACTGCTACCGATTCGAAATTGTATTTCTTGTCTTGTTATGAATTGTATAGTATTTGTGAGAAGTAATTTCTATTTTGCTACTAGGTATCTGTACATAATGGTATGTAATCATTTTTTTTAAATCATAAGCACTAAAAATGACTACCAGAAACGCAGCAAGTTTAAAATTGTTATTCGGTTATCCTAAAAGTTATAGGGTCGATGCAAAACAAGATAATATTTCGTAATTACCTGGTGTGAGTGGCAGAGAACTTCCCTAATCCTGATCATGAGCAGTCGATGATACAGGTTGAACCAATAGTAGGGAAGTTGTTGGTGTCCTTGAGGCTCATCATCTAATTCGTGCTCAGGGACGAGAAGCTCCAGTTGGTCCCAACGACGGATAAGAATCGGGAGATAGTTGTTACTCGTTATTTGAGTAGTGTCTTCTGGAAACCTATGGTGCAGTTCATGAGCCGCTCTCGAATGCCCCATGGAATCGGCGACTTGTTTGAGAAGATTATTATAACTTATCGCTCGTGAAAGTTCTGCCGGTCATCTGCGATTGAATAATACAATTTTCGAAAGGACAAATTCCCAATGATTTCCAAAGCCTCTTCGGTTTATTTTGAAAAAAAAAATCGATTTGGGTTTTTCTAAGATGAGCAGACAACTTTGCTGATGTTCTCTGCTATGGGCAATGGCTTCTAACATATTTCCCGCTTTTGCCTCCTCGGCCTTGTTGGTGGCATTTCGACCAAGTAAAAATTTGAGCTCACATTCATGGAGTTTCTCAAACGCTTCCAATCGTGACAGTTCGGTGTATTTTCATACAAATGTTCCATCAAATAATATTTTCGAATTCTCTGTATAACTTGGTTAATGAGAGGTCCAAACTGTTTCGCCAACGAATTGTGTTTTATCGTATTTTTCAGGACGAATGCAATCTATTCAATTATTTCAAGATGGATCCCTTTGCCAGTCTTCGCATCTGAGCACGGCTGTTACTATATTGATGTTTTTCTTTGACAGACTGGCAGATTATTACACCAACTTCTTGAATGACTGTCATGACTGTTTAATAATATCCGTTATTTCGTCTTGGGTAAGGTCTTTCAATAGCAGTTGTTTAAAGTTTTTCATTCAAACTCTAAAAACTGTCGTTCTTTTGCTCTTCAATGAATCTTATTTTTGTCGTGCGTTTTAATTTGTCTGGGTATCTACTTGAGTAAATAATATGGTGCTTCGAAAAATTATTTGTAAAAATTAAGCCATGGCAATGATCACAATGAATGCAATCAGATAAATTTTTTCAAATCGTTTTGCCCCAGGAATCGATTCATTGTATGCTCTATTGCCGTTATTGCGTAAAATTCGGAGGGCTTTCAACTAAAACCAGCCTGTCGGGAAATTTAAATATAGATGGTGCAGCGTCTTTTTGTAAAAAAAATTGTCGCTAGCCACCACTCCATAATAATCCTCCACTCGGAAATGGTCTCCGCAAAGATAGGAGAATTTATTTGGGACAAATTTATCCCGCTTCATGGCAACAATCCATTTTTTCTTTAACTCTTCACTTTGAGGAAATCTGTTGGGATAATTTTTATTGAGTCTAATAATTTGATTAAAAATGATTACATAACATTGTGTACAGATACCTAGTAGCAAAATAAAAATTACTTCTGACAAATACTATACAATTCATAACAAGACAAGAAATACAATTTCGAATCGATAGCAGTTTAAATGTTTTATTGTTAGTTTAGTTAGTTACTAAAGGGTCGATTTGAAGTTCTCACTGCCGCCGGCGCAACCGTTGCCACGGGCGTAAATTGACAGGAGCCAATTTTAAGTTCAAGTTAAGTCCTGGATTTTCCACTCCGGATTGCGTCGCCACATCGAGCTGACATAACGGTTTGCATCCTGCATTCTAACCTCAATTCTCAACGACATGGCGGGAGCATGTGCTGCAATTTTTACCAATTCCAGTGATGGTGGTGGAGGACCAATTTTAGCTAATGTGCCCTTTACAATCGACGAAATTTCGGAGAGATTGCTTTTCCAACGACCCCGGTTAGAAGAGTATTTTTGTTTGTATATAACCTCATTTCGGAAGATCTAACAAGAAATACATGAAAAGGACGATGTCGACATTTAACACCAATGCAAAAACTGTATGTAGCACTTCAATTTTATGCTACGGGAACATACCAATGGCTGGTGAGCTCTAGTGAACGCATTTCACAATCGTCAACTTCTCATGCTATCAGGAAAGTAACTGACGCATTGGTGACTAGTTCGCCCCAGTTTATTCGCTTTCCAGGTGCTGAAGAATATAATAGAGTAAAAGAGGCGTTCTACAGGTTTGCAATCACACGACACGGTACTGTATTCCCAAATTTGTTAGGTGCCGTCGACTGTACACATGTCAGGATTCAGGCATCCCCAAACAACCCTGAACAATATTTAAATCGACATCTTTATCATTCCATTAACGTACAGTTGGTTGTAGGTCCCGATCTTAAAATTTACAACGTTTTTGCCGAGTACCCAGGATCAAACCACGACTCATGTACATTTGGAGAAATTCAAACGTCCGAAATGACCTCTCTCAAGGAAATTTTTCAGAAGGTTGGCTTGTTGGAGACTCTGGTTATCCTCAGGAGCCCTGGCTGATGATACCTGTAACTAATGTCACAACTCCTGCAGAAATGCTTTATAATTATGTAAATATTTCAACTAAAAATGTTGTAGAGGGAATTAATGGAGTGCTAAAAAGCCGATGGCATGTTTTGGACAGCCCCCTTGCCTATGCACCAGGCAGAGTTTGTGCCATTACTGCGGCATGTTGTGTTCTCCACAACATTTGCACTGACGACAACTTGGACGTGGAAAACTTGCAGTAGCACCAATTAATGCTACATAACTTCCCTCTACAAGCACCAGTCAACCCGAATTATGAACAAATTCGTAGGGAACTGATTGCAAGACATTTTACCAGATAAGTGACTTCTCTCTCGATAATTACTTTTAGGGCACATTGAACAATCGGAGATATCTTCAGATGAAGTTAAACTAGGTTTATCTTTAGATTTTAAGCAATCACATCCACGAAATATTCCAGCCGAAACCATAGCTAACTTAATCTGAGAATGCAAAAAACGCGCCCGCACAAAGAATTTCACACAGAACGAAGTCAATGTGCTGATTGAAGAGATCAGCACTAAGCGACAAATTCTTCTTTGGCCCCTCCGCAGCCCACAACTGAGCCAGTTCCATCGGGATCTACACAATTACATAATTCTACACAATTTTTTAACCACTCACCTTCAGTACTTTTCCAAAATATCCTATGTGCATGTTGCGTTGCTCAAATTTTTTTAATTTTAGAATTGAACAAAATTTCGCAATCAAAAATATTTTGTTATAACGTAATACCTATCCGTCTCCCGGCTGTGGGACAACGTCAGGTTTTGCGGACGGAGCCGCTTCCCGGACTGAAAAGATTAATTAAGGTGTCAATTATTAAATTTTTCAATTATGTTTTCAAAAGAAACATTGGAAAATTTAATTGAATTATACAGAAATTTCCCTTGTCTGTTGAAAGTTAAATCAGACGAATACACAAATCGCAATCTTAAAGGACGAGCTTATGAAAAACTAGTTGAGTTCTGTAAAACTACATAGTATGTATTTGTCAAAATGCCAACAAAGACTTCGTTACAAAAAAAATTCAAGATATTCGGAGATAATTATTCCAGAAAGAATTTTAAAAAATTAATGATTCAAAAAGAAGTGGCTGTTCAGAGGAGGACGTGTACAAATCAAGTCTGTGGTACCTTGAACTTCTTCTGTTTTCTCCATCTTCTGCACCTCCACAGTGCAGTGTACTGAGTCTTCGGACAGCGTTAGTACTCTGTCCCAATGTTACGAACAAAGCCCTCAATTTTACGATTTGTAAATTTTATTATTGTAGGCTCAAAGTTTATTTCATCGTTCCAACAAGTTGAACATCATAATTGGCGCAGTCATCGGTAGGATCTAGAAGAACGAAGAAATTTCGACGCAAGTGAAACGAGGAAAACTGGAATAATCCGTACCTTGTGTAAGGTCACAAGGTACAGGAAAGAAAATACCAGGAAGCAATCCGGATTACATTGAAAGGCCACTGGAATCCAGAATCAATCGTCTCAACACCATATTTTCATCTTTAAACATATCATCTCAGTTAGGGTGAGTCAAATTATAGATCTCATTTTCCGGTTAAATTCATCTTTATTATTTATTATTATAATCAGTTATTACATCACCGCTTGCAAAACTGTTTTAAATTTAATATGAAATGCCTAGAGAGAATACAAACAATCAACTCCAACTATCTTATATTAATTACGATAAAGCCATAAAATTAATAAATATTTTTGACGGATCTCCTGCTCGATTACACAATTTCATACATGCCGTTGATTTTGTTTTTTCAAAATTTGGCCCGACCGAACTAGAAATTTTTCCTTTTGTTGTGAAAAGGCGGCTAGACAGTACGGCTCTAGATTTTATCAGTCCAAGGGAACTAAATTCTTGGCCAGAGATAAAAAAGGCACTATTAGAAAACTTTGGAGATAATTTATATTTACAGTGTTTGAATTTCGAGTTGCCATTTTAAACAAAAAATAGATGAGAAACCTTTGATATTAATTTATTGATCGGATCGAAACACAATTAAAAAGAATTCATAAGGTAATCAAATACAACCAAGAATTAAATGCAGTTGAAAAAAAATGTCTTTCTGACTTTCATGAGAAAACAGCACTAATAACGGCGGTAACTGGCATTAAAGAACCTGCAGATCTTGCTATCTTTAAAGCCAGAATCTCTCAGAAACAATCAACAATTGAGTATCAAAACCAGCAATTCTTTAAGCATACCAATTTTGGACTTGCTAAATTATTTATCACAAATAATGATGATAAAGAACAAAATTCCTCTAAATTACAAAATTACAATCTCAGCCATTTGATTAAAGTTCAAAATCACCAATTAAAATGACCATCCCAAAATGTCGAATTTGTAACAAATTTGGGCATAAATCAGATACCTGCTACAGAAATCAAAACACAACATCCATAAATAATATCTCTCAAGAACAAATTAAAACTGATGAAGAAGTTGAAGTGGAATTTGATGAACATTTTTTAGACGACAGCGTTCAAAACCCCAAAGACCCACCAACGACATTAGAATTTACCAACTAAATAATAAATCTTTATTATTCGTTAATTCTATTAAAAACAGTGCGCTAAAGATTCAACAATTCAATTCAAGTTTGTTCAAGTTGCCGACTGAGGACGTACGGCTGGTGCGCAGTGTACACCTCGCATTTAGTTGTTGAACGTTGCAATGAGAAGATATCGGATGCTTATATTACAATGGACCTAATTGGTAATTACACAAGAGCTGACAATTGTCATATGACGGTCACAGTATTATCGATATCGATTTTTAAGCTTGTGTTTTTGATGAACTAGGTATTTATTTTGCGCTTTTCAGGACTTTCGATTCATTGTCTGCATTGTAAGTTGTAAATCATATTATACCGCTATCGATAATGGCCAATGATTTGACAACTGTCAAAGCTCTTCGATAGATGCCAAATGACATTCACCTGCAGCAACGTTGCCACTTTTACTTTGCTCTCCATTTGCGCGAGCAGTCCAGGTGTTCAATCTAAAAAAAATTAACATTGATTGATTAATTAATTGATTTATTTAAACGATTGAGGTACGGGCTAATGGCCTATGGGCCGTCACCCTACGTTATTTACCAGTTGAGTGATCTGGGAATGTTGAAACGACGACGTTCTAAGACCTACTAGGGCAGGGTAGGCGAACCAATGGCACGCGTGCCATCAATGGCACGCGACACAATATCTTGGGCACGTCGCCGATCATAAAAAACGTGTAAAAAATGTGTTAAGTAGTAGGTATTTTGTAGTATTTAAGTAGGATCAAACGCGAGTGGTCCTACGCTACGGAGTGTTCGGTGCGCGGGGTGGGGGCGGCGCGGCGGCAGGCAGGAAGCGCTGCGCAGCGCTCGTTTGTTTTGTTTTTATAAGTCGTGGGTTTCAATTGCGAATGACGCATTGTTTGCTTACGCATAAAGTAATAGTGAGTTTTGTTGACATAATTGTATTTTAAAGTTTATTCGAGTGATTTTTATGATTTTAAACTGATATTTAATATGGCCAGTTCAGCAAAAGAACAAAAAGTGCAAGATACTAAGTGTATCAGAGAATTTCAAATGATTAGTAAAGGTGACAAAGCGGTGTGTGTTTTATGTTCTGGAACAGTGGTATGTAGAACATCGTCTGTTAAACGGCATTTTGAAACAAATTACAAATCTGTTAGTCAAAAAAGCGAAGCAGAGCAAAAAGAATTAATTGCAAGTGCATTGAATGACAGAAATAAACAGTCAACATCTATGATTAAATTTGTTTGCAAAAATTGTCATACGAGCGCGGCAAGTTACGCGGCTGCAAATGTCATTGCTCGGCATAGTAAACCTTTTCAAGAAGGAGAGTTTTTGAAGAAAGCCTGGTTAGCATGCGCGCCCTCTCTTTTTGATGATTTCGATAATAAAGATAAGAAAATTCAGCGCATCAAAGATACTCCTCTATCAAGAAACACAATAAAAGAAAGAACTGAACAATCAGACTGCAAAATGAGGTAAAAATTGAACAATACCCACAGTTCTTGGACGTTATGTGGCTTTCAAAATTGATGTTTTTTACAGACATATGCCAATATTTAAATACATTAAATGTAAAGCTTCAAAGGACAAACAAAACAATTATTGTCATGATCTCATTCGCACTTTTGAGGCTAAACTGCAAGTTTTCAGAAACGATATTATCACAAGAAACTACAAGTATTTTCCAAACTTGAAAAAATATATCAATGATTTTGATATTCACGAGACAGCAGACAAAGAAAAATTTACTGAAGAATTTATTTCTGTGATCGATTCTTTAATCAAGGAATTTTCAGGGAGATTTTCTCAGTTCAAAGAATTGTCGGAAATACTCAAATTTATTATGTACCCTGATGTGACGTCATTTCATAAACTGAACTTCTCTCAATTCGATTGGTTGGAAATTGAAGAATTTGAAATTCAGTTGATTGATTTCCAATCTAGCTCAATATGGATTCAAAAATTTATTGAAACAAGGAAAGAGTTGGAATTAATTGAAACTGAAAGATTGACAAGTAATTTAAGTAAAAATGCTAATAACAAAATTCTGGAAACATGGAATGCGTTACCAGACACATTTTAACAATGTTTTCATCTACCTATGCCTGTGAGTCATTATTTTCAGAGATGAATAGCATTAAAAACTCGGTTAGAAACCGTTTGACAGATGAATCCAGTTCAGCATGCATTTTGCTAACAGTAACATCTTACAACCCTAGCATAAATTATTTGTCATCTAACCTGCAGCAACAGAAGTCACACTAATTTTACAGTAATTCAATTTATGCGTGTAATAAAAACATTCCAAAATGTACCTCTTTTGTTTACTTTATTTAATAAAGAGTTTTGATAGATAGTATTTATTATTATTATTTTCCAAATAATCAGAAAGTCAAAATTATTTGATGGCACGTCAATGACCCCATTAAACATTTTTCAGAAAAAATGGCACGTTGATGCATAAAGGTTCGCCTACCCTGTACTAGGGTGTCAGAGATTTGTAAACGGGAGGTGCCAAAATTGGAACCACATAATGAAGCTTTTTTCAATGAGTTTGTTGCCAAGGGCAAACAATGTTCTTCACAGGCGAATTTATTCGCTCATTTTAAAACCTCGTCAATATTGTCTGAGCAGATTTCGCTCTAGCATCTAATGTTGGCTAAGACAACCCAACCAGCCAGCCCTACTGCTGATGATTTCATGAAGTTCTGCAAAACTAAAATGAGTAGGGAGTTGAGTGTTGAGGTAATGACGGCAACGGTAGACCAGTTTGAGTGCCACTAGATTTGGTCGAATAACGGCGTCAAATGGTATGGTATGGTCAAAATAAAGCTTACGAAGACATGATAATAAAATTACAAGAAGTAGGTAATTCCGCAACGAGAGAATCTGTTAAAAAGAAAAACGACTCTCTACGTGGTTGCTTCCGAAAGGAGTTAAAAAAATTAATGCAATCTAAGAAATCTGGTTCAGGGACTGATGAGGTGTACAAGCCCCATTTGTGATACTACGAATATTTATTATTCCTTACAGACCAGGCAACACCGAGAGAAACCGTAACTAATATTGATGAAGAGACAAATAGCAATCAAGTAAGTAAAAAATTATTATTATTTTTATTTATATCTAATATTTATTTCACAAAAAAAGAATCCCGAGAGAAGCTCGGTCGGCCAGGTAAATACTGTACATTATATTAAATTTATTAATAAAAAATCTTAAGAAATCTGGTACAACAAAGTTTTGTTGCCATGGTACTGATTCCTCATTATGAAAGTAACTCATAAATAAATTTCGGACCCATTTCTGCCGGTCGAAGTACATTTTCCCGCAATATCTTTTTTTTTAATTTACAAATTTCAAAAAATCGCTCTGTAGCTGCAAAGATCTATATTTTATCAACACGCCCACAAAATTTCAACGAAAAATCTTTTTTGTCCGCCGTTGAATGTAATTTCTTAATACGATATAAGTCACGAAGGTTCGAAATATACAAAAAAAAAAAATCAAATTTATAACGAAATGCATGTAACATGCATTGATCAACAATAGTTAGAAATTTGTTCTTTAGCTCATTCAAAAGATAAATTCATTCTCTATAAAATTGTCTTAAATATCCATTACCGTATCTCTAATAGGATAAAAGATATATTTGTTAAAAAGTAAACAAATCGAATAGCCACTTTGATTTTTGAAATATCCCAAAATTAAAAAATGTTATAAAAAAATAGCAAAATCCTCATTTTGGAAAACTTTAATAGTGTTTCAACAATAAACCTGTAAATCTTCCTATTAATTTATCTAATCCAGACAAAGAGTATATGGTCGAATACCTTAACTTAGGACACATCGAACTTGTTCCCTTTAGCGACGGCCCCAAATAAGGGTCGTTTTCGATTGTTCGGCAAAATCTTCTTATGATTTGAGCCTGAACGATAATTTACTAAAAGGGGGCAAATTTCAAAGCGGTTTATTTGATATTTTGTGTCGGTTTAGGACTCATTTATTTGCTATTTCCGCTCACATCACAAAAATGTATCGGACGATCGAAATCGACTCGGAAGATGCTAATTACCAGCGCATTTTATGGAGAGACAATAGCAACGAAGCTACAGACGAAAAACGTTGACGTAAGGTCTCACATCATGTGCACCGTTTCTCGCGATAGGATGTCTAAAACAATTGACGTTAAGCATAGGTACTCCAGACCTACATATACACTTGCCCGCAAACATTTAAACATTTATAAACATACAGGGTTAGTCAAAAGTATTGAATAGGCGGTTTATCTCCGTAAATATGAATTTTATTACAAAATATCTTTAATAAAAGTTGTTTTACTAATTATTCTCTATTTCTTAATCTGCTCGTTGTTTTTATATATCAACGCATTTCCATGGAAACGTAAATAAATTTTGTTTTTTGAATGGCGACCTAGTAATTTTTCTACTGATTTTTGTTTCTCTTTTTTATTTGAAATGACCTGGTATTTTTTTAATATCCTTTCATAACAAAATTTCTGTGTAAAATTATAATTTCTAATAAATAAACGACAAAATTGGTATTAAATCAAATTCTCCAATTTTTAATGATGCTTTTTATTCATGTGATGATAATTCTACAAAGAATTATAGTGGCCTCTGTTCTTTTAATGGTATTTTTCATGTCATTGTGAAGTACCTTTCAATAAGTTAACAAATAAATTTAATAAGGATAGTTTTATTTTAATTTGTAAACATGGTGAAACTTAGTGAAACTGAAAGAATTGAAATCCTCATGATGGTTGGTTATGGAGATCGACAACGTTCACAGCAAGATGTTTGTCATTTATTTAACAACGTTCATCCTGTACTCGATATTGTACAATTATTTCCGGATGCAGATCGACAAGGAATGCTAAACCGAGATATTTGGTTTCAGCAAGACGGCGTTGCACCCCATTATGGGGTTGATGTTTGCCTATTTCTGGATAACATTTTTTCAGGTCGTTGGATAGGACGTCGGGGGCCTATTGAATGGCCTGCAAGGTCCCCCGATTTAAACCCCTTAGACTTTTTCCTCTGTGGTCATTTAAAAACTAAAGTTTACAAAGAAAAACCCCAAAATTTGGAATATTTAGAAGTCAAAATCAGACATGGAATCGCAGAAATACCATCTAACTGGCTACAAAATTCGTTACGCAATTTTTATGACAGATTAGGTTACTGTCAAGCTGCAGGGAGTCTTCAGTTTGAACATTTAATTTAAGTTAAAGATTATTTGATTGAATAAAGTATTATGCCCATTTTCTCTAAAATTTTGTTATCAAACCACACAAAAAAATACCAGGCCATTTCAATAAAAAAAGAGAAACAAAAATCTGCAAAAAAATTACTAGGTTGCCATTCAAAAAACAAAAATCAGTTACGTTTCCATGGAAATGCGTTGACATATAAAAACAACGAGCAGATTAAGAAATAGAGAATATTTAGTAAAAAAACTTTTATAAAAAACATTTTGTCATAAAATTCATATTTACGGAGATAAACCGCCCATTCCATACTTTTGACTAACCCTGTATATAATTTGTATGTAGGTCTGGACTAGGCTTAAGATACGCAATTCTAAATCAAGCGAGGTCCTAAATCGAGATTTTATTTGGACGATCTGCGAACCAGAAGCGATTTGTTAGAGGAAGCTATAACCCTGGAGTGGATGGGTTCGGTCTGTCAGGCACAAGCAAATTTAGTCACGCGATTATTCCAGGTTGGGGCCACGTACGATTCTGCGCACTTCAGTACCTTTAAACTATATCACAATGCATGTGTCTCAGTAGTTGTGGAGCAGTGACGTGAGTGACACGGATATTACGGCCAATTTCGGTCTCTCAGGCCACTTTGTATGTTGGCAATTTAGTTTATAAATCGATCTTCTACTTGATAGAACCATGGATCCATATGAAATAGAAAAGCTAAGGCGTATGAATGAAGAAAACTTTTCAGATTCGAAAAGCTCCGTCGCACAACCATCCTACGGATTCCAGGAGAATTTTTTTGAAGAACCTTGGAAGAGAGCTTCTTTTGGATTACATGACTGCCAGAGTACACTCCCAATACTTACCAAGACAGGTTCGACAGCTTGCAGCCAGAATCAGTGATACTAAGATGATTGAACGTAACTACTTTTAATCAGTTTTTCTCTAAAACACCAAAAACAATTTTATTACAACTGCCAACGCACGTTTCGTCAACAATGTTGGAATCATCAGGGCAGTTTATGCTAGAAACCCACTTGTCCCATGCCATGCCACGCCATCCCATCCCACGCCACGCGATGCAGAAATTTAACACAGATTCAAATGCAATACGTGGGATAGCGTCGCATGGATGGCGAGGGACAAGTGTGTACGCATTGCATTTGAATCTGTGTTCTATTACTCATCGCCCTGATGATGCCAACATTGTTGGCGAAACGTGCGTTGGCAATTGTAATAAAATTGTTTTTGGTGTTTTAGGGAAGAACTGATTAAAAGTAGTTATCTACAACCAAAAGTGATCCAGACAATTGTTTTGTTTTTGATGATTGAACGTGTAGAAAATATTGAAAATACCCAGAAAAAGCGAAAAAACTGCGCTTTCTGTAAAGATCGGAAAACAAGATTTATATGCCGTTTCTGCTACAAATTCATCTGCCTGGAGCATAATGCAGATGTCTGCATATAATGCAGCGCCGAATTTCAAGATTTGCGTGCGTCGCGCAGTGATTGGTACAACTATGCCAAAATTTATATATTCGTTGTTTTTCCTATATCTTTTTTATTTTTGACGGAAGAGTATTCGTTTTTTTTTATTATGTTCTTTAACAGTGTCTCTAGAGATGTATGTGTTCACCTACGAAAATTATACGTTAATTTTTTTAATTTTAATTTTCTTATTTCGGACCTGACAGACCGAACCCGTCCCTTTGTGTGAAATTGAACACCCGTTGAGTGCAGGGTTAAGTAGCTAATATTTTAACAACGGCAGGTTACGAATTGTGCAAATGGAGTGCGAAGGATGCGCGACTGTTAGCGGAAAATTCCAGTAGGCAGTACAGACAAACGCCATCTTTTCTGTTCTTGTTGGGTATCAGTTTTGATCAGGTTTGAGAGGTAGCGGTTGGGCGGTTCGGTACCATCCGGTGTTCCCGTCGCACCCTGTCGAGCCAGCTCATCGGGCCTCTCATTAACCTCTTTTCGTCGTTAAGGATATTGGTCGCGACTTCATAAGACAGAGAGTTTTGCCCACGTCAAATTTTAAAGAAATCTATTTCACATGTCACATTGGCTTTTTCACTCCTACGCATTAATTGCTACACAGTGCGAGGAAAGAGATGACTGCAGTGCAGTCTACCAGCGCAGTTGTTGCTATGAAGCAGCGACGTGACCATTCAGAAATGACTGACCGACTAAGGGTCCACATGCGCTATCGACAGGGGCGGACCTGCTCCAAATATTAATAGATATTGCAATTAAAATTATTAGGGGACAGTTCAAGTTTATTTCATAGTAAAAAAAAAAATATCAGAAGTCAAGCCTATATGCATAAAAAAAAACTAATAAAAATTTAAGGACAAACCAGTTTCGACACTAACATCTGAAACTCAAGTGACCATAAATATTCGTAACTTTTTTTTGTATTTTGAATAAAACAATGCTATTTTCCAAGATTTCCTAACATAACCACAAGAATCAAAATGTCAAAAAACATTCCCCAAACTCCCCAAAACCAAGTCGGTGCAATGTTGCCGATAGTATCTTCCGAAGAAATTGCGAAGATGGCGAGATGTTAAAATATAAACAGCTTAATATACTAAATGAATGCTAACGTTTGTCCAGGAAGAATATGGCAACGTCGCGTAACTTTTGGTACTTTTTGTGTGATTAAATTGGCAGTAGCATTACTAATATGCCTGTTAGAAAGAAAAGCGTTACAAATAGGTATCGTGGGGGACAAGCTTTGTCTGATGCAATGACCCCAATAGAAGAACGCATTGTTGATTTACAAAGCCTAATAGCTATTAGATGGACACCACGAGACGAGTGGAATATTTTACTGTATCACCAGTAAGTTTACCAAGAATAC
Organism: Diaperis boleti; assembly: GCA_963583935.1. Classification (NCBI taxonomy): domain Eukaryota; kingdom Metazoa; phylum Arthropoda; class Insecta; order Coleoptera; family Tenebrionidae; genus Diaperis; species Diaperis boleti. The sequence continues at coordinate 18,040,259 of OY757242.1, forward strand.
GCGCAACAAAAAAAAGATTACCTACAATATTTTAGGAGCTGTGGACAAATTAGTGCAAAAAGGCCATTTTTAGCAAGGTTTACTGCGGGAAAGCGGCTAAATCTGATTCAAAGGTGCTCTTTTGAATGTAGAGTCTATTTAGCCGCTTTACGATATAATCGGGAAATCAAGTGGCACAATAGCCCATGGAAGAAAGTCACAGGATCTAGTCCTGGTATACATTTTAAAAAATGTATGGAACGATTTGACCATAAAGCAAAAAAGCGATTAAACTTTTGAGAAAAACAAAGTGCCAAATCGAAAAAAGTGAAATTACCGAATTTGGACTACGGAATTCACGCATTGGAACCATGTCCTACTCCGGAAGAATTTATTTTAGAACAAAACAGGATTCTTTCTGGGGTACAAGTTAGTTACATATTTGTTTTTAATATACACATATTATGTTTTAATCGCTTTTGACCTAAGTATTATCTACAGTAAGTACTTTATTTTGCAATTGTTTGTTTATAGTTTTTATTAATCACCTCCACATAATTGCAAAAAGCTACCTGAGGGACAGCGTAACCTAGTGGAGAGATCAACAGTTGATCAATGGGACAACGCTAAATACAAGGAAGGGAGAATCGTCTCACTGCCTCATTATTTGGTAAAATAATTAATCGGAGAAAACTCCTTGGCACGGCCATGTAAAAGGAATTTTATATAATGAACAAATTCGAACTGAGGCCATAATGCATGGAAAAGACAAAGAACAAGTGGCTATTAAAAAAATTGAAAAAGAAACGGCGTACAACAGTAGTACCTGCAAGACTATTTGTTCATCCTGAATATGGGTTTTTGGCAGCTTCTCCTTGTACCTACATGGCTTAGTGCCACTTGGATGTTAAATTATTGATAAACAAATTTTTATTTTGACGAGTTCTACTTGTGGTTAAATTTATTTTCACAATTAGCACACCAAAAAGAGGAAGATAAAGTCGATCTATTCATGCGAACCATCGCTCTTATGGTAAAAAAACTGCCTACTAATTTAATCGCACAAGCTAAGTTACAAATCCTGACACTTGTAACTAATTTACAAACAGCACTAATTGGGTCAGCGAACCAAGAAACTGGCTCTGATTCTATAACTCTGCGTTATCTAACAAAAGAGCACATTCACATGAGTGCCGATGGAATCATTGAAAAGAAAATATTTAAGATGCGTAATATATATATGATTTTAATGATCTTGAGGCAGCGGTAAGCTCTTCAAGAAAAGGTGTAGAAATTTTAGACGTAAATGTTTTTCATAAATGGAAGAGACAATCCCGAAATAATACCAAACTGATGATCCCTTAAATGGGTCGTGTAGTTGAGGTACGGTTTATGAAAGGAATAAAATACGTAGAATACAAAACCGATTTTGACAAGCTCCAATATGACTCTTTGGATTTTCTCCAACAGAAATTCAATTTTCGAAATACGCCTAAGCGTGGTGTGCTCAAGGAAGAAAGATTACACGTTTTAGGGCCTTTAATGCCTAGAAACAGAAAATATTTTTGGGAAAACCTCCCTGAAAGTGATTCAGTTTCGGATTTAGTCGAAAGTTATAAACGAAAATTTGAAAAATAGTGTTTAGTGGTATTAAAGAACATTTCAGGCACATCTATAACAACACAGATCTTGATCCTCCACCATCAACGCCTTCTTCTTTCGCCAATCATATATTAATAACGAAACATAGTTTTTCAGCATCAAATTCCAAATTGATTCATAAATGAAATAAAGGCCGGAAATTAGATTTTCTTGAGACTTTAGAAATAAGGAAAGCCTTGAAACTGGAAAACAAATCTTGTTTAAATGAACAGAATAACTTCAATAATCCCATTATTAATTCACTATTTTAATTTTTCACCACTCAAACAAACTTACCAGATTCTCTTTCATCCATTTTTAATTTTTACATTTTATAAAATGTTGTTTTTACGAAATCTTTTAAAAATCATGTAACCCTTTGAAAACGTCAAATTTAATTCAAAATTACGTCAATGTCATAATTTTTTATATTCTTTAAGGTTAAGAACCCCTCTTGTAATTCATCAATTGTATCATTAATCTCTTGTTAAATTAGGGCTCATGATGGCAGAAGTGTTCTGCCGAAACATGTTCCATTAGTAATTTTACAGTTATTAAAGTTTGTGGAGTTCGACTTAGATATTGTAACGGACGTGGACCCGTGATGACTCATCGCTGTAGCGGCGTCATCAATTGCTGGACTGTACTGAAATTTACTACAACGTACTCGAGGTAGTATGACTCATCTTCTGGAATATCCGGTACGGATCGAGAGCGCCATGGAACGTATGGAGCCTCTAGAAGCATTTAGTGGCCGGTATATTTATTAGAGGACGTTCGAGCGGGAGTCAGTCTAGTCTAGTCGTATCAGTGAAGTTGAGTTTAGTCGCATCATCAAGTCTAGTCGCATCAGTCATCGAGTCTAGTGAGTCAGTGGGTCGAGTCGGACAGTTACTTTTATCTATCCGGGGTGCCGCGTGATGTGTAAATAAATAATACGAGATGTGCCCGTGAAGTAGTAAATTGTAAATAGTGTAAATAATGTAAATAGTGTAATATTAGAAGTATAAATAAATTACATAATGTTTAAATAAATAATGGAACCCAGAAACGCTGCATTGGTGTCAGGAGTGGAATACGAAGATTTGTAAGAAATAAATAAATCGATATGAAGGTTAAGAAGAAAAGTAGAAATACGAAGCTGGGCACGAATAAAGAAGAAAGAGTGTAAGGTTACTTGAGCGAGAGCTGGAACAACGTGAGTTATAGAAATAACTGGAATAAAATCGGATTAGATAATGGTGCTGACTGAACTCGACTCACTGAGGCAGAAAAGAGGTTCCAATGGAATGAAAGTTGGAGAAAAAGTTCTACTTCGACGTCGAAATAAATCATGCTGGTATGAAGCGCTGAGACTGTGCCCGGAAGATTTGACTACAAGACTGCAGCCACTATTGTAGTTGTAAAGGACCACGGGCGGACGGGAATGCAAGTTGCACGATAATGACCTTGAGGAAAATCCTGCTGGACCCAATGGGATTCCATGGATGTGGAGATGGAGTCTGGACACGTGTGCTGGAGAAGCGTGTGGGTCATATAGAAAGTGAGCAGCTGATGGCTCCCATGGTTAGAATTCCGGAAGTTCTGGGGGAACTCCATGGGGGAGTACCTGATGGACACCTGGGGGTGTCGACGATGTTTGGGGACCTGCGTGAGAGGTTTTATTTGGTCCCCATGGTGAATGGATAGAATTCCGGAAGTTCTGGAGGCATTCGATTGCCGAGTACCTCGTGGACACTTGGAAGTGTCGAAGAAGTTTGGGAAGCTGCGAGAGAAGTTTTCCTTGGAGAATTGGAGGAAACTGAGCAGTGGAGCAGGAAGTGTGTAACTTGCGCTGCAAGCAAAAGTCCATCAAAATGTCGAGGGGCACCGATACGTCAACACAGTGTGGTAGTTCATGTGGTAGTTGAAAGCGTACTCCTCCTTGCAGACACCCGACAGGAACTACGAAGAGACTTGTGTACAAGAAGGCCACCTACCACAGTGCTTGGGATACTTTATGGGAGTCGAAGTATAGTTTTTTGTCCCGAGGATCGCCAGTGAATTCGACTGTTTGGTTTGGAAGGCGGTCGGAGGCATGTTGGAAGGAGTCTTCCGTTTCACTTAAGCGAATGGTGTACTGCTGCAACCAGAAAGGACATCGGAAGGAGGATGTAGACATCGGTAGAATGTCTTGTGACGTTTCGGGACGAAACATCTTTAAGGAGGGGGCAGTGTAACGGACGTGGACCCATGATGACTCATCGCTGTAGCGGCGTCATCAATTGCTGGACTGTACTGGAATTTACTACAACGTACTCGAGGTAGTATGACTCATCTTCTGGAATATCCGGTACGGATCTAGTGAGTCAGTGGGTCGAGTCGGACAGTTACTTTTATCTATCCGGGGTGCCGCGTGATGTGTAAATAAATAATACGAGATGTGCCCGTGAAGTAGTAAATTGTAAATAGTGTAAATAATGTAAATAGTGTAATATTAGAAGTATAAATAAATTACATAATGTTTAAATAAATAATGGAACCCAGAAACGCTGCAATATATTTAAATTTTAATTTAAATTTACTCCACCTGGATTTAAGGCGCTTCTTTCACCCCATGTTTGCAGTGTACATTTATAAAAATCGCTGTATTGTTAATTGCTGATCAATCATCTTCAAATTTGGAACAGTTGTAGAAAAAGGATTGCTTTAGAACCTACGCATTTTTTTTTTTTTTTTTTCAAAATTGTTTTGTTAAATATGCAAAAATGTTGAACTGAACATACGTAACTTTTGTGACCATTTTAATGCCACTTACGAATTTAAAACCTACCAAGAAACATGCGTATCGCCTTGCCTATAGTTTTTTCTTATTGTTTGCAACATTATTGAAGATGGAAGCGCAAATACAACTATGTAATATTGTTTCAAATAAAACCCTGTTCTGTTGATCTCTACGTCAAGAAAGTAGCTCCACCTATACAGCGATGCTACAAATTCGCCGTGTACAGTCCGAGTAAAATCTTAGACCTCTACAAAAAAAAATAATGCGGGACGGAGCCTGTTATGTTGGAACTTCGGCGTCGTCAATCCCAAATCAGGAATTTTAAGCCGAAAATATTCCGAGTTGCGTGTATTTTGTGAAGATGAGAATTCCAAATTGCGCGCATTACCTGCTGCTTAATTTACCTTTTCTATTTATTTAATGTATACAGGATTGTTGTTACTTGCTGACACCTGCTTAAGAAGTAATAAATATTTGCAATCTGCACCCTCCAAATATTCATCCGGGTTTTCCCATCACTTGTCCCAAATTAGTAAATTAGTCAAAAACAAAACAATTGTCTGGATCACTTTTGGTGGTAGATAACTACTGTTAATCAGTATACTCATCGCCCTGATGATGCCAACATTGTTGGCGAAACGTGCGTTGGCAGTTATAATAAAATCGTTTTTGGTGTTTTAGGGAAAAACTGATTAAATCTAGTTATGTAAATTAGATAAAACCTTCCTTATCTACATCCTCTCATTCAGGTAAACAGGATAGTTCAAATGCCTACGAGTTTTTCCACGCAAAATTTAATGATTCTTTTGGTTCTTGACATCCAAATATTTGTTGTATCTGCGGGGTGATAACATAGTCCGCAGGCGAAACGAGAAACAGCGTTCAAAACAGTGTCAATTAGACATCAATTTTAAACAGAAAAAAGAAGGTTTAATTGAGCGATAAACATTTGTAAGAAGTGTCTACGCAATATGTGAAAAACCAACTTAAAATTTTTTCATTATTATGTACCTTACGTAAATAAATTTCTAAAGCCCTAATATTTGTAACTATTACTACCAATTCACTAACAATTTTTCAGATTGCTTTCAAATATCCAAATAGTTATGTATAAAAAGAAAAAATTCACCTTATTTATTTTAGAGTTTTTCTCTTAAACTGTGTTTTCATTTTTCTCTTAAACTGTTTTAAATTAGTACTGTTTTTGATCTCAACCGGCAACTTATTAAATTCAACAAAGCCCTTGTAAAAAATAGATTTCATCGTACCTGCCAAATTTACTTTTTCAATGTATAGGTCATTTTTTACTTTTTGTAGAGTATCGATGAACATTTCTATTATATTTTATATAATCATCAAAATAACTGGGCACCATTTTATTGACTATCTTATAAATGAAGGTCATTGTCATATACAAAAGCCTGTCCTAGTCCCATCCTCTACAGTCATCCAGTTTAGATTATTTAACATCATTTTTATAGGCGTATGCCTATTACATCTTAAAATAATCCTCATGCCTCTGTTCTGTAGTCTCTGTAGTGCATAAAGATTTGTTTTACTCATCGGATAGAGAACCGAGGCACAAAAATCAAAGTGCGGCAATATAAGACAGTTGTATAATGTTAAACACGTTTCGAAATTTATGACTAGATACTCTTGAGAAGAAATACAATTTGTTGGATATTTTATTCATAACCAATTTGAGAATCGTCAATCATAAACCCAAGGTATCTAACTTCATTTACAACTTCAATGTTATTTTGGTTAATTTTTATACTAATCCCCTGTGTGTCAAATGGCTTGTTTGTGATAATCATGGCCTTGGTTTTACTAATATTCAGTTTGAGTTTATTAATCAAATAATCATTCAACCAGTTCAATACATTACAGCCCATCCCATATGACTTCAATTTTTTAATCAGTATTTCCCTATGAATTATTTCAAATGCCCGCTTTAGATCTAAAAATACCACCACTACGATGTTACGTTTCCATTCGACTATTTCAGCAGAAGTAAAGGGCGACCAGACTTATCGTAGTTTTATGGACTCCGGTCAGCATAATATAATACTTTTATAATCTCGAATGTCGTCTCGGGTTGAATTTAGAATATTGAATTTGTATTGTGCTAACATTTGGGCCGTTAGGCAGGTAGAGGTTTATGGATTTCCAAACAAAAAGCATTGTGTCACTGAATGTACTTTTTCTGTGTCTCGCGTGGATTTTTGTTTACGTCCTACTACTTGTGTCACACTTCGAACTTTTTGATCACTCTCACCCAGTAGTTGCTCGTCCCTGCGAAATGCCCCTTAAGAACATTCTTCTGGTTTAGTGGTTTAGTTCCGCAATTTTTGTATTTAGTATTTTGTCCACTAGAATTTTTGTCGCTTCCGTTGTATTTTTAAATTGATTATAATTGATTTGATATGTTTATTGTATCATACTGGGTTGTGATAAAACTAAAAAATGGAAGCAACCTTTAATCTATGTTTTTAACCAAAACGTAATGAAAAAAGGGAGGTGGTAGGCAAAAATATTAAAAACCTTATAACTGTAATAACATATAAATTTGAATGTGGTGTCAACAATATGTGACCAGTAGGTATTCATCAGCAATTGATATATTAGTACAGAAAACCCAGCGATAAAAAACAAGACAAGGTGTCAAGCACGAGAAATATTCATTTTATGTAGCGCGAAGCGAAGTTTATCCACTGTTTGACCCTCCACATCTTTTAAAAAGCCTACGAAATAACATGCTAAATGAATATGTTCGTCTTGGGAACACATTTTCCAAATCTATGAACTAGATGGAAGTCCTGAACCTGTAAATTTTCACGATCCCAACGTGTAGGAGAAATTTGCACAAAAAAAGGTATTATTATTATTTTAACAAAAGTATATATTTTAGAAAATAATAATTATTGTATTGTCTTTATGTAGATATATTCACATTTATACCACTGAACTTCATGATCTTCTAAATGTTTAAATCTTGTTTTTTTAAATAACTTCTATCCTCAGTTTTATATTCACATTTATCACATTTATACCACTGAAATTCATGATCTTCTAAATGTTTAAATCTTTTGTTTTTTCAAATAACTTTTATCCTTAGTTTTATATTCACATTTATCACATTTATACCACTGAACTTCATGATCTAATGTTTCAATCTTCTCACCAGGGGTCGTGAGATGTAAACGGGGGTCCACGATACTGGATCTCATTTAAGCAAGTCGTGACTTTAATTTTGATTTTCCATGAGTGGAATAATCCACATACACAGATGCTTTGATGCTTAGTTTTTACCTGAAAACGTAACAAACACACGGACGACGATAGTACTATTGTACTGTCGTTGGTTTTGTGAACAAATTTATTTTCACAATTTTATGACATTAATAGCGAATTAGTACATCATCTCATAAAATTGTGTAAGTTAGTAAGATATTTACATGGTCGAAATGCACGTTGAACTTTTTCAAACAATGGACAAAATGTTTACTTCGACTTTACTTTCTCAGTCGGCAACGTCACGGTGAACGCAAAGTTGTTCCACAATATACGTTTCAACTGATCTTCCTCATAGATGCTTCATATAGCGCTCTCACTTGGCACGCTATTGACTTGAATTGAATTGAAATTGTTGAAACTGGAGGCCTGGGCTTTTAATAGGATAGATAAATCAATATTCCTTATTGCCTGATGATGGGTCATTAATAAAGACTCGAAACCGGTTGTGATAATCAAATAATTATTATTTCCTGATGCCAAAAAGGACCTATTCCCAAACAATAAAAACAAAAGTAAACGGGATGAACAAAAATTAACAAAAATCAGACCAACCAGATAACTAAAGCAGCTAATAAATTACTGCTCTACCCTTAAGGGATTGGCTGGTCAATCAGGGGTGACATCTTACAAATGGTCGACTTAACTTTGACTACTTATCGTATTATAAGTGATTATTGTCTGTGTAATATGCCACCAAGGCCCTACGAATGTATCTGCAATCCACCAACTAACGAGTGCAGTTATTGATAGGCCTGGCCCATATTTCGATGTCAACGACAAAAAAATATACACTATTTTTGACATTTAACATGTATTAAATAATACGAGAACAACATTGTACCATCATCACATAGAGTATATTGACTCTAACGGTGTCAAAAAATTGCGAAACTTGAACACCTTCGTTAGGCTTTCCGGATCGATGAAACAGTGTTTTCTGTGTTTACATAAGATTAAGAGGTGCTATATTAAAGATCTGGACAGCAACCACATGGTTAAAAATGAAAGTGTCGGCAGCTGCTAAAACTTTAAGTCATACGTTAAAATCAATGTGCGCAGCTAATCAATTAGCAACGGACGTTATACAAACGACGGAATACGGGCAAGACAATAGCTCCTAGAGGGTACCGGAATGTTTATCAAGTCGTTAAAAGGAAAAAAGGAAGCAATGACAGTGTTGACACTAGTAGGCATTGAAGGAAATGTTTCAAACAGTTCCACTACAACAATATCTTTGTGTAGATGAACGGTTGCGTGCGACCAAGGGCAGGCATGATATAAAGCAATATCAACCAGCCAAACCTCATAAATGGGGTTATAAACTGTATGTGCTGTGTGGAACAGATGGGTTTTCATACAATTTTAAAATTTTTACTGGGGATGAAAATAATCCGAAGTTCAGAAAACCGGATGAACCTAACTTATGATCAAATGCTAATATTGTTATTCGTTTATGTAGGAGTATAGCTCACAATCAGAATTACAGAGTTTATTTCGACAATTTTTATACATCCATCCCATTAGTTGTTTATTTGTCCAAGTGTGGCATACTTTAAAGATATGGGAAAAGAGAAACGTGGACGTCTCAAAAGTTTGTAGCCAATATTGAAGAAGTAGAGATCTCTTCTGTAGTTTGCAAAAACAACAAAGTAGTAACGCTAATTTCTTACTTCACTGGAGAACTCCCAAGTAAAGAAGAACAAAGCTGTTGATGTGCCATGTCCAAATCTCGTAAGAGAATATAATAGACACATGGGAGGTGTTCATCTACTTGATGGGTTACTTGGACGCTACAAGATAAGAATGCGTACCAAAAAAAAAAACATAACTATAACAAACTCTTGGCATAGTTTTGTACTGAACTTGCATATTGTTTCTGCCCTTTACTTCCGGCATAAACGAGGCTATATTTGCGTCATGACAGAAATTGAGAAGCATTGTGTACTAATGTTCGATGAAATTTTGGTTGCACATTCTTGCATTATATAATGCTTCAAAGATAAAATTGAAGGTTTTGCTGACCGTCTTAACGGAGTTACAGAAGAAGCAAAAATTGCCGACCACGCCATTTTTATGGCAAAAGGAATCGCCAACCCGTGGAAGGAGCCCCTTGACTATTATTTCTCCCAACACGGCATGAGCACTCCAAGCATATCAGCGGTTTGTAAGGTACTTATAAAGAAGTTACAACATATTGGACTTATTGTTGACGCTACAATTTTTGACCAATATAATAAAACAGCAATAAATTTACTTGTTGATGATGCCAAAAGGGCAGCTCGTCAGAGGGAAATACATGAGTCCTATATACATTTTTTATTAATGGACATGACGTAATTTCATTGTTTGATTTTCCCCACCTATTAAAAAGACTCCGAAACCAGATGCTGAAATATGATGTGAACTTTCAATGGAAGGGTCCAGTTGAGGTAGCAACATGGAAGCACGTGGAGCACTCTACCAATTGGACCAATGTGACAACGATGATTTTCGTATGATGCGTAAGTTAACCGACGAGCATGTGGTTAAGGAAAGGATCAAAAAAATGAAGGTGAAAAATTCTGTTTTCGCATAGAGCGCAATCCACAAGGAAATTTGAATCAGGACCCACTTGAAAACTTCTTTAGTCTAGTTCGGAGCCATGGGACAGAAATATGAGTCCCTTATGCTCTTCATTTGCATCAACAATGAAATCGCTAATAATTAATAACACTGATAAACACTGTTTTTGTCACACGAACTTTGTGATGATTTTTGTTTATTTTGGTGTACCCTGATTTAAAAAACTATATTGTTTTGTTTCAATCACATCCAGTTTTTTGTGACAGCTACATAACTATTGTATTCAATTAACGTCTGTTACATTGTAAAAATGCCACGGAAGTGCCCTAACAACCCGGACAGTTTTTGTAATATGTGTGGAGAATTAACTTTTGTATCTCAGCGTTGAAAATTTACACCATTAATTGAAATTCCCCAAACTCAGAGAGGCAAAAATTATAGAGGGAATATTTGTTGGTCCAAAAATACGGGAACTAATGAAGGACTCATACAAAGGCTTGGGGTGTAATATGTCCTTAAAAATACATACAGTGTGCCCATTTTATCTGTTCACGCCTGAAGATTCGGAAGTAGGCAACATATTAAACATTTCGTCAACAAATTTTTTAAGGATTTACATTACGTATTTGATTAAAAGATTGTTTTGAATTGAAGGCCCACTATTGAGTTTAATTTTAGACCCACTATGATTCTTTATTTAAAAAATAAATCGTTTAAGCAAATTGATTCGTAAAATGTTTAATATGTTACCTATATCTGAATCTTCGGGCATGAACAGATAAAATGGGCACCCTGTATGCTGGACTCTCATCTGGATTTCTTTCCCGAAAATTTGGGTAAATAATATAAAAAGTTTTCGTGTGACAAAAGAAGTTAAATTTTGTAGATCTGTGTAATTTTATGTCACTCCCCTGGCGCAAATTGTGAAGAGGACCATTCCGTTGGGGCATTAAATACCTTGAGAAGTTTTATAAGTGCACATTGTAGACCTGAAATTGTAAACACCTTTGCCATTGGATTATGCAGACGACAAGGTAATGGAGTTACATGTAGTGTTCAATAAACAAAAAGCCATACTTCACGGCTATTTGGCAGGATATGTTGCCAAAAAGCCTTTGAACTTCTTGAGCAACTGTCATTTGTGCAAATCAGAGCTTTTAACAGACACTGCGTCAAAGCACAAAGAAATCCAATTTGGATCATATCGGCCTGAAACTCTTCTTAAAACAAGAACAAAAGAAATAATATGCTTGTTTGTTTAGTCTTTGTATCCAGGTTGCACAATGGCTCCCGGAAATTGTAGCAGAGGACCACGTACGAACAAAATTAAAATTGATAATAAAGAAAAATATTTCTAAGAATATGTTCAAAAGTTGCAACAACCACGATCTATATACTTTATTTGTACATTTTTTCCAAATTTTATATGTATTCATGGGTAATGTTACAATTTGATTTTTGCCGCGCATTCACCACCCGGGTTCAGGAACGAATCGGCATTAGAAATAACCGGCATATACAAAAAACACGATAGGTTTTGCAGTGCCGCGCGACAAAACCGAGATTCTCTCTTTTTCGTTCGACATTTTGACGAAGTCACATTCAACGTAAAGTTTGCTCCTGGAAAAAGGGATTGTTCCAGTGACTCGCGGTAGCGGTTAGAATCGTTGAATGTGACTTATTTCGATAACAAATCGCTTTAGCGGATAATTCGTTAAATGATGAGGTTTTGGAGAGAGGTAAGAGAAACTACTTCATTGCGTGCAGACCTTGACTATTCTCTTTCAATCAACAGGACAGCTCCAAAACCGGCAGATAAGTAATAGATAATTTTTTCCATTATATTTTTTATGTGTTATCAATTCATCTAGTTTTTTTTTGTTATATTAGCGTGCATTTAAAAATTGTAAAGTTCAGTAATTATCTTAATGTAATTTTAAACCTTAGGTAAAGTGCAATAGTCACAATTTAACTTGTCATTTTCTTTATTTATTTCTTCGTCCATTAATTGATTGCAACAACTTGTCATTATAATTTCAATTTTCACCACGTTATTTTAATATTGTATAATTGTAGGAAGTTCCTATATTATTTTTATTTGTTCATTATATGATTTTGGGGACTTAGCTGTATTTCTTGTGTCACCATCCACAATTCTAAATTTTGTCAGGACATTAAAACAATTTAGGTTGTAATAAATTGGGGGCTCGTCGTCCGGGATCCGGAATACTCCGGGAGTAGTGTAGTAATATTGTGAGTTTTAGATACTCCCTACAAAACTTTGAAGTGTGGAGGAATTGTCAATAACAACTTGTTGACTAGCGTTTTGACGCGGTGTTGGAGCTGAACCTTAGTAGTAAGACCACCTTGTGGCCTGGGAAGTTATCCTGTGGATTTTCTTTTAACTTGGAGAGTTGTGGAAAGGAAAGAATCCCTTCGGTTTAGGCAGACCATTTTACATCCGGGTAAGTGCTGGTTGAGATTGTTTGATTGTCGATAGTAGTCAGGTCTGCAAATTGTCGTGAAAAGTATTGTTAGTTGCGTTTTAAAAATTGTAAAGTTTTGTCGGTTCGGTGTTGCGCCTTAATATTGAGATTTAAGTGCAGGTTATCTCTAGTTAAATTTCGGTTGATTTCGTTTTGAGGAATTTACGATGGAGCTTAATGTTGATTGGTTAACAAGGAACGAAATCGCGTATGAGTTAGACATTCGTGGCACGGTCGGAAAGAGTTCGGACACTCTGGAGGATATGGCGATGAATTTAAAGTTCTGCTTAGGCCTGGAGAAGAGCGGTGTTTTGTTTCAATCGCCGATAACTCTCGATGCGGGGGACGAATTGGTGAAATGTCAGCAGGGTCTTGAGGAGGTTCATCAATTGTTCAGGGAAGTCATTAACGACACAGTGATGGCAAAGCTGGCCACCAAGTTGACACATCTTAAGGGTCGTTTAAATCGGGTCGGTGATGTGGAGGATACGCTTGTGCCACTGAAGGGGACGTTAACTGGTGCGTTAAATAAGGCCTTTGAAAATTATGATTTCCGAGCAAAGTATTACACAAAAATGGTTCAAACACCGGCGACTTATGTAAGACATTTCCGAGCCGGATTTGCTAAGAAACGCAAAAGATGTTGTTTGAGGGGATCGCGAGCTATCTTCGGAGGAACATGCGACGAAAGCAACGTTAGATTATATTATCTCGATGGGCAATAAGAACGAGTGTCCACGGTTAACGATAAATATTTATGGTAGCGACTTTATTGCTTTATTAGACTCGGGGGCCAGTAATGTAATTATGGGGTTGTCAGGTTGGCGTAGGTTAGAGACCATGGGGTTGAATCATTTGTGTTGGTGCAGTCAATGTGCCGATTCGGTTAAAGCACAAGATGGTTGTTTTTGAGGTGCTTGTGGTACCGGCTGTGCGACATGAGTTGGTCTTAGGTATAAATTTTTGGATGGAGATGGGCATTGTGCCGAATTTTAGACAACTGTCATGGGACTTTGCGAATACGGCCGAGGTAAAGAACGATCCTACGTTAACGTTGAACAACATCGAAACGAAAACCGATCTGACTCCGGTTCAGGTAGCGAGACTAGATGCTTGTGTGAAGTCTTATTTTGAAAAGATCTCGGATGTACCGTTGGGATGCACGGATTTGATTAACCACAAGATCGAACTTCACGACGATGCTACTCCAGTGCGCTCTAGGTGTTATCGTGTCAGTCCGTTCATTCAGAAGCTCGTAGATAAGGAGATAGAGGAGATGTTGGCGCTGGGAGTTATCGAGAGAGCTGATTAGGAATGGAATTCGCCTTACATTGTGGTTCCCAAGAGGGATGGAACTTATCGTTTCGTAATCGACTATCGTGGGGTGAATGCTCGGTCTAAGAGGAAGACGTATCCGTTGCCTAATATCTCTCACATACTAGATAGTTTGGGAAACGCGCAGTATCTCAGTAGTTTGGACATCCGAAGCGCGTACTGGGAGATACCAATGGACAAGGCGAGTAAGCCCATGACCGCATTTTCGGCTCCGGGTAGGGGGCAGTTCCAATTTCGGAGGATGCCATTCGGTTTACATTCGGCGCCGGACACTTTTCAAACTTTGGTAGATCGTTCATTTACACCTGACTTAGAGCCATACGTTTTCTCTTACTTTGATGATTTGCTGGACCTTACCGTATAAAACAGCGAATCGGAAAGAACGTGTACTTGTCGGCCGACGAGAATGGTAGAGAATTGGGTAGATGGCACGTAAAAGATCTGAAGGCTGATCACACTCTCGCTGCCGATGACCGTAATTCCGATGACGAGTCAGATCGCGAAAACTTCGATGAAACCGATGATTATCACTCGGACTAGTTTTCATTGTAGTTGACTTTTTGGGCTCAAACAACCTGACCCCTGGCATAGGCCTAAACCGCATAAATGAGTGGAATCGCTCATGGTAGTAGGGTGACTGTTGTCAGTTACACTCGATTGACACCGAGTCAATTCTGTATTGGACTCCTTTACGGGGGTTATGGAGGTGACCTCGTTACGATAGAAAGTCATAGCGCCATAGCGCCCGGATATGGAGGTATTGGATTTGTTATTGAAGGTATAGTAAATCTCAATGCTTTTGGACGAAAAGTAGAATATCTTCTCAATTTTGTCAGGGCTTTACAACAATTTATGTTGTAATAGTAACCAATAAATAACAACATTTTGAAGGGTCGTTGCAGTGAAACTTGCAATGAGAAAATGAAAAAGCAAAGTCTACGACTTTTTAGAAAATAACGACCAGTCTCCAGAAAAAAAGAGACTTAATATTAAATAATTATACGCAATGCTCACTTTTTAAACAAAAAATGAAAGTCCGAGTTGGAGTTCAGTTGCTAAGTGATTCAGCAGCAGATGCATTAGAAGATTGGGAAGACAAAATTAAACTACAAACTTTTCAGGGAACTGTAAAAATTATAAGAATTATAAACAAGAAGTTGGGGAGCGCCAGGGTCCAAAAAAGCTATTGTACAACAAATCTAGAGGAAGTAAAAGAATTTGTTACACATGCAGTAGATTATCTTTCAAAATTTCATACATTTCCCCGTGTGGGCCAAAAAGTAGTGGAAACTAATGAATTTGGTGAAAAAACTGTGACAGAAGAAAATTGTGGGAAGTGAAATTAAAAATGGGAAAACCAATTACATCTTCCATGCACGTGTGCTCTCGTCACTTTCTTGAGAAGGATTTTGGGCCCTATTGTTGTTGAACATGTGAGTGCGTGAGTTAGTGATTTGTTACGTCACGTCGAGTAGTCGAGTATTTAATTTAAAGTAAGCGCACTTCACAATTACTCCAGATTCGAGTGGTATGAGACGAGCGCACTCACATGTTCAAGAATAGGGCCCTATATTACTCCTAATGAAGGTAATGGCAATACATTTTAGTACTTAGTTAAAACATTAATTTTCAGATTGCTATACAAGACGACTTTTAAAGAAAACAGCTGTCCCGTCACAAAATCTACCACAAAGGAAAATGTATTGCAGTGACAGTCAGACGTTTAAAAAATCGAAGAAAGACAACAGTAAATATTCACAATAAAAAAAAACTATGTAAAACACTTACAACTTTTAGGAGGAAAATTTACCATCTAATATAGAAGAAATAAGCTTTGGAAGAAATGATGCTGCTGAAACACTGTTATCATTTAGTCAGCAAGCTCCAGCTGAATGCCTAGAGGTAGAAAATGTTACCCCACAAAATTGCTTTCTACAAGTGTCAACACAAATTCACATATTCATTAGAGCGAATTCTCGTGATGTAGGTGTGCAAGTAAATACTTCTTGGTCTTCTGCTGCTGACATCATAACAAATGATAGGGATTTATGTATTATGTCAGGGATCTCAACCTTCAATGTTTTATATTTTCTTGTGAAAATGTATTCGTCTTTCAAGAAAGATTGTAGATCACACCGGTTATCCGTTACAGACCACATACTCGTAGTATTTTTCAAGCTAAAGTTGGACTTGACATATTCTGCACTGGGGGTTTTATTTGGGGGAATCAGTGGAATTACAGTTAAAAAGACTTTTTGTTGAGACTGTAGAAGCGCTTGCTGACATACTGAGAAATTTCGTTTATTTACCTTCCAAGGAAATTACGTTGAAAAATATGCCCAAATGCTTCGAAAAATATCAGAAGTAAGAATTATTTTAGATTGTACTGAAATTTTCATACAGACTCCCAAGAAACTTTGTTGCCGTATAAAGTTCTATTCGCACTACAAAAAACACCATAACATTTATGACTGGAGTAACCCCTTCCGGTTTCATATGTTACATTAGTCCCAGTTACGGAGCTAGAACTTCTGATAAGAATATTTTTGAACAGCCAAACCTAATTCAAAAACTGGAACCATATCTGGATCAAGTGATGGTTGCTGTAGTACGACCACCGTTTTTACGACAAAAAAAAAGTTTCAAAGAAGTGAAGCTCTTGAAAATAGAAGTATCAATCAGCACGGGTGCATATTGAAAGGGTAAACGTAAGAATAAAAATTTTCAGAATTTTTAAAAATACATTTCCCTTTCATCTCATTGCTAACGTGAATGACTTATTTACAATCGTTTGTGCTATTGTTAACTTAAGTAAACCAATTATCAGAAATGAACTATTTTTGAAAGAGTAGGTAGAATCTTTATTTTAATATAAAACGGACTCATTTGAATAAGATACCATTTTCCTGCGGCATCAATACTGTAATTTTCAATCAAATAAAACACTCGGTATCTAATATGAAGCCACTTGAAAAAAATTGTGTCCTCTTATTTGACGAAGTCGCATTATCTACGGGGCTAGATTATGCCCAAAAATTCGACTCTTTAAAAGGTTTCGTCGATTTTGGTGGTGCCGATCACGCCCTAGTTTTTATGGTGAAAGGAGTCTACAAGAAATGGAAACAGCCGATATGTTACTGTTTTACGGAGGGGACTGTCGGAAAAGCGGAGTTGGTTCGCATGCTGAAGGAAGTCATCCGCAGTGTGCGAGAAACTGGGCTGAATGTAGTGGCAAGTGTTTGTGATCAGGGTAGCACTAATGTTGCTGCAATAAATGTATTACTGCACGAAACAAACGCCGACTGCATTCGCAAAGGAATAGAAAATAGGTACCAGGGGTACCCTATCGATGGGGATGAAGTTGTTCATTTGTATGACTACCCACATCTCATGAAGGGCATTCGGATTTAGTAAGAACCAGAAACTTAAAAAAATAGATCTGAAAGTCGTAGTCGTTGTGCGACCAAAGGGCCCCCAACGTTGCTGCCATAAGTTGTCTGCTCCGCCAGACAAATGCCGAATGCATAACCATGAAGAAAGAAAACATATTCCAAGAATACACGGTGGATGGTGAGAAAGTGGTCCACCTGTACGATGGACCCCATTTAATGAAGGGAATAAGAAATGTTCGGTTAAATAAAGAGTTAAATTTTAAACAGGATGGCATTCATAAAGTGGCACGATGGACGCATATTATAGATATGTATCGGGTCGACCAGAAACTTGGCCAGTATAGTCAGTTCCCAACAGAATTAGAAAAATGAGTGTACTGAGGCACTGTACTGAAGTTTTTAGCCACACCCTGGCTTCAGTCATGAAAGCCCGTGCTTTAATAAGTAATAATTTAGCAGCAGGTAATGAATTTTAGATTGATCCTAGAGCATCGAAAACTAGGAACTTATTTTTTTTTGATAAACTTCTCGACAGTATCAACTGAAGCCTCGGCGAGGCAAAAAGCTCAGATGTGCAGTTACGGAGACTTCTGGTCATATTTCTTTCTGGCAATCTTGTCTTACACTTCCTTCATCTAATACTTCTATAAAAACTCCTTCTTTAAATAATTGGAAATTCACTCTAAAAAGTCTTATTTACCTTACTAAATCTTTACTTAACACTGGTTTCAAATATGTAGCTCCCAGAGCCCTTAATCAGGATCCTGTGAATTTTTTTTTTTCGTGTTAGAGGTTTCGCAGGATCCAATTCTAGACCTTCCTGGTCTTCTTTTTCCTCTTCTGCTAAATCTCTTTCAATTAATAATCTCACTTCTTCCCGTTCTGCAGGAGCTAATTGCGAAGCTGATGAATCAGTTGGCTTTCTTGATACTTTGAAAAGTCTTTTAGAAATGCAAGTTACACTGTCTGCAACACCAGATGTGTCCAGTCCTATTTATCCTTCAATAACTTCTGATACTAGTGAGGACGGAAATTTGGACTGGGCCACTGCTTATGTTTCCGGTGTTGTAGGGAAAAAGCTTTTTAAGAAATTACCTGCTTGCTTAAACTGCAAGTCACTGATGCAAACTAATGATATTTTACCTGCAAACGCGCTCATAGCAGCGAGAGACTACGGCCGGAACAGCTTGATGCACCCTAGCACTCGTTTTTTTATGGCTGTTAAATATGTGACATTCACAATACTAAAAGAATTACCTAATATCATAAACACTTTTGGCCTTAAGTCAAAATTGTTCAGTATTGTCTCACATCAGAGTCTCTGCAAAATATATTTTGTCCATAGCACTTTGAAAACTGTAAAATGTTTTCCGTTGACCAAGATTAAAATAATAATTAATTAATAATTTTTGAATGGCTGCAGCCCGAACTAATGTATTGTTAACTCAAGAGATATATCGTACGAAGGTGGAGTTTCGAGGTACGTAAAAAAGTTGCTCAAAGGTAGCCGCACCGGTTTCGTCGCGTGCCAAGATTGGGTCGACAGAGACGAACTCCAGAATTTAAGGTTTCGGTAAAAGACATGCTCGATTCTACTAAAAATACTTTCGATTTATGCAGTGCCATTGAACGTTGTTTTATTAAGTCTTAATTTGGGCGATACTTAACTTAAAGTGTAGGTGTAAAACTGCATATTCGATCAAAATTGTAATAAAACAAAAAATCGAAGACGGGCCTGTTTCATCTGCAGGTGCGGGACAAATAAAACAAGTTTTTTTGCGCCTCCTCTCGTACGATATAAGTCTTGAAGGAACTATAGGTACTTGTCACCTTTGCACCAAATGACCTGACCAACAGTTACACAGATTGATAGAGAAAGACGTCGACATTTTCGAGGCTAAATCTTTGTCTGCGATTAGAGCGCTATTTTCTTAATTGTTAGGTGTTATTGGAATTAATTAATTATGTGCTTCTTCTTTACCTTGTCCATTAATTTATTGAGATTTATCCTGTGGGACATTCTATTTAATTATATTTGAATTATTTAACAATGTTATATGTGCATGTTAGCGCGGTGACAGTTGATATATCGCGCATGCCTGAGGTGGTAAAAAGTGGGGACTAGAGCAGAGAGCAGGGAAAACCCCCAGGCAGACGGAGACACGATGCCTTGAGCACTAGTCAGGTTATGTTGTTGCCTATTCATAGTGTTTAACATAAATTAGTATTATAGTCTTAAAATCTGTTATGCATGTATTATTGTATACATATAATTGTGTTATTTACAAAATGGCCTGTTTTTATTTAAAAAACAATATTTTTATGAAAAAAAAAGTGATAAAACTTAAGTCAAGATCCGAACCAGAAATGTTGTTTATTGGTATTTGGTTTGTATCTCCACAAAATCAAAAAAACTTTGCCGACGAACCTGCAGATGGCGTTGAACATAGTGGCTTCAAAATTTTACCAAAGAGGGGGGCATCTATTTAAAGGGCAAGGCACAGTAATCCGACACCTAAAAACCTAATTGAGGCAATGGGCGATAGCGGATAGCGACTTAAACGTACCTTTAGCTACTGGAAAAAAAAAACTCATTCACCAAGAAAACGGGGTTGATCCAGACAATACCATGCATCAGTCGTTTCAAAAATTACTGCCAACACCTCTGAACAACGTGCCTGACAACAAGAAATCACGACAGATCGCATTGAACAAGAAAGCCCAAAAAGTGACTAAAAATCTATTTAACCACGAAGAGCCATCATGTTCCAGATCGCAATCAAAATCAAAGGAATCATGGTCCTGTCCAGTGTGCTAAAAAGATGAACAGATTGTGTAAAGTATCAAACTTATTACCATGAAGAATGTGTAACTGTAGATGACACTGCTGACCCTCCAGGATGAACTTAAGACTGTATTGGAGCGAAAAGGTAGCAAAAGAAGAAACTTTTGCCATCGCCCAGAGTGATGAAACGAAGAATAGAGAGGCACAGTACTGTTTACCTTAAAAATAAGAAGCGCCTCTGTATACCAACAACGTGGAGGAGTATCGGCAACACCTGCACTGGGAAATTGTTTCTGCGATTTGAGCCCTACGCAAGATCGCAAGTCCATCAGAAGAAAGTACCGGAATATTGCTGTCAAATGTGTTAAAATGTTTTTCGGCTTGTAACACATCAATATATTTTTGTAAATAATTACTGCATGCCTAACAATTTTGAGATTGGTATGGATTTTAACGTGTTATTTGAGACCTGGCATGGTCTTTCAGGTAAATGGAAAACCTGCTTTGAAAATATTATTTCGTTTCTTTCCGACGAGGGGCACATTAAGGATAGAGTCATAAGAAGCTTCCTGGTGGAAATTAAAAAAAGTGAATATTTAGAGTAACTTTTGTGGCGGTAAAACTAAATGCTATTATTCTTATCGATAGTCGAGATGGAATAATATTATGGGCGCTTCATGGTTATTCAGTTCCTACCCACAAGGTTATAAAGAAAAATTCAATCAGCGGAAAAAAATGTACTACCAAGTATACAATTAAGGATTCACAAGAGTTGTTTTTATTCATTGTTAAATCTCCACAAGAAATAGAGGACCATCTGCTACACATAAAGTCTCTTAAGAAAAGTATTCAATGATGATGACAGATGTGGTGGACACCACGAAAAATAAGCAAGTCACCCCAGCCGAAGACGAAGACGACCTTTTCGGCCGTATGGTGGCAACTCTGCAATTTTGTACCACAATAAGAAAATGAAGGTAAGTAAATCTGGCTGCATAAACCCTCAGTGCAAGAACATTAAAATGCCAGGCTTTGAAAATTGTGGTGCTACCGCTGAATTTTGAATAATAATATTAATAGTATCTTTTTAAATGCTCGCAATATTTGTGCAAAAGTACAAGAGAGGACTTTCTGTACAAAATCTTTCATTCATAGAAAGGGAGGCCCAGAAATATAGATTATTTAGGAAGTATCGAGGGAAATATAGATTATATTATTTAAGTTCGCTAAAATTGGAAAGTGGGGACAGCCAGGATCATTTGGAGGTTTTTTCTGTGCGGTCCGGCCATTGTACAATTTTGGATGCAACCACGAAGAAGAATCATTGTCAATAGATAACGACGTGAGTAATTATATTTTAATGTCACGTATAAGTATTTAGTCTACATATAAAGAAAATGTCGTTGATTACATTGCAGGCTTTGTTTCAGAAAGTGCTGGCAAGACTGTAACATGCGAGACGTGTTTAAACATGTTAACTGGAAGCAAGGCGTCTTCCCAGTATCCCAGTTGCTTGTGCTTAAAAGATGGGGTAAA
This sequence comes from Diaperis boleti, assembly GCA_963583935.1. Taxonomy (NCBI): domain Eukaryota; kingdom Metazoa; phylum Arthropoda; class Insecta; order Coleoptera; family Tenebrionidae; genus Diaperis; species Diaperis boleti. The sequence continues at coordinate 18,062,036 of OY757242.1, forward strand.
TTAACAGTTGCAAGCCACGAAGTCATTAAGATCTGTATTGCATTAGAAAAATTAATAAGATTAAATCGCAATTTAATGTAAAAAAAATGTTACAGTACCTCATTTTGAAAATAATGCATAATTGTGAGGTTTTTGGTAACAATGCTATGACCATTCATATCTTGGGCCAAAATCTAATGGACAACCACAAAATCCTCGGATCGGCTCCGCGAAAAAGCTGTTTCTGAAAATTGTGGGACAACCCCATTTAGTCTGGTTCAGAATTCAAAATTACGTCAACGTCATAATTTTTCATATTCTTTAAGGGCTGATGATGGCAGTAGTGTTCTGCCGAAACTAATTTTACGCTTATTAAAGTTTATGGAGTTCTACTTACAATTAGATATATTTAAATTTTAATTAAAAAAAAATTATTCTTGCTTCTGCTTATTAAATAAAAAAATTGTTATAAACAAGTGTTTTTTTTTATTAAAATTGTACGTCTTCTTTTATAGTTTCACATTTAAATATACGTTTTTTTTTTCTCTGCAAGTTAGGCAGAAAAGCCTTGTTTACGGTGCTTGTAGAGGTATTATTGAAGCTATTTAGGGTTGTTATTCATCCCTGGAAGTCAGTACAGTACAGTACAGTACGAGAATTAATATATTGCATGAAGTGGGGCTGCAAAAAACTTCTCAACTTACACCCCGAAAAAAATAATTATACCACCTCACTAAGTCCTACAGGAGATTAGCCCATGCAGTTAAAAGAGAAAAACGCATCTACCCGTGCATCTTTAAAAGAAATCATCCACCTGGTTGAAACAGGTGAGGTTTTTAAAGAACATGTAAATCCAACGACATGGAAAAGAACGTTCGTTTCACCTTAAACGATAAATTGCTTGGCTTACTGTTGTTGAAACAAAGTCCCAAAGGCTATAAACTCCAAGAAAAAAAACTTTGCACTGCCTTCAAGAAAAACTTTGATGCATTTATTAAAAAAAAAGTTCCATTTCGCCCTGGCTTGAACAAACACATTTTAAAGACTTTGAGAAAACAGGTAAAATTAAGATTATTAAGATGATGGTGAAATTAAGAAACTGTGGAAGCAACCGCCGGCCTATTTTTTTGCCGAAAACAGTATGAAGAAAGAAGCGGTTGTCAAGCATATAAAACGTGTAATTCGGGCTTTACAACAAATTGGCCTGAAAGTAGTAGCGACCACTTGTGACCAATACAATGCCTCAGCCATTAACATGATAGTTGAGGAAGCGCGACTAAGATTTGCTAAAGAAGGAAGCAGGCACGAGTTTTATTCTTTTTTTGTGGATGAAGAAGAAATCATCCCATTATATGACCCTCACCATTTATTGAAAGGGATTCGGAAGAATAAGTTGAAAGAGGACGTCGAATTTAAATGGAAAAACGATACCCAAGTGGCAAAGTGGCAGCAAGCAGCAAACCTATGAGGTTGATGGAGCTGCGGGAAATGTCGACTCCAGTGATCCAAATATTTCCGACATCCGGGCACCCAGATTGGATAAAGATAACGAAGCTGAAACATGCCGTACAAATATTTTCGCAGAGTGTCGTCCACTTTTATTACAGAAAATAAAAGTATTCTTGCGGAGGCCCAAGATACTGCAGATTTTTACTATTCATGGACCGTCTTTTTGATAGTGTCAACGGGTCCACTATTGAGAGCCAGTTAGGAATTATCTTCCGGTGTGCTATTACACAAGTTCCATCCACATGGAGTTTTCGGCGGAAGCCAAACGTGTACTGCATTCAGTGAAGTATCTTCAGGGGAATAAAACCACTGTTCTCCCAACAGTTAAAAATTGGATCATAACTATTGATGGTTTAATGGAGTTATGGTCTAGACTAAAAAAAAGAGATTTCAAATTCCTCGTCTCTAGGAACTTAAACCAGGACGCCCTTGAAATTTTTTTTGTGGCATTTAGAAGTCAAGGGGTCCGGAATGTTAATCCCACATGTTCCGGCTTTCAAAATTCATTTAAAAGCCTAATAATAAATAACTTTGTGTCTCCACACAGTCTAGGGGCGAATTACGAGGAAGACACATCTGCAGGAGCACTAGATTCCCTTAAAAATTTTATATATGTAGATAGCAGTGCTCAAATTGAGGGGATTGTTCCCTTAAGTTGCTTACCTTAAGCAAGGATGATTTTCAATTGGGTGTTGTCATTAAGGCTCAAACAGTTCAGATGGAAAATTATTTTGCTGGGTATTTGTGCCGAAAGATTTTCAAAACAGTCGGGGTGTGTAAAAATTGTAGACAAGTTTTATTATCTGATTATTCATCTGCAGATCATCTTTTGTTTAATTTAAGGGACTTTACAGGTCATTCTTTGCTCAAATCCAAAACTAAGTTTATAACCCTTTTTAACTTGTGCTATTCCTGTAAGTACTTAAGTTTAACAAAAATAACAGTAGTTAATTGCAATTAAAAATAATTTGTACAGCTGCTGAAGTCCAAAACAGATGGAAGTATCTGCGGGAGAAGTTTTCCCGCGAGATGAGGAATAGCAAAACAAGCAGTAGCCAAGAATTTCGCCCTAATTCTGCATGGGAATTCTACCAAACAATGTATTGGCTAGCCCCATATATGCAAAAGAGAAGATATTTTGTAAAAAGTACTAATTATTGCACCCAGACTGAGGACGAACCAAGTGGTTCTCAATCTCAAGACAGTCAAAAGGTTTATTTTGAGGTGCCACCTGACAGTGAACCAGGTTGCAGTCGAGATACTGAACAGGTGGACATCGAAGTTCTCAGTCCGGTGCATGTACCAATTTCAAGGACTCATAAGGAGCGAGATTCTCCAGCGACTCCAGCAAGGACAGGGAAGAACTTGCCAATCCATAATCAAGTTGTGTCCACAATAAGGGACATGGGTGCCACCATGAGAAATGTGGTGAACACCATGAAAAGTAAGCAAGTCACCCACCCCACCCCAGCCGAAGACGAAGATGACCTTTGCGCCCGTATGGTGGCAACTGCTTAAAAAACAAACGAATAAAAAAAAGAAAAAATTATTTAATAGTATATTGAAACACTAGTTTTGTAAAACTGATATTAAGACACGAGTTCAGGTTTGCAGCACGACTGCCGTAGGCAGGAGTGCCTGTAAAGAACGAGTGCTCTTAAGTTTTACAAAACAAGTTTTTCATGTTATTTTTCCTAATTTGCATATTAACTTCATTTTTTAACAAATAAAATCAATTTTGGTAATTTAGGAAATTTTGTTAAATTTTGATTTTTCTGTACCTGACGTATACTTGAGATGACTTACATGGAACCTTAACCACAAAATCACACTGACATTTCGTTCAGTGCAAGGTTCAGTGTGTCTAACCAATGGAAACGAAAATTCTAGATTTTGGGTGCGTTAATAGCTTTGTTACAACAGCAAATTAGGAGAAAAAAAAATATATAGATCTGCTAGATGCAGAAAGTGATTCAGAATAAATACTACAAAATATAATTTTGTTTTATTTATTTTTTTGGCGTTTTGTGCTGACTGCTCCACTATCACTTGAGAAATATGTCATTAAAAATTCCACCTAATTCCCGTCAAGCATCCTCTTTTTTTACTATATTAAAATAGTAAAAATATTGGTCGTTTTTCATATTCTTTGATAAAACACTGAACTTGTGCGCATTCAAGCTCCTTGTGGCTCAGGAACAGAATTTTTTAAATTTATAAACACTATTTTAGTATAGTATTGATTGCTATTTGTCATGGTGATTAATAAGTTCAGCTATGTTGATATTGGGACTGCAGGTTCGGAAAATGATGGTGGTATTTTTGGCCGAAGTAATTTTTGGAAAATGTTGTCTGCACCAACAAATGTGTTAAATTTACCTCCCCCTAAAAGAATTGTTGGCGATTCAGACACTTTATTGCTATATTGTTTAGTAGAAGATGAGGCATTTCCATTAAAAGAAAATATTATGAGGCCTTACCCTGAAGTCATTGACGAGAGTGCAGATCATTTTCAACTACCGTCTATCCCGTGCTAGGCGATTAATTGAAAATACATTTGGTATTTTGGTATCACGATGGATAATTTTTCAGGGGCCAATTATTGCCTCTGAAGAAAATATTAACAAATACATCCAACCAACTGTTTGTCTGCACAACTATTAACGGATGTGGGAGGGAACAAAAGTGAACCAAGTGAAAAAATACTGTCCTGCTGAATATGTCGATAGAGAGCGTGTTCGCGCCCAAAATATTTTACCAAACGCGGCATTCGTTCGGCCTCGCCTCGCCTCGGTGCCGTTCATGCTCAGATGAATAGGCACCTTTAGTCGTTCCGAGTCGTTCGAACAGTTTACCGAACCACCCACGTGTTTATTGCCTCTTGTTTGTTGTTGTGAGAAAAACAGTTCTTTGCAGAACTCTTCGACTCGTCTGCGAGCTTTTTCGGTAATTGATCATCGTAAACATAAGTACATAATTAATTTTTGTAGGTTACACTGCTTGTCCGGGGTAGCGGCCATCATAGGACACCGTTATCGGCGTCCGAAACAAATATTGCGTCTAAGAGTGAAAACAAAGAACCCCCTTTTCATGTGTGTTCCAAAAATTTTGAAGGAAGTTCGACGAGTATGGGGGCCGACATTTTAGTGGAAGGTTTTAAAAATAGCGAACAATTTTACGGATTAAAATATGCAAAGTTAATAGCCGACGGTGATAGCAACACATAAAACAAAATATTACAAGCTAGACCTTACAACAATTTAACGGTAGAAAAAATTGAGTGTCGCAATCATCTGCTGCGTAATTTTTGTAATAAGCTGCAAACGTTAACAACGGAGAGCAGGTTTTCTTTGAATCTTCGAAAAATCATTTCAAAAAACATTAGGCGAATGGGAAATGCAGTTGTGGGAGCCATTGCACACAACAAGTCAAAAGCCAATGGAAGTGAACCATCTTCCAGAATTGAAGGCACACTGAGTTATACTCGAAAATCGATTCGTGTGTTCAAGTGTTGTTGATCAATTCCAGATCTCTAATAGAAGATGTAGACAGCAATGTTGTAGAGCATTTTAATGCCAAAGTGGCAAAAATTGTTGGTGGAAACCGAGTAAACTACTCTCTTAGAAATTCGTATTCCGCTAGATGTTCTGCCGCTGTTGTTTCATTCAATACTATAAAGCCCTTGTATATATTTCATAAGAAAATGTACGTTTCTAGCCCTAGTCCAAGAGTTCAACGATTAGAAGCGATAAAAAAACGAAAAATTCAACGAACTTTTAATAGGCGTTCAGAAACCTCATCATGGAAAAAGCGATTGTGTTACAATGTATATTAGGCTGGCACACATAAAGATTATAGTGACACCTGCCAGAAACCTGACATGACCGTAGAGAAATTTGAAATTGAAAAAAATTTATTTCTCTCCTCTTTAAAAAAAAACTGAAGAAGAACGACTTTTAATCGAAAGGGAGACCATATTACAATCAGGCAGCAGACAATGGCTGGAGTACAGAAGAAAATTGCTTACGGCTTCTAATTTTTAACCGACTTCAAAAAAGGAGGAGGTTCTCTATTCGACTGTATACAGGGTGTATCAGAAATACGTGTGTTAATTTGAACCAATAAAAGAACTGACCAAGTTGAACATTTTTTCTCTATGGCATTTTGCGAAAATTCAACAAAAAATTCATAATTCTTTTACCCCTAATTTTGACCAAGCGAGTCGTTTAGTGTTTGATACTGGACTTTTTTTTTTTCGAAAAACCATGACAACTTTCATTATTTTAGTTTGACGCGTAAAATTAATATTCTGTCAAGATTAGATGTCATTTTTAAAAATGCCCAATTTTTCAAATCAAGAATTAACAGATATTGTCTTGGTGTATGGCGAAGCTGACGAGAATGCTGCAGAAGCACGAAGACTGTACGCGGCTCGTTTCCCCACTCGTGTTTTAGCCAATAGACATACATTTCAAGCAACTGTCCAACATCTCCGTGATCATGGCAGATTTAAACCTCAAACCCAAGATCGTGACAGAGCTCGTCCTCGTCGTGTGCTGAATGTTGAAGAGAATATTTTGGATGCTGTTGCAGCTCGACCAGGGACCAGTACTCGTAAACTTGCACTTCAGTATGCAGTATCGCATCAAACAGTTTGACGAATTTTAAAAAATTCAACAGTTATATCCTTACCATGTGCAACGTGTTCAATTTTTGCAGCCTGGTGATGCTCGTAGACGCACGTTTTGTCAATGGATGGTTGAAAAAATTCATAGACAACCGAATTTTTTAAATTATGTTCTGACAACTGACGAAGCAGGATTTATTAGACAAGGGATATTTAATGCTCATAACACTCATGCATGGGCTGATGAAAATCCGCATGCCGTAAGAATACATAATTTTCAACAAGAATTTTCCGTAAACGTGTGGGCTGGTATTTTAAATCGAGAAGTGATTGGACCCTATGTTTTACCACCTCGTCTCAATGATGCCTTTAGAAATTAGGGCAAATTTATGGTATTTGCATGATGGTGCTCCTTGTCACAATGCTCTGATAGTCAGAGATTGGCTGAACACTAACTTTCAAGAACGATGGATTGGAACTTATGGTCCAACTTTGTGGCCCGCCAGATCGCCCGACCTTAATCTTTGTGATTTCTTTCTTTGGGGACATATGAAACAACTAGTTTATGCTGTTCCAGTTGAAACTATCGAACAACTGAGGAATCGTATTGCTGCTGCTGCTATAGTCATAAGAAATAATCGGCCAACGAGCTTGGACGAGTTAAAGAGTCTTTTAATAGACGTCTTGCGTGTTGTTTAATAACTAGTAATGGTGACCATTTTGAACATTTATTGTGATGAACTTATTTTAAATACTGATATTTTTATGGTTCTATTTCAACTAAATAAATCATAATTTTTTAATTTTCTTTGAGATGCCTAACAACAGACCTACTTGTAAGATCTTGAAGGTTTCAAAATGTTTGTAGTGGTACTGGTAAATCCGCACCATGTTGATTGAATACAAATTCCTGCGAAGTACCATTTCAAAATTAAATCCTCTTGACATTATTAATGACAACCACTATGACAGCATTGTGACGGTTTCAAAAGTTACCGTTGCTAATCAACCAAAATTACATTATGCTTTTGTCCTTCTCTCAGTAGCGTACCGACAATTTTGATAAAAACTTTAACTTTATTTATCTTGAAAACGAAAAAACTTTTGTAGGATTTTTTTTTACCATTATCTTAGATTCATCGTCACCAATTACCAGTTTTTTTTTTAAAACACGTATTACCGTTACACCCTGTATATGTTTTTTTTATGTATGTTCGGGCATAACTTCTTTGTTTATGAACCGATTTCAATTATTCTTTTTGCGTTGGGTTAAGTATGGCTCCAAGGTGGTCCCATTTTAATTTCATTCATATTGAACGTAAGACTTCGGAGTTATAGCAGGAAACTCTTGAAAATCAGATGGAAATGTGGTGATTGGATATGCTTGTGCGCGCATAACTTCTTTGTTTATGAACCGATTTCAATTATTCTTCTTGCGTTATATCCAGTATACCTTCAGGATGCTCCCATTTTAATTTAATTCGTATTGGACGTAAGATTTCGAAGTTATAGAAGGAAATTCCACAAAATCAAATGGAAATGTGTTCGAATGAGGCTACCTGCTCGAAATGAATGGTTTATGGCCTCAACCCAACCCCAGTGACAAGCCGAGAATAAATACACAGTGGTCAACGACGTGATTTATTGTGTCTTACCGAAACCGACTTCAAATATAATTTCTTTGTTTATGAGCCGATTTCAATTGAATCGTTTATTGTTAAAACAAGCCAAGTAACATTTTGCAAACTTTTCAGGAAACGAAAAAACTATGGAAAATTGATCTACAATTGTGTTTTACTATGCCCTTGGCATATAAGCACTATCAATTAGTCGCAAATTTTAGCATACATGATATGGTACTTGGATGCTTTCTGCACCAATCGATTTATGTCTATAATATACAGGCTGTCTCATTTAAAACTCCCCAGTCCAGATTTCTCCGAATTGATAACTCTGATTGAAAAATCCTCGAACAGGTCGATTTTATTTGCCAGGGGCACATCTTTTCAGATTCTCTTCAAGTTTCGGCGCTTCGCCCTCTTCGCGAGGGGGCTGTTAGCCCCAAAATCCTATCTACAATTTTTTGCACTTTTGACCGTACAAAGAATAATTTTCAATTTTCAACATAATCCACATTTTCTCATGCTGTATCCCATAGGAACCACAAAGACAATCTATTTTCGCGCTCGCGTGGATTTGAAGCGTCCTTACTTGGTCTACCCATCACTTAAAATTGTAAAATAATTAACTTTAAAAAAAAAAAGGAAACCGACTTCAAAAAACCCAAAGTAACTAAAACTAAAAAGTAAAAAATAAAAATTTCCAATTTCAGAGTTATTTGTTGTTCCGGTTAATGTAATTATTTATTTTTCCGTTTAATGAAATTCAGAAATTATTGTTGAATATCTAATTATTAATTGTTTTATAATTTTGAAGTTGGTGCCATAAAAGCAAATTATACACCTTCCTACAATAACAAATTAGTTACTACGAAAAAAATTATAAAAACAATTCATAGGAATTACATAATAAATAATTTTTTATTTATTTCAAATCTAACAATAATTCATCTCTCGGTAAATCCAACCTAAATCATGCAAAATTATTACTACGAATATATAGCTTTTACCTAATGTATCAAATGTGTTCTGAAAACTTTAATTCAGTAATCATAATCGTGAATTAAGAAGTCTGAAATTATCAGGGAATTATAACTTTAAAATGTATAATTTTATGTTTTACTTGGCACCGACTTAAAAATTATAAAACAATTAATAATTAGATAATCAACAATAATTTCTGAATTTCATTAAACGGAAAAATAAATAATTACATTAACCGGAACAACAAATAACTCTATTTTTTACTTTTTAGTTTTAGTTACTTTGGGTTTTTTGAAGTCGGTTTCCTTTTTTTGAAAAAGTTAATTATTATAGCGTATGTACAAAACGGAAGACCACAAGTTGCCGCAATTTAATAAAAAAATACTATATGGTACTGAGTGACGTACTGCAGTCATTGTTCATGGGAGAATGAACGAAAAGAATTATCTCGACTCTAGACCAATTATCCAAGCAAGAAAACGTTTCGATCCAACAGTGTGGTATATTTATTCATGAAAAGTTTTACTTTTTGGGTGCCACACCTGACGGCAAAATAGGAGACGATCTTATCGTAGAAGTCAAATGTCCATTTTCTGCACGTGGTATGGATCCAGATAAGACAATTCGTCAAAGGAAAATTTTGGACACAATAAAAAGACAAACGAAATCAATATAAATTTAAAACATATGTGGTACCATGATACAATAACTAGAAGGTAAGATATTGCGCAGGTCTGCGTCAGCGCTGACGTCACGCTGAGACGAGAGCTGAGACTAAAGACACTGATGTTAGAAGAACAATAATTGCGTGTTCTCCTGTGTTGTTCACAATTGAATTTTTTATTAAAATTTTAAAAACATGCGCTGTGCAGTGTTTGGTTGTAATTCCTGCAACCAATCCAAAGATTTTTCTGGAGAAATTAAGTTTTTCGAATTCCCGAAAGACCCCACAGCTAGAGAATTGTGGATAATTTTCCGTTGTCGGGCCGACAAAATAAATTACAATAACGCCAGAATATTTCTCAAAACATTTTGCGGGCGATGCTTATAAAGGAATTTAAAATATGAGTTACTTAATTATATGCCGAAGAAAGGTAAAGATGTAACGGTTCCGTTTCTTTGTTAACTGTTAGTTTTTTATTAAATAATTTAGTTAGCGTAATTTAGGTATTTTTTAATAATTATGTAACCACGGCGGTTGTTAAAGGGAAAAACAAAAGAAAGGTCGCTAAGGTTTTTTTGTTGTGGAGACGGTTTTTTTGGTAGAGAATTGACGAAGTAGAAACCTGGTTTGGTCAGCGTCTGGGGCTGGTTTTGATGGTGATTTTCCATTGTATTAGGGACCCTCTGGTATAGGAGAGGCGTCGTTGGTCTAGGCATCGTTGGTCTAGGCATCGTTGGTCTAGGCATCGCTGGTCTAGGCTGGTGTAGGCGTCGTGCATTGACCTTGGGGAATTGCTTGTCCCGCTCCACGTGTTCATATGTACTAGCCAAGGTGTGACCTGAGGGGCTACCAGTCAGAACTCACCGTGTTCAGGACGTTCTCCAGACACTGAGTACCCTTTCTTATTTTATTAGGTTAAGTGTTTTCTGCGTTTCATTTTAGCTATAGGTTCTAGAATTAGGATAATTAGAATATAGTTGTTGTGTACTCACTCCTTCAGAGTGTGGAACACCTTGTTTGCATGTTTTGTTTGTTTAACTATCGGGATCACCAAGCGCATTGACAGTGTTCAAAACATACCTAACCAAACTTTCGGAATTTAATTCGCGTCGCTTGTCAGCGGACACGGCTGTACTAGGTTGTTTGCGTTGTATGGTTGAACCATGGCCCACTGCATTTAAAGCAACTGACGTCTCTTTATGGCCGTATCACTTTGTGTAGTTCAGTGATTCTCCACGCAGAACGGTAAACACCGCACTCTTGCGGACAAAGTTGATAATATAAAATTGTGGTTACGTTAAGTTTGACAATTGACATTTTCAATTTTTCAAATTTGAACCTGTGTTTGGCGTGTGTTCTATTTTTTTGCTTCAAAATGGTTAGAAAGTGTTTTATTTGTGGAAATGCGAACAAACCGTTATTTGAAATACCATCTCACCAAGACACTCGTGAAAAGTGGATAGAAAAAATTCAACTTTATTATGGTTATTACAATTTTTCACAAAGTATTTTATGTTAAATGAGTTGTAATTCCAGATGCAGCAAAAATTACAGAGTATTCTGTTATTTGCGTAAATCATTTCTCTGATGACTGTCTAATAAAATTTCCGTCCCGGATTAAATTAAGCAAGACAGCCATACCGTCTATTTTTGTAAGTACTATTCAAAAGCAACAATGCTAGCAATATTTTTCGTAGCAGGGGAGAACTTGTCGAATTTGGGATTTACGACGAGAAATCTACCTATCGAAGATTGTTCGGAAGAATCCACAATGTAGAAAATTTAGGATTGAGACGTTTAAAGTGACTTAAAACACAGTTATATTAGTCTGCACAGTGACAATTGCAGTATATTCCTGGATATTGAAAAACTATTCAAAATCTGTGCACATGCGTAATACGAATATTTACGTTAAAAAATTTGAAGGTTAGGGTCATCCATTACACGACCATTGCACTAGTCTAAGGGGTCAATTCTGTAAAAAGTCGTTATTTAACAATATCGTTAAGTTAACGACTATCTCGGTAACGAGAGTTTATTGAAATCGCATTCCGTATGAATGTCGTTATAAAATTCTCCGGTGACAAGTATAACGACAATTTTTGTTATGTTGGTATTTAGCCTTGATGCATCAGAGCTACTTTTAGGTTAAAAAGTAATAATGAGCAACACGTGCGACGTATTATTATTATTGTGATTATAACTCTACGTTCTTAATTCATCATTTTGCATTGTTTGAAGATGTGTTCTTTAGAGAAAAAACAATCCCGTGCACCGAAAACAACACGGGCACAGTACGAAATGTACTTAGACGAATTAGAAGTGAATAAGCCATTCAAAGAAAACAAATTTGATGGGACAGATCCCGATGTAATCTCAAAAACGTGGGCAACGCTTACGAATAGATTAAATTCATTGGGCGGACCTACACATGATGCCTCTGGCTGGAAAAGAGTTTAGGATGAAAACAACACATTTTTTTTAGTAATATATATAATATAGCGTTGTAAAATAACGAACAATAGGCGGTGTTCTGGTATGTCGACGTTGTCCGTTCACGAAAGGCAGAATCTCTTCAAATAATTCTTGAGCACCTTGCCTGTCCAAACGATAAAATGTTTTAAAAACAAGTTCTGGTAGCTCAAAAGGATTGCTCGTATCACGCAGCAGACGGCGAAGATTTCGTGTTTGTTCTCTTAAATATACAACAGAAAACAAATCAGTTTAAAAATGTTTTATGATAAAGGGAAAGAATATTTGCTCAAATGATCATCAGTTCATTGTAATAATAATTATTATATGATAAAGATCTCTAAGCAACTCGTAGGCCACCATTTCTTTCAAATTTTAATTACATATTTATAAATACAAAATCTATAATATAATACCCGTAGTGTGAAGTTACCTCAAGAGTAAACTTACCTTCTTTGCAATTCTTCGAGAATAATTTGTAATTCCGGTAACGCCATCACTTACAATTCTTTCCACAATCTGATTATTTATACTTCAACAGCTGGTAACGACAAGCAGGAAGCTGTCGTTTACTTAACGAGGCTTTTGACACCATTTTGTCGTTTACAAGCGACTATCGTTAGTTACAGAATTGATAAAGTCGTCCAATAACGATAATCGTTAAATAACAGGGTCGTTATAGGTTACAGAATAGGCCCCTAAGTCTAAGCATTACACGATCGTATCCACTCAGATCCACTCTTCGACCATTCCACGTGCATTTCACTACTACCAGGGATCATTAATACATACTACACACCTTACACACTACACTAAAGTTTTTACTACTACTTGGTAGTTAAGATGGATTTATGACTTCGCAGATATGAATAATAAGGAGTCAATAAAGATTAAATTGAAGCCAGTTTTTTCTCCTAGTGTCGGGGTATATAAGTGTTTATTTTTTGCTGTTTTATGCCTTTTGGTGGTGTTATTTGAATGTTGGGTATTGGGTAGCTGTCATAAGCCAGAATGCAAGCAATCGACAGATTTCAGCTTTTGTTGGTATGGAGGAACAATAAATACAATTTGTTTATTGTTTTTTGTAAAATTTCTGCTAGAACCAAGTGTGGCAAAGGTGTAAGGATTAAAAGGCGAGTCACAGAACTGTTGTATGCTCATTACTTTTTAGAGACGCTTTTAAACTTGTACTCCAGTCAACTAATGATATGTAGACTTTATTTTACTCTATTTCAACCTAAAAACCTTCTTAGGGGGTGATTCTTATAGGAATTTTTATCAGCTTTAATGGTTCGCCATATTTTAGTATATTTACCTCCTACTACCCCAGATGCATCCCTGAAGCGAAATATTCTCGTACCCAAATTGTAGGGTAAAATCATTCATTGACTGGAGTACAAGTTTAAAAGCCTCTCTAAAATGTAACACTTCTGTGACTCGGCTTTCAATCCTTACACATTTCCCACACTTGGTTCTAGCAGAAATTTTACAAAAAAACAATTAACAAATCTTGTTCTTCCTCCACAATAACAGCTACCCAATACTCTACACCCAAAGAAGTAACTGTACATGTAACCATAATTTTATCGACCATAGAGAACATTCAAATAACACAACCAAAGGCATAAAACAACAAAAAATAAACACTTATGTAATTGACAGCACTTTTTAGGGTATTCTTGTAGGAGATTTTATCAGCTTTAAATTTGGTTCTTATGATTTTTTTACGTAGGACGCATAGTTTGCGAGTTATAAGCGAAAAACCGAAAAGAGTCAACATTTTTCAATTTTGAAACCCCCTCCCTTAGTTGCCTCCCACCCTAAGGGTATGGACTTTTAGTATGTTTACCCCGTAACTACCCCAAATGCATCCCTGAATCAAAAAATTCTCGTACCTGAATTGAAGGCTAGACCCAATTTTGGGCATTCGTTGACTGGACTATTTTGTAACACTCAAAACACAAAAATGAACAGATGCATTTTCATACAAATTTCCATCATTTTCAAGTTATTTGCACAAAATGGAAGCTAAATAACTAATACAATGTTTCTAAATACTTATACATATATTAAATTTACAGGCACTAACATAAGGTAAAAATGCAAAAGAAAATTAATTAGACAGTAATATTCTTGAATTAATCCCTTATGTAGCAGAGAATACTATGTTTTTGTAGTTATAATGGTTCATTTATATAATTTTTGTAATCCAATTACATGGGTATTTAAACATTATGTATTTGTATTTATGCTTTTCCCCCATACTGGTTTGATTTTATATTGGTAAGTGTATTAAACTATATTTGAATGGTTTTCGATTTTTTTAGCGAGCTTTGCCTTTGAATATTGTCCACAGTTTCACCACTGTTAATTTTTTTATATTAACTTAAATGTTCCCTGTACTAACTTCCTATTTATTTTAAGACTTCTGATCCTGTGCCTGATCCTAACCCAGGACCATCCTGCTACCTTAGTGAAGAGAACTTGCATGATGAAATATTTCCCCTCTTTTATCCTGAAACATCCATCGCTGTAGAGACTTCAATCCCAGAGAACTTGCAACATTTAAGATATGAGAATAAGGTGCTAAAAAATAAACTAAAAAGAATGCAGGTAAAACATTCAAAAATCATATCTAAACTACAAGATATGGAAGTTAAGGCCCAGAAGGACTCTGAAAAGTTAAAAAAAGTAACCCAAATTTTTAAGGACGCGGATGAAGGAAAAGAAAAGGCACTTTTTTTGAAGGACTTAATAATAAATTATGCCAAAAAGTCTCCCCGATGGTCGGAGATAACAGTTAGGCTATGTGCTGTTTGGAGATTTTGCTCTAGGAGGGGATACTCCTTCTGTAGAAACAATATTTTAAAATTGCCAGCTAAAGTCACCATCGCCCGTTATATTGGACAGTACAATGGCCAAAACGATCTGATCAAACAAAGACTGAACGCTGAGCTGAATCAGATGAAAGTTCCTATTGAAAGAGTATGTTCTCTTATTATAGATGATATGTCAATTCGACCCAGCATGCGATACTGTAGGACGGAAGATCATGTATATGGACTTACAACTGACACCTCGAACGATATAGGCGCGACACCGCAATTAGCTAATAAAATGCTTTGTTATGTTGTGCATGGATTGTCAACGCAATATACCATTCCAGTTGGCTATTTTTTTCATAAAAAAATGACTGGCAAAAAGTTTTATGAACTAACTTTAAATGTATTGAAGCTAGTCACAGAATGTGGATTCATTGTTTTAAGGCTAGTCACAGATAATATATCCAGTAACGTAGCTCTATTTAAGAAATTTGGGAAAGGATCTATCATTACTCAAATTCCCCATCCATATCTAGCCAACTTACCAATATTTCTAAGTTTTGATTATTGCCATGCCTTAAAAAATGCGCGCAATCAATTTTTGGAAAATGAAATGTGTTCTTCCAAAGGTATAATCACGAGCAAATACTTAAAAGCGTTGTATGATTTACAACAGGGGTTGCCAGTAAAACCTGTTCGATATCTTACAAGGAAACATCTGTTCCCCACAAATTTTGAAAAAATGAATGTCCTGCGTGCAATTCAAGTATTTTCACCGGAGGTAACAAGCTCTCTGAAGTTTTTAAAAGAATGTGGTGAAATAGATTTTGAAGAAGCTGCTGGAACTATTGAGTACATGCTGAATATGTACAAATTTTTTCAAATACATAATGTATCCAATAGAAGACGCTACATTTATACTTTGGACAGCAACATAGCACCTTATTCAGACATCTCTGATGAGCGACTGGAATGGTTGAAAACCACTTTTCCAAATTACATTGAGGAAATACAAACCATGTCTAAAAATATGGGTATCAAGGGACTAACAGCTGAAACAGCAACTGCACTAAAACAAATTGCAGAAAGTACGTACTGCTGTGTTAAATTTTTGTTACAACAAGTAGGTTTTTATTATGTTTTAACGCGATCGTTTAGTTCAGACGCCATAGAAGGGATGTTTTCCCATGTCCGGATACGAGGTGGATCTAATGATGCCACAGATGCGAGAACTGCAGATCAGGCTTTAAGACAAATACTTCGATGTGGCATTGTTAAGGCAGCAAAAACGTCCAACACAGCCACCACTATCTCATTTGTCAGTACTGCACCACAACCTTCTACATCCACTAGAGAACCTGAAGATGAAAAAAATATACAACTACCTAACAAGTTACTAGAGAAAATTACCTCTTTAAGAAACAATTTCATACCTTCTACAAGTTTATACTCTGCTTCTGTAGCTTTCGTTGCTGGATATATTATAAAAAAGATAGATAATAAGTTCAGTTGTGACGAATGTGTGTCTCCATTACTCTCTAAGTGTGTTCCTGGGCCATTACTACAACTTATTTTATTTCAAGATCATGGAAGATTGTTATATCCAAATACATCCTTTGTTGGAGTTTTGCAAGAAATTTCAAACATTATTGCAGAAGCATTACAATTTTTACCACAGCACAGGACTTCTGAACAGTTAATTAACATCATCAATCCACATCTGTTAGAAAATCCATTGTTTTGTTGTGATGCTCACAAGAGTGACGTGTGTACAATGATTCTGCATGCAGTGATGAAACCAATTTTGAAGAATATCTGTCTGGAAACAGAAGACTTGTATAAACAACGGACGGTATATAATAAACCTCAAAGTCGAAAAGTTTTAAAACTCTAAATATATGACTATACCTTAGAAATTGTGTATGTATTCACTAAAGCAGCTTTGATATTGTCTCAACAGATATGAGCAAGGAAGGTAGCGGATAGGTATTCACTAGTAAAAGAATCCTATTCAGGGAAATGAGTCGACCCTGCCTACCGCAGACTTTGGGGTGTAGTGTAGTTCGCCTCCACGTGGTGCACCCTGGGAACATAGCAAAATGAACTACTGACATTTCAATAAAATTATTTAATTGTTATTTTGTGATTCACTTAATAGAAAATCACTCAACAGATAGATTTACTTACCATACTTTGACGCTAAATCCTGCGATCTTCTTAAGTTAATAAACCGATTTTTTTATAATACAATCGAAAGGTACAGCCTGTAGATGCATACATTCAATCAACACTCGCTCATTTTTCTAGGGGCTTCACCACCATTTACGAATTTTTTTCACTTCATTATTTTCTGAGACACCAGCCACACACTTGAAACTGACATCATAGTTTACTGCTTTATCGATCAGAATTTTAATTGCAAGAAAAGTCGTGGCGTTGATTACCGTCCTTCAACGCGACGCTAGCGCGGATCATTTGCCTTATGGGAATTTCGAGGAGTGATACGGCCATAAAGAGACGTCAGTTGCTTTAAATGCAGTGGGCCATGGGTTGAACACATAGCTATGTGCGGTACTAAATTTTAAATCTAAGAGGCGTTCTGCGTGATTGAAGAGACTGGCGATATTCCTTTTAAGTATTCAACTGCTGATTGTGCAGCTTCCAGCAGCAGCGCTGGGTGTTCTGTGATTGGTCCCGCCAAATTTTAAATTTTAATTATTTGTTCCGTTATTCGTTTGTGTTCTGTTATTTATTGTTTAAAAAATATATATTTTTTTTATTTTGTGTGTGTCTCGTTTGTGTATAAAAAATCCCCTTTCCTCGCTAACCTCGGTTAGCTGGCGCCCAACGGAGCTCAATTTTTGATTTTAAGTAGACCCCGACCTACCGCACCGCTGATTAGGCAGCCGCGCAATTGTGTAGTACGGAAAACGTTACAAAGAGATAATGCATATTTTAAAGTTTCATAAAAAAAATTATACTCGATTTTTTTTATGTTTTAATTTTCCAATCATTTAGTTCTATTCTTGGACACGTGTTTAATTTTGGCAAATTAGATCATTATTACATATTATAGTAGGAATAGGGTAGCTATATTATTAAAGAGGGAATAAGTTCTAATAATTTGTCTTTCTTTATAGTTTGACATACGCTCAATACCTACTGTCAAAAATAGATATGAAAGTCAATTTGTAATGTTGTCTTCATCAAAAAAAACTCTTCCGAATACCACTCGTGATTTCGATAAATTAGAAAACAATAAATTATACCCTACGGGCTCTCATGTCTATTGCCTGGCAACAAGTTTTCGAAAAATCCCTCGAATTATTTTCAATTTATTTCTCAATCTATTGTGATAATATAATATTAAATTGTTGGTGGGTAAGAGATTGTCGAAAGGGGAACCAGTTCCACGGCTTTTTCTACAAAAAGAACACAAAGAGTTTTAAAACGGAATTCCACGAAGCTAGTGGAAAACATACTTGAACATTGACATTGCCTTTCTACTCTTATTCTTGTTCCTATAACTAGAGTGTTTTATACTTATAAAAATGTATGCAAACACGGTTGATTTTTTTCATAAGAATTATTTTCATTAAACTTTGCAGTAAATTTGGTATAGGTGTCAATCTGCAAGAAGCACATTGCACAAATTTTGACGACTTACCATCTAGCAGTCGATCTATTGGGTATTTATTATTTCTAAGTATTCCATTCTGCGCTGGTCTGTAGAATTTAATTTTGTTTTGTTTGTTTTTATTTTGCTTTGTTTTAAATAATAGTAAAATTTATTCTAATACAATTAATGTTTATCAGGGTAACACAGATTACGATGACACGGATAGAATAGAGTTGTGGCTCTTGAAAAAGAGAAAAAAATATATTTTTTAGAAGTAGGATGTATTTTAGAATAAAGTATTTAAATGAACAATTAAAGGAAAACTCAAGTAGTTCCAAAACTTAAAAAAAAATTACAAAAAACCATTAATTGAATAAACTGCATTTAATCGAACAGTCTTATGGAAAGACACGTATCCCGATTCGTATTAGTCTCAGCGTGACGTCATGTGCGAAGCGTTTCGTTTACGTTCGCAGAGTATCATACCTGGAGAAGTTATTATATCATGTGTGGTACTACCAAATTCAAGGCCAACTGCATGTTACCAATAGAAAAGAATGTTTGTTTGGTGTTTGGACTGGTGACAACATTCCCATGAAAGTGGCGTATATAAAAAAAAAACAATCAGTTTTGGAATGAAAGAATGGTAGAGAAATTAACAACATTCTATTACGAGTGCGTTCTTCCAGAGTTAGTTGATCCACGACAAACGCGAAACATGCCTATTCGTAATCCAGGTTTTACCGACAAAACCCAATAACAAATCCTAGCACTAGGCTGACGAAAGCTCACTGTATCTAGTTTACGATTTCAGTAGTAAGAGATGTAAACTTTGATGTCAAATTACAAAATGCTATGTTTGCCCACAGAAAAATTCTCGGAATGCATTGGCTCATGAAACACGGTGATGTATTATCAGTGTCAAGCCCCTGAATATTGTGTAATAACTGAAGAAGATTTGGTTAAATCTATTCGTACTGAGAGCGCACAAAGTGGGCAATGGCAATCGCGGCAACCTCCGATATACAGTGTTACAACTGACGAAGTTTTAGAAGAGGTGCTAATAACGCACAAATCGAACAATATATATATATTTTTTTTTTACATATTATGTAACTCAAAATGTCATAAGAGCATAACTTGTATATATAAATAAAAATTATACATTCTGTCTTTGTTTAAATCTCGAAGTGATATAATGGTCTAAGTAGCAAATGGACCGTATATAAATGAACTAGTCCTTTTGTTGAAGGACAAGCTTCTTACACAAATGGACTAATATCTTCAGTCCGTTTACATATGGACTAGTCCTTTTTTATACGGCCTGTTTTTCACATAATTATGGTCTGTAACATATGTATATAAGTATCTAATCTATGTTCGGTATCAACCCCATGTGCGCAATACAAAGACAAGAATGTTAATTGCAATATGTTTATTTACAAGCTAACACTTACCTTATCTGGATCAGGAGAGGAGGGTTACCCAGGAGAATTTGCATGAAGTCTTGATAAGTTGATACCGTTGATACACACATCCACTTTCACAATAAAATCAAATCTAACCAACAAACACGAAAAAACCGGCAAACAAAATGACAGAATAACGGCAGCGCCTTGGCAGGTGCGGACAGAATGCAAACTATAAAAGTAAACACTGGATATTTGAATATAATGCTGCAAACAAGGCCAGAACTGCAGGTCAACTTTGGTTTTTTAATTGAATACCGGTACAGAGCCTGTAAAAAGAGGAATCATTTTCTCTTACTGTTTTTTTTTTTTGGTCGCCCAGGCAACCAACGATGCATCTGTGATAGGCGCATCAGTGGCCCAACTACCTTACGGATAGAGTTTTAGTTCTATCATGCGTTCATTTAAAAAAGTCATCAAGTCGTCTATGAATTTGACACAACATTTTAATGTACGTCTGTTGCCAAATTAATAATATAGTATGTATTTCTGGTTGCAGACTTTCAACTTGTAGATGAAACAATAAATCACATGCGTTTTTCAATTAATCTTCGTCATTCAAAAAAACAATACATAAGTAACTTGATGACTTTTTTAAATGAACACCTTTTAGTCTATTATTATATAAGGTGTTAAAAGGAGCAGGTTATCAATTCGGTTGTATTGTTTTTAATGTTTGTTACCTCAGAACTCCGACATTTATAAACTGATTTGTAAAATTATGGGCTCGAAGGACCATATGTTAACCAATGGGGTTTGATAAATGTTGCACTTGTAGTTTGATTAAGCTATCTTGATTTTCATAGTATGTATAACCAAAACAAGATTTTAACACAAAAAAAATGTAACCGACTTCAAAACAAAAAAAAACTTAAACTTAGATATATTTAAATTTTAATTTAAATTTAAAAAAAAACTGATTCAAAAAGTACAAAAGCAACATAAATTAACCAAAAAGCAAAAATAAATACATTTTTATACAACAATTTAATACTTATTTGTTGTTCCGGTTAATGTTATTAAGCATTGTCTATTACGTAATTGTTTTATAATTTTGAAGTCGGTGCCAAGTATAACATAACAAAAATAATAGTAGAGTGCTCGGCGCGACAAAAGTCGTCTAAAAATTAATTCAGTGGGGGGGTTCGGTGTTACAAGATGAAATTTTCACAGATGGAAGTTATCACTGTTGTAAATCTAATAGGTCAATTCTGCGTCCATCTGTAGGTAATTTGTAAGCTTTCTATAAGCTTACAGAAAATTTGGAATTCTGCGTGCCATATAGCTACAGAAATCGTTAGAAATTCACAACAGATTCGTAAAAATTTCCGAGCGGTTTAAGCGTAGCCGTAAAGTTTATAAGTCAGGTTATGTTATCCATTTTCGCACACCAGGCAAATTTATTAAATGAAGACGACATAGAAATGCCTGCCAATGATGATGCCAATGAGATACCTGTGGCAAATGCTCCAAATCTTTATCAGATGGGAGCAGCAGCCAGAGCAGAATATATTCGAAATAATTTTGCTTAATAATTTTAATAATGTATTACAATTGAAAACAAGAACTTAAACTTAATATCCAGTCTTTTTCTTTGGGAGTTTACAATAATATATATTTGAAAAATCTAAACAATAATTTCCAATAATAAACAGGAAGCCATCAGTAGTAAGACGGGTACTTTTTAACCCCCGGTACTTTTGATCCCGGTACTTTCGATCCCGGTACTTTCGATCCCGGTACTTTCGATCCCGGTACTTTTTAACCCCCGGAACTTTTGATCCCGGTACTTTCGATCCCGGTACTTTCGATCCCGGTACTTTCAATCCCGGTACTTTCGGTCCCGGCACTTTAGACCCCGGCAGTTTAGGGTCCGGCACTTTTGTTCCCGGTACTTTGGATTGGAATCTTTTTACATCGACATGTTAAGACTTGATTTTACTTATGAGAAATCATTAATTCAGCCCTTATTTACATAAAAGCGGATAATAGGAAGTTTGGTTGGTTGCATAATTCATCTGTAAATTCATAAAGCGTTTTAAAATATCAAAGTAAATTTATTGTAAAATATAAACTATTCAGAAAATCACTGTGGACACATTGCAAAGTTTTAAACGTCTTGACAATAGGTGAAAAAATAGAAAAAGATACAGAAAATTTGAAACTTTTTAATTGAGCAATTAATATTTAACTAAATAGTTAGATATTCACTTTTTGAAAATTATTATTATTCTGATGTGGTAATTTTTGGATTAAATAAAATTAATATTTTGAAATTATTATTATTCGTCGGTCCCATTCCCATATAGCAACGAAGTAAAATTAAAAGATTAAATCGCCGTAAAAAGAAGAAGCCAATATTTAGAAAGTGTAACAAATGTAGATAATTGTAATAAAATAATAATAATGATATATAAAAATATACATTTATTTACATATATATTTATTCACAGCTTATTTCAAATGATTATGATGATTAAGACGAAAATAATTTGTTTTTTTCATAACTTGCTATGACCTTTTAGCAATTTTTTCATTTTGCAATATAAATTTATAGTTGACAGACAATTTTGTCCGTGCTAACATCGCGCCAGATGTAATTTTAGTAAAAATTGAGTTCTTCGCGAGAAGCCGTCACTTATTGTTATTATTTAAAATGCATACAATGGACTTACAGATGAATATGGACACATTGCAAAGTTTAAATGTCTGGGCATAAAGCGTTTTAAGTTGCACAAAATTCAAGAAAAATAAAAAAAAATGTATCAAAGTAAATTTAGTGTAAAATATAAACTATTCAGAAAAATCACTGTGGACACAATGCAAAGTTTAAATGTCTGGGCATAAAGCGTTTTAAGTTGCACAAAATTCAAGAAAAATTTAAAAAAATGTATCAAAGTAAATTTATTGTAAAATATAAGCTATTCAGAAAAATCACTGTGGACACATTGCAAAGTTTAAATGTCTTGGCATAAAGCGTTTTAAGCCGCACAAAATTCAAGAAAAATTAAAAAATGTATCAAAGTAAATTTATTGTAAAATATAAACTATTCAGAAAAATCATTGTGGACACACTGTAAAGTTTTAAAACGTCTTGACATAAACCGTTTAAGCTACACAAAATTCAAGAAAAATTTAACAAATTTCAAACAAATTTTGCGTAAAATATACCATGCAGATCCCCACGCTAAAAACAACCGCATTTATGTAAATATGGACTGAAATTTATGATTTCTCATCAGATATTTAAAAATCAAAGTTTGATATTTTATAAATCCCTACAGGTTACAACTTGATAAAACCTTGCAGGTTAACAGTGTTTTGGTAATTATTCGTTTCAAGTTCTAAGTTTTAACTTTTAGGTTCCAATTTTTTTCAACATTTCATTTTCTCATTTTAGAGGTTTAAAGTTTCATAGATTTAGTTTACTCATGTCCTGAAGATTATTTTACGGTATATAACTATTCGTATCAAGTTCTTAGTTTTTAGTTTTTAGGTTCTAAGTTTTCTCAACATTTCAATTTCATAAAATATGATAAATTCTTATTTTACTCAAGTCCTGAAGATCTTATAACGGTGTGTAACTATCCGTCTCCAGCTCTTAGTTTTTAGTTTGTAGGTTCTAAGTTTTCACAGCATTTCATTTCACAACTTAAAGGTTTAAAGTTTCATAAATTTTTATTTTATTCAGGTCCTGAAGATCTTTTTTCGGATATTTTATCAATTTCAAATTATAACTGCATTGAAATCACCTAATCTGGGACACATTGCAAAGTTTAAATAATAACAATAAGTGACGGCTTCTCGCGAAGAAGCTTTAACTTTTTCTCAACACTTCAATTTCTCAACCTAAAGGTTTAAAGTTTCATAGACTTACTTTACTCAAGTCATGAAGATCTTATTATGGTGTGTAACTTTTCGTCTCAAGTTTTGAATTTTCAGTTTTAAGTTTTAACTTTGTTCAACACTTCAATTTCTCAACTTAAAGGTTTAAAGTTTCATAAATTCTTATTTTTACTCAAGTCATGAAGCTCTTTTTTACGGTGTGTAACTTGTCGTCTCAAGTTCTTAGTTTCCACTTTTAAGTTTAAATTTTCTCAACACTTCAATTTTCTCAACTTACAGGTTCAAAGTTTCATAAATTCTCATTTTACTCAAGTCTTGAAGATTCTATTACGGTGTTTAACTCTTCGTCTACAAAATTTTGGACTTAGAAGTCTCGTCAGGAACAATCACAAAAAATGGGATAGTTAATTAATTTCAAAATATACTAAATTAGACCATCAACTGACTACTAGAATTCATCACATTTGAAAGAAAATTTATTTATTTATTTATATATTACAGACCAATTAAATATCGTGGTACTCCAAAAAACTATTTTTTTCTCATTAGAGCACAAAAAAAACTCCACAGGTTGAACATTTGCTGTGTGGTCTGGATTGCACACTTAATGTCGGGTTCCACCCTGCAACGCCGGGTTCCGCGGCGCGTCCGAGCGCCGCGACGCCCGCCACCACGACGCCCCGCCGCGCTTAATTTTTCAAGTCTCCAATTATCGTCTCAAGTTCTTAAGTTTTCACATGGCGGCTGGGATGCTTGGCGGCGGGCGTCGCGTCGCCCGACGCGGCACTGAACCCGGCCGTGCATGGTGGAACACGGTATTAATTTTAAACGCTCAAGATAAACTGGCAAACTTCTTCTTATCACCTCAGAATCTCTATCATCCGGTGTTACCTTGTAGATGTAACGATGAATTGACGATCCTCCTAGAATTTTCGTTGACGCATACCGTTAAATAAATATTAAAGTTGAAGAAACGCGACTTGGTAATATTTATATGTGTGGAATTTTAAACTACTTTTCAAGTTGACTTAGAAATATCAAAAGGAAATAAATAAAATAAATATTCTCAATGAAAATTTGTTAGGTACTGAGAATTAAGCAAACGGGTAGGTTTTTACAATTGCTAGATAGATAGAGATTAAGCGGAATCTCTGCTAGTGATAAGTGCGAAAGTCTAAAAGATGTGACTGTATGGCCGTGGAAGTTCTTTTGTTTAAGCAATCCGAAACATATAATATTTGAATAAACCACGACTTGTTAATAATATTTAAATCTGTGAGGAATTTGAAACTACTTTTCAAGTTGCCTTAGTAATATCAAAAGGAAATAAAATAACATAAATATTCTCAATGAAAATTTGTTACTGTGGATTAAAAAGACGGACGCACGAACTTACCTGAGTAAACAAGAATCTGTCTTTAATTTAGTATATTTTGAAATTAATTAACTATCCCATTTTTTGTGATTGTTCCTGACGAGACTTCTAAGTCCAAAATTTTGTAGACGAAGAGTTAAACACCGTAATAGAATCTTCAAGACTTGAGTAAAATGAGAATTTATGAAACTTTGAACCTGTAAGTTGAGAAAATTGAAGTGTTGAGAAAATTTAAACTTAAAAGTGGAAACTAAGAACTTGAGACGACAAGTTACACACCGTAAAAAAGAGCTTCATGACTTGAGTAAAAATAAGAATTTATGAAACTTTAAACCTTTAAGTTGAGAAATTGAAGTGTTGAACAAAGTTAAAACTTAAAACTGAAAATTCAAAACTTGAGACGAAAAGTTACACACCATAATAAGATCTTCATGACTTGAGTAAAGTAAGTCTATGAAACTTTAAACCTTTAGGTTGAGAAATTGAAGTGTTGAGAAAAAGTTAAAGCTTCTTCGCGAGAAGCCGTCACTTGTTGTTATTATTTAAACTTTGCAATGTGTCCCAGATTAGGTGATTTCAATGCAGTTATAATTTGAAATTGATAAAATATCCGAAAAAAGATCTTCAGGACCTGAATAAAATAAAAATTTATGAAACTTTAAACCTTTAAGTTGTGAAATGAAATGCTGTGAAAACTTAGAACCTAAAAACTAAAAACTAAGAGCTGGAGACGGATAGTTACACACCGTTATAAGATCTTCAGGACTTGAGTAAAATAAGAATTTATCATATTTTAAGAAATTGAAATGTTGAGAAAACTTAGAACCTAAAAACTAAAAACTAAGAACTTGATACGAATAGTTACATACCGTAAAATAATCTTCAGGACATGAGTAAACTAAATCTATGAAACTTTAAACCTCTAAAATGAGAAAATGAAATGTTGAAAAAAGTTGGAACCTAAAAGTTAAAACTTAGAACTTGAAACGAATAATTACCAAAACACTGTTAACCTGCAAGGTTTTATCAAGTTGTAACCTGTAGGGATTTATAAAATATCAAACTTTGATTTTTAAATATCTGATGAGAAATCATAAATTTCAGTCCATATTTTCATAAATGCGGTTGTTTTTAGCGTGGGAATCTGCATGGTATATTTTACGCAAAATTTGTTTGAATTTTTTAAAATTTTTCTTGAATTTTGTGTAGCTTAAACGGTTTATGTCAAAACGTTTTAAAACTTTACAGTGTGTCCACAATGATTTTTCTGAATAGTTTATATTTTACAATAAATTTACTTTGATACATTTTTTTAATTTTTCTTGAATTTTGTGCAGCTTAAAACGCTTTATGCCAAGACATTTAAACTTTGCAATGTGCCCTACGCTTTATGCCCAGACATTTAAACTTTGCAATGTTTCCACAGTGATTTTTCTGAATAGTTTATATTTTACAATAAATTTACTTTGATACATTTTTTTTTTTTAATTTTTTTTTAATTTTGTGTAGCTTAAACGGTTTATGTCAAGACGTTTTAAAACTTTACAGTGTGACCACAATGATTTTTCTGAATAGTTTATATTTTACAATAAATTTACTTTGATACATTTTTTTTTATTTTTCTTGAATTTTGTGCAACTTAAAACGCTTTATGCCCAGACATTTAAATTTTGCAATGTGTCCATATTCATCTGTAAGTCCATTGTATGCATTTTAAATAATAACAATAAGTGACGGCTTCTCGCGAAGAACTCAATTTTTACTAAAATTACATCTGGCGCGATGTTAGCACGGACAAAATTGTCTGTCAACTATAAATTTATATTGCAAAATGAAAAATTGCTAAAAGGTCATAGGAAATTATGAAAAAAACAAATTATTTTCGTCTTAAGCTGATATGCTCCACTTAGCAAGTTGTTACCAGATGGCTTATACATTTATCAAAAGTCGTCATCCGGTCAGCCTCTGATAAGAGTTGGCGGGTCCTTTCCAAAACTTGAGATTAAATAATAATATATCTCGAGAATTTATTGACATCCCTATCATGGGAAATGTTTATTTTTAAGGGTGTGATATTTTAATGCTCATGGGAGAACTCAGCGTTGTATAAAAGCCAGCCACTAGCCTGTACAGATATTCAGTTCCAAATACACTCTTGTTCGACCATTAGAAGCTATACGTAACACACAAGATGGCTGCAAAACAAAATAAAAGAAAAGTTAACTTCTACTACGATCCGGTGGAAGGTAAGTGACATATAAAGCTACATCTTTCTAGTTTAGTCTATTAGTTTTTTGTTTCTTTTGTTTTTAGAGGACATTAGGGTGTGCCCCTACAACAATAACCACGTTATGCTAGCCCATAGGCTATCAAATCATATAATTCGTTGTCACCGTGCCGAACATAGACTAAGGCTAGATCAGATGTACCAGGCACAACGTGAACAATTAAAAGAACAGCAACAACAACAAGGTCCTAGACCACAGTGGGAGGACTTAAGCTACCTCAAGCAACTGGAGACTAACATTGAGGTGGAGGAGAGTTGGGACTAACCCCTTTTATACGTTACATCTGTCTATCGTTTGTTACTATCGACTTCTTGATAATCATTTGAAATAAGCTGTGAATAAATATATATGTAAATAAATGTATATTTTTATATATCATTATTATTATTTTATTACAATTATCTACATTTGTTACACTTTCTAAATATTGGCTTCTTCTTTTTACGGCGATTTAATCTTTTAATTTTACTTCGTTGCTATATGGGAATGGGACCGACGAATAATAATAATTTCAAAATATTAATTTTATTTAATCCAAAAATTACCACATCAGAATAATAATAATTTTCAAAAAGTGAATATCTAACTATTTAGTTAAATATTATTTGCTCAATTAAAAAGTTTCAAATTTTCTGTATCTTTTTCTCTTTTTTTACCTATTGTCAAGACCTTTAAAACTTTGTATATTTATTACTGTTAACAATGTATTTAAATGAATTATGCAACCATCAAAACATCCTTATCTTATGAAATTCACAAAACCCTTAACATTTACCGTATTTACTCAATTAAAAAAGTTTCAAATTTTTCTGTATCTTTTTCTATTTTTTCACCTATTGTCAAGACGTTTAAAACTTTGCAATGTGTCCACAGTGATTTTCTGAATAGTTTATATTTTACAATAAATTTACTTTGATATTTTTAATTTTTCTTGAATTTTGTGTAGCTTAACATGAATTTACAGATGTTATATTACGCATCCAATCGTACACTTCTAAAATAAGTGCCGAGCCAACTCTTAGCTTATCAGGGGCTGAACGGATGACGACTTTTGATAAATTTATAAGCCATCTGGTACCAACCTGCTAAGAGGATCATTTTTTCAAACCCTTGATAATAGCAGCTCTGGAGATTCCCACGCTCTCTTTCAGAAATATCCGCATTTATGTAAATATGAGCTGAAATTAATGATTTCTCATCAAATTTTTAAAAATCAAAGTTCGATATTTTATGAATCCATACAGGTTACAACTTGATAAAAACTTGCAGTTACAACTTGATTGTAGAAAATTATCCGCTTTTATGTAAATAGGGGCTTAAATTAATGATTTCTCATAAATATTTAAAATCAAGTCTTAACATGTCGATGTAAAAAGATTCCAATCAAAAGTACCGGGAACAAAAGTGCCGGACCCTAAAGTGCCGGTGTCTAAAGTGCCGGATCTAAAAGTACCGGGGTCTAAAGTGCCGGGGTCTAAAGTACCGGGATCAAAAGTGCATCAGACAAAAGTGCATCAGACAAAAGTGCATCAGACAAAAGTGCATCCGATCAAAAGTGCATCAGACAAAAGTGCATCAGACAAAAGTGCATCAGACAAAAGTGCATCAGACAAAAGTGCATCAGACAAAAGTGCATCAGATCAAAAGTGCATCAGAAAAAAATGCATCAGACAAAAGTGCATCAGACAAAAGTGCATCAGACAAAAGTGCATCAGACAAAAGTGCATCAGACAAAAGTGCATCAGACAAAAGTGCATCAGACAAAAGTGCATCAGATCAAAAGTGCATCAGACAAAAGTGCATCAGACAAAAGTACCTCGGACAAAAAGTACCTCTATTACTACTGTCGTAGACTTTGTTTTCATGCTTTAAAGCAGTTTGCCAAGGTAATTAAATCACTGAGTGATTTCTGGCTTGTGTGGAGAAGCAGGACCGGCATTATTTTTTTTTGGTATTATTTTAACAGATATCATTGATTTAAACTTTTTATAGTTCATTTGTTGTTATTATTATCAGTATTATTATTCATTATGTGTTACCACTAGTTGGATGAATATAATAAATAAAATAACACTATTACGTCAATAAAATACTCTAATGTGGACACTTAACACGCAAGAGAAACACAAAGACACAATGAAAAAAAATTCTAACGCTAAGGCACTGAAAAGAATAAAATTTTAAAAAACAATGTTTCCACTTGTTCGGCCCGGTTTCAAATTAATTGACTTCGCCCCTGCAACATATGAACACCTGCAACGATGGATCTGCATGGATCACGACCGACCAGTTTTTTCAGACGAAAAACCAGTTTCGTATTCAGATGTTTTTCAATTCTGAAGCCATCACAAATTAACTGGTCTACTTTAGTGAAAGCGTGTCATTGGTTTTTTTGCGGTCTTTAAAAAGAAAACAAAACATTATAGCCTCAGGCGCGCCTTAGAGATCTTACTCCTACTATACCTCAAGCTCAACCATTTCTATTGATCGACGACCTAGTGATTAAAACAAGAAACTCAACATATTTCACAACACTGGACATCAATTCAGCCTTCTGGTTAATACCGCTAAGAATTGAAGATAGGAAGAAAACTGCCTTTGTAACGCAGGAAGGATACTAGGTGACATTTTAAGAAAGTATATGCTTAATGATTTTGCAGTAAACTACATAGATGATATCCTAATATTTTCTATGACTTTTTCTGACCACATTAATCATCTAACACAAAATTAGAAGCTATAAAAAATGAGTGTTTTAGACTAAAATTCACTAAATGCACATTTGCTTCAGATTCAGTTAAATATCTGGGTCACATAATACATAATAATACAGTACGGCCAGTAAGAGATAATTTAGTTTTAATAAAAGATTTTCCATCAATACCGAAAACTCAGAAAAATGTTAGACAATTTCTAGGAAAAATTAGCTTCTATCATGAATATATACCAGAAAGTGGGGTAATTTTAGAACCTTTTCATAATTTGCTTAGGAAAAATCAGAAGTTTATTTGGTCTGTAGATTGTCAAAAATCTTTTGAAGAACTAAAAAACTGATTGTGCTCACAGCCAATCTGAGCAGTATTTGATAAGAATTTGCCGATAAATATTCACACAGATGCATCTTTAGAAAGTATTGGGGCGGTGTTAAAGCTAAAACAACCAAATGGAAAAGATAAGCCCCTGGCATACTTCTCAAAAAAAATTAAATCAAGTACAAAAGAAAAGGCAATCTATTTAGAGTGTTTAGCTATTAAAGAAGCAATAAGATCCTGGCAATACTGGCTAATAGCTAAGTTGTTTACAGTATATTCAGACCATCAACCATTGGAAAATTTACATATTAAGTCTAGGACAGATGACGAATTGCGAGATTTAAAATATTATTGATCACAGTATGATTTTAAAATTAAATACGCCCCGGGAAAAGAAAACATAGAAGCAGACTGTTTTAGTAGGAACCCAGTGGATACAGATGAACAATTAAAAATTCTAAACATGATAACATTGAATGATATTATTACAGATCAGGAAAACAATCAAGACATAAAAAATAATGAATCAAAATTAATATCAAGGTTTACTATAAAAAGGTTAGGAAACGTGAAAAAATTCTTTTGTCAGAAAATTTGAGTAAAATACTTATTAAAGATGTACATGAAAACATGTGTCATTTAGGTGTAAAACAAATGCAAAACAAAATAAGTACATTATATACAGCAAAGAATTTGACGATAAATATTAAAAAACACTGTAAAAGTTGTGAGATATGTATAAAAAATAAAACGTAAGGACAGGATAAGTATGGTCTAATGTCACATTTAGGTAAAGCAACAAAACATTTTGAAATAGTCTCAAAAACACGATTGGAGGTTTTGGAGGCTCACGATCGACGAAAAGATACTTACATACTTACATACTTACTTCTAGTGGATCACTTTACACGATATGCTTATATTGTCACATCAAAAGAACAATGTGCTAAGGACTTTATAAAAACTAATCTATAATGTAACAAACAAGAAGAATGTTCTTAAATCCAAGTGGAGTAAATTTAAATTAAAATTTAAATATATCTAAGTCGAACTCCACAAACTTTAATAACTGTAATATTACTAATGGAACATGTTTAAAGAATTCTTTAAGGGGGCGTCCCTACGCCACAACGGCCATTTCGAGAACTATGGATTTAAATCGGCCACTAGATGGCGACCGAACGCAAAATTATTTAATTATTCAATTCCCTAATCGTCCTCACACTTCGGCAGCCATCGGGCTTACTCGTAATCACGGCGACGACATGAGATTATTTTTGATTGAAATGCAATTTGTCGTATCGGATGCTTTGTTTATGTATGTGTTTACGGAAACTTGTTTTCAGTCGTGTGCTGTGTGGTTTTCGCATTTGCACGCTCAATTTTACATTGGGTGTGCTTTTTTCACATTTTCGGAAAGGGGGGCCATCCAAAAAAAACTTTTTTCTATATCAGATAGTAGTAGTAATAGCACGAGAGGTCAAAATATTGCCCACAATAATTTTTGCGATTGAGATGCGAGTTTCTGTTGCGACGAAAATAATGACGAGTGCTTACACGAGTCATTATTTTCTCAAGCAACAGAGACGAATCAATCTGAAGAGCAAAAATTGGCGGCAATATTTAGACCTCGAGTCTTATTTTTCTCGACAATTTTACTTATAAATTGTAATAGCAAGTAGTTGTCGCTGGAATAAAGCTTGTCGAAAAATTGCCACTAAAATAATTGTCCGATTGGATGTTTATTTTGA
This sequence comes from Diaperis boleti, assembly GCA_963583935.1. Classification (NCBI taxonomy): domain Eukaryota; kingdom Metazoa; phylum Arthropoda; class Insecta; order Coleoptera; family Tenebrionidae; genus Diaperis; species Diaperis boleti. Next base: position 18,094,092 of record OY757242.1, read on the forward strand.
AATTGAAACATCTCATTGGTCAATATTTTGACCTCGTGCTATTACTGTTGAAAACTTTTCCAGGATCATAACGAACAAAACTAAATCGTTCGAATCCTGAGTTATGGTGCCGAGTTCATACAAAAATCACAGAAAAAAAAGCACTTTCAGTTTTGTCGAATTTTACAATTTCCCGGAAAGCTTTTCCAAATTGTATTTCCCGAAAAACCTTATGCATAATAACCCATAATTCATAATAACCCATAATATATAAATATAAAGATATTAGCTGACCCGGTGAACTTCGTATCACCTACTATCGCGTTCTATTAAAAGTATTCCGAAGTAGCCATTCAAGAAGAAATGACAGTTTTGTATATCGTCTGATAGTTCCACAACGAACGCCATCAATTAAAAGTAATCTGAAGTAGCGATTTCCAAACAAAATTACCTATTTCTGATTTTTCAGCTAAACTTTAGGGTTGAAACCCAAGATGGCGCCCCTCGGCCCCCATATCTATGTTTTAATAGTTATCTTCCCCCTGGGCCCCCATGTCCATGTGAAAAATAGTTTACGAGCTATACCTACCAAATATACAAAAATAATCATAAAAATCGGTGGAGTCGAAAAATCGGTCCAACCCAAGGGGACCACCTGGGCCCCCATGTCCATGTGAAAAAAACTATATCTGACAGCGCCATCTACCGGGTCCAACTGTAGCTAAGAACCACCAGGTGACACCATAAGTACAGAAAAAAATCATCAAAATCGGTCAGAAAATTAAAAAAAAAATCTGGATCTCGACAACAGCGAGTCAAACAGTAGCTAAGAACCATCCAGGTGACGCTCTAAGTACAAAAAAAATTACGCCCTTATCTTTGTTTCAGTACAATAGCTGAAAGTCTTTCATTGCGTTGCTCTTGACTTTCATTTGCACCTGTGTCTGCAACCCGGTCTCTTAAATTTGCATTGTAGGTCAATAATTGATCTTCTGTCGTTCTATTTAACCAATAACGGGTGTAGACTTATTGTAAATTTCGTGTATGTCGCCAGTATTTCCTCCTCGTCCACGAAAACGTGGCATTGTTCTTTAATAAACACACTACACATAAATATAAATAACTTAAATTTGAATTTTATGAATGTTATAATATGTTGAACAAATACTTTTGTTTATTTTCGAAGAGCCGTTTAACACTCCATAAAGTCTATTCGACACAAATAAACATTGAAAAAGAATTGTGCGTGGAGTTACCGTTTAGGAGAAATATGGGGAAAACCTTCCTGGGGGCGCTTTTTTTGGGCAAAAGGGGATGAAGCTTCCCCCGGGGAGGTAGGAACTCTTCGGATCTTTATTTCGGCCCCTGTTGGGAGTTTATAACCAACATTTTAAAGCTTCTAAATTATTTCTAAAAATTTCTAAAAATATTCTTCTCCAAACAACTTACTAGAAAAAATCACCTCATGGGCACCCCATCCAGGGACACATTGTATATTGCATTTTTCGGGTTCGTGTCGAGTTACGCGCTCACCCCGTACAAAAATCTTACACCGTGGGATAAGGAGTTTTGCAAGTATGCCTAGATACAAAACAAGTAATTTTTTTTTAATTACTAACTTGTAGACCATGGAATTAAAAAAAATATTATGTGGTTGAAAAGACAATTAAAAGACCTTTCAAGCGACATGTTACTCAATCCCTATTTAAAATTAGGGGTTGCTCCTGTCAGAGATACGGGGTTGCACCAAGCGTGTCTACTAACACGACTAACACTGACCCTCACATACTAACAAGGCAAGTTAAATAAAAGCTTGTAACAAATCTATCCCACGGGAACCGTACATTTTTCCGGGGTCAAAAGTAGCCTATCTGCTATTCCAGATTATACTCTGTGCCAAATTTCATCCAGATCCGTTCAGCCGGTCTGGCGTGATTGAGCAAAAAACATCCATCCATCCAAACTTTTGCATTTAAATTTTATTTAAGTGTGTAAATCTTTGAATTTGTACAAATTTTCCGCCAAATTGTTATACAGCGCCACCGCATAATATGGGACCAACAGGCTCAACTAAAATAAGCAAGATGTCGGAGCTGTCAAGTACTGTTTTATTTTGGCTATTTTGTCATAACCAAAGCTTATTTCTTCCTTACAATTTGGGATTCACTTTATAATTTCATACTCCATCGAACTTGTATAAAATTATCGCCAAAGCTGATCCAAGATTTTTGCAACTTTTATATTTTATTTTTTTTTTTTGGTAATTTGGCTCAATTTTGGACATAACGGTTGAAAAGGTGTCTCACAATAAATATTTACAACGTGCCTGATAAATCAATTTTCGTTTAAAATGTTTATATTTTTAAATTTGTATAAAAGTGTGATTTGGGTATTAATCTCCCGCCATTTTAGACAAAAACGCAGCCTTAAGGGCTGATGATGGCAGAAGTGTTCTGCCGAAACATGTTCCATTAGTAATTTTACAGTTATTAAAGTTTGTGGAGTTCGACTTAGATATATTTAAATTTTAATATAATGTAACAGATTCTGATAAAATAATTGGAATGCTTCTTGCCGATCAATACCCCGGAATCAATTCGAAAGAATTCAAAACATTTGAATGAAAACTCTATACCAATGATCTTTACGGCAGTAAATGTCCCGTTTTCTAACGGCTTAAATGAAAGACTTAATCAAACACTTGTAAACAAAATCAGATGTAAAATAAACGAAGAAAGTAATAAAATAGCATTAACCATTTTCCACGTCGTTGGAAAACTGTTCGTCATCGACTGTATCGGTATCTGTAAACATGAAATTCATATTTGTAAATCGAATCAAGCATTTTTTGAGTAGAATTCATTGTATTACCTGGAGAATCTTTCACCAAATCGCTGACAAGATCTGGAAGTTGATCTCCCTGAAACCATTTGAAAACCTCTTTCTTGCTCTATCCAACCATGTTCCAGTAGGCTCAATGTGGTGGGCTCGTCTTTGAAAACATTTTTCCAAACGGTAGAAATATAATGAACTCTTAAAAACTGCTGGTATAGCTCGCTTTTGCAAGGTGGAATAGAGCTCGTGTCGAAATTTCGAACTTCTTTGCTGAAGCTTTCATTAATAAAGTCACTTTGTAGCTACTGACGAATAGATCTACTATTTTATTTTTAACTTTGAAAAGTGTCTGCCGTGATGTTACAACCGCCATAACCGTCTGCCATTGTGATTTTTCAATAACAATCTATATATATAAAAGAAAGTCGTGTTAGTTACACTATTTATAACTCAAGAACGGCTGAACCGATTTGGCTGAAAATTGGTGGGGAGGTAGCTTAGAACCAGGAGCAGGACATAGGATACTTTTTAACGACATGGTGGCCCAGAGGGCCCCCTTGTCCTGGACCGATTTGTCGGGTCGACTGATTTTTGTGTTTTTTTTTTTTTGTATATTTGATAGGTATGGGAACAGGTCGTAAAGTATTTTTCACATAGACATGGGGACCCAGTGGGACCCTTGGGTTTGACCGACTTAATAAGTTCTTTTATGATATTTGATTTGTTGGATTTGTCTCCGCCCCCAATAGCAGAATAACTGTTGAACCATGGACAGGGGGCTCAGGGGGAACCTTTGGGTTTATATCTCAAGAACGGCTGGACCGATTTTTATGATCTTCGATTTGTTGGATTTGTCTCCGCCCCGAATAGCAGAATATTATTAAAACATGGACATGGGGGCCCAGGGGCCCCCTTGGGTTTATAACTGAAGAACGGCTGTACCTATTTTTATGATCTTCGATTTGTTGGATTGGTCTCCGCCCCGATTAGCAGAATAACTATTATAACATGGACAGCGGGCTCAGGGGGCTGCATTGGGTTTATAACTCAAGAGCGGCTCGAACGATATTTATGAACTTTCATTTGTTGGATTTGCCTACACCCCGAATAGCAGAATTACTATTAAAACATCGGAAAAATTACAGGGGGCGGGGAGCTAAGTACAGGACAACGACAATAACAAAGCCCCCCTGGTACAGGGCAACAATAAGAAATAACGCCGGCCACCAAAATTTGTCCGGGCTTTAAAAATGAAAATCGATTTTTAAAGAGTAAACTCCAAAGTTTCACTTCTGTTGCGCGTGGGCTCCACACACAAATTTTTTGATGATATCTCGAGAATGGATTGACTGACTTTTTTCGAGGGCAAATAACTATTAAAACATCAGAAACGAAAAAAAAATTCTCATACATTTTGTATAGAATCCGTATATAACGCCATCTTTGACACATGACAGAAACAAAAATAAACATGGCGTTGTATGCTGGTTCCGGTAATTCCAGTAGATGGCGCTGTGGGCATTATCCTTTTATAAAAAAAAAAAATGAATTTAATTCAGCTAATAAGTTGCCACAACATTTATTGATTCTGAGGCGGTACAAAGTTCGACGGGTCAGCTAGTAATAATATAATTTAAAATATACAAACGGTAGCTTTACTGAAATACTTTTGAAAGTCGTCTGATTTTTACACCTTACATTTTTACACCTGAGCGCCACTAAACCTACCTTGACCGGGCTTAGTTAGTCCCCATGAACAGTAAGCATAAGAGTCTTCTGACAAAATTGAGGGTTTACTGAATTATGTCATGTTTGCTTTTCACTGTCTCTTAGACTATCCTGATATTTTGAACTCTTGGTAATTTGAAATTTTTCTCTGGTCCCTTAAGTTTCAAATTATCGATAGTGGACTGTACTTGAATGACTTTTTATATTTAGATTTGGAGTAACCGATTTGACCTATGGCCTCATAAGATTTAGAGCCATGCAGCCCTTGGTCCGATGATAGTGATGCCTGTGGTGATGCCACTGATTCGGATCTTTGCTCTGACGCCTACGGGTAGACAGATGCGTTTGCACTCCGGCGGTGTGGGTTGCCTAGTCCGTACTTTCATGGGTGTTTCATGGGTTATTTCCTCTTGTTTTGTCAGTTTGCTTCAGTTGGTACAGCACGAAACAAATTTTCAAATATTAGGAAGTGATTAAATGTTTTTTAATCCCCTTTGTAGCATTTTGATCTTCAAATATCCATTGTTTACTTTAGTAGTTTCGATTGTATCCGTGTTAGGCAAGGCGCTGTAGTGCTCCAGCTGTCGTCTGTCAGTTTTATTCCTGTTTACAAATTTAAGATGAGTGTTTCCAGCCGGTTTACAATTTCGGTTTGTGGATTATAATGTACCTATCAGTTTAATTTTATGGCGAATGTGGATGTGTGTTGTGTGTATGAACCCCTCAAGACTTGATTTAGCGGTTGGAAGTTGTTCGGGTTATTCAGCAAATTTGATCCAGGCCAGGTAAGTTTTAACAAACCTTGGAACGAAGTTTTGTGATTAATTGAAATGTAATATTTCGTATATCGGGGGCAGGACCCCGTAACAGGAATAGGGACAATTTTACAGGATAGCCAAAAAACGAGTGCATAATGACCTAAATTTGTAGACAATACAGAAGCTTTACTTTTTACAGTATCAGTGATAACAACTGCCGTATTTCTATTTTATAATAAATTGTTACACTTGCGCTCGAGAAATACGTAGATACGTGGTAATGAGCTGACAATAGTTATTTACGGGAAAAGCCTTGTAAATTAGTCTTTACGGGTGAGCCGGGAGATTTTTTTCAATTTTTATTCGCGATTCAAGTTAAGATTCCCGCCACAAACATGGCCGCCAAAGGCGGATTGTAACATAACCCTGCTTTTTGGTTACATCTTAATTTTACAAACTAGAAGAATGTTCTTAAATCCAAGTGGAGTAAATTTAAATTAAAAAATTTAAATATATCTAAGTCGAACTCCACAAACTTTAATCAGCGTAAAATTATAAATGGAACACGTTTCGGCAGAACACTTCTGCCATCATCAGCCCTTAAAGAATATAAAAAATTATAATTTTTTATATTCACTTCTGTCATCATCAGCCCTTAAAGAATATAAAAAATTATAATTTTTTATATTCTTTAAGGGCTGATGATGGCAGAAGTGTTCTGCCGAAACATGTTCCATTTATAATTTTACGCTGATTAAATTTTGTGGAGTTCGACTTAGATATATTTAAATTTTTTAATCTTAATTTTACGTTTATAGTAGTTAAACCTTCCGATTTGTGTGTTATTAACCAATTTATTAAGCAATAAGCAATAAACAATAAAGTGACAAATGGAAGTCGATGCCGACGGCGTAATAACGATTGGTTCTGTGAAGGAATATTCATCTTGCACTGTTACATCTTTCGTCGACCTCTCAGCTTGAGTATGTTCTGCATTAAGCTGAAACTTGTTCAAGTACATCTTGCCTAGATATTTCCAGGAGTAACAAACGCACTTGTTCATGTACATCTTCTTCAGCTATTTCCAACAGTGGCACATCATCCACCTGTTCTAGTATATCGGGGTGTTTTTATCTGTATTCGTCTTGGATTCCGCCATTTCCGCACAGAACAAATTGTTTCATCTAATAAAAACTAGTCACTCACAAGGGTTCACTTAGAAATTTAAGCTGACCATTTATTGTTGACGAGAAAGGAGTACATAGTAGGTATCGCCCGGGGGGCTGTTATTTAACAAAATTGTTTTTTTCCATTGAATATGTATGTATAAAAGGAAATTCTTTCTGTAGGTAAGTTATCTTTAAAATGATTTTTTCGACGTCTGCCCTTCTGAGCTTACCTTACCATTTTTTTCCCTCTAAATACGTATATGAAAACTCAAGTAATTTTTTATGTATTGTTTCATAATTGAGGGGTTCGGGCGTAAAACACGATAAGTGACAAAAACAACACCTTGTGAAAAAATTCATTGAAGTTTTGTAAAAATATTTCACTGTCATTTGTCAATATTTTGTGTTATTAATACTTGTATTTCAACAAACGTAGATATGGACTATCCGACTGTATATATCGTTTTGTTTCAAGATTTTTTATTCTTTTTTAATGAATAATTTTTTGAAATGATGACGTGTACTTACCATGTTTTACACTATACTGTTTGCACTTAACATGGTTAAAAAGGATGAAAAAAATATATACATGAAAGAAACAAAAAACATTGAATTTTCAAATGTATTTAGTGGAAAATAACTAAAAATAAAGAAAACAAATTTATTTGGAAAAAACTGAGAAAACAAAAATTAAGTAAGTGTAACACAAAAACGAAAACAAAATTCTGAGAAAAAGGTAAACATTAACAAATTTACGAACAATACAAAAACTCAGTTCTCTTTTGGTTTCAAATCATTAAAAAAAGGATGATACGCCTGTGGAATCCACTGCAAACATGAGAGCACGTGTTCAAGCTTCGAATTTTCAATCCCAAGAGGCGCATTGTATTTACTTGGCAAGTCCTCCGTGAAGGGCATTTCAAAAGGCAAAGCTGTTGGTCGTCCCCTCTTCTTCAGGGAAACCGGCATCAATGCACCACTATAGCTGGTCGACGCATGTAATGTAGATAAGTCTTCGACAGAAAATTCCAGTTTCACTGCGTTTCTGATGCTGAAAGTTGCTGCAGTCGGTTGATGGAAATACCCACGCAGTTTACTAACTTGCTTGAAATCTTGTTGGGTCATACTGTGTACTTTAAATGGAGTTTTCTTTTGAGCATTTCTCAATACTTCTTCCCAACATTTGGGGTCGTAGATAAACTGGCAATGGGTTCGCACATATTTTTCTACCATGGCGAAGTCTCTATCAGAAGGTAACATCGTGTGTCCCACCACAGGAAAAAAATGCGTTACATGCTTGAAATAGCCCAAAGCTATTATTCTGAGCCAAACACTTATAAGGGACCAGTTTTTATTTTGGCCGCCGCAGTTGTCGGAGATTGCGATGAGTTTTTCACCTTTGATATTGTTACTTTCAAAATGCTTCAAAAGACAACTTCCGATCTCATCCGCGCCTCTACCTGCTGTAGACTCGTCCCACATGTAGAAGTATCCTTGCCTGGGATGTAGACAATGAATACTGAAGTTGTAACAGAAGAGTTTTTTCTTATAGAAAGTTGGTCCAGTTGAAAGCTTTGGGGTAGGCAAAGCCTGCTGTAAATCGAAAGTTATTGCGTACACTCCTTCATTTTCCTGGACTTCTTTTGTTGCTCTTGTTATGCCATCCTGACCAGCTTTTGCTTTCTTCTGGTGCAACTCTAGATCGGTTGTCAGTTTTCTTAATTTAGCAGTATCGTTTTGCTTTTTGGCTTCTTGGATCGAGATATTAGTTGAGTCGCAAAAACTACACGAGTCGGTTTTAGGGGACTTGAATCTGATGTTAAATTCTTCAGTGAATACTCTCCGAAATTTGTCGAGAGAAACAGGTCTATCATCATTTTCTGAACAGTCAGCGACATAGGCTTCATAACATGACTCTATAGTGTATTCCATTGTCATGAACATACGATCTGGATTATCGTTTCTCGAATAATGACTTTCATATTGCCTTTATTGATGACAAAGTGACTTCAGCGCTACCAACCATATTCTGGGCCAGCCAGATGTCGATGTCGCAGGCAAATAGTCATTTTAGGAAAATAGCTTTTGCTTAGGCAAATACCAACTGCCCGGGCAAATAGCCTTTTTTATTATTAATTGCTAAATGGCTAGTTAAATAGTATATGACGGAACCGTTGTTGGGCAAATATGATCCAGTCGATAATATTATTCAATAATTTGTGGTTAAATGCGTATCATATAGTTTTAATTTTATTGATATTCTTTAAGAAAAATCTATTTCATTAAGAGAAGCCTGCGCCTCTCAGACAATATTTTCATGTCAGGGCTTTTTAAGATGCCAATGCCATCAGCCTTCAAAAAGTTGGTGCAATTCCAAACGATGTAGTGCTTGTTTCAAAGCTAAACATTTGTGCAACAGCAGGTGCCATTCCAGCAATCCTTGCCAAAATAAGTAGCTTTAAGCCGGGTCCAGTGCTATAATATAACTGCTATACAGGGTGTCCCAGAATATCGGTCCCATAGAACAATCTCCTATTTGTGGAGTTGAAATAAGTTGATTTAACACAACTTACCTATATACTAAGTTGCACGGTTTAGCCGTTAGAGGGCTTCAAAGTTCAAAAATAAATTTCATTTTTTTTAAATATTCTTGAAACCACTGCAATAATCAGATTGAAACTTGATGGAAGTGTATCTTTATTAAAGCGTCACTTGTACGTGTGTTTCTTACTTTTGCATTAATATCTTAAGGTTTCAGAATACAACCCCCCGCATACAATTTTACCCCCAACTTTTTGGGATGTCGCACGACTGATTTCATTTTTTTTTTATGAGAATAGTACTTTTATTTCTAACATTTTTTATCTCTTATAAAATTTTGATACTTGCGTTCGTTTTAGCAGAAAAAATAATTTAATTAAAGGTGTCATTAAATATTCAGTAATAATCTAATTTTAAGTGAAAAATCAAGTCACCATGCTTTTCATTTTTATTTTTATGGATTACATACAAATTACATCAGGTGTTCAAAATGGGCACCGTTTTCTTGTATGCATAAATTAATTCTACGCAAAAAATTGAATCGAACACGTTGCAGTGTTTCTTCATTTGCCACATTATTAACCGCCTCTTGAATTCGGGCCTAGAGTTGTTGCCTCGTATTAATCCTTACCGAGTAAACTTTTGCTGCCAAAGCTCCCCATAAGAAGAAATCACAGGGAGTCAGATCTGGTGATCTTGGCGGCCAGCGAATTGGTGCATCTCTTCCTCTGCCTATCAATTTTTCTCGATACTGTTCATGAAGTTGGTCTCTCACAGCACGTGCAAAGTGAGGGGGTGCGCCATCCTGCATGAAATACATATCGCGACGTAAAGCGTAAGGTACATCTTCAAGCAGTGGTCGAAAATGGTCTCGAAGAAAGGTTAGGTATTCATTGCCGTTAAGTCGATTCGGAAGCTCGAAAGGTCCAATTAAATGATTATTGATAACACCCATCCAGACATTAATTCCAAATTCATGCTGAAAATGTTTCACTTTAATAGCATGGGGATTTTCGTCTGCATAAACATGATCGTTATGAACGTTTGCTATGCCACGTCTCGTAAAAAAGGCCTCGTCAGTGAACAGAATTTTTTTGGTAAAATTCAAATCTTGGTGGCTTCTTTGTCGAATGATTTGGCAAAATGCAACTCGAGCTTCATAATCGGGAGACAGAAGATCTTGAACACGCTGGACGTGGTACGGATAAAGTAACTGCTCTTTGGTTACTCGATTCACCGTACTTTTGCTTACACCCACCTGTGCTGCAATCAGTCGGGAACTTGTGCTTGGGTCATCTTCAACCGTATGAAGAATATTTTCTTCTACTTCAACCGTGCGAACATTTCTAGTGCGTCCGGATTTTTTTTTTATCGCCTTCTAAACAGCCCTTCTCTCGAAGACGCCTCTCAATTCTTGCAACAGTTTTATGGCATGGAGTACGTCGATTGGGAAATCTCTCATGATAAACTCGAATACTCTCACGATAATTACCATTACAAAATCCCAATACAAGTAACATATCGGTTTGTTCAGCAAAAGTGTACTGATTTACCATTTTTTCAAGAGTCGTTAACAAACTGACAGTTTTGAATCTATGCACTTGTTTCACTAAATAACCTGAAAAGCATGGTGACTTGATTTTTAATTTAAAATGCGATTGCTTGATATTTAATGACACCTCAAATTAAATTATTTTTTATGCTTTAACGAACGCAGGTATCAAAATTTTACAAGAGATAAAAAAACGTTAGAAATAAAAGTACTTTTCTAATAAAAAAAAATTAAATCAGTCGTGCGACATTCCAAAAAGTTGGGGGTAAAATTGTATGCGGGGGGTTGTATTCTGAAACCTTAAGATATTAATGCAAAACTAAGAAATACACGTATAAGTGACGCTTTAATAAAGATACACTTCCACCAAGTTTCAATCTGATTGTTGCAGTGGTTTCAAGAATATTTAAAAAAATTGAAATTTATTTTAGAATTTCGAAGCCCTCTGTCGGCTAAACGGTGCAACTTAGTATATAGATAAGTTGTGTTTAATCAACTTATTTTAACTCTACAAATATGAGATTGTTCTATGGGACCGATATTCTGGGACACCCTGTATAGCAAAGTTATATAATATGTTACTGAAATTTACGCTAATTGTAGCAGATTTCCTTGCTATATAACTTGCTAGATGTTATCCGTCTAGAGTCGGTAAAGCCCGAAAAGATCAAAAGAAGTTATAATATAGCACTGCTATTTCAAACGCGTCCAGACTTGCTATATTTTATGTCAACAACCGATCAGGGCTCTGCAGTGTCTTTGAGTGAAACGTTTTTTCTTACTTTTGGTAAGCAAAATTACGTACGCCCCTGCTGCAAGTATGTAGTTGGTTTTAAACAAAAGTTTCATAGCAGAGTTATATAGCAATGTTACTCAGTTTGGATCCGGCTTTATGTTACTTACTCCAATAAATAAGTTATAGTTTTTGTACAGATTTTTTTTAGATATGTAATTTTATGTAAATGATTTTGATATTAACTTAAAGTTGTTTTAACACCAGAACGCTGATTGTATTAGCAGCTTACTAAAGTTACCATTTATTTTTTATTCTATTGTTAATTTAGTGCCATCATATATTTGGTATAAGAAGTCTGGTGGATATAGGTATCTACTTATTAAAAAAAGTTTCTATAAAAATTTTATGTTTCTATACAATACAATTATTTATTTCCATATGTATACTATTTGCCTAACAACGGTTCCGTCAAATACTAGTTGAATAGTCATATACAATATCCCAAGAGTCAGGCATATTGTCGAAAATTTTCCCGACCTGTCTGGCACAAGTGTTTGTTGCACCGAAAACTTCCCAAGCGCGCAGCGCGCGGGAAGTTTTCAGGGGCAACAAACACGCGTGCAGACAGGGAGGGAAAATTTTAAACAATATGCCTGACCGAGGGATATTTGTTCAGACAATCGCTCGAACAACATTAACAAAGAATTGAAACATCAAGATCCTATAAATCATGTCATGAGTTGGTTGTCATGGTGGTTCCAGTAGTAAACAAAGTTTTTCCAAAACGAAAAATTCGAAAAGCATGGCTCTCGTTCGATTTGGATCTGATTCCATACAAACAATTAACGAGGAAGTTAAGAAATGTGTGCCAGTCAACACCATGAAATCACCAAAATCCGTATGGTCGCAGTTTAACAAGTTCTGTGCCGAAAGAAGGTACGATGTCACTACTCGAACCTTACCAGCGAAAGCATTGAATGAGATTTTGATGGACTGGGGATCTAACATGAGGAAAGCAGATGGAAGTAACTATAAGTATTTCGTGGTGAAACAAATGTGGAATTGTAAGCCAAGCAGATACAGGAAATACACACCCCACAAAAATTATCGCATCAACAGTTTTTTCTAAATTAAATTAAAATAAATGTATGCAATGCTTTAGAAAATATAATCTACTAAATAAAAAAAGCATTTTATGCTAATTTTGTATTTTTAGAATGGTTACTGACAAAATTAAAAACATTTTTATATGTGACATAATTTACTAAAATAACCGTACTGCCAAAATAAACATTCAATAGGGTGTATTGCCTCCTCTTGCCCTTCGAATAACTTCCATGCGCTCAGGTAAACTTCGGAAAAGGTTTTGGATGTATTCCTGGGGCATGTTGCTCCAAATCTCTATTAAGGTCTCTTGAATTTGGTGCAGTGTCCGAAACGGAATTCTACGTTGTTGCAGTTCCCAACCTAGATGATCCCACACGTGTTCGATTACGTTAAGGTCAGGACTACGGGCAGGCCAGTTCAAAGTTGTAATTCCAACTTCCTGAAGGTAGCGCGTAACCATTCTGGCAACGTGGGGCCGGGCATTATCGTGCATTAGGACAAAATTGTCACCAATGTAAGGACCGCAAGGCATCACGTGTGGTTCTAGAATGTCGGTTATGTATCGGACTGCTGTCATTCTTCCTTCATTAACAGGAACCACTTCAGTACGACCTTCAAAAGAAACGCCTCCCCAAACCATTATTGAACCTCCTCCAAAGTTTTCAGTTCTTGCAAATAGCGTTCACCTGGTCTTCTATACACTGGCATTCGCCGATCTGAAGAATACAAACAAAATCTCGACTCGTCAGTAAAAAGAATATTGGACCAATCTTCAACAGTCCAATTCAGGTGTTCTTGTGCAAAGAGTAAGCGAGCTCTCCGGTGGGCTACAGTTAAACGTGGACCACGTGCTGGCACTCGGGGTCTTAAATCATCTTCTCTTAACCGATTTCTTATTGATTGCAAAGACAAATGTACATTACGAGCTGCTAACAAGTCGGTTTGTAGCATTCTTGCCGTACAGTGCCGTTGCCGTAAAGCAGTTAGTCTTAGAAAACGGTCATCTACTGCTGTCGTGGTCCTTGGACGACCCTGTCCTGGTCTTCTAGAATACTGTCCGGTCTCCCGGTAACGTGTAAAAACTCTTGACACTGTGCTTTGTTGCACATTCATAACATGTGCCACATAACGCTGATCACGCCCATCTTCAAGTAAAGCGACAATTCTAGCTGCTTCTTCAGGTGTTAGTCGACGAGAAACATTCATTTTTACTTAACTACGGTAATTGTTGCCACTCACAGTTAAATAGACACTAAATGATTGAAGTAAAAAATTTTGCAGGTTGAACATTTCAAAGAAAATAGGCGATAAAAGTAGCAAAAAGGAGTTTTAATGGTACGAAAATGTATATCTGCCAGTTTTATCTAATGTTTATCACTTTGGTACAAAAACAGCAATGAAAGAATATTTTAACATTGTGTGTGATGCGATAATTTTTGTGGGGTGTGTATATTATGAAACATTTAACGTCAAAATTAACCCCTTTACTGACATCGATTTCAAAACCTCCCGACAAGCTCGAGATTCAAATAGAAAGAAATGCCAGTTAAACCTCAATTTGAGAAAAGTAAGTGCAGCTGCATTTTCGGAATGGGAAATTCAACAGTTGGATGGAATACAGAAAAAAGTTTTACCATATTGCGGCCCACGAACTTGCCTGGCGTGGCGGAGAAGCCACTTATTGCTTGGTCACCTACTTTCAAGAAGAACGAGATAATAAGACTGTCTATACTGGAAGGATTGAATATAATCCGATCATTTCTAAGACTGCGCAAGGAGGTGCGAAAAGGCTCACAGATTCGAAGTGGCTAATAGAAAACAAAAATAATCCTTCGATGTGTCCAGTAAGGTATTATTTTTACAAAAGCGTTGCAAAAACTAAATTATTAACCACTATTAATTTTTTTACAGGTTGCTGAGAACGTTATTAGAGAAAAGAGGTAGACATATAAAGAGTAACAGATTATTTCTTACTCCAAATCCTGACTTCAATCCGAACACTCCAAATTCTCCGTGGTTTAAAAATTGTCCTGTTGGAAAAAGTACTATTTCAAAATGGACAAAACTGGCCGCAGGTATTGGTATTGACACAGGAGTTGTTAAAATATCGAACCATTCTCATCGATCATCGACAATCTCCCATTTGGCAAAAGCAGGTGTTCCTGAACAATCTTTGATTAAGATATCTGGACATTCAAGTAGCAGCTCTATCAAACCATACTTGCACTTCGATAAGGAGCATCATGCAAACATCATAAAGGGGTTCAGAGTTGATACTTTGACAACTGCTACCGCGGTAACTGAAGCAAAAAGGACGGACTCGGGAACAACTGTGATTTATAATAATTGTACCTTTAATTATAACAATTAGTTTCAATCCCTTGTGTTACAATAAAGTATTAATGGAACTATCATTTATGAATCATTCTGTTTTATTTTCAATAAAGGGCAAATTTTAAGTTAGGTCACTTTAGGTCACATTAGGTCTAGGAACCTTTGCGGGGTGTTTTCGACAATTTCCCTAGGGAGATTTTCGCCAAGCGGGAAATTGTCGCGAAATTCAAATTTGATTGGTCGATTTCAAAAAAAACCTGGCGTTTAGATTGGTCCGACATATTAGTTTGACAGGTGAGGGCGATTGTCAAATAGTATTTGCCCGGTCATTTAGCAATTAATTATAAAAAAAGCTATTTGCCCAGGCAGTTGGTATTTGCCTAGGCAAAAGCAATTTTCCTAAAATGACTATTTGCCTGCGACATCGATACCATAACGTAGTTGTAGCGGCCATAGTATGTCGTAGAGTGACTTAATTTACCTGGTTACCTATTTCCATTTATAAATAAGCGTTTAACTCACTTTATTTAAAAAAATTATTTTCAATGTTATGAACAATACACATAATAAAAACTAAGTAAAATACAATGTTTTGATCACAAAGGATCACTACAATAATTACGTGTACAATAACAGCAGTATAGGTATACTATATCTATTTAACATTATTGACAAAATGCCTCATGGCGATACTACGACTACTATAACTAGAACGCTTAGATTTGGATTTAGAAGTTTTTGAATATAATTTTAAGCGAAAGGATATGAATTTGTTAATTAGCTTATTTTTAATATTATGACATTTTGGAAAATTAATAATTAAAATATCTCCATCTGTCTTAATAAGATTTAATAAAAAAATTGAAGATTTTGTTTTATTTTGCTAATGTCAATTACATCTCTTAAATTTCTAAACATTTTTTCCATGTGCAAACATAGATTTAAAGTTTTCTTATGTAGAAAAATAAGAGCATTTTTTTATATTGTTTCAATATAGTGTACCGACTAAATTCATTCACGGTTTCTCTTTTAGACCTCAAACTGTTAATGCATGTGTTACATTTTAGGCCTGTATTTGTTAAAGATTTTATTATGTAACCTATGCAATTATAAAAAGCATTTTTCTCACTTAATGAAAGTGATAGTTCTTGAGAGTCGTCAGTCCAGTCGTCAGGTAAGACTATATTTTACTTTTGGTTAACAGAATTTTCATCCGACATTGCATTCGAATTAATTATAGAAAGCATTCCAGACATTGGCTCTACAACATCATGGTCATAATTGGAAGATCTTTGTCACCTCTTGTAAATATTGGCAAACAGACAATAATTTCAAATTTTGCTGGAATTGCAAAGCTGTGGGCACGACTTGTTTACTTCGTATTTGCGAAAAAAAAATTTTCAAGACAGTCTTGCGAAACACGGGAAGTTAAAAAATATTGCATGGTCATTTAGAAAATAATCTTGTAAATCTAACATACTTTTGGTCGTTAGTATTACTCCTGTTTGCATAGGTTTCCACACTGACTTGCCCAAATGATTAGGAGCTACTTTTAATTCTTCAAACAACCCTATAACTTCGTTTAAAAAACGTAAAGTGTCATTGTAGTTGTCCCCGTTAAATTTACTTATAGCCAAGTTGGTGGAACGGGATGTTAATAATTTAAACCATTTGTGTACTACTTCCACAAACCAAGCAGTGGTGAAACCATCGTTATTTTTGTCTATTTCCGAAACATAATTTAGAGCTGTATTTACGTCATGGTTGAAAACGTTATAGCTATTGCAAACCTTCATTTTATTAAAATGGTTTTTACTATTTAATAAAGATGCATCCAATTTCGGTGCCAATAAAAATTCATGATTATCTTCACCTGAAGCTAAATTTTGTATATATTTAAGGTCAACCCTATTTGAAGGTAATTTATATCTCTGTTTAAAAGATTCAGGTATTATCAAAAAAGTATTCGTTACTAGACACTGTTTGATATTTTTAAAAAGATGGGGTACATCCGCTATTATACAGGGTGTTATGGAAGTCCTAGCAGATAGAAAATTTAACCACATGTAGTACTCGTCAAAATAAACATTTTTTTTCGCAAACGCTCCCTTACGGAGTTAAAATTAAGAATAGTTTAACCCCTAAAACCAATACCCGCCTATGGTCCCAATTTCATTCATGTGAGGAATCCACAAAAACGCTACCCGATAAACGAATCGAAATAAAAACTGTTTAAATGGAAACATGTACTAACCTATCATAATATGCATAATATTGAAGTTGTTAGTAACTTTTGACAATTTTATTTAAAATTCGAATGTCAAAGTGACTTTTCAAAAACAACGGCAACAGAATGGTGAATGGAGTTAACAGCTGAATTGAAGATGCGGGAGAATACTTTGAACATTTGCTGTAATTCTCAATTATTCTACATTATTTGTTAGTCTTTTATTTTCATGAGAACATAAACGTCACAATGTCTACGATAACTTCAAATTTTACTGTCAGTCTAACAATAAGCAGTCAATTTGCAGGCTGGGTCATTGCATAATAAAAAAGCCGCTTAATACTCTAATTTATAATTTAAATGATCGCACGGTATGTAATACGGTCGACACCACACATCTTCGAATACTTACAAATTTTAGGTTCAATTTCCAAAACGCGATTACATCGTGGGACGTCCGAGACACAAACAAGCGGCGGACTTCAGTTGCATTACATAACACCACAGAAACTGCACCATAGAAAAAAACATTTTCGTGCAAATTACAATGACTATTTCATTCATAGTTGTTTGAACCAATCATATTCCGTAATTCAACAATGAATACTAAATTTCAACTGGAAAAACTTATCTAATGAAAATTTTGCCAGACCGTATGCTCCAATGAAATCGCGAAGCTGGAGAGTTTTTAAATGGCAAAATTTTTGTCATAACAACGAAATAACCAATATTTTTGAAAGTCAAAAATTTGTCTAAAATGAATGAACCGAAACGTTTTAGCGACAAATTCTTAGAACATACTATATATGCAGTGTCCCAGAATGTGCCCCAAAATACTGTTAACACAAGAAATTCCATTTGGCAACAGTTTAATCAATTCTGCAATGAAAGAAAGCACCAACTTCTATCAAACACGTCTGTACAAGAAATTGCTGAAATGTTAGAAGACTGCGCATACAATATGAGAAAAAAGAACGGTGAAGACTATAAAGAGACGTGCGTAAAATTCATTTGGAACACCACTTCCAAATTGGTGGAAGAAAAATATTTTTCCGAGTATCAAGTAAGAATTAATCCGTTCATGATATTCTGTTTGGGAATGCACCACGTGCTAGAGATGCTAAAAGAAAAAATCTGAAAGAACGTCCAACAAGAAAAAAAAAAAAGTGTTTGAAATGAGGAGGAGCCCGACGGTCTGGAAAGAAAATGTTTTCACGTATGTCCATTTGAACTTGCTTGGAGAGGAAATGAGGCTGCTAACTGCAAGAAAAAAAAAAAAAATAGAAAAGAGAAAACAATACAATAACTGTACTTTTCATATAATAAACAAATAACAAATTTTTTGTTTTATTCATGAAATAGTCTTCGGAATATTATTCGTGATAAAATTTTGTTATGGCAAAATTTTTCGATTGATTTACTCGAGTTTGTTGCCAATTTATCTCGTGACATTGATCAAAAACCACTCGACTATCGTCTCGTGGTTTTAATAACAATGTCACTCGATAAATTGCTATGCAACAAACGCTCGTAACAATAAGAAAATTTTGCCGACAAAATTTTACCACTTATGATATTATATATGAATAAATTCTTAGTATTTGCTTAAGAATCGATCACAGTTAATTTCTTAGCGGCCGGCGCGACACAACTGATAACTAAAATTTACTATCCACGAATTTTTTGTGGCAAAAAAGTTAGAAGGTGTTTACCTCGTTCGGCAAAAACTCTCTCATGCGTTCAAGTTCAACTTAGTCATAGACGGAGGGTGAAATAAGGGGTCAGAAAAATGTTCAAAAAAATTGCGGATTTCAGCAAAGTGGTAAATAGAAAAAAAAATTTATTTTGACAAGTTCTACTTGTAGTTAAATTTTCTGCTAGGACTTCCATAACACCCTGTATAAATGTTTTGAGAGTCGTCGTATGGATTTTTAATATAGTTTTTTATTTTAGAATGCGTACCAGCTACAATACCAAACTTTCGCCACATGGCTCTATTGGCCGAACCCATATCAGACGTAACCGAGTTTACCTTTAGCCCGATTTCATTTGATAATTTTATTATCTCTAGTATAATAGGACATAAAACTCCACCATCTATTTCAGATCCAGTGAAGTAATACGCAATTACCTGTTTCCACCGTCGAGTTATTCCACACAACGTAATGACCATAGCCTTGCTTGCATTACCTGTATGAGAGGGCAAAGTAATATGACCAACATAATTTTTTGTGGACATGCAGAAATCAATGCGGTTTTTAATTTCCATTTGATCTAAAGTCAGCATGCATTCTTTTTCAAAATGAGTCATTTCTTTGGCTTTTATTTTTAGAAATTCAAATATCTGATACAAAATGCCTGATGAAAATTCCATGTTTTGTAACCTCCTATTTAATGTGCCAATAGAGGGCAGTGGATAATTGAATTTTAACATATTATTATAACCACGTTTACCACAACTAAATTTTAGTCTTAAACTTTCTTCAATGGTTTTATCACTCCATTTCATAAATCTTGAGCTTTTCCTGGCTAGTGCTTGGAGTTGATCAGGATTAAACACACCCCTAACTTTATCCGATAGTACATTACACGTACGAGTTTTCAAAAACAATTTCTTACTCAAAACCGCATTATTTTTTCGAAGACGTTGCAGTTGTTTTTGCAGTGCTTCATACTTCTTTTGTAAATCGTCATGTGCTGTGTTGGTTCCACTTGAATTCTCATCACGTGAACCTTCAAGATTGGCAATGTTTTGTTGATTATTTGCTAAGTCCGTTTGGGCTCCTAAAAATATTTCAGTACCTATTAGTAAATTAAATACATAAATATAAAGGTTTTTATTACCTTCATTAACAGGTGTATTATCCTGACGCTCCTGACTAACAGAACGTTCAACTCGTTTTTACACTTCTTGATTACGATTAATATTTCTACGGAAGTTATGTTTCGGGAACGAGTTGAACATAAAAAATTTTTTTTTAAAAGAACAGCGACAAGCGTACTACAACAGTTGGAATAATAATCTTAATTAATTCTACAATGCTAAAGGTTTTATAATATTATATTATCGCTAGCGAGCGGATGCTGAGGTATTCCCTTTCTCTAGCGATGTCAGGAATAAGCGTCACATAACTCCTCCCATCACAAGTTGAGAAAAACTGGGTTGGGGAAGTTTTTCGATGTTGGTCCTGGGGGCAGGATTTGGTTTTTCTTTGGGTCGTTCCTCTTTCGGGGGTATCGAAGATGCTGTTTTCTTTCTCTTGATCCACCAGGTGAGGAGTCGATAGCTTCCATAGGCCGTGATTACTAAAATAACGACAAGGACAAGTGGGAAAGAAGTATGGTGTGTCCAATGGAACGGTGTGATCATAGGTCCATGTAGTTGTTGTACTTGTTGTTGTAGGGTTACCAGGTCATCGAGTTTGACTTGATGTAGAATGAGGTGTTTTTCGTCAGGCGATTGTAGTTGACGTATTTTGTCAATGATCGGTAGGATTAATGGTTCTCCATTGATGTGTGTCATTTCATGTTGAATTTTGAATTTCTTGCTTTGTAATGAACAATTTTCGGGAATCTTGTCCAAGGTTGGTGTTGAGACATATGTTATTTTCGTAGGTCCACATTCAAGGGTAATTTGGATTTCTTCGGCCGGGAGAATTAGATGGTAGTCGCTGGATAGTTCTTCATAAATGGTCGACTTAAGGTAGACGGGTGTCAAGTCGCAAGAAGTCGGTTTTTGATTGTAGATCAGGGCGATGTTGCAATTTTCGACATTAGGGCTGAGACCGGATGTGCAGAGAAATTCGTCTTCTATTTGGTGACAAGGCGTCTCTCGGTATTGGTGAAGGCGTGAATTGAGTAGAAGGTAGGGTTTTCTTGGAATTATGGTTTGGTTTTCTATTGGGATAGGGTATAGGTGATATAAAAGAAACTTTTCTGGGTAGACGATTGGAATTTTGATTGCGAAAATTATTCTATTGTCAGTTATAATATAATGAGAGTTGAGATTTCGTCGGAAAAATTTACCGATTGTTACGAGAGTTCGCCTAGCAATTTTGCGAATGACATTGTCATAAAAATCACGAAACGCAGTTGAGTGATTTTTGATCAATGTCATGAGCAAAATTGTAGAACTCGAGTCCACAATTGGTAAATTTTTCCAGCGAAAACTCAACTCGAATTATATTCGGCAGACTATTTCACGAAAACGCCCAAATTATTGATAATGTGGTGGAAGGTGACAGGTAATTGAGGTATTTGACATGCAGTATGCTGCCACAGTGACTGCAGCAATTGTTATTTTTTCGCTGAAAAATGAGGTACGTTGTGTAATAGCGACTGTTCATTGGTCCGTAACCCCCGATAAAATTTTGACAAGTTGATTTTTTCAATTTAAATTTTATTTCCATTGTTGAATGATCACATATGGTTAAAATATATATGAGTGAAATAGTCTAGAAAATATACTCGAGTTGAAACTGTCATTATTGAGTCACTCTAGTATGTCGCATGGCCGACTAAAATCTACTACGTATCTGGCCGGTTCAGCTCCTTGTTGAAATTGATTACGAATGACGTTTTTAAAACGGCTCGCCATAAAGTGACCTCTACCGCAGAATTATTAATTATCGGAAAAGTCGTGTGACATTTTTTTTAAATAAAAATTTTAGGTTAGTTAACGCCAAAGTGAATGAGTAAATACGTCAAGGTCTCATAGAGTTGCATGATATTCTAAAGCAATGATATCAAATCCGAATATTAAGGTACAGATGTAGGTATAAGCACAAAGAAAGGCAAAAGGAAACAATTATTGTCCGCAGTAGAAATGGGTATCTCGCGTAGATGTGTAGATGTTGCAGGCTAACGTTACGAGATCGAATACGAAATACAGAAGTACGACAACGTATGGGAATCAACACCACAATATTAGACACAGTAGAAACAAAAACTTTACGGTGGTACGGACATGTCAGTCGTATGGACTGTTACAACTGTCGAAAGAAAATGCTGCGTTGGGAGCCTTTGGAAAGACGACTTAAGGATAGACCAAGAAGAACGTGGAAAAAGAACGTAGAACAGACAACTCTAGAAACCTGCAGGAACAAATCGATCTAGATGGAGACTAGGATGCGGTAGACGACAATAGTTGTAAACACCCACAATTATATACTAACTATATATATGTAGGTATAAAAATCTTAAGAACATAATTTTATTAGTTCCGGTTTAATTGTGGTATTAAGTATGATTTCACAGACCTCGTCCTTATGAAATGGGCATTTAAATATTGGATTTTGCGGTAGGGACGGTTGAAGAAGGTTTACCAAACGACAACAAGAATTTGAATGTGTTGGAAGCGGAAGAAGTGAATATACAAGATCAGCAATTTCTACAAATTTTGAATTTGGATACTTTGAATTTCCTCGATCTTGAAGCATGAATAGTTTCATTAAAGGGCCAGGTGTAGTGTAAGATAGTAATTAATTTTGTCATCGAGCTTTTTTATGATAAATCCAGCAACAAATGCTACTGAGGCTGAATAAATAGTGGCAGGATTTGGTTCTTTTTCTCCAATCGGAAATTTTGAATTTTGAGTCTTATATCAAAAGGTAAGATCAATACTAACTTCATTATTGCTATTAGCTACGGACTCACTTTGATTCCTAATTTCTTTTAGTGTGGCCGAACTTGTGTACTCTACAACCTCAGCTACATTTGCAGAAGCTGAGGCTCTAAAGCAGGACGCCCACTGAATCCGCTCCGTCCGGTCCGCTCGGTCGTCAAATTTTGATACACACGTAACCTTATGGAATCACGCCCACTGCATCCGGTCCGTCCGTTCCGTTCGGTCCGCTCGGCCCGGCTACGGACGTGAATTCTCCAAGAGGCAATTGCCGATCCTACGGATCCAGACAGATGTGGCCAGATGCAGTTTACAGTTGGGTTTTGGGTTTTTACCACGTGCTAATTAACATGTGTTAAATTAACAAGTAAAGTAAATCGGGAAATAAATGATAAAATTCTCCATAAGTTTCTTTTTTGAGATTGATATCGTGCACCCAAAATTTACGTTTCTCCATCTGCATCCAAGCTAGGGCTACTATAACATCTTCATCAGAATCAGACTCTGACGAAGAACTCATTTTCTTTGCCGTTTATAATTTAAAGGATCTTGAAGTCGTCTCTCGCCGATACGATACCACGGAACTGACTGATGCAATGGGCGGCTGCCGTTGCCGTACACGACCGAACGGATCGTAGCCTACCGATCGGACCAGACGAAGCGGATTCAGTGGGCGTCCTGCTTAAGAATTCCACACCGCAATATTTTCCGTAAAGCGTATTCCGCTGCTCTAACATCTGTTGTGTCGTTGGATCCACCCTTTAACCGAATATGTGAAAACATAGCTTCCACAGGGTCAGAACTAAAAGACTTCGTTAATACATAATATAAAACAACATGTTGCAGCAAAAACTTAATGCATAAACAGGTACTTTTGGCTGTAAACTGCAGCGCATGGGCTGTTTCCTTAGTTAGTCCCGACTTGCCAACATTTTCTGATGTCTGCTGAATATCTTCAATGTATTTTGGAAATTCGCCCTCCAGCCACTTTAAATGCTCATCAGAGACAATAGTATATGGCGCAACACTGCTGTCCAAAGATTGATAATAAAGTCTTTTGTTGGTTATATTATGTAGTTGCAAATTATAACACCAAAAACAGAATCATAATGATCTAAATTATAATTCTGTTTTTGGTAACTTTTCTTGTCTTAATGTTACCTGCAACTTTTCAACTGTACTGCAATGTGACCGCGACACGACGTTATAAACGTCAAGTAATCGCGCCATATGACAGATGTGAACCAGATATGAACGAAAATAAAGCAAAGAGAAGTAAATGACTTTCGTTCCATGATTAGATGTAAACATTGGTAAAAACAAGAATTGAAAAAATGGCAATCAAACGTGAGGTACAGCTTGTGTCTGCATAATCAAAAGTTTCCAAATCTGACCTCCAAATCAGAAACGTCATTTAGCAGAAATACCAATTATACTGAAATACCACTCGTGTTATTCAAAAGTCCCAAAGTCATCAATTCAGCACAAATTTTCAGTGTTTCTTAATTAAATAAAGCCAAATTCGAAAAAATAGTATATTACACGCGTTTCACAAGCCGAAATTGTAGCACTCGTGCCTTTGGAGCACTTCTCGCTGCGCTCGTCGTGCCCCTAACTACTCGTGCTACAATCAACCGTCTTGTGAAACTTGTATAATAATATACTATTACAGACCGCAAAAATAAATGGTAAATGTAAATGGTAGTTTTCCTGAGAATTCTAAAGCAAAACAAACAGTGCTACATTTTGCAAAAAGTCTTTTTTACTTTTGGTAATTTTTTTAAATAAAACTGATTTAAGCGGTTGTACCAAAATTCCAAATATCCAGGCGAGTAAAGCCGAACCCAATTTACGGGTAAAATGCTGCTAGTTTCTAATAATTGTGAATTAATATTTTCTATAAGATTTACTTTTTGTTCCAACAATTCGATTTTTCTGTTATAATATTTTTGTTTGATTTCGAGTTTCTTTCTTAAATATTCCGTATATTCCTATCTCGAATCCATTGCCTTTCTTTTTCTCCTTTTCCTAACAAATTTCGGAACTGATGCGGTAGCTTTGTTTGAGTAATTGGGAGAAGGGAGAGTTTTGGGTCATTCTTCCACAAATCAAAGTGGAGTGAGGATACTAACTGCAATTACTCTCTGCGATTTCAGGATCCCCTTGAACCGCCACTGGTTTTATATATTGTTTTCTTCGTTTGGAGGTCTGCCTCCTGTTTGATTTTGCCCCATTGATGCGGGACGCCTTTGATAAATCCTGCCACGTCTGAATTCAAACAATTATATCCACACCGTGGTCTGAGTTTCTTTTAGATGAAAACAGTATTACCTTACGTCCCATTTGCCAGTCTTTGGAAGAGCCACCAGGGCTATTTAAAATATTGCTGATATTTCCTTCCACTTTGCTTGAATATATGGGCTAGTAAAACTTTTTCCCGACACAACATTTAAATTATTTTTTAAAAATTGCATAATAGTGTTCTTTTGCTCTTCCGTGGCGCGAGATATTGTTTAAAATTTAAATTGGTACACAGACGTAATTGAGCCATTGTGTCCGGCGCACCTTCTTCTTTTACCCCCCGGTACCTGTATCACATAATGATGCAGACCATCATATCGTATATCTCCAATTACGCGGGAATCAGTTGCTGTTTCCTTTGAACTCTACCTTTGGAGCTTTTGGAGGATAGTTGTAAACCGTCAAGTACGTTTAAAAATATAAATATACAGTGTGATTTTTTGAAAAGTGAAAACCTTCAATAACTGGGAACAGAAGCGAAATTTGAAAATTTTCAAAAACACGTTCAGTTTTATACAAAGGGGGACATATTTTGAGATAAGTTTTTAATTGACAGGTCTCACCTTCTTAGCGGGGTGGACAACCCCTTAAAATTTTTAAATGAAACGAACAATCTTCTGATACATCGTTTGAAAGCTTATTTCACGTGGAGTCTTTCCATGTAATTGTTTTTACTATTTGGTACTTATTTACAGTGTCCGACAGGAATTATTGTGTACTTAGAAACTCATGAATAACAAAACACAGCATTTTGTTAGCTAATATGTTTTGATTTCCAACAGTTTTCCCTATATCCATATTTTGAAATCCATAGAATTTATTCCATTCTATTATACTGAAGCTTTTCTTTAATTGCCATGTCTTCAATTATGGCGTTGCACAATTTTTCAATAGGAGATAAACAACTTGATAACACTAACACTAAAACTAAAACAAGATAACGAGTACAAGAAAATATTGAAACAAGAAACACAACACGAAAAACAAACAGTAATAAAACAGTAACTCGAATGGTTAAAATACGAGCCGCAGGCGATTTCCATTCTCGAGTATAATAACCACCATTATATGGTCATGATCTACTATTATTACCAAAGAAAGCCTTTTATTCATAAAAAATGCTTAATATTTAATAAGATTTTAAATACATATTTATGTTATTAACATATTTTGTGCTACTAGGGATAATTAGGTATCTTTTAAATTGCTTTTAATTAAAGTTTTAGTGGAAGTAGGTACTGATTTTTTGCTCTTTGGACTTTTTCTTTCTATTAAATAAAAGTCTCTGCGGTTGTATTTTCTTGTTTTCTGGAATATTTTTTACTTTTACTACTTCTTATGGCATCTAAAGTTGGTTGTAACGGGGCAACCATCTTCTTAATTGCTTCAACTTCTTCTTCGGCCTCCTGGATACGACTGATGGCGTCGTGTGTCTCCACGCAGTCCCGCTGCGCCCCGCGGGCATCATCCGCCAACGTCCTGATTTCCACCGGGCACATCTTCTAGGCGGATATTGTTACTTTGTCCAATAATTGCCATTTCAATAAGATTTATTTCGTATATGGATTTTTGCAATTTTTCTAATAATTTTTGTTTTCTCTCTTCCTGATCTACCAAAGGTAAAAAAGCCCATAATCCTTGTCAGGTCTCTACGGTTTTTGTTGTATTCTTCTTACCGTCCTTTGCTCTATGTTGCAATTTCTTTTTGCAGTTGTATTTCAGTCTTCACTTTATTTGCAATGAACTTTTTAGTGTAAACTCCGGGACTTGTCAATGACTTACGAATTTGTCTTAGGTAGGTAACTTTACTATTGAAAAAACTGCTGCGCCAGTACACTTCATTTGATATGCTCCCCGTCTTGACAAATAGATCCGTTTGGATCCTATAAATTTAGTTACAACAGCATTGTAGCTTTCAGCGTAATTATTCTTCATATTTTTCAACAGGCTTGGAGCATGAAGAACAAGTCTATTGAGGGCAGAGGAAATGTCTTAACAGAATGTCAGTACGAAGCACAGTTATAATGATTACCGAAAGCGTGCTATATACTATTAATATTATCAGATTTCAATAATAATTTTTTTTTCGTCTGTACTTCATTGCGCATTCAAACCCACTCTCAAACACCTAAGTCGATTTTTTAAAAGATTGCGAAATTCCACGCTTACAATTTGGCCGGAGGAACTTAATGGTTTGGTACTTAACTCGCGTAAGCGACACCAATAATTTCTAAGTAAGTGGTTTACACACTCAATTTTTTCCACAATTGTGTATTTATAGGGCTGAATTTGTAAAAATTTTCTATGTACACTGCTGTCGCCGTCAGTTATAAGGTAGAGATAAATTATTCCTAGTTGAACCCCTCATAAAGATGATCAGTAGGAACGGTCGAGTCCAAGTGTGAAATAAGGGTAGTCAAGTTCATACTGTTCATGTTATGTCAAGAGCTTTCGGAGCGGACCACAGGTTAACCACTCCCTCAGGCTCAAAAATTCGTGTCTACGCATATTTAATCCCATGCATCTTTAAACTGCACTGAAATACTTGCACCACTATGTCACTTTCCATTGAGGTGGAAGTGCCTTCATGGTTTTTGTAGCAAATATGACCAGAAGATTAGTATTTTTTGAAGCGACAAAGGAGCATAATGTATACTGCAATATTTGATACGAACACCCAAATACAGCAATACAGCATGTGTTTATTATTGTGGAATATTATCAGAAGAATTTAATACAATAAAAAACTTACCACTCCCGAGTAAGAATCATATCTAGTCTTTTACCACCTTTTACCCCAAGCACTATCAGCGTTTACTGCAATTAGAGGTATGCCGTTTTTATCGACTGTTCCTCCCGCTTTTGCTGCTTCGGCTTCTTTTTCAGCTTCAAGCATTGAAGTAAGAAGTTAAGTTAAGTTTTTGTTCACCCTTGCTATACAATCCTCGCGACATACAAGGAATATTTAAAGTGGCACTCATTTCATTCAATAGATTTACATTTTTGTTAATTGCACCCTCTTCCACAGGTTCCGTTGATAATGTTGCGATTTTGTTGCACGTTACACAAATCAAATCAAAATCAGAAAAAAAACGCACTTTCTCTCTTTATGAAGTTTAAGTTCACATTTATTGCAGGAACTGTTATGTTCAAATGCCGCTATTTTTTGGAAAAAATTGTTTATGTCTAGTAGTCGACGTCCCACAATATTGTCTCTTTCGTCACTAATACGGTGAACCAGGGGTCAACTATCGAGTTTGGCGGAGGGTAAATAAACAGTCAGGGTTTTTACAAACTTTAACTACAAGGTCTTCATCGCTATACGATTCGGCGTCCTATTCTCCCGGAACGGTGGTGAATCCGTTCAGCGCACAAACTCCGGAACGACGGGACCCGGAGCGCGGTCTCATTCCGATTACCGGAGTGAAAGATCATCTCGATACGTCAACATTAAGCATTTATTTTTACATTTGCACGGTGCGATGAGAAGGGCGTGGTCCGGGGTTGCGAAAAGAGCGAAAACTGGGAGTGGTCGTAGCGACTCCGGTATAGTCTCGTTTGCAGCGGGCGAATTTTATGATGACCAGAGCGAAAGAATTATCCCGCTTCGATCTTTAGAAACATTTTTTCGGTGAGTTGAAAGACGCGATTTTACGGCGTGGTGCGATCAAAGAGACAAGCGTTGCTGATTAAACTCGATCCTCACAGAATTTGGTAACTTCGTTACAAGCCACTTATTAAATGAAATGAATCTGTAGTGATCCAAAGAAGACGGCGATTACTTCTCGTAAATCATTTCTTGTGTTTATTTGCCCAGAAGTCGTGTCACAACCACTACAAACGAAATATTCGTGGCTGTATTTGGAACTGGACCTTGGTTTGCAGTTCTGGCATCAGTTGCATCATTAGATCTACCTCTCAAACGAACATATAATAAAACCCTGCTCGTTCTAGGAACTTTACGCAAGAAAAGGTACTTTTTTTTGCCTTTTTGCTGTATGTTTTAATGCCGTTGCCGTTTCTTCAGTTAACCCTTTAATTCCAATCTCTCATTTGAATTGTCCGATACGGTGCGATGTCACTGTGAATAGTATGCATGTAATATCGTCTGCTGGATACGTTGTGGAGTTGAAAAAAATTGTACATAGTTCCTTCCCCTTCTTGAAAATTTGGTTCGCCAGAATTTTTTAAGAATTTTAAAGAGGACATTACAGTAGGAGAAAATATTTCAATTGCTCATTAATCTTTTCAAAGTTTGAAAACAGATACAGATTTAACTGGAAGCCTTTTTTGTAGTTCACACAAAACGTTTAGATGGTTGCATGATATTATTCCGTCTGAAGAGCTCATATCGTTGGATTAAAAAAATCCTGGCAATAGTCAAAACTATAGGCAATAGTCAAAATAGTCAAAAACTTTTTTCTTGCAAAAGGTGTAACTTTTTGGAGAACAAAATCTCCAAACCGAACACAAATGAATTGTGCTTTTAGGCCAGCGATGCGACTTTTTTTTGTATAATTTGTAATAAGGTAAAAATTCTTTCTAAAAAACCAAAACAGCCTAAATATCGTCGGCCTAATGTGAAAAGTGCTTACTACACCTATTTTCGCGGTAGTCTGTTTGAAAAATAGAGTTAATTTAAGTTTTCTATTAAAACTATCGACTACTAGACCGTGACCGGAGCGTCATCGTCACCGAACCGATAGTATGAATCAAGCTTTATTCCTAATTTGGTAATTTTCCGAGATAGCTTTTTTCTGAATTGCCAACGTAATTATGGCGTCAGAAATTCTATGCCAATTAGAATATAACAAATTTTCTTTTCCGGGATAAAGTTTATCAAAGTTATTATTAAATTATATCGATATGGTTGATTCAGAGCGGGATAAGTTTTAATGCAAGTCTTCAGATCAGTATTCTTTAAATATTTTCTTCTTATGTTGAAGGTTTTTGTTCCACTTGAAAGTATTTTGGCCGAGGTTTCTGTTTTTGGCCGATAAGGACAAATAAATATTTCTTCCTGACGAAACAATTCGGAAATCGCTTGAGAAGCTTTTAAGAAAGCTTCTTGAGGAATACTATAATTACTAATTTAGGAAAAGATATAAACATTAAAAATGTAAATTCTTACTTTTTCCAGATAAAAGCAAACAGTCCAAAGTCACTTTAGCTACTTTGGATCTGACATAATCATTAATGTTATTTTTGTTTTTTTCTATGATTTTCTATTAAGTGCTGCTCATTAAAAACGTTTTAAATTCCTTAAAACGAGTCTTAAGCAAAATTATTTACGTTGTCTTTTAAAAGTTTGCCCTCGGTGCAAGATTCCACACATTAGCTAGCCACACACACACACTTTTTCACGCCGTTTTTAATGCCACGAGCAAATGTGTCGCATTAAAACGCGGCGATCCATTTTACGACCGAGACCACAAACACACACTGAAAAGTGACAAAAATAATCGCGACGAATAAATGCGCCTGATTGTGGACGTAAACCGACACTTCACTCGTTGGTATTGCTTGGCATGTGATGCGGTACAAATTTTAAAACTTCGCGAGCCACATCAGTCCACAAGTTGTAGTGTGCGGAACTGCGCAATAATATTAAGTACTAATAATGATGGTGATAAATAAGTAAAAAGTAGCAATAGTGTGTGCAGTAGTACATTATGATGTATTGGTACAAAATGCGAAGAAGAAAAAAAAAAGCAAGACGTTCAGTGTGGCAAAAGAAGTGGTTGAAAGAAAGGAGTAAATATAGCGATTTAAATCTTTTAAAAGAACTACGCATTAGCGAACCAGAGGACTATAAAAATTATTTGCGTATGGATGGTGACACGTTTGATGATTTGTTGCTAAGACTTAAAATGTATCTCAAAAAAGAAGATACTCACATGCGAAGAAGTATTCCCCCAGAAGAACGACTCATCATTACACTTCGATTTTTGGCTACTGGTCGTAGTTTCGAAGATTTGAAATTTAGCACTGGAATATCGCCTCAAGCATTAGGGTACATAATACCAGAAACATGCAGAGTAATATTCGATGTGTTAAAGGAGGAGTTTTTAAAGGTAAATGAAAAATTCAATCGTACAAAAATATAGTGTATTAAATATTGGTAAATGTTGAATAATATCGCGTTAGCGAATCGGGACCATTATTATTATTGGAACTGCTGGCAAGGGGTACATTGGCATGGGGATTATTTGTATTATTAATATTATTGTCCCAAACCGAGTCGCTGATAACAGTACCATCTGACAGCGTACCCATCACAGCGCGTTGCAGTACCTGCGTAATTAAAGTCTCAGCGTACATTTGTTGAGAGGCTTCTTTTACGCTTCTTAATTTTCTTCCGACATACACCCCAAATGCTTCACTATCATCGGAACCGGTATTGTTGCTACTAGCCAAAGCAGTAGTACATGCCTTTAAAAATTCGCCATGTTCACTACTGGTTTCTGTCTTCTTTTGGCGCTTTCGATTTCGCCATCCATCTGTAACGAAGGCAGTAGAAACGCGCTTTGATGGACCTGGATCCGAACGTGTAACCAGTAACATATGTTTTCTGTTTAAGTTTCCTTCAACAAAAGAAGAGTGGCTACAAATTGCCAAAGGGTTTGACGAGCGATGGCAAATACCCAACTGTGGCGGGGGTATTGACGGAAAACACATCCGCATTTGCGCACCACAAAGAAGTGGAGCAGTATACTACAATTACAAACATTTTTACAGTATCGTATTAATGGGTATGGTAAATGCAAATTATGAATTCATTTTTGTGGACGTGGGTAAAAATGGAAGTTATCGTTGCCAGAAAACCATGAATGTACTGACAATTTAAACTTTGTTTTTAATGGCGACGAAGCTTTTGCTCTACATAGACATTTGTTAAAACCGTTTTCTCAAAATGATCTGACGTATGAACGACGCATCTACAATTATCGACTATCAAGAGGTCGTAACGTAGTCGAAAATGTGTTTGGACTAATTGCAGCGCGATTCCGCGTACTTCATACAGTCATAAATCTGACGCCAATAAAAATTCAGTTTATAGTACTGCTATATGTACGCTGCATAATTACTTAATGAAGAGAAACAAACGCTATCTTGGAACCAACACATTTGACTCGAAAATAAAGAATCACATGAAATAATGAAAAATGCCGAATGGCGTCAACATGGTGTTGAGTTGTGTCCTATTCAAGTAACGGGTATAAAGAATTACACCTTAGATGCAAAACGGAACAGAAATGATTATTTGGAATATTTTAACGGCAGGGGACAAGTAGACTGGCAAGCCGAGATGCTAAAAAAGGGAAAGGCCTAATACTTATAACAACAGTGTTTTGGTGAAATAAACTAACTACAAAATGAAATTTAACTATATCTAGTATACTTGGTTTTATTGATATACCCACCTGGCTGTCGCCTATATTTTGAGTTTCTCTGTCTTGACTTTGCACACTCTTTTCTTGGGTGTTGATGGTGTTAGATGTGTCACCAGAGTCGCTTTCTTCCGCATCTTCATCAACATCACTTGTTGCTGGTGGACTAGCTACATTAGAGATGCTTGCTGTAGGGTGCTCTTGATCCTTTAGAAACATCATTTGGTCATAATACCATAGATTTGGAGCATATATTTCGTCAACTCCACGGCCACTTCTAATCGACCTTTCGACCTTGTTGAATTCTTTCCGAAAAGCGCCTCTTAAAGACTGGATTTTTCTTTTTACTGTTTCCCGATCTGCCTTCATATTATATTTGTTGCACACTTCTACGAGTGCAGTATAGCCCAAATTTTTCAAGTTTCTGTTCACGTATTCGGAAGACTTTATCTTCCATAAAGACGAGTGCCGTCTATATACGTCGATAAATTCAGTAGTGAATTCTTTATTCGTTTTGTATGAAATTATTTTGCCGCAAAGAACAATAATAAGCACAATTATACTGTTCATCTCTACACAATTAACGCGTGCTGTTTGTGGTACGATGTATTGCAAGTTTTGACACGTTCAAATCCGTCGCACAAATGTGGCTCGTGGAGGGGCGTGCGGACTACCACTAACAACAGTTTAATATGTCACTTTGGAGCGTGGCACTAAAAACGGCGCGAAAAAGTGTGTGTGTGTGGCTAGCTATATTCTTTTGGAGGGAAGTTCCAAAAAACACAGCATCAGTTATGAAATTTCGATTAGATTGAACAATTACATCAGTTGTTGGAAACAACTCTTTCAGGGATTCATCCACTTCAATTATACTAGCGACTTCTGCACCGTCTTAGTCTAACCTTCTTATCGTTAGATCACACAAATCCGTTCATATAAAAATCTGAGTTGAAAAAGTTGACAAATGTCAAGCTTGTTAATAGACCTCACTTGAGAGCCTTTTCACACAAGTTTTTATTTGCACGCTTGTTATAAGAATGAGGTCGATAACAACATGTTAAATTAAAAAATACACAAAACATAATTTTTTGTTGATGAATTTATTTAGTGTATCATTTTTGAAATTTAATTTTTTTATTATAAATTTCTCTAGCCTCTTTAAATAAAGGGGCAACGTTTTGAGGCAAATGTCTTAAGTCTTTGCCACACAAACGATTTGTCACCCCTTTAAAATAGTTACGGCATATTAATCTGGTAAATTTTAAAACAATTTGTTTTTGAACAATTTTTTAATGTTCGCATTCAACGAAATTAAAATTAACATTTTCGTTTACATTTCTAGTTATCATATGCTGCAAGTTATCAAACTCAGGAACCCTGTTCAAAATAAATTTTGTAATGTTATAAATTTTAGTCAAGGTTATAGTGAATTCAACATTACAATATTTTAATTTCTTTATTGGAATCATATTCCCGCGACCCTATCAGATCATTAAATTCTTCGTGGCTTTCACCACGAGAAAATATATTATATTTGCAGGCTACGCATTTGTTGCCTATTTGTTTTGTGATTTTGGCCAAATATCCCGCCATAAAAGACAAACCCTCTAATGGTTTCATTAAATTATTTTTTTTTTCGAAATGCTTAAAACTGGAAATTCACCCACTTCCTCCTCATGATTTACTTCCTTCTTAAAAAATACAAATATTAAAAATATAAATTAAATTCCCTAGTTTGAACCTACCCATGTCATAAATTGTTGCAAAGAAAATAACATGTTGGTTTTGTCCTCTTCACAATTGGCCCCAAATGAATGTTTCGAGACCAAATCTTTTATCAACAATGCCTTGTAGTGTTGCTCAAATAAAGTAGTTTTAGCGTCTAGTAAACGTACTTCCACCTCTGGCGTCTAGTATGTCATTTCGGTGCAGAATGAAATTTTTGATTTTCGGATTATCTGCGGGACGCAGATGTGTCTGCTTCAACCTCATTGGCGAATCGTTCAAGATCATTTCTCTTATTACGGAGGCCGTTTGTGTTCCAAACGACGATCTGTAGCGACTTTGGCTACTCCGTCTACTCATTTAGGGTAGCAGAAAAAAGGGAGATTAGATCGGCAGCCCTTTTTTCAAATGTCTTTGACCCCGCTTTCGGGGCCGAGGATTTGATAGCGGGCGCTTTCGACGTTTTAATCTTCACGTCCGATTTCGCTTGCGCCTTCTCTTTCTTGGCCGGATCGTTCGACGGGCCCGGTTTGGGACCGGCCGTCGTTTGCGCCGTCAACTTCCTAGGGGGAGCAACCACTTTTACTGTCAATTTCGCCGCCGCGACGGTGGAGGTGGCGACTTGGCTGGCCTGGATGCCCGGTCTCTTGGCGCAGCCTTTGAAATTGGCCTGATGTGGGCCGCCGCAATTCTCACATTTCTTGGGCCCCGATTTCTCGCAGTCGTTTACTTTGTGCGGGCCCACACACCTGAGGCCTTGGCCTTGCAACCACGTTGGGCATGCCCCCACTGCGGACAGTTGAAGCATTGCCCCCCGGAGTTCCACCTTTTCAACGGCTCTGGATGAACGGCACAGTTGCAGAGCTCTAGGAAGTCGTATATTCTGGAGACACGTTCAGGTGTGAATTTCCGCTCTTTTAACTCGTCCTCCACGTACCTTACCGGACTCCGCGGAGGACGACTTTAAGCGGTTTCTCGCTCGCCAGACAGTAAGAGTGGTACGGCAGTTTTTCCCTGTCCAAGACTGCCGTCATACGACTGTAGTCCTCCATGAATACAGGTTGAACCTTGATACCCTCTCTTATTGATTTGGCTTTATCGAATTTTACACCGTACTGATTTAAGAGCGAGGCGAGCTCGACCCATCCAGTCTTGCAATAGTCTTTGTGAAAGACCACGGGCGGTATTCTTTATCGACGGCTGCGGTTGTTTTGAGTGGCTGTGTGTGAACAGTGAAGTTCCCAGTTCCCAGCTCGCTCTTCGCCTATCGTTTGTCGCCTTAGTTATTGCTCGACTCACTCGCCCTGTCATCACCTGCTCTTTTCAGAGGACGCATGAGAACGGGTTTCAATGTGGACGTGGAGGAGCCGACTTCTTTTCTGTTAGGGAGAACGCTGCCTAAAGCGGCAGCCTATGTGAGCCTCCCGGACTCCCCGGTAGAAGTGCTGGGTGTGGCCACCTCTTCGACGTCGCCCTGTGACCCAACTGGCCGTTTGGCGGACTCGTCGAGCACCACACATTCTTCTGCGTCCATAACAGCCCCGCAGTCGACGGCTTCTGCCGCTTCCACCAGGTCGTCCCTCTGTCGAGACAACTCTGGGGGCGTTAGGGTCACCGTCTCAGACGGCTGTGAGCCTGAGGGCGACAGCACTCGTCACTGTCTTCTTTTAGGTACTTCTCCGCTTCGACTTTTTTTGCCGTCCTTGGTGGGGTGGACGGCTGGCTGGTCGAGGCGGCGATCGCAACAACTGAGGTTGCTGCCGCTGTGTTTCCTGTTTCAGCCGTCTCTTGGACGGCGAATGCAGCAGCCCTTCGAAAACTCTTCGCGCAAAAGTGTGAAGATCTCGTTGACGATGTCTCCCTTTACAGCATGGACCTCGTGCTCGATCATCTTCTTAATCATCTTCCAGTTCGTGGACGGCGGTGCGGGGTGCACCGTGGGCCTCTTCTTCGAGATGGTCTTCGTCTTCGTCACCTTCATGACGACCGAGATGGAAAAACTTGCCGAAGATTGTTATTCGGAAATGGGTTTGTGTCATTTAGGTTAGTGCCTGCACATTTACTAGGACGACCGGGTTTCCCCGGGGGAAAGGGGAAGCAACCCCCAATCCGACGCCTTAAGATACCTTCCACACTTAGCCATGCGACCCCGACTTGATCCATCAACCTATCGGAGCCAGTTCTTTCATCGAGAGTCTCGGGGGAGGTCTACCCTCCGGTCGCTCGCAACGGTTTCGGGGGCTCCCGACGAGCTATCAGTACTGGGATTTGCTCCCGACTGTGAAGGACTGCACGACAGTTGAGGAGTGTCGCCGTTGCCTACTCTCGACTTCCGACTTAGACACCGAACCAATATCAGGAATCCATCAGAGTGCTTGCATGTTTCTGGCGGGAGTCCAGCGAAGAGGCTGTGGATCGGCCATTTCTACAACTCAACTTAGGCTATATCACCATGAGCAAGAGAGTCATAGGGTCTTTGCCGAATTTGCCCAAAAAAATTTTTCAATGGATTCTTTCTTGTACTGTGTTCTCTTTATTTGTGTGAACTGCCATTGACACTGTCGAATAAATTATCAAATAATCTGGCTTCTTCCTGAAGATGTCCTTCGTTTTGGTTATATTTTTCTAAAACCATGATACCAGTTAAGTTATAAAAAATTTGATAATGATAAAAATTCCTTACTATTTCCTATTAACAAATTCATTGTTGATGGAACTGTGTGGCTAAATCCCTTAGCACAGGTTGATAGTTCCATCTTGTTTATTTTGTGTCCATTGACATGATTTTCACTCAATTTGGGCATCGCCCTTAGGTCACCACTGAAACCATCAATGGTATAGGCAGTGACATTGTGGTCCCACTTCGCCGCATAAGATACTTACCCCATTTTTCATAAAATGTATATCATTGGCTAATAAGTTATTTCTCACACCCGTCAATAAATGTGGTGCATCAAAAAGTGGGACAATAAAATTTCCTTCATGTTCAATGATGTCATCTTGGCGATTGCATCGTAATTGTGTTTTTCTGACCATGCTATTTATATGGTATATATAGTACAATTGGGTTTTCTATGGTAAAGTGTCCAAGCAACAGATCTAGTCTAACAGATGTTTAAATTTCGATCAGACCAGACGTCTAGAGATCGTCTATTTAGATTGTTTAACGACGTACAAATGTCCGCCAGACAGACGTAAATATTTCAACTTCTACTAAATATAGACGTACAATTTTGATCTAAAACGAATATAAAATTTATTATGGACGTACAAATATGATCTATTTTTAGTCTAAGCATCACAGGAAATTAATTAATGAAAAATATCGAGCGATCAAGATAATTTGTAATCGCGTCATCCATGAATTCGAATCCGTGTGTCTTTCGCGATTGATATGCTTAATTGTGGCATCTAAAGTTACGTCATTCAAGAAGTTTAAAAAACAATTTTGAGTTTTAAAAAAATTTAGGAAATAACCAATTTTTTTATTGTTAATTTCAATTTTTCGCCCGTTAAAGCGAGCGCATTATGATTATTGGCTGGATAGTCCTTCACGGACGTGATATTACGCAAATTCCTTTGTAGTTTTGAGAAATATTGAATATTTAATGTAACACATGGACTGTGATTGCGCCCAATAGGTGCTAGTTTTATGATTTTCAAGTTGTAGTTATAAAATAGTAGTAAATATAATAAATAATAATAATATAATAAACGTTTGTTTAAATAGGGATGTATATATTTCGCAACTATGGGCATGACGATCTCATACTTCTTTGCATTCAACGGAATTTTCTTTTTATATGCCAAAGGAACATTGTTTAGTTCAATATCGTTTCTTGAATTTTTGATCAAATGTTACCCCAGTAGTATTGGCCTCATTATGAGTACATATCAGAAACAAAAACCATTTCTGGGTGTTCGCAATCGCAGATAATTATTCTATATTTGGATATAGTAAAAGGCTTTTTCTTGATAACAGGATTTTTTTAAATGTAGTTCCATGAAGGATTTAAAATCGAAAATCTTATTTTGGCTTACGCGTTCACCCACAAAATTTTTTCCACAATCTTCTACTAAGCTGTATCATCTATCTACCATCTATCGCAGGGTAAAAAGCTATGACCTGGCTCAGGAAAATGGACAATGATTTTAACAAATCTACCGCATCTGATCAAAGAAACCAAGAACTGTAGCATTACATCGTTTTTGTTTTGCCCCCCACAGTTGTCCCAAAAAATATTGAGTGTAGTTACACTGCCAGGCACATACTTTTCAATAAAGTGACGTAAAAACGAAACCGATTCAATGCAGAGTTTCGTCAACATCTAGTTAACCGACTTGTTGTCAGACCCTCGGTTGAACAACTGATTGAAGACCCATATCTGTCGGGCATAAAAGATTTCACCTGATGAAAGTATAGCGTTTGAAGATGGCAGAATTGAACCTGAAGATGGTGCAAAGAATACAAGGGGGTATTATATATGTACGCTACTAAGTTAATGTGATAGTCACAGCCACGGGGAACAGTGTCCAGAATTACATCATCATCACAATCTCTGACAAGAAGGTCTTCGCCATCCTTTTCTAACCTTAATCATGGTAATCAATTTAGCCATTCGCAGCAATCCAATCAAGCCAATTGCCCAGCAAATTAAATGAGTTTCCCTCTTTGCCAATTGATGGGAATCGTGAATTTAAAGAGTTGGAAAGATTGTTAACTGATGAGAAATCATTAGCATATAGCTACTTGGTAAGGTTTGATAATTAATTTTTCCAATAATTTATGACTTTAGAAAAACCGTCTAAGTTCAGTTGGGGGACTGTTCGTCAAGCCGTGATGAATATATTAAAAAATGAATAAATTTGCGACGAAATTTAATTGGGCCCGGCCATAACGGCAAAAGACCGTTCAAGGATACAAACTTAACGCAAGTGATAAATCGTGAGGTTAAATACATTAATTCAATAGGGTACTTAATTAATTAATTTCAGAATCGGTATTCTTACATTTTTCGTCAACGGGAAACAAACCCTCGGACCTAAATGACGTAATAATCACCAAGGCCATTCAAGACTGGCTGAGGTTATCAACTCATGGTGCCAATAAGGGTGGCTGTTAAATGAATTGTATTTGCTATTCAATATATATGTTTAATTTATTTCATTTTTGCATTGTTTAACTTCCTGTCATGATTAGACTAAAAATAGATCATATTTCTATAATACGAAATTTTATATTCGTTTTAGATCACAATTGTACGTCTATATTTAGTAAAAGTTGTATGAAATATTTACGTCTATATTTAGTAGAAGTTGTATGAAATATTTACGTTTATCTGGCGGACATTTGGACGTCGATAAACAGTCTCTATAGACCATCCTTAGACGTCTAGTCTAGTCGAAATTTTAACATCTATTAGACTAGATGTGTTGCTTGGGTATCGGTAAAATACATGATGTAATAACGTCTCCAGGCATGATACTCAGCGAACGTAAACTAAACGCTTCGCGCATGACGTCACGCTGAGACTAATACGAATCGGGATACGTGTCTTTCAATAAGACTGTTCATTGTTTCGGTAATAGAAGCATTGTAAACCCTTGAATAAAGATCGAAATTGTATGAGGGCAAGTTTTGTTTTAAGTCCTACCTACATACAAATAATTTCTAAAATAAATAAAACATGTGTAATTAAAAGTTCGATTAAATGCAGTTTATTCAATTAATGGTTTTTTTGTAATTTCCTTTTTTTAAGTTTTGGAACTACTGGAGTTTTCCTTTAATTGTTCATTTAAATACTTTATTCTAAAATACATCCTACTTCTAAAAATAAATATTTTTTTCTCTTTTTCAAGAGCCACAATTCTATTTTTTAAATTTGCAATAGTATCCTCCGTGTCATCGTAATCTGTGTTTACCCTGATAAACATTAATTGTATTAAAATAAATTTAACTATTATTTAAAACAAAGCAAAATAAAAATAGAGAAGCAAAACAAAAACAAAATCTGCAGACCAGCGCAGAATGGAATAAATAGAAATAATAAATACCCAATAGAATAGATCGAC
Source organism: Diaperis boleti (assembly GCA_963583935.1). Classification (NCBI taxonomy): domain Eukaryota; kingdom Metazoa; phylum Arthropoda; class Insecta; order Coleoptera; family Tenebrionidae; genus Diaperis; species Diaperis boleti. Next base: position 18,134,170 of record OY757242.1, read on the forward strand.
TGCTAGATGGTGCGTCGTCAAAATTTGTGCAATGTGCTTCTTGCACATTGACACCTACACCAAATTTACTGCAAAGTTTAATGAAAATAATTCTTATGAAAAAACCAACTGTTTTTGCATACATTTTTATAAGTATAAAACACAATAGTTATAGGAATTCAAGTATGTTTTCCACTAGCTTCGTGGAATTCCGTTTTTAAACTGTTTGTGTTCTTTCACCGCCAGATTTTTTGGATTTCCCTTTTGGTAGAAAAAGCGATGGAACTGCTTCCCCTTTCAACAATGTCTTACCTACCGAAAATTTTTCATAAATATTATCACAACAGATTGAGAAATAAATTGAAAATAATTCGAGAGATTTTTCGAAAACTTGTTGCCAGACAATATACATGAGAGCCCGTAGGGTATAATTTATTGTTTTCTAATTTATCGAAATGACGAGTGGTATTCGGAAGATTATTTTTTGATGAAGACAACATTACAAATTGACTTTCATATCTATTTTGACAGTAGATATTGAGCGTATGTCAAACTATAAAGAAAAACAAATTAGGTACTAGAACTTATTCCCTCTTTAATAATGTACTACCGTATTCCCACTATAATATGTAATAATGATCTAATTTGCCAAAATTAAACACGTGTCCAAGAATAGAACTAATTGATTGGAAAATTAAAACATCAAAAAAAAAGTCGAGTATAATTTTTTTCTTAAACTTTAAAATATGTTTTGAGAAATATTCTGGCGGTATTGTAATTTATTTTGTCGGCCCGACAACAGGAAATTATCCACAATTCTCTACCTGTGGGGTCTTTCGGGAATCCGAAAAACTTAATTTCTCCAGAAAAATCTTTGGATTGATTGCAGGAATTACAATCAAACACTGCACAGCGCGTCTTTTTAAAATTTCAATAAAAAATTCAATTGTGAACAACACAGGAGAACACGCAATTATTGTTCTTCTAATTCCCTCACAATCGCAAGTACAGTGCATCCGTGTCTTTTAGTCTCAGCTCTCGTCTCAGCGTGACGTCAGCGCTGATGTAGACCTGCGCAATATCTTACCTTCTAGTTATTGTATCATGGGTAAAATAGGTACGGGTAAATTTTGTTGATAGTCAAAGCAGATCGTTTCAACCGTGGCATCGGATTTCGCCAAATCTGTTTTAGTTTTGAGATAGTCGTAAAAAGCTTGCGCCTTGCGTAGATGCAGTTGTTGAACTTATCGCACGTTGAGCATGAATCGGAGCGCGTAAATGCAAACGATAAGTTGAACTTTTCAGTAAATCGCCGATAATAGAAATCGTAGGTTATTTTTTGTAATGTTTTTTCAGGAATTCATACTGCCGTGGTTCATATTTTAACCGACTTCAAAAAATGAGGTTATCAATTCGTTTTTTTTTTTAATGTTTGTTACCTCACAACTCATTTATAAACCGATTTGTAAAATTCTTTTTTCATTTGGTCCCATTGTCACCATTTCAGGATCTGATGAGGGGATCTCATGGAAATCGAGAAAAATCCGCAAATTTTTGCTCCCTTTTATTAACCGACTTCATGTATGTAAGTTCTCTCACATTAAGGAGTGTTCCTAAATAGCTATCCTGCATATTTTTCTCTCCCATTCCATAAAACTCAAATATTTCATGTTTCTGAACTTCAGTAAGTTTCTCATCTAGGACCTTGCTTCTTCCTTGGAACGACTTTGTTTTTCGTGTTTAAGTATTGTTTTCTACTATTTCTTGCTTCTTTTCGTATTGTCGTCTTCCACTTCTTAGGAGTTCTTTTGCGTTTTTTGCCTTTTTCATGAGTTATGTTTTCCTGCTCGCTACCCTGATTGTTATCGGTACTAATTACATTCGTGTCTACAAAGAACAACCCTTTGGTAGTACATAAATCTGAAAACAAACCAAAAGTACCTTCGTCATCACCGCTCACGTGATAATAATTTTCATGTTCTCCCTCAAAGTCAGGATCCATGTCGGAGTCATCAGAATTATGGAACGGATCGTCTTCTCTTAAGGAATGATCAGAAGTACTCATATTTAAGCCCAAAAGTTACACAACACAGGAGCAGACATGTGACAATCGTAAAATATACAAGTATAAATAAGTTCAAAAAAGTAATTAAAAATATGCTTCTACAGGAAGCTTTTTACAGTGTAGACGAGTTTGTGTTTTAATTTTAATGTACTTATTGATTCTGTTAATTAACTTAAGCAAATTTGCCTTTTTCCTTTTAACCTGTGTATGACTATCTGTACAGTTCTAAGCACCATTTTTTTTTGCGTATTGACCAGAAGGAGCTCCCCGTGATTCCGACCTTCACGAGGTTCCTTGCTGGTGAGGTCCTGTTCGTACATCATAGCCACTCCTCAAAACCATGAGGTCAGCAACTATGAATCCCGTAAATCATGTGCACTGAGCAGACACAACGACCCCAAGATGACCGCCTTCTGCATTCCAGCCGCAAGGTTCTCTGCCGGTTTACGGCAGGCAGGAATGATTTTCATATTGGAGACGAGCGAGTCCTTGATGCCTCCCATGCACCCAATTACCAAAGCGACGAGCTTCACTGAGTAACTTGAGTGCAGTCTCCTAAGTTCAAAGAGCAGGTCTTGATATTTTGTCCGCTTTTCCTCCTCCTTGACGCAGATGTTATTTTCAGCAGGAGCCGAAAATTCAATAACAAACATCTGCTTGGAGGAAATAATAATATTTTATTAAATTATTATATCTTGTATTAGTATTAGCTTCGCCCCTTATTTCATTTTGATCATCATCGCCAACATTGTTAACAAGTTCTATGGCAGCCTCTTCATGCTCATTAACAGGAGGTTCAGGTTCAGGCTGCGATAGACCAAGGTGTTAATTACACCATCTTGCGCAGCGCAAATGAATCCCTCAGTCTCAGACTTCAGTCCACTTGATCTCAGAAAGGCAAATGTATGCTTTTTGGAAAAGCCAAGGTTTTCAATGTTCTTGAAGAAAACACTTTGCATTGACTTATCCATATGCCTCCTCATGAGCATATTTTGCTCAGAGATTCTGACGTGGGCTGTAAGACGGAGCAAATTTAGCTCTGTAATAGAATGTGGCCGAGCTCGCTCAACGTCAAAGTAAAGACCGAGTTCATCTGCTGCTCTTTGTGCCGCCGTAAACAAAAATGTCCCGACTCCCCGCCTCTCGCGATCCCTGACAAGAAGCATCAAGGGATCTGAACTTTGGATGATCTTACAGGCTATACCCAAGATTACCCTGTTATGACGACACTCCAAACTCAAAAGTCCTCGGCCTCCCTGGTTTCGTGGAAGATATAACCTCGGAACGGACGATTTTGGATGCAAACTGCGCTGTAGATGCATCATTTTTCGAGTATCCCGATCAATCTGCTTCAACTCATCCACTAACCATTTAACTGCTCCAAATGAGTAGAGCAGGATCGGAACGGCAAGCATATTTGTGGCAAAAATCTTGTTCTTCCCCGAAAGCGCTGACGACCAGATTCGTCGGAGTAGATTTTTGTACTTGCCGCAGAGAGACTTTTTTACCTCGTGTGACGCTTGAGTGTGGCACTGCTTCACACCCAAGTATGTACTTCTAAGTCTCTCTGGCGTTCAGATGTCTCAGAACGCTTCCGTCAATGAGTTGAGCATCTTCATCGAAATACTCGCATCGTCCTCTTTTGAGATGAACCTGAGCGCATTTGTCATAGCATCTGTGTACTCCTGCACTATGCGCAATGACTGCGTCAGTTCTTGCTTTCCGGAAGCATACACTTTCAAGTCATCCATGTAAAACAAGTGCGTGATCTTATGCTTCCGGTTACCGGGTGTACCACAGCTATAACCCTTTGCACCGCGCAAGGCTACGGACAGCGGCAACAGTGAGATGCAAAACAGAAGAGGACTCAAGGAATCTCCCTGGAATACTCCTCTTCTGAATGATATCAACTCTGTCTGAACTCGGTCCCGTCGGGATGTTATCGAGAACCGAGTCTTCCAGAGTGACATTAGTTGTTTGATGCATCTCACCAGTGTATCGGGTATCGCAAGACATTTGAGCAAGTGAATAATCAGTTCGTGAGATGTTGTGTCGAATGCCTTACGATAATCGATCCAAGCCATAGATAGGTTGCGCTTATATTGGACGGCATCCTGCGTTCTTACGAAGTTCTCAAATTGTGCAAGGGCTGGAGTGTCTTCACGCAACGGTTTCGACCCCTCGTATATTTCCCTCCAGAAGACTTCGACATTCTGCACCGCCTGCAATTTCTCTGGGATAGAGTTTGCCCGCTGGAAGAGCCTCGAAGGATTTGTGTTGAACTTGTTGTTCTCGACCAACCTTCGCCTACTCCTTACCAGGGACTTTCTTGCAGCCACAAGACTGCGAACTCTATCCATGCAGTGCTGCTTCTCAACAGCAAGCACCGCTGCATTCAGTGTATGATGGGTCCGGCGAAAAAGACGCGCGATGCGCCGGATTTTTGGTGTGAAAGGTTTCATCTCTTTGATGAATTTCATCACACACTGAATTTGAGAAATATCCTGCCTAGCGGTTCCTATCTTCTTGTCTATCTTTTCAAGGCGACATTCGAATTTCCTCTCAGCCTCAGTGCTCTCACCACGTGAGACCGAAGAAGAAAGCCTCGTCGCATCTCGATGGACCATCTCGTTCAGGAGCAGGATGTCTGGATCCTCAGGGAGGTTCCTATCGAGTGATTCGTCCGCTGCAACTACATCGCTGGCTTTGGGTGGTGGAATTTTGTGGAGAGACTTTCTGTTCGGAGGCATCTCCAAATTTACCGGAGCAGCGTTGTGGATCTCCGGCTCGTCCGGCTGTAACTCCACCAACTGCTCAGGTGCTCTCTCATATTGAATGCGACGAAGATAGGCCACATAGTCGCGGAGTTTTTGTGGTGCGAAAAAGGGATGCTTCGGGTGTTTCTCACCCCACAGAGCATGCATCCTTGCCATGTAACCCCTTCGCCGCGGCTCGCTCGTCTCGTAGCAGTCGAGCAGGTTATTCCTTAGAGTGTTGGTCCACTCAAAGCGTCCATGGGCATTGCCAGAGTCGTCAACGGGTGAATTGTTTTGCCACCTTCACCTTGGTCCCTATCCGACTGGGACCGGTCGTGGGGGTCTTTCGCTGTTGAGGTAGCAACAACAGTCTAGGGTTCCAATTGGTTGTTAGCCGACAGGAACCCCGGACGGTACTGAGGTCAAGATGGCTTGACCTCTCAGGTTATATTAAAGTTAGATATCTCAATCAATCCAGTTTGGTGCAAAAATCGGTCATGTCAGATTGCCGTGGCCGACTTTTACACCAATCAGATTACTGTTTGGCCGTTTTATTCACATTCTCTGGGGCATTAACGAGCCACGTGACATTTGTTAACTAAGTTGTAATTACAAAGTCGAGTTTGTTCAATTTAGTTTTTCAGGAGCCAGTGTTCACTTCACAAAATATCGACACTATTAGACTCGACCAATATGTCAAGATGACCATGTATATTAAAATGAAGTAAAGAAATTATAGACTCTTTAACTGTGGGTTCTCTATTTATTGAGGTCTTGGTCACTTTATTGGAATTGAGCGCTACCGGATCTTCGAAAAAACTTAAATTTCTTCACTGTTACCCCAGAAGGCCAGTTCTCGCTTTTCTACAGTTCGTCTAATAAACTTAAGTCGGCACCAACCTTAAGGTTCCCGTCAAAGAGAGAGAAGATCGCCGATCACTCTGTCTCATGTAATTGGTTATGGAAGTGCTGATACCTATTATCCAATGGGCAAACTAAACAAAACATCTTAAAGTGTACTATATTACAAATGGGTCTCAGATAGGTTCCTTTTCAACCTGCGCGATCTTTTGAGAGAAATGTTTTTTATAGAACGAAATGTGAAATATTGTGGACGGAAGAAAAACAAAATAGGCCGCCTAGTCAAAGGACGACCGCGGCAGATGTGGATCATCGAAATTGATGGTTATTGAAAGAATTTATAATTAAAGAAAACCAATATAAAAACAGTTTCGTTAAATAGAAACCATACACGGTCAAATATGTTTGCAAATAAGTTATATTTGAGTATGTTTGGCGTTATTTGTAAACAAGTTTTAGTGTTTGCAAAAACATTTGATAAAATTAAAAGTTGTTAATTTTGTATGGGGCTCCTTTTTACGAGCAGAGAATTTGCACGTTTGTGCTGAAAGGATCAAATCAATTTGCAAAAATATATATTTGCAAATAAATCTGATAGTGTATGGTCCGTTTAATAAAATAAATACAGTAGACTCGCGATTATATATACCAATTAAAACCAAGGCTATTCACATAGGCGATTTATTCAAATTTACCAGTGGAAAATAAATAATTATGGACTGAGTTATTCCTTTTTATTCTGTACAAGTTTTATACAAATTGTAGCCAATATTTTCAGATTTTTTTATATGTAAAATCCATTCTACCTCCGGTGCATACACTATTTTTTTTTAATTCGCTAAAGGGATTCTGTTGTATTTTTCACTCGATGTTAACTTTTGATTGGTACAAGGCCTTGAAAATTTTAAATTTTTACAGGACATCGGTGGGTCCTTTCTCTTAATTTCAACAACTCTAGCTCTACAATACAAAAATATTTCCAAAATAAAATAATTATCTTCGCGTTTTTATCGATTTTATTGGAAACGGCGGAGTAAATTCTATCATGATCTAACGTCTACAATAAAATTCAGAAAAATGTGAACATATGTTGTGACGATATTTTTTAATTTAGGAGAAAAATTGGCTTTTCAATCTAAGATAATAGTTTTCCTCGATTTAGAATAGATTTAGTCTAGTCAAGTAGTTGAAGACCTGCGAAAAATAGTTGCAAGGACCCGAAAATATGAGCGATAGCTCATTCGATTCTGGATTTTATTCTCAGAAAAACATTTTTGTTTGTTCCGCAAATAAAAATGACAATAATTGTTATTAACAAAAAAACTAGAAAAAATAAGTTGTTTAGTTTTTTGGCAATAACACAAAGACTGATGGTTAAAATCGAAAATCGGAAAAAGAGATTCAAAAACAGGAGGAAATTTCTGATTAAAAACTCCCAACTGCCGGAGTTCTATCTCCATTATTAATAATTTTAATTTAACGCTGAAAATATGGCTCCGCGGAGCCATAACGGGGTGCACTCGCCTTCTCTGAAGAGAGTAAAAATTTGAATAAATTATGGAAACACTTGATGGAATGAGATCCCGTTGGAAAAATCGATTTTACTTCACTTTTCAATAAGTTAGGCAATTGTTAATTTACAGAATTTTTTGGGACCTCCGCTTTCAATGAAGACAACAAAATTTAAAAAAAAATTGACCTATAAATTTTTCACTTCTTGGGGCCTTTCTTATACATGGTGATTTTTTTAAAAGGATCCACCCTAAATATGTAGAAAACAAAAACGTTATTTGCAAAATTCTGAAAGTCAATTTTGTCTCGTAATTAGTGTAGTTTTAGACCTGCAGGTGCACCCCCTTGGCTGGGGCAGCAGCCCCCTCAAGGATCTTAAATGGAACATTGGGTTTAAAAGTTTATTTTTTGAATGGTTCGTTTGACCTCTTTTTGGCGATGTAGTAGTTTTTTATTTGTACTATTAGTTTTTAAGAAAACATCACTTTGGTGACAAAATTTGGAAGTTAAAAAGGTTAATCTTTTTCTGAAAAATCTAGTATTTTCTGAAATAATAAATAAATAATAATAATTTCTTATTCATTGACATTGACAATTATTCAGTTTTAAAGTAAATCTGCATACGTTCGGATGAATAAATGGTCAACTGAGTTGCTGAAAGAGTTGAAATTATTTTTATTTATGGCTCCCAAAACAAATGTGCTAAACATATTCATAAAAGAAATTTCAACAAGATGGAGCTCCACCACATTATGCCTTAAACGCTCGCAATTGGCTTAACAACCGATTGCCGAACCATTGGATTGGCAGACGTGATGCAATTGAGTGGCTACCAAGATCACCAGACTTGACAAGTTTAGATTTTTTTCTATGGGGCCATTTGAAGTCACACAACGAATTTTTGATGAATGCAGGCGAATTCCGCGAGAAACATTTCAAAACGGTGCTCATTTCGAAAACCCCTTATTTTTTTTAAGTTTTTTGTTAATAACAATAATTGCAATTTTTATTTGTCGAACAAACAAAAAAAAGTCTTTCTCAGAATAAAATCCCGAATCGAATGAGTTATCCCTCATATTTTTCAGATCCATGTAACTATTTTTTGCAGGTTTTCAACTTCTTGACTAGACTAAATCACTGTTTACACTTTGTAGGTATATTATTCCTAACAAGTTCACGAAAAAAAAAACAGTTAGAACTAAAGTACAAAACACATCGGAATGTTCAAGAACTTCCCCCTTGTGCGTACGAGTCTAAATGAGTATTTTTGTCCTGATTTATGAGAATCTTTTTTACACTATTTTTTGCTCTGAATGTCCAGAGATAGTGCCGCCGCCGCCCGCCCGTTGCCGAATTGTGAATTATATACCACAAGACACCACCTCGTAACCAAAAGCTGAAACTTTTTATTGCCTTTTTAACTGGGAAACGGACCACAATACATGGCGGCAATCTTGAGCACTGTGGAATGAACGTGTCATTTTCATTCCCGACTCCTGGACAATCTAAGCCATTATTTCAAATGATTTTAGGGGCATACGCATTCAGTGCACTTTCTTCATGGGACTAGGTATTTTGAGCAGATTTGGTTAGAGCATCGCTGTAATAAATGCGTTTTTCTCAGAATTATTTGTAGCCTTCCAGAAACGAAATATTTAACTTTTTTTTTTCTCAGTTACCATTCATACTACACCTGTGCAAACACTTCGTCTAAATCCTTGATATCTCTACTTTACAAGGATAATTTTTGTTTTTCTATGATTGCACTGGTTTTTCCGTGAAGCTGGAATGAAATAGAGCGTGTTTTTACACAGGCGTTATATCTATATATATCTACTCAAACGGTCCCCTTAAGAGGGTTCTCCAGCGGCATGTGCATTTCTGCCGGTCGAAGTACATTTTCCCGCAATATATTTTTTTTAATTTACAAATTTCAAAAAACTGCTCTATAGCTGTAAGGATCTATATTTTATCAACACGCCCATAAAATTTCAACGAAAAAATAAAAAAGTTACATTCAACGGCATCGGCGGGCAGAAATGTACAGCAATGTACAGTCAAGACCAAAAATATTCTTCTCCAAACAACTTACTAGAAAAAAATCATCTCATGGGCACCCGATCCAGGGACACATTGTATAATGATACATCTGTATTAACTACGTAATTTTGTTTTGTAAAACTATTTCACCTAATTCTTAGTGTGCCTTTTATCGAAGCAGCTCCTGGTATTACGTTTGTTAGCTTTCTGATGTCATCCGCACTGTCTTCAGAAAAATCGACATGTTTTTGTTAAATATTGTCGACATGTTTTTGCAATAAACTTTTGCAATTGATGCTTGGCTTCTTGAAGAGTTTCTGGAATTTGTTTGTCAAAAAAAACACAACTTAACATTAAATAATGTATGTATATGTCGCGGGCCTTTTGCATAAAGACCAGGCGTTTTGCAAAACAGCGTCACTTTGCAAAAGAAAGGCGAAAGCAGAAAGGCGTATCGAAACGACTAATAATTAATTAGGCAGATAGAATATACCAAACAAATAAATACGATTAGAGTCGGAATCTTTTCAGATTGCTTGCGCGTCATAAAAATGTAAGAACATCAAATACTTACGTTATTGCCAAACTAAAAATATATTCTTTCTTGGTTTTGACCATCATTATTCAATTCCCCTTCTGTCTGTTCATCATTAACATCTTCTGTATCTTCATCATAGTTTCAAGTTCCTCTTCGGTACTGATTCTGTTTAACAAATATTTCGACAAATTCGTTGAATACAATCCAACGTTAGCATCGTTTCCAAGGAAAGCTTTGTATGGTGTTCGATTTATGGTTCTGTGGAATGAATTATTCTTAACCTTGTAAACTGTAAACTGGTCAATTCCGTAATTACGGACGCGGTGAATTCGCGCCCATTGTCGCTTTGCAGAATATTAGGAGCACCAAACTGGAGAAAAACAGTTCTGTGGCAACTTCTGCAGCACTTTTACTTTTCAGAGGCATCTGAAATAATTTGCTAGAATGATCCTGATAGTTTAGTAGCCATTTGTAGTCTTTGGAAATCAATTAAGTCAATTTGTGATCTAACGTTGATGTCTTTTGATAATATTGGGGAACCACCACGCTTTCTTTAGGGAAAGACCTTTTACAACTGCAGAATTTACATAACTTAACCAGTATTTTAACAATGGATATAGGCATAATTTTTTTTTTTTTTTTTTTTAGTGCGGCGAGCATTTTGTCACGACCACAGTGTTCTGTAGATTTGTGGCAGGATAGTAGGTAGTTAGGAACAACCCAAGCTCGTGGTTATTGAAAATGCCTAGTAACCATGAACGCACTTCCAAGCTCTCTTCGATACGCCTAACTGCTTTCGGGCATTTTGCAAAATGACTGAAAATCACCAGTCAATTACAATAATTTCTCGCGGTTGTTCAAAGTGACGCTGTTTTGCAAAACGCCTGGTCTTTATGCAGAAAGCCTGATTATTCCAAATGCCTGCGACATATATACCGGCAACATGAAGACGTTTGACAAATTTGAATTTCGACCAAGAGCTGGAAGGTTCTTGTTTTGTGCTGACATATCGAAGAAACGTAGCTTGGGTGACACGTTTCGGCCAGTAACATTTATCGTCATTCACAAACCAATTATAGGATGATGTTAGAGGGTCCTGCTACTGGTTGCAATGAACTGGAAGCCGAACAAGAAGATTCTGCTGCTGACGGCTCTTTTCTATTATTGAGCTCTACATGGAGGTTAAAATTTGGGAAATTTTCACGCACAAGTGTTTGGATTTCTTCAGTTAGCACCACAAATTCGATACTTCCATCTACATAAAAAACAACAATCTACTTTAAATTTTCAGTTTCACCTTTCAACGTTTTGCAGGCAAATTTGATTGCCATTTATCACATGTGCTTTGTTCACAACAAAAAATATATAGTTATCCATGTCTGCAAACGAATTTAGTAATACTTTAATCAACAAAATTTAGCCCGGCAGTTCACTTTTTCAACTGCTGCTGCGCAAGTCCGGCGATTCTTTCCCAGCTCACGACCGTGGCGATTTCGGCGACCCCAAGCCACTAGCCAAATGATTTCTTGAACGCTTTGAGGTAATGTATCAAAGTAACATTTTACATTTTTTGAACGGCTTCAGGTCACCACAGTGTACTCGGTAAAGTTTCCTGGACGCACTCCTGGTGGGACATGGTGAAAATCAAATTGTCACTTTGACAAGTTTCAAATTGACATCTGAATTTGAAAACCGGTGTTCCCAAGATGAAACTCGGGCCGCATTTCGATTTGCGCTTACAAGACTCCAACTGCTTATAGGCTTCCACATCGTTCTGAATTGAATAAACGCATTTACAACTTTTAGCACGCTTACAATTTGGAACGATTTTATCTCTGACGCGTGGACGGACAATAGTATATTGTGCAACTAGTGAGGCAAGTTGTCTATTGGCCACTAAAAGCTTCTTTAAGGGCCCCCCTGTCTTGTAAATATATGAGGGCCACCAGAGAATTATTGCCAGCATCTCTTCTTAAATTATTCAACATGCTTCACAAATTTCTCTTTCTTGAATTGTTCGTAGAATGTAGCCTGCCAGAAATGCCACAGACACAGATTCTATCATACTTAAATCAAAGATTTCAAAATTTTGAATTCTAAGAATTTCTTCCTGAATGTGTATTTCTTCTTAAATAAATCCGAGTATTGTTTTCAGCTTCAAGTTCATGGTTTACAAGGTTCTGAAACATTTACAGAAGTGGTTGTCTGTACAAGACCACAAATTATTATTCTTTTTATGGCATGGTGAGCAGCTTGGGCATCAGTGGCATCTTGGAAACCACACCTCATACAAAGAGTGCATCAGAACTAAATCCTCTTGTCAGAACATAATAAAATCAAACATCCTTAAGTAAATACTGGACACAGTCTGAAGTGCTTTTTGCTGTAAATTTTAAGGCCTCCGCCGTTTCTTGTGTGAATCTTCTCATATTATTTTTTTCAGGGTAATTGAATGTTATTTACATAATGTCAAACTCCATTTTACAGCCAATACAGCCAAGTAAGGTGCACAGTTGTGATCTAACTGTCTTCTATCGAGCGATCAAGATAATTTATAATCGAGTCATCCATGAATCCGAAAACGTCTGTCGTGCACTTAAACTGCACTTATAAATGTCAAATACTTGAAAGATAAAATGGTGGAATTTCTTAAACAGGATTTTATTGCCAACAATACGAAAAGTTTTAAGGAAAATACATTTATTTCATTAAACTGTTATAATAAATGCTAAAATGTTGTCCATTTTGGTCTAAGCACAAATGAGGCCTTCGTCTAACACCTTGAATAACATTTCGCAACATATCTGGATTATTATTTATTTCATTAATTTTTTCGGTGATTCTGATCCTTAATTCTTGTAAATTATGAAGAGGCGTTCGGTAAATGAAATTTTTTAAATAAGGCCACAAAAAAGTTCGCAGGTGTTGAAAATAGCCAACTGCCAATTCGTCATAATGAAGTTCGTTAATAAAAGTTTCCAAAATTACTTGTTGATATGCAAGTGTAGTTAGGTTACCTGAAGGAGGATTAAAAAATTTTATAGTTCGACACTGTCAGAATTTTCAAATTTTCGCTTGCGTAAACACTCCCCTGTCAGGCAATAAGAAAATGTCCGATAAACGTCACACAATTTTTATAGATTACTAAATTAGAATTGCTTGAAATCATTCACTATTTAAAAAAGTATGACATTTAAAAGTGACAGTTGTCAGAAATAATGTTCAATTAAACTATAATGACATCCGTGCTGTCCGCGTCATTTTTAATATGTTGCTGCAGATTATACGAATATGGGCACAAAGTCATCAGTAGAGTTCCGAATATAAGTAACGCCTAGTTAAAAAAGTGTCAAACAAGAAATTGAGGTTACGGTAAACGAAAACTTATATTTCGCGAAACACCAACAATAAACAAGAACTCAATCTTCAACGTGGTGTAAAACATGATAAAAATTCATCCTCGGAATCCGAATCGGACTCGGCCAACGAAATAATTAGTGGAGAAACCTTATTAAATGCAATATTGCCCATATAATTGCTCCGATCTTCCTTAAGGCGAAACGCTCAGTCGCCTCAACTTTGGAACCGAATTACGGCTTTCATTGTTAGGCTATCTTAACGTATTGGGCATCAAAATTAGTAAAAAAAAACCTTCATCGCGGCAAAACGTTATTTGTTCAGAAATATAAATTTATTGTCAAAATGAGAAGCCAAAAAATTTTTTTTTTTTTAACAAACGTGTTGGTGCTTGATTTTTACTGATCTCAGTATTCGGTAAATGCCAGGTGTTTTTATAAATATTGAAAAATAAATTTGCAAATTGTCCCCAAAGTTCGCTAGTTTCAAGCAATGTTGGCGTGATTCAAGGTGACACAGGCCCCGCCCCTCAGCGGCAGGCAGACCTGTCGACGGCTGACCGTATTATATTTCGTGTGTGCCGCAGCTCGTTCTTAAAAAGATAACAAAAAAAGTAAAGTAAACAAAAACGGGCTAGTCGCCTTAATTATTTTTTGGCAATGCTCAATGCTATTTCGCCACATTGTAGGTGTAAAACGCGACAAAGCTTCTCGCCAAACAAGTTTTGTTTTCTCGATACTGTTTCCTGGCATATTCCTCTTAATCTGCTTATTGGAAAAAGTTTTTGTCACACCCCAAGCCAACTCTATAGGGTTATATTGGAAGTTGTAAGGAGGGAGCCGTAGTACTTCATGTCCATGAGCCTTTAACAAGTTATCTATTACATAAGAATTTTGGGCTGGATCAGTCATCAGCGGTTTGATGATTTCCAGTTGCTTTTTCGTCCAGTGTTCCTCAAATGATTAGAATATTCTCCCCGATTCTGTAACTCAGTGGTTACCAAGAGACTTGCGTAGCTACTGACATTTTAACCACCCGCGTACCAATGAGATAGCAACCATATAGCAACTGGTGTATTCTGTAAAGCCTAAAGTGAGTAACATTGCTAGACAAATTGGTCTGTCATTTATCTGTCATTTATAACAACTATCGCAATCTTAACCACTTTCTTGAATATCCAAAGTTAACCTCACTTTACAAAACGTACTCGTATGTGTATGTTGCTTTAAATAAGTGTTATCCAGAACAAGCAAAAATCAACACACATACTCGTAATGGAAACAGAAAAGAAAAAACGCTCAATAAAAGTGTCTGTGCGATAACAAAATATCATGGTCGATTTCATTTCTGAAAATAGAAGCATGCAAATACGTGCTGCAAATGACACCAAGTGGGAAGCATTGGCCGCTACATTAAATGAAACACCTGGAGCGAAAAAACCAGTTGATCAGTGGCGTCGGGTAGATATACTTTTAATTGTAACAACTATGTACTTATTCATGTTTCTTTATAATTAGACCTTCATTGAATGGAAATCTAAAGTAAAAATGAAGGCCAGAGATTTGGCGCCAAGCCAGAAAAAAACTGGTGGCGGTATTGATGATCTGGCAGAGCTGTCAGAAGTAGAAAACAAACTGTTATCATTAATAGGCCTATCGTCAGTTACAGGCGATTCCCAGCTTGGCGAAGCAGGCATACCTGACAATCAAACTTTATCCCCAATACAGGGGTCATTAGTCCCTACACCAGAACCACTTATGAACCATGAAGCTGACGATCCTGAAACCATTATTCTAATTACAGAACATAACGAAATTGATACACTTGATAAAAATCATGTCAGTGTTTTTGAAGATACTCCAAAAGTGGCGCGAAAACGTAAACACTCGACAACACCATCACTGAGTGCTGCCACATCGGCACAGCGTCGTAAAACACCAAAAAGCATGCTTCCCCGAGCATTACAACAATATGCCACTGCAACTGACGCATTTAACATAAGTATTGACAAATTGGCTACGGCAGTGGAACTTCTAGCCAAAAATCTTCATGGGGAAACATGAAGAGTGAGACTGATTCTTCGTTAAACTGCAATTACATATCTGCTTATAATATTATAATTACTCTAATAAAATACATATTTTTTGTAAGCAAACAACTTTATTGTACATAACGCTGCACTATAGCACGCTGTATAACTCGTGCTCGCGCAAGCAAGTTTGGCTGCAGATCATTAACAATTTCAACATGTTCATCATCTTCATCATTTTCTTCAATCAAGTCCTCCTCATATTCAATGTTAGCAGTTATACAAATGTTATGCAAGATGGCACAAGCATAAATGAGTCTTCCAGCAGTAACAGGTGAGTAATGGAGAACCCGATGTTTAAGCAAGCACCGAAATCGAGACTTCAACAAACCAATGCAACGTTCAACTACATTACGTGTATGGCGGTGAGCTATGTTGTAGCGGTCCTCAGGCGTTCCCTCAGCAACATTGAGAATAGGGGTCATAAGCCATGGTTGCAAGGGGTAGCCGGAATCACCCAACAGCAATACATGTTCACCACCCATGAAACGTTCAAGATTGCGTCTAATGTTTGACATTTGCCAAATGGCGGAATCATGTGTCGACCCCGGGAATCGGGCATTAATGGCTGTTATTTTCATATCAGCATCGCAAATCTGTAAATATAGTAATGTTCAAAATATATTAGGTACTTATCATTATATGGGTTTAAATACTTACAATTTGGGTATTAATACTATGAAATTTTTTCTATTTAAGTAGGCAATACCAGGTCGCTGTACATCATCTTTGGGTTGAATAATGGCAATATGTGTACCATCTATACATCCAAGTACATTTTGAAAATTAAACTGCTCAGCAAACCTGTAATATCTACATTCATGATATATACAAACTTCAGATGTTTTACCTTTGTTTTGTTACAACTACATCGTTTTGTCTCACAGGAAATTGCACATACTCATTAAGGAAGTGCGCTACCATATTGTCAATGACCATGTGAATTGCTCGACTCACCGACGGTTGACTGACAGCCAAATTATAGTCTGCACCAATATTGGACTGATAACTGCCTTGGGCCAAAAAATATAGTGCGGTTACAAACTATGTGAATGTAAGAAAACTTGTACAATCACATTATAGTACAATAGTAATTACATACTTTAATATACGCTGGAATTGCTGTAGTTCGAATAGGTTCTTCCAAAAAAGGCTCCACACGGTGAAAGAAGTGCAGTGCAACTTGTGGAGTTAGTCGAAAGAACTTTTTAAATCTTGCAACAGGTAATTCAAACGGATTACTCCTATCCCTCAGCTGTCGTTGACGAATACGCATGGCATTTCTAAAAATAATTTCTTATTCCTCTTTACCCCTTATATTTTATATTTGTCGTACTGTCGATGCACAGCTTCTGCTTCATTGTCCAGTACAACATGAAAAATCCATGGATCCATTATAACAACATTCACAATGATTCTTTGTTGGAAGAGAAATTAAAAACATGACAGTCACGTTAATATTTTAGGAAGTTTTTTTCTGGATATGGTAGATATGTCATACTTACTTAATTTTGATTGATATTGATGAGGTAGTGTTATTTAATTTCCACACAACTAATAATTTCAACATCTTACTCAATATTTTCTCCCGATAAATTCTGTTTCACGACGTTTATTCAAATACTTTATTGTAGCCACCCAATTGCTTGGCATAACCACTGCTTCAATACCACTTGCTTGGCAGTCACTTCTTAAAACCACTTGGTAGCCACAAAGTGACTACATCGTTTGATACAGAATAGGGTATCCATAAAAGTGGCTGTTGACGCACTGACCTTGCTCTCAACCACTTGCTACATATCCACTTTCACTTACAGAATCGAAGTGATTATCCCTGTCTGATAACCACTTTTTGTAAACATCTTTGTTGGGGTTAGATAAGGCGCATTGTCCATTACAATTATGCACTTTTTCCCAATTCTGTTTATAGCCGGGATAAGTTGCGTCTCCACTCAAGACTTAAATAAAATACCATTCATGGTTTGATGGTAATCTCGGTGTTCTATCCGGGTGTCCAACATTAGATCCCAACCTTCTAAGAAGCCTGCCACACAACCAGCGCAGCGTGGAGAATGGTTTGCCTTTCGTTTTCATGATTTTGGGATTAGCCTTCAAGTTGCTCTCATTAATCCACAATGGGGAATGCTCATCAATTTGGGTTTTTGCGGAAAACACAAGTTTACACGAAAATAATAAGAGGTTCATTGCCCAAATTGCTATTTAATTAAAAAATTTCCGAAAAAAAGCATCACGAAGTTTATTGAATAAACCCTTTAAACATTAAAGAGCAGCGAACTTGAGAGAAGTGGCAACGTTGCGAGACCAACAACTTGTGTTGCTTCTGCTGCACTTGCGTACTTCGGCTGTATAAAATTCCCGCTCAGTGTTGACACGTGTTTTTGGTTAAGTTTCGTTTGGCTTTGTGTTGATCCCTATTTCCTCGTAGGTTGATCCACAATATAGTTAGCAGTCTTAGTGAGTGTTAGTTAGCACTATGCCAAAGAAAATTTGCTTTGTCCCGAATTGCCGCAACGACCAACGTAGGTGCCCCAAAAAAATATTCATACCGGTGCCTTACAACATTCGGGAAAGGGAACTTTGGTTTGCAGCAGTAAATTTACCTTTGAAAAAAAATGCCCATTATTGCTGCGAAGATCATTTTAATGTAAGTTGCTTTTTTTCATTTCATATATTTTTATGAAATGCAACTAATGTTTCAGTTACGAGAAGATGCACAGAATTTTATATTTTATAAGAGTCTACAGAAAGTTCCTCGAATTAAAAAGGGAACTGTTCCACACTTACATTTAGATGTACCAAAAAGCAAGTCTGCTTCCCAGTTTTTGACTGCATCTGAAGAAAGTTCAGGTAATGAAAGTGATGCTTCACCTCCAGAAGACCCACCAATTACCCCAACTTTCACTGCAAGCAGCATATTGGAAGAGCAGGTAATATAAACCAAGAAAATAGCTTTATGTCCTGTCTATGTATTATACTTATATGTATTAAATAAAATAACCTTTGTTCTTTTTAGCAACCAGGGCCATCATCTGCAAGAGTTGCTACACCACCACAACCATCCTGTGTTTTTAAACCACCATTGAATAGCAGCTCATCATCCTCACAATCACCACAAAGGTCATCTTCCTCATTTATACCAAGTGGTTCTGAAGAATCATCAGGTCATGGTGGGGAAGAATACATTAATAAGGTTTTAAGTGGAAAACGTGAGCTGGAGATTTTGAGGTTATATCCACGTTTTTATCTAGGTTTGCCACTAGATATTTATAATGTTGTTAAATTAATAACTTCAAGAGTTAATCTGTCAGAAAGAAATGTTTTAGTAACATTAAAAAAAATTAGGTTAAATGACTCATTTTTTAGGTTGGGGGTGGATTTTGGATTGAGCCGGTCTCATGTGGGCAAAATTTTTAATGAGTCAGTATTTAAAATGGCAAGTGTTTTAAAATCTTTAATTTATCAACCGACAAAACAAGAACTATATCTTTGTTTGCCAATTTCATTTCGGCTGAGATACAATCAAGTTGCAGCCATAATAGACTGTTTTGAAATTGAGATTGAAAAACCGTCAAAGCCATTGATACAATCGTTAACATGGTCTTCTTATAAAAATTGTAATACCATCAAATATCTAATCTCTGCAACGCCATATGGATGCATAAATTTTATTTCAAATGGCTTTGGAGGCCGTATTACAGACCTCTTAATTTTTGAAAATTCCAACATTTTAAACATTTTACCTGAAAAGTGTTCAATTCTCGCAGATAGAGGGTTTAAGAATATTGAACCTTTGTTGGTTTCAAAAACAATTACAGTGGTTAGGCCAGCCAGTGTTTATGAAGGCCTGAAACTATCAGACAAGGATGTCAGAGAAAGCAGAAATATTGCTGCTTTAAGAATCCACATTGAACGTGTCATTAGCAGAATTCGGGAATTTGCTATGCTAGGACCACATCCTCCAATAGATGTGCATTTAATTCCCACTTTAAATGCAGCTGTTACAGTGGCATGTGGGCTTATCAACCTACAACCCGCGTTAATAACAATGTAGATTAATGATTTGCTCAATATACCTCTTTCAAAGTGTAAATTCTATCTAATTGTAAACCACTGGCTGTTGAAAAAATTTGTTGTCTTATATTATATCTGTTTTATTCTTTCTTGTACTATTTCATTGTTATTTTTATATGTATTCTCTTAATTTTAGTTTTTTATATGGTAAATGTTAATTTTGCAATGTAATGCTTCTGATGTAATCGACATGTGTCCACTGAACTAATAAATGCTTAGTGTAGCTTACTCTATAATTCAATTTTTTATTATTGATTTTTAAATAAAAACAAAACGTATTTTAAAATTAATTTTTTATTGTAAGGTCAATTACATAAACAGTTGCAAGATATACAATAATTATTTAATAATGAACCTATAAATGCTAACATAATGCTAAAATAAAACAGTGACCCCAACACTTTATACATAATTCCATACAAAATAATTTTAACAATGATCAAAAAGCAAAATTATAAAAGAGGAATTTTTGGGAAAATGCACTTTATCCAAAATGTAGTTGATTTTGCAATTAAGTCATTGCAGAATTTTTGATCATAATCAACATATTTTATTAAAATTTTTTTGTTTTCCTCAAATTTAGGATCTGCAACAATAAAAATTCCTTTTTGTTTGCCAAGCATGTGCATTTGTAACTGAACTTGGCTGTAATATCGAGAAACAATGGCATCGTTTTTTATAAATTTCTCTGTCGTGGTTTTGGGACACTTTATCTCCACTATATACTCTCCAGAAACTCCGTCTGGTGAGGCCCCAAATATTGGGAAATCAGGGCACAGCATAAGCCCACATTGCTCAATTTTAATTTTTAATTTTGCTTCAACTACACTTCTCACCTCTTCCTCTAATCTGAGGCCCCTTTTCATTGCTTCGCTTTGAAAAATTTTTGAAGCACCAAAAATACTTTCTACTAGCGAACCTTCACTGGTAGAGCAACGACTTGCTTCATAGATTTTTGAAGCGGTTATCCTACAATATCGTAGCTCATACCAAGTCGCATTTTTTGATTGACTTTTAGTTTGCTCAAAAAATCTGTGACAATCTTCCAGGCTAATATTCCTTTTACAATAATTTAAAAACAATTCAGCATTCCAATTTTCATCCAACTCCTGGAATTCTGCAGATAAAGCATGCATAGAAATGCTAGGAACTACAGATTTTTTTTTTAAGTTAAGAAGAAGACAGTCTACATCTGGTTTTATAGTTTGTAAACACTCATTCCTGATTTCTTCTTCATTAAAAGTTGATGGAACTGTTGTGGCATAACCTGCCAATTCATCCAAAGTAATGAATTTTTTTGTTGAGCCAACCTTTGAAAGTTCTGACTTTCTCCAGTAGCACACTTCTTCTGTGGGAGATGGCTCTTCGCTTCTTCTATGCAGCCAAAATAAAAATGCTACAGCATGCTTGCAGCCACCTAATGCTGCAGCACAACCATGGCATCTACATTCAATAACCTTCTGCTGCTCATTGTTGATTTTGGCTGTCACAATATAACCAGAAGATTTCACCTTATGCTCTGGAGTAATAATTCCTCTGAGGAAGGAGACGTTACGTTCATATTTTACTTGTACGTAACCTACAGCTGAGTCGCCATATGACGGTCGTGTAGATCTATAAAAAAAAACATTCAATCCCATTGTGTTGTTGTCTTGCTCCCACAACTGCAGTGTATTGCACTGCATAATAACAATATAATACAATTCACTCACTTCAAGTGTTTTTGTCCCCTGGACTCTGCACTCATATACTGTGGATTCTCACAAAAAAACTCCATGACCATGTCCATGGAGATATGTGGCAAATTGTTGGAATTGGCCCTCACATATCCTTCCTCAATCCTGTTCATCTTGATCTGACTTGGTATGGAATTACGGAATTAAATTAAACATTGCAAAATTATACGTACCTTTGAAGCAAATAACTCGTTCTGAGTCTTGAAAAAGACTATTTTATGGAAAATTTAAAACAGCAAAAAATAAGGACGAACCAAAAAAAAAACAAAAGTGAGGTTAAGGTGACTAACCTTAATTTTTTTTCAATTGACATTTGACATCAACACGAAACTCCAGAACAAGTCCCGCCTACCAAAACACTGTTGCCAAATATGGACAAATCGGTAGACATTTAATTATTAAAGGGAAAATTCAACATTTTTCTTTTTCGTTTATTGACATTATGGCTCATCAAATTGAACAGAAAAAAAATACGGGTCCAATATTTTGACGTTCTTCTGCGATTGATTTAATTTTTTTTCGATTTTTTTTTTAATGAGCATTCCCTATTTGAGTGGGAAATTTAACTTTAATTTATTTACTCTTTTATATAAATTATATCGATATCCCATGAATTTAACAATTCTCCATAGTGTGGTCGCAGATTGGGTATATTCTAGCTCCTGAGTAGCATAACAAAATAAATCGTAGATTGTAAAATACTCGTTCTTTTCATGGTATGCATAAATTTTGCGCGAAATTTCCTTTTAAAAAATAAACGTTTGGATCGTTTTTTGGTTGAATTTTTGCACCCACTTTTTGCGAATCTAATATAGGTAATCCTTCTTCATAATTTTTTAAAAATATCTCGGATTTCAGTTACACTAATCTGTAAAACAAATATAAATAATAGTAAAAATTAATTACTTTTTCTACAAGAACAATTTTTGATGCCAAGCGAAGTAGCTCTTCTTTTCCAACTCCAGGTGTTAATTGTAATCGTTATTTGCAATAATTTATTACAGCCTTTTTCTCTCGCACTGGGAGTAAAACTCTTGCAGGCCTTTCAAAATCCATATTTTCTGATTTGTCAGAAATGATGAATAATTTGAAATTGTCAATTTGACGCGTCATGGTAAATTGCCAAATTAGTAAATTCAAAATTACTAAACTGAAACAGCAAGTGAAGGGTCCAGGCAAAGAAGGGGGCATGTCAAAAATATCTTTTTTGGGGAGAGCGTTTTTAATGTTTAAAACTGCTAGAACTTTTGTGTTTGTGGCCATGGCAAGTGGGACATAAAATCATAGCTAAATCATCTAGCTTAACCTTGTTTAAAACATTTTGTAAGTGAGTTAGTATTTTTGTGCAAAAAAAATATTTTGTGGAGTGTTGACAAAATAGTCAGGCTAAAAAGGGGAAATGTCAAAAAAATTTATTGTTACAAAAATGTTGAAATACACTCGGAACATGAACAAACACACTGAACAAAGTAAAGGAAAATTTTACATTTTTTTGTTACTTCTTATTAGAATAGGGGAGTGAATCAAAGTAGTTTTTGGCTTTTTGTCCACAGTACTTCTTTAAATCTTGCAAATTGTCATACTTTTCTTTACTTATAGGTAAAAGCTCTGAAAATTAAAATGGAATGATAGAAATTCAACCAAGATATAAATCAAATTTTCCATACCATTGTAAAGATAATTGGGCAATTCAAATTCGTTGTCATTAAGATGTTGGGCTTTTCCAAAATTTGGTGCTACCACAACAGTACTTTCCCAAGCACCGTTATATGTTGATCGGTGAAATATAAAACGAGGATGCTCTTTAACCACTTTTAATTCACGAATTGGTCGTGAAGGAAAAGGGCACGTTTTCTTGTTGCGCATACTTAAAAAATGTTTAGTCCAGCTTCGGAAGAATTGCTGCGATACTTCAAATGGCGATGGCTTGCTTCTGGCAGATTTAAATTATTTGGCCCAACCCTTGGGAAGTTCAACTTTGGTTTTCTGATTGATCAAACCAAAATTTTTGTCGCATTCCAGGTAGGAATGTCCCCTGATCGGGAAAGTCATTTGAATAAAATCAAATCTCTTTTCAAGGTGGACAAGGTGGTGAAGAAAACGGAACATTGTGTAATTTTTGTTTTGACCCCCACAAGAGTCGCAAAAAATTTCTAAACGACGCACAGTAGGATCAAGATAGTTGTAGACAAAGTGGTGGAGTAAAGAAGTCACATCATCACTTCCTTTTTTTCCAACTGTCTCGGGATAGGTATAAAAAACACTTTGCGACGTTGATAAAATATGAATGTTTAACGAATATATAGATAACTGTCGTTTATAGTACACATCATTAGTTGAAATATTTGGCACCGGAAGATTTTTCGCATAATCTAAACAAATACCCTCAAACGCAACTTGTTTTTGACTAGCAGCTTTAGTAGCGCGTTTTCGCTTATAAAACTCTTGGGCCTTTAACTTGTGTACTTTATTTTCGGTTTCCAGTGCACGTATTTTTTTATTTATGGCGTCAACATTAGCTTGTTCTTTCTTTTCTGCTTCTAAGCCTTTCAGTTTCGCTAAGAATTCGTCACAGGTACTACAAGTATCTGACCTCGGATATCCGAATGAGATATTAGCTGTTTTCGCGGAGCCGATCCCGAACGCGTTCAGAGCATTGTCGCATGCGCACTTATAAATTTGCCGTTCGCGGTAGAAAATGGACTTCCTCCGGATTAAAAATTCGGTGTTCGTGGAAGACGTCTGTTACATCCTGAACGTGTTCAGAACGTATCCGACAGATTCTTGAATCAAGGCTGGGATATTTAGTTCGGAACGTAACATAACCTTAAAATTTGTGATTTTTATTTGTACAGAAATTCGTACAGAAATAGTCGTCATTTTTGATTCAAGTGACGACTATTTACAGGAGTTAGAAGAACTCTTTGAAGTACCAAAGAATAAAAACTTCTTTGAAGAAACTGCCATAATTTAGCGACGAACATTTTAGGCAACATTTTAGAATAAGTAGGGACCTTATTACATGACCAAAAAAAATGAACAGACAATTATTGGTCTGTAAAAAGTTCTTCACCTAGGTACTCTTGGCATCTCTCAACGGACTTAGAACAGTGTTGGAAAAAATCTATGATTTTTTTTTTTTGTGGTGTGTGGTTGTTAATTTTCAGATATGAATGTCATCGATAGTTTTTTTTTAAATCATAACCTCTTTTTTACGATTCTTATTCCTCTTTCAATATTGTCAGAATGACAATATAAAAAATTTGATACCACAAGAAAATTTTTGAGAAAAAAATTATTATTATTATTAAGTTGGAAAACATAAATTTTATTATCAACAAAAACACATAAACGCTTCTCCTGAAAAGTCGTGATACGCCATTTCGTATTTTGACAGAAGGACGCAGACGTGCTCAATGCGTTTTGTTCGTTGTACGTTCGTAATGCGTTCCCATGTGTTCGCGGAGCTAAAAATTCTGGAACAATTCTGAAAACGCCCATGCGCATTGGTAAAATCCTGAACTTCCTCCGTTTGTGTTCCTAATGTGCTCGGGATCGGCTCCGCGAAAACAGCTATTAAATTCGTTGGAAAATATGGTTCTGTATGTTTCGTATGAGGTGGGAAAGGAAGAATATTGCGTACAATACAACTTGTACATTTTCATAATATTGAGTTCTTCAGGTGAGTATATCCTGGTGGACTCGTGAAGGCTGTAATGGCTCTTACGCCCTTTGAACGATCTAATATGCTCCATGATTGCTTCTTTTGTTTCTTCAGATAGTTTTTTAGGACGGTTACCATGTTGACCTCTATGATTTTTTTGGTGCTACTCCAAATTCCTTTAGTGATGCTTGTAAAATTTGGAGCTTTTTCTTACCGATACCATGAATTGCAAGAAAAGCTTTGTAGAACACATCAACTTCTTTTGCTTCTTGCAATTCATTGACAAATCTTACTCTATAACTGTAACTTGCATCATGAAAGCAAGCCTCATTTTCTTCTTGACGAGGCCTACGTTGCTGGATAACATGGACACTAATAAGACCACACAAATAAATATTCTGTTCGTCCACTGAATTCATCAAATTGAAGTTTTGTATAATTTTTTTTCTAGCAGCTTCTGGTACATTAACAAAACATTTAAGCCTCACACATTGGCAATCGTTTCCCAGTACATGACTTTGAATGTTCAGTTTTTTATTAACTCATTTTGCCAAACCTTTTTCGCTTTTTACTCAACTTTTCCGTTACACATTGGTTAGCTTCTTCTTCACTAATATTTTCCATTGTAGCACTTTGATTCCCTCTTCTTTGCCTGTACCCTTCAAGTGATACCAACATACTGTCATACTGACAGCACGGATGTCGTTGAAAACGACTTTATGTAATTGGCCAAGAATCTACAATTATTTTAAATTTAGCTTTAAAATGCTATTTAATTTAATTGTTGTTGTTGAAACAATTTTTGCAACTAAATGGCGTTTTTAAGTGAAGATCCTTTTAAATGTCATCTAAAATTTTAATTGGTGTTGGTGCAATCGCTCCTTAATCGGGTTAAAAATGCGCAAAATACAGAGTAATCGATAGTGTGTTTACATACTAATTTTAATTTCCCACTTGTTCTCGCTTTTTAGTTCTCCGATATAGTAGTAGTGTCGCTGCTACCGTCTGCTTGTAGAGTGCCTTAAAATAAGAGTGTGGACATTGGTGATCCCGATTTCTATTGGTCGCACGCGAATTTCGGCCTTACGTGCCAGCGGTAGCCATCTTTGTGCCAACTTTCTGTTGTTGTCATTGAGCTTCGTTGCAAATTTGAGAAATTTAAAGTGTTTGATTGTGTAATTGGCGTTCTTTTAGTGTTTTATTGTTTTATTATTTTTTGTATAAAGACTTTCTACTGTAGTGATAGGTTAAGACTTCATAGTTCCTAAGTTTAAAAGATTATAACCCTACTTATTTTAACCAGGTAAGTCGTTAAATATATTTTTTGGTCAGTTTTAAAGCCAGCTTGCATTGGGTTTTTCACTACCTTAACGCAAACGATTGTTATTAACAAAGAATTTCTTAAGAAACACCAAAAAAAAATTGTGAAAAATTCAAATGTAAAGTAGAAGTTAAAAAACAATTTATTTTCCAGGTAAAGGTATATGTAGTTTGTTATTCTCGGTATTCTGAAAGCAATTTTATAAATTTTGCTTTTCTTATTCGTCCAAAATGTCATTACTGGTGTAGTGTAAATAAAAACCACTACAAATAAATCTTACCTTCATACCTGGCAGTTATTCATAACTAAAAAATAATTTAAGTAATGAACAAATTTAAAAAGAACTCTATTTGTAGGATGGTTGGTTGTGCTGCATTTGGTTGCTCCAATAGAGGGTCTCAAGGATTTTTAATGAAACCCTTTCCTCGAGATCCTATTCGTAGAAAATTATGGGCTGATAAGGTGAAACGCAAGGATTGGAAACCCACTGACTATTCTCGACTTTGCGAGGTAAATTTGCATGAGTTCATAGTTTATTAGGACAATTAATATTTTTTTACCGAAATATATTAAAATAGATAGGTACTGGTTAAAAAAAATGCGTTTATCATGTTTTGTTTCTATTAGGTTCACTTTGCACCTGAAATGTGGGAAAAGCCCAGAGTGGATGGCAAGAGAGTATTGAAATCAAATGCAATTCCTACATTATTTGTTTATACCAAGGAAGTAAAACAACGAAAACCTCCAATGAAGAGGAGTGGTTTTTCTCCAGTGTCTACACTAGAAGACCCACAGCCCTCTACTTCAAGTGCAGTGGAAGTGGTGGAATCAAAATTTGATTTACAGAAATCATCTTCATCTTCATCCATGCTATCGTCGGTACATTCGTTATCACCATTGCGTATAGAAACACAAACCACGCAAACTTTGCAACAGGATAAATTACGACGGTACGAAATTGCCTACACCAAAATGTTACAAAAAACAAGACGGCAGACGTCAACAATTAAATCCTTAAGAAGACAAGTTAAACGTTTAAGTGATATCAACAAGAAAGATCCAGTAAAAAGAATTTTTAATTCTGATCAAATTTTGTCACTGAACCGGAAATCCACTAGATTTATGAGGTGGTCCAATGAGACTGTGACTACGGCCATGAAACTGAAATTTTCATGTGGTACTAATGGGTATGAAGAGCTGCTTAAACAAAATATTCCACTACCTTCATTACGTACATTAAGCAGGAGGCTACATGGTCTGCGTTTTGATTGTGGCATTTTGTATGAAGTGTTGGAGTTTTTGAAGTTGAAGGTGGAACATTTTACAGAAGAAGAGAAGGATTGTGCTATGCTTTTAGATGAAATGGCAATTACCCCTGGGAGTACTTATGACTCGGGTTTAAAGAAATATTTTGGGTCAGTGACATTGCCTCATCACTCTGGCGTAGCTACTCATGCTCTAGTGATAATGTTGGGCGGTATAACCACAAGGTGGAAACGAACAGTAGCATACTATTTTACGGGGGATTCAGTAAATGGGCAGGTTTACCAAGAAATTTTGTTTCAAGTGATCAAACATTCAGAAGAACTTGGATTAAATATTTTAAGCATTACTTCTGATATGGGAGCATCAAACCAGGCTTTATGGAAAGTTTGGCAAATAACTGCAGGAAAACACTCCAAAATTAAAAATTGTATTTCACATCCGTACAAACCAGGAAAAAATATTTATATACTTGCTGATGTACCTCATCTTTTCAAGAACATAAATACGAGTTGGAAAAACCAGAATTTCAAACAACAGCTTGGTTTTTGGATACAATAGAAAAGTGGTTTAAACTTTCCAGTTCCCGGCATCCTGTATTTGCTTTGAGCAAGAAAAATATTCAAGAGTATGACAAGGCCATAATTTTTTTTAAAACAGTAATGGACATGGTTTCTGACACAGCATAGGAAACAAACAGCAGGCTAACTCTCCGCGCCGCCTTTGATCTAAGTGAGCGTAAAAATTTGACCTCGGAGCCGCCATTGCAGATGAGACGCCAGGGCCGGACTCAGAATTATCGCTTTTTCTTCAACTCCGAATGTAATTTGATATGGAGACTTTGATTGTTTATATTTGTTTATTTTGGTATAAATAAATAATTTAATAAATAATAAAATAAATACTTGTATCAAGTTATGCAATTGTATTAACTTAATTTGATCTACATAATTCACACATTAATTACTAAAATAATTATGTACCTATCACAGATTACGATACAATAATTATGAAAACGAATTTTTAAATAAAGTAGAACATATTATATCAGTCATTCAACAGATTTTATGAAATTAATTGTAATAAGAGCTTTTGAATCTACACTTTCCAGTTTTCTCTTTAGGTAAATGTTACTACTACATACCTATATAGAATAAAAAATTACAACCAATTATAAAACTTTAAAATTAAAAAACCACTACACTAAAATAAGAACACGACGTTTTTTAGGCAATGATCACAAGAAGAATTCAAAAATTTGGTCATAATTTTTTTTTAGACGATAACTACCTAAAAGGTATTTGTATGGCCTCTTTTTTGGAGCCGTAAAGTTTACTTTTTTGTACACATCTGTCAAATTCTGACAGATTAGTCCCAAAAAAGTGGAGTTTGAAAAAGTAAAACTTTACGGCTCCAAAAGAGGACGTAAAATCACCTTTTTCGTAAGCATCGCCTAAAAAATATTTTAGCCCTTTCTGACAGCGTGTGTATTGATGCTAAGAGGAATATATATTCAAATTGGAAGCAACCTCTGGCTTTTTATATTTGTCATACATCCTGTCCTTCTGCAACATTGAAAGAAATCCTTGCAGATTTTTATGTAGGCAATGAAATATCAGTTTATTAAAATGTTTTACGAACATGTATCAAAAACTTCAGATTTCTTGGAAAGAATGGACAAGCTTTTTGACGTACTAAATTTATCATAAATTCAAAGAAATGTAATGCCGCTTGCTTTCAAAGGTCTTGACTACAAAATTCAATTTTTAAAGGATTGTTTGGATTTTTTAAATAAATTAGAAGTACGGGACAGATGGAAAATCCGGCCATTTCTTGAAAACATCATAAACCTAAAAGCACCTTTCTCCGAAAGGTTGAAAATGGACGGATCATGACATCCGGCCTGCATATATTATCTTTTCACGTGGCGAATAGCCGGCGCCGGATGAATTGCCAAATGTGACAATCACACAAGTCACGCGGACGGATAAAAATATTCCGAGTACACCTCTGTGCGATATCGACACGTTATGAACCGTTCTCCTCTCCGATGGCGTCCTGCGCGGCGGTCTGCGCGAAGTGTTCCCGCCAGTGGGAGTTAGCCTGCTGTTTGTTTCCTATGCTGTGGTTTCTGGTATGAGCGTGGGCGATCGTAAACTTTGGAAACCATCTCAAACTGGATTGCTTATCTCAACGAAGTCAATTCTAGATTTGCAAGATGAGCTTTTAAACAACCGAAATTACAGCTTTCTGTTAACTGCAAGGTTTACACAAGACTGTTTAGAGAATTTATTTAGTGCTGTTAGGGTGAAACAACCCATTCCAAATGCTTTACAATTTAAAAATAGTTTAAAATTAATTACTGTTTCCCAATACTTGAAAGATGTGTCAAAATCAAGTTACGATCAAGATGAGCGAGAATTTTTGTCGGATTTTTTAGATATTGTTTCAAATAGTTCAGCTACAAGTGAGCCATCTTATGATCCTGTAATTTTACCATCAAATTTTGTTTTAAGGGATGTTCACCTGAACAACTCGGAACAAAATTCCTTATACAATATTGCAGGCTATATAATCATTAGCATTAAAAAACAATTTAAAGTGTGCAATGCTTGCATAAATTCTGTTGGTTCCAAAAACTACGTAAAATTGCCTTATAGCCAGTTTGTTACTATAAAACGTTACAAAAAAAAAACTGCTTATTTTATAGTAGTCCAGAAACATTTAATTTTTTTGTAAATTTAGAAACTGTTTTTCGGCAATATTATGAATTTGTTAAAGAGCAGAATATTAATTTAAGCAGTTTTTTTATAGAAAAGTGCAGTGCTGTGGACGGGGATTTTATTTTAAATTGTCATCAATTAAAAATAAAATAATCAAAAGATTTATTATATTTCGGTTAAAAATATCTTCAAAAAAACTAAATAAACGCAAAAAAATACATGCTAGTAAATCAATGATGGCTTCTCAGTTGTAGTTATTAATAATTTATGTATACGTTATTTCTATAATTTCTATGTTTACTTTGTAGTAGTTGTATGTGGACACAATATATTAGCTCTTTATGTTGTATTGTTTTTAATTGAAGAATCCTTTAACCTTTCAGGTTTTTGAGTTTTTTGTTTTTGTTTTTGCTAAAATATCAGTTCTATCAGAAAAAAATATAATCTCCCAGCCAAGACGGTCAAAACGTATTTGAATATTGTAAAACAAAATTTGAAAATTATGTTTTTCTTTTTTTGTATTTAATTTAATTTAAACATCGAAAACTGCAATCAAATATGCCACAAAATAAAATTAAAATGTATTTATTCCATAAGTAGCTAGCTCAAGCTGGCACAAACATGGCGGACGCGCGCATATGTCACCACTCTTACTATAAAGGCACTCTACTGCTTGTTACTACTCGCGCAGTCCCCCACTAGTTTATCTCTGGTTTGCAGTGCATTGTGGTCTCAGCTGTTTGCGGCTACGGAGTATGGTGCACGTGTTGTACACATTTGTTGTGCGAGAATTTAGAATTTTAATGGTGTGAAAATTGATATGTGGACACATGTGCAGCCATTAGAGGTTCTTCCGTGTTGTTTGGCCTTTGTTAATTCACACAAGGTAAGTTTTGTTATGCTTATCCTCGTTTAGTTACATAGGCTGAAGCCAATTCAATTTTTCTTATAAATTCCTCGCAGGTCATTTAAATTCAGCGGTACATATTGTTCCTTGATTTTCAACTTTGCTAAACTGTGTTCTGCAAAAAAACTGTATCGCAGTAGGCACAGGCGACTGCGCAGGTTGTTGGATAAACTTTAAAAAGATGCAAACACTTATGAATCAAACGGCGGCATTTACTTGGATTGATCTGCAAGGATTTAGAAGGTACGAATTTTCGAAAGGATCCTTGAAATTCGAAATTCTGGAAAAAAAGCCCCAAACTACCCTTTAATAATTAAGCATAGAAACCAAAAATAAAATCAAACTGGGTAGGTTCCGTTTTAAAAAATATCACTTTGTTGTTTTTTTTTTTTTTAATATTGGGACGTGTATATAAACCCTAAGAGCAGCTATAGTCACAAAAAAAGAAAAAGTCTATATCTCTAATAATAAACAAGTTATGAAACTGGAACACTCAGTATATTTCTATATCACCCATATAGAATTAATTATAATTAATTAATTATAAAAATAACGAAGAAGCCATTAGGTCTTAGTACATATTTTTTATTATACCTGCATCAGAATCGCCGTTTAACCCATTACCCGCCATAATTAAAATAACTATATTTTTTAAGATCTGGAGTTATCTTTACTGTTGTTTCTAATAAAAAAAAGTTATTTCAAACGTTTTAATGCTATAATAAAAAAAATACAGACCGTCCCATTATTGGGACATTGGCCAAATCTATAGTATAATTATTATTATTATTTCGTGTGATACATGGCAAAACATTTGTCGTGTAAGGGCACGTTACATCTTTGACAAATTCGTGTTGTTTTTTTGCCACAAGCTTCGCATCTTCTTTGGGTGGAAATTGGTACAATCAAGTGATCAATTCCATCAAATCTAACTTCAGCGCTAACTCTGCCCTTCAAAAGTCTAGATTTTTGTGGGCCGGGTCTTTTACGATTTGTAGTAGCTGCTGACAAATAGACAAGTACTATCTTTCTCCTGATATCCAATAATGAAACATCTTCATCAGGATGTGCTATTTGATAGAGTCTCCAAGTATTCACAACTGCTATGTCGACAAATTGCGTGAATAATGGCCACCACCATTTTTTTGATCGAATGCGGATTCGGTACAAAGATACTTGTTTGTCTAACAGATCTACTCCGCCCATATGACTATTATATTCACTAAACAAACGTGGAATAGGGATATTCACTCTTTGTTTGTCTTTTCTAGAAAACCTTTTGATCATTCCCAAAGGGAATGCATCGCTGTAATTGGTCGCCATAGTAACTGCCTTGTTATCATTCCAACGGACAATGAGTATTTCGCCAGTTTTATCAAATCTTTTTTCGAAGTATCCTCTTTCCTTTTTCTTTTCCATTTCTTTGCA
Source organism: Diaperis boleti (assembly GCA_963583935.1). Taxonomy (NCBI): domain Eukaryota; kingdom Metazoa; phylum Arthropoda; class Insecta; order Coleoptera; family Tenebrionidae; genus Diaperis; species Diaperis boleti. The sequence goes on from OY757242.1 coordinate 18,166,501, forward strand.
CGAAATTAGAGGACATTGCTTGGTTCTATTCTCGCGAACAGTTCCAGTCGCTTTCAATTTTCTGTTGCCCAACTCCGTTAGAATTTCGTGCCCAGTAAAAAAATTATCAAAGAAAACTTCGTGATTCTCGATGTCAGCATGAGGGATTATTTTCACTAAATTACTGACTACTCTTGCTCCCAAAGGTCCTTCGCTTTGATCAGATGATTTACCAGAATAAGGTTCAAAATTGTATAGGTATCCTGTCGAACTACACATGCACCAAATTTTGTAACCAAATTTGATTGGTTTTCCTTGCATGTACATTTTAGTAGGATGTTTGCCGTAATATTTTACCATCATTTTATCAATTGATAATTTACTGTGAAATACGCCTTGTGCTGTAAAATTTTGTTTTAGTATGTGTCAATATTGTCTAAGCTTGCAGAATCGATCAGTTTTATCAATTTCGTCGTTGTTGTTGAGATGAAGATATTTTTTTATTTCGCGAAAACGATTTCTCGACATTGAATTATACACTAGCGGCACCCCAACGTCAGCTGCCTGTTCCCAATACATATCTTCCTGTGGTAATTTATGATAGCCACTTAGAAGCAAGATGCCAATAATTTTTTTTAGCTCCAATTCATCTAAATGAAAATTAGTTATGTTTTTCTGAGCTGCATAAATTTTAGATTGTTCTATTATGAGTTCATATACATCTTTTGAAAACATGTGTTCAAAGATTTCAACAGCTGTATTATCATGCAGTTTATTGAAAACATTCTCAAAGTTATCTTTTGACGGAAATGTAGTCTTGCTATATGTGGGGCTAATGTCCTCCCATTGTACGCTCGTAATCTTTTTAGTTTCATTCTTTTTTCTTTTTTTACCTATGATGACAGGCATTGTTGATGATGTGGACGGTAAATTGTCAACATTTTCAGGAATATACAATTCTAGTGTTCCTGCCACGTCTCGGTCGCCGTGGGTATCTTCCAAAGAGTCTTCATCAAAATCTTCCAAGTCGGTTAGTTCGTCAGGATTTGGTGGAATTATTGACACGCTAACTTGTTCCGTATCGTTAGATTCCAAGTCCGCGAAAAATTCTTCTTCTTCAAACAAAGCCGCAATCTCCGCTGTTGTCAAGAATTCTTTGACGCTCATTTCTAAAAATCAAAGCTTTACTTTACATCCTGCCAATGTCCCAAAAATGGGACTCAAACTTTTGACGTGTACTACACTTACCTGAACCACCTTTCTGTATATTTGACGTTTTAGAAACAAAGTACAAAGTTCACACAAACACGTACACTAATTTATTCTACTACAAATTAACAATTTATACGCCGTCGTGCTCGAAAACTCGCGCGTGTTTTAAAGACCTTGTTATCCACTCATACTTTAAGGCGACTGGCCCGTTTTTGTTTACTTTACTATTTTGTTATCTTTTTAAGAACGAGCTGCGGCACACACGAAAGATAATACGGTCAGCTGTCGACACGTCTGCCTGCCGCTGAGGGGCGGGGCCTGTGTTACCTTGAACCACGCCAACATTGCTTGAAACTAGCGAACTTTGGGAACAATTTGCAAATTTATTTTTCAATATTTATAAAAAGACCCTGCATTTACCGAATACAGAGATCAGTAAAAATCAAGCACCAACACATTTGTTAAAAAAAAAAAAAAATTGGCTTCTCATTTTGGCAATAATTTTTTTTTTATGAACAAACATCGTTTTGCCGCGATGAAGGTTTTTTTTTTACTAATTTTGATGCCCAATACGTTAAGATAGCCTAACAATGAAAGCCGTAATTTGGTTCCAAAGTTGAGGCGACTGAGCGTTTCGCCTTAATATACTATTATTGGAACATAAAAAAGTAAAATCTACAAAAAATAAAAAAAGTAATACAACAGATAACATTTATTTATTTGGCACTGTAGGTATTTTAGACCAAAGTTTTAATAATTCTAACCCAGGAAATAGCTGAGAAAGAAGGGAATTTTTTAGTAAATTCATCACATTCAATTTTTTTTGGTATCGTCTTTCTCAAATATGTATTTTTAAGTATAATGTTTTTTTCATGTCTACTCCACTTCTGTCTGTTAACTAAAAAAGAAGAGTAGATTTAAAGTTAAATAAATACAAAAGCAGCTAACTAATCTTTTCCGATTTTATTTTGTTCTCTCGTGATTGTTTTCGTTTTCACTACATATCTACTTGTATGTCACAAACGGTTTCTTCTTCGCATGTATTTTGCTGGAGTTTTTGATTTTAATTTTTTGCTTCTATTGGATTTCTCTGATTAGAATTTCCTGGACTAGGATCGTCGAAATCTGGATATTAATACAACTCATTTTTATCAGCAGGAACTAATGGCCAGTCACTAATAATTTTCTGCATACTGCATCTATATGTGGTTCCCAAGTTAACTCCAAGTTAACTCCTAAAAACTTATGTGTCGTTGCAAAATACTAATTATCAGCGTTTCTTGTAGTAAGAATAAGTTTCTGGATCTTGTCGCTGTTTGATTGAAGTTTATTTGCCGCAAACCACTCCTCTATTTCCAAGCAACTTGACTTTTCGATCGCGTGCAGGTGAAAATCAAATTGTCACTTTGACAAGTTTCAAATTGACATTTGAATTGGAAAATCGGTGCTTCCAAGATGAAACTGAGGCCGCATTCCGATTTGCGCTTACATGACTCCAACTGCTTATAGACTTCCACATCGTTCCGAATTGAATAAACTCATTTATAACTTTTAGCACGCTTACAATTTGCAACGAGTTTATCTCTGACGCGTGGACGGACAATAGTGTCACGAAGGGTGATTTTCGTACCACGGGAAACATCGAAACTTGACACATCCTGTCCAAGTCTGGGAAAGTGTGCAAGAGACGGATTCTTGCCAACTTGCGAATTCCATCAGGTTTCCCGCCTGAGCTAGCATGTGCATGTGGGAAACGCAAGTTAGCAAAAAGCCCCTATCTCTGGCCGCTGAAGAGGGCAAAAATACAGGCAGACGGGGCCCCGGTTTGAAGGAGAACAGTTGGTTCCTCCTTGAGTTGTAATTTGAGTAAGTAAAGAGTGCCTTGGTCTTACACGCATGCAATTTTGGTCTGGATGGTCAAACTCTATTTTCCGTGAACAATGATATGACTTGCCATTTGTGTAATTTCCAAGTATATGACTAGGACCATTCGTCAAATCACTTAAATTACATTACTTAAATTACAAAATGACTTGCCATTTGTGTAATTTCCAAGTATATGAGGAGGACCATTCGTCAAATCACAAGATCTTCAATTGAGGTGTTGTGTGCTATAGCGCTTTTGGCAGCTCCTTCTAAGCGTTTAATTGCTTTATTGCTAAGCAAATTTCGAGCCTTTGCTTCAAACGTGGTTTTCATTGCTAATTTTATATAGCGCTTTGCCAAAGCACTTGACAACGTGATTGGTGCATTCACACTTTTTCATATCTCTACCCTATGTTACAGATTCTCGTAACCTGGCATACACGCTGTAGTCGCCGTCTCCTACGTATTGTGTGTACCTCAGGCCATGTATTTCTTCGCTAAGTCGAATGTCTTCAACAATAATTGAACTAAATTGAAAAAAAAATGGTGATTAAATAAATGGATAATACAACTTCAACAGCCATTGCAGTAACCTGTCTTAAAACGGTTTCAAATTGCATAAACTTAGATCTTTGCACGAATGAAACATTACAAAGAGATAAAAATTCTTTGATGTGGGCGTAAGGACTACCAGCCGCCATTGTACCCCAAACGGCTGCTTCGTTAATTTAGATTTATTTATTTTTTTATCAAATTTAATGTAGTCCTTGAGTAGTTCCGATGACATACATTGCATTCAAAAAGAAGTGTACTGCTTAGTCCATCTCTAAACTTTTTTTTAAAGTGATTTGTCCAAAGGTACATATTTTTGTGTGATCCAACTGTAGGTTTACTGCCCAATTTAGAACGAAACCCAAGTCAACTAGTCGCATTCCAGGTATTTGAAACCTATCTGGCTTTGGCGTGTTATCCTTCTCTGTACAAAGAGGAAAATTCACGACACTAAGAAAACAAGCTTGTGAAGATAAAAAATATAATGCACAGCAATCTAAAACAGATATTTTACCTTTCATACTCCCTTTCAGAAATAAACTGAATGTGTTCTTCATTGGGATCCACTGCATTCATATGCGCATCACTTATCAATTTCGGTCATGGAACCTCTATTATTTTACCAGGCTTTTCTTTATGTACGTCAGATTTGTACCACATCTTCATGTTGGTGGGGTGGTAATTTGGCTAAGCTTATATAGCGGTAAATATGAAAGAGTTACCAGGTACTGAAACAACGAAACCAGTTTTCCTATTCGAATGTATAATATTAAGTTGGTTGTCTAAAAATCGTAACTTACTAATGTAGTCCACTGTCCCCACTACAAACCTTTCAGTTATCGGAATGTTATTCACGTGCGTTGCCTTTTTATAACCAGGTGGTTCTAACGAACGACTGTTCAAAATGCCGAAGGAATTATTGATAATCCGAATAAATTTAATAGTCCCTGCACAATCTTGAAATTCAGGTAACTGTAATTTTTTCAAACAAAATCCTAAGGAATCTACAACAGATGAACTTTGGAGTTGTACAGCAAGGCGGATTTTCATTTTTTGTTTGAGAAAATTGATGTGCGCACTTCTTAATTTGTTGGCCAGGTCCAGACTCTCATTTTCTTGGAGAGTACTTAATAATTCAATATAACCATCTTTATCTTTCATTTCTTTTCGTTCAAACACATTTCGTATTAACTTTAACATGTGACATGGATCATAGAAAATGTGTACCTTATCACCTCCATTTCTAACAAAATTGTTTGTAATATTTGGAAAGGTGGTACTGAATCCACAGAAATGGCACATTTCTATATTTGATGGGGCCCCATCAGACCATCTGCATACATGTGTTACCAAATGAATAGCCAGACCCACGACAACATGTTTTTGGGAACACTTCAATGAACAGTTTAAAAAAATACTTAAAATACCATAAGTACAAACACTTCTTTTGCCTCTTTATTTTCATGTGTGTTTAAGTGAAAGCCACAGTTTACAAAACCTATGTATTCCGTGCCAGTCCACTTTATCATTTGACGAATAGACATTTCATCAATAATGAGTGAACAGGTGATCGGCCTATCACTCTGTTGAGCCTTTGCGCTAAGCGCTCCAAGTGATGATTTTTCATAACCTCACTATACTGAACAAAGAAAAGTCATTACATCATTTGGTGCTACATCTATTAGTACTTTCCAGGTATTTCTGTGTTTATAATGGCTATATGTGTTTGCTTCTGATAGTTTTTCGGCACCACGGAATACGTTAAATTTCTGTGCAAACCTAAATTATTCGGCATGTCGCAAATGTAGCAAACGCTGAAGGCAGGCAACTACTGTTGTTGTCTATGGAAGGCGAATTAAAATGTTAACTTCATTGAAGTCATAGGCAATAATTGATTTCAAAATTATTTAGTGTATCAAATAAAATACTAAATAAAACTGTTGATGGAAGTAAAGTGTACATCAAAAGGAGACCATCATTCTTCTCTACATGTGTAAAACTAAATCTGGTTTTCAAAATTTCAGGTTCTTCCCTGAGTTTCTCTTGACGTAGAAAATGCTTTTCGGAGGCCACTGACGTGTTTAGAGTGCCAGATTGTGATCAACTGGCTTGTAAAGGAGTACTTGTTGGTAGAACTCGTTCTTCCTCAAATGGCTCTATTGTTTTCTCAAAAAGTGGTGTTGCTAGAGGTTCCTCTGCTTCAGATAATTATGTAGCTTCAGGTAGTTCTATGTCTAAAGAGTCCTTATGATCAATCAAGTTGCTAGATTGAAAGGCTTCCATTAGTTTTTTCACTGCACCTGTTCTTTTGAGTGACTGGAGAAATTTTAGGTGCATTTTTCCTATCAAATAACAATTCATTGTATATTAATTTAACATTTTACTTATTATGATTTTTTATTACCTAACTCATAAAATTAAATGGCCATTCTCAAGCCAGGAGAAAACAATTAAAAAATTAACAAAATTAAATTACATTATATGAAAATTGTAAGGAGAAAGCAACGATATGTTCTTGGACCAGTTGAATAAATAACTATACTTTTGGAAATATCTGCAACTGTCCATCGTAGGCGTGTTTTAGAGTTCTGAAGTTTTTTTAATTGTTCACTGTAAATTGTTAATGATTCCTTGTTTTTCTTCCAAAAGTTGTATTTTTTTTTCCGAAGATTTGCAATCAATTCGTCGCGATGAGTAATTCTAAAAACTTTTAATATCCAGGACTTTTCTAATAAAAACGAATAGCCATTTTTTTCTCCAATGGTCCAAGATGTCTATTTATTATACAGCAGTTGCATCTTTGTGAAAAGTCCTGCTGAAGATGACATGTTCCCCGGTAATGTAAAAAATGTTTTCCGCAGTTGATGTTTTACAGTCTGAGCTTTTCTTTCCAGTAGTCCAATTTGGGAATATTTGCTTTTTAGTTTCTTTTGAGATTCAGCTAATATTAGTTTAAGATTTTTGGCAATGCTTAATAACTTCAACGTGCTGAACTTGAGTCGCGCAGATTTCATACGCCCCTTGCTAAAAGTAAATGAAATCGGCTGTTTTCATAGACGACGAACTCCTTTCGCATGGTCCGTCAATCGTGTCTACATCCCTATTATATGACAAATTTGGGGTTGTACTGATTCGGGCAGACTTTCAAACAGCTGGGTCGTAGCGGAAGATTTGCCAAGAAGTTTGTCCTAAGTTAGGGCAGATAAAAAAAAATCGATAGTAAACTATCCTTTACGGCTCCGTTTCGTCAAAGTCAAAAACAAAATGTTTTCCTTCAACGTAAATCGACGAGTATTTAGATGCAATTTTCTTTTATTATTTCAAATGATTTCACGTTTGTTCAATATTGCACTCATCATTGGACTATTATACCAAATGTCCAATTAAAGGGAATGGTGCTTGAAAAAATATGGTCTTGTGACCCGAAGGTGTATGTTGGAGATTGTTGTAACCCGAAGGTGTATGTTTTAGAATAACATGATTCACTGTTATTTAGACTATGGTTTATTCCATCGTAAGTTCAATACAGGAATGAATAAGAATACAAAAATGTCTATCCACGGCTACCCTAAGTGGGAGTGGGGATCCCAGCTACCTGGAAACCCCCAAACCGGCGCCGTGTTTCTGTACATAAAATATGGTCTCATTAGAATAAGGGCGACTTGTTTTTTTTTTTAAACAAAAATGACAAGCGGACGGGTGGGCAGGCTCTCATCACTAGCGCACAAATGCGCCGGCAATGGGAACCGGATGGAAGGGATACGAGGGAGGGATGACCCTTGTCGTTGTCTAGTGGCTCGCAAAGCGATGGGGGCAATGGGAAAACGAGAAAAAACCACCGGGAACAGATGTTTCAACCAACCGGTCTGGTCTAAGTCCTTTGCTAGGAGGACGATTTAGAGGCCCCGACGACCCATCCGAATATCCGTCGAGGCATTGAACCTGCACCAGTTCAACCACGCTCCCTGCAAACAGATCGTCGTGTATTTGGCCAGCGAGCTCTCGACTATTCCAATCTCTCGCAAGGAGGTTGCCGACTCACCGGACCAAACACCCCGCCAACTGATGGTGGCGCTGGCGTACGACGTAGTCTGCTGTGTACTGACGTCCTCACTGGTTGTCGCATCACCACTCGCTTGGTCCAAGTACCGATGTAGCTGGGTTTCGTCCCTGTACTTGGCGACCTTTCTCCGGTGCTGTGCGTTGAGCGAAGGGGCCGGGGCTACCACTTGGACATCTACAACAGCTCTCCGCCCAGGGCGGGTCGCAATAATGTCCGGTTGTTTCATCCCGATGTCCGTCCGTACGCGCACTTCGCGCCGTACAGTCCAACCCGCTGACTCGAAGTCATTGGCGAGTGCCCTTGCTATGCAGCCGCCCCCAGTGGGTTCTGTGACATACCTGAATGCAATGCGCAGGGGTCTCAGGTCTTTGACAGCCTGCCCTGCAGGAGACATTCAGGTTTTCACGTCTTCCCCGTGAGGTACGGACACGTGACGGCAGCGAATTAATGTGAACCCAGTGGTAGTGTATCCAGTCCTTGGCGGCGATAGCACGATTGCAGGATCTGAGCCATTGAGTGGCTGGGACTCTCATCTGGGCTTTCCTGCAAATGCTTTCCATCGCACGACTCATACAACCTACCGGTCCAGAGCTCACTCAGGCCGCTATTAGTAGCGTTGTCACCGCCAGGTACTTCTCTGATGCGGTCTCTACACCACCGTAGATTTTGTTCTACGTATAGGGACCTCGCGCAAACAGATATACACCCTACGGTGCTCTGCTGCATCCTAGCGTATCGCCTCAATCTCAGCATTGGGATAAATTTGGACAGTTCGGGAATCTCCAACCCGCCAGATCTTGTTGGCGCATGGAAGTATCCTAAGGGCGTATCGTGGGGCAAAGCTATCCACTTCCTCACATACCCCCTCACCAGCCTGTCCAGCTTACGTTGTGCACCGACGTTCATACGTCCGAATACTCAGGCATGGTAGTACCGGGGCAGGAGGTACGTACGAAGTATGTGCATACGCTGCTGTGGCTTCAGGGGAGCGCGCAAAACTCTTTCGAGTTTAACGATGCCATGTGAATGCTTTTACATTCTCTACGAGCAGTCGCGAGTATGGTATCGAGGACGCAGAGATTTTCCGCGCACCCATCGACACCACCCATGAAAGCTCTCTGGGTCTCCCCCACTAGGTGGAGTATACGTTGCATCCGCTTCGCCATAATATTGTGGAGATACCTTGTTATAACAGACGCGATCGAAATCGGTCGATACTCCGAGGGCATCGTCGGGCTTTTGATCTTTGGTATAAATACCGTTCGCGTGACAGCTAGTTCGTCAGGGATCTTTCTCATCACCAGCAAGACATTGAAGAGAAGGGCTGCCAGTTCGTGTGGAACATTGTTCCACTGGGTAGCCGTCACCCGATCAGGACCTGGGGCCGTGTTCCTCTTGACCCTTGCAAGGACTAATTCGTCGGGTGTTACGGGTACCCAAAGCCCGCTGCCATCTAGACTGGTTTCTCTGTGGGCTCGTTCAGGATCATTCTGCCTTATGGACTCCCCTCCGAAGATGTTCGTCCAAAAGTCCAAGAATTCCTGATTCCCTTCGGGACGCTGGTCCCTACTCAGATCGTCCAGTATTCTGGCTGCGCATGCTTTTTGGTCACGCTTGTAAAGTTGTTGGATTACAACGTACTCCCTTCTTCTCTCCTGCCTCCTATTTCCACGCCCGCGATCCGCACCGTTGGCCGTTACCCTTATTGGATGCTTTGACTTTTTGCTGCCAGGCAGGTAAACGCGCAGACACGCCAGAAGCTGATGCGCGCAGTCCCCACTCTCCCCCCATTTGTACTAGTTCTTTCTTCATGCAATTTTCTTGCTTTTGCCCTAGTATTTTTTTTCAATTTTTTAAAAGGATCTTGGACTGGGGGCACAACCAAGACGTCAGTTGTTTCTAGCGCAATGCAAACAGAATTGATTTATGAATTCATTTTTCATCATTTACTTTATCATAATGATATGCTTTTTTGGTTTTCATTTCATCGAATGATATAACACATATTTTTTTGTCCAGTGTTCATATTAGAAAGTTTCATAACACTAAAAATATTCCTTAATATGCCTGGTGAAATTTGATTTTTTTAGCCACAAGAGTAGAAACGGCGGAGAATGTATATCCCTTCTTTAAAAGCAAACGATATGTTCTTGGACCAGCTGAATATATAACTATACTTTTGGAAATATCTTCAACTGTCCATCGTAGGCGTGTTTTAGAGTTCTGAAGTTTTTTTAATTGTTCACTGTAAATTGTTAATGATTCCTTGTTTTTCTTCCAAAAGTTGTATTTTTTCCAGAAGATTTGCAATCAATTCGTCGCGATGAGTAATTTCTAATTTTCTAAAAAGTTTTAATATCTAGGACTTTTCTAATAAAAACGAATAGCCATTTTTTCTCCAACGGTCCAAGATGTCCATCTATTATGTAGCAGTTGCATCTTTGTCAAAATCCTGCTGAAGATGACATGTTCCCCGGTAATGTAAAAAATGTTTTCCGCAGTTGATGTTTTACAGTCTGAGCTTTTCTTCCCAGTAGTCCAATTTGGGAATATTTGCTTTTTAGTTTCTTTTGAGAATCAGCTAATATTAGTTTAAGATTCTTTTTTCATGGTGTCATTTGTGTGGTCCACAATGACAGATTTTCTTTTTCGAACACGTGGTCCTTTTTTGTGGGACTGGTAGGTAAATCGATTTGTTCTCCCACGAATTTTGATTGGGCCTTTTTGTGTAGTGATAGTTCCACTGAAGTAGAAATGAATTCTTTAAAATGAGTTGTTTTCTCTACTTTTCCAGATGGTGATAAATACTGGTGGAGATTCTATAAAATTTAGTTTTCTAACTGCGTTAGAATATTTTTTTTTTAATTAAGTGAACTGCAATCAATGTTACTTTTTTTTTCGTTAATTTCGGCTGGATATATGTCATCAGTTAAGAGATGCACACAAGTATTGTCCATTTTATCCAGAAGGTAAAATTTTTGAATATGCGCCCAGTGTGCATTTTTTCCACACCATGCTTGAAATTCCCAACATATTTTAATGAATTGTTTCTGATCCCTTTGAATATATGTGGCACATCAAATAAGGACACTATTTCCTGGACATTGGGGCGTCTGAAGGTGGCATTTGTTTCGTCTAACAAAGCCTTTATAGCTGCACAATTTGCACTTTTGGCAATGCTTAATAACTTCAACGGGCTGAACTTGAGTTGCGCAGATTTCATAGGCCCTTTGCTAAAAGTAAATGAAATCGGGTGTTTTCATAGACGACGAACTCCTTTCGCATGGTCCGTCAATCGTGTCTACATCCCTATTATATGATAAATTTGGGGTTGTACTGATTCGGGCAGACTTTCAAACAGCTGCATGCTCAAGCTGGGTCGTAGCGGAAGATTTGACAACAAGTTTGTCCGAAGTTAGGGCAGACAGAAAATTTTCGATAGTAAACTATCCTTTACGGCTCCGTTTCGTCAAAGTCAAAAACAAAATGTTTTCCTTCAACGTAAATCGACGAGCATTTAGATGCAAAGATTTTTTTGTTAACTTCTTGCATGATCATTTATTTCTCGTGAGTGCAACATTGGACTATTGTACCAAATGTCCAATTAAAGGGAATGGTGCTTGAAAAAATATGGTGTTGTGACCCGAAGGTGTATGTTGGAGAATGTTGTAACCCGAAGGTGTATGTTTTAGAATAAGATGGTTCACTGTTACTTAGACTATGGTTTATTCCATCGTAAGTTCAATACAGGAATGAATAAGAATACAAAAATGTCTCTAACCACGGCTACCCTAAGTGGGGAGGTGATCCCAGCTAAAATATGGTCTCATTAGAATAATTGCGACTTGATTTTTTTTTTTAAACAAAAATGTCTAACTACGGCTATCAGATCAGCCTGACTCGCATCAGACCCACCCTCAACACCGATCAAGCGGATGGAAGGGATACGAGGGAGGGATTGACCCTTGTCGTTTTCTAGTGGCCCGCAAAGCGATGGGGGCAATGGGAAAACGAGAAAAAACCACGTACAAGACCGAGGTCCGGGAACAGATGTTTCAACCAACCGGGCTGGTCTAAGTTGCTAGGAGGACGATTTAGGGGCCCCGACGACCCATCCGAGTAGCCGTCGAGGCATTGAACCTGCACCAGTTCAACCACGATCCCTGCAAACAGATCGTCGTGTATTTGGCCAGCGAGTTCTCGACTATTCCAAGCTCTCGCAAGGTTGCCGACTCACCGGACCAAACACCCCGCCAACTGATGGTGGCGCTGGCGTACGACGTAGTCTGCTGTGTACTGACGTCCTCACTGGTTGTCGCATCACCACTCGCTTGGTCCAAGTACCGATGTAGCTGGGCTTCGTCCCTGTACTTGGCGACCTTTCTCCGCTGCTGTGTGTTGAGCGAAGGGACCGGGGCTACCACTTGGACATCTACAATAGCTCTCCGCCCAGGGCGATGTCCGCCGTACAGTCCAACCTCGAGGTCATTGGCGAGTGCCCTTGCTATGCGGTCATGCCGCTGCAGCCGACCCCCGTGGTTTCTGTGACATACCTGAATGCAATGCGCAGGGGTCTCAGGTCTTTGACAGCCTGCCCTGCAGGAGACATTCAGGTTTTCACGTCTTCCCCGTGAGGTACGGACACGTGAGAGCAGCGAATTAATGTGAACCCAGTCGTAATGTATCCAGTCCTTGGCGGCGATAGCACGATGGCAGGATCTGAGCCATTGAGTGCTAGCACTCTCATCTGGGCTTTCTATCGCACCACTCATACAACCCTACCGGTCCAGAGCTCACTCAGGCCACTATTAGTAGCGTTGTCACCGCCAAGTACTTCTCTGCTGCGGTCCCTACACCACCGCGCAAACAGATATATATCCTACGGTGCTCTGCTGCATCCTAGCGTATCGCCTCAATCTCAGCATTGGGATGAATTTGGACAGTTCGGGAATCTCCAACCCGACAGATTTTGTTGGCGCGTGGAAGTATCCCAAGGGCGTATTGTGGGGCAAGGCTATCCACTTCCTAACATACCCCCCCACCAGCCTGTCCAGCTTACGTTGTGCACCGACGTTCATACGTCCGAATATCCAGGCATGGTAGTACCGGGGCAGGAGATACGTACGAAGTATGTGCATACGCTGTGGTTTCAGGGGAGCGCGCGAAACTCTTTCGAGTTTCTCTGAGATGTCAGTCTGTGTACATCCCGCCACTCCATTACCCTCGAACTGTACTCCAAGGTACTTCCAGATTTCCTTCGTGGACGTTTGGGGGATCAGTATGCCGTCCACCTTAAAGGTAGGACTATTTATCAACTTCACCTTCTTGTCCCGTCCGGAAGCTACCAGGGAAACAGCACGACATTTCGAAACGTTCAGCTGGAGTCCAGCCGAAGCGAGTTTGTTGGCAAGCCTCTTCAGTTTCATCTGGACGCCTGCCGCGGTGGACGACACCAGGATGACATCGTCAGCAAAAGCCAGGGCGCGTATCAGCTCGCCACCTATACTGAATCCAACATCTGGGGAAAGGTTGCTCAATGCTTGGTCAAGGACCATGTTGAACAATATTGGTGAAAGAGGGTCCCCCTGCTTCACACCGCGTGTCACCGGAACCCGATATGGCTTCGTGCGACACTGTGTCGACACGTCTAACGATGCGAATGCTTTTACATTCTCTACGAGCAGTCGCGAGTATGGTATCGAGGACGCATAGATTCTCCGCGCACCCATCGACACCACCCATGAAAGGTCTCTGGGTCTCCCCCACTAGGTGGGGTATACGTTGCATCCGCCTCGTCATAATCTTGTGGAGATGCCTCGTTATAACAGACGCGATCGAAATCGGTTGATACTCGAGGGCATCGTCGGGCTTTTGATCTTTGGTATAAATACCGTCCGCGTGACAGCTAGTTCGTCAGGGATCTTTCCCATCACCAGCAAGACATTGAAGAGAAGGGCTGCCAGTTCGTGTGGAACATTGTTCCACTGGGTAGCCGTCACCCGATCAGGACCTGGGGCCGTGTTCCCCTTGACCCTTGCGAGGACTAATTCGTCGGGTGTTACGGGTACCCAAAGCCCGCTGCCATCTAGACTGGTTTCTCTGTGGGCTCGTGCAGGGTCATTCTGCCTTATGGACTCCCCTCCGAAGATGTTCGTCCAAAAGTCCACGAATTCCTGATTCCCTTCGGGACGCTGGTCCCTACTCAGATCGTCCAGTATTCTGGCTGCGCATGCTTTTTGGTCACGCTTGTAAAGTTGTTGGATTACAGCGTACTGCCTTCTTCTCTCCTGCCTCCTATTCCCACGCTCGCGATCCGCACCGTTGGCCGTCACCCTTATTGGATGCTTTGACTCTTTGTTGCCAGGCAGATAAACGCGCAACCACGCCAGCAGCTGATGCGCGCAGTCCCCACTCTCCGGAGAGTTTGAGGAAGAAGGAGAGTCGGCTCCTGCGTCCATCTCTGCTCTCATGCTTTCGACAATTCGCCGGTATTCGGGATTTCTCCTTTTACCTTTGATTGCCTCCAGCGTTCGAGCAGGTTGTCGCTCAAGGAGATGCTGGTTCATGAACCTGACTCCCCCACGGACCATAGCTAGCCTCGACCTCAAATCGAGCCATGATGCGTGTTTCCTCGTCTGACCACCTTGCTTTCGTTCGATCGGTACAGATCGCAGCGTTGTATTCCTCAGAGTGGGCCCGCTGCATGTGCACCCCGCGTCCTATGGCGGTCTTGAACGACCTACCGCAGTGGACGCAGATGAATCCTGGTACTGGCACATCCTCTAGCCCCGGAGGGCCCGGAAGCGCAGGGTCCCCGGCTAGTGGGCCGGGGGCAAAGGGGTTTGTGTTCATTTGGTTTGTGCCTGCACATACATGGACGACCGGGTCTCACCGGGGGAAAGGGAAAGCAACCCCCAATCCAACGCCATAAATACCGTCCACACTTAGCCACGCGACCCAGACTTGATCCGTCAACCTATCGGGAGTCAGTTCTTTCATCAAGAGTCTCGGGGGAGGTCTGCCCTCCGGCCACTCGCACCGGTTTCAGGGGCTTCTGACGAGCTATCAGTGCTGGGACTTGATTCCGACTGTGGAGGACTGCACGACAGTTGAGGAATGTCGCCGTTGCCTATTCTCGATTTCCGACCTAGACCCCGAACCAATCTCAGGAATCCATCAGAGTGCTTGCGTGTTTCTGGCGGGAGTCCAGCGAAGAGGCTGTGGATCGGCTGTTTCTACGACCCCCTCAGGTTATATCACCATAAGAGAGTCATAGTTACTCCCGCCTAAGTGGGAGTGGGGAAGTAATCCCAGCTACCTGGAAACCCCCAAACCGGCGCCGTGTTTCTGAACATAAAATAATGGTCTCATTAGAATAAGGGCGACTTGATTTTCCTGCATCCTTTTCTTGTTCAGTCAAAGCATATACGTCAGTACCAAATCCATTGTATAATAGGCAGTTAGGACAAGCTTGTTTATCTTGTTTATCCGTATCCGTAGCGGGTATCCGCATCTCTTTTCTATACGCACGATTCACATAAACCACCCGATGGTTGCAGTTCCTACGTCGGAGTATCTCCCCAGATGGACGTATCCAAATGGATGGATGGATGGACCAAAATACCGAAAAGGCTAGGAGCTATACGTATTGAGATACGGATACGGATAAACACGTTTGTCCTAACTGCCTTATAAAATCATTGCAAGCTCCCGTTAGGCAATCACAAAGCATGAATATCTTGATCCCAGAGCGGTGGCGCTTCGATGGTATGTATCTTTTGAATGATAGAAGACTTTCATCAATACATACTTTGAATCGATTCCTCGTAATATGATAACTCGTGACGAATTTTGAAAAGTTTGGCATTATTCATCATATCATTAGGTACAACTTTAAAACGTTTTTATCTAGGATTATATCCTCTTTGTCCAGCTTTTTAAAATTTTCTATTGTCTCAATTTTTTTAAATGTCAAATAATTTATTGTTCTGGTGTCATGATGTTCTTCAGGCTCTATAAATGTTGTAGTAAATATATAAAAAAGAAACGTGAGAATACGTTCTTTGGTAAAAGTCAACATCTTCATTTAAAAATTGGGTTTGGATCTCTTGCAGAGTCAAGCGAACGAAAGACGGGGTTTTGTCATTAAATGGCTTCAACTAGCAAGCATCATCCATAGATTATCCATAACATTGATTCAGTTCTCCAGCAGATCCTTTTAAATTTGGTTTGCCATACGCCGCAGACGTCTGAACACCACAAGTTTACATTATGGAGTGTTGTAGAAGTTCTTTGAAGTCATCTAGTTTACATTTGTTGCATATTCTGGTCTCATTTCGTGAAGCAAACTCAAAGCTGTGATTACAACATCGCAAAGTTTTTCCTTCGCTCGCTGATAATAAATAATTACTTCTGCTTTCTCTTTTTCCTCGAAGGCTCTCCTGTTGTAGTTGTTGTTACTTTGTAGGACGGTGAGAAAGCGTCTGCGAGTACATATGATTAATCAATCCCTCAAGGGTAAAGCAGTAATTTTAGCTGCTTTAGTTGCTGGTCATATAATTTTGTTCCTGCTTGTTGACTTGGACTGGTACATGGAAGAACCAGCATGTGATGCAAATTATAAATTTACCATAATTGACATAGCCGCATAAATATGGATCACAAAATGATTGAGGTGTCTTTGGTCAATCTGTTTTTGGAAAAGCGTCAGATAATAATGAACTGACTGTTCCTGGAGATAAATGTCTTCCAAACTGCAACTTAAAAACTCCTCACTGCTTGGTAGCTGATGAAGCTTTTATTATGAGACCATCCGCAAGGCTAGGCTTAAATCATAAACAAAGGGTTTTCAATTACAGATTGCCAAGGGGAGGAAGAATAATAGAAAATGCTCTTATAGTTCAACACTGTCAGAATTTTCAAATTTTTTAATAAAATGTCAGATAAGCCTCAGACTATTTTTATGGATTTTAAGCAATTTAAAGATTTGCCGGGGTTGTCTCGTACTATAAAACGTTGTATTACACTCGTTCCTGTGTAGATTGGACGCTTTCCGGCACTCGGGGCTTAAAAAGGCACCTAGGGTAAAAACCCCTTGTGCCGGAAACCGTCCAATTTACACAGGAACTCGTATAATAATAAACCATTATCTAGGTGACGCATTTTAAAAACAACAATAAGTACTATTACAACCTAAATTGTTGTAACGCCCTAACAAAATTGAGAAGTGTGAATTTTGACAAAAAAATGCAAGTCCCCAAAAATCATATAATGAACAAATAAAATAAATACAGGAACTTTCTACTATTATACAATATTAAATAACGTGGTGAAGATTGAAATTATAATGACTGATAACAAGTTGTTGAAATAAATAACTAAATGAACGATGAAATAAAATGTGACACGTTAAATTGTGACTATTGCACTATACTTTTAAGTTTAAATTACATTAAAATGATGATTACGGAACTTTACAATTGTTAAATGCACGCTAATATAAAAAAACTAGATGAACTGATAACAAAAAAATATAATGAAAAATTATCTATTACTTACCTTCTGAACAGTATTACGCTTTCCTGCCGGTTTAGGAGCTGTCCAGACTATTTACTTGACTGCTTTCCTGCGAATCCTGCAGGTTTGTGATTTCTGCGATTCCTGGGTAATTAAACCTGTTACCACCTGAAAAACTCCGTGCGTCCAGGAAAGAATATCACAGCTATTATTCCATGAAGATGGTACAAAATATCCTAGGTAAAGTGCTGGTGAATCTGCCTATTTGATTGAAAGAGAATAGTCAAGGTCTGCACGCGATGAAGTAGTTTTTCTTACCTCTTTCCGAATCTCAAAACAACGAATTATCCGCCAAAGCGATTTATTATTGAAATAACTGACATCCAACGATTTTATCCGCTAACGCGATTCTCTAGAGCTATCTCTTTGTCCAGGAGCGAAATTTACGTTGAGATGTTACTACATCAAATGTAGAACGAAAAAGAGAGAATGTAGGTCGGTCGCGCGGCACTGATAGAACTTAGTGTTTTTTGTATATGCCGGTTATCTCTAAATGCTGATTCGTTCCTGAACTTGGATGGTGAATGCGCGGCAAAAATCAAATTGTAACATTACGTCAGATTTGTATCACATCTTCATGTTGGTGGGGTGGAGATTTGGCTAAGCTTATATAGCGGTAAATATGAAAGAGTTATCAGGTACTGAAACCACGATAAACAGCCCTGCAAATCTGTAATATAACGCACGAAATCAGTTTTCCTATTCGAATGTATAATAACAGGGTTCTCAGCCACCTGGAAAATATGGAAAACCTGGAAATATCAGGGAATTTGAAAGTTTAAAAAAAATCTGGGAAATTTTATATAGTCACCTAGAATTTTGCAATCTTGAGAACTATTGAGAACGAAATAGTATATTAGACAACAAGTGTTAGAAGTGCAAGTGTTTTCACAAGTGTGGAGGTGCAGCCGAATTTAATAATAATTCACACACGCGTGAAAACTAAGCACGCTAACACGAGTTGTCTATACATTTTAATTAACAATTTTTTTATCAGTTTTAGGGTGTGAAGTGTCCCTTTTTTTTTACTTAGTGAAAAAAGAGTTATGACGTCATCAACTTTTTTAGACACTTCACACCCTAAAATTAATTAAAAAACCCACTTTTTTTAATGGAATTTTAAAAATATTATTTTTTTAATTTTGTAAAAGTAGCACTCTAGAGAAGTGCAGCGTCCATTGTATCCAACGTACTGGTCCGGTCCTTGGAAAATTCTGAAAAACATCCTGGAAAACCTGAAAATGTCAGGGAATTTCATATAGTCACCTTGCTGAGAACCCTGAATAAGTTCGTTGTCTAAAAATCGTAACTTACTAATGTAGTCCACTGTTCCCACTACAAATCTTTCAGTTATTGGAATGTTATTCACGTACGTTGCCTTTTTATAACCAGGTGGTACTAACGAACGACTGTTCAAAATGTCGAAGGAATTTTTGATAATCCGAATAAGTTTAGTCCCTTCACAACCTTGAAATTCAGGTAACTGTAATTTTTTCAAACAAAATTCTAAGGAATCTACAACAGATGAACTTTGGAGTTGTACAGCAAGGCGGATTTTCATTTTTTGTTTGAGAAAATTGATGTGTGCATTTCTTAATTTGTTGGCCAGGTCCAGACCCTCATTTTCTTGGAGAGTACTTAATAATTCAATATATTTATTTCTAGGGAATTAATGAACCATCTTTATCTTTCATTTCTTTTCGTTCAAACACATTTCGTATTAACTTTAACATGTGACATAGATCATAGAAAATGTGTACCTTATCACCTCCATTTCTAACAAAATTGTTTATAATATTTGGAAAGGTGGTACTGAATCCACAGAAATGGCACATTGCTATATTTGATGGGGCCTCATCAGACCGTCTGCAAACATGTGTTACCAAATGAATAACCAGACCCACGACAACATGTTTTTGGGAACACTTCAATGAACAGTTCAAAAAAATACTGAAAATACCATATGTACAAACACTTCTTTTGCCCCTTCATTTTCATGTGCGTTTAAATAAAAGCCACAGTTTACTAAACCTATGTATTCTGTGCCAGTCCACTTTATCATTTGACGAATAGACATTTCGTCAATAATGAGTGAACAGATAATATGCCTATCACTCTGTTGAGCCTTTGCGCTAAGCGCTCCAGGTGATGATTTTTCATAACCTCACTATATTGAACAAAGAAAAGTCATCAGACCATTTGGTACTACATATATTTGTACTTTCCAGGCATTTCTGTGTTTATAATGGCTATATGTGTTTGCTTCTGATAGTTTTTCGGCACCACGGAATACTTTAAATTTCTGTGCAATCCAAAATTATTCGGCATGTCGCAAATGTAGCAAACGCTGAAGGCAGGCAACTACTGTTGTTGTCTCTGGAAGGCGAATTAAAATGTTAACTTCATTGAAGTCATAGGCAATAATAATTGATTTCAAAATTATTTAGTGTATCAAATAAAATACTAAATAAAACTGTTGATGGAAGTAAAGTGTACATCAAAAGGAGACGATCATTCTGCTCTACATGTTGTGTAAAACTAAATCTGGTTTTGACGTGTTTAGAGTACCAGATTGTGGTCAACTGGCTTGTAAAGGAGTACTTGTTGGTAGAACTCGTTCTTCCTCAAATGGCTCTATTGTTTTCTCAAAAAGTGGTGTTGCTAGAGGTTCCTTTGCTTCAGATAGTTATGTAGCTTCAGGTAGTTCTATGTCTAAAGAGTACTTATGATCAATCAAGTTGCTAGATTGGAAGGCTTCCATTAGTTTTTCCACTGCACTTTTTCTTTTGAGTGACTGGAGAAATTTTAGGTGCGTTTTTCCTATCAAATAACAATTCATTGTATATTAATTTAACATTTTAAAAAATAATAAAAAAATTAACTAAATTAAATTACATTATATGAAAATTGTAAGGAGAATGGATATCCTTTCTTTAAAAGCAAACGATATGTTCTTGGACCAGCTGAATAAATAACTACTTTTGGAAATATCTTCAACTGTCCATCGTAGGCGTGTTTTAAAGTTTTTTTAATTGTTCACTGTAAATTGTTAATGATTTTTTGTTTTTCTTTCAAAAGTTGTATTTTTTCCCGAAGATTTGCAATCAATTCGTCGCGATGAGTAATTTCTAATTTTCTAAAAACTTTTAATATCCAGGATTTTTCTAATAAAAACTAATAGCCATTTTTTCTCCAATGGTCCAAGATGTCCATTTTTTATGCAGCAGTAGTTGCATCTTGGTGAAAACTCCTGCTGAACATGACATGTTCCCCGGTAATGTAAAAAATGTTTTCCGCAGTTGATGTTTTACAGTCTGAGCTTTTCTTTACAGTAGTCCAATTTGGGAATATTTGCTTTTTAGTTTGTTTTGAGAATCAGCTAATTTTAGATTCTTTTTTCATGGTGTGTCATTTGGTTGGTCCACAATGACTAATTTTCTTTTTCGAACACGTGGTTCTTTTTTTGTGGGACTGGTAGGTAAATCGATTAGTGAAGTAAAAGTGAAAATTTGGATAGTAAACTATCCTTTACGGCTCCGTTTCGTCAAAGTCAAAAACAAAATGTTTTCCTTCAACGTAAATCGACGAGCATTTAGATGCAAAGCTTTTTTGTTAATTTGTTGCATGATCATTTATTTCACGTTTGTGCAATATTGCACTCAACATTGGACTATTAAAGGGAATTGTGCTTGAAACAATATGGTGTTGTGACCCGAAGGTGTATGTTGGTGAATGTTGTAACCCGAAGGTGTATGTTGTAGAATAAAATGATTCACTGTTACTTAGACTATGGTTTATTCCATCGTAAGTTCAATACAGGAATGAATAAGAATACAAAAATGTCTCTAACCACGGCTACCCTAAGTGGGAGTGGGGAGGTGATCCCAGCTAAAATATGGTCTCATTAGAATAAGGGCGACTTGATTTTTTTTAAACGAAAATGTCTCCATCCACGGCTGATCAGCCTGACTCGCATCAGACCTTCAACACCGAACAAGCGGGCGGGTGGGCAGGCTCTCATCACTAGCGCACAAATGCCCCGGCAATGGGAACCGGATGGAAGGGATACGAGGGAGGGATGACCCTTGTCGCTTTCTAGTGGCCCGCAAAGCGATGGGGGCAATGGGAAAACGAGAAAAAACCACGTCCCAGACCGAGGTCCGGGAACAGATGTTTCAACCAACCGGGCTGGTCTAAGTTGCTAGGTGGACGATTGAGGGGCCCCGACGACCCATCCGAGTAACCGAAGAGGCATTGAACCTGCACCAGTTCAACCACGATCCCTGCAAACAGATCGTCGTGTATTTGGCTAGCGAGCTCTCGACTATTCCAAGCTCTCGCAAGGAGGTTGCCGACTCACCGGACCAAACACCCCGCCAACTGATGGTGGCGCTGGCGTATGACGTAGTCTGCTGTGTACTAACCTCCTCACTGGTTGTCGTATCACCACTCGCTTGGTCCAAGTACCGATGTAGCTGGGCTTCGTCCCTGTATTTGGCGACCTTTCTCCGGTGCTGTGCGTTGAGCGAAGGGGCCGGGGCTACCACTTGGACATCTACAATAAGTCTCCGCCCGGGGCGTGTCTCTATTATGTCCGGTTGGTTCATCCCGATGTCCGTCCGAATGCGCACTTCACGTTGTACGGTCCAACCCGCTACCTCGAGATAATTGGCGAGTGCCCATGCAATCATGCCGTTGCAGCCGACCCCCGTGGGTTCTGTGACATACCTGAATGCAGTGCGCAGGGGTCTCAGGTCTTTGACAGCCTGCCCTGCAGGAGACATTCAGGTTTTCACGTCTTCCCCGTGAGGTACGGACACGTGACGGCAGCGCATTAATGTGAACCCAGTGGTACTGTATCCAGTCCTTGGCGGGGATAGCACGATTGCAGGATCTGTGCCATTGAGTGCTAGCACTCTCATCTGGGCTTTCCTGCAAAGGCTTCACAACCTACCGGTCCAGAGCTCACTCAGGCTGCTATTAGTAGCGTTGTCACCGCCAGGTACTTCTCTGATGCGGTCCCTACACCACCGTAGTTTTGTTCTACGTATAGGGACCTCGCGCAATTAGATATATACCCTATGGTGCTCTGTTGCATCCTAGCGTATCGCCTCAATCTCAACATTGGGATGAATTTGGACAGTTCGGGAATCTCCAACCCGCCAGATCTTGTTGGCGCGTGGAAGTATCCCAAGGGCGTATCGTGAGGCAAGGCTATCCACTTCCTGACATACCCCCTCACTAGCCTGTCCAGCTTACGTTGTGCACCGACGTTCATACGTCCGAATACCCAGGCATGGTAGTACCGGGGCAGGAGGTACGTACGAAGTATGTGCATACGCTGCTGTGGCTTCAGGGGAGCGCGCAAAACTCTTTCGAGTTTAACGATGCCATGTGAATGCTTTTACATTCTCTACGAGCAGTCGCGAGTATGGTATCGAGGACGCAGAGATTTTCCGCGCACCCATCGACACCACCCATGAAAGCTCTCTGGGTCTCCCCCACTAGGTGGAGTATACGTTGCATCCGCTTCGCCATAATCTTGTGGAGATACCTTGTTATAACAGACGCGATCGAAATCGGTCGATACTCCGAGGGCATTGTCGGGCTTTTGATCTTTGGTATAAATACCGTCCGCGTGACAGCTAGTTCGTCAGGGATCTTTCTCATCACCAGCAAGACATTGAAGAGAAGGGCTGCTAGTTCGTGTGGAACATTGTTCCACTGGGTAGCCGTCACCCGATTAGGACCTGGGGCCGTGTTCCCCTTGACGCTTGCAAGAACTAATTCGTCGGATGTTACGGGTACCCAAAGCCCGCTGCCATCTAGACTGGTTTCTCTGTGGGCTCGTTCAGAATCATTC
Source organism: Diaperis boleti (assembly GCA_963583935.1). NCBI lineage: Eukaryota > Metazoa > Arthropoda > Insecta > Coleoptera > Tenebrionidae > Diaperis > Diaperis boleti. The sequence goes on from OY757242.1 coordinate 18,189,612, forward strand.
TGCCTTATGGACTCCCTTCCGAAGATGTTCGTCCAAAAGTCCAAGAATTCCTGATTCCCTTCGGGACGCTGGTCCCTACTCAGATCGTCTAGTATTCTGGCTGCGCATGCTTTTTGGTCACGCTTGTAAAGTTGTTGGATTACAGCGTACTGCCTTCTTCTCTCTTGCCTCCTATTTCCACGCCCGCGATCCGCACCGTTGGCCGTTACCCTTATTGGATGCTTTGACTTTTTGCTGCCAGGCAGCTAAACGCGCAGCCACCCCAGCAGCTAATGCGCGCAGTCCCCAATCTCCCCCCATTTGTACCAGTTCCTTCTTCATGCAATTTTCTTGCTTTTGCCCTAGTTTTTTTTTTTTCTCAATTTTTTAAAAGGATCTTGGACTGGGGGCACAACCAAGTCGTCAGTTGTTTCTAGCGCAATGCAAACAGAATTGATTTATGAATTTATTTTTCATCATTTACTTTATCATAATGATATGCTTTTTTGGTTTTCATTTCATCGAATGATCTATATTATTTTGTCCAGTGTTCATATTAGAAAGTTTCATAACACTAAATATGCCTGGTGAAATTTGATTTTTTTAGCCACAAGAGTAGAAACGGCGGAGAATGTATATCCCTTCTTTAAAAGCAAACGATATGTTCTTGGACCAGCTGAATAAATAACTATACTTTTGGAAACATCTTCAACTGTCCATCGTAGGTGTGTTTTAGAGTTCTGAAGTTTTTTTAATTGTTCACTGTAAATTGTTAATGATTCCTTGTTTTTCTTCTAAAAGTTGTATTTTTTCCCGAAGATTTGCAATCAATTCGTCGCGATGAGTAATTTCTAATTTTCTTAAAACTTTTAATGTCCAGGACTTTTCTAATAAAAACGAATAGCCATTGTTTTCTCCAATGGTCCAAGATTATGCAGCAGTTGCATCTTTGTGAAAACTCCTGCTGAAGATGACATGTTCTCCGGTAATGTAAAAAATGTTTTCCGCAGTTGATGTTTTACAGTCTGAGCTTTTCTTTCCAGTAGTCCCAATTTGGGAATATTTGCTTTTTAGTTTCTTTTGAGAATCAGCTAATATTAGTTTAAGATTCTTCTTTCATGGTGTCATTTGTTTGGTCCACAATGACAAATTTTCCTTTTCGTACACGTGGTCCTTTTTGGTGGGACTGGTAGGTAAATCGATTAGTTCTCCCACGAATTTTGATTGGGCTTTTTTGGGTGGTAATAGTTCCACTGAAGTAAAAGTGAATTCGTTAAAATGAGTTGTTTTCTCTACTTTTCTAGATGGTGATAAATAAAATGAACTGGTGGAGATTCTATAAAATTTAGTTTTCTAACTGCGTTAGAATATATATTTTTTAATTAAGTGAACTTCTGCCATCAATGATACTTTCTTTTTGTTCATTTCGGCTGGATATATGTCATCAGTTAAGAGATGCACACAAGTATTGTCCATTTTATCCAGAAGGTAAAAATTTTCAATATGCGCCCAGTGTGCATTTTTTCCACACCATGCTTGAAATTCCCAACATATTTTAATAAATTGTTTCTGATCCCTTTGAATATATGTGGCACATCAAATAAGGACACTATTTCCTGGACATTGGGGCGTCTGAAGGTGGCATTTGTTTCGTCTAACAAAGCCTTTATAGCTGCACAATTTGCACTTTTGGCAATGCTTAATAACTTCAACGGACTGAACTTGAGTTGCGCAGATTTCATAGGCCCTTTGCTAAAAGTAAATGAAATCGGCTGTTTTCATAGACGACGAACTCCTTTCGCAATGGTCCGTCAATCGTGTCTACATCCCTATTATATTACAAATTTGGGGTTGTACTGATTCGGGCAGACTTTCAAACAGCTGCATGCTCAAGCTGGGTCGTAGCGGAAGATTTGACAACAAGTTTTGTCCGAAGTTCGGGCAGACAGAAAATTTTCGATAGTAAACTATCCTTTACGGCTCCGTTTCGTCAAAGTCAAAAATAAAATGTTTTCCTTTAACGTAAATCGACGAGCATTTAGATGCAAAGACTTTTTTGTTAACTTGTTGCATGATCATTTATTTCACGTGAGTGCAACATTGGACTATTATACCAAATGTCCAATTAAAGGGAATGGTGCTTGAAAAAATAGTTGGAGAATGTTGTAACCCGAAGGTGTATGTTTTAGAATAAAATGGTTCACTGTTACTTAGACTATGGTTTATTCCATCGTAAGTTCAATACAGGAATGAATAAGATCACAAAAATGTCTCTAACCACGGCTACCCTAAGTGGGAGTGGGGAGGTGAACCCTGCTAAAATTTGGTCTCATTAGAATAATTGCGACTTGATTTTTTTTTTTAAACAAAAATGTCTCTAACCACGGCTATCAGATCAGCCTGACTCGCATCAGACCCACCCTCAACACCGAACAAGCGGATGGAAGGGATACGAGGGAGGGATTGACCCTTGTCGTTTTCTAGTGGCCCGCAAAGCGATGGGGGCAATGATGGTGGCGCTGGCGTACGACGTAGTCTGCTGTGTACTGACGTCCCCACTGGTTGTCGCATCACCACTCGCTTGGTCCAAGTACCGATGTAGCTGGGCTTCGTCCCTGTACTTGGCGACCTTTCTCTGCTGCTGTGCGTTGAGCGAAGGGACCGGGGCTACCACTTGGACATCTACAATAGCTCTCCGCCCAGGGCGGGTCGCTATAATGTCCTGTTGTTTCATCCGGATGTCCGTCCGTACGCGCACTTCGCGCCGTACAGTCCAACCCGCTGCCTCGAGGTCATTGGCGAGTGGCCGACCCCCGTGGTTTCTGTGACATACCTGAATGCAATGCGCAGGGGTCTCAGGTCTTTGACAGCCTGCCCTGCAGGAGACATTCAGGTTTTCACGTCTTCCCCGTGAGGTACGGACACGTGACGGCAGCGAATTAATGTGAACCCAGTGGTAGTGTATCCAGTCCTTGGCGGCGATAGCACGATTGCAGGATCTGAGCCATTGAGTGCTAGCACTCTCATCTGGGCTTTCCTGCAGAGGCTTTCCATCGCACCACTCATACAACCTACCGGTCCAGTGCTCACTCAGGCCACTATTAGTAGCGTTGTCACCGCCAAGTACTTCTCTGATGCGGTCCCTACACCACCGTAGCTTTTGTTCTACGTATAGGGACCTCGCGCAAATAGGTATATACCCTACGGTGCTCTGCTTCATCCTAGCGTATCGCCTCAATCTCAGCATTGGGATGAATTTGGACAGTTCGGGAATCTCCAACCCGACAGATTTTGTTGGCGCGTGGAAGTACCCCCCCACCAGCCTGTCCAGCTTACGTTGTGCACCGACGTTCATACGTCCGAATACCCAGGCATGGTAGTACCGGGGCAGGAGGTACGTACGAAGTATGTGCATACGCTGCTGTGGCTTCAGGGGAGCGCGCGAAACTCTTTCGAGTTTCTCTGAGATGTCAGTCTGTGTACATCCCGCCACTCCATTACCCTCGAACTGTTCTCCAAGGTACTTCCAGATTTCCTTCGTGGACGTTTGGGGGATCAGTATGCCGTCCACCTTAAAGGTAGGACTATTTATCAACTTCACCTTCTTGTCCCGTCTGGAGGCTACCAGGGAAACAGCACGACATTTCGAAACGTTCAGCTGGAGTCCAGCCGAAGCGAGTTTGTTGGCAAGCCTCTTCAGTTTCATCTGGACGCCTGCCGCGGTGGACGACACCAGGATGACATGGTCAGCAAAAGCCAGGGCGCGTATCAGCTCCCCACCCATACTGAATCCAACATCTGGGGAAAGGTTGCTCAATGCTTGGTCAAGGACCATATTGAACAATATTGGTGAAAGAGGGTCCCCCTGCTTCACACCGCGTGTCACCGGAACCCGATACTCACCCGTCCCAGTTTCAAGCATGGTAGATGCATTTGTGTAGACCGACCGGATGTACTCCACGAATGGAGCCGGTAATCCGGCCGAGATGCATGCATTCGTTATGGCTTCGTGCGACACTGTGTCGACACGTCTAATGATGCGAATGCTTTTACATTCTCGACGAGCAGTCGCGAGTATCGTATCGAGGACGCATAGATTCTCCGCGCACCCATCGACACCACCCATGAAAGCTCTCTGGGTCTCCCCCACTAGGTGGGGTATACGTTGCATCCGCCTCGTCATAATCTTGTGGAGAGGCCTCGTTATAACAGACGCGATCGAAATCGGTCGATACTCGAGGGCATCGTCGGGCTTTTGATCTTTGGTATAAATACCGTCCGCGTGATAGCTAGTTCGTCAGGGATCTTTCCCATCACCAGCAAGACATTGAAGAGAAGGACTGCCAGTTCGTGTGGAACATTGTTCCACTGGGTAGCCGTCACCCGATCAGGACCTGGGGCCGTGTTCCCCTTAACCCTTGCAAGGACTAATTCGTCGGGTGTTATGGGTACCCAAAGCCCGCTGCCATCTAGACTGGTTTCTCTGTGGGCTCGTTCAGGGTCATTCTGCCTTATGGACTCCCCTCCGAAGAAGTTCGTCCAAAAGTCCACGAATTCCTGATTCCCTTCGGAACGCTGGTCCCTACTCAGATCGTCCAGTATTCTGGCTGCGCATGCTTTTTGGTCACGCTTGTAAAGTTGGTGGATTACAGCGTACTGGCTTCTTCTCTCCTGCCTCCTATTTCCACGCCCGCGATCCGCACCGTTGGCCGTCACCCTTATTGGATGCTTTGACTTTTTGCTGCCAGGCAGGTAAACGCGCAGCCACGCCAGCAGCTGATGCGCGCAGTCCCCACTCTCCGGACAGTTTGGGGGAGAATGAGAGTCGGCTCCTGCGTCCATCTCTGCTCTCATGTTTTCGACAATTCGCCGGTATTCGGGATTTCTCCTTTTACCTTTGATTGTCTCCAGCGTTCGAACAGGTAGTTGCTCAAGGAGATGCTGGTTCATGAACCTGACTCCCCCACGGACCATAGCCTCGGCCTCAAATCGAGCCATGATGCGTGTTTCCTCGTCTGACCACCTTGCTTTTGTTCGATCGGTGCAGATCGCAGCGTTGTATTCCTCAGAGTGGGCCCGCTGCATGTGCACCCCGCTCAGAGGTTTGTATTTTCTTGGTTAGTGCATGCACATAAACAGACGACCGGGTCTCTCCGGGGGAAAGGGGAAGCAACCCATAATCCAACGCCATAGATACCGTCCACACTTAGCCACGCGACCCCGTCAACCTATCGGGAGTCAGTTTTTTCATCAAGAGTCTCGGGGGAGGTCTGCCCTCCGGCCACACGCACCGGTTTCGGGGGCTCCCGACGAGCTATCAGTGCTGGGACTTGATCCCGACTGTGGAGGACTGCACGACAGTTGAGGCATGTCGCCGTTGCCTACTCTCGATTTCCGACCTAGACCCCGAACCAATCTCAGGAATCAGTAAAAGAGGTTCTAAAACTGCGTTGAATATAAAGGGGCTGAGGGGGTCGCCTTGCTTCACCCCTCGCTGCAGATTAATGGGTACTTCCGCTGTACCCTGTTTGACGACAGAGTGCAGATCTTTGTATGAGTCCTCCACGAGACGTACCACCGTCTCCGGGAGACCCTTCTTTCGCAGTGCGGGACCAATTATTTGGTGCGGTACTGTGTCAAAGGCCTTAGACACATCCAGGCACACTGCGACCAGACTCTGGTGTTGGCTCTTTGAGTGCCGCAGCAACTCGTTTAGGATCTGCACGTTGTTGAAGCACCCTGCCTCTGAAACGAACCCCTTTTGGCGAGGGTGGAACCGTACGTGCTCTCTGATTTTCTGGTCGATCAAGCCCCAGTATAGTCGACTCAGAATCGAGCTGATGGTAATGGGCCTATAACTCTCTGCAAGCAGCGGGTCTTTACCATGCTTCAGCAGGAGTTGGGTACGGTTCATCCTCCATTGTGTTGGCTGCATCGTACACACATTATAAGGTTAAATAAAAGGTGGAGGATCTCGTGTACAATCCAACGGATGAGGTGTCGCTTTTGAATCCCGTCTGGACCTGCAGCCGATTTTGATTTTGTTTGGGCGATCCTCGTCTTAATTTCCCTCACAGTAAATGGCGTTAGGACGTCTTCAGCGTCTAGAGGGGGAGGATAGTTCCAGTGAGGGTGCTGTACATCCGGCTTTGTATCCCACAGCGATTTGTACAGCCTTTCGATGTCGTCGCGCTGGAGTTGCGTCTGCTCGTTCTCCAACCTACGCACATCTTCCCTCACGTAGCCAGCCAACTCGCCTGGATTTCGCTTGAACAAGTCCTTTGTTCGCGCGTAGATATACCGCCGGATGGCTTTTCTACTGCGACCCTTTTTCCTCTGGTGCTTTTCATCGGTTCCGCGGCCTTCGGAAACCAGATGCTTTAGGACACTTTCATATACTTCGTCGAGGCGTGCCTGAGGGAAAACGCCGAGGGCAGCCTCGCGAAGAGCGCCTTGCAGCTCCTGGATTACAGCTGCTGATTCCTGAGAGAGGGCCTTTTCGGGCAGGCGGTGCTCAAGAGCGGCATTTAATATTCTCTCTCTCCATTGTGTGTTATCAATGGAGTTGGAATCTGAGGTGCCAACCTCGTCTACCGGGGCTTGCGGACTCTCGGGACCACCGGGATCCTCGGCGACGAGGTCCAATGGAGGATGTAGAGGTACCCCCTGTTCCCCAGGCAATTCGGGTGTTGGAGGGACATCCTCCTTGGCCGGTTCGTCCTCATCATCCGCAGACTGATCGGACTCTTCCGCGCCGGCTAAGTTTGGAGCCCCCTCGCCCGCAAGGTACTCCTCCCTTAACCTTTTGTATACATCCGTATTCCGTTTATCCCTGATTTGCTTGAGCGTTTTTCCAGGAATAAAGTTGTGTATACTTCTGGCAATGTATCTGCTGCCTTGGTACCTGACTTCTAATTCCAGCATTAATCTTATTTCCTCGTCCGTGAATGCTCGTGTTCGTGGGTTTCCGGTACGAGGACGGGCTGCCCTCTCAGCCCTGTCAAGTTTCGCCGCCGCCCTTTGTTCATTTCTTGCGGCAGGGTGTCTATGTCTGGTGTGTTGAATCAAACCAGCTCTAGATGTGCATACCTGCTACATGTTTCGTCCTGTACTCTTTTTGGCAATTTGTGCACTTGTACAGGATTATTGTTAGTGGATAACGCTCCGAAACATGCCTTATTTGAGACATACTCCACACGACCTCTGGTGAAAGGGCAACGCTACCGTGAAAGTTTTTGGTCCACCTACTATTAGGTGTGGATCAGCAGCATAATTCGCCACTTCGTCAACAGAATCACTGCCAGATTCATTGCCTTGTTCTGCACCCGCCGGGACTGCGGGATTGTCATAACGGCCGACCCCCTGCCGTGGCCGAAGCCTTCTCGGAGAAACGGGGTCTTGGTTCTCCGAGTCCGAGGCAATCCTGTGGCTAGTGGCTGCCGATATAAACATTACACGGGTGGCAAACCCGTGCAACTTTCCCCGCTGAGGCTTAGCCTACATGGCACCATTACCATGTAGTTACCGACTCTCACGGCGCGGACGTGCTCAGCATAACCCTTCCACCCCAGCTTGATCAGAGCTGAGATTTCCAGGCCTTACGGGTGGGGTCTTCCCATAAGAGAGTCATAGTTACTCTCGCCTAAGTGGGAGTGGGGAGGTCATCCCAGCTACCTGGAAACCCCCAAACCGGCGCCGTGTTTCTGTACATAAAATATGTTCCTCAGGCTCTATAGTTGTTGTAGTAAATATATAAAAAAGAAACGTGCGAATCCGTTCTATGGTAAAGAACGGGTCATCCATATAGTGATCTATCGAAAATAAAGAAAATAAAGAAGTTCTCATAAAAAAAACTGCCTTCCGACATGCACAAGTGCTATACAAAGCGAGTTTGCCGACTGCAACTCAGAGCCGGATTAAAAATTATTTGTTGAGTTACAGATGACATTATTATGGACTATAATTTGCTCGATTTAGCAAAAAACAAATTATTTTGATTATTATGACTTTATTGGTCTACACTTTTTGGTGTAGCAAAGACCCTTTAAAATAAATTGATTTTACCCAACAAGGACCACGAGATGGTTCGAGCAATCCTTGTCAAAAATAAATTTGCATTCTGCATTAATAATAAAATAAAAAAAGAAAGGAAGTGCATAAATAAATGCAACAAACACGCCTTTAAAAGGCGCGACAAAAAAAGCAGTACGATCCTGTTTCATCAAAGTCGCGTGCCGACACACGAGTTCTCGATCAGCAGGTTTTTTATGAGAACTTCTTTATTTTGGAGAGATCACTATATCGATGACCCGTACAATAAAAGTCAACATGTTCATTTTGTCGTTAAATGGCTTCAACTAGCAAGCATCATCCATAGATCATTCATAACATTGCTTCAGTTCTCCAGCGGATCCTTTTAAATTTGGTTTGCCATACGCCGCAGAGGTCTGAACACCACAAGTTTACATTATGGCGTGTTGTAAAAGTTCTTTGAATTCATCTAGTTTACATTTGTTGCATATTCTGGTCTCATTTCGTGAAGCAAACTCAGCGCTCTGATTACAACATCGCAAAGTTTTTCCTTCGCTCGCTGATAATAAATAGTTACTTTTGCTTTCTCTTTTTTTGCAAGATCTTTACTTCTTCGAAGGCTGTCCTGTTGTGGTTGTTGTTGCTTTGTAGGAGGGTGGAAAGTTTTGGCCTGTGCGAGTGCATATGATTAACCAATCCCTCAAGGGTAAAGCAGTAATTTTAGCTGCTTTAGTTGCTGGTCATATAATTTTGTTCCTGCTTGTTGACTTGGACTGGTACCTGGAAGAACCAGCGTGTGATGCAAACTATAAATTTAGCATAATTGACATAGCCGCATAAATATCGATCACAAAGTGATTGAGGTGTTTTTGGTCAATCTGTTTTTGGAAAAGCTTCCTGGAGATAAATGTCTTCCAAACTGCAACTTATAAACTCCTCACTGCTTGGTAGCTGATGAAGCTTTTATTATGAGACCATCCGCAAGGCTAGGCTTAAATCATAAACAAAGGGTTTTCAATTATTATAGATTGCCAAGAGGACGAAGAATAATAGAAAATGCTTTTATAGTTCGGCACTGTCAGAATTTTCAAAATTTTTAATAAAATGTCAGATAAGCCTCACACTATTTTTATGGATTTTATAGTTATTAATAATATAAGTGCGAGAACACAAGCTTAAAGTTTGAGGTTGTTATGCAACGAGACGCAGTCGATACTTTTGAGGTGGTACAAATGATCCTAGTATAAGTGCTGGTGAATTTGCCTCTCTGATTGAAAAAGAATAGTCAAGGTCTGCACGCAATAAAATGGTTTCTCTTACCTCTTTCCGAAATCTCAACATTTAACGATTTATCCGCTTAAGCGATTAGTTATCGAAATAACCCACATTCAACGATACTTATCCGCTAACGCGTTTTTCCTGGACGCAATCCCTTTTACCAGAAGTAATTTACGTTGAACGTGCACTCGTCAAAGTCTCGAACGAAAAAGAGCTAATCTCGCGCGGCACTGCAAAATCTATCGTTTTTTGTATATGCCGGTTATCTCTAGGCAGATGCGTTCCTGAACCCGGTGGTGAATGGGCGACAAAATCAAATTGTAACAGTACTCACTACTAATAAGACCCCTATTTATATAAATGTTAAATAATAAAGGACCTAGGCATGTTCCTTGTGGACCACCGCAATTAATTTTTAAGATATCCGATTTTCTATTTATAAGTTTAGTACAAGTTCTATTTTCTAGGTAATTTTTTAAATAGATTGCCTCCAATTCCTATTTGGTCTAGTTTATCTAGGAGAATAGAATGGTCTACTGTATCGAAAGCCTTTTTTAGATCTAAGAATACAACAAGTTTGTTTCTTCTACAAGTGTCTAATTTGGATATTAATTTATTGATTGCTTGCGTAGTATTTTTCCCTTCTCTAAAGCCAAACTGGTTGTTGGAAAGAATATTGTATTTCGTAATACAATTATAAACTGTTGTAAATGCATTTTTCGAATAATTTTGCCAAGTTGGAAATAACAGAGATTGGTCGGTAATTATTTGGATCAAGTTTGTCTTCAGAACCTTTATAAATCGGTGTTATTACAGAATGTTTAAATTCTGGCGGAATGTACTCATTTTCTAGAAATAAATTAAACATATTTTTTTGTTGATCGCATTTTAAGTCATCTTTTTAATATCTGAATCCATGAACATTAACAGCATCTTAAAACACGTTTCCCATAGCAGCGTGTTTTAAAATTTTTAAAACACGATTTGAATCAGTAACAACTTTTAAAACGAGTAAGACATCATGTTATTTATTAATCATACATATTATGAAAGTGAAATTCACATTTATGAAAGTATTGGTCACTGTCATGACTGCTGGATGATAACGCGGTCCTCGCAGAGAACTCTGTAACATTGGCAGAACTAGAAGAGGCATTGCTTGTAGGTAGTGTTGTTGTAGATGTAGTTTCCCCAAACACCTTCCTGGCAATTTTGATGCGCTCTTCTACGGAATCTTCAAAGTACAATGCTACAAATCAAATAAATTGAATACAAATGATCTAATGTCAATGGGAAATTGCAAACTTACCTTACATCTAAATAGACAAGAATTACCTCTTCTGTTACCGAAGAGATTTTTGTATTTTCTCTCCAATGACTAAAACTTTCATAAACCTTGTCGTAAGCAGCTTTAGATTTCACAGGCAACAAATTTTCCCGCAATAATTTGCTTTTTTCTAAAAATTGTCAGGAACCTCATTCGACTTTTCCATTTTCGTTTGTAATAAACAACATTTCTATAGCAACTCATACGTAGTTGATCAACAAAAAAAATTATGAATAATATTCTTGCGAGAACGCTTAAAGTTCTCGGTTGTAAAATGCAACTCGACTGCGTCTCGTTGCATAACAACAACCTCAAACTTTAAGCTTGTGTTCTCGCACTTATATTATTAATAACTATATTATGCTAAAGGCTTAGAAATGGCATTTTTGTAAGTTCTTAATAAATTAACCGAAATAGAGTCTGGACCTGTAGCAACATGAGTGTTTTTAATAAAATTATTTTGTTTCTAATTTCTTGTTCTGTAATCGGTTCATAAAAAATTGTAAAATTTTCCTAATGGATTACGTGTTTTTAATAACTTATTTCTTATTTTAATACAGTAAACCCTCGTTAACACGAACTCTGTTAACTCGAACACCTCGATATGACGAACTAAAATCATGGGCCCGAGCGTCTCCAATTTAATTTGTACAGGAAGCAGTTCGGTTAACACGAATTTTCGTTAACACGAATCTCGAACACAATTTATGAACGAAATAACCGATTTCCATAAAAAACTCCTCGGTTAACACGAACAGCTGAAGCTGCGCGCGCGTTGTAATGACTGTTTACTAAGAATTTATTGGTGGCAATGCAATTCTCTTAGTTGGTATTAGTTACGTCTCAGAATTCTGTCGAGTGATATGTACGTTCCAGATTGTTTACATAATGGCAGAGGCCGATCGGAAGCAACAACGTAGTCAAAGATCAATAATCGACATTAAAGAAAAATGGCAATTCTGAGTGAAATCGACATGGGTGAAATTAAGAAAAACTGTAATACATAAAATTTTGTAATACCCATTTTTTCACAAAAGGGTATGAGAGGTTATGATACATAATTTTGATTTTTTATCAACATTTTAATAAATGTGAAAAATCGGATTACACGTACTTCGTTAACACGAACACTTGATAAAATGGTCCCTTCAAGTTCGTGTTAACGAGGGTTTACTGTAGATGTTAAAATACCTTTCGTTATCCATGTATTTTTTGCAATTGACTTTGTGTACTTATCTTTCGTTAGTTGGGTTTTTATACAGTTTTTAAATATTGTGTAGCACTGGGATGGATCTGTTTGTTGATAGATGGTACCCAGAGACAATGTCGATGTCTGGCACAGCCAGCCCAGAGCCGAAGGCGATGTCGATAATCCATCCTCCATTTGATTTTGGAGTAAAGTAAACTATGTCTGGCACAGCCAGCCCAGAGCCGAAGGCGATGTCGATCGTTTGATCGTTTGCGGGGTGTTCGCGATCTTGTTGAGGAGCGATCTTCAAATAATGCCAAATTATTTTTGTACTCAGTATGGTGAGGTTCCATGGCAAAACGATCCTATTTATGGAATTACCTATTATGTATATCATTTCTCCTGCAATAAAATATAGTTATTTAGAAAAACATAACTTTATTTAAGAACAGTTTTCAAATAGTTTGTTGTATTTAGTACAAGTAACAAAAAATACGAGTGTGCTTTAGACCACACGACTGAAGTAAAACTCAGTTCGCCATTGTGAAAGTGCTCTTAATTTATGTAAGTTTATAAATGGAGCTAGAGAATACTGAATTAATACCGTCTGCAGTATTGGATAATGCATGTTTCAGATAAGTAGCGCAATTGCATACAAAACTGACACACGCAAATGGTTGCATTGTGAGAAGTTCGGATTGATACGGATAAGACGCGGGTTCGATCCCGATAAGGCAAAAAAAATTCTATGAATTAATTATTGTAAAATTGTTCCGTTCGCTTCGCCCGATCACACTTTTCGTACGCTTTCGTCACGCATTCACCAGCTTACTCCTCAAGTCAAGTGTCCGTAAAGAAGTTTTACTTCAATAATTGCGTTTTTATCCTAATTTTTATTTATAATAATATGCAGATTCCGGCTACATATTGACCACTATAATTCCCAAGAATATGGTCAATTGTTACCCGTTGTTTTTTACAAAAATTATTTTCAACCTCCTGGAGTGGATTTTCTGCCCTTTTTTTGGTTATAATTTTGGGCATTCATTCAACATTCTTGATCATCAAAATTTTCCAAATGGTGCAATGCGATACTCCCAACTGATTTGTTTACTTTCGGGTTAGCATGTGTGGTTTTTAACATTTTGCAAAACACAAACACAATGCACAACATTAACGCAAATTAGGCACACGGCGATTTGGGAAGCGTTGTACAAAAAGTCTTGTGCTTAGGCGGAACTTCCTTGACCTTCTCCGAAAGTTTATGCAATGTCGTGTATTCGCTGTTAGAAATAGCCGGCATCTGTTATGATTATAATAGCACGGGACTGTGCAAAAAATTCAGAAAGTTGATAAACACGCTGACTTTTCCGGATAAAATCAATTAATTCGCAGTAGTTCAAATTAAAATAAATGTCCATATGCGAAGCGTGAATTTGTAGGGAGGAAAATGCTAAAAAAATGTGAGTGTTCTTGCTTTTCTATATACGACTTTTCTATTCTTTGTTATTGTTTTAAATTTATACATGAAAGCATAGTGATGTAATTCGGTTTAGAGATAATTACCCGACTCTGTTTAGAACAGTAGTTTATGGATAACCTGACGCATGTGGGAACATTTCAATCGGCTTAAAGCTTGGCATACAACGACGACATGCAGTGACAAAAATACCCCTTGGAGAAATTTAAGATAAAACTGTAGTACTGATATTTTGTTTAAATCCCGTATTCTAATTTATGTTCTTGTCCGGACTGAACAAGATAGAACCTCATTGTAATACATTAATACAAATAAATAAAGGATTTTAAATAAAAATAATTCTACAACAGTTAATTTTCAGACTACTTATGTCACTTAGGAGTAAATTTTAGGTCTTGAAGAATGCTGAGATTTTTTTCTGAAATGTTTTAAAAATTCTATAGGGATGCCAAGTGTTCTAGATATAATAATAATCTGCTTTTTACTTGTGAAATTAGTCAAACAAGAGTTCCTAGAACTATCAAGATGACAAAGTTTTAGAAACGATGAAACGCTGCTCCGTTAAAGTTAAATTTTGTTGCAGATATCAACGATCATGAACTCTTTTCGAAAAGAAGCAAAATTTTTACCAAACGCATAACATGTCTGGACAAAACGCGAACTCCTGTGAACATTTACACCAATGTAATATCATTGAATGTAATTACTTTTTTTCCTTTTTTCATTTTAGCAATATATCCATCGGATAGTTTTGATTTCATTTGAATTAACTAAGGTGTTTCTTTATTAAATTTTATTTCAAATGTTTAAAGACATGGTATTTTTTTAAGAAATAACCCTTTACGTACATAAAGAAACAAGGCTTTATATACAGAAACCATTTTCGCAAAATAAAAATTCTCCAATAAAAAAATATAAAAATAATTTGACTTTCATAGAAAACATTTTTTTATATAACATTTATAATAGAAATTATTATGTATTAATTTGTACCTGCTCGCTACCAAATTTGTAGAAACCGTCAAATCCTCAGATCAGCGGAACCCTCATTTGTCAAAGATTACGGTAAATCACTTAATTAAAATAATAACTGTATTACCCATCAAGTTACCTTTTTCAGCGTTTTGTAATATTATGCCAAAGAACTGCTATGTTGGATTTGTGAGTTACTTTATTATTACCCTTTTCATCTTCGTATAAAAAATCCACGAACTAAAATGATATTTGATATTTTTATTCTATTCATAATAATAATATTTACATCTTCTGTGTAACATTGTACAATTAGGTCTAAATAGTATATTGTACAATAAGTGCTGATATTTTAAAAGCGGATATTTCAAACGAATTGTGACAGTTGAGCTCGCAGTTGAATCACGAGCGCATCGAGTGGCAAGAGTGAAATATTCTTCAGCACGTGTTGCACACTTTGTTTTTCCTTGGAGCACCACTCAAAAGAACAAAAGAAAGTACATGCAACTTTATTTTATTCTAATAGCATACATTGTAATCTCTAAAAAATCACATTTGTTAAATTATTCGGGAACCGGAAAATTCGGGAACAACTGAAAGTGTCTTTTTCCATAGGATTTTGGTATGAACTCAAGACCATAACTCACGATTCGAAAGATGGATATGCGTAATTCTTTTTTGTTTTATTGATGAACCTGGAAAAGTTTTCAGGAAAATAAAATTCGAGACAATTACAAAGCAAAGTCGGAACATTCGGAAAACTGGAAATATCATAATTTTTATATGCAGTCTCAATGATAACTGACGATAGGAACGACTTATATTTGGTTTGTTCTTTTTTTTGTTCGTTATTCTCCTAGGATGGAAATTGAATTGAATGTTTTCAAAAAAATAAAAATAAATACATTTGTATCTGTCACTTATTTCACGCTCAGCGTTCTTATGCGCAATTTGTAGTTTTTGATAGCCAAGATTTGCGCGATTTTTGGCATTTTACATGTAGGTCGTAGGAAATAGTTATTTACAATCGAATATGGTAGGTGCTAGATTAAATCTATTAAACAACAACTTATGGAAATATTTTACTGTAACAAGTATTCTTTTACATAAATTTAATTATGGTGGGGCTAGTTTTCTTCTTAAATATCTGTAACAGCCCAGTGTTTTTCTCGTTGATTTTATGTATGCCAAGTGTAGGCCCAACCCACAATCAACCATATTCTAAGCACTGATTCTAGACTGAAAAATAAAAGTGTGTATACCAATACAAATAATTTAACTGTACCCAAATTATCCAAAAGATAATAAATACTGCATCTAGGTACTTACTGTTTTTAGAGGTACTTTTTGCATTCTTGCGTTTGTTTGCCTCGTCTTTGGCATCTAATATGTATGGAGGATCACGACACAATTCACCTCTCCGAACATTTCGTAAAATAATTTCTGGAAGTATGCACTGCTTGTAAAACTTTGAAAGCTTTTCATATTTGTTTTCCAAAAATTGGCATCGCGTATGATCTTTTTCCTAAATAAATCCGTTTGCCGATCAACAAACACCACAAAATGACAAATGCTTCTACCTGAGATCTGCAATTGACCTTGTATCTAAAAATAAATAAATGTAAACGTAGAACAAATTCTTATTTGGATCTATTTTTAGTGGATACGTGCTTGTAAGTAGACCTCCCTCATTACGCATTTTTCTGCCACTTGTCGCAAATCACCAAAAATTACGTATTCATGGCTTCATTCGGAAGGGTAGTTTACAACAGATTTTCCCGAATATCAGGTAACTAAGTTGACGGTGGTGGCAAACAGAAAAACATAACAAAGTAATAAAATAGATATAGTAACCGACAAATTTACCAATCCACAAGATAGTAATATAATAGCTAGTCCGATGCAAACAACACATTGTATAATAATCATGAAGATGGTAAAGGGAGTTGCCTGAACCCGTAATAAAAAGTAGGTACCGATAGACGCAGTAAAGACGATTGGTTGACCCAGTGAAATAAGTTCACACGCACGTCTCTATTGGAACAGCCTCTCAATCCTTATTTTTTAGCTCCATTTTAAGTAAAACCAAGGGTTAAAATTTATTTTGGTTTTCGGATTCGTAATCAGCATGACGGCTTTCATAAATTAAGTTTCAATCTCATCAATTTTTTCCAAATTTGACTGGTTTTTAATTGTTTTTTTTTTTTAAACCACAAAGCACTAGGATTTTCAAAATAACATAGAGTAAAAAGTGTGTCCTGTTCTTTGTTGTGTCAAAATTTCATTGGAATTGCTTCAGTCGTTTTCCTTACATTGGTTCTCAAAGTTCTTATGGAAGAATAACACGGAAGGATCCCACCCTTAAGATGGATCTTTGTTTGTGGGAGTGCCAAGATGTGGGTATTGGTATGAAAGGCAGAACAATATTTAGAGAAGACCCGTCATCATTCACAAACTGAATTATTGTAATTGGGTCAGTATTTGCTTCTTAGTTTTTTTTTTGTGGCTGTTGTATTAATCATGCAGACAAACAAGGGAGCTGTCATACATATTGGTTGGTCTTCTAACGGATTTGTCAATTTGGTGACGTCATCCTTTTCACAGTTTTTGTTTTTAATTAAATTGCTTGGGGAGTGCTTGCCTTATATGTACCATTTTAATCGATGCATAAATTCAATTGCTTTATCTTTCTTGTCGTGCAAATATTTATATATGGTCAACCTCAACATTTATAATATAATTGCAGTTTGACAAGAATAATATTGGCAAAAAATGCAATACTTGTTTTTAAACTTTTGTTCGAGATCGCTTTCAACACTATGCTGATCCAGAAATTAAAACAACTTTTTATGAATTGCTTCCATCAATTCAGTTGAAGGGGGCCCATTTTCACAAATTTGGGTTGATGAGAAAATTAAATGCTTTTAAATTAATTGAAACACTGTCATTCCCCCCCAAAAAAATTAATCTTCATATTAGCGCGACATATATACAGTATTCAGTAATCTTCATTATTCTGACTCAGTGGAAAGAAAAGTTCATTTTTCTCTTAATTTTGGACTAAATTTTTTTCTCTGCTCTTTAAATACCATTACATTGGGGATTTTATTTTTTTGACAACGATGTCACGTTGACAAATGAGTTTACGCAAGTTAAATAACAAAAATGTTTGTGAAAAAATTAATTTTAATAAATGGCAATTCAAAGAAACACTTTTAACATAAAAAAAACAAATTTTTAACAAGAACAATCATTATTCAATTAACCCCCCACCCTTCTTTGAATTTCTTCGCTGGACAATGATGCCACCGCGTCCCTTATTCGATTTTTTTATTATTATTAGGTAGGTTATCGCTATAGATAATTTGTTTTAAACGTCCCCACTAATAAAAATCCAAAATTGTTAAATCGGGATTTCTGACAGGCCACAATACTGGACCATTTCTTCCAATCCACTGATCTCCAAATTTAACGTTTAAGGGGGCGAATGAAATCGATTTAGGCGACCATTCTTACAACGGAAACATGCTGTTTTTGTTAGGGGAAAACACAAGCAGTTCTTCAAACTAGAGCGTCGTGCATAAGGAAAAAAATTAATAAACATCACGTGTTTAGGCGTAAAGTCAAACACATTTCAACGTAGTATTAGCTGATCAATCTGAAAAAAAAAAATACTTTTGAGCAGTGCATAATACCTTTGTCTTTCAACCTATGTAGTTTTTAGCCACTTTTTATTTCACGTTTTGTTTTTCGCCGGAAAATTTAATGAAACCTCCCAGTTGCAAGACTTTTTCCCATCTACAAAGGTGTTGATTAGTCACCCAGGCACAAATTTGTATGTTGAAGTTTCCGGGAAAGGTTTTGTTTTGAAACGTCACTTTCCAACTAGACCATCTCTCCTTTCTTTAGTTTTGATGTTTTCACTTCAGCTGGTATTTCTTTTCTGTCAAGACGTAGAGTTCCAGTTGAATAAGTTTGATTATTTAGTACCTGAAGAGACAAGTTAAAAGTTGTCCATAAATATGGAATGTCCAACACCCAATTTTGCCTCTAATAAATGAGGAACAACATTAGCTGCACCCTTTTCTCCATAATTACCAAGTGTACTAAAAACTTTAGAGCAAGTAGTCTAGCAGGTTCTGTTATAAAGTTTTACACCATATTTGTGGTTTAATATATTATACTTTCCATTTTATTATTAAACTAATTTAAGAAAGGCCTTATTTTTGATAATGGATCCTCTGGTTTAGTATCTTCTACAGCAGGATTTTTTACAAAATGAAGGCAAAGCAAAATTATTAAAATTCTATTTCGACCCATTTCATCTGCAAAACATCGCAAATCGAAAAGTCGGTTTTCCAATAATCTTGCAGTGTCGCCAAATGTATTGTTCCCGTATGTAAAAATAAAGGATCCGTCAAACCAGCACGGTACTTCTCTAGCGGCGTGGCAGCGAAATTGCCATCTTCAAGTAAAGACAGGCGTCTTGACCTTGAGGAGAAATCAATTTGTGCCTTCACTTTTTTAATTAATTTTCCTTTTAGCAGATTACAATATATTTTTTTTCGCTTGTTTTTTCGATTCTTTTTCAATTCCTTTATTATACATCTCCTCCATCTCATGGAGTAGCGGTGAGAATAACTGTTTTTTCCCTCTTTCTCTGTGCTCGAACTGTATCCAGTTTTCTAACATGCGGAATTGGCACGATATCTTTAAGAGATGTGACTGTCGGAGTAAAACAACTAGGCCTAGGTAAAACATCTACGTGGGTCAGGGTCATCTCTGGTTGTAAGCGAGTCATCTGGATCATGTGCTGTAAGAGAATCCTGTGAGTGAATCCAAGAGCACCCAGACATAGGAGATGAAACTCTAACCCTTGATGTAGCAACGTTTTCAACATCTAGCAACCTTGGAACTTCTTCACTTGATTTGAAGAAATAGAAATAGAATTCATAGAAACATCAACTTGAGCCAGCTTGAAGGAATTCTTAAGTTATGATCCAAAGCCAATTAATATGCTAAGCTTCTAGCTTCCATTGGATCCAGCCCATATCACATTTTGGAACAAGTTATAATTCATGCTTATTCGGCCTTTTGTCTTCTTATGATTTCTGCGTTTCGTAGCTCTGGCACAGCGCTCGATACCGCTTGATGAGACAGGCACCTCACTCACTCACTTGCCTCATATTCTCTTACAATTGAGTCCAACCGTTCGCAATGACTTTTTCTTTCTTGCGCATCTTTATTTGATATAAAAATGCACCCTTACTGATGTGCATTATTTGTTTCGCCCTTTTTAAAAACTCTTAGCTTCTTTAGAATCTCTTGGCCCTTTCTTTTGTGGTAACTTTCATCTAGGTGCCTGATTATTATGTCTCCGACATAGCCGTTTCTTTTTGGACTTTTTGGTCAGGGTCGATAACGTCGAAAAGATCAGTGCTTTGCAGCTCCGACAAATTTGCTTAAATGGGTAATTTAACTTGCAGGGGCATACAAAAAAAAATTGGTTGAGATACCAAAACTAGATTTGATGCAGCAAAAGTTTTATGCAGCTGTGATCGCGCAATTTTTTGGTTAGGTTTAGACAGACGAAATATTAAAAAATATTGTACGACCTCTTTAATCCGAACATGAATAAGGCTTGTCCGGCTGATCAAAACGTTCCGAAAAACGTCTGGAATTACTACGCCGGGTGTCGTTATTAATGAAAGTATTCTCGTCAATGTCCGACGACTGATTAACACCGAAAGAAACTCTCTTATCTGAGACTGTTTTTAGCGCTGACAGTGACAGGTGATTATCAGTCTTATGATAACCAGCAATAGAAGAAACTTTTGCTTGATCTAATTTCGGAACGTAAGAAACTTACTTCTTTCAACAGTAGTGTAATTTGTGTAGACTGGGCGTTTATCACTCCCATGGAAAGTTATCAAAAAAGTTTTCCAAACACTGTTGCACAACACTCACAATATCAACCTTAGGCGGCATGATGAATAAAAGCTGTTGAAAGTTGTCAATTTTAGTTAACTATTTAAATAAAGTTGGAACGATCGTATAGCTATCGAAGACGGGTGAAGAGTGGATATTCCAACGTTCAATAATTTTGTGAACCTTATTACACCTCTTCTTCAATAGAAAAATATGAATCATGCTCTTGAACCAGAGGAAAGATTAGCAATCACCTTACAGTGAGTATTATAGAGGTCAGCTATTCCTATTAGAAGTAAATAACTCTGTATGGTTTTTACAGCTATCTCAGCCAAAGATCGTCTATGCAAACGGTGGCGTGGAAATATAATATAGGAAAAACAACGGTTCACTGTGTCATCAAAGAAACATGCAAGGCGATTTGCCATGTTTTGGAACCGCAGCATTTGAAAATGCCACAATCTGAGGAAGAATGGACTCAAGTTGCAACAGGCTTTTTAAAGAAGTGGAACTTCCCTCACTGTATAGGTTTAGCAGCTAAAAAAATTTATATCATATCCAATAATATATGAAACTTGTTTATAGGTGCATTAAATGGGAAACACATAAAAATGAGGGCACCAAAACGTTCAGGATCTTTATACTATAATTATTTAAAAACATTTAGCTTGGTTTTATTGGCTGCCTGTGACTCTGACTATAAGATAGTAATGGCGGATATTGGTAGATATGGTTCCGTAAGTGATGGTGGTACCCTGCGAGCTTCAGTTTTTGGCAGAAAATTATGTACCAATGCACTCAATATACCAGATCGCGAACCGATAGTGAACTGCGTTACCAATACTGCATTTGACAGAACATATTATTCGACCGTATCCAGGAATGCTGTTGCCTCCCCTCAGAGAAAATTTTAATAAAAGGTTGTTCAGAGCACGAAGGTTAATAGAAAACACATTCGGAATTTTAGCAGCCAGATGGCGGATTTTATATCAAACCATTAATGCTGATGTGCCACAAGGACATGTACTTGTTTACATAATTTGTTATGTAAATCAGGAACTTTGTATTTTCCACCAGGATATGCTGACATACGGGATGAGGACAATGGCCAGTGGAGAACCAACCTTCCTACCCCTCTACGTTCCATTACGGGCAACAGTCGCAATGCAAAGCACAATTTCTATTCATTAAGAGATGAATTAGCAAGGTACTTTTTTGAAGAAGGACAAATTTAACGCAATAGTTTTATGAAAGTATTTATTAAATATATATTTTTAAGCGTCCTGTAACTCTGCCATAAAATTTAATACAATTTTTTTTTAATGGAGATATGGTGCTCATCTCTGTGGCCAGATAATTACAGAACGCCACATCTGAATCGTTTGCAGTTTTTTGGGAAAAAATACGACTCTACATTTAAAATGGCCTCGTCTACTTGTGATGAATTCTGGGTAGTACCACTACTACGACGAGAACTTGCACGGGAAGTGTTTGGGCTTGCTCCATGAGACGTACTTGGCGTAGCACTGCGGGACGTCCCAGGTGTAGCACTACGTGAGGACCCAGGTGTAGCACCACGCGAGGTCCCAGGTGTACAACTACTAGACGTTCCTGGTGTAATACTATCTGACGGCGTAAGAAGGCCTATATGAAATGCAGTGTCTTCACTTTCACTTTCATTGGCTTCAGTTTCTATTATAATATGTTCTTCTTCCACTGATGGCATGATTAGTTTCAACATGTTCACCATTTCGATCAGCATTCTTCACATTACTATAATGGCTGTGAATGTATGTAAACAAAAAATAACATTAAGTACATACTTGTATTTATTGTTATTACCTTCGTTGTTGGATATACTCATCCAAAATCTGTAAATACGGCATGAGTGGCCATTCCAGTGCTTCATCTTCACTTGCGAACCCGTTGGTAAGTTTCTTTTCCCTTTACGTACTTTAGCGTATTTGTCTCTTAAGATATTTCCGCTTTTTTGTGCCCATTTCTGCATCTGCAGAGTACAATATTGTTAGTATTTAATACTATTTTGAAAGAAATTTTTAACCATCCACTCACCTTCAAAACCCATAATTAGAGCTATCTCAAATCACTTTTTCATTTTGATGTCTTGTCTTTTATAAGAACCCGATCTTTTGTTATATAACATGGGGTTTCTTTTAACAAGTTCAATAAATTCAATCCATTTTGCTGTGTCTGCCATATGTTTCATAACATATTATCGGACTTTTCTTGCAAGAAGTTCTAATTCAGTAGTGAACGATTTTTTCCGCCCTTGAGGCACTTAGGGTAGGAGGTACTATACACCCCCACCTTACCTTTTCTTTTGGTGTGGCTCCAGCCACACCATTCACTCAAAAACTAATTCTTGAGTAAGACGGAGCTTGCTCCTAACCACGACCTTCTAAATAAATTTCTCTTTAAACCTAAACCTAACTAAACCTCTTTAAACCTATTGTTTGAGTATTATTGTTCAAAATTGCATTGATTTTTTTAAGTAAATTATTGTTCAGAGGGCGCTACTTACCCGGCGATTTTGCGCCGCAATTTGAATTTTGACATTTACATTTCGGTTTGACAGGGCTTTAACCGTTACCGCACATTGGCAAAACCACGTCAAAACTTCGTCTCTGAATCGTAGGTGATAGTGTGATGTTAGGCAATGCAACATGATGCAATCACCGTGCAAAGTTCCAAAGTGCCAATGTAATCAGTCTCAGTGGGTGTAGTGTGTGTAATAATGCAATTAACAAAATTAAACACTGCGTTATGCCTACCCATCGATCATATTTAAGTGTGTCAATATTGCTTTGTTGTTTCTGGAACGATACAAGATGCAGATGCACATTATCTTGCAATAGGTTTTGTTGTCACAAGACTAGATCCTTCGTTATGTAAACAAAAACAACAAATTTAGTTATTAGTTTATCTTCCACATTTTGTTTTGGTAAACTCGGTAAAATTTATACAATAACGTCAATCACATATTGGATCAAACCAACAAACCTCTCATTTGGATAATTTAATTTTCCTCTGTCTTGATTGTAAATTAATTCTAACAAGGGGCTGGTTCTTCGGCTGACCTTGTCACGTAGAAGGGACAAACAGAATGCACTGTTTATGGATTCTTCTACTTTCATTATAAGGTAACCACAGAGAAAAGCAATGGTTGGTGATTCAATCTGCAGGTCACCAGAATAACTGCCTGTGAATGTATTAATGTGTTCCAGCCTTTCCAGAATTACTTCATTTAAGGTAATATCAGTTTCATCATTAGCATGGGATTTTTGAACAATTATAACAAATTTTGCAGTGCTCACGTACTTAACATCAGCCACTGTGTTACTGTTGCTGATACTTCTTATCAGACCACTTTTTAAAATTTGACGCAAAAATTTGCAAAAATCGATTCAATAGCGTCAGAGCAAAATTGTCTGGTTAAAACATAATGAAAATTTAGATCTTTCACCAAATATTGAATGTAGAGATATGTGCTGCGTGCAGTGAAGACTAGGCCTCTTTTGTTAAGAGCGTTCTCTAGTCGGTCAAGTTTTCAAATGTAAACAAACATTCGTCTTCCGTCTCTGTAAAAACCACATGCCCTAATGCTGTCGGTGTGTCCATCTGTACTACGTATAGACACGAATGCACCTTGCGTTGCATCCCACAAGCGTCCGTCGAAGAGAGAGACTAAATAGTGGGAGTGCTGAGCTTGTTCGTACTCTTAAAACGATCTGACAACACAACTTGTAGCGCTTGCTTTTATATCATTGAACGACTGAGCGATGGAAGTTGGAAAATCGCAAAGCGGTGTGCACTGTTAGGAATGGAACATAATTTTAAAATAATCATAATTTCAAATGATTTATTGAATTGAATTAAGTTTTACAGTGAAAAAAGTTAGCCCTAACTTTTAATCCAACAAATTATAGTTTTCTAGAAACAATGTATTTTCTGACCAATAAGGGTTCTGCCAAATTCGTAAAATTAATCGTACCTATGTAATTACACGAGAGGCTATTGTTCTACCGGATCAAATTTACTTTTGAAAGAAATTTTGTTCCCCGGAAATTTTGCAAGTAAAACTGCCAACCTGTCAACGTAACAAAAACGTGACACCGAAAGTAGAGCAACAAAATTGAGTTTACAAAAATTAACTTTGTCGTAGAGGTAAAGTAAATAATCAATTCAGCTAGATAATTTCATGCATAAAATAAATTTTGTATTATTGTCATGGTAAAACGTCGTGGCAAAAGGTAATAGTTATTTATGTGGTATATATTAATTATTTAATAACGTGGACGCGTTAGCCGAGACGTTAAAGTCACTCGAAAAGATAGATAATCATCAATTTTATCGTCGTATATAATATAAAATTTTATTCAATCTTCACGGTTTTTACTTCAACATGGATTTAATTCTTTGACGTGAAAAATTCAACTGTCAAAAAAACGTTAGACAGTAATACAACAATGGATGTTGGTATAGAAGTTTTTTTTTAACTTCTAAACGATAAAATTGCATTTTAACATGCGGTAAAGAGTAAAGAGTAGATAAAATTCAATTTTGACATTAAAGATTAAATAAATAACATTTATCGTTCGACACTGTCAGAATTTTCAAATTTTCGCTTGTGTAAACACTCTGTCATGAAATAATTAAAATGACAGATAAACGTCAAACTATTTTTATGGATTTTAAGCAATTTAAAGGCTTTCCAGGGTTGTATCGAACGATAAAACGTTGTATTACACTCGTTCCTGTGTAGATTGAACGCTTTACGCCACTCAGGGTTCACAAAAGCACTCGTTTCACTCGTGCTTTTATAAACCCCTTGTGGCATAAAGCGTCCAATTTACACAGGAACTCGTATAATAATCTACTATTTTAGTTGTGCGGAAATGGAGAAAGAAAATAAATCACAATGATAATAAAAATAAAATAAACAATCATAATAATAACTATTGGAATGCAGAAGGCGCTTATCTTGAGGTCGTTGCGTTTGCTCAGGGTAATTCTCGGTATTCGTAGTTACTCACCCCATGGTTTTGGGGGTGGCTACGATGTGCGATTATTAAAACATCTGACCAGCAAGAAACCTCGTGAAGGTCGGAATCACGAGGATTTCCTTCTGATAAATTTTAAAAACAATAATAATAACTATTTAGTATTGTCTAATAATTTCAAAAGTTAATTCCTCATTCCTTGGGGGGTTCCTTATTGTTTTTCCTCGCTTCTGCCTTGGATCTAACAACTCAGGTAAAAAACAATTAAAATAAAAAATCCTTAAATGCGGGTACATTTGTTCTTTCCAGAATTCTTCGTCAAAATTAATCTAAAAATTGCAAATGTTGGTTATTTTGTACATTTTATACAGTCAAATAAAACTACCACTTCATATAGAATTCCTTTTGGACTCCAAATAATAAAAAAAAACAGGTATACAATTATATAAAAAACTAGCTGACCCGGCGAACTTTGTATCGCCTCAGAATCAATAAATGTTGTGTTAACTTATTAGCTGAATTCACTTTTTTTTATTCGGAGCGGAGGCAAATCCAACAAATTAAAGATCGGTCCAGCCGTTCTTGGGTTATAAACCAAAGGAGGCCCCTGAGCCCCCACGCCCATTTATTAATAGTTATTCTGCTATTCGGGACGGAGACAAACACAACAAATCAAAGATAATAAAAATCGGTCCAGCTGTTCTTGAGTTATAAACCCAAGGGTTCCCTCTGAGCCCCCTGTCCATGTTTCAATAGTCATTCTGCTGTTCGGGGCGGAGACAAATCCAACAAATCAAATATCATAAAAGCCCTTCTTGAATTATAAACCCAAGGGCCCTCCTGGGCCTTCATGTCCATGTTTTAATAGTTATTCTGCTATTCGGGGCGAATACTTTACGACTTATTCCCATACCTACCAAGTATAAAAAAAAAATACTTCATAAAAGTCGGTCGAGCCGAAAAATCGGTCCAGCCCAAGGGGGCCCCCTGGGCCCCTATATCCATTTGAAACATACTTACCGACCTTTTCCCATAGCTATCAAATATACAAAAAAAATCATAAGAATCGGTCGACCCGAAAAATCGGTCCAGCTCAAGGGGGTCCCCTGGGCCCCCATGTCTATGTGAAAAATAGTTTACCACCTATTCTCATACTTACCAAATATACAAAAAAAAATCTAATTTAGTGTCAATGCTACAGTTGCTTTATCGCTCAGGAAATTAACATGATTATTTTGTTTTCAGTTTATTTATTTACTTATTGTTAAGGATTGGTATAAGTGAGTATGGATGGCGACAAATTTGATTACAGCATTATTCAGATCAATAATAAATTGTCTAATAATGTTTATTGCAAGCTTTTTATCGTTAATTGCAGGCATTCCTAAATACAAAACAAATCCGTAAAAAAATGTTTCATTTTTAATTACTAACTTATAGACTATGCAAATAAAAAAAATTATTATGTGGCCGAAAAGACAATTAAAAGACCTTTCAAACGACATGTTACTCGACCCCTATTCCCTATTTAAAAAATCGAGGTTGCTCCTGTCAGGCGTATGGGGTTGCACCAAGCCTGCTTACTATTGCATCAAAACATGTCCCCCTCGAGATAAAAAATGACCTGTTTTTAAATTTTTCTTAAATATCTTTTCCTAAAAAGTTATTGAGGGTGGCTCGTTTCGATTGAAACGGTCTGTATATCGATTCTACACTTATCCGTGCACAAATCTAAAAAAAATTCTCAATACCCACCTCAATTGGGCCAATCGCCGGTTTTTTTCTTTTCCCCGATAAAGTTCTGTTACCCTTACCACCATCGCGTCTTTTACACACACCCCCCATATCACAAAAAACTATCACTAACAATACTATTAACACTATAACAATATTCAAAACTAAGAATACAAAAAACGCAAAGTCTGTTGGAGTCAATATGACGAAAGGTCTAGTTTTTACACTAACAATTAGTCAAAAGTAACAACACTTGAAATCACTAAAAGCCTACTGCAGTCAAGACTGTTCTCAGGTTCTGTGCTCTTATAACTGGCAGTATTAATTTTTTTATTTTGTTTTTTAACGCCATACTGAAAGGCGCTGGCGCCGGCGGTCTCTTTGACAACCAAGAAGTATTTTTTTAAGAACTGTCAAAATTATTATGTGTGTTCGGCGTTTCTTTGTATCTAATTCGTTATTAAAATGGCCCTTTTGATATCATGAACTGATCTCCAGAAAAAAAATCAATGTAAAAGTATGTCTTGGGAAATACCTATTTCCATAATAGGCAACTCAATAACAATTCATCATAAAGCTAATACGCAGCTATACGCAGTTACTGTTATAATTTATTGAATTCCTGTGAATTTTTGCTCTAATTTGATTCGTTTTCTCACAACCCATAAAACAAAAATACACGATTTTTAAAATTCTGACGTAATTCAAAAGGACCCTTGAATTGGTTTTTGAAAAATTAACTATGTGGGTAATAACTTCTTCTTTCATTCTAAAATTGCCCTGAAATTTCAATCGATGTTGGTCTTTATTTATCGATCATCGATCTACAAGACAAGTACATCCTCTACGAGCGCTGGCTGCCGCTCTACTGAGCACCACAAAACAACTAACTTTACTGAGCACAAAACAGTGCGTTGTGAGAGCCGTAGGACCGAGAGCTTTGTTGCCAAATTGTTCACAACCCTCAATCTGCTATAGATGGCGACACCAACCGCTTAGAAAATTATTAAAACAAATTTTTCCATTCATGTGCTTAGTACTTGCGTAAATGATTTGTTTTTTTACACGGAACGTTTTTAATAAGTCGTAGCAACGTTCGAAACTCCCCTAAACAAAATTTTTCTGTCAATTAACGATTTTTTTTTCAATTTTTTTTAGAAAAAAAAAAAAATTTGGACTTTCGTAAACGCATCGGTCCAAGATTCTAACTTTCCGCGTTTTTAAAAATCGATAAATCAATATGGTAATCGATTGATTCGAAGAAACAAATTATCGTAAGATGGCGTCTGGTAATGAACGCTCTTAAGCCACACATATCTGTTCAGCCGAAGTAGATTGAATGTCGGCAATAAAAAGTCTTCATTTAACCAAGTCAGTAGGTCTTCAGTGTCAGTGTAAGGAGCGGTATTGGGATCTCGTCGATGGATATGCTGTGTTCTATTGCTGATGTCGTAAATTTGAAAATATTTGTACATGTTTTCCATAAATAGAACTGTTGCAGTACAATGTTTAAAGTAGGAAAATTGTTCACCATCATGATAAGCAAGCAAGCGGCTATTACTGGGGGCGAAAATTTACTTTAATTTTTTCCAAATTTGAAGGACAGATGTTTTTTTGTTAAATATCTCACTGGGTTAATAATAAAATTTTCTTGAATTTCTGTTAACTCATCTTTGAGATAATTTGCCGACATTATTCCATTGGGTGATGTGATGTCATGATCCAAAAATAAATTTCTTTCATTTTTACGGCGTGACAATAATCAAAACAAAAAAAAGCTTGAGTCTAGGATTATATGGATGAGGCAAACATTTTTTAAGTGAACCAAAATGTTAGAAAGGGCCACATGATATTTATGGTTATCAGCAACTATTCTATTAGAAGGGACACCGTCCCTGTCTAATCTAGGAAGCCCTGCAACTTTTGTTAGACCTTTTGTGCGGCGAAAACAGATGGCGCTGAAACTCAATCCCGTTGAAGACGAGAGTCGGCCATCTAGCTAGGACGGTCTGTGGTGTGTTTTCGTTGTTGACATTGACGGCTTGGATGTTAAAATTTTAATATTCTTCGGAAAGACGATGTATTGTGTTGTG
This sequence comes from Diaperis boleti, assembly GCA_963583935.1. Classification (NCBI taxonomy): domain Eukaryota; kingdom Metazoa; phylum Arthropoda; class Insecta; order Coleoptera; family Tenebrionidae; genus Diaperis; species Diaperis boleti. The sequence goes on from OY757242.1 coordinate 18,218,644, forward strand.
TGTACCAGTTCTTCAAGATGTAATTTAGTCCGTTCTCCTGTTAAGGTAAGTTTTTTTAACTTTATTTTTGTGGCGCGCATAATAATTGGTATGTCATCGTTTTCTAGATGTTCTACTAATAAACATGTTGAAACGGTTATTTAGATTTTTTTAAGGACACTAGTTGGTAAAAAATTGATGTTTTGTGCATGCATCTAACATTCTAACATAATAATTATCTTTCACTTGCTTTCGAAACTTTCGCGTACACCTTCAAAATCAAGGCACAAAGGTTTTATGACATTGACAGACTGTCTTCTGCATATTATAAAAAAGACATGTACGTAATTAGGAATTTGTGTCCTGTGAGACCGATCAATTATATTAGTTTATCCATAATAATTACAGATAAAGGTAATCATGTAGTTTAGGGACCTTTAACTGCGCAGGCGCGGCTTTGTTATCTTTATACACAACAGTGTTGTCAGAGTTCACGAATGGAAAAGAAATAATAATAACCGAATAAAAACAAACTACAGTGGATATTTTTGATTCACACAATAAATGATTTGGTAATAACCAGAATCTAAATGAAAAGTTGGTCGAATTATTACATTTTCACACTTAGTCCAAGTACTTATAATGTCGTTCATAATGACATTTCACATGAGGATAAACGCAGCTCAATTTTAATATATGAATGTGCCAGATTTTTATTATAACGTTTGCCATAGTGTCATGTACTCATGTACAAATAAAGTTGTCTAAAAATTTTCATTCTGCTGTTTTCAATAAGTGGTTTCTAAAATTGATATTTACAATCAGCTATTTTCAAATTTAAGTAAGGCTCGTAGCTTGTCGCTTACTTAGTATTCCAGTGTCCCAATAATAAGACTAAGAGTGGTTGCTCAGAAGAAATAAATTTCACACTTCGCGTCCACTTTTCCGCCCAACTTACAGCATGAGTCTAATACAATCCGACGAGATTTCCGAATTATATTTAATCTTTACCTACACGGGATTTGAAATGAATGTAAATCTGACAACGATGTTGACCAAAAAAGGAATGATGTGGCGCATGCGCAATTAAAGGTCCCTAAACTACATGATTACCCAGATAAAAACCAACGACCTTTGCTAGACAAATAATTCGGCAGTAATTAGTGTTAGGTAAGGAAGATTTATTGTTGCTGTAACTTATGAACTCTTTAACGCAAGCCCAACCGAAAGAATTAATATAGTAAACAGAAAGACGAAAGTAACAGAAATTTAATTAAAACGACTATAAAAATAAATACAACTATTAAAAAAGGTTTTAGTATTTTGTCATAGCCCCATTAGCTTCTAGCACCGCACTCAATCTCTTGGGCATAGATTCTATAAGGTTTCGCCAATAATTTCGATCTTCGATCAACTCTTCGACCATCAATGCGCCAGGCTATCCCTGGACCGAGAATACTTATCCAAGCCCAAACCTTGACAGAATCATCCAGACCTGTTCGTGATGAAACATATACTTTTTCGTCAGAAAAGATTACACTGTTCCAAAAATTTAAAGGAGGATCCTGGAAAGTTGGTCTCAAAAACCGCTTGTTTATCCGTATTGAAAGGGTTTTCTCTTAAATTATCCGAAAAGGCTCCGTCCTGCACCGCGTTTGAAATTCTGGGTCTTCTAGCCACGGTCTCGTCTTGTTTCCACCTCTTCTTTACACGTAGAACAGTGCTTTTATTTAGTCCATAATGAGTAGTAACCCTTCTTATGGACCACCCTTTTTCTAATTTAGAAAGAATCAACACTTTATCTTGTTCTGTCAATCGAGGCATTTTTTAAAGTTCAAATGTCAGAGTTGATTAATTACAACCCTGATTTAATACAGCAAAAAATAGGTGTACGCGAAAGTTTTGAAACCAAGTGTACATATTTTGTATTTTTCATGTTCCGTTGTCGCCTGTGGTAGGCAATACATTATACAACTTGAAATTCATTTAAAACTTTGGTTAGATATTTGATAATTTATTGATGTTGTGAGAAGATATGCAAGACTTGTGTTGGACACACCCAGTATCAAAAGTAATTGTTTTCGCATGGCATAGTTGATACCACTGCCAACTTTCTCTTGAGATAAATAAGGTAGGGTAGAGTGGGGCATCTTCGGATGGTTTTGGTCATTACAGTCCTGACGCCAAATTTAAGTGTGACCATTGAAATATATGCCAGGGTATCAGGAGATTTCTTTGGCATCTAATTGTATAATTAAATTGGATTAAATTGTATGTAATAGTATTTAAATTTATTTAAGTACTGTAATAATTGTCCGGTGGTATATATGGGGTAGTTTCGGACATACATACATTTAAAATTGCAAAAAGTGTTTAAGATCTAAGCTCGCAAAATTAACATCAAATGTAAAGAAACTCGCTTGTGTTGCTGTATGAAATATCATCCACCGGAGAAAAATGCTCCTTGCGCTACGTAATGGATGACAAGTGTGATGAGCCTGAGCTCTTCCCGCCAACAATTTGAACGTCAAATGAAATGTCAATGACGTCACCAAACGTCAAATTTGAAAATTTGAAACAAACTGCGAAATTGAAAAAGGTTCGCCAGTGAATCGTGATTGTCTAGAAACAAAAGACAGAAGCGCGGACCTACGTTGCGTTCTTTTTTGACAAGACAATAGTGGCGGGAAATTCAAACCAAACCTACCAGACACAGAACCAGGTTCTTTGAATGCAGGTGTGTAGCGTTGGGGGCAGAGCGTAAAGTAGCAACACAAATTAGGGATTTATCAATATATTTGGTTTAGAGGTTTTATGGTCGAACTTTTGATTAATAATTGAATTTTTGAACATTTCATCTAGTAACAATTTGGATAATTTATTGTCAACGAAACAAAATTTTAATTCTTCCCCAGACATACACTAATCAAAATGAAACAAATTTTCTCAAAGGCCGGCGGTATTGGGGACGAAAACTAAACAAAGCGAAAGAAAAAGAAAAAAAACTTTTCCTTCAACTAAAAAGAAAACACTAACCAAAACAAAAGTTTTTTTTTTATCCTGTGCCAGCAACTTGTGATCGTACGACCGGACGTAGGGCAATGGTCCCGTCGATGTCCCGGTCGACCGCAGCGCCAGCACAAATTCCGCGGATTCGACAACCGCAACGGCTGGGTGGAGCGACTTTCCTGATTCTTCCAGAACTCCCATTCTTCTTCAAAGCGGCGCCATCCGGTGAAGGGTATTGGTGCCGGTGTCGGTCCACCTGGGGCTACGTGATCCTGCCGGGTCTTTTGGAAATCGTCAGGCTGTCGAAAGTTATAAATTTTCGAGATTAATTGCTCACTTGTGGATATGAATTCTCCTAAGAGTGCCTGGGTTGCAGTAAACTCTGGTAGAATTTGTAAGTATTCTATTTTAAACTCAGGAGGGATTTGCCCTGTGGTTACTCCTGTTTCTGGCATTTTTATTTCTTATTTTAAAATATTATGCGTTAAAACTTGTTACAAAATTAATTATTTAAATCTGATCGGAATTTCGAACAATCATTGTAAAACAAAATATTGTGCAAAAATATTTATCAAATTAATTCAAATCAAAGTGTTTTCCGAATCCGAATTAGTAGCAATGTACCATCTTCTGCCGAAGTCCGTCCCAAATTCGATAGGCTTCAAAGCGTTGAAACGTTCTCGTCTTGGAAGTCCGTGTATTGACCAGGTCCAATTTTCCCAGTGAAGGTCCTCTTAAGCACTTCGGGTTCACCTCGACACGATATGGAAAGTCCGCGAATTTAATCGGGTTCACTGGCTCGGTCTTGAATGGGAAGTCCACGAAGATTTTTCTGAGGTTCACTTTTTAAACGGGCACGAAAACGTTAGCCTATCCTACCGACTGCGCCAATTAAGTTATGAGCGGGACGATAAGGCTTTTTAAAAATTTAATAATTTTTATTCACGAAGCGTACAATTTACTAGCGAGAAGTAGAGTCTGTGAAAAAGCTAACTAACAATACTTTTATAAACTCAAAGTGTCTATTCAGCACTGCGGTCACTACACTGGAATTCTATGAAAGCGCGGTGGTATAACTTACATGATTTTAACCCTATCTATTGTGAGCACGAACCGAAGTGATAAAGCGAAGTGACGCTTGCTACGTCACTCATTTCACCTCGGGTCGCTGTCGGACCAAGTCCTCTCTCTGAAGCGTGTAATTTACTGTTAGATATTCTTAATGCTTAATTCTAACATGCAACTAATCCTAGCACTACACTATAATTATGAAAAAGGCCCTCGCGCACTTTTTGCGGCCCAAAACTTTTTCCGACAACACTACTACACTGCTTCGAACTGCAGGATGTAGTTGGAACACTCAGATTTTCCATCAAAGCTTGGTGGTTGCATCGGTATTCTAGAAACTTCCATTAAACCACTTGTCATCTGCTGTTCACGACTTTCAAGCTGTCCTAAATTCGCGAACTTGCTCTTCTCTTCAGCCGTTGTCAATTTATCATTATTCTCCTAATGATAAATTGACAACGGCTGAAGAGAAGAGCAAGTTCGAGCAATTTATCATTATTCTCCTGGAATTCATTCTTCAAATCGCTCGATCGTTCTAGAAGCTTCTCCTCGATTAAATTAATTTTTTCTTCCAGTTTTCCAGAATTTTCTAGAAGTTCTTGTTTGAGACTGTTAGAATTTTCGAGATATTCTTGTTTGAGGCTGTTAGAATTTTCTAAAAGTTTTTGTTTATTTTCTAGAAGTTCTTTCCTGGTTGCAGACGTACATTTTATATAACAATAAGAAATGAGATTAATTATACATATTTCGAAATAAGTCGGTTCCTAACAGTGCTTTAGTTGCTTGAATACGAGGTCTTTCGATGTTGATGGCCCAACTTCACAACGTTTCATGCTGAGCCTCACGGATGACATTTCTCTGATGAATGATCTTCGGCCATGTTTTTTATCCTTCAGTTGTTCCTTCAGTTGTGGTTCATTTGATTGAAGATGATCATGCTGTCTACAGTAATTCTAATTAGTCATAAGATAGAAAAGTACCATCGGCCATATTCGAGTTGCTCTTTGTAGACATACCTCCTTTCGTCATATTGTAAAATAAGACCTCTTCAGGTTTGTTTTTGATTTCCGTATCAATTCTTGTTGCACGATCATGAAATGTGCTCAGCAGTATGACCGCTTTCCCCTTTTTGGGGACATATAACACATTTGAACATGTTTTCAAAGTCTCATTTGTGCAAGCTCCTGCGAGCGAATTTTGATTGATATTAGTTTTGTCTTCCTGCAATTTGGAGGGTTTAGTATGATCAACGATCGATTCCATTTCGATATTCTCTTTGTTGGTATATTTGTCTAACTGCCTTTCGGACTGTTTAGGTTGATCGACGAACGATTCCATAGCTTCCTCAATTTGGAGTGCTTCACTTTCATCCACCAAACAATTTCCAGTTTCAACTGCCCTTTGGAGGCGTATGTCTATGTTTTGTTGAATCGCGATGCGGCATTGTCTTACAGTTGGTGTAGGATTATTATTATTTAAAAAATTCAATAGCATATTTCTTTGAGGTGGTCCCACAGTATTAGAATACATCTTAATGTCCACTTGGGATCGTTCAACTTTGATGTTCCGAGAGACATGGAACTCTTGAGTTGTTTTGTGGCAGTAGCAGTTTTGATGGCTGAAGCAACTCAATGGGAGAAAATTTGAACTAAATGGCAACATATTTTACACGGATTGTTTGGAAGTTGTTGGGTGAAATGTGAGTGGGCGTTATTTTTCCCATAGCCCTTGTCGACGTGCTCCTTTGGTATATCTCAAATGTTTCTGTCACATCCTTCCAAGACACAGGTCTTCCACTCACTTTAAATTCAAGCTTGTGATTTATGAAATTATTTCGGAGGCTTTTTAATAAGTGGGGCGCATCAAAAATTGAGACCATTCTTTCACCATCCAGGTCGATTGTTGGATCTTGCATGGCAGCTCCTAACAAACTCATTGCTTTTCTGTTATTGGTGCCTTGATCCCATACCTAAACTTAAAATGAATCTACTGCTTACAATTCCTGAACTACACGCAGTACATTCATTCTTTCAACATTTGTGGGAATCAGTTATTTCTTTGTAAGGTATCATACTTGGCTGAAATTCGATTTTTGAAAGTCGTGGTAATAATCAAACTTAAAGTACATAAACGTAAATGTGGATGGGGAATTTGAGTAATAATAGATACTTTCCCAAATTTCTTGAATTCCGTTACCGGAAATATTCTCTGTTACTAGCTTTAATACACTTAACGTAAGTGAAGTATGTACATACTTAAATAAAAAATAGCCAAGTGGAATCGTATATTGCATTGACAATCCATGCACGACATAGCATGCTTTTTATTGTTTGATTGCGGTGTCGCGGCTATATCGTTCCAGTGTAAAAATCATATACATGATCTTCCGTTCTACAGTATCGCATGCTGGGTCGAATAGACATATTTTATCATCTATTGTATTTGTTACGGTTTTATAGTCACAACCACCACCGTACAGAATAATTGTCTTTGTGTTGGTATGCTCCTCCAGATAGGTGGCACGATGCTTTGATAATTGTGCAGAACACACTAACTTCTTTCATCTGCAACGTTTTGGGTTTTATGACCAATGCATAGATCGCATTGATCTTTCTTTGGCCGGTGAATAACAACGTTCAGATTTTTCATCTCTTTTTTTTTAAATATACGGTGCATAAACCTGTCGTATTATTTTCTGCATAGTGCTCCTATTAGTCTTTCTGTCGTCTATATCGTGTTTTAAAATATCAGCCAATTCACTTCTACGACAGGCCCTAAAAATTCCAAATACAAGAACAACCTACAAGTTTCAAAATGTTCTTATTCATTCGGCAGAAAAAATTTTGTTTTTAATACATCAAGCAAACATCATCTGGAGCGTCCAAGATAAATTTGGTTACCTCTTCTTTAGTTAAAATCATTGATTTTTTGCCTCATGACCCATATCTTGAATTTTAAGAAGATCAGCATTTTTGTAAGTTTTGGAATGTTCGTCTATGGAATTGCTTAATTTTTGCCGCAGTAAGTAGTTTTCACCCATTTACATTTATGTGAGATCTTTTAAATTTATATAGATGCTTTCCATAATTTTTTAAAGCGTGATTTGTGCACTGAATTTTATTTTTCTTTGAGTCTCCGTCGGCGCGGCGCTAAATTGTCTCTACCCCACACCGTGCATTTCTTCACTAATCCCTGAACTGCCATGTCTGCTTTCATGATTGGTGCAGATTAGCTCCAATTTTTATAACAGGTATGGAGTGTAGGTTGGGCATTACGACTTTCAGCACGAGCACATATGCAACACAATACTGCGATAAACAATAATTTTCTAGTGTGACGTCCCACACAATGGATTGAAATTTGTGTCATAACTTCGTTTACTGCAAGAGCCGTCCACATACACATTAAGGTCCACACACACACACATAAGTCCTGCACAATATTGGGTATCTTTCCGGATTCCTTGCTGTGAACACCAGCGGCATCCTTTCCTTCCACTTTCAGATACCTCACATTTAGTAGGAAGATGGAGGCGGTATGTCCCAAAATTACATTTTTGGTCCGGAGAATTCGTTATACAACATAAAAGAATTGTACATCATTTCATTAATATGAAGTCCAACCTTTTTATACCACTTGATGGTCTTTCTATGGACTGGGTAGTATGCAAGCATTAATTTGGTCTTGCAGATCGATATCGGGCATATGCTTGTTATACTGTGATATGGACACCGGTTTCATTTTTGTGGTGCCAGATTTAGAAGTAACTTCTTCAAAAGTATTTTCGTGTTCGGTTGTGATGTAGAGAACATCTCTTTTATCCTTTCATTTTGCTTCGCGAACATGTCCACCATATCGCTGAATTGATTCACCAACCCGCAACTTTGCTTTTGATACGTCATCAGAAGTGTCTTTCCTTCCAGCCCGTAGAGTTCCAGTACAATACGTTGATCTATGAAGCAACTGTCTAGCAAGACCTACTGAATTATAATAATTGTCCAAGTATAAACTGAACCCTTTATCTAAGCGAATCCACTAAGATGCCTATACCTGAGCCTCTTTGGCACTTTGGGTTCACTATCCCACTTCTGATAACAGATTCTATGACTCAAAAATAGCAATTTATCTTAAACACAATTTATAAACTATGAATAGATGATAACATGACCCTATTAGTGCTCAAGGCAGGTCTTTTCCGCTCTCTGCCGGGGGGAATCTTACTCTCCGCTCAGTTCCCCTATATTGACCACCTCAGGCATGCGCTATATCCGCTGCCATCGCTCTGACATACATTTTCCTTGGCGGTATCCAACAGACGTATAATTTCTAGCAGTGCAACCACCTACAAAAAATAACAAATTCAATTCTTCTCAATTGATATTAATAATTTTTACGCATACCTTTGCCAAAAGATATTGCTTGTAAGGGATTTCCTTTAAAAATATATTTACTTCCTCCCTGGTGAGGATATTGGGCTGTGTTGGTTGGTATCCAACGTTGTTGCATTTTTTCAAAAACGCTGTTAGTTTGCTAAATTTGGTTATGTTTACATTTTTTTGAACAAGGCGCAAAGACCTCGCCCATAATGATGAACTTCTTCTGTTTTTTCACTGTAAATAATTTAGTTAGAATGGTTACCCAGAAGGAAAGATCTTAAGAAAAACTTACTGCGTTCAAAAAATATGCCAACATGAAGTTCTCCCCATGCCAAAACACTCGGTATTCTTTTTCATACCTCGCTGCGGACTTCGTAGGAATCAATTTTTCACTTGCTTCATGCGATTTCGACATTATTATTGGGTAGAACAATCTGCAACGTTTATGACGGACGTCAATTTAAAGTAAACAATATTAAAATTTAATGTAAACAAACAATAATAGCAACCATACATATAGCAACTGCCATTGTCCCAAGAAAAAATGTGAATGAATAATTTTTCGTTACGGCACTTCAGATTTTTCTAGTTCACCAGGTTGTCAAGAACATTTATCATTTCTTAAAAAGTTGCGCAAGCAAGTAGCTACTATAATTTATTATTTTGTTCAGATGTTCAGGAATAACGTTTATTTTTTTCTTAAATATCCTAAACTTTTTACAAAGTAGACCAAAGGCATTTTCGCTACATCGTCTAGCTCTTCTATGTCTGTAGTTGTAAATTTTTGGAATATAATTATTTCGAAGTTGAATTCTAGGATATGGACGCATCAGATTGGTACTTATTGGAAAAGCTTCGTCCCCTACAATTACATGAGGCATCAAAATATCACTTCCAGGCAACTTTTTTTGGTCCAGGTATTTTCAACGTACCTCCATTCACAGCCCTTCCTAATGCCGAATTTTTGAATATTCCTCCATCAAGTTCTGCTTCCATTAGCAGTTGCGCTATTTTAAATTTTGTTATAGTCTGACCTCAGGGAGAGTTTTTTTTTATTGTGTTTGAGTAGCCTAGACATATTAAATCTACGTCATCGTAGACAGGTTGTAAGTTGTTACAATTACTTTTCTAAAAATTCAATCACTTTATCGATAGACGATGGCGTAGTTGTTTGCTTCTCCAAGCGACTTGCAATCTGGGACGACTTCAACCTACTGCAGAAATATGGGAGAAATCAGTATCTGGATTTAAGGAGAAGTGGAAGTTTCCAAACTGCATTGGAAGCATTGATGGAAAACATGTAACCTTCAAATGTCCTAATAAAACTGGCTGAAACCATTTCTGCTATTTACATAAGTTTTCCATAGTTTTACTTGCTATTGTGGACCCAGATTATAAATGGTCGCCTAAGATGAACACCGCATATCAACCATTTTCGAAAATCAGGTTTGTACTTATTCTTCTTCGAATTCTGAAGCCGCATAGGCTGCTTAGCGTAAATTGTCCTAACTAATGTATAGAAAACATGTTAATTATACACTAGTGATAACAATTTTATGCTAACCATCCTATGCGGCTTGAGAATTCGAAGAAGAATAAGTACAAACCAGATTTTCGAAAATGGTTGATAGGCGATGTTGCTTCTTAGGCGACGAAATTCATTTGTACCGATGTTGTATGTGTCTCTCCTCATTATGTGAGTTAGTAGCAACATGTATTTGCATGTGAAGAGTACCACATTTAGATCAAGTACGTATTATACACTTGGGGTTTTTTAAATGAAAGTCTCTGTCGTAGATTGTACGACCAACAGGATTTTTTCTTCCTTCCTTGTATAAGTCGTACATAATTCGCAAATTCAATATGGCAATATTGCACCACTAGCTCTCTTCCGATACCCATGCAAATGCATGGCGGAGGAACCTGAACGAATTTCGCACACCCAATTCCACATTAAGATTAACATTTGCCTAACGGGAGTTCGCATTTTTTCAAAAAGTATGGAATGGAGAATACCTTCAGCATGTCCGGCCAGAACAACGTAAATTTCTTTTGATAAGGGAAGTCCTTTGCACAGTATCAACAAAATCTTCATAATTTAAATTAGTATATTCTACTAAACTTGATAAACTATTAACTTGCATTTTGTTAACTCGTACTTCTCTTTTTTTTTACGGATAGAAAAAAAGACACGACCTAGTAGATATTTATTTCTCATTAACAATTCGTTGACATGTGATCCCTGGTTTCAATTCTTTCAATAACCCTCAATTTCGACGTTTCACATCTTCCGGGCGTCCTGTGACGGCTTAATTTTTTTTTTGTCTGAAACTGACCCTGGATAAGCCTGTTACCACTTAAAGTTACTAATTGCCACATGCAACAAAAGCCCCCTCGTCCCGACTACAATCCGCAGCACCCCAAGTTGCAGTTCGGGGTCTCCTTCTCTCCTCCGTCAACGCTCTAAGAGTATGAAGTGGGTTTGGGGTACCTCGAAAGGAAACGTGCACGTGTTGAAACTTTATTGACGCATCTGCTCCTTTACACCAGCTCACAAAATAGCGTAACAACTAAAAACCCATTCGAGGTGTAATAATGGGTTTTAATTTTTACACGTGCTAACTGCCGGTCGGCTTTTAACAAATTAATGGTGACAGGAAAACTCGCAAAAATGTTCTGGTGCCGTTAGTACCGACTTCCGGTCACGCAGGCGCGGGTACTAGTTGCCGTTGGAAGTGTCTCGGCAGCCAGCAACGGTACCTGAACAGTTTCCCGTCACAAGCTTTACTAACCAAAGTAATTACACCATTTGGTGCTACACCTATTAACACTTTCCAGGTATTTATATGTTTATAATGGCTATAATATGTTAGTTTTTGATTCTCTAAATTTCTGTGCAGTCCACAATTATTCGGCATGTTTTAAATGTAGCGAATGCTGAAGAAAGGCAACTACTGTTTTTGTGTCTCGGCGGTATTGTACTCATTAACTGTGTAAACAGAACTGAATGCATACTGTGCCATGTCATGGCAGTATTTGCCACTAGCGCAGGACTGCACCCAAAGCGCTGTCCTCATGTGGTAAATTTAATCTTAACTTCATGTCATGAGCAATTGGTCTTTCGGGGTTATCTTTTCGACCTTCCATCCGGAATAATAATTGAAGTCAAAACTATTAAGTGTTTCAAATAAAATCTTAAACAAAGCTGTAGATGGCATTTCGGTGTATATCAAAACTAAATCTAGTTTCCGAATTTTCGAGCTCTTCCCTGAGTTGCATATTCTCTTGACGTAAGAAATAATTTTAGGAATGGCAAAGCTTCTTCTATATAAACTACTCAAAATTAAAAAAGAGACACTTCTACTGTTTGGAAATTAGATTGCGGTAGAGGGGCGGAATGAGTGAACACTCGTGAGCGTGCACATTAGCGTGTTCCTGGATAAAATAACCATAATAAAAAAGTTTATAACATAAAAGAAGTAGATGGCAAAGAATTAAGAGGCCTAACACCGTCCATGGTGTCATTATCCGAGTCGGAAAGCAAAAAATATGAAAAGTCGCTGCTTTCTTCATCACTTGATTCCCCAGATTAATTATTATTTCGTTGACAGCATCTTCTATTCTGCCATCATTTTCCCAATATTGATCTTCAATGGTCTGGACATGACTAACATATTTTGGCCAGTCTTCTTCTGTAATAGAGGCCAACGCCTCATATGTCAATTCGGTTAGCCTTGTTATTGAGGGATCACCGGTGGTATTTCTTTCTTTAACAAACCCAAACATTTAAAACATGAGTGAGCGTATGAAATATATTTTCTTATGATAAAACTTTTTAATAAAATTTGAATGTGCAGCTTAGAAATAATTATTTTTTTATTATGAAGGAAAAAAACAGTTTTTACCGTTTTACAGCCGCCCACGCAAGTTCAATATTGGATTTAGTTCGCACATATAGGGTGGTAATCTCAATGGGATATGACCACATTATCGTATTTTCTGGTTCACTCGGTAACTTTTTTCCCTTGGTCGGTGCCTCTCTATAATTTCAAGTAATTCTCCTTTTCTTAAGTTTGTCCGTAAAAAATACCGTGGAATTGTAACCAAGATAATCTGGCCATGATAATCGCCCGTTGCGGTCTCCCTGCCTTAAAAACTAAGGCTGCTGTTTCGACAAAACCCCTTATGGAACCCGCATGTACCACAACCAAACGACCGGTGGACCGCACAAGTGATGGGGTCTTCATTTTGTGCACTTCTTCACTCATATCGTTGTTAAAAAATGTTAATTTTCAGAAAAGTCGTATACAAAAAAGTTGTTGCATTTGAAGCGTTCCACCACTGGTTTCAGTTATAGCTCTGATTTCTGAAACACCCTGTGGGTTGTTTCCATACAGGCTTATTAAAATAATGTTAAATATGTTTTTGACAAAATACACTTAAATGGAGGGGAGGGATAAATGTGATTTATGTCCATCTATGAAATGTCACACAAGCGATTTTGCTGGAGCAATAAAAAGAAACAGTTTTCTTAAGAAATACGCTTTGCTGTAGACCCGCTCAAATTTTCGATGCTAAACAAGAATTTAGAACGAAAAAATACAAAAGACTATCCTTCAAAACATAATTTCCCTGATTGACCAGCCATTCCCTCAAGGGTGAAGCAGTAATTTATTAGCTGCTTTAGTTATCTGGTTTTAGTTAATTTTTCTTTGCTCGTTTACTTGTTGTTCTATTGGAGTACTAGAGACTAGTGTTTTTTAAAATATGCGCTGCCCATCTCAACCGGTATACTTCCCGCCAGCAGAGCCAAAAACAAAAAAATAATTTTTATCCAAAATCGTGTGTAATAAGCGAATTACTATGCTAATTTGAGGGTGCAATATTGATCATTACACACTAGTGAGAGAAAAACTCGGACTCACGGAATAGTCAAATCAACCAAATGCAAAACTATAGCATCCATTCCATAGGTCTCTGCTTTTAATGGGAAATGGATAAAAAAAACTAAAAACTATTATCCGCAAACGTCACAAAAGTGCCTCCATTGACAAGGTAAAAGTGTCACTTTATCTTATTAGGCTCATAAAGTGGACAAAAGGTGTTATTGTGTGTGCTTAATCAGGTAAAGTAGGTAATGATGAATAACTACTACAAATTATATGCAACTCTCCTTTCACTATTCGTATTAAATAATGAATGGCTTGCTCAAGTGTGAAAACGTCCGGAAGGTGTCACTGGAGTTCATGCACAGTTCGAAGGAGCATGTGACCCCTTATCCTCTATCTAGTCAGCGCCCAGGACTCGTTTGAAAGTTTTGCTGTTTTCGGACTGACGTCTCGAATGACGGCAATGGGTGGCGACATAATGAGAACGACGGATTCCTCTTTTGGGAAAGCACCAATCCCGGTGCTTGGCATTGAAGTCGCCTGCTGGGATGGTTGGAATGTCACCATCTATCAGTTCCCGAGAGAAGTCTGAAGGTCGGCATGGGAGGTGGTGAATTCTTCGAGCTCATTACGAGCTGCTTGAAGCCCATTGGCGTTCCAGAAGGCGATCTGCAGGGAATGTGGGATGAGGGAGCTTCTATCCATCTAAAAATACAAACAATTAGTTCATTAATTGACTGGCAAGAGCGATCAAGGCTGAACTCAGCCTTTTCCTTGGCTTTGGACTTCTTCGTTCCTCCAACGACTTGAGCCCACGTGGCGGTGCCGCGGGCGGCTGTTGGGGACGGGACTTTCCTGGGAGCGGCTGCCTGCTGTTTTGGGCCCGTCTTTTCGGAGCGGATCTTCTTGATCTTGGGAAATTTGGGGCACCCTCTGTAGCTGGCCGTGTGAGGCCCTCCACAGTTGGCACATTTGGCGGGGGCGGAGCGATCCTTCTTGCAGTACTCCGTCTTGTGGGCTGCGCCACATTTGACGCAGCGATGTCCCGCAGTGCAGAACTGCTGCGAGTGGTGGAACCTCTGCCAGCGGTGGCACTGGTTGACGCCCTTCTTTTTCCTGGGCTCTTCGACTTTCACCGACACGTTGCACACGTGCCGGACTTTCTGGGTGGCCTCCTTTTGACCTTCTTCGACCTCCACCAGCATGAGTGGCAGCCGCTGCTCGCGACTTTGCATTCTGCTGCACTTGACCACCCTTATTCCTTGGGTGGTGAGGTCTTCAAACACTTCTTGGGCGGTGACTCCTGTGGGAACTCCCCGGATGACCACCCTCCCATTTCTGTCTTCGGGCAGCGTGTAGCTGTTGTGCTCCACGCTGGGGTTTCTCAGGAGGCCGATGAGTTTCCTGAAATCATCGGTTGTAGTCGTGTCGATTCTGATTCCACCATCAGTGGTCGGTGTGACCCTGTGGTGGTTTATACCCTGTGGGTCACATTTCCTGGTCCATTCTAGTCTAATGGTGGCGACATCCCTGAAGGATTGTCCCCCTTCTTTTTGCCACCTTTCGGGGGCTGGGCAGAGGGGGTGGATCTCCTGGGGACAGGGGTGACCTTTCGTTGGTCACTCCTGGTGGCTTGGGGCGGCGGTGGGTCCACTTCATCTCCGTTGGTGGGCAGGTTCGAAAGAACTTCGAACCTGTTGGCCGTGTTGAAGTCGGGGACTGAAATGGGGCTTTTTGCGGCCCTCTTTGCCCTCTTGGCCGCTTGGACAACCGGTGGTGATGTTGTCGGGGGATTCGCAGCTTTTGAAGCTGAAGCGAGCGCCATGATGACCTCCTCCAGCCGGGAAAGTCTGGCTGCGAAGTCGGTGGTCAGCGCTCCTTCCACTCCATTGGACAACTCGGTGACTCGGCGCTCCGCTTCGTCTCCGATCTGTTTGGTGGCGGTTGCCACCTGCTCTTGCAGCCACTTCTCGTAGCTGTCCTCGATGTCCAGGGTTGGTTGGGGATCCATTTTTTCGGGGAAACTCGTGGCACTTTAAGCGTCCAAGCGTTTTTCTGGGGTCTGGTGAACTCGCTTTTAATTTCCGCTCAAAAGGCCGGGAAAGGTGCACATAAAATGTGCATTTCCACAACCTTCCTCTGCTTGTGGAAGGACACCATTCGGCACCGTGAACAAGTTCACTGTTCCGAATGAGGTGGCACTCCTAAAAAACCGAAAAAGCGCACAGAAAAATTTTCGCTGTCCCAGTACCGACACTCACACGATGTGCATCTGTCGAATGCTCGAAGCGAACTGGGGTTCTAACCTGCCGGCTATTGTGTTCTTCCACGTGTCGTCCGGTCTGTTGGCCAGCCGCGAGGCTCATATGTCGACGTGCAGTCTCGGGTCTTTGTGTGGGAATCCATTAAATACCGGGAGGTCGCTCACTTGTCGTCCTGCCGACGTCGTTAGAGCTTTTAAAAGCTCCTTGAGGACGTCCGTCGCTACGTCCGTGTTCGCGGGTTTCTGTGGAGGCTCCCCTTCGGTTTCCCGGCTCAGCTCTTGTCTGGGAGATGAGGTGTCCATTTCATTACGAAACCTCTCTTCTTCGACTCCCCCAGGTTTGCGTTTCCGTTTTCCGCAGGCCTTTTCCGCGATTTCCTGCGGATTCGGACTTTCCACCAGCTGCGAGCCAGCTGGTTTCGTGGGCGCTCCTGAACCGATCACAAACGCCGGTTTTTCGGTGATGGGGGTGGATTCCTCGGGGGCGGTTTGAGGAACCTCCCCCGTGACCTCCATCCCCTGTTCCTCCCCCTCGCCTGAATTGCCAGGGGTCGCCTGAATTGCCAGTTGATGCACTAGGTTGATTTTTGTGATGTTTCTTGTGTTTATTATGTATTTTTAAACTGTTCATAAAAATAGCAATCTCTTTTGATATGGTTGCGGCGCCCACAATGAAAACATTTTAAGAGTTGCTTCTTGTTAGATATTTGCTTATTTTTCACTGAAAAATCCTTTTTCTTCCAATTTCTGGTGCTATTTGCGGTACGAAATTGAAGAGCTTTTATAGTTGTATCAGTTTCGTCTGTCATTGTTTTGATTGCTGCGTTTACTGGCGCTTCACCCCCGCAAGCAGCCATATTACGCACCATTTCGTCGATTTCCATCATGTGCCTCTTCAGTGGTGTGTCCGGCTTGAGTTTACAATTGAAGAGCCGATCCTGGGGACAAAGTTGCGTTGACACCTTTTTGCACACATAAAGGCTATCAAATTTTTGCAAAATTTGTCGGCCGACCGGGGGGCACTTGGGATATCATTGAATCGTCGAGATATTCGATTAATGTCCCTCTCGCAAAACGTTCACAGTTGGTCCATTCTTCTGTGACTGGTGTTAGAGGATCTTCATTTAGTACTTTAATTGCACCTTCCTGCTCAAGTATTTCTTGGAGTCTAAGTTTCCACAGAATGTAATTGTCACCATTAAACCGGTTTTAGATTCACTCGCCATGGTTAATTATAATCAAAACCACACACGATGCCTCTAGCGTTGCTTTATCTATCTAGGAAATAATATAGCTTTGTGCTTAATAGCGGAGCCCCCATAATATTTTTTGTAAATATCTGTTTTTACGCGTTTTTTTGGAAAAAGGCCATAATTATTTTTTTCCACTTGAATAAAAATTCAGAAATATTAGACAGTTGTATATTGTATATTTAATACGCCAAACACTAATATCGAATAATATACAGGTAACGTAGTTTTTGCCTCTTCAACATCCGTAAAAAGTAAATGGGGCAGTATTTCCTCATTACTACTGCAGTCAATTTTTTTATTCATTAGGTCATCATACATTTCCCACCTGTTATTTATTCTACAAGTATAGGTCTTGAAATGGCCCAGTGTATTTTTCTCGTCGATCTCAGATCCCGAATACGCAAATAGGCCTCCTAGGCTAAATTCTACATGTTCCACCATACTCTTGAGTGGTATATGACAGTTTGGTGTGCAATAAATTAAGGTCCGATTTGTCAATGATTTCAAGGAACGTTTATTTTCACCTGCGTTATTGTCTGTAAAATGCAGTTCTTTCTAACACAGTTTTTATTACACATTCTTACACATGACTGATATAACTGGGATGGGAACAATTCTGAAATGGCTACATTGCGGGCATCCGATGGTCTCGATGTAAGAATATTTTAAATCTCTAATCAAACAGAATTCTCTTACTGAAGACTATGGTGCGTTTCAAGTCGCAGGATATTATTAGGCAAATATGTGAAATATCAGTTTTAGAATAAAAAATTCTGAGTAATCTTGAACATCTCAACCCATATGCTTTACTTCCTATTTGTTTTTGTTAGTTCGTTATTTTCAGTCTCGAAAACAAGGGAGTGTTTCAATATCGCAATACTTTGTGCACAGGAGGTGTATTAATGAATGCATCAAATCCACAAGTATTTCTTTTTGTTGAGTGCAACTGGTTTCAGGTTTGAGCAATTACTGTTTTTTAATATACCGATCGGTAGCACATTTGCCTTTTGGTCTAAATCTATTTTAAGCCATTCTGAATTTTTCTGTCACTAACGTTTTTTTACCACTTCTTCACCTACTTTTCTTGTTTTTCAAATTCGTTGATATCATCTGGAAATGTTGAAATGTATACATACCATATATACCATATATGTTATCGGTCTGTAACCGAAAAGTGAAGCCAACATGTCCATGAGTCGGACAAGGATGAAGAGCGTATTTCATCCTTCTTCTTGTAGACAAAGTTGTTGCGCATGCCCTAGGAACAAGCGGTGTATTTGAATTTTGGTTTTCGACATCTATGGTCAGGGAGGCGCCGCGCCGCCCCGGTGGGCGAAGTGTACGGACCTTGGTCCCCCGGTGCACACAGACGTCAGGGTTTCAGGAGTGCCTCGAAGCGCGATATAGGAATAGGTACTTATGTTGTGCGCCTCAACGAACGAAAACTTTTTGTATTGAAGACACAAACTCACACTTACTAACACTTATTTATTAAGTTAAGGATTGCACACGTCACTGACTGACGATGAGAGAATCTTCTCAATTCTCCCACACATCCCTTCTTATACTGTTGATATTGCTGAAAAGATCAACGGTTCAAACCGTCTCAGCGATTTGGTAATAAATCTATAAGAATGATTGTGTGTTGAATTGAAACCTGTTGCTTCGCATCCACCTGACCTAACCCGAAAATTTCAAGGTCACCAAAAAGGTGCTAACCTGAGTCAAGGTCATGCAAATGGACGCTAACCTGACCTTCCAAGGTCAAAGGTCACCCCCTCCACTTCCCTTATCAAGGTCGCACACATGGGACAGGGGGGGAACTATTGGTTTGTGCGGTTGCTACATATATCTCTTAGGAATTAAGTGATATGTATAGGAGTAATGGGGATATGGAGTAGTGGGGATAGCAACCGCACAAACGTATAGTTTAGGGGGGTCTCTCTGTGTCGGGTCTAATTAGTAGTTTGTGTTGTGGCTATATTATTTATTTATATTATTATATTATCTACATTGGATACTAAGTTGCTTGGAGTGGCGGTTGTTACGGTTCTATTCCCGACTCGTCGCTGGTCCATAGGTAATTTTCCGCTTCTTGGGGAGTTGGGGCTCGGAGGGCGTAGCCGATGTCGTCGTGCCAGAAGTACTGCCTGTGGGGTGGTGTTCTGTTATTTACGTCTTCTCTTGGCCACGCGAAGCGTTCTATTGGCCAATCTGGTTCGGGAAAATACTCACTCTCGCTCTCATCTAAGTTTGGACTTTCTTCGAGGTCCCGGACCAGCGCCTGTATGTCTTCATCCGTGATCGGTGATTGGGAGCGTGCTTCCGGTTCTTTGAATAGGGGGCTGTAAAAGTTTGTGATTTCGATCCTACGCAGTATGGCCTGTTTGGTTTCTGGATGGGTGTTACGCGGCCATAGCAAATCTTCTGAATTGCAACAGATGATTCTGGGGCATCCTTTTTTAATGCGGATGTGGCCGTATTTCACACTTTGAGTTATTGGAGTGTCCAGGTTTAGGATTTTCAGGAATGTCAAGGGGCTCCAGTCAACAAAGTTGATATCGTCCAGGATGATGCCGTCCGTATTCTGGTTGTATCTGCTCCAGTCCTCTTTATCTCGTATCAGTAGTGGATTCGTAAAGTGGGCCAGAGCAAATTGGGTTTTACCTATTCCTGTGTTCCCGATGAATACGCAGACCTTGTGTTTTAGTGTTTCTGTAAATGGTGCATGTGTGAAGCTTGCTAACGAATGTTGAGCTGCGTCATTTGTAGGGAATTTTTGACTGAAGTATATTCCGAGTTGCTTTTGGTGTCCTATGTAATAGAGGCGGTCTTCGTTTTCGATGTACTGCATTGCGTCTTCGTAACTGGGTTGTTGTAGGGCCTGTTCGATCATGTTGTCCGTTATTCGTTTTTTAAATTGGGGAATTTTACCCCATGTGATGAGTTCGCCGTTTGGGTCGCGTTTTTTCTCGTCGGTTACGTACTTATAGCACGCAACCGGGTCCACTACTGTTTGCACGTTGGCGTCGTCCAGGAGCTTTTGTATGGCTGTCAGGGAACGGGCGTTGGTAAAGCCGAACATTAGCTGGACATGTTCGCCACCATGGTTGCCTGTTTCGGGTTGGCCTACGTAGTACTCGGCGTGTTCCTGTAGTCGGGAGAGATAAGCCTCAACCTCTCCTCCGCTGCCAGAGCGAACGTAGGTGGTGAAATGCCTAGATCGACTGGGTGCCATTGTACGTTCGTAGCTTGTTTCGTGAAGATATCGAAGCTGCGGCAGGTTTTACACAGGTGTCCCGTCAGATACGCTGTATGCTGGAGTTCTTCGCTCGAATGGATTTTAATTTTTCGAAAGCCAGTTGCTCCGCAGGGATCCAAACAAAAGGTACATGTTTCTTTAACGATCGATTTAAGGGTTTCGCTAAACTTTGGAATAAAACGTCGGTAATAACCAGCTAATCTAAAGAAGCTAAAGCAATTGTTTTCTTATTTCCAAAACTTTCTTTCAACTCTCGCCATTCTTTAATATCACTTGAATATCCATCACGACATCTCATTTTAAAACTCTTCGGTACACTTCGGCATTCAATGTCGCCTCCAATGTAACGCAGACACCTGGATCTCGTAGACTAATACATCTCCAAACGTTTACGGAGAATCTGGAACTCCGGGTAACCCTATTAGTGTAGCGAGAGTCATAGCGTGCTCTAACAGGTCTATAAACACGAATTATGCATAGATTGAAAGGTCTTGTCATCAGAAAAAACGACATTTCCCCAAAAATTATGTTGATTTATATACTGTTCAGCAAATTCAATTCTTGCGTGTTTATTCTCTTCAATCAAGAAAATCTTATTGGCGGCACAGCGATTGTTTAGTTCAGTAGCTCTCACTCTTCGACGTGCAGTGTCTATTGACGCTGGAAAATCGGTTTCATTCTTGGCAGAAATCGCTGTTTCGAACAGATTTTCCCTCAGAAAGTTGACCAACGCGGCGGCATCTTCTGCTTCCGTTGTTGCTTTAGGACATCCAGAACCTGATTGCCTTATTATGTACCCAAACTGTTGAATTTTCTTTTTAGCCTGAGTCTCTATAATTATTGCCATTTGCATTCGGTTCAAAGGAGGCATTTTGCTTTTTGATTGAAATTTGTCAGTTTGACAAATATATAAAACATGGTCATAGCTAACTAATCAATTTATTAAATGGATTCAAATCCAAACTCAATCAACTAAAATTTTACTATCCTAGACTTTTTTGACTGCGATGGTACCTACTTGAATTATTGTTCTGTGGTATTATATTTAACAGGTACCTGCCTTTATGAGAACAAATTTAAAGTTTAAAACAGTAAAACGCACAAAAATAGAACTAAAGTAAACTAGACTTCCTTTAAATAAATCCTGCAATGTACTTCGAGACATTCTCGACTCTCGTTGCTAATATCACCCAAGGGTTGTTTAGTTACAGTTTGTGGGAAGAAATTGTCAAAATTTCTGCTTGGTCAAAAATCCTGTTTTCCTACCAGTCCTACCATGTGTATCTTGCAACTGTGAAATGTAGGTTTCCAACGCTTGAGCTTCATTTTGCAAAGCTTGAAAATTGCTCTCGGAAATAGGTACTTTAAACCTACCATTTAAATATGTACTTGCTTTTACAATTATTGAGCATAACAAAAATATCATAATTTTTTTTTTTCAAAAAGTGACCGTTGCTAGAGAACCTTTGAGCTCGAGTAAGGTCGGATCCTCGTTGACAATTTGAAACCCAATATAAACACTCACTTAGAGTTTGTGCAGCCAACTTCACGTTCATGCGATTGTCGGAGTAGTCAATTTGCTTTTTTGTTAATTTATTTGCAGCATGCAGACCTTCCTTTTTTTGGAGTTGCCACAGTCTGTCAATATAACTCCAATCGATTGGATGTGCATGGGATGCCTTGCTCAAAAAAACAAAAATTTCTTCCCCAGTGGAGCGATTCAAGAAAAATGGCTTAAATTCGGAACTTCCATAGTTAAAATTTGCACTCAATATTGTGCACATTTAGATATTAACAGGGTCCCCATCAAAAGACGTGGTGATGTACGTGGGGAAGATTGGGCCGATATTGTACGCGAAGTAGAACATGGACTGCTCGGGGAAACAGCGTTGCTTGACGACGGTTGTTGGTACTGGAAAATTGGAGTGGAAACTGGAGTGAAAAGTGCCCATACCACCACCCGTTTTGTTCGATTCCCTTCTGTTTTCCGCCGTTTTATTTTTTATTCTTGAGCGTAGATCTTGCCATGTCTACATAGATTTAAGAAATAAAATGTTCATATTTGTTACGATCTTCGTCGTCACTGCTGTCGGTTAGGGTGTGTTGAAATGAGTCCATAGGCCCACTATATGAATTTATTAAATGCTAACTACACTAACTAGAACCATGACTATTATTACAACAAGTGTCCTGGTATCAGCCAGGACAGTTGACAGCTGACAGTTGCGCAGGGATCCCAACCATATTAAGAATAAGTTATTGTAGAACAACCTTTCTCCACGCTTTCCAATGTTTCTTTGGCCCAATTGCACGATTCAACTGTTCTGCGACCATTTTCCAAAGATCTTCCGCCTTTTGCCGTGTAAATCCCGTAGAGAATTTAGCCGACGCCAACTCAAGATGATTTGGTAGGAAATCAATAAGTATTTCCTTTTGTTTTTCACTGACTTTCATGTTGTATTGTTTCAAAAACTCGCAAAGTAGTACGTCTTTAGTGTTCGGAACAAAGACTGACTAAAAACGCCTTTAATTGCTCCAACAAAAAATAAGTTACATCATATTCAAACAAAAAGTTGCGATTTTCGCTGACTTTAAACCTCAGAAAACCTCTTTGGAATGGCGGCGAGTGAGGTATCGGATAAGGGACACAAGAAATTATAAAGGACGATTGAACATCGGTAATCCTTTTACTAATTTGCGAACACCACGACTATACAAAAAATTAATTTTAGAAATTCGCAATGGGTGACAATGCACGTGAATTTTGTCACCTGTGACAAAAGTCAGCTATGTCAGTGATAGGCGTCTAGGTGCGGGAGACTTTGTTGTTATTTGAAAGACGTTCGAGTTTAGACCCTTTAAACTAAGTTATTTACAATTGTGTACGAAGTGCGGTAATGTAGACAACCAACAATACCATTACACTCACTCGATCGATTCGGTGGTAGACCCCCAGATCTGAAAACAACAATATGAATACTTGTTTGTCTTTTTTTTCACTTACCATCTTGGTCACAATAACTATTCTAAATTCAGAATTTCTACGTCATCAATTTTGGAAGTTCTGAAGCAACAAATTCTCCAAACACTTGATGCTCCTGACTGTGCACATCATCTTGATGATCTAAATGTAATGGGATTTAATAGAACAACTATAAGTGAGAACTTTACATACATTACCTTCAACTCCAAGGAACTTTTGCCCTCCATGGCTCTATTTTTGTCATAGCCTTTCGCACGCTTTCATGGCTCCCTGATAACCCGTATCTTCGACAAATTTTTTGTGAATTTTTCTCAGCGTTGGTACTTGTTTTTCAGTTATATGAAAATTAAGAATAGTTCTGCCAAGTATTCCTTCGTCAGCCTCGTCCAAGACAATTGTTTTTTCCGATTTCTACCAGTCCTTTTTTTATTCGGTGTGGTAAAGTGGTTTCGTTCTCCGTTATCCACTCCGCGTTTTTTCTTGTTTAATTCTCGCCAACGTGGTATGCGCAGCTTTAACACGTTCAAGGACCTAAAATGAAATACATTTTGAGTACTTTTGTTGTTTCGTTCACTACACCTCAAGGACCCACATCACTCACCATTTCGTCAATTTCCAGCGTGTGCTTCTTCAGTGGTGTGTCCGGCTTGAGTTTGCAATTGAATAGGCGATCATGGAGACAAAGTTGAGTTTTTGTACCCATAAAGACTATCAAATGTTTCAAAAATTTGAATCGTCTAGATATTCGATTAATTAATTCCCTCTAGCGAAACGTTTGGTGAGTCGTGTTGGAGGATCTTCACTTAGCACTTAATTTAAACTTAGCTTAAACCTTCGTTCTCAAGTATTTCTTGCAGTCTAAATTTCCACACTATAATTTTCACAATTAAACGGTTTTAGATTTCGCTGTATAAGAACCAACGATGCTGAAACATTCCAGTTCGTAGGAATTATAATAGGCTTCTTTTTGGTCGTCTTCTTGCTAAAATAGCACACCGCTCTTAAGGTGTCATCGAGTTGCTCTTGTAAGAGTACCGACCCATAACCGAAGGGGCTTCCTTATGTAACTCAGTATGCACCTTCGGGTTATAAACACATAAGACTGGCTTATTTTTAATTTTACATCTTTCCGTAACAAATGGCTAAGCGGCCTTGCAATGGTCGCGAGGTTTCTAATAAAGATCCTAAAATAGCTCGCTAGACCAAGAAAGGATCTAACCTTCTGAACGTCATCTGGCTCTGGAAATTCGGCCATCGCTCGTAATTTCCCGGTTCAATACCCTTGTCCGAAATTATGAAACCAAGATATTCGACACATTCTTTCATGAAAGTACATTTCTTTAAATTTAAGGTTACATTATCCTCCCGAAGCCTATCAAACACCTCCCTTCTTCAACTGTTCTAGCAGGGATAATCACATCATCTAAATATGCAAGTGCCCTGTCATACCTTAAGTGTCTTAACATTAAATTAATTAAACGTGAAAATACGGCAAGCGCATTGGCCAGACCAAACGGTACACGTTTAAAACAATAAACTCCATCAGGGGTTATAAAACTAGTCTTACTCATCGGGATTTGATGGTATCCATTACTTTGATCTTCCATTCGTGGCAACGGCCGGTGCTGTTTCACAATCTTCTTATTCACGGCACGGTAGTCCACACACATCCTCACATCACCATTCTTCTTTTTCACAAAAGCCCAGGACTGGCGAATGGAGAATCCATTTCTTCTATGATGTCGGCTTCCTTGAGTTTTTCGACGATGTTTTTCACCTTCTGCCGTTCGTCGTACGACATGCGATATGGTCGATAGTACACCGGTATATCATCTGCTAATTGAATGTCCATCTCGATTGCGTTTGTACACCCAATTTGTTTCATGTTTCGAGCCAACAATTCTCGATACTCGTTCACCACTTCAAGACCTTTTATTGCATCTTCTCCTTGAAGATCCGTCTCTATTTCACTGATATCAATTGGTTCGTCATAACACAACGTGGCACCATTTCACCTTTTTCTCGAATTCGTATGGTATTTTTGGGTTTTTCCCTTCTTCGTTTCACAACTTTGTATTCAGGAGGTTCATCTTCATCACACATTAAAATATTAGTTGTGGAAGTAATGTAAAGATGCAGTGCTGGTGGCAGAATGTTTGGCTTTGTGCCCAAATGTTCGTCCATTTCTTTATAATAGTCAAATTTAAAATTTAAGGCGCCACTGAAATTGAGAATTATTGTTCTGTTTCATTAAATCTATTAGTTTTAAAGTCGATTGTCGGTTCCATTTTTCCGAAGCCGTCTCAGGAACTGTCTCCGAAGCTGGTATGTACTTTATATTCATGTTTGTCCCGTCTGCACAAACATTGGAGTTAAAGTAGGATGCCGCATACTTTTTCAAGATTCTGTAGCTAATACACGCCATCTAGATTTTTTCTTTATTTTTTTTTTTTTTAAATGGTACGAATTCTAACTATCTGCTCGTCTTGCATCTGACCAGCTAATATCCAGTATCAGCTTCCGTAACAACGGGTTGATTAAGCTCCGGTTCGTTCAGTGGATGTCTGTTAAGTGTGTCAACGTGAGACATACTTGCTCCAGTTCTATAGATAATATCAAAGTCAAAGTCTTGGACTTCGAGTCACCATCTCGCTACTCAGGGTATCAAATCCTTCTTCGCAAAAGGCGTTCCCAAGGCATTACAATCAGTCAGTACGCGAAACCAAGTGAAAAGAGCGCAGACTACTGCCATTGTCTCTAACTCATAAGAATAATAATAACGTTGCTTCGGGGTAGTCTGCTTCCTATTGGCAAAAATCACGATCGTCAGAGGGCGCTTCAAAATGACAGTTGACAGTAGTTGACGGGTCAAATAAAGAAAAACAAATGTTATGTCCCATTTTTCATTAATTGTTTCTAATGTTCATTCACTTATTACTACAAACTGTGAGAGAAAACTATGTATAAACTCAACAACAAAACTTAAACGAAATGGTTTTACTACAATATTTCACAATGTTTTCCTTTATTCGAAGCTTATAAAATCTAACACCAGAGGTCAGCTACTTTGCTGATTTTCGCCAATTATACGACAGAACATGAACAATTCGATCAGGCCTATGCAGTAACATTGCACCAAGCGCTAACGAACTGGCATCTGTGTGCAGTTCTGTCTCCAACTGAGAATTAAACATCGCCAGGACTGCTCTCGTAGTTAGCATCCTTTTGACGCTATTGAAACAATTGAAGGCGCTTTGCTGTTGTGCGTCTAATACCAGGGCGTGAAGTATTTTTATATCTTGACAATGTTGGTTTACGTTGTACTAATATCGTGATCGTTGAATATAACGAGAAGAAGCTCTGTAATTGGCTTTGGTATTTTGTTAAAAAAAATGTATGGATATAGTTCGGACCGTTTTGACTCCATTTTGGAATATCGAGTTGATTTGTATTCCGAGTATCTATCTCATGAATTTCACTTCTTGAGTGATACAAATGCGGATTGTTTTTTAGGTAACAGATTTTCTAGTACAAATAAATTATTATGAAACGTAAAAATTTTGAGTTCCACAAATTTTCTTTTCCAATCGTCTATGAAGTTTAAACCTGATACAAATCTTACAGCTTTTATTTGTAATGACATTTTTTTAGATCAATTGAATCCATTATCAAATATTGCGAAATACGTTTCTTGTTACTGATCAGAAACTGTTCCGACAAGTTTGCGTAAAACAAATACTTTTAGAGATTTTTAGATAGGTTTTGCATCCCATGTCAACCTTATCCAGATCAATTCCCATGAATTTAGTTGTTTTAGTGAATAAGGATTTGATGTTACAATTTTAAGTGTAGATAACATTATTCTTCGTTTTAGCAGCATTTCACATTAGAGTGTTGTTACTAGACCAGTACTCTGCTCTCTTCTGCGTAACGTTTACAAAATTGTATTGTGCATGACCCATTCTCACCTTACAAGCATTTGTAATAAGATTCTGCCATATCTGACATGAAAACTTTGTAACTCACTTGAAATCCAATTCTTTCTTTGATGTGATGAAAAAGAAATTGGAAATTAAAAATGCGAATGGAAATCCTTCTCGTTCATCATCAATTACCAAGGAATTGTATTTCTGAATATACTGGTTTAATCCATGGGTGCCGTCTACACAAATGTAATTTGAAGCTACTTCTTAAAAACTTCTTCCTGGCTGCGGGGGTTCATAATATCTATAATTAGTACAAACTCTTCCTTTCGTAACTATGAATTGCTTTCAGATTCAATATATACTACCACAACTTTCTCGCTATTTCACTCAAGTATCTACACTGACAGCATAATTCTCTTGACCAATTACTGTATATGCCCTTGGGATATCTACACACCCCCTCCATTTCAGCGGATGAAATTGAAACAGATTCTCATTATGTATTATTAAGTTAATTGTACCGTGATGAAAAATATTTTGATCTTCAATAATAGTAATTATACACCAAGGTTGAGAAGACATTTTTCTTAGCCAAGCAATTTTATTTATTACAAAGTTTTGTTTATTACTAAAATGTGACTACATAATTCGAATATACACGGTGGTCCCGATATAACCTGCCAAAAAAATTCTGGAACATTAGAAGGATACCACGAGTCCGGAAAACCCCTTTTTGTTAGGTCCAAAATAATAGGGATAAATTAATCACCCCAGAAGAAATTAAGGCAAACCTTGCTTCTATGAAAAACGGACGCGCCCCAGGACCAAATGGTGTACCCATGGAACTTATAAAACACGGACATGACATCTTGATCGAACTTCTGTCATACGTATTCACATGTTTTCTACGAGGATGTGAAACACCCGAAGAGTGGAAAACAGCATACATTTCAAATATTCACAAAAAAGGAGACAGAAAAAAGTGTACCAACTACCGTGGACTGAGTGTCACAAACTCATTGTCTAGACTATACGGCAAGATAATCAAACACAGAATAGAAAAAGAAATGGAAGATGTAGAAGAACAGAATGGTTTCCGTGCTGGCAGATCGACAAATGATAACATATTCGTAATCAAACAATTGCTGGAAAAAAGAATGGCATGTAATTTAGAAACACACTTGGCATTTGTAGATCTACAAAAGGCCTATGATAGCGTACCCTTAGTCAAAGTATGGAGAGCTATGAAAAACGCTGGAATCAAAGACATACACATCCAAGCAGTCAAATCCAAGAGCTGCATAAAAATGGGGAATAAATTATCTGAAACCTTCCCAGTTACCAAAGGACTACGACAGGGATGCGCTATTGCCCCCACACTATTTAAAATATACCTGAATACAGCATTAGAGCGATGGAGAAAAACCTGCTGTAGTATGGGAGTACCTGTCGAAAACAACAAGCTATATACGCTGCACTTTGCAGACGATCAGGTGGTCATAGCTGAAGATCATGACGATATCTCATATATGCTCAGAAAACTAGAGGAAGAGTATCAAAAATGGGGCCTTACAATAAACAAAAAAAAAAACTGAATATTTAATATTAGGTGGCCAATATGATGTGTGACATAATTATGATACAAATTATTCAAAAACATTAATAATAATTAAAAAATGTCAAGACCCCCACCAACTGCTTTTTCGGCATCTTGGGACTCATCTCTCGTTCCTGGCGCTGAGCCTAAATGGCGCTGGCGACAGTCAACAAACAACTAGTACCTTAGAAAGTACACTAAACACACACCAAATGTTCAAACTGATGACCCTGCATCATCTGACAAAATCCAAGACGATCATAAAAAGCCGCCAATACGTTTTGAATGATTTGGGGAGTTATTAAACTGCACTTATGTCGAATTCTTCCTTCAAGATCAACCAAATTGTTGGGTCGGTTTTGATACACCTTGCTTTTTAAGTGCCCCCACAAAAATAAAAATCTAATGAGGTTCGATCTGGGGATCTAGCTTGCCATTCTATTGGACCTCTTCTTCCATCTTCTTGGGAACACTTCGTCCAAATAACGCCGCACCGGGCTTAGTGTGTTGGAGCACCATCCTGTTGCAACCAGATATTATTATTTAGAAGTTCATTTATTATTTAATAGAGAAACACAGTTCAGACACAATTATTTTGTACCAATTCAGAACTTATCAACATTGTATTGGTATCTCTATGGTTTTTTCTTAAATTCCGATAACATTAGACAGTTCTGTTAATTTTTTTAAATTTTACTAATTTGAACTTTAGCGATGTTTTAATTCATTTTTTCCTTATCTAACTTATTAAGTATTTGACAACGTTGAAACCAGAATAAAAAACTCTATTCAAATGTAAAATAAAAAACATAGGTTGCCATTTAAAAAAAATATTGATGACGTCATAACTGTCAAAAAAACTAATGAAAAAAAATTAGTATACGTTCCTCGGATGCGCTATAATTAGCTATCACATGCTTTTTAAGTTCTATTTCTAGTGCAAATACTAACGGAGTTACTGAATTTATTCCTTACTTAATTTCCACACTGTATGTTAATCAGCTGTTCAGGTGAAAGGATAGACTTAAGACATTTGAAAAGGAAGTTTATTTGATGGAGTTTAGATGTAAGTTCAGAGCAATGGTATTTCCAGCTCATTGTCTCATCAATTGTTCAACCCAGAAATTTTAAGTGGTTTGCCATGGCAATTGTATTATGGTAGTGGAACACAGTTTGCAATTGCATTTGCTTCTCTTACTATCAATAAAGTCTAGCATTCACTTGAACAAGTAAGCAATTGCTAGGATAAATGACATTCTTATTCTTACGATCGATAAATTACAAAACAGTGTAAGTATGTATTCCCGTTTACTATTTTTAATTTCGGGTGTCGATCCTTTTCTTCGCTCGAATATATTCCAACTGTTCTAACAACACCAAACGCTGCAAGTCGGTGTTAAAAAGTCTTCTTGCTTCTTCAGTTTAGTATGCATCTAGGTTCGTCTTTTTCGCTTTCGGTTTTGGAAGTAACATATGTTTGGAAGTTCCTGCCAACAATTCTTCCCGGCAATCTAGTGAGACTTGCATTTCATCAATTCATGTAAAAAAATTCTGGTGGCGTCATTTTAATTTTTCTATTTCCAGTAACTTTGGCATCTGTCTTCTTCCTGACGGACATTCTTAAATTGTTAAGCTTTTTAGCTAATTTTCCCACTGTGGTAATTTTACCGTAAAGATGTAAAGATACTCTGAATTCATTTCTTGAAAAAGTGCATCTTTTGGTTATTTAACTTGGGGTAGTTGCGATTTACTTAACAAAATAGGGTTCTTTTGAAGAAAATGTGCAACCCATAAGGTTTTACTACTTTGTTCTTGAGCTTCTGGACCTGATTGATGACGATGAGGACTGAACTGAAACTGTGCAAATATGTATATTAAACTTATCGCTGCTGGAAAGAACAACGAATGTTTTTGTGACGGTTGTTGTTCATCCTACTATCTGGTCGCCAAGCGTTTATGAGCAGTTGCTGGTAGGTTTATTAATACGAAAACAAGCAATTGCTACAATCGAAATCTTTTACTTCCAAGCGAATGCTAATGCTAAGTAGCAAAGGCGTGTTCTATTCCTGCGACTAATTTCAAAAGTAGAACTTTAACCGCTACAAGAATAGGCGAAAACATTTATACACAAGTGCTTGAGAAGTCCATAAAAGTTAAAAGTGGTGAAAAGTCATGATCTCCCAAAAGGAGCAGTAAATCTAAACCAAATAGTGTAATCAGTAAAGGCGAAATTGAAACTCAAAAAAGACAATGCAATCTACCGCTGCGTATGACACATACGGTTGTGTTCGCTCAGTTTCGTGCGCTACGCTGATGGCACAGACAGGTGTGTTTTTGCGGTGACCTTAATTCGTGCCTCTGTGTTCCGACAGTATTGGAGAACAGGTTTTGCGCGTTTTTTAGCGTGGCTAGAAATGAAATTTGTTAACGAACGTGTTAAGACGTGAGTAAAAACGCAATAAAAATGTGAGAGAACCTATTTTTATTTCCATTTACAGACATTCGTCAAAAAATTATCAATGCTGGCCTAGAATGTAATGGCGACCTAACTGCATTGTGGGAAATTATTACGTATAGAAATACAATAATTAAGGTGAATAGGGTCAAATGTAATAAAAAATTGTAATCATTTCACAAAATCGATTTGTGGGAAATGATCAGATAAATGGACTGAATCGATAACACCAAAATCTTTTACCATTGACAAAGAGTCCAAATTGACCCACGAAAAGTGTACTACACTTTTTCCAATAGGACCCACATAATGTGAAGCTCCCTAAAACATCAGAATTGGTGCGACCGTTTAACGCTATAAAACCCAAATCTTCCATAGTCCCAATAAACATCACCTTTGCTGTCATTAAAGCTATCTTGTGAGTGCCTTATCGAATTCAGAGCACCCCAATATCTAAGGTCGTTATCATTAAAATTGTTTAAAGTACCAATCCAACAGTTAAAGTATTCGTTTATAATAATTTTGTCAGAAGTGAATTTAGCTACTGTTTCCCAAGCTACATTGTTAATTAATTCAGAAACTTCATTTGATTCTAGAGAAGGCTAACGATAAGAAAAAAAGAGCAACAAATAATCTATGGTCTAATAAGCTTCTCTAATAATGTGATCTAACTTGAAGACTTCTGAACTCAGTTATAAGCTCTTCAATACTAACTGTTGTATTGGGTATGAATTGAGCTTAGGGTTGACTTGTTGTTTCAAATCTTTGGAGCAATGGGAACTCCAAACTATTTCTCTTGGCCCTTGATGTGACAATGGGGTCATTTGCAACTCGCTTTGTCAACCAACGTTACGTTCTTGTGCAGATTCTAACATATTTTCATACTCAGAATTAGAAGTAATGCTTTCCACCTCTTCCACTGTTATTTCTGCCGTAACATTTTTTCCTAAATGATCAACATTTTACGAAATTAGTCATATTTTAATTTTTCGTACGAATTATATCTTCAAGCTTACCCTCCGTATTTGGCTCCACATCAAATAGCCCATCACTATTAATATCGATTTCCGCGTCATTGTCATAGGCATTTGACATTCCATCTACCCGGACCCCTAACAAATCTTTTATTTTCTCGTCAATAGTGTCAAGGTTTGGACTCTGGATTGTTCCACCTCCTGTTTTCTTTATTTCTTTTTTGTATTCTGTGTTACGTTTCTTGGTTCTTTTTTTAAGGTTTTTATATTTTTCTTTTAATGTATGCTCATCTCTACGTTGGCCTTCAGCGTTGCAACTAAATACGTTCGCAATTTTGGTCCACGTTTCGTCCTTTTTCTTCCAGTTGATATTGCCGGATTTTTTATTTTCGATCACACCATTATGAGCAACCACCAGATCAATTAAGAGTTGTTCTTCTTTTTGTGAAAAGTTTGGTGCTCTTTTATTGGTTTTACTCGCCACTTTATTTATTTTTACAGCATTCTGAAAATATTTTTATTCAATTGTGTTCGTTTATGAAACTCCTAATATAAACGCCTGTTATTGTGAAATATTTCACTGTCGTAGATGTTTGAGTCAAGCCACGTTTCTGACAAAGCAATGATTTCATATTCACTTTCAATGACAGCAAGTAGAAACTTTTTTGTTTTGGTGCGTAGGCCACGAACATTGTGGTAATATACAGATAGTTCTTATATTGCGTTGGGCGATGTTAAATTCCGATTGTTTAAGGGGGAGGGTTTAAATCTTGGGCACGTTGTGTTCTCATATTTTATGACAAGATTCTCCCCTTGAGCGGTCCTTTGCGTTAGTTCAGCACGTAGATCCTTTAGATATTTCATCTGTCGTGGTGTCTTGTCATCGTATACGAGTACTGAAGAAAACGGGGTGTTTTTAAGAGAATTTTTTTCCTTAAGACGGTGCGCGCCATTGCTGCATTAGCTAGTTTCAATTTAAGAATACGAGGACGGTTTTCCACTTTTTTACCAATTCGAATCACGTTTTCAGGGGATACCACAGCCGATATGTCTATACGTTCCAGGATGTCCTTAGCAATGTCTTCATCCCGAGTATCAGCATTTTCTGGAACATTGGCTAGAATTATATTGGTCACTCGTAGAGATCTTTCCACTGATTCCTGTATGATGTCTTCTCTCTGTTCATCTGTGATTGCTTGCAAGTTTACCGCTGTTTCGATGGCTGCCAGGCGTCGCTCAAGAATTATTTGTAGTGTAGAAACCTTTTCTTTTAAGTCTCTGACAAGTTGGACTTACATGAATTACAAGCAATTAATATTTGCTTTGATTTTGTACGCCGGCGCCGTAAGAATTCAATGTCGCTTTGCGATAAATCTAATAGTGAAGGGGAAGCTTACAGCAAGAGCAGTTAGTGCTAGTTTTAGCCGTCACTTTTTAATGTACAATGGCAACAGTTGTCAGCCATTTTAAGTTAGTTCTTTCCAAGCGGCACAGAGGATGGTGGTGCCGGGCAATGATTTTAACACCGGGTCAGACTGCCTACTATATTATTCTTATGGTGGAGGTGCCGGGCAAAGATTCTAACGCCGGGTCAGACTGCCTAAGACACGAAGAATGGTGGAGGTGCCGGGCAAATATCGTTTCAATCTTCTATGCTCCTGATACTCAATTAGTAGCCCGAAAACTCCAAACTAAGTTTGGCTCAGAAGTTAACAGTAACTCGACTTCGTAATACCCTGCACCCCGGGGAGGAAGTTCAAGCAAGTTCGAAAACGACCCCCGTTTGACAAATCACCCCAGAGAGCAGGTTCGCACGATTGGGACCGTATAAAATCTCGAATGCAGTATTGCAACAAGAACTACAAAAATGAATGCTATTCGGTCTATTTGTTGATTCGGAGCATATGGACAAACAATAAAATAATAAAATATACAGTAACGCAACGTTTTATTTGGAAGCCATTTTGAAACGATCGCAATGAGAGGACACCTAGCGGACGCCAACATGCACAAACAAAAACACTAAATACCGAAATTTGGCTTGTCTAAAATAGCTAGATGTCGGTTACATGCGAACGACGGTATTCGGAAATCGCAAGGGGGCGCAATACAACATAACGATAAGGCACTTTTCAGAACCCCGACATTCGGCGTGGCTCTATGCCGCTTTCTGTCCTTTAGTCTTCAGTTCTTACTCAGTGTTGGTTAATTCAAGTCAACAGAGACAAAATAGCTCTTAAATGACCGCAAGCTGCTGTCGGACTTATAACGAAAGACAGGTAGTTATTCAATGATTTATCCAGGTTTGAATAGCAGTAGTGGACATTATTTAAGCAAGACTGAACAACAAAGGGGGACTAATAGCTTTCCACCTTGGCGGCCATTTTATTTGTGACGCTGACAAAAGGGTGGCCGGACAACGGTAAAAACCGAAAAGCTTGTTATCTAGGAGTTTGTAGTATGGAACAAACGGCGGTCAATTTCAGGGACACCTCATTACGTTGAGCATGACAAAAAGAAATAGATAGAATAACATTTTGGAAGTAGACGCAAAAGTTAGCTAATTTAACGGGGGACTTAACATCAGGGGGGATGTTTGTCTTCGGACGATATCCACATTTCCCTTCTTTAGAAAAAAATTAAAATACTTAACTTTTATGCCTTTGGGCCAGCTTCCTGGATTCATCATAAGTGGAACGATGTCACCATTGCCTACACACACTTTACAAGCGACGCTCTTCGCAGTGTCCCTTTTGGGCAGCGATTCCACAGAAAAGTTACCACCAGGAAATTTCTTCTCCAGATAGTCTTTCAACCCTGGTTCGGTCGTACCTATTTTTAAGTTCCCTACTTAGACAAGCTTTTTTGTCGTCCTGGCATCTTTGATTGGAGCATTTATGTCGCCCGCGCCCTCAAGATAACGTCCCGTTTTTTTCTTACGATGTACGGTACGGAAATCATCAGAATCAGCTGGATGGTGAGGGCTGGCATTATCCTCTTTCGAAGCCTTCCTTTCAAAAGGTGCTGACGACGAAGATGGAAAAGTCAGCGGTGGTTGGGGTTGCGCTCGCTTTGCAATGGGAAAATCGAAGTGTTTAGGCGGAGGGCAGTCCCTAAATCTAAACACATTGTTATTGTTGACAGATGGTTTACGTTCTTGAGGTTTTTTCTCAACGGTACGGTTGGTCACCTCGGCGAATGTTACCTTCGGTGTATCTGGGAGACTTTTTTTGATATCCGCTATCTCTTGGCGCAGTTATTTGTTTATTAATTAGCGTGAAAGCTATTAATGGCCGCGCTGATATCCTTGTAAACGATTTAAGTGGTGTATCCTTGCTACTGCATGTTTTTTTTTACGGTGATTCGTTGTAGGATGGAGTAGCGAGGCATTCTTTGCACTTCCAGGAAGCCCTTTTCATGTGGAAACCCCTAGGTTCCACTCCCACACACAAAAAGTGGAACACTTTACTACAGTTAACGCACCGGACGGCGGATTTTGCATCTTCAATGGCTGGGGAACACAGAGCGCACAAATTCACGTCTGGCTCCATCGTTGCTCGTTAATAAAAACATGTATGTGTAAGAACGTAGTGTATTTATGTAAAGGCTTAAACGTCTGTCCCATCCTTATTTTTAAAATAATCACTAATTAGTTTTTGGCGCACTTTGTACTTATCTTTTTAAAAACATATTTGAATTTTGTTCAGTGCTGTGTAAATATCTTCGGTTGTGACCATTAGTGCTCAAGTACAAAGGTAGCATATTCAACGCTACTTTAACTGACTTCTTTGACGGAGCTGTAACCTCTTCTTCATCACTTTCGTTAGGCAGCACTTGCGGCAGATGTCTTTCCAAAATAGTTTCGTCGGTGGGAAATTTAGATGTACAGATAGCATTATCAACTTCCATGAATTCGTGAAATTCAGAAGATGTGCCAGGAATCACAAGATTGGTCCATTCATGAAACTGTGACTCAAGTTCCATGCAATCTTTTTCAATGGGGTCTACATTGTCTATTAAAAATATTAGCGGAAGATCATCTTCGTCTTCCCAAGCAGAAAATTGACGAAAGCCAACCATGTTGAAACATTTTTGTATGGTCTGAGCTGTTACATCCATATTCCAGGCCTTCGTGTACACAATCCAACAAACTTAGTTTTGGCACCTGACCGTTTTCATGAAAGGCATTAATGCGATGATGGTAGTAGTGTTCTGCCGAAACATGTTCCATTTCTAATTTTACACTTATTAAAGTTTGTGGAGTTCGACTTAGATATATTTAAATTTTAATTTAAATTTACTCCACTTGGATTTATCGACATTCTTCTGGTTGATAAATTTTTTGTCAATATACCTAGCTCGTCATCCAAGCTTTTGCGGTTTTTTTTTGCTTTTTCCGATCATCAGAATTTTTAGCTTTTCCGAGCCATCCATATTTGACGCTAATAACAGTGTCACCCTATCCTTATTAAGTTTTCCTCCATGGCACTTTTCTTCCTTAAACGTTAAGGGGGACATCTGAAGAAGAGCCCCCATTAAAGACGTCTTTTGGAGTGACTCACGAACAAGAAATAAGGCATATGGATTAGCCCTTGAAGATCAGAACGCAATTTTGAATGAAATATCTGAACCAAAACGTCACCCCAAGTTTTATATACAAGTGAAAGTACTCACCGAGACCACCATAGCTTGCTTCGGTCCGGAAGGACGCTACTGTTCGGATGATCACAACCTTCCTTCCTCCACCTCGGCTCCATCAGCTCTAGCGGCGTCTCTTCCACTATTCCTAACGTCACCTCGTCCACCACTCCTAAGGTCGCTTCCTCCACCACTCCTTCGGGGGCAATCTCGCCGTAGGTGCCCCGTCTTGCCACACGTCATGCACCGGATCTCTTGACACCTACCCTCGAAAAAGGGAATAACCTCGAAGCTCGCCCTTGAAAAGCCCACCCGTTGTCCACACACCACCGGCGGAACAGTACCCGTCACCCGCTCCGCGGTACTTGCCTCACTTGCAGTCACCGTTGCAGTCGTCGTCGTCGTCGTCACCATTGACTCCGCGATGTCGGATAAGGAGGACGAAAGTAACAGCGATCCTCATAAATACTCAAACTGTAAACTTTGCAAAAGTTATATTGGCAAAAATATTACTAAAATCAAGTGTAAAGAGTGTTTCACTGCAATCGATGGAAAAAGTTTCAACTACATCGCCAAATTGTTTGATATTGGTGATAAGGAAGAGTGGCACTGCACTGCAAAAACTCCGATCCACATATCAACGAGTGTCGCAAGCCGATTCCAGCTCTAGTACAAGACAATCTGGACCTAAAGGAGCAACTTAAACTACTGAAAAAGCTAGCAAGTGAACTTAAGACTGTTAACTCGCTACAGAAAGAGAAAATCATCAACCTGGGAAATTCGCCGCGGACGCCCGCTCTGCAACAGCCTTTTTGCTCTGACATTCTAAAAAATGGGCAAAAGAAATCTGAAGATATAGATAGAAAGTTTGTTACAAACAATTCATCGTAAAATCAACCCGATCGAACTAAACGCACAAATTAATTCAACTAAAGCATTAAAAAACGGCGTGATTATTAGTCATTAGGCTCTGACTTTTCAGTAGAGAAACCCAAAAAGTGGCCTATTAGTCAAGGGGGCAAATTTTGATATTATGAATAATTCGGATGAGGACTTGATAAATAATATTTCGTCTTTAAACCAATTTGACGCCTCATATTAAAATAATTAAGAAATTTAAACTAAAATACAGTTGTAGCTTTGTTATTGAACTGCCTGCTATTTTGCGCCAAAAAATTGTAAATAACCAAAATACACTCTACGTTGGTTGGACAGCTTGCACCTGTACTGACCACATAGCAGTTTCCCGCTGTTTCAAGTGCTCCAGATTCGGTCATCACTGCAAGAGTGAAAATATAATTTGCTATAAATGTTCCGAGAACCATGATTCAAAAAACTGTAATTCTACTAACTTAGCATGTATAAATTGTATTGAATTCAATGCTTCTCATAAGTCAAATTGCCACTGATCATTTTTGTGGAGATGACCAAAAGTGTATTCTCTATAAAAACAAAGTTAATTACTTAAAAACTAGAATAGATTATGGCTAATAACCATGCTAATAGTCACAACATTAACCAGTTAAGATCAGACTCACTTAAAATTGATCATCTAAATGTTCGTTCACTGACTTTAATGACTTTTGTGATCTAGTAGTTACTAACTCACTAGACATAGTTGGACTTAGTGAAACATGGCTATCACAAGATATCCGCTCAGGGGACCTTGCCATTAATAGCTTTAATTTGTTTCGCAAGGACAGGCCTACTAGAGGTGGGGTGTGGGCTTCTACGTTCGCAACAACATCCCCTGTATAACGTATGCACTCGATTATCCTTCCACGGAGTCAATTGAACATCTTTGGCTTAGCTGTAAAATTCACCAACTAAACATCTTGCTCGGAGTGGTATACAGACCTCCAAAGAGTACACTCTCATACGCATTACATGTCTTGGAAGATATACTTTCGCATGCCCTTCCCTTATTTGATCTCATCTTAGTAATGGAGACTAACGAACCCTTGACGCCCCCCATGCACCCAATTACCAGAACGTCCAGCTTCACCGTATAAGTTGTGTACAGCGTGCGGAGTTCGAACAGCAGGACTTGATATTTCGTCCATTTTTCCTCCTCCTTGATGCAGATGCAGAACTCAATTACAAACATCTACTTGGAGGAGTGGTCCAGCAGAACCACGTCAGGCTTGTTTGCTGGTATCTGCCTGACGGTGGAGAATATCGTTCGGGACATAAGGCAACACTGACGTCTGGTCTATCGCATAGTGGTGCCTCAAATGAAAGTATAGTACTCTCAGTGCCGCATTGTGGCGATGGATATAGTCCGAAGGTGCATATACTGGACAAGCCGCAAGTATATGCATTGTCGTTTCTGGAGCTCTGTGGCAAGCTCGACAACTTACATTCGGGACCTCTATACCCATCACGCGGCTGCTATAGACTAAGGTGTTAATTACACCATCTTGCGCGGCGCAAATGAATCCCTCAGTCTCAGACTTCAGCCCACTTTTGGATAAGCCAAGGTTTTCCATGTTCTTGAAGAAAACGCTATGCATTGACTTATCCATGTGCTTTCTCATAAGCATGTCTTGCTCAGAGATTCTGACGTGGGCTGTAAGACGGAGCAAGTCGAGCTCGGTAATAGAATGTGGCCGAGCTCGCTCAACGTCAAAGTCAAGACCGAGTTCACCTGCTGCTCGTTGTGCTGCCTTAAACAAAAAAGCACCGATTCCCCGCTTCTCGTGCTCCCCGACAAAGAGCAACAAGGGGTCCGAACTCTTGACGATTTTGCAGGCTGTACTCAACATTATACGGTTATGCAGACACTCCAAACTCAAAAGTCCTCGGCCTCCCTGATTTCGTGGGAGATATAGCCTCGGAACGGACGACTTTGGATGCAGACTTCGCTGTAAATGCATCATTTTTCGTGTATCCCGATCTATCTGCTTCAACTCATCTACCAACCATTTAACTGCTCCAAACGAGTAGAGCAGGATCGGAACGGCAAGCATATTTGTCGCAAAAATCTTGTTCTTCCCCGACAGTTCCGAAGACCAAATCCGTCGGAGTAGATTTTTGTACTTGCCGCGGAGAGACTCTTTTACTTTGTGTGACGCTTGAATGTGGTTTTGTTCCACACCCAAGTACTTGTAAGTCTCTCCGACGTTCAGATGTCTCAGAACGATTCCGTCGATGAGTTGAGCATCTTCGTCGAAATACTCGCATCGTCCTCTTTTGAGATGAACCTGAGCGCATTTGTCCCAACCAAACTCCATGCCAATAGCATCTGTGTACTCCTGTACTATGCGCAATGACTGCGTCAGTTCTCGCTTGCCGGAAGCATAAATCTTCAAATCGTCCATATAGAACATGTGCGTGATCTTATGCTTCCGGTCACCGGGTGTACCACAGCTATAACCCCTTGCACCGTGCAAGGCTACGGACAGCGGCAGCAGTGAGATGCAATACAGAAGAGGACTCAAGGAATCTCCCTGGAATGGTATCTTCTGAATGGTATCAACTCTGTTCGAACTCGGTACCGTCGGGATGTTATCGAGAACCGCGTCTTCCAGAGTGACATCAGTTGTTTTATGCATCCCACCAGTGGATCGGGTACCATAAGGCATTGGAGCAAGTGAATAATCAACTCATGTGATGTTGTGTCAAATGCCTTACGATAGTCGATCCAGGCCATAGATAAGTTGCGCTTATATTGGACGGCATCCTGCGTGACGCACCTATCAATCAGCAGGTTTTCCTTGCAGCCGTCCACGCCCCTCTTACGGGGTCAATAGCCTGGAATATACGGTAGTACAGGAGTCGGGTGAAGAGTTTATAACACGCATTAAGACATGTTATTGATCGGTAGTTTTTTGCGTACTTCGGAATTTCTTCCACCAAAAGGTATTAATTTCGTCTCTCCAATCTCTTCCGGGGTTATCGGATTGCACATCACTGGTCTTAATTGAGAACTTCTTACGAAGCTCTCAAATTGTGCAAGGGCTGGAGTGTGTTCACGCAACGGTTTCGTCTCCTCATATATTCTCCTCCAAAAGGTTTCCACATCCCGCACCGCCGGCAATTTCTCTGGGACAGAGTTGGGCTGCTGGAAGAGCCCCGAAGGAAAGATTCGGCAAAGCACATTAGCCACAGGATTGTAAAATAATAATTAAAAGTGCTAGAAGAAAGGAAGACAAACCCTATCTCCTTCATGAAATAAATCATACAGATTTTTTAGATTGGAAAACTCATGCAAAACAAAAAATGGTTTTTAGACAAAAAGATGACAATAATAAGCCAGTACGTTGACAAAAAAATTATTGCATGAATTTTTCGAAATCTAGACCTTTAATCTTACAGTTTAAAGAAAACTATGATGAAGAGTTTAGAACTTTAAATTGTAATCGAAAGACAAAATTACATTTTCCCGAGACAAATACTCCAGTCATTTTATATTAAAAAGGACAAATTAATATAATGACCTTATGTCGTGATTGAAAACGACTCCTCCTGTTATTGCTATTGAGTTTAAACCCTATTACGAAAATCTACCTTATTACGACAACAGCTCTGGAAGAAAACCTCCACACTCTGAAACTATATTTATCTCAACACTGTTTAATGTTTTCCTTAATTTGTAACCTTATTCGAAAAATAAATATTAATTTTGTTGCTTAAAATTTGTAATTATTTCCAATTTTAATAAAAGATAACTTTGTTTTTTATTTATATTTTTATTGCTACAACTACATATCTTTTTCAAAAGCAAAATTTTTTCAAAAAAAACGCAATTCTAATATATGAAAGCATTATGGACGTGCAAATTGGTTTTTATGCTATGCAAAATTTAAAATTGCTCTCATGAAAAGTTGACATTTTCAAGTTACCTAATTATAGTATTAAGGGGACGGTATTATAAGTATATAAAACAGATTTTGATTTCAAGTCAGATTTGACAACTCGATGACATTCTACACAATCGTATCGATCAAGAATCGACTCAAAATTTAGGATTCAGAGCCGCCTGCGATCACGAATTTTGTTGCTCACTTGTTATCAGTTTTCGTAGTGACCTGTGATTCTCACTAATTGTCAAGTAAAATATTCAATTAGGCGTGGAAGCCGCTGTTTCCAGTTTGCTTCCGGTAAGGTCGGCTGCAATGTACGAGAAAGAGTATGATGTGTTTGTGAAGTGGAAGGCGGAGAATTATTTGGAAATTAACACGGAAGATATTTTATTGGCATATTTTGTTCAAAAGGTAACTCATGTACAGTCACGGCCATGGAATTTTAGCCGTCACTTTAATGTCAACTAAAAGAAAATGGATGTAGTCCATGCTTTATTGTCATTATGATTGACTTTTTAAAATTGAAATCTAAAAATTTTTCACTGTTAGTGTTTTCATGAGAGTGAGTCAGTGTCAAAATGACAAGTCTAGAAAGTTAGGTTACGAATACCTAAGGGTCGCCTTACATCTTATGACAATAAATGATAAGTGACGGCCAAAATTCCGTGGCCGTAACTGTACTATATGGGTAAGTTATGTATTAATACATTTTGTATTTTATAGTCACGAAATTACAAGTCGTCTTCTCTTTGGGCGAAGTACTCAATACTGAAATCTGCGCTAAATTTACATGAAAATGTGGACATAGGGAAGTACTACAAATTAACTGCATTCTTGAACCAAAAACATGTTGGATATGAAGCAAAAAAATCATTGATCTTCTCAAGGGATGAAATCGATAAGTTCCTTCTTAACGCGCCTGATGACGTTTTTATTAGTAAAAGTACGTATACATTTGACGTATGTCAACGAGGTATTAAAAATGTTTGCATATTTTTTGTAACTTGTGGCTGTTGTCGCAATTGCTGGTGCCTGTAGGTGTGATGAATTGTTAAAAATGTGTATCACCGATATAGAAGGCAAAGGCGATCTTCTACTGATCCATGTTCCTTACACAAAGACCCATAAGAAAAGGTCTTTCACGATGTTGTCCACTGGATTTGGAATTAATCCTATTAATTTATATCGCAAATATATTAATTTGCGCCCATTGAAAGTGACCACAGGGAGACTATTTCTTTGCTACCGAAGTGGAAAATTTATGATACAACCCATTGGCATTAACAGTTTCGGAAAAATGCCACAACTAGGCTTTTGAAAAAAAATTAATATCGATTTTTATAATGTATTCTGAAACTTTAGAACAAATTATATTGATAGCCGATGCGAAAAACTTTTCAAAACTTTTTTTAAAATTAATTATAAACAATTTAAAATTGATAAAATTTAAAAAAAAGTCACGTGACTACGAACGCGCCATAATTGGTTCTGACGTCATATTGTTAATCAGTTAACAATTTCACTATCAGATGTCAGCAGATGTTTCTCTGGATGTCAGTGTCAAGAGTGTCAGTTTGTGGTGTCAGTTATTATACGGTAACAGGCGGGTGATAGTTGTATTAGGAAATTGGCATTCTGTCCATTCTATCCTGCTCTGTCTTCTGTTCTCGGTAAGTCTCAATGCTGTCAATATTATATAGTTTATCTGCAACATGAAGACGACGTAAAGTTATTCGTTTCAGAAGAATGCACCCCGGTAAGTATGGGGTACGTTTGTTTTTTTGCTTTTAGGCTCCATCAATGGAAACAAGTAGGATTAATTCATACTTTAACATCTTTCAGAAAAGTATGCGGCTCCTTGAAACAACGTGTCTTTCAATACTTCAGCCCACGAAGGTGCAATCAAGACTCGGCTCGAAAATCTGTTTGAAACCCAACGGCCGAGGAGTTTGTAAGTTCCCTGAAGACTCAAACCATCAACTGTTCCAAAAACCAAGAGTAGAAGGAACCAATTATTGTGAAGATGATAGTGGAGCTATACTAAACTGCCACGAAAATGTAACAGTGACTCATCTAAAGATAGCTCTTTGGGCGGACCATAAACAGACTGAAATTGAGCAATCAACATAATATCCGGAACAGCTTGTACTTTTTTTTTTTGAAAAAGTGGTACAACAACATAAAACTAACTAATAAAACAACAATATTTGTTCCAAAAGCGCCGCATATTTGAAGTAGAAACTTGTCCCTGTAGCATACATAAGGCATTTTTTTTTTATTTCATCAGGAGTAACAGGACGAAAGCTAGCATCTCGCGATATTTTAGTCTTAGGTCTGTTTGTTGTAGTTAAAGCTTTTCCATAATCATTTGTGCAATCAACTATAAATTGCAGTATAATCTTCCGTAAATAGATTTTCAAAAAACATTTCGAGGACTAGCATTAGGACGAAGATTTACTTTTAAACAGTTTGTAGACTTCAAAATTAAAGTATGTATTCATCCTATTCTTCCTGATGCTCGGATGTGCCTTGTTCAATGCTTTGTGAAATATCCAAGACTTGTGTACATTGAGCTGCATCATTTTGGACTTGTATTTTTTGACGGATTCTGGATTTGACGATCCAATCTCGTCTGAATGAGACATTTCGCTTTCTTCCGTACTCTCCAGTCCAATCAACATAAGGATCCTCTTCACCTTCATCTAAAGACATCTTATACAGAGTCGTAAGGGTCGTACATTTTGTCTTCTTCTACTTCTTCTACTATGTGTATCTGACAACGAAAATACTATTGAATAAATGTTATAATAAATTATTATTATAGTTACAATTTAGCACAAAAACAAAATTGTTGCACCAAAGTGGGACAGACGCAACAGGCCCATATGCATTTGCAATATAACTGACGTAAAAACTAAATTACTTTGGTGAGGACGCAGATATACGTTGTGTCATATCGCATATTTTAAAAAAGACGCTGCATGACATTATTGACATTACTGTCCGACAAGATGTCAAAGTGAAACAGTGTAACAGCTGCTTCTGATAATTAGTAGAAACCTGTAGAAATGAACATTGTGACGTCACAAATGCTCGGGTTTGTTCGGCTCGTCCTCGGTACTGGGTTCGAAAATTTATTTTTAATTCGATATAACTTTTTAATTATAACGAAAAAACAAAAACAAAATATACTTTTGTAATAAAACTTACATATGATCTTTCCATTTATCACAAAAAATTTTTTTATTCAAAACCCTAATTGATAGCAAAATTTCTTAAGTTAAAAAAC
The DNA here is from genome assembly GCA_963583935.1 of Diaperis boleti. NCBI lineage: Eukaryota > Metazoa > Arthropoda > Insecta > Coleoptera > Tenebrionidae > Diaperis > Diaperis boleti. The sequence continues at coordinate 18,263,410 of OY757242.1, forward strand.
TCCGAAATGTATACCGGACACGCGTTCCACAGATCGGCTGCTACTTTGTTGTCCGACTGTGGTGCCGATCTAAGAACTCAAGCGTTTCGGTGGCTGGAAGAGTGACGCTGTCGTTGAAGGATATGTGGAGGATCCTCTACAGAATGAAGTTAGTATTGCGAAAAAAAATCTTGGAGATGGGAGTAGCAGTTCTACAAGTGCAAAACATGAAATCGCGATTGTGGAACAGAACAAGTAAGTAGCTTTCAATGCTAATAAAGAAGTCTGCTTTAACAACACGAATTGTACCATTAATGTTAACATTTATAGGAATTAGAGATAACTGCATTATTAATGTTAATTTCTAACTGTTTAAAGTGTTCAACGCATAGATGATAATAATCTTCAATATAACGAGCGTTCAATAAAAAACCTGGTTAGAGTAGGCTTTGAAATTGCGTTTTTGTTTTATTTTTTTACAGTGTAGAGCTTGACTGATTAACACGAAGCTCTCCATGACAGATAACATAACCTCAAAATTTCAGAGAAGCTGCAGTTTTATTAATAATTAATTTTATTATGCATCTTAAAGAAGTGTTGACAAGTGTTTTAGGGTATTAGTTAGCGGTTTTATATAGACCGACACGATTTGGGGGTTTGGGCTGCAAAATGTCCTGCAGGTATCTCCAGGATTCCTACAACGGTTGGTAAAAAGTAAAGTGCATTCAGACCTTTGGGTGTGATGTTAATCGAGTTATTTTTTGATATCGGACACTTTATGATTTGGTTTTACACCTTTATTTCTTCAAAATTTAGAAATTAAAACACTCTTCGAAAGGATATGACCAACTGACAGTTTCTAACCAAATTTCTACAAATGTTTATTGAGAATTTTACAATCCCTTAGAAGGACACAAAACAGTTACAGTAAATTAATGGTGAAAATGTTTTCGATATTTCTTGTAGAGAATTGTGCTTTTTTTCTGATCCCATTAAAAACAGTGCAAAAAATCTTCAGTTTCATATTTTTTCTTACATCGGCTACGGATGCTTGGTACATACATGAAATTTTTAATGTGGCCAAAGGAAGAAATCAATTGCAGTTTCGTTTGTTACTTTATCATATTTCACACTCAAACTTGTTCTCTTAAATGCGCAAATCTGAAAAGTATGGTTAGGTAGAAGTTTTAACTCTTGAGTTTCAGAAGCAAAAGACAAACCTTTTCTTTTGCAGCTGTTATTAGATCAGGGTGAGCCTCATTAAGTTTCATTAAGAAAATGTAGAGCATAATATGTAAGTGTCTTTAGTGATATCTCTCTATATGCTTTGTACATTCTTTCTTCGATGACACTTTCACCTACCGGTCAGATTTGGCACAACTCACGTATTTTCTGATATGTTGGGACTGTCTTAAATTCATGTTTTCGTACCATTTCGTACTTGCAAACGAGGTTTAAATATAAATTCAATAACAATTTGTCCGAATTTAGTGCTGGTTGCCTAACCTAAACTGAATAAAATGACAAGTTAGTTTTTGTAACAATTGCAATGTACACTGTTATAAAAATGCCCAGCCTCCTCTAACCAGGTTTATTTTTGAACGCTCGTTATATTCTTAAAATTAAAATTTTTAATTACAACTGACAGCTGACCGATCTACTCACTTGTGAGTAGAACTGACAGCTTTATCTCTGTTGTGATTAAGATTTGATGTCTGTCACCGAAAAAAATGGTATAAGGTACCTAAAAAACTACACCTGTAAGAAACAATATTTTATATTGGTAACTGATGCTATATTCTAACCTCATTCCGTTTGTGATGCGTACCCCGCCAAGTTTCCCTCGCTTTCGGCTCGTCAAAATTCTGGTAAAACTTCTTAATTAACACAATTCCAGGTCACACTAATCTTTTTAGCAATGGCAGGGCTTCCAGCAGAATTCCTCCTTGTTTTAGGTGAATTAAGTGAATAAAATAAATTTTTAAGTGAATTAAGTGAATTGTCATTGAAATCAATAATTGCAAATAAAATAATAAATTAATACAATCAAATTAACACTAATTATTCTTCGGTTTTTTACAGAAATACTCCGAAATTAACGAATTCTTCCGCTTTTCAGCCACTCTAATGTTCTTGTCCAGCGTTTGCTCCTTTTTTCTTAAACAAAGAGCACCATGTAAAAGGCCTTGGGCAACTTGTAATCCATGAACATTTTCTTTTTTTAGAGCCAAATCTAGTTTTTGCGACACTTGCTCTAACAGCTCATTAGTGGAAGTTTGGGTTTCATTCTTCTCCTTAATTTGTTTTTCCATTAATGTCTTAATGGTGGCAAACTCTCGAGTTTTTTGTTGCATTTCCATCTATGAAATTAAACACCTTTAATAACAACATATTATAACAGGAGTAGTAGGTACTTTACCTCTCTTTGTTTTTTTATTTCCTCTTGTAATTCACATTCTTGCTGTTTTTTCCTTGTGTTCTTCCAACTCCTTCTGCTCTTGCAAGTAGTTATTGTAACTCTGGTAAGCTAGCCTGCTCATTTTTAATAAATCTCGTGTAATGGGCACACGTTCAGAACGATTATTATATAACTTTTACCCACTACTAACATTTAATTTGGCATTTAATGTTCTTACTGACATAGCGGCTTAGTTTTCATCCAAAAGTAATTTGGATTTACTAAATCCTCTCTCCACCTCTGCATTACCGTGAGAAATACTCAAACACATTTTAACAAACTGCTCCAAATTTTCAAAAGGGCCTCGTTGACAATTTTGAAATAATTGATCCCAATATGTGTTAATATTCATATTATGCTCATCATATTTTGGAAGATCTTCTAATTGTAACAGTCTCCACTCATCTAAAATCGGTAGTGCTTCTACTTTTATGTGATCATGCAATAAATATTAGATCATTTTTTCCGATGTTTTGGTTTTTATTTTATCCGGCTTTAAGAATCTTAAGTATTTGACAACAGAATTTTTTAAAGCCGATTTTAAAATAAGATGTTCTGCAGCTAACTTGTAATGATCCTGAATATTTTTAAAACATAATAATTTATTCCTCTCAGGCAATCTTTTTAATTCTTCTGCAATGTCATCACTTACAACCACTGTGTCAACAGATTTCAGATTATTTTGATGAAAGACGTCCATCTTCGCAGATTCACACGATTTACAAATGCGATTTCCAATAGTAACAGGTGGATCATCGTCTTATCGTTTTGAAAAATTGACGTAAATTCGGTAAACAGGCTAGAGCTTTCAATAACGAAAAGAATTTGGGCCTTCATATCGTGCTGCTTTAGATAGTTCCAAATCCTTTTATATTTATTTGTCGTCATACTAGAAGTTTTTTTTGTAGGTATGTAACGTAAAAAATAATGCACTAGTGCTGGCCATTGTTCAAGAATTCTCTTGGAAGCTGGCAGTATGGTAAGCCACCTTGTTCTTATATGTTTAATAAATTTATTTTCGGGGACTTTTTCTATCATTTGGATTTTTTTATAATCATCACACCTTGTAGGCCATCCATCAAAATAGTAATAAATAGTAATGATTAAATCATTTACATCTTCTCCAAACTGGGAGAGGCCCTTTAGGAATGCATTGTGCATTATGTGAACATTACAAGTCCCAATATCTATTAAGCCCCAGTCTCTCATAGTTTTCATTTCTTCATGTAATGATTTAAACACACTTTTGTTTACATTAGGTCCATCACTTCCTAAAGATAATAATTTTATAAAAGCTAAATTTGCATTATTCATAGCACTTTTTAGCATTGTCTTTAAAACATCACTTGTAGCATAGCTAATGAAAAACGTTTCTAAATGATTAGTTACAATTTTTCGTTACTTTCCGAAAAATACCGGACTTGAATTTGCAATTCTTTGACTTTCTCATTATTAACAGTTTCGTCAAACATCAATGTAAAAAAGGAGTTACCAATGTCATCTAGGAGTATTTTTCTAAAATAAGGCCCTAATGCTAGAGTCATTAAGTAACCACATTTTGTACGTCCCAAAAGAAAATTTTCTCAGGAGTTGTTATTGGGAAACATGGTTTTGAAAAGGTCTCCGATATGATCACACGAAGCGGCTGCATAATTTGATTGTATCACTTTCATGGTCCATAATAATTCAGCTTTAGTGGCATCATTCAATAAATTACTTCCGAGAGCGATGTCGGTCTTAGGCTGTATAACATCCCCGCTCGCCCGTTGTTCCAATTTTAATTGTAACGAACTTAGTGCTATTTTTACTTTATTGACATGAGATTTGGTTTGAGTGTGTTGGTACAAAGATTGGTATCCTGAAAATCACCTCTTGTCAACTTACCACACTTAAAGTCGAATTTTAACGTACCGTTCGATTTACATGACAACGTTAGATGACTCTGCAAATACAGTCTGCAAAATACAGCAGACTCATCACTTTTTGTGCACCATTCGGAAATTAAATGTCCAGTGCCATCTTTTCTCGAAAACCACTCCGGGCGCACACAACACTTCCGCGACATAATATTAGTATTTATTATCAACTATTATTAATATTACAATGCGGCAATTACAATTTTTTATGTTTTACAACGAAGATAATTTTCACCACCATTGAAAACTTGAGCAAGAAGTAAGAACGACGGTCGACAACAAACTGTTGGAAATTCTGATGTTTATAGTGAAGGCGAAACAAAATCATTTTTTGTGACTGTGTTCGGGGCGCTAGCACGTGCAGTGATGCAGAAGACCAGCCCAGCGATTGTGCATATAAACTCAGGCGTCAAATGATTTAGCTTACAATGCTGCATTGGTCTGCCGTATTATTCCCAGAATTTTTTTTGCTGTTTGTTAGACTCAGGCAGGGTTGGACAGGGTGAATTAAGTGAATGAATCTCCAATTAAGTGAATTAAGTGTGATACTTTTTCATTAAGTGAATTGAAGTGAATTAAGTGAATCGCTGGAAGCCCTGCAATGGGCAAATCGTCGGATAAGCGTAGATCGCGATGCAGATCGCATTCGCGACACCGCTCTTGACACAAAAACGACTATTTCGATCGACGCCTATCCCGGCTCGATGCTATGATTAGCGACTTACACAACTCTCGACAGGGTCGTACAACCCGTTCTCGGAGTAGATCTCCACCTCCTGGCCGAGGCGAACCTTCTAATACTACCCCCAAGGTTAGTTATTCACGCCGTAGATCAGCCTCAGGTTCATCTACACCACTTGATGGTCAGGAACATTTAGAGTTTCATACTCAACAAAATGGGTCAGTTGTTTTTCGTTATAGGAGTAGATCTCCTCGTGATTCCAGACCGAGTCATACTCTTGGACATGTTCTCTCCACCCACCGATCCGGACCTCGCTCGTAGTCGTCTAGGGGGGACCAAGAACACTCACCGCCTTCCAGGCGCTCTCTTGAGGATCTTGTTGACGACTCAACGGTTCTTGTCTTGTCTACCGATAAGGATGACATTCCAGAAGACTTTTTACAGGCCGTTGGGGATGATCCCCAGAAAAATGTGGGGCCAGTTCACCAAATTCAACCCGGTTTAGCAACTAGCTGGTTGGAGTTATTACTTTCTGGGTTAACAAAAGAAGACAGAGATAAACTTATCTCCGCATATCAGCCAGCCGAGTCAGCCGCCCTTCAAGCTCCCAGCTTGAATGAAGTTGTGGCCAATGTGCTGTCCGCCGCGGTTAGATCAAGAGATTTTCCCCCGATGACAGCCCAACATAATTTAATAGCAGTATTGACTGCACATGCAGGTGCCTTAAAATCAGTCTCAAAACTACCCGGAGTCCCGAATACTGAAAAAGAAGTTGTGCGCGCAATTTTAGCCGACAGTGCGAAACTATCATGCTCCGTTTTCCACTCGTTGACTCTCGCTAGACTCGAACAACTGTACCCTTTATTATCCCCACGTATTAAAAAATTGACCAGCAACATTCCGGCTAAAAAATCAGGGCAAACCCCCTCCAACTCATGGAAAAGGAAAACCCAGGAGTCGACGTCAAAGAATACCCCAAATCTAAAAAAGGATCTTGTCTCTCGACCTCGTCGAAAACCACGGTAAGTCACATTTCCTCACGCGATGCAGGGCATCTGGCTCATTTCATGTCCGCCTGGAAGAATCTTAATTCTGACAAAGAAAAGAGCTCATTAACCCCAAAACAAAGTTGCAGATTTCTAGGCTTTACCAAGGTTGAATCCACCGTTCGGCTCTTAAAATATCAATTTCCGTCCGGAATCCTCTTTTGTCCAATTTCCATGAGCTCGAATACCGTTAGAAACGATACCGCAACCGGAACCAGATGCGTCCGGGAATATGTTCACAGGAAAAACGCATATCGTTTAATGTTGTAATAAGCCTTGGTTATGCTATGTTGCCACCAAGCAAAGTATGACTGTAAGAGGAGTGGGATTTCCATCTTTGCGTCGAAGTTTCCGGCTACTTTGATGAGAGCGAGATTCTTCTCCTTTTCAATTTTCTTGATGTATAACCAGCTGTATTCAATAGCTGCAGAACTGAGGTCAAAAAACCGAACATCCTTGGGAAATTGCGGATTGAACCCCTTCTTGACCTTTTTTCATGAGTTGAAGGACCTTAAGTCTTTTACCTTCTGAGAGTTAGTTTTGTTGTCTGTTCCATTTCAAAATGAGGAGCAACTAGAAACTTGTTAAAAGAAACCAAATTGTCAACAGTTAGTAGTGTCAACCTAACCTAAGATAGGTGTTTGACATAGAAAATGCAGGTAAGAAGCTTTATCCTATTTGCAGAAGTAAATTTAATTGGTTCTATTTGTTAGATTTGGTATATGAGGTGCCAAATGCTAACTGCAACTGTGATTCAGGTAATATTTTTGCACACATAAGTCTAATTTCTTCTAACTCTTCCCTTAATTCTTTTGAAGCAGCATATCGATAGTGTAAATCGCAAAGTGCGTAACTCCATTTAGCAAAACTTTACAGGAGAGCTGAAAAACGAATGTAATTATTAAAAACTAAAATTGATTGGAACGAAATTAGTTTTTCTGACTCGTATCAACTCAGGTAAAATAGGAGAGTAATATTTTTGCTCTTGAGGTTTATTACTACATTTTTTTTGGAAAATAATGGAGATACGTTTTTTGCGAAGTAATATTTTGATAATAAAATGGAGTTACGATATTTTCTGAAAACAACCCTTGTTTATTTTGTCCTTTGCACACAATTAAAACTAGTTTATCATCTTATTTTTTATTTACACACGAACACCACGAACAACAAAAATAAACAAAAAGGTAAATAATAATTATTCTAATATAATACGCAAGGTTAGTTATAAGGTAATTGATCGTAAAATGCATGGTAGTCATGGCCTAAACTTTTTTTCAGCTGCTGTAAATGCTGATATTTTTCCTTTTTTATGGGAATTCTGGCTCTGTACAATGGAGGCAAGCTGTGAAAGGCTACATATTTAAGGCTTACAGGCAGTCTTACTGGAAAAGTTGTCCACTCCAATTCAGAATGTCTTAATTTAAAAAACATATTTTTGTTGGTGTACTTAATTGCCTTTAAGTCAACCACCTGAGGATCTCCGACTCTTTTTCCAGGTCGTATTGATGAAATCAAACTTACATTACCCTCGACGTTCTTAAAAAAATCATGTGATAAATAATGTACCTTATAAGGATTCTTTAAACATGCTTTTTGGCATATCCGAACGTAATCAGCGGGTACATTAATTTTCGACGTTTTAATGATTCTCTCTATTGCAGCATGCATGCTGTCAGCCTCCATCTGGCTATGCCCTTTCTGCAGGTATTTTTGTATTATTGTTACATCTTTTTCAATTGCCAAGTTGAAAAGGGCGTTCGCTAGCACAGAATTTCTGTTTTGGGCTGCGCAGCCATCGCTATACAAAATATAGTCAGTTTTTTTAGCAGTTGGACTAGCTTCAATTTTATTTTGGAGGAAATTTACTATTATTGATGCAAACTCATTAGCTGTTACTCTCCCCTCTGTTTCATTCCACAAAAAGCACTCACCTTGCTGGTGCTTTAGATCGTAAATCGTAAAATTGTGTACGATTAGTTTTGTTTTATAATAAAGGGAGCTTACATTTGACTTCGGGCTGAGTAATACAGATTGCAAGTCCATAGCAAAAACTTCATTATCGGATTCTTTGTCGTTAGTCTTTTCTTGACGTGCTTCTTGTTTGAAAATAAGGTGCAAATTGTACTCTTCTTGCGAAATGTTGTTAGTCTCAAAAGCCACACAAATATCACATATGTCCTTTTTGGGGTGGTATAAAGATAAATTCTGCTGATCAAAAATTGTTGAAAATGTGCCTCGAGACATAGGTTGTATATTATTTTCTTCACAAAAAGTTTTGCAGTAAGCTCTATACACTTGTGATTTTGAATACCATATTGTTTCCAGGTAGAGCTTTGAAGTGTTTGCTCTACAATAATGAGACTCGAGTTTGGGCAAGCTCTCAAAAAAGTCAACTATTTTTTTAATGCCGAGTCCGCTTGTAGTCTGAATCTGCACTTGCCCATTGTCCCGAGCATTTTCCATTACTGTTTCTTTAGCCCATTTTTTTATGGCAATTTCTCCAACACATAGTGTGTTCAAGAACATCTTTTTGCATACTCGGGTTTGCTTGTATCCAACTTTTAAATAATACTCAGTAGATGTTTGTCTTCTAGAAATTTGCTGTTGTGTCCTTCGTCTTTGCGTAGGCTTCACAACTAATAATGTGTTTACATAGGTTTTTTTTCACCCCAGGTCTTTCTCCAAAAATTTTCGAATATTTCTTGCCTAGCATTCTCAGTAATAGAAGCACATTTTAACTTAGTGTTGTTGTTCCTACTTAACTTGCAACTACAACGAGGTCTCAATGTTTTGGCAGGCTTTTCTATATTGTACTTCCATGTACCATTTTCTTTTTTCTTTCCTTTATACTGGAGTCCCTTTTCTCTACTCTTGTAGTTCACTTGTTTCTTCCATTTATTTATGTCTGTTTTACTTCTTTTAGATCTGGACCGCTTTTGTAATTCTTCCGGAACGTTTTCTTCCCGCATCTCATGACTCTCAGATTGTGCATCAGCATTACTTGTCTCTTCGTCCATCTCTTCTTCGGCAATTGTGTAATCAGGGTCTTCGTCAATTTTTTTGTCTCGGAAAAGTGTTTTTTGCATAAATGGAATTTCTTCCTTAGAACCCAATTTTGGTGTTGCACTGCAAGTAGTGACCTCTTTTCGTACAGCCAAATCTTCCAAATTAAAGATAATGTAGGGTTCTTCCTGAGAAATTTGATTAAGAAGCATCTCTTCAGTTTCTCTAGCATAATTCTCGAGATCATCAACAATGTTTGCCTGTTTATTGCCTTCATTTTTCATCATATTGTCGACGTCATTTTCTATAGCTTCATCTTCAATAGCTAACTTTGATGCATCTTTTAAAAGTTGCATAATTTTGTCTGTTCTTCTAGCCATTTCTGTAAAAGATATAAACCGTGACTCTTACGTATTAAAAAAGCAACATCTTTTGAAATAAAAAACCGCAATCAATTTATGCAACATACCAAATTAACGATGCCAAATAAAAAAAAGGAAAATAATAACTTTATTTTATAATCATTTAATATTATTTTGTAAAAAAAAAAACACCAAAATTGTTTCATATTTACGGTCAACGCAATTTTAGTTATTGTGGAAATATTCGTAGCTCCTTCTACTTTTATTTTTCCTATTTGGCGCAAAATGCGTAACTCCTAGTGTAAACAAATAACGATTTTAATCGCCTATTCTTAATGTTTTTGATAAAAGTCACAAGGAATAATAAATCCTAGACTTACCTCTTACAATTAAAAAGAAAACAACCAAAATTTCAACCCGAATTAAAACGATTTTTAAACGAAATTTCGGAACAAACACATCGCCTTGTATTTGACAATGCTACTGGCGAGACATACGCATTTTGCTCGTCAACAATTTGAATCGTGGAGATACGCATTTTTCTATATAGGCTTCTGTTATAAAACGGTTAATGCTACGGACTTGAGCATTTTTCAGACTATATATATGCCATTGTATTAATAGATGGCGCAATAAACACTATTTTCCACAAAAATGGAGTTACGCACTTTGCGATTTACACTATCGATATCAAATGAAAAATTGGATAGAATATTAAAATGCACCATCGCTACTAAAATTTTAATGGAACGAATTCTGCTTAAACTTGAGCTTAACGCTGATGAAGGTCCAGCGTTGCAGTTAGTTAAATCGTTTAATACTGTGCCAAAGGAACCCTTTAGGACACACCAACAATTAGGGTTTTGAATAAAAAAAAATTTTGTCATAAATGGAAAGATCATATGTAAGTTTTATTACAAAAGTATATTTTGTTTTTGTTTTTTCGTTATAATTAAAAAGTTATATCGAATTAAAAATAAATTTTCGAACCCAGTACCGAGGACGCGCCGAACAAACCCGAGCGCATTTGTGACGTCACAATGTTCATTTCTACAGGTTTCTACTAATTATCAGAAGCAGCTGTTACACTGTTTCACTTTGACATCTTGTCGGACAGTAATGTCATGCAGCGTCTTTTTTAAAGTATGCGATATGACACAACGTATATCTGCGTCCTCACCAAAGTAATTTAGTTTTTACGTCAGTTATTTTGCAAATGTATATGGGCCTGTTGCGTCTGTCCCACGTTGGTGCAACGATTTTGTTTTTGTGCTAAATTGTAACTATAATAATAATTGATTATAACATTTATTCAATAGGATTTTCGTTGTCAGATACACATAGTAGAAGAAGTAGAAGAAGACAAAATGTAGGACCCTTACGAATCTGTATAAGATGTCTTTAGATGAAGGTGAAGGGGATCCTTATGTTGATTGGACTGGAGAGTACGGAAGAAAGCGAAATGTCTCATTCAGACGAGATTGGATCGTCAAATCCAGAATCCGTCAAAAAATACAAGTCCAAAATGATGCAGCTCAATGTACACAAGTCTTGGATATTTCACAAAGCATTGAACAAGGTAGATCCGAGCATCAGGAAGAATAGGATGAATACATACTTTAATTTTGAAGTCTACAAACTGTTTAAAAGTAAATCTTCGTCCCAATGCTAGTCCTCGAAATGTTTTTTGAAAATCTATTTACGGAAGATTATACTGCAATTTATAGTTGATTGCACAAATGATTATGGAAAAGCTTTAACTACAACAAACAGACCTAAGACTAAAATATCGCGAGATGCTAGCTTTCGTCCTGTTACTCCTGATGAAATAAAAAAAAAGCCTTATGTATGCTACAGGGACAAGTTTCTACTTCAAATATGCGGCGCTTTTGGAACAAATATTGTTGTTTTATTAGTTAGTTTTATGTTGTTCTACCACTTTTTCAAAAAAAAAAAAGTACAAGCTGTTCCTGGTATTATGTTGATTGCTCAATTTCAGTCTGTTTATGGTCCGCCCAAAGAGCTATCTTTAGATGAGTCACTGTTACATTTTCGTGGCAGTTTAGTATAGCTCCACTATCATCTTCACAATAATTGGTGCCTTCTACTCTTGGTTTTTGGAACAGTTGATGGTTTGAGTATTCAGGGAACTTACAAACTGCTCGGCCGTTGGGTTTCAAACAGATTTTCGAGCCGATTTTTGAACCTTCGTGGGCTGAAGTATTGAAAGACACGTTGTTTCAAAGAGCCGCACACTTTTCTGAAAGATGTTAAAGTATGAATTAATCCTACTTGTTTCCATTGATCGAGCCTAAAAGCAAAAAAACAAACGTACCCCATACTTCCCGGGGTGCATTCTTCTGAAACGAATAACTTTACGTCGTCTTCACGTTGCAGACAAACTATATAATATTGACAGCATTGAGACTTACCGAGAACAGAAGACAGAGCAGGATAGAATGGACAGAATGCCAATTTTATAATACAACCATCACCCGCCTGTTACCGTATAATAACTGACACCACAAACTGACACTCTTGACACTGACATCCAGAGAAACATCTGCTGACATCTGATAGTGAAATTGTTAACTGATTAACAATATGACGTCAGAACCAATTATGGCGCGTTCGTACTCACGTGACTTTTTTTTTAAATTTTATCAATTTTAAATTGTTTATAATTAATTTTAAAAAAAGTTTTGAAAGTTTTTCGCATCGGCTATCAATATAATTTGTTCTAAAGTTTCAGAATACATTAAAAAAATCGATATTAATTTTTTTTCAAAAGCCTAATTGTTGTGAGTATGAAGCCAGTCTTGAAGAGTCTCTTGAGGTACAAAAACAACTAGTGAGTGATACATAAATATGTATATGCTTGTCTATTTACAGTGTTTCACAGGAGACAATGTTTTATTTATCAGGCGGTAGCTGTGCCCAAAAATTTTTTTGCGACAAACTGGCCCGCAAATGTTCCTGGCTGGGTCGAAATAGTAATTTACATATAGAGGGCGTAAACGGTCTTTCGGCGAGAGGTTCGTACAACGTTTTACGCACAATTAATAGTTATAATTATCATAAATAAATGTTCATTTCTTTTGTGATAATTTTGCGGGCTTTTTCTTTACGAGCATTTTACTTTACGGGCTTTCACGGGCATTTGCTTTACGGGTGTAATGTTCCATTTTCAATCATGGTAACCAAGATGTAAACAAGTATAAAAGATGTAGTTGTGCGTAAAAATAATCACCAAGTCTCAAACTTGCTGTGTATGAAGTTGTTGAGAGATGATACCAAACATTTTTTAATTAATTTTAGTATTTATTGGTTTTTGCGTACAGTTGCAACATTGAAGCAATTCTCTGTCACTGTCACTGAAAAGTCTTTTGAAACAATAGTGGCAAACTGGTTTCGTCAAACAAACCTGAGGTACGCACGAAACAAGAAAGTAATTAATTTTTGTTTTATTTTTATCATAGAGAATATTATTTTCTTTTGAAGGTCTATAAGTCCGATATTTCCATTAAATATAATATGCCCGTCAGTTTTTTTTTTTTTTCGGTTTGATATAAATTTATTCACATTGAGTAGGCAATTATTACTTTTGCGGTTGCAGTCACTCTTGATAGGCAATAGGTAGGTGTAATACAGGTCTCCCAGAATTGGCGAACCACCCGTGTAGGGGGATGACGCGACGTTAGTAAACCATAAAGGCCTGGATCATATTTTTGTTAATTCTGTTTTACCGAGTATTCTCTTCACGGGTGGTTCGTCAATTCTGATACACCTCGATAAAGTTATTTACGGGAAAAGCCTTGTAAATTAGTCTTTACGGGTGAGCCGGGAGATAACCCGGTGAATAGACGCCATATAGCAACCTCGAGAAACAATCTTAACCCATCTTAAAATGTTTGGTGTCAATAAAGGTATTTCAACCCTTTAAATTCAAAATCATTCGATTGGACCCGTCTGATTTGAACATTTGATTATAGCCCCGAGGTTATCAAACTTGCTAACACAATTTTTAAGATCCTGAAATTCCTTTAGAGACCAAGCTTGTTCCCTAGGTGATTTAGTTTGTACAGGTTTTCTCGCAAAGGGAATCTGTAAACCAGATATCCATCTAAGAATGACTAAATCATTGGTGATTTTCTGCCATCGAGAATGGCTTACTAGTGACGTTGTTGGTTCCTGCTGTTGGTCTTGCCATGGTCGTTGGTTCCGCTGTTCCGATCGATTGTAAGGCTTCTGATTCCTCGAGTTGTTGCGGTAGCGAGATTCCTGTTGCCTGCCTGGACGAGCATTCCGGTGGAGGGGTTGTCGAGGCAAGCTCTTGGAGTTTAAATGAGTCCCTGGTTTTTGTGACGGGCCAGTTGTCGCGATTTTATTTGCCTCATCTGGCCGTTTACAAGCAAACGGTCGATGGCCCGAAAATAAGGGTCGTTTTCGATTGTTCCGCAAAATCATCAAATGGTATGAGTCTGAACGACAATTTATTAACAAAGAATATTTGTCGCAACATCAGACGCGACCCAAGAGTCAGCAGGTGCCCCAGCAGGACATCGCCATCGAGACCCTTGTAGTCCTGGTTGAGGACAACTTGCCACCTCTTCAGTGGCGCCTCGGACGTGTCGTCGAAGTGCACCCAAATCATTGGTCCTTCGAGAACATCGCGACTCACAATACACCGCAACGAACTAAAAAAACATGAATTATTTATGTTTGAATAAAAAATGCTTTCAAAAATTCGTGGTTCCACCGGTTCCACATGCAAAAGTGTGTTCAGATTTAAATTTTTCTAATAAAGGAACTGAAGTGAAGACAAGAAGTTGTCGAGAAAGATCATTCTATTTTTCTCCCATTCTTTTTTAGTAGTTCCAAAAGTACTCTTTCTCCTAAGCCATAGTTAGCAAACTCATTGTTCACAGTCCCATATTTTCCCTGATTTGATGTTTATCAGTATATACCCTTTTTAATCAGCAATCGTCCAGAACTGGTATCCACGTTTTACTTGCTTCATTGGGTTATACTGCTGAATTGACGAACGACCTTTGAAAGCTATCATCGGCTCGTCTACACTCAGTTCCCTAGTATCTCTGTGTACTATTTTAAAATTACTATTCAACTTTTCAATAAATTAAAATTGAAATATATTCAAGTCAAACTCCACAAACTTTAGCCACGAGAGCTTGCTCAAGTCGGCTAATTTTGCTTGGGTATAATTTTGGCAAGAGTAAAGCCTGGTTTAAGATCAATTAACCACTAACGATTAAGAAGATAAATAACAGTGTTTTCATAAAACCGTTCATGCTTCTCTTCTTGATCTTGCCCAACCAGCCCGATCACCAAAACCCAGGAAGAACATGGACAGTATGGGCCGTCAGAGGATCATCAGGTCGATCCTGTCTCAGTATCGCCCCCTTTCGTGGACTGTCCCCGAAACGAGGAGGAGTGGGAAGCCTGGGAAAAGGTCGAGAAACGCTGTCAAGTCGTCGACCGAATCGCAAGACATTAAATTTCATCGTTTTCCAAATGACCAGGAGGTAAAATGTAATATCAAATAGTTCCATAAATTATCAAATTTCTACAATTTTAGCTAGTTCATACATGCTGTGAAAAAATTCATCGTTTTGATTTGAAAAATATGAACATAAAAAAACTTGCATCCTACCTATTTGTGACCATGATTTTTCAGCAGAAGACAAAATATCAGAACAGTATTCGTCCCTGTCAATATTTATTAAAGGCTGCATTCCCCGAGGGGGAATTACTACTGGTGAGTTATAAATTTACAATAATCGCATTATACGTTATAGCTGTTACAGAAGTAAGGAGCCTCATTGTAACATCCTCAGAAACATCTGAAGACGCTATTGTTGGTAAGTAAAAATTCTAGTTAAATAGTTGCTTTAAAGAGTATGTAATATAAGGAGTATATTTCAGGACATGCTTCTACATACTTCTTTGGGCGATGTTGAACATAGATCTCCAAAACCAAAGAAAACAATTTACAAATTTACCGGAGCACGCAAAGATAAATACATAAATCCGAAATAATAAAAAATATATATATTTTTTTTAGATTAAATTTAAGGACAAGATCCAAAATCTTGCAATCTGTGGGGGTCGGAAAAACAGACAATTTATCAACAGATGCAAGAAAATTGTATAAAATTGTTAAGAAACTTAAGAAAACTGCATCTGATCTTGACAGGGCAAATAATCGAAGTTGAAACTGGGCAGTATTTTCGAGGAAAAATTAATCACACGACAATGCGGTTTTTTGAAAGGCAATTTACAATGCAATCTAGACGTCCAAGAGGTCGGAGATTTAACACGCCTTGTAAATCGTCGCCTAGAGCGTACAAAATACTTCAAAATTTTTTTGCTTTACCATCGCGGGTTATTTTTGATGACAATGTTGAACAAACTTCGTTTTGGTACTGGTATAAATGCCACCATCTTACAAACTTTAAAAACATCGGTATCAAAATTGTCCACAATGGAACGACAAACCGTCTTGATGTTTGATGAAATGACCGTAGATCCAGATCTTAATTTTGATTTTAAAAATGATGTTATAAACGGCTTTGAAAATTATGGAAAAAATATTGGTTTTTATGGCACAGGAAATATTTAGAAAATGGAAGCAGCCTATCTCGTATAACTTCACCGAAGGCGGCATGAAAACCATCGTTTTAGTTAATCGCATTGAGGAGGTTGTTAGAGCCCTTTGAAGTGTTGATCTTCATGGTGTTTGCAGTGTCTCAGATCAAATGGCAACAAATCAAGCTGCCAATAATTATAATGGAACAATGTAGAAGTGGTGATACTTTGGTTATTTGGTAGATAACAAAGAAATTGTTCCTCATCTGATAAAAGGCATACGAAATAACATGTTGGAGAACAAAATATCGTTTAAATGGACAGGTGAACAACAACAGATTGTAAAATGGGACCAGGTCATCGAATTGTATGAAAAAGACAGGGGTCCTGATGATTTTAGAGTTAACTCAAAATTGACCGATGAACATATTTATAAAAACAAAATTAGAAAAATGAAAGTTAAAATAGCTGCGCAAGTGTTTTCCCAAAGAGTGTCAGCTACCATGCGTCACTTTGCTAAACACAACATGCTATCTGAAGTCGCTGAAAACACCGCCGAAATGTTGACCAAGAGCCTCTGAAAAATTTTTTAGTTGCATCCGAGGTTATGCTTCTGGTACAAACAGAACTCCGTCTCCTGTCGCTTTTGCAAACGCATTTAAAACGGTGTCAATAAATAACTTCACTTCACCAAAATCGCATGCAGCAACTGGGAACCTGACATAAATGAAGGAGCGTTAAATAATTTAAAGCAGTTATTACAAGAACAAAATGAGGTTTTGACAATCTTTGAACAGGAAGACACTATCATACCCGATGAAGGTTTTTTTCATTTGGAAATTTCATTTAGCTGGTTATATAGCAAAAAAATTGTTAAAAAAACACATTTGTCAGCAATGTAAGAGTCATTTAACCGGAAAAGACCGGAAATTTACTGGTAGCAGCTCGGACGTATCATCCAAAGGCGTTGGCGTTGGTTAACTCAAATGCTTTTCTTGTGCGGTTATTAATTTCTTTTTACCACGCTTGTGTTGTGACATCAACATTAAAAATAGTTATTTGTATTATAAGTAAAGAAAAGTATTGTTTTTCTTTACGAATCGCGATCAACCCAGACGGTTAGACTGGACACTGTCTACGTCGAACGTCAACTACTTTTCTTGCTGAGGGTGGACATCAGGAGGCTCAAAAATCATGACGGATGGCGATCAAACACAACTCCAGAAGAATATATAGAAGAAAGCATTAACAAAATCGTCACAACAGTGTACCTACAGGTATAAGTTTCTCTAACGTTAATAGTTGTACGTTTACTATTTATTCCAATAAATAATTAAATAATTGTTCATAAAGATATGGTTGCTATAAAGAAAAGATATACTTTGTTTGTAATTAGGAAATATGGTTTATTTCCATTGAGCGTCCGAAAAAAGTTGATGTTTAAATTATATAAATACGTCTTAAACAACGTTGATTGGCAGTGCAGTCAACACGATTTAAAATCAAAAAGTTCCGCAAATCATTTTGTGACATTTTTTATTTTTTGTGGACAAATCTTCTAATGTATAAAAATCAATATTTGTTTGTTCGTATGTTATGCGCTTTTAAACCGGTGAACAGATCATTATGAAATTTTTACCACAAATAATATTCGCAATGGGGAGTAACATAGGGGGGTTGACGATCCCAATGTGTCACCCCTTTTTAGTAAAAAAACAAACCGTGTGAAATTGAGTACTCAGAAATGTCAGAGTGACATAAAGCGTCACTCTTCAGTTTTCGTCCAAATCATTTCACAAGAGAGCAATAGAGTGGTGAAGTCGAGGGAGAAGTGCCAAAATTTATTGTGGATGTGTCCAGGATTGCTTTCGAAGTGGGCGCAACTTTAAGTCCTTCTTGGATAGGACGTGCAATAGTACTTTTTCCTATCACAGGTGGATGGTGCACATAATGTTTGCGCACCTTTGTATTAAAACCGATTTCCTACCAGCAGTAACTTGCGAGATGCCAGAAAACCTCATTAGGTCTATAACACTATTCTCATGTACATTTCAAATGGCCCCTGGAACGTGATTTTCCGTCAAAACGACTTCCGCAAAAGGTAATGAAGAAGCCATGTCATTGTTTGCAAAAGGTAAACACAAACGCTGGACACGTGCGACTCCAGACGTCAAGTGTCATTTAAATACCAATCGGACGTTGTTCCCAACCTCACAAATGCTAACGCTCTACATCGATCGCCGAATTCCACTAAAGGCTGGCCAAAGTAATTCTTTCAACAGATCCAAATCGACATTTCTGCCATTAACGAACCGTTTCTTGTTATTGATGCTTAACAAAACCTTATGTTCTTACATTCATCACAACTTTTACAAGTGAATTCTTTTACAGATCAGAAACACCCGAACAGAGCGCACGACTCGAAAACGATCGAACCAGATCTTCAACTTCAAGCGTAGCGTCCATTGAAGCGACCATCCTCAATGGAAAATATAATGGGAAGATGTGCTCATCCCACACATACCAATGGTTCGATTTGCCTTTCGGTTTCAAACGGCTTCAATTTCCAGTGCGCCTTGCTTTTACAGTTACCATCAACAAAGCCCAAGGTCACTGAGTGTTGCTGGGGTCAATTATATACTGCCGTACTAAGCGAAAACATACGTATCTACATGTAGATTACAAATGAGAAAATTGCAATTTTGCATTTCCACTTCTGCCAACTCTTTTCCTTTTCAATTTGTTAAATATAAACTTACCAAGTTTTAAATAAAACGTTTTAATATAATATTTATATAATATAATATAATTTACATAGATCGTTACCACGATGCGAAATGTTCAAGAAGATTATTTTTACCTCACGAATAATTGCTTTTAACGAGTCTTTTGTTTCTGTTGGTAAAAATAAAAAAATATAGCATGCGTGTGGAACGAACCTGTAAGTGGACGAAATATGGAGGATATAACTTCTACATTTTATGTATTTTCGAGGGGCTGTTAACTATGGAATTAGTTGTACATCTTGCGAGAATTAATTCCGAGTACTATCGGAATTGCCGGAATTAGTTTGGAATTACATGGAATTATTTCAAGTACTCAAAATTATGGAAGTACTCGTGAATTACTGGAATTAGCGGAATTACCCTAGAATTACTGGAATTACCTTCAAATAATATGGAATTTTTCTGGAATTACTTGAATTACATCCAGGTTTTATTTCTACTAGTGGTCGTCCAGTGGTCAGAATCCGACCGTAATCAATTAAATTTGTAAGCCTGAACGTAATTAGGGTTCTTTTTTTAAATAGTAAACACATCTATAATCATGGCAAATATTTTTTTTTTAATTTTTTTTTATTACGTCTGCTGTGAGCGTGTCTAAATGTCATTAACTTGTGCTGTTTGCCCTAATTCCCTGCAATACATATGAAAAAGGAACATTTGAAATCACACAGCATTCACAACTCGAAACTCATTCAGTGCTCTGTGCGACTGTTTGACCACAGACTATTTATTATTTAATGTATTTGTAACACATATTAAATCCATTATACACGGTGTCGCAAAATTAGCGTATTCCGAGTTCGGAACGTTGTAGCGCATCATCGCAGAAGTAAGAAGAAAATTAATAAAAAATATATAGGAGCCCCCTTACCAAAATATATAGGACTCAAGGTCTAAACTTTGGATAACGTTTTTTTTTCAAAAAGCAATGAATGTTAGCGTTTATTTCTACTTATGGTTAGGCCCCTAATATAAAATAATAATTCAAGCACTATGATCCACCTTCTGCCGAGACTTCACACTTGCGCAGTCAATTACAGCAAATGTTCAAAGTGTTCTCCCCCAGCTTCAATGCAGCTGTTAACTCTCGCTTTCATATTTTCAAATGCATTTTCCAACATCTGATAGTACAACTATATACAATACGGTGTTTTTGAGATACGAGAATATGAAATAATTTAGAACTGCCAGGTCCGGACTTTGAATGACTCGATCATCATAAAACTCGTGAATTCGGTCCATAGTTTCCCTTGTCCTGTAAGCTGCTGCATTATCCTGCTGGAAGTACCCATGTAGAAGTTCGCCATCATGAAGGTTTTGGAAAAAAGGTTCGAGTAAATTATTGCGATATCTCTCGGCATTTACCGTTCCTTCAAAAAAAAAAAACAACAAAAAAAAACAAAAGCAGGTCCAAATATACGTCTTCGAGAGACCGCCAGCTAAACACCAAACAGTTTTTGGAAAATGGATGAGTGGGTCTTCTTGGTTCCGAACACGTGGCCTTAACAGTTTCCCAATATTTAATGATGTTGCACAAATGACACTTTGGTTGGCTGAATTATCTTGTAGAAAACGCTTGTATACGTTGTACCAAAACAAATTAGTTTGAACTGTTTTTACTATCTCCACTTTACATTAATATTAAGAAACATTTTTGTCATTAACGTAAAGTTAAAGCATTTGTAATTCCAGATCATTTAACCCAACGGGATAGAGACACATTGCCATATTTTCTAAAGAGATGGGTCGCTATTTCATTGATAATTTTGGAAAATGGACGAGTGGGTCTTCTTGGTTCCGAACACGTGGCCTTAACAGTTTCCCAATATTTAATGATGTTGCACAAATGACACTTTGGTTGGCTGAATTATCTTGTAGAAAACGTTTGTATACGTTGTACATTTATTTCATGAAAACGGTTATGATTTGAGCAAAACTTTATTTTAAGTAGTTTTTTTATAAAAAAGTTTCAAAATTATGTATACTACTCCATTGAATGAAGTGCTTCATCTTTTGTTGGAATTACCGGAATTACCTGTTGATTACCGGAATTGGTTACTTTTTGTCGGAATTATTTCCTGATTATTGGAATTACCTACGAATTACTGCGATTACCACGATTACATGCGAATTAATTCCTCGAATCGGAATTACCGGAATTGTTCGTGATTACCTTGAATTAATTCCATGTGGAATTACATAGTTGTACAATTTTTTTCCAAGTTAACAGCCCCTCGTGTATTTTTGAGAAGTTCTGAAATTCGCGACACTCAAAACATTACGTTTTGGCTTAATAATTGCGCGGCGCAAAACAAAAATTGGGGTTTATTTTCATTTCTAGTATACAGTGTGATCATAAAGTTCCGCACAAAATTCATAATTTAGTTATGTAATGTTTTTGCGAAAAACGCTCGAACAGGTCGATTTTTGTTTTCAAATTGCCATCTTTTGACATAAAATTTTTGATGATAGTTAAAAAATTAATTTTTTATTCCTTGAAAAAAATACTATTTCAATACGAATCCGGGGTCAAATGGCGCAGATTAGTCCAGAAGTGATTGAACGAAGTGTTCAAAGCGTTAAAACATGTGTGGGAATGTGTCAAATAGTTGGCTCGTGGCAATTTAAACATTTGCGTTAAAATTTATTAAATGGTTTTTAATTTTTTGTTGTTTGCTTAACAAATTTATTGTTATTTTTCAATTTTTTTCAAGGAATAAAAATTTTATTTTTGATGTAAAACGTAATTTTTTCAGTTATAATATAATAAGAATTGAGATTTCGTCGGAAAAATTTACCGATTGTTACGAGAGTTCGCCTAGCAATTTTGCGAATGACATTGTCATAAAAATCACCGAAATACAGTTGAGTGATTTTTGATCAATGTCATGAGCAAAATTGTAGAACTCGAGTCCAGAATTGGTAAATTTTTCCAGCGAAATCTCAACTCGAATTATATTCCTCAGACTATTTCACGAAAACGCCCAAATTATTGATAATGTGGTGGAAGGTGACAGGTAATTGAGGTGTTTGACATGCAGTATGCTGCCACAGTGACTGCAGCAATTGTTATTTTTTCGCTGAAAAATGAGGTACGTTGTGTAATAGCGACTGTTCATTGGTCCGTAACCCCCGATAAAATTTTGACGAGTTGATTTTTTCAATTTAAATTTTGATTCCATTGTTGAATGATCACATGTGATTGGTTAAAATATATATGAGTGAAATAGTCATCAAAAAAAGTTATGCAAACTATCAATTTTTTACTCATGTTAAGAATTGAAAAGTGCATCCAAAACCCAAAAAAAGTTGGGGGTTGCCATTTAAAAAAATTGATGACGGTGTCATAGTTCAAGAACAGATGACGTCATCAACCAAATTTTTATGTCAAAAGATGGCAATTTAGAAACAAAAATCGACCTGATCGAGCGCTTTTCGCAAAAACAGTACATAACTAAATTATGAATTTTGTGCGAAACTTTATGATCACTCTGTATATTATTAATTCTAAAGAAGTCAGTTGCTCCAGAATACATTTGAAATATTTATAATCTGGATCAAGTAGAGCAACAGCTTCAGAAAAAAAAAGTGTACGACTTTGAAGACTATGTGGTCTGTGTGCAAAATACATACATCGAACAGAACCAAAATTATTCATATGACCGAAGCCAGTAGAGATCTACAATGTAAAGAAGTTTTTGAATTTAAAGTTTTGAATTTTTTATTTTTTTTTTGCCAAATAAAATGAAAAAAGTACAAATCTACCGGTACCCCAACCAAAAATGTTTTCAAGAGGTAAAAAAAGAGCAAAAAAAATTAAATAAAATTTTGTCGCCGACCCGTCTTGCTTTTTGGGAACATTTACCTGTTAATTCTAGTGGAGTTGATACTTTAGATGATTCAATAGATTATTAATTTTAATTTGCGTTATTCATTTTTTATTTATGTTTATTAATCTTCGACGTAAGAAAGAGCAATGTAGATACGTTATTTCTGCTTAGCATAATGAAGAGAAATGTAGATACTTTAAATTTTATTATTATTTTTTAAATGGTTTGCTTTTTGTAGCTGTACTTAAATACATAAAATATTATGATTTATTATGTTTGCAAGCTAATAGTACTGTTTTTTCACTTTTTGTAAAAAATGTAGTTACGTCATTTTCGCTTAGTACGGCAGTATATTGCTTGCTACAGAGAAGGAATACTGAAAAACTGATTTATGTATTCGCCAAATGGAAAACTTTCCTAAAGATTGCTGTGAATACAAACAAATCTATGTGGAATATATTAAATTCCAAAAATATTTGTATCCCTAAAAACAGTAAATCAGTTTACAAAAGTTGCATGTGATATTTTAAGTAGTTTACCTTCCAATAAAATTTACCCTATAGCTTTATGTCTTGGAATAACTGTGATAGCAAAAATTATTGTATTGATTTCCGTATTCGACATGACTATTTCATGAATAAAGATTTGAACAAGAAACACAATTTTATTATTAAATTAAATGCAAAGTTTGCTATTGCCTATGTGAAAAGAACAACAATTATAATAATAAACATTTTATTTTACATTTCTTTTTCAACTTCAAACACTGCTTCGGCGGCATACCTAGCTACTTGCACCATCACAGAGGAGTCAATTTCTTCGAATGTTACAAAGGAACAAATTGTGTACAATAACTGCCAAATTTATCATTACTATTAAAATTCAAATGTTTTTATTTTTTTTATTAATATGTAGTGTTTTTTTTTTGTATCGAAAAAGTAGAGAGTAAATGCGGTGAACATATAAAGAGCAAGAGAGCGTGATTGTAGTGAAAAGAAAAGGAAGCAGCTTTTCTTGTCAGTGTATTATAAATTAGAGCATTTTCATTGGTGATTTAATAATGAGTTGGATTGTCAATACAAAAAATAATCATGTTTTTACAAGTAGACTTGTGGAATTAACTTGATGGAATACCACTGAAAGTACGCAGAACAATGTGGCTACAAATGGATGGAGCCTCTGCTTACTTTGGTAGAGTAGTGCAAGACACCAGTGCAAACCTACCCAAACCAATGGATCAGTAGAAAAGGTTCTGTTGTTTGGCCTGCGCGGTTTCCAGACCTTACACACCTTGGGATGTTTTTCTTTTGGGTCATTTAAAAGCTCTTGTTTATACAACTCCCATCGCAGATGTTGCTGAATCTCGATGAAGAATTGCTTAAAATCCATACAAATTGTGCGACGTTTATCTGACATTTTCCGATTGCCTGACAGAAGAGTGTTTACACAAGCGAAAATTTGAAAATTCTGACAGTGTCGATCTATAAATACAAATTTTTTTTTCATATATTATATTAGAAAACAATGAGTAAAATCCTACATATAATTAATTAGAAACATACATATCATACCTTCATGTCGACTGATAGTTTCCAGCACCAGGTGGAACCATCAATCAAGTGAAAGGGTAAAATCTACAATTTTTACTATTTCACAGCCGCAGTTGGAAGTTGCTGCAAGGGGAATGTTGAGGTGAAAAAAAAAATGGAGCCGAGTGATTTCTTTAAGTGTAAAAATCATACATCTCAGACGGAGTTGAAAGATGATAATAAAAACCGTCCCTATCTATCCGATATAGTCCAAGTTGTAGCGAGTCATTTTCTGAAGAAACCACAAGAACATTACATTTTCTAATGAAAAAGGCCATGAAGAAGAGAATGCCTCGATGGTACTCATAGGTTTCCAAAAGATAAAAAGAACACCATTTTGGAATAACATACCCACAACTGAGCCCAATGAGGAAGCTGAGGAAACCTCAGATAGATGAAATTTCAATGTTTTAAAAATTTGTTTATTAATTTCTGTCATAGCGACCTACAATTTCAATTTTTTCAATTTTAAGCGCCCATTAACTCAAATTAAAATTAAAATTTAAATATATCTATGTCGAACTCCACAAACTTTAATAACTGAAGGATTACTAATGGTACATGTTTCGGCAGAATGCTTCTGCCATCATCAGCCCTTAAAGATATTCTTTAAGGGCTGATGATGGCAGAAGCATTCTGCCGAAACATGTACCATTAGTAATCCTTCAGTTATTAAAGTTTGTGGAGTTCGACATAGATATATTTAAATTTTAATTTAAATTTACTCCACTTGGATTTAAGGACATTCTTCTTGTTCATTAACTCAAAGGTTCAATTTTTTCAGGTGAGAACTTTATTACTACAAACTGCTACATTTGCCTGCACCTGAATGCACATGTTATGATAAATGTGATCATAAACTATCGAGATCATCACCAACACCTTGCCTCAAACATGTTTATCCCCGATTTGTTCAGCAGTCAAACGTGTGAAAAGACTTTCCGTGCTATACGGTCAACATAAGCTCAACATTTTCAACTGTAATTAATGTTAGCCATCAAGGACATAAATCTTGATATTTCGGCTGTTTGTAAATCTTCCGAAAATGAAATTTGTTTTGTCAATTCATCAAAAAATGTATGAGATCAACATATTGTTAAAAGAGATTCCGGCAATAATAATTGTTCTTGTAAATTAATTTGTAACGAGTGCAGTTGTATTCATAATTATACATGTTCTTGTATTGATAATTGTATAAAGTGGAATATGTGTAAACATATACACTTAGTTTGTAGATTTATTATGTTAAATTCGTCCCCAAGAAAAAAAGGGGACCCAAAAATAAATTGGCAAAACCTGCTACCAGTGTCTCAGATAACATTGCATTGTCACAAATTTTAAATAAAGAATCCCAGTAATAATAAAAATCTTAAGTTTAGTATCATAATACTTTATCCTGTAACTAGGTACCTAATCATTATTTGGAGCGAATCATCGTAATTCAATATTAATTTGTTGAAATTGAGTTATTTACTGTAAGTCATACATACATACAGAATAATAATGATTGGTGTGGCGGTCAAATTCAAACCGCAACGACCAATCGATTCCGCCAGAGAGCGCACCCGAACGAGGAGGAAGAGAAAGAAGACGGTCGCCAGGACACGCTCTCTTGCCGCTCGTCCTCCGCCGAGATAACAACTACCGCTCACCGCTATCCACGTTTCGTTAGCTTATCTTTGTGAACAATATTCAATGAACATCATTGTTGTATTTTCTGTAAATAAAACGGTGCTAAGAAAACCCTCCAAGTAATTTATCGGTAACAAACCCGCGACACGCTAAATTGGTGACCCCGACGTGATCCGGCTCAACGCGACCGACGTGACTAAAACCGACGCGGACGCGAGTGCATCAAGAAAATCAAAAAGTGCACATTTGGAGCTTCAGAACTGAACTTCCTGGGAGTAAAGATATCTTCAACAGGAATGGAACCGCTGCCTGAGAAAGTCGAAGCCATTCACGCCATGCAGTTTCCTAAAACTTCGAAACAACTTCAGCGATTTTTAGGGATGGTGAATTACTACCGCAGATAGTTACCACAAGCTGCACAGACGCAGGCACCACTCACAGCACTCCTCAAGAATTGTACGCGCAAAAACGTTCAGCTGCAGCCACCCGAAGAAGCTCAAGCAGCCTTCGAAAAATGCAAACTGGATCTGGCACAGGCAGCCACTCTCGCATATCCTGACCCCAAGCTACCACTCCAGCTGCACACAGATGCTTCTGATACCGCTGTTGGCGCTGTCCTGCAACAAATGGATGGCTCAAATCCGCGACCACTAGCTTACTTCTCGTGCAAACTGAATGGGGCAGAGGTGAGATACTTTTAGCAATCTACAAGAGTATTCTACACTTTACTCACCATGTTGAAGGGCGAACTTTCACCATCTTCACTGACCATAAGCCACTAGTATTCGCCTTCAAGCAAAAATTGGAGAAATGCAATCCTCGTCAAGCTCGGCATCTGGATTTAATATCTCAATACTCAACTGACATGTAAAGGGCACCGAGAACATTCCTGCAGACACCTTGTCTCGAGTAGAAGCAATAATTACAACGTGCGAGTTCAATCATGAGAAATTTTCCCAAGCTTTTGTTCACGGTGCCGAATGGTGTGCTTCCACGAGCAGAGGAAGGTTGTGAAAATGCACATTTTATGTGCATCTTTCCCGGCCTTTTGAACGGAAATTGAAAGTGCGTTTCGTCTGCGGTCCGCGCCGAATTCAACATCAGTTGAGTTCTGTCTGCGGTTCGCTCCACCAGACCCCCAAAAAACGTTGGACGCTTTAAATGCCACGAATTCCCCGAAGAAATGGAAATGGATTCCAAATCAACACCAACCCCGGACATCGAGGACACCTACGACAGGTGGCTTCAAGAACAGGTGGCAACGGCCACCAGACAGATCAGCGCTGAAGCGGAGCGCCGAGTCACTGAGCTGTCCCACGGAGTGGAAGGAGCACTGACCGACTTCGCGGTCAGACTTTCACGGCACACTTTCTTGGCGCTCGCATCCGCGTCCGCAGTAACCCAACAAGCTGCGACTCCCCCGACAACATCGCAGCCGGATGTCCAACCGGCCAAGAGGGCGAAGAGGGCCGCAGAAAGCCCCATTCCAGCCCCCGAATTCACCACACAAAACAGGTTCGAAGTTCTTTCGAACCTCCCCGTCAACGGTGATGCTGAGGAATCATCGCCGCCCCAGGGGAAGCAAGAAGGAGACCCGCTCCCAGGAGCAGACCGCCTCCTTCAGGGACGTCGCCATGGCCCCCAGGTCCGCCCCAGGTGCCGCCTCCGCCCGACCCAACAAGGCTGAACCCCTGAACAGGGAGACAGCAGCCGCCGCCCCCAACCAGGTCGCCACCCCCGGTGCCGCCCCCGGTGCCGACGATGACGATGACGACATGGACACAGACGCTGGCGACGAAGTCGAAGGAAGCTCCGGCACAACCGCCGCCGTCAACACCGCCGCCGCCACCCCCCAGAGGAAGGGAAGGATCCCTCCCATCAACGTGGTCGATTCTAGGCACTGGACCAGAATCGATCAAGAAATGCGATACAGGGGTATCAACCACCACAGGGTCACAGCGACCGCTGATGGTGGCATTCGTGTACACCCCACTACAGCAGATGATTTCAGGAAACTCATCGGTCTCCTGAGAAACCTCAGCGTGGAGCAGAACAGCTACACGCTGCCAGAAGTCGGTGAAAATAGAAGAGCCCAGGAAGAAGAAGGGCGTCAACCAGTGCCACCGCTGCCAGAGGTTTCACCGTGGAGGGCCTCACACGGCCAGCTACAGAGGGTGCCCCAAGTCTCCAGGTCCGGCTCCAGGTCAAGACGAGGACGCTTACCACCATCCAGGTCCACGTCCGTCGAGCTTCCGCGGCGGCCACCGTCTCCACATTTAACGACCGGTGAGGTGCGCTTGGCGCGCCTTCTCCAGCAAGGAGGAAGCCGCTCCTTGCGACAATAATATGCTTAACGTATAAAATAGTTTGGTATCATGTTTTTCGTAGTCATGTTACGTTTTAGTTTTTTTTTTTTTTGGCAAATCCATGTGTTCCCGAACGAGAATTTATTTTTTATTTAGTCTTTTATGGAAAAAAGTCGACTCATGTAAGAGATGTGCCCTCTGACAGTGAAGATTCCATTTTGGAAGATGATGCAGACGAATCTAACATTTTGATGAGAAATCTTTCACAAGATGACGAATTGGGGATAATTTGGAGATTTTCGGTTTTACGAATTCAGTAGTTCTTGATCCTGGAATGGTTAATGTGCCTCAAGGCCCTGTTTATGATAACGCGAGAGACACAGGAATAATTACTGCTAATAACATACAACCCGGCCTACAAGTTATTCACATGGAGAGTGCAGATTTAGTGTTGTTTTTAAACGAACGAAGATTACTTACTAGAATATATGAGTTAAGGAGAAATAATGTAGTTACTACTCTGCCTCTGTACCTCGCCTACCGTGAGAAACGAGATTTTATTTGGAATAAAGAGACTGAAGCGTTTGATATCAATGTTCCTCGTGGTGAAATGATTTACGGAAATGCTGAGAGTGTGACAATGGGGTCTTTTCTACGACAATTTATTCTACCTGCGATTCGTGGTCCTGCTTTTCCCGATCAGTATTTCTTACACACTCCTTTCTTGTCTTTTTGGTACAGTGGTGACGCTGCAATGACTTTTACGGCTGCTCCTGAGCGTATAATAGGTGACTGGCTTACAAACGTACGAAGCTGGAAAGAATTTGTGATATATATTGATATATTTTATATATATAGATTGGGATAGTAATGATGACCAAGTGCGTACTTCCCAATGTTCCGTCTACTTCCAAAACATCTGAAGTCAAATGGAAGAGTTCTAAAACACGAACAAACAAAAAAAAACATAGAAGTAACAAATACATTTTGTTACACTTGTACGAAGGTGGAAAATAAAGGAGAAGAACCAACATGTTTTAAAAATCGGGATAAGACGTCTACTGCTATGGAGGCTTAAATTATAGCTGATGGATTCAGAAATGGTCTGAAAATTCATCAGCTAAAATTTGTTTATCTGATTGGAGACGGCAATAGCACTGTTTCACGAAAAGTAGCGGTCTATCGGCCGTATGGCAATATGTCGGTTAAAAAAGTAGAATGCAAGAACCACATGCTGCGAAACTTTTGCAACAAATTAAGAGATCAAACAAGCAAATAAGTTCGAAAAAAAGAGTGTGTTTTAACCAGCCTGTGATTCTTAAGAACAATATTAAACGTTTTCGAATATCAGTCCAAAGTGTCGTTAAAATAATACAGAAGCAACGGGAATCAGCCTCAAGCCTGAAGAAAAAAAGAAAAACCTGAAGAAAGACATAGTCAACACGGTGTTTCACATATTTGGAGATCATACTAATTTATTGTTCTCAATACTTTTGCGAGCGTAAGAAAGAAAGTAATAGTTTTCTAGAATAAACATATAGATTGTTTTAGGTAACGATTAACGAAACTGGGTTGCTGAAACAAAACAGCGGCTTGTTATTTTAAATAGATTAATAATTATAATTCTGTCTTCTTCTAAACACAAATTTGGCAGAAGCATAGAATGGTGTTGTAACTAAATTTGTGGGCGGCAAGAGAATAAACTTTTCAGGGATGAAATCGTATCAGCTTCGATGTCAAGCGGCCACTGTGGGCTATAATGGTGGCTCATACGATTAGGCCAACAAATTATACCGCTCAATATCCAAAAAGCCCGGGAAAAAAGAAATATAGACCTCCAGCTCCTGCTGATTCGGAATATGCGCCGCAAGAAGCAGCTGAAATTTCTTTACCTGCCGAGTATGACACCAGAAAAACTTTTAGACTCCATCTTCTTAAATAAACACCAAATTGACAATGCGATGTTTATAGTTAACACAGGTTCTCGAAGAATACCAACATCACTTAACTAACTATATTACCCCTTCAGATTCCATAAGGATCCCAAGCGGGTCCGTTAAATACTCTCCTACTCTATAGCTTATATTAAGGTGACCCAGTTTAGTGCCATGTACTCAGAATTATTGTGCAACAGGGTTGCTTAATACATCGCAATCGTGCATCTTCTTTTGGGAAGATCTGCTAAATGAAGGTTTTCAGACATTGCAGAGCCTTAGTAAAGTCTTTACTATATAATGCTTTCCACGGAAGCCCTGCTACTAATTGGGGCCACACCCGTGGACCCTTAGCTCGCCATGAATTTGAAAATTTAACCGGACAACAAGTTCATTTGGCAATTTTAGAAATCAAATGTACACATGCCTAGTCTTCAATGACACTTTCTGAAGACGTACAAATGTGATGTTATTGGCAAAAGAATATGTAGGAAAAAACGATATGCATTTTTACAACTCTCTAAAGTCAGATAAACCTACACCAGACGAAGCGGTATCTGAGGCCACAGAATCTGACAATAGTGATTATTTGGATTAATAAAATATGTATTGTGTTTAATATTAATAAATAATGTATATCATCAAAAATAGTGAATGTTTACTTATCCCCTTCTTGCACAAGATTTATGTTCAATGAAAACAGTTGCAATATCATATCCCGTTCTTGCACCATAAACCAATTTGAGCCATTTTTATCACTTTCAAACAGTATATTCCGTTTAAACTCATATCTAAGTACTATTCTTGCTTATCCAAACTACATTTCAACTTAAACCACATTTTTTTTTTTTTTTTTTTTGGTTTTTGTGGTTTCCTGCACAATTTACATAATGTTACTTATCCCTTTCTTGCACCAAGGTCTACAATTATTTTTTTATTTGTATAGTCTATAAGTTAGTAATTAAAAATGTTTTTTTACGGATTTGTTTTGTATTTAGGAATGCCTGCAATTAACGATAAAAACCTTACAATAAACATTATTAGACAATTTATTATTGATCTGAATAATGCTGTAATCAAATTTGTCGTCATCCATACTCATTTATACCAATCCTTAACAATAAGGGAATGTTCCCATTGTAATTTATTAAAGTTTGTGGAGTTCGACTTAAATATATTTAAATTTTAATAAGTAAATAAATAAACTGAAAACAAAATAGTCGTGTTTAATTTCCTGAGCGATAAAGCAACTGTACCATTGCACCCATACAGACGATTATGAAATACGCTTTTTAGGTTACGCAACGTTTCCGGTGTTATTTGTCGAGATTCCAGGATAATTTTTTGTCGCAAATCTTCCAGAGAAGCTGGTTCTGTAGCAAAAATTTTGGACTTGACGTGTCCCCACAAATAAAAATCTAGGGTAGTCAAATCGGACGATCTAACTGGCCATTCTACAAGACCTTGTTTACCAATCCAGTGGTCGGGGAAGTTATTGTCCAGGAACTGCCGTACTGGCGCAGTATAATAAGGTGGTGCTCCATCCTGTTGAAAGACCAACGCGTTCTCTAGCTCTAGCCAAAAACCGATAAGATAATAAATACGCAAATAATTGTACAAAAACACAGATTGTCTAACATTGTTGATTGCAAGCTTTCTATTGTTAATATTTGCAAGCATGTCTAAATATAAAACAAATCCGTTAAAAAATTGTTTTATTTTAATTACTAACTTATAGACTATGTAAATAAAAAATACTTATGTGGCTAAAAAGACAATTAAAAGACTTTTCAAACGACATGTTACTCGACCCCTATTCCCTATTTAAAAAATCGAGGTTGCTCCTGTCAGGGGTATGGGGTTGCACCAAGCCTGCTTACTATTGCATCAAAACATGTCCCCCTCTTGATAAAAATTGACCTGTTTTTAGATTTTTCTTAAATATCTTTTCCTAAAAAGTTATTGAGGGTGGCTCGTTTCAATTGAAACGGCCTGTATAGTGATTCATCGCAAATAAAAAACTGCAAACTAAAAAACCTGCTCTGCGACATGGACACGTGCTATACAAAGGTTTACGGCTACACGGAGAGTGCCGACGCATTATTCTCGATAATCAGGTTTTTATTTCGTGGCGTTTACTATAAAATATCTAAAAGCATTGCTACATATTCAAGAATTAAGAAGCCAGTTTACCTAGAGTTTGAGCATATATTATAAGAATTTTTTTTATTTCAAATTGTATTTGCCATATTCAAAAAATAAAAGCAATTTTTTTTTTAATATAAAAGTAATCAAAAATACTTAGGAATTACCCGAACTTTAAAAATATTATCGGCCACTTCCAACTCTTTTCTGTTATGGTGTAGTTACAGATAGGTGACAATGGAGTGTTAAGTGAAAAATAGAACAACCTCAATATAGGAACAGCACAAACGTTCCGTTAAATTGGAATTGTTAGATAAATTAGGTGTTGAGGGGTGTGAGGGAATGTGATCCCCTCACCGACACTTAGACCACACGGCGGGCCCATTGTGTCACCCCTCGTGTTCCTCATTCCTGTCTCGCATCCAGCCATCGGACATTGTCGAAAAAAGCTAGGATGGTTCCAGGCGAAGTACTGTCTCCCCCAGTATGGACTTTCTGGTCGAGGCGAGAGCCGGACATTCCCGTAGGATATGCTCGACAGTCTCGTCCTCCTCTAAACACCCCTTGCACGTTCGGTCGTTTACCACCCCCATCACGTGGAGGTGTTTATTTAGCCTGCAGTGTCCGGTCCAGATGCCCACCAAAAGGCGGAGTCTGTCCCTTGACAAATGCAGGCAGGATTTGGCTCTTTTAAAGCAAGGATTTTTGATAAAAAAAAAAAGTATATAGAATGGGTGACAGTTTTGATCAGGTTTGAGAGATAGCGGTTGGCCGGTCGGATGGGCGGTTCGGTACCATCCCGTGTTTCCGTCGCGCACTGACGAGTCAGCCCTCTCATTCCCCTCATTTCCGTTATGTCCTCGAACCCACCTGTGCTCAACAACATTGTTTAGTGCTATTCTTGACAGTGCCAGATGGCAGTCGTGTACCACTTGGGAGGTAATCCTGCCACTGGCCAGGAATGCTATTCTTCACCCTTCGCGTCGACACGAACACTTCGAAATTGACACGCGAGTGATAGCGAGTCGAACGTATTCTTCACCCTTCGTAACGAAAGGAAACATGTGAGTTGCAGCGCTGCGGTGAGCGCTGGTATGAACTACGGTATAAAGGCAGTGACATCACCGACACTTTTAAAATCAACTGCCATCAAATCGCAATTGCATTGAAATCTAGTGTCTAAAACAATTTAATATTCCATAAAAGCTACAATAGAAATTGTGAGGAAGATGATGGGCACATGTTATATAATTTAAGGCCCATACGAACAGGATGTTTAAATTTTCACCCTGCTTCTCGCGTCGCGCTGCCATCGTTCGTGTTGGCCTCCTTTTATCGTTGTCCTAACCGTCTTTTCTTTTTAATCGTTTGTGCGTATACGGTTTCACTGGAAGGAAAACCGTTCGTTTTGCAGCGAGCGGTATTTAGCACACGCTTTGAGTCATTTGAGTGATCCCAACCTAGCTTCTTGTTTTATCGTGGTGCTAGTAGTGTTGATCTGAGAACGGTGTTGATTGTCGAATTTGTTTAGCGAAGTTTAATTATGGATGATCTAGTATTTTTCCATGTGTTAAACGATATGGAACTTGCCACCACGAGTATTAAGGAATCCGTTGGATGAATTAACCGACCAACAATTTATGCGGATGTCTCGCGTTAATAAAGTTATTTTTGAATATTTGTTGAACATGCTGCGACCATTTCTAAAAGCAAAAATTAAAAATAGGGATTTGGATATATCTATCTTTGAAGGTAAATTGTTTAAGAAACTGTAATTGTGGGGTAGGTATAAACTTATCTGTATTTTTCAGATTCTTGTTGCACTAAAATTTTATGCCACTGGTAGTTACCAACTAGATGTCGGCATGAATGTTCTCTTAAACATATCGCAATCCGTCAGTAGGTGTATCGAAGAGGTGACCAATGCATTAAACCAACGGGAGGTTATGGACCAGCTAATTAAATTCCCCAGTAACTTCCAAGAATTAGATGCAGTGGGGCTTCGGCAAGTGACTATCTATCTGGATGAATAATTAATTCATATATCTATTCTATTTTAGGTTTTATCAAATACACAATTTGCCAAGCATAGTAGGCTGTATTGATTGCACACATGTTGCAATATTCCCCCCAAAGACTAATGATCCTGATCATCCAGAACATGTTTATGTTAATAGAAAGGGGTATCATTCAATAAATGTGCAACTGGTAAATCATACTTACATATCAAAGTGTGCAGATGAATTTTAAAAGCTTGCTTATAGATTTGTGATGCAGACTAAAAGGTACTCAATGTTAATGCATTGTATCCAGGGAGTACCAATGATGCATTCATATAGGGTAACTCCAATGCACAAACCATTATGAGACAACTACATCAAGGAGGTCATAATGATTATTTCCTTTTAGGTATGTATACTTATTAAATATAACGTAGTGTTGTTAAAGGGGATTCAGGCTACCTACTAAGACCATGGCTGCTTACACCTATTCAAGGAGATGTACCGCCGGGAACTCCTGAGCACCGTTTTAATGCTGCCCACAGAAGCACTCGAAGCACTATAGAAAGATGCATTGGTGTCTTGAAAATGCGCTTTAGGTGCTTATTGAAACACAGGGTTTTGCATTACAACCCAGTTTCATGTTGTAGAATCATAAATGCATGCGTTATCCTACATAAGCTATGTATTGAACATGTAATTCCAGAACCTCAAGATTCACAATCCATCTGGTAACACTGAAAAATTATTTGGCTTATTTGTAGGTGTGTACGAGAACGAAAATCATGGCAAAGAGCAAAATCCAATTCGGCACCCCACGCAAACAGCTGATATAATTGCGGCGTTGCCAAACGTAACCGCTCACCCGATGCGAAGACTGATGCGAAGGGTACATGGGAATACGAAACTTAAAGCGTATGCGCTTTGAAAGCCTTCGAGTTGAGTCGTATACGTTTTGAAGCGAAGGGAGATTGGAATAGCACTCCATAGCCCACAGAGCGAGCTACTCGACTGTCGCTGAAGAAGCACATCGTTTCTTCACTGATATATTCACTGATAGAAAAATACAAGAGATTGCTGACTGAAGCCAGGAAAAGAATTAAGGCACTCAAAGCTGATAAATCCGAACAAACAAGTAAATTTTTAATGAAGATCAGATGGAAGCGTTAAAAAAATGCATAAAGGAAAATCTACAAAATGGATGAAATGGTCTAACGAAACAGTAACAACAGCTTTTAAATTACGATTTGTTTGCGGCACTGCAGGTTATGGAGAGCTGCTGAAGCAAAAATCCCCTCTTCCTTCTATACGTACTCTTGAAAGACGTCTAGAAAATTTTAAATTTGGCTCTGGTATATTATAAGAAGTTTTTCATTTTTTGAAAATAACAGTAGACTCGGTCTGCATTACCGTCACATAAACAAGATGCCAACTGTGTTCATGATAATATTTCCCAAATACAGATTGACGAAAGAAATATGGAAGAGCAGGAAAATAGCAAGGGTCAAGAAGAAATGGTCAAGATCTATTCGAAAAGACAGAACAAAGTTATACAAAGCGACAAGAAAGTGGAAGGGAGAGAACTAAGACCATTAAAACAATGCCGAAAAAAGGGTAGCTTCATTGCCAGACTTATAACTAGGAAGGAAAAGCAAGACACTCGACAAAGGAAACCAGACAGTGCGAAAAAATCGAGAAATGGCATACCAATATTCTTTTTGGCCTCGTGAACTGTAAACATGAAAATCTACGTGAACTGTAACTATGGAGGTGATGGTTTTTACGCTTCACAGTGCGGTAAAAATTCACACAAATTTTCCTTCTTAAAATACGTTTATAAAAAAGAAACTGCTTGTCCAACGAAAGAATACTTATTAAAACGCCATTTACACAAGTTTTTAATTGTTGAGTGTTTGAAAAACATACGAAAATACACAACTGTTTTTTGAATTACATAAGAGGATAAACGTAGAAAGCAAAAAAAATTGCCACATTGCTACAGTGTTCCTAATAGTACATTATTATACGAGCTCTTTGTTTTATGAAAATGTTAACATTTTGTTTTTAAATATTCTAGGGATTTTTAGAATTAGGTAGCACTGGTTGTGTAAGTGGTTATGTTTTTTATCTGAAAAGTTAACACTTGGCTTGACTTAAACAATTGTGCAATGGCTTCAATAATTGTGTCGAACGATAATAGTTATTTACATTCGTGTGCGGTAACTTACATTTTACAGGACGAAATCGATTTGAAGCACGACGCGCCAGCTTTTTGGCCGACGACAAGTTTTAATTCAACGAAATTTGAAAAATATTGCAATGTCATGTTGACAGTTCAGGCCATGAATCCGAATCCATTCGTTTGAAACGTCAAAACATTGAAATTGTCTTTGTGTATTTTCGTATGTTTTTCAAACACTCGACAATTAAAAAAATGTGTAAATGGCGTTTTAATAAGTATGCTTTCGTTGGACAAGCAATTTGTTTTTTATAAACGTATTTTAAGAACGAAAATTTGTGTGAATTTTTACCGCACTGTGAAGCGTAAAAACCATCACCTCCATAGTTACAGTTCACGTAGATTTTCATGTTTACAGTTCACGAGGCCAAAAATTAATAAAAGTTGTAAAAATTGCATTTTATGCCTCGACTTTTCTATCGGAAATGGATGTTCAGGAATCGTCTTCAGGAATCGCCACAGAACCCTGTACACCTTCTACAAGCATCAAGATCATTTTCCACGCCAAGGAAGAAGAGACAAAGGAGGAGAAAATATGAGCTTGTCGAAGGCGAAAAGCATGCGATCAGACCGATTGTTCATGAATTCCATTTTACAAATACAAGACTACCCACTGTAGATTGAATCTTTTTTTTTTTTTGTATGGTGATGGTTTTTATGTTGGAAATTCATTCTTTGTTTTAATGATGCAGGTATTAAGAAACGTTTGCGTGATGGAGAAATTCCGCTTCCGTATACTAAAGCAGCTTGGGTTTAGGTAAACTTTATTATAGCTATTATAGTATTATGAATACTATCAAACAACACTATTAAATTATTGCTTTTTGTTTATATAGATGGGGGAAAATCCAAAGATAACGGGAAAGTTTTAATGCAAGGACATGACATTCGATTCAAACGTATTGAACATTTGAAGAAATTGAAGCAATTTAAAAGCGAACCACACACATACAAATGTATGTTCCAATCAAGAAAAAATATATACTCAAAATTATATATTTGGGGCAAAAGTTATTGATTTTGTATTGAGATAATATAGTTGGATCAATAAAAATATTTTACTTATTGGAAGAAAAATTAACTCTCATTACATAATATCAGCACAATGGCATGTTAAACTTAATTTAAAAATAAATTTTATTTTTAAAT
Source organism: Diaperis boleti (assembly GCA_963583935.1). Taxonomy (NCBI): domain Eukaryota; kingdom Metazoa; phylum Arthropoda; class Insecta; order Coleoptera; family Tenebrionidae; genus Diaperis; species Diaperis boleti. The sequence goes on from OY757242.1 coordinate 18,301,075, forward strand.
TGAGTTATATATTTTTAATATGATATTACCTTAGGTTCCAAAAAAAAATAGTTTGTTGTCATCTTAATTGTATTTTTAATCAATTCAATCACACGTTGTTTAATTTAAATAGCCTGCGAATATTCTCAATTCGAACATTTACTTTATTTCATCAAAAGCTTTTCTACGCTTATTGTGAGAATATCATTGTTTCAAGAAGAACTTATCCTGTTCTTTCTCTAAAAAGTAATTATTCAAAGAAATAGTATATTATAAACCAAGGTAGAGAAGTCATTTTTCTCAGCTAAGCAGTATTAATTCCCGAGATGCGAAGCATCGAGGGAATTAAGTTGCGAAGCTGAGAAAGGGCTTCTCTACCGTGGTTTATATATAATTTTTTTCACTACTAGCAGCTTAAATCGTTAAATAAATAAAGCATCAAAAATACAATCGTCTAGCGGGTGCACGGTCACAGTTAATCCTGAATAGACATTGCCGTCTGTGAACATTTGTTTTTTCCGTGGATCATTGCAAATTTTGGCCCGCGCTTCGCGCTCAACCCCTTGAAGAAACCTACTCCAAGAAGGTCATATTTTCCTGTAAGTGAAACTCGAAATTTGGACAGGATCAACTGTGACTGGCACCCGCTAGACGCTTTTTATCAAAAATAAAGGTTATGCATTTTTTCTCTGACATTTCTCCGTCAGAGACCGGATTTTCGTGAAAACCTGCACAATGCATACCTGTGCTTTTGTAGTAAATTAACTTAGTTTTTTTGCATAAATTGCAGTAAATAATTAATGTCTAATATTTGCAACTGGTGCAATTTGTGAAAATCGAAGGGCGCTGTTGTTAAGTAGGTAGATAAAATAATAATAAACGATATGCATTTTGCATCAAATCCGGTCTCTGCCCATTATTAACTACTGGTCAATAATGAAAAAATTATTAACTACTAGGAAAGAAAAACAACTTCACACCTCCTCTACAAACTATATAATCGTACATTCTACAGCTAGTAGTGAAAAATAGTATATTATAAACCAAGGTAGAGAAGTAATTTTTCTCAGCTAAGCAGTATTAATTCCCGAGATGCGAAGCATCGAGGGAATTAAGTTGCGAAGCTGAGAAAGGGCTTCTCTACCGTGGTTTATATATTATTTTTTTCACTACTAGCAGCTTAAATCGTTACATAAATGAAGCATCAAAAATACAATCGTCTAGCGGGTGCCAGGTCACAGTTAATCCTGAATAGACGTTGACGTCTCTGAACATTTGTTTCTTCCGTGGATCGTTGCAAATTTTGGCTCGCGTGTCGCGCTCAACCCCTTAAAGAAACCTACTCCAAGAATGTCATATTTTCCTGTACGTGAAACTCGAAATTTGGACAGGATCGACTGTGACTGGCATCCGAGGTTATGTATTTTTTTTCTGACATTTCTCCGTCAGAGACCGGATTTTCGTGTAAAAACTTGCACAATGCATACCTGTGCTTTTGTAATAATTTAACTTCGTTTTTTGTTTTTTTGCATGAATTGCAGTTAATTAATGTCTAATATTTGCAACTGATGCAATTTGTGAAAATCGAAGGGCGCTGTTGTTAAGTAGGAAAATAAAATAATCGATATGCATTTTGCATCAAATCCGGTCTCTGCCCATTATTAACTACTGGTCAATAATGAAAAAATTATTAACTACTAGGAAAGAAAAACAACTTCACACCTCCTCTACAAACTATATAATCGTACATTCTACAGCTAGTAGTGAAAAAAAACATTAAGCTTGACCTAATAAAACGGATATTCCGAATAAATATTTTCTGTAATATAACTACTTGCGTCCCATTTCCGGCTTCTAATGGCATCGACTACTCTTACCACGCAGCAGCAGCTTGAATTTAACCGTTGAGTGCTCGTCTTTCGTACCCTGTCCCGCGCCAGAACGTTTGAATTGTAGTGATTTGGTTTGTAGTGGTTGGTATTACTTTTATACCAAGTCCAAGTAGTATAGCTCCAAGTAAGTCAAGTTGTTACATCGCATGGTCGCATATAGTGAATATGGAATTTGCACAACTTATGCATTCGTGGGGAATATCACAAGATATAGTGGACAAATTCGTAGGTAAGTTACCTACCTGTTTTCTATAAATCTAGTTGGTATAATAACTTTTTGAAACGTTGGGCAGTAGGTGGCTGGGTTTTTTGTTCGTTATACGAGTAAACATGTTTTAACTCGTCGATGTTTTAATCAAAGCCAGAATTGACCTACAAAATTAAGCAAAAAATGATTTTATTGTCATATTTTTCCCCGCCGGATCACGTGATTGGAGGCACTATTGGGTTCGCCACCTAAACAATTATTTTATGAGCCGAATAAGCAGTAACGAGATTCGCCGAAGTGCTGGCGGGGAATTCCAAGAAACGACTTGGATGTTGTTTACGTTGACAACGTAACGCGCTTTACAATTTATATTCTTCAATTACTCCTTTTATTTTTAATTTCATCAAAACACCAAAGTTGACATAATTATCGTATAGTTATCAGGTATTTTGTTTTAATTTTTGTTTAATTGTCCTAGAGAATGGAATAAATACGGACAATTTGTATAAATTGGACAATGAATTATTAAAAGAAATTGTCCCCGCAATTGGTCCCAGAATTGCAATTCTTGATAAAATTAAAGAAGGGCCTGATAATCGCAATAAACAGCAAGATGACCTTCATTTAAGTGGAACTTTAACTTTTACTGATATAGTTGACGATTCGGCGGAGCTACCATCACAGCATTTAGTTGTGCAAGAATCTTTAGAGACAAATTCTGAAAATTCAGAAAATATCAACTGTCTAACCACGCTTACATCATCTGGAAGCCAAGAATGGACTATTATTCCTCCAGATCATAGAGGTGTAGCATTTCTTGGAGTAGATCAGCTGTTTGAAGAAATTAAGTTCCCTGACTTCGACTTACAGACCCTGCTGCAAACTTCAGCAATGGGTAATAGCATCATAAAATATTACAATACATATGGAAGATTGAACAATAGCAAAAGAACGATTCTGGTTGACATAATCGTCAAACATATTTTTACATTTATTATAAAATAGTAAGATTCAGTTGTTTATGTCGGGTACAGCATACCTTCCTAATAATCTCTTTGTATTTTAGTCGTCTTAAACATGAAAACTATAATGCTTTAACGGCCAAAATAATTGCTCTATTTCCTACGGAAACTGCGGGAACCTATTATGTTCCAGCGGTAAAAAAAAATGATTCAGTATTTGGAAAACCAATATTGGCGAAAGGTCGTTTGGTCGATAAATGCAGAAATCTCCTATATAGATCTGGGGACGCAGTACCTGCTCGCCAATTAAAACGAAAAACTATGGAGAGTAAGGATAATGATCTTGGTGAAGGCCCTTCTGGATCAAAGAAAGCCTCAAACGGGGAAGGTTAATAGATTTGTTTTTCGTAACAGAAAAATAATAAAAACACCGTTTTGCAGAATATAAAGAAGACGCAGCCTGGCTAAAAACTAGACATGAACCTTGGGAAGAGGTTCTTTCCAAATGGAAAAATACATTTCCAATGCGGCAAAGTAATTTTAATAATTTCAAGACTGTGGGGGAGTTTATCGAAGAATGGCCGATACTTAATGATCTAAGGGCAGAGACTTTGGTATGTTGAAAGAAACGTCACATACGTATATTTACTGATTTTTTATATGTAAAAGTACATAACTAAACTCATATGACGCCAATGTAATAAATTTGTATTTCTACCTTGGGATCTGCATAATTTGAGGTGCAGATATTATTATTTATTTTGTTGTAGATTCAATTGGATTTTGAAAATCTTTACAAAGACGCAGCTTTGCAGTTGACTCTGAAATGGGATAATTTTTTCCAGACTGTGTTAGAAGAAAAGCGCAATGACTTTGTGGATTCCAAGATTGTTGCAGAATTGATCGAACAATTAGAAGCTGCAAGTTCTGAAGGTAAATTGTAAATATGTAAAAAAAAAAACAAATAGAAATGTGTCATGACTGCTTAGATTCCAAATTTCTTTGCCAACTGACTTTACTGGGCCACCTTGTCCCACCCAAAGGAAGAATAAAAATCACAGCATCTCAACATTGGAAGTTTTCCATTCTAGAGGCCATTGAGGGAATTCTTCTTCACATTAACGTAGGTACAATGAGATAATTAGGTATTCATGTATATATTTTTTAATTTATATAGACTCCCGGCGACATTATTAACGCTATAGAAAATCAAAAACGAAAATCTCAAGAAAGGAAACAAACTGTACAGCCCTATATGGTAATCGAGGGACCGTCAATTCATGAAGTTAACAATATCTATATTATTATTGATAAAGTTAAATACCAGTTTCAGTCCGCCAAGAATGCATTTGATGTTCTATTTAAGACATTTCATGTTTTGAATTGCAAATACCCAACGCAATCTGAGCATATTTGGTTGCTCATTCAAAAAGGGGTATATGGAATTAACACAAAATATGATAAAAATATGCCATATTTGGCTGCTTTAATCTCTAAAGTGACTGCTTCGTAACATAAGTACTACTTATCTACCGGTCGTCATGAAATGTTTCAAATGTGGCAAATTATTTTTACAGTTAGATAAATATTTTTGTCATCTTAGATATATACATGGCATAGACCATTATTTTCCATGCCCATATAGTCCCTGCAGCCGGCTTTTTCATAGAAAAGACGTATTAAAAAAGCACATTTTTTTGATTCATCGAGAGTTAGAAAGACATGAAAAAAACATGACATGTAATGATAAAGTTCACAAAAATTCACATAATGATTTGGGTATTAACAGCGCTGCATCTACGGAATCCAATGTTTCTATCGGTGATGATAACTCTAACACAAAAACTAAAATTTGCGAAAAATATTATTCTTTTAAAGTCATATTAGAAACTGTGACTGTAAAATTTTTATGCAGGCTTTATGATAATTTAAATCTCAATAGAGCAACGATTCAATTTATAATAGATTCATTAACTGACTTTTTGTCCTCGGGCATGTTGAACATTATAATGGAATGCTTCAATACTTTGGTTGAACAGTCTGAAGCTAGCACCGATACTAGACTTTCAGATTGTACCACAATACTGAATAATATGATAAAAATGCTGGAAAATCCATTCACTGATTTAAACACCGAATATAAAAGATTTAAATTTTTTAAAAACAGCAGTAATCTCATTATGCCGATTGAACATGATTTGGGCGTTGCTTGTGATCGATCAAATAAGCTAGGAATCGTATCATTACAGCTCAAAAACCGTTACTGTTATTTTGTACCAATGCGTGAATCTTTAAAATCATTCTTGCAACTTCCAGAGGTCTTCAAACAAAGTATGGTATATCAAGAAAATTTAAAGATCCATTTCCTTTCAACTAAGATAATGACAAATATAGTGCATGGTAGCTTATGGCGTAAACATCAGCAAACTAATTCAAAATTGATGATACCTGTTATTGTCTATTTCGATGATTTCGAGTCAGGAAATCCACTTGGAAGTCACTCGGGATGTTATAAAATTGGTGCGGTATACTTCACATTACCTACTATTCCACCTACATTTGCTAATCGACTAGAAAATATATTTCTAACACTTTTATTTTATACTTCAGATAGATCAGAATTCGGTAATCAAATAACTTTTCAAAGATTGTTAGACGAATTGAAATTTTTACATGAAATAGGCATAGATATTCTAACTGCGGAAGGGCCTAAAAGAATTTTTTTTGCTCTAACATTAGTAGTTGGGGATAATTTGGGATTACATTCCATGTTTGGATTAGTAGAAAGTTTTTCGGCCACAAATTTTTGCAGATTTTGCACTTGTACTAAAACTGAAACACAAAGTCAAATACAAGAAACAGATACATCTATCAGAATTGAAAATGATTATTTGCAACATTTAGAAAACAAAGTTGGCATTAAAGAAAACTGCATATGGCATCAATTGGAAACATTTCACATTTATGATAATTTAACGTGCGACGTAATGCACGATCTGTTTGAAGGAGTTCACAGATATGATATGGCCCTTATCATTTTCAGTTTTATTAGAAAAGGATATTTTACATTAGACACCCTGAATAACAGAATCAAGTACTTCACATACAATAAATTAGAAAAAAATATACCTCCAACCATTACTCGAGAACATTTGAATAATGGTTCATGAATTTTTTCGGCGTCTGAAATGTTATGCTTAGTTATAAATTTCAAACTTATCATAGGGGACCTTATTCCAGAAAATGATGAAGTTTGGCATTTGTATTTGAAATTGTTAGAAATTACTGAAATTTTAATCTCGTCTGCGATAGATAATGCAACTGTAGATCTGCTGAAATGTCTGATAGAAGAACACCACTCTATGTATATAGACTTATTTGATACAAAATTAAAACCTAAGCATCACTTCTTGCTACATTACCCTAGAGTAATAGAGAAGATGGGTCCTGTAATTATGTTTTCGTCTATGAGGTTTGAAGCCAAACATAGAGATCTTAAAATAACTTGTCATAATGTTCGTAGTAGAAAAAACTTACCCTATACGCTAACTGTGCGTAATCAGCTGAAAGTATGCTACAGATTTCTATCACAAAAGGGACTTCATGACATCATTAATATAGGATCAGTTTACCAAGTGGATACAATTGACAATTTTAAACTTTATAATTTTAAATTAGAAGGATATTTTTGTTGTAACTGGTACGAAAGAAATGGCATTCGATTTGACACTTCGTCTATTTTATTAATAAACATTGAATACGATGTTCCCCAGTTTTGCAAAGTCGATCATGTTTTACTTTGCCAAAAAGAATCTAAACTCCAATATTTTTTTTGTCAAATGTATTTAACTGAAAAATATAGTTCTCATTTCAAATCATTTAAAGTTACACTGTTAGAAGATTTCAAAGTCATTGCCATTAATGATTTATATGCCAACATTCCGATGACTTCTTGCATTTTGAGTAATGGAGATACGTACATTTCACTCTCAAAACTTTAAGTGAAATCAATATTTTTATCAGTTGGACCATGTCTGGAGTTTTTATTAAGGGTCATAACAAATGATAATAATTTTTATACATTTTTTAATTTTGGAAAATTATTAGTTTGGGTCTTTTTGTCCGTCTTCAGTTTTTTTTGTCAGATTTTTTAAAACATTTTCTCTGTACAACCTAAGTTTTTTTTAACTACTATTACAAATTATACTCATACACTCAATATTTTTTTACTTTTCATTCTTTTTTTTTTCAACAATAATTAAGTTTTAATTTTGTTTAGTGTATCAGTGTAATTTGTAACACGGTGTGAGTTTAGGATGTATAAGAAAATGTTTTAAAAAATCTGACGAAGGAACTGTAGATGGACAAACAGTTCAAAATTAAAAAATATATAAATATCTGGAAGAAAACGTGTAATAAATAACATTCAATATTTTTATGTTAACTATTAAATTTATCATATATATTTCGTTTTTCTATCTTTATAAAATAAAAAATAAGTAGATAGGTATAGGTCTAGGTTATTGTAGAGCTGGCCGCATGCTTTCTGTATGTTCATGTTTCTGTTTTTATTCATATGTTTATATACCTTACATATAGGGACTACTACTCACATGTATAGGTTTAGTTATTTTAGAATATATTTTTTGATAAAATATAAAATAAAAATTAATTTGAACTGATAAATTGTTTTATTTTAAATAAAAATCCATTCAGTTCTAATCAAAAATAATGCTTTATTGAAATGAAAGAGAACAGTTTTTTGGACGAATATATTCATTCAATTGGATCAAAAAATATTAGTGCTTGTATCAATTGCGACATATTGTTAAATTGAGAATATACTTATTTCACTTTGAACTTTGATATAGATTTATTTAAAAAAAAATGTATGCTCAAATTGAGAGAATTTGTATTTTTCGCATAAGAATTAGTTTCTCGATACAAAAATATCATTTATTCTATTCCCAAATATTTCTTAGTCTCAATTTGAGAATACATTTATTCGCGTATATATGAGAGTATTAATTACTCCGCGGAAAACACGTAGCTTTGGTTGAAAACATTATTTTTCTGTGTGCACGTCCAATATTCTTCACAGATGAGAGCTACATCCACACGAGTCATTTACCAAAGTATTCATGGAGTGATGAGAGTACAACTGCCAGTTGCAAAAGGCCCACGATTGATTATGGTGCATGCATCAGGGTCTAAGTCTGGAGATTACCATGATGACATGAACTGGTCCAACTTTGAAAAATGGGCAACAACCCATTGGATTCCCAATTTGCCGCCACGATCGGTGTACCATCACACCAAGGAGTTAAAAGACCCAACTATGGCAACAAGAAAAGGTGATATGGTGAAATGGCTAGCAGACAGAAATATATCTGTAGATGAAAAACTTTTAAAGCCGGAAATTTATAAAGTGGTCAAACAAAATAAACAAACCTGTCCAGTTTATAAATTAAACACACTAATCAACCAATATGGTCACACCGTTTTGCGTCTGCCGCCGTACCAGCCAGAACTGAACCCGATCGAAAAGATTTGGGAGCAAGTCAAACAATTCGTGGCATCTCATAATGTGGGCCAATAAAATATGTCTAACCTCACTGCGCTTACGGAGGAAAGCTTCAAGCGAATTACAAAAGAAAAATGGACCGCTGTTTGTCAACATGTTGACAAAATAGTCGATGACCATTGCTGGACTCAGCTTTAGAACAAATAAAGTTTGTTGTTAATACAGGTTCTAGTGACGAAGAAGAAGATGAAGAAGCAAAAGATGAGATGACGATGGTGATCAAATTAGTCAATCCGACTTTGAGTCAGATTTTTACAATGTTTTAAAATGACTTTGTTTGCTTTATTTCCCCAGCTACATTATGTGCCCTGCTTTTTGTTACCTGTAGTTCAATAAATATCATTGAAAACGTTGAATAGAGTTACATAGAGGGTTAGGTTAGATAAAAGTACAATATTTCTTTAAATATTAAATATAAGTTTTTTGTATCACTATTTTAGTAGTTGCAAAAGAAAAAAAATTATACGTTACAGGTTCAGTAAATAATATGTAGTATTTTTTTAAAGAAACGTTAATTCAATTTATGCCACGACAATTGACCCCTAGTCAGTCGTTCACTCTGCGCCACTGAATTTACCACGGCACTGGCTTCTTTCGTACGCGCAGATTTCCCAACTTAATTATAAATAGCATTGTTTTTTTTTTTTGGAGTAAAAGTAGGACTTTTCGTGGCAAGTCTGTAGGTTTGACAAATACGCGCCACGAAAAGCCACTTTTCTCCGAATAAAACATGCTATTTTTTCTTTAAACGCTGAAAATCGTCCACGAAATACAAATTTGACAGTTTACTAATCTCAATGACATAATGAAATGACACGAAAACTTTTCAAATCACACGGTTTTTCAATTGAGCGGCAGACAAAATGGCCATTTGTCATTGCCTATTGACGTACACAATGTCACGTTTTTCTGACGTTTAAAGAAAAAAGTGTTTTGTGCTGAAGGGACCCATATAGTACAAACTTAAAAGTAGATCGAAATGTCTTGAAATTCAGCATAGCCTCATGAGCTCATGAGCTGAAGGCGAATTTTAACTTGTTTAATTTACAACTTCAAATACACGACTAAGATTGTACGAAATGTTAGACATATTAGGAGAAAGTGTGATTGAACGCTTTATGAAACCTGGAGAGGTCAAAGATTATTCGTTGCCCAAACTTCTGAAATTGAAAAAATATTCTATCGGACAAAACAATAACTGAGAAAGAAAAACTTTTATTTCTCAAAGACTGCCAAACGTTTCTGCAAACATGCGTGGAGAATCCTGTTGAGATAAAATATAGTTTGGTGAAATCTGCAGCAGTCATAAATCCTATAAGGTATAGTGCTCTCAGAAAGAAGTAGCAGCCTCTCCTTTTTCGAAAATAATATAATTTCATCATCTACTGCTAAGGGTACAAACAAATGAGTATCCGAAGTTTTTGACAAATTTCAGCAAATGTCTTTAACACAATATTCTAAAGAGAGGTTGGATACAATGTATCTCTTTTAAAATCCTCAATAATAATTTGGAATTTAAGAATATGTGGTCGGCGTTCAAACTTACTTGATTCTGTCGTATGGAAGTGCTACAGTCAAATCAATCAGGTATAAAACCAGATAAACCTAAAAAATCTTTTGAGGCGTGGAGTATAAAAATTTATGAAGTATAATTATCAATGGTACCAATACAGCTTTATTTTTATAGAAACGACAGTAAAAAAAATCTTTGGGAAAATTCTTCATCAAGAAGACACTGTCGTAATATAATAGTAGATTGTTTTAGTAGGAGCAAAATTGAGGCTTTTCGTGGCAAGCCTGTAGGTTTGACGGCCGAGTCTGCGATGGCGCTGCTGATGGCGCTCACTCAATCTACCTTGGGTTCCACAATCGACATACGCAAAAAAATAGTTGGCATCTACCAAAGCTAGTAATACAATGCTGAAGTAATGCTTGTAGTTGTAATATTTTGAACCACTGTTAATTGGAGACTGCATCGCTATATGTTTTCCATCTATCGCTCCTACACAATGTGGAAAATTTCATCTGTTTCCATAACCCAAAGCTAACTGCTTCCACTCGTCTGCAGTGAAAGTCATCAGAAAAACATATAACATGTAATATAATTTTCTTGCTTAGGTAAGTTTTTCAAAATTAATTTGGTTTTTAGGTCCTAGAACTCGACGAAAATGAAAGACCAAAAAGTTTAGGCTCTAGACAACATTATTTATGACAGGATGGAAAACGCATACAACATGCTGAAACAACAGTCCATGACAAATTGCTTTCAAAAAGGCTCGAACAACTAGAACCTAACGAAAGAGATTATGTAATGCATTAAATAGACAATTTAATGTACCAAGCAAAAATGTGCTCTCGTCACAATAAGACATTTCACAACACCTCCTCCTTCTCGCATTTCAAATTCACAGTATTTGAATCCGTCATTAGTTGAAACTGAGGGCACAATGCAACAAACTAGAATAGAAGAAACATTAAAAGACAACAGGGAAGAATGTCTGCTTCTGGGAGGGGATTTTAACGGGAGAATTGGGAAAAGAGGAGCCAGGGATTGGGAAGAAGAGAGAGGAGAGGGAAAAAGAAAATCCAAAGACAAGAAAGAAAACGCGGAAGGAAAGAAGTTGATGGAATGGATAGAAGAAAAAGGATGGAAAGTGCTGAATGGAAATAAACAAGGGGACGAAGAAGGAGAATGGACCTACATAGGCGGTAGAGGAGAGACGGTGATAGACTACGGAATAGTAAACGAAATAACTTTTATGAAAACTTTGGATAAATACAATAGGAATACATTTAAATTCATTAGGCTTACGTTTTTGTTTTTCGTTATACAATAAAGGAAAGCCCGATTATCAGTAATTAGAGCTGTTGATACACAGGACCAGCTATTGGTATACTACCCGTGCGAACGAAGAACGCTACGTTGGTAAAGAATATTCCAACAGTATTGTGACGTAAACCAAATAAATAAATTCTCATAAAAACCTGCTTATCGAGAATAACGCCTTTTAAAGACTATGCATTGATGTGCTGTGTTGTGTTTTGAAATTCTAAATTAATATTTCTGTGTTGTGTTTAGTACATTGTTGTAATGATATTTCGACCCTGGGGAAATGATAGACCAAGCACTAGTGCAGAAACTAGGAACTACAAGGAAATATTGGAAAATATCAGATTTGAGTGGTAGTGATGCTGAAGCTGGAAGACCAGGAGAACCGGAAATTCCAAGGAGTAGAATTCTGTTAAATGTCCAAGCTAAACAGATATGTTTAAATGTATATTATAACTTATTAACACGTGGCCGCTCTTTTAACTGATGTGTGCCATATAGCACTAGGTTTAAGCTAATGATGGAATTTCTTAGAGAAAGAAAAGAAGTGATGCCGTAAATCGATTTTTTCACTTCTAAACTGATAAGAGATACTATTTACGAGTCTTACAAAAAAACAAGACAACACTTGGGAAATTTAGGCTTTGTGATACCACAAACTACACGAAGAAGATGGTTAAAACAGCTAGGATTTAAATTTAACGATAGCGATAAATGGGTGTATATTATGGAAAGCCGACGAATTGTAATATGGAGGAAGGAATATCTTGAAACTATAAGCGAATATAAAAGAGAAAATAGACCCATTTCCTACTTAGATGAGACTTGGTATGACACACACGACACTGCAAAAAAAGGATGGATGGAGCAGTGCCACCTAGTAAAGGAAGAAGATTCGTTATTTTTGAAACATGGTTTGAGGACACAATAATTCCAAATTTAAAGACAAACAGCGTAATTGTTCTTGATAACGCTTCTTATCACTCAAGACAGCATACTAAAATTCCTAACATGAGTTCGAGAAAATCAGTAATTAAAGATTTCCTGTTGAAAAACGATTTATTTTATGAGGAGAACTACACCAAAAAGTAATTGAATGAAGTCCTTCGTACAAAGACATTTACGAAAGAGTATGTCGTGGACATGGCTGCTGAGAAGCATGGACATACTGTATTAAGATTGCCACCATACCATTGTGTTTTCCATTCCATTCCAAAAGGGACACAACCCTGGCATACAATCCACGTCGATATTTCAGGCAAACTAAGTGCCTACAAAAAATACGTATTTGTTATTATTGACGGGTTTTCCAAATTTGTTGTATTACAGAAAATCACTTCGTTAACAGCACAACGAGCAATTCGATGCTTGAAAGAATTCACGTATTTGTTTGGTGCTCCCGCACGTATTGTCAGTGATTAAGAAAAATGTTTCACAGGCAGTGAATTTCGTAGTTTCTGTGGCAGGTATAATATTCACTTGCATTATGTAGTGTAGTAAATCTAGTAATCCAACCCTGCAGAGATATCTATGCACAAACAAGCCAAATGATCTATGCAAACAAAGATTCCTTACTGAAGATGCAGCTCTGTCCACTGAAAAATTATGCTTTTTAATAATAATTGACGATATGACAATAAAAGAAAAAACACAAGTTTGGCAACACTAAAAGAAATTAGGAGTCAAAGCGAGTCCGTAGCTAATAGCAATAATGAAGAATTGATATTACCGTTTGATATAAGACTCAAAATTCAAAATCTGCGACTGCAAAAAGAACCAAATCCTGCTACTACAGCTTCAAGAACATTTATGATAAAATTACATGTTTAGAAACACTACTATCTTTCACTACACCTGACCCATTAATGAAACTAATGCTTCAAAAGATTGAGGAAATTTAAAGCATCCAAATTCAAAATTTGTAGAAATTGTCACTTATAATATCCCAAGTGCATTGATTATTTCCGGAAATTTTTTCGAATGCATTTCCAAAACGTATTAATTAGCCCGACTGGAACACGAGGGCTAATTACGTTTTGGAAATGCATGAGAATAAAATTTCCGGACATTAATCAATGCACGAGGGCATATTCGGTAAGAAAATCGCAACGACACGGACATTATACTTCTTAAATTCTTAAATTATAAATTTCTGGCAAAAAAAATCAAGTTATATAACAGAATTATTCCTGACAACGGAAAAAAAGTTGTTTAATTTCAAAAAATGTCACGTTTTGGTTCTACATCTTTGCTAAATAGTGATGAAGCGGTAGAAAATACAGTACCAATGAACACAAAACGCAGCAAAACATGTGTGTGGATCCAGTTTACAAGTTTTTGTAAAGAAAAAAGATATAACATTGAAAATTGCGTATCGAAAGAAGAGCTCGCAATTATATTGAAAGACTGGGCTTCTAACATTAGGAACAGGAATGGAAATGAATAGGAGTCAGTGGTAAAAATCATGTGGAACTCCAGTGCCAAACAATTACAAGAAATGTACTATAAGAAGTTTAATATGAAGTTTGATCCATTTACCGACATTGAATTCGGCAGCTCTAGAGCCGAATAAAGATAATTCAGATATTTGTCCAGTTCGGTAACTACAATCTTGCAATTTGCCATACATTATAAACAACCCCTTCTTGTTTTCAGATTGTTAGAACAAAGAACAAAATTTATTAGCACAGACAGATTACTTTTAACTCCTAACCCAAATTGGCAAAACCAACAATCTCAGAGGATGGCTAAACCGGCAAAAAAAATTGGTATCGACACAAAAAAAAAACACTAATCATTCTGTAAGAGGACAGCAGCTTATCAAAATTACTGGACATAGCAGCGCACATTCTATCCGTCCATACTTACAAATGGACATGGAGCATCACCAAACCATCATTAATTCAATGAGACAGCAAGCAAAACCATTTGGAAGCAGTTCTTGTAATGAAACTTCATCACCATCAGATATGATTACTTACAACAATTGTGTGTTCAATTTTAACAGTAACTAATTAATTATTGTTGAAGTTAATATTAATTTTGTAATTTGAGATTTTTAATAAATAAATGATTTTGATTGGCTGAAAAAATTTCCACTTATTAATTTCATGTTGACTTAGCTAGGTGCAAAAAATTTCCAGGAAATTTTTATATTGTTATAGAAACGACACCGAATTCTGTTTTTCTATTGGCTATTTTTCAGTGTCGTGCGATTTTCAAAGAAATTGATGATCTTGTATACTCACTTCTTCCGCTTCTAACACATTCAAATTCTTGTTGTCGTTTGTTCAACCGTCCCTATCGCAAAATCCAATATTTAAATGCCCATTGCATAAAATGTGTGAAATCATACTTAATGCCACAATTAGCACGATCATTGATAATTTCTGTAGAGAAAAGACCGATTTCTTAAAGCAAAAACTTATTTTAGAATTCAGGCCACTAAGCCGAAAAATTTTAAAATTGTTATAATAGTATAATAGTATTTGCATTTGAGATCGTTTGTCCGGCGATAGCTCTTTACCATATGATAGACTTCGCCCTCATTGAAAAAAAAAAAACAAAAGTCTGCAAAGCTTTTGTCCCTAGTGAATTAACAGAGATAGTACAATCTTCCCCGCATAACAATAAATTTAAAGTACCGGGAATGATAAAAAAGAAATTTTTCCAATTTCAGGCAGTTGCAGATAGTTTATTAAATACAAAAAACCTGAATGTTTGGAACAGTTTCCACAATAAGAGACAGCACTAATGATAAGGTGAAGATGAAGAGAACCTTTAGTGAAGTGGGAGACTGGCAGACCGTAAAAGTTTTGAAAAGGGGAAAATCTGTGAAGGATTTGAAGAAGATTGAATTAGTAGTAGATGACAAACCAGTAAACATTAAGGACGAAAAAAAATACAAAACTTACTTTCCATGACACCTTTTCTTGATGAAAAGTATCACTCGTTTTATAACGAATTAAGTAATTAGTTTTTGTTTCACATGCTTTGTTGCATGCATTTGAGTAAAAATATACGGTAGTTTCTTAATAAAAAGTTGTACAATTTTATGCGATAAACAAAATGGCACAGAACCAGTGTTTCGAATCTGAGCCCTATCCTATGGCACATAGCCTTCTTTACACTGCAGCTACGATGGCACTTGGAACTTAAAAAAAATACGAAAAAGGGGTGACACATTGGGGTCGTGAACCCCCCTATGTTACTCCCCATTGCGAATATTATTTGTAGTCAAAATTTCATGGCGATGTGTTCACCGGTTTATTCGCGCATAACATACGAACAAACAAACAAACAAATATTGATTTTTATATATTAGAAGATGACCTCAAAGCTCGAATCTTGGTCCATCATTTCCATTTGGAATTTAAAAGGTCCGTTACCGCAAAAATCAGTCGCAACAATTTGTAGGCTGATAATTTGTGGTCACTTACATTCTTTTGTGTTCATTTTCTGCTATTTTTACTAGCTAGGTTTTAGGTTTATTGTAATAATTAATAATTTGCTCATTATTATATTTATATAATTATGTATAAATGTATTGTCTTCCTTTTGTATTTATTTTAAAATTTAAGGGTTTAGTTTAATCGTTGTTGGTAACTTGGAAATTATTTTCTTTTGACTCGTTTATATATTATTCTGTAATTGGTTCGTTGTAGAACTGTTGGGGAATAAACGTATTATTACGTAATATTCCGAAGTGAAAAAAAGGAAGGTGGACTAAACGGTTAATAATGCATAAGTCCAAAACATCTGTATATACCGCCAAACGGAGACATATTGCAAGGCGATCCTATATTATGCGAAAAATTATAGACACAAAGGAAAAGGACGAGAAAACCGGAAAAGTAGAAGGAAGGGAACAAAAGTCGACGATCACCTGAAGTTAAGTGAAAACGGGTCCAAGTGGTCAAAAGAAAAAAAAAGGAGGCGTTTTAGTGAGTATAGTGCAGAATGATAACGTGGAAATAAAAAAATCTGATGACTAACCGTGGCCACTAAAACAGCTAATATATTACTGCTTTACCCTTGAGGGATTAGCCGGCTAGTAATAATATTTAGTTATGTCCGAGGGAATAAACCAACGTATTAATCCCGTGACTTAAGAGTGATTTAGAGTATCTATTCAAGAAGTACATAAACTAATCGAAAAATGTCAGGATATTGTAAGGGTCCAACACTCTGAGGCCAAGTGTGTTGCCTACGTCCGCCTCCATCACGAAAGCACGGGATCCCAGGTAGAAACCCGAATCGCAAGAAGGGTCAAGGAGAGGCTAAAAGAGACGTTTTGAACACTGTTGATTCTTCCTTTGTTCTGGCCACAAGTATCCAAGAGTTTCTAAAAGTTCCCTTGATTCTTGTTTTAACAAAGTGTGCATTCAGTTTCTATTTATATAATTGTTAAATTGTTTTTAGTGTTGTGAGTGTGTTAGTGTAACTGTTACAAATTTTGATTATTTTCTTTAGTAAGTTGTTCTCGTACGTGTAGAAATTAGACTGGTATTCAAATGACTTCAAAAGCTATATTTTCTGGTTTTCTCTATCCAATGCGATGTATTTTATCAGTCTAAAGTTTTGCTAAACCGAAACGGCTGAATTTGACATGAAATTTTGTGTTTTTGTGTATCTGTGGTTTCTATCTGTGTATTTCTTCGTCTTCCATTTGAAGTGAGTGTGGTGTGTGAGAGAAAGTACCTCGCTAGCCGTTCTCACTTAGTTGTGAGAGCGCCGATCATCAGGGGTCGGGGTGAGGCGGTTAAGAGATGTGGGGCGGTGGGTTACTTTTAATTACTCATCCGAATACCAGTATTGCTCAACTCAAAGACTCAACTCAAAAATTTATTGATAATCTGGAAAGGCGTTCAAACTGTATAACTTAGCTGTGTACCAGTTTGAATTCATTTTAACATGTAAAGGGGTTTATTTCTTGTAGATTTCAGGATTGTTAATGAAAGTTAATTTGTCGAAAGAAAAGGAAACACTCACTGCTTTGATCAAATTGTAAATTTTACTGATTGGGTTGTTCATGGGTATGAGATGTTATAATAACTTCATTCTTCAATACTTGTAATCTTGGGAACTCTCTCGCCAGATACTGTTGTTCAAATTAAATGTTTGTCATGAATTATTCAAATATTGTACTCACTTGAATTAATTGTTATGGTATGAATTAAGGAAATTATTGTTAAAAGTCATGAAATCAGTCACCATTGTTAAACGAGTTAAATTATCCAAAAATTGTTACTAGATGAAATGTTCTAAAATTCAATTATTAATCAAAAGTTCGACCATAAGACCTCTAAAGCAAATACATTGATAAATCCATAATTTTGTGTTATTATTCTACGCTCCACCCCCCAGACGCTACGCACCTGCATTAAAAGCACTTGGTTCTGTGTTACACAACGTAAGTCCGCTCTTCTGTGTTTGTTTCAAATCACGATTCACTGGCCAATCTTTTAAATTTCGCGGTTTGTTTCAAAGTTTCAAATTTGACGTTTGGTGACATCATTGACATCTCATTTGACGTTTAATTTCAAATTGTTGGCGGGAAGAGCCTAGGCTCATCACAGAATTTGGTGCCGTTTAGACCAGGATGCATGTGTGGCGTAGCGTTTCGTTGGAGCGTATTAATTTTGGATAGATACTTTTTGTTTTTCTGTTTCGAAACAAAAGTCCCCGAGGCAGACGAAGTCCCACCATGGAGGAAAGAAGGAAGAAGCGCCTCGCCAAGCTCCGGAAAAACAAGAGCCAGATGGACAACTGGGCTTTTCAGGAGACGGACGCACCGACGTCGGGATGGAGAGGACCTCTGGCGCCCCCTAAGAAGGTGAAGCGCAACGCCTCGACGAAAGTGTCCCGGGAACGAAAGGTGAGTCGTTCCAAAAAGAAGAATAAGCGGAAGGAGATTACCCTAGCTTGTTTGAACAAACAACCTGCCCCTGTTTTTAGGGCGCCGATCACCTTAGAGCGGCCGAATTTTTAGGGGGGGGCATTGGGAGAACTCTCCAAACGACCACAGAATTGGGATAGCACGGATCGGGGGCGTTGGACAGATTCCCACGGGGTTCAAGGGGGCGTTCTTGACCGCGTTTTGGTCACAGACGCAACAAGAGCAGGTGCAGGATGATGCCCTGTCCAGGGCATATGACCCAAAGTTTGGAATGTCCATGCTGGACTTTTTTTTAACCAAATTCAATGTACTCAACAGCTTTACAGATTCCGACAACAGAGGATGCCATCGTGGCGGCCATAATGCGGATAATGCCACACGAAGTTTAGACGAGGTGGATGTTAGTCCCACCCGGGAACAAGACCTTCGAGAGAGTGCAGGAATTTCTTGAAAGGCAACAAAAGTTTTCAGGGACCTTTCGGAAGTTGGAGCACGGACCGTCACGTGCAGGGGAACAACACCAACGCCATGGAGCCGTTACAGCAACCGCTGTATCGGCGACGACGAATTTTAATCCCTTTTCCATCCCACCACCCACCGTTCCGGAAAACTTCCGCAGGATGTGCTAGAGAGGCAGGCATATCCTAAACCTTCTTCGAAGCCCTCAACATTTCCGCTCATTAAATTTGTCCGCGAAGGTCATGAGTCAGACGTTTTGCAGAACGTTATAGTGACTGCGTCGCTCCTTTGACTCGGTTGTTGCGGAAAGATGTCCGTTGGAACTGGTCGAATGTTGAGCAGGACGCGTTCGAGAGAACGAAACGACTGTTTCTCGATACCGTGATCCTACGTTTTCCGGACTACAGTAAGGAGTTCTACCTTCAAACTGATGGGTCTGGGATTGCTCTCGGTGTAGAGCTGTATCTGTTGTTCGACGATGGGGAACATGGCGTTAGGTTTGATTTGAATTTCCCGCCACTGAGGACTTGTCAAAAAAAGAACACAGCGTAAGTCCGCTCTTCTGTGTTTGTTTCTAGACGATCACGATTCACTGGCCAATCTGTTAAATTTCGCGGTTTGTTTCAAAGTTTCAAATTTGACGTTTGGTGACGTCATTGACATTTTATTTGACGTTTAATTTCAAATTGTTGGCGGGAAGAGCCTAGGCTCATCACAGACTTTGGTGCCGTTTAGACCAGGATGCAACTGTGGCGTAGCGTTTCGTTGGAGCGTATTAATTTTGGATGGATACTTTTTGTTTTTCTGTTTCGAAACAAAGGTCCCCGAGGCAGACGAAGTCCCACCATGGAGGAAAGAAGGAGGAAGCGCCTCGCCAAGCTCCGGAAAAACAAGAGTCAGATGGACAGCTGGGAGATAGCGACTTTTCAGGAGACGGAAGCACCGACGTCGGGATGGAGAGGACCTCTGGCGCCCCCTAAGAAGGTGAAGCGCAACGCCTCGACGAAAGTGTCCCGGGAACGAAAGGTGAGTCGTTCCAAAAATAAGAATAAGTGGAAGGAGATTACCCTAGCTTGTTTGAACAAACAACCTGCCCCTGTTTTTAGGGCGCCGATCTCCTTAGAGCGGCCGACTTTTTCAGGAGGGCATTGGGAGAACCCCGCAATTTTTTTAGAAAAATTTGAGAAGTTTTTTAGTAGGATCCATGGAAGGGAGGAGGACAAATTGGAAGAGGTGTTGGAGAGCCTCTCCAAACGAGCACAGAATTGGGACAGCGCAAATCGGGGGCGTTGGACAGATTTCCAGGGGTTCAAGGGGGCGTTCTTGACCGCGTTTTGGTCACAGACGCAACAAGAGCAGGTGCAGGATGATACCGTGTCCAGGGCATATGACCCAAAGTTTGGAGTGTCCATGCTCGACTTTTTTTAACCAAATTCAATGGACTCAACAGCTTACAGATTCCGACGACAGAGGATGCCATCGTGGCGGCCATAATGCGGATAATGCCACACGTTTAGACGAGATGGATGTTAGTCCCACCCGGGAACAAGACCTTCAAGAGAGTGCAGGAATTTCTTGAAAGGCAACAAAAGTTTTCAGGGACCTTTCGGAAGTTGGAGCACGGACCGTCACGTGCAGGGGAACAACACCAACGCCATGGAGCCGTTACAGCAACCGCTGTATCGGCGACGACGAATTTTAATCCCTTTTCCATCCCACCACCCACCGTTCCGGAAAACTTCCGCAGGATGTGCTAGAGAGGCAGGCATATCCTAAACCTTCTTCGAAGCCCTCAACATTTCCGCTCATTAAATTTGTCCGCAAAGGTCATGAGTCAGACGTTTCGCAGAACGTTATAGTGACTGCGTCGCTCCTTTGACTCGGTTGTTGCGGAAAGATGTCCGTTGGAACTGGTCGAATGTTGAGCAGGACGCGCTCGAGAGAACGAAACGACTGTTTCTCGATACCGTGATCCTACGTTTTCCGGACTACAGTAAGGAGTTCTACCTTCAAACTGATGGGTCTGGGATTGCTCTCGGTGTAGAGCTGTATCTGTTGTTCGACGATGGGGAACATGGCGTTAGGTTTGATTTGAATTTCCCGCCACTGAGGTCTTGTCAAAAAAAGAACACAACGTAGATTGTGATAAATTGGTTTTTGTACCAACGAATAAAAAGTGGTCGAATAAAGTAAAATAATATCACAAGATGCATACTGGGCAAGTGTCTATTTTCTGCAATAGTAACGCTTATTCCTTCAAAACGCAATTGTACACAATGCATAGAAAATTTATCGCAAGACGCCGGAAACAGAGCGGTCGAGATGCTGGAAAGCGCTGCCCACCAAGTGGAAATACCTGGAATCCTTAATGTAAGACAAAGTGTCATCTCGCGGGTCAGTAGAAAGACCGTTTACTTCTACGAGAAAATCGACCTGACGCCGAGAATGTCTTTAACACCACGGAGTCGAAGCTTCTGCAGTTCATCGGAACCACGAGTCTTCTACGTTTGCCGCCGTCTCCACCCAATCTACTTTAGATAACGTATGCACAAATTGAGGTGAGATGGATCCTCCAAAATTATTTTTTATGATTTCAGATATACTAATAATCCCATGTTAAATCTTGTATATTTGATACAAGTTGTTAAAATAGAATTTTAGGAGCGGCAAATTGGATATTTCCAACACGAATCGTTGTGGTAGTTTGGCCAAGCAATGTCTTCAGGAATGTATTACATACTGCCGAAGAACTGCAAGCAGTAATTGTTCAAGAAGTAGCAAACATTACCACAGATGCTGGTGAATGTCTTCGAGAGCTTAAATGGAAGAGTTAATTTATGTTTTGATCATTACCTTTAGTTTGATAATAATCGTTCTGTATTTTAAGTATAATTTCTGCTTCGTTTGATTTCCTTGAATTAATAGAATTTCTTTTCACCTAACCTACAATTTTCTCTCAGTTGACGTTACGTCAAATATGTGTATCCGGCTGCAGTGTTGCAAATAGCCGAACAAAAAAGTCTCGTAAAAGTAATACCAACTCAAACAGTCCTTCTTGATCACTGTATAGAGGGCACCCCTGTTTGTGTAGTGTAAAAAGTAAAGACTAATAAGTAAAGTTGAAAAGTTGTGCTTACGAAAAGCTGACAAAAAATAGAAGGAAGTGAATGCAAATGCATCAAAAGAAGCAAATTAAAACAATATGTGGGTGTTTCCGAAAGGAACATAAAAAAGTGTTAGCCTCTCCCAAGTTTGGTGCCGGGGGAGAGGATGTATACCATACACATTTGTGGTATTACAAGTTGCTTTTGTTTCTACAAGACCACGAAATACCCCTCTGTTCGACATCAAATATACAGCAGGAGGTATAAACAGTGAGGTAAGCAAAAACACTTTTTTATTTTTAGTTGTTGTAGTCCTACCAGACCATCTGCTCTAAAGTCCTAAATGTATATCACCATTTTCCACATCTTCATTATCAATACAATCATTTGGAACGTATCTTTCGGATCATTTCATCGTAAAAAATTATGTAAAACACAGCAAGAAACAATCTCGTGAATATGCTTTAAAATAAAATAAAATAACTGAAATTGCTGTATGAAATATACGAAATCTGCAAGCCATTATTCTAAAAATGAGCCGTGCTCGAAAAGTCAATAATTGAGAATTTTCTTATCGAAATTTAATTCCTTTTTGTTAAATGATTGAAGAAAGTATGGACCTAAAGCAAAAGCTTCATCGCTAATGAAAACAGGAGGAAGCCAGTTGTTTGTACTCAAATGAATATAACCCCTCTTCCACATATGTTAAATTCAGTACTCATGTTTTGGCTTTATCATAGGGGTGGACTAACAGAAAGTGGGCTACGACAGCATTCAATGGGTGGAAGGAGATTTGCAAGCAGTGGTGCAGTCGTTCCCGAGAGGAGACTACGAGAGGTTCAAAACTCTCACTCCTGTACAGATTTTTGAATTATTCTTTGATGATGAAACACTTCTTACCAGAGTCTGTGAAGTACGCAAATTCAAAAACTGGCCAAATCCTCAAATTTCTAAAGATGAAATTAATGTCCTGCTTTCTTGCAATACTAATTCTCACCGGATACAACTGGTTACCTGGCAAAAAGTCGTACTGGGATACGAAGGGTGACATAGGTAATAAATAGTGACAGACGCAATGATCGTTTTCTTACAATCTGGCGTGGTTTCCATATGGCAAATAAATTGCGTACTCTTATTGGAAAGCTACAGAAAAAGTTTATGCATGATTACGTCCCAAAAAAGACCTAAACTGGTCAAATATTTCGGAAGGCACTCTATAAGATGCAGAATAGTGATATCGATGTGACTTGACCTGACCTGACTAACAGATAATGATAGTTGGTAAATACCTGATTTTAAATTTAAACTAAACGTCAAAAAATGCAAAGCTGTCAGATCAATGTATCCTAACCTAAAAAGATAATCAAAATCTGTCAAGGTGTCAACAGGGCAAAATGCTAATTATTATTCAGTGGTGCCAATCGATTTATTTCTTTCAATATTAAATAATTACCTGTTATATATACATAAATATATAAGAGAATACAGGCATGGAAACTGAGGATCTGGAAACGACGGGATTAAATGAAAAGAAAGATACGGAAACTTTGTGCTACTCTACTTCGGATCGGATCGGATGTGGAAAATGCGCTATAAAATTTTAAATAAATACAATTTAAAGTTTCTAAAAATTCCTTGACGATTTGAGAAACTTGTAACTTGAACACAAAGATCTTTGCAAGATTTGGCACTGTTCTCAACGCCAATCAGTTGTCGTTTGCGTACTTCTAACCTTAATTCAAAAATCTAATCGTGTTATAAGTCGTATTGTGTTTAGTTAAAAGTTAAGTGTTTCGTTAATTGTGAAAATAGTATATCTATGCATTGTTTGCCATAAAGATTCTTCAAATGCAGGACTTTCCGAGATTCAAGTACCGTCAGCGAGGTTCCCAGGCTCGCAGCGGAATAATTCTTTTTCACCAGTAGTCAGAAAAATAGAGCGCAGCGATTGCGACTTTCCGATAACCGCTACCACCACCCCCAGCCGCCGCGGATGGATAACGCGCTTTGCTTTACTTGGCGAAAGAAGTTGAGCGAGTACCACCTCCTCAGATTCGGACACTACCCACGATCAACAGGGTCACGTCGCTACCGGTGTCCACTACTACGGACATCACAACGTTGCCCAACGCCGGAAGTCTCGATGTCATACGGTTGGTCCTGCGGTCGCCATCGGGGTCCGCTTCGCTGCCCCGGCTTCCGCCGTTGCTCCCACTGAAAGCGACAACGCCACCGCCACCGCTGAAAGGGATAACTTCACCGCCGCCGCTGGGAGCGACAACGCCTCCGCCGCCGGAGCAAGCAACAGAACCATCGGCGTCGCCGAAAGCAATAACACCTCCGCCGTCGTTGCTCTCACCCCTACCAGCCACACCAGACGCGTCGCGAACCCGCTCTCCGTCACCTCCGCGTTCCGTTCGTCATCGACTTCCGTTACCTGACGGGAAAGTCCGCCGACGTACCATTGTTCCGGAATAGAGAAAACGACGCGACACCTATCGTAAGCCCATAAAACTCCCAAACTCGGATCCAAACCAGCCCCACACCGAACCTGCATACAACTTCAAACCGATTGTTCTTTTCTGCTCACAGAATCATCGACAGCCCGGTCCTTGAGCTAAAGTGGAACGTCTTGGATGAGCTGAACGAGACGGACCACCACACCGCCGGCCAACTCCAGCGCCGACTCCACTGTCGGATCGTCCACCCCGACCGCCAAAACCGGCAGAACATGGGCAGGATCGTGATGGTAGGATGTGCGAAGCGAGAATAATAATACACTCAATCAAGATCGACCAGCATTTGAGAACCAAGAAATCTGCTGCAGGTTTGTTTAATAGCTAATGTGAAATGAACATTAGTATTTATTTGTATTATTTTTAGTAATTGCAACACTCAAGACAACCTAGAGGATACCTTAAAAATCGTCCAGCAAGAACTTATGTGGAAAAAAAAATGTGGAGAGTTGACGCAAAGAAATCTTGCATTGGAAGAACTTCGGAAAATTAAAGCTGACATACCCAATCTCAGTCGTCTTGAGACAATATTTACTCCAGGACAAATTCGACTTATGTACAATCCATCCAAAAAAAAAAGATTCATTGGAGTGCAGATGCAGAGCGTATCGATACCTTAGAAATAACAACTTTCCATTGCCTGGATTATCCACTTTAAGAGATTGGGCAATGTTTCAACGTAGATCCAGGACCTCTGCGCGATATGATGAGAATGTTAAACATCAAAGCAAAACTGATGACAGAATGGGATCGACTAACAGTTTTAACTTTTGATGAAATTTATGTTTCAAACAAAGTAAACATAGAGCAAGGAAACCAGCAAGTTATAGGACCACACAGGGCTTGTCAAGTAGTCATAGCGCGAGGGCTAGAAGGCAAATGGAAACAACCCATATATTATGACTATGATGTCAATATGAAGAAGGAAATAATGTTCGACATAATTTCTCGACTTTACCATTCCTCCTTTATGGTGATAGCGGTCACTTCAGATATGGGGTACTGGGTATATTAGATTTTGGAATGAGATTGATATTGGATGTGATAAGAATGCGTACTTTTTACATCCGGAGGACAACAACCTTAAAATCCATGTATTTGCTGATGTACCCCACCTATTAAAATTAGCCAGGAATCATTTTTTGGATCACGGATTTACAACTGATGGTGTGAAAGTGGATCATAGATCTTTGGAAAATTTGTTGACAGCATCAAGGTCAGAATTAACAATTGCATTCAAAATAAATCGCTACCATCTAGATGTAAAGGGTACAGAAAGACAAAAGGTATTACCGGCTGTACAACTATTTTCCAACCAAGTTGCAAAGGCAATTACATGGTGTGGAGAATTTTCTACTTTGATGGACAGCTTAAAATGGAAAAAATGTGCTGAAATAATCAAGCTGTTCAATGATTGGTTTGATTTATTCAATTCCGAAAGTAAGTTTGGCTCCCTTTTGGAGTTATATTTGGAGGTCCAATTATCGCTGATAAATCGTATGAACGTATTTATGTCATCGATGCGAGTTGGAAAACATAACAAACTTATACAGTTTCAAAAGGGAATTTTACTCATGTACAAATACTTACAAGAGAAGTATAAGTTAGAATATGTCATCACTTATCGGCTGAATCAGGATATTCTCGAGAACCTTTTTTCATACATTCGAGGTATGGGCGGAGCGAACGAACATCCTTCTCCACTTGACATGAACTACAGGCTCAGGTGGTACATATTGGGTAAACATGCCGCATCAGTGTTCACTCTCAATAAAAACACAAAAGAAAGTACCAAAGAACAGATCCTTTATCTGAAGAAAGTGCAGCTTGTATCACTCAAGATCTGCAAGAATATTGCTTGGAACATTCCCGATGAAAAAGTGCAACCTGAGGAGCTTGCCGAATTTCGCTCCTTTGAAGAACTTGAAGTCGAACCTGATATTAACGAATCTGTTGAAATCACTTACGAAAATGTCCCATCAGAATGCCACAACCTAATGACTGAATTTGAACTTTTTGATTTTTTAAAATATATTGCTGGGTACGTCGCATATCGATTCCGATTTCGCATCTCGGTTTGATGTTTGTAACGCCAGCCACAAGTATGGTCGTCACCCAGGAGTTCATGGTTATGGAGTTGATTTGGACAAGCAGAATGACGTGCTGGATCGGATGACGAACATGATGGCAACTATGCGCCTGATAACTTCAAAACAGGCTATAAAACAAACGCTGGCACCTTTTCAAAAAGGAATTATTCTTAATAATATGGCACTGAAAGAACTTCTACCTTATTTACAATCAAGGTACGAATCACAAGAAATACATTATGTTTTGACAAGAAAGTTGAACCAAGATGTCATGGAACAAGTCTTTGCTACTATTCGAACAAAGGGTAGATTCGATGACAATCCATCAGCTCTGTCCATGAAATACAGAATCCGAAATTATATTCTCGGAAGACATGCTGCCACGATATTAGCAGCCAACACAACGGAATCTTCCGGGGAAGACGATGAATTGAAGGACATAATGTTGACCCACGATCTGTCCTTCAGAAGTTGATATTCAGGGCCAAGAAGACAATGCCAATGATGAAATAAATTAAAGTTTCACCAGTGCAGATGATGACGAAATCTCACAATTTGACAATTTTACAAACGTGATGGAAACCGAAAAAGAAAATTCGGTGAGTGGCTCTATCAATTCATAATTTCATATATATTCTTTTTAATTCATAGGAATGTGGAACAATTGTCTTGTCCACAGATAATTCCAACCAGGAAGAAGAATTGCTTTCCCAGTTTGAAAGGGCCACAGTAGAGCAGAGCCTCGAGGATGAAGCTCTGAAATACGTCTGTGGATACGTGGCCCACCGATTCAAGCAGAAATTTCTTGGTTGGGGTCTCAGGACATTACTCTTGCAGCCAGTAATGAGCATCCAGACTGTGATTGGATTTCTCGCATATCAAGAGGAAAACTAATCCAGCCCTCAGCTCATCTAGTTCCTGCAGGAAGAGTAATGATAGAAGAATTCAACAAAATACATGGTAATGATTTTGATCGGACGCCCAAGATCTTTCAAAAGTTTCGTACAATCAGTGCATCAGGAAATCAAATTAGCGGAAGACGTCATATTATTTATGGCTAGATGCATGACGTGGTTCCGAGTGAGGAGAATGAACGACAAATTAAAAGAAGAAAAATATCTTGTTAAAAAGAAGAAAAAACTGGGAAAAGTAGCCCAAAGAAAAATTGTAGTAATTAATTAATTGTAAATTAAATGTAAAGTAAATTGTAGTAAAAAGTAATTAAGGCCATAAACTAAGTATTATGTTACAGGCCCCTAGTTTTACATTAGTATAAATAAATTATTTATAGACATAAAGCTAGTTTCATTTATTTTACTTATTGTACTCGTAATAAATGATTATTAATTAATGAGTAGGCTTGATAAATATTAAATAGGCAACACATAATAAGGTAAATTGAAATAGGCAACACACAATATTCCTGTATTTCTCAACATTCAAATTGAAAGGCGGCAAATAAACAAAGATGTAGGCAACTGGGCCACATGCGCGAACCGAAACGAGGAGGAGTGGGAAGCCTAGGAAAGGGACGAGAAACGGGTTCTCCAAACCGCTACAAAACCGCGCACCTCCGACCATGGTTTAGTTTAGAAAATGATTAGTTACTCCAATCTCGTATTTTGTTCAATAGGTTCGTTCGTGCAGCGATTTCAAACCGATTTGAAACTGCATGCTACTGCGCATGTGCGTCTCAAAACCGTTGTGGATTTTTAACAGTTTGAAATGCTGCACGAACGGTTTGTGGATCGTTTCTGGTTACACAGCATAGCTTTGGGTTGGCAGCGCGAAATACCCCAACAACCAACAACGCCAACATCTGTCATTCTCACTTGGTCCGTAGCGTCTAAAGTTGAGAGTTTTGTTTTCTTTGTTTCCCCTGTGTTTTTACAAGTTTTACCTTTAAACATGCCTTCAATGAATAATGGTTTGTAGCAACGAACGTTTATAGACATTGTTTAACAATTTATTGAATCCAGGTACCAACGCCGAGGGTGGGTTTGACCATAGCGGCACGTTGGCTTTAATTTAATTTGAAAACGGTAATAATGAAGATGAAGAATTTAAACCAGCCAGCCAACCTTCAACAAGTAGGAGTTGCCAACTGAAGAACAGTGCTGTTGTTAGTCTACCTCCAACAGACCAAGCAACAACCATCACTGAAGGCAGTAAAGCTGCAACTAGCAGTGGCCTGCGAAAGAGGAAAAGGGACACAAAAGTGGACATCCTGAATGAAATGAAGGAGAAAATATTACAAAATAATTGTAAAACAAAATGAGGAGAAGATAGAAATAGAAAAGAAGAAACTAGAATTGCGTCAAGCTAAATTTGACGAGAGAAAAAGGAAGAATGATTTGATCGAAGAACAGAACAAATTGTTGCAGGCACGTTTAGATAAGGATTTAAGCCTTCCTTAAAAAATGTCATTGTCAAGTTTACTTACTAGGATATTAAATAATTGCTTTTTTATACATTTCTTGTTATTTAAAATAATAGTAAATACATATTGTAGTAGGTTTTCCAGTGTTACATATGCAACTGAGAAGCTACACGATTTCGTATAGCCATGCCATTGGGATCATCAACTTCTACATTATCATCATCGACTGCTGGTGCATCATCAACGTTGTCGGGGACAACCATTTCGGCGTCAACAGGAAAGTCATCATCTAGAGCCAGATTATGTAGTACACAACATGCTCTAATAAAGTGAACCATCAAAGTCACGCTTCTGAGTTTGAGATGAAACAGTAACAACATTTTCTGTTTTAATATGCCATTGCAGTGTTCAATAACGTAGCGATTTTGGGCTAGTTTTCTGTTGTAATTTATTTGCCATCTCGTAAGGTTTCCTCGATCTTTATAAGGGGTAAGGAGATTGGGCAAACATGGATAACCACTGTCTCCTAACAAATAAAAATTCCTACACTTATCTTGTATGGTGTGATATAAAGTGGAAGCACGTAAGACACGACTGTCATGAACTGATCCAGGATATCCACAAATATATCTCTAATTCGGCGTTCATGGTCACATACTAACTGGCACTGCAAAAAACATATGATAAGTAAGTAACATTGTGTAATATGTAATGAAATAAACAACCTGAATTGAATAAAAATGCTTGCGGTTGTAATAAGAGTCTGGGTCAACTGTGGGCTTGTCAATTTTGATATGAGTCCCATCAATCACGCCGACTACCCCTGGAAAGTGCTGTTCATGAAAAAATCTTTCGATTTCCACCTTTTCCTCATTTGTAGGCCACCGAATCACTTCCTCACTCATGTTGCTAATAAAATATGTACACCGAGTAACAATTTTATGCAGTGTACTGTTTGTAATGCCAAATCGATCGCCAACATCTTTGTAGGACGCTGTTTGATGACCAACAAACCATAAAAACACTGCCACATATTTCCCAGCAGTGAGTTTTCCATTTCCTCCGGACTGATAGTGGAAATACCTTGATGCCTGAAAGCGATCCGACAGCATGTTAAAGATCGCCCAGCTTACTCGAAAGTGCTCTATAAATTCGTTGTCATTGAACTGGGGCACTATGATTTCATAAAAATCTTGATTTTTGGGCCTCACTCTTTCTTCCAACAAAATAAAAACTTCGTCGTCTGATTCGGAAATGGCTTCTAACTCGAAATTATCGTCACTACTGCTGCTGCTACTGCTGCTACTATTACTATTACTACTGCTACTCGTCATGTTGAATGTTCTAATAAACCCTTTAATAAAACACCTAATAAACGCTGATTAAACGTCAAACGTTAGTTGATCAGCTGTTGAAATGATAAAAGACTGCGCATGCGTCTGACAAACAGTCCGAGACGGTTTGAAGAATTACCTCTGACTGTTCGGACGGTTTCAAATCGATTCTGGATCGTTTCATTTGGTCTGCGCGAACGCCGGACTATTAATCACGGATTCCAGTTTACGCTGCACGAACGGCAAATACAAACTGCGCATACTCCGTCAGTTTGCAATCGGTTTGAAATCGCTGCACGAACGAACCTAATATCTGCGCAAGTGGGAATGTGAAATAAGTGTAAACAATTCACAAGAAGAATTAGGAGTTCCAAATGATAATGCAGATAATAATTAAGTCTTGTTATTACTTTCCAACAGTAAGGTAGTTTTAAATTTTTACATTGTAGAGATTACAAGCAAAAATATTTTGAAATTCAAGAAATACAAGAAAACAATGTCCAGTTACAGCAAAGAAATTATGAATGGAGGAAAAAGTCAAAACAAATTTAGGGTCTGAATTAAAAGCGGAAAAATGTTCATTGGAAGCTGTTATTCAGAAAATTCCAGCTTCAGTAATCCAGCAGGTCATTGAGATTCTCACAAAAATTTTAACAGATACGCATGTTGCTCACAAAGAAAAGAGTGAGGTGGAGTCAAGATGATGTGTCAGCCCTAAAGCTTATTTTTTCTTAAGAAGCAATGGTTGACCTTTACCTGCTATTTCTACATTGAAGAAATAGGCTCCAAAAATAAAGATAGAACAAGCCTTGTTAGTGGAGGTTTTGAACCTAATGAAGAATAAAAGTAAAAATTTAAAGGACCTTGAGAGATTGGTTGTGATCACATTAGATGAAGTTTATATTTCAAATCAAATAGAAATAAAAAGAAGAATGCAACAGGTCTATGGTCCCCACAAAAGGCAACCATTTTTTCTTACCCAATGTACATGTACTATGTATTGGGTACACAGTTGTTGCAGTGACATCTGACCTAGGTGGTACAAATAGGAAAGTTTGAACAGATTTGAAAATTGCTCATGATGATGAGTAATGATGTTTTATATTCTTTCTTTCTATGTAATTTTGTGGGCGTAAGGGCTTAATGTCGAATGGTTGGAAGCATCTTATATTTTAAAAGCATTTAATGATTGGTTTGATCTTTTCAACAGTCGACATAAGTATGACTCACATCCTGTCACCAACGCGTATGGAACCAATTTGAATGCAGCAACGGAAGTTAGTGCCATGAAGGTTGACAAACATAATGTTCTGCTACCATTTCAGCAAGGAAGTTTACTGAATAACAATTCACTGCCGTCACTTTACAATTATTTATCCGAAAAATATACGATTTCCTACATAATGACCTACAGGTTAAATCAAGATGCTTCGTAACATTTTTTTTTTTTTTCATATGTTCGTGGCTTGGGTGCAAAAAATGACAATCCCTCAGCTTTACAATTTGGGAACAGATTGAGGTGCTTCATTGTTGGAAATGATTCGGCGTATACAGGGTATTCGGTAATTCGACAGCCATCGCTTTACTGTGGCCTCACAGCATTCAGCAACTAGAAGGATTTTAAATAGGCCAATCAGAGAAATGGTTTCATCAGCCCCAATTCTGTGGAATCAAGTATTCTGTTTAAAAAAAAAAAGAGACTGTCACATTTGACGGCTAAAGTCAATCAAAAATCAGTGGCGTATACTGGGAAAGATACTAACATAATAACTGCATCATTCAAAGTGGTTTATTATTAAAGAAAGGTAACTTAAATATTTAAAATAAATGTTCAAATCGGCGACCATCGTTCTGTATACAAAGACGAGCCCGTCTCAACAACGAACTTCTAGCGTTTCCTCTGGGGTATTCCTGATTTGATCAGACGCTAGGAGGATTTTGTGTTGCAATTTGTTCACATCAGGAATATCGATGGCATAAACAACCGATTTCACATGCCCTCAGAAATAAAAATCTAACGGAGTTAAATCCATACTCCTGGCCGGCCACGGAAACGGGCCATCCATCCCTCCGGAAATCATTCACAAAACTGCTGCCTTCTTGGAAGATCTTCAGGCACTAAAGCTGGGACACGATTAATATGATATGGATGCAAATGTTCCTTCGAGATTGTTGTCTATACCGTTGTCGCTGGAACATGAATTCTGCAAGCAATCTCGCGCACACTAAAAGTGGGTTCAGCAGCTACCATATCCAATATTTGTCTTAATTCATAGGCCTTAAATTTCCAAATTCTCGAATACGCCGATTCAAATTGGAAAACACACCGCGATAGGGGACGTGCCGATCCTTCTAGGTACAACCTCACTGCCGCTCTACTATTGGCACCGACTTCACCATAGTTGATATCGGCTAGTTCATTAAGGGTATAAATGCCACCCATTTTTCAAGTTCAAATAGCACTATGAACACCACTGGCTTCAATTAATCAAAATTGGATTTTTTTTTTCCAGGTAGCTTGGATTCATGATCACAAACTAATTTCTGATCTAATCTCTGATTGGGTGAACTTTGAGACCTGTAGCTTCTCAAGGAGTGAAAGTGGAGAAAGTTTAACACTAGATTGGGACTACGATTCCTCAAGAGATGGCTGTCGAATTACCGAACACCCTGTATATTTACATCCAACACCAATAATGAACAAATTGAAAAGGATTCATGTCTTTTTTCGCTCTCTTACGTTTACCTTTTTTTGATATATTTTTTTTTCTACTGTATCATAATTTCAAAAATTACTTTCCAAGAAATTGTTTGCTTGCGGTACAATCCGTCAAACAAGAACATTTTCCAAAGAATTTTCTATGCTGTGATAAACTACTAAAACTAAGTGAGTCTGATTCGGTTTGTTCCGGCAATATTTCAAATGGAAAGACAGGCGAGTAAAATGTGCTTCTGTTGCCAGCAACATATGCATCAATTTCAAGAAAAAGAAAAAAACCGATAAAACTGGATCACGACAAAAAGTACCGTGTTCTATGGCTATTGCCGATTATTATAATTCTTATATGGGTGGGGTAGATCTTTTTGATCAATATCATTGTCCATATTCTGTAAGTTGGAAATCCCGAAGATGGTGGATGAAGATATTTTTTTATTTGATAGACGCATTTTACCGACTACAGTGTTTTACAGACAATATTAAAGATTTTCGGCTATCTGTAGTTCTTGGACTTATTGGAGCAG
Source organism: Diaperis boleti (assembly GCA_963583935.1). Lineage (NCBI taxonomy): Eukaryota > Metazoa > Arthropoda > Insecta > Coleoptera > Tenebrionidae > Diaperis > Diaperis boleti. The sequence continues at coordinate 18,334,554 of OY757242.1, forward strand.
ATCCTGCAATACCGTAGCGAGGCAGAAGAAGTTCAGAAATGATAAAGCTGTCGATATGCCTATTCATCGCACGAAAGTCAGGTGTGCAACACGAGACAAAAAAAAGAAAGCTCGTACGCTGCATGCTAAAAGACAGCTTTCTAAAACCAAAACACAACAAACATTCAATATGTCAATATTCACAGCTGATATCTTCGACTTCGGTGATGAAGCAGTTCCAATCGAGATTGCGGACAACTCACAAGTCTGTGAGACCGTCCTGTCACTCGAGAAGCGCGCTGCCCAAGCACTAAAAGGAGTAGACGGTTATCAAAACTTCGTGGATTTCATAGAGAATGACATTAATGATGAAAACATCACTGTCAAATTGAAAGAAACAGCCTCAAAACCATTGCAAGAGATGGAGGAGAAATTAGCAAAGCCAAATGTGGTATACGGTCACACAACTATCTCAACCAGATACGGACCAGTCACTGTGCCGCTACGGAGAAACTGTTTTGGAAGACGACATGGAGGAAATCCTCCAAAAGATGCTCATCATAACACAACAACTCCGCAAAATGATAGATGGCGAAAGCCAAAACGTCATACAGCTGGTAGCAGATATAAGGAGCGAAATTCGAAAGAAGATGTCGTTCAGGAAGAGAAATAGAGCAGCAGAAATTTTCTGCGTTTCACTCGTCCTGGAAAAGGCAGCTCAAGAAGCAATCCAAAATATCGCAATGCCAGAGGGAGAAGTTTTTCCTCTAACAGACGGATTCGCTGTAGTCACAACCGACAGCAATATGTCAAAGTTGAGACCAATCAAAAGAAAATTTGGTCTTACAGCCAGAGACGCAGATGTACTCAAAACATTATGTTTCTCATCATCTAATAAAAGTAGGATCGATGCAAAGTTTGACTTGTTCGCGAAATTACCACCAGATGTAGTGAATGAGATCAAGACTTCACCAGAAAAGGTGCTAGCTCAGGCCATCGCCGAGTTAGAACCGAGTAGCCAAGAGCTCAAATCGTTCATATTCGAAACGAGAGACGGCAACTACACATGTCCACAATGTCGAACAGCTGTAGGGTCGGACAACATTATGTTCCATCCAAAATGCAGTGTTGTCGCATGGATCCAGTTGTACTTCTTTTGTGAGTATCGTGACGACGAGCAGGCACTCGAATTTAGGGAAGTGACTTTCCTAAAACCCACGCAGATGAGAGTCCTCAAAAGAATCGAGGCAGCGAGGGAACGACTAGAGAGTCGTACAATAGTTAGAACTCCAACCAGTCACGCCATCGTGCAAAGTGATCGAAAAGGGGTTAAGACTATAGCTCAAACCAAAGTGCAGAGATACGATATTAGCGAAGTGTGGCGCGAAACACAAAACGCGAAACATCAAAAATATTGAAAGCCATGGTAGAGAAAAGAACCGGAATAAAAACCATTGGGTTGGACCGGACCAATCGCCGAGGCCACGCCGAGTAGGATCGAGGGTACAGTCAGAATAAGAAAACATGTATATAACCATTTAATCAGAATTAAATAAAGTTATTTGTTTTTTCTATTATTTTAATCATATATTTTAAAACTAGCATAGGTGTGCAACACGAGACAAAACCCACACAGGACAAGGTGACATTGCACCTCTTGCAATAATGTTGGCTTTTGCCTCACTGATAAACGTAATTGTGTCAAAACTTATCTTAAAAAATAAATGAAAGAATTAAATATTAATGGCTTTTTGTTCACAGTGCTGCCTCCATGGAACCATAATGTTTTAAACTCGTGTATCCCTATACCTGTTACAATTAAAAATTTTCCTATTTTCAGTAAAGACTATTTTTAAGAATTGGACGATATAGAATTTTTTCAAAGGTATCGTTTGAGAAAAGCAACATGTAGAAGAGTTTTAGGTAAAACTGAAAACATTATCCGATCAGAAACTAACCAGAATAACGCAATTTCTCCGGAAACAAAATTTTTATTCGAATTACGATTTTTTGCAACTGGATAAATGCTAATTGTAGTTGTAGACTTTGCTGGTGTAAGTAAAGCAGCCGCATGTGTGAGTCAGGTCAGGTCAGGTCAGTGAAGCGATTGCAATGCTAGCACCTAGATATATTAAAACGACAACTACTGATGACGAGAGACATGATATTGTTGGATGAAGTGAATTCGCGGCCGGATTCTCGATTAGTGATAGTGATTAATTTTAGGTTTTAGCATAGGTTAAATAAGTGATTAGAATAAGACACCACGCGCCCTGTTGCGGCATAGCATGAGGTTGCAACAGGGAGCGAGCGTACGACCGTGTCGGGGGTCGGGTAGCGAATGGCGCCAGGCACAGACAGTTTACCTTTATACTGTCTGGCCGCTCGGCTCCCCCACTATCGCGCGCTCTCGCGACCGCGGTTTTTTACGCGTATGGTCGCGAGTGGTTAGTTGTAAGTAATATCATAGTATAGATTAGCGCTCGCGTTATTAGAATATGTTAGTTTTAAGTAGATTTAAGTTCGTTTAATGTTAGTTTTAAGTAAGAATAGACTGCAGCCAATCAGAAAGCAGGACGCCACCTGCGATCGGGTTTTACCCCGTCGCAGGTATAAAGGCATGCCACTTTCTGGTTGGAAGGGAGTTCTATTCGGACCTCGAAAGAGGCTGAATAAAGTGCACAAAATCCAAACTGATGTCTTCTCTTTAACAACTCGTCGACCTCAAACCCTGCTGGTCCGGTGGACCACTACGTCGAGGCGCAGAGCACCAGGTCGAGCATCCGCTCTGACCGACAACCCCCTTCGACGTCGGTCAATGTCTCCGGCAACGTTTTCACCACCGAGGAGTCGCGGACCCCATCCGTGACCTGGTGGAAACCTTGTTCCTGCGACAATATGATGGCAAGATTTTATGAATTTGCTCAATTTCCTTGTGTGGTCGGTGCAATTGATTGCACACACGTAAGACTGCAGTTTTCTGGTGGACCAAATGCAGAGCATTACCGTAACATAAAGGGCTACTTTTCCTGGAATGTGCAGGTTGTATGTGATGCTGAATTACACATACCAGATATCAAGACGACAGCAGCAACTTCTGAAGCTGGAAATATGAAGAATTCTGTTTTAATAGAAGACTGTGGATATGCAAATACCAATTATCTGTTAACTCCATTACCAGACGTTACTACACAGGCTCAGAATTTGTATAATGAAAGTCAAATAAGAACCAGAAATGTAGTAAAAAGTTTTGGAGTGTAGAAACGAAAAATTTGCTGTTCTGTCTCTTGGCATGGGTGTTTCGTTGCAGAAGTCACAAGCAATCACTGTCACCACAGTTGTGCTACATAATATCGCAATTGAAGAAAATAATATAGAACCAGAAATTGCAATCGCACGACGAACACAAGTAGTAAGTCGCACCGGTTACTGATATGGTTTGCATATATGCGTGATCGATACAAGTCGTAAGAAGACGCGGCGTCCAGGAAACGTATTGCTTTGAAGGCAACTTAAGAAATCCGAAAAAATTTAAGGAACGGTTAGTTTATTTTTAAAATCGTGTATACCTATTACAAATAAAAAATGTTCCTATTTTCAGTAAAGACTATTTTGAAGAATTGGACGATGTAGAATTTTTCCAAAGGTTTCGTTTGAGAAAAGCAACATGCAGAAGTTTTGGGTGAAATTGAAAACATTATTCGATCAGAAACTAACCAGAATGACGCAGTTTCTCCGAAAACAGAAATTTTATTGACTTTACGATTTTTTGCCACTGGATCAATGCTAATTGTGGTTGGAGACTTTGCTGGTGTGCGTAAAGCGGCCGCATATGTCAGTGTAAAGCAGGTCAGTGAAACGATTGCAATGCTAGCACCTAGACATATTAAAACGACAACTACTGATCACGAGAGACATGATATGATGGCAAGATTTTATGAATTTGCTCGATTTCCTTGTGTGGTCGGTGCAATTGATTGCACACACGTAAGACTGCAGTCTCCTGGTGGACCAAATGCAGAGCATTACCGTAACATAAAGGGCTACTTTTCCTGGAATGTGCAGGTTGTATGTGATGCTGAGTTACACATACCAGATATCGAGACGACAGCAGCAACTTTTGAAGCTGGAAATATGAGAAATTCTGTTTTAATAGGAGACAGCGGATATGCAAATACCAATTATCTATTAACTCCATTACCAGATGTAACTACACAGGCTCAGAATTTGTATAATGAAAGTCAAATAAGAACCAGAAATGTAGTAGAAAGTTTTGGAGTGTAGAAACGAAAATTTGCTGTTCTGTCTCTTGGCATGGGTGTTTCGTTGTAGAAGTCACAAGCAATCACTGTAACCACAGCTGTGCTACATAATATCGCAATTGATGAAAATAATGAAGAACCAGAAACAAAATGTGGAAACAGAAATTGCGATCGCACGACTAACACAAATAGGTCGCCCTAACTGTCACTTCAGTGACGAAACAAGTTATTCCGTATTTTATTCCCGGAATAAGCTATTCCACGGTTAAACTTAACTTGTAAAACTGCGCATCTGGTTTATCCCTGGAATTACACATGTAAGATATCGGGTGATTTATCTCTGGCCGATTTTCGTGCAGAAATAACAAATTGCTTGTGCAATTGTGCAATACAAATAAAGAAAAAAATGACCTGTAGACTTAGGCTCTTGTAAAAACAACAAATAGAAAACAACTAAAAAGGAAACACACGACACATCCAACTTTCCTTCATCCTAATACCAGGCCGAAAGAAACTGAAAGTAGAACAATCAAAGCAATTGGAAAGGAGCTTTTAAATGCTTACAAACACGACAAAAAAGACAAAAAAATTAATTTGGAATTGAACAAACTACGATTCGAAATAGCCAAGTATAAGTTTGAACACCCTGATTTTGACAATAATTTACAGTAAATAATAAGTAATTAATGTTACTTTTTAAATTCTTTGTAGAGTCAAATACCCAAAACAATAACATAAATATCACTAAATAAATAAATAATAAATTATATATTTCAGGAAAAGCCATTATGGGTCGCTGGCGAAATGTGAGGGACAATTTCATGCGTCTCCAACGTAAGCGGACGAAGTCCGGCCAAGCAACAAGTAACGCCCGAAAGTATATTTACGCCCGTCAACTTGACTTTTTGATGGGAACGCGAAAAAAAAATTCAACGGAACCCAGTTCGCAAGCAGAGGAAGAAGATACCGAAGCCGCCGGCGGAGAGCCGATAACCCCCCGCAACTCCGAGTTCCACCTGCGAGACCTTCGCGGAAAAAGCAAATAGAAGATGCCTTAATGGCATTTATGCAACAGTGCCCAACACCAACAGCAGCCCCAGACGACGACGACAGAGCATTTTTTAATTCCCTGTTGCCTATGGTTCGAGAATTTACGCCGGACCGAAAACTCGAATTCCGATCAGAAATTTTGAATCTGATCCTGACTCCTACACCTTCCCGACCTGAAATGCAATATTTTTACAATGCCGCCCAATCGACAACCTTTCGTCCAAATCATCCCTCCTATCCCTCCACATCCCAAATACCACCTCATCCGTTATCCATAATCCTTGGGTCTCTCCTTTGTCTCCACCTTTCGGTGAACATGTTTTATCTCCATCACCTCAATCCCAACATTCATCAGCTTCTCGATATTATTTCGATTTGTATTCAAAGCAGTAATTTTCAATAAATGTATTTCCCTATGTGTATTTAAATAATTTAAAAACTTCACCTCGTCGTCCCTGAGATCCACAAAATCAGCAACAAATGCTCCTTTTAATGCACCAGCACTCAGAGAAGGGTATACTCAATATTTTCTTTGCTAATAATACAAGTAAAATGAACGAGTGGCTCAAGCAACAGGAGTTGGTTTGAGCACTGTGAAAAGAATCGTTAAAAAAGGTGCAACAAAACCCATTGGAAGTAAATTTACATCGCCCAGAAAAAGCACGGCCAAACCCAGTCCCAAGTCTTTTGTCGATCAATTTGATGAAGAACTAATACGCAATGTAATTTATACTTTTCCCACTATGAACCCACTATGAACGTTATATTTCAAACTGTAAAGCAAGACGGACTCAATTTCACAGGAAAGTTGGCTTCCTTCAGGAAAGTGGTGCAAAAACTTGGGTTCCGTTGGAAAAAAAAAACTCAAAGCAACAAAAAAAACTCTGATAGAGAAACGAGAAATTCGGTTAAAACGAATTGAATATTTAAGACAGGTAAAAACGTTATACCTAAATTAATACTAAAAGTAATCCTGGCATTTTTACAGATAAAGCGCTACAGGGAAGAAGAAAAAAACATTGTGTATAATGACGAAACCTATTTTCATAGTTCGCATACTGTGCCAAAAGCTTGGGATGATGGGTCTTCCTCACTGTTAAAAGCGCCGTTAGTGAAAGGAAACCGTATAATTATTGTACACTGTGGAGGAAGAAACGGTTTTGTTCCCAACGCTTTATTAATGTTTCGCTCTGGAGCAAAAACTGGTGATTATCATGACGACATGAATCACAAAAACTACAGTAAAGGGATCACTGAAAAACTGCTTCCCATCTTAGCCCAATTCTGTTCTAGTCGTTGATAATGCTTCTGATCATAACGTTTTAATTGAAGGTAACCCTACTTCTGCATGGAAGAAAGCAGACATGCAGCAGTGGTTACAGGAAAGAAATATATTCTTTGAAGGACGGGAAACAAAACCTGAACTATATAGAAAAATTTGCATTAACAAACCAGTGCACAAAAGTTATGTGCTCGACAGAATGTTGGCTGAACATGGTCATTCTGTGCTTCGTTTACCACCTTACCACCCAGAACTAAATCCTATTGAGAAGGTATGGCCAACTTAAAAAAATCATGTGGCAGCTTGCAATGTTACTTTCAAAATGAATGATGTACACAAACTAGCTGAAAATTACAAAATAATGAAGTTGAGCACAGAGGAACTAGCTGAATATAATTTACAAAATAATGAAGTTGAGCACAGAGGGAAAGTATGTTCTCATGTCGATAGAGTGGAAGAAGAATATATGAGCCGTGAACATATTATAACAGATGATGTTAACGAATTGATCATCCATGTTACTGACAGTGATGATGATTCTGACTTTTTTTTTTCGTCAGACAGTGACAGTGATGATGATACTGTGACGTTAGGATGTTCTCCATTATGAAGCAACTAAAGTGAGGTTATGTTTAATTTTCTTGTTTTAAATTATGATTGTTATTATGATTTTTATTATTAAAGACAGTCTTTTGCTACATCTGGTTGTATTTTTTATTTTATTTAATTTTTCAAATTTTGGGAAACATTCTAAATATTCGTAAATTTTGTTTTTCTACAAACGCGTAAAAAGTTGGTCTTTTAACGTTTATTTTCACAGTTGAAAATGTCATGATTAACAAAGGTTTTGCTTTGCTCTGATGTTTTTGAACCGTAGAGTTAATATGTGCTTTTTAAAATTCCCTCCGTTATTTAGCTCCGCCTTTGCGCATCTCGCGTTTCACAAGATAAACTCGGGAATAACGGTTCCTGATTGGGAACGCGTTACTCGTTATCGTTCCAGAAAAATAACGTTACCAATAACGTCTAACGAGCAAAATAAGTTGTATGTTGTATTGGAAACATTTTCTCATACAACATACTAACATACAACTAGTTTTACTCGTTACACGTTATTGGTAACTAGAGATAGGTATTAGTGACCATCAGTTCTCACTGCTTGGCGTCGACGCTAGGTGCTGAATAAGAGCCTTTCCTGGAAACAATAATGTTTATGCACGTGCACGGATTCAAGGAACTGAATCATTTTGTTTTGTCGCCAGTTGGCTCTTTTATAAAAAAATTAAAACTACCAAGAACAATAAAATGCTGATCAATTTATTTTCTGATATTCATTTTTAAGTAGGTCTTAGTGTTGGGTGTTAAGTTGAGTTGTTACTTGAGTATTTACCTATCGATAATCGTACCTATCAGCTTCATTCAATTTGGTTGAGGTAAATAAAATTACTAGTTTAATTTCAAACTATATCTACTATCATTAACGTATTTTAGCGCTAAAATAAAACAAAATATGCCTCCTAAAAAATCAATAAAATCTTCCACAATCTGGAATTATTTTCAAGACAAACCCGAAAGCGATAAAGTCGCTGTGTGCAATATTTGTAAGCAAGAACTTAGTTACAAATCGACTTCAGCAAATCTTAAAAAACACATGCTTAAAAAACATCCTACTGTAAATATAAATCTTGATGTCAAACGCTCTATGGACTCGGGTCTTTCTGATGAAGCACAATCAGTTGAAAGTGTGGAACCCCAGGCCTCATCGTCTTCTGGACCGCAGCCCTCTACGTCATCTGCAATACAGATATCTAGGCCACAACCGCAACAAACCCAAATAGGTTCTTTTTTGAAAAGAAAAATAGGTATTCATGCCAGAAAAAATATTGATAAGTCTCTGATGTTACTTTTCACTCATGATTATCAACCGTTTTCAATAGTAGAAGATTACGGTTTTAAAAAATTTGTATCAAGTTTGAATCCGTCCTATCAGCTACCCTCCCGAAAAACTATTAGCAACACGTTACTGTCAGCGGAATTTGAAGAGGTTTATCTAACAACAAAAGAAATTATGAGAAAAGTAACGTCAATAACTTTGACTACGGACTGCTGGACGTCAAGAAACACTGAAAATTTCTTGGGCGTAACTGGTCACTTTGTTGATCCAGATTTTCAAATTCAGAACATCTTACTGGAATGTATATCTTTCGGCGAGTCCCACACAAGTGTAAATTTAGCGGAGCAGTTGACAAAAGTCATACAGGAGTGGGAATTAGAAAACAAGATTCAAATAATTGTTAGCGATAACGCCGCTAATATTAAAAAAGCAATTAGAGAAGAGTTGAAATTGAAACATCTTGGATGCTATGCCCATACCATCAATTTGATTGCTCGCGATTCTCTACAAATTTGCGTTGGAATATTAGATAAAATAAAAACTATTGTTGGTTTTTTTTAAAGGAGTACTTCGGCAATGTCAAAATTTTTAGAGCAACAAAGAAACATGAATTATGAGCCAAAGAAACTTATACAAGATGTGGTTACCAGGTGGAACTCTACCTATTACATGGTTCAACGATTTGTCGAATTAGAAGAGCCAATTAGAACTACCATAGCTCTTTTGAACAAGGACCTCCCAATACTTTCCATAGAGGAATGGGAATTTTTAAAACAATTAGTCAGAATTTTGGAGCCACTGGAAAGTGTGACGAAACTCATAAGTGGTGAGAAATATGTGACCGCCTCTCTTGTAATAGTATTAACTGAAGGGCTCTGGGATGCTTATTCAGAACTAAAAAAAGAACAGTTATATGATTTATCGCAAAAAGTGATTAAAACCATTTTGCAAGGGATCAATGACAGATTACGGAGCTTGGAAAACCTCAGTTTTTTGATGATTTCAACTTTTTTAGATCCGAGATTTAAAAATATGGGGTTTTCCACCGATGCAATCGCTAATCGGGCTACAGACATGATCGTTGGTTTCTTAACCGACCAAATTAGAAAAGAGAGAACAACTGGTACTGGATCAGAAATGTCAAAAAAAGACATTCCTGAAAACAGCAACTTATTATGGAAACGGTTTGATAACAAAGTCGCATCTATGCGGCCTGGTGGCACCCCTCACTCGCGAGCTATAATTGAGGTGCAAAGATACTTGGAGGATCCACCTATTGGACGGGAAGAAAATCCACTCTTGTGGTGGAAAAAAAATTGTTATAATTTTCCACACCTCAGCGAATTAGTTAAAGAGAAATTTATTACAGTGGCGACTTCGACACCATGTGAGCGATTATTTTCCAAGTCTGGTCAACTTCTTTCCGAAAGAAGAAGTAGGCTAACTACATCGAAAATAAAACAACTGTTGTTTGTGAGCTGCAATAAAATTTAATTTGCGGCTACTACCCGCTTAAATATAGTTACTATCCTACGCAGCCCACATTAGTATGTAATAAGATTAATAAATGTTTTTGTTTTTTGTTATCTATTTTTCGATCACGTTAAATTAAATCCTAATTTCTTCCTATCGTTATACTTACTCTCTACTAGTTCGTATGCTTCATGCGTTCTTTTCCGGCTCAAGTTAAAACGGTTAGGTATAACATTGAAACATTTAAAAGCGCAATAACGAAACCTCTTATAAGTTTTCTCTGGGAATACGTTACAAGTTATAGCAACTACCTCTACGTTCCTCGTTATTATAACTAGCGAATAGCGATCTAGTCCTAGAATTTATGCATGGACGGTAGGTGGCAGCAGAGCGCGTGTGCAGGGCAGAGCGTCATGCGATAACGCTATAACGCGTTACTTTCTGTTTAATAACGTTCCTCTACGTTCTCAGTGAACAACGTTGTCAAATAACGTTATCCAAATAACGACCCGAACTTGTCACAAGATCCTCAAATGCTTCTACCTAACAATAAGCTTTCATGAAAATTTTATTGCAATATTAATTTCAGTAACGTAATAATTATACAAGTTTAATTGAGTGGTGCGTTAATTTTGTCCATGAGTTTATCTTCAAATTTTGACTATAGTTTTGGACATATTCCTACACATTTTTGGGTATATTTAACTATTTATTGGGGTGTTTTTTTTACCTTTTAAAGAAAAAATCATGCGAAGGAATTTCACTTCAGGTGATTTTTGCGATTTACTCGGTTAGATTTTATTGAATTTATCACGTTTTGCATGCTTGCTCCTTAATTATACAATGGCAAAAACTTAATTATTGGTATCTATTTTAACTTTCAACTTCAGGTGTGGGGTGTGGTTTTTGTAAAATAAGTGCCAAGGTGACAAATTGGCCCAAAAACATCGCTTTCATTTTATTTAATTAATTGTAAGTGACGAACAAATCGTGTTGTAGAACATTCAAGGATGTTTGAATAAATTGCTTAATTTTGTATTAATAACGATGACAAAATTATAAAATTTAGAACATGAAAAACCGCTGAGATGCCAATCACTGGTGTACCCTATAAAAGCAAAAACTTACCTGGTCGGGATCAAGATTTGCGGAATAACCTGGACAACTTCAAACCGTTGAATCACGTCTTGAAGACACAACACACATCCACTTCCACCATAAAATTAAACTGATAAATTACTATACATTGTAATCCACAAACCCAAACTGTAAACCGGCTTTAAACAACATGTGCGATGTTTACTATAATGACAGACGACAGCGGACAGCTGAAGCACTACAGCGCCTTACTAAAGACGGATAGAATCGAAACTACCAAAATAAAAAATAAATTTCTGAAGATCAAAGTGCTACTAAGATGATTAAAAAACATGTAATCACTTCCTAATACCTGAAAATTTGTTTGGTGCTGTACTAACTAAATGGATATAATTACAGTGGAAAATCTATGAAGGGACCGACTAGGCAACCCACACCACCGGATTGCAATCGTGACTACCCGTAGAATGAAAGGAAAGATCTGAATCAGTGGCGTCAGTGTCAGCAATGGAGTCATGCAAAGGGCTGCATAGTTGAAAATCTCATGAAGCCATAGGTCAAATCGGTTAATCCATATCTAAGTATCAAGAGACATTCAAGTCTGTTACTTAGAGCCGTTTGACACTATGTTTATTTCAATACTGAATTCCCTACTTAAAATTATGTATGTTTTTTTTTTCTTTTATGTATGTTCACCGATATCTCCGTTAATTGTGGACCGATTTTGAAAATTCTTTTTTTATTTGAAAGGGTATACTTCAAAGGTGGTCCCATTGTCACCAAGTCCGGATCTGATAAGGGGCTCCCACGGAAATCGAAGGAAATTAAATTCTCAAATTTTTCCTTTTATGTGTGTGTACCGATTTCTTTGTCAATTGTGGATCGTTTTTAAAAATTCTTCTTGAAAGGGTGTACTCCGGAGGTAGTCCCATTGTCAGCAAGTCCGGATCTGATAAGGGGTTCCCATGGAAATCGAGGGAAACTCCAAAATTTTTCCTTTTATGTATGTTCACCGTTTTCTTCGTCAGTTGTGAATCGATTTTGAAAATTCTTCTTTAATTTAAAAGGGTATTCTCCGGAGATAGTCCCATTGTCAACAAGTCCGGATCTGATGAGGGGATCCCATGGAAATCGAGGGAAATTCTAAAATTTTTCCTTTTATGTTCACCGGATTTCTTCGTCAGTTGTGGATCTATTTTGAAAATTCTTCTTTTATTTGAAAGGGTATACTCCGGAGGTAGTCCCATTGTCAGCAAGTCCGGACCTGATGAGGGGATCGCATAGGAATCGGGCGAAATCCTCACATTTTATAATTATTATAAACTCTCTCAAATGTTCTCGTTTAATAATTAATTTAAAGGCACAATTGTCTTGTACCTCGCCTTTGATTTTTCAGGTAGTAATATTAATTCATCATTGTTTCAGTATTTCTGCTTCTATTTTCTTAGCGTTTGCGTCTTTCATCTTCATTTTCAACCAGCCGTTGTTTCCTGATTCGAGCAGCGTCCTTACTAGGTCTACCCATCACTTAAAATTGTAAAATAATTAGCTTTTAAAAAAAAAAAGAAACCGATTTTAAATAGCGAGAAATAACTCAGTACATACATGTCATATTATTACATGTGCTACCTACTGATTTGTTTGAAGTCGGTGCCAAGCCAAAAAAATAGGTAGTAGATAGATAGGCTGTCCGCTTCCGCCACATCGCAAGTCTCACCGCGCGCGCGCCGGAATGCGTGAGCGTGGGTGGTGGGCTCGCGCTGAGCAAAACATCCCAAACGGACAGACACGTGCGGGGCAGACGTCGTTGACGGCCTGATATTGAATTTTTGATGCGCTATAACGTTGTTAATATATTTGTATAATGACAATAGGTTACAAATTTGTTAACCTCTTGGGTTGGCACCGACTTCAAACAAATCAGTAGGTAGCACATGTAATAATACGACATGTACTGAGTTATTTCTCGCTTTTTGAAGTCGGTTTCTTTTTTTTTTTTTAAAGCTAATTATCTAGTATACAAGTTTGCGTCTCGTACTTAAGAGGGGGGTTCGACGTTTGTCACACGCTAGGTGGCGCCACGGGTAAAAAACAAGGGTCCCGTTTTGTTAAGTTTTACGTAAAAGTATTGATATAAATAGCATTTACTTATTATTAATAGATAGCCGAAAGTTGTCCCTTGGACCTAATGCCATTATTTTGGCTGGTGATGGTCAATAAACTCGGAAATAAATTATTAAATTCCATTCATTTTTGAAATTTCATAGTAACGAAATTAGATGAAACTCGTTACAGACTTGGCGGAAACTTTTAAAGAGTCACTGCTGAACCCAAAAGTGATCAACTTTGCGTTTAAATCGAAATATCTTGACCGAATTGACCGAAAATTTGCCAGCTTATGTCTGACCTATCATAATTTTGCTGCAATTGTTTGACTATTTTCTCAGAGATGGGGCACAAGCGAGACGCAAGAACACAAAATTTAAGAATCCTATGGACCCTGTGACGGTCTTGATTGTCACCTACTTTCTGTGCACGCGAAAGAAGAAGAAAGTTATAGAAACGTATGTCTGGGAGATATCAGACGCAGAGAGGAACCAGCAAATGCGTGGGTACCTATTGTACTCGTCACGTTCACTGTTTTGTACCTGACGAGTTTCGGGTAATTACGGTATATTTCCAGAAAAGAGGGTGCGGATGGTTTTGCCTCTGACGAGATATGCGACTTATAATAATCGAACAGTAATAATTATTAACGTAAAAAAATAAGAAACCGACTTCTTAATTCCAGACTTGACTACATATTCATAATACTAATATTATATGGTTTCGATCTACCGACAGATGAATTGATATTATTATTTTTTATTATGTAATTATTGTTTTTTTTCCGTTGTATATAATGTGTTATTGTAGCAAGGTATATAATTTGTTTTATGTTTTACTTAACACCAACTTCAAAATTATAAAAGAATTAATAATAAACAATAATTTACTTAAAAAAAAACACCGGTGGTGTCTGCTAAAAAATGTATTCAAAGTCAAAGGTCAAAAGTATTTTTTGCATCCTTTTCTTAAACGGTAAGTGTTAACATAAAAAAAAAACATTCTGCTAGTTTGTACATAAATAAGGAACAACTCGAAATTAGGAAGGTATTATGGAAATTAAACAATAATAACCGTTTTTTTTATTATTATTGGGTGGGCCTTGGACCTATATGTATTCATTTCATAATGTATGTAAACCTTTGGTATGTTAACTTCCCGTGAAATTTAAAAGAAATTTAAATGTCTTGATCAGGGGTGGGTCATGTCTACCAGTTAGGAAATACCAGTGTCATAAACCCTTACCTGACCCAATCTAAAATCGCGAACAAGGTTCCTTTATTCAAATCTTTTTAAAACCTTCATTCCCTCTCATACAAGCTTCCATTTCATAACATGCTTTCTGACAATAACGACATCACTCAGTTCAACCGTCACAATCAGTAAACGAAGCTCTATCAAAATATGGAAAAAAAACATTAATTTGGATAAAGCTGAAAATTGGTTCAGGTCTTAGGTACAACACTATTACAAATAAAATATCAAAAAAAAATATCAGACAAAAGTTTTAGATCATGCAATTACCTACAAAAATTGTTTCCATACTTTTTTTTCCTACGAATCACACCATTCCTGTGATATCGCGATTCCAAAAGTTGAAGAAGTATTCAGGACTCATTTGACGTAATGCATACTAATATTGTATGGTTTGGTTGGATTTACCGACAGATGAATTGATAGTTTTGGAATTGATAGTTTTGGTTATTGTTTATTATGTAATTATTGTTTTTATTTTATTTTTTCGTTGTATCTTATTTGTTATTGTAGCAAACTATATAATTTGTTTTTATGTTTTACTTAACACCAACTTCAAAATTATAAAACAATTAATAATTACATAATAAACAATAATTTACTAAAAACAAAAATAGCTCATAATAGTCAGGTCAGGAAATTTTGTTGAATAAGGGAGGGGTCGTCAAAGGACTGTTCTGCCGTAGCTAGCGGCAAGATGGGTTTTTCGGCCACTTTACTATTTATTAGGGTCTCAGGTAGACTTGGCTGTAAAAGATAGAAAATATTGGAAAACACCCCATCTAGAGTTGAGTAGTAAGTACCGTTACAATATTATTTTGTTGAATGTGAACAATGGGGGCCATCTAGTAGTCAGTTGACGTTTTACATATTTTACCCTGGCTTCTAACCTGAACATGTTGAAGTGGGCGTGGTCGGACCCCGCTCTTAAATTGAGCCGATCAGATTCGCATTACACCAATCAGCTGATATACCGACCACTCACAAAATTATTTGCTGCAGGCACAATGGTCACCCATCTCGCTTATTTGTTTTCTCAAATGCAATTTTAGTCTAGGAAATTCCCAAATTTTATTACTCTCCTTAGGCTGATCCGGGTGATATCCGGTATGTGGTGATTTGTTGTTGTGTCTTGTCGTAACAATGTGATCTCAAAAGCAAGTTTCCATGCTAATCTCTGTATTTAGAAACAACGAGTGCTTATATGCCCCAAAACATAATATATTATATAAAAACCGCAACGCCTGGAACGAGGTTCTAGAAAAAATTCAACGCGAGCTTTTAAAGTTGGGTCTGAAGGTATCTGTATTTATGATTCGCCCCCAATACACCGTAGATAAAGAATTAGAATAAAGAATGACACAACAGTAAGACAGGCAGGTTGTAGTTTGACAGCCACAAAATTGACACCTGCACCTGAGCTAGTGCGCATGTGCATATACTAAAACATGTATTGAATTATTAATTGTATTGTATTAATTCATTAATTCCTAAGCTGACCATTTATTGTTGACGAGAAAGGAGTACATAATAGGTAGCGTGCGGGGGGGGGGGGGAGTATGGGGCGATTGGTTCTGTATTTAACAAAATCAACTGTATTTAAAGTTTTATAACAACAAAATTGATCAACATTGTATTTTCCATTGAATATGTATGTATAAAAGAAAATTCTTTCCGTAGGTAACTTATCTCTAAAATGATTTTTTAGGCGGCTGCCCTTCTGAGCTTCCCTTGCCAGTTTTTTTCCTCTAAATACCCATATGAAAACTGAAGTAATTTTTTACGTAATTAATGAATAATTACCTCATTTACTGGAGGATAAATTTTCAAGAAACTGTTGTTAAACTCTTGTATCGAATATAAATGCAAAACTAAGAAAGAGCTCAACAAAACATAATATGATTACTCAGTACTCTGCATTCTCAGATTCGAATGAGTGTCTCAAATTACCTACCGTCTATTGGTAGAAACCAATAGAGTATAAACTCGCTTATAGAAACGAGACAAATCGATGATGTCTGCTGAAAAATTAAAGAAACAAAGGAAAAGGACTACAGGTAGTACATTCGAATAAAAAGGGAGTACATTTGCAGTACAACTATCATCCGGAGTACAGTTCATAAAATATAAGTAAAAAACTCCCAAAAGGAGTACGTTTGGTCAGCGTATAATAGTGGCACATAGGGACGAAATTTCTCTCTTACTAAAACGGCGCGCGCATACAATTTTCAGTACGAGAATTTTGAGTACTGAATTCAGTACTAAAATAAGTATAGTGTCAAACGGCTCTTAGTCAAAACTAAATTACTGAACAAAACTACCAATGAGTTCTTAAATAATACCTATACAAAAAGAGATTAGTCAAATTGATCATGCACGAAAAACCCCTTGTTATAATTTAATAGAATGATTATTTTTTAAAATTTCACATTTAACAAATAATGTTATTACACTACGGCCAAGCGGTTTTTTGTGCATGGCCAACTTTAACTAAAGTAACGAAAACAAATTCACAATTTCTACCAGTGTGAATGACATTTGTCCGAAGCTGACCGTGGTGCAGGAGTCGTAGAACTTTCAGTTTTTCGTATCGTTTCCTTTTCGTTGGATTTCTGAAATTCACCTCTCGCTCTCTCTCTTGCTCTCTCTCCAGTCCATTTACGTCCATTAAATTTTGATTTAATGATACTTTTGATACTATTAGACATGATATCATGCTGGCTATTCTTACATATATCGGGTTATCTGTAGACTCTGTTGAGTTGATAAATAGCTTTCTTAGTAATCGACAGCAGATGGTAAAAATTGGCCTGCTCTCTACTAGCAGAGATATGGAGTATGGGGTTCTAGAGGGCTCCATCTTGGGACCTCTGCTATTTATTTTATATACCGTCCAAGAGGATTTAATAGAATAGAGGAACCATCAGCCACCTTTAAGCGTGTAATGTAAAAGTCGTTCAGCACATGCTGCTCTCTGTGAGTGAGAAACATAAGCGATGATTTAGATTGAGCAGTTATACAGCGTTCTGTAATACTTTTTTCCGATTACTAACCTATCGCAATTTGTAATACAATACAGAGATACAATACAATTGATTACGTGGTCTACGCAAAGAAAGTAATCTGATATGCATTTCGATAACTTTTAATGTTGTCAGTTGTAGCCGAAAAATGTGTACCTACTTCTCAATTACTGCTTAATTCCAAAATGTATCTTGATTTTATTACGTTGTTGAAATTTTTTTTGTTAACACATTGAGCCCCGGGTTGCACCAACGCGATGCCACGGTTTTCGGGCAGTGTAGGACGGCGAGTACACGATTATATGCCATTGCTTTCATGCTATTTCAATGGAGAACGGAAGGTAGCCGTCCGGGGGACTAACATAAATATGCTCGTGGTACGATAATTTTTTGTACAGTCTAATTTTTACAGCAGTTTTAATAACAAATAAAGCTGACCACACGTACTCCTTTTAGAAGTTTTGTACTTTTATTTTATGACCTGTACTCCGGAGGAAATGTACTGCAAATGTACTTCCGTTTTATTTGAATGTACTACCTGTACTCCTTTTTCTTTGGGTCTTTAATTTTTCGGCAGGCATCTTCGATCTGTTTCGTTTCTACTAGCAAGGATCAAACGCATATAGGCATGGCCGTACCTAATTTGAGACGCTCATTCATTTCTCGGAACGCAGAGTGCTAAGTAATCATAAATTTTGTTTTGTGTGTTTAGTTGAGCTCTCTCAGTTTCGCCAGTGGAGCGGAGTGGGAACTCTTCGGATTTTTATTTGGATGCCTACTGGGAGTTCACAAACAAATTTTCTAAACTTTATAAATTATCTCTTCTAAAAAGTCTAATTTGCTTGGACTAGATTTTTATCGGCACATATCTCGAGAACGATTCAACCCAGTATCTTTTTAAAGGGTTATTTTTGTAGGAAATTTTATCAGCTTTAATTTTTTACGGAGGACACATAGTTTTATAGTAATAAACGAAGAACCGATAAAAGTTAGAATTTTTCGACTTTGAACCTATTTTGGAGTAGGGAGAGGCACACTTAAAAAAATATTTCTTTTGTAATATGCAACCAAAGTTGAAGTTGATCTTCCTTGTAATCCGCACTGAAAATAATGCAATAAATTTCATTAATTTATAATTATTAATAATAAATTATTGTTGTTAATTATTAATATTGAACACGCCGCTAATGAATCAAAATGAAATCTGCAACGACTTGCCTGCACACACAGTAAATTATCCCCGCGCGGTTTTACTTGCACACGCCAAAAATCAATTTAGTTTTGATTGCGAACTTGACTTTTATTGAATTTCACCGGTTTAGTTTTGATGAAATAAACAATAAAAACATATTTGAAAAAGGAACATTGAGGATTATCGAATTATCACTATAATCCAAAAATTTAAAAGTCCCAGATGGGTTGTAAACGATGACGAATGAAATAATCTATAATACAATTCAATTAATTTTGCTAAAAATTCACAGGACATATTCCTCAAATCAGACATAATTGTTAATTATGAATTTGTTAATTATTAATAATTCATTGTTGTTATTATTGTTAATAATGTTAATATTGAACACGTCGCTAATGAATCGGAATGAAATCTGCAACGACTTGTCTCCACACACAGTGAATTATCCCCACGTTGTTTTAATTGCACATGTCAGAACAATTTTGATTCCAGTGGACGAGAAGTTTTAATTAACTGTACCCCGTTCTCCGTGCGGTCAATGCAATACATTTTTCCGCAATATTTTTTTCAAATTTACAAATTTCAAAAAATCGCTCTCTAGCGGCAAAGATCTATCAAAATTTCAAGCGACAATGTTCAGAAACAAAAAAGACCGACAGGAATGTACATGCCGCAAGAGAACCTTCTGTCAGAGACCTATGAGTAAATCACGAGGGGGACCCCTTTATTGTAAAGAAATATGGACACCCAGGTCATCAATATTCATTTTTAAATTTTCCAAATAACATGGGTTGTTCGTTTGTCCCCAAAAGCAAAAGGACACTGTAATACCACAAACCAAATCCGACCCAGACATTTTAGTTCTTCTATTCTGAACGAGGCTGCAGCATCTCGCAGCCAACATTCAAGATTTGATCTCACTTAAACGTAGGAAGAAATTTGTCTCTCACTAAATGACAATCTTAAAGAAAGAATTTCCTTTTTTGATACTTCCCGAGCAAAATTTTCATTGGCCATTAGTGGGAGATCAAACAAATACATTCAATGGAAAAATACAATCTTAATTAATTTTGTTATTATAAAACTCTTTTGAATATCAAATGGAACGAATTTTTGTTTCTCATACCGGGGCTCAAAGTGTTAAGTTGACGGTATTATTTCCTCTAAAAATAATTTATTGTTTTGCTTTTCTTCTATGGGTTTTTCGTATGAGCTTAAGACCATAAAACTCACGATTCGAACGATGGATATACGTAACTCGTTTTCTGTTTTGTTCATTACGGTCCTGGAAAAGTTCTTAGTTAGAAAAAAGAAAATTCGAGGCAATTACCATGGAAAGTCGGAAAATTAGGACAAACTGCGAAAATCATAATACATATTTGCATGCACTCTTGATCATAATTGGCGATATTAACGACATGCCATACATATTTGGTTGTTTTTTTGTCTTGTTCGTTATGCTCCGGGGATGGATGTAGGTATGTTTTCAATGGGGTCGTCTCACAATTTTCAAAAAAAGCATTTCTAGAAACTAAACGAAAAAATATTATACGTCCATTTTTTTGTTTCTACCAAATCACGCATTTACAAGGTAAAAAAAAATCATTTGTCTTATTTGAAACGCGCGCCTTTTTGTGACGTCAACACGGGACAAAATTCCCAGACAAAAATCAAGTCACTATGTAGGCGTGCCGACTAATGAGAAGCGCATGAACCAATGTGAATGCCCCCCGAAATGACGTCACAAGAGGCGGTAAATGTACAGCGTTTGAAACTGCTATCCCAAATTGCGATTTTTGATACGCTCTGTTATCTTGCAAAACAACTTTATGAAACAACAGAACACGTTTTAGGGCTTCATGTTACATAGTCTATGAGGTGCTATATAGTTGAATTAGTCAAATTTAATTGAGGGGGACGACCCAATTGAAAAAAATTCGGTAAGATCTGCAGAAAAATCTGGAAAGTCGCATTCTAGTCTAAATTAAAATAAAATAACATATTTGTGTTTACTTTTGTATTGTTTTGCGCTCTGCCCAAAAACAAATTTATTAAAATTTGGAAAGGGCAACGTCTGTCGGGTCAGCTAGTTACAAAATATTACTCGATGACTATTTTATCGTAGTGTTTGTACTTAATACATTATGAATATACATACGGGGTGAGTTTTACCACCGAAGCCGAATTTGGAGTTTTCAATTGAATCGCTTATTATTAAAAAGGACTAAGTCACATTTTTGACATTTTGAGTTACATATTGCTATCTACTAAAATGGTGATAAAATGAACTAAATGCCTACCCCAATAATATTTTATAATGTTGGATGGAATGTAACATTTATTTTTAAAAAAAACTAAGTCGCTCGACTTGGTTCCTTTTTGAATTACCGATCTTGGACGTACATATTTAAATTTACCGTAAAAACTTTTATACGAGTTTGAGATTTAAAGGTGAGCAAGATTAGTCGCGTCAATAAATACATAAAACAGGCAATCTTCGGAAGTCCTCAAAAACAGCTTCGATTTTAATGATTTTTTTTGTGAATGTTTGTTTTTATATATTATTCAAAATCAGAAACCTTTTGAAGTGGGGAAGTAATTATTTATATTGTTTAAACACTATTTATTATTAAAAAATTTAAATATATCTAAGTCGACCTCCACAAACTTTAATCAGCGTAAAATTATAAATGGTACATGTTTCGGCAGAACACTTCTGCCATCATCAGCCCTAATTTAACAAGAGATTAATGATACAATTGATGAATTACAAGAGGGGTTCTTAACCTTAAAGAATATAAAAAATTATGACATTGACGTAATTTTGAATTAAATTTGACGTTTTCAAAGGGTTACATGATTTTTAAAAGATTTCGTAAAAACAACATTTTATAAAATGTAAAAATTAAAAATGGATCAAAGAGAATCTGGTAAGTTTGTTTGAGTGAAAAATTAAAATAGTGAATTAATAATGGGATTATTGAAGTTATTCTGTTCATTTAAACAAGATCTGTTTTCCAGTTTCAAGGCATTCTTTTTTCAAAGTCTTAAGAAAATCTAATTTCCGGCCTTTATTGCATTTATGAATCAATTTGGAATTTGATGGTGAAAAACTATGTTTCGTTATTAATATATGATTGACAAAAGAAGAAGGTGTTGATGGTGGAGGATCAAGATCTAAGTATTTTAGAACATTTCTCTGAGACGACGCCAAAATATGTTAATGAATTTGAAAAGGAAATTGTTTCTGAAGGATTTTTAACCAAGTAGTGTGTGTATTTGAATCTGTTATAGTATCTATAGTATAATTTATTTATAGTTTTTAAAGAATATCCATTATTTGAAGCGATTTGTTTAATGTTATTAAGTTCTGTTTGAAAAGATGAATCTGATAGTGGTATAGAAAATAATCCGTGGAAAAAGGAATGAAAAGCTGCAAATTTATGGGAAACAGGGTGACAAGAGTCAAAAGGTATTACGCAATCTGTGATACTAGGTTTTCTATAAATGTCAAATTTAAAAGTATTATTATTTCTAGTGATTAACAAGTCTAAAAAGGGGATTTGGGAATTGATTTCAATTTCAACGGTGAATTTAATGGATTGGTTTAAAGAATTTAAGTTGCTGAGTGCGCTATCAAGTTCAGAATCAGATCCTTTGAATAAAACAATTATGTCATCTACATATCTGTACCAAAAGAGAAAATGATCTTTAAAAGGTGAAGAAGTTAAAAACTGATCTTCTAAGTTATTCATGAATATTTCTGCTAAAAGAGGTGACAAATTAGAGCCCATTGCTAAGCCTGAACTGCTGAAATTAAATAAGAAATAACGTTGAAAGAAATTAGACAAAAAAAAAACACAATCGAAATATTAAAACTGAATTTGCCCATGGACCCTAACGGGTCTTCGCTCCTGAACCCCAATTTTATACTGGCATTTATTCCGCATTCACAATAAAAATAGTATGTGCAACTCGTGCGGCGTTGTCGATTGTAGTTGCACAATATACTATATTTAATTTCAGCAGTTTGTTTATCTGAATTTGTTATAAAATGGACAAACAGTTACTTTTTGTACGCAATCCAGATCCTGGAAAGTTTGGTCAGCAGTACGCCCACGGGTCGACTCGTTCCGCTGCTGCAGGAGCAGTATATACGACACTGACGCCCGACGGAGCATTTCGATTGATATTTGATTTGTCGGGTCACGTTGTACTATTAATTATACTTATTGTTTTTAATATAATCTAACAATTTATTTGTACATTTTCAACCGGAATAAAGGTTGCAAAGATACTATTTTTCTGCATGAGCAATAAAAAAGGAATAAACGCTCGACAAAAAAATAAACGTTCGGTAAAAGTAGTAAATGTTCAATAATACATAATATATTTCGATACTAGTGCGCTGAAACTGAACGGAAAACTGAACTGACCGTCTAAAAGTACCTTAAAAAATGCAGCTCCAAGTGTTTTAAAAGTTCAGTTGCTTAGTTGTGGTCGTATAATTTTTGTTATTGTTTATATCTGGACCTGCAGCGCAACGTAATTCTATAAAGCCATTCGTTCTTTTGTGGTAACAATCGTTTTGTTATCGGAACTCCTGTGTTTACATATATCTGAACACAAACATTATAACCGCTAAGCTTATGTTTCCGACCACCAGAAGGCGCGGATAAAAATCGTTACGCCATCTGGGAGTGAAAATCATTTTCGTGACACGACTTTCATCATTGTATGGTTCCTCTATTGTTTACCTACTCTCTGATACCGTAGACTTTTCTAGAGCAATTCAGCATTGTTCAGTTCACAGATACGCTGATGACACTTTATTTGGCCACTTCACCTTATAAATTTTTATATTCCATAAAGTTAATTAATTTTGATTTAGAGGCACTAAACAATATTGCTCTACAACATAATTTACATCTAAACCCCGCTAAATCTAAATTGATGCTTTTTGGAAATACGAAAGATGTGAATCACATTAAAACTGATGTTCACTTTGAAGTCAAGATAGACCAAAATAAATAAGAAGTCAGTGATTTGGTCAAAAATTTAGGTTTGTACTTGGACAATCGTTTCAGATATGAGAATCATGATAATTCCAACATAAAAAAAGGCTTATTCTGCTCTTGCAAGCACGTATACAATTGGTTCAGAATTCGTGTTTAAGGTTTATTTTTGGAATCAGAAAATTTCAACATATATCACATAAACTTAATGATCTTCGCTGTTTAAACATGAAGCATCGATTCAAATTGTATAGATTATCTTTGTATCACAGAATAATCATTACTAAAACACATCTGTATTTGTATAATAAGATCAGCTACCGTGGTGACCAAGACGTAGGAGGCGGCTCCACACTGCTGCCCATCGCACCAGCCTATCTGAAACGTCATTTACGTTCTGTGTGGCCCGGGACAATAACAGAATGCCTCCTGATTTCAGGAATCTGAGTTTGTCTCGTTTCAAATCTGCAATTTTCGATAAATTATTTAAACAGCAACAGTGATCGTGTATAGTTTTGCAAAATGACACTGTATCTTACCTACATATTATCTACTCATTTGTTCATTTCTTTACAGATTTATTTTATTATTTCATTTATATTGTTAAAGGTTTGAGTGGAAGAACAGAGAATAGCAATGCTGTTCATCTGAACTCCGCCTTTTTGTTTTTGTTGTACGAAACAAATAAAGATTATTTGAATTTAGACGAGAAGGAAATCCTCGTGATTCCGACCTTCACGAGGTTCCTTGCTGGTCAGATGTTTTAATCGCACATCGTAGCCACTCCCCAAAGCCTTGGGGTGAGTAACTACGAATACCGGGAATCATGTGCCCTGAGCAAACGCAACCACCCCAAGATAACTGCCTTCTTCATTCCGGCCGCAAGAGCTTCTGCCGGCCTTCGGCAAGGGGGTATGATCTTGAGATTAGAGACGAACGAACCCTTGATGCCTCCCATGCAGCCAATTACCAGAACGTACAGCTTCACCGTATAAGTTGTGTACAGCGTGCGGAGTTCGAACAGCAGGTCTTGATATTTCGTCCATTTTTCGACCTCCTTGATGCAGATGTATGTAGATGCAGATGCAGATCCTTGATGCAGACCTCCTTGAGCCGAGAACTCAATTACAAACATCTGCTTGGGGGAGTGGTCTAGCAGAACCACGTCAGGCTAGTTTGCTGATATCTGCCTGACGGTGGAGAACGAATAGTTCCAGTAAATTCGGAGATTCTGACGTGGGCTGTAAGACGGAGCAAGTCGAGCTCGGTAATAGAATGTGGCCGAGCTCGCTCAACGTCAAAGTCAAGACCGAGTTCATTTGCTGCTCGTTGTGCTGCCTTAAACAAAAAAGCCCCGATTCCCCGCTTATCGAGCTTCCTAACAAAGAGCAACAAGGGGTCCGAACTCCTGATGATTTTGCAGGCTGTACTCAACATTATACGGTTATGAAGACACTCCAAACTCAAAAGTCCTCAGCCTCCCTGATTTCGTGAGAGATATAGCTTGGGAACGGACGACTTTGGATACAGACTTCGCTGTAAATGCATCATTTTGCGCGTATCTCGATCAATCTGCTTCAGCTCATCTACCAACCATTTAACTGCTCCAAACGAATAGAGTAGGATTTCTCTGAGACAGAGTTGGGCTGCTGGAATAGCCCCGAAGGATTCATCTGGAACATGTTGTTCTCGACTATCCTTCGTCTGCTCCTTATCAGAGCTTTTCTTGCAGTCACCAGACTGCGGACTCTGTCCATGCAGTGCTGCGTCTCCACAGCAAGCACCGCTATATTCAGCGTATGATGGGTCCGGCGAAAGTCTCGCGCGATGAGCCGGATTTTGCGCGTGAAAGGTTTCATCTCCTTGATTAATTCCATCACACACCGAATTTGAGAAGTATCCTGCCTAGCGGTTCCTATCTTTTTGTCTATCTTTTCAAGGCGACATCCGAATTTCCTCTCAGCCTCAGTGCTCTCACCACGTTGGACCGAAGAAGAAAGCCTCTCGATAGACCATCTCGTTCAGGAGCAGGATGTCTGCATTCCCAGGGAGGTTAGGTAAGGCAGGCAGGCACACAACATCCTAAGCTTTGGTGAGTACCGACACCACCTAGCTGAGCTAAAGGTGCAAATCGGACCGGTAACCTTTTGGCGCACCTGGGGGCATCAACATATATATTGACACCATTACCGGCCGGGGTTCCTTTTGACTAACAACCAATCGGAGCCTTAAACTGTTGTTCCTAACGCAACAGGAAAAGACCCCCACGACCGGTCCCATTCGGACAGGGGCCAAGGTGAAGGTGGTGGGGTCTTCGGAGATTAACAGTTGACGACTTAGGCTATGCCCATGGACGCTTTGAGTGGACCAACACAAGAAATGACTTGCTCGACTGCTACGAGCTGAGCGAGCCACGGCGAAGGGGTTACATGGCAAGGATGCATGCTCTGTGGGGTGAGAGACATCCAGAGCATCACTTTTGCCACAGAAACTCCGCGATTATGTGGCCTACCTTCGTAGAATCAAATATGAGAGAGCACCCGAACAATTGGCGGAGGTACAGCCGGTCGAGCCGGAGATTGTCAGGCTGTTCGGGTAGATGTGATGCCTTCCAACAGAAAGTCTCTTCATAAAATTCCACCGCCCAAAGCCAACGACTTAGTTGCAGCGGACGAATCCCTCGATAAGTCGCAAAAATATATGCAGTGGTGCGTTAATTCTGTCCATGAGTTTAAAGTGGACTGAACATGCAAGAGAAATGGAGAACGATCGGTCACTGTGACATTTTTATCTAAGAGAGTACTCAGTTTCGCCCGGTTTGAAATTTAAATCTTTTTTTACGAAACATTGCCAATATTATTTGTGGTCAAAATTTCATAACGATCGGTTGACCCGTGTAGGAGCACATAAAATACGGACAAACAAACAAGAAAACAAATATGTATTGATTTTTATATATTAGAAGATTAATTTCATGTATTAATTATTTTCTAACCATAAAGAGTTTTTTTTTAAGTTGACCAAAAAGAGATCATCCTCGAGATTCCGACCTTCACTAGGTGACGTAGCCAGGACGCGGTCTGAAATTTTGTTCAGGTAGGTATTCACATTAATTTCGAAGGGGGGACCCCACTGGCTACGTGCATGGCCTCGCCGTTGTTCCATTAGTTGTATTAAACGTCGTATAGCCACTCCCGAAAACCATAGAGTGAGTAACTACGAATACCGAAAATCATGTGTCCTGAGCAAACGCAGCGCCCCCAAGATAACTTACTGCCTTTTGCATTCCGGCCGCAAGAGCTTCTGCCGGATTTCGGTAAACGGGAATGATCTTAAGATTAGAAACGAACGAAGCCTTGATGCCTCACATGCACCCAATTACCAGAACTACCAGCTTCACTGTATACATTGCGAAATTCAAACAGCAGGTCTTGATATTTTGTCCATTTTTAGGGTTCCGTATCCAAAGGGTTCCCATTATGTACTAAGGCTCCGCTGTCTGTCCATAAGTCTATCACAATAAGGTTGTATCTTTGTGTATGTAGTGTTAAAAATTTTGTACGGTGGTATACGGAACCCTTAGTGTGCGAGTTCCAACTCGAATTTGGCAGTTGTTTTTTTTTCGCAAGGGTTTGTGCCTGTTTATGGCAGGCAGGAACGATTTTCAGATTCGAAACGAACGAATCTTTGATGCCACCCATGTACCCAATTATCAAAACAACCAGCTTCACTAACTAACAAATACAGTCTCCGAAGTTCAAAGAGCAGGTTTTGATATTTTATCTGTTTTCAGGACAAACAGGCAGGAGCCGAAAATTCAATAACAAACATCTGCTTGGAGGAGTAGTCCAAATAGTTCCCGCCAGGCTTGTTTGCTGTTATCTGCCTAACGGTGAAGAACGAATAGTTCCAATAGAATGGACACCTTGAGTTTTCCACAACGGACTCAATATCGTTCGGGGCAGGGTAGCACTGGCGTTTGGTCTATCGCATAATCCTGTCTTAATAATTGAAAGTATAACACTCAGAACGTCGCATTGTGGCCGAACTGCATGCACTAGGCACGCCGCCAAATATATGCATTGCTGCCTTGGGAGTCCTGTGACAAACTCTGAAGATCACATTTGGGACCTCTATACCGATCACGCGGCTGCGATAGACCAAGGTGTTTATTACACCATCTCTCAGTCTCAGCCCACTTGATCTGAGAAAAGCAAATATTTGCTTTTTGGATAAGAAAAGGTTTTCCATCCCATCCCATCCAGATTTCCTATAAAAAAACACTGCTAGAGTACATACGGATTACTGTTGCATGTTTTGTCTTACATAATGTCAGCAAATATTTGCAAGATGATGATGTGTTAGACGACTTTGAGTTCCATACAAAGGAAGAACATATGCTAATGCTAAGTAGCACATTTGCTGGTTTTTATTAATATCACTAAATGATGTATAGTACCACAATCGAATAATATGAGGCTCCAAAATCCTCCTCAACCAGGAAACAAGATAATTCAACCAGACGAGATCTTGTTTTAGCGATAGACTTAAGGATTAAATGTTAGATTAAATAATTAATGAAATGTTAACAATGCTAAATAAACGTAACCTACGTAGCGTAAATAGAAAATTTTCAAGTTTCTTAGTTAGGCAACCAATATTACATTTATAATGTTACATTCTAGAAACATTTCTTTTAGGATGATGTTTGTCCCATTTTGGAACGTTATCTTTAACAATGAAAAATAAATTATTGTCCAAATCTGCTTTGTCGCTTTCACCACCTCTTTCTTCAAGATGATCCTCTTCTTGGTTCATCTGTCATCCTCAAAATCCTCCTCTTGAGTGACATTTTTAAATTTATTGATCATTTTTCGAGTAGCGTGATTGTCGCTGACGATATAGTCCGGGAGGTAGCGTTGCATTTGAACAAGTCATTTGACACCGACTGAAAATGATAACAATGATAG
Source organism: Diaperis boleti (assembly GCA_963583935.1). Lineage (NCBI taxonomy): Eukaryota > Metazoa > Arthropoda > Insecta > Coleoptera > Tenebrionidae > Diaperis > Diaperis boleti. Next base: position 18,363,155 of record OY757242.1, read on the forward strand.
TTTTCCCCTAATATTTAAGAACTCAAAAGGTCAGCTACTCCAGTAGCGGTGCAACTAGAAGTGAAGATGGTTTTTCAGATCAAATTTCTTCAAAAAATAATAGTCAGCTGTACTGAAGAGGGGTTCAGTACTGAGCCTGTCAAAAAATTTCAAATGTCCCGCATTTTTGCCGTTCAGACAACTATCCTTTTCTATTCAGTACATGGGTCCATTATCTGTCGAGCACGGCGCCTATTTCTACGACGCAACTCTTGTGTTTTTCTCCGTCCGGGAACGCGAGGCATTTTGTTATAACAAATGTTATAGAAAGAAATTAAAGCGCCCAAAAAAGTGTAGAAGTCAAATAAAATGTAATTGAATTGAATAATAAAACTAAAATTAAAAATTTCAATCGGCAGTCCAATCGATGTTAGCCTGAAACCAAAATAATCTAACGTTACAAACGAATGGAACAAAAATGAAATATTTTTTTTTACTTACACACAGAATCGTTGCAATGCATTCGGAAAATCAAATGTATTATCTCTACACCCTAACGTTCTCTAAGACCCGTAAAGATAAAGTAAAAAATAAATATGCCTCCAGATAGCCAGTGGTTCATCTTGGGTTAATGACGGTAAAGTTATAAATATTTTTTATAACTGTGTGAAGCAGTAGGTACCCGTAGGTACCCTTTGATATTTTTTCTTTGAAGTAAGACTAAATCCTGTCAACATCTCGACATAATATTGTACCGATGTGTACAAATCGAGAATATTTTTCAAAGTGAGCTCTGTCCCTACTCTGAACATAATTTACTGCACATCAAGACGCGCAACAAAACTGGCCCAAGTTTTATATTTAGCTCCAGTTAATCACCTTGTTACTTAAAACGATTCACGCTCATTTAAATCGATGACTGTAATGGACCGCTTTTCCCCTAAAATTATTTGCAAATAATTAATGAACCTGTGAAATTTTTGAAAATGGAAAGCAAAGAACTTGTCAATGTCTTTCATTTAAAAAAAAACAATTATCAACACCGGTGCAGTACAGCCCGTTTTATTTGGTTCAAATTGATTCGTGTGCAACGATTAAATATATAGATAAAGAAAATCGTCAGTCGTATTTTTAACGGAGCTAAGAGCGTCAGTCAGCGTCATAAATAATGCTGCGCGGTCAGTGCATCTGAGCGTTGCATAGTCACTTTGGCAAATGAACTGACGATCTTTATACCCATAAACATTCAGCTGACGGTAATTTTTATTTTTGTTAACCATAAAAATCCACCATATTTCTACGGCAACACCATATTCTACACTAGCTTCTTCCTCGGTCACCTTTAATGAAAATTTAAATTTAAATAATTAATAGTTAGAAATTAATCCCCCCACTTCAATATCATCTGCAGAAGGGCCATAATGAATGTCTGCTGGCAACACAGGTTTGTTTTGACAACGTTTTCTCCTTGCCCTTCTTTGTTCTTGTTGTTTCAATCCCTTTGCAATATACTTTTGGGGAATTTCATCCAACGTAGAGCCTGTATAGATTAGAAGTATTGTAATTATCTATCAAAATGCAGGTAATATCTTTTAACGATTGTTTTATTTAGAAATAGTTACCGTATATCTGAGTCCAAGCTTTTTGATGCCATTCCACACCAGAATTGAAACGTAGGGCAGCCAAGTAGCACCCTGTTTGGAAGAAGCCTCTTGAAATTAGGTTGAGACGCTTTCCACATTTGAATCGTGAAAGAATGTTCATATACGTTTCTGAACAGTTGTTGGTTTCATTAAAAATTAACCGTGCTGTCTTTCTTGTCACCATATGAAGAGATTCTTCAATATAATGCCACAGACCCGATGACTTCAAATATTCAGTAAGTCATCTTTATTTGAGCAATAGTATGTCTTCAGTTAGTGTGACTACCAATGATTAGGGCTATTATTCAAATCTTCCTGAAGTTCTTCTACATTGCCACTTGAATTGTTGTGAGCTACAGCACCCTTGACAGCTGACTCTAGTCGTTTTATTGGTCAGCAATTTTCAAAAGTTGTGTCACTGGCAAGTTTATAAAGCGCTTTTCCATAACACTTTTCCACATGTTTTTTTTTTTGGTACATTCAACTTTTTTTATATCTCTGCCATACAAAACTGATTCCCTCACTTTAGCAAACACGCTTGAATCACCATCCCTTAAATTGTTTATATCTTACATGATGCATTTACGCACTTAATCGAAAGCCTTCGACTATTATGACAGTTTCCATGGCGGTAGAACTTCCACTCCAATTTCTGTAACAAACATGAGGGTGGGCTGTAAAAATTGTAATTCTTTTTTTCAAATCAATATTACAAATTTATTTTCATTACCATCCCAGAGTTGGCATTAAAATTATGACCGTAACTCCGTTTACTCCGTGCGTAATTAATGTGGCGCCATCATCCAACTTACGGCGAATTGCAGAAATGCATGTTGGGTAGTTAGGCTATCAAATTAAAGAGGTAGCCACTGTAGCGTCGAAATCATGTCGAAATCATCGATATATCACAAATTTGTGTACGGGGGAGCATGGCGGTAGTGGGGGAACTTCGTGACTGCAAATACGAGAGACGAGAGACGAGAACCGAATTAAGTCTGCTGTAAAATTGAAAAGATTTTCCCGTCGACCTTTTAAAATCTAGAAAAGGACTTTTCTTGCAAAAAGTTCTAATTCAGTAGTTTACAAATTATTATTAAATAAATAACACCTAATACATTTATACTTGATAAATTTTTATTTTATTATAATTCGATAATAAATATTATCCAAGTGAATTACACCATCGTTTATTTGCGAGAAGAAGCGCGTTTAGCGCGAGTGGAATAAACAGGTTTAATTTAGGTGTTTTATACATAATCTAATTCAATTTTGCTTAAATTGTTACACTGGAACATTCGACTCGAGACGCAGATCGGCACTTTTCCTATAATAAAATTGATATTCACATATGCACGTGCTGGCGGCACATTACTAAGAACTTGAAAAAAATAATGATTTTAGCATATTAGTTCCTTCTTTATTAGTTGTTTGTGTGGCTGTGTGCCGATCAGTCGAATATGGGAAAACGTAATATAACGCCTCAGAATCAATAACACAAGAGCCCAAGGGGCGCCCTAAGGCCCCATATTCATGTTTTAATAGTTATTCTGCTATTCGGGGCGGAGACAAATCCAACAAATCAAAGATCATAAAAATAGGTCCAGCCCAAGGGGGCCCCCTGGGCCCCCATTTCCATGTGAAAAATGCTTTACGACCAATATTTGGTAGGTATGAGAATAGGTGGTAAACTATTTTTCAGATGGATATGGGGCCCAGAGGGCCCCCTTGGGATGGACCGATTTTTATGATATTTGATTTGTTAGATTTGTCTCCGCCCCGAATAGCAGAATAACTATTAAAACATGGATATGGGGGCACAAAGCCCCCATATTGATTCTGGGGCCTTACAAAGTTTGCCGGGTCAGCTAGTATATTATATATTAGAAAATATGGCAAAAAAATATGTAATTCAAAAAAAATGTAATTAGTCCATTTGTTTAAAATAATTGTTTAATTTTTTATCTAATTATTAATTAAAATTTAAATATATCTAAGTCGAACTCCACAAACTTTAATGAGCGTAAAATTACAAATGGAACATGTTTCGGCAGAACACTACTGCCATCATCAGCCCTTAAAGAATTTTTACGATATTTGCCTGTCTAGGCTAGAAAATGGAAACTAGGGATTTTTCAATGCAAGCTTTTATATTCGTTGGATTTGTCTTTGGCATGTGGAGCTCTTGATACAGGGGGGGCCAAGGGGGCTCTTTGAGACACGAGGGCCCCCATGTGTTATAAGGGCCCCTTTAGATTTGTTGGGGCCCCTGCAACATGGGGGCCCAAGGGGGATCTTTGAGTCACGAGGGCCCCTATGCGTTATGAGGGTCCCTTTAGACTTGTGGGGGCCCTGTGATAGGGGGGCCCAAAGGGCTTCTTGAGACACGGGAGCCCCCATGAGGCATGAGGCTCTCCTACAAAAGTGAAGAATGAAAATCTTTTGTCGGCCGAAAAAGTTTCGTTTATCACACGCCCCGAAACTGTTTTGCAAGTGCTTGTGAAGTGTCGGCTAACGCCTCGCCTCCACAAACTGTGCTCGTACTTGCAAAATGTTTCTGGCCTTGTAATAAAATATACTATTTCCAATCGTCCAAATCGGCTTGAAAAGGATATTCGCCTGCCTAGACTAGAAAATGGAAACTAGGGATTTTTCAATGTAAACTTTTATGTTCGTTGTATTTGTCTCCGCCCCGAATAGCAGAATAACTACTATTAAAACATCTGAAAAATTACAGGGGGGGCCCTTGGTATAGGGCAACGACAATAACAAAGTCCCTTGAACAGGGGGGCCCAAGGGGGCCCTTTAAGACAGGTTTTTTTTTCGACATGTGGAGCCCTTGAAACAGGAGGGCCCAAGGGGGCTCTTTGAGACACGTGGGTCCCCATGAGGCATGAGGCCCCCCTACAAAAGTGAACAATGAAAATCTTTTGTCGGCCGAAAAAGTTTCGTTTATCACACGGCCCGAAACTGTTTTGCAAGTGCTTGCACTTGTGAAATCTCGGCTACGCCTCGCTTCCACAAACTGTGCTCGCACTTGCAAAATGACATTTTCTGGCCTTGTAATAAAATATACTACATATTTTATTTCCAACGGCCGGTTTCGAAATTTCCCCCTCTTTAAGAATCTGTTTTTTTATTTTTTTACCATTGATAGTTTTCGAGTTACTTGTAAGAAAAACCTTTTCTGGGATTCTTTAATTGTTAACAATTTTTGCAATTGTTAGTGTGCGGGTTTGAAACTTTTGCACATTTTTCTAGAGATTATTACGAATCCAATGAGCTATCACACGTATCTTAACTCGCAGTACCAAGACGGTTTTTAATTTCTGAACCAGACTACAAGATAATTCGCAAATGTGAATTATTGTTGTTGACATCAGCCGTTGGCTCCGTTGGCATAGAGGAACTCTACGTTGGCTTGTTGTTGGGCGGCCTCTATCAGAGACTTGCTAAACTAAACCTCTACGCTAACCCCGATTTTTGCCCGATCTTGGCAACCAGACAATCTCAATTATTTTTAGAGGAAATTGGCAAAACGTGAAATAAAAAGTGGCTAAAAACTACATAGATTGAAAGACAAAGGTATTATGCACTGCTCAAAAGTATTTTTTTTCTAGATTGATCAGCTAATACTCTGTTTAAACTACGTTGAAATGTGTTTGACTTTACTCCTAAATACGTGATGTTTATTAATTTTTTTCCTTATGCACGACGCTCTAATTTTAAGAACTGAGTAAATTGGGCTATTTGGTGAGCTTTATTTTAAGTTGTGTAAAAATCTCAACTCGATTGCTTTCTTGTGATCCGTGTTTTCCTCTAACAAAAACAGCATGTTTTCGTTGTAAGAATGGTTGCCTAAATCGATTTCATTTGCCCCCTTAATGCGATTAAAACAGTTGCAGTGTTACAACAAACGAAAAAATAAACTTAGGAAATCAGGTTTATAACAAATAATTTGCGGACTCTTTGAACAACTGCGGCACTGACATTCGGCAACAAATTGGCCAAATAATTCTGCGTCTAGCCGCCCACACTCCTACCTTTTCGGGGTGCAGTGAAACCTCTTCGATAAAATTACGTTTTACTGAACTCCACATCCGCATGTTTCGTGTACATCTTCTAAATGAAACCAGGCAAAAAACTGTGGCCTGTTCACAGAAACTTATAGTCACCGCCAAATTAAAAAAAAAAACACCCGTTAGTTACGCCACTGATTTTGAGCCCATCACAAAATAAAGTAGACTGAATTTCACGCTTCACAGCATCGTTGGTTGCCCGGGTTACAAAAACAGCAAAGGAAAATTATTTCTGTTTTCACGGGCTCTGCACCGGGATTCAATTAACAAACAAACCAACGTTAGCCTGCAGATCGTGCAGAATATACTACTTGGGACCTTGTTTGCAGCATTATATTTAAAAACCATTGTCTACGTTTATATTATAGTTTGCGTTATGTCCGCGCGCTTGCCAAGGCGCTGTAGTCTGCCCTTATTCTGTCACAGGGATCATCCGTGTTCTGTAATTTTGTTTGCCGGTTCTGAGGTGATTGTTGGTTAGAATTTTGATTTTATTGTGTAAGTGGAACTATGTATCAACTTATCAAGACTGCAAATTCTCCCGGGTACCCTGCCGCTCCTGATCCAGATAAGGTAAGTATTAGCTTGTCCATATTCACATAACTGCAATTAACATTCTTGTTCTTGTAATGCGCACATGGGGATAACGATCGATTTTAAACGAGAAAACAAGGTTAAGCCACGCTTTAGACAATTTTATTAAAGGCTGTTACATAATGGCATAAATAGCCATAAGAACCGAGTTCTATAATAATTATTATCTGGAATTGTTGCAACACATTTCCGGACACTGAGAAAAAGGAGAAGTTTCTTACGCACATGAAAAACTGATAATTTCTTTTTACTTATTCTAGGTATGTCTAACACGGGGCTAGTTGAAAAATTAGTTTTAATCAGAATGAAATTGTTCGAAGCATTTTCCTACACATAGAGGCGGTTACCTTTGCATTGTCAAGAAGTTTTTCCTCTTTTACCATTCAAAGAACACAGACTATAATCTGGATCTCTGTCATCTTTAGCAGCAGAAGGATCAGATTCGGATTCGGAACTCATATTGCTATTATATGAACTGTTGGAAAATTCCACATTAAACTTATCTATGGTTACAGCTTCATAATATTTCACACCATGTGCTCTTTACACTGTGTGATTTATCACATGATTTTATCAAACGAAAATCACATGATTCTGATGTGGATGTGATTTGGACTATTTTACGTTTACACTATGCAACCTGATGTGTAAGCTTGTGATCAAAACTTTGTGGTTTGAGATTAGGTAGTTTGTTATTTACTTATATTCTTCATTGCTAGTGTTGTAAACTACATTTAATGACAACTTGTTAGAAAAATGCTTCCAACGATGTTGTATAGACTCCTCAAGTGTGACGCAGCGCTCACGTGATACTTGCGGTAGGTCGTGTATTGTGTTCCAAACAAACGAGTGTTCCATACAATTCCCCATAAGAAAAAATTTAAAGCAGTTTTATTCTTATATCAGAGGAAGTTTTCTTGAGGTAAGTGCATTTTATATTGCTCTGATGGTTTACATATCTATAGATAATTTAATTTCAATAATCTGACTTTATTTGAGTTAACTACATGTAAATGAATTAATTTGAGGTTATGTCTGTGACCAACGTGTTTACTGATTTTGTTTGTTTCAGACTCCCAAATCTTAAAAATGGTGATGTGTTTTGCACCTACGTGTAAACACTATAGCGAAAAGGAGCAATGTAAATTTTTTGCTTTTCCAAAGCAACCGACCACATTGAAGAAATGGCTAAAAACAATAAGGTAGGAATACAAATTTTGTTAATGTTTTAATACAATGTTCTGTAAATTTATACTGATTTCAGGCGAAAAGATAGAGAACCCAGCAAATATTCTAGAATATGTTCATGCCATTTTGTTGATGGGAAGAAAGAGAATGGTCCTACAATTTTTGACCACAATGTAGGAAAACAATTTTCCAAATCTTCTGGAGTAGCCCCACAGATGAAACTGTAAGTTATGAATGGTGTTCATGTTCACTACATAAATGAAAAATTTATAGGAAGTACATGCCCTATGTTGACCAACCTTCAACATCTAGTGGGGTTTGCACGCAGGAGAGTCAAGATTTTGATCTGCAGCAACCTTCAACATCCCAACATGCTGCAAGTGAATGGGATGAGGAAGAGGAACTTCAGGGGGAGTTTGCTGCAGATATGACAGAGGACGTGGCTGAAATAAGGTCAGAGAGCTCAGACAAAAAAACTGACTCTGCACTGTCAGGAGCAATGTTGGAGGCAGAAAACTACTTCCTGAAACAGGAAATTAAATCTTTAACAAATGAAATCAAACATTTGTCTGTTTCATTTTCTGTAAAACATATTGCCGGGAATGACCAGCTGACAAAAGTATATACTGGTCTTCCAACATTTGATATTTTCAACGCACTTGTGTCCTTATTTGAAAATATCGACTTAAAGTATTTTAAGGGATGGCAGGTAGTGCGGATTTCAAAAGAAGACCAAATTTTATTAACTTTAATGAAATTGAAGTTAAATTTATTAAATGATGATTTGGGCTTTCGCTTTAATGTAAGCCGAGAAACGGTAGCCAACATTTTTGTTACACTGGTATATGCTTTGCATGAAATATTGTTCGTGCAATTAATGAAGGACATACCTTCACGACAAAAAAATCAATGTTGCATGCCATCATCATTTTCCACCTTCACAAATTGTAAAATAATTATTGATTGCACTGAGGTAACTACAATTCAGCCAAAACGAATGAGTGCACAACGAGTCACTTATAGCTCATATAAACACCGGAATACATTGAAAGGCTTAATAGGTGTTGCACCAAATGGTGTTGTAACCTTCGCCAGCAAACTATATCCTGGGTCAGTTTCGGATAAGAAAATCACGAAGCACTGTGGGATTATGGATAAAATGGTGGCTGGTGATTTGATTTTAGCTGACAAAGGATTTTTGATAGCTGATATTTTACCTGAGGGAGTGTCACTAAACATTCCTCCCTTTTTAACAACACCGCAATTTACCTCTCAACAAGTTCGGAGAACACGGACCATCGCCAAAGCAAGGATACATGTGGAAAGGGCAATACGCAGAATTAAAACGTATGCAATATTAAGTTTAGTACCTGCTCCGTTAATACCACATTCATCTGTGATTTTCCAAGTATGTGCTGCTCTTACCAACCTGCATTTCCCACTGATAAAGGAAGTTGAGCAACTGTATGCTTATTAGTATTGTCTTTTTTTTTTGTAAATTGAATAAAATAAAATGCAGCACTTGAAATGTGTTTTAATTTTGAATAACAATTATAGGAAATATAAACAAAACAAGCAAAAAAAAAACATGAAAATTAAATAGCAGAATGAAAATAAACTTAAACAAAATAAACAATTAATAATTATAAAACGATTAAACATCAAAATGAGAAATAAATAAAACAAAATACAAATTACATACATTTCATAAACAATAAATAAATACAAATCATGCACCATGTGTAACTATATAAAAATTAATACTAAAACTCAAACATTCATTACTTTTCCTAACTTTTAATACACATTCCAACTTTTAAACAATTATATACCTAGTCAGAGTGGATGTCACAATTCATAGAAATTAAAATATAAATATCATACAAAAAGAAATTTAACAACAAACGTAATCCACAAGGAATAAAATGAAAGTTGAAATTGAGAAGAATAAACAAAAGGAGAAAAACAGAACACACTATTTACAATATTAGGGTAAAGGAAAGGGAAGCAGGGAACAAAGGTTATTCAAAGGTGACAGTGGTAACTATTTTAGGTATGTATTGCTCTATATAAAACTTTTTCAGCAAGGGCAAATTATTTTTTATCCAAAGGTTATTCTTCCCAATTTCCATCAAAATATTTTTTTCTGGCGTCCAAATCATCAAGTGACAAACCTCGCGCTTTGTTATGGCCAAATTGCCTTGAATTTGGCTGTAATATTCATGCTTTTCATTGACCCTTACTTCATTGTTTACCAAATACACAATATACGAATGATCCCTTTGCAAAGCATCCTCTATAGAAGAGTTTCGGAATCTGTAAGGGCACTTCACTTCTATTATGCCATTATCCCCAACTAGTCCGTCAGGGCTGGCACCCAAAAATCCACAGCTGTCTAACCATAGACCTGTAGGTGTGACTTTAAGGTTTGTCACATCTTCAAACTCCTTTATGGCCTGGACTTCATTAATGTTACCCCACTGTACAGCTTTTACATGCTCCAAATTGTAAAAACCTAAAAAAAAAAATGTTGTAGTTGTAACTAATATTTATTTGGTTTTAATCAACAAAAGTGATTTTTCATTAAAGTAAAAAAAAATGTTAATATAAAATCTGACTTACCACTTAGCCTTCGAAAAAGGGAAGGGGGGTACTTATTTCTTGTACAAGCATTTAAGACTACCCCAAAATTGCTCGCAGTCAATCGGTTTTTCCTATAAGTTAACCACTTTTCATTCTTCCACTGACCCACAGTTTCTTGGGCAACTTTCAATATTTTTTCACTTGTTAATTCCATTTTTGTTTGGAACAACTCTTTTTTATGTTCAGACTCCAAATATTCATGTGAGAAAAGCCACTCTTCTATGTCCAAAACATCATCAAAAGTTGTGTCTTGTGACTCTGAACGTAGGAGCCAAGAAAATCCAACCACAGATCCACATTGATCTAACTTTCCAGCAAAATCTTGAATTTCTTGATTTGTTAAATCCCTGACAGTTGACCTGTGACTTTTTGCCACATAAATTTCATCAATTGTCTGAGGTTCTTCTTCTTTTTTTTTCCTTTGGCTCCACTGACATTCCACATCGGTGACAGATATATTTTGGTGGCCAAATATACAAAGAGAAGCCATATGGTGGCACAAGACTTGCCCTCTAGGACATGTACATGACACATCTTTAATATGTCCTTCACTATTTAAATTCACCTACCAAGCAGACAATAAATAATTAAGAATACAACTTGTAACAATTATTTCATACCTCGACACTATACACCCTATCTTTCATGCTAGCATGGACTTCTCCTTTCAAGCGCATAATCTCGGGAGAGAAAATAAAACTTTTTACGTGTCCAGATTCGACCGCATTTTCACCTCTCGCAATGAGCTTCATCTCATCCTTGAAAAATTCGGCTATGGCGCTGAATTTCAAGACATGTTTTGATTGAGCCATCACCTAACAATGCAAACAGTTAATTATTAGCTGAAATATTATCCAAAATAAAGCAATCTAATAATAAATATTCCACAAAGTGAACGTGTGTATCACAAGCATAACCTCAAATTAGTTCATTTACATGTAGGTAACTTAAACAAAGTCCGATTATTTGAATTAAATTATCTCTAAATACGTAAACCGTCAGAGTAATATAAAATGTACTTACCTCAAGAAAACTTCCTCGGATATAAGAATAAAACTGCTTTAAATTTTTTCTTATGGAGAATTGTTTGAAACGCGGTTTTGTTTGGAACTTGGTACGTGACCTTCCCCAACAAAATGGCGATCGTGACGACAGCACTTGCGCTGTCTATTGTTCATCAAAATTACATTCCACAATTTCCACTTTATTGTTGATTTCAAACTTAGGGGATGTAACACAAAAATAGCAGTTAGCTCGCTTTGCAAAGTGCAGTTGCATTTGCACCTGAGCATATGGTTTCAACTGTATCACTCCATTTTTTAAATAATTTGTCACTGTAACTTCCTTCACTTCAAATCAGCTATTTTCATTGATGCCATCTGGGGAAGCTCCAAGACGCTTTCCTCTGGACACTGCCTCCAGTTTCAAAGGAAGTGCTGCCCCCATTAGTGCCTCTGATAGAACACCATCAAATGTTTGGCTTTTTGAGCACTCAGATGCACGTGATGCAGTCATTCGCCCAACATGCAATTCATGCCATAGAGGTTCATCACTTTGTACACGAGTCAATTTTTCAACTTCAATACAGTATGCAGGGGTCATTTGAGCCTTGCAAAAATAATAAAAAAAAAAACATCCAAATTAATGTCATTTGCTGAAGTGACAATGACAGCTGATGGATTGCCATGGACAGCAATAATTTGTTAATCTCCATGGTAAATAACGTTCCACTAGACTTGTGAGCAGTGCCTTCCAAAATACATGCTGTTCTAAATTGCCCAGTTGCAGGAGATAAGACATGTTGATGTTGTTCGAAGGGCGGGTGATCCCCACGGATCCAGTGCCTGCCTATCCGAAGACTTTAGGCTTTTTGGTTCGCCACATAGACCATTCTTCTTGCCACGCGGTCTTCGCCAGTTCTCGTGTCCTCTTCCGAATCATGGGTGCTTGTGTCGGTGGCCATCCTTGTTCCTCCTCCCTGATTTCGTTCGCGACACTGTCAGGTGTCTGTATCCCACCGATTTTATCGGTGGCCCACCAGATCGTTATACGACCTGCCATTCCTCTTATCTTCCTTTCGATCCGGTCCGCGGCTCTTCTTTTCCTCCCGGTGACCAGACCGACCTTGGAGTCGGTTGCCAGGTTCGCCGTTTGGTCCTGTAGCTCCAACATCTTGTCAACCCCCCTTCCTAGCGCCGATAGCTCGGCCATGTGCGTGGGGTAGTCGCCTCTCAATTTCTCGCCCTACCTTTCCACTTCCTCTCCGTCTCTGAACACGACGAGTCCTTGGTCCTCCTTCTTGGAGACGTCCGTGTTTTTACTCGACTGTGAGCCATTTCAACTTCGGGTGTGCTTTCGGTTTCCCTTCGAAGTCTTCGGACTGTGTCTCTCTCCATCTCCTGTTCCTTTCTTCCGCTTCTACCCACAGCGGGGGGCACCCCGCTAGGACTGTTAGAGCAGCGTTCGACGTTGTTCGGTATGCCCTAGCGATCCCCACAACGAAGGCTCTCTGCGCTGTCCTGAGCCTCTTCTTGATTATTGCGTGTCTGCCTTTCTCTCCGCAGATCTCCGATCCATACAACACAGCTGGTTTGACCCCTCTGGTGTGGATTTCCCTCAGCGTCTTCGGGTCCGTTCCCCTGACTTTGTGCGCCAGGCCGGCGACCTTTCCCGCGACGCAGTCTTTCTTATTGTGCCCCCCTTTGCCGCAGCGGAAGCACGTCTCCTCGTTCTTGCAGAACTTCGACGTGTGGTTGAAGCCTCCGCACTTGAAGCAGCGCGTTACGTCGACGAACTCCTCCACGAAGCAAAGGGTCAGCCCCACGACGAGCTTGCCCTTGGCTATCACTTCTTCGTGGAGGTCCTCCTTTTGTCCTCCCGACTCTGCTTTTCGCTTCTTCTTGCCTTACCTCTGCTTCTTTTTCGGAGCTCCTCCGTGGTCACCCTGGAGTTCCTCTTCACCATTTCCAGTGCCTTTGCTGCTTTTCCTGCCTCTTTCTGAGCTTCGATCACTTGGATCAGCAGACTCTGGACCCCCTGACGAATCATCGCTTCCGCCTTCCTCACGTTCCTCTGGTCCTCTCTTGTGAACGTGATTTTTCCGTTCAATTCCTTGTCGGTGGCCCTCAGGATGATTTTCAGCGCTTTTTCGATGAGCCTCATGCTCTCCCTGGTTTCCTCCTTCTTCGTCAGGAGATAAGACAGGTGGATGTTTATTAGTTATTTGGGATATCTTTATAAACTTTTTGCCTCGGGCTGCCTTTGACAGTTTAGTGGCTCTCCAGTAATTCACTGTTGAGGTTACTGACGGTTCTTCGCTGCGTCGATGAAGCCAAAAATTAAAGGCTATGCAGTGCTTGCACCCGCCTAAAATATTGAAATTTTCGGATGTAAAAGAAAGAAATAATTAATATTTACCCAAAGATGCAACACAGTCTCTACAAGTGGCAGTTTCAATTTTTTTTTGGCATTTTCGTTAACTTCAACAGTTACACGAGAATCCTTGTTATGAATCTTATGGGGTAACTCGAGCTTGATTGTACATATTGATCCATTCCTCTTGAGTTGAACAAATCCTATAGCTGCATCCCCATAGTGGTCACGAGTAGATCTATAACACAAAAACACAAAGTTAACATATCATTATTCTTGCTGTTGTTAAAATTAAGGGGAACACCCAAAAATATTAACAAATTGTTAATATAAAGATATTGATACTTTAACACGCATACCTGGTGGCCTTTACACCTTTGATCTCATCGCTAACATAACTTTCATTATTCACAAAAAAATTAATTATCATTTCACTATCAACTTCCGGAAGATTGTCACAGTTTATTTTTGTAATAATAAAGTTATCCTATTTGTAATAATAACCCAATTAGTGGATTTCGTCAGAATAAAAATCCTTGACTTCCTTAATTAACGGGTATTGTAAATTTGTGAGAGCACAAATGGTTTTAAAAATTACAGACCCATATGAAAATAACGAAGGTGGGATTAAATGCAATATTTTATAGCACTTTACACGTTGTATTGCACGTTCCACATGAATTCGTCTACGAGCAATACATTCTGTGCGATGCACTTGTTCTGGGTTAAACTGTGGGGTTGACAAAAAAGGAGGTATGTTGAGACTAACTCCACCTGGTAAAATGTCCCTAGTAAGAAAACCCTTATCAGCTAATACTAAATCTCCCGGTACCAATTGTTCTAGCACCCCACTGCTTTGCACTATTATCTTGTCTGAGCAAGATCCTGGGTAGAGACTGCTCACAAACGTTGTAACCCCATTTGGAGCAACGCCAATTAAGCCCTTCCAGGTATTGCGTTGCTTATATGCACTGTATGTCTGTAAAAAAATAATGTGTTACTTTAAAGATTTTTGTTTGTAAATTTACATACCTTTGCAACTTCATCGATTGTCTTGGCACCTCAGAAAAAATCTCGATGCAGTCTAGAATCACTCTGCAATTTGTAAATGTACTGCAGCAATTTGGCAAACACAACCTATTTTTGTTTCGTGTTGGCATTGTTGCCATAATTTTTTTAAAAAGAATTCCATGTAGCACATGAATATATCTCACAACAATGTTGGTAACTGTTGCAACTGAAATTTGAAATTGGAATGCTAAGTCTACATGGGTGTTTTACTAAACTCGCGCTTGTTTTAAAGACCTTGTCGGTCCACGACCCGTCTTCTTTAGGTAGGTCTTGTGGTCAGCAAACTTCTTTTTTGGCCTTTTTAAATATTTACGTATTTATTTGACTCCTATATGGTTCCCCGCAGATGCTATTAAACTGCTCGGCCAGCTTCACCCATGCCATCCCATGACACTCTTCTTGGGCACTGAACCATAGTTTAACTGAACATTCGGTGATCTGCAATTTGTACAACCCACCTTTTAAGGCGGTTGGAATAAGAATACCAACTCTTTGCCACTGCTTCTTATCTTTTCGCACACCACCAAGAGCTCTGAAGACAACTCGTTCTACAGTTCTGCTGTCTTCGTAACATCACCTTCTTGGAGTAGAATGAATACCATAATGCCTCTTGTTAATATATTATTTTTTCTCCTCGCTCTTGTTAAACTCGTATAACAATGTACTATTGTTGAACGTAATTTCCATCTGCACTATACTTGAAGGGCTCCAAACTACTAGAAAGCTGCATTTGTATCTGATAAAAGTACGCATGGTCTTCCTTTAGCTTCAGCTTTCTTTCAAATGCTTTTAAATAAAACGTTTAATTTCGACCATTGCAGTGCCACTGCAATCGCATCCTAGAAATCCATGAGTGGTTGCTCCAAAATATGGATATTTTGGATTGATGAATAATCCGGATTTTTCGAACCAAAAGCTAGAATGTTGCTGCTCCATTGCTTTTTGAAATTGAGAAGCAGCTTTTGTTTCGTGTTTGCCCCCATAGCTCACAGCTTTGTTTTTAATTTTATAGGTGTCACTGACAAATCCGTTTAATTAAAGACAGCGATTGTTGTTCTATACTTGTTCAACAGCAATTCTTAAACGTTGGGGCCGTAATTCTGCCCATTCTATACAAAAACCAAGATTTTGATTTGGATTGTTTTTTGGTTTCGTTTATTTCTCTGATTTCGTCCCATGTTAATTCAAAATGAATGGTTTGTGCTACAAATAAATTAATTTGATAAATTTGTTTTGACTTTTAATAACTTAGTAGTGATCGCCCGTCACTCGAAATTCGAGTGGTATGTATTGGATTTGCTAATGTAGAAACGGAGACCATCGAATGTAGCCGTTTCATACATTTGATTAAACCATAAATCTTCCGCTTCTCGATTGATTTGTTGAGAAAGTCGCAGGTCAGTTAAACAAAAATATTGTGGAATTGGTAAACGGCAAGAAAAATTATGCCATAAAAGAATTGTATTTTGCTTCATTCGTCCTCTATTTCACACTCTTCACACCCCGCATCCAAACATCCATCCAGAGGTATAAATGTCTTATTAAGCATGGCTTAAGTTTCCTACCCAACTTGCTCACCCAACCTCAGGTGAGGGGCTAAGATATATTTAGCTACAGTTGTCCAATTCTCACTTAAAACGATTCAAATTTTTGAAAATGGAAAGTAATCTTGACAAAGAACTTCATAATGTCTACCCCATTCTCTTTTAACACATTTTTTAAATGCATAAAGCCTCTTATTGTTCTGTAGCAGTTTTTGCAGCGGGGAACAATAACTCTTTTTCCCTGCTTCTTCCTTCCCGTACTGTGTTCTCTTTATTCGTCTGAACAGCAGTTCTGGACCTAAACTGCAGTTACATTGCAAAAATAAATGTGCATCATGGCCTACTCCAAATATTTTTTCAGTTTAACACCACATCACGTGATGATCGTGGCAGACTGTAACCAATGGTATAGGCAGTGACAATGTGTTCCCACATCTCCACATAAGATACCCCATCTTTCATGAAATGTATATCATTGGCTAGTAGGTTATTTCTCACACCCTTCAATAATAGTGGCACAATAAAATTTCCTTGATGTTCAATTATGTCATCTTGGCGATTGGATTTTTTGACCATGCGATTTATAGCACTGACATTATTTGTCCCTTGGTCCACAATTTTCAGTTCAGCCTCTTTAGTAAATTTAAAAGGAGCTTTTGAATCCAACTTTACAAAACTTTTTTGTTAGGCCATCTGCATTTGAATTTTATAAAAAAATAGATGACTTCCTTTTAACTGCACTTCGACTTTTTCAAGGCATCCATCTTTCATGCCCAATAGTTCTTCAACTGAACAATTTTTACTTTTTTTATTTCAGAATGGATGTTCTACCGAAATAAAAAAGTCCGGCAGCTAGGGTGCATCTCCTGATGATTATTTAAGTATTCTTTTAATGCGTCCTTTTCATGTCGACACCCATACTGCCCTTGTTCAAATTTGATATCTTGAGGGTGACAAATACATTTTATAATTGAAATTGCCGGTTTCAGAATATTTGTATGACATACAGATTTCAAGTTTGAAGCTGTAATTCAGCCAGCTCTAAGCTGAAACCAAAGTGAAGGCTTACGTTGCAGTCTGTTCCATACACTCATTTTCTGAAATTTGGAAAATTAGGTCCTTCCCAATTTCCTGCAGCTCACTTAATGGTTTTCCTTTATATTCATGTTTGTAAAAGTCAAAAATATGAGCTTTATAATCTTCTGCAAATGGGAACAACACAGTATGCAAAACGGATTTGCAACCTGCATCCTTGTGGACATCCTTTAGTAATTTCTTTGGATATATTACAGTTTATGGATGATACCCTTCTGTCTTCTTTTCTTTGATCTTTTCTTTCTAAACCCATATTGTCTAGGACTGTGTATTCTATCCTGTGGAATATGCTAATAAATTCAGCCTTTCTAGAATTATCCCAAATTCAGATAATAAAGTAAATGGTCTGAGTGATTTTGGACTTCCAAAGTTACGGAAAATAACTAAACGTAAAACAATCCTGAAATAGCACCATTAAGTGTTTTAAAAGTATAAAAAAATATAAATATGTAAAATATTTTGAAACCATTGCTCAAATCTTGGAGCATTCATTTCACCCTGATAGTCCCCTTACTTAACCCCTTCAAACAGTAATAATCCTCCACCAATAAAACCATTCTCTGAACCAACATGGAGAATAATAAACCTTTTGCCTTTTCCAGAATGATTTTTCAGTCGTTGTTAAACCTGCATTAAAAGCTTGTCTGGCGCTCTTAATCGTTTCATCATGCAAAATTTTACTCTTCGTATGACCTGCATTCAGCTATGTTTCATATAACCAAAAAATTGGTTTCTTTTTTTGGAGTAACATTTCTATTATACAGGGTAGGTACACTTAAAATGGAAAAAAAGCCCGATATCTTTTCATCTTAAGTACGACACCCTATGTCTATCTATTTGTATTTTGAAATCCAAAATGTTCTAGTCATAGACCAACTTGGATTTATCAACATTCTTCTGGTTTATTTCTCCACTGTTGTTAAGAATCTTTATAATGCGAACAACTAGCAACAGGACTTTCAGTAATATTCAAAGCCAAATTTGGTTCAACAGAAGTAACAAAATCGCGTTCACCGTCGGAACAACTGGCTACAGGAAATTCTGTTTTAGAGTGATCCTTTTTTCGATTAAAAATTGTGGGAAACGAATTTGGAATTAATTTTGAGTTTTCTCTCGGATTAAAACATCTTATCTCATTGTTTTCGAATTTAACGAAATACCAGAAAATATGTTCTTAAGAATTTGGATCCACTCCGCTTTCAAATTTTGATATGTTGAAACCTAAAGATTTATTTATTTTTTATAATTTAAATCCGAAATAGGGTTATAATAACGGCTGTCGCAATTAGGAACTTGAAGAAGGCTTGGAGTTCGTCCAGGCTCTGTGGTGGGACGAGGGGCAAGTTGGTCACCTGGTGCTGGCTCGTTTCGTCGTTATCGGTGACGACGTCGGTGGAGGCGTGCCGGATTCCTTGGCTACTTCCAGGTTTAGCACTGGGGCGGACGTGGTCTTGGTGCTGACCATGGGTCGGCTGACAGCTTTGTCTGCGGACGCCAGTGCGATGTTAGCCAAACTTGATGAAGAAGTCACTCAGGCCCTGGTGCGAGGGCGACTCTTCGAAGATGTCGGGTTTAGGAGTTTTAAGCAAACACCCTCTTTTCCAAGGGGTGTTAAAACACCTACTGTGTTTGCATCGCCAAATTGGCGACTGAGGGCGTGCAAGCTTGGTGCAGTCGGCTGTGGGGCGTAGCCCACGGGTTTCGCTAATATATATTAATTTTTGTTTTGAATAATGGCTTTCCGTGTGTTATTTAAGAAATCACCAACATCAAAGTATTAACTATAGTATATGTGATTGGTTGATTGTCAACTGTCTTAATACACATCTCATTTGGGGCACTCATGTTAGTAGATGCCTGCTCGCAAGCAATTTTCGGATCGCGATTTAATCTGATCGTATATAAATTTTTCAACAATTTGAAATGTTGTCTCCCTGAACACCATTTACAAACTAATATCAAGTGTCACAACTAGGCAATCCCCTAAGGGTAAAGCAGTAATTTATTAGCTGTTTTAGTTGCCACGGTTGTATATTTGTTTGGAATTGTAGGATTTCTATATTAATTTTCAGTCAATCATAGAAACAATGTATACTTCAAGTTGGATAGGTAAATGGTTGGATATTTTTCGTAGTGTATGGACCATTCAGTGAACTTCATATTTTCTGTTAAAATTAGAACATTCTGCCTAGAGTACTCATTAATATTCACAGTGTAAAACTAATGTGCTGAATTATTCATTAATTTAATTTTCTCTATTCGATCGTCCACAATGGTTAGCGATATTTAATAGCTACCGATTTAGAGCTCCATAGTCAACACACAGTCGCTGTCGTCTTGTTTTTTCACTCAAATGGCAATTCCATGCTTAAAGTGACCATACGCCCCGCTGTCCCCAAAAATGTTGCGCTTTTCCAAACAGGCGATCCTTGGGAATAAATAAAAATAGTGGCTTATGGTATGAGAGTTAAAAGTTAGATTTTATTTTGTTCGAAGGATTACGAACCGGCATACGCCTCGTTTGCAAACATACAACATCAACAAATTACTTTTTCCTACGACCTACATGTAAAATACCAAAATTCGCGCTAATCTTTGCTATCGAAAATTATAAATTGCGCATGGAAACGCGGAGCTAATGTCAAAGAACAACTTAACTTGTTTAACTGTTTGTCACTTGCCTAACTACGTTTTTAATCAACCGGATTAGGTCAGCACTGTAGGTTGTAACTTCGCAAACAGACATCTTCTACTTTTGCTTTGAGGATCAATACCTTTTAATAAAAACACTAACGCATGGTCTGCAAATGATGCGCGCCGTTCAGGTTCCCCAAAATCTACGAAACCATCGATGGTGTCGTTCCGTGAGTTATATTGCAGTTCTGTATCTAACGATATCATGCGGTGATAATTTTGCCACCCTTCCTTTAATTCCGCAATTAAATGGAATTTTATTTAAAATCCGTGTTAGCACTTTGCGGGATGGCAAACTGAATATTCTTGACAAATATCTATATCCTTTGCCACTTATTGTTAGTTTAAAAATGGACAGGGATAGAATTTTGTCGTCCAAAGGTAAACCTGGTTAAGACTAACACCTAGACGAGTGGAAATCCCAGAATAGTGGGGGCCTAACCCACCATGACACCCCGGCCATCCCATCGCCCGAACTTGGAGACACCCAAAACCATATTGTTTTTGAAGTGTCTTTACTGTCACCCTGGACATTGGTTTGATAACCACTAGTTTCCCAAACCTACCCGCGTAAAATCTCCCGGAATCCGTACAGAGATCCTGACCTTCGCGCACGAATTTTATGAATGGGAATTTGGAGGACTCGATACTAGAAGGGGAAAATGTTTGCCTCTCTAACATGCCCGGCGGGAGTTTCCCGAGACCGCAAGAGGGGGGACCGAAAAAGGGTTGAAAGGGTGGCCGCGTGCGTCGGACGGTGTGGCGGCCGATGGTCGGATCTTCCCGTGTTCGTCCCAAAGTTCAGATCGTGGGACAGGAGTTGTTGGGCCTTTTTCAGTGTCCGGTTCTCTTCCGGAACCACGGTCCACAATGCCTGGACTTTTGGGGGCATCAGCCCCATGATGGTGGCGATGATGTCACGCTGGTCCATTTGGGGCTACGGGTTTTCGAGGACGCTGAATCTCTTCAAAAAGAAATCGATCATGGGGAGACCGAACGTCGTTTCGTAAGGCCTCGACAGGGCTTCCATCCGCACCTTTTGTTGCTTCGACCGCGACCAGTAGTTGTCCAAGAACAACCTCCGGAAACCTTCGAAGTCCTGCCATTCCTTCCTGTTCACTGTCGCCCAATCCGCCGCCTTCTTGGTTATTCATTGCAGAACCTCCCCCAACTCCTTCTTGTTGAAAAAATTTCTCAAATTTTCCGAGGAAGATTTTCCGGTTTTCGTGGTGAGTCGCTTGGCAGATACCTGGGGCGCCACCTTAATCACCAGCCCGGATTGTTCCGGCCGCTCACCTGCGGTTCCACCCTGATGACCGGTCCAAGTTGTTCCCTCATTAACCCTACCGCGCTTTCCCTGACATGCACTCTATCCCTAGAACGACTCATCTCTTTATCCTCCGTCTCCCAAGCCTCGCTAGCTGGCGCAAAACAACGTGGTGTAACTCCAGCATCATCTTCCTGGTTCCAGCGGAAGCTGCCCCAGCTCCCTCTAGCATATCCTCTCTGTCGGTAACGGCTGGACTTCCGGGTTACCTGCAGTACTTTGGGGGGTGAACGTTTTGCAGCTCTCATAGATGGTGTCAGTTTTGAAACTCGATATCTCAATACAAACAATATTTCAACCTGAGATGTACCGAAGAAACCCAATTTGCATTCAAACAAAAGAGAAGCTCTGTACCATGCATTATTGGAGCTCAGCAACAATTCCAATTGTAGCTTAAGCTAAAGCATGGTTTGGTCTAAACATAAATTTTATTAAGAAATTGCCAATTGGACACTTATTTCTGGACAGAGGGAGTAATAATTGGTATGGTTTCAAATAGAAATCTTTCAAAATATTGATGTTCTTGGCCCACTGTGGATCTCTCTGGATTAAAAATACTTCCTGTTTATTGGGGGCCCAAACAAAAAAGTAACATACTTTTTTACCTTGTACTTCATGATAGTACATAATATGATCGCTTTTAATTATTACTATTTCCTCATTTTTTCATTATATGAAAAAAATATTTCTTATCTTTTACACTTCCCTTTAAGCTAATATTTCTAAATTTCCAACGGCACTTAATTTCTAAAATGACATAATCTCCAAAAAAGCCATCTGAACTACCCCCTAAATACCCAGAAGGGTTTAGCCACAAACCAGTAGGGGTGACTGTACTTCCCATGTATTCTTTGAATTTTTGCAGTGCAGTTTGCTCATTGGACTTTCCCCACTGCACTGCCAGCGCTCTGCTAAGCCCTCTAGTAGTTGATTAAACAGGGATGCTAGATATTTGTTCCTTTTGCAAGCATTGAGTACTAATCCAAATTTGCTTGCAATCAGCCTCATTTTTCTTGTGACGAGCCTTCCCTCTTTTGCGTGTTGTCCAGTGGTTGCTGCAGCGATTTCTTTAATTATTTTCACAGATACTGCAAAGGTTTGTTTAAAGAAGTTCTCTTTATTTGTGGCCGCTAAATAGCCTTCAGAGAATAATAAGTCGCTAAGATCTGGAACTAAGTTGAAGATGACTTCTTCGGCTTCAGGTTGCTTCAACAGCCATGAAAATCCAACAATCCGTACCGTGGAACACGTCTCAGATGTAGAGGGCATTGAATCGACATCTAAACACAAGCATAAATAAAAAAATATTATAAATTTATATTGATTTACCTGTTTTATGGCCCAGTGTTAACACTATCTGGACATAATTTCTACCGCTTCAGAGTACGCGTATAATATTTTTTTTAGATGTAATAAAAGAAAATAATTTAGGGGAGCATCGAAGTACTCCGATGTCGATTTATGATTGTCGTCCGTCCCTTGCTCGTTTTTGTTTTAGAAACTTTTTAATTCACCCGAAAGCGCTGATCGAAGTGAGTGATTTTTTTTCTTCACGACGTCCCAACGACGAAAACACGAGTGCGAACCACGAGTTGTATTTTCCAAATAATGGGGTTTTCTCTAAAGGCATAGTAGCCCTTAGAATATCGCGCTCAGACCAAATATGATTTTTTAATCTTCTATACGATGTATACGAACAGTTATGAAAATATCTACTAATGGTTTCATTAAGTTAAGTTTCATTAAGACTACTAACAGCTGTTCATATTTTGATAACATTGAGGAATGTATTTCAGTAAAATACTGTTCCACCAGTTGATACCATGAAGTATAATCCACATAATGTATGTTTGGAAGTCCAGTATAAGTATTTATCGGGATTACTTGCGAAAAGGTTTCAAATTTCAAATTAGAGTTGTGTTTGGAGGTGTAAAATTTTTAATTTGAGCTTCTCGTTATTTTTTTGTTGTCTTCTATGTACAAATTTACACGGTACTTGTTCACGATGCTTCCAGTACACTGTCCCGTTCGGTCGTTCGTTCCCTTCGTATACCCCTACTGGTGATTCCTTCTATTCCGGGAATAATGAGATCATGCTTTCGGCGCGACCGAATATTCTTGAAGGATGACATCATCCTCTTTGTGCGATCGTCGTATAGATTGAAGTATGACATCAGCGCGACAGAACCTTCTCGACTGATGAGAGCATCTTATGTGAACAATCATTCCCATGGTCTGTGGACTGTTCCAGATCAATGCCATTACCGTATGTGGTAATGACACAATAAATAAGTTAAAAGCTATGTGGAAGTATACCAATAATTCTTTTTCACTTTTAGCGAGGCGTTTTTTAAACCTGTCATGTCTTTCAGATGAAAAAATAGACGTCTTAAATGTATGTGATAAATGACCCAGGTGCAATGATGGAATCCAATCTTTAAATTTCATTCAGCACTTTAACTGTGGACTTGTCTCGAGGTTTTTGACCTATATTTTGTTATGTAGCTCCTTTTACACCATGCACCGTCGGCTACCACACATATGAGAGGAAATTTGCATCGACTCTCCCTTCTGACTTTGCCAATTCATATTCCTCTTTTCCAGCTTCACTGATCAATTTTATTTTCGCATTTGCTATATAATGCGCGTGACATGGATGGGATATTTATTCTTGCATTAATTTCAGTGAGTTGAGCGTATCCACCGCCATCAGATACAACTGCTGACGCGGATGTTAAAATTATTGTTTTCAATTTCACCTCCTTCTTACCACTTATAATATCATAATATACTTACAATTAGATATGAAAAAAGTTACACATTAAAAAGTAGAGTTACTACATTAAAATATAATTAAATCTGCGATTAAAGTCTCTCGCGATTAAAGAGTGTTCTTTCAAAAAGCCTCTTTAGGTTGGACAATAATGTTGACATTTTCTGTCTTCCACTATATCTTAGAAATGTCTTTGGAGGTTGTTTTTGATGTGATGTCTAACTTTGTTTTGCTAGGGTGCATAGTTTTGGATTTTGCATAGGCCATTGAAAATTTATTTTCTTTGACCGAAGTTGCATTGTCTGCAAGATGAATATTTTTTTTCATATTTTTGAATTTGTTCCTTGACATTGCATCTTTTACAATTTGTACTCCTTTGTCTTCATCTGCTGACCAATACAATCTTGTACAATTGAGGAAGAACATGATATTTACTCCAGTATGAGTATACCCAGAAATTTCTCCAAATCACCTACATCAAAATAAAAATCTTGACGGTTATTCTTTTTCGCATATATTTGATGGAATATTCCACAATGGCGTTCATGACTGCATCATAAAAAAAGATCAAAAAAATCGATGGGATTTTCTTGCGCATTTTAAAGCTTGTAAGTGTATTGTATTTATACAGTACACCAGAAGTCCACAAAACCTCTCGGGTGGGGTGTGGACTTGGCTTACGCAAATATGCGCTCTTTGCTCAACCAATCGCAATGTGCTATTTGAAAAACGCGGGCAATGTGGGCGTTTTTATTACTATATCTGTTGGGCGACCGCGGTATAGTATCGCCTCCAGTTCTGTCATCGTAAGCGCTCTATTTGAGTCCTTTGAGATTAATAAAGTATTGGTACAGCCAATGGTGGTCTTCGCACCCCCACTATTTTGTAAAGCTATAAAACGAAAAAAGCACTAATTGAGTTTACATGGACGTTACAGAGCTTTTTTTCTACACTTTTCTGAAAGGGTCTGAAGTGTTTCATGAATTTTTAGAATTTTATGCATTTCGCCTTCTTCTGTAATATTAGTAAAGAATAAAAATAGCCAAAACGCTACACATCTCTTCGGAACTGACGTGTCTCGGTTACCAAGTAGTTTATGATGTCTTCATCAAAGAATAATTCAAAAATTTGTACAGGCGTCATGCATTTAAACATTTCATAGTCTGGCTTTGGAAATTTTGGGAGCACAAATTCTAAATCACCATTTCCCCATTCTATCTCATCGTAATCGATCTTCTCAAAATCTACTTTTTCATGAGTATTGTCAACGTCTGGTTCCACAAACAGAACTTCTGGTTGACTCATTGATTCATCATCACCATCATCATGGTAAAGAACTTCAACTTCTGCTGGAGCTCGTAACTGATTCGGTGGCAAATTGTCTAAAAGTCCCCCGCTATCTTCCTCAGCGGAATCCTCATCAGTCAGCTCACTGGCATATAAATAAATATTGTTTATTTCTGTATCGTCGAAATATGCCATTTCTAGTTCCTCAGCTAAAGTTAACCCATCTCTGAAGATATTGAGGTATTGCGCAAGTGTGAGACCTGTATTGCCCAGAAAGTGTCAAATACTGCACGACCAGGTGTGAAGGCCCGTCTGATCGTGCCCAAATACAAATTGTCTACCGTTGATTAATAACGGTAAGGTGTTCCTAACGTAGCCTTTAGTGAATTTTGGTTTTTCTATGAGATTATGAACATTCAGGACATTGACATTGAGTTAGTTAGACTGTAAAATACTGTGGGTAGGTCATTTATGAATAATAAAAATAAGAGCGGTCCTAAGATAGAGCCTTGTGGAACTCCAAAGCTTACTGAGACGAAATCAGACCGGACACTATGATAAGCAACAAACTGACGTCTGTCTAATGTTTATTTATGTTATTTTTACGATTTTGTTTACGACGCGGACGACCCACCCGCACCCCACGGGCAATGAATTACATAATAAAATTTGGGAATTTACTAGACAAGGTCGCATTGGAGAAAGCAAAAGATGGATGACTGTAGCAAATAATCTTGTGAGTGGCATCAGTTGATTGGTGCAATGCATATTATATATAAGAAAATAGAACATGTTCTTCTAGTTAAAATTTGCTATAGAAAATATGAAATCGCGATTCTAAACGATACTGTAAATTAATGAATCCGACTCGTTAGCCATTGAACCTGATCTTGCTTAGCAAACTCATCAATAATTTCGAGCACCTCATCTAAATATTTTACAATTTCATCCAAAGCATCCCAGACGTACAGGCTAGCGCAAAAGTATGGAAACACCTGGATATATAGGGGTCTATAATATATCTACTTGGTGTAATTTTTTCATAGTGATGACAGTGCAATTTGTTTTCGAGATACAACACAAAATTGTTGCGAATCAATTTGAGCAGATGCGGAACGTCTGCCATCACGAAATTTTTTTCCTTAGAAAGGATTTTCAAAGTATAGTTGACGTCATCTTACAGTCGAAGTCGTAGAACACAGGCAGCTTCCAAGCCTGGACGTAACTATAGGGCTGCATTACGCAATCGTTTGCTTGGTCGTAAACGTATTCCTTCCGCATTTTCATTTCGTCGAACATAATAATGCAAACGCGATCACGTTCCGCAAGTGACGCCATTTTCAAAGCCCCTTTTAGAACACCTCGATCTAACTTAATTAAGTCTGTACGCCCTAGGGCCAGCAGAATACATGATGGCGTTTGAGATCTCATCTACAGTCCAATTTATTCGTTTCTTCTTATTAAGTTTATTGATCTGATTTGTGGCTCTTTGAAAGCAAGGATTTTTGATAAAAATCTTGCTTTGTCTGCAGCCTGTTGTCGTTTCCCATCTAGCACGGTGTCTAGAATGGGTGTCAGTTTTGATCAGGTTTGAGAGGTAGTGGTTGGCCGGTCGGATGGGCGGTTCTCTCATTCCCCTCATTTCCGTTATGTCCTCGAACCCACCTTAGCTCAACGACATTGTTTAGTGCTATTCTCGACAGTGCCAGATGGCAGTCGTATACCACTTGGGAGATAATCCTGCCACTGGCCACCACAAAACACTTACTCTCAAGAAATGAAAATTCCCATGTTATTCCCTAGAAACAAAAACAGCGCCATCTCGTACTCCGGTGGCGAACTAAACGGAAAACGCGGGCATGTACAAATTAAAATTTTTATATTTCAATACTTATCACCTATAGCACAACTTCGCAAATTTCGATTTTTACCCGTTTTGAGTTATACACACAACCGAATTTCATGTAAAATGTTATATTCAGTGTTATGTATAACCAAAAACAGCCAAAAATCGAAAATGCGAGGTTGCACTATATGTGAAGATTTTCATAGCTTGAATGGGTGATTAAAGAAAACAACGGTAATATTTAACCTGAAAAAAAATATATTAAATATATAAATATGTTCATATAAAATAAATAAACGTTCCAGTAAAATCTGTAAAAATAAAATAAACATAAATATGTACATATAAAATAAATAAACATTCGAGTAAAATCTGTAAAAATAAAATAAACATAAATAAACATTTTTCAAAACTCAACAAAAATTACATACTAAGCATAAACACAACAAAGCTAACAAATGAACAACAGAACAAAACGATTGACTTCTAATTTGGTTTAAACCTCTTCATCTTTCGGGTGTGTCCATCAGAAACCCTTTTGTGGTTTGGTTTGTCTCTGCAAAATTTATATATTAAAAACGGAATACATTTATTTAGAATTAAATCATAACAATCATGATCCCTGCAAAAACTATCTGCCAAATTCACATTTTGTTTAAACAAATCCTTAAATGTGTCTTCTAACTTTTTTTTAAAGCCAGAAGATTCAAGAAATTTGTACAAACTTTCATGTAAATTATTGACAAGGGACATAACATTATCACTAGCATAAATCAAACGTTGAATATCATCTACTTCCCTGAAAGACACTAAAAGATGACGACTAGAAACCTGGTCTGAAAATAAGTCTTTGTGACAAGAGTCACACTCTGGAACATTAAGTTTTTTCAGTGCCCACCCTGCAACATAGGCGAGACCTTGGGTATCTTCTGCAGGAAGATCATCAAGGTCTGATACACTGAAATCCTGTAAGGCCCCTGATGGATTCTCTTCGTCATCTTCATCCGTAAGTTGAAGAGGTTCTTCACGATTTCTTTTTACCAGACCCAAAAGATTATCCAACGGAGCACACGCGTCCAGTTCACAGTTTCCTCCTACATTACTGGGTGTAACCAATTTGTTAACAACCACAGTTTTCAGAGCTGCAGTAAACTGGTGACACGTGGGGTTGGTATTAGCTGCTCCATGTTGGCGAATACTGGAAAACAGATTTTCTAACGGGTCTTGGTTAAAGGCCCTTAAATTCAAGTGATTAAATCCGTCTACATTTTTTAAACTGTTCCAAAGAAAGATGATCGACTGGATGGTTGTCCTCCATCCTGCAACAAATTTGTACTGATTTGTTACATCAGTACCTTTTGTTAAGTGGATCAACTTCCACTGTTGCAGTTCATCTAGTAATTCAGACCAAAAACTTAAATGGGGTGACTTTTCTGATAACG
Source organism: Diaperis boleti (assembly GCA_963583935.1). Lineage (NCBI taxonomy): Eukaryota > Metazoa > Arthropoda > Insecta > Coleoptera > Tenebrionidae > Diaperis > Diaperis boleti. The sequence continues at coordinate 18,391,729 of OY757242.1, forward strand.
CGCATCTAAAAGGTTTGTGATCTAATACTTGTGAGGTTGAGCTATTAAGAGAATCAAATAAATTATCAATTTTATGAACAAATTCCGCAGTATAAATGGCCTCTGAAGGTAAAATATTAGCAAATGTTACAAAAGTTTCTATGGCACTGGCTACTGAGCTGCTAAGTTGTGCTGCAGCAACTTTTACTTTCATTTTCATGTATGAATCATTATTTAAATTGAAATATTTAGGCTTCAATTTTGGAAGTGCTTTAAACATCTTCTTTTGGTCAAAATTAAAAGATCTTTCAATGTATTCGAATTTAGCACATTTGTTAGGACCAAACTGTATCTTACATCGTAACAATGCATTTCGGGTGTTTTTCAGCAAATGGGGTACGTCATAGATGGTAACAATTTGATGACCCCTAACCGAGAAATAATATAACCTTTCAGCACATAATTGATTTAATGCTGCCACGTTAGTGGGGCCCTGATCGCAAACAGTGGCCACAACATTTAAACCAACATCTTGAAGTTGCGATATTATTTCTTGAATTAGGGACTTCAAATTTTTTGCTGAAATAGTCTTTGCGGTGAAATAATATGCAAGTACCTGTTTCCATTGTAACCTGACACCCCGAACCATGAAAACTAATGCATGGTTAGCTGGTTCATTAGATCGTCCCAATGAACCCAGATCTTGATACCCGCTTATATATTGTTTCACCTTTTCATAATGAAATCCTTCACTGATGCTCATTTCATCAAAAATAACACTGCAATAACGATCAGCAGGTTTCATTTTCGCAACTTGAGATTCCAAATGTTCTAACACGTCAGAATTAACACCTGCTTCAAACTGAAAATTTGCTAACAAAGCTTTCAGTGTCCTTGAAGAGGGTAACTGAAAATAAACCTGCAAGTATTTATATAAACGGGGACTCCTTTTATAAATCGAGAGAGCAAAAGCCTTATCTTGATCCGTCCATCTTCGCGCACTAGGTTTCTTTTCCACATTTCGCAACTGACTATTAATAAATTCCTTTGTAACATAATTTAAATTATCGTTAATGAATTGAAATTTCCCGGAAGTATATAAATTTTCCAAAATTTTTACTCTATTTCTCTCTTTCTCTAATAAATTAGTGAGTTTACTTAATTTTGACGAAATATTACGGTGAATCCTATACATTTTTCGTTTAGTAGGTGTTAATTCTTTTTCCGAAATGCCAATCTTTGAGAGTATACCACTCTTTGTTTTTGGTTCATCTGAATCTAAAAACGCGAATTTACTATGATTGGGAAGGATTTCCTCATTACTAGAAGTAGCATAATTGTGATCATGAAAATGACTGGTGGAAGAAACATGAAAAGAGTCAATGCGATTTTGAGAGGCATTGTCAGAATCACAATTAGCTAATTCAAGACACACATCCTGATTTTGCAATTGAGAGAAATGTTGTTCACAAAAACTTGTGGATGTAGATGGCAAATTGCAAGTACAAATTGCTCCCTCAATCTGAACATTCAATTCATTTTCAAATGGAAGATCTTCTGCTAGAGAAAATTCTTCAATTTCAGCAGGAATTGGCAAAGCATTAAAATTTAAGTTTTCTTTTCTCTCATTCACAAAATCACTAGCAGCAAAATGATCTTCACAAATGCGCCAATGCGTTGAATTTTTAGACAAATCCATTTTACAAATATTCTTCCACACCTGATGTAAAGTGGGATCTTTGGGTAAGGTAAAGAAGTGCTTATTTACAAAGCTACCGGAAATATTGGAGTAATACCAGTTGTTGCAGCCAGGGTATTTGCAGCAATATTTCTTTCGGCCAGCTGGCTCCATTTTGAATATGTACAAAACAACCTGAAACAAAATAAAACAAAATTAACCAGAGGTAGCACCCGCTCTTATCAACTCACCAGTTCAACCTTCTTTTTCTAGTAATTACGTGGGGTTAAAGACTTGTACCGGTACAATCCTACATCCAAATGCTCGTGGATCCTCGATGGTTAACCTACAAAAACAGCAATGTATCTTCACCAATCGTTAAAAAACCAAAACAACTTGACATCCTACAAATACGTACATACACACTACTATATACATAAATGATATTACATACCTTTAATAACGAACTGCAGCAAATATATTTCATTCCCACGTTGACTCAACAATCACGTTTCCAGGCTTCTTTCTTCCCCACGAACACAAGCACAAAACGCGGGAGTCATGACTGTCAATTGTCATTTTCAGTCATTTTTTTATTGCATACTAAAAGTGAAAACCACCAAATCTCTGAATAAATACACGCGCCAAATTTTAAAAATTCCCTTCTTTCCTCATCCTTCTCAGGTGGTCTACAAACTTTGTGTTGCTACATGCGTAATGCTGCTTTCATTTCCATTCCATGCTGGCCACAGCCCGCAGAGCTGCTCGACTGTCGCTGAAGAAGCACATTCCCCTAGGGTTGCGCTGATATTGCAGTTCATTTCGGGGATGTGAATTCCCACTCCAGAGCCTGCTTTCGTTTCTGATCCATCCGTGAAGATTGAAATGTCAAACTTCGGATGTTCAGCGCCATCTAAAGTTAGTACCGACAAGCAATTACGTATATTAAGGATGGCTTAAAGGAAACTGTTTACCTCAAATGTCAATTAAAATCTTAAGTTCTATCAAGGTCAACTGCATAGAACGTGTCTTTTTAACGTAAGGCACGTTCAATGCAGTTGGCCTTTCATGTAGAATATACGCTAAAAAAACTGCGAAAATATTTTATACTTTATTTTTCCCACATTTTTTTTGTATTTACTAAATGCCAATGATTTTAGGGGATCCTTTGTGACATCCCTAAATCACTGCTATGTAGAATCTTGTTAACGTCATTTACATATTTAAATAACAACACATTTACAATAATGCGACAAAACGTCGCTGAGCCAGTTCGAGTATGTTCCAAACAAAACAACGAACCATCAATATCACTGTTCATACTCGAACCAACAGTGTCTGCCAAGTGTTGTTTGATGCCAAACATTACAATAGCACTTGGCAGTTCCTTTAAGAAGACATTTGTAGCTTTCCTAAAAATTGTCGTGAAACTGGAGGGACGACTTAATAAGTTGCTGCTCCGGCAAATCCAGCGACATACAAAGTTTGGCCTTACATGCTACGCAATCTTTCACTTTGCCAAACAATTTTTTCAGCACCGCTCCAGCAACATAGGGAGTGGTATAATAACCACCTTCCTCGACCGATGTGGTTTTCATCGCATTAATGGGTTTTGCGATAATGGGACGAAGACATCTTGCGTCAGATTGTTTTTAATGTGTCTAAGACACCAACAGACCTTTCGTCTTCGCAATTCGCGCCGGCCGAATGCGGGACCACCAAATTATTCACAAGTAGGGCCTTATTTGCATTTGCAAATGCTTTGCAGTTGGGGTTGCTGTTTCGCACTCCATGGCTTCGTATGGATGAAAAATAATTTTCAAGAGCGTCTTGGTTTAAATTTCTCGGTGCAAGAAATTAAAACTCTGGCTCTTAATTTATTCCAAAGATAAATCAGACCATGGAGAGAGAAACACCATTTTTTTAATGAAGGAGTTATTGTAGATCCGCCACGATCATCTATGAATCGCATAGAATTTAAAATTTTAAAACACTCATCCCAGAATTTTAAGTGGTCAGATTTTGACGAAATTGCCACCCTTAGTTTTTTGCCAACTTGTGGGTACAGCGGGCTGCCGTTCACACTATCGAAAAGTTTGTCAAAAAATAAAATAGCATCTGCAGTATGAACTGCAGCCGGTTCCAAGTAAGAAGGCCGCGATTCTTCTTGATTAACGGACTCTAATGCCCGAACATGCATGGCCGAACCCACAGTAGGTCAGCTATTACAGTATCAGAGCCGGTAAGTGTCGCTAGGCAACACTTACCGGACAGTTTCATCTTTATAAATCAAATCTGACATTCATCTGACATTTTCAAACGTATTTGTCGTCTATTGATAAAGTTTTACATGTACAACAAAGGTGATGCGATTTTCATAAAATGTAATTTTTTGATTTTTGAAATAAAATAATGAAAAACAGGCTTACAGTATGAAATAAAATGCATTACGATACACGTCCGGTAGTTACTTGTAACTCGTTTAGACATTCTAGACTCGGCTCCTAACGTCGCCTCGTCCATAATGTCTAACTCGTTACAAGTAGCCTATCTACCGGACTTGTAACGTTAAATACTATTACAGTTTTCAGTGTGCTCTAGGCAAAATATATTTTGCAGAGACTGATGTGAGATCCACAATACTGAACAATTTTGACTTAAGGCCAAAAGTGTTTATAATATTAGGTAATTCTAGTGTGCTAGGGTGCATCAAGCTGTTCCGGCCGTAGTCCCTCGCTGCTATGAGCGCGTTTGCAGGTAAAGCTGTGTCATTAGTTTGCATCAGTGACTTGCAGTTTAAGCAAGCAGGTAATTTCCTAAAAAGCTTTTTCCCTACAACACCGGAAACATAAGCAGTCCAAATTTCCGTCCCCACTAGTGTCAGAAATTATAGAAGGATAAATAGGACTGGGCACATCTGGTGTTGGAGACAGTGAAACTTGCATTTCTAAAAAAACTTTTCAAAGTATCAAGAAAGCCAACTGATTCATAAGCTTCTCAATTAGTTCCTGCAGAACGGGAAGAAGTGAGATTATTAATTAAAAAAGATTTAGCAGAAGAGGAAAAAGAAGAACACGAAGGTCTAGAATTGGATCCTGCGTAACCTCTAACACACGAAAATTTTTTTTCCAGAGGATCCTGATTAAGGGCTCTAGGAGCTACATATTTGAAACCAGTGTTAAGTAAAGATTTAGTAAGGTAAATAAGACTTTTTAGAGTTTTTATAGGAGTATTAGATGAAGGAAGTGTAAAATACATAGAATCGAGAATAGGAAGACAAGAAATATGACCAGAAGTCTCCGTAACTGCACATCTGAGCTTTTTGCCTCGCTGAGGCTTCAGTTGGCTACCATTGATACTATCGAAAAGTTTATCAAAAAACAACAATAAGTCGCTAGTTTCTAATTCTGTTGGGAAGTACATGTTCGTCTGTCAATTTGACAAACTGACTAAACTGGCCAAGTTTTTGGTCGACCCGATACATATCTATAATATCCGTCCATCGTGCCACTTTATGAATGCCATCCTGCGTAAAATGTAACTCTTTATTTAACAGCACATTTCTTACTCCCTTCATTAAATGGGGTCCATCGTACAGGTGGACGACTTCCTCACCATCCACCGTGTATCCCTGGAATCGGTTTTCTTTCTTCTTCGTGATGCATTCCGCATTTGTCTGGCGGAGCAGACAATTTATGGCAGCAACGTTGGTGGCCCCTTGGTCGCACACCGATGCCACCACTTTCAGACCTATCTGCCTTACGTTTCGGATTACGTCTTTGATAGTTTTAACCAAATCTGGTGTTGAAGCAGTCCCTTCAGTGAAACAGAAGCAAACTGGTTGCTTCCATTTCCGTTTGAGACCCTTCAACATGAAAACTAAGGCAAACGCCACTCTTCTGTCTGCTCCGCCAAAATCAACAAATCCATCGACGCAGTCGAATTTGGAGCTGTAAGACAGGTCCGTCTGGAGAAAAATTTCATCAAACATTAAAACACAATGTTTATCTGCATCTTTCATTTTTCTCACAGACAACTGAAGTTGTCCAAAAATTTGCGAATTGATTCCGCAGGTAAAGGGCAACTGATTTAGCAACTTCTGCAACGTCTTGCGCGATGGAGGCTAAAGACACGTTGTAAGTGTCTATAAGCCTGACCACTTTTTTTCCAGATTGACAAAGCAAAAGCTTTGTCTTCAACTGAAAACCTACGCCCCCGTGGTTTTAGTGGCTGGTTTCTTAATTGGCTGGTAACAAAATCCAACGTGGTTTTGTTAAGCCGTCGTAAACCAGCCAATAATCCAGGGTTGCGGTTCAGTTGCAATAATTGTTTCTTCAGTTGCTCCTTTCCCTTTTTCAATCGACGAACTTTGTTTTCGGTCAACTTCAGTTTTTTAAGGACCTGCCCTTCGTTTCCAAGAAACGTCCTCTTGCGTTTCAGTGTTGCGCCTATAAAAAAAATTATGTAAATGATCAAAGTTTGCAAATACAAAAAGAATATATTTACTTTTAACTGAAGACGCTGCAGGAACAAAGCTACCCACATCGACAAACTCCCTGCTGATGCTACCACCACTTGTTTCAGCGCCTACAAATAAAATTATAATTATATATATTATTAATAAATAATTATTTACTTTTAACTGAAGACGCTGCAGGAGCAAAGCTAGCAACATCGACAAACTCCCTGTTGATGCTACCACTTGTTTCAGCGCCTACAAATAAAATTATAATTATATATATTATTAATAAATGCTACCACTTGTTTCACCTTCAGGTTTATATGGTACAATAATTCCATGCCGCTGGTAGGTTCTGGCTGCCTTCTGTCTGCAAAATGATACCTCCGGACTACTCGTCGGAGTTAATTTTGAAGGTCCAGCCTCAATAGCATCTAAAGCAGCTGCAATGAAAATTCTTATTACTTATCCCTTCATTGCGAGGATGATTATTACTTATGGTTACAGAGTGATCATAAAGTTCCGCACAAAATTCATAATTTATTTATGTACTGTTTTTGTGACAGATGCTCGAACAGGTTGATTTTTGTTTTTAAATTTCCATCTTTTGACATAAAAATTTTGTTGATGACATCATCTGTTTTTGAACTATGATAGCGTCATCATTTTTTTTTAAATGGCAACCCCACAATTTTTTTTTTTGGATCTTAGATACACTTTTCAATTCTTTATTCAACAAAAGTAAAAAGTGATACCTTGCATAACTTTTTTTTTGAAAAAATACAATTGGGTACACCCAACACTGGACATCATTTTTTGACATTCTGATGACGTTAGGGCGTTACGTGCCATTTGGATGTCTTTTTGATTAACATTTCATTAACAAGATTATGAATCGATATTCCATATAAAGACTGCTTTACATCTTAAATGCCAATGTCACAAATGATGTCCAATGTTGAGTGTCCATAGTATACTATTTCACTATGAATCATGATGAATTACTTGACTCAAACTCCATTCAAAATTGTTTTCAATACATTAGAGATTTACAAAACATTAAATAATTTTGGAGTGTAATATGGACCATACCCAGTCAAATCTATTTGCAAATATGTTTGAAAAATTGATTTGATCCTTTAAACACACACTTTCAGACAAATAAACAAATTCTCAGCTCCTCAGGACCCGCCCATACAAAATTAAGAACTTTTAATGTCATCAAATGTGTTTGCAAACATTAAAACTTATTCATAAATAACGCCACACACTCAAATATCACTTATTTGCAAATAAATTTGACCGTGTATGGTCCGGTCGTAATGCAACCAATAATACACAATACTATCTTCGTATAAGACAATAACTTTATAAAATTTATGAAGCACTGTATAAAAAATGTAATTAACTTACCAGGCAATTTTTCTGGTGTTCTTAATTTGGTAGCAGGTTCAGCAGGGCGAAGAAAACAGGTTTCCTCTGTGGATTCTTTTGTATAATCTATAAAAAACAAAACATAATTAAATTGACACCTAATCCAATTTTTTTTACTTTACCCATAAGGTGGAGTGTTGGTAATGAGTACGGCTTTAGCTTTTCATTGAAAAAGCACATTTCATGAAAATGCCGCGCACATACTCTGTAATTTTCCACCAATCTGTCGCCTACATCCAAAGCACAAAGTTTTGGATTTTGAATCCTTTGGATCCAAATTTGGCGAACAGATTCACTCCTTGGAATACAAAATCTAAAAACGTAGGATTTTAATTAATTATTTTATGAAAATAACTGTGTCTGTTTATTCTAACTTTTAAAACAATCTGTACGAATCAGGTAAGTACTTACCGTCTTAAAAAATCGTTGGTACATGTCGGCACACAACAACGCCGCAATTGGAACTTGGAAGTCATTGTTTATAACACAGAAACTTTAGAAAAATCAAAAAACGTACGCGTGATGCAACACAACACTTAAAACAAAGAATGTGTCGTCTCAGCAATTTTGTTTTGATTTGAATTTACCAGGAATTGCACCATTAAAAGCCGGTAAGGTAGTAATCAGAGAACACTAACTGCTCTCTGTAGTAATCTAGATTTCATAATTACAAGTTTGTTTGAAACTTGGCCTCCGACACGTCAGATGGCGCTTACATCAAATGCATTTACTGCTTATACATATAAGATCGCGACCCATGCCCATGCATCTGACCTCTGCGGCTGAGCGGAGCTTCTTTTATGGACACGCTGGAGGGGAGACGATGACGTTAGCAGGCGCGCGCTTGTTGCAAATGTAGTAGGGAGAAAGTCTTATCACCGCATTCTCTTCCGAACGGAACGACAGCGACTCCGGACAGGTTAGCGATTCCGGAGCTCGTCAAGATGATGTAAGTCCCATCCCAATCCGATAATGGGAAGCATTTTTCCTGGATACTTTAATAATTCGGGGTGAAGGGCGTGGCCCGCGGTGACAAGGGTGACGGCTTGGGGTGGTCCAGCGTAGGAAAGTTGCATAAGCTGCGCGCTATTTTTCCGGTTACAACGGTGAAAATTTCATCCCGATCGGAGGTCCAGAAGTATTTTTAAGAAGCGGTTAAAATGTCGATTTAGGCGTAGGGTGTTTGACCTTGTCGAACAGTGGGAGAGCGGCCTGCTAGACTGCGGAGAATTTTCGCGTCAGAGCGTTGAGCTCCACTTCTGACACCCTTTTCTTGGAAATTTCGGTGACTTCGTCACAGTATAAATACAATATTTATAATTTTCTTACTTTAAAATACAGGAAGGACTCGAAAATTGGGACTAATTCAAACCAAGGCAATCCGAATTATCAAATCACACTTTAACTCGTATTTTTAAATAGTAAACTAGTATAAACAGATAAAGTTTATGATATAGTATAATAAAGAAATGTAGAAAAAATTTAATATAAATTTTAATACAATAATTTGTATATATGTACATATTTCAACTTTTTCCTTTAATAATAGAAACTTTTTTTGTTAGCCATGTTAAAGCAACTGATCACGCTTGCACTTGGTTATACAGGGTGTCGCAAAATTAGCGTATTCCGAGTTCAGGGTGCTATAGGGGGCACTCTCTGGATCAAGAATAAAATTATAGAAAAATGTTTGTAATCACTCTTAAGAAGGTATAAGCATTTTAACTTTGTTCAATACGGCAACATTGCAAACTGCATGTCTTACCTTTTCCTTTTCAATTCGAAGCGTTGCTACGACAATGTTGAAAAATGAAAGTAACAAAAATCGAGAATGTTGTGATCAACATGATACAGATGAATTGTTTTGAATTGATCAACATTTTTACGTAACTTATGGATTAATTTATTTGCAAATACATAATACCTAATTGTTAAAAATAATATAATTAGTAAAGAAAATGTTTTAATCTTAATGATAATTACTAAAGAAGTTGTTCAAAATTTCTGCCGCCTGCATTTATGCAAACTTGCGCCTTTCTGGTAACATTTTCTGTAGCTCGTCCCAACATTTCGGCATTGATAGCTCCAGTTGCAGCAAAATTCGATTGAACAGATCATCAGCATTTTCGGGAGGCGCTTCATAGACTCTTTCTTTTACATACCCCCAAAAAAAATTATCCAGCGGGTTTAGATCAGGGCTTCTGGCGGGCCAAAGAAAGGGACTATCGCGGCCTATCCATTGATTCTCATAGTTTTAGCACTTTTAGTTCAGCCATTCTCGCACCGTTCGTTCCCAATGTGGTGGAGCGCCATCTAATTGGATCCACATATCCCATAGTAAGTTGAGTGGCAGATCCCCAATGAGTACTTGAAAATCTTAAAAATCATGCGTCAGGAAATGCCGAAAGTTTCTGCCATTCAGCCTGTTAGGAATAATGTGAGATCCCACAATGCCGATCCACATGTTAAACAAGTAATGGACTTGGTCCCCCTGTTGTACAAAAGGTGTGGGTTTTCCTGGGCCCAGTAATGCAAATTATGGCAGTTAACAATTCCGTCCTGCGTAAAAAATGGCCTCATCGGTCCACATTATTTTAGGAATGACATCAGGATTACTTTGATCCAATAACCATTGACAAAAATTGACCCTGGGTTGGTGATCCCGCTCTAAGAGTGTGCACCTAAGGATTTGATAAAATAAACTTTTGAAATACTGACATTTATCTAAAAAACCTTTCTGAAATTATAGGGCTGCCACCTTTCACTCTTCAGCACTCTGCCCACTAATGAATGATGAACATTTAACTGGCGACCCAATTTCCGGGTACTCGTTCTTGGTTTGGCACGTGCAGTGGCGAGAATCTCCTCTTCCATATGAGGAGTCCTCGCAGTTTTCGGACGTCCAGCGTTATACGTTTTAATTTGAAATTCACCATTGGCTCTAACCCTTTCATCTAGACGACGAAACACTTGTGCACTTGGATGACGCCGGTTAGGATATTGTTGGGCGTACAGCCGAGGAGCTACTACTCGCCTGTTATTAGAAGCCCCCAATAACAGATAAATGTCTGCGTATTCAGTATTTGAATAAAAATAATCCATATTTAAAGAATGTCGACGGATTAAGGTTGACAGATTTTGTCAGATAAAATTTATTGTTGACCGTCGTATCCAGAGTAATAAAATAATATTCAGCCATGTTGCCGTTCCTTTTTGAAGAAAAATTGCAAAAGTAAAATATTTATTTACTCCAAGATGAAGCTATTATTTCAACTAATCTTTTTTGAATTATTATTTTATATGAGTAGCCTAACCATAAGTAGAAATAAACGCTAACATTCATTGCTTTTATTTGAAGAAAACATGATGCAAAGTTTAGACCTTGAGTCCTATATATTTTGGTAAGGGGGCTTCTATATATTTTTTATTAATTTTCTTCTTACTTCTGGAATGATCCGCTACAACGTTCCGAACTCGGAATACGCTAATTTTGCGACACCCTGTATTAAAAGCCATTATAACGAAAATAGTAGTAATGTAAACAGGACAAACAATTCTAAAGCACATGATAATTCATTGAAATCTGTATTATCGAAACCTATATGTTTTGCTCTAGAGGTTGTCAAAATGCATGCGCGGACTTTGGTAATTTATTTTTCCCCCAACGTCAAAACTACGTGAAACAGCTGGTGGCGTCGACGCTGAACAAAGTAACTAAAGTTCACGCATGCCCACTTGCAAACTCAACTAAGCACTAACATTCACTAACGTCCTTAGTTGAAAATTCCCAGCTTGGATCCTTAGTGGTTAATTGTTACTTATTACGGGAAGTATGAACGGTTTTATGGAAATACTGTTATTTATCTTCTTAATCGTTAGTGCTTAATGCTTAATGGTTAGTGGTTAATTGAGTATAAGTACTCCCAACCCACAACTTGTATCCATATCGTATGGGTTTTCAGTGAATGTATTGTTTGCAGCCATGACGTCCGTAGTATGGAACCATGGCTTCATCAATTGAGTGCATTTCTTCAAGTGGAGAATTCTCCATAAAGTTGTTATTCAACAGTGTGAAGATGGGTCTTACTTTATTTCTCCTTTTGCTCCAACTGCTGATTATCACATACATGAAGATTTGAGAGCATATACTCGAACCTGTCTCTTGATATCGCTTCGGAAACCAATGCATTGTGACCATCTTTTTCACGCTCCCAAAACATCCTTCGTCTTGGGAATTGTACGTATCCACTAAGAATCAGAACCCCTATGAAAGCCTTTACTTCATATTTTTCTATATTTGGTTTCCGATTCTTCTGTTGAGCGTATTTATTACTGCAACTTACAATCAAGTCTATTACATTCTCATCGAAAAAGTGTGCAAATAATTCCAAAGGGGTTTCTAGCCTCGTATTACAAATAATTTCATTGTTAAAGTCTGTTGACATCGGAGCTAGATCTTCCTCAACCCAATTGTAATTCTTATTTTTTTTTTCGCAGATGGTTTTGGTTTTATTCGCAATTGAGATAAGGGTAAATTGTCGTCCGATGAAAAATCACTGTCTTTGTTATCATTGGTTTGAATAGTAATTTTCGCAGGAGCGTTTAGTTGTGTTGCAGGTAGATTATCTATGGTCAGATTCGTTTCATCACCCGAATCTTCATCTGTTAAATCTGCTGTTGCGTTCTCAGGAGGAAATATTGTTATTTCTTCGACTGCAGCAGTGTTTTCATCATCGTCCTCCAACATAGCAAGAGCTTCATGGAGTGAAAAACCCCTGTAATTGAAGTATGTTTGTAGTCATATATTTTCCTAATGTACTATATTGAGTACACCTTTTGTCATCCCCTACAATTATTACGACTAATTGTCAAAATATTATGAATATTTGAATGCTCACTGATAACGTCACTATTTGTGGTTATGTTACAACCTCAACGAAAATTGTATCTTTTTTTTTTTTTTAACTTAAAATCAACTTACCTTACGAAGCGTACACTGTAATCTTCCATTTCTCTTGAACAGCCAACTTTACAGTGACACAAAACACAAGCGAGATTTGATAAGTCAATTCAATGTCGACGTTTGCATTCCTTGGTGAATATTGAATGACTACGTGCAGCTAACTTTGTTGTGCGCACTTTCGACTGCACAGGTTAAGCCTTTTTTGTGCCGTTCTACATACAGGGTTAGTCAAAAGTATGAAATGGACGGTTTATCTCCGTAAATATGAATTTTATGACAAAATGTCTTTTTTACTAATTTTTTTACTAATTATTCTCTATTTCTTAACCTGCTCGTTGTTTTTATATGTCAACGCATTTCCATGGAAACGTAACTGATTTTTGTTTTTTGAATGGCAACCTAGTAATTTTTTTGGAGATTTTTGTTTGTCTTTTTTTTATTGAAATGACCTGGTATTTTTTTTGTGTGGTTTGATAACAAAATTTTAGAGAAAATGGCCATAATAGTTTATTCAATCAAATAATCTTTAATTTAAATTAAATGTTCAAACTGAAGACCCCCTGCAGCTTGACAGTAACCTAATCTGTCATAAAAATTGCGTAACGAATTTTGTAGCCAGTTAGGTGGTATTTTTGCGATTCCATGTCTGATTTTGACTTCTAAATCTTCCAAATTTTGTGGTTTTTCTTTGTAAACTTTAGTTTTTAAATGACCCCAGAGGAAAAAATCTAAGGGGTTTAAATCGGGGGACCTAACAGGATATTCAATAGGCCCCCGACGTCCTATCCAACGACCTGGAAAAATGTTATCCAGAAATAGGCAAACATCAACCCCATAATGGGGTGGAGTGCCGTCTTGCTGAAACCAAATATCTCGGTTTGGCATTCCTTGTCGATCTGCATCCGGAAATAATTGTACAATATCGAGTACAGGATGAACGTTGGTGTGAACGTTGTCGATCTCCATAACCAACCATCATGAGGATTTCAATTATTTCAGTTTCACTAAGTTTCACCACGTTTACAAATTAAAATAAAACTATCCTTATTAAATTGATTTGTTAACTTATTAACAATGACATGAAAAATACCATTAAAAAAACAGAGGCAACTATAATTCTTTGTAGAATTATCATCACATGAATGAAAAGCATCACTAAAAATTGGAGAATCGGATTTGATACCAATTTTGTCGTTTATTAGAAATTATGATTTTACACAGAAATTTTGTTATGAAAGGATATTAAAAAAATACCAGGTCATTTCAAATAAAAAAAGAGAAACAAAAATCAGCAAAAAAATTACTAGGTTACCATTCAAAAAAACAAAAATTAGTTACGTTTCCATGGAAATGCCTTGACATATAAAAACAACGAGCAGGTTAAGAAATAGAGAATAATTAGTAAAACAACTTTTATTACAGACATTTTGTAATAAAATTCATATTTACGGAGATAAGCCGCCTATTCCATACTTTTGACTAACCCTGTATAGTACATTAGACACCAATATTATGTACAAGTACAATTAGGAATGCTTTTATTAAATTTGCCTTCAACAGATTTTATTTTGTGTTCACCATTTTCTAAAAGTTATATTCATATTGCTGTAGAGTTTGATCAACAATTTGCAAAAGATTTAGTTCAAATCACTGCAGAGAAATATGTAAAATACATTTATTGCAATAATAAGTAGGTAGTTTACTATCTACCATTTTATTTTTCACTTTCACACTCTGTTTCAGTCGTCATGAATTTATCTTCTCTAAATATAGGTGGTCAAAAGTTAACTAATGCTACAATAATTTTCATAATGTCATTTACATGAGGTAATAAATATTTTGGAATTTGGTGTTTTACAATTTTGAAAACCTAGCTCGAGCAATGTTGGCAGTTTGTTCAGCATATGCTTTACAAAATTGGGATTGTTTCCGCAAAAATGGTGGCCTAATTAAAGTCAAACAGTTTTGTTCGCACTCCGTTTCAATCATGAAACCCTTATCAACCATTATACCGTCAAAAGGGTCCAATTTTTCAACAAACTTTTCTTTATTAAAAATACTCTTATCACTGGTACGGCCTCCATGATTACCCCTGACGGTGGAATTCCGACCATGAACTTTACAGTGTTCGTACCTTTATAATGAGAATATGTAACAATTCTACAACTCCAAACATTTAAATTTCTCCACAGCAATTTCAGTACAATCTAAGACAATTCTTGCATGCATTTCTATATGGTTGAAAACATTTCGCATATTATTTAAAATTTCATCTTTTGTTGGCCAATAAATAAATGGTTTTAAAGCTACAGACATTAACGAAAGAGATTAATAAAAAGATCGACTACAACTGGATGCTGAAATTGAAAATGAAATTGATATGCAGATAAAACTTGAAGTTTAATTTTAATTTTAGCAGAACTACTAATATTTTTAACCTACTTTTAGTGCTGATTTCTCTATTGTATCAATTACTGACAAATCTACACCAGTAAATAGTGCAACATTATTGCCATCATTTAATAAATTGCAAAAATTAAAAGAATTCTTGTCTTCATCATTATCTGTTTGCACATGTACTGAAGACACTGATGTGGTTGGAAAACTATTAAGCAGCAGCAAGAGATGCAATGTTTTTTCTCTGCAGTATTATGTTCATCCATTTCTTGATGTAACGTTTTACTATTCTCTAAATTATCAACCTGAATTTCTTTTGAAGTAAAACTTCTTTACGGCCACTTGACTTGGGGAGTAAGCTGGTGAATTCGTGACGAGAGCGTAAAACAGTGTTAACAACAGCTCTTTGGACAGCATTGTTTTGATTTCCTAATTGTTCGTTAAATATTTCGTTGGGCTGTTCCAAAATTGGAATTTGAATAGCAGGGTCTTCTTCAGGTTCTTCATCATTCATATGAATCGCAATATTATGCAGAATCATAGTGGCAACAATAATCGCAAGAACTCGAAATTCGCATTCCAATAGATAAACACGGAAACCGTCTTTTCAATACGCCGAATGCTCTTTCAATTGTATTGCTAGTTCTTTTATGTGAATTATTCTACCTTAATTCCGCTCTGTTTTGGGGGTTATGTAATGGAGTTAACAAGTATCTCTAGCATGCGTAACCTTTGTCTCCCAATAAATAAGTATTTGGAGACTCGTTAGCTTCTAATCTCAGTCTCAATCGAGAATCATTAAAGATTGTTGAATCATGTACAGATCCGGGCCATCTTGCCACAACATCTGAAAATTTGAAATTTGCATCACATACGGCTTGAGTGTTGATTGAAAACCAAGTATTTTAATATGAGTGGAGTCTATGGCTCCCAACACATTAGGGCATTATGCCATTTGAAAGAAATCATTTTGTATTCTTATTAACTCATCCCTGTTTTGAGGCAAACGTATAAAATGGGGTCGCAACTGAGCTATAGTATTTGTTACTTTATGTATTGTTCTACATACAGAAGATTTTGAGACATTCAAACAATCTCCAATGCACAACTGAAAAGAACCTGTTGCGTAAAATCGTAGAGTAATCAACAACTGTAACAATGGATTAATTGGTTCATTTCTAAAACTTAAATGGCTGAGGTTATCGCCAATTAATTCTAAAATCGCTGCAAAGACTTCCTTTGAGAATCCAAACCTCATCTTAAATTGCTGATCATCATACATTTGAAAATGATTAGGACGTATCCAAGGTCTTGGTCCCCTATTCAGTTCAATACCATCTTCTTCAGATGAATCCGAAGACGAAGATGAAGTAAGCAAACTTGTATAATATTAAAATTTGTTAATATTGATAGTTACAGTATTTATAAATATGTACTTACATATTGTCCATATTTTTGCGAATTAAGACTGATTGAAATCTTTAAAATTTTGGGTAATTTTTAAGTGATGTGTCACACAAGAGAACTGTCAAATTATTCTCGAGTTACACTCATCAGTTATCAATCTTTCCAACTCTTTAAATTCAAGCTTTCCCATCAATTGGCAAAGAGGGAAACTCATCTGGCTTATTTCTGCACAAAGTTGGCCCTGTACTAACATAATCTTTTCTAACGAACTTACTAGTTTCTCCCTAAACGCCATTTTACTCATATTACTGTTTTATATTTTTTATTAACGTTCTTATGTTACGACCTATGCTTTTGTTTAGACTGGTCTCCTCGTCGAAAATCACTGGAGAAAACTCGATGTTCTGTCGTCAAAGGAGCCTGAGTGAGGAAACTCATATGTCAGGAGAGGCCGTGTTTTGAGCGATTGTCAACTGGTCCACTGGATTGACTGGAAGTTATAAGTACTTGGACCCGGCTGACTGGACGGGGCCAGCCTATTCGATCATGGGTCTCGAAGCAAGATAGCGACGCTAGGAGAGGCGGACTCAATAATTGTAGAAATACCTGATACCTGAATTAATAAACTGTCTGTCTGCATTGTGTTACATAGTGTCTTTTTAACACTACTAGAATTTTCTTCTGGCTAATCTTCACTACTACAATTTTCACTTTCAGGGAGATAATCGCCATCTGAAAGGTCTTCATTATTCGTATTAGAAACTGCTTTTGAAGTGGAAGCAATAATAGCAGGTGTCAAAATTGAATTATTATTGATTATTAAATGTTTGTAAATTATAAGGTCATAATTATTGTTATTGTTTTACAAAATACTAATTTAAAATAATAATTTACCTCCTGGTGCATTTAACGTTTCTTGTTCAACTATCTCGGTATAAGTTTTGTTATACGTTTCACTTATTTCTTAAAAATTTTTTATATTAAATTCAGTAGAGATCTTGCAACCTATACAGAATGTTTGCATCTGGTTCAGTCCCTCTTATTGGTGGACTAGAAGAGGCTATTGCACCCGTAGGCATTTCCATTTCCACGTCGAAATCACGAGGAGGTGACGTTCCCGAAATCACTTTAAATAATGTAAATTAAAAAATAAATCTAAAATTTAACCAAAAATTTAGTGTGCTTGCTGGACCACATACCAGAAGTGAAACTTATTATTCTGTAACTGCTAACGAATTCGTTAGGGTCCGTTTTTCGTTAATGTACGTATATTAGTATTCTGTAAATTTCAAAGTAAGGAAACTTAAGTGCAAGAAATATTTGAGACCAGTTTTTAGACCTCTGGATCTGGTCAAGTATAAACACAAAAATGACTGTTTTTCATACAATGGCGTTCTATATTACATTTTTTTAGGATGTCAGTAGTTTCATATGCATATTATTCATTGATTTACGAGGTACCGTCACCCGACTCCATAATCTAAGATATTACTTGAAATGTTTTTTGGACCTCATGAGAGTGCAGCAAGCATGTTGGACAATTCTACTCAACTTAAATTTTTGATGATATTATTTTTTCAATACCAAATTAAACAAGACCCCGATGTCAATGTGAAAGGGAGTGAACTGATTCAAACTGTTATGAAAAATTTATTTGTGCTTATAACTACACTTTGAGGCTTTTTCATCTAAATATACCTCAACAGAACTGGCCACTCCTTACGTATAGCCTCACAAAATACACTTAGTCTTCTGCTGGGTACCCTGGGGCCGGCATTACGGTTCCGGGAGCCATTAGTCAACGCGTGAAGAGAAGAAAGAAAGAAAAAAAGGAAACGTACCTGAATCTAAAGTATCTTCTAAAATGTCAGGTGTTATGACGATATCTTCGTATGCTTCAGGAAGTTAATTTCCAACGACCCAAGTCGGCTCTAATTTTCCATCCACATTTTTCCATTGGTGACATCACAGTAACAATACGATGTGCGCATTTCTCCACAAGCATGCGATATATCTTGTTCGCAATAAATGTTGCTGTAGCTCTTGGCAAGGTGGCAAGTTACCTTCGTCGTAATTACGCACATTTGGGTTCATATTTGGTAGGGGTACATTACAGGGTGCAAGGTTTCTCCCCATATGATTTTCTGGCTCGAGTAACGCGCAAAATCCCCGCTTGGGCTCCCCTACTATAACGTTTGAGAGCTCCTTTACAGCACCTGCTAGTGTTGATGGCTGTGTTGCCCGAATTTTATTTTTTGTAGGCTTTATTTGCAATTCTTTGATTTCTGCTTCGGTTTGAACCTCGATTGCCATTGCAGTGTCTATTTGTTTATTGCATTTTCATTATCTACTCCTACTTCAGGCACTCCAGTTAGGCCATCTACAACTATTTTCCCTGTATATAAAAGGAGTTTTTGCTCTAAATCACTGATAGGCTTTTCAGGTTCCCCTTGATTGCCCGTTTCTAATGTCGCATTTATAATTTGTCGGGACTTCTTTCTTATCTGACTTTTCCAGTTGTCGCAGGAACAAGGTTTCCTCCAGGTCACGGATGGGGTCCGCGACTCCTCGGTGGTGAAAACGTTGCCGGAGTTGAGAAAAATTACAACAACAACACTAATTTGACAACAGCTAACTCTACTTTTTTATTTTTTCACAAAACAACGTAACCAACACTTAATTCCAAACACAACATTTCTTCCGTCTTCTCGGTGTTCGTTCTCGTCGTCTCTTAATTAGGAGAATACCGTTGTGGCGGATGTTTAACTCGTGTGGAACGACGTGGTGTAACCGCCGGCGTTGTGACCCAACGAGGATGCACAATTTGCACCGAAGGCGCCGGGTTTGCAGTCTCTAGCGTTGGGTTTTCAGGTCGTTGAGGCGTAGCTTGATCCGCTAACTCTGCTGGTGAAGTTGCACAGAAAGTCGAGTCATTTTCATAGAAATTCACCCGGCGTGGTTGTACGACTTCCTTTTCCGGCGGACTAGAAGTCTCCTTGTCTTGATGTCCTCGAATTTGATCAATGTGTCGTTTGAACCGTTTTCCGAAGTACTCAATTTCATAATGTAAATCTCCGTTGCGTTTGAGGAGTCCATTTGGCCACCCTTGGGTTCCCTGAGAGGAATTAAACAGCCTGCGAAGGGTAGAAAGAACGGAATGATGACTCGAAAGTTGCTTGCTTCTCTGTGATTTTGGTATACATGTTTTCAGGTTTCAGTAAATCAAGACGAGTGCGTAAGGCCCGTCATAAGAAAAGTTGCGCTGGTGCTTGTCCTGTAGTACTGTGTGGAGCCTTTCGATATTGCCGCAAAAACTCGTTCAAATTCGGTTGCAGCGTACTCGTGGTTGTTGACATTCTCTTGAGGTGGTCCTTGACCGTTTGGACGCTCCTCTCTGCTTGCCCATTCGTCGACGGATGATATGAGGCTGTAAATTTATGTAACTTGACGCCACTACATTGTAGAAACTCCTTGAACTCAATGGAAGTGAATTGCGGGCCGTTATCTGAAACTACGATCACTGGACTTCCGTAAGCTGCAAACAACTCGTCGAGGATTGCAATCGTTGTTGCAGTTGTCATCAGATTAGTAACTTTGACCTCCAGCCACTTGCTGTATGCATCAGAGACAATAAGAAGCATCTTTCTAGTGAACGGTCCCGCATAGTCGATATGTATACGCTCCCAGGGCCCTTTCGGATATTGCCAGTGATGTTCACTGAATTTTGGCGGTGCGTGTGCATGTTTGGTGCAGTCAGTGCACGACTTGGCGAAACGTTCGATGCCGGGCCAGTATATGAAGGAACGCGCCATCCCTTTCATTTTGACAATACACAAATGTGCTGCATGTAAGTCGCCGAGAACTGCTTGTCGCAGTGTGGGTGGGATGACGACTCGATGTTCAAATCTAAGCAGTTAACAGCCGGTTTGTATTCGACTTCAGGGGCCCTGTTCGAGCTTCTATAACTGCGCCCTTGTTTTTTTTTATATATTATAGGTACCCTAGAGCAATGCTATGTATAGGCCTACTTTATTTCATACAGGGTGATAAAATAAAGCACACTTGGTGTTGGTGGACCAATTATTATCTAATATTTTGGAAGAATTATTATTATACCACCTACTGCGTCTCACTCACTAAAACTCAAACGCAAGTTTACTAGTGCAAATGCGTTGCCCACCCTGATGCTTAAGATTTAATTTTTGGGCCACTATGGTCTTCATACTTCTATAATAAAATAACACCCTGCAAAGTTTCAGTAAACTGTAAATTAATTTAATTTTAAGTACTTGGTATGGTAGAGTTTTGAATTAGGAAGGTAGCATAATATAAATTGCGTTTAAGTATGAATTGGTGAAAAAACGTTTATTCGAAAATATTTGCAAGATTATTCACAACTACACAATAGACACTTGAATGAGTTCAGATAGTAAAGATTTATTAAAGCAAGCCATAAACTTTTTTAAAGATTTACTTTTCGCGCTTTCTTCATTGCGAAATCGTTGATAACCTTTTCCTACGACAGGCACCGTCCTATGTCGCATTCAATCGACAAAATCGCTAGGCCGGTCAAACCTTTCTTGGCCAATCGTCGAGCGCAAGTAAGTTTTTATTAATTTGAGCTGACTGAATGATCTTTCGCAGGAAGCTACAGTTACTGGCATTGTTAAAAAAACATATCTTTTAAATCTAGTTCGACTATAGCTTTAAGAAGACCCAGACTTGAACTACGGTCACATTTATCAAATAATATAGTCGTTTCAACTTGACTTTTTAAAGTGTCTAATTCAGCCCAAGATTCAGTAGCATTAATATCTGCTGAATATTTGATACTCAAATCAGCGGCATGTTTTTTTAGTTCTTCAGCTGGATAATTATCAATCTGTTCTATTGTCAAAAAATTCAAAAGGTGGTGAATGTTGTGAAGTTTCTCGAATCGCCATGTGAATTCAGAAATCATTTTATCAATTGCTTCATGCATATTAATTTTGAAACTTTGTGGTGTAATATCGTAGCCGGCGTCTGAGCTTTCTCTTAGGTCGTGTCTTTTTACTCGCTTTTTACGTTTTTCCGGAAAATCGTCTTCAATTTCACATTCTTCACTGTTATGTCTTTGGGATCGGGTCGGAACACAGCTGAACACAGTGACTACTAGTGGAAGACTCACTTTATTTAATACATAGTACATATGGACGCCTTTCTGCAGAAAGGAACCGATGTTGAAGTTGAGAAAACAGGGATCAAAATATTTACATAATTTTAAAATTATCTATCAGTTAAGGTTAATTTTGGACTTCTGGAGCTTTAGGCCTGTATTTTTATCTATTTGGTTAAGTAAAATGTTATACATTGTCGATAAAGGGTACAGAAAAAAAGAGACTTTTGTGGGTTGGTTCCTTTCTGCAATTTATGGAAACTACTACTTGATTGAGGATTAAATAAATATATTAAGTTGAACGAAAAATAAACAATATATTCCTCTAAGTACAAAGAAAAGACAATCCTAACTAAACGTGTAACACACAAACACACGGACTAATTTAGAACACTTTAATTACTAAATAACAAGGTATAAAAACGGTTACATTAGTTAATAATGGGGGAGCCGGAAAGCGTGCGCGTCGGTACTCTACTCCATTACATACTACCCCCGCGCAGGCGCGTTACACTCCCCCCTTGAATTTTTAATGAGACAAATGTAAAATTCAGATAACTAAGGGTTGGTTTATTCGGCACAGCACGACGCTGTGCACATCTTCTTCACCTTCCGCAGTCTCCCGGTAGTGCCTGGTACTCCGTCAGCTTCCGATAAAGATGTAGGCTCTGTCGCGGGAACCTCTTCATCGGTTTCGGAATCTGCGGACTCTTCCTGTGGGGGCGGCTCGCTATGCTTTCGGGGCCGTCCTCGTTGGCGCTTCGGTACTAAAGGAGCTGGCGTTTCGGAGCCCTCCCGCGGACAATATGGTCGCAAAGCGGAAGTATGATATTTACCCAAGGGTTTGTTGGGTTCTACAAGCGTCGTGATCGTATATGTAGTGGGAGTAGCTTGTTCCAGTATTAGATAGGGTCCATCCCGTCGTGGAGCAAACTTGGAAGTAAAGCCTTTAGCGGTGTTGCTCAGAACGTGAGAGTCGACGAGTACTTGGTCCCCGGGTTGGTAGGCCACAGCTTCGATAAATGGCATTCGTTTGAAGCGATATAGGCCAAACGGTGTGATGAAAGCTGTTTTATCACGGTCCTCTTCGCGCACAGGTACCTGCCAGTATCCAGATTTAAGATCAATGGTGGACATGTACGACGTTTGTTTCGCGGCATGAAGTAAATCGTCCAGACGTGGTAACGGATATCGGTCCGGTACAGTTACTTTATTCAATCCGCGGTAGTCCACACAAACGCGAAAACGATTGTCTTTCTTTGGTACTAAAACGACCGGCGCGGCGTATGGCGACTCGCATTCTTCGATCACGTCATCTTGAATCATGGTTTCGAGTTCCTGCTCAAGGATTTCCTTTCGATGTTGGGACATTCGATATGGGGGCACAGCGATTGGATCATCGGTCGTGAGTCGAATCGAGTGTTCCCCGAACGTTGTTGGCGTCGTCTTCCTTTCAAAAACGTCCAAGTTCTTCCCTATCAGTTCGGAGAGTTGTTGTCTTTCGGGCTCCAGAAGAGTAGCGCCCTCCTCTGAACGTAGCGTGATATCGATCGATTGGACGACGACCTTTGAAACAGATTCAAATGGAAAACGTTGGTCAGGTTCATCACTGAACGACCATTGATTATTCGTTATGTCCAACACAATAGCGGCTGCGCGTATAAAGTCTAATCCAAAGAGACTTTTATTATTTTCAAACTCAGGAATTGCAATAAAAGTACCAGGCACTTCCCTATTTGCAAGGATGACGGTGGCTCGAATCTGGACGGCATCTAGGTCCCTCATCACTCCGTCCGCTAGGGTCATCTTAATTCGGGTGTGGACAGCTTCGCATCCTTTCGAGAGTAGATGTTGATATAGTCTTGCACCAGCGATTGAACACCTGGCACCGGTGTCCACTTGGGCCAATCCTTCCAATTGTTCGATCGACACCGACAGCAACGGAATCTGGTCCCCACCGTCGTAGATGTCTGTCACCAAGAGGTCCACGGAGGCCGCTCCGACGGTTTTATTCCCTCGATTTGGGCATTCGGATCGAACGTGTCCCGGAGTGCGACAGGCGTAGCACACTAGTTCTCCATGACGTTTCTCGTCTTTGGGTTTCAGAGTGCTACTAGGTCCAGGAGCTTCACTCCTATTCTTGTCTGTGTTCTTTTTTGAGCTCTTCCGACACTCGTCGAATACATGTCCGAAATTCTGGCAGAATGTACATTTGGGCCTAGTTCTAACCTTACCTAGGAGCTTCTCTTTGTCTCGTATTTCAAACAGTGTACTCTCTATCGTCCGTGCCTTGGAAATTAGTGTATTGAAGTCTTGGCAGGCATACCGTTTACTGTCGTTTCAGACGGTGGACCGCCTTTTAACGACAGTGAATTTAGAGAGTTTGTAAATAGATTCAATGTAACGCATAGAATCACCAGTGCACTGTAAAGAACCGGTGCTCTTTTATACAATGAGTTTTGAATGTTATTTTTTTCTAATTTGCATATTGAATAATGTTTTTTTAGAAATAAAATCAATTTTGGTAATTTAGGGAATTTTGTGATAGTTGGTGAGACTTCGATTTAAATTTGAATCAACTAGATTTTCGCAAGTACAATTTATTGCAAGATAGTTCTGTTCTGCAATTCCTGATGAATTCAGAAATTTCCTGCACTAGGCCAGAAATTCGGCAAAGAGCAGAAAATGCCGCAATTAATTTGCTGCCTATATATGGGAAACAATATCGGCATTTTGAAAAATGGTGTGCTGAAAATCAGATCCATGCGCTATCTGAAAATGTCTTATTAGCATTCTTCGACACACAAAGACAAAAATAGAGACCAACCTCTTTGTGAAGCATGTATTCAATGGTCCGATCCTGCCTGAATATTCACCAAAATGTAGACATTGCCGGTTGTAAAAAGAGGCCTTGTTGAAACGCTCCGCACGAGCATACAAAGCCTCGCTATGAAAGTAGGTATCAAATTCTGTTTTATAGATGTGAATTGTAGGTTATCCTTATAATGAGACTCATCAATATATGCTTGAATGATATTGAGTTTAGATCAGATTCTGTCTGTTATAAATACACCTTTTGTTTAATTTTATTTATGTAAGTATAGTTGGTTGTATGGGTCATGGTATGTAAAAAAAAAGTTACTACGGCCCTGTAGAATTGTTTGTTGCGCACGACGCGGCCGGCAAGAAGAGAAGATGGCGGCAGAGCATGTGACGCGGCTGTGTGTAAGAAAGTTTTGTCTTGTTTTGTGTTATACCATCGTTTTAGTTTTTAATATACTCACTACTTATAAGCAAGCACTTGGTTTTTTTGGTATTTTACCCGAGTCTCAACATCGGCGACCGTGACAGGACTGTAAAGTGTGAGACCGGGTTTAATAAATGGGCTTGTTTTTGTACGAAGTTTGAGTGTGTTTTGTGTGAAAAAACAAACTGGAGGCCGCGAAGAGACAACGGAAAACTTTACGCACTCTTCTGACGAAAGCTAACGCCACATTTCAGGAGAAATTCGTTCGCGGGAGGAAAAAATCGTGATATTCCAGACGTTCGAATCTCGCAGGATCGAGCTACGAAGTGCCCATGACAATTTCAACAAGCTACTTTTCGAATCAGACACACTGTCTGAAGACCAGATCTTGAAGGAGCTAGAATCGGACGATAACTACAAAAAGCTTTTTCTAACGGCGAAATTGCAGATGGAGAATCTTCTCAGAAGCACAAGTGCGGAACGCACGGCTGCGAGTACTTCAGATTCGGAGCAAGTGGTCGTTGCTCCACCGGCTGTGAACACGACCAACACAAGCATGAAGCTGCCTCGTATAGAATTTCCGAAATTCAGCGGGAATATAAGAGAGTGGCTACCGTTTTGGAGTGTTTTCCAAAAAATCCATGGGGACCAAACGATGCCGAAGGAGGGCAAATTCCAATACTTGCTTCAGGCTACCGTTGCAGAGTCAAGAGCCCACGACTTAGTGCATAGTTTTCCTCCGACTGCCGACAATAACGATAAGGTAATTTCTAGTTTGAAAAATCGGTTCGGTCGGTGAATTAGTAATCGAGTTTTACGTGCGTGAACTACTAGGGTTAGTGTTGCAAAACGCCGTGAAAGACTCTAAAAAACTGTCGCTCGCGAAAAATATACGACAAAGTAGAGTCGTATATTCGGGCTCTCGATACGTTGGGCGTAACGACGACAAATGTGCCGCGATGGTGTACCCTTTGGTAGGATCCTCACTTCCTGAAGAGGTACTTCACGCGTGGCAAAGAAGTAGCCATGCGAAAACGACGACGACGCCGAACGCGCAACATAAGAAGGACCGGTTGCAGCAGTTATTGGAATTTCTTCAAGCTGAGGTCGAGAGCCAAGAACGCATTGATATGGCCATGCAGGGCTTTGGGCTATCGACGGAAGGGGAAAAAGGAAAATGGAGGAGCAGGAACAAGACCGATGCGACAAAAGAAGTACCGAGCGCCAGCGACCTATCCACTTCGTCGAAAGAGGGACGGTTTTATGATTGCATTTTTTGTAAAGCAGATAACCATGAAAGCAATTCTTGTGAAAACGCGCGAAAAATCAGTTTAAATGAAAGGCGAGAGCAGATTAAACGTGAGAACGAATGTTTTGTGTGTATTAAACGCGGTCATGTTTCTCGTAATTGTAGAGGCAAAGTAAAGTGTAGCTGGTGTAGTAAACGTCATCCAATATTGTTATGTCCGATTTTGACAAACGGGAACCCGTAGACAATAAGAACGAAAATGTGTTAGCGACGTTTTGTCAAATGTCAGCCGTTTGCTTACAAACTTTGAGACTTTTTTCTGACACAACAGAAATGGTTGTAAGGGCGGTTATTGATACAGCGTCGCAGCGGTCGTATGTGACATTGGATGTTGCGAATAAGTTAAATTATAAACCGCAAGGTAACTTGCGCTGTATATCGGGCAGTACATTTTGAGCTAGTCACAACTCTATCGGTCGACGGTTTCATCGAGTGTTTGAGACGATTTATCGCTAGACGGGGGAGACCAGCGCGGATCAGATGCGATAATGTCACGAATTTTGCCGGCACCAGATGTTAATGTGCAGGTGGTGACTGTAAGAAATCCTTTGATCTCTACCGCCAAAGCGGCAAAGGCAAGAGTATGCACCCGTTTAACTTCCACGTGTTTAACCGCAGTTGGTGACTTTAAAATCTCCTTTGATCTCTACCGCCAAAGCAGCAAAGGCAAGAATATGCACGTGTTTCATGCACACCTGTTTTCAACACTTGCGGCACGGGAGGTGGAAGTCTTCGGACATTTTCCACTGTGTACTTTAGGGCGGGTCCTTCGCACTGGCCCTCCCCACTCCCCGAGAGTGCTGTTCTTTTAGTTAGACGTAAGATTAGTGAGTAAGCAGCAGGTGTAAGTGACGATACTGACCTCGGAGAGGAAAATACGCATTAAAGTTAGACACAAAAATTCTGCCGTGTTTTCATTTCATAAAGAAAGGAAGTGTTCGCGGCAACACCAGAAATAATTTGGAAGGTTTCGATTGGGAGAAAATTGCGCATAAAACAATAAATAAATTTAGTGGTACTTTAATCTGCCATCAGCGCCATGGTGGGGAGGCTGGTGGGAAAGACTGATCGGGGTCTTAAAAACAATTTTGAAGAAAGTTTTAGGTAGAGCGAGTCTAGGGCACGAAAGTATGACTACGATTTTATGCGATGCTGAGGCGATTATCAACTCCAGACCGTTAACATACGTATCGGAAGATAGTGAGGATCTTCCCCTTCTATGGTTTTACAGGAAATTCGGGAGGTCGGAGTACCCGATTTGGACATGTTATCCCACGATAAATTAAACAAAAAATTCTAGTACAGACAGAAAATCATCAACGATTTAAGACAAAGATATCGTTCCGAACACTTGGGTCAGTTGTTACTAAAAGACGGGCGAAAAAATGAGACACGCGAATTAAAAATCGGTGACGTAGTTTTGATAGGTGATGACGCACCCAAGCGGCTGGATTGGCCTCTTGCCCGGGTTGTGAGCGTAATTTGCTGGTCGCGACGGAAAAATTAAGGTCTGTAATTTAAAGACCAAAAACGGTATTTTGAAACGCCCAATCCGAATTTATCCGTTGGAGATTTCCTCGACATCGGAGGACGTTGTACACTTAAAAAGAAATATCGCATTCACACCTGAGTGAGGAAAATTCTAATTCTAATTTTGATTCTAAGGATGTAAATTTACCATGTAGTTTTAAGGAGACAGAATTGTATGATATAGTAGGTGAAAAAACGGATAAGCTTTTAACCACACGGAGTGGACGTATCAGGAAAAGAAATCCAAAATATGTATGAACAACACTGTCCTTGTCAGTGTACCCAAGCCAAAAATTTCCCCAGCCAGAATGTTAGCGATAACCGACAAAAATTGAATCCAGTTGATTAAAAAACAATTTTCGGTCTAAAAATATTAAAAGCAATCGCTTCTTTTTAACTTACCACAAAGGTAATTGCATTAATAGTCCCATTGGTATTAATACCATTAATACCATACTTTTCTTCGACTGACAGATCCTTAACTATTTATAGGCCATTACTTTCGGAGATCGAGTGCTACACAGGTGGATGGTGGATGGAAAAGTTCAGCAGTTGCTGAGGGATATGTTGATTCATCTTTAAGTAATAAAATCGTATAAGGGTATGGACATGTCGAAGATGCCGAGGTGGAGCCTTTTCATTTCGAATGGAGGCCTCCACAGTTGGAAAAATCATTAAAGAAGTGTGTCAAGTTCAACATTCCAACCAATTCACATGAAACAGCCTAGTACATCAGACTTTATAAGAATTGCTCAGGAGTTTGAAAATGTTTGGGATTTTCCAAATTGCATTGGAGCACTGGATGGTAAACATGTTCGAATCAGATGCCCATCTCACTTAGGATCCATGTTTTTCAATTACAAAAAATATTTCTCGATAGTTGTACAAGGTCTTGTCATTATAGAATTACGTCTATTGATGTTGGTGGATACGGCAAACAGAGTGATGGAGGTACTTTCCAGTCATCAACACTGTCAACATTATTAGAGGCGAATAAGCCGGGAATTCTTAATGTCTTCATTGCTGATGAAGCTTACCCACTGAAAAACAATCTAATGAAATCATACTCAGGAAATTCGTTAATAGCGTCACAGGAAACATTTAACAAACGTTTATCACGCGTTAGAAAGACTGAAGAATGCGCCTTTGGAATACTTTTTGCTAAAGGCGAATTTTGTCTGGTGTTATTGAAACAAATGAAAATACTGCTGATAGTGCGATAAAAGCAATTGGCATCCTACACAATGTAATAATCGACAAAGGGGGACTCTTAAATATTTTAGACGTTCCCCCTATTCCAACTAACCACAATTTGCAACGAAGTAGGGCACAAATAATGGTCCAACAAATACAGCAAAAATAATACGAAACAAGTTTAAAGATTGCAATCTGTCGTAGTAAAAGACTTGCTACCATCTAACTACTCAAACAATTTATTAACTAATCTCGATAAACAAGGTAAGACAAAATCGTTGGGACTATACTGGACTGCGCGCAAATGGAGAGCAAAGTAAAGGTGGCAACCTTGCTGCAGATGAATGTCATATTTGGCATCTATGGGAGAGCTTTGACAGTTGTCAAATCATTGGCCATTATCGCTAGCGATATAATATGATTTACAACTTACAATGTAGACAATGAATCGAAAGTCCTGAAAAACGCAAAATAAATACCTAGTTCATTAAAAACACAAGCTTAAAAATCGACAGCTCTTGTGTAATTACCAACGTTAGTACCCTGGATCAGTACCATCTAACTAAAGAAAATTCCTGCATTCCGTCGAATCGCGCAGCATTTGTTATCCTCCTTTAAACTGTTATATGTCATCTAAGTTGTAGTTTGTCGTTATGTCGCAGATAGGTCCCTTGTTCTGATGACTCACTAATACTCAAGGGTATTAATCCATTACTTTATCTATAAATTTAACAAAACGAAATATGCTATCAATGGTTTGTAGAATTTTCGACCTTTTAGGGATAAGTAAGTCCTTTAATTATAACTGCCAAGATTTTAATTCAGAAACTTTGGCTTTGAAACACACAGTATAAAATTCCAAGACACGTGCTTGTTACAAATCCAAAGTCAATTGAACTTCATGCATTCACAGACGCATCCGAATCCGAATCAATGTATCTCAAAAGCAATGACGATGGAGGCAAGATCTAAGTAAATTTATTGCTTGCTAAAACTCGTGTTGCCCCGATCAAAACTTTGACAATCCCACGTCTAGAGCTGTAGGCAGCTCATCTTCTAAGCCAAATGGTCCCCAATGTCACAAAGGCATTAGAATTGAAAATTGATCATTAGGTACTGTACAGATTCAGAAATTGTACTTGCCTGGCTATCAAAACCGCCATCAAATTGGCACACATTTGTAGCGAATCGGGTCGCAGACATTCAGTCAAACAGAAATATTAATAATTGGCATAATGTTAAAGGCAAAGAGAATCCTTCAGATCTCTTCTCCAGAGGTCCATCAGCAACTGATTTGTTCGACAATTCACTATGGTGGCACGGCCCCAGTTTTTTAAGAGAAGTTTCACATGCTAACTTTCAAAATGCGACACGTGCCAATTTTGATATTAATGAAATTCCCGAAATCAAAAGGGTCAAGTTAATACGAGTCGCAGCAGTCATGCTAAGGTTTTTGCATAATTGTAAAAATCTACAAAACAAACGAAAGGGTTATCTAACTTCTTCGCTTAACGCAATCCGAGGCATTTGCCCAAGAACTAAGCGACGTAAAGGCCAAAAAGCACATTAATAAGCTTAGATCCATTTTTGGACGAACATAATATCATTCGGGTAAGTGCTAGATTAAGACATGACAAATTGTCACATGACCAAAAACATCCGATTGTCATTCCAAAAAATCATATAACGGAATTAATCATAAGACATTATCATCTCAAACATCTGCATATTGGTGCCCAAAGTACTTTGGGTGCAATTCCCCAAGTTTACATAAGTGCGTTCCATGTTTTAAAGGAAGAGCAACCATTGCAACTCAAAAAATGGGAAGGGATCATTTATTAACACGGGTCTCGATTATGCAGGGCCAATTTATTTAAAGGAAGGCCGTGGTCGCGGCAAAAGAATTGCGAAGGCATATATTTGTTTGTTTGTATGTCTATGTACAAATGCAATGCACTTAGAGCTTGTCAGCGACCTCCTTTTCTGAACGCTGTAAAACTTTTAATTTCGAGACCAGGCTGGGTCAAACAATTTCGATCTGATATTGCCAAAAATTATGTTGGCACAAAAAAAGACCTATTTACATTTTTCAAAGGTAAAGACTTTCAAAATAAAGTAATTATACCATTAGAAAATGACGGTGTCAAATGGATATTTTCGCCCCCCGCTCACCAAATTTTGCGGCATTAATGGAAGCCGTCAAAAATCATTTGAAAAGGGTTATTGGTGACACTCAACATAACATACGACGAGATGTACACACTGTTGACCCAAATTGAGGCTTGCCTCAATTCCAGATCCCTACTTCCGTTAACCAGTGACCTCAACGTCCTAACCCCAGCGCACTTCCTTATCGGCGTAGTCCTCACAGCCCCTATGGAGCACGACTTGAGAGAGTTGAAGGTCAACTGGCTCTCACCATGGCAACTAGTCCAGCAAGTCAAACATTTCTGGGAACGCTGGAGGAAGGAGTACATTTCCCAACTGCAAGGAAGGGTGAAATGGAGAACTGCCTCAGAACAGCTTCAACAAGGTACCATGGTGCTGCTTGTGTAGGACAACGTCCTACCGATCAATTGGCCCCTTGGGCGAGTTCAAGCAATCCACCCAGGAGCAGACGGCCTCGTTCGAGTGGTCACCGCCAAAACCGATACCGGTACAAAGAAAAGAGGCGTCTCCAAAGTGTGCGTGCTTCCACTGGAGGAATGGCAGACAATGGTGCATGAAATATGAAGAACGCATTGAGCCGCGATTGCTCCGAAAGTGAGCGCAGTGCGGTGACGTTTTTTCCTTTTTATTATCGTTGTTTGTTAGTTGCTATCTTCAGTCGTTTAATCGCCGTGATTAACATGGGCAAAGACTGGGACCAGTATGATATCGAGAAAATTACCAAAAGCTTAAAAAAGGTTGATCATATTCGTGAAGGTCTACATTAAAAAATGTACCAAAAGAAAACAAATTTTAATGCAACTCCATGTGAGCCATTTTATCGAAACGACCTTGCAGAAAATATGCTCAAAACTGGGCAGTTATAAACAAATGTCCGCCATCAACTAAGTCTGAACAAATAGTAAACCATCTAACATCATTGGTTAATGTTGTTAGCTGTGAGCAACTTAAGTCTAAAAACCCAATTGTCTATTCTTCATTTAAAGTGACGGTGCCTCTGAATCAAGTTGCAATAATTTTGGATCCCGCAGTTTGGCTTGAAGGTGTGTCAGTTAACAGGTTTTTTTTTTTTCAAGAAAACTCCAATGTTGCAGGATCACAGCTAGTGTCTTCACCTGCTTTCAGTACAAATTTAGTCGTTTTATTTGTTAATATTCAATGTATTCGTAATAAAATAAATTTGTTAGAGGCTATATTACAGGACCTTGACATAAGCATATTATGTCTTGCCGAGCACTGGATGAAAGTCGATGAGATGGATCATTTATCAATAAATAATCTTAAGGTTTCTGATTGTTTTGCGAGGAAGTGTCACATTCATGGTGGAGTTGCAGAGCTCTCGGACAGTTCAGTCTGTTATAAACAACTGGACTTCATCAAAAACCTATCTGTTGAACTCCACTGCGAATTAGTTGGTATTTTCATCCCCAAATTAAATTTAGTTTTAGTTACATTATATCGTTCACCAAAAGGCGATATAAATATTTTTTGTGATAGTATTGTATAACTGTTTAGTTTAATAGATTACAAAAAAAAATACGTTATGATCACAGGTGATTTTAATGTTCATTTTCATACTGATGATCCTCATTCTCGACTATTGAGCGACTTGTTTTTAAGCTTTGGTCTCACATCTCAAGTACAATTTCCAGGGCTTCCAGCAGAATTCCTCCTTGTTTTAGGTGAATTAAGTGAATAAAATAAATTTTTAAGTGAATTAAGTGAATTGTCATTGAAATCAATAATTGCAAATAATAGTATATTAAAGTATAAGTGGATAACAAGGTCTTTAAAACACGCGCGAGTTTTCGAGCACGACGGCGTAGCCGGGAGTGCTCGAAATAGAGCAAGTGTTTTAAAGACCAGTTATCCACGAATACTTTACGCTATTTTTTATTATACCAGCAATACTGGAAACAAATTAAGCACTAAAAACTTAGAAATATTTTTTGTCGTGATAAATCGAAATGGCGTAATAATATTGCCATTAGTTACGACAATTATTGTTTACGTTTTTCTCGCGTCCACGTCTGTCATTGCATTTAGTCGTGTCAGCAAAAATCGAGGAAAAATGAGTTAAAACGAGATTTCACCCGATATAAAAGCATTGGCCGAACAAGCGGAATCCAAAATACTACCATCGAAGTCAAAAGACCCATACCTGAAGGAATATGAAAAGTTTTTAAATTTGATAAAGTTATAATGATACGTATATTTCCTTGAAAACCTTTAAAGCTCGCCGTGCTTTAATCGCCTGTGTTCGCACGCTCAGGCGTGCTTTAAACGGCGATTCTGATGCAGGTATAATAAAAAAAAAACATTATAATATTTTAAAAATTAATACAAAATCAAATTAACACTAATTATTCTTCGGTTTTTTTACAGAAATACTCCGAAATTAACGAATTCTTCCGCTTTTCAGCCACTCTAATGTTCTTGTCCAGCGTTTGCTCCTTTTTTCTTACGCTAAGAGCACCATGTAAAAGGCCTTGGGCAACTTGTAATCCATGAACATTTTCTTTTTTTAGAGCCAAATCTAGTTTTTGCGACACTTGCTCTAACAGCTCATTAGTGGAAGTTTGGGTTTCATTCTTCTCCTTAATTTGTTTTTCCATTAATGTCTTAATGGTGGCAAACTCTCGAGTTTTTTGTTGCATTTCCATCTATGAAATTAAACACCTTTAATAACAACATATTATTATAATAGGAGTAGTAGGTACTTTACCTCTCTTTGTTTTTTTATTTCCTCTTGTAATTCACATTCTTCTTGCTGTTTTTTCTTGTGTTCTTCCAACTCCTTCTGCTCTTGCAAGTAGTTATTGTAACTCTGGTAAGCTAGCCTGCTCATTTTTAATAAATCTCGTGTAATGGGCACACGTTCAGGACGATTATTATATAACTTTAACCCACTACTAACATTTAATTTGGCATTTAATGTTCTTACTGACATAGCGGCTTGGTTTTCATCCAAAAGTAATTTGGATTTACTAAATCCTCTCTCCACCTCTGCATTGCCGTGAGAAATACTCAAACACATTTTAACAAACTGCTCCAAATTTTTAAAAGGGCCTCGTTGACAATTTTGAAATAATTGATCGCAATATGTGTCAATATTCATATTATGCTCATCATATTTTGGAAGATCTTCTAATTGTAACAGTCTCCACTCATCTAAAATCGGTAGTGCTTCTACTTTTATGTGATCATGCAATAAATATTTGATCATTTTTTCCGATGTTTTGGTTTTTATTTTATCCGGCTTTAAGAATCTTAAGTATTTGACAACAGAATTTTTTAAAGCCGATTTTAAAATAAGATGTTCTGCAGTTAACTTGTAATGATCCTGAATATTTTTAAAACATAATAATTTATTCCTCTCAGGCAATCTTTTTAATTCTTCTGCAATGTCATCACTTACAACCACTGTGTCAACAGATTTCAGATTATTTTGATGAAAGACGTCCATCTTCGCAGATTCACACGATTTACAAATGCGATTTCCAATAGTAAGTACAATTTTTTCCAAGTGGTCATGTAACAGGTGGATCATCGTCTTATCGCTTTGAAAAATTGAGGTAAATTCGGTAAACAGGCTAGAGCTTTCAATAACGAAAAGAATTTGGGCCTTCATATCGTGCTGCTTTAGCTAGTTTTGCCTTTTATATTTATTTGTCGTCATACTAGAAGTTTTTTTTTGTAGGTATGTAACGTAAAAAATAA
Organism: Diaperis boleti; assembly: GCA_963583935.1. Lineage (NCBI taxonomy): Eukaryota > Metazoa > Arthropoda > Insecta > Coleoptera > Tenebrionidae > Diaperis > Diaperis boleti. The sequence goes on from OY757242.1 coordinate 18,426,370, forward strand.
TGCACTAGTGCTGGCCATTGTTCAAGAATTCTCTTGGAAGCTGGCAGTATGGTAAGCCACCTTGTTCTTATATGTTTAATAAATTTATTTTCGGGGACTTTTTCTTTCATTTGGATTTTTTTTATAATCATCACACCTTGTAGGCCATCCATCAAAATAGTAATAAATAGTAATGATTAAATCATTTACATCTTCTCCAAACTGGGAGAGGCCCTTTAGGAATGCATTGTGCATTATGTGAACATTACAAGTCCCAATATCTATTAAGCCCCAGTCTCTCATAGTTTTCATTTCTTCATGTAATGATTTAAACACACTTTTGTTTACATTAGGTCCATCACTTCCCAAAGATAATAATTTTATAAAAGCTAAATTTGCATTATTCATAGCACTTTTTAGCATTTTCTTTAAAACATCACTTGTAGCATAGCTAATGAAAAACGTTTCTAAATGATTAGTTACAATTTTTCGTTGACTTTCCGAAAAATACCGGACTTGAATTTGCAATTCTTTGACTTTCTCATTATTAACAGTTTCGTCAAACATCAATGTAAAAAAAGAGTTACCAATGTCATCTAGGAGTATTTTTCTAAAATAAGGCCCTAATGCTTGAGTCATTAAGTAACCATATTTTGTACGTCCCAAACGAAAATTTTCTGACAAGTTGTTATTGGGAAACATGGTTTTGAAAAGGTCTCCGATATGATCACACGAAGCGGCTGCATAATTTGATTGTATCACTTTCATGGTCCATAATAATTCAGCTTTAGTGGCATCATCCAATAAATTACTTCCGAGAGCGATGTCGGTCTTAGGCTGTATAACATCCCCGCTCGCCAGTTGTTCCAATTTTAATTGTAACGAACTTAGTGCTACTTTTACTTTATTGACATGAGATTTGGTTTGAGTGTGTTGGTACAAACATTGGTATCCTGAAAATCACCTATTGTCAACTTACCACACTTAAAGTCGAATTTTAACGGACCGTTCGATTTACATGACAACGTTAGATGACAAAATGCTGCAAAATACAGCAGACTCATCACTTTTTGTGCACCATTCGGAAATTTAATGTCCAGTAGCATCTTTTCTCGAAAACCACTCCGGGCGCACACAACACTTCCGCGACATAATATTAATATTTATTATCAACTATTATTAATATTACAATGCGGCAATTACAATTTTTTATGTTTTACAACGAAGATAATTTTCACCACCATTGAAAACTTGAGCAAGAAGTAAGAACGACGGTCGACAACAAACTGTTGGAAATTCTGATGTTTATAGTGAAGGCAAAACAAAATCATTTTTTGTGACTGTGTTCGGGGCGCTAGCACGTGCAGTGATGCAGAACACCAGCCCAGTGCATAGAAACTCAGGCGTCAAATGATTTAGCTTACAATGCTGCATTGGTCCGCCGCATTATTCCCAGAATTTTTTTTGCTGTTTGTTAGACTCAGGCAGGGTTGGCAGATTTATTCTTATTAATTCCTAAAATATATCTTTGGTTTAACATTTTGTTTTGCGAGTTTAAAGTGAATTAAGTGAATGAATCTCCAATTAAGTGTGATACTTTTTCATTAAGTGAATTGAAGTGAATTAAGTGAATCGCTGGAAGCCCTGAATTTCTCACAAGAAATAAAGCTCAACTGGATAACGTATTTTCAAACATAACACCAAATAATATTCAGACTCATCCCATAGACTTACAATTGACAGATCATCTTGGAATTTTAGTGAATATAAATGTACCTTCTTTTACCGATGCTCCAGTAACAAAAATCTTTCGTCCTGTGACAAGTACGGCAAACTGACCTTTTTTAGTCTTCTTAGTTCTGTAAACTGGGACTTTATAAGTACTGCCATTGATGTTAATAATAAGTTTGAAATGTTTCTTAAAACAATGCTTTTTTATTATTATATAGCTTTTCCTGAAATAAAATTTGTGTGTAACGTTTCTAAGCACACGGTTTCAAGGAACAGCTGGTTTTCACCTTACTTGCGTAAAATGCGTGAGACGCTAGCTTTTTTAACCGATGCATATAAGCTGCATGGAACCGTGGAGCTTAAAGAGACATTGGTTAGGTTTAAGAAAAAATATAACTTAGCAATTAAGAATTCCAAAATTGAAGCAAATGACAAATATATAAAGGAAAACAAAAATAACCCAAGAGCGATGTGGAAACTCATCCCAAACAATAAACCCAAAAACAATGCAATATCAAAACAAATAACTCCGGATATGTTTAATAACTTTTTTGTTAAAATTGCTGAAAATATAACATCCTCATTACCATCACCTAATAATTCTGACCCCAACAATATGATGATGACTGATGTGGGTATTCCTAATCTTTTTCTTTTTAGATGCATATGGGTTAAGCGTTGCTCACTTAAAAGCTGTAAAAGACCTACTTGTAGGTCCACTCACTAAACTTGTTAATCAATGTATTGAAGATAATGTCTTCCCTGACTGCCTTAAACTCGCGAAAGTCATACCTCTGCACAAAAAGGGTGACATTGACAATCCCACTAATTACAGGCCAATTTCGCTTCTACCAATCCTTAGTAAAATTTTTGAAAAACTTTTGCTTAATCAATTGGTAAATCATTTACAAACCAATAACTTACTGTCTTCCAAACAATTTGGTTTCCGCAAAGGTTCTTCAACCTCCGACGCAATACTTGCATTTGTAAATAATGTCATCAATAGTTTTGAAAGTAAAGAAACTTATGCCGGGGCTTCGACTGTCTATCATTCGACATTCTACTGAGAAAATTATATTTCTTCAATTTTCAATCCGAAAAGTGTTAGACTTATAATGAGCTATCTGGAAAATCGCAGTCAACAAGTCTTTTATAATAATATGACGTCAAATTTATCCAACATCGTCCATGGAGTACCTCAAGGCTCCATCTTTGGACCAGTACTATTTTTAATGTATGTCAAGGATTTACCTGGTTACATGTTCAATGCGGACGTTACTCTCTACGCTGATGACACTACTATCGGTACTTTTGGAACCTCTGTGGAGGTAACTAGAAGCAAACTGAACAGTTCTCTAATGGGCGCTGAAAATTGGTACATCGCAAATCATCTAAGCCTAAACAAAAATAAATCGCTTAATCTTTTATTCAATTGTAAAGAGTTTAATAATAATGAAGAACTTTTGAGTGTGGCTAGATACCTGGGAGTATACATAGATATAGATCTAATGTGGCAGAAAAAGTTTCCAAAAACATCTTTTTACTAAGACACCTAGCAAATAATCTGTCGGCACACATTTTAAGAATAATTTATTTTACCCTAATAAACAGTCATTTAGAGTATGCAATTTTAGTCTGGGGACACTCTAGTTCGCTTGCAAGACTATTTAAACTGCAAAGGAGAAGTATCAGAATACTTGCCAATTTGGGATATCGCGAAGATTGTAAGGAATCCTTCGTGCGATTCAATATTCTTACATTACCCTGTTTATATATTTATAAGTGCCTAAAATATCTCCATGATAACTCTACAAATTATACCAAATTGAGCTCCTATCCTATCAGACTAACTAAATCGAGAGACGCCGCTCACTATTTTTGCATTAAATTCTTTAATGTGCTACCGCACCAAATTAAAATGCTTGATGGGAAGACATTTCTCGATAAAATTAAGTCATACTTGATTGACAAAGCCTTTTATTCTTTTAATGAGTACCTCGACAACAATTTTAATGATTTCGAGAGTTGACCGAAACTCTTTCCCTTTCATCGTTTAGTTTCCCACTCCAACTTTGTGCATAGTTAATTTTGTTTGCTCTTGTCTATTTATTGCCTACTTATTTATTTGTTATCTGTTTATTATTTTATTTTATTTAATTTTTGAAATTACACTATTGTAATTGAGTTGTTTTTTTGACGTGCGTAAGCTCAGGCAATAACACAATAAAGATATTCTATTCTATTCTATTCTATATTCTATACTGCTGTGACACAAGCAAGAAAAAAAAATGTAAAAGAAGAAAACGAAGTAAGCAATTGTATGGAAGAAGATGACAGGTTGAAACTAGCCCAACAGGTCCTCTTCCTGTTGATTATGGCATCCCGCAGGGGTTTGTATTAAGCCCCTTGCTTCTGAATGATTTAAGCCCTTATGTTGTCGGCTCTAATATTATACAGTATGCTGATGACACTACTATTGTTAGAAAGGCAGATACTTTGATGGATGCTCTTAGGTTGAGTGAAAGGGCGCAGTCCAGAGCCTTCGAATGGTTTTTGTTTTGTTGACGACCCCAATCTGTAGAATATGGAGAAGTGTTATTTTGAGAACGGTATGGAAATTATCCAGCCCAAAAAGGCTAATAACTTTGATATACTGATTCCTTCCAAAGTTTGCGGGCAGGGTTTGAGTGTAGTACCATCCTTAATCAAGCAAGTTTCCGACTTGGGAAAACAAGTAAAGGAACTGAAAGATACTGCACTTAGCATGAGCAATTCGTCTATGAAATCTGATGTTGAGCTTAATGAAGATCATATTAGTGAAATTGTCGAGAGAAACAAACGTGGTAAAAGTAAATATGATTCAGAGCATAAGTCGCTTTATGTGCTTCGCCTGGACTTGACCGACGAATCATTGATTTGTCAAAAGAAAATGCGTTAGTATTTTAGACAACTGAGGGGGGGGGGGGGGCAGAATAAAAACAAATTTGAACCTTTATGTTGTTAAAAACTATGACGTGTAATCCATAAGCCACAAATTTCTTATAGCAGGACATCCCCAAAATGAGGGAGAATAGAGTCATAGAGTCTGCGAAAAAGAGAGTTAAGTGAGCCATTGCATTTTCCACAACAAGTGGAAACATTCATCAAAACCCAAAAAATGTTGGCGTTCAAAACTGTTGGCTTATGAACTGCTTGCTATGACAAATTAGAAAACCGTTGAATTATGGGTTCATAAGTCCACTAGTGTCCTATAGACCTCATAATACATTCAAAATCGGCATTTTTATGACAGGTGTTAGATTAAATATATTAGACTGGAAATCTTTCAGCAATAATTTTGATAATTTGATACTAATGTTGAGAACGTATTTTGGAACAGCATAAATTATTGCGTGCTGTCAAATGTAAGCCAGGCACAATCTTTTACAAAGACAAATATACTATAAATATATTTTATTACAAGGCCAGAAAATTCTAGCCTAGGCTGGCAAATATGGTTTTCAAGCCGATTTGGACGACTGGAAAATAACTAAATTGAGTTTCTAACTAATCATCGTAACTCATAAGAGTATTTAACGTTATAAGTTCGGTTGGTTACTTGTAGCGAGTTAGACATTATGTCGAAAGGAGTTACAAGTAACTAATGGACGTGTATCGTAATGCATTTTATTTCATACTGTAAGCCTGTTGTTCATTACTTTATTTCAAAAATCAAAAAATCACATTTTGTGAAAATCGTATCACCTTTGTTGTACATGTTAGTAGCCGAAAAATACATTTGAAAATGTCAGATTTGATTTGTAAAAATGAAACTGTCCGGTAAGTACTGCCTAGCGACACTCACAGGCTTTGATACTGTAAAAACTGTATTCGCTACCTTAATTTCACAAGGTTGTAAGTGCACTTTTGATAGTTTCTAGTAAATGCAGATCGAGGTCGCCTCGGGCGGACAATGCAGATATACATTTCTCTCCACAACCTGCTCCGGCTGATCAAGGTAGCGCCTTAGACCTATGTGTCCAGCAATTCCTCTATGTAGGGTTCGTAAGCATAATATAACCTCTATGCAGGTTTTCTCACAAATAGTGGAGTGGTCGCGGACGCCTAAGTCGTCTAGAAAACGATTTCAATTCACAAAGCTAGAATTTTCAGGAATGAAAGCTAATGCCCTAAGTACATTCGTCAAACAATCGTCCTGTGCCAAAAAAGTTATTAAAAATTTTCGAGTTTTCGATAAGGTGAATTACTTGATACATGGTTTGATTTTTCTGATATTTTTTCAAAACATTTTCTGAAGCCCTTTGGCCTTGTAGCAACTTTAAACTCACCCGTTATCTACAAATCTAAGCCTAAATAAAAAAATGTTCTCTTGTAAAATTATTGCCCCATTTATTGTGCTTCCTACAGTCCCACTTTCATATTTTTGTCGTATATAATCAACTAGTAACAATTATAAATGTAGAATGATGTAAAATTTCGGATTCTCGGGACCACGCGGCAAAGCACAGAGTCCCGATCACCCTCTCTATCCCCGCAGCGTCCCTCGCCCTCAACCCCATCAGATTCACTTTCCTCATTTTAAAATTTTGTTATCGTTTGGACATGAATAATTACGTTTATAAAATATTCGCAACTTCCTGTCGGCCAGTTGGGAAAACCGAAAGGGTCATAAACCCTTACCTGAAAGTAAATTCAACCACCGCCAAGAGTACACATCCTAAATCTTAAATCAGGGACAAAGTTATTACCGTAAATTGTGTTTTTAGTTGTAAAGTTTTAATATATAAAATAAACAATAATAGTAATTCACCTAGAAATCAGAGTGATTGCATTAGCCAAAACATTGAAAGCGGTCCAGAAAGACTGATGGTTGATGAAAAATCTGTTTTAGCTTTACAAGACCAATATAACCAGTACAGGGTATTTACACATGACGAAGATAATAATCTATTATGTATTTCAACAAGTACTATAAAATTCGACAAGAAACTAAGAGATTCAATTTTAAAAGCTTTGGAGACTGAAGAAGAAGCACTAAAGAATTTGAATTTAAAGAATCTAAAAGCGAAAAACCGAAAGATGAAAAAATAGAAAAATCGAAGTGTTACAAGAATGGCCAGGAAATTGTACAACGATTATTGGCAGTAAGGAAAATGGGGAGAGACATGAGTCAACAACATACCCCATGGCACTGGCTCCAAATGGTACGCTAGCTACTCCTTCGAACAAATTATTATCGATAGTTATATTGGAGACAGCAGCAGCAGATATAATGACAAAATTTGTCACATATTTGATGGTATGCAAAAATTAAGCAAACCAGTGACGGCCAAAACCTTTGCTGATTATGCAATTTTTTTTTAAATGTTGGTTTCAAAAATGAACACCAAGCAAATCGCATAGATCTGGTTCTAGACCATTATCATGAAATGTTAATAAAGAATTCAACGAGATTAAAGAGAGGTTTAAAGGACTCAATTGATAAGATTATCAGTTCAGGTGATGTACCACTTCCCCATCAGTGGAATTTATTCAGCACTTCTGTATTCAATAAAAATTAATTCACGCATTTTCTGTCCATCCGCTATGTTCGGCTGTGCGCGGGTTGCACCGTTCACAGGAGTTAACTTTCCTAACACCCGCCATGCATGGATATGTCATTTCGTGGCAAAACTTCTTATCCACCAGTCTGTAGTTTAAACGTTGAAGGACAGCCGTTCGTTGCACGATCTACATAAAGACCATGTTCATTATTTTGTGCTATGTCATGTAACTTAACAAAAATTCCCCGTATTTAGGATATCCAGATCTCCCAAACAGAGAAGTGGGACTGAACCCCGAAATTTTATCGCTTCTCGGCGCTTTTCCACCATCGGACCATTTGATCGGGAACCCAATCCATAGCACAGTTGCCATGACTTGGGAGGGAATACTGGTCGGGGGTCAAGATGTAAACCTCAGCAAGGAGTTGATTGCAAAATACCCTTTGCGGGCAAACTGTCAGGCGACAAAGCCTCCTATGGTAAACGCGAAGTTTAAAATTTCGGTCACCGAACCGTGTCTCAGCAGAGACCGTAGACTCTGCGATAAACAACAAACATTAGGCGTTTGTCTTTCGGCAGTTGGTCAAGCCTTGTCTGCCATTTTAGAGCAGGAACCGACAGAAAGAAATAAAGCACTCATTGAAGCCTTAAACTATACCGGCAAACTGCTGAGTGACATCTTTCACGAGGAATCTTTGTTACGGAAAACCTTACTCAAAGGAAGCCTCAACGCGAAATTCCGATCAAGGCTGCAGGATGCTCCAATCGATGAATGGTTATTCGGAACAAATTTGACAGAGAGGCTGTCCACAGCTAAAACATTGGAAAAATCGTCTTTCGAAGTCAAACCGACTACGAGGCCAAGACCAACTGCATCGGGAAACGCCAATCGTATGCTCCAACGGTCCCAACGGAACGGGCGACCTACACAGGCATCGATGGATCGAACCAAACGGATGCTGACAAATCGAACCAATCGAACATCCCTCGATCGATCATTCGAATTCAGCCGCAAGAAGACCCATACAATGAACAAATCGTTCGACAGACGGCACTAAGCAGAGTTAAGCATGGAGGGAGACTGTCTCTTTTTAGCCAGGTATGGAGGGACATTACGGATGACAGAACTATTCTGTCTAACGTAGATGGGTTAAAAATTCCCTTTAACAAGGACGTCATTCAAACCCTGCCTCCTAAACGGAGGACCGTAAACGGTTCCTAGCAGAATCTAGCGACTTAGGCACTCAGTTATCTCATCTCTAGAGATTGGAGCTATACGACGTTGTTCACCTACATACATTTCTCCCATATTTTTTATCTCAAAAGCTGACGGCTCTTCACGGTTTATTCTTAATTTTAAAAACCTAAAACAATTTATTCCTACACAGCACTTCACAATGGAAGATCGGAAGACGATTCTTCCGTTAATTTTCAAGCGTTCCATATATGGAACACTAGGCTAATTCATGTTTTTTTTTACCTAGCTTAAATGTTCAGGAACTTGCTGACATCCTAGAGTCAGACGAGTTTTAGCGTGATGATGATCTTCTACAAAGGGTTTATATAACACCGCCAGAAAACGGAGAAATTTCCGATGAAGACTCTGCCGAGGAAGATTCTGGTGGCCGATTAGGTAACCTATCTAGAAGACAGCTTCAAGCATCGGCAGAAGCTGTTTTTCAAAGCAGTCGGAGAATCGGTGACAGTGACTCCGATGATGACGAGGATCTTCAACCGCTAAGTGCAATTCGGGAGAGACAACGTTCGCTGATAAATTTAGATCAAACGAATGACCTAAATTGTACTAAATCGGTTGATCTTGGTTCCATAAATGAAGTAATTTTTCCACCTCCAGACTTTTCGTCATACAGAAATTTGTCGCCAGTTCAACTTTTTGAAAAAAATTTTGACGAAGAAGTTTTCAATTTTATAGTGGATGAAAGCAACAAATACGCTGCCGTCAGTAACGCGTCAATTCCTCCAAAGATTAGTATCGACGAAATGAAATGTTTTGTTGGTATTTTGATAATGTCAGGTTACAATATAGTTCCCTCAAAACGGATGTATTGGGATTCCAAAGCAGATTTAAGAAATGCAATGATTTATAATGTCATGAGACGTGATCGTTTTAATTACCATAATGCGGTACTTACACTTTGCTGACAATACTAAAATTGATAAATCGGACAAAATGGCAAAATTACGACCTCTTATTGAACTACTAAAATTCAGATTTTTAAAACATTTCGTCCCAGAACGTGAGATTGACTATGACGAAAGCATGGTGGAGTATTACAGTCGTCATGGCTGTAAGCAATATATAAGAGGGAAACCTATAAGGTTTGGATACAAGGTATGGTGTATCAACATAAAGAGCGGATATCTCATCAACTTTGAGATATATCAGGGGAAAATACAAAATTCAAACACAACTTTTGAAAAGCTGTTTGGAAAAGCAACTGCTCCTCTAATACAATTTATACAGCAGTTTCCAGAAGATCTAAAAAGTAATGATCCTTTTAGATTTTACTTTGATAATTTATTTACGTCTGTTCCTTTATTATGATATTTAAAAAGTGAAGGATACGGAGGCACTGAAAATCGTGTGCTTAAAAGATGTCATCTAAGATCCGTCTAGGAGATGAAAAAAGAAAACCGTGGAACATACGAGTTTACAAAAGCAGATGAGAACTCAATCGTCATTTCACGATGGAAGGACAACTCAGTTGTTACGGTTGCTTCCACAATCCACTGCGTACTCCCCCTTTCTTCTGCAAAAAGATATTCGTCTGCAGATAAGAAACATATTATTATTCCTAGACCGAATAATATAACCCAATATAACAATTACATGGGTGGAACAGATCAAATGGATGCTAACGTCAATCACTATAGAATAGGAATTAGAGGAAAAAAATGGTGGTGGTCTCTCTTTACCTGGCTAATAGATGTTAGCATCCAAAACGCCTGGACACTTGCTCGACGAACAGGACAAAATATCACGCAGTTAGAATTCAGAAGGCATATTGCACAATATTATTTGACTCATTACATCAATGCACCAAAAGGTGGCGGAAGGCCTTCTGTTTCCAAATCCAATGGCTCAAGAGTTGCACATGAAATAAGATATGATAGACTGGATCATCTTGTGGAATATGTACCCGATAAAAAAAGACGCCGATGTGCCAATGAACAACACAAGGGAGGTGCTGTAAGAACTCAATGCCAGAAATGTGATGTAGGGTTATGTGTTGACTGTTTTGCATTCTTTCATAAAAATTAAAACAATAATATTATTAAAATTTAAATATATCTATGTCGAACTCCACAAACTTTAATAACTGTAAGATTACTAATGGTACATGTTTCGGCAGAACACTTCTGCCATCACCAGCCCTAATTTAACAAGAGATTAATGATACAATTGATGAATTACAAGAGGGGTTCTTACCTTAAAGAATATAAAAAAATTATGACATTGACGTAATTTTGAATTAAATTTGACGTTTTCAAAGGGTTACATAAATGCAATAAAGGCCGGAAATTAGATTTTCTCGAGACTTTGGAAATAAGGAAAGCCTTGAAACTGGAAAACAGATCTTGTTTAAATGAACAGAATAACTTCAATAATCCCATTATTAATTCACTATTTTAATTTTTCACTCAAACAAACTTACCAGATTCTCTTTGATCCATTTTTAATTTTTACATTTATAAAATGTTGTTTTTACGAAATCTTTTAAAAATCATGTAACCCTTTGAAAACGTCAAATTTAATTCAAAATTACGTCAATGTCATAATTTTTTATATTCTTTAAGGTAAGAACCCCTCTTGTAATTCATCAATTGTATCATTAATCTCTTGTTAAATTAGGGCTGATGATGGCAGAAGTGTTCTGCCGAAACATGTACCATTAGTAATCTTACAGTTATTAAAGTTTGTGGAGTTCGACATAGATATATTTAAATTTTAATTTAAATTTACTCCACTTGGATTTAAGAACATTCTTCTTGTTAATAATATTATTGTTACTCCATAAATAAAAAATATTCAATACAACTCGTTGAATTTTTAAAAGTGTAACGTTTACCGCAACCCAAGCGCCTAGCGTTCCATATATGACACAGTCAATAACTCACAGACGAGTTAGAGAAAATAAAAAAAACTTGTAAATCATATAATTATTTGTTCCTTACAATACCGGGAAAGGTCAAAAGTAGAAAAGACAAAATAATTCCGGCGCTAATGGGTTAACAAAAATTGTTTTATGGCTACATTGCATTTTAAGGTGCGTTTACATCTGAGATTTATTGCATGATATTTATGTCAGACAGAAATCCTGACTAATGTAAACAGTGTCGAATTTATGACGGACGTATATGCTCCAACTTCCCGTTGGGCTTGGAACAAAATGGTGAACAATTTGAGCATTTGTTGTAGCATTGTTTTATAAAATAAACATTACCTTTGTAATCTCTTAATCTCTCTAAATCGTTAAGTCGCCATTTTCTGGTTTACAATTGTCATTAAATGCAAGGTTTGTCGCGATGGTTCAACACTAGACATACGTTGACAGTTCCAACGCCAACTCTGATAACAAATTCAATGGATCGTTCGATATTTAGGTTTTGTCTACGATTCTGTGCGTATGACTATTTCTTTGCCAAAGGAAAAAAAGGACATCTATTGCAGCGTTATTGGACAAAGTTACTCCTAAAAACAACTATAAGATTCGTGAGTTTGTTCACTTGCTAGGTACCCGAACGTCTGCAGCCGCAGCTATCCGTTATAGCTGGGTTTACACCAAAATCATGGAAAGAGAAAAAACTCGAGGGCCGCATCAAAGTCAGAATAAGTACGAGAAACAAATTTCCATCTCCTTAGGAATAAAAAGAGATCTGGACTGGTGGAGGTCAAAAATTACAAACGCATTTAATTTTATTAAGCATCCGGAATTTAAAACCTCAATCTACTCAGATGCCTCACAATCAGGTGGGGGAGCTGTATGTATAGAGCAACGAACCCATGGGTTTTGGTCGGCCGACGAGACTAAAAGTCACATAAACGAACTAGAGCTCAAGGCTGCTCTCTTTGGTCTGCGCTGCTTTGCGGCGGATCTACACGATTGTGATATTCTCCTACGAATCGATAATACAACAGCCATCGAATGGGAGGTACCAGGTACCGACGCCTAAACCAAATCACTCGATCAATTTGGAAGTTCTGTGAAAGTAGAAATATCTGGGTATTTGCGTCCTACATCGAATGCTCACAAAATTGGACGGCAGACCTGGAATCACGTAGGGTCAGAACTCAAGTGAAGTTGGATCTTGATTATTATTGAGAAGTGGGGAGACCAATTGTACCGGAGCCTGGCGAACACGATGCTACATTCGACATTCCCGGTCCCAACTTACCCAAGCCGCATTGTGTGGAAGCAAATAGTGTATTCTAACTAAAATGATGGTCGGAATGGCGTAACCTACCACGAACTGGAAAAAGACATTTTGGTCAAAAGGCAAGTAGGTAAAAATGTTAATTAAAATTGTTTGCTGGTTGCTTGAATTGCTTGTAATGCTATGTTTCTACATGCAGAGTGCAAGATACGATGAATAAAACCCTTCCCTTATTTCACGGTACAGATAAGGGAATCTGGTATAATACGAAACGAACTGCGGTAGGAGTAGATGTGACCCCTGAAGCAGTACACACGGTACCTCTATTCCCTATAAGGGGTTGGAAACAGTTTCCCTCTAACAAAATTCCCCGAACATTTTGCCATGGCTCAATATACTACCATTTTGTGGAGAGTGCCATAGTGGAAACTAGCTCAAATGGACATCTGCTAGAAAGAAATTAACACGTACTTCATGAGTGGTCATGTACAAAACATGCTGGACTGTGCAACATCACAACGAAATTATTGTGTTATCTGACGTTATGTTATCCTTTAATAAGTTATCGTCATGATTGGTGCTTATTCTGGGAAAGTGATGGACTAACATTGCCAGTGTCCTGCGTCGGCTATTATTGGCAGATGCAATCATATCGCAGGTAACTGATAAGGCGTCTTTCATTCAGCTAAATGTACGAAACTAACACTAATGTTTCTTTTTGTTTGAATTAGGATTGCCCTTGAAGATTATGTCATTAATTTTGCAAACACACCTGTCGCAAGTACCAGACAACTCTGCGAATGGAATACGGGTCGGATGAGGAAGAAAGCAGATAAAATAATGGAACGTCAATATTACAAGATTGATCCATTGCTTAAGTTCCAGTTTACGCCTCTGGACGTGTCCAAGGTGGATAAGCACATGGCAGCAAATCTTCTCCTCAAACAGTTTGAAGCCTCGGCTGGTGAAGATCCAGACCATCTAAATTGTTGGCAGACACTTCTAGAATGTCTAGGGTTGGAGTATTATATTGCAATGTAGAACAACTATTAGGCGCTCTAACATTTGGAACAACCAGTCTATCTGAAGTTCCAAATACGGCTGGGCAAGCCGAATGAAACATGGGTAAACTTGCATTCGGTGTTTGTAACTTCGACCATTCCAAAAGGAATTTTTACTGAAAGGAAGAAATTTTTTTTAACATTCTTAGCAGCTTCTGGAATCGCCCAAATATATCTAACAAGTTTATTAAACATTGAATTGCATGTGAACCTCTAGCTCGTGAACAATATAACGCTTTAAGAGCCAACACAAATGTTTGTGAGACAGGTTTGTGGATAAATCCTAAATTTATCGGCTTAGCCTGTAGTCTACGGACACCTATAGGCTGTTAGAAATTAAATGTCCATTTGTGTTGAAAGACTACTATCCTCAGGAGTTGCTCAAACAACAACGCAGTTCCTCTTACCAGTCACCACTACTACTACCAAGTACAATTTTCTATGGGAGTACTAGGATTATCTTGGTGTGATATTGTTGTTTACTACTTAGATATATAAAAGAAAAAGTACAAATTTGCAAAGTGGTATGACTCCTGGGGAGGCTATTAGAATTTCCAACATTTCGTTGAGAATTTTAAAAAACTATTTTCATACAGGAAGAATGTGCCGGCCAAGATGCATGATGGGTGTATGTCATACAAGGACCTGTTCAACCAAGACCTAGCGATTTTCTCGAAAGTCTCAAAAATTACCGTTTTAAAGAAGCCCTGGTACAATTCCTGGCTAATTACTGGGAAAATGATAATTTAGTTTCAATAATCCGAAACAAAAAAATGATTATAACAGTTGGAGAACAATGTTTTTCTTTTCATGCAGTCGGAAACCACGTCGTGAAGCATGAAGAAAAAGATTATTTATGTCAACACGAAGAAGCAGATACACGAATAATGTTTCATATGTCAAAAGCGCCACCAAATTCGAAAATATTGGCCAATATCCAGAAAAATAACAGATGAGGGTTGTTGGAAATGTGAACAAAAATCTGTTCAACTAGCATTCTCCTCATAGCACTGTAATACAATATTTTAATGATGTAAACACATCGCACACCTAGAAGAACACTGTCACAACTCAAAAATAGCGTATTTTGTGTTAAGCCTATAGAAAGTACGGTTCAAAGCATATCTAGGTTAGGTAAAAGTGCAGGGATGTATGGGATAGCTAACAAATGGAAAATTTCATCCAGGCCAGGGTTGTGGTGCGGTGCAGGGTTGGACTCTGTAACTCGTCTTTTCATTGGCTGACTGAATCAGTTTGAAATATCAGCTAATTTTGTAAATTCATCATGTTTCATTAAGTTCGTTAATTGTTCTTGTTTCCGCGTTTCCATTTTTAGTTTTAATATTGTAATAATTAGATTAATTTGAAAAAGATGCCGTCTCGATATTGCATCGTTTGCGGGCAACATGACGTCATGTTACATTCGTTTCCCAAAGATGCGACCCGGTAAGTAGGTTTATCGATAAGAGGTTATGAGTAATTTAGGTACTATATTAAGTATCGGTGTATGTTTGTTTATTTGGCAATAGTGGGTCATCTTCATAACTATTTAATTAATATTGTGTACATGCATTGAATAAGCCTTTTTTTGCTTTTAGGTTTGATCAATGGAAACGAAGCATGGGACTTCGTTACCCTTACGCCAAAATTTGTCATAAGCACTTCCGCAGGGAGTATATTGTGGCATCACAAAGGCTTGTACCGGTTGCATTGCCGACGTTGTTTCCTGCAAAGATGCCAGGTTCGTCCAACGAAGAAGGATTAAGGGACCTGCAATCAGAAGCCTCCACTTTGCCTCGTTCCGTTGAAATTCCAGGGGATTGCACACCTTCTGATGCCACACTCACTTCATCAGGCATTTTTTGCATTCCACCTTCAACATCTGCTACAAATCCAGAACCACAACCAGGGTGTTCAATGTCTTCAAGTTCACCAGTGCATTTGGTTGAAATGCCCCTTTGTTTTCTACCTGAAAAGTCTTCAAGTCGAGCCAACACATCACCGAAGCCGCGTTCTCTTTTTAGGAACACACAAGAAGGTTTTTCTGCGGCTGATATGACGCCTCGCAAGAAAAAACTTGTTTCTATTATTAGAAAGAAAGATGACCACTTGCGCCAAGTGAAGAAACTTTGCAGGAAGAGGGGCCGAGACCTCAAAGATTTAGGTGATATTGACAGTTCACCTGTCATGCAGAAAATTTTTGATGGAATGACCCCAAGTGCTGTGAAGCTATTCCTGGTCCAGGTGCGTTGTTCAAAACGTTTTGGAAGAGGTAGACGTTGGACTCTTGACGAGAAGATAATCTGCTTGGCGCTTCTGAAAAGAAGCCCAAAATGTTACCGACTTCTGCGAAAATTTCTGACCCTTCCCTGTCGCCGCACACTCACTTCCCTCTTAGAAAAGGTACCTTTCTTTACAGGCATCAATGAACATCTGTTTCAGCATCTCCAGACCTGTCTGAGTCGACTTTCTTCCAAAGAACGAGTTTGCGTCCTTTCCTTTGATGAAATGGGTATCAGGGAGAGCATTTCATTTGACTGGAAGGAAGATCGCTTTGTGGGTTTTGAAGACCTTGGAGATCTGCGTGTCACGTCTGCTAAACCAGCAAATCACGCACTGGTGTTCATGGCCCAGAGTGTATTCTCTGGACCCTCTGCCAAAAATTGGAAACAGCCCCTTGCGTTTTTTCTCAGCAATGGTGGTGTTAATTCAAGTCAATTGAGTCCTTTACTTTGCCAAGTCCTTGACGCCCTGGATAAATATGAAATAGATGTTGTAGCTACTGTTTCAGATATGGGAACTGCGAACGTCAAATGTGTTAGAGCTGGGAGCACATCTGTCTCAGCCCTGGTTTGAACACAAAGGACGAGTCATCACGCACATTTTTGACCTCCCTCATTTGATTAAAAGAATTCGATCAACTTTTCAGAAGTATGTAGTTTCGTTAATAATTCCTATTGGAGGGAAGCCTGCTGTTCAGGAGGCAAAGTGGTCCCATATCGTTGAGGCTTACGAGATTGACCAGGAAGCTCCTTCAATGTTGAAATCCCTCAAGAAGATCACCAAGCGCCATTTGCAACCTGCCGTTCAACAGCTGATGAAAGCGTCGCTTGCAGCGCAAGTACTTAGTAGTACCGTGGCGGCATATCTCTACAGTCTCTCTAGTGCCAGTAAGTTTAATGTAATTTTAGTAGCTTCTATTGTCATAAATCATAGGTCCAAAAAGGCGCTAATTTTATTTTTTTGCTATAATCAGTAATTATCAACTATACAAGAAAGGGAGTGATTATAAAAGTTGTAGATCATAAAATTCTGTACAATAAAGGTTGTAACACTACCATTTTGAAAATGTACACTGACATTAAATTTTCTAAAATATTGATTGGGAAAGCAAATTTCCATATTTGTAAAAATTATTAGAAAGATTAGCATTTTACAGCGAAATACATCAAGCTTACAATTAACACAACCTTTTTTTATAATATATATTTCACATGTTTAAAAAATGTGTACGTGTAGATTGTGCTACGTTTGTAGGGCAAGTCGACGAAATTTTCGACAGCATGAATGGCGGTGCCAACATAAAAGGGCCTGAGGGAAAGGATCTGAAATGCAGGGCATCACTGGAAGATGAATCTCCTCACTGGACTTTTTGGGGGAAGGCGGTCGAAACCGTAAAGGGATGGAAATTCCAACGCCCTGGAGACGCGCTGCCCCCTTGTCAAGTAGGATTAATTCATACTTTAAGATCTTTCAGGAAAGTGTGGTACTCGTTGAGACAACGTGGGTTTGAGTACTTCAGCCCACGAAGGCTCAATCAAGACGCGCTCGAAAATCTGTTTGGTTCAATTCGAAGCTCGTGTGGCAACAATGAAAACCCAACGGCCCAGCAGTTCGTGAGTTCACTAAAGACTCAAGTCATCAACCGTCTCACTAACCAAGGATTGCAAGGCACGAATTGTGAGGACGACGGTGGAGAGGTACTAAGTGACTTGCGAACTTTTGTTGACAGTTTTTCAAATGACGACAACAATCCGGAAAGAAGTGGTATATGTGACAACGTATTTATGGGGGAGTCGTCGGCTGGAAGTGATGATCTCGAATGTATTGCTGCCGATATAGCTGCCAATGCAGTCGATCAAACTGATCCTGAACGATTCTCAAATGCATATGTTGCCGGATATATTGCCAAGCGCCTTCTACGCAACATTTCTTGCGACGCATGTCGAGCTTTGACTACGGAGTCTGATTTGGGTTGCAATTTGTTTATTTCCTTTAAAGAGTTTTCTAGCCAAAATAAACATCCTTCAGAGAGGTTAGTTGTGGACGTTGGTCTGGCATTCACTTTATTGGAAAAAACATTGCCTAGCCTTCATCAAGCTACCGCAGTTTCAAAGACGGTTCTGGGAGTGTTGGCGGAGAAAGTCGACTTAAACTGATTTCTTGTGCCACTCATAAAAGTCTGTTTCAGCATAGCATCTGGGTGTCTGTTGTCCGTATAGGTATTCCCTGGTACTGTACGAGAGTCAACCGAGCAATGAAGGAGACCAAGTCAGAAAGAGCAACTCGGAGGAAGCTCAACATTCTGAGACACCAGTGAAGCCCTGCAGCAAAAATCAACCAAACTGTTTGGTAGCATACTAACTTTTCATTAGCACATTTTCCATGTTTTATTTTTATAATTATAATTGTTGGAACTTATTTTTTTTTACTTATTTGTTTTTTTTTACACAATATTTTCTGTGATATGAAATGTGCTATTGTTTGTTAGCAGAGTAACTTTTAATTGGCACATTTGCATTGTTTGTTTTTTTATAAAATATAGTGTTACTTATTTTTTGTTTATAGTTGTACATATTTGTTAAGTTTTTGTTTTATGCGATATTTTATTGTTATATAATATGAAATGTGCTAACTGTTTGTTAGCAAAGTAACTTTCTCTTGGCACATTTCCAGTGTTATTCAGTTTTCTACGAATTTTTGTTTATTGTATTATACGTTTATTGAGTTTTCGTTTTATAGAATATTTAGTTTTTATTTAAAATGTGCTAATGATAGTTAATTATGGTTCATATTGTTCAGTATTTAATCTTTGCTTTGTGTTTGTTTTTTTTTGCTAGTCATCTTTTTCAAATTTTAATTCCAGTCCAAATGGGGTTAACTCTATACTTCCATTTTTCTTAAGAAAGTCGAACGTCCACGGGACTTGCTAATGAACGTTCACTAAAAAGTGGTAAATAGCATAATTATTTGTTACCTTTTTGTTTTAGCAAATAATCATTGACTCTAGTTTTCTGATGTTGCAATTTAAGGAGATGTTATGTTTTTAAAAGTTTTAAGTTTCAGGTTTCATCCGAAACAGATCGGGGTTTGCAAAACGTGCTTCCAAAATTTTAACGGTAAGTTTAGTGTTTGCAGTATATAAGCAAGGTATTCAAACCACTTTTTGTTTAAAGCTCCTGGATTTCCAACAATTGGCAACGGGGCATTAAAAAAGGACTTGAGATCATCAGTACAAGTGGATGTCTTCATTGGATTTTTGGGTGAATATTTTGATTATTGTTCATGACTATATTTGTTGTTAATTACTGTAAAAAAAAATATATACACGTTTTAAAGTATAATTGTAATATTATTTTTTCCTGTCCCTGTTGAATTAATAAAATCTTTTTCACAGTGGTTTTCCAGACACATTGAATAGTTTAAAAACTATTTTGATAGTTTCTAATCTATTCAATATGTCTGGAAAACCACTGTGAAAAAATATATTTAACAAATTAATATTATGGAAAAAAAAGTGACCCGTTGTGGGGGAAAAAGTGAGCCCCCCCCCTCCCCCCCACCGCTCAAATTATCGATAGTGCTGCCCTCTGCCGCTTTTTCTGCACAAAACGACAAGGATAGGTATATATCTCTATCATCGGACAAAACTTACACATTGAGTTGCCTATCCCATTGATCCCTGTAATAGTGTCACATTTCTAGTTACACTAGTCGCCACGAGAGGGCAGAAGTGTCACTATTCTTTTAAACAGATTTGGCATCTCCGCCAGTGCAACAGTGTCACATGAGATTTAGTACAGTGCGTGTCGATTTTCTGTCGCGAGAACAGTGACACAATCAGAAAATATTCGACTTGTGGCAGTATTCCTCCAGAAGGTACGGTTGCGGTCAATAAATTCTGAGCGGCACATTTTCCTGCTGTAAATATGATTTCGATTGTTGCTCATGTCACCTGGAAAACTGTCATGTTGATGTAAACGTCATCAAAAAACAATCCCACATTTATCTTTTGCAAAAAAATTAAGGGTTGCAACATTGTTGAAAGAAGGTTGGTCAGAAAAAAGGGTAGAAGTCAGGTTTAACATAGCAAGGAGTAGTGTCCACAATATAAAGAAAGTCTGGAGTGAGCGTCAATCGTTTCAAAGGCAAGTTTCACGAGAAAACCCGTTCAATTCTGTTATGACAAACGCTGAAACAAATTTCCCAGGTTCTGTTCGAACAGCAAGTCGAATCAGCGAAATCCTGCAGCCAAAACAGATTTTTTGACTCAATAAAACAAGGAACAAAGGGTAGGATTCCTCCATCAGATTTCCATCCCTACAACCATCAGATTTTTGGCGGAATCTTGTTTTCACAGACGAGAAGCTTTTTGAATCGTCCTATAACGGTCGTGTTAGAGTTTATAGACCACCAAAATCTCGTCTTGATGAACGTTATACTCAAAAATTAGCAGCGAACGGTCGCTTTTCTGTAAATGTTTGGGGATGGATTAGCGCCCAAGGCCCTGGAGTTTTAATGCTTATAATAGTTAGAAATAGGGCAGAGGTCTATCAGTATAATATATTGGAGAATATCATGCTACCTTCAGTGAATGCGGTCTTCTCCCAAAATAATCTTTTATATCAACACAATTATTGTCCTATCCATACAGCTAGAATGATCTCAAATTGAATGGAGCAGCAAGGAAAGTTCTCCCTTGGCGTCCGCGCAGTCCCGACTTGAACCCAATAGAAAATGTGTGTGGTTTGATGGTAAGGAACATGAAGAGAGGCAATCATTTTCGTCCACAAAACGTCGAAGAGTTATATGAAGGAGTTCAACAAGCGTGGAACGAATTAACTTCGAACTATACTGAGGTTTTAGTAGCATCAATGCCGAGAAGATTGAATAATAGACGAAAATGGAGCCGCTACAAAATATTACTTTTTTATATATTTGTCGCAGGCGCTATGTTTTTGTATTTCATCAATAAACATGTTATTTATTGTTCACGCAAGGTATTTTTCTACGTCTCCAGGGTAATGTGACTTGAGGTGAAAGCCTGATTTACCAAATTTCTTGAAAAAGTCAGAGAATGTCAAATCTGTGCTCATATTTTATTGACCGCAACCGTAAGTGACTTTTTCTATTCATACATGTTTTAACTCAAAATGTGTCATTATTCGCTTTTATGCTTCTTCAATTTAGAATGCATATTCTATACTAGTCCATTATTGTTTTATTGCTTTGTTAACCAATACATAAAGCAATAAAGAACTAGTGGAACGACATAACAATTTGTATGTGCCGGCGCCGTAGTTATTAGTAGATTATTTATACCCCCAGCAGCCTACCTACAAACCTACATTAAAATGCGCTTAAGTCTGAAATAAAACATGATTTTTACAATATTTTTTTATTTCAGAAACCTAATCATGAGTGCGAGAAGTAAACTCATGTTAATGATGGCGAAGGAAAACAATCTGAACGCTGCAAATCAGACAACCCTTTACGAAATGGGGAAAAACTTAATTTCGAAAGACAAAGCCGAGAAATTTGAAAGCCAACAACCTTTCGAAAACCGTTCATCAGATTCTGATACATCTTCTGATTTTGATCAAATTACTCAAAACCGTAGCTCTCAAGTTAAAATGAAAATCAAAAGTAAAGAAAAAAATCATGAAGAAAACCAACCCGATGTTCCACGAAAAGCCAAAAAACGAAAAAACGAAAAAAAAAACGAGTGGAAAAAAATAAAGCAAAACTTCTTCGCAACAGCGGTAAGGAGTATATAAACAAAACTGGTGCTATTATCAAACCCAGAGCAATGCAGCCTCCGTGTGGTGAAAAGTGCAGACTAAAATGGTCATCTAAAACCCGCCCAGAAGTTAGACGTATGATTCTTGACAGCTACTGGTTCTTGAATAGTTTAACGCGACAACGTGACTATTTATCAAAAAATAGTAGAAATTATGCCTAGCTACAGATACCAAAGACCAGGCAGTACTCGCTCTCTTAACCATGCATTTTATTGTTGTTATTAAACACCAACAAAAAAGAAGAACAAGTTGACGCCTACGACTCTGATGACGATTGAAAAGTCTGTTGATTTTGAGAACAGCATCCTTAAGGAAATGAATAAAGAGTTACGTAGTAAAGTTTCATCACTCGAAGCGGAAGTGAATAAGTTTCAAGAACAAACATCCCAAACTGATTCTTTCATTGACACCAATCACTTAAATTGCGACGAGTCAATAATCTATATATTTAATCATTTGAACATGAATCGTTTAATTATATAACATGAATCAATTTGGACCAAATAAAACAGGCTGTACTGCACCGATTTTGATAATTGTTTTTTTTAAATGAAAGACATTGACAAGTTCTATGCGGAGATTACTTTCCATTTTCAAAAATTTCACAGGTTCATTAATTATTTGCAAATCATTTTAAGGGAAAAGCGGTCCATTACAGTCATCGATTTAAATGAGCGTGAATCGTTTTAAGTGAGAAGTTCGGCAACTGTAGCTAAATATAGATATCTTAGCCCCACCCCTGAGCAAATGGTCTAGGGAATGGATGGATGGACGCGGTGCCCGATGGACGTTTGCGTGCGGGGTGATAGTAACTTGATATACCATCGGGGCAAACTCTAAAGAAAGGGACCCGCAATAAATTACCATAAAAATAAATTACCGAAAAATACAGTAATAAATTATCATAAAAAATAATTACTGAAAACTTTACGGGGACTAACCCTAACCTACCCACCAACACCCCTTGAACCAGCCAGAAACTGGCCAACTGAAGGCATATATTATTTAGTTTCTACTAAATTCTATTATTTAATCAAATGTAGTAGTAATGTCTTCTGTTTCGTATATTCAATGGTCTCCGTTTCTACATTAGCGAACAATTCAGTCAGGAGCATCTTATACCGCACAATGAACAAGTGTTTACGCAAAACATTGTATATAAGGAAATTATTCCGTCTTATTTTTTTTTAATTATTCAGACAATGCAAATTAAAAATTGTAATATGTAATATGGTAACCAGTCGTTATTCAACACTATTTACGTAAGTATCACTCGAATTTCGAGTGACGGGCAATCACTAGTTAATATAATACGCGGTTTGCAGTCCACGATAAATGACAACTTTAAAATTTTATTTTCCGAAATAAAAGATATCAGAATAAGACTTGAAAATGCGGAAAGGAAAAACGCGGAAGATAAAGTTATCACTTTATCTATTAAGGCTATTCCACTAAGGCTATTCGCAAATCAGTGGTAGAAGTAAAATCGCAAGAAATGTCTGGGTCAACGACTTCCAAACAAAAATTGCTTCATATCTAAGTGCTTCTTCAATTAAATCAACATTTACAAATAAAAACTCCAATAATATGTCAGACAACAATAAAGTTCATAATGATTTGGAAAAAAATAAAGACACCACGCTGGATGACTTTAAGTATCCTAGAACACGCATGAACCGTTCAAGGAAGGCAACTGGTGAGGCAGAAGCGGTCAAGTCCCCACGAAAAATACCAAGAAGAAACTTTGGCTGTTTGTATCGCGGGTACAAGACCAAGTCACTGTAAATACCATTAATAATTACATTGATGACCTAAGCTCTTCCCGCCAACAATTTGAAATTAAACGTCAAATGAAATGTCAATGACGTCACTAACCGTCAAATTTGAAACAAACCGCGAAATTGAAGAAGGTTGGCCAGTGAATCGTGATCGTCTAGAGACAAAGACAGAAGAGCGGACCTACGTTGTGTTCTTTTTTTTTTTGACAAGACCTCAGTGGCGGGAAATTCAAACCAAACCTACCAGACACAGAACCAGGTTCTTTGAATGCAAGTGCGCAGCGTTGGAGGCAGAGCGTAGAGTAACAACACAAATTTAGGGATTTATCAATGTATTTGCTTTAGAGGTCTTATGGTCGAACTTTTGATTAATAATTGACTTTTTGAACATTTCATCTAATAACAATTTTTGATATATAATCTAACTAGATTTCATGACTTTTAACAATAATTTGGTTAATTCATGCAATAACAATTAATTTAAGTGAATACAATATTTGAATAATTCACGACAAACAATAATTTGAACAATAGGCGAGAGTGTCCCCAAAATTACAAGTAAAGAAAAGGGAAGTGGTTACAAAATCTCATACCCATTAACAACCCAATCAGTAAAAGTTACAATTTAATCAAAGCAGTGAGTTTTTCCTTCCTTTCGACAAATTAAATTTCATTAACAACCCGAAATCTACGATAAATAAACTCCTTTAAATGTTATAATGAATTCAAAGACAGGTACACAGCTAAGTTACAGTTTGAACGCCGTTCCCGATTATCAATAAATTCGGTATTTGAGTTGAGCAATACTGGTATTCGGATGAGCAATTAAAGTACTGGCACGGGGCGCGCGCCTGCTTCAGGGGGTTAGTGTGGAACTCGTCATGCACATCAAATTTTGAAAAACAACCCAAAAACAAACAAAGACACACATTTTTAAAGTGCACCACAGCACCTTCCTCGCTCTCACCCTTGGTTGCCGCCCTGCATAAGGGGGCCCGCAACCCACTTAGCGAGTGGGGCACAGTACGGTGCTGTGTTTCACATCAAATGAAAAATAAACTACTACAAACATTGACTAATACACAGATACTAAAGATATTTAGAATTTTATGTCAAGTTCAGCCGTTTCGGTTCACCAAAACTTTAACTGATAAAATACATTGCATTGGATAGACAAATTAAGCAAGTTAGCTTTTGAAGTGATTTGAATACCAGTCTATGAATCTTAAGAAAATTTTAGAAAAGGATTCAAACTACAAAACATCGTTTAAATAAATTTGGATCATTTCGGCTACAAACAAAGAAAACCCACGCGGCGCCATCTTTTCTTCTTCCGAACAAAGAATGAGTGAAAATAACTTGGAGAATGGAAGTAACCGATCGAAAGAATTCCACCTTTGATGAAGAAGTGGATCCATATGAAGATAGTGGTTCTGAATATATCCCAGAGTCTGAGAGCGAAAGTGAAAGTGAAACAAACTGTAATAATTCGGATATAGAAATAGAGGTAAATGTAATAATTTAAAAAAAAAAAACACTTACTTAATGTGTCTTCAAATTAACAGGTTGTAAGCTCAATCGTAGTCCCTAAGACGGTAATGGAAGATAAGAATTCCAAACTAACTAGTACATCTAATCGTAAAACTGATAACCAAGTAGACGTTTCCGCAAATGAAAATCGGGATAAGGTATGATTTAAATCTATTTCCATTATTATTCATTAATGTTGATTTTATTGTATTAAACCTAGACAAATGACGAAAAACCAAAAGGAAAAAAACGCGTATGGAATAAGAAAGATTTATGTGTTTTTTGCGACACTGAGGTTATGAAATTGAGACACCACCAGGCTGAATTCGAAGTCGAAGTACAAGAGATTTTGGCATTAAAGGTTTCTGATAAGAAAAGGAAATTACTCTTTAACAAGCTACGGAATAGAGGAAATTTTCTGAAGAGTGTTACCGGGGAAGCTGTAGTACCTATTAAAAACCTCAAAAATTCAGGCACACCAACTGCAGCAACGTACCTTCTCTGTAAATATTGTAAAGGATTTTAGAGGTTATGGTTTGATGGAACTGATTACATGTAAGTTTTTGTTTCGTTTCTGTACTTGAATGATTTATATAGTTAATATAGTTATTGAGTCAGTAACTTGTTCTGTTGTTATTAACAAATCAAGTCACATGTAAAAAAGAGATTGTGAATGAATAATGTGAAGTGTTTAATTTGTTAAATTACGTTGTATAGGTAAACTTATTTCAAGATTTGTTTTTCATTCCGATGACCTATTCATGTAGTTTTGTTGTATTAGGGTTATTATTACAGTTTAATTTTTATTTTTAATTGTTTCAGAGTAAAATGTCGCAAAGAGAAAAAAATCCGATTTGGCAGTACTTCGACAAAAGTATCAGTGATACATCAAAAGCTGTTTGCAAGATATGTAGCATGCAAGTCCTATTCGTTAGGAAGTCACGAACCAAAAAAACAAACATTACACGGACTGAAGCCGCATTTATCAAAATTTTTATTTTAATTAATTATATTGGGTAAAATGCACTAAATTTCAATTATTTTAAGGAATTTTATACTTGACCACGTGAGTTTCGGTTTCGGCCGAAACTGAAGCCACGGACGAATATTCGGTTTCGGCCGGAAAACCAGTTTCGGTCGGACTAAAGTTTTTGTGAAACCATATGACTACCCGGAAGGTCGACAGCAAATAAATAAAATGCTTGACGACGACATAGAAGATAGCTCTTCACCATATAATTCGCCAATTCTTGTTGTACTGAAAAAACCATATCGCGATGGAAATAAAAAATGGCGATTGGTCGTTGATTTTAGGAAATTAAATAAGATCACCAGGTAGGAAATTCCAAATACTTGGCCCAATATTAGAGCACATAAACATAGGAACTCAGATATGTAATGCAGTTGCTTCTTGTTTTAACATCCTCAGACAATAGGTAACGGAAAGAACGGGAAAAGAAAGCAACTGGTTCAAGATTCACAGTTCAGTATCAAGGCGGAACTTATACTGGTTCGTATAATCAAGTATTAGAACTACTACAGAGTTGAAACTTGTTACAACGGGCTCAATTGGCGATGACATGATTACAGGATAATTTGGGACACTGGGATTTATATCAACTTCTTATCAGGTTTTGGATTTAGATTACGAGAGCTCCGTCTTGGCCACTCAGAGATGGCATATCTCAATGATGAACATGTCAGCAAGTTTTATGCATCCATAACCCTTTCATAGTGGATAAAGTTAGCAAAGATCTGCAATATATCTGTGACCACATTACATTATTATGAAGAGGACTAACAAACAATTACAGCTGTGTGCTAAGAGGAAAAGTCTCCGTGTGCGAATGCGAAAAGTACGTAACGGAATTAGGTAAGTCCCTATGTATTTAAGTATTTTATTGTTTACAAGTAAAACTCTCCAAAATCGTCTAAGTGAACATTTTGGCTTCTTTTTTAGAAATGTTGCACCGTTGGAAGTTATTTCGCAAATATCAGAGTCTTATACTACTGGAACACAAAGTGTGCGTACAGTCACGCCACAGCCATCATGCAGCGCGATGTCACCACGTGCTGGCGACTCTTCAATATTTTCCAATGCTTTCGACAATTTAGTAATAATCCTAGTGTCTTCTGAGAATGGGCAAAATTAGTCGAAGAACGTGATTTTGGGTCGGAGAATTGTGGATATCGCCCATTTCTTCAACGAAATTATTTCATTTGGGGCCGTCCATTAATTACGTGAGGTGTTTTCTGTTAATTTGGACCCCTCCTTTACCCTTAATGAGATTTTGTAAAATTTGGTGAAAATTTATTGCTTCTAATTGTAAGTTAAAAAGATCCACTTGGGTCAAAACCAGAAAGCGTCTTTTTCCTGAAGCTTTTAGAAAAAAAAATTCTAGTAGTTCCTGCTGATGAAAAATATGGATTGGTCATAAATGAAATGAACTCGGATGAATTTTTACAAAGAAAAGAAGACATGATCAAAACTTTAACCAAATCATGTAATGAAATCTCAATGCTTGAGAGAAATACCATAGGACAATCAGAGAATGAACGATGGAGGGAAAAACGTTTAAATAGACTAACAGCATCAAATTTTGCCACATCAAAACATATGCTGCCTACAGCTCGCCAAATCAAAGATTGATGAGGCCGAGCTGGACCAAATATTCAATAACAACACGCCAACCATTCTCCTTGGAGACCTGAGAGCACTCGAAAGATACGCAGAAAATAGAAATATCAACATTGAAGGTCGAAATGAACCAACACACTACACTCCACACGGAGCCTGTGATGTGCTGGATATAGCACTGATAAAAAACTTAACTCTGCAATACGAACTATACACGAAGCAAGAGCTCGACTCGGACCACAACCCAATCTATCTAGACATATACACTAATTACGCACCCATCATACAAGAAAGACTACACATCAACTGGGAACACTACAGGACATTAATGTCCAAATACAACCCAACAGTCACAAAAAAACATAGAGAATCTAAACAAAACAATCCAAAAACTTGAAGACAAAATAAAAACCTCCCTAAGAGAATCCACCACAATATTATTAATAAAAAACAACCCGACCAACAGTAAAATAACCCAAAAACTACTCACTGAAAAACGGAAAGCCCAGAAAAAATATCAACAAACACTCTCGCTAGCAGACAAAACTCTTACTGAACAGAGCCTCAAATAAGCTACACGAACAGGTACAAAAAGAAAAGAATACATCATGGAACAAGAAAATAGACACAATTAACGAAGCTACAGAAGACCCCTGGCAAATCATCAAAAAGTTAAAAAATAAAGCATCAAAAATTCCACCGCTCAAAATAAATGACAAATATGCCACAACCGACCGAGAAAAAGCTTAAATATTCGCGAAAAACCTAGAACAGCAATCTACAGAAAACCCAACCACCGACATAAACTTTGAAAACACAATAAACAATATAACTGACTATATACTGCAAATACCAGAACAATACGAAATTCCACCAGCCACCGACATAGAAATCCTAAACATAATACACAAGCTAAAAAACAAAAAAGCTCCCGGAAGAGACAATATTAACAATCAAGCAATAAAAAATCTACCAACAGAAACCATCAGACATCTAACGTAAATTTACAACACTATCTTAGAGCTTAGGTATTTCCCTGAACATTGGAAAATCGCCAAAACCGTAATGTTACATAGTTATAGACCTATAAGTCTCCTAACAACACTCAGCAAAATAGCCGAAAGAATAGTACACAGCAGAATAACGGACATAGTCCACCAACACCTGTCTAACGAACAATTTGGTTTTAGAAAAGCACATAGCACCACACACCAGTTAATAAGAATGACAGAAAAAATCACGGACGGATTCAACGCATCCAAAATGACTGGTGCAATATACCTTGACATCAGCAAAGCGTTTGATAAAGTATGGCACAACGCTCTACTCTACAAAATGACACAAATGGAAATACCAACAGCTTACGTCAAAGTCATCCACTCATACCTAAAAAATAGAAGCTTCTCCGTCAGCATAAACAAGGAAAATTCAGCTTTAACACCTGCTAAAGCAGGGGTGTCTCAGGGCTCTGTCCTAGGTCCCTTACTTTATGTATGATATACCTAAAACCAAAGACACACATTTATCCATATTCGCCGATGACACCGCCATCATGACCCAGAGCAACAAAACCCCAACAATAACAAAAAAACTTCAAGAACACCTCACGCAAATCTATGACTGGACCAAAAAATGGAAAATTAACCCTACAAAAAGTCAAGCGGTACTCTTCTCAAGAAAAAACAAGAAACACTTCAACCTTCAAGAAGTTAAATTAAACAATCAAAAAATCAAATGGCAAAAAACACCAAATATCTAGGAATAACCCTAGACGCGCAACTTACCTATAGTGAACACATAAAAATGAAGCCCAAACAAGCTAAATTTGCAATATCACAACTCTATCCACTACTCAACAAAAATAGCATATTAAACCCAAGGAACAAAATCAAAATTTACAACTCCACCATTCGACCAATTATGACCTACGCAGCACAAACCTGGATGAACACCAAACCAAATATCAAGGAAAAACTGCCAATAATTCAAAATAAACAACTCAGGAGATACATTAATGCCCCACTGTACGAAGCAAACTTAACCATTTACAAAAGCGCAGAACAACCAACAATTGATGAGTTCGTCAAAAAAAAAAAACGCAATAAAACTAATTGAAAAAATGGAAAACCATCACAACCCGCTCATCCAAGAAACAATGGACTACGACTCAAGAAACCCTAAGAGACACAAGAAATTAAAAATGATTACATCAAACCTCGAACTCAAAACACACACAGGAACACTTAAACCACAAAAATGGACATCCTACAACAGCTTAACGAATCAACTAAAAAGAACTGAAATTACAAGACGGTGGTTAATGAAGACCCCTCTCCGAAGCACAAATATCATACAGCTAAAACCTATCCATACAAATTTTGGCAAAATTCGTAAACAAAGACAGTCTACACACTGCGAGTCTGTTGTTAAAAATATCCTCTATTCTTCATTTAAAGGCAAAGTATTTACGAGATGGGGTTAGGATAATGAGATAAATGCCTTCAAACAATTTGAACAGAAATCTAATGTTTCCATGCAACCGTATGGTTTATTTGTTGATTGCACTTTACCATACTTAGCTGCTTCCCCTGATGGCCATTTGGATGAAAATGGAATAATAGGATAAAATGTCCATACTTGGCAAAAGATTTATCTCCAAAAAAGGCCATAGTCAAGAAGGTCATTCCATACTGCAGACTAGAAAATGAAAAAATTTTGCTGGATCGGGAACATGATTACTTTTTTCAAATTCAGGGTCAACTTCACATCACCAAAAAGCAATTTTGTATATTTATTATTTGGAGAACTCGTGGACTCGAATTTGAAGAAAATTGTAAGGACGATAATAATTTTTGGGAAAACCGGATGGAACGTCAACTTTCCGAATTTTATTTACATTGTTTGTTGCCAGAAATCGTTAATCCCCAAAAACCGCAAAAATTGCCTATTTGTGACTTTCGCCCTGGTAGACAGCTCGTGAAGAGTAGAAAGTCGAATTAGTCCACACCGTATGAAGTGTTTTTCTTTTGCTTTATAACATTTATGTTTCTGCATTTGTTTGTTATACAGAAATGTTTTTTTTTAATACTTTTATTTTGACGGTACATTATCTAAAAGTGTCTTCTTAATGTAAATAATATTGAGTTGTAAGAGTCGTTTTTTTTTATTAATAAAATATTTGTTTTTAAAAATTATGCTTTCATACATATTTTTTTATTTTTGCAGTTTGTCCGAAAATTTTCGCTTTTCTTTGTAACTGTCTGGGATTGTTTTTGTGAACCATGAGATGTTTCAATTTCAAAATAAACAACCAATAGCTACCCATACACGAACGGTTATTCTTGGCATTCTTTCCGTTGGGAAAACAAGGGGGAAAGTATATTCTCGTAGCCCACTAACGTCAACTATATACACTTGGTATTCTCCTCGTTCTTTACTGCGGGACCGTCTTGTCAGCTTTCAGCAAGGATACTATCATCATTGAGCCCACTAACGTACATAAGCTTTTCGGGCCGATTTCCTACAGAAGCCTAATCGTTAAGGAAAGCGCGTTGGTTAGTGGTAATTTCCAGTCCGTTTAGTGACAGTTATCCTGTCTGTGCATCATTTTGCAAAAACCGTGAGGACTGAGATCCCTCCATGCGAATTCATTGCAAACAGTGCAGTATCCCGGTGCAGTCGAGATTTATAGCAAACAAAAAGATGAACAGAAAAAAAGCAGTGGCATGTGTGGCTCTTGTTGTGGAATTGTTATACACAAAGAAAAAAAACGACGTGTGTGAGCCAAAAAGTGGCTTCGAAATCGTCATTTGTATAGCGACCTTACTCTACTAAAAAAATTTAGGATGCAGAAGCCAGCAGATTTCAAAAATTATTTAAGAATCTTCAAACAACTGTTGGAATTAGTTACAACCATATACAATAGTATATTGTGCAACTAGTGCGGCAAGTTGTCGATTGCCCACGAAAGCGAAGTTGAGCGCACTCACTTCGTTCGTGGGCAATCGACAACTTGCCGCACTAGTTGGACATACTATTTTTTATTGCGAATGCGGAATAAATCCCAATATAAAATTGGACTCCAGGGGCAAATTCAGATTTCAGTAGTTTGTTTATCTGAATTTGCGTGTGCAAAGAATAATTTGCGTGCGACAAGTAAACTTTGCGCACCCAAATTAATAAATAGGCAAACCGTTACTTTGCAACCGTAACCGAGGTTGCAAAGATACTGTTTGTCTACATGAGCAATAAAAAAATATATACTATAATGAGGACTAGTATTAGTCCCGAAGAACGACTGGTTGCTACACTTGGTTATCTTGCTACAGGCAGAACTTATGAGTGTCTCAAATTCAGTACGGGAATTTCACCACAATCTCTTGGTCGCATTATTCCGGAGATCAAAGGAGATTTTAAAGTCACCACCTGCACCTTAACATTAAGAGGGCGTATACAAGTGTCGGTTATTAAAAAAAAAATTTGTTTTTTTTTTCTTAATTTTTGGGTTTATTGTTTGGGGTACACTTGTTTTTTGATGGGTAGGGTTTACAGTTTACTCATCGCCCTGATGATGCCAACATTGTTGGCGAAACGTGCGTTGGCAGTTATAATAAAATTGTTTTTGGTGTTTTAGGGAAAAACTGATTAAAAGTGATCCAGATCTACCACCAAAAGTGATCCAGACAATTGTTTTGTTTTTGAGGGTTTAAAGGTTAAAAATTCCTGCTCAATTCAGTTAGATTCATTTTCCCAATTTAATGAATTTTTAATACTTCAGATTGTTTTTCGCGATATGACAAATTGAATTAATAATAATTTATTAATAATAATAAACGGGTTAAAAATATTTCAACAAGACGTAAAAGTTGTCGACGCACCCTTGCGACGCATTGCCACACTGCTATGCAAAAGACGCGGGAAAGTAGAGATGATTGATAGCATTACAATTATCCTGCTCGATTGTCTGTAACCACTAAAGGGACATTTTCCTTTACAGCAGGAAAAATAACACGTCGATTAAGCATCTCATTTACCACTAACATGCATTCATTCTTGCAGGATTCCACTTTCTTGGCTAGCTAATAGGACAATTATTTTAGTGGCGATTTTTCAAGAAGCTTAATTCCAGCGACATTTTTTTTTAGCTATTTAACATTACAATTTACAAGTTAAATTGTCAAGCCAAATAGGACTCTAGGTCTAAATATTGCCGCCAATTTTTGCTCTTTAGATTGATTCGTTCGTCGCAACAGAAACTCGTATCTGAATCGCAAACATTATTGTCGCCAATATTTTAACCTCTCGTGCTATCATTACTAAATTTTTTTCCAGAAAAAAAAAGAATTACGTAATACTCGGCATAATATACAAGTGGCTGTTGTGAAGACTGTCTACTGCGGATTAGATGACGTTTGCCCTACGTGATATAGTAGTGCATTCCTCTCTAAGCGATGTCTCTTTGTCGCCAATAGTTGGTCGAGTTGAGAAGAAAGGCAGAAAAACGAAAAATTGCAATCTCTTTATAAAGGACCATAAATGAAGTGATTTCAATAGATTCAAATGAACTTGCACAATAAGAGTAAAAAATAAACTAGTAACAGTCCACATAAATTCCAGATTCTTGTGAGAAGCGAATTATGACTTTAACCAATTCCATGTTTATCCAATTAGCGACAAAAAATCCGTGGTTAGTTGTTTTGGTCAGAAAGTCACAATAAAGAATTTGAAGACTTAAAAGAGTCAACAAAAAGTCCCGTACTAAAATTTAACAAAACCTTTAACGTTATCAGTAGATTCATTCAAGGATGCATTAGGGGCAGTTTACCAATTGCGTATGCGTCAAAACGCGGAAAAACTATTCCCAAATAGAGAAATTTTACAGTTGAATCAAATCATAAACCATTAGGGTCTATTTTTAAAAAATCATTGTGTAACGGGACGGCACCTAGCGACCGCTGATCGCGACACGCCGGCCACCGTCAAGATCCATGGGTGGGGGTTTTTTCACCACGCTCCCATACATGGGTCACTTCTGAGACGGGAGTCGATACGTACGCGACGATGTTAATTTAACTTTTACCTTTATTGTTATTCTTATATCTACTTAATATAATATATTCAGAGACGATGCTAGTTTGACTTTTAGTGTGTTAACGAGTGTAGTGTCGCCTGAGTGTTACATGGCGCCCAACTTTGTGGCCGAAGACGACCCAGAGAGACAAAAAGGAGTAAGACTGACAATTTACATGCATGAACTTTACCGGGACACCCGAAATTAATAACATCGCCGCGCCCGCCGTCGATAATTTCGCAAATCAAATTTCTCACGTACCGCTTAATGCACGAAATCAGACGAGGTCAACTCCCTTTATCGCATTAACAAGAAATCGTTCGCCGAAACAACAGCAGATCAGATATCAGCTGCACGTGTACCGGGAAATCACAAACTTCGACGCAAATTTTGTCGCCAAGAGACAATCGCCGCGTATTTCTCGATATCGTAAAAGACACCCATCGTTTCGCCAAGAAACGCAATTCGCAATTACGGTATTTTTGCCCAGCCCGACAATCAAAATGCCGCCGAAGAAAAGTAAAGACGAAGAGGATAAACAAGAAACGGTATCCCCTTTCGCGATGTCCGCAGAACAATTCGCCACTCTATTGTCTACTGTCCAAAAGACCATGTTAGAACAGGTATTAGAAACACAATCTAATACCAATGGAGGCAACTACAATCTAACGCCAGGTTCATTCGCTAAATGCACCGCTCGGTTCGACGGGAGAAAAGATAGCGACGTGAATGCATTTATCGACGCGATAACGACTTACAAAGAAATCACGAACGTTTCGGACAAAAACGCCTTAAAAGAATTATCATTAGTCCTAACCGATAACGCTGCTACGTGGTTCCAAGGAGTCAAAGACACGCTAAAAGACTGGAACGATGCCGTGAAATCTCTCAGTCACACATTCGGACCCAAGAAAGCTCCGCATCGCATCTACCGCGAACTTTTCGCGAACGAACAGGATGACAACACCAGCACCGATATTTTCGTTACTAGGTCGCGAGCACTCCTCGCTCAACTCCCCAAAGGCACTCTTACTGAAGCAGTACAACTAGACATGGTGTACGGTTTGCTGTCTTCCCGCATTCGCGCTCAATTACCGAGAAACAAGATATCCGATTTCAAAGAGTTACTCGACGTGGCACGAATCGTTGAAGAAACTAGGAAGCCAGAAACGAAGTCGAACTCACAAGCTAA
The DNA here is from genome assembly GCA_963583935.1 of Diaperis boleti. NCBI lineage: Eukaryota > Metazoa > Arthropoda > Insecta > Coleoptera > Tenebrionidae > Diaperis > Diaperis boleti. Next base: position 18,461,370 of record OY757242.1, read on the forward strand.
GAACCGGCCAAAATGCAAATTTTGCTCAAATTTTGGACATACGATGGAAGAATGTCGAAAATTCGCACGTTCAAAAGATAAACAAAAAGAAACTCGTCAACCACCAACTCACCCCAAACTGGATAACATTCAAAAGTGCTATGGATGCGGAACACCAGGTGTTTTCAGGAAAGATTGTGCGAAATGCAATCCAGAAAACAAAGGAAGAGACGTTAAGGGAGAATTCTGTTCGATTGAGACTATACCGATCCAAAAACCTAGACGAAGACCGATCGTAAACGTCGAAATCGCCGGTGCGAAAGGTACCGCGTGTATCGACACTGCGGCAAGACAAAGTGTCGCCGGAGCATCACTTTTCCGTCTCCTCAAAGACAGGACAACTGAGATGGAATCAACGACTATGAAAATCGCCTTAGCAGATGGATCTTCAAAAACCCAACAAGTGACGCTTTTTCACGTTGGTGTCACTTTAAACCAAAAAGTCGTACCGACAACTTTCATCGCGTTTCCTGAAGCAACATCAAACATCACATTATTAGGGGTAGATTTTATAGAAGACGCAAAGTTAGTAATAAACATTCCACAGCGCTTGTGGAAATTCGCCGAAAATGATGAAACCTACGATTTGATGCTCGAAGATTTTGAGACAGACGTTTCACATCTCAACTCAATTGTAGCACTACGCGATGATGAAGGAACAAAACTAGCACCGGAAAAGCGCGAGACACTTTCCAGAGTACTACAAGACAACGTCGATATTTTCAGTCCAGGGGGAGAGCCCACACCCTACGGGGAGCATCGCATTGATACCGGCGACCATCCGCCCGTTTCTGTCCCTCCGTATAAAATGACGTCACAAAAGAAGGAGATTCTGAGAAAAGAATTGGACAAGATGCTGGAAGACAAGATAATCGAGGAATGTGAGTCACCCTACGCCGCACCAATCGTACTGGTGCCGAAGAAGGATGGAAGTGTTAGGCTATGCGTCGATTACCGTCGATTGAACGCGATCACTGTGGGAGACTCCTATCCAATGCCGCGGATAGAGGAGATTTTGCACATGGCGAAGCGCACCCCGTTCATGACCACGCTCGACCTACGTTCGGGATATTGGCAGATTTCCGTCCGACCTAGCGATCGGGATAAGACAGCGTTTGTTACCCCATTTGGCATGTACCCATTCCTCCGCATGCCTTTTGGCTTGAAAAACTCGGGGGCTACATTCCAACGCCTTATTGACCGTTTTCGTGCCGGATTACCGGAAGTATGCATCTTCGCGTATCTGGACGACCTGATCATTTTGTCGGAAGATTTCGAGCGACATATTTCGGACCTACAAGCCGTATTTGAAAGATTACGCAAATACATGCTGAAGGTGAACCGACAGAAATGCGTCTTTGCGTGTCAACGAATCGCTTACCTAGGACACGTCATCACTCCCGAAGGAATAATGCCAAACCACGAGAAGGTAGCCGCCATAGTAGATATGCGACCACCCAGGAATGTCAAGGAATTATTAACGTTTTTGCAAACGGCCAGTTGGTTCCGGAGATTTATTCAAGATTTTTCGAAAATCGCCCAACCCCTAACCAAACTGACGAAGAAAAGCGCGAGTTGGAAATGGACGGAAGATCAAGATCGAGCTTTCCGAAAGCTAAAAGAAGCTTTGACGACCGCTCCGGTTTTGAAGCAGGCAGACGAGACAAAGCCTTATACCATCCGCACCGATGCCAGCAGTTACACGTTGGGAGCCGTTTTATTACAAGGTGAACAAAATGAAGAAAGACCCGTCGAATACGCGAGTCGGTTGCTCACCAGTGCGGAGAAAAATTATTGCACGACGGAACGAGAAGCATTGGCTGTCCGATGGGCACTAGAGAAGTTCCGAGGATACGTGGAAGGTTCGGAGGTTACCATCGCCAGCGACCATCAACCATTGCGGTGGCTAATGAGTCTCAAGTCTCCCACAGGGCGCTTAGCCCGATGGGCACTTTATTTGCAACAGTATAACCTGAAGATTACGTACGCTCCAGGGAAAAAGAATGCCGTCGCGGATACGTTGTCCAGACCCCCGCGAGATGAGAATTTACCCCGTTGCGAACTCTGTTCTTTTGTAGTGGACCTGCCAACAAGAAACCCGAAGGAAATCTGAGCCGAACAATTGTCAGATCCCGAAGTTAGGAAGATCGTCGATACGTTCGAGACCCCGGGACATCCAGAATTGCCAAACTGGACTGCACGGGGCTACGTGATGTGTACCGGCATATTGTATCGTTACAGTCCTGATCAGGATTCCGAAGAAGCGCAATTAGTGGTGCCTGAGGCAACAAGGCAGCGAGTACTGAGGGAATTCCATGATACACCCACGGCTGGACACCTCGGTGCCGAAAGAACTTACCAGAAGATCGCTTTAAGGTATTATTGGCCTGGGATGAGGAAACATATCGCAGAATACGTTCGAAGTTGCGTCGAATGCCAACGATACAAGCCGTCCAATCAAAAACCGGCTGGTTTACTGCGTACCCCAGTATCCTTGTTACGATTCGAGACCCTCGCGATTGATCTATTTGGCCCCCTGCCGACGACATCCGAAGGTTTACAATGGATATTTATTGTGGAGGACGTCACGAGTAAATGGGTCGAGTTGTTTGCCATAACGAAAGCCACGGCCGAAACTTGCGCTAGGGTGCTCATCGATGAGGTCATCCTGAGGTTTGGTACCCCAAGAAGAGTCATCTCCGACAACGGACCTCAATTCGTCGGAGACGTCATGCAATTTGTTTCGTTTTGTCTTGGTTTTGATCAGAGTCTCATTCCTGTGTATCATCCAGAGGCAAATCCGGTGGAAAGAAAAAATAGGGATCTGAAGACTCTTCTGGCGATATCCGTAGAGAACGATCACACGAATTGGGCGATCAAACTACCCGCGATACGGTTCGCGTTAAATACCGCGGTGTGTGCGTCGGTTGGTCATTCCCCCGCGTATTTGACATTCGGGCGTGAGTTACGGTGTCCCGATGACGTGCATCACGACCTACGTGAAATCGTCACTAAGGAGAACTTTGCTGCCGAAATCTCGCCCTATCTGGTCAAGATGGCAGAAACGATGAAAGATGTCAGAGAAATTCAGGAGCTTTCTCAAGATCGACGAAAGAAGTTTGCAGATGAGAAGAGGCGAATGGTGCCATCTTTCAATGAAGGAGATCTCGTTCTGGTCAAGAGTCGCGTGTTGAGCAACGCTGCTCAAGGAGTCACTTCCAAGTTCGTTCCGAGGAGGGACGGACCGTACAAAATAATCAAAGGGAAGTCACCCACTACTTATCAAGTCGCTAGTACAGACGGTAACTGTGGTAAATTTGTATCACGTTTCAGATCTGACTCCTTACCGCATGCCCGAAGGAGGTGACATCCCAGATCCGGTTGTTCCCATCCGAAAGAGAGGAAGACCGCGAAAAGCCCATACGACCCAACCATCTACTGGACCTCGGATGAGGACGTCTTGTCGGTCCAGAGGGGGAGTCTGTAACGGGACGGCACCTAGCGACCGCTGATCGCGGGTTTTTTCCACCACGCTCCCATACATGGGTCACTTCTGAGACGGGAGTCGATACGTACGCGACGATGTTAATTTAACTTTTACTTTTATTGTTATTCTTATATCTACTTAATATAATATATTCAGAGACGATGCTAGTTTGACTTTTAGTGTGTTAACGAGTGTAGTGTCGCCTGAGTGTTACAATTGGAAGAATATCTGTTGAGACTACAAAGATGCACATTTCAAAATTATACTTTCACATTAATATACAAACCAGGTGCATTATCTAAGGTTAGTGGGGAAGATAAAGATTTCACACTGTTAGAAAAAGACAAAAATTCACAACTTTCGTTAGTAACTTATACAAGCATTAGTGAGCAAAAATACAATGAAGTAACGGAAAAACTTTGCTAAATTGTACAGCGTGCTTTACTTTTCAAAATAGTAATAAAAAAGGGGATCTAATCTTACAACAGACTCATAAATACAAGCAAAATTAGCTGGTATAAAAAACGTTTACTATCCGAAATGATTTATTTATAAAAACGTTTATTTTTGGTTTAGGTATATTCCGCAAACGTTTATTGTAAACCTTTTATAAATTATACGTTGTATAACCAACCATATATAGAATTAAACACCAGAAGAATGTTGATAAATCCAAGTACGCAAGTATGTATGTAATTGAATGTGCAAGTGTGACAAAAAAAGGCGCTGTAAAAAAGGACGACAGTCCTGAAATAGTAAGAAAGACCTCTGTCGCTGTTAATAAATACGCACCAATGTTTTCTGACCTGTGACTCTTTTCATTCAGTATCTCTCTACATCAATTAACATGATACTACATTTGGGGGCTCGTCCGGGATCACAGCGATCAAGGAAATTATCAATGCGTGAGCGGGTAAAGACTGAATTGTTGGCAAGGCTAAGAACAGCACTATTACTGGAAAGAGACCAAGACGAGGAAGAAAAAGTTCAACCCGAAGACGATGAAAAAGACAAGTGGAAGCCGCCAATGCCTTAGGACTTGGCAATGACTCGGGTGGGACTACTTCCCTGTGATTGGCAGGCGAAGAAACCACAACTCAGATGACGACGACGATAATGGCATGGAAGGTGACCATGGCCGTCATACACCAGTGATCCGCAGGCGTCGAAGGTTCGTAAGAGAAATTCAGCGGGAATAACCATTCAAATATTCAACGATGGTTGGATGATTTCGAGGAGATGGCTTCGCTGTCTGGCTGGAATGGAATCCAGAAAATCGCGCATGCGAAACGGTTCAGCGAAACTATTTGTAGATTACGAAAGATGCGCGAAAACGTGGGACCAACTTAAAAAGGCGTTAAAGGACGAGTTCGAAGAAGCCGTCGATTGTTTACAAATTCATCGAGAGCTGAGCAAGACGAAAAAGAAGAAAACAGACGAAACGCTGCAAGAATACTCGCACAAAATGTTGCAGATTGCCGCGTCGGGGAATCTGGAAATACGGAATGTCATTCAGTACATCATAGAGGGACGACGCTGTGGACAAAGCTATGTTATGCGGAGCAAAGGACATGAAACAGATGAAGGAAAGATTCAACCAGTATGAAAAAATGAAGCAGGAAACGTCGAAATCCAAAATGCGACAACCCGACAGGAAGGTCGATAAGAAGGGACGTATGGAGGACAAATCGTAAACCAGCCAACGTTCATGAGGAGGGAGACTGGGTTCGACGAACGCAGTTTTTGGGCCCTTACCGGATAAAAAAGGCTTTGAGAAACTTAGCTTCGTATTTTTAGTACGTAAGTTTTCTGAAGAGTTGTAAATTATATAGGATTAGAGAAAAAGTAGAAAAGAAGATTGTAAAAGTTGTTGTTTGAGAAAAGGGGTTATTACGTGGGAAACGGAAGATTTGGGTTTTATGTGAGCAGTATGCAAGTATGTCTGTAATTGAATGTGCAATTAAATTAAAGGAGACAAAATTTCCTACAAGAATATGGTATTAAGTTTTTTTCTCTCTTTAATGGGGCGGCCACTAGAGCGGTCTGAATATAGACCACTTTTTCGTTTTGTCAGTTAGTGTTATAACTTATCAATATTTGAACAGTGAATGTACGTGGTGGATGGTGGGTTCCTATTGCGCAGAGTCGTGTGGTCAAAAGGACAGACGTTCGGCCAAATCTGTCAGAGGTACGTGGAATATATACAAAACCACTACTTGAAAGGAACCAAAGATATGGAGCGCATGAGACGATCAGGAAAGCAATCGATCGAAATACAATTCACCGAGACCATGGAGCCAACTGTCAGCCAAGAAAAGGCTCACTGCAGCTCAGATTCATTGCAAACAGGTGGTAAAAGATACCATGATTGTGGAAATATATCAATCCATGATGTGTGGTTGCTGTGGATGGCGAGGATATTGATGTTGTAGTCACCCTAATAGGAACCAAAACACCAGCAAATGTCCATTTCCTTTTCATTCATGCAGCAAGCGGTTGCGATTCCACATCTGCCCTTTTCAAGCTAGGAAAGACTATCGAACGAAATACTGATCTTAAACCCTACATCCGTGCCTTACGACCCTCGCGCCACACCTGAGCAAATTGCTGAAGCTAGGGAAAGATTCCTCGTGGTCTTGTATGGTGGAGACTGTACCACGCTGAACAAGCTCCGTTACAAGCAATACATAACTTCGGCGTACAAGGTCTGTGGCAACATTGCAGCCCTGTCCCCACTGAAGCTGTAGCCCAACAGCATTCATTTAGAGTGTATTGCCAGGTACAACAGTGGCTGGGCAACAAGGTGGCAATTGTGGGTGCCGCCGCAATGCACTTTTCTGCACGAAACTTTGCCAAGTGTGTGAGTGGAGATGCCCCAACGTCGACATAACTATCACAGATCACGACGAGGAGGAATTATATGAGGAACCACAACATTTGGGAGATAACTGTTACTTATCAACATTTGAAGTAACAACTAATGTGTGATAATTGGCATGTTTTCAGAATAGGTACCAACCCCAACCATCCTCGAACCTTAAATTGAACCGCAGGACCCAAAACGACGGTCAAAGCCGCAGCACCCACAGCCTAAATAATGTAACCTTAAACAGGCACATACAGGGTGTTGAATTGATTTTGAGAGAGGGATTTAACATGGGAAATCAAAGATTTGCGAATATTGATTCCCCTAATTATTTTACAGTAAAATGTTCAATACAAGAGTTTTAGAGTAATAAAAATCGTATCCAAATTCATTTTTCTTCATTTCATAAAGTCTTCAGGTGTTGAAATAAAATAAGAAAAATAATTGAAACAAAAACAGCGAAAATGAAAGTAAACAAAATTTTTAAGTGTTTTTCCTGATGCTTTAAAACTAGCGTTAGTTATTCCAATTTATAGAAAAGGAGATGAACAACTACAGACCAATATCACTTCTACCTGTAATATCAAAGGTTTTAGAAAGGTTGCTCTCAAAAACAAATCTTAGATTTTCTTCATGAAAATAAACTATTTTCTTCACAACAGTTTGGCTTCACAAATGGTCTTTCAACCACTACTGATGCAGTCTTCAATGTAATAAGTAGGTGATATTCTAGATTGCTATGAAAATCGAGGTGTGTATGCAGCATCCTTTTTAGACCTTGCCATAGCCTTCCACTGCGTACTCCATGACATATTACTGCGAAAACTGTTGTTTTATAATTTTTCTCCCTGCAGCACCAAGATGATGATGTCATATTTGTCCAATCGTCGGCAAAGGGTCGTCAATATCGCTCCCAAACGGTATTTGATTTACATTTTGTCGTTTGTTGTGTATGCTGTTGTTCTTTAGTAGCTTTTAGTGTTGTTCCGTTGTTTGTTGCGTGTTTTTGTTTTTTTTTCATAGCTTTTAGTTTTGTTCCGTGTTTTAAACGCGAATCAAGTATGGCTCGTTTTATGCCTTATTTTGATATAAATGACGACAGGCGTTTGCAACGAAGGCTGAAAAAACGCCTGAGAGAGCAAATCAGGTTTTCAATTTGCCTGATCAAAGGTAATAATGTTTTGTTTTTTTAAGAATAATATTATAAGAATTAAATTTTCAAAATAATTTTAGATTTGTCGAGTTACTTCGTCTCAACAAATGGCAGAGCTGATCCAACCCCTAGAGCCGCATCTAGAAGATCGCTCTAGGAGGTATGGAGTCAATAAAGACACAATAATTTTGGCTGCGATGAGGGTTTTTGCAGGGGGCAGTTACCAGGACTGCTATATAAACCTCTCGCAATCAATGATATCTGAAGCCATCAGCGATGTAGCTAATGCTATTTGCCAAAACATGGGAGGGTTCATAACCTTTCCTCAACCACAAGGTTATATGGCAACAAAGCAAAGGTACAAGCCCGATTTAACCAGGCACACAAGTCATCGCGCAGTACCATTGAGCGTTGTATCGGGGTACTGAAGGCAAGTTTTCGATGTTGCTATCAGAGAGCGTGCTGAAGTACGCCCCAGTGAAGGCTGGGACTATTATTAATGTCTGTGCGATTCTGCACATTTTTATGTTGGAGCGCAATTTGCCGCTGCCTCCAGAAGGTGAAATCCAAGGGCAAATCATGGCGGACTTCCATGAACAAGAACCAGAGGACGATGATGGCAATCACAATGGCCCTATTGATGACCAAAGGAACAGAATTGTCTACAATTATTTTGATTAAAACGCTTAAGGCCTTTCTTTCTGGCCAGCAAACGTTTCAATTTAAGTTGAAAAAAAGAACGTTAACCAACTATGTACAATGCATTTTTTACTTCTACTAAAACCTGCAAATTTTGTTCGAGGGCAATTGCTTGCTCTCTCGAATTTCATTAGCTTTTTCTTCTATTTTTATGAAAACCCGTATTTCAATTAAAACATCAAAAACAACGTTGAATTTGACTTTTTACCCTTATTTTTAACCCTTCTAACTCAGATTTTACAAAAAAAAAAATCATCAGAACTTAAAAGAATTGCAAAATTTAATGTGTACCCAAACGGTATACACTCCAGAAAATGACCAGTTTTAAAAAAATATTACAACCTATCTTTATTTTTCATGTTGGCAATTCTGTATAGAATCTGTCAAAATTATCTCCCTTGTCATTTGTCAAGCTGACTTGAGTAAGTATGTAACTTTAAGAATTTTTCGTTCTTCGATGGTAAATTATTGATTTACAAAAAACCACAAATAACAAAGTTTTTTCAGGATTTCTCCAAGATACCAAAATCGCTCAACGACAATTTATCAGAGGAGCAACAATTTACTTTGGCACTTCTGATACAGAGTAAAGATCAACTCATCCAGAATAAAGATCAACAACTGGAAATAAGAGAATAAGAGAGTTTGGATAATAAACTGGTAAGTTAACGTAATTTTCATTATTTAAAAAATATTGTCATTGTTTTTTTTTAGTGTAAAGCAAACTATAAGATAATATTATCACATAAACTTCGAAGTTTCGTACGTTTTGTTAGAGATGAATCAATAAAAATTCTATCCAAATTCATTTTTCTTTATTTTAAGTCTTCAGGTGTTGAAATAAAACAAGAAAAATAATTGAAACAAAAAACAGCGTACAAATGGTACAAATTAAGTAACAAATGAAATTATAATGCAAAAGGAACAACACATTTCTATCTGCGCGCCGTGAGAAATATATTAAAACTGCGCGAGGAATCGTTCGGATAATTGAGGGTTCGGATGATCGAGGTTCTACTGTATTAAGGTTATGGAGAACAGATACCAAGGAAGGTAGGACGCAAACATAATGGCAAATTACTGCTGGATGTTGAAGAGAGATGAACCGGATAGAAAGCATAACAGAAAAAGATTAAACGGGAGTTTTGAAGAAAGTAGAAAAAGATACCATTAGTCTTTTTGATTTACTTAGTCTCTTTAGCACTATTTTCAACTAATACTGTTGTTTTTTTAAATAAAAATTTAATTTTAAATTCATTAATCATTTTTTTCTCATGAAAATTGTCTAAAAATACTAAAATATGCATGTTATCAATAAAAATAAATCTCGATGTGCTAGAAAAAAAAAAACAAAGATGTATTTTAATTTAACATACCTAGGCATTTAAAAAAATAACATAATTATTGGAGGGAAAAGTAAAAGTTTAATTTCGCAGGCCTGCGTAATTGATGGATTGATTCCTGAGGTGCCAGCAACACAGCCAACACCTTGATAAAAAGAGCATACTCTTACCAAAAACCCTGTAGGTTGCAAAGGAAAAGCTCTCGCCGTAAGATTCACTTAGTGTTAACATAACAGACAAAGACATCAACCAAGTTTGTGCCCAACAGATTGTTTTGCAACATTTAATAAAAAAAAATAGTTTTGTTTTCTTTTTATTTACAGAGTTTGAACTATATTTTTTAATATAATCTTATTTATTAGAAATTTTATAAGAGAATCATGTTGACAACGTTGGTGTGATACAGCGCGTTGATAAACTTTCTAATCAGGGCATAGAACAGATAGTGAAACCAAAAAATACACTGACCATCGAATTTTAATAGTGTGTGCGCATGACAGCTTTGGCCGACATGATCCTTCTGGCGTTAGTTTTATATTCACTACATTGGTGAACACATATTTAAGCAAACTGCCAACAAGTGTGAGTATATTCGTGCAAAAAGTATGTCAGCATCAGGATAAACAGCCAGATAATAAGGTATTAACGTGTTAACAAATTTGGATCTATAACATAAAAAATTGCAGAGTATTTTGGTTTGAGTGATTGGAAGCAATGCACCGGATACTGTTTTAGACGATCGTCAGCCACTATCCTTGTAGATGCTGGTGACGATCTTTTATCGTTGAAAAGACATGGTGGGTGGCGAGGGTCAACTAGGGCCGAAGGATGTGTCCATAATTTTAATAAAACTGCCAACGCAACAAAAATCACATTTGCAATTGAAAACAATCCCACTACAGCAACAATTAGCGTCATAACGGGAACCTTCGACTTTTTTTTGGGTTTTAAATACACTTTTCAATTCTCTATTCAACAAGAGTAAAAAATTGATACTATGCATAACTTTACTACTTTACTACTGACTTTTCTATCTCCCTAGACCATTTCTTGTTTTTTTGGTTCTGACGCTAGGGCTACCGAGGGCTAAGAACCACCGGCAGCAAAACATGTCTTCCTTTCTTGCTTCTATCAAAACTGGGCCTAGGGGTAGCTAGCTACCAGGTGCGTCCCTTAGGTGGCGGATAAGGGAATGGCCAGGAGTACTTGTGTGAATGGTTAGTGCGGCGATAAGGAAATTGGACGTGCCAAAAGACACCGATAGATCCCCCAAAAACCCCACCGCGGACCATGCTCTCAAACTATTTCTTCTCTGCCTATGACTGTACACTCTTTCGGAATCTTCAGATCTTAAGGCGACTGGCCCGTTTCTGTTTACTTTACTTTTTTGTTATCTTTTTAAGAACGAGCTGCGGCACACACAAAATATAATACGGTCAGCCGTCGACACGTCTGCCTGCCGCTGAGGGGCGGGGCCTGTGTTACCTTGAACCACGCCAACATTGCTGAAAACTAGCCAACTTTGGGGACAATTTGCAAATTTATTTTTCAATATTTATAAAAACACCTTGCATTTACCGAATACAGAGATCAGTAAAAATCAAGCACCAACACGTTTGTTAAAAAAAAAATTTTCTTGGCTTCTCATTTTGGCAATAATTTTTTTTTTCTGAACAAACAACGTTTTGCTGTGATGAAGTTTTTTTTTACTAATTTTGATGCCCAATACGTTAAGATAGCCTAACAATGAAAGCCGTAATTCGGTTCCAAAGATGAGGCGACTGAGCGTTTCGCCTTAATGTCACCTCTGTCTTTTCCGGACTATCTATCGGTCTCCCTAGACCACCTCTTGCTCTCGCGGGGAGAAAACCCCTATAAATAACCGAGAGTAAAGTCGTTAAAACCGCCAGGGCCGTTGGGCACCCCTGGTGTATTTTTGGAATCTTAAGGTGTTATACCGTGCCGAAGAGATGAATGGCTCCACGTCATAAAGTCGCGAACGGTAACCACCCGGGACTGGAGGCCCCCGGGTGGAAGATAAGTTATCTCCCCTGGAGGATGGGCGTCACCTCTAGGGCGACCGACTGTCGTCCCATTCGTGTGGGAACTAACATGGCCTTGAATAAACAAAATAAGAAAAATGGAGAGGAAAACGTAGACGACAAAACGGCAATGGATCTGGACAAGGAAGAAGGCAACGGGACAACAACCAACGACAGCAGCAAGGAGAGATCAGTGTGGTACCCACTGAATCACCTTGAAACAGAGAACATCCTGGGGAGGGCGATTCCGAAGATGTCTCTAATCATTCCGCAAGGTACAGGAAAAGGAAGCCACTCGCTTCCCACAACCCCGGTGGAGGCAGAGAACACCGGAGATTATAGCTTCGTGTGGGATGATAGAAGGGAAAGAAGGAAGGCACTGTCCAGCCCAACGGGGCCAACGGAAAGTCCAGGTGGCATAGAGCTGAAGAGAGCGATCGGCCGAATAAAGAAACATGCAAAAAGCCTGAACAACAGCTGCAAAACAGGGTACAGTGTCTAAACGGACATCGTTAACGCCTCAAAAAACATTAACAGGGAAGTGGCGTTGATGTCCGGTTTGGAGGATTGGCTGGACAGGGCAGTAGTGGACCTGGGTAAGATGGACGAAATGCCAAAGGACCTCAGGGCGGCGCAAGATTCTAAAGCCCTGGCGGTCAGCCAGCTTGGGACGGCCAAAGAGGAAATGGATAAAATGCGCCAAGAAATTGACGAATTGAGGAGGAAGGTAGGCAATGTAGACGCGTCGAAAAGGAGACGAGCACTATCGTCACCCAGACCGTAACCGGTGAGGAGGCAAGGCGGCAGATGCTGATTGCCGAAATAGAGGGTAAGCTAAGCCGGGACCTGAACAAGGAAGAGGTCGGGAAGTTGATCGGCAAAAGGTGGCCTGAAGAGACCTACCGTAGGTGTAGGTACCTGAACAAGCTGGATGAGGGGGATAGGGACACCATCTACATGGTGAGAAAGGATGGTCATAAGCATCCTTTGGTAAGCAGGATGCTGAGGGACCATCCTAAAATAAGGAACATGGTGGAAAAGGGAGAGATGGAGGGAGGAAAGACCTAGAAGAAAGGCTAGAAGCGAGAGCAATGTCAACCATGGAAGCTGTAAAAAAACCCTTGGCATTGCGAGGCGACACGGACGGAAAAGGGTGGTTTGTGTCGTCACTGATGTGGCGCAAACCGACACCGTCCGTAAGGTGTTGCAGGTAATGCTCAGGAAGGAGGAGGAGGGCGTCACCATCGACATCGAGGCCGGCAGGCGAGGGGGCTCCAACACTGCTGGAACAAGCCGAGCACGAGGAGGAGGCGGGGCCGGTGCCGAAGAAACCGTCCTGCTCAGGCTTGAGGGGTCCAGCTATGCGGACATCATAAAGAGCCTAAAGAACAACGTCAATGCTGAGAGGATGGTGATAACGAGGGTGTCCAGAACACAAGGGGGAGATGCCAAGGACCAGATCAAACAGAAGCTCCAGCAGGTGGCCAAAGTGGAGCACCGTGTGGCCAAGATGACGGCAATGCTCCTTGACCTGAAGCCGGCCACTGAGACCACCGCCCAGTCCAAGTACCAGTACTAGTAGTACGATAAATATGCTTTCTACTGAAGCAAGAAGAATAGAAATTTTTTGTGAATTGTATTATTACTTTACATATTAATAAAATTAGTTACGCAACATAATTTTTTATTAATTGACTAAAAGATGCTGCAATTTCACATCTTTTCCCGTTAGGGTATCATTTTGTTTATGGTTGTGGTTCCAGATGTTAGCTCTTTCTTGGGTAAGTTATTTATAAATTAAAGTAAACGATCAAGAACTACAAAATAATAGTATACTACCCCAAAAATGGCCATCAAGGCGTAAATATTTCGAATCCTTTCAATAAGAAAATTCATTAAGAATTAAAAAAACCTTTGAAAACAAGGCCCAAAATGTCATCAATGTCTTCTTCAGTATTAAAGAATCCCTCATGATATCAAGAAGGCAAATTGCAATGTAGGTTTCCACAAGAAGAAACCGTTAAAAAACGAAAAAGCATCGAAAAACAAGAGAATAATATATCTTTAACGCTTCAAGTCACGTTTTCATTAAACCCTTCTCAATTTAATTTAATTTAATTTACGGCAACCCAGTACGTAAGTGCCTCCCTACAACATGCTCCCCAGTCAGCTCCCTTGCATTGGAGACTTTTGTCTCAATTACATTTATTGCCCCTTAGAATTCTGGGAACGCTTGTTTATAGTATTTCGGAAAAACACCAAGCAGCTTGACATAAGCATGCGTCGTGGATGGCTTCAATAGCGGAGTCGGCAATCAAGAGTGTTGCGACATTTTTCTTTCCGTGCTTTTACTTTATATGCTATTTTTTTAGACTCCTTCCCTTTACAAGATGGGTAAACATAAACGAAGGCGAGACCAATTTTAAAAGACTTCAGACCAATTGATAAAATAGAAAATTGGGAAATATTAGAAAACAAACTCAAAGACAGAACATTTGTAGATATTTTAATTTCCAGATTAAGTATTATTCGTGGGAAAACGGGTCAAAAATAATATGACATCAATGTTTGCTACTCTTTAGTAGATTTACTATTTACAAGAAAATTTATGACTTTGTGCTCTAGGGTTTGGAACAAAGAAACAAAGAAAAAAGGCAAGATTTTAAAAACACAATCAGTATGTTTTTTGAAGTCGTTCGAAACCCTGTTGGGAGATTATATAGCTAAGAAATTCGAAGATTAGATAGACATGCTCCAGAATTTGGTTGTAGCTTTAGTAATCTCAAGGTGGTGTCAGAACAACGGTGTCGAACGTCGTCCAAAATATTTTTTAAGTGTAATATGTGCCATATTATGTCTATCAGCATGTATTTAACTGAAATTGATAATTATTCTGTTATGGATGTAAACACTGCTGCTGTTGCGGCAGCTACCAATATTGGAATTGGCTTTTCAAACTCTGAGGAACTTTTCTCAAATATGAGTATCCCGTACATGTCTTCAAAAACCTATTCCAAGATTCATAACAAAGTAAGCGAAAGATGGCAGAACACTGCGTCTGAAAAGATTATTGCAACAGCCAAACGAGAAGCTGAGTACGCAATTGAAACAGGAAGTGTTGATGAAGATAGTGTGCCTCTGCTCGGTTGTTGGGGAAAACGATCCTATCGAAAAAATATGAGTTCTTTGTCGTGGTGTAGGAGCAATAGTGGACCAACAGTTTGGAGAGGTACTATTTATTGGGGTCCGTAATAAGTATTGTTCAATTTGTGCGAAATGTGATCATAAAAATGAAAATACTCCTGAACACAAAAATTTTGAAGGTTCTTCTACGAGTATGGAGGCAGACATTTTGGTAGAAGGTTTCCGAAATAGCGTAGCAATGTATGGCGTAAAACTAATCGCAGACGCTGATAGCAGCACGTATAAGAAAATATTAGAAGCGAGACCCTATGATAATATTACGGTGGAAAAAATTGAGTGCCGAAACCACCTATTGCGTAATTTTTGTAATAAACTGCAAACGCTGTGCTCTGAAGCAAAATATCCTCTTGTGCTTCGGCGAATAATACAAAAAAATATCCATCGTATGAGAAATGTTGTGGTAGGGGGCCATATCTCATAATAAAAATAAACATGACGGAATACGCCTACTCAAAAATGATATAGACAACATTATTAATCATGTTTTTGGGGCACACGACCACTGCGGTGTCTACTTTTGCACAAGAAAAGACTCTAGGGAGCGGAATTGGATACCAGATTTAAAAGGTTCTTCAGAATTATTTTCGCGTATGGATTCTTGGTATAAAGGAATAGATATCGACATTATAGAAGTATTATAGAAGGAATAATTATTAAAAAATATTGTTTTATGTTGTAGTTGTTGAGCATCAATGATAGATCCCTGATTGCTGATGTGGATAGTAACGTAGTGGAGCACTTCAATTCAAAAGTAGCAAAATTATAAAGCAAAACCAGAGAACTGCAGAGGGATTACACTACTAGACACGGCATATAAGATCTACAGCATGACGTTGCAGGAGAGATTAGCGAGAGTATGTGAAGAGAGAAAGATACTACCAGAGGCACAGGCAGGATTCAGAGAAGGCAGAGACGCCAAGATTTAAGTGTTAAATTAGCATAAATATCGTCATCCCTGAGGGAATTCAGCATCAATCCTGCGTGGTTATATCGTCGTCCCTGAAGGAATTCATGTGGTTTCAACGCATCCATCTTTCGTGGTTAAATAGTCATCCCTGAGGGAATTCAGCATTGACCCTGTGTGGTTTCAATGCATCCATCCTGGATGGAGACAATGGAAACACACGTAAACAGTTCTTCTTCCCGCTCTTCTATATCAAATCAATGTTAAATTACCCACTATTGAGCTCCCAAAATTTACAGGGAATGACGCCGATTGGGCATCATTTTTCGACACATTAAAAGCTTAATTCATTTCGCCACCATCTTGAGTTCGACACGCGTTCACGTGCGAGAGTGATTTTCGTTATAATTAAGTGGTACTTGTTGCTGTAGAAACACAATTTTTTGTCTGAGAATTATACGCATCTCTCGCCACCTACTCTGTAAGTTTCACAAAAATCTGAGAGTAGCAATAAATTCTTTTTTACAACCTTGCGCCGGTGCGCTATCGCACCAGTTCAATAACCTTGGCAAAAACTCTGTTTTTTCCCTGCTTTCAAGTTGTCAATTACTCCTAGAATCCTTTGTGTCTTAATGTAAATCCTTACCGAGGTCTAGTGCATAGTTTGTTCTATTGTAAGTCACCACGACGGGCCCCGTGGTGTGAAGAAACTGTGTCCCTGTTTTTTGCTACTTTCCTTTTTTTTCTTTAAATAATCTTGCTTTTCAAACATGACAAATAACTGTCTTAAGTGTGACGGTGCCGTAACACCAACAACTCCGTATGTAAAATGCATCACCTGCAAAAAATTTTCACATGTCAAATGTTTAAGTGTTACTTCCGCCGAGATTGTCAATTTGTCCAACTGGATGTGCGATAAATGTAAACCTGAAACGTCAGCTTCGAGCCCGACCACCACGTTATCCATCGCTGCCATCGAGCAGGTTATCGAGAAACAGATTAGCAAATTTATAACCGATATGAGAAACGAGTTAAAACAAACAATCAATGAATGTTTTGATAACATGTTTAGGCAGATAGATGAAAGAATTTCCTCTGTCGAAGACAGTGTTACCGTATTGAAAAATAGGATTGAGAAACTAGAGGAAGCCGGGTCTACTGTGGGTGGTGTATTGACTGTGGATGGAAATGAGCATCTGGAGCGACTGTGCCAAGAAGTGAATGCGCCAAGTACGCCGTCGTAATTTAATCGTTTACGGGATTGATGAGAAGCTTTCTGGTAATTCAGGGGAGGAACGCCGTTCAAAGGACTGCACTACTGTCTCTGATATGATAAAATTTCTACTTCCTACTGCGTCCTGCAATGTTGCACGTTCGACAAGGTTGGGAAAATTTGATCCAAAAAATCTGTTCCTAGACCAATTAAAGTAACCTTGGAGTCTGAATCCTTAGTGCATGACGTCATCCGCAAAGCATCCAATCTTAAAAATTACACCAAATTTTCTAAGACTAGCCTATCTTAGGATCTTCAGATTAAGCTTAGGGATCGATTGTCAGCTGGCGAAACTCACTTAAAAATCAGATACATTAACGGTACACCCAAAATAGTTAATTCCGACACACCAACTAATAATAATACAACTTTAAACTAGATACGTTCAAATACACTAACGCCGATCTCAACGCTTACTACCAGAATATTCGTGGATTAAGATCTAAGACCCTGGAATTTTACACCAACTTAATATTAAACAACTACGATATCATTGGATTAGCGGAAACTTGGCTGTCGGGTGACGTAGGAGACTCCGAACTATTCTCAGACCAATATCAGATTTTTAGGCGCGATTGAAACTTTGCGGTACACTCAGCCACCAGAGATGGCGGCGTTCTTTTAGCCGTTAAAACCAGTATCAATAGTTACCAGCTGAATCTAACATCTGTTCATAGCATTGTTCCCAGTATTGATATAGTTCGTGCAAAAATATCAGTCAGTTCCTTTGGTCACATTTACGTTTTTATAGTTTATATACCACCCACGACTAGTCTCAATGATTTAGAATCATTCTTCAATGCTCTTTCGTCACTGGATGACTTCTATCACGATCACGTCTTGCTGTTGGGTGATTTCAATGCTCCTGGTTACCTGGCCGATATTTCTGCATTAAAGAACATTGATTCAGACTGATGGATATGTTAGGTTTCAGTAGCTGGACTTACTAATCTACTTTGTCACTCACTCATGCTGTTTACATTAGTGTTTTTTTTATGTGTTTCTTTTTATATATATAATTTCACACAATTGTATAAAGTACATTTTAAATGTACCTAACTTAATAATTTCCTGTATTTGGGCTTGCCTGTTGGAAATAAAGCTTATTATTATTATTATTATTATTATTATTAATTCATAACAATGATTCGTTATCTGATATGCAAAAATTGTACTATTTAAAGTCATGCATGGAAAATGAACCCAAGTCTCTAAAAACCGATAGCACCAATTACCAAATTGCCTTAAACATAATAATTTACACAAAAAAAAACCAAATAATATCAAATGGAAATTCATTCCCCCTCGCTCTCCTCATTTCGCGGGCCTGGCGGAAGCAGGCATCAAATCTGTTAAAAATCACATCAAACGCGTGATCGGGGAAAACCATTTGACATAATTATGAAGAAATGTATTCTCTCTCTGGTAAGAATAGAGGCTGTCCTAAGCTCACGCCCCTTGTTACCCCCCTGTCTAACGATCTCAACGATCTCACTGCCCTAAGTCCGGGGCATTTTGCTGCATCCAGAAAGACTAGAGCGTCATTAAATTTTCATAAACAAATTGTTAACAGCGAAATCGATTGCTCTGTAATCTTAAATCAATTTGACTTTTGTCTACACAAGTTGTCATCGTGTGTTCCGTTCCCCCGCTATTCTACCTGAGTACTCCGTGAATCGCCATACAAAAATATTCGGCTCTCCATGAAAGGTGCTCCGATTACCATATCTATCAAAATACATTCGAATAATTCAACTAGGTACTTAATGTTCGTCTGTAACTGGGCCCAGTCTTGTTGGCCGACTTAATAATTATTATAATAATAAGGTATTGAAGATACTGGAAGATAGTCGTAATGCTTACAAAAATAAAACTTGCCGGAAATTTGTTATTACGGAAGATGATACTCCTTAAAGGTTGTACACACTACAGGAAATATGCAGCCATTCGGCCAGTTGGTGTACAAAGTCAACGTGTGTTTTTAGAGTACAGAAAAGGTAAATGCACAAGACAGTTAGTAGGAATTCTTAAAATTCGAAGGAAAAGAAAAAAGAGAGATCTTCCAATTTTACACAGAGCGAAGTAAAAAATGATCTAGCAGTTAAAACATGTCCAGGTTATCGACTATAATAACTAACACAAGAATTCAATCGTAACAGCACGGGAAACTGTCCTCGATCAATGAAAAAATTAAAAAACAAAGTACGAATGCAAGATATCAGCAATAGATGGAGACTTCGGAGCTTGGTCAACCGAAAGTTTCAACATTAGAGTATGATTTAGAGTAGTAAATAATTCAATTTCAACAAATATTGACTTTCATATATAAAATCCAAATACCACTCACTCATCGCGAAATCTGCGGATTCACTGAACCGATTGCACACTTATTTATTTTACCACGTAGGCGCTATCTAAGAAACGGTTTTTAAAAATCCCATTCCTTAGTAAATAAAATAAGAAAATAAAATCACCGTGCGTAGCCGGGATGGACCATCTAGTATTTGATAAAACTGTACCTACATAATGAAAATTTTTAGCGACAGACACTACCTGTACAGTTGAAATAATAATAATTAATGCTGCCGCTGCCCCCATGATTTTTGAGGACGATTTGATAACTTGCGATTTGCAATTAAAGAAAAATAATATAACCCCAGAGAAGCACACTGATCATAGAACGAGACAGTAACACAATTTCTGAGATTGGACTAATTGCACTTGGTCAATCAAAAACAAACACCAGTCTTGGAAAAAGTGGAATCGGGGGCAGATGAAAAGGCCTGTAACGTCAAAACTAAAATCAATCACTAAAAAAATTAATCATCAAGCATCAAAAATTAATAGGTTTACAATGTAAATCTGTGCAGGCCGATAATTATAAAACTAAAAGAAGACAAGGCTAAGGCAGAACTGAAAGCCATTCATTTGGACATAAAAAACTTCTAAACCGTGTAGTTGAGAAGTGCAAATCTGCCATATAGGCAAAGAAAAGCTGCATTTGAAAAAATGCCCCAGACTTGTTGATTGGTTGTTTATAAAATTAGAAAGTTAGTACTGAATCAAATGAAAAGACGTCCTTCGTCGGGCCTCAAAATCATCCTCTGGCATAAGTAAACTTGTGAGTGAACTTGAAACAGTAAATAAACTCAAAATAGAAAAGTTTGCTAGCGGAAAAAGAACCATCAGTTGCCATCGCAACCTTCGTATAGTTGGATAGTAAAAGTTGTCTACAGAATAAAGTAAACCCTGAGGCCCATAAAGTCCACATTGTTTCCACTAAGACGTCTCGAGGTGGGGTGATTATCAAGTGTGTTGATCGCAATTCCAGGAGTATTCTGATGGAAGAGTTACCAACTTTACTCATACAATTGAAGAAACCAGGCAATGGAATTCGCGCCTTCTCATCCAAGGAGCAGACCCATCTGTAGGTACTGTTACAACCTGATTTTCGGTTGCAACTTTGACCCGAACATCACCCTAAACGCGACGCCACTGCTAAAAATCATTAATTTTTAAGCCATCGGAGCGCTGTCTCCGCGTTCGAGAACGTTTCAAAAAACTTATCGTTTTCATTCTTTTCCGCTCGATCAGCCAAACGTATCACATGCGAATTCTTATCACCGGTCAAAGTTGGTCGTTAGAGTAAAGGCAACGTGGTTTTGCAATTTCAACAAGGGTCAGATACTTCTGACTTCCAACCGTTAATTTCTCGGGAAGAGTATTGTCCCGTAGGAAGTATCGTCGCGAGACGTATTAAATTGACCACGTGGTGGAAAACATGGTGATCAGGTAGTACCGGCCATTTTGTTCTCGACGCCGACACTTACAATTTCAGTCATAGTAGGAATAACGTCAAAAACCGTCCATCCTGGTTGATGTGGTGCCAAATTCCAGATCAGCTCGATTCCTGAATTATACGCAGGCAGCCGCGACACCCGTTACACAAAAAACGTAGCCGCTAGTTCCAGAGAACCCGCCGTAGAGAATCCAACACACCTCAAGGGAACAAACCTTAGTAAGATAAAACAAAAACAATTGTCTAGATCACTTTTGGTGGTAGATAACTACTTTTAATCAGTTTTTCCCTAAAACACCAAAACAAACTCAGTTTACTCATCGCCCTGATGATGCCAACATGGTTGGCGAAACGTGCGTTGGCAGTTATAATAAAATTGTTTTTGGTGTTTTAGGGAAAAACTGATTAAAAGTACTTAGTAAGATAAGTGAACTTCTGGACTTTATTTAAAAAGCGAGTTCTTTAGCTAATTTTTACCTTCAGTATTTAACCGATAAATTGTTATCTTATTGTTAGTGCCTTGCACCTGTAGTGCCATAAAGGGCTAGTGAGGCCAACTCCTGCTAAACCCCAAAGTTTTAGGTTAGGTTAATTGAATTATTCCTTAGTTATTAGAAAATAAAATGTATGAACCTTCCCTGGAGTTATTTCCTCTGATCTACCTCACTCTGTTGCCTGAGTTAAAAAAGGGAAAGTATTCGTAATAGTACTCAAGATAATGAAACCTTGTTAGGTAATCGTATTGTGTCAAATGATCCACAAGATATATTTACTCTTGACAAAATAAAAATTATAACTAAACTTAAAAATAAAAACTCTTGTGGTGTCATAATTGAAGTACCTATCGTCAGAAATATGAATGAAAATAAGAAATAATGACAACAGGTTATGTAGGCTTACGATCATGTGTATGTAAGGATTATATTCATGTAAATCGATGTGGCAGTTGCTCTAGATATGGACATTCAACTAATAATTGTGATAAATATATTGGTTGTTATAAACGCCCAGGTTCGCACGACCACAAAACCTGAACATTAAAATGTTAAACATTAAAATGTTAAGCGTTAAAATGTAGCATTGTTTAAGTTATATAACCATGTTTATTTGTCTGCCTCTAAAATGCTAGTCTTTATCTGTAGAATGAGCATATGAGTGATACAGGTGCCTTAAAATCTTTGTACTTTGCTTTCGTGGAAAGCAAGCTGGTGGTATGGTTCCTCTCTACAACGTCGATTTTTGAAACACCTATCTTTTAAAATTGATGGTGTTTATCATTTTATCTACTTTTAGCTCGCCATAAGATAGGCAGTCTTCTCAGTCGTCAAGAACATCACTGTGCCACGGGATGTGGAAAATTCTCAATTCTGAAGTTTTCAACAGATTCTGAGCACACTCAGCATCGCTGAGCACACTGAGAAAACCATTTTGAACAGGCTGTTTGTTTTTTACAGAATAGATTAAGACAGTTAATCTTGTCTAACACACAACGAAAAGAAACAAAAAAGGGAAATTGTTCATTCTTCCAAAAGAAACACGTTCTTATAATTCATGAAAAACAAAAACGGAGCAAGTTTTCAGGTGTGCAAACCATTTTTCCCGACAACTCAGGCATTTAAACCAAGCAACGTGTGATAAAATGAAAATTCCGCTCCAGATTGAGTCATCTAACTTATTTATTTCTCATTATCGTGGGGAAGATGTTCTCAATATTACCATTAAATTCATGTGTAACCATTGTAATGCCATAAATTTTAATTCTAAATACTCTTATGACGTGTATGTATCGAAATATTTTAAAATAGCTGCAATGAACAAAATGTCAGATCGGGTCGGGTCAGGTCAGATTTTGCGTTATTACACATAGAAGGACAACACTTTCCAAATGAGTGGTCTCTGCTTTACAAAAGCATTTTAAATGTTGCAACAAAAAGAAAGTGCCCAATTATAGCAAAAATTATAGAAAAACATTTCGAATTTTTAGAATTATCCCAAGGTAATAGTATATTATACTTACAGATTTCAGTCAGGTATGTACTTAAAAAATACCTTGCAGTTCAAATTGAGATAAATGTTACCTTGATGGTGCTTCCAAGTATTGTGAGAAAAAGGAATACTAGAACAGGATCTGAGATCGACAAATATTCAAAATCTGAAAACGATTTTTTAATTTACGTTGCGGTGAGTTGAAAAATATGGTAACTTACAAAAAACTATACTTTTATGTTAGAGAATGAAGAAGACCTAAAAATTACTCTGGAGAGAAGAGAAAAAAGGTTTGGAATCCTCAAGAGTCCTGTACAACCAATTCCAATAATAATTGTAAATTTGGCGAATCCAAAGGCTCTTGCGAAAATTAATGAAGTAATGTATGAACTGGATAGTCCAATTAAGTCATTAGATGTATGCTTTAAATCCGTTTTTACTTTAAATGGTACCCGAAGGAACCATTTATTCTATTCGCTCAGAAAAATATTTATAAGATCAATACCAAACAAGATGCATCCTTTATTTCTGTATTTTCTGACATTTATAGAACAGAATGCTTTGCTGAATGCAGCCAATTAATGTTTTCATTTATATTTTCTTTAGTTTCTTATAAAATTGTCTATAATTTAGGTTGCAAGTAAGTAATGTTTTGTCAAATTTGTAAAAATGCTTATTTTGTTCATTTTTCAATTTATCATCCACTTCAAGATTCATATACCTAAGTGCGGCATGTGTATACGACGTTTTCAGGCACTAAAATCTTTAAAGAACCATGTTTACAACACTCACGTATTGCGCTTGCCTAATATCGAAGATGTTACTTGTTCAGAAGTTAATCCAAGTTGTTCTACTGAAGATAAAAATACATCTTATTTAGTTGGTTCAGATTTGGACACTCCAACAAATAACGACATTAATTATTGCACTAAAGATTCTGACTTTAATGACCAAGAGCTTGAATCCCTTCAATTTCTTACCAAATTATACAAAAATAAATACATCCCTAAAACACACATCTATAAGATTTTAGCTGACATCAGTGCCCACTGGATTCAGATTCCTGTGGAGGACAGAATAAAAACACAACGGTAGTTACGTTTTCAACGTGGTTGGCCAAAAACCAAAATGTCACCGTGGAACACTTATGTCCTGTAAGAGGTCACGCCACCAATCAATGTGATCGTCATTTTGCAAGATATAGCATCCTGTTGCAGCAAACAGAAACGGTACAAACACCATAACAATACCTACAACTTATGTCTACTTGTAGACAAAATCCAAGTCCATTTAACGTCATAATGGCCAGTTATCATTTTTATATTTCGGCTTTCCCTTATCGAAGGGATGTTTATCTTTTTCTTCTTACTCGGTACTAATTTCTCTGTAAATTAGGGAGCTAGGTTCAGTTGGAACCGTACAACTAGGTTCAGTTGGAACCACAGAACTAGGTTCAGTTAGAAACACAGCCCTTTTAATCTCCTATCGATATCGAAAGGAGTTCATCGAGCAAAAGTTCAATAACGTATCCATCTAAGTCTGGTTTTTCTTACACCGTGAACGTCTGAACAGCTTAAGAAATATCTTCACCTCGAGCTAAGTAAACTCAGAGCCGTAAATAGACACAAAATGGACTGCAAAATGCTTTGTGATTTGTGTACCTGAGACCTTAAGCGTATAAAAAGTCATGTTGCTGTGCGCACGCCCGGTCCACTCCCCCGCCACTATAGTTGCGACGTTGCCAGCTCGCCGAGTCGACGCCAGTTTTTCTATTCTATTTTTCTATTGATTTTTACGTTTGAGTTTATCTCGAATGAAATCAATATTTCCCTTTAGACTATTCGAGACAATTTTGATTGTGCGCATACGTGAAAAAACAATAGGTGAATTATGTTGTGAAAGAAACGATTAGCGGCCGTGGCTATACATAGTGTTGTAGGACGGTGTTTCGCGGACATTTTTCGTAGTTTAGTGTAGTGATAGTGTTAATTTTAAGTGGATAGGTTAGATTAGTTTAGATTAATGGTTAGGCGCTCGCGCTATAGATTAAGTATAGTTTTAATTAGATTTAAGTATAATTAATGTTAGATTTTGGGGTGAATAGGCTGCAGCCAATCAGGAAGCAGGACGCCGGCTGCGATCGGGTTTTACCATCACCCATGCTCAGTCCCGAAGAGCAAGAACTCCTCAACATCCAAACCGAAGGGATGGCCCGAGGACTCGAGGGCAGAATGAACAAACGGCACCGCCACGTGGGCCCAAGTCGTTGGAGGAGCAAAGACGACCAATACCGAGGCCAAAGAAAAGGCTAAGTTCACCAGCCACAGGAATAACATTCAGCAATGCAATTCTCAAACACAGATTCTTTCCAGATACATGGAAACGCGCGACGGTGATTTTCATTCCGAAGTCCGGGAAGGATCCAAAATTCCCACAGAACCACAGGCCAATCAGCCTGCTCTCAGCAGCGGGGAAATCGGCGGAAAGAGTCATACAGAAGAGACTCACCCACTGCATCAAGATGACCAACACCCTCCCAGACGAACAATTTGGATTCCGTCCGAAACACTCCACCACCGACCAACTCCTCCGGGTCGTAGAATACGCCGCCACCGGGATCGAGCGAATGCAAGTGACCGGTGCTGTTTTTGTCGACGTAGCCAAGGCCTTCGACACAGTCTGGCACGATGGACTTGTTTTCAAGCTCCACTCGTGCGGCGTGCCCCTGGAAATGGTTCAACTAATTAATTCCTTTTTGCGAAACAGGTCCTTCTGTGCCGTCCACACGACATCGAAGCGGGCGTCGCCCAGGGATCTGTCTTCTCTCCAACCCTGTACGCGGCCTTCACCGCGGACATCCCAAAGACCGCAAACACCACGCTCGCCATCTACGCAGACGACACAGCAATCCTCACCAGATCAAGACAGCCGTGGCTGGCGACCCGCTACCTGCAGGAAGCCATCGACAAGCTCGAAGACTGGTGTCAGAAATGGATGATCGACATCAACCCCGAGAAGAGCACAGCCCTCCTCGTGACACGCCGACTCGTCCAACCAGAGGGAGAAATCGAGATGTTCGACCGGGTCATCCCCTGGGCCAATCAGGCAAAATACCTAGGTGTCATCATCGACAAAAAGCTCGACTTCCGCCAACACCTCGAATACTCGCTCAGTAACGGGAAAATGGCAGTAGGCAAGCTCTCCTCGCTGGTCTGCAGGCGCAGTAAGATGTCGGTAAAGAACAAATTGTTAATTTACAGCACAATCGTTCGTCCGACTCTAACATATGCTTCGGCGGCTTGGGCACACGCCCCCTCGAAGACAAACATGTGTAAGTTGCAGGTCCTCCAGAACAAATTCCTCCGCCAAGCTTTCGACGCTCCATGGTTCGTCAGAAACGAACAACTCCACCGAGAAGCCGGGCTCCCGCTGCTGAAGGAGTTCCTCCACGAGATCGCCGTTCGGACCATCAAAAAGGCCGAAGAACACCCAAATCCACTGGTCAGACAGGCTGTCGACTACGACGAGAGTGGACCATCGAGAAGAAAGCGGCCCAGAATGGCGCTGCTAGAAGGGTGACAGCTTCAC
Organism: Diaperis boleti; assembly: GCA_963583935.1. Taxonomy (NCBI): domain Eukaryota; kingdom Metazoa; phylum Arthropoda; class Insecta; order Coleoptera; family Tenebrionidae; genus Diaperis; species Diaperis boleti. The sequence goes on from OY757242.1 coordinate 18,487,753, forward strand.
TGACCCTTCCATTCGCGACACCCTTCAGGTACTAACCTCTCTTCGATCTCCCAAAAAAGGAATCCGGCGTTCTCGTTATGTCGGCACCCATTGCCTTCATTCGAGACGCCAGTCCGAAAACAGCAAAACTGTCAAACGAGTTCTGGGCGCTGACTGGGGAAGTCACCCTACCGGTGGCGTCAACAGTTGGCAAACGGGGCCTATCACTTCTGCCGCCAGTAACATCATTGCTGGCCGGCGAAGAAGATAGAGGTTAAGGGGTCATATGACCTAAAACCTCAAACAAACAGCGCAATGCAATGCAATTGAAAAACAGTTCTATTCAGCCCTCGAAAGAGGTGTTAGAATAAAAACGTTGTATAGCAATATATTGATAACAATATTACTCCGACAACAAATCGATACGAAAACAAAACGTAAACAAAGAGCGTTGTGGGCAAGAAAATGGTTATTAAAAAGAGACGAATATCGTGGGACTTCAAATTTTGTCTTTACCGAATTAAAAATTGAAGATCTCAGTAGCTTTAGGAATTTTACTAGAATGACTTCTGTAACATTTGAGTTACTGCTTGGTAAAGTAGCAGAGAGGATCGCAAGAAGAAATATATCATTTATAGTGAATGTATTGCCCCGCATACCCGGTATAAGTATATAACTTATCTGTGAAACAACGTTTTATTTATTTTCAATGTGGGTTACTTGTGGCTTCTTAAGATTTCTGGAATATCCGTAGCATCACAAATAATACCTGAGGTTATTACCACAATTTATGAATCACTGAAAAGAAAATATCTGAAAGTAAAAAAAAGAAACCAATAGTACTGTATGTACTAATAAGTTATGTTGTATGCTCCAAGGTCAGTGTTCGAATGGAAGATTATAGCTTCCCGTCTTTGGAAACTTTGGAATTTTTCCATGTGTTTAGGTACATTGAGTAAATACATGTCAATATATTTGTCTATCAAATGTTGTACAGCTCCTGTTGTACCAGAAGTAGCTAGTGATCCTGAGGAGACTAATGAGGCCGAAATTGAAAGGTCCAACGACTTCAACAGCAAAATCTGCAAATGAGGTTTTCATATGAGCAGATAAAACATGACCTTTTCATGATTCTCTATAATTTAATGTCAGGGTTCAAGTTAAATTATTACCAAAAATGGCCAAAAGCTAATTATGTGAAAGAGTTGGAGTCTATTGATCAACTGCTTCTAACATTAATGAAAGTACTGTTGAATTTGCTTGTTGATGACTTAGCTGTACGATTTAATATAAGCAGAACAACTGTCTCAAATATTTTTGTTACATGGCTCCATGAAGTATTATTCAAAAACTTTATGCAGAAGATGCCAAGTAGGAAAAAAAACAAATTGCACATGCCTTCTAGTTTTAGTTCGTTTACAAATTCTAAAGTAATTTTAGATTGCGGACAAAGGACAAAGGGTTTTTAATTCAAGATTCCCTGCCTCCAGGTGTAGTTGTCAATATACCCCCCTTTTTAAGTACACCTCAATTTAGTCGAGAACAAGCAATTGCTACTCGAACAATAGCGAGAGCACGTATCCATGTTGAGAGAGCCATAAGAAGTATTAAGTGCTTTCGCATTTTAAATTTAAAACCTGCCTCTTTGATGCCCCATGCATCCGTTGTCTTCCAAGTTTGCGGAGCGTTAACTAATTTACAATTTCCCTTAATAAGAGAAGTGGAGGAGCTGTACAAAGAATAATGTTTAGGTATAAGTAGTATATAAGTAATTACAGTTTTGTACATAAAGTTTTATTATAGATTTAGTTCACCAGAAATGTATTTTATATAATAAGTCTAATAAAATACTTCCATGGCTACAATGTTCTTTGCCCACGCTTCACTTTTAGTAGTCTCCTAGTGTACTGATCATTAGAAAAGCCTTATTTCTCCCCGTAAAGTGCAATTGTCCTTGAATTTGGTGGTAGTAATATACTTTTTTCTTTTTTTGGATCCTCTCTCAGGGACGTGGTATTTCTCCACTTACAAGGACATTTAACCTCTAAAATGCCATCTTCCCCAACTAACCCATCAGGAACGTATAAACTTGACGATTACAAAATGTCGAGCAAAATGTCTTCTAAAAAGAAAAGGGTTCTAGAAAACATTCCGCCATCGAAACAAATAAAAGTTCTTCCTAAACAAAACAACGTTGTTATATTAAGCAATATCGTGTACATCCTTCTAATAGCAGTATTAAGTCCTAATACCGAAAATATCACTAGCATCTATGAACAAATCTTGCAGAGTAACCAACTTTTTTAACCATTCTTAAAGTCAACAAGAAATTAACAGCTACTCATTTATAGAAGGTGTTTTGAAAACACATGAAATATGCAAAAAAAATTCTTGGGTACATTCGGCTTTATTATTCAACAAATAATCGTGTTATCATGTAAAAAAAATTGTAAACCAAAATACAAGAAAAGTTGATAGACCTACCATATCGCAGTACAGGAGAACATGCTCCAAATACCTCCAAAAAATAAGATTTCCTTTACTAAACTTGGAAATGAAGAACGTTGGTGCTGTGAAGAATTAGAAGTACCTCCATGAGAAACATAATCACACTTCAAAATATAAGATTTCTAGAAGCACAATAAGACCTTACTTGAATAAAATGGTGTGTATTTTTCCCCTTTCCGCAAGAAAAATAGTGTATTTTATTCAAGTAGTCTGCAAAGAATACTTCGATCAGCCAGACATTTTTTACATTTTTTTACAAAGAATATGAATAATCCAACTCCAGGGAAACTTTTATGCAATAAACAACTAATGAATGTAAACAAATACTTGGTAACGTTAATCTAAATGACAATGCAGTAATGGCAAAGAAAGGCAGGAAGAGTTTCAAGCTGGACTTCTGAAATTCATCTGACCAAATATCATCCAATTGGTTCATTAGCTCACAGTCTCGACTTTGGTCCCAATCACTTGGTTGATTTTCAGAGGAGGTGCCCGAAATCCCAGGTCCACTGAATTTGGAGAAGGACCCGGAAGCACGACTAGAAAATGGAAAACTACCTGCTAATAGGGTATAAGATAAGAAAAACCGAATATCGTTGTTGGAGTCTACGATTCCATAGACGAAAACGACGGCGGCGGTGAATCACAAGTGACATTTTTGAAACTTTGTAATAAAGAAGGCACTCTATTCAAGTTTGACGAAATCGATGTGCTGCCAACTCAAATAACAATAAAGAAACCTTCAGTGCCAAACCTTTCTGTAAAAGGTAAATAAAGTATTGTATAGTTTCAAAGAGCAGATTGATGTATTTGAGAAGTAATGGCTGACAACCCAAATAAACTGTTATTTTTGTATTTACATGGGTACAACTAAAGGTACAACCGTTTGTATTTTAATCAGAAATGGGATACACCCTTAACTATAACTGAGGATGTTCTGTTCAGAGCTGTGTTTATTTATCGAATGATTAGAAATTTGACCAACTCATAGTATATTAAGACCAATAAAACTTTATAGGGTTTATCTTAAATTTTATTTATACTCCCCGCACAAAAATATTGCATGATCTTTATTTCAAAAATCAAGTGATGTGATAATTTTTGTGCAGTTTGTTTTAACTATATTTTAGGCTGGAAAAATGAAAGTTTTCGCAATTGTGGAGTTTGCGGATGGGTTGCAAATAATACCCACACTTTGGCTAAATACTTCAACTACCAAATTAATGTGGCCTCTTAACTGTTCATCACAGGAAATTAAGCATTTGATCATTCAACAGCTACCGAGTGAGGACGATGAAAATTGGCAAGAAATACGTGTTTACGTGTATTTGGATACACAGGTAAAAAGTTACAAATTAATCTTTCTTATCTTTAATGTAACTCCAATCTTATGTTTTTTTTTTGCTAGACTCTTATGAACGAGGTAGTCAAAAGCTAAAATTGGCTGAAATAACCTCCAATGTAGACGACCGTAACTTATCAGATGACGAAACATTGAGAAAAGTTTAAAAAAAAAACGACAAGTTTTTTCAAAAAGAAAACGTGACTTATCGTCATTCGACGAGGAAGAAGAGGTTCATTACAGAAAGTTGGCGAAATTTCCACCCGCACCCAAAGTCCAAAATATAACTCCTCAAAGAAATAACACGCCAATAAAACATTATTGTAGTACACCAAGTGGGAGTACATGCAAGGATTCGGATATCCAGGATGAGAGTTTCAGAATTGAAGAAGAGACAAGAAATGAAACGTTGAAAACACCTACATCTAATGCCAGCGAAAGTGGTATATATTTAGTATATATATTTTTAAATTTTAAATCGTCTTTTATATTCATTCACAAAAAATATTAATCTTTCATTAATTACTTCTTTTACTTACTGATAATATATTTCTTTTAGAATTCAGAAAACAAGTCTTTCAAAAGCTCAACAGAATTCTACTGAAACTTGAGAACTTGGAAGAAAAAGTTAATAATTTGGAAAAAAACAAGTGGAATTGGATGAAGACCTGAATCTGATCAATATATTACCCTTAAGAGATGTGGAGGCACTCTTAAAGAGACTTTTAAAGCCATTTAAAGACTTGAACTGCGCCAAACTATTAACAAGTAATATGATGAATAAGCAATAAGTATCTGATTTATATTCACACTGTTTCAGAAATTGCTCTTGCTGCATTTCCCAACGCCACTCAAGCAGAAGTAGCAGAGTCAGTGGGGAAATGGTTGGCGCAAGCAGAACTGCGCAGTCAAAGAGAAGAAAAAAAAAACCGTTTCATTAACTTAATAAATAATCAAAGACTGCTGCTTGGTAGAAGAACAATGTACCCTAATGAAACGGGTTTTCTTCTTCTCTTTGAGTTATACATAGAACTCATAGGTTTTTTTTTCCATATAGTTGTTTTATTGTCACCAATTTATTGTTTAATTTATAGTCTGTACAGTGAATTTTTAGATTTGTAAAATTATTATATGATTCGGAAGAAGACTTCGATGAATCCGCCTTTCTTCTGGATGTAGATCAAGACCAGTCTGATAACGAATCGGACGTAGAAGATGATGAAAAGGACGAAATTGAACATGCCGGTGATGAAACCCAAGATGAAGAGGAACAGTTTCAAACACTTTCGGCTGATAATTTATGAGATGATTCTACCTGGACGAAAAACAAAATTTTGCAGAATTTCAGCTTTGAAAAACAAAACGAGTTGCTGCCAACTTTGCCAGGTATAAAAATGTTACCTTCTTATCTTCGCACTTTTACTACCTGTTATTGGCCCTACTTGCAAATTATAAACAAATTATGCTGCTTGCAGGTAACGAACCGATCGAAATATTTCAATAGGGATGCTTCATATAGGATTCATCCTGGCACATGTGCGAATATTGAGGAGGGAGATATGAAATTCAATGCAAATTTGGTTGTTTTGGCAAATTTTCAGGAACAACGTTAACTTTGGTGTCTCAGTGTACTTACAGTAAATGATAAATAAAATATAAATTCCATTGGTCAGTCCTTAATCATTCAAAAGTTCCTATTTTGTAGTGTTTTCCACAATTAACTTGTATTGTTTAATGCAACGTTGCCGCTGTAGGCGACAATTCTTTAGTTTGCAGATAGGTATATCGTACTGTAATGTACGTCAAGCCGGTAAAGCGCTCTGCTTTGCCTGCACTTGGCAACATTGCGATGACGATCGGAAGTGGTTACAATCAAGTGTAATGTTGGTCATTGTCTTATACTGTTGTTTGTGTAGAGAATGTGTTTTCGTCAGTTGTCGTTTTTTCATTTTTGTAGTTAATAATTTCCAATTTGTTTGTTAAATCGTTGTTATTGTGATCATACCATCATGGCATCATCGTTGCCCTATTCGGAAGTGACCCTTCATGAAGAGGATGTTCCGGGTGCCACTTTATGTTTCAAGGAAGTGGCAAAAAAACAGATTTCAGTAGTGCAGAAAATTGCCCACAACAGGGAAAAAATGCGATTTAATACTGAGGTAGTACTTAGGTCTTCAAAAAATACATATTATTTTTGTTATTCACCTAAGTAAATTGTTATGTAAATTATTTTTATTTCTTACGGTACAAAATGCAATTGAAAACAAAGTGGCGATTTACCCATCTATTGATGGTAAAAACTGGCTAACTATCAAATCAAACACGAAACGTGAAGTGCTGTTGACAAATTTAACACGTTAGCTGCCATATGTACCGCCGGCGGGCATGCAATGACTATGGCCCCTACAACAACGTTATGGTACAGTTACGGCCACGGAATTTTGGCCGTCACTTATCATTTATTGTCATAAGATGTAAGGCGACCCTTAGATATTCGTAACCTAACTTTCTACTATTTTAAAGACTTGGCATTTTGACACTGACTCACTCGCATGAAAACACTAACAGTGACAAATTTTTAGATTTCAATTCCAAAAAGTCAATCATAATGACAATAAAGCATGGACTACATCCGTTTTCTTTTAATTGACATTAAAGTGACGGCTAAAATTCCATGGCCGTGACTGTACCGACATCTGGCTGGCCCAGAATATGGTTGGTAGCGCTGAAGTCACTTTGTCATCAATAAAAGCGGGTATGATTTAAATTTGATTACTTGTTCTGTCACTTCATACTGTCATTGCGTTGTAAATAAAAATGCCCAGTTGTTTCATTCCTGGTTGTCAAAATAGAACTGAGAAAGGATTTATCTTATACAGAATCCCGAAAATCCCTCAGACCACACAAGGAACTTACAGAAATAAATTTAAATAATAATAAGAATATGCGAGGTAAGTGTTCAAGAGAATATTATAATGATGGTTATAATGATAATTTCAAATTGGTAATAAATACATTTTTCTGAGCAATTTCAATTCAAATTCAATCAGCATGTTCGAAATTGCTTAGATGTGATGCAATTCCAGATCTTTATGGAAATTCTTTATGAAAGCCTTATCAGCGTGGTTATTTTGGCAACGGAGACAGCTTCATAGTGCTTGGACGCTTGACACAAGACGCATTGGAAAATCTATTTTTCTCCTGTAGAGCTCGAAATCCTGTACCAAATTCTAAGAAGTTTAAAACTAATTTGCGATTAATAACACTAAGGCAGTATTCCAAAAAAAATAAAAAGACAAATTATGCAGAAGACGACGCAAAATATTTAAAAAAAATTTCAAACATAATAAAAAAGATGACAAGATGAGTTTAGGATTGACACCGAGGTTGATAAGAATAATAGCTTTGATGATCTGAGTGACGAAAGTTGGGTGATACTTGAATTTAGCGATGGTACTATAAATAACGACGAATTAAATTCATTTTTCTCCGATCTCGTTTGTATTTTCTTAAAAAAACACACAATAGTTCTATTAAGGCAAGTACTTGTTATGGTAGGGTCTCTATTAATAAAAATAATTGATTTATTTACATACACCGGAGTTGTAAGGGCCATAATTAATTAAAAAATAAATTATGATTTTTTAAATGCAGATAGATGCAACCAATTATACAGTGCTAGTTACTTTTTAAATGTAATGTTTGGGCCACAATGTCGGTACCATAACGTAGTTGTAGGGGCCATAGCAATGACTTGACGCTAGCGCCACGCCGACCTTCTACTTTTATTCTCTAAACTGCCAAACAAAGAAAAGGTATTTTTTTTTTCAAATACCGGTTCCAAACTTAGGGTTACCTTTACAATACAGATGGCGTTAGTAAAAATCTTGTTATTTACGCATGGCAGCCGGCGGTCATGTGGCCAGGCAGTGATATTTGTATTCCCTTGCTGCCACGTGGAAGCCGGCTGGCAATGCTGGCATTTGCCATATCGTCGGTGAAATGTGTTAACCTGCTAACTCCATTTGACAAAATTTTAGAAGAGACTATTAAAACGCTTGTATTTCGGAGTTTATATCAGACTATTTGGAGATATCAGGTATTATTCAGACAAAATGTTTTATGTTTTTTCTCAATAATACCTGCTGTCTCCAAATGGTTTAATATAAACTCCGAAATTCAAGCGTTTTGATAGTCTCCTCCAAAATTTTGCCAAATGGAGTTAGCACGACGATATTGTGGTTGCAGTGTTTGCAAGTTTCTCTATTCACTTTGCGTATAAAATTTGTTTATGATGAATCCTTCAACTTCAAGAGGAATTAAACGGCCGTTAACAGATAAAGAACTGCAAGACATATGGGAAAATGATTCAGAAATCGAAGATTCTGACGAATGTGGATCAGCTGATGAAAGTAATGAATCGGATTATGTTAAAAGTGACGATGATGGTGCCAGTAGTGAAGACGAAGAGGATGATGAGGAAAATACTGATGAAAACATAGCAGGTTTGTGTTACTTTTTTTATATACCTATGTTGTTTTAATGTAATAATACGTTGTCAGATGTAACTATTACACCTACCTACCTACCCAATGGTTTGAGGTTACCGGAAATCACCAAACACAGTTTAATTTTCAAGAACAGTGTGGTTTGATTGAAAACGTTCCCATAAATTCAAATGCAATTGACATCTATTTACGCTTTTTGTCCGAAAATATTTTGGATCTCATTGTAACAGAAACGAATAAAAACGCTCAACAAATTATCAACAAGAGACAGCATACCCGTTTCCAGCAGATTATCTTCATGGGAGCCAACAACTAAAAAAGAAATAAAAAAAATTTTTGGTTTGTTAATTTGGATGGGTTTAGTGAGATACCCAAATATTGAATGCTATTGGAGTAAAAATAGAAAATACAAAAACGAAATAGCTCCTCGCACCATGTCAAGAAATAGATTTCAAATGTTACTACGTTTTTGGCATTTTTCGGATAATGAAGTTGCTCCTGAAAATGATAGACTTTCAAGTCAGACACTTGAATGAATTATTACTAGAAAATTTTAAAAGAATAATGAATCCTAGTTTACAAATGGCTGTTGATGAAACAATGGTACCATTTAGAGGTCGTTTAAAATTTAGACAATATATTCCAGGAAAACGACACAAGTATGGAATAGAATTATTCAAACTCTGTGGCACTGAAGGATACACCTATTCCGTGATGGTTTATGAAGGAAAGCATGACACTGGACATCATGACTTGTCTTCTCATGTGGTCCTAGAGCTAAGTAAGGATTATTTAGATAAAGGTAGAATTCTAATAACCGACAACTTCTACACCAACCTACCGCTTGCACACGAATTGTTAAGAAGAAACACTCACTCATTGGGAACAGTAAGAAAAAACCGAAAAAGTTTACCAAAAGAAGTTGTAACTGCTAAAATTAAAAGAGGTGATGTAGTGGGAAAAGAAAATGACAAAGGAATAGTAGTAGCTAAATGGCACGACAAGAGAGATGTTTTGATACTTTCCACTCATCATACACTAGAGGTAGTAAACACTGGTAAAAAAAAATCGTAAAAAAGAAGATATTTTTAAACCCAAGTTTATATTAGATTACAATTGTGGAAAAGCGGGAATCGATCTCAGTGATCAATTGTCCAGCTATTCTTCCCCAGTTAGAAAATCCATTAGATGGTACCATAAACTTGCAACAGAGTTATTGTTTGGTACATCTATTGTCAATGCTTTCATTGTGTATAAAATAGTAAATCCTAACTTCTCAAAGATTTCAATTACGAAATTTCGGGAAATGTTGGTTGATTCTTTGTTAGATCTTAACGGTGATGAAGAGGCGGTTGAACCTGCAGAAAATGCCCAGCAACCAAAGAAATTAAAAAAAGCTAAACATATATTAATGGAAACTAAAGAAAAGTGTTCCAGAAATAGAAAGATCAGACAAAGATGTACCATGTGCTACAATAAATTGACCACACAAGCAGGGAGTAAAGATGCAGCAAAATTGGCTAAAAAAGTGACAACTTTTTGTTCTACATGTGATCATAAACCATTTATTTGCTTAAATTGTTTTTCTAAACATGAGAATATGTAAGTTTAGTGTTTTAAGTATTTTTTCAATATCAATTCAATTCAATTCGTTTGTTTCACATTTAAAACATTGTCAATATATTTAAGAAACCATTTATGGACAAAAATGTGACATTTTATAAGAAGTTAATAAAATATTTAAAAAATTATTGGCCAAGAAAAATGACCACCGGCGGGACATATGGCGCCCTGGCGAAGGCACGGTGTGACCGCCGGCGGGCATGCCGCAAGAGAAAACGCCAGCTCTGAAAAATGCGCTTGGCAGCTAACGTGTTAAAGAAGCCACCCCACATCCCAGTCAAATGGAATCCATTCCCAACTCAGAGTGCAATTCCCACTAATTTTTGCTATGGTCACAATGTAACAAAGTTACCGAAATTTACGGAGTTTTTAAATACCGTCCGCGAAGCGACATTCTTACGGCGAATCGCCCACTGTGCCGGCTTGCTATTTAATCAAGGCCGTGCCCCTGCTCGCACAAATTAAATATCTAACTCGCTGAATAAAATAGTTTCCGGTGTCACAGAGGAATAATTCTTTCACTTCCGGGATCGCAAAATTAGGGCGCTTCGAATGAGACCACTCCGGTGTGCCTGTGACCACCCCCAGCCGCCGCCCTTACCGCCTCGGGCCACGCGCATTGCATCGTACCGTTGTAATAAAAGAATAAATTAGTTCGAGACATCGTACCGGGAATATTTTGATATCCCAGTGATCAGTGAATTAGCGCGATTCCAACGCCACCACTCCCAATTCTCGCCGCCGCTCCAGAACGCCGCCGCCCCATGAGATTGGAAAAACAGCGACTACGACCACCGGGACCTTGGCTTCCCCACTCACTACTCTCGGTGTGCGCAGGATGCTGACGTCAATGGTCCGTCACCGACACGCTATAAAAGGCCGTACCCTACACGGGGATCCTCAGATCCTGGTCTCCTACCAGCTTGGTACAAGCGCGAAGTGGAGAACGAAGGTAAATACCTGTCCCTGACCCGTTCACCGTCCCGCTCCTCCCCTACCCCCGGACATCTGTGGTGGATTCCGTCCAGTGTCTGGTTTCCCGCCCCTCCCCTACCCCCGGACATCTGTGGTGGATTCCGTCCAGTGTCTGGTTTCCCGCCTCTCCTCTACCCCCGGACATCTGTGGTGGATTCCGTCCAGTGTCTGGTTTCCCCGCTCCTCCCCTACACCGCTCACGTCCCTGTACACCCCAGCCTGCTTGCGTCGGCCCATCCGAAGTCGGAGAGAGAGAGAGAGGGAGAGAGAGAGACTTTGTGTTCTTAATAAAGAGATTTAACCAACCCTATTCTTGTTCCCCATCCTCCGGGTAATTCTTGACGGTGTAAATAAAGACGGGCACCGGAGACGCTCCGAAATCGGAGAGAGAGAGACGCGTGTAGTATTGATATCGGATGTATAGATTATTTTATTTAATAAACCTGTAAAATTCATCGCGGCGTTTTGTTTTATTACCTTCCGCCAAACTAAACAGCTGACCCCTGGTTCACCGTACTCCACTAAGCTACCCGTGGACACGTGTGGAGCATACCACAATAAAAAAACTGGCGCTCGAGGCATCCGGACCGTAGAAAGCGTCGCAACATATATACCTATATGACAGCATCACTGATGAGACAGGACAAAAATCAAGATGAAGAAAGTGATGACAGCGAGAAAGAAAATGAAGAAGATGTCTCAACATCCAAGCCATTTTCAAGGGCGTCAGGACATGTGTTAGCTGTCGAAGATGGTTACATAAATGGGTTCTATGCCATGAAGACCTCTGTGCAGGCATCTTTTAAACAACTTCAAGATAGTGTAATGATCATTTTCGCAAAAATGGGTGACATTGTTGACGCGACTTGTAATTGCAAGGCCTCAGCCATGGGAAGATGCAGTCACATTGTGGCACTGTTGTTTACCCTGGAGGCATATCTAGCAGAAACACAGGCAGCCTGTACTAGCAGTGCTTGCAATTGGAAGAGAGGAAGAGGAAGAAAAGTAAAACAACCTGGACTAGCCACAAAAAGATATCGGTCCCATGTCGACCCACGTGAAAAAAAAAGAATTCGATCCAAATCTTGCGAATTTGTCTGAAGAAGAAGAGAGAGAAAGAAAACTAAAATTTCTTTCACAGGTTCAACAATCGGGAAATACTTGTCATGGACTGCTGTTGAAACCACCATATCAAGATTACCAACTATGCATTACTTTGAGTCAGGGAGATGACATAAAATGGGGCCAATACCGAAAAATTTTAGTGACCGTTATTAAAGATTTTCATTTACAGAAAAAGCCCAGTGAGGTTTATAATCTGGTTGAACGACATTTATACGCTAAAAGCAAATCGTTCTGTAAAAATTTCGAATATGGCCATAACAACGAGGCTTTAGCCAGAGAACAATATAAAAAAATCATAAACATTTTGTAAGAGAAACAGGAATGTGGGTAAATCCCAAATATCCAGGTATTGGTGCATCTCCAGATGGCTTAATTTTAGATCCCAGTGAAGCAAGCCCTGGAATCCTAGAAATAAAATGCCCCATATTACTAGAAAATAGTGAGGACTTGCTTTCGGGATTTGATTCATTAGATAAATACCAGAAAAGACATTAGTATTGAGAGAGTGAAGTTTGACCCCTGTTTTTTCAAACAGCTTTATGATCGCGCGTTCAGTTTTGGGAAACAGATTCTGTACCCAGAATATTTTGAACACAGGGTGGCCCGTAAACTCTCCCCATTAGTAATAGAATGGTAATAGCTCTATTTGTTTGTCATTGTTTAAAATACTTTTAGAAATAGTTTTTGAAATCTTACTTATTTTACTGTGAAGTTAAAAGAATAGTTTTATTTGTTTTGTTATTGTTTAAAATACTTTTGTAGGTACGTAATAAAAATATTTAAAAAATAAATTCGATTTTTTATTGATGAAATTTTATTACACTTTCTGTGAGCGTTTTGCACTGAAAATTAATAATTATAGATACACGCTATATGAATTATTTAGTTATATAAAATGGTTAAAAATAGTAATAATGTTGAAACCTAGTTTTTTACAAAAAACCTATATCCTAATATAAGAAAAAGATATTTATTATTATTACACACTACACTTAACTAATCCAAAACTATTGGAGGTTGGAAGTTAACCAGAAAGGCACATACAAAGACAATTTCCGACAACATATCTCTCATACTAACAATAAATAGCAGTACTTGGTTTAATAATCGAAAACGTTTTAGTCTTCCAATAACATGTTCAACATATATGTATATTCTCTCTTTTGCATATTTTTTTTTGTTTCTATTTCTTCCTGGGAGTAAGTCTTTTTCTGCCTTTCAAAAATGGTGGAATATTTAATGAAGCTCCCCTTGATTCAACGATGTCATTGACTGTGAATCCTCAATCAGCAAGCACTAAATCTCCTTCTTCAAGCAGGTCCTCCAGATTCCACACTGGTCAAAAATATCTCGATCTGATATTGACCCTTCATACAACTCAGAAGCATACGAGATAGCACCATGTGGTGTGCAACCTATTAAAACTTTGAAAGTACATAGTATGTGACTTGTATGAAGAATGCAAGTTGCCCTGATGTTCAAAATTTGAGGGCGATTGACAGAAAAATTCTGTACAATCTACCAGTACCCGAATGTTTTTCAATCGCTTGAATATAGCAGGTAGAATTTCAGCAATTACCTGACGCCTTGGAAACATCCATTTTGAAAGATGAAAAATTATTATACATACATAATTTGTATCCAAGTTGTTGTTATTTTTGATAACTGACCAATAGACGTAAATATTACGAAAACCAATACATTCCAAAGTTGATGAATTAGAGCATGAAGAGAAGCTAAATCATATAATTCAGAATAGTTCTTCAATTTTTAAGTTATTCTATATTTTTCATTATTGTTAGTGTAGCGGGTTTTGTAGTTGTTAAATTAAGATTTCTATTTTGCACACAATTTGGTACTTCTGGTCCTAAAACGGTCACCCATGGTGTAGACGAGCAAGTAAGATCACAGAGTTGTCAAATTCAAACGTAATTAGTGCTAGCTGTCAAAAATGTGATGACCTGGGTGAAAGTTGCACCAACCCACAACCTAGGTACAACTTTCGAAATTAAAGGGGAGGTGTTACATATAGGTATTACTTATTAATTTGGCATATATTATGTATTTTAGTTAATTAGTTGTATTAAATGTAGCAATAGGTTGTCAACCTCGCCGACTCTTCGTAAGCAGCGGATATTGAGAAATCGCTATTTGATGATTACTATAATTTATTAGGTTAAACAATAAATTGTAATTGTAACGTTGACTCGTTCACTTTGTGCGAGTGTGCAGTGTTTAAGGGGGGAACCGAAGTCTTAAAAATGAGGAGTCGGTGAAGAACAGGGGAGAACTGTAGAGGACTAGAAACAACTAAGTCCAAAAGTAACAAATAAACTAATAACTGGGAATCCAAGTGTAAGCGTCTGGACCTAGAAAAGAAACAATGACGTCACCGCACTCCAATCCAGACGGTATCAGCTTCCGAGCGTTTGGGCCAGAAAGACGCTGGACGAATAGCAAACGAAGCAAAAAATAATAATCAGCCCATCCTGAGAATGGCTGTGAGAAGTGATTGTATTCCGGAATTTTCCCCGGGTAAACCGAATCAGTCATCGGCAAAGTGGGTAGACAAAATTGATCAGTTGGCCCTAGTAAATCGATGGGACGAAAATACAACTACACAATGCAGAATCGGTTGACTGGATTAGCGCGTACTTGGTACGATAATTTGAATACATACACCTATTCTTGGGATAAATGGAAAGCGCTACTAGTAAAGACTTTTCCGAACCACCACGATTTTGCCACTACTTTGCGTAAATTGGTCAATCGTATGAAACGAGATAATGAAACAATGATGCAATATTACTTCGGCAAAATGAATTTAATACATGCGTGTGAGATTTCTGGTAAAAACGCGGTATCTTTCCTGAATGACGGCCTATCAGACCTAATGGTGCTAAAGCAGGTCGTTACGAAACACCTGAGGACTTATATACGGAATATTTATCCACTTTGGCTACAGAAACGGTCGAAGGGGAACAAAGAAATGACAAGAGGGCAAAACGTAGTTTTGATCGTAGAAGGTTGGGGCAAAAACTCCCATCAAGAGGTTCTGGTTCGGGTGTCGACAACAATGCAATCGACAGAAAAAAAAACCTTAGATGTTATAATTGTGGTGAGTTTAGTCACATCTCTAACAAGTGCCCCAAACCAAAAGTCGTATGTAGCAATTGCAATTTGTTGGCGCATGACGACAGTAAATGCAGGCGGTCGAAATCTACGGCGGTAAAACTAATCTGTCCAGCCAACACCCAGGAGTTCTATTTCCTCGAGTGCCTGATAAATGGGACCCCACTTAAAGGTTATGTGGACACAGGTTGCAGTATCGTGACCATTAAAGGGACAGTTGCCAGAGAACTGGCCCCGAAGTCCAACTAATAAGTGCATTAAGGGCTACGCAGAAGGAGTAACCCGAGCGTTGGGCGAGACGGATTTAAACTTAACGGTAGATCTCGTTTCTTCTACTTTGTGGAGGACAAGGTACAGACAGTACCCATCATCGTCGGACAAACTTTTTTAAATCAAGCCGACAGTGGTTATACGAAATAACCGGTTAAGATTGTTCGAGAATGATCTGGCAGCATTACCAGGTATAAATAGTCTGCCACCAGTGAAGTTGCCTCTACGCTCAAAGGACAATATAGTGATTTCTTCAAACACGGTCGGGTTTATTGAGGTAGTGACGGAAAGAGAATATGACGGGGAGCCACTTCTAGACAGCACCCAGGAGGCGAGTATAGCATCCCAAATTGCGTAACCTCCGGAGTGATTTCCATCCGGAACTCCAGCAGCAGCGACCTGGTATACCAGAAAGGCTAACTGGTAGCTCGAGGGTTGGCATGTGGGCCGGAAAACATCATAGCCGAAGTGAGCAATTTTTCCATTAAAGCATGCACGTTACCTTACTTTAAGCTAGACGATATTAGGGAACAATCAGGGTCCGATCTGACGTCCGATGAAAGTATGCTGGTACTACAACTATTAAACGAGTTTCGCGATTGTTTTGCGGTAAATACCCCCGAACTAGGTAAAGCGACGGTTGCCGAAATGCGTATTTCCCTTGACGACGATGTACCTGTGGCATATCGCCCGTATCGTCTTGCCTACCCCGAACGAGAGGCGGTGAGGGAAATTGTCCAAGATTTGGTGGATAATGGAATAGTGCAAGAGTCTCATACTGTTAGTCAAGAAAAAGACGGGAGAGTATAGGATGTGTGTCGATTATCGGGCACTTAATGCAAAAACTATAAAAAATCGATACCCCCTACCGCGTGTAGATGATGCACGATAGTAAATACTTTACGACCTTAGACTTAGCAGCCGGGTATCATCAAATAAAAATGGCCTAAGACTCCGTTACGAAGACCGCGTTTATCACACCGGGCGGTCACTACGAGTACCTCCGTATGCCGTTTGGTTTAGTAAATGCACCCGCCGTGTTCCAGAGGGCGATAAATTCCATACTAGGCAAACTTCGCCGTAATGTAGCGATAGCCTATCTAGACGACCTATCGCTACCTTTGATCACACTGCAAGAGGGCCTAAAAAATTTACGGGAGGTATTTACTTTGTTCCGGTCTAGAGGAATGACTTTCCGTCTATCGAAATGCCGGTTCTTCCGTAGACAACTAGAATATTTAGAGCACGAAATGAGCACGGAAGGTATACGCCCAGGACTAGCTAAGACGAAAGCTGTAAGTGAGTATCCTAGGCCAAATAACGTTCATGAAGTTCGGCAGTTTATTGGGTTAACGTCCTACTTCCGAAGGTTTGTTCGCTACGATCGCGCGACCGCTTACCAGCCTAACGAAATCTAATACGCCGTTTATTTGTAGCCAAGAACAAGAAGAAGCATTCCAAACCCTAAAACAACGATTGGTAGAACTGGCATTGTATAATAGAGAAGCCAGTACAGAAGTGCATACTGATGCATCTAAATACGGAATTGGCGGTATCCTGTTAAGAAAACAAGGCACACCTATCCTCAAGATATTATAGGTTTATTGAAAATGACACCAAAAAAATTTAATGGGACGTTGAAATAGAGATCATATAAAGCACAATTTCAAATTCAACGAAATCGTAGCTGATCATTTGTTCTGTGTGGGGCATTTGGGGTAAAGTTTTGTTTGCAGTTTAAAAGACACTTTACATAAATCAATCTCAAAAATGCTGTTTCCGGGAAAAAGCCTTATAGATGTAATCGCTATATCCTCTGATATGTAAGAAGGTCAAAAAGTGTCATAGCTGTTATATTTGTTTAACTGGACGTTTCAAGGGGCATAGAAAACCAGAAAATGTTCGTGGTCATTCCAACAGTATAATTAGCACACGAATTGATCCCAATAATGGCCTTTATAGATCATCAAGCCGATCCAGTCTCCTGTACGTTCTGAGGATGTTCTGTTCGAAAGAAAAAACATTCAATAAACTCTTGCAAAATTTGTTTTCAAGAAACTATACCAACGTGAAAATAATAGCTGATGGAGGACGAGGATTTTTTAAAATTGGTATGACGGTTCTTCCAGAAAATTATTCTCCTACTTTGGATCGAAATTTAGAAAATGAAAAGATGGATGAAATAGAACTGGAAGACGAAGATAAGAGTTTTGTTTTAGAGAAGTGTTTACTCAGAAGGAGGATCAGCTGAGAAAAAGGGTAAATTAACTAGCGTTCATCGACTAATTCTTCTTCGCATTGCACCTGAAATTAAGGAAACCTACGAAAATATTGAGATAATGTTTAAAGATTAACGAACGTACACAAAATCTGCCAAACTGCTACTGCCACTTATCCTTGTCTCTACTGTTTTGTAAAATTGAATGACTTGAGAAAAAGTGACAGTACGGTAGATCTTCCAGAACCAAACTGCGGATTAAAAACATACGGAGAATTAAGAAATTCTTGTAAAAAATATTGTTTGGAAGGAAAAGTAAGAAAAATCGCAAAATAATGTTACAGCACTGTAAATTATTTGAAGAGGATGGAAGTACTTTTTTTTAGAGACAAATGCTTTATTCTCGAGCTCCATATTATGTAGGGATTTGTAAACCATCTTTTTTGAAATAGTCTCGTCCCCTTTCTTGGACGCGACAAGGCTTTAATTTGACCTAAAAACTAAAAGTGATTCCTAAAAACTACCACGGAGAGATTTTTGAAGTAAACGCATTCAGAACACTTTTAAAAAGTAGTGATGTGCTTTCTAATAGACATCGTTTAAGATGTCGGGTTGCCGCGCCTAGCTCCATTTATATATTCATTTAAAAGCATGGATAAAGCATAGTTGATAAATGTTTCAGTACAAGAATAGAAAAACCAGGGTATGAAGAAAACATTGATATGTTGTCAAAGTGTTTCAAATCTACTGGTTTATCCGAAACATTAAAAATGCATGTTCTTTTAAACCATCTTCCAGATGTTCTAAAATTTACTAAAAACTACGGACTCGGCCTTTGGTCGGAACAAGCGGGCGAATCTGTTCACGGAGATTGATAAAAAACATTTTATCGTTCGACACTGTCAAAATTTTCAAATTTTCGCCTGTGTAAACACTGACATGAAATAATGAAAATGACAGATAAACGTCACACTATTTTTATGGATTTTAAGCAATTTAAAGGGTTGCCGGGCTTGTGTCGAACGATAAAACGTTGTATTATACTCGTTCCTGTGTAGATTGAATGCTTTACGCCACTCGGGGCTCACAAAAGCACTCGTTTTACTCGTGCTTTTATAAACCCCTTGTGGCGTAAAGCGTCCAATTTACACAGGAACTCGTATAATAAACTACTATTTTTCAGCCATGCTTATTTTTTGATAATGATCAGCTACAATTTCGTTGAATTTGAAATTGTGCTGTATATAATCTCTATTTCAACGTCCCGTTAACATTTTTTGGTGTCATTTTCAATAAACCTGTAATGCCTTGAGGATAGGTGTGAAGGTGATCAAACGCTAAGACCTGTATGTTACTTTAGCAGACAGACCAGCAAAACTGAGCAGGCCAACCATTCCTACGAGTTGGAAACTCTCTCAGTGGTAGAATCGCTAAGACGTTTTCGGATGTATTTGTTGGGAAATCATTTCAAGGTAGTCACTTTAATGCTACTGCGGGCAAGCGGAAATGTCCAATAGAACTATTTTGAGTGCTTTATACACTTCCACGGGAGATGAGACTAGATGGGACGAGACGCTAAACCAAGTGCATATTTAAGTATTTTGGTACCGAACTTCGATTGCTGCGTACAATTTAAACAACCGGGCAAAAGAGCAGCTGGTGTAGCAATCCATCGCAAACAGAACAACTCACATGTTGTAACTCCTCATATGCATTTGACTTATCGTCAAACCAGTGGACTGGGTATTGTTACTCAAGATATTGGGGACATATGAATCCTCTAGTTTCAAAACCCCTTACATCCACGTTTAAGGTTATTTGAGTAAGATGGCACAACAGGTTCCTTATCTGTACTGATTTGTACACTCTAATAATTTCGAACTCCACCAAATTCCATTTAGAATCCACTGTTAAAATTTGCCTTAGTTTCAAAGTCCACCAAATCTCTTAGAACTAATTTTCAAACGCCACCAAATCCACATCAGCCAATCAGAACGTGAATAAGGTGACCACGTGACTGTAGCTGCTGGATCGTGTCTTATGTATTGTCTGTTTTAATACGAATACTATTGGATTGCGTTTGTTTACATTAATCTCTAACTACAATCTCTGAAATAACAAAAGACATTGAAATTGTGTCTCAAAACAATGCAAGAAAACGGCAGCGAAACCGAGAACTTTGGAAAAGAAAGTCAAAAGTGATGCCACCAAAAGCTTACCACAATATCCAACATGCAAACATTGCTACAATGTAACGAGCGTTCAATAAAAAACCTGGTTAGAGTAGGCTTTGAAATTGCGTTTTTGTTTTATTTTTTTACAGTGTAGAGCTTGACTGATTAACACGAAACCACAGACCCCTCACGAAACTCTCCATGACAGATAACATAACCCCAAAATTTCAGAGAAGCTGCAGTTTTATTAATAATTAATATTATTATGCATCTTATGTCCATTTGCACCGTTGAAATTAAGCTAGGCTTAGCGATTAAACTCGCCCTAAATATGGCCGACCTATTGCACCGCCACACTAAGTTCCCTTAAACTGCCCTTACACTAAGCCCAGAAATTTGGTGGCTTAATTTTTTTAAGCCGAGACTTAACCTAAAAATATTGAAAAAGTAACAATATTTGACTTGTTTGTGTTTGAATGGAATGGAAATAAAATGGAAATCCACAATGGAGATATTTTCGAAGATGACTTGGATATTTTAGAAATAATACACTATGGTTTTCCTCGTAGAAGATATTTACGTGCGGATCATTTTCACGATTTGGATGAATTGGGGTTTTTTAGACGGTTTCGATTAACAAAAGCAACTGTGTTGCACCTTCTTATCCAAATTGAACATGAACTGGAATACGATTTTGATTTGTAAGTTTGTAGTGTGTTTCCTATATATTGTATCAATATAAATATTATTGTTATTAGGAATGACAGCATTTCTCCCATTAATCAATTACTGACTGCGCTCAGATTGTATGCATCAGCTGGACACTTACAAATGGTGGCAGACTTTATGGGAATGCATGTGGCCACAGCTTCTAGAATTATCGTAAAAGTTTCGAGCCATTGCTCGACTTCATCCAAGGTATATTAAAATGCCACAAACTGACGTAGAGATGAAGAAAATACAAAATGACTTTTACGAAATAGCTCGTTTTCTACGTGTATCTGGTGTAATAGATTGCACCCATGTGAAAATGCAATCACCAGGAGGACCTGATGCTTTAGGAATCGTAAGGGCTATTTTTCAATAAATATCCAAACTGTCGGTACTTCGCATTTACAAATTAAAGACATCGTGGCCCGTTGGCCAGGATCCGCACATGATTCAACAATTTATAACAATAGCCGCATTAGGGCCAGGTTTGAACGTGGTGATTTTGGCAATACAGTACTTCTTGGAGATAGCGGTTATCCGATACGCAGTTATTTTCTTACACCATTGGGGGCTCCAAGAACAAGAGGAGAACAGTTATACAATGAATCGCATATTAGAACTAGAAACTCGGTAGAACGTCTTTATGGCAACTGGAAACGAAGATTTCCCATCCTAGCTTATGGAATGAGATTGAAGCAATCCACAATTTTAACTGTTATTGTCGCCACTGCAGTGTTACAGAACATTGCTATTGAAATGAAAGATGTTCCTCCTGTGCCAGATGACATCAATGAACATGAATTACAAGTTTTAATAGAAGCAGATCAAATTCCCAACTTGGTAGAAGTTAATGATGACAATTATGGTTTAAACCATACAAGAAGAAATTTTATTAATGATTATTTTAGCCAGCTGTAAACAATTTATTACAAAATATATGTGTGTACAGATTTTTACACATTTCATTCTTTTTTTGCCTTCAGAAGTTGAGCTTGTAAAATTTCTAATTTTAATTTTTGCTCTTCTTCTTCAAATTTGCGCAAATTTTGTAATCTTGCACATTCCAAATCTGCAATTCGGACACGCTTTTCAAGTAGTTCCTCATACTTAGCTGCTATAATTGAAGAAGTTAGAGCTGTTACATGTGGACGGCGTCGACTCAACTAAAAACAAAATAATTAAATAATAATTGATATTTCATATTATTGAACAAAAAGACTTTTACATTTTCACGTGTGACACCACCACCCAAGGTTGATTTCTTCAGTAATTTCGATGTGTTCTAAAAAAGCCCATATTACATTACTTGAAAAGTGAAATGACTGAACTTACATTGGAAGAGCTTGGAAAAGTATCGACGTTCAAAATTTTTTTGGGTGTTGACGTGACTTAAAAACAAATAAATTTCGGAACTTTTAAATAAGCATAATTATAATCATAATTTACTTGTAATG
The DNA here is from genome assembly GCA_963583935.1 of Diaperis boleti. NCBI lineage: Eukaryota > Metazoa > Arthropoda > Insecta > Coleoptera > Tenebrionidae > Diaperis > Diaperis boleti. The sequence goes on from OY757242.1 coordinate 18,509,772, forward strand.
TACTGTGCTGTCTGAAGTTTGTATATTCGTCTGAAATAAAAAAAAAAACTTCAATAACAAATTTAAAACAAACAGGATGATTCTTACGTCGAAATCTTGACACGAAGTAGAAGCTTCTTGATTGCAAAATGATTTTACAGTGGAAACCACCCTATTGGTGGCACATTCACTCGGTTTATACTGCAGGGGCTTACTAATTTTTCTTTTTAGATCCTTGGGGACATATTCATCCCATTCTTGATGTTCTTCTTCTTCTTCAGTAACGTTCAAGTAGATGACCTCCTCTGTAGACTCCTACAAAACCGAAAGTTCGTTATTGCACGTTTATGTGAATATAGGTACTTACTTGAGGAATGACATCACTGTCCCATGGATTCACCAAACCATCTATTGTTTTTTCATTAATCACGCTTAAAATTAAATCACTGTTTGGATTGCCAGGAGGAGATTTCTTTCGTCCTCCTCCTGTTAGATAAAACTGCTTCTTTTCTTCGGCAGCCGTTTTTCTTACAACCTTTTTCTCATTTTCATAGCATTTTTTTAAAGATGCTACAGGTCTGAAAACTCCGTTTGGGCTCTGTGCGTTAAATTTTGTTGCAATTTGCTCCCACGCACGATATTTTTCTTGACAACCGGTAGCATCTGTTGCCTTACTTTCCACAATGTGTTTATAACTTTGCACAATTGTGAAAAGCACGTTTTTTTCGTCATACGTATAGTTTGCCATTCTCGACCTTTTCGCTTTCTCTTCCATGTCTTTACAATGCAGATAATTTAACAGTTAATCATTATTATTAAGGATGCTATAAAGTACGAACCTTTAAATATATTCTATAATGTCTCTTTCAACTCAACAACCACAGCCAGAATGCAAATGGTATGGTTGTTGGTTATGTTGTTGTTGTGACTGAATTAACGCGGGTATTTTAAAAAAGGGATAGATATGTTGCAAGTTTGTTGCAAATCACCTCTTGCAACCTTAAGCTGCCCTTTGTTAAGCGAGCATCAATGTTCAACGGTGCAAGATAGTGTGGCTTAAGCTAAGTTTAAATTTTTAAGCATCCTTAACAAAGCTGAGTTTAAGAACAAAACGGTGCAAATGGGCATTAAAGAAGTGTTGACAAGTGTTTTAGGGTATTAGTTAGCGGTTTTATATAGACCGACATGATTTGGGGGTTTGGGCTGCAAAATGTCCTGCAGGTATCTCCAGGATTCCTACAACGGTTGGTAAAAAGTAAAGTGCATTCAGACCTTTGGGTGTGATGTTAATCGAGTTATTTTTAGATATCGGAATGATTTGGTTTTACACCTTTATTTCTTCAAAATGTAGAAATTAAAACACTCTTCGAAAGGATATGACCAACTGACAGTTTCTAACCAAATTTCTACAAATGTTTATTGAGAATTTTACAATCCCTTAGAAGGACACAAAACAGTTACAGTAAATTAATGGTGAAAATGTTTTCGATATTTCTTGTAGAGAATTGTGCTTTTTTTCTGATCCCATTAAAAACAGTGCAAAAAATCTGCAGTTTCATATTTTTTCTTACATCGGCTACGGATGCTTGGTACATAGATGAAATTTTTAATGTGGCCAAAGGAAGAAATCACTTACAGTTTCGCTTGTTACTTTATCATATTTCACACTCAAACTTGTTCTCTTAAATGCGCAAATCTGAAAAGTATGGTTAGGTAGAAGTTTTAACTCTTGAGTTTCAGCAGCAAAAGACAAACCTTTTCTTTTGCAGCTGTTATTAGATCAGGGTGAGCCTCATTAAGTTTCATTAAGAAAATGTAGAGCATAATATGTAAGTGTCTTAGTGATATCCTCTATGTTTTGTAGGTACATTCTTTCTTCGATGACACTTTCACCTACCGGTCAGCTTTGGCACAACTCACGTATTTTCTGATATGTTGGGACTGTCTTAAATTCATGTTTTCGTACCATTTCGTACTTGCAAACAAGGTTTAAATGTAAATTCAATAACAATTTGTCCGAATTTAGTGCTGGTTGCCTAACCTATCATTTACCTGTCATTTTTGACAAGTTAGTTTTTGTAACAATTGCAATGTACACTGTTATAAAAATGCCCAGCCTCCTCTAACCAGGTTTATTTTTGAACGCTCGTTATTATATGACCACCAAGAAGACATTCGGGATTTACTAGTCTGATTTCATTTCGTTCGTTGTTTTTTATGATACCGAGTTTTCGTTTCTTTTTTATTGTTACATGAGTTATTTTCTAAAAGCAGGTAAAACCTTTTTTTTATTAAAGATTTTGTGCGCCACCTACGTTTAAGTTGTATTTTACTTTTTTGCACTTTTCCTTTTTTCAAACTTACTTTATACGGAATCAAAACACACGCAATCCACACTAGTGACTTTCAAATTCCATTAAATCCAACAGTTGGTGTCAAATCCCACTAAATCCATTTCTCTTTTCAAAATTGTCGCTTTCCAGTGAGTATATCGTTTGTCCACTGTGTCATTTTAGGATCTAATACTGTAAGGTAATATGTAAAAAAAATCATTAACGTGTTATTGCTATAAGTTAGTTTATAGTATATTATGATACGAGTTTTATAAGAAGCATTTTGTCGCACGCACGGGTTTAGGGCACGACGAGCGTAGCGAGAAGTGCCCTAAAAGAGTAAGTGCGACAAAATGCCTTATAAACGAGTTATCATACAGTATTTTTTCTACTTTGCCACTTTTTATACAAAATAATCAAATTTCACAATCTAGGGAATTTCGCGGCGGTTGGCACTCTTGCGAGCTGCATTAACGGCGCCTATGAAAAAGAATTAATTTGAAACGTCAACACTCGTATTTTTGTCCTTCCAAAAATGAGTTCTGAAGTTCTTCAATGTACGCCCCCAGAAATACGGGCTTTGGCGAAAATACGATAGGCACTTTGCTACCTTTAAAGTCACGCGAGGTATATGGAAAAACATACGCCCAATTTGAAAATTGGCAGAAGGAGAACACGTTCTCTACGATCTCCAAAAACATTTTCCTACCGTATGTATTTTGAGCTGCAACGCCACAATGTTGTCTTATACTATTAAAAACCTTCTTGACGGCGTCCACACACAAAGTCAAGGCGAGCCATCCAGGACAACATGTAAAACCTACAGACGCCATCCCACACCAACGCGCCAAGAAGCCGACAAGTGTTACCAGCGTGTTGGACACCTCCCCCAAGAAAATCGCTTGTCCTAAATGCACGTGAATTTCCAATACAAGTGGCAAAAATAGTAATGTAATCATACATCATTGACAGCGAAGTATAGGTTAGGATTGCCAAGATCAGACAGAGAGGTTACCAATATTAAAAAAATAAATTATACTATTTTTAGTGTAATTATTATAACACCGCTTTTGTCTATTATGACACCCAAAAGCGTATCGTAATAGCCTCAGTACGAACGCAAAGTAGAAAAACAGTTTTTCTTAATTTCTGAAAAAAATACCGAAGTGGATTTAGGGGGTATTGAAACTGGAGGATTCATATGTGGGGCAGAATGCTTATTTGAAAATGGACAAACAGTGATTTCGGTAGTCTACATTTTTCCAAATCAATCAATTCAAAAAATAATAGATTTTCTGCATTTCGTACTTTTACCATACACCGAAAGTGGTCCCGCTCTTTAAAAAAAAAAAAAAAAAAAACTCACTTCACAATCTTTCCATGATTTTAAGTGATGATTTTAACATAAACTTCAGTTCACCAAAAGCTGAGCCGCTCATAGCTCTTTTAGATGAACTCAAGCTCGAATGTTTCGACAACAGTGGTACTGTTATAGACGCAGTTCTTGAACGGTTTTTACATAATATACATACTTTGAAATCAGAAGTAGGTTTATGTCTCATATTTTAGTTATCATAAGTCTATTGTCCCCGCTGTTCCCCAAATTGAATAAAAAATTGCATTACATAAGATACAATTTTCATTGAAAAGAATTATTCTTCGTTACGAAAAATAATTTCAAATAATACCTGAATCCTTTTTTTCAGAATATAATGTTAATGTTGCTTATTACCAAGGTGGCATGTCAGATGTTACACATCATACATTCTATGTGACTCCTATATAAGGCTCAATCGTTTTTTCATACGGTTTTTCTGACTTTCCTGGTCTAAGCTCAAAACATAACCTGTTCAATGCTTCCTTATGATTTGTCGGTAAAGTGGATTCGTTGTTGTGAGACTTGCGCATTTACGACATTTACGTTATAGCATAAATTATAACGGTATTAGGCTGTGCCTGTTATCGGTCAAATAACAACCATGGAAACAGTACCGATAATACAGGGTGATTTTTTTAAAACGATCCACCCCAAATATCTGGAAAACAAAAACGTTATGTGCAAAATGCCGAAACCGTTCAATTTTGGTTACACTTAATTAGTGTAATTTTAGAACTGCAGGTGCACCCCCTTGACCGGGGCAGTAGCCCCCTCCAAAATCTTAAATGGAACAGGGGGTTAAAAAGTTTATTTTTTGAAAGGTCCATTTAACCTCTCTTTGACTATGTAGTAGTTTTTTATTTCTACGATTAGTTTTTATTAAAACGGCACTTTTGTGATAAAATTCCCAAGTTAAAAAGGTGAATCTTTTTCTGTTGCTATCAAGCATTTTCTGAAATAAAAACTGTTTCTTATTTATTGACATTGACAAATATTCAGTATTAAAGTAAATCTGCACACGTTCGGGTGAAAATGGTGTACTCAGTTGCTGAAAGAGTTGAAATTATTTTTATCCAACACTTGTTTATTATGTAGTCATAATAACACCGGTTTTGAGTGGATTATGAGGTCTATAAGACACATGTGACTTATGAAAAAATAATTCAACGGTTTTCTAATTTGTTATAGCAACTAGTTCATAAGCTAACAGTTTTGAACGTCAAATGAAGGTCAAAATTTTTTGGGTTTTGATGAAGGTTCAAGAACTGTTACAAGAGGGGGTGTTGGATAAACCTATGTATTAAACACGTGTCTTAACAGCAAATAAGTCACTCAAGCAAAATTAGCCACTCGAGCAAGCTCTCGTGGCTAAACATTTCTTTCGTGACTTATTTGCCTTATAAGACACTAGTTTAATAAATAGCTATTATTTATGGTTCCCAAAACAAATGTGGTAGTGCCACGACAAGGGTTTTTAATGCTAGGCATCCAGATAGCATTTGAGCCGCAAATACGTTACAGAGCTTGTACAAAAATTGACAGAAACGAGATCGGTAGTAAATAAGAAAACAACAGAGTGGTAAATGAGATGACTCAAATTGAGGTAATAGGCCACATTACTGTCAATCCCACTAACTCTTTGCGCCAGACTGCTGAAGCTACTGGGCTTTCATATTCATCAGTTCCATCCTTATAAAATGAAAATTCTCCACAAGCTTGGTGAAGATGATTACGACACACGAATGGAGTTTTGTAAGACTATGTTGAATTTAGTCACTGCAAATCCAAACTTAATAAAAATAAAAATATCTGCTTCAGTGATGAATGCAGCTTTACTTTAACTGGCTCTGTTAATAAACACAATGTGCGTTACTGGAGCGATGAGAACCCCCATTTTGTCAGAGAAGGTCATACTCGAGCTCCCCAAAAACTGAATGTTTCGGCAGGGATTCTTGGGGATGCTGTCATTGGGCCCATATTCATAAATGAAACACTAACTGGTGACATTTACGTGAATATGTTAGAAAGCATCGTAGATCCTCTAATAACCGTGGGAAAAGGGAATCAGCAAGATTTAGAAGGAAATCAAATGTTGGACGAAAATGAGTTCTTCCTTCAACTAGATGGAGCTCCACCACATTATGCCTTGGCTTAACAACCGATTGCCGGACCATCGGATTGGCAGACGCGGTGCAATTGAGTGGCCAGCACGATTACGAGACTTGACAAGTTTAAATTTTTTTCTCAAGGGCCATTTGAAGTTAGTAATATACAAAACACAACCGGCTAATTTGGAGGACTTGGACGACATCGAATTGTTGATGAACGCAGGCGAATTAAAAAACATTAAATTAAATTAATTAATTAAGAAAAGTAGTTGACACACACAAGCGATAATTTTACTAACAATGGGAGCTTAACAACAATGTTGTTCAGGAAAAACATGAACGTGGGATGTGATGCAAAACAAGCGGTTTTCTCAAAAACTAATCGTAGAAATAAAAAACTACTACATAGCCAATAAGAGTTTAAATGGACCTTTCAAAAAATAAACATTTTAACCCCCTGTTCCATTTAAGATTTTTGAGGGGGCTCCTGCCCCGGCCAAGGGGGTGCACTGCAGGTCTAAAACTACACCAATTAAGTCTCCCCCTCAGAACCAAAATTGACCGGTTTCGGCATTTTGCACATAACGTTTTTGTTTTCTAGATATTGAGGGTGGATCGTTTTCAAAAAATCATCCTGTATGTAATAACAATCAAGTAGCACGAAAAAGTTGTTTAGAGCGTTTAGCGTCAAATTTTTAGTAGACGTTAAATGAAATACCATATTTAAATGGTAAATCAGCCTTTTACCACGCTACAATATAACAAAACAGAAGCCCGATTTTATTTGGCCGCCACCATACGGATAGAATAAGGTTTTAAAAAACTTACCTTTACTGGATCAAGATCACTGGATGAACACGCAAAATTTCCAAATACTAGATTAAGTGTTGAAGAGTTCGGACAGATATTACACATCCACTGTCACAGTAAAATTAAAATTATATAACCCCCAAATTTACAAACCGAAAATGTGCACAACCACAACAAACCCGTCCGTTAGCACAGACAGCTGACAGCCGAAGACACTACAGCGCCGTGTTGACCGCGGACGCATTGTAAACTAAACTATTAAAGAAAATTTTTATTTATTAAAATGAATTACGGTGGACCAAAGCGGAACCCACCATTCTACAACAGTCGAATTGGAAAAATTTATTATATAAAAAAGACACCCGATTAATCCACAAATTCACAACACTTGTATTTACGATTATGCAACCAACAATATCGCAGTGTATGCAATCTGGTCTCCTGTCCCTTTGGTAGGATTAGGAGTATCAATTTATTATTAACAGTCAAGGACAGAAAATTATAACAATTAGGCTTATTATTGGTGTTTATTGAGATTTTTGAAATTAATATTTACTTTGATTAATTTTTTGTGATCATATTGTCTGAATCTCGTTTTTCCAAGTGTTTCAACTTGTGTAATTATTTAAGTGTGTGGCCAAGTATCACTCTTCATTCGCGTACATTTTCAGTAGTGTCTCGCGTATTTAGGTTGGGTTCAGTTTGTTTCTGCCGGTTTGACAATGGCTTTTCGAAAGTCTACCACATAGCACACATTTTCCTCAGAATAACCCCCCTGGCTCCCATTTGAGATTTCCCAGTAGAGGATTCGATTGGGTATCCTATCATAAGATCACAGCACAATCCATGGGAGTCACTTATGGTTTTTACCTGGGACATCCTACGTGGGTTGCATTATTTTTATATTTTTTAAAAAGATCGCTTATTCTAATATTGGGTAATAAAGAATTAATTTATTTATAAATACATAACAGCTTCTAAGACTTCATAATACTAATTTATGTTAAACACCATTAACAAACTATGAATAGACAACAATATAACTTGACTAGCTATCAAGGCAGCTCCTCTCGGTCTGCCCGGGGGAATACCGTTCAGTACTTCCCCACTCTTGACCACCTCAGGCATGCGCGATATATCAACCGCGCTAACACGGCCAGACTGACGAGTATCTCGCTCTCGAGATAGCGATCCACTCATCACATTCTCAACGCAAAACTTTTTCATTCTCAACTTTTATATCAATAAAACAATCTAACTCAATTCTCAACAACCAGGGCTCAACCCTTACAAACTACTCAACATTATTTGTTCAACGTTCGGATCTCCACAATATAATAATCAGCATTTTCAAACCAACTGTCGCAATAAGCTCACCACTTGTCATCACGTGGTTCCAGAGCAAATTACCAGAAGGAATCTTTCACATTCTCAATACCAAACCAACTGTCGCAATAAGCTCACCACTTGTCATCACGTGGTTCCAGAGCAAATTACCAGAAGGAATCTCGGGCAGTAAGCAACATCATTGTAAACTCATCAACACACCTGTCGTGTTAAGCTCACCACCTGCCATCTCGTGGTTACAGAACTTAACACCAAGTGGATCTCGGGCAGTAAACAAAATCATAACAAACTCATCAACACACCTGTCGTGTTAAGCTCACCACCTGCCATCTCGTAGTTACAGAACTTAACACCAAGTGGATCTCGGGCAGTCTTTCAACATTACCTTACAATTGTTTGAACATCATTTTACAATTCGTTCAACATCACTTTACAATAAATTCAAATGAACCAACAAAACTCTACTTCTAACAATAAACACAAACAAGCTGACAACACTCTTTTCAGTGCTGACAACAATAGTCTTTCCAGCGCTAACAACAATACTCAGACTACATTCAAGCAGCCAACACAAACTGACAGAATTTTTAATTTTTTTTTTTTTGCCCTGGTATTTCAGATTACTATTTGCTCCCAGACTCCCTACATTAGATTTGTTACCGAACCGACTCTAACTGTAAGCGTCAACCTTCCAATAAATAACTACTTTTAATCAGTTTTTCCTAAAATGTTGGAGAATTAAGATTAAGTTTAGGCGCGTATTATATATTGTCATGCGCAGTCGTCCCTAAGCCAATTGTTGTTTTTCTTTTACACACATTAAACTTGTTACTGTGAACGGTGCTCTTATTTACCAGTATTTTCACGGACTCCCAAGAGGTTATGGGCACAGGACGCGTATTGTAGAGAGAGTTATAAAAGAGACCAGTAATTAGTCTGTTCGTGCGTGTTTAAATAAAAAAAAAGTTAATCCTAGTTAAAAAGTCGGTAGCGTAGTTACGCAACAGTCTTGTGCATTCGCGTTTTAGTTCGAATAGAACGCTTATTGAGGATTTCCTTCGGGCGTGTATCCCTTTAAGAGAGTTCACACGGTTTTTCGAGCAATAAGACAAAATGGCGGACAGTGGAAATTTTCAGATGCAAATGGTGTAGTTTGGAGGCCAAAACTTCAAACAGTGGAAATTCCAAATGAAATGTGCGTTGAGGGCTAGAGGAATATACGAAATTGTCGCTGGTACAACCGCAAAACCGGCAGGAACTGATATTGATGGGCTTCGAAAGTGGAATAAGAACGATGCGTTAGCCATGTGCGTTATTACGTCAGCGATGGAGCTTAACCAAATCACCCTGATTGAAAAATGTACGACCTCCAAAGAGATCATGGATAAGTTGGATTCGATATATGAGCTGAAAAGTGAGACGAACAAGATGATCGTCCACGAGAGATTTTATGAGTATAAAATGGATCCAAACGATCACATAGCTCAACATATTTCGAAAGTTGAGAATTTGGCGCAGCAAATTAGAGACAGCGGAGATAACATTAGTGATACAGCGATAATTACAAAAGTGTTGGGCACGCTCCCGACGAAATTTTTGACCTTTAGACAGGCGTGGTTGTCTCTCGCGCAAGAAAAGCAAACTTTGGCGAATCTCACCTCTCGTTTACTTGATGAAGAAGCAAATCTCAACAAAGTGGAAGAACTCAATGGGGCTTTTATGACTGGATGTGTCAAAAAGAAATGGAATTCCAATCGCGATGGTAATATGAAGACCAAGAAGAATATAACATGCTTCTTTTGCAAGAAGAGGAACCACATTGCCAAAGACTGTTGGTTAAAGAAAAAGTCACAAAGTCGTGAAGGCGAAGGCAGTTCGAATAGTGCTTTTTCGACTGAAGAAGTTTCAGAAATCAATGCTTTAGTTGCAAATTTCGACGAAACTTGGCTGATGGATAGTGGAGCATCAAGGCATATGACTCCAAATCTGCATTATTTCGATTCGTTGAAAGAAACAACCAATCTGAAAGTCAGATTAGGTAACAACACAGCACTTGATGTCAAAGGAACTGGAACCATCAAGATCGAAAAACTGATCAACGGAAAGTGGTGCGATGGAAGTCTCGAAGAAGTCTGGTACATTCCTGGCTTAAAAAGAAATTTATTTTCCGAAGGAATAGTCACCAGAAAAGGGTTCAAAATTGTAAAAGGAGACACCAAAGCAGAAATCTTGCAAGAGGGCACCCTCGTGGGATCGGCGATTCGGTTTGAGAATAATCTGTACAAAATGCTGATATGTGTGAAAAACACAGGTGCGGAAGCCAACGTAGTTACCGTAACTGGCAGTTTGAAGGAATGGCATGAAAGGTTAGGTCACATTAATGTACGATACTTAAAGGAGATGTTTTCGAAGGAGTTAGTGGAAAACGTCAAACTTACCGATACCGACGAGTTTTTCTGTGAAAGTTGTGTTTTCGCGAAACAACATAAATTGAAATTCCCGCAGATTGAGCGTCAAGCAACAATGCCGGGCGAATTCTGTCATACCGACGTGTGCGGACCAATGAGTGTTGAGTCTGTTGGTGGCGCACGCTATTTTGTGTTATTCAAGGACGACAGTTCGAGTTTTTGCCTCGTAAAATTCGTGAAAAATAAAAGCGACGTGTACGATTGTTTGCGCGATTATTTGATAATGTTGAAAAATAAATTCGGTCGTGGACTAAACCGTTTACGTTTGGATAACAGAAAAGAGTACGTCAACACAAGGTGCCTGGAGTTGCTACGAAGTCAAGGAGTCATCGTGGAAACAACTGCCAGATACACACCTGAACAAAATGGTAGATGTGAACGAGAAAACCGATCGGTTGTTGAAAGTGCTAGAGCGATGCTGTACACGAAAGATCTACCTCTGAAGTTGTGGGCGGAAGCCGTAAATATATCGGTCTATTTATTAAATAGAACACCCTCAAAGCAATGTGCTAAAACACCCTTTGAAATATGGATGGGTAAGAAGCCAACTTTAAATCATGCTCGTATTTTCGGTTGTGAGGCTTACATGCATGTTCCAGATATTCTTAGAAAAAAGTTAGATAAGAAGAGCGAAAAACTTATATTTGTCGGATGCAATGAAAACTCGACGAATTATCGACTGTTTGACCCTAAGACCAATCAAGGCATGTGATCTTTAATGAAAAATCCGAGATAAAACTGCCCAGAAGGAACACTGTATTGACAGATGTTATTAAAGAAGTGATCCAAGATGGAATAGATGATCAGATAGAAGAACAGCTTCAAGAAACTCCAGAAGATGTTGAGGAAATTCCGAAGAATGAAGAAAACAAAACATCTGTAAATGTTCCAAGAAAATTCAAATCGGAACAAGTATAATTTGAGGAATAAAGAGAGTTTGAAAATTCCAGGACATTTGAGAGATTACAACATAGAAGATGAATTGAATCTGACGGAAGTTGATACCCCGATTACGTATGAGGATGCATTAAAAAGTAACGAGAGCGAACTGTGGAAAGTAGCAATTCAAGAAGAATTGGAATCCTTGGAAAGTAACAAAACGTGGGAGTTGACTCCGTTACCAGCCGATCGAAAAACAGTTGGATCAAAGTGGGTTTTCAAAGTGAAGTTGTCTTCAGACAACAAAAATATACGTTTCAAAGCCAGATTGTGTGCTAAAGGTTACTCTCAAGTCGAAGGAATCGATTACGGTGAAACATTTGCTCCTACAACGAGGTACAGTACGGTACGATTACTATTAGCACTCGCAACACAGTGGAGAATGGAGATCCTGCAGTTTGATGTAAAAACAGCGTTCCTGTACGGAGTGATTGAAGAAGATATTTACATGGACCCACCTCCAGGAGTACAAATTCCACCTGGGATAGTATGCAAGCTCAAAAAGTCGATTTATGGGCTGAAGCAATCTCCTCGATGTTGGAATGCAAAGTTCAATGAACATTTGACTGGCATCGGCTTAAAACAATGTGAGTCGGACCGATCTGTCTACCGTGGTAAAGTGGAAAATGAACTTGTAATTTTGGTATTGTACGTGGATGATGGTCTGGTGTTCTCCAAAAAGAAAACATCTTTACAGAAAGTGTTGAATGAGCTTGAAGAAGCTTTCAAGATAACGATTAGTGAGCCGAAATATTTCGTGGGTCTCGAAATAAAGCAGAATGAAGAAAAGGACACTCTAACCATAAGCGTAAGTTCTTTTATAAATCGTTTGTTGAATCGTTTTAACATTACAGATGCCACTTGTGTCAAAATACCGGCTGATCCGAGTATATGTTTGACTGATCCGGAAATCGTTCCTATGGACCAAGCCGTACCGTATAGAGAACTGGTTGGATCGATCGCTAATATATCTCTCAGTGGTTGCACGACCCGATATTGCTTATGTAACTAGTGTGCTGAGTCGTTTCCTCAACAACCATGGTGAAGTGCACTGGAAGGCGGCGAAGAAGGTTTTGAGATATCTAAAGAATACAAAGAACATGGGGATTGAGTACCATGTTTGCGACGAGTTTGTAATTCTTGGATACTCTGACTCTGATTTCGCTGGAGATATTGAACGACGACGATCAATAACTGGATATGTATTCGTGATTAACAACAGCGCAGTTACATGGAAATCCCAGCGTCAACCCATCGTAACATGCTCAACGGCAGAGGCGGAATACGTTGCAGCATCTGAAGCCTGTAAAGAAGCTTTATGGCTCAAGCAATTGTGTGGTGAACTAATTGAATGTGAATGGTCATTTAAGTTGCTAGTGGACAACCAGAGTGCGATCAAATTGATCAAGAATCCAGTCTTCCATAATAGATCTAAGCACATAGACATTCGTTATCATTTCATTAGAGAAAACGTTGAAAATGGCGTTATCGATGTACATTTTGTTAACACAAAAGATCAAATTGCAGATGTTTTAAATGTTAATGCTTTTGTTAATTTTAGAGGTTTACTGGGAATGAGATTTGTTTTGTAGATTTGATCTGTTGCCTAATGCTTTTTAATTTCTTTATAAACAGTATTTATTTGTAAACAATGTTTCTCTTAAGGGTTTATTACAATAAGTGTTTATTATTATTAAACAGTTTTTATATTAACTGAATCTCGTGGGAGTGTTGGAGAATTAAGATTCAGTTTAGGCGCGTATTATATATTGTCATGCGCAGTCGTCCCTAAGCTAATTGTTGTTTTTCTTTTACACACATTAAACTTGTTACTGTGAACGGTCCTTTTATTACTCTTATTTACCGGTATTTTCACGGACTCCCAAGATAAAACACCAAAAACAATTTTATTATAACTGCCAACGCACGTTTCGCCAACAATGTTGGCGATGAGTAAACTCTCCAATAAATATTTCAAAACATTTTACGATTCTTCGAAAAGACCAACATCTTTCTTTCTCACATTGTTTATTGAACTTTCCGAGTCGAAACTATAAAAACATCATTCTGTCACGTACCACCTTCAATTTCCGGGATTTATCACCCATCAAATAACTGTACTGGAATAAGACACTTACCAATTCGCCAATCTGTTTTACCAACCCTTGAATTCAACCCTTTCCTTTTTCACATCTCAATTCAGCCTGAATCATTACGTCCTTCGAACCCGTTCTCGTCTTTCCTGACAGTCAACACTCCACTTATCGCTTGCACAATTTTATTTAGATTTCAAGTTTTAATTTCAATTTCAAATTTTATTTCTTTGGGTTCACAATCGCACTTCTGATAACAGCTTCTAAGACTTCATAATACTAATTTATCTTAAACACCATCAACAAACTATGAATAGACAACAATATAACCTGACTAGCTATCAAGGCAGCTCCTCTCGGTCTGCCCGGGGGAATACCGCTCCTCGAACAGGCCGATTTTGTTTGCCAGGGGCACATCTTCTCAGGTTCCTTTCAAGTTCCGGCATTTCGCCCTCTTCGCGAGGGGACTGTTAGCCCCAAAATCTTAAATGGCACTATGGGTCGAGTGATACCTCATTTGAAAGTTATTGGAGACCTCTTTACAACTAAGCACTTACTTTTCAATATCTTGCAGTTGAAAATTGTCTGTATTTTTGCATGGAAATGAATGGTGGCCATATCCAACATTTATTACGTTAATTAGATCATTTTATTGAAAAATAATCGTGTCGCATACTCTACATTCAGTTTTAACTCCTTCGCGCTATTTAGCAATCAAAATCAACAACCTAATGACCCAAAAATTTCAATAAATTTAATTTCAAAATTACATGTTGGTCTTTGTGGTTTCTGTGGGACATAGCATGAGAAAATGTGCATTATCTTGAAAATTATAAATTATTGTTTTTACGGTCAAAACTGCAAGATATTGAAAAGTAAGTGGTTAGTTGTAGAGAGGCCTTCAATACCTTTCAAATGAACCATCACTCGACCCATAGTGCCATTTAAGATTTTGGGGCTAACAGCCCCCTCGCGAAGAGGGCGAAATGCCGGGAGTTGAAAGGAACCTGAAAAGATGTGCCCCTGGCAAACAAAATCGACCTGTCCGAGGATTTTTCAATCACAATAATCAATTCGGAGAAATCTGGAGTTTTAAATGGGACAGCCTGTATATAAATTTAATTTCCAATCTCTATCTATCTAATCTAATCTAAATATATTTAAACGAGCAATTCTTGTACAGGGTGTTTAAAAATTGCCACATCAAACTAATGGTACAGTGATTAGAAGCAAAGAGTACGCAATAGAAAAATATAAAAAAAAATGGTGTTAGATTCGCATGTGGCTGAAGGTTTCTTTTATAGTAAATCTGGCAACTGAAGAAATTGCAATGAACAATTAAAGTACTGGCATGTTAAGTAACCAACGCAATGTTTTTCTCAGGTACTGGAATTAATTGTAACAATAATTATTGTTGAGAATTGTCAATTATTTTTGAAGTTTGTAATTTTTTATAACAAGAATTGAAGGAACAATTTATTATTTAACAGAACATTAGAATACAATTCACATCAAATGTTCAAATTGTTGACCATTGCCCGTGAGACTAGCGTTTGTCCGTCTCTCAATATTGACCTGTACTCGTTCGAGTATTTGTTTGGTTACAGTTTCAGTGGGTCCAAAAATTCTTGCGAGAATGTCTTCGCGACTCTCAGGTGGTGTTACGTAAACCAACGATTTAAAATGACCGCAAAGAAAAAATCTAAACGATTAAGTTCAGGCGAACGGGGACCTAACGCGTTGGGCCATCTCGCCCAATTCATCACTAAGCATGGCTAGACCATCACAAGACCGGATGATGATGAACTGGTGCTTCATCCAGTTGAATTCACATATCCCTTAATAGAAGTGTTAGAGGCACATCATCCATCCCACAATGTCAGTGTGACTTTTTTAAAAAATCTGAAAAATTAGTTACTATGCATACAATCCAATTGTTGCATAAAAATATCCGTTGTTATAATAAAATGTTGCCGCATTGATTTTTGCATCAATCTTGATAATTTTTTGTTTCGCATACTTTAGCAGCATTTTGGGTGTAATTTACTGATAATAAATAGCTGCAATCATTCATCATTCAAAGATCCCTAAAAGAAACCCACATACACAGAAGAAATGAACATTGCGCCCATTTTTAGACACCCTGTATATATGTATCTATATTTCGCAGATATCGAAAACGGCTCTAACGATTTGGATAAAATTTGTTAATTAGATAAAGTTTTGCTTTTTAAGTCTACCTATGTAGTTGTATTTCTTGTAGAAACGCAATTTTACACAAAAAAAAAACGGTTTTTTAAGAGCCTTTATCCGCAATCATACTGACAATTTCAATTTCAAACATTTTGGGGACGAATGAGAGTGGGGACGTGTTGTTGTGATGTTTCAAGTGGTTTCCTCGGGACCCCACGCTAATAGAATGCAATCGTCAGCACTGCCCATCGTACACTTCCAAACTAACTTGGTTGAGAAGCTATAGTGTGTTAAGTCTGTGGGTAAACCCCATTGTTATAACGCGCGTTTAACAAAAATCGACGACGAGAAGCAACCCTTAGAATCTGCAGGTCATGTCTGCATTTAGATCACACGCATGCAATGCATCGGCAGGAGCCTTCACAAGCTCTGGCTTCACTGTCTGGCCGCGTAGATGAGGCAGCACCATAAAAACCTCCCCAATCTAAAAATCTGATACAGTTGTCAAATGTCAGGAGACAAATTTGTCACCATGTACGCCATACCTACGCGCCGTACGTTTTTTAATCCATGGCCCACTAGACGTCGTTTTTTGTTGAACGCACGATACATGTACGTCACACATGTATGACGCACATCTATGCTAGTCTGTGGGCACGTTTAGGTTGGGATTTTGATTCACTCACGATAAATTATATCGACGTAGATATTTATCGGTTGTCATTTCGAGAGTATGGCATTTCACATACGATGACGAAATCACTAATGAAATTGTGTATGCACTGGAGTGCGTTCAGAAATGTTTACCATGTACACTTTTGTTAGGTACTATTATCGTTCAGAAAAGAAAACAACATGCCACGGTAATTCACCCAGCAGGGTTCAGGAATACATTAGTAAATTACCTCTGGGTTACCGAAATCACCAGACTCGAGAGTGCGGTAAGAATAGCCGCGCATGCGCTCTTTACACACATTCTCAGAGTTTTCAGTCAGATGACAATTGACAATTTCTAATTCTCTACATCCATCCATCTACATCCTACTTAAAATGGAGAGTGAAAGTTATATATTTTGTTTAAAAGACGGAAAACCAATGTTCAAAGAAAATAAAATATATTTTTTTAATAGTCGCTTGGTAATTGATCGATACATCAATCGTTTAGTCAATGGTAACTGCAGTTTTACATAAAGTCATCGGTAAAAGTTTTACCGATGACTTTTACCGATGACTTTCTCATTTTTTAACAATATTGATAATTAGGTCAGCATAATCTTATTTCTTTATTATGTTAAATGTACAATTATTGAATGAACAATTTGGAAAAGATATTCCACGCACTTCATTCGATTTCCAAGACATCAGAGCTTTCCTTTACACTTGACGTCACAAAACTAGATTCAGGAAAATTTTCAAGCTCCAACCGATGCACGTTTTTCAAAAGATGTCTGGCGGGTTGTTCAACTTGAGATTCAGGTAGCTCTTGATTTTCCAAATTATTGTTCGTGTGGTTTTCAGTGCAATTTCTGTTATCTAAGACCGATTTCTCCGCACCTTATCAATTTTTACGTATTTATCTGCAAATAATTATTTCATTAAAATATTGCTTTCATTAAAATAAAACCAAACCTTATTATTCATAGATTCGCCAACGTATTCCTCTGCAGAAGAAGAACTCTTCCATCCGCCGTGTGTTTTTAGCGTCAAAATATCGACACCACTGTCCACCAGTAACGTTGCAGACGATCTCCGCATGCAATGACTTGTGTACTCGCGGGGATTTTCTTTCTTTAGATATTTAGCCACCATCATAGGTACTTTGCTGATACAATTTATACCAACCGGTTGAACTGTGCACTTTTTGTCTCTGTATTGCACAAACAGTCGATTGTGAGGAGTTTTATCAGATCGCAATCGGAAATATTTGCGGCATATTTCAACCGCGTTAAAATCGCCATCGCTAACAACAACATACTTCCTTAGTTTTTTTGTTTTGCAGATGGGAATTTTTACAATTAACATTGAACCGGTGTCTTCAATGTCATTAGTCCTCATGTTCAACAGCTCCTCCCTTCTACACCCACCAGCTATTCCCATTATCATTATGACATTATGACATTATGGGGTATGCACCATAAATATCAATCTGACATTTTATAAAAGCAAAAGCACAAAACTTACCTTCAATAATAAATTTTTTTCATCTGGGGCCTTGGTCATAAATTCTACAATGTCTTCTCTAGAAAATATTTTTGCCTTCTTTGGTATATATCCTCCTGATTTACTCCTTAAAAAGGCTAGTACTTTGTGATACCTGTCGGTGGAAATGCGTAGGTACAAGTCAAAAGTACAAGTATTACAATGAGGTACCTGCTAACATCTTTATTTTCCTTTACAAGAAGAGTCGCCTTTAACATCGAAAAATATGACCAAAGTGAATTAGGGCTGGCGGCTTTCGATCTTTGGCACATATATGCCAAAATGACGTCTTCGTTTACACCTCTGACATTCTTTTGAGACCGCCAAGTCGAGAATGTTGAGTATTCTTTCTCGTAGCGATGCTTCGATTTTTCCGGTATCAGTTCCGCTGATGCTTCTTCACAAATCTCTTCCGGGAGAAACAAGTCTTCGTCAAGTTCTGCATTTTCGCTCTATATCACTGCTTGAACACAATGCACAGCGATGCGCGTGCTTTTCAAAATTATTTTTTTTCTAGTTGTCATTATTTTTATATTCATTAATAAATTAAATTTTGTTTTATTGTGGGACTATTAAAAAAAATAGCTAACTAACTTACCTACACTCGTTGCGTTATATTCTATTACAAAATGCTAAAGGTAAGTGAGGTTACTTAATTTTTCAACATGAATTATTTCATACATCAAACCAAATCTGTACATTGTCATTGGATAATAACTCTAGTCTAGTTGCTTTTATCAGTCTTTTAGTTTTTTTTTGTAGATGGAACTCTTCAGTTATTCGAAATCGGTGAGGAATTAAATTCACTGATTAGTGATAATTTTCCTGATGTAGAAGTGCCTATCGTGAAAGATACTTCACCTTGCACATCTATAGCTGAAGTCAAGATTACAGCTCCTCAAGCAGGATGTTCCAACGAAGGGCTAAATAATAAGAAAAATATTGGACTCGAGATGTTTAATAAATCTGAGAAGAACATTTGATTCACGTTTCAAATCTACCACCATTAAGAATGATAGAGTTTGGGACATGCTAGTGACTGAAATGAAAAAAAAATAACTTTGAGTTCACAGCAAGTCAATGCAAAGATAAGTGGCAATATTTGAAAAGAAGATACATGAAGAAGTCTGATAATATGGGTCCAAGGGGAACTGGAGAAGAACGAATAAAATTCGATTTTTTTGAAGAAATGGACGAAATGTTAAGAGACAAACACAATGTAAAACCTATTGCATTAGGATCGTCCATTAAGGGAAATACACGTGAGTTGATTCTAATAAATTGAATGTATTATCTTCAGTATCACTTTTTAGTTCCATCGTCAAGTGACGATGATGCAGGAAATGAAAGTGATCGAGCACCAGCAAAGAAAAATTTAAAGAGGAAAAAGGAGGATACTGTTACTCAATTCATTAATGAATTTAAATTGCATATTTTGGAAAAGGAAACAAAGAAAGAAAGAAGACATAGAGATGGACTTGAATGCCGAAAGAAAGCAACAGATGTTTTCGCGGAAAAAATGGATGCTTTAATTGGAAAATTAAAATAGAACTGTTATATGATATCCAAACAAAGAAGAAAATAATTGTTGCGTTTTATATAGTTTATTTAGTGTTTTGTATTAGATAACCACAAGTGAAATTTATTTTTGTATTAAAACTTCATAATAAAATAATGTTTTAAAATTAACAATACACATTCATCTTCTTCAGCCAGGTAGATTACAAATGGTGCAGTTTGCAGTTGAATTTCTTCCTTCATTGAACCTGCAGAAATAAAGTTTCAGTTTCTTGCTGCCCACAACAACCCACATATTTCATCTCTTTTGTCTCTTCCTTCTCGTTCATCTCGGAAAGCTCCATGATCTGCATCTTCATTATGGTAAAGATGATTCTGACCCTCTCTAATATAATTTTCTACTTCTAAATCTGCGTGATCCAAACAAATATTATGAATAACGCAAGCAGCTAGTATGGTAGAAGGTATGTAATCATGTTTATTCATGTCTAAAAATTTTAGTCTTCGAAGTCTTCCAAAAAGTAATGCAAAAGACCTTTCTATGACCTGACGGGTTTTTGCTATTATGCTGTTAAAATATGTTTTTGCAGGAGTCATATTTCCGCGATTAATGTACGGTGGTATACACCAAGATAGGAGTGGATAGGCTTTGTCACCTATAATAAATTCTTGTTCAGGAAAGTAATTTTGAAGATTATTTCGAACTGCAATATAAAAGTCAGAGTTTCTAAAAATTCTGTTGTCGCTAACTGATCCTGGAAAACCTGCGAAAACATCTATAAACCTCAAATAAGGATCTGCAATGGCTTGTAGAGTTATTGAATAACTGCATTTACGAGTAATATATGATTCTGGATCTTCAGGTGGAGCTTTAATATCCACAAACGTGCCATCAACAGCACCAATAACATTTTGCAGACCTGTTGGCCATTTTATCACACGTGGTCCCAGACTACACAAAATTTTTACAACTCTCATGAAGCTTACTGAGAGAGAAGATTTGCCCATATCAAAACGGTCTGCTACTGATCTGTACAAAATTAAGAATAAAAAATAAAAATGGGGTATTCTATAATTAATATTAAACAAAAATAGGTAAAACTTTGTTATAGTGATTTACTCACCTGTAAGAATCGGGCGTCGCGAGCAGCCAAATGACAGAAAGTAATTCTTTTTCAATATGAATAGTGTGCCTTCCACGATTAACTTTTCTTTTTAAACGTGGACCAATAATTCTTAATAAAGCTTCATAAGCATCGAGAGTAATGCGAAAATGTTGTTGAAATTCTTTAGATGTATAATTTGGAATCGTGTTTTCCACATAGTTATTAATTCGTGACGGTTTCCTTTCATACTTTCTTTTTATTATTACAATTGGCAAGGCTTCTTCTTCGCTACTTTCTTTTTCACTTTCTGAAGACGACATATTCATAATAAATTTTGCTGCCGTCATTACCGCTAAAGACTTTATTGGATTCATTTTTTTATTAGACATACATAGTAAACCTACTATCAAGTTAGTTAGGTTATGGCTGTCAAACAGTTTACCAGAGAATAGTTATCAAACGTTCATATTCACGAGTTACCTAAAGTACACTTTAGGCGGTGACGTCATATTACATCGGTGGGAATGACTGTACATTCCTGAACGCACTCCTGTTGTTACATGTTTTTCTCATAAATCGCCATCTTCACTCATCATTTTGACGTTTCGGTCTTTAAAACTTTGATTTGATACTGTTTTGTGCAAATGGCCCATCTTTTATCTTTTGTCCTAAGAAACGAACGAAATTTGTATCAAAGGTGTCTGAAGAGAAATCTTCGCCAACAGAACGACGCATTTAATCTACGGAACGGACGGCAAGACATTTATTATGTAATAGTTATAGATAGTTTAACAAGTTAAATTTTTGTTTCATTGAATTGTTCAGATTCAATAAGGAAAAGGTCTGGGAGTTAATCGAATTTATTGAACCCTATCTTGTGGAAAAACGATATGGCGTGAGCAAAGAAATAAGAATTTTTAGCGATTCGTTTCTTTGCTACTAGAAGCTACCAGCGTTGTTCTGACAAGATGCCTACATTAATTTATCCCAAGCACAAATGTCGCTGGCTGTTATACCGTAGCGACAACAATGGTTAATAATTCAGCGCACTTCGTCAACTTTCCCCCACAACATGAATATGGTGCCTTAAAATACAGGTAATGAGTAATCTTTGTTTGGTTTCTTATTTCTCTACATTTTAATAGCACAATGGCCCGTTATAACATCCCAGGCATGATCGGATTTATTGATGGAACACACACATCCCAATTTCAAACCCTGGAAGGCAGAGGAATTATCAATACTTAAACACTTATCTTTAGAAACTTTTTGAAGTAAATACTTCTTTAGGGACACTTGACTTGGGGAGTAAGCTGGTGAATGCCTGACGAGAGCGTTACGAAAAGTGTGATCGGGCGAAGCGAACGGTAGTTTTAATAATAATAATATTAATTCATAGAAAAAATGTTTGCTTTAACGGGATTTGAACCCGCGGCTTTAGGTTGTGAATTCTCGCTTCACTTCATACAGCCATTTGCGTGTGTCAGTTTTGTATGCAATTGCGCTACTTAGCTTAATCGCTACACATGATTGCCGACTTTTCGCTGACGACAAACTGAAACATGCATTATCCAATACTACAGACGGTATTAATTCAGGATTCTCTAGCTCCATTTATAAACTTACATAAATTAAGAGCACTTTCACAATGGCGAAATGAAGTTTTACTTCAGTCGTGTGGTCTAAAGCACACTCGTTTTTTATACCTTTTTTATTCCTCAGGCTTGTGACAAAGATTGCAAAATTCTTTCAATAAATGCTGCTTTTGGAGGGGCATCCCGCGACGTATTTATCTTACGAAACAGCGCCATCGATGAATTGCTCCAAACCCGTAGAGATGTTGGTGACAGAAACTCGTGGCGGTTAGGTATCTACTCACCAAAATAAATAAACCAAAATTTTAATGATATTATCACGTTTCAAAGGTGACTCGGGCTATCCATTATTATACTCACCCATGTGAGCAATCCGCAGAGAGTAAGTATAATCGTGCCCACAGAGCAGCTCGGTCTGTCGTCGAACGCACCATTGGAATTTTGAAAGCACGATTCCGTTGAAATTGCAACATTGAACTACAACTTAATTTAGAAGAAGGCGAGAATGTAAATGAGCACATTCCCCAGAACCTTGCTTTGCACAATCGTGCAAGAATTATAAGCAATTATTTCAATTAAACTTGCCGTTTTCTTTCTAAGAATGAACCCTTACTCGACTTGAGACTTCAAGTTTACTGCAATGCATGAGCGCAAGTATGTTGGTTGTAGTTTAAATGCGAACTAAAAGTAAGATATTTTAATTAATTGTTTGTTAATCTTAAATTTAGTTTAATTAATTATTTTATCTTCGTACCCAGAACATGAGTAAAAACTATAATATTTTAGTTCTGATTTTCGTGTAGTATAGATGATTAGCATAGGTAAATGTAGAGTGGGATGCCACAAGTCTCAAGACAGCGTGGTCAGAGAACACTTATTAACAAAATAGCTATTAGTTCGTAGGTATGTAGACAATGAAATGATTGCACATAGAATATAAAATTATTATTTTTTTAAGTCACGCACAACATACAGGGTGTTATGGAAGTCCTAGCAGAAAATTTAACCACAAATAGAACTCGTCAAAATAAACATTTTTTCTATTTACCTGAAATCCGCAATTTTTTTGAAAATTTTTCTGACCCCTTATTTCACCCTCCGCCTATGACTACATGAACTTGAACGCATCAGAAAGTTTTTGTCGAACGAGGAAAACACCTTCTAACTTTTGGGACAATGTCATCAGTTGAGTGTCGCACCGGCCGCTATGTTATGACCTGTGCTCGATTTTTAAACAAATACGTCCCAGATATAATCGCGTTTTGGAAACAGAACCTGAAATTTTTAAGTATTCGAAGATGTGCTTCGAAGTGTATTCGAAGTGTCTGTGTCAACTTTTATTGTTTACCTCACATGCACCAACATGGATTATCCCTGATATAAGTTAGACAGTTTATTATTACATACTAACCTACTTCAATATTATGCATATTATGGTAGTTTAGTACATGTTTCCATATAGGGCAAATAAGTCACGAAAGAAATGTTTTTCTTGAGTGACTTATTTGCTGTTAAGACACGTGTGTAATACATAGGTTTATCCAACACCTCCTTCTGTAACAGTTCTTGAAATATTCATTAAAACCCAAAAAATGTTTACGTTCAAAACTGTTGGCTTATGAACTGGTTGCTATGACAAATTAGAAAACCGTTGAATTATCGGCTCATAAGTCACATGTGTCTTATAGTACATTCAAAATCGGCATTATTATGACTTCATAATAGATAGGTGTTGAATAATAGTAGTTTATTATACGAGTTCCTGTGTAAATTGGACGCTTATGCCACAAGGGGTTTATAAAAGCACGAGTGAAACGACTGCTTTTGTGAGCCCCGAGTGCCGTAAAGCGTTCAATCTACACAGGAACGAGTGTAATACAACGTTTTATCGTTCGACACAACCCCGGAAAGCCTTTAAATTGCTTAGAATCCATAAAAATAGTTTGACGTTTATCTGGCGTTTTCATTACTTCATGACAGAGAGTGTTTACACAAGTGAAAATTTGAAAATTCTGAGAGTGTCGAACGATCACTACTGTTGTTCTGCCGAAACATGTTCCAATAATTGTAATTTTGCGTTTATTAAAGTATGTGGAGTTCGACTTAAATAAACTCATCGAAAAAAATTAGGGATATTGCTTAAATTCACACTTAGGGCTTTGTAAATGTGGGGTTAACCCTCCTATCATTTTTTGCAAAAATTTTTATGCAAAATAGGTAAATATCAACTTCTTCTGATAATCTGTTAAAAAGTTAACAGACAGTGAAAGAAATTATCTCAAAATGCAATAACTGATCTGGTCCGTTTTGCCAGTGCTAATAAGTTTATCGTTGAAAATACAATGCATAAAATGGAAAAAAGACATTTGTCACAGGATGCTGCCAATAGATCAATTGGAATGTTGGAAGGTGGTACTCGCCAGGTTGACGTCGCTGCAACCTCTCAAGTGAGTCAGAGTGTCATTTCTAGACTTTATCAACGATATCGAGAAACTGGAACTGTTGAGGAAAGACCACGACATGGTCGACCTAGACTTACAGTTCGGGAAGACCGACTATTGGTCCGGGAAGCACGCAGAAACCCTACAGCTCATTCCAATATTCTGCAGCAAGAGCTTTTTTATGCTACTGGCACTCGTATAACAGCCAGAACTGTTTTAAATCGTATCAGTGAAACAGAGCTGACATCTAAAAGGTCGGTGAGAAGTTTCCACTGACACTTTTACGGAGACGTGCCAGAGTACAATGGTGCGAAGAAAGGGAAAATTTGCAAAATGAATGGGCAACCGTAATGTTCACGGATGAGTCCCGATTTGAAGTTTTCTCTGACAAACGTTCTGTTCGTGTGTGGAGACCACCAGGTACCCGATTTAACGACAGGTATGTCCAAGAGGAACATCCGTTTCAAGGAGGAACGGTAATGGTATGGGGAGGCATTTTTCTTGGGGGCGCACAGAACTGTACGTTTGCGAGAGGACCATGACGATTCAAATTTACGTTAGAGACATTAGGGAGTTTTTGCACGCCACACATTAAAAATACCGTAAACGTTAAAACCACGTGATTGAATACGGTATAGAAAATAGCGGCATACCAAATGTGGCAGTTTTTGCCTGTGCAACTATAGCACTATAGTGATAATTTTTTTCGCTGCATCAATTATATCATTGTCATTTATAACAAAATTATCTAAAACGTTTGGCATATCACAGAAAGAATCACAGCTGGTATCACTGTCATAACAGTCACTATCTCTAACAAACACAGAGCTGAAATGGGCTGCGAGGCAATATAAGCTCAAAGCTTAAAGTATGGAAGACTTGTTAAATGTGTTGGTGAATTTTGATAATATGGATGTAATTGAAGATGCAATACATATTAGATGAGTTGTCAGTGCCCAGACAGGTTCCATTTACAAGATCAACCAAATATTGTCGGTTAAATTTAGATAATGTTGTCTGCAGAAGAGTGTCTTTCTAACTTTAGGTTTAAAAAAGACGATTTATCAATGCGCTGCAAACACGTCTTAACCAATCAGAAGACAGTAAACCATACGGTAAAGCATTTAACGTGATCCGCTAAACCAAGGGAAATACCGTGGCCCGCTATTCAAATAGTGTTACCGTAAGTTGTGCACATGCGCAATGAACCCTTGGCAGAGTTTAGCGTTACCGTATATTTATCGTAAGCGTGCAAAAACTCCCTATTACTGACGACATTGTCGAAAATTATCGTGACAATTTGGAGCCTCACTTCCGATTTCTGGACGATAACGCCGGGCCGCATCGAGCGCGACGTGTGTTAGACAGACTGAAAATGTTAGAAATTAATCGTTTGCCTCTTCCAGCGGGATTGAGCATGCATGGAACATGTTTGCTCGTACGTTGGCTGACCACCAGCCTCGACTAGCACACCGACAAGACTTGCGCCGTGTTTTGCCCATTGTGTGGGACAATTTGGACCAAGAAGCTTTAGACAACTTAATTTACAGTATGCCTCAACGATTTCAAGAAGTTGTACAAAATCATGGTGGTGGGACCCTTTAGTAAGAAAAAAGAATAATTTTTAGACAACTTCATAATTTGAAACAATGTTATTTTTTCTGGCAGTATGTAATTTTTTTGGAACAAATTTGTTATAATTGTCTTTGGCAATGTTGTTAGTTTTTATTTGTGTTAAAAATTCAAAAAAAAATACTTTGGGATTGGTCAATTCAGCAATATCCCTAACTTCTTTCGATGAGTTTATATTTAAATTTTAATTTATATTGGAGTTTATATTGTAACGTAGCCTGAGCCGGGCTCGAGGATTTAAAGAAATTCTAGTGCACAACGTTAATAACTTTTATTTAAAAAAATGGAATTAACGTTTTACTATGTACAAACTTTCACGAATAACACGCTGACCAACTTGTCCACGATGCTTTCAGTACACTTTCGTTCCCTTCTTATACCCCTACTGGTGTTCTCGATTCCTTCTATTCCGGGAATAATGAGATCATCCTTTCGGCGCGACTGAATATTCTTGAAGGATGAGATCATCCTCTTTTTGCGAACGTCGTATAGTATGACGTCAGCGCGACAGAAGCTTGTCGGCTGATGAGAGCATCTTATGTGAACAATCATCCCCAGACGTTCTCACGGTCTGTCGACTATTCTGGATTATTGCCGTTACCATAAATGTGGTCATTCCAATACATAATTGTTCCCAGACAGATGACGTCATCCGCTTCCGGTGTCGTCGCGCCGTCGTCTCAATATTGAAATTTGCGTCAAAAAACAAGAATAAAAAAATCCTTGACTACGAGCAATTATTAAAAGGTGGCCGTTTATTTTTGATACCATGTTGTCAGTAATTTATTTATCTAACAAAGCGATTTAATTTTTAGTTTCAATTAAAACATTTTTCATTTTATGATAATTTAATTGCATAGAACATTTCCAGGTCATCTACACTTACAAGATTTTTTAAACATATGTCGGCGCGTCGTAACACCCTGCAGTAATTAGAGGCGTCATAGGGTTTCAGCGTCGAGATGGAGCCGGGACTGCGCAGTCTCTAGAGTGAGAGGATTACGGCAGTGAGTACGCGAGAGTTGGGTAAAGCGGGCGCACCCGGAACTACCTATATAGGTCTACGGGGTGGCGATTGATCTCAGTGATAATAGTGTTTAGTTCCTCCCTCATCAGAAGTGGGATTCGTATCTACCAACCCTTCAGAATGAGGCCAAGCGAGTGGCAAGAATTGCTGGAGAGCCATCAGCGCACTATGACAAATCTAGTTGCCGCTATTCAAAATCGAACAGCTTCCTCCAGCACCGTTACTTTACCCGAGTTTAATCCAGATGTCCCGGACGTAGATGCTCGAGCTTGGTGTTCGACGGCAGGCCTCTGCATCGAAGATCAGCCTCTACAGGGCAGCAGCCTCGTGCGGCGCTAAAAGGAACCGCCTCCGCTTGGTTCTCGCAAGTGAGTTTTCCAGGAATTACCTGGCCAGAATTTCGCGAAGTCTTTCCAGCACGGTACGATCCTGCTGAAACAGTGGCGGCCGTGTTAACAAAAACATTTGAAAGTCGACCTAAAGATGATGAGAGTGTAGCTGCGTATGCCTGTTGTCTTCGAACTTTAAAAATATGTCGACGGAGCAGATTGCAATAGCTGTAACATTGACGCACATTGTGCAGATAGATCCGAGAATACAGCGGCTTGCTTTCACCACGAATATTGATACTCGGACAAAACTGCATCAAGAATTGTGAGTTTTTGTTCTTCGGAAACGGCCGTTAGCGGTCTCTCAATCTCAACCAGAAGTGAAGCGCCCGAAAACTATCTGTTATCAGTGTGGCAAACCCTGTCATAAGCGGGCCGAATGTCGTAGTGGACGTTTTCACAAACAGCGTCAACTTCGAGAAGATAACATCCGGGGGCCGACCAATAAAGCGACCTTGGTTAAGAATGTGACTTGCTTCCGATGTTTGCAACCTGGACATATCGCAACAAATTGCAAATTGCTGAGATGGGCACGTCTGATAGCCGCCTGCATAGAGTTAAGGCCGCTGCACAATTGATCAGAAACATAAACAGTAGCAGGACCCAGAGCTGTAACAGGAGCAGAAAGACATTGTCGTTGTACAATTGAATCTGTAGCAATAACAGAAAGGACAATTTGTTAGGGTTTTTCATTTTGGCACTAGAATGTCACTAGGACCGATGACATTATAAATAACCTAAGAGTGAAACTTTTTTGAGGGAGTTTGAATTTAATAAAATTGTTGTTAAACTCGATTATTTCCCTGAACCTAGGGACATTATTATTTGCATTGGCAACTAACGCCTGTTTATTTTCCCCCCGCTTTTCACGTGTGTCCTTTGGTTTTCTCATTTTCTCGTTGTGTAGTTATTCGTTGTATTTAGTTTGTTTGTAGTTAGCTCTTTAATAGTATTCATCTAATATAGTAACCTAGTTTTAGTAATTATAAATTTCTTTAATCATTTTAGTATAGTAATTGTTTAGATAGTATTGTAGTTACCTAGTTACCTATTTTAGTAAATCCTTAACAATAGTAATCAGTTCTTGTTTTAGTTTAATTTCTACTTGTTTTAGTAACTATTCTGAAATGGATCGTGCAACTGAATTATTCGATGAGATAAAATGTTAATTTATTTATAAACTAGCTGACCCGGCGAACTTTGTACCGCCTCAGAATCAATAAATGTTGTGGCAACTTATTAGCTGAATTAAATTATTTTTTTATATAAAAGGATAATGCACACAACGCCATCTACTGGCATTACCGGAACCAGCATACAACGCCTTGTTCATTTTTGTTTCTGTCATGTATCAAAGATGGCGTTATATACGGATTCCATACAAAATGTGTGAGAAAATTTTTTTCTTTCATATTTCTGATGTTTTAATAGTTATTCGCCTTCGAAAAAAGTCAGTCAATCCATTCTCGAGATATCATAAAAAAATGTGTGTGGAGTTCACGCGCAACAGAAGTGAAACTTTGGAGTTTACTCCTTAAAAATCGATTTTCATTTTTAAATCCAGGCAAGACAAATTTTGGTGGCCAGCGTTATTTGTTATTGTTGCCCTGTACCAGGGAGCTTTGTTATTGTCGTTGCCCTGTACTTAGCTGCCCGCCCCCTGTAATTTTTCCGATGCTTTAATAGTAATTCTGCTATTCGGGGCGTAGGTAAATCCAACAAATTAAATATCATAAAAATCGTTCGAGCCGCTCTTGAGTTATAAACCCAAGTTAGCCTCCTGAGCCCCCTTTCCATGTTTTAATAGTTATTCTGCTATTCGGTGCGGAGACCAATCCAACAAATCGAAGATCATAAAAATCGGTCCAGCCGTTCTTGAGATATAAACCCAAGGGTTCCCCCTGAGCCCCTCACCATGTTTCAATAATTATTCTGCTATTCGGGGCGGAGACAAATCCAACAAATAAAATATCATAAAAGCCCTTCTTGAGTTATAAACCCAAGGGGCCCCCCTCTGCCTCCATGTCCATGTAAAATATACTTTACGACCTATTCCCATACCTATCAAGTAAACAAACAAAAATTTATAAGAATCGGTCCAGCCCAAGAGCTCCCCCTGGGCCCCCATGTCCATGTGAAAAATACTTTACGACCTATTCTCATGCCTACAAAATATACAAAAAAAAATCATAAAAATCGGTTGGGCCGAAAAATCGGTCCAGTCCAAGGGGGCCCCTGGGCCCCCATGTCGATGTGAAAAATAGCTTACCACCTATTTTCATACCTGCCAAATATACAAAAAAAAATTCATAAGAATCGGTCCACCCAAAAAATCGGTCCAGCCCAAGGGGCCCCCCTGGGCCCCCATGTCTATGTGAAAAATAGCTTACCACTTATTCTCATACCTACCAAATATACAAAACAAAAAATCATAAGAATCGGTCTAGCCAAAAAATCGGTTCAGCCCAAGGGCCCCCCCTGGGCCCCCATGTCTATGTGAAAAATAGTTTTAAACCATCCCTGGATTACGTCGAACAAAACAAAACAAAAATTCTTCAAATCGGTAAAGCCGTTTTTTAGTTTTAGCGTGACATACGAACGGCGATTCATTTTTATATATGTATATAGACTAGAAGAATGTTCTTAAATCATAATTTATCTTAAATTTTAATTTATTTTATTTGGAATTAATTTATTAAAACGAAATTTTCGTTAAATATTGGGGGCATCGTCCCTAACAAACGATTAAAGTTTCATATGATTCCAACAATGTTTGCAATTTTTTTTTGCAAACTGATATACATTATTACTGCAAAAACGGCTGTTTTAGTTCTGGTGGGATTCAATCATGCCTCGCAGGCGACAGCAACCAAACTTTTTGCATTTAACCCCATTTGAAAGAGGTCGTAGTGTGAGACAGGGGAAACGTGGTGTTTCGCACCCTGCATTCGCTGCAGCTATGGAGCGCAGTGTGGCTACCGTGATGGCAGCATGGCAAGTGTGGTCTGATGGAGGGCGAACACAGCTAGCTAGACGCACAGGAGCTTCCAGAAGAACTACTTAACACGAAGATCGTCTTCTTCAATTAATGGCCATAAGAGAAAGACGGAGGTCTACTTAGTCAATTGATGATGCTTGGTTTGCAGCAACAGGAAGGCCCATTCGGATTCGCACCGTTTACCACAGAATACATTCAATGGGCCTAACTTCTTAGCGTCGGCGTCTCGTCCCCCCATTACACCTCAACACCCTCGTCAGGTTCTGGACTGGAGCAATGAACGCAGAAACTGGGGCAATGAATGGCATGACATTGCCTTTTCTGACGAATCTAGACTCTGTTTGGGGGTCATGATGGTAGAGGGTAAGTCAGGGGACGACGAGGAGAACGGCGTCATCTCGAGTTTGCTATTGAGCGTCACGTCCACCGTACCATCCGACTTATGGTTTGGTAAACTATTGCTTTTAGTAGCAATTGTCTTCTAATCGTAATCCGTGGCACGATGACATCCGCGTTTTATGTTAATGATGTGTTAAGACCCGTTGTTCTTCCTTATGTAAGGGGGATTGAAGATGGTGTTTTCCAGCAAGATAACGCCCGCCTTCATATTGCGCGAACCTCTATGAGGTTCTTAGAAGAGGATCATATACTCACCTTAGCTTGGCCACCTCGGTGGCTAGATTTATCGCCCATCGAAAAAGGGTGAGATTGGATGGGTATTCATTCATATTCAGAATTTGCCGCAGCCCCCGTCGACTTTAGATGATCTTTGTCATGCAGTTGAAGATGCTTGGAATACTGTACCCCTACACTACATAAACAATCAGATTTGCCTACGTGGCCGCACCACAAACTACTAGTTTTTTTTTTTTCAAAATTAGTTTTTGTTTTTGATTGATTCTGCTTATCTTACCTTATTTAAGCATTATTCTCTCTTTGTACAAAATTTTGTTAATAAAAATTGTTTTTTTCGGGGTGTTCGGATTTCACTTGCGGCCAGCATATTAATAATGTCGTGTTATGCAGCAAGAACACGAAGGTAATATTTTACTTTTTAAACAAAAACAGCATGTTAATGGTGTTAACAGGTGTTGGTTTTAGGTGCTGGGTCGCCCCATTTATGCTGAAAGGAATGAGGAGGGAGCCTTTATTAAAATTTTTCGTCACATGAAAAGCCAGGACCACGAAATGTTCTTTAAATATACCAGGTATCCGCAACAGTTCGATAAATTACTTCATATGCTGAAGCCGAAATTGAGAAAAAGAAGTAGGAGGGAATTTTTATCGGCAGAATTACGGCTAGCAATGACTCTCAAATACCTGGCACATGGAGGTAGCTTTCAAAATTTGGCTTGGGAATTCAGAGTTGGACACAGCACAGTCTCAAAAGTCATACCTGAGACTTGTGGGGCAATTTGGGATATCTTACAACCAATAGATATTAATGTTCCAAATGGGAATGAATGGTTGGCTAGACATTAGCAATGAATTCTGGACAAGGTGGAACTTTCCTCATACCTTAGGAGCAATCGATGGAAAATATGTTAGAATACAGTGCCCCATCAATTCTGGTTCCCAATATTATAACTACAAAAATAACTTCTGAAACTGAAAACGATGCTAGTGTGTTTAGAAGATCACAAATAGGGCAAGATTTGGAAGGAGGAAAAATAATCCTACCCAGGGAAGATAATCTGCCAGGGAGTAATGTTAAACTGGCATATTTTTTGTGGGAGACGAGGCATTCCCACTGAAACCACATATTATAATGAGGCCATATCCAGGAAAATACCCAGGTGAACAAAAAATTAATCTACAATTATCGCTTGTCAAGGGCACGTAGGATCATCGAAAATTCGTTTGGCATCTTGGCTAGCCGCTGGAGAATTTTTAGAGCTCCGAATTTTATGCTCTGTAGAAACAACGCAAGCTATGGTAAAAGCAACGGTTTGAGGACCGAAATAAGCGGCAGTTATGTTACTTCATCTTTGGTGGACCGAGAACTAGACAATGGCGATTAAGTGAGGGGGGAATGGCGTGAAAATATAAGAAATGACACAAACTTGACCCCAGTTCACAGGTTAGGTTCAAATATAGCACCTCGGCTAGTTTGTGATATGCGGGACACTATCAAATTACCTTATGACTGCAGTAGGTGCAGTACCGTGGCAAAATGCTTATATTAATAGAGGAAAATTGTAACAAATCTATATATACTGCATTTTTTTAACACTGGCCATAGGGATTCTCATGTTAAATTTTCTACCCCACGTTAACTTTTGTTAGGATCAAAATTCGGACTTAAAATTTTTACACAATATAATTTGCAACTTCTTCTTTCAACTACACTAAAAATTATGCATTTAAAATGAAAAACAGTGCTTAAAAAAATTAAATTGTTTATGGATTTTTGTCAGTATTATCTAAGTGGTTATGGGAAATTTCACATATTTTGACGTTTTTCAAATTATTACTTTATTTTGCACTCCGATATTTTCAATGTTCCAATGCCGTTTTACATCGTTCAAGGAAATATCTGACAATTTTGAGGCAAAATATCCCAACAGGCCGATCCCTAGAAAGACCACGGTGCAGACAGTGATACAAGTCCTACAAGGTGAAGAATGTGCATAAGTTATTACCAACAGATTTTTTTCCAAGAATGGAGTTTTGTGAATATTGGATGAATCGAATAAACGAACGTAATAATATTTTAAATATTATTTCGTTTTCTGACGAAAGTACATTCAACATCAATGGGTCTGTAAATAAGCAAAACTGTCGAATTTGGTCTCGAGAAAAGCCCTATATTGTTCGAGAAACGCATACTCAGTGGCCTAGTAAAGTAAATGTTTGGTTGGGAATTTTGGGTAATCAAATAATAGGACCATTTTTTATTGACGGTTCTCTCAACGCTGAAAAATATTTAGACATGCTGATTATGGTGATTGGTCCGGCATTAGCTGAGCAAAGAGCTAATGGTCAGATCATCTTTCAACATGATGGGGCTCCTCCACATACAGCAAAAGCAGTTGTTGAATTCCTAAATAATGCATTTCCGGAAAGTTGGATAGGAAGGAATGGACCCTGCAGATGGCCTGCCAGAAGTCCTGACCTCAGCCCTATGGACTTTTCCATGTGGGGATACATCGGTCAGAAAGTTTTCGATATTAACAGACCGAATCCCGTGAACGCCGAAGAATTGCAGGAACGAATTATTGAGGGCTGTAATAATATAACAGTACGGCATTTGGAAAATATGAGGCGCGAATTTTACGATCGACTAGGTCACTGTTTGGCAGCTTTTGGTCAGCACTTTGAACACCGATTGTAGTTTATGGTGAAGTGTTTATTTGTTATTATTTCTAATTTGTGTTGTGTTACAATGTTGCTGTTAGATAATTGTAATTTTGAATTTTAATAAAAATGTTCTTTAATTTTTAAATGAAATGGGAATAATATTCTGTACATCTGTGCATCTGTCATGATAATGCAAATTTTTCAACAGCCACCTAAATAATACTGACAAAAATCCATAAACAATTTAATTTTTTTAAGCACTGTTTTTCATTTTAAATGCATAATTTTTAGTGTAGTTGAAAGAAGAAGTTGCAAATTATATTGTGTAAAAAATTTAATTCCAAATCTTCATCCTAACAAAAGTTAACATGGGATAGAAAATTTAACATGAGAATTCCTATGGCCAGTGATAAAAAAAAAACGCACTCTATATAAATGCGAAACTGATTTCTCACTGATCATCGCACAGCCCAGACCGTTGAGTGTTGAAATGTGCAATTTGGTAGGAATGTAGTTTTTAGGGCGTATAGGCGCACTAAGAAAGGATTTTTGAAAATTCCGTTTCTAAGGGGGTGCAAATGGGGTTAATTGGTTTCTTTAGACTCCAACTAAGTTGAAAACGAAAAACGGTAGAGAAGTGAAAATTCGTACCAGAACTCGCTTTTGAAAATAACTTGACCCCTTTTTGACGATTTTTCAAAAAATTATTCACAGACGGCGAAAAAGGGGGGGAAAGGGGAAAACGGTTTTTATAAAAAAAATTCATAACTCGACAACTCGGCATGCTAAAAACGTGAAAATTGGGATTTAGATTCAGCTTTGAAAATAACTAGACCCGTGTTTGACGATTTTGCAAAAATTTCTTTACCGACCGAGAAAAAAATTAGGGGTGGTTTACCCGAAATTCCTATAACTTGAAAACTGACAGTAGTGCTTGCGTGAAAATTGGGATCTAGATTCTCCTTTAAAAAAACCGGACCAGTGTTTGACGATTTTGGAAAAAAACTTACCAACGGCGAAAAAAGGGGAGGGTGAATTTGGGGGTATTTTTTCTTAAATTGCTTATAACTTGAAGGTCGAGAATGTTACAGGCATGAGAATTGGCACTCGGACTCTCCTTTAAAAATAATTAAACCCGTGTTTGATGATTTTGCAAACATTTATTTACAAACACCGAAAAAGGGGCGTAAATGGGGAGGGTAGTTTTCCTGAAAATTCTCATAACTGGATAACAGTTTTAAGAAGACTGGACCCGTGTTTGACGATTTTACAAACAAAAATTACCAACGGCGTGAAAAGGGGAGGGTGGATTTGGGAGTGATTTTTCTCAAAATTCTTATAACCTGAAGATTGGCAATGTTACAGGCATGAGAATGGGCACTTGGACTCGTCTTTGATGTTATTGCAAAAAATATGTTTTTTTTTACTTTTTGTTATTTATTATTAAAAACTGCTTTAAGCGGCTGTACCAATTCGAAATACAGAGTGATCATAAAGTTCCGCACAAAATTAATAATATAGTTATGTACTGTTTTTGCAAAAACGTTCGAACAGGTCGATTTTTGTTTTTAAATTCCCATCTTTTGACATAAAAATTTTGTTGATGACGTCATCTGCTTTTGAACTATGACAGTCATAAATTTTTTTAAATGGCAACCCCCAACTTTGTTTTGGGTGTCTACACTTTTCAATTATCTATTAAACAAGAGTAAAAAATTGACACTGTATAACTTTTTTTTTGAAAAAATAAATTTTTATTCTTTGAAAATTAAATTATGAATTTTGTGCGGAATTTTATGATCACTCTGTATAAGCACCAGTAAAGCCAACCCCAACTTACGCGGGCAAAGCCGCGGGTAATTGATAGTTGTAAATAAAAACATAACAAATATTTACTCCATTTCACTATATTTTAATAGTAATCCCATCATTTCACATTTAAATTTAATTTTGTGCTCAGGCATTATACTCCGTTTTAAAAAACTCGTCCTTAGTGTTTCAGGTAAGTGGTCCTAAGTTGACGTAGACGTCGACGGAAGCGGACTTTGAAAAAAATCGTCATTATCCACTTCAAAACTTGTTGTTGGATTGACTTCTATCTGAGACCCTGTTCGAGTCATCTTCTAAAACAAACACATTTAAAATTAACACATTCTCTTTAGGTGATTTAATGTAATTACTTTTCCTTACGAATATAAGGCTCCAACCACAGCATTCCCTGAAAATGGCTGAACCCAATTTTCTTCGGTTGAGCTGCAGAACCGGACGGCAGTTTTCAGTAAAAATGCGATAGGCGCGAACGAAACTGGTCCTCAAATTTTCCCAGCGCTTTTTAACTTTATCCGCTAAAACATAATGAATATCAGTGTTATCACATTTTTTTAATGCACTTACGTTCAGAGTCAAGTTTGAGGGCGATAGATGCCCATGAATTCTGCTTCATGCCATCATCCTTATAATCTCTACAATCTTTTTTATATAGGTGGGGACACATTTCTACATAACTAATCAAAAGTTCATCAAAATTTTCCATGCTTGACTCTAGGGTAAACAAAATACTTCAAAAAATTAGCTTTAAAAAAAAGAGAACCGACTTGAAAAAGTGAAAAATAATTAATACATGATGTATTATAATAATAATTATTATTATTATAGTAGGCAGGCAGGCCACATAACATCTTGGGTCCTGGTGAGTAGCGCCACCACCTTGCCGAGCTAAAGGTGCAAATCGGACCGGTAGCTCTTGGCGCACCTGGGAGGTCAAGCCACCTTGACCTCAATACCGGCCGGGGTTCCTTTTGGCTAACAACCAATTGGAACCCTAAACTGTTGTTCCTAACTCAGCAGGGAAAGACCCCCACGACCGGTCCCAGTCGGATAGGGATCAAGGTGAAGGTGGTGGGGTCTCGGAGAACGATTCACCCGTTGACGACTCTGGCTATGCCCATGGACGCTTTGAGTGGACCAACACTCTAAGAAATGACTTGCTCGACTGCTACGAGACGAGCGAGCCGCGGCGAAGGGGTTACATGGCAAGGATGCATGCTCTGTGGGGTGAGAAACACCCAGAGCATCACTTTTTCGCGCCACAAAAACTCCGCGACTATGTGGCCTATCTTCGTCGCATTCAATACACCGGAGCAGTTGGTGGAGGTACAGGCGGACGAGCCGGAGATCCGCCACGCTGTTTCGGTAAATTTGGAGATGCCTCCGAACAGAAAGTCTCTCCACAAAATTCCACCACCCAAAGCTAACGACGTAGTTGCAGCGGCCGAATCACTCGATAGGAACCTCCCTGAGGATCCAGACATCCTGCTCCTGAACGAGATGGTCTATCGAGAGGGGACGAGGCTTTCTCCTTCGGTCCCACGTGGTGAGAGCACTGAGGCTGAGAGGAAATTCGAATGTCGCCTTGAAAAGATAGACAAGAAGATAGAAACCGCTAGGCAGGATATTTCTCGAATTCAGTGTGTGATGGAATTCATCAAAGAGATGAAACCTTTCACACCAAAAATCCGGCGCATCGCGCGTCTTTTTCGCCGGACCCATCATACACTGAATGCAGCGGTGCTTGCTGTTGAGAAGCAGCACTGCATGGATAGAGTTCGCAGTCTTGTGGCTGCAAGAAAGTCCCTGGTAAGGAGTAGGCGAAGGTTGGTTGAGAACAACAAGTTCAAGACAAATCCTTCGAGGCTCTTCCAGCGGACAAACTCTATCCCAGAGAAATTGCCGGCGGTGCAGGAGGTCGAAGTCTTCTGGAGGGAAATATACGAGGGATAGAAACCGTTGCGTGAAGACACTCCAGCCCTTGCACAATTTGAGAACTTCGTAAGAAGATCTCAATTAAGACCAGTGGTGTGCAATCTGATAACCCCGGAAAAAATTGGCGAGACTCTTAAGGGAATCAAAAATTTTGCCGCACCAGGCCCGGACGGAATTAATACCTTTTGGTGGAAGAAATTCCGAAGCACGCACAAGCGTCTGGCCAGGGTATTTAATTCCTGGCTTAATGGTGAGCGGCCCATTCCGGAGTGGGTTGTCGAGGGGCGAACCGTTTTACTACCCAAAACGGGTGATTGTCTCAGCCTCAGAACTACCGGCCATAACTTGAATAAATGCGTGCTACAAGATTTTCACCAGACTCCTGTACTACCGAATATTCCACGCCATTAGCCCGGTGTATTCGAAAATTTTCGAACAGCGAGGCTGTAAAAGGGGCGTGGACGGCTGCAAGGAAAACCTGCTGATCGATAGGTGCGTCACGCTTGGATGGATTATCGTAAGGCATTCGACACAATATCTCACGAGCTGATTATTCACTTGCTCGAATGTCTTGCGATACCCGATACACTAGTGAGATGCATCAAACAACTGATGTCACTCTGGAAGACTCGGTTCTCGATAACATCCCGACGGGACCGAGTTCAGACAGAGTTGATATCATTCAGAAGAGGAGTATTCCAGGGAGATTCCTTGAGTCCTCTTCTGTTTTGCATCTCACCGTTGCCGCTGTCCGTAGCCTTGCGCGGTGCAAAGGGTTATAGCTGTGGTACACCCGGTAACCGGAAGCATAAGATCACGCACTTGTTTTACATGGATGATTTAAAAGTGTATGCTTCAGGAAAGCAAGAACTGACGCAGTCATTGTGCATAGTGCAGGAGTACACAGATGCTATTGGCATGGAGTTCGGTTGGGACAAATATGCTCAGGTTCATCTCAAAAGAGGACGATGCGAGTATTTCGATGAAGATGCTCAACTCATTGACGGAAGCGTTCTGAGACATCTGAACGCCGGAGAGACTTACAAGTACTTGGGTGTGGAGCAGTGCCACATCCAAGCGTCACACCAGGTAAAAAAGTCTCTCTGCGGCAAGTACAAAAATCTACTCCGACGAATCTGGTCGTCAGAGCTTTCGGGGAAGAACAAGATTTTTGCCACAAATATGCTTGCCGTTCCGATCCTGCTCTACTCATTTGGAGCAGTTAAATGGTTAGTGGATGAGTTGAAGCAGATTGATCGGGATACTCGAAAAAATGATGCATCTACAGCGCAGTTTGCATCCAAAATCGTCCGTTCCGAGGTTATATCTTCCACGAAACCAGGGAGGCCGAGGACTTTTGAGTTTGGGGTGTCTTCATAACAGGGTAATCTTGGGTATAGCCTGTAAGATCATCCAAAGTTCGGATCCCTTGTTGCTTCTTGTCAGGGATCATGAGAGGCGGGGAGTCGGGGCATTTTTGTTTAGGGCGGCACAAAGAGCAGCAGATGAACTCGGTCTTGACTTTGACGTTGAGCGAGCTCGGCCACATTCTATTACCGAGCTCAATTTGCTCCGTCTTACAGCCCACGTCAGAATCTCTGAGCAAGATACGCTCATGAGAAGGCATATGGATAAGTCAATGCATAGTGTTTTCTTCAAGAACATTGAAAACCTTGGCTTATCCAAAAGGCATACATTTGCCTTTCTGAGATCAAGTGGACTGAAGTCTGAGACTGAGGGATTCATTTGCGCTACGCAAGATGGTGTAATTAACACCTTGGTCTATCGCAGCCGCGTGATGGGTATAGAGGTGCCGAATGTGAGCTGTAGGGCTTGTCACAGGGCCCCTGAAACCGCAATGCATATATTGGCGGCATGCCCGGTGTATGCAGCTTCGGCCTATATCCATCGCCACAATGCGGCATTGAGAGTGTTATACTTTCATTTAAGACACCATTATGCGATAGACCAGACACCAGTGCTGCCCTATGTCCCGAACGATATTGAGTCCGTTGTGGAGAACGAAAGGTGCCGAATCTATTGGAACTTCTCGTTCTCCACCGTCAGGCAGATAACAGCGAACAAGCCTGACGTGGTTCTATTGGACCACTCCTCCAAGCAGATGTTTGTTATTGAATTTTCGGCTCCTGCTGAAAATAACATCTGCGTCAAGGAGGAGGAAAAGCGGACAAAATATCAAGACCTGCTCTTTGAACTTAGGAGGCTGTACTCAAGTTATTCACTGAAGCTCGTCGTTTTGGTAATTGGGTGCATGGGAGGCATCAAGGACTCGTTCGTCTCCAATCTGAAAATCATTCCTGTCTGCCGTAAACCGGCAGAGAACCTTGCGGCTGAAATGCAGCAGGCGGTCATCTTGGGGTCGTTGCGTCTGCTCAGGGCACATGATTTACGGGATTCATAGCTACTGACCTCATGGTTTTGAGGAGTGGCTATGATGTACGAACAGGACCTGACCAGCAAGGAACCTCGTGAAGGTCGGAATCACGGGGAGCTCCTTCTGGTCAATACGCAAAAAAAAAAATAATGCTGCATGTAGACGGTAGAAGAAGAAGAATAGAAACCAATGGAGCGATGACAAAATATTAGTTTTATGTTGAGTTTTTGTTTATTATACATGTTACTCTTGTCAGAGTTTAATAAAAGATTGTTATGTTTTCATAAAATTGCGAAGGTCGGCGTGGTTCGTAGAATGCGAAGATCTTTTATATTTGGCAATGTCATTCCATCAAAATTATTTGAATTGATTTCACACTGACAACACACTTTTCCTTACTACAAGCTTAATGTTCACTTAACACCGGTGTGGTTCCTCTTCTTTCTTTGCGTTATTCGTCTGACTTAGTTTGTCAAAATGACATGTGACAATAATAGTGAAAAAGTATAAAAATCGAGGTTATTCAAACGTCTAGCATATGAAGCCCATTTTACATTTTACATAAGTCAAATTTGAACTCTGTCCGAAATTCCGTGCTCGCCGTGGTACTAACCTACCATAATATGCATATGTTGAAGTAGGTTAGTAAAAATAAACCCTCTAACTAACATAGAGATAATCCTTGTCCTTAAACTCAAAATTCTTAAAAAGGACTCAATAAGAAGTAAGAAGGACTAGCTAAAATCATTTTTTGATATAGGTAACTAGATAAGTGCCATATACCTACAGAACAACTAGCCCATAAAGAAGTAAAAAGCGTTTATTAAAACGTCTTTCAATTATTATAACTTTTCCAGGAAGATCATTAACAATCTTGTTTACTTACTAGGAACCTCTCGCATAATTTTGGATGGACATGCACTCCATGAAGTATTAAAATTATATTTTTGGACACCTGTATATCAAAACTTCACTACATCTATTCAGAGCGTTCTTAAAAATTTCAAATAAAATAATTCAGAAGTATCTGGATTTTTGACAGAAAATATAGTCAATTAAATATAAAAATTTTTATTAAAAAAATTCTTATGGAACACCATACATCAAATACATCAATTAATTAAGAAAAAAATACTTCTAAAACACATAGTAGTTATACACCAAGGCTGAGAAGCATCGTGGGCAATAATAATGCTAGGCCAAAAAAAGGCTTCTCAACCGTGATTTATATACAATTTTTTCACTACTAGCATATTTGTTTTGCTTCAATCAATTACGATGCGAAAGGTCGGAACGAATTTAACTAAGATATCCATGAAAACTAAGTAGCATGTGGAAACAAATTAATAAAAATACCATTATTGGGTAAGGTG
This sequence comes from Diaperis boleti, assembly GCA_963583935.1. Lineage (NCBI taxonomy): Eukaryota > Metazoa > Arthropoda > Insecta > Coleoptera > Tenebrionidae > Diaperis > Diaperis boleti. The sequence continues at coordinate 18,551,155 of OY757242.1, forward strand.
CAGAAATTTGTCAAGCATCAAACACGATATATAATAATGTTTTCTGAATCTACTACAGTGAAAAAAGCTATATCATTACATTTAAAAAGTAACGAGCGTTCAATAAAAAACCTGGTTAGAGTAGGCTTTGAAATTGCGTTTTTGTTTTATTTTTTTACAGTGTAGAGCTTGACTGATTAACACGACACTCTCCATGACAGATAACATAACCTCAAAATTTCAGAGAAGCTGCAGTTTTATTAATAATTAATTTTATTATGCATCTTAAAGAAGTGTTGACAAGTGTTTTAGGGTATTAGTTAGCGGTTTTATATAGACCGACATGATTTGGGGGTTTGGGCTGCAAAATGTCCTGCACGTATCTCCAGGATTCCTACAACGGTTGGCAAAAAGTAAAGTGCAATCAGACCGTTAATTGAGTTATTTTTAGATATCGGACACTTTATGATTTGGTTTTACACCTTTATTTCTTCAAAATGTAGAAATTAAAACACTCTTCTAACGGATATGACCAACTGACAGTTTCTAACCAAATTTCTACAAATGTTTATTGAGAATTTTACAATCCCTTAGAAGGACACAAAACAGTTACAGTAAATTAATGGTGAAAATGTTTTCGATATTTCTTGTAGAGAATTGTGCCTTTTTTCTGATCCCATTAAAAACAGTGCAAAAAATCTTCAGTTTCATATTTTTTCTTACATCGGCTACGGATGCTTGGTACATACATGAAATTTTTAATGTGGCCAAAGGAAGAAATCACTTGCAGTTTCGCTTGTTACTTTATCATATTTCACACTCAAACTTGTTCTCTTAAATGCGCAAATCTGAAAAGTATGGTTAGGTAGAAGTTTTAACTCTTGAGTTTCAGAAGCAAAAGACAAACCTTTTCTTTCGCAGCTGTTATTAGATCAGGGTGAGCCTCATTAAGTTTCATTAAGAAAATGTAGAGCATAATATGTAAGTGTCTTTAGTGATATCCTCTATGCTTTGTACATTCTTTCTTCGATGACACTTTCACCTACCGGTCAGCTTTGGCACAACTCACGTATTTTCTGATATGTTGGGACTGTCTTAAATTCATGTTTTCGTACCATTTCGTACTTGCAAACAAGGTTTAAATGTAAATTCAATAACAATTTGTCCGAATTTAGTGGTTGCCTAACCTAAACTGAATAAAATGACAAGTTAGTTTTTGTAACAATTGCAATGTACACTGTTATAAAAATGCCCAGCCTCCTCTAACCAGGTTTATTTTTGAACGCTCGTTAGAAGTCGAAACTGTCTCATTTCGTTTTGTTGCGTCTGTTCTTTAAACACTTGGTATGTATTGTTATTATTGTTGGCAATAATATTGTACAATTGGGGACACCCAACATTGGACATCATTTTTTAACATTCCTTCGAAAAATCATTGTAATCGATACTTTTTTGTCAACTGATGCTGATGACGTTACGTGTCATTTAACATTTGTGACTGTCCCACTGACAATAGCTAAAAATAAGGTTATGATAAATGACTGCTATACATCTTAAATGCCAATGTCACAAGTGATCTCCAATGTGCAGTATCCTCAACTGTAAAACACCTGCCTATCGACAAGTGCACTTATTTTTTAAAACTAAAAACTTCTATAATCATCACCAAAGCAGAAATAAAAATTCCGAGTGCAAAGACAACAAAAGCAAAACGGACCTTTTGCAAATCTAAAGCTTTGCCCGTACAATCTGGAACCGTTTCCATTTTATCAAATACAGCTTTACGTCTCCATTGGCCCATCAAACCACTTTCTCTAAATCTTTGAATCAACTCGTTGAAACGATGCAGAGGCGGAAATCCCCTTCTCACCAGAAATAACGAATGAAATGTTGTAATCTAATCAAAAAACCAACAAGTAAATTAGAAAAGAAAAATACCTGCAGTAAGTACCTTATCTTCAGAGAGAACTTGTAAGTCTCCGTAATTTTTCATGGACCGAATACCAAAGTCGTCGAAAACTATTCCGTGGTCTGGATTGTTGATGAAATTTTTGGCAATATCATCCCATCCTATGGATGTTTTCTCCTTGATTTGTATTTTCATCAAGTCTTTATAGTAGTAAGTTTCATTGAAAATCCACCTGAAACTTTCATAAAAATCGACTTTCTTCTTATTTACAAAGATGTCTCTTATGGTTAAGGTTCTCGGTTCGTAGATGGGATTACTCAGAACGCTGCTAAGCTTACTTACGTAGGCAGAGCTTAGAATTAGGACGTAAAACAGTACCAGAATTATTAAAAACTTTTGAAGCCAGTTAATAGGTTTGTAGGTGGTACCGACTTGCAACAGGATTTCCACAATTTTGAAAAGACTCCCAAAATGGTTTTTTGACTACAAATTTCCAAAGTACTGCCAATATGAATACAGTCGCCAAAACGATGAACCAAATTGTTGGAGAAAAGATCACAAAAACCTCAAGACTGCCTAGAATTCTTCGCCTTGGTGGAAAAACGAAATATATAGTGTGCTCCACTAAGGGCACACTACTTTGCCACCGCGGTCATTCGGGGCTTGATATGGATACCACGTGACCAACCTCGTCCAGTTATAGTACACGGCCACGTTGTAGACGTAAGATGACCACAATGTTGCCAACATCCACTTCAGATCGTCTTCAGTGGTGTTCGACTGTAGAATTACTAAGAAACGAGCTCTGGTATTGATATTGAAATTACGTTTTTGAAAAAAAGTGACCACAGAAGTTGTAGTGTTCTCAATAATGATGTATTGATTGAAAACTTGTAGGTTTTTGTCAAAGTTGTGATTTATCACCAGCTTTTGTCTGCTAGACTGCAAAATTACATCTAACTTGAAGTTACAAGTGGTAAAGTTTGAAGCAACCACAACTATGGCGTTTTGGTGGAAGTTTTTTGCAAGAAAATCGTCTAGCAAGCTTGGTTTTTTGACCAAGAGCAAAGTTTGAAGAATTTGCGTTAGGATCATTGTTGCTGAAAGGGCGATAACTGAAACAATGTGTTCAAAGACTTTTGGTACTGTGTGATTAAATAAAAAGGATTTCTATCTTTATGTGAAATCGAAACTTTATTGCCGCTCGCATAAAATTGATGTAAAATAATACAAACTAATGTGTTACCGCTTAAAAAATGTTAAATCAGTGAGATCAATATTAATTTTGAAAGTTATAGTTTAACAAGTTTAATAGAAATAATTAAATTAATAAAAATTACAAGTTGTTCGTGTTAAATTTGACATTTTCCTGCATGGCCAACTTTGAATAACTTTCGATTTCTTTGTACTTGTAAAGAACTCGGGTATTCCCAACTTTGAAAATTTCAACATCAAAACTCTAGACACGTAAATTACGCGAGTAATTGGTACTAAAAATTGTATATTTTTTCATTATAGTTAACTCCATGTGAAGCTTTAGAAATGTCTGCAGTTGTAAATGAATCTATGTCGGCAGGTGTAAGCTTAGGTTGTTGACTATTGGAAACAAAAAATTTAAATTGCGCGCGCTTGATTGTAGCATAAAATGGCGGCGTTGGCCAGACACTTATTGAAGGGTCTCTATGTACATCGGTCGTACACCGCCCCCTTGCGTCAATTTCAAAACTGTAGCGGTGAGAAATAGAACTGCCTACCTTAACCTTCATAACATAGACTAACAAGTTATTGATTTGTTGTGATGGATTGTGAGTCTTCCTCATACTTGTAAAAGTAGAAAACACTAAGTTACTTCTTCTATTATACAGGGTGTTATGGAACTCCTTGCAAAAAATGTAACCAGAAGTAGAACTTGCTACAATAAACATGCTATCATTTTTTTCGCAAACGCTCCCGTCAGAATAAAAATTAATAATAGTTTGAGCGCTAAAACCAAAACACGCCTATGGACTCTTCTTCTTTGATAAAATGAGGATGCGCAAAAAAAGTCACCCGATAAATAAATCGAAATAATAACTGTTTAAATGGAAACATGTACTAACCTACCATAATATGCATATGTTGAGGTAGGTTAGTAAAAATAGACCCTCTAACTTTACATAGAGATAATCCTTGTTTGTGTAACGTGCGGTGAACAATATAAGTTGACACGCCCACACTTAAAGCACATCTTCGAATACTTCAAAATTTCAAGTTCATTTTCCAAAACGCGATTACATCTGGGACGTCCGAAAGTTAAATCAACAAAATTGTTAAAGCCAATAAACATTTTAAACCATAATGATTTGACATTTTGTTGACGTCGTTGACTTTTCATTTCATGTTCATGTACAAAAAGTGACGGGAGTGTTTAGGGGGACTTTCACATTATCTAAACAGGATTCAATAAGAAGTAAGAAGGACTAGCTAAAATCATTTTTTGATATAGGTAAGTAGATAAGTGCCATATACCTACAGAACAACTAGCCCATAAAGAAGTAAAAAGCGTTTATTAAAATGTCTTTCATTTATTATAACTTTTCCAGGAAGATCGTTACGTACGTAATTAAAAATTTCAAATAAAATAATTCATAAGTATCTGGATTTTTGCCAGAAAATATAGTGAATTAAAAATGAACATTTTTATTTAAAAAAATCTTATGAAACACCATACATCAAATACATCGATTAATTCACAAAAAAATACTTTTAAAACACATTAAAGATAGTAGTTATACACCAAGGTTGAGAAGCATCGTGGGCAATAATAGTGCTAGGCCAAAAAAAGTGATTTATATACATTTTTTTCACTACTAACATATTTGTTTTTCTTCAATCAATGACGATGCGAAAGGTCGGAACGACTTTAACTAAGATATCCATGAAAACTAAGTAGCATGTGAAAACAAATGGACAAAAATACCATTATTGGGTAAGGTGCAGAACATCAATTTGTCAAGCATCAAACACGATATATAATAATGTTTTCTGAGACTAGTACAGTGAAAAAAGATATATCATTACATTTAAAAAGCAGAAGTTAATTGAAACTGTCCCATTTCGTTTTGTTGCGCTCCTTTTTTTAAACACTTGGTATGTATTGTTATTATTGTTGGCAATAACTGTACAATTGGGGACACCCAACAGTGGACATCATTTTTTGACATTCCTTCGAAAAATCATTGTAATCGATACTTTTTTGTCAACTGATGCTGATGACGTACTGACAATAGCTAAAAATAAGGTTATGATATAATGACTGCTTTACATCTTAAATGCCAATGTCACAAATGATGTAAAATGTGTAGTGTTCCCAACTGTAAAACACCTGCCTATCGAGAAGTGCACTTATTTTTTAAAACTAAAAACTTCTATAATCATCACCAAAGCAGAAATAAAAGTTCCGATTGCAAAGACAACAAAAGCAAAACGGACCTTTTGCAAATCTAAAGCTTTGCCCGTATAACCTTTGCCCGTTTCAATTATGCCAAATTCAGCTTTACGTCTCCATTGGCCGATCAATCCACTTTCTCTAAATCTTTGAATCAACTCGTTGAAACGATCCAGGGGCGGCAATCCCTTTCTCACCAGAAATAACGAATGAAATGTTGTAATCTAATCAAAATACAACAAGTAAATTAGAATAGAAAAATACCTGCAGTAAGTACCCTCTCTTCAGACAGAACTTGTAAGTCTTTGTAATTTTTGATGGAACGAATACCAAAGTCGTCGAAAACTATTCCGTGGTCTGCCTGGTTGATGAAATGTTTGAGAATATCATCCCATCCTACGGATGTTTTCTCTTTAATTTGTATTTTCATCAAGTCATTATAGTAGTAAGTTTCATTGAAAATCCACCTGAAACTTTCATAAAAATCGACTTTCTTCTTATTTACAAAGATGTCTCTTATGGTTAAGGTTCTCGGTTCGTAGATGGGATTACTCAGAACGCTGCTAAGCTTACTTACGTAGGCAGAGCTTAGAATTAGGACGTAAAACAGTACCAGAATTATTAAAAACTTTTGAAGCCAGTTAATAGGTTTGTAGGTGGTACCGATTTGCAACAGGATTTCCACAATTTTGAAAAGAGACTCCCAAAATGGTTTTTTGACTACAAATTTCCAAAGTACTGTCAATATGAATACAGTTGCCAAAACGATGGACCAAATTGTTGGAGAAAAGATCACAAAAACCTCAAAACTGCCTATAATTCTTCGCCTTGGTGGAAAAACGAAATATATAGAGTGCTCCACTAAGGGCACACTACTTTCGACTCCACGTGGGTGCTTCTGCATCTGCACTGTTATAAAAGCAATATCTATCTTGCGTTTGTTCATTGCTTTAATCAAGGCGGTGTAGTCTCCTTTAACAAGCATTTCATTCTGATTATTAACACTGTCTACTGAAAATGCTAAGTTTAAGGCGCTATATTCGGCTGCTGTTCGCAAAGTATTGAGAAAAAATCCAACATATCTTCTGTCCTTCAATTTATTACTTCCATCAGATGCAACTATGATTGAGAAATTGTTAAAATACTTAGGGAGCTTATCATCGAAAGGTTGCTGGACCTGTACCAGCTCTACAGTGGTACCGCGGTCATTCGAGGCTTGAAATGGATACCACGTGACCAACCTAGTCCAATTGTAGTACACGGCCACGTTGTAGACGTAAGATGACCACAATGTTGCCAACATCCACTTCAGATCGTCTTCAGTAGTGTTCGACTGTAGAATTACTAAGAAACGAGCTCTGGTATTGATATTGAAATTGTGTTTTTGGAAAAAAGTGACCACAGAAGTTGTAGTGTTCTCAATAATGATGTATTGATTGAAAACTTCTAGGTTTTTGTCAAAGTTGTGATTTATCACCAGTTTTTGTCTGCTAGACTGCAAAATTACGTCTAACTTGAAGTTACAAGTGGTAAAATTTGAAGCAACCACAACTATGGCGTTTTGGTGGAAGTTTTTTGCAAGAAAATTGTCTAGCAAGCTTGGTTTTTTGACCAAGAGCAAAGTTTGAAGAATTTGCGTTAGGATCATTGTTGCTGAAAGGGCGATAACTGAAACAATGTGTTCAAAGACTTTTGGTACTGTGTGATTAAATAAAAAGGATGGCTATCTTTATGTGAAATCGAAACTTTATTGCCGCTCGCATAACATTGATGTAAGTAATACAAACTAATGTGTTACCGCTCAAAAAATGTTAAATCAATTAGATCAATATTAATTTTGAAAGTTCTATGATATCCGAGATCGTTTCACTACTTACATAGATTACTATTAGTTCGATAGTAATCTATGAGATTACAAATATCTACATGCCGGTGAAACAACATTAAATAGGTTAATATTTAAATCACCCATACAAACAATATTGTCTCCTACTAGCATCATTTGAGAATACGTTTCTTCAAATTTGTCAATAAAAAAATTGTAATTCATGCTCGGCGGCCTATATAAAACACCAATGATGAACTTACGACTACCAAGTTGTGTTGATACCCAGAGTTGTTCAATCTCACTATCACAGCATAATACAGTACAATTTCTAAACTTGTGATGGACATACAAAGCAACGCCTCCCCCACGTCCATCCCGATCGCTCCTATACAAAGAATATTGGTCAACTACGAGAGCATCCCCCTCAACAGCAGGAGTGAGCCATGTCTCAGTTAATGCTAAAATGTCTAAAGCATCCGTGTAAATCAAATCTTTTACCTCATATAAACTAGGCAACAATGATGACATTTCACATACAATCTCTAAAAGAAAAATAACAAACTAAAAATAAAAAAAAATAAAATAAAAAGAAAAACAAATCCAAAAATAAGCTATGTGCTTGGTTTTCGTTAGTTTTTGTTGAGATTCTGCACTAGGTACTGCAATTTGTTTTTAAAAGTTTATTAGTTTACGGACCGATAATCAATAAATTTTTTGATTGAGTCAATTTTTATTCTATGAAAGTGACAGTTGTTTTTGTCGCCTACAATGTGGTTAACTGATAAATTCTCCTTGTATCTCTTATTTAAAAATGTACAATTGGGACAACAAATGTCAGTCGATGTACAGGATTTGGTTTCATGGGAATCAGAACATTTTCCACAAACACTTTCGGTACTACGGCAGTTTGCAGCAAGATGACCATATTGACAGCATTTGTAACAACGAGTCAAAAATATGTGCTCTTTTACAAAGCACCTCTTCCATCCTATATATAAAAATCCTTTTTGAATAATTTGTTCAAATACATTCGCACTAACCTCCAAAACAACATTATATTCTCTATTATGTTTTAACCTAGTAATAACTTTGAGATCTACATCTACCGTTATTTCATTCTTTACGATTAACTTATCCACCTTATAACCTTCATAACATAGACTGACCAGTTATTGATTTGTTGTGATGGATTGTGAGTCTTCCTCATACTTGCAAAAGTAGAAAACACTAAGTTACTTCTTCTATTATACAGGGTGTTATGGAACTCCTTGCAAAAAATTTGAGCACAAGTAGAAATTGCTACAATAAACATGCTATCATTTTTTTTCGCAAACGCTCCCCGTCAGAATTAAAGTTAATGGACTCCATTCTTTGATAAAATGAGACTGCAAAAAAAGTCACCCGATAAATAAATCGAAATAAAAACTGTTTAAATGGAAATATGTACCATCGGGAGCACGGAATTTCGGCCAGCAATTTTTATGTCGTTTAAAAAAAAACAATGTAGTCTATGCTTTATTGTCATAATAATGGACCCATGTTCTGAATAGAAAAGGATAGTTGTCTGAACGGCAAAAATGCGGGACATTTGAAATTTTTTGACAGGCTCAGTACTGAGCAGACCTTCCGCACATGTCAAAAAGTGACAGCAACGTCAGTTGTTGTTTAATTCTTCGGTATACTTTCGATTTGAACAAAAGGGAACGAAGCAGACATACACCATTTTGTTTTATTTATATATCTGATGCTTCCACATTTGACCAAATTATTATTATTTACCAAATTAAATTTAGAAATGTCACTTGCCGTTCAGATGCGCGCGCAGCCCAGGTAAAAATACATGGGTCCAATAATTTTGACTTTTGAAATTCAAAATAAACTGTCACCTATATGCCTCCAGTTTCAAATTTTAATAAAGCACGAATTGTCACTCTGGCACAAACGGGATTGTCGTACAGACATATTTCAGCAATTTTGGGGATTCCAAAAAGTACAATCCACTCAATAATGGAAAAATGGAGGCAGACTGAAAGGTTGGAAAGACGGCGAGGCTCAGGAGGTCGTCGAGTTTCTACGCCCAATGAAAACAATGCCTTAGTAAATATAGTGCAAGACAGTCCATTTACTACAGCTGTTAATGCAGTGATTATGTCGTGTTTTTCCGGGTCAGTTTGGACGGCACGTCGACGTCTGCGAGCAAGTGGCGTTCGAAATCATACTGCAGCAAGAAAAATAGCACTAATACCAGCTCATAAAGAAGCCAGAGTTGGGTTTGCACTGGAATACCTCCTTCAAAATGATGTTTTTTGGAACCGGGTTATTTTTTCTGATGGAAAAGTCTTCCAGTCTTGCCCTAATGGTAGAGTAAAGGTTATAGGCCAAAGAACACCCGTTATATATATAAGAACGTTATATATGTTACCGTAAAAACCCGATTTGAGTTAAAACCCGATCTTCCTAGGAAAAACCAGTTTTATTATTATTATTATTATTATAAGGTCTTTATTTGAGAAACTACAAACAAATGTTTCTACATTATGGGCGAAGTCTAGCTACAGTCAGCTATTCAACTTAATCCAGTGCTCCTTATAATTAAAACAGTATACAAATAATGTCACAATCTAAAGTCGATAGACAAACTCGGTAATAAAGAAAAGAGAAAAAAATAGAAAGATTTCTATTATATAAAAAAAAACTATTTCTTAGACAGTAGATGCATCCTAATATTTTTCCGGAAACTGTTCACAGTCTTATTGGAGGCAAAAAAATCAATAAACTTATTATAGAGCTTAATAACATTGTATGAAAAAGATCTTTGAAAAGTGGTTGTTCTAAATCTCAGCATGCTGAGATTCTGGACATTTAGTGCTAACCATATGTGTGCTCCTTCTGTTGTGAAACTTTTGTCGCAGATATGGTGGAGTGCCTGTAAGAAACAAGCGATACACAAAAACCAGAAGATGGTACTGAAATAAGTCGTCGATTCTGAACCATCCAAGTTCTTAGATATTAACAGACACATGATCGAATTTCCGCAGGCCGTATATAAATCTACAGCAATTATTCTGTATTTTCTGTAGACGATATCTGTCATGACTGTCAAGACAAGGATAATAAATGACAAAACAATAGTACATCAAAGGAAGGATAAGGGATTCACATAATTTTTTTCTTGACTGAAAATTTAAGAGTTGGCGGTTCATTAGTGGTTATTCTGTAAGGATACGTTAAAATTTAGAGTATGGTTAAAATTTTGACGATCGTTACTTTAAAGATTGCATTCTGTATGGTCCAAAAACCGCCAAAAAATTTACCGTACCGTTAAAATGAGTAGGTTAACTAGTAAATTTTGACGGCTCCAAAAGCGTACGTGTGAAAATTATTCAATCATCTGTTATGGGACTGGCGCGGGAAAACAGCATGGCAATGGATCGACTTTTTCACCTGGTTATCGTAGATCAGGTTGCCAACAGCCGATAAAGCTAAAGAATATAAATATTTCCTTGCACAATCTTATTTATCAATACGTTTATTGTTAAAGGAGAGAAGTCAGAATCACCAGAAGGCATTGTATTGGGTCGTAGGGCTATTCAGCTTCTCAGAACGTCGACCATTGGTGATCTTTTGTTCAAAACCCTACCTAATGACTTTCTCAGACACTCCGGCCCTTTTGCAAAATCAAAAATGTTTCTGATAGGCCAAACCAGTCCGGTTTTTTGTAGATCTGGTGAAAACGGGGTCTTTATTGCAGCCTCTTTCTCCTTTTCCACAATTTTATCCAGAATCGCCTCCTGTATGGCTTCTAATTATTACTCCATTGTCAGAAGTGAGTCCGCTTTGAGAGTATTATTCCAACCCTTCCTCCTGCTGGATTTCGTCATCGCCTTTCTTAAGCTTCTCTATTTGACCCTGTTAAGGGCGAGTCCCCCTTTTCTTTTTCGTTGTAAGCAAGGGATAAAAAGGTCACCTGCAGCAGAGCCCCGCATGTCACAGGATCACCCTCTTGGCCATGCAGTCCTCGGCATATGCTGTTCTCCCTTGACTTAGGGGTTATTTTATAGAGGTTTACTCCTCGCGGAACAGGCAGTGAAGCCAGTTCTCCCGAGATCTTTGACCATAGCGTACCACCACTACGTCTTGTGGTGGTTTCTGTTGCAGCCAACCATCTTACGGTGTTGATCAGATGAGCGGCGTAGACTCATCTGTGACTCAGGCACCTCGGGTTTGCCCCACTAGTAAATAAATTTGACAGTTCGAACAAATTCAAATCATTCGATTGGTCCGTGCTGAGCGATTCCGACATTTCACGAACATTTTAACCATAGTGGTTAAAAAATTAGCAATTTAGCGGTACCGTTACATTTTGTGGTACAGAATACAATATACAGTCAAATATTAAAATTTTAACCGACACGTTAAAATTTAACGTATCCTTACAGAATAACCACTGTTATCAGTTGATTCTAGTTTTGACTACATAATATTTCAGTCAAAACTAGTTTTTTTCAATAAATTCTAGGTTACAGTTAAAACACAAAAAAGGGGACCATAATACCTTTACTTGAGCACAAAAGAGGAACTAAAAAGTATCACTTATATAAAAATGAAAACATAATGTGTCCTATCACACTGGTAAACAGAAGTCAAACGTCAATAAAGAAGTTCTGATGGCAAACTTGAAGTTGAAAGCCCTACTCTAGGCTCAATACCAAACATAGCCCGATGTGGTGACTGCTTTATGCCAGAGTAATGGGCTCTATTTTTCATGAATTGTACAAACGCAAGATCATTTTCACCACTGCGTTGTGTTATTGTCTTGCATCCAGGCTGCCAATATTTTCTCGATGTCTTGGTTAGCTCGCTCGACTGACGAACCTTGGCTTTCCATGGACCAATTTTACCTCAGGCCAGCATGACACTACATCGTTTATTAGTTGATAAGCAACTATTTCCGTTCTCCTATTTTGCAATGGCCTTAGCAAAACAAATTTTGTCAAATGGTCTTGATAAACCATAATAAATCTGTGATCCTCTTATGACTGCATATCAATTAAGTCTACCTGACAGCGGCTATTCATTTCTGAATACAGTTTCGACACGAGACCCCTTTTCTTGCTATTCTTCTTCCGTTGGCAGGTTTCACACATTGATATGAAAGTATTTATCAAATCAATTGTTATATTGGCGTATTTTCAGGCGGTTTCAATCTTCAACCTATCTCGACCTTCATGACCAATTGCAAAGTGGGCTGCTTTAATTATGTCAAAAATATCTTCAGCAGCTACATAATACTTGATGGGTTCACTTCTAGAAGTCAATTTTTTCGTTTCATCGACTTTAACAATTCTAAATCTTTTCAGTCTTCTATTCTATAATGGTGTTTCCGTGCTAGCCAGTTCTGCATCCTGTACTTCGGCCATTATTATTATAGATAGATTTATACATGACATCTGTCACAACATTGTAGTGATTTTCTTTCTTCTCGGTTTCTTCTTTTTGTAAAATCTTCTGTAAATAAGAAGTTTCACTTCAAAAACGTGCTTTCCATGTTCTTCCATCTCTGGTTTCAAACTGATTTTTGTCTAGATCTGTCATAGTAACCGTTAAATAGTAGTGTGATGGCCAAAAACGCAATATAAAATTCACTTACCAAAAGAAATAATAAGAACGCTCCGAAAAACCAACAGTTACGCGGTGACCGCTACACTAGTTTATCAACTACTACCGAGCAATCGAAATCGTCAGCTTCTTGTCTTCTTGCAAGGGTTGTAACTAATCTCCTCCAGTAAAAGCTAAATAGTTTGAACTAGTACAAACTGCTTTCAATTAAATTCATTGTGGATTTCTAGTTTTAACTAAAATTATCAGACAATTCTAGTTTTGACTAGGTAAAACTAGTATTGTCTAAAGGCTATAGTGAAAACTAGTTTTTCCTAGGAACTTCGGGTTTTAACCGAAATCGGGTTTTTACGGTAACATATACATCGTTTAGAAAGAAATGGTCGCTTTTCGGTGAACATGTGGGCATGGATTTCTGCTGGTCATCCTGGGATAAACCGATTACTCGATCTGAATGTGACACTACATGTTCTGTAAATGGGCTTTGTCCTGTTAAACATGGTCTACTTAATAATAATAATAATAATAATAATGCACAAGATTTTCACCAGACTCCTGTACTACCGAATATTCCACGCGATTAACCCGGTGTATTCGAAAATTTTCGAACAGCGAGGCTGTAAAAGGGCCGTGGACGGCTGCAAGGAAAACCTGTCGATCGATAGATGCGTCACGCAGGATGCCGTCCAATATAAGCGCAACCTATCTATGGCTTGGATCGATTATCGTAAGGCATTCGACACAACATCTCACGAGCTGATTATTCACTTGCTCGAATGTCTTGCGATACCCGATACACTAGTGAGATGCATCAAACAACTGATGTCACTCTGGAAGACTCGGTTCTCGATAACATCCCGACGGGACCGAGTTCAGACAGAGTTGATATCATTCAGAAGAGGAGTATTCCAGGGAGATTCCTTGAGTCCTCTTCTGTTTTGCATCTCACTGTTGCCGCTGTCCGTAGCCTTGCGCGGTGCAAAGGGTTATAGCTGTGGTACACCCGGTAACCGGAAGCATAAGATCACGCACTTGTTTTACATGGATGATTTAAAAGTGTATGCTTCCGGAAAGCAAGAACTGACGCAGTCATTGCGCATAGTGCAGGAGTACACAGATGCTATTGGCATGGAGTTCGGTTGGGACAAATGTGCTCAGGTTCATCTCAAAAGAGGACTTGCGAGTATTTCGATGAAGATGCTCAACTCATTGACGGAAGCGTTCTGAGACATCTGAACGCCGGAGAGACTTACAAGTACTTGGGTGTGGAGCAGTGCCACATCCAAGCGTCACACCAGGTAAAAAAGTCTCTCTGCGGCAAGTACAAAAATCTACTCCGACGAATCTGGTCGTCAGAGCTTTCGGGGAAGAACAAGATTTTGCCACAAATATGCTTGCCGTGCCGATCCTGCTCTACTCATTTGGAGCAGTTAAATGAGTTGAAGCAGATTGATCGGGATACTCGAAAAATGATGCATCTACAGCGCAGCGTAGTCCGTTCCGAAGTTATATCTTCCACGAAACCAGGGAGGCCGAGGACTTTTGAGTTTGGAGTGTCTTCATAACAGGGTAATCTTGGGTATAGCCTGTAAGATCATCCAAAGTTCGGATCTCTTGTTGCTTCTTGTCAGGGATCACGAGAGGCGGGGAGTCGGGGCATTTTTGTTTAGGGCGGCACAAAGAGCAGCAGATGAACTCGGTCTTGACTTTGACGTTGAGCGAGCTCGGCCACATTCCATTACCGAGCTCAATTTGCTCCGTCTTACAGCCCACGTCAGAATCTCTGAGCAAGATATGCTCATGAGAAGGCATATGGATAAGTCAATGCATAGTGTTTTCTTCAAGAACACTGAAAACCTTGGCTTATCCAAAAGGCATACATTTGCCTTTCTGAGATCAAGTGGACTGAAGTCTAAGACTGAGGGATTCATTTGCGCTACGCAAGATGGTGTAATTAACACCTTGGTCTATCGCAGCCGCGTGATGGGTATAGAGGTGCCGAATGTGAGCTGTAGGGCTTGTCACAGGGCCCCTGAAACAGCAATGCATATATTGGCGGCATGCCCGGTGTATGCAGCTTCGGCCTATATCCATCGCCACAATGCGGCAATCAGAGTGTTATACTTTCATTTAAGACACCATTATGCGATAGACCAGACACCAGTGCTGCCCTATGTCCCGAACGATATTGAGTCCGTTGTGGAGAACGAAAGGTGCCGAATCTATTGGAACTTCTCGTTCTCCACCGTCAGGCAGATAACAGCGAACAAGCCTGACGTGGTTCTATTGGACCACTCCTTCAAGCAGATGTTTGTTATTGAATTTTCGGCTCCTGCTGAAAATAACATCTGCGTCAAGGAGGAGGAAAAGCGGACAAAATATCAAGACCTGCTCTTTGAACTTAGAAGGCTGTACTCAAGTTACTCAGTGAAGCTCGTTGTTTTGGTAATTGGGTGCATGGGAGGCATCAAGGACTCGCTCGTCTCCAATCTCAAAATCATTCCTGCCTGCCGTAAACCGGCAGAGAACCTTGCGGCTGGAATGCAGAAAGCGGTCATCTTGGGGTCGTTGCGTCTGCTCAGGGCACATGATTTACGGGATTCATAGTTGCTGACCTCATGGTTTTGAGGAGTGGCTATGATGTACGAACAGGACCTGACCAGCAAGGAACCTCGTGAAGGTCGGAATCACGGGGAGCTCCTTCTGGTCAATACGCAAAAAAAAAAAATAATGCTGCATGTAGACGGTAGAAGAAGAAGAATAGAAACCAATGGAGCGATGACAAAATATTAGTTTTATGTTGAGTTTTTGTTTATTATACATGTTACTCTTGTCAGAGTTTAATAAAAGAATGTTATGTTTTCATAAAATTGCGAAGGTCGGCGTGGTTCGTAGAATGCGAAGATCTTTTATATTTGGCAATATCATTCCATAAAAATTATTTGAAATGATTTCACACTGACAACACACTTTTCCTTACTACAAGCTTAATGTTCACTTAACACCGGTGTGGTTCCTCTTCTTTCTTTGCGTTATTCGTGTGACTTAGTTTGTCAAAATGACATGTGACAATAATAGTGAAAAAGTATAAAATCGAGGTTATTCAAACGTCTAGCATATGAAGCCCATTTTACATTTTACATAAGTCAAATTTGAACTCTGTCCGAAATTCCGTACTCGCCGTGGTACTAACCTACCATAATATGCATATGTTGAAGTAGGTTAGTAAAAATAAACCCTCTAACTAACATAGAGATAATCCTTGGCCTTAAACTCAAAATTCTTAAACAGGACTCAATAAGAAGTAAGAAGGACTAGCTAAAATCATTTTTTGATATAGGTAACTAGAGAAGTGCCATATACCTACAGAACAACAAGCCCATAAAGAAGTAAAAAGCGTTTATTAAAACGTCTTTCACTTATTATAACTTTTCCAGGAAGATCATTAACAATCTTGCTTACTTACTAGGAACCTCTCGCATAATTTTGGATGGACATGCACTCCATGAAGTATTAAAATTATATTTTTGGACACCTGTATATCAAAACTTCACTACATCTATTCAGAGCGTTCTTAAAAATTTCAAATAAAATAATTCAGAAGTATCTGGATTTTTGACAAAAAATATAGTCAATTAAATATAAACATTTTTATTAAAAAAATTCTTATGGAACATACCATACATCAAATACATCAATTAATTCAGAAAAAAATACTTCTAAAACACATAGTAGTTATACACCAAGGTTGAGAAGCATCGTGGGCAATAATAATGCTAGGCCAAAAAAAAGCTTCTCAACCGTGATTTATGTACAATTTTTTCACTACCAGCATATTTGTTTTGCTTCAATCAATTATGATGCGAAAGGTCGGAACGAATTTAACTAAGATATCCATGAAAACTAAGTAGCATGTGGAAACAAATTAATAAAAATACCATTATTGGGTAAGGTGCAGAACATCAATTTGTCAAGCATCAAACACGATATATAATAATGTTTTCTGAATCTACTACAGTGAAAAAAGCTATATCATTACATTTAAAAAGTAGAAGTCGAAACTGTCTCATTTCGTTTTGTTGCGTCTGTTCTTTAAACACTTGGTATGTATTGTTATTATTGTTGGCAATAATATTGTACAATTGGGGAAACCCAACATTGGACATCATTTTTTAACATTCCTTCGAAAAATCATTGTAATCGATACTTTTTTGTCAACTGATGCTGATGACGTTACGTGTCATTTAACATTTGTGACTGTCCCACTGACAATAGCTAAAAATAAGGTTATGATAAATGACTGCTATACATCTTAAATGCCAATGTCACAAGTGATGTAAAATGTGGAGTGTTCCCAACGGTAAAACACCTGCCTATCGACAAGTGCACTTATTTTTTAAAACTAAAAACTTCTATAATCATCACCAAAGCAGAAATAAAAATTCCGATTGCAAAGACAACAAAAGCAAAACGGACCTTTTGCAAATCTAAAGCTTTGCCCGTACAATCTGGAACCGTTTCCATTTTATCAAATACAGCTTTACGTCTCCATTGGCCCATCAAACCACTTTCTCTAAATCTTTGAATCAACTCGTTGAAACGATGCAGAGGCGGAAATCCCCTACTCACCAGAAATAACGAATGAAATGTTGTAATCTAATCAAAAAACCAACAAGTAAATTAGAAAAGAAAAATACCTGCAGTAAGTACCTTATCTTCAGAGAGAACTTGTAAGTCTCCGTAATTTTTCATGGACCGAATACCAAAGTCGTCGAAAACTATTCCGTGGTCTGGATTGTTGATGAAATTTTTGGCAATATCATCCCATCCTATGGATGTTTTCTCCTTGATTTGTATTTTCATCAAGTCTTTATAGTAGTAAGTTTCATTGAAAATCCACCTGAAACTTTCATAAAAATCGACTTTCTTCTTATTTACAAAGATGTCTCTTATAGTTAAGGTTCTCGGTTCGTAGATGGGATTACTCAGAACGCTGCTAAGCTTACTTACGTAGGCAGAGCTTAGAATTAGGACGTAAAACAGTACCAGAATTATTAAAAACTTTTGAAGCCAGTTAATAGGTTTGTAGGTGGTACCGACTTGCAACAGGATTTCCACAATTTTGAAAAGACTCCCAAAATGGTTTTTTGACTACAAATTTCCAAAGTACTGCCAATATGAATACAGTCGCCAAAACGATGAACCAAATTGTTGGAGAAAAGATCACAAAAACCTCAAGACTGCCTAGAATTCTTCGCCTTGGTGGAAAAACGAAATATATAGTGTGCTCCACTAAGGGCACACTACTTTGCCACCGCGGTCATTCGGGGCTTGATATGGATACCACGTGACCAACCTCGTCCAGTTATAGTACACGGCCACGTTGTAGACGTAAGATGACCACAATGTTGCCAACATCCACTTCAGATCGTCTTCAGTGGTGTTCGACTGTAGAATTACTAAGAAACGAGCTCTGGTATTGATATTGAAATTACGTTTTTGAAAAAAAGTGACCACAGAAGTTGTAGTGTTCTCAATAATGATGTATTGATTGAAAACTTGTAGGTTTTTGTCAAAGTTGTGATTTATCACCAGCTTTTGTCTGCTAGACTGCAAAATTACATCTAACTTGAAGTTACAAGTGGTAAAGTTTGAAGCAACCACAACTATGGCGTTTTGGTGGAAGTTTTTTGCAAGAAAATCGTCTAGCAAGCTTGGTTTTTTGACCAAGAGCAAAGTTTGAAGAATTTGCGTTAGGATCATTGTTGCTGAAAGGGCGATAACTGAAACAATGTGTTCAAAGACTTTTGGTACTGTGTGATTAAATAAAAAGGATTTCTATCTTTATGTGAAATCGAAACTTTATTGCCGCTCGCATAAAATTGATGTAAAATAATACAAACTAATGTGTTACCGCTTAAAAAATGTTAAATCAGTGAGATCAATATTAATTTTGAAAGTTATAGTTTAACAAGTTTAATAGAAATAATTAAATTAATAAAAATTACAAGTTGTTCGTGTTAAATTTGACATTTTCCTGCATGGCCAACTTTGAATAACTTTCGATTTCTTTGTACTTGTAAAGAACTCGGGTATTCCCAACTTTGAAAATTTCAACATCAAAACTCTAGACACGTAAATTACGCGAGTAATTGGTACTAAAAATTATATATTTTTTCATTATAGTTAACTCCATGTGAAGCTTTAGAAATGTCTGCAGTTGTAAATGAATCTATGTCGGCAGGTGTAAGCTTAGGTTGTTGACTATTGGAAACAAAAAATTTAAATTGCGCGCGCTTGATTGTAGCATAAAATGGCGGCGTTGGCCAGACACTTATTGAAGGGTCTCTATGTACATCGGTGGTACACCGCCCCCTTGCGTCAATTTCAAAACTGTAGTGGTGAGAAATAGAACTGCCTACTTTAACCTTCATAACATAGACTAACAAGTTATTGATTTGTTGTGATGGATTGTGAGTCTTCCTCATACTTGTAAAAGTAGAAAACACTAAGTTACTTCTTCTATTATACAGGGTGTTATGGAACTCCTTGCAAAAAATGTAACCAGAAGTAGAACTTGCTACAATAAACATGCTATCATTTTTTTCGCAAACGCTCCCGTCAGAATAAAAATTAATAATAGTTTGAGCGCTAAAACCAAAACACGCCTATGGACTCTTCTTCTTTGATAAAATGAGGATGCGCAAAAAAAGTCACCCGATAAATAAATCTAAATAAAAACTGTTTAAATGGAAACATGTACTAACCTACCATAATATGCATATGTTGAGGTAGGTTAGTAAAAATAGACCCTCTAACTTTACATAGAGATAGTCCTTGTTTGTGTAACGTGCGGTGAACAATATAAGTTGACACGCCCACACTTAAAGCACATCTTCGAATACTTCAAAATTTCAAGTTCATTTTCCAAAACGCGATTACATCTGGGACGTCCGAAAGTTAAATCAACAAAATTGTTAAAGCCAATAAACATTTTAAACCATAATGATTTGACATTTTGTTGACGTCGTTGACTTTTCATTTCATGTTCATGTACAAAAAGTGACGGGAGTGTTTAGGGGGACTTTCACATTATCTAAACAGGATTCAATAAGAAGTAAGAAGAACTAGCTAAAATCATTTTTTGATATAGGTAAGTAGATAAGTGCCATATACCTACAGAACAACTAGCCCATAAAGAAGTAAAAAGCGTTTATTAAAATGTCTTTCAATTATTATAACTTTTCCAGGAAGATCGTTACGTACGTAATTAAAAATTTCAAATAAAATAATTCATAAGTATCTGGATTTTTGCCAGAAAATATAGTGAATTAAAAATAAACATTTTTATTTAAAAAAATCTTATGAAACACCATACATCAAATACATCGATTAATTCACAAAAAAATACTTTTAAAACACATTAAAGATAGTAGTTATACACCAAGGTTGAGAAGCATCGTGGGCAATAATAGTGCTAGGCCAAAAAAAGTGATTTATATACATTTTTTTCACTACTAACATATTTGTTTTTCTTCAATCAATGACGATGCGAAAGGTCGGAACGACTTTAACTAAGATATCCATGAAAACTAAGTAGCATGTGAAAACAAATGGACAAAAATACCATTATTGGGTAAGGTGCAGAACATCAATTTGTCAAGCATCAAACACGATATATAATAATGTTTTCTGAAACTAGTACAGTGAAAAAAGATATATCATTACATTTAAAAAGCAGAAGTTAATTGAAATTGTCCCATTTCGTTTTGTTGCTCTCCTTTTTTTAAACACTTGGTATGTATTGTTATTATTGTTGGCAATAACTGTATAATTGGGGACACCCAACAGTGGACATCATTTTTTGACATTCCTTCGAAAAATCATTGTAATCGATACTTTTTTGTCAACTGATGCTGATGACGTTACGTGTCATTTAACATTTGTGACTGACACACTGACAATAGCTAAAAATAAGGTTATGATATAATGACTGCTTTACATCTTAAATGCCAATGTCACAAATGATGTAAAATGTGTAGTGTTCCCAACTGTAAAACACCTGCCTATCGAGAAGTGCACTTATTTTTTAAAACTAAAAACTTCTATAATCATCACCAAAGCAGAAATAAAAGTTCCGATTGCAAAGACAACAAAAGCAAAACGGACCTTTTGCAAATCTAAAGCTTTGCCCGTATAACCTTTGCCCGTTTCAATTATGCCAAATTCAGCTTTACGTCTCCATTGGCCGATCAATCCACTTTCTCTAAATCTTTGAATCAACTCGTTGAAACGATCCAGGGGCGGGAATCCCTTTCTCACCAGAAATAACGAATGAAATGTTGTAATCTAATCAAAAAATCAACAAGTAAATTAGAAAAGAAAAATACCTGCAGTAAGTACCTTATCTTCAGAGAGAACTTGTAAGTCTCCGTAATTTTTCATGGACCGAATACCAAAGTCGTCGAAAACTATTCCGTGGTCTGCATGGTTGATGAAATGTTTGAGAATATCATCCCATCCTACGG
Organism: Diaperis boleti; assembly: GCA_963583935.1. Taxonomy (NCBI): domain Eukaryota; kingdom Metazoa; phylum Arthropoda; class Insecta; order Coleoptera; family Tenebrionidae; genus Diaperis; species Diaperis boleti. The sequence goes on from OY757242.1 coordinate 18,572,445, forward strand.
ATGTTTTCTCTTTAATTTGTATTTTCATCAAGTCATTATAGTAGTAAGTTTCATTGAAAATCCACCTGAAACTTTCATAAAAATCGACTTTCTTCTTATTTACAAAGATGTCTCTTATGGTTAAGGTTCTCGGTTCGTAGATGGGATTACTCAGAACGCTGCTAAGCTTACTTACGTAGGCAGAGCTTAGAATCAGGACGTAAAACAGTACCAGAATTATTAAAAACTTTTGAAGCCAGTTAATAGGTTTGTAGGTGGTACCGACTTGAAACAGGATTTCCACAATTTTGAAAAGAGACTCCCAAAATGGTTTTTTGACTACAAATTTCCAAAGTACTGTCAATATGAATACAGTTGCCAAAACGATGGACCAAACTGTTGGAGAAAAGATCACAAAAACCTCAAAACTGCCTATAATTCTTCGCCTTGGTGGAAAAACGAAATATATAGAGTGCTCCACTAAGGGCACACTACTTTCGACTCCACGTGGGTGCTTCTGCATCTGCACTGTTATAAAAGCAATATCTATCTTGCGTTTGTTCATTGCTTTAATCAAGGCGGTGTAGTCTCCTTTAACAAGCATTTCATGCTGATTATTTACATTGTCTACTGAAAATGCTAAGTTTAATGCGCTATATTCGGCTGCTGCTCGCAAAGTATTCATAAAAATTTCAATATTTCTCTTGTCCTCTAATTTATTAGGTCCATCAGATGCAACTATGACTGAGCAATTGTTAAAATACTTAGGGAGCTTATCATCGAAAGGTCGCTGCAGCTGTACGAGTTCTACAGTGCCACCGCGGTCATTCGGGGCTTGATATGGATACCACGTGACCAACCTCGTCCAGTTATAGTACACGGCCACGTTGTAGACGTAAGATGACCACAATGTTGCCAACATCCACTTCAGATCGTCTTCAGTGGTGTTCGACTGTAGAATTACTAAGAAACGAGCTCTGGTATTGATATTGAAATTACGTTTTTGAAAAAAAGTGACCACAGAAGTTGTAGTGTTCTCAATAATGATGTATTGATTGAAAACTTGTAGGTTTTTGTCAAAGTTGTGATTTATCACCAGCTTTTGTCTGCTAGACTGCAAAATTACATCTAGCTTGAAGTTACAAGTGGTAAAGTTACAACTATGGCGTTTTGGTGGAAGTTTTTTGCAAGAAAATCGTCTAGCAAGCTTGGTTTTTTGACCAAGAGCAAAGTTAGAATTTGCGATAGGATCATTGTTGCTGAAAGGGCGAAAACTGAAACAATGTGTTCAAAGACTTTTGGTACTGTGTGATTAAATAAAAAGGATTGCTATCTTTATGTGAAATCGAAACTTTATTGCCGCTCGCATAAAACTGATGTAAAGTAATACAAACTAATGTGTTACCGCTCAAAAAATGTTAAATCAATTAGATCAATATTAATTTTGAAAGTTATAGTTTAACAAGTTTAATATAAATAATTAAATTAATTAAAATTACAAGTTGGCCGTGTTAAATTTGGCATTTTCCTACATGGCTAACTTCGAATAATTTTCGATTCAGACTGGGGTATTCCCAACTTTGAAAATTTCAACACCAAAACTCTAGACAGGTAAATTACGCGAGTAAAGTTTAAATTTCGAAATAAAAACATTCAAGAATTCCAGATTCTAAATTTAACAGTCGCAGATTACGAGATTGGTAGGTTTCGAGATAACAAAATTTTAATATAACAAGTCTATGGTGTTTTGGGGGTAGTTTCTGCAAGGAAATTTTCTAGGAAGTTTGGTTTATATTGGCAATACTTGCGTCAGGATCATCTTCTGTAATTTCTGTCTAAAAACTATAATTTTATGTATCTAAAGGCTTGTGTTGTGTGTGGTTACATTAAAAGGATTGCTATCTTTATGTTGAATGGAAACTTTATTATTGGGAATGTCAGAAAATCGAAGTGATGTTAGTAGTAATATAATAGTAAAATCTAATAATTTAAGTTTAAAAAATGTTAAATCAAATTGTAACAGATGTAATAACAAATGTTCACTTTTAATGATTATCAAACATTCTTCCTTAGCCAAGTAAACAAGACAAAAGTAGTTAAGACAGCCACCAAGAAGACTGTAAGTACCCTGTACTAATCTATATATACAGGCTGTCCCATTTAAAACTCCCCAGTCCAGATTTCTCCGAATTGATTATTGTGATTGAAAAATCCTCGAACAGGTCGATTTTGTTTGCCAGGGGCACATATTCTCAGGTTCTTTTCAAGTTCCGGCATTTCGCCCTCTTCGCGAGGGGGCTGTTAGCCCCAAAATCTTAAATGACACTATGGGTCGAGTGATACCTCATTTGAAAGGTATTGGAGACCTCTTTATAACTAACCACAACATTACTCGACCCATAGTGCCATTTAAGATTTTGGGGCTAACAGCCCCCTCGCGAAGAGGGCGAAGCGCCGGAACTTGAAAAGCATCTGAAATGATGTGCCCCTGGCAAACAAAATCGACCTGTCCGAGGATTTTTCAATCACAATAATCAATTCGGAGAAATCTGGACTGGGGAGTTTTAAATGGGACAGCCTGTATAAAAGAAAGTTGTGTCAGTTACACTATTTATAACTCAAGAACGGCTGAACCGATTTGGCTGAAAATTGGTGGGGAGGTAGCTTAGAACCGGGAGAAGGACATAGGATACTTTTTATTGTTTATTGAACATGGGGGCCCAGGGAGGGGCCCTTAGGTTTATTACTCAAGAACGGCTGAACCAATTTCGCTGAAAATTCGTGGAGAGGTAGCTTAGAACCAGGAGACGGACATATGATACTTTTTATTGGACATGGGGGCCCAGGGGGGCCCTTTGAGTTTATAACTCGAGAACGGCTGAACCGATTTGGCTGAAAATTTGTGGGGAGGTAGCTTAGAACCAGAAGACGGACATAGGATACTTTATATTGAACATGGGGGCCCAGGGGAACCCTTTGTGTTTATAACTTGAGAACGGCTGAGCCGATTTTCATGGTTTTTGATTTCTTGGATTTGTCTCCGCCCTGAAAAGCAGAATAACTATTAAAACATAGACATGGGGGCCCAGGGGAGCCCCTTGGGTTTATTACTCGATAACGGCTGGATCAATTTTTAAAAAAATTTTGGTATATTTGGTAGGTATGAGAATAGGTCGTAAGGTACTTTTTACATAGACATGGGGGCCCAGGGGGCCCTCTGAGCTGGACCGATTTTTTCAAATGGACATGAGGGACAAGGGGCCCACTTGGATTTATTACTCAAGAACGGCTGGACCGTTTTTTATGATCTTTGATTTATTAGATTTTTCTCCGCTCCGAATAGCAGAATAACTATTAAAACATTACTGGGAGCTTGGTACAGGGCAACGACAATAACGAAAGCCCCCTTGGTACAGGGCAACAATAACAAATAACGCCGGCCACCAAAATTTGTCGTACCGGGCTTTAAAAATGATAATCGATTTTTGAGAAGTAAACTCCAAAGTTTCACTTCGGGTTGCGCGTGGACTCCACACAAAAATCTTTTGATGATATCTCGAGAACGGATTGACTAACTTTTTTCGGGGGCGAATAACTATTAAAACATCGGAAAAATTACGAAAAAATTTTTCTCATACATTTTGTATGGAAACCGTATATAACGCTATCTTTGATACATGACAAAAAAGCAAACAAAAACTAACATAGTTGTATGCTGGTTCCGGTAATGCCAGTAGATGACGTTGTGTGCATTATGCTTTGAAAACTGAATTTGATTCAACTAATAAGTTAACACAACATTTATTGATTCTGAGGCGGTACAAAGTTCGCCGGGTCCGCTAGTAATAATATAAAGAGGGAAAGTCGTATTGTGAAAAACGTAACTTGAAGACTGAAAGTCGCTCCTTATGTATTTTCTCGACTATCGAGGTAAGTTCTGTTATACGCCGCGTGGTAACCCGCGCATTTCGCGGGAAACGTCGCGTATGTATATATGCGTATTTTGTTTAGTCAGCGTGTGACGCCAGCAACAATCCAGCCATAAAAGTGGGGCCAGCTTGGCGGCGGTCCGCCCTTCAGCCGTCAGCCGCGGGTTTTTTTCCAGTAATTTTGACAGTTGTAAGACATTGTTGTCCTTTCTGTGTTAACTGAGCTAAGTGAGACCGATCCTGGGATTTTCACAAGGAATCAAAAGGAAAAAGGAGAGTCCGTTTCAGAAATAAAAAGTTAGAACCTCCGCTTGAATTTTATTTCTACACACCAACACACATAATAATAGGGCCCTCTACCCCATCATAGCGATATAATGTCCACCGAGGCCCGAAAGAAATAAAACTGGCTACCTTCCCCTTCATAACAGGCTAAACAAGTTATTGATTTAAAATTTAAATATAATGAACATGTTTCGGGAGAAAACTACTCCCATCTTCAGCCCTAATTTTACAAGAGATTAATTATACAATTGAATTACAGAGGGGTTCTTACCTTAAAGAATGTTTAAAATTATGACGGAATTTGGAAGTATTAAATTTGACGTTTTGAAAAGTTACATGATTTTTTAAAGATTTGGTAAAAGCAACATTTTATAAAATGTAAAAATTAAAAATGGATCAAGGAGAATCTGGTAAGTTTGTTTGAGTGATAAAAAAGGTGATAAATAATGAAATCATTATAAGTGAAAAAAGTAGACATTTGAGGTTAAAATAATGTTGAATGGAAAAAAATAAATAGTTGATTGGAAAATTAAAATAGTGAAGGGGATTATTGAAGTTATTCTGTTCATTTAAACGAGATCGGTTTTCCAGTTTCAAGGCTTTCCTTAATTTCAGTCTCAAGAAAATCTAATTTCTTGATTGTGATATAAAATGGCGGCGTTGGCTAAACTCTTATTGAAGGGTCTCTACGCACATCGGTCGTACACCGCCCCCTTGCGTCAATTTCAAAACTGTAACGGTGAGAAATAAAACTGCCTACTTTAAGCTTCATAACATAGACTAAACAAGTTATTGATTTGTTGTAATGGATTGTGAGTCTTCCTCATACTTGTAAAAGTTGATAAAAATAAGTTACTTCTTCTATTATACAGGGTGTTATGGAACTCCTTTCAAAAAATCTGACCACAAGTAGAACTTGCTACAATAAACATGCTATAATTTTTTTCGCAAAGGCCAGAAATAAAATTAATAATAGTTTGAGCGCTAAAACCAAGACACGCCTATGAACTCCATTCTTTGATAAAATGAGGATGCACAAAAAAAGTCACCCGATAAATAAATCGAAATAAAAACTAGCCCATAAAGAAGTAAAAGGCGTTTATTAAAATGTCTTTCCATTATTATAAGTTTTCCAGGAAGATCGTTAATAATCTTGCTTACTTACTAGGAATCTTTCGCATAATTTTGAATAGACAAGCACTCCATGAAGTATTAAAACCACATTTTTGGACACCTTGTGACGAAGTCACCGAAAATTCCAAGAAAAGAATGTCCGAAGTGGTGCTTAACGCTCCGCTCAGCCGCAGAGGTCAGATGTGAGTCGCACCTCCACCGAAGAGGAAGTCCTAGCGCACCATCCTCCCGGTTCCCGTCCAAGTTCCTGGTAACATCCCGGTACCTTTCAATACCCGATCCCGTTCTTTCCGATCTCCACTTCCGGTTTCTAGCCATCGCCTGCCGTGTCTGACGATGGGGGCACTCTGCTCGCGTGCCAGCCAGCCGTGCGTGTTTAATCCGGACGGATATCTTCCGGTTGCTACTTCCGGTTTCTAGTCATCGTCTGCCGGTGTTTAAATCCGGCACCTTCCGGTTGTCTGACGGCGGGGGCACTCTGCTCGCGAGCCAGCTAATCGTCCGCGTCTTTGGTAGCATCCGGACGGGTCTTTCCGGTTTCTAGTCATCGCCTGCCGGTGTTAAATTCCGGCACCTTACCGTTGTCTGACGGCGGGGGCACTCTGCTCGCGAGCCAGCCAGCTGTCGCGCGCTAATAGTTTCCAGACCAGCTTCGTGTTTTTCCCAGGAAACCCGGACCACACCTTCCCTGCCCTTGTCACCTTTCACCGCCGCCCCAGCCGTTGGGAGAGCGTCCCGCCATTGAGAGGGAAGAGGAAGCGACAGGGACCGTGAAGATATATATAGGGTGTTCATTAAATATTGTCACGTTGTTTTAAGTTATTTCTTCCCTCCATGCCAAACTAGACAGCTGACCCTTGGCGTACCGTACTCCATTGTAGCTACTCGTGGACACGTGTGGAGCATACCACAATAAAAAACTAGCGCTCGAGGCATCCGACCGCAATAAGCGTCACAACCTGTATATCAAAACCACATCTATTCAGGGCGTTCTTAAAAATTTCAAATAAAATAATTCATAAGTATCTGAATTTTTGACAGAAAATATAGTCAATTAAAAATAAACATTTTTATTTAAAAAAAAATCATATGCAACACCATGCATCAAATACATCGATTAATTAAAAAAAAAAATACTTCTAAAACACATGAAAGATAGTGGTTATACAGTTACGGCCACGGAATTTTGGCCGTCACTTATCATTTTGTCATAAGATGTAAGCTAGGCGACCCTTAGATATTCGTAACCTAACTTTCTACTATTTCAAAGACTTGTCATTTTGACACTGACTCACTCGCATGAAAACACTAACGGTGACAAATCTTTAGATTTCAATTTCAAAAAGTCAATTATAATGACAATAACGCATGGACTACATCCGTTTTCTTTTAATTGACATTAAAGTGACGGCTAAAATTCCATGGCCGTGACTGTACACCAAGGTTGAGAAGCATCGTGGGCAATAATAGTGCTAGGCCAGAAATATAAATTTTTTTCACTACTAACATATTTGTTTTTCATCAATCAATTACGATGCGAAAGGTCGGGACGAATTTAACTAAGCTATCCATGAAAACTAAGTAGCAAGTGAAAACAAATGAATAAAAATACCATTTTTAATACTACAGTGAAAAAAGCTATATCATTACATTTAAAAAGTAGAAGTCGATTGAAACTGTCCCATTTCGTTTTGTTGCGTCTGTTCTTTAAACACTTGGTATGTATTGTTATTATTGTTGGCAATAACTGTACAATTTGGGGACACTCAACAGTGGACATCATTTTTTGAAATTCCTTCCAAAAATCATTGTAATCGATACTTTTTTATCAACTGATGCTGATGATCTGACGTGTCATTTAACATTTGTGACTGACACACTGACAATAGCTAAAAATAAGGTTATGATATAATGACTGCTTTACATCTTAAATGCCAATGTCACAAGTGATGTAAAATGTGGAGTGTTCCCAACGGTAAAACACCTGCCTATCGACAAGTGCACTTATTTTTTAAAACTAAAAACTTCTATAATCATCACCAAGGCAGAAATAAAAATTCCGATTGCAAAGACAACAAAAGCAAAAAGGACCTTTTGCAAATCTAAAGCTTTGCCCGTATAACCTTTGCCCGTTTCAATTATGCCAAATTCAGCTTTACGTCTCCATTGGCCGATCAATCCACTTTCTCTAAATCTTTGAATCAACTCGTTGAAACGATCCAGGGGCGGGAATCCCTTTCTCACCAGAAATAACGAATGAAATGTTGTAATCTAATCAAAAAACAACAAGTAAATTAGAATAGAAAAATACCTGCAGTAAGTACCCTCTCTTCAGACAGAACTTGTAAGTCTTTGTAATTTTTGATGGAACGAATACCAAAGTCGTCGAAAACTATTCCGTGGTCTGCCTGGTTGATGAAATGTTTGAGAATATCATCCCATCCTACGGATGTTTTCTCTTTAATTTGTATTTTCATCAAGTCATTATAGTAGTAAGTTTCATTGAAAATCCACCTGAAACTTTCATAAAAATCGACTTTCTTCTTATTTACAAAGATGTCTCTTATGGTTAAGGTTCTCGGTTCGTAGATGGGATTACTCAGAACGCTGCTAAGCTTACTTACGTAGGCAGAGCTTAGAATTAGGACGTAAAACAGTACCAGAATTATTAAAAACTTTTGAAGCCAGTTAATAGGTTTGTAGGTGGTACCGATTTGCAACAGGATTTCCACAATTTTGAAAAGAGACTCCCAAAATGGTTTTTTGACTACAAATTTCCAAAGTACTGTCAATATGAATACAGTTGCCAAAACGATGGACCAAATTGTTGGAGAAAAGATCACAAAAACCTCAAAACTGCCTATAATTCTTCGCCTTGGTGGAAAAACGAAATATATAGAGTGCTCCACTAAGGGCACACTACTTTCGACTCCACGTGGGTGCTTCTGCATCTGCACTGTTATAAAAGCAATATCTATCTTGCGTTTGTTCATTGCTTTAATCAAGGCGGTGTAGTCTCCTTTAACAAGCATTTCATTCTGATTATTAACACTGTCTACTGAAAATGCTAAGTTTAATGCGCTATATTCGGCTGCTGTTCGCAAAGTATTGAGAAAAAATCCAACATATCTTCTGTCCTTCAATTTATTACTTCCATCAGATGCAACTATGATTGAGAAATTGTTAAAATACTTAGGGAGCTTATCATCGAAAGGTTGCTGGACCTGTACCAGCTCTACAGTGGTACCGCGGTCATTCGAGGCTTGAAATGGATACCACGTGACCAACCTAGTCCAATTGTAGTACACGGCCACGTTGTAGACGTAAGATGACCACAATGTTGCCAACATCCACTTCAGATCGTCTTCAGTAGTGTTCGACAGTAGAATTACTAAGAAACGAGCTCTGGTATTGATATTGAAATTGTGTTTTTGGAAAAAAGTGACCACAGAAGTTGTAGTGTTCTCAATAATGATGTATTGATTGAAAACTTCTAGGTTTTTGTCAAAGTTGTGATTTATCACCAGCTTTTGTCTGCTAGACTGCAAAATTACGTCTAACTTGAAGTTACAAGTGGTAAAATTTGAAGCAACCACAACTATGGCGTTTTGGTGGAAGTTTTTTGCAAGAAAATTGTCTAGCAAGCTTGGTTTTTTGACCAAGAGCAAAGTTTGAAGAATTTGCGTTAGGATCATTGTTGCTGAAAGGGCGATAACTGAAACAATGTGTTCAAAGACTTTTGGTACTGTGTGATTAAATAAAAAGGATGGCTATCTTTATGTGAAATCGAAACTTTATTGCCGCTCGCATAAAATTGATGTAAGTAATACAAACTAATGTGTTACCGCTCAAAAAATGTTAAATCAATTAGATCAATATTAATTTTGAAAGTTCTATGATATCCGAGATCGTTTCACTACTTACAAAATTAAATTTGAAACTTGAGCTAGTTACACCAGCTAGTCTATTAGTTCGATAGTAATCTATGAGATGATCAGCATTATTATGATGAGTAGGAAGATTATCTAAAAAGAAGTTATTGATTTCATTAGGTTTTACTAGAGACTCGGGTAGTTTAGGAGTCTTTTTCTTTTTATCTAATTTGCTTAAATTTTTCCAAAGTGCTTTAGAATTATTTTGACCGGCTACATATTGAAAGTATGCTTTCTTTTCATTTCTTATGGCAAGGGTTGTAAAATTACGTAACTGTTTATAGTAATTCCAATGCACTAATTCCTGTGTAGATTTATATCTGGCCTTGGCCTTATTGCGTAGTTTAATTAACAATTTTATGTTGTCAGTTATCCAAGGGTGTGGTGCTTTTTTTATTTGTACTTTGTGTTGAGGTGCCATTTCATCAAAAATATTCATAATGGACTGGTTAAAAAAAATTACCTTATCATTTACATTAGTCATATTAAACATTTTATACAGAGAGCTAGTTTCTAGTTTATTGTGAAGCATATCCATATCAATATTTTTAAGAGATCTATAGATAATCTCAGGAGGATCGGGTTTATTTTGGGCATCGTCGATTTCACAATAAATTAAATCATGATCAGAAAGGTCCACTTTGCTAACACCATTACTCACAATGAGAGACTTATCTGACACAATAATAACATCCAACAAAGACATACTACTTAAACGTGTAGGCTCGTTAATAATTTGCACCAGACCATTCGCCTTTAACATAGAATTCAAATATCTACATGCCGGTGAAACAACATTAAATAGGTTAATATTTAAATCACCCATACAAACGATATTGTCTCCTACTAGCATCATTTGAGAATACGTTTCTTCAAATTTGTCAATAAAAAAATTGTAATTCATGCTCGGCGGCCAATATAAAACACCAATGATAAACTTACGACTACCAAGTTGTGTTGATACCCAGAGTTGTTCAATCTCACTATCACAGCATAATACAGTACAATTTCAAAACTTGTGATGGACATACAAAGCAACGCCTCCCCCACGTCCATCCCGATCGCTCCTATACAAAGAATATTGGTCAACTACGAGAGCATCCCCCTCAACAGCAGGAGTGAGCCATGTCTCAGTTAATGCTAAAATGTCTAAAGCATCCGTGTAAATCAAATCTTTTACCTCATATAAACTAGGCAACAATGATGACATTTCATATACAATCTCTAAAAGAAAAATAACAAACTAAAAATAAAAAAAAAAATAAAATAAAAAGAAAAACAAATCCAAAAATAAGCTATGTGCTTGGTTTTCGTTAGTTTTTGTTGAGATTCTGCACTAGGTACTGCAATTTGTTTTTAAAAGTTTATTAGTTTACGGACCGATAATCAATAATTTTTTTGATTGAGTCAATTTTTATTCTATGAAAGTGACAGTTGTTTTTGTCGCCTACAATGTGGTTAACTGATAAATTCTCCTTGTATCTCTTATTTAAAAATGAACAATTGGGACAACAAATGTCAGTCGATGTACAGGATTTGGTTTCATGGGAATCAGAACATTTTCCACAAACACTTTCGGTACTACGGCAGTTGCAGCAAGATGACCATATTTACAGCATTTGTAACAACGAGTCAAAAATATGTGCTCTTTTACAAAGCATCTCTTCCATCCTATATATAAAAATCCTTTTTGAATAATTTGTTCAAATACATTCGCACTAACCTCCAAAACAACATTATATTCTCTATTATGTTTTAACCTAGTAATAACTTTGAGATCTACATCTACCGTTATTTCATTCTTTACGATTAACTTATCTAGAAATTGTTCGTCATCAACATCGGTTTTGTCCACACTGTAAATAATAATTCTCGGATTTAGTTTTTTGGGTGTTGATAAACTATAAGAACCCCCCATTAGATCTTAATTTTTCTAAGGTGACTTGATCTTTGCAGTTTATAGCCAGTCCGTTCTTAACTCGCCGGGTGCCGTTAACATCCACTTGCAAAGTTATTAGGTCACATTTAGATTTTACATCATTATTACATGTGCTACCTAATGATCTGGTTTTGAGTTTATTCAGCCTTGAATTATAAAGTTCGGGGGTTTTGGTGCGCCTGTTTTGAGACAGCCTGTAATGCGTTGCAATAACTTTCAAAGGCTGTTAGAATTTAGGGAATCGCAACGCAACTTACGAAGTTTCAAAAGGCTTTTACTCAAAACTGTGTATTGTGGACATACAATACTTGTGAATGCATGTATGTATGTACGTAAATGAGTATGTATTTTATCGGCGGAGTGAATCCCACTGTAGTAAAATTTTTTTGCAACTCCAGCTACAGTACTTTTTATGATTTTGGGGTGATACAAACCACATACCTATAAACAGTATTTCTGGTTTAAAATACTTAAGTTTTTTTTATAAATAAATAAAAATATACAACCATAAATTAAAACCACAGACGATTTTGTAACTAACAATTATATTTATACTTTAAACATGCATACATAACATGGTTAAATAATTCAAATGCTGTTAACGACATTAACATTGGCTATAATAATTATTAGTAATTATGATATAATTAACGTTTGTATCCAAATTCGGTGAACTGGTTCACTCTTTGGAAAACCCTTTTGGTATACATAAAAAAGAACAATGCAGTTTAATTTAGATCACTCCGGAATCCTCCCTCTTCTTGAAGGTAAAATCTGTTTGTTTTGTAGAAGCCTGGCCTTTGCTGCTTCAAGTATGTTTCACTTTTTCTTATCATGTGGTTTTAAAATTCTAGGAGCACTGTTGTCTGGTGTTTTCAATGCTGGATCTTGGAGTAGATGGTGAATGTCCATAAGAAAATGTACTGTGAAGCTAATTTTGCATAGATTATACATATGTACAGTTGTGGAAATAATAGATTGTACTAGAGCGCAACAGATTTTAGCAGCAGTTTTTGAAGTGAAAACTTCTTTAGCGGCGCTGAGCACTTTTTGGGATGGGTAAAAAAATGTTAAAGTCGCGTCAGAACATGTGGCCTGATCGAAAATTCGTAAGACGGAGGGAGGGTAGACCGCCGCGCCAGCGCGTCGTAGGAGAGGAGGTAATATCCCCCTCTCTTTGTTGCGAGTTTCAGAAGAAATAATCCTCCAGCGGGAGGAGTAGCTATTTATCAAAATATGAACACAGTTCATTATTGCACAAATTATATGGATGTGCATGCGAAATACACCAGCATATTTAATGCTACTGTTTCTGATATCGGCGATATATGTATAAGTCGTTGCCACTCTCTACATTTCTCCAGATAAGTCATTGCGTGCTATACGAGACTTCTTGTATGAATATTTATTCATTTATTCTCATGACGCATCTGCATTGCTTAAAAAAAATTGGGAAAAGCTTTGATGATTTGCCAATGATTTTGAGTGGAGATTTCAACATAAACTTTGGAGACGATAAAAATGATGCGGTCTTTATTAGACATTTAAATAGATTCGAATCAAAATTGTTCGTTTCTTACTTCAGCTACCATAAACCTATTATATAACCTATTATATATAGGTTATATATAACCTATTATATATAACCTATCATAAATTATGGATGAAAGTTGATTTTTCTGAGAGATAACCTTTTTAATGTAAAATAATTGTAATAGTTCTGAAGTGTTAAATATTTAATGTAATATAAATTGTCATGATTGTGTATGATAGCGCAATAAATGAATATTGTATTTTACCACAATGATAGTACTTTTGGACTGTTAAATAAAGCAATTCGTGCGAAATTATTCCCTAACCATTCCAAAATATTCAAAAATGCACAACGTTAATTTTCAAGTTTTTACTTCTGCCGGCACTCCCGGAGTGCAACCCGTTGTTTTTTTTACTGGGCACATTCGTGTAATGCTTTTAATTTCGGTTTTTTTTTTCGTCGAATTAGATCGGTTCTTGGGGAATAGGGACGGCTCAACTCAACTCAACGCTCATCTTTAGTTTCCACAACAGTCACAACAGTCTTATTATAGGTACTGTTACAACCTGCCCGGAGCAGGCTGCACACTCCCTGGAGAATTTGAAATACAAACTGACAATGAATACAACATACAAAAGATCTGACAATGACTATACAATCTAATAATACGACCTGACGACTGTGGTTTTATGAGAGTTAACCGTCCTTCCTTGCTCGCTGGAACTTGTAGGACTCGTCCTTGAAGACTTAGTTCTTGTCTTGGAGCACGGTGTCGTAAGAGGCTTACAATCCGCCAATTAACTGGACCTTCTGGTCGGATTTAGCTGAATCGACTGAATCCTGTTTTACCTGTTAATTTTAACACGGGAAAGAACGCGATATGCCATGTATATACATCTGAAGTCCAGCATGTGCAAAGTATAGCATGGATATTCTATGTATATTATAAGAATATTCCAGGTTCACATTATTTTTAATGTTCACATGTGTATATGCAAAGAACATTTTGGACATTCCTCGAATATTTACACAAGGTCATGGACAACTCGAAAACAAATTAATTTAATCATTTGATATAAAAAAATTGTGTTTTATTAATATTTATTGTTCAGTTTTTTGTGCATCGCAATTATGGTTAAATATTATAATAATTTCAATAACAATTCACTCTTTAGATTTTGTTTAATAAGTGGGACGTGAGTTTACTCATCGCCCTGATGATGCCAACATTGTTGGCGAAATGTGCGGTGGCAGTTGTAATAAAATTGTTTTTGGTGTTTTAGGGAAAAACTTATTAAAAGTAGTTATCTACCACCAAAAGTGATCCAGACAATTGTTTTGTATTTAGTTTTCGTCAATAATTTTCTAACCAGTTTGAAGCTTAAAAATGTGGTTAATTATTATCCACTTTGAGGAAAACAGTGTTACTATTATACCAAAATCTTGCTAGGACTTTGAAAAAGGCCAAACTCTTTGGCCTCCTAAGACTTTAATAAAAAAGAACAAGTATCTAGTGAAATTGATCAAAAATAAAGAAAGACCGAAAAGTGATTGGTTGATATATGATGCAAAACATTTAGGACAATATGGTAAACATTTTTTTTATCTTCTTGGATAACAACTTTGTTCTAGATGATTGGCATGTTGCTTGGAAAAAAACGACAAGTTGACTTCAACAGATAATGAAAATTTTGGACGAGGAAAACGTGCTAAGAGAAGAAACAAGTACGAAGATAACTATTACACATCCCAGGAGGAAGATGATGATGATGAAAATCACCACATAAAATATCCCAAAATACCAAAACTTAATTTTGCAAATATGTAACATAGTAACTATAAAGGGAAAGTTAAATAACAAATACAATTTTTATTTTAGATAGTCTTTGCAAAATACTAAGATTAAGCAAACTCAAAAGTGAGGTAACATCATTTATATTTATTGTTTATAATATTATGTTCTTTCAGGCATTCTATTTCAAATAATGCTACTAGGTAAGTTAATATTTTGTGTAAGTGATAGTAATTACAACTAATTTCTCTTCAGGAATTTTTCACAGGAACTCAGTAATCATGAAATTGAAACGCCTCGGTAAGTTAGCAAAACTTTGAACAAAAAATAAATACTAGGTAAGCAAAATGATGACTCTAAAATATTGCAAATGTTGGAAAAAATATCTGCAGACAATTGTGGTACGATTGATTAACTTTTTTTATTATAGCTTGAAATGCTTTTTTTAGAATTTCGGTTTTTAGGAAGCTGGCGGTAATTAATATGAAATTAAATGACTTGGAAGACCAGCTACAAAATAAAGATCATAATCGAACTGAGAATGATAACAATATGATGACTTGGAAGAGGAATTTATCAACTTGTTTCCTCTAGACAATACCAAAAGTTAATGAGTGTAGAAAATGTATTATCAAATGATGTCGAGCAGAAAAAAATGGTGAGCAATAATAATAATTAAATCATATTTGATGATACTCTTAACTTTTTGAATTTATGTTACTAATTCCTTTTAGGTTAAATACTTATGTAGAGTTGGAGGAAACAATGTTTCTGAAGTTACAAAAAGACTTTTATACAAGATGTTTACCAACGAACTGGGAAACATGTTCAGTTGGGATGGGACAAAAGAGAAAAAAAAATTCAAACAGTTAAAAATTGCAAACGTTATTATGAGTAAGTCATGAAATAGAAATTGTTGTTATATTGATATTGATTGTTTGCAGATAGTGTTAGAAGTAATCCAAGTACAAAAGATGCCACCGAAGCCGACATAATATAATACATGTGAAAAAGTGGTTAGTACGGTGCAAGGACCGTATTTGAAACGCTGAAAGCAGGAGGCAAATATACATAATGTTTACATTATACAAAGTATTTAAAAATGTATAGAGAACAGAACATGGTGAGACACGAAGCGCCGATATAGTAACATTATATTATACTAATGTTATAATTATGTTATATAGAAATATCTCTTTTTTTTTAAATATAATTTATCATATTTTCTATGATTTTTTTAACTTTTCAGCCAACAAATCAGGTGTGGGGTATATTTAATTTTTTTTTACCGTGCGTTAGTAATGCAGTGTGCAGTGTGGAAGTTACCGAAAAGGGGTGAACGTCGTTGTAGCACGAGGTCCTGTGGTCGTTCTATGGTATCCAGTTGTGGGTGGAAAAGAAGGCAGAAGACAGACCCGTCTACAGTGTACATTGGTGTCGTTTCGGTTTGGAAATTCACACAAGAAGAGTCTAGCTTGAAGTTTTTTTTTTTCTCGCTACATTTCCGTACATAATTATTTGAGATTTAACAGCACTTTAGGAAGCTTTAACGTGTCTTACAAACGCCGTGACATCCGTAACACAGCAAATTGGGGATCTGCAGATCGGGGCGATTCCTCAAATTCCAGTAAATGTGTTTGTATTCGAAGGAGATAGTGACAGACATCGAGCCTCAGAGTGGTTGGCCACTGTGAGTTCAGTAGCTCAAATCCAAAAGTGGAATGCGGGAACCAAATTAATGATAGCACAATCGCAATTACGAGGACCTGCTCAAAATTGGTTTGTGACATGTTGTGAAAATGTGGATTGGGTACAGTTTGAGACAAAATTTAAAGCCACTTTTGTAGAAACCCTTTCCTTGTCAGAAATGTGGGTATAGGATAGAAGTTGGAAGATTAAAGAAGAAGGTGGTAGTGTGAGGCAAAGAAAGATGGCTATATGTTATAGCCAAGTCGGCAAGGAAAAGTGTTGTTGTCTCACCACAACATGTCAGGTCACTTTGCAGTAGATAGAACTATGACAAACATTTTAGAAAAATTTTGGTTTCCTAAAATGGCGGTCCTACGTTAAAAACCTTATAAGATCGTGTTTAGAGTGTTTATTCACAAAGATTCCAGGAGGAAAGCAGCCAGGATTATTACACCCTTTACCTTCGCCGAGTCGTCCATTTGAACGAGTGCATCTCGATCATTTAGGCCCGTTTATCACCTCTACTACAGGCAATAAATATATTTTAGCCATTATTGACGGTCTGACTAGATATATTAAATTGTATCCAGTAAAAAGCACGAGTGCTGACGAAGTGACAGATTCTTTGTTGTCCTTTATAGATATTTTTGGTGCACCGAAGACCATAATTACCGATAGAGGCACATGTTAGCATTTGAACGATTTTGCAAAGAGGTAGCAATCAAACACGTGCTAACATCGTCACAACGGCCGCAGCCAAACCGTGTTATTGAGAGAGCAAATCGCACCTTGTTGTCAGTGATGCTGACGAATGCAACGAAAGAAGAATTATGGGACTCTCAGATGATCGATACAGAGCAAAACCTGAACTCATCTGTCAACAAAACAACCGGGAAGTCGCCATTTAAAGCGATATATGGGTATTCCCCTAGATCTTGCCACAGCGTCAAGTTGCACCGATTAGCTAGTGGCGATACAGAAAAATGGACTCCTCCAGCACAGCTTCAAGCAGAAATGAAAGCTAGAATTGCCACTGAACAAGAGAAATACAAACGTCGTTTTGACAAAAGACTTTGTCCAGGAATTACGTACGCAGTAGGTGATATTGTTGTTTTCAAGAAACTACCTACAGCCACAGGCGAGTCTACCAAATTACAGCCTAAATATCGTAGTCCCTTTGTAATTTTAGAAGTGCTTCGAAATGATGCACATCGCATTGCCAATTTGAAGGATACGGGAACTAGAAAATTTGAGACCACAGCGCATGTGTCGCAATTGAAAATCCTTCGAAATCCCGACTGTTCGTCATCCGAAGGGCCTTCAGATGAAGCTGACTTATCTGAACCAGAACCACAAGCAGAGCTACCTGTTGTAGAAAAAGTAGCTACTGCAGAGACAGCCACGTTACCAGTTTTGGACGATTCACATCAGGGAGCCAAAAGACAAACCGAACTGCCGACGCGTTATAAGGACTATGTGCTTGAGTGAATTTTGTGTGTAGTGTTTTAAGTTTTTGTTTTGTTGAAAATGACACTCAAGTTTTTATTGGTTTACTTTTGTTTGTCTAGAAAAAAAAATTACACGCAGTTATTTAGCCTTGTGCTTGCTTAACATGTTAGATTATGATTTTTTTTTGTTTTTGCAAAGGTTTTTGAATTGTACTATGTGTGTGAAGACACCCACACTGTCGGGTTAGCCGAGTGTTGGGAAATATCATTTTAGTTAGGTTGGCAACACGGATTTTGGGCGCGGTAGAGTAGAGATGGCGGAAGTCGCTACCAAGTTGTAACGTTTGTTTGATTTTATTATTATTATACCCTTATTAAATATTACTGAGTGTTTTATTGTCGGTCAGCCAACACTGTGTTTAGTAACAAAGGAAAAAAGTTAATTATATTTGAAAATTTTAAATTTCGTTCGTGTGGTTTAACAAGGCAGGGGTACATAACCTAAAAAATTACTCCCTTGATAAACCGATTCTTCGCTTGTCTACCAGACGTATTTATCAACAGTTACTAACAATCAGCAAAGAAACCCAACAAAATCATTGAATAAACCTTTAATTCCGAACAGAAATGAACAGAAGTTGCTTAGTTGATTATAAAGAGTAGGGCAGGTTTGTACCTACTTCGCGACCTGAAAACCAGAGGGTTCTAAGTAACATTATTTTTGAAATTCACTTTTTCGCGCTCTTGTACTAATTTTAGAGAGCTCTATCTGTGTATATTTTTAATTGTTAATAATTCCTATAGATGGCAAAGTTTGAGAGTGTCAATTGGATCATGTTAAGCAATAATGGTTTAAGCCACATCATTATAGTTTTGAGATAATTGCTGTTAAAGTTCGTTTAATTAATTTAATTTCTTACAGTTTGCGTTTGTGGCTTGACAATACATCGCCCAGATGGCACAGGTTTCCACATTGATGCCTTAAATCATTTTTACTAAATGCATAGAAGCTTAAAAACAACCCATAAAGTTGGATTAACAATTTTTTTTTCAATTGTGGGTTAACTCATTATTGATTAACAGCATCCAATTAGAGTTCCTCTATAATATTTAGATAATAGTTGGGTCAATAGAGATCGTTTTTGATTGGTTGGAACCAAAAATCAAGGCTAATTAGATTTATCAAATATGTTTGTCATGTGTTTTACGCTGACATTTTTTGTCATTTCTGTCACAAGTGAGAATCAAAACAATAATGACTGGCTGTTCGGAGCAAAACTGCAAAAACCGGTCAGGAACTAAATGTTCATTTCATAGATTTCCTGCCGATCATATAATATTATATCAGCGTTTGGATAGAAAATTGCCGTAGGACAGATTGGAAACCGACGAATGGTGCCCGTCTCTGTAGTGCTCATTTTGCAGAGGATCAGTGCAATTATGCAGAGCTACGATGCTAAGTAGTAAAAAATTAAATATGGTGCAATTCCAACGATTTTTAAAGACACCGACACTGATATTGAAGCAAATTCAAATAATTTCTCAATGTCTGTCCTACATATTCAAAATTTACAGTGCACATGTCAATAGGACTCTAGGGAGAAAACTTACATCTCAAACATTTGGCAGTAAAAGTGTAACTATGAGAGCTTTAGCTAGGAATACTTACTAACTGATTAATTTGCCAAAACAAACAATATTACTTTGTATGTGTTTATGTACATTCGAGGTAATTAAACAACCATTACATCTGCAACTTAGACTAGACTGTAGAACATCATCCGCAGCTGATTCGCTTGTTCTATGGGTTCTACTCATTTCTTACATTAAATTTATTCATTTTAAACCTAGATAAAATGACAAGAGTGGCATATAATTTGACACCAGTTACTGAAATGTCAATATTTGATGTTCGAATAAGCAGAAAAATCAAGTGGTCCTAACTCACATGTCCTAACTCTTATCTAACTATTACATAGCAACTCTAGTGTCAATAAGGTTCTAAGTAACGTTCGCGCTCAAAAAAGTTACAACCATAGGGTTCCAAGTACATTGTCTGAAAAGTTCTTGTTACTAGCTAGTTTGTGTAAGAAATAAATAGCGAAATAACATGTCTGAGTGATTAATAACAGGTTGAATCTTCGTGAGTTCGTTCGGTTTGACGAGACGCCCAAGTTTTTCCCTCTGCAAATTCTTAAAGAGGTAGGTAATGAAGCAGGTGTAGAACATGTAGATTTGGTAGGGTGTCGAAATTGTCTGACTAACAGTAAATTTTTTATTGAAATTTTAAGATAATATGATAATAAACTCGAAAAAACAATTGTCCTACAAAATCGATGGTTTGAATTAGAGCGACCTCCACACCGAATATGTCGAAATAACGAGGTCATAAAAATTATTAATAACCAGCAGATTTTCTTTATGCAGCTTAGTAAATATTTGTATAACTGAATGGCCACAAAGTCCTACAAATGTAGTGGTACGTTTTCCTCGTCCTACGCTTGGAAGTTGTCGATTCAACGGTAACACTTTTTTCATTAATAACAACCTAGGTTTGATTTTGTCCTATCGGGAATAAAGTGTAGAACACAATTTTACCACTGTCCTACACCAAAAGTGGTATGTATATTTCCAGGAATTGATATATTTGGTCCACATATTTAACTTTACATTTCGATACAGAGTTAAATTCGTAAACAATCCCGAGTAAATTACGTTGTCGTTAGACATTGAAAAAGAAGCCCAAACACAATTCTCTACTCCGTAAAACTGTAGTGTATGTCAAGCGGCCCAGATTAGCAGGTACCATTTTCCACCAGTATTTGACCGAGGACGATTGTAGCAGGTTGGAGCAGTACTCTGCTCTCACCTCAAAGGTACAGTGTTCGATCCCCCGGGGGGAGCATTTTTTTTTTCATCTGGTGAAAATAAATTGTTAATAATTTTTGAACAATTGATTTTATTCAAGTATTGAAGAAATTAAGAACCATTAGTTAATTATTAATTATTTTTCATTAATTATTAGGTTTATAGTTTCGCTTGAACAGTTTTGAAGACTGCCAAATAAATTGTTTATATCTCAGCAATTTTTGCACATGCTAAGAATGAATAATTCCCTCTCTGATCAATGCATTCTTTTTTTAACATATCGAATACAAATCAATAATATTAAACGAATAGTTGATTATATGAAATTATTGAAGAGGTTGAATATTATTAACTAATTATTATTATTAATTGCTCATTTTTTAAATATTTTTTAATGAAGTCAATAATATGTGCATAATTGACTCGATTCAATCTTCTCAAAAAAAGTTGTTTATGGATGTAACTTAATGTTTATAATAATAGAAATAGTACTGCTTTTGGAAGTATAAATGTTCGCGCTACAGTAAGTATAGCCGAGTGAGGCCCTTGAAGAAATTTTTCAAGAGGCTTTTATACAACTATTGTTAACTCAAGAGATATATCGTACGAAGGTGGAGTTTTGAGGTAAGTAAAAAAGTTGCTCAAAGGTAGCCGCACCGGTTTCGTCGCGTCTCAGAATTGGGTCGACAGAGACGAACTACAGAATTTAAGGTTTCGGTAAAAGACATGCTCGATTCTACTAATAACACTTTCGATTTATGCAGTGCCATTGAACGTTGTTTTATTAAGTCTTAATTTGGGCGATACTTAACTTAAAGTGTAGGTGTAAAACTGCATATTCGATCAAAATTGTAATAAAACAAAAAAATCGAAGACGGGCCTGTACAGCATCTTACACCTGCACACGTTCGACAAGTTTTTTATGTCCCTCGAAACTCCACCTCCGTACGATAATCTCTTGAGCCTACAATACACAGCGAGCGTGCCGAGCTAACAACATCGAGTGAGGTATTCCGGGTTCTTGAAGAGTACGTGTGCAGATTGTATACATTAAAAACATAAATAAATTCATAATCAGCGCTCACCAAAGCCATTAAGACAATACTATAGAAATTTTTGTAGTTATAATAATAGGAGCCACTAGTTGGAGGACACCGTATACGGACATGTTTTCCATCGAGAGCTCCTCCGTAATTTGGAAAATTCCATCGCTCAGGAAATTTCGTTGCTATCTCGATCCACTCTTGTTTAGTAGCTGGAAACTAATATTTGCATTATTTTAATTTCAAGGGTGAAAACTATGTGGAACCAGTAAAAAAGAAGCAAGGAATGAATCCATCTAAGCAACAAAAAACCAACAATCTTTTAGAAAAAGCATACAAAGCATTGGGTAAACAGGAGGACCAATATGATGCCTTTGGAATTACAGTCGCCGCCAAATTAAGACAAATGTCGGAAAGACAACGATTATTTTGCGAACATATAATCAAGAATATCACAATATCATAAAGAACATTACAGATTCAAACATGATTAAAAGCTTAAAAACAAAAATTAAAGAAAACAACATTTGTATTAGTAAAGCTGACAAGGGTAATTGTTTGGTAATACTTAACAAACAAGATTACTTAAACAAAGTAGAGAATTTCTTAAAATCTGGTGACTTTACAAAACTCAAAAAAGATCCTACTTCAAAATTTGTTTCCAACCTTAAATCTACGCTCAAAGACCTTTCAGAAACTGTTAAATATTTCGACTCACAAGCTTTCACACTAATACCCATGAATCCTTGCATACCTAGACTATACGGTCTACCTAAAATACATAAAACTCAACCTTTTCCCATTAGACCAGTAGTTTCTTTTGTCAATTCACCTGTATCAATACTTTCAAAATGGCTTAATACAATTCTTAGACAACATTTAGATTTCAATAACAAATTTGCGATAAAAAACTCAATAGATCTTTGCTCCAAAATTAGAAATTTCCAAATTCCATCAGACACTAGACTTGTTTCATTTGACGTAGTTAATTTATTCCCCAGCATCCCACCCAAATCTTGCTTATTAATTAAAAAAAAAAACAACTATTTAATTCTAATATGCCAACCATACATGCACTAAATTTGCATTCACTTTGTGAGACTGTCCTAGATCAAAATTTCTTTCTATTTAATAATAATTTTTATTCACAAGACTCAGGCTTAGCAATGGGTTCTAATTTGTCACCTCTTTTAGCAGAAATATTCATGAATAACTTAGAAGATCAGTTTTTAAGTTCTTCTCCCTTTAAAGATAATTTTCTCTTTTGGTACAGATATGTAAATGACATAATTGTTTTATTCAAATCTGATTCTGAACTGGATAACGCACTAGGCAACTTAAATTCTTTAAACCAATCCATTAAATTCACCGTTGAAATTGAAATCAATTCCCAAATTCCCTTTTTAGACTTGTTAATCACTATAAATAATAATACTTTTAAATTTGAAAAATTTAAATATATCTAAGTCGAACTCCACAAACTTTAATAAGTGTAAAATTATAAATGGAACATGTTTCGACAGAACACTACTGCCATCATCAGCCCTTAAAGAATATAAAAAAATATGACATTGACGTAATTTTGAATTCAAAATACATATAACGAAAGCCTTGAAACTGGAAAACAGATCTTGTTTAAATGAACAGAATAACTTCAATAATCCCATTATTAATTCACTATTTTAATTTTTTCCCACTCAAACAAACTTACCAAACCAACTGTTTCTACGAAATCTTTTAAAAATCATGTAACCCTTTGAAAACGTGAAATTTAATTCAAAATTACGTCAACGTCATAATTTTTTATATTCTTTAAGGTAAGAACCCCTCTGTAATTCAATTGTATCATTAATCTCTTGTTAAATTAGGGCTGATGATGGCAGCAGTCTTCTGCCGAAACATGTTCCATTTGTAATTTTACACTTATTAAAGTTTGTGGAGATCGACTTAGATATAATCAACGCTAATTTTTGATCTCGAGAAAGATACATAGCGAGATCAACCTTCACGGCCAACGTGGTTCGGAAATGTGTGAGCGTGCAGCAATAACAACCGCCAACAAAGTGCCAACATTTGCCAACCGTGTTGGCGAACCAAGTTCGCTAATGAATGGGACCCTTTAGATTCAAAAGAAGGTACAGTACCCTCCACAACCTTACTTTTTAAATTACACGATTGTTTTTGTTGTAGGCTTTTTCTTGATGATTTAAGTGATACCGCGAATGATACTGATATGAATGTAGACGATGTTCCTGCTGAGTCAGACGAAACGTAAATTTTAATAGTATTTTTTAGCCATTTTGAAGTTGATTTTTTAATTTTCTTAGTTTGCCAATCATCGACCTACCAAATACTCCACGTCTTGTTGCTTATAGCTCAAGTGAATAAGAGTCGGAAAAAACGCCAATAAAGGATCGACCCCGTTCAGTTCGACGAAGAAAACGGTGTGAAGCGGCCTGGAAAAAAAAAATGTGAGGAAAACAAAATACCAGGCGGGAGAAGCTTATGTAAATACTTTAGCAATAAGTCAAAAACCAATATATAATGTACATAAGAAGAAATCAAGTACCGGCACACCATAATCCTCAGGAAGAGGTAAAAAAACAAAAGATAGAATTCCAAAGGCTTTAAAAGATTTTGCAAGAGAGCCTATTGCCTCCGTCCCGGGTGTCAGCTCACATTATTGTAGGGCAAAGTCGAATAAAACATATCTAGACCCTTCTCTTAATATACAAAAAATGTCTGAACTCTATGAGGGAAAATGCCGTGAATCTAATGTAATACCGGTAAAAGTAAAAATCTATAGGCAAATTTTCAACTCAGAATTTAATTTGGATTTCTTAAGACCAAAATCAAATCGGTGTGATTTATGTGAGCATCACAGATTTGCTGTAAAAGATTCTAGATTAACGGATGAATTTGATAATAACTTTAATGAACACATTGCACAGAAAACGGCAATGCGCAAAGAACGCAATATAGATAGAAATATTGAAGATCAAAATACTATCGTAATTTGCTTTGACCTGCAAAATGTTATTTCTCTTACGAACGCTGGCAAATCTTGCTTCTTTTTATAAACGAAAATTGAATGTTTACAACCTGACGGCACATGATTTTGTAAAGAAGAGAGGATACTGTGCTGTATGGCCAGAAACAGGGCGTGGTCGCTCAGGCAATGACATTGCTAGTGCGCTAGTAACAATTTTAGACAAGATTGTTGTAAACCATCCGAATGTGCAAAATATAATAACTTGGAGTGATAGCTGTGTACCACAAAATAGAAACTCCCTGATTTCTATGGCCATGGCAAAATTTCTAATGGAAAATAAAAATATAGTATCCGTCACAATGAAATATTCAATTCCTGGACATTCTGGAATTCAGGAAGTAGACAACGTTCACTCAAGGATAGAAAAATGTATGAGAGTAGCTGAAATTTGGTCGCCTGTATCACTCCTAGATTATTAAAAAAAGTTGATCGAAAGAATCGTTTTGAAATAATTCAAATGCAGGCACGATACTTTAAAAATTTCCAAAAATCTGCTAAATTTCTTTCGTACAACAAAGTTCCATTCACAAAAGTTGTACAATTAAAATACATACAGGCGCAATTAAACACTATTTTATACAAGTTAAAGCACGACGAAGAGGACTTTACACCAGTGCAACTTTGTAACGATTCTAATCGCATGCAAAACATTACTGTTGAAATAAATCCTGCACCGGCAAAGGCTTTGACCAAAGAAAAGGTTGAACACATCAAGTCAATGTACAAGTGGATGCCCCTAGAAGACCAAAGCTGCATTAACGTTATTTTAAATTCAAATAATAATAATCAAAACACTAGCACTTCTATGGTTTCTCAGGCTTGATTTATGTTATTTCTTCCTATTCTTTATTTAGATAACAAATATTCTTTTTTATTCTCAAATAAACGTTCTGTCTCAGTTATTTTTAAAATTAAAATTTAAATATATCTATGTCGAACTCCACAAACTTTAATAACTGTAAGATTACTAATGGTACATGTTTCGGCAGAATACTTCTGCCATCATCAGCCCTTAATGAATATAAAAAATTATATTCGTATGAGTATATGTTAGAAGGTTTCTTTGTGACTAAAAATATTATGGTTCTGGAACTGCCTGTGAGTGCGGTGGGCGGGTGGGCCGACCTGTCCACTATACTCATCGGCTGACTAAGTGGTTGAGAAATGACAACCAGTTATTGACTATTTTTTTCATCTTAATTAGAACCCATTCTCCTTTTTAATCTGCTTTCAGAAATTTGAAGCCAAGGAATGGTTGTCTTTTCAATACCATTAGTCAGTCAGTCAGTTGTAAATGCGGCAGAAGTATTCTGCCGAAACATGTACCATTAGTAATCTTACAGTTATTAAAGTTTGTGGAGTTCGACATAGATATATTTAAATTTTAATTTAAATTTACTCCACTTGGATTTAAGAACATTCTTCTTGTTCAGTTATTTTTGTTTGAATTGTATTTTTTGAGTCACATTTTTGATAAAATAATATCCTTACAGAGCCATAAGGTTCTAAGTGCATTTACAAAAAAAATTGGAATAGGTCCTGTATTATTTTTATTATTAAAAAAAAAACAGTATTGAACACCCATTTGGTTTTGAATAGACTATATGATCCTGTGGTAAAAACAGAGCTTTTTTTAAAAAAAATTGCATAATTAACACAACTGAACCTTAAAATTGCTCTCCTTCAGGTCGCGACTTATCAGTACCCCCGTTGCGCCCTCCTGTAGAGGAGGCAATTGGCGCAAGTCGACCCTGGGATTTTAGTTACCTGAGTTGGCTCCGGCGCAAAATGACTATGACATTATTAGAATAATTATTATCAATCGGCGCATTCGGTCTATGCCCTTTCACTCAACAATGAAGGGCATGAAAAAACGGACGAAAAAACGAGATTGCAGTAGTTCCTCGTCGAGCAGCAGCCATTCGTTGTCAAATTTCGAACGGTTGGCACAAAATAAAACACAACAGAGATAATAAGCGGGAAAATAGTGCTGCAAAGGGGGTGAGTACCGATAACCTTCTCACGGTCATCCCCGAATTTGACCCCATCTTCAGTGATGTCTTACACTTTCTTAAAATAGTCGACACGAATGCTAGAATTTATTACTGGACCGACAAATCCACGAAATTTCAAGCATTAAATAAGTTACCCGAGCCTGCTTTAGTGTAACCGAAACAGATGCTCAATGGAACACTTATTCTTGGCGACAGTGGAAACAGTTATTATTATTCAATTTAAGTGTTGAATGTTGTATCCATACATTATCATACATTATGAACTTGTAGCGCCACCTATATTTCGGTGCTTCTATTTGTTTTGTTTTTGACAGAAAATATAGTTAGTCCATTTTCGTAGTACACCGAGTGTAGATGCGTTTTATTTAACCTGTGCAACTTTATAGGTTATGGGCCCAGAATAACGCGAGATCGGTACCCAATGGCTACGAATAATTATTATGCGAGTATTCCCAAGTTACGTGGACTTGAGAATTATTCCGAGTGGACATTTGCCGCAGAGTGTTTGTTAATTCTTGATGGGCTGCACAAATGCATAGTGACCGGAAGTGACGCCGAAAAGGACGAAGCAAAGATCATCCAAGCCAAAGGAAAGGTGGTTTTAACGATAGATCCATCGTTATTTATGCACATAAAAGATGCTTCGAACGCAAAACGGGACGCTTTGTAATAACCCGATTCGTTTCAGTAGTTTTAAGTTGATCACGGATCCTTCAGATCTTTTTTTTTTTGGTTTTGTGCAACCTAAATGCACTAGGGTTTTGTGGGAAATCCTTGGGCCTCACCCTAAACACTCTTAGCTTTTCAGTTTCCTTTATCCTTTCATTCGTTAACTTTCACCCACATTTCACTTGACGTTTACATTTTTCCACCTATGGTTCACTTTCCTCCAATGGGCACTAAGGTAAAGAAAAATTCCCGTTGGAAATTTTTCTTTTGGAGGAAAAGGGGGACTTGTCACGCTCAAATCACTATATCGATTTGTCGCTTCTTTGTGATCGATTGTCGAGAGTATATTCCTGTATCGGTTCTCGCCGCCGCAGCTAGATCGCCGCCCGCGGCTAAAGTAGAATGCGAATTAACAGCAAAAGCAAGGGCAGAAAAAGATAGCAAAAAAAAAAAATAAATTTCACGGCAGATAATTCGCCATTTTAGAAGTGAAAAGTGCTTCCATATTTCGTTCGTGAAACCCTTATTAATTACACCCGAGTGGGTGGATATTTTTCACGACGAATAAATATCATCGCTTTCTTGGTGAAAAGGCGGTTTGAGTTCGCATATGCGGTTTTGAGGAACACTTGAAAACTCCACTCTTCGCAGAACTACGCAAAAAAATTACTAATTGCTAGGTGAGCCGATTTCCTTTAATTTGCTGTAACTCACATCTTTCTCTCGAATTAGTTATCGAAGTCAATCGAAATCAATCGAAATCAATCGAAGTCAATCTAAGTTCAATCGAAATCAAGGCGAAGAGCGAGAAGGCGATATCCCCAGGATAACTCCCAGATACCTGGACCAGGGTTCTCTCAGAGTTGAGCGCTTCAAACCTGTGAGTTACTTTTTATCTCTGTCGTCACCCGCCGAGGTCTCCTGAAGTCAGCGTCCAGCTGGTTAATCCTTCCAGCTGCGTGGAACATCAGCTTCACTTTGAGAAAGGGCTTCACCCAGTGTTATCAAATTTTTAAGGGCTTCACCCAGTGTTATTAGATTAGAAAGGGCTTCACCCAATACCTTTTGTAAGGCCGAACACGCTGCAGTCTGTGAAGCTACACAGTCACCTTATTTGTTCATTTCACATATTTAAGTTGAGATCCTAGTTGGTCGCTTAATTTTATTTTGTTTGTATATTACCCGACGAAATTAAAGTTCTGTTTTTAGGGCCTAAACCCACGACAGCTTCTTTTTTTTTTGTTCATCTTCTGGTGGCGTGAGTAAGTCCCAGGTAGCTTACTCCGCAAGAGTCAAAATTATACCTGGTGGCGCACACGGGCAACCTCAATTTTGTTATTTATTTCTCTTCACTGAGCTAGGCGGTGAAAATTGTGTAACGTCAGCCAGAGACGTGACAGATGATACCTATTGAATGTTTTATGTAGTATAGTCTTATCGCACCCTTTTTTTAGTCTGACGAGTTGAATGTTTTTATATTCGTCGAATTGAAGGACGGGGCATTCTGTTGTTAGCTTTCGTAGGACACACCCGTCTACATCAGAAGTGTTTAAAAAATGTTAAGGTGCTTAAATATGCCACGGCGCAAGAAGAAAGTGAAGTTCACCCGACGACGATGCCGCAAGTCTTCCAGTTCGGCGTCCTCCTCATCCAGCAGCAGTAGCAATTGCCCTGATACCGGTAGAAATAAACATGCAAAACGTAAACACGCACGTAAAAGTCGAACATATACACCCGAACGACCGCAAACAGCATCCGTAAGTTCAAACAATTCAATTTTTCAACCGTGCTTCACGCAATCAAAGAGTGTTTCTAACATTATACCAGATTTCGATCCCAAGTCAATGGAAATTACAGATTGGATAGACATCGTTGATTATAATGCAAATATATATATAATTGGCAGAATAATTACATTGTATAACAGGCAATAAATAAATTAAAGGGTACCGCGAAAGTCTGGTATGATAGTTTCACTGAAAGTGAATTGGGGTGGTCTCAGCTTAGTTGGGGAGAGTGGAAAAATTTATTAAAAGAAACGTTTAAGAGCACACGTAATGCTTACCAATTATTAATGAATGTGGCTAATCATAAACCTACAGTAGGTTGTTCACTTTACGATTTTCATTTCCTACATATAGCAAAAATTAACAAACTTAGACTCAATTTTAATAATGCCGATAAAGTTTCACTAATAATGGGTGCTATCAATGATAGCAATTTAAGTGCTGCAGTAGATGCAGCAGGCATTAAAGAACCAAGTGTATTAGCTGTTTATTTTGTAACGTTTTCCTTACTTACACAATTGCGTGGCTGCCTAATCAGCGGTGCGGTAGGTCGGGGTCTACTTAAAATAAAAAGGTGAGCTCCGTTGGGCGCCAGCTAACCGAGGTTAGCGAGGAAAGGGGATTTTTTATACACAAACAAAAGACACACACCAAAAACATATATTCAATAAAAACACAAACGAATAACGGAACAAATAATTAAAATTTAAAATTTGGCGGGATCAACCACAGAACACCCAGCGCTGCTGCTGGAAGCTGCACAATCAGCAGTTGAATACTCAAAAGGAATTTCGCCAGTCTCTTCAGCCACGCAGAACGGCTCTTAGATTTAAAATTTGGTACCGCACATAGCTATGTGTTCAACCATACAACGCAAACAACCTAGTACAGCCGTGTCCGCTGACAAGCGACGCGAATTAAATTCCGAATGTTTGGTTAGGTATGTTTTGAACACTGTCAATGCGCTTGGTGATCCCGATAGTTAAACAAACAAAACATACAAACAAGGTGTTCCACACTCTGAAGGAGTGAGTACACAACAACTATAATCTAATTATCCTAATTCTATAACCTATAGGTAAAATGAAACGCAGAAAACACTTAACCTAATAAAATAAGAAAGGGTACTCAGTGTCTGGAGAACGTCCTGAATACGGTGAGTTCTGACTGGTAGCCCCTCAGGTCACACCTTGGCTAGTACATATGAACACGTGGAGCGGGACAAGCAATTCCCAAGAGTCAATGCCTCCACTTCCTGTCCTATACCACCGTCGTCTACTGCTGCCTGGCGATGCCTAGACCAACGTCGCCTACACCAGTCTGTACCAGCGACGCATTCACCAGCCTATGCCAACGACGCCTACACCAGCCGACACCAGCGATGCCTAGACCAACGAAGCCTACTCCAACGACCCTAGGAGACTTAAATCAGCAACCGTTTAGATCTTCAACGCTCTACATACCTCTCCTATACCAGAGGGTCCCTAATACAATGGAAAATCACCATCAAAACCAGCCCCAGACGCTGACCAAACCAGGTTTCTACTTCGTCAGTTCTCTACCAAAAAACCGTTTCCACAACAAAAAACTCCTAGCAACCTTTCTTTTGTTTTTTCCGCGGTTACATATTAAAAAAAATACTTAAATTTACGCTAACTAAATTATTTAATAAAAACTAACAACTAACAAAGAAACGGAACCGTTACAATTTAAAAAATAAAATCTATAATGTCGCCGATTATAATCGGAGTTCGATACCAACCCAACCGAGTACTAGTCAATCTAAACCCAATAAAAACAAAACCGATAGCGAAAACATCGGTAATAAGTATTTAAGTTGTAAGTGCTGTGGTTTTAAAGGTCATGATCGGTCCTCGTGTCGTCATAAAAAACAAACATGTAATTTCTGTAAAAAATTGGGCCATATTGAAAGAAATTGCATGAATAAACAAAAAGTAAATTCTTCCAATAAAAAAAAGATTTCAATAAAAAAGAAAATAATCGAACTAAACCCGTTATTAATACACAAAAAAGGGAAAATATAAAAGTTATAAGTAACAAACAAAGTAGCTCCTCTTCAAAATTTAACAAACAAATTAACGTTAACAACAAAGAAATTTTGAATGCATTTATTGATATTGGTAGTAGCTGTACATTAATGAAAAGTAGCATAGCAAAAAAATTTAAATTTGATATAAAACCATTAGAAAATAAAGTAAGCTTGTCAGGATTTCTAGGCATCGGTACAACAGTTAGACTCAATATACAGAAGTTTTAACAAAAATCGACGAAGTTGATTTAAATACAATATTTTACTTAGTTGATGATAAAGATCTAGATACAGACGCATTAATTGGCAGAAACTTTTCCGAAAATGAAAATATTATTTACTACAGAATCGATAACACGTCGACATTCAAATATAAAGAGAATTGTGCTCCTTGGTTTCAGAATGTTAAAACTGGAGATTTATCAACAACAGATAAATACGCCTTAAATAATATTTTACAACAATTTGAATGCTGTGTTTTTCAAAATTCAAATAAACTGGGTAAAGCGCATTCCGTAAGTTTAACAATAGATTTAATTACTAATAAACCAGTTACCCATCGCTCTTATCGTTGTGCTGAAAAGGACAAGGAAATTTTTAGAAAGACTATGAAAGACTTTTAGGCGCAAATATCATTCGTGAAAGTAACTCTCCATTCTCAAGTCCTGCTCTATTGGTAAACAAAAAAGACGGAAGTAAACGACTTGTAGTAGACTATAGAGCACTAAACAAAATAACTGTTAATCATAATTTTCCCATGCCAATAATCGAAGACATAATTAGTAACCTTCATGGGTACAAGTATTTTACCTCTCTTGATTTAGCGTCCGGTTACCACCAGATTCCCATGGATCCTAAATCAATCCCATATACTGCATTTGTAACCCCAGAAGGCCATTACGAATATGTAAGGGTTCCATTTGGTCTCTGTAACGCGCCTTCTGTATTTCAACGATTTATGAATGAAATTATGCACCCCTTTCGAATGCATCATGTGATCCCTTATCTAGATGATATCCTAATTCCCTCAAAAACAATCTCTGAAGGTCTAGAATTATTAACAAAAATACTTTATACTTTAAAGGAATATGGACTCACTATAAATATGTCAAAATCATTATTCTTAACAAAAGAAATTTCCTACTTAAGCTATGAGATTTCACTAAATGAAATAACACCTTCAACCTCTAAAACTCAAGCAGTACTTGATTTTCCTAATCCTAAAAACGTTCACCAACTTAGACAGTTCTTGGGTTTAATCGGATACTTTCGTAAATTTATCAAGGACTTCGCTAGAGTCACAGCGCCATTAACAAAACTATTAAAAAAAGATGCTCCGTGGAGTTGGTCAAGTGATCACTCCAAAATAATTGATACTTTGAAATCGATGATCTGTTCAAAACCAATCTTGGCTATATTTGACCCCAAATCACCGACTATCGTATATACGGACGCTAGCCGTGACGGTTTCGCCGGCATTTTAGTCCAAAAACATAA
The DNA here is from genome assembly GCA_963583935.1 of Diaperis boleti. Classification (NCBI taxonomy): domain Eukaryota; kingdom Metazoa; phylum Arthropoda; class Insecta; order Coleoptera; family Tenebrionidae; genus Diaperis; species Diaperis boleti. The sequence continues at coordinate 18,605,087 of OY757242.1, forward strand.
TAATAAAAAAAAAACAATAGCATTCTTTAGCAAACAAACCACCGTACCTGAGAAAAATTACCACTCTTTTGAGTTGGAACTACTGGCCATAGTGAAAACTTTGGAAAAATTTAAATACTATTTAGTAGGGAAGGAGTTTACAATTATCACCGATTGTAATGCGGTTAAAAATGCTCTTAACAAACAGACAAAGCGCAAAGCTCGGTGGGTCTTGTTTTTACAAGATTTTTCTTTCACAATTGAGCACAAAGCAAGTGTAAACACCAGAAAGGCCGAGATCACACTTTTTCGCGGCGGACGTAAGGTCGCGATTTTTGATTGCGAATAAAACTGGCAATTCGCGTCGTAACGGGTAGAGAGGTATCTCGAATCAAAGAGTTCTTTCTGTACTTTCCAGCGGTACGAGCGCGGCGGAGCTTTGGCGACGTCGAGTCGTAAAAAGATGCAGTTAAAAAGCTCGCTTGGCTTTTTATAAAAAGCTCACGACATGGCTAAGCCCCGCCCCGCCGTGAGTGACACCGCTCGGCGCTCTGATTGGCCGAGCGGTTACATAAAGCCTAGCGGAGTCGAGATTCGGGTTTCATTCTTTCGCCGACCGGCCAGCGAAGCTCACCGGTCACAACTCCCCCCGGCTCAGTAGACCCGAATCTTTCCTCCGCGGCTGTTTGCTGGTTTTCTTTATTGACTTTTTTCCACCTATTGCTACAGACTAAATATTTCACTTAATTTTACCCTAATTACAACATAGAATTCTCGCACAAATACTATTTTTCCATGTGAGAAGAGAGAGATACATAACTGAATAAACAACTAACAGTATAACCAAAACACGTATAGACTTATTTTACATTGAATCAGTAGTAAGTAAACCTTTACCCTAACGTGCAAAAGGAACTTGAGCACACGTAACTGAATATAACACCTAGTTATCCTAAGACAAAGTATATACAAAAACAAAAAAAAAACACAGTAACCAAATAAACAATTTACGGACGACAATAACTTGCGCATCCAAGGGTCGCTGTCCCCCCTTCTCGCTATTCAAGTCCTTGCCTCTCCGGAGCCGTCCCCCGAATAGGTTGCCCTGGGGGAGCCGGTCGTAGCCGATCGGTGTGGGCCTTCACTTCTCGTCCTCCCACGTCCACGAGATAGTTGTGGGACTGCCCCAGTCGGCGGGTGATTCTGAAAGGCCCGCTCCATTTTTGGTCGAAAGGCCGTCCTCTACGAAGAGGGTTTCTCAGCAGCACGCGCTCCCCGGGGGCATATTCAGTGGGCTGCGTGTCCGGTTGGTTGGCGTAACGTCGTTCGATGTATCGCCGCTGGTGCTGTCTGGCCCTTTCTTCGATTTCTTCTCGCGGTTCGGGAGCCGCGGCGTCGACCTCCAGGTCCCATTCCCCCGGAAGCGGCATCTCCCTGCCGTACAGCAACTGGCTGGGTGTCGCGCCCGTTGCGGCGTTTCGTCGCCTCCTCAGGCTGAATAGGGCGCTGGGAAGCACGGTGTCCCACTCGGACATTGGCTGCCCTACCAGGAGCAGGCGTATCGTCTTCTTGAGTTCCTGGTTTCGTCTCTCCGTGGGATTCTGCCTGGGCGTATAGGTGGCGGTGTGCCATGGAGACGCCCTCCACCTGCGGCACGCCGTCCTCCATCTCCCGCTGATGAACTGCACCCCATTGTCGGAGATAACATGTCTTGGGTAACCGAACCTTGCGAACACCTGGCTGTCCATCAGCGCGATGAGCCGTCCCGTTGACGTGTCCGGGATCGCGAACGCCTCGGTCCACCTGGTGAACAAGTCCGCCACCACGAAGATGAACCGATTCCCCGCGCGCGACGTGGGGTACGGGCCCATCAGGTCGACGATCACGGTTTCGAACGGTCTCGCGGGTTGTCGCGGTGACAGCGGCGCTCCCGGTCGCCTTTTGTACAGCGCACACAGTTGGCACCCGCGCACATATCGCCGGACGTCTCGTTGAAGCTTCGGCCAAAAATAGCCCGTTCTTATTGTTCTTTCTGTCTCCTCCGCTCCAGGGTGTCCTGCCAGCGCGGCGTCGTGGTGGTCAAATAGTACCCTACCCCTAACGTCCTCCGGTACGTAGAGTCGCCCTGACGCCGCTTCCACCAGGCAGCCATCCCTCACGGCATATCGCCGATCTGCCTCCTCCTGGTCCTCGGCTTCCTGGGCCCGCCGGACGGCGTCCCGAGTCTCCGGCGCAGCCCCTCTGTGCCTCGCGGACCTCATCCGCTAACGTCCTAATCTCGGCCGGGCATGCGACCGGCTGGCGCCGTTCATGGGTCATATCCTCATCCCTGGGTGATCCTCGGCCGTCATCCTCTAGGTGTATTTCCCCGACGTCGTCGGCCACTCTGTCGGCGTGGCCCGGATTTCGGGACAAAAAGTCCGGGAGTTGGTTTTCTTTTCCGGGGCAGTGCTCTATGTCGAAGTCGTACCCCTGGAGCTCCAACGTCCAACGGGCCAACTTCGCTCGGGTGTCGCCGACCTTTTTCAGCCACGTGAGGGCCGCATTGTCGGTGCGCACCAGGAACTTCTTGTCCTCCAGGTACGGTCGGTACTTTCGGATGGCCCAGATCACCGCCAGGCACTCTTGTTCATTACTGTGGTACTTTCTCTCGGCCTGGTTGAATCTGGCGCTCGCGAAGGATATAACGCGCCGTTCCCCCTGGACAACCTGGTACAACACCGCTGCCATCCCCACGCCGCTCGCATCCGTCTGCAGGACGAACTGCACGTCCGGGTCCGGGCGATGCAGCACTCGTGGCTCCGCCAGTTGTTTTTTTATTTCTTGGAAGGCCAGCTCTTCGTCGGGCCCCCACTGCCAGCGCTTCCCTTTTCCTAGTAGGTCCGTCAGCGGGGCTGCCAGCTCCGACATGCGCGGCACTTACTCCCGGAGCCACCCACATATCCCCAGGAACGCCCGAAGGCTTGTCTTTGATGTCGGCGGTTGCGCCTCGGCTATCTGCTCCAGGTGGTGTTGGCTGGGCCGATTTCCATCCGGCCCGATACGATGTCCGAGGTATTCCAGCTCGGCCTTCCCCAGGTGGCACTTCCTAGGTGTGCAGCACAAGCCGTGTTGGGCCAATCTCTCGAAGACCCGCCGGAGATGGTGTAGGTGTGTCTCGTGGTCCGGCGAGTACATGATGATGTCGTCTAGGTAGACCAACACGAACTTGCGCAAGTAACCGGCCAGCACCTCCTGGGTCATTAATCGTTGGAAGGTAGACGGGGCCCCCTTCAGGCCGAATGGCATGACCCGGAACTGGTACAGCGCTCCGTCTGGTGTCGCAAACGCCGTATATTTCTTACTTTCCGGGTCCATCGGCACCTGCCAATAACCCTTATAAAGATCCAGGGTGGAAAACACTCTAGCCTGACCGAGGTCCTTCAACGTCTCATGAATAAGGGGCAGCGGCGTCGGTTCGCCGATGGTGATGGCGTTCAGGCGCCTGAAATCGATGCAGAACCTTGGTTGTCCTTCGCGTTTCTTTACTAGTACGATGGGGGAGGCGTATTCGGAGGTCGATGGCTCGATCACCCCCTCCGCCAGCATTCTTTCTATTTCCCCGTAAATTATCGATTTCTTGGCGTCCGAACACCTGAACGGCCGCTGCCTAAACGGGACGTCGGTGGTCAACCGTACCGTGTGCCGCGCCGATAACGTCGTTGACGGCTTTGGTATCGCGGAAAACTCGCTCTTGAAGTCCGATAGCAAACCCGCGAGCGCAGTCTGGTGCGGGGCCCCGAACCCGTTATCCACCTCGTGGGGTTGCAACGGGGCCTCCTGGTGATCTGGCACGTCCCGTCCGTCCACCTGGTAGTGCACCGACGATCGCTGTCTCGTCCCCAGGTGGATGCACTGTCGGTCGACGTCGATCACAGCCTGCTGGTCCTCCAGCAGGTCGAATCCCAGGATGGCTTCCTCGCGCAGTTCCTTTGTGGTCAGGAACTCGACCTCTCCTTGCCATTCCCCCGCCTGGCAGCGGAGTCTCTGACGGCCCGCGATCACGTCCTGACCGCCCCCCGTGGCTGTCCACAACTGGAGGGCCTCGTTTTGTCGCTGGATCGGGGCGTCGATCAGCCCCTCTCTGATTAGAGAGTTGGTGGCTCCGGTGTCCACCAGAGCCCTGACGTCCTGGCCGTTGAGTTGTATGTGGAGTCGCGGCAAGCCTCGACTCTCGCTGCGTCTGGCCTTTGCGTTTGTCACCAGGGGTCCTTGTGGTCCCTGGTCGGTATTTTGGGCGCCACTGGGGGTATTAGCAATCCCTCCCCCAGTAGGGACGTTGGTGGCAGCTCCCGGTCGCTGGCGACGGCGTCGACGGCGTTTCCTCGGCGGGATTTCTTCTTTGCCGGACGCGGCGACCGTACGGGAAGGTCGACGTCGTCTTCTTTGTCCGGCCGGTGCTGTGGTTGCGTAATAGTTTAATATCGTGGGCGAGCCGCTGGGTCGCGCGAGTCCGCTCCCCCGGTCGCCCCATTTCCGTTTCCCGGCCGTCTTCTTGCTTTTTCCGGGCAATCCGCGTGGAAATGAAAGCCCGGGCAGAAATGGCACTTTGGCGGGTTGCGCCGTTGCGTTGGAGGTGCGGGTTCGCGCGCGTCCGCGAGTTTTTCGAATTGCGTGGCTACGTCTATTAAATCGTCCACCGACGCCGGCGTACGATCCACGAACTCCCGGCGTAGCTCTGGCTTGATAAGTTGTAGGATCATCTGCACGATGTCCCCCTCCGGTCGGTGCGGCATTAGTCTTCTTGCGAGAAGCCTCTTTTTGCAGACAAACTCCTCAACCGGTTCCTTCGGGTTCTGCACCGCGGTCATCAGGTGCTGGTGCAGCTGCCTCAACTGTTGGGGGTCCGCAAACCGTCGATATAGCGCCCTTTCGAACTCATTAAACGTACCGACGTACGTCTTCGCGGACTCCCACCACTTTGCCGCGGTTCCGTGAAAGCGGTCTGCGATAGCGTCCTTCCATGTGTCCACGGGTCTGTTAGCAAGGCGCGAGACGCAGACGTCTATGTGCGCCCGCGGGTCCTCGTGCGGGAACCCGTTGAACACCGGCAGGTCGTTGCCTGCCTTGCCGCTCGCGCTTGTTAGTGCTCTCAACAGTTCCTTTAGCACATCCGTCGCGACGTCTGTTTTCGTGGCCTGTTTCGCGCCCTGCCAGTCGGCACAACTTACCGACGTCCTCGTCCGGAAGTTGTCCATCTACTCGTTCAGTGCTGGTTGTCGTTGGTCGTGTCTCCCGTCATCCACGACCGCGTTTCCGTCGTAGGATACGTCCACCACGGTGTAGTCTTGTTGGCCACTCGTTTCCGGTTGCACTTCCTCCTCCCGGCTTCGCTCGACTCTCGGGGATGATGTCTCCATTTTTTTCGGTTCGCTTAATTTTCAAATTAAGAGTGCCCCACGTTCACACGGGCGCCACTTGTAAACACCAGAAAGGCCGAGATCACACTTTTTCGCGGCGGACGTAAGGTCGCGATTTTTGATTGCGAATAAAACTGGCAATTCGCGTCGTAACGGGTAGAGAGGTATCTCGAATCAAAGAGTTCTTTCTGTACTTTCCAGCGGTACGAGCGCGGCGGAGCTTTGGCGACGTCGAGTCGTAAAAAGATGCAGTTGTTGCGTTGCGTTGCGTTGCGCTGTTTGTCCGAGGTTTTAGATCAGTGATCTCTAAACCTCTATCTCTCTCGCCGGCCTGCAATGGTTTTACAGACGGCAAAGTGATAGGCCCTGTTTGCCGATCCGTCGGTGTCACTGCTGTGTGACTACGACAGGCCAGCGCCCAGGACTCGTTTGACAGTTTTGCTGTTTTCGGACTGACAACTCGAATGAGGGCAATGGTGCCAACATAACGAGAAAGTCGGATTCCTTTTTTGGGACATCGGAAATGAAAAAAAAAATGAAAATTAAAGAAAAGAATTTTACCTGTCCTGAGGCCTGAAAGAGAGGTTAGTACCTGAAGGGTGTCGCGATGGAAGGGTCAGTGAAGCTGTCACCCTTCTAGCAGCGCCATTCTGGGCCGCTTTCTTTTTGATGGTCCACTCTCGTCGTAGTCGACCGCTTGTCTGACCAGTGGATTGGGGTGTTCTTCGGCCTTTTTGATGGTCCGGAGGGCGATCTCATGGAGGAACTCCTTCAGCAGCGGGAGCCCTGCCTCACGGTGAAGTTGGTCATTTCTGACGAACCATGGAGCGTCGAAAGCGTGGCGGAGGAATTTGTTCTGGAGGACCTGCAACTTACACATGTTTGTCTTCGAGGGGGCGTGTGCCCAAGCCGCTGGACACCGCTGTGTCAAATGTGGCGCAGCACACAAAACGGAGGAGTGCAACAAAGACCGCTCCGCCCCCGCCAAGTGCGCCAACTGTGGTGGACCTCACACGGCCAGCTACAGAGGGTGCCCCAACTTCCCCAAGCCGAAGAAAGGAAACCCCGAAAAGACGGGCCAAAACCAACGGGCAGCCGCTCCCAGGAGTATTCCACCCCCAACAACCGCCCCCGGCACCGCCACGTGGGCCCAAGTCGTTGGAGGAGCAAAGACGACCAATACCGAGGCCAAAGAAAAGGCTGAGTTCACCAGCCACAGGAATAACATCCTGACATCGATCCTCGCTGCAAAAGACAAGAGCGATCTGGCGAAAGCCTTGATCGCTCTTGCCAGTCAAATAATGCACTAATTTACTTTATTTTTAGATGGATAGAAGCTCCCTCATCCCACATTCCCTGCAGATTGCCTTCTGGAACGCCAATGGGCTTCAAGCAGCTCGTAACGAGCTCGAAGAATTCATCACCTCCCATGGAGTGGACGTCGCACTTCTGTGCGAAACCAAACTTCAGGCGGGAACCAGAGATCCCAAAATTCAGGGCTTCACACTTCATCGAAACGATCGACCTGGAGGTCGAGGAGGAGGCACAGCGATTTACGTAAGAAACGTAATTAAACACTGTGTTGCAGCCGTTTCAGATCTTCAACACATGGAAACCACTGGGGTAACAGTAACTACAGCGAATGGGCCACTCCGCCTGTTTGCATGTTACAACCGCCCCCAGCCGACCTTCAGACTTCTCGAAGACGATCTGCGGGAACTGATGGATGGTGACATTCCAACCATCGCAGCAGGCGACTTCAATGCCAAGCACCTGGATTGGCGCAGCCGATCGACGAACGCCAATGGGCGGACTCTCGACGCCTTCCTCACAGGAAACGCCGAGATGGTAGTTATGGCCCCGGACGAGCCGACCTACCATAACTACCAAACAGGAGTCCCCGACACTCTTGACATCGCCATCGTCAAGAACGTTGCCCACCAGATTGAGCTCTCGGTGGCCGCAGAACTCAGCTCGGATCACAGCCCCGTCATGATGCACATCGGGACGGAAGCCAACGACCCAGTTGAGAGGCACACCAGGAGGGTGAATTGGACAGAATTCGCCGCCCACTGTGAAGTCAACTTCGGAGATTTTCCACAAACCTTGGATGCCGAAGGAATCGACGCCGCAATCGAAGTCTTCGAGAACAAGATCAACAACGCGCTGACGGAAGCGAGCGAAGAACTCACGCAGATGCCATCCCAACGGCGCACGATTCCATATCGAATCGTGAATCTGATTCGTGAGAAAAACCGAGCGAGAAGAAGAGCTCGGCGCAGCGGCCTTGCTGCAGACAGAACTGCAGCAAACAGACTTCAATGGGAAGTCAGACTAGCACTCCGAGAGTTCAGAGACGAACGTTGGACAGAGAAGCTAGAGTCACTATCCACAGAGGATAACTCCATCTGGAAGATGGCCAGGGCCCTTCGCAACGACCGCAAACCCCTCCCCCCGATCCACGGAAGCAACGGCGTCGTCTTCACGGACGAAGACAAAGCCGAAACTTTCGCTGACAGTCTGGAACTGCAATGCAGAGTCAATCTCCAGAACGCTGACTTCGACCATCTTGAAGAAGTGGAAGAACAAGTCCGGGAAATCATCGATGAAGTCCCTGAAGCAGAGATCCCTCCCACAAATCCAATCGAAATCCGACACATCCTCCAACATCTGAAGCCGAAGAAAGCCCCAGGACAGGACAACATCAGCAACAGGACGCTGAAAGAACTTCCAGACGGCGCCGTCGACGCCCTGGTTTGTATTTGCAATGCAATTCTCAAACACAGATACTTTCCAGATAGATGGAAACGCGCGACGGTGATTTTCATTCCGAAGCCCGGGAAGGATCCAAAATTCCCACAGAACCACAGGCCAATCAGCCTGCTCTCAGCAGCGGGGAAAGTGGCGGAAAGAGTCATACAGAAGAGACTCACCCACTGCATCAAGATGACCAACACCCTCCCAGACGAACAATTTGGATTTCGTCCGAAACACTCCACCACCGACCAACTCCTCCGAGTCGTAGAATACGCCGCCACCGGGATCGAGCGAAAGCAAGTGACCGGTGCTGTTTTTCTCGACGTAGCCAAGGCCTTCGACACAGTCTGGCACGATGGACTTGTTTTCAAGCTCCACTCGTGCGGCGTGCCTTTGGAAATGGTTCAACTAATTAATTCCTTTTTGCGAAACAGGTCCTTCTGTGCCCGCATCGGAAATGCCCTGTCCCGTCCACACGACATAGAAGCGGGCGTCCCCCAGGGATCTGTCCTCTCTCCAACCCTGTACGCGGCCTTCACCGCGGACATCCCAAAGACCGCAAACACCACGCTCGCCATCTACGCAGACGACACAGCAATCCTCACCAGATCAAGACAGCCTTGGCTGGCGACCCGCTACCTGCAGGAAGCCATCGACAAGCTCGAAGACTGGTGTCAGAAATGGATGATCGACGTCAACCCCGAGAAGAGCACAGCCCTCCTCGTGACGCGCCGACTCGTCCAACCAGAGGGAGAAATCGAGATGTTCGACCGGGTCATCCCCTGGGCCAACCAGGCAAAATACCTAGGTGTCATCATCGACAAAAAGCTCGACTTCCGCCAACACCTCGAATACTCGCTGAGTAAGGGGAAAATGGCAGTAGGCAAGCTCTCCTCGCTGGTCTGCAGGCGCAGTAAGATGTCGGTAAAGAACAAATTGTTAATTTACAGCACAATCGTTCGTCCGACTCTAACATATGCTTCGGCGGCTTGGGCACACGCCCCCTCGAAGACAAACATGTGTAAGTTGCAGGTCCTCCAGAACAAATTCCTCCGCCAAGCCTTCGACGCTCCATGGTTCGTCAGAAACGAACAACTCCACCGAGAGGCCGGGCTCCCGCTGCTGAAGGAGTTCCTCCACGAGATCGCCGTTCGGACCATCAAAAAGGCCGAAGAGCACCCAAATCCACTGGTCAGACAAGCTGTCGACTACGACGAGAGTGGACCATCGAGAAGAAAGCGGCCCAGAATGGCGCTGCTAGAAGGGTGACAGCTTCACTGACCCTTCCATTCGCGACACCCTTCAGGTACTAACCTCTCTTACAGGAACCAGGATTAGGTAAAACCCCTTTTTTCTTTCATTTATGTGTTTTTTCTATTCGATGTCCCAAAAAAGGAATCCGGCGTTCTCGTTATGTCGGCACCCATTGCCTTCATTCGAGACGCCAGTCCGAAAACAGCAAAACTGTCAAACGAGTTCTGGGCGCTGACTGGGGAAGTCACCCTACCGGTGGCGTCAACAGTTGGCAAACGGGGCCTATCACTTCTGCCGCCAGTAACATCATTGCTGGCCGGCGAAAAAGATAGAGGTTAAGGGGTCACATGACCTAAAACCTCAGACAAACAGCGCAATGCAATGCATTCGGGTTTCATTCTTTCGCCGACCGGCCAGCGAAGCTCACCGGTCACACAGGCTCACATATGCAGCACGTCGATGCGCTCAGCCGCAATTTTCAGCCTTCAGAAAACTTATCAGAACAAGTACTATTAATTCACGAAAACGATTATTTGCGCGAAGCACAAGATCAAGATGAAACTATTAATAATATTAAAGAGATTTTACTAAGCGGCGATTCTCATAATAACAAAGACATATTTAAGAATTATGATCTAAGAGGAAATAAAGTTTTTAGATTGACTTCTACCGGTCGAAAATGGTTGGTACCGAAAAATTGTAGATGACAAATCGTCAAACCAAACCACGACGATATAGGTCACTTCGCGTTGGATAAAACGTTAGAATAGTATTTAACGTTACAAGTCCGGTAGGTTACTTGTAACGAGTTAGACATTATGGACGAGGCGACGTTAGGAGCCGAATGGAGGAGAATGTCATGTTGGCATATTTTTTGGACGCAGTAAGTTTTTTAATTGAGATCTTGCCTTCCGGGTGATCATTCTCACTAAATTATTTACAGTCCAAAAAAGGAAGCAGTTCATCATTATGGACGAGGTACTCCATGTTAAAATCGATGCTCCTTGTTCAAGAAAATATAAACATAGCCAAATTTAGCAAACTAATACCGTTTTTAAAAAAATGCAACGTTGGATACCAACCAACACAGTCCAAAAACCTCACCAGGAAGGAAGTAAATCGATTTTTAAAAGAAGCCCCTGACAGAGAATATCTCTTGCCAAAGGTATGCGTAATAATTAATATCGATTGAAGAATTGAATTTGCTATTTTTCGTAGGTGGTTGCAATGCTAGGAATTGCAGGGGGTTGTCGACGTGAGGAATTATATTCTATGACTATTGATGACATACAAGATACTGGAAATCAGTTGATAATTACAATTCCTCATACTAAAACCAATGTAAGAAGAATATTCTCCGTCATAAATGAAGTGGGGGGTATCGATTTTTTGGAGAAGTTTCGAAAATACACCGCTCTACGTTCGAAAAGTTTGCAAGAAAAGATGTTATTTGTTGGATACCGCCAAGGAAAATGTATCTCTCAAATTGTGGGAATTCACAGCATCGGGAGCATACCAAAGAAGATTGCCGAATATCTAAAGTTGCAACATCCTGAGAGGTACACAGGACACTGTTCCCGTCGGACGTCCGCAACTTTACTTGCAAATGCAGGTGCAGATGTGTCGGTGTTAAAGCGTCATGGGACATGGAAAAGCTCAAAAATACGTTGAAGATGCAGTATATGGGAAAGTTAAGATTGCCCGCATGATACAAGGTGGGGAAAACTTCGTTGAAGTTCTACAGCAGAAGCAATTGAACGTTTCTACCTCGACATCGAGAAAGAACACCGGAATTAGTGTTACGGGCAATACAAATTGTTCAATTACGTTACATATTAATATTCCCAATACATAATTTAAGGCTAAATTTATGTTTGCGTTTCTAATAATTGTTTTTCAAAATGTAAGATTTTATTTATAAAAAGGAAACTGTCCGGTAAGTGTTGCCTAGCGACACTTACCGGCTCTGATACTGTAATAGCTCACCTACCGGACGCAAATTGATCCTTTAATGGAACATCTACCGGACAGTATGAAATAAAGAATTAAACTGAACTATTGGTTCGCGAAAATGATAAGGTTTGTAAAAAATATATTAACTCGTGTTTACCATGTCTTTATCACAAAGAATAAGGGTGTAAGAAACCTGGTTATTTACACTCCATCCCTAAGTATGCTAGACCACATCATACTCTTCATCTCGATCATCTCGGTCCATTCGTTGAAACAACGATTGGCAACAAATATCTGTTAATAACTGTGGACGGATTTTCCAAATTCACGTATATTAACGCTGTACCTGATACTTCTACAAAACATGTTATTGAAAAGCTTGAAGAAATTTTCAAACTGTTTGGAAATGCCAAAAGGTTAGTTACGGATGCTGGAACCGCGTTCACGTCACATGCATTTCAAAATTATTGTGAAAACAAAGGTATTAGGCTATTTGTGAATGCTGTTGGAATGGCAAGACGTAATGGTCAAGTAGAAAGAATGAACAAGACGATTCTGGATGCGCTAGCTGCAAGTGTCGCTACTAACAAAAATGATTGGGACACAAAAATTATGCAAATCCAACAAGGCATTAATAGTACGAAGCACCGCATAACACAACACACGCCCGCAGAATTATTCGTCGGTTTTAATTTGCAAACAGACTCCGATATCCATAATCTTGACAATGAAATGGTCGACGTGACCAAAATACGAAAGAATGCAGCAGAGAAATTCGAGAGAAACAGAGTCAAACAAGATTTGCAATTCAACCTTAAACGAAAACCACCAAGGTTCTACAACGTTGGTGACTTAGTCCTCACAAAAACTACCAGTTTTCCTGCCAATAACGAGAGCAAGAAACTGCTGCCAAAATTTCGAGGGCCATTCAAAGTGGTTGAAGTTTTGCCGAATGACAGATACAAAGTGAAGGAAGATACTCACACCTCCAGATCCAGTCGTCCTTATGAAGGAATTGTCGGTGTAGAAAGTTTGAACCCGTTCCAATTCCAAAGCCGTTAATGTAAGTTGGCTCTATGTTCGCCTTTTGGCTCTATGATCGCCTTTTTGGCTCTATGTTCGCCTTTTGGCTCTATGTTCGCCTTTTTGGCTCTATGATCGCCTTTTTGGCTCTATGTTCGCCTTTTTGGCTCTATGATCGCCTTTTTGGCTCTGATGTCGCCTTTTTGGCTCTGATGTCGCCTTCTTGGCTCTGATGTCGACCTCTTGGCTCTGATGTCGCCTTCTTGGCTCTGATGTCGCCTTCTTGGCTCTGATGTCGCCTTTTTGGCTCTGATGTTGCCCTTATTTACATTATTTTAACTTCTTCCTATTGGACCAGTGGTGGACCATACACATCTGTGAGAAAGCCGAATGAGGACAACCGACATGTCAGAAAGGCCGTGCAGTCAACAAACCGCATAGATGATACCTATTGAATGTTTTATGTAGTATAGTCTTATCGCACCCCTTTTTTAGTCTGACGAGTTGAATGTTTTTATATTCGTCGGATTGAAGGACGGGGCTGTTGTTAGCTTTCGTAGGACACACCCGTCTACAATCCATTCGCAGGTAGTTCTTAAAGTCGCCCGGATCATTTTCTCGTAATTCTCTCAAAAGTTTCATGTCACTGCATTTTTCCCTTTCTTGAAGCCACTTCTTTTGCCACACACTGCGCTCTTTTCGGTTAGGTTTACAAAGATATTTATAATAAAATAACGCACAAACTACAGCTCGTCTTTTCCGTATACTCATCCTCGAGCTCATCCTTATAACGAAGATCAACGCAATATTGATTTTATGAACACGACTAGTACACACGCCACATAAAAGTTTTGGAAATTCTACCACTCCAACACGCCGCTCAGAACCGATGATTTTTGGTAGTTTTTGGTCCATAAACATAAATTTTTGCGTCCACTCCTGAACTCTTAAAATTATAGTTTTGCGTTTGTGTTTATGTACTCCAACAGTTTTCAGAACGCTGCACGGTCAAGTTGAGCGTGCGAATCGTACTTATCGTGGCGGCATTTACGGCTAGCATCGAGTCTGAAAATAGATGGGACGACAAATTGAGCGATGTGGTCTGGGGAATGAATAACACAATTAATGCAAGCACCAGATTTTCTACGGCACAATTAATGTTTTCTCATCAAAGCGGCGTAATGGCTGAATTAACAGCAAACGTTCAGAAAACGGGCAAAGAGGCTTTGTCTCAACTTAAATCAAATCGTAAGCGGGCGGGTGAAAACATCGAAAAGACAGCAAGTCTCATGAAAGCAAGATATGAAAATCGTGAAAGTCCTAGGCAATGATCGGTACCGAACTAGTTCAGTAAAGGGAGTTAGAGGTTACAAAAAATAATTTTGGGTCGTGGCGGCGGCGGATTCTCTTAGGCGCTATAGTATTACCACTAGCGGCGTTTTGCTCGATGAGCTTGAAGATGAAGGAGGCGCGGCGACAGATCGACAAGATCTCATAGATTTGCTAGAAAGTTAACTTATGTTTGCATAATTGTGTGTTGTGTAATTATTTATTGTTTACTAAACTTGTTGTATAATTTTTCACAGCTGTGATAATCGAACTAATGAGGACATTAATTCTTGCAGGGTGGCCGACTGTAACATGAGATTTCAAATTTGGCGGGCGATGACAAGAGCAGTTGGCAATGGACCAGGGGCGACCTGAAGTGAGGGCGGGAAAGTTGGGTTGGCAACGGAGTTAGTTAAAAATTGGCGTATTGATTTTTGGTTATAATTATTTTAAATAAAGTTTACTAAAATCTGAGTGTGTAGTAGTGAACCGTAACAATAATTATAATAGTAACAATAATTATCTATAGTGACACGTGCGCAGATTTCTCAAAATATTTAGAGCAGGTTCTAAATAATTTACAATGGAAATTTTTGAAAAAAAAATTCGTTTTACAACTCGTAAAATCATCACATTTTTTTTAATTAATTCGACATCGTGTCATACGACCTTAAAGAAGATTTGAAGCAACGCATTGTTTAGCGTTTGTTCATGTTTGCAGTTAACTATGTTCAATGTGTAGAGTGGTGAAGGTGGGGCCAGATGGTAGTAGGTCAAAAGCTTGGTTTCCAGACAATAAGTTTCCCTGTGCTTTGCACCATTTGCTTATCAAAAAGTGTAATTGTGCAATTGGTAGAGGGTGGAAACGTTGAAATCCTAAAAGTTCCGTAGTGCTTTTATCGCACCGAATTAATACAATTAATACGGTAAGCTAATCTTAAACCACGTGTAATAATTTTACAATTTATGTGCATTGCAGACAAGAAAAACGTTGTGAGCATTGATGTAAGCAAACTTTTTTAGTTTCGCGACATGGCTGGACCACAAAGACATATAATTAATATTGCCAGTGTTGCCAGTGTTGCCAGTTAATTTTTTGAAGAAGACCCTCGATGCATCGAAAGGGGTGAGGACGCTATCGAGTCAAATAACGTCAAGACCATGACTTTTGATGGCAAATTATGCAGCAAGCTACCTGCACGTGCCCAAGGGGAGAATTTATCTGCCCCACATGGCTGCACTAGCATTATAATAATTATGCACATTATAATGTAGCCACTACTGATGTGAGTTGCTAATGGAACCAGAGGCAAAGCAAATTTGATGAAGTGGGAACAATTTCTTAATTTTATCCACTTCCAACAGTGAATAAAGACTTTCATCTAGACAGGGCTCTTAAGACCCGAAGTGTCCAATGAGGAGCTAATTGTGCCGGATATCAAAGATATAGCATTTTCTGAAGGATTTATGACTGCAGAAAACCATCAAGAATATTTGGCCGCTAAATTAAGAATGACTGAGGAGGCCATGAAAGAAATCTGTTTACAATAGCTGGTAACCCTGAACAATTTACGTATATTTTACTATGTATGTATTTGAAATTTTAAATTTATATTTTATTTAGAGGCCTATGATGTGGAAGGGGTACGCGCTATTCAATGAGGCAGATCAAATGAAGCTCAAACTGTAAAAGAATTTGAGCGAATACAAGAAATAACAGTACGATCAAGCGGAATATGGTTGGACAAGAATGTGGTTTTCTTGAACAAAGTCCTGATTGGTTAGTTGGGGAAGATGAAATGTCCTTACAAGTGGAGAAGCACCACGTTCCTGAGAAAGGATGTCAAAAAAGAAAACAAGTACATTATCGAATTTCATGACGAATACATGGTGATAAATCAAGATCATGATTACTATCAGCAAATTCAAGGGCAATTGCACTTTACGGGCACGAATAAGGCTTTTCTGACGATCGGGACACCAGGAGACATGATAGTGGAAATTAGTAAACCTGCAGCAGTTCCAAACACTTGGAAGGTTTTTGTTGCCAATTTAGTTAGCGAAATTCAAACCAATACCAATATTGATACCTGGAGGCACGTGCCATCGGGCGAAAATTCCGCTGATATTCTGTCCCGAGGCATTTCACCTAATGAGATTCAGAATTGTAAACTTTGATGGTGCGGTCCACAATGGCTACAATCCGATCCTACACATTATCCAAATTGTGCAGTCAATCCAACAGAACACGATGAGAAAATACTTGAAAAACTTAAGATTGCTATCACCTTGACTAATGTCAAAATCGAGTTTGATTTATTCAAACGATATTCAACGTTATTTTGACTTTTAAAGGTCACACCCTGGTGCCTGAGTTCCTTTGTGAACACATCAAACCGAAGACAGAAAGGCAGCGGTCCCCTAACTAGTAGCGAAATCGACAACACGTTGATGACTTTCACAACATCGTAAACCAACATTGTACCAATATAAAAATACTTCATTTAGCCACTAAAGAAATTTGTCTATATTGGCTCTATATCTTTTTTTACAATATTGTAACACAATATGGGTCCAATATGTTTTCTTCGTCGCTTTTAGTATATTGTTTTTACGAGATTCATCCAATATTGTATGTAAAACATTTTTCTGTAGCTGTGGGTGTTCAATTTATTAAAATTTTGAGTTTTTAGTCTTTCATTACTGTACTCGATGCTTTTATCTTTTGAAGAAATTCATGAAAATATTATTTTTATCATATTGATAACTAAACTTAATTTTTTAGCCATTTGGAAGTTTTTTCCTCTTTCCTTCTTTTTTTGGGATTTACCACTACTGAGAAAATCGCCCATTTTTTGGATTGTTAAATTTCATAACATTGTGCAGTTTCTTCAGAGGGATGTTTCTTTTTATATAAAAAATGACTATTACATACCCATGTGTATCTATCTAACTAAACCACAGAATCTCTCCAGTCGCTCAAAGCAAATGACCACTTTTACCTCTGTTATTTTTCTTTTATAAAATAATCCAATTGTTTTAATTTATGTATTTATGACAACGAAAAGGCAACGTGATTCCTTTAATTTATCAATGAACCGTTACGGTCGAGTGTAAAGGGGCCCACTCACACAGAGGGAAACCTCAAGACTTGAATGCACGGGTTATGGGGTACAGTTAAAACTTCTCGTCTGTGGGCAAAATTGTGGAATGCGCATTCTTCCCCGCTGGAATCAAAACTGTCTTGATTTTTGGCGTGTGCAGTTAAACCCGCGCGGGGAAACTTCACTGTGTGTGGACAGAAGTCGTTGCAGATTTCATTCCGATTTCATTAGCGGCGTGTTCAATTTTAAGGACTACGAAATTAAAGTAGAAAACTTTAGGTCTTCGTAGTTTCTTCCGGTTGCCAGGAAACTTAAAATGGCAGTTAATTTATCGTGTACTGATATGGCTGGCTCAATCGAGTATCTTGTTTTTTTATGTAAAGGAGGAACCAAATTTAATAGCTCATAAGTTTCTACATCCATTCTTGAGTATTTATGCCAATCATCAGCAGGTTCAAGCCGCAATTCTTTCAAAAGATTAACATGAGAAAATTCATTCCGCTTTTGGAGCCATTCTTTAGTCCATCTTGATCGGCGACTTTTTTTCTTGGAATTTTCTTTTTTAATAACACAAATGCACGCCACTGTCATACCGTAAATGTCTTTTTTGGTTAACATCTCAATACACAACTGACACGCTACTAACGTGGAAGACTGTGTGTGTGTGTGTGTACGCTGAGAGGGTACAGTTTTAACTCAAGGGAAGCGTGTGCGGGTTTAACTGTGCAATCTTCCCTCTGTGTGAGTGGGCCCCTTAAGGAACGAACCCAAGTAATGCCTAGCTAGGTACCTGATTTGTTTACAGTTTGTTTGCAGTGCAGTTCGAATCTTATTTTTAGATCATTTTTTTAATATCTTTATCTATGTATGAATTCCCTTTACTTTTTGGGAAAATGGTGCTTGAAAGCGAATTTGTAAAGTTACAGACATCTATAAAAAATCGATAAATACTTACTTTCTTCTATTAACTTTAAAATTCTACAGTGATTCTATGGTGTATAAGCTTTTTATATAAAAAAGGTGATATGTTCCTACTTTGCTACTATTTGAAAAAAAATAATCGTTGGTCTATAAATTTGACTTAATATAATAGTTTTAACGATCCGTTCCCCGATGCTTTTTCTAAAAGGTCGGGTAGGGCAGGTACCTGCTCTGCGTACGGGTTCTATTTTTAGTTTTTGAGCAGTAAACGGTCATCTGTGAGTGTCTGTGAGTAGTACAACAATAATATTCACCCCGACAGCCGGAACAGAGTTCCAAATCTCATTTTGTTATGCAGTTGTTAAATGTGTGTTGATTAAATTATTAAGTGGACGACTGGAATTTTTTTACATCATCATCGTGATACTGAAGAAGGAGAACAATTCTCAAGAAAAGACAAGTTTTTTAACAGCGTTCATCATCAGAGCATCGCGAGTCTTGTAGTAAAGCCAAGACTCGAAAATTAAGTGGTTAGTATACAGATTTGTTTTTTCATAAAAATAATGCCTTAAAAATACATTCCCTAGGTCCTCATCTGGATACAAATAGTAGTGTCTATCGATACTCTCAAAGGAGTGAGTCTTGCAGTGCAGCAGTTTTTATCATGACGATTTCTCTACTCATGGATTAACTCCAAAAATAAATAGTAAGTATTTTTGGTTTCTGATACAAGTAAGACATGCAAAATCTGTGTTTCCTAGGTACTAGTTTGTTTTCAAACCGCTCGACCAGGACAGTTCGTTCTCCTTCTATAACTAATAAATTAATACGGTAGCTAATTTGTATTATTTAATTCGAGTGGTTTCTATTTTTTTTTTAGATTCCACAAAAGTTTAAGAATTAAAAAAGATAACAAAAGCGTTGACACTAATAAAATATGATATATCTGAAATAAAGAAGGATATTAGTGATATGAATGTCAAATTAAATTTTCTAAGTGAAAACGACAAGCCAGATAGAATTAAAGGGCCTGGAGGATAAAATTAAAGATGGTAATGAGGACTTTAACGATCTAGTACTTACATAATTTAATTTTTGGGCGTAAGGACAGTTTTATTTTCTTTTCTTTTTAATCTTTAGGTGGACGTACTTTCTCATGGAGGAGGGCATACCGCCAAGAAAAATGTTCTCTTAATATTATGAAACAACTTTTGAATCAAGAGCTAAATCTTCAATTCTCTGCAATTCTCTGCACGAAAAAGCAAAAAGGGAAATTTTCGGCACTAAATTTATATAAAGCTGTTCTAGGTATGTATATAATTAATACATACATAATTATATCAATTTGTACTCTTTTTTTTTTCTAGAAGCAGTTAGGACTAACTTCAAGGTGACTGACTTGGAAATCACTCAGTACATTGAAATTATCTTAGCTATTGCTGGGTATAGGGGGTGGAAGACAAAAGAGAGTTCCAGGTTTGTATTTATTCATTATTAGTAAGTAACTTAACATAATATTTTTAGCAGAAAATAAATCACTAATATAATCAAGCAATACAATCAGAGTGCATACGACACACCTATTATATTTATAATTTATAAAATTTTTATTAATTATAATAAGTTTACAATAAATTACTATTTTATTTTTATTTGTTCTTTCATTTTAAGTTTAAAGGTTTCATCTGAAATTTATCGTTGTGAAGATTGGTTTTAGATAATATTACCCTTATGATGCCTTTTAGTCTTTTTGCTACTTTCTAACAATTTTCGGGTACTTTAGTATATTGCAAAATATTTTAAATTGGTAGTAAATTTGAATTACGAATAATAATAAAAGTAATATATAGAGGGTGTATTACGATGATGGCCTGAATATACCACATTACATTTTCATTCAGTTTAACATCAGATTCGATTTATGACTGTACCAATATTGATACCTGTTATTGAATCAACACATTGTTGGACCAAGACTTCTACATGTTGTTGGGCCATGGTTGGTAAACGTCATTGGACCATGATTCATATACGTTGTTGGGCCATGATTGGTATACGTCATTGGGCCATAATTGGTATACGTCATTGGGCCATGATTGGAAAACTTTGTAGGGCCAATATTGCGAAATGTCCACATTATATAATGGCCCAATGTAGAAAAACAAGTTTGGGCCAATATATCCTCAATAATGGCCCAATATTGGCTGAATATTGTTGTGCTGCCTGGGTTTCTGTTATGTATCCCCTTTTTGATCTTTTTCGTAAAAAAATATGTAATGCACAACATGCCAGAACAACAGCATCTATTCTTGCAACGTCAATAGCAATAGGCTGCAAAAATACTCTAAAGCATGATGCCAAAATACCGAAAACATTTTCGACTACTCGGCGTGCCCGGCAAAGCCGGTAGTTAAAAAATTTTTCATCATGAGTTAGTCCCTTTTGCGCATATGGCTTCATCAGATTTTCCATTAGTGGAAATGCCTCATCACCAATAAATACGTAAGGCACTACATCTTGTGTACTGGGAAGGTTACTTGGCTTTGGTATATTCAGTGTGTTTGCTTTGAGGCGCTTACAAATGCCTGTCTTGTTCCAGATTCCTTCATCTGATACACGCCCATTGGTGCCAGTATGTACATATATAAATTCATAGTTTGCATTTACAATTGCAAATAGCACCACGCTGAAGGTGCCTTTATAATTGTAGTGAAATGACCCAGACTTTGGTGGTTTCTTTATAAGAATATGCTTCCGTCCATCGCTCCCAGGCAGTTATCGAACTGCCACATGGTTTTAAAATTATGCGCCACTTTTTGCCACTGTTCTACTGTTGATGGACACTGGAAATAAAAATAATAATATTATGAGATTATGAATCGAATGTTGATTCTTAAATAGTTTGAAACTTGTTTTATGTCATAGCTCTTATTATTCTTTTTTCAGGTAGATACATTGGTTGAGGCTGATGATACCGAAGAAACAGAACCATACGCGGAACAACCTCTAACGCCGTTCTCTTCTATGAGTGACACAGAAGCACACGTCAATGAGACCACACAAGAAAGTACTAGTGCATCAACTCCACAGACGTCTGGAGCTTCATCTTCTAATAGAAGCCGTTCTCAACAAAATAATGTTAAACGACCAAAAACTAATAATGCCAACGCACAAAAGAGACAGGCGTTATTAGATTTAGCTCATAACGCTTTATCATGTAATGTTACAGAAACTGAAGAAGAATATCAGATTGTGGGTAAGCGACTAGGATACCAATTAAAAGGGAATGCAGAACGTCAGAGAACAATTGCTGAGAAACTGATATCTGACGTGATGTTTTATGCAAAAATGGGTAAACTTACGGAAGATAGTGCTATACATATACCTACA
Source organism: Diaperis boleti (assembly GCA_963583935.1). NCBI lineage: Eukaryota > Metazoa > Arthropoda > Insecta > Coleoptera > Tenebrionidae > Diaperis > Diaperis boleti. Next base: position 18,626,196 of record OY757242.1, read on the forward strand.
TACTCTCGCTCACATTCCACCAGTTCTGTTGCCACAAACACCAACCAAGCACAATGTTATGTATCCTACCCACCACGGACAACACAAGAACAATGTAGCACTTATTCTATTTTGCCTTTGGAAGTTACACAAAGGCAACAGAGCGAAAGCAGTTTACCAATTGGAGAGTTTTTGCACACATATCAACCGCAAGACTATTAGTGTTATTACTATTATTTTTGTTTGTAATACCTAAGTTTTGTTCTTTCATAATAAATTTAAATACATAAAAATGTGATTATTACTTACTTTTAAATACTCTTCCTCTAAGACTTCGTAAATGGCCCAGCATGTCTCGGGAATTATTTTACCGATGGACTGAGGGGATCTCGCAGTACTGAACTTAAGGTCTTCGTAAGAATTTCCTGTTGCCACATATCTTAGGGTGACAGTCAATCTCTCTTCAGGACTAATTGCTTCTCTCATGTTTGTATGTTGTTTTGTTATTTTGGGTCGAACTAATTCTAGTAATAAGTTAAATGCGTCGCTATCCATTCTCAGGTAATTTATAAAATCTGCTGGTTCACTGCTACATAATTCCCGTAACAAATTCATATGGGTGTATATACGTCGCTGTAATAACCAATTTTTGCACCATTTTCTTTTCTTCTTGTTTACTTTCCCATTATCATCCAACAGAATAACCACTAATGCCGCTATAATTTTTTTTGAAATAGTCGGTGGCATGACACGAGCTGTTCGAAATTGATTTCACAACTGCCAGTTGAAACGACTGACTGACATCCCTATCGTTCGTGTCTATGGGTAAACTACTAACCAACTGGTTGAACCGATTGTTTGTCCAATCTGAAGTACAACTTGTCGCACGACAGATTGCATCGTGTATGGGGCATTTTAGGCAACACTCGGTCCGCGTCGGAGACCTGCGCCGGATGAAGAAGCGACTTACAATCGGCGTTGCAATTCATGTTAAACTGTTGTTATCTTGTTATTTTCATTTTTTAATTAACTATTAATCGAATAATTGTTTATGTTGGTGTTAAACATATACAGTTTTCGTCTAATTTGTTAATGTTAAATGAAGCTAAATGTCGCTGCGTGACTTTTAGCCGCAGGGTTGGCAATATTCAGTTTGACTATAGTATTAAGAATGTTGTGCTAACAAGGTGCTATGAATTTAAAGACTTAGGTGTAATTATGGACCCTTCGCTCTCCTTTGTGCTCCATTACACACATATTAGTAGCAAAGCGATGAGAATGTTAGGAATTATTATACTATATGTCACTTGTTCGACCTTTAAGGCTCCTCCAGACCAACGCGAAATGTTCGCTGCCGCTGCGATTATTTCGCGGCGAAAAATTGGCTTCGTTGTAATTACATAGCGGCTTATGGAGATGCTCAGACATGCGCGTCAGTTTGCCGCTGTGACTGCGATTGTGTAGCGTTTGTTTTCGTCGCGATTTTGTTTCGCTGTCAACAGCGTTTTAAATCGCGCGTTTCCTATTTCCCAAGCAAATGAAATGGCAAAGACGGAAGCTTTAATAGAAATTGTAAAAAAATACCCAATTTTATATGAGTTGAAACATGATGAATACAAGAACTGTAGACCCGCGGGTCAAAAGTTAGCATTAAAGAAAAGCACTGTTTAACAAATTAGCACAAATCGTTTACTAATAAAGAAAAACTGTGTAGGAAAACATATACTAACTTGACATTTTCTTCATCTTCTAAGGCAAGTAACAAAAGTGCCTCTTCTTCATCAGATGATGAGTACATTGTCTTCTAGGGGTGCCACAAAAGTGACGCTATCAAAATAATCTGTTCTAACGAAATTTTCTGCGATTTATTTGCTGCGGTGTGAAGAGTCACGTGATTTCCGCTGCGAATTTCGTCGCGAATTTTCCGTTGCGGATTCGCGGCGAACATTTCGCGTTGGTCTGGGGGAGCCTTTATTTGGAATTCGGAATTCGTTTCATATAAAATTTGGTGCAATCAAAAATCAGTCCCAAATAGTACTTCCGAAAATGCCCTTTTGGCATACTTCAGCGAACTTGCCAAAAGTAAAAACCATCAACGTTATGGTCAACGTACTCAATGTTGAGAAGTACATTAAATATCAAGCATGACGTTAGTATCTCAAAGTTTGTCAAATTGGTGGCCCTCCTTAAGAAACTGAATGTTGGTTATAGGCCTAAAAAATCAAGTGTTTTCACCAGTGAAAATATTGATTAATTTTTGAAAAGTGCTCTGTTGGAATATTTACAACAAAAAGTAAGCTAATAACAGTCGTTTTACATTACTACAAGTGATTTGAATAAAATATTTCAGGTTGCTTTAATCATTGGGATTACGGGAGCTTGCAGGACCGACGAACTTTTTAAAATGAGAATAGCAGACGTAGACTTTTTAGAAAATGAAATAAGTATACAGATCCCTAACACAAAAATGTATGTTCCCAGAGCATTCATTATCAACAAGCCCCCATGGATCTTAATTATTAGACAATATGTGGACCTTCGCCAAAATTTAAATAAAAGTTAAATATTTCAAAGTGTCAAGTAATGTCTTTTTCTAGAAAAACAACCAATTTTGTATTTAACTATAATATAAATGGTTTACCGTTGCGTAAATGTGAATTGGTGAAAGATTTAGGTGTATATTTTGATACGAAGTGCAGTTTTAATAACCATGTTGCACACATAGCTGATTCGGCTACTAGAACTTTAGGTTTTATTGTACGAAATACTAAATCTTTCTCAAGTACGCTACACTGGTGTTAAGTCGGTTAGAATATGCTGCTATAATATGGTGTCCAACTTATATTTATTACAAACTTATTTTAGAAAATGTAAGAATTGAACAAAACGTGCTGTTGACTTCCTTCAATTTTGTGACTCTTGAATCGAGACGTAAATTTAGTATGCTATTGTTTGTTTATAAATTACTACACGGTAAAATTTATTGTAGTAGTATTTTAAGTAAAATTAGCCTCTTAGTTCCTAGACAAGGGTCTAGGTACCAATAATTAATGTTTTACTGTCCGACAGCGAGAACAAATATTCTCCATCGTGCTCCAATGTTTCATATGTTAAGCACTAACTAACAATCTCACCGTGGATATTGATTTGTTTAACATAAGCCTTTCTAGTCTTAAGAAAATTCTACTTTTTTCGTTAAAATGAGTTTATTTCTTGTTGCTTAAATCATTGGTGGTTAGTATTATAATTGTTATTTTTTTATCTATTATTGGATGTATTTCTGTCGAGCAATAAAGAATAATAATAATAATAAAATGTGGGAAATGAAAGATTCTTTCTACAACTCAGAAATGGTAAAATTACACGGCAGCCTATGGTAAACCCAGCTTTACATGAGTCGAGTAAGATGACACAGAATTATATCATACAGGATAATATTCAATGGGGTCCGCCACGATTTTTTAAAAATGCAAAAATGTGAAAGTAGGTCCTAAATAAAACTGACTGGTCCAAAAATTTTGTATAATTGAATGGGAATTTTGAAGAAATAGCAAAAATAAAATTACCCCAAGGAAGAAAACATATTACCTACGTCACCAATATGGCTTTACCCATTGGCTTAGCTCAGTCGGTAAGTGAGTTTAGTCAGAAAATTGTGTGCGATTGTGTGTCTAAAATGACAACAAACATCATGGTGTTTTTTTACATTCTTTCAAAATTTCTATTACAAAATAATGCATAATAATTTAAAATGAAGATTATTTACGTCTATAATGAAATTACTATTTTAGTTGTAATCTCATTTAACGTAAAAATGAAAAATTCAACAAGCATTTTTGTAAGACGTCACATCAACCACAGCGTTTTTCATAGGGATGGTGTTTGATGTTCTTGGACTTTTGTGTAAATATTTGCACTAAAATATGCCCAAATGTAAATGGTTTAATCAATTTTATATTGCATGGATATGGTGGCTAAGCAACTGATAAAGAAATTACACAAAGAGAAAAACTTGTCGAGGTAATTCTAGAGGTTTTTTCTAGAAATTTATTCAGTACTATTTATTACATGTCAAAAGACCAAAGCGGAAAATAACGGTCATTGGATGCATGCAAAAATCACAAAATCACCTCCGAAATAAAAACAAAGTAACTCTACACAACTACAACTTATCACTAGCACTATCTAATATGATAATATCGACAACTGTTGCCGATAACCAATGTTCGGACGTTATGCGAGACTTGGGTTTAGGGTTGCCCTAAAAGAATATGCAATGGTTAATGGCAGATGCACAGATGAATGAATTGGTAAATACTTGTGCTTTTTACATGTTGAATTCCTGATGGTATTGGAGATTTGTGGTATAAAATTCATGTATCATGCTGTCGTCAATTTTGGCTTTCTGCGTTCTCATATCTGCATTCAAACTCCATTTTCTTACACTTTGTAGAAATAACCTCGCTACCCACGAAAACAACGGCAAAGTGACAGCCCGTTACCGACACTGTAATATCAACAAAATTTCGCGCGCGACACGCTGATTAGCTACGTTCAAATTTGGTGCAAGTCAGATATTTGAATGCAAATGAAATTTTAAATTGCATCTTTAATAAGAAAATTTTTTTCATTGACTGAAACTTATGTATGAGGTAAAGATAGTACAGATTGAAGCCATCTGCGGCAAAATTATCCAAATTTATTTTTTTATGGCGGACCCCATTACGCGGCTGGATGGTCTTAACTTTGGAGTTAGTCCTATTTAAGGTCAAAATAATGTAAGGTGGCTAAATCATACACATCCTCAGAATTTAAGTCACTTTTTATCGCAATTGCTTAAGATTAATCTTTGTTGTCCGTTGCATATTCTATGCAGTTCGTGTTCCCAACGTTTGCACTTAGCTCAGTGGACATCTCACAAGTCAGTCAGACGATGGAAATAAATTCGAATCGTGCTGAACCAGTAGCGAAGTTTTCGTTGCAACAAACACTTGTGCCAGACAGGTCGGGAAAATTTTCGACAATATGCCTGACTTTTGGGATATTGTATATGACAATTTTTTCACCAGTTACTTCCTTATGGTACATTTGAAGGAATTAGGATTTTTTCCTACAGGTACTGTGATGTTGACGAAGTGGATCCCTATCACACTTCAGATGATCCCGAGTATTCGCAAAGAAGCTCAGATATTGAAAATGCAGTTAATTTGCAAAATAAGAGCCAACCAATAATTAGTGAAATCGGAGGCAATGAAGGCAGCATACAGGCTTGTAAGTGCCGGATATGGCAAGACCCACGTTAGAAGGGGATACCACACCGAGATATTTGGGAACGATTGCGTGCTGATCATGCAATCGGACCGACTCAGGACAGAGTATGACTTTTGTAAACCCTTCGAGGTAGTCATATCGAGAAGGGAGGAGAGGGTCGATACCCGGAAACTGGGGAGTAACAACGGAACCATCTGGTACACGGATGGGTCCAAAACAACAAAGAGTACTGGGGCAGGGGTAGCCGGAGAAGCACCGGGGGATGACATGAGCATCAACCTGGGCTCCTTGGCAACCGTGTTCCAAGCAGAAATCACTGCGATTGACATCTGTGCCGGGGAAATAATGAGGAGGGGCTGTGCAAACAGGCGGATCCACATTATGACTGACAGTCAGGCAGCGCTTAAAGCTCTGGAGAGTGTCGAAGTACGCTCCAGAGTTGTGAAAGAATGTCTCGAATCGCTTGTGGAACTGGCAAAACACAACAGAGTGACTCTGTGGTGGGTGCCGGGAAACAAGGGATTTGAAGGAAATGAAAAAGCTGGCCTCCTAGGCAAAGAGGGAGCGAAAACACCTTTGACAGGCCCAGAGCCCACTTGTGGGATCGCACATGAGACTGCAAAAAGGGTGATTCAGGGCTATATCAACAGAGAACACCACATCCATTGGAATAACATTCCTGGACAGAGGCAATCGCGGATGTTCATGGAAGGCCCGTCGAAAAAGCGGTCAAAAGAAATCCTGGGATTGAGCAGGAGACAACTGAGAAAGGTAGTTGGACTCTTCACGGGACACTGCAGTCTCATGAAACACCTCACCACAATCGGGGTGAAGCAAGATCCTGATTGTAGGATGTGCAGGGAGGAGGAAGAAACTCCACTACACATACTATGCGAGTGTCCGGCGCTTGAGGCGGGGAGGCTTCGACACTTCGGGTTGACGTATGTTGAACCGAATGACATAAAACATATGCCCATAGAATCTGTGCTGAAGTTCATCAACAGCACAGGCCTTATGGAGTAAGCTTGCTAAGTGGGGCACAATAAGCTGAAGCTTCAGTGCAGCGGGGTCTGAACCGCGCCCCTTAAGAATAATAATAATAAGTGCACTACAATTATTTGGCAAAATAGTATAAAGCACTGTATCCGAAATATTCCACCAATAATTATAAATCTAGCTGAAGATTCAGAAACTGACTTTGATGGTGACGTTACATCTGATGACATAGATGAAGATTCAGACCATTTAGACTGGTTTCAGTAACGACAAATTAAACAGTACGACGACGTAGCACTTTGTCCCACTGTTATTCGTTTGCTGTTCATATGAAGTCGATACAGACAGGGAAGCACACTCTATGTTGCATTAATTTGTTGTTGTTACACTTTATTAGTATTAGTAGATAGAATAATAATTAATTTTTAAATTTATTACAATTTTTGAGTGCCTAACCTAATTTTTGTTTACACTGACAGAAAAAACACCAGCCATGTTGCCACTTGTATTTTCGATCGAGGTTGCCACATCAGTGGACAAATAATAAAAAAATAGCGTATATGTTCTAATAAATATTATAGATGACTAGTAACTAAAGTAGCTAAATTACTACTTTACCCTTGAGGGATTGGCTAGTCATATCTAGAGAGATTAGTCGTTAAGGCTAATCCGGACAACGTTTTAGTGTGTTACTGAAACGACAGAAGGCGCGGAATTATTAATTATTAAGTCCGCACACGTTTCTGGTTTTTGATTTGCTAGAAACCCCCCTATTCCCGAGTTCGCCCGTCTCGGTATTCTTCGAGGGTGTGTTAAAGATCATCAGTTGAAAATTACAAGTGGATAGATGCAGTCAAGTGTATTCTAAAAAAGATTGCGGAGTGAGAGTCCGCGGCCAGTAACAAGTACGCTTTTTATAATTTAATAATTGAAATTGTAATTATTGAAATTTGCACAAGGTAAGTCACCTGTTTTCAAAATTTAATCTGGAATATACGGTTGCGGTCAATAAAATCTGAGCAGCACATTTTCCTGCTGTAAATATGATTTCGATTGTTGCTCATGTCACCTGGAAAACTGTCATGTTGATGTAAACGTCATCAAAAAGCAATGCCACATTTATCTTTTGCAGAAAAATTAAGGGTTGCAAGATTGTTGAAAGAAAGTTGGTCAGAAAGAAGGATAGCAGTCAGGTTTAACATAGCCAGGAGTACTGTCCACAATATAAAGAAACTCTGGAGTGAGTGTCAATCGTTTCAAAGGCAAGTTTCACGAGAAATCTGTTATGACAAACACTGAAATATTCCTTCCAACCATCAGATTTCTGGCAGAATATTGTTTTCACAGACGAGAAGCTTTTTGAATCGTCCTATAACGGTCGTATTAGAATTTATAGACCACCAAATTCTCGTCTTGATGAACGTTATACTCAAAAAATAACAGCGAACGGTCGCTTTTCTGTAAATGTCTGGGGATGGATTAGCGCCCAAGGCCCTGGAGTTTTTTAACGCATATAATAGTCAGAAATAAGGCAGAGGTCTATCAGCATAATAAAATATTGGAGAATATCATGCTGCCATCAGTGAAAGCGGTCTTCCCCCAAAATAATCTTTTATATCAACACGACAATTATTGTCCTATCCATACAGCTGGAATGATTTCAAATTGAATAGAGCAGCAAGGAAAGTTCTCCCTTGGCCTTCGCGCAGTCCCGACTTGAACCCAATAGAAAATGTGTGTGGTTTGATGGTAACATGAGTAGAGGCAATCATTGTCGTCCACAAAACGTCGAAGAGTTATGTGAAAGAATTCAAGAAGCGTGGAACGAATTAACTCCGAACTATACTGAGGTTTTAGTAGCATGCCGAGAAGATTGAATAAGTAATAGACAAAAATGGAGCCGCTACAAAAATATTAGTTTTTTTATAATTATAATTATTTATTAATTATGTTTTTGTGTTTCTTCAATAAACATGTTATTTATTGTTCACACAAGGCATTTTTGTACGTCTCCAGGGTAAATTTTTTATAATGTGTTCTATAACTTTACAGTAATACATACAGGGTCGCTAAAAAGTATTTAAATATTATAAAAACTATTCATCAAAACTTTAAACTATTTAAAACTATTTAAATTCCATCGTCCCAGATGTTTATCAAATTTCTATCCTCATTTGTTCCGGGGATACAGTTACGGCCATGGAATTTTAGCCGTCACTTTAATGTCAATTAAAAGAAAACGGATGTAGTCCATGCTTTATTGTCATTATGATAGACTTTTTGGAATTGACATCTAAAAATTTGTCACTGTTAGTGTTTTCATGCGAATGAGTCACTGTCAAAATGACAAGTCTTTGAAATAGCAGAAAGTTAGGTTACGAATACCTAAGGGTCGCCTTGCATCTTATGACAATCAATGATAAGTGACGGCCAAAATTCCGTGGCCGTAACTGTACAAGGCATACTTTATTTTAATCGAAACTTAAAAAAAAAATATTGAACAAATATTTTTTTAGCCTTGGAAATGTGGTCTTTATCTATCGTTAGCTCTTTGACCCATTAACTTTGACAAAAAATAAGTAAAAGTTAATATGTAATAACAATTATTATTGTTAAAATAACACTTTTAACTGAAAAAAAAAAACACATTTTAATCAAAAAAAAAAAAAAAAACGAAATACATAATTTTTACGCTACAAAAGATGTTCAAAATGATTTCCATTGAGTTCCATTGATATACGTTGAGCAACAAAATATTTGGAGAAATATCGACAATTTCGTTTCTTTTTCGTTCTTGTAGGTCTTCGACTTGTAATGGTCTATTGACGTACACTCGATTTTACATTACCCCATAACAAGAAATCCAGTGGGATCAAATCAGGAGACCTAGCTGGCCATTCAATAGCCCCCATCTATCTACAGGGAAATGTTTCATCCAAATATTCGCGCACTTGACCAAAATGTGGCGGTGCTCCGTCTTGTTGAAATTAATTATTACACACAAGTTTTTGGCTAATATTTAAGTGACAGATCGCTAATGACAGCATTTTCAAAGCCAACTTAGTTTTACTTTTCCAGAATTAAATTTTTGAGTTTTTCTTTTTATCCTTTTAATAAAAATAAAGGGGGGCATATGTTACATCACTGAATTCAGAAAAAATGTTCTTTTAAAAATTATTAAGTTTGATCGTTTAGCCTTTTGCTCGGTCAGCGGATATTTCCAAAACCGGTAATGATGTTAAGGAAACAGGACTTTGGGTTCATCCGAAGTATCCTGGACTAGGTGCTTCTCCAGACGGGATTATTTTTGATAAGAACACGAAAACATATGGTATTTTGGAGATTAAATGCCCATATGTTTTAAAAGATTTGCATCCGAATGAAGTCGAAAAACTATCATTGCAACAACAATATGGTTGCTGTGTTTTTCTAAGCAATAATGAATTAACTCTTAAGAAAAGCCATAAATATTACAGCCAAATTCAGATGCAAATGGACATTTGTGACAAGAAATGGTGCGACTTTGTGATTTGGACACATAAAGGCATCAACATTGAACGACTGGAACTTGATACAATGTTTTGGTCAGATATTTCATGAAAATTGCTTGATGTTCACTTTTCATACATATGCCCAGAATATTTTGAACAGAGAATTCCAAGAAAATTGTTACCAATAAGACTGCCTAGGTTATGATTTAATTAATTTGTTTAAATTGTCTCGTGTGTGATAATAATAAAACATTTTTATAGTTGTATAATAATTTTATTTTTATTTCAATTTCTAGTCCCGTTCAGACTATAGTTTCCAGAAACTTGAGCCAAAAACTATTTATCAACAACAGGTGCCTGGAAGTTTAATAAACAGCCAGATACAAATACACATTGTGAAATTATACCTCGCATACTTAACGAAATTATTTTCTTTAATAACCTAAAGTGTTTAATTCTACCAACTACATGTTCAATATATATTCTATTTCTGGCAATAATTTTAGTTTCCACTTCTTCAGCAGCTGTTAATACTTGTTTTGCATCGGTTAAATCTTTGATAGTGAATCGACGGTCAGCCAACACTATGTCTCCCTTTTCTAGTAGATTCAGCAAGTTTGATTTTTCCACAATTTCACGATCACTTATTGATCCCTCGAACAAATCGCTGATGAATGAAACTGCACCATTTGGTGTACAGCCTGAAAATCGTTAATATTATGCACTTAGTGACATTTTAATAAAACTGGAGATACCTAATAAAACCTTAAAAGTCGTGTGAGCTTTGTAACGAGAATACAGGTTCCCTTGCTGTTCGAAATTTGAAGGAGTCTCGCAAAAAAATTCCGCGCAGTCAATAAAGACACGGACATTCTTTAGGTTTGAGAAACATGCTGGTAAATGTTCTTGGATTTTCTCTCGAGATGGAAACATCACCGTACGCAGTTGGTTAAATTTGCAGAACATAAGTTGTATCCAGGTGGTAAATACTCTTGTGATAAATCCTGGTGACATAATGAAGCGGTAAGACAAATCCTTTACTAATAGACCGGTCCTTATATTTTCACATGATATAAAGTTCAATAGCAAAACAATCTGGGCATATAGATACAAATCCAGTATAAAATAAGCACATTTTATTGTCTTTCTGGACGTTATGTTCAAAAGATGCCAGAGAATGTTGATTTTCTTGATTTGAAACCCTTTTATTTAAATGTTTTAGTTTCTGTTGCAATAGTTTTATTTTAGCTTTCAACTCAACTTCATCACTAACACGAAAAGTTGTCTGCGTGGAAATAGATCTTGTTGAGACTTCTGTTGATACACTCACATCTCTTTTTTTTTAAACAGTTTCATCGCGGCTGTTCAACACACCTATTTCTTCGGGTCCTGAGGGATGTATTTGAAGACTACCAGCTTCTGGCAGGACATCGACTCTCCTTTTCTTATCAATAACTTTGCTATTCACGACGCATTTTTCAGCCAACGTCTTTCTTTTTCGGAGAGACTATAAAAATCCAAAACAAAAAGTGGTAGATATTGGAGAAATTCTTTAAACTTACTTGTCCATCCCTAATTTTGCCTGAAGATAATGGAGGTGGCACGGATTCCCCCATATTGATTGATTCAGGAAAATGTTCGATACAAATGTATGTGTCCTTCGTGATGTTTGCTAAACTTTTTGTCTGTTCGTTTGCAGTGTTTAACCCAAACATCGCAATTATGACAAACTGCACAGTTTTTAATGTGTCCTTCCCGAATCATTTTATTGTGAATGTCTTGCTTTCTCAAATAAAGAGACGGCTTTGGAAATGGTAAAAACCGCATGTTCGACTTATAACCTGGTCTTCCCGGGCGGTTGTCACTTCTGCAGTCACCAAACACACAATGTTTAATTGCACCCACCTTCTTAACTAGTTTACTTTCCATTTTGATGGTATTTTTTCCAACTTTGCCAACAGTTTACCTATGACCACTATCAAAATTGGTTCGAAACTGATCAGCTAAACTCGCGCATGCGCCACAGAGACGGACCGGTCGTGAAATCCACTATTGCTTGGGGTCCCTCCCCCAAAAACATGCCGGAAATTAACACCAGACATTAAATTTACCTTTTGCAACTCCCGCAGTTGCATCCGTTTTGGATGATAGGGCTGCTAATGAGAGCGCAAAGAAAGAAGGGATAATACAAAATTAATAGAAAATATTGTAGCATCAACTTCGAGTGAATCAAAGTAAGTTTTATCTATAATCTAACTTAATAAAAAATACGTTTATATGCAGTGGTGTAGCAGTCGGTGTAGAGTTATTATCTCATGGTGGTGTTGGGCCTTCCTCTAACATGAAAGTGGTAGCGAGCCAAGGTGTTACATTTTCTAACATTGGGTATATCTACTTTATTATTAAGGTCTGATTTATTATTAACTAAATTTTTATTTAACGTTTTGTAGAACGAACACTGATGTTGACCACCGCGAAGACATTATTGCAGAGTTGCAAGAGAAAATTCTACAATTGGAGAAGAAGCTGGAGAAAATTGAAAGTTTGTTTTTACCACGACACTTGAACAAATTACAAAACCCTGCTGGAAGAGTTCGCTGGACTGTAGAAGATATATCAAAAGCCGTTGTACACTACTCGGAAAGTCCAAGGGGATATCGGTTATTGTTAATGCTGCTCGATTGTTGCGGTCACGCTGTGCTTTGTATTAATTTGATCAGGTGAGACTAGTATATCGTGTAAGTATTTTTTGTTTCTATTTTCAACCATATAAATTAGATGGGCAAAAACAAGAGAAGAAACAGGTCCCGCAGCAGGGAGAAAATTCACAAAAGGGATCTTCTGAAACGCCTACATTTTTCAGTCAATGCGCTGAAAAGGGGCCGTAGATATAGGTCACTTCGAAGATCCCGTTCGATGTAAAAACGTCACAGTTCTTCCTCGAGATCGCCAATCTCCCGTTCTCGATTTAGACAAAGGTCCGCCTCAAGTGTCGTATCTCATGGGATTTCCGTTGCATCAGCTACACCACGCAAGCGGCAACTTTTAAGACTTATTGAAACTCGTGAATCCCAAATAAGGCGATTAAAACGTGTATGGCGAAAAAAACAACATGACATCAAGGCATTATGCAATTTGGATTCATCTCCAATTATACAAAAGATTTTTAGTGGTATGATTCATGCCACAGCACATTTTATGAGTGCCCAATTGCCATGCGATCGCCGTGCACCGAAAGGTCGAAGATGGTCTTTGCATGAAAAAATTATAGCTTCAGGACTTTTAAAGCGGAGCCCTCGATGCTACAATTTCCTAAGGCAAATTTGTGCTCTTCCATCTAGAAGAACCTTAACGGCACTCTTGGGAAAAGTGCCATTCCAGGCGGGAATAAATCATAATATCTTTAAGCATGTAGGAGAATGCCTTGTAGATCCTCACGACAAATTCTGCGCTGTGCCGTTTGATGAAATGGAGATCAAAGCAATTTGACCGATCAACAGACAGAATCATAGGCCTTGAAGACTATGGCAATGGAAGCAGAACTACAAGTGCTGCAAATAAAGCACCTATTTTCATGCTTCAAGGATTAGGTCCCCAGAAATGGAAGCAACCAGTTGCATATTGCTTTACACGAGGGGGATGAATATCCGAAAATTAAGTGTATAACCTAAGTGATAGACGCGGCAGAAAAAGTAGACGGCATGACGGTGGTCACCACAATTTGTAGCATGGGTTCATCGAACGTCAAAGCCCTAATTGATTTGGGGTCCTCGGTGAAGCAGCCATATATTATGGTGAACAGTCATAACCCCCCACTCTTACTAAAATGTACGGCGCCCCTATTTAGGAAACACAACATCATGATCCCAGTGATGTTAGGCGACAATGAGGTAATTATGGAGGCTAAATTTCCTCACATACGTCAAGCCTATGAGATGATTAGAGTGCACCCATGGTGTTTAGGAACCTCCATAGATCACGAGAAGAACATTTAGCGCCAAAATTGGCGTATGCTATGAAAGTTCACATAGCCGCACAAATATTTAGCCATACTATGGGGTCATATTTATATACTTTAACGAGTTCTGGTAAGATAAATAGTACATTATCGGCAGTACTTTCATTAAATTTTATTATTTCTGTAGGTACACTACCACAGAACGCAATTGCTACCGGTTTATTCTGTCAACAAGTGGACAGAATTTTTGATAGTTTTAATGGCAACGAAGAAAGGCCGGTGGGAGAAGGTGGGAAACCCCTAACATCTGTTGTAAAAGAGGAATCCCCACATGTCAAATTTTGGAAAGAGTCATTCAAGTTTGTGAAGAGTTGGGATTTCAAAAGGTTTACGAAGCAAGGAAATTTGCGTGTTGGAATGCCACCTTCACGAGTTGGATGGCTCACATTACTTCGGGCCATTCAGGCTATTTGGAGTTTCCTGTCCTCCTCTGGTTGCACATCTTTGCGTCCAAGAAGTTTGAACCAAGATGTTTTGGAAAACCTGTTTGGTTCTACACCGCCACAATTCACGGCCAGTTTAAAGACTCAAATTCTAAATAAACTGTCGGCCAAAGCCGTTGGGACAAATTCGGAAGAGGATGATCATATATATCATCCTCACAAATTTGACCAACCTTCTGGGAGTAGAAGAGGATCCAACAGAAGATCACCAGCAAACGACACTAATTACAGTAAGTGATAGGGTTGAAAGTGAAATCCATAGTGGGTCTGTGGCGTCCTTTTCCGTGTCATAATTATGTAACAGGATTTATTGTAAAACAATCATGATTCCATCGGTAAGAGGAGTGTACCATAATGACAATTTTATTTTCCAACACGACAATTGTTCCGTACATACGGCACGAAGAACTGTAGAGTGGCTTCAGGACCAAAACATAAATGTCCTAGATTGGCCTAGTCGAAGCCCCGATATAAATCCTATTGAGAATATGTGGGGACTGTTGCAAAATAAATTACAAAGGAGAAGGATAATTTTTCACAATAGAGAGGAGCTATTGACTGCAATTACGGATGAATGGCATACAATACCTCAGGAGTATTCCCGAAATATATGTCTCTCAATGCCTAGTAGGTTGGCGAAAGTGATTGCAGCAAATGGAGCTATGACAAAATATTGATTTTACATGATTAGTTTTTTTTAGTTTGGAAAATATTGAATACGTAGAATAATTGATGTAGAAATAAGTAGTAGCCATTAATCTTTTTTTAATTTTAGTTGTTAATTTTGTTGAATAAAGCATGTTTAGTTTTCCAGTTCTTAATTCAAGGTTTATTATTTACAACACCTGTTCATTGGTCCTTTGTCAACATCTAAATTTTTCACGAATTTTTTGACCCTGAAACGTTTAACCCACGACCTCCTTGATAAGAAGTATGACTTTCAGTCCTACCGGCCCGACGTATCTTTAGTTCAAGGCATTTTTTTTGTTTTGAAGAGGCGCTGCATTACGGTACACGATTGATTGCCTATATAAGCTCTTTTTAAGGGCGCTGAATTAATAAATTTCTTTATTTTGTATGCACAAAGCAAAATTTTGTTAAAAACTAGTAAAAGAAAAACACATTTTAACGTTCAAATCAGTTTAATTTTAGTAATTTCCTTTTTTTCTTTTGAATGTTGGTTCTCTTATCTGCAATTTGGAAATTTTGAATATTGCAAAAGTTTGTTATCACAGGGGGAATTAAATTATCTAAAACTTTACAACAAACAATTTTAAAGTGAGAAGCACAACAAAAAAGGGGGTTATTCCTAAGGTATGAAAACAAAATTGTTTTCAAAATAAAGTCCACATTTTCTTTCGGTAGACTTGGCAAAATTTCCACAATTATTTGTACCGTAAATTGTATTAGCGCTACAAATCCTTCGTTAGGGTAGATTAATCTTCCTCGGTCTTGATTATATATCAATTCCAAAAGTGGAGATGCTCTTTCTGGAAAGGGATTTCTGAAGGGTGCCAAACATAATTCGCAAGTCACAGAGTCCTGAATCTTTTTTATTAAATAGCCACAAAGAAAAGCTGTGGCTGCTGATTCTAAGTGACATGAACTTGATACCGTGCTTACAAATGTACTTAAGTTTTCCAACTTTCCAATTATTGCATCACTAAGAGTAACACTTATTTCATTTGTATTAATTTTTAATGCTCCAAGGTTTGCATGACTTATATAGTCAATCTGAGACATAGAGTTGCTTGCGTTGATTTTTTTTATTAAGCCACTTCTCAAAATTTGCCTAATTGCATGTTCTGCAGCTTTGCAATCGGTCAAATCATTGCAACCACCACGCATTCGAATATTGCCAAATAACGATTCTATGGCGTCAGTACTGAAACTTCTTGTCAAAACGTAGAAAAAATTGAGCTCTGTTATTAAATATTTTATGCATAATTGCGTACTTTTTGAGGTAAAAATTAGTGCCTCTGCAGTCTCTTTCGTCAACCCTTTCATACCCTTTCTTATTGAGGTATGTTGAATATCTTTGATGTAATTTGGAAAATCATTTTCTAGCCATGTCAGTCGCTCGTCAGAAGTATCTGTATAGGGAGCAGTGTCCATATCAATTTGACGAACATGTTGTACTCTATTACTAACGTCGTGTACTTTAAAGAATTTGTGCATCTGTTCCAAATATTTAATTGTCCCTTGACATTCTTGAAAATGCGAGAATTCGGTTCCACCATGGTGTGCTAAATACTTTAGAGAAGCAGTTATTGCGGGTGAAAATATTTGCACAGCTAGATTCACTTTCATTTTTTCTAAATTACTAAGATGTTTTTTGTTCAAATACCTAACTGGCTTTATTATTAATTTCTCTTGCATCTCTGCTAATTCTTTCAGGTATTGTGAGGAGATAACACCATCCGACGATACCATATCATGCTCCAGGAATATATTTCGAGCATTTTTTATTGCGTGACAGTAGTCAAAGCTAAAAAATAATTTTAAACCCGGGTTAAAGGGATGCGGAATTACATTTTGGAGAGAGCCATTTCCAAAATGTTTAAACAAAGCCACATGATTTTTGTGATTATCTCCCACAATTCGGATGACTTTAAAGCCACATTCAGTAAGCAACTTTAAGACCTCTTGGGCTAGTTCGTACAGTTCTTTACTGCTTAATTTTTTGTGAAAATAATAACTTGCTGGGATTGTATATTTTGTTGACAGGCCATGAATAATAAAACAGAGAAGCTGATTTGCAATAATTGGAGATTTTCTTATAAAATTTTCATTTTTTGGTAAAGTTTCTAAGCCAAAAATGCGATCTTCTGCTTTTGAATATTTAACACTTTCCTTGATGGCCATATCGTCGACTTGCAAAGAACATATTCTTTCAGAAGGGTTTAAATTTTGACTTTCACAGATCAGTCTATTTTTGATTAGGTTTTCATTTCCGCTTCCAAAATATTTTTTTAATGTAGTCGTGCAGGGTAATTTTAGCAAATGATTTCTTGGAAACTCGTACCCTTTAGGGGAGCAGAATCGCCATGCAATACATTGTCGGATGGTGGTTTCTGACCATACTGGTTTATGTTTTTTATAATTTCTAATTTGATCCATTAATAAAATTGCTTTAGGATTCATGTAACCGGCGTCTTTCTTTATAGGCTCTATACATTTCCTCTCAGCAGAGAGTTTTTTGTTTTTTTCTTTTTACATTCCTAGTAATTGTTTAGTTTTATTGTAACGAAATTGAATACGTTTCAATTTTTGTCGTAAACACTTATTTGTGTATTCCAAATTTTTAATTTGAAGTGCAGTACATTTTGTTTGTGTCTCTTTGTCATAAAGATGAGATTCCTCAAAA
Source organism: Diaperis boleti (assembly GCA_963583935.1). Classification (NCBI taxonomy): domain Eukaryota; kingdom Metazoa; phylum Arthropoda; class Insecta; order Coleoptera; family Tenebrionidae; genus Diaperis; species Diaperis boleti. The sequence continues at coordinate 18,643,761 of OY757242.1, forward strand.
TCCTCAACAAACTCATCTTCTTTGTTTATTTGTGTCTAAAAATGTTTATATTATTTTTGGCAGAAAACAAAAGTTTAATTTTACAAATATGGACGGCACAGCTCCTGAAGCAAGACGTTTTGCAGTCAAAGTTGGATTGAAATCTTCTTGTTTAAAATGTGCGTTACAAACTGTTGAATATTGGGATAACCGATTATAGTCTACAAAGAACTAGTTAAACAAAATTTTCTTACAGATGCATTAATTACCAGTGTGATTCATTAGTGCTTCTCTCCATTTTAGAGACAAATTTAAATCTGCTGGAAAATAATGAAACGAAAAACAACCATTTGAATCACGAGAGTTACAATTTGTAACACAACAGTTTCTATTTCTAGGCATTTCTAACAGAATTTTAAAATTCCGAGTGTAAAACTTTAATTTGTTGACAACTTTGACTGATGCCTCCGCTGCTTTGTTTGAATTTAAATTTTCAAAAAAAAAAAAGGTTCTGCAACCAATAATACTAGAACATTGCAAATTTTCAATAGATGGCACACTTGTACTCCCCCAAAATGTCATGTGTTATAAACAAAAATTTATCTGACGCGATGGGCCGGTAGGACTGAAAGTCATACTTCTTATCAAGGAGGTCGTGGTTTAACCCAACGTGAATCGGAGTAAGTACTCAGTGCATTGTGTCAAAGTGACAACTGTGAAAAATAAGGTTATTAATATTTAAAGATGGTTTTACAACTAATGACAATGACATGAAATTGATGTCCGAAATTTATTCCCTGGCTTGGTATATAGTAGGGATTACGAACGGGACAATTCGTTCGTCCGTCCGTCATTGAGAGGTAAAAAGCAAACAATTGCATTATTCGATGTAGTTTGGTTTATATATCAACCCCTAGAATTCGTCTGGCGATATCTGTGTCCAAGCAGCCCCCAGGGGGGTAAAACTGCATTTTCCCAAAATAAAAACAGACACCTTCATACACCTTCTCACACTTCCACTTTTCAATTAACTCTCCTGAACGCAAAGTTATTTAAGTTTTTGGTCGAGCGCTTTACATTGTTTAAACGGGAAGAGCGCGAACAAAATTGGCTATATCCCGCTTATAATGCGTCTTTAATTTTTTGTCATATGGGGTAATTCGCTCACACCGTAATATCTCGGAGACGAATGAAGTTATGTAAAAATGGTTAAACAGAAAGTTTTAGCTGATGGTTTCAGTATTCGATTGATGTTTTTGTATTAATTATTGGATCACAATTAACGGAGTTATTATTTAATTTGTACCACCATGTCAAGATGCGAGAGCCGGTTCCCGAGATTCTACATGCAGTCCCCACTACTCCAAAAAAATTTCTCTTCCACTCCAACTCATTTGAATTGTATCATGCTCTCGCTTATCGTGTACGTTCTTGGAGGGGTGAATTGATTTGGCCCATTAAATTAATAATAATAAATATTATACACATATCGTAACTATTGTTTTTATTAATTATTGTATTTATTACATACAATCCACTGAAACTTACCACGTCAAAAGCCCACCCTAAAAACATAAATTTGATCCAATTGCTGGCTGCAACGCTAAGCTTTGCAAGAGAAAAAACATATTTCGATCATATTGGTAGGTAATGCAGGAATTGTAGAAAAGACGGGGGCAATAAATCCGTCAGATTCCTCTAATTTCCATTCAAAGTCCTTAATATCGGAAAGGTTTAAAGTGGCATTCAACCCATTTTGCCATATAAGTAGTTGGTGAAATGTTCTCAAACAGTGTTGTCTTAGCGCATCGACTAACGGAGGCAGTTTATCAATGCCGACTTTAGAGGCTATTTTCTCACCCAAATCATTTATAGTTGTGCAGTCATCGATATGGGAGTAATAGAGCGACATACAAAACTTCTGCAACTTAGTAAACGTTTCTTCAATTCAACTTTTGTCTTTATTCGACGCATTATTGACAGTGATAACGTGCCTTTACTAGATAAATGGGACTCATTCATACATTCATGGGAAAATAAGTCTGATCTTACCCACTACTTATCAGTCTTCATTATCAAAAAGGCTACAATCGAAAAAGTCAATTTAGTTACATCAGGAGGTTTTCATGAAATTTAGCAATATGATTCTGCCCTTCATTTACCACCCGGCTCAGAAGAATTGTTAATGTCGAATCACGAAGAGGCTGATACCAGAATCTTACTCCATATTTTGTCAGCCAAAATGGAAGAATATGATGAATGCGTTATATCTTGTAAATACACTGATCTGCTGGTACTGTTACTACATTTTTCTGATGACAAATTGAATGTTAATTTGTACATGCGGACCCAGAAAAGCACATATGTTCATATAAATAATATAAGACTTGAAAAACCCATGAAGAGAAACCTTCTCTCTTTCCATGCTTTGACTGGCTGCGATATTACGAGTCAGTTTACTGGTATTGTAAAACCAACTGCCTGGAAGGTTTTGACTAAGAAATATGACTTGCTTGAAGTTAAAGACGAATTACTTATATGGCAAAATGCGTGGAATGCCACTTTAAACCTTCCCGATATTAAGGACTTTGAATGGAAATTAGAGGAATCTGACGGATCTATTGCCCCCGTCTTTTCTACAGTTCCTGCATTACCTACCAATATGACGAAATATGTTTTTGCTTTTGCAAAAAAGGTCTGTATCTTGTGTTAGCGTTGCTGTCAGCAATTGGATCAAATTTCTGTTTTTAAGGTGTGAGACATCACGGTGCTTATGTAAAGAAAATAAAATGGCTTGTTTGTCGAATTGTGGGTGCTATAGCAAGAATTTCTTTAATGAATTTACCATATTAAGTGAAATAAATGAAGAACAAAATAGCGAATATGGTTTTTGAGGTGGTAAGTTTCAGTCGCTTGTACGTAATAAATACAATAATTAATGAAAACAATAGTTACGTTATGTGTATAATATTTATTATTATTAATTTAATGGGCCAAATCAATTCACCCCTCCAAGAACGTACACGACAGCGAGAGCATGATACAATTCAAACGAGTTGGAGTGGAAGAGAAAATTTTTTGGAGTAGTGGGGACTGCATGTAGAATCTCGGGAACCGGCTCTCGCGTCTTGACATGGTGGTACAAATTAAATAATAACTCCGTTAATTGTGATCCAATAATTAATAGAAAAACATCAATCGAATACTGAAACCATCAGCTAAAACTTTCTGTTTAACCATTTTTACATAACTTCATTCGTCTCCGAGATATTACGGTGTGAGCGAATTACCCCATATGACAAAAAATTAAAGTCGCATTATAAGCGGGATATAGCCAATTTTGTTCGCGCTCTTCCCGTTTAAACAATGTAAAGCGCTCGACCAAAAACTTGAATAACTTTGCGTTCAGGAGAGTTAATTGAAAAGTGGAAGTGTGAGAAGGTGTCTGTTTTTATTTTGGGAAAATGCAGTTTTACCTCCCTGGGGGCTGCTTGGACACAGATATCGCCAGACGAATTCTATGGGTGGATATATAAACCAAACTACATCAGTTCTGGGCAACTTTTTAGTGCGTTGTGACTCTACTAATAATAGGGAGTTTTTGCACGCCACACCTTAAAAATACCGTAAACGTTAAAACCACGTGATTGAACACGGTATAAAAAAAAGCGGCATAGCAAATGTGACAGTTTTTGCCTCTACAACTACTCATTTCATGATTTGACGTTTACGTTTGGATCATATCACACAACAAAGCTTAAAGTATGGAAGACTTGTTAAATGTATTAGTGCATTTTGATGATATGGAGGTGATTGAAGATGCAATATTAAATGAGTTGTTAGTGCCCAGACAGGTTCCATTTATAAGATCAACCAAATATGATCGGTTAAATTTAGATATGTTGACTGCAGAAGAGTGTGTTTGTAACTTTAGGTTTAAGAAAGACGATTTACCAAGACTAGCAGCTGCCTTAGGCATACCGGCAGAAATTAGAACCGAAAATGGATATGTAACTACTGGTAAGCCGATAATGTATAACTTCCATAACAGAAAGTGAAGCATTTTTCCCCAGGTATAGAAGCGCTATGTATTTGTCTTCGACGACTGTCATATCCTAATAGATTAATTGACCTAGAGCCCTTATTTGGCATCTCGGCTGAATATATATCAGTAATTTCCACTGCAGTGATGAACATCATCGAGGAAAACAAAGCTCACCTTTTAAATGATTTAAATAATTTAAATTGGTTAAATCAAGACAAATTAATATACTATTCAGAGGTAAAATTTTTCTGTAAAAATATTTGATTATACCTACTTAATTTATATATTTTCCTTTTCAACAGGCAGTTCATAATAAGGGTGCACCTCTCCGAAACTGTTGGGGTTTTATAGATGGGACAGCAAGAGCAGTATGTCGGCCTTCTCTTAATCAAGAGCACTATTTCTCGGGCCATAAACGATATCATTGTGTTAAATACCAGTCAGTCTTAAGTCCTGATGGCATTGTGGTTAGTTTAATTGGGCCTTATCCAGGTAGAAGACATGATGCAGGTATTTTCAACTGAATTGCAGTGTAATAAAATTGAAACGGCAATAATTTATTTTTGGGCATATTTCGAGAGTCTAACTTATATCATCAGTTGGAACAGCATACTATTTTTGAAAATAATGTAAATTATGTTTTGTATGGAGATCCTGCATACCCACTTCAAGAATTGCTGTTATGTCCATATGCTGGCAGGAGACTAACTCCTGCTCAGCAAAATTTTAACACTGCAATGAGTGCATCCAGACAAGCTGTGGAATGGGGATTTAGCAAAATTATTGCACAATTTGCATTTTTGGATTTTACGAAAAACCAAAAATTGCTACTGCAAGAAGTAGGTCTGATGTATAGGACAGCAATGATTCTTACCAACTGCCACACCTGTTTGTATGGAAGTGAAACAGCGCAGTAAATGGTAAATAAAGCATGCAATGGTTGCAATTATTCACTTGAAATATTAAAAATAAACCAAAAGCAAAACCATTCAAACTACCTAAAACTTGTGTTGGATTTTGAGCAAGGTTTTGGGTCTTCTGTGTACCCTGGTCTGTCTGAGAAGCCTCCTGCACATTCTGCGTTGCCTCCGCGTACATGTCTTCTGTCCCCTTCTGTTGTATTAGTGGATTTGGGACTCTGTCCACATTTTGTTCAGCTGTTATTATGTCTTCATAATATTGATATTTGTATTCTTCATTTTCTTACATTGCAATAAATAATAGAAATAAAACTGTAAAACATGGAATGTAAAGCACTTTTTTAATTACCTACGAATGCTGAAGAAGCAGCATAGTTTCTAGCACTATCACCGAGTTTACGAGAACAGTCCTTGGCACTTTTTTCGAGTTTGCTTTTCTTTGCTTCTTCAGCTAGGTCGCGAATCTCCTGTAGTAACTGTTCTTTTTCAGTGAATTGCTCCTCGGTCCCAGACCTGCAATTTTATTTTTTTTTTTTTCGTTATAATGAACATTGCAGCTTAATGAAGCCGGCTTTCATATGTATTATGCAGGTTTATATTTATACAGTAATACGTACTTTTTCAAATTGGTACGATCATCTTTTATGTATAAGTTTAGCAAATGGGCCACGTGCTCTTTTATGGCACGTAGAGAAAAAGACTTATTAGATTTCTGTACCACAATCTTCTGGATTAAATTCCATTTCTTGTGGTCATGATAAGGATCTTCTCCTACGACTTCTTTTAAGAGGGTAAGGTCGTCGTCGGCGTTGAACGTCAACCTTTCGGATTTTCCAATGGTTTTACTCATTCCAAATAGGTAATTACAATTTACACTTGTCACACCACTAGTCACCTACCGTTATCGAGTTCAGTCAATAGGGAGTTTTTGCACGCCACACCTTAAAAATACCGTAAACGTTAAAACCACGTGATTGAATACGGTATAGAAAATAGCGGCATAGCAAATGTGGCAGTTTTTGCCTCTGCAACTAGCGGTAAATTTTTTCGCTGCACCAATTATATCATTGTCATTTATAACAAAATTATGTAAAACGTTTGGCATATCACAGAAAGAATCGCAGCTGGTATCACTGTCATAACAGTCACTATCTCTAACCAACACAGAGCTGAAATGGGCTGCGAAGCAATTTCAGCTCAAAGCTTAAAGTATGGAAGACTTGTTAAATGTGTTAGTGCATTTTGATAATATGGTTGTAATTGAAGATGCAATACATATTAAATGAGTTGTCAGTGCCCAGACAGGTTCCATTTATAACATCAACCAAATATTATCGTTTAAATTTAGATAATGTTGACTGCAGAATAGTGTTTCTAACTTTAGGTTAACTAAAAGATGATTTACCATTGCGCTGCAAACACGTCTTAACCAATCAGAACATATGGTAAAGCATTTAACGTGCTCCGCTAAATCAAGGAAAATACCGTGGCCCGCTATTCAAATAGTGTTACCGTAAGTTGTGCACATGCGCAATGAACCGTTGGGGGAGTTTAGCGTTACGGTATATTTATCGTAAGCGTGCAAAAACTCCCTAATAAAACGCACTATATGATAATAAGATACTGCATTTTGTCACCCTAAATCCGGATATTCGAAGTACTACTACTGTAGGAGTTCCTAACCTAACTTAAATCCAAATAAACGAAGTACCACTATAGTTGTTCCTAACGTGACGTCACAATGTTAGACAAAGACAGCAAATGCTGCGCTATGACACACCATTATACTCCCACCACGGTCACTTCGAAGATCCCGCTCGATGTGAAAACCTCACAGTTCTTCCTCGAGATCGCCAATCTCCCGTTCTCGACCTAGACAAAGGTCCGCCTCAAGTAACAGTCGTACTTCTCGGAGTCGATCAAATTCTTCCCTCTCGCCCCGTCATAGACGTCGTAGCACGGCTGCCGCCGACCGAACACTGCGAAGTGTCGTATCTCATGAGATTAAAAACCTTTCCGTTGCATCAGCTACACCACGCAAGTGGCAACTTTTAAGACTTATTGAAAGTTGTAAATCCCAAATAAGGCGATTAAAACGTGTATGCGGAAAAAAAGAACATAACATCAAGGCATTATGCAATTTGGACTCATCTCCAATTGAACAAAAGATTTTTAGTGGTATGAGTCATGCCACAGCACATTTTATGAGTGTCCAATTGCGATGCGATCGCCGTGCACCGAAAAGTCGAAAATGGTCTTTGCACGAAAAAATTATAGCTGTAGGACTTTTAAAGCGGAGCCCTAGATGCTACTAAGGCAGATTTGTGCTCTTCCATCTAGAAGAACCTTAACGGCACTCTTGGACAAAGTGCCATTCCAGGCGGGAATAAATCATAATATCTTTAAGCATGTAGGAGAATGCCTTGTAGATCCTCACGACAAATTCTGCGCTGTGCCGTTTGATGAAATGGAGATCAAAGCCAATTTGCAATTTGACCGATCAACAGACAGAATCATAGGCCTTGAAGACTATGGCAATGGAAGCAGAACTACAAGTGCTGCAAATAAAGCACCTATTTTCATGCTTCAAGGATTAGGTCCCAGCAACCAGTTGCATATTATTTTACACGAGGGGGATGCTTATCCAAAAATTTAAGGAAGTGTATAAGCGAAGTGATAGAGGCGGCATGACGGTGGTCACCACAATTTGTGACATGGGTTCATCGAACGTAAAAGATTTTGGCTCCTCGGTGAAGCAGCCATATATTATCTTGAACAGTCATAAAGTGTATACGATGTACGACCCTCCACACTTACTAAAATGTACGGCGTCACTATTTAGGAAACACAACATCATCAGTGATGTTAGGCGACGATGAGGTAATTATGGAGTCTAAATTTGCTCACATACGTCAACCCTATGAGATTGATAAGAGTGCACCCATGGTGTTTAGGAACCTCCATAGATCACGAGAAGAACATTTAGCGCCAAAATTGGCGTATGCTATGAAAGTTCACATAGCCGCACAAATATTTAGCCATACTATGGGGTCATATTTATATACTTTAACGAGTTCTGGTAAGATAAATAGTACATTATCGGCAGTACTTTCATTAAATTTTATTATTTCTGTTGTAAAAGAGGAATCCCCACATGTCAAATTTTGGAAAGAGTCATTCAAGTTTGTGAAGAGTTGGGATTTCAAAAGGTTTACGAAGCAAGGAAATTTGCGTGTTGGAATGCCACCTTCACGAGTTGGATGGCTCACATCACTTCGGGCCATTCAGGCTATTTGGAGTTTCCTGTCCTCCTCTAGTTGCACATCTTTGCGTCCAAGAAGTTTGAACCAAGATGTTTTGGAAAACCTGTTTGGTTCTACACCGCCACAATTTGCGGCCAGTTTAAAGACTCAAATTCTAAATAAACTGTCGGTCAAAGCCGTTGGGACAAATTCGGAAGAGGATGATCATATATATCATCCTCACAAAGTTGTCCAACCTTCTGGGAGTAGAAGAGGATCCAACAGAAGATCACCAGCAAACGACACTAATTACAGTAAGTGATAGGGTTGAAAGTGAAATCCATAGTGGGTCTGTGGCGTCCTAATAGGTAAACAATAGGTACTAAATTGTGAGGAGTGTAAAGATAGTTTGTTGGGATCTCCTGAAGACCCACACAATTTTTTCGTCCAGAATAAAGAGTGGACAGAAGAAGAAGGACACCTCTTCTACCCATCAGAAAAGGTTGTAATTTTTGTGGGAACTTTTTAAATAAGAAGAACTTTTAAGAACTTTTTAAATTCGACGCCGCATTTCGATGAATTGACAAAAAAAATTGTTGGTGGGCTTAATTCAATTCTTCAATTGAATCCTATCAGCACCTGTCCCACACACACTAACATAATAAAAACTTCATGTATAAATGCCACTGTAAAAGTGGCAGTTAGATGGTGGTGCAAGCGCAAAAACCAACAATTTAAAAAAACAAGAAAAACCCTTAGAAAAATTTGTAAATTTAATTAACAATGTAAACAGTAAATTTAATTAACCAATAGTTTTCCTTTTGCTTGAATGTCTTCTTATGTCAGTCAAATTGAAAGATCATTCACGACACTTTTGTAACTTTTCAGGAGTTTTTTGCGATTTTCCACAAACGGCTACATACAATGAATGAGTTTGAAACGCACATTAAAATCAATCGAATAAGCTATATAATTCATATGTGTCACCGTGGTGGGAGTATGCTCACGAGAGAAAACCTCGGACTTCGTGAAAAATTAGACAAAACCCAGGATTGTGCTTCTCAAGAAATCCAGCGAGTTCTGCAGAATTTGTTTACACCAGGACAAATTAAAGTTTTATTAAACCCCACGAAGAAAAGAGTCAACTGGAAATCAGAAGACATTGCTGCAACTATTTAATTTCATTTCAAATGTGAGCCCTAAAGCTTATAGATATTTAAGAAAAATTATTTTTTCTGCACTGTCAACCTTAAGAAAATGGGCATCATCTATTAATTTAGACCCGGGCACTTAAAAAACTGTAATAGCATTGATAAAAGTCCAATCCAAAAATTTAACACAATTGGAACGACTGGTGGCACTGTCATTTGATGAAGTGTACATTTCAAACAAAATTTGTATTGACCAGAAAAGTCAGGAAAAAATTGGGCCGTTTAAGACATGTCAGGTTGTTATGGCAAGAGGGTTGGCAACTGGAAGCAGCCCATATATTATGATTTTAATAGAAACATGTCAAATTGTCTGGAAAAATTTTGACCGAAATTATTAGCGAATTGTATATGGCAGGTTTTATTGTGGTGTCGATTGCGGAACTAAATCTGGGCTACGACAAGAATTGTTAATTCATGCACCCAAAAAACAGCTCGCTCAAGATATATGGTTTTGTGGACCCACCACATACTTTAAAACTCCTTCGTAATCATCTTCTTGATAATGGTTTCATTATAGATGGCAAAATTATTGATAAACGTTGCCTTGAAATGTTGCTTACAATTTCAAATTCAGAGCTAAGTTTGGCATATAAAATTAGCAGATACCATTTGGATGTGAAAGACTCACAAAGACAAAATGTTAAGGTGGCTGCACAATTATTATCGAACACAGTTGCTGATACAATAAAATACTGCGGTAGAAAAGGACTTACATCAGAGAATTTTAATTGGGAGGAAACCTCCAACTTCATTAAGATCATTAATAACTGGTTTGATTTATTTAATGCCAAATCAAAATTTGGAACACATCCAGGATGTAACAGTTTTGGAACTGACTTACAAAATCAGCAAGCCAAGTATGTAACATTATGAAAGCATTTAAAGTTGGTCGGCACCAATCTTTGTTACCGTTCCAAAAGGGCATAATTTTAAACTGTAGAGCTTGTCTTATTCGAAACATTTGACGTTCAATACATCATAACTTTTCGGTTAAACCAAGCCATCTTGGATTTTTTTTTTCTTATATACGTGGTATGGGTGGCGCAAATGACCATCCTGCTGTGTTAGATGTAAAACACAGATTAAGGTGGTACATCTTGGGTAAATATTCTTCAGCAGTATTCACAATGAACACTAACACAAGCGACACCAGAGAGACGACGTGTTGAATTAACGCCTTGGATAATTCATCTGCAGATACATCTGAGTTTTTACCCAAAACCTTCTTAAGCCCTGTTCAGATGATTGAAGCAACAGATGAAAATATAATAGATACCGAAGTTATTTTTGCACAATGTTCTTTTGTTGGACCGGTTGATGACAATGAAATTATTGAAATGGATATGACAAATGTTAGTTTACATCTACAGAATCTTGAACTGTTTTTGAAGAATTTGAAGCAGTTCTTCAAAAAGAGGAAATAAACTCAACAAAAAGAGGAAAACTCCTTAGTTCAGACGTAAAGCGTAAATTATGTGACTCATTGATACTATCACAGATATCCTATTGTGACTCTGTTTACTGGCCAGCGATACTTAACAAAGACAAAGAGAGTTTGCAGAAACTGCAAAATTCATGCCTACGATTCTGCTATGGCATACGTAAGTATGACCATATTTCCTATAAATATACAGAAACAGATTGGCTCAAACTTGACGAAAGATATGTTTTGCATTTCGTTTGCTCCATTTTTAAACTTTTAAATAAACAGAAACCCGAATACTTATTTAACAAATTAACAAAAAATTCAGTTTTTCACAATTGGCCAACAAGACACGGAGATAAGCTCGCTATACCTAAACACCGATCCTCATTGTTCAAACGCAGCTTCACATATAATGCATCGGAGGTTTATAATAAGATCCCATCAAATATTAAAAATGCTAACCATGTTCACAATTTCCGCAAACAAGTTTTTACTTACCTCATTTCCTTGCGATAGATCTCATTTGTGCAAATATATCATTGTTGATGTTTTGTTTTCCACATTTATATATACATACATATATTTTTTTTTACTTTTGAATTGTTTTTTATTATATACAAATTTTATTTTAGTTTTTTGTTTTTGTAGTTCATATTGTGTTTCTTAATTTTAAGTCTATTTTTAGTTATTTTTAGGCTAATAATTTTGAGTTTATTTTATGTATTATTATTATTTTTATTATTTTAGTTTAGTTAATTGTTTTTTATCTATTTTCTCCTTTTCTTTTTTCCTATATCGGGGGGTTACATGGAAGATCAACAACGTTGAATGGCGCCCCTCGAAGCGAGCGATGTTTACTTGTTTACTTGTAATGCGTAATGCGATTTCATTATGTAGTATCTGTAGACACACTCGTTAAACCAAATAAAGACCTGTTATTATTATTATTATTATTATTATTCCGACATCGGGTATAGCGCAGATTTCGTTATAATCATCGGGTTTAAGCGAGCACGGCGATGCTCGCCTAAACCATGAAATGCTCGGCTAAAAGCACGATTATTACTCAAAATTTCGAACTATTATGTCGACATCGGGTTTAGGCGAGCGCACTCAAGAGATGGCGCTACTAGTGAATTTCAAGAAAATTTAAGCTTCATTGAAATTCTGCAGAACAAATGAAGCAGCACCGGCGCAGTGGTTGTAAACAACGGGTATAGGCGAGCACCCAATTAAAGTTGCGGTTTTAGACTATACGGGAGCAAAGCACTAAATTTGATTGGGATTATGGACCAGTTGTTCTTTTTGAAGTAAAACTTCTTTAGGGACACTTGACTTGGGGAGTAAGTTGGTGAATGCCTGACGAGAGCGTTACGAAAAGTGTGATCGGGCGAAGCGAACGGAAGTTTTCTTTATGCACGATTTTACAATAATTAATTCTAGAAAAAACTTTTGCCCTAACTTTTGAATAGGTACTTTTCACAATACATCTATTTGCGTGTGTCAGTTTTGTATGCAATTACGCTACTTATCTTAATCGCTACACATGATTGCCGACTTTTCGCTGACGACAAACTGAAACATGCGTTATCCAATACTGCAGACGGTATTAATTCAGGATTCTCTAGCTCCATTTATAAACTTACATAAATTAAGAGCACTTTCACAATGGCGAACTGAAGTTTTACTTCAGTCGTGTGGTCTAAAGCACACTCATTTTTTTTATATTTTAAATCTTTACTGCCGCTTTTAATACAGCTTGAAACATCAAGATATATAAAACAAAAGAAAATTAGAGTATAGGAAGAAAAAATGGGTATAGATGAAAGACACATACTCAAACAATAAAAAAATAAATACCCAACCACTAAATTTGAAAAAAGCAAGTACACATAACGGTTTCATCCATAATACTTAAAAAATAAATTCGTTTCTTAAAAATTTAATTCATTAGCAACATAATGAAAATGACATAAATTATGACATAACGTATACACAACAAATAATTTCGTCCAGATTTTTTTTTTAGATAATATGTCAAAGGCTTCCGTAGGCCACGGAAATACGTTGTAACCTTCTGGCTCCGATCAATAAGATTTGATTTATTTCACAAAATGCGTTCAAAAACCTAATAATTTTCGCAAATTCCAAGAAGACGACAAACTTCTAAGATGGAGACTAAAACAGGGTTCAGGATAAATCAAATGTCAAAAACAATTGTCTGGGTCACTTTTGGTGGTAGAGTACTACTTTTAATTGGCAATTTCCCCTAAAACACCAAAAATAAATTTAAAATCTATTAGACCTTTAAATGTTTACTTAAGCACACACAGTCTTTCCACTAAAGAAACACTCTTGTGCTAACTTGTTTTAAGTTACCACCAATCAATCACCAACACAAATTATACTTTAGGAGACATTTTCTAATTGTAAATTTAAGCACACTGTATCTAAGTATTTAGAAACACATTTGTGCCAACCATTTTTTTTATAAATTTGTCAAATGTTTTCGTAAACCTTAAGAATACGACATAAACTTTTGATGTAAAAGAGCACCAATTTAAAAAAAAATTTGTATCTAAAATTTGAGCCTATTTATAGTCAAAGTTACATTTTCTAAGTGTAAATTTAAGCGCACAGTGTATCCACTTAAGATATAAACTTATGCCAAAAAAAATTTCTGGATTTGTTAAACGCTTTCGTAAACCCCAAGAATACGGCGTAAGCCTCGGGTTTAATAAAGCACCAAACTAAAATAGTTGTGTATTTAAGTTGGAGCCAAATCGTCGTCCTGGTTACATTTTCTAGGTGTAAATTTAAGCCCACAGTTTATCTACTTATGACATAAACTTTCTTTTTTTTTGTGAATTTGTCAAATGCGCAAATGCTTGCTTAAACCCTAAGAATACGACATAACCTTTTGATTCAAAAGAGCACCAATCTAAAAGCAATTAATATTTAAATTGAAACCAGTTCAGAGTTCAAGGCACTTTTTCTAGGTTTAAATTAAGGGCACAGTTTATCTACTTAAGATATTCTAAACTTGTGGCAACTATTTTTTTGTGAATTTCTCAAATGCTTGCGTAAACCCTAAGAATACGACATAAACTTTTGTTTTAAAAGAGGCACCAATCTAAAAGCAACAAGTATTTAAATTGGAGCCAGTTCAGAGTTCAGATTACATTTTCTAGGTTTAAATTAAGGGCACAGTTTATCTACTTAAGATATAAACTTGTGGAAACTATTTTTTTGTGAATTTCTTAAATGCTTGCGTAAACCCTAAGAATACGACAGAAACTCATGTTTTGAAAGAGCACCAATCTAAAAGCAATAAGTATTTAAATTGGAGTCAGTTCAGAGTTCAGATTACATTTTATAGGTTTAAATTAAGGGCACAGTTTATCTACTTCAGATATAAACTTGTGGCAACTATTTTTTGTGAATTTCTCAAATGCTTGCGTAAACCCTAAGAATACGACATAACCTTTTGATTTTAAAGGAACACCAATCTTAAAGCAATAAATATTTAAATTGGAACCAGTTCAGAGTTCAGGTTACATTTTCTAAGTATAATTTAAGGGCACAGTTTATCTACTTAAGGTATAAACTTGTGTCAACTATTTTTTTTGTGAATTTGTCAAATGCTTGCGTAAACCCTAAGAATACGACATAAACTTTTGTTTTGAAAGAGCACCAATCTAAAGGCAATAAGTATTTAAATTGGAGCCAGTTCAGAGTTCAGATTACATTTTCTAGGTTTAAATTAAGGGCACAGTTTATCTACTTAAGGTATAAACTTGTAGCAACTATTTTTTTTGTGAATTTCTCAAATGCTTGCGTAAACCCTAAGAATACGACATAAATTTTGTTTTAAAAGAGCACCAACCTAAAAGCATTAAGTATTTGAATTGTAGCCAGTTCAGAGTTCAGATTACATTTTCTAGGTTTAAATTAAGGGCACAGTTTATCTACTTAAGATATAAACTTGTGGCAACTATTTTTTTGTGAATTTCTCAAATGCTTGCGTAAACCCTAAGAATACGACATAACCTTTTGATTTAAAAGAGCACCAATTTAAAAGCAATAAATATTTAAATTGGAACCAGTTCAGAGTTCAGGTTACATTTTCTAAGTATAATTTAAGGGCACAGTTTATCTACTTAAGGTATAAACTTGTGTCAACTATTTTTTTGTGAATTTGTCAAATGCTTGCGTAAACCCTAAGAATACGACATAAACTTTTGTTTTGAAAGAACACCAATCTAAAAGCAATAATTATTTAAATTGGAGCCAGTTTAGAGTTCAGGTTATCTTTTCTAGGTTTAAATTAAGGGCACAGTTTATCTACTTAAGATATAAACTTGTAGCAACTATTTTTTTGTGAATTTCTCAAATGCTTGCGTAAACCCTAAGAATACGACATAAATTTTGTTTTAAAAGAGCAAAAACCTAAAAGCAATAAGTATTTAAATTGGAGCCATTTCAGAGTTCAGATTACATTTTCTGAGTTTAAATTAAGGGCACAGTTTATCTACTTAAGATATAAACTTGTAGCAACTATTTATTTGTGAATTTCTCAAATGCTTGCGTAAACCTTAAGAATACGACATAATGTTTTGATTTAAAAGAGCACCAATCTAAAAGCAATAAATATTTAAATTGGAACCAGTTCAGAGTTCAGGTTACATTTTCTAAGTATAATTTAAGGGCACAGTTTATCTACTTAAGGTATAAACTTGTGTCAACTATTTTTTTTGTGAGTTTGTCAAATGCTTGCGTAAACCCTAAGAATACGACATAACCTTTTGATTTAAAAGAGCACCAATCTAAAAGCATTAAGTATTTTAATTGGAACCAGTTCATGGCTCCGGTTACAGTTTCTAAGTGTAAATTTAAGGGCACAGTTTATCTACTTAATATATAAACTTGTGGCAACTTTTTGAAGTAAAACTTATTTACGGTCACTTGGCTTGGGGAGTAAGCTGGTGAATGCGAGACGAGAGCGTTACGAAAAGTGTGATCGGGCGAAGCGAACGATTCTACAATAATTAATTCATAGAAAAAATGTTTGCCTTAACGGGATACAAACCCGCGTCGACTAGGTTGTAAATTCGCGCTTCATTCCATACACCCATTTGCGTGTGTCAGTTTTGTGTGCAATTGCGCTACTTATCTTAATCGCTACCCATGATTGCCGACTTTTCGCTGACGACAAACTGAAACATGCGTTATCCAATACTGCAGACGGTATTAATTGAGGATTCTCTAGCTCCATTTATAAACTTACATAAATTAAGAGCACTTTTACAATGGCGAACTGAAGTATTACTTCAGTCGTGTGGTCTAAAGCACACTAGTATTTTTTTTGTGAATTTGTCAAATGCTTACGTAAACCCTAAGTATACGACATAACCTTTTGATTTAAAAGAGCACCAATCTAAAAGCAATAAATATTTAAATTGGAACCAGTTCAGAGTTCAGGTTACATTTCTAAGTATAATTTAAAGGCACAGTTTATCTACTTAAGGTAGGGTATAAACTTGTGTCAAGTATTTGTTTGTGAATTTGTCAAATGCTTGCGTAAACCCTAAGAATACGACATAAACTTTTATTTTGAAAGAGCACCAATCTAAAAGCAATAACTATTTAAATTGGAGCCAGTTCAGAGTTCAAGTTACTTTTTCTAGGTTTAAATTAAGGCCACAGTTTATCTACTTAAGACATAAACTTGTGGCAATTTTTTTTTGTGAATTTGTCAAATGCTTTCGTAAACCCTAAGAATACGACATAACCTTAGAGCACCAATCTAAAAGCAATAAGTATTTAAATTGGGACCAGTTCATGGCTCCGGTTACATTTTCTAAGTGTAAATTTAAGGGCACAGTTTATCTACTTAAGATATAAACTTGTGGCAACTACTTTATTGTGAATTTCTCAAATGCTTGCGTAAACCCTAAAAATACGACATAACCTTTTGATTTAAAAGAGCACCAATCTAAAAGCAATAAGTATTTAAATTGGGACCAGTTCAGAGTTTAGGTTACTTTTTCTAGGTTTAAATTAAGGGCACAGTTTATCTACTTAAGATATAAACTTGTGGTAACTATTTTTTTGTGAATTTCTCAAGTACTTGCGTAAACCCCAAGAATACGACATAACCTTGTGGTTTAAAAGAGCACCAATCTAAAAGCAATAAGTATTTAAATTCGGGCCAGTTCATGGCTCCGGTTACATTTTCTAATTGTAAGTGTAAATTTAAGGGCACAGTTTATCTACTTAAGATATAAACTTATGGCAACTTTTTTTTGTGAATTTGTCAAATGCTTGCGTAAACCCTAAGAATACGACATAACCTTTTGATTTAAAAGAGCACCAATCTAGGAGCAATAAGTATTTAAATTGGGGCCAGTTCATGGCTCCGCTTACATTTTCTAAGTTTAAATTTAAGAGCACAGTTTATCTAATTAAGATATAAACATGTGTCAACTATTTTTTTTTGTGAATTTGTCAAATGCTCAAGTGCTTGCGTAAACCCTAAGAATACGACATAACCCTTTGATTTAAAAGAGTACCAATCTAAAAGCAATAAATATTTAAATCCAGGTCAGAGTTCAGGTTACATTTTCTAGGTTTAAATTAAGGGCACAGTTTATCTACTTAAGATATAAACTTGTGGCAACTATTTTATTGTGAATTTGTCAAATGCTTGGGTAAACCCGAAGAATACGACATAGCCTTCTGATTTTAAAGAGCACGAATCTAAAAAAAATAGTACCTAAAATTTAAGTCAATTCAGATTTCACGACACATTGCTTAAGTGTGACCTTAAATAAAAAGTGTACCTACTTCCCAATTAATGCACCTACTTTTTAAAATCAATATTTTTAAGGACCCTCAGTGACTCATTGCTACGGCGTGTTCGCGATAGTCAGTGTAACATCATCGTCTGGAGTATTCGACTTGTATCGCAAGGGCCAGATGAGGTCATCAATGGACATATCTGGAGGGGCCTAGAAGGATTTAGCCACCGGTATAGTTTTTGGGGGACGTTCCAAGGTCCGGTCCCAAGTGGCCCACCTGTCCAACGGGTGTCCCAGGGAGGGGGCTGCCCCCATTATTATTTCTTTCTAAAGTGTACTGTGTTCTACTTGTCAAGCCCTTTTATTTGATACCCATATTGAGGCGATTGAAGACTAAAAAAAGTAATCCGCCATTTTGTGGTGGCGGTCATCTTGGTTTTTTTTTATGGTGTACTGCATTCTACTAGTTAAGCCCTTTCATTTGGTACCCATATTGAGGCGATTGAAAACTAAAAAAGGAATCCGCCATTGTGTGGTGACCTCCATATTGTATTTAGAATTTTTTTATGGTGTACTGTATTCTACTAGTTAAGCCCTTTCATTTGATACCCATATTGAGGGAGTTGAAAAAGAAAAGTAATGCGCCATTTTGTGGTGGCGGCCATCTTGGATTTACAATGATACTGAATATACATAATTGTATTGTCATCAGAACTAAAGGTGTGTAGCAAATTTCATATCAATCGGTCACCGGGAACAACAATTCATTGATATACTACATAATTTAATATACCGGGTGTCCCAACTAAAATTTGTACTCCCCAAGAATTTCAATTTCGAAAGATTAAAAGAAAAAACGTTCGAACAGGTCAATTTTGTTATCAAGGGGGGAGAAAATGTACCCAACTTTCAAGTCTCAAATCTTACCCTTTTAGACAGGGGGGCCACCTCCTTAAAAAAATTAAATAGCATGGGGGTCGTGTGATACCTCATTTTAAAGCTTATTCAATTCTCTATCCAGACCTCCATTAATCGATTCCTTTCTACAAAAAAAGCATGAATTTGGTATTTTCTAAATCTACATAAAATACTCAACTAAAATTTGTACCCCACAACAATTTCAATTTCGAAAGCCTCAGAAGAAAACGCTCGAACGATTCAATTTTGTTATCAAGGGGGACCAAATTGTACTAAACTTTTAATTCTTAAATCTCACCCCTTTAGCCAAGGGGGCCACCCCCTTAAAACATTTAAATGGCATGGGGGGTTGATTGATATTTTCCAAATCTACATAAAATACTCTTGATTTGGAAAATAACAAATTCATGCTTTTTTTTGTAGAAGCGAATCGATAAAAGTACGTCTATATAGAGAATTGAGTAAGCTTAATAATTTGCTTTTAAAAAAAAAGAGAACCGACTTCAAAAAGTGAAAAATAATTGAATACATGTATTATTACATGTACTACCCAATGACCTGTCTGAAGTCGGTGCCAAGCCAAATAGGTTACAAATTTGTAACATATTGTAATTATACAAAAATATCAACAACGTTATAACGCATACAAAATTCGATATCATTCGAGACGACCGTCAACGACGTCTGCGGTTTGGGGTGTTTTGCTCAGCACGAGCCCCCCACCCACGCTTACGCATTCCGGTGCGTTCGCCGGGAGACCTTCGATGCGGCTGGAGTAGGCAGCCTATCTATCTACTACCTATTTGGCTTAGCACCGACTTCAGACAGATCATTGGGTAGTACATGTAATAATACATGTATTCAATTATTTTTCACTTTTTGAAGTCGGTTCTTTTTTTTTTTAAAGCAATTTTTTTACAATTTTAAGTGATAAGTTAGTGATACCTAGTAAAGACGCTTCTCCAATATTGAGGTCCTCAATAAAGTTGACGAAGAAATCGGTATGAACATAATTATATACATAAAATGAAGAAAAAATATGGGGATTTTTCTCGATTTCCATGGGATTCCCTGATCAGATAATGATTTTGACAATGGAATTACGTCAAGAGTATACCCTTTCAAATAAAAGAAGAATTTTGTAAATCGGTCCACAACTGACAAAGAAATCGGTGAACATACATGATAAGTCGGTTAAAAAGGGAGCGAGAATTTGAGGATTTTTCTCGATTTCCATGGGATTCCCTGATCAGATCCTGATTTTTTAACAATGTAACCATCTTTAGAGTATACCCTTTCAAATAAAAGAAGAACTTTGTAAATCGGTCCACAATTGACGAAGAAATCAGTGAACATACATGAAGTCGGTTAATAAAAGGGAGCGAAAATTTGACGATTTTTCTCGATTTCCATGGGATTCCCTGATCAGATCCTGATTTTTTAACAATGTAACCATCTTTAGAGTATACCCTTTCAAATAAAAGAAGAATTTTGTAAATCGGTTCACAACTGACAAAGAAATCGGTGAACATACATGATAAGGCGGTTAAAAAGGGAGCGAGAACTGAGGATTTTTCTCGATTTCCATGGGATTCCCTGATCAGATCCTGATTTTTTAACAATGTAACCATCTTTAGAGTATACCCTTTCAAATAAAAGAAGAACTTTGTAAATCGGTCCACAATTGACGAAGAAATCGGTGAACATACATGAAGTCGGTTAATAAAAGGGAGCGAAAATTTGACGATTTTTCTCGATTTCCATGGGATTTCCTGATCAGATCCTGATTTTTTAACAATGTAACCATCTTTAGAGTATACCCTTTCAATTAAAAGAAGAATTTTGTAAATCGGTCCACAATTGACGAAGAAATCGGTGAACATACATGAAGTCGGTTAATAAAAGGGAGCGAAAATTTGACGATTTTTCTCGATTTCCATGAGATTCCCTGATCAGATCCTGATTTTTTAACAATGTAACCATCTTTAGAGTATACCCTTTCAAATAAAAGAAGAACTTTGTAAATCGGTCCACAATTGACGAAGAAATCGGTGAACATACATGAAGTCGGTTAATTAAAGGAGCGAAAATTTGAGGATTTTTCTCGATTTCCATGAGATCCCCTCATCAGATCCTGAAATGGTGACAATGGGACCAATCTGCAAGTATACTCTTTCAAATAAAAGAAGAATGTTACAAATCGGTTTATAAATGACGGGAGTTCTGCGGTAACAAACATTAAAAAAAAAAACAAACATACAACCGAATTGATAACCTCCTCCTTTTTTGAAGTCGGTTAAAAATGATGTATCACACGACCCCCCATGCCATTTAATTTTTTTAAGGGGGTGGCCTTGATGGCTAGAGGGGTGAGATCTAAAACTTGAAAGTTTTGTACAATTTGGACCCCCTTGATAACAAAATTGGCGCGTTCGAGCGTTTTCTTCTGAGTTTTTCGAAATTGGAATTGTTGTGGGGTACAAATTTTAGTTGGGACATCCGGTACAATGCTATGTTATTCAATGATATGTTGTACATTTCAATGAAGCGGCAAATGGTCGTTAAAAATACGTTAACATATTTTCCAAAGCCAACTTGAAAATCACTTATAATTATAATCATCCTGTACTTCAAACCACAATCACTCTAGATACATATATTATGTATTGCCAAATAGAAAATGCAACCGGTGTAAGCAGTGTTCTTCACTTCCAATCACTTCAAAATCATACAAAATCTTGACATTAATAGATAAGAAAGATCTTCATGACGTCTGTTAGTTTAAACCCACACCACTGTCAATAGATTAGTTACTTTCGCCAAAGAAGGCTTATTTCAGCCGTGTGGTCTTAAGAACAACTATAATTTTTTTTATCCGGAACATTTCTTTGCCACATTCAAACGTGTTATAATTATTTTTTTAATTTTTCATTGACACTCGTTGTGTAATAGCCATTTTCGTTAGTTTAGAAGAAAATACGCTTTTAAAGTAGGTACATACATTATAAAACTACATGACTAGGGACTATTCTACTATGCCATTTAGTTTTTACTTCGTTTATCGTATCGTCAACTATTATGTCCTTATAATGCTACGCATTTGGTGATAATTATGAACATCATAAAATTCAATTCCATAATATATGTTAGTTACTCATAATATGTTAGTTACGAAGTGAAGATGCAAATCTTGACGTTCGGCTTTTCATTCATAAAGCTTTGAATATACCTAACTCGATATATACGATTTAACCGTCTCGGACATTGAAAGAGACTCGGCTATCCCCTCGTCACTTGGCAACGTGCTCCACTATGAATATTTTCGTTATATTAATAACTATAGAATTATGCAATAAATAAAAAAGATGCCGCTCTATTCGTAAACACATTGTACAAATCAGAATTTGTAGGTGTTTATAATAATTAACTTCATGCTTTGATATCTCAAGTATTTTTGACCTCGGATAAGATTACAAGTTGTGTGGACGTCAAAACAAGTCGGCAATTATTGTTGGCCTTGCATTTCCCGATCCATTTAAACTTTAAATCTCCGTATTGGCAGAGAATTTTACCTGGAAAGTTTCGCGGGTTTTTAATTTTTGGCATGTCTAGATTTTGAGGTGCTGTTATCAAATTTTCGCTGTCACTTCGTATTTTTACCGCTAGTTATTGACAAAAATTCATTCAGCGGTAACAACTCCTTTCATCTTTACTTCACGCAAAAATTGTAAAATACAAAATTAAAGTAGTGGACATTTTCTATCAGTTATATCTGCTTCGTTTTTCGTCTGAATTCAACCGTGTTTGAAATATAGCGCC
The DNA here is from genome assembly GCA_963583935.1 of Diaperis boleti. NCBI lineage: Eukaryota > Metazoa > Arthropoda > Insecta > Coleoptera > Tenebrionidae > Diaperis > Diaperis boleti. The sequence goes on from OY757242.1 coordinate 18,666,121, forward strand.
ACGAAATTCCTGAAATGGCTTGAGGGGATGAAGGAATAGCATCCCCTCAAGAACAGCAGTAACAAAAGTTGTAAATAATGTAAAAAGCACAAAATTAGGTATTTCTGAACATTTTCGGAAAAAATTCGAGATTTTAATTTAGAAAATATGTAAGAAACAGGTACATCTGGCTCATTTGCAATAAAAAAATTGGCCACAAATTTGCAAAGGACACTGTAAGCTACCGCAAATATCCCAGTTTAACTAGAAATAATATTTACATAAATACGTGTTTTTAATAAACGCTTCAGTTCTGAATTTTGTTTTTTTTTTCTGTTTTGGCGGTTGAGGTTTTATCAAGAATATTTTACTGAGAAAGTAGTTTAAGTTACAGTAAATAGTTTTAAAACTCTTGTTTGAATTGCTTTTTTGTATGAACGAAAGCTTGACTTGATTTCAACAGAAATAAGCGGAGGAGAATTATTAAATTCATGTTCCATTATTTTTAGACTTTGGAGTATTGCTGGAGACATTAAAAACGACCTTGACTTTTAATTGAGCAGTAACTTGTAAAAAATGTCTTTTAACAGAATTTGGCTGTAAATAGGCGTTAGAAAACTCTGATATATTAAAATCTTCAATCGAAACGCCTCATTTCCGAAATTTTAACAAACTTGTTTTTAAGACTTTGTTTACATATGAGCAGTAACTGAGTGGCTTAAAATGTAGTTAAGTAGTCTTTAGTTAAATAGTCTTTAGCATAAATTGGATACAGAATTTGACCATCTCGAAATTAAACCACAATCACAAAATTATTCCTCTTAACTGAAGCGTTTATTGAAGCTTCATTTTACCCTGACGCGTGGGACGCCGGGTTAATGAAGACCCTGTATTAAGAATAACCCACTGCGCACAGGGGATAGCGGTGAAAAATGAGACAGGCCGATTTTAATGTGAATGATCTAAGTTGAAAGGGTAGAAAATCCCCAGTTTGCCCAAAAGGGGGCCAAAAACTCTTCGATCTATAATATTTCTCTAAAACTACGATAATAATTATTCTCAAATCAAAAAGTTATTAAAAGATCCAAGTTTGACAAATACTGTGAGCAATATTCACATTATGGAAGAACGCTACGAAGGACGCTGGGTTGTTCATACATATTTTGATATGTGCTTTATAAAAGGCTAAAATATTTTTTTATTAAATAATAATTTTTATCTTAGAAATGATTTAGTACTGTATTCAATGGGTAAAGTATAGGTACTCAAGGTCCGTATTAAAACAAGAGCTATTGCAAAATAGTATCTAGTTTTTGTATTCGTTTTGTGAAATACATTAATGCAGAAGGTGGGATATAATTAAATATATAAATATTCTCGTCTATATATTTATTTTAACAGCTGTCAATCGTAACCTCAACATTTGATGTTAATTCGTGCATTTTCTTATTTTGAAGGCTCAATGCAATACTCGTTTATCGCCTCGTATTGCAAACATTCGCCCTCGCCTCTGAAAACCGATTATCTTTACAGGAGAGCCTACAAGAAAATTTTGAGTCCGGTATTAAAAAGAATATATGTACATAGTACCAAAGGACATTTTTGTAACCACAAATATCTAAAAGTAAAAAAAAAGAAGAACAGGCTTACAGTATGAAATATAATGCATTACAACACACGTCCGGTAGTTACTTGAAACTCGTTTAGAAGACTCATTACAAGTAACCTACCGGACTAACGCTAAATTAATACCAGTAACTGCTAGATTAGCTAGATAGGTACATGCTGATGTTGTTGAGAGTGATTACACCTAGTTTCAGATAATCGACATTCTGATTAATCGAAATGCTGACAAATCCACCCAAAAAAAGATTTAGTAGATAAAAAGGTACTTCAGATAAAACAGTTTTTCATTCGTAACTTTTTACAGCGGTAACAGTCTTTAAATTTTTTGTTTATTCCATGACTGTGACATTGCTTTAATATTAGAAGATTGCGTTAGAAAACCTTAATTAATTACCTCAATAGCTTACAACTTGAACACAAGTTAATTATCAAGAAACCTAGTTGTAATTATTACTATTCATTATCAAACTAAAGTTGAGATAGAAGATAGTGATAAAGATAAAATGAGGTGACATTTAAAAATCGAATATTCAAAGTTGTCCCACTCTCCCCTACATCAGTTTAATATTATTAAAGAATGAAAAGTAAGTGTATTTGGAGCGACGTGACAGACAAATACCTTCCCAGAAAAATGTATTATATACAAATCTTGTTGATTTCAGGTGTTAAGAGATTTCTTAACACTTGAAAAAAACAAAATTTGCATTATATTACATTTTTGTCATATAATTTTTATATAATTATTATGCAACAATAGAAATTCCCTAATTTTGAAAATGCAATCTTCTTTATGTAATTTGTTTCCCTCCTATCTAAATAAACAAACGTCTAAAACGTATTCGCTCATTTCAGCGTTCCGAAAACTGCAGACGTTGCAGAAAGTGTTTGGTAAATAATTTATAAATTTGCTTACTGTAACAAAGAAACAATGTTTTGCCATATACATAATTTTGTACAAATTTCAAATAGATTTAATTAGATTAGATTCAAATACATAGTTTGTGGAGTAAATATTTTGTTGATTTATTTGGTCGGTTTTGAAGTATTACTTTTATTTGTGTATTTGTGTCCTTTGGTACTAATAGATCTCATATTATGTGAATATACTTTTTTATATCATATACTCTAAATTTTCGTGTAGGCTCTCGTGTAAAGATAATTTTAAAATGAGATAAAAATTAAATTTTTGTCTCAATCGAAAATTTTTATTCTGGATACATCAATACAGAATTTACAGATGTACAAGTATATACGTTTTTAACTAATAACTTTTTGCTTTTCAAAGTATGTACTTCAAATGATTAACGTTCATTGTAAAAACTTATGGAAAGGTGTTTTATAAGTACATATTACGTAAAGCTAAAAGCCAGAAAAATATGTTAAAAACAACAAAAAACATTTGTTGTTTTTTTAGAAACGCAGAATTCATTTTTGTTTCATGCTGAAGCATACATTATTAATTTACTCTGCTTCAAAACACCTCAAATAGAAAATTACGAAATTTATGGTTTCTACATTTTATATAGAAAAGTAAATACTTGCTTATAAAACTTGCAGTTTGTATTTCTTTAAACATAAACATTAGTTGAATAATCTCTAAACTGTGGCGTTTATATTACAAACTTAATTAACATTGATCTATAAATTAATATACTATTACTTAAAGCTAAAGTTATTATTGAAAACATGTTATTTCTTTTAAAAATTAAAAACAAAAAGAAGCAGAATTCTAAAATTGGTTTCTGTTGAAATATACGTTTTTGACTAACTTGTTCTGATTCAAAACACCTCAATAAAAAGCGAACATTTAATTTACAATAATTTTTCTAGTGAGAACGCACTAGACTAGACTATAATAATACAAAGTGTAAAAGAATGTCTGCATCTTTTCGGGAACTATTGGACATGCACCTTAATGCATCGTGACGTATCCCAACTAAACGAAAGTTTGTTTATCCATATAGACCGATAGTTCGAGCAAGCCTACTTAAAATTGTTTATGTTACAATTAAAACCGTAGTGTTTTAGTGCTCTGTTGGCATCATAGCTCGGACTTTCATAGTTGGATATGTTTTACGTCGTGTATGTGCACCCGTGTTTCAGTGTCTCTTCCAGAAGTTTGAAGTGTTTAGGTCATCATATTTTAAAGGTAAGTCTGGTAATATTTCGTTGGTTTCTCTTTACGGAAATTTAATTTTTTAACCTATTCATGTAACCCTTAACAGTTGATCAGAAATTTTTAGATATCAGTTTCCAGTTATTTTGTGCCATAATTGAATTGGTGCAATTCATTTTCATAATATATAAAAAAATGACCAAAAACACAATTAAACATTTCTTGTTTAAAAATATTTTTTTAATTTCGTTGGGGTTGTTTTACATTTTTAAGTGTAGCTCCAATTAAAATCGGATCATTGGTTAAGCTACAATCGATGGATTGTGGAAAAAAAGACACTGAGTAGGTATCGTAAATTCACCTGAACACTACAAAAAATTAAATCTAAAATATTTTGCGTAAAAATGACATGTTTACAAGGAAAACAAGTCACCAAATACGAAAATCTATACAAGCTTTAATTGGTATAAATTCTGTAAGCTGCTTGTTATAATATTATCACGTTACTTAAAATTCTAAAAACAGGTCAATTTTAATTCTTTAGGGCTACATACATGGTGAAAATCATTTTGTAACAGCCCGTACTGGAACTAGCGTTTATGTTTATCTCAATCCTAAAGGGTTAATTATCCTACCCCTAATTCTTAATTTTTAAATATAAGAGCATGTCTTGTGACACGATCATTGGAAAGCTTAATTATGTCAAGTGAATTACAATTGTTTAATTTGTGAAGGATACTTGTTAGAATAAAATTAAAAACTAAATTTTAGGATGACGATCTTGACACAAAGCCAGTCGTTTTTGTATCTCCGATTTTTTTTCATAATTTTTTATGTTGTAGTATCGGTTGAGAGGCCTACCAAATTTTTTTCAATTTTTTTTGGCTAGCCGTTTCTGAGATATCGATTTAAAAAAAAATATATTTTTTTTCAATTCCCATAACTTTTCAAAAAATGGGGCGATTGGGACTTTTTTAATTTTTCTTTTTAAATACACCCAAAAAACACAAACAGTATGATTATTGTATTAATTCTTATTTGATTTTTTAAATTGATATCTAAAAGACAAAACTCATTTTGAAAGAATTTCAACCCTTGACTACAGTCCGTAATGAAAATTGCGTTGGATTATTTGAACTTATTATGTTGTAATATATTTAACTAAAAATTAACGGTCATTACCCATTAAATTATTCAGATATATCTATTTCATTTCACAGATGACAATAACTATAACTGGTGGGCCTAAAAAAGTTATTATGTATTTAGTTTCAGTACTAATAACTAAAACATGAAAATTGAAAAATTCGAAAAAAAAGGTACCAGGAATGAGTGTTTTTGAGAAAAAAAATTCAAGAAAATTGATCAGTACGTGTTTTTCAACAACATTTTATATTAAAAAAATTTAAAATAATAAAAAAACGGTTTTGAAAATTTTTTCGATATTTTTTTCAAGTGTTCAAAAACAAAAATAATAAAAAATGTTCCAATCGGACCATTATTCGCACTGTTATGGGCATTTAAATGAATAACGTTTTTTTTTAATCTATATCTCGGAAACGAGTTTTTTTATTCCAAATACGCACAGTTGCAGATTTTGTCTAAAATGACAGAGAAATCATATGAACGGCACAATTCACAATTTTTATGGCACAAAATGGCGAATGCGCTGGGATCAGCCCGGCACCAACCTGCTAACCGAGTAGGTTTATATATATTTTTTATTCATTCTTATAGAGAATATTTTTTTATAAATCAAAGCATCAAAAGGCAAAAAAAAAAGAATTTTTTTCATATATAAAAAAAAATAAAAACAAGTAACCTAAGTAAGAAAAAATACCATGCAATTTAAGGTTTCGTCTAAAACATCCTGCAAAATATTTAAATGCATAAAAATTTTGTAGCAGCATGATAAAAATGTTCATTCTATATTTTTTTTCATGGGGCATTTGAGATCTCTCGCTTTTTATCCATCGTTGGAGATGAAAATCTTTTGCTCATAAGGGAAAAACATTTGACCAACTTGAACTTCTCGTCCATGAAGGAAACGCGGACGAAATGGAATGAGGACACCAACAACTTTCCCAATATCGGTTGAACCTGTTTCATTGATCAGAATTAAGGAAGTTATCTGCGACTACACAAGGTAATTAAGAAAAATTATCACGTTTTGCAACGAGCGCAGGACTGACTTTGGGAAACCCCAATAACAATTTTAAACTGGTTTTTTCAGTATTAACGATTTGTTCATTCTAAACAAATTTTTAAGTACTTACCTACACACCTTCAGTGATTTTCCAGGACATCATCCTACGTACATGATGCGTTGCTGTTGTTTTATTTTTTTAAATTTTAGAATTTATTTCAATTTTACAATGGGGTCGTCCCTCTCAACTGAATTTGACGAATTTAACTATAGCATTGTTTAATAAAGTTGTTTTGTGAGATAACAGAGCGTATCAAAAATTATAATTTCGGCTAGGATTTTCAAACGCTCTGGATTTACCGCCTCTTGTGACGTCATTTCGGTGGAGCATTCTCATTGGTTCATGCGTTCCTCATTTGTCCGAGCGTCTAGTAACTTTGAATTTTGTCCCGTGTTGACGTCACAGAAAGGTGCGCATTTTAACACAAATGTTTCGTTTTTTTTTTACCTAGTAAACGCGTAATTTCGAATAAACAAAAAAATAGGGATATAATACTTTTTCGTCTAGTTTCTAGAAAAGCTGTTTTTTTTTTAAATTGTGGGACAACCCCATTAAAAAGGGTATATGTAAATAGTTTGTTATAAAGTTCTCCTATAATAAAAAGGTCAATTGCGCTAATTAAGGGCGCGTCTCTCAAGTTGTGAATTTTGCACTTTTGTAGTTTTGATGCTTTTTCAAAGTTGCGAATATTCCACCTATGAAAACTGAACATAATGAAACTGACCGATTATTAAGAGCCAATTTAACGTAACGTAATGATTTTACATTAATGCATGATTTTTTCATTAATGCACGATTTTGCAATAATTAATTCGTAGAATTTTTTGTTACATTAACGGGATTTAAATCCGCGTCCTATGGAATTGCGCTACTTATCTTAGTCGCTGTACCTGATTGCCGACTTTTCTCTGACAAAAAACGGAAACATGCATTATCCAATACTGCAGATGATAGTAATTCAGGATTTTCTGGCTCCATTTATAAACTTAAACAAATTAACAGCACTTTCACAAACTCTTCTTTATATGGCGAATTAATGAAGGCGATTACTAATCGAGGCTGTTTAAAGCACGAGCGACCGTAGGGAGCGAGTGCCTTTAATTGTCGAGATTATTAATCATATTAACAAACGAGTTGATTACAATATTTTTTCGTTGACCGAAAGCCTTTTAATCTGGGGATAAAAATCCGTTTCTGAAATTTCAACTCATGAAGTAATTGTCACTCATGCCATAAATATAGTTGTCTCTGAAAACAAATGAAGTCGCCCATATAAAGAACAGTTCGCCATTGTCAAAATGCTGTTAATTTGTGTAAGTTCATAAATGGAGCTAGAAAATTCTGAATTACTACCGTTCGCAGTATTGGATAATGCATGTTTCAATTTGTTGTCAGCGAAAAGTCGGCAATCATGTGTACCACCTAAGATAAGTAGCGCAATTGCATACACAACTAACATACGCAAATGGCTGTATTTAAAGAAGCGCGAATTTACAACCTAAAACGGGTTTGAATTCCGTTAAGGCAAAAAAAAAATATATGATTTAATTATTCCAAAATTAATGTAAAATCGTGCAATAATGAATTACATTAACGATCGATTTGTGAGTCAAAATCAAACGTTAAATTGGCTCTTAATAATCGGTCAACGAAAATGGTTTATTAACGCACTCAAAATGAATGCGTTAGTAGCTTTGTTACAACAGCAAAATAACTAATAAATATACAATGTAATTAATGTAATTCCTGATGTCTGGCGTTTTTCAGAAATTTGACCATTCGAAAGAACCGCGACCAAAAATATTCGTTGGAAGAAATTGAACACAAAGCATTGTTCCATCGAATTGAACGTCTTCCACTACTACCAAAATGCTTCAATTCCTGTTGACGAAAATATCACCGAAGAAACAGTAAAGAGAAAACATGGAGACGAAAAGCAAACTACCAAACGCAAGACAGAACCGTCAAGCTGCCAAGGAGGAAAGGATCTAATAGAATAACTTTTCTGTTACTGGACCTATTCCTCATAGTATGCTTGGTTTAAACTATAGAAAAATAACTCACTGAAGGCATAGTAATTTATGTATACTTTTTGAACCGCTTTTTAACGTTTATGATTTGATTTTATAATGTTTTTTTTTTAGTTTATAGTTTGAAATATTTACTGTATTTTTGTCCATAATTAAACCGTTCTTCTTTAAAAGATCTATAAACTTTGTATTGCTCCATACTTCTAGCCGAAACTGTAGAATTATCTAATAAATGAATTTCTCGATTATGTAATTTTTAGCAGTTAAACAGTGGAATGGATATTCCAGACCTTAAAATTCTGGGAATAGGTACCAATTTTTTATTTTCTTCTTTGTGTTTAAAAATCAAATCTATCACAAATCCATTATAGAAACAACTATGGACTCGATTTTTAGATGTTGTAGTGGCAACTAATGATACTACGACAAAAGAACCATTTTTCAGTCATAAAACGAAAATATAAAAATTAAACATTGTTATAAGATTTGTTGTTTTAAGATCTTTTTATTTTTTTCAATTTAAATTTCACCGAGTCAATAAGTATATTTCCATCTGAAGGTAACCAATTTGATTTTCCAAGCCATGAATTTAATGACCATTAGAATAACCAAAAAAGATTTAAATTCTTTACAAACGATTGCAATCTAGGGAAACAAAATTGAGAGAAATCATGATAAGATAAGGGTTGTCCGTAATCCACGTAATGCTCTTGAGGTAGTGGGAATAGTAACGAGTGAGCAACAAAATTCGTGATCGTAGGAGCCTCTGAATCCAAAATTTTGAGTCGATTCTTGATCGATACGATTGTGTAAAAAGTCATCGAGTAATGTGAATTGACGATTAATGTAAACAGTAAAGTAAAAGAACCGATATACGTTTAGCCAATTGCGATCATGAATTTTGTTAAACCAGAAGAATGTTCTTAAATCCAGGTGGAGTAAATTTAAATTAAAATTTAAATATATCTAAGTCGAACTCCACAAACTTTAAAAAAATGTATATATGTATATGTATATTTAAATTTTAATGAATTTTGTTACTCACTCGTTACCATGAATTAAGAGTGTTACAACGCGGGGTAACGTTACAACGTAGGTAAAAAAAACAGCGGCAAAGAAAAGATTAAGCCGTCACGGGACACCTGGCAGATGTGAAACATCTAAATTGAGGGTTCGTGCGCACAGCGGTAGGCGCATACGGCGTAAGTCAAAACCAAGCCTTTCCTGAATTTTGTGTCTCCTGAATTCACTCGCTGACTCGCTCACTGACTTGCTCACTGACTTGCTCACTCGCTCACTGACTCGCTTACTCACTCGCTGACTCGCTCACTGACTCGCTCACTGTCTCACTCACTCACTGACTCGCTCACTCACTCGCTGACTCGCTCACTCGCTCACTGACTCGCTCACTGACTGACTCGCTCACTGACTCGCTCACTCGCACACTCACTCACTCACTCGCACACTCACTCACTCACTCACTCACTCACTCACTCACTCACTCACTCACTCACTCACTCACTCACTCACTCACTAACTCGCTCACTTGCTCACTCACTGACCCGCTTACTGACTCGCTCACTCGCTCACTTGACTTGCTCACTGAATTCAATGAGATACACAAGTACAAGAGAATTATTAAATTAAATCATTAAATGCCCATATATTTATTTTTTAGTTTGTAAACTAGTGCATAATTAAGCGTGGTGACAACAGTGTCTCCATCTTCGAGCCAACGAGAAAACCCTCGGTTGTATAACTGACAGATGTCTTATTAGATGGATTTTACGTATTAAACATTTTTGACTGTTAACCTGGTTTTTATTTCAACTCTTGAATTAGTGTATAATTTTTAAGGTCTATTAATCATGTCATTTGTTACGGTAAAAAGGCATTTAAAAAATCCATATAAATTTTCAATAGTCGAGATGCAAACATATTGTAAAGTAGAAATTTTTTCTGTAGCACCATCTAGTGGCCAACTATTCGCCGGAAACCTGAAAAGCACTGCTCGGCTAAACCTCTGCTCGCCTAAAATCCACTGCTCGGCTAAACCCGATACCGGTATTAATATTATTAAATAAATAATGAAGGGCTTAAATACATTGCCGGATATGTGGATCATAGGTTTCGCAATAAATACAGCAGTCTAGGTGAGCCAACTAAGCTCACAACAAATATCAATAATGTGCCAGATAAGCTGTATTTCAAAAGGGAACTTATTACATCCGAGCCATGAATTGTTGGAAATGGCATCTATTTTAAATAATAGTAATTATACACCAAGGTTGAGAAGCTATAAATATAGCTCGGCTAAGAAAAGGCTTCGCAACCGTGGTTTATATACAATGTTTTTCACTACTAGCACATTTGTTTAACTTTTCTTCAAATGATAATCATGATAATGCCAAAAGTCGGAACGAATTTGAGGTTATCTATTTTTTGAGACTGACATTTCTCAGTCAGAGGGCGGATTTTCATGCAAAATTACACAATGCATTTTGTAATAGTTTAACAGTTCGTTGTTTGTTTTTTTTTACATAAATTGCAGTAATTAATGCTAAATATTTACCACTGGTGCAATTTGTAAAAATCGAAGGGCTTAAATATATCGCATGAATATATATGCCGTTCAGGATTCTTTCTAGTTTTGGGTAAAAAATATCGATATATCAAAATATCGATATTAATTCAATAAATAATCGATAATTATCGTCGATATTTTAAATCTCGATATATCAATAATCGATATTTTTTTCCGGATATCAAATTCGATTTTTTTTATGAGCTCCCGTTCTCGATTAGGGCCGCGTTCGCAAACCAAGTTAATTATTACCTGACAGTAGTCTGTTTCAGTCACACATTAATGTTTTACATAAAGCTATCCTTCACTTTACACTTTACCGAGGGAATTTAACTTGTTTGCGAACGGGGCCTAGAAAGAAAGCAATGAATGAATGAGTAAATCGGTTGTATGGGCTCTGCTGCCTAAAACATAAAGAACATTGACATAACTTTTATTTGCATAACGAGCGTGCGGGCGGACTGCGGTTCATTTTGTGTTGTGAATACAATTGTATCAGTTTTGTTTTTGCCATCCATCGGCAATGTCGGCAGTGTGGAAGTTCTTTAAAAAAAAGGATAACCAAGAACCCGTGACGTGCAATTTGTGCAACAAGTCATATAAAACATGCGGGAATACCACAAATTTAGCTACTCATCTCAAAGTAAAACATCATTTTGCTTATTTGAAATTACTTAACATGCAGAAGTCAACAAAATCTGGCAATGAGAATGAACCCGAAGATGCTATCTCGGTAGACAATGAGAACAGTAGTAACAGTGTAGATGTAAGTATATCAATATTTCAATACTATAATTTTATTAGGTTATGTAACTATGAGTTTATCTTTTGTTGATATTTTCTTACTAACTACATACTACCATATATTTCCAGGTGGCTCCAAGTACAAGTACAAAAGAAATTACAGATAATCCTGCATCTCCCGAGTCCGAGACTCAGTTCTCCACAAAAAAAGAAAGCAGCCCACTTTACTCAATGTTTTGGGAAGAGGATTAAGTTTCGAAGGTGGGTTGTAAAAAACATGCCTACGTAGGTACTTCCTTTTGATTCAACAACACTCGAAATAATTGTTTACACAGTAAAATTATTAATAAAAGTTATTCAACACAACATTTTAGTGATGTACACCAATCAATTTGCGAAAATATCGATAGTAGCAGATGACTCGATACTAATTCCTTTTTCTGACTTATCTTTATTCTTTATCTTCTTTCTTTCAGAAGGTGGACAAAAGCATAGTGAAATTACACAGGCATTAATTTACATGGTATGCAAGGACAATTTACCACTATCATGTGTTGAAAAAAAGGGCTTACAAAAATTTTGTCGAACCGCTTGTCCTCTTTATAAACTGTCTTTTAGAAAAAAGGTTTCTATTTTTAAAATATATTTTAATTTATATTATACAAATTCAGATCAATGTTAAACTAAACAACTACTACTTGTTGTTTATTTCAGGTAACACAATTGATAGAAAACAGATACAGCACTACAAAGGAGGTTATAATAAAAACTCTAAATGAGATAACTTTCTTATGTTTCACCAGTGACATACTCACAATCACTAATTCAACAAGGAGTTTCTTAGTATTGACGGTTCACTTCATTGACACCTTAAATGGATCGCCTGTTCTTCAGAATATAAATCTATGTGCACAGAAACTGTGACAGGTATAATTATTTGATCTACTTTGAAATTCATAAGATCAACATTATCTTACCTCCACAATTATTTATATATACAATGTAAAAATATATGCACGCCTTTTTTAGGGTCATACGGGACAGTACATCAAAGAATGTTGGGAAGAAATCTGTGAAGAGTTTAATATTGACAAGAATAAAATAATATCCATTACCACCGATGGAGGCGCAAATATAGTGGCAGCAGTGCGATTATTCTTAGCTGATGATCGCAGAATTCCCTGTATGGCTCATTGCTTAAATCTTGTGGTTGATGGGGTTCTAAAAGAAATTAAAGAATTTTCAGAAGTTTGCGATCGTGTCGAAGGAATTGTGACGTTTTTCAAGCAGTCTGTCAATGCAATGGACCAGCTACGATCTGAACAGGTAGACTGTGGAAAAAAAGAAGGTGAGGTGTTGACATTGACACAAGCTGTCAGCACCAGATGGAACTCGTGTTTTGATATGTTGGAGCGATTTGTTAAACTGTCTGCACTTGTAGCTAAAATTTTAGCTACCAAAACTGGTAGAAATACCCCAGACATGATCACAACGTCGCAACTCAATATCATACGCGATCTCATTGGCCTTCTTGGTCCGTTCAAAGAAGGCACGGAAGAAATCAGCGGTGCGAACTACGCGACGGCGAGTCTAGCCATTCCTGTTTTAAATTTACTTCGTCAAGTAACAGATCAAGCTACACCATCGACCACTTTAGGGATAACTATACAACAGGCCCTGCTTAAAAAAATCGAAGATAAACTAGCACCATTACAAAAAAATTCTTTTCTTTCAGTTGCTACCATTTTGGACCCTCGGTTTAAGCGTATCCACTTCACTTCTCCAATTGACGTGGCACACGCAATTTCTAAAATTAGCAATGACATTCGTGCAGAACACAGGCGTAGAGGGCAACGTTCTCCAGAAACAAGACCTGTACAAATACAAATAGCATCAGAACAGACCGAGTCTTCTATCTGGTCCAGACATGAGAAACTTTTAAATGTTAGCGTTGTTGCGCAAGAGGTTCCAAGCGCTGGCTCTGTCCCCAATGAGCTTAAGCAGTATCTGGACCAACCACTACTAGAAAGGAAATCAGATCCAATAAAATTTTGGATGAGTTGCCGACATTTCACTCCGGTTCTTTCTGAAATCGCTTTAAAATACTTAATATGCCAAGCATCTTCCGTGTCGTCAGAAAGGCTTGCGTCTGCTATTAACTTGGCAGTGCCAGACAATAGGAGCAGATTGACAGGGGAGCACATAAAACAGAGAGTACTTCTCATGTCGATATCTGACAATCATTGGTTTGACTAAACTCTTGATGATTGTATTGTAATGTTTTGAATAAATAAAACTGCATGACTACCAATTCGTATTTAATTTTCGATACACTAATACTTTGACAATGTGCAAATATTTCGATATATCAAAATATCGATATTTTTACACGATATATATCGATAGCTTTGAATAATATCGATACAATATATATCGATATATTTTTGGCATTTTAGTTGGCAGTATTGTGAATTGTCATAATAACCCTATTTTAGGTTATAATTGATGACAACAGAGCACTGCTGTGCCAGTTTGCAATATTTAAAATTAATAATAATTCACCGTATCATTCCGGACATGGAATCTTGGCCACCACTGACGTTTTACTGACAAGAATGTGTGAAATGGTCTTTATTATTGATATCCTTACATTTGACTCGATCTGTCGTTACGGTCGTTAATAGCTGTCAGTTCTTGATCTTGTTGAGGACAAAACGAGATGCGTGATGGTGTATGGATTTTAATATCATAATGAGTCAAACAAAGCATTAACATGAAACCTAGAGGTAATGTTTTGATAAATTTGTACAAATTAATTCCGAATAAATTAACATCACTAGAACATTTTCTAAAATTCAAAGAACAACACAAATAGTTTGTCATGGCTCCATTAGTCTCTAGCACCTCAACCACCTTGGCATAGAACGACATAGATTTCTGTGGTGGTCTTGCGGTAATGTATTCCATGCTGCAGTAATTGCAGTCAAGAGCTCATCCCTGTTATGAAAGACTAACCGTTGTCGTTTTCAATTTGGCAAGGAAAACTGCAAATTGATTTAAAAAAATAACTCATTCATTGGTGGCAATAAAATTGAATTTCTACCGACCTGCAATGAAATATTTTAATTTATCTACATCATTACTAAATATTAAAAAATAAGTTACCTCAAAAATACGTGAAAGCCTTTCGAAAATGTTTTCGTTTGTAAGGTCTGGCCTGTCTTGCTTGTATTCACCAAAACACCTTTTAATACATGCTTTCTTGTCGGCAGAAATTACTTTCGGCATTTTGGATCAAATAAAGTGTCAGAATAAAATGCCAACAAGACAACAACCAGAATTTTTAAAAACCAAACTTCATTTGACAGAACCTGACGCCAATCTAACAAAAAAAACTCTTGGCCTACTGCGTGTTTAAAACAATGGCATATATGACAACAGTGCAAATCCTAGTAAGTTTAACATTGTTGGGTTGGCGGTGGCTTTACATTTAACGACATTGACATATGACTGGCACTTGACAGATGTTCTCTCTTTGAAGGTTTGTTTTTGGTGTTTGTTATTTTTATTATTACCTACTGTTATTTAAGAAAAATGCAGAATAACAACCCAAGTAGTGGTCCAAGGCGTTTAGGGAATATTAGCAACGAGCAAAAGGAGTTTATTACTTCTTTTATGAAAGATAATGAATTAAGAAAAGGAAACTTTCCCCAGGCTTTACCCATAAAAAGGCTCAAGATTAATGGCGGAAGGTTAGTGAGGACTTAAATAAAATTCCAGGAGCTTACTTACTTACTTACTTACTTACTTACTCAATCTTGGAGTAAGGTAAGCGGTAGTGAAATTTCGTTTTTGTGATTGCTCTCAGTGTAAATTATTTTCAGACTTGGCAAGATATGCAAAGTAAAACAAAAAAGAAGAAAACTTTAATTAATAGGCATCGTGGAGGTACTGGAGGAGGTCCACAGCTAAAAGACGAACTGACTGTTATCGAAGAAAAAATTCTGGATAGTCGTAAGTGTGGTCACCATTGAAGGACACCCAAATATATTGGAATCAGTGGTAGTGGATTTTTTTAATGATGAGAACAAAGACAACCAAGTAGCAGAACCAGTAGAAGCCTGTGTATTAACAGAATCAGGTGAAGAAGATGATCAAGGCCAGAAATCAGTAGTAGTCGAACAATTACTGGCTACCATTGAGCAGGGACTTGCTGCAAGTTCGGAATCTAATAATGAGCCTAAAAGTAGTGATAATAAATCAAAGATCTGAGATATCCCGATTCAAAATTAATACCATGCAAGAGAGCTGCAACCCGTTCACCGCCAAAGTATGACAAATGCCCTGGAAGCCTAGCCTTTAGCGACCGGTACCGCCCGGGATGGACACGCTAGAGGGAGCTGTCGGAAGTTTCGGGAGGGAACGAGGAACCACGCTTGATGAAAGGGCAGCAGTGGGTGTTCTGCTTTCGTTGAAGTTACACCACGTTATTTTTGTTCACGAGATTCGCCATTTTCTTAAAACATAGTTATATCTCCACCGTTGAGCTTCCTGTTGTTGTAAAAGAATTGTACGCGTTCGTTCGACTTCGAAAGGGAGATCCATCTCGCGGAGATTCCAGTTTTGTTTAGTTCGAGTCAGTTGAGTTTCCACCGTCGCGTACCTACGCCAAGTGAGGTGATTGTATTCCTGGAAATAAGGTAACCATTTGCTCTATATTTTTCTTCCGACTCGCCGTCCGGAGAGGCCAGGAAATTGACCGACGTTTATTCCATGTGCATCTCGGAAATCTTTAGGTAAAACCATCTCAAATTTTACCGTTAGCCGCCATTTTGGACGCTAGGACGTCATAAAACTCGCCATCTTGAAAATGGAGTCGTTCCTACTTTGCACCTACATGTCTTGTAAAGAATGCTAGTCTTTGTTTAAAATAATGTTCACAATTGTCCCTGGAAGTATACCGTGAGCCCCCTGATTTTCGTATCAGTTGCCTTCAGCCCTTCTTTTCTCCGCAATAGCATAAATTACCAAGCTGATGAGTCACAGGTACCCCGAATAACTTGCTAACGTCGTTGTTGTAATTTGTTTTTATTTATTGTTGTCAATTTCAGAAAGTTCCAATGTGTTGTTGACTTCTAGTTACAGGGCTCGCGCGTTCAATTCAAAACAAACTGATTTCCTAACTCAAATTAACTAGATTGCCACTCAGATAAATTTGTTAATAACTACCTGTCTTTCGCTATGAGGCCGACAGCAGCTTGCGGTTGTTACAAAGCTATTTTGGACTCTGTTGACTTGAATTAACCAACTCCGTAAGACCTGAAGACTTTAGGTAAAAGCTGGCCAAACGTCACACCTGAATGTCGGGGTTCTGAACGGTGTCTTATCGTTGTTTTGCGGCCCCTTGCGATTTCTTGTCGGTCGCTGTTAACTGACATCTAGCGCTTATTCGACATCGTGGAAGCCAAAGATCGGTTTTTAGTGTAGTTTGTGCATGTTGTAGTGTTGTAGTACATTGTACCCCGTTCCGTATTGCGCCCGCTGATGTCATCGCATTGTATCCGTGTCAAAATGGCTTCCAAACCAAACGTTGCGTTACGGTATATTTGATTTATTGTGTTGTTTGTTCGTACATGTTTCGAGACAACAGAGTGACCAAATAGTGTACAGTTCGTGGTCCGCGTTGCAGGCTGCTGTTAGAAGGAGTTAGGTGGCCCTACTTTCGGGGATACCTATGCCCATTGTCCCTTGGGTGCATAGGGGCCTAGAAAAAGGGAGTTGCCACGAATTCCTTGAACCAACGAAGTCAAAGTTGCAGCACTGTTTTCGAGTTCCTGACTAATTGCTTACTTCACTAATCTTTAAAATACTAAATAACTAAAAGAATAGTCCCTGAGAGAAGTGCCGTTAACTTGGACTTGGTTGGTACAAGCCTCCCAGAAAGACCAACGTAACTAGGTCTAGGAAAATTCCGTCATAAACTCATTTCTCTTGGTCCGTTGGATGTGCCAATTTTGCCCCCACGATCGTAAACTCTCTCTACAATCTGGCCTCACTGACAGACAATTGTCTTGTTCGCTTCGCTTTAGTCTTTCCATTGGATCTACCTGTGGTCCACGACTCTCCAACTTACATGCACCCCACTTTGATAACTCCACGCGCTTCGATATTCTTGTTTTTCCCTCTCAGCTGTTCCATTGTATCAGTCAGTTGTAAATTCCTGTAAACTACAAAAGCTCAAGGGTGGAATGTATTTAGCTGATCTAACCTCACTCATCATGTACCGCAGGATTGTTAAATTGTATTAATGTTTATTATTTTTCTTAAATTGTTACTCTGTTGAAGTCATGTAAAATAGTCCGTTGTTATTTATTATTTGGAATCATTATTGTTAACATTATGAAATCGCATGTGTACCAACTTAATTCGAAGACACCAGAAATTGTTAACCACAGTCCGCAATCACTAAACTCAAGACACTTCAAGTTGTTCAAACTGAATAAACATTTAAAACCATAATTTTTGTGTTATCAATTTGCGCTCCACTCCTGATTAGCTCTCGCCATGTATCCAAAGAATTTGGGGTTTGTTTTGTTGGGTAAGTTTGAATGTCCCGCCATTGCTTGTCTTGAAAAAAAAAATCACACAACGTAGGGTTCTGCTTTTTCTTCCATTGTCTGACGATCATTGGTCAACCTTTTCAAGTTCGTGGTTTGTTTCAAATTTTCAAATTTGACGTTTGGTGACGTCATTGACATTTCATTTCATTTTCAAATTCAAAATGTGGCGGTAATGTAAAGGGGGGTTATCACAGATCCCAAGAAAATTTGCTACACAAAGATTAAATCACTCAATTTCTGCCACAAAAAAAATATATCTGAGCAAGTAGACCAGAAGTTCGATTTGAAGCGCAGCTATTATGAGAGAAAGCTGAAATTAATGGAAATTAAAAATTCAGTAAAGGAGGCCTATTATGAGCAAAAGTTAGAAAGATGGATGCTATAATAGAAGCATTAAACAAAAAGTAAGGCTCATTATTGTTTTTAGTTTTTGTGCAGTTTTTCATAAGTTCCTCTCTACATTGTAATTCCCTATACCTTTTAGGTCACCAACTTCTACTAAACGGGACTGCTAATAGCCTATACCACTCAGTTAAAATAATGACCCCACTATGGCGGCCGCCATACTGAACCCAATATAGGAATTTTACTTGAAATAGGTTGCACATTTTTTGGTGGTTCTTTGTTTTATTTACACTGCGTGTGCATCAATGCATGTTTTTCGTGTTTTGAGGTTAGGTTTGTGAAGAACAAGGAAAAAAAACGACAAAAAATGCGGTGTTTTGTACTTGGTTGTAAAAATGGTGACAAAAACAAACCAGAAGGCGTGACATTTCACAAGTAAATTAAATTTAATTATTTAATGAAAGATGCACGTTTTACCTAATTGAATTGCAAGGATCCCAGAAAGCAGTGGCTTCGAGTAATAAATAGAGATGAAAGTACTTTGATTATTAATCAGAAAATCTGTTCTGAACATTTCAATGTTTGGCAAAGGCAATGAATGAAACATTGTGTGGTACCACTAACACAAAGGTATTGAGTCGCTTGATTATATTTAGAAATGAATAAATATGCATTTTCTTCCTTCCAATGTGTCGGTCTGTCTATTGTATACAATAAGCAATTACCTATTTTGAAATTCCCGCCTTGGACAGGGTTCAGTATGGCGGCCCCCTATGTGGTGTCATTTATCTACCGTTATTGGCAGTCCAGTTTAGTAGAAGTTAGTGTTTTAGGTACACTCTTAATTTCTTCAAGGTCAAATAATTTGCCAAATATCTGTAATTTTAGAAATACAATATTTTTTCATTTTAAGTGCAATAACACTGTTAAAAATGTTTATATTTAATTATAATACTTAATAATATTGTCACATACATTTTCAATATAATAAAGTTATATTAATACAAAATTATGAAAATATAATCAAGTTCCCGTTGCATCAATCTACCTGCATTTAAGTCAGGATTTACTCTGTTTCTACCACCCTGTTCTATAAAATTCATGTTCCTACACATGTTATGTAAAACGATACATGAATTTATGATTTTCGAAGCTCTTTCTGGAGGGTAGAGTTCGATGTTTGAGGAGGTATCGAAATCTTAACTGCAGTACACCTATATCTCTTTTAATCGATGATCATGTACTCATTTGCCTCTCACTGTAGGCTGCTTCAGGTGTATTAGGGACAGCAACTGTTATTGGAGTTTGCAAATATGTTCTCAAAGGATACCCAGAGTCACCTAAAGGATATTACATATAAGAAAAGCTATCAAATTATGACTTACATTACCCAAAAGAAAAAATGATTTATGACCATTTCTATGCAAACCTTCCATAAATGGTAAAACAGTACTGTTTCTCCATATATGGCAGTCATTACTACAACCAGGGAAGCTGGCTAACACATTTATAAATTTTAAATTTGCATCGCATATCTAAAAAACCGTCAATTCTAAAGTAAGTTATAAGTTCATACTGGCTTTTCGGTTAATGTAAATATGTTCAGGATATATCGGATCATTAGTTTGAAGTGGGTATATAGCAACATGAGTGCAATCTATGCACCCTATGACCCCTATGACCCTATGAAAATGGTGCCTGTCATACAAATGCTATTAAACTGAACGCCTGGAAATCATTAGCCGGTGAATTTAATATAATATGTGGTGAAACACACCGCGACCCAAAAATTCTGATTTTGCAGATGAAAAATGCCACATGACTGGTACCGGAGGTGGCCCTCTGAAAGTTGTGGCCATATCTAATATTGATTTAGACATTAAAGACATCGTAGGAAGCCAAATGTCAGGACTGAGTTCTGAATTTGATGGTGACCAAGAAGGTAAGGAACAAGTATTCATATTGTTGTTTCCAGATCTGTTGGATTTACCTGTGGTTCAAGAACAGAGAGAGGCTGTGACCGATTCAGTTTTTGGTAAAGTTAGATCAAAATAATATGGTGGAGAATTTCTTGTTTACTGTATTCTTTTTTAATTAAAATTATAGTTATGGAAGTTGATGAAGCTCAGGCCTCAAACAGTCAACTTGTGCAAAAAGAAACTTCGGAACGGGATAGCATAAATGTTACCTGTGGTAAGCGATTTTAGTTGCAATGTTACAAACGCCAAAATCAAAACCTCTCCAGAAGAGAAAAAGCTGCACACCAAGAGGTAAATTATTTTCATAAGTTATTCATATGTTCTCATTTAATTTTCGCCTTACAGAAGAGAAAAATGAAGTCACAGAGAAGTTAGCAGCCTGAACCTCAAAAAAAAATAGCTAACAAAGCTTTAGAGTACATGAAAGTCGAACATGAATTTAAAATTAAGTTAATGCAAGAGAACCATCATCAAATTATGAAAACTGTTAAATCAATGGGCCAAACGGGCATCAAGAAATGATAATGTGGAAACCATTGACGAATTATATTTTACTCGATCACATCAGTCAATAAATCGAAATTTGACAGAGAATGAAATTGGAAATTTTGTGCAGAAACTAAGTGCTTTTGGTACTGCAGTTAGATTTTCATGGCTTCTTAGTGCCAATGTGGAAGAGCAACAAGCATTAGTAATAGATATTGAAGAAGTGCTATTTTCTGATGATTACCTTGAAGCTGATAAACGACAATTCTTTGAAAAAACTTTTCCAATTGATCAAGAAACAACTGGAAACGTGGCTCTTCAAACAGTCAGTCAATCAAAATCTGAATACTGGCTACATAGTTGGTAGTGTTTTACTGGCAATAAAAAAAAAGGCAAATATCCTGTACCTGTCTTTGACACGTAAAAATTATTATTTTTTTTTTTGACTGACTTACAATGATATACCGGTGTCCCAGAGGTGTGTGGACCATCAATTACGCCCTTATTTTTAAAGATATCAAAACGCGGTTTTCGCGGTACGATAGCCACACGATACCTTCACAATTTAAAATTATTAGAAATCATATACAGAGTGTCCTAGTATTAGTAATATACCAAAGTTATGTTTTTTTTTTAATGGAATGCCCTGTATATTAGTTGGTGAATTGAAGGAGCAGTTAATGCTGAGCAAAATGATATAAGGTACTACAGCTTTATTATGGATGGTTCTTGAGTTATGAAGAATTTTAGGTCAAAATTAGCGCTTTTTAAAAAAATTGCAAAGACCATTCCAACAGAGATAACTGAATACTTTTCTGTCAATAATTTGTTATAGACCCAAACTTTAATACACACTGATTGAAAGTCATCTAAATTGATATTTCTATACAGGGTGTACGATTTCGCAAAATGTATAATAACTTTTTTTTTCAAATGGAACACCCTATATTCCATTATACCACAAAATAGCATTTTTAATAAGCTTTTTTCAATGTATGGTTTGCCTCGGCAAATGTTAGTACTTTAGGTAATTTTTACAAAAAACCTAGAAAGTTTCCCGAAATTGCTAAAATCGCTTATTATTAAATTGCAAGCCTTATTACTGTTCAGGGAAAATAGAGCTTGACCATACGGACTATTTGAAGTTCTCTGGTTTGTGGCAAGCAATAAATGATTCACTGAATCAGGTTATAAGGAAAGCATCACGGTTGGTAATGAACCAAACAAATAATCAGTGTGAGAGCTTTATGAACATATTGTCTCGGTTTAATTGTGGCAAGAGACTGAACCTAATTTCAAGAGGATCATTTCAAACAAGGTGCTACCTGGCAGCCCTTCGTTTCAATTTTAAAGTGGGGTGGCATACTAACGCTTGGCGCAAACGGTTTGGTAAGTTTTGTTTATAAATATATATATTATATTTATTGTGATTACAATAATGGTTTTTAATGCAGGTTGCGATCTAGGAGTAATTACACAAAGTTATATTCAGAGGCAAGCAAGTCAAGCGGAAAAGCGAACTATTTGTAGAGAGGCACGCCCTAAAACCGACCGATATGCCAACACCATCTCAGCTCCAGCTGATACCAATTATGGTCCTGCGGCAAAAGACGTGGAACTAGAGGGTGACGAACTTGCCAATCAATGTGAACGAGTATTGAAAAGTTTGCAGGTATTTCAGATTATGTCTATCCTTGTTCATAATAAAATAGTTCATTTCATTGTCAGGTAACAGAGACTGGGATTGTGAACATCGTAGCGAGCACTGTTGGTCAATTCGACAATCCCGCATATCTGGCAGCGCGAAAAGATAGGCTGACAGCGTCTATGTTTGGCCGAGTTCTGAGTTTACGACCCTACACTCCTTGCCACAATACAGTGAAGGAAATATTGTACCCCACAATCTTCACCTCAAGGCGACACCGATTATGGGAAGGATAATGAACGTTTGGCAATAAAAAAATTTATGGACACAACTAATATCACTGTGACTCCCAGTGGCCTCTTCGTTGATTCCGACTTTGCTTTCCTTGGTGTTAGTCCCGATGGTAAGTTTTTGTAATGACGTATCAAAAGGTCTTATAACCTGGTTTTCCAATTGTAGGATTAATAAATGACGACGGCCTAGTGGAGGTGAAATGTGTGCCATCCCTTGAAAGAAAGAATGTGTCTTTGGTGGATGCTGCTAAAAATCAAAAGCAGTTCTTTTTGAAAATGTCAGGGGAGAATCTTACTTTAAAACGAAGTCACAAATATTATTTTCAGGTCTGTAAATAGTGTACTAATTATTTGAAATTTGAATTATGTGCCTTATTGCAGGTCCAGGGACAGCTAAATATATGCAAACGTGCGTATTGCTATTTTATTGTTTTTGTATCAGAAAATAAAGATTTGTTCATCGAAAAAATCATGCGGGATAAAACGTTGTGGGATGAAACAATGGCAGCAAAGCTATGTGAATTTTACAGAAATTGTGTGGTGCCTGAAACAGTTTTAAAACGTATTCCAAGGCAGCTGCGATGCAAAAATCCTGAGTACATTTTAGAAGCCATTGCAGCAAAAGAAGCTAAAAAGCATACACAAACCACAACTGTTTCAAGAAAAAGACCACGTCCAGTTTAGCTTGATTGCGTACACATTTTTTTTTTTTTTTAATTTGTACAGGGTGTGATGTACATAATTATATACTAATTTATTACAATAAATGTTTGAACATACCGACCAAAATTTTTTCTTGAAAAAACCCGTATTAAAATTATTTTAATGCATTTTTGCGTTATTGCGTTTTTACTATTAACTAATTTGTTTTGTCATATTCAATTTTTTCATCATAGCATTCACTGTTAACACTGGTTGTGATAAGATCCAACTGATTCCGACGAGATCGGTCAAATTTGAATAGTACTTTATTCACATTAACACATAGATACTCAAAACTACTTTCCTCTCCAACAGAGCGGCATACGATGAACATGACTATCAATCTTTCGCATGTAAATTGCCGCTTCATTTGGATGAGGTACAAACGATTACTGCGCCATCTACTCACTCAGAATCAAATCTTTTGAAATTTTTGTCACCTTAAGATCAGATCGCCTTGGACTTGTTGCCATGGAGATAGTCCTTTATTGTCTGTTATTAAATTACTTCAGAAATGACACCGAAAGGTAGACAGGCTTAGGTTTACGTAAGAATTCGATAGCCTATATCCTTTACATAACCACAAACGAAAAAATCTAAAGGAGTTAAATCTGGTGATCTTGCGGGCCATTTGACAGGGCCGCCTTTACCAATCCAACGTCTCGGTAACCAGTCATTTAAATATCTTCTTACATTCATTACATACAGAAATGTACAGGAGCTCCATCCTGTTGCAACCACATTAAGGACCACTTATTGTGATAATCAATCGTCCGCATCCAGTGAGGATTTTCAGTGACATAATAGTGCATGTTATGTTTCTTGACATGCCCATTACTTAAAGGTCGCCTCATCAGTGAACAAGATTCTGTTTAAAATATTATTTCTATTTCTTTCTAGAAGATTGTCCATTATTTCGTAGAATTCCACTCTTTTTGCAAAATAAGCTTCTTGCAATTCTTGATGGAGTTCAATGTGGTATGGATGAAACCAATGTTTTTTGATCACACGGTTTACTGAAGATTTCGAAATATCAGATTGGGCAGCAATTTCTTTTGTACTGGAGTGAAGATTTTCTTCTAAAATTAGTAAAACTTCTAGCTCAGTGTTTTCACCTACTCTTCCACCAATTAATTGCTTTTTGTTATAGGCCACGTTTCCAGTGTTTTCAAAACGTTGTAAATTTTTTGTGGAAAAAAAGAAATTTCTTTCGGCTTCTCCTAACGCATTGTACCATATTCATCATTACTTCTTTCGTAAAATTCATTTTGTAAAAAATCACAAAAGTGAAACTATATTTGTTACAGGATAACTTACTGTCAACAAGAACAAACGGCTCCATGGTAACCAGTCTAAAATGATATCTCCATGGCAACAAGTCCAAGGCGATCTGATCTTAATAATAATACACGAATTTCGGGAAACTCAAGGTTTTTTGTAAAAATTACCTAAACTACTAACATTTGCCGAGGCAAACCATACATTGAAAAAAAGCTTATTAAAAATGCTATTTGGTGGTATAATGGAATATAGGGTGTTCCATTTGAAAAAAAGTTATTATACATTTTGCGAAATCGTACACCCTGTATAGAAATATCAATGTAGATGACTTTCAATCAGTGTGTATTAAAGTTTGGGTCTATAAAAAATTATTGACAGAAAAGTATTCAGTTATCTCTGTTGGAATGGTCTTTGAAATTTTTAAAAAAAGCGCTAATTTTGACCTAAAATTCTTCATAACTCAAGAACCATCCATAATAAAGCTGTAGTACCTTATATCATTTTGCTCAGCATTAACTGCTCCTTCAATTTACCAACTAATATACAGCGCATTCCATTTAAAAAAACATAACTTTGGTATATTACTAATACTAGAACACTCTGTATATGATTTCTAATAATTTTAAATTGTGAAGGCATCGTGTGGCTATCGTCCTCAGAAAACCCCGTTTTGATATCTTTCAAAATAAGGGCGTAATTGATGGTCCACACACCTCTGGGACACCCGGTACATACACTTTTAGGATATTATACTGAGACGACGGCGCGACGGCCCGGAAGCGGATGATGTCATGATGATCTCACCACGTATGGTAACGTAATTAATCTGGAATAGTCCACATGAGAACGTCTGGGAATAATTGTTCACATGGGATGCTCTAGAAGACTCTGTGGCGGTGATCTCATGCTATACCACGCTCGTACAAGAGACTGATCTCATTCTTCTGGAATAATCCTTTGCGTCGGAAACATGATCTCATGATTCCGGGAATAGAAGAAATCGAGAACGAAGGGAGCGGTATAAGAAGGGATCAAACAATGGAGCAAGTCAGTCTATTGGAAGCATCGTGAACAAGTGATCAGCGCGTGATATTGTGAAAGTCTGTACATTGTGAAAAGTTGTATGTGAAGTGTATGTGAAGGCTATTAAACGTCTTGCTCTACTGGATAAAGAGCTGGAAGAACAATACGCAAGAGCTCCTTATAAGAAAAGATTTTGGGAGTTAAAATTAAATATTTTGAAGCGGATCTTAAACTAAAAGAAAAACAACTTTTAACAAAATAAATTCAGTAGAGTTTAATAAAAACATAACTGTAACATTTTTAATGCTAACAAAGTATTAGTGGCCAAGACTGACGGTGTCTATAAAATATGATGGAGGACTCCGAAAAACGTTAAATGCTCAACTAGTGTCGGGCGAAACTGGGCATAGACGTCTAGGTGATCTGGACAAATTAAGATGATCATGAATCCAACTTCGAAGAAAGTGCATTGAAGTGCAATGTCTGCTCGAGCTTACGGTCATGTCAGCTATGAATACTACACCATCGACCAGCCCGCTAAACTTTGAACCAAAAATCTTTTTTTTGATAAAATGTATAATTATTCTAAACAAATTGACCTTGATAAAAAAAACAGAACAAGTTAGTGGTAAATTTTGTAAACTTTTTAACAACAATTAGTTCTTCATAATTCGATTTTCAGATTGGGTCTCACAAATCTATACAAGTTTCAATGTTGCGTGGGTTATTTGACCCTTGGAAACAACTTGTATACTATAATAATTATGACACGCCAATGACAAGAGAAATATTACAAACATGATATTAGTGGACGCACTTATGATAAAGATTTTACTGTACCTGTTACAGTTTGCGACCTAGGACCTACAAACCAGAAGCTCCTCTCATCACTTAATGTTGGCATTATGTCAAATGAACAGCGCTTTTTCATTCATCCAAAAGATCCTACTTGCAAGTTTTGTATGTGGTGCGATGATCCTCATGCCATCAAGCTCATCCGAAACCACTGGATTGACCATGGATTTGAGTACAGAGGTGCTCCAATAACAACTTTCTGGTGAAAGCTCAGATTCCATCAGATTTGAAAAATGTTCCTGGTAGGATGGAAAAGATGTTGTTGGCAGCCTTAGACAAAAAGTGAAATGGGCTGTAAAACTCTTGTCCAAAAAGGTCGCCACGGCATTAGATTTCTTAGTTTTAAGGGAATTTTATCAGAAGATCCTCTTTGGAAAAAACCGTCGATTTTGTTGAACTTGTAAACGACTGGTTTGATGTCTGTACCGCCAGCCACAAGTATGGTCGTCACCAAGGTTCATGGTTATGGAGTTGATTTGAACAAGCAGAATGATCTGTTAGACCGGATGATTATCTACAATCAATGTACCAATCCCAAGGAATCAATTATTTCATCGAGAAAGTTAAATCAGGAAGCGAAGCAAGTCCTTGCCACTATTCGAGCAATGGGCAGACTCGATAACAATCATACTAACAGATACTAACAGCCTACAGAAAGGAATCTTCCTGGGAAGACGATGAACCGAAGGACATTATGTTGACTGATCACCTTCAGAAGTTGATATGTAGGACCAAAAAGACGATGCTGATAGAAGCAACATTTTCAGGTGATGTGTTCAATATAAGTTGCCGGATTTCCACTTTTTCATAGTAAAAATCTGCCTATCTTGGAAAAAAATTCGGATTTGAAGAGTGAACCATCTTTAATCGGAGTTTTTTCCGGTGCTAGAAAGCCAACACCACTGAATTTTTATTTGCAAGTTTTTCTTCGGGCGTTATCTGATAAAAAATATTTAGTATTCGTTCATAGTTTTGTGTGCTACGCTCCAGCAAGAGCACATTTAAAGCAAACACATTGCGGATATTCTTCTTGCGAGAGATGTTGTGAAGCTGGAGTCTTTCAATGGTCCAATTGTTTTTAATGGAATTGTAGCACCGAAAGGAACAAACACATCATGTCGTTTACAAATGGATAAAGCCCATCATATTGGTGTTCTTACCTAACAACAAAAATTGCATTGTTGGTAATTTGATCTAATTCGTAGAAACGACATAACCTTGGAAAGCTTAGTCATTTTGACGGACGAACAAATTAAGGAATTAATTAAAGTTGGGCCCGGGCGATATCTTTGAAAAAGCTGTCTATATACAAAGCACCAATTCTTATTGTCGAAGAAAATAGCACTGATGATGTTAGCAACGTTAGCAATGCAAGCACCGTGACCATAACATCACCGTCTACATCAACATCTGATGAAATTAGTGCAAGCCCAATCCCATTAAATGTTGATTTGCAAACTTTTTCTCCACGTAAGTACGTGTTAAAAAATTTATGAATTTTGTATATTGATTGCTTGCTTTTCTTACAGCCTCTATACAAATGATTTAAAAGTATTGCTAAAAATTACCCCAGAAGGAAGAATGATTTTAAAGCACTTTGAGGAAAATGGCAATTTATTAGATAGTCTGAGGGATATAAGAGCATATCAGAGAGCACTCATTTTCAGTGTTTTACCAACGAGCTTTTTCAAACTATGATGACTTTTACCAACAAATATGCGGCAGATAAGTTAACCCTATATCTTTACATTTTATCAATTCCCAACTACGTCTACAACTTAAAAAAAAGTCGGGGTCGCCGTTTTACTATGGAAGACAAAATATTTGCTTCGTCTTTATTAAAACAGAGCCCTAAAGCGTATAAATTATTTAAAAAAAATTGGTTTCCCATCGCGTAAAACTGTAATGGCTCTTTTAAATAAGATTCCATTTCAATGCGGGATAAATAATCAAACTTTTGATTCTTTAAAAAAAAACTAGTAGCAATGCATCCATTAGACCGAACTTGTTGCATTATGTTCGATGAGATGTTTTTAGAGGCATCTTTAACATATAACACAAAACATGACAGTATAGACGAAACAGTATACTGAAAGTGGAATGAATGCGGCAGATATTGGAAGAAATTTGACTATTATAATTGAAGCGCTTCAAAACATTGGTCTAAATGTGGTCGCAACAATTTGTGATCAATCAACATCAAATTCAAGTGTCATCAACATGCTAATACAAAAAAGCAACAGGAACTATAATTTAGACAATAGGGAAAACCGCTTATTAGGGTTTGAAATTGGGGATCAAGAAGTAATTCCTTCACTTGACGTGCCCCATCTCTTAAAAGGAATTAGAAATAATTTATTAAACGGCAATGCTAAATTTGTTTAGACGAAAGGTGAGGAAACTTCAACTACGACACCAAAATGTAAAATAAATTAACGGACCAGCATATTTATCATATTATTTTTATATTTAGCATATTATTTTTTTGAATGGTTCTGCAGTCAAGCTGTGAAAAAAATCTTCCCACATCAATTTTTGAGATGAAGCTTTAGGAAGTGTCAAGTTTTTTACAGCTGGATGAAAAGAATTTGTTCCTCCTTCTGTAAACAAATGGATAACTACTTTGCGGGGGTTTAAAGCTATCTCAAAAAAAAAAAAAACTATTACATTCGGGTTTGATTTCCCCGGGTGCAAATTGTGAAGAGGATGACTCTGAGGGCTATTTAAATTATTTAAGAGAATTTATAAACCAAATTAATAATACACCAGCCTCTGAATCTATGGAAGTTGATGAGGAGTCTGTTGAATCCATCGCAATGGATTTAGATGTCGAAATGACAGAAGCCACAACCAGTGTTGGCGAATCGGATGTAAAACACGCATAACAAACATGAGCAATTTGTTTGCTTCGAAAGATCAAAATGAAATTACCTAATTAAAGCGCGTGACTACAAAAACAACGCACTGACCAGGCGATCGAAACCATTTCTTGATCTCTTTAACATATCAAATGGAATTATGCATCAAGCATTACCAAATATTTGCAACCAAAGCAATTTAAATTTACTACAGTTCCGAAATATTTTATATTGTAAGAAACATGTGGATTAAAAACTTAAACCAATACATTAAAAGGTCTGGATGTCATGAACATAAATCAACCAAATTAGAAAGACTGCTTTTGAAAAATATAAAAAATATAAAATTAAAAAAATATATAAAAAATTGAAAACAAATACATAGCTATTAACATAATTTATCCAATAATGTTGTTTCATAAATTTATTTTTGTTTGTATGACAATATAAACTAACTCCATTTAAGTTATGAATTCCTATTATTGTTAAAATAACTAATTAATAAAAATAACTAATAACCATATACAATTTAAAATTCCGTCAAAGTCTGTTATGTTTCTGTGTATAATTACATAAATCATATTTATCACATATAATGTAATCTTATTTTTGATATATTCTGGCGTCAAATTATATTTTATTTTATGTATTAGCACTAGCGCGTTAAAAACAATTTGCTGACGCACAGCATTACACTTAATATATTACTTGTTAATACAGGGTGTTATTGAAATGCATGTCAATAAAAAATCTAGGCCATCTAGAGGTTTAAAGAAGCCCCAACAGCCCATTTTTTTATGTCTAAAACGATGGGGATTAACCATTACCACGCATAGTCCACGCTACTGTCGATTGCATTTTCAAGGTAGATACAATAATTACATTTTTCGAATTTGGTTTCATAATTTGCAAATTATAACACCAAAAACAGAATCATAATGATCTAAATTATAATTCTGTTTTTGGTAACTTTTCTTGTCTTAATGTTGCCTGCAACTTTGCAACTGTACTGCAATGTGAACCAGATGTGAACGAAAATAAACCAAAGAGAAGTAAATGAGTTTCGTTCCATAATTAGATGTAAACATTGGTAAAAATAAGAATTGAAAAAATGGTAATCAAACGTGAGGTACAGCTTGTTTCTGCATAATCAAAAGTTTCCAAATCCAACCTCCAAATTAGAAACGTCATTTAACAGAAATACCAATCATACTGAAATACCACTCGTGTTATTCAAAAGTCCCAAAGTCATCAATTTAGCACAAATTTTCAGTTTTTCTTAATTAAATAAAGCCAAATTCGAAAAAATAGTATATTACACGCGTTTCACAAGCCGAAATTGTATCACTCGTGCCTTTGGAGCACTTCTCGCTGCGCTCGTCGTGCCTTTAGAGCACTACTCGTGCTACAATCAACCGTCTTGTGAAACTTGTATAATAATATACTATTTTCTACTTTGCGTTCGTACTGAGGCTATTACGATACGCTTTTGGGTGTCATAATAGACAAAAGCGGTGTTATAATAATTACACTAAAAATAGTATAATTTATTTTTTTAATATTGGTAATCTCTCTGTCTGATCTTGGTAATCCTAACCTATACTTCGCTGTCAATGATGTATGAATGTGAACTGGCATTACTTTTTTTGCCACTTGTATTGGAAATTCACGTGCATTTAGGGCAAGCGATTTTGTTGGGGGAGGTGTCCAACAAGCTGGTAACACTTGTCGCCTTCTTGGCGCATTGGTGTAGGACGGCGTCTGTAGGTTTTACATGTCCTGGATGGCTCGCCTTGACTTTGTGTGTGGACGCCGTCAGGAAGGTTTTTAATAGTATAAGACAACATTGTGGCGTTGCAGCTCAAAATACATACGGTAGGAAAATGTTTTTGAAGATCGTAAAGAACGTGTTCTCCTTCTGCCAATTTTCAAATTGGGCGTATGTTTTTCCACATACCTCGCGTGACTTTAAAGGTAGCAAATTGCCTATCGTATTTTCGCCAAAGCCCGTATTTCTGGGGGCGTACATTGAAGAACTTATACCGAACCAATAGCTCGGCTACTGGTTGCTTCCATTTCTTACGAATTCCTCGCAACATAAAGACCATTGCATGATCTGCAATTTTTGTTGGTCCCTTAAGTGCGCTAATATTTTCAAACCCCATAATGGCATCTTCACTCTCATTGTATGTGAGAGATGTTTCCAAGGCCATTTCATCCCACATGAACACAGCATATTTGTCCAATTTTGATAAATTTGCTGAACTTTTCTTCAGGGACTTCATTATCTGTACATTTATGCCACAGTGGAAGGGAACTTTTTTGAGAAGACGATTCAAAGTCCTTTGGGAAGGCATCGCAAAAAATTTCTGCATTAACTTGTAACCCTGGGCGTTGCTTCATTAAAGCTATGTCAAAAATCTTATCATCGAGGGTGAAACGTCTTCCTTTTGGTTTTAGTTTTTGTAATCTCAATTGTGACATTACAAATCTTGTGGTTCTTGCATTCACATTTGCGCTTAAAAATTCTTTAGATGTGGCATATTCCATCGCTGCCTCTAATCTTCTTTTTACAGAACGGTTTTCTCCATCTAAGGTTTGGGCAATGCGCTTTAATTGACTGGCCATCTTATACATTTTCTTGGCTGGAATGGAGATAAAAATTTAATATGTGCTTTTTCAACTTCATACATGCTAAAAGTATTCGTAACATCACTTTAAAGAATAAATCACACAAACACACATAAAACCCACCTTTGCGTCTGCAGGTCATTTTAGGAGACTCGGTAATAGATTCTGCAATGTTACTTTCAGCAAGTGGCTCCAGATTTGCTGCAATGTTGCTTTCACCAACAGCAAGCGGCTCCCGATTTTCAACTGTAACATTACTGCCTCCCACTTCAAACCCAACACCTGGACTAACAGTCTGTACATTTTCTGAGCTTCCCGCTGTAGGCTGTTAAACCTGACTTGCTATAATAATGTTTTGGAATTTTAGTTTCCGGAGGAAAATGGGCATCGCAGACCCGATAGTCTTGCAATAAATCTTCCCTGTCAATATTGATGAGCCACTTTTTGAAAAACTACAACATCCAGTCAGTAGTAGTAGTTTCAGAAATAATTAGACTTACGTCTTCATCTAAATATGGAAAACGATGAACTTTTATTTCTTTATTAGTCTTTTTGCAATTCACCACACAACATGTGAACACCATTTTTACAATTTGCCTCGTAATTTGCTAATAACACCAACAACAAAATTTATGACAACACACAAAACGACAAAACATTTACAAATTCAAAACTCACGTCACGTGTTTTAACGAATTATCGTTGCCACCATAACATTTAATAAAACCAAGCAAATCTAAAATCCCTAAGGAAACCGACGTTAGCGCCACCGTGCGTGTAGTAAGAACCTTTTATCCCCACTACAACCCCGAATGGGCTTTTTCGTTACAGTGCATAGTGCATGATTCATATTGAAATTTAGAATCAAAAGACTGCATTTTCATTAGTGAAGTACGTGCTTTTCAACATGGACAAGAAACGTGGCTACTTTTGTGTAGTAAAGTCATTCAGTACAAGTCAGGAACGTGAGAGAGATATTATTTGTTTTGATTTTACAGATGCATCGAATGGTTAAAATTATGCGGAGAAGAACTGTAGGATAAGGACCTGCAATATTTTTATAATAATTTGCGAGTATGTGGGAAGCACTTCCAGAAAAATATGTTTTTAAACGATCTTCAGAATAGACTACAACCACATGCAAAGCCAACGCTTTTTGTGGCCGAAATTCTGAGTGATAATGGGATACCTGCGCCTCAGTGTGAACCCACGTTTTCAGTTAGGAGTAATGATGTAGAACAGATTCCGAAGAAAGTAAACCCTGTGGCTACCCAGACCCCTCAGAGATTAGTGGGCATTCTCCACGAAAAAGGAAGTTGTGCCAGCAAAATAAACAACTTCAACAAAAACTACAGGCACAGGCCAAGAAGCCCAAGAAGGAACCTGAAATTTCTGTGGAGAAAGGATCCTTGTGAGACGTTTCTACGACCCACCACCCCTAATTTTGTGAAGAGCCAGGCATCTCTACAGAAGTCCACATGGAAGACGTTATGATGAAAGTTGTTAAAAATTTCCTCTTGAACTTTATTCTATGAGCCCAAAAGCGTATCGTTTTTTTATATAAAACGTTTACTCTACCTTCAATAAAAAGTTTGCAAAGAATGACTCATTGTCTTGATTTCAAAACAGGTTTCAGTGATTTTAAATTGGAGAAAATTTTATTATCTTGCCAATGGGGCGCGGGTGGTTTGTCGACATCGTAACCAATTTCGTAAAAATAAAATCCGGAGAAATACTGAAATCTGAAGAAAATTGCGAACAAAAATGGCAAAATCTGGATGATTTTTGTCGGAAGAATGGTTCAAGTGACGTCATTTCCTTCAATCGGGGACAAAACTTTTAGAAAAGCCGCATCAAATGACAGTTTGGTGACAGTTGGTTTGGTGAGGAACCAAATTTATGTTCGATTTTCAATACAACTGACCTTTTTTTCAGTTTAAAAAAAAAACAACTTATTATCAAATGCAAGGTCAACTGAACGTGACAAAGAGATTTTTGTAACCTTGTTTTCGTTAGCGACAATGACTTTTCCATTGAAAGAATAAATAGAGACCGTGCATTTTGGAATGACGATGTTACCAAAGCTGAAAAGCTTTTTTACATGTCTCGCGTGTCCAGGGGAATGAAGACCAGAAATTAATGTTTTGCATTATTTTGCAGTCACCAAATATGGATGGCGTTAAATGCAACTTTTTTATTTTTGAAGATTTTTCATTGATTCTACAGAGCGATTTTTTGAAATTTGAATATTAAAAAAAATGCGGAAAAATGTATTTTCGACCGGCAGCAATGTACATGCCGCTAGAGAACCCTCTTAAAATATATGGCAACCCATCTCGGCGCAGGAAGGCAGGAGACATCAGTTGTTGATGAGAACCGGGATAGTACATTGACGTTCTACATTTTGTAAATCCGGGAATTTAGTTAAGAGTTGTAACAAATTTTAAAGTTAATAATAAAAAGGATTCAGGAACTAATAGGTATCATTTCGAGGCTAGAACACTACAAATTGACGACGAGGATTAATTGGATCTAGTAAGAGTAAGTTTGAAAAAAAAACTAAAGTAGTTGGACACAGTTTTGTTGCTCGTAGAACCCATAATAATAATAATTCTACATTAAATGGTCGTACGATTTCTCTTCTTCTATTACATAACAAAGGACACGATAGAATAGAGTAGATAAAAGACTCCAATCGATTTCTTGTTTCGATTGTAGGTCAAGAGGAAAATTTATTTATTTTGGTATTCTCAGGTAAGATGACCGACGACTTGAGAATAAAGTCGTTTATGTGTGAAAACATTGTTTATGCGTTGTTGAGAAGTAAATGGGAAAAATGGATAAGATCTCTAAAGTTATACTTTGTCCAAAGCAATCCACACATTTCTGTGATTGAGCAAAAATTTCTAGAAAGCGGTCCTAGCTACTTGGAAGTTAACAGCACGCACAGTGCTATAGAAAAAGCAAAAAAAATACGTCCCAGTTTTCACCATTCTGGATAGCCGTTTTTCGCAAAGTAAAATCGGTAAGGTCAAAAAAACAAAGGTATCATATACAAGAGATTACATTTGGAACCTGTCAAAACATCTAATGAAAAATGAAGGCAAAAATATGACAGAAGTAAAGGTCAACTAGCCGAAAGTTACGTGCATTATCTCTGAAACTTGATGACCAAAAATGCATATAAGTGTTGTAACTCCGTAAGAGGGGATTCATTCTGTTGTTAGATTTAGTTTGCAACACATCACTGTACATATTTCCGTTAAAAATAATAAGTTTACACAATCGTCGTGTATTAATTTAATCAACAAATATAATTGGCGCAGTCGGTAGGATTGTGCGATTGTGAATTTTAAAATCTGCATTGAGCAAATTTTCGTTCGCGATTTGGAATTTTAATTCCTTCAGCACTATTAAAAAGAACCTGGGCATCAACATCGAGCAGTTTGCATCTGACAAGACAGAAGTTGACCCGAAAAGGAAGCAGCCTGGTTTACGGTGAGTCCGAGCTTCCAGTTTCTTTTTCCTTTCCCCTTTTTATTCCCTGTATCGGAATTAAAAAGGCAATTAATTTTTAGATTTAAGCGAATCAACATCAATTTTTAATTATTTAATAACATTAGTTTTATTCAATTCAGAAAAATGTCTCCAACTAACGAAAATTCGGATCAATAAATAAATATTTCACTAATGAAACTAACAGTCGACACTATTCCGTATTATGATGGCGACATGAATACACTGGAAATTTTTATTAATTCTTGTGAATATTTGTTTAATACATTTGGCACAGACGATGGCATTAAAAAATATTTATTAAGAATCATAATAGGTAAATTGACAGGAAGAGCTTTGATTTTAATCGGAGCTAAAAGTGAACTTAATACTTGGGCTTTAGTAAAACAAGCGTTAAGGTTAAGTTTTGGTGACCAGAGAAATTTGGATTGCTTGGAACAAGACTTAATTACCTTGTACCCAATCAAAACGAGCCTCCACTCGAATTCGGTAAACGAATTCAAATTGTCCGGAGTAAACTTGGATCTAAATTAAGTAGTATTTCCATATTAGAAATACCTGAAGCTACCAAAAGGGTATACAGCAACCAGTACGACAATGTTGCATTAAAAAATTTTATTCGTGGCCTTCCTGGTCAATTGCAGAGTATTATCAGATTAAGAAATCCCAATTCTTTGGAATGTGTAATGGGATACGTCACCGAAGAAGAAAATTTTAAGTACACCCAGAACTTTGCTTCAATATTACATAATCATCAGCAAAGACCTGTAATACCAAAGTTTAAAAACCCATATGAAAATTAGTCTTACCCACAAATTGCACCAGGGTTTACACCTGTACAAGGGCCCCAACAATTTAATCGTTTCAGACCAGCTACATCACAATTTCCCAGTCAACCAATAAAACTTATACCTTCCAGCAGACCTCCTAAACAAAGATTTTTCACAAATTCGCAAGTTTTTGGGCAATCTAAACACAGAAATGTTTTTCATCCGAATAACTCTCACAGAGCTAATACTAAATCCACATTTATTTAATGCCCCTGAACCTATGTCTCATCTCGAAATCCAACTATTAGACAACTGTATACTCCATCAAATAATTATTTTAGACCAACTGGATCAAAAAAATTTGTTTCTGAAGAAATTAATTCTGGCGAAAATTTTGATTATCAATACGAACAAACAGAACCGGACAACAATGAGTGTTATTCGAACACTGAATACACTGAAGATAATGTAGATTATGGGCCAGAAACAAACATTCCCGACACCTATCAAAATCAAAATTATTATCAACAATCTGTCGACTCATTGACCCAACTTCCCCAATCGCATAATGTCCAAAATTTTTACGATCTGAGCCCTCAACAATCGGCGACATAGTTTGCGAAATAAATAACTTTGCTTTCTGTAATGGTCTTCCGTATATCCAAATTCAGAATCCACCTTTAAAATTGTTAATTGACACTGGTTGCGATTCTTCAATAATTCGTCCCTCTATCGCTGAATTTTTTTTTCCCTCGTCTATTTATCAAGAAATATCTCTTATTAAAACTGCAACAGGACAAAGAAAATTAAAATACAAAGCTGAAATCCCTGCATTTGAAAATTTGAATTCAAACGAAACAATAAATTTCATTCTATAAGATTTTCATGACTTCTTGGATGGAATTCTTGGAGTACGAGATCTTACACGATTAAAATTCAGCATTGATTTAGTTAACAAAAGATTAATTAATGACAAAAAAACACAATTGTCCAACTGATGTACAAAAAACGCGGAGAAGTATCGTCAACATTTAGTATTTGATAGTCATGAAACAGCTAGAGTTAGATTTCCTGTAAACATACTTTTTGGTAAAGTTATAATTCCAGAACATAATATTGACAATTCGTATATACCGGAAGCATTAACAACAGCTGAAGCAGGTTACGCATTAGGCGAAATACGTAATAATACAAATTCTAGAATCACAATAACCCTTAATTCACCTATAAAAGTTTATCCATTTAGTTAAATCTAACCATAAGATTGAAAGCCTAATCTGAACGAATCACTTAAATTGGGAAGCAAAAACCGCAATTATAACTTTGTGTCAAGAATATTCTAATATATTTCATAAAAAAGGAGAAATATTGACATATACGAATCAAATAAAGCACGAGATTAAAACATCGGATGAAGTACCTATTCATTCAAGATCTTACCGATACCCTTTTATGCATAAGCCAGAAGTAGAGAAACAAATTAGCGAAATGCTAAACAACGGCATTATAAGACCTTCAGTAAGCCCTTGGAGCTCCCCAATTTTGATAGTTCCGAAAAAGTTGGACGCAAGTGGGAAGGAAAAATGGAGGATTGTGATTTACTACAGGAAAATCAATGAAAAAGCAATTGATGACAGGTATCCATTACCCAATATTACCGATATACTCGATAAGTTAGGCAAATGCCAATATTTTACAATGTTGGACTTAGCGTCAGGTTTCCACCAAATTGAAATGGAACCACAATCTATACAAAAAAACAGCTTTTAATGTTGAAAACGGACATTATGAATTTGTACGTACCCCTTTCGGTTTAAAAAACGCACCGGCAACGTTTTAAAGAGTAATGGACAATGTTCTAAAAGATCTTCAGAATGAAGTTTGTTTCGTTTATATGGATGATATAATCGTATTTTCCACAACTTTGCAGGGACATATCGCGAATCTAAAACTAATATTCAATCGATTGCGTGAGTGTCATTTTAAAATAGAACTTGATAAAACCGAATTTCTAAGAAAAGAAGTCGAATTCTTAGGACACGTGGTTACTCCTGAAGGAATCAAACCTAACCCTAAGAAAATGAAGGTATAAAAAAATCCCATACCAAAAACAGTTAAAGAAATAAAATCTTTTCTAGGCCTTTTGGGTTATTACCGCAGATTCATTAAAAACTTTGCGAAAATTACAAAACCGTTCACAAAGTGTTTAAAGAAAGGTGAAAAGATCGAGCATACACCAGAATTCTGTAATACCTTTGAATACTGTCAAAACATTTTAATCAACGAACCCGTGCTTCAGTATCCCGATTTTTCTAAACCATTTATTCTAACCACTGATGCTTCAAATGTAGCAATTGGTGCCGTTTTAAGCCAGGAAGAAATAGGCAAAGATCGACCTATTGCTTATGCATCCAGAACGCTAAACGCAGCAGAGTGTAATTATTACAGCACGATAGAAAAAGAGTTACTCGCTGTAGTGTGGAGCACAAAATACTTTTGACCGTATCTTTTTGGCAATAAATTTACCATTGCAACAGACCATAAGCCACTACAGCGGTTGTTCAATCTTAAAGAACCAAACTCTAGATTGGTAAGATGGAGACTAAAATTGGAAGTTTGATTATAATATCGTTTATAAGAAAGGTAAGCAAAATACAAACGCTGACGCTTTGTCCCGCATCGAAATTAACCCCATCGAAAATAGCGACAACTGTTCTCTTATTGTTAACGATGGCGATGTCGCAGAAACCATTAACAATTATCTCTCAAACTCAGATATCACCGTTCCTGATAATGCCAACATACGGCGTTGAGTGAAAGAACAGAAAACGAAAAAATCAAAATAATTTCCAACACTTAAATTAAACTACCTGATAATTCTGATAATGAAACAGTCCACACAGCATTAGATTACCCAATAGTTGATTTTCCAGTTACAGAAAAAACAATTAACCAATATAAGTATCAAGTTATCATACATTGCAGCAGAGACGTTATTACACCAAATTAATTAACTATCACTATACCAGCTATAAACTTTGAAACCAATGTAGTTTAGGCTATCAAACATTATTTTAATCCTAAACAGGCACACGCAATATTTTTCAACAATCCTGAAATAGTCCCAAGATTTATGAAAACTGCTCAAATGTACTTTAAAAGTACCTCCTTTAAATTCGTGAAATCGAACATAAAACTAACGGACATCGTAAATTCTGATAACCAAAAAGAAAAGCTCAAATACTATCATGTGAATATGATTAACGACATAACAGCTTATGTTAATAACTGTGACATATGTCAAAAATCTAAGTATGAGCGAAATCCCCCAGTAATAAAATTCAATCTTACTCCAACTGCTTCAAAACCATTTGATCACATTCATATTGATACATTTAAAATTTTAAATCACTCTTATCTGACAATCTTGCATGCCTTTTCAAGATATGGTCAAGCAATAACATCACTTCAACCGATAAATATAGTTGACAGACTCCTAACATTTATTTCACATTACGGTATTCCTTTGAAAATAACAACAGACTGTGGATGAATCATTTATTAAATGATTTTTGTAAGCTCCATAAAATTGAACTTCATTATACAACTCCCAAAAATTCGAACAGCAATTCCCCTGTAGAAAGATTTCATTCAACTCTTGCTGAAGAAATTATGTGCTTGAGAATTGAAAAACCACGCGAGAATCCAGATACTTTAATAAATTATGGCATAATTGGATATAACAAACGCAGTACACTCAGTAACAGGTTTTACTCCATTTGAAGTCATAAAGGGTCACATTCAGTCAGTAAGTTTACACAATCGTCGTGTATTAATTTAATCAACAAACATAATTCGCGTACAACAAACCGCAAGCAATAAGCGTAAAAAAGAAGAAAGATCTTCTCCAGTTATGTAAAACTGAGGATGTTCCTGTAGAATTTCACGGTTATTACAAATTGCTGCCATTCTCGCGAGATGCTCTCGATAAGGTACTGGATTGATATATTAAATTTATTTAGTGTACAAATCATAAATTTTTTAACAAATTTGAATAAAATAATGCTGCCTCCTAAAGGGTTAAAAGGATACCGCAGGGTTGCGGCTGAGTTAGATGTAGGACCTTTGCATTATTTTGTTTTAGACGTTGAAAACTATATTTTGACGTCAATTTCATTTATGTCTACTGCTTAGGTTTAACCTAAAGTGGCGTCAGAGGTCTATGTTTATTCCTTATGACACACGAAATGTTTCGTGCTATACGACGGCTTGCGGACAATAAATAATTCTATTAAACTATGACAAGCAGTAAATTATAACACAAGCTAACAAGTACTTTTGAGTTTGTAACTGCAATGAGCACCAACATGGAATCAAGTTCGCTTATGTGCTATTGCAGACAAGAAAATTTAAATGATTGAAATTATATTTCCATTAAGTGTAAATTTGGCTTCATTACTTCTTCAATACCTCCCAGAGTCTGGAGGGCAGTGTACAGATCCAGCCAGTGTCCATTGATAACTGTTTCAAGGTGCTAAAATTTCAATGGTATTTAAAAACATCAGGGGTGATTTACAATGATGGTTTTTAAAATTACAGTGAATGTGAATGTCTGAAATTCTTTGTCTGCAATGTTAGATCTTGGTCATCCCTATTGTAATTTTGTTTAATTTAAATTTATTACATATTCAACATCTGTACACGTAGGTCTATCGCACTCGCACGTGTTGGAATTCCTAACGATTTATCAATATCGCCGGCTTAGACTTGAAAAGTTGCAAAACAACAATAACGGTCACAAAACTTACCTTATCTGGACCAAGTAGGGTGGAGTCGAGAATTTCCGATGAAGTGTTGAAGTGTTTATACACACACACTCACTTTCACGATAAAATTAACAGTGATTAACATACCAAAAGGATTGAAAAGGATAGCAGTTACCCTAACCTAAAAACACAAACAAACAAGATTTAGAGAAATGACAGCAGACAGCACGGGACTACAGCGCCTTGCAAAGCGCGGACACAATGTAAACTAAACTATAAGCGATTTTCTCACGGCTTCCTAGATTAGAAACGGACGGTGTCCCTTTCTAATCTAGGAAGCCGTGGATTTTTTAATAAAAATGTAACAAGGATCTCTTAAAACACGACAAATATCATTTACCTAATTACAGCTTATCGCAATCAGGCAATGTCAAAAGTAGTTTACTATGTAAAAATTGTAAAAGAGAAAATTAGGACGGGTTAAACTTGTAAAGTTGGGAAACAAGGAAAACACGGAAAAAGTTAACAATATTTAGCTTACCTGTTTTAGAGTAACGTGAGTAACGGGGAAAATGCTAGTAACTGCATTTAGTGTTGAGTTCGTATGTTTATCATAGGTTCATAGGTTATAATAATATACCTTACATCCCTGATACCTTATAATATTGTGCGTTTATTGTGCAGACAGTTAGACAGCTTCCTATACTTACTTCGGTAACTACAAGCACGGAAGTGTAATGTACCTAAAGCGGCTTATACAAATTTTGAGTTACATTATGTTAATAATTAGAAAGATTTAATAGTGTTGGATTAAATTTTAAACTCGTTTTATTGCCAGAGGTACGATTGTGAGATCAATAATTATTATCATTCTGCAGGTAAATTATTCTTCCCGACACCCTAGTTTTTGATTCTCGTAACTAAAATAAATACAGTGTTCTGATAAAGTAACAAAAAAAATATATAATTGCGTTATTTATTGTTTTTAAGCAAAACTCTCGGACAGGTCAATTTTCTTTTTTAATTAGCCACCTTATGACATAAAAATTTTACATATTATGATGTCATCTATTTTTGGAATAGCACATAGGCTACATTTTATCCCGGAAAATGCACGATTCCTATGGGATAGCATAACAATAATTGTATTCTACAGGAACCGTGTATTTAAAATGAGTTTTGTGAAATAAGGTTTTAGCAATAGCAGAGAGTAGGTAAACAATAGAGGAACCATACAATGATGAAAGTCGTGTCACGAAAATGATTTTCACTCCCAGATGGCGTAACGAATTTTATCCGATTTTGTCGCCTCCTGCCATCTGTTAATCACAATTATAACTGTTTTTTACTCAGCGCCTTCTGGTGGTCGGAAACATAAGCTTAGCGGTTATAATGTTTGTGTTCAGATATATGTAAACACAGGAGTTCCGATAACAAAACGATTGTTACCACAAAAGAACGAATGGCTTTCTAGAATTACGTTGCGCTGCAGGTCCAGATATAAACAATAACAAAAATTATACGACCACAACTAAGCAACTGAACTTTTGAAAGACTTGGAGCTGCACTTGTTCCGGTTGAAAATGTACGAATAAATTGTTAGATTATATTAAAAACAATAAGTATAATTAATAGTACAACGTGACCCGACAAATCAAATATCAATCGAAATGCTCCGTCGGGCGTCAGTGTCGTACTGCTCCTGCAGCAGCGGAACGAGTCGACCCGTGGGCGTACTGCTGACCAAGCTTTCCAGGATCTGGATTGCGTACAAAAAGTAACTGTTTGACCATTTTATAACAAATTCAGATAAACAAACTGCTGAAATTAAATATAGTATATTGTGCAACTACAATCGACAACGCCGCACGAGTTGCACATACTATTTTTATTGTGAATGCGGAATAAATGCCAGTATAAAATTGGGGTTCAGGAGCGAAGACCCGTTAGGGTCCATGGGCAAATTCAGTTTTAATATTTCGATTGTGTTTTTTTTTGTCTAATTTCTTTCAACGTTATTCTTTATTTAATTTCAGCAGTTTGTTTATCTGAATCTGCGTGTGCAAGAAGTAAACTTGTCGCACCCAAACAACCGTTTGGTGTCAAATGGGCAAACAGTTACTTTTCAACCGTAACAAAGGTTGCACAGATACTATTTTTCCGCCTGAGTAATAAAAAACAAATACGTTGTTGAAATTAAACAAAAAAGTATCGAAATATTAAAACTGAATTTGCACCTGGACCCTACCGACGCTTCACCCCTGGACCCCATTTTATACTGGGATTTATTCCGCATTCGTAATAAAAAATAGTATGTGCAACTAGTATAAATAATAGTATAATAAATACGTATAAAGAAAAACACCAAAAACAGTTTCACAAAAAGTTTCTTTGTGACACTACTTTTAGTTTTACAAAAACTCAATTATGACACCAAAGTAGAAAACGATACTTTTAAGAAACTGTATTGTCGTCACTCTATTCGGGCCAGGACATTTGTGCCATAATTAGTAAGTAATAATGCTTTTAATATTTTAACACGTTTAAGAGTTACGCCATGCAAACTTTTAATTTTTGTCCCGTTTTAAACGTTTTCTTCGCTTAGAAGCGTTAGTAACAACAATAAGGGATTGTAAATATGTATATATCTAGTCGCGTCAATGAAGTCTTTTTCTCGGAAGTCCTCAGAAACAGCTCCGATTTTGATGTTTTTTTTTTATTATTTATAATCAGAAACCTTTTGGAGCTGGGACATAACTATTAATATTATTTAAACAATATGTATGATATTTATCTAAAAAAAAAAATTGTTTTGCGTTTTTTTTTTAACAGACTTCAAAAAGGAAGGAAGTTATCAATTCGGTTGTGTTTTTTTTTAATGCTTGTTACCTCAGAACATTTATATACTTATATTTCATTTATGTTCACCGATTTCTTGGTCAATTGTGGACCGATTTACAAAATTCTTCTTTTATTTGAAAGGGTATACTCTTAAGGTGATTCCATTATCAAAAAATCAGGATCTG
Organism: Diaperis boleti; assembly: GCA_963583935.1. Lineage (NCBI taxonomy): Eukaryota > Metazoa > Arthropoda > Insecta > Coleoptera > Tenebrionidae > Diaperis > Diaperis boleti. The sequence continues at coordinate 18,710,203 of OY757242.1, forward strand.
ACCAGGGAATCCCATGGAAATCGAGAAAAATACTCAAATTTTCGCTCCCCTTTATTAACCGACTTCATGTAGGTTCACCGATTTCTTCGTCAATTGTGGACCGATTTACAAAATTCTTCTTTTATTTGAAAGAGTATACTCTTGAGGTGGTTCCATTGTCAAAAAGTCAGGATCTGATCAGGGACTCCCATGGAAATCGAGGAAAATTCTCAAATTTTTCCTTCCTACAAGTATTGATGAACAATTTTTAATTATTTTATTTATAAATGTCTAAAATAAATAATCCACAATTCATAATAATTTTATAATTTACTTTCGTATATTATTTGTAGAATAAGTGTTGAAAAACTAATTTTTTTATATAAATATAATAAATAGTGTTTAAACAATATAAATAATTATTTCCCCACTTCAAAAGGTTTCTGATTTTGAATAATATATAAAAACAAACATTCACAAAAAAAAAACATTAAAATCGAAGCGGTTTTTGAGGACTTCCGAAGATTGCCTGTTTTATGTATTTATTGACGCGACTAATTTTGCTCACCTTTAGATCTCAAACTCGTATAAAAGTTTTTACGGTATATTTAAATATGTACGTCCAAGATCGGTAATTCAAAAAGGAACCAAGTCGAGCGACTTAGATCTTTTTAAAAATAAATGTTACATTCCATCCAACATTATAAAATATTATTGGGGTAGGCATTTAGTTCATTTTATCACCATTTTAGTAGATAGCAATATGTAACTCAAAATGTCAAAAATGTGACTTAGTCCTTTTTAATAATAAGCGATTCAATTGAAAACTCCAAATTCGGCTTCGGTGGTAAAACTCACCCGGTATGTATATTCATAATGTATTAAGTACAAACACTACGATAAAATAGTCATCGAGTAATATTTTGTAACTAGCTGACCCGACAGACGTTGCCCTTTCCAAATTTTAATAAATTTGTTTTTGGGCAGAGCGCAAAACAATACAAAAGTAAACACAAATATGTAATTTTATTTTAATTTAGACTAGAATGCGACTTTCCAGATTTTTCTGCAGATCTTACCGATTTTTTTTCAATGGGGTCGTCCCCCTCAATTAAATTTGACTAATTCAACTATATATCACCTCATAGACTATGTAACATGAAGCCCTAAACGTGTTCTGTTGTTTCATAAAGTTGTTTTGTAAGATAACAGAGCGTATCAAAAATCGCAATTTGGGATACCAGTTTCAAACGCTGTACATTTACCGCCTCTTGTGACGTCATTTCGGGGGGCATTCACATTGGTTCATGCGCTTCTCATTAGTCGGCACGTCTAGTAACTTGATTTTTGTCTGGTGAATTTTGTCCCGTGTTGACGTCACAAAAAGGCGCGCGTTTCAAATAAGACAAATGATTTTTTTTTTACCTTGTAAATGCGTGATTTCGTAGAAACAAAAAAATGGGCGTATAATATTTTTTCGTCTAGTTTCTAGAAATGCTTTTTTTGAAAATTGTGAGACGACCCCATTGAAAACATACCTACATCCATCCCCGGAGCATAACGAACAAGACAAAAAAACAACCAAATATGTATGGCATGTCGTTAATATCGCCCATTATGATCAAGAGTGCATGCAAATATGTATTATGATTTTCGCAGTTTGTCCTAATTTTCCGACTTTCCATGGTAATTGCCTCGAATTTTATTTTTTCTAACTAAGAACTTTTCCAGGACCGTAATGAACAAAACAGAAAACGAGTTACGTATATCCATCGTTCGAATCGTGAGTTTTATGGTCTTAAGCTCATACGAAAAACCCATAGAAGAAAAGCAAAACAATAAATTATTTTTAGAGGAAATAATACCGTCAACTTAACACTTTGAGCCCCGGTATGAGAAACAAAAATTCGTTCCATTTGATATTCAAAAGAGTTTTATAATAACAAAATTAATTAACCCATTAGCGCCCAACGTCCTCATCTGAGGACATTAAACATAAACATTTTTGGAACCATAATAAAACAATAAACACAATCTATTTTTAGCCTAAATGCACGTGCATAGGTCTGAGTTTGCCTGAAAAGGTTTAGTTTCGTCTTAAGTGTTATACAAGCTGGTCATATTATTTGTTGAAAATTCGTGTTTTTTATCGCTTTGTTGGCTAGTGATATCTGATATCATATCTACTGCTGCATTTGAGGTAAGTGATGACTTTTACTATTATTACAAACTCAAAACACATATCTTTTATTGTGGTATATTACGGTTTCAAATTTTGCTTCCAATTTTTTGGAAATTTTCGGAAAATAACAGTGTCCTCAAATGAGGACGCTGGGATTTACCATCATATTTTATCTACAATATTTTTTCTTTTACATTTATAGGTTTTATTTCAGAACGAGTCACCATGAGTAGACAAGTTTTTAAAACTCTAGAAGAAGCTGTGGAATATCTATATTCGGAAGAAATCGAAGCGGATATCCTAGCTTTACCACCTGAAGTGGATGAGCTTACGGATGAAGATAAGCTCAACGATGACGATCTGGATGTACCAGTTGTATCGGACGTTCCAGGACATACAGAAATAAACTTGCCTTCTGATGACGATGATGATGTTCCTTTATCGGTGTTTACCAGACAAGAACCGTCAACGTCACTTCAAGAGGAACTGTCGGATTCTTCATCCAATGGGAAAGAAGAATCTGCTCCAAAGCGAAGAAAAATAATAGAACCTAAAAAGGACGTACCAAAATGGAAGAAAACTGATCCACAATTTGAAATGTGGGAAAATACTGATACGCCACAAGAGAAGTTTGCTGATATGTTGCCCATTTTGTCTGACGCAAGCATGTTGGAGATTTTTGAACATTTTTTCTCGGAACAGGTGTATCAGAAAATAGTGGACGAAACACTTCGGTATGCAGCTGAACAAAAAAATAAGCTGACATTTTCTGTGAACATTGAAGACATAAAGATATTTATTGGATTTTTGATTTTTTCCGGATATCATAGGCTGCCAAGTGAACGGGATTATTGGTCGGATGCTGAAGATCTGGGTGTACAATTAGTAAAGGACGCGATGAGTCGAAACCGTTATTTAGAAATAAAGGCATTATTACATTTGCAAGATAATACCAAAGCAAATGAAAACAAAAACGATAGAGCGTTCAAAATAAGACCCCTTCTTGATGGTGTCAATGAAAACTTTCGGAAGTGGGGAATTTTCCAAAAACATTTATCTATTGACGAGATGATGGTAAGGTATTACGGCCGCCATGGACTAAAGCAATTTATAAGAGGAAAACCAATAAGATTTGGTTATAAATTGTGGGCTTTGTGTGGTGACAGTGGATACTGCTTTAATTTTTCCCTCTATTGTGGGAAAGAGGTGATTCAGTCGAATAACCCTTTGGGAACAAGAGTTATTACAAATATGCTGACTGTAGTAGACGATCCGTTTGGATACACAGTTCACTTTGATAATTTCTTTAGTAGCTACAATTTATTTAAAATTTTGAAAGAGAAAGGATTTCGTGCCACGGGCACCATCCGAGACAACCGAACAGAAAAATGCCCTTTGAAGTCCGTTAAAGAAGTGGAAAAGTCAAAGAGAGGAATGTATGATCACCGATTTGACCAAAATAATAAGATTTTAATGGTTAGATGGAACGACAACAAGTGCGTTACAATGGGATCCAATTTTGACACTGTAGAGCCAATATGTTCAGTCCAAAGGTGGAATAAGGACAAGAAAGAGCAAGCTCCAATTTCACAGCCCAGACTAATCAGTAACTACAATAAATTCATGGGTGGTGTGGATCACCATGACTGGCTACTTGAAAAACATTCTATAGCCATTAGAGGTAAAAAATGGTATTGGTGTTTGATCACTCGTATTATCGATATGGCTGTGGTAAACAGTTTTATTTTATATAACTTGCTGCATCCTCAGGATAAAGTATCAATAAAGGAATTTCGCAGGAATATTGCTGTTGCTTACCTAAAATTGGGACATGGTAGACGAGTACAAAAAGGCAGGCCACTCAGTCTACCTTCTACATCGAAGGCAAAGGTTGTATATGATGTTCGGTTTGATGGAAAAAATCATATGTTGGAAAAAAGGGATAATCAACGTCGATGCCAGTTCCCTCTTTGTAAAGGAAAACCGCGTACTTTCTGTAAAAAGTGTAATGCAACACTATGTCTTTCTTGTTTCCCTAAATACCATGACAAATCTTATAATGCCAAATGAATTGTTGTGAATTTCTATTATTTTTATATTTAATTATAACATTTTCTTAATAAAATACGTTTCTGATAAACATTGCTTTTGATTTGCCTAACTCAATTTTTCACCAAATTATAAAAGTTTAACGCCCAGCGTCCTCGTTTGAGGACGGCCCCTAAAATCAAAATTGAGAATTTAAAAAAAAAACGAAACACATAGAAGTCAACTAAAGAGCCATAGTAGCAACCTCTGTAAAAATTTTGGAATTTTGACAAAAAAAAATAAATTGAGCGTTAATGGGTTAAGATTGTATTTTTCCATTGAATGTATTTGTTTGATCTCCCACTAATGGCCAATGAAAATTTTGCTCGGGCAAATTGTACATTTTACTGTAGATTCGTCGTATTTATGTGGAAGTATCAAAAAACGAAATTCTTTCTTTAAGATTGTCATTTAGTGAGAGACAAATTTCTTCCTACGTTTAAGTGAGATCAAATCTTGAATGTTGGCTGCGAGATGCTGCAGCCTCGTTCAGAATAGAAGAACTAAAATATCTGGGTCGGATTTGGTTTGTGGTATTACAGTGTCCTTTTGATTTTGGGGACAAACGAACAACCCATGTTATTTGGAAAATTTAAAAATGAATATTGATGACCTGGGTGTCCATATTTCTTTACAATAAAGGGGTCCCCCTCGTGATTTACTCATAGGTCTCTGACAGAAGGTTCTCTTGCGGCATGTACATTCCTGTCGGTCTTTTTTGTTTCTGAACATTGTCGCTTGAAATTTTGATAGATCTTTGCCGCTAGAGAACGGGGTACAGTTAATTAAAACTTCTCGTCCACTGGAATCAAAATTGTTCTGATTTTTGACATGTGCAATTAAAACAGCGTGGGGATAATTTACTGTGTGTGGAGACAAGTCGTTGCAGATTTCATTCCGATTCATTAGAGACGTGTTCAATATTAACATTATTAACAATAATAACAACAATGAATTATTAATAATTAACAAATTCATAATTAACAATTATGTCTGATTTGAGGAATATGTCCTGTGAATTTTTAGCAAAATTGATTGAATTGTAATATAGATTATTTCATTCGTCATCGTTTACAACCCATCTGGGACTTTTAAATTTTTGGATTATAGTGATAATTCGATAATCCTCAATGTTCCTTTTTCAAATATGTTTTTATTGTTTATTTCATCAAAACTAAACCGGTGAAATTCAATAAAAGTCAAGTCCGCAATAAAAACTAAATTGATTTTTGGCGTGTGCAAGTAAAACCGCGCGGGGCTAATTTACTGTTTGTGCAGGCAAGTCGTTGCAGATTTCATTTTGATTCATTAGCGGCGTGTTCAATATTAATAATTAACAACAATAATTTATTATTAATAATTATAAATTAATGAAATTTATTGAATTATTTTCAGTGCGGATTACAAGGAAGATCAACTTCAACTTTGGTTGCATATTACAAAAGAAATATTTTTTTAAGTGTGCCTCTCCCTACTCCAAAATAGGTTCAAAGTCGAAAAATTCTAACTTTTATCGGTTCTTCGTTTATTACTATAAAACTATGTGTCCTCCGTAAAAAATTAAAGCTGATAAAATTTCCTACAAAAATAACCCCTTAAAAAGGTACTGGGTTGAATCGTTCTCGAGATATGTGCCGATGAGAATCTAGTCCAAGCAAATTAGACTTTTTAGAAGAAATACTTTATAAAGTTTAGAAAATTTGTTTGTGAACTCCCAGTAGGCATCCAAATAAAAATCCGAGGAGTTCCCACTACAGCGGGGGAGCTTCATCCACTTTTGCCCAAAAAACCGCTCCCGAACGTGACGTCATGAAACCTTTCTGCCTTTTTCTCGTAAACGGTAACTCCGATTAGAAAATGTTATAGGACTTATGTTCTACATTAAATTCTGCATAAAATTGGTCTCATGAAGTTTTTGCCTATCTCCAACCCACCATCCCACCAAATTTTATTTCTGTCCGACCTTTTGCGATCAAAAACACAACCCCCCCCCCTTGCCTGGACTAATATGAAACTGACTGAAGTAACTTTTTTTGTAATTAAATAAAGTGGCGGATAAATTTTCAAGGAACTGTTGTTGAACTCTTGTATCGAACATAAATGCGAAACTGGCGAAACTGAGAGAGCTCAACTAAACACACAAAACAAAATTTATGATTACTTAGCACTCTGCGTTCCGAGAAATGAATGAGCGTCTCAAATTAGGTACGGCCATGCCTATATGCGTACCTAGTACAGGTAGTACAGGTAGTACATTCAAATAAAAGGGAAGCACATTTGCAGTACATTTCCTCCGGAGTACAGGTCATAAAATAAAAGTACAAAACTTCGAAAAGGAGTACGTGTGGTCAGCTTTATTTGTTATTAAAACTGCTGTAAAAATTAGACTGTACAAAAAATTATCGTACCACGAGCATATTTATGTTAGTCCTCCGGACGGCTACCTTCCGTTCTCCATTGATGAAAGCAATGGCATATAATCGTGTACTCGCCGTCCTACACTGCCCGAAAACCGTGGCATCGCGTTGATGCAATGTGTTAACAAAAAAAATTTCAACAACGTAATAAAATCAAGATACATTTTGTAATTAAGCAGTAATTGAGAAGTAGGTACACATTTTTCGGCTACAACTGACAACATTAAAAGTTATCGAAATGCATATCAGATTACTTTCTTTGCGTAGACCACGTAATCAATTGTATTGTATCTCTGTATTGTATTACAAATTGCGATAGGTTAGTAATCGGAAAAAAGGATTACAGAACGCTGTATAACTGCTCAATCTAAATCATCGCTTATGTTTCTCACTCACAGAGAGCAGCATGTGCTGAACGACTTTTACATTACACGCTTAAAGGTGGCTGATGGTTCCTCTATTCTATTAAATCCTCTTGGGCAATAGATACAAATAGAGGCATAACGAAATATGGGAAGACTTAGATATATAGAGACGGCGGATTGACACATTAGCCGCCAGTAGGCTATTCAAATTTTGCCGTCCCTACCGATCTCTACAATTCTATACCCAAGTTTACATTCATATTGTAGCGTTTATAGGTTCACAAAACGATTTATTTAAACAGTTACTATTTACAATTTATTTAAACTCTAGTCTATGTACAGTTATAACGGCACAATTACTTATTTTAACAGTTCGCACGAGTCACACGGATTATGTCGCTCAGTAGCTTATTCAGACTTCGAGTGTTTGGCGGTCGTTCTCGCGTCCTGTTTAAAGCGGGAAGCGGCTTTCTGGATACGTCGAGAACCAGGCCGAGAACTGCAGAACTCCGGAATATTCACGATCGTACGAATTTACGATGAAATCATCATACCGCGATTCTTCGAGAACGTTACAATATTAATTACAATTTTTTTGTCAATGAAATTGTAACTTTATGATTTGGGCACTATCGTCCTAATTACACCAACTTTTTCCGGTATGTAGTATGATTGTGAACTAGGAGTTCGATGTGTCAGTTCTTAAATTACTTACACCATAATGTAGATTCGGTAAACGTAATTAAATAATTTTTAAATATTTAATAATTAAAAAATATTTATCAAGTTAAATTACATTTTACTACGAAGGGGCTGAACAGACATGAATGGAAAAAATCACTGACAAAGATTTTTTTATGACAATTCCGACTTTTTTCTGGCAATTACGACTTTTTTCTGGCAATTCCGATTTTTTTTGGTCAATTCTGACTTTCTTTCACTGACAATTCCGACTTTTTTCTGGCAAATCCGGCGTTTTCCAGTCAATTTAGACTTTTTTCCGGCAATTGCGACAGGGGTAGGACGATGGCGCTGTTTTGTTGCCCAAACTTAAAATAGGAAACACTGTCCACATTTAGAGTTTCACGTAAAGGCTGTTTTTTTATTATTTGTCCACCACCTGTTGCATTATGTTTGTTAAAACAAAAAAACCCATATTGAAATAAATAAAAAACTGTGTTGGTAATAACTTATCACGTCAGCTTGACAGGATTACTTAAACAAACATAACAACCTTTTGATGTTGGTTTTACAAAAAAACAGTTATGGGCATTGATAGAACCGACACTCACAAATATCAAAGCAAAATATGAAATAGATACAATTTGTCACAGTCACGGTATTGATGTTTTGCGGCTCCTTCCCTATCATTGTCAGTATAACCCCATCGAACTGGCTTGGGATTTTTGCAAAAAATATAATAATCACATTAATTTAACAACAAATTATAGGGAACTAACAATGAACTTGTGGGCAAAGGCAATATCTAACTAAGTACACTCCAATTTGAGAAAATAGTATAAAGCACTGTGAAGATATCATCACTGCATAATGTCCGAAATATTCCACCAATAATTATAAATCTAGCTGAAGATTCAGAAACTGACTTCGATGGTGACGTTTTATCTGATGACATAGATGAAGATTCAGACCATTCAGACTGGTTTCAGGAACGACAAATTAAACAGTACGACGACGTTGCGCTTTGTCCCACTGTTATTCGTTTGCTGTTCATATGAAGTCAGTACAGACAGAGAAGCACACTTTATGTTGCATTTGTTGTTGTTACACTTTATTAGTATTAGTAGATTGAATAATAATTAATTTTTAAATTTATTACAATTTTTGAGTGCCTAACCTAATTTTTGTTTACACTGACAGAAAAAACACCAGCCATGTTGCCACTTGTATTTTCGATCGAGGTTGCCACATGAGTGGACAAATAATAAAAAAATAGTCTATACAGGAAAATATGACCTTTTTGGAGTATGCTTCTTTATGGATTCGAGCGCGTAACGCGAGGTACCAATTTCAATGATCGACGGAAAAACAAATTTTCACAGACGGTAACTTCTGTGCATCACTGAAATAGGTGAATCGCGCTACGCGCTCGACCACTTAAGGAAAGACAATATATCATATATCAAGTTTGAGCAACACGTCCTACCCCTGTCACAATTGCCAGAATAAAGTCGGAATTGCCAGGAAAAAGTCGGAATTCTCAAAAAAAAGTCTGAATTGCCAGAGAAAAGTCGGAATTCCCAGAAAAAAAAGTAATTTATTTTTCCATTCATGTCCGTTCAGCGCCTTCGTATCTTACTGATTCGTTACGGATGATTTATTGTAATATAATTATTATGATTACTCCTTATGATGACTACCTTCTTACCTACTTTAAGTTTGTACGCACTGCAGTGTGATGTTATGAAATTATTATCACTATTTTTTGCGCCGCAACCAAACGCAACTAGAGAATACGACAAATATTTAGTGACTTCCAGAAAATAAAGAAGTTGAAAGAAAGAAGAAAAACTTGCTTTCGGACATGCACACCCGCTATACAAAGCGAGATTGCCTACTGCAAGTCAGAAACGCATTAAACATTATTTGTTTAGATTCAGCTTCATCATCACTACTACTCAAATCCGATTCCGTATCTATAATATTTTCCAATATTTTATTGTAGCTCCTAATTTCTGCACTAGTGCTTGGTTTAGCATCATTTTCCCAGGGTTGAAACATCATTACACCGATATACTAAACACAACACTGAAATATTAATTTAGAATTTCAAAACACAATTAACGGACACAATTCACGTAAATGAATGCAGTGCGTAAATAAATGCAACGGACAATCCGCCTTTAAAAGGCGCGAAAAAAAAACCAGTTCGATCCTGTTTCATCAAAGTCGCGTGCCGTTAGTGCGGTAAGTCACTAAATAGGCGGCGTATTCTATAGGCAAATAGTAGAAAAAAATATCTAAGCGGTGAAACATGTTACATGTTAGATTGTTTGTGTGGACCTAATAATACATATTTAAGTATATAAATATGAATTTTAATTTTGTAAGACAAAAAAAAATTGGCCCCAAATTTGTCGCCCCTAAAATCTGCCGCCCTAGGCTCCAGCCTATTCAGCCTGCTGATAAATCCGCCACTGTATAGAGATATAGAAAGGTATAAAAACTGCTGGAAAATGTGGTGAGATGAAGAGATATAGAGGGATATATAGATACATATATTGAAAGAACAGTCCAAAATTAGAGAGATAAAAGCACGAGATAATATACAAATATACAGAAATATAAACACAGGTATCAAAAAATCACAAAAAGATATGTAGAAGATTTGCTAATCAGATAATTTGGCAGATAAAGAGAGCAACAGAGAGACAGACAGGATAACCAAAAATATTTAAAAAGATAGAGAAACCGTTTAACAGATACAAAGAGATATACCTAATACATTGAGAAATTCAAAGATCAAAATAAACAAGAGAGATACAACAGAGAAAGCTGCGTAGCTTTTTATCAGTGAATAAAATGCGTCTAACTCTAAACAATTCATGTAAACAGTATGCTTTGAGAACTGTTTCTGTCATTATCCGTCAAATGAATTTTTGTCGCAAAATGACTTCAAACCGGTTTGAAATAGAGGGGGCAGTGAATAAATGTGTCCCAAAGAGCACCATATGAACACCAATAAATCAGTATGGAAACAATTTCAGTTTTGCAAGATTATATATAGCAGAGCGGAATTACATATAGCATTGTAGCCGCCACTTTGAAGGAACAGTTGGGTAAAATCTTAAAAGATTGGACCTACCACATGCGCAAAGGTAACCGAGAGAGTGTTGTGAAAATGTTCTTTAACATTACAGCAAAAATGTTGCAAGAAATTTGTGTATTGTGAATTTTGTGAATTTGTCGTGTATTAATCAACAGTAATATCCCAAGTGCATGAAAATAACCGATTAAATTTTGACGTTTTGTCAAAATGTTTTGCTTTGAAATATGTCGAGTAAATTTTCCACGTAACAAAATCCCGAATGCGGAGCATGAGGGATTTTGGGTGGAAAATTTACGAGAAATATTTCTTAAAGCAAAACGTTGCGACAAAAACGTCAAAATTTATTCAGGTTGTTTTCATGCACGCGGGGTATTCGGCATGATTATTTCCTGAATAAATAATAAATTTTGTGATATTTCACATTGTTTTCGCATGTTGTAAGCCCAGTGACTAATAAATTCAGAAGCGATTAAAGTTTGACACATATTTAACCGCGGCAAAATTTTGACATGCAATTAATCGCTGTAAAATGGGCAGAAACCATAGTAATTATATTTTTTTCGTCGCATGAAGGAAATAATCAACAGTAATATCCCAAGTGCATGAAAATAACCGATTAAATTTTGACGTTTTGTCAAAATGTTTTGCTTAGAAATATGTCGAGTAAATTTTCCACGTAACAAAATCTCGAATGCGGAGCATGAGGGATTTTGGGTGGAAAATTTACGAGAAATATTTCTTAAAGCAAAACGTTGCGACAAAAACGTCAAAATTTAATTAGGTTGTTTTCATGCACGCGGGATATTCGGCATGATTATTTCCTGAATAAATAATAAATTTTGTGATATTTAACATTGTTTTCGCATGTTGTAAGCCCAGTGACTAATAAATTCAGAAGCGATTAAATTTTGACACATTTTTAACAGCGGCAAAATTTTGACATGCAATTAATCGCTGTAAAATGGGCAGAAACCATAGTAATTATAATTTTTTCGTTGCATGAAGGAAATAATCAACAGTAATATCCCAAGTGCATGAAAATAACCGATTAAATTTTGACGTTTTGTCGCAACGTTTTGCTTTAAGAAATATTTCTCGTAAATTTTCCACCCAAAATCCCTCATGCTCCGCATTCGGGATTTTGTTACGTGGAAAATTTACTCGACATATTTCTAAGCAAAACATTTTGACAAAACGTCAAAATTTAATCTGGTTGTTTTCATGCACGCGGGGTATTCGGCATGATTATTTCCTAAATAAATAATAAATTTTGTAATATTTCACATTGTTTTCGCATGTTGTAAGCCCAGTGACTAATAAATTCAGAAGCGATTAAATTTTGACACATGTTTAACCGCGGCAAAATTTTGACATGCAAATAATCGCTGTAAAATGGGCAGAAACCATAGTAATTATAATTTTTTCGTTGCATGAAGGAAATAATCAACAGTAATATCCCAAGTGCATGAAAATAACCGATTAAATTTTGACGTTTTGTCAAAATGTTTTGCTTTGAAATATGTCGAGTAAATTTTCCACGTAACAAAATCCCGAATGCGGAGCATGAGGGATTTTGGGTGGAAAATTTACGAGAAATATTTCTTAAAGCAAAACGTTGCGACAAAAACGTCAAAATTTAATCTGGTTGTTTTCATGCACGCGGGGTATTCGGCATGATTATTTCCTGAATAAATAATAAATTTTGTGATATTTCACATTGTTTTCGCATGTTGTAAGCCCACTGACTAATAAATTCAGAAGCGATTAAATTTTGACACATATTTAACCGCGGCAAAATTTTGACATGCAATTAATCGCTGTAAAATGGGCAGAAACCATAGTAATTATAATTTTTTCGTTGCATGAAGGAAATAATCAACAGTAATATCCCAAGTGCATGAAAATAACCGATTAAATTTTGACGTTTTGTCAAAATGTTTTGCTTAGAAATATGTCGAGTAAATTTTCCACGTAACAAAATCCCGAATGCGGAGCATGAGGGATTTTGGGTGGAAAATTTACGAGAAATATTTCTTAAAGCAAAACGTTGCGACAAAAACGTCAAAATTTAATCAGGTTGTTTTCATGCACGAGGGGTATTCGGCATGATTATTTCCTGAATAAATAATAAATTTTGTGATATTTCACATTGTTTTCGCATGTTGTAAGCCCAGTGACTAATAAATTCAGAAGCGATTAAATTTTGACACATATTTAACCGCGGCAAAATTTTGACATGCAATTAATCGCTGTAAAATCGGCAGAAACCATAGTAATTATAATTTTTTCGTTGCATGAAGGAAATAATCAACAGTAATATCCCAAGTGCATGAAAATAACCGATTAAATTTTGACGTTTTGTCAAAATGTTTTGCTTAGAAATATGTCGAGTAAATTTTCCACGTAACAAAATCCCGAATGCGGAGCATGAGGGATTTTGGGTGGAAAATTTACGAGAAATATTTCTTAAAGCAAAACGTTGTGACAAAAACGTCAAAATTTAATCAGGTTGTTTTCATGCACGAGGGGTATTCGGCATGATTATTTCCTGAATAAATAATAAATTTTGTGATATTTCACATTGTTTTCGCATGTTGTAAGCCCACTGACTAATAAATTCAGAAGCGATTAAATTTTGACACATATTTAACCGCGGCAAAATTTTGACATGCAATTAATCGCTGTAAAATGGGCAGAAACCATAGTAATTATAATTTTTTCGTTGCATGAAGGAAATAATCAACAGTAATATCCCAAGTGCATGAAAATAACCGATTAAATTTTGACGTTTTGTCAAAATGTTTTGCTTAGAAATATGTCGAGTAAATTTTCCACGTAACAAAATCCCGAATGCGGAGCATGAGGGATTTTGGGTGGAAAATTTACGAGAAATATTTCTTAAAGCAAAACGTTGCGACAAAAACGTCAAAATTTAATCAGGTTGTTTTCATGCACGAGGGGTATTCGGCATGATTATTTCCTGAATAAATAATAAATTTTGTGATATTTCACATTGTTTTCGCATGTTGTAAGCCCAGTGACTAATAAATTCAGAAGCGATTAAATTTTGACACATATTTAACCGCGGCAAAATTTTGACATGCAATTAATCGCTGTAAAATGGGCAGAAACCATAGTAATTATAATTTTTTCGTTGCATGAAGGAAATAATCAACAGTAATATCCCAAGTGCATGAAAATAACCGATTAAATTTTGACGTTTTGTCAAAATGTTTTGCTTAGAAATATGTCGAGTAAATTTTCCACGTAACAAAATCCCGAATGCGGAGCATGAGGGATTTTGGGTGGAAAATTTACGAGAAATATTTCTTAAAGCAAAACGTTGCGACAAAATCGTCAAAATTTAATCAGGTTGTTTTCATGCACGCGGGGTATTCGGCATGATTATTTCCTGAATAAATAATAAATTTTGTGATATTTCACATTGTTTTCGCATGTTGTAAGCCCAGTGACTAATAAATTCAGAAGCGATTAAATTTTGACACATATTTAACCGCGGCAAAATTTTGACATGCAATTAATCGCTGTAAAATGGGCAGAAACCATAGTAATTATAATTTTTTCGTTGCATGAAGGAAATAATCAACAGTAATATCCCAAGTGCATGAAAATAACCGATTAAATTTTGACGTTTTGTCAAAATGTTTTGCTTAGAAATATGTCGAGTAAATTTTCCACGTAACAAAATCCCGAATGCGGAGCATGAGGGATTTTGGGTGGAAAATTTACGAGAAATATTTCTTTAAGCAAAACGTTGCGACAAAAACGTCAAAATTTAATCAGGTTGTTTTCATGCACGCGGGGTATTCGGCATGATTATTTCCTGAATAAATAATAAATTTTGTGATATTTCACATTGTTTTCGCATGTTGTAAGCCCAGTGACTAATAAATTCAGAAGCGATTAAATTTTGACACATATTTAACCGCGGCAAAATTTTGACATGCAATTAATCGCTGTAAAATGGGCAGAAACCATAGTAATTATAATTTTTTCGTTGCATGAAGGAAATAATCAACAGTAATATCCCAAGTGCATGAAAATAACCGATTAAATTTTGACGTTTTGTCAAAATGTTTTGCTTAGAAATATGTCGAGTAAATTTTCCACGTAACAAAATCCCGAATGCGGAGCATGAGGGATTTTGGGTGGAAAATTTACGAGAAATATTTCTTAAAGCAAAACGTTGCGACAAAATCGTCAAAATTTAATCAGGTTGTTTTCATGCACGCGGGGTATTCGGCATGATTATTTCCTGAATAAATAATAAATTTTGTGATATTTCACATTGTTTTCGCATGTTGTAAGCCCAGTGACTAATAAATTCAGAAGCGATTAAATTTTGACACATATTTAACCGCGGCAAAATTTTGACATGCAATTAATCGCTGTAAAATGGGCAGAAACCATAGTAATTATAATTTTTTTCGTTGCATGAAGGAAATAATCAACAGTAATATCCCAAGTGCATGAAAATAACCGATTAAATTTGGACGTTTTGTCAAAATGTTTTGCTTAGAAATATGTCGAGTAAATTTTCCACGTAACAAAATCCCGAATGCGGAGCATGAGGGATTTTGGGTGGAAAATTTACGAGAAATATTTCTTAAAGCAAAACGTTGCGACAAAAACGTAAAAATTTAATCAGGTTGTTTTCATGCACGCGGGGTATTCGGCATGATTATTTCCTGAATAAATAATAAATTTTGTGATATTTCACATTGTTTTCGCATATTGTAAGCCCAGTGACTAATAAATTCAGAAGCGATTAAATTTTGACACATATTTAACCGCGGCAAAATTTTGACATGCAATTAATCGCTGTAAAATGGGCAGAAACCATAGTAATTATAATTTTTTCGTTGGATGAAGGAAATAATCACCAGTAATATCCCAAGTGCATGAAAATAACCGATTAAATTTTGACGTTTTGTCAAAATGTTTTGCTTAGAAATATGTCGAGTAAATTTTCCACGTAACAAAATCCCGAATGCGGAGCATGAGGGATTTTGGGTGGAAAATTTACGAGAAATATTTCTTAAAGCAAAACGTTGCGACAAAAACGTCAAAATTTAATCTGGTTGTTTTCATGCACGCGGGGTATTCGGCATGATTATTTCCTGAATAAATAATAAATTTTGTGATATTTCACATTGTTTTCGCATGTTGTAAGCCCAGTGACTAATAAATTCAGAAGCGATTAAATTTTGACACATGTTTAACCGCGGCAAAATTTTGACATGCAATTAATCGCTGTAAAATGGGCAGAAACCATAGTAATTATAATTTTTTCGTTGCATGAAGGAAATAATCAACAGTAATATCCCAAGTGCATGAAAATAACCGATTAAATTTTGACGTTTTGTCAAAATGTTTTACTTAGAAATATGTCGAGTAAATTTTCCACGTAACAAAATCCCGAATGCGGAGCATGAGGGATTTTGGGTGGAAAATTTACGAGAAATATTTCTTAAAGCAAAACGTTGCGACAAAAACGTCAAAATTTAATCAGGTTGTTTTCATGCACGCGGGGTATTCGGCATGATTATTTCCTGAATAAATAATAAATTTTGTGATATTTCACATTGTTTTCGCATATTGTAAGCCCAGTGACTAATAAATTCAGAAGCGATTAAATTTTGACACATATTTAACCGCGGCAAAATTTTGACATGCAATTAATCGCTGTAAAATGGGCAGAAACCATAGTAATTATAATTTTTTCGTTGCATGAAGGAAATAATCAACAGTAATATCCCAAGTGCATGAAAATAACCGATTAAATTTTGACGTTTTGTCAAAATGTTTTGCTTAGAAATATGTCGAGTAAATTTTCCACGTAACAAAATCCCGAATGCGGAGCATGAGGGATTTTGGGTGGAAAATTTACGAGAAATATTTCTTTAAGCAAAACGTTGCGACAAAAACGTCAAAATTTAATCAGGTTGTTTTCATGCACGCGGGGTATTCGGCATGATTATTTCCTGAATAAATAATAAATTTTGTGATATTTCACATTGTTTTCGCATGTTGTAAGCCCAGTGACTAATAAATTCAGAAGCGATTAAATTTTGACACATATTTAACCGCGGCAAAATTTTGACATGCAATTAATCGCTGTAAAATGGGCAGAAACCATAGTAATTATAATTTTTTCGTTGCATGAAGGAAATAATCAACAGTAATATCCCAAGTGCATGAAAATAACCGATTAAATTTTGACGTTTTGTCAAAATGTTTTGCTTAGAAATATGTCGAGTAAATTTTCCACGTAACAAAATCCCGAATGCGGAGCATGAGGGATTTTGGGTGGAAAATTTACGAGAAATATTTCTTAAAGCAAAACGTTGCGACAAAATCGTCAAAATTTAATCAGGTTGTTTTCATGCACGCGGGGTATTCGGCATGATTATTTCCTGAATAAATAATAAATTTTGTGATATTTCACATTGTTTTCGCATGTTGTAAGCCCAGTGACTAATAAATTCAGAAGCGATTAAATTTTGACACATATTTAACCGCGGCAAAATTTTGACATGCAATTAATCGCTGTAAAATGGGCAGAAACCATAGTAATTATAATTTTTTCGTTGCATGAAGGAAATAATCAACAGTAATATCCCAAGTGCATGAAAATAACCGATTAAATTTTGACGTTTTGTCAAAATGTTTTGCTTAGAAATATGTCGAGTAAATTTTCCACGTAACAAAATCCCGAATGCGGAGCATGAGGGATTTTGGGTGGAAAATTTACGAGAAATATTTCTTTAAGCAAAACGTTGCGACAAAAACGTCAAAATTTAATCAGGTTGTTTTCATGCACGCGGGGTATTCGGCATGATTATTTCCTGAATAAATAATAAATTTTGTGATATTTCACATTGTTTTCGCATGTTGTAAGCCCAGTGACTAATAAATTCAGAAGCGATTAAATTTTGACACATATTTAACCGCGGCAAAATTTTGACATGCAATTAATCGCTGTAAAATGGGCAGAAACCATAGTAATTATAATTTTTTCGTTGCATGAAGGAAATAATCAACAGTAATATCCCAAGTGCATGAAAATAACCGATTAAATTTTGACGTTTTGTCAAAATGTTTTGCTTAGAAATATGTCGAGTAAATTTTCCACGTAACAAAATCCCGAATGCGGAGCATGAGGGATTTTGGGTGGAAAATTTACGAGAAATATTTCTTAAAGCAAAACGTTGCGACAAAATCGTCAAAATTTAATCAGGTTGTTTTCATGCACGCGGGGTATTCGGCATGATTATTTCCTGAATAAATAATAAATTTTGTGATATTTCACATTGTTTTCGCATGTTGTAAGCCCAGTGACTAATAAATTCAGAAGCGATTAAATTTTGACACATATTTAACCGCGGCAAAATTTTGACATGCAATTAATCGCTGTAAAATGGGCAGAAACCATAGTAATTATAATTTTTTTCGTTGCATGAAGGAAATAATCAACAGTAATATCCCAAGTGCATGAAAATAACCGATTAAATTTGGACGTTTTGTCAAAATGTTTTGCTTAGAAATATGTCGAGTAAATTTTCCACGTAACAAAATCCCGAATGCGGAGCATGAGGGATTTTGGGTGGAAAATTTACGAGAAATATTTCTTAAAGCAAAACGTTGCGACAAAAACGTAAAAATTTAATCAGGTTGTTTTCATGCACGCGGGGTATTCGGCATGATTATTTCCTGAATAAATAATAAATTTTGTGATATTTCACATTGTTTTCGCATATTGTAAGCCCAGTGACTAATAAATTCAGAAGCGATTAAATTTTGACACATATTTAACCGCGGCAAAATTTTGACATGCAATTAATCGCTGTAAAATGGGCAGAAACCATAGTAATTATAATTTTTTCGTTGGATGAAGGAAATAATCACCAGTAATATCCCAAGTGCATGAAAATAACCGATTAAATTTTGACGTTTTGTCAAAATGTTTTGCTTAGAAATATGTCGAGTAAATTTTCCACGTAACAAAATCCCGAATGCGGAGCATGAGGGATTTTGGGTGGAAAATTTACGAGAAATATTTCTTAAAGCAAAACGTTGCGACAAAAACGTCAAAATTTAATCTGGTTGTTTTCATGCACGCGGGGTATTCGGCATGATTATTTCCTGAATAAATAATAAATTTTGTGATATTTCACATTGTTTTCGCATGTTGTAAGCCCAGTGACTAATAAATTCAGAAGCGATTAAATTTTGACACATGTTTAACCGCGGCAAAATTTTGACATGCAATTAATCGCTGTAAAATGGGCAGAAACCATAGTAATTATAATTTTTTCGTTGCATGAAGGAAATAATCAACAGTAATATCCCAAGTGCATGAAAATAACCGATTAAATTTTGACGTTTTGTCAAAATGTTTTACTTAGAAATATGTCGAGTAAATTTTCCACGTAACAAAATCCCGAATGCGGAGCATGAGGGATTTTGGGTGGAAAATTTACGAGAAATATTTCTTAAAGCAAAACGTTGCGACAAAAACGTCAAAATTTAATCAGGTTGTTTTCATGCACGCGGGGTATTCGGCATGATTATTTCCTGAATAAATAATAAATTTTGTGATATTTCACATTGTTTTCGCATATTGTAAGCCCAGTGACTAATAAATTCAGAAGCGATTAAATTTTGACACATATTTAACCGCGGCAAAATTTTGACATGCAATTAATCGCTGTAAAATGGGCAGAAACCATAGTAATTATAATTTTTTCGTTGCATGAAGGAAATAATCAACAGTAATATCCCAAGTGCATGAAAATAACCGATTAAATTTTGACGTTTTGTCAAAATGTTTTGCTTAGAAATATGTCGAGTAAATTTTCCACGTAACAAAATCCCGAATGCGGAGCATGAGGGATTTTGGGTGGAAAATTTACGAGAAATATTTCTTTAAGCAAAACGTTGCGACAAAAACGTCAAAATTTAATCAGGTTGTTTTCATGCACGCGGGGTATTCGGCATGATTATTTCCTGAATAAATAATAAATTTTGTGATATTTCACATTGTTTTCGCATGTTGTAAGCCCAGTGACTAATAAATTCAGAAGCGATTAAATTTTGACACATATTTAACCGCGGCAAAATTTTGACATGCAATTAATCGCTGTAAAATGGGCAGAAACCATAGTAATTATAATTTTTTCGTTGCATGAAGGAAATAATCAACAGTAATATCCCAAGTGCATGAAAATAACCGATTAAATTTTGACGTTTTGTCAAAATGTTTTGCTTAGAAATATGTCGAGTAAATTTTCCACGTAACAAAATCCCGAATGCGGAGCATGAGGGATTTTGGGTGGAAAATTTACGAGAAATATTTCTTAAAGCAAAACGTTGCGACAAAATCGTCAAAATTTAATCAGGTTGTTTTCATGCACGCGGGGTATTCGGCATGATTATTTCCTGAATAAATAATAAATTTTGTGATATTTCACATTGTTTTCGCATGTTGTAAGCCCAGTGACTAATAAATTCAGAAGCGATTAAATTTTGACACATATTTAACCGCGGCAAAATTTTGACATGCAATTAATCGCTGTAAAATGGGCAGAAACCATAGTAATTATAATTTTTTTCGTTGCATGAAGGAAATAATCAACAGTAATATCCCAAGTGCATGAAAATAACCGATTAAATTTGGACGTTTTGTCAAAATGTTTTGCTTAGAAATATGTCGAGTAAATTTTCCACGTAACAAAATCCCGAATGCGGAGCATGAGGGATTTTGGGTGGAAAATTTACGAGAAATATTTCTTAAAGCAAAACGTTGCGACAAAAACGTAAAAATTTAATCAGGTTGTTTTCATGCACGCGGGGTATTCGGCATGATTATTTCCTGAATAAATAATAAATTTTGTGATATTTCACATTGTTTTCGCATATTGTAAGCCCAGTGACTAATAAATTCAGAAGCGATTAAATTTTGACACATATTTAACCGCGGCAAAATTTTGACATGCAATTAATCGCTGTAAAATGGGCAGAAACCATAGTAATTATAATTTTTTCGTTGGATGAAGGAAATAATCACCAGTAATATCCCAAGTGCATGAAAATAACCGATTAAATTTTGACGTTTTGTCAAAATGTTTTGCTTAGAAATATGTCGAGTAAATTTTCCACGTAACAAAATCCCGAATGCGGAGCATGAGGGATTTTGGGTGGAAAATTTACGAGAAATATTTCTTAAAGCAAAACGTTGCGACAAAAACGTCAAAATTTAATCTGGTTGTTTTCATGCACGCGGGGTATTCGGCATGATTATTTCCTGAATAAATAATAAATTTTGTGATATTTCACATTGTTTTCGCATGTTGTAAGCCCAGTGACTAATAAATTCAGAAGCGATTAAATTTTGACACATGTTTAACCGCGGCAAAATTTTGACATGCAATTAATCGCTGTAAAATGGGCAGAAACCATAGTAATTATAATTTTTTCGTTGCATGAAGGAAATAATCAACAGTAATATCCCAAGTGCATGAAAATAACCGATTAAATTTTGACGTTTTGTCAAAATGTTTTACTTAGAAATATGTCGAGTAAATTTTCCACGTAACAAAATCCCGAATGCGGAGCATGAGGGATTTTGGGTGGAAAATTTACGAGAAATATTTCTTAAAGCAAAACGTTGCGACAAAAACGTCAAAATTTAATCAGGTTGTTTTCATGCACGCGGGGTATTCGGCATGATTATTTCCTGAATAAATAATAAATTTTGTGATATTTCACATTGTTTTCACATGTTGTAAGCCCAGTGACTAATAAATTCAGAAGCGATTAAATTTTGACACATATTTAACCGCGGCAAAATTTTGACATGCAATTAATCGCTGTAAAATGGGCAGAAACCATAGTAATTATAATTTTTTCGTTGCATGAAGGAAATAATCAACAGTAATATCCCAAGTGCATGAAAATAACCGATTAAATTTTGACGTTTTGTCAAAATGTTTTGCTTAGAAATATGTCGAGTAAATTTTCCACGTAACAAAATCCCGAATGCGGAGCATGAGGGATTTTGGGTGGAAAATTTACGAGAAATATTTCTTAAAGCAAAACGTTGCGACAAAAAGTCAAAATTTAATCAGGTTGTTTTCATGCACGCGGGGTATTCGGCATGATTATTTCCTGAATAAATAATAAATTTTGTGATATTTCACATTGTTTTCGCATGTTGTAAGCCCAGTGACTAATAAATTCAGAAGCGATTAAATTTTGACACATATTTAACCGCGGCAAAATTTTGACATGCAATTAATCGCTGTAAAATGGGCAGAAACCATAGTAATTATAATTTTTTCGTTGCATGAAGGAAATAATCAACAGTAATATCCCAAGTGCATGAAAATAACCGATTAAATTTTGACGTTTTGTCAAAATGTTTTGCTTAGAAATATGTCGAGTAAATTTTCCAAGTAACAAAATCCCGAATGCGGAGCATGAGGGATTTTGGGTGGAAAATTTACGAGAAATATTTCTTAAAGCAAAACATTTTGACAAAAACGTCAAAATTTAATCAGGTTGTTTTCATGCACGCGGGGTATTCGGCATGATTATTTCCTGAATAAATCATACATTTTGTGATATTTCACATTGTTTTCACATGTTGTAAGCCCAGTGACTAATAAATTCAGAAGCGATTAAATTTTGACACATATTTAACCGCGGCAAAATTTTGACATGCAATTAATCGCTGTAAAATGGACAGAAACCATAGTAATGATAATTTTTTCGTTGCATGAAGGAAATAATCTCCCTAAAATACACTCCAGTTTGATTTTTACTCGGGATAATTTTATCTTCATTTCACTCAAGTCTGTGTCGATTAAAACCATTAGACAAAATCGCTCCAGCTAAAGTTGTCGCGATTTTGTCATGGTTTTAATCTCGAGTTTTTTTCGTAGCAACAAAACTTTCGTGTAAAGATAAAATTATCCGATTAAAAATCAAGCTCTTGTGTATTTACCCCCGAAGATTTACGAAAATTTTTCAACGATGCTCCTGCTCTAGCTTCTTGTTTTTAAAGGTGTGTATGAATTTTGGTGTCACTCTTTAGACTACATAACAACAGAAACAATAAGAGAAAGGCTACAGGTTAAAAAACCTTAACAGAGAGGATCGAAGAAAAATCTTAGTACGGGCACATGAAAAGAAAGACTACCAAAAAAATGTTATGCATGGATACCAAACAGGTTCACTTGAATGAACAATCGGCTCCGCGAAAACAGCTATTGTAAAAATTTCTGATTTTCTGGATTTAGTAGATTGAGTAAAAGTTTCGAACTGGACGTGCGCATTAGGTGACTTTCTGGTGATTGACAGACGACGAGCCTTGAAAGTATGGTTGTTTATTGTATGCAAGTGTCGCAATCGAGTTAATAAGAAGAAATTAAAAAGGTAAAAATGACCCAAACCGCTTTTTCTGTGTGCCCACTTACAGAATAGTTTTTATTTACCTTAGGTGGAAATATTGGTCCTACCACCTGAGAGCTAATCGTTCTATTTGGTGTGTCAGCAACACTGTTGGGAGTTCTTTATCTTGGAAAAAAGGCCGCTATCGAATCACAAAGAGCCCGCCCCAGATGTTACTGAGTGCAAACTTATTTGCTGAAGCACAAAGAACAAGGCTTTTATCACAATTGGTTGCAAGAAATGCGTCTTGGAGCCACCGATTTTTTTTTTTTCAATTTTACAAGAATCACCGTCCAGTCGGTCGACAAATTACTTGTTGCTCCTAGATTACAAATACATTCTCGCCGTGAAAATGTATTTGCAGGATGCCGGTTAGCAGTGACTCTTAGGCTTCTTGCCACTGGAAATTCTTACCCCAGTTTGTCATGTGGGTTTTGTTTGGGGGTATCCACAATATGTATGATTGTGCGGGAAACATGTTCTACTATTTGGTACGTTTTATCCCCACTATAATATGTCAAGGCACCAAATCGCCAAAATAACAATGGATTTATCGATTGAGTCGAGCTCGGAGTACAATAGAAAACACATTTGGATACAATGCAGACTCCGAAATCGTTGATGATATTGTCAACGTGCCACAAGACAACAACTCTGCAGAGGAGATGAGGAACATGTAATGTTTCTAACTTTTCTGGTTCTAAAGGTCAGGTACTAAAGCATCATGGGGACCCATTGTATTGTGAAGATTAGGTTCTAAAACGAAAAAAAAGTTTATGTTAAGTTGTCCATTTTAGTGGGGGGAAGAGAGTGTACAAATTCTCAAAAATGTAAAAAAAACAGCCACATGAAAATACTCGAGCGCGTCAGACCTTCATAGTGTTCACGCGCTTTGCCTTTCTGATAACCGGGAGATATCTGACGATTAACTAGGGGGTAGCAGTAAAAAGGGGTAAAAAAAATGAAAAAAAAGGTATTCGAGCGTGTCAGATATTCATTTCATTTAAGAGGGCGCATACAAAAAGAGTGCAAATTTTGTGGGCAGGTTATCTATCACATTTGTTAAGCAATCGTAAAACTGTTTTAGAGAAGCATGGTAATGAGTTTAAACTAAGGTATGGCCTATTTTTTATTGTTATATTTGGCATCAAATTTAAATGAATTAAGGTTTATTAAAAACATAAAAAAAATTGTTTGGTTACATATAACATTTGTGCCCAATATAAAGTATGTCATACTCTGGTTTAATGTTTTTTGTAACTTAGTACAGAAGCGCATAACATGGAATTACCTCGTTATGTGAGATAACCTGCCAACAAAATTGAATGTTTGGATGGGGCAATGCGAGTTCTTAGGCGCCATTTTTACAAGAGCATCGTCCGTTGGTTCGCCGCCGAATCTGAGTCAAAGCAGTTTGGCACCTCTTTAAGAGAGGGCACCCAAGGCGATCACAAAAATCAAAACAAATGTAGCGTAGACTGTTGTCGCACTCGGACAATCTGCAGTTTTGAAGTGGGCGAGTCACTGTATTTCAAACCGATAAAGGTACAGAAATACGTTCCTAACATGAAATATTCAACGATTTTGGAATAGAAAGAGACAGAATAATAACAGCCTTGCCAAACATAACACAGAGTGAAAGCGTCCCGTCGTTGACAGCAGCTACCCCTATAAATCACGACTAGAGATTTTACTTAGAAATAGACACAAATGGGTTATATTGTGCCCAGCGATAGAGCCAATACCAAATGCACGGGAAACATGTCACCATTTCATTGAATTTTACGGGTTTATTTTTGATTATTTGACTATGCGGTTATGAAAAATCGATAAAGGACATCTTAATTTAGGGTAAGACGGTATTACAAAGCCGATATTAGCATTTGTTTATTCATAAAAAAATTACAAAGTTGCTTCATTTTCAGGAGTATAAATGAATGTCTTTGGAATTTTATTCCCGAAAAACAACGCACAATTCGTAAATTTCAAATAGACGTTACCCTGTAGCAAAAATTAAACTTTCGCTAGAAAAAAAACTCACGTGCCTTAGCATTGTTGTTCATCTATAAAATTCAATAATGTTTGTCGGGAAAATTATTTCTGAAGTAAGCTTGAAAAATACAGAAAGCTGTATATTTAGGTAGGAACTTGGGTAGAAAATTTAAAATTTGGTGTGGCCTTGGAGCGGAAGATGTCGCATTTTACAGCGGATTTTACAGGGGAACGGTCAGGTATAAGATAGAACCATTCATACCACTCAGCCATAAAATCATAAAATTGTGCGGCGAAGACAAAGCCCACAAACACAGCAGTGTTTTTTTATGATGCTTTCCAGCTTCCGGAATACAGATATTCGGAAATCTCAAAATACGGACTGATAGCGCTTGTACCTAATCTGGTAGGGGGGTGTACCACGCCCACTCCTTGCGGCAACTGCGCCACTGTTACTTGTCACCAACACTCAGTACTCATCAATATACCTTAGAACTAAAAAGTGGTCTTTTCTCTTATTTGGGAATCCTTTCCCTGGTCCTTCGACATGACGCTAGTCACAACACGGACCGACCGAAGACCAGTTATGAGTAAAAATACTTTGCAGTATTTATCAAAAAAAGTTGCTTGTATCTGTATAAACGATGAGACCAAGCAAATACAAATCAACAAAGGACATGATTATTGTACATGTATATACAAGTAAATTAAAATAAATATCTTAATTATATTGTAAACTGGTTATGTAAATTTTCAGATTTAAAGACAATTAGCAATTTGTCGAAAAAATGTTTGTTTTTTCGTTGTATATTCCGGCCTATGTATCAAAAGAGTTCTGAAAAGTTTAATTCAGTAATCATAATCGTGAATTAAGAAGTCTGAAATTATCAGGGAATTGGAACTTTAAAATGTATAATTTTATGTTAATAATAAACAATAATTTCTGAATTCCATTAAACGGAACAATAAATAATTACATTAAGCGGAACAACAAATAACTCTATTAATAACTAATTTTTATTTTTTACTTTTTAGTCAACTTATGTTGCTTTGGGTTTTTTAAAGTCGTTTCTTTTTTTTAAAGTTAATTATTTTTTAAATGGCCGTAGCGAACGTGTAAAAAACATTACATAACGCAATTAATTAATAATTAATTGTTTTAAACTCTAGCATTACACAGTGACAATACCACAGTATTGTATTGTCACTTATCAATAACAAACGACAACACTGAATCCACATTGTTGATTTTTGTCGAAATTATATTCTCAGAATATTACTCCTATATTTTTACAATACATTTCTTTACGCCACCATAAATATTGTTATTTTATATTTACCATAATTTCTTTATTCAATTTATACTACACACCAAGCGAAAAAGGATTCGCTCGACAACGTTTAAAATAAATGAGGTATTTATTACTTAGTTTTATTGAGGGTAGGTACAAGCATCTGTGTCCCGTCCCATTATTGGAAAGAGATATTATGGTCACCCAGGTCAATGGACCCATGTATTTTTATCTGGGCTTCGCGCGCATCTGAACGGCAAGTGACATTTCTAAATTTAATTTGGTAAATAATAATAATTTGGTCAAATGTGAAAGCATCAGATATATAAATAAAACAAAATGGTGTATGACTGATTCGATCCCCTTTGTTCAAATCGAAAGCATACCGAAGAATTAAACAACAACTGACGTTGCTGTCACTTTTGACATGTGCAGAAGGTCTGTTTAGTACAGAGCCTATCAAAAAATTTCAAATGTCCCGCTTTTTGCCGTTCAGACAACTATCCTACACAGAAAATAATCTTTGGTTAACTGGGTATTTTCTTGGTCCCTAAAAGCAACAGCAACAGGTCACTGTAATATCACAAAGCAGATCTCACCGAGACACTTTAGTTTCACTATTGTACACCAGATTACAGCATCTCACGACGAATGTACAAAATTTTATCTCACTTCAACATCGGAAGAAATTTGTCTCTCAGTAAATGACAACCTTAATAGCCGGTCCGAAAGAAGCAGTATTTACAAACGACATTGATCAAATGACTTTTTTTTAGGAAAAATGTAATGCAAAAAAATATTTAATTATTTTCTATTAAGAATTTCAATCTCTCAAAAGGTAAATAAAAAAAGAAAAATTGGAATGTGACAGAAATTTAAGATTAATTTATGCAATACATATTTGGAGATCCTTACTATCTCCTGGTATGTTATAAACTAAATCACAATTATGTATCTACAAAGATTGAAAATCGAGATTGGCCCTTTTAATACTCATCAGGTCTAGATTAATTAATTAATATTATTATTATGTTGTTTTATTGCTAAGTGTTAAGAAGTTTATTTTTATAGCTTGTAGTATATGTATGTTTGTTTTCTGCATTTATATTAAATAATGTATATGTGTATATATGTACACATATACAGAGTGTTATGGAAGTCCTAGCAGAAACTGAAACTGTCACTTTCGAAAAAATTCGATTTTTTTTGGTTTTTAATCCGACCGCGATACATACATACACACATCGATTTTTATATACATACACTGTGGAAACTAAGTAACGCATAAATTCAATAATTCCGTTGATATTAATTTTTTGGAATAAATCTGGAATGGGTATAGCGAGAATAACAGAATAACAGTCTTAAAGTTCATGTATTAAAAATTTATTAAATTGGGAAAATGAATGCTAACTGAATTGAGCAGATAATAAAGTTCTAGTTCGATATTTCAAGTACTGTAGACTCCCGATTATCCCAAACAGGCGGGATCGGAGCCTTTTCGGATAATCGAAAGTTCGGTTAATACGGGTTCTTTACGAACTGTTTTTCTTGATTTTTTTACATACTGAAAATTTTATATGGTTAGAAATGGAATGAAGAGTACATAGTACAAAAATCAATAATAAAAAAAAGGTTCTCATTAAAAAAAAATAGTCGAAAAGATATCAATGGAATTATATATCGTAGTTATATTTTTCGTCTTACGTTAGAGTTTTTATATCGAACGGTTACCCTTTTTACCTTTACTGGTTATATCAAACGTTAATCTTTTTTATCTTACGCTTAGTTTTATAACATTCGCCACTTTTATCAACCAAAAAAATACCCTACAAACTACATATTACATCTAAAAAACGTATCGTACAGGAAAATTAAGACCGAATGTTTAGTTTGTTCTGAAATTAAATTACTATTGTTATATCGAAAATGGTATTTCTGTTGAACCATATTATTATGAGGGTTCAGCAGATAAAACTATTTAATTAGCATTTATACATGACTATTTACCCAATATGTATCTAGTAGGTCTGATCACGTGTTTGAGTCTCATACACGGTAAAACGTTTTCTAAGTGCAGTTTTCTACAACATAATTTGTGATAAATGTTCGATATCAAAGGAAATTATTTTTATTGTTAAATTGAATGTATAAAAAGTTACTCAGTAACTACATAATATGCTGGTCTTCGTCCCCTACAAATGTTTTTGTCTCTTCTTTTGAGGATTCTGTTCAGTATAATGTTGTGTGGAATGTTTATAAATATTGAGAATTTATGGCTTTTTATGCTACGTCGACCATAGGATGGTTACGTGTGACATGGGATAGATAGACTTAGATAGTCTTATTATTACAGCATTCGCTTATTGCGATGCGACATCTTGTGGGTAGTAGCTATTACTGATGCACAAGGGAGTGTAACCACGCTAATTATTCACTTTATGGACAACTAGCGCCTCACAGGATATTACATTGAACTGCCCCAAATTTAAAATAACCGACACTTGTATACGCCCTCTTAAGTGAACTCAAAAAAGTGTTCTATTCAAATCAAACGACTAACGATTTGGACGTGACCAAAAGTCATGACCGATTTTTGAAAATGTAAAAAAAAGGGACCTTGAAATACTCGAGCGCGTCAGATTTGTATACAGACGGTTCAACTTTATGCCCTGGTCGTCCTAAATCATAATCTGACAATTACATGGAGGGATAATTGTAAATCTGACAATTTGAAAAAAAAAATTGTTTTTTTTTTTATTACTGGGTGTAATAAAAATAATATGTACATAGAAAATTATTGATATAAAATAGATAAAAAAAATATTAAAAACAAGTATTTTAATCTTCGTCCTCACTGGATTCGTCTTCGAAGTTGATTTCCACTTGTTCAACTTCCTCGTCATCTCGTGTTGTATAAAAATTAAATTTATTGTAATACAATTATTTATATGTAAGTTTAAGTACAGTGAAAATCTATCAAAGTAAGGAAACTAAGTGCAAGAAATATTTCAGACCAGTTTTTAGACCTCTGGATAGATTTTTAGAACACAACAATGACTGTTTTTCATACAATGGCGTTCTATATTACATATTTCATAGAATGTCAATAGTTTCATATGCATATTACTCATTGATTTACGAAGTACCGTCGCCCGACTCCATAATCTAAGATATTGTCACTTGAAATGTTTTTTGGACCTCATGAGAGTGCAGCAAGCATGTTGGACAATTCTACTTAACTTTTTTGATGATATTATTTTTTCAATACCGAATTAAACAAGACCCCGATGTCAATGTGAAAGGGAGTGAACTGATTCGAACTGGCGCGGGGTGGGAAATATACACTTATCGGCATCTGTACGCTTCATCCTTTATTGATGGTTTTAGCTACATCGCCCCATGACGATTTTCATAATCCTAATAGGATTTCTTTCAAAATAAAAAAAAATAATCCCGCTCGAGTATTTAGAGGTGACGTCACGCTCAAATTGTCAGATTATTGAGATATACACTTTTCTACATGTACTTAACTTACCTTGTCTTAATCTGATGCTCTCGAGTTTTTCTGAGGATCGATTTTTTTTTTCTAATCTGACGGGCTGCCCTCAACTTCATATTTGGTAGGGGTACATTACAGGGTGCAAGGTTTCTCCCCATATGATTTTCTGACGCGCTCGAGTAACGCGCAAAATCCCCGCTTGGGCTCTCCTACTATCAGGGATTATTTAAAACATTATGTTAATGGTATAGGAGGTGCAGTTGCACCATGGCAATGAAATAGTTTTTAATAAAATAAATTTATTACTGTTAATGTTAATGGTGGGAAAGAAGTTGGGATTAAAACTAGAAATGGTTCACTGGCTCTACACTAAGGTCATAAATCCCACGGTAACATACTTCGTTAGTTTGGTGGCACAAGGGGTCTAAAAAACATGCTACACTGCTATTAGGGAAGCTGAAAAGACTTTTCTGTCTTTGAATAACGGGAGCAATGAACACAACGTCTACTGCAGGCATGGAAATGCTCCTGAACCTGCCTCGGCTACATGTGGTGGTGAAATCAGAAGCAATGAAGGCTTATAATTGCCGGATATGGTAAGACCCACGTCAGAGGGGGACACCATACCGAGATGTTTGAAAAAATACGGAACGATTGCTTACTCAGCATGCAATCGGACGGACTTAGGACCGAATATCACTTTCGTAAACCCTTCGAGGTAATCATGCCGGGAAGGGAAGAGAGGGTCGATACTCGGAAACTGAAGAGTAACAATGGATCCATCAGGGGTGGCTGGAGAAACACCAGGAGATGTTAGGACTATTAACCTGGGTTCCTGGGAACCGTGTTATAGACAGAATTTACAGCAATTAACATTTTTGTTCCGAGGAAATAGTGAGGAGGGACTGTTCAAACAAGGAAATGGATACACATTAGGACCGATAGTCAGGCAGCGCTGAAAGCTCTGGAAAGTGTCGAAGTAGAGACAGAGAGAGAGAGAGACGCGCAGAGTGGTGAAAGAAAGTCTCGAATCGCTGGTGAAACTGGCAGAGACGTGAGTGAGCAAGTGAGTGAGTGAGCGAATTAGTGAGTGAGTGAGTGAGCGACTGGGTGAATGAGCGAGTAAGTGAGTGAGCGAGTCAGTGAGCGAGTGAATGAGCGAGTGAGTAAGCGAGTGAGCGAGTCAGTGAGTGAGTGAGCGAGTGAATTCGGGTGACACAAAATTCAGGAGAGACTTGGTTTTGGCCTACGCCGTCTGCGCCTACCGGTGTGCGCACGAACCCTCAATTTCGATGTTTCACATCTGCCGGTTGTCCCGTGTAATTTCTACACTGTATACACACGATGCAATTCAGCATGAGTCATATATACGCCGTTCGATACGACGAAATTGTAACCGAAGATCAGTGGGTCCAGTTGGACAGGAAGTTGCCTTTATCTGTCCAGAGTGCCGCGCGATCTATAAATAAATCGACGAACTAGTTTAGGTGATTCGAAAATAGTGTAAGTAATGTAATTATCGTAATATGAGAAGTCGAACATAATTTGTACATATGTATTGTGTAAATAAATATTATGTGACCCATAACAGCCACGGTCGTTATACCGAACACCAAAAAATATGTTAATACATATCTATTGAATATCAAATATATGTCGGGATATTGTGAAACGCCAAGTTGGTTGCATACACTAAACTTGGGTGAAATGGAGGATAGTGCTGGGAAGATCAGGGCGGCGCACCCGGGATCACCTGTTTCGCAGTACATCTCGATTTTGTTGTTATTGTTATGTTATGAATAAAATGCGTGGTGGGCCAACATAGAGGGGGAGTGTCAATCTGCGACAAATACGTCTAATGACACAATTAAAAGAAGAAATTTATTTGGCGTGAGGACAACTATGTATTAATATTTCCCAATATATTCCCATAAACTACACACTCCCCAACCAGCTGTTCTTTCTCCTTCATGTCAGTGTTGATACTGTCTTTGGTTTGTAGCATCAGATTTCCTCTTCAAGCAACTAAAACTTTTCCAAACTTGAAAGCATAATTTTAAGTCAAGACATGAAATTCATCGTTGTCGCTACCTACCTGGGCGCTTCTTGGACGATCCAATTCCTCATCTAGCCCTCTGATGTATTTACTGTCACATTATAGTTTAGTCATCCTTTTCATCTCATTTTCGGTAGTAAATTATAACAAATCACGGTATCATCTTTGATTTCAATCATCATTGATGAAATAAATCTCGTGTGTCTCTGATTACTAGTTTGCTATTTATATTTTTATTTTTGATTAAAATTATTAGTTCGGGGGGTTGAGTTGAATTTGAACAAGTCATTTGATACCCACTGAAAATGATAACATTGATAGTTTTCCTCTTATATTTAAGAACTCTAAACATCAGACGTCAGCTACTCTAGTAGCGGTGGAGCTAGAAGTGACAGCATGGCCAATTTGGTTTTATTATATTCATACCGCACAAAAATTCATGAGATGGTTAAAATGATTTCAGATCAGTTTTAACTAAGAAATTATAATCACCTGTATTGAAGATTGGGAATTATATACGTCAGTCACGTATATGAACTACATTAAATTTCTTAAAGAATAAAGTCATTTTATACTTTATAAAATTGATTCAGCAGAATTTTTCTACCTTTAGTATAATAAAACAAATCGTCAGTCTTTTTTTAACTGAGGTAAGAGTGTCAGTCATTATCATAAACATGCTGCGCAAGTTAAATACCCTCTCTTCAATACAGCTGATTATTATTTTTTAGTCAAAAATGATCTGAAAAACCATCTCACGAATCCTTGTGTGGTATGAATTATACTAAAACCAAATTATTTTTTTTTAACTTTCAAATTCTTCACTTTTAGGTTCACCGCGGGTGCGGCAACTGACGCTCTTTTTGCTGATCATTGAACATTAATCAACCGCTACAAATAAAATTCCTAGAAAAAATGCAACGCGATCTCCCGGACTATATTGTTTTAAATGAGACATTTGCAGGATGTAACGGGTGTTCATTTAAAATCCGGTAGCATTTCCTTTGTTTCGGTGAAGGTATGCCGTAGTTTGCATCAGCCGCCAATGAAATGTCACCAGAATAGAAAACATTTATTTTTGAAAGTTATTTTCGTAACGGCTCCAAAATTGATGGTGTATTGGTGTATTCGGTTAAAAACTGTCTCGAAGAGTTTCGTGCTGAAATTAATCTCCGATGTCATGTTGAAAATAAAGCATTCCAAGACGGTGTGTTTCGTGAAACTTGCATTCTTCTCCGGAGGAAGACTATTGGACGACCGTTAAAATGTACAGAATTTTTTTTGAAGGTTTTTTTTGCCTTTACAATTAGCCGAATGGTGGGAGTTGTAACATCCTCCGAATCCTTCTACAATTTCCCGTGACTCCTATTTTTGTCTAAACCCATCTGTAATGAATTGGGCGGTAGACTTGTGTTACTCGAAGAACCATATGTTTTGGATTTGTATTGAAACACTAGCGAACTTAAAGAACTTGTATATTACGAATAGTTGGTGATTGATAGTGAATGTTTCTTCTCCCGGTTTAGTTTTCTATTGAATTTGAATAAAGGAACCGTGTCCTGGTTTTAGATTGAATTATGCCCTTGCGGCTGTTGAATGTTGACTGTTGTCGGATTGAGTGTCTGATTCCGACTGTTTGGATTGAGTGTTGGATTTTGACTGTCTTGCGGGCGTGAGCGCCGCCAGTCAGGTAAAGGTTTTACGACCCTTTGGGCTTTCCAACTGGCCGACGCGACGACCGCTACAAATATTTCTCAACACCATCGTTATCCTACTGGCTGAAAAAGCGCCTAAGCTTATAGCGACCCGCTTTTCATCTTTCCTTTTCCCATATTGAAATATGGGATATGAAGGACATGATATGTAGAATTTCGTAATAATATATTAGGGTGTCCAAAAGTTCTGAGCGTTTTTTTCGTTAAATAATTTTCAATTGGTTACATTCTGGTAATTGATTGTTTACCATGGCAAAAGAACGAAATCGTAATTTAATGTTATGTGAATTCAAATGTGGACATTTAGCGGCAGCAGCCACAAGAAATATACTCAGAATTGTGGTTGCGGGGACTGCAAAAGTATCTCCTTGTCGGCGATGGTTTGTGAAATTTCGGAATGGGGAAGAAATTCTTAAAGGTAAGAATCGTTCGGGACGACCGTTAGTTTACAATCTTGAAAACTTCCGACAACCGAACTCCAGGTGTCAAAATCCACCATTGGGAATCATCTTCAGCGCATTGGAAAAGCGAACAGAAGGTCCCGACAAGTTCCCAGAGAATTAACGGCTGAACACAAGCAACGACGTATCGACCTGTGTCGTCAATTACGCCAAGATGCACTTGATGGACGATTTTATCAGCGAATCATTACACGCTACGAAAAATGGATCTGTTTACAAAATCCAGATCATGCTAATCAATGGATCACACCTGCTCAACCTGCTCTAAGAGTATAAAAAAAAATCTTTGGGAAAAAGGTCATTTTAAGTGGTTCGTGGAATTCAGAAGGAATTGTTCATTTTGAAATCATTCCAAATGGTCGTAGCATAACCTCCGCACTTTATTGTTGACACCTGGACCGAGTTCAAGAATCACTGCGTTTCAATTATCCTGCATTGGTTAACAGAAACCACGTAGTGTTTTTCAAAAAAAAGGCAGAACCATAATACCGCAACTGTTAACAAGGGCAAAGCTGAATGAAGTAGGCTGGGAAGTTCTATCTCATCCACCACATAGTCGAGACCTTGTGCCATCAGAAAGACTTCCTAAGAGGACGGGAGTTTGAAGATATCGACCATGTTAAAGCTGCTTGCCAAGAGTTTTTTAACTCGAAAGGGCTCATCTTCTATCGTCGTGGAATTGAGCTTTTGGGACAAAGATTGTTGGAAGTCGTTGATAATAACGGCAAATATTTAGTTTAATTGGTGTTTAATTTTTTAAGTAATAAATATTTATTTATTTGCCTAAAAAAAGCTCAGAATTTTCTGGACATCCTAATACCTGGAGAACAAAGTTAAAATCCCGTAGCTTCTAAAAACAATAAGCCTGATTTCCTCCAATACTAAGGACACTAATACTAAGTCTTCTTCAAAATCAAAAAATCACATACTCCGCCAACATCGTATTGACGTTTAAGTGTTTAACATGAGGGAAAACATATGTTATAGCAGTCCTCGCCCTTAACAGACATCCCATTGCCGTCAACCTTTGTAGTTTTGTCGTTTTCACCTTTTTGCGAGATTTTGAGATTCGTCTTTGATGTTAATTGATATTCAGTGTTTTTTTAGTAATTTAAATAAACAGGTCGTGTTTTTTTGATTTAGAAAAACCCTATACCTACAGCCAGAATCAAGACAACGTCCCAGTCGCTTTAGATGTTGTGTTACCACTACTGTACTATTGAAGGCTCATTGATAATCTTAGTAATTTATTCTAGATTTGAATAATTTTTGTATTTTGCTTGAACGACTTCGTCTATTGCTCAGATGATAACGGCGCCACTGTTAAGCTTGATTCATACTATCGGTTCGGTGACGCTCCGGTCACGCTCCAGTCACGGTCCAGTAAATTGGTGTACCATTTACACTGTACGATCTACCAACGATCTTGTTTCGGTCAAGTGGAATACGTTTTAATCTCAAAACTACGTGATGGCATATATTCTTGACGTCGAAGAAACCCCAAACCTAAGCCACTTATCTTAGACATTATGACTATAATACAATAGATATAATACTCCTAATTATTAATTATAACAAATTTATTTTGTTAATGGTTGCTAATATATTTTTGACTTCTTCGATTCGCGTCATTGTATAAAAGCGAGTTAAGTTTTTGTTTAATAACTCTGACCCGATAGACGTTGTCCTGTCCAAAAATCAATAAATTTGTTTTTGGATAAATCGCGAGCGAAACAAAAGTAAAAAAAATGTACTTTTATTTTAATTTAGGCTGGAATTCTCCAGATCTTTCCGATTTTTTTTTTCAATTGGGAACATTCAATTGAGTTATTTCTAACTCGTGCAAGCACTCGTCATTATTTTCGTCGCAAGAGAAACTCGTATCTGAATCGCAAAAATTATTGTCGGCAATATTTTGACATCTCGTCCTATTACTATTGAAAACTTTTCCATAACCACAATGGTCAAAACAAAAAAAATAATTACGCATATCCATTCAGTTCATGCAAAAATCCCATAGAAAAAGCAGGGCATAGCATAAAGCTTGATTCATACTATCGGTTCGGCAACGCTCCGCTCACGCTCCAGTCACGGTCTAGTAAAATATTGTTCAATGTATTTTGTATTAGACCATACAGACTACCCGGTACGCTCCAGCAACGGTTCGGTAAATTGACCGCGGTGTTTCTTCGCCACAATACTTTACCGGACCGAGAGCGGACCGTCCCGATGTAACACTGCTAGTCTGAACAGGGCGCAGTCAGTTTTCGACCCGTTTAGGTCTAGTATTGGCCCTTTTATGCTATGCCATGCTTCTTCTATGGGATTTTTGCATGAACTGCATGGATATGCGTAATTATTTTTTTGTTTTGACCATTGTGGTTATGGAAAAGTTTTCAATAGTAATAGGACGAGATGTCAAAATATTGCCGACAATAATTTTTGCGATTCAGATACGAGTTTCTCTTGCGACGAAAATAATAATGAGTGCTTGCACGAGTTAGAAATAACTCAATTGAATGTTCCCAATTGAAAAAAAAAAAATAAAAATCGGAAAGATCTGGAAAATTCCAGCCTAAATTAAAATAAAAGTAATTTTTTTTACTTTTGTTTCGCTCGCGATTTATCCAAAAACAAATTTATTGATTTTTGGACAGGACAACGTCTATCGGGTCAGAGTTATTAAACAAAAACTTAACTCGCTTTTATACAATGACGCGAATCGAAGAAGTCAAAAATATATTAGCAACCATTAACAAAATAAATTTGTTATAATTAATAATTAGGAGTATTATATCTATTGTATTATAGTCATAATGTCTAAGATAAGTGGCTTAGGTTTGGGGTTTCTTCGACGTCAAGAATACATGCCATCACGTAGTTTTGAGATTAAAACATATTCCACTTGACCGAAACAAGACCGTTGGTAGATCGTACAGTGTGAATGGTACACCAATTTACTGGACCGTGACTGGAGCGTGACCGGAGCGTCACCGAACCGATAGTATGAATCAAGCTTAAAAGGGCCAATACTAGACCTAAGCTTGATTCATACTATCGGTTCGGCGACGCTCCGCTCACGCTCCAGTCACGGTCCAGTAAAATATTGTTCAATGTATTTTGTATTAGACCATACAGACTACCCGGTACGCTCCAGCAATGGTTCGGTAAATTGACCGCGGTGTTTCTTCGCCACAATACTTTACCGGACCGAGATCGAACCGAGAGCGGACCGTCCCGATGTAACACTGCTAGTCTGAACAGGGCACAGTCAGTTTTCGATCCGTTTAATAGGGCCAATACTAGAGCTAAACGGGTCGAAAACTGACTGCGCCCTGTTCACACCAGCAGTGTTACATCGGAAAGGTCCGCTCTCGGTTGGATCTCGGTCCGGTAAAGTATTGTGGCGAAGAAACACCGCGGTCAATTTACCGAACCGTTGCTGGAGCGGACCGGGTAGTCTGTATGGTCTAATACAAAATACATTGAACAATATTTTACTGAACCGTGACTGGAGCGTGAGCGGAGCGTCGCCGGACCGATAGTATGAATCAAGCTTTAATCTTCCTTGGCCTCTCGTGTCATGTCTACCATTAAAATGGATGAATTTACGAAAGTATGGTTGGTTGCCTACTGATCAAAATTTCTTCTTTTTAGCCCGCACACTTGAATGCTACCTCAAACGATCCCTGATTTGGATAAGTCGTAATTAAATGCTGTTTGCTTTTTAAAAGTTCGTTTTTAATAATTTAATTCTTACACGTTCATAGTTCGAAATACGTTTGCGGTTGGCAATGTGCTGTCCTGGCTGCCTCGCTTATACTGTCATCTGTCATCTGTGACTCGTGGTTATTGTTTTCATTTTATCACAGTTGGTTGTATTTGGAGGTTATTTTGTGTATCACAGTTTTTCGGTTCATAATTTTCTGGAGAAAGGGGACGGTTGAAAATCCGAATTCTTTAATACAATGAAACATTTGGAGATTTTGTGGGTGACTGCCGTTCTTGATCCAGCTAAAGTGGGTAAGTTTTGTCAGTGTCAGTTTTTGTTTTCTAGCTTTCCAAGTTTAAGCAACCGACATAAAAAAATGTATGGGTTCACATGTGTGGTGTGGACAAAATTAAAGAAAAAGAATTTAGAAATCTACAATGACAAAATCAATGTTCTGCACAAGATAAAACATTAATTTGCAAAGAAGTCCCTGAAGTTTAAACACATGGAAACTTTTATTTGAAATTACATTTGAGGAAGTTCTTTGTTGTTTTTCATTATGAAAGTTTTAGTGGAAGTTTTTAAATTAATTCCAACATCAAATGAAGCCACTACTTCAATCAACAATTCAGTGCAGCCCATTTTTTAATTCAAATACAAAATGATTTTCATTTAGTTAACTTTGGAATTTTTTACATGATGTAAATTGTTCTATGCCGCTCTATTCTTTTTGCATTTGCTAATTCTATCAATAATGCATTGGTTGTCAAGTGATAAGCGTCATTTAGTTAAATTAATTCAAGAAAGATACGGGACTGATCTGTGGCCCCGTAATCTACACTTCATTGTCATGGGAAACCTCACCAGGCGCGGAAAACATAACTGCAGAGGATTCTTCGTCGGATTGTTCCTGGTTAAAAGTATAACTATTTTCATAAAGCGGCATTTTTTATTTTACATGGAAAATGCAGAGGCGACTAGAGGAAAAAAAATTGTAACACCTTGTATGTACTTATTTCAGAATTGAAAAGTTCATTGTTTTTGATTTGTAATGGCTTTTGTAAAATTTTTAATCCATATGTATTACATTTTGGTGGATTTTTACCTTTTCAGTTTTTTACTTGTAGTAAGACCTATTTTAGTTAAGGATTTCAATTTTCTATTTGAGGGACACCTAAAATTTACGTACCTAACGAAATGAAAGTTGAAATATGGAGAAAACAAAAAAGCAACACTACGAACCTATAAACCTTGTCACCATAAAATTTGAGAGTAATTTGAGAGGTACTAGTCTGGATCCTCTTGTGGCTTATCAATTTCAACGTGTGTGGCGTCAATAATCTCAATCATGCCAGCGAAGTCCTTTCGTCTGAAATATCTTCATTTTTTTCTTCATTAGTTGGCCATCTTATAATTTCCACAGACGAATTTGATAGAAAATACGTAACTCTTTTTACAATTTTATGTAGGGAACTGATGGTGATTCCAAATCGGTCAGACACATCTCTGAAAGTAGCAGCTTCATTGCTTGAAAACCAGAGAAAAACTACAATTGTTGTTAAGGAAATTATTTTTTCTGAATCCTCTTGTTGATAGTGGTAGTATTGATTGGGATGCATTATACCGATTTGGTAGTTGTGCAGCTAGGTCCCTACTTTTT
The DNA here is from genome assembly GCA_963583935.1 of Diaperis boleti. Taxonomy (NCBI): domain Eukaryota; kingdom Metazoa; phylum Arthropoda; class Insecta; order Coleoptera; family Tenebrionidae; genus Diaperis; species Diaperis boleti. Next base: position 18,749,888 of record OY757242.1, read on the forward strand.
ATAAAATGTTTTCTAAACTGTTCGTCGCTAAATTCTAGCACAGTTTCTTCAAAGAAGTTTTTATTCTTTGGTACTTTAAAGAGTTCTTCTAACTCCTAAAACTCTTCGTCACTTCAACTTAAATGCATCATCTAAAAAAAATTTAAAATTAAGTATTTTTGTTACTGTTCTTTTTTTACCTTGTTTCTTTTACCTTGGTTTCACGTTCTATACACAAAACAACTAACTTTACACAACTATGTACAAATAAAAAAAAGAATGATTTTTAATGCGGCTCTGACTTGCACTCGGCAATCTCGCTTTGTATAGCAGGTGTGCATGTTGGAAAGCAGGTTTTTTATTTTTGTAAGTCACTCTATAGTTGGCTCATTCTATAATGATTGTCTTAAAGCTTCGCTATGTTGGCTTTTTCTTCACCAGTAGGTAATTGGGACTTTGAAATGGTCGTTGACATCAACAACCATCAACATTAGGGCCTCTTGAGCGAATTCCAACTCATCAGTGTTTTCAATATCACACCCCATGTCCACATGTTCTCGGCTTTTAAGCGTGGCAGGCTCAACAACTTCTTTTTTTTTATTGCTACTTCATCTAGGAGCAAAGAACATATAAGCGATTGTTGTTTAATCATAAGAAAAAATACATTTTGACATAATCTAGAACCAAATTGTTTTAAATAATTACAAAATTTTTCCTAAAAATACGAACCTATGAGCCTTGTCACTATAAAATTTCAGAGTCATGGCAAACCTTTTTAGTTCCGGTGGATATTCTACTCTAGTTATCTTTTTTCTTCTGTGGTTTTGCAGCATCCTTTTCATAATTGCTTGTGGTATTCCAGCATAGCATTGTTCCAAATGTTGTAAAGCAGTTGTGGAAAGGGACTTTTTCTTTTTTAAATCAACCACTATTTCCCGTAGATGGTTAATGTTTTCTTTTCGCCTTCTAGATGCACATTTCGCACTTTTCAATTTGCTTTTATAAACGGCAGTCCTTTGGGTGTGTGGCAAAATCTTTTTTTGTAGTTTTCTGGTGAACGAGTGCAAATAGGTAAATGAGGATATATTTTTCTCTAAATTACCATTGAAAATAACTACCTTACGTGCAGGAATGATCGAGCTGAAAGTATTTTCTTTTCATCTTCATTGAAACATTCGTTGATGTTGAACCACCAGAGGAAGTTGAATAATTATGCCTCCAGCAAGAAGTGGAATATCTATTTTTGCAGTCTGTTCATCTACAGATGATGATGAAGGACTAAATATAATTTAAATAATTAGTTGAAAAATCATAGTTTACCCTGGCTCCTCAAAATTAATTTCAATTTTTTTCTCGCTATGACGGGGAAGATTAAGGCTGGGTATAGTGCCAGGTTTCAAAAGTTTTTTGTGTATTTCCAATAAAATTTATTGCAATTTCGGCAGGATATCGTCTGTCCGGTCAGTTAGTCTTAATACGGGGTGTTACAAACTGATTTTCATCTAGTTAACTTTGGAATTTTTTTACATGTAAATTAAAGGAAGACAAGACTCATCCGAGGCCTCGTAATCGGAATGAGTACACTCTAAACTCACTAGTAATTAATTCATCATTGTTTCAATATTTCTTGTTCAATTTTATTTTCGTTTCCGTCTTTCATCGTCCTTTTTAACCAGCCGTCGTTTCCTCATTCGAGAAGCGTCCTTACTAGGTCTACCAATCACTTAAAATTTTAAAATAATTATCTTAAAAAAAAGAAACCGACTTCAAAAAGCGAAAAATATGAGTACAGGTATTATTACAAGTGCTATCTACTCATTTGTTTGAAGTCTGAACTGTTCTCTGAAAAGGTATGGGTTGGTTTTTGGAACAGTGTTGTTGTCCTCTCGTATTTTTAACAGGTCAATGTCTTTTCTTAAACAAGATTGGAATTGATTTTGAGCCTTTGCCGTCTGTGAGAATTCTTCTGAAGTTTCATCATCTTCTCGACATTGGTTAATGATTCTGTCAAAGCTTCAGGATTGACGGGCGAAAAATGCATTTTAGAAGTCTCAATAATTTTCAGATACGTTTTCGATTGAACATTACTGTTTCCGCCAGAACACATTCTGTAAGAGTTTTGTAGTTTTTGCCTACAAGGTACACACGCCGATCATTTACATGCGATTCAAAAGCCTTAATATTGCTGGTGGAAGGAAGCATGACAGGTTCCTTCTATTGTCTTTCGTTCAACGTCTTCAGCGCATGCTGGGAAGTTCATTGCCCCAATGAGCAACTATCAGCTTTCTTAAGACCTTTATTTTCGCCTTCTTTATATCCCTATCGTCCCATTTCACCTTGTGAATTACATTCTTTTATTACAACTTTGTATGCAACATCACAAACCATTTTTAAGTTCATATAATGTTCCCATAATGTAGTGCCCCTAGTGGAACTTATATTTCAGAGTCGGAAAACTAAAATTCTGAATCGAACTCGGCTAGAGAAATTGTTACGTACCAAAATTTATTTTCCACACCGCCCCAAATCTAACTCGATGGAGGTGGGCTGACTCATTTATAGCTATAATTCGCCCGTAAAAATGGTTTAAACAATTTAATTATTAGTCAACGACAATACGATTAGTTTTATGTTACACGGTCAAATACTTAATCTTATTGCGATGGGCAAATAACACAAGAGAAGAAACAAATAATGTACAAATTAAACAATTAAACGACACAAGATGACTTATATCGCCTTGAGAACGTTGGTTGGTGCGATGGGGTGTCTTCCAGGGTGAGACGACAACGAAACGATTCGCCAGCAGTTGGTACGAATGAATCCTCCTCAATCGTTCTCAACGGAAGGTAGGGATTTGTAACAAACTCCACACCCGAAAAAGTAGTCCCAAGATAAGAAAATTCCCTTAAGCAATCCCATCAACAAACAAGAAGCTCTTTGAGTTTTCCTACGAGACAAAACGTGGTCGAGAACCACAACGAGCGACGATGTTCGGTGGTTAATCTTTATCCCAGAAGGAAAGCGACTTCGAAAATTACTCACAAATGTTCGACGAAACGAAATTTATGCCACCATGTCTATTTAACCACCGAACCAGAAAAGTCTGACGGAAACCTCCACAGGAAACAATTTTTTTCAAAATCTCCCATCACGCGAACCATTACCGCGCAAGCCTGTTATTTTAGACCGACATTTAAAGTGACAATGGACCTACAATGGACAGGTGAAGTTATGTACGATGTAAACAAGAGAATTTCTTCAAGATTTACCGACAGAACACAAAGAAAAGCGAGAAAAGAGTGAAATTCACGTCTTAATACACACATCAAACAACCGAAAAAACCGAAAAAAAAAAGTAAAGAAATACGCAATGTTATGCAAAATATAAAATTATCTTCACAAAATAATAATAGGAGGATGTTTGCTGTAACAAATGAAAGAGCTGTTTGCCATAGATGACTAACCCGATTTTTGATCTTGAGTCTCGCTAACTGTTCAAATTAATATTGTATTGCTTTATATACCTATTATTAATAAAAAATACCATAACAATGTTTTCCACTAGTTTGTACAGTTTCTACAAATCGTTCTTGGGAAGACCCGGTGTTAATTCTCTTCTTTGATGATAGTACGATTTCCGTATGTAAATTAACAATAATTTTATTAGTACCTATGTATTACATGTAATGAAAGTCGTCTGGGCATCATTTTGATCATGCTGATCTACGACCATAATGGGCTGTAGCCCTGTAAGCTCAGGATCGTATTCCCAATTTGGCCCAGATAGTTCGACTAGTAATTTTGAGTTTTGTTTTAGTGGGTTCTGTAACGGGACAATCGGCAAATCTATTGTCTCAAGCTTCTTGCCTCTTTTCAACAATGGTTTAAATTTTCTTGTTGGATCATCATTTCTGTATAGCAATTCGGTTTTTAGCAGAATATCCCTTTTAATTTTTGACCTGTTGATAAACGATCCAAAGCTGCCTTTATATCAAAAACAGCCCTGCCTGTACCCAGTTTTCGAACTTCTCCCTTGTAGTATTTTGTAAGAGTTTTGATTGTACTCTGGGACCCCGTAACTTTTTAGATTTGCCCGAAAACTCGATCTGCTGGTAAGTACGAATATCCATGTATAAAATATCCACCATTTATCCGTCCGCACCGATTTTCTAAAATTATTCTCTACTTGCTTGGCTTGGTCCCTGTCTCAACTCGAAAGAACGCAGTACCTCGGCGCGTACGAACGAATCTTGCACCCGTGTTTTTATAATTTTTCGTCAGACCCGTGACCGTCGACGCGGTAAATTTGAAATCGTAACAATATCTATCCTAAAAATTGATAACGTAGTTATTTACCTGATAGTAGTAGGAATGATTGTGTTTCAAATGTATTTCTCCGTTTTTGGTCTTCTTCAGAAAAGTTTTACTTTTAAGCCTATCCACCATAGCTGAAATAGTTGATACGGCTAATTCAGGTGCATAAATACACTTAACCTCAACCAATGCATTTTCTCCTGTTAATCCTGAAAACACTTCTTTACGAATGAACCTAAAGTTTATAATTGATACCATAAGCAGAGAGTCCCCAAAAATCGATATTTTTCGTATATCCAGAATCTTGATGGATGCACTTTCTCCTTTTTTTCAGTTTAGACATGCTTTGACCATTTCGTGACAGGGGGTGTATGGCTTTCTCTTTACAACGCGTCCAAAAAGAGATGCCGTAAGTCGTTTTTGTCTCCCATAGACAAATACTGAGCTACTAAATTGTCCCACAGAGGTTGTTTGGATTTTTTCTTAACTTCTTCGGCTGTTACCTGGGTATATGTAATAATAGGTTAGTGACAGTGTTGTTATAGGAGTGTAACTGTTGAAATGTAATTGCATAATGAACTTACTTGTTGACGATTCATTTCTATTTGAGCTTCTTCCATTATTATTAGAAGATCTGCAGGTTCTTCCGCATTCGTTCCATAATCTGTATTGTTGTGTGTTTCCTGCTTTTTGGGGTTTTGTGTTTGTTTTCTTTTTTTTACATTTTCATCCTAGATAAATTTTCGCTTGCATGCTGCCACTTTCGCGTTACAATTCCTTTTTCAATAAAAGTTTTGAAATGTTTGTCAAGTGCAAGTGGCAAGTGCGCTTATAAGAACCTCGTTGAGACAAATTGAAACGTTTGCGCGGGGTTGGTCTTTTCTCAAACTGGCAATATTCAGAACATTGTTTTTAGCACGTTCCGAAATTGAGCCTTTGATTTTGTCAGAGAATTAATTTTTTAATGGCCAATAACTTTTTGCCAGCAGTACTTATTTGCTTGTCTGTCTTGATGTGTCCTAAGTTTTTGCCATATTTTTTATTGCATGATTAGTACACTCAACCTTTTTCACCATAGCATCATAAGGAACATTTTCTTTAATTTGCTTAAAGACGCTGGAGTCTCCATCTGCAATAAATCCAAATACCGAAGATCATGCATGGTTTGACTCGAACTGAACCCTTCTATCACCATGTCGGATTCCAAAGCTGGCGCAGAGGCAGTTCAGTTTTTATAGCAAATATGCTTCTTTGGACCTCATTATTATTGGCTGCTCTTGTGCAAAACCTATTCCTCACAGCAACAAATAGCAATTCGCCAGTAAATTTTCCAATAATGCTCACAATTTCAGATGAGGATAATAAATAATATATTTAGATTATAATATAAGGGTAAAATATTATATGTTTAATATAACCACGCGCAAGGCCGGTTGGTGGTTCACGTCTGACCGGCAACCATGGACATGCGAATAACATGTGAGATGTGGTAGTGGAAGGGGAATAGCATTTAAAGTGCTAACATTACCCAAACAACTCCACAGGTCACACTTCTTCTATAATAACGGCCTTTTTAGGATCTTCGGTGGAAAACTCGTAAACGGTTGGGCATACATTGCACCAAAAAACAATAAATTGTACTGGACATTCCTGTTTTTCCCTAATTATTTTTTGTTGTCCCAATGTACACACTTTAGAGTGTTTATATTGAAGGGTTACTCACCAACTCAGGACATATCCCAAATCAACAATTCTGTTACCCGTGATACATGTAGGATCGAGTTGTACTTCTATCAATTGGAAATTCAGAGTTCATAATTCTTAAAATAAGAAATCTGTATATGTGGAAGCACATAATAATAATCACACTTACTCATATTTATCACAGTCAATAATTCCACTGGAATCAAACGATGACTTTTCTTTAGGTTTGATAAACTTTGGTGTATTAGTTTTATAGCACCAATTAGGGTTCCTACAAAAAATATTTAGCTATTTACACAACTGCTCAAATAAGTGTGATTTTATTTGCCAAATTTATGTGGCATTTACCTATTCAGTAACGCATCAGCATCCTCAAGCTCTGTAACTGACACAGTATTAGGCTTTGACGGATACCTGAAAATGTTGTTATTATTGGTTTGTTAAAAAGTTAATATGAACAAATACTTCAATTCAATTCTGACACGATCCTAGTGTCTTGTAACACGTTATCAAGATTTCTAATAACACATTCATTAGGATAATCAATAGAATCACTCACAGTTTATGATAATAGGTTAATTTCGTATACATATACTGATACATACAAGGCTTTCATAAATGATTCATGTCGCAAGTGTTAATATGTTAATAAATCGATTCATAGATCACCTTATGCATGAATCATTATCATTTATTTGGTTCGTACTTGCTACATTGTTATCGAGCAAGTTGTAATTTTCGCTCTCTAATTCTTCAAATACATTTGAAATACATTTTGACAATCAAAAGAAAATATTTTTGTGCCTTCTGACACAAGGAAACTTAGAAGCACCAAACATAGGTGGCGCTATGAGTATTATATTTCCATGGCCGACTAAAATCTATTACATATATGGCCGGTTCAGCTCCTTGTTGAAATTGATTACGAATGACGTTTTTAAAACGGCTCGCCACAAAGTGACCTCTACCGCAGAATTATTAATTCTCGGAAAAGTCGTGTGACATTATTAATTATTTTAGGTTAGTTAACGCCAAAGTGAATGAGTAAATAGGTCAAGGTCTCATAGAACTGCATGATATTCTAAAGCAATGATGTCAAATCCGAATATTAAGGTACAGTTGTAGGTATAAGCACAAAGAAAGACAAAAGGAAACAATAATTATTGCCCGCAATAGAAATGGGTATCTCGCGTAGATGTGTAGATGTTGCAGGCTAACGTTACGAGATCGAATACGAAATACAGAAGTACGACAACGTATGGGAATCAACACCACAATATTAGACACAGTAGAAACAAAAACTTTACGGTGGTACGGACATGTCAGTCGTATGGACTGTTACAACTGTCGAAAGAAAATGCTGCGTTGGGAGCCTTCTGAAAGACGACTTAAGGATAGACCAAGAAGAACGTGGAAAAAGAACGTAGAGCAGGCATCTCTAGAAAGAAACCTGCAGGAAGAAGACGTAACAAATCGATCTAGATGGAGACTAGGATGCGGTAGACGACAATAGTTGTAAACACCCACAATATACTAACTATATTAGGTATAAAAATCTTAAGAACATAATTTTATTAGTTCCGGTTTAATTGTGGTATTAAGTATGATTTCACAGACCTCATCCTTATGAAATGGGCATTTAAATATTGGATTTTGCGATAGGGACGGTTAAAGAAGGTTTACCAAACGACAACAAGAATTTGAATGTGTTAGAAGCGGAAGGAGTGAATATACAAGATCAGCAATTTATTTGTCAATTTCTACAAATTTTGAATTTGGATACTTTAAATTTCCTCGATCTTGAAGCATGAATAGTTTCAATAAAGGGCCAGGTGTAGTGTAAGATAGTAATTAATTTTGTCATCAAGCTTTTTTATGATAAATCCAGCAACAAATGCTATTGAGGCTGAATAAATAGTCGCAGGATTTGGTTCTTTTTCTCCAATCGCAAATTTTGAATTTTGAGTCTTATATCAAAAGGTAAGATCAATACTTCATTATTGCTATTAGCTACGGACTCGCTTTGATTCCTAATTTCTTTTAGTGTGGCCGAACTTGTGTACTCTACAACCTCAGCTACATTTGCAGAAGCTGAGGCTCTAAGAATTCCACACCGCAATATTTGCCGTAAAGCGTATTCCGCTGCTCTAACATCTGTTGTGTTGTTGGATCCACCCTTTAACCGAATATGTGAAAACATAGCTTCCACAGGGTCAGAACTAAAAGACTTCGTTAATACATAATATAAACCAACTTGTTGCAGCAATAACTTAATGCATAAACAGGTACTTTTGGCTGTAAACTGCAGCGCATGGGCTGTTTCCTTAGTTAGTCCCGACTTGCCAACATTTTCTAATGTCTGCTGAATATCTTCAATGTATTTTGGAAATTCGCCCTCCAGCCACTTTAAACGCTCATCAAAGACAATAGTATATGGCGCAACACTGCTGTCCAAAGATTGATAATAAAGTCTTTTGTTGGTTATATTATGTAGTTGGAAAAAATTACACATGGTCTCCATGAAACAAATGGTACCTTCCACATTTCTAAATTTGGGAAAAAAGAGACAGCGAGAATTACAAAATTTAAAAAATCGAGTGGAAAAACTAGCTTGCAACTTGTAAGATTAACTTTTGACTTGAATGGGACATAAACGTACTAAATTTATTTAATTTTCGCGCGTTTTGTTACATGTTATAAATAACAGATGTCGCTTCCTGGCGGCTGCTTCAAGAATCAAAATGTCATGGTCCGTGAACCGGCCAGCTACGTAGTAGATTTTAGTCGGCCATGTATATTTCCAAGGCCATCTGAATCAAAAATCTGTCAAAGTATTAGCTTTGGGGCTGGTAGGGCACTTAAAATCAACCTGCCAAATCGGGGTGGTGTATTAGGGGCAAGCCACGTAGAATATAATCACTCCTACTATTTAACACTGGGAGTGTTAAGTAGAGTTTACATTATTATATTTATCATATGGTTTCTCTTACGAAATCTTGTTCGAGAAATTGTAAAAACAAGTCAGATAAGACATTTTGTGTTTTCATGTTCACACTATGTGACAGTCTGTATGATTGTGTTGTGCCTCCGAGAGAATTGACAGAAGCTTTTCGAAGCCTTAGTTATTCCTTTCGAATATCTATTATCTCACTATGAAACATTATTCCTGAACCTGTGGAAGCAGTTTATACTGCTCTGAAAGATGATTATTTAGAAACACCAACTACAAAAGTTGCTAGCAGATTTTTTAAGGAATTGAATTTTCCTAATTGTCTGGGGTTTCTTGATGGAAAGCACATTGCATTTAGAGCCAGAAAGTTAAGTTTCAACACCATAATTTTAATAAAAAACACCTTATGTCATAGTTGCTGATGATGCGTTTCGGTTGTCTACACGCATAATGAAACCTTGGGGTCAGCGGTCTTGTAAAGAAGAAAAAATTTCCGAATCGATTTCAGGTGTTGCAAAAATAAATAAATTTACCTGTAGATAAAGTTCAATCCATAACTTTAACTTGCTGCATCCTTCATAATTATATTAAAGAAAAAGATGGGAAAAGATATTATTTGAAAGGCATTGGTTCTGAAAATTCAAATTCTGTAACATTAACTAAGGGTGACTGGAGATCGAACGTTTATATGACAAATTTGGAAAGAAGCACAGTTAATAGGTCTGGCTAATGAACCAATACAAATTCGAAATATTTTTACAAACTACATATTTCAACAATGAAGGTTTTGTAGCTTGGCAGTGGGAGGCAATAAAGAAATTTAATTTTTAGTTTCTTGTTACTTTACTGTTTGGCAAGATCTGCTATTTATATTTATTATAAACAAAATTATTCTTAATTACATTATGTTATCAGTATTTAATTCTAAATAAACTGTGTTAGATCTTTCTTTCTTTAACCATTTTTTCGGGTTTCATAGATGATTTGATTCATTGAATGCTTGGCGTCATTAATCAACTCCAAATCATTAATACCTTGAAGTGCACTGGCTACATAGTCTGAATAAATTTTCATTTCACTGTTTAAGCCAGTAGAAGTGGAGAACTTTTTTCCCAAGATATCTAGAGTTTCCAGCGTTTTTTCCATGACCGTGTCAGGATCAACCATCGAATATTTCCTTTTACGACTACCTGAAGAAGTCGAAGGAGTTGCCATCTCATTTCTGAAGTCACTGGTGTTGGGAATTTGTGTATCAACTTCAGGATCGTCAGGGGCTATGTCCATATACTGGGAATCTTGATCTTGTTCAGTCACCTGACTCAATGAGTCCAAAGAACTTGTAGTTTTCCTGGTTTTTACATGTAGCACCAGGAATAAAAGTTTTTCATACCACCACACCGTTGGCTCGTAGAGGTCCTCGGTTCCTATACCACTTTTCCTACTAGTGATGACTTTGGCATTTTCGTGGGAAAACTGAGACCTCAAATTATTATAATTTTTTTAACGTCTTCCACTTGAAACAGGATTATCTTCCTTCAATTGGTCAGTAATTTTCAATAAGCATCATTTCTGGCAACTTATGTTTCGTATCGAATAAACATGGGTGCACTTCATATAAAGTTATTAATTTCTTGGTCAAACCGGTCGTCCAATCGATCTTAAAAATCAACGAATTAATTTTTTATTTGTTATAATAATGTTAAAACAAACTTACTTTTGCCATTTTCAATGGTGGTTTAACCAAAATAAAAAAACGTGGGAACGATAACCGACGATAACCTCACAAAATATGACAAATGACAAAATATTGAGCGCGTTATTTGAAATTTCTGGTCAAGAAGATCACGATATTATTGATATCAGACGAGAAATCATACAGGAATAGGAGCTGTCCTTTCTAAAGGGACAGATGGGCCAACAATTCTTCAATACTTAAAAGCGATTTTGTACAGCTTCGGGAATTGTATTTTATAATCCCTCTAGATTTCTAAAGGATTTTCGTTCAGTCTTCCAACAGGAGTTCTGAGCTAAACTGAAAGTTCGTCAGACAAAACATCTTCAGATTTGTTACTTTTCCAGTTATGATGCACCAACTTATGGTAATCACTCCATAATGAAAAGGTTTCTTTATTTTTATCGGACTTGTCAGAATCGGATTCAGTTTCTTCATTGCTTGGCAAATTCTTTTTCATTAAATCTTTAATTTTCGAATGAGGGATATTTGATGCGCCATGTTGCTAGTGTGATGGGAAGAAACCATTCCAGCATAAGTCGCATGGTTAAACGATTTAATGAGACAGGTTCCCACTTACGAAGACCGGGAAAGGGCGAAAACGGTGTACTAATCCAATAGATGAGCATTTTCTTAGACAACCCGCTCTAAGAAACAGGAGAACGACTAGTACCATTCTAAAAAATGAGCTCTTAGCTGTTTGCAATCTTCTTGTATCTTCACGAACGATTAGAAGGCGCTTAAATGAAGCTGGATTGGACAGCAACCGTCCAAGAAACTCCTGTTCACCACAGAGCACAAAATTCAAAGATTGAGTTTTGCGAGAAATATTCAAGCTTGGACTCTTGATGATTGGAAGATGGTTTTATTTTCAGATGAAAAGAAAATCAGCCTTAAATCTCCTGATGGACGTGAGCGTGTCTGGAGAACGCCAGTATAGAGATTTGCTAGTTGCAAGAGTCTTGTTTGGTAGTGGCTTTGCAATGTTTTGGGGAGGCATCTGTTTCGATGGCCGCACAGAGTTGGTCCCTATACGTGTTAGGTCAATGAATGCGGATGATTATCTTGCACACATCGTTGTTGCCCACGCAATGCCATTTGCTCCTTTGGTGGGGTCGAATTTCTTGTTTATGTAGGATAATGCCCATCCTCATGTGGATAGGCAAGTTATTCGCTACTTAAATGCTGTTGCTATTCCGTTCATGAAATGGGCAGCCTGTGGGACGATATCGTACACCTCCACCTGCCAACCACAATCAACTTGTGGGCGCAGCAATTCAAGAATTGGAAAATACTCCTCAAGAAGTCATTTAAAATTTTATCTTCAGTATGCCAAGACGCATGAAAGCCGTAATTAGGAGTAGAGAAGGACATACACGATATTAGAATAGCTCTATTCTAAGTCCATAAATTAAATTTTTTCGTTTATTTTTTGTTTACATGTTTGCGCTTTCTTCAAGAAAAAGTAAAAAAAAAAAAAATTTAAATAATGCCATATTTCGCTGATTTTATTTACAAGCTACTAGACAGTACCTAACAATAAGCCTTCATGAAAATTTTATTGCAATATCAATTTTAGAGCTGCCAACCAATCCCATTGTGAGTCGGAGAGGTGTGGAGAGGAGAAAATTCTAATAGATCCGTATCTAAGCTGTGATTTTTCCCAAAGAATGTTATGTTTTTAATGGGCTGGTTGGGAATGATGAAACATTTCTCTATTTTGCTGTTTTCTTTGTATGCTCCTTCTTCATATATCAAGGATCCCAAGCAATTGGTATCAGGGGGGAGCTGGGGTCTTTTTGAACATGGGCATGTTGATGTTATCTATTCTGTCACCCATTTTGTTTTCATGGATTCCCCAACAAACTTGCTCGGTCAGGTTAAGATACCCCAGGTACGAGACGCGAGTGGAGATGTTGCCGACGACCACAGTGCAGTAGCTCTCATATTTGCCAACACCTTTTCAAATTCATTCACTGTTGAGACACCTCTCACGTATACCAGAATGCGTACACGACGCAGCGACGCCCAAATTAGTACCATCAATATCACCAAAGACGCCATATGCAAGAAACTGATCACCCGGTCCGGACAATATCAGCGCCAAAACCCTTACGAAATGTGCGGATATTTTAAGTGTCCAACTGACCATTTTATTCAAACAGTCGTTCGAAACAGGTATTCTTCCCAACGACTGGAAAACCGCAATTGTCAAGCCAATTTTTAAGAAAGGGGATAAGTTTGATTCATCCATCTATCGGCCAATAAGTCTGACTTATAATCGTCAAGACGATGGAGTCCATCGTTTATGATTCAATGATGAAATTCTTACTAGAAACAAGAGTTATCCCAAAGGAACAACACGAGTTTTTCCCCGGAAGGTGTGTTATATCTAATCTCCTTTGCTGTCTAGACGACTGCACAAAAAAAAAAAAATGACTTGGGCGACTCAGTAGACGTCATTTACCTCGATTTTGCTAAAGCCTTCGATCGCGTCCCTATAAAAAGATTGTTATTTAAATTGGAACATCATGGCGTTCGTGTTACAATGGATTGAGTCCTTTCTCTCGGGGCGCACCTTCCGTGTCAGAGTAGGTAATGCGTCTTTTTTTTAGATTTTGCAGGTACTTTCACGTAATGGGACAAAGCAATATCATCTTCAGAGTCAAAATCATGTTCAGCTGTGTTGAAATCCGAGCCATCTACCTCTACCATAGGAGTTTGATGATCTGAAGGCTCATCCAATTCATCTTCGAAAAGCTCCGAATTGTTCTGTTGCTGTTCCTGCCTTAAAAACGAGTGCTGCTCGTTCAACAAATCTTTTGACTGACAAGACGCCTTCACTTTGCCAACATTTTTTCACTCGCATGTAATTATCTATCCAGGTTCCACCTAAATAGATAATTTGCCTTTTATGGCTCTGAGATATAAAATTCTTAGATGCACTATTTGGGGTTTTTAAATAAGGGGTTTTCGCTTATTTTTGCAACTTTGCCACATGAAACTTTTTTTTAAAGATGGTTTAATGTTCTTTTATCCCAAGGAAACTCAATTTTTTCTCTGATTTTTTCGAAAAGTTGGGAACATGTTGGCACTCGCTTTCTCACTAAATGAAATTCTTCAATGGTTCGACGAATGACTTGAAAGTCAAAATCGTCGACTTTCTCGGACACATCTGGTCGGGACCTTTTTTTTCCCAGGAAGTTTTAGTTTGTGTCCGGGATCTTCTAAATACTGCCTGATGAAAAACTGATATTGGAAAATTCTCTGAATGAGGAATGGGTTTTTTTCGGTAAAGAAATGTTGGAATATTTCCGTTTCTGACGATTGTTTTTGTTTATTCCCACTATATTGGTCGTACAAAAGTAAGAGTCGTCATGATGATTTTTTTGTTCTCGCTAAATCATAGGTACTCCAAACTTCAAGGACTTACGTGTTCCTTTCTCCCATTGTCGCAAATGTTTAATATTTAAATACATTAAAAATCCTAGTTAAAACATCTTGGGGCTACATGTATAAAACCCATTTGGGTGTGGGTTTTATGGATGGGGAACCCTATACTTGGGTTGGATCTGTTGGGGAACCAAAACGCATTGACTGCAGAACAGGAATACAAGTTTTCTAAAAAGAAATATGACCGGACTTTGTTGTCACAGATCGCAAGTGTTTTCCAGTTGGTGCTTGAAGCGACGACCCAAAGTTTTGACTCAAAATGAAAAGTTGAGCAGTTTTGGATCTATGTAAAATTCTGATTTTTGAGGAAGCTTTTCATTCAACACCTGTGTACAGTTTTTCATTCTAATTTTTTTTACCTTATTAGGCAAGACATGCTCTTCAGTGAGTTTGTAAAACTTACTGTAAGGACCTTGACCCTTATCGATTGTATTAAAGATGCTACTTTCGGTACACCTGACTCTGTAAATTGTTTTTTTTTTTTGTGAAATATTACGGATACACTTTAAAGCGTGAGGGAAATGGATATATTCTTCACCATGCACAACGTAACCTTCAACTTCCGTCCAACAGAAACAAAATGCTCTGTTAGGTGCTGCTGATTCATAAACCGTCAAATTGTACATGATTAGCTTTCGCATGTAGTAAGTTAAAGACACCGCCATGAATGAATTATCATTTTTAGCTCTTTCTTTATCTTCTGCTTTAGCTTCTTGTGCGGGTCGTCCGCGATTGAATAATAAAATTTTACAGAGCACAGATTCTCCCAATGATGTCCAAACCCGGAAGTTGAAGCCCTCTTCGTTTAACTTCGAAACACATTCAATTAAGGTTTTTCTAAGATGAGCAGACAACTTGCTGATGTCCTCTGCTGTAGGCAATGGCATCTTGTTTCTCGCTTTTGCCTCCTCGGCCTTGGTGGTGGCATTTCGACCAAGTAAAAATTTGAACTCACTGATGGAGTTTTTCAAAGGCTCCCAATCGTGACAGTTCGGTGGAATTTGCATCGAAATTTTGCATCAAATAATGCTTCCGAATTCTATGCATAACTTTTCTAATGAGAGGTCCAAACTGTTTCGCCAACGAATTGTGTTGTATATTTCCCGTCGGGTTATTGGGATCCAAACCACATACAATTTTAGTACACTCAATGACTTCGTCATATTTGTCAGGACGAATCCAATCTATTAAGTTATTTCGAGATGGATCCCTTTGCCTCAACTGGAGTAAAAGCCGGGCTAGTTTTCGCATCTAAGCACGGCTGTTACTATATTGATGTTTTTCTTTAACAGACTGGCAGCTTATTATTGCTTATTGCTCTTCAATGAATCGTATTTTCGTCGTGCGTTTTAATCTGTCTGGGAATCTACGTGAGCAAATAAGATGGTGCTTAGAAAAATTCTTTGCAGAAATTAAGTCATCGCAATAATCACAATGAATGCAATCAGATACATTTTATAGACGACTGGATTCCGAACAGCAATTCGTTTTGCGCGAGGAACCGATTCATTGTATGCTCTATTGCACGCAATATCATCCTCTTCGGCGACATTGCCACCGCTTAATGCTGGTTATAATAATAATGTACTATGTCCATACTGAACTTGACTCGCGTCGTACCATGAGCCGCCGCCAACACCTCGCCAAAACCCTTAAGATTTTTTTGCATCAAATAATGCTTCCGAATTCTATGCATAACTTTTCTAATGAAGAGGTCCAAACTGTTTCGCCAACGAATTGTGTATATTTCCCTCCTCCGGTCGCCCCGTTGCCGTTTCCCGGACTCCTTCTGCTGTTTTCGGGGCAGTCAGCATTGAAGTGGTAGCCGGGACAAAAATGACACTTCGGTTGGCCCCGTCTTTGTGCTGTCGTTGCGGCGCCGGCGCTGTCGCGTGTGTTTGCGAGCCGCTCGAACTGCGTCGCCGTATCTATCAGATCGTCCAGGGAGCCATCTTGGGGCGCCTGTGCTTGAGATTGGATCGTTCATCGTAGTCCACCACTACTTGAACCAGCCTGTTGGGGTGTACTTCCGCCCGGGCGAAAGTCTTTTCCGCGGTTGCCCGCATGAATTCCCTGCCGCGTATCCCCACACGGGAGAGGCGTACATCATGGCCGGTCTCACAACTGTCTTGAACAGCAGCAGCTTGTTCCCGATGGTCAACCGACTGCGTCGACCAATCATCGGGTACAGCCGCTGGATCATCCCAGTTGCTTTGTCACGGGCCGACTTGATGTGGGCCCGGAAGGATAGCCCCCGGTCTAGTACCACTCCGAGGTACTTGGCCTCCGTCGTCCATGGAATGGGCGAGCCAAACATGGAGACGTGGCCCATCGGGGTGCAGCCAACGTTTGAGGCCAATGACTCCCTGAACTTGAGCCAGTCGACCCTGTCGATTCTTCTGAGCTCCGCCGCATCCCGCTCACGCCCCAAGTGCAGTAGCACCGGGTAGTGATCAGAATCGAGCTCGTTGATCACCTCGATCTCTGCCTGGTAGACAGCGTCTTTGATGATGGCAATGTCTAGGACGTCCGGCCTGCCCACCGCTCCAAAGTGGGTGGGCCCCTCCGGTCCCAACACTACCAGGTCCCTGTCTTCCGTGAAACCGTACAGCTGCCGGCCTTTTGTGTTGGTGACCCTGCTGTTCCAAGCTGGGTGCTTGGCATTCAGGTCACCGGCCAGGACAACCGTACCGCGTTCCTCGAAAATTGCTTCCATGCGACGGAAATCCTCGACAGAGGCCGGCTGAATCCTGATCCCTCCTTCCGTCGACTTTGCCGGTGACCCAAGTCACCTCGGTGTCGCCCTTGTGAAAGAACACTGGCGGGGTTCTTTCAGGGCGACCGTTGGGGAGGGTTTTCCCATTCTTCCCCTGGGCGCTCTTGGAGAAGTCGAAACCTCTTTTCTTCGACTCCCCCAGGTTTGTGTGTGCGTTTTCCGCAGGCCTTTTTCGCGATTTCCTGCGGATCCGGACTTCCCACCCCTCTTCGGTTTCGACCAGCTGCGAGCCAGCTGGTTTCGTGGGCGCTCCTGAACCGATCAGATTAGCTTTTTGCGTTGCGTTGCGCTGTTTGTCCGAGGTTTTAGATCAGTGATCTCTAAACCTCTATCTCTCTCGCCGGCCTGCAATGGTTTTACAGACGGCAAAGTGATAGGCCCTGTTTGCCGATCCGTCGGTGTCACTGCTGTGTGACTACGACAGGCCAGCGCCCAGGACTCGTTTGACAGTTTTGCTGTTTTCGGACTGACAACTCGAATGAGGGCAATGGTGCCAACATAACGAGAAAGTCGGATTCCTTTTTTGGGACATCGGAAATGAAAAAAAAATGAAAATTAAAGAAAAGAATTTTACCTGTCCTGAGGCCTGAAAGAGAGGTTAGTACCTGAAGGGTGTCGCGATGGAAGGGTCAGTGAAGCTGTCACCCTTCTAGCAGCGCCATTCTGGGCCGCTTTCTTTTTGATGGTCCACTCTCGTCGTAGTCGACCGCTTGTCTGACCAGTGGATTGGGGTGTTCTTCGGCCTTTTTGATGGTCCGGAGGGCGATCTCATGGAGGAACTCCTTCAGCAGCGGGAGCCCTGCCTCACGGTGAAGTTGGTCATTTCTGACGAACCATGGAGCGTCGAAAGCGTGGCGGAGGAATTTGTTCTGGAGGACCTGCAACTTACACATGTTTGTCTTCGAGGGGGCGTGTGCCCAAGCCGCCGAAGCATATGTTAGAGTCGGACGAATGATTGCTCTGTAAATCAACAATTTGTTCTTTACCGACATCTTGCTACGCCTGCAGACCAGCGAGGAGAGCTTGCCCACTGCCATTTTCCCTTTACCCAAAGAGTATTCTAGGTGCTGGCGGAAGTCAAGCTTTTTGTCGATGATGACACCTAGGTATTTTGCCTGGTTTGCCCAGGGAATGACCCGGTCGAACATCTCGATTTCTCCCTCAGGCTGGACGAGTCGGCGCGTCACGAGGAGGGCTGTGCTCTTCTCGGGATTGACGTCGATCATCCATTTCTGGCACCAGTCTTCGAGCTTGTCGATGGCTTCCTGCAGGTAGCGGGTCGCCAGCCAAGGCTGTTTGGATCTGGTGAGGATTGCTGTGTCGTCTGCGTAGATGGCGAGCGTGGTGTTTGCAGTCCTTGGGATGTCCGCGGTGAAGGCCGCGTACAGGGTTGGTGAAAGGACAGACCCCTGTGGGACGCCCGCTTCGATGTCGTGGGGACGGGACAGAGTGTTTCCGATGCGGGCACAGAAGGACCTGTTACGCAAAAAGGAGTTGATTAATTGAACCAATTCTAGGGGCACGCCGCACGAGTGGAGCTTGAGGACAAGTCCATCGTGCCAGACTGTGTCGAAAGCCTTGGCCACGTCGAGAAATACTGCACCGGTCACTTGCTTGCGCTCGATCCCGGTGGCGGCGTATTCTACGACTCGGAGGAGTTGGTCGGTGGTGGAATGCTTTGGACGGAATCCAAATTGTTCGTCTGGCAGGGTGTTGGTCATCTTGATGCAGTGGGTGAGTCTCTTCTGTATGATTCGTTCCGCCACTTTTCCCGCTGCTGAGAGCAGGCTGATTGGCCTGTGGTTTTGCGGGAACTTCGGGTCCTTTCCTGGCTTCGGGATGAAGATGACCGTCGCATGCTTCCATCTATCTGGAAAGACTCTGTGTTTGAGAATTGCGTTGCAAATACAAACCAGAGCGTCGACGGCGCCATCTGGGAGTTCCTTCAGCGTCCTGTTGCTGATGTTGTCCTGTCCTGGGGCTTTCCTTGGCTTCAAATGCTGGAGGATCTGGCGGATTTCGAAAGGGTTTGTGGGAGGGATTTGCACTTCAGGGACTTCATCGATGATTTCCCGGACTTGTTCTTCCACTTCTTCGAGGTGGTCGAAGTCGGCATTCTGGAGATTGACTCTGCATTGCAGCTCCAGACTGTCGGCGAAGACTTCGGCTTTGTCTTCGTCCGTGAAGACGACGCCGTTGCTTCCGTGGATCGGAGGGAGGGGTTTGCGGTCGATGCGAAGGGCTCTGGCCATCTTCCAGACGGAGTTATCCTCTGTGGATAGCGATTCTAGCTTCTCTGTCCAACGTTCGTTCCTGAACTCTTGGAGTGCTAGTTTGACTTCCCATTGGAGTCGGTTTGCCGCAGTCCTGTCTGCTGCGAGGCCGCTGCGCCGAGCTGTTCTTCTCGCTCGATTTTTCGCGCGGATCAGATTCACGATTCGATACGGAATCGTGCGCCGTTGGGATGGCATCTGCGTGAGTTCTTCGCTCGCTTCCGCCAGCGCGTCGTTGATCTTGTTCTCGAAGACTTCGATTGCGGCGTCGATTCCTTCGGCATCCACGGTTTGTGGAAAGTCTCCGAAGTTGACTTCACAGTGGGCGGCGAATTCTGTCCAATTCACCCTCCTGGCGTGCCTCTCAACTGGGTCGTTGGCTTCCGTCCCGATGTGCATCAAGACGGGGCTGTGATCCGAGCTGAGTTCTGCGGCCACCGAGAGCTCAATCTGGTGGGCGACGTTCTTGACGATGGCGATGTCAAGTGTGTCTGGGACTCCTGTTTGGTAGTTATGGTAGGTCGGCTCGTCCGGGGCCATAACTACCACCTCGGCGTTTCCTGTGAGGAAGGCGTCGAGCGTCCGCCCATTGAGATTCGTCGATCGGCTGTGCCATTCCAGGTGTTTGGCGTTGAAATCGCCTGCCGCGATGGTTGGAATGTTGCCATCCATGAGTTCGCGCAGGTCGTCTTCGAGATTAGCTTTTGGAAAAGCTCGCTCGTATTTATGTGCAAGTTCCGACATGGCTAGGCTCCTCCCTTTCGTTGTGACACCGCTCGGCGCTGTGATTGGCCGAGCGGTTCACGTAAAGCTTAACGGAGTAGGGATTCGGGTTGCATTCTTTCTCTGGCCGGTGTGTGAAGCACACGGGCATCAGTATGTATTAACAGATCACGAATTATTGTTTTAAAATTTTTTACACTATTGATAATAAATATCCTCAGTACACAAAAATATAAGTAGTTTCCTATTGCACTCGCATTTGAACTTTTGTTTGGAAACTTAACCTTGACCTACCGCAACAAATGCCTGCCGTGGCGTACTAGTTGCATATAGAATTAAATTATTATTTACTTGAAGTCTGTTGTTTCTTGCTTTGTAAAGATTTTGAAAATTACGGTTTAAGTTTTATTTTTTAAGTTTAATTAAGTTTTTCTTGATGCCTTGTGGTCGGAGTGTTCATTTCCAGTTGTTTCCTAGAATTTTCCGTTACTAAACAGGTTTCCACGGCTTTGTTTGCTGTTCCTTTTGTAGTAATTTCTCCCTCGTTGGTTCGTCCTTGATCCCAACTATTAACATTAAAGTAATTAGTTCGTTTCTTAATTCGCCTAATTCACATTGATTTGCCATGTTCTTCAATTTCGTTACAAATTCTTCTGTCTTCTCGTTGCCCTGCCTCATGGTGATGAATTTATACCTCTCGTAATTAATGTGTTTCTTGGGAACAAAGTGAGCTTCGAACTTGCTCTTTAGGATTTCGATGTCGTCCGTTTCACCTTCTTCAAAACTTATGTGTTATAAATTTTGATCGCGTCTCTTCCCATTAGATGCAGGAGTAGAGCACACCGCAATTTTTCTGTTTTTTTTTTCTAGGTCTTCATGGCTGTAAATCTCAAATTCTTGTCGCCACGTTTTCTGCCAAATTCCCGGTCGTCTCCATCGTACCTATGGGGTCGTCCCCCTCAATTGAATTTGACGAATTCAACTATAGTATCTCATAGACTATGTAACATGAAGCCTTAAAACGTATTCTGTTGTTTTGTAAGATAACAGAGCGTATCAAAAATCGCAATTTTGGCTAGCAGTTTCAAACGCTGTACATTTACCGCCTCTTGTGACGTCATTTCGGGGGAGCATTCTTATTGGTTCGTTTGCTTCTCATTAGTCGGCACGTCTAGTAACTTGAATTTTGTCTGGTGAATTTTGTCCCGTGTTGACGTCACAAAAAAGGCGCGCGTTTCAAATGAGACAAATGTTTTTTATTTACAATTTTTTTTTACGTAGTAAACGCGTGATTTAGAATAAACGAAAAAATAGGGGTATAATATTTTTTCGTCTAGTTTCTAGAAAAGCTGTTTTTGAAAATTGTGGGACGACCCCATTGGCTTTGATGTCTCCATTGTTTCTTTGTTTGAATTCGGATGTCGGTTTGTAGAAATTTCTTGGTTCTTCGATTATTTATTTATTTAATTTAACTTCGACTACGCCATGTTGTGATTTCAGGTTAAGGACGTGCATTCAAGTCGAGAGCTAGTTTCGAACTGTTTATTCTAAGAAGTAATATCACTATGTACAATTGTATTGTGGGTTGCCTACTACATATCTAACAGATACTCTCATCCAGGTCCTCATCTCTAAGATCCTAAGAACTAGCGGCTACTTTCAGACATCAACACTTTCATTGCCCTATATTTTGCTTTTATCCGATCGAAATTAGAATAAGGAAGTATCGTATAGGCTCCATCAGCAAACTTCACATTGTAAGCATTGAAAGGATCCAGAGTTTCCTTAAATTCTTTTGCTATAAGCTGCACGGCGCTTACCCAACTAGAGGGACTCCGCAGTCCCAGTTGTTGGGAAGATTCGCTTTTGAGGAACTGCAATCCAGGAGAATTAGAGTGTCATTAAACTTTCATAAAAAAAAAAATTCTTAACAGCGAAATCGATTGCTCTGTCCTCTTAAATCAACTTTACTTTTGTGTACTTTCCTCAGCTCTACCTGAGTACTCCGCGAATAGATATATACAAAAATTGACGCCTCTCTATGAAATGTGCTCAATTACAATCTCTATCAAAAAACAATTGAATTATTCAACAGCAAGGTTGCAATATTAGTAAAAAGTGAACTGTACCCTGACGGGATCAGTAGTAACTGTATAGCTACTGATTAGTTTGTTTACTATTGGGCATTGGAGTATTTTTAAGTCATTCCTAATATTGCTTTAGTCGAGCACACTATCTACCGACGCATGCGCAATAGTTGTAAAACGACGTACAGCTGGCACACTGCGTCCTTGTCTGATGGACGGTGTGGTGCGCTAACTTTCTCTCGCTCTTATATATCTTTAACAGCTGGCAGCCCCTATTCGCGATCACTTTTACATATTGTGCAAACTTCTTGTAAGATAAAACAGGTTTCTATAAAATATAATTAATACGGGGTGCAATTTTAACGGGTGCATCATGAGATCCAGTACAGTTACGGCAACGGAATTTTGGCCGTCACTTATCATTGATTGTCATAAGATGTAAGGCGACCCTTAGGTATTCGTAACCTAACTTTCTGCTATTTCAAAGACTTGTCATTTTGACACTGACTCATTCGCATGAAAACACTAACAGTGACAAATTTTTAGATTTCACTTCCAAAAAGTCAATCATAATGACAATAAAGCATGGACTACAACCGTTTTCTTTTAATTGACATTAAAGTGACGGCTAAAATTCCATGGCCGTGACTGTACAACGTATCTGTGAAAATTTGAGTCAAAATTTTTAATAGGACATAAACTGTTTAAACCATCCTAGATGTGGCGCTCATGAAGCAATTTTAAAACAGACAAGACAAAAAACTTATCTGCTGATGGGAGCTCGACCGTTCGAGCGACATTGAACTTGACTACAGTGGTTATTGTTGTACGCAAACAACAATATGCCAGATTTACAATAAAAAGGTTTATTAATCAGGACATCTTTACCCTTTCGAGTATGAAAGGCAACCCAATTTGACGAAAAAAAACATAAAGCGAGTCGGCACTAAATAAATAGCAAATGTAAAACACCTCCGATAAAGCGATAGCTATCAATGTAATTCATGTTACTGTAATATCTTTGGTGGGTTATTATGCACCACTGAAGAACTAAACTTATAATAAGTGAAACGAAGAGGAGAAACAAAGTCGAACCCACAAATTCAAACGTTTATTCAACCGGAGTACAGAGCGCTTTCGGGCCTTATAGACCCATCATCAGTGTCAAAACGGCGTTATAAGTTAACAAACATTTTAAAACAATGTAAAAACACGTATAATAATTTAAAACTAAAACTAGGAGGTACTCCTCAACCCCTAAGAACAAACATAATGGGGGGGTAACACCAAAGTTGACCCCCTAGAATGGGTAGATCTACGTCCAGACGAACATAAAATTTGAGTTAAAAACCACGTGTCACAAACCTTATCTTCTTCAGAATATAAAAACCTAACCCTGATATTTAGATATCCCTCAACACCATTTCTCAATGAACCTAAGTTGAATTGGTTCATGTTAATGAAAAGGTCTTCACTGACTGGTGTTTGCGGAGACAAATTCTCTAGAAATCCAACGAGGTCGAAGTTTTCCTGTCCAATATTCTGTGTGACCAATTCAAAGGACTGCATCTAAAATAATTTAAAAATATTTGGCCATGAATGGACCTAAGTAATCAATGTGAATTCTTGAAAAAATTTCTTTTGGCCTCGTCCAATTTTGTATTTCTAATTTGGGTGTATATAGGATATATAGGATCAAATATAATTTGTTCTTTTATCGCGTCAAAATTCAGATATAAAGTACCTGCAAAATAATTAATATAGTCGACTTCTTGAATTCCTTGGAATTCTTTTATTGGCCTTCGTGACAAAAAATCTGCTTGATTTTCCTGCGAACTAATGTATTCCAGCTTGTACTGATAATTTGACACAAAAACTTCCCAACGGCGTAAACGGTTAGCCGAAGTTGAGCGCACGAACGAAGTGACGTTGGTTGGCCACGTCCAATTTTGTATTTCTAATTTAGGTAGATTACTTCTAATCGCAATACAAAATCGACTGTACAGTCATGCGCACTAATTTGATGACGTGAAAGTCCTTGAAAAAGGTTACAATGTCATTGGCAACGTCACACCATACCTGTCCAAACCATAATGCTGCCTCTCCGAAAAGTCACTGTACCTTGGATGAATGGTTGCAAAAATCGTTCACCTTGTCTTCGAGATACCTTGTTACGGCGGCCAGTTACCGAAGAGGACTAGGAAGGAAGCAGGGAGGTCGGTTGGTTGTTCGGAGAGGGCACGGTTCCCTCTGCCGTTCCAACTGAGCGGAGCCTCTTTTAAAGACCCGATGGAGGGGTGAAGATGACGTGGGCTGATGCCGTAATGCCGAAGAGTGAGGGTCTTATCATTGCGTTTTCTTCCCACCGTAGCGACATCGGCTCTGGGCATCGTATCGGACCCGGAATGGCGGCGTCCAGAGCGCGCTTCTTTACTGGTCAACATGATGTAAGAACCATCCCGGTACGACACCCAGAAGCAAGGGCGGAGGCTGGGGGTGGCCGTAACGACTCCGGAATAGTTTCATTCGCAGCGCGCTAATTTACTGACGAGTGACAGAATTATTCCCTTGCGACACTGGAAACTATTTTTCCCGGCGGGTTAAATGTTTAAATTGTGGGAGTAGGTGCACGGCCTTGGTTAAATAGCGAGCCGGCGGGCCACTGCACCGTGGGAATGTCGCTTTGCTGACGGTATTTAAAACTCGTTATTTAAAACTTCGGATTTTTCGGTAACTTCGTTACAATACAAACGTCTTCTGTTTCTGTGTAATTGTCCGTTTCATCTAAAACATGAAGTAAATCAGGGTTCTCAGCCACCTGGAAATATCAGGGAATTTGAAAGTTTCAAAAACATCAGGGAATTATCAGGGAATTTTGGCTGTTTATAAGAAAAATCAGGGAAATTTTGTATAGTCATCTAGAATTTTTCTAGAATCTTTTAATATCAACTCTTGAGAATGAAATATTATATTAGACCACAAGTGTTAGAAGTGCAACTTTTTTTCACAAGTGTGGAGGTGCAGCCGAGTTTAATAATAAACACACGTAAAAACTAAGCACGCTAACACCAGTTGTCTATAAATTTTAATTAACAATTTTTTAACCAATTTTAGGGTGTGAAGTGTCATTTTTTTCACTTAGTGAAAAAAGTTATGACATCATTACTGTTTTTAACACTTCACACTCTAAAATTAATTAAAAAACCTATTTTTTTTAATGGAATTTTAAAAATATTCTTTTAATTTTGAAAAAGTAGTACTCTAGAGAAGTGCAGCGTCCATTGTATCCAACGTACTGGTCCGGTCCCTGGAAAGTTCTGACAAACATCCTGGAAAACCTGGAAATGTCAGGGAATTTCATATAGCCACCTTGCTGAGAACCCTGTGAAAACTTTTGACAAATATCGCCAAGCTCGACCACTTTTCTTATATAGTGAAAGCGCAAATATCTTATCGTCAAAGGTGAATCTACGACCTCTTGGTTGATATTTCTGAGTCCGTTGTTGTGATATAAAAAAGTTTTTTGTAGGCTCCTCTACTTCCATTATGTAAGCAAGCAAGTAAGTTTTCAGTTCAGGGGCTGGTAAGAAACATCAGCTTCCTTCTTTTTGAAACTGTTTTTTTTTTATGTTCCAGCTACCTTCTGCAATTGAAGGAATGGGTGCAAAAATCGGGCACCTCCAATTTTGTAATTTTTTCAGCAAACAAAAAATTCGTTTCAGTTTAAAGATTAGAACAATAGCGGTCCATTCTCGAGAAACCCGCGTAAATGTATTAAATGCACCAGTTCCTGTGAACATAAATTGTAAATAAATTGATAAATTGTAGCTAACCCATAAATGACCATAATTGGCGGCAAAATGTTAGCTGAATAACTCATAATATCATCTCTTAAAATACGTTGTTTATCTAAAAAGAACGTAAATTTTTTAAAATGTTGACCTAGACTTTTTTGAAAGAGGTTTTTCCATGGTGTTGTATGCCAAGTTTGACCCTCATTGTATCTCAACCCCGTTATTTGAGATATTATTTGAAAACTCTCTCTTTGAATCAAATTTAGGCGTTTACACATGTTGAACAACATCACACTCATGAATAACTCGGCCCGATTTTTGGTTTCAGCTTTAGCTACGAGCAAGGAATTAGTCCCTTAGATATGATGGTGAGCCCCCGATGTCTTCAGTGCCTCCATTTGTTCGCCCTGATTCGTGTTTTCACCAACGCTAGAACATAGGTGCTCTTTGCAATGCATATGATTACCAAATACGTGGGCGAAATAATTTCTAATGTCAGACCTTAGATTTTCAATATGTGTATTGACATTAGTGTAAATTCCATTATAAGCAGCTTTCACTAAAGCCTGAATATTATTTTGGGAAAGCATTTTCCTGGCTGCCAGTGAAACTGTTTGTATCCTTTTCAATTGCGTCCAAATGGTTGCTGTGATTTTTAAGATACCAATTTTAATAACCTAAAAAAATCATTAAATGATCTAAATGTCTAAGAAATAATAATTAATATTCGAAAAGATACTTGCTTCAGAACCACATGAACGATTTTCTTTAATTTTTTTGAAAACTGTTGAATCACCATCAGCAATAATTTTTTTGGTGCGCAGATTGTGCATTAATATGCTACTGTTAAAGCTTGCCACAATAATGTCTGGTTCCATAGCAGAAGAAGAACCTTCCCAATTTTTAAAACACAAAATGCTCCTTAGACGCTTTTTTAATGTTTTCGGCTTTGCTACATATCGATAGTGTAAATCGCAAAGTGCGTAACTCCATTTAGCAAAACTTTACAGGAGAGCTGAAAAACGAATGTAATTATTAAAAACTAAAATTGATTGGAACGAAATTAGTTTTTCTGACTCGTATCAACTCAGGTAAAATAGGAGAGTAATATTTTTGCTCTTGAGGTTTATTACTACATTTTTTTTGGAAAATAATGGAGATACGTTTTTTGCGAAGTAATATTTTGATAATAAAATGGAGTTACGATATTTTCTGAAAACAACCCTTGTTTATTTTGTCCTTTGCACACAATTAAAACTAGTTTATCATCTTATTTTTTATTTACACACGAACACCACGAACAACAAAAATAAACAAAAAGGTAAATAATAATTATTCTAATATAATACGCAAGGTTAGTTATAAGGTAATTGATCGTAAAATGCATGGTAGTCATGGTCTAAACTTTTTTTCAGCTGCTGTAAATGCTGATATTTTTCCTTTTTTATGGGAATTCTGGCTCTGTACAATGGAGGCAAGCTGTGAAAGGCTACATATTTAAGGCTTACAGGCAGTCTTACTGGAAAAGTTGTCCACTCCAATTCAGAATGTCTTAATTTAAAAAACATATTTTTGTTGGTGTACTTAATTGCCTTTAAGTCAACCACCTGAGGATCTCCGACTCTTTTTCCAGGTCGTATTGATGAAATCAAACTTACATTACCCTCGACGTTCTTAAAAAAATCATGTGATAAATAATGTACCTTATAAGGATTCTTTAAACATGCTTTTTGGCATATCCGAACGTAATCAGCGGGTACATTAATTTTCGACGTTTTAATGATTCTCTCTATTGCAGCATGCATGCTGTCAGTCTCCATCTGGCTATGCCCTTTCTGCAGGTATTTTTGTATTATTGTTACATCTTTTTCAATTGCCAAGTTGAAAAGGGCGTTCGCTAGCACAGAATTTCTGTTTTGGGCTGCGCAGCCATCGCTATACAAAATATAGTCAGTTTTTTTAGCAGTTGGACTAGCTTCAATTTTATTTTGGAGGAAATTTACTATTATTGATGCAAACTCATTAGCTGTTACTCTCCCCTCTGTTTCATTCCACAAAAAGCACTCACCTTGCTGGTGCTTTAGATCGTAAATCGTAAAATTGTGTACGATTAGTTTTGTTTTATAATAAAGGGAGCTTACATTTGACTTCGGGCTGAGTAATACAGATTGCAAGTCCATAGCAAAAACTTCATTATCGGATTCTTTGTCGTTAGTCTTTTCTTGACGTGCTTCTTGTTTGAAAATAAGGTGCAAATTGTACTCTTCTTGCGAAATGTTGTTAGTCTCAAAAGCCACACAAATATCACATCTGTCCTTTTTGGGGTGGTATAAAGATAAATTCTGCTGATCAAAAATTGTTGAAAATGTGCCTCGAGACATAGGTTGTATATTATTTTCTTCACAAAAAGTTTTGCAGTAAGCTCTATACACTTGTGATTTTGAATACCATATTGTTTCCAGGTAGAGCTTTGAAGTGTTTGCTCTACAATAATGAGACTCGAGTTTGGGCAAGCTCTCAAAAAAGTCAACTATTTTTTTAATGCCGAGTCCGCTTGTAGTCTGAATCTGCACTTGCCCATTGTCCCGAGCATTTTCCATTACTGTTTCTTTAGCCCATTTCTTTATGACAATTTCTCCAACACATAGTGTGTTCAAGAACATCTTTTTGCATACTCGGGTTTGGTTGTATCCAACTTTTAAATAATACTCAGTAGATGTTTGTCTTCTAGAAATTTGCTGTTGTGTCCTTCGTCTTTGCGTAGGCTTCACAACTAATAATGTGTTTACATAGGTTTTTTTTTCACCCCAGGTCTTTCTCCAAAAATTTTCGAATATTTCTTGCCTAGCATTCTCAGTAATAGAAGCACATTTTAATTTAGTGTTCTTGTTCCTACTTAACTTGCAACTACAACGAGGTCTCAATGTTTTGGCAGGCTTTTCTATATTGTACTTCCATGTACCATTTTCTTTTTTCTTTCCTTTATACTGGAGTCCCTTTTCTCTACTCTTGTAGTTCACTTGTTTCTTCCATTTATTTATGTCTGTTTTACTTCTTTTAGATCTGGACCGCTTTTGTAATTCTTCCGGAACGTTTTCTTCCCGCATCTCATGACTCTCAGATTGTGCATCAGCATTACTTGTCTCTTCGTCCATCTCTTCTTCGGCAATTGTGTAATCAGGGTCTTCGTCAATTTTTTTGTCTCGGAAAAGTGTTTTTTGCACAAATGGAATTTCTTCTTTAGAACCCAATTTTGGTGTTGCATTGCAAGTAGTGACCTCTTTTCGTACAGCCAAATCTTCCAAATTAAAGATAATGTAGGGTTCTTCCTGAGAAATTTGATTAAGAAGCATCTCTTCAGTTTCTCTAGCATAATTCTCGAGATCATCAACAATGTTTGCCTGTTTATTGCCTTCATTTTTCATCATATTGTCGACGTCATTTTCTATAGCTTCATCTTCAATAGCTAACTTTGATGCATCTTTTAAAAGTTGCATAATTTTGTCTGTTCTTCTAGCCATTTCTGTAAAAGATATAAACCGTGACTCTTACGTATTAAAAAAGCAACATCTTTTGAAATAAAAGACCGCAATCAATTTATGCAACATACCAAATTAACGATGCCAAATAAAAAAAAGGAAAATAATAACTTTATTTTATAATTATTTAATATTATTTTGTAAAAAAAAAACACCAAAATTGTTTCATATTTACGGTCAACGCAATTTTAGTTATTGTGGAAATATTCGTAGCTCCTTCTACTTTTATTTTTCCTATTTGGCGCAAAATGCGTAACTCCTAGTGTAAACAAATAACGATTTTAATCGCCTATTCTTAATGTTTTTGATAAAAGTCACAAGGAATAATAAATCCTAGACTTACCTCTTACAATTAAAAAGAAAACAACCAAAATTTCAACCCGAATTAAAAGGATTTTTAAACGAAATTTCGGAACAAACACATCGCCTTGTATTTGACAATGCTACTGGCGAGACATACGCATTTTGCTCGTCAACAATTTGAATCGTGGAGATACGCATTTTTCTATATAGGCTTCTGTTATAAAACGGTTAATGCTACGGACTTGAGCATTTTTCAGACTATATATATGCCATTGTATTAATAGATGGCGCAATAAACACTATTTTCCACAAAAATGGAGTTACGCACTTTGCGATTTACACTATCGATATGCAGCAATATTTGTTGCGTACCCCTAGATATAATAATTTTCCGGTACTTTTTCCAATAATTCCAATATAACAGCCTAAAAAATTAAAATTAGTATTTGATTTTGATACAAGAAACCAAATTTTTCTTTTTTAGTTTTTTTCTTTTGTTCAAGCAGAAGCTGAGATACTCTTCACGTTAAATTTTGTTTGGAGTGAACCTCAAATTTGAAATTTCTACCTGGCATAGCCGTACAATATTTCTCTCAGTTATGATCGTGCATACAAAAATTATGTTTTTTGCAGTTTGTCCGAATTTTCCGAAATTCAGGTGTTTTGTGGCAGTTCTTCCTTCTTCAATACGTTTTTAATTTCTTTTACGCATGTTCCATTGTTTGTGATATTTACCTACTCCTAGGTATTTATATGGGTCGACTTGTTTGGTAGTTCCCATTTGGAGTTTTATATCATCTTCATCATATTTCCACCTACTATTAAATATTCAGTTTTTTTTTGTGTTTATTGTAAGGCCCCATTTTTGATACTCTTCCTCTAGTTTTCTGAGGATATATGAGATATCGTCATGATCTTCAGCTATGACCACCTGATCGTCTGCAAAGTGCAGCGTATATAATTTGTTGTTTTCGACAAGTGCTCCCATACTACAGCAGGTTTTTCTCCATCGGTCTAATGCTGTATTCAGGTATATTTTAAATAGTGTGGGGGCAATAGCGCATCCCTGTCGTAGTCCTTTGGTGACTGGGAAGCTTTCAGATAATTTATTCCACATTTTTATGCAGCTCGTCAGATTAGAGTATAAGGATTTGACTGCTTGGATGTGTATGTCTTTGATTCCAGCGTTTTTCATAGCTGTCCATACTTTGACTAAGGGTACGCTATCATAGGCCTTTTGAGGATCTACAAATGCCAGGTGTGTTTCTAAATTACATGCCATTCTTTTTTCCAGCAATTGTTTGATTACGAGTATGTTATCATTTGTCAATCTGCCAGCACGGAAACCATTCTGTTCTTCTACATCTTCTATTTTGTGTTTGATTATTTTGCCGTATAGTCTAGAGTTTGTGACACTCAGTCCACGGTGGTTGGTACACTTTTTTCTGTCTCCTTCTTTTGTGAATATTTGAAATGTATGCTGTTTTCCACTCTTCGGGTGTTTCACATCCTCTTAGAAAACATGTGAATACATATGACAGAAGTTCCATCAAGATGTCAGGTCCGTATTTTATAAGTTCGCGTCCATTTTTCATAGAAGCAAGGTTTGCCTTAATTTCTTCTGGGGTGATTAACTCGTCTTCATTAAAACTTGAGTCCCAAATAAAACTAAAATTTTCTAAGAATATTGATCGATCTTCGGTCAGTAGCTTTCTGTGATAATCCCTCCAGTCATTTATGTTGATAAGGTGTATTGGTGCATTTTCATTGCGTTCTTTTCTCAGGTTCTTCAGTGTTCTCCAAGCTTCCGTTTGTTTAGATCCACCTATGTAGTTATCTATATGTGTACATCTCCTTTCCCATATCTCATTTTTGGCTATGTTTACAGCTTTTTTACTTCTCTGTTGTAGTACTGATATAATTTGCGGTCTTTAGCCGTTAGCCATAAATAATAAGTTAAAAAATTTAAATATATCTAAGTCGAACTCCACAAACTTTAATGAGCGTAAAATTACAAATGGAACATGTTTCGGCAGAACACTTCTGCCATCATCAGCTCTAATTTATCAAGAGATTAATGATACAATTGATGAATTACAAGAGGGGTTCTTACCTTAAAGAATATAAAAAATTATGACGTTGACGTAATTTTGAATTAAATTTGACGTTTGACCTTATATGACTGTGACCTCATATGATCCACTATCACTACTTATACAGGGTGGAAAGTTTTACTGGAATAAATTCAGTATCTTCACTGCAATTGATTTTGCGAAAAATTCCTGAAACACGTCGATTTTTGTTTTTAAATTGCCACTTTTTATGTCAACCGACACATCATTGTTTTCATTGAAATTTTTGTACTTGATACTGGGGTCATCCTTATTTCCAGATTCCTCATCAGATTCTGCTACTACATTGTTTGGGTCAATATCCATTTCTGCTAGTTCCTTGTTTTTATATTCAGTCCCTTTTCCTTGATCAAATAGGTTTAACAACTTTGCAATTTTAGCAAGTAGAGTAGTCGTTTTTATCCAAATTCGTAATTTGCATTAGAGTTGCAATTTGTTTCTGCAATCGGTTTAGAAGATCTTGCAAAGTTTTTTAATACAACATTGGCTCTAACCCAATGATCGATGTCTTCTCAAATAGTTTACAGGTATTATGCGCTTACAATGGGCACATGGTAATTTATCTGAATGAAGAACATCTTTTTTTTGTACAAATTCTTTAAAGTTTACTTCATATCTCAATAAGGCTAAAACATTTCTTCTCATCTCTCTACCTTCTTTTACCTTCTTTAGTACTTGTCAAAAAGCTTGAGTAGTCCCGAACTTCTTTTTCTTCTTTATGATGCCTGCACTATGATGTCTGGAATACAAGCGTACTAACTATATTTTTTGCTCAGCTTATGAAGCGCAAAGCTTAAACAGTGTGGCAACGTCGGTGGAGGCACACTCAACCTCTACATTGAACACATTTATATACAAAGACCGAATGCGTACTGTTTATGTATGGAGTTGTTAACGTACTAAATATATTTTTAATTTTATATAAAATAAACCGTTGATTTTTTTACATATATATATATATATATATATATATATGTAATATAATATATATATATATATAATATATATATATATATATATTGCAATAAAACATAGGTAATACATAATGCAGTACCAATACAATGACAATGTTGAAATTATTTATTTATTGGCGCAACTAAGGCTATGGTGGCATTATGATGTGCACAATACACATTTTTTGGTACGGCATTTGTTCTTATAGTGACACTTCATAAATCCTTGACCATGCCCTTCATGTTCCATAGATTAGTATAGAATAAAACGTAAGGATATAGATTTATCTTTTGGTACTTCATCAAAGGAAACTATTTTCTTGGACAAATTCCAATTTGCGACCTACTATAAAGACCCTTGATGACCCCTTATTTTGTGCCCAAACTGTGGAAGTTATCTTGTGTTTTATTGATCACCACTGGCAAAACTGATCGTGCATCTGGTTCGACATGGATCTACTTCTGGTATAGGTACACAGACAGTAGATCCTATAGAAGCAGAAGGGTGTGAACTGTCAGAAACCATTTTCATTCTTTTAGCCTGAATATCAAGGTTTTCTTTTGCCCGCCTCCTTTGATTTTTGATGCCTTCTTTTATTGACAAATTAAGCATTCCACTATATTCTCTTCAAAGATTCCACATAAAGTATGTATGTTGTTTTCTTATTTTTTTCTCTTGATTGCTTTTGGCAATTTTGCTTTTTTTTTTTCTTAAATTCCGATAACATTAGACAGTTCTGTTAATTTTTTGAAATTTAACTAATTTGAACTTTTGCGCCGTTTTAATTAATCTTTTCCTCATTTAACGTATTTAGTATATAATAACGTTGAAAACAGAATAAAAAACTATGCGAATGTAAAATAAAAAAACATAGATTGCTATTACAGAAAATTGATGACGTCATAACTGTCAATAAAAACTAATGAAATTAGTATACGTTCCTCGGATGCGCTATAAAAAGAATTAATTTCATTTACAGTCCTATAATCCGCTTCCCTAAAAAAAAAACGCTGAAACCTAATCAAATCACTACGGATAAGAAATTGTATAATCCACAAAGGACCGATTAATATTGATTTTATTCAATTTATCTAGAATTTTTCAAGGGACCGAGAAAAAAAATTCAAATTATCGAGAAATTCAAATTAACGAGTGTCAAATTATTATCGAGAGTCGACTGTAGCAGGCATTATTGAGACATTTTTTTTTTTAATTTTAAAGGGGTAACTGCATTTCAGACTTATAGAGTATTTTTTCTCTTTCTAACACTCTAATCACAGTTTACCTTAGGAATGTAGTTAGCAAGTCTGTGATCTCTTCGTTTGTGAACCGATATTGTTCATTATTTCCAAAGAGAACAATTTTGTAAAATATTCAAGCAAAGATAGTATGGTGCTATCGTGACATCGCACTCGTGGTTAAAAAATCTCATTCCCACACAATGAAGCATTTCTGTCACTTTTAATAATAATCTACTATTATTTCATCTTGATTCGTATCTTCACACTTTTTACTCTTGAATTTGTTTTGATATTTTGATTGTTTGTGAGATATTGATTCGCGTATCGGTTTGTCTCACGAACGATAATTTCAATAACTTCCGAACAATGACACTAATTACTAATTACTGTTAGATTATTTCCACATATAATATTGAAAATTTGCTCATCTATAATGTGGTCACTTTCTGTTTCATTTTCACTTATTGTTCTTGCAGATGATCTAAATTCGAATGCAGGAGCGCAGATATTTTCAAAATCTCCGCAGTTTGAATTTAAACTTGGCGTTATGGAATTTCTAAAGAGTAATAATTATCTTAATTAACACTTTTATTATTGTAATGAATTGGGATTATTGTTACCTCCTCGCTTAGATCGAATACAACAAAAATATAATTCTAAATGATTCTAATGATGAACATTTGTAGCTCAAAAAATAATTCATAGGGTTACACTCCAAATTAAATAGGTACATAGGTACTTTGCATTGTCAACATAAACCCAAAGGGAAAAGTCTTTCTTGCATGAGTTAAAAGGCACTCTTTCAACACGTAAAGTTTTTAGATAAACCATAGTCTGTGTGAACATTCGGCCGCCCTGTGTCCATCCTGGCAGCACCTCAAACACTTTCCTTCCAGATCCACTCGCTTCTCCTTGCAACCCCTGGCCACGTGTCCGTAGTCCAGGCAATTGAAATACTTGGCCGGTGTGAGGAAGGGCTTGAGGGGACATTGAGTCCACCCCACCTTTAGGCCGCCCATTGAAAGGAGCCGATTTGCCTCTTCTTCCCGGAGAGTAGCCGTCGCCCATTGGCCATCCTGGTTCGCTCTCACTTTGGCTCCCCCCTTCAGGACCTTGGTCATACCTTCCTTAAGCTTGGCCGCCACCCGCCAGGACAACCTTGATATGTCCCTCTTTGGTCTTTCCGACGGTTTTGACTTTCACGCCAAGCTCGTCCATGTCCGTCCGAAGTGTCCTCAAGTTGCTGGCGTAGGAAGCCGCATCGCCCCCCGTCTCCACGAGCACAGTGTTTGGCTCCTTCACCTGCCTGCTTTTAGGACCTCCGCCTGGTGCTTTCGGCCGTGCGCCAGGGTATAGTAGGATCTCATACTCCAGGCCATGGTCTTGTGCGAAGGCGCACTCTACCATTTTCCTGAAGTCGGAGATTCCCACCCTCTCCGGTACTCCCATGGCAAACTTTTTCCACCCTTCCTCCACCATGACGGCCTTGAAGTCAAGAAGAGACTGGTAGGTTTCTTCCCTGGTGTTCGCGGTTTTTATTTTAAAAACCGCCCTTTCCTCCTCCTTCATGAGATTCTTCCCCTTCCTTACCCTGACTGACTGACAGATTAACCAGGTCTGGGTACCTCATCCTGAACCTGCTTGCCTCCCCTTCCAGCATCTGAGGGTCATCCTCACGGCACCAGAGGGCTAGGTCCCAGTCTTTTGTGGCATCCAAAAGGTTGCCCCCAGCTTCTCGTGTCACCTTGTAGGCTGCCACGTTCCATCTTTGTCCTACCAGTCCCTTAGCTTGGATCCAGTCGTAATCTTTTGCTTCTAAGTTTTTCACCTCTGGCTTTCCATCCTTCCCCGCTATGAAGCCCTTCATTTTCCCCGTTATTAGCTGTGAGATGCTACTTCTCACAGCAACCATTGCCTCCATCATCTCCTTCGTCGTGTACCTTTTCTGTTCACGAATCCTTTTCTCCAGGGCCTTGCCCTGCTCTTCAAGGGTGGAGATGAGGCCCAAAAGTCGGTCCCTAAATTTTCCCTACATTATTTTCTGAACCATCTTTGTCCCGGACACCTCCCCCACTTCAGTCTTCGCTTCTTTTTTTTACCTGGCCCATCTTTTCTTTCTTGATTAATAACAGTGTCAGTTAATTTTTTTCTTAATTTCTTTTGGAGCTGATCTCTTTCTAGATTCTAAGTCAGCTTTGTATCGTGTAGTAGTAAGCACTGGGCATCTTGATTGCGAACAGGCTTTGTGTTTTCACATGGACCAGCTTGGGGCAGAGGCGACACTTCCGTTAGGTCTTCCAAAAAAGTTGATGATTTTGAAGGGGTTTCTGTTGATTTCAAAGGAAAGCTAGTTTTCAAAGCCTTGGCAGCAGAAAATATTGATTCATTGAATATAAGACGATCAACTGGCCAAATAGCGCTGGCTTTGAAAGCATTTTCAGCCGCCCTTCCGTATGCTTCAGCAAGCAACTCAGAAACTTGAAATAATTGTGGAATGGTTTTACCTGGATTGTGCCTTAACCATTTTTCTGGAGCTTCAACATAGTACTGACCCAGTGGTCCAAGAAAGGCAACGTCTAAGGGTTGTAGTTTGTGAGTGGTATGGCTTTGCAGTTCCAGGAGAATGATGCCATGGACTGTTGTGAACATTTTCTAGGTTAGGTGGGTCAACTAGATTCGATTGATTTTCTCCAACGTTCTATCCTCTACTTTTAAGGAACCATTTAAGTTGCACCATGTTGTGTTGTTCCACAAAAATGCTTCATTGTCCGCGAGTGAGATTTTTGAATCACAAGTGCGATAGCACGAGTGATACAAATCTCACATTAGCTTATAATGGCATTTGGGCTCCTGTGATATACAACGTTTTGTTCAACAGTTGTATTTTTTCAACAACATAGAATCTTGAAAAGATATTTTTATTAAAATGCCTATATTTTATGTACATTAATACAGGGCGTTCATTTTACTCACTAAAGCCTACCAAATTTAATAATTCAGTCGCCTAGATGCAAAACCCGACAAGTCACATAATCACTAACTGAAATAAACGAATATCCAGTCAAGATGGCTTTAAGGGTGCGTCAACAATCTGCGCGAACTGGCTTGACCTCGAGAGCTTCCATTCTGGTAGTTATTCTGTGCTGATACTCATAGAAACAAAGAACAGCAAAGACGTGAAGCGACTAGCGGCTACGGCCCGCCAGTCTACATTTATTCCCGTTGGCGAATTCACGCGGGCCGGACAGAGAAACACTAACAAGTGGAATTTGAATATTAATAATATAATTTATTATTATTGTATTAGATACCTATGTGTTCAATAATTCAATAATGAATAACTTTTGTTTTTCTGGAACTGATAGAACATTGATATTCTATTATATTATTTCTTATGCATGTCGAAAAATAGTATATTAGACAGCAAGTGTTAGAAGTGCATTTTTTTTTTCACAAGTGTGGAGGTTAATAATCCACACGCGCGAAAAATAAGAACACTACCACAACTTGTCAATAACATTTTTTAAAATTCCATTAAAGCTTCATTTGTTAATTTCGTCACCAGTCAAAACTTTCGATTTTTCTTGTTTTATGTATCTTTTTAAAAATGCGATTAATTTGCTAAATTTTGATATGTCAATTTTATCGTGTCTTATTAAGCAGGACTTTGCGATGCTTGTTGCCGAAAGGGTTGCCTCGAGGGCCAGTTTTTTAACGTGGTATGCTCCACGGGACCGCGGGTAGCTATACCGGAGTATGAAGAGCCGGGGGTCAGCTGTCAAGTTTGGAGGGAGGGGAAATAAATAATTCACGTGGTTATGGTCTTTCCTATATTTACACTATTTACAATTATTATTGTTCACCCGGATGATTACAACATAAAATATAAAGTTATCGACTCTCTCAGTTATTCATATTATGTTCGTCCGGGGAGGTTAGGATCCGGGATGGTACGGGCTGGATTTCGGCAGATAAGATTAGTCCGGGTGCTTTCCGGTACACAGACGGTTGAACAGCCGGGGAGTCGAAACCCCCTGTCGGCCCAGATCACCCTTCCGTGCGACCAGTGGCGTCGGGACGCTTTGGTTACGATGGCCGGTGGCGGCTGGACAATGGGAAAGGTTCCGGGAAGTGAGGTGGACGCTTGGAGCTCCTACCTTGCTGATTTCTTCTCGTTCCGGGGTGGGCGGTGCACTGGTGATTTCTGCTTCCACGGCTGCTTCCAGGGAGGGTCGGCTCACATCTGATCTTTTCACGAGAGCGGGGCTTCTTTTATAAAGAAGGTGAAGGGGAGACGATGACGTGGGCTGATGTACGCGGTCTGTCGCAATGTAGTAGGGAGAGAGTCTTATCACCGCGTCCTCTTTACAACGCGGTGATTGCGGCCTCGGGAACCGGAGCGAGTGCGGGATGACGCTATCAGGAACGCGCTTTTTCACTGGTTACAATGAGACCAGAATCATCCCAGTACACACTAGGAAGTATTTTATATCGGCTTATAACTGATTCGATGCGAAGGGCGTGGCCGGCTGTGACAATGAGCGGTGACTGGGGGTGGTCGTAGCGGCTCCGGGATAGTTTCGTTAGCTGCGTGGTATTTTTCTGCTTATGGAACTGAAAGAATTATCCCGATGCGCCGCCCGCAAATATTTTTTCGGAGACGTGAAACGTTTCGAATTTGGGCGTAGGGCGATTGTGACGGAATGTAGCGGGCTGTGTGTTAATTCTCAGACAAATTCAGTGACTTCGTTACAATTTTTACATTGAGTAAATAGACCATAATGACCTTTTGCTCGTAAAGGTTTGAAAATACCCCGACAAACAGTTTTCCGTTTACTTGTTAATGTTTTTCAGTTTGCGCCAATCAATAAATTTTCCGTAAACCAGCTCG
Source organism: Diaperis boleti (assembly GCA_963583935.1). Classification (NCBI taxonomy): domain Eukaryota; kingdom Metazoa; phylum Arthropoda; class Insecta; order Coleoptera; family Tenebrionidae; genus Diaperis; species Diaperis boleti. The sequence goes on from OY757242.1 coordinate 18,788,736, forward strand.
TATAGTCTTTTTGATTTGTGAATTTCCGTATTAGCGGCGTCCCGTATTTCCGATGGGGTACACGTTATTGTATCGTCTAAATCCGACAACGTCAAATCACTTTAGAACTGAAAAATCTGTCAAAGTGGTCAATTGTTATAGAAGTGCGTTGTTTCATATTTTGAAGTCTAATTGCATATTAAATTAATTTTAATTTAAAACTCGTGGTAATGTTAGTTTCAAAAAATATTGTACAATCCTCAGGCGTGAACAATCTTCCCGCGTGAACGCAGTTTTGAAACACGAGGGACGAAGGAGCGAGATTGTGTGTACTATAATCGGTGCAGCTTTTAGGGTAATATATGATAACATCGAAACATTGTTTTTATTTTCATTACTTAAGCCACTATCTTTTGTTCTGGCACTATTGAATTACCCTATATACAACACTGAAGAAAACTTAACGCAAAACTTGATTAGAAAAAACTTTGATCAATAAAAAATTAACTATTAACTCCACATAATTCCAACTATTCTTCCAACATCTAATAAACATTTCTCCTTTACGCAATTTAATTGAGGATTTTCACCATAATGTTTTCTTTATTCTTCATGGCATGTATATATTAAGTCGCGAATTTCGGTTTTTCCGGGAGTTTGAAATAGCTCACCACTGGTGAAAGTTGAATTTGTTTAGATCTAAAGTAGGAATTATGTATGGGTCAAATTCAATTAACTTGAAATCTTGAGACAGGGGGCCCTGTTGAGACAGACAGGCCCCCTTGGAACAGGGGGGCGTAACCCAAACGCGTAGCTTCTAAAGAGCTAGGCGGTGCAGTGCACTGGGGCCCTCATGCTCAGGGGGGCCCTTGGACCCTGACCTTCAATCAAGCAGAACATGCGATAATTTCTCCCACCTTTAAGATACAGGTTTTCTTACGAAAAACGCACCACGCTATAACTACATATATATATAATAACTATAATTATTAATAATCCGATTTCAGAAATTCAAAAACCGTGTAAGACAGGTGTATAAATGCTACAAAAGAGTATGATTCTTAATTTTTTTGAATAAGTCATTTTTGTCAAGCGATAGTCAACTTTTTTTTTTTAAATAGCAACACATATTTTTTTTATTCAGTTTGGTGGGGATTTTTTTTCTCAATACAATGGTATGTTTCAACTTGATTTTGTAAAATATTCTTGGAAAAGTTTTTTTTTTTCTAAAATTTTCAAGTGTGCGTCGGAATCCAATGAAAGCGCTCAAAACAATACCTGTCATTTAAGATTTGTCAACTTGTTTTTATTTATTGTTGTTGGTATTATTTCTTGCAGTCTTGTTATTATTTTGTGATCACATTGTTATTTCATTACGGGTAACAATCAATTAATATTAATCAATTAAATTATGATGCAAGTGTTTTTCGAGTGCCACAGGAATTCTGGTCAAGCAGTGCGCCTTTTGTGCGCTTTCATTGGATTCCGACGCACACTTGAAAATTTTAGAAAAATAAAAGTTTTCCAAGAATATTTTACAAAATCAAGTTGAAACATACCATTGTATTGAGAAAAAAAAAACACCAAGCTGAATAAAAAAAAATCTGTTGCTATTTAAAAAAAAAGTTGACTATCGCTTGACAAAAATGACTTATTCAAAAAAATTAAGAATCATACTCTTTTGTAGCAGTTATACACCTGTCTTACACGGTTTTTGAATTTCTGAAATCGGATTTTTAATAACAGAGTTATAGCGTGGTGCGTTTTTCGTAAGACAGCCTGTATAAATATAACCGGTTGCAACACAACTTAGTTGAAAGCAATTCGAACTTGTTCCCCTAAATTAAATTCCCCTAAATTATTTCTGTTGTTTGTTAGTGTTGCCAACTTTACTTGTATTGAAAGCTTATATTATTTTATTTTTCTATAAACTGCTACTTGCAAAAAAGCTTCCAACTTTTCTAAGAATTCGTCTACGTGCGGTAAGGGAAATCGGCCTTTAACTTTTTTTGCATTCAATGCCCTATAGTCCACGTACATTTGTTGTTCTACATTTTTGACGAGCAGGATGGGACTCTAGTATGGAGAATCCGATTCACGAAAAATCTGATTGTCCAGCAAATCATTTACGATGTCTCTAACTACCTGCCTTTCAGAGTGAGAGACAACAGGTTGTTCATCCTTTAGATGAAGCGCCATTTTCAAAACATCTGATTTTCCTAGTTGCCCTGTACTTTGTGCAAAACAATCTTGAAATTGAAAAACATTATTTAAGGGCTGAAGATGGAAGTAGTTTTCTCCCGAAACATATTCCTATTGTAATTTACTTTTATTAAAGTTTGTGGAGTTTAACTTGAATATTTATTTAAATTTTAATCTTGAAATTCGTTGTCCCACATTGAATTTGCACGTGTATCCTGATTAGATAGGTTGGTAACAGCCACGTAGCGATCTTTGCCTTTCGTGACGCATTCTCTCAATTAACACCATCGCAATAGTTTTCGATGGTATTGTGGTGCTTGATTTAGCCCACAACGGAATAACTCCGTTTTGGACACCAAGTTGCTTCTGAAGCTCCTTGATTCTTTTTAAAAATCTTACAGTATGTTGAAACACAATCATTACTGTATAATCCGAGTGTAAAAACTTTTGTCCCACAAGGACAGGGATGTTTCGTGCTGCTGAATTGGGTACTACCAACGCGTTCACTACATTTTCTGCACAGTCAACTTTTAAGGTATTGAACATACAAAACACTAGGGTTTTCGTATCTCGAAAACTTGGGTCAGTAATTCCATCGATAAGACAGGATACCGCTCAATTTTGTCAAAATAATAACGTTCCCACGTTTCATTCGGTAACTTGACTCTTTCGACTAGGCTTCGTAATGCCGGGGCAAAGTCTTGATGTACCCGGAACGAGCGAATAATAATTAAATCCTGCCATTCATTCCAGGAGAGTTGATAAGTCTGTAAGTTATTGTACCACCTTCGTACAGGCTTGAGGTGCCTCAAGTTATTCTAGATGAAGCAGATGGCGTGAAGAACAATTTGATGCCACAGAAATCTCGGGAACAATATAAGAAATGATTGACGTATAATCTAGGGTATGTGAAATGAAATTGAGCCTTACTGCCTGGTCTTTAGTTAAGGCGAAACGCTCAGTCGCCTCAATTTTGGAACCGAATTACGGCTTTCATTGTTAGGCTATCTTAACGTATTGGGCATCAAAATTAGTAAAAAAAAACCTTCATCACGGCAAAACGTTGTTTGTTCAGAAAAAAAATTTATTGCCAAAATGAGAAGCCAAAAAAATTTTTTTTTAACAAACGTGTTGGTGCTTGATTTTTACTGATCTCAGTATTCGGTAAATGCAAGGTGTTTTCATAAATATTGAAAAATAAATTTGCAAATTGTCCCCAAAGTTCGCTAGTTTCAAGCGATGTTGGCGTGATTCAAGGTAACACAGGCCCCGCCCCTCAGCGGCAGGCAGACGTGTCGACGGCTGATCGTATTATATTTCGTGTGTGCCGCAGCTCGTTCTTAAAAAGATAACAAAAAATTAAAGTAAACAAAAACGGGCCAGTCGCCGTGACATAGCAACCGGGACTTGCGACCAGTCGCAAATTAACATGAAATCGGGCTGTTAGTCACGTTCTTCTGAGGAAAATTGAGAAAATTGCTTGGAAATTGATTTTGCTAGTCCAATTTTTTTTTTGCATAATTTAGCGTTCAAAGGAAGATTTTGTTGAAAGTCAAATGATATTTGTAATGTTTTTTTAACTGGGTCAACTTTTCTGCTTTTCGCTGGTGAAGATCTTTTTCAGTCATAAGTTGATTTTTGATAGCATCATCGTCAGCAGATTGTATTTTTAGAATAACTTCGTCGCACTTAGCGCACGTACCACTTCTTGGTACACCAAACGTGATATTAAACTCATTCTTTCTTAAATATAATTATTATAATAAATGGGATATGGAACATTAATTCTAATTTCATGTAAAAACATCTTATGCATTTTTTTAACGCTTATCTCTTCCGGTAAATACACTTTATTGGAATTATCTCTGCGTAAGTAAGTTTACCCCTGTAGACCTAGCTGGTTTAGCAGTACCTTTATGATTTATATGATACTCTCCAGATACTTTCTGCTTTTTTATAACCTCACTTTTTCTCGCTTTGCGTTTTCTTTTAGCAGGCCACGGTACATTCGAATCTGGATCTCTTAAAATGTTCGATGACATTATAGAGTCTGTGCCGTTTATTTTACGCAACAACAATAAAAAGAATAAAAGACACTGCAAAATAACAAGCACGTTCCACGGTGAACTTTTTAAACTGATTTTAAAAATGTCATGTGACATTGGTTGTTTTTGATATTATTCGCTTTAAAATTGGCTGTTTTAGCTAAAACGCTATATTTTTTTACCGCTGTATCTGACTGACTTTGACACACAAGTTTATAGACATTATGCGCATGTCATTTCTGCAGCAAGCAGTGCCAATAGCTAAAATTGAACAAAAAATGACATTGGCTGTTTTTGATAAATTAGGGCCAAAACTATAAGTAAAGACGTTTACTTTATTTTTTGCAATTTCCTGTTCATTACCCCAAGCAAACTTCGTTTTGCTTCGTAAGCTTTGTAATACACGAGGTTCGCGTAGCAAATTCAGGGATGTACTTGCGGAAATAACTCGCTAATCCCATACATTGACGAATTTGTTTTACTTTAATTACAATTAACGTAACACAATACTTTATTGCATACAATAATCCGGTCAAAATAGACATTCAAGCTTAAAAAAATTCTCATACAGCTCAAAATTGCTAGGAATGTTGGGAACACCATTATAAACAAAATGTGAAAAGTCCCTATCGATCCTGTGTGCAAGAATATTATTCAAGGTCCAAGTTCGAAAAGGTCGAAGGAAGTATTTTTGAGATATAGCAATTCTAAAATTTCATTTGAAATGAAACATCAAAATTTCTTTATGTCCGTGTATAATATAATATTTTTCCAATTTCGAATTTTCAAAAAGTTTATTGCTTAGGTTTACATAAATGTTAATTTTGATTTTTAAAATGAAACGGAAATCAAAGTGAAACACTTTGGTGGTTGTCAATAACAGTATGCAAAAACTGTTGCTACAAACATTTTATTCACTCTTTTGACATTTTACTCATACTTATGATTAAACTATTGTTTTAATAATGAGATTTGATAGATAAAATGAACGTTCTATTAGGTAGTTATTGGAAACATAGTCATTTCATTATTTCTGTGTTTCACCTTGATTTATGTAAATGTGAGGATGACTCAACTGTCACTTGCATACTCTTTGAAGCGTTTCAAACTTTCAAAGTTTGATTAACAATTTTGTTGACAAATACGTTATTTAATGACGTTGCATAAAAATTTTCAACTTTAAAATCTCGTAAGGTTTGAAGGTCACTTACTTAGACTTAGTCCTCGTGATCCTTAAACAAATATAAAATATTTTTGTGTTTAAAAAATAATAATAATTGATCTTTTGAGTATTTAATATTCTTTAAATTTATAACCTGATTATTTTCAATGAAATCTTTGTTTTGGCGGAACATGTATCAACTCGTATTCGAGAAAGTGCACCTGCAACATTATTAATTTTTCCTGAAATATTGTAACGTAGCCTGAGCCGGGCGGGTTCGAGGATTTAAAGAAAATTCTGGTGCACACCGTAGCTACTAACTTTTATTAAAAAGACTAACAATAAGACTAACTTTTCACTATGTGTAAACTTTCACAATTACACGCGCTGACCACTTGTTCACGATGCTTCCAATAGACTGACTTGCTCTGTCGTTTGATCCCTTCTTATACCGCTCCTGGCGTTCTCGATTCTTTCTATTCCCGGAATCATGAGATCATGTTTTCGGCGCAATGGATTATTTTGGAAGAATGAGATCACCGCTACAGAGTCTTCTAGACTCATGAGAGCATCCTATGTGAACAATTATTCCCAGTCGTTCTCATGTGGACTGTTCCAGATTAATTACGTTACCATACGTGGTGAGATCATCATGACATCATCCGCTTCCGGGCCGTCGCGCCGTCGTCTCACTGCCCCCCTTTTAAAGATTGTTCATCCTGAACAATCTACTTCAATCCTGTTGATTTGTTCCGGAGTAGGGTGCCAAACGATCCAGGTGAACCACCTTCATCTTGGCTCGGGGATTGCGTTGAATCCGGTACACTACGTCGTTGATCCTCTTTATAACCGTGTACGGGCCTTCCCAACTGGGTTGTAACTTCGGGCAGCGACCTTTCTTTCGCCGAGGGTTGAACAACCATACCAGGTCTCCATCACTGAATTCCGCCGAATTCACCTTCAGATCATAACGCGTCTTCGTCCGGTCGCTCACCACGCGAATGTGCGCGTTAGTTGGTGTATACTAGACATGGCTTCCTGTAGTTCGTCCACGTAGTTTCCCACGTCCTCCCGCTTTTGTCCCGGTGATCCGAAAGCCAGATCGCACGGTAGACGCATTTCCCGTCCAAACAGGATCTTCGCCGGTGTCTGGTGGGTCGTCTCGTGATTTGCCGCTCTGTACGCCCGCAAAAACAAAGGTAGACGCCGGTCCCAGTCCCGCTGATGTTGATTGACCACCTTAGACAAGTGTTGCTCCATGGTCTTGTTGAAACGCTCGACTATTCCATCCGACTGAGGATGCAGGGGTGTCGTCCTTGTCTTCCGCACGCCCAATAGTTTGCAGACGCCCTGGAACACTCCAGATTCAAAGTTCCGTCCTTGGTCCGAGTGCATTTCCAGTGGAAGTCCGTAACGGTAAATCCAATTTTCTACCAACGCCCTGGCAACCGTCACAGCTTCTTGATTGGGTAGGGCATAGACTTCCGGCCACTTGCTAAAATAGTCGATGACCACCATGATGTACTTGTTTCCCGAATCAGTGGTAGGAAACGGTCCTGCTACGTCGAAGGCTATTCTCTCGAATGGTGCCCCAACGTTGTACTGCTTGATGGCTCCTCGACTACGCATCTGTGGACCGTTGCTCGCCGCACAAGTGTCACATTTTCGACACCAGCTCCCGACATCGTTTCGAACGTTCACCCAATAGCGTTCACGGACTTTCCCCATGGTCTTATTCACGCCCAGATGTGCGCCGGACACTCCACCGTGGATTTCTTGCAAGACTTCCTTCACGCGACACTTGGGCAAAACCAGTTGTATCGTCACCGACTTTCCGTCTGTACTCTCCCATGCTCGCTTCAACAGGCCATTTTCCACCTTGAGTGAATCTCATTGGGCCCATAGTGCTTTGTGGGCAGGACTCTTGTCCGAGATCTCTTGCCATTGTGGTCTCTGATTTCCGTTCTCTTTGCTTTCCAAAATTGGACTAATCTCGCTATCTCCAAGTTGTTCTGCCCTCATCTCCGCCGTTGTCCATCCATCTTGAGGTCGCAGAACCAATCTCTTCACGCCCTCGAATTCTTTGGATGCTTCTCTCCGACTGCAATGTTTGCAGTCATTCCGGCACGGCCTCCTAGAAAGTGCGTCCGCATTCTGGTGTGATCTGCTTGGTCGGTGTCCGATTTCAAAATCATACTGCTGCAGCCTTTCCAACCATCTGGCTGTCTGTCCTTCTGATCCTTAAGGCTTAACAGTCACCTCAACGCAGCATGATCTGTTCGGATTTTGAAGTGTTGACCGTACAGGTACTTGTGAAAATGTCCTACTGCATTTACGATCAAAGTTCTAAACGCTGCTTCGCTCTCGTGTTTCCAGATAAATGGGGTTTTGTCTTCCATGAGTCTGTGCAGAGGCTTGGCAATGTCAGCAAACCCTTTGACATATCTGCGATAGTAGGTACAGAGGCCCAAGAAGCTTCTCAGCTGGTGCTTGTCCCTTGGTCGTGGCCACTCGCGGACGGCAGCGATCTTGTCCGGATCTGTTTGTACTCCGCTGGGCGAAACCACATGGCCCAAGAACTTCACTTCTGTCTGGAACAATCGGCATTTCTTGGGGTTGAGCTGAAGGTTGACATTCCGCAGGCGGCTGAAGATTTCTTCCAAATTTTTCTAATGTTCTTCGAAGGTTCTTCCAACTACAATGACGTCATCGAGATACACCAAGCAGGTTTTTCATGTCAGCCCTAGCAGAACCAGTTCCATCAACCTCTCAAAAGTGGCTGGAGCGTTGCAGAGTCCAAATGGCATGACGTTAAACTGGTAGAGACCGCTTCCAGTGGAGAACGCCGTCTTCTCTTTGTCATCGGGGTGGATCTCAACTTGCCAGTAGCCGCTCTTCAAGTCCAGGGTTGAAAACCACTGCGATCCCGACAACATGCTTAGAGTGTCATCGATACGTGGCAACGGATAGCTGTCCTTCTTAGTTACATCATTCAGCCGTCTGTAGTCAACGCAAAAGCGAGTGGAGCCATCTTTCTTCGTTACCAAAACAACTGGTGACGACCACGGACTTGAGGAGTCTTCAATTATTCCGTCTGCTTTCATTTTGTCCACCATCTGAGCCACCTCTTGGTGTTTTGCGAACGGAAGCCTTCTTGGCGGTTGTTGGATCGGAGCAACATCTCCTGTGTTGATTCTATGCTGCACCATGTTGGCTTCTCTAATTGATGGTTTGTAAGGTGTTTCTAGTTTTCTAGGAAGAGCTTCTCCACACTCGTCCGCTGAGCCTCTTTTCTGTTACACTTAACAGGTTGTTCTTCGCAACGGACGACCCGTAGTACAGGATGGTATAGTCCGATCGTCTGTCCTTTCTGTAGTGTAACACGACTTTCACCTAAATTCGCTACACGGATAGGAATTCGTCCATTAGCCTCAACGAGTGTTCTTGCTACCATGATTTGTGTTTTTTGTGTCACGTCCGGGTTGGTGGTCATGTTCGGTTCTATTATTCCAGTCCGGTATCCCCCAGGGTCTTCTTCCAACTCTGCCAGCACGATCTGTTCCGAGTTCTTCTGTACACGGACCGTTTCGGAGACTTTCACTTTCACTTCGTCGGCGGATGGTATCGCAGAGTGCAGGGAGATTTCTTCGTTGCCAATTAGCAGCATGCGATTCTTGATGTCCACCACGAATCCGAACTTCTTCATGATGTCAAGACCCAAGATGAAATCGTCCACTATATCAGCCACAATAACCTTGTGAACGAACTCGAAACTCCCCAACTCGAGCCTTGCCTCAACTTCTCCGAATACTCGTGCTGCTTCTCCCGTTGTTGTTTTTAGCAGCAGGTCGCTCTCTGTCAATTGGAAATCTCCCAGCGGTTTGAAGATGTCTGGTCTTCCGATCGAGACGGTCGCTCCGGTGTCGACGGTCATAGAACAGCCAGCTCCGTTGATTCGACCCTCGAGCAACAGACTGTCGTTCCTTCTTCGTAACTGCGAGACGGTGATCACCCTAGGGGCTTTTGTCGGTCTAGCTAGCACACGCCCCAAAGCGCTAGCTGGACTTAGTTTTCCGACTGCCTCGAGCTTGAAGGGCCGGACTCCGGATTCCTATGGGTCTGCTCCGGCGATCTCCTTAAGCGGCAGTCCCTCCTCAGGTGACCCACTGTAAACACCAGAAAGGCCGAGATCACACTTTTTCGCGGCGGACGTAAGGTCGCGACTTTTTGATTGCGAATAAAACTGTTAATTCGCGTTGTATCGGTTAGAGAGGTATCTCGAATAAAAGAGTTCTTTTTGTACTTTCCAGCGGTACGAGCGCGGCGAAGCTTTGGCGACGTCGAGTCGTAAAAAGATAAAGTTAATTGCATTGCGCTGTTTGTCTGAGGTTTTAGGTCATGTGACCCCTTAACCTCTATCTTTTTCGCCGGCCAGCAATGATGTTACTGGCGGCAGAAGTGATAGGCCCCGTTTGCCAACTGTTGACGCCACCGGTAGGGTGACTTCCCCAGTCAGCGCCCAGAACTCGTTTGACAGTTTTGCTGTTTTCGGACTGGCGTCTCGAATGAAGGCAATGGGTGCCGACATAACGAGAACGCCGGATTCCTTTTTTGGGACATCGAATAATGAAAAAACACATAAATGAAAGAAAAAAGGAGTTTTACCTAATCCTGGTTCCTGTAAGAGAGGTTAGTACCTGAAGGGTGTCGCGAGTGGAAGGGTCAGTGAAGCTGTCACCCTTCTAGCAGCGCCATTCTGGGCCGCTTTCTTCTCGATGGTCCACTCTCGTCGTAGTCGACAGCCTGTCTGACCAGTGGATTTGGGTGTTCTTCGGCCTTTTTGATGGTCCGAACGGCGATCTCGTGGAGGAACTCCTTCAGCAGCGGGAGCCCGGCCTCTCGGTGCGTTGTTCGTTTCTGACGAACCATGGAGCGTCGAAAGCTTGGCGGAGGAATTTGTTCTGGAGGACCTGCAACTTACTCATGTTTGTCTTCGAGGGGGCGTGTGCCCAAGCCGCCGAAGCATATGTTAGAGTCGGACGAACGATTGTGCTCTTGGTTAACAATTTGTTCTTTACCGACATCTTACTGCGCCTGCATTTTCCCCTTACTCAGCGAGTATTCGAGGTGTTGGCGGAAGTCGAGCTTTTTGTCGGTGATGACACCTAGGTATTTTGCCTGGTTGGCCCAGGGGATGACCCGGTCGAACATCTCGATTTCTCCCTCTGGTTGGACGAGTCGGCGCGATAAAGTTAAAAAGCTCGCTTGGCTTTTTATAAAAAGCTCTCGACATGGCTAAGCCCCGCCCCGCCGTGAGTGACACCGCTCGGCGCTCTGATTGGCCGAGCGGTTACATAAAGCCTAGCGGAGTCGAGATTCGGGTTTCATTCTTTCTCCGACCGGCTTGCGAAGCTCACCGGTCACAACTCCCCCCGGCTCAGTAGACCCGAATCTTTCCTCCGCGGCTGTTTGCTGGTTTTCTTTATTGACCTTTTCCACCTATTGCTACAGACTAAACATTTCAACTAATTTTAACCTAATTACAACATAGAATTCTCGCACAAATACTAGTTTTCCATGTGAGAAGAGAGAGAGACACATAACTGAATAAACAAACAAAAACAACCACTAACAGTATAACCAAAAAAACACGTATAACATTATTTTACAAGTAAATCAGTAGTAGTAAGTAAACATTTACCCTAACCTGCAAAATAAACTTGAGCACTAACTGAATACAACACATAGTTATCCTAAGACAAAGTATATACAAACACAAAAAAAAACAAAGCAACCAAACAAACAATTTACGGACAATAATAAACTTGCGCATCCAAGGGCCGCCGCCCCTCTTCTCGCTACTCAAGTCCTTGTCTCTCCGGAGCCGTCCCCCGAATAGATTGGTTCGAAAGGCCATCCTCTACGAAGAGGGTTTCTCAGCAGTACGCGCTCCCCTGGGGCATATTCGGTGGGCTGCGTGTCCGGTTGGTTGGCGTAACGCCGTTCGATGTATCGCCGCTGGTGCTGTCTGGCCCTTTCTTCGATTTCTTCTCGCGGTTCGGGAGCCGCGGCGTCGACCTCCAGGTCCCACTCCCCTGGAAGCGGCATCTCCCTGCCGGACAACAACTGGCTGGGTGTCGCGCCCGTTGCGGCGTTTCGCCGCCTCCTCAGGCTGAATAGGGCGCTGGGAAGCACGGTGTCCCACTCGGACATTGGCTGCCCTACCAGGAGCAGGCGTATCGTCTTCTTGAGTTCCTGGTTTCGCCTCTCCGTGGGATTCTGTCTGGGCGTATAGGTGGCGGTGTGCCATGGAGACGCCCTCCACCTGCGGCACGCCGTCCTCCATCTCCCGCTGATGAACTGCACCCCATTGTCGGAGATAACATGTCTTGGGTAGCCGAACCTAGCGAACACCTGGCTGTCCATCAGCGCGATGAGCCGTTCCGGCGACCGTACGGGAACGTCGACCTCGTCTTCTTCGTCCGGCCGGTGCTGTGGTTGTGATATAATTTAATACCGTGGGCGAGCCGCTGGGTCGCGCGAGTCCGCTCCCCCGGTCGCCCCATTTCCGTTTCCCGGCCGTCTTCTTGCTTTTTCCGGGCAATCCGCGTGGAAATGAAAGCCCGGGCAGAAATGGCACTTTGGCGGGTTGCGCCGTTGCGTTGGAGGTCCGGGTTCGCGCGCGTCCGCGAGTTTTTCAAATTGCGTGGCGACGTCTATTAAATCGTCCACCGACGCCGGCGTACGATCTACGAACTCCCGGCGTAGCTCTGGCTTGATTAGTTGTAGGATCATCTGCACAATGTCCCCCTCCGGTCGGTGCGGCATTAGTCTTCTTGCGAGAAGTCTCTTTTTGCAGACAAACTCCTCAACCGGTTCCTTCGGGTTCGGCACCGCGGTCATCAGGTTGGGGGTCCGCGAACCGTCGATATAGCGCCCTTTCGAACTCATTAAACGTACCGACGTACGTCTTCGCGACTCCCACCACTTTGCCGCGGTTCCGTGAAAGCGGTCTGCGATAGCGTCCTTCCATGTGTCCACGGGTCTGTTAGCAAGGCGCGAGACGCAGACGTCTATGTGCGCCCGCGGGTCCTCGTGCGGGAACCCGTTGAACACCGGCAGGTCGTTGCCTGCCTTGCCGCTCGCGCTTGTTAGTGCCCTCAACAGTTCCTTCAGCACATCCGTCGCGACGTCTGTTTTCGTGGCCTGTTTCGCGCCCTGCCAGTCGGCACAACTTACCGACGTCCTCGTCCGGAAGTTGTCCATCCACTCGTTCAGTGCTGGTTGTCGGTGGTCGTGCCTCCCGTCATCCACGACCGCGTTCCCGTCGTAGGATACGTTCACCACGGTGTAGTCTTGTTGGCCACTCGTTTCCGGTTGCACTTCCTCCTCCCGGCTTCGCTCAACTCTCGGGGATGATGTCTCCATTTTTTCGGTCCGCTTAATTTTCAAATTAAGAATGCCCCACGTTCACACGGGCGCCACTTGTAAACACCAGAAAAAGCCGAGATCACACTTTTTCGCGGCGGACGTAAGGTCGCGACTTTTTGATTGCGAATAAAACTGTTAATTCGCGTTGTATCGGTTAGAGAGGTATCTCGAATAAAAGAGTTCTTTTTGTACTTTCCAGCGGTACGAGCGCGGCGGAGCTTTGGCGACGTCGAGTCGTAAAAAGATAAAGTTAATTGCATTGCGTTGCGCTGTTTGTCTGAGGTTTTAGGTCATGTGACCCCTTAACCTCTATCTTTTTCGCCGGCCAGCAATGATGTTACTGGCGGCAGAAGTGATAGGCCCCGTTTGCCAACTGTTGACGCCACCGGTAGGGTGACTTCCCCAGTCAGCGCCCAGAACTCGTTTGACAGTTTTGCTGTTTTCGGACTGGCGTCTCGAATGAAGGCAATGGGTGCCGACATAACGAGAACGCCGGATTCCTTTTTTGGGACATCGAATAGAAAAAACACATAAATGAAAGAAAAAAGGGGTTTTACCTAATCCTGGTTCCTGTAAGAGAGGTTAGTACCTGAAGGGTGTCGCGAATGGAAGGGTCAGTGAAGCTGTCACCCTTCTAGCAGCGCCATTCTGGGCCGCTTTCTTCTCGATGGTCCACTCTCGTCGTAGTCGACAGCTTGTCTGACCAGTGGATTTGGGTGCTCTTCGGCCTTTTTGATGGTCCGAACGGCGATCTCGTGGAGGAACTCCTTCAGCAGCGGGAGCCCGGCCTCTCGGTGGAGTTGTTCGTTTCTGACGAACCATGGAGCGTCGAAGGCTTGGCGGAGGAATTTGTTCTGGAGGACCTGCAACTTACACATGTTTGTCTTCGAGGGGGCGTGTGCCCAAGCCGCCGAAGCATATGTTAGAGTCGGACGAACGATTGTGCTGTAAATTAACAATTTGTTCTTTACCGACATCTTACTGCGCCTGCAGACCAGCGAGCAGAGCTTGCCTACTGCCATTTTCCCCTTACTCAGCGAGTATTCGAGGTGTTGGCGGAAGTCGAGCTTTTTGTCGATGATGACACCTAGGTATTTTGCCTGGTTGGCCCAGGGGATGACCCGGTCGAACATCTCGATTTCTCCCTCTGGTTGGACGAGTCGGCGCGTCACGAGGAGGGCTGTGCTTTTCTCGGGGTTGACGTCGATCATCCATTTCTGACACCAGTCTTCGAGCTTGTCGATGGCTTCCTGCAGGTAGCGGGTGGCCAGCCAAGGCTGTCTTGATCTGGTGAGGATTGCTGTGTCGTCTGCGTAGATGGCGAGCGTGGTGTTTGCGGTCTTTGGGATGTCCGCGGTGAAGGCCGCGTACAGGGTTGGAGAGAGGACAGATCCCTGGGCGACGCCCGCTTCTATGTCGTGTGGACGGGACAGGGCATTTCCGATGCGGGCACAGAAGGACCTGTTTCGCAAAAAGGAATTAATTAGTTGAACCATTTCCAAAGGCACGCCGCACGAGTGGAGCTTGAAAACAAGTCCATCGTGCCAGACTGTGTCGAAGGCCTTGGCTACGTCGAGAAAAACAGCACCGGTCACTTGCTTTCGCATCGATCCCGGTGGCGGCGTATTCTACGACTCGGAGGAGTTGGTCGGTGGTGGAGTGTTTCGGACGGAATCCAAATTGTTCGTCTGGGAGGGTGTTGGTCATCTTGATGTAGTGGGTGAGTCTCTTCTGTATGACTCTTTCCGCCACTTTCCCCGCTGCTGAGAGCAGGCTGATTGGCCTGTGGTTCTGTGGGAATTTTGGATCCTTCCCGGGCTTCGAAATGAAAATCACCGTCGCGCGTTTCCATCTATCTGGAAAGTATCTGTGTTTGAGAATTGCATTGCAAATACAAACCAGGGCGTCGACGGCGCCGTCTGGAAGTTCTTTCAGCGTCCTGTTGCTGATGTTGTCCTGTCCTGGGGCTTTCTTCGGCTTCAGATGTTGGAGGATGTGTCGGATTTCGATTGGATTTGTGGGAGGGATCTCTGCTTCAGGGACTTCATCGATGATTTCCCGGACTTGTGATAAAGTTTTGTTGCGTTGCGCTGTTTGTCCGAGGTTTTAGATCAGTGATCTCTAAACCTCTATCTCTCTCGCCGGCCTGCAATGGTTTTACAGACGGCAAAGTGATAGGCCCTGTTTGCCGATCCGTCGGTGTCACTGCTGTGTGACTACGACAGGCCAGCGCCCAGGACTCGTTTGACAGTTTTGCTGTTTTCGGACTGACAACTCGAATGAGGGCAATGGTGCCAACATAACGAGAAAGTCGGATTCCTTTTTTGGGACATCGGAAATGAAAAAATGAAAATTAAAGAAAAGAATTTTACCTGTCCTGAGGCCTGAAAGAGAGGTTAGTACCTGAAGGGTGTCGCGATGGAAGGGTCAGTGAAGCTGTCACCCTTCTAGCAGCGCCATTCTGGGCCGCTTTCTTTTTGATGGTCCACTCTCGTCGTAGTCGACCGCTTGTCTGACCAGTGGATTGGGGTGTTCTTCGGCCTTTTTGATGGTCCGGAGGGCGATCTCATGGAGGAACTCCTTCAGCAGCGGGAGCCCTGCCTCACGGTGAAGTTGGTCATTTCTGACGAACCATGGAGCGTCGAAAGCGTGGCGGAGGAATTTGTTCTGGAGGACCTGCAACTTACACATGTTTGTCTTCGAGGGGGCGTGTGCCCAAGCCGCCGAAGCATATGTTAGAGTCGGACGAATGATTGCTCTGTAAATCAACAATTTGTTCTTTACCGACATCTTGCTACGCCTGCAGACCAGCGAGGAGAGCTTGCCCACTGCCATTTTCCCTTTACCCAAAGAGTATTCTAGGTGCTGGCGGAAGTCAAGCTTTTTGTCGATGATGACACCTAGGTATTTTGCCTGGTTTGCCCAGGGAATGACCCGGTCGAACATCTCGATTTCTCCCTCAGGCTGGACGAGTCGGCGCGTCACGAGGAGGGCTGTGCTCTTCTCGGGATTGACGTCGATCATCCATTTCTGGCACCAGTCTTCGAGCTTGTCGATGGCTTCCTGCAGGTAGCGGGTCGCCAGCCAAGGCTGTTTGGATCTGGTGAGGATTGCTGTGTCGTCTGCGTAGATGGCGAGCGTGGTGTTTGCAGTCCTTGGGATGTCCGCGGTGAAGGCCGCGTACAGGGTTGGTGAATGGACAGACCCCTGTGGGACGCCCGCTTCGATGTCGTGGGGACGGGACAGAGTGTTTCCGATGCGGGCACAGAAGGACCTGTTACGCAAAAAGGAGTTGATTAATTGAACCAATTCTAGGGGCACGCCGCACGAGTGGAGCTTGAGGACAAGTCCATCGTGCCAGACTGTGTCGAAAGCCTTGGCCACGTCGAGAAATACTGCACCGGTCACTTGCTTGCGCTCGATCCCGGTGGCGGCGTATTCTACGACTCGGAGGAGTTTGTCGGTGGTGGAATGCTTTGGACGGAATCCAAATTGTTCGTCTGGCAGGGTGTTGGTCATCTTGATGCAGTGGGTGAGTCTCTTCTGTATGACTCGTTCCGCCACTTTTCCCGCTGCTGAGAGCAGGCTGATTGGCCTGTGGTTTTGCGGGAACTTCGGGTCCTTTCCTGGCTTCGGGATGAAGATGACCGTCGCATGCTTCCATCTATCTGGAAAGACTCTGTGTTTGAGAATTGCGTTGCAAATACAAACCAGAGCGTCGACGGCGCCATCTGGGAGTTCCTTCAGCGTCCTGTTGCTGATGTTGTCCTGTCCTGGGGCTTTCCTTGGCTTCAAATGCTGGAGGATCTGGCGGATTTCGAAAGGGTTTGTGGGAGGGATTTGCACTTCAGGGACTTCATCGATGATTTCCCGGACTTGTTCTTCCACTTCTTCGAGGTGGTCGAAGTCGGCATTCTGGAGATTGACTCTGCATTGCAGCTCCAGACTGTCGGCGAAGACTTCGGCTTTGTCTTCGTCCTTGAAGACGACGCCGTTGCTTCCGTGGATCGGAGGGAGGGGTTTGCGGTCGATGCGAAGGGCTCTGGCCATCTTCCAGACGGAGTTATCCTCTGTGGATAGCGATTCTAGCTTCTCTGTCCAACGTTCGTTCCTGAACTCTTGGAGTGCTAGTTTGACTTCCCATTGGAGTCGGTTTGCCGCAGTCCTGTCTGCTGCGAGGCCGCTGCGCCGAGCTGTTCTTCTCGCTCGATTTTTCGCGCGGATCAGATTCACGATTCGATACGGAATCGTGCGCCGTTGGGATGGCATCTGCGTGAGTTCTTCGCTCGCTTCCGCCAGCGCGTCGTTGATCTTGTTCTCGAAGACTTCGATTGCGGCGTCGATTCCTTCGGCATCCACGTTTTGTGGAAAGTCTCCGAAGTTGACTTCACAGTGGGCGGCGAATTCTGTCCAATTCACCCTCCTGGGGTGCCTCTCAACTGGGTCGTTGGCTTCCGTCCCGATGTGCATCAAGACGGGGCTGTGATCCGAGCTGAGTTCTGCGGCCACCGAGAGCTCAATCTGGTGGGCGACGTTCTTGACGATGGCGATGTCAAGTGTGTCTGGGACTCCTGTTTGGTAGTTATGGTAGGTCGGCTCGTCCGGGGCCATAACTACCACCTCGGCGTTTCCTGTGAGGAAGGCGTCGAGAGTCCGCCCATTGGCGTTCGTCGATCGGCTGCGCCAATCCAGGTGCTTGGCATTGAAGTCGCCTGCTGCGATGGTTGGAATGTCACCATCCATCAGTTCCCGCAGATCGTCTTCGAGAAGTCTGAAGGTCGGCTGGGGGCGGTTGTAACATGCAAACAGGCGGAGTGGCCCATTCGCTGTAGTTACTGTTACCCCAGTGGTTTCCATGTGTTGAAGATCTGAAACGGCTGCAACACAGTGTTTAATTACGTTTCTTACGTAAATCGCTGTGCCTCCTCCTCGACCTCCAGGTCGATCGTTTCGATGAAGTGTGAAGCCCTGAATTTTGGGATCTCTGGTTCCCGTCTGGAGTTTGGTTTCGCACAGAAGTGCGACGTCCACTCCATGGGAGGTGATGAATTCTTCGAGCTCGTTACGAGCTGCTTGAAGCCCATTGGCGTTCCAGAAGGCAATCTGCAGGGAATGTGGGATGAGGGAGCTTCTATCCATCTAAAAATAAAGTAAATTAGTGCATTATTTGACTGGCAAGAGCGATCAAGGCTTTCGCCAGATCGCTCTTGTCTTTTGCAGCGAGGATCGATGTCAGGATGTTATTCCTGTGGCTGGTGAACTCAGCCTTTTCTTTGGCCTCGGTATTGGTCGTCTTTGCTCCTCCAACGACTTGGGCCCACGTGGCGGTGCCGGGGGCGGTTGTTGGGGGTGGAATACTCCTGGGAGCGGCTGCCCGTTGGTTTTGGCCCGTCTTTTCGGGGCGTGATAAAGTTAAAAAGCTCGCTTGGCTTTTTATAAAAAGCTCTCGACATGGCTAAGCCCCGCCCCGCCGTGAGTGACACCGCTCGGCGCTCTGATTGGCCGAGCGGTTACATAAAGCCTAGCGGAGTCGAGATTCGGGTTTCATTCTTTCTCCGACCGGCTTGCGAAACTCACCGGTCACACCACTTTCCCACAATTAAAGCATCTGGCCCTGCCTGTCATGCTTCCGTGCCGCATTTCTTCTAACAAAGTTCTCATCATCTCGCTCATCCCTCTTAGTAAGTCGTTTCCGTCCTTCGGGGGTTCCTCTGTGGTTACTGCTCGCAGACGGTGAGCCGCCGGACGACAGGCGTTTTTAGCCGCTTCGAACTCCAGGGCGTGCACGAGGGCGTCGGCGCATTTTTGATGTCTACCTAACCTCAACATTAGCTGCAGCTCACTGTGGTGGACCCCATCAATAAACGCGCTTGTTCCAAGTTGATGGTGGAACTCGCTAGGGGCGCTTGGGTAGGCCAGATGTACCAGTCTCTCAACGTCCGCCGCAAACTCTTGCCGGCTTTCGCCATTCTTCTAAACTCGTGACTTCAGCTGCGACTGGTACACTTGGTTCAAGTGGAGGTCTCCATACCGAAGCTCGAGAGCGTTGACCACAGCGACGTAGTTCTTTTGTTCCCTTTCCGGGACGGTTTGCAGCAGCTGAAGAGCTTGTCCTCGCAAGGATAACACCAGTGCAGTGGCTTTCTCTTCTTCACCCCAGTTGTTCATTTCGGCCGCTGCCTCGAATTGCCTCCTGTACATAAACCATGAGGTCTGGCCATCAAAAGTCGGAGGTTTTAGCCTTTGTGATGACGGCTCTGTCACGACCGACTGCCCCGTTGTTATCCTTTTCAGCTTTGTTTCCATTTCCTTGACTTTCTTTTCCAATTCCTCTTTCATTTCCAGAACTTCTTCTTTTACAACTTCTTCAATTTCCAGAACTTTCCTTTCCACAACTTGAACCTTCTCTTCCACGTCTTTTTTAAAAGTGTTTTGCAAAATGTCCAGCTGATCGAAAATTCTCTTCTGTTCCTCTTGTCGGCGATTTTCTTGTTCTTCTTTTTCTTCTTGTCGTCGCCTTTCTAGTTGTTCTAGAAGTGCCATTTGTTCTTTCCTTTTTTCTTGTCGTCTTTTTTCTTGTTCTTCTTTTTCTTCTTGTCGTCTGTTTTCTTGCTCTTCTTTTTCTTCTTCTTTTTATGTCCGCTTCTTTAAATCCCATTTCTGACACCAATGTAACGTAGCCTAAGCCGGGCGGGTTCGAGGATTTAAAGAAAATTCTGGTGCACACCGTAGCTACTAACTTTTATTAAAAATACTAACAATAAGACTAACTTTACACTATGTGTAAACTTTCACAATAACACGCGCTGACCACTTGTTCACGATGCTTCCAATAGACTGACTTGCTCTGTCGTTTGATGCCTTCTCATACCGCTCCTGGCGTTCTCGATTCTTTCTATTCCCGGAATCATGAGATCATGTTTTCGGCGCAATGGATTGTTCTCGAAGAATGAGATCATCATCTCTTGTACGAGCGTGGTATAGTATGAGATCACCGCCACAGAGTCTTCTAGACTCATGAGAGCATCCTATGTGAACAATTATTCCCAGTCGTTCTCATGTGGACTATTCCAGATTACGTTACCATACGTGGTGAGATCATCATGACATCATCCGCTTCCGGGCCGTCGCGCCGTCGTCTCAATATAATTAACTTCGAAATGAAATTCGCTTAACTCTATACTCCATCGGACCATTACGAATTTGGATCCTTTAAACTCGCAATCAGTGGTCTATGATCAGTGTTGATGTCGAATTTATTTCCGTCTAAATATGGTCGGAAGAAATGCGTAGCGTAAAGAATCGCTAACAATTCCTTTTCAGTAGTAGAATATCGAATTTCTTGTCATTTAAAGTCCTTGATGCAAAGGCAATGGATTTCTCGTCGTGACAAATACAGCGCCTATGGCCAAGTTCGATGCATCGCACGTCAAAGTATTGTAGTCGGGGGGTTATATACACTTTTCTATTAATACTTAATTGCAATCCGAATGAATCGAATGGCAAAGTCAGAATGAATAAATGTGTTAAAAAAACGAGTTATCATTACGCTCTCAGGTTTCTGCATACGTGGCGTCTGCCCGGCCATCCTACGGTGTCGTTCGTCCTCGTAACGACTAGGCCACTGTCTTGGAGCTCCGAATCGGCACAGCACAGATAGAAAGAAAGATATATTAGCAATCATATAGGGCGTTATAGGATTAGACTGGTTTTCTTACTCTTTTGATCAATAATTATGGATTGAAAACGGTCTGAGTGCCATTGAGGGCGATCTTAGTGCCATCGAGAGCGATCTTAGTTGAATAAATTTTTAATAAACTTTTGTATCTAATTTGTTTGAATTTTGAAGGGTTTCATGTGTTCTAGCCCGACGATTCCTTCATAGGGACGAGAGGATCTTTTGGTATGTCGGTTTTCTTGTACTCTGTATCGGTCATTTTCAAAGATTTCAACGACTTTGAAGGGACCTTGAAATTTTGGGATCAGTTTCTTGCTTTCGTGGGTGGCCGGAAAGCTATTAATCTTTGTTAAAACTAAGTCTCCGACTTGATATATTTTTGGTGGGCTGCACTTTTGGTTCAAACGCAAGTCTTGCTTAAGACGATTGGTCTCGAGCTTCCGGGCTGCCTCCCCTTGGATGCGTGCAACGTCTACGAGTTGTTCTTCGGAACTCGCATGGGCGTCTCCATCCGTCGTGAGACGAAACCCAAAGAGCTCTGCGGGCGTCTGCTGGGTGATTCGGTGGCGTGTGCTGTTTAGCCCTTGCTGAATCTGGGTGATCTTTGTATCCCAATTGTCGGGAGTAGTGTCTGCACTTGTGGTAGCCAGCGCATCCAGAAGAGTCTTGTTTACTCGCTCTACCTGTCCGTTACCCCGAGCCAATCCCACCGCTACTACAAGATTTCTAACGCCTTTGCTTTCAACAAATTTATGAAAAGCATCTGATGTGAAAGCTGTCCCTGCATCCGTTATTAAGCGTTTTTAAGCTCATCTTATTATGTTAGGTTTTACAACTTCGGTGGCAAGTTTTCAGTCTGTTTTCTTAGGCCTTTTCGGTTCCTCCTCAGACTGGGTAGGTCCTTCCGTAGTTGACAAAACCGATGAGCCCGGAAAGTGGGCTTCGGTTAGTTCTCTTAGACTTTCTTCTGTCGTCTCTGTGTAGGTTCCATCAGCTTTCTTGAGAAAGCCTACCCTTCTCGCGGCGCCCTCCTTAGCCAGAACTTTGAGGATTCTGGAGACTGCAGGAGTTTCTTCTAACTTCTGACAGAACTTCCTCCACGAGTCCCTTTTGGCTTTTCGGAGCTCTTTGTTATACCGCGTCAGTGTTATTTTGTATGTATTTCAGTCGTGGTTGACCTTGGCTTTATTGAATAGCCTTCTCACCTGGACTCTTAGTCGTTCTAGATGATTATTCCACCAGACTGTATTTTCCCTATGCTTCTTTACCCGTTCTGCTTATCTGCTCCACCGCAAGATCGTGATCTATCGAGATTCCATGAGGGATTTAACATATCCTTGCCAGTCCGTCTCTCTAGGATTCTGGAATTTTTCCACCGTCAATGGTGGTGATACAAGTTTGAATCTTATGTGCCTATGATCCGAACACGTTGGCTCTTCTGATACATGCCATTTGGTTATGTTGCTGTGTGCTTTGTTACTACACAGGGTTACGTCTAGTACTTCCTGTCTTACTGCAGTAACAAAAGTGGGTTCCTTACCTATATTGGCAATTTGTAACTCTTCCCCTAGAATGAAGTCTAATAAAGACTCACCTCTATTGTTGACGTCCTTGCTTCCTTTTGTTTTTTCTCTTCCGTTTCCATTGAAACAGAGTCCTGCTGCGGAGCTTTCGACAACCTAAGCAGTGGACTTGTGTCTTCTACAGGAGAGGTTGGCGTAGTAGTGGCCTCTGGTTCCTTTTTCCTTCCCGTGCCCTTCTTGCCTTTTCCATCAGACCTTTTGCCCGCTGGGGGCTCTTTGCTTGTCCTCTTTTCGGACTGGCTTTCCTCCGTTGTCGTGGTAGAGGAGGAGGCCGTTGGGATGACTTCACCCTTCCTCGTCTCTTCCTCCCCAGACTTTTTGTCTTCCCTGACACGGAACTTAATCCTTCCCATGCCAAAATAAGGGGCCATTTCGACCTTCCTTAGATGTTGAAGAGATTCTTCATCCATTGCGAATGTCCAAACCTGGACTTTTGGCATCGCCGTTTGTCCCCACACCGTCCAGAGATGTGCCTTCAGACCGTGGTTCCCAACCCTCAGCCTGGCCACAATCTGCCTTGTGAGGGTCTTTCGTCATCATGGTCGTCCGGCACATATACCGTGCAGAAAATCGGCTTTCGGATCTCCCCTCGCACCAGAGTCTTGAGGACAGCACCCTCCCAAGGTCTCAAGGTGGGGACGATTTCCTTCAGCCATCCCGCGCTGCCTTCGTTGGTGCAGGTCATCAAAATGTACCCTGGTCTAAAGGTGCACTTTTCAAAGCGTACCTGTGGACCTTGCCTTTTGAGCAGCCTTTCCTTTGCCATCTGAGTCGTGGGGTAACCTTCCTCCACTACCGGTACCTTCACAGCAGACATGGCTTTGCTGTAGGACATTTGCCCTACATACAGCCTTTTTTGCCTGCGGCTTGACAGTGGGTGGAGTGGTTCCCTCTGATCTTTGCCTTTTCTTTGGCTGTTTTGCTTCCGTCGATGTCTTTGCGGTAGTGGCCTTCAGGAAATTTTTCCTGATGACCTGCCTTTTGGCATCGACGTAGTTCTTGCCTTGTTTCGTGAGTTTCTGCACCTTTGCCCTTGAAGCTCCCGAAAGACAGGCAACCCTGACTTCATCGTCGGAGAGTAAGTCAACTTCCTCCAGGGAGTTGACTCTAATATTAACCTTCAGGGATTTCCGGCCAGTAGTGGCCTCTGAAGTCCGTTGGTACAATTTCTTATCTTTTTGTTTTTGCTTCTTTTCCATATTGTTCCCACGAGCAGATAGAGAAAATAAGGTCCGTCCGACCAGAGCCCCGCATCGCCGGATAAGGCTGTGATACAAGGGGGTGTCGCCTGGTGCCCCCAGGGGAACGTTTACCATCGCACACCAAACCCTGCGGCCATTCAATCCTCGGCACATGAACCAGGATTTCTCATGGCCACTTTACTCTCGTTAGCCGTCATGACTAGGTCATGCCGTTGCCCAGGGTTCACCACGTGGAGGTCAGAGAAGCGTTGGGATTGCTTGTACAGCAAAACCACTTGACCCCATACTTCCAAGCATACTTGCACAAGGCTTATTAGCAGTTGACCTTTCCTGTGAGTATACTTTGTACAGTTCTGCATCTATAAATTTTCTGGTAGAATTATTTTTAATTTAATTTTATTCTTGCCACTGAATTGATAATTATGATCTTTCACGTATTGTAAAAAATTGATGATTGTTTTTCCATCTTCTGTAACAATTCCAGTTCTACTCACTTTTCAACCAATAACGGTCCAAAGAGGTCTTTCAGTGATGGCCAACTGTTCTAATCAGAAAGGTTTTAGAGACTCGAGTTTATAAAAAGAGCAATTCCAGACCAAAATGACGATGGTCTCGGACCTAGCCATTATACAAAGAACACCTTTAACTACTTGAAGAACCGCCCCCATCTAATACTTTACTTAGAGATTAAGTGGTCGGCAAGAATTACTAGAGCAAAACCTTTCACCCGAAAAACATGCTCTCGCTGTCCGCACAATTCTCGACAAGGACATTCCCCAAAAAAAAAAAAAAAACTACAGAAGCTACTATCCTTTTTTTTTATCTTTTTTTTTATCAGGAATCTCGGCCTATTTAAAAATGGACAAACAACTAAGAAAACACAGTCACACCACATTCACTCACCTATACTCGGAAATTATGTGCACATATTTTTTATTATCGTTTTTGCCTGTTGTTTGTCTTATCTCTTTCACAACATTCTTTTGGTCGATTGAGATGAACTTTTGTAGGTTTCCTGTTTATTAATATTGTGTAATTAACATTTGAATCTTTTGAAATGGACCTGTGCGTGCATGTGCTGTTTAGCCCTTGCTGAATCTGGGAGATCTTTGTATCCCAATTGTCGGGAGTAGTGTCTGCACTTGTGGTAGCCAGCGCATCCAGAAGAGTCTTGTTTACTCGCTCTACCTGTCCGTTACCCCGAGCCAGTCCCAGAAGCTACTATCCTTTTTTTATCTTTTTTTTTTGATCAGGAATCTCGGCCTATTTAAAAATGGACAAACAGCTAAGAAAACACAGTCACACCACATTCACTCACCTATACTCGGAAATTATGTGCACATATTTTTTATTATCGTTTCTGCCTGTTGTCTTATCTCTTTCACAACCTTCTTTTAGTCGATTGATATGAACTTTTGTAGGTATCCTGTTTATTAATATTGTGTAATTAACATTTGAATCTTTTGAAATGGACCTGTGCATCGTGGCTCTAGTTTTTTAGATTTTCCTAACGGCTTTGTTTCGTTGGTTAACCAAATCTTATCGCCAGGTGAAAAAATGACTTGATGAACATTCGAGTCATAATTGTTGGTGCATAAGGAAGAGCCACGACCAATGCCTTTTAGCGCTATCAGATTATTAAAACGTTTTCCATTAAAATGATTTGCAATACTGTCTTTAATTAATGAGCAATCTGTGCCTGTATCAAACGGAAAAGGAAAAGGACTCACCAGAGGTAAGTTTAAGCTCTCCAACAGGTAAGGCTGTTTTCTTGCAGGGATAGGTGGTGTTCTTCACCGGTACTTGCTGCTTCGGCTCTCGGTGTGCATCGGGGCAGTTTGGCCTAATATGCGCTAATTTCCAACAGCCGAAAGAGACGATATTCTTTGTCGAGGTTCTCGCTTCCTTTTGTGCATCATCTTCAGGAGGTTTTGCAGGTGATTGGCGGCGACATTGAGCGGCACAATGTCCCATTCTTCCGCAGTTATGGCACTTTCCCAAAAAAGGCTCCTTTGCAAACTTCGCGTCGCTCGAAGACGATGATAAAGCCCGTCACTTCGCTCCAGTGTGATGACCGAGCGCCGATCGTTTACCAAGCCTCCCTTGCAACATGATTCACATACTCTTCGCATCTTGTGGTTTTCCACTCTGATATCTGCGTCTCACAAAATCATTGCGAGTGGAGTCAAGGTAGCAAACAAGAAGAACAGCGGCTTCGTCGATTGCTCGATTTTTTAGAAGTGCTAAGATGGTTCGCATTGTATGCAACATTTCATCAATTAATGGTGTGTCTTTGCTTGAAACTAATCTAAAGTGCACTTGCGGATTCATAATACTCGCACTTCGAGCATCCAAACCATGGGTGTAAATATCCAAGTGGCGTTGCTTTTAGGAAGGCGCCGACATGATTGTATTTTCGATATTAATTTTCAGATTGTTCCAGGGACCAATGTCTTCTCCACAATTTGATACGCAAGCAACCACTTCGTAGTGCATTTTATTCAGTTTTATTATCAGAAACATTATTTAGCTCTCTTACAGTACAATTATTATCAAACTCGGTCCCTCCATGAAAAATTTTGATCTGTCGTCCACGATTATTATTTTCTGGTGCGCAGAAAATATTTTGGTCCGCCTAAAGAAGAACATTCCATAGGGCCACATAAATCAGCATGCATAATTTCGCCTGGTTCTGTTGAACGCTGCTTTCTCTCCACAAATGTGTTAGAATGGTCTTTCCCCTCGACGCAGGCTTCGCAAAATTGTCCTCACGGTCCCTCAGCAGCTTCATCACATGACGTTTACTTTGATGTCCAAGCCTCTCATGCCAGATTTGTAACGTATTCTTCGAAAATTGATTCTTGAAAATCTTATAGAAATACGGTTTTGTAAATTTTTTCGATATATTTTTTCAAGTGTGTTTAAAAGAAAAATTTAACAAAAGAGAACGTCCCAATCGGCACATTTTTCACAAAGTTATGGACATTTAAAAAAAAATTTTTTTTTTTAAGAATCGGTATCTCGTAAACGGCTCGAAAAAAAAATAGAATAAAATCAAGGAGGCCTCTCTCAACCGATACTACTGTTGGGGCTGCGCTGGAGTTTACACCTCAAAAAAACACTGTGTTTTATTTCTGCTTTATTTTAAGAAACTACAAATTGGTGTTTCTACCGGGAAGATGGTGACGAAGTGACCGCTGCTCTCGAGCCAGCCCTTTTTGTTGGTACTACGCTAAAGTGGCGCCCACTATTTGAAATTATAAAACAGGGTCAACAACTACTACATAAAAAATATAAAAAAAAACGGAGATACAAAAGCCAGGAAGATCGATCGTCAACCGGTGTGCCACTAGGACCCTTCCCCACACAGCCCACAGGAAATAGGTCGGCTAGGGTACAGCTAAGACTCCCCGGCTTCGACCCTTCCTGCACCAAGTCTTCACGGAAAGTACCTGGACTGATCCCGTCTTGGTGGTGGCTGGTGGCTGGATCCGGGATGAGCGGCGTCCGGAGCGCACTTCTTTACTGGTCAACATGAAGTAAGAACCAACCCGGTGCGACACCAGGAAGCATTTATTTTCGACGGATTTCTGGATTTCGCATCGAACCGGGCGTGGTCCGACGTGAGAAAGGCGGCTGCTCGGAGTGGTCGTAGCTACTCCGTGATAGTTTTATTCGCAGCGCTCTATTTTTCTGATTACTGGGGTGAAAGAATTATTCCACTGCGACACAGGGAAATATTTTTCTCAACGAGTTAAAGGTTTGAACTTCGGCGTGTATTTCCGCCTGGACAGTATGTACAGCTTGTTCCGTGCGTTGCTCAAAGACACTATGCAACTTCAGCCACATATCTCTGGCCTTTTCACATGTTATCAATAACGCAATTGCCTTAGACTCTACAGTTTTTACAATGACTTGACTCGCAGCACGATCCGCCTTGTCCCATGCTTTCAGCTCATCCTGTCGTGCCGCGTCCTGTGTCCCCTCTTCCGGCTCCGCGATCTCGCCAATGCACACTTCGTACGCGCCTTCAATTCCACGCAACAGGTTTTTGACTGCGAACTTCCATATACACCAGTTTTCGGAACCTCTCAATTTGTCAATTCCATTAAACTCCATGTCTGTATTATTGCCTCCAAATCCAGCGAACAAAAACAACCCGTCGATTGCAACCCAAGACACTCCAGTTCACGATGAACTACACTCTGCTACCATATTGAAGTAAGGGGGGTACTGGTGATTGGAATATTCAATATGATGACAATAAAATTATTATATTTATTGAAGTAAAAATTCGTGTTTTCTTTGTAACTAAGAATAACAATCTCAAAACAGTTAATCAAAGGTAACTGGACAAATTCAAACGCAAAATTTCAACGTTTTAACTTTAACAAGGAGCAGGAGCCACACTGCTTGCTCCATTGGCAGAACTTTTTCACGTGCTAGTATCTTTGGCCTTTGTAGCATCTAGTTGCCTTAATGAAATCTCTGAGGTTAAGGGATTTCGAGGCCTTGTATAGCTTTCTTTTTTCAGTTGTTGATTTACTTTTGCGGACAAAAAAAAATCAAACGACTTGGAATTATATTGACCTTAAAGTGTAAATTGGACCGTAAGATATTCAGTGCCTATGACATCCAGCCAACCTACTGATACATTGATACTGCTGGCGTTGTTGACAAAATAAATCAAATCTATTTACAAACCTCAGAATGACAATTAGAGCTGATTTAAAATGGTTATTTTTAAAATAACAGAACTTCGACGTTTGAAATTCTTTTAATTAACACCCAATCATTCTCTAACTTTAGTACAGATTCGCTGTGTTTGTCTTCTTCATTTTCGGAAATTCGTCATTGCAAATTTCATCAGGTTCAACGATGAAAGCATTGCTTAAACAAAGGCTTATTTTGAGAACTAGACAAAACCTACAATTTGGAATGGGTTACAAAATTGGAGAAACATTCGACGAAGTAGAGTGAAAGTACCTGTTCTCGGCCTTTTAGTGACATTTTAAACTTTGGTTAGAGTGTATGATCAATTGACTTAACCTAGCAAAGGAACAATTTTATAATGAGATTTATTAAAGCTTTTTTTTAATCTAAAGTACTAGTGAAAATATGATATCTTGCATTATAAAAATTTAAAAAAATATTTATTGGAAAAATGCACTTTTCACCGGTTGACGGCCATGAGCGCATTTTTGTCGGCCTTGACTAGATCTGTTTTCGGCCCTATGGCCGACAAATACCTCTTTCTCGGCATTTTCAATAACAGCATAGAAAAAAATCCAAATAAGCAGAGAAATAAGATTACAGGCACGTAAAAAAAAACTGAAATATAATTCATTTGGGTATTATAAAAATACAAAAAAAAACAAAAAAATAAATATTAGAAAAATAATAAGAGTGGGTATTAAGATTATATAGAATATTTATGGGCATGTCGGAGATTGACCCTCCCCCTCTATGCTGACTCACCACGCACTTTATTAACAACAATAACAATAAAAACCGAGAGACACTGCAAAACAGGTGATTCCGGGTGTGCTTCCCTCGAGAGCTCGTGACTGTTCCTTGAGTCACGTGATCTCCAAACACTATCCCCGATTCCACCCAAGTGTATGCAACCAACTTGGCGTTTCACAATATCCCGACACGGCCATTCTGACATATCACACGTCCTCGTGTGATGGCTATATAAAATAAAACTTAATAAACCACTCGGCCATTCTGATTATTTATTAGAGGAAATTGACTCTTCTCTTCTAATTTCTATCATGACAAAATTATTACTTCTATCACTCGAAAAGTAACATTGATTACTTCAATTAACTCAGAAAACAGAATTGACTTTATCACTTCCTTCCAGTGATACAACAAAATTATTACTGCTATTAACATCAAAATAACTCGATCACTTCCTTCCAGTGATAAAAAATATTACTTCAATTAACTCAGCAAACAAAATTGACTTTATCACTTCCTTCTAGTGATACAACACAATTGACTTCATCACTTCCATCCAGTGGTAAACAAAATTAACTATGACAGCACTTCGCTCCCGTGATCAACAGAATTCACTGTATCACTTCCCTTCAGTGATAAACAAAATTAACTACATCACTTTTCTCCAGTGATAAACAAAATTAACTACAGCACTTCGCTATAGTGATAATCAAAGTTCACTTTATCACTTATAACCAGCGATAAAGACAATTAACTTCAATACTTACATCCAGCGTTAAAGAAAATTAACTTCATCGCTTACATCCAGCGTTAAGAAAATTAATTACATCATTTCTCTCCAGTGATAACAAAATTATCTTCATCATTTACATCCAGCGATAAAGAAAATTAACTACATCACTTCTCTCCAGTGATACCAAAATTAACTTCATCACTTACATCCAGTGATAATGAAAATTAACTCCTTCACTTCTCTCCAGTGATAATGAAATTTAACTACCTCACTTCTCTCCAGTGATAAACAAAATTATCTTTATCACTTACATCCAGCGATAAAGAAAATTAACTACATCACTTCTTTCCAGTGATAAACAAATTTAACTTCATCAGAGAAGACAACATTTAAATACAAACATTGATCACAATTAAATCAAATCTTTGTCGTCAGGAACGTATCCTTCAGGCATTTTCCTGATAGGATCGTGAGCATATTTATGGGTACGGTTCGAATTAAAATTTTTCAAGACGTACATATCACCGTCTAACTGTTCAATCATCTTAAAGGGGTTTTATATTTAGGGTCAAATTTGGTTAAATTTATTTCGCCGGACATTATGTGAATTGCTATGTTCCGGCTCAAAATTTCACGACCAACCATTATTTCATAACGTAAATAATAATCAGGTAAAACATGAATTGTCATTTCAAAAGTTATCTCGTTAATTGCGACTACACTTAAAATCTGCTAACAGCTATTTGTGCAAGTTTGTCCAATGCTAGTCATAACAACAACATTGTCGAATCGTTTACCCTGAAGCTGTGACGACACAGGTTCTGTTATCAGCGAGCATTCGGCACCCGAATCAAAAATGGAAAATTCTTATCTTGATGACATAGGGTACCTGATGGCGCATTGACTAAACATAAACCTACTTGTCGTTCTGCTCCACCCTTTCGACCTCTCGGGTTACCTGAATTCGGACAACACGAAGCATTTGAAACATGTCTCTTTTGAGTTTGGGGTCGTCGATGTCTTCGGCGAAGAGTCTCCACGTGAAGTGCTGGGGATCGCATCGGTCGGTCTTCTCATGTCTGGAACGGCATACTGATGCCTTGCATCCCAGTTTCTCACATTTCATCGAGGGTGGTTTCGGCTTGAAATGTTTCGCTTCCAAATCATTACATTAAATTGTACTTTTTCATTTAAGGAACAAAAACACCTTTAATTTCTGCTGTAATTGGTTCCTTGATTTAATGCCACGAACTTGTAAGTGCCATTCGTCGTTCAAGTTAGCAACTTCTTCGGTTGACCAGTTTTTAAACTTCAACATTAGTGCCGTCATCATACGCCGCGACGCACTTCCCTTCTTTTGGTTCGGTGCTATTAAATTGCATCAAAACTGCGGAAAATCATACTTAGCGTCCCACATCATTCTAGGGTATGAATTCTGCGACAGCCAGGTGGATGCTCGACTGTTGAGTGAGTGCCCTTCTCAAGGCGACAGTCGACGCCGCATCACCTGTAATTGTTTTGTAGCCCATGCACATAAATCTGCAGTCCAGATCAAATTCAGGCAGTTATATGTTACTGTTTATCGTCGGAGACTGTTAAAACAAATCCAGGGCACTTCAAACTGCAACCCCTTCTGTTCTTTGCACCGCAGTTTCCAGTGTTTCCGACAACTACATACTTCCAACTGCTTACTGTCCAAAAAGTGCGCTAGTAGATCCTCGAATATAGGTGTGCAACTTTACACCGCTGACCATTGTGACTTTTCGGCTTGTCCTCTTGTCCTTGTGCTTTAAAACACCCGCACCGCCTGGTCCCGTTCTCCTCTACCACCGCCACGTCAAAACATCAATCAACCAATCTACATCTTTCTAAGTTTCGAGATATCTGTGAATTGATACTAACAACCGCTTGATACAGCATTTAAAAACTTCACAAATCATGCCGTACACACTCAATCAAAGATTACCAGCCCTCAAATCAATGTGCCGAAATCATTGATATTCAATTACCAATCATGTGTGTCCCATTATTTTGCCTACATGCGCCCGTCAACCCTCCGAAAATAACTCTAAGTACTTTACGACTCTTCGACAAGACCAACAACATCGTTCTTCATTGTTGAGAAAAAAATGTAAACAAACCTCAACCCATGACATCCCCAAACTAAATTTTAATGAAATTCACAATCTACACTGTTCCATCAAGGGGGAGGCAGGGGTCTAAATTAACAGAAAAATACCTCAGGTAATTAATGGACGACCCCTATGTGGCCTGATGAAAATCCTTATGGAATCCAGGAATGCAATTTTCAGGGAAAAACTTCAAATTTCAGCGCGTATTTATTTTTTGTTGTGATTAAAGAAGGTAAGCTAGAGAATCTATAACACCCTGTAGATGTTGTGTTCGGTTCCGGAAAACCGTATCTCTGAATCGCAGTTTTACCACAACTGTATTGATAATCTTTTTCAGTAATTTAGTTTTGAGTTAATAATAATATCTGTATTTTGAGTTGAACGACTTGGTCAATTGCCCCCATGATACCTCCGCCACTGTCAATCTTGCACTCTAATGTCTAACGCTAGACAGTAAGGAATTCCTGAGAGCATGGTTGGTTGCGTACTAACAATAAAAGAATAATTTTCTTTTTTCATCCCGAACGCTTAAATGCTACTTCAAACAGTCTCTGATCTGAATAAGTCGCAACTAATTGCTGCTTTCCGTTTTAAAGTTCGTCTTTAATATTTAATGTTGTTAAAAATTGAATGTTTATGTTCATAATTCGCATTGCGCCCGCTCGTTGAGGCGAGGCGCTGTCCTCGTTTCTGCTGTCATATGTCATTTTCAATTTCGTAGTCGGCCGATGGTTTTTCGCATTCGGTTATTTTTAATATTAAAGTGGATGATTGTACGAGTTGTTCAATGTATTTGGACACTGCCGTTTTTGATCCAGCTAAGGTAAGTTCCGTTACCGTTCTTTTTGTTTTGTACTTTCCAAGTTTAACCCGGCATCTGACATAACCATACCTTACTTTGAAAATCTATCTGCTCAGAATAATTTTACTGGAAGAACAAAATACTTATTTATGTATCAAGGCACTTAAGTTTTATTTCTTTCATTACGAATGTGTGTGATTTTCACCATTAGGAAATTGCATATCTTCCCACACAACACAAACATATTCAATGAGTATTCTATGAATATTCATTAATGGATATGTGTATATCCAATGGATATGGCGATATACCTAATTGGACTTCTTATGGATATACATAAAATACCTATACTTTTGTCGCCAGATATCATAATTATCCATACAATATCCATTGAACATCCACGAGAACATACGATGGATATTCATTGAATGTACAATAATATACGAATATACAGAAATGTGTGCAGGGGTATATTACTCATGTAGATGTTTTTCTTATGGGGCCCAATTATTATGGGTGCCCATTTTTAAAAACGGACGACTTTAGCGTTGAACTTCTCGTTTTATTAAAAATGATGTAAAACATCCATAATGCAGAATTCCGCTATCAGCTACTACTTGACCAAGTGCTATGATGAGATACATTTTTGCAGTAAGTTAAGTTCTTGCGCTCTTTTATTTGCAGCTCTTTCCTTCGCCCTTGCCAACCATGATTTTATGACAGCAATTATTTCATCATCAGCAGTCTGTGATGTTCTTCCATTGTATCGCACCCCACCTAGAAGCGAAATTTATATCAAGTGATAAGAATGAAATAACTATATACAGCAGAAAATAAACATACCAATAATTGCTTTTCAAATGTTGAGGGGCCATTTTTTCCCTTTGGCACCATTCCAACTATAAATAC
This sequence comes from Diaperis boleti, assembly GCA_963583935.1. Classification (NCBI taxonomy): domain Eukaryota; kingdom Metazoa; phylum Arthropoda; class Insecta; order Coleoptera; family Tenebrionidae; genus Diaperis; species Diaperis boleti. The sequence continues at coordinate 18,822,060 of OY757242.1, forward strand.
ATTTGAAAAAAGCCGATACATAATCCCTTTGGTAATTGTAGACACTTTTGCTCCACCCATTCGAACCAGTTGTATTTATTTAGAATTTATAAGTAATTTGTGTTATTACATTATTCTACTGTAAAACTTACGAATACCGTTGCTGTGTTGATAAAAATTGTTCAACAAATTTTGGTATATCCAGCAATAGAGTAAGTGTATCACTAAGGTGGTGTTCTGAAACGGAAGTCTTCGTAACTTCTCTTTCTATATTCTTCTTCTGGAAAACATATCCGTTTATTTACAAGTTCTCCTTCTTGTTTACATTTAGTGCAAGAAAAATATCCCGAATGACCTTTAACGTTCAATATGAAAGATCGAGCCAGCAAATCGGAGATAATCATGCTGACTCGAAAATTATGTCATGTCCACCAATAATAATTCCATTAGTTGTCCGCAGTTTCAGCAACAAATTCTTTTAATAAGTCATTAGAACTTTTGGGTTTTTGATATCCATTGTAGAGACTAATTTATTATAAACACATTATGTTTAAATTCTTCAACGGATTGTACTATACCCAAAATTGGCTAAAAATCTAGTATTTAAAGTCGAACACTGCCTAGCAACGCCTAAAAAATACCGTTGAAACTTTATGAAATTTCATTGTTGTCAAAAAAAAAAATCGGAATACTAATTACTAAAGTCTTCAACAATTTTTTTTTAATTCAGTGTTACGGTCTTCGCGACTTATAATAATATCAACACGTAATCCAAGAAATTGAAGATATATGATCATCCTCTTCCGAATTTGTCCCAACGGCTTTGGCCGACAGTTTATTTAGAATTTGAGTCTTTAAACTGGCCGCAAATTGTAGTGGTGTAGGATTATCCCCATATCCACAGCCTCCCCTGATGCAACCAAACAGGTTTTCCAAAGCATCCTGGTTCAAACTTCTTGGGCGCAAAGATGTGCAACCAGAGGACAGGAAACTCCAAATAGCCTGAATGGCCCGAAGTGATGTGAGCCATCCAACTCGTGAAGGTGGCATTCCAACACGCAAATTTCCTTGCTTCGTAAATCTTTTGAAATCCCAACTCTTTAAAAATTTAAATGACTTTCCAAAATTTGACATGTGGGGATTCCTCTTTTACAACAGATGTTAGGGGTTTCCCACCTTCTTCCACCGGCCTTTCTTTGTTGCCATTAAAACTATCAAAAATTCTGTCCACTTGTTGACAGAAAAAACCGGTAGCAATTGCGTCCTGTGGTAGTGTACCTACAAAAATAATAAAATTTAATTAAAGTACTGCCGATAATGTACTATTTATCTTACCAAAACTCGTTAAAGTATATAAATATGACCCCATAGTATGGCTAAATATTTGTGCGGCTATGTGAACTTTTATAGCATACGCCAATTTTGCCACTAAATGTGCTTCTCGGAATTTATGGGGGTTCCTAAACACCATGGGTGCACTCTTATCAATCTCATAGGCTTGACGTATGTGAGCAAATTTAGCCTCCATAATTACCTCATTGTCGCCTAACATTACTGGGATCATGATGTTGTGATTCCTAAATAGTGACGCCGTACATTTTAGTAAGTGTGGAGGGTCTTACATCGTATACACTTTATGACTGTTCACCATAATATATGGCTGCTTCACCGAAGAGCCCAAATCCAAGAGTGCCGTTAAGGTTCTTCTAGATGGAAGAGCACAAATCTGCCTTAGTAGCATATAGGGCTCCGCTTTAAAAGTCGTAAAGCTATAATTTTTTCATGCAAAGACCATCTTCGAGCTTTCGGTGCACGGCGACCACATCGCAATTGGGCACTCATAAAATGTCCTGTGGTATGACTCATACCACTAAAAATCTTTTGTACAATTGGAGATGAATCCAAATACACGTTTTAATCGCCTTATTTGGGATTCACGACTTTCAATAAGTCTTAAAAATTGCCGCATTACGTGGTGTAGCCGATGCAACGGAAAGGTTTTTAATCCCATGAGATACGACACTTCGCAGTGTTCGGTCGGCGGCAGCCGGGCTACGACGTCTATGACGGGGCGAGAGGGAAGAATTTGATCGACTCCGAGAAGTACGACTGTTACTTGAGGCGGACCTTTGTCTAGGTCGAGAACGGGAGATTGGCGATCTCGAGGAAGAACTGAGGTTTTCACATCGAGCGGGATCTTCGAAGTGACCGTGGTGGGAGTATAATGGTGTGTCATAGCGCAGCATTTGCTGTCTTTGTCTAACATTGTGACGTCACGTTAGGAACAACTATAGTGGTACTTCGACTATTTGGATTTAAGTTAGGTTAGGAACTGCTACAGTAGTAGTACTTCGAATATCTAGATTTAGGGTGACAAAATGCAGTATCTTATATCATATAGTGCGTTTTATTATATATAATCGCTACATAGGGGAAATTTTCGAACAAGTACACCTTGAGTTAATGTTTCTTCCGCTGCAAATTTCAACACGACAGAATTGAATTGAAATTTAAAAAAAATTGAATGTCCCAATTTTGCCCACCTTTGAAAAGGAAATCATAAGAATATTTGGAATAGGAAAGCCATTAACACGACGTACACGTCTTCACCGAGGGTTTCTCTTTGTTGCATTGGTAAAAGAATGAGGTGTAGAAAAACAAATTATTTATTCAAAATAAAAATATTGTAAAAACACATAACATTTATTATAATTACATACATGGTTTACTATACAAAATATATATTAATACATATGATCTTAAGTACCTAGCTAATTGTTAAACTTTATTGTTCGTAAATTTATACAATTTTCGTTTAATTTTTTTTTACAATTTTGTTCACTTATTTGTTTGTTTAGCTGCCTTAGGGCCGGTTTCACCAACGTCGGTTAACTTTAACTGATAAATAACTGCATAGATACGTTTGTTAAAACTATAGCAACAATTGTCTCTAATCGAATATAAATACCATACAAAGTATAACTTCATATGGAATTTTTACGTTCCTGGGTAATTTAGCCACTGTAGCATCGGCCAAATTTTTAAACAAAAATTTACCATCACTAAGTGATGTGCCGTGGATGGCATAAAATTGTTTATTTAAAATAGATCCCATTTCCAACAGTTCATGGCTCGGATGTAATAAGTTGCTTCTTGAAATACAGCTTATCCAATCTGGCACATTATTGATATTATTGTTGTTAGCTTAGTTGGCCACCTACTGCTGTATTTATTGCGAAACCTATGAGCCACATATCCGGCCCTTCATTATTTATTTCCTCTTTTTGAAGAACTGCTTCAAATTCTTCTAACAGTTCAAGATTCTGTGGATGTAAACTAACATTTGTCATATCCATTTCAATTATTTAATTGTCATCAACAGGTCCAACAAAAGAACATTCTGCAAAAACAACTTCGGTATCTATTATATTTTCATCTGTTGCTTCAATCATATGAACAGAGCTTAAGAAGGTTTTGGATAAACACTCAGATGTATCTGCAGATGAATTATCCAAGGCGCTACTGACTTGTGTAAGCAATGCCTGCTGATTTTGTAAGTCAGTTCCAAAACTGTTACATCCTGGATGTCTTCCAAATTTTGATCTCGCATTAAATAAATCAAACCAGTTATTAATGATTTTAATGAAGTTGGAGGTTTCCTTCCTATTAAAATTCTCTGATGTAAGTCCTTTTCTACCGCAGTATTTTATTGCCTCCGATAATAATTGTGCAGCCACCTTAACATTTTGTCTTTGTGAGCCTTTCACATCCAAATGGTATCTGCTAATTTTATATGCCAAAGTTTGCTCTGAATTTGAAATTGCAACATTTCAAGGCAACGTTTATCAATAATTTTGCAATCTATAATGAAACCATTATCAAGAAGATGATTACGAAGGAGTTTTAAAGCATGTGGTGGGTCCACAAAACTATATATCTTGAACGAGCTGTTTTTTGGGTGCATGAATTAACAATTCTTGTCGTGGTCCAGATTTAGTTCCGCAAACAAAACCCATATTAGGCGTTCCTATGTCGCAAGTAATCGACACTACAATAAAACTTGCCATATACAATTCGCTAATAATTTCGGTCAACATTCTTAGTGACACGTCTTAAACGGCCCAATTTTTTCCTGACTTTTCTGGTCAATACAAATTTTGTTTGAAATGTACACTTCATCAAATGACAGTGCCACCAGTCGTTCCAATTGTGTTAAATTTTTGGATTGGACTTTCATCAATGCTATTACAGTTTTTAAAGTGCCCAGGTCTAAATTCATAGATGATGCCCATTTTCTGAAGGTTGACAGTGCAGGCAATGGAAAATTAATTTTTCTTAAATACCTATAAGCTTTAGGGCTCACACAAAAAAAAAAATCGGAATACTAATTACTAAAGTCTTCAACAATTTTTTTTTAATTCAGTGTTAGGGTCTTCGCGACTTATAATAATATCAACACGTAATCCAAGAAATTGAAGAAAAAATTCCTGGCGTTCATTTGAGCCGCAATGGATTGTTTAAATTGTTTTGTTCATTATTTTACTCGAAATAAGGTATCAGCGGTGACTGACACTGTGTTCAGGTTGCTAGGCAACTTTGCCTTCAGTTTATCGACTTAGAAAAAAAATCTTCAAAATTAAAGAAAAAACCGCTTAATTTAAAACAGGTTGATTAAAATGTTTGACTATTTTAGTTTTCTACAGTTGTAAGATAAGCAAAACCAGTCTAGAGCAAAAATATTCCTCTCCAAACAACTTAATAGAGAAAATCACCTCACGGGCGCCCCATCCAGGGACACACTGTAGTTTATTATTTACCTACAAATTACCCTATATCACATTGCTGTTAATTGACTGATTGCACATTGATTGCTTACCCTGCGGGCAATAACCTTCAACCTAGTATATATAAAAACTCGCGATCACCTAGCGACTTAACCGCATTTTCGTAAACTTATCTCCTTATAATAATAATGTAGGTATAGGTATAAAAGACTTACCTTCGTAATTATTTATATAAGACTACACGAAAAAACCAAAACCACTATCGGTAGATAAAAAAATAAGCAACGAAAATTGTTACTAAACTTGACCCGTATATGACTTGACCACAACGGCACGTACGTGCATAGCCATCATCAAATGTTCCGAATTTCCCACCACGAATGCAAATTATATTCTAATGCTTGTTTAATGTTATTTACTATTACAGAAGAAATTCCTACACGAAGCGATTATTTCTTATCAATTTCCCGTAAAACGCTATAAATTTTTAATCATATTCCATCAAACCGAGATTTTCAGTCCCACCCGGCAACACTGCTGATCGTACAGCGCCAATCAACGATATATCACGTGATTGCGTGATAATGAATTGAGCCAATGGGACCTAATATATTTGAATGGAAGAGCTAACTTGCGCATGAACAAGAAACGATAGAGGTTCGAATATTTAAATAGAACAAATCACAAATTATTTTTAAAATATAATCGGTACATAATATGTAATTGAATTCATATTTATGATTATATAGGTGTGATATCAGTTTTAAATATTTTTATAATCTATTATAGGTAAATTTCCTATATGTATTATAATCCACCTAAAATTTGATTTATTATACACCGTTATTCACGTAACAATACGAGCCCACCGAAATTTTCGATGCAACCAAAATTGTATTTGCACAGGTTACATGGATTAAGAAAAATAATTCTTCAAAAACTAACACATAGTGTGCGCAATTAGGTAACAATAGATATTGTCAGTGTCAAAATTTTAAATTTGCAGTTTTAAAAATTCACTATGCAGTCACGGAGTCAAAACAAAGGTGGATTGGCCTGTTAAGGTAAACTTTGTAAATTGACGGTGAATTGCACCTTATAAAGAACATTATTTAAATTTTAGACAAGCTGATCGAGAACCAACAAATCATTCCCTCGTGTGTAGTTGTCACTTCAAAGATGAGGAAAGAGCTAATTGTCCTACCATATTTAAACATAATATTGGGAAGCAATTTAGCTTTGAGAACCCAAAGAAGAAGAGAAAAACACTTAAAAAGTGGGTATTTACAGAATTCAATGTAATGAAATAAATTAACAGCTCCTATTGTAACAGAAGCAGCTAGTGATCCTAAGGAGACGATTGAGGACGAAATTGAAAGGTTTTAGCAGATTGTTGTTTCACATGCAGAACCAGGACGTCTGTAATACAACAGCCTCCAACAGTGGCAACAACAAAGGCAATATTTGCTGTTATGAATAAAGCAGAAAATTATTTTTTGCATACCTGCCTCTTTGATGCCCAATCCGTTGTTTTCTAAGCTTGCTAATTTACAGTTTCTCTTAATAAGAGAAGTGGAGGAGTTGTACAAAGAATAATATTTGGGTATAAATAGTAAATAAGTGATTACAGGTTTGTACATAAAGTTTTATTTTAGATTTAATTCACCAGAAATTTATAAGTATAATAAAACACTTCCATGGATGTTCTTTACTCACGCTTCAGTCCTACTAATCTCCACTATCATGCTGTCTGCTGGTGTCCAGATCATCAGAAAAGCCTTATTTCTGGATGTAAAGTGCAATTGCCCTTGAATTTGGTGATAGTAATCATGATCTTGATGTCTTCATCATGAAATAATGAAATGAAATCATGAAATAATCGATAATGTACTTTTTATTTTTTGAGATCCTCGCTCAGGGACGTGGTGTTTCTCCACTTGTAAAGACATTTCACCTCTAAAATTTCACACCAGACGTTAACGGAAATAATATTTTGTAAGTGTCCTTCCCGAATCCAACGTGGATTGTCTTGAGCATAGGAATGACAATTATGCTAATTTACACCCCCATTATTGCTAAAAGTAGCTTCATCGCTAAACAAGACATTTTGCAAAAAGTTTTCATTAAATTGGATTCTTTCCTTGAAGAAATTCTAACCTTTTGGGAAGATCGGTCACTTTTAGTTTTTGAACCAAGGTGATGTGGTGAGGATGGAATTTACTGGCATACTGATGCCTGGCTTATCTCAACCAGTCGTGCCACTTCCTTCTGGTCAATATGTGGTTCTTCTGTCACCATCTCTAAAACGGCTACTTCATGATGTTCCCCAGTTGCAGTCCTTTCCCTAGGCGTAGTAACTGGAGGCCAATTCAGTCTCAACTGTGCCTCTAATTTTTGAAAATTTTATGTGTTGGTCCTCTTCCTTCATGCATAAACCCTGCAGCAAGAGAAGCGTTTTTTCTGCATTCGCCATAAATTAAATGCATGTCGGTTTTCTCGTCATTGGAATACATTATTACCAAAACAACAATAAGGTCAAAATAGTTCACACTGGTTGACACTGACAGTATCTAATTTTTTTTTCGATTTTTATTTTTTTTTTCTCCAAATCTCTTTTGATTAAATTAACTTAAGATTTTTAAGATAGGACACCATATTTCAAAAATCGCAAATAACTGAGATATATATATGTACTCAAATGAGTACAATGGGCAAATGAAGAACTAAAAAAAAAACTAAAAATTTTAATGAAAAATTTGGAACAGTTCCAAAACACAAAAAATTGTAAGTAAACATAACTTATTGATGAAATATAGCAAAACAATTTCTTTTCTCCATGCATAAAGTGACTGCGCACTTGGAACAACTCCAACGAGCCCTCATATGGCACACAGTACATCGTAGTTGCTTGTCCAATTTCTTTGGCAAATGACCACCCTCGTGACTTTTAATACTTGTGGGTACTCCAGCCGATGGCCTGTTTGAACTTCTGGCATAGCAACGGAGGTAATGACGTACAATTTGTCGTTGAAATTGTAACAAATCCAACGCTTTTCCTGAAGACAGTTGATACAGTCTCCATGCGTTTACCACACAGACATTGATCGCATGGGTAAATATAACCCATGTCCATTTTTTTCCACCAATGGTTATCCGATAATTATTGCCGGATTGGTCGAGTAGATCAACACCCCCCATGCAGCGGTTATAATTTTGAAACAAAAATCGCTGGGGAACATCTATTTTCTCCTTCAGAGTAGTGGACCACCTTTTCACACTTTGAAGGGGGGTTATTGTGTCATAGTTCGTGGCCATTGTAACAACATTATTATCTGTCCACCGCACAAATAGTAATTTTGACGTTAAATCATATTTGTGTGTAAATGTTCCGCGTTGCTTCTTTTTCATAATTTTGGTACTGGTTAAAGGACACTTTTTTGTCCTATTTTCCCGAATAGTCCCTGTTGCCCTGTAACCTTGTTGTTTCAGTATCTTTAGCAGATTGTGACTTGTAAAGTAGTTGTCAAAATACACCGTGTGATCCGAAGGTACTGCCACTACAGACAAGAGGTCTAGAACCACCTGAGATCCTAATGGTAAATCTTGCTTTTCTCGCTGATAATTTTTAGCTCCGCAGTATACATCATAATTGAAGCAAAAACCAGAGGAGCTACAAAGCATCCATGCTTTGTACCCAAAACGTACTGGCTTTCCTTTTATGAACTGCTTGGCCGAGTGATGACCAAAATATTTTATCATGGCTTCATCGATTGATAAATCGCGCTCAAAAATACCCCACTGTTGAAATCGTTGGTTTAGAAGTTTCAACAACGGTCTTATTTTTGTCAGTTTGATCCAAGTCATCATTATTAGCCAAATGAATATATTTCTTTATCTCTTGGAACCTATTCCTGGACATGACATTTGAAACCAATTTTACTCCAACATCCTCATCAAGGCTCCAATACAGTCTTTCCCGTGGCAACTTATTATAACCACTTAGCAGAAGAATTCCAATAAATTGGTTGACGTCTGCTTTGGACACAAAGAAACTATGATTATTTTTTTGATTAGAGTATCTATTCGTTTCTTTTACTATATGATCAAAAACGTCCTCATCAAATAGTTTTTCAAATATTTCAACTGGTTCTTTGCCTTCAAGTTGCGAAATCAGTATATCCCGATAATCATTATAATATGTCGTAGATGTCATTGTCATGTCACCAATGTTGTCACTCCATTCGGGGTTTTCTTGGGCTTGAGATGCTTGACTCAATTTTTTTCTCAAAATTGCCAAGGGTACATTATACTCATCATCCTCACTTTCTGAGTCAATTGTATATTGAATTTCTATTTCCCCAGCAACATCCCTAAGAGAATTTACGGTTTGATTCTCGGTGTTTTCTTCCTCATCTATTTCTTCCTCGTCTGTTTGAGGATCTACCGTATCTGGAGGAATTATAACTACATCAACAGGATTTTCTGTTTCCTCACAAGGTAAGTTTTGTAAGGCCCCAGCTAGAGTTTTATATTTTCTGTTATAAAAATTAATGCTTGGTATTGTTTGAAATTCTTTCCAATCATTCATCTCCATGATCTCTGTAAAACACAATTGTCATCGATTAGCCCATTGTACCCAAACAAGTACATCAATGTTTACTGCCCTTTTTATAAGACAACAAGACATATCCTCTGTTGAAACATAAGTACTTACGTTCGTTGCAGATTTTTAAAATAGAAAATACACCAGAACAATAAACAAACACGTAACTACCCAAAATATTGGCAAATGTTTTTGTCACCAACACGTCTCAGCTTGCGAAGATTTGCACTGTTTCGCATAAATGCTCATTCATCAGCATTTTCGCTGAGCAGAGCGACTAAATGAAAATAATTGGTCAGCAAAATAGTAATCTGTAATTTCTGACAAGAAAATTGAACGATTCGATATATTTCGAAATAGGAGGCCCTAACAGTACAGTAAACAAACAAGTACAATGGGATCCAATGGGTTAATGTGCACACCACAGCATAAATACTAACCAGCACGATATCTCTCGGGCGGCGCCTTTGATCTCTTGAAAATGAAAATTTAGCCTTGAGGACGCCAGTTTGGAATAGAAGACAGGGTAGTATTTGAAAATATTTGTAAAAACAAATCATTCCACCTTTTGGTTTACTACCCATGATTTAATTATAAAAAACGCACTTCTCTAAGTCGAGACAAGAACGCGACTCATCTCTTATCAAAGTATGCAAAAGGCGCTATTTTTAGAAAGTCAAAGAAAACGATATAGTCTGGAAGTAGCTGAGTTTGTAGAAATGAGCGCAACATTGTCAAAAGCGGCATTTCTACGAATAATATCGACAGGGGACGATAAACGGAAGTAGTCGAGTTTGCAGAATATAATTAGTACTCTAACATGTTTAATTATTTCTGTAATAATGCTGGTTGGTAGTTATATCTTTTTTTTTTTTGGTGGAAAATGAGACCCAACATTTAGTGTTTTGTGTTTTGAAAAAATAATGTTGAACAAAAATTATTGAAATTTATTACAAAAAACATCAATTATTCTCTTAATTCTTCAGTTTAAATAAAAATGTACGCTTAGATTAGTGGAGTGTTGTAAATGTTAATAACACGTTATCAAACATATCGTTCAAACGGTCCATCATTTTATCTAAACAACATTTTTATTTAAACATTCCCCGAAAAACTGAGTATTTAAAAAATCGTGTGCAATAAACTCCTGTCAACAGATTTTTTATAATACATTTCATTTTTTTTTTATAAAAAGAAACAAAATTTAGTCTTCGTTATTGGTCGCTACAAACTATTCCAAGCGAGCATCGATCTCTAAACCAGTTCTGCTGAGCATTCCGCCGAGTCCGGCTCTGGCCGAGTTATGCCAGAAATTGACAGGTTTTATTCCAAAACAGAACATTGCGCATATCGATGCGCGATTGAGAGATATCGTGCTGGTTAGTATTTATGCTGTGGTGCACACTATGTTTTAGTTTTAAAAGAAATTGTTTTTTCAATCCATGTAACCTGTGCAAATGCAATGTTGGTTGCATCGAAAATTTCGTCAGGGTCGTACCCTTTCGTGAATAACCCAGTATAATACTGTATAATATATTCCTGATAAATTATATAACAAAGTAAGCAAGAATAATTATTTTTTTAATTACTTAATTATGACTATGGATAAAAAAAAGCATATCCCCAGAACATCCATATATTATCATGCACTGTCAGTATATTAATTGAATTTCCATTGAATATACGGTAATGAAAGTGCAAGATCCATACTATATCCACGTACATGTAACCATTAAGTATGTGATAACCCCCCTTTACATTACCGCCACATTTTGAATTTGAACATGAAATGAAATGTCAATGACGTCACCAAACGTCAAATTTGAAAACTTGAAACAAACCGCGAAATTGAAAAGGTTGGCCAATGATCGTCAGACAATGAAAGAAAAAGCAGATCCCTACGTTGTGTTATTTTTTTGACAAGACAAGCAATGGCGGGACATTCAATCTTACTCAAAAAACAAAACCCCAGATTCTTTGGATACATGGCGAGAGCTAATCAGGAGTGGAGCGTAAATTGATAACACAAAAATTATGGTTTTAAATGTTTATTCAGTTTGAACAACTTGGAGTGTCTTGAGTTTAGTGATTGCGTACTGTGGTTAACAATTTCTAGTGTCTTCGAATTAAGTTGGTACACATGCGATTTCATAATGTTAACAATAATGATTACAAATAATAAATAACAACGGAAAATTTTACATGATTTCAACAGAGTAACAATTTAAAAAAATAATAAACAATAAAACAATTTAACAATCCTGCGGTACATGATGAGTGAGGTTAGATCAGCTAAATACATTCCACGCTTGAGCTTTTGCAGTCTACAGGAATTTACAACTGACAGATACAATGAAACATCTGAGGGAAACACAAGAATATTGAAACGCGTGGAGTTATCTAAGTTGATCCTTAATTTTGCTTCTCCTAAAGGTTTGTACAGTTTCCGCTGACTCTATATCTGGTTTCTTGTTTGCCATTCCTGTGATATTGTTACCTTTAAAACCCATTTTTTCGACTACATAAGTTTTATCCATTAATAAAGTTTTCATGGGGCTCTAACAATCCACTCTTCAAGTACTTACATTTTTTAAGTTAAATGTTTTTAAATAATTTGAATGAGGTAAGGTCAAAATATCCGCACTTCTCAGTCTTACAATTCTTTGGTACTATTCTTGATCATACACGTCCATTGTTGTCTGCACCACCAATAATTTTTTTACTGTCAGATAGCACAGAAACGATTTTATTTGGTTTCGGCTTGTATGAAACCAAAACCATGGGTTTGCAAAATGCAAATATGCTGCTATTCAATGCCCTAATTTTAGTATTCAGCATAAAAGGAAGTATCTCTTTTTTTTTTTTCGGAGAGTTCCGACAATGGTTGTTTTCATTTGAATCATCTCTTTGGCTAGTGATATAGATGTGAAATAGTTATCCATCGTAACGTTTCTGCCTGTGTTCAAAATTGGTTTCGTTATTCGTTTTACTACAGAGCTTGCCGAGTTATCCAATTTAAATGGTCCTTACGGTATGCGAGTTAAGCTCAATGCATTTCAATAAATCAACACAATCACTCGTTCGTGTAATAGGTTTTGAAGTTTGTAAAATTTGACAATATTCATGTGCTGATGCATTAGTGAAATCTTTTAAACGTAGCCTCGAATTGTCTCGAAGTTTGATTATTACTGTGTCCACCGCTACCGCGAACAGCACTGAAAAATAATTCCTAAAAAGCCTGTTTTCTTTCGAGAAGTGATCACAGTACGATTATTAATTTTGAATTGCATTTTATAAATATTTATTATTTGAAAAAAATCGGAAAAATCATGTCCATTGTTACGACTGTTGAAAATGTCGAAAAGATCATTAAATTAAAAAAAATGCAGTTGCATGTGTATGTTATTTTTAAATCATCAACAACAAATAACAAAGCATCTGAAACGCTCTTGCTAATAGCTATGTAGTTTGAATTGCAAGATTGACTTTGATAATTTCTTTATGAAATTATTGTATGTGCCGTTTTCTTATTTTAGTCGCTGCATGCAATCCCTCCTTAGTTTGAATTTCAACCAATTCCTCACTTTCTAATGAGTGGATTCGCCTCTATAATCTGTCAGGACTACACTTCCCATACAGTTTATAATTAATTTGATCATAAATGACATGGATCAAGAGACAGCAAAACCTTTTCATTTGTAATGGGATGTAAAAATGTAATTTAAAATTAGATGCGTCGTCAAAGTTGCCCTCTAGGACCTTGGCCATGTTTATATTCGATTTTTAACCATCAAAAGTTATTGAAGCTACAATTACATCAGTCTCATGTAAAAGTTCTAAGCATCTATTGACAAAAGAAGCCCTTAGAGTCCCATTAAGTCCATGTGATAAAAAACATCCAACTGGAATTTTCCAATATGAATTATTAATCGCAACGCTATGCTTGTAAATTAAACATTTCCATTTGCTGGAAAACTATCATTTTTCTCAACTAACAGAACAATCTACGACTCTTTAAAGGAAGATTTTTATAAAGAATGTTTTAGAAATCCCAGTACAAAGAAAAGCCGGTAATTGCTGACGCGTAGCGGAGTGTTTTAATAAAACTGAGTGATGTAAAATACCTACCAACACATAATGTATACAACTTTTTAGCCGATGACGAAGTTTTCCACTCGGCGTCCCCATTTAACAAAAATTATCGTTGCACCGAAGTTACATTCACATTATTGACATAAAGATGGGTGCAAGATAGTGTGACGGACGCGGATTTTGCCCAAGAGGATACGGGAGTTGTAAGAATGCATAAATAGCATAAATAGGGCACAATTCCTAAAAATATGAGAGAGGTTATGTTTTTCGAGTGTTTTGTTGCCTTACCTTAACTTTTTCATTATCTTATTCTTGACTTGTTTTACTTTTAGTTCAATGACTTCACCCATTTTGCCATATTATTGTATTTTATGAGAGTAATAATCGCAATAAATTAACATTTTTAAATTGAGTGACATTGTAAATTGACAAGGTAAATAGGCAACTGAGATGCTTACTATTTATACCACGAGATGGTGCGCCTTCGAGTGTCTTTTTCAAAATATACGACCAATATTTATCATAAAGGATCTTTTTTTTGCGCGTTTCTTAAAGAAGAAAATTTTGGACAGCTTCAATGTGTAAAAAATGGGTTACCATGGCTCTCTAAAATGTGGTAGAACGTAGTTTACAACTGTCAAGGCTAAAATAGTATATTGAAAGACTAGTTTTGTAAAACTGATATTAAGACACGAGTTCAGGTTTGCAGCACGACTGCCGTAGGCAGGAGTGCCTGTAAAGAACGAGTGCTCTTAAGTTTTACAAAACAAGTTTTTCATGTTATTTTTCCTAATTTGCATATTAATTTAATTTTTTAACAAATAAAATCAATTTTGGTAATTTAGGAAATTTTGTTAAATTTAGATTTTTCTGTACCTGACGTATACTTGAGATGACTTACATGCAACCTTAACCACAAAATCACACTGACACTAACCCATTTATGCCCAGAACTATTTTTTTCTCTAAATCTTTATAAATCCCACATATTTTGGTCAAATGGCATTTAATACAAGAAGTAACTATCAAAAAACCAATTTCAGTCATTAGATTTGCTGTTTTGATGTGGGTCGTTTTCGACCCACTTGGGCAAATACGCATTCTAGTGCAATGTACACAGTAAAACATAAAAACTAGAAAAAAAAATGTGTTTTGCATGTTTATAGTCATTAACTTCTGCATAAAAACAATTAAAATATTATTTGTGCATTTTTATTTTCTGTGAAAATCTACAAAACATTTATCATGTAGTGCAACTGCACACCGGTCACAACATTTAGTTGTTTTGTTTTTACAATGAGCACATCTTCGTCGTGTCTGACCACTCAGAATGAGATGTTGACCATGCCTACGTGCTGCTGGACTAATAAGAATAGGTCTTGGGCCAGTAGATAATGGAGGTGTTTTTGTAGTATTGATAATACAATGGACCTTCGAAATTCCAGATTATAAAGTTTTTTTTCCAAATTTCCGAGCCAGTATCCATGCATTATTCATGCATACATCGAACGTCCAAAATAAAATTGGAATATACCATTTCTTGCCTCGAAATCCTATGCGGTAGTTTGCCACATTGTTGTCCATTTGGTCGACACCACCCATGAACCTGTTGTAAAAATGTACGACGTTTTTTTTTCTCTTTTACGGAATATCTAACAGCTCGCCGGATTGGTTTTACGCCATATTCATTAGACAACATTGTGACAACACTGTTGTCCTTCCACCGTACACAAACAATATTATCGTCTTTGTCAATAGCATTGTCAAATACACCCCTATCTCTTTTTTTCATTTGTGAAGAATTTTCGAGTGGACATTTATCGGTACGGTTTTCTCGCACTGTCCCCGTTGCACCAAATCCCATTTCTTCCAACTTGCTGATGAGAGAAGCGCTTGTAAAGAAATTGTCGAAAAATAATGAAAACTCTACATCAGGAAAATTAGTCTCCAACAATTTAGCAAAATTTGTTACTACAGATTCACCAAGTCCAAGTTTTTGGTCAGTCTGTTGTGATTTTCGTCCTTGGTATATGTCGAACTGAACACAATAGCCTGATGGAGTTGCCAAAACCCATGCTTTATAGCCAAAACGGATTGGCTTACCTCTGATAAACTGTTTACATCCGTTTCGGCTAAAATACGGAATCATGGATTCGTCAATAGACATACAAGAACTTACAGGCGTATATTTGATAAAGTTTTGGTTCATTTTTTCGATCAAGGGTCGTAACTTGGCCATTTTATCATTCTGTGCTAAGTTGTTGTTGTCGGCTGCATGTAGAAATCTAAATATTTCTTCAAATCGATTCCTTCTAATAGAATTATAAACCAAAACATTTCGAGTGTCATCTCGTCCTTCCCAAAACATGCGACGCCTGGGCACGGGAACATAGCCACTTACATAAAGAACCGCAATAAAAACAAGCATCTCGTCGTTGCCGATTTCCAATCTACAATTTTTGCTGCCCGCATATAGGACGCTATGTTTTACAAGAATTTCCAATATCTCTGGATTCAAGAAAAGCTCCATAAATTCCAGAGGCTCACATTCATCGCCTAATGTCAACACAGGTAAAAGTTCGATATTTGTTTGGTGTGTTTTACTTCCATTCAAGTCACCTTTGACCCATTGTCGGTTTTTTCGTGACTTCTTCTGCCTTTCTTCAGGTTCTGTTACGTTATTGTCTTCATTGCTACTTCTGTCTTCATCTATATTGGTTTCAGCTTGCGCTTGAAGCTGATTTGGATTTAGTCTGTTGGGGTCATTGCAATCTTCATCCCCTGAGTCTTCATTACTTTCAAATCCGGTATCATCCGGGGGAGTTATATAGATTGCATCTGGAGCAGGATCATCATCAGAGAGTTTCTCCATTTCTTCTAACAACTCAGCCGTCGTCAGTGGTTTCTTCCTAGATTGAACAATTTATATCACATATCTGCCCAACGGGTCGATAACGACCCAACCAAATTTTCATGCATTTATATTTCAAACGAACAAAGCTAACCTCAAAACAATGATTACTTCGTACACTTTGGACTCAGTAAAATAGATAATTTGAAAAACAAAACAATGAGTACTCAAAATAGCAACTTACCAGTACGATTTTCTATCCATGTCACACTGCAATATTTTATCGTCTAAACTTATGTCCAGTACCAAGAAATCTAATTCTCGGCACCTTCTGCAATATTATACTAACGATGCTTATTGTTTTGACAACTAAATGCCAATATAGGCATTACTCCAAACATGCCCGTTAATAGCTGGTAACTTAATTTAGGGAGTGGGTCGTTTTCGACCCGTTGGGCATAAATGGGTTAAGAGACGAGTTTAGGTTTGCAGCACGACTGCCGTAGGCAGGAGTGCCTGTAAAGAATGAGTGCTCTTAAGTTTTACAAAACGAGTTTTTTATGTTATTTTTCCCAATTTGCACATTAATTTCATTTTTTTACAAATAAAATCAATTTTGATAATTTAGGAAATTTTCTTAAATTTAGATTTTTCTGTACCTGACCTATACTTGAGATGACTTACATGGAACCATAACCACAAAATCACTCGGAGATTTCGTTCAGTGCAAGGTTCAGTGTGTCTAACCAATGGAAACAAAAATTCTAGATTTTGGATGCGTTAATGGATTATTAACGCACTCAAAATGGGTGCGTTAATAGCTTTGTTACAACAGCAAATTAGGAAAAGGTATATTATTATGTACATAATATGCGTAATTTATGTCGATTGTTTTAAATTCATAGTTAAAAAAGAGTCTTTTGGACTTTTTTGCTCCATCAAAATCCTCAGAATTTTTTGTACGTGCATTTCAAAAACACACCTATATACAAAAAGAAACACAATTCACAAAGTTTACAATAACAGAAACAAAATATATACCAAAAATTGACAAAATTTTAATTTTTCTGTGTGGTTTAATTATTGTGCGTTGCTTATTTTGTTTTAAAGCAATTGGTTTTTGGGCTTCCCATTTTAACTGCCGACAAATTTTTATTTTTATCAAATGATTTACAATTGAGACGTATTTTTCTTTACGTAGCGTGCTCCGGTGCTCTTTTTTGTTTTTTTTTTTTTTTTTGGAGAGCGGGTTCTGTTACTTACCTTGCTGAAATTTGTTGGGAGAAGTGGGAGGACTGGGCGCCACCACAGTTTTTTTAAAAAACTGGGGCACCAACTGTGGAAGTGCCCTCAGTCAACATAAAGTTTACAACAAAAAAAAATGGTTTAATTTAATGAAAAATACAAAATATTAAAAAAATTAAAGTTAATATGAGAATTAAATTAAATATGAATCAGATTGAAATTTTTAAATGTAAAAAAAATGATAAGAAAGACGAATAGGTACTATAATAGATATTTATATCATTAGTGGGATAGAAGCATCATAACGAATGTGAAGATTGCAGATGACGAGGTCGTAGACCGAGTCATCTGTAACACACGAGTTAATGTAATATGCTCTAGCCCACGTATGATATACAAAACTTTATCTACAACTGCCCAAATCTGAAAACAATCTAAATTTGTTTGAAAGTAATGAAAATTTTATCAAAATAAAAAATCAAGGAAACTTTGACATTTTGATGACAACTACTCAAATTTGGCTGGAAACGTGTAAACAACGATTTACTAATTTTATTTTTTGCAACAAACTGTGCAAGTTAAAGTGTAATGAGCGATTCAGAAGAGGTAAATCTGTCCTCAGATATTGAAGAAGCTGCTGCAAAGTCTGTGTCTTTACTTTTACTAGATAAGTCGAAATCAAAGTACGAGAAATTTTATAATCGGTTCACTGATTGGTATGCATCCAAGAAAATGAACAATGAAGTAAAAGAGAAAGTATTACTGGCATTTTTTTGAAGATTTATCGAAGACTTATAGGTGCTCCAGCCTTTGGGCATTTTATTCTATGCTGCGAGCTAGAATCTCTTTGAAGCAGAATGTTACATATTCGTGTTAATTGTCATTTTAATAAAATTTGATTTGATTAAAGTGTGCCTTCAATTATTCCACTAGTGGTGTAATGACCTTCATTATTCAACTCAAACAGTGTCGAATGAGTGGTGTAATGACGCTAATACAAAGCAGTTGTAGATAAAAAGCCTTATCTGACGAAGGTTCGAGAACGACGACTTCTAAGATGATATGAGAGACCTGGCAGGAACTAATGATGACGAAGGGCTCATGGAGTCACAGATACGCCGAACACGTCGGGCTCTTTCCTCTAATCCCTAACGATTGCGGTTAGTTAAGCAAAAGGCGTTACGAAAACTAATAATTACCTTTGATCACAAAGGGATTTCCTAAACAACGCTGCGACTCAAGCGGATACGGTGTGGCCGACGAAAAATCTCAGGATGACGAAAAAATAAACGGTAAAACCGGCACTAGGCGACTCAACGATACTTAAGATTCGGTAGTCAACCCACAGGGATCTTTTAATATCGGGATGTAAACGGCAACCCCAAAATTTATCGCCTCAGTACCTCTTCATTCTCTGATTACCACCTGAATAGCCGTCTTTCCCGTTTTTTCTCTTTCTCTCATCCCCCTGCCCTAAGCATATTGCGCGGCGCGAAACGATCCGTACTTGAATTCATTTATAAAAAAGATGGAAATTTTGAATGTATGGCGCAGTGTCGCAAGTGTGCTTCCGCGGTACTGAACGCATGCGTGGGCGAGAGAAATGCTACTGAAGTATCATGGTGGTTGTTTTGTTTACGTTCTAGATGGACTGAACTACGGGTGTAATGTTTTTCGCTTTAACAGTGGGGAATTAATATCCTAGCGATAATTCAGGTACGTCCGCTTATTACTCGTCAACCAGACGTTAAATTCGCGATTTTTTTATTAGAAGTAGAAAAAGAAAAGATGAGAGGTTGGAAAGGAAGAAGATAACGTTTCTGCAAGTTGAAAAAAAAAAGGAAAATTTACGGGAAACATTACAGAAACGCTACCAGTGGCTGAGAGGAAAATGAAGAACGTTGCGAGAAGAGAAATAACGAGAAGAAAAAGAGGAAATTGATAAAATTAAACAGATGAATTGCAGCCACACAATCTAGAGATGTAAGCCACCTCAGCTAACATTTGGTGAGGCTAAAAAGTGTACCTCCAGCCGCCTCACAGCTGGCACCCAAAAAAATATATTAGATATATTATTAAATATAATAGAAATCACAATTAAGATATACTGTTCTAAAAGGTAAGACGTTAAGGTTATAACAAGAGTATTTTTAGCCGTTCTTTTTTTAGTTGTTTGCTACGCTAGATGTTCTGGTAGCGATGTTAAGTCCCGCAAGCATATGTAGAATCCTTAGCCCTTCTACACCAGCCAATAATTATAATAATTAGTTATACCAATTACCACATTACATGTTCATAACATTTTAATGTTACACAATCAATAATTTATGTTCTTTACAATCTCGTAACCACACAGAAAAATTCATTTTATAGATCGACACTGTCAGAACTTTCAAATTTTGTCGAACTATAAATATAACGTTTTGTGTACAGGAACTCGTATAATAAATAACTATTTAGGTCGTCCAGTAAACGTGATCTAATTTTTTTAATAAGCTCATATTGAGTTTTGTAAGTGGCAAAATGTTTATTAAAATTTGTCAAAAGTAATGTAACCACTTCAATAATTCGTTACTAGGCCTAGTTAAAAATTGAATAGTGTCCTCTTTTTCTCTATAATCTTTATGAAGTAACAGTAATTCTGTACTATCAACCAGGGTCCCATCTTCTTCAGTTTTCACATATATTTTTTTTAAGTTGAATGCCAAGTAACCGACGATATAAACATTTGTGCAAGATTCTAAGCAGCTTGGCACGGTAACATTCGATGATGAAGAAACGACCACTTCCTCATCATCAGTTGGTTCATCTTGCTTCAAATTTGTCTCCAAGCAACCATTTCCGGTTTTTCTTCAATTTCCAGAAGTTCATCTCCATCAGTTTCACAATTAGCTTCGTCCACTGCACCTTGCAAGCGAATATGCATGTTGTGCTGCAACGCGATTCTAAATTGCCTTATAGTGGGTTGTGGATTGTAACCTCCCCTGTTTCGAATTACTGAAAATAAGTTTTCAATAGGATCCTGATTTAGTCGAGATGTTAATAAATATCGCATTCCCTCGTCCTTCAGGTCGTCCCATATTAGAACGTTATCGTCGAAATGAAGCCATCAATGCAATAAATATTATTGCTCTCTTTTTCATTTTCAAAGAACTTGATGCTTTTAAAGTAAGGTATGGCTGACGTTAAAGTATTAGATGGCAGCATTTTGTGTATGGACAAAGCACTCTTGAATGGGGTTGAGTCGGTTACGACTTTACTATTTAAACAGTCAAATATATTGTTAATATTTTTCAAAAACATTGCCGTATTTACTGCAGTACTGCTTTGCAGTTGTCCTGTCGCAGATGCCGTTAAGATTGCTGCAGAAATAGAATTTCTAAATACTTGGACTGCATATTTGACGCGCATTTTTTGAAATGTATTTGGAGAAACATGCACTTCTTTAATCTTCACCATCGCTCGAGAAATCGTACTGGCTTGATCCAGAATATAAGTATCAGTAAAATCCTTCCATGACACCTTTTTTCCATCAACTACTGTTGTCAGTTTGGGATTCATAAAATTATTTCGCAAGCTTTTAAGGACATGTGGGGGGTCATGCATAACGAATATTTTTTTGTCATTGCAAATAAAAAAGGGAGTTTCTGTAGTCGCCCCTAAACTCTGTATAGCATTACGATTATTTGTTCCCTGGTCAATTATAAATGCTCTGGGATGAAGTCCAATTTTCTGTAGTTTGTCAGCGACCTCTAAAAGTAGTTCTTTTAACGTTTCTCCTTTAATTGGCCCCGCTGACACGAAGAAACAAAATGGAATTTTCCATGAAACAAGGAGACCCCTTAAAAAAAGACTACTGCATGGTTTCCCAGTTTAGCGGTCCTACCCAAGGAAGCAAAATCTTCCTATCCTTCTATAACGTCATAGAAGTTATTGTAGTCTAGTCCTTTTTTCAACATAATTTTGTCACAGAGTAAGACACATTGTTTTTCTTCGTTACTCATACCTTGGACTTTCAACTTTAATTTGTCAACTAAGGAAGTGTTGATTCCAGTTCTCAGGTTATATACCTTCAACCACGATTGAATAGTTGATATTCCAGGTAGGGTGAACTTTAGGTCTCTCAACATAAATTTATAATTCCCTGGCGATTTATAAAACAAAGATAAAGCCAATTTTTTTCAACTTTGGCCCACTGAGTTTTTTACTAGTGTCTTCGCGATGAGTAAGCGGGGTCCTTTTGTAGTCGATATGTATACTATCCCAGATTTGGATGAGCGCTTTTAAATTTTCTTACAACCCATCCTGCAGAATATTCAAGCCCATCCTGTTCAGAAACTGCCTCCAAGGACTGTGTTGCTTTTTTTATCACTAATATCAGATGACGTTAAGGTAGTTAGGCTGTCTGCATCCGAATCACAATCTAAATGCTCTGGTTCTGGCACTGTTACATTAATGGTGGATGAAATAACTTTTGCCATTATGTATTCGTCATCTGTGCCGTGTTCAGAAGAAAGAGAAGTGACTTTCTTCTGTACTATGCCTGGATTTTTACCGAAAATAATAATCATCCGGATGCGATAAAATGGGTTGAGAGGAGTTGGATGGTCATTTAAGTCGCCTGTAGTGCGCAATTGAGAAAAAAATTTCTAGTGCATCTTGATCCACACGACTTGTGCAGATGTTGGAAATGTCGAACTTTGCTTTTCAATCTGCAAACAATAACTAGAGACTTGAGTGACGTCAGTATTCCTTTTTGAAACACTTGCAATGACCTTTTCCCTTTGCAACGCACACCAAAAATCAATGCCGACATCTCTTCTAAAGCTTCTGTTTGTTTTTCGAAATTCCATCCACATGGTTTTTTTGAAGCACGATTGGTTGCTGTAGTGTAACTATTGAATATGTCAAACAGTTGAAGTTAACTACCAGGTTTTTGATAGATGGTTGATGATGTGGACAGGGGCGATTGGGGTTTCGTCTCTTATGGGGACTGTTTGAATTTTGGGGCAGGATCTGGACCATGCTGGGTGGGTTCCCTTACACAGGAGACAAGTGACTTTGGTCGAAGTGCACTTGTTAGGGGGATGATTGCCAGGACACTTGGGGCATGCAGTTTTGTTGGGGCACTGTGTCTGTGGGTGGCCGAGTTGGTAACTCTTGGCGCATTGAAGTGGGGTAGGGGCTGGGGGTTTTGAGGGCTCACACTAATGGTGTTTGCCGAACAAGGTTATTCCGTGAGTTAGTAGGTTCAGGGTGTTTGTGGCAGCGGTGGTGACACGGATTAGGGGGGGGTTCAGTTGTGGGATCGACGTCGGGACATGTTACCAGACGAGGATTTGGGAGTCTTCGTCTGGCGAGGGAGAGCGGTGTTTGTTAGTTCTGGTCATTTTTATCTTACCAGATTTGCGCTGGATACACTTGATGTTGAAGCCACACTTTAGCTACTCGTTACTCGCTGGTTCATCAGGCGGCGCACACGATTTTCGGCTCAGGTCACGAGGGAACACGAATGAGGCACGATGTTTACTGGACGGAGTCAAGAACCGGAACGTATGCTTTTCGTCTCGCAGGGTTTCCGCCCTAGAGGGGATGCATGTGGATGGCTCGGTGGCCTTAACGAAGAGGGTACTGCGGAGCGTAAGGGTTCCGAAGTAAAGGTTGAGTCTTCCGGCGTCTCCCATGGGCCACCGGTTGCGAATCTTCAGGGCTGGCGTCGTATCGGCGGATATCGGATGAGTGGTAGGTGTCCAATTTTTTTGCTGTTTTTTATAGATGGTATAACTACTTAAATGGTGGTCCAAAAAAATGGTACAACTTTGGGGTAATTTGGTTAAATGTTAACCCATCCACAAGTGTCTGCCTTATTTATTGTTTTATTCTAAATCAACTTAACAGTCGAATCGTTTTTGTTGGCTTTTTTTTCTTATATGCGCGGTAGCTGCTGTTGAAAAACGACAGAAGTGAAACTTTTTATTGAAAACTATATGACTCGAGGATCTCATTTTTACACCATCCATGCACTCAACACCTATTAAATTAATCCATCTGTCATTTACAGTCTCAATCTACCTGATAACAATCAATTTATAGGGAACAAAAGTGCTGGTCTATTTTGCGAAAATACTCTTCAAATGAACACAAAATGCGTTTAGAGCCGATATGAATAAATTCAAAAATCGTGCGATAAAAGTGTACAAATTATTTCGATAGTTATTTGAGTTAGTAGTGATTTTCGTGTCGGTTTACCCCGTGCCAAAATCTTACACCGATCGCCGCTTCGAAACGAAGGATCCGTAGTCTGATCTTGCGTTTTCGTGTCGCGATGCAATTAGGCTTACACCGTGCCAAACGCAAACAGCAGTTAGTACTGGGGATATATGATGCAGCAGCCAGCGGAGAGAAAAGGTACAATATAAAATATCCCCCTATTTATATATTGCATTTGCGTGTGGGGTCGCGACGCAGATACGCTTACCCGGTGCAAAGTTATTTTTAATATTTTGATCATCGTTTCCCTTGAAAGAAAGACATTTTTGTAGACATTTTGGGTAGTAATAGAACTTTTTGAATGTCCACGCTACATGGTTTCTCATTTTCATTTAAATATCTCTTTGTCTGCTTGATATGCTTGTCTAGCTTCTGTATATCTAGTTTTGTGCTCTTGAAACAAAATACAGCTAGCACAATTTTCGGAGCAAGTTTCTTTTGCTTTTTTGTTATTTATCTTGGGAAGGACGGCTAAACCCGATATTTTGTCTATCAAAGTTTTTTCTATTTAAATCATAGGAAATGTTCTTATATTGACAAAAAAAAATACAAAGAAATTTTATTGTTATTTCTGGAGGAAGGTACCGTCTGTTCGGTGCCAAACAATAAATTGTCTGGATCACTTTTGGTGGTAGATAACTACTTTTAATCAGTTTTTCCCAACACCAAAAACAATTTTTATTACAACTGCCAACGCACGTTTCACCAACAATGTTGGTATCATCAGGGCGATGAGTAAACTGAGTTGCATGCAGCATGCAGACAATTTTCACATTTCGAAAATCTACTCGCTTTTGTCGCCACATATCTAGATAAAATATGTAAGCTAGCATAAAATGTTGAATATTGTAGTTGTGATCTTCTAAATTCCCATCAGTAATAGACATATTGCCATGAAACAAACCACCATTGTCCAAAATATGATCAAGACTATTCCGCAGATTTACTGTGTTATCTTCAGAATTTAGAATTTCATCAATATTCAGTAGGCTTTCCAACATATCAGAACCTTCAATATTGCTACCTTTAGGTGGTTTTACTAATGAATAAGTGCTTAATTAATCGGAACATTTGAACAAATAGTCTTGAGTCAGGATAATCATTTGAACCACAAGTGCTTCTCATCATTCCAAAGAAGCCATAAAGAAATTAAATTACTTAAAAGTATCGTTTCAAAGCAGTTTTTAATTTATCTTTAAAGCATCTTGATTTAGGTTTGCAGCACTTTCGTTGTGATAAATAACCCGTACGGCACGCGGGCACAAAACATGTTCTGCTTATAGATGTAGAAGCCATTGTTGACAATAAAAGCGCACAAAACTTTGTTTATTCCAACTATTAACCACTTTTAACCGATCACATCCATATAAATCCATACAAAAATAGCGACGATAACGTACACAGCGCCCTCATACGCCACACTTCAAACTACACAAAAGTTGGGACGAAAATCTACCTTGTTTCACCTCCTTCTTATAGTCCTCCGTCACTACGACGCACATGACGTCACACGCCATCTTGTTTTGTGGTAGGTCGGGAGCTTGCTTTCCAAATAAATAAACACTTAATCCTTCTTATGGCTCTCTCAACATGGATACGTGCTCTCGCTATTGTTCGAGTAGCAATTGCTTGTTCTGGTATATTGACAACTGCACCTGGAGGCATAGAATCTTGAATTAAAAACCCTTTGTCCGCTAGTATTAAGTCACCTGCAACAAAGCTAGAAATAACCCCAGAGTGCTGAGTAATTTTCTTGTCCGAGATAGAACCTGGGAAAAGAGGACTCAAAAATGTGACGCCATTTGGCGCTACAACAACTAAAACTTTTACTGTATTCCTATGTTTATATGCACTGTATGTTAACTTTTGCTTCATCTTATTCTTTGGTTATTATGAATTACTTTACAATTCATAAACGAACTAAAACTAGAAGGCATGCACAATTTGTTTTTTCTTTTCTTATTTGGTATCTTCTGTATACAGTTTTTGAATATTACTTCATGGAGAGCATACAACCATGTACCTAACAAAAATATGTGAGACAGTTGTTCTGCTTATATTAAATCATCGAAGAGCAAGTTCAATTTTAATTAATTAAAAAAAAATTAATTTCATTAATGTTAGAAGCAGTTGATCAATAGGCTCTAACTCGTTCACAGAATTAGCTTTTGGCCATTTTCGGTGATAATTTAACTTGAACCCTGACATTAAATTATATAGTATCATGAAAAGGTCATTTGTTGGAATACCTGTTTACATATTCACAAGAGTATCGTTATGTCTTATCTGCTAATATGAAATATGCTGTTCAAGTCGTCTTAGTGAAATTTCCTTTGTTTCTAAGTAGTGCCAATAACTCTTATTTCTGTACTTTTTTCATTTTTTGAAAAGTTACCTCTTCCATTTTGTCTGCCCCCTCACTTGCTAAGATAAGTGAACGTAAGGCCCGACGCCAATTGAACACAGCCCAGACAACGCCCTGGTCTCTTGTCTGTGATACTTACTTGGTTGGAAGGCCTTTGGTTATATTGCACATGGACATAAAAATTGATAAATCGTTCTTCTAATAACTTCAAATAAATTCTTCTTTAAGCCTGCTTCTTGTTGTGCTTGTGCTGCTAAGTTTTGACGAAATTCATCCCTCGTCTTGGCTCTCTTGTCACTGTCTTCAATATATTTTCAAATCACAGTATCACTAATTATAGATTTTTTTGGATCTGATTGTCATTGTTTCAACATCGCGTGTATTAGATAATGCAATATCGCTCTCTTCCAGCGTTAAGGTCTTTAAGGGTTGAGGTGCTGGGAAACCCAAAGATTGTCCTGTTTTCAGGTTTCAGGTGTATTGCAGACAGTATAAGAGTTCACAAGCTTGAAGTGTCAACATAACACACATGCACAGAAAATTCAGTGTTCTCTTAGTCATTTTACCCTTAATTCCGTAACCACAGATGCTATGGGCTATTGCATGTTTGATAGGTATAAGAGCCCCTGGTTTCCAGGAATGATATTATATCTTTCCTTACAGTCAAAATCATTGATTAGTATTTTTGTCCTCTTCACTTCTCTGTCGCCGAAGATCTCTCCTAAAAATTAATTATGATTAACCTACAGAGAACCACTATTTGCTGTTGGTAAGCATTTGCGAGATTATTATTATTAGGTCTTTGGATTTGACGAAAAGACCAACGCCACAAGGCTAATTTCAGGATTTTATCATAAGAAAAAATGCGTCCTTATAAACAATTGGTCGTTATTTCGATTATGTCTCACTTAACTCCATATTCGTGTTGAAGGTAGGATCTATTATTTCCCAGAATTCATAGTTCTTTATTATCCTTTCAATGTATACATCTTTTTTAGTCCACAATAGAGAATCGAAAAAAAAATTCCCAGTGATTATAATAAAATTGATTACAGCTGATCTGGGTTATTTTACCTCTACAATACCATTTTGGAGATGCTCCTGAACAGCCGTCTTCTAAATCAACAAAAAGTCCGCATTTGAGAACTAGCACCTTGTTGATGTCGTAATAGACACTAATTGCCGTAGCTTCATTCAAACGACCACAGTTAATTGCATTGTTGGAAAATGGTTCCCCATACAATAAACGAAGATGGTCCATCTCTGTGTCCGTTTCCTTCTCTTTCTCTGATGTCTTCTGTGTTTTCTTTACTCCAGGAGACCTCGCCGTCTTTTTACTTTTTTGAAAAAATTTCTCTTCCTCTTGTTTTTCTGTTCTACCCTCCCCTTTTCTCTTTCTTTTCCTTTCCTCCAGGTAAGAGTCCCGGCTTCCCTGACTGAGCGAGCGGTTTCTATCGTCTTTGTTCATCCGCTTCCTGTGGCGCCTCCTAGATGTCGTTATCTTCTTAATCGGCTTCGTCGATTTATTCTTTTTCCTGACTATATCTCCTCTTCCCTGCCCAATTCTTTCTTCCTACCTTTCTCTAATACCTCTTCTCGCTTTTCTCAATATCTTCTCTAATTTTTTCTTTATATCACCTTCTATTTCTCTATTTTTCGCTACTTAACCTCTCTACCACGTGTTTACCTTCAGCTCGGTAATACAGGAATCCCTAAACGAAGATGGTCTTTTTCGGCATATTTCACCACAAGTTGAAGCCGTCAATCGGTATTTTCTTTCAGTGAACCAATCTACACTGGCCGGTTGCTCTCGGATGTAATTTTTGATTTCGTTCCTTCTTTTGAGGCTGACCAGTAGTGTTCTCAGAAATTCCTCACATTCAATCTTAAACTGAGTTTGGTCCCTGTCAAGCTTTTGGCACTGTGACCCATAATCTTTTGCGCTATTTTTTAAAATGGTTGGACTTTGTCGTTTTTCTTATGTACACCCTGCGGCACAGTGAACACTCCATTTTAAACGCTATTCTCTTCTTTGCCAATTGAAGACACGAATTTTGGAGGACTACCGCCAATTACCTTACCCATAGATTCGGAATGCCATAAAGGGCCCTACTTTCTTTTGACCCTATTAACTTGTTTACCAGCACTGAATTTTGCAACTAATGACATCAAGTTTTCTGCGGAACTGTTGTGACACGCTGTGCAGATTTTCTTAGCAAAGATTTCATAGATAGATTCCAGCGCTTTTTGTTTTTCGGGAGGGATAGGAACAAGAATGCTGATGATTCAGTCCTCAGTAATCATTGCATTCCTAGTGGAGATTTTGCGCTGGTCAACACTGTTACCTTCCCTAAAGTTTTGAGAAATAATTTTCAGTGCCATATTCTTTAACTCTATAATCATAAAAATGTTTGAGGTGTAACATTTTACGGTATTGAAGTGATGAATTAAATAAAAGTCATTCCCGAAATAAAAAAAAATAATTTACTTATTTAATGCGCGGCATACATGTACGTTTCGGCCATATCAATTAACACAAATGGCCATTCTCAAGCCTTATATAAAATTAAAAAAAGAAAAGAAAATTTAACGAAATATATAGATAACTATTAAAACCAGTCTTTGACCACATGGTCGTCGACTGGATCAAAAATGAAACGGAAAATTTACGGTATTGTTGGCACATTCTAACATGAGTTTTATTAAAGAGAAACAATAATTTCAGACCCTCTTGAATCGATATTTCACCTGTTTGTAAACGTTGGAGTCTCCATCGCCCCATGCATATCTTTGCTTGCGCTGAGATCTTCGAGCCTCCATTGAAGGTGGTGGACCATCCCAATTTTTGTAACAATCGGTATGAGTTTTCATGTCGAGTTTGTTACTATTTATGTATTCACACTTGGAGCAGTATTTATTTCTTACATCCAAGTGTAACAGTTTTTATGATCGGTGGCCTATAACATATACCACGTCTGAAATGGCAGCATACATATGGCCGTAACTTCGATGAGACCAACGTCCATCCTACAACTGCTATAAATGGGGTTATTCCATCTTCGGTAATATCTCCACTTTCGATGGCCAACCTTTTTTTTTGCCTGCCTTCACCATAGAATCAAAAATAGGGGTTTCTTCCAAATCAAATCTATAAAATTTAAAAATATTCTGCATATTAGGAGGTGTCAGTGGTGTCCCTTTTCCTTATAAATTAAATGCTGTTACAGTTTGGTACCTTTGTGTTTTGCTGTTGTTCACAGTGTCGGATAAAGACTTCAAGAGAGACTTGGGTAGTCCGAAATTAAATCGATTCAAAGTAGATTGATAAAATGCCCATTCTTGGAAAGACAAGTTCTGCTAATTGTTTGTCTACCTTAACATTTTTACCACGAGAATTTGTGCATCTGTTTGGCGCGGATAATAGTAATTTGTATGCCTAGGTCTTGAAGTACTACTTTGTTGGACGAGTCCGAAATTAGACATTTTGGACCTTATGAAAGGGGAATTATGTGCATAGGTGTTCGATTAAATACTTTTTAATAACATTAAAATCCATTTCTCGCATTAACTATTTTTGTAGACCTCGGGACATACGTTTGAGAATTAATTCAACTAACATACATTCTTTGTAAAATGTAGTTAGACTTCTTGAATTTTTTTAATAAACAAATCTTTATTTAGCACCTTTATTGATTTGCAGCTTTTAATGAAAAAAATATCACATGAAAGAATAGCTCACCTGTATGTACCTCAGTACCTATGTAACTACCGAATAATAATATGGATGACTTCTTTCTAAGCGGAGGCTTCCATCTACTATTTCCAAAAAGATGTTTTTCACTTTTTTGCTGCTGCTTCTAGAGATAATTTTCTTCGTACAACAGAAGACGCATTCACTGCAAGAAAAACAAATAATTATTAATATACCATCGGGACCTGCTGCTAGAAATCCAATATCCAAATCAATATGTAAACCACTGCAAATTTGTAACATTCGTGTAAACTTTTGTATGGCGATTTTTTCATTAGCCTTTCCATATTGCATATCTGGAGTTTCAATTGCGGAAGGATATAAAATATCTAACAAAATTATGACAAGCCGTCCATGCACGCTCTAAGAAGAAAATCTAGAAGCAATCAACCTTTCTTTTCTTTCCCTTTCATATAAAGCATTTCCAAATTGTCCAATGGTGTTTATAGAAATTTTTCAATTTGCTCCACAGATAGCGTTTTATAGATATAAAGATTATTCTTTGTAACAATAAAGTGGTACCGGCAAAGATTTGCATTTACGCTCACATTAGTTGTCCAATTCGATATCCTTTGCTTATGGTCCATAATCTTTGTCGACAGAAGCGTTTTTTACCAATTTTTGCCTTTGCTGTTTTTTTCGATCAGTAAATAATTTCCTCCAAGTCTTTCTTCGCTCATTTTGGTTGTTCTGATGTTTTATATATTTTTTAGTTATTTTGCCTGGACCAGAACCTGACAATGAATGAATAGGTATCAGCCTTTTCAGAGCCTAGATATATTAAATTTTCTTTTTCCGCTGTCAAATCGAGCTACAATATTCATGTAGCTTCCGCAATTATTGCTCATCTCAGCTTTATCTAATCCTGTCTTTATGTGACACGATATACCACAATCTTTTAAATAATCTGTATGATCAGGATCATCTGGATGTTTTGGACAGTAATATTTTTTACACTTTTCATGATTGCCAAAGATGTGGTAAGGTCCATTTTCTAAGTCTTACTTTAGATCTTCAACATTATTATTTTTATTCGTATTAATGTTTACGGGTATTTGGACTATTTAAGCAAATTAAAGACTAGAATTTTTTCCGACGTCTCGTTTTATTATTCTGGGCTATGGATCCTTTTACAGCGGCCTCAAGTCTTTTTATGTATTTTACGCCGACAAATTTTCTTGCGGCAGGGGAAAAACTAGTGTTTTCTTTGAGACTACAGAACTGCCAAACCTCGCATTTTGTTGGAGAAAATAATGTTCTCTAAATCGAAAACTACAACACAAACAATTTCATCACCTTCTATACTGTTTCTTTCCCTATCCATAGTTTTGCCTTCTAATTTTCTACTTAAGTGTTCTTCATATTCATTTATTTGTTCAGGAGTGGGATGTTTCATTGTCTTAAAGTCTTCATACTTATCACATAGGTTTATAAAAATCTGAATTAAGTTTCGTGTTAAATATTTTTTCCTTTTTTAAGATTTTCCTTTATTTAAGGTTAAAGCTGTAAATTTGAAAGCTTCCAGTATTACTTTAAGACGTTCGGTGCCACGTCATATTATGTTAGGGGGGGGGGGGGGGGTTCAAATAAAGTGTGACATCGTATGAGAAGACAAGGGAGGGAAGAGTCATAAACTTCGTGACGTCACATGTATAAATTTGCATCTATTCTCTCCTTTCCATTCATTTCTCTACGAGGTCATTTAAAATACTTCTATACTGGCTGTGGTGAAAAGTATTAATCTAAGAGATTCACAACTCTGTCACTATACATATATGTATATACTATATACTGTCCCTACACATGACTAGCAATTCCCTCACGGGTAAAGCAGTAATTTATTAGCTGCTTTAGTTGCTTATGGATTACAGTTATTTAGTGTGAAATAGCTGCTGCATGGCATCAAAAATAAAATTGCTTTTATTTACCTCATCTCATAACCTTTTTTTTTTTCGAAATATTTAGTCTTTAACCATCGACAAATTTGGCGAGAATCGAATTGTACTACTCTGCTCAATTATTATTTCCTTTTTTTTTAAGACTACTAACATGAAACTTTAGTCTGAACCCTGGTGAACAAATGTCATCTAATAGTCCACATTCGCTCATAATTTTATTGATATTATGTTTGCTTCGGTCGTATTAGGAGAGTGACTTTGCTTGTCGAAAAAGTAATTTGCGCACTTACGGTGGTCTCTAAAAACATGAAATGCACTATTTGCTATATCTCTTTTAATACAGAAAATTTTACCTTTTGTGGCACGTCTTCGTACTAACTGCAAGCTGCAAATGAAGGATTTTAAAGATTTGCGTGCATTAACCGGAAGTACAATGCCTTTAGAGCTAAGCCTTTTATTTCATAAATTTCCTAACTTCGAGCAATAGTTTCGGAGAAGATGATTTTTGCATTCTGTCTTTTTAATTTTAAATTTTCTGTATGGCCTGCATTCTATAAGTTTTTTGTAGGCGCTATTAACACTATCGGCTGTCAAAAACTTATACCTAAGAGCAGTTGCACGCTGCTTTTGAAACCCTCAAAAATTAAATGGCTCTCCATACTAGAAGTGCCAGTTCTTGAAACAACAATGAAGCTTATCAGCACCATATCTGACAAATATGACATAGTATTATTTTATTTTTAACCCACAGAAAAAGTACTTTTCTTATATATGTGCTCTTATACAATGCGACAAAGTAGAAAAAAGATAAGGTGCGCACGACGCTTGTGGCTTCTAGTTACGTTGGTCAAAGAAAGACCACTTAAAGCACGAATTCGTTTACAAAAGTGAGTGGCGTAGAATGAGTGCTTATGGTCTTAAGGTTTTATGAAATGAGTACTTTATTTCCTCAGTTATTGTGCAAAATGATTACCGAAACATGCATTGCAATATACGAGGAAGTAAAAGAAATAAGAATGTATGAATGTAATACTTCTTATATAAATAATAATTAATGAAAATAATAAATTATGTAAATATTATTTGCTCCCAAAGTTTAAAAATTCTGTAATAGGGTTAATTGTTGATAATATTGTGGATCGTAGCTTTGGGGATATCCATAGGATTGGACCAACGTCTGTACTGTAGAATGTTCTTTAAGTTTTCTCAGTTTTGCAAAATATATTGTATCATTTATCATTTTCTCTGCGATGATTATTATCTGCTTTTCCTGTAGAGATCTTAAATCGAAAGCAATTCTTGCGCCAATATGGGATTCACAACTCTTCCAGGTTTATAACCGCACTTTCCCGTAGCTTTGCTACAGAAGTGTTTATTCAAATTGAAC
The DNA here is from genome assembly GCA_963583935.1 of Diaperis boleti. Lineage (NCBI taxonomy): Eukaryota > Metazoa > Arthropoda > Insecta > Coleoptera > Tenebrionidae > Diaperis > Diaperis boleti. Next base: position 18,855,285 of record OY757242.1, read on the forward strand.
ATTCGTGACTTGTTCGTCCCAACGATCTTCTTCAGGAATGGATGTAAGTAAAGTTCCAAGAATTGTTCTGTTAAATCTTTCATTCTCACCATTGGCTCTAGGGGTGACTACCGCATTAAAGGTTAGCTTTACAATCTTTTCCTTGCAAACATCTTTAAATCTTTTACAAGTGAAGCTTGATCCTTGATCACTGACTAATCTTGCTGGCAAACCATATGTTGCCAATGTTTTGATTAGAAGAACGATGACGAATTTTGTAGCTGTTGATTTTACTGTTTGAAGAACCACGTACTTTGTAAAGGCATCAACTAGGGTAATGATGTATTCATTTTTGGGAAACGGCCCCAAATTGTAGATTCTTTCGATTTATTACTGTCCCTTTTTGCGAAAGAGCGACTCTCATCGTGACCTTGTAACGGTTCCGTTACTTTGTTAGTTGTTAGTTTTTATTAAATAATTTAGTTAGCGTAAATTTAAGTATTTTTTTAATATGTAACCGCGGAAAAAAAACAAAAGAAAGGTTGCTAGGAGTTTTTTGTTGTGGAGACGGTTTTTTGGGTAGAGAACTGACGAAGTAGAAACCTGGTTTGGTCAGCGTCTGGGGCTGGTTTGGATGGTGATTTTCCATTGTATTAGGGACCCTCTGGTATAGGAGAGGTATGTAGAGCGTTGAAGATCTAAGCGGTTGCTGATTTAAGTCTCCTAGGGTCGTTGGTGTAGGCTTCGTTGGTCTAGGCATCGCTGGTGTAGGCTGGTGTAGGCGTCGTTGGCATAGGCTGGTGTAGGCGTCGCTGGTACAGACTGGGGTAGGCGACGTTGGTCTAGGCATCGCCAGGCAGCAGTAAACCTTTCTTGAAACAGAAGTTACAAACCCTGCACTGGTGCACTTACATTGAAAAGATTTATGGTCATTTTTCTACAGATAAAACATTGTACATCCCTAGTACTCATTCTCAGTGAAGAGTTGAGGTTGAGTCATACTCAAACGCTGCTTTATCAAATACGATCCACGTCTTTCTTGCAAACGTTTGCCGTCGGTGTGTCGTCCGCTCAGCAATGGTTCGTCGCCGATTTTCTCCCTTTTCAAAGGATTCACTAGCACGTTGCGATGCCAAATATTGTACGGTCTGTACCTGCCTCAACAAAAAAATTTAACAGTTTTAAAAATGGGTCTATTTTTTGCATTATAATAATTACTAGACTACTAGGTCTGTGACTAATTTTAGTGGTTGAATATTTTCTTCAAGTCAGTGTATGCGTTACCATTTGTTGCGAGATAATTATGCAGCAACACCCGTGTAAATTATCATCTCCACTTTATCAACGCCTAGGGCAATTGGTTTAAAAAAAAGTTCTAGGGGTCCCAAAATTCCGAAATGTAATCACTGTGGGTCCGTCAAACGCAAAAAAATCCTGTTGCCGGGCTCCTAATTTTTTAAATGGGTGTTAAGCATTCTCAAAACGTCTGGTCCTTCAGATCTTTTTCTCAACTAACAATAAGATCTAGTACATTTCACTTTTTACGTGATTTTTTCTTTTTTACAAAACAGCGCCCATTGTTACTGTTGTTACAATGCAAACTCCAGTGGCATAATTCACAGCAACCCTATTTATTTTAGAGCTCTCAAAAACAAGGTGATGTCTAATCGTAACCTGACATCTGTCAAAAAAAATGTACAAGATTTGAAGTAGAAGAAGGCACTTAAGATCCGCAACATTCCAATTACGTAAACATACATATGAAATAAAAAAGAGCAATAACACTTCTTCCACTAACATTCCGATGTTACTCCATATCACGAATTAGCAAGTTTGTCTTCTAGTGACAGCTAGTTGCCCTTGTTCTTGATAATAATAACAGTTATTATCAGTTCGTTGAAGCATCAACCGTGGCAACTTTTACTTTTCTTTGAAGAATCGCCTTTTTCGGATTTATGTAGTTTTGCCGACACCGATGGGCATTTTACTTCAATTAGATAATCCTTACCCACCAGTCCGTCGGGATTGGTCGCCAGGAATGCATTTCTTACATCACACAGAAAAAAAAGATTGGTTGGTCCAACTGTTATTGGTTTCCTTTGACTAAATCTGTTGTTTCAATAGCGCCAAATAAATATTTAGTTGTTTTAACAACCCTATTTAGTTGAATTTTTAACTAATATATTTAGTTAAAACAAACATGTGCACAGTTGAATTGACCATTCACTTGCGAGTTGAATGTACTAAATATGTTGGTTGATTTGACTAAATCATCAGGTCTTTTCAACAAAAAATGCACTTCCTACAACTCAGATGTTTGTTTGATGTAACAATATTATTTTGTTCTACTAATTTTATGTGCTGTTATAACAAGCTAATAATTTTTTGTAAGAACTCATAAAATTGATTGAATCAACACCAAAATAGGGTTGTATTAAATAAATCGATTAGTTGTACCAATGACCTAAATTTGTCATTTCACCTGTCGGATTGGTTTAAAATAAAATTTTATGTTTTTTTTTTATTTAATAATAATAAAAGAATACAAACAAAAAGAGTGAATGTTATAAAGGGCCCATTGAATTCGAAATACAAACAAAAAGGAAATAATCAAAATCCTCTAATTGAGCTTACATGTAACTATTTATATATAATATACCTATATATAATAAAAAAATGTATAGTACTACCTCCGTCCTGTATTTATGTATACCGTAATATGGGACAGAGTGATAAAAAGTATCTAGATATAGCAGCGTTCTTTTAAAATGTCAGTTGTAACGCCGCGAATACATACATACAATCTCATTGCATAACACTTATGAACCTCTGACCATCTCTGCTGCTGTCGCCCCCCACATTAATGATAAGTGGTTCCACCAATACTTCCACTCGCACATCCAGGTCCCACATCCGCTGTTTCTCTTTGATCACATGAGCAATATTTTTCTGCCACGACTCCGCAGTTACATTGGCAATTGCTTAATGTAATAATTGTTCTACCTGTTGTAATTTAAAACTGGTATTCTTCCGCGTCACTTCACCCTTCACTTGCGCCCAAGCTAATTCGATGGGGTTCAATTCACAATGGTACGGAGGTAAGCGCACCACTGTAACACCGTGCTGCCGAGCCATTTCGTCCACATATTTCAAATATCGATTTTTTTGTGCGCGCGCAATTTCCAATAATTGCACTTTGAGAAATGTGTCCTCAAAGGCAATGTTTTTGGATGCAAGCCACTCCATAATTTGGCATTTGCGCCACGCTGAGGTAGGTAGCTTTTCCAAGCGTCGGCTATGACAATTGCACAGTTATGCTCCACTTTTGTTAGTACCGATTGAAACCACTTTTCAAAAACCTCACTATTCATCTCCTCATGATAGTCGCTGGTTTTCTTGGACTCGAACGTTAACAACCCATCATGTTCGAATCCAGTTTCACTCCCGATATGGGTTATTATAAGTCGTCGCCCTTTTCCAGCAGGAGCTTTTAACCCCGTTGACAACCCTTCCAAGAAGGCCTGCCGTCGGCTGGTAATGTTTAAATCGTGCAACACTTTAGAAATGGTATGTCCCTCATTCACCCACGTTTCATCCATATAGTAATTTTTTTTCCATTCACTGCGAAGTTGCCGAATCGTACGTAAATATTTTCTTCGCCATGTAACAATTTATTTCGTGGATGGCACGCTTCAATACTCTGTTTGAAATATGGGGAAGGCTGTTATTACTTGCGACTGCGACTTGAATTTTTTTAAATGTTGGCACCTCGTTTCGAAAAAAAAACATGAATCAACCGACGAATGGCATATTTCGTATCTTCGTCCAATCTAATTTCTTTCCTGCCCCTAGTTTCCTTCTTTGTGGTCGGTGATGGAACTTCCTTCTTTTCTTTTTAACACTGATATACAGTAGCTACTGACACTTTTGTCAAATCACTGCACAAATCCACTGCATCAACGGTAGAGAGTCTAATTTTACATGACATAATTCCATCGTACACATTGCAAATCATAATACGTTCTTGAGGTGTTAAATGCATACATTTGCGTTTCATGAGGGCTCCATTTCAAATATTTTCGAGAGGAAAACTTTAAGGTACGCTACTGCTTAAAAAACACAAGAAACGAAGTGAACGAATGGTGAGAGACCTGTGAAAGACGAGCTCCAGATGTTTGTTAAGATTGGAGTAGTTCCGGCCGGTCCGAGGAACCACGACTTGGTTTCGCATCTTTGCGCGGGAACATATACCGAGCGTTCGCTCTCGGCATGGTCCCGGTTTGCTTGTCACACGTAGTACGGTTCTCCATTTTTTAAAGCGCGAGTTGTATTTTGTTTTAAAAGCTCATTACTTGCGTGGAACTTCTATGCATACTTCATAGTGGTAGTGTTCTGATATTAGGCATGAGTCATTCTCAGTTATTGTGGATTTCTACTATAGGTTACCTTGATCTGGCCAAAACGAACACCCTGGCTGTGGATCATCATACAAATCACAGGGTTTCCCAACAGTTTCAGTTTGAATTTCTAAATTTTGTGAATCCAAAAATTCCTCACTTTCTGCTGATCTGTCGGCGTCTTGAGAAGATATCACAGGTGTTGGAATTGCCAATGGTAGGATTCGATTGACACCAAAAAATTGACCTGCAAAATGGTCTCCACAAACCCGGAAGTTATTACACTTGGCAGTCCTCAGGACGCTTTCATTTTTCGGAAAGTAGAAAAAGCTTTTGTTATTCGTCACACCTAGGTAAAAAGCATTATTGCACCCGGGCATTTTGCAACAGTATTAGGCTGGCGATCCATCGTAGTTCACGAACCTCTCTGAAGAAACCTGCGAAAAGGAAAAGACACGTTGTTTCTGTTCCAACAATGCAAATTTGAAACTAATACTTATCTTTTCAATCTCCGAAGGCTCTTTGAAATACCACTAATCACAAAAATATAACCGAGTTCGTTTCACCTAACCACGCGTTGGTGCTGGATACCGACGAAAACAGCTGATGTCAGTTGGTCGGTATTATCGGCTGCTCATGTTAAAATTTACCGACTGTGGTTCCGCCATCTTAGTTCCGAGTGCTAAAATCAGCAATATTATATTATTCCTTTCTCTATTTGCCTGGTTTGCAATACAAGCAATACACCACGTCAGCGACACCTATGTTTTGGAATTTGGAAATACAATCCGATATTCACGGTCACCGGCCGGATGCAGTATTTATTTTAAAAGATTAAAACCCACCAGCACAACACTAAACAGCAAGATTGTTAAATGTTCACATTATCCCAACCCTATCCACACCCAATAATTGCATTAAACAGCTATTGAGAATTTCCCCGAAGTTCTTGAGTACGACTTTGACGTACGAATACGAAACCTCACGATGCCACGGCTTGGACCTGGGACGGCGGCGGCGGTACTCGTCGCGGGGGGAGAGCGTGGAGCGTGGGGGAGAAGGGGATTCTGGGCGCCAAAACGGAAGTTGGCGGACGGTCAAGGCTTACGAATTTACATAGGTCCCAACCGGAGATTAATGGAATAAAAGTTTAAATAAGTATTGAGAGAGTGACTCTTATTTTAGTAATTAAGTTCACATTTTATACTTATTTGCTGATGAGTGATGATTACAAGAAAACAAAAGGCGTCTGACTGGCACCGTTCAGGATCATAATTTTTGGAGGGACGTTTTTTGATTGGTCATCACCTTCGCCGGTCTTATTAATACGTTACATAAATTATATGAGCGCTCTGTGTCACCGTCTCAAAGAATTTGAATTATACCTAGATACTTCAAAAGCAAAGCATCATCAAACTAATTAATTATACATTTCTTTTAACAAAATTAAACTTTTTTGTTTCCAAAATCTAATTGATGTTAAAGTTACCAAATGCCTATATACTTAATAATATAATTAATAGTAGTCGCCTTAACCAGCCGTGAATATTGAAATTACTTATTTTAAAAAAATCATATTTAGTAAACTGAACTACATATCTGGTTGAGTTAATTAAAGGCAGATCGGTAGATTCAACCAATTTTTCAAAAAATTATAACCATTCGATATAGTCCCATCAAGCTAATATTTCTTTATATCGACTTTTATAGAGTTGATTCAAATAAATACAGTTCAACCAAATTCGTATGGTTGAATGAACCATTCCTTTTTTTCTGTGCAATGTATAAATCAACGTTGACCTCATACTTTTGCGCAAATTATTGTTTTGCTAAAGGCTCGTTAGCCAGCCCATATTTTGTGTGTTTGTTTCCCAAAAAATCATTGCTCAATGATTTTTGTATTGTGCAAGAAGTTTTAGGGCGTCACTTGCACATACAACCGAAATTTGAGGCGGTCAATCTAATTGACCTTTCATCCTTCCATGTGTTACATGTTGTTTGAGCTTTTGTCAATTTTATTAAGAACAGTTCACATTTTTGGTCAAATTCGGACAGAGGTAGGTCAAGGATATCCAGTTGATAATCCATAATAATCTTCATCGGCAACTCTTTTTTTTCGTTTTTTCATGTTTTGGTATTTGCTTTTTGATATTAATGCAATTCTAGCCGTTCCAACGGCGGTGTTAAATTCGGCAGAGATCTTCTCCCACGGGGTCTTCTTCTGGGAATTAGCCTCGCAGTCAGTTTTTTTTGCATTCCACTATGTGTCGGAATTTTTCCACGAGTGCAATTAAAACTGACTCCTCTTGTTTGCTAAGATTTGCCGTTCGCTTATCACCCATTATAATAAACTATGAGTTAACTAAGCTTTATACAATTCGCCCTAAAAAAGATCGCTGCAGCTTCGTATCTGCTTTGGTAATAAATACTTTTTCTTCCAACAAACTTGCAGATTAGGCTGTTATAGTGCTCCGCTAGATTGTTGTCCATATTCAAAATTAAACTTCGAACATGGACAATCAACATGTTGCAGCATCCTTGTATATCTTGAAAAAGACCACAGTCGCACATTTCTGGAACAAAATTTGTTTCGTTGTCCATTTGGCTTGTTCTCCATAAACATGAGATGGTGCATTTCTAATGTCACAGAGCCGTTTAATTTTTTCCGCCATAATTTGTGGCTCTTATAACAGCAGTTCAAAGTCGAGCATGCTTGCCTTAAAATTCTGTCGCAAAACTATTAAAAACCGGGGGTGCCGGCTTATTGGAATGTTTGGATTACTGGTAAATAAAGGCGATTTGTATGTATGTATGCAGATATGTATTTCTCTATGGCAATGTTTATCTAAATTTTTCTTAATTAAAGTTTTGAAACTTATTGTCCTTGTTTAAAAACTGTCTCGGAGATTTCCAAGCACTATAACATCCTTGCCAGATACACCATTTTCTTCAGGTCATGTTATACAGGTATTTATTCAATTAAACGCCATATCTGGTTTTATTTTCGCAGTAGTCGTTGGTGGCTATTTCTGAAAGGCTTTCCTCTTCGTATATTTCTGCATCTGTCATCATTTGCTCTGTTTCTTCAAACCAAGAATGCTTCGCTTAAGTTAGGTGAAACAGCGTCTACTATAGGGAGAATACAACGGCATTCAAGGTCAATTTGAGACACTGCTTGATGTCGCCACCCTGAGAGACGAATTCTTAATGGCACCACTGACTAAACACTTCTCTTGTGACTCAACTTTTTCATTGGTTCTTGTAGCAGTCGGGCAGTTAAACATTCTTGAAAGCTCTGGAATTTTTAACTTTACTAATCACCAACAAATCAAGTGGACAAGGTGATACTGTTTCTATTCACTTTACGTCCTGGTACGCTCGCTTTTTGAGATGTTTTATTAGGCAACATCCTCCAGAATAGACCGCCGTCGTCTGGATTGTAGACTTGGTCCGGAAGGCTCAAGAGTGTCATAATTCAAAATTGGTAACTTTTGAGACAAAGAATTTGAATATCTAACATAGGTAAAAATCGGTGAAAGCCAATCATCTAAAAATTGTCAAACTGCACAATTTTAGAATGTAAGGTTCTTCCATTAGAGGTAAAGGACTAATTAAACACTTATTTGATATTTTAGAACAATAACTTTTATTGTCAGTTATTAACATCTGATTACTGCTGGTGCGAGATGCAGACTAACTCACTTTTAAGAAACTGGGAATTTGGTTACAATAACAAGTATTACGATCTTTCAACAGCACACCAATAATGTGTCACGTCTCGGTCGTTTTCAAAACAAATACAGTACATTGAAAGAATAATATATGGTCAATAAATCAAGTGTATCAATTACTAAATTTTGTTTACTCATCAAGTGTGAGAAAACCAACGTCTTCAACCATCTGCATCTTGATTTCGCTTTATTTTTCAATCACTTACCTTTAACACTGAGTTGTGACAGTATTACAGATTACTGATACAGTTGGCCCAGCGTCTATTGTGTATCAAAATATATCGTTATTGTTATATACAGAGTGATCATAAAGTTCCGCACAAAATTCATAATTTAGTTATGTAATGTTTTTGCGAAAAACGCTCGAACTTTTGTTGATGACGTCATCTTTTTTTGAAATTTGACACTGTCACCAATTTTTTTAAATGGCAACCCCCAACTTTTTATTGTTTTAGATACACTTTTCAATTCTGTATTAAAAAATAGTAAAAAAGTGATACCTTGCACCTTAAGGTCGTAAAAATCCTCGTAAGATAACTCATTTATATGAAACGGTTCCCCTGTTTTTCTGGAACCCCGAATAACTGAAACAAAAGCCTCGGGGGTATACTTAGGTCCACCCTTTAATTGCCGTTTGTATTTCCGTTGATCAGGTATTTGAGGGTTATCTTTTGTCTAGGTAGAGAGCGCACAGCATACAAGTAGAGGGCCAACATAAATTTGTTTTTTTTTTGCTGTCCAGCACAATTATCTGAATAAAAAATTCCTTCAACGCTCGGACTAGCAATGTTTTTCAAATATAGCAACACATACGTCTTTAACTCGTTCACGCCTCTGTAGCCACTGGATTAATCCCACACATAGCATTCGCATCTATTATTTTTGAAATTGTATTAGTAGAGTCACAACTAAAATGTCTGTTTTTAGGGTTAATATTTTTAATAATATTTATTATTATTCAATCCGCCAAATCAATTCACCCCTCCAAGAACGTACACGACAGCGAGAACATGATACAATTCAAACGAGTGCGACTGAACAAGAAAACTGGTTGGAGTAGTGGGGACTGCAGTGGAATCACCGTACCAAATTTTGTAGGGCTGGTGTCTCTTCCGGCTAACGGTCCTCACCCAGAGGACGCAGAAGCTAGAGTTGAGAGGAGCTCTCGTTCTGATCTTGAAAGGTTTAACATCGTTTATTTTCGTTTTTGGTTGTACAATTTCTGCTTAGGACTAACAATATATGTGTGTGGGTGCTGCTGAGGCTTAAGGCCTTTTCAGCACATGACTCGATATAAATCTATTGGGCTTAAGGTATTACATGTCAAAGCTTAGGATTATTACAGGAGGTTTTTCAAAGCTCTCCGGAGCAACCTGTAGGTCTTCTAGGTGCTGTGGAAGAAGAAGAGATGGGGGGAAACACTCGTCCTAGGGATGGGGGGACCATCGCTCTCAGGGCTGCGACCTCATCGAAAGTGGGGTGTACAGAAATTGCAGTGGGTAAGTGTTTGATTTTACGTTTGGGTTTGGTTGGGATGCGGTTGATTTCTCTGTTTTTTACTGGGAGTTTGTGGGAGGTGTGGAGTGTTTGGATGGCGGTTGTGTTCTGGGATTCTAGGGTTCTGAGGATGTAGTTTTTCCTGAGTTTGAGAAATCGGTCCGTTATGGGGGTGGATTTGGTTTCTTGGTGGACTTGGATACTAGGGAATAAGGGGTCGAGTCTGAAGATTTGTCTTAAGATGTGCCTTTCGAAAGCGGAAATTTTATCTGGACCTGAAGCTTTGCTGTTTTTCAAATTGGGGATTATTGAGAAGACTTCTGCGGGTGTTGTAGGCTCTGTAAGGCTTTCGTCCTTTCGTCCGTTTGGACTGGGGGGCCTGTGTTGTGGGTTGTGGAGCCATGGGAGTGGCTCGTTCGGACGAGTGTTAGAGTGGAGCATCTACTCGAAAGAGAAGTAGATGCGGTTATTGGAGTGGTTGATTTTGGTCGACAGGTTGAGAACTCGTTTGGTGGTGAATTCAATGACCTGCTGGATTTTTTGACGTTGAAGGGGGAACAGGTCGTAGATGATGGTGGTCAAAATTGCGGTCAGTTGTTTGGGGGTGACGACGTTGAGGTTGTCGAGGGTGAGTACCTCGGGTTCTGCGGGGAAGGGGTCGGCGAATTCCTCCGGGGGGTTAATGATCAAGGTTGGGGCTGCCGGGGTGTCGTCGGAGATGGGGGTTTCGGCCAGTTTGGGGCATTTTCTGGACCATGCAGGGTGGGAACCACTGCAGAGGAGGCATTTAACCTCATTGTCTCTAGCAGTGCAGGAGTTGGCGGGGTGATTTTCGGGGCATTTAGGTTTGTTTGTGCATGCACTTGCTGAGTGGCCGAGCTTGAAGCACTTGGCACACTGCATTGGAGTGGGTGCTGGGGGATTGGACGGTTCGCATCGGTGATGCTTGCCGAATAGGATGAGACCGTTTTTCAATAAGTAATCCACGGTGTCGGTGGAGTTGGTTATTAGGCGGAAGAGGGGGGTTGGTTTGTTGGAGGCCCGCGAGGTGATTCGTGACGAGCGGAGGATGTTGAGACCGAGGTCTGCGATTGAATTTTCGATGTCAGTGTTGCTGACATCGAGAGAAACGTCTCGAAGGATAATCGAAAATTGGTGGTTTGGTTTGCGGCGTTGTTCGGGGGGGTTTCTTGGGGCAATTGGGGCGATGGTGATGTTGGGGCATGATGTGGCGGAGCGGAGTTTTCCGAAATTGGTTTGGTGACAATTAGGAGGGCCGTCCTGTTCCAGTTAACGACCAGGGTTTCGATGTTGCGCAGATTTAGTGTGGTGGTGAGTAGGGTATAGAAGTTTTTTTGGGTGGCGAAGTTTTGAGGAATGTTTTTTATGGTGAATTTGAGGGGGCTGCTGCTGGGTGTCGAGGGTCTTGAGTTGTTAGGTGAGGGGGTGTGTCTGTCGGGGGTTGTGGTTACTGACTCACCCGGTTGTGGAGGCGGCGGATGGAGGCCGTCCGTTGGTGGACGGCATCTCGGGTCTTGGTCTGAGGACCCTGTCGTATATCGGGGATGCACGAAACTCGCGTGACGGACGGACCGGTTGTTTGCGAAAAAACCTCAATGCACTCAGACACGTCTGCGCGCTCGGACAACTGAACTGAGAATGATCTTGAAAGGCCAGCGCACGTCTTTTTAAATGGGTGTCCAGGTAGTCCGTAAGGGTTGAGGGTGCGCGCAGTGGGTGAGAGTACCGAGTGGGGGTTGGATCAGCACAAGGGCGTTAGTCTGGTGGGGGCGTGGAGGACTATGATGCTAGAATTTCTCTTTTGTAAGACGAAGCTGTGTAGCTGTTAAAATTCCTAATTTCTTTGTGTTGAGTTTGTCACGGGCAATGGTTTTGAAATCATAAAAATCCTCAACTACCATGCATGTAAATTGATTTTTCTGGGTCGCAGTAGTAATGATGTTAACGACATTCATCAATGTATAAGATTTACACACTTTTTAGTGTGGGTTAATTGGGGAATGTACATTTGCTGCTGCATATCGAAGGAAATAACATAGCAATCACTTGTACGTGCATTTTTGGTTTCATTTGACATTGCTTTTGTAGCAGCCTCTGCTCGCCGATGGTGAAGCTCCTGTTCTGTTACAGCAGCTTTATCTCCAGATTTTATTTCAACAGCCCAACTATCACACCTGGAGCATGTATCTACTCTGGGCCTTGCAAGGATAAGTTAAATTTGGATATAAAAAATTGCTTACTATTGCCTAGTCACTGGTGGTTTGTTAGGCGACTGGTATTCGGCACAGTATTTATCTAAAAATGCACCGTACATCCTACTCACGTTTAAATCTGGTTTAATCTTTTCGCTTTTGCGTATTGGCTGTCAATTTTTGGAAAATCTTATTCGTCTAGGCAATCTTGAAAAATATTGATGTGATCATTTTGTAATCAGGCCTGAAGGAGAGGTTGAAATTTTCAGAAATTCTTGGAAGAGTGCGCTATTTAATTTCTTTTTATTTTATTGAGAACAAGGGGCTTGTTCGACTCAGTTGGATCATTGAGTGTTTCTACGACGAATTTCGAGTTTCGAATTTTGGTTTCTTTTAAATAGAGCATAACCTCCGTTGAGGCTCAATTTTTTTTAATCTGTATTTTTTTACATGATACAGGAAAACTATGCGTTTTTAAATTTTCAACAGCTGCTAAAGTGGGGGGAAGGGGAGCTAACAACTTATTCATTGCATCTAGCACTCAACTTGTGTTGACTGATCGTTCCCGTGGATTTGAAAATTATCATCATTTTGAACCTCAGTTCCTGAAATTTGCAACGTACAATTGTTATTTAAGGCTTTATGTTTATCTAGTTTAATATATAAATGCCCAGCACCATCCAGAACCACTTTGCTTTAGTTAGTTTGGAACAGGAAAATTTAGGAAAGGTAATTGCACCAAGCTGGTTTATGAATTAGTGGTAGGATATTCCCAATAACCCAATTTAATTTGGAAAAACTATAAAGGTTGAAGAGGGTCCATATTCTCACATTTGGGTTGAAGATAGATGAAGTGATGAATTAAATAAACAAAGTCATTCCCAAAATAAAAATAAATTTAATGTGCGACCTACATGTAGGTTTCGGCCATATTAATTAACACAAATGGCCATTCTCAAGCTGTAAGATAAAGCTTACAGCAGTAAATTGTACCCAGGATCCTTATCAGACAAAAAAATTGTACAACATTGTGGTATACTACAGCTTCTGGAACCGGGGGATCTTGTGTTGGCTGATAAGGGATTCTTAATAAGTGACCTATTACCCCAAGGGGTGGAGTTAAATATACCACCATTTTTAACTACTCCGCAGTTTACCACAGAACAAGTTATTATTAAAAGAACTATTTATTGCCAGGGCACGAATCCATGTAGAGAGCTATTCGCCGAATTAAATGTTTTAGCATTTTGGGTTTATTGCTGCAAACTTTGTTACCTCACGTTTCTGTAATTTTTTCAAGTTTTTGCTGCACTGACGAATTTACAATTTCCGCTAATAAAAGAAGTTGAAGATTTATATTTAACATAATGTTTTATTTTTTAAATGTTTTTGTATTTTATTAATAAAGCAACACTTAATCCTTAATCAAATTGTTTTATTATATAATTAACATATTCAGTGAGGTAAAAGTCTTGCAGGAGAAGTAAATTATCTTCCCACCCTTCTTAACTAGGTACTTTCTGTACCAAAGTTTCTTCAGGTGTCCATATTATTAAATAACATAGATCCCTCTTTGTTATTGTCATTTGTCCCTGAATTTGGGCGTAATAATCATGGGATTTGTTAATTTCCATATCACCATTATTTGTTATTCTAACAATATAATTGTTGTCTTTCTGTAATTCTACTGAAAGTTTTTTCTCCCTATATTTCTATAATGACATTTTCATCTTCAATCAGACCATCAGGACTTGCAGCTAAAATGGATGGAGCCAAATTCCTGTAGTGAGCACAATGTTCCCTGTGCACTGGGCAAACTCCTCTCGTGCTGTCTCCTCATGGGTGCGTCCCCATTGAATTGCTTTAATGCCTTCCAAATTGTAGGATTCTGCAACACAAGATTAAGTTAATTATTTAGAAATATCAAAAAGATGAAGGATTTTTACCTGTTAAACGTTTAAAAAGTGATATGGGATATTTATTTCTTTTACCCCCTTTCAACCGTTTTATCGAAGCCAACACTGGACCAAAATTGCTTGCAGTAAGCCTATTTTTTCTTATTGTAAACCATCTAACATTTTCGCTTTGGCCTACAGTGTCATTTTTAAATTTTTTGATCAAAGTCGTTTCTATTGCCAATGCATTTCTTAAATAATAAGTATTTAAATATTCTCTTGAAAAACATATTTTTTTCACATCCACAATTTCTTCTAATGTGGGTAATGGTTCTGGTTGTAGCAACCAAGTAAATCCCACTTCTCGCCCATACATTTCCAGAGTATTACAAAAAGTTTCTATTTCACTTTCAAGTAGATTTCGTTTGGTTGAAACGTAATATTTTTGTATTCGTTTTGTGAAACACATAATGCTTAATGAAATACATAACAACATACATAAATATTACATCATATCGCTCACCGGCTGCAATAACGACACAACTCAGAAAAACCTTTTTCGAGATAATTGAAGAAATATATTTTTAAAAAAAGTTTCATTAATATTTTAGTTGTAGGACTACAATAGACATTGTGTTTTTTACACCAAAATATTAGAAATTTTATCTAAAATCATAGAACAAAGAAATAATCAAAATATTTTTTTTAAAGGGCGGAAATTTGAGCCCTTTTTGAAATGTGCCATTATTGCTTCAACACAACGAATTGTTTTTGAAATGTTTGCCAATGAAAAAACGCAGTTTTAAACAGAATCGCTAAAGAAATAGTCCAATATTTTAATAAATCTTTTAATGAACGGTTGATTAAAATCTTAACCTAAGATTGCTAATTAATTAACTTCATTAGCAAAAATCATAAAAATTAATTGGAAATTCTTAACAGAAAACAAAACAAAAATAAATTTAAGCTAAAATTAATTTTGATTGTCATTAGCTCCCACTCGCAAGCTATTATAAAAATGACTATGAGCTTTAACAATGGCGTTAGATTTAAGTAACATCATTAGATCAGTATGTTTCTTCTTAGGAATAGGTAGCTGCTGCTGGTAGGCACTCTGCAACTGAATGCCTTGAATAGGTTGCAACGAAGTTCTTGTTCTCTTGTCTCTAACCTTAACTGACTTGTAATCAACATCATCGTAAGACATTTTATAATAGAACAAGTCCAAATGCTGCTTCTCTACTCGAAATATTGCAACATCACTAAATTTAATTGTGTAACCTTCGACATTGACGAAATTGACACAAGTTTGTGCTGTCAAATTTTTAAGGTCCATAAAATCCCCGTGAGTCATTTCAATGACATTGAATGGTGTCCCAGTTTTTCTAGCTGTTCTGACAAGTGTAACGTATTGTGCTGGAGTGTAAATAGGACCGGATTTCAACGATCTCTTAATATTTTTTTCGATCAGAGAATGAACGTTATCACCCTCATTTTGCGTGTGTCCTGTTACTAAGTACTTGTGCGTTATTGATTTGATTTTATAGTTCGCCACAGCATACAAAAAGGCGCTTATAACAAATTTCTTTTAAAAATTGAAGCAGGCATGATCCTATTTCATTCGCCCCTCTGTGACCTTCGCCTTCGTGCCACATGTAATAATTAACAGGGCCGAGCCCTTTTGTCAAAATGTTGCAAACCGTGAAATTGTATGTTGAAAGTTTCGACTTATAATAAAATGAGGATACATCTCCTCTTGGAGTTGATAGCGTTGCTTGTAAGTCGAAGCATGCAACCTGATAGGTCGGACATATCTTTTGCTTGTCCTTTTCCTTTTCCTCTCTACTTAATCTCTTCTCTTTCATGTGGAAATCAAATTTATCTTGTATTTCTCGTTTCTCCTGTTCATTTGAATTTTCATAACAAACGCAAGTTTGACATTGATCTTTCTTAGGAGTGAAAAAAGCAATGTTAAATTCATAGTTAAAAATATGTCTATACATTGTTCTTTATTCGTGTACTTTCTTTTCTAGTGTATCTATATTTTGGCGAAACTTCTTGCATGCACGTAACAATGTAGGTACGTTGCTTTGCAATGTCTCCCATTGTCCAGTATCTTGAAAAAATGGCCAATCTCTCTTCTTGTGAAAATTTTGTGTTACATTTTAATCTGCATTTGTCACCGCAGGGGGGCTTAATTCGTTTTTCTGGGACATTTATTCCTTTCTTTTGCGTTTTATAGGATTTTCCTTGATTCCTCAACATTTTGGCTGAAGTTCTTTTCCATTTCAAAGGATTTGCTTTTCTTTCCCTGGTTTTTTTCTGCTCTTGGTCCTGTCCTTCAGTCACAGGATCTCGATTTACATTTTCTGACGAATTCCGCAAAGTGGGGCTGGTACTGGAGTCCGAGCTGGAACTTGAAGAACTTGATGATGAATCACTTGAATAGTTAGGATCTCGGTGAGAGTCATCAGAAGAAAAAGGATCTGGTTCCGAATCAGATGATGAGGATGAAGGACTTGACGATGAAACCACTGGTTCTTCCGACAAGTGGCTTTCGATTTGAGTTCCATTGTCAGGAGCCGCCCCATTAGGACTTAGGTTCGAACCTAAGTGGTTTTCAAGTCCAGGTTCTTCCTTGTTTTGAGTTTGGTTGAACTCTTGAGCAGTTGGAGTCCCCAAATTATTATCCCCATGCGAATTTTGTTCTTTAAGTTCTTTCGAAGTACTCACAGACCGTTCTTCCTCCACTGAGCTGGTAGTTGCTTGTAATCTTAAGTCAATAAACAATAAACAGCATGAGTACAACCATAAAACTAGTTCTGAAATAGAAATAATTACCTTATTCCTAGAAGAGAAAGCATTTTTTCCCCTCGGCTTTGTTTAGTGTTGTTCATTATTAAAAATTGTGCTTCTAGTTCAAAAATGATGAAAATTCGCGGTAAAACCTAATGGCACAACTCAAAATTTAGTCGACTCATCGTATAAAACTGGAAAAATACCACGGACACAACTAAAAAACACTATACAGGAAATATTCAATACCGGTACAAGTCAAAATGTGCCGGTTCCGCAGTAGTAAATTTGGAGAATTGTTAATAAAGTCCCGACACAACTAAAAAAGCATTGCACACAATAATCAAAACCGGCACAACTCGAAATGTGCCACTCTTGCCCCAAAGAAAATCGTAAATAACATAGCACTGTCTCGACTTCCGTCATCAACTGCTAATTGTGCCGGTCTTGCTTCCACTTTTGTAACTAAAATCTCCAAAAGCAATAACGACACCAGCGCCATTTAACAAAATTGGTGTGAACTAATTTTTAGCCAGTATTGCACGAACGTAGAGCTATATTTTCTGAGCATATTTTGGTGAAAACCTCAATTTTTTGGTTTTTTGAGTTGTGCCGTTATTGCAGCCGGTGAGCGATATGTATTTAATTTGGCAGCTGTCAACCTAACCTCAAAATCTGATTTAAATTTGTAGTTTTTCTCATTTTGCGGGAGCGAATACAAAAAACGCTGTTCAATACTCGTGCCCTGTCACTTTTCAGGGACTCGAGCTCATTGCAAAAATTCGCCCTCGCTCGTCGCCCCTGAAAAGTGTCATGACAGCGCACTCGTTTGAAATATACTATTACTGTTTCAGTTGTTTGCTTATTTTTCGAATGACCCTCGCAAATAGTCATATTATATTGATAGAGTTGCCGAGAGTAATAGGCGGTCTGGTCAGGGACTTTCGGCAAAACAAGTTTTTTTTGGTAGTCAAAAGAAAACTTCAAGGTGCCAGCCGATTCATCCTTTAATAACGAGTGAGCAACAAAATTGGTGATCGTAGGAGGCTCTGAATCCAAAATTTTGAGTCGATTCTTGATCGATACGATTGTGTAAAAAGTCATCGAGCTCTCAAATCTGATTCAAATTTGTGACAGTCAGAGAAAATAGGTTAAAAGTAAAGTAAAAGAACCGATGTACGTTTAGCCAACTGCGATCACGAATTTTGTTGCTCGCTCATTAGTAGTAGTATGTATATTTATTACCTTTACAGGTTTATAAAGTTCTTTAATAGTTGGTGAAATGCCTTGGCCCTCATCTTGTGGACTGTATATTTTGCCATTACATTAGTCTTTTCGACATCTTTTAAAAGCTTAGTTTGCGCTTTTAATCTTAATACATTCTGAACATGCATCTGTTGCTGGTGTTTTAAAACTGATGTTAAAATTATTCATAAATATATCCCAAAAGAAGTGATATTTTACTTGCATCGGAGCTTGCACTTGAGTGTTATAAGCCCTCCACAATTTACGAACGTTACAATCACTTGGAAAGTATTCTCTAATACTATGTTCTCTTGTCTAATGTGACTCAACACAGTGCAATGATTGTAAAAAAATTCTTACTTCATTTTTTCTTTTGATGTATCTTTTTGATTTGGTATTTCCGCTTCGCCTTTCGTTTGATGATTGCCCAGATATATCATGTTGTTTACTGATATTTTGAACTCTAAATTTAGACACTCCCAAAATTCCTAAAAATGATTTTCTACATACTTGCACAATGCCAAGTGAGATTGATTTTATGTAATATCAAATTTTTATGTTTTTTAAGGACCTTCTGTAAATCCTGGACGCCGACGTTTTGGAGTGTTCTGAGAAGTATACTTAAGTATAAAATTGTCCTGGGATATTTTGTCTGTGTTAGTATAAAATGCTTCATGAAATCTTCGGACGTCCTGCATAGGTAAATTGCAACATTGGAATATTTTTTTCTTGTGTTCACAAGTTGGCTTTGTTGGAAATCCAGGAATGTAAAAATATTAAGAAGTTTAGACGCCACGGTAATAATTAATTATTACTGTAAAGTTTGCAATTACTAAGATATTTTCTGCTTTCCTGTCTCTTTTCAATATTTCTTTTTTGAACAAAGCTTTGCCCTTTGTTTTCTTCGCCTTTTACTCGCCCTTGAAGTCGGAGTTGCACACTCCATTTAGCATTAATAATAATTGATTATTACTCTTAATTAATTTATTAATTGTTAAAAACGCAATGAAATGATCACTGCAGGTTATAACAAGCTTTGACAGCAAAAGACAAATATGTGGGAAAGTTTGAGTTTTGCCGCAAAAACTTGTATGGACAAGTCGAGTTTTGAAAACAACACTCAACTTTGATACCTCAATTACAAGGGATAGGGCCAGTTTTGATACAAAATAATTGCACCTACCAATTTGCAGCCAACATTATCGATTAACATATTTTGCGCGTTTTTGTTAAAAATGGATAAGACGAGTTTTTGAACTCACTCCCTCACTTGTTTTTGTCCGGAAAAGACAGCGTCCTTATCAAGTTTTTTGCATATTCGAGTGCAGTTACCAGTTGAGAAACAGTTTATCGGGCGAACTCGAGCGGGCGTGTTATCGTATTGTCCTTTCGCTTTTAAAGTTATTATCATAAAAGATGCCGGTTTTTTCTCGTGTGCTTAATTTCCATTAACGTTGTGCATTGTGTTTTGTAAAAAAACTTTTGAAAGAAGAATTTTGAAAGAGCAACAATTGAATCCCAATCACGTACAGAAAGTCTAATTTTTGCAGGCTGAGGATTGAATAGTACATACAATAGTACATACAATAGTACATTCAATAGTACATTCAATAGTACAGTCAACGGAGAAGGTCCCACAATTTTCAATAGCATTGGATGTTGAAGTAAAGACGTTTAGGAGGTCAGTTTTCAGTTTTTTTGTTTAATTATGCCCGTAGGTTTAAATTAATTCCCGGTGTCTTTAGAAGTTTTTTGTCTTGTGTTATCATCACCGTTCAGGGTTTTTTACCGCAGAGGAGGATGGTTAGGAAATTATTAAACTTTAATAAAAAACTTGAATTTAAATAAACATATTTTTCAATTAAGAATGGAAATAAATTAAATGAAAGTCAGTCCATAGGATAATTCATCAGCAAAGTTCAGTTACAAAAAAAAAGAATTTAATCATAAAACTAATATCTGAAATTGAATACGCCCGATTTATAGCTATAAGTCGCCGCATAAATATAGTGTACACAATTTATTTATCCCTCAACGACGATTTGACAAATGTTTCTCAACAGGTAACTGCACCCGAATATGCAAAAAACTTGATAAGGACGCTGTCTTTTCCGAACAATAATGTCTCTTTTGACGAAACCTGCGTAAGCGTCGCGGTGACGATATACGTAGCGCTGCTTACAGTACTGACAGGTGTGGGGTTATGTAGTTGTAAACAAAAGAAGTTCTTCAATATTTTCCGACAGAACACAAAGAAAGTATTAAGGGTAGGTATTACCCCGGCGAGGTTCCATTAATTTAGCCCCCTTGCGTTTTAGGCAGTGGGAAAAGTGGTGATTCATACCCAAAATAATTAATCAAAAAACCGAGAAAAAAAAGTAAAGGAATACGTAAGGTTAATGAAAAGATAAAATTCTCTTCACAGTGTACCGAAATTAACTTGAAAACTTATTTTAACTCGATAACTACGGGGTTTAAATTTGTTCATCATATCTTCGCCATTAAAAGAGTCGTAATTGATGAAGCCCCAATCGGTATCATCAAGCCTAGCATACATTTTGTTTAAACCAATTCTGGTTATAGGCCTAAAGGAAATTATATATATTTTTTTGGTTATATTCTTCATAATTCCATCTGAACTGAAAGTCATGCTGATAATGGTCAGAAATCTGTGGATTGGTAGTGGCTGTTGTGTTTGTTGGTTGTATCATGGAATAACAATAATTGATGTTAGATATAACTCAAAAATATATTGTGTACCGGACTTTCTTATCACACCATAGAACAGTCGCTCGAGAGAAGTGCCCTCAACATAAACATGATACAAATAAAAGTTAATAATAATTTAAATACTACATTTCTCTCCTTGTTTTAAATGATGTAAATTATTTGAAGTTAATAAAGGAAACTGTAGAACGTATCAATAGCGTTTCGGTTTTCTTTGCTAACGTTGTGGACGCCTGCTGTTCCTCTTGTTGTGTGCGTTCTCTGATTTTTGATTGTTCATCATCTGAGATTGCGGATGAATCTGATGAGTTGTTTTTTTCTACATCTGTAGGATGGTAGGAAGCATCATCATTCGGTTCGGTGTTATTTTCGTCTCTGTCTGAATCTATGGGATATGACTCATCGATTGGGTTATTATCAGGTGGTTGTTGATGTATACTTAAGTCGGAATCTTGGTTTTGGTGAAGGAATGTGTTGGGGGTGATTTGGGGTTAGACTGGGGATACAATGTCTTAAAAAAGGATTTATTTCTGGGTCGAAGTTTGGCGTTAAAGAGTTAATTTTTTGTTGTCTGTCTGCACAGTAGTTGTTGTCCAATTCTAAATTGACGATTTTTCGTTGTGCTTCTGTTCTTGGTATCATAATAATCTTTGTATTTCTTTCTTCTCTCCTTCTTTTTTGTTTCGTTTGGGTCTTTGATTGTTCTTATTAGGTAACAAGTTGTTTACCTTCCAATTGTAGATCAAATCAGCTGGAGATTTTGATGTGTTTGAATGAGGCATTGTACGATAGTTCAGTAGTCTTGTATTATCAAGGTTTGCACATATGAGTGACCGTTTAACGGTTTTTACCACCCTCTCGACCATTCTTCTTCGTGGCTTGTGGCCATTTTGAGGTCACTGGATGAATTTAATCTAGTAGGGTTGAAAATGGTTTAGCTGAGACCGAAAGAGTTAAAAAGATTAAGGAGCATTTGTGACATTGAAATCGTCAGCGATTATGAGTTTATAGCTTGATTTTACTAGAAGACTTTAAAGTTTTTCGAATGATTGAATAAAAAAATTAATTAAATTAATTAATTACCATTTGGTGAACGATAAGCTCATGATGAGAATACATACACCAGCATGAATCGACCTGGTTTTGCAGTAACTAGCTATCACAGAATGTTCAATTATGATACGAGTAGACAAAAATTGTCGAATATTTATGAATAAAAGAAAAATTTAATATTTTGCAAGGAATATTTCCTTTAAAGGCGATTGAAAAACGGAGATAATGAATTTGCCCTTATTGACAAAATTATTAGAGTGTGTTGTGAATGTGTATCATAAATTTGTGTCCAGGGATTGTATCTATTGAAGATTGAGAACATTTGGCTGAGTTTGTTTTAAAAATATTTATAAAGAAAATTGTTCGATTCGAGATTTTATTGCAAGTTAAAATGAAATTCTAATTTGTTTCTTGAGATGAGATACATCCTCTGCATACAACCCAATCTCCACTTCATGCAGAGAAATTTGATCTTCTTCATAAGTTTCGCCTAACTCCGCAGAGTTTGCATCCATTTGAGTTAAATTAAAGTTAAAGAAGATTGGGGGTTCGTGATCACAATGCGCAACTGGATTCTCTTGAGTAAAACTTTTCCCAAGTATCTCAGGCATGGTTCCGCCCTCTGTCTTTTCTTTTGCCATTTTTTTTTATTTAACTTCACCTTCACATAATATTCTAAATCCTTCTTGCTCTAAGTAACAAGTTAGCAATATTGTACCTTGGTTACAGCCAATTGCATTTGGACTTGGTAATAGTAGGCATGATTTTCATCTACAATTACGTTACCATTTTACTTTAAAACTCCAGATCGTCTGGCACAATAAGGGCACTTAATTTCAATGAGTCCCATTGCACAACAACTACATTCACCAAAATATGGGAATTTATAAACAGCCCTATTTGTTCACAAGTCAAATTGTCATGGTGTGGTCCAGCATTCTTCAGAAAATCTTTAATGGCCTACCCATACTCTAACCATACTGTTCATACAGCTGTACTGTAACGACTTTAATTTATACTGCGTTTTTGTTGGATAGCAAATTGTTTTGATCAGTGATAACGACGGCTTATCTACGTTGGTTCTGCAGCAACTTTAAAATTTGGAAGCAGTTATTCGTCCTGCTGGACATGCAAAGATTTTGACTGCGACTGCTCCCGCGTTTCTCTTTCTATATCATAAGAATTTGTTATTTTCCAAATCTACATAGAATACTCTTGATTTGGAAAATAACAAATTCATGCTTTTTTGTAGAAACAAATCGATAAAAGTAGATTTGGATAGATAACTTAATAAGCTTTAAAATGATGTATCACACAACCCCCCATGCCATTTAAATTTTTTAAGGGGGTGGCTCCCCTGGCTAAAGGGGTGAGAGCTAAGAGTTGAATGTTTGGTACAATTTGGTCCCCCTTGATAACAAAATTGACCTGTTCGAGCGTTTGCTTCTGAGTCTTTCGAGATTGGAATTGTTGGGGGGTACAAATTTTAGTTGAGTATTTTATGTAAATTTGGAAAATATCGATTTCATGTTTTTTTCTTGTAGAAAAAAATCGATAAATGTAGATCTGGATAGAGAATTGAATAAGCTTTAAAATGATGCATCACACGACCCCCCATGCTATTTACATTTCTCAAGGGGGTGGTTCCCCTGGCTAAAGGGGTAAGATCTAAGACATGAAAGTTTGGCACAATTTGGTCCCCCTTGATAACAAAAGTGACCTGTTCGAGCGTTTTCTTCTGAGTCTTTCGAAATTGGAATTGTTGGGGAGTACAAATTTTAGTTGGGAGACCTTGTATATCTACAGTCTTCAAGTGTAAGTGAAAAATCAATAGCCGCACCTAAAAAATGTATTTTGCGAAAATACTTTTTATTAAAGCTGTAAAAATATCAGTACCTGTTTCTTGTAGCTCCTTTAACGTTTTCTTCTCAAACTCAGGCTTGTGATGAGAAGTTATATAGAACTTCTTCTATCCAAACCTTCATGCAACTCCTCGGCAAATGGTGATGTTACCAAGTGAGCCACACTGCCACTGCTTTTCTTCTGTAAAAAAAAAAACGTGTAACGTATGTTCTTGCAGGCCACTTGTTAGGATCCATGATCGTGTCTTTGTTTGTTGTGTCAACTATAAGATGAGTAATACCGAGGGAGGGGTCAAGCACTGAGCGAAAATATGTACACGTATTGCCGAACTGCCAAGATACTGCCGATACTTCCTACTGCTTAAGTACTGCAGATACTGTCTAAGTAATCTAATATCGCCATGGCCTCGGATGGGGTGGGATATGTATGGAGACGTAATTATTAAAACTTTGGTATAATAACAATTTTCGAATACTATACCGCGGTCGCCCAACAGATATAGTAATAAAAACGCCCTCATTGCCCGCGTTTTTCAAATACATTGCGATTGGTTGATTAAAAAAGAGCGTATATTTGAGAAAACCAAATGTACATACTAGTGGTCTTGTGGAGTTCTAGTTTGTTACGACTCATTCCGACGACGCCGTCTATCGTGTCTATTGTTTATTTTTCTTTCCGTCTTTCGTATTTCGTTATCACAAAACAGCCTTTTTCAAAACTTTTACCAATTTACCACAGCACAAAAGGTTGGTATTGCTGGTGCACTGTATAAATAACGTCCATGGTGGTTATTTATTACTAATATAAGTCAAACTCGAGCTAAAAAAACAACGCTCTCCATACAGAGTAAATGGACGGATGATGTATGTTGGTCTTCCAAGCAGCTGATCGCAGTTTATGCAACCCGTATGGTAGCCGAGCTCCATTTTGCATTTCGTGGATGTCAGTCAGACTTCGGCGTACATCTTCGGCCGGGAAGCCACCCACACCTCGTAGTTTTATTACTATATCTGTTCGGCGACCGCGGTATACCTAGTAGTAATGCAAAGATGGGAAATATTTTCTTCCGAGTTTTCCTCCAGGACTTTTTGAATAGTCCAAAATAGGAGCCTGAATACCTGAGACGAGAGACCTGTGGTCTAGTAATGGTTCGATATCTCGGGCATGTTAAAATCATTTAGGTATTAACTGAATATACGGAAAAATCTATTTTTAGGAGTGTGTAAGGCTGACCCACAATTGAGCCCTAATAGTTCGCAAAGGCTCTAATATAATTATTTGATCAAAAGAAGTAAAACATCAAATGAATAGTATGCAATTGCTTATTTATTAACAAAACTATTGAAAAAAAAATACTATAGACATACACAAAGGTTTTATGTGTACACGCTATCTAAAATTACAATTTTACGGGCCCATTTGAGTCTGTAAAATGGTACATTTGCGGCCTAGTCCCTAAAAGTTTTCATACCATGAATATTTTGAGGGTAATATGTAAGTCTGATGTGCCTGTTGCATACAACAGCTCTTCAATAATTATTGATTTACCTATGTATCTGCCATTAAAAATTAATCATTGATCAACAAAATGATTCCTCATTGATTTAATTAAATTTAATAAATGATAATGATATTTATTCACAACTATATACAACTAAATAGGTGTTTATGCACCCTCCTTTGTACTCTCTCAAGAGCGGCCCTTCCGGTCTTAGCATCTGCGGCCTGCGCTCAAGTGGGTGCCCTACCCCGCCTGAGACCTCTGGCAGCGGCCTGGACCTCCTCCGTCACGGCCGCCACCTCCCCAGTGTTACCAGCATCCTCCTGGTCCTCTCACCGAGGAGGGTCCACCGTTGGGTAGAGTTGGCCAATGGCTTCCTCTTCCTCCTCCTCGGTCGTCACTGGCCTCCGAGTTTCCCAGAAACGATGCGATATGCTCGCCTCCACGGATCATCCCGGACCTCATCGACTACGCTGTCCCAGGCTCGGTCCTTGGCAGCAGCATTCTTGGTCCTCAGGGCTCTCCTTGCGAGCCTATACGCTCTGAGTCCCTCAGTTTTCGCCTCAGCCTACCAGCAATGCACTTCCGCCGCGCTTCCGCGACTTCAGCGCACCACCAATAGACCGGTCTCCTCCCGGGTCTTGTGGCTTTCCTGGGGAGGCATGCTTCACAGGCAGCTGCCAGACGCCCCATAATGTCTTCCGGGGAGAGACCTCCCTCGCCACCGAGCGAGTTTTCCAGTCGCGCGGCTAGCACCTCCCTGGGTCCCTCCTTCCACAGCCAGCCGCGCCTCTGGACCGCCCCGGGCACCCTTTGGAATATCGCCGATATCCGGGCGAAGGTCACACCGTCGCGGCCTTAAAGGGTGCCTGGCCATCGCTTACCCGCAAAACGGTTCCTCTCGAATCGGGCACCGACGACCCCCACGAAGCAGACTTCGCGTTGAAATCGCCGGCCACCACGAGGTTCCCCGCGTGGGTTCTCAACGCCCTGATCAGCCTGCCCACATATCCCCTAAACTGCTCAGACGTGCAGTTCGGGGACACACGTCCGTAACCCTCACCCAGGCATAGCCCTCCCCAACACCGCTGGCCGTCACATCCCCTTCCACTCTGACTGCAACCGTCTCGCACTGCGCAAGAAGCCATCCACCCCTACTGACCCTTGCCAGATTGGGCTCCTGGGCCAGGATGCACTTGACACCCAGTTCCATGGAAGCCCTCTCCAGCATGTCGTGGGCGAGGGCTCTGCGACCCAGGTTGACCTGCAGGATCCCAACTGTCCGCAGTGCCCCGCAGCTCCTGGACCGCCCTCTTGTAAAGAGGACAGGCTATGGTGTCAGCCCTGTGCCCGTCCCTGTTACAATTGTAACATTTCGGGGGGTCTTTGCAGTCAGCCGCCCTGTGCCCATCACGGCAACACCTCAGACACTTGCCTCCGAGCTCAACCCGCTTCTCCGTACAACCCCTGGCTATGTTTCCGTAGCCCAGGCAATTGAAGCACGTGGCAGGCGTGAGGAAGGGCTTAAGAGGACTCCTCGTCCGCCCCACCTTCACGCTGCCAAGCGCCAGGACTTGGCCTCCTCCTCCCGGAGGGACACCGTGGCCCATTGCCCACCTTGGCCGGGTTTGAGGGACACCTTCAAGTCCGTCGTTTCTCCGGCGCCCACCCCGGAATCAAGGATGGCGGCCTTGATTTCCTCGGACGTGGCCGCTGCGTCCAAGTTCCGGATGGCGACGACAGTCCTCCCGAAGCCCACCGTCACCCTTGGTCCACCCTTCAGGACCTTGGCCATACCTTCTTTCAGTTTGGCCGCCGCCGTCGCTCCACCTCCCGCCCTCCTTTGTCTTCCCGACAGTCTTGACTTTGACACCAAGATCGTCCATGTCGACGTCCTTGCGCAAGGCCCTGAGGGTATTGGCATAGGATGCCGCGTCGCCACCCGTTTCCACCACCATTGTGTTGGGCTCTCCTTCACCTTGAAGATGGCCCTCTCCTCCCTCTTTGATTGGTCCCCGCCGTTCCGGACCCTGACGGACTCAAGAAGGCATCCCGGGTACTCGCTCAGGTTAAGCAGGTCCGGGGACCTGGCCCTGAATCCTTGGGCTTCCCCCTTTTTCATTTCGGCGTCGTCCTCCCGGCACCAGACGGCCAGATCCCACTCCCTGCCGGCCTCCAAAAGGCTCCCAGCAGCTTCCTGCGTCACCCTAAAGGCTGCCGCATTCCACTGCTAGGAGATTAGACCCTTGGCTTGCACCCAGTCGTAGTGCCGCGACCTCCGGTTTCTCCTTTTTCTCGCTCCTTCCTCTCAGCTCCTCATTTTTTAGCCTCAATCTTTGGATCTCCTCGGCAGCCATCTTCAACTGGCTGTCGACCAATTCCTTGGATGATTTCGCCTCCCTCAACTCCTTGGCGAGCTCCTCAATTTCCCCTTTGGTCTTGGCCTCCAGTTCCTGCCTCCCTTCCACGGCACCGTCCAGCCATCCTTCGATGTCTGAAAGGATCCCCACGTACCTCTATTGACCGACTCAACTGGGGTTGTGGGAAGCGAATGGATTCCCTTTTCACTCTGCGCCAATGCTTGAACAAGTTCCTGTCCGATCTTTAGAGACAGAGAAGTCCTAGGAATTGTCCTCCCCAGCCTCAACTCCGTCTCTAGCACCGTCGAAGTTTCCCTCCTTGCTGCTCCGTTCCTGTCCACGTCCATTGCCATTGTTCCGTCTTTTGTTTTTTTCCGTCCTGTTTTTGTTTTTGATTTCAGATTTTTTCCATGTCCAGTCCCACGAATATGGGACGCAAATCGGTCGCCCTGGAGGTGACGCCCATCCTCCAGGGAAGAGCACTTGTCTTCCACCCGGGGGGCCTCCAGTCCCGGGTGGTTACCGTTCGCGACTCACTGACGTGGAGCCATTCATCCTTTCGGCACGGTATAACACCTTAGGATTTCGTGGGACTCAATACATCAGGGGTGCTCAAAGGCCCTGACGGTTTTAACGACTTTACTCTCGGTTATTTTATAGGGGTTTTCTCCCCGCAGGATAGCCATCTAAGGCAAGCCTCCCGCTGCGGGAGACTCCACAACGTACCCCCAGTCGCGCTCAGCTGGAGGTTTTTAAAGTGGAGGCCCGATTTACGGTATTGACGTTAGGACACGCTCCTCCTTCCGTAGCTCGGTAACCCCGGGTTCGCCATTTCCCGATCTGCCAGTCTAACTGACAGATCCCTGGTAGGGAGGAAGGGGGAAGGGCAAGGAAGGGATCTAGGAACCCTATCACCGCGACCCTGCACCACCTGCCTGCCTCTGAGCCGTCCTTTGCAGGAGCCTACCACTCCACAAGCCCGTTCGCTTGTGCAGGAGGACATTTCTCATTTTGTGAGAAAATTGCCGTACGCATTCTCTTCGCTTTGTTAACACACGACATTTTAACCTGTGTTAGAAAACATACAATGGAAAAAAATATGACAAAATACATTACTGCAAAATAAGGGCAGGTTTCTGGTATCTGTCCGAAAGGTATCATTTTCCGCTTCGTAATTAGTAATTACTAACTCACGTATAATAAACGCAACTCACCCAATATTTCTTGTCGCCCAGAGTAGCATTTCTTCCCTCTCACTAAATATTTACACCGCATCCATATAATTCAGATGCACCTCTCTGATATAAATCTTAGTTCATTTCCGCAGCCCATTTTTGACTTTTTTAGTACTGGTCAGAGTTTCAGTGCATGTCGCCAATCAATTTGTTTTTCGCCCAAAACAAAATTGCCCTTAAATTAGAAGTAATAGTCCAGTCGTAGCCCATGTAGCTCAATTTTTTTTTCGGGAATGTGTATGGAAAGGTCCCCTGAATATTATGTAATAAAGTCCCGACCGATTTCGGTGCCGCTGCCAGCGGGGGTGGGGGTTGAAGGTACGATTTTGCGGTTTTTCGCCTACCGTGCGATCATTTAAATTATAAATTAGAGTAGGCGGCTTTTTTATAATGCAATGGCCCAGCCTGCAAATTGACTGACAGTTTAGACTGACAGTAAAATTTGAGGTTATCGTAAACATTGTGACGTTTATGTTTCTCATGAAAATAAAAAACTAACAAATAATGTAGTATAATTGAGAATTACAGCAAATATTCGAAGTGTTCTCCCGCATCTTCAATTCAGCTGTTAACTCTATTCACCATTCTGTTGCCGTTTTTTTGAAAAGTCACTTTGACATTCGAATTTTAAATGAAATTGTCAAAAGTTAGTAGTGCCAACCTAATTTAAATTTCACAGCCTACTCTTATTTATAATTTAAATGATCGCACGGTATACCTCGAAAAAGGTTTCTGATTTTTTTTTTTTTTTGAATCCACAAATGCAAATAGGGAAATAACTTTCTAAAAGCCCCACTCAAGTGTGACACGAAGGACTTTCATAGTGTTCTTAAATACAATTTCATGTGGTAATAAATTTGCTGGTGGACCAGGATGTGGTGACAGCAACAGTCGACTAACACCATATGCTTGATCTCCATATAAAGCATAATTTCCGTCATTAGGAAGCATAACATTTTGTTCGAACTCTTAATACAAATGCGCCTGGGGGTTAAGCTACCTACCAGGCGCGTCTCCAGGTGGCGGATAGGAGAAGGGGTAGAGTCTTCACGGTCTAAACCCCCCGCTGTGCTGAACGAAAACCCCTCGCCGCGGACCAGCTCGTGGCGCATACCGTAAACCGCCTGTCTGCGGGCTTGGATTAAGTGTCTGGCTGCGTGGATGAAGTACCACTATAAAAACTTCCCCATGCAACATGGTGACTGGTATCGTTATAGGCTCTAGTTTTTGTACACCGCGTGAAAATATCTGATTCCTTCGGGTAAATTAAAAAAAAAATCTTAAAAGATTTGCCACTTTCGCGCCAACATTTGAACATATAATTTTTGACAGATTTTCTAACCTCGACAACATATTATTTTATTTATTTATGGGCATTTGTTAAGCTCCTGACTGTAAGCCACTGCACTAAATATAATAAAATGTCATGAAATTTCACCACATTGCCACATTTCCAAGTTCTTTGGAGGTAGCATGAGATTCCTCGAGTGGTGAAAATGAGTATGGAAGTGGATATGTAGAAATATTGCAGTTTTTGGGAAGCCGTTGCCCAATTGTGGTAAAAGGGGGCGGTACGAGCAAGCATGAAGAATCGCAAGTTTGATGTAGTGGTTTGTATTTTTTGTTACTCTAATGTAGGTAGCTTTATAAATATATTTGCTTTAGATATTATTTGAAATGGAAGATGGGATAAAAGAGGCAAAATGCAGCTGTCTTGGAGGTGCTGTAGTTTGCCACCATATGGCTACACTTTTGTACCATGCTCATTAGAATGTGGGCTCTACCGGAATATCAGGGGAGTGCACACCCAAGAACCATGTGAATGTCCACTTTGTGAGATTAAGAGGGTTCTCCAATGGCATGTACATTTCTGCCGGTCGAAGTACATTTTCCCGCAATATCTTTTTTTTTTTAATTTACAAATTTCAAAAAATCGCTTTGTAGCTGCAAAGATCTATATTTTAAAGAAAAAATCTTCAAAAATATAAAAATTACATTTAACGGCGGGCAAAAATGTACGGCGTTGAATGTAATTTTTTTTTTATTTTTATTTATAAGATATTGCGGGAAAATGTACTTCGACCGGCAGAAATGTACATGCCACTGGAGAACCCTCTTAAAGGATATAGCAAAATCAAAGCAATATAGGGCTTTAGCAAAGAAGCTTAAATAAATAATTACAATTATTTGTTGCATATTTAATTCTCACCACAAAGTAATTGAACACTTCTTCCTGGTATAAGTTCTGTTGCTTATGGTAAATAGGTATGTTTTCATATGAGAATCTAACTGATTAATTATGAACTTCTTTTAAGAAGTAATTTTCTACTTCTAAAGCAGCCATGCCTAATCCACCTTGTGACGTTCTACTTGATGTTGGTGCTGGCTCAATTGCTCGAAAAGTTGATGGCCGCTCAAACGACGGCGATAGTCCTAAAAATTATTCGAATAGAATATTAGTCACCTCTTATGATTAAAATAAAAATACATAAAATATTAGAATATCTATCATGCATTAAAAAACAATTACCTTCATCCTTGGTCCGAGATTCTTAGTGTTGACAGACAATGTGCTGTTTTTCTTCTTGACTTCTTTTTAGAAGTTTTGACCTGGGTTTGTTTTACTACATTTTGAAGAACAATTCCGAGCTATTCTTGTTTTTACCATTCTTAAAATTACAACTACAGACATAGGCACCAGTTCCAGGATCATCATCTCTCCTAGAAATGTTCAATACCAAAATTGTGTAAGGACAATGCATTAAAAGATACCTCCACAGTCGATTCAATTTTTGCCTGTCTTTTGGAGACTTTGGAAATCCAAAAAAACTACATTTCTTTCAGGTACTGTAATGCTTATAGTGGCTTTTAACACGCTTACAAACAGTCACGAGCCCAACACATTCCCGTAAATAAATAAAATAATATCTTGTTGACATTCGAGGTTAGAGTTGTGGTGTTCAAATATTGGCGCGAAAGTGACAAATTTTTTAGATTTTTTTTTTAATTTACCCGAAGGGTTAAGATATGGAGTACAAAAACTAGAGCTTATAACAATACCCAATCGGGAACTTTCATACTTCGTCGCCTAAGAAACAACACCGCCTATCAACCATTTTCGAAAATCTGGTTTGTCCTTATTCTTCTTCAAAATCTCAAGCCGCATAGGGTGGTTAGCATAAAATTGTTCTCATTAGTGTATTCAACATGACCAGCAGTAGTAGTATGTAATAGTAATAGTAGCAGCAGTAGCAACAGTAGTGACGATAATTTCGAGTTGGAAGCCATTTCCGAATCAGACGACGAAGTTTTTGTTTTGTTGGAAGAAAGAGTGAGGCCCAAAAAACACAATTTTTATGAAATCAGTGCCCCAGTTCAATGACAGCGAATTTATAAGTTTTTATAGTTGGGGTATTTCGCACTGTCAACCCAAAGCTGTAACCAGAAACAATCCACAAACCGTTCGTGCAGCAATTCAAAAAGGCCACAACGGTTTTGAGACGCACATGCGCAATAGGATGCAGTTTCAAATCGGTTTGAAATCGTTGCACGAACGAACCTATTGATGCGTATGCAAAAGTGTGCAAAAGATTTCCATGATTTGCAACAATAAAATGAACCACATGTCGTCCACGTCCATATCGTCAATTCGGGCAAATCCATCGGTAGCGCTCGCCGTTGACCGTGATGGCCTCACCAACGTCGTTTTCGAAAAAGTTCGGTCTAATGTCGCCGTCGGCCCAAACAGTAACTTTTTATGGATGCATTGCCACCCGGTGAACCTCGTGTGGGTAGGCCTCACACCATATTCTGTAATTTTGCTTTGGAGGGCCACCGCGTCCGCCTTAAAGGGGGCACAACGTTTGCACTAACGAGCACTCATTTTGATAATAAAGTTTTATCATTTGCACGTGCTGCTCAATTGTGTAACTTGCCGTGGTGATTTGGCATCAGTGCCTGAATAATAAAAAACAACATGGCTGCCACAGCCTGTCAACATAGACCCGTCTATATTGGAAAACCTTTTAAAAAATTGATAAACAATGTTTCATTTTTTGTTTTTCTGCAATATTCAATATTATTCCGCAACCAAAGATGCATGACTGCTACCCAAACGCAACGTCTGACGTCACTTTTGGGTTGAGATGTTGGTTTCACCCATTACTATGCATTCAAGTCGTTTCACCGTATCTATTGGTAAGACATCGTTG
This sequence comes from Diaperis boleti, assembly GCA_963583935.1. Classification (NCBI taxonomy): domain Eukaryota; kingdom Metazoa; phylum Arthropoda; class Insecta; order Coleoptera; family Tenebrionidae; genus Diaperis; species Diaperis boleti. The sequence continues at coordinate 18,887,988 of OY757242.1, forward strand.
TCACAGAACAACTACTTACTGTCAAAATAAATTATTTCGACCTGTCAAAATAAAGGTGGAAAGGAACCCGTTGCAATAACTCTCTTATAAAAGGCCTGAAAATAAATCGTATTAAAGGATACTTTATTTTGTTTTCGGTCTGCAATACTTCTTTATTGTTAACTTATCTGGTTGATTAACATTTATTATGTTATTGCTCTTCAAAAACTGTTGAAGATGCTGGAGGAAGGCATATTCTAATATTTTTACTACACTGTAGAGAATTTCATTTGGTCGATAATTTCCCACAATCAAATGACAAGTTTACGAGATAGACAAGAGGTTTCATGATGTGTTTTAAGAAAAATACGGGAAATTCATCTGCTCCTGAGGAGGTTAATAAACACATTTATTAATGCACAATACAAGTATGTATATCAAAAAGAACGGAATTGGATATAATATCCATTTTTCCTACGGTCCTTTCAGTTACTTACATCACTATCGGGAGATAACCAAGTTTCCGTTATTCCAAAAGATAAAAAGTTTGTAAATACTGTTCTTATATTGAGATGACAAAACTTCATATTTAAAATAAATATAATTTTAGAGGTTTAATATAAGAGAAAAATTTAAAAAAAATTTACGCACAATGTACCACATCCAAATTTGCATTATTTGCTAACATGTTTTTTATTACTTATTCTATACCTATTAATAATAATTAAAGGATTTTTCTTTGTTTTTGTTACAATCAATCAAAACAGTTTATGAATATAATACCGAGCTTACATAATCTTTTAATTTTATTAGTTTCTTCTCATTATTAATTCTCATTTTACAATAAAATGCTTGCTACCTTTAAATTGCTGTTTGTCTACATGCACAAATGCGATAATGACAGGTCGGTGTTGTTTTTGCGATGATTTATCGATACGATAACATTCACTAAGATCATCCTTGGATAAATTTACATTTATTTTGTGGATCACTTTTACCAAAATTTATCTTGATCTTTCTCCAGTATTTCCGGTCCCAAGTATTCGATTTTTGTTTGGAACAAGAAATATTTTGACATCTTGAAAATTAAATTAGCTCCTCTAAAATGTTCTAACACTTCACAGCAAAATGTGCATGTACGCAATAGCAATGCATACTAAATCCTAAAGAACCAAGAACTTTATTCACCATTCGTTGAAATACTGTCGGAACATTTGAGTCCAAATGGCATGTGCAAATATTCATATTGGCCATCTGGCATTACAAATGCAGTTTTTTAAATGAAATCTATCTTTTACTGTCTTTGGTTTAATTTTCTATAGTCAACACACAGTCGATAATACCCACCCTTTTTTCTGACTAATAATATGGTACTTGAGTATGGTGAGACTCACGAACAGCATTGTTATTTACTAATTCTCCCATTAGCCCTCGAACAATTGTCCTTTCATGGTGTGATAGTCTATAGGGTCTATAAACTTACAGTTTCATCGTCTATAAGTGTAATATTTATTTCACATCCAAGTGTCTCGTCCAAGTTTGACATTTCTTGAGTAAATCAGTCGCGAAACTCATTCAAAAATTTTAACAAATCATTTACATAATTAATTTTTCGTTAAATTCATCAACTTTTCTTGTCGTTCAGTTGTCTATCTCTGTCTGACGATGACGAACGCAACGACGAACTTGACGTTGAAGAAGGGGATGACGAAGTGCTAGAACTTCGACGATGCGTAACTTTGCTGGAGGGCCTCGACTTTATTGAGCTATGACGGCGTATTTTTGTATCATTTGATGTGCTCGATGATATTGGGCGCAACTTGTCCTTCTTGCGATTCGCTTAAGAAGAACCACGTTTAGTCGAACTTGTTGAAGGTTTAGGCGAAGCAAAAATACGTTTGTTCTTATTCGGTACACTCGAATGTTGTCTATTCATTTTTACGTTAATTTAAAATATTTTTAATGATGTCCAAACCTTGTGACGCTTTCTACGGTCGGGTGCGTGAACGGCCGCGCGTGGGCAACTCATCCAATGTCTTCATCGCTATTCGCGATTCCAGCTAAGAGCGGGCCGCCCTCTGGTGGCAAGTTTGTAAACGGCCAAAGGCGGATAGTGCGATTCCGTGCATTAGTCGCGGCGAGTGTAATTTTTTAGTTATATCGTGTTAAATATGCCTAAATCAAAGTCAAACAATCGAAACTGTTGTGTTTTTAATTGCTTTTCAAAAGCTGGTAGGGAAAAGCATCTTAGTTTTCACAGTTTTCCTCTGCGAAAGGAAAGAAAAGTGATGGTTTTAAACAAATTCGGGAGTCAAGAGTTGATCGACAGACGAAGAGCTTGGGAAAAAGCCATCAAATCGAATAAAAAAATTACACCATTCATGAGAGTCTGCTCCCTGCATTTCAAAGCAGAGGATTTTTTCCCAGATCTTCCAGATAGTAAGTTTCCCAATGTTTAGGTTAACCTCTGTGAATGACTAGTTTTTATTAGATGCGGAGCGAAAACGAAGTGTGCTGAAAAGAACAGCAGTACCGTCCTTAAATTTGCCAAATACAAGCCATGAGACAACTTGTTCTCTGAGGAAGCCAAGGCAAATACAGCTAAATCACCCCAATGTATCAAAAGAGGTTGATGATGATGTGCCACTCATGGAAATAGCTGAAGAAGATATACATGAACAAGTGAGTTTTTTGCTCCTGGAAATATCTAGGCAAAATGTATATGAACAAGTGATGTTTCAGCTTAATATAGAACATACACAAGCTGAGAGGTCGACAAAAGATGTGGGAGTTCAAGTTGATGAATATTCCTTCACGGAACCATTCGTTTCTCTTCTTGACACTGACAAAAAAATCAACACCTTGACAGGAGTGAGGACTTCAAGATTATTATATAGCATTGTAGAAGGTGTTTCAAAAATTCAGAGAGACAAACGATTAAGAAGATTTAGTGTTAAAGAACGAGTTATTCTGACTTTGATGAAGTTGAAGTGTAATATGCTATTTGCTGTTTTGGCAATTTTCTTCCGTACCACTCCTACAACCTGTAAAACCATATTTCAGGATACAATTTCGATCTTGGCTTCAATTATGAGTCCATTAATAGTGTTTCCATCTAAAGGGGAAATTCAAAAGAATATGCCCCATTGCTTCAAAGGGTTTGAAAATGTTCGTGTTGTTGTGGATTGCACAGAGATAGGAATTAATCTTAGAAAATGTTTGTGTTGTCGGATAAAAACTTACTCCCACTATAAATCGAAACAAACTGTGAAATTTATGACCGGAGTAAGTCCTGGAGGGATAATTACATATGTCAGTAAGGCATATGGTGGAAGGGCATCTGATAAAGCTATATTTGAACAAAGTAAATTAATAAAATTATTAATACCTGCTGAGGACGCTTTGATGGTGGACAAAGGCTTTCTTGTTGATAATATAGCTAAACAAAATTTTATAAAAGTTATTCGGCCACCGTTTTTAAGAAAAAAAAACACAATTTAATTCAACTGAAGCTATTTTAACCCGAAAAATTGCATCTGCCAGAGTTCACGTTGAACGTGTTAACCAGAGAATAAAACTGTTTGCAATACTTAATAACCAAATTCATAGTCATATGATTCCGTATGTTGATAAGATTTTTGTAACAATTTGTGGATTGGTTAATTTATCACCACCAATGTTAAGTGATGACAAATTTTAAGTAAAACAGGTAGTCAATTATTAAAATAATATATATATAGGTCAGCCTGTTTGACACGATAAAAAAAATTAGATAAGAAAATCCACTTATTAGTAGGGGAATAATAAAATTACATTTTTTTTATGATACTTTAATTATAAAGGCACCTAAAATGTAACATATTATTAAAATATTTTTGTTTTAAAGTTACCAACAGTTGTGTTTGCACAAAGAATTCATCAAAAGGGACACAAATTTTTATAAACTTATCTTCTTTTGATGAATAAACAATGAAATCGCACAGTTTTACATTTAAGATCGCCATTCCTAACTGAACCTGGCCATAGTACATGTGCTTCTTCTTTAGTGAAGTTTGCCCATTTTGGCTTACCAAGTATTTACACCTTCCCACCATTTCTGCAGCTGTTAGTTTTTTCCCTACATTATATGAAACTGTAATGCATAAAAAAAAAACAATAAATCAGAAACTTACCTTCAAATGGGCATTTTATTTCTAGCAATTTCCAGGGTTCCCCATTCTTCATTATTACTCCATCAGGAGAATAACCAAAAATTGGAGCTTGAGGTGGTACAACTAACCCACATTGGATTACTTCTACCCCTTCGATTCTCTGGTAAGCAGCTTTGGCTATTGGTTCATTTGTGATCCCGTGTTGAGTAGCTGCATTCGAAAACTCTTTAGGCCAAAAATAATTGATGTTCTTTTTTTCCCAATTTCCTTGTTTGTAGGTAAAAATAGCATAACATCGTGAACCAGTTAGCCGGAATTGCCTTTCCTTTCGCCACTTTTCCCTTGAAATTAACGTTTCATAACAAATATCCCTAAAATTAAACACAAAAAGTTCATCAATTTTTTCTTGACAGCATTCTCTTAAAGGACCAATAACTAAATCAGCACAGTTATTCATTACTGATAATGCATTATTTACAAAGACCAACGCAAGATCAACTTTTGACCTTTCCAAATTAGGTTCAATAGGTGCTGGCGCTGGTAGAATTGTATTATTACTTCTTTCGCTACAAAATTTAACAAGAATGTAAAACGATCTTAGATGTGAAACTACAATATACTTACTTATGAATAGCCAAAGCTGATTCTGGTGCTGCAGCCAATAAACTATTACTAATATCTTCTTGCAGTTTTTTGTCTAATTGTACTATAGCAGCAATTTCAAAGCAAGGAAATGTACCTAGTGGTTTTGGATCATATTCCTCCAAAGCTTTGGTCTTATTTTGGGTCCATAAACATTTTACATCTGTGGATGAAATTTGTTCCAGGGTGCCCAGATCTTTTCTGAAAAAAGAAAACAAACGCCAAAAAACGAACAACAAAATAACACATTAAAATTTAAATATATCTATGTCGAACTCCACAAACTTTAATAACTGTAAGATTACTAATGGTACATGTTTCGGCAGAATAAATGTTAAATTAGGGCTGATGATGGCAGAAGTATTCTGCCGAAACATGTACCATTAGTAATCTTACAGTTATTAAAGTTTGTGGAGTTCGACATAGATATATTTAAATTTTAATTTAAATTTACTCCACTTGGATTTAAGAACATTCTTCTTGTTTTTAAAATAACACATGGTTTCGTATCACTATAAAATTGAAAGGCCATGATGTCAATGCCATAAATTAAATTTTGTTTTTACAACCTAGAACAAAACTGCAAGACCGCTGAAATATGTTTACATGCTTCCCCTAAACCAGCTATGCAACTGCATACCATCGAAGTAATCTTACAGGTAGATGCAAGAAATGAGGAAGGAACCACTTCCAATCTTCCCTTAATTTCATGTGGAGTGTTCCTTAATCCACCACCCGTTTGGAGACACAGAGCGAACAGGTTTAGACAATCCTCTAGAAATATTGAGAAATATAATATAGGTAAACCTTGATTCAAACCAATTCAAAAAATTATTTTGTTGTAAAATAGGCAAGTGTAACAGCAGAAAACGATTTAATTAATCAATTTAAGGTGAAATATTGCTTCAACGAGGTTTAATATTTGAATAAATTGAGTTTAAAGTTAGACCGATCTTGCTATAGGTTTGAATCGAGGTTTACATAAAATACATCATTAATGCACTTACCGGTCTTATTTGTGGTTCCACATAAAATAACGTGGCCAGCATTTAATGTCCCTTCACCTTCAACAAAATTGCGAGAAGCTGGGGTACATTGTAAATATCTGCATACTTCCCCTAAACTTAATCGCACCACGTTGGAGTCGACTTCCATTTGTCACTTTATTGCTTATTGCTTAAGTACTATAAACGCAAACTTACGATGTAACCAAAAAGTAAGGTTATGTTACTATCCGCCTTTGGCGGCCATGTTTGTGGCGGGAATATTAATTTGAATCGCGAATGCGATTCGGCGTCCTATTCTCCCGTATCCGGGCAGCGCACAAACTCCGGAATGACGGGACCCGGAGCGCGGTCTCATTCCGATTACCGGAGTGAAATAATCATCCCTATACATTTGAACGGTGCAATGAGAATTGTCCGCGGTCCGGGGTGACAAGAGCGAAAACTGGGAGTGGTCGTAGCGAGTCCCTGATAGTCGCGTTTGCAGCAGGCAAATTTTATGGAGCGAAAGAATTATCCCGGTCTGATTTTTTCGGCGAGTTGTAAGACGCGATTTTACGGCGTGATGCGATCGCTTTTATTCAAGCGGCTGATACTCACGAGCGGCGCCCGTTGCTGGCTAAACTCGATGGACTCGATCCTCACAGAATTTGGTAACTTCGTACCAACAGATCGTCACCGATCTTCGGCAAACTCGCCGATCAGTCGATCATTTCAACATCTGCCTTCGCCCAAAGACTCACGTTATTCGAAATTCATCGTGATTTTGCCAGGATGGCACACAAAACGGACAATATTAATATTAATAGTTAAGCGATCGGGCAGAGGCTTTGCCTGTGGTGCCCACGCTATCTACTATCTGGATAATCATGATTAAATCATCAATAACAACTAACAGATGCTAAATTATTACAACTGTTCCCTTTAGGTTATGAATATATTCTATTTTGTGAGACATTTTGATTTTTTTTTAATTTGGCTTTGCTTGTTATGCCCGCGCTATGTACTATTTGTACATAGAGCAAAACCCTGCAATATCCCTCCTTGTGTTGAAAGGCCTAAATAAGATAATGACAAACTATAATTTTCCCAAATATATAAGGGCAGCTTACCTCTAATAAATTTGTAAAACTATTGTACAGTCTCTTGAGTTAAACTAAATATTTGAGGAAATAATATAACATAATAAATTCAAGATGAAAATATTAGCGTATGACAAGTAGCTAGGTTGAGCACTCTCGTGCCGTTCGCGCAATTAGTCTTGACTTCAGCTTCATTACTACGAAATGCTTACACCACGGCTGGATTACAACGAAAATGATTAGCAACGGAGATGATTATACGGAAGCTGATCTCAGGGTGGCTTAACTCCACCACGATGGCTTTACAGATTCACCGCGCGCGATGGTCGAGAATTAAGTATCACAGTATGACTACGACCCTATGTGTCCTGCAGCTGAGATGTTGAAACGGCCTGGATGGTGTGGCATGCTTGCAGTGCTCGCTCCTGAAGACTGCTCCGAGGAGTGGCTCGGTTCAGACTCTAGCTCGCTGGGGTAACGTCACGATGGAATTGCCTCGTGTTGCCAGGAAGTCAGGGATTTTTTCCTCTCGTTCTGGTCGTGTTTCGTTGTTCTGGTTGGACTGCACGTGGTAGATGTTCACGGTTACTGTCTCCATGGTTACGTCCTTAACCTTGAGCTGCACCAGGTGGCTAGGTGTTCCGATTGGGGTAATTGGTGGTGGATGATGTTACGTTACTTCCAAATGGTGTTAACAGGAATGATCAAACGTGGTGATAGTAAACAGATGTGAACAAGGTAGCAGCAAAATGAGAAACAACAATGAGAAATCTTGTCACTGTAAAATGGCCGTTAGGTTTTTTACTTACTTCGCTTTCTCTTGGCTATTAATTCTCCAATCCGCCCTCACAGCGTAAAGAACTGATTACCTGGGTCTAATCAGCACTTTCAGGCGTTTACTGCATTGTCTCACACAAATGCAGTGTTTATCCAGGTAACAATTCCGTGAATTAATTAGCACGATGTTGACTGCGTGAACTGCCTTAACGGAAAAGACATCGCATGACCGATCGATGTCTTCGATCGATGCTGCTCTTAAATGGGTGCAAAACCGTGTACTGTATTCCGGTGCACGGAATATCGTAACAGTACCAACAAGACGACTCCATTCTCGAGTAAAGATCTGACATGTGTAACGAAAAGTATTATTAAAGTATCAATATTGTTGAAATCGGCGCACTATCTTTTCAAACATCCCAGTACTTTGTTAGCTTTGGATATAATGTCGTCATAATGATGTCTAGAAGTCAACTTTGAGTCAAGCAAAATCCCAAGATTTAGCCGAAGATTTTGCTATAATATCAAAAAGCTTACCTTTAAATGAGTCACAATTAACATCAACCGAATATCCAGAAAATAAAGAACACAAGATAAATCTTCGTTAACTGCACTGTAATTAGTGATGACTCTGGAGTCCTAGTCCCAGTTCTTTTCGTAGATGTACACCACTTTTGAGTATTTACTTTTAGAACCACATGGTCAGATTTTCCAATGGGATCTAAGTACTCCGAATTAACCAGAGAGCTGTCATCTGATGAAATGATAAGGTCAAGAATAGATGGAACTTGGTTAACACGATATCTTGTTGGTTTGGTCACCAGCTGGGTAAGATGAGTGTTGCTGAACATATCTAGCAACATAGCATGTGATGAGGGTCCACGAGATTGAGAGGAGCTGTTACACCAATTGATCTCCCCAAATACAAAAAAAAATTCATGCGACCCCGCCAGTCTAGTCAGAACGTCCAAAAGGTTTCGATCGTCATTCGTTGTCGACCTTGGAGGGCGATACACGCATCCTAGTACGTTAACCCATTTTTAAAGAATTAGACAAACGGTGAACATAAATTTATCTGCGGAAACTAAGGAGATGAGCGTAATCATCACTCTGAATACCAGCCTTAAGAAAGGACATTTGCGACACTGGTGTAAATTCAAAGCCTTTAACTTGGTTCTCAAAAACCAAGTGAGGGATAGAAGGGCAAACATTAGACAAAATGATACGACGCACCGACCGCTTTATCTTTGATTGTGACCGTTTCATGTTTAGACACTATCTCATCCACACAAGATTTCGAACTCAAATAAATGCAAACTCTACCTTTTGATAATCTTGAAGCAAACAAAACATTTTTTGGTCCGACTATATTACCTATATCGGCCACGTAATCTGTCAATAATAGTTCTTCAGTAACATTTAAAACCACCGCTTGTTCCATAGTGGGTGAAATGGATTGTTATTGTCCCCCATCTTGATTACAAGAGGCGTGAACTGCAATCTGCAGTAGTCGCCTCAAAAACCAAGGCGACAGGAACATAAATTGAAACAGACGAACCAAACTCCAACTATTTAAACGAATGAAACGCAAATATCACCAATTAGCATACAAACTCCAATTAGGTGTATGCCAAACCACAACTTAACAATAAAATGGAACTTTCTCACCCATAAATCTAACAACGGACGGAGCAGCCACCACACGTTGCACTTCATCTATCTTTTTTTTCGGTAACGCTCCCTTACGGAGTTAAAGTTGAGAATAGTTTGACCCCTAAAACCAAAACCCGCCTATGGACCCACATTCATTGATTGTCAGGAAGGCACAAAACCTTTACCCGATAAACAAATCGAAATAAAAACTGTTTAAATGGAAACGTGTATTCACCTATCATAATGTAGCGTTTTTGGGTTCCATTATTTATTTAAACATTATGTACAATTTATTTATACATCTAATATTACACAATTTACATTATTTACACTATTTACAGTTTACTACTTCACTGGCACGTCTCGTATTATTTATTTACACATCACGCGGCACTCCGGGTAGATAAAAGCAACTGTCCGACTCGACCCACTTCGACCTCGATGATAGACTGACTGATGCGACTAGACTCGACGATACGACTAAAAATCGACTCCCGCTGAAACGTCCTCTAATAAATATACCGGCGCCTAAATGTTTCTAGAGGCTCCATGGCGCTCTTGATCTGTACCGGATATTCCAGAAGATGAGTCATACTACCTCGAGTACGTTGTAGTAAATTCCAGTACAGTCCAGCAATTGATGACGCCGCTACAGCGATGAGTCATCACGGGTCTACGTCCGTTACAATAATATAAAAAATATTGAAGTATGTTAGCATGTAATAATAAAGTCTTAACTTATTAAAATTTAAATACATCTAAGTCGAACTCCACAAATTTTAATGAGCGTAAAATTACAAATGGAACATGTTTCGGCAGAACACTTCTGCCATCATCAGCCCTAATTTAAGAACATTCTTCTGGTTTATTATTAACTTTCAGATATCAGAAGTAAGAAAAATTTCAAAAGAAAGTTTCGAAACTTTAGTCGAGACAAAAAAGGAATTAAACCAGAAGAATGTCGATAAATCCAAGTGGAGTAAATTTAAATTAAAATTTAAATATATCTAAGTCGAACTCCACAAACTTTAATAACTGTAAAATTACTAATGGAACATGTTTCGGCAGAACACTTCTGCAATCATCAGCCTTAATTTAACAAGAGATTAATGATACAATTGATGAATTACAAGAGGGGTTCTTAACCTTAAAGAATATTAAAAATTATGACGTTGAGGTTATTTTGAATTAAATTTGATGTTTTGAAAAAGTTACAGATTTTTAAACACATTTCGTAAAAACAACATTTTATAAAATGTAAAAATTAAAATGGATCAATAAGGAGAATCTGGTAAGTTTGTTTGAGTGGTAAAAAATTAAAATAGTGAAGTAATAATGGGATTAGTAAGTAGTTCCACTTTTAATTTAAATTTACTCCACTTGGATTTATCAACATTCTTCTGGTTCTTAACTTATTGTTATAATAATCCTTGTTGTTGTACGTGCGATAAACGATCATGGGAATAGCCTTGTATATTGTACAGGGTGGGAACGATATTTCTATAGTATAGGTATAGGTAGGTATAGGTATTTATAGAATTTACGCTGTACCTTTTCGATTTCAACAATATGGATGTTATAAAATGGACTCCAACTAACAGAACAATAATCTAATTTTGATCTTACAGACGAATTGTACATAATAAGTAAGAATTGCTCGTCTTGAAAACTTGATGTATTCTTTTTTATGAATAGATTTTAATCCATTGTTACATATACTTATTATTAACATGAGGTACAAACGACAGAGAGGAGTCTATGATCATGCCCAAGTCTCTAATTTCATCACAGTATTTGTAAACAATTGTTACTATGACAAAGTTCATTGTTGGACATAGCTGAAACACCTATGTGATGTGAAAGGTAACTTAAATATTTAAAATAAATTTTCAAATCGGCGACCAGCGTTCTGTATACAAATACCTCTGGGGTATTCTTGATTTGATCAGACGCTAGTAGGATTCTGTGTTGCAATTCGTTCACATCAGGAATACCGGTGACATAAACAACCGATTTCACATGCTCCCAGAAATAAAAATCTAACGGAGTTAAATCCATACTCCTGGCCGGCCACGGAAACGGGCCACGTCTGCCAATCCATCACTCCCGAAATGCGTTGTTTAAATATTCTACAACATCTCCACGCGTATGACCGGGGGCGCCATCTTGCATGTACCACATTTGGAATCGCTGTGGTAAAGGCAATTCGTCTTAAGAAATTTTTTACTTCAGTTTGGAAAAAATTCAAATAATTATTTCCATTTAGACGATTCGGTAAAAAAAAGGGACCAACTAATGGATGCAGGTGTTCCTTCGAGATTGTTGTCCATACCGTAGTAGCTGGAACATGAATTCTGCGAGCAATCTCACGCACACTAATAGTGGGTTCAGCGGCTACCATATCCAATATTTGTTCATCTCGCGCTACAGTATTATCGGCTACAGGTCTACCTCTTGTCTAAATTCATAGGCCTTAAATTTCCAAATTCTCGAATACGCCGATCCAAATTGGAAAACACACCGCTTGGAGGTCGTGACAATACTTCTAATAGATATTGGCATCAACATGACTCATCTTGCATCCAGGTCTATATGTACTCCATGGTGAAATTGAACTAAGACGTTAACAGCCACCACCTGCCAATTTTCGGTTTCAAATCCCTCTTGGACAGAGTCGACCGTAGGACATTGCAATCTGTTACGACCTTAAAACACAGCAAGCTCGAGAAATTGTCTCAGTTTATGCACATCAGTAGGTCGAGGAAATTCAGCGACCGCCCGCGTCTTCCGTTTCTCAGGTTGGATGCCATTTGCATGACCCATTTGCTTAGCTTTAACGTCAGCCTAGCTTGAGGTAACAGCTCAAGGACAGACTTTAAGACACCTAGACCACTTTGGAAATCAGTAGATGGCAAAAGAATATCATCCATATAAGTAAGTGCAGTATGAAACCTCAGAGGTCCTAAAGAACACTGCCGGTGCGTTGGCCCACCCAAAAGACATACGCATGTACTGATAGTACCCGTCAGGGGTTACAAAAGCGGTCTTGCTAATCGAGTCAGCAGCCATTTGGCAAGTTCAGTGACGTAAAGGATTGAGCATCTTTTAGTTTGCTTATGGGGTCATCTACTCGTGGCAAAGGAAAACGGTCTTTGGTAGTCTTGGCGTTCAATTGTCGGTAGTCAATACACATTCGGTGAGTGCCAAGTTTCTTCCTGACAAGTACGATTGGACTCGAATACGGCGAGCCTGACTCACGTATTATTCCAGAGGTTAATAAATCATCGATGATGTCTCATACTACATTACGCTTTGAATAAGATAACCGATAAGGTCTATATACCACCGACCTCTCATCAGCCAGAGTTATTTGCATTTCAGGCAGAGTTGTTGAGCCTAACTCTCGATGGTTCTGCGCAAAACAGTCGCGAAATTCATTGCGAAGGGACATCAGTTGTTTTGATTCCGAAGCTGTCAAAGTCCCGCTAACTTCTAGTATGGCTCTTCTAGTATGCAGTTCATATCATAGTTCCTCACGTGCTGTTATTTGCCCCTTTTTATACAAAAGATTACATCCTGACAACTCCAGAAGAACTCACTACACAGTTCCCGCTCATGTGCTCGCGCCCAGGGACCAACCTTGTACTGGATGGAACAAAAAGGGGACCGCCTGCATCGGACATCACATTGACATGGGCAATTGACTTAGCAGGGATCACCGTAGCTTCAGCAACTCACAAAGGAACTTTCTTCACTGAAAGTTTCTTCAAGCAGCCTTGAACTTCAGTGCTACTGCCATCAATAAGCCGCATAACTCCATCCTTTGCCACCAGGGTGTTTATTTTTGATTTTTATTTAAAAAGCTACGCCTGACAATCACTGAAATATTCTGAGCGTCATCTTCCACGACTAAAGCCCTGTCGTCTCCTTCAACCATGTCAACAGCTACCTAAGTGAAGGTCCACTTCCCCATATACTTTTGTGCTGTCATTGCCATAACCGTGGATGAACTGCAGTTTTGGGATCCACGCAAGTCTCAACTGATTCCTCGCCAGTCGTGTTGGCAGTACAGGTCCAGCCCCAGGGTCCACAAAAGCGCGCAATGTTTGGCCGTTTACGTTCACATCTGAAAAATACTGATTAGAATCGTTGGTTGCAGGAGCGCTAGCTTGCGCCATCGGCATTGCTTGTTCCGACTTAGTCTTTTTCTTTGAGCCGCTTCTGCACCTAGCGTCCTTGTAGATGACGACCACTTGGATTTTCAAAAATCAAAATATTTATCAGAGACGTTATTATAGTATATCCCACCGCTGCACTAAAATAAAATCACAGAGGACCCAGTCCTATAATAATTATCTTTATTCACACTCTATGAACATGGCACTATACCAACGATGTCTTACCAGTAGATACGTTGCAAAGCAAAATGCATGAAGCCAACATGACGTCACAATTGGGTTCATTTTTATGCAGCCAACTATGCAAGTAGAAGAAACAGTTATTTAGGAAATCCAAAAAATAAATAAAATAAGCGTTAATAATTTTTTTATCATCATGATAATTAATAGCGGAATATAGAAAAAGAATAAACAATGTTTAATTTTCTGTTCTTTTGGAATATTCAATATTATTCCGCAACCAAAGCTGCATGGCTGCAATCCAAACGCAACATCTGACGTCACTTTTGGGTTGAGATGTTGGCTTCACCTATCACTGCGCATTCTAGTCTTTTCACCGTATCTATTGGTAAGACATCGTTGCACCCTACCCTTCAAAAGACAAGTGACAGAGCGCCTAAAATCCCAATGTTGCCAACCACAGATTAGTGGTTTATGTTGCCAACTGTCAATGTGCCTTAACCTGGTGGCGCACTTCCTTGCCGTCATAAAATAATCGTTTACAATAGTAAATTTTCATCACTGTTAACACTTTGTATTGTAACTTTCATCCTAAATTAATTTCTTTCAACATTATTGTTAATTTGTATATTGCGTTGTTACTTCCATTATTATAGCTCTTGTGGAAAAGTGTGGTTATTTGAAACCTTGTTACCACCTATCCTCGAATATTGATAGGGACGGTTACGGTGATAATAATTTAGATGGTAACATTCGTCTTATTATAAAATAATGAGTATTTTTTTAAATCTTTAGACAAGCCCGTATGCAATCCTTTTTTAGTGTGTATGGTAAGAATATATTTTTATTTTACAAAAATGCATATTCAACGGTGCCTTCCAGTACCTAGTTAGGTGAACTATTAGCGAAGTTTCAACCAAAGTTACATTTTTACGGTGCTACATTAAATTAATTAATTAAAATGTGTTAAAATGAGAGCCAACAAGCTCGAAACGCAATGGTCTTTTTGAAAAACTGAATAATTATAACCAGTGAGCAGGTGGCGCTACTGCGCGTGGCCGTTGAAACGACAGCATCGACACCTCTCTGTTATTAGTTGTCTCTGGTTCACAGCTGTTTGCCCTCGAAGAGTATGGTGCACGTGCTGTACGCGATATTTTGTGTGGTAATGTAGAATTTTAGTGTGAAAATAGATATGTGGACACTTGTGGAGCCATTAGAAGTTCTTCCGTGTTACTTCGCCGTTTTTTATTCACACAAGGTGAGTTCTGTTATCCTTACCCTCGTTTTAAAACATCCATACACCGGTCGAAGAATTTTACATTTGAAGAGTAGGTACGGGGGAAGAACGAGCAATGTCCTGTTTTCGTGTATTGAGGTAAACAAGATTTTCAGTTTAATTCTTTTGCTGTATAAGAACCATTTGACCATCCGACAATTTCCGGACATAATGTTGTTTTACATTTCGCACCCCCCGCTAAAAACTCAAAAACTACTTTTGAGAAAAAACGAGGTTGAAGTATTTACTTAACTTGTTTCCAGATATTAAAAATCAGCAAACTTAACCTCACTTAATACAAAAAAGCGCCGCAAACCTTGGACGAAAAAAAAAACGGGACAAGTTTGTAAAAACCGGAACCTGTCCCTGCCAAAACGGTACGGATGGTCAAGCTTAGTTCACGAATTTATATATTTGGCCCTCTGATAGGATTTGATAAATGACTCCCCAGTGGCGGCGGCCATGATGTGCACTTTACAGCCCGGGAAATTCGAACTGCTTTCCACGTATTTTGTCGCCATGTTAATAAAATTAAATTTAAGATGATACAAATGTCCTTATTATGTATAGGCAAAATGTTAAGACGTTAGAGAATAAATAACGTTAAAATTAAATTAAATTCATTAAAAAAATGTATTTGTTAAAGATATTCACTGTTTACAACGGACATAATCAAGAAAACAAAATATTCCTTGTAAATGTTTTATTGGTTTCTAAATATTATAAGCCTACTGAATACTTTTCTACTAGAACTTCCACATACCTCCCCATTAACTGATTTTGAGAGACTATACAGTCTAACCTTAGCATAAGATTTTATTATATCGTCTATCAATGTCTTTTTATGTGGAACTTCGAGTACAGCTGGATAAAGACATGATCATCTAAACACTTAAAATATATCTGCCCTTCTCTCAACAATAAATTTCTGAATATGTCTCGAGGAGGCAATTTCTTATTGTATAATTTAGAAATTAACAGATTTTTTTTTTTTCAATTTTGAAACATGTCACGCAGATCGCGAGAAGATGGCCAGAGTAGTCCACCTGAAACAAAATTGAGAACTTTCTAATCAAACCAATTCAAATATTTCTTACTTTTGGATGTTATTTTAAGCAAATTTAAAGAAATGTTAGCTTTGCTATCATCTCGCAAGACTTGTAAACATTGCTCACAAGAGTTAAGTTTTTTAATCATCTTTATTACAAACCTTGCAATATATGCAACTATTTTCTTACAAATTCCCCTAATTGAATTGGTATAAAGGGAATACTGAATTCTACTTCTAAATTCACTGCATCTAGTTTTTCCTCTTTCTGTCTTTGAAGAAAAACATCTGTTTCCTCAACTTTTTTCTTTGTTAATGAACACTTGAGTTTGATCTTGTGCTAGGCAATTTCCTCCAGTACCTCTAATTTCGTTATGAATTAACAGACGTTAGTAGGTCCTGATAAATTGTATACACCCATCCATCCATTTGCTGACCTACAATAAAGAATATCGTGTCACACAAAAGTTGCGGTAAGATTACCTGATGCTGCAGCAAAACAATTTCAAGTGGTCTTGTGAAAATTTGTAATTTAACAAATATTTTACAGATCCATTTTTGACTTCTTGTTCATATATTTGCAGTAAAGATTGCCTTTCTAAACTGGATGCGTTTTCCTTAATTTGTTTCCAAAAAGCAGACCTTCTCTTTCCTGTAAGTTGTGCAATAAAATTCCAATCATTGATTTCACCAGCTGCATTTTTTATTTTCCCCAATTTCTCCCAGTTATTTGTGGCAATGTGGCAAACATCCAATAGATATTACATTGTTCTTATGGTGGTTTAAACGGGACTTCAAAACTGTACGTTATAAGCCGGGTTCGTTATAACCGAGTTCATCTGTATTTATTAACATAAAAGTCGGCAACTTCTTTTATTAGTTGATATTGTAAATTGCTTATAGCTCCAACAGCAGCAAATATATACTTTTGAGGTGTACATAAACAATCTTTCAGGTATGCAATTTAGTATCTTATAAGCATTCATTCTCCTGATCGCTCTATCCACATTAATTCTTGCTTTTGCAATTTTTTTGAGTTAAACGTACTTGCCGTGGAGTAAATTGTGGAGTTGTTAGAAAGGGTGGTAAATTTGGGCTTACACCAGGGGGCAGCAACTCGTGGATAAAAAACCTTTCGGCCAAAATTGAATCGCCAGGCTCGAGCATGATTCCACAATGTTTAACAACTTCTTTCTCTGCTGTGGACGCTGGGTACAAAGCACTAATATAAGTTACCACTCCATTTGGAGATACACCCACAAGGCCTTTAAATCTGTTATATGCACTGTATGTTAGCTTAAAACATTAAAAGTGCGACATAATTTATGACTTTGAACAAAAAGAAGATACATACTTACATACTTTTGAAGTTTCATGCGACTTCTGGGGATAGCACACCCAACATCTGTACAATCCAAACTAGTTCGGCAGTTTGTGAATGTACTGGCACAGTTTGGTAAACAAGACTGATTTTTCAGTCTGCTGGTTATTTTTTGCCCATCATTTTCTTGTAAAAAACTTCATAAATGGCAGTAATAAAAGTTATTACAATATTGCTGACTGTTGATTCAGAAATTCAACATCAACATGAGGGAAATTGTGTCCCAATTTCATTCAGGTTAAGAAAACCTGGTCCTCTTTAGAATTTTTTTTTACTGCCCAATCATAGAAATATTCAATTTCCGCTGCATGAAACATGTCCGGGGAAATTTTGTCTGTTGGTAGTCCCGTGTATTCTAAAATTAGATCATTTCTGTCCCTAATCAGATTGTATAACATTTGAACGCTCAAGTGTTTTATCATTGTATCTTTTTCTATTTCCATTTTTAGCAAATAATTTTCTGCTCCTAGCATTTGACTCGATGAGCATGTATCCTGTTGGCTGACCGACAATAAAACACTCAGTAATATTTAATAAGGGTATAATAATAATAAAATCAAACAAACGTTACAACTTGGCAGCGATTTCCGCCATCTCTACTCGACCGCACCCAAAATCCTTGTTGCCAACCTAACTAAAATAATATTTCCCAACAATCCATTGGACTTGGTAAAATAAAAATTGTAAATAAGTACAACAAAGTTAAATATCTACCTTCTCTTCTCTGCTTCTTCTTAAAGCCAAAATGCTTACATTTCAAGTGGTACATTATTCCCTGACTGTGATGTTGATAACATTGATTCACTGGCAGTCAATATTTCACTCATAGTTGAAGTGGAAGGTTGAGGTCATTGAGCTTCAAATAAAACTGTGGGTTTAGTTTTTTTTATCATGCTAAAATTGGAATTAATTAAGCCTCAGCTATTAGATAGTGTTCAGAAAACTGCTTATCTTTATTATAAGCAAATAAAGTGGGTCCATTGCTGTTTTCATTATTTTTAAAATGACAGCTGTAAAGCTGTCCCATAAGAAAATTGTTAACCGGAGTTCCTCTTGTTATTCAAGAGGACTTTACGGAATTTCGCATAGATTCGTGATAACACGAGATCCACCCACGGGGAACCTCGCGGAGGTATCCGCCCCGAAAGGCTTCCCCAAGGCCCAAGCCAAGCGTTGGCAATTTTATTGTCGGTGAAGGACAGAACCGACTTGCCCTGCGAGGTCAGGTCAGGTCATGCCCACTCTGCAAGCTCTTTCCTTTTCATGGCCAACTTATGCCGATCGAGGTCTTTGGGGTCGTTTGTTGGCCATGAGCTAACACATGTGACTTTTGCTAGGGAATTTAGACGGCTTGCCATCCCTGCATTTACCCACAGAGCTTGCATCACTCTATCTGCGGAGTTCTTAAATTTGAGCCCCGCCTTCAAGATGGAGGTGACAGCTATCGTCTCCAACTTGGGGATACCTAGTCCGCCGTCTTTCTTGTCACAGTAAATTAGACCATTGGCAGTGGATTCTGGCAAGTGGCATATGCGTTTGATCACTCCTCTCAGCTCCTGGTCTAGTTGCCTGATCAACCCGACTGGTGGAATTGCCACCACCAGCCTATAGAGGTAGTGAGGGACTAGGTATCGGGAGATGAGTTCTATTTTCTGGTGCGGTTTTAGTGATAGGCGGGAGGCCCTAAACAAAACCCCGCCGAAATCTTCCCTCAGGCCCTGCAGTGTCACACCTGCCCAAGGAGATATTTTCACGCCCAGATATGTGAACGCGGACTCCGCGGCCACAGCCGGGATCCTCTCTCCGTTATTTAATGTCAGCCCGGGATCTGCTACGTACCAGGAGTCTTTAGTGGGTGCGATGCGGAAAGAGATACACTTAGGGGCAGATGATTTCATACCCAACCCGTTAAGGTATTCCTCCGTCGCTCGTAGCAGGGCGTTGGCTTGTGGTACATCGGTCGCTAGTAGGAATAGGTCGTCTGCGAAAGCCAAACAAGAGACACTCGCAAGTTCTCCAATCCTAAATCCCGGGAGACTCTCCAGCTGCAGTAAAAGAGGTTCTAAAACTGCGTTGAATATAAAGGGGCTGAGGGGGTCGCCTTGCTTCACCCCTCGCTGGAGATTAATGGGTACTTCAGCTGTACCCTGTTTGACGACAGAGTGCAGATCCTTGTATGAGTCCTCCACGAGACGTACCACTGTCTCCGGGAGACCTTCCTTTCGCAGTGCGGGACCAATTATTTGGTGCGGTACTGTGTCAAAGGCCTTAAACACATCCAGGCACAATGCGGCCAGACTCTGGTGTTGGCTCTTTGAGTGCCGCAGCAACTCGTTTAGGATCTGCACGTTGTTGAAGCACCCTGCCTCTGAAACGAACCCCTTTTGGCGAGGGTGGAACCGTACGTGCTCTCTGGTTTTCTGGTCGATCAAGCCCCAGTATAGTCGACTCAGAATCGAGCTGATGGTAATGGGCCTATAACTCTCTGCAAGCAGCGGGTCCTTACCATGCTTCAGCAGGAGTTGGGTACGGTTCATCCTCCATTGTGTTGGCTGCATCGTACAACACATTATAAGGTTAAATAAAAGGTGGAGGATCTCGTGTACAATCCAACGGATGAGGTGTCGCTTTTGAATCCCGTCTGGACCTGCAGCCGATTTTGATTTTGTTTGGGCGAACCTCGTCTTAGTTTCCCTCACAGTAAATGGCGTTAGGACGTCTTCAGCGTCTAGAGGGGCAGGATAGTCCCAGTGAGGGTGCTGTACATCCGGCTTTGTATCCCACAGCGATTTGTACAGCCTTTCGATGTCGTCGCGCTGGAGTTGCGTCTGCTCGTTCTCCAACCAACGCACATCTTCCCTCACGTAGCGAGCCAACTCGCCTGGATTTTGCTTGAACAAGTCCTGGGTTCGCGCGTAGATATACCGCCGGATGGCTTTTCTACCGCGACCTTTTTTCCTCTGGCGCTTTTCATCGGTTCCGCGGCCTTCGGAAACCAGATGCTTTAGGACACTTTCATATACTTCGTCGAGGCGTGCCTGAGGGAAAACGCCGAGGGCAGCTTCGCGAAGAGCGCCTTGGAGCTCCTGATTCCTGAGAGAGGGCCTTTTCGGGCAGGCGGTGCTCAAGAGCGGCATTTAATATTCTCTCTCTCCATTGAGTGTTATCAATGGAGTTGGAATCTGAGGTGCCAACCTCGTCTACCGGGACTTGCGGACTCCCGGGACCACCGGGATCCTCGGCGACGAGGTCCAATGGAGGATGTAGAGGTACCCCCTGTTCCCCAGGCAACTCGGGTGTAGGTGGGACATCCTCGTTGGCCGGTTCGTCCTCATCATCCGCAGACTGATCGGACTCTTCCGGGCCGGCTAAGTTTGGAGCCCCCTCGCCCGCAAGGTACTCCTCCCTTAACCTTTTGTATACATCCGTATTCCGTTTATTCCTGATTTGCTTGAGCGTTTTTCCAGGAATAAAGGGGTGTATACTTCTGGCAATGTATCTGCTGCCTTGGAACCTGACTTCTAATTCCAGCATTAATCTTATTTCCTCGTCCGTGAATGCTCGTGTTTGTGGGTTTCCGGTACGAGGACGGGCTGCCCTCTCAGCCCTGTCAAGTTCCGCCGCCGCTCTCTGTTCATTTCTTGCAGCAGGGTGTCTATGTCTGGTATGTTGAGTAAGACCAGACTTAGATGTGCATACCTGCTCACACAGACGACATCTAAATACATTACCCTGTGGAGCAGGTGCTTGCCCAGTGCACTTGGGCATGTGGCAAAGAGCCGCATGTTTCGTCCTGTACTCTTTTTGGCAATTTGTGCACTTGTACAGGATTGTTGTTAGAGGATGACGCTCCGAAACATGCCTTATTTCATCTGCCAGGCTCAGTGCCCGGTAGTTCCCCTTGCCGGAGTTGAGACATACTCCGCACGACCTCTGGTGAAAGGGCAACGCTACCGTGAATCTTTCTGGGCCACCTACTGTTAGGTGTGGATCGGCAGCATAGTCCGCTACTTCGTCATCCGAGCCAAATTCGTCGCTTTGGTCTGCACCCGCCGGGACTGCGGGATTGTCGATACGGCCGACCCCCTGCCGTGGCCGAAGCCTTCTCGAAGGACCGGGGCCTTGGTCCCCCGAGTCCGAGGCAAACCTTCCACTATTCGCTGCCGATGCAACAATTGCACGGGTGGCAAACCCGTGCAACTTTCCCCGCTGAGGCTTAGCCTACATGGCACCATCACCATGTAGTTACCGACTCTCAAGTGCGCGGATGCGGACGTGCTCAGCATAACCCTTCCACCCCAGCTTGATCAGAGCTGGGATTTCCAGGCCTTACGGGTGGGGTCTTCCCATAAGAGAGTCCCTTTTGTGGGTTTATCAGTTGTTCTACAAGCACCCGTATTGGTAATTTTTTTCCAGTGTGCCCGAACCTTTTTACCTTCAGGTAACCGGAAAAATTCACAAGTTTCCCGTAAATTGTTGTGGTTACAACCAGGAGCCCAACACCTTATTGCCATTTTAACCTAAATCTATCTACTTAACCCTATGACTTCCTAAATTACGTACCTAACTAAACCACCACAAAAATCCAAAGTACCTAAACAAAACTGAGGTTATAACTTTAATTTTGTAAAAATCTTGTTAATTACATTTCCAAAGTACTAAAACGGAAACTGTTAAATTAAGTGTATCCTTCACTCACACTCAGACGATAAAAAAAAAAACACTCAACACACGATAAAAACACCAAAAACACCTCCAGAACTAAGCGTTAAATGAGCAATAAGTAGGCATCCAAAATTTGTTGACATCCGGTGTAATTTTTAGGTTAGGTTGTGACGTCACACTATTTTGGAGTATTGGTGTACATTCAGACACGGTAAAGTTGTAAATTATTTAATTTTGAATGATGAAGATTTTATTTTTAAAAAACGAAGTCACAAATTGAAAAAAAAAATGCCTTTGTAAGCCTGCGGTTTAATAATTTCTTGAATTTTGAAATTACACTTAACCACATAACGAAGTTCGGTGTTTAGTAGGGATGACAAGTCTCTAACCATGTTTTGATCAACTTCTATCAAAACAAACGGTTCTGGTTTAACTCTTGACGTTCTCAAAAGAGAATACCATTCAGAAGGCGTTTCCATCTTTGTCTTCAGGTTAAGAATTCCGAAATTTTTATCGCATTCCATTATAACTAACTCCCGTTATATGACCCAGGGACAGCTCAGAATTCTCATAATCTGGGGAGTAGGTAAAATTGATAGAATAGAATAGAATAAATAAGAAATACCAATTTTTTACTTTAACTGCAACTCGATTCAATACATAAATCTACTGGGTACCTTGCTAAACTCAGTTCACAAGGTTTCTTAACTTTACTGATTAAAATATGGTCTATAATAATTAAAAACTAAACTGCTCCTCAGGAACTACTTGACAAGGCCCTGACAGCTAACCTGGTCTATGTTGACTTCTGGACTTGAGGTGGCGGTGGTCAGCTCATAATGTGGCTTGTGCCAGCTCCCTCTAGCTTATCATCTCTGTCGATAACGGTCGCTAAAGGCTGGGCTCCCGGGGTACTTGCAATACTTTGGCGGTGAACGGGTTGCAGTTCTCTTGGATGGTATTAATTTTGAAACTGGATATCTCAGACGCCCCCAAGTGTCTTCGGAGTTAAGCCCGCGATTATGAGGTGTTGTTCAACTGACTTTCGAAGAGGTTGGATGGGGTTTGCATTCACACACGGCTGCGGCCTTTGACTGGATCCCCACATTCGTGTTACAGCACAATTGTCACGCTCGGTGCTGAATGTCTGTGACAGTATGGGGTCGGTCTAGTTGGAAAACCGCAGAAAACCAGTGCCGGGATCGTCGTCGTGAATGCTTCCACATTAGCTGTAAACGTTGGAAGGGTTCTCCGCCGCTCTCGGTGCTGGAGGACTCGGTCCCAGGAGAAGCCTTAGGGAGACGTGCAGCATGGATTTAGAATAGGGTGAGGAGACACCCGTACCTCGGAGGGGGTACCTACAACATAAACAACAGCAGACTTTGTTTCAAGTTTGTGATATTATAGTTACCGCGGACACGAGCCGTGTCCGGCTCCTGGAGGGTGTAGACGTTTGGGTAGGGCCTAGCTATAACCTGAAAGGGGCCTGAATACAATAACGAAAATTTGGAAATAAAACACCTAGAGGCGTGGAAATTCCCGAATAGTGGGGGCCTACCTAACCCACCATGACACCCTGACCATCCCATCGCCCGGACTTGACGACACCCAAAACCATACTGCTGGCGAAGTTGCTTAACTGTCACCCGGGACATTGGTTTGACGACCATTAGCTTCCCAAACCTACCTGCGTACAACCTCTCGGAGTCCGTCTGGGCCTTTCTCAGAGTCTGGTTCTCTTCCGGAACCACGGTCCACAATGCTTGGACTTCTGGGGGCATCAGCCCCATGACGGTGGCGATGGTGTCGCGCTGGTCCATTTGGGGCTCCAGGTGTTCGAGGACGCTGAACTTCTTCAAAAAGAAGTCGATCATGGAGAGACCGAACCTCCCCTCGTAAGGCCTCGACAGGGCTTGCATCCGCACCTTTTGTTGCTTCGACGGCGACCAGTAGTTGTCCAAGAACAACCTCCGGAAACCTTCGAAATAGTGCCATTCCTTCCTGTTCACTGTCGCCCAATCCGCCGCTCTCTTGGTGAGGCATTGCAGCACCTCGCCCAACTTTTCGCTGCTCCGTCCTTTGGTCCTTTGGAAAAACATCTCGAATTTTTCGATTAAGATCTTCGGATTTTCGTAGTGAGCTGCGGAGAAAGTTGGCCGCTCGGCAGGCACCTGGGGCGCCACCCTAATCACCAGCCCAGATTGTTCAGGCCGCGCGCCTAACACCTGCGGGTGCACCTCTTCATCCTCCGTCTCCGAAGCCTCGCAAGCTGGCGCACGGCGCTGCTTCTCCTTACATTCTTCCGGTTCCGATGCCACCCTCTTCCTCTTGGGCTTTGGTACCGACGACCCACTCCCTCAAGGGCCGAAATCTCCCGGAACATTTCTTCCCTCTTCCGGTCCATTCCTTCCATCATCTTCCTCAGTTGAGAGAAGCGCTTCAAAGTTTTCTTGTTAGGAAAATAAAAAAAAAATTGTCCAACACAAGAATTTAGGCTCCAACAAGACGCTCCCGGCTGCACGATCCTGGTTACCTTATTTCCAGGAATACAACAACCTCACTTGGCTTAGGGACGCGTCGGTGGAAATTTAACTGACGCGGACTAAACAAGAGCTGAAATCTGCGCGAGATGGATCTCACTTTCGGGGTCGAACGAACACGTACAACTTTTTTTAAACAAAAGAAAGCTAAACGATGGAGATATAACTAGGTTTTTACAAAATGGCGAATTTGCCGAACAAAATAACGTGGTGTAACTCCAACGGAAGCTGAACACCCACTGCCGCCCTTTGTAGCGTCGTCTTCCTGGTTCCAGCGGAAGCTTGCGCCAGCTCCCTCTAGCGTATGCTTGTTGTCTAATATCAGCTAGCCACATTCGGAAGCAAGATTAAACTTGTTAATTGTCGATCCTTCCACTTCACCGTAAATAGAAAAAGAAAAAAAAATCCTGCTTATGTACCAATATACCTTTTTTTTCAAATTGACATCAAGTTGGTAATTATGCCGATCCACCTTTGCGGCACATTCGACATACGTGAAATTTCCATTTTGTTATGACACATTCATCAATTTGCACCACATGGCCCAGCCCACCTGAAATTATTTTAATGGAATAAGAAGAATATGACTTCTAACACCATTATGCAAATGAAATAGATCCGCTTGCTGTAGTAATTTCCATGAACAATTATCTCTGAAATAGCGGTAATATTCAAATGCATGGCGGAGGACCCTACGCGAATTTCGCACTCCCAGTTCCAGATTGGTATTAAAACTTGGCTAACAGGAGTCCGCATTTAAAAAAAAAAAGAACCCTAGAGTACGGAATATCGCTTCCTGCACGTCCTACTAGATATTTATTTCCCATTAATTGTCATAATCATTGTTCTCCTCTGAATTCTCAACTTCGTTCCCGTGTTTGACTTGACCGATTTCACATATTTTATCCCAGGTATTTGTCTGCTAATATCGTTCCTGTTATAGAAATCACAAATCTGTTTTTTGGCTTGAGCTGTCAATTTACTTGGTATTGCTTTAGCGGAGAAAGTTTTGTCAAATTCAGCAACTTTAAATTTAGCAGAAATTGTTCTTACAACTTCAACTGCTTTATTGGGAATTAAAGCCCATTCACAACCACTTTGCATACGCAACATAACGAAAAAACATAAGACATAAAAAGTTGACCATGATGGAATCAAATGTACACTTTTACACAACTTTAAAACATACGTAACGTACGGAACAACTTTCATATCTTTTCTATCGCGGATGCAACAAGCTAAAAATGTATTTTTTCTAATCACCATTGATTAAAAAGTAGGTAACAAATATTTACATATTTTTGGATGAACGATATTGTCACTACACGAATAACCGGTGAAATATTACCTCAAACTACCGGTAACAGCTATATCACGCGGGTGTTACCGGGTACAGATTTCCAGTTTGTACCAAACTATAGAGAATGAAAATGTTCTAACGCGCCAAAAATTTGAATATGAAGTTAGGTTTAAGAAAATTATTTTACTATTAAACTCTTAGACCTTCATCTTTAGAGTAGTTTCCAAAAAGGTAACAATCACTGTGAATTAAAAATTGATGTCAAGAATTGTCTATAGCGGAATCGCCCTTTACTAACAATAAGATCATCGTAAAAGACTCATTGTTCAAATAACATATTTCAATAGCGAGTACTAATCTCTAATATGACCGGTCAATCCCTCAAGGGTAAAGCAGTGATTTATTAGCTGCTTTATGCGACTGTAGGTCTTTTTTTTATGCAGTGCTAAGTCACATTCCCAAACCTATGGTATTTGTAACACTTCGTAAAACATAATTTTGAAAATTTCGATTTTGCATTTTGTATCGCTTTCACTATCATGAGTTACAAGCTCTTTCACAGCTCTCTTTCGCCTTCGTTTCCCCTTTATTTGTTTCAAGATTGCTGCAATGGTATTAGCACATGCATGCTCCATGCTAAGATCTACTTCTGATTTAGCACACTCCTTCTGAAGTACAGACCTAAATTGTTCATGGCATCACTTGTGACCATAGAGAGGGTATTTATGTGAGCATCATTGACGCGTGAATTCCTCCTTTTCATGGGGATGATCGAAGAAGACCCGTCTTCTGTTTCATGGTCAGCTGAGGGATTTGTTCATTCGAAGATGATGATGGTCCCAGTGAAACTGCCGATGATAATGGAGACAGACAGTGAAGATTTGAACTGCAACTCAGAACACAAACAAAATGACATTCACCGGCAGCAGCGTTGTCACTTCTACTTTGGTCTCCAATTGCGCGCGCAGTCCAGATGTTCAGAGACAGGTCCATTAATGTGGAGATCACAGATAACAAATTTTCAGATAAATAAAATTAATTTGTTGTTGACATAACTAATTTCGATGTTTCTTAATTATAGACCTTTTGGATCTGTGGGACAAAAAAAGACTAACAAAAGGTTTCATTCCTGCAATAATTCTATAATTCTTCAATTCAATAACTTCTATTACTAATACTAATTTTTCAGTACCTACATATTACATGTAGCATATTATTAAAATAATTAGACTGCAATTTTTCAATTAAATTGTTGGCACCGACATCATATTCTACATTAATAGTGATGAAGCTAGAATTAAATGCTGCATACATAATAAATGCTGCATACATAATAAAATCGCAGTTTTAAATTGAGGACTCATCCCTAGCTGCACGTTTTCTCTTCAGTGTTGTCTTCATAGTATGCATCTCTTTTCATTTAATAAGTATTTGCACCCATTGATAACATCTTCAACACAGCTAGTTTTTCCTGCAAATAAAAAAAAAATAAATTTTTTTAAAGCTATTATTTGTTTTTACCTTCAAATGGACATTTTATTTCAAGGAGTTTTATTGCTCTTTGAATTTGCAGCACAAGACCATCGGGATGATCCCTGTTGACTATTAATCCTGTTTCCACAATTTTTACATTGTGAATGCTATATGCATTTCGAGCAACAGGTTCAAATTCTATCTCGTGTTCAAGGTATTTATTTGAAAACATTTTAGACCAAAAATATTTTTTGGGCTTCATTTTCCAATTTCCCAATGAATATGTATAAATTGGGTAACATCTGGAACCTGTTATACGAAACTGACGCTTCTTCAACCACTTTTGCCTATTTTCTTTTGTTTCAATTGTCCGAGCAGCAATGTTAACATCATATATTTGTTGAGATGTTATTTTGCAACATTCATTTGCAATGTGTTTTAAAACGGAATCCTCAGCATTTGATAAAACTATGGCGATGTCATTGGAGTTATCCATTGTTGTTCGAACCACCACGGCTTGATCTACGTCTAATTCTGAAAGATAAACAAAATTAGCAAGTAGGTAATTTCATCAACTAAAAATTATTATTATAACATTAATTTTTGCTGTGCCTTGCCTTGTACCCACAGTATGATTGTGATGTAAGTATGTTTTGCAAGTGCAGAATCCACAAATGTGTTAACAAATGAAGACAAATCTGACTCAAAGTTAATGTCTTTCACAGGTGTCAAGGTAGATACGGTCTCTGGTTTAAAACATTTGCGTTTTTTTAACAGTAATGCCTTATATTTTCCAGCTGTTTCTGTTTTTTTCCAATAACATGTCAATAACATATAAATATTTTATATGAATTATAAATTAAATCCTGTGAAAATACCTTGTGCAGAAAATTAAAACAGCACCCACATGCCTACCAGGCTTCGATAAACCAGCTTTGCATGTACACACAAATTCTACTATGTCGGCTTCATTGTTTGTTATCATAAAACCACCTTTAATGTCATGAGGCATTTCTCATAAACCACTTGTTTTCAGGCGTAATGCAAAAATTGTTACGTCTTTGAGATTATACCACAGGTAATAATATGATGGGCATTTAAGATGGATTCACTTTCAATGATGCATCTGGAAGTAGGTGATGCAGCCAAGTAGCCAAAAAGATCTTTGAGCGGCGATGGATACATATTCATTACGGAAGAGTACCGCATTTATTAGTTCAAAATATAACTGAGTGGTAGCGCTTGAGTGAATGTAAATTCCCAATAGGTAGAAAGCCGATAGGTTGCTTTTAGCCATAACAATCATCAATTGGAACGACATCAAACATAAAAAAAATATATTTACATATTACATAGTTCAATAGTATAAATAAGGAATCGGTTAATAAAAACTTCGTCGTTTTCCTGATCTTTCAGCAATAGACATTCTGCGGAAAAAGAAAGAATACCAGGTATACCTATTTATCGGTATCGCACCACTATGCGACACCAGTGACACCAGTGTTGCCTTATGTCCCGAACGATATTGAGTTCGTTGTGGAAAATGAAAGGTGCCGAATCTACTGGAACTATTTGTTCTCCACCGTCAGGCAGATATCAGCAAACAAGCCTGTCGTGGTTCTGCTGGACACTCCTCCAAGCAGATGTTTGTAATTGAGTTCTCGGCTCCCGCCGAGAATAATATCTGCATCAAGGAGGAGGAAAAATAGACGAAATATATATCAAGACTTGCTGTTCGAACTCCGCACTCTGTACACAACTTATACGGTGAAGCTGGTCGTTCTGGTAATTGGGTGCATAGGAGGCATCAAGAGTTCATTCGTCTCTAATCCCAAGATCATACCGGCCTGCCGAAAGCCGGCAGAAGCTCTGACGGCCGTTTAACATAATTTATTTTCGCTTTTGGTTTTACATGTCTGCTTAGGTCTAACAATATGTGTGTGTGTGGGTGCTGCTGAGGCTTAAGGCCTTTTCAGCACATGACTCGATATAAGTCTATTGGGCTTAAGGTATTACATTTCAAAGCTTAGGATTAAAACAGGGGTTTTCAATGCAAATTACAATTTAGATGAGTTTGAAAGTGTGAATTTGGTTTTCTTCTTTTTCTTGGTTTTCTTGAGTTCGCGAGTGCCCTCCGTGGGCACTCTGGTTGGTGGTTTTCGTCGTGGGGTGTTCTCGGTTGCTCTCCGGAGCAACCTGGGGGTCTTCTTGTTGCTGTGGGGAGAAGAAGAGATGGGGGGAACACTCGTCCTAGGGATGGGGGAACCATCGCTCTCAGGGCTGCGACCTCATCGAAAGTAGGGTGTCCTCGACCAGATCCAGAAGTTCCGGGTACAGTGACTCTAAAATTGCAGTGGGTAAGTGTTTGATTTTACGTTTGGGTTTGGCGGTTGATTTCTCTGTTTTTTTACTGGGAGTTTGTGGGAGGTATGGAGTTTTTGGATGGCGGTTGTGTTCTGGGATTCTAGGGTTCTGAGGATGTAATTTTTCCTGAGTTTGAGAAATCGGTCAGCTATTTGGGAGGATTTTGTTTCCTGGTGGACTTGGATACTACGAAATAAGGGGTCAAGTCGGAAGATTTGTCTTAGGATGTGTCTTTCGAAAGCGGAAATCTGAAAAAGCATACGTTGGGCATAGATTAAGGCTCGGTATTCAAGAATAGGTCGGATGAAGGTGTTGTAGGTGTAGAGCAGGGTTTGGGGACTGCAGCTGTTGTAGCGGCCGCGCACTAGGTATAGTAGGTTAGCGCGGTTTCTGGCTTTTTTTAGGGTTTGTTGGAGGTCTATTTTCAGCGTGCAGGTATGTGAAAAGGTTATTCCTAGATAGGTAAGGGATTTGCATTTGGAAATGGGTTGGTTGTTTAATGAGAGTTGCGTGCGGTTGTAGAATTGGTGTTTTTGAGGGTTGTTATGAGGGTAGGTGAATAGAATAGATTGACACTTGGCCGGATTGGTCTTGACTCTTCAGGTGTTGGACCATCTCTCGATGACGTGCAGTTCCTTCTGGGCGGTTTCCGCGGCTACTTCGGCTTTCCGGTGACTGGTCCATAGGGTCGTGTCATCGGCGAAGAGCCTGGTCTTGGTTCTTGGGGTGTCTGTAACAGAAAACTCCGCACAGTATACAAGGTACAATAGGGGTGAAAGAACGGAGCCCTGGGGGACTCCGGCTTCCAGTGAGATGGGGTCTGAAAGGGAGTTTTGGACTTTAATTTGACATGTGCGGTTTGTGAGGAATGATTGGATAAGTTTGGTGAGCTTCAAGTTGACGCGACGGTTAAGGAGCTTTTGGATGAGGCCGTCGTGCCATACCTTGTCGAATGCTCTTTCGATGTCTAGGAAGACGCCTACGGTGCATTCTTTAAGGCTGGTGTGTTTGGCTGCTGTGTCTGAAGTTCGATTTGAGTGGAGCGTTGTGAACGAAAGCCGAACTGGGCGTTGGGGAGCATGTGGTTGTTTTCGAGAACCAGGGTTAGTCTGTTATTGAGAATTCGTTCGAAAATTTTACCTACGATGTTGAGCAGAGAGATGGGGCGGTAAGAAGAGGGATTGTGTGGGTCTTTTCCGGGTTTGGGGATCATTATGGTGTGGACTTTTTTCCATGCGGTGGGGAACTAAAGGTTAGAAAGGCAATTGTTGAAGATGGTGGTTAGGGCTGCGATTGCTGAATGTGGTAGGTTTTTGAGAAGAATGGGTTTTATTTGATCTGGATCTGAAGCTTTGCTGTTTTTCAAATTGGAGATTATTGAGAAGACTTCCGCGGGCGTTGTTGGGTCTGTAAGGCTTTCGTCCTGGAGTGGGTATGGAAGAGGTTCTACTAGTGGGATGGTTCTAAAGTTGTTAACATTGCCGGCAACTGTTCGAAGGAAGTCGTCTTTGAAGTTGGGGTCTGTGGGGAGTTGGTAGATTTTTGGGCAAAAATTGGGCGAAACAGTTGGCTTTTTCTAGGGGGGTGTTGAAAATGTTGGTGTTATTTGTTAGGTGGTGGTTTGGGAGAGATTTCTGGCCGGTGAGAATTTTAAATTTAGTCCAAAATGATTTGCCATCTTCGTAATTTAAATTTTCATAAGTTTGAATCCAAGTTTGTTCGCGGTATTTATTTAGGTCTCTTCTGATTACTGCATTTAATTTGTTAAAATGGGTTTTTAGGAGTGGATCGCGGTTTCTGACAAATTCTCGACAAATTTTTCGTTTTTCTTTAATTAATTTTAGGATTCTTGCGGGGATAGGTCTGCAGTAGGATGGGACGTTTTTGGTTTTTATGGTGGAGTTTCGGGCGTTGAGGATGGTGTTTGTGAAAAGCTCAACTTGGATGTCGATCTCGGGGATGGAGTTGCATGGGTTGGGAATTTGGATGTTGTTTTCGATGAATTGTTTGAAATGGGTCCAATCTGCGTTTTTGAAGTCGTAGATTTTGGTATGGGATGGCGGCGGGGGTGGTCCGTCACAGAGGAACTGCCCATTTTTGATACTTAAGATTTTTTTTTCATTTATTGCTTGATTAGCGCTCATTTTGTACGCTGAGGACGGGCACTTCACTTCTACTATAAGGTCATCACCCACAAGACCCTCTGGTGTAGCTCCTAAAATCGATAAGAATACCCAATACAATACACAAAACACTTACCACGAAATTAAAACTCCTTGTCAATAAAAAGACCGCATTCTTTAATTTTAACTTTTTCCTGCTTTCTTAGTTGCTAAAGTGCTTCTTTCTGAAACTTTTTGCCGTGATTTATTGATGCCACATTTAAAGAGGAGGAGGACTAAAGAACCCTTTTCACTAAATATCCACAGGAAGTGGTCTTCTTTCTAGTGCAGATGTGCGATATGGGTGAATTGCAAAGCCCCGCCTCGACCGATCTAAAGTCACTGTATATGGTAAGTAGCGCAATTAACCGCCATGATTGGGGGGGTTTTAAAGCGGGAAATTCCAAAAATTTGAGAAAACCTCGAATCGCTCCCATTGCCATACTGCTGCTACTCTGCGCCGAAACTTCAAAGTGTTGTTTTTTATGTTTGTAATTAACAAAAAAATAGACACGACACTTAAAAAATAATTTTTTCAAAAATGTTATGACAATGCGGAATACTATTTGGACAAACAAAGGTATTTACAGCATTACTTATGAAATCATCTAAACTTGACCTGTATTTTAAAATGGCATCTTTATGGGCTCTAAAGCTAAGTTCCCTTTTGAATATACAATCATATAATAACAATGTTGGATATATTAGGACGTTACCTTTAAATTCTCTTAGTTTTGTAAATCCATTTAAAATTATTGTGATTTCGTCTGGGACCTCTTGTACTGTTTTGTAACAATTAGCGCATACTGTATAGTGCTTCTTTATTTTCTGCAAAACTGCACCTAACAAATAATATAAACTTGCTTGCACTGCGCTTGACAAATCCAGTGACGAATGAAATTCCTCGTTAAAGTCCTCTTCATCTTCTAGTTCGCGCACCACAATGGTTTCTTTTGGTATTAATTGTTTATTCTCTTTTATGTGACTACAATATTTACAAATCCAGTGACGAATGAAATTCCTCGTTAAAGTCCTTAAACTTCCACAAGCTCCTATTTTGAGGTATCATGTCAGATATGATAGCACACACTGTTATGACAATGTAAACGGAAAGAATGTCGATGAATGAATGAATTTTTCTTTAAGTAACAAGAATAAAATGTTGTCTTTCTCTGTGTATCATTAAATACAGATATAACTGGGTCTTTCTTTGGACATTTGGTCAGTTGTCATTCGAGGAAAAACATCAGTTTTCAATTGGGGATCAACTTTTTTGGGCAATAGCCTCAACGTTTTTTAAAGACGTTCCCTTATTTGGATTTTCATCAAATACTTTTCGATTTCGAGTTTCTTCTGCCTCTTTTCTAACTGGTTTTGTTTGGTTATTATTTATTAAATAATTACCTTTCTTCTGTAAAGAATAAAACATCTGTTTTCTTTGCTTAATTTTCGCAATAATAGCAGAAACAAATATTTTGGAAAACAGCCTATATTTTAACAATTAATATAAAATAATTACCTAATTAAATTACAATTTGGACAATGAATATAGAACGATATTTATCAGAAAATTCTTACCTGATAAATTATCGTATCTTAATAACCCTTTCAACCCTGAAACTATTTTTGTTGATTTTGGTTCAAAAACCCTTTAGAAAATTTAATAAATTGATAATTTTATTAAATTTGTGCCTAGAATTTTTTTTATTATTTTTTGACGAATTTGTTTACATTTTTCTTTAACAGGGTTCTCAGCCACCTGGAAAATATGAAAAACCTGAAAACATCAGGGAATTTGAAAGTAAAAAAAAATCTGGGAATTATCAGGGAATTTTGGCTGTTTATATGAAAAATCAGGGAAATTTTGTATAGTCACCTAGAATTTTACAATCTTGAGAACTATTGAGAATGAAATAGTATATTAGACAACAAGTGTTAGAAGTGCAACTTTTTTTCACAAGTGTGGAGGTGCAGCCGAGTTTAATAATCCACACGGGTGAAAACTAAGCACGCTAACACGAGTTATCTATAAATTTTAATTAACAATTTTTGAATCAATTTTAGGGTGTGAAGTGTCACTTTTTTCACTTAGTGAAAAAGAGTTATGACGTCATCAACTTTTTTAACACTTCACACCCTAAAATTAATAAAAAAAAACTACTTTTTTTTTAATGGAATTTTAAAAATATAATTTTTTTAATTTTGAAAAAGTAGCACAACCTGGAAATGTCAGGGAATTTCATATAGTCACCTTGTTGAGAACCCTGTTTAAGATCCTTCGCATATAACCCCGAAATTTGAATAATAATTTTTGAATAATTATAAAAATTTGCATTATGATAAACACAGAAGCTTCGCTGGGAAAACGCAAAGTTCCTCTGTCTGAAATTTCATTTGAAAATTCTTTGTCAACTGTCAAAAAATCTTTACAATGATCTAAAAAAATTGTTTACTGCGGAACAGCAATAACCGGCAATATAGCGTTGGGGGCAGAGCGTAAAGTAACAACACAAATTAGGGATTTATCACGGTGGGTGGTGGAATTGAAAAGGGGTTAAAATTCGTAGTCGTCGATACAGCGGTTGCTGTAACGGCTCCGTGCGGTTGGTGTTGTTGTTCCCCTGGACGTGACGGTCCGTGCTCCAACTTTCGAAAGGCCCCTGAAAATTTTTGTTGTTTGGCGAGGAATTCCTGCACCCTCTCGAGGGTCCTGTCCTCGGGTGGGACTAACATCCACCTCGTCTGAAGGTCTTGCGGCATTAGCCGCATTATGGCCGCCACGATGGCATCCTCTGTCGTCGGGATCTGCGAGCTGTCTAACACTTTGAATTTTGTTAAAAAAAAGTCGAGCATTGGCACTCCAAACTTTGGGTCATATGACCTGGACGCCTGTTCCTGTTGCTCCTTTGATCAAAATGTACCCAAGAGCGCCCCCTTGAACGCTTCAAAATCTGGCCAACGCCCCCGATTAGCGTTAGCCCAATTCTCCGCCCGTTTCGTGAGGCCCTGCAAAACTTCTTCCAGTTTGTCCTCTTCCCTTCCCTGGATCCTATTGAAGAATCTGTTAAATTTTTCTAGAAAAATTGCCGGGTTTTCCTAATGGCCCCCTGAAAAATTCGGTCGCTCTATGGTGATCGGCGCCCTAAAAACAGTGGCAGGTTGTTTGTTTAAGCAAGCTAGGGCAATCTCCTTCCACTTATTCTTCTTTTTGGAACGACTCACCTTTCGTTCCCGGGACACTTTCGTCGAAGCGTTGTGCTTCATCTTCTTAGGTGGCGCCAGAGGTCCTCTCCATCCCGTTACCTCCCAGCTGACCATCTGGCTCTTGTTTTTCCGTCGCTTGGCGAGGCGCTTCCTCCTTCTTTCCTCCATGGTGGGACTTTGTCTGCCTCTGGGACCTTTGTTTCGGAACAGAAAAACAAAAAGTATCCATCCAAAATTAATACGCTCCAACGAAACGCTACGCCACACATGCATCCTGGTCTAAACGGCACCAATTTCTGTGATGAGCTTAAGCTCTTCTCGCCAAAAATTGAAAATTAAACTTCAAATGAAATGTCAATGACGTCACCAAACGTTGGCCAGTGAATCGTGATCGCCTAGAAACAAAGACGGAAGAGCGAACCTAGGTTGTGTTCTTTTTTTTTGACAAGACAACAGTGGCGGGAAATTCAAACCAAACCTATCAGACACAGAACCAAGTTCTTTCAATGCAGGTGTGTAGCGTTGGGGGCAGAGCGTAAAGTAACAACACAAATTAGGGATTTATAAATGTATTTGCTTTAGAGATCTTATGGTCGAACTTTTGATTAATAATTGACTTTTTGAACATTTTATCTAGTAACAATTTTTGATATTTTAACTCGTTTAATAATGGTGGCTGATTTCATGACTTTTAACAATTAAGTTAAGTGAATACAATATATAATTAATAATAATTCCTGACAAACATTAATTTGAGCAATGGTATCTGGCGAGAGAGTCCCCAAAATTATAACTATAGAAAAGTGAAGTTATTATAACATCTCATACCCATTAAGAACCCAATCAGGAAAAGTTACAATCTAATCAATACAGTGAGTGTTTTCCTTTTCTTTCGACAAATTAAATTTCATTAACAACCTGAAATCTACGATAAATGAACCCCTTTAAATTTTATACATGAATCAACTCGTTTACAAGGATGAGTTACTATTTGAACGCCCTTTTTGGTTGTTAATAAATTTGGACTACATTTGAAAAGACGACATGGACAATTTTTATGAATCGCTCCAAGCTGGCATCCAGATGAGTAAATACGAGCTCAGTCAGGTCCCTTAACCAGTACCGTATACTTCCTGCATAGATACTTGAGGTACAAAGCACGAAGCGCAGGAACTAGTGCCCAACATCGTCTTACTCATCAAATGAATGATAAACGGACACATACATAATATACATAAAATAATACACGAAATGGTGCGGATACCAGCCTATGAATGATAATCTTATTAAGAAAATTGAAGAACGAGGTTCAAACGATAAACCATCAAATCTACCAGTTTAAATGAAATTTGGATCACTTCGAATACAACAAAGAAAACCCACGCGCCGCCATGTTCCCTTATCCAAACAAAACAAAATGACCGTTACAAACGCAGCGTCCTCTTAACCCCTTCTCTCTCTCTCATTTGAATTTAGATCAGTTATCCGGACCGTTATAATTTATAATAAAAACCTGCAAAGGTAGTTCCCCTAGACGGTGACGTCCTTCCTTGGCGTATATAAATATCCAAAATTTTACCTTTGTTTTGGAACAGACTCGGTCGGTCGACAATAATTTCTACACGAACGAAAAGCAAATAAGTAAAGGAAATAATTCAAACTTGTAACAATTACACTAACACACTCACAACACAAAATCAATTTAGCAATATATAAAAAGAAACTGAATGTACACATTGTTAATACAAGAATCAAGGAAACTTGGACGCTTCTCGCCAGAACAATGGGAGAACCAATAGTCGTGAGAAAAGTCCCTTTCAGCCTCTTCTCGACCCTTTCTGGATTTTGATTTCTTTTTGATATGTCCATCCGCTTCAAAAATTGCACCAGGAACTTATATCTCACATCATTTGTATCATTTGTGAAAGATTTCTGCATTTCATTCGGCCATTCGGAATACCAGAACTGTTGAAGTTAGTGAGAGAACAATAACGAGGCGACTCAGGGAAAGTGAAATGAGTAGTAGAAGGCCAGCGGATGGGCCTCTGCTTCTCCCAGAACACAAAAGAGCTAGATTACACTTTGCTCATGATCATGTCCGTTGGACAGCTGAGGATTGGGGAAAAGTATTGTTTACGGATGAGTCACGTTTTGCTCTAAATTCACCTGATTGTCGTTTGAGAGTGTGGAGAAGACCAGGCGAGCGTTATTTAGAATGTACAATGGTGAATCGGGAAAATTTTAGTGGAGGATCCCATATGGTCTGGGGAGAAATTAATATGCAGGCCAAGACAGATCTCGTCCTCGTCGCTGGTGGTGCCCTAAATGCACATCGGTATATTACCGAAGTTTTAGAACCTCATGTGGTACCATTCGCACCATATGTAGGGAACCATTTTCTTTTAATGCAGGACAATGCTCGTCCGTAAACCGCTAGGGTCGTGACGGATTACCAGCATGAGGTTGAAATACCAAAATTACTTTGGCCAGCGCGAAGCCCAGACTGCAATCCCATTGAACATCTTTGGGTTGAACTTGCACGGAGAATTAAGATTCGTCAAAATCGTCCTGAAACGCTAAACGAGCTAATTGGAGCGTTAAATGAAGAATGGGAACAAATCGATCAACACGTTATCCAAAGACTGATTCTCAGTATGCCACGCAGAATGGAGGCAGTTATTCAGGCTCGAGGGGGCAATACTAAATACTGAAACTTGTGTGAGAGTAGAAATGCAGCCAATAAAAATTTTCGAACTTAAAAATTAACAGCACAAAATTTTTGTTCTTATGTTACTTTGGAAAGTTATCCTACCCATCCGTTCATTGTTAGGGTATTTGCTTAAATTGATCATCACAGTTTAGTTTTTAATTTATTTATTTACTGTAATAAGCGTTCTATTAATTTTAAATTAAGTTTCTACATGAGATTATCGGATGATGCGATAATTTTGCCGGTCAGTGTATTATAATCTCTAGCAAATTAGCCCAATAAGAAAAAACAACACACGGCAAGACTTTTATCACTTTTTTTTTAACCGAAGCCCTACGCCGGGAACGGGTGTAAAACATCGTTTTATAGTTCGACACAACCCCAGCACGCCTTTAAATTGCTTAAAATCCATAAAAATAGTGTGACGTTTATCTGACATTTTTATCACTTTATCACAAAATTTGTCAATTCTGACAGTGTCGAACTATAAAATAACATTTTGTCAGTTAAAATAAAAAATACAAATTAAATTTGTCGTAATACTACTTAACAACTATATAACAATACTAACTTTTCATCTACATATAATTAAGTATATATATACATTTGGTATTTATTTATTAGTATTAATCTAAATCAAAGTAAATATATCAAAAATAACAATAACTGTATAAATAAATATAATTAAAAAAGAACTAGGTACCTAGGTAACTAATATGGTTTTTTCCTTTTTTTTTTGAATTTTTTATGCTTCATTTGAAATAATGGATCACAATTAATTATTCTTAAATCCCGTCCTCTTAGCACTCTATTTATACGTTTTATGTAATTATATAAGACAATGTCAATAATGATGGTCAGCATATCGTTCTGTTTCTGTGCAGTGTTATGGACGTCACACATTGGGAACATAAAATTTCTACTAACTAATTTATTTAAAATTACTTCCTTAATCCTATTCTTATATAAATTATCTGGTAATACACCTAGAATTATTTTAGTTACTTCGGTAAAAACAAATGTGAAGACATCGTCTGGATTTATAAGACGATGCCCTACATATTGTTTTGCCTTTAGGCTTTCACTCAAATCCTGTTGGGAACACGAATGTTCTCTGCAGGATTTGCATGAAAACCCTTTAAAAAACCGCCTTACCACCGCACCGGCAACATATTCAATGGCAAAATAGTTTTGTATATCTGCACTGCACTCAGAAATTTCTTTAATTTCGCCAATCTGTTCGGGCTGTTCCTCCCCACGTTGTTCAACAAATCTCCTTAACGTATCTAAAGCCCCCTCTGAGAAATCCTCCTCACAGTTGGCCCCTATACTCCGTGATGAAGAAAAGCTACTCGCCAAGAGGGATTTGAATGCATTTACAAAGGAAGAATAGTCTAGATTTCTTGATGCATGGTTTCTTATTTGAGAGAAAAAATTCTCCAGGGGATTTTGGTTGAGATTCCTTGGAGAAAGAGAATCATCTATTTAACATTTTTTCGCTTAAGTAAATAAAACCATGTACCCTCGAAATCCAGTTGTGTAGGGATGGAGTATGGGATCGGACAGGATGATCAGAAACAAAGGACATGGACATGAGGATATTGATGGCGCTTTTCCAAAAGGTGATACGGCGAGTTCTTTTCTTCACCACACATCGAAGAGGCTTACCTTGAGGAGGTTACATGTAACCAAGAAGCCACCTTTTCTTTTCCCTCTGTAGAAAATTTTAAATTTTTTGTCAAGAGACCATTCCTGACCCCCTTCAGTGAATGTGGTGGGTCAAAGAGGTGAATGATCTATTTACCTGAAATTTCGTATGACAGTAGCGCCCTATTTCGGGGACCACCCATTAGGGCAATGATCGCAGCGCAATTTGTTGCACCTTCGTCACATATTGTCGCAATAATAATCAGGCCAACTTTTTGTAACTGTTCAATAACGGTTCTAATGCAGTGTGTCAAATCAACAGTGGAAGTAGTACCTTCGCAAAATCCAAAAAAGACTGGTTGTTTAAATTATTAAAGATTGAACTGTTTATCCCTGCTAAAAATGGAATTTTATTTATAACTGTGGCCAATAGCTTTCGAGATGGCAAACTGAAAAATTTGGACAGAAACCTGTATGCTTGGGCGCTCTGTTTGTACAGTGACAATGCACAGATCTTATCATTTAAGCTAAACCTACGCCCCTGTGGCCGTAATTGCTGGTTTCTCATTTGTTGGGTGATAAAATCGATTGTAATTTTATCTAACTTTAATAATTCATCGAGTAAACCATTTCTGGCATCAATAGTTTTGATTAGCCTTTTAGATTTTTCTGAAAGTTTTTGCTTTTCCTCCTAGAACACATTATTAACTAAGTTAAATAAAACGTAAACATGTGAAGAGAAAAAAAAGGAAAATATATTATCAAATGTTATACCTTTTACACATTTTTTCGTCTGTATCGCTCCTGTGCCCTGAGAAGTCGACGGCAGTAATGGGTTTAACTCTGAAACATCATTTTATAATGAAAAAAATATGTATATGTAAATTTTGATTTTTGTTGTAAATCAAAAAGTTTCATAAATATATACATATATGCAAAAGGGTGTAAAAAGTATTACCTGCAACCACTTTAGGGGCGGGTTCTTGCTCTGGCAAGGGTTGAGCTAAAATCTCTTTATCATCCTCTTGTCTATCGTCTATTTCAAAAATCGCTCTAGAAGAACTTGGAATGGAATCTGCGTACATCTTCGTGGATGCATATTTTTTTTAGGTGTTTTAACTTTTCCCACAGGAGAATATATGGTCGCAGCCATAGCTGCCAAAGCTTTATTTTCCTTATTTTTAATATTATAATAATTTTAAAGGACGATACAATTTTCCCACACAATTGGGTGGACAGCATAAGTTGTGAAGACCTTGTGAATGCAGTGTCTACCCAAGTGGGTGTACAAAAAAAATAATTGAAAAAAATTACTTATTAGGATTGTGAACCTCTAAAATAAGCTTTGAAGAATCAAATAATAATTAGGGTTTGTAAAATGTAACCTACCTTTTTGTTTTACCACACTGAGAAATGTAAGTTGTTTGTAAATAATGATTGGTCGCCTTTGCCAGCCTGGGTATTCCCGCCGTTTTTCTTGGGCGATGTCTAGGAGGGCAAAAACAATGTTCCAAATATAAGGTACTTTGTGGTATGCCATCTTATCGATTTTCGAATAGTGGTAAGAGGAAAGCTGGTCTGAGATGTGAATGCCGCCTTTCATGTTATTGTACTGATGCATGATTATCTGTCGCTTGGGTATTTTCTCTTCCTTTTTATATATTTTTTTCCAGTTGGCACTTGCTTCGCAAAAAATTTTGAAGATACGTAAAACACAGCCCGTTTACTTTTTTAATCAGTTTGTCCCCTAAACACCAAAAATAATTTTTATTAAAATTACCGATGCACGTTTCGCCAATAATGTTGGCATCATCAGGGTGATGACTATACTAACCTTACACGCTAACACACCGTTCTATTTATACTGATTAGGACGTCCCCCACCCGTACTCAAAAGTGGGAATAGTGCGGAACTGGGAATCGGTCCTCTATCGCTATTGAAAACACAATTCCTATTCTTATATATTTCTAGACTTTCCTCAATGTCTAGGAACATATAATTATTTACATGTTTTAACTAATTTAACACAAGTTTTGTCTATGTGGTGGTCATGTACAACTTGATTTTTCGAATCTACCCAGTCTCTTGATGAGCAATGTGCTCTTTAAATCTAGTTGAAATTGATCGTCGTGTTTGCTCAATATATTTGTGATTACAATATTCACATTTAATTTCATAAATCCCCGACTTTTCCAATTGATCAATTTTGTCTTTTGGGTTGCCCTTGCCCCACCTTGTGTTTTTTAGTTTAAAATGCGTTAAATTTGCAATTAATAAAGTTTTACAAAGAAAACGTATTTCATTTCTGTGCTCTTTTTACATATTGTTGACTGTAAGTAGGTAATACAGAACAAGATATAAAACAATAAAGTTTAAGGAAGTATAGGTGTGATGAGGAAGAGAGAAAACCTCTTAATTTATTTCAAAACATTAAACATAAGAAAAGAAAAACAACTTAAAATAAAATATATATCTAAAAAATCTAATTATTATGAAAATGCGCTTGAATGAAATGCCGACGGAAATCTAAATCTTAGGGGTGGTACATCCTCAACGACTTCCTCTTCAAAATCTCCATCGTATCTCAAACCTATGAAAAGAAGAATAAAGATTACTTTATTGTTGATTCACATTTATATTCCAACTTTACCTATATTATGGAGTACAGCTGTAGCACATATTATTGCCAGATATGTTTCCAACTTGGTGTTGAGGCAACGATAAAGA
Source organism: Diaperis boleti (assembly GCA_963583935.1). Classification (NCBI taxonomy): domain Eukaryota; kingdom Metazoa; phylum Arthropoda; class Insecta; order Coleoptera; family Tenebrionidae; genus Diaperis; species Diaperis boleti. Next base: position 18,930,135 of record OY757242.1, read on the forward strand.
CATGCAAAGCGTCGCTTCCATGTTCCAAACAATCTTTCGACAACATTCCTCGTTCGAATATGCGCTGTGTTGTAGCGAACTTCTGCGTCATTAGCTAGAAATATTAATAGACATACTTGATTATATACATGTGTTATATACCTGGATGTACAACAGGAGTGAGTAGATAGTGCCTACATGCATAGCCGTTATCTCCTAACAACAAGCCAGGAATGTCGCCCCTTTCCATTATTGCTCGGATAGCACTCCGATCAAATATAACAGAATCATGACTGGATCCTGGATGACGAACAACTATGTCCATTATTTCTCTTCCAGGACCAGAAACAACCTGAAACACGTTACATAATTACTTCTTATTCATTTATGTATAATATTGTCTACATACCTGAACGTTTATAGAAAAAAAAAACTTTCTATTACGGCAAACTTCTCCATTCTCTCCCCCTGGATTTGCTATTTTAAGATGCGTGCAATCTATGCATGCAGAGACGTTTGGAAACTGTGCCACATTATAAAATCTCCTGCAATTTGTTCGAAACCCTTCCTGCGTTTGAGGGAAATGCACGAAGTTTCCTAAACGCCCTGCTATTATCACATTTACCCTCTTTATTATAGAACTTATAGTAGGCTTACTTATGCCCCGTAAATCACCAGCAACAACTTGAAAATTCGAAGTGGCGTATAAACGGAGACAAGTCAGTAGCTGTAATATTGGGGGTATCGGTAAACCACGATTATCACGTTTTTCAAGTTCATTTATAACAAGTGGCAAAATAATGTTCGCCACAGTTTCTTTACGGAACCGGTAACGCACTTTAAATTTCTCAATGTTGTAATATTCCATAGGATTTTCACCGTCCCGTATATAACGCTTTGGCACACGTTCAACATTGTCACCTATTTCATCCACAATCTCAATATATTGTAGAAACTCGTCAACTTCTTCGAACATCGTAGCGTTATGTCAGATTTCACAAGCAAACTGATGCTCAAGTCAAACTTAAGTCGAGAAGAATGCAACCAGCATTTGTGTGAGCTGAGCACCCGCCGGTACTCAAGTTCGGTTTATAAAACGCGCGTCGGTCCCAAACGCTTACTTAAGCATGAGCTCCGCCTTGAGAACGGTTTATAAATATAGCCCTTAGAGCTGACACGTCCTTACCATACCTCTTCTTGGAGATCTTGAGACTATCTTGCGGATTTCCTATGGATTACGTCAGTCCAGAAAGTCACGTGAGGAAACATGAAACAATCCCTACTGGTGGATGCTGGTGTTCCCTATTTGATTCAGAGAAAAACAGTCAAAGTCTGCACGCAATAAAGAAGTACCTTACCTTTTTTTTTCCCCGAGTTCAACACTTAAATAAATCCGCTAAGCGATTCAATTAAATAATTAATTGGACATCTCCATCACTGTCTTCCTATCTCCTAACCCTTGGATAGGACAAAGTTGTGATGGAAATTAGTCGTAATGTTAACAGGTATTCGGACTATTAAAACAAATTAAATACTAGTTGCCGACGTTTCGTTTTAATATAAAAACTTCATCAGGGCTCGGTCAATTCCTTAATTAATATTGTTAACAAACTACATAAAATTATAAAACCTGTAATTTTTAACATTATGCAAATTTAATTCTTCCTAATCCTACTAGACAATTACATGACATAATTTAACTTTGACATTTGACATTGTGATGGAAATGTTACCCCGATAAGGTCTCGACTCGAAAGGAAAGAACGCGAGTTCGTCGCGTTGAATGCAAGAAAATTTTCACGTGCTTTTTGTGCGTAAAAGTAAATAAAAATGCAAGAACAAGAGAAACTAAACAAAAAACATATGAAACGAAAGTATCAAAGAACTAAATCAGTTATCTCTCTTGAGACTGTAGTAGAATTTATGATGGACAGGAGGGATCCATTGTAAGCAGGATAACACGTGATTAAGCTTTGATTCCTCAATGGGTAAAGCTTCCGCATATTTTTGTTCTAAAATAACATTGAGTTCTTCTTCCCAAGTAGCACTTGGTCTGCTCGGTTTCTTCAATGATGTTGTTGTTGGTAACCCAGTGTAACTCTCAAAACCAAACATGATGAATGGTGTATCTGCAGATAATTGCAATTTTACAGCTGTACTAATACCAAAGTTTCTTTTGTCAATTAACATTGTGTTTTGTTTGAAATTTTCTCGTAAATTTGAGAACGCATAGAAATTTTCTTTTCTTTCTTCATTGGTGTCACTACAAATGGTCTTTTCTTTTGTGCGTTTTTGAGAAAATGTTCCCATTCCGTGGGAGAATAAACGGCCGAATATTTTTTAGAGTGTTTCTCTACAAGAGCAAAGTCTCTACCACTTGGTAGCATGGTGTGACCGACCTGTGGGAAAACATGTATAATTTACTGACCCGGCGAACTTTGTACCGCCTCAGAATCAATAAATGTTGTGTTAACTTATTAGCTGAACCAAATTCAGTTTTTTTTATCAAAGCTTAATGCACACAACGCCATCTACACTACTACATCTCAGATAGCGTTATATACGGTTTCCATACAAAATGTATGAGAAAAATTTTTTCGTTTATTTTTCCGATGTTTTAATAGTTATTCGCCCCCAAAAAAAGTCAGTCAATCCGTTCTCGAGATATCATCAAAAATTTTTTGTGTGGAGTCCACGCGCAACAGAAGTGAAACTTTGGAGTATACTCCTCACAAATCGATTATCATTTTTAAAGCCCGGTACGACAAATTTTGGTGGCGGGCGTTATTTGTTATTATTACCCTGTACCAGGGGGGCTTTCGTTATTGTCGTTGCCCTGTACCAAGCTCCGCGCCCCCCAGTAATTTGTAACTAGTGTAACTAACACGACTTTCTTTTATATACAGGGTAGCGCAAAAGTATGGAAACACCTGAATATCTCAAAAACGGTTAGTCCCGTCTAAACCAAATTTTGCAGGTATATGTATAGGGGTCTATAATATCTACTTGGTGTGTTTTTTTCATTTGTCCGGTCGAAGCGAAATCCACTTTTACCAAAAGAACACTTAATAGTTTTACTTACACAAGCGGCGATCTCATAAATTGAAACTGTTCTACCAGGATTAAGCATGATCCATTTGTCGATTGTTGCATTGCATAATAATAGGTCTTAAATGGCACCCAACATCAAGGGCCTGTAGTTTAATGGTGGAATGAGGCGGAAACGTCAATATCGTAACACCATAATTTTTAGACAAATTAAGTGGCTCTTTTGATAAATGACTCATAATAACAGAGTACGCGCTTCCTTTGAACTTTTGGTATAGTGAATAAAATGCTGCAATACTTTCACAAATAATTCGGAAGTCATGCGTCTCGACGAATTGGCCAGGCCAAGTGTTCAGTTAGAGTTGCATTCAACATAATACTGCTTATAATGAACTCATGGAAAAATCATTGCGAGACGAATAGAATTTGTATTTCTAGGGCTGACAATACAACATTTAATCACCAATGTACCTTTTTTTGGCACTTAATTCCTTTTTGTGTTAAACACCCTTATTCCATCAGAAAATTATGCATTACTCTGATAAACTTCTATTAAATTGTTAAATTGTTGTAAGAAAATAGTATAGTATATTATGATACGAGTTTTATAAGAAGCATTTTGTCGCACGCACGGGTTTAGGGCACGACGAGCGTAGCGAGAAGTGCCCTAAAAGAGTAAGTGCGACAAAATGCCTTATAAACGAGTTATCATACAGTATTTTTTCTACTTTGCCACTTTTTATACAAAATAATCAAATTTCACAATCTAGGGAATTTCGCGGCGGTTGCACGCTTGCGAAGTGCATAAACGCGGCTATGAAAAAAAATTAATTTGAAACGTCAATACTCGTATGTGACTCGTATTTTTGTTTGTTTTTTGATATGTATCAAAAACGTGATAGTCAATGTTAACCCATCTCGAACGACCACCAAAAATGTCTCTCAGAGATGACTGAAGCCCCTAACCTCACAATAACCTCTATAACAAACGCCTCCAAACAACTCGCACAGGCCCGTTCTTTTCCTTTGTGGTCTGCGGTGTGCACCATGACACCGACGAATGCGATATCCTCTCCCTGGAATATCTCAAGCTCCCCATCCATAAAATCTTTAGAATCAAATGCCGCCGCACAAACAACTGGACCCCCTTTATCCGCCAAATACCAAGTACACTTGTTTGGATGGCTCAAAGTCAGACCCGTCCCACTCCAATACGCCAAGTGTTGGCCCCCAACAAAATCGCGTACTGCAAATGCACGTAAAGCCACCCCCCAAACAAGTTCCAACACATTGATAGCCCCTTGGATATGACAGCAAAGTATAGGCATAGGTTAAACAGTAGAAGATGGCCAGACAATGTAGTTTAAAAATATGTTAGTTTTGGAAATGGAATTCAGCTGGCAGCACAATCGAATTTAATGTTTCAAATAAAAAAGTACACAAAATGTGCATTATTAAATGAAACATTATAGAAAAGAAAGAGATAAAGAAGAATGTTGCGTAGACAAAACTAATTGTTTTGAGATAAACAGCGGGTATTAAACTCTAAGACGTACGTTGCACTTTCTGCGGATGCAATCAAAAGAGACAGCTATATGCCGGCATTGCCTGGCGGTCTACTTTGAAGTAGGTGATGACGGTCGGCGGAACAGGACCGGCTTCAGTTTGATTTCAGTGTGCAAATATAAGATATGGCACCAAAAGCGGGTAATAAATGGGTTTTTGCAAATTACAATTGGGCAAAGGAAAGTTTTATTGTTAGTTTTCATCAACTCATTCCAACAACCTATCAAGAATAATAACTGGTTGCAAATCGCGAATGGACACTTGTAAACTACGCCGCCTTTAGCATAAGTAAGTATACAGGCCGATCTATTATTATTTTATTAAAACGTCCGCGGACCTGTGTTCTTCTCCCGGATGAGGAGAAGAACTATCAACATGACACGGTTCTCATCCGCAAGAAGAATTTCTCCATCTAACACCGGCCGTAATTTTGTCAATATTAGATCAGTGTTAATAGTCAAAGCAAATTAGACTTTTTAGAAGAAATAATTTATAAGGTTTTGAAATTTTGGTTATGAACTCCCAGCATGGACCCAAATAAAGATCCGAAGGGTTCCCATCCCCTCGGGGCGAGCTTCATCCCCTTTTGTCCTAAAGACCGCTCCTGAGTGTGACCAAGAAGCTTATCTTCGTTTTTACCGACTACAAAAAAGGAGGAGGTTCTATGTTCGGCTGTATGTATGTATTTTTTTCCTTTTATGTATGCACACCGATATCTCCGTTAATTGTGGACCAATTTTGAAAATTCTTCTTTTATTTGAAAGGGTATACTCCAGAGGTGGTTCCATTGTCACCAAGTCCGGATTTGATAAAGGGTTCCCATGGAAATAGCGGGAAGTTTTTAGTTCCGTATTTTGATCATTGCCTTGTTCTGTTTTCCTCTGTTATTTCTTTCTTTCTTTCTTTCTTTCTCGTTTATTATTCCCTAATCTAGTACCGTTTCTCCTTTGCCGTCTATGTCCTTCTTCCTCCCATTGTTTCTTCAGCTCTGCTTTGATTTTCTTTGGCCATCCCCTTTCTCGTGGCTCCTCTTTCTCCGATTCCCCCCGTTATTACTCCCCCCTGTTGCTTCTCCTCTAGACCCCTAACATTCCCGTTTAAAATTATTTTGGTAGCAGTTTTTCTGTTCTTTCCCAGTTTTGTTCATCTATCCATGTTCAGTTAAAACCCGTATCTCCAATTACCTCACATAGCTTCAGAAATTTTCTTTTTTTCTTAGTCCCGCCACATTATAAAATAGTGCCCTCGCCCTTGCTTTTTCCTATGCCTTTTTATTTTTTGCCGCCCCTACGAAAAAGGAGGAGGTTCTATGTTCGGCTGTATGTATGTTTTTTTTTCCTTTTATGTATGTTCACCGATATCTCCGTTAATTGTGGACCGATTTTGAAAATTCTTCTTTTATTTGAAAGGGTATACTCCAGAGGTGGTCCCATTGTCACCAAGTCCGGATCTGATAAAGGGCTCCCATGGAAATCGAAGAAAATTGTCAAATTTTTCCTTTTATGTATGTTCACCGATTTCTTCGTCAATTGTGGATCGATTTTGAAAATTTTTCTTTTATTTGAAAGGGTATGCTCCGGAGGTAGTCCCATTGACAGCAAGTCCGGATCTGATGAGGGGATCCCATGGAAATCGAGGGAAATTCTCAAACTTTCCCTTTTATGTATGTTCACCGATTTCTTCGTCAATTGTGGATCGATTTTGAAAATTCTTCTTTTATTTGAAAGGGCGTACTCCGGAGGTAGTCCCATTGTCAGCAAGTCTGGACCTGATGAGGTGATCGCATGGGAGTCGGGCGAAAACCTCACATTTTATAATTATTATCAACTCTCTCAAATGTAGTCGTTTAATAATAATTATGCAGGTCTTTGCGTCTGGAAGTCATCATTGCCTTAGATTTTTCAGGTGGTAATATTAATTCATCATTGTTTCAGTATTTCTGGTTTTAATTTTTTATAGTTTGCGTCTTTCTTCTTCATTTTCAACCAGCCGTCGTTTCCACATTCGAGCAGCGTCCTTACTAGGCTACCCATCACTTAAAATTGTAAAATAATTAGCTTTAAAAAAAAAGAAACCGACTTCAAGAAGCAAGAAATAAGTCAGCACATGTATTATTACATGTGCTACCTACTGATCTGGTTGAAGTCGGTGCCAAGCGACTGACCAAGCGTTGACGGCCTGATATTGAATTTTTGATGCGCTATAACGCTGATGATATATTTGTATAATGACAAAAGGTTACAAATTCGTTAACCTCTTTGGCTTGGCACCGATTTCAAACAGATCAGTAGGTAGCACATGTAATAATACATGTACTGACTTATTTCTCGCTTTTTGAAGTAGGCTTCTTTTTTTAAAAAAAGCTAATTATTCTCCTAAATGGTAACTCCGACGAGAAAATGTTCTTAATTAAATTCTGCATAAAATTGGTCTCATGGAGTATCATGAAGTAGCATATCTCCCACCCAATGCTCATAAATGACGTTGGAAAATGAGTATCGTTTCCAGCGCACTATAACCCCCGATTATCTCGAAAACCATTAGTGGGAGCAAAAAATGTATAGAAACAAAATTGTTGAGAAGTTTTTTCTGTACAAGGTCCATATTGAATAAAACATTTGCAATAAATTGTTATTTGTCAAAAAACGGGGGTGGACCAATTTTTGCCTTCGCGCTGAAAATTCTACTCATTTTGCAACGTCATTTATGAGCGTTGTGTGGAAGGGAGGCAAAAACTTCATGAGACCAATTTTATGCAGAATTGAATGGAGAACAAGCCCGATAACATTTTCTCGTCAAAGTTAACGTTTACGAAAAAAATGCAGAAAAGCTTCATGAGGTCACACGCGGGGACGGTTTTTTGGGCAAAAGGGGAAGAAGCTCCCCCCGGGCGGTGGGAACTCTTCGGATCTTTATTTGGGTCCCTCTTGGGTGTTCATAATCAAAATTTTAAAACTTCATGAATTATTTTCTTCTATTCGTCGTTTTTTCGTATAATTTGCTTGGATTATAATGCTCTTCAAAATCTCCAAATCAGGCACGATTTTGAATATTTGATGACGCGTCGGCTCTGTCAGGATTGGCTGGAATTTTTTTCTGTTATTAGGAGCACGGGAGGTTTTTAACACAATCCATCTGCTTCTAAGTTTCGTCGTAAGTTTTCGTCATGTTTTAGTTTCAAAATTAGACATCACGTCGCAAACTATACACCTGGGTTTATTGTACACCATTGTCTCAAAAAATTTAAATGTCGGACATGTGAAGAAAACTCTTGCTCACAAAAAAACAACTAAACTCAGGCCAAAATCACTCTCTTATAAAGCAGCATCTATGCACTTATCTGCGAATTCCGTCGCCACAAATTTATGAAGTTTTAAAAATATGCTTCCAGTAAAGTTAAAAGTACACTATTATAAACAAAACAAGTCTTGGCATTAATATAAGGAACTACATTTCCACAAAAATATTAAGACGTGTATTTAAATCCCAGCCCGATGTTTTCACCTTATTGTGTTGTAAGCAAAGCCACATAAAATATCTAATTCGATATGCGGTGGAAGTTATTTAAATTTTGAAGATGAAAGAAATTCAAACTTAAATTCTTGCCAAAAACAAAAGGTCTTATTATTTTCCGATTGGAGAAAAAATGCCGACGATAAGCGTCTTTACTGCCAATATAGTTTTTTTGTACCAGTATATCTGACAAAGGAAACGGGCGATGCCCAGAACTCTACACACTGGCCGCGGCAAAATCGGTCAATCCATCCCTGGATACCGCACGTCCTCCACGGGACGATACTCTCATTTCAAAAGAATTTATTTAGAAATCTGTTGACTGCGCCCTCTGTCCCTCATTTCTGCTAACTAATTTCATTGGCTACGTACTTCCATTTAGCCTGGCAATCTTTTTAACTCCTTCATCTATGGTATAGGTTAGGATTGCCCTGAGATTGCAGATATTGAAAAAATAAATTATACTATTTCTAGTAGAATTATTATAACACCGCTTTTGTCTATTATGACACGCAAAAGCGTATCGTAATAGCCTCAGTACGAACGCAAAGTAGAAAAAGAATATTTTAAAACGCAAATTCTTTCCATCAAGAAACAGAATATTTTTTTTATAATGGCGTCTATTGGATGGAAATCAGCTGCTTTAATATGGCAGTTCATTACTATACATGCTTCATCACCCTCTAAATCACCGTGAGAAGCCCCAAGCATATAATTTTTATAATCTGAAAATTCCAAAAGGTTGTACTTGTAAACATTTTGGAAATCAATCTCAGCGCGCATCTCGTTTCTCTTTCTGTATATTGTACTAACATTTCCTCTAAAAGGACTGTACAAAAGATGTTCGACATTCGACATTATTTACACTAAATGTATTTATTTTTATTTATTTTTTTTTTCATACTGCAGATATCTTTAAAATTCGGGGCTGTTATTCTGTGGCTGCGCTCTTCGCCTGTCCGGTTTGGTCTTCAATTAAAAGTATTTCTTCTGGGGCTTTTTGAAGCGCATATTTAATTTTTAACCACCCTAAATCTTTTATTTTTTGAGATATATGATCATATTTTCTTAATTTATAAACGAATCTACAACAAGAATTTTGTATTCTTTGCAATCTCAATTTGGCTTTGAAGTCAAGACAGGGGTAGTAACAGGGACAGCTCTTCATTCTCAATTATTCTTTAAAAGCAGCCAACTAAATCGTCAGTCATAGCTTCCGCATAAAAAAATGACCCAAACAATTAATTGACACATGGTAAAATCATTCTTTCTGGCAAATACGTTTAATACACGGTCTTAAAGCAGTTTTTTTTCCAGCAGCTAAAAAATTCCTCTTTCTCCTCAAACAATTTAAAAGTTGTCTTCTTTCTTTGCTTTTAACGGGTTTTGACAATGTTTGTGAAGCTTAGAGAAACCATAATAAGAAACCAATGTTAATCATTAATTAAGTCTTCGTTAAAAACCTTTCTGTACAGATTGTAAGAAGCAATGAGTTCTTTACAGTTTTCATTCATCCCTTGTTTGTAAAGGCTATACATCTGACTTACACTTTGGATATCTGCTTGTAAATACTCCCGTGGGGAATCTTTTCTAATGTAATGTGAGACTCAACTCTTGAGAAAATATTTATGTGGTTTTTAATGGAATCAATCATTGCAGAATTTACTTGATTCTTATTGGAAGCTTTTCCACGGTTATCAGGTGATAGAATGCCAACTTCTGAACTGAATGTGTGTGGTTTTTATTAATACTAATGTTTTTAAAAAAATAATTTGCAAAACTTAATATTTTCAGAATTAAAAGTAACAGCCCGATTTCATGTTCTGGGTCGTAATTTGCGATTGGGTGCAATTGACAGTTCTTGTTACGAGGAATTTCAGGACCCCTCTGCGTCACTTCGTTACGACCAATTTCATTCCCCAAAACTGTGCGGTACTAGCAAAGTTATTGGTCGATTTTCGCCGGTCAAGTGACAGCTGTCATTTTAGAACTTTATTTGATAATAAACGGTATTTCACCTTTTCAACAAAGTACAAAAATCCAATTATTCATTATTTTAGAGCGAAGACCGCAAAGGTGAAGTCACGGTCCTGGTCGAGAAAATCGAACAACTGCAGCGCGTGTTGCTTGGCCCCCTGAAAAGGCCCAAGCTAACGCAGGTCCATCGGGACCGACCATGGGCTCAGACCCTAGAGGCGGTTAGTACCGTTGCCCCGAACCGTCGAAGTCTTCCAGAAATTAAGAAGAAATTTAAAGATTTAAAATGGCGGGTTAAGAAAAGATCCAACGACGTGGTGCGAGAGGGCCGTAAGACAGGCGGTGTGGAAAATGACACTGAGAATTTCTTCAACACTGCGGAGTCGAAACTTTTACAGTTCATCGGCACTGCCAGTGTTCAAGGAATTATTGGCGGAATCGACATCTTCCGAACAAAAAGTTAGTTGTTCCCGTTTAAAGATAAAAATATTTCGTAACTTTTAATTATTTTAGTTATAAACGAGCCCTCTACGTCGTCCGTCTCTACCAAGTCTACTTCAGACAACGAAGGTATGTACAAATTGAGGTTAAAAACCTTTTTTGAGTTTTTAATATAGAATTTGTACATTTTAACCTCCACAGCTCCCTAAAAGGCGGCAGGAGAAAGCCAACACCTTGGCCATGAAGGAAATTCAGAGAAACATCAATCACACAAGACACCAACAATTTGATACGGGATGAAATCCGGATATTAAGCAACACCCAGGAACAACTTGTTAACTTAAAAAAAGAAAATTAGAAATATTAGAAGAAGAATTAATAATTAAAAAAAATGTTATGCGAATCATTAATAAACTCAAGAGCATAACTATAGCACCACCCTCAATTTTCCCGATTTCTTCCATAAACGTTCAGTTGAGATAATATGGCTTTAGAGAATCATAAAACAATCAAAAAGAATAATAATCAACAAGTGTAATGCCAGTTGTGAACAAATTGTGTGATTTATTATAAAAATACTGAAAATTCAAATGTGCTTAACTATAGCACCACGCAGTTTTAAATAACAAAAATAAATAAAATAAAAGGTGACTGTGGCCCGGGCCATGTCACCGACTGTCCAACATAAATAATCGATTATTGTTATCAACAAAAGTCAGTAATTTCTCAGAATCAAGTTCAAAATGCCTCGTGGTAGAGTTATCTTTCTGAGTTGGAAAAGGATAAAATCTTGGCTTTTCAAAGTGAAAGGCTAAGTCTCCGAGAAATTGCTCGAAGAAGTAATCGGTCGCATAAAGTTGTGTCACATTATTTAAGAAACCCTGCTGAATATGGAACACATAAAACGGGCGACCCGAAGAAGAAGGTTTCGCTTAGGACTGAGAGAAGACTAATTGCCACAGCAAGTAACAGTTTGAAAAGTTGCAAAAGAATAGGTGAAGAATGTGGAGCGAATGTCTCACGATGGACAATAAGAAGGATTTTGAGTAAAAATGAACACATCGTACGTCAAAAATTAAAAAAAGCTCCAAGAGTCCTTCCTCGACACAAAACCGCCAGGTTGGAATTTGCCCATCAGAACATGAATCGCCACTGGGAGAACGTAACTAAAGAATTTGCAACAAATTTCAGTTTTTTTGAAACATATTCTTTTCAGATAATTTTTTCTGATGAAAAAAAGTTTAAATTAGATGGTCCAGACGGATTTAATTGTTATTGGAGAGATTTGAGAAAAGAACCCCAAAATTTTTCCAAACGAAATTTTGGTGGTGGCACTTTAATGGTGTGGGGAGCGTTTACCAAAGCAGGGGTTCTAACGCTAGATTATCCGTCAACGCGAATGAATAGCAGGGAATATCTTGAGGTTCTCGAAGAACACTTGATACCTTTTTTAAATAATAACAATGATCAACAATTGCTATTCCAACAAGATAACGCCCGGATACACGTCAGCAGAGAGTCGATGAGGTGGTTTGAAACTCAAAATAACGATTTATTAGAGTAGCCCTCCTGTTCCCCGGACATGAACTCAATTGAAAACCTTTGGGGAATCTTGGTCCGTCGACTGTATCAGGATAACAAACACTACGAAACCATAAATGAACTCAAAAATGCTCTAGAAGATGTTTGGACCAATTTAGAACCTGAAATTCTGAACAATTTGGTAGACAGCATGAACTCCAGAGTTATTGAGCTTATTAGAAAAAATGGGGGACCAATTCACTATTAATTAAAAAATTGTTTTGTAAAAAATTTGCGTGGTGCTATAGTTATGCACATTTTAATTTTCAGTATTTTTGTAATAAATCACACAATTTGTTCACAACTGGCATTATACTTGTTGATTATTATTCTTTTTGATTGTTTTATGATTCTCTAAAGTCATATTATCTCAACTAAACATTTAGGGCAGAAATCGGGAAAATTGAGGGTGGTGCTATAGTTATGCTCTTGAGTTTATTTAATAAATAGTGCATCGTTAAACATAATTTTATTAAACACTACCTTTGCTCTGAAATTTTTAAAAAGGATACAGGTCTTTTTGAGTGAAATGATTTGCAATAAGGTTACGTCTCACTGGTTGTCATTGTTGGGAACGTCATCATTGAGTGGATGGTCTTGAAAACCCTCAAGTCCAGGTTGTAATCTGTGCAGATATTATGCAGCACAGAACAAGCTGTTATTATGGCACATACTTTACCTGGTACATAACCTAGTTGTTAGTCCAGAACATGCCAACGACTTTTGAGAACACCATTGTCTCTTTCAATTACATTTCTGGTCGAGATGTGTACAGAGTTGTACAAGTGGTCAAATTTGCGATAGGTGTTATTAACCACGCTTCCTGTGGATATCCCGAGTCTCCGAGAAGCCATCCGTCTACAAAATTTTACGTTAACGTTAACGTTAATTGAGTCGTAAAGATGCCGACTGAAATACTGTTTCTGAGCATTTGTTGGTGCTTTCAATCTGCATTGAGAGGTTCGAACCCAAGATGCGGTGTCTTTTCTCATACTTGGCCAGAAATACTTCCTGGTGTAGTGACCAGCAGGTATTCAGGGGTGTTGGGCCGGGTTTAATCACCAAGGGCGTTCAGATGAGATGTTCTTTATTTTCTGAATTACATCGTGCTCACTCTACAACTGCTTAGCCACTACTGCTGCCACTTCACAACTCTCGCGCAGGTCCCCTCTTCATCCCGTGCGGTACGACCAGAAATTCAATTTTGAGCGCCAAAGCCCACAATTCGGCCGTCCTGACAAAAGGTCGTCCCGACCGGAATGGCAACAGGAACCGTACAAAATAAATCTACATAAAAGCATAAACATAAGGTGTATCCCGTATCGATATAAAGAGTGTGTGTCCCGTATGTACTTAAAGAGTGTCTCCCATATGGACCTAAAGGTTGTCCCGTATGGAGCTAAAGGGTGTCCCGTATGGACGTAAAGACTGTGTCCCGTATGGACCTAAAGGTTGTCCTGTATGGATCTAAAGGATGTCCCGTATGGACCTAAAAAGTCTGTCCCGTATGGACGCAAAACATAATATCCCGTATGGATACAAAACATCAAGTGTACCGTATGCACGACATCCTACCTGAACAAAATAACATCACATAAATTTTATCAAATAAACAAAAACATTATGGTGAAGTAGAACAAAGTAGTATACACAAAGTATAAGCTAAAACTAAAATAACAATAATTGGATTAGTTAGCGGACCATGACTTCATCTGGTCAGGTCCACATACAGTTTCAAAGGGTCGTTGTGTCATCTGAAAGCCATCGACGTCACCCACGATATAGCGGTCGTTATCCAAAACATGCTTAACAGAATAAGCACCCTTGAATTTGGGTATTAATCTATTGTTAACTCTCGGCAGTCTTTTTTGGTTTTCTACAATCCTTTGGCCTCTTATGCTCGGAACCAAATCACGCTGTTCAGTCTTAACATGCGTTGCAAAATTTCGATTCGTCGATAGAACGTTCCGGCTGGGGGTATTTTTTACGGTGCTCGTATTCAAGTGCTTAGTAACTTTGCTATAAATGTTAAGCGTGTCTTTCAGTTCGTTAAAATTCTTTGCTTCATATAAAGTTATCTTGTTACTGGGATCGTCAGGGATTCCGTTGTACGATATACTGGATAACGGACTCCTTTTCTATATTCGCTCTAGAAGCAAGCTCTCGCATCCTCATCATGTACTGAGTAAAGGACTCATTTTTTTGTAGTTTACAACGACTCAAAGATAAGTGTACGTCAGCACTCGAAATTTGTTTCCCAAACTCATCAATCAAACTTTGTTTTAGAGCATTCCAACTATTAAGACGTTTGACGCTTTGAATGTGAAGCTTTGCGGTTCCGGTTAGAGATTTTTTAGCGAAAACAATTTTTTGGAGCTAATCAAATTCCATAAATTCTGCTAATTCCTCAAAATCACCGATCCCAGATTCAATAGGATACGACTCTTCACCATCAAAAGTCTTTATAGAGTCTTCGACGTCACGTAGACTCATAGCAATTTTTTTTCTATTGGTACCATGTACCGGAGCAGGAGCGGAAGCGACCGTTTGTTCATCCCCAGAATCTTCAATTTCCTCAATCTCTGAATCATTTTCGTCTCCATTACCGTCTACGGGTGTTTTAAATTCCACAAAATACGTCGCGATCCGTTCGATAAGCGCGTCAATATCTCCTTCGTAATCGAGTTTTAACATCGAACAAATCGTTATTAAATCTCCTAATTGTAAAAGTTCTTTTATACGTGCGACATGTGCCTCATAAGCAGAATCCGATGCAAATGAAATACATCGGCGACACATACCTTCAGAATGTTAATATAAAATCTCGCAGGTGTTCATCACACTTCTGATTTTCTGTAGTGACCAGCAGGTATTCAGGGGTGTTGGGCCGGGTTAATCACCGAGGGCGTTCAGATGAGATGTTCTTTATTTTCTGAATTACATCGTGCTCGCTCTACAACTGCTTAGCCACTACTGCTGCCACTTCACAACTCTCGCGCAGGTCCCCTCTTCATCCCGTGCGGTACGACCAGAAATTCAATTTTGAGCGCCAAAGCCCACACTGGATACTTGAGTCGTCTAGTTGCAAAAAAACGTTTTGTTTATAAACCCTTGACTTGCGCATTTTGGGCATATGTGCATTCTGTAGGTAGATCCAGCAAGTTTTAAATGGCTCTGGTGGTGCTTCAAGTTGAAGCAATTGAAGCAACATCCCTTTCGTTTCATTATTGAACTTAGAGCCTGGCAGTAGGTACAGACATGACTCATCTGGCCAATGACAACATGGCGACTTGAACTATAATCAACAGCTGGATTGTACCGGAATGCAAGACGATTGTATTGCAGATTCAGATCTGCTGTTCTTTGGGTACGTGTTTCAGCTACCCTCACCCTCTCGCGTTCATTCCGTTGAAAACGAACCAAATCTGTTGCTCCAGAACGCGACTGCTGTGCTCACAATCGTGCATCCTCAAGCCTGGCTGCTCGTCTTTCTGCTGGTTCCGCGTTCCGCATCTGGATGGTGCTTCGTGTGTTCCTCTTTCGTACGGATGCCTGTTCTTCCTCAATCATATTCAAAAGCCGTCTTCACGATTCTTCTGTGTGGCGAGTGCGACGACTCAAATTTGTTATTCTGCGAGACATTATTTTATGTAATTTCACAAGATCTAATGTTTCCTGTCACTTGTGACAGCGGCTGTCATTGATACACAGCTGACCGTTAAAAAAGCTGTTACCTCGCAGTCGTGGGTATGTTAATGATGTGAGATATAGATAAGAACCACCCTTAAAGCGGTTTGTATATTGTGTCAAAATTTGAGCTCAATCGGTGCAGAATTTTTCGAGTTTTTGACTCATACACAAACCAACACAACATTTTTATATATACAGATAATGCGACTTTTTTATATAAGTGTTTTATTATTTTGCAAAATAACTACTTAAACAACAGAACCCTCTACTAAAGCATCATCAATGTGGCAATCTGGTTGGTTTTCATTTTCCATGTTTTCTTCCTGTTCACTGTTGTCTTCTTCTCCAGGATTATCTGCTACTATATCCTTGTAAAATCGTAATGTTTCCATCAGCATCCACTCTTCTCCAAAGTGTTTCTTTAGTAAGTTGGCATCTCTAATCTTCAAAGGTGGTAGTTCGACACCTATAGGTACTGGGTTTGGCATCCTCATGTTGGAGGTCATTCTGTTTTTCTTGCAATCACTTTTGAATGTTCCAAATTCGCTTCTGTAGTTAACTTCCCCTTGAATTAGTACGTTGTTTCCCGCAAGGTTCTTTTTGAAAAAAAATCTTTTGGCGGCATTGAATTTAAAATGCCATTGTCCAGGAGTTTTTGTGATTGCTTGTACAGCAGACTTCCAGTCAAACACTTTTCCTGCCAAGCTTACAACAGTGCCATGCTCAGAAAACAAATCTGTGTACTCTTTGGGAGTAATAATGACGTCGCTTCTTTTGATTTGTTTTTCAATGCGGGCAAAGACCCTATCCGGTGGCAAAAATGAGTGTCCTACAATGGGAAACACAAATTCGACGCGTTGAAGAGTTTTTGAAGCCTTATGGACTAACCAATACGAAATCATACCCATCATGGTGGTATTTTTATTTTGTCCGCCACAACCGTCTGATACTGATCGAAGTGTCACTACATTTTCAGGAATCTTAAGATGATGGCAGAGAAAATCATAAACTGCAGAGGCTATTTCGTTTGAACCTTTCCTCTGTTCAGTTTCGTCCCAATGGTATATAAAAACGTTTTGCTTTGTTTGCTGGCATTTAGAATCGCCTGTTATTATTGTTAAATTAAATTTATAAATTTGTCTTGAATAATAAGCTGTTTGATCTGGTACTCGGGGAAGTACTTGATTTTTTTGACAATCAAACGAAATTGTTATAAGATCTTCTCTTTTTTCTGTAAGTGAAGCGTAAAAAGCCTTAGCTGTAAGTTTATGAATTCTTTTCTCTGCTATCAGGTTCTGCTTAGTTGGGCCAGTTGCGTTTGTAATTCGTTCTTGAAGCGAAATGCAGGTCGAACATTCGTCTGTGCGAGGACATCCAAATCCTATATTAAATTTAGTCCGAAATACTTTTCTGAAGTATGATTCTTTCACTTGTAATTCTCTGTCTTCTGTTGACGGCTGATACATGGGCCACATTTTCTTTATATTCAAATCAGAGCTCAAGTAGACGCGTGTTGATGACTTACTGCGACAGTAATGACTTTCTAATACTCTAAATTTTTTAACAAAGTCTATTACTGACATTTCTTTGTGTTGGTAGAGTCTAGAACGTCTGTCGCCACCTCTTTTGTCATTTGGGCTTTTGCCAGTGGTAAAGTGTCTATGCACGACACCCTGTATACGATTTTGGGATAATAACAATGTAGATTTGAACGCTACACTGCAGACTTGAACATTTTCTTTTTGTGAATTTGGAATAAAATACTGAACAACTATTGTCTTGACACCTCTATCGTTATTTACAATTCGCTGTCTCCTAGGATGACTAGCTTGTGTGTATTTTAGAATCAAAGCATCTTGTGCATTTTTTTCGGCAACACTGTAGAAATTATTATGAAAACGTTTTTGGTCTTGATAAGTTAGCTGACTGCATAAACTTTGCCTTTGGTTCTGTGGTTGCATGTAATTCGTTTGGGTAGGCCAGGAGCCGCATATCTTTAAATAATATAAAATAGTTTGTTTAAAATACATGCAATTAGCAAACAATGTAATAACTTACCTTTGCACTTTTGCACGTTCTCGTTTCCAATTTGATCTGTTTGGAACCCTTTTTCTTGACTTGTCGACAGCGGTGGTGTTAGGATGACACTCCATTTTTCTAACAATCGTTAAATAGAGCACTAAGACCTCAAGTTAATGTTTTGGTTTTATTTACTGATCGAACTGACAACTATCACAGACAGCCATATGCAATAATATGGGTAGCTGAGTGCATAAACTCGCGCCGGCGCAACTTACATCAAGTGGATGTAACTGCTTCTGCAACTAACCCATTCGAGAGAACTTTTCGATAGGATCTAATTGTTTTTGAAACATACCGCTTTGCCAACATATAGAGCAGTCTTGGCACTTGCGAAAAATCTAATAAAACATGTTTCCCATTTTTGTGGATGTAACTGGTTTTGCAACTAGACGACTCACTTGTTTGACAGTGTTTTTTTACGCCTGGATGTACTAGATTATGGAGCGTCTTCACGACCTTTTGACGAAAAGCTGGTGGTATCTAAAGGCGGTTTCCATGGGACGATTCATACCATAAGGGTGTGCCTTCTGTCCTGTTGGAAGTTCGATGAACTGACATTTTCCAATGGTCTTCAACCTTTTTAGCTCTTCGTCTTCCTGCTGTGCTTTGCACGTCGCTTTTTTCGATGGCCTGTATTCTCTACAAGATGTTCGCAGTAGTGTTTTGTGCCCCTTCAACATATTGGATATCGGTCGAGAATTGCGAGATGAGGTCTAGGTGGCGACTTTAGCGTGGGCTGCTTTTGTCCACTTTTTTCTTAAAAACGAAGATCAACTGTTTGTGGTCTGTGTAGATGGTGAACTCTCGCCCTTCTAGGAAGTGTCTAAAGTGAAGGATACTCTTATAGATTGCGAGCAATTCTCTGTCATAGGTGCTGTATTTCCTTTCCGCAGATGACAGTTTTGTGGAAAAGAATGCCATTGGTTTTGGAGCATTTTTCTCCCATTGGTGTAAGACTGCATCCACTGCGGTATCCGAGACATCGGTTGAGAGAGTTAACTTGCACCGTTGGTTTGGGTATGTTAGCGTTGTTGCGTTTGTGAGGTTTTGTTTGGTTTTCTGGAATGCTTCCAAGGCTTCTTCTGTGGGTGTGATTTTTAAGTTTCTTGTACATCCGTTAAGCAGTGCGTTTCAGGGACTTTGAGTGTCTCCTTCTCCCAGGAGGGATTTCATGTGTCGTAGTAATTGTGACGGCTTCCTACTCCCTAATTCCAGTCCCGACAGGAGTTGTCTTACTTTTTGTGTCTCTGATAAGGACAAACATCTGAACCTCGCGTAAGGAATCGTGTCCTCCGGTTTTGTGGATACGATCACGTCCGCGATCTCGTGGGCTACCTCTGGGGATAGGACCGCAAGCACATGGTTGAATATTGTTCTTTCCACTGTTACTCCGGCGAGGGAAAATTTGGCCTCCACCAACGAGAACCCGCTTCTGTCATGGTGGCGGGTACTTGGCGCTTGTTGTACAGTCTTGTTCACGACGACTACGTGCTGCTTTCTTCTTTTAACGTCGGGGTCACCGTGAAGGTGTAGTGTTGAACGGGTTGCAGTCTTGCCTCATTGAATAGGTTTTCAGCAAGAGTTTGTGGACTTAAGAGGCGTTATTAGGTAAGGCTTTATCGCATATCCACTATCCCCAATCAGAATGCTCTCATTAAATTGTCCATTTTCAAACTGATTTCTAACTCGCCTCTTTCTAAAAATGTTTGAATCATGTGCAGCACCAGGCCAACAACAACATTTTGAATTTCCCTATTATTATGATTCTGGTAGATGGGAAACCAAAGTAGTGCTCCGTATTCAAGTTGTGACCTTACTAAAGTAAAAAAGAGTAGACATAATGTGTGAGTGTTAGTAAAGTCTCTGCAGTTTCGGTAGATGAAACCGTAAGTTTTAAAGGATTTAGCAACCGTGTTGTTTATGTGCTCGACATACGTTAATTTGGAGTCAAATAAAATACCCAAGTCTCTAATAGATTCAGATCTTTTCAGGATTATGTTGTTAATACTGTAAGGTAGACAATTTTTTTAGCAAAAGTAACTACCGAACATTTAGATATATTTAACTAGAGGCGATTATTAGTACACCAGCTTGATACGGCGTCAAGATCAGATTGTAGAAGTTTGCAGTCATCAGTTGAACGTATATGCATAAATAGCTTAAGATCATCGGCAAACAATAATTTCATACCTGAGACAACGTCTGTAATGAAGATGAAGAATTTAACTTGAATAAGAGAATGTGATGGTCGATTTGATCAAGTGCCTTTTGAAAGTCTAAATATACGGCATCAACCTGATGACGAGTGTCCAGAGGGACATATCTTGTGACTGAACGTGTCGTGCGATAAACGTTTTCCAATCGCTTGGCTGGCCAGCTATCCAGCATAAGGTGATTGTTGAGTCACACCAAAGGGTAATACTTTGGATACTTGCTGTTAGCGATTGAATGACGGAATTACAGAGCTTCGCAAGAAGTAAAGCGCCGCAAAGTTCTAAACGCGGTAAATAAATGCTCTTGAGCGGAGAAACCTTTGATTTTGCACACAGTAACCGACTAGTAAGCTGTCTTTGTGAGTTTGACGACCGTACATAAACACACGCCCCGTAGGCATGTTTGAAACCGTGCAACTGAATTTGAACTGATTCAATGGCGGTGACCTGGCGTGGTATGCGTAAATTCGTAGCAGCCTGTAGGTCTGACTGGAACTCTAACCACGTTTCTATAAGTGTCTTTGGAACCGGTTCATCCCATTCTAATTTCAACTGCAACAGCACTGTAACTGGACCAATTAGACCGAGTGGGTCATAGATTTTCGCTATACTTGATAGTATAGTTCTTTTTGAAATGTGAGTAATGTTTGTCTTTAACGAAAGTGTAAAAATGAATTCATCTGTATTTGGTTATTAAAATAGACCCAATGTTTTGGTTTCCTCAGAACCGATAGAAAACGAAGACGAATCAGGTACATAGCCAGACTCATCAACAATACCCGCTTCGTTAGAGTGAAATTTTCGAAGTGTGAACCCACCGGTTTTTAAAATATTGGTAACAACGGATTTGATTTCACGTAGATGTTCGATGTCGGCGCCGGTTAACAGATCATCGACGTAGAAATCATGCATTATGATCTCAGATTCCCTCTTATGATTGTGCAAATTCTCGAATGCTAATTGAAAAAGACTTATTCGCTGTAAATCACGTTGGTCGTCTTGAATTAACACCTGACGGTACATTTTTTCAATATCGCCTGTTAACACGTACCCGTGTTGTCGAAATCTGATGAGGATTTCAAATAAAGTGGATTGTATTGTGGGTCCTACCAATAAAATGTCATTTAATTGGTTGATTTCGCTGAGGCGTCGAACACAACCCTCAAGTGGGTTTCGAGTCTACAAAGACCGCATGATGTGGCAGGTAATAATGTTGAACGTCAAAGTTTTCGATTTACAATTGTTACAAATGTCCTAATGACTCGTATTCTTCGATAATTACTATTACAACCTAAATTGTTGTAACGCCCTGACAAAATTGTGAAGTTTGGATGGTGACACAAAAAAATACAGTTATGTCCCCAAAAGTCATATAATGAACAATTAAATTAAATACAAGAACTTTCTACAATTAAACAATAGTAAAATAACGTGGTGAAGATTGAAATTATAATGACTGGCAACAAGTTGGTTAAATAAATAACTATATGAACGATGAAAATGGAAAAATGACAGTTAAATTATGACTAATGCACTACTTAAAGGTTAAATTACAGTAAAATGATTAATGAAGTTTACAATTTTTAAATGCACTCTAATAAAAAAAACTAGATGAATTGATAACATAAAAAATTTAATGAAAAATTATCTATTACTTATCTTCTGAACAGTATTACGCTTTCCTGCCGGTTTTAGAACTGTCCTGACAATTTACTTTACTGCTTTCCTGCGAATCCTGCGGGTTTGCGATTTCTGCGATTCCTGAGAAATTAACCCTGATTCCACGTGAAAACTTCGTGCGTCCAGGAAAGAATATTACAGCTATTATTCCAAAAGAAGGTGATACAAGAAAGATCCCCGGTAAAGTACTGGTGAATCTGCCTATTTGATTGAAAGAGAATAGTCAAGGTCTGCACGCAATAAAGTAGTTTTTTCTTACATCTTTTCCCCGAATCGACACCTAAACGATTTTATCCGCTAACGCGATTTAATTATTGAATAACTGAACACCCAGTCGTATTATCCGTATTTACGTGATTCTCTGGAGCTAACTCTTGTCCAGGAGCAAAATTTACGCTGAGATGTTACTTCGCCAGATGTCGAACGAAAAAGATAAGGCTGTAGGTTGGTCGCGCGGCACTGCAAGAGCTTATCGTGTTTTTTTTTTGTATATGCCGGTTATCTCTAGATGCTGATTCAAAATCAAATTGTAACATTACCCTATATCGTTTAAAAAGCTCGGGATTTGAGTTCTAAATTTATGAATCGTTTAACGGCATTGTCTCGTGATTGTCCTAACGAAGGAGCATTCTCCTTTAATGGTAACCTAACACGAAACCTTCCCGATTGAGGATCTCTATTGTGCGTTTGAACGAAGTGTTCTTCGCAACGCTGTTCATCCTTGGATAGCTATGGTCTTGTTTAACATTCCTCTAGCGCCCAAAAACGTGTTAAGTGCCCTTGTAAATCTAAATTTGTTGTTGTTGCGCAAACAGTTGGTCCTTTGTGTGTGGTGTGAATTAAGTTGCCAGAAATCACCCAACCTAATTTTGTTTCGTGGAGTATTGACGTATCGTTCATGAGTTTAATGTGGTTGTGAAGCAACAGATCCCAGAAAATGCCCGCTCCCAAGAACATGTCGATCGTGCCAGTCCTATGAAAATTAGGGTCTGTCAATTGAATGTCACTGGGAAAATCAAGCTCCTGAACATTGATTGATTTTGAAGGTAATTGTTCTGTGATTTTAGGCAAGATCAAGAATGGTAGGGTGACCCTGAAATCGTTAAAACTTGGCTTTATTGTAGCCGTTGTGGTTTATTTATGGGGTCGTTATTGATGCCCGAAATCTTAGCGTTTACTGTCTTAGGGGTCTTTGACTGGTGCTGAAAAATCTAATATTGTAACTATGGCTTTACAAATGTTAGAGGCTGTTAAAGTAAGACTGACTTCTATTACTTGTGATGGCCCTGCAGCCAATTTTACTATGGCTGAACCATTGGGTGCAGATTTGAAGGACATAAATAGTCTAAAACATTCTTTTATATATTATTTTTGACGCTTGTCATATGCTAAAGTTATTAAGAAACAACTGGGCAAATTTACAAAAAATATATTATGGTGATGGGAATGTAATTGATTTTACACTTATTAATAAACTGTTTGCTCTTCAAGAGCTTTTGCGGTTTGGAACAAAACTAAAGAAAGCGCATATAGAATGGCAAAAACAGAAGAATGCTGTGTTCTAGGTTAATCTGGCGGCCCAGACATTGAGTCAAAGTACTGCAGATGCCTTCGAATTAGCAAGTTGCAAGACACCAATGAAGCCGTTAAATGAAAATTATTGGAGACCAATCCTAGTAGCCAATTTAAATAATTTAAAACAATTAAATAATGATGTAGGTGTACCTATGTACCTCACCAGGAGTAAAACGCCTATTAAAGGATTTATCATCACTGGGTTATCTTTACTGAAGATTTGTGACAATTATTTCAAAATAGTTAAAATAAATGCTAACCTACAGGTTAAGCCAAGATCACTTGGAACTATTTTTCTGTAGCATTAGGTTAGTACGAGAATGTTCTATTTTCACATGTGCTTACAACGGTGTGCATTATTTAAAGACGCTTGCTATGCAACTGTCCTGCATTACACTAAAAACCATTTCTTTTCAGATTGCGCAATGGTTCTAATAATAATAACCCGACAGCCTTTCAATTCTACCCTACATTTAAACGGTTGTTGATGTGCCATAACTTAAAAAGTATTAATGGTAATTGCACTATACTTGCCAAAACAAGTCTCCTCACCGTTACATCAGACAAACCTATCGTCCACACCGATTTCACTGCTGAGGATGTGTGTCAAATAATGACGGCGCCGTTAAAATCGCAAGCTCTATGAAGTGCTGCCTCACATCGTCACGGTAGCCCAAGTTGAACATTGTGCATATAGCCCTCCTCTGTAGCTTGAAGATTCGTGAGACATGCGCCGATTGTCCCCACGCTAGCATTGTTCCAGTAAACACATGCACGTTGTTTTAACGTGGAAAAGCCGTGTATGTGGTTGATAACACGTTTATGGTTGAAAATATCACGTTGTATTTTGGTAATACCTTCAACGTCATTTCAACGTATTTTACATAACGTAAATTCAACGTTGATTTACAATAAAATATTGACTACGTATCTGCAAATTACGACAATTCAACGTTAAAAAATTACGTTATTTTTAAATATTATATATGATGCAATAAAGACGTTTAATCGATATTGTTAATCAACGGAAGGTACATAATGTTGATAAAAGTTATTTTCCACGTGCAGGTCTGACGTTTGTTTCTCGTGAAATTTTTACATTAAATACACGTGTTTTTCTAGTGTCATATAGGCGTGTTTGTCGTCGTTTATTTTTGGTGAAATTCTTACATTAAGTACACGTGTTTTTAATAATAATAATAATAATCTTTATTTGTTTCGTACAACAAAACAAAAAGGCGGAGTTCAGATGAACAGCATTGCTATTCTCTGTTCTTCCACTCAAACCTTTAACAGAAATAAAATACATAACAAAATAAATCAGTAAAGAAATGAACAAATGAGTAGATAACATGTAACACTATGCACGATCACTGTTGCTCTTTAAATAATTTATCGAAAATTGCAGATTTTAAGCGAGACAGACTCAGATTCCTGAAATCAGGAGGCATGCTGTTATAGTCCCGGGCCACACAGAACGTAAATGACTTTTCAAATAAGCTAGTGCGATGGGCAGCAGTGTGGAGCCGACTCCTACGTCTTACATTAATACGATGTATGTCACCACGGTAGCTGATCTTATTATACAAATAGAGAGGTGTTTTAGTAGTGATTATACTGTGATACAAAGATAATCTATACAATTTGAATCGATTCTTCATGTTTAACCAGCGGAGATCATTAAGTTTATGTGATATATGTTGAAATTTTCTGATTCCAAAAATATACCTATAATATACAGGAATTCTGAACCAATTGTATACGTCCTTGAAGATTAACAGTTAGATGCGGAGTATATACCGGAGCAGCAAACGTGAAATTAGATAACACTAAACTCTCACATAACATGGATTTTGTCCGCTGAGAAAGATAATGTCTATGAGGGAAGAGTAACTTAAGAGCAGAATAAGCCTTTTTCATGTTGGAGTTAACATGATTCTCATAACTGAAACGATTGTCCAAGTACAGACCTAAATTTTTGACCAAATCACTGATTTCTAATTTATTTTGGTCTATCTTGACTTCAAAGTGAACATCAGTTTTAATGTGATTCACATCTTTCGTATTTCCAAAAAGCATCAATTTAGATTTAGCGGGGTTTAGATGTAAAATATGTTGTAGAGCAATATTGTTTAGTGCCTCTAAATCCGAATTAATTAACTTTATGGAATCTAAAAATTTAAAAGGTGAAGTAGCCAAATAAAGCTGAGTGTCATCAGCGTATCTGTGGACTGAACAATGCTGAATTGCTCTAGAAAAGTCTACGGTGTATAAAATAAATAGCAAAGGTCCCAAAATGGAGCCCTGTGGAACCCCATACTCCATATCTCTGCTAGTAGAGAGCAGGTCCCCAATTTTTACCATCTGCTTTCGATTACTAAGAAAGCTATTTATCAAGTCAACAGAGTCTATAGATAACCCGATATATGTAAGAATAGCCAGCATGATATCATGTCTAATAGTATCAAAAGCTCTTGAAAAGTCAAGTAACAATAAAATAGTAATAATTTTTTGGTCCCATGCGGTTAAGATGTCATCAGTTACTTTCAAGAGAACAGTTGTGCAACTATGTCTTTTTCTGAAGCCAGATTGTAAGCAGGGTAATAAGCTGAAATCAGTGATATACTTCATTAACTGACAATGTAACACGCGTTCAAGTACTTTTGAAAGAGTGGGGAGAATACTAACTGGACGAAGCTGCTTAAACTCTTTAGGCTGCCTAACTTTTGGTATTGGAATAACTAAGGCAATCTTCCACATATCCGGCACGATACTATTCTCAATACAGCAGTTTACTATATGCGTTACATATGGTAGAATAAAAGGACAACATAACTTCAACATTGAGATGTTAATTTCATCAAAACCAGCAGCTTGAGTACTAATATTTCTGATGATATCCGAGATCGTTTCACTACTTTCATTAAATTTGAAACGAGCTAGTTACACCAGCTAGTCTATTAGTTCGATAGTAATCTATGAGATGATCAGCATTATTATGATGAGTAGGAAGATTATCTAAAAAGAAGTTATTGATTTCATTAGGTTTTAGTAGAGACTCGGGTAGTTTAGGAGACTTTTTCTTTATATCTAATTTGCTTAAATTTTTCCAAAGTGTTTTAGAATTATTTTGACCGGCTACATATTGAAAGTATGCTTTCTTTTCATTTCTTATGGCAAGGGTTGTAAAATTACGTAACTGTTTATAGTAATTCCAATGCACTAATTCATGTGTAGATTTATATCTGGCCTTGGCCTTATTGCGTAGTTTAATTAACAATTTTATATTGTCAGTTATCCAAGGGTGTGGTGCTTTTTTTATTTTTACTTTGTGTTGAGGTGCCATTTCATCAAAAATGTTCATAATGGACTGGTTAAAAAAATTTGCCTTATCATTTACATTAGTCATATTAAACATTTTATACAGAGAGCTAGTTTCTAGTTTATTGTGAAGCATATCCATATTAATATTTTTAAGAGATCTATAGATAATCTCAGGAGGATCGGGTATATTTTGGGCATCGTCGATTTCACAATAAATTAAATCATGATCAGAAAGGTCCACTTTGCTAACACCATTACTCACAATGAGAGACTTATCTGACACAATAATAACATCCAACAAAGACATATTACTTAAGCGTGTAGGCTCGTTAATAATTTGCACCAGACCATTCGCCTCTAACATAGAATTCAAATATGTACATGCCGGTGAAACGACATTAAATAGGTTAATATCTAAAACACCCATACAAACGATATTGTCTCCTACTAGCATCATTTGAGAATACGTTTCTTCAAATTTGTCAATAAAAAAATTGGAATTCATGCTCGGCGGCCTATATAACACCAATGATAAACTTACGACTACCAAGTTGTGTTGATACCCAGAGTTGTTCAATCTCACTATCACAGCATAATACAGTACAATTTCTAAACTTGTGATGGACATACAAAGCAACGCCTCCCCCACGTCCATCCCGATCGCTCCTATACAAAGAATATTGGTCAACTACGAGAGCATCCCCCTCAACAGCAGGAGTGAGCCATGTCTCAGTTAATGCTAAAATGTCTAAAGCATCCGTGTAAATCAAATCTTTTACCTCATATAAACTAGGCAACAATGATCGAATATTGAGATGTCCAAATTTCATATACAATCTCTAAAAGAAAAATAACAAACTAAAAATAAAAAAATAAAAAAAAAAACCAGAAATAAGCTATGTGCTTGGTTTTCGTTAGTTTTTGTTGAGATTCTGCACTAGGTACTGTAATTTGTTTTTAAAAGTTTATTAGTTTTCGGACCGATAATCAATAAATTTTTTGATTGAGTCAATTTTTATTTTATGAAAGTGACAGTTTTTGTCGCCTACAATGTGGTTAACTGATAAATTCTCCTTGTATCTCTTATTTAAAAATGTACAATTGGGACAACAAATGTCAGTCGATGTACAGGTTTTGGTTTCATGGGAATCAGAACATTTTCCACAAACACTTTCGGTACTACGGCAGTTTGCAGCAAGATGACCATATTGACAGCATTTGTAACAACGAGTCAAAAATATGTGCTCTTTTACAAAGCACCTCTTCCATCCTATATATAAAAATCCTTTTTGAATAATTTGTTCAAATACATTCGCACTAACCTCCAAAACAACATTATATTCTTTATTATGTTTTAACCTAGTAATAACTTTGAGATCTACATCTACCGTTATTTCCGTTATTTCATTCTTTACGATTAACTTATCTAGAAATTGTTCGTCATCAACATCGGTTTTGTCCACACTGTAAATAATAATTCTCGGATTTAGTTTTTTGGGTGTTGATAAACTATAAGAACCTCCCCTAAGTGGTTGACAAATTAGATCTTAATTTTTTAAGGTGACTTGATCTTTGCAGTTTATAGCCAGTCCGTTCTTAAGTCGCCGGGTGCCGTTAACATCCACTTGCAAAGTTATTAGGTCACATTTAGATTTTACATCATCTTCAACTGGGGAGACGGAAACACTTCTATCAACGGGTTTTACAATTAAAACTGGCGAACCCTCCTTCTTTACAACATCGACAAGCGGATTTTTTAACCTACTACTATTAACCTACTTTCTAATCAAATGAAAAATAAAAATACCTAAGGAGTGAAAGGGTTCCAGCACAGTATAAAAAATCATCATCATGGTGTAGCCCTATAGATTTTTGGGTTTAAAAGGAGGTTTTTCAATTTACTTCCCTTATTTTTTTAATTATTGTATTTTACTTCATCTCAATTTACTTTTTTTTTATAAAAAATCATGTTAAAAAATATATATTTATGATTTAAATCATAACTTAAATCAAATTATATAAAATAAAAAAGAACGAATGGCGGTGAAGTCTAAATTATTATTTTTGACTATTATTTCTCATAAAATTTTAACATTAAATACTAGTCATCTATACTACAAATAAAAACGCATTCGAGGCGTGTTTTGGCGCCGTTTACTTTTCGTGAAATTTTCACGTTAAGTATACGTTTTCTAGGCAAATAAACACTAGAAGGCACGTATTCCATATCATATTATTAGGCGTGTTTTGAGGTCAAATTGTGTCATCAGCATATAATATCGCTTTGACACTAAGAGCCTGTGGTAGATTGTTTATGTATATTATAAACAGCAATGGTCCCAGAATGGAGCCTTGCGGCACACCATACAAGATCTTTTGAGGCTGCGATGTTTGAGAATTGTAGAATGTAATCTGTAAACGGTCGGTTAAGTAATCCGTAAGTAGTGTTACAGACGATTCCGTAACACCAAGAGCCGTCAGTTTAACAATCAGTCGTTGATGCTCGACACTGTCGAATTCCCTGGACAGATCACAGAACATTGTGCCAACATACTTCTTCATCTCAAAACCCTCACTAATGTACGATATTAATTCGTTTATGGCAAGTGTAGTCGATCTATTAGCAATAAATCCAAACTGTGAGGTGTCTAAAAGATTGTTTTCAACTACGAAATTCATTAACTGCCTATACAAGATACCTTCGAATATTTTTGAAAGCAGCGATATTATAGAAATCGGGCGATAGTTATTGTAATCATCTACGCAACCTTTTTGTAGACCGGAACTACCCGCGACATTTTAAGGGAACGTGGAAAAATCCCTCGTCTTATGCTTTCATTTAATAATTTCCCTAGGGGAATGATTATTAAATCTTTCACGTATTTTATCATAACAATGTTAAGCCCGCATGAATCTTTAGAATTTTTGTTTTTTAAATCATTTAAACCAATAAAGAAGAAAGATCCCTCAATGCAATAAAGCCAATTTCTGAAAAACTGAATTTCGCGTCCCGGCCGCTTGGCAAGCAATCCACGCGGGTCCCGGTATTGGCTTTAATTTTTGATTTTAGGTTATGAACAAGATCTGTAAAGTATCTATTGAAGCCCTCAGCATCAAGGCTTTCTGAGCAAGTGCTAAATTTCTGTTGACGTCATCAACAAAATTTTTATGTCGAAAGATAGCTATTTAAAAACAAAAATCGACCTGTTGGAGCGTTTTCCGCAAAAACATAACATAACGAACTTTATGATCATCTGTATCTCGAACTTCAATAAAATATCTTATCACTAATATTTTAAACTTGTCTTCTATGACTCACTACACTAAAAAAACAATAAGACACTTTCACAACACATCGAATTTAATAATTTCTGTTTGAAAACACCTCAAACCAATGCATTTGAAATGGAACAGCTGATAGTGTTGGTCCTCCAGCTTGGAGGGGGAAGTCTGCCATGCACGAAGCTAATACGCGCTATTAGTGATGACGTAGAACGTTGAGGTAGGTCAGTGCACTGAATCTAAACAAACCCGATTTTACATGGGGAAATTCACTATCGCGTTTCTTAACTATGAGTGTTCCGGATTGGGTATCTCTATAGGCTCTAGTTTTTGTTCTCCGCGTGAAAATATCTGATTCCTTCGGGTAATTTTTTTAAAAAATCTAAAAGATTTGTCACTTTCGCGCCAACATTTGAACTTTCACGTCTCTGGCTGACGTTACATAATTTTCACCGCCTAGCTCAGGGAGGAGAAATAAATAATGAAGTGAAGCCCCTCTGTTTCTTGGATACGTATCAATTCTTGAATGCATTCCCACATAATATTATTTCCGTCAACATCTTTTAACCCTTGATATATGGCTAGACAATTCCGAATTAATTTTATCATGTGGGAAGGATCAAGGAAAACAAAAACCTCTTCATTTGTCACAGGATGTGAAAATGAAGTTGTCAAGTTTTCTAGACTATCAAAATTACACCCCAATTGAGCTATCATTGACATGTTTGATGCTGCTTCATCAAATGTCAACGATGAAACTATTACACCACTTTCATGTATAAATTCCAGGCACTTGCGAACTAAGTTTGCCTTTTCACTTCCTGATAAGCCATCAATTAGGACATATCCTGCTGTTATCTTCCAGTGGCCATTTATGCAAACTAACATAAACACCAATGCCTCCTTTGCTTCTGGAAGATTATCAGATTCTATTCCAGTTCCAAGATCGACATACCCTGTGAACTTTTTTCCCGTCCACTCAATTTTCTTTCTGATTGCCATCTCATCTATTACAAGGTTACAATAAACATTCTTGCCAGATAACCGAGTTTCAAGCACTTTGGTTTTTAATGCTGCAACAGATTCTTTTGTGAACCCAGGTGCACCATCAATTGATTGAAACCACTTTGTTATTGTGCTTGGATGTGGTAATGACTTGTTAAAAGTTTCTCTCATATAATTATATGCTTTAGCACTATAAAAACTTAATGTAAGAGCAAACGCCCTAAGCAAATATATTTTTGTCTAACTGATCTTTTTAAGAGCCTTTTCATTATTTCTGATAAGGTTCCAGGTTCCTAAAAAATGAATTTTGAAACAACATCTAAGCATAAAGGCTCATTTTAACTACCTGTATATACATTTCCGCATTTTCAGTAATCATCTGGCGTTGTTTGAGGTGATTCAAGAGTGATTTTGTGTTATACAATCGCCTGTTGGCTTGTTGAAGACTTCTAATTTGCCTTGTTTGTTTGCGAATTATTTCCTTCGCTTTTCAGACTGTCCTCTTCGCGCGCCTCGGGGTATCCATGTCAGTTGTGTTGTAATCACCAATATAGGTTCGTCGAACTCTAAGCCTAAAATATGAAAATATTGAATAAAAAATCAAATAACCACATAATGGTTTCAAATGTACACACTTTTTTGGTTTCACAGTTTGCTCTACAGCTTCTGCTTCATCCACCAATGGCTTTACACCAGCATCACTTAATGTAGGTGATGAAGATGAAACAATTTGTTGCAGTTAGTGTTGATGATGATGAGTGTACCAAAGACTCAGTAGAAGAATAGGTTATTCTAAAAATCAATCAACATGACATACATATTTTCAAGTGTTATTTCCAATACATAGTTTCTTTTAACTCCTTTAGTTAATTTGCAGCTACTATGAATTTGAACAATTTCAGCGGAAGTGGAAGGTTCAGGCGACCTAAAAGTTATCGAAATAAGTAACAGCTTATTGTATTATTGCTGAGGCAGAGGAATTTCAAACTGATAGAAAATATTTTTACAGATAAACAATTACCTTTCAAGCTGAGTTTGACCTAATTCAATTGTTTCTTCTCTTACGCCAGTAAGAGTAGGCATTGCTCCGTTCTTCAGATATTTGACGCCACTTGGTTTCATAACGAAATCAGCTTCAGAAAAATGTTCTGAACAAACACGTGCAGAACTAGAGCCATGGTCAATCAAAGTAGCCCATTCCGGTCGAAATCTAGAGGATTATTTCATTACTGTTCAATTTTAATGTTTTCATTAATTAAATACTTGATGCAAATGCATCCTAATTTTTAGTCGTCATTACTTCATAATTGCACGCCTTCTACGCCTATGAAATTTGTTTACAAACTTACTGGTGAAAAGATATTACTGAATCCGCTGCCTTTTTATACTGTCTTTGGCAAACTAAAC
Organism: Diaperis boleti; assembly: GCA_963583935.1. NCBI lineage: Eukaryota > Metazoa > Arthropoda > Insecta > Coleoptera > Tenebrionidae > Diaperis > Diaperis boleti. Next base: position 18,962,498 of record OY757242.1, read on the forward strand.
ACTGCTTCACCATTTTGATCAGTTCTGCACTCTGCAAACGAACTTTCAGGCACAAAAACACCACAAAAAACACGAAAAATTAGCACAACTAAAACTTGCAAACAAACGGGAAACGTCGGCCATTTAATTCAAGCAAGTGAAGTAAGCCTTGAACAAGGATGCCGAATAGGAGAATGTCAAACGACCAACCCGCGAAGTTTAAAAATCACCAATCACAAACTGGGTCTTGATAAACACTCTCCCCTTTACCCGCTGTAGTGTTTGTTACAAACAATCTGTCCGCATGCTCCGTTACTTACTTCATGGTCTATGGTACTAACCAACCACCAGGTGGCACTGATGCGCGTTACCGTCAAAAACTACAGTATCGACACCTCTGTTATTACTGGTCTCTGGTTCACAGCTGTTTGCTCTCGAAGGGCATGGTGTAGTTGCTATGGATAGTATTTTGTGTGATAATTATAATTTTAATGTGAAAATGAAGATGTTGGCACTTCTGCAGCCATTGGAAGTTCTTGCATGTTACTTCACCGTTTTTTATTCACACAAGGTAAGTTTTGTTATCCTCATTTTAAAACATCCATAGACCGGTCGAAGAATTATTTTACATTTACATCGGAATGCAAAGTGTAATAAGAAATAAGATGTTTCTTTTACTGGGGATTTATAGATAACCATGAGAAAACAAATTACAAATTACATTGTCTGTTGACGTCTTATTGTTGGAAAAATATTTATGCATAAATTAACACATTTTACGTGTGTAAACTGGACTTATTTGATTGAAAGTTCTTGTCACAATAGATAAGAGTATCTGCGGCACGTGACCAAAAAGGCGTGGTTAACGTAATTTAAGTAAACTTAACATGGAAAAAATTATAAATCAAAATTACATATTAGGGTATACTGATAATATTAGAATGAATATAAATTTAATTTTTATTGATGTTTTCTTATGATTGAAAAAACTAAAATTTTAATTTTTCATGCAGTTTAAAAAATATATATTTTTAGTCATATTGATTACACTGGGCTCCAAAAAAATTTTTTTTGCCTGTTTCATGCATAATTGACACCATTTCTACTTCATTTAATTTCGCTAAACACGTTCATAATAACAAAGATACTCAGTTGGTGAAACACTCAGATTTTCTTTTCTTGCTTTGTCGCTTGAATTTTGCGTCTGCTGCATCGCGAATAGATATCCAGCAGTAATCCGCCAACATGGTAGTTCTTTGATACCCCTTTTTCCATTGAGGAAATATCTTGGTGAAACCGCTCACCATGTTCGTCGCTAACGGCGCCACAATTTATGGGGAAAAAGTTAACATGGGAATGTAAAAAGTGCACCTTCAAAGACATATTGCACCCCATATGTTTGCAGACCATCAAGAGATTTTCCACCAAATGTACATAATTTTCAGCTCTTTGGTTGTCCAAAAATTGTTTTCTATGGTTGCTAGATCTTTGCAATGGTCGTTAGACTCCTATGATAAATAAGAAAAAAGGAAAAACCGAAAATTTTTGCATCTCAAAAACGGTAACCAATGAGCATTTTTTATTGTCATTTTTGAATTTAACATGGTACACATGGTATGAATTCGTTACTTATGTTCAGAAAACAAAATGGCTGTTGCCCAGTGTTATAATAGAGCCTTAATCAGCATGATCAGGATAATTTTCCTCGTCGTTGGAAAAATGTTCGTCATCCACTGTATCGGTAACTGTAAACGTGAAATTCATATTTGTAAATCGAATCAAGCATTTTTTGAGTAGAATTCATTGTATTACCTGGAGAATCTTTCACCAAATCGCTAACAAGATCTGGAAGTTCCTCAAACCATTTGAAAACGAAGGAACTTTCTTCCTCTATCCAACCATATTTTAGTGGGCTCAATGTGGTGGGCTCTTTTTCAAATGGTAGAAATGTAATGAACTCTTAAAAACTGCTAATATAGCTCGCTTTTGCAAGGTGGAATAGAGCTCGCGTCGAAATTTCGAACCTTTTTGCTGAAGCTTTCATTAACATCAGTAACTTTGAATCTACCATCATCAACGTCCACGGTTGTTTTAGCACCATACACTTGGCAAGCATCCTGTGTCAAATCAACGTTACCTAGAGCTGCAAAGGCTTGTTGAAATGGAATATTATTTTTTAATAAGGTGAATGGTTTTTCCCCCTTATTGAAGAAGGCAGAATTAAAATCACACCCAGTAAAAACATGGAAACCAATTACCTTATTAAGATCTCTAGGATCTAACCAAATTCTTAAATCTTTGTTGAGTTTCGGCACTATAACAAGAGAATGCACCCATTCTTTTTCCAATTCTAATTTATTTTTCAATTTATCTAGAAGCGGATATGGTACTCGCCTTGGAGGGTTCACTTTTGGAACTGCTCCTGCAACCAATTCGATTCTATCTTCCATACTTCCGATTAGGTGTTTTTCGTTCTCGTAAGTCTCGAATAGGCAAACCAAAGCATGATGGTATTTTAAGAGCAACTTCCATTTTTTGCTCTCAGAAATCATCATTACGCTCAATTTTTTCAATTTCCATTCCAAAAGGTGTCCAAATTACAAAACAGCTAAATTCACGATTCTGATAATAATAGTCTGAACTTAGTTTCAGATGTATCATATTATTTTCGAAACAACAGTAGGGTAATTTCTTATTAATTATTGCTTCCTTTGTACACATGTTTCTTATAGAATATGGACATTTAATTTCGATAAGACCACTATGTCCACCAATCCTGCTGTTGTTACATGCAGATCGTAACGTTTCCTATATTTGCTAATGTATTTTTTTGTAAATTTTCCAGGACTTATTTGGGTAATTGCTTTGTATATCCCCCGAGAAATTCATGCGCTCCAACATTGACACTAATACCGGAATTGGTACGATCCCTTTGAGGAAAAATTTATTCTTTTCCCCCCAAAGAACTTGGCCACAACTGAGTTATAGCATTCGGCGGCCTTGTTGTCCATATAAGGCTATTGTTGAAGGGGGTGCAAAGGGGGCCCCGAGTAAAAGGGGTGAAATCCCCTGAGCCCCGATCGTCGAGTGTTTTTTGGTGATGGTGAAGTAAGAGTCGAAACTAAGAGATGTTTTGTATTTCAGACTCCAGGGTGTACTGACCTTCGAGGGGCAAATAACCACCCTAAATAGTTTTACAATGTATCGTTAGAATTACCGTTTCGCGGTCAGTTTTGTCCCTCACAACTAAATTTAGAACTACAGAAAAAACTTACAAAATAAAATTACAATCAAAACCTAAAATATTAATATAGCGGTAAAAACCGCCTCAAAATAAGCTCCGGTAACACACTCCCCCGTCTCGAAGGCGGTGTTTTAGCGCTACGCACGGCCCGTGCCCCTTCAGGTGGTTTTCCTCTGGGTCGAGTTTTCGGACTTCTCCAGGCGTTGTCCTTCTGTTGGGGTTGACTGAGGGCGATAGGCACTCCGGGATGCTGGCCCGGTAGTGATAAGCGGCGTCGGTGACGGTGAACGGCGCGCGTGATCGGAACCGGCGGGGGGCTCGTGTCCCGTGGTGGCGGCGTCCATATGACGAAATCTTCCCATGTAGACGGGGTCGATGGCAGGCGGATGCGAGTTGATGTAGACAAACCCTTAGGCCATGTTGCCTTATTTTCAACCCGCTGTTGTTGCCGCGGATGGTCCGGAGCCAGCGAAAGGTCGCTGGTTGGTAACGGCGGCGTCGGGATGGTCGCAGAAGTCGTGCATACGGATGGCGGTGCCGTGAAGCCGGCTGGTGGCCGTGTGACCGTCATCGTTGATGTCACATCGGTACGAGCTGGAACCAGCTGGATTTCTGGTGTCTGTCCAGGGTGGACCAGGGATGTTCTCGTTTCAGTTTCTTCGGGAACGTCACAGGGCTGCAGGATTGCTTGCGCCTGTCCTGGGACCGCTGTGAAAGCATCTGCGTCGGATTGTCTTGGCTCTGGAATGTAGTCTGCCTCGTAGTGGACGTCTGCAATGACCACGAACGTGTGGGCCACAGACTCGACACCGGCGTCATCTTCGGTTGTCCTCTGGATGGCGGTGCTTGTCGTGGTGGCCAGCGTCGGGACGCTGACGGTCGGCGTACCTAAGTCAGAGCTACATTTTCTTTGGACATTGACAATCGCGCTTGCTTGGTTCTCGGGTGCGAAGCTGACATCCTGATCGGGCTCGTCCGGGAAGACGATGCTAGGTGGTGGCATAATCTCCAGGTGCTCCGGGAGGTCTTCGAAGTCGGCTGGCGGTGGCGGGATGACAAATAGGTCGATCACCTCGTCCACAGTCATGTGGTCGAGGTTATCCCGGGACTCGGCAGCGGTCGGCCAGAAATCGCTCAGCTCCTGCTGCGGACTCTGGGCGGCGGCGACTTCTTCAGGCTCCGGAGAAGTGGTTTTGATATATTCTGGTGTGGCCGCTGCTGGTGGTAGTGCGGCGGCTTCGGTGACGCCAGGTGCTTGACTCTCGCGAATCAGGACGACAGGAGGGGGGATCTCCGCCTGCGAGGGAATCTTACTGGACCTACGGTTCCGCTTCTTATTTCTCCGCTTTCTGCGGGTGCCGCGGCCGACCTCTGGCTCGGCCACCATGGCATAGCAGAACCCCTGCCGTTGGTTGGAGTTGCCTTGGCGTAGGGACCGGTCGGGAACCTCCTCGTTGGGCGACCCATCCTCGTTGTAGAGGTCGCCTTCTTCGTCATCGTAGTACTCTGGACCCGGTCCGTGGAAGCGGGAGTCGACGGGACGAGTGGAGGTTGTGTAGTCTCTCCACGCGTCCATCAGGTCTAGGTCGCGTTTGCTGAATTCCATGTAGGGCTCCCCGTCGGTGTCGTACTCCAGGTCCTCCGGGTAGTCATAGCCTTCCCAGTGGCTCTCTGGAGCGTCCTTGGGGAACTCCTGGTCCTCGTCGCTGTACGGCGACTCGACCCGTTGTTGTTGCCTGTCCCGTTCCTCCATGATCTCCTGGTCGTACAAGCCGTCATACGCCCTTCTCAGAACGTCCCAGATGTCCTGGACGTAGGGGTAGAACTCCATGTCTCGTCTCAGACTCTCCGGGATGTCATTGATGAAACGGAGGACGATGGCGACGTCGTCCTTCGGGTCTATCGGATTGGTACAAAGCAAGTAGTAGTCGCATTCCTCGATAAATGACTCGGGGTCCTCCCCGAAGTACAGGCGTGGTGGTGGGTCGGCTGGTGAGTACATTGTTGCTTTGTCCGCCACCTGGTGAAGTCGTTGTCGTCTTCCTACTTGATGTTAGGCCGCAGGTGGCCCATTACTGGGTGGTGTGGATGGTGTTTGTTGTTTTTCTGGGTGCTGTGGCTGACATCTCCACAGAGAGGTGGTTGAGCCAGAGCAGAAATGGGCAAGATTAGCAGCCATGCTAAGATCGCCCCACGTTGGGCGCCATGTGTTGAAGGGGGTGCAAAGGGGCCCCGAGTAAAAAGGGTGAAATCCCCTGAGCCCCGATCGTCGAGTGTTTTTTGGTGATGGTGAAGTAAGAGTCGAAACTAAGAGATGTTTTGTATTTCAGACTCCAGGGTGTACTGACCTTCGAGGGGCAAATAACCACCCTAAATAGTTTTACAATGTATCGTTAGAATTACCGTTTCGCGGTCAGTTTTGTCCCTCACAACTAAATTTAGAACTACAGAAAAAACTTACAAAATAAAATTACAATCAAAACCTAGAATATTAATATAGCGGTAAAAACCGCCTCAAAATAAGCTCCGGTAACACTATCAGTATGATGAACCAATCTTTGTAGGATAATCTCAACGTCCTGTAACAATCCACTGTTTCTCATTTCGCCGATCGAATTTTTTTCCGTCTTGTCTTTTGTACAAAAATATGCAGCACAGTTCTTGTGATTGCCAAAAATGTGGTAAACGGAATTTACAATTCTTCACACGAATTTTTTAAACTTTTTCTTGATGGTCGCAATCGTCATTCACTCGATATTTTATCGCACACTGAACTGCCGATAGCAATCGCCTGATGTTGTTTTTCAGATTGTCTCTTTGTTCAACACTTACAATTTGCCTTTTAGAGCTAACCCTTTTTGAAGCTGCATCTTTTTTTTACAAAAGTTCCGGAATAAATGGTTCCTACATTCAATTTCATGAACCAGAGTGTTACCGTATGGTTTAGCCTCCTTTAGTTTTCTAGACACGCTGCTGTCACCATCACCAATCAGAAAAGCAAATTTCAAATTATGCATATCCACACTGCATTTGAAATCTTCTGCAAGAATTTCGGCTTCCATTGAATTAGATGTTTTATTCCAATTTTTAAAATACTTATGGCACCCGACTTCGACCTTCATTTTCTGCCCGAGCACTTGTGTAGCAAAATTTGTTCTTTCGTCGGTTAACCTGCTAACTCCATTTCGCAAAATTTTAGCGGAGACTATTAAAACGCTGGTATTTCAGAGTTTATATTAAAAAATTTGGAGGCACCGTTTTTGGCAGCGTTTTGTAGTCCTTGTCCTCTAGGGTACCTACCTGTACCACTAGGGCATAGGTAGGCTTCTCTTTCCTCTCTGGGTGTGTAGATCAGCACTTTGGTTTTGGTTCCCTGAAAGACAGCCTCAGTTATCTTTCGTAGCCGTTCCGCCGTCATGCGTAATGCTATGCATGGCTACGTATTGATCAAAGTGTTTTGTTTTTTAGCATCATAAGTTTTTGCCACAAGTCCTCGTCTGTATCATGGCAAATTTTGACGGCTTTCCTTTTGACCGGTTCTATCCCGTTGCCGGTTCGTATTTTTGTGCTTTGATCTATTTCTGCAAAGCCGTCCTGTATATCTTCAATCTCTGGGAATCTATCCCTATACATCCTTTAAATGCGCCTGCGTAAGATGCTAGTTCAGTTCTCCCTGATTTCTTCCCACCCATATTGAGAACACTGGGTTGAAAGCCCCGGTCCAGCTTGCTTTTTTCGTGGTGTTCCATCTCTGCTGCCATTGTCTCGCCTGTCTTTCCCTCACGTCGGATTTTGTGAGGTCGCACGTTCTAAGCAGGTCTTTCCCCTCGATCTGCAAGTCAACTGGCAGTGTCCCCGTGATCACTTGCAGTGCACTATGCACTAGCGATCCTGATGAGGACCCTTCTCTGCGCTCTGATGAGCAGGGGCCTGTTTCATAAAAGTTACAAGTACTAGTATTACTAGTAAATTTTATGACAAGCTTTCAAAAAGCGACAAGTTTCTGTTTCATAAAATCTTCTTTATTAGTTACAAGTGACAAGCTACAAGTTGACAAATTACTAGCAAATCTTTTGAAATTACAAGCGTTCTGTTTCATAAAGCTATAAGTACTTATCAAATTTGAAGAAAATATTAGTGACAAGCGACAAATAAAAATTTTCCGGTCAAAAAAGATTTTCGTAGTGTGTTTTTGTAATCAGTATGGATTTGTGGCTGTTTAATGATTCACAAGCACAAGAGGTGAACAGACATTCGGGAAGAGTTAGAAATCGCATTAATTTTAACTTTGAAAGTACATATTTTTGAATTCAATGAGCGGTTTCGACTGAGTTCCATAAAACTAGAAGGATTAGCTACTAGAATTGGTCATTGGTTACACCATCACACACGAAAAAATCATGCTTTAAGTATTGACCAACAAATACAAATTGGTTTACATTGATCTGGGACAGGCTGCCAGTACCATAGCGTAGCAGATATGCCTGAGTTCTAAGGAATTATTCCACTCTTATATGCAAGAATGGAAGCAGGATGGCGATCTATCCGGAATGGCTACAGCGTATCCACATTTTTGAGTAATTACTCCACTAGCTATTAACCCGAATGATAATGCCGAAATTGAATTTATTCGTAGGCACAAACAAACAATACGAGTGATCGAACAGGCGCTTCGAATATTGAAAGAAACATTTCCGTGCCTCAATCATCTACGCGTTTAGTCCCGTTTTGCAGCGAACATTATAAAATGTTGTGCTGCACTATACAAGGGATGCTGAAGATCAAGTAAGAATGAGACTTAATAATTTTCGGCAACAAGAAAATGTGGATGTTGCGGGAAAACGATGACTGCAAGAAATTGTGGACCTTTTTAGATAATACTTTTATTAATTAAACTGCTATTACATTAATTCTTTTTCTAGTTTTAAAATCTCCAAATCTATTTTTCTGTTTACTTTATATAAATAATCAATTTCTAATTATAATTTTTGTGTTTTTTTTTTAACCCTTCAGTGGTGACTCGGAAAATTCGAACTCGAGTGGTGACGCCGGTCTGGTGTTCCGCATAACGTCACTGCCAATATGTAACAAAATTTATTGAATTTATTACTATTCGAAACGGACAAAAAACTTTAGAAATAAAAAACTTATATTTGTTAAAGTTTTACATAAAGAAAATATGTTATTCACATGTGTTCAGAGTACGAAAACAATTATTGCAGACAACGCCAATATGTTCCAAACACAAAAATTTATTACATTTTCTGCAACAGTACTTAGTCTTTCGATTTTTCTTATGACCACATTCTGCGCATCTTCCTAACATTTTTCTTTCTTGTGGTGCCTCTTCTTGCGGCAGTGGTATGTTACAAATTTCGTATATTCTGAGGCGAATGGTTTTTGGCAGATTGGTCATTTGAACTCGAACTTTTAGATGAGGCTCAATTAGACTTCGTGCTAAATCTTCAAGAAATTTTCTCCTCAAAATCTTCTTACTAGTGTTCGCAGCATGTATCACTTGAGAATTTATGCCTGATATATTCAGTAAACTATAAAACACTACCATTTGCCAGCGTCTTGTTGGTCTTGCATAATTATAGTTGGCTGAAAGTTGATCGACTACATCCACCCCTGATTTTGTATGATTATAATCTATTATAATCTCAGTCTTGTTAGTTTCGGGGTCGATTTTATCGTCGTTATGACATGTCGAAATCAAAAGGACGTTCTTATCCTTTTTTGGGATGTGTGTTACAATTGTACAGTTGTCTCCAAATCCAAACATGCTGCTTCCGATGGGTCGAGTGTTACGTTGAACAAATTCGGGAGGTAATTCCCTTTTGTTACATCGTATTGTACCTATTGTTGTTAGGCCTTGTTGCAGTAAGTATTCGGCTAATGGAAAACTAGTAAACCATCTATCCGTTGTAACATTACGTTTAGAGCCATAGATAGGTTCGCATAATCGTTTTACAATTGCCATTGGAGTATTGTCCTGAGAAAATGGTCCTTCAGGTTGAGTACCAACATATACTTCTAGATTATATGTGTAGAACATTTTCGCATCACACAGAGCGAAAATTTTGATACCATATTTGTTTGGTTTCAGGGGCATGTACTGTCGGAATGGACAACGACCTCTGAAAGCCTCCAATTTCTCATCGACTGTAACAAAATATGACATGTTGTAATTCTGTTTACAGTTATTTACGAATTTATCAAACACTGCTCTAATTGGTGGTAGCTTGTCTGTTTTACGGCGCTCTTCTCGTGTTTGTATATCATCAAAACGTAGAAAACGAATCAGCATTCGAAATCTTTGAAGAGACATTGTGGTTCTAAATAGTTCTGGAGCGGTACCGCTTGTTTGGAAAAGGTCTTCAGCATTCAGATGGTTAGATTTTTTCACTCCAGCCAAAATGAGCAATCCTAATAGAGCCTCAATTTCGACTTTATCAGTTTTCCTGGTATAAGTTTCTCGGCCGTAGTTGTCTTTTACAGATTCTAAATATTCATTGGTATGAGTCACTATAATGTTTATAATATCATCATCAAAAAATGAACGCCAAATTTCCAGTGGTGTTTGAAGATTGCGCAGTTCGCGTCCCACAAAAGGAAGCTTCATTTTAATTATATTCTTACTTTTAGTTTTGACACTTGGTGGTGCATGTTTCTTCCATATTGTTTTTTTGTCCTTCCCAAGAAAAACGAGACGTCTAGGTTCAGCTGAATCTTCCTCTGCATCCTCAAACTCTTGTTCAGTATCTGAAGACTCTTCATCCACATCTACATGGTCCTCTGCTTCTTCATTCTCATCATCGGGTAATACTTCTTCCTCTTCATCGTTGAATACTTCACTCATAAGCCGTTCAAGCCTTACTTGCTCTTTTTCGTAGGTTGACATTGCACTAGTATAAGCAAAATTGAAATAAAATGAAAAAATGTACGTTTCAAAAAAAATTACCTGCACTATATTTTTTGAACGCCAGTGGTGACTCCGGTCTAGGTGACCGTTAACAAAGTTCCACGTAAAACAACAAATCAGTTGAAACTGCAACTCTACACTAAAACTTGTCGCCTCATCTGCACTTACTTACTTACTTACGAGGCGACAGGGTGAAGTCCCTCCCACAACACATTTTATTGGTGGAAATGTTTGCTTATGGTCTCTGAGACCGTGCGTCACCACTGAAGGGTTAATATAGCCAGATAATCGTCTTCTACTGCCATTGATTGTTCTACAAAAACATGATGAATAAATAATAGTATTTTTCGTTGACCGATTATTAAGAGCCAATTTAACGTTTGATTTTGACTAACAAATCGATCGTTAATGGACCTCATTAATGCACGATTTTACATTAATGCATGATTTTTCATTAATGCACGATTTTGCAACAATTAATTCATAGAAAAATTTTTTGCCTTGACGGGATTCAAACCCGCGACTTTTAGGATGGGATTTCGCGCTTTTCTCCTTTCAGCCATTTGCGTGTGTCAGTTTTGTATGCAATTGCGGTACTTATCTTAGTCGCTACACATGAATTTGACATCATGGCAAATTTTTTGTTTTATTTATTTTTATGTTTTCGGAGAAAACTGCTCTGAATATAAAGTTGAAAGTACCTAACTCTTATAATTATGCAGATGGTGTATAAGAAAATACTTTCTTTCTGCTGTTAGGCCTCTTTTGGCAATGTTTGAAAAATACGCCAACCACACAGTTTCGGTGTAATTTGTGATTTCTTGTTCTAAAATTTCCACACATTAACGGCATTTTGACAATGGCAATTGTTGTTTATATGACGACTTCATTTGTTTTTAGAGACCACTATGTTTATTGGCATAAGTGACAATTATTTAATGAATTGAAATTTCAGAAACGGATTTTTATCCCCAGATTAAAAGCCTTTCGGACAACGAAAAAATATTGTAATCAACTCGTATGTTAATGTGCGATTAATAATCTCGACAATTAAAGGCACTCGCTCCCTACGGTCGCTCGTGCTTTAAACAGCCTCGATTATTAATCGCCTTCATTAACACACTTGTTTATTAAATAACTATTAATAATATGAGATTTCACTTATTTTTCTTTTCTTTTCTTTAAAGGTTGGGTCCGTTTTTCCATTTTTCCCCTGTCGTCTCTAAAGATTCTGTCTGAGTTTCTTCTTGTACTTCATCTATTTCTTCTTGCGGCTACTCTGCTTCAAACAATAGCTCATTCGTTTCCTCCCAAAGTATCAGTCACCCCAATTCCACTAACACTTGGCGAATCAGGTTCCCCATATTTCAAGCACTTTTTCATCTACCTCGGTCAATTTCATAATTTTACCTTCACCAGTTCCGGTTTTTCTAGTTGTCTTTCTTTTACTGCAATATCTTGCTTTATTCTAACGTTGTGTCTTACAAAGTAAATGACTTACCAATGCTCACTTTGGCCACACCGTGTTCCTCACATATCTCCAGTTCTTCAAATTGGAAGCTATACCAAGACACACCTCTGTTGCGCCTCAAACAAAATTTCTTGTTTATCGCTAATTGCTTGAAGGAAGCTGATTTTATTCAAATTTTTGTTACTCATCTTCGAGTTCAAGCCATCCGCCACAGTAAATGTCATAATGACAAACCTACTACGACTACATTTACTTGTAATAGTACATTATTACACGAGTTTAACAAGAGGCTTCATTGTGACATGAGTGGGTTTGGGGCACGACGAGCGCAGCGAGATACCAGCGGATACCAGAATGCGTTCAAGCTGATTTGGGAAAGCCAGTGAGCGAATTTGGTAATAAGTTCGCTTTCTGAAAATTGTAAAAGGTCCAGAACGCGTTCTGGTCTACATTAAACGGCCGGAAAGCGATATTTCGGACAATGGCAATGGTTTGCTACTGGCGAAAACACGTTTTGGCCGCATTTTTCGACCATTGGCCGAAATCGGTGTTTGATCTTAACATATTTACTGATTGTGAGTATAACACAAAAGACAAAAATTCTTATTATACTAATAAATAATGAATTCAGGGATATCAGGTATAATTACTGAATTTTGTACCTTTTATAAAACTGCTATCAAGAGAAATTGGAAATGATAGGTTACGAGAATAAATACTTTGCAAACTATAGACTTTTAATTAACAGAAACAACAAAATAAATCACAATTTCAAAAAGAAACATAATAACCAAATACATACAGAACAGTAATAATTACAGCAATTTATCGTATATTAGTATATATTATTTGTCGTCAGTATGAGGGTTAGATAGTTTACGCGCAATATTTACAGATTTTATTAGACAAATATTATTCCGTTTGGGGAGATAAAACGAAAAATTATAATTTTTCTCATAAACTTATATTAGTTATTTTCGTCACTAGAAATTACAACTCCAATGTAATAGTTTTGATTCTGGTTTTTAGTTTGAAAAGGGGCAAGTACGAAATCATTTGGCGTAGCCACAGGACCAGTTTCAACAAAAGATTTAATCTATTTCAAGACATTTTCATGAAATTTTTTATTGCCGCTGCAGTAACATTTCCTTCATTGTTGTAACTATACACAGAACCCCTATTTCCTGACATGAGTTACTATGATGAATTGTAACAGGTTCTTTTGAAAATTCTTTAGATTTTCCGCTATGACCGCAAAGATAGAAAAAACTTAACACTTGACCTAAAAGTATTACATTTTTAAAGATTTTAGTTTCTTCTCTGCGTGAATCAGTAACTACAGTAAATGTATTTGCTTCTGTTAATTGAACTTTGGTTTCGCCATAATCTTTCATTTTTGAAATCCGTCGGAAATACACGACAACTTAGACACATCTTCAAGCATTTCTTCCACGTCATTTTCTTGGTCCAAACCGTGGCCTGTAGAATGAGATGTACAAGCTTCATTTGGACTACTGTTTACTAGATTTTGTCCATTGCAAACATCATCGAGTTCAGCGTCGAAATCATTATAGGGACCATCACCAGAACTATTATGTTCGTATAATGATAAATTGCTAAATTGATAAATCACTTTCTCAGCCAAGTCTTAAGTGCATTGCTTCTTTCTTAGCGTGTTCAACGACCGTTGTTGTTATTTGGTAAATTTGCCTGAATATTAATTTTTTCACCTTGTTTTGAATTCTAGGAAATATCACTTTGAAGTTGGATTTTCTTAATTCTGTGTATGACATCCAATAAACTCCAGTTCACAACTGTTGCCGAGAAATGTGCAAACGGCACAATTAGCTGAAAGAACGACAAAGAATGTAATCACGAGCACGAGAGGGTCCGAAATGTTAAGTAAGTGCATATTAACACACAGCCTCACACCTCAGAAAATGACTGTGATTTTATTCGCAGTGGCCGATTTAGTCGAGCGAAAAGTAGTACATAATAGTGTAACGTTGCCTGAGTCGGGCGGGTTCGAGGATTTAAAGAAATATTCTAGCGCACACCGTATTTACAAACTTTTATTAAAAAGACCACTAAAACTAACTTTTCACAATGTACAGACTTTCACAATATCACGCGCTGATCACTTGTTCACGATGCTTCCAATCGACTCCTTGCTTCGTTGTTTGATCTCTTCTTATACCGCTCCCTTCGTTCTCGAATTCTTCTATTCCCGGAATCATGAGATCATGTTTCCAACGCAAAGAATTATTCCAGAAGAATGAGATCAGTCTCTTGTACGAGCGTGGTATAGCATGAGATCACCGCCACAGAGTCTTCTAGACCATCCCATGTGAACAGTTATTCCCAGACGTTCTCATGTGGACTATTCGAGATTAATTACATTACTATACGTGGTGAGATCATCATGACATCATCCGCTTCCGGGCCGTCGCGCCGTCGTCTCACTGCCCCCCTTTTAAAGATTGTTCGTCCCGAACAATCTACTTCAATCTTGTTGATTTGTCCCGGAGTAGGGCGCCAAACGATCCAGGTGAACCACCTTCATCTTGGCTCGGGGATTGCGTTGAATCCGGTACACTACGTCGTTGATCCTCTTTACAACCGTGTACGGGCCTTCCCAACTGGGTTGTAACTTTGGGCAGCGACCTTTCTCCATCACTGAATCCTGCCGAATTCACCATCAGATCGTAACGCGTCTTCATCCGGTCGCTCGCCACGCGAATGTGACTGCGCGTTAGTTCATGTATACTGGACATGGCTTCCTGTAGTTCGTCTACGTAGCTTCCCACGTCCTTCCGCTCTTGTCCCGGTGATCCGTAAGCCAGATCGCATGGTAGACGCATTTCCCGTCCAAACAGGATCTTCGCCGGTGTCTGGTGGGTCGTCTCGTGAATTGTCGCTCTGTACGCCAGCAAAAACAAAGGTAGACGCCGGTCCCAGTCCCGCTGATGTTGATCGACCACCTTGGACAAGTGTTGTTCCATAGTCTTGTTGAAACGCTCGACCATTCCATCCGACTGAGGATGCAGGGGTGTCGTCCTTGTCTTCCGTACACCCAATAGTTCGCAGACGCCCTGGAACACTCCAGATTCAAAGTTCCGCCCTTGGTCCGAGTGCATTTCCAGTGGAAGTCCGTAGCGGCAAATCCAATTTTCTACCAACGCCCTGGCAACCGTCACAGCTTCTTGATTGGGTAGGGCATAGGCTTCCGGCCACTTGCTAAAGTAGTCGATGACCACCATGATGTACTTGTTCCCCGAATCAGTGGTAGGAAACGGACCTGCTACGTCGAAGGCTATTCTCTCGAATGGTGCCCCAACGTTGTACTGCTTCATGGCTCCTCGACTACGCGTCTGTGGACCGTTGCTCGCCGCACAAGTGTCCATTTTCGACACCAGCTCTCGACATCGTTTCGAACGTTCACCCAATAGAAGCGTTCACGGACTTTACCCATGGTCTTATTCACGCCCAGATGTGCGCCGGACACTCCACCGTGGATTTCTTGCAAGACCTCCTTCACGCGACACTTGGGCAAAACTAGTTGCATCGTCACCGACTTTCCGTCTGCACTCTCCCATGCTCGCTTCAGCAGGCCATTTTCCACCTTCAGTGAATCCCATTGGGCCCATAGTGCTTTTAGAGCAGGACTCTTGTCCGAGATGTCTTGCCATTGTGGTCTCTGATTTCCGTTCTCTTTGCTTTCTAAAATTGGACTAATCTCGCTATCTCCAAGTTGTTCTGCCCTCATCTCCGCCGTTGTCCACCCATCTTGAGGTTGCAGAACCAATCTTTTCACACCCTCGAATTCTTTGGATGCCTCTCTCCGACTGCAATGTTTGCAGTCACTTCGGCACGGCCTCCTAGAAAGTGCGTCCGCATTCTGGTGTGATCTGCCTGGTCGGTGTTCGATTTCAAAATCATACTGCTGGAGCCTCTCCAACCATCTGGCTGTCTGACCTTCTGGATCCTTAAGGCTTAACAGCCACCTCAACGCAGCATGATCGGTTCGAATTTTGAAGTGTTGACCGTACAGGTACTTGTGAAAATGTCCTACTGCATTTACGATTGCCAATAACTCCTTCCTCGTAACGCAGTAGTTTCTTTCCGGCTTAGAAAGCACCTTGCTATAGTATTCGATGACTTTTTCTTCGCCTTCCTGTACCTGCGAAAGGACTGCCCCGATGCCGTTGTTACTGGCGTCTGTATCCAGGACATACCGCCCTTTTACTCTCGGGTAAGACAGAATAGGACCCGTGCACAGCGAGATCTTCAAAGTTCTAAACGCTGCTTTGCTCTCGTTATTCCAGATAAATGGGGGTTTGTCTTCCGTGAGTCTGTGCAGAGGCTTGGCAATTTCAGCAAACCCTTTGACAAATCTGCGATAGTAGGTACAGAGGCCCAAGAAGCTTCTCAGCTGGTGCTTGTCCTTTGGTCGTGGCCACTCGCGGACGGCCGCGATCTTGTCTGGATCTGTTTGTACTCCGCTGGGCGAAACCACATGGCCCAAGAACTTCACTTCAGTCTGGAACAATCGGCATTTCTTGGGGTTGAGCTGAAGGTTGGCATTCCGCAGGCGGCTGAAGATCTCTTCCAAATTTTTCAAATGTTCTTCGAAGGTTCTTCCAACTACCATGACGTCATCGAGGTACACCAAGCAGGTTTTCCATGTCAGCCCTCGCAGAACCAGTTCCATCAACCTCTCGAAAGTGGCTGGAGCGTTGCAGAGTCCAAATGGCATGACGTTAAACTGGTAGAGACCGCTTCCAGTCGAGAACGCGGTCTTCTCTTTGTCATCGGGATGGATCTCAACTTGCCAGTAGCCGCTTTTCAAGTCCAGGGTTGAAAACCACTGCGATCCCGACAACATGCTTAGGGTGTCATCGATACGTGGCAACGGATAGCTGTCCTTCTTAGTTACATCGTTCAGCCGTCTGTAGTCAACGCAAAAGCGAGTGGAACCATCTTTCTTCGTTACCAATACAACTGGTGACGACCACGGGCTTGAGGAGTCTTCAATTATTCCGTCTGCTTTCATTTTGTCCACCATCTGAGCCACCTCTTGGTGTTTTGCGAACGGAAGTCTTCTTGGTGGTTGTCGGACCGGAGCAACATCTCCTGTGTTGATTCTGTGCTGCACCATGTTGGTTCTGCCGGTGCTTCGGTCTTCGGTAGCAAAGATGTCATTCTCCTTGCGGATAAATGCCATGGCCTTCTCTAATTGATGGTTCGTAAGGTGTTTCCAGTCTTCTAGGAAGAGCTTCTCCACACTCGTCGGCTGAGCCTCTTTTCTGTTACACTCAACAGGTTGTTCTTCGCAACGGACGACCCGTAGTACAGGATGGTATACTCCGATCGTCTGCCCTTTCTGTAGTGTAATACGACTTTCACCTAAATTCGCTACACGGATAGGAATTCGTCCGTTAGCCTCAACGTGTGTTCTTGCTACCATGATTTGTGTTTTTTGTGTCACGTCCGGGATGGTGGTCACGTTCGGTTCTATTATTCCAGTCCGGTATCCCCCAGGGTCTTCTTCCAACTCTGCCAGCACGATCTGTTCCGAGTTCTTCTGTACACGGACCGTTTCGGAGACTATCACTTTCACTTCGTCGGCGGATGGTATCGCAGAGTGCAGGGAGATTTCTTCGTTGCCAACTAGCAGCATGCGATTTTTGATGTCCAACACGAATCCGAACTTCTTCATGATGTCAAGACCCAAGATGAAATCGTCCACTATATCAGCCACAATAACCTTGTGAACGAACTCGAAACTCCCCAACTCGAGCCTTGCCTCAACTTCTCCGAATACTCGTGCTGCTTCTCCCGTTGCTGTTTTTAGCACCAGGTCGCTCTCTGCCAATTGGAAATCTCCCAGCGGTTTGAAGATGTCTGGTCTTCCGATCGAGACGGTCGCTCCGGTGTCGACGGTCATAGAACAACCAGCTCCGTTGATTCGACCCTCGAGCAACAGACTGTCGTTCCTTCTTCGTAACTGCGAGACGGAGATAACCCTAGGGGCTTTTGTGGGACCAGCTAGCACACGCCCCAAAGCGCTATCTGGACTGGACTCCGGGTTCCTATGGGTCTGCTCCGGTGACTTCCTTAAACGTCTCCTCTTAGGTGGCCCACTTTCTTACAATTAAAGCATCTGGGCCTAGTTGTCGTGCTTCCGTGCCGCATTTCTTCCAACAAGATTCTCATCATCTCGCTCATCTCTTTCAAAGTCGTTTCCGTCCTTCGGGGGTTCTTCTATGGTTACTGCTCGCAGACGTTGAGCCGCCGGACGACAAGCGTTTTTAGCCGCCTCGAACTCCAGGGCGTGCACGATGGCATCGGCGCATTTTTGATGTCTACCTTTTCTCAACATTTGCTGCAACTCACCGTCGCGGACCCCATCAATAAACGCGCTTGTTCCAAGTTGGTGGTGGAACTCGCTAGGGGCGCTTGGGTAGGCCAGATGTACCAGTCTCTCAACGTCCGCCGCAAACTCCTGCAGGCTTTCGCCATTCCTCTGAACTCGTGACTTCAGCTGCGACTGGTACACTTGGTTCAAGTGGAGGTCTCCATACCGCAGCTCGAGAGCGTTGACCACGGTGACGTAGTTCTTTTGTTCCTTCTCCGGGACGGTTTGCAGCAGCTGAAGAGCTTGTCCGCGCAAGGATAAAACCAGTGCAGTGGCTTTCTCTTCTTCACCCCAGTTGTTCATTTCGGCCGCTGCCTCGAATTGACTCCTGTACATAAACCACGAGGTCTGGCCATCAAAAGTCGGAGGTTTTAGCCGTTGTGATGACGGCTCTGTCACGACCGACTGCCCCGTTCTTATCCTTTTCAGCTTTGTTTCCATTTCCTTGACTTTCTTTTCCAATTCCTCTTTCATTTCCAGAACTTCTTCTTTTACAACTTCTTCAATTTCCAGAACTTTCCTTTCCACAACTTGAACCTTCTCTTCCACGTCTTTTTTAAAAGTGTTTTGCAAAATGTCCAGCTGATCGAAAGTTCTCTTCTGTTCCTCTTGTCGTCGATTTTCTTGTTCTTCATTTTCTTCTTGTCGTCGCTTCTCTAGTTGTTCTAGAAGTGCCATTTGTTCTTTCCTTTCTTCTTGTCGTCTCTTTTCTTGTTCTTCTTTTTCTTCTTGTCGTCTCTTTTCTTGTTCTTCTTTTTCATCTTGTCGTCTCTTTTCTTGCTCTTCTTTTTCTTGTCGTCGCTTCTCTAGTTGTTCTAGAAGTGCCATTTGTTTTTTCCTTTCTTCCTGTCGTCTCTTTTCTAATTGTTCCAGAAGAACGGCCATTTGTTCTTGTAGAGCCTCCATGGTTTTACTTCTCGTGACTCTTCCAGAAGGTTGCTTTGACATGCGTCACGTACCGGTTGGTTCGATGTTTCTTCTTTTTTTTTACGTCCGCTTCTTTAAATCCCACTTCTGACACCAATGTAACGTTGCCTGAGTCGGGCGGGTTCGAGGATTTAAAGAAATATTCTAGCGCACACCGTATTTACAAACTTTTATTAAAAAGACCACAAAGACTAACTTTTCACAATGTACAGACTTTCACAATATCACGCGCTGATCACTTGTTCACGATGCTTCCAATCGACTCCTTGCTCCGTTGTTTGATCTCTTCTTATACCGCTCCCTTCGTTCTCGAATTCTTCTATTCCCGGAATCATGAGATCATGTTTCCAACGCAAAGAATTATTCCAGAAGAATGAGATCAGTCTCTTGTACGAGCGTGGTATAGCATGAGATCACCGCCACAGAGTCTTCTAGAGCATCCCATGTGAACAGTTATTCCCAGACGTTCTCATGTGGACTATTCGAGATTAATTACGTTACTATACGTTGTGAGATCATCATGACATCATCCGCTTCCGGGCCGTCGCGCCGTCGTCTCAATAGGAACACAATGCTTATAAATCTAGTTACACGATGATTATATCACGAATACATGGTAAATACTTGATTATATGATGACTATATAATGATTATATGATGACTACGTGATGAATATGTCCCAGCCAACTAGCTTAATTAGCCGCTCAACTAACCTAGCCACGGCGGCGTTCAACTGACGGCTTGAATGATATTCATTTAAATTCGTGCCTCGCTCTTCGCGCTCGACCCCTTAAAGAAACCCTGTACGTGAAGCTCGAAATGTGGATTAATTGTTAATTGAACGGCGTCGTGGCTAGGCAGTTAGTTGAACGGCTTATCAAGCTAGTTGACTGTCACAAATACATGACGATTACATGATTATTACGTAATGAATACAAGATTTCACGATTTCATTAAGTTATATTTACGATTGCAAGAAGATTCCATGTGATTTCACAAAAATTACATTTGATTACATTACGATTACAAAGTGTTTTCAATAGGGCCACAGAGTTTCCCACTTTCATTGCAAAACGATTTTTCTCTGCAGCCGCATTAAATTGCTAAAGATTTGACCGTATCATCGCGCGTATATTTTATCGCTGTTTGTACTGGTACTCCTTCTGTGATATACGCCTGCTAAAATTTAGTAGTTAATGTCTCTATTTCTTTCAAGAAAGTTGTGTTATTTTTGCCTTTTTGTTTGTTGTTTAAAAGCTTTTCCATAATTATGGATGATTTTTCTACTTGAATATTGGCTCTTACTGTGTTAATTACTTCGGTGAGGGAATTGCATGACTTGAGAGGCTTTTCCTGATAATTTTCTCTTGACTATTGACTCTTGCTTGCGCTGTAAAATCACCCTGATTTAATTTGAGAAGGTCAAGAGCATCAAGAACTGCTTGTAATCTGTCAGATTCTCCATTGTACTCATTTGGAAAAATTTTACTTGCTGGGTTAAAAAATTGAAGGACTGTTGAAGCCATATTTTCGTCCTCTTCTAAAATGATTGAATCGTTATCGATTATGTCTTTGGAGATAAATTCGCCAATAGATCTAGGTACTGTATAATTGATTTGTAAGCGTTGAAAAGAAATCACTACTTTATCACGAATATATCCAAAGTTTGATTTAACAAATGTTAGTTGTTGCTGCCAATTTTTTTATGGCTAGTGATCCATACGCATTATAAGTAGTCATTAGTTTTGTACCTAATTTCGTCTCGAATATTTTGAGTTTTAGGTATTTGCTTTTTACAAACGCGCTTAGATTCTCTTACTATGTGTTCACGATATTTTAATAGAGTTACTTTAATTTGATCCCAAGAGGACATAATATGAAAATTTCCCTAAAAAAAATTAAATGTCCATGCAGTAAAATTATTAGATTAAACGAACTTACCTGTGAAGTTTGATCATAATTATATGACTCACCCCGCCTGAAATGATCACTCAATGTAGTACCTCTAGTTACTGCCAGAAATCGCACAATTCAAAGTAAATTAAAAAGACGCGCCAATTCTAGTGCCCACTTTCAGTTCCACACGCTACCAACACCATTACTTTAAAGTTCAGCCGCAATTGAAATGATCCGGGTAGTGATCACCATGGGCGGGAGGGAGTGATCATTTCAGGCGGGGTGAGTCATATAATTATGATCAAACTTCACAGGTAAGTTCGTTTAATCTAATAATTAATATTGCGGCTGATTAAACATTTATTTGAACGAAACATTTCAAAACAAGGAACAAACTATTCTAGTATATCTAGCATTCCAGAACCGCCCTCGCGTAGGCATCCCTCGTCGCCAGTGGCCGATTATAGAAACGGGCAAACATTGACGATCCCCTTGACCATCCGGCCGTACTTCAAATCACATCAAGGTTTACTCCTTTCCGATTTGGTGCTGAAACCGAAGCATGACGTGTGCTGTAGGCTGTAAATCGTTCTGTATCTATGCCACTATTCTTCAAAACCAATTTAATCCATCAGCTCAAGGTCACTGCTCGCAAACTAATGAACAATTTGTCTATTCCGCCCCGAATACTATCCGTCCTTCTTAAATATTCTTCCAATGTAGTAGCTACGCACACGTCCAGTCTTTCTCTAAAGAATGGGAGGATTAAGGCTGGTTGCGGTCTCCCCTGTGATGAAGTCTTTAACTGAGCTGGAATTTTAATCTCAATATAATCATGATTATGTTCGATGTTGCAAATCTGAATTGCTGAAAAGGTCTGTAAACGATGCGCGGTGACCAGTGCCAAAAGAGCTACCAGCTTTATAGATAGCACTCGCAGCGAAATCCCATTGTTCGGGTATAAGGAGCCCAGGTAGTGTAACACTACTCCTGGGTCCCAAGTGGAGTTATACCTCGGAGCAGGAGGCCGCATATTAGAGACTCCTATCACAAACCTCTTCAGCTGTGCATCTTCACCTAACCCTTGGGATATGATCAAGGACAATGCAGAACGAGCAGTGTTTATTGCACTGTAACCATTCCCTTGCGCATATAAGTGTGTTAGAAACTCTAAGATACAGGATATTTCCTTCGAGTATGGATCCATTCCATTCTGATTACAAAACAGTCACCATTTTTTCAGGATTACCTGATATTGACGAAAGGTCGAATCCCTAATCGAAGAGGTGACGATGGCGACAGCCGATTCCGGAACTCCTCTTCTTAAGAAGGCCTCCCTGCCAACTGCCCGGCCGCCAGGGAAAGAGTCGGCCAGAGGGGGTGTATCCTATTTGAAAGGGTCAAAAGATTTTTATTTGGTTTAAAAATTAACGGTCTCCCCACTAAAAGGGATTCGAACAGAGGATACCAAGGCTGGCTCTTCCAGAATGGGACAATCACGATTCCCCACGCTCCCTCAGCAGCAATTTTTCGCAAAACCCGAAGCAATAAGACAAAAGGAGGAAAGGCGTAAGAAAAAACTTGACCAGTCAATAGTAAAGGCATCCACAGCCAGTGCTGCGGGGTTACGCGACCAAGACACATATAGGTCACATTTCTTATTCGTATGGTTAGCAAATAGATCTATATTTGGAATTCTAATAGACATCGAAACGGAGTTATAAATAAAACCTAAAAATGTGCAACATGTGCTAGGCTCAAAGGAACTCTTTCTTTCGTTAACAATAAACCCCAAACTCCGCAAGAACTGACAGGTCTGCGAAACATTTGCAGCACAAGCTTCGCATGAAGAACCAAATAGAAGAAAATCATCAAGGTAGACTACCGACCTTTGGACCTTAGAAGGGTCACTACCGGCTTCATTAATTTTGTAAAAATCCAGGGTGAAATGGCCAAACCGAATGGAAGGCAATTAAATTCATATAACTTCCCATCCAAGCGAAAACGCAGGAATTTTCTAAATGAAACGTCAATAGAAACCATATAATATGCATTCCTCAGATCTATTATCGCCATGTAACAACCCTTGTATATTAACTTTGTGACCAGTTTGCTATTCTCTAACTTAAAATGAGGAGGATCCAAAAAGGTATTAAGCTTCTTCAAATTCAAAATGAAGCGCTGCGACCCATCAGATTTAGGGACCAGAAAAATTGGAGACACAAATTGACCGTTACAATCGGAGCATTCGGTAATAGCCCCAATGTCGAGCAATTCGGCCACCGCAGCTCGTAAGCCAACCAGCTCCTTCACTGACCAGTTCGGCTCCCTAGGGGGGCACAACTGCACGGGTTTTCTTACAAAAGGAATTCCCAGACCTTGAACCCATGAAAGCAGCATGGTATCCTCTGTTAACTCATTCCATGAAGACATAAAAAAGGGAAGTCTATTTGCCTGATCAGGGATGGATGGTTAACGGTGGCGGCGCGAGTGGTCCTCCCGTCTGGATATCAATGGTGTTTGATATGAAGCAGCTTGAGTTGTCGGCGTTCTCCTGGAGAGTGGCCGCTGGCTCTGGACTTGAAAACGTGGTCCACCTTGACGAGCCTGCTTGTTCGGAGTTCGAGGTGGACCTTTGTAGTTTAACGATGTCGCGGTACGAGCCCTAGGTGGTAGTGATGCTGGCTTAGCCCGTAATTCCCCAGCGGTCTTGTCCAGCGCCTTTGCGACTCTAATTCTATCACTCAAATTATCACCAAAAAGCCAACCGTCCTTAAGCATTAATCTCCGTGCCTGGGATTGTTCATGATGCAGGTCCGCCAGCAAACGGGCCGCATCACTGCATTTTTCGACCAAGGGGTGGACTCCAGCGTCACCCTGGGCTGTTAAGAGTTCATTTAGGGTACCTCCCAACGCTGACAACCTTCAACCTAGCCTTGAAATGACATTAAACGAGCATCTCTAGTCAGTGTCGCTTCCGTAACTGAGTTCCGAACCTCGGGATTAAGTTTCGGTGCTGCTATAAACGGGCAATTAGAGATAACGGGGTATTTCGTAATAATTGCTGAGCGAACTTCCTCCTGCAAGCCATTTTGTAAAATTTGTGTCCAAATCTCCGCCATATCAGTGTGAATCGCTTGTGCACACCCATATCACCATCGGTAGCACCCAAAACCACTGCATCTGTAAGGATACAAATCCTTAATATGGTTACTCAATGCAAATTGAGAGTTTTTAAGCCAGAGTCAGCAGTGGGAAGGATACAAATCCCTTAATATGACCCTCAATGCAAATCGAGGTTAAAATTAGCGCCAGGACACTCAATACAAATCGAGGCCTATCCCGTCAGTCCGCAAGGAAGATTGATTCTTTTCCGCTGCCCACATCATAAACAAAAAACCAAGTATTAGTCCATTAATCTACTCACCATCCCGAGCTATTGCACTCTCTCCGCCACTTAGAACCTCTGGAGGATCTGGAATACTTTCAGGCACATTCCTCACACCATCCAAGGGGGCCCCCCCTGTATGTTCCGCTCGACGACGGTGTCTACGCTGCAGAGCTTTTTCCAGTTTTCTAATTCTATAACGAACCTCGTCCTCGGATTCAGAGTCGGAATGCGACCGCTTCCTGTGCCGGCCCATCCCTCTACCTGTTTTTCCACTATTCTTCCAGCAAATTAAAAATTAAAAAATTCTAACCTCAAAAAACAATGTGCTTTCTGGCGCGCAAAAAGAGTAATGGTGTAGCGTGTGGAACTGAAAGTGGGCACTAGAATTGGCGCGTCTTTTTAATTTACTTTGAATTGTGCGATTTCTGGCAGTAACTAGAGGTACTACATTGAGTGATCTTGAGGGCGGGGTGAGAAGATAATTGATCTATTCCGGCTATCAATGGTGACACGCTTTTCGCATTTATTTTTTCACAAGACATTTTGCCTAAAATTAACACTAGCACGCGGTTGAAAATGAAATTTGCACATCTACCTGGATTCCTCGAGTCCCTGCGCTGGAAAATGGTGTGTTGTTCATTCGTTTCGGCCTGGTTGACCACCCGAATCCGTGATTCCTGCGCCGACGAGTGGTGCGGTCGTTGATCATCCAATTCGATTGACGGTTTTTATGACACCGGGGAAGTGTGGTCACAAACGTTTGTATCACTGACAAAAAAAAATCTGGCAACGCTGGTCACACGGTAGAAACCTATGTCCACTTGTTAAAAGTTTTTGCTCAACTTGCGTAAAATATTTGCCTAGGATTAATAGTAGTAAGTCGGCTATGGGGCGAAACCCACACTTTCCACGATAGGGTCGTGGTGGCCCATTGTAATAATAGATGCCAGGCGGGGGCGACGGTGTGTAGTTTTACGTTGGTCAACCTTTCTTCGCCGTGACATGTAGCCCAACTGCATGATGTTCTTGCTCACACTATCTAGGAACTTCTGACCAGAGAGCCCCCTCGGGGGAACCACACTTTGCTAGTCCAAGGGAACTACACTTACGGGTCTTGGAAAAATTGTTAACCGGAGTTCCTCTTGTTATTCAAGAGGACTTTACGGAATTTTGCTGGATTCATGACACCACGAGATCCACCCACGGGGAACCTCGCGGAGGTATCCGCCCGGAAGGGCTTTCCCAAGGCCCAACCGGCTCCGGCGCCACGTGTCAGCCTTCTATTTCCTATACCTCATTTATTCATTCCGGCTCCACACTGTGACTCGCATTGCCGATTCGAGATATATTTTGAAGGTTAAAATAATAAATTACGACGGACACAAAACGTTTGGGATGCGATGGGGTGTAAAGTGCCTCACCACAGAGCCCGTGTATGATGATAGACAAAGGACGTTAAAATGGTGAATCGGCAAGCTGATCTGGTCAGAAGATTTTACCTGTGGGGATAGTTGGCATCCCCAACAGGTCGAGGGTGAGCGTTATAATCCATAAACGCGTGATACATCCGTATCGACGCTCTTAAGGCCATTAACGATATGGTTAACAGCGTTTGACGGTCGGTAATTTTTAGCTTTTTGAGGGCTTCGACCGTCTCCTTGGGCAACGCTCCCCTCGTTCCTACCACAATCGGTAGGACTTCCCCAGTCGGCGCTCCCAGCCGTTCCTGGAGGATAGGCAGCAATGGTTCGTACTTTACCAGCTTGTCTAGCCGGCCCTGAGCAAGTAGACCTCCATCTTCGTGGCGGACTGTAACATCGACCACGAAGATCCTTTCCTGGTTCTGTACCACCAGGTCAGGTTTGAGATTCCCGCTCGCTGGAGTTCGGATGGTCGGCTCCAGCGTTATTGCTGCCTCTTTGTCCTTTTTCGCCGCCTCGTCGGCTATGATATTCTTGATCTCATCATGGCGTCTGATTCTGAGGGCCTTTGTACTCGTACAAATCCCCAAGATGTGGCCCAGTGTCTCAAGCTGAGCCCCACATCTCCTGCACATCAGGTTCGCCTGTGGGATCGCCCTGTTTAGCGCCACCCTGTCACCGGCGACGTTAGCTCGCAGTCTGAGGGCCGAAATGAAATTGCTTGGCTTAAGGAGCTTTTTGTTATCAAGCCAAGCATTGGCAATTTTATTGTCGGAGAAGGACAGAACCGACTTGCCCTGCGAGGTCAGGGATGCCCACTCTGCAAGCTCTTTCCTTTTCATGGCCAACTTATGCCGATCGAGGTCTTTGGGGTCGTTTGTTGGCCATGAGCTGACCCGTGTGGCTTTTGCTAGGGAATTTAGACGGCTTGCCATCCCTGCATTCAGCCACAGAGCTTGCATTACTCTGTCTGCGGAACTCTTAAATTTGAGCCCCGCCTTCAAGATGGAGGTGACAGCTATTGTCTCCAACTTGGGGATACCTAGTCCGCCGTCTTTCTTGCCACAGTAGAATAGTCCATTGGCAGTGGACTCTGGCAAGTGGCATATACGTTTCATCACTCCTCTCAGCTCCTGGTCTAGTTGCCTGATCAACCCGACTGGTGGAATCGCCACCACCAGTCTATAGAGGTAGTGAGGGACTAGGTATCGGGAGATTAGTTCCATTTTCTGGTGTGGTTTAAGTGATAGGCGGGAGGCCCTAAATAAAACCCCGCCGAAATCTTCCCTCAGGCCCTCAAGTGTTACACCTGCCCAAGGAGATATTTTCACACCCAGATATGTGAACGCGGACTCCGCGGCCGCAGCCGGGATCCTCTCTCCCTTATTCAATGTCAACCCGGGATCTGCTACGTACCAGGAGTCTTTAGTGGGTGCGATGCGGAAGGAGATACATTTAGGGGCAGATAATTTCATGCCCAGCCCGTTAAGGTATTCCTCGTCGCTCGTAGCAGGGCGTTGGCTTGTGGTACATCAGTCGCTAGCAAGAATAAGTCGTCTGCGAAAGCCAAACAAGAGACACTCACAAGTTCTCCAATCCTATATCCCGGGAGACTCTCCAGCTGCAGTAAAAGGGGTTCTAAAACTGCGTTGAATATAAAGGGGCTGAGGGGACCGCCTTGCTTCACCCCTCGCTGGAGATTAATGGGTACTTCCGCTGTACCCTGTTTGACGACAGAGTGCAGATCCCTGTATGAGTCTTCCACGAGACGTACCACCGTCTCTGGGAGACCCTTCTTTCGCAGTGCGGTACCAATTATTTGGTGCGGTACTGTGTCAAAGGCCTTAGACACATCCAGGCACACTGCGACCAGGTTTTGGTGTTGGCTCTTCGAGTGCCGCAGCAACTCGTTAAGGATCTGCACGTTATTGAAGCACCCTGCCTCTGAAACGAACCCCTTTTGGCGAGGATGGAACCGTACGTGCTCTCTGATTTTCTGGTCGATCAAGCCCCAGTATAATCGACTCAGAATCGAGCTAATGGTGATGGGCCTATAACTCTCTGCAAGCAGCGGGTCCTTACCATGCTTCAGCAGGAGTTGTGTACGGTTCATCCTCCATTGTGTTGGCTGCATCGTACAACACATTACCAGGTTAAATAAGAGGTGGAGGATCTCCTGTACAGTCCAACGGGTGAGGTGTCGCTTTTGAATCCCGTCTGGACCTGCAGCCGATTTCGACTTTGTTTGGGCGATCCTCGTCTTAATTTCCCTCACAGTGAATGGCGTTAAGACGTCTTCGGCGTCTAGAGGGGGAGGATAGTCCCAGTGAGGGTGCTGTACATCCGGCTTTGTATCCCATAGCGATTTGTACAGCCTTTCGATGTCGTCGCGCTGGAGTTGCGGCTGCTCGTTCTCCAACCAACGCACATCTTCCCTCACGTAGCGAGCCAACTCGCCCGGATTTCTTTTAAACAGGTCCTGGGTCCGCGCGTAGATATACCGCCGGATAGCTTTTCTACCGCGACCCTTTTTCCTCTGGCGCTTTTCATTGGTTCCGCGATCTTCGGAAACCAGATACTTTTGGACACTATCGTATACTTCGTCGAGGCGTGTCTGAGGGAAAACGCCGAGGGCAGCCTCGCGAAGAGCGCCTTGCAGCTCCTGGATCACAGCTGCTGATTCCTGAGAGAGGGCCTTTTCGGGCATGCGGTGCTCGAGAGCGGCATTTATTATTCTCTCTCTCCATTGTGTGTCTTCAATGGAGTTGGAATCTGAGGTGTCAACCTCGTCTACCGGGACCTGCGGACTCCCGGGACCACCGGGATCCTCGGCGACGAGGTTCAATAGAGGATGTAGAGGTACCCCCTGTTCCCCAGGCAACTCGGGTGCAGGTGGGACATCCTCGTTGGCCGGTTCGTCCTCATGATCCGCAGACTGATCGGACTCTTCCGCGCCGGCTAAGTTTGGAGCCCCCTCGCCCGCAAGGTACTCCTCCCTTAACCTTTTGTATACATCCGTATTCCGTTTATCCCTGATTTGCTTGAGCGTTTTATCAGGGATAAAGGGGTGTATACTTTTGGCAATGTATCTGCTGCCTCGGAACCTGACTTCTAGTTCCAGCATTAGTTTTATGTCCTCGTCCGTGAAAGCCCGTGTTTGTGGGTTTCCGGTACGAGGACGGGCTGCCCTTTCAGCCCTGTCAAGTTCCGCCGCCGCTCTCTGTTCATTTCTTGCAGCAGGGTGTCTATGTCTGGTATGTTGAGTGAGACCAGACTTAGATGTGCATACCTGCTCACACAGACGACACCTAAATACATTACCCTGTGGAGCAGGTGCTTGCCCAGTGCACTTGGGCATATGGCAAAGAGCCGCATGTTTCGTCCTGTACTCTTTTTGGCAATTTGTGCACCTGTACAGGATTGTTGTTAGAGGATGACGCTCCGAAACATGCCTTATTTCGTCTGCCAGGCTCAGTGCCCGGTAGTTCCCCTTGCCGGAGTTGAGACATACTCCGCACGATCTCTCGTGAAAGGGCAACGCTACCGTGAGTTTTTCTGGGCCACCTACTGTTAGGTGTGGATCGGCAGCATAGTTAGCTACTTCGTCATCTGAACCATATTCATCGCTTTGGTCTGCACTCGCCGGGACTGCGGGATTGTCGATACGGCCGACCCCCTGCCGTGGCCGAAGCCTTCTCGAAGGACCGGGGCCTTGGTCCCCCGAGTCCGAGGCAAACCTACTACTACTCGCTGCCGATGCAATCATTACACGGGTGTCAAACCCGTGCAACTTTCCCCGCTGAGGCTTAGCCTACATGGCACCATCACCATGTAGTTACCGACTCTCACGTGGCTATAAACACGGACGTTCTCAGCATAACCCTTCCACCCCAGCTTGATCAGAGCTGGGATTTCTAGGCCTTACGGGTGGGGTCTTCCCATAAGAGAGTCGGTAACACGGCCCACACATCTATCAGACCACACTACAAGTTTTCTCTCCATTCGAGGCTAGAAAATTTCAAAATGTTCAGTTATATACAGCAACAATGCCGAAGCTATCTCACAATCAGTAGAACTTCGATTTGCCATTGCCTGATACCATAACAACATTGTAGCCTTTCCCCTCCCCATTTCATGAACAGCATAGTTGTGTTGCAAATTGTCTTTGGTAAAAAATAGTTGAATGAGTCAACGTTGAACAGAATAATACTTGTTGTAAATCGATACCCAAAACTACATAATTTGGAATATTTTTGTCAATTTCGGTATCCTGTTTTAATGTTTTGTAACCTTGATTGTCTTTCCTTCACATCATCGGTGGAGGAAAGTTTCATAAACAGTTTGTCACAGTACGAGCATGTATCGGATCGGGTAATCCAAAACGCAGATTAAATTTGCTCTTAAAAATATTGTGGTAAGTTCGCAGAGAAATTTTCGTTCCAGAATATTTTTCCAGGAACAATCTATGCATCTTGCGATATGTTTGAATCAGCTGCGAGGCTGCTGTAATAGTTTTCTTGGTGTGAAAAGGACTTTATATGTTCGCACACCTTTTCAGCGTCACTTACGGCCAATTTTTTGGGGCGGTTTACATGCCTGTCGCGTTGATCGTTCAGATTTGCATTAACTTTCAGTTTGCCAACGAGATATTGAACCCTTTTTGGGTAATTGAAAATATATAACAAAATGTTGCTTCGCATATCTGCACGTTATCTACGCTATATTTTACCGTACAATGGTGACGAGAAATTCGTTCTTGAACTCGTCTTCTCCGCGGCTTTTTCAGCAAAATTGCTTGACATAAGTAACGGGTTTGACGATCATAATTCATTTCTCTAAATTTCTTGAACAGGTTTATACGTTCTATATTAAGCTTTCTTCGTTTTCCGATATTTATTTGAGTAATAGTTGAAGGCGTCAAACTAACCTCCGTTTTATGCAGGTTTATGTTAAAACACGTTAGACGTTGTCACTTACAGCGTTGTTTGAGGGAAGACTATAGTATTCCCTCCAACTTTATCAAAGGTGAAAATCGCACAAAATGTAATGTAGGATGCCACCTACTTAATATACATTTCTGCAGTTCTAAACACAGAACATTCAAATAGTTATTTTCAAATTCGAATTTGCACCACTTATAATGTGACTTTTGTGTACACTTTATCGTTAACACGATAATCATTCTCCTGAGACATTTTTACATAGATACTTCGTACGCCACTGCAACTGGATAGACAAATGAAGTAATCACATTTAACATCGCATCTACTAGTCATAGCAAGTTGAGACTTGCGCATTAAATAGGCAAAATTTTATGACGGAATCATGCCCGGACGGGAGTTATGTCGTTTTGCCCACACAGAGCGGTTAATCTCCGCGTGTATAGACGACCCCCACTTCACACAGCTACGACGCACGACCGGGGGAATTTCTAGCATACCCGAGTGGTCATTCTTTAGCCAAATACCACGGGCGTCCTTTCCCGGCCATTCACGTTGCGCCGCCTGATGGAATGGCAGCACGTCGTATTTGTCGCGTTTGCGCTCAAAGGGAACTCTCAAGTCTTCCGAGTCCCAAACACCTGTACATCTGCGATCACGGTGACGCCGCCTGGCTGATGGATTGCCAGGTCAGGTTTAAAGAGAATGCCACTTGGGGATCTTAAGTGTGGCTCCACTTCCACCTTGCAACCGCAGGTTTTACAGTGGCGGGCGACTTTTCCAAGAATTTCGTCCTGCCGCCGAATCTTGCTATCGTGTGTGACCGGACAAGTCTGGAGCACATGAGCGATAGTTTCATCGACGAAACAACCGTTCCTGCATTGTCGCTGGCCAACAGGCGTAGATGGTATAGCGTTAGTAGGGAGATTCCCCGTGCGGAGTTGAACCGCTCGGACATGGTCCCTACCAGACCAGCCTGCTGGTTTGTCCTCCGAAATCCAGGTTCGACTCGCCGAATCTTGAGAAGTTTGTTCAAGACCCCTTGAAAGGGGACTCGAAGCGATTCTAGGATGTCACCCGCCATGTGTAACAGCTTTGCTATCAATGACTGCACGTGGTCAGAGTTCAGCACAGAGCACAAGACCCGATCTTGTTTAGTGATCAAGGTACTGAGCCTACCGAGGAAGATTCTGGGGATTGCTCTACGCAATTCCATTACACCCAGACCGCCATCTCTCACGCTAACTTGTATGAATGCGTCCGGGGTATGGGCATTAAGATGGTAGAATGCCCTCACAGACTTCCTGATGAGCCTGTCCAGGATTTTGTAGACCGTAGAGCAATCTTGGAATGATATTGCCTAATGATCTGGAGCTTCTGGTCTGGCTTAACCTTTGGCACAGTTGTGCAGCCAAGTTCTAAGGTTCGCTATCGAGGGTTTCGCAACGCCTTTGTGGCCAAACTCGTGCCCTAAATACGTGAAGGCATTCATGGTGCCGACGATTGGAATCGGCGTTCCGTCGATCTTAAAACCGACACTCGATCTAGCTACCGACCTACCGCTCACTACCCCGGCGACCAATGCTCTACACTTGGTAGGACTGATCTCCATGCCCCTTCTGCCCAAGTAAGCCGAAACGTCCTCGAGCATGTGGGGTACCTCAAGATCTTGGTCAGAGATCAGGATGAGGTCGTCGGCGAATGCCATGCATGCGCATGAATCGCCGTTGGGAAGCGAGCCGCCCTTATAGTTCGAATTAAGGTCGACCAGAAGTGCATCCAATACCATGTTAAACAAGACCGGGCTAAGCGGGTCACCCTGTCTCACTCCACGGGAAATCCTAATGGGTCTTGTGTATTCCATGCCTGCTTTGATGGTGGTTGTAGCATCAAAGGTCGACATCATGTACTTGGTCAAATTCTTGGGAACGCGGAAACGGTCCGGCGCTCTCTCAATTGAGTGATGCGTAACAGTGTCGAATGCCTTTCGGACATCCAACGAGACGACATTATATGCCTTGCCCTTCTCGATGCGACCCCGCAGATATTCGTGCAGGATCAGGGCGTTTACAAGAGTGTCGTCGATCTCTGTAAAACCCATCTGAGACGAGCTCATCGAGGAAAACTTCGAAAGACGGGCTGCCAACACTCTGTACATCAGCAATCGCCAGTTAGCAGCATCGAGACGGTCACCTCCCTTGGGCACCAGCGTTGTTCTCAACGACCTCCAGGAGGTAGGTTGCAGATTGCGTAGCATTACAATGTTGTAGGCCACGGTCAGCATCTCCTCGGACATGGAATTAACAGCCGCTTCTTCCAAAGTTATTAATGGATAATCGTCAACGCTGGCTACATGATCCCCTGGGTTCAGTGGCGCATCACTGTGGGCCCTGGGGTTCGAGTAAATACCTCCGAAAAGCTCCTCGACGCTTTGTACGGAGGGCAACCGATTGTCATCGGAAACCCCCTCCCCGGATAATGCGAGCTCGGCGAGGTAGCGACGGTTTCTCACGTAGAGGTCCTGGTACTTTTTGTAGTTCGAAGCCCGCTGACCACTTCCCGTGTTGGTCTGGGCATAGTGGTGACCAGAATTCCGTCTACGTTTTATCCCACCACGAGTCCGGTTCCTACCCTCAGCTAGACTTGCGAGCCAACTATCCATTACTCGGTGGAGTTGCTGGTCGTCGTCTGCCAGGGTCGCTGTCACAAGATCAAGCAAGGTAGAATGTCTCTCCAGTAACCCCAAAGCTACCTGCTCGCGCAGATAGACTGATAGGGTGTCCTGGGCTCCCTGTGGACTACATCTAACCTTTGCACACCTTTTGTGTCCTTTATCCCCTTTTGACCTCATGCGGTCGCTAGTGTCTGGGTGTCGACGCGTCGAGTTTAACCCCCTCTCCGCCATCTATGTAGCCTGATGTTCAGGATGATCGTCCCTTTGCTGCGTTGTTCTGACAGATCTCGTTTTTATCCGTTTGGTCAAACGACTGGCTTGCGTGTTGCCCGCGGGTGTTCGGGGCGTGGACCGACTCTTAGGCGTCCTCCCGCTGTTTCGAGGGGCCACTGCTTCCTCCAGCACGACTTATTTCGATGTTTTTCCGGGGAACTTTTGCAGCACACGCTCCCTTGGCTTTCGCCTTGGGTGGTCCAGCCTTAGTTTTAGTCTTTGGACTGGCCCGGGCAGGCTTTACGTGGCTAACAGGGGACGCGCCTGCCAACTTCTTGCGCGCCCGCGCAAGGAACGCCTTGTACTCGGGTTTCTCCCGGACTGTAGCTGACCTGTTGATAGGTCAGACCGGTCAGGTCCATCATCTCCTGGTAGGAGACACCTTTGATGGCCTGAGCTTCATAGTCGGCTAGTTTCTGCAGCAACTCACTCTCGGTGGCAGGTAGTTTTGCCTGGATACTCCTCCGGGTGGGCCCTGCTTTCGTGCTGACGTACTCCCTGGAAAGTCTGGAAAGGACGCGCCGCAGCGATTCTAGAATAAAAAAGAAAAGTAGTTAACTTAAAAGTCTTTTCTTGTTATTTCTCGACTACGGGAGGGTATTAATCAAAAGACTATTCGGCCTGGAATTGCAGCCTGAAAGCAATCTAGAGACACGACCACACTTCCTTTCTATTTATTGTTAGTCAAATCACGGGTGATCAAGCACACTGTGTTCACCACTAGTGGCCCGTCCGGCAGGAACCCCCGTGAAGGTATAGTTAACTAAGCTCAGTGGAGAGAGTCATAGTTACTTCCGCCAAATTAAATAGGCAAAATTTTATGACGGAATCAATGGTGAATATTTATTCCTCCTAAGAGGACAGGATCTCATTGAAAACAACGTACTCTGTTTTAGGTACTGCTGGTACGACAGCGCGTATTGCCAGAAGAACACTTGGACACTCTACATTAACGGGCAAGACTCTGGGAGTCCAAAAATATATATTTTTTATTATACCTGCATCAGAATCGCCGTTTAAAGCACGCCTGAGCGTGCGAATACAGGCGATTAAACCACGGCGAGCTTTAAAGGTTGTCAAGGAAATATAGGTATCATTATAACTTCATCAAATTTGAAAACTTTTCATATTCCTTCAGGTATGGGTCTTTGACTTCGATGGTAGTATTTTGGATTCCGCTTGTTCGGCCAATGCTTCTATATCGGGTGAAATCTCGTTTTAACTAATTTTTCCTCGATTTTTGCTGACACGACTAAATGCAATGACAGACGTGGACGCGAGAAAAACGTAAACAATAATTGTCGTAACTAATGGCAATATTATTGCGCCATTTCGATTCATCACGACAAAAAATATAAGTTTTTAGTGCTTAGTTTGTTTCCAGTATTGCTGGTATAATAAAAAATAGCGTAAAGTATTCGTGGATAACTGGTCTTTAAAACACTTGCTCTATTTCGAGCACTCCCGGCTACGCCGTCGTGCTCAAAAACTCGCGCGTGTTTTAAAGACCTTGTTATCCACTCATACTTTAATATACTATTATTGCACTTACCTGGCATATTTTATGCCTCATGCATTTTTTTTTTCACTTCTAGCGGGCGACCTGGGACTCTTTCATATAGAAGTTAAGTACATATTTCCATTTAGGAAAAAAAAGAAATATTACCAAAACTATTTTAATATTGAAAAAATCTAAATCTACTTTTAAAGCAAAATCAACAACTAAAATACATTTTAATTTTCCAAAATGGCATTAGATTTTTTGAGAATGGGTGGTAAACCATTTTACCCGAGAACGAGAGAGAAGAGAAGTGTTCTGGATCAACTAAACATAATAACTTGCAACATTTTGAAAATAAAGCAATACTAATAAAAAAAGATATACAAAAATATGCTTAACTTTTATGAGAGGATAGGAAACACCCTAAGCACAGTGCCTCATTGCACGCTGTACAACAAATCGACGACCATTGTTGTTTCGCTGCAGTACTGCAGAACGTACATCTGGAAGTACATTTTTTTTTAATTGCGTTATGTACGGTTGCGCGTTCCTTCTTCATTCTTCCACAATAGTTTCCAATAAGTTCCGTGGCCAGATGTGATCGGAAACTTAAGGTACATGTGGGACATTCCATACCAAGTGAGCCACCTAAAATTTAGATTTTGTTCAAGTTTGGCATATTAATAGTACTTGTAAATAGCAACTCAAAAGCGCCATCTGAGATTTTTTAGGCTGTTTGTTTTTGATAGGCATGGGGGTGAATTACATATTTTAAGATAGGACATGAGTGAACTTAAATCTGTTTTACACAGTTCCTAGTCACTTTATTCCCAATTTAATAACGGTAATCGAGGGACATTGAAATAACCTTTCAAAATGACCTCATTCAATTTTGACCTAAACCAATATTTTGACCTTGAAAATGACCCAGAAATTCGAAAAATGATTATTTTTCATCTTATGACTGCTTTTATTTGCTTCAAATGTTACCCAAAATATAGCTTATGACTTCTTCTTTAGTGGTCATAAGTTTTATTGTGGGCCGATTTTGGGTTCAGAAGATATATTTTTTTTCAAAAGTAAAGAGCAACAAATCGACTATTTCACGTCGTAAGGGGTGTAAAAAAAAATTATATCTTCTGAACCCAACATCTGCCCACAATAAAACTTATGACCACTAAAGAAGAAGTCATAAGCTACATTTTGGGTAACATTTGAAGCAAATAAAAGCAGTCATAAGATGAAAAATAATCATTTTTCGAATTTCTGGGTCATTTTCAAGGTCAAAATATTGGTTTAGGTCAAAATTGCATCGGACCATTTTGAAAGGGTATTTTATTGTGCCTCTATTACAGTTATTAAATTGAAATAAATGTCACTAGGAAAGGAGTAATCAAATGAAAGGTTACTCATGTCCTGTATTTTCATTTATAATTCACCTCCATGTATATCAAAAATAAGTGGCCTAAAAAATCTCAAATGGCGCTTGGGCATTGCTATTTATAAGTACTATTAATATATGAAATTTGAACAAAATCTAAATTTTAGGTGGCTCACTTGGTATGGAATGTCACATGTACACTAGAGATTTATTTCATGATAGATATCTCGGGAAGACAATTTCTTGATGTGTTGACATTATGACATGAAGTTGCGTGAATAAAATGCTGATATTTCTGGTTGACACAAAAGTGTCGATATAAATTCTCATTTTGTTTACACTTGACAGAGAGAAATATGTAGCCACGTTTTCCTGGACATTTCATTTCCACAATTTTAATAAAGATTAATAAAACTTCGTGTTAAATTGGTCTCTCAAATTGTGAATTTTTCTATTGATTTCTTCTGGTGTAGTTTTAAATTGTTCACTTAATACTGTTAAAGCTTGCGTCGTCTTTATTTTGTTTTTTATATTCTGCGCAATGCACATTCCGAAAACACTGCTGTTCTTCATAAGATGAAATCATTTACAGTGCTTCTGCACGACTCCACTCTTTTGTATCCGACATTTTTGTTACTTTAAACGTTTTTGTAATTTTATATTCTACTAGTGATCGCCCGTCATTGAAAATTCGACTGGTATGTATTGCATTGGTAATCGAATTAATGTAAAAATTTCAAAAATATGTGAATACATACTTACGTAAATAGTGTAACCAAATGTTATAAAAAGAAATTAAAGCGCCCAAAAAAGTGTAGAAGTTAAATAAAAGGTAATTGAATTAAATAAACTAAAATTAAAAATTGAACTGGCAGTCCTAGAACAGAGATCTATGTTAGCCTGAACCCAAAATAAAAACATTACTGAATAATATAATCCAACGGTACAAAGGAATGGAACAAAAAGGAAATAAAAATTTTTACTTACACACAAAATCGTTAATCAACTAATGCCTCCAGTTGGCCAGTTTCTGGCAGGTTCAAGTTGGGTTAGTGCCTGTAAAGTTATAAATCTTTTTTGGTAATGTGATAATTTAGACTAACTAATAAAACTAACTCCTGTTGCAGCATTCTCCACGAACGTATATTTTTTACTTTTAGGATCCCGAGTTTTTTTTGCGATATTCTTGAGGTAAATGCCATAAGATGAGTCAGTTCTTCACACTACTCTGAATTCACCGCGTACCCAAACCTCAGCTCAGGGGAGGGACCAAGTTATATTTAGTTGTAGTTCGTCAGCTTCTTACCCAGAACGACTCGCACTACTGTAAGTCGGTGACTGTAATGGACGGGTATTCGCCGAAAATAAAATGCAAATAAATCAATGAACCTGTGAAATTTTTGAAAAACAAAAGTAATCTCGGCCTGTATCCTATTAATGTCTTTCATTTATAAAAACAATTATAAAAATTGGTGCAGTACACACTGTTTTATTTGTTACCAATCGATTCATGTTCAACGATTAAATATGTATATCTATATATTATGTATTTATAGATTAAATGTGTAATAGATAAACACAGAAGAGCTATACTGAGTAGTTATTCTGTGCTATAAATAGTATAAATATCTCGAGAGCGCGGTAAAAAGTAGACGATTAGTCAACTTTTGATACTTCTGTCCGAGACTTGTTGAATCGTGTCCCAGCAGTGTTTACATTTGCTACATTTTGTTTCAAGGAATATATCTCCGCTACCTGAATAAATCTCCGATAGTTTCTCTCACATAAAAATACTTATTGCAGGGGAGAAATGTCTGAAATAAATCTCTAGTGTACATGTAGCTTTAGATGTGTCATAGGTTTCGATGCTTGCCGTGTCTCTTTCGAAACACCACTCCAGCGCCGTCGTGTTATTATTATTAAATTATTGTTTGACTTTCGGGTTCCTTTGCTTTGTTCTCGTCATGAACATGAGTTTTGGATCAAATACATTCACGTTTAATTTAAATTTACGGACCGCTTTTATTTTTGATAGTGAGACAAGTCCTCGCACTGGATTTCATGTGATATTTATTACATAATAATATGACGCAATAGAGGTTTGTTTTATTTATATGTGTGGTCACAAATGAATTTTGCGCTATTTGATGCGTTTTCTCGAATTGGGCGTATGATGTATGCTTGGGCCTGACTTCGTTTCTTTAAGAATTCTGTAAACTGTGTCGGCAAGTCTGTGACTTGTTTGTTTTGCCATTCCTTCCGCGAGGAAACGTCTAATTTTTTAACGATTATTGGAATTAATAAGGCATCCCATGACTGTGTTGGAAGATCGAGTTACATTGCATCAGTTTCCATCAGCCAAGTCTGCACGCAGCAGGTGTCGTGGATGAGGCAATTTTAATAGAAAAGTGCGAGCATGCTTTTCTGTGTACATTGATTTCGTGGATCCATACTTTTCGCCTTTGTGGCAGAGCTCCACAAACAATAGTTGCAGCACATCCTTCTAACTCTCCTTCGAATTCATCCGACGAATCTGAATTCATCAGGGTCATTGCGACGCACAGTACAGACTAGAAGACCAACCAGACATTCCCGACATTAGCAGCTCGAGGACGACTTCGTAATTGCTGCCCGTTATTTCTAACGTTTGTAAAAAGCGACCTGGAGGGCCTTCACAACTTGATTTTAGATTGCATTTCTTTTTTAATTTCGCTAAGATCGGTTCGCTTGTTCACGTGTTGTGTTGAAGATTTCGATGAGCCTGTACCACTCTTCAAATTCGTCAGAAAAAAATGTGGTAGTTTGATATCTGACAGTTTCGCACACAGCCTTTCTGCTTGTGCCGTAAATGCTGATGCTCGATGCAGATCCTGGTGTGCAGCAGGTGTCGGTGGTACTTTCTTGTGTCCTGGTGATGCTTCACTAGGTGTGCTGTAGGTGCTCGTGTACTTCTGCCGATCCGTGGAATCGGTTTCGATAGGGACCAGAATGTTGGGCTATTAAAAAAAACTTTACTCGCGAGCTGTTACCCGTTACAGTTTTGGAGCTAGACTGGTAACAACATATTTACAAACTACTATAAAATATAATACAGCGCGTAATATCACATAGAACTTGACCTTTTAAGGAACTCAGAAGGTAGTTTCTACACTCCACCTTCTCAATAGTCTTTGTTTCCATATGGTTTTTCCTTACACAGTTTCTTGTATACTGAACCCATTACCTAAGTCTTCATCAAATTCTTCGTCTTCGGTTGAAAATTCTTCATCACTTTCGCCTGTATTTACGGTAAATATGAGTTAATTCCTCGACTTCATCGACCAGAGGTTATCGCTCCAAATGCTTGTCCTCAACTTTTTCGGCGTGGTTGCAGACAGCTCTCCTATATTTGCAAATTTATCTTCAGCCAATTTCCAAACCTCCCCCTTTCCCACATCATTTTTAACTTGTTTCTTTCTATGGAGTTCAATCTGGGGTCGTAAGGCGGTAACCGTTGGACCGAATGTCCATGTTCAGCCATTACGCTATCAAGAACGTAGTTTTTGTTTAAAGGCTTGTACACTTTTATTTTTTCACTCATTTTTTACACCATCGCGATCGCATGTTAGATTTTATCTAACATTCAGTATTATTTTTCGATCATGTAAACGATATATTTTAACACGTAAAAATAATTCAGATAATGTTTAGTTCTCTGCATAAACCCTAGCAGCAAGAGAAGCGTTTTTTCTGCATTCGCCATAAATTAAAAGCATGTCAGTTTTCTCGTCATTGGAATACATTATTACCAAAACAACAATAAAGTCAAAATAGTTGACACTGACAGTATCTAATGTCATCTAATAAATTAATGTGCACACTATGTTTTAGTTTTAAAAGAAATTGTTTTTTCAATCCATGTAACCTGTGCAAATGCAATGTTGGTTGCATGGAAAATTTCGGTAGGCTCGTATTGTTTCGTGAATAACGGTGTATAAAGAGATTTTTAATTATATACGTATCTGAAGAGTAGACAATTTGGGCAATTTTTACACACGGCGGGTGGTAAAAATCCAAGTGACTGTAAATATGCTGTTTCCGCAGATGTCGTTTGAATGATAATTTGACGTTTACACGCAAGGACACCAAAAAATAATTAACAGTAGGACAGTCAAATGACTTTTTTGGCGTAGACATACGTTTAAAAAAATGTCATGGATAACTAGAGGAGTTTTTTTTCTGAACGCACGTTATCAGTGCAGTAGGAAAAATATTCCCCATCATAAGGTAAACTTAATAGGCATTGAAATACAACGGAATGAGAATTCGGGAAAATTTATTCCTAAGCTGAATGAATGAACGAAAAATTCATAATAATTTTGCGGTTTTAATTACATAGTGAGATTACATGTCGAAAATGCAGTTTATCTAAATCGAAATAAATAAATTAGGATTTATTAAAAGAGAAATCATAAAAAACTCGCCAAAAGAATAGTGCGAAAAAGAGAGTTCTGTTGCTAAGCAATTATGTACTTATATTGTAAATTTTGTTAATCAAAGCCCAACTTTATACAAGAATAACATTTTATTAAATATTTTGATAATTTAACATTTAAAAACGAGTATACCAGCCATTGGCGTCATGCTTGGCATGCCATTGATCAGGTTTTCAGTTAGGTGTCCGTCGTTTCTGAAGGATTTCCAAACTTGACTTACATGGAGTTGTACTGCATTCAAAGTTCTTTCTCTGACGCCTTGGAAGCCTACATCGTTCACCATGTGGCCCCATAAATTTTCAATTGGATTGAGGTCTGCGGATTTCACGGGCCATCGAAGGAGTTCTAATCGCCCTTCATGGTCCTCTACAATGCGGGCTCTGTGCACCGAACAGTAATCTTGAACAAATACAATCGGATCATCCATCTCTTCCTCCGTATAAACAATGTCCAGAGAAGGTAAAAATGCGTCCTCCAGGATTTCGATATACCTTCTGGCGTTAAATCTGGGAGGTGTAACCAGGTTCACCAGGTCCAGCTTGATGCATCCATCCCCAGAAGCCAGCCGATATTCTACCGCTTTGGTTGGTTTCTATAATATTTTCTACATTATACCGGGTGTTATTCGGCCTCCACAAAGTTAATCGTGCGTCTTGTGACGTCATAAGTATTTTTTCGTCGGTAAACACCACATGGTTCCAATTGCTATTTAAATTAAAGTAAACGCAAAGCAGTTTTTACTGTGTTAAGGCAACAATTTAGTTGTAATTGCTCGCGTATTATCACACTATTTATGAATGGTTGCTCATTTGCCCTGTTTCTAATTTTGGCAACTTCTTGATTTGATAATTTACTTGGTCGTCCAGACCTCTGCGTGGTTAGATCACCTTCTATATTAAGCTCTTTATGTCCAAATTACGCTCGCATACATACCCAAAAAAAATATTTTTCTTTCAGTAATCTCAATTTAAGGTTTGATAGAAGCCATTGGTGCAATATAGTTCAATTTCCACCAACATATATTTTTCAAAATTGTATATATTTTATCAAAAATTATATATTGGACATTAGGTTACATGAAGAGAATCACAAAAAATACGTTAAAATTGGTGTTTTGGTCCATTTCATTACTAACTCTAACCCGGCTGTTTATATTTTAGTAATGAAATTGACCAATACAGTTCTTATCTTTTCGAAGACATAAATGGACTTTACATTTTGTGAGAGGCTGTGAGCAACACTGGCTTTGAAACTTTCTTGATCGTCAATATCTTTTTCTTCTAAACCAACACGTTTTGCTGCTAATTGTAGTTCTGTAATAAGCTATGTGACCATCTAGCAGGTCCACTCCTCCCATATTTTTTTTTGTACAAATCCACTGCCGAAGGTTTTTCTATAGAAATGTGTCGTTTCAGCACGCGAGAAAGATGTAGCTAAATGTACTGCTCTGTTGTCGAACCACTTCATAATTCTAAGGTTTACGCCTTCCACCGTAGATTCCTTTTCCTCATATGATCCTCTGTCTCCTCTCTTCAACTCTATCTGTGCTAAAAGAACAGCCAAGAAATCTGTTTTTTCTGATAGTGGCCGCGTAGCACCAATCCCTTTCTTGTGAAGTTCGACGAACAAAAGAGGAGAAGCAAACGAATTGTCAAAGAATAGTAAATAATTATTATGATGGGGAATTATACTGGCCAATTGTAATACAATATTGGAACTTGAACCAATATCACGATGGTTGAGCATTTTTGGGGTTTTTCGGGTTATACTGTTTTAAAATTGAGCGTCCTTTGAAGGGCACAATTTCCTCATCTACGGAAAAGTGCTGTCCATTTAGTGGGATATTTCTAAATTTGTTAACAAGTTTTTCAACAAGAGGCCGAATTTTAAAAAAGCGATTTTTATGATATTCTAAAAAAAAAACTTGTTTTTTTTTTACAAAATCTTTGAGAGTGTCTAGGATACCACTCGACTCATCCTGCTCACAGGTGGAGCCTGCGGAATGGGAGGAAACAAAATTGTTCACTAGGAGGCATTTAATGGAGGAAATAAAGGACGAACAGGTGCGATTTATGTTTCGAACTCCATGGCTTCTCACTGAAGAAAAAAAATTTCAACCGGATCCTGATTAAAGCACCTTGGGGCTACGTGTTTGAATCCTTTCTTAAAAAGTCTTTCAACAACGTAGGAAAGTCCCCGCAAGGAAAAAATCCAATTTTTCAAAGATGGTGCAATGAATTTTTTTTCAGGATCGGTTGAAGAAACGAACCACATGGAGTCTAACGTAGGGAGGCAGGAATTCCAAAAGGCAATATGGGTGGACTTGGATGAGGCTACACAAGGGAGTTGCTTCCCTAGAGGAGGATAAATAGAGGACCCATTAACACTGTCAAATAATTTTTCAAAAAACAAGAAAAGATGAGCAGTATCCACAGCTTTGGGGTCCAAAATAATAGAATTCCGACTCCTGACTGAGGCCTTCACTGGCTCTAGCCATAGTGTACATTGCACTGCCGACACTATGGCTAAATACCTGTGTGCAATTTTTTACTTTCATTTTCCTGATTTTGCCAGGAAGGACGTGCTCATCAGTCAGTTTATAGAATTGACTATAAAGACCCTGACGCTTGTCGATTTCATATAATCGCATCATATGCGTCCAAGATGCTGCTTTCACCTCACCACCCTCAATGAATTTTAAATTCTTTGTTACCAAATTGTTACGGATACCCTTCATCAGGTGAGGAAAATCATACAAATGTACGATTTCCTCACCGTCTATAACATAATCCTGGCAGGGATTTTGTACTTTCTTCCTCAAAAAAAAGTCGGTGGTTCCCCGAAGAAGGGCATTTACGGCAGCTTGATTTGTAGCACCTTGATCAGGAATAGACGCGACTATATGAAGTCCCGCATTCCTTACTTCCCTGACCACATCCCTCAGAATTCTTACTAAATGCAGTGTGGGAGTTGTGCCCTCACAGAATGTGAAACAGATGGGCTGCTTCTACTTTCTATTAATGCCTTTTAGCAAGAATACTTGGGCTTGGTCAGCAAATAAGGCCTTTCTCTCAGAACCACCATAATCCACCAATCCTTCCACAAAATCTGCTCTTTGATTATATTGCAGACTCGTGTCTAGAGATATTT
The DNA here is from genome assembly GCA_963583935.1 of Diaperis boleti. Taxonomy (NCBI): domain Eukaryota; kingdom Metazoa; phylum Arthropoda; class Insecta; order Coleoptera; family Tenebrionidae; genus Diaperis; species Diaperis boleti. The sequence goes on from OY757242.1 coordinate 19,006,564, forward strand.
CATCGAACATTAACACGCAGAATTTGTCAAGCGGTTTCATTTTCTTGACAACCGTTTCCAAATGCTCGAAAATACTTCGGTTTATACCCGTGTTAAAGGGAATACGATTCAATGACATGGTTAAGGTTTTTCGTGATGGTAAGCTGAAAATCTTCGATAAATATCTGTAGGCACGACCACTCTATTCATATAATGAAAGGGCAAATATTTTGTCGTCAAGGTTGAATCTGCGACCTCTTGGTTTATATTTCTGCGTTCGTTGCTGGGACATATTTTCATTTCTTGAATTCATTAAAAACTTTAGTTTTCTTCTGGTTGAACAATTGGTTTGGTTAAGTTTTGAAGCAACCTTTTGTAACTCCATTGCTCTCCTGTAGAACGCCCTTGCCCTCGGTGTGAGTTGTGCCTGTCTTGTGACGCCACCTACTTGTAGGAGGCTGCCTCTTTTGTGTTTTTTTTTTGAGGTTTTCAGGTTGACAGCTAGAAAAAAACACAATAAATCCATTTAGTCGAGGGAAGTGATATTTCAAATTTCAAGCATGACGTTTTAAGGAAATCTTTTTTCCAGGGGTGGTTATTCATTATCAATTATCCCGGCAGCGCTCGCGTGAGTTCTTGTAACACAAACGCCCGTGCTGGGTCAAATTGACCCAGCATAAAAAAAATAGATAAGCATTAGATATATTAAAAGTTTATAAACATAACATTAGAACATGTTTTCTAATACATAAACAATAACCTAAAATATCAAAAAAGGCAAAACTATTTAATCTTAATAGCAATTGTCGAAATATCGAGATGAAGTTTTTGAAGTGAAACTCCTTTATCGAGGTAGTGAGTCCGAAAAATTGAAAATCTTAAATACACTATTAGATAACTGCATTTTTCAATTTTATTACCACTTGAGTAATTTGGTCTTTAAAATGGTCGCGCCATGGGTAATTTTGACCCACTATAAGAAAAAATTAAAGAACTTTGTATGGGTAATTCACCGGTTGTAGACACAATGACAATCTAACATCAAAATATGTAGCTCCAGCTACTGAGAAGCAAGGTTCCGAACCATCACCTGTAAAATAGCACGAAATTTAAAATCGTTTAGGTGAAATTTACCCATGCGCGAACTTTCTATGGTTATTATAGTAATTATAAGTACATTTTTTATTCTTATTTATCTTACACGAAATCTTACATAATTACAATGACAAAACTACAATTTAGATTTCCTTAACACGAATAAGTAATAAATAACTCATAGTGAAGCTTTGCAAAACTTTAAATCACACCCGTGCAATAGAGATTTCATAAACGCCAAGAACTGAGATGCTATTCGACAAGCACCAATACTAAAAGGTTCCAAAAATAATCTCCAATTGCAATATGCTGAGAGATCATAAATTATCTTGTCAAGGGTCTGTATTTGAAAACATATTTTTCATAAATTTGTCAAAGTTTGACAAGTTACAAACATAAACGCAGGCTGTACTCCCAAATCATTCAAGTTTTGTGCCCTGCAGTGAAAACCATATTTAAAATGTTTCAAAAAGTGCTACAGTTCGACAAATTATGAGATAAAAATATGATACATATAAGATAATTTATACAAGGTGTCCCTGGATGGAGTGCCCATGAGGTGCTTTTTTTCTAGTAAGTTGTTTGGAGAAGAATATTTTTGGAAAAGAGCCTAAACTAGTGGGAACTGTTTTAATTGGCCAAATGAAGGCCCTCGCACACTTTTTTCGGCTCAAAACTGCGGAACTCGACATCATTTTCCGATAACAATAGGTCATCCAGATGTTTGAGAATGTTTTCTGCTTTTGGTTGGCTGAGTTCAAATGACCAGAATGACATTTCTTCTTTGTAGTTGAATAATTTTTTGTCATAGTTCCTTATTTTGTCCATCCATGCAGCTAGATCATTGTTGAACCGTTCAGAAACGAAGACACTATCACACAAACTGTCAACTTCCTGCAAAGGTCCTTCATGGATCCCCATCTCCAAAACTTTGGCGAGCCTCTTCAATAGGAAGAGCTTGACCTTTGCAGCACCTCTGAAATCACCAGTGTGATCATAAGTAGTGATGGTTCCGTCTCTCGAGTCTCACAGAGATCTCCGACTGACATTCTCTTCCTGTCATACACATCTAATGCGCAATGAATTTCCTATGCCTGCGATCAATGATATCCCATTTGCTGTCCGGTGGATTTATGTTCCATTCTGCAGATTTTTGCTTGCAATTGGTCAGTATTTGAGATCCCCTCAAGCAGCCAGAACCGATAAATATCTTCTATGTCTTCTGGATTATCTGAATGGCCGGATGATGAGGATGAACTGACAGGATCAGGTGCACTCGATGTGGATGGAATAGCAACATGTTTTTGTGAGCTCGTGGAAGGTGCTTCTTTGAATCTTTTGTACCCACCAGTGTGCTTGGTGCCCTCAGGACCCTCCTGTATTTTTCACCGATGTTTCGAAGATTTTGACTTATGGGATTCTTCTCCAATTGCATAGAAAAACACAGCATAGTTCATGTCGAAGATACAGTTCCCTTTGTCGGTAATATCCTCACCTGTATCTACTAAAAGTGTGGCGGACTCATTAGGTGCCATTTGGGTAGTAATAATTACGAAATTAGAAAGTGATAAATTTAGATTAAAAACTTCTAGTATTCTCTGGGGGGTCACCCCTCGTTCAATTACGATGCGGGCTCATCCGCTTGCCTCGAAGGGCCTGGTAGCGCAGGATCCACGGCCAGTGGGCCGGGGGGAAAGGGGTTTAGGTTATTATGATTAGTGCCTGCTTATTTCTCGGGGGTAACCAAGTTTCCTCGGGGGGTTGACTTCCAACCCCTGCCCCACTGTCAGACCTTCCATACTCTATGTACTTGATCTTCCGTCTATCGAGTGTTCGGTCTTTCACCTCGCGTCTCAAGGGAGGTCTACCCTCCGGCCTATCGCGCCGGTTTCGGGAACTCTTAATGAGCTATCAGTCATGGAGACAAGCCCCGACTGTAGAGGACTGCCCGGCATTAGAGGGATGACGCCGTTTCCGACCCTCGGCTTCCGAGTCGAACTTGGCATATTTATGGTAAATGGATTAGTCCGTTCTATGACCCCCTAGACTAATCATATATATTTTACTTCGGCGTTTGACGCTAGATTTCGCCTTTCTGTCAATATACCTATACGTAGCAAAGTTCGTAGTGATGTGTCGTTAGACAGCATAAAAAAATTAATGTAAAAAATTATTAACATTTAAACCGCACTCTCCGTGTAACAACTATGCAAATGATCGCTCTTTTTATAATTGAGAAAATTTGGGAAATAGTAATTTACAAATTTCTCGTTATTACAAAGCAAAAATTGACAATTGTTGAACTAATTGAAAGCCTTTCACAACCTCCAAAAGTCTTTAAAGAAATTTTGTTGCCGCGAACACTTATTTTCTTTGTTAAATGAAAACACGGCAGAAAAAGAACAGCACTCTCGGGGAGTGGGGAGGGCCGGTGCGAAGGACCCGCCCGAAAGTACACAGTGGAAAATGTCCGAAGACTTTTACCTCCCGTGCCGCACGTGTTGAAAACAGGTGTGCATGGAACACGTGCATATTCTTGCGTTTGCCGCTTTGGCGGTAGATATCAAAGGAGATTTTAAAGTCACCACCTGCGGTTAAACACGTGCAGGTTAAACAGGTGCATACTTTTGCCTTTGCCGCTTTGGCGGTAGAGATAAAAGGAGATCTTACAGTCACCACCTGCACATTAACAAATTTGTTGTAGGCATTTATCTCCAGGAATGAATCAGTGCAAACACTTAAACCCCATTGTTCGTGAAGTAGTTCCAACACAGGGTTCACAAATTGCCGGTGAATTTTACTAATTGTAAGATCATCTTAAAAGACTCATTACTCTATTGTTCAAATAGCATATTATTTCAATAAAGTACTAATCTCTAATATGACTAGTCTATCCCTGAAGGGTAAAGCAGTGATTTATTAGCTGCTTTATGCGACTATGGTCATTTTTTTATATGCAGTGCTAGGTCACATACACATACATTCGATGGATATTTTGCTGCGCTTTGTATTATTAATTTTTGTGGGGTCTTTCCCTAGTATGGAGCTCGACTAGGCATATGGTATGTGGTATGCAGACGGTATTGATTTTGATGTGCATAAAGATAGTTTTTACTCCTAATTTATTGCCATCATTTGGTAAACGGGATTGATACAATTGTTTCACGTTGTGTGTGGTATTTTCCATTCAGGTAGCCTTCCTAATTGGCAATTGTCTTTTACACGTACCCAAAAAGTTTTTGCCGTCTCATCTGCTATTCCAGACCGAAATCTTCTCCGTTTTTCGGCCGTATCATGGAAAGGATGTAAGCATGGGCCTCTAGACAATCATATTCTTGGGCCCTTCCCAAAGGCACCCACTGTGGGCACCGCACCTGCTTCCGTCCACAAACCTTCAGATGTTTTATCATGTAGGTTCCGCATGTCTACACTAAGCACCCGTTCTTCTGGTACTTACACTTCACTTGGCACACTTGGTATACCAGTCCCATGAAGTTGGAAGTTCTTCTCGAAGGGCTTTCGACAGACCAGACACGAAACTGGTACGTTTTCAATCCGGCTGATCTTTTTGTTGCAATCGCCACACAGCCCATGATTGTTGGCACAAACTCGGATGGGAGGATGCTGGATGTCGTAGCACACGTAAGTATTGGTGGAAGTACCCTTTTTAGGGGCCAGGTGGATTATGTTTAGGGAGATGATATGAAGTGAACCCGTTTTGATTCTGAACAGATTTTTTCTTAATTTAATATACACTTTTTAATTTTTTTACATCAATTTCTTTGGGATTCCTACTTTTTTTCCCCTAAAACACCAAAAATAATTTGCTTTGTTTGCCTTATTTGATTTTGCATGCAAAGAGTTATTACATATAGCCGAGACAAAATTTAAACATAGCTTTAGCAATCATAGTGATGTTGTTGACAGGGTGAGTGATGCCCACCAGTCCAGTGCCCACCTATCCGAAGACTTTTTTCCCATCACTCATCGCGACCTCTCTCGCGTCGTCAACGAATACGTGCCCCCACCCTCAAAAATTTTCGGCCACTTTTATTTCCACTATTTGAGATTTCTGTGGTAAACATTTTAATACAGGGTAGGTAGGTAGCATGCTATTAGCTAGTTGTAAAGGCCGGAAGGGGAGATATAGAAATGACGCAGCTGTGATGCTAATAATTAAATAACTAATAATTTATCTTTATCTATACTAAAATAAGCAACAAGTTTCACTTCTGTCGCGCGTGGATTTTTTTTATAAAAAGAAATAAGGTTTTCTTTCATTTTAATTGCCCAGAATTCATCATTTTTAAGTATCCTTATTCTTCTTTGTCCATACTACAAAATCACAAAAATTCTTTCCAGTAATGTATTTGTGAATGCGTTGTCTAGATAGAACCGTTTTAGCTTTTCAGTAGCTTCATCTATTGTCATATGCTCAGCTGTTTTGGGACATTTTACCTCCAAAATTTATAAGCAGTAATAAGCAGTAATTGCGGTAGCTTCGTTTAGGCGGCCATAATCCATTGCTTCATTTGAAAATGGCTCCGCATACATAATCTTCCTCTTCTTTCCTCAAATCAATCTAAACTTTCCGCCTGCTCCCTGGTATTGTTCTCTTTTTCGTTTTGTGACGCTTGTTTACGGCGGCGGTTGCCTGGAGCGCCAGTTTTTTACGTGGTATGCTCCACGGGACCACGGGTAGCTAAAAGTCGGAGTACGGAACTCCAGGGGTCAACTGCCTTGTTTGGCGGGAAGAAAAAATAAAGTCGATGGGGTGGTATAGTTTTATATCCCTATTTACAACTATATACAATATATTTACAAAGCTCAGCGGTTCGGTCGGTGGGAACTCGGTGACGAACTTGAAATTTACCCTTATTGAATTACAGCCTGTATACGGCGGTTGAGAATCTGCACGCTTCGGTCTGTAAGCGGTCGGTGACAGAAGTTATGGGTCATCCTGTAGACGGTGTACCGGGACAACTTATTACAATCGCTGGTGGCTAGTCGTCGGAGGGTTACGGGATGCTAGCAAAAATGACCGGTCTGGTTGATCCGGAAGCTTAGATAGCGTGGAAAAGTGAGATCCCTCCGCGTGGACCCAACCCTCCCGGAGACCAGTAAAAACCGGGACACTTTGTTACGATGGCTAGACGTTGGAGCAGAAAAAGGCCGGTCTGGTTGATCCTGAAGCTTAGACATCGTGGAAGCGCAGCCTCTTTTATAGACCTACTGGAGGGGTGATGATGACGTAGGGTGATGCGCACGGCTTGTCACAATGCAGAGGAGTGAGGGTCTTATCACTGCGTTATCTTCTCTTCGGAGTGAAATCAGCTCCGGGCATCGTATCGGATGGCGGCGTCCGAAGCGCGCTTCTTTGCTGGGCAACATAATATAAAAAACATTTCTGTACGATACCCGGAACTATTTATTTTCGGTGGTTTCCGGTTCGACGAAAGGGCGTGGTCGGGCGTGACAAGGTCGGCGGCTGGGCGTGGTCGTAGCTTCTCTGGGGTAGGCTGGTTCGGAGCGCGCTAATTTTCCGGTGGCGGTAGTGAAAAAATTATCCTGTTGTGACACTGCAAACTATTTTTCCCGCCTAGTTATATGTTTAAATTTCGGGTGCACCATCTTGCTTAAATAGCCAATCGACGGACCGTTCCGCGCTGAGAATGTCGCTTCGCTGACGGTATCTAAACTCGGTAGTTATATAGTTTTTCACTTTTGGTATAAATACCGTACGTAACAACACCACACGTTAAATTGACGTATATTGCTGAGAGTGCGGTGGCAGTCTCTGAAAGTTTTGAGATTGAATAGCGTTATCGTCAAAATTGAGATATTTGCTCTCGTATTTCCGACAAAATATTAAAAATTCTTTTGGCAAAAAAATTATGTGAATGTTTCTGTTCCGGTTGTCCCGTACGTTTTTGCCGCAAAATATATTTCACTAGCGTTGTTCCTGCAGTGTCAGGATCATCAGCAACATTTTTCTTTTTACTTGAAACTGGCAAAAAAAATTGTTTTCTTTTTCCCAAAATTAAGATTTCCTGTGGAGTGCCAGAAACTATTGTTTCTTCTTCAACAATTTCAGGCGTTATAGGATTTTGATTTCTTGTATCACTCTCTGTCTAATCCTCATTTTAGTCAGCAATGTTTACCGACGTCAGCTAAACGGGTCGAGAACTGACTGAGCCCTGTTCAGACTAACAGTGTACTGGCTAGTCTGTATGGTCTAATACAAAATACATTGAACAATATTTTACTCGACCGTGGCTGGAGCGTGACCGAAGCGTCACCGAACCGACTGTATGAATTAAGGTTAAAAGGAAACCAGTGGGATTGCTACAATAATTTACAGAAAAATATTATAAAATATTATTTATAAATGTTTTATGACAGTACTTTATTTTGTTTTCACATGAAAAGATGTTCTTTGAACAAAATTTAAAATAGTAATTATTGCATTCTTCCTGTACAAATTCAATACTATCTGTAAGGTTGACAAGTCTTGTTTTTTTATTTTTATTGGTAATATGCTTAGGCACACATGCGCTGGTCAATTTTATGTAACTGTCTTAAGTAAAAATACTGTTACCGTCCACTTTTCGATGTTATAATAAAAATAATGCACCGCTCTCGTAACTAGGGTTTATTCACCGTATTCGCACATTCAGGGGGAAAAATACAAGTATTGTAACGTGCACGATAATCTAACACCCATAAAACGCTGTCTATTGCCCACCATTATCTTAACAATGGAGGATTATAACCGTATAATATTCAGTGTGAAACGAAAGTAACGCATCCAATTTATAAAATGAGAAAATAATAATCACATGCACAGGTCAAATTTCAGTAAAATGTGTACTGCTATAAAAATAAATTGTCGCCTAGAAATTTTGAGTCCGGTCCGTTTCATCCACGAATAAACAAGCAACTCAACTGCAACTGAACCTTCTCATTGTACATCTAATTTGAGGCAATAGGCCCCGGTTTTATAGGTGTTAGATTATCGTGCCTCGCACTTTAAACGCCGTACTCTCCCGCTTGCATCCGTTTCCGCTACCTGCTACCCTCCTCTTCTGCCTTCCACCCCGCTACCGTCTGACCACTCGACCTCGGACCGAACTGGTTTGTTTCAATACGTATAAATTGGATGAGGTGCATAATAGTATATTATAAACCAAGGTAGAGAAGTAATTTTTCTCAGCTAAGCAGTATTAATTCCCGAGATGCGAAGCATCGAGGGAATTAAGTTGCGAAGCTGAGAAAGGGCTTCTCTACCGTGGTTTATATATTATTTTTTTCACTACTAGCAGCTTAAATCGTTAAATAAATGAAGCATCAAAAATACAATCGTCTAGCGGGTGCCAAGTCACAGTTAATCCTGAATAGACGTTGCCGTCTGTGAACATTTGTTTTTTCGAGGATCATTGCAAATTTTGGCTCGAGCTTCGCGCTCAACCCCTTAAAGAAACCTACTCCAAAAAGGTCATATTTTCCTGTACGTGAAACTCGAAATTTGGACAGGATCAACTGTGACTGGCACCCGCTAGACGCTTTTTATCAAAAATAAAGGTTATGTAGTTTTTCTCTGACATTTCTCCTCTTCACACCTCCTCTACAAACTATATAATCGTACATTCTACAGCTAGTAGTGAAAAAAATAATGAATTAAACTTTGAAAGCTCCGTCGACGATGTGCAGGCAGCCCACACAGTTGGGTGAAATTTGGCATCTTTTTCAATATAATTTTCGAGTAAGTAGTCCGCAAAACTTTGTATTTTTGTGCTTTTTTTTCTACTTTGGTGTCATAATTGAGTTTTTGTGAAACTGTTTTTGGTGTTTTTTTTTTATACGTATTACGTTGGTATTGAGCATTTCTAGCCAACTCCTGTCTAGGTGAAGCCAAGAGTCAACTTTTCAGATAAAAAATATAACCACAAACACAATCAGTACTACGCGCTCGTCGTGCCCCAAACCCACTCATGTCACAATGATGCCTCTTGTTAAACTCGTATAATAATGTACTATTGTTTAATTGTTCGGGATAATAATGTTATGACATGACATTTTAGTTTTAATAGTTATTTATTAAACTAGCGTGGAATGTACGATATTACTCACAAAAGATAAAGTTTAGCAACGATTTCGAATGGCTCCGCCAAAAAAACAGCGCTTAAAAAAATAGCGCAAGATTTAACAGCGCTGACAACGAATGGCGCGTCCGAAAATAGTTCTGGACAAAACAGCGCTGGTATAAAATAACACTAGGACAAAATGTCGCACGAAACAATAGCTCGTACCAATAGCTTCTTTGACTCTATGACCGCTTCTATATCTTGCAATATATACCTCGGCAGCCGCTTGTTCTCTCTTCAGGTGCTCAATAAATCTGCTCAAGGATGGATGCTGGCAATCCAAAGTCTTCTGGAAGGCGTTGGGTCATGCTTCTACAGAATTGTTTGTTTTCGGTAGGTTAGTTTCCATACGCTCGAACATATTCCACATAGAAACGGGAAAGCGTGGAGACACATTTCTAATGCTTCATTAGAATCCTCTCAGTATTCGTTAATAGGCGTGAGCTCCTCAGGAAAGTTCCGATATGATTTCCATGGCAAATTGAACGTCTCTCTCCGGAGCGTAGCTCAGTCCCAGCAACATTTTACACTTGCGTCGGATTTCTTGGTTCTCTTTATATGCCCTGGTTAGACCCGAATGCTGAATCTTTCACTAAAGATTCTGTGATAAGTGGAATGCGCATCCTACAATTCTGGAGCTGGGGAATATTTTTGTGATGGCGTTTATCGAAGCCTGTTCGAAATCGGTCAGCACACTATCTGGGCACAATGCTGGTTCTATTGTTAAGAAACCAACTTGGTGTAGTTGCTTTCTTGTTTGTTCGGAAGCAATACGTAGATCATTGGTAGCGCTTTTGCCTCTACCAGCGCGTGGATTGTGTACATTTGACGGTGCTTTTTATAATTAACCCGGATGTCACCACTATCTTTTGAAAAACTCTTATCAATTGTGGGGACACGTATTGCAAAGAAATCACGAAGAGAACCAATTGTTCCAGGATGTCGATTAGCCATAACCTTACGGTTTTTGGCGACCGGGGACTCATATAGGAGTTTATCTTTTGCATTTAGAGTTGCAGTCACAACAATATGCCACATTGTAAAAGAAACTACCGACGTTATATGCCAGTGTTTGTCACCACTAGTACTTAAGGTACCAACTGAGGAAGAGCTGCAAAATATTGCCCAGAAGTTCTGTATCAAACGGTCGTTACCAAACTGTGTGGGAGCCATAGATGGTAAACATATTGTTATCCAAGCACCTTCCAATTCAGGCTCATCTTTTTACAATAAATTATAAAAAATCATTCAGCATAGTTCTGCTGGCAACTTGTGAGTATTTTTTTACATTTGTGAATATTGGAGCATATCGTGCCCAGAGCGATGGACGTGTATTAAACCAATCAATTTTTGGGAAGAAACTTAATCTACCACCACCAAAACCTTTACCAAACACAAATGGAGAAGATGCTATGCCATTTTATTTTGTAGGCGATGAGGTCTTCCCTCTGCGGCCTAATTTAATGAAGCCTTTCAGTAAAATTAGAGGAGGCCCAATGCCGATGTCTGAACGAATTTTTAATAATTATTGGCTATCTAGAGCACGACGCATAATTGAAAATGTGTTTGGTATATTAGTTGCAGGATTTCGAATATAACGAGTGTTTTTTAAAATTTGGGGTCGAAGTTGGCCTTGAATGTTTAACTGTGAACGTGCCATCGAAGTGACAATTATTAATTTGACATCTGAATCTATATCTAACCTCACTTTTATTTTAATTAAGCGACAGTTCAACACGTTAATACTTCGCTCATACTCCTACCTTTTCGGGTTGCAGTGGAACCTCTTTGATAAAATTAGTGTTTTTTTTGACCTCCACATCGGCATGTTTTGTGAATTCACCATCTGTGGTACGTAAACATGCTGCTACACTTTGCCAGCAGCTATCCTTCTGATGAACCGATTTGTAACCGGCATATATGTTTTATCCCAAAGCGGCCGGTAATTTGTTATAAGTTGTAGCAGCAATTCATTGTTGATATCGTCTGACATCGTGAAAGACAAAATAAATTTCGTGTATAACGTCGTACCCACATAAACAACCCTCACTAATAAAACAGGAATAAAAACGAACGTTAGAGGTTAGAAAGAATGACGTGAGAATGACTTTGAGCAGTACTGACAACGTAACGTAAACCAAATATTTATTTTTACAAAGTATGTATCATCTTACTTAAATATATACTTGAGACACTCTACAGTAATATTTTAGCGAATACTTCATCAAAATCAACGATAGTATTGAGAAAAGTTTTAGAATAAGGTGAATATATAATTAAATGTGTTTGATGTAAATTTAATAGAGAGCCAAATTGGATTTGTGCAAAAATTCTGTGACTTTGAATGAACATGAACGCGGAAATTTTTTACCTAAAAATATATTCTTACCATTTTGTATGTACAATACCAGAGTAGAGGCATTTTGTTTCTAACAGCAACTTAAGCATTTTGTCGATACAGAATATGCAAGCCACTGGAACCTTTTACATATTATAAGACCTGGTGTGTCAACTTGATTAATTAATTGATAACAATTGTTACAACCCACTTTTCCCGGGTGTAAAATCTATTAAAATCCACTCTCACAACAGAGGTTTTATTCACCGGTAAATCACAATTCGAAAGGAAATGCGGTCAAACACTATACGCTCCCTAACGTAGTCGTACCGGTACTCTCTGCGGCCACCAACCTAAGGCTCTCCACACCTCCAGCCCCTCACCATCCCAGGCCTCACAACGGAGCAAGGTATGCCGATGCTTTCTTGCCTATGCGGACAATGTAGCTGCCGAAACATCCGTGTCCGATCAGCGCTTGGGTCAGGTGGAAGTTAACCCACCCGTGACCCCTTCCGACCCACAGCCGAACGTCGAGAATCAGCCGCCTTGTTCAGGCACCTTTCGTGCCAGCCTCGCACCTGGCATGCCCCAAATCCAAGAGTGTCCTCCTGGCTTCTGTGGACGTCCGGCCCTTTCTCCGCTGCTTTCTCTCCAAGATCAGCAGGTCAGAAGGTGGTATTCCAGATATCACCCCCAGCGCATCAGTCGACACCGTCCGATACGCGGAGGCCACCCATAGTTCCACCTTCCTCTGGACCCTTTCGAGAGCGGCCAACCCGGTCTTAGTTTTTGCAGCCCGCCCTCAGGTAGACGTTTTGGACGACCGTTGCATACAATACCCTGGAGCGCCCGTCGCACCTCTGAGGTTGGGCATCAGCCTAGCCAGTTTCCCGGCCACTGCTTCCGCCTTCCGAGCCACCCTCTCCACGTGGGGAAGGAAGGTCATCCTTCTATCCAGGCTGACCCCTAAGTACTTCATACTCGGTTGTACCCGGCCAAAAGCGCCCCCTATTCGGAAGTCCTCCAAATCGATCCTCCTATCTTCGATGTGCAAAACCGCCTCAGTTTTGGCAGGAGCTACCTTGAGGCCATGGTCGCCCACGCTCCTCGACCTGTTAGCCGCACCATAGCGGATGGTCCTATCGGACAGGTAGCTCTTGACCATGGACACCATGCCCAACTCCTCCCGCATTTCTACCAAGGCAGAGGCGATGGCCTCCCACAAAGCACAGTTGAAGGCGTTCTCGACATCCAGGGCCACAACGGCACAGAAGTCTTTACGACCCCACGTGCCGGCGTTTGCCACCTCAGCATATGCGAGCACGTCCTCCACGGCATCCATGGTCGACCTGCCCCTCCTGAAGCCGTACTGCTGATCAGACAGCACGCCCCTCTCATCCAGATCCCGGCTTATCCTATTCCGGATGATGGCTTCCAACAGCTTACGCGCAGAGCTTATGAAGGAGATAGGTCGATATTTCCCCCCGCCCGGTATACGGACCACCCTTGCTTCCTTCAAAATCGTCGGGAAAACACGGTTCTTCAGGCAAAATCCCATCACCCCCGCTATCTCAGCAGGGGTCACTTCTACGGCCAGCGCCACGACCTCTGCCGGTAGGCCGTCCATCCCCGGCGCCTTTCCTCTTTTCAGACCCCTGGCAGCCTTCTGCAACTCCTCAACCGTTACGATCGCCGCCTCCCCAAAAGTCGCTTGGCCAATTCCGTCCTCTTCCCCCTCCTCGGTTATCACCGGTCTAGAACCGGCCCTCCGAGAGACGATCGTATAGGCCCTCCCTCAAGGGTCACCCCGGACTTCCTCGATCAGTCTGTCCCAAGCACGGTCCTTGACGGCAGCAATCTCCGTCTTCAGGGCTCTCCTTGCGGACCTATACTCGCCGAGTCTTACGGTCCTCGGGTGAGCTTCCGCCTACAAGCGATGCACCTTCGCCGCGCTTCCGCGACCTTGGCACACCACCAATAGACACGCCTCGTCCCTGTCCTGGTGACTTTCCCTGGCAGACACTCCTCGCAGGCGACGGTTAAACGCCGCACTGCTTCTTCTGGCGAGTGATTACTCCCATTGACGAGCAGGCCTACCATCCTTCTGGCCAGAGCTTCCTTGAGCCCCTCTCTCCACTTCCAGCCAGGTCCTTAGACGGCTCTGGGCTCTCTGCGAACGGCATTGGTATTAACCCGGTAGGAAAGGTAGCAATGGTCACTGAAGGAGTCCTCGTCGAGAACCCTCCAGCCCTCGAGCACCAGCCCCGCACCCCGACTGGCAAAAGTCACGTCTATGACAGACGACCAATTTCCGCCTGCTCTCATGACCTCAAAGGTTTCCCGTCATGCCAAGTATACGTCACGTACAGAAAAATCAAAATTTAACAGAATTCCCTAAATTACCAAAATTGATTTTATTTGTAGAAACAAAACTGAAGTCGTGTCTTATATAAGTTTTACAAAACTAGTGTTTCAATACAACCTATTTTGATGGTTGCAAGTATATGCCAGACGATACTAAAACAAAATTTGTGTTTTTTTTTGTTTTTTTTTTTTTTGTTTTTTTTTTCATCAGAACTAGTGCATGGCAACTTGCAATTATAATCATCTAAATGAATGCAGCTGTCATCTAACTCAATTTGTTTTAATACACTAGGATTTATATCAACAAGGGCATCATTTTCACATTCAGGGACATGTTGCTCAGTTACTATACCTTTTACAGTTGCCAAAACTGTACGGTATATCTGGCGTTTGCCAACAAATGCTTTCCGTTTATATTTTATTTTGGACGACATGGTAAAAAAAATTCCCTACTTCTGTTTCTTTAAGCGCTCAGGTCCGATCACACCACGCCGTAAAATCGCGTCTTTCAACTCACCGAAAAAATACTTCTAGGCATCGGACCGGGTTAGTTTTTTCGGTCCGGTCATCATAAAATTTGCCCGCTGCAAACGAAACTATCCCGGAGTCGCTACGACCACTCCCAGTTTTCGCTCTTGTAACCCCGAACCACGCCCTTCTCATCGCACCGTTTAAATGTAAGAATAAATGCTTAATGTTGACGTATCGGGATGATTCTTTCACTCCGGTGATCGGAATGAGACCGCGCTTCGGGTCCCTCCGTTACGGAGTTTGTGCGCTGCTCGGATTTACCGTCGTTCCGGGAGAATAGTACGCCGAATCGTATACCGAAGGAGTGCAACGGGGGCAGGGCACCTGTGGTGGCTTCTTTCGAGGGGCTGTCCAGGTGTCGGCACCTGCCGGTTGACCACCGAAATACCCGGACGGGTCCTTTTAGGGATCCTCTCACCCGACCAGAAGGGGCCAGCCTTGGTATCCTTGGTGACGACCTAGTACAACGGGGGTAGGGCGCCTGCGCGGGCTTCTTCCGAGAGGCTGTCCAGGTGTCTGGTTTTCGGTGCACCTGCTGGTCGATCATATTAGGGATGTTTGAGATTGCTTTTCCATATAATTGAGAATAGTTTTATTTTCTTTTGTTTTCAAGTGCAACAAATATTTTTTGCAAAACTATAATTTATACATAAACAGACATTTCTAAAATACATTTAATAAATAACAAACCTCGTGTTTCCTGCACATTTCCTACATTGATGTCACCCCTTGAACTTGGAGTATATGAACGTATTTCTTGGCTGGCTGTTGAACTTATTGGAATGTGAAAACATGTGTCTTGGCTGCCACCCACATGTCTCCATTCAGAAGGTGTTGGAGCTTCCACAGGCGATGGTCGTGGTAAAACAGATACCGACTTTTGCTTTCTAATACTGCTAACAGTATCCGATTCGTCATCAAAATCTGATTGGTAATAAAAATATAGTTGCTTTCTTGCAACAATTTTGCGTCTCTTATTATTGGCGACAGGTTCATCGGAATCAGTGGAGTCCACATTTGAAGTTAATTCCAGTTTCTTCGGTTTCGTTGAGGCTTTATGGGAGTCCTCTATGGGGGGAAAATATATTATAAAAAAAAGGAAACAAAACGTTGAACACAGTTACCAGATTCAAAGTGGTTTTACAATTTTACACACATTCCACTCATCTCCAGGTACTTCTCCCTTTTGAACAGCTACATCATAAACACGTTGTTTCTTGTAAGGTGGTCAAAATACCTCTTGATTCTGTAGGGTAACCCAAGCCTTATTAACCAGGGCAATTGCACCATTTGAAAAATCGACCGCTACAAAGGCGCTCGACATTATTGCTGTTGCTTAAACATTGAGCAACATTAAAAAAGGTCTTAGGAAAACGATTGAACTTGGTTGGCAAATTTGCCGCCAAACATAGTTAGGTTATTTATCATAGGAACGATGTAAGCAGGAGACAAAACGTGACAATAATTGTAAATTTGTGGCTACAAACAAGGGTCAAAAATACACAATGCTATGTCCCCCATTATGCCCCCTATTTCAATTGCCAAAGTCTAAAGTCTTTTCTAAATTCTTTTCCTGATTTCTATATTTTTTATTTTAGTTATTTGTTTATGGATGTGATATCATTTAGTCCGGTCAATTTAGACATTCGAAGGTGCATAAAATCCCAACAAGCTGAAAATCAGTAAAATTGTTCAAAACATAATTATAAATAAAATTTAAAAGTTCCCCATCATTCCCGTGTATGGAAAAAATTTTATTGCTTGCTCCTCCTCTTCCTAATGGGGAGTTTTTGCTTTTTCTGGGTTTTCTGCCTGACATCCCTCTCCAGCCTTCTTCCTCTTTGTCTTCTGGCTCTCGGTTACCTCCTCCACCGCCTCCATGACGGTGCTCCGCTCGTTTATTTGCTGAAATTTGCTTTCCTGCTTATCGATAGTGAGACGACGGCACCGGAAGCGAATGATGTCATGATGATGTCACCGCGTATGGTAACGTGATTAATCTGGAACAGTCCACATGAGAACGTCTGGGAATAATTGTTCACATAGGATGCTCTCATGAGCCTAGAAGATTCTGTCGCGGTGATCGATTGCGCCGAAAGCATGATCTCATGATACCCGGAACGCCAGGGGGGTTATAAGAAGGGATCAAACGACGGAGCAAGACAGTCGATTGGTAGTATCGTGAACAAGTGGTCAGCGCGTTGCTGAAATTGTCCACTTCGTATTATCAGGATAACATATTGTCTTAATGAGCGAAGTTGATGGCCGTTCCAATTTTGTCTTGCAAGCTGCTCTAAACCATGAAGCTGCCATCCAACCAGCCCGGTAGTTGAACCATGCCTTGGAAGCGGCTTACTGTTGCATGTTCAAATTTTCTTACACTTTTCTATGAAAATTGTGAGGTCCACTTGTTCTCTTGCAACAATAATAATTATTTCTTATGAATCTATAATAAAACATTGTACCAATTTTGCGCCAGTTCTCTAAAGACTCCTGTTCATACCCTAATTTATATAGGCTATTGAGCATAATATGTAGCCTATTTTCTTGTTCCAGTGTTGCACCCGAAAATAGTGGTACAACAGAATGTAAAACGCACCCTCGTCTCCTTTAATGTGAACAACAGTGCATTTACCTCGTTTTTGGACTGGGACCGGACAAAAAGTGTTGTATCTCTCATGGCCATAGATGTGACGGTTTGGTGAAATTCATGTCTGCAATTCGTGCTGGATCTGACGCTCTGGATGGGGCACTCCAGTGTGCTGTCACCTCAGTTACGAATTTGTAGGACAGTGTCGGTGGTCAGGTGTATGTAAAACAGCAGTGCTGCCACATACATGTTTCACCTAGTCCTGCCATGCAGTCGCAGTGTATGCATACAACTGTTCCATTCATTTCCGTTATAATCCATGAGTTGTGTAATTTCTCCGTTAGTCGTTGTGGATGCATAACCTATGTAGCCACAATATTATTATTTCGCTCTTTTCTTGCTTATTGTAGTGCATACGCAATTGTGGACGATATTACGGAATGATACTCTCAATGCCCATCGTCCTTCTTCCTCATTCTTGCTTACATCACATCGCTTCTCCGGAACAACAATGACGCAAGTGCAAATTTTGACTTTTTGAGTTAATTATGGCATAACTCGAAAAAAATGTGTATTTTTTTAGGGCAACAAAGACGTAATGTTAGAACCTTTAGTGAACGCTATCATGACTAATTATGACGTGTATTAGAAAATTTGAGTTTTTTCCTACACGTCTCTGGTTTGGTCTCAGTTTTTCGCTTGAACTGACGTTGTTCATTTGAAATATTTTTTTCCATGTTTTTTTAATGCCATGCTGTTCCTAGGTTGTAACACAAACCGCTTAGATATGACTGAAATCTATCCCTTTGTATTAAATTTAAACGGTCTCCCATATTAAATCTAGCGAGAATACTCATAAACAATTATGCTTTATTGTTCGTTTCGTTATCTAACAAGTGTGAACTTTTTACCAGTACCAAATTTAAAGCTGCATAAATGTGGTGGTGGGCTCCTGACGAGTGATAGTGTCCAACACAGAGCTGCATAAATAATCTTTTTAAATGATGATTAACAGAATTTCGAAGATCTCTCTTAATTTTTGTAGATCTCCATGTGCGTTAGCGTGAATAGCTTTTTGAGCAGCTTTAACTATATCTTTAATTATGTTGTTCGTTAATAATTTTCTTGCCGCTAATGATACACCTTTTGTATCATTTTTAATATGATACAAATGCTTACTGTAACTTTTATACAGTGGTTTACACATCCCACTTTCTTAACCTGTAAGTATACAGGGTGTATATTAAATATTGGTCAAAAATGCAAGGGGTGACTCCTTGGGTTTTTTTAGGACTATTTTGTCCTTTGGTGATTTTTGGAAGGCCGCTTTGTTTCAAAGATATAGTGCGATCACATTTTTTACAATAACAATATTTTATTACCTAAATATTACATGCAACATTTTCTAAAACTACAAAAACTGCTCAAAATGACCACCAGCTAGAATGAATGGGTGCGTCCAATCTTCTCCTCATGAACTGAACTCTGTCGTGAACACCAGAGTCGTTTCGTATACCATCACACCCAGCAGTTATCCGATTTCTCAATTCTTCTACATCTGCTACTGGTGTGGTGTAATCTAATGACATTGAAATGACCATCAGTTGGAATGTGTCAGATCGGCATTTTGTGCTAAATTGAGAGTACAATCAATATTATCGAATGCACAATTGAAGATAATAATGATATCGTGTGTCTAAATAAAAATCTGGTTAAGATTGCTATGAAACAAAAGCTGTTCACTGTAGTGTCATTTCCGTTGCCCTTCAAAATATTATAGAATTTCATACGAACTGTACAATAAATGCTATTTTGTTAACTTTGCGTTTAAGCAACAGGAAATCACACTCAGCAAGTCAGCAATTCCCAGGCAACTAGTTGTTATTGCATTTGCCCTCATTTGAACTTTTTAACGCAAACCCCTCTCTCGAACCTAGTTGATAAAAGGCCGGAAATGTTTAATTCTCATTCATATTATATATTATTGTTATTCATTATTCATTAGCATTAGTGTGTAGTGTAAAAGTGTTCAATATAAAATTTTGCAGTGACTTAGACATTTTATTCCGTCTCCACTAGCATACTCCCCAAATAAGTGAACCTGAAGGATTCCCCAAAAAGGGATCCACCACATCACATTCGGCACGTCGTAGCTAATGTCAAGGTTAAAGTGTCAAAAATTGTGGGAGACCGAGGTGGCTTCCTTGAAATAGGGGGGCCCGAGGAGCCCCCGTCGAAACATAGGACCCGGGGAGCCCCCGTCGAAACATAGGGCTCGACGTGCCCCCGACGTATCATTTGGGCCCACTTGAAACAGGCGGCCTGAGGTGGTCCACTTGAAACATGGAGGCCCGAGGGAGCCCTCTTAAAACTGAGGGGCCCGAATGGGGGCACTTGAAACATGGGGGTTATCGACATCCAGAAATCGAATGTTGAATTTGTTTAGTTCTAAAGTAGAAATTATGAGTCAAATTTAAATGACTTGAACTCTTGAGACAGGGGGGCCCGAGAAAGCCCGTTTGAGACGGACAGGCCCCTTTGAGACATTCCTGGGACAGGGGGGCGTAACTACCATCTGAACCGCCGTAATACACATTTTGTACACCTTATTTAATAAAAGTTCTTCGTTTGTGTTTCATTTTTGATGTTTTGTTTGTTATCTTTAGGACATACGTTCAATGTTAATGTAATTTTTACCAAAGCAATCTTGACCAGATTTTTATTTAGATACATTTCAATTAAAGGATAAATATAGGGTAATTACAGTAGAAGATATATTTTCCGAAAAAAATGAATGATTCATAAGTTGGCAACATTAACATTAATCCCATTGGTACACCACAAATGGACTCAACACCCATTAAATTAGTCCATCTGTTATTTTCAGTGTGAATCTACCTGATCACAAACAATTTATAAGGAACAAAGGTGCGAGTATACTTTGCGAAAATATCCGTCGAAATCAACACAAAATGCGTTTAGAGCCGATATGATTAATCCAAAAATTGTCCGATTGAAGTGTACGAATTATTTTGGTAGTTATTTGAATTGTATTATTGTTATATACTATTCAAATAATATGTTGTTTTATAGTTTTCGTGATACAAGGGGGTCCTCTTGTAACAGGGTCCACCCTTGGGCATCCTTGGTTCGGCGGAGGTCCCTTGGGACCCCTTGGTTGGACTGGAACCCCCTTAGACCCCCTTTGTTCGGCGGTTCTTCTATTGAAAACTTAATTTCAACCAATTTTGTAGGATGTACCATTTAATACGTAACAAATACCGCTTCAAAGATTTTCTAGTCTTTGTCTTTTTGTTCGATCACCTGACTTACATATTTTCTCTGTTTTTGCCAATCCAGTGTGAAGTCAGTCCATCTAACGTGTGCCAGATTGGCCTGTGTGGCACTCTAGAATGAGTCATGTCAGAACTTGGCAAAATGTCGGTTCGTGCCTGGACTAACACAGATAGACATTGCATCTACACAGTTCATTTATTTTGGATAAGATGCCTTGGCTTTTGATGTTTTTTTTTTTTTTCAAGAATGGTTATTAGTTTCTTGAGTTCGTCGGGGGTCTCAAATAGCAATGAATTTTCTCAAACTTGCGTAAAAATTATAAAAGTTGAACACAAAATACAGTAAATTAAAAAATTTAAATATATCTAAGTCGAAATAATTTTTTATATTCTTTAAGGGCTGATGATGGCAGAAGTGTTCTGCCGAAACATGTTCCATTTATAATTTTACGCTGATTAAAGTTTGTGGAGTTCGACTTACTTAGATATATTTAAATTTTTTAATTTAAATTTACTCCACTTGGATTTAAGAACATTCTTCTATGGTCCGTTTTTTTTAGAAGGAGGCATTGTGAAAGATAGGGACTTCAACGAACCAATAAGAGGTTACCATTTTACACCACGTGACGCGTCCGCTTTACACTCGCGCACGACAAACCAACACAACAACTAAACAGCTCGTGTGTTTGTGTCAATAAAACACGGTATAAAAATTTCTAAACACATTTTGTTGGTTTTGATTACACCCTACTTTGGCATGCATGTCACTCATGTCAGTACATGGACGGAGCCACCCCCATAATATGCCGATGAATTATGGGTTGCCTACTCTATTTATCCCTAATGTGTACGGGACGTGTGCCACTGCTGCCATCTACTTTCTTCTTAAAAAAAACGGAGTATAGTTTACAAAATACAGTGTTTTAAACTCCTTGTTTTTCCTAATACCAGCTGTTTCCAGATCTTAAATACCCTCTACGAACTCGAATGAAGTTTCCTGAATCTAACTATGCCACTTTTGTATGAATTGAATCAATAGTTTTCATTTCTTATCCAAAAACCCGAGCGTGTTTTCGGTTCTTACGCCACCTTACTAGACGACACCCTTAAAGAATTTTCAACTATTTCGTCCAAAATAGATCTACAGTTTGCCTCATGTTCACATTGCACCATTTGCAGGGCAGAGTTTACAAGATCATCAACAATTTTCTTAATTTCTGCATTATTTGTGTAGCGCTTGTGTTGGCCCTTCGCGGCTTTATTCCGTTAACGAACACTTCTGATCGTCTGTCTTCCCATTGTCTATACTGGTATTTATCGTGGAAATGCAAAAAGGGCAGGAGCACAAGTGGAAATATACTTAACTAGACTTAACGAAAGCTTTGTCTTGAAAAAGTCCGCCCAATTTTTTCGAAAAACGTAAACTTTGACGCAATTTCGTATTTCTCGAATCTTTTTAAAGGCAAAATGTTGTTTATCAACAACTTAACATCAAAACGCATTGACTGACAACAGTTTGACTCGGCAACCGCTAGCAAGCAACATAAGAATTTTAAAATGGGTCATAGCTGCCAACTTACAGAATAGTCACTAGACCACCGGTGACGCGGGCATCTATGTTTTGTTTTTTTTTGTTGCAACAGCTCGTAGGGAGCATGGGGCTCAGTGGATCCTTTTGTTTTTCAAAGTGAAATAACGTCCCTCTTTTCACATCAAATTGATCACAGTTTTTATAAAATTTTAGCATGTATATCTAAATTTGTATTGTTGCTATTTTTTGAAAACTTAAGGAAAGCAAATCAGTTCGAAAAGATTCAGCTATCAACTCAAGTGCTGCAGCAGTTTTCTCTTGTGCTGCTGCACTCCTCTCTTTGGCTGCAGCCACTTTTCTTTGGCCAAGCACTTCCTTCAACGACAACTTTGACTTCATCATATCGCCATAAACCGCTGATATACTTTTAGTGATGCTAATATCTTTTAAGGTTGGCCCCGAAGGGTGAATAACGAATCACATGAATGATTGATTTATTCCCTTACCTGCATTGGCGGCATTCTTTTAGAATTATCGGGAAAACCGAATTTATAATCCTTCTAATGCGGCGAGAGGAACATTTAACCCGATCTAATCCACATTTGACAATACGTCCAAGTAATTCCAAATCTTATTTTTTACGGCCTTCTGCTTTTGAAATACCACCTCATTCTTCTTCATTTCAGTTCTTGAAGTTCATTTCCGTTTGTCCATATTATTTGCAAGAAATTAATCGTTTGAATCCAAAAGCATCAGTTTTATTCCATAATCGTTTATCGTTCATTAGATTTTTGCCATTTTCGCTTGATATATACATCCATTTTTTTTAAAAAGCAACCCACTAATCACTAAAAAAATCACTAAAACTGGTAATTCAGTTATCGACGATTTTTAAGTTAGAATCGTTAAAAATATAATCACATTTAAACTTAACTTTTATTTACAATAGTTGTTATTTGAAAATGTGTAGATGGTTAAATTTCTAACTACGCTCTCCCCGCTGCATCTGCCTTGGCCGATTCAGGGTCACATCCCATCACCTCTACGTCCCATCGACCATGCTTCCAGAAATGCAACAGCCCATATCAATACACTCCAATCGTCCAGGTTGACACGGCCTTTTCTGACATATGAGTGACCTAACTCACTCACTTACCCATCATTGTGGCCGGATAGAACGAATTATACTAAAGGGATAAAATATCCTTAATACACAATAAGATTAATTAACGAGTAACGAAGAAAATCTGCAAAGAAGATATTAACATAGAACTTAACCGTATCAATATGCTTAAACATAAACTTATTTTTATTATTAAACTTAACCTAATGGGGCCCCTACGCGCTACCAGGTGAGCTTCAGTTCAATACTTGTCAACAGTATACCAAGAACTGATCTCTACCTGCACCCAGACCAATACTTCGCCAAAGTATACCAAGGTCGGGTGTACCGAGACCAATACCTGGCTATGTATACTGACCCAGGTGTGTCCAAGGCCGCATATTCTCGACAGCACAAACCCTGGTGTACGGTACTTGAAATCGTATGGCTCCAGGAATGTCCTTCACTTCGTAACGATCATTTTCCCTCTTTGATGTGACTCTGAAAGGTCCTTTTCACTTCTGTAGCAAATTTTGGCTTTGACCAGTGGCAGGGTTGCAGTCACCCTAATCGATACTAGATCTCCTTTGGCATACACATGAATTTCGCGACTGTTATTAGTAACTGAAAGATTGGTACTTACAGTAGGTCTGGATTCCTGTCTAACAACTTTTTATTTTATTTTGCCTCCTTCATTCTTATTTCCGGATCACTGAATTGAAAAAACGAATCTCGTTTAAGAATCAGCCGAATGAATAGATCACTAACCTGTTTTAAAGACGTTCCAACATGTGCTGACAAAGTGGCAGCTCGGTATGTTGTTGTATCCTCATCATAGGCGCCAATTTTTTCTGCACATTCGATAACGTTGTCAAACATAATAGGATTTATCAAATCTTGTAAATTGTAGGTTGCGTTTTTTTAAGCGCACTAAATTCTATCAAAAGTCTAGCCAATTCCCTCACTGCATTCGTACACACCAACGCCATTTGCTTCCGACTGTGCTTTTTTAAATAATATTATTCTCCATAATGACAAATTAACGCATCTCCTTTTCGCCACTAACGATATTTTATCAGCTCTCATTATATCAAATACCCCCTTCTTAACACGTATTGCTGTCAAGTGCACAATACAGGACATGCCAATACATTTTCTTTGATGGCGGGCCAAAAGTTTTTTCGAATACAATCCCTTACTCTTAAGGCACGGATAAAATAGGACGTATTTGTATTTTGTCCATATGTAGGTTGATAAGCAGGTCTCACGTTGCCTCGTAAAAGTTCTTCAAAATGTTTTTGCGAAGCACACTTAATGTTTCGTTTCGTTCTTTACTTTTCTTTGGAAGTGGTAGCATTTCATCAACTTTTTCAGTCTTTGTGTTGTCGTTCCAAATGACGTTCAAAATTCGTAACATCTGATTTACACCACTTGCAAAACGTTTTCTTCTTCTTTTTCTTTGAATAAGCTTTAAAATGATGTATCACACGACCCCCCATGCCATTTAAATTTTTTCAGGGGGTGGCTTTCCTGGCTAAAGGGGTGGAATCTAAGATTTGAAAGTTTGGTACAATTGATGATCACTAAAATGTTGATTTTGGGATAGTGAACCAGAAGGAAGGCCAAAGTTTTAATACCTATCTTATTTAAAAAAAAAAAAAAAACATTTTGGTAACCTAAACTGTTAATTTGGCAAGTGATCAAATCACGTTTTCTTTTCAGATTTCTTACAAAGCAATAGTTTGCATGTACAACATTTTTTTATTTTTTGAGAGAAAAGACCCTTCGGAACACACGTTTTGATAATAACTCATATGGAAAATTCTTGTACATTGTAGTCATCATAACTATTTTTATTTGAACTGTATCTTTATATAACTATCGTAAGTAACGTAACACAATAAAATTGTTGATAAGTAGTAGTACATTTTTAAACAAACCGCCAACATAGTAATGAGTACTATTACAACCTAAATTGTTGTAACGCCCTAACAAAATTGTGAAGTGTGGATTTTGACAAAAAGAATACAGCTATGTCCCCAAAAATCATATAATGAACAATTAAATTAAATACAAGAACTTTCTACACTTAAACAATAATAAAATAACGTGGTGAAGATTGAAATTATAATGACTGATAACAAGTAGTTAATTAAGAAATAAATAACTAAATGAACGATGAAATAAAAATGTGACAAGTTAATTTGTGACTATTGCACTATACTTAAAGTTTAAATTACATTAAAATGATGATTACTGAACTTTACAGTTGTTAAATGCACGCTAATATATAAAAAAAAAACTAGATGAACTGATAACATAAAAAAATATAATGAAAAATGATCTATTACTTATCCTCTGAACGGTATTACACTTTCCTGCCGGTTTTGGAGCTGTCCAGACAATTTACTTGACTGCTTTCCTGCGAATCCTGCAGATTTGTGATTTCTGCGATTTCTGGGAAATTAAACCTGTTTCCACGTGAAAAACTCCGTGCGTCCAGGAAAGAATATCACAGCTATTATTCCATGAAGCTGGTACAAAAAGATCCTACGTAAAGTGCTGATGAATCTGCCTATTTGATTGAAAGAGAATAGTCAAGGTCTGCACGCAATAAAGTAGTTTTTCTTACCTCTTTCCGAATCTCAACACTTATCTTCTATTATCCGAATTATCCGCTAACGCGATTCTCTGGAGCTATCTCTTTGTCCAGTAGCAAAATTTACGTTGAGATGTTACTTCCTCAAATGTCGAACGAAAAAGAAAGAAAGTAGGTCGGTCGCGCGGTACTGATGCTGATTCGTTCCTGAACTTGGATGGTAAATGCGCGGCAAAAATCAAATTGTAACACTCGACCCTCCCAAAAGGGAAAAATAAAAATTCGTGCTACGAATTTTTATTTTTAACTAGACTCAGTGATGACAACTAGCATATCAAGCAGGCATGTGTGGAGTGAAGCTCCGGGTCTCTAAGCAGACCTAGCAAGTCATAGTACTGCCAGACTAACACGGGACGATTAGAATTCTCCCAAACCTCAAAATTTACAAGACTCTAAACAACAACAAAACTCAAAACAAAATTATGACCAATGAAATAAAAAAAAAAGTAATGGCTCTATAGTGGCTCCTCACTAAAATTATTGGCATTATAGTAGTACCCACTAAAACATTGCGATCGCGACCACGACGATCACCTCTCTGGTAGTTCCATTCCCTTCCGGAGCGACCACGACCGCACCAACGTAACCAACACCACGAGAACGCTCTGCTTCGCGTAGGATGACAATTTCGCGCCGGTGCAGAACGTCCTCTCGGCGTACTCACCGAACCGTAGCCCAAGCCTCTTCTTATCTCCTTTCACTCAATCATTTTCTCCTCCCATACGTACATCCTTCCATACCCCGATCTCCTCCGGCCCCCACACCAGGCACAACCGAACGCCCCACAAATGGACGGGTTTGCGGGATCCCTACCGTTCCGTTTGCGGGATCCATAATCAAAACAAAAAATTACTGATGAAACCATCCTCTCCACAAAAGCCAACTCAATAAATATTTTTTAATTATTAAATTATATACCGGATGTCCCAGAGTTGTGTGGACCATCAATTACGCCCTTATTTTGAAAGATATCAAAACGGGGTTTTCGGGGGACGATAGCCACACGATACCTTCACAATTTAAAATTATTAGAAATCATATACAGAGTGTCCTAGTATTAGTAATACACCAAAGTTGTTTTTTTTTAATGGAATGCCCTGTTTATTAGTTGGTGACTTGAAAGCGCAGTTAATTCTGAGCAAAATGATATAAGATACTGCAGGTTTATTATGGATGGTTCTTGAGTTATGAAGAATTTTAGGTCAAAATTAGTGCTTTTTAAAAAAATTGCAGAGACCATTCCAACAGAGATAACTGTATACTTTTCTGTCTATAATTTTTTATAGATCCAAACTTTAATACATACTGATTGAAAGTCATTTAAATTCATATTTCTATACAGGGTGTACGATTTTGCAAAATGTATAATAACTTATTTTTTTCAAATGGAACACCCTATATTCCATTATACCACCAAATAGCATTTTTAATAAGCTTTTTTTCAATGTGTGGTTTGCCTCGGCACATTTTAGTACTTTAAGTATTTTTTACAAAAAACCTAGAAAGTTTCCCGATATTGCTAAAAATCGCGTATTAAGACCAGATCGCCTTGGACTTGTTGCCATGGAGATAGTCGTTTATTGTGTAATTTATTAAATTACTTCAGAAATGACACCGAGAGGTAGACAGGCTTAGGCTTCCGTAAGAATTCGATAGACTATTCGCGATTCAAGTTAAGATTCCCGCCACAAACATGGCCGCCAAAGGCGGATGGTAACATAACCTTGCTTTTTGGTTACATCTAAATTTTACGTTTATAGTAGTTAAACCTTCCGATTTGTGTGTTATTAACCAATTTATTAAGCAATAAACAATAAACAATAAATTGACAAATGGAAGTCGACGCCAACGGCGTAATAACGATTGGTTCTGCGAAGGAATATTCACATCATCTTGCACTGTTACATCTTTCGTCGACCTCTCAGCTTGAGTATGTTCTGTATTAAGCTGAAACTTGTTCCTGTAGATCTTGCCTAGATATTTCCAGGAGTAAAAAACGCACTTGTTCATGTACATCTTCTTCAGCTATTTCCAACAGTGGCACATCATCCACCTGTTCTAGTATATCGGGGTGATTTATCTGTATTCGTCTTGGATTCTGCCATTTCCGCACAGAACAAATTGTTTCATCTAATAAAAACTAGTCACTCACAAGGGTTAACTTAGAAATTTAAGCTGACCATTTATTGTTGACGAGAAAGGAGTACATAGTAGGTATCACCCGGGGGGCTGTTATTTAACAAAATTGTATTTTTCCATTGAATATGTATGTATAAAAGGAAATTCTTGTTGTAGGTAAGTTATCTTTAAAATGATTTTTTCGACGTCTGTCCTTCTGAGCTTACCTTACCATTTTTTTTTCCTCTAAATACGTATATGAAAACGGAAGTAATTTTTTATGTATTGATTCATAATTACCTTATTTACAGAAGGATAACTTTTCAATAAATTGTTGTTGAACTCTCGTATCGAATATAAAGGCGAAACTAAGAAAGACCTCAACAAACATAATATGATTACTCAGTACTCTGCATTTCCAGAAACGAATGAGTATCCCATATTACCTACCATCTATGTATAGAAACGCGCTCACAGAAACGAGACAAATCGATGATGTCTGCCGAAAAATTAAGATACAAAGGAAAAGAAGTACAGGTAGTACATTTGAATAAAAAGGGAGTACATTTGCAGTAGAACTATCCTCCGGAGTACAGCTCATAAAATATAAGTACAAAACTCCCAAAAGGAGTACGTTTGGTCAGCTTAAAATTGGGAAACTTATTATCTGGAAGATCTGTGAATAAATCATCTGCTTTGAAATGCAGGGAGCAGACTCTCATGTATTGTGTGATTTTTTTATTTGATTTGATGGCTTTCTCCCAAACTCTCCATCTGTCGATGAACTCTTGACTCCCGAATTAGTTGACGATCAAAAGTTTTTTTTTGTTTGGCAGAGAAAAACTGAAAAATAAGGTCCCTTTTCTTACCGGTTTTTCAAAAGTAATTAAAAACAATAGTTTCGATTGTTTGATTTTAATCGAGGCATATTTAACACGGTATATGAACAATTAAACTCACCGCAACCGTTTAACTCAATGCGCGCAATCCAGCACTATCCGCCTTTGACCGTTTACAAACTCGCCACCAGAGGGCGGTCCGCCCTTAGCTGGAATCGCGAATATCCTTTACATAACCACAAACGAAAAAATCTAGAGGAGTTAAATCTGGTGATCTTGCGGGTCATTTGACAGGGCCGCCCTTACCAATCGAACGTCTCGGCAAACAGCCATTTAAATATCTTCTTACATTCCTATAGAAATGTACAGGAGCTCCATTCTGTTCCAACCACATTAAGGACCACTGATTCTGATAATCAATGGTCCGCATCCAGTGGGGCCTTTCAGTGGCATAATAGTGCATGTCATGCCTCTTGACATGCCCATTACTCTTAAAAGTCGCCTCATCAGTGAACAAAATTCTGTTTAAAATATTTCTATTCCTTTCTAGAAGATTGTCCAGTATTTCGTAGAATTCCACTCTTTTTGCAAAATAAGCTTCTTGCAATTTTTGATCGAGCTCAATGTGGTATGGATGAAACCGATGTTTTTTGATCACACAGTTTACTGAAGATTTCGAAATATCAGATTGGGCAGCAATTTCTTTTGTACTGTAGTGAAGATTTTCTTCTAAGATTAGTAAGACTGTTTTCACCTACTCTTCTACCAATTAATTGTTTTTTGTTGTAGGCCACGTTTCCAGTGTTTTCAAAACGTTTTAAATTTTTGTGGCCAAAAAGGATTTTCTTTCGGCTTCACCTAAAGCATTGTATAATATTCATCATTACTTCTTTCGTAAAATTCATTTTATAAAAAAATCACAAAAGTGAAACTATTTGTTACAGGATAACTTAGTGTCAACAAGAGCAAAGTTTTCTACTATCCATTTTTCTGACTTCCGCATTGTCAAAGTGACAGTATGTTGGCGACACTGCTAATTATCCCTAGTAGTAATTTTTCTTTAGTGTTTTGGTACTTCGTACTAATCATTTAAATTTCAAAAATTGACACATTGAAGTTTTTCTCATTTTATTCTTTCGCGAGTTAGGAGTACTCATATTTCATAATGTGTGGAAAGAAAACGCAAGAGAATACTTTTAACTGTGATCACATTCGACTTGGATTGGTTCTCGTAAAACGACCTCTAAGCTCAAGCCACAGGATCCGACTGAAGAACCAAGTGAACATCTACAGGTCGGAAGAGGAGCAAATCGTAGAACGTGCCAAACAGAAAATGGTACTGGACCATTTAGACATCCAGAGGATGGACACCACCGGGCGTACCCTCCTGGACAAGAACGGATCTTCAAATAACAGCTCTTTCAACAAGGAGGACATCATGGCTATTCTCAAGTTTGGGGCTGAGGAGCACTGAGGAGTTGTTCAGGGATGAGAACGACAAGAACGAAGAGCCCAATGTAATTTTTTTTCCAGTTACTTAACCTTACTTTCTCGATTTGACATATTTGCAGGATATTTGTAACTAAACTGGTGACACACGTGCAAAAAGTACAGTTTCGACAAAAGTTTTTTTGAAATTTTGACACTGACAATGCGGAAGTCAGAAAAATGGATAGTACGTTTTTTGTAAAAATTATCTAAAGTACTAACATTTGACGAGGCAAACTATATATTGACAGAAAGCTTATTAAAAATGCTATTTGGTGGTATAATGGAATATAGGGTTTGATTTGAAAAAAAAAGTTATTATACATTTTGCGAAATCGTACACCCTGTATAGAAATATCAATTTAGATGACTTTCAATCAGTGTGTATTAAAATTTGTTTTTATAAAAAAATATTGACAGAAAAGGATTATCTCTGTTGGAATGGTCTATGCAATTTTTTAAAAACCACTAATTTTGACCTTAAATTCTTCATAACTCAAGAAACATCCATAATAAATCTGTAGTACCTTATATCATTCTGCTCAGCATTAACTGCTCTTTCAATTCACCAACTAATATACAGTTCATTCCATTTAAAAAACATAACTTTGGTATTTTACTAATACTAGGACATTCTGTATATGATTTCTAATAATTTTAAATTGTGAAGGTATCGTGTGGCTATGGTCCCCCGAAAACCCCGTTTTGATATCTTTCAAAATAAGGGCGTAATTGATGGTCCACACACCTCTGGGACACCCGGTATATGTATTAAAAAATAATAATTACGTTTACCGAATGTACATTAAGTATTATGTAAGTAATATAAGAACTGAAACATCGATCCCCTAGTTCACAATCATACTACCTACCAGGAAAAATTTGGTGTAATTAGGACGATAGTGCATAAATCATAGAGTTACAATTTTATTGACAAAAAAAATTGTAATTAATATGATTGTCAACTAGGGGCGGCAAAATTTGAATTGCCTACTGGCGGCAAATGTGTAAATCCGCCACTGAAGTTAACAAAAATCGCACAGTTGCCCCAGATGGGCGGAGGTTGTAATATTTTTTTATCAACTGAACCCAATTTAGTTCAGTTATTACGAACATCCTGGGATCATTTGTTTTGGTTTTGGGTACAGACACGATGATACTGTCATCTTTAAACTTTTAATCGTTTATGGTCAAATTTACTAGTTCCTGTCTACGCAGCGCTCCTGAATACCCCATAATTAGTATTACCTGAAAATAGTGGAATAAGACGGAAGTGTAAATCATCGGCCTCATTTAGGAACCGTTGTATTTCTTTATCGTCCAAAATGTTAGATTTTTTGGCTTGTATCCTTGAGATTGCCGTTTTAAAAAGGGGGAACGCCATGATCAGTAGAATTTATTGTTAGATTCGACGGCGTTTACGTTCTACCTTACTGAAGATCATATTAGCTATATATTTACATGCGGTTTTAAAAGTATTAAGGAAAAAGAAACAAGGTAGAACGCTACGCAGAGATCTTTGCAATTGCTTTTTTTTTAATGAATCTAAATTGACAATTTTTCTCGGAAAATTGCTCCGAAACAATAATAGTTAGAATAAAAAAAGACACGTGGCGACATTAACACACTCTTTAACTTTGAATTCATATCCTGTACATCTCGAAATAAAAAATACTCAAGTAATGAGGAAGAAGTTCCCGAGCGTCTATTTGCGGAAAATATGAATGCAATAATTGCCTAACTTTCGGGCGCTAGCAAAGGAGATCAGTTGTTCTGCCGAACCTGGCGGGGTCGGTACGTCTATATCAGTTCACTCGTTGGAGAAAGAGAGAGACAAAATAATTCGAAGAACCTACCGATCGATTCACGTTCGTTCGCATTTTTCGGGTTCCGTACCCAAAGAATGCCAAATGAGGCCCTTTTACTAACACTTCGCTGTCCGTCCGAAAAATTCATTATTTGGACAGGACTCGAATTTGAAAACAAATGTAGAGACTATAATTTTTGGGAAAACCAGATGGAACGTCCACTTTCAGAATTTTATTTATACTGTTTGTTTCCAGAAATCATTAATCCCCAAAAGACGCAAAAATTGCCTATTCAAGACTTTCGCTCCAGTAGGCAGCTGCGGGTGTATAAATAAGTATAAATAAGTCACTGGCCTTCTTTTTCTTTATAATAATTATTGTGTTTCTGCATTTGTTTGTTATGCAGACCTTATACGATCAATAATAATTGTAATGTCATTACTGTGTAAGGTCTACGGAACCGGAATGATGGGGAATAATTTTTCATCAAAAGTGTTAATTCACATTTTTATGTAGAATTTTTAATGTTTTTGAATTGTGTTTACACATGAATAACTCGCTTAAAAATTATTTTGGCATACACTTCAATGTAACAATTTAAGAATGTAATTTCAAAAATTAATTTTATATTTTGTTACTGGTGATAACTACCCTTTATTGAGATGCTAGGTCAAGTTACACCTGGTGGAGGTGTGCCTTACAAAATTGAAAATCTTTAATTTTTTAATATTTTTATTTTGACAGTACATTACTTAAAGTCAAGTTTTGTCTTCTTAATGTAAATAATATTGAGTTGTAAGAGTCGAATTTTTTATTAATAAATATTTATTGTTTTTAAAAATTATGCTTTCTTTCATTGAAATTAAATTTTGTTTATTACTTTTCCAGTAACTTCTATAATAGATTTAGTACTATAGTACGGGGGCGGAGAGAGCTAAATCGTTCAAGAGTAACCCACTACTTTGGTATAACTCAATAAGACATAATATATAGATTTTTTTGTCAAAAAATTCTGCATTTAGAATGGAAATTGACGACATTGTGGGT
Organism: Diaperis boleti; assembly: GCA_963583935.1. Taxonomy (NCBI): domain Eukaryota; kingdom Metazoa; phylum Arthropoda; class Insecta; order Coleoptera; family Tenebrionidae; genus Diaperis; species Diaperis boleti. Next base: position 19,039,493 of record OY757242.1, read on the forward strand.
TAGTCACGAGAAAAGTTATTCCAAGAAAACCGTGAAAATTGGCAAAAATTATTCCAATAAAATAAATGCTCATATCTTTGGCTAAATAAAAGGTAAAAATATGAGGTTTGTTTCATTATGAAGCCCAGAATATTTACTTTAAAATGGCTAATTGGAAAATTGCGCGAACTTATGCTTTTCGACCAAATTCTATTATTTAATGCGACGGCGCATGATTTATTCAGAAATTTTCTATATTCAAGTTGCTATAACTCGTATAGTGTAGTCTTTGTAGTAAAAATTTTCGCATCAAAAACTGCAGAATTTTGTTGTGTGTAATTCACCTCAACTAATAATGTATCCATCTACAATAATAAATTCGCTACAATCGTATTTCTGGGAAAATATAACTTGCTTAGGCTACCCTCTCGATCACCCGCCCGCGCTCCTCTCCCACCGCAAACGCCTATATGCTATACGCTATACTACCACCGAGCGGAATGAATTAAACAGAAATTAATTTTTATTTTTAACAAAATACATAAAGTTTTTAAAATTAACAATAATTCTTCATCGTCACTTATATCTCTAACTATATCCTTATATGCCTCTGCTGTTCAAAATAGAGAATGCATAATTTTTTAACGAACAAATCTATATATGTCTCATTGAGTTATACCAAAGTAGTGGGTGGTTGAACGAATTTGACCCACCGGGCGCCGTACTACTAGCGGACCCGACAGGCGATACCCTGTCCAAATTTCAATTTTTTTTTTCCTGAAGCTTTTAGAAAAGAAAAAAAATAATGGTCATAAATCCAATAAACAACCATCAATAGGACAATTATTTTAGTGACAACTTTTCTAGAAGCTTAATTCCAGCGAAATTTTTTTGTAGCTTTTAACATTACAATTTACACGTTAAATTGTCAAGCCAAATAGAACTCTAAGTGTAAATATTGCCGGCAATTTTTGCTCTTCAGATTGACTCGTTTCTGTTTGTGCAAGCACTCGTCATTATTTTATTTTTACAGAAACTCGTATCTGAATCGCAAAAATTTTGACCTTTCGTGCTATTATTATTGAAAAATTTTCCAGGAAACAAAACAAAAAGAATTACGTTTGAAAGTTATGGCTTGATCAGTTAGGACTGTAACTAAGTGAACTACGCTAAATCCATAATATTCGAAATCCCCTTTTCGATCCCTGTTAGCCTGCTTACCCATGCAGGTACCCACGGCAAATTGACCACTACATGCTGTAAAGTGTAATAAGTAATCTTAAAAGCGCTCGGCAATACTCGGCATAATACACGAGTGGCTGTTGTGAAGACTGTCTATTGCGCATCAAATGGCGTTTGCCCTACGTGAGAAACTCCATTCCTGTCTAAGCGATGTCTCTTTGTCGCCAATAGTTGGTCGAATTGCTGGCGTTCCCTTTTAAGACATGTTCGCAACATACCCTAAGATGCCCAGAGTGTAGAAGACTTTTTGGTTTTACTTAGGCCCTCAAAATGTGCGAGGAGAACATTTTCGCTGATAATTTGGACATAATTTTTCATAAATCACTTCAGATTTCTCAGGGAGCAACTTATTTGTAACTTCCTGTGCTGTCGCCCTCAACTCGGGGGGTGTACAATTTAATATCTTCCATTACCAAAATTAAGCAAAAAACGCCAGATGCGAATATTCAAATTTGAATTTTGTTTGACAAATATCATACTTCATTTGTTACCAACCGAATGAAAAAAAGTGAACAAAAAAATTAAATATATTTTTAAAATTAATTTACAAGGCAAAGTAGAAAAATAGTATATTACACTCTTTTCATAAGACGACTTGTAGCACTTATTCTATTTGACCACTCCTCGCTGCGCTCGTCGTGGCCAAAACTCATTCGTGCCACAATAATCGCTTTATGAAACACGTGTAATAATGTACTATTCTCGAAGCCTGCAAAATAGCTATGAGTTTCGGTAATGATCTCTTCATCTGAGTCGATTTTTTTTTTCACTGAGTTTCCAAAAAGAAAAAAGTCGCAAGGAGCTAGATCCGGCAAATAGGCCGGATAAGGAAGTATCGTAATTCAACCAATTTGGCTACGGCAACAGCAGATCTGTGCACAGGTGCATTATCGTGGTGGAAAATGATTTTTTTCTTTGATAAATTGGGCCGTTTTGCCATCAATTCCTTAGGAAATTTGTCGAGTAACTCAGCATAATAGAGTCCTGTTTTTAGTTTGTGGGAGCATTCTATATCGTTCTCTAGTTTTAAAGTGCGGACTTTCTCAAGTAGGGTAGAATGTGCTCTTTCTACAGGACAGTTTGAATTTGGGTTGTAGTTTGTTGTGTATTGTAAATTAATTTTGACCAATTTACAATATTCCTGAAATACGCTGTTCTTGAATTCTTTTACCCTCGTCACAATAGTATATTATTATACGAGTTCTTGTGTAAATTGGGTGCTTTCCAGCCCCGAGAGTGCCGGAAAGCCACAATTTACATAGGAACGAGTGTAATACAACGTTTTATAGTTCGACACAACGGCGGCAAGTCTTTAAATTGCTTAAAATCCATAAAAATTGTGTGACGTTTATCTGACATTTTCTTATTGCCTGACGAGAGGGTTTACACAAGCGAAAATTTGAAAATTCTAATTCAGTCCCGAACTATAAACGATATTTTGTAGGGGTGTCTTTCATATTTGCTCTGCAGACATATTATTTTTGTCTTCATGTCAAGGAGGCTTCTCCTGCCTTTCGGCTTGTTCTTTTCCGATCCTGCGTCAAACGCATGTTTCTTTCTTCTGCGGCACCGTACTCTCCAAGTCGTCGGACCTCCGGAGTCCACTCCCCGAACCCCATCGGTCCATCGTGGCCGCCAGTGCCGCTAGCCTATCTTCGTATCCTCATCCGTCGCGTATCCTCCCTATTCTGGGAATGCACGCTTGGTCTCTCTCCTTCGCGTCGATCTGCGGGCCATGAAATCACGATAAATCCAAATCTGCGTTATTCTCACCGGTTTCCTTCATCTTTTTTGGGACGAGACTTCTTCTCTGTCTGGTAATGTTTGTGTCATCCCCCCTGATCCGTGCTTGCCGAGGGCCCTTTTGGGTCCAATTCCTTTGAGGCCGCCCGGGAGCTTCTTTTCAGCTCCCGGCCGACTCCACGCGCTTGCTTAGCGCTTGGTTTCCTTCTTTGGGCGACTCTTTTCACCCGCCACAATCCCCTTCTGTAGTTTCAGTCTGAACTTTGGGCACTTTGAATCCCCAGCCCAATGACCCTCCTCCTTGAACGAAGTGCAGTACGCTTTCCCACTGCCTTGGCAGTTCTTTGGAACCTTTTTTCCTCCTTACAGTGGCGACCCGTGTGGTCAAAAGACCCGCGTCTGGTTTCCCTTCGACCAGGCGTTCTTCACCTTGACCCTGGAAGCTTCCTTTTCTTGGAGCTGCTTGCCTGCGACGCTGACGGCGGAGCAGCTCTCTTGACCATTGCAGGAGCTGACGGTTGTGGAGGCCGCATCATCTCCAAGGGAAGACACAGCCAAACCCTCACGGTTGTCCTGCCAAACACAATATCAGGTAGCGTCCTGAACATCATTACTTCCACCTTCAAATCTTGGACTCGATTTCTCAGGCCCGTCAACAATCGATACCAACCTTCCACAGATTGCCCATATCTCTGTCCTCTCTATGGAACGTGCGAACATGGGGTACCGTTTCATAAGCAGTCTTGCCGCCACGTGGCCCTTATTCTCACCAGGACCCAACATCACCACCAGGTTCTTCGTCGTGGAGTCTGACATCGGATTCCCCACGACCACCTCTATTCTGAACGCCTTCAACGGCCATTTCTGGTCAAGGATGCCCTTGAGGTCTTCTATATATTCCACAGTCTCCCTCATCCAGTGCCACTGTAAATAGTCTTGCGGCTCCCCTCCCATCGGGTTGTGGGTCCTCTGTCGGAGGTGTTCTTTCTGGAACGCCTCCACCCTGTTGGCCTCCTTCGTCCGGATTTCAACTTCCGCCGACTATACCCAATTCTGTAGGTAAGTTTTCATTTCGCTGTCCTTGGTGTACTCCGCGACATCCTCCAGATCAGCTAACTGCTTCCGCAACCTGCAAAAAGCCTCATCAAAACCTCTCACCACTTTCTTCAATAGATGTGTGTTCGAGATCCCTTTGCAGCTCATCCGTCACCGAGATAGAGCCTTCCCTGGTATCTCTACCGCTTCCGGCGTCCTCTCCTTTTGAATAATCTTGGTTCTCCATAGACATTCCCACGACTATGGGACGAAACTTCTGTCAATCGCCAGGTGCATACTGCAGGGTGTAGATAACATCCACGTGTCCTCGGTTATCAATCTCCTCAGACAGATATTAATAAGAATAATAATAATAATAAGCTTTAAGGACGGATAACAAGGACTCGCTCGTCTCCAATCTCAAAATCATTCCTGCCTGCCGTAAACCGGCAGAGACCCTTGCGGCTGGAATGCAGAAAGCGGTCATCTTGGGGTCGTTGCGTCTGCTCAGGGCACATGATTCACGGGATTCATAGCTACTTACCTCATGGTTTTGAGGAGTGGCTATGATGTACGAATAGGACCTGACCAGCAAGGAACCCCTTGAAGGTCGGAATCACGGGGAGCTCCTTCTAGTCAATACGCAAAAAAAAAAATTAAAAAAAAATAATAAGCTTTTATCGGCAGGCAGGCACACAACATCTTAAGCCTTGGTGAGTAGCGACACCACCTAGCTGAGCTAAAGGTGCAAATCGGACCGGTAGTCCTTTGGCGCACCTGGGGGGATCAACATATATATTGGCCCCATTACCGGCCGGGGTTCCTTTTGGCTAACAACCAATCGGAGCCCTAAACTGTTGTTCCCAACACAGCAGGAAAAGACCCCCACGACCGGTCCCATTCGGATAGGGGCCAAGGTGAAGGTGGTGGGGTCTCCGGAGATTTACCGGTTGACGACTTAGGCAATGCCCATGGACGCTTTGAGTGGACCAACGACCTCAGGAATGACTTGCTCGACTGCTACGAGACGAGCGAGCCACGGCGAAGGGGTTACATGGCAAGGATGCATGCTCTGTGGGGTGAGAGACATCCAGAGCATCACTTTTTCGCGCCACAGAAAGTCCGCGATTATGTAGCCTACCTTCGTCGAATCAAATATGAGAGAGCACCCGAGCAATTGGCGGAGGTACAGCCGGTCGAGCCGGAGATTCGTCAGCCTGTTCGGGTAGATGTGATGCCTTCCAACAGAAAGTCTCTCCATAAAATAACACCGCCCAAAGCCAACGACTTAGTTGCAGCGGACGAATCCCTCGATAGGAACCTCCCTGGGGATGCAGACATCCTGCTCCTGAACGAGATGGTCTATCGAGAGGCGACGCGGCTTTCTTCTTCTTCGGTCCAACGTGGTGAGAGCACTGAGGCTGAGAGGAGGTTCGAACGTCGCCTTGAAAAGATAGACAAAAAGATAGGAACCGCCAGGCAGGATATTTCTGGTATTCAGTGTGTGATGGAATTCATCAAGGAGATGAAACCTTTCACTCGCAAAATCCGGCTCATTGCGCGAGACTTTCGCCGGACCCATCATATGCTGAATATAGCGGTGCTTGCTGTGGAGAAGCAGCACTGCATGGACAGATTTCGCTGGTGACTGCAAGAAAAGCTCTCATAAGGAGCAGACGAAGGATAGTCGAGAACAACATGTTCAAGACGAATCCTTCGGGGCTCTTCAAGCAGCCCAACTCTGTCCCAGAGAAATTGCCGGCGGTGCGGGATGTCGAAACCTTTTGGAGGGGAATATATGAGGAGACGAAACCGTTGCGTGAAGACACTCCAGCCCTTGCACAATTTGAGAACTTCGTAAGAAGTTCTCAATTAAGACCAGTGGTGTGCAATCCGATAACCCCGGAAGAGATTGGAGAGACCCTTAGGGGGATCAAAAATTTTGCCGCACCAGGCCCGGACGGAATTAATACATTTTGGTGGAAGAAATTCCGAAGTACGCATAAGCGTCTGGCCAGGGTATTTAATTCCTGGCTTAATGGTGAGCGGCCCATTCCGGAGTGGGTCGTCGAGGGGCGAACCGTTTTGATACCCAAAACTGGCAATTTGTCCCAGCCTCAAAACTACCGGCCAATAACTTGCCTAAATGCGTGTTATAAACTCTTTACCCGACTCCTGTACACCCGAATATTCCAGGCTATTGACCCCGTGTATTCGAAAATTTTCGAACAGCGAGGCTGTAAGAGGGGCGTGGACGGCTGCAAGGAAAACCTGCTGATTGATAGGTGCGTCACGCAGGATGCCGTCCAATATAAGCGCAACTTATCTATGGCCTGGATCGACTATCGTAAGGCATTTGACACAACATCTCATGAGTTGATTATTTACTTGCTCCAATGCCTTATGGTACCCGATCCACTGGTGGGATGCATAACACAACTGATGTCACTCTGGAAGAAGCTGTTCTCGATAACATCCCGACGGGAACGAGTTCGAACAGAGTTGATATCGTTCAGAAGAGGAGTATTCCAGGGAGATTCCTTGAGTCCTCTTCTGTTTTGCATCTCACTGCTGCCGCTGTCCGTAGCCTTGCGCGGTGCAAGGGGTTATAGCTGTGGTACACCCGGTGACCGGAAGCATAAGATCACGCACATGTTCTATATGGACAATTTGAAGATGTATGCTTCCGGCAAGCGAGAACTGACGCAGTCATTGCGCATAGTGCAGGAGTACACAGATGCTATTGGCATGGAGTTTGGTTGGGATAAATGCGCTCAGGTTCATCTCAAAAGAGGACGATGCGAGTATTTCGACGAAAATGCTCAACTCATCGACGGAAGCGTTCTGAGACATCTGAACGTCGGAGAGACTTACAAGTACTTGGGTGTGGAACAAAACCACATTCAAGCGTCACACAAAGTAAAAGAGTCTCTCCGCGGCAAGTACAAAAATCTACTCCGACGGATTTGGTCTTCGGAACTGTCGGGGAAGAACAAGATTTTTGCGACAAACATGCTTGCCGTTCCGATCCTGCTCTACTCGTTTGGAGCAGTTAAATAGTTGGTAGATGAGTTGAAGCAGATTGATCGAGATACACGCAAAGTGATGCATTTACAGCGAAGTCTGCATCCAAAGTCGTCCGTTCCGAGGCTATATCTCCCACGAAATCAGGGAGGCCGAGGACTTTTGAGTTTGGAGTGTCTTCATAACCGTATAATAGTGAGTACAGCCTGCAAAATCATCAGGAGTTCGGACCCCGTGTTGCTCTTTGTCAGGGAGCACGAGAAGCGGGGAATCGGGGCTTTTTTGTTTAAGGCAGCACAACGAGCAGCAGATGAACTCTGACATCAAGTGGACTGAAGTCTGAGACTGAGGGATTTATTTGCGCTGCGCAAGATGGTGTAATTAACACCTTGGTCGAATGTGACGAATGTGAGCTGTGGGGCTTGTCACAGGGCCCCTGAACCAGCAATGCATATATTGGCGGCATGCCCGGTGTATGCAGCTTAGGCCTATATCCATCGCCACAATGCGGCGTTGAGAGTGTTATACTTTCATTTAAGACACCATTATGCGATAGACCAGACACCAGTGCTGCCCTATGTCCCGAACGATATTGAGTTCGTTGTGGAGAACAAGAGGTGCCGAATATATTGGAGCTTCTCGTTCTCCACCGTCAGGCAGATAACAGCGAACAAGCCTGACGTGGTTCTATTGAGTCACTCCTCCAAGCAGATGTTTGTTATTGAATTTTCGGTTCCTGCTGAAAATAACATCTGCATCAAGGAGGAGGAAAAGCGGACAAAATATCAAGACCTGCTCTTTGAACTTAGGAGGCTGTACTCAAGTTACTCAGTGAAGCTCGTCGTTTTGGTAATTGGGAGGCATCAACGACTCGCTCGTCTCCAATCTGAAAATCATTCCTGCCTGCCGTAAACCGGCAGAGAACCTTGCGGCTGGAATGCAGAAAGCGGTCATCTTGGGGTCGTTGCGCCTGCTCAGGGCACATGATTTACGGGATTCATAGTTACTGACCTCAGGGTTTTGAGGAGTGGCTATGATGTACGAACAGGACCTGACCACCAAGGAACCACGTGAAGGTCGGAATCACGGGGAGCTTCTTCTGGTCAATACGAAAAAAAAAATAAGCTTTATTTCCAACAGGCTACTAGCCCAAATACAGGAAATTATTAAGTTAGGTACATTTAAAATGTACTTTATACAATTGTGTGAAATTATATATGTTTATAAATATAAAAAAAAAACACAAAAAACTAATGTAGACACCATGAGTGAGTGACAAAGTAGCTTAGTAAGTCCAGCTACTGAAACCTAACATATCCATCAGTCTTAATCAATGTTCTTTAATGCAATGTTAAAAAGATTCTTAAAATTATCAAAAAATACATCAACCTCCGAGCAATAGGTATTAAAATTATTGCACATTACATAGATTGGACATTTTATATACAGATTTGTGCGAGGTTTTCCACAATAGAAGAGGAGGGAGCTACGCGAGTTAACCCTAGGAACGCGAAAGCTGATACCTGAAAGTATTTGAGGACAATCTCCACGACTGTTTAACACATTGTGCAAAAATTTGAGTGAGGATATAACTGGTCTGCATTCTAGAGTAGATAACCCATATCTTGATGTTAACACATTATGATCTATACCACGTGCGGGCTAAATACCATCTTCCTTGAACGCTAGGAATTTTAAAAATTTTCGCTGAACTTTCTCAAGTTGGCTACAGTAGGTCTTGTAAATAGGGTACCAGATGAGGGAGGCATATTCTAGCTTCGATCTGACAAATGCAAAATATACGGATTTAAGGCAAGTCTCTACAGGTGCGATATATGAAACCCAGGGTTTGATAGGCAGCTGCCGTGACGGAATTTATATGTTCAGAAAAGCACAAACAATTGTCGAATAAAACACCCAAATCTTTACCCGTTTTACACCGTTCAAGGATACGATTATTCATTGTATAGTCGTGAGTTATTAGATTGGTACGTCTTGAATAAGAAATGATGAAGCATTTTCCAATGTTTAGGTCCAATCTATTAAACGCACACCATTTCACCAGAGAATTCAGATCTTCTTGCAATCGATAGCAATCAAGCCTTGACGATATCTGCGAATAGATTTTAAGGTCGTCAGCAAATAGTAAGTCATTTGACGACAGGACGGAAGAGATGTCATTGATAAACAGAAGAAATAGAAGCGGTCCTAAATTGGACCCTTGAGGGACACCGGATGTAGGTACTACAATTTTAGATTTTACGTTCCGGAATTCGACTATCTGTGTGCGATTTATTAGGTAAGACTTTAATAGATTGAATAACTTATCGCAGAAGCCAAATGTATGAAGTTTTTCAAGAAGTAGACAGTGGTCAATTGAATTTGCTAAAATCCGTGTATACTACGTCTGTTTGACCCTGCGCATGTGCATCCAAGTATTCCGACAGATATTGCGTGATAACGGTAAGATTAGTTGTAGTAGATCGCTCTCGAATAAATCCATGCTGAGCAGGGGAAATTTGGTGCTGAACTGCATTGTAGATGTACTTATATAGAACCGTTTCGAACATTTTTGATACATTTGAAATGATGGCGATAGGTCTGTAGTTACAAACCTTGGACGCATCACCCTTTTTGTGAATCGGGCATATACGAGCTTCTTTCCTGATTTTAGGAAACGATGAACTTTTTTAAAATAATATTAAAAAGGATATTCAAAGGTCTTACAAGCACTGAAGAACAATCTTTAAGTAAAAAACTTGGAATCTGATCGGTGCCTGCGGATGGTTTACATTTCAACTGCTTGATTCTTGTAAGTAGGGGGAAGTCCCCTAGTTTCGGACACCCAAGGTTTTTTATAAATAAAATAAAAAATATTTTAAGGAATGTTTATTTATTTATGACTAATAGTATATAACAAAGTTAGAAATCAAATTAAATAAACAAAAACACAACCTCTGCTTAAAAATAATTAATACTATCAATCAAACTTTGATAATAAAAAATGTAATTTATAAAAGTGGCACCTAGTACCGGACATTTCAAAATAGCCTGCATCGATCACATATGTAGCCATCTCCACACTCTGGAACGTCTGCACATGCTTCATGTACCCACCCACGACAGGATGAGCACTGGATCCAGTCTTCATCAGTGTCTTCTAAGCAAACTACGCAAATTGTTGTGTTTGTGTTAGATGTTTCAGTTAATGGTTCTACTTTATTTCCATTTTTTCTTTTAGACTTCACGTTTTTCGCTTGTTTTTCCTTGTCTACGCTCTTTCCTTTGGTTTTAATTCCTTTGGTTTGCTTTCCTTTCCCTCCAGTTGCTACTTTAAACTTAGATTCTATTTCCTTCTTTTTATCTTTCATGTTCTTTTCATTTTCTTTTTCTTCTGCCATTTTTTTGTATGGCGATGACGTTAAAATTTCACTTCGTTCACATTTTCTTTTTCGAGCTGCTGTTCGTTTTTTTGCTGCGTCAGGCAACGGTGATAAGTTATGGATTATTTGAACAAGATCTGGAGCAGAACTTGTCGAAGGTTTGGGACTTGTGGTTATAGGTTCACTAACAGATTGTCTAGATTCATTCATTTGCTGTTCTGCGATTGAGTTCGATAACACGACAGCTTGATCGTTGTTTAGTGCGTTCGATGAAGTTTCTGTTTGTTCTTGTGGTATATTGGTCATATCTGCAGCCAAATAATCTCGATCAGAAAATAAATGTCTGTCAAATGGATAGATTCCAGTGCATTTGAATCCAGACACTGCAATATCCAGTCGAGCTACTTTTATAAATGCTTCTTTGACCAAACCAGCAATGTCGTAATCCGTTATCCGACATCCAGCATTTGTTCTCATCCACACGTCGCATCGCTGGTTGTATGCATCTTTAAATGGCTTCATAAATGTTCTGTCCAGAGGCTGGAGCTTGTGGGTAGTGTGTGGTGGTGAGCTCATCAAGTGAATATGATTTTCTCTGCAAAAGCTGATTACCGCCAGTGTCTTGTGGCTGCAATGGCCATCCAGTAGAAGCAGCACAGGGTTCTCTTTGGTTGGTTGCGTGTGTTTGACGAATATTCTTAGATATTGCAAAAAAAAGTCACTGTTCATCCACCCTTTTGGCTGGGCCATGCCTATGCTCTCAGCTGGAGCATTCATCATAAGCCTTTCATTCATTCTGCGCCTAGGAAATACGAAAAATGGCGGTATGTAATGGCCGTTAGCACTCATACAGAACAAAACTGTGATGTTTTTGCCTCTCTCAGCAGAAGTGAGCTTTCCTACTTGACGGATAGCTTTCGGAGCGAGAACTTTTTGATGTTTGTGTACGCAACTGACACCAGTTTCATCACAGTTATAAATTCTTGAGGGTGTGAATTTGTACTGTTTCCTCAGCTTTTCAAGATTGTCGTAGAATAGATCCACTTGTGGTTTGTTAAATCCAACTGCGCGCATCATGCTTGTCGATTCCGGTGCTCTCAGCGAAATGTCAGAATGCCTTTTCATGAAGTCGTAGTAAAAATGCTTACCAGCACTGCCTTCCTCTTTATTAAATCGATGAGGAATCTTCATGACTTCAGCTAAGTCGTAGGCTAACTTCAGAAACTCCTTTTTCATGAGCGGCATACATCTGTTAGATAAATCTTTAACGTGGTCCACCAAGACTTGTTCATACTCTGCTGAGAAGGTGTTAGTGAACCTACCCAACTTTGGTTTCATCGTTATTTCTTCTCCTCGATTTAACGCCTTTATTTTGTCATGTAGAGTGCTTTTAGGAATATTGTATTTCATTGCAGCTTGTCTTACACTCAGTTCTTTTGACATAACCTTATCAATAGCAGTTTGTAAGCTCTGTGGCTCCCACGATCCTTTCTTTTTCTTCTCTTCCATTTCAATTCTCTTTGTTCTTCTATACTCTAAAACAAAATTAAATAATTAGAATAAATAACGTAAATTCTCACAAGAAATATCAATATGTTTACTGTCCGGTGCTAAGGGATTACTTAGTGTCCGGTGCTAAGGGACAGACAATTTCGTACATTAAGTGGTACCTACCAAAATTGTTTGAAAAATCTAATAATATTCTACCAGTTTACGAATAACAATCAAGTACTACTTTTATTTTTGAATACCACTTAAATGTAAATGCATAAATATACCAGAATTACTTACATCGATATTTACGTGACGCCGTGATTTCTCGCCAAAAACAGCGAACGATCACTCCCGCCGTGGCCTTGTGCGTCACTGGCGAGCCGCGGCGCGTGACTCTGTAGCTGTGTGCCCCCCGCGCCCCTTTCACTTGTACTTTGAATCGAACAGGGTTATACTTGCTTAAATAGTACGAGTGTCCGGCGCTAGGTGCCGTCCGGCGTTACGGGACTTCCCCCTATATCATGATCGCTCATGTGCGGTATATTAATACATTGAGTCTGACGAAAGCATTGAAGTGTAGGTGTTTTGTAGACTGATGAGAGTCGATATAGACGCTGCCAAAATAATCTGAAAATGCGTTGGGTCCGTCATGTATATTACCTCCAAGGTCAAATACCGAATTGGGAATGCGAGAGCAATTTTGTTTGGTATGCATGTAAGACCACAAGTCCTTAGGGTTATCTCTGATGCTCTCTTGGACGTTCAATATATATCTGTCGTACAGATCCTTAGATTGGTCTTTTACTTGTGACCTTAGGTTGCTAAATCGCATGTAGTCAGATTGATCCTGTGTGCGTTTGAATTTTTTACGAGCTCGGTCTTTTGCACGAATGTTTTTAATGATGATACTGTCGTACCAAGGGGGATAGCTAAACTTGTGTCTTCTTGGTCGAATAATGGGTACTGTTTTATCAAAAATCGAATAGATTTCGTTGTAAAAGTCTTTACATGCTAAGTTTATGTCGCTGTGCTGCTGTAAGAAAGACCAATCAATCTGAGATAACAGCTCATAGAGCAACGGATAGTTGGCTTTTTTGAAGTTGTAATGTTTATAATTTGCGGTGCTCATAAAAATGTTGGCCTTTGTTACATGTACCAGAATATGGTAATAAATCATCCCCTGCTGTGAATTTATTAGTAAATTTTGCCATAATAGATATTAAGTCAACTTCATTCACGTAAGGAAATTCGAAAGGTACAATGCCATCCATAAAGACTTCTGACAGTTTCTCAACAGTTGATGAAAATGAAGTTGAAAACAATTTAGCGAAAGCATCGACAATGGATTGAGGCTCCGTGAACCCTACATCCTCTTCATGCAAGGTACAGGGAATTCTAGAATTTCCTCTTTTGCTACTTAAGAATTTCCATAATTCAGCAGGGTTAGATTTTATGTTGGCTTCTATTGTAAGAATGTAAGAATTATATGATTCAGAAATTTGTGCTTTAGTTATGCTACGCAGACGACTAAAATTATTATAGAATCGGCAATTTCTAGTTTTTAGGCATTTTTTCCTCTAGTTTTTAGATTTCGAATTAGAAGATTGTTTGGGTACAAAATCATCCAATAACCGATATAATACAGAGTAAAAGGAGTCCAGGGCTTTATCAACGTCATCAAAATGTTTCAGAAATGACCAATCAACGTCAAAGAGAGCGTGGTTTAATAAGATAAAAGGATAATAAGGAAAAGGGCGGTTAGTTGGATTATTTACAGCAATATCCAGATCAACATTTAAAGCAGGGTGGTATCCATCTTCATTTACAAAAGGTGAATCTGAATGAGATATAGACATTTTAAGATGGCTATTAGCAAGAACTAGATCCAGTAGTGTATGATCACGGTTTTTGACATCATTGTATTGTGCAGCAATAATAATTCTCATAAACTGTTGTAAACTGTTAGCTTTATTTGAGAGGATAAAACCAGTGCTAGCTATAAAGGATATATTAAAATCCCCAATTATAATGAACTGTTGACCAATAAGAAGTTGTTCGACAGCCGAGGTATATGTCTCCAAGTCAGCAGCACAAATGTCAGGAGGAATATAAATCACACCAATTATGATAATTAAAGAACCAATGAAACATTTACACAATATAAGGTCAATAAGAGGAACAATATCGTCAAGGAAAGAGGTGTGGAGTGTAGTAAATATACTTGTATTTCTCATTGAAAGCGGCCAACACTCACAACACACTTAAACACAGAGTCATTAAGCCACGTTTCAGTGATCAAAATAACATAAAAATTGGATATACAAGAATTATGAAAAAATTGATTAGTTTTAGAATTGAGCCCTCGAACATTTTGATAATAAATTGACAATGACATAGATGCACTGTTGGACACACTTAGTTTTCCGAAATTATTACGGGAACACCATTTTTGTACTTAATTCTAAGATTAGGTTCGTTATTCGCAATACGAGTATCAAGCTCAAGTTTGATAGATTTGAAGTATTTTATTTGACGTGGAGTCCTATCGTGAGAAACAGATGATGATGCAAAGTTATCGAACTCTTTTAATTTCTTAAATTTGGCAATAACAGTATGGATATTTTCAACAGAAGATAACTTTAATAGGACGGGCCAAGTTCTGTTTGGAGCGGTCAAATTTACCTAATCTAATTGGGTTTAACTTTTGTTCTTCTATGTTTAACTGTGATAGCATGTCCTCAACTAAATTTGTATCGTGCACAATTTGTTCTTTTTTGGAGTTAGCTTGTTCAGCGGAGTGATATATTATAAAATTGCTAGCCCTTAAGTTGCGTTCAGTTATCTCAGTTACAATATGCTCAAAAGTTGATTCCGAAGGCAAACAATTTGCACTAGTATTGTTAACAACATTCTCATTCTCATTGGCAGAGTAAGCTTCTTTCCACTTCTTAAGCTCGCTAATTTCACCCTTAAGCTCTTCAAGAAGTGAAAGAATTTTGGGTGCTTGGTGAAAACCCTGATCACAATCAAGGCATATACCGTATGTCCCCGGATTGAGTTTACAAGAGGAAAAAAATATTTATTTTTGATTTTATGCCAAAACCTCAAGGGAATAAGATTTTTTGCTTGTCCTCAAACCAGCAAATCTGTAATTAAAACTTCATTATTCTGACTCAGTGGAAAGAAAACTTTATTTTTCTCTTAATTTTAGACTTATAAATTTTTTTCTCTGCTCTTCAAATCCCACCACATTGGCGATTTTATTTATTTGACAACGTTGTCACGTTGACAAATGAGTTTACGCAAGTTGTCGAAGAAAGCTAGGATGGTTCCAGGCGAGGTACACCTCAAGCTGGCCCAGCTGGGCCATGTCTCCCCCAGTATGGACTTTCTCGTCGAGGCGAGAGCCGGACATTCCCGTAGGATATGCTCGAGAGTCTCGTCCTCCTCTAAACACCCCCTGCACGTTGGGTCGTTGACCACCCCCATCACGTGGAGGTGTTTATTTAGCCTGCAGTGACCGGTCCAGTTGTGATCAGGTTTGAGAGGTAGCGGTTGGCCGGTCGGATGGGCGGTTCGGTTCCATCCGGTGTTCCCGTTGCACCCTGTCGAGCCAGCTCGTCGGCCCTCTCATTCCCCTCATTACCGTTATGTCCTCGAACCCATCTTAGCTCAACGACATTGTTTAGTGCTATTCTCGACAGTGCCAGATGGCAGTCATGTACCACTTGAGAGGTAATCCTGCCACTGGCCAGAGCCCGCAGAGCTGCTCGACTGTCGCTGAAGAAGCACATCGTTTTTTCACTGACATTGCGCCCAGTGATTTCTGTGGCACCCCTAAGAATGGCCGCGATCTCCGTCTGAAAAATACTGGCACATTCCCCTAGGGTTGCGCTGAGATTGCAGTTCATTTCGGGGATGTGAACTCCCACTCCAGAGCCTGCTTTCGTTTTTGATCCATCCGTGAAGATTGAAATCTCAAACTTCGGATGTCCTTCTGTATCCATATGCACTGCATAGGATTTTTCGAAAGCATATTGAGGACAGATACGGTCCGATCCCGCACACAAGAGAGGTATTCTGTGGAGTCCCTCGCTCAAGATGCGGGCGTGCCCGCGTTCTGAATTCCCAGCTTTCCAAAGGTTACCTTCCCGCCGCCTACGAGCGGAGGCAAGTGCCATGCCCTCCACGAAGAGATCGATGGGAGGCAGACACAGGATAGCCTCCAGAGCTATATATAGGTATTCTTTAAATTCGTCCCAGTCGGCTGCATTTTTGGTCTTTTTGGCCTTATTGAATAGCTTGCGCAGATGGGCTCTTCCCCTTTCCAGTTCCTGACACCACCATGTGGTGTTGTGGCCCTGGCGGGTGCCTGATTTCAGCGGACAAGCTTGCTCATAAGACGCCATCAGAGACCTAGTGAGGTCAGTAACTGCCCTCTCCAGTTCTCCGATCCTCTTAAGATCGTAGAGATATCAAGCCGACCCCTGACATTTGCCAGGTTTTCTAGAAATAGATCCCTGTCAGTTAGTTTTGGGTTCCTGTACGGCTTCGGTAACATCTCTTTTGCTTCTAACGAAAACGTTATCCATCTGTGGTCTGACATGGTCACCTGCGATGATACAGTCCCTTATATGTTTGGAAATCTCTTGTGTCGCGAGAGTGATGTCTATCACAGTCTGACACCTCGAGGTGATAAACGTAGGTTCGCTCCCTCGATTGAGTCTTTCTAACTTTGTGCTCGTAAGATATTCGAGCAGTGCTGTTCCTCTGCTGTTGCAATCACCGCTCCCCCATACGATGTGGTGTGCGTTGGCATCGCATCCAGCAATGAGTTGTTTTCCTTCCCTTTCGCAATGTCGAACCAGGTCCGCCAGCTCCTTCGAAGGGGGTGGCTCCCTGGAGTCGCCGGGGAGGTATACTGAGGCAAAGACTACCTTTATTACATTCCCTCTAAAGTCCAGGTTGACCTGCACGGCCGTGATGTCCCGATTGCAGTAGCCCGTCAGTTGGAAGGCGTCTTGTTGACCTGAAACATAAACACAAGTTCTAGGTCTTTCTTTGAGGGACCCCACGTAGATGGTGCCTACGCACCACGGTTCTTGTAGCAGGGCTATTGTTATCTGCTTTGCTGTCAGGTGACGACTTAGGGTGACAGCCGCCTCCCGACAGCGGTGCAGGTTTGCTTGGATTAGTGTGGATCCTTTGGCCATTAGACCGGATCCACACTATCTGTAGGATCGTGGAGTTCACTTAACGTGCCCTCGACGTCCGTATTTTGGGTAGGGGTTATGATCCCCTCCCTAGGTTCTAGGATCCTAGAGGATTCATCAGCAGGGCTTACCTCCATCGTCGTCGGTGCTGGTTCCATCGGCGGCGTTGGAGCCTGTTGCGTCTGCTGGGCCTCCTCTTGGGTCCTAACAATCTTTAGCGTGAGTCGTCCTAACATGTAGTCGACTCTATCGCTCTTAGTTGCCAAGATGTTTCTTTCTCCAGACATGAGTCCGAAAACTAGAAATTTACCCAATGGTTCTTCCCGTTCGGCCTCATGGAAGAGGATCCATCCTGGTACATTTGCCCATTTATTTTGGATGTCCAGTCGTTTAAGGACGTCCTCAGTGGACACCGGTTGACCCGGAATCCACAGAGTCGCCTTACACAGCCTGGGCAGCTCCTCAACGGGTATAATTGTAAGCAGAGCTCCCTCCCAAAGATCTCGGAGGTTCGCTACAGCTTGCTGTAGCCAATTACGGGTATGCATGTCTCTGCAGGTTATCCTAAGGACACCGCCTGCAAAGATGCACCCGTCAAAGACGGGGATCGGGTCTTCTGGTCCTAACCCATAAAGGGTCTCGACGAAAAGTCCCTCGATTTTTTCCCGCACAATTCGTGCCTTACTCTCTTCGAGCTGGCACCGAGGATCTTTCCGGTCGATGACCGCCATGCGAAGGTCATCTCCCGGTAGCTAGCGTCGCCCGTGGTCCTTGCGGTTCCGGGTCTCGGCTGTTGCTGTTGGCTCCCAGGTGCTTGTCGCCGCCCCTGCGTGGCCTGTCTTCGTTGCGGCTGCCGCTGGAGTTTTTGCCGCTGTTGTGCAAGCGGCTGCCGCTCTTGTTGTGAACGCTGGCTTTCGACCCTCCTAGCCCGCTTTCCGCGATTTTTCGCCCGGCTGGAACCGTCGGAGTGCAATCGCTTGCCAGTCGCCACTGCTCCTTGCGACGTAGTCGCCACACCGGACGTCGACGGTCCTGCTCCACCCGAAGGTGTCGTCTGTCCCGTGGGACGTCCGGCTGCTCCTACGTCAGCTCTTACGTTTGCTGCAGGGAGGGCGCCTTCACGCCGCTGCCTCTGCAGCTTTCTTCTTTGAGCTCCGGAGAGCTTTTTTCTGGGATCCCTGGTCTTCTTTAGGTTGAGGTTCCATCCTGTGGGTTTTATCTTCATCTCCCAAGCTCCCCACCCGCCACGGAGCCCCATATGGGGACGTCGAACTTCGAACGCCAGGGCCACTTGAGAGATATAGCCCGCAGGAGGTTGTTGCACACAGCCTATGCGGTCTGCCGAAGCCGCCCACGCAGTTGCATGCCCCAATGCTTCCTAAGGGCTCACCCCGTCGGCCCTCTGACGGGACGACACAGCCGATTGATCGAGGTGGGTTAGTCTCGACCGCCCGTCTAGGGTGAAATCCGGGCCAAAGTGGCGTGTTGCCCTCCCAAGGCCGTAGCCAAGATCAGGCTCAACCACCAGGATCCCTTCATCCACCCGCACGGGTCGCCACGCACGGCACAAACACGTGGGTTTATGCACCTGCAACACCAGTCACCATGTTGCAAGGGGAATTTTTTATAGTGGTACTTCATCCAGGCGGCACAGTCACTTAAGACCAGCCCCCGTGCCCCCTGTCGGCAGACAGGCGGTTTACGGTAGGCGTCACGAGCTGGTCCGCGGCGAGGGGCTTTCGTTCAGCACAGCGGGGGGTTTAGACCCCGGTCTTCCCTACTAACCCCCCACTAGGCAGAGTCAGAGACTCTCCCCATTTTCCTATCCGCCACCTGGAGACGCGCCTGGTAGGTAGCTCAACCCCCAGATTTACGCAAGTTAAATAACAAAAATGTTTGTGAAAAAAATAATTTTAAATAAATTAAAATTAATTTAATAAAAAAATGGCAACTCAAAGAAACACCTTTAACATAAAAAAATAATTTTTAACAAGAACAATCATTATTCAATTAACCCCCCACCCATTTCTGCGCACAATTCTACTCTAAAACGATAGCTTGCCTTCGTGATAAGAAAACTTTAAGATTAAAATTAATCATTACCAAGTCCAAAATCAAGAGAAAAATATACGTTTCTTTCATCTCGGTCAGAATAATGAAGTTTTAATTACAGATTTACTGGTTTCAGGACAAGCAAAAAATTTAATTCCTTTGAGGTTTTGGCGTAAAGTCAAAATAAAAAAAAATCCTCTTGTAAACTCAATCCGGGGACATACTGTATATTTAATTCTTTTAGTGTTGGAACGTAACACAGTAAAACACTTTATTTCATTTGGTGTTAAATCGGAACAGTTAGAATTGATATGAACAGGTTTGTTACATCCGTCACACTTAATAAAGGTCTTAACATTGGTTCCATCAATAATAATGTTACATTTTAGACAAAACTTGCTGATGTAGGGAATAGAAAATAGGCAGTGGACAAACAAATATTCACTGGGATACGTTTCACACCTGCAGGGCCCTTTGCGGTGACTAATAAGACACACAGGAGGGCCACGGATAGGTATAAATTAGGTTGGGTGTAAGATAAGAAAAGAAAGAAAAAACAACGTAATCACTGGATGCTTATCACCATATCACCATAGTAAGGAAGTAAGTCTCAAAATGATAAACACACACGTCCGTATGTCCGTACGATACGATACACAACATCATCAAACAATAAGGTGTTATAACGTGTCCAAGAAATACTACTTCTTTACATAAGGGAACGCACCCATACTACGTGACCCATACTACGTCTATCCACTCCACGCTTTAAAACGCGGCGCGCCATATTTGAATACAGCTTCTGACTACGTAACGAAAACCTGAGACCTCCCCCCGCCCCTGTGATCAAGCGTAGTATTTTGAAGACCCCCCTCCTCCCCCTAAACGGGTCACGTAGTATGGGTACGTTCCCTAAGAACTCGGATTTATCAAATTGGATTTTTAGGTTGTATTCTCTAAATTTATTAAATACTAGCTGACCCGACAGACGTTGTCCTGTCTGATCTATGAATATTCAATTATCTTATTTTGAATCTGAAAATTGATTTTGTTGACAGGTTTTTTTGCAGCCAATATAACACGTTCGCTCAACCAAACTTGATTTTTGTAATTTTGAGCAATCTTTGGAAACACCATCTCGATGAGTTCGGTCTTTGATTACATGTAAAAATTTGGGCTTACGTATGAAAATGTAAATTATGCAAAATACGTAAAACGTCTAAAAATTGGGTATCTGTTTACAAACAAATTGTGTGCAGTGTCATAAAATCTTTTATTTCATACTTGTATCTAAAGTCACATTTTTCGGATTATTTTTGATACCAAAAGTGGAACATTAAGGTCCTAGTACTTTAAAGAAAAATTTTAAAGTCCTAGTACTTTAAAATTATACGTCAATCATTTCTTACATTTTCCGAGATTTTTGTGGCATCAAATTGTTCTTCACGTGATCTGCTTCATCTACAATGTCTTGAGGCACCTCATTTTCTCCATTTTAAACGGAATAATCGTACTTGCAGTATGAAATTTTGCTACCTCGAACGAAGAAGTGTTTTTAAAGGTACTCACAAGTAATTCCGGCCTCGGCTAGGCGCCTCGGCCGTAAACAACTTGCTCGTACTTTAAACTTCACTTCTCGTTCTAGATAAATAATATACTATTAAGGGTACCTCCCCTATTTCCGGCCTATTATTTCGCATGGTAATTCATCTGCCTGCATAGGAACTTTGTAACTCTAGCAGAAGCTGGTAGCATTAGCCGTAGCGGTTTTTAGCAAAATCGGTACTCTGTAACTGCCATCGTTTATGTTCGTGTTTATGTTCGTGCATTAGCAGGACCCTTCTTCAACCTGCTAATTGTTTGTTCTTTGTCAGACTTACAGTTATCGGCATTTACTTTCTTCGTCTATGGGTAGTACCCATGGAAGTGTCAAACGCGGTATTCACTAAAATCTAACAGATATTTTCGTGGAGTTGACACAAATTCTTGAATGCATAATTTCAGTATAACTAGGACAGACATCCAGGTATATACGAGGTTCGTAGATCTGTATAAGACAAATAAATAAATTATGGTAATGACTAATGAGTGAATCATAATCTAATTACTATTGGAATACAAGTCTTTATGAATATTATTGTGAATAAAAACGAAATGAGATAAAAACAACATTATGAATTTCGTTTATTAATTATGTAATAAAATTTAATATAAAAGACTTGCCAAATAATTTGGACATTTTTGTTAATGTCGTAAATATGTATTAAACATTTAAATTGACGGGATTGGGCTTTTAAAATATAATGTACATATTTATTAACAACTTGTTGACTGATTGATTAAATATCTTCCCCCGTGCCTCTTTGAGTGTCCGTATTAGAGAGGGTTTAATATTTCTTATGCAAAAAAAGTGTCCGCATTAAGAGGTTTCACTAGTAATTACACAATATTGAACTTATACCTACTTAAAAAAATGGTCAAATTAAATGCATTGCCGAAATTTTAAAGGCTTTCTGCAAGCATTCATCAAGTAGACTTGTAGCAAACTTTTGAATAACTGTTTTCTGGCCTTCACTAAGCTTTTTTTTTTTGTATAGATGACTCAATTTGCTTTATTTTCCTTTTTTTTACCATTGTTTTTTACATTTATGATCCACGTATACCACTAAATAAAGTTTATCCGCAAACGTCACAAAAGTGACATGTTATGTGCCTCTATTGACAAGGTAAAAGTGTCATTTTATGTCATTAGGCTCATAAAGTAGCCAACAGGTGTTATTTTATGTGCTTAATCACATAAAATAAGTGACATTTGTACCTTGTCAATGAATTCTTTCAAATTCTTACTAAATTGTTGTTTTCTAATTTATTGAAAGTGAACTAGCGAGGTAGTGGATGGGAACGCGTGTAAATGAAACTCCTCCTGGAACTCCAGACCAAGGGGACTCCCGGCCAAGGGGGCTCCCGATCAAGGGACGACTCGACCAAGAGGGAACCCGAATAAGGGGGTTCCTGACCATGGGTGCTTCTGAGTAAGGTTTGCGGATAAAATAGTATATATCATTCAGAGCATAAATCGCTTTATGTGCTTCGCCTGGACTGAACCGGTAATAAATCCAGTAATAACCTGCAGGTTATTACTGGATTTATTGTAGCAGTTACATCGTTCATCTTAAGGTGATGAAATTTTACAGGAGTTTTGTGGAAGAGTTGGTCAGACTCTTTATCTTGTGCCCCGGTTCTCCACACTTGTGGCAGGCCTCTACACCCTTGTGGGCACATTCATGGGCCATGTGCCCAATTCTCCTGCAGAGGTGGCATCTCGGGAGCACAACCATCTCCTGCAGCCTCCAAGGGTTCCAGCCCACTCCTATGCGCCCCTTCGCCAAGAGCGCATCGATGGCCCAAGCCCGTGCCGTGACGAAGGCATGCTTCTCCCCCCTTATATTTTCCCTATTGCCGATCCTGACATCGACATCCTGGATTTTCAAGGCCATCCCCAGTCCGGTCAATTTCGAGACTATTGTGGTTTTAATGTCGTAGGGTCAACGTCCAGGATCATGGCAGTCTTTTTGGCCACCCTCTGTTCGATCTTGGCCACCTGCTGGAGCTTCACCCTCATTTGCTCCTTAAAAACATTTTTTGCCTCCTCACTCTCGCACTTGAACTTAATAAGGGCGTCCCCAGATTGTTTCCTGGACAACCTTGTGACCACTACGTTCTCAGCACTGACCGTGTTTTTCAGGCTTCTAATTATGTCCGCATATGTGGACCCGCCCTTTTCCCCTGTCTTCCTGACGAGGATGGTCTCCTCGGCACGGCCTCCGCCTCCTGCTCGGCTTTCCCCAACAGCATTGGGCCCCCCTCGCCTCGCATCCAGGATGTCGATGGTGACCCCTTCCGCTTCGCCCCTGAGCACCACCTCCAAGAGCTTCCGGGTCATATAGCAGTTCGTCATGTCAGTGACGACGCACACCGCCCTCTTTCGTCCATGACGCTTCGCCACGTCCAGAATCTTTCTCAAGGCCTCCCTGGTTGCTACCGCTCCCTCCTCCATTTGTTCTCTGTCCTCCAGCAACATCATGTGAGTGAAATTGGAGTCACCATCCTGTTCTGCCCCCTCCGCGTCCAAGAGACTATTCTGGGTCTTGATGGTATAAGCCTTACCACATCCCTCATGCTTGGGTGATCCCTCAGCATCCTACCTACCATAGGATGCTTCTGTCCCTCCTTCCCCAACATGTAGACAACGTCCCTTTCCTCTCCCTCCATCCTGCTGATGTAGTTACACCTTCTGTATACCTTTTCTGGCCAACTTTCTCCAATGAGCTTGCCGAGTTCGGTGTCGCTCAGGTCCCTGCTGATTTGCATTTTGATGTAATGGATCCTCATCAGCGTGTCCACCTCCCTTTGACACCGTCTGAGTGCCCACGCTTCTCGCCGTCCCCATTTGGCCAGCAATCTCTCCCGGAGTGGTCTGGCACTCGACGTCGTAGGTAGGCAGTTCCACCTTCTGCCACTTGTGACGGTCGATCCATTGTCGGACGCTGTCGTTCTTGAAGACCTCAACGCTCTTGCGCAACGTCTTGATGAGGTCCTTCATCTCTGTTTTTGTATTTGGGGTGTTGTTCAGCCTCTTCCCCAGAGCAAGCACGTTCTTGGTGATGTTATCCATCGCCTCCAAGATCTTCGTACCAATAGGGTCACTCACCTTTTTCATAACACCCCCTCGAAGAAATCATCTATCCTTTTGCTCTTGGGCGGCCCATCCAGCGAATTGCACCTTTGCAAGTCGACTGTCTTCTCCGTTTCACCGTGCACCATTTCAACGACCGAAACGTTGCTGTGCCTCCTCTGCTTAATGTTACCTGATGTTTTTTTTGTTTGTGTTTTGTTGCTATTCATATTTGTTCCCACGATCATGGGACGAAAGTCAGTCGCCCTGGAGGTGACGCCCATCCTCCAGGGAAGAGGACTTATCTTCCACCCGGGGGGCCTCCAATCCCAGGTGGTTACCGTTAGCGACTCTCTGACGTGGAGCCATTCATCCCTTCGGCACGGTATAACACCTTAAGATTCCGTGGGACTAAATACACCAGGGGTGCCCAACGTCCCTGGCGGTTTTAACAACTTTACTCTCGGTTATTTATAGGGGTTTTTCTCCCCGCGGGACGGCCAACTAAGGCAAGCCCCCCGCTTCGGGAGACTCTACAACGTAACCCCAGTCGCGCTCAGCTGGAGGTTTTTGAAGTAGAGGCCCGATTTACGGTATTACGTAGGACACGCTCCTCCCTTACATAGCTCGGTATCCCCGAGTTCGCCATTTCCCGATCCGTCAGCTGAGCTGAGGAATCCCTGGGGAGAAAGAGGGGGGGGGGATAGACGAAAATGAGAGTTGTAAATGAGAAGGTACCTAGCCGTCGGAACCGAAAAAGCAAGAGGGTCATAGGCAGAGAAGAAATAGTTTGAGATCAGTGTTTTTAGGCACGTCCAATCCCCTTATCACCGCCACTAACCATTCGCAACTAGTACTCATGGCCGTTCCTTTATCCGCCACGCGAGGGACGCGCCTGGTAGCTAGCTTCTCCCAAGCCCCAGGAGTCTGACCTGACCTGACCTGTAGTTTCAAATAAAAAAAATAAAAAACATTTAAAAAATGTTGAACAATAACGCCTGTACAGCAAATCCAGTAAGCCACAAAATCAACATCATTTTCAACGTACGTTGTCAGAACGGTCTATATTTTATGAGTGCTCCTGGTATATAATTTTTGCCAACACCATTGTATTATAAAAAACTGTTTTATCGACACAAATTTGCACACAGCTTGAGCTACACGCCGCTTGAAACCAGCACTTCTTAACGCAATGAAATGAAATGGAGCTATAATGTTGTCTTTATTTATAGTGGAAAGTATTCCCCCATAAAGGTGGCCCAACTATAATATACTTAAACAATGATAATACCCATCAAAACTAATGGTTTAACAACTGCACTGCTGTCACTTTTAGATGACGACGAATCATCAATTACCTTCTGCAACTTAATTTCAGCTTCTTCATATTTTTCTAGAATATTAAAAGTTTATAATGCGCCACAAACCGTCTTTGTTTAAATTACCAAATTTTTTTATTATTTTCTACGACTTTGCTGGCTGGTGGCACTGCTTTACCTTTTTGTAAAAGGCAGCTTCAGTAGCGCACTGAGTTGGCCACAAACACCCTTTTTCGTTTTCTGTCATCCAATTCATTGGAACCACCGAGCATTTGCGCTCTTCAAACTCATCAACTGCAGACAACTGAGCGCCCTCCTAAAGTTGTTAGTAAAGGCCATAACAAACATTTACATAAACACAAAAGCATCTTATGATTTTTGGTGAAATATGGGCAGTATAAGCAAGCAAGAATTCTATCGTATCTAGCAATTTAATAGTTTTGAGTTATAAGCATTTTACTGAAATACTTTATGCCGTCCATAATTATTATGGTTAGATTTTTCTTAAAGTTTGCATACTTGCTAATCTTTGTCTTTACTGTTTATCCCCTTACTCATCCATTCAGAAGACTTGATTTTTATGGAAAAAATGTTAGAAACGACCTTTTCACTTAAAGAAAGTATAGTTGATGCTAAACAAAATGGGCGTAACTACAACAACAATTAAATCAGTAGGACACTATAAATATAATGCAACTCAAATTTTCCTACCATTTAAGTAAGTTATAATAGGTAAATAATAAGTAATTTTAAAGTTAATATTAGGTAACTGACAAATTTAAATAATTGTGTCCTGCATTGATTCTCTTCTACGTGTCCGTCCACACCTTCATTGACTGGAAGATTTTCCCAAAATGCTAGTTTATTTTTTGGTAAAATAGAAATAAGTTTGGCTAAAAGGGACACCTTGTGCTTGGAGTTTAGTTGAATGTTTTGGCAATGTTTTTTTTTGTGCATTTAGCAGTTAGAAAATTTAATTCCACAAATGTAGAATCTGAAAAGGAATTTCTGCATTTCATACTTCTTTGTCCTCTCTCAAGTATCATATGCATCATATTTTGCAGCAATGGACGTGGCTCTATTTTGTTTAGTTTGTATTGTGAACTAAAATCCATCCAGTTTTTGAAATCTTCAACTTTCATGTCTTTCACAAACCCTTTCTTGTTAGCATTTTCGACGCATTCTCAAAAATCATTAAAATCGTATACTTTTCTTTTCCTTTTCAACTGCATCTCCACCTGATGGTGGAAGGAGTCCGCCGACATGAAGGTGTGTCCAGGTTCAAAGAATTTTACTTCTAGTTTATTCAAATTAACTTCAGCAGAATTAACCATATATATGAAGAAAGAAAGATGATCCCAATTTTTATTCTGTGCTGAACAATTATCCAGCCAAATAATAAGTTTTTTTTCATCACGAACTTGAAGAAAAAATTATAATAGGTAGATCTAATGTCTTCCTTTTTTTCTGCTGGACACACCTTCATGCCATATGAAAGCATACGGTCTTGATGGCTTTTTCCCGACAGGAACGAATGATTCATTAAATGCTATGATCCGCGGTCTATCAAGAAAGTTTTTGAAGTAAATACTTCTTTACGGACACTTGTCTTGGGGAGTAAGCTGGTGAATGCCTGACGAGAGCGTTACGAAAAGTGTGATCGGGCGAAGCGAACGGAAGTTTTAATAATAATAATTAATTCATAGAAAAAATGTTTGCCTTCACGGGATTCGAACCCGCGTCTTTAGGTTGTGAATTCTCGCTTCACTCCATTCAGCCAATTGCGTGTTCAGTTTAGTATGGAATTGCGCTACTTATCTTAATCGCTACACATGATTGCCGACTTTTCGCTGACGACAAACTGAAACATGCATTATCCAATACTGCAGACGGTATTAATTCAGGATTCTCCAGCTCCATTTATAAACTTACATAAATTAAGAGCACTTTCACAATGGCGAAATGAAGTTTTACTTCAGTCGTGTGGTCTAAAGCACATTCGTATTTTTTTTTAAATGGTGGTAGCGAACGTGTTAAAAACATTACATAACGCAATTAATTAATAATTAATTTTTTCAAACTCTATCATCACACTGTATGTATTAGGGAAGAAGGTAATTTTATGGAGGCAATGTATTTTATAAATCACGTATTATCAAGGGTAATGAAGTGTGCGTCCCACAGTGTCAATACCACAGTATTGTATTGTCACTTATCAATAACAAACGACAACGACAGTGGCCTCAAGCTTAAATTGTCACGGGTTTGGGAGGGGAAATGATGCACGGCCATAACCGTCTGCCATCAATCGCTTGTGGAGGCGATTCGCGACAGACAGACAGACGCTTTACGAGCGCCTTTGGACGGTCACACGAGGTTCGGCTGTCACCGCTCACCGACGAAGGCGGCCGAACAATAGCACGCACGACGGAAACACATGAACACGGTATGAACACGATCGTATAGTGACAGTGGAATGCGAAATGACGACATGAACACGACACGAGCGCGGTAGTACAAGTGAAAACCAGCCTTAAAGGTTAAAAATATTAAATACCCGTCTGGAACCAAGACGCGTGCCGGGCAAGAAACCCGGTCTTGCAATCGAGTCGACCAGTTGCAACAAGGCAATGAAACCGGTTAGAATCCATATGGTATCGGTTACAACTTACCTGTCCCGCAATGTCTCGATTCCGACAAAAAATACGTGACAATTTAAGCTTGAGGCTACTATACCAGTTGTTTCTTGTATGACAGTGATGTACTATTTTCAGCAGGTAAGCAACAATTTAAAATTTTCTCCAATTGATACAATAATTATTGTAGAATGGCACAAACAAAAACAAATACCTGTGAACATTACAATAAAGTATTTGTTAATTTGAATAAACATCTTTTGGAAATTCACCAGGTATGTATCTATAAATATATTATATGTGTAAATTCAGTGGCGGATTTACACATTTGCCGCCAGTAGGCTATTCAAATTTTGCCGCCCCTACCGATCTCTACAATTCTATACCCTAGTTCACAATCATATTGTAGCGTTTATGGGTTTACAAAACGATTTATTTAAACAGTTACTATTTACAATTTATTTAAACACTAGTCTTTGTACAGTTATAACGGCACAATTATTTATTTTAAGAGTTCGCACGAGTCACACGGATTATGTCGCTCAGTAGCTTATTCAGACTTCGAGTGTCTGGCGGTCGTTCTCGCGTCCTATTTAAAGCGGGAAGCGACTTTCTGGATTCGCCGAGAACTGCAGAACTCCGGAATATTCACGATCGTACGAATTTACGATGAAATCATCACGCCGCGATTCTTCGAGAACGTCACAATATTAATTACAATTTTTTTTGTCAATGAAATTGTAACTTCATGATTTGTGCACTATCGTCCTAATTACACCAACTTTTTTCGGTATGTAGTATGATTGTGAACTAGGGGATCGATGTGTCAGTTCCTAAATTACTTACACAATAATGTAGATTTGGTAAACGTAATTAAATAATTTTTAAAAATTTAATAATTTAAAAATATTTATCAAGTTAAATTACATTTTCGGTAACTTCTGTGCAACACTGAAATAGGTGCCTCGCGCTACGCGCTCGACTACTTAAGGAAACATACTCCAAGAAGGTCATATTTCCCTATACTCGAAATGTGGACAATATATCATATTTCAAGTTTTAGAAACACGTCCTACCCTGTCACAATTGCCAGAATAAAGTCGGAATTGACAAAAAAAAGTCAGAAATGCCAGAGAAAAGTCGGAATTCCCAGAAAAAAAAAGTTATTTATTTTTCTATTCATGTCCATTCAGCGCCTTCGTATCTTACTGATTCGTTACGGATGATTTATTGTAATATAATTATTATGATTACTCCTTATGATGACTACCTTCTTACCTACTTTAAGTTTGTACGCACCGCAATGTGATGTTATGTTATGAAATTATTGTCACTCGTTTCCGCGCCGCAACCAAACGCGACTAGAGAATACGACACCTATTTAGTGACTTCCAGAAAATAAAAAAATTCTTATAAAAAACTTGCTTTCGGACATGCACACCTGCTATACAAAGCGAGATTGCCGACTGCAAGTCAGAGCCGCATTAAAAATTATTTGTTTAGATCCAGCTTCATCATCACTACTACTCAATCCGATTGCGTATCTGTAATATTTTCCAATATTTCATTGTAGCTCCTAGTTTCAGCACTAGTGCTTGGTTTAGTATCATTTTCCCAGGGTTGAAACATCATTACACCAATATACTAAAAACAACACTGAAATATTAATTTAGAATTTCAAAACACAATTAACGGACACAATTTACGTAAATGAATGAAGTGCGTAAATACATGCAACGGACAATCCGCCTTTCAAAGGCGTGAAAAAAAAAACATCAAAGTCGCGTGCCGTAAATGCGGTAAGTCACTAAATAGGCGGCGTATTCTATACGCAAATAGTAGAAAAAATTATCTAAGCGGTGAAACATATTACATGTTGAATTGTTTGTGTGGACGTAATAATATTTAAGTATATAAATATGATTTTTTTTTATTTCTGTAAGAGAAAAAAAAATTGGCCCCAAATTTGCCGCCCTAGGCTTCAGCCTACTCAGCCTGCTGGTAAATCCGCCATCGTAGTAATATGATAGGTAGAGGTATGATGTTTCTACTTTATTAGTATAGTACATTGTATTAATTTTAGGTCATACAAGCAACTGCCAATTCCGAACAGAAAAGGCTGAAGGAACAATAATGGGGTACTTGTGCGTGAGTGCGGACTGTTTATTGACAAGGAAAATTGTTTTGTCGCTGCCAGTCCGGTTGGAATGATTGATCAAGATCATATTGTGGAAATAAAACGCCCTTGGTCCATTCGAGACTTAAATCCCCAACAAGCGGTCAATGAAAAAAAATTAATTACTTAGAAATAGACCAAAATGGGGACGTTAAACTAAAGCAAAAAGATAATTGTGACTTTCACGTTCAGGGACAATTGGCAATTACTGGTGCTAACATTTATTGCTACTTTGTTGTATGGATTGTATCTAGTGGAATTGTTGTCGACAAGTACAAAAAATTTATTCCACACCAATTTTTGGTTGTATGTTCTTTTGCAGATTGAAAAAGATAATTATGTCCTTTTGGGACAACATTGTGCCAAAATTTAAAAAAATATATATTTAAATATAATGGCCCGTGAAATACTAAAATAGTATATTATAAACCAAGGTAGAGAAGTAATTTTTCTCAGCTAAGCAGTATTAATTCCCGAGATGCGAAGCATCGAGGGAATTAAGTTGCGAAGTTGAGAAAGGGCTTCTCTACCGTGGTTTATATATTATTTTTTTCACTACTAGCAGCTTAAATCGTTAAATAAATGAAGCATCAAAAATACAATCGTCTAGCGGGTGCCAGGTCACAGTTAATCCTGAATAGACGTTGACGTCTCTGAACATTTGTTTCTTCCGTGGATCGTTGCAAATTTTGGCTCGCGCGTCGCGCTCAACCCCTTAAAGAAACCTACTCCAAGAATGTCATATTTTCCTGTACGTGAAACTCGAAATTTGGACAGGATGGACTGTGACTGGCATCCGAGGTTATGTATTTTTTTTCTGACATTTCTCCGTCAGAGACCGGATTTTCGTGTAAAAACTTGCACAATGCATACCTGTGCTTTTGTAATAATTTAACTTCGTTTTTTGTTTTTTCGCATGAATTGCAGTTAATTAATGTCTAATATTTGCAACTGGTGCAATTTGTGAAAATCGAAGGGCGCTGTTGTTAAGTAGGAAGATAAAATAATCGATATGCATTTTGCATCAAATCCGGTCTCTGCCCATTATTAACTACTGGTCAATAATGAAAAAATTATTAACTACTAGGAAAGAAAAACAACTTCACACCTCCTCTACAAACTATATAATCGTACATTCTACAGCTAGTAGTGAAAAAAATAGTTAAACTGTTTCTCCCATTACGATGTCACGTTCTCATTCGACTGTTTCATCAGAAGAAAAGTACGACCAGAGTTATAGTAATTTTATGGACTCCGGTCAATAATACTTTTATAATCCCGAATGTCGTCTCGAGTGGTGGTTGAATTTAGAATATTGTATTTGTATTGTGCTAGCATTTGGGTCGTTAGACAGGTAGAGGTTTATGACCCTTTGGCTGTGCTTTGGGTTTCCCAACTAGCCGCTGCAAATATTTCTGAACAGAAAGCATTGTTTCACAGAATGTACTTTTTCTGTGTCTCGCGTCGATTTTTGTTTCCGTCCTACTACTTATGTCACACTTCGAACTTTTTGATCACTCTCACCCAGTAGTTGCTCGTCCTTGCGAAATGCCGCTTAAGGAATAAAATCATTTATGCATTATCTGGACATATCAATAAACAATAATCCGTTGGTAAAAAAAATTTACCTCAATTTTTCTATTAACAATCCATTTGTTAATTACGGTGATTTTATTGTTCTTGTTAAAAGTTAACATACAAACCCTGATAATCGTTAAACTAAAATCCTGGAGTTTTTTCCCCTTCTTGAAGCTGTTACTTGAAGGTTTTAGAAAAATAAAAAAAAATGATTTTTACTTTTTTATTAACAATTAAAGCCTTAACAAAATTAAAAACATAAATAAAACAATGAAAGAATTTTTATCGTTTTTTTTTAAATCATTATTTCCATTACGGATTAGATTAAAAAAAAAGATTTGAAAATCATATAAACAATGCATTTGTTCATAACAATTTTATATTATATTATATTTATAACAACAGAAGTTAAAAATAAAACAAATATATTTTTATATTGCTTTCAGCAATAACAAAACATCAGTAGAGATAATAGAAAAAAATTCTTTCATTGTTTTATTTATGTTTTTTTTTTATTTTGTTAAGCCTTTGATTGTTAATAGAAAAGTGATTTTCAACTAAAAAAATTCTTGGTGCAATTAAGAATCGAATGACACCTCAATCATAATTTTTGGTGCCTCTTAACTCGAAATCATTTCTTAGCAAGGAACCTCGTGAAGGTCGGAATCACAGGGAGCTCCTTCTGGTGAATACGAAAAAAAAATAAAAAATAAGTTTATTCTGTTTTGCATCTCACTGTTGCCGCTGTCCGTAGCCTTGCGCGGTGCAAAGGGTTATAGCTGTGGTACACCCGGTAACCGGAAACATAAGATCACGCACTTGTTTTACATGGATGATTTAAAAGTGTATGCTTCCGGAAAGCAAGAACTGACGCAGTCATTGCGCATAGTGCAGGAGCTCACAGATGCTATTGGCATGGAGTTCGGTTGGGACAAATGTGCTCAGGTTCATCTCAAAAGAGGACGATGCGAGTATTTCGATGTAGATGCTCAACTCATTGACGGAAGCGTTCTGAGACATCTGAACGCCGGAGAGACTTACAAGTACTTGGGTGTGGAGCAGTGCCACATCCAAGCGTCACACCAGGTAAAAAAGTCTCTCCGCGGCAAGTACAAAAATCTACTCAGACGAATCTGGTCGTCAGAGCTTTCGGGGAAGAACAAGATTTTTGCCACAAATATGCTTGCCGTTCCGATCCTGCTCTACTCATTTGGAGCAGTTAAATGGTTAGTGGATGAGTTGAAGCAGATTGATCGGAATACTCGAAAAATGATGCATCTACAGCGCAGTTTGCATCCAAAATCGTCCGTTCCGAGGTTATATCTTCCACGAAACCAGGGAGGCCGAGGACTTTTGAGTTTGGAGTGTCTTCATAACAGGGTAATCTTGGGTATAGCCTGTAAGATCATCCAAGGTTCGGAGCCCTTGTTGCTTCTTGTCAGGGATCACGAGAGGCGGGGACTCGGTCTTGACTTTGACGTTGAGCGAGCTCGGCCACATTCTATTGCCGAGCTCAATTTGCTCCGTCTTACAGCCCACGTCAGAATCTCTGAGCAAGATATGCTCATGAGAAGGCATATGGATAAGTCAATGCATAGTGTTTTCTTCAAGAACATTGAAAACCTTGGCTTATCCAAAAGGCATACATTTGCCTTTCTGAGATCAAGTGGACTGAAGTCTGAGACTGAGGGATTCATTTGCGCTACGCAAGATGGTGTAATTAACACCTTGGTCTATCGCAGCCGCGTGATGGGTATAGAGGTGCCGAATGTGAGCTGTAGGGCTTGCCACAGGGCTCCTGAAACAGCAATGCATATATTGGCGGCATGTCCGGTGTATGCAGCTTCGGCCTATATCCATCGCCACAATGCGGCATTGACAGTGTTATACTTTCATTTAAGACACCATTATGCGATAGACCAGACACCAGTGCTGCCCTATGTCTCGAACGATATTGAGTCCGTTGTGGAGAACGAAAGGTGCCGAATCTATTGGAACTTCTCGTTCTCCACCGTCAGGCAGATAACAGCGAACAAGCCTGACGTGGTTCTATTGGACCACTCCTCTAAGCAGATGTTTGTTATTGAATTTTCGGCTCCTGCTGAAAATAACATCTGCGTCAAGGAGGAGGAAAAGCGGACAAAATATCAAGACCTGCTCTTTGAACTTAGGAGGCTGTACTCAAGTTACTCAGTGAAGCTCGTCGTTTTGGTAATTGGGTGCATGGGAGGCATCAAGGACTCGCTCGTCTCCATCTGAAAATCATTCCTGCCTGCCGTAAACAGGCAGAGACCCTTGCGGCTGGAATGCAGAAAGCGGTCATCTTGGGGTCGTTGCGTTTGCTCAGGGCACATGATTTGCGGGATTCATAGTTACTGACCTCATGGTTTTGAGGAGTGGCTATGATGTACGAACAGGACCTGACCAGCAAGGAACCTCGTGAAGGTCGGAATCACGGGGAGCTCCTTCTGGTCAATACGCAAAAAAAAAAAGTTTATAGCGAAGTCTGCATCCAAAGTCGTCCGTTCCGAGGCTATATCCCACGAAATCAGGGAGGCCGAGGACTTTTGAGTTTGGAGTGTCTTCATAACCGTATAATGTTGAGTACAGCCTGCAAAATTATCAGGAGTTCGGACCCCTTGTTGCTCTTTGCCAGGGAGCACGAGAAGCGGGGAAGCGGGGCTTTTTTGTTTAAGGCAGCACAACGAGCAGCAGATGAACTCGGTCTTGACTTTGACGTTGAGCGAGCTCGGCCACATTCTATTACCGAGCTCGAGTTGCTCCGCCTTACTGCCCACGTCAGAATCTCTGAGCAAGACATGCTCATGAGAAAGCACATGGATAAGTCAATGCACAGCGTTTTCTTCAAGAACATGGAAAACCTTGGCTTATCCAAAAGGCATACATTTGACTTTCTCAGATCAAGTGGGCTGAAGTCTGAGACTGAGGGATTCATTTGTGCCGCGCAAGATGGTGTAATTAACACCTTGGTCTATCGCAGCCGCGTGATGGGTATAGAGGTCCCGAATGTAAGCTGTCGAGCTTGCCACAGAGCTCCAGAAACAACAATGCATATACTTGCGGCTTGTCCAGTATATGCACTTTCGGCCTATATCCATCGCCACAATGCGGCACTGTACTATACTTTCATTTGAGGCACCACTATGCGATAGACCAAACGCCAGTGTTGCCTTATGTCCCGAACGATATTGAGTCCGTTGTGGAGAATGAAAGGTGCCGAATCTATTGGAACTATTCATTCTCCACCGTCAGACAGATATCAGCAAACTAGCCTGACATGGTTCTGCTGGACCACTCCTCCAAGCAGATGTTTGTAATTGAGTTCTCGTTGACATAAATACACGTACACGTTAAGACATACACATACACGTTAAGAAGTAAATTTTTTAAAGTCATAGTACGTTGAGTTAATTAGCAGGGATTTTAGTGCTGCTTTGAATTTTAAGTTGTTATGAATATTCCTGATAGAGTCTGGAAGGGCGTTATAGGCTTTTTCCGCATTGTAAAACGGCCCTCTTTGAAATGAGGACGTGGAATGTTGAGGGATTCTTAGCTGAAGGCATTGCCTCGTTTGCATGTCCCTGTTGTTATAACCACCTGCATTTGTCGTAAACAGTCTTGAGTTACTCCTTGCAAATAATATAAGTTTGTATATGTATAACGATGGAAGAGTTAGTAGTCCTAGTTTTTTGAAATGAGGTGTGCATGATGTACAAGCAGTAAGACTCAGCATAGTTCTAATACAGCGCTTCTGGGCTAGGAATATTCTGTTACCCATCAATGATGAGTACTAAAACATAATCCCATAGGATAGCACTGGTTGCACATAGGCTAGATAGAGTATGCGTATAGCATCGGCGGAAACTGTGTCTGTGATGTTTCTAATGACGTATATCGCAGAACTTATGGTTTTGTTTAGTTCAGTAACGTGAAGTGCCCAGTCCAAGTTACTGTCTATCACAATGCCAAGCATCTTAACAGATTCACTATTTGGAATCGTTTTGTTATGTTCATCTCTGATAGATATTGACTCATGCTTTATAAAAAATATGACCGCAGTTTTGTCTGTATTAATGCTCAGCTGATTGTTCAGACACCAACTCGTCATGTTCTCGACTACATTCATTGATTTTGTACTTAATTCTGAGGTGTTCCTAGCTTTAACTATACAAGATGTGTCGTCAGCATGCTGCGTTACTATTGCACCATGCGCCCCAACATGTTCTGAAAGATCGTTCACATATAGTAGGAACAGTAGTGGCCCTGGAATTGAGCCCTGGGGATCACCACTATTTATAATTGAAGTTTCATAGAAATACTCTTGCTACCACATGTACTCGATCTTCCAGATAAGATCTAATTAGAGCAGCACCTTTTCCTCTGATGCCATAAGTCTCTAGTTTCCCAATTAAGATATCATGATTTAGTATATCAAATGCTTTTGATAAGTCGAAATAGAGACCTATAACACCTAATTTTTAGTCCAAAGCTTCTACTATGCTGCTGATTGAATCAAGCAACCCAGTTTCAGTCGACCTCCCTCTGACGAAACCATGCTGATTGTCACGCAAGATGTTGTTCCTTATAATATGCTCAGATATTCTTTTATATATAATTTTTTCAAAAATCTTCGAGAAAACAGACAGTAAAGCTATCGGCTCTCGAAGGATTTGTTTATCATTACGGCAAGTGGTTTGGAAATGTAGGGGGCAGCAGACTTTACAACAGTGGAGGGTATGTGATCTAAACCGGGTGAACTGCAGTTCTTTAATTGATTAATGACGTTTGTTATCTCCACGTTGTCGGTTAGATACATAAATATTGTTTTATCGCAAGCATGTTTACTAATAGTATGTCTACCTCTAGAAGTTGCTAGGCTTTCAATGCAAGTTTTGACTACTTTTGAAAGTGCTTATTAAATTCTTCAGCTACTATTTTTGGGTTCTCGATTAAGGTATCGCCTATTTTTATTACTATACCATTACTATACTATATTACTATTATATTACCGTTTTTTTTTCTACCTTATATTTATCAAGAAGTTTCAGACTCTTAGTGTTAACTGCCAGGTGGTGTAAATCTCTAATATTTTGAGACCAGCATTTAACTTCAGCACTCACCCATATTTTTTTATTTTTTAAATTAATGGTCTTTTGTTTTACCGGGAAATAAAGATCAAAATTGTAAAGGAAGATATTTAAGAAGCACTCGAACATCGCGTTAACGCCTCCACCTTTGACTGTTATTTGCCAAGATTCATTCTTTAACGAGTCGACAAAGGATTCCATAGAACTTTTACTAAATGTTCTCTTATTTTGTTTTATGGCTTTATAAATTTTAGGAGCATGGTCAATATCAAAACAAACAGCATAATGATCAGAGATCAATGGATCTAGGATAGTGCATCTGTACATACCCGATGGGACATCACTAAATATGTTATCTATTGTACTGCGAGTATTGCTGCTTACACGTGTGGCTTGACTGACGTGTGGGCAAAGTCCGAATGTCCTAAAAATATTTACAATATCATGATGTACTCTATTTTCAATTTGAAAATTTATGTTAAAATCACCACAAAAATTGTGAAGGATCGTTGTGTCGACTTCCGCCTCGTCACCTTCTCAAGAATGTTTTCTATACCTTCAGCTAAGATACCCAAATCACCCTGAGGTGGTCGATATAAGCATATAACCTTAAATAATACATGATTTATTTCATACGAGCATATACTATACTCAAAATGCCCCTCAACAGGAGAAAAATTCAACGTTACTGACTTAGAGGTCAAATCAGGAATACTCATAATTGCAGCACCGCCACCCCTGCCGTGTTCCCTACAAAAGGCTGAATTAACAACATAGTCATCAAGAGCAAAACTACTTATTTCACAGCTGGAAAGCCAGTGTTCTGTCAGACATAAAACATGCGGACTGAACTCCTCAAGGAAAACATCAAGTAGATTGCGCTTATTTCGGACACTCCTGGTGTTTAAGCAGATGATTCTAGTAGTTGTTTTAAAAACGGCTTCAGTACTTGCTCTGTTGCTGTTTTCAGTCGTTTCTTCTTCCACTTCCGTTATTACGTTACTGGATCCGCATCGATTGGTGCTGGATAAGGAACTGGAATTCTTCATTTTTCTTTCACTTTGATTGTTGTCCTTGTGATTGGGGTTTTTCCGACTTCCCATTTGGAGAAAAAAGAAACCGCTTCATCACCACCCCCGTGGGCCAATTTTCTGGTTTGTAGAGTTCATTAAGTAGGTCCATATCAGCTCCCACTTTAAAGGACCTGCTTCGTGCCTCTTCTCGTGTTGGTAGATCTTCTACTTGGAACTCTTTTTCTGGATATTTGTCTTCCAAGAAGTCGAGCAGATCCTGACGCTCAGCTTCCAGTTTAACTTTGCCCACATGGATCCATCCTTTTTTGACTACCGCGCTAAAATTCAGTGCTGTTCCAGTCACACTAGTTTCACTCTTCCCTACTATGTGATTGATTTGTTTACGCTGTCTCTGACCTTTACTGACCGCCTTCTTTTTGTCGTCATTATCTTTGCTGATAGGTTTTTTGACCAACCTGTTCGTTTTGATATTACTCGATGTTTCATTGTTACTTATAACATTCTCATCTTCTTTCTTGTCAAAGTCCTGAGTAATAACTTCGTCGGTAGTAGTACGAGTAGCACTCGTAATTAGTTTAATATTGGCAATTTCCTCCCTAAGTAAAGATATTTCTTTACACAAAGTTTTTTTTTATAAAACTCCAAAAAACCTCAAATGTTGACTTTTGACCCCGAATAACTTTTTTTGCACACATGGGATCGATGGGGACTTTTGACACTTTATTTCTAATGGTGTACCCAAAGGTCTCCACCAAAATCTAGCTCCGTGGGAATTTTTGTTATTTGAAATGTCTATTCTGACCGGACTATTACTGTTGAATAGGTTCTGGGGAATTCCAGGTTCGATCTTCATACCAAATTATGTATAATGAAATATGTCATTTAAATAAAATTGTAGAACTTTATTTTGTAGTTTGTAAAATTTGTATTCATAGGTATAACTAATTTTAATCAGTTTTTCCCTAAAACACCAAAAACAATTTAATTACAACTGCCAACGCACGTTTCGCCAACAATGTTGGCATCATCAGGGCGATGAGTAAACTAAACTTACATGCTACGTACCGCTCTATATATACTTTCACGGCTCGCATCCCCTCCCGTACTGTTCAAAAGTGGGAATAGTGCGGAAGAGGGGATCGGGCCTTTGTCGCTATTAAAACACAATTCCTGTTCTTATGTATTTCTAAACTTTCGTAAATGTCTAGAAATTTACAATTATTTACAGTTTTAACTTATTTAACACAAGTTATGTCGATGTGGTGGTCATG
Organism: Diaperis boleti; assembly: GCA_963583935.1. Classification (NCBI taxonomy): domain Eukaryota; kingdom Metazoa; phylum Arthropoda; class Insecta; order Coleoptera; family Tenebrionidae; genus Diaperis; species Diaperis boleti. The sequence goes on from OY757242.1 coordinate 19,078,455, forward strand.
TTCAAAAATATGTTGAGCTACACTTGATTTTTCGAATCTACCAAATCTCTGATGAGCAATGTGCTCTTTAAATCTAGTTGAAACTGATCGTCGTGTTTGCCCAATATATTTTTGATTAAAATCTTTACATTTAATTTCATAAATTCCCGATTTCTCCAACTGATCAATTTTGTCTTTTGGGTTTCCCAGAAGACATTGAAGACTAGGCCCTGAAGTGTGTACCACTTTTAAGACTAGTCCACTGAAGATTTTTGACAAACCCTTGGTGATCGAGGGGGCATAAAGAATTGTCACAATTTGTGACTTCTTTTGATCAGTTTGAAAAGTCGGAAGATTCAGTGACAATTTTCTTAAAATTAGTCCTATTTATTAGCTTATGTATTATACTACTGTCAAACCCATTACACCTGGCTACTTCTTTGATAATTTTGAGCTCTTTCTTGAACCTGTCTGGATTCAGAGGAAAGGCAAGGAGTCTGTGCACCAAAAAGTTGAGACTAGCCATCTTGTGTTGTGGACAATGATGGCAGTCTGCTGTGATGTAGCGAAGTGTACTGGTGCTTTTGCGATAAACATCAAACTCTAGTTTCAAATTATTTCTGATAACTAGAGTATCTAAAAATGGTAAACACGAATTGTTCTCTTTCTCGCAAGTGAATTTTATGCTTTCAAAGCGATTGTTAATTGAGTGAAGGAAGTCATCAATGTTGCACTTCTTCGTGTCGAAAATTGCAAAAATGTCATCCACGTACCTTAACCAAACCTTAGGGAAATAATCCAGTTCACGTTCCAAATCCTTTTCAAAGCGACTCATGAAAAGGTCAGCAAGAAAAGGTGACAATGAGTTACCCATTGCCTTACCTTCTTGCTGCTGATAAAAATTGCCGTTAACTTGAAAACTGTTTTGCTTTATGCAAACCTCTGTTAACTGGATATATTTCTTGATGATTTGCTGGTCCAAATCGTTTTGCATCAGCACTTCATTGAGGTAAATTAAAGTCTGTGGAATGGGAACACTTGGAAATAGAGAACACTTGGAAATAGAGAACTCACATCAAACGATACTAATAACTCTCCTTGTTGCAATTGAACATCTTTAATTTTATTGATAAACTCTATTGAGTTTTTAACAGAAAAACTGGGTTGCTTAAGTTATTAAATTCGTTGGTTAACCATTTTGAAACCTTATAAGTGATTGCTGAAACAATTGGCCGCATCGATTTACCGGGTTTATGAATTTTAGGAAGACAATATAATCTAGGTACTACAGGATTTGAAACATGCAATTTTCTTCTTATGCTTGGAGTAATAAGGTTGTTACATGTTTTGAAAGTGTTGTTGAGATCCCGTACCATTTTTGGTAATGGGTTTTTGGAAAGTACAAGTGGATGCAATTTTAGACAAAGTAGATTTTAATACGTTTTTTAAGACTCACGGAACCTATAATGAAATTTAACTACCAATCAGGAGGAAAAAACCGGAAAATGGAAAAACAGACGTATTACCCAACCAAGCAAAGAAAAAACTAATTAATTGTCATAGATCCGTAGTTTATTGTATGCATTGTTTTCTCATGATAATAATTAATTTTTTTCTGATTGAAACAATATTGAATAGTACTGCCTTGGTTACGATATGTCATAATATTTCCTAAGACAAATATGAAACGCTCATATTGTCCCATGGGAAAGATGAAACGTCATATTTCACTATAAAAATGTTATATTTTTTAATTGCTTAGATTCGCTTAGAGTTTTTTATTCTGATTTCAACGATAGCAAATACTTAATATAAGTTGCATAAGGAAAAAATAAATAAAATTTCAAAAAATTAATAGAGCTGTCTAATTTTATCGGAATTTAAGGAAAAAATATAGAAATCCGAACAAAACAAAATTAACAAAAGCAATCCATAAGAAAAAAAAAACAACCCTAAATTTCAAAGTAGGGCTAACAAATTAACAAAATTAACAAACAGACGATGTGAAAGTTATAAATTAAATATATTACACCAAATGTCCAAACTGATGACGCTGCATCATCTGACAAAATCCAAGACGATCATAAAAAGCAACCAATACGTTTTGAATGGTTTGGAGAGTTATTAAACTGCACTCATGTCGAATTCTGGCTTTAGGATCGTCCAAAATTGTTGGGTCGGTTTTGATACACCTTGATTTTTAAGTGCCCCCATAGAAAACAATCTAATGGGGTTAGATCTGGGGACCTAGCCTACCATTCTATATGACCTCTTCTTCCTAGTCATCTTCTTCAGTCCAAATAACGCCGCACCGGGCTTAGTGTGGTGCAGCACCATCCTGTTGCAACCACATGTTATTATTTAATCAGAGAAAAACAGTTTTGACACAATTATTTTGTACCAATTCAGAACTTTTCAGAACTGGTTTTAGAACATTAGACAGCTCTGTTAATTTTTTGAAACTTTACTAATTTGAACTTTACCGCCGTTTTAATTCATTTTTTTCTTATGTAACCTATTAAGTATTTGATAACGTTGAAAACAGAATAAAAAACCCTATTAATGACGTCATAACTGTCAAAAAAACTAAAGAAAAGTCTTAGTATACATTCCACGGATGCGCTATAACTAACCCTACCACACACTTTTTAAGTTTTATTTCTAGTGCAAATACTAACGAAGTTACTGTATTTATTCCCTAATTAATTTCCACACTGTATATATAAAAATGTTATGTTGGTTTCTGTATGCTTCAGAAACTCGAAAAGTGCTGCACCCATTGAGCTCAAATTTTGACACTATATACTGTGTACCAATGACAACCGCTGTCACACGTGGCAGGAAACATTACATGTGAATTAAGTTTATATAACAATACTTGTTACAGTAAAATATTTCCATAAATTGTTTTCTATTTGATAGATTTTTGCAGTTCTTCTTCGCCAACGGATGACTTTTGTGACATTAGCCGGTGAGAATTGTCACAACAGCTGTCAGGCAGTTGTCAACCTCCAATTTTTGAATCAAAATTATTTATTATTGAGATTTTTGAACAAATCTCGTGTTAGATCTATTACATTGTTCGGTTTTTTAATAAAGCACTACGGTGCAGTACCCTGCAATGAGGTAGTGTACAAAATTTTGAAACTTTTTTTATAAATGAAACTGCTTAAAATAGAGGACTCCTATTTTTTCGTTTTGCTTAAATCATAACCGTTTAATGAAATAAATGAAAAACTATTTCGCGGGCGAATAACTACGTCATTAGTTTCCGAGCAGAGAGGGAGTAAGAGCGAAAAGAAAAGAATTACTTATAAAATGAGTGAGAGTGAGAAATGGAAAGGCGTAGGTCCTCACTTAATTCATATGCTGGCCACTAGTGACGTATTTTAAACCAGTACAGTTGTCTCATAAAAAATTAAACGAATTTCAATTCAATTTTTTTTGCATTTTCAGTAAGTATAATTTCACCATAATAGCGCTAAACTATACACTTTTCAATGAAGTTTATGATTATTGTATTTTCTATTAACTTTATTTTTTAGTATACTACCTCATTGTGCAGGACCTTTACAATTTTAAAACATTTATGTAGTATGTAGCATCATATAGTTTTGTTTCTTGTTCTATACTCTTCTAATTTGAATATAACGAGTGAGCAACAGTATTCGTGATCGTAGCTTAACAGCTCTGAATTCAAAATTTTGAGTCGATTCTTGATCGATACGATTGTGTAAAAAAGTCATCGAGTTGTCAAATCTGATTTGAAATAAAAATCTGTTCTTTTGCAAAAGTTTACTTGAGGTGCACCCGTACAATGTCTTTTTCAGTCGAGCAAAAGTTTTTTTTACTGGAATCTTATTTTCACAATGCAACAAGTGTAAACGGGATTTGGAAACATTCTATTCCGGATACCAGGGAAGAATTTCGAGCTGAATATCCTGATATTGTTATAAGCGAGGGGCTGTTAACTATGGAATTAGTTGTACATCTTGCGAGAATTAATTCCGAGTACTATCGGAATTACCTGAATTAGTTTTGAATTACATGGAATTATTTCCAGTACTCAAAATGATGATGATTACAGGAAGTACTCATGAATTACTGGTATTACAGGAATTACCCTAGAATTACTGGAATTACCTTTAAATAATATGGAATTATTCTGGAATTACTTGAATTACATTCAGGTTTTATTACTACTAGTGGTAAATTCAATCGTAATTAATTAAATTTATTTTATTAAGACGGCTTCGATATAAGAGAAGAACAACTATTTATTAAAAGTCTAGTTTTTGTAGATAAAGGAAATTATAATTATTTTTAACTTTATTTAAATTTATAAAAAATTAGAATTACACTTTTTCTAATGCCTAAAATCGAAGGTGTTCTGCAGTTTTATTAAGTAAATGAACTCAAATTAATTTAAATTTATAGCGATAAAACTGATATTTTCATATTGTTCTACATGTTTTCGATAGGAAAAAGATACTGAAAAACCAATTCAGCAATATCTGAAGGTAGCGATAGAACGTTTCGACCGGAAACATCAGTTTTTAATGTAAAATTTATTTTTTAATTTATTTTTTTAAGTGCGATGTGATATGTATTTTAATTATTAAGGTTAACTATGTATTATTAATTGTATTTTAATTTGTATTTTTTTTATTTGTATTATTAGTTATTATTGTATTTAATATTTACATTATACATATATTATTTTATTATAATATCTTTTTTATTTGAATGCATTAGTTAATAATTAATTTATATTAATTAATATTATTATACAGGGTGTTTTCGAAATGCATGCCAATAAAAAATCTAGACCATCTAGAGGTTCAATGAAACCCGATACTCCATTTTTTTCTTGTCCAAAACGATGGGGATAAATTAGCCATTTCCACGCATAGTCCACGCCACTGTCGATTGCATTAATTTTCAAGGCGGATGCAATAATTACATTTTTGCAGTTGAATCCTGGCAACATAAAGTGACAACCAATAGTTAATTGTCAATTAATGATTGACAAGTGTAATACCAAAATTAATTTTATTTAAGATTTATTGTTAATTGCAAACACATTATTCGAAGAAGAAAATTTTTATTATTATTTATTAAACTACAATAGATGGTCAAAATGACGCTAACCGTTTCTCAGCACCCCGAACGACTGTTGCGTTCTGGCAATTTCTTCTGGGTTTCTTCTAATTCCTTCGGCAGTATTTTGAACGCGGTTTCTTAAATCTTCAACGGTATTTACATTCATTGCATAAATCAATTGTCTTATGGGACCCCACAAAAGAAAAAACACTATCCTTTCTATCCATCTCCCCGGGAAATTTTGATCAAGCCAGGGCGGCACCTCGCGAGCGTGATGAGAAGGGGCTCCACCATGAAGATACCACAAATCACGCCGAGTAGTCAAAGGTACATCTTCTAATAAGTTTCCTGGCTCCTCATTTAAAAAACTCAAATACGCCGCGCCAGTTAAACGAGGGGGTACAATGTCTAGACCTATCAAATTGTTGCCGACCATCCCATAAACGTTGCCTCTCCGGTTTATAAGATTTTATCAACAAAACGAGGATCTTCTTCCTTTCTTTGGAGTAACCACTCACAAAATCTTATTCTTCGATGGAGGACCTCAGGTTTCAATGTCTGCACTTTTTGGATCTGTTTGGGGTGGAGGCCCTATTCATTTAATGTTCGCCACACGACAAACGGCGAATCACACACACGATAAAACAACCTTCTTATGCTACTTCCTGGTTCCTCTTCAATGAGGTCTGGCTCAGCGTCCAAAATCCTACGTTCCGCATCCCGAGCATTTCCTATGGCTCTTCCATACAACAAGACCATGTCGGTCATCTCAGCATTTGTATAGCTTCCATGTAGAACAATAATTATGACGGCAAACTGTGACTTCAAAAAACTCAAATTTACCCGTTAGTATTGTTGGTAAGCGAGGGAGAGGACATTTTTAATCACCTTTAGCGCAGTAGCTAACGGGGGATTTTGACCAAATTTTTAATGATTTTTATCTCGAAAACGAAAAGACTTCTATTACAAAAAAAATTGCCATCGACTTCCTCTCATCGTGACCAATTACCGATTTTATTTTTGACATGCATTTCAATAACACCCTGTATATGCAAATACAAAGCATAGATTACCGATATACGTGATGGATATCCTGCGGATAACCTAGAATAGATATATTTTTTAAGATATTCCAAGGATATCAGTTAAGAGATATCCTGAATTGTATATCGTGAGGATCTCCATTTTAGTCCCATTTTACCATCCCATGGGAGTTCGGCTGCGACAGCGGACGCAGACGGATGTGTTTTCGAGCTCTGTTATCAGCGCGCAAAAACCAACTCAGCTTTTTACTGGGCAGGTTAGTCGATTATTTATAATTATCTTAATAATTACTTATATCAAGATTAGCGCCCATTGCGCTCATAAGAAGCTAATAACACTATTGTTTTGTACAAAGGCACCTACCACCAGGGTGGGTGCCAGAAATGTCATCAAGTAAACGCCGAGCCGATCAATTGTCACCACCCGCGAATGAAGATACCCTGAAACGCTACGCGTGGGATAGTACGCAAATCCTTACACATAATAAATTTGCCCCACTGCAAAATTTAAGTCAAGGTGATGATGACAATGATCTAACACAACATAACGAAACTCAATCCCAATCAAATGACAACACACAAACTGAAAATTCGTCACGAAAAGTCAAGGTTCCTCCAATTTTCATCTCGGTACTAAATTATAATGAAATCGTCAAAGATCTCGACCAAATAGCAAAAAGCACTTTCACAACGACAAACAGCTATGAACAAATACGTATCAATTTAACTGATATCGAGGACTTCCGTAAAGTTACAAAATTTTACGATGACAATTCCATCAATTATTACACCTATCGGGACCCTCTCAATAAACCCCTCTCAGTCGTAATCAAGAATATTCCTCGCTCCTTAACCAACGACGAAATCACAGACGAACTGAAAAAACAACATTACCCGGTTACAAAAGTTACTAGACTGTTAAACAAAAATAGGGAAGGAAAAACAGTCATGAAACTGGACAGACTGAGTCATGCAGTTGTTTTTGTGGAACTACGGAAAAATCGTCATAACATTCCACAATGTTACCGTTGCCAAAAATTTGGACACACCCGCAACTACTGTCATATGGAAACAAAATGCGTGAAATGCTCCGGAAATCATTCCCATAAAGAATGCACCAAAACGTTAAGCACACCACCAACCTGTGTAAATTGTGGGGAACATCATCCTGCAAATTATAGAGGGTGTAAGCATTATATGGAAATCGTTAATAATCGTACGACCAGACAGTCACAAAAATTACAACCGAACTCGAATGAAAAGACTCACGGAAATGTAATGTCTAGCAACCCAATAAATTGACCCCTCAATCCCCAAACCCATTATAATAACAATTACACATATGCCAGAGCCACACAACAATCTACATCCCAGAATTCTTTCCCTCCCTTACCCCAAACTGAATCCCTATTAGACCAAATTTTTAATTTTGTGTACAAACTCATTACTCCATATATGGAAAAAATCAAAAACTTTTTTATTCATCATATACTTCCTGGATTCTTCAATGGCTCCAACTAATAACATCAACGTTATCCAAAACATCACAATTTTAAACTGGAATGCCAATGGAGTCAAGCGCCAACGTAGTATATTAATAGATTTCTTATCAAGACATCAAATATCAATTGCATGCATCTCTGAAACACATTTGAATCAAAATGAACAACCAAAAATTCCTGGATATCTCATCTATCGCAACGACAGAGAAACCGAGCACGCATCTGGTGGAGTAGCCGTTTTTGTAAAACGTGGTATTAACCATCAGGAACTTCCTAAACTGACGTGTCAAAGTCTTGAGGTTCAAGGAATACAGCTCGAAATCGAAAGAGGCAGTCATATTAATCTTTACAGTACATACAAACAACCAAACAAACGTCTTAACACATCCGACATAGAAAAAATATTCTTCGATGCTTCAACGACACTGGTTATTGGCGATCTAAATTGTAAAAATACATTGTGGGGCTGTCGCTGCAATAACCCAGATGGAATTCGTTTGTATAACATCACATCTGATTTTGGACTTAATATTATTGCACCTGGCGGAAACACTTACTATCCCTATCGACTAAACTATCAACCTGATATACTAGACATTATTGTGGCCAAGAATTTCGCGAAGCAAAGTTATCTGAACGTGCACACAGAACCACCTACCGGTAGTGCTTTCGTTTGTAAATACGCGTGTGCCAATAAATCCACCTGAGCGACTTATCAAAGGAATCATAGACTGGCAAAAATTTCGGTTCCACCTTGATGAAACAATTCAAGCACCAAAAGTAAAATCCAAGACCGAGATCGATGTGGAAATTCAACTACTCACGGCAAACATCGTAACATCTATAGAAAAAGCGACTAGAAAACGACATCAAACTACAAAAATTAGTTACTACCAGACACCCCCATATATTGTGAAATTAATCCAGGCTAAAAATAAAGCAAGGCGGAACTACGAAAGATATAGGACTCCAGAACAAAAAACTTTCCTGAATAACCTAACACACAGGGTCAAGCGAGAATTAGATGCGTATCGAATAGAATCGTACAACAGACTCATTGAATCCCAAGTCCCTAACGATCCTGGAATGTGGAAAACGACCAAGAAACTAATAAAAGAACCACAAATTGTAGCCTCGATTAAGACTGCTAATAAGACATCTTATTCGGACGCCGACAAATGCAAAATTTTCGCCAATCATCTCGAAAACGTATTTACTACGTCACGCTCAACAAACGCAATCCACAATGTCTGTGTAAAGAATTATGTAGAAAGTCACATACCCGTACCAACTAATTTCAAGTCAACTTCGCCTGCAGAATTAAAAACAATCATCCAATCATTGCCAACAAGAAAATCCCCTGGTCCAGACCAAATACCAAACTTAGTCCTAAAACACCTAACCACAAAATTTCTAGCATTCCTCGCCTCTTTGTTAAATGCCTGCCTACATGCAGCATATTTCCCGAATAACTGGAAACTGGCCCACATTCTAATGTTTCATAAACCTAGCAGGAACAAGCATGCCGTAGAAAGTTATCGTCCAATTAGCCTTTTAAACACCTTATCAAAAATTTTCGAGAAGGTCATCCAATCCAGACTACACGAGGAACTTGAAGAATTAAACATTTGACCCACTTTCCAATTCGGATTTCGAAAACAACACAACACAGTGCAGCAGCTGCTTAGATTAACCGAGATTATTGAAAGGGGCTACGAAAGTAAACAATATACTGTTATAGTTTTTCTGGACATCGCTCAAGCTTTCGACACTGTCTGGACTGATGGTTTGGAGTAGTTGCTGAAGTACAACTTCTCTCCATACCTTCAAGGAATTCTCTTCTCATTTTTAGATGATAGAAAGTTTGCTCTAAAAATCAACAACGAATTGTCTGACATTAAGAGCATACAGGCAGGAGTTCCGCAAGGCAGCATTTTGGGGCCAGTCCTATTTAATATATATACCAGTGACATACCAACAGAGAACACCACCCTAGCCATGTTTGCTGACGACACAGCTATCATCGCACAACACGAAGACCTTCAAGAAGCGGTGGCTCATCTGCAGAAACGTGTCCAATCACTGACTAGGTGGTTCAACGAATGGAACATTAAACTGAATCCCACCAAGTGCGAAGCCAAAATCTTCACTCTCAAAAGAATTTCCGAGCATCGTAACATCACCATAAATGGAAATGAAATAAGTTGGAATCCCAAAGATCGAGCAGTCAAATACTTAGGCGTTTTCTTAGACAGCCGGTTAACTTGGAGGTACCACATTAATTACAAATTACAACAGGCCAATCTAAGATTGCAACAACTGTATCCCCTGCTAAACCGCAAATCTGCTTTAAAGATTGAATGTAGCCTACTTCTCTATAAATCATTACTGCGGTCATTCCAAAACAAGATCCTTAGAATCGCAGTGAACGCACCGTGGTTCATGCGCAATAAACAAATTCACACTGAACTTGGAATGGGAACCATTCAGGATTACACTCAGAATGTTACGAAGAAAATTTTCTTCAAACTTCACCAGAACCCAAATGCCGTTTATTATCAAATAGGACAACGAAATACCTACACACGACTGAAACGAAACCTACCACAAGATATCTACTTAACAGAGTATCCAGATGTGAACCACTAGCTAACTTCGCTAGCCAAACCAAAGGTAGTTAAGTGTTCCTCAGCCACGTTCATGTTGTTATTTTGTTGTTATTTTTAATTTATTACAAATGCTGTGAATAACAATTTGTAATTGTTGAACCGGTAATAAAGAATTAAAAAAAAAACATCCCATGGATGTCCCTAGGATATCCGTATACTTTTCGTAGGACATTCACCGGATATTCTAAAGCAAACTGGATATCCTCAGTTAATCACCGAAATGACCGAAATGATTGAAGGAACAATTTATTATTTAACAGAACATTAAAATACAATTCACAGCAAATGTTACAATTGTCGACCATTGTCCGTAAGACTTGCGTTTGTCCGTCTCTCACGACTCTCAGGTCGTGTTACGTAAACCAACGATTTAAAATGACCGCAAACAAAAAATCTAAAGGATTAAGGTCGGGCGAACGGGGAGGTAACGCGTTGGGCCATCTCCCCAATTCATCGCTAAGCATGGCCAGGCCATCACAGGACCGGATGATGATGAACTGGTGCTTCATCCAGTTGAATTCACATATCCCTTAATAGAAGTGTTAGAGGCACCTCATCCATCCCACAATGTCAGTGTGACTTTTTTTAAATAAATCTGAAAAATTTGTTACTATGCATACAATTCCATTGTTGCATAAAAATATCCATTGTTATATTAAAATGTTGCCGCATTGAGTTTTGCATAAATCTCGATAATTTAAGATGCGTTTAAATACATTTATGTTAATGCTTTTAAAAAATTATTTTATGTGACGTACTCTCTTCAGAGGCGCGCGCTCGTTACGGCTACGCGGGGCCCTATTTTCACCGTTAATTTAAAATTATTAATAATGGAGATGGAACTCCGGGGCTTGGGAGTTTTTCATTGGATATTTCCTCCTCTTTTTGAATATTTGTTACGATTTTCGCTATCGCTTATAGTTTTTGTTTTATTGCCAGAAAACTAAACCTTTTTTTGTAGCTTTTTTGTTAATAACATTTTATTTGCGGAACAAACAGAACGATGATTTTCAAAAATGTCGTGAACACATTCATCTAATAGAACGTTTGCTTTCAGCTGAGGAATGTAGGAAACAGTGGAGCTTACTTAGGTCGTAATTTCTGAGGGCACGCGCGAGAAGGAAAACATCTACAGGGCAAGCTGCGAAAAAAGTAAAGAAGTGGAGACTGGAGGATCAGATGCAATTCCTCCTTCCGTTTCTGCACGACCGCGAAGCACTGACAAACGTCGTAGCCACGAGTAGTCGAGGAACAAGAAGACGTTGACGACGAACGGGAAGACGTTATCTCGGAGGAGGTTTTGGGGTTATCGCCATCTCCAGGTTGCTCCAGTACTCCTTCAAGAGGATCGGGAGCATTGCTTTTGAGTCCATCGCCATCTCCGGGTTGTTCTGGAACTTCCTCAAGAGCGTCGAGAGCATCGGTGCAACGACGAGGTGCCAGACACCAAACAAAGTCACCAGCACAACGTTTGGAGTCGACCCTTCAGGATTTTATTGCAAGCAGAACGAAAAAACGAGAAAGTTCTGTACAAATGCCCGAAAATAAGCGGAAACTTCTAGGTTTTTTTTGAGGACATTGCGGAATCAATGGCAAATTTTCCGGATGTCCAGTTGGCGGAGACAAAACGGGCAATATTCGATTTAGTGAATAGAGAAGAAATCGCTATTTTGAAGAAGCAGCAAGCACAACACCAGCAACAGGAATCACAGACACAATACCCCCATAATGAACAACATTCCTTCCAGCAACCGCCGCACCACCAACAACAGCATCAAGCGTTCTATTACGATACAACAAATGCTGCAGCGCAATCGGATATGATTTTTCCGCCAGCCAGTCAATATTATCCACTATATACTATAAGATGCTTTTTTTCCCTTGTTACGTTTATGTTTTTGTTTGTTGTTATCATTATAATTATTTCCCTTTTGTTTTGTTTAGAATATCTGATTACTTTTGATGAATATAACTTTGTTTTGTCCATTATTTATTTGTTATAACGAGATATTTCATTAAGTTTATCCCTACCTATTGTATTAAATAACTAGTAGATTAAAATGTTGTATTTTTTAACGTCTACTAATTTGTTGTTACAACATTCTAGTGCATGTTTCTCCCTGGACTATTGCAGGCTGCTTGTTGCCACGGCACTTGTCCAGCACACACAAAATAGCACACAAATCTTCTTCGAATTTCCACAGCACTTGAGCTTGCATGATCTCCCACGTGTTGTATCGGCTCTAAAGCCGTTTCTTCGGGATAATCGTCTTCACATCCTAAGTGTTCCTGCAGAACATCATTCCGCAAGTAGTTATGTAACACCAGACAAGCAAGCACAATTTGATCGGCATTTTGAGGGTACACCTGCAGTCTTGTGTACAAAATCCTAAATCTTTGGACCAGTATTCCAAAGGCATTTTCTACCACTATCCATGCTCGAGACAGTCTATAGTTAAATATTGTTTGAGTTATTTCTTCGAGCTGTGGTACGCGGAGAAGGTCGCATCAGATACTTCTTTAAAGGAAAGCCTTCATCTCCTAGCATAACGAAAGGTAACAAGTCTTCACCTCCATGAAGTGCCCTCGGGTTTGGCCAATGCATGTCGCCTTCCGCAAATCGAGTTCCAATGACAGATCGTGCCAACAAACCCGCATAACTTGCCTTCCCATAACCCCCTACATCAACCGAAATGAATCTATAGTGGGCATCAACCAAAGCCAACAAGACGATTGAGAATGTTCCTTTATAATTGTAGTAAAGACTTCCGCTATTGGGTGGGGCTTGCAGGACTACATGCTTTCCATCTATAGCAGCAAAACAATTTGGAAATTGCAACAACTTTTCAAATTTTTCGTCAATTTTCAACCAGTCAGCCTCTGTGGGAGTTGCCATTTCATGAGGAAACAAAACTTTCCATAAAATTTGACATGTCGTCGTGATAATTGCATGAACAGCAGTTTGTGAAATTCTGTAACTGAAGCTCAGGGATATTTGTGAGTTTCCTGATGCGAGGTATCTACAAACCAGAAAACACCTTAAGATTACCTCAAAAATTGTAAAAATCAAAATCAACCAACCGCAGTGTTAGAGCGAGCCCCTCCTCTGGTGCTATACTTTTTCTAAACTTGGTGTTCTTTTTTTGAAGCAATGGTTTTATCAGTTCCAACAAATTTGCAAATTTTGTATAACTCATTCTGAAGTACCTCACAAATTTAACTGGATCGTCCTGCAGTCTACAAAATATTGTGTGGAACTCTCCCTCTTCATCTCTTGCTCTAGGTAAGGAATGTATCCAAAACCGTTTTTTTTTTTCGGATCTTCTTCTCTTTGCGCTTCAAAAGAATGTACGCGGAACAAACTATCACAACATCCTCCTCGTCTGGATCCATTTCACTTACTGACGTGTCATATTTGGAGCTTACGGTATGAACACAGTATGCGCGGTATGAACACGATCGTATAGTGAAAATGTGACATTAACACATTTTATATGAAGTGTTGCAGAACATGAGACACATTTCAACCCTGGCACGGAAGGTGTATTGCTTTTCTTACACATTCTAGAAACTTGAGGCATTTTAATTCACCGATATGCACGAGAATTCTTTAGTAACTTTATGGGCGAATAGTATCCAAAACCGCCGAACACACAATTCTAAAATACCATACTGAAATGTGGTATATTTATAAATATCAGCTATTAATGTATGTAAAACTGGAAAGACAAACCCGAGCATTTGTGACGTCACAATGTTAATTTCAGGTTTCTACTAATTATCAGAAGCAGCTGTAAAGTTAGCCAGAGACGTCGTTCTTTTTTGGCAGTTTAACCGCGCGGGTAAAACTGTACGGGTAAACACGAAAAACGACCATGTCCACACACTACGCGTTGTTTCGTTCAGTTTTTCTAAAATCGTGGCTATATCATCATCATCTGATCTGCTGTGATGGATCCTACGACAACGTTAGCAGTTGCGGCCGCAGTGGCTATAAAATTAAAATTTTCAAAAAGAAAACGTTCAAAATGGACTCAAGAATGGTTGCTTAAACGAAGACAATTTTCACACGTAAATATTTTAAATGAATTACGACTAGAACCAGGAGATTGGTTTAATTATCTGCGAATGGACGAAGAAACGTATTTAGAGCTGCTCACTTTAGTAACACCATTAATACAAAAGCAAGATACGTTTATGAGACAAAGTATTTCATCACATGAGCGTCTTACCGCTACGCTAAGATTTCTTGCCACTGGAAGGAGTTACGAAGATCTAAAATTTTCAACTGTTATATCACCTCAAGCTCTTGGGCAGATTATACCAGATACGTGCAGTGCCATATACTCTGTTTTAAAACACAATTACTTTAAGGTAAGAAGAAATTATTTATTTTCTTTAACGTACGACAAAACTAAAAATACATTACTAAAAGAAATATAATGAATGAGAGGACATTATTTATTTACAAATCCGTAACATTGGGTGAAAAAGTTTCCAAAAAGTATCTCACATTTCCATGTGTTTGTTGAGAAACAAGTATTTCATTAAATGTATTTCCGTAGTCTCTTCCATATTCTAAATCCACATGAGAGCTCGTACCATCGGATTGCTGATTCTTATAATGGTGGGCTGATTTAGTAGAAGGATTTGTAGCAAACTGTTGTTGATTTACTCCATTTTTGTTAAAGACATTTTTGTATTTCTCGTAATGTTTCCCAATGCAGCGTCAAAAAGAATGTCAGAAATGAATTTTTCCGCCATTAAAGCTGCATCACGGGGTAACTCTCTCAATTTGTTGGCAACATTTTTTTCTATTACGTCAAAGTTGTCTTCTTTAAGATTCATGTCCAGCTTTGCACTAACTTTCTCCAAAACTTCGTCGGCTCTGTCTTTTATGTAACGCTTTGTTGTGCTACGTACTGGAGTATTGACTGACAGCGCCCGATCTGTAGATACATTCTTTTCACACGCAAATGCCGGCGATTGTATGGAGGTATAGTTAGATTCATCCTGAAAGAAAATAGTTAATTATATTAAAATAAATTATACAACACTCAACTATGATTGTTAAAAATAATTTATATTCATAATGATTTTTTATTTTAGTTTCCCAGGACCGAAGAAGAATGGAAAATTATAACCCAAACATTTGAAAAAAAAGTGGAATTTTCCTCATTGTTTAGGTGCTGTAGATGGCAAACATATAAATATAGTGCCACCTCCAAATAGCGGTTCTTTTTATTGGAACTACAAAGGAAGACATAGTATCGTATTAATGGCGATCGCTAATGCGAATTATCATGTGCGATTGTGGCACAAATGGTAGAGTATCTGCCCAGTAAACACATGCACGTTGTTTTAACGTGGAAAAGCCGTGTATGTGGTTGATAACACGTTTATGGTTGAAAATATCACGTTATATTTTGGTACTACCTTCAACGTTATTTCAACGTATTTTACATAACGTAAATTCAACGTTGATTTACAATAAAATATTGACTACGTATCTATAAATTACGACAATTCAACGTTAAAAAATTACGTTATTTTTAAATATTATATGTGACGCAATAAAGACGTTTAATCAATATTGTTAATCAACGAAAGGTACATAGTGTTGATAAAATATAAGTTATTTTCCACGTGCAGTTCTGACGTTTGTTTCTCGTGAAATTTTTACATTAAATACACGTGTCTTTATAGTGTCATATAGGCGTGTTTGTCGTCGTTTATTTTTCGTGAAATTCTTACATTAAGTACACGTGTTTTTCTAGATAGAAAATAAAAATACCTAAGGAGTGAAAGAGTTCCAGCAGAGTATAAAAAATCATCATCATGGTGTAGCCCTATAGGTTTTTGGGTTTAAAAGGAGGTTTTTCAATTTACTTCCCTTATTTTTTTTTTATTATTGTATTTTACTTTACCTCAATTTACTTTTTTTTATAAAAAATCATGTTCAAAAATATATATTTATTATTTAAATCATAACTATAATCAAATTATACAGTGTGGAAATTAAGTAACGCATAAATTCAGTAATTCCATTGATATTAACTTTTTGGAAAAAAATCTTGAAAGGGTATGGCGATTTTAACTTCAGCAAATATTTTCAGCCTATTGTCAGTTTCTTATGTCATTTGTTTTTTGTGTTATGACGTCATCGACTTTTTTTTTAAATGACAACCTATATTTTTTATTATTGATTTTAGTAGTACTTTTTATTCCGTTTCCAACCGTATAAAATTTTCAATATGTTATATTTGAAAAAAATCGAGAAAAACAGTTTTAAAGTTCAATTATTAAAAATTCTTTAAATTGGGAAAATTTATCAAGTTGCCGATGTAAAAATAAAAAAATTGGTTACGGCTATCAGAATTACACAATTTGTAAATGTCACAATAAAATAAGTGTTATTATTCTGCTTTTTATAAATTAGAAAAATTATTTTATTAATAAAAATGGTACCTACAATTGAGCGAAAAACAGAGAATCGAAGTGTTAATCATGATTGGTTATGGCGACAGAGCTAGAACACATCAAGTGTGTCAACTTTTTAGAGAAAAATACCCGGATCAGTCCATAAATCAATCAACAATTAGTAGGATTAAAAAAAATCGGGAACATGGCGTTGTAAAAAATCATCCAAAAACTCGACGTCCGGCGAGATTAAATGAAGATGCACAACTTGATGTGCTACTAGAAATTGAAAACAATCCACATGCAACTAGTAGAAGCATTGCTTTGGACCACAATATAAGCCACACTTCAGTTCTAAAACTTTTGAAAAGTTCAAAAATTATCATTCAAAAATAATACCATTTGGTTACAACAAGATGGCGCTCCGCCTCATTACGCATTTGATGTGCGACGCTACTTGGATCAAGTTCTCCCAGGAAGATGGATTGGGAGAAAAGGTCCGATGGAATGGCCGGCTAGGTCTCCTGATCTAACGCCATTAGACTTCTTTTTATGGGGGTACTTAAAAAGTAAAGTATACAACAATCGATGATTTAGATGATCTCAGGCAAAGAATTCAACATGAGATTAGGTTAATATCGCCTCAAACTATCCAGAATGTGGGAAATGAATTTTATAATCGTCTTGGGTATTGTCAGATGGTACTGGGTCGTCAATTTGAACATTTAGTGTAAATGTAATTTAACAATTGTTATTGCTTTGCTTATTTTTGTGTTTTATGGTATTGCTAGTTTTTTTCTGGTTAATCAATTTTATTTTCTTTTTATTATAATGTTTGTCTCACGAAGCTATCGCTGTTACTAACTTTGAATTGAGCAGATAATAAATTTCTAGTCCGATTTTTCAACTATTTTTATAATTTCAAAATAAAAACGAATGTGTCGTCGATAACTTTCCGTCAAACTTAGGTGGATACATTCATTTTCCCAATTTACAGAATTTTTAATATTTGAACTTTAAGACTGTTTTTCTCGATTTTTTTCAAATATAACATATTGAAAATTTTATACGGTTGGAAACGGAATAAAAAGTACTACCAAAATCAATAATAAAAAATATAGGTTGTCATTAAAAAAAAGTCGATGACGTCATAACATAAAAACCAAATGACGTAAGAAACTGACAATAGGCTGAAAATATTTGCTGAAGTTAAAATCGCTATACCCCTTCAAGATTTTTTCCAAAAAATTAATATCAACGGAATTACTGAATTTATGCGTTACTTAATTTCCACACTGTATAAAATAGAAAAGAACGAATGGCGGTGAAGTCTAAATTATTATTTTTGACTATTATTTCTCATAAAATTTTAACATTAAATACACGTGTTTTTCTAGTCATCTATACTACAAATAAAAACGCATTCGAGGCGTCTTTTGGCGCCGTTTACTTTTCGTGAAATTTTCACGTTAAGTATACGTGTTTTTCTAGGCAAATAAACACTAGACAATACGTATTCCATATCATATTATTAGGCGTGTTTTGTGGTCAAGTTTATAAGTCACTAAGGGGTTTCAAAGATAAAAATGATGATTTTAAAATACATAATGTATCATAATCCTACTTAATATATATATATATATATATATATATATATATATATATATATATATATATATATATATATATATATATATATATATATATATATATATATATGTATATATATACATACCCAGCTATCCATACCAAGCCCGACAAACACCACAGGCACTCAGAAGCCCGCCCTTTCCTTTATAGTTACAGATATATTTGCTGGATATATAGGTTTTATATCACCACATTAATCAGCGCAACCTGAGAGGGGTAACTTTTTGTTGACATACAAATAATTCTATGTTTCTCAGATTTTACGAAACCACACATGCTCTGCTTACTATAACAATCCCGTTTGTATAAAAAAATGTATATCACGTATTATACGAAGCCAAGCGGTGTTGCCAGCATTTCGACCACAAATGTAGACTAAATTAATATTGTATGCTGACTTATTATTCAACAAAATTGTATTTTTTTTTAAGTTTTTCTTAAATTATTTATTTGGAATCGGGCACCTGTATTTTCTTGGCAATATATTGATAATGAATAATAATAATGAATGACAATGACAGCAAAATTATTCATAAAGGTAGTTCCAATTTGTTTTATTTACCCGTCGTCCCACAGGTAGGTGCAGAATAACAGGAGCCAACTGGTGAGGCCTATCAAGTACAAATTATTTATTGCTATAATATTTAACTGGGTAAACAATTTTAAATAGGCCTTTGTCATTTATAAACTATAAAAGTACTGTTTATAAAACTAACAACTTACTAAAGTCCAAAGTTTTGTGCCTGTTACATTATTTACAACATCCCCTTTTGTTTCTGCTGTTCTTGAGGGAATTCTATTTCTGCCTCCCCTCATACCATCTCACGAATTTTTCGGAGCAAATATTGTGTTTTTTTCGGCCTTCGTCTCAATTTAGTTATTTTTTCGGCCTCCGTCTCAATTTAGTTATTTTCCAGTCGTCCAAATCGGCTTGAAAACGCTATTTATTTCATACTTGTATCTAAAGTGACATTTTTCGGATTATTTTTGATACCAAAAGTGGAACATTAACGTCCTAGTACTTTAAAGAAAAATTTTAAAGTCCTAGTACTTTAAAATTATACGTCAATCATTTCTTACATTGTTCCCGACATTTTTGTGGCATCAAATTGTTTTTCACGTGATCTGCTTCATCTACAATGTCTTGAGGCACCTCAATTTTCTCCATTTTAAACGGAATAATCGCATAAAATATCCAAAACCATTCACCGTGACCCAGTTTTTTCGTTGTCATTTTTGACAAACGTTTGTTACTATGGGAATGTTGGTTCCCGCATATTTAATTATTACGAATAATTTGTGCGAGATAAACACACAACATTTCATTTATTTTGACTTAGTTCATTAAACTTGCAGTATGAAATAAAACGTTGTATTTACCTCGAACGAAGAAGTGTTTTTAAAGGTACTCACAAGTAATTCCAGCCTCGGCTAGGCGCCTCGGCCGTAAACAACTTGCTCGTACTTTAAACTTCACTTCTCGTTCTAGATAAATAATATACTATTGCCAGCCTAGGCTAGAAAATAGAAACTAGGGATTTTTCAATGCAAGCTTTCGCATGTTCGTTGGATTTGTCACCGCCCCGAATAGCAGAATAACTACCATTAAAACATCGGAAAAATTACAGGGGGGGGCCCTTGGTATAGGGCAACGACAATAACAAAACCCCCTTTAACAGGGGGGCCCAAGGGGGCCATTTAAGACATGGGGGGGCCCTTTCGACATGTGGAGCCCTTGAAATAGGGGGCCCAAGGGGGCTGTTTGAGACACGAGGGCCCCCATGTGTTATGAAGCCCCCCTTAGACTTGTGGGGGCCCCTGCGACATGGGGGCCCAAAGGGGCTGTTTGAGACACGTGGGCCCCCATGAGGCATGAGACCCCCCTACAAAAGTGAACAATGAAAATCTTTTGTCGGCCGAAAAAGTTTCGTTTATCACGCGGCCTCGGCTACGCCTCGCCTCCACAAACTGTGCTCGCACTTGCAAAATTACATTTTCTGGCCTTGTAATAAAATATACTATTGTATTCGTTTTGTGAAACACATAATGCGTAATGAAATACATAGCAACATACATAAATTTTGCATCGTATGTATTTAATTTGGCAGCAGTCAACCTAACCTCAAAATCTGATGTAAATTTGTACTTTTTCTCATGTTGCGGGAACGAATACAAAAAGAAACACTATTCAATACTCGTGCCCTGTCACTTTTCAGGGGATCGGCCTCATTGCGGCCCTCGGCATTCGCCTCGGGCTGCAAAAATTCGCCCTCGCCCCTGAAAAGTGTAATGACAGCGCACTCGTATGAAATATACTATTACTACCGTCCAAGAACTGTTATTTATTAAAAATAATTACGATAATTTAGGGTAAAATGAAGCTTCAATAAAGGCTTCAAGAGGGAATAATTTTGGTGCAAACAAGTTACCTTGTCGCACGGGTGAGGCCTGTAAGAACAAAATATTTTGTTTAATTTTGAGATTTATGCTAAATACTACTTTAAACTACTTTCTAAGTCAAGTTTAGACAACAAGCTCTTAAAAACAAAATTATTGCTAAAATTTCGGAACTGAAGCGTTTCGGTAAAATTTTTATATATCGGCGTTTTATAACGCCTATTTACAGCCAAATTGTGCTAAAATACTTACAAAGACATTTCTTACATGTTATTGCTCAATTAAAAGTCAAGGTGGTTTGATGTCTCCAACAATACCCTAAATTCTAAAATTAATAGAACATGTTCTTAACAACTCTCCTGCGCTTATTTGCGTGGAAATCAAGTCAAGCTTTTGTCCGTACAAAGAAAACAGTACAAACAAGCGTTTTATAGAAAACTTACTGTGACTTGAGCTATTTTTTTAGTAAAATACTATTGATATTTTAACTAAAAATTCTCAACTGTCGAAACAGAAAAAAAATCGGAACTGAAGCGTTTGGCTGAAATTTCTATTATTTATTTATTTTAAAGACACGTATTTGCACATTTGACAACAGTGTTTATTACAGTCCCAGAATGGTTATTTATACCACATTAAATTTGTAGGGACTTGGTAGTTTACATATCTATATAATAAAAGTCGTGTTAGTGCAAGTCGGACTCGCACACGAAGGGTTTCGTACCACCGTACAATATTTATTAAAGACTACATTTTTTTATTATTTTTATTATCTGTTGTTATTGCGGCCATAGTTGTCCGCATTCTGTGAAAATTTCAAGTGTCTAACTATTACGGTTCAAAAGATACAGCCCTGTGACAGACGGAAGGACGGACAGCCGGACAGCTGAGCCTTAGTAATAGCACTCTTGGGGTACGGAACCCTAAAAATGAAATGCTGTACCTACGATGGTAACACAATTGACAACACTTGAGAACGGCTGGACCGATTTGGCTATTTTTTTTAGAATCCCCGTAATGGTCCAGGTCAGGTTCTTACGGAAATAAAAATTGGGAAAGGTTTGCCGGAAAATTGGAAAATCTTTATTTCCATAAAAACATTACCTAGACCATTACGAATAGGTACTCAAGAAAAAAAAAATTGCCAAATCGGTCCACCTGTTCTCAAGTGATGCGTTTACCAACGAATAGCGTTTCATTTTTATATAATAGACTGGAAAAGTCGTGACGTCACTGAGAGTGGGGACTTTTCAAAACAAACGCACGTGCTAGTGACGTGTCAACAGCTGGCTGGAAATAGTGAGATTACTGTCATTCGCTGTAATTTTTTTTTTTTAAATTTATCCGGAAAATTCGAAAATTCGGGAAAAACTGAAATACACTGCACGTGCCTAAATGTTGAAATGGTGTATTTGTAGGCGCATCACTTGAGAACAGATGAACCCATTTCGCTAATAATTTTTTCCTCATATTCATCATAGTCCAGATAAGGTTTCTACGGAAATAAAAATTGTAAAAGTTGCCCGAAAAATTGGAGAATTCGGGAAAAACTGAAAGTGATTTTTTCTATGGGATTTTTATATAAATTGACAACCTTAACTCACGATTCGAACGATGGATATGCCTAATTCTTTTTTTGTTTCGTTCGTTATGGTCCTGAAAAAGTTTTCGGAAAAAAAAGTTCGAGCCAATTATAAATAAAAGTCGGAAAATTAGGAAATACTGCAAAATCATGATATTTGTATGCATTCTCAATCATAACTGATGATAGGAGAGACCTATTTTTTTTGTTTTGTTCGTTCTGCTCCCGGGATGTGAGCTTTTTTATTATTATTTATTATTAAGTTTTAAGTTGTCATAAAAAATGTCTCCAAAATTTAGTTGTAATTAAAGCAATGGTGTATTGAAGGGTTAAAAAATAGTTTTAAGGATGCTTTTAAAATTTGGCCTTGTTTAAAACAATTTAAAAATTATAAACAGTGTCAAATATTTAAAAACCACCTTTTTTTAAGTCTTTAACCCATAAATACACCTTTGCTTTACAATCAAATTAAAAACACAACACAATTTAAAGCAGTGTGTGTAAAACACAGCCTTAAAACAATTATTTTCAATTAAAAAATTTAAATATATCTAAGTCGAACATGGATTTAAGAACATTCTTCTTGTTTATAATTATTTTCAACCATAAATACACCCTTGCTTTTATTACAACCAAATATTAAACCTAATTTAAAAGGGTAAAAGGGTACCAACATTTTAAATCAAAAAAACACAAAATTAACATAATCCGCCTCCGGAAAAATAAAAATCTGGCAATAATATCCCATTTCAACGCACTGTTGCGCCTAAACGGTTCACCCGACAAAAAAATATGGTAGGTTAGACCTGTTAGACCCAATTCGTATTCCACCTCAAAAAACATAAAGTATCAAAAACCCAAAACTAGAAGAAAATTTGTTAAGCAGGACACCTAAAACCTTTTGTGACTGGAATGATGGGTTCAAAAACCGTTTTAAGGGCGTTTTTAAATATCTGACACTGTTTATAATTTTTAAATTGTTCTATAAAAAACGTTTTAGAAATTTGGTTGTAATCAAAAAACGGAGTATTTAAGAGTTGAAAAAACGGTTTAAGGGTGGTTTGACATTAAAATATAATTTTAAAATTCTCAGATAAGAGCTTTCTGAATTGTTACCGCTAAATCATCTTTTCGCTCGTAGCGTTAAATATCTCCAATATTACATTAAATGAATAATCGAGTGAATGCGCTGTTGTCACATGAACGGGATTCCTATTATGCATTAAACATCTTAAAGTCGGGCATCATCGACAAAGTATCTGCAGTAGATATACAGTTTTATACAAATCTGTCGTGCGCCCCCTACAGTGAACTTCAAAAACTAAACGTGTGTATTTTACGATATATGGTGACTTTACCCGCCAAATGAAAATTTTGCCAGTAGATGGCTTTAGTCGTATCAATGAGAAATAACTCGGATATACACGTGAATTTTACGAAGCCCAAAGTCGGGCTTCGTGAGTAGGTGTCGGGCTTGGTATTACTTTCCAACATAGCATTTTGGGCTTGACATTGCCGCCGTATATGTCTATATATATATATATATATATATAAATAATAAGAGATATATATATATATATATATATATATATATCTTATTATTTATATATATATATATATATATATATATATATATATATATATTTATTTATTTATTTATTTAATGGCCATTAGTGCCGGCGGTACAATAAGTTACAGTTACAGTTTGGAATACACATTAATTTCTTTTAGGTACTGAAGTACTACTCTCTTATCGATAGGGGATGACCAGTTAAGAACTGTTCCTATGTCTTCCGGGAGTTGATATTCTCTTCTGCAGGCGGCTAAGCTCGGGCACTCAAATAGATGTTTTACGGTGATGCGCGTTCCGGGACAGGACTCACATGTTGGAGGTTGCCTGCCTTCAAGAAGGAAATCATGTGTTAACTTGGTATGTCCAAGTCTGAGTCGCGTCAGTATTGATTGTTCTTCACGACTGAAGTCTCTTATAGGTCTTCTCAGTTTAATAGTTGGCTGACATAGTCTTAAAAACGTGTATTGCCTGTTCCATTCGCGATGCCATTTTTGGTGCAGGCCATCCAGTAGGTGCCCTTTTAGATCTTTACTGGGTATTGAACCCATTGGTTCACCTTCAGTGAGTGCCGTCTTTGCTGCCTGGTCTGCCTTTTCATTTCCCATTATTCCACTGTGACTGGGAACCCACAGAAATGTGATGGTCTTGTTTTCTTGGTAGTGAAGGCACATAAGTATTTTCTTTGCCATTTCATCAGTGGTGTTTTTATTTTGAAGTAAGCGAAGGGACGATAATGAGTTTGTGCAGATCAAGAACTTTTTACCAGGGAGCTCTGTTATTAGGTTCACACCTTGGAATAGTGCATGTAGTTCCGCGGTGTGTATCGTGGTCTGGTTGGGTAATTTGATGCACTTTGTTTGGTTTGTTTGTGGAAGAAGTATTGCAGCCCCCACTCCTTCTGGGGTTTTGGAAGCGTTAGTGTACAGTGTAGTAAATCCTCGGTATTTATCTAGTTGCCTTCGAAATAGCGCTTCCATAAAATTTGGGTTTATATACGGTTTAGGTACTTGTGTGAGCCGCAGATCTATTTGTGGTTGTTTAATAAGCCAAGGTGGTGGTGTCAAACCGTGTATGTGGTGATATGCTTGGGATATCCTTTGAATCGATTTGGGCAGAAACTAATGCTTTAAATCTGACCTGGGGGGACTGTGGACAGCTCGGCTTCTCGGCAGATTCTGCATGATAGGCAGTGTGAAAAAGCTGGTAACTTATGTTTCTTGGGTGGGAAATGGTATTTAGGGAGTACGATGTGAGAAGTTTGTCTCGCCTGATCTCAAGTGAAGGTTCTGCTGCTTCGCAGTAGAGACTCTGGATGGGGCTTGTTCTGTGTGCACCTAGAACTATGCGGAGGCCGTGATTATGGATGGAGTTGATCTTTTGGAGTAATGATTTGGACGCAGTGGCGTAGGCTATGGATCCGTAGTCAACTTTTGCTCTTATGAATGCTCGATAGAAGTTCATGAGCACACCTTCGTCAGCTCCCCATCGGTGGTGGCTTACCGACTTCAAAATGGAGAGTCTTCTGATGCAGTCTTGTCGCAGCTGGTTTATATGATTTGCCCACGTCAGCTTCGCATCCAAGATTACTCCTAGAAAGCGGGTTTCATCCACTTGATGAATTTCTTGATTTCCAAGGCGTAATGGAAGGAGTTTGGCGTTTTTAGTTTTCCTGGTAAAACAAATAACTTTTGTTTTTTCCGCGGAAAATCCAAACCTTGTGTTTGAGGTCCATGTGGCTATGCGAGATATCGCCGTTTGTAGTATTATCGCTGTGGTTTCTGGGTTTTGGCCTCTGCAGAATATTACTAGGTCGTCCGCATAGATTGTGGCTTTAACTGGAGACACACCTTGTTTGATAACATCATTTATTGCAAGTAGAAATAACGTGACACTGAGGACGGATCCTTGGGGCACACCATTTTCAAGCGTCCGCGCGGAGGACGTTGTATTGTTAACTCGGACTTGGAATGTTCTTTCCCTTAAAAATTGCTTGATAAAGTAGAACATGTTTCCTCCAATCTTGTTTTCTAATAGGATTTTTAATATTCGTCTTCTCCAGACGGTGTCATACGCTTGTTTTAAGTCAAAAAAAACGGCAGCCAGATGTTGCTTCGTGGAAAATGCTTTCAGGATCTCCACCTGGAGATTTAGGATGTTATCAATTGTCGATCGATGCTCTCGGAAACCGCTTTGTTCGTCACAGATGATGTTATTTATTTCTAAAAACCATCGCAATCTTTTGTTCAGTACCTTCTCCAAAAGTTTACACAGGGTGCAGGTAAGTGAAATGGGCCTGTATCCTTTCGTATCGGATTTCTTCTTTCCCGGTTTATGAATAGGCACTATTATGGAATGGCGCCATTGTACCGGAAAGACATTGCTCTTCCAGATATGGTTATACAAATCGCACAAATATGATGTCGCTTCTGGTGGTAAGTGTTTTAGAAAGGCGTTGTGTATATTATCCGGTCCTGGACTTGAGTCTTTTAGTCCTTGAATAGCCTCTTGAAGTTCTTCAAGGGTGATAGGGCTGTTCAGCGCATCGTTGTTGGTGATCTTCGGTGTTAGGAGTTCCTTTTCTATTTGTCTTTTATTCGCCAGAAAAGCTATGTTATAATTCTCGTCGGCTGAATTTTCACAAAAGGAATCGGCTAGAAGTTCCGATATTTCAGGATTTGCGATCACCAAGTCTCCGTGCTGGTTTTCAAGTGCTACGATTTTATATGTAGCATTTAGGCCTTTTACTCTGTTTATCTTAGTCCATACTTCGGATATAGGCGCATTATGGGACATTGAGCTGACATAGTTCCTCCAACTCGCTCTTTTGCTTTCATTGATCAGACGACGGGCTTTGGCTCTGGCCTTTTTAAACTCGATGAGTGCTTCTACGCTTCGATGTTTCTTGAATTGGTTGAAAAGCTGCTTTTTTTCTCGGATGGCATTCTGGCAGTCCTTGTTCCACCACGGAACAGCGGTACCGCCTTTAAGAGCTACACACTTTTTTATAATACTTGTGTGCCGCTTTGAGAATCATGTCGGATATCTGAGCAAGTGCCATGTCGATGCTTTCTGTCTCATCTATGGGCTCGAGTAGTAAAGGGCTCTTTAAAATGATTTCCAATCCGCAGTTTTAATGTTCCACTTTATGTGAGCCGGTTGGCTGTTTGACGGGCTGTTGTCTTTGGTCAGCATTGAAATATGTATTGGGAAGTGATCACTATCGTAAACGTCAGGGCAAACTTCCCATGTTAATGAAGGGGCAATTCTGGCTTCCGCAAATGCCAGATCAATGCTTGAAAAAGAACCTGTTCCTGAATTAAACCGGGTGTTGCTCCCCGAGTTTAGCAGAGTTATTGTGGTGTCGGATATGAGTGCTTCGAGGATTCTTCCTCTCAAATCAGTGGTCTTTGATCCCCACAGATGACTGTGTGCATTAAAGTCACCGACTAAAATGTACGGGGCTGTCAGCTGCCCAATTAAATTGTTTAGGTTCTCTTGGCTGATATCTGTTCTATTTGGGATATACACATTGCAAAGAGTTATCTTGTGTGGCCACCATAGTGTAATAGCAACAGCTTCCAGCTGTGTTTGGAGATTTAGGGATTCAGAGTGATGCTCGTTTTTTACAAATATTCCTATCCCACCACTGGCTCTGCGACCGGCTGTTCGATTTTTGCAATAGCCTGTGAATCCTGATGTGCCATATGTGCTTGGCCATTGCTTCGTTCGATTTTGTTCATTTTAATTTTTCGTCTGAGATCGTGCAGTTCGTTTCGTTTTCGTTTTTT
Organism: Diaperis boleti; assembly: GCA_963583935.1. Classification (NCBI taxonomy): domain Eukaryota; kingdom Metazoa; phylum Arthropoda; class Insecta; order Coleoptera; family Tenebrionidae; genus Diaperis; species Diaperis boleti. The sequence continues at coordinate 19,106,161 of OY757242.1, forward strand.
TTACCAAGTTTTGAGATTTGTGTAGCTTCCAAAAGTCCTAAAGGTAAGCAGTACAGTATTTTATTTAAAAGTAGTAACTAAATATATATTTTTTATGCATATTACTAACCAGAATTTAAATTTATTCCGCAAGTGTACCGATTTTATGACTTTCGTCAAAAGTGGTACTCCATGTAAGACCTGGCCTTCTTACAAGGTTTTTAAGATTTATTTTAAGACAGGTGTATACATAATATAATAATATGATATTATATTTATGATTTTTCTAATTAAATATTATTTTTAACTTTTGAGCTTGTTTGCAGAGGATTATGACAGACGATAAAAAGGCCAAGAACCTCATCAACGAGATTGGGGAAACTGCAGAGGAAACAACTCATCAGTGGAAAGTCTCTCAAGAAAGCAAGTTTTTGGTGATTTTTCAGGCGCTTTTACCTCGCTAGTATCACTTTCAATAAATTAGAAAACAACAATTTAGTAATATTTTGAAAGAATTCATTCACACGGTAAAAGTGTCACTTTATCTCATTAAGCACATAAAATAACACCTGTTGTCTACTTTACTTTACAATGGACGAACATAAATCGTCACTTTTGTGACGTTTGCGGATAAAGTACGTTTATCCGCAAACGTCACAAAAGTGACAACTTATGTGCCTCCATTGACAAGGTAAAAGTGTCATTTTATGTGATTAGGCTCATAAAGTAGCCAACAGGTGTTATTTTATGTGCTTAATCACATAAAATAAGTGACACTTGTACCTTGTCAATGAATTCTTTCAAATTCTTACTAAATTGTTGTTTTCTAATTTATTGAAAGTGAACTAGTGAGGTAGTGGATGGGGACGCGTGTAAATGAAACGACTAGCTCCTCCCTGTTCTATTTACAAGCGCCCCTGACCAAGGGGGGCCGAACACGGGTGCTCATGACCAAGGGGGCTCCCGGTTAGGGTTCTCCCGGACAAGGGGGCTCCCGACCAAGCGGGCTTTTGACCAAGGGGGCTCCCAACTAAAGGGGCTCCCGGCCAGGGGGCTCCCGGACAGGGGGCTCCCGACCAAGGGGGCTCCCGGCCATGGGGGCTCCCGGCCAAGGGGGCTCCCGATCAAGGGGGCTCCCGACCAAGGGGGCTCCCAACCAAGGGGGCTCCCGACCAAGGGGGCTTCCGACCAAGGGGGCTCCCGACCAAGGGGGCTCCCGGCCATGGGGGCTCCCGGCCAAGGGGGCTCCCTACCAAGAGGGCTCCCAACCAATGGGACTCCCGGCCAAGGGGGCTCCCGATCAAGGGAGGACTCGACCAAGAGGGAACCCGAACAAGGGGGCTCCTGACCAAGGGGGCTTCTGAGTAAGGTTTGCGGATAAAATAGTATATATCATTCAGAGCATAAGTCGCTTTATGTGCTTCGCCTGGACTTAACCGACTCACTTCGTTCGTCGGTCAACAGTCCAGGCTCAGCACATAAAGCGTAACTTATGCTCTTAATAATATAATCTACTATTAGTCAACTGCGATCACAAATTTTGTTGCTCACTCGTTAGAAAGCATTACTGCAGCAGTACAGTACCAAGAATTGCATTGCTAAATACTAATACAAATAATAATTGTTCAACAAACTTATATATAGTAGCTCGGGTAATCCGCCGGAGTAGAAATACCAAACTTATTGTGGGCAGGGTAATCCGCCGGAGTAGAAATTTATAACTAATCGGATGACACAGACAACATTGCTTGGTGAATCGGATGTTTGTTTGGAATGGATTAGATGGCAATATTGTTAACATACAGGAAAAAAAAAATGGTACAGTTGCACCTTATACCTGCATTATAAGTAACTATGCTAATTTAATTTTATCTTTACTCCGTCTTCTTAGAAATTTGCACATATCCCCAAAATAATATCCAAAAAGGCTTGCATCACTTGCATTGTATAATAGTGATAATTTTTGGAAATTTATGGTAAATAACTTATAGATTTAGAGAACCATGCACATCGGCAGCCACGTGAGTGTTCTTATTTTGACCGCCACAACAATCCGAATGCATTATTACTACATGTTTCACATCATCATATTCTTCTAGCATCTTTAATTAGTCTCTTTTTGACAGTAAGCGGCGTCGAACTGTAAACCTTGGAGAGGATTTTTGCTGTACCCCGACGACATCTTGTACATCGCCAATGTCAGCATTTTCTCCAGCTTCAACATATTTTGGTAAATTGTGTCATTTTATATTATTTACGACAATTAGTTACTTATAGTTATTTCTTATAGATTTTGAGGCAACTGTACTGCAAACATTGGCAAAACTGACCCAGCACGTCGAGAAACACACAATCCGAGTCATGAAAAAAATTATTTAATTTAATTAGAACAATTAGCCCATAATAATTATTTTAGTTTTTTTTTTATAATAATAATTATAGTTATAGTTATATAGTTTATAATATTAGTAGTACATAGTTGATATTATAGTTTTTAGTAATTATTTTCAATTCACCTTTATACATTACTAGCTGACCCGGCGAACTTTGTATCGCCTCAGAATCAATAAATGTTGTGGCAACTTATTAGCTAAATTAAATTAATTTTTTTTATATAAAATGATAATGCCCACTACGCCATCTAGTGGCATTACCGGAACCAGCATACAACGCCATGTTTATTTTTGTTTCTGTCATGTATCAAAGATGGCGTTATATACTAAATATATATACTAAATGTATGAGAATATTTTTTTTAATGTTTCTGATGTTTTAATAATCATTCGCCCTCGAAAAAAGTCAGTAAATCCATTCTCGAGATATCATCAAAAAATTTGTGTGTGGAGTCCACGCGCAACAGAAGTGAAACTTTGGAGTTTACTCCTTAAAAATCAATTTTCATCTTTAAAGCCCGGTACGACAAATTTTGGTGGCCGGCGTTATTTCTTATTGTTGCCCTGTACCAGGGGGCTTTGTTATTGTCGTTGCCCTGTACTTAGCTCCCCGCCCCCTGTAATTTTTCCGATGTTTTAATAGTAATTCTGCTATTTGGGGCGTAGGCAAATCCAACAAATGAAAGATCATAAAAATCGATCGAGCCGCTCTTGAGTTATAAACCTAAGGCAGCCCCCTGAGCCCGCTGTCCATGTTTTAATAGTTATTCTGCTATTCGGGGCGGAGACCAATCCAACAAATCGAAGATCATACAAATCGGTACAGCCGTTCTTCAGTTAAAAACCCAAAGGGCCCCTGGGCCCCCATGTCCATGCTTTAATAATATTCTTCTATTCGGGGCGGAGACAAATCCAACAAATCGAAGATCATAAAAATCGGTCCAGCCGTTCTTGAGATATAAACCCAAGGGTTCCCCCTGAGCCCCCTGTCGATGGTTCAACAGTTATTCTGCTATTGGGGGCGGAGACAAATCCAACAAATCAAGTATCATAAAAGCCCTTTCAGTCGGTCGAGCCAAAAAATCGGTCCAGCCCAAGGGGGCCCACTGGGCTCCCATGTCCCTGTGAGAAATACTTTACGACCTGTTCCCATACCTCTCAAATATACAAAGAAAAATATCATAAGAATCGGTCGACCCGAAAAATCGCTCCACCCCAAGGGGGCACCCTGGGCCACTATGTCTATGTGAAAAATTGCTTACCACCTATTCTCATACCTACCAAATATACAAAAAAAATTCATAAAAGTCGGTCGACCCGAAAAATCAATGAAGCCCAAGGGGTCCCCCTGGGCCACAATGTCTATGTGAAAAATTGCTTACCACCTATTCTCACACCTACCAAATATACAAAAAAATTTCATAAAAATCGGTCGACCCGAAAAATTGGTCCAGCCCAAAGGGGCCCCCTGGGCCTCCATGTCTATGTGAAAATTAGCTTACCATCTATTCTCATAAATACCAAATATACAAAAAAATTTCATAAGAATCGGTCGACCCGAAAAATATATCCAGCCCAAGGGGCCCCCATGTCCATGTGGAAAATAGCTTACCACTTATTCTCATACCTACCAAATATACAAAAAAAAAATCATAAGAATCGGTCGACCCAAAAAATTGGTCGAGCCTAAGGCCCCCCCCTGGGCCCCCATGTCGATAAAAAGTATCCTATGTCCGGCTCCTGGTTCTAAGCTACCTCCCCACCAATTTTCAGCCAAATCGGTTCAGCCGTTCTTGAGTTATAAATAGTGTAACTAACACGACCCATTAACAAAATAATCCGCCATTTATTGAATTCATTTGTTACAAAAAATTTAATAAATGAAGAACCGCTCGACCGATTTTGTGCAAACTTCACATAAACCATCTACTAAATAGTCCGAACAAAGCCTAAACACTTGGTTTGGATAGGTGAGCCCGTTCTTCAGTTATAAAATTACAACGAAAAGTTGCATTGATTTTTATATCTATATATATAATAGTATATTAAAGTATGAGTGGATAACAAGGTCTTTAAAACACGCGCGAGTTTTCGAGCACGACGACGTAGCCGGGAGTAATTTTTTAAGTAAACTCCAAAGTTCCACTTCTGTTGCTCCACACACAAATTTTTTGATGATATCTCGAGAATGGATTGGCTGACTTTTTTCGAGGGCGAATAACTATTAAAACATCAGAAACATTAACAAAAAAAAATTCTCATACATTTTGTGTAGAACCCGTATATAACGCCATCTTTGATACATGACAGAAACAAAAATAAACATGGCGTTGTATGTTGGTTCCGATAATGCCAGTAGATGGCGTTGTGGGCATTATCCTTATATAATATATAATTCAGCTAATAAGTTGCCACAACATTTATTGATTCTGAGGCGGTACAAAGTTTGCCGGGTCAGCTAATATATAGATAATAAATTTGAACTTTTGTAAAACAATTTTTTTTGTTTGTTTTATAATAAATTTACATCATGAAAATCAACACTTTTTTAAGATACTTATTTCCTAAAATACGTTTACAGAACGTTTTGTTGAGACATTGAAAATGACGTTTAATTTAGAAAATCAACACGTCTTTTCAACCTGGTAAAACACCTGAAAGAGAAGTGTTTTATCAGACGTTTGTAACACGTCATTTTTACACGTCAAAAGTAACGTTGATTTCGGCGACATCGTAACGTCTATTCAACGGTTGGTAGGTACTCGTTTGTTTTACGTTTTTTCACGTTGTTTTGTTTACGGAAATTCAGTACGTCTTGGTACAACGTATCATACAACGTGGTAAAACAAAGCTATTGCATTTCTACGTTGTGCTAAACAAGGAAACAAGACCATCTCCGCTCTTACGGTCAACAGCCCAAAAGAGTTTCATTGTAGAATCGAATCATGCGCTTTTTTGTAAGCGACGTAATGCATGCTTGAGATAAAGATAGAAAGTCGGACGTCCGACTAACAGATTGTTAGTGGTAGGAGGTACGATGTAGGATGTGTTCCTTTTTAGTTCACTGCAGTCAGCTGACTAGTGTTTCAAATTTCATCATGTCGGTGGTTCAAGCAATAAAAGAACTCCAAACTAATAATAATCATAATTTAAGTTTTGAGAAACGGTTGGAGCTTAAAACACTCCCAGAAATGCGACAAACAAGCAAGGACAAAAATGAAGAAGTTCACCGTAATTTTCGTAAGGGCATGTATGATTTGTCGTTTTGGATTTGTGAATGGGAAGTGACAAATTCCTTTATTGTGTCGTGTGTTGGATTTTTTCAAATGGAAATGATTCGCTGTGGTGTAGGGACGGTGGCACAAACTTGAAACATTTAAAAGAAAAAAGAAAAAAACACTTATTATCGGCAGAGCACATGAAGAGAGTTCCATGAATTATGCTACAATAGACTGGAAAAGTCATGACGTCTCTGAGAGTGGGGACTTTTCCAAACAAACGCACGTGCTAGTGGTGTGTCAACAGCTGGCTCGAAATAGTGAGGTTACTGTCATTCGCTGTAATCTTTGTTCTCATTTACTTTACGTTTCATCCAAGTGTAGTTAGCTTTAACCCTCCTGGTTTGATCCACCTTTATCCATGACTTTAAAACGTGTTCTTAAACTCAGAAAATGAACGTTGATTTAAACCAGTTGTACATAACCTCAAATGCTCAAAGCATGGAATGGAAAGGATGAGTCATTGTTTGGAAAGGTTTTGGTTCTCCCACCAGTGCATTTACGTCACACTTATTGCCTCTATAGATCGTGATGATATTCTATGATCCCTCTATAGATCGTTCATAACAGATTTCTACGAAAAGGTAACAAAAAATCGATAAATGTTTTAAGTAAAATGATAAATTGTTGCTATTGTTAACTACTCTTGGTTTTTGGAACGGTTGATGGTTTGAGTCTTCAGGAAACTTACAAACTGCTGGGCGGTTGGGTTTCAAACAGATTTTCGAGCCGAGTCTTGATTGAACCTTCGTATTAAAACACATGTTGTTTCAAGGAGTAGCACACTTTTCTGAAAGATGTTAAAGTATGAATTAATCCTACTTGCTTCCACTGATCGAGCCAAAAAGCAAATGTAACACCATACCTACCGGGCTGAAACAAATAACTTTACGTCGTCTTCACGTTGCAGACAAAGGATGTAATATTGAGACCATTGAGACTTACCAAGAACAGAAGACAGAATCAGGACAAAAGGGACAGAATGCCCAGCAAAATTTGGTACACATGCGCAATATGAAATTACCTTCCCCTCACCTTGTCGCCCCCGGGGTGCATCCACAAACTTCGTGCTGCGAATTTCTCAATATAACCATCACCCGCGTGTTACCGAATGATAACTGACACTCCTGACACTGACATCTCGAGAGACATCTGCTGACATCTGATAGTGAAATTGTTAACTGTTTAACATTATGACCTCAGAACCAATCATGGCGCGTTCGTAGTCACGTGACTTTTTTTATATTTTATCAATTTTAAATTGTTTATAATTTTTAAAAAAAGTTTGAAGAAAGTTTTTCGCATCGACTTTCAATATAATTTATTCTAGTTTTAAAATACATAAAAAAATCGATTTTTTTTTTCAAAAATCTAATTCCTTGTATTTAAAACAAATCATTGTGAAATGTATCTTAAGTTGGTGACCACCCAGAGGACTATGTTTTTGGTATTTAAAAAATAAATAAATAATTTATTATTACTAGTACATTTTTTGACTTTTCTTACATGGACACAGAATAAATTATTCATTTCTATCGTACATTTTAATTACAGCAAAATTAAGAAGTTTTGTAATAAAAATTGTGCGAGATACTAAGTTGCCCAATTAGTGGAGAAATACTTAAAATTTAGAGCTATTTTATAAAAATACCAGGATATTAAGAAAAGTAAAAAGTAGGGAAATTCATTCTGCAAATTAATAACAAAAAATTCAAGTGGAAGTATATTTGCTGCAGTAATAAACCTAATCAAATCAAAGGAACTCTCTAGAGCAGGAAAATATCGATATGTTAACAAAATTAACATTTTTTTTGAGTTACTTAATGATTCATGAAATTAATAATTCTCTTCCAATTTCATGGCAACTGTTTTGGACTTTTAACTAAAATTAATAGAATTATTATTCCACAAAATCTTATCGTAGTCTATAAAATAATTATTGCTCGTAAAGCTGAAAATTACTTGGGTATAAATATGGTTTTTATGTATGTACCATACATTCAATTTGCAAAAAGTTTTATACGAAATATTTGATATGGTTCTGTTTAATTTCGTTATCGTTCTAGTGAACTTTTCTCTATGTTTATCTTCCCTAGATGGTAGGTCATTACTATCCTTACTTTTAATCTTTATTGAATTTTACTTTAAGGCTACTACTGGCGTGATTTTGATGATCAAATTCCATTGGACGCTTTTGTTGCTGGTAAGACTAATGAACAGGAATATGAATACATCGTACAATTCTACTTGTCTAGAAGCCATAGAGTGACGTCTTTTACTGGTGGTGATCCTGGAGTCTTTGACTTGTATAGTGGATTACATATGGGCACCATCTTTGCTAAGACATATAATACGTTTCTGCTATCAAACATTACTACTCCTGTTGAGACTGCCATGCGTGCAAAAAAAAAAGTATGTAAAAATATAATTATACAGTTCTTATTCCAAACAGATTTATTTAAATTTGATTGTAGATACTCTGCGGTGCCCAGAAAAATTTTGCATGGGTGGATGCTGATGAACCAACTCGTAAACTCATTAAAGTTATTGGAGGCCACGATGATGGGATGGTAAATGGATCATATTATATTGGCCATAGTGAAATGGATGCAAGACTCGGGACGTCTTTCTACTTGGAAGCCCAGGGAGATGAGCTATATTATCGTACATATGACTATATTCACGGCTGGGTTACGAGTTATTATCGTCATTCTGAAGTCCTAACTTATGTTACCTCTAAGGCACAAAGGGGCGGATGAGCAATGATCCATAAATATGATGTTGACTGAATTTCTGTTCTATGTATATTATTAAATGACTATTACAATAATTAAATTTATGTTATAATCTAGAAAGACAAAAAAATTGGTGGGCTGTCCTAAGTTTCTATCGACTTTTTTTTCGTTCTGTAGTTAATTCTGCCTTCTACTGCAATCTATCTAGCTTTTTTTGCATTTCTTCTGATTGTGCCATTGTGTATCTGCCGTATTACAGTTCGATTTCATATTCATGTCATAAGACGTCTTAACTAAAGGCGCATGCACTAAGGCTCAATTTCATGTGAAATGAAACAGGAAGTTGGTCCTTACTGCTTTGCGTTTAGATCAGACGTCTCCATATAATGAGTGAGCAACAAAATTCGTGATCGCAGTTGGCTAAACGTATATCGATTCTTTTACTTTACTGTTTACAATTCACATTACTCGATGACTTTTTACACAATCGTATCGATCAAGAATCGACTCAAAATTTTGGATTCAGAGCCTCCTACGATCACAAATTTTGTTGCTCACTCGTTAGCAACCGACGTGTAAAAGTTCGGTTTGTTAGGACAGTCCGCTAGCGAAAAGTCGGCGAAATTCCGCTGCGTAAAAATCTATTCCATGAGTTTCAATACAACCCGGTTTGTTAGAGGGCGATTTTCGGCCGATTTTTCGTTTACGCCGGCGAACGCCGAAATTATCTGTTGCTGCTAGATATGTCCGCAGTTGTTGAACGTAATTCGGCTCCAGCGGATCGAAAATGAAGTTTACGATGGAGCAAGAGGAAGTGCTTATTGATTTAGAGCATTCGTATCCTGTATTATAGTGTGAAAAGTAAAAGTTATAAATACAATGAAGCCAAAGAAAACGCGTGGAAAATGATCGCGGCCAAAATAATTTTTTTGTAATATCTTCTGATATGTAATTTAGAACCACCAAAGATCTCTATAGAAACCAAATAGTCGATTTTCTATCAAGATTGTCTACATCTCGGTTTCTTCTCTTATTGGCTATATAAAGTATCAACAGTTCTTCCTCCTCTTCTTCTTCTTCCAAAAGTAAAAAAATACACACATTTCACGATGCACCTCGTCAGGCATCTCGGAAACTAATGATTTTCGGTAATTTCACTGGTCTGCAAAAAAAACTTTTTTTTTTCTCCTTCTATTTATTATGCATGATTTTTATAGATTTGATACTTCTGAAAACAGATATAGCATTAAAAGCTATGTACCACGTATACTTTTTTTGTTATGAATTTTTTAATTAAAACGTGTTTTTTGCTTTAAATTCATATCATAAATTTATTTATAGTTCGACACTGTCAAAATTTTCAATTTTTCGCTTGTGTAAACACTCTCTGTCAGGCAATAAAAAAATGTCAGATAAACGTCACACAATTTTTATGTATTTTAAGCAATTTAAAGCCTAAACAATCTAATAACTTGTTATTAGGAGCATTTCACTTCGTAGTTTTCTTCCTTTTCTTGCCTTCGAGGCAATCTCTCAAAGTTGTTGAACAACTCTTACAGCATATTTTCGTGAGCCAATTTTTATACCCCTTTCATCGACAGGAAACCCAAAGTAACGCTGATAAGCACTTCTAACTAAAATAGTTATTGTATTTCATTGAAGTTTTATTGTAAATTCCCTGTAAATGTAGCAAAACACGTCTGTAGAGTTTTTTCAAGTTCTTGGCAACACAGAAAAGACTGAATTTTGAACAATTATATAAAAAACATTTAAAATATATATATACGTGAAAGAAAAAAAAAAAAGCAGATGTATATTCAGCACGTTAAGCTCTTCATATTTATAACTTTTTTATTCGAATTGCACTTTACGTCCAGAAATAAGGCTTTTCTGATGATCTGGACACCAGCAGACAGCATGATTGTGGAGATTAGTAGAACTGAAGCGTGCGTAAAGAACATCCCTGGAAGTGTTTTATTTTACTTATACATTTCTGATGAATTAAATCTACAATAAAACTTTATGTACAAACCTGTAATTACTTATTTACTACTTATACCTAAATATTATTTTTGTCCACTTCTCTTATTAAGAGAAACTGTAAATTAGCAAACTTATAAAACAACGGATGGGGCATCAAAGAGGCAGGTATGCAAAAGATAATTTTCTGCTTTATTCATAACAGCAAATATTGCCTTTGTTGTTGCCACTTGTGGAGGCTGTTGTATTACAGAGGTCCTGGTTCTGCATGTGAAACAACAATCTGCTGAAACCTTTCAATTTTTTCAAACTTTTAATTGTTTTTCTCTTCTTCTTTGGGCTCTTAAAGCCAAATTGCTTCCCAATATTATGTTTAAATATGATAGGACCATTAGCTCTATCCTCATCTTTGAAGTGACAACTACACACGGGGGAATCCACTTTTGTTTTGACTCCGTGACGTATCTACTAGTAGCATAGTGAATTTTTAAAACTGATTGCAAATTTAAAATTCTAACACTGACAATATCTATTGTTACCTAATTGCGCACACTATGAATTATTTTTCTTAATCCATGTAACCTGTGCAAATGCAATGTTGGTTGCCTCGAAAATTTCGGTGTTTCGTGAATAACGGTGCATAACATGTTGAGAGTTTAAAAACTCAATTAATTTTTTTTTCTTAGCCTTCCTCTTGATGCTATCGCGTTCCAATAATACAAAAGTAACATGGTTAAGATATTAGATTTATTGGTAATTATGCAAAAAAAATGGGATATCGCAACTTATATAGTACATATATATCTATATATTTAATCGTTGAACATGAATCAATTTGAACCAAATAAAACAGTCTGTACAGCACCGATTTTGATAATTGTTTTTTTTTTTTTTTTAATGAATGACATTGACAAGTTCTATGTGTACACTACTTTCCATTTTCAAAAATTTCACAGGTTCATTAATTATTTGCAAATCATTTTAGGGGAAAAGCGGTCCATTACAGTCATCGATTTAAATTAGCGTGAATCGTTTTAAGTGAGAAGTTGGACAACTGTAGCTATATATAGGTATCTTAGCCCCTCCCCTGAGGTTTTGTGAGCAAGCTGTGTAGGGAACTTAAGACATGGATGGATGTTTGGGTGCGGGGTGTGAAAAGTGTCAAAGAGAGGACGAATGAAGCTGTGCAAAATACAATTCTTTTATCTCATAATTTTTCTTGCCGAAAAATTGGTTTACCAATTCCACAATATTTTCGTTTAACTGACCTGCGACTTTCTCAACAAATGTAGTAGTAATGTCTTCTGTTTCATATATTCAATGGTCTCCGTTTCTACATTAGCGAACAATTCAGTCAGGAGCATCTTATACCGCACAATGAACAAGTGTTTACGCAAAACATTGTATATAAGGAAATTATTCCGTCTTATTTTTTTTATTATTCAGACAATGCAAATTAAAAATTGTAATATGTAATATTATGCTAACCAGTCTTTATTCAACACTATTTACGTAAGTATCACTCGAATTTCGAGTGACGGGCGATCACTAGTATATAGTATTTTCTGAATTTTACTTTTCTAAATTGATGTAACAGCTAAAATAAGTACTTCCTTTAGTGTTAAATTACAAAAATGAAAACAAGAAGAAAAATGTCAACATTTGGCTGTTGTTATAGTAACTTAATCTTTCAACGATTGACAGTTTGTCAAAAAATTGGCGTATTTGTTGTTTTCGTTGTATCTTAGTGCAAAAATGAATTTCACAGCGAGGGAATACTGCGATATGCAATTAGTTCTTGGTGAAGCAAGAAATAATTGCTGCTTAAATTTATGCAGAAAGGTTCCGAGGACGATGACTTCCCAGCATTAACACCATTCGGCGAGTAGATCAGTAGATCAAAGACTAAGGTAGAACAGACCACTTGTACTGAGCCAAAAAGGTGTTCCAGGAAAACCTGGAACCACCAGAACCCCAGCATTAGAAAAAGCCGTCCTTGAAATGGTGCAAAATAATCCTGAAATGAGTGTACGTCAAATAGATCCACGGGTGAGATTTTCCAGATGAGTACTTAATCGCGATGAGAATTTTCTTCGCCAGATATTGTGGAGCGATGAAGCTTTCACAAGAGATGATATTTTTAATCGCCACCATTACCATATTTACGCCGGAGAAAATCCACACGTGGTTTTCGAGAGAGCACATCAATACAGACTCCAGGTTAATATGTGGTGTGGAATAATTGGACATAATTTAATCGGCCCTCATCTTCTGCCAAATCGGCTAAGACGAGATGACTTTTTAGAGTTTTTGAGGAACGATTTCCATCAATTGTTGTATGATGTTCCATTGGCAATTGGAAGAGACATGTGGATACAAATGGATGGAGCTGGACCACATTATGCTCACCAGTCCGAGGGTCATGTTTCTTGGATAGCCAGAAGTCCCGATTTAAATCCTTGTGAGGTCGCATGAAAAATATTGTGTATGAACCTGCATTAGCCGAGACTGTTGAAGAATTACAAAATCGAATTTTTGCTGCTGCAGAGTCAGTCAGTCAGTCAGAAGTTCTTCTTGAACGTATTTCAGCAAACGTACAGAAACGGGCAGAAGCATGTTTATTGTCCAATGGAAGAGTGTTTGAACATTTACTGTATAGTTAAAGGTTTTGTAAATAGTTTTTTGGTTATAAAAAATTTGACACATTTCACAAATTGTTTTTTTATTAGAAATTTGCTATGGATATAAGACTACAACAATTAAGAAAATCTTCTGATTGATAATTGTTCAACCAAAGCAATGTTGCCAGATTTAAAAATGTGTAAACTCAATTATTTCAGAAAATAAGCTTCAAAAAGATTTTCTTTCTTCATATTTATAATTCGAATGTATTCAGCAACTTAGGGTTTTGTGCCTGTCCGAGACTTTTGACACATCCTGTATATAAATGCGAAACTGATTTCTCACTGATCACCGCACAGCCCAGACCGTTGAGTCTTGAAATGTGAAATTTGGTAGGAACGGAGTTTTTAGGGCGTATAGGCGCACTAAAAAGGATTTTTGAAAATTCCGTTTCTAAGGGGGTGAAAACCCCATTTTCTGGTTTCTCTAGACTCTACCTAAGTTGAAAACCAAAAACGGTAGAGAAGTGAAAATTCGTACCCGAACTCGCTTTTGAAAATAACTCGACCCCTTTTTGACAATTTTCCAAAAAATTATTCACAGACGGCGGAAAAGGGGGGGAAGGGGGAAAACGGTTTTTATAAAAAAAATTTATAACTCGACAACTCGGCATGCTAAAAACGTGAAAATTGGGATTTAGACTTTGAAAATAACTTTACCCGTGTTTGACGATTTTGCAAAAATTTCTTTACCGACCGAGAAAAAATTAGGGGTGGTTTTACCCAATATTTTAGTGAGCTTAGTGAGTTGGAGCACCATCCTGTTGCAACCAGATATTATTATTTAGAAGTTCATTTATTATTTAATAGAGAAAAACAGTTCAGACAACAATTTTTCTTTGTACCAATTCAGAACTTGTCAACATTGTATTGGTATCCCTATGGTTTTTTCTTAAATTCCGATAACATTAGACAGTTCTGTTAATTTTTTGAAATTTTACTAATTTGAAATTTAGCGCCGTTTTAATTAATTTTTTCCTTATCTAACCTATTAAGTATTTGGCAACGTTGAAAACAGAATAATTTTTTTTTCAAATGTAAAATAAAAAACAGGTTGCCATTAAAAAAATATATTGATGTCATAACTGTTAAAAAAAGTAATAAAAAAAATACTATACGTTCCTCGCATGCGCTCTATCACATGCTTTTTAAGTTCTATTTCTAGTGCAAATACTAACGGAGTTACTGAATTTATTCCTTACTTAATTTCCACACTGTATATTAGATAGGTTTTGGGGTAATAAAGCATTATAGAACTCATTATCACACTCTCTACGGTTCACCATTGGCACTTAAGTATATGCCCTACGGCAAGTGTGACACTTCACTTGGTGGTGACGATGTTTCAGCAAGTCAGTAGCCTACTTACCGTGTTCCTTCGTTTTGAATTTAGAAATTGTGTCACTTTGAATAAAGAAATTATTGTAATAAATTTAGAAAAATATTGTTCGATTTAGGAAGATTGAACACAGACTGTCCAACTCTATAGCCACATTCGCATTTTGTTTTTTGTTGAATTGTCAATTTCATCGTCATATAACTACGCAATGGTTGAGTCATTCTTTCAGCTTCTATGACGTCAAGACGGGACAAAATTTACCATACAAAATTCAAAGTTACTATACTCCGTTTTTTTTAAGAAGGAAGTAGATGGCAGCAGTGGTATACGTCCCGTACACATTAGGGATAAATGGAGCAGGCAACCCATAATTTAACGGCATATTATGGGGGTGGCTTCGTCCATGTACTGACATGAGTGACATGCATGCCAAAGTAGGGTGTAATCAAAACCAACAAAATGGTGTTTAGAAATTTTTAGACCGTATTTTATTGACACAAACACACGAGCTGTTTAGTTGTTGTGTTGGTTTGTCGTGCGCGAGTGTAAAGCGGACGCGTCACGTGGTCCAAAATGGTAACCTCTTATTGGTTCGTTGAAGTCCCTATCTTTCACAATGCTTCCTTCTAAAAAAAAACGGACCATAGAATCAATGAGAATCAACGATGTGTTACTTGTAGATACGGTCAAACGACTCACAACACACAATGCATAGTGATGGGTGAAGTCAACATCTCAACCCAAAAGTGACGTCGGACGTTGCGTTTGGGTTGCAGCCATTCAGCTTTGGTTGAGGAATAATATTGAATATGACAGAATAACAGAAAATTAAACATTATAAAGAGTTTCCTCTTTAGGTCAACCGGGGCTCACATGTCGATTAATTTAATCCTTTATATTGATCTCTCCTGCTTCTTGTTACGAACATATGTTTGCTTGCGATCGGGACCTCATCAAAAATTTGTTTAAGGTTTCTCCATCTTCAGGTTTCATGTCTCGTTCAAAACACGAATTTTGCTGAGGAGAGAAATTGTCCAGTGTCCAATGAGGTCAGCTCCCGGTAGTCCGAATGCAATATCTTCTTTCTGCAACAACTAATTTTTCCTCTTCACCACATCTAAGTAAGTAAGTTTCTTCAGCGTCCAGGTAGAGTTTTACAGATCGTACCCATTTCCTCCACTTCACTCGGCTTCAGCTCAGCCTTTATATCACATACGCCAGGGAATTTTCCTATACTATTAATTTACCTTAGCAAACCTTAATCATGATGTCCGGTTTTCCAGTTTCTAGATCTTTGATGGTGTGACGATGACACCAAAATGACCGCCCTATTTTTCTGAGGAACATGAGACCATCGTTATGTCGTTTGTGAATCCGTATATTGCTGATCCAATCACTCTTTGGCAAAAACTCAAGTTCAATAGATATGAACCGATGGGGTCGTTCCCTTCAATTGAATTTGACGAATTCGCCTATAACATCTCGTAAACTATATAAGATGAAGCCCTAAAACGTGTGCTATTGTTTAAGGCTAAAGGTGACGAAATTTTATTACCAAGTGTGCGACAGAGAGAAAATATGTCTAAAGTAATACCGCCTTCTTTCAGACACAGTTCAACTGATTTGAGATCTATAAATGGGGTTGTTCTCAAGGTCTTATGCTGATTCACGCTATAGTGCTAAATTTTTTTTTATTTTTGAAAAAATGTTTGGTATTTTTCAAGAATTCCAAAAATTTCAGGTAGTCATTTCAATTTCCTGCAAATGTCAAGCATTAATCCGTTTTCAAATCCACCGGAAAATTGGAAAATTCGGAAAAAAACTGAAAGTGCTTTTTCTATCGGATTTTGGTATAAACTCAAGACCATAACTCACGATTCGAATAATGGATATGCATAGATCTTTTTGTAATGGGCGGCACTATTTAGTCCTATTTGGCTTGACAATTTAACTTGTAAATTCAGACTTGTAAAGGTTTTGTAAGATTTAAAAAAAAATGTTGATCCAGAGTTAATAATTTCTGAGTTAAGAACTTCATAACTGATACAAATATGACAAAAAAATGGCGGATTTTCATTAAAAAATATGTCAATGACGTCATTAAGGCAAAGAGTGTGGGTAACACAAAAAATGTCAAAAATTGCTTCAGTTTTATTGAATTTATTCCTTATTTTTGGTGCGCACTGTATGTAGGTAATAAGAATAAAAATTATAACACAGGCTGTCCGAACTAAAATTTCTACCCCCCAACAATTCCAATTCCAAAAGACTCTTTACATTTATTACATTTATTTCGATTAAACTTTCTTAACCTTTACACTGCTGCAGACGTATATATGCGCCCAGCTGCTCCCTGCTCCAGACGTATGTATACGCGATGACATTTTAAATTATTTGGAGACGCATAACATTTTTTTTATTTTTTTAATGTGATACTTTTATGACAAAAAACACAATTTGACAGTGATTTACACTTTTTTAAATATTAGGAACCAGCTGCTGCAGACGTACGTATACGCAATACACACTGGCTGCTGCAGACGTATATATACGCATCGGACTCAATATCGCCGCACACGGTGAGCAATATTGAAATCTAATTCAGCAGTGTAAGGGTTAAGGGGCATTTCGCAAGGACCAGCAACTACTGGGTGAGAGTGATCAAGAAGTTCGAAGTGTGACATAAGTAGTAGGACGTAAACAAAAATCCACGCGAGACACAGAAAAAGTACATTCTGTGAAACAATACTTTCTGTTCAGAAATATTTGCAGCGGCCAGTTGTGAAACCCAAAATACAGCCAAAGGATCATAAACCTCTACCTGTCTAACGCCCGACCAAATGCTAGCACAATACAAATACAATATTCTAAATTCAACCACCACCCGAGAGGACATTCGGGATTGTAAAAGTATTATTGACCCGAGTCCATAAAATTACTATAAGTCTCGTACGTTGCTTCTGATGAAACAGTCGAATGAGAACGTGACATCGTAATGGGAGAAACAGTTCAACTATTTTTTAGTATTTTACGGGCCATTACATTTAAATATATATTATTTTAAATTTTGGCACAATGTTGACCCAAAAGGACATCTTCATCTATTCCTAAATCTTTATTTGCCCTACGGGCTTTCTGATTCCTATACATATACAAGTAAACTTAACAATTACAATAATAAAAAAACAAAATAAAATTCTCTATTTCTTCTCCCCTCCCCTTTCATCTTCTCCCTTCTCCCTCCTCTTCCATACCTCTTTCATCCATTTAATTTCCCTTCCATCTACATTCAGTATTTCCTCTCTTTCTTTCCTATCTCTTTGTTTCATCTCACTGCACTCGTTCCACATATACTCAATCGTCTCTCTTTCTTCATAGCACATTCTACACATTCTTCCTCCATCTTCTGCCCAATACCTATTTTCCCTCTCCTCATTTCCGCACCTAAACCTCGCCATCATCGTTCTTTCTTTCTCGCTCTCCCTCCCCAAATACGTCGGTACTTCCTCGATCATGCATCTTCCGTACTTCCCGTTGTATCTGGATTCTCTAATTCTTTCTCTCCTCTCTTGTCTATCCGTATCCTTATCTCTTTCACTTAGTTCTACATTCATCCACACGCCTCTTTCTCTCAGTCTCCCTATTTCTTTGCTTGCATACCCATTCCTCCTGTAGTAATTCTCCCTATCATACTCCTCTGAATTCTTGTTTTTTTTTCACTCCAGCACTCCTTTAGTATCCTACATGCTTTCCTCCCTTCCATCCTGTCTTCGAACTTGACCGCTCTTTTTCCCGCTTTCATTTTTCTTTCATTCTTCTCTCACTATGTACCCTGGCGTTTCTCTCTCCACCCCTAGCACCCACCTCAGATATTTCTCTTGAACCTTCTCTATCTCCTCTTGTTCTTTCCATCCCCAGATCTCTGCTCCGTACAACAACACGCTTTCAATAAGACTTTCAAACATCATCATTCTCCTCTTAAAATCGCCTCCCCACCTTCTCTCTCCTATTCCCCATACACATCCTATCACCTTGTTCACTTTTCTTGCCAGTTCTTTAATATGTGCCTTATCTGTGGCTCTTTCATTGAACACATACCCCAAGTATTTGAATTCTTTTACTTGTTCTATTACTTCTCCCTCCCACCTCCAATCACTCTCTTCGTTCTTCCTCTTTCTCTTATTGAACACCAGCATTTTTGTTTTCTCTACATTCACTTCTAGTCTTTTCTTCTTCACATATTTTCCTAAACTCTTTATCATTTCCTTCATTTCTCTTTCACTCTTTGCCACCATTACCACATCATCCGCAAACGCCAGGCTCCACACTTTTTTTCTACCTACCACACACCCCCCCGCTTGTGCTCTCTCTAACATTCCGTCCATATCTGCCACATACATCGTGAACAACAAGGGGCTGAGCGGGCAACCTTGCCTCACTCCCTTTGTTGTCACAAACCATTCACTTTCCCTCTCCCCTACCTTCACTTTACTTTTAGTCTTCTCATATATGTCCTCCACCTTTCTTACCAGCCATTCATTTACCCCTTTCTCCCTCAGGCACTCAAACATCCTCTCTCTGTCCACCTTGTCAAAAGCCGCCTTGAAGTCTACGAATAATGCATACACCCTCCCCCCTTTCTTCTTTAACTCACTCTTCGTCAAATGGTCCAGGATGTATACATTATCCATAGTTCCCCTCCCCTCTCTAAATCCTGCTTGGCTGTCTGGTAAGGCTCCCTTTTCCTCTATCTCTCTGCTCATCCTTTCATTCAGAATTGATGCATACAACTTGTACCCTGTGTTTAGGAGAGTTATCCCTCGGTAATTTTCTACTTTATTTTTCTCCCCTTTTTTGTAAATGGGGTAAATTACCCCCTCTCTCCACCCTACCGGGAATCCTTCTCCTCTCCACACCCCATTCATTACCTCCACCAGCCTCTCTAGCACTCTTCTCGTCCCATACATCCACGACTCATTCTGTATTCTATCCCTCCCTGGTGCCTTCCCTTTCCTCAGTTTCTTCACATGCCTCTCCAACTCTTCCATTGTAATTTCTTCTCCTTCAGGTTCTACTCGGTTTCTCTTCGTCTCTATTTCCGTTTTCTTTTTTTCGTTTTCTCCCTCCAGCAGCCTCATGAAGTACTCCTCCCACTCATTCATCGTTATCTCCTCGCTCCCATTTTCTTTTTTCTTTCTCTCTCTATTAATATAGTTCCATACCTCCTTCTCTGTTCTTATTGCTTTTATCTCTTCCTCCTCTCTCTTCTACTTCTGCCTCTTCTTCTCCCTGCATGTCTCTGTATCTTCTTTTCGCTTCTAAAACGCCACTTCTGTTCCCTTTAGTCTTTCTCCACTTTCTTAGTTTTTTATTGCTTCCTTTTACGTTGCTCACATTCTTTGTCCCACCATTTATTCTTTCTTTTTGTTCCTCCACCTCTTACTGTTATTTCTCTTTTTGTCGCTGCTTTTTCCAATATTTCTACCAATTCTTTCTCCATTTTCCCTACTTCTTGTTCTTTAAATCTTGCTTTTTCCAGTCTTCTCTTATAGTCTTCCACCCCTTGCTCGTCCCATACTTTAATTATCACCTTCCGCATTTCCTCGATTTTTTCTTCTCCTCCTCTTATACTTATCTCTATAGGCAGATGGTCTGACTCTACTCTTTCCCCTATTCTGAATTCTTCGACTTCTTCCCATGTTTCTTCGTTTACTATTCCGTAGTCTATTACCGTCTCTCCTCTACCGCCTATGTAGGTCCATTCTCCTTCTTCGTCCCCTTGTTTATTTCCATTCAGCACTTCCCATCCTTTTTCTTCTATCCATTCCATCAACTTCTTCCCTTCTGCGTTTTTTTTCTTGTCTTTGGATTTTCTTTTTCCCTCTCCTCTCTCTTCTTCCCAATCCCTGGCTCCTCTTTCCCCAATTCTCCCGTTAAAATCCCCTCCCAGAAGTAGACATTCTTCCCTGTTGTCTTCTAATGTTTCTTCTATCTTGCTTATTGTTTCTTTCATCTCTTTGCTGTACACTGTCACTATTTTCCACCATTTACTGTCTATTTTAACGTTTCTCACCATGTGGCCTTCCTCTTCTCGCTTCTTTTTAGTATTCTCTTTTATTCCTTTTTTTACCCCTGTTATTATTCCCCCTGCTGCTCTTCCTTTTTTCTTTTCCCTTCTCGCCCCTTGCCATTCCCACTTGAACTCCTTTGGTAACAGTTTTTCTATTTTTTCCCAGCTTTCTGACCATGTTTCTGTTAATCCAACAATATCGAACTCCTTCATATAGTCCCAAAAATCTTCTACTTTTTTCCCTAGTCCCGCTACATTCCAAAATAGTGCCCTCACCCCTGTTTTTCTCGTTACCTTCTTTGATTTCCCCCTTCCTTCCTTAGTTTCCCTCCTACTTCCTTCTTTGTTTCTTTTTTCCCGTTTCATTGTCCTTTTTACTTTGCCGTTGTCCCCCTTTTTCCCTCCTCCCCTTCTTCTTCTTATTGGAAAACCTCTAGTCTCTCTCTCTTTTCATTCCATCTTTATTGCTCCCCGTCCACTATTAATTTCCTGTATCCCACTCTTACTTCTTTCCCTCCTTCCCTTTTTTCCTTCGCCATACTTCTTAGTTTCTTCTTTCTTTCCCTTGTTTTCCTCTTCTCCCTCAATTTTCCTTTGTGCTTTATTATTCTTTCCTTCTCACCCCATCCCTCCATCTCCACCAATACTTGATCCTTGTTAATCCTGTAACAATCTTTTACTTTACTATCCTCTACATTTTCCTTCAAAAACTTCTCTACATCCTCTTTTTTTACATGATTTTTTCTTTCCCCGTCCCATCCTGTTATCACGATGTTGTTCTTCCTCTTTCTTCTCTCTTCGCTTTCCATTCTCTCTTCCAGCTTTTCCACTCTCTCCTTCCCATCTCTTCTCCTTCTCTTTAAATTCTTCTCTCTGCCTCTCTATCTCTGTCTTGAGTTCCTTGTTTTCTTGTCTTATTTCTTTCATCTCCTCCTTCAACTCTTGCAACAGCTCCAATATTTTTTTCTCCATCTCTGTATCCGTTTCCTTCTCTTTCTCTGATGTCTTCTGTGTTTTCTTTACTCCAGGAGACCTCGCCGTCTTTTTACTTTTTTGAAAAAAATTTCTTCCTCCTCTTCTTGTTTTTCTGTTCTACCCTCCCCTTTTCTCTTTCTTTTCCTTTCCTCCAGGTAAGAGTCCAGGCTTCCCTGACTGAGCGAGCGGTTTCTATCGTCTTTGTTCATCCGCTTCCTGTGGCGCCTCCTAGATGTCGTTATCTTCCGGCTTCGCCGATTTATTCTTTTTCCTGACTATATCTCCTCTTCCCTGCCCAATTCTTTCTTCCTACCTTTCTCTAATACCTCTTCTCGCTTTTCTCAATATCTTCTCTAATTTTTTCTTTATATCACCTTCTATTTCTCTATTTTTCGCTACTTAACCTCTCTACCACATGTTTACCTTTAGCTCGGTAATACAGGAATCATCGACATCTTCATCTATATTTTTTCAATATGCAAAAAAACATAAAAAATAAAATTGCTTTTTAATTGTAATTGTAATTGCCAATTGCCCCTGAACCTGAAAGTAACAATTATATTTTTGCTTTAGTTTAACGTCCCCATTTTGGTCTATTTTTAAGTATATAATTAATTTTTTCTTCATTGACCGCTTGTTGGGGATTTAAGTCTCGAATGGACCAAGGGCATTTTATTTTCACAATATGATCTTGATCAATAATTCCATCCGGACTGGCACCGAGAAAACAATTTTCCTTGTTAATAAACAGTCCGCACTCACGCAGAAGTACCCCATAGTCTTTTTCAAAGTGCTTTTGCTTCATGTTCTCTTCCTTACATCATTATAGCTGCGCTCTTTCGAAATTCAGAACAGACAATATTTCGAGCTAGCTTTGACGTATTTCTAATAAATATAAATTCGTTTTCATCTAGATGAATTTCTGTCACACCGTAATTTTCATCGGGTGGAGCAGCAGCCTTTCTTTTTTTAATTCGTAGAAATAACTCTTTTTCTTTTCAGTTCCGCGATATAGTTTTTAGCGAATTTTTCTGGACTACAAAATTTTCCTGTGCAATAAAATATCTAAAATATTCTTCCTTTTTATTATATGAAATTGTCCCCTATAAATTTACATACGATAGAATTATAAGTTTCTGCTGCATTATTTTTCATATTCAAAATTAGACTATGCCCATTTTGAACAATTCTTTTTCCACACGACTCAATGTCGTCAAAAAGGCCAGACACGATCATGTCTGGAACTGTGTTGATTTCGCCTTCCTTGCTTCCTTGACAAAAATAGCCTCTCAATTTACTACAGTAGTTACGTAGTAAATGGTTTACGCACTCTATCTTTATTATAGGGAATTTATGGTCGTAGGGCTTCGCGATGCAAAGTTTTTTTTAACACACTGCTGCTTCTTTTGCCAGCGAAGTTTTGTTGCTCTGTTATTAGTGATGTAATTATCTATGTTAATTAAATCGAAAAGAATAGACTCCTCACATTGCAAAATTTTATAAAAATATCAATCAACGAATCAAGTAATATACCAAACGATCTGTTAAAAAAATAGGTGTAATTGAAAGCGTAATACTAGGTAGGAATGAATATTTCGGGTTTGGGACATTTTCAATGCTCATTTCTAGTTTTACAATACACTGTATTGTACTATTGTGATCATCGCCTAAAAAACTTCGTGTGCACCTCGACTCACGCCTCGGTCACAAACAGCAGATGCGTCCAAAAAAGCAAACTTTTACGGCCGCGAAGTTCTAAGATAACAGGACCTCTCCGTCCCGCATAATTTTGATGCTGTGGTATAGGTCTAAGATTTTACTCGGACTGTACATGGCGAATTTGTAGCATGGCTGTATAGGTGGAGCTACTTTCTTGACGTAGAAATTAACAGAACAGGGTTTTATTTAAAACGTTATTACATAATTGTATTTGCGCTTCCATCTTCAATAATGTAGCAAACAATAAGAAAAAAACTATAGGCAAGGCGATACGCACGTTTCTTGGTAGGTTTTAAATTCGTAAGTGTCAATAAAATGGTGACAAAAGTAGGTTCTACAACTATTCAAAATTTGAAGATTATTGATCAGTAATTAACAATTAATTAACAAATTTTAAAGGGCTGGCTCCCTTAAAAGAGTGAGATATAAGAGTTGAAAATTTGGTACAATTTGGTCCCCTTTGATAACAAAATTGACCTGTTCGAGCGTTTTCTTCCGAGTCTTTGGAAAGTGGAATTGTTGGGGGGTACAAATTTTAGTGGGGACACTGTATATTATGATACAAGCGCTACGACTTTCCGAATACGGCTATGATTTGAGCGGAAGTGAGTGTCGCTGGAACCGGTTCTACAATTCAAGCTTTAGAACCTTCACCCGTCTTAGGTTCTTGCCGGGGCGGTAAACAACAAAGGAAAATTTTCAAAATCGTTTTCCGCCAGCACCATTTGTGATATTAAAATTCTGAAAACACAAAATTTTTTTGATATTTACAGAACATAAAAATGTATACCTCAGATTTATAAAAAATTGCAAAGTTAAGCAAAAAACAAAAAAGTTTTTTGAATAAAAACATTTTTTAGTAAATGAACTACACATATTTACTTGGTCCAATGATGTTTTTATTTTTAGAATTGGACAATTAATTCCACTTTAAATGCGGGAATTTTTTCAGCGCCATCTCGCGTGCCGGATACACACTATTTTATCGTCACCTTTATCCTTAATAAAGTTGTTTTGTGAGATGACAGACGGTATCAAAAATCGCAATTTCGGCTAGCATTTTCAAACGCTGTACTTTTACCACCCCTTGTGACGTCATTTCGGCGAAGCCTTCTCATTGGTTCGTGCGCTTCTCATTAGTCCACCCATCTAGTAACTTTGAATTTTGTCTGGTAAATTTTTTCCCGTATTGACGTCACAGAAAGGCACGCGTTTTAAATAAGACAAAAATGTTTCGGATTTTTTTCTACCTAGTAAACGCGTGATTTCGAATAAACAAAAAAGCAGGGGTATAATATTTTTTCGTCTAGTTTCTAGAAAAGCTGTTTTTGAAAATTGTGGGACGACCCCATTGCCGAAAGTCACATTTCTATTTGTGCTTTGTAAATTGGTTGGGTCATTCGAAGTACATTTTGGGCCGATTTACTGAATTTTTTGTCCTGATGTCATAACCCTCTTCCATCCAAGTCTTTCCCTGTGTATATGTAGCCAAAATATCCAGTCGGAGCGTGTGTACAGTAAATAATTTTTGGCCCACTCTTGACGGGGTTACATGGGATGTACATTTTGAATTTGCACCTGCTGCGAAACCCCACCAACATTTCGTCAATGCAAGCTGAATAAAAGAACCAAAAGCCGGCGCCGCTGGATTCCTTAACGTTCCCATAATTCTGTCATCAGGGTCGTCGAATGTTAGACACGTTAACATCTAACAATTTCCCTCCTGGTGCCAATATTTCTAGAAACGTACTATTTATTACTTTCTTTTTGTGAATCCGTATCGTATCGGGTTTATTGGCAAAAATCACGATCGTCAGAGGTGCTTCAAAATGACAGTTGACAGTAGTTGACAGGTCAAATAAAGGAAAACAAATGTTATGTGCCATTTTTCATTAATTGTTTCTAATGTTTATTCACTTATTACTGCAAACTGTGAGAGAAAACTATGTATAAACTCAACAACAAAACTTAAACGAAATGGTTTTACTACAATATTTCACAATGTTTTCCTTCATTCGAAGCTTATAAAATCTAACACCAGAGGTCAGCCACTTTGCTGATTTTCGCCAATATGAAATTCATCAACACAATCATCTTGAAAATGTATCACTATTATTACTCGGAACTCTATCATACCATTGTAGTAATTTATTGTTCTTCAAAATTTTTATCTGACAAATTTACCGATTTAGCCGTACTCAGCTGAGAGTCCATGGTGTTTGATCGTTGTTCGCTTAAAAACTAACCGTACGTCTGACAGACGGCATTCCTTTATCACCGGTGCACCAACACTAAGGGCCGTTTGTGCAATGCGAGCTCAAAGTGAGCTCAACGGTAAAACTACTTCAACTTGCCAGTCTGAGGCTGTACCGATTGTACAAATTTTTAACGGATTTTTGACAGTTTAGCGGAGAGAGGAGCGAGTTTAACCAACCAGAAGTGCTATTCCATACGCTTTGAGTTTCGTATTCCGATCTACCCTTCGTAATGGTATTCGTCTCAGGCGAGCTGTCTGCATGGACGTATTGTCAAATGTAGGTTAAATCCAAGACCCCTAAAGTAACGGAACTTAAGGAACCTTGGGTTAGATCGGTTTGAATGTTCCTCTCACCCCCATTAGAAGGATCAATCATTCATGCGATTCGTTATTCATCCTTCAGCGCCAGCCTTAAAAGAGATTAGCATAAGTAAGGGTATATCAAACGTTAAAAAGGGATTTTACACTTGGGATTTCTATAATTGATGTAATTTTGCAGCTGAACTCTGCAACATTTCGGGAAGAAAATTCGAAGAGGCTGTTTATGGCGATAAACCTTGTTGTTGAAGGAAGTGCTTGGCGAAAGAAAAGTGGCTGGATTAGAACGGACTGCAGAAGCCAATGAAATGAGTGAGGTTAAGTCAGCAAATTTTATTCTACCATGAGCTTTTGCAGTTTACAGGAATTTATGACAGATACAATGAAATATGTACAAAGCGGGCCTCTTCTACGAAGGCGCTGAACGGACATGAATGGAAAAATAACTGACAACGATTTTTTTTCTACCAATTCCGACTTTTTTCTGGCAATTCTGACTTTTTTCTGGCAATTCTGACTTTTTTCTAGCAATTCCGACTTTTTTCTGGCAATTCTGACTTTTTTCTGGCAATTCCGACTTTTTTCTGGCAATTCTGACTTTTTTATGGCAATTCCGACTTTATTCTGGCAATTCCGACGTTTTTCTGGCAATTCCGACTTTTTTCTGGCAATTCCGACTTTTTTTCTGGCAATTCTGACTTTTTTCTGGCAATTCCGACTTTTTTCTGGCAATTCTGACTTTTTTCTGGCAATTCCGACTTTCTTCTGGCAATTGCGACAGGGGTAGGACGATGGCACTGTTTTGTTACCCAAACTTAAAATATGAAATACTGTCCACATTTTTGTCCACATATAAATATATAATGACTTTATTAAAGGGTGAAGTCTAGCATATTTGGAGTATGTTTCTTTAAAGGGTCAATCGCGTAGCGCGGGGCACCAATTTCAATGATCCACGGAAAAACAAATTTTCACAGACGATAATTTCCGTGGATCACTGAAATTGGTGCCTTGCGCTACGCGCTCGATTACTTAAAGAAACATACTCCAAGAAGGTCGTATTTCCCTTTACGTGAAACTCGAAATATGAGGAGTGTCTCTTATTTTATGATTTTATGAATGATAAACGGAAAAACAAATTTTCACAGACGGCAACTTCAGTGGATCACTGAAATTGATGGCTCGCGCTACGCGCTCGACCCTTCAACAAACATACTCCAAAAAGGTCATATTTCCTTGTACGTGAAACTGGAAATGTGGACAGTATTTCATCTTTTAAGGGACAATAAAACAGCTCACCATTGTACGAAGGCGCTGAACGGAATGAATATAAAAATAACTGACAACGACGACGGCAACTTCCATGGATCACTGAAATTGGGGCCTCGAGTTTCACGTACAGGAAAATATGACCTTCTTGGAGTATGTTTCTTTAAGTGGTCAAGCGCGAAGCACCAATTTCAATGATCCACAGAAAAACAAATTTTTACAGACGGTAACTTCCGTGGATCACTAAAATTGGTGCTTCATGCTATGCGCTCGACCACAGTAGACATTCTGTCTGTTGGAAATAAACTTCTACTGTTTTTTTTTTCGTATTGACCAGAAGGAGCTCCCCGTGATTCCGACCTTCACGAGGTTCCTTGCTGGTCAGGTCCTGTTCGTACATCATAGCCACTCCTTAAAACCATGAGGTCAGTAGCTATGAATCCCGTAAATCATGTGCCCTGAGCAGACGCAACGACCCCAAGATGACTGCTTTCTGCATTCCAGCCGCAAGGGTCTCTGCTCGTTTACAGCAGGCAGGAATGATTTTCAGATTGGACAAATTTCTATTATTATTATTATTAAAGAAACATACTCCAAGAAGGTCATATTTCAATGTGATGGTCAAAATGTAGACAATCTTTTAAGTTTGGGCAACAAAAAAGCACCATTGTCCTACCCTTGTCGCAATTGCCAGAAAAAAGTCAGAATTGCCAGAAAAAAGTCGGAATTGCCAGAAAAAAGTCGGAATTGCCAGAAAAAAGTCAGAATTGCCAGAAAAAAGTCGGAATTGCCAGAAAAAAGTCAGAATTGCCAGAAAAAAGTCGGAATTGCCAGAAAAAAGTCGGAATTGCCAGAAAAAAGTCAGAATTGCCAGAAAAAACTCAGAATTGCCAGAAAAAAGTCGGAATTCGTAGAAAAAAAATCGTTGTCAGTTATTTTTCCATTCATGTCCGTTCAGCGCCTTCGTACTCTTCGCTCCTGAGAGGGAAAAACAAGAATATTGAAAGGCGTGGAATTATTTAAGTTGGGTACGTCTGAGTCGGAGAGTGATGAACAATATGTAGATCAGATGAAAGCGAAGTTAACAAGACAACTGTCTGTAAGTGGGGCAATAATGTAGAGAGTTCACTATCATGGAAAAAGCTTACACATCCAAACGGACCAGAAAAAATGAATTTGTTACTGAATTGTTCTAGTCATGCTTAGTTTCCTGTCTTTCTTTAAGGCTTGTCCAAACTAAGTCCAAGTTAGCAGAACTTATCTCGGGGACTATTCTTTTGGTTGTTAAGTATTTTAAGTATTTGTGAAGAAAGCAATTTATTACTAGCCCGAAAACCACGTTGCAAACTACAACCTAAGTTTGGCTCAGAAGTTAACAGTAAATTCGTAATACCCTGCAACCCCGGGAGGAAGTTCAAGCGAGTTCAAAAACGACCCCCGTTTGACAAATGACCCTAGAGAGCAGGTTCTCACGATTGGGACCGTATAAGATCTCGAAAGCAGTACTGCAACAAGAACTACAAAAATGAATGCCATCTGGTCTATCTGTTGATTCGAAACATTATATGGACAAACAGTAACATATATGCAGTAACGCTATCGCGACGGGACATCTAGCGGGTGCAAACGCAACGAGGCGCAACGAAGCTACAAACATGCACAAAGCAAAAACACCGAAATTTGGCTTCCCGGTGTATAAACTAGCTAGATGTCGGTTACAGACGAACGACGGAATCGTCAATCGCAAGGGGGCACAACACAACATAAAAAGTTAAGACACTTTTTTGAACCCCAACATTCGGCGTGGCGCTATACCTCTATTTGCTCTTTTGTATTCAGTTCTTACTCAGTATTGGTTAATTCAAGTCAACAGAGACAAAATAGCTTTTAAATGACCGCAAGCTGCTGTCGGCCTTATACCGAAAGACAGGTAGTTATTCAATGATTTATCCAGGTTTGAATAGCAGTAGTGGATATTATTTAAACAAGACATAACAACAAAGGGGTGACTAACAGCTTTCCACCCTGGTCGCCATTTTATTAGTGACGCTGACAAAGGGTGGCCGGACAACGGTAAAAACCGAAAAGCTTGTATCTAGGAGTTTCTAGTATGCACGGTCAATTTCAGGGCCATCTCATTATGTTGAGGAGGACAGAAAAAAGAATAAATCGAATAAAAAGGTTACCTGTAAATACTTGGACCGGCACAACACATGCCATTGTTAATTTAAATTCAATCGATCCTTCTGGTAACGTGAATTTTCGACAATGCAATTTAAACATAGAACACACTCCACTTTAAAAACAGGAGAACTCATCGTGGAATAAAATCAGATAAAAACAAAAAATTAAGCGTTAGTTACGACTTGATGAACATGAAGTCTGAATGAATGTAGTGGCCGCCGGTCCTCCTTGCACCCTTTAGAAAGGACGCCAACCACTGTAGGATGTTGCTAACTTCAGAGTCGTTGCCCAATGAGCACCTTGCGGGTAGGCAAGTCGAAGTTCTCCTGTGCATTTTACAGGTCTATTTTGGGGATATCTCAGTGTTATTTCTACTACAGAAAACGTGCAGTTTCAGCCGAGTTGCTGGTCACAGGTTCTTTTCTTCAAGTAGTAGGAGATTTTACTGGAATCCATACATCTACCGCAGAATAATTCACAAAGTCTCCCGAGCCATTGTAAGTTTATTAAAATGCCATCGAGAGCAGAAGAGATGAAACTCAACCATAGACAATGTTTTAATATTGCACAGTTTGCCAAATGTATTGCAGCCTTGGACTGCACTCACATTAAAATGTCTTCTCCGGGAGGTGACCAGGCAGAAATTTACAGAAATAGTGTGCAAGCAATTTGTGATGCAAATTTAAAAATTCAAAATATAGTCTGTCGGTGGCCTGGTTCTAGTCATGAGAGCACCATTTTCAATAAGTCAAGTAAAGAGCACAGTTGGAAAATAGCGAATTTGAGAACAATGTTGTAGTGGGTGACAGTAGTTATGCCATTAGGCAATTTTTAATAACACTTTTAGGCAACCCAGTGACAAGAACTGAAAACTTATTCAATGAAGCCCAAATTCGCACTCGCAATCCTATAGAACGCTGTTTTGGAGTGTGGAAAAGGCGATTCCCAATTTTAGCTCTTGGAATGATGTTAAAACTCTACGAGGTTGAGGCTATTGTTGCTGTCACTGCTGTCTTGCACAACATTGCCGGTTTATTAAATGAAGAAATGCCACCTATCCATGAGGAAGAAGAACGTTAATATTAATTTTATTTTATGAACAGCAATTAATATTAGAAATAATGTTGGTGGTCTAAACAATACATCAATTAATTAATGATTATACAGGGTGTCCCAGAATATCGGTCCCATAGAACAATATCCTATTTGTGGAGTTGAAATAAGTTGATTTAACACAACTTACCTATATACTAAGTTGCACCGTTTAGCCGTTAGAGGGCTTCAAAGTTCGAAAATAAATTTCATTTTTTTTAATATTTTTGAAACCACTGCAACAATCAGATTGAAACTTAATGGAAGTGTATCTTTATTAAAGCGTCACTTGTACGTGTGTTTCTCACTTTTGCATTAATATTTTAAGGTTTCAGAATAGAACCCCCCGCATACAATTTTACCCCTAACTTTTTGGGATGTCTTACGACTGATTTCATGTTTTTTTATTAGAAAAGTACATTTGTTTCTAACATTTTTTTTCTCTTGAAAAATTTTGATACTTGCATTCGTTTTAGCAGAAAAAAATAATTTAATTGAAGGTCTCATTAAATATTCAGTAATCTAATTTGAAGTGAAAAATCAAGTCACCATGCTTTTCATATTAATTTTTATTGATTAGATACAAATTACATCAGGTGTTCAAAATGCGCACCGTTTTCTTGTATGCATAAATTAATTCTACGCAAAAAATTGAATCGAACACGTTGCAGTGTTTCTTCATTTGCCACATTATTAACCGCCTCTTGAATTCTGGCCCAGAGTTGTTGCCTCGTATTAATCCTTACCGAGTAAGCTTTTGCTGCCAAAGCTCCCCATAAGAAGAAATCACAGGGAGTCAGATCTGGTGATCTTGGCGGCCAGCGAATTGGTGCATCTCCTCCTCTGCCTATCCCTTTTTCTGGATACTGTGCATGTAGGTGGTCTCTCACAGCACGTGCAAAGTGAGGGGGTGCGCCATCCTGCATGAAATACATATTGCGACGTAAAGCGTAAGGTAAATACATCTTCAAGCAGTGGTTGAAAATGGTCTCGAAGAAAGGTTAGGTATTCATTGCCGTTAAGTCGATTCGGAAGCTGGAAAGGTCCAATTAAATGATTATTGATAACACCCATCCAGACATTAATTCCAAATTCATGCTGAAAATGTTTCACTTTAATAGCATGGGGATTTTCGTCTGCATAAACATGATCATTATGAACGTTTGTTATGCCACGTCTCGTAAAAAAGGCCTCGTCAGTGAAGAGAATTTTTTTGGTAAAATTCAAATCATCGTGGCTTCTTTGTCGAATGATTTGGCAAAACGCAACTCGAGTTTCATAATCGGGAGGCAGAAGATCTTGGACACGCTGGACGTGGTACGGGTAAAGTAACTGCTCTTTGGTTACTCTATTCACCGTACTTTTGCTTACACCCACCTGTGCTGCTATCAGTCGGGAACTTGTGCTTGGGTCATCTTCAACCGCATGAAGAATATTTTCTTCTACTTCAACCGTGCGAACATTTCTAGTGCGTCCGGATTTTTTTTTATCGCCTTCTAAGCAGCCCTTCTTTCGGAGACGCCTCTCAATTCTTGCAAAAGTTTTATGGCATGGAGTACGTTGATTGGGAAATCTCTCATGATAAACTCGAAGACTCTCACGATAATTACCATTACAAAATCCCAAGACAAGTAACATATATCGGTTTGTTCAGCAAAAGTGTACTGATTTACCATTTTTTCAAGATGCTAGAGTCGTTACAAACTGACAATTTTGAATATATGCACTTGTTTCAGTAAATAAACTGAAAAGCATGGTGACTTCATTTTTCACTTAAAATTAGATCGCTTGATATTTAATGACACCTCAAAATAATTTTTTTTCTGCTTAAGCGAATGCAGGTATCAAAATTTTACAAGAGATAAAAAATGTTAGAAATAAAAGTACTTTTCTAATAAAAAAACATGAAATCAGTCGTGCTACATCCCAAAAAGTTGGGGGTAGAATTGTATGCGGGGAGTTGTATTCTGAAACCTTAAGATATTAATGCAAAAGTAAGAAATACACGTACAAGTGACGCTTTAATAAAGATACACTTCCACCAAGTTTCAATCTGATTGTTGCAGTGGTTTCAAGAATATTTAAAAAAATTGAAATTTATTTTCGAATTTCGAAGCCCTCTGACGGCTAAACGGTGCAACTTAGTATATAGGTAAGTTGTGTTAAATCAACTTATTTTAACTCCACAAATATGAGATTGTTCTATGGGACCGATATTCTGGGACACCCTGTATAACACATAAGAAATTGAGCCAATAGCAATTACAGAATGTCACAAACAGTACACCAATTTCGTACTTCCAAAGGAAGCCAAAAATTTCACCTTCAAAGAAACTGTGGACTTTCTGAAACAAATGTTCGGGAACAAGACGACTTCAACACAAGGTATCAATGCATGAAACTAACCAAGCAGGCTTCAGAAAATCTTATCGCTTATGCTGCCAGAGTAAACAAACACTGTGAAGATTTCAAAATGGCCCAAATAAAACCAGACGAATTCAAATGTCTCATCTTTGTTTGCGGGTTACAGTCAAGTGCGGATGCAGATGTACGAACCAATGCTAGATACCAGAGACGCAACCAAACGATCGCTACAACACGTCAGAATGTCAGCGCATCATCAACCTGAAGCAAGACACAAACATGATGGAAAAAACAAACAGTTTGACAACCGTTCAGTCAATTGCCAGTAAGCCGAAGTCCTACAAACCTACCGAAGTGACCGACAACAAAAAACGAATGATGCAAAGCCGCCGGTTCCGAAAACTCCATGTTGGTTCTGCGGACAGATGCATTATTCCAAAGATTGCACGTTCAAAAAACACAAATGTCAGCAGTGCAACACAGTGGGTCACAAAAAAGGTTACTGTAACACACGGAAGCTGAATAGCAGGAAAAACAGTCAACTGCAGTCACAAAGGTCCTTCACCAAGTCCACCACATCGAAACCAACAAAGAAGCGCAAATACATTACGGTGCAGATAAATGGAACTCCAGTCAGTCTTCAAATCGACACAGCCTCCGACATCACAATCATCTCTGAAGAAACATGGCTACAGCTCGGGAAGCCAACAACTCCATCAACTACCCGATCTGCAAAAAACGCTTCAGGTGATTCGCTAGCACTCACGTCGGAACTGGATTGCGTCGTACAATTTCAAGGAAAGTGTTTCTCAGGCAAATGCTTTCTCTCTCCAGTCAAGAATTTGAATCTGCTCGGAGTAGATTGGATCTCCAAAATGAATCTTTGGGATCTACCAATCAACTCATTCTGTAACAGCGTAAGCCTACCCAGTTCAGAAGCTTTTCAAGAATCTCTCAGAACCAAATTCCCTGATGTGTTCAACGATTCGCTAGGCCTTTGCAGTAAAACGAAAGCTCATCTCCAAATCAAACCTGGAACAACCCCGATCTACAGAGCCAAGTGTCCAGTCGCTTTAGCCGCAATCCCTCAAGGAGACCAAGAACTCCAACGCCTCCAGAAAATGGGCATCATTCTGAATGGGCAGCCCCAATGGTGGTTACAAAAAAGCCGAATGGAAACATACGCATTTGTGGAGATTACTCAAAGGGATTGAACCAAGCACTGGAACCGCACCAATATCCGCTTCCGACACCGGAAGAAATATTTTCAAAATTGGCGAATCATAAAGTATTTACAGTAATTGATTTATCAGACGCCTTTCTGCAGGTGGAACTAGACGAAGAGTCGCGGCAGTTCATCACAATCAACACACACAGAGGGTTATTTCAATACAACCGTCTGCCATTTGGAATCAAAACCGCCCCGGGATGCTTTCAACAAATCATGGACGTGATGATATCAGGCCTTTCGGGTGCAGCAGCTTACATAGACGACATCACAGTATTCGGCAAAACGGAAGAAGAACACGATCAGAACCTGTTCAATGTCCTAAGACGTATCAAAGAATTTGGATTCCATCTCAAGATCCAGAACAGCAAATTTCGTCTTCCCGAAATCAAGTATCTAGGCCAAATCATAGATGCAAAAAAAAAGGGTTACGACCAGATCCCGTAAGAATAGAAGGAATCGTTCGTATGAGCCTCACGATATCTCAACGCTTCGATCCTATCTTGGAGCAATCAATTACTACGGGAAACACATCACAAATATGCCCACGTTACGCCAACCTCTGGACAACCTAACAAAGAAAAACACAAAGTGCTAATGAACACGCCAATGTCAAGAATCCTTCGAAACATTTAAAAGGATCTTACAGTCGGACCTCATGCTAACACATTATGACCCCGCGAATGAAATTATAGTGGCAGGTGATGCCTCCGATAAACGCGTTGGGCATGCATCATGCATCGCTTTAAGGACGGATCGATCAAGGTAGTGCAACACGCATTCCGTACGCTGACTACAACTGAGCAAAAGTACAGCCAATCGAGAAGGAAGCTTTTGCCTTGGTGTTCGCAGTCAAGAAGTTCCATCGCATGCTCTATGGTCGCAAGTTCACGATGCAAACAGACCACAAACCATTATTGACGATTTTCGGCTCAAAAACCGGCATTCCAGTTTACACGGCGAACCGATTGCAGCGTTGGGCATTAACTCTCAAAGCACACGACTTCAACATAGAATATTCACCTGATGCAGAAATCGTCATAGCGTCAATCAAGTTCGAAGAAAACATCAGACACATTTTAGAAGAAGCAATCGAAGTCCTGCCAGTCACATTCGCAACAATTCAAACAGAAACGCAGAAGGACAAGATACTGCAAAAGGCGATTCAGTTCACCAAGGAAGGGTGGGCAGATAGAAGAAAGCATAAACACAAAGATATTGCCCCGCTCCACCCCAGAAGAGAGTCCTTATCAGTCATTGAGGATTGCCTCATGTTCGGGAACCCAGTTGTCATACCGGCAACTCTCCGTCCAAAAATATTACGCCAATTGCACAAAGGTCATCCAGAACAAGGGCGCATGAAAGCCATAGCACGCAGCTATGTATATTGGGCAAACATAGACAAAGAGATCCGGGACGTGGTTCGTGAATGCGACCGCTGCGCTGAAGCGGGAAAATCTCCAAACAAAATCTCACCTCTTCTAGCCCATCCCTGGCAGCGCGTTCACGTGGAATTTGCAGGTCCGCTAGGTGACGACTACTTCGTCGTCATTGTTGACGCATTCACCAAGTGGCCGATTTTCATGACATATATTTATTATAAAACAAACAAAAAAAATTGTTTTACAAAAGTTCAAATCTATTATAACGTATAAAGGTGAATAGAAAATATGAAAATAATTACTAAAAACTATAATATCAACAATGTACTACTAATACTATAAACTATAATAATTATAACTATAACTATTATAAAAAAAAACTAAAATATATAATTATTATAGGCTAATTGTCCTAATTAAATTAAATCATTTTTTTCATGACTCGGATTGTGTGTTGCTCGACGTGCTGGGTCAGTTTTGCCAATGTTTCCAGTACAGTTGCCTCAAAATCTATAAGAAATAACTATAAGTAACTATTGCAAAAATAAAAAAATCCTTACTAGGTATATGATTGTCGTGAATGATATAAAATGACAATTTACCAGGATATGTTGAAGCTGGAGAAAATGCTGACATTGGCGATGGATAAGACGTCGTCGGGGTACAGCAAAAATCCTCTCCAAGGTTTACAGTTCGACGCCGCTTACTGTCAAAAAGAGACTCATCACCAAAAACTTGCTTTCTTGAGAGATTTTCCACAGATGAGTTGTTTCCTCTGCAGTTTCCCCAATCTCCTTGATGAGGTTGTTGGCCTTTTTATCGTCTGTGTCATAATCCTTTGCAAAGAAGCTCAAAAGTTAAAAAATATATTTAATTAGAAAAATCATAAATATAATATCATATATTATGTATATACCTGTCTTAAAATGAATCTTGAAAACCTTGTAAGAAGGCCAGGTCTTACATGGAGTACCACTTTTGACGAAAGTCATAAAATCGGTACACTTGCGGAATAAATTTAAATTCTGGTTAGTAATATGCATAAAAAATATATATTTAGTTACTACTTTTAAATAAAATACTGTAAGACTACATACTTACCTTTAGGACTTTTGAAGCTACACAAATTCGATAAGGCAGAAATTTTCATTGATAGTACCATTAAATATCAATACTCTAACTACTCTAACTAGAGTATTGTTATTCAATTATAGTACTGATCTATACGTTTGGTTATTATTTATTTTCGACAATAAAATTACGCTCGCGTCGTCGGTTCCTCAACCTTCAGCCCCCATCATAAACCAATATCCGTTCTTCTCCAGCCCCTAAACGGTAAAACTTCTCAACGTATGTTTCAAATTATCCCTTGTAAGACGACTCGCAGTTGCCGATCGCGCCCGATGCCTGACCCAGCTGGAGTAGGGAGCGTTTGAGCACAAAGGGGTCAAGGGAGGAAGTAAGAAACGAAACGTGGAGGCGAGCAGTCAAATTGTCTCATGATTTAGTATCTTTTTTTTCATTTTGTATTAATTTTTTTTTCCTGAATAGAGTTTTATGTTTCTTACAACTGGCGCCCAACGTGGGGCCCGAAAACGACCAAAAAGTTGTGTGTAAAAGTGTGGAATCGTGAGTGAAAAGTTACCCCATCGTCAGCGAAGCGTCTGTTCGTCAGATCTTCCCCTGGCTATTATCAACACAAGAGTGTCTGTCCGTCAGATCAAGTGTCTTCCCGAGAGCGTCGTCAAGTTTCGACCCCGGCACGTAACTCTTCACCACGACCATCAATCCGGAGAAGAAGCTGTTGCATCAGTCTCAAGTTTTCTCCAAGTTCTTCAGTGAAACTTCCCCAAAGCATTATTCCTACTGACAAACTGTAAGTAGCCTTTTCGTTATTAACCCGCGCATGTCGACCTTCTACAACATAAGAAGAAGAAGACGACTCCGTCGACAACGCAAACATGACCACCCTTTCAAACGAGCAATTCCGCCAATTATTGGAGACCGTACGCTCCACGCAGCCAGCACCAGAGGCTCAACCTCCGCCTGCTGCTAAACCAGGCAGTTTCATCAAATGTTCTTCACGTTTCGATGGCAAACCGGAAACGGACGTAAACGCTTTTATCGACGCGATCGAGATTTATAAAGATTGCGCGAATGTATCAGATGTTCACGCGTTGCGAGGGCTACCGATGCTCTTTGACGGCATCGCAGTAAAAGATACCCTCGAGAATTGGAAGGACGCTATTTAATTGAACTCTTGCGCCTTACTTTCGGTCCCAAAAAAACAGCTTTTCGCGTTTACCGCGAGCTGTACTCGAAAGAACAGGACGACTCGACTCCGACCGACGTTTTCGTTTGTAAATCAGGCTCGATTCTGGCCCATTTACCCAAAGATAGCATATCGGAAGCGACACAATTGGACATGGTTTATGGATTAATCAACGTGCGAATTAGGGAAAAGGTACCAAGAGATTCGGTTACAACATTTTCGGAACTTTTAAAAGCAACCAGATCGGCCGAAGAAACGTTCGCAGAAACGATGAAAACGATAAAAGTCGAAACAAAAACTCAAGAAGATAAAACGGCAAAACCTCGGTGTAGTTTTTGTAAATTACCCGGTCACGTGATCGAAGTTTGTCGGAGATTACGTTCACAGAAAAATGCAGATAAAACAAATACCAAACCCGATGTAAAAAACGAATCGAAAATTAAACCGGACGCCCGCGTGATCCAACCAAGTTTCTTTTGTTATGGATGTGGCGCACCCGGCGTCATTAGAAGTAATTGTCCTAAATGCAAATCGACGCCCTCGACGTCTGCCAATTCGGTCCAGTTTTGTTCCTTCAGCACTAACGACCAGAATATATCAATCAAACCCCGCAGTCGCCCAATTTTTCGAGTGGAAATACTCGGTGTCCAAGGTTATGGTCTTATTGATATCGCAGCAAAACAAAGCGTCGCCAGCTACAGTCTGTACCAAATAATGATTTCTCGCAAACAAGCATTCCAAGAAGTTTTTATGGAGGTTACGCTCGCCGATGGTAAAACAAAAAAACAAAATGTCTTCTACACACGTGCCGACGTAACGCTTCGTGATAAGATCATTCCCACAACGTTTATAGCATGATACTAAGACTAATAAGATATGATCAGTTGCGGAACGAATTTTAAACCGGTGCGCGCATGACGTCATCGCGTGACAAAAATGTACTGCGATATCAGAAGAAACTCGCAATTTTTGTTGTTTTTACTGTTTTGGATAAATATTATGTAAGTATACTCAATAAAAAGCAAACTTTACGCAACATGGTATTTTTATTTATTTTTTACCTTTTAAAATATACATAAAATCTTTCGGTACATTATTTTGAATAAATATTTTATTGTAATGCAAATAAGTTATAATAATAATTATAAAATAAATAAACTCTAACTTGTGTATCTAGCTTTACTTTACAATTAATTTTGATATTTTTTCGCTTTCTCATGTTGTTTTTATTAAGTGTTCTTATTTTAAAATTTATTTTGCATCTAACTAAAAAGACCTTTTTCAAAATTTCAGATTCTTCTTGTAAACTGAAAGATTATTAAATTTAGTAATATTGAAATTAAAACACAGGCAAGAAATAAATATATTTTTTTTACCATAAGTCGCCAAAAACATAATATAATTTCTACCTTAAAGTTTGTGTGGCAATATCTTTATTATTGGAGTTACCTACTTATAAAGTTTCAAGCCCATTTGCGCCCATCACCAATACTTCAAGTTCACTAGTATTATTTGTGCAATCGTGCTTTTCTTGGCTATAAATAAATTTTAGTAAAGCCAAAATTGTGTCTTAAGGATATTGGTCGCGACTTCATCAGACAGAGAGTTTTGCCCACGTCAAATTTTAAAGAAATCTATTTCACATGTCACATTGGCTTTTTCACTCCTACCCATTAATTGCTACACAGTGCGAGGCGAGAGATGACTGCAGTGCAGTCTACCAGCGCAGTTGTTGCTATAAATCAGCGGAGTGACCATTCAGAAATGACTGACCGACTAAGGGTCCACATGCGCTATCGACAGGGGCGGACCTACTCCAAATATTATTAGATATTGCAATTAAAATTATTATGGGAGAGTTCAAGTTTATTTCATAGTAAAAAAAATATCAGAAGTCAAGCCTATATGCATAAAAAAATAAACTAATAAAAATTTAAGCTTTGACACTAACATCTAAAACTCAAGTGACCATAAATCACTAGGCCACAATTCTGACGAGTGTGCCACGAACACGCGACGTTCTGTTCAGTAACGCTCGGACTGATTGTACGTCTTCAGTTCAAACGGTAAGAGATAACATATATTATGTACGACGGAGATAGGAAATTTGCATTGCACTACGAATTTTGGAATAACAAAAAAGCCATTTGGTTATTTCAACAATGATTTAAGGATTTGTTTTTATAATCGAAAGCAGCTTCGTACAAAGTTTATTTCATAACTGATTTTTTTCAAGTTTTGGTTGATTTTGGTCTTCTCATTACGGATTCAACCTTATCAAATAAGATATTTTTATTTTATTTTGAGGGACATTCTACTTTACTATTGATCATTATCCAAATGTTAAACCAAAAATTGAAGTGCTAGGTGCGTTACTGATTAAGTAATTCCAAAACTAAACAATAATTTTTTGGACCATCTAGCGTCTTCTTCCTATCCATGTCTAGTTAGGCGATAAAGGAGTGGGCTGGTATGACGTTTAGGAATGTTGTTGTGCAGACAAATTATAGTCAAATGAAGCCGCGTTCAATTCCCTTAAGCGCAAAATTGCTATTGAATATTTTTACAAGCCTGCATTAATAAAAGAAAAAAAAATATAGGTAATAAAATTAACTATATAAAGAAGTACATACAAGTTAGGTACATTTTTAACCTCTTTTTTATCATTTCATCACGATTTTTCTGTTCAGATGTTTGGGATTTTGGAGATTTGGCTAGATAAAGTGAATGTTTAGAATCATCTTTTAACTTTCACTTATTTTTGGGGCAATTGAAATTCCAATAGTTTTTCCTTAACACAAAAATCATCATCCGAAAAATGTTTCAAACATATTGTAACAGTTTTAATATTAATTTCATGCTTTTGATAGCATTTTTGCACCCATAAATTGCAAATTTCCTTAACAGTTGGAAAACTAAAGTATCGATAACTCGATGAATAGTTTTTACATTTCTTATTGTTACTGGTACAAACCATCACTGCACAAGTACAATGGAAAAACAATAAAATAACTTATTCACCAGAAATTAAAACAGTGTATACAAAATAAATGAACGAAAACACCTGCAATTAGGTAGCTATTAGAGAATGAAGAGAGATAGACATAAAGATGCGCATGAACATATCTTATTAGTCTTAGTATCATGCGTTTATAGTACTTCCGGATGCGAAAGAAAACCGGACACTTCTAGGAATTGACTTTGTTGAAGACGCTAAGATGATCATAAACGCACCCGAACGTTCCTGGTGTAATGTTCGAGGTTTGAAAAATTGGTTTCCGCTCGAGTTCGAAAATAACGCGGAAAATACGGAAATTAGTTTAGCCGCCGTCGACCTGTTGAGAAGTGATGAAGGCTCCATGCTTAGCGAACCCCAAAGAGAGGAAATGAGCGAACTCCTTCATAAATTCGATGAGATTTTCGGACCGATAATCGAATCAATGTCAAGAATTGTTTTGAATGTCAGCGATATAAAATAGAAAATATGAAACCCGCCGGACTTTTAAAATCAACTCCTTCTACTCAACGGTTCGAAGTTATTGCTGTGGATCTATTTGGACCCTTGCCGGTAGCTCCAACCGGTGAGAAATGGATCCTAATCCTTGAAGACATCGCCAGTAAGTGGGTAGAAATGTTCGCATTAGAGAATGTAACTTCCGAAAATTGTGCAAGAAAGCTAATTGACGAAATATTTCTGATACGGCGTTCCCAGAAAATTGATTTCAGACAACGGTACGCAATTCGTCAGCGAGCTGATGCAATACGTCACTCATTGATTTGGTATCCATCAAACTTTGATCCCCGTTCATCATCCTGAGGCGAACCCGGTTGAACGTAAAAACAGGGATATGAAGACGCAGCTGGCCATACTCGTCGCCGAAGCACACGACTCTTGGGTATCAAGACTTCCGTCAATACGATTTGCCATGAACACCACCAGATGTCAATCGACAGGTCACACTCCGGCTTACCTGACGTTCGCCAGAGAAATGAGAACTGCGGACGATGTGAAACACGACTTGCGAAGTATCGTAGTAAACGAGAACTTCTCCTCCGAGATTACACCTTACTTGTCGTTGATTTCTGGCGTCATGAAGAATGTGTGCGAAGTTCATGAGAACGAACAAGACAAGAGGAACCAAATTGCGGATCAATCCAGAAGGCCAGCACCCCCGTTTAAAGAAGGTGACCTAGTTCTAGTCAGGTCCTATCACCTCAGTAATGCAAACAAGGGTGTTGCCGCAAAGTTTTTGCCACGAAGAGACGGACCGTACCAGATTCTACGCCAGCATTCGCCAGTTTAATTCGAAATCTGTTCGCCCGACAACACTGACGTATCGCTGGGTCTTTACCACGTTTCCGACTTGAAGCCGTTTATTCATCAAGGGCAAGGGCTGCCTGATCCGGTTCGTGCTGTTCGAAGAAGAGGGAGACCACCAAAGCAAACTCCTCGTCCCAGTGCTGGATCTTCCTCGAGGACGAGTTTCCGATCCAGAGGTGGAGTCTGTAAGACGACTCGCAGTTGCCGATCGCGCCCGAAGCCTGACCCAGCTGGAGTAGGGAGCGTTTGAGCACAAAGGGGTCAAAGGAGGAAGTAAGAAACGAGACGTGGAGGCGAGCAGTCAAATTGTCTCATGATTTAGTATCTTTTTTTTCATTTTGTATTTTTTTTTCCTGAATAAAGTTTTATGTTTCTTACACCCTTAATTATACCTGCTTTCAATTTCGTTTTTAAAAACTATTCATTCCCTGACCAACACTAAACTCTTCTCCGGTCAAAGGCACTCTCAAAAGAAATTCGTTGTTTTATCTTTAATCTTTTCCTTTTCGCTGGTCTTTTGACACTTACTTTACAGCGTTTCACATACAGACATTACCAATATTTATTAATTTCGTTGATTAACCGTAATAATTAAAGATCTTTAATCTTTGTTTTCAACTTTAACAAATACATTTAAATTAATATTTGTAAGTACCCATCTACGTAAGTAAATATAGCTACCTACATTGAATTATTTCTTTGCCGTTGGGTTAAAGAGCTTTTGTAATTTTTTATAACATTAACACCATAATAGAATAGGGAATGTCAATTTTATTTTTAAATTTTAATTTAATAATAATTATATGACTACTTTTAATCAGTTTTCCCTAAAACACCAAAAACAATTTTTATTATAAATACCGACGCACGTTTCGACAACAATGTTGGCATCATCAGGGTGATGAGTGAATCGGAAAACTGATTAAAAGTAGCTATCTACCACCAAAAGTGATCCAGACAATTGTTTTGTTTTTTAATAATTATATGAATTCTCAAAGAGCGATTGTTCATCTCTATTTCGAACTAGGCGGGCGAGATGATCCTAAAACATTTCAACCACGAGAAAACGTAAAACTTTCAAGGTTGTTTGGGTAAAATTCGGAGTGCCAAATGTTTACAAGAGCTAACTTAGTTGTTACCATGTTTCGTAAAAATTATGAAAGAAATGCTAGCCTTACTAAATATTTCTATTGTTTCTATTTTTTAATTCTATAACCATTCTATTTTATTTAAAATGTGATTCAAATAATACTAATAATAATTTACAGTGGCTTCTAAACTTGGCGCAAAAACCGCCCATATGGAATCTGTAAAAGACGCGAATGGAATGCGTTCCTTTGTAGTACATAAATTAAATATAATTATATGA
Source organism: Diaperis boleti (assembly GCA_963583935.1). Classification (NCBI taxonomy): domain Eukaryota; kingdom Metazoa; phylum Arthropoda; class Insecta; order Coleoptera; family Tenebrionidae; genus Diaperis; species Diaperis boleti. Next base: position 19,149,366 of record OY757242.1, read on the forward strand.
GTATATAAACACGTGAATTTATTGTAAAAATTTCACGAGAAATTAATGTCAGAAGTGAACGTCAAAAATTACTGATATTTTACCCACATTAATTCCTTTCTATGCTTCTATATTTGATTTTAATCTTAATTCAAATAAAAAATATAAATTAAGTAGGATTATTATACATTATTTAAACTTTTATTTCTTTAATGGGTTAATTGGGCAGAAAAAATAACGATGATTAGTAGGGTGCCGACGTTTCGGCCCTTTTCGGGGCCTTCCTCATGGCTGTACTACTTGTAATTAAATTAAAAAGAAGGTTCGAGAATAAAATGAAGTAAAAATACAACGCTGAGACATGAGACAATTAAAAACAAATATTCCTTCTTAATCCTAATATTCCTCACTCTAAATGACCCATTAAAGAAATAAAAGTTTAAATTAAGAAATATGGACATAACAAACAATATCAATATTATACATTATGTATTTTAAAATCATCATTTTTATCTTTGAAATCCTTTAGTGACTTATAAACTTGACCACAAAACACGCCTAATAATATGATATGGAATATGTTCTTTCTAGTGTTTATTTGCCTAGAAAAACACGTATACTTAACGTGAAAATTTCACGAAAAGTAAACGGCGCCAAAACACGCCTCGAATGCGTTTTTATTTGTAGTATAGATGACTAGAAAAACACGTGTATTTAATGTAAAAATTTTACGAGAAACAAACGTCAAAACTGCACGTGGAAAATAACTCATATTTTATCAACATTATGTACCTTTTGTTGATTAAACGTCTTTATTGCGTCATATATAATATTTAAAAATAACGTAATTTTTTAACGTTGAATTGTCGTAATTTGTAGATACGTAGTCAATATTTTATTGTAAATGAACGTTGAATTTACGTTATGTAAAATACGTTGAAATAACGTTGAAGGTATTACCAAAATATAACGTGATATTTTCAACCATAATCGTGTTATCAACCACATACACGGCTTCTCCACGTTAAAACAACGTGAATGTGTTTACTGGGAAGCCAATGGCCAAGTAGAACGCTTTGTCGATACTTTCAAGAGAGCTTTAAAAAAACTCAAAACGGAGGAACCGTCTCTGGGAGGGCAAATCCGGACCTTCCTCAGCACGTACAGAACAACTCCCAACCGCAGCGCTCCAGAGGGAAAGTCACCAACCGAGCTCATATTCGGAAGGACAGTCAGAACAGTCACACAAAAACAAATCCAACTCACCGATTAGCACGCTGAAACCTGGCGACTCAGTGTATGCTCAAGTACACACACAAAACAACTGGAATTGGATTCCGGGACAACTCGTCGAGAAAATTGGGAAAGTTATGTTCAACGTACTTCTGCGGGATAGGCGAAACAGACTAGTCAGAATGCACGCAAACCAGATCAAACGGAGATATCAAAGCTAGAACAGGAAGACTCAGAGGCTCTCTCCTGCGACATTCTATTGGACGCGTTTCACCCACAGTCGACAAACACTCGTACAAGCATGCCCAATCAAGAAATTGCGGAAGAGGAACCTCAGCAATCAGCACCAGCACCAGAAGTACCACCGCAGCAGCCTCCTGCGAGACCCAGACGTGTCAGGCACGCCCCCAAGCGGTACCAGGAGTATCTGACTCATTAAGAAGGGAAGGTGTTGGGATCCCTGCGCAACTGTCAGCTGTCGACGGGTGTGATAGACTCCGCCTATGGCTGAAACCAGAACACATGTACCCTTGTTGTAATAATAGCCATTGTTCTAGACAGTGTAGTTAGCGTTTAATAAATTCATATAGTGGGCCTAGGGACTCATTTCAACACACCCTAACCCACAACACCGTAACAATTTCCAACTCCACTTCCTGCTTTTCCTGCACAAACACTGGAAACGACAACATGAAAACAAGAAAACCAAGTCGAAAAAGAAGAAGGAAACTGAAACCACCCCTCCTGTAGTCACCATAAAGTCAAAAGCAACTCGGAGCCCGAAACGAAACTCTTCACTCACATCCACCGCAGTGTCCGCATCCAGCTACACGGAAAGGTTGAGGACCGTTGCAGAATTCAACACCCAATCGCTGGAGGAAATCTAATCAATAAAAAGAAACACCTCAATCAGCAAGTCCCGCATCAAAGACCTTCTGTCTGGATTTGCCGCTCCACATGTAGAGAAACGGCAAGCAACAGAGAGGAAACCGGGCCAGCCAATCAGATTCAAGCGCGTCGAAATCCGGTCAGGCGACACAAAACAAGAAAAAAACAAATCACTTCCGCAGGTGCATCAGACTTAAACAACCATATTCTGTCCTTCCGCCGCAACAAAACAAGTTCAAAGTCACATTTCTTCCGGACAACTTTCCATCCACGAAAGCTCTGGCTAACGCACCTAAAGTCTCGGCCATCAATGTCTACAGGGACAACACCGCCACTTTTTCCACAACCGAACCGTAGCTCCTCAAATTCAGCATCCAGCATTCAGCAAAAATTCAAGCCCTCATTCTCGTGTGTGGTCCGTGATGTCGACCTGGATGGACATAACGGTCAAGGATGTTTTTGAGGCCTGCCGCGATGCGGGCCACGCCATGGATCAAGTGTGGAGAATCGTCTCCAGGCAAACAGACCAACCAACCCGACTGTTTCGATTGGTAACTCGAGACCCTCAAACGTTGTTTTTTCTTTAAAATGCCCACACAGGCAAGCTCCAGTTGGGGCGAGACAACAAACACAAAGGCTGGTCAGTCTGGATCAGCCTGCCCCTCCTCCAACAGCTCCAGAAACCACAGTGCATGTGGACAATTTCTTCCGCATGCTGGGGACGGTACTCCTCAATCTCTGACCGGAGAAGAGAACCAACATCAGGGACCTGATGAAAATCTGGACCCGGAAGGTTTCTACAGAGAAGTTGACTTCAATTTTTCTGGAAGCAGCCTGCACATTTTCGTGCAGGTTTGTGGTTAATGACCGGGTTGACCATGAGATATCCCTAAAATACCATGCGAGGCATAAGAGAACTTCGAGTTGCCTATCCGACAAGTTGCTCCGAACACCCAACATGGGGTTTGCAACACAATGAAGTTGTCGGGATTAAAAACGTCGGTTGGCATCCCTGCTAGGTGGAAGGAGGTCCGCCGGCCATTACACAATTCCATTCCCTTTTTAACGTTAGAAGCAGCAAGACGTAACTAAACCTTAATTCATTGTTTTTGTCTTATTTTGTTCCACTATGAGTTCTCCTGTTTTTAAAATTGAGTGTGCTCAATGTTGAAACTGCATTGTCGATATTTCACGTTACCAGAAGGATCGGTTGAATTTCAATTAACAATTGTGTGTGTAGTGTCGACCGACATAGTTACAAGGTAACCTTTATTCTATCTATTTCTTTTTGTCATACTCAATAAAATGCGGATGCCATGAAATTGACCGGCATTTGTTCCACGTGCCTATCAGAAACTCCTAGATAACAGACAGTTCATAGTTTACCGTTATTCCGCCATTTTGTCTGCTAGTGACGCCATAAAACCGGCCATGATGAAAATGGAGTCGCTCGGCCTTTGCATCTACATGTCTTGTTAAGAATTCTAGCCTTTGTTTAAACTAATGTTCACTATTGCTACTGGAAGTATTCCGTGAACCCAGGAAATTCGTATCAGTGGCATTCAGCCCTCTTTTCTCTGCAGTAGCATAAATTACCAAACTTATGAGTCACAGGCGCCACGAGTAACTTGCTAAAGTCGTTGCTGTAATTTGTTTTTAGATATTGTTGTCAATTTCAGAAAGTTCAAATGTGTTGTTGACTTCTAGTTACCGAGCCCGAACCACAGGTGCGTTCAATTTGAAACAAAGTGATTCCCTAACTTAACATAACTAGATTGCCACTCAGATAAATCCTTTGTCGGTATGAGGCCGACAGCAGCTTGCGGTTGTTGCAAAGCTATTTTGTCTCTGTTGACTTGAATTAACCAACGCTTAGTAAGACCTGAAGACAAAAGGTAAAAGCTGGCAAAGTGTCACGCCTGAATGTCGGGGTTCTGAAAGGTGCCTTATCGTTGTTTTGCGCCCCCTTGCGATTTCTTGTCGTTGGCTTGTAACTGACATCTAGCGATTATTCGACACTGTGGAAGCCAAAGATCGGTATTTAGTGTAGTTTGTTTGTGCATGTTTGTAGTTACGTTGCGCCTCGTTACGTGTCGCGCCCGCTGATGGCATCGCATTGTGCCCGTTTCAAAATGGCTTCCAAAGAAAACATTGCGTTACTGTATATTTTATTTATTATCTTGTTTGTCCGTACATGTTTCGAGGCAACAGATCGACCAAATAGTGTTCAGTTCGTGGTTCGCGTTGCAGGCTGCTGTTAGGGGGAGTTATGTGGCCCTACTTTCGGCTATACCTATGCCTGGGAGACCAAGAAAATGGAGTTGTTACTAACTCCTTGAGCCTACGAAGTCGAAGTTGCAGCACTGTTTTCGGGCTACTAACAAATTGCTTGCTTCACAAATATTTAAGATACTAAATAACCAAAAGAATAGTCCCCGAGGGAAGTGCCGCTAACTTGGACTTGGTTTGGACAAACCTTAAAGAAAGACAAAAAAACTAAGTATGTCTAGGACAATTCAGTAACAAACTCATTTCTTCTGGTCCGTTGGATATACAAGCTTTTCCTCCATGATAGTCAACTCTCTACCACCTTGCCTCACTTACAGACAGTTATCTTGTTCACTCCGCTTCAGTATTCACATCTGATCTAAATGTTTTCCATCACTCCGACCCAGATGTACTCAACTTTGATGACTCCGTGTTTCAATATTCTTGTTTTTCCCTCTCAGGAGGGAAGAGGCCCGCCTTGGGCGTAGATATTTCATGGTATCTGTTTGTTGAAAATTCCTGTAAATTGCAACAGCTCATGGTGGAATGAAATTAGCTGACTTAACCTCACTCATCTGGTACACAAGCATTGTTAAATAAATTGTATTATTGTTTACTATTTTCTGAAGAACTAAATTGTTAATTGCTGAAATCATTGGAAATTGTCAGTTGTAATTTGTTACTGAAATCATTATTGTTAAAACCATCAAATTTGCATTCTTACCAACTTGATACCAAGTCGCTAGAAATTGTTAACCACAGTACGAGATCACAAAACTCGAAAGCACAAAACGACTAAAACTTAATAAACATTTAAAACCATAATTTTTGTGTTAGCTCCTGATTAGCTCCCGCCATGTATCCAAAGAATCTGGGGTTTGTTTCGTTTGGGTAAGTTTGAATGTCCCACCATTGTTTGTCTTGTCAAAAAATAACACAACGTAGGGTTCTGCTTTTTCTTTCATTGTCTGACGATCACTGGCCATCCTTTAAAGTTCGCGGTTTGTTTCAAATTTTCAAATTTGACGTTTAGTGACGTCATTGACATTTCATTTCATGTTCAAATTCAAAATGTGGCGGTAAGGTAAAGGGGGGTTATCACAACCACAAAAACCCTTTTCAAAACCGAGTCGATCCAAAGACCACCAGCTGAACCGGAAGAGCCTTCAATAAAAAACACAACAGGACGTAGTAATTGGAGAGAACCCCATTTTCCATTCTTCACTTTCATTTCTTTTTTCTTCTCACTCTCTCACCCCCTCTCTTTCTATATCCCTTGCTATCACGTTTTCTTTTTCTCTCTCTTTCTATCCTTTTCTCTCTGTATTCTTTCTTGCCTTTCACAACAGTTCTGAAAAACCTCAGCTTAACCCTAGTAAAACAAAAGATGCTGTTCGCCTCATCTTTGCAGGTGGATCCGGAGCCGGCGCTTCCCGAATCCATCCAGCACTAGAACACGACAGCAGCAAACTAACCATCTTTGACCAAGTCGATGTACCCACGACGACCATCCGGTACTAGTTTTTTGCGGTTTCCCATTGCTGTAACACGAATGTGGGATCATGTTCGAGGCCGCAGCCGTATGTGGGTACACAAGCACACTAACCAGTCCTTACAAGATCCTGTAGTCCCTCCGTTGAAGAGGCACGAGTCTAAAGCACCGGTTAGGCACAGAGTTAAATTGTTGTAAATTATCTCAAGTATAAGCGGTTACGTTTCCATTGCAGCTAATGGTGGTGTCGGTACAACATCACCTATTTCTAATGTCTGACTGACAGTTGCATATTCCACTGCAAAAAAGAATTAATGCACTTTACTGTATCTATTATTGTGTTTTACCTTCATCATCAAATTCTGAAGATATGCCTTGATTTCGGTCTCCATGGAACCGCCTCCAGTTGTCTGTACATAACATTTCTTATCAGCAAATTTTCGTTTCACCCGTTTTTTTATATTTTCGTATTTCTTCTTCAATACCAATAAATTTCTCTACTTGAGAGGTTAAATTCGTCTTGAATTTATGCCCAGCAGTTACTTTTTTCAATAGTTTTTAATGCATTTGTTTCTTTGTATTCTACAGTGATCAAGAATGACTGTCTAAGTTTTTATTACTTTGAAGAGACTTTTTCTGTTGGTCTATTTGCAACACTGCAGCCGGATACACATACCGTGCGATCATTTAAATTATAAATTAGTGTAGGCTGTGAAATTTAAATTAGGTTGGCACTGCTAACTGTTGACAATTTGGTTTAATATTTTAATGTCAGAGGTGTGAAAGTGACTTTAAAAAAAGGGCAACAGAATGGTGAATGGAAGTGTTCTATAAAACGCTGTGGCATGATTTCGTGATGTTAGTGTGTTGTAGTGGAGCGAAAGTTAGTTTTATGGTTTTATGATGATCGTGTCATCCAATTTCCGCCTCGAAATCCGTACAATCTTATTATTTTTTAATGCATGCAACGCCTAAACGTGACCTTTCAGTCAGATATTGGAAAACGCATTTGAAAATTTTAAACGGAGAGTTAACAGCTGCATTGAAGCTGGAGGAGAACATTAATTTGCTGTAATTCTCAATAAACCTACATTCTTTGTTAGTGTTTTATTTTCTTTAAATTAAAACAATTTAACATGAGAAACATAAACGTCACAATGTTTAGACCGTAACCGCAAATTTTACTGTCAGTCAATTTGCAGGCTGGGCCATTTCATAAAAAATAACCCGCCTACTATAATTTATAATTTAAATGATCTCATGATATTTGACGTAACGTCAACTGAGAGAAAATTATTGTAGATTCGGTGAACAGAACTTCTATTAATTCAAGGAAATTAAACGAAGCAGAAATTAAACTTGAAATACAGAACGATAATCAAACTAAAGGTAATGCTTAAAATGCCCCCCATTTTGCTATAAACATAAATTAACTCTTCGTTTTAGGCTCTCGAAGACATTCACCAGCATGTGTGGAATAATGTTTGCCACTTCTTGAATAATTGCTGCTTGCAGTTCTTCGGCAGTACACAATACATTCCTGAAGGCATTGTCGTTCAAGAGCCCAAATACAGACAAATCTAGTGGAGTGATATCTGGTGACCTGCTTGTCGAAATTCCCTGCGGGCCGTATGTGCTGTGGTCCTGTTGGAAATAATTATCCAATTTGCCGCGACTGATCCGTTAGTTGGTTTATAAATGTCTCCAAAATATGCACGACATATCTAAAAGACCGGTCCATACACCCGCTGCCTCGAAACCGCCAGCCAAACGCCAACTTTAATGGGGTGCAAAGTTGCAGCTCTAAGAAAGTGGGGATTTTCACCTGACCATATTCTGTAGTTTCGTTTGTTCACATAACCGTCAGGATGAAACCAGGCTTCATCAGAAAAAAAGGTTTGGTCAAGGATATCATTGTCGTTCATTACTTCATTGAACTAGTGGCACAACTGAACTCTGCGGGGGTAATCGGGAGGGGTTAAAGAATATTTCAAAAGTGACCAACATTTTCCCAAACATTTCTTAAAACTGATTGTTATTATGTTCTACGTATTTATTTATTTTATAATTGAACAGTCAAAGGTTGAAGGTTTTTTGGTACTCGCATTTTAAGATATTCAACACTGAGATATCCAGATTCAAAATTAATACCATCCAAGAGAGCTGCAACCCGTTCACCGCCAAAGTATGACAAATGCCCTGGAAGCCTAGCCTTTAGCGACCGTTACCGCCCGAGATGGATACGCTAGAGGGAGCTGGGGGAAGTTTCGGTGGGAACGAGGAACCACGCTTGAAAGGGCGGCAGTGGGTGTTCTGCTTCCGTTGAAGTTACACCACGTTATTTTTGTTCACTAAATTCGCCATTTTGTGAAAGCATAGTTATATCTCCACCGTTGAGCTTCCTTTTGTTGTTAAAGCATTGTACGCGTTCGTTCGACTTCGAAAGGGAGATCCATCTCGCGGAGGTTCCAGTTTTGTTTAGTTCGAGTCAGTTAAATTTCCACCCTCGCGTCCCTAAGCCAAGTGAGGTGATTGTATTCCTGGAAGTAAGGTAACCATTTGCTCTATATTTTTCTTCCGACTCGCCGTCCGGAGAGGCCAGGAAATTGACCGACGTTTATTCCATGTGCATCTCGGCAATCTTTAGGTAAAACCATCTCAAATTTTACAGTTAGCTCGCCATTTTGGACGCTAGGACGTCATAAAACTCGCCATCTTGAAAGTGGAGTCGTTCCTACTTTGCACCTATATGTCTTGTACAGAATGCTAGTCTTTGTTTAAAATAATGTTCACAATTATCCCTGGAAGTATTCCGTGAGCCCCCCAATTTCATATCAGTTGCCTTCGGCCCTTCTTTTCTCTGCAGTAGCCTAAATTACCAAGCTGATGAGTCACAGGCACCCCGAATAACTTGCTAAAATCGTTGTTGTAATTTGTTTTTAGTTATTGTTGTCAATTTTAGAAAGTTCCAATGTGTTGTTGACTTCTAGTTACAGGGCTCGCACGTTCAATTCAAAACAAAGTGATTCCCTAACTCAAATTAACTAGATTGCCACTCAGATAAATTTGTTAATAACTACCAGTCTTTCGCTATGAGGCCGACAGCAGCTTGCGGTTGTTACAAAGCTATTTTGGACTCTGTTGACTTGAATTAACCAACTCCGTCAGACCTGAAGGCAAAAGGTAAAAGCTGGCCAAACGTCACACCTGAATGTCGGGGTTCTGAACGGTGTCTTATCGTTGTTTTGCGGCCCCTTGCGATTTCTTGTCGTTCGCTGTTAACTGACATCTAGCGCTTATTCGACATCGTGGAAGCCAAAGATCGGTTTTTAGTGTAGTTTGTGCATGTTGTAATGCTGTAGTTACATTGTGCCCCGTTCCGTGTTGCGTCCGCTGATGTCATCGGATTGTATCCGTGTCAAAATGGCTTCCAAACCAAACGTTGCGTTACTGTATATTTGATTTATTGTGTTGTTTGTTCGTACATGTTTCGAGACAACAGACCGACCAAATAGTGTTCAGTTCGTGGTCCGCGTTGCAGGCTGCTATTAGAAGAAGTTAGGTGGCCCTACTTTCGGGGATACCTATGCCCATTGTCTCTTGGGTGCATAGGGGCCCAGAAAAAGGGAGTTGCCACTAATTCCTTGAACCTACGAAGTCAAAGTTGCAGCACTGTTTTCGAGTTCCTGACTAATTGCTTACTTCACTAATCTTTAAAATACTAAATAACTAAAAGAATAGTCCCTGAGAGAAGTGCCGTTAACTTGGACTTAGTTTGGACAAGCCTCCCAGAAAGGCCAACGTAACTATGTCTAGGAAAATTCCGTAATAAACTCATTTCTCTTGGTCCGTTGGATGTGCAAGTTTTGCCCCCATGATCGTAAACTCTCTCTACAATCTGGCCTCACTGACAGACAATTATCTTGTTCGCTTCGCTTTAGTCTTTCCATTGGATCTACCTGTGGTCCATCACTCTCCGACTTACATGCACTCCACTTTGATAACTCCACTCGTTTCAATATTCTGGCGTTTCCCTCTTAGATGTTTCATTGTATCAGTCAGTTGTAAACTCCTGTAAACTACGAAAGCTCAAGGGTGAAATGTATTTAGCTGATCTAACCTCACTCATCATGTACCGCAGGATTGTTAAATTGTATTATTGTTTATTATTTTTCTTAAATTGTTACTCTGTTGAAACCATGTTAAATTGTCCGTTGTTATTTGTTATTTGGAATCATTATTGTTAACCTTATGAAATCGCATGTGTACCAACTTAATTCGAAGACACCAGAAATTGTTAACCACAGTACGCAATCACTAAACTCAAGACACTTCAAGTTGTTCAAACTGAATAAACATTTAAAACCATAATTTTTGTGTGATCAATTTGCGCTCCACTCCTGATTAGCTCTCGCCATGTATCGAAAGAATTTGGGGTTTGTTTTGTTGGGTAAGTTTGAATGTCCCACCATTGCTTGTCTTGTAAAAAAATCACACAACGTAGGGTTCTGCTTTTTCTTTCATTGTCTGACGATCATTGGCCAAGCTTTTCAATTTCGCGGTTTTTTTCAAATTTGACGTTTGGTGACGTCATTGACATTTCATTTCATGTTCAAATTCAAAATGTGGCGGTAATGTAAAGGGGGGTTATCACAACACAAAAATATTCTTATCGAAATGTAACAATTTTGGTTTGATTCCTCACCAAGAACACTCGCCTGATTATATCCGTTTACAGTGACTGGCTTTTTTTTGTGCATAGAACAAAGTACCTACTTCCAAATAGATATAGACCTCTGGATTTGATCAAAATAGCTATGATTTATTTTTAAAGTCAATTTGATATTTTCATCAAACCGGGTACAAAAGGCATTTTATTTTCTTCCAACAAAACTTTTCTAGTACATACATGAGTTTTAATTATTATTAGCCTTTTCTTTACCATTAAATTTTTATTTTTTAAATAAGCTACTGTGATTTTGAAAATGTCTAACTCCAACAACCATGAAAACTAATGCTTCTCTTGCCACTTCACATTCATCCTCATTTGAAATGTTACACCCAAAATCAGTAATATTCCTCTTTAATGAAATTTCATCAAGCATTAATGCACTTAAAGGAGGTTAAATAAAATAGTTTGCAATGGAGCTCCTTCAGTGGAACATGTAATTCTGGGCTAATTTTCGGTTATAATATTATAAGAGCATAGAAAATAATCGATCAAACTTTCGAGTCATGAGACGTATTTCGCGGAAAACGTCGTATGAGGAGTTTAGATTAATCGGATTATTTTCAATGCTCGAGTGGTATTCGTTACGATTATACAACAAAAAAATATGAAATTTTGACGGAACTTTTTTCTGACTTTTATTAACAATTAAAAAAAATCATTACAATGACAAAGTTCATTGTTGGAGCAAGCCGAAACACTGAAATGAATACAACCCGTCGTCAATGGGCTAATCGCTTAACTATGGAAAATCTGTAATTACTATTGGCTCAATTTATTATGATTGTGTTATATAATCAGTGGTATTTCAACGGTTTCATAATACGTTGTCTTCAGTTGCACAACTCTATCGTAAATGTTTGAAGATCACGTTGTGTAAGTTGCTAATAGTGCATTGTTAAGGTCAATCCAAGTTTTGATTGAACTATTCTTGAGTAACCTAACCTAATTTTTGTTTACAATGACAGAATGTCACATGAGTGGACAAATATAAAAAAATTGATTACAACGTACTTGTTTGTTATTGAAAACATTAAATTTTTATTGACACATTTTCTGTTTAGGTCTTTTGTCCTTTCCATCTTTATTTTATTCGTATGTCTTGCAATTCCTTCAACATTACTTGCAAGTACGAGTTTGTCCACTGCTGTTTTTGTCCTAAAAAACATCTAGCTACTAATCATTATTATTGTTTTAGAGCCAGTTGTTCAGGGTTAACCCTAACCCAGACTATTAGGGGCCATCCATAAATTACGTCACACTTTAAGGGGGAGGGAGGGGGTCGACGAAGTGTGACATTGTGGGACAAGGGGGTGGGAGGGGTCCTAAATTTCGTGACGTCACCTTTGATGATTTAGATATAGATGATTAAGTTTGATCTTTAATTAATATATTTAATGGTTTTTTGTTTTGTTAATTTCTTAAAATGTTTGATTTGATGTTAATTTTATTAAAAAATCATTTAAATTGAAATAAAACAACTTTCGGAACTGCTGTTTTAATTCAATGATTATAGATGTAAAATTGTAAAATATGTGACGTCACACTAGGAAGGGGTCTCACAAATGTGAGCAGCTGTGACAAGGACGGGGCAGGGGTAAAAAATCAGGAAATTCGTGTGACGTAATTTATGGATGGCCTCTTAGTTAACTGTTGCAATTTCTATTTGCAGCTATGGTAAGCTGACGAGAAAGGAGTACCTGGTAGTAGGTATCGTGCGGTGGAGGGGGGGGGGCTATAAAAAAATCCTAACTGTATTTAAAGAATTTTATAACAAAATTAATCAAGACTGTATTTTCCATTAAGTTTATGTATTTACGAGTGTATTTGTTTGATCTCCCAATTTTGCTCGACAAATTGTACATTTTACTACCTGTAGATTCGTTTTAATTATTTATGTGGAAGCATAAAAAATGGAAATTTTTTCTTTAAGTTATCGTTAAAATATTTTTTTCGGTGTCTGCCCTTTTGAACATTCATCACTAGTTTTTTCTTCTAAAATACCCATATGAAAACTGAAGTAAGTAATTTTTTATGTAATTAAATAAACTGGCGGATAAATTTTCAAGAAACTGTTGTTAAACTCGTAAAATTACGTACCGCATGCGCCTATGCGTTTGAACCTTACTAGTAGAAGCGAGACGAAACGAGGATGCCAGCCAAAAAATTAAAGAACCGAAAAGGAGTCCAGGTAGTACATTTGAATAAAAAGGAAGTACATTTGCAGTACAACTATTCTCCGGAGTACAGCTCCTAAAATATAAGTACAAAACTCCCAAAAGGAGTACGTTTGGTCAGCTTAGCTATGGGTACGATGGCGATGTTTTAAAAATGCATGGTTAACTTAATTGTACTTGAAATAACGACAGAAGAATCCAGACTAAGAAATATTATTAAAACCTTCACATGTCTAATATGTTTTATGATTAATATTGACCGTTCCTATGAGCTCCGCTTTTCGAATTTTTGCAGGCAACTTTTCACATCTACAGGTTAAAATTCTTCGAAATTGCAAAACACTTAATGGTCTATTTAAATTCAAGTTTGCAACAGGCACATCTACTGCGGTAGTTCGCATCATTTTGTGTATTGAAATAACCGGACGAACAAACCACAGCTGTGTGAGACAGTTGTTCTGCGCATGTGCCCTATTAAAGTAAAATCATCTATTGATGTACTCCTACTTAATCGGTTTAAAAATAAAGTAAATAAAGTAAAATGTGGCGTTAAAGATAACATAATTATCAAATTCAATCTCCCAATATTAATGTTTCCACTCTTTAATTCTTCCAGATAGCTGTGGTGTCGCTGCTATCGTCTGCTTTAGATGGATTCGCGCAGTCTCCCACTAGTTTGTCTCTGGTTGCAGCTGGTCTCAGCTGTTTGCTCTCAAAGTTTGCTGTACGCGATATTTTGTGATGATTTAGAATTTTAGTGTGAAAATGGATATGTGGACACTTGTGGAGCCATTGGAAGTCCTCCCGTGGTACTTCCCCGTTTTATATTCACACAAGGTGAGTTCTGTTATCCTTATCCTCGTTTTAAAACATCCATAGACCGGAAGAATTTTACATTATTTGAAGAGAACAGGGGAAGAACGAGGAATGTCGTAGTTTATATTGTATTGAGATAAACAGGATTTTAAGTTTAATTCATATAACACTACGTGTAGAACGAAATCTCCCTCTTGGCGCACACAAAACCGAGTAGCGCGCTATTTCTCGGGTTGTGAGAAACGTTTTCAGTTTTATTTTTTTATAGGGGGTGGTGGGTGATAGGCATGTTATAAATTAAAATTAAGTCATGTGCATTTTCAATGTTTTTTTTACTACATGTGCAGTAGAACAAGGCAAAATCGGAAGTTTTTAAAGTTCCCGTAAACGAGAGAAAAGTTGGCCAGTGGACTCTATCTCATGTTATTGGTTAAGAGGGGGGAGCAAATCGTCGGCTTACTTGCAAAACCTTCAAAGTCTCTTTTTGAAAACTTTTCAGGATGAAGGAAAAACTGTTTATTTTAACATTTTTATAAGGAAAAAAAAAATGCTAGTAAGGTGAAGTTTAAGTTTATTAATAGAACAAAGGAATTTATTATTTTCACATAAAAATTTCTTAAACATATGTTTTTATGGGACATAGGAGGTTTTTACATCATAATTTGAACTAAAATGGAACTTAGACGTTATAATTGTTTTTGTTCATATCAAAATTTAACATGGTTTCTGATTAAAATAAACACTAAGTGCCGTCTGACACGATCCATAATCTTGTACAAGATTATGTACATAAAATTGAACAAAATTTGTAACTAAATTTAGGATCGTGTCATACAGGATTTGATACAAAATTTGTTATCAAAAATTTATGAACCAATTTTGTTAGAACATGTTCTAATTTCATCCTAAAAACTTATTCATAAAACACTCATAGTCTTTTTCAAAAGTTGGAAAAGGTGTTAATTCTCGCTACTTAGAGTTAATATACTATCACACTATCACATCACTCATTGGATTCGTAATCACCTATTGAAAATATGCAAAAATTTCAAACCCGCACATAAACAATGGCAAAAGTTATTAACAATTAAAGAATCCCAAAAAAAAGGGTCTATTTTTTTGAAATAACTTGAAAACTATTAATGTTAGAGAAATAATTTCCTAAAAAAAATGTCCATTCCCGGAACATAATTTCTATTATTTGATACTTTTCATTTAATGTTGAAAATAGGGCTCCGCGTGCGTGGTCGGCGCTGTACCGTTACGCTGTCTCGAAACCGGCCGTTGCAAATATTTTTTTTACCCTATTTAATATTAATTCAAAAATCTGACAAAATTATGGTACTATCTAGTCGCTTGAAGGAAAAGTTGCGCTGTTATAAAAAAAATATCCTCTGATTTTTCAAAAAATGAGCCCATTGTTAATTAACTATTTTTTTAGTTAAGTGAGTTCTCATATTTAATTCTACGGATAATTGTTAAACTAAAGCACCCAAAATTATTACGCTTCGTGGAGACCTTTTTACAACTATTTTAATGGTTGAATATTTTCTTCTAAGTCTGTATGCGTTACCATTTGTGGTTGCCAGATAATTATGCAGCAACATGTACGTTAAAATTATCATCTCCACTTTATCAAAACCTATGGCAATTGGTTTCAGGACAATTTTAAATCGATTTGCTAAGGTCCCAAAAGCATACAATGCTCCACAGTTGCGATAATTTCAAAATGTAATCAAATGCAAAAAATTCCTGTAGCCCCCTTCATTTAGTCTCAAAAGCCGTTCGGTGACTATCGCTGCCTTAACGCAGTTACTACACCAGACAGATACCCAATTCCCCACATACAGGACTTTAGCAACAATCTAGATTAAATATTACAGGATCGTATACAGGTTTTGATAGAAAATTTTATCAAAAATTTATGAACCAAATTTTTTAGAACATGTTCCAATTTCATCCTAAAAATTTGTACAAGATTATGGATCGTGTCAGACGGCACTAATACTAAAATAAAAAACTAGTCAGCAACGTATGGCAGCGTATCATAAAACAAATGATGGTCTGAAGGAATAAAATCTTAAAGCTGCTGTAAGTGATCATACTTTGATTTTTTAATAGGTATTTGATTCTTATACAAAGAATTAATCGGATTACTTGAATTTTGCCTCCTTGGACGTTTTTCGAGAGTTTTCCATTCTGATGAAAATTCCAGCTTGTACTTAATTTGTAAGACAGATGTATAGTGTAAGGCACATAAATCTACAACAGTTGGATCTCCAGGCTTTAACCCCGGTCTTATTGAATTGTAATATTTTAGATCAGAAAAATTCTTGAAAAAAGTGTGGCGAAGATATTCCACTTCAAACGGCTTGGTTTTACTCGCGCTTCTTTTGCGGCTGAGATGTAACAGGCTGGAGAATAAACTTCTCGATTACGAAGTCTTCGTTCTATGCAGGAGTGCATGCTGTCGCACTCCATTTGTGTATGGCCAGGAACGAGGTACTTTTGAGTAATAGTAATATTTTTTGTATTGGCTAAATGTAACAAGGCACTTGATAAGGTTGCGTTACGATTCTGATGTGAACATCCGTCACTGTAGAGTATTACTTCTTCACCAGGTAAAATTTGAGCTTTTGTTTCTAGAAAGTGATATATTATCGAACTAAACTCATTTGCAGTCACACCTCCTTCTACTTCGTTCCAGATGAAGCAAAACCCATCTTTAGTTTTGAGGTTGTACACAGTAAAATTGTGTACAACCAGTTTCTTTTTGTAATAAATTGCTGACGCTTTTAACATGGGAGAAAGCAAAGTAGATTGCAGATCCATTGTATAAACATGTTTGGCGTTATCCTTATCTTTATTTTTCTGTTCTCTTGCGGTACTTTTTCTTTCAATATGTTTCTTAAACTTTTCTTGTCCAGTATTTCCTGCCTTAAAACTTATGCACACATCGCATTGATCGTTCTTCGGACGAAATAAACTCAAATTTAAATCAGCAAATTCCTCATGAAATACTTTTATTGATAGCAGGTTAGTTTCTTTCTCTTCGCAGTATTTCTTATACTGATTGCATAATGACATCTTAGACTGCCATATTGGTTCTAGATACAATTTGTTTGAACTTGCTCTACAATAATGTGATTCCATCTTTGGAAGATCTTGCAAAAAATTTTTCAAATTTGCCCTTTCTTGAGACAATCTTCCGCTTTTCCTTTCGGGTTGTGCTTGGGTCGATTCTACTTCTTCATGACCAGTTTTGTAAAGACCACGAACCAATTGACAAAGTGTTAAGCAACATTGTGCGGCATACTCACAAACGAACTCCTTCCTTTTTTAAGTGATAAAGAAGAGTGTTATTTCTGTGCGATACTTCATGTACTTTATTTTTCTTATTTTTTGCAGTAACTACATCCACAAGTGTATGGACAAAAACTTTTCTTTCTGACCAAGTCGTTTCCTTCCAGAACTGTTCGAAAATGTTTGCTCTGTCAGACTCTGAGAATTGACGGCATTGAAGCTTCGTTTTCTGGAAACTCAGTTTACAATTACAAGGTGCTGCTTACAATTACAGCTGCTCCACCGCTGCCTATCGGGTTCTCTTTCGTTTGGGACCCTCAGTTGCATTCAGATCTTCTTTCTCTGAAGCCTCTGAATCTGTTGATGCGCTGTCTTCAAGATGTTCACTTGGTTGATATTCTTCATTATCACTATTTTCGATTTGTCCTAACTTTTGTTTAGTCTTATCTAACTCTTTACTTTCAATATCATCTGTAGACCCTAACAATTTCTTGGCTGTTATTTCTGATGTACGTGAACTTTCCATTTTTTCTTTTATATTTGGATCTTCTATTTCTCCTTCTATTGCACATTCTTCCATTAAATGTTTCATTGTTGATTGTTCTAAATTTGTGTTATCTAAATGCGATAAACCAAAACAGCTTTCATGATCCCCAAGTTCACATAGGACGCTGTATGCTGCGTTTACTTCTTCTCTCAATTTAGCTAAACCTTGATCTTCGTTTTCAATTATTCATTGTTATTTTGTTCCTGATTAGGAAGGTCGGTGACCAAATTCTCTTTTTTTTTTCTGACTTGTCAAGTTCGTTGTTAAAAGTCTATCTTCCTGAAGTACCATGTTAATCATAACTCTACCCCTTGATATTCCAGGTGGTTGCAACACCTGAGAAAGAAAATCAGCCTTGATTATCTTGTTAAACAATAAACAAAAATTAAAAAACAACTCATTTTTGACTTGAACCTAAATTAAAGTGTTACAACAAATGCTCCTAAGTACTCCAGTAATCAAATAAAATAGAAGCACAAAACCTTCTAAGTCTAGTCGGCAAGTCAAAACGAGTTTTTCTGAAAGTTTTCGTTACTCCTAGACTACAAATAAGTACAAAATGTTCACATACCTTATTCTTAACACAGTTGTTCATTTTTTCTTTAATTTGCTATTAAATCAATCAAATAAAACACTTTTACCCGGCAGCACCAAAAATAACCTATAAATTATTCAGACATAGGAGGTTTTGCTTATAGTAGAGTGCTCGGCGCGACAAAAGTCGTCTAAAAATTAATTCTGTGGGGGGTTCGGTGTTACAAGATGAAATTTTCACAGATGGAAGTTATCACTTTTGTAAATCTAAATTTTGAAGTTGTACAAAATTGTACTGTGCAAAAGGGCACAATATCCAAAATTTGAGTTACATACACAGTGTTAAATTAAAAAATATATACAATATGCTCACATAAAAAAAATGTTTACTTTTGTGGTTAGTCTATTTTTAATTATTTTTTGAAAGTGCCGAATATGGCATTCTATACGAGAATAAATAATTTAAAAGTGGAATATCTCGAAATGAACCTCGGAAAAAACTAACTAAAATCGATCGACTTTTCTGTTTCCACACGATTATCTGGAAAAGTAAAGTCTAAATCAAAAAAAGTTATTCTTGGAAAAAGTTGCTGCAATTCTTTTACAAGATAACAATGTTAGTTTCAAAATTTTTAAACCTACGATATCGGAAGTACGCAATTAAATATAAAACAATGCATTTTTAAATCATTTCTTTCTTCACATTAAACGGCCGTCCCCACTTTTCGGCTTCATCTGCTGTCTCTAGATTCTCCGTAGCTCCATCTCACTCGCACTCGAAACTAATTGAAAATCTTACATAAAACGGAAGTTAAATGACGGAAAAGGTCTGTTAATTGTACTTTTATAATAACAATTACTTGTTGTACTCATTAAATGTAACATAAATTAATACTTTGTGGCCGTCAAAATATAAAGTGCATACCTACATCTTTATGACACAAATAAAGAAACAAAATAAAAAATTACAATTACATGTGTTATTATTATTATTATTATATTTATTTATCATCAGAACTTTCTGATTCAATCTTGCGGAGAGGCAATTATGATTTAGAAACAGTAAAAGAATTTTTACAAAATTTTTGTGATGCACCTCCATCCAACTTGTTCGATTTGCAATTACAAATCTTAACACAATCTAAAATCAAGTGTTGAAAAATGGTTATCCTGTGGATATTACATTAATTTACTTCTCTTGCACCCACATGAAGACAAAACTTTTAACTGGACTGGTAACGATGGAAGTGTCTTTAAAACTGGATTGATCTCCCCATTTTTACAGAGATGGCAACCAAATTGTTTAAAATTTGGAATTGTCTACAAAGGGTTTTAATGAATCTTTTCACACACTTGATTGGAAATACACCCGTAAACAGTACTGTTTTAGAGCATCTTTGGTTGGTGAGAATTTAGATACAGTTGTTGACGAGGTCACAACTTCCCTCAATGTGTCTATAGTGATTGTATGTCTGCATATCTGGAATATAATTTTATAACAAAATTTTGTATTTTCATAAACCTTTCATCAGAAAAATTATCTGCACCGACACCGTTTAAAGAGTCGCTGTATTACAGATACATTTTCCAACAAGTCTTGCCAGAAACAGTGAATTTACTTGTGCTGTTACACACTGCCATAGCTAGCAAGTTTTTTACCAAATTTTCAGGTAAACCTACTTTGTGCACTCGAATATATCGCAGTGTCACATTTCCCTGTCTTTTTTCACACTTCCGGAGTGAGTGCTTCCCTAAAGTGCAACACTAGGATTAAGACATCAGTATCGTTCGTATATCTGCTTCTTCATGATCTGACGTTAGCAATTCAGGACTGTACCTTTCTATTTTAAAATTTGCTTTATAATCTGTCACTCATTTAAATCTTCAGGTAGTAGCAAATCCAACACTTTTTTCGCTGAAATAATAATTGCCATACTATCGAATATTAAACATTTTTAGCTGGCAGAATACTTTCAGCTGTAGTGAAATTCTCAATAATTTCTCCTTAAGCACTTTTATTAGATGGTGTAGCCAATTGTCAATTTGCTGTTATAGACATTGGAAAAGTGGTAAATTCATGTTGAGAAATACAATATATTATGTAGGTACTTTATATTTTGACGGCCACAAATTATTAATTTATATTACTTTTTGATAAGTACAGTTATTTTATTGTTATTATAAAAGTACAATAATTAACACCATTAGTTTCGAGTGCGAGTGAGATGGAGCTACGGAGAATCTAGAGACAGAAGATGAAGCTGAAAAGTGGGGACGGCCGTTTAATGCGAAGAAAGAAATGATTTAAAAATGCATTGTTTTATATTTAAGTGCATACTTCCGATATCGTAAGTTTAAAAAAATTGAAACTAACATTGTCATCTTGTCAAAGAATTGCAGCAACTTTTTCCAAGAATAACTTTTTTTGATTTAGACTTTACTTTTCCAGATAATCATGTGGAAACAGAAAAGTCGATCGATTTTAGTTAGTTTTTTCCGAGGTTCATTGCGAGATATTCCACTTTTAAATTATTTATTCTCATATAGAATGCCATATTCGGCACTTTCAAAAAATAAATAAAAATAGACTGACCACAAAAGTAAATTTTTTTTTTATGTAAGCATATTGTATCTATTTTTTAATTTAACACTGTGTAAGTAACTCAAATTTTGGATATTGTGCCCTTTTGCACAGTACAATTTTGTACAACTTCAAAATTTAGATTTACAACAGTGATAACTTCCATCTGTGAAAATTTCATCTTGTAACACCGAAACCCCCACAGAAGTGAAAATAACTTCCTGAGCACTCTACTATTAACGTTTTGACACCAATTAACTTTGATGGTTTTGATATTTTACTACTAGATGGCGTAATAATGCTGCTATGGACTTAAAAGGTATTGCAGTATGAAAAGGTTGCTCTAAAGCATTTAAAATGATCAAAAACTCAAAAATCACCAAATGATGACTTAGGAGGTTTTGCAAGTAAGCCGACGAAATGATTTAAATTACTAGGTGGCGCCATGATCGAATATTTGTCGCTTTTTCATCGAGTCCTGGAGTTTAATGCTGATATATTTACAATAAAGTCCTAGTGATTTAGAGAAATTGAACTGTTGCCAAGGAGTTCCACATTTTTTTTTTCAAGACTTCCTCTTCACTTTAAACGAAATTTAAATTGTTTTGCATTTTGTTGTAAAAAATGTGGATTTAAATGTATGCACGGCCGCCGGCAAAACAAGTGAACTTTACTTAGTTCATTATGAGAGGGCAAAATTACGTTTAATTGCAACAAATTAAAAAGTAAGAATGATAGCTTATCAAGAAAATGGCTGCCGATAAACGCCGTTCGGGTTTGGCTTCTAATCAATAGGTGGTGCCGCAACAATTTTTTACCGGTGCCACGCCAAGATGTAATTTTTTCGTTACGTCAACAAAATGCTGACGTATGCCCTTTGTTTATTAGTTAACACGTTCACGACGGTTTGTGCCTCTAGCGGAACGAACCGTAGATGGGTACGAACACCGTATTCCAGAATGAGGGGGAGCGCGATCTGCCTAACTGTGCAACTTAGGAAACGTTTAATTTTGCCATTTTTGTCGTACTGCGCAGCAACTTAACTTAAATTATCGAGATTTATGCAAAAATCAATGCGGCAACATTTTAATATAACAATGGATATGTTTATGCAACAATGGGATTGTATGCATAGTAACTAATTTTTCAGATTTATTTAAAAAAAGTCACACTGACGTTGTGGATGGATGAGGCGCCTCTAATACTTCTATTAAGGGATATGTGAATTCAACTGGATGAAGCACCAGTTCATCATCATCCGGTCCTGTGATGGCCTGGCCATGCTTAGCGATGATGGCCCAACGCGTTAGCTCCCCGTTCGCCCGATTTTAATCTTTTAGATTTTTTCTTTGCGGTCATTTTAAATTGTTGGTTTACGTAACACCACCTGAGAGTCGCGAAGACCTTCTCGTAAGAATTTTTTGACCCACTGAAACTCTAACCAAACAAATACTCGAACGAGTACAGGCCAATATTGAGAGACAGGCAAACGCTAGTCTTACGGGCAATGGTCGACAATTTGAACATTTCCTGTGAATTCTATTTTAATGTTCTGTTAAATAATAAATTGTTCCTTCAATTATTGTTATAAAAAATGACAAGCTTCAAAAATAATTGACAATTCTCAACAATGAGGAAGTTGACAAAAAAAATTTAAGGTGGAAAATAGTTTTTAAAGTTTCTTTGTTAAAATTAAAAGGACCCGTATTTTTTCCTTTTGAAAAAAAAAACGCTCTAAAGGGCAGATAACACTACTCAACAAATCTGAAGGAAAAATTTGCGACTGATGTGCTAAGAGCTCTGTGGGGGTATTTGAGGTGTCCTGAATACGAGTCTGTAAAAAGTTATTTTAAAAATAACGGGTTTTATTTACTATAACGAATCCCAAATACATTTATACTAAATTTTTTGTAGACAACGTTTTCGCTAATGCTGACTTTCGCTTATATTGCTGATCGCTTTCCCTCATAAGGAACCAACAGTAATCTCCCATCATTGCCGGATCCCATCTGCCTTGGTATCGTTGCTCCATTATTAGGATGTCCTGGTGGAACATGTTTAAATGTGAGTGGAGGAAGTGGATTTTAAGGGACATGCGACAGTCCATTTTGCAATAGTGCTCGAGTAATTCTTTTACAAGTTCTTCGTAGGTTTCTATTTTTCGAATTTGAGGTCCAACAAGTATGCCTTCTTTAAGCTTGACTTCGCTTAGTTTAGGAAAAAATTGTTTAAGGTATTTTAATGCATCTCCGTCTTTATCTAATGCTTTAACAAAATCAATCCAAGCTTAATATGTAATGGAGGTAACAAAACTTTTTTGGGATCAACGAGAGGTATATTCTTCACGTTAGCCTGGCCTGGTGGTGGTTTGACCTCTAACCCCATGACTACAACACTTCTAAAAAGTTAACTTTTTCGGGTTTTGGTGTTTTAAACACTAGCACCCAATTTTATTATAAACACAAGTTGCTTTGGTACATGCTGTAATCTCTATACAGGCTGTCCCATTTAAAACTCCCCAGTCCAGATTTCTCCGAATTGATTATTGTGATTGAAAAATCCTCGGACAGGTCGATTTTGTTTGCCAGGGCCACGTCTTTTCAGGTTCCTTTCAACACCCGGCATTTCGCCCTTTTCGCGAGGGGGCTGTAATCCCCAAAATCTTAAATGGCACTATGGGTCGAGTGATGCCTCATTTGAAAGGTATTGAAGGCCTCTCTACAACTAACCACTTACTTTTCAATATCTTGCAGTTTTGACCGTAAAAACGATAATTTTTAATTTTCAAGATAATCCACATTTTCTCATGCCATGTCCTACAGAAACCACAAAGACTAACATGTAATTTCTGAAATTAAATTTATTGAAATTTTTGGGTCATTAGGTTGTTGATTTTGATTGCTAAATAGAGCGAAAGAGTTAAAACTGAATGTAGAGTATGCGACATGATTATTTTTCAATAAAATAATCTAATTAACGTAATAAATGTTGGATATGGCCACCATTCCTTTTCTTGCAATAATACAGACCATCTTCAAAACTCTTCGTGATGCTACAATTTCAATAAGCCTAATTTCAGCAATAACATGTTTGTCTTTGTGGTTGCTGTGGAACACAGCATGAGAAGATGTGGATTATCTTGAAAATAGAAAATTATCGTTTTTTTTTTTGCGGCCAAATCACCAAAAGATTAAAAAGTAAGTGGTTAGTTGTAGAGAGGCCTTCAATACCTTTCAAATGAGGCATCACTCGACCCATAGTGCCATTTAAGATTTTGGGGTAACAGCCCCCTCGCGAAGAGGGCGAAGCGCCGGAACTTGAAAAGCATCTGAAAAGATGTGCCCCTGGCAAACAAAATCGACCTGTCCGAGGATTTTTCAATCACAATAATCAATTCGGAGAAATCTGGACTGGGGAGTTTTAAATGGGACAGCCTGTATATAAATGCGAAACTGATTTCTCACTGATCACCGCACAGCCCAGACCGTTGAGTCTTGAAGCGTGAAATTTGGTAGGTACGTAGTCTTTAGGGCGTATAGGCGCACTAAGAAAGGATTTTTGAAAATTCCGTTTCTAAGGGGTTGAAAATGGGGTTCATTGGTGTCTCTAGACTCCAACTAAGTTGAAATCGAAAAACGGTAGAGAAGTGAAAATTCGTACCCGAACTCGCTTTTGAAAATAACTCGACCCCTTTTTGACGAT
This sequence comes from Diaperis boleti, assembly GCA_963583935.1. Classification (NCBI taxonomy): domain Eukaryota; kingdom Metazoa; phylum Arthropoda; class Insecta; order Coleoptera; family Tenebrionidae; genus Diaperis; species Diaperis boleti. The sequence goes on from OY757242.1 coordinate 19,173,615, forward strand.
TTTCCAAAAAAATATTCACAGACGGCGAAAAAGGGGAGGAAAGGGGAAAACGGTTTTTATAAAAAATTTCATAACTCGACAACTCGGCATGCTAAAAATGTGAAAATTGGCACTCGGACTCTCCTTTAAAATTAACTAGACCCGTATTTGACAATTTTCCAAAAAAATATTTACCAACCCCGAAAAAGGGGCGTAAATAGGGAGGGTAGTTTTTCTGAGAATTCTCATAACAGGAAAACAAATAGTGTTACATACGTGAAAATTGGGAACTAGATTCTCCTTTAGAAAAGACTGGACCCGTGTTTGACGATTTTGGGAAAAAAAATTACCAATGGCAAAAAAAGGGGAATGTGAATTTGGGGGTGATTTTTCTCAAAATGCTTATACCTTGAAGGTCGAAAATGTTACAGGCATGAGAATTAGCACTCGGACTCTCATCTTAAAATAACTAGACCCGTGTTTGACGATTTCGCAAAAAAATATTTACAAACCCCAAAAAAGGGGCGTACATAGGGAGGGTAGTTTTTCTGAGAATTCTCATAATAGGAAAACAGATAGTGTTACATACGTGAAAATTGGAATCTAGATATTCCTTTAGAAAAGACCGGACCCGTGTTTGACGATTTTGGAAAAAAAAATTACCAAGGGCGAAAAAAGGGGAATGTGAATTTGGGGGTGATTTTTCTCAAAATGCTTATAACTTGAAGGTCGAAAATCTTACAGGCATGAGAATTAGCACTCGGACTCTCATCCTAAAATAACTAGACCCGTGTTTGACGATTTTGCAAAAATTTAATTATAAACCCCGAAAAAGGGGCGTAAATGGATTCGGTAGTTTTCCTGAGAATTCTCATAACAGGAAAACAAATAGTGTTACATAAGTGAAAATTGGGAACTAGATTCTTCTTTAAAAAAGATCGGACCCGTGTTTAAAAAAAATTACCAAGGGCGAAAAAAGGGGAATGTGAATTTGGGGGTGATTTTTCTCAAAATGCTTATAACTTGAAGGTCGAAAATCTTACAGGCATGAGAATTAGCACTCGGACTCTCATCTTAAAATAACTATACCCATGTTTAACGAATTTCCAAAAAAAAAAAAAAAAAATACCAACTGCGAAAAAAGGGGAGGGTGAATTTGGGAGTATTTTTTCTCAAAATTCCCATAACTTGAAGATCGAGAATGCTACAGACATGAGAATTGGCACTTGAACTCTCCTTTAAAAATAACTAGAAAATATTTAAAAACTGCAAAAAAGGGGCTTAAATAGGGAGGGTAGTTTTTCCCAGAATTATCCTAACTGCAAAACAAACAGTATACCATTAAAATATGTAAAAATTTGATGTCGATTCTTCTTTTAAAAAGACTGGGCCCGTGATTGACGAAAAAAAATAATACTTTTTGTTATTTTTTAATTAAAAAATGCTTTAAGCCGTTGTACCAATTCCAAATATAAGCGCCAGTAAAGCCAACCCCAACTTACGCGGGTAAAGCCGCGGGTAATTGCTAGTCTCTATATATAAATGCGAAACTGATTTCTCACTGATCACCGCACAGCCCAGACCGTTGCGTCTTGAAACGTGAAATTTGGTAGGTACGTAGTTTTTAGGGCGTATAGGCGCACTAAGAAAGGATTTTTGAAAATTCCATTTCTAAGGGGGTGAAAATGGGGTTAATTGGTTGCTCTAGACTCCAACTAAGTTGAAAACGAAAAACGGTAGAGAAGTGAAAATTCGTACCCGAACTCGCTTTTGAAAATAACTCGACCCCTTTTTGACGATTTTCCAAAAAATATTCACAGACGGCGAAAAAGGGGAGGAAAGGGGAAAACGGTTTTTATAAAAAATTTCATAACTCGACAACTCGGCATGCTAAAAATGTGAAAATTGGGATTTAGACTCAGCTTTGAAAATAACTAGACACGTGTTTGACGATTTTGCAAAAATTTCTTTACCGACCGAGAAAAAATTTGGGGTGGTTTACCCAAAATTCCTATAACTTGAAAACTGACAGTATTGTTGTCGTGAAAATTGGGATCTAGATTCTCCTTTAAAAAATACCGGACCCGTGTTTGACGATTTTCCAAAAAAAAATTACCAACGGCGGGAAAAGGGGAGGGTGGATTTGGGGCTGTTTTTTCTCAAAATTCTTATAACTTGAAGGTCGAAAATGTTACAAGCATGAGAATTGGCACTCGGACTCTGCTTTAAAATTAATAATAATAATAATAATAATAATAGCGTTTATTGTAGTGCAGTACACATACAAAAGGTTAAAAGTACATAAAACTGATTTATAAAAACTCTAACCTAATAAGAATAAAAATAAGAATTAGTACACATAATAAAACAATGATACCTACAAAATACATAACACAAGTAAAAAATTTAAAATTTGCTTATATCCACTTTGAAGGGTACATTGTTCAATATATCAGTCTTCAACTGATTTTTTATTGTGGTGCTAGAAAGGTCAAGACTGACCGAGAGACGATTAAGAATATATGGAACAATGTATGAAAATGATGACTGGAATGCAGCTGTTTTATGCAGAGGGATCGTAAATTGATGATCTACGTGTCTCAATATTTTTGGATGTGCATCAGAGCGCTTAATTAGCTCAGTAAACAAATAGTCAGGAAATTGATTATTGATTATTCTTTTCACAAATCCAACATAGTGGACAAAACGACGTTCATTTAATTTTAGTTGGTTTAGAGACCTTAAATAAGGGGTTACGTGGTCAAAACGAGGTATGAATGTAACGAACCTTATACACATGTTTTGGATTTTTTGCAACTTAAGTTTATCCTCATTAGATAGACAGGGTCCGTACACCTGATCACAATAATTGAACGTTGACAATACCAAAGAGTTGATCAGCAATAACTTTATGTCTTGATTTAGGAACGTTTTTAACCTTCGGATGACCAAGGTATCTGAGCCAACAAGTTAGCTCAAGCGGGGTCCGCGACGGACCCCATTAAAAATTCTCATGTCAAAAGCTTAATCAATCGCCAAAGTCAAATTAAAAGATTCATTTAGTAAAATTAACAGTTATTTTCATAAAAAAATCAACATCATTGGAAAACATAAAGAAAAATAAAAAAACTAATTCTGACATTCGACACAAGTAATAATCGTGTTTTTTTTTTTTGAATGCTGCGGACAAACAAAAGCTTTGCATTTTTGGCAAACGCTTTTTACTTTTTTGTCCGCAGATCTCGGACATTTGGCACATCGTTTCTTCTGGTGGTGTTCCTCTGTAGGGGCAGGACGGATTGGCTCCACAGTTCCAAGCACAATCTCAATGGAAGTACGAATAGGCCTCTGCAAACCTGTCATATTTTGACTTCTCTCTTGCACGAGTGGGAGAACGAGATTTAGTCCTAGTTTTTTGAGAAAATTTCTACGTTTGCAGCTCTGGCCTTCTAAATATGTTGGATTTTTTAGCAAATACAAATTGTATGCATTTATCGCAGCAACGTCTAAGATATTCATAAAAATGACCATCGGCCACCGTCTGGTCGTTCTGTTACAACTGTATTCTTTAGCCATTTTATCCAAAGTGTCCACGGCTCCCTTAGATTTGTTGTATTCCAAAATCACTTGTGGTTTTGAAGCTACATCCGAAATACTTTTATCCAAAAACTGAGTTGATAGAACAATGACCGCCTTTCTTTTCTTTGGTACATAAGAAGCCATCATCATACCTCCACATTCAACAAAAATACTGGAGTGTTCTTCACGAGCTTTGTTTGGAAGTAATTTATTTGGTACTTCACGACGATTGTGGCGCATAGTCCCGGTCAAACTGATGTTTTGTTCTAGCAATGCTCTTGCCAAACTAACCGATGTAAAAAAATTGTCCGTAGTAATTCCGTATCCTCCAACTAAGTTTTTTACCAGGTCTAAAACTACTCTTTTACCTTGTTCCTTTTCTGGTTGATTGTTGTTCATACCTAAAATAAAACAAAAAAATATTTACAAAAAAACATAACAAAAAATTTCATAAATTTACCAGTATACACTTGGAGATTATAGGTATATGAATTCGAAACATCGCATAGGGCCCATATTTTTATCCCGTATTTATCGGGCTTAGATTTCATATATACTCTAAATGGGCACCGACCTCTAAATGGAACTAGCTGTTCGTCGACACACAGCTGACTCTCTGGATTATTAAGACTTTTTACAGTTTTCTACAAATTTAGAAAAAATGTCTTCAATTGGAGCAAGTTTGCTATTTGCTTTGCGTTCAGTTCTTGTTATAAAATTATCAAAGCGTAAAAATCTAAAAATTTCTTTGAAACGTGATCGTGACATTGTAGCTGGAAATATTGGTCTTCTGAAAGCATCGTTATCTGTTGACCATAACTCTATAATTGGTTCCCTTCTTCTTCTATACACACCAAGTAACATAAGAAGTCCAAAAAAAGCTTTTAGTTCAATGAGTCATATTAGACCATTTATCGATGTTTTCTCTAAACACATGTCTTGCTTTTCTATTGGTTTCACATAAAATTATACTGCAGATTTCATCGCTTAGGAATAAGTTGAAAGCATCAGTAAAACTCTCTATGTTTTTGCTGTGGTTGGTCAATCCAGGTCTTTTTTGAAGAATATTTTGCTTCAATCTTCTCACGCGTGGATTAGCAGTAAATGCTTTCCAACGCGTACCATCTCTGGAAAAATATTCGCTATCTGCAGAGTTCGGAGATTCAGTTGAAGCATTGTCATCTTCAGAACTTTCCACCACGCTGCCAGATGATATTTCCTGAAGTTCATCTTCAGTCTCCGACTCTACTTCCCCGAGCTCATTATCACTAATATCACTAAGATGTTCTGCCAAATACTCTAACTCTGTAGTAGTCAAACGCCTGTTGCTCATAATTTCAATCAGAACTGTTGGCTTAGCTGACTCGAAATATACTGATCCCTAAACAAGTCATCGAATTATTGTGAAAATGCTTTTCCAAGAATTGTAAATTCAACTCCGACACAGCCAGTTCGTTTCCCAGAATTTAAATACGAGCAATTCGTCAAAACAATAAAACTCTATCGGCCACAAATAATATCGTTTTTTACCAAGCGGGGTCCGCTCCGGACCCCACGTCACAGTTTTTTTTTATTGAACAGGAAACTAACAAAACCAAAAAAATATGTTAAGAATTCTACAAAATATACAAAAAAAGTAAGCTAGAAAAATAATTAGTTGGATACAATGTTTATTATCTGAAATATAGAAAAAAAAAACGGCGCTGGGGTCCGTTGCGGACCCCCCCTTGGTCATCCGAAGGTTAAAGGATATAATCGCTTGAGTTTAAGGAAACCTTGTCTGCAGAGATTCGATATATGAGTCGAAAAATTTAAACGGCTTTTGATAGCATGATCACTCACTATGTATCAACAATGACGTAATTGTCAGCGAACAGGCAGTTAGAAATCTTGGAGTAACTTTTGATAGTTACTCCAAGATTTCTAACTGCCTTTTCGCTGACAATTACGTCATTGTTGATACATAGTGAGTGATCCAGATTTATCAATTTGTTTGCTGTGCCAAGCACGATGTTTTTGGTTTTTTTGGTATTTATTATTAGCGAGTTGCTAAGGGTCCATTTAAAGATTTTGTTAAGATCATCATTAATTACTTGCTGAGCTCGCAGGTTATCATGCGGCCTAAAACTGTAGTAGAGTTGAATATCATCAGCGAACAAGTGCAACTTGCAATTTTTTGGAACAAACTGGATATCGGCTCTAAATATTGAGAATAAGAGGGGTCCGAGAACAGAACCCTGCGGGACGCCACTCTTGACGTCACGCAGATTAGACACTAGCCTAGATGTAGTGAAGTTAATACGGCAGACTTGTTTACGATTAAGTAAGTAATTTTGAAACCATTTGTAAGTAGAGTCACATATACCGTAGTAACTAAGTTTTTCTAACAAACAGTGAATGTCGATTGAGTCAAAAGCCTTAGATAGGTCCAGCAGGGTTAAAGATGTAATGTTACCTAGATCCATGTTCCGAAGGATGTCATTTGTTATAGAGACTAAGGCAGATGTTGTGCTATAACCTTTGCGGAAGCCGGACTGTATGGGGGGCAGTATATTATAGCCACACACATATTGATTCAATTGTTTATAAATTATCGACTCAGCAATTAGTAGACAAACAGATTGAATACTAATAGGTCTCAAGTCACTTAGGCCAGATACTTTTGTTTTTTTTTGGAATTGGTGTAACGGATGAAATTTTCCAAAGAGATGGTACATAGCCATATTCGAAACAGATATTAATTAAATGAGTGAGGGGAGCACATATAAAATGTAGAGCTTGCTGTAGCATTCGTCCAGAAATTCCATCGATTCCTTCAATAGAGGGTTTTAATTTAAGAATGAACTCTTTAACAGTATCAACATCTACAGGTGTGTAACGAAACTTATTATCACGTGAAAAATTGGCAATTTGGAGAAATTGCTTAAAATTTGGGGTAGATGAAACTCTGGGGATGGAATCCATAAAATAGTTATTTACTAAGTTAGCATCGCAAAGATCATTTAGTAGTGCATCATTTGATTTGGAGTCAATAATATTCCAGGATTTTAAATCTGACCAAAGTTTTTTCGCATCGGTTTTAGAATGAGGATTAAACTTAGATTGCAAAAAATGTTTTTTCTCTTGTTTGAGAGCAACGTTATAGATATTTCTAAGTTCACAGTAGTATCTCCTGTGAGTCTCAAGTCCAGAATGACAATAACGATTCCATGCTTTTTGTTTTAAAGACTTTAAACGTTTAAGGGTGTCAGTAAACCACGGCTGACTTTTGAGTTTAGCTTGCCCCCTAGTAGTAACCAAGGGCGCGTGAACGTCAAATAATTTTGTTAACGAGGCATTGAAATAACTCATCTTTTCATTTATGTCTTCAATTTTATATATACGATTCCAGTCAACATTTCCAGCGTCGCAACTGAATTTTTCTATGTCAAAATGTTTAAAAGAGTGTACAATTTTCTTGACAGAACACTGGACATCTACATGAAAATCGATTACACAGTTAACACAATTGTGATCTGAAAAAGTAAATTCTGAGACCCATGAATTAACAATAGGCAAGTTGGAGTTAGTGATTATTAAATCAAGAAGGGATTCATGATCATTAGTGACCCTAGTAGGATTTTTAATTAGTTGTTTACAGTCTAGTTCAAATAAAAGCGAGTTAAGGTAGTCACTGGCCAGATTGGCGGTTAACATATTTATATTAAAATCTCCTAACAAGATGAAGTTATTAAAGCCGCTCATTGACAGAGAGTGAATAATGTCAGAAATAAATGATATATTTTTATAATTGCTATTTGGAGGTCTATAGAATACTCCTAGAACTTGAAATCTTCTTTGCTGGTGTCTACTGGGCCGTAGGCTTGACTACCTCGAGATTTTATATTCTTGCGATTTTTGTAAATTACAGTTTTAAACACACCATCCATTGGTGGTGTGGTTTCAAAGTCCTGTGTTTCCTGCTTGTCCAAATTAATTATATCGTTCATGATCTCTAGTTGTTTGTCATGAAGAAGTTTGTGGGTTTCTTCATTCTTCGCGTTAGACTCAGCAATAACGTTATTAACTGTATTAACTGTATTTGTTAACGTCTTCCCATTTTTGTTGCTATATGAAGGAGATGGGACAGATTCCTTTGTTTGTTTGCAATAATTAGTCAAGGGAATCAGCTGTTTATTTACTTCTTTTTTAAAGTCGTTGATAAGGTCGATTATCTCTTTTTTGAACGTTTCACAAGAAATAGTTTCATGGCCATCGCCGTGCTGATTATTCCGTACACTTCTAATCCTAATTTCTTCTTTGAGCTCTTGAATTTCCCTTGCTTGAATTTCATTTATTTTCTTGAGATTTGCAATTTCGGCTGTCATTGCAGTAATTACGTTTTCATTCGAAGTAGGTGAGCTAGTAGGTTGCAAGTCGTTATCATCGCTTCCATGATTAATACAGATCATTTCAGATTCACTTATAAAGTTAAATTTCTTCTTATTGTCATCCAAGGCAAGTGCACAACTTTTATGATAGATTACGTAGCACTTAATACACTCCATGGACACATTTGTAACTTGTTTTTTGCACTTTTTACAGTACTTTTCACTATTTGAACTGGGAGCTCCAGTCGGCTTATGTTTATCGCCCGGCATCGTGCCGCCATTCCATTAAGTAGAACCCGTATTTGACGATTTCCCAAAAAAATATTTACCAACCCCGAAAAAGGGGCGTAAATAGGGAGGGTAGTTTTCTTGAGAATTCACATAACTGGAAAACAAATAGTGTTACATACGTGAAAATTGAGATCTAGATTCTCCTTTAAGAAAGACCGGACCCGTGTTTGACGATTTTGAAAAAAAAAAATTACCAACGGCGGAAAAAGGGGAGGGTGAATTTGGGGGTGATTTTTCTCAAAATGCTTGAAGGTCGAGAATGTTACAGGCATGAGAATTGGCACTCGGACTCCCATCTTAAAATAACTAGATCCGTGTTTGACGATTTTGCAAAAAAATTATTACAAACCCTAAAAAAAGGGCGTAAATGGGGGGGGGGTAGTTTTCCTGAAAATTCTCATAACAGGAAAACAAATAGTGTTACATACGTGAAAATTGGGATCAAGATTCTCCTTTAAAAAAGCCCGGACCTGTGTTTAACGATTTTGGAAAAAAATTACCAACGGCGAGAAAAGGAGAGGGTGGATTTGGGGGTTGATTTTTCTCAAAATGCTTATAACTTGAAGGTCGAGAATGTTACAGGCATGAGAATTGGCAATCGTATTCTCATCTTAAAATAACTAGACCCGTGTTTGACGATTTTGCAAAAATTTTATTACAAACCCCAAAAATGGGTTAAATGGGGAGGGTAGTTTTCCTGAGAATTCTCATAACAGGAAAACAAATAGTGTTACATACGTGAAAATTGGGATCTAGATTCTCTTTTAAAAAAGACCGGACCCGTGTTTGACGATTTTGGAAAAAAAATTACCAACTGCGAAAAAAAGGGTGAATTTGGGGGTTGATTTTTCTCCAAATGCTTATAACTTGAAGGTCGAGAATGTTACAGGCATGAGAATTGGCACTTGGACTCTCCTTTAAAAATAACTAGAAAATATTTAGAAACCGCAAAAAGGATTGTAAATGGGGTGGGTAGTTTTCCCCAGAATTATCCTAACTGCAAAACAAACAGTATAGCATTACAATATATGAAAATTTGGATGTAGATTCTCCTTTTAAAAAGACTGGGGCCGTGAATGAGGAAAAAAAATAACTTTTTGTTATTTTTTTTTATTCAAAACTGTTTTAAGCCGCTGTACCAATTCGAAATATAAGCGCCAGTAAAGCCGACCCTAACTTACGCGAGCAAAGCCGCGGGTAACTGCTAGTTTAATATAACTTGATTTTATTTTTTCAAAAAAAAAATCATAACTCAAAAATCCGTGTTAGGAAATTTTTACTATCATTTTCGGTTTTAGCAACCCAAAATTACCAAGAAACGGCCTCTAACATCACAGTCGCAAAATGACTGTAAACTACTGTAATTTGATTAGACTTTCTGGGATATCAAATTTAAAGGGCCTGGTTACGACTGCACAACGTGACAAACGCGCCTCTTTGTGATTGGTTCTTTTCTCAACTTCAACTTTTGTTTGGTTTAACCTAACCTCAAAGTCAAGGGTCTCGTGTTTTGTTGCATTTTGTTAGTTTTGTTCGAGTTTCATCACCTAGTATTATGGCTGTAACTACGCGTAAAGCTTCAACGTTGACTACAGGCTACGAAGAAGCAAACTCAGAAGTTACAGATGTAATGACCATGACTTTTTTTGTTAATAATTCGAAGTATAGCAGCGTACAAACTGCCGGAGAAAAATTTTCAAGGTATGAGAGGTGTTCTTGTAAGTGGTTCGCCTAACAAAAACATCTTTTTTAGATCTGCTCGACATATATACGGCGATTCAGCGATTGGATATGTACAAGTAAAGAATGAAGATGATGTTTGTATTGTCCAGGCAAGAATTACACCTGAACATAATATAAGAAAAACGGGGTACAAAGTGGAAGCACATATTAAAAGCGGCGAGAAAATTATTACAGCTGAATGTATTGCTTTTTTATTTTGGCTGCACACGAGTGAAGAGCCTTCACCAACAGAAGTTGTGTCGTATTGGAGGAAAAGTGATTTAGCCAAGGCAGGTACCACCAGAACTAGTATGACTCTTGGTGAAATTGCTGGAAAACCAATAGTTAACAAGAGGACCAATGATATTGTACTGCAGGATTTTCTTAATGAGCATGTTAAATCAAGTACTGATTCTATTCTTGTAAACTTGAAACGTGAATAATTCTATCTATTGACTTCATTGTACCAGCTAAACATTTCCTACAGATTGGGCGTGGATAACAATTTACACAGTGCTGTTAATTTTATACAGTACTGTTCAGAGCAAATGTCAGTTAGACATTGCCAGCAGGCCTATAACGACACAATAAAGCAGACAGAAAGTGTGGCATGGAATGAACTGAGATACTTGAGGATAACTGCTTCCAAGTTGTATGATTGTAGTCGCTGCTCAACTGATGGCTCTCTAGTGGAACAAATTTTTGGTGCTCGAAAATTATTCCAAACCAAAGCCATGGAAAGAGGCATCAAATTGGAAAAAGCAGTTATAGCTGAGGTTGAAAAAAAAAAACGAGTGTGCTTTAAACCACACGACTGAAGTAAAACTTTAGTTAGCCATTGTGAAAGTGCTCTTAATTTATGTAAGTTTATAAACGGAGCTAGAGAATCCTGAATTAATACCGTCTGCAGTATTGGATAATGCATGTTAGCGATTAAGATAAGTAGCGCAATTGCATACAAAACTGACACACGCAAATGGCTGAATGGAGTGAAGCGAGAATTCACAACCTAAAGACGCGGGTTCGAATCCCGTTAAGGCAAAAAAAAATTATGAATTAATTATTATTATTATTATATTAAAACTTCCATTCGCTTCGCCCGATCACACTTTTCGTAACGCTCTCGTCAGACATTCACCAGCTTACTCCCCAACTCAAGTGTCCGTAAAGAAGTATTTACTTCAAAAATGAGAGAATCAGTCCAAGTGGTTTATTCTTGGACAAGAAGTACTCCATTTTTGGGGCTTTCCCAGATGGGATGACATCAAAATATGTCATAGAAGTGAAGTGCCCCAGTATTGAGAAAACGTTTGAAAATTATATAAAAAACGGGAAAATAACAAACAAATATAAAGGTCAAATTCAACTCCAGATGAAATTAGCAAACAAAACAAGTGGTTTATTTATTGTAGCTGATCCTGACTTTGAAAATAATAAAAAAATAACCATAATGGAGATCCCATTTGATGATGAGTTTTGTTCTGGATTAATGGCTGAGGCCACTACATTTTGGGTGAAATATATATTTCCTAAACGAGATTCCTGTATTACCGAGCTGAACGTAAACACATGGTAGAGAGGTTAAGTAGCGAAAAATAGAGAAATAGAAGGTGATATAAAGAAAAAAATTAGAGAAGATATTGAGAAAAGCGAGAAGTGATATTAGAGAAAGGTAGGAAGAAAGAATTGGGCAGGGAAAAGGAGATATAGTCAGGAAAAAGAATAAATCGGCGAAGCCGGAAGATAACGACATCTAGGAGGCGCCACAGGAAGCGGATGAACAAAGACCACGGCTTCCTAGATTAGAAAGGGACGGTGTCCCTTCTCCGGCTGGTCGAGTTTGTAGTTCAGGGCTTTTTTTGCGTTCCGTAGAGAGCGCTACAGTACTCCCCATAATGATTGACAGGATTTTGAGGTTTAAACAATTTGACAATCAAAAACATTGTCAGTTTTTCAATAAAAATCACAATTAGCATTTTTAAACAGAAAAAGGTCTTTAATGCATTTGTTATCTGCAAGATTAAGAATAAAACACGGTAAGCAAAAATCAATTTCATTTCAAAAGTTTTCGTTTTTTTAGAGTAAACATTAGTACTTCTTTTTCTGAGGATCTGAGTTTGTAGGTTGCAAAAGTTTACTAGTAAAGGGGGTATCAGTTTGGATATTATGAGATGACAAACTGCGTTATAATGAAATTGACACTGGAATATAGGATTGGAAGAATGGTCAGAAACAATTATTTTTCTTAGAATTGCTTCCACATTTTGTTTTGGTAAACTCGGTAAAATTTATATATATATATATATTGGATCAAACCAACAAACCTCTCATTTGAATAATTTAGTTTTCCCCTGTCTTGATTGTAAATTAATTCTAACAAGGGGCTGGTTCTTCGGCTGACCTTGTCACGTAGAAGGGACAAACAGAATACACAGTTTATGGATTTTTCTACTTTCACTATAAGGTAACCACAGAGAAAAGCAATGGCTGGTGATTCAATCTGCAGGTCACCAGAATAACTGCCTGTAAATGTATTAATGTGTTCCAGCTTTTCCAGAATTCATTTAAGGTAATATCAATTTCATCATTAGCATGGGATTTTTGAACAATTATAACAAATTTTGCAGTGCTCACGTACTTAACATCAGGCACTGTGTTACTGTTGCTGATACTTCTTATCCGAACACTTCTTAAAATTTGACGCAATGCATATTCGGCTGCTCTGCAATCCACTAAATCATTGGATCCACCACGAAGTCGGATATTTGCAAAAATCGATTCAATAGCGTCAGAGCTAAATCGTCTGGTTAAAACATAATGAAAATTTAGACCCTTCTTCAATTATTGAATGCAGAGATATGTGCTGCGTGCAGTGAAGACTAAGGCCTCTTTTGTTAAGCCACCCATATCTGTTTCAGCCGAAGTAGATTCAATGTCGGCAATAAAATGGGGAAAGTTTTCATTCAACCGAGATAGTCGTGGGTCTTCAGTGTCAGTGTAAGGAGAGCGGTATTGGGATCTCGTCGATGGACATGCTGTGTTCTATTGCTGACGTCGTGAATTTGAAAATACTTGTACCTGTTTTCCATAAATATAACTGTTGCAGTACAATGTTTAAAGAAGGAAAATTGTTCACCATCATGATGAGCAAGATACTTCAAAGCGGCTGTTACTGGGGGCGAAAATATTTGAATGGCCAAATTTACTTTTATTTTTTCCAAATTTGAAGGACAAAGATGTTTTTTTTTTTGTTAAATATCTCACTGGCTTAATAATAAAATTTTCTGGAATTTCTGTTAACTCATCTTTGAGGTAATTTGCCGAAATTATTCCATTGGATGATGCCATGTCATGATCCAAAAATAAATTTCTTCCATTTTTACGGCGTGACAATACTGAAAACTAAAAAAAAACTTGAGTCCAGGATTATATGAATTAGGCAAAAAATTTTGAAGTGAACAAAAATGTTTAAAAAGATTGTACAAATCTTTGCTGTTTAATTTGCCATAATTACTTTGGCGGTTCGTTTTTGATTTGAAAGACGCTGTCAAGGTAACAGTTAAAAGTTTCGGTTAAAAATTCGATAGATGGAGGTACAGTACAGTACATTGTCAGAAACAGCTTTTTTTCAAACTCGACCAGCCGGAGAAGGGACACCGTCCCTTTCTAATCTAGGAAGCCGTGATAGAAACCGCTCGCTCAGTCAGGGAAGCCTGGACTCTTACCTGGAGGAAAGGAAAAGAAAGAGAAAAGGGGAGGGTAGAACAGAAAAACAAACAAGAAGAGGAGGAAGAGAATTTTTTTCAAAAAAGTAAAAAGACGGTGAGGTCTCTTGGAGTATAGAAAACACAGAAGACAGCAGAGAAAGAGAAGGAAACGGACACAGAGATGGAGAAAAAAATATTGGAGCTGTTGCAAGAGTTGAAGGAGGAGATGAAAGAAATAAGACGAGAAAACAAGGAACTCAAGAGAGAGATAGAGAGGCAGAGAGAAGAATTTAAAGAGAAGGAGAAGAGATGGGAAGGAGAGAGAGACTGGTGGAAGGAGAGAGTGGAAAAGCTGGAAGAGAGAATGTAAATTGAAGAGAGAAGAAAGAGGAAGAACAACATCGTGATAACAGGATGGGACGGGGAAAGAAAAAGTCATGTAAAAAACGAGGATGTAGAGAAGTTTTTGAAGGAAAATGTAGGGGATAATAAAGTAAAGGATCAAGTATTGGTGGAGATGGAGGGATGGGGTGAGAAGGAAAGAATAATGAAGCACAAAGGAAAATTGAGGGAGAAGAGGGAAACAAGGGGGATATACATAGACAACGACCTCACAAAGAAAGAAAGAGATTTACAAAAGAATCTAAGAAGTATGGCGAAGGAAAAAAGGGAAGAAGGGAAAGAAGTAAGAGTGGGATACAGGAAATTAATAGTGGGCGGGGAGCAATGGAGAAGGAATGAAAAGGGAGAGAGACTAGAGGTTTTCCAATAAGAAGAAGAAGGGGAGGAGGGAAAAAGGGGGACAACGGCAAAGTAAAAAGGACAATGAAACGGGAAAAAGGAAACAAAGAAGGAAGTAGGAGGGAAACTAAGGAAGGAAGGGGGAAATCAAAGAAGGTAACGAGAAAAACAGGTGTGAGGGCACTATTTTGGAATGTAGCGGGACTAGGGAAAAAAGAAGAAGATTTTTGGGACTATGTGAAGGAGTTCGATATTGTTGGATTAACAGAAACATGGTCAGAAAGCTGGGAAAAAATAGAAAAACTGTTACCAAATGAGTTCAAGTGGGAATGGCAAGGGGCGAGAAGGGGAAAGAAAAAAGGAAGAGCAGCAGGGGGAATAATAATAGGGGTAAAAAAAGGAATAAAAGAGAATACTAAAAAGAAGGGAGAAGAGGAAGGTCACATGGTGAGAAACGTTAAAATAGACAGTAAATGGTGGAAAATAGTGACAGTGTACAGCAAAGAGATGAAAGAAACAATAAGCAAGATAGAAGAAACATTAAAAGACAACAGGGAAGAATGTCTGCTTCTGGGAGGGGATTTTAACGGGAGAATTGGGGAAAGAGGAGACAGGGATTGGGAAGAAGAGAGAGGAGACGGAAAAAGAAAATCCAAAGACAAGAAAGAAAACGCGGAAGGGAAGAAGTTGATGGAATGGATAGAAGAAAAAGGATGGGAAGTGCTGAAGGGAAACAAAGAAGGGGACGAAGAAGGAGAATGGACCTACATAGGCGGTAGAGGAGAGACGGTGATAGACTACGGAATAGTAAACGAAGAAGCATGGGAAGAAGTCGAAGAATTCAGAATAGGGGAAAGAGTAGAGTCAGACCATCTGCCTATGGAGATAAGTATAGGAAGGAGGAGAGAGAAGAGAGGAGGAGAAGAAAAAATAGAGGAAATGCGGAAGGTGATAAGTCAAGTATGGGACGAACAAGGGGTGGAAGAGTATAAGAGAAGACTGGAAAAAGCAAGATTTAAAGAAGTAGGGAAAATGCAGAAAGAATTGGTAGAAATATTGGAAAAAGCAGCGACAAAAAGAGAAATAACAGTAAGAGGTGGAGGAACAAAAAGAAAGAATAAATGGTGGGACAAAGAATGGGAGCAACGTAAAAAGGAAGCAATAAAAGAACTAAGAAAGTGGAGAAAGACTAAAGGGAACAGAAGTGGCGTTTTAGAAGCGAAAAGAAGATACAGAGAGACATGCAGGGAGAAGAAGAGGCAGAAGATGGAGAGAGAGGAGGAAGAGATAAAAGCAATAAGAACAGAGAAGGAGGTATGGAACTATTAATAGAGAGAGAAAGAAAAAAGAAAATGGGAGCGAGGAGATAACGATGAATGAGTGGGAGGAGTACTTCATGAGGCTGCTGGAGGGAGAAAAGGAAAAAACGAAAACGGAAATAGAGAAGAAGAGAAACCGAGTAGAACCTGAAGGAGAAGAAATTACAATGGAAGAGGTGGAGAGGCATGTGAAGAAACTGAGGAAAGGGAAGGCACCAGGGAGGGATAGAATACAGAATGAGTCGTGGATGTATGGGACGAGAAGAGTGCTAGAGAGGCTGGTGGAGGAAATGAATGGGGTGTGGAGAGGAGAAGGATTCCCGGTAGGGTGGAGAGAGGGGGTAATTTACCCCATCTACAAAAAAGGGGAGAAAAATAAAGTAGAAAATTACCGAGGGATAACTCTCCTAAACACAGGGTACAAGTTGTATGCATCAATTCTGAATGAAAGGATGAGCAGAGAGATAGAGGAAAAGGGAGCATTACCAGACAGCCAAGCAGGATTTAGAAAGGGGAGGGGAACTATGGATAATGTATACATCCTGGACCATTTGACGAAGAGTGAGTTAAAGAAGAAAGGGGGGAGGGTGTATGCATTATTCGTAGACTTCAAGGCGGCTTTTGACAAGGTGGACAGAGAGAGGATGTTTGAGTGCCTGAGGGAGAAAGGGGTAAATGAATGGCTGGTAAGAAAGGTGGAGGAGGTATATGAGAAGACAAAAAGTAAAGTGAAGGTAGGGGAGAGGGAAAGTGAATGGTTTGTGACAACAAAGGGAGTGAGGCAAGGTTGCCCGCTCAGCCCCTTGTTGTTCACGATGTCTGTGGCAGATATGGACGGAATGTTAGAGAGAGCACAAGCGGGGGTGTGGTAGGTAGAAAAAAAGTGTGGAGCCTGGCGTTTGCGGCTGATGTGGTAATGGTTGCAAAGAGTGAAAGAGAAATGAAGGAAATGATAAAGAGTTTAGGAAAATATGTGAAAAAGAAAAGACTAGAAGTGAATGTAGAGAAAACAAAAATGCTGGTGTTCAATAAGAGAAAGAGGAAGAACGAAGGTGGGAGGGACAAGTAATAGAACAAGTAAAAGAATTCAAATACTTGGGGTATGTGTTCAATGAAAGAGCCACAGATAAGACACATATCAGAGAACTGGCAAGAAAAGCGAACAAGGTGATAGGATGTGTATGGGGAATAGGAGAGAGAAGGTGGGGAGGCGATTTTAAGAGGAGAATGATGATGTTTGAAAGTCTTATTGAAAGCGTGTTGTTGTACGGAGCAGAGGTCTGGGGATGGAAAGAACAAGAGGTGATAGAGAGGGTGCAAGAGAAATATCTGAGGTGGGTGCTAGGGGTGGAGAGAGAAACGCCAGGGTACATAGTGAGAGAAGAATGCAAGAGGAATAGGTTGAGAGTGAAAGCGGGAAAAAGCGCGGTCAAGTTCGAAGACAGGATGGAAGGGAGGAAAGAATGTAGGATACTAAAGGAGTGCTGGAGAGAAAAGAAGAATTCAGAGGAGAATGATAGGGAGAATTACTACAGGAGGAATGGGTATGCAAGCAAAGAAATAGAGAGACTGAGAGAAAGAGGCGTGTGGATGAATGTAGAACTAAGTGAAAGAGATAAGGATACGGATAGACAAGAGAGGAGAGAAAGAATTAGAGAATCCAGATACGACGGGAAGTACGGAAGATGCATGATCGAGGAAGTACCGAAGTATTTGGGGAGGGAGAGCGAGAAAGAAAGAAAGATGATGGCGAGGTTTAGGTGCGGAAATGAAGAGAGGGAAAATAGGTATTAGGCAGAAGATGGAGGAAGAATGTGTAGAATGTGCTATGAGGAAAGAGAGACGATTGAGCATATGTGGAACGAATGCAGTGAGATGAAACAAAGAGAGAGGAAAGAAAGAGCGGAAATACTGAATGTAGATGGAAGGGAAATTAAATGGATGAAAGAGGTATGGAAGAGGAGGGATAAGGGAGAAGAGGAAAGGGGAGGGGAGAAGAAATAGAGAATTTTATTTAGTTTTTTTTATTATTATAATTGTTAAGTTTACTTGTATATGTATAGGAATCAGAAAGCCCGTAGGACAAATAAAGATTTATTGATAAATTTCCTAAACTTTTAACTATGTAAATTTTTGTAAAACTTTTTTTTTTAGAGAAAAATGTATTTACTCTAAATGTTTTGAAAAATAAAATGTTCTGTTACTTGCAAGTAGTGTCCATTAAACAACTCTGCATGGATCTATGTGGGAAGGATAAAAAAAAAAGCTTTGTGCTGAATATACATACATTTAATTTGACTATTTCAAAATTTATATTGTATACATATACCTTAAAAAAATTTAATTAACTTTGACCTATGACTTTTATTAACTGCGGCTGTATATTGATTATGGCACAAGCAATTTTTACCGCTGCATCTAAACTAGAAATGTCATGTATATCTACATTGGCATGGGGCGATAAAAAATTAAACTCGCGAATTCGTCCTATTACACGCTCTATATGAATTCGCACCGCAGCAATATCGCGACTTTCTTTTACAGTTTCTTCCATCAAAGCAGTGCCTTCTGAAACACTAACTGGTCGAATAAGTTTAATTTTCATTGGAGCTAATACATTTGTTAAGTGTTTGAAGCCCCTATCTGCCAATATAGAAGAATTTTCAGGCACTTCGTTTAGGTAGCCGCAATTTTCCACGATGAAATGTTCACACGATCACTTGTTCTACCACCAAATCCCCCTGATATAAAATTGACCAACCCATATGGGGTACACGAAATTACATATTTGGTTGTGTTGGCACTCTTATATGAGGACCACGTCATGGCTTGTTTTATAGGGTCAGATGGTTTTTAAATGGACACCTCAAAACAGTCAATAACTGAAGAAACATTGGAGTACTTATATCTGAAAGTAATAGGCATAACCCTCAATGTCGTAACCTGATGTGGCCAATAAATAAAGGGGGACAGAGCTGCACTTATTCTTTGTACCGATTTTGAAAAATTTTTTGATACATACAACTTACTTATGCCAAAATCTAAAGAAATCCTATAAAATGGGTCATTTAATCTTATCTTTTATCAAGTTATTAGGATGTCCCTCTGCACGTCTAGAAATAATTTTGACTAGGCCAAATACCTCACTAGGCAGTCCTAAATAAAATCTAGGATTTTTGTTCACTGCTAAAAGTTCACGTTCTTTACTTTTTTCTTTAAACATTTTTTCTGCTTCATGTGAAGATGTATTTTCATTACTCGTTGAGGGAATTTCATTGAATGATGTATTCAATGATCCAGAAAAATTGCTTGACTCTGTTTTACTGGACGAAATTGGTGAATCAGAAGATGTTCCAGGCATACTTCTGCAATGTTTTCAGTACCAAAAACAGATAATTCTGAAGAAGAGGTACTTACAGCAGCCAACTTCGATGATTGACTTTGTCCACTTGTAACAGTGGCAATATATAGATGTGGAAGTACATCTTTTTTCAATGTGATACCCTTTTTTATGCCCCGATATTTGTACCACTCACTGTAAAAACTATCTTCTTTAAGCTGTAAGAAAAAAGGTGTGCTTTAACAATATTTATTTTTGAATAAGAAGTAATTATTACTACACTTACTGGACATAAGTAATCAGTGGTCGGTGCTACCACAACTAGTAACCACGAATACCACGACATAAATATATATCTATCTTTACTTTCAAGCATGTTAGAAAAGAGAAGAATGTCCAACGTTGCCAGATGGTGGGCACAGTCACGAGGCCCTTTAAAAATTAAAAAGCATGGTTATAAATTCAATTTTTACCCCTTAATTTATATTTTTATCAAAAAACAAGTAATAGGTGTCTAGTTATTATTTATGTACTTTTAATTTTTGCAATAAAAAAAAGTGAGGAAACTTCCTCATTATTGTTACAATTAATTGTTATTGCCTTGGTTGCTTAACATGCCAGTACTTTAATTGTGGAGTTCGACTTAAATATATTTAAATTTTAAGTACTTTAATTGTTCATTGCAATTTCCTCAGTTTACTATAAAAAAAACCTTCAGCCACATGCGAATCTAACACCAAATTTTTTTTAAATATTTTTCTATTGCGTACTCTTTGCTTCTGATGACTGTACCATGAGTTTGGTGCGGCAATTTTTAAACACCCTGTACTTACCAAACATTTTTTAAATTTGTATTTGTATTTGTTTTCTTTTTCTTGTTTCTTGCTTTCGTACCTTTCGCTTCTATAATCGATGGTGGATCAATACATCTTAACCCTTTCTTATGATTTTGCCTTACAATTTTAGGAGCCACACATTCCATATAAAATTCGCATAATTTAGGCAACATCTGATTATTCCAAAAATCCACGTTCCTTTCAATTTCTTCTATAAATAACTATATTATCGTGAACGTACACTATGAAGTAACATTTTGATTTTTTTGTTATGTTTAATTGGCCCTGAATCTAAAAACAAAAACTAACACATTGCCGTCATAAAATATGTGGGACTTACCTGATAGTAATAAACATCATTTCTCTTTAACGAAATTTTGTTGTCTACGCGATGTAAGTAGCACCTTTTTTTCTGTTTTTTGACTTCGTCGACAACTTCCGCAATAGTGGCAACATTTATATTTCTACCAGAAAATAAGCTTTTTACTTCCACTAAAGCATCTTCTTCTTCCACAATACCTACAACCACATTATTCACACTAACCTACTGTAAAGTCTACATTTCCATCTGGGGATGCTCCTAAGAACCCGTTTTCTAAATCTACCCACAACCCTGATTCTTTCACTGTGCACCAATTTTTTTTTTTTGAAATAATTTTATTGCCATTTTTTCTTTGCTAATACCATAGTCTATTGCTTCCGAGTGACACTATATGCCGTGACAAGAGGTATGAGGTCTCTTATTAATTACTTTGCCAAAGTTAGACGCTGTAAAACGATTTTTTTTTTCAACCTCATACCTCCTGTTACTAAATTGTCCTACAGACCGTTCTTGAATTCTATTTCTTTCAACGATATCAACCTAAAAGAAAAATACAAATAATAATAAATACCTAAAAAAAACAGCTTGTAAATTTTGTGCTTTCAACATCTGGGTCAATCTTTGATATTTCATTGCCATAATGTCCTTATCTTCTGGTTGACTGGCATTTGGTCCATAATCCTCGTTAACTTTACTGAGGTGTTACCATTTCTTCTTTTGTAAATAAACGTTTTTTAGATTTGGGCTTTCTGTTTTTATGAGAACTAGATTCCATAAATCGTTTAAAATATGTTCCTACAATTTTTAAAAACAAATACATTATACAAATAATAATTAATCGCTTTAGACAGACATTTTTTCTTTTACTAAAAACAAAAAATTCTACCTGGGCTACAATTAGTCACTGCTTTCCACGGACTCGTATGCCAGTTATTGTTTTTATTGTATCTAAGTCCGGAAAGATGTACTCTTCGTTGATACGAGCCCCTCTGGATCAAGTTTAGTCTCTTGCCCATGTTAAGTCGAGCTACGATATTCATTAGGCGCTCAGATGCATTGTTATTTTCATTTTCTATTAGTAAGTGCGCCTTTCTCACTAATAGAGTTATAGCACCTAAAATTATTATTATGTAACATATGACATACTTAATAATTATAACAACTAATTATTCTGGGTACCATGTAGATGATAGTATATGTTTGTAGCTTTCAGATCCGGTATGTTATTTGCGGATTGATCACCAACATTGCTGCAAATGTTGCTTCTGCAATGAGAGTGATCCCCAAATACGTGCTGAAGTCCGTACTCCAGGTCTGTGCGCAACAAGCCTATGCCATCTTCTCCAGACTTAGCGTGTTCATGAATGGAACATTTTGCTCTTTTTTGTAGAAGCTTTATTTTGGCATTGGTCAGCAGCTTTCTTCCACGCAGATCTATGTTATTTGTGTCTTTTTTATGCTGTAGAGGCGCTTTCCATAATTTTTTAGAGCGTGATTTTATATCATCGCCATAAGGCACTTTCTGTTTTAGTTGTGTCCAAACACTAGAGTCTCCGTCGGCTATAAATTTTAGGTATCTAACGCCGTGCATTTCCTGACTGAGCGTAAACCCTTCCACAGCCATGTCAGCTTCCATTGCACACGCAGATTCGGACCAGTTCTTATAGCAGACATGCTCTTTAACAACTATTTTCATGTTTTCAGCATGTGCACAAATTGAACAATATTTGTTTGTCACAGCACATTAATTCTCTAGTATGACGTCCAACGATTCCAATTGCATTAAAATTTGTACCATACGATCTTTTGCTCCATGAGCCGTCCACATATACTGTTATCCAGGGAATTCCATCCTCGGATATATTTCCCATCTCAATGGCATGCTTTTTTTCCTTGTTGCCCGCAGAAATTATAGAGCGTCACAAAGCGTTATCCCATTCCTGAAATTATGGGTATTACTATTATTGCTTATGGGTGCTTATTGTAATGTCTGAGAAAATACCTCTCCTAATTCCAACTAAATTTTGTTAAACATTTTTGCGGCATCAGGAATATCCATAGCACTTAGCAGTTCGTTTAAATGACTGTAAGTACTACCCGTAGCTAAGGTTCCCCATATAGCCGCTGTATTTAATGTGTTTCCATTTTTGGGATCCACAGTTTCAAATGTGAATATCTTATCACAAGCGGTACATTGGAAAATAATTTGGCTTATTAGACTCTTGGAACGCCGTCTTTCTTCCTTCACACACACTCTTCCAAAATTACAAATCTTAAGAGTGCTCGTACTGTAAATTAATTGACCAATCCAGTACGTACCCCAATTCTATAATACGATGGCCCTGTATTGGAGATGGTTTTTTAGGTATTACTTCAATATTTGGCTCATGATTCATAATACTGCAATCACATTATTCATCATATTTATCAAATATAGAGATATCCTAAAATCGTGAGAATACCAACCTGTCATATTATTCTTTTGAACTTTTAACTTTTTTATTTTTGAAGATTTTTCGTTGAAATTTTGTGGGCGTGTTGATAAAATATAGATCTTTGCAGCTACAGAGCGATTTTTTGAAATTTGTAAATTAAAAAAAAGATATTGCGGGGAAAGTTTTGAAATGGCTTGCTTCTTATTTGATTGGTAGAACCCAGTATGTCCAACTTAATGGATTTTTGTCCAAAGAGATTCATGTAACCTCAGGCGTGCCACAGGGAAGCCATCTTGGTCCGATATTGTTTCTACTATTTATTAATGATATTGTTCAATGCCTTATGTTCGCTTCATTCTTGTTATTTGCGGATGACTTAAAACTTTTTGTAGAAATAAATAATGAAAACGACGCCATCAAATTTCAAAAAGATCTTGAAGCTTTAAATAAATGGTGCATTGGAAATGATATGGATTTAAACATTGCTAAATGTAAGGTAATATCATTTTCGTGGAAAAAATCTTTTACAACAAATGATTATTTTATTGGGGCCAAGAAATTGACAAGGGTTGAATCTATATCAGATCTTGGTATCATTATGGATTCGCGTTTAAAATTCAGTCTACATATTGATAACATAATAAGCAGATCATTAAAATTAGTGGGCTTTATTAAAAGACAATGTAAAAATTTTAACAATATAATGGTCATTTTAAAACTGTTTTACTCACTAGTGCTAGACTATATTAGAATATGGTTGTGTGATATGGAATCCTTATTATAAAAACAATAACGATCGTATTGAACGTGTTCAAAGAAAGCTGGTTAATTTTGTTTTATGCAAATTGAAAATTAATAAACAAAACATTTTGTACACAGACCGGCTTAAGCTGTTGGGTATGGATTCTCTTGAATCAAGACGCAAAGTACTATTGTTAACCTTTGGTTTCAAAATTATTTTGATTGTCCTGAGTTGACTTCTATATTCAATATTCGCGTCCCAAGTTACAACACTAGATGTACTGAGATTTTGGCCATTGATTTTCACAGAACGAATTATGCTTATTACTCTCCATCTATGAGAATGGCTCGATTAATAAACGAATTGCCCCATTGTGTTGACATTTTCAATTGCAATTTGAGTCAGTTTAAAAAAAAATTACGTTCTGATTTGTGCGTTTAGAATACCTATATTTGTGTTTGGTTTAAGTCTTCTTTTTATAGACTTATTTGTAGAATGTACCTGTTTAGTTTAAGTGGTTTTGTAAATTTTGCCTTTTTTAGGCTTGTCCTTGTCCTGTTGGCAAATAAAATATGTTTTTTTTTTGCGTATTGACCAGAAGGAGCTCCCCGTGATTCCGACCTTCACGGGGTTCCTTGCTGGTCAGGTCCTATTCGTTCATCATAGCTACTCCTCAAAACCATGAGGTAAGTAGCTATGAATCCCGTGAATCATGTGCCCTGAGCAGACGCAACGACCCCAAGATGACCGCTTTCTGCATTCCAGCCGCAAGGGTCTCTCTCTGCCGGTTTACGGCAGGCAGGAATGATTTTCAGATTGGAGACGAGCGAGTCCTTGATGCCTCCCATGCACCCAATTACCAAAACGACGAGCTTCACTGAGTAACTTGAGTACAGCCTCCTAAGTTCAAAGAGCAGGTCTTGATATTTTGTCCGCTTTTCCTCCTCCTTGACGCAGATGTTATTTTCAGCAGGAGCCGAAAATTCAATAACAAACATCTGCTTGGAGGAGTGGTCCAATAGAACCACGTCAGGCTTGTTCGCTGTTATCTGCCTGACGGTGGAGAACGAGAAGTTCCAATAGATTCGGCACCTTTCGTTCTCCATAACGGACTCAATATCGTTCGGGACATAGGGCAGCACTGGTGTCTGGTATCGCATAATGGTGTCTTAAATGAAAGTATAACACTCTCAATGCCGCATTGTGGCGATGGATATAGGCCGAAGCTGCATACACCGGGCATACCGCCAATATATGCATTGCTGTTTCAGGGGCTCTGTGACAAGCCCTACAGTTCACATTCGGCACCTCTATACCCATCACGCGGCTGCGATAGACCAAGGTGTTAATTACACCATCTTGCGCTGCGCAAATGAATCCCTCAGTCTCAGACTTCAGTCCACTTGATCTCAGAAAGGCAAATGTATGCCTTTTAGATAAGCCAAGGTTTTCAATGTTCTTGAAGAAAACACTATGCATTGACTTATCCATATGTCTTCTCATGAGCATATCCTGCTCAGAGATTCTGACGTGGGCTGTAAGACGGAGCAAATTGAGCTCGGTAATAGAATGTGGCCGAGCTCGCTCAACGTCAAAGTCAAGACCGAGTTCATCTGCTGCTTTTTGTGCCGCCCTAAATAAAAATGCCCCGACTCCCCGCCTCTCGTGATCCCTGACAAGAAGCAACAAGGGGTCTGAACTTTGGATGATCTTACAGGCTATACCCAAGATTACCCTGTTATGAAGACACTCCAAACTCAAAAGTCCTCGGCCTCCCTGGTTTCGTGGAAGATATAACCTCGGAACGGACGATTTTGGATGCAAACTGCGCTGTAGATGCATCATTTTTCGAGTATCCCGATCAATCTGCTTCAACTCATCTACCAACCATTTAACTGCTCCAAATGAGTAGAGCAGGATCGGAACGGCAAGCATATTTGTGGCAAAAATCTTGTTCTTCCCCGAAAGCTCTGACGACCAGATTCGTCGGAGTAGATTTTTGTACTTGCCGCAGAGAGACTTTTTTACCTGGTGCGACGCTTGGATGTGACACTGCTCCACACCCAAGTACTTGTAAGTCTCTCCGGCGTTCAGATGTCTCAGAACGCTTCCGTCAATGAGTTGAGCATCTTCATCGAAATACTCGCATCGTCCTCTTTTGAGATGAACCTGAGCGCATTTGTCCCAACCGAACTCCATGCCAATAGCATCTGTGTACTCCTGCACTATGCGCAATGACTGCGTCAGTTCTTGCTTTCCGGAAGCATACACTTTCAAGTCATCCATGTAAAACAAGTGCGTGATCTTATGCTTCCGGTTACCGGGTGTACCACAGCTATGACCCTTTGCACCGCGCACGGCTACGGACAGCGGCAACAGTGAGATGCAAAACAGAAGAGGACTCAAGGAATCTCCCTGGAATACTCCTCTTCTGAATGATATCAACTCTGTCTGAACTCGGTCCCGTCGAGATGTTATCGAGAACCGAGTCTTCCAGAGTGACATCAGTTGTTTGATGCATCTCACCAATGTATCGGGTACCGCAAGACATTCGAGCAAGTGAATAATCAGCTCGTGAGATGTTGTGTCGAATGCCTTACGATAATCGATCCAAGCCATAGATAGGTTGCGCTTATATTGGACGGCATCTTGCGTGACGCACCTATCGATCAGCAGGTTTTCCTTGCAGCCGTCCACGCCCCTTTTACAGCCTCGCTGTTCGAAAATTTTCGAATACACCGGGTTAATAGCGTGGAATATTCGGTAGTACAGGAGTCTGGTGAAAATCTTGTAGCACGCATTTAGGCAAGTTATTGGCCGGTAGTTCTGAGGCCGAGACAAATCACCCGTTTTACGTAGTAAAACGGTTCGCCCCTCGAAAACCCACTCCGGAATGGGCCGCTCACCATTAAGCCAGGAATTAAATACCCTGGTCAGACGCTTGTGCGTGCTTCGGAATTTCTTCCACCAAAAGGTATTAATTCCGTCCGGGCCTGGTGCGGCAAAATTTTTGATTCCCTTAAGGGTCTCGGCAATTTCTTCCGGGGTTATCGGATTGCACACCACTGGTCTTAATTGAGATCTTCTTACGAAGTTCTCAAATTGTGCAAGGGCTGGAGTGTCTTCACGCAACGGTTTCGACCCCTCGTATATTTCCCTCCAGAAGACTTCGACCTCCTGCACCGCCGGCAATTTCTCTGGGATAGAGTTTGCCCGCTGGAAGAGCCTCGAAGGATTTGTCTTGAACTTGTTGTTCTCGACCAACCTTCGCCTACTCCTTACCAGGGACTTTCTTGCAGCCACAAGACTGCGAACTCTATCCATGCAGTGCTGCTTCTTAACAGCAAGTACTGCTACATTCAGTGTATGATGGGTCCGGCGAAAAGGACGCGCGATGCGCCGGATTTTTGGCGTGAAAGGTTTCATCTCTTTGATGAATTCCATCACACACTGAATTTGAGAAATATCCTGCCTTGCGGTTCCTATCTTCTTGTCTATCTTTTCAAGGCGACATTCGAATTTCCTCTCAGCCTCGGTGCTCTCACCACGTGAGACCGAAGAAGAAAGCCTCGTCGCCTCTCGATAGACCATCTCGTTCAGGAGCAGGATGTCTGGATCCTCGGGGAGGTTCCTATCGAGTGATTCGTCCGCTGCAACTACATCGCTGGCTTTGGGTGGTGGAATTTTGTGGAGAGACTTTCTGTTCGGAGGCATCTCCAAATTTACCGGAACATCGTGGCGGATCTCCGGCTCGTCCGGTTGTACCTCCACCAACTGCTCCGGTGCTCTCTCGTATTGAATGCGACGAAGATAGGCCACATAGTCGCGGAGTTTTTGTGGCGCGAAAAAGTGATGCTCCGGGTGTTTCTCACCCCACAGAGCATGCATCCTTGCCATGTAACCCCTTCGCCGCGGCTCGCTCGTCTCGTAGCAGTCGAGCAGGTCATTCCTTAGAGTGTTGGTCCACTCAAAGCGTCCATGGGCATTGCCAGAGTCGTCAACGGGTGATTCGTTTTCCGAGACCCCACCACCTTCACCTTGGTCCCTATCCGACTGGGACCGGTCGTGGGGGTCTTTCCCTGTTGGGGTAGTAACAACAGTTTAGGGTTCCAATTGGTTGTTAGCCAAAAGGAACCCCGGCCGGTACTGGGGTCAAGATGGTTTGACCTCCCAGATGCGCCAAGAGCTACCGGTCCGATTTGCACCTTCAGCTCGGCAAGGTGGTGGCGCTACTCACCAAGACCAAAGATGTTATGTGGCCTGCCTGCCAAATATGTTTTTTTTTTTTTGCGTATTGACCAGAAGGAGCTCCCCGTGATTCCGACCTTCACGAGGTTCCTTGCTGGTCAGGTCCTGTTCGTACATCATAGCCACTCCTCAAAACCATGAGGTCAGTAGCTATGAATCCCGTAAATCATGTGCCCTGAGCAGACGCAACGACCCCAAGATGACCGCCTTCTGCATTCCAGCCGCAAGGTTCTCTGCCGGTTTACGGCAGGCAGGAATGATTTTCAGATTGGAGACGAGCGAGTCCTTGATGCCTCCCATGCACCCAATTACCAAAACGACGAGCTTCACTGAGTAACTTGAGTACAGCCTCCTAAGTTCAAAGAGCAGGTCTTGATATTTTGTCCGCTTTTCCTCCTCCTTGACGCAGATGTTATTTTCAGCAGGAGCCGAAAATTCAATAACAAACATCTGCTTGGAGGAGTGGTCCAATAGAACCACGTCAGGCTTGTTCGCTGTTATCTGCCTGACGGTGGAGAACGAGAAGTTCCAATAGATTTGGCACCTCTCGTTCTCCACAACGGACTCAATATCGTTCGGGACATAGGGCAGCAATGGTGTCTTAAATGAAAGTATAACACTCTCAATGCCGCATTGTGGCGATGGATATAGGCCGAAGCTGCATACACCGGGCATGCCGCCAATATATGCATTGCTGTTTCAGGGGCCCTGTGACAAGCCCTACAGCTCACATTCGGCACCTCTATACCCATCACGCGGCTGCGATAGACCAAGGGGTTAATTACACCATCCTGCGTAGCGCAAATGAATCCCTCAGTCTCAGACTTCAGTCCACTTGATCTCAGAAAGGCAAATGTATGCCTTTTGGATAAGCCAAGGTTTTCAATGTTCTTGAAGAAAACACTATGCAATTGACTTATCCATATGCCTTCTCATGAGCATATCTTGCTCAGAGATTCTGACGTGGGCTGTAAGACGGAGCAAATTGAGCTCGGTAATAGAATGTGGCCGAGCTCGCTCAACGTCAAAGTCAAGACCGAGTTCATCTGCTGCTCTTTGTGCCGCCCTAAACAAAAATGCCCCGACTCCCCGCCTCTCCGTGATCCCTGACAAGAAGCAACAAGGGATCCGAACTTTGGATGATCTTACAGGCTATACCCAAGATTACCCTGTTATGAAGACACTCCAAACTTAAAAGTCCTCGGCCTCCCTGGTTTCGTGGAAGATATAACCTCGGAACGGACGATTTTGGATGCAAACTGCGCTGTAGATGCATCATTTTTCGAGTATCCCGATCAATCTGCTTCAACTCATCCACTAACCATTTAACTGCTCCAAATGAATAGAGCAGGATCGGAACGGCAAGCATATTTGTGAGAAAAAAAAAAACATCTTAAAGTGTACTATAGGTCAAATGGGTCTCAGATAGGCTCCTTTTCAACCTCCGCGCTACGTTTTCTGTTTTGAGAGAAATGTTGTTTATAGAACGAAAAGTTGTGAAATATTGTGCACGGAAGAAAAACAAAATAGGACGTCTAGTCAAGGGACGCCCGCGGCAGATGTGGATGATCGAAATTGATGGTTATTGAAAGAATTTATAATTAAAGAAAACCAATAAATAAATATGTAGTAAAGTAAATAAAAACAGTTTCGTTAAATAAAAACCATACACGGTCAAATTTATTTGCATACTAGCTGACCCGGCGAACTTTGTACCGCCTCAGAATCAATAAATAATGTGTTATCTCTTTAGCTGAATTAAATTTAGTTGTTTTATCAAACGATAATGCACACAACGCCATCTACTGACATTATCGGAACCAGCATACAACGGCATGTTCATTTTTGTTTCTGTCGTGTATCAAATTTCGCGTTATATACTGATTCCATACAAAATGTAAGAAATTTTTTTCCGTTAATTTTTTCGATGTTTTAATAGTTCCTCGCACACGAAAAAAGTCGAGTCAATCAGTACTCAAGATATCATCAAAAAATTTCTGTGTGGAGTCCACTCGCAGCAGAAGTCAAACTTTGGAGGTTACGCATTAAAAATCGATTTTCATTTTTAAAGCCCGGTACGACAAATTTTGGTGGCCGGCGCTATTTGTTATTGTTGCCCTGTACCAGGGGGGCTTTGTTATTGTCGTTGCCCTGTGCCAAGCTCCCCGCCCCCTGTAGTGTTTCCAAAGTTTTAATAGTTATACTGCTATTCGGTCCGGAGGCAAATCCAACAAATCAAAGATCATAAAAATAGGTCCAGCGGGTCTTGAGTTATAAACCCAAGGGGGCGCTCTAGGCACCCCTGTCCATGTGTTAATAGTTATTCTGCTATTCGGGGCGGAGACATCCAATAAATCAAAGATCATAAAAATCGGTCAAGCCGTTCTTGAATTATAAACCAAAGGGTGCCCTCTGGGCCCCCATGTCCATGTTTTGATAGTGATTCTGCTACTCGGGGCGGAGACAAATCCAACAAATTAAAGATCATAAAAATCGGTCCAGCCGTTCTTGAGTTATAAACCCAAGGGTGCCCCCTGGGCCCCAATGTCCATGTTTTAATAGTTATTCTGCAATTTGGGGCGGAGACAAATCCAAAAAATCAAAGATCATAAAAATCGGTCTAACCGTTCTTGACTTATACACCCCTGGGTGCCCCCTGGGCCCCCATGTCCATGTTTTAATAGTTGTTCTGCTATTCCGGGCGGGAACAAATCCAACAAATCAAAGATCATAAAAATCGGTAAAGCCGTTTATGAGTTATAAACCGAAGGGGGTGCCCTGGGCCCCCTTGTCTATGTGTTAATAGTTATTTTGCTATTCGGGGCGGAGACAAATAGAACAAATCAAAGATCATAAAAATTTGGTCCAGCCGTTCTTAAGTTATAAACCCAAGTTATAAACCCCCCTGAGCCCCCCTGTCTACGTTTTGATAGTTATTTTGCCATTATTCGGGGCGGAGGCAAATCCAACAAATCAAAAATTATAAAAATCGGTCCACCTGTTTTTAAGTTATAAACCCAAGGGGCCCCCTGAGCCCCTCTGAGCCAGAGTGATATCAATTAAGACGGTACTTTTGATCCCGAAATCCTGGAAGAACAGACAAATGACGTTGA
This sequence comes from Diaperis boleti, assembly GCA_963583935.1. Taxonomy (NCBI): domain Eukaryota; kingdom Metazoa; phylum Arthropoda; class Insecta; order Coleoptera; family Tenebrionidae; genus Diaperis; species Diaperis boleti. Next base: position 19,204,359 of record OY757242.1, read on the forward strand.
AGACGAGAACACAGAGGAATTTGAAATTTTACAGCGACTGGAAGACGATGCTGAAGAAGAAGTAAATAGTTAAACACTGTGCGCGCTCTGTCCTCTATCTCGAAAATGATTCAAGATATGAAAAAAATGTTTAAACAATAGTTGTAGAAAATTTAATTCTCTACAATATTTATAATAAATACAAATAGCATAAAACCCATAGGAAACGAGATATTCGCAATAAATGTGTAATTTTTTTTTTGACCTTTGACCTTGGAATATCAATAGATGCGGACACCCTACGATAAGTAGGTTTTGAGACAAGTTTTAGGGTGCCAAAATAAAGGTTTATACAAGTTTATAGCTGACTATCTCTTATTCCAAGGTGAAACCCTAATATTCCTGGACTGTAAGTGATATTTGAGTGAAGTGAAAAAGTGTGGTCTTTAGCATATGCGGATGATTTGGTGGTGCTAGCGCGAGAGGAGAAAGGTATGAAAGAAATGATAGGAAACATGGAGAAATATATGAGGAGGAAAAAGTTGACGGTGAATGTAGAGAAATCCAAGATGATGGTGTTCAGAAAAGGGGGTGGTAGGAGAAAAGTAAATGAGTGGAGATGGGAGAAAGAGAAAATTGACAAAGTGAAAGAATTTAAGTATTTAGGTTATGTGATGAATGAAAGAAACACAGCAACAGCACATGTGAGAGATTTAGTGAAAAAAGCAAATAAGATAATAGGAGCTGTATGGGGAATAGGAGAGAGAAAATTTGGACATGATTTTAGAAGGAGAGTAATGATGTTTGATAGTTTGGTGAAAAGCGTGATGATGTATGGAGCGGAAATATGGGGATGGAGAGAGCAAGAAGGATTGGAAGGGGTGCAAGGAAAATATATGAATTGGGTGCTAGGGGTAGAGAGAGAGACACCTGTGTATATAGTGATGGAGGAAACAAAGAGAGATGGAATAAGAATAGAAGCAGGAAAAAGAGCAATAAGATTTGAGGAGAGAGTGATAGAGAGAGGAGAGTGCAGAATTTTTCAAGAGTGTTTGAAAGAAAAAAAGGAAAGAAATAGGAAAGGGGATATGGAAAGAGAGGGAGGCATATTTCGACAGAAACGGGTATACAGGCGCGGAGATAGAAATAATGCGAGAGAGAGGCAGAGTAATGACAGATGAATTAGTGCAGAGAGATAGAGATGTGCAAGTGCAGGAAAGAAAAACGAGAATTAGGGAGTCTAGGTACAATGGGAAGTATGAAAAAATAATAACGGAACAAATGCCAAAGTACCTAGGAAGAGAGAGTAGAAAAGAGAGAGTGATAATAGCAAGATTTAGATGTGGAAATGAGGAGAGAGAGAATAAATATTGGAGTGAGAATAGAGTATGCAGGATGTGTGGAGAAAAAAAGGAGACGATAGAGCATTTGTTGAAGGAATGCGTAGAATTGAGAGGGAGAGATGATAGTAGAGAAGAAATTTTGAATGAGGACGGAAGAGGGATCGAATGGATGAAGAAGGTTGAGTGGAGAAGAGGGACAATAAGTGGGAAGGGATAAAAAACTGCTAGTTATTGTGTTAAATTATTGATTTATTTTAGTTTTATTTATTATATAATATATTATATTTTATTTTATTTGAGTTATGGGAAATGTATTAATCGGATACTTTAAAACGGTAAAGGTAATAAATATACATACTGCTAACAAACCTAAATTTCAAAGTAGGCTAACAAATTAGCAAAATTAACAAAAAGACTATTGATGTGAAAGTTATAAATTAAAGATATTACACCAAATGTTCAAACTGATGACCCTGCATCATCTGACAAAATCCAAGACGATCATAAAAAGCAGCACTCATGTCGAATTCCGGCTTTAAGATCATCCAAAATTGTTGGGTCGGTAAGTGCCCCATAGAAAAACATCGAATGGGGTTAGATCTGGGGACCTAGTCTGCCATTCTATTGGACCTCTTTTTCTTAGCCATCTTCTTGGGAACACTTCGTCCAAATAACTCCGCACCGGGCGTAGTGTGGTGGAGCACCATCCTGTTGCAACCCGATGTTATAGTTATTAAGTTAATATTCAAGTTCAATTATTCTTTAATCAGAGAAAAACAGTTTAGACACAATTATTTTGTACCAATTCAGAACTTGTCAACATTGTATTTGTATGTGTATGGTTTTATCTTATATTCCGATAGCATTAGACAGCTGTTATTTTTTTTTTTAAATTTTACTAATTTGAACTTTAGCGCCGTTTTAATTCATCTTTTCCATATGTAACCTTTTAGGTATTTGATAATGTTGAAAACAATAAAAAACTACTCGAATGTAATATAAAAATCATAGGTTGCCATTAGAAAAAAATGTTGATGACGTCATAACTGTCAAAAAAAACTAATGAAAAAAGAAAGTATACATTCCCCGGATGCGCTATAATTAACCCTACCACACGCTTTTTAAGTTTTTTTTTTCTATTGCAAATACTAACGAAATTACTGAATTTATTCCTTACTTAATTTTCACACTGTATATTTGCAAATAAATCTGATCGTGTATGGTCCGTTTAATAAAATAAATTCAGTAGACTCGCGATTATGTATACTTATTAAAACCAAGGCTATTCACATAGGCGATTTATTCAAATTTACCAGTCGAAATTAAATAATTATGGACTGAGTTATTACTTTATATTCTGTACAAGTTTTATACAAATTGTAGCCAATATTTTCAGTATTTTTTTTATATGTAAAATCCATTCTACACCTGGTACATACACTTTTTTTTTAATTCGCTAAAGGGATTCTATATATTTTTCACCTCATGTTAACTTTTGATTGGTACAAGCCCTTGAAACTTGAAATTTTAATTCGACATCGGTGGGTATTATTTCTTTTAATTTCAACAACTCTAGCTCTACAATTCAAAAATATTTCCAAAATAAAATAATTATCTTCACGTTTTTATCGATTTTATTGGAGACGGCGCCGGCGGAGTAAATTCTGCCATGATCCGATCTACAATAAAATCTAGAAAAATGCGAAGATATATTGTGACGATATTTTTGAATTTAATAGAAAAATTGGCTTTTCAAACTAAGATAATAGTTCTCCTGGAGTACAAAAGAAAACTTAAAAATGATGCTGGGCCAAGCCAGCACCTTAATTACTAACTATTGAAAGAAATTTTCAGTGTAAACAGTGATCTAGTCTAGTCAAGTAGTTGAAAACCTGCTAAAAATAGTTACAAGGATACGAAAAATATGAGCGATAGCTCATTCGATTTTGGATTTTATTCTGAGAAAGATTTTTTTTTGTTCCGCAAATAAAATTTACAATTATTGTTATTAACAAAAAACTAAAAAAATAAGGGGTTTTGGTCCTTGTTTACAACTATTTCTTCTCCTTGGTATTAAAAAAAATATTTTTCGTCCTTTACACCTTCTCTGATAGCTACGTTTCGGAATTTATAAGGGCATTTAATTTCTGACAGGCTCTCATCGTCGATGAACCCATCTGGACTGGCTCCTAAATATCCACAAGGGTCCAACCTCAATCCTGTAGGTTCCACTTTAAGATTTGTGGCAGCCTGAAACTTTGCCAATGCTGTGTTTTCATTAGACTTGCCCCACTGTACTGCATGCTTTGTTTAAATCATAACCCTCCAACAACTGCTTAAACAGTGATGGAGGAAATGTTCCTCTTGTGCATGCCTTCAGCACCAATCCAAATGTACTGGCAGTTAACATCATTTTTCTAGTTCTATCCTACAGTGGCAGCTGCAATTGCCTTTATGGCTTCTGCATGCACACTACATTTTTCTTTAAAAAAGTTTAAAAACTCTTCTGAAAACAGAATTTCATCAATTTGGGGTACCAGCTGCACCACTGTTGTATCAGATTCGGGTTTCAACAGCCAAGAAAATCCCACCACATTGGTTTTCCCCATTTTTTTCCTAAAAATCTCAATATCTTTATCTGAGGAATCTTGAAAGGCAACATAATTTTCTTTGGATGGAAATAACTCCTCCAAACATTTCTGCGGGACATTTTCATCGCCTCTTCTGTTGGAACGAGGAGTATTCTATTCACAGGCTTTGTCTGTCGAACTAATATTGTAATGGACACTGAAAAGGAGTGCTGCCATGTGGCTGCAAATAACTGCTATTTTACGGTACCGCTTTGTAGGAAACCGAACATACGTTGCAATGCAATATGTTTGAAACCAACATGACGTCATTGCTGGGTTCAATATTATGCAGCCAACTATGCAAGTAGAAGGAGCCAAATCCACAAAATAAATAAAATAGGGGGAAATATTTTTTTACCATCATGATAATTAATAGTGGAATGTGGAAAAACAATAAACAACGTTTAATTTTTCTAATTGGTAATAATATTATAATTAAACGCAACCAAAGCTGCATGGCTACAACCCAAACTATGCACTGCAGTCCTTTAACCGTATCTAGTAGTAAAAGATCGTTAGTTTCCACCTGCTGCAATGGTGTCAAATTTATGTTGGCCTCCACGTGCGCGCGCCATACAGGTATCCAGGGATACGTCCCTTGTACTGACTGCAGCTAAACATATTTTGAACGTTCTTCGCAAGTACTCGTATCCCTTTAGTGACAAAACATTTAAAGTAATTGCGAATTTTTGCAATGTTGGTCCCTATTTCGTTCGAGGATGTGGTTTTCGCGGTAATACTTCTCTATTAAAATCTTACAGATTGTTTAATAATCTAGAATTTTCATCGGATATTAAATTCGCATCTTTAACGACATCATTAATGACCTGTCAAAGGGAAATTACTTTTTTCTTTCAGCGTTTTAAGGACTTGCTGAGTACTCTTATTTTTTTCCGATTTTAGACGATTAGTTAATTTTGAACGAACTAACTGTCTCCTAAGATTAGCCTTTCGAGGTGCATCATCTGCAGTTGATGGTCCTTTAGTCGGGTTTGTTGAGGGTGTTCGAGTCTTTTGAACTCTGTTAGAACCATCTGGCGTTGATGGTCCTGGTCTGGTGGCGGTGTTCTTCGAACTAAATTGCATAAAACCGCATTTTGCTTAGGTTTGAACAAGTTGCACAAAGGGGTAACTGTGACTTTGGACTCCTAAAATTCCACTATACATGTGATCCAAGTCCGACTTGAAAAAATTAAAATTTTTACTAATTCTTGTTGTTTCATAGGTAATAAATTTATCACGAAAATTTTGCTCCACAGGCATTTTATTATTTGTAATTGTTAACTAATTTAAAAATGCCCACCACATACTCTAATGGTTTTAGTAAACCCCTTCTTTTTTTTCGATTTAAGAGCATAAAGTCGAATCATGAACCGATATTCTTGTAGACTCCCGTAATAAAATACATTCTACACATTTAACTTTCTTTTTAATAGTCCTTACTACGACTCCACCAATGTAAATAAGTACATTTTCTGTTAAAAGTGTCAGAGAGGTTCCTGGCAGATTCGTAATTGTATAATCGTGGTCATTTTTGATTATTTCATCAATCAACTGTTGAATTCTTGGTTCTGTTATTCAAAGCCAAACGCATATAAAAAAAATTTCATGTCATTGAGGTTAGTAAATCGTCAAATTTGTATTTAGTGGGCGATGGGCGATTTTCGGTGTCTAAAGAAAAAAATTGTATGTTTTATTCGGAGAAAGGTGTCTTTTCGTGGTTCGTCTGTATTTGCCACGAAAAGTCCCACTTTTACTCTTTTTGTGTTCAGAACTCATATCAGTGCAATTTTTTTTAAATACGAGTATTAAAGACTAATCCTACAACACTTTAATGTGTTTTAAAATCAATAGACGGCGGGCCCAACAGAGCAAAGGTTTTTGTGTTTTAGAAGGGTTTCCCTTGTCGGTTTTTCAATTTGTAAAAAGTAAACATTACTTGTTTCTGGAGCTCTACAAAATGTATTCCTTAATTTTTTCAAATTTTATTTTTTTTTCAATTTTCAAGTGCTTTTGTTGCAGTAGGTATTTTTTTCTTTTAATAATAACTAAAATATGAAAAACTAGCTCCCTGCAGATTACTCTTCTCTATTCGATTCCGTATTCAAAATTGTAATAGGATTGGCGATTTTCTCAAAAATTGAGGAAAACTTCCGCTCTCTCGCAGACTGGGCTATTAAATGTTGTCGGCTTTTAAGACCTTGTGAGACCAAAGCCGAGAGCGAGAGAGACAAAATATCGGAAAAGTTCTAAAGAGATGGCCATATAGTCCATACATAAAGGAATGAATCTTATTTAGATCAGCGTAAGACTCATTACTCTATTGTTCAAATAACATATTTTAATAAAGTGCTAATCTCCAATATAACTAGTCAATCCCTCAAGGGTAAAGCAGTGATGTATTAGCTGCTTTATGCGACTGTAAGTCATTTTTTTAAATGCAGTGCTAAGTCACATACTCAAACCTATGGCGTTTGTAGCACTTCGTAATACATACTTTTGAAAATTTATTTATTTATTATTGTGGAGTCTTTCTCTAGTATGGAGCATTTGCATTGGGACAACCTATAAAGTAGGGGACACCGTTTTATCAGTGATACGGATATGCTGTTGTCACCACAGCAACTTTCGTTTTCCCTCTATGTCTGTATTATTGCTATTTCTTGTTTGGTCATCATATATCATTAGATTAGATTAGGTGTTGAGGGGTGTGAGTTAATTGGCTCCCCTCACCAACACTTAGACCACACTGCGGGCCCATTGTGTCACCCCCTCGCGTCCCTCATTCCTGTCTCTCATCCATCCAGCCGAGGTACACCTCAAATTGGCCCAGCTGGGCCATCCCTCCCCCAGTATGGACGAGAGTCAGACATTCCCGTTCCTATTCGTTTACCACCCCCATCACGTGGAGGTGTTTTTTTAGTCTGCAATGTCCGGTCCAGATGCTCACCAAAAGGCGAAGTCTGTCCCTTGACAAATGCAGACAGGACTTTTGAAACAAGGATTTTTGATAAAAATCTTGTTTTGTCTGCAGCCTGTTGTCGTTTACCATGTAGCACAGTGCCTAGAATGGGTGTCCTCATTACCGTTATGTCTTCGAATCCACCTTCGTCTGTTCTCATGTATCCGTATGCACTGCATATGATTTGTCGAAAGCATATTGAGGACAGATACCGTCCGACCCCGCACCCAAGAGAGGTACTCTGTGGAGTCCCTCGTTCAGGATGCGGGCGTGCCCGTGTTCTGATTTCCCCGATTTCCAAAGGTTACCTTCCCGCAACCTACGAGCGGAGGCAAGTGCCGTGCCCTTTCGAGGCCGTAGCCAAGGTCAGGCTCAACCACTAGGATCCATTTATTCACCTGCATGGGTCGCCACGCACAAACACGTGGGTGACTGTTTATGCACATGCAACATGTACCTGTCTGAATCGAAGAATCTCAAGTTGACTGAATTTTTTACAAATACTTCAAGATTGTTGTGTTCATCGTAAAACAATATGGAAATTTGTCCTGAACCGGACTCTATCACACGATTTACCAAATTTTCGCGTATTTTATAAATCGTTGGGCACTTTGGAAAATTGTTCAAAACTATTTCGGTGATCATCTTAAGAACAGACGAGAAAATGCTTGAGGGTGGTATAAGACGGCTTCCCTTATATTCCCTCCCAACAATTAACATATTTTGAGGAATGTCTGCCCGTCGTCATTTTCCTACTGCATACCGGACAGTCGACGTTAGACCAAATCAAAGCGAAGCGTATTCTTCAACAAAACGCAATTCAATCGCTTGAAAATGTGGCAGAACTGGGAAGGGAACTGATGGAGGGTCCGAGCGGTCCACATTTTATTGTTCTTTGAGGGTGTCTAAGATACCTTTCCATGTATAGGACATTTCGTTTACATTAAAATGAAAGGATTGTAATTGTACTAGGTAGTACTACCATAATATGTTTTTATTACTGATAAATATATTTTTGAGTTGGATCCAAATATACAGGGTGAGCCAAGTGTGGCTGATTTCTGAAGTGGTCTTAGATGCAACCAAAAATACTAATTCCACTTACCACTTGTTACCACCTTTAATTCGAACAATACATTGAATCAAAATTGCGTTTTTGGCTAGAAACGCCAAAATGACAATATAGGTAATTTAACGGAATAATGAGCAAAATACAAACAACGTAAAAGGAACCACAAAGAACGTAAAAGCAATAATTTTTATCTTCGATTACACATCTCAACTGGGTTTCAAAACGACCTTTGAATATGGCGCAATGTCTCTGGCGTTATGGTCCTACATTCATCATGGATGATTATTTGTTTCAGATCCTCAATCGCGAGTACAGGTGTTTGATAAACTGTCTCCTTTAATACCCCCTTAATAAAAAATCTAAGGGCGTTTAAGTCCGGACCTATGGGTGGCCCACGATTTTTGGAAACTCGCCCTATTCAAATATTGCCTCACATTTCTATGAAAATGGGGTGGGGCTCTATCTTGCTGAAACCGCTGAAACCACATACGTTATCGTGTCGTTTATTCAGATCCAACTCTTTTAACTCATTTTGTAAAAAAATTCAAATAAATGTCAACGGCGACATTTCCATCAAAGAAGTGAGGACATCTCGGTTGCAGTAGCCCGTCAGTTGGAAGGCGTCTTTTGACTTAGCACTTGTAAATTACAATAAACATTCGTATATCTTTAAACAATGAACACCACTTGATTGTTGTCAGTTTCAAGTGTCTAGAAAAGATCCGTGTCAGCTGTCACTGAAGTAAAGCAAACACTGGCGGTAATTTCAAAATAGCCAATTAACAACTTTATCTCTTTATGTATTGCACTGTTGCCGCACTGAACCATTGTTTAGTTAATTGTAAGTCGAGCATAAAAGGAAAGTCGTTTATGCTATATTTTACCTTCTATATATGGATAGAAATTTTAATAACTAAAAGAAGATTTTTACTAATTACAGCAATAAGCGTTCTATTTCCTTTTTAGTTCCTATTTTGTCTGGTTGAAAATCGGCATTACACCTAAAAATACTTTGCTCACCTATAGAATTATTTTTGTATCTCTTATAAATGTAGCCACTTGTTCCATTTGGGTCTTATGAAGATTTAATATAACTGTTGCAATTTGTTTTCGAAGTCAGGATTTCTAGCTCCACACGTTTCTGCATATTTTCGCAGTACAGCTGATCCGACTACCCACTTAGAAGCGAATAAAAACGGATTTTCTGAAGGCACAAACGTGTCTAACCGACAGCAATGTTTCATTATATTGTTGCATCTTTTTTAAAAATAGTATGGGAACTGGCTTGCTTCCTTTTCCTATAGTGACAATACCTTTAAAGTATTTAGATAACATTTTTTTTCTTCCGTTAACGTGGCAAGAAATTCAGGGCAGCTTCAGTGAGTGTTTTGAAAGATTGCAAAAATACCTAATAGTATTGTTCTCATATGAAACGCAATGGATGGAGCTCGAAGAGATCGCGGGTTTCATCGTAAACACAGATTATTATATAATTTCCAGAATATAAGTTGCAGTGGAATTAAGAGTCTTCCTAATTCTCGTATTTTATTTGATATCGTATCACTTTTAATGAAATTCTATCGGCATGCAGTTTATGAAAAATCTGTCTTTAATCGTAAATTGTAACGAACTTACTGAATTTTCCGCGATTAGAACACAGCCAGCAACGTTCATCGTCACGATCGGTCCATCCCGTGAGTCGCCGGCCGCTGTTTCACTGCTTAGCCGGGGCAGTGCACTTTACGCCCAAATTCAAACCGTTAACATTGAAATACTTTCCGGCATCGCAGCGGAGTAATTCCTTCACTCTCGTAATCAGAAAAATAGTTGTCACAGCCGACCACGCCCTTCGCATCGAACCAGTTACAAGCCGATATAAAATACTTCCTGGTGTCGTATCGGGATGATTCTGGCATCATTGTAACCAGCAAGAAAGCGCGCTCTGCATACCGCCATCCCGGACTTGCTCCGGTACCAGGTGTCGACGTCACCTTCTTGGAAAGAGGACGCAGTGATAAGACTATCTCCCTACTACATTGCGATAGGCCCCGTGCCCCGGCCAACGTCATCGTCTCCTCTCCAGAGTGTCTATAAAGAAGCTCCGCTCAGCTGCAGAAGTCAGATGTGAGTTGTGGCCTTTTCGAAGAAGTTCCCGACCAAGAACGTGAGCACCAGCCAACCACTCTTCCCTATTCCTACCAATATTCTTGGTAATATCTCGGTTCCGATTAATATCCGGTTTTTAATTTTATTTCCGCTGAAAAACTGTGAAAAAATAACATACCTCGCAATCTCTTATGTCCTGTCCCTATATGCGACGAATGAATGATGTCAAATAATTAGTCGGTCGTGCAGAAGTAACGCAATTCAGCAGTTTCGTCCGTCCTCTCTATTAGCTTTTCGATTTCACCAATTTTAAAAATATCGTACCTTTTCAATCGTCGCCTTTATTTTGAAGAAATTGTATCACCGTTACTCTTATAAGCTTTTGCTGCATTTACTTCTGCGAGTTTTTGATGGTATGACTTTTTGCAGATCATCATCACAACAGATCATCAAACGCAACTTAAGGTGTTCCGTGGCACTAGCACTTAACACTTTCTACAATCTTCAAACACGCATTCGATTCAGAGACTAGGTGGGAAAGAAAGCGCCACGGATATAATAAAATAGAGAAAATAAACAAGTGCAAAATAAAAAAAAATAATGCGTCGGCACCGAATCGGCACTCTTTGTTTGTACTTTGTATAGCACGTTAAGTCGGAGAGCAGGTTTTTTATTTTGCACTTATTTATTTTCTCTATATCACTGTACAGACTGATTTGAGAAAGCCAGTAAGCGAATTACAGAGTGAACAAAAACTTCCGCACAAAATTCATATTGTAGCGTTTCTGGGTTCCATTATTTATTTAAACATTATGTACAATTTATTTATACTTCTAATATTACACTATTTACATTGTTTACAATTTACGACTTCTCGGGTATTATTTATTTACACATCACGCGGCTCTCCGGATAGATAAGAGCGACTAAACTAGACTAAACTAAACTGACTCCCGCTGGAACGTCCTCTAATAAATATACCGGCGCCTAAATGTTTTTACAGGCTCCATGGCGCTCTCGATCTGTACCGGATATTCCAGAAGATGAGTCAACCTCGAGTACGTTGTAGTAAATTCCAGGACATTCTAGTAAATGATGACGCCGCCACTGCGATGAGTCATCACGGCTCTACGTCCGTTACACTGCCCTCTCCTTAAAGATGTTTCGTCCCGAAACGTCACAAGACATTCTACCGATGTCTACATCTTCCTTCCGATGTCCTTTCTGGTTGCAGCAGTACACCATTCGCTTAAGCCAAATGAAACGGAAGACTCCTTCCAACATGCCTCCGACCGCCCTCCAAACCAAACAGTAGAATTCACAGGTGATCCTCACGATACCCTGGGACAAAACAGTATACTTCGACTCGACTCGACTGTGGTAGGTGGCCTTCTTGTACACAAGTTTATTCGTAGTTCCTGTCGGGTGTCTGCCAGGGGGAGTACGCTTTCAACTACTACATGGACTACCACACTGTGTTGAGGTATCGGTGCCCCTCGACATTTTGATAGACTTTTGCTTGCAGCGCAAGTTACACACTTCCTGCTCCACTTCTCAGTTTCCCCCAATTCTCTAAGGAAAACTTCTCTCGCAGCTTCCCAAACTTCTTCGACACTTCCAAGTGTCCACGAGCTACTCCGCAATCGAGTGCCTCCAGAACTTCCGAAATTCTATCCATTCACCATGGGGACCAAATAAAACTTCTCACGCAGGTCCCCAAACATCGTCGACACCCCCAGGTGTCCACCAGGTACTCCCTCATGGAGTTCCTTCAGAACTTCCGGAATTCTAACCATGGGAGCCATCAGCTGCTCCCTTCCATGTTACCCACACGCTTCTCCAGCACACGTGTCCAGACTCCATCTCCACATTCATGGAGTCCCATTGGGCCCAGCAGAATTTTCCTCAAGGTCATTACCGTGCAACTTACATTTCCGTCCGCCCGTGGTCTGCATTCTTCCATCTAAGCACCAATCGCAAGTCCGGGTCGTTCTTCGGGTCTCTCCAACTTCCAGTTCAACTCTCGTCCTTTACAACAACATAATTTATTTCTACGTCGAAGTAGAACTTTTTCTCCAACTTTCATTCCATTGAAACCTCTTTTTCTGCCTCAGTGAGTCGAGTTCAGTCAGCACCATTATCTAATCCGAAAGTGAGTGACACCAGCTTCCTGTCTTCTTTCCAGGTCCTTAAGCAGCCTTCCCTGGAGCCCCGATTTTATTCCAGTTATTTCTATAACTCACGTTGCTCCAGCTCTCTGTCAAGTAACCTTACACTCTTTCTTCTTTATTGGTGCCCAGGCTTGTAAGTACCGATATGGCAAGACCCACGTTAGAAGGAGATACCACACCGAGATATTTGGGAAAATACGGAACGATTGCGTACTGAGCATGCAATCGGACCGACTCAGGACCGAGTATGACTTTTGTAAACCCTTCGAGGTAGTCATACCGAGCAGAGAGGAGAGGGTCGATACCCGGAAACTGAGTAGTAACAACGGAACCATCTGTTACACGGATGGGTCCAAGACAACAAAGAGCACTGGGGCAGGGGTAGCCGGAGAAGCACCGGGGGATGACATGAGCATCAACCTGGGCTCCTTGGCAACCGTGTTCCAAGCAGAAATCACTGCAATTGACATTTGTGCGTGGGAAATAATGGGGAGGGGCTGTGCAAATAGGCGGATCCACATTATGACCGACTGTCAGGCAGCGCTGAAAGCTCTGGAGAGTGTCGAAGTACGCTCCAGAGCTGTGAAAGAATGTCTCGAATCGCTTGTGAAACTGGCAGAACACAACAGAGTGATTCTGTGGTGGGTGCCGGGACACAAGGGATTTGAAGGAAATGAAAAAGCTGACCTCCTAGCCAAAGAGGAAGCGAAAACACCTTTGATAGACCCAGAGCCCACTTGTGGGATCGCACATGAGACCGCAAAAAGGGTGATTTAGGGCTATATCAACAGAGGACACCACATCCATTGAAATGACGTTCTTGGACAGAGTCAATCGCGGATGTTCATGGAAGGCCCGTCGAAAAAGCGGTCAGAAGAAATCCTGCGATTGAGCAGGAGACAACTGAGGAAGGTAGTTGAACTCTTCACGGGACACTGCTGTCTCATGAAACATCTCACCACAATCGGGGTGAAGCAAGATCCTGATTGTAGGATGTGCAGGGAGGAGGAAGAAACTCCACTACACGTACTATGCGAGTGTCCAGCGCTTGAGGCGGGGAGGCTTCGACACTTCGGGTTGACGTATGTCATAAAACATATGCCCATAGAATCTGTACTGAAGTTCATCACATGAAGCACATTGATTTTTGCCCGCCGTTGAATGTAACTTTTTTATTTTTTAAGATTTTTCTTTGAAATTTTCTGGGCGTGTTGCGATTTTTTGAAATTTGTAAATTATGAAAAAGATATTGCGGGAAAATGTACTTCGACCGGCAGAAATTTACCTGTCACTGGAGAACCCTCTTAAGCATTTTGTCTTGTTTTTAAGGGTATATTTTAAAATTAACATCTTTTTCAAGGATTGTGCCCTGTTTTTCTATTGGGGCCATTTCAGCACACATATGAATACGATTTCGGCCTAACAAGTTCGGCCAAGAAAATTCACCACTTAAAATACGCGAAAATCTCTTTTTATTACATAGGTACCATAATTGTTAACAAAAAAATTTGAGCTTTTTTTGAAGATTGGAAAAACCACTCTGCAAGAACAAAACAACCAATATACAGTGAACAATTACCTACCGTTTTTTTTAACTTACAAATTAAGCTTGTCGATGAATTGCATCTTCTGATCCACCGAGTCGAAAATTAATTGGATCTTTATAGCTGGATGTAACGTAATTAACACCATGCTGTAAGCGGTCAAATCGAGGCGTTGCGGAGGTATCTGAAATCCCATAAGCCCTCCTTGAAACAACGGCAAAGGATCGATTGATACCACTACACTTGTTCGCATGGCCATTGCATTGATTAACAATGTGCAATTTCTTACAAAAGTCATCGCTGCTCTCTGCCTACTAATTTGAAACTGTTTAAATTCCTCAACGAGGTGTGTTTTTATCCCATATGTCTTATCTTCCATTTTTTGTTATGGACAAAAATTTTAGCGATTTAAATAGCAGCGTTCAACACATATTATATTATATATTAAATTTCAAGTACCATGGGTACGCCGCGGATTTCGCCACTGACGCATCTACACCTGAGCCTCTTTGGATTCACAATCGCACTTCTAATAACAGCTTCTAAGACTTCATAATACTAATTTATCTTAAACACCATTAACAAACTATGAATAGACAACAATATGACCTGAATAGCACTCAAGGCAGCTCTTCTCGGTCTGCCCGTGGGAATACCGCTCAGTACTTCCCCACTCTTGACCACGTCAGGCATGCGCGATATATCAACCGCGCTAAACAAAAAACAAAAATGAAATACGAATTTCAGGCAAACGAATTCACCATTGAAAATACTTAAAATTCGCCTTTTTGCCTTGTTTTTTTTTTGTGATTCCAAACTTTGTTTAAATATTTATGTGAAATTAACAATATTAATAGCTGTTATTCTGAACTTAAAGATTGTGAATAACTTGTTGATGGGGTGCTGCTCTTCGGGGAAGATGGTGTCCCCGAAGAAGCTGGTGCTTCGATCCCCATTGTGTAGCTGCAAAAAAAAAATTCAGTGTATTGTATTGTGTGGAATATACAAACGCAAGGTGTTATTTTTAATACTATAATGCTACTTTACATTCACATCTATTTTATTTAATAAATATTTTTTTCCTTTTGGTTTGTTAAACAGCTTATAACTGTTATAAAATTAAATAGTAGCCATTTTTCTTACCCAACAACCGCCTTGTAAAAAACATCTCTTGAATTTTCGGAGCCAAACCTCAACACAACATCCTTTCTTCCACGGAGACACAGTTGTAATATGTCTTCATGAACCTGATTTATGACAATATCGGTTTTATAATAAAAACCATCATGGTAAGCGTCTTCGGAATTAAAACGCACTCCAGTTTTGAGTATGGCTATCCATACCCCGACCTCTTCCTGGTTTTTGGATTTAATGGTAACGTCTTTCAGAACACTCATTTTCGATGTTAACTTTAATCTGACCATCTATTAGAAAGAAAAACACATTTACCTAAAAACATTAACAAAAAAGGAACAAACCTTGCTTTTTGTTTAAAACTCTTCCCCACTCTACAACTGTTGTTATCAATTTGACAGCTGATACAGTGTTGCCAACCCCAAAAAAACTAAATAATAATAACAAAACAGTAGAAAACAGTAGGTAAAGTAAAAAAAGGCAGATTTCATACTTTTGCTCATATAATTAAACAATAAACAATTTTCTTAGTTACCAGAACTCACATACATTGTTATATTAATAATCACAACAACAAAAAACAAAAATCAAAGTAAAATTATTTTTCTGTTTCATTCTCAATTTCCTCATCTTCAGTATTTTCACACTCAATCTTATTTTTAAAATCATACATATTTTTGTTAAATTTCTTCATGTGCCTTTCTGTGGCTTCAAATGAATCGGTTATTTAGGATTTAGTGTGTAATACTCCTTTAATAGTTGTGGTCGATATTCTGTTGGGTAATTTGGTTTTCATAATATTTATAACCTTTTCACTGTGGCGCTGCTATGTGGTAGGCACAAAAGTTTTTTTACCAATTCACACAATGTGGGGAATGTTTGAGATTCGTCTCCATTTTTTAATTCGTGTACATGTTTCCAAAAGTCGATAATATCGGGAATTTTGTTTTGGTCAAAAGAAAAATCGACATTTCTTAACATTCGCCATTCTCTATCCAGTTCCGTTATATTATTTGGACAATTCTTTGGGAAGAAATAATGTAAATCTGCAATGGAAGGGAATTTCTTTTTTATTTCAGGATCCAGAATTGCTTTAGGATTTAGCATCTTCAAACATTTTAATATCTGTTTTGCTGCCCCGATATAAAACTCCTTATACTTTATGTAGAAATTTTTCAGCTGTTCTTTCTCTAGTTCTCCGATTTTTCTCTTTCTTCTGATCAGATTTGGCACCATTCCACCAACGTATATACAACGTGTTTCAGAAATAAGTACATTAATTTTAACTGATAATAAAACTCGTCAAGAGCAACAACTTTTCTAAATATATATTTTTTGTAAAAGTTCTAGTTATCGAGTTAAAATTATTTAAAAATTTGTCACAAATTTTATTGCCCGCAACTGGAGACTAGACTATCTGGCCGACAATGATGATCAATTGATAACCGAAGCCTAGTAACGACAACATGGAGCAAATCTGACGCACAATGTCCAAATGTCTGTCCTAAATGTCAATAAATTGAGTGGCATTTCTCTCTAAGGTGTCCTCTCCAGCAAGCAGGTCTGAAGAATGAAAAATACAACAGAATGTCACTTTTCCCGTCATTACTTCGTTCAGGTGTTAAATATTGCCTGAATTTATTAGATATCTCCAGATTCTGTGTTGATATGTCCTGAGACAATACGCATGGTTGAGGTTTTGTGCTTCGTTTTGTGCCTCCGATTTTCAGGGTTATAAAGTTGTAAGGTAGCTAAGTCTAGTCTTCAATTATTCCAACAGTGTCCAGCAGTGCAGGGCCTGTGAGCAATTTATTACCATCTGCACCCTATATTGACCAAGATACCAACACGAAAGACCATGACAGTTGAGAAGTAAAAATGAAATCATTAGAATGTGTTTCAAATCGCCATGCATTAACATCATGCTGATGTACATACCAACACTACCATCAATGTGATTTTGCGCCATTAATGGATCCAGAGAGAGTGTCGTGATTATTGTTATGTTTTAGTAAATAAATTTGTAGGTATACCTAAATAAAGATTTTATTTTTAAAATTTGTTGCAAAGAAGACGAAAAATGCATTAAAGAAATCACCAAACAAATCAAAACTCACTAAACGAAATCCCTAACTAAATTGATCATAATAAATTTTCAAAGTGGCCACCATTATTTAGAATGCAGGCTTGAAGACGCCGACGAAATGATTCTTCCACCCTTTCTAACATTGCTCTGTTGTTGCGAATCATTGCAGCGGCATTTTCCACCCGTTCTTGCAAAATTTCAATGGTATCAATTGGGGCCGAGTATACCAAATCTTTCATGTGGCCCCACAAAAAAAAGTCGCAGGGATTCAAGTCTGGCGATCGGGCAGGCCAAGCTATAGGACCATTACGTCCTATCCAGCGTTCAGGAAAATTGTTATTTAGCCAATCGCGTACAATGCGTGCATTGTGACATGGGGCACCATCGTGAAGATACCACATGCTTGCGCGAATTTCTAAAGGTAAATCTTCTATTAACTCAAACAATACGTTGTTCAAAAAATTTAAATATCCTTCCCCATTTAAGCGCGGTGGCATTATGTGAGGTCCAATGAGCCGTCCATTTATGATTCCCGCCCACACATTAAGAGAAAATTGATGTTGAAAATGATTTTCTCTAACGGCGTGAGGATTTTCGTCTGCCCAAATATGGGTGTTATGACTATTAAAGACACCTTCACGGGTAAATCCAGCCTCATCTGTTGTTAACAAAATAGATAAAAAGGTTTCCTGCATATTTATTCTGGCAAGCATCCACTCGCAAAATTGTAGTCTGCGAGGTAAATCTTCAGGTAGTAAGAACTGCACTTTTCGAACATGATAAGGATACAATTGTTGTTCTTTTAATATTCTCCAAATTGTAACATGTCCTACTCCGTGTCGCGCCGCCAGTCTTCTAGTGCTAATCCCAGGTCGAGCCTCAACACTATCTAAAACGTCTTCCTCGATATGTGCTACTCGATCAGGGCGTTGTCTACCACGATCGTAAGCTGCAGCCTTAAAGCATCCGTGTTCCCGGAGATGCTGCATCACTCTCACAAATGTGCGAACATTCGGAATGCGACGATTTGGGAACCGTTCCCTGTAAATGCGTTGGGCTAAGGCTGCATTTCAATTTACACTTTTGACAAAGATGACAGAAAAATAATTTTCAAGTCATCTATTTGACAAAAAAGTAATGACTGCTTCTAAGCAACTTAACAAAAAAGAAATTATTTTGCCCATTGTTAGTGCTTGTGATTAGAACAATACATAGAAGACTCGTGAATTTATGGGGAGGAAAATTAAAAAAAAATAGACAATTAGGAAAAAATGGTACAGAGAAAAAGTGTTTAACTTGACGAGTTTTATTATCAGTTAAAATTAATGTACTTATTTCTGAAACACGTTGTATGTTGCAACGGTAAATGTTTCTGCTCACTCGAGAAGTCAAGGTTTAATATTTTAGTTTCTTTTGCGTCTAAAATATTTTGTGCTTCGCGTTTTTCTTGTTCAGTGAGATCCAAATATTCAGTTTGTACAAAGCATTCCAAAATAGTTGTGTATGCGGTCAGTATTTTGTCGTATAGTAATAGTATATAACGCAACGAGTGTAGGTAAGTTAGTCTTTACAGATACAAGGAAACGTGTTTGATTACCGTGTGATTTATACGTTTCCGATAAAACTTTTACCGATGACATTATGTAAAACTGCAGTTACCATTGACTAAACGATTGATGTATCGATCAATTACCAAGCGACTATTAAAAAAATATAATTTCGGAGTCTCGTATTGCATTTCTTTATTGAGATCGGTAAATATAGGCAATGCAAATTTCAAAAACTCCAGGTACAATTCAGTTGTCGGTTCGAGAGCCTTGGAGAGAATTGATTGCGCAGAAAGTAATCTATCTACATGAACTGCAGCTTGAAAATACAATTTTATAGCTGGTAGTTGATCCAGAAGCCTATTTACTACCTCAATAAGCGACAACCATCTGGTTTAGCTATTGTGGAGCAATTTGTGCTTGAAATGTTTTGAAATCTCCAATACGTTTTGGAGAATTTTGTACATGATTATATACGTCTCTACAGAAGTCTTCCACAGCCCTTGCCAATTTCTCACATGCGTATGATGCGCAAAGGTTAAAAGAATGACAAATGCACTTTATAGTAAAAAGGTGAGGTATGTCATTTTTAAACAAAGTGACCAATGAATGTTTATCTCCAAACATAACGTTAGCACCATCAGAAGCAAAGCCTATCATGTTTGATTTGTAAGGAATATTTTTTTTAACAAAATACAAATACAACGCTGTTGCTGTACCATCTACGATTGGTATTAAAGTCAGAAATCTATCTTCAACGCTGAAATCTAATTTTACTATTCTTACGACAAGCGCTAAATGTTTTATTGTAGACTTATCTGTGCTTTCGTCAACAAGTAATGCAAAGCAATTGTTCTGTAACATCTCTAGTATATTTTCTTCTGCTGTCTGCCCAGTTACATTAACAATAATAGCTCTAGCTACAGCGCAAATCAATTTATTCAAATGAGATGCTATATTAAAAGACAGATTACGCTCAGCCATTTTTACTTCACCCGCTTTGGCTATAATTTTTGTATCTTGTGAATTGGAAGCTGAGGTAAACATTGATGTCAGTTTTTGTTGTTTTTGTAATTTCAAACTATCCTTCGCGTGTTTTGTTGAATCTTTGTGTCGTAACAGTTCGTGTATACCAAATTTTCTGTCGCAATTACACGCAGAACAAAAAAATAGGTCTCACCTTTAGTGCTTTTCTTTAACCGGCCTTTGAACCTATCATCCTTTAACCACGAATTTACGAATTTCTGTTCATATTTCACATTTTTCTTTTTAGGAGGACTTTTCCCAGTTGATGAATCACTACTCATTTTATCAAAAACGTTGAAAATATTGTTTTTATATTTCTACAATTTAAAGTTTGAAAGCTGTTGTGACTATAACACAATACGCAATGCAATAGGCCTGTAGCTGTCATTCATAAACTGGGATTTTTCCCCGTGCATAAAAATATGGAATTCCGACAAGAGAAGATACTGCCATCTAGTGTCATTGCGTTTTATTACGTAGTAGTGGTTCACGACCTTCTAGATAAATTTGTCTTTAAACTGGCCTGTACATTAGCTCAGTTCGAGTGTTTCTCCACGAGCGCTGCTTACACAGCAAAATCCCGCCATTTTTTAAATTTGGAAATAATTAAACAAATATCTATGATAAATGCCACTTGACATTTATCGAATCTCTTTGAAAGTTACCCTTCGCTCACATTTGATTCTTTGAATTCTAGCGCTTCTATTGTACTTTGTTCTGGTCTTACTTACTTGTTACTGTTTTTTCGTGTTGTTACTTGTTTCTTGTTCTAGTTATCTTGTGTTTTAGTGTTATTGTTATCAAGTTTTGGTGGTTGTATTCTTAATATTAATAATTCAACAAAATGCCGCGTATGCATAATAAATGCATCGTGCCTTCATGCCAGGCTTCACCCCAATCACTCCATAATTTTCCTAGTGATTTAGAATTACGACAAAGATGGTGTGATAATATATTTGGGGATTCAGGTAAAATTAATTTCAGTTGAACATAATAACAATTTATTGTAATAATTATTGTTTATACAGGAGAAGACTTTATTGTGTTGCCTGAGAGAGCACTCGTATGTAATTTTCATTTCGATGGCAATTCATACAGAACATCATCAAGATCAGGAAGAAGACGTTTGAAGAGTTATGCGATTCCGACAATTTTTCCGGTATTAACTGATTTTTGAAAGACATTTTTATTTACCAATAACACAATTTCCTAGACCTCTGGAGCCCAAGCAGAATCCTCTCTCATTTCTAAAATTCCCAAGCGCAAGGAACCTGATCTTTATTCTCATGCCTTACCTTCCTGCTCATCCTCTACCTTAAATAAAGAAAACAACGAAACTTTTTCTTTACAATGCCAGGTAAGGAGGTAAATGGTTTTTGCTCTTCAGTATTCAGCAAGAAATAAGAGTTCTCATTTATGTTAAATTAATATTACCTACCTAGAAAAATCACAAGCATTAGCCTTTACTTATTTTTATAAATGCGAGTCGTTTTCTATTGTATACTAAAATACACTAGGTCTCATGAGTGATGATACGAAGAATCAGTTAGAAATCACGTTGTAACGGACGTTGTAAGTCGGTTTTACCCAAATTTTTAGCCATTTGTGCAGGTTTTTTTTTTGGAAGAAATTAGTTATTCTATATTTTAATTATATTTAATTTCATCTTTAGAAACTTGACGCATCCTGCCAAGTGGAAGCTATATCCGCAAGAGAGATTGAGAGATACAAAGCGGAAATCAAAACACTGAAACAGTCAGTAGCAAGGCTTAAGAAACAAGATATTTTGAAAAAGAAAACACTACAAGATTTGCAGAGTTTAGTGGACAATCAGAATACACGACGATTGAAGCAGTTAAAAAAGATGCCTTGAAAAATTATCCACATGCAGTATTTATTTTAGATCAAATTTTAAATTACAACAAACGAAAGCCAAAATGGTCAGAAATGACCATTCGCCAGTGTGTCATGTGGAGGGTTACTTCACCTAAAGGGTACGAATATATAAGAAATATGTTTATTAGATTACCCAGCCGAATTACCCTGCTTAGACATACTGGAAGCACAAAATCGAGTTTTGAAATGACAGAATTAATTAAAAGGAGACTAGAAGCAGATGCCAGTTGTTTATCTCCTATTGAAAATTGACGACATGGGAATTCAAGAAAAACTTCAATATAATAGAATGGAGGATAAATTCTATGAATATCAAAATATGGATGTAGAGAAAACTGTTGGAAATCAAAACACGTTAGCCAACAAAATGCTGTGTTTTGTTATTCATGGGTTTTCTACAAAGTACACAATTCCTGTTGGATACTTTTTCCACAAAAATTTGACAAGTAAAATGTTTTTTAATCTAACAATGAAAATACTCAGAAATTAAAGCAGCTGGATTTCTTGCAATTCGTATTGTTACAGACAACCACAAATGTAATGTTGGATTGTTCAAGTTGTTTAGAAATGGTAGTTTGAAGACCCATGTAGAACATCCATTACACAGCAACATGCCTCTCTTTCTGAGCTTTGACCATTGCCATGTTATAAAGAACTGTAGAAACATTTTTATGGACCACAACATGCACTCCAGTGAAGGAATTATTTCTTCAAGCCTGTTAAATTTTTAAGAAAGAAACACCTTTACCCCTCAAACATGGAAAAAATGAAAGTACGTAGAGCTGTGGAAATATTTGCACCTCTTGTAACAGCTGCTCTAAATTATTTGGCCATACATCACACAGACAATCAGTTCTCAGGGTCTGAGGCCACAGTCAAGTTCATGGAGATGATGTATGCATTTTTCCAACTACATTATGTAAGTGATCGAACACAATACATAAGACAGTTAGATCAGAACTGTGCACCATACTTGAATTTTGATGATGAACGTTTGAATTGGCTGGAAAATGGAGTTTCACAATATGTAAATAACATTCAATTATATTCTGAAAGAACTAATATGAGAGGATTCACACAAGAAACAGCGGAGGCCTTAAAATTTACCGCAAAAAGCACTTCTGAGTGTGTTAAGTATTTACTTAAGGATGTTGGATTTTATTATGTTCTGACAAGAGCATTTAGTTCTGATGCAGTTGAAGCCATGTTCAGCACTGTTCGTATGAGGTGTGGTTCCCAAAATGCCACTGATGCCCGAGCTGCTCACCATGCCATAAAAAGAATAATAATCTGTGGTCTTGTCCGGACAGCAACTTCTGCAAACGTTTCAGAACCTTGTAATTTTTTAAGCCATGTGGGTCAGCTCCGTGAACTTGAAGCTGAAAACAATACTAAGATTAATTTGAATACAAATGCAGACATTCAGGAACAGATGTTTAGAATTCAAAATTTCGAAGTCTTTGGTTTAACCCAAAGTGCAATAGAATCTGCGTCTGTTGCATTTCTTGCAGGCTATATTGTACGAACAATTCAAGAAAGAATAAATTGTGAAGCTTGTCTGAATAATTTATCAACAGATGCTGGCAATAATTCTCTGGTGGTCCTCATATATTTACAAGACAGGGGGGCCCTTAGATATCCCTCACTTATGTTTACTTGTTTGATAAATCAAATTATTGTAGGGGTATTAAAAATTGTAAAATACGTACCTGTAGGATGTAGCCCACGAAAAACTGTTACATACCTAATTAAGGATGCGTTGATTACTTCCGAGTTTTTTGTTTGCAAGGAAGAAAAGCACAAACAGCACATTGTAGACATTCTTCTAGAAAAATTGTTAAAACCTGTTTTAACTAACTATACTAAAACTCAACCTATTGTCATTATACAAATATATCAACAACGTTATAGCGCATCAAAAATTCAACATCAGGCCGTCAACGACGTCTGCCCCGCACGTGTCTGCCCGTTTGGGATGTTTTGCTCAGAGCGAGACCCCCACCCACGCTCACGCATTCCGGCGCGCGCGCGGTGGGACTTGCGATGTGACGGGAGCGGACAGCCTATCTATCTAGTACCTATTTTTTTGGCTTGGCACCGACTTCAACCAGATCAGTAGGTCGCACATGTAATAATACATGTACTGAGTTATTTCGGGCTTTTTGAAGTCGGTTTCTTTTTTTTAAAAATGCTAATTATTTTACAATTTTAAGTGATGGGTAGACCTAGTAAGGACGCTGCTCGAATGAGGAAACGACGGCGGGTTGAAAATGAAGATGAAAGACGCAAACTATAAAAAATTAAAACCAGAAATACTGAAACAATGATGAATTAATATTACTACCTGAAAAATCTAAGGCAATGATGACTCCCAGACGTAAAGACCTGCATAATTATTGAACGACTACATTCGAGAGAGTTCATAATAATTATAAAATGTGAGGATTTCGCCCGATTCCCATGCGATCACCTCATCAGGTCCGGACTTGCTGACAATGGGAGAATTTTTGAAATCGATCCACAATTGACGAAGAAATCGGTGAACATACATAAAAGGAAAAATTTGAGAATTTCCCTCGATTTCCATGGGATCCCCTCATCAGATTCGGACTTGCTGACAATGGGACTACCTCCGGAGTATACCCTTTCAAATAAAAGAAGAATTTTTGAAATCGATCCACAATTGACGAAGAAATCGGTGAACATACATAAAAGGAAAAATTTGAGAATTTCCCTCGATTTCCATGGGATCCCCTCATCAGATTCGGACTTGCTGTCAATGGGACTACCTCCGGAGTATACCCTTTCAAATAAAAGAAGAATTTTCAAAATCGATCCACAATTGACGAAGAAATCGGTAAAATAGAAGGAAAAATTTTACAATTTTTCTCGATTTCCATAGGAGGCCTTTATCAGATCCGGACTTGGTGACAATGGGACTACCTCCGGAGTATACCCTTTCAAATAAAAGAAGAATTTTCGAAATCGATCCACAATTGAAACATCTAACATGTTTTGACGTGCTTCAGTTGCTGTTTATTAGGGAGTGTGTAACTTATTTGACATGTCTTCCTCAAGCAGTGACAGTGAAAGTGCAGAAAACGCGTGTAACGAACTACAGTTTATAGCGAATGAAATTGCCGCTGCTCCCGTGATTTTGGAAAAATCTCAAGTACCAAAACAAAAGGAAGAAAGGACGAGGCCATTAGGATTTCCCTCGATTTCCATGGGATCCCCGCATCAGATCCGGACTTGCTGACAATGGGACTACTTCCGGAGTATACCCTTTCAAATAAAAGAAGAATTTTTGAAATCGATAAACAATTGACGAAGAAATCGGTGAACATACATAAAAGGAAAAATTTGAGAATTTCCCTCGATTTCCATGGGATCCCCTCATCAGATCCGGACTTGCTGTCAATGGGACTACCTCCGGAGTATACCCTTTCAAATAAAAGAAGAATTTTCAAAATCGATCCACAATTGACGAAGAAATCGGTGAACATACATAAAAAGAAAAATTTGACAATTTTTCTCGATTTCCATGGGAGCCCTTTATCAGATTCGGACTTGGTGACAATGGGACTACCTCCGGAGTATACCCTTTCAAATAAAAGAAGAATTTTCGAAATCGATCCACAATTGACGAAGAAATCGGTGAACATACATAAAAGGAAAAATTTGAGAATTTCCCTCGATTTCCATGGGATCCCCTCATCAGATCCGGACTTGCTGTCAATGGGACTACCTTCGGAGTATACCCTTCCAAATAAAAGAAGAATTTTCAAAATCGATCCACAATTGACGAAGAAATCGGTGAACATACATAAAAGGAAAAATTTGAGAATTTCCCTCGATTTCCATGGGATCCTCTCATCAGATCCGGACTTGCTGTCAATGGGACTACTTCCGGAGTATACCCTTTCAAATAAAAGAAGAATTTTTGAAATCGATCCACAATTGACGAAGAAATCGGTGAACATACATAAAAGGAAAAATTTGAGAATTTCCCTCGATTTCCATGGGATCCCCTCATCAGATCCGGACTTGCTGTCAATGGGACTACCTCCGGAGTATACCCTTTCAAATAAAAGAAGAATTTTTGAAATCGATCCACAATTGACGAAGAAATCGGTGAACATACATAAAAGGAAAAATTTGAGAATTCCCCTCGATTTCCATGGGATCCCCTCATCAGATCCGGACTTGCTGTCAATGGGACTACCTCCGGAGTATACCCTTTCAAATAAAAGAAGAATTTTCAAAATCGATCCACAATTGACGAAGAAATCGGTGAACATACATAAAAAGAAAAATTTGACAATTTTTCTCGATTTCCATGGGAGCCCTTTATTAGATTCGGACTTGGTGACAATGGGACTACCTCCGGAGTATACCCTTTCAAATAAAAGAAGAATTTTCGAAATCGATCCACAATTGACGAAGAAATCGGTGAACATACATAAAAGGAAAAATTTGTCAATTTTTCTCGATTTTCATGGGAGCCCTTTATCAGATCCGGACTTGGTGACAATGAGACCACCTCTGGAGTATACCCTTTCAAATAAAAGAAGAATTTTCAAAATCGGTCCACAATTAACGGAGATATCGGTGAACATACATAAAAGAAAAAAAAACATACATACAGCCGAACATAGAACCTCCTCCTTTTTTGAAGTCGGTAAAAACAGAAAACATGGACATCAATGTGAAAACAGCAAATCTATGTTAAAACAGTAGGGTTGGTAACGTATGACATGCGCTTTCATGAACTTCATTGTCAACTTTTCGACTTAAAATTAAATTATTTTTGGTGACACATCTACGAACATGTTTTCTGATGGACGTAGTTGAAAAGTAACCTTTGCAATTTGGATAAACTTTTTTGTTTTGATTTTTATTAGACAGTCTTCACGGAATCATGATTTCGTCGGAGGGTTTGAACCGATTGAAAAGAAAATTTCCCTTTCTTCTTATTGGGCCGTAGTCATAAAACAGAACGATATCCTCCCAAGCATAATGTAGAAGTATAAGGTTTTAGTTTGAAGTAAACGGTAGAAGTATAAGCATTTCTTTCTTTTCGAATTTATAATGATCACCTTATACTTGCGAGCATATCCTCCGAGCACTAGTAACTTGTTAATTAAAATCCCTAGATAAATATATCTAGGGACTTAAGTTCGAAACATCTAACATGTTTTGACGTGCTTCAGTTGCTGTTTATTAGGGAGTGTGTAACTTATTTGACATGCCTTCCTCAAACAGTAACAGTGAAAGTGCAGAAAACGCGTCTAACGAACTACAGTTTATAGCGAATGAAATTGCCGCTGCTGCCGTGATTTTGGAAAAATCTCAAGTACCAAAACAAAAGGAAGAAAGGACGAGGCCATTAGGATCGTTACGAATAAATATGAAGCAACATTTGGTAAACCACTAGATGCGAAAGGGTTACTAAAAAAATTTAACAATATGAAATCAAGGTTGAAGAAAAAAACGGATCTAAAAAACTGAAAATAAAGCGATCAAATTGTTACTAAAGGCTATGGAAGGTGACTACAATCCTACAATTGGAAGAATTTAAGGAGCCATGCAGATTGGTATTGTTGAAGAAGGATCTACTCAGCAAATAGGGAGTGAATCAGTTAGTATCACGACTGTTCAACCTTTGTTGCCGACAAAAAAAAAAACTTGCGACAGATAAGTATATGAGACCGATGACACAGCCTCCCATATATTTATTGTAATCGCTAACAATCATGGGGCACTTAATTTCTATGCGATTACCATCCTTTTGTGTCCTTTTCACAGTGGTTTCTTGGGTGCTATGAAAGTTTGATGCAAAATTAACAATTCTATTATCTTTCCATTTGAAGACTCTGATGTCAGTATTAGAAATCCGGTCGTCGTAATCACCCCTCACCACGGTTTTATCGTCCTTCATGTTTGTTGGAAAACCTTTCCTTTTGCTTTGAATTGTTCCACATCCTAATGTATTTTTCAAGCGAAGCTTTTCCAATAATGTAATGGACATGAAGTAATTATCTGCATATACTATTTTATGTTGATTCCAATCCGGTTTTGTCAGTGATAATACGACACGTTCACCCAAGCCAAACTCATTTTTTCCTTGATATATCTCAAAATCAGAGATATACGCATTTTGATCAGCCTGACACCAAAGCTTGTACCCTCTTTTTATCGGCTTCATTGGGTTGTATTGTATCAAGCTACTTCTTCCTTTGAAGAGGATCATGCTCTCGTCAATGCTTGTTTGGCGAGTGTTTCTGTAACACTTGCGAAATCTAGTATTTAGAAGTGATACCATTCGTCTTATTTTATAAATTTTATCCTTGTTGTCACGCGGAATAAGGTTGTTATCATTACAGTGTAAAACCGTAGATTTTCTTCAAATCTATTCCTAGACATAGAATTTGCTATCAATGGCAAGCCTAAATCTGGACTGCCGTTCCAATAAAGTTTCCAAGTCGGCAAACGATGGTAAGCCATCATAAAATTTATACCAATAAAGGCAAGCAGTTCTTCTCTTTTCAGATTCAAATTTTTATTCCGCTGCGTTGCATAAAGGTTACTCTGGGACACCACACTGTCAATTACTTCGCCGAGTAAGTGTAAATAGACATCGGTTAGTGAATTGCAACTATTAAATTCTTCTTCAATAGGACCTTCAAGAAAACTGTAAGCAGGCATGTATTCATCTTTTTCCATTTTCGTTTTGCCTGTTCTGTATTGTTTGATTGTTTTTGCTTTGTTGGAAGTTTCTTCTGATTTGATTGTACCTCTAGTCTCGTACTTTTTTTTAGAAATGGTGGGTGTCTCACTAATTTGTTCTTCCTGTTCTTCTTGTTCTTCTGGTGTTTCCTCTGGTTCTTTCGGTTCTCTTTGTAGTCCTTCCGCTTCTAGTTCTCCCAATTTTTCATTTCTTGTAGATGTTGCACATGGAAACTGGGTTTCGATGATTCCAGAGTTATGAGCAGATGATGTTGATGGCTCATTGCTATTATCGCGTGGAAAATGACGTGGAAAAATAATATTTTCGAAATAACCCTCTATATTATCGTCATCTTCATCTTCCTTATCAGTGAAAAAAATATTATCCAGTGGTACGTCTTCAAATAAAATAGTGTCTGCAAGGTCCTGTAGTTGTTTCTCCGTTAGGGGCGCTCTAGAGACCCACTTGATTTTTTTGTCGCTCATAGTCGTTTCGAAGCCTGTCGGTACTTTTGCGTCACCTAAGAAAAACGGTCTTAGTAAATAAAAAGAGTTGCAATTTCGAAATGTACTTGTTCGCATTTCATAGATAAAGGATTGAGAAGTTGTTTCTAATACTGATTGGGGTCAAAGAATTATAATATTATAGCTATTTATTATACTAGTGTCTTATAAGGCAAATAAGTCACGAAAGAAATGTTTAGCCACGAGAGCTTGCTCGAGTGGTTAATTTTTCTTGAGTGACTTATTTGCTGTTAAGACACGTGTTTAATACATAGGTTTATCCAACACCCCCTCCTGTAACAGTTCTTGAACCTTCCTCAAAACCCAAAAAAATTTGACGTTCATTTGACGTTCAAAACTGTTGGCTTATGAACTAGTTGCTATGACAAATTAGAAAACCGTTGAATTATTTTTTCATAAGTCACATGTGTCTTATAGAACTCATAATCCACTCAAAACCGGCGTTATTATGACTACATAATAAACAAGTGTTGGATAATAGAATATTATGATACGAGTTTTATAAGAAGCATTTTGTCGCACGCACGGGTTTAGGGCACGACGAGCGTAGCGAGAAGTGCCCTAAAAGATTAAGTGCGACAAAATGCCTTATAAACGAGTTATCATACAGTACTTTTTCTACTTTGACACTTTTTATACAAAATAATCAAATTTCACAATCTAGGCAATTTCGCGGCGGTTGGCACTCTTGCGAGCTGCATTAACGGCGCCTATGAAAAATAATTAATTTGAAACGTCAACACTCGTATTTTTGTCCTTCCAAAAATGAGTTCTGAAGTTCTTCAATGTACGCCCCCAGAAATACGGGCCTTGGCGAAAATACGATAGGCAATTTGCTACCTTTAAAGTCACGCGAGGTATATGGAAAAACATACGCCCAATTTGAAAATTGGCAGAAGGAGAACACGTTCTCTACGATCTCCAAAAACATTTTCCTACCGTATGTATTTTGAGCTGCAACGCCAAAATGTTGTCTTATACTATTAAAAACCTTCCTGACGGCGTCCACACACAAAGTCAAGGCGAGCCATCCAGGACAACATGTAAAACCTACAGACGCCGTCCTACACCAACGCGCCAAGAAGCCGACAAGTGTTACCAGCTTGTTGGACACCTCCCCCAAGAAAATCGCTTGTCCTAAATGCACGTGAATTTCCAATACAAGTGGCAAAAATAGTAATGCCAATTCACATTCATACATCATTGACAGCGAAGTATAGGTTAGGATTGCCAAGATCAGACAGAGAGGTTACCAATATTAAAAAAAATAAATTATACTATTTTTAGTGTAATTATTATAACACCGCTTTTGTCTATTATGACACCCAAAAGCGTATCGTAATAGCCTCAGTACGAACGCAAAGTAGAAAAAAAAAAACTTACTCCAAAATACACGACTGCACACACTGTGAAATCAAATTCGTACACGCCCACGAATTTTTTTATTGCTCCGTTGAAGCGAACTCTTGAGTACCGTCGGGAGTTGATAGCGGTAAGGTGATTATTTTTACATGGTGATAGAAACCCGAGGAACTTAGAAGTACCGTCAGGCATTAAAGGGTTAAAGAGGATTAAAATAGTCCTGCGCAATACCATGAGTCAAGAAAGACTGTCCGCGTTAGCTATGTTAAGCATGGGCAGGTCTTTTATAAAAGATATTGTTAATTATAATGAACTTGTAATTGAGCATTTTGAAAAATCGAAAGAAACTAGAATGGAATTGAAGTTTAAGCAAATTTAAATAAATTTATATTTTTGAAACATATTATTTTTTCACGTACACAGTTCAAAATTTTTTACACCATTTAACACCAAGTTAACCAAATGCGGTGCAGAAATCGATGCACACCATAATGGTGTATAATGTTCACCAGAGTCGAGTGGTTAAAATAACACCAATGTTTTGGTTAAATATTTACACCATACAACATTATATCACGACACCACCATGGTTATAAATTTTACACCATTATGGTGACAAATTTTACACCGTTCAACGTCATACAACACCATTGGGTAATGATTTTTAACACCTGAAAAGGTTTTCTTCTAAGGTAGGGGATATCCTATGACATTGGAAATAAAAACAATAATAATAAATTATGTGTATCTATTAATTTAGTAAACGTTTACAAAAATATATATTTAGGTAAAACTATCGAGTCATTATTTAAATTGGGAGCACAATAACGTTCGAATGGTTCCTTATGCTTTAATAAATTGATTTCTAAAATATCTACTTCGTCTAGAATGGAAATAATGAATCCACAGTATCTTGAACTGTATATAACAGTTTCCCAATGTTTAACAACAAAATATATTTTTTGGTTAATTTTGAGTATGTCCAATATTTCACAAAATTGCGGTAAATTGCTCTCTTGATCAACACGACCGCATATGAAGTATCCTACTTTATAACTATATCCGAGTTGTACCCATTTAAATTTTATAAAATGATCAAAAGAACTTTTTATGTTACGCGTTTCTAATATTTGTTTATAAAAATACTTATCATATTGAACTGTGTCAATTGGACCAAAATTAATATGTGGCTCAATTTTCTCTCCTGAACAGTCATAATTTGCAGATAACTGATGTCTATATGCCAAAGTACTACAAACGGAACGAAAATTTTGAAGTTTGGAGACCAAATTTTTAAAATAACCGTGCTTACCCTCAAATCTCATTGACCAAAAATGTATCATTGGCCCCATAATTTTCATTGCTCTAGGATAGTGAATCATGTTGTGGTGTTTAGGCAAAAGCTTTTCATCGAATTCCTTTTGAAATGCAACATGATGTTCATGTATTAAACGTTCTAGCTTTTCTAATAGATGACGATTAATAACTGGGGCAAATATAATTTGCATACAAGAAAGTAGTAAAACCAACACATGAAATTTAGCTTCGGCTTCTATATCTTTCACCAAATCTGCAACCAACAATGGTAAAAACCGTGCAAGTGTCCATGCTTGTGCAGCTCGTTGGCCTATATAATGACCTGTTTTGTCCAGTGAAATAGGACTTGGTTTATTTTCTTTGTCCAAACGGCCAAATTTAAAATTTTGTAATCTAGCGTTAATAGTTTGGAGGGTTGTACTTTTTTTTTTCACACAAGTAGTTTAAAAATAATTTTATTTCATATTGTACAACATCCTTCTAGGATGTCATGCATAGAATCCAAACACGGTGTTTCGCATAACGCAAAATATTTTAGATCACAAAGATTGCTGCGATGTTTAATTCCAAATACATTTTTTCCATAACTAACTGAAGATGAATGACGTTCATAATTTTCATTGTTTCTTAATAGTTTTTTATTTTCTTTAGTAGCGGAAGTAGTCTCTTGCTTACTCATTAAACATATCCTACAGAAGTAAGTGGCATTAAAACATTCAACTAAGCCAAATACGCAATTTGCAGCCAAATTGTCGTGGCTTAATCCAACAAGCGTTCTATAAAATCGAATATTTTTCTTTTCAATAAGAATGCCTTCTGTTTCCAAAATTTTTAAATCATTAACAATAGGTGTTAAAATTTTGTTGATGCCAAACTGTTTAATATCATTTGCATAACACAATACAACCAAATGTATGTTCTTTAATTGAGAGTTTACAAAAGGAGGTAAATTTCTAAGTATAAAATAAAACGCTCCTATTTTGTGGGCACCAGCTTTACTGCCAAGCGGATTGGCCACTTCGAAATCATCGTAGTATAACTGAATTTTTAAAGCAGAAGGATCTTGTTTTAATAGCAAATTAGATTGCGTTATTTCACCATCAGTAATATCTGAAATAGTAGTAGTTTCACCTTTATTCTTTGAAACGGTTACATACTCTAAAAAGTTTTCATTACTTAATAAAAATTTTAAAGTCTCCAGCAAAGGAATATAAGAAAATGTACACGGTACGTTCAGTTCAAAATATGTTTTTTTGTCTTTGTCAAATTTTTGGTCAAATCTTGTTCCTATAGCAATTTCTTTCGGCAATATTAATTTCGGGTCTGTTGTCTTTTTACGTTTATACGAAGAATTTATGTTCTGGAGTTGGACTTTAAAGTTATTACACAGATCGGTTATATTATTTAAAGCCGATAAAGGGTCTATGGATGAATGTGGGTTATCTATGAACGTAATATCATTAAATATGCTATTAATTAATTCATTTACACTTTGCACTATTAGTTGTATAGTGGTTTCTGGAACTCCAAGTGAGTTCAGTTTAGAGCATAAAGTAAGCATATATACATCAGCAGCAAAATTTTCTCTAAATTTTGTCTTCGAGAAGTCATCATCGGTTTCTAAAAATTTATCAGATTGCATCTCAGATTCAAAGTCAGTGTAATAAATATTTTCAGAATTGATTTTATTTGTATTTTGTCCTTCATTATTTGAATCAGAGGCAGGGGGATGGTTAGTAATATTAGTACAATATTTATTTAAATGTTTTTTATATCCGCAGTAAGTTTTAAAAGTTAATAAACACGCTTTGTTTGGACAAACTAGTGTTAATGTCTTTGATATATCGAAAAGTGCATGCTCTTTTCGGAGATGTTTAAATAAACTATTTATAGATTGCCACACCGTATTACACTTGAAACAAAGATAAGGAACCATTCTTACAAGAATATAAAAATATATATAAAAATAAAAAAATTACAAAATTTTCTATTAAGTAATTAAAAAATATATGTTATAATAATAATGAAAAAAAAAAAAGTTTTGAAAATGTTTATAACTAAAACTTTTTTAATTAATAAATTTAATATTTAATTACCTATTTACATTGACAATAACTGTGTCCTGAGTTCCCTCATATTGGGAGTGTAATGACTGGATGTTTCGTTAATGTGATGAAGAATGAAGACACAAATGTGAAGAAACTTTCAAGGGCTTCGTCAAATTCTAAATTAAAAACAAAAAATGTTTTGAATAATAAATCGAATGCTTCGGTAAAACTGTGTAAGTCCTCATTACCCAAAACCTTATTATCAAAACAAATAACGTAATTGTTGATGTTCGATTTGTTTTGTCCTGAAGCAATAATGAACGGTTGTTTAGTGACTTTGTTTTGAATTAATTCTTCATAGGAAATATTGCTCTGTAAAATGTATATAAACTCATAAATACGTTACCAAATTTACTATAATAATGCCAACCTGTTTAAAAATGATTATCTTTTCCTGTGCAGATAAACAGTTTTCTCTAACACCTTTTTTTCTGCCTTTTGCTGTAGGTGGCAGCAATTGTAGCAGCTTTAACACTGTTTGTGTTTGTGGTCCCCATTCACTGGTATTGCTTGTCCCTAGTATTAGTTCGTCTTTTTTATTTTCCAGTCCCTCGTAAGAGCTATCAATCTTTGCGCTAAATTTGTGCAATTCGAGTTCAATGTTTACATTCAAATGAGGAAATAATAATGCAAAATCCTGATTTATCTGTGTATAAAGAAATCCAAAATTAATTTTTGACGTGTAAAGTATGATATACTTACTAATCCTTTTGTATCTAAAAATCTAGGAAAAACGTCAGTAATAGTGTCTTCGTTTTGAACCAAGTGTCTTCTGTATTTAAAAGTAGTTTTCATTTTTAATCCAACCTCTGGATCACAAGGCAGAGCCTGCTGCAAATAGACAATATCGTCTTTGAATGTGTCATAACTGGTGTCTTCCGCTGAAGTTATTGTAGTAGGAAGCTTTGATTTTTTGGAAGTCGGTTGTTTTTTTGGAGGCTTATTGGTATTTTTACGTTTTCTTCGTACCGTTCTTAATCTCCAGGCTAAGTATCCCGATCTGTTGTCACGGTCATAGAACGTCTCCTGTAAATTAACTAATAAGTACATATCTACTTAATTAAAAATTGTAAACATATTTTATATGTAGGTACCTACATATAGTGTCATTGGGAATTACACGGTAAAATTTGATAGTTATTTATCAAAGTTGGAACAACTGTTGGCTTTATTTTATCGTTTAACATTAAATTTGAAATTTAAAAAAAATTGAACAGCATATATTATAGATTCATTTTTTTGCATTTTTAATTCGAGCAAGCTCTCGTGGCTAAACATTTCTTTCGTGACTTATTTCCCTTATAAGACACTTGTATAATAAATAGCTATTAAATGATGTAAAGGTCGATTTTGAATAGACATTGTTCATATAAAACATTATTATATATCGAGCGATCAAGTTAATTTGTAATCGAGTCATCCATGAATTCGAATCCGTGTGTCTTTCGCTATTGATATGCTTAATTGTGGCATCTAAAGTTACGTCACTCAAGAAGTTTAAAAAATAATTTTGAGGTTTCAAAAAATTTAGGAAATAAATTTTTAAACAGATGCGAAAAAAGTGTAGCCTCCACAACCTATTTTTTTATTGTTAATTTAAATTTTTCGCCAGATCTGCGGTGTGACTTCAACCACTGCCATCAAAGGTCATTAACCTCAAATTTCAGTATCTTGCGTTGTTGATCCCTGTTGTGAAACTATGTAACTTGGTCTCTATATAGAAAGATAGAGAATAGAAAGAGAGAAATTCTCTACATCCGAATCAATAGAAATATCTCTATGCTGTTCGGCAGTGGTCGGCGGTAGAAAGGAGAGATTGTACTATCCCAACCGAAAACACATCCCTTTAGTGATATTTGATGTCAAATAGTTTCATTTGGAGGGATTTTTGCGTCAAAATGTTTGTATTTTCTTAAATTGAGTGTTTAAACGTCAGACGTCTATAGAATTGTTTGTTCTTTTTGAAATACTGCGAAAGAGGTAAGTTGGTAAAAGACTATACCAGCAAAATCTTCTATCAAAAAACTTTCGATAGGTACAGTTCCAAAGTATGGAAGCGTTTTACCTTGAGTTACTATATGAAGAGGAACAAGACTATTTGCAATATCAACTTAGTGTGGAAAAAAGAATGTTGCGAAACGACTTAAATCCTTGGTCATTACCAGATAAAGAATTTAAGAAGTGGTTCCGACTGGATAAAGAGTGTTACCGATTATTATTGACCGAAATTACACCATATATAGAAGATGGCGAGAGAAACACTAGGCTCTCCATTGACGTGAGAGTTTTAGCCGCTCTTAGTTTTTTTGCCACTGGGTCGTACCAGAAAACAATTGGCGATTTATATAAAATAGCAATTTCGCAACAAAGTATGTCAAAAATTTTACCAGAGGTACTGTCTGCATTGGAACAAATTGCCCCACGGTGGATTCGATTTCCAACAGACGAAGAACAAATGAGAAATATAAAGCAAGGGTTTATGGAGAATTTTAACTTTCCAGGCATTATAGGGTGCGTCGATGGGTCTCATGTTGCTATTTTAGAACCGCTTGAGGATGAACACATTTACTTTAATAGAAAGGGATTTCATTCAAAAAACGTACAATTAATTTGTGATTCTAATATGAAAGTTATAAATGTTAACGCTAATTTTGGAGGATCTACCCATGATTCGTTTATTTGGAGGAATTCTAATATATACAATTTTATGGAAAATTTATATAGAGGAGGTAATCGGACCACATGGTTGTTAGGAGACAGCGGCTATCCGTTACAACCGTGGCTGCTTACACCAGTTGCTAATACTCTCCCTGGAACTCCTGAACGAGCGTATGTAATCGCTCATACAACTACACGGAATATTGTGGAACGATGCATTGGTAAGTAGAATAACAAAAAGGAGATGTTAATTGATTAAAATAATTTTAGGATTGTTAAAAACTAGATTTCGGTGTCTATTAAAAGAAAGAGTTATGAGATACTCTCCACTCAAAGCAGGGCAAATAATTAATGCGTGTTGCGTACTTCATAATATTTGCGTAGATGGCAATGTTCCGTTGGAGGAACCACTTATTATTGAAGATGATATTGATCCTGATCCCAATGAAGTGAACGCGTTCATCCCACTGAATATAGTTGCAGAAGGTCAAAGACGACGCAGGGAAATAATTAATGTGTATTTTAATAATTAAAAAAATGTTTGAACATTATATAGTATTTATTTAGCGGATAACTGCAAAAACTAAACAACAAACAAATAAAAACTCAAACAATTAAAATTCGAATAAACTCGTAAACCAAACACTATAGTAAATTGAACTCATCAACACTAATCTATATTTTGATTTTCTATTAATTGACTCAACAAATCCTTTATTTGTACCATTGTCTGATTAAAGTTTTGGAAATCCTCTCTAATGGCTTTTAGTACATTTAACGTTTCTTGGTGCATACTATTAATGCTGCTATAACGTCGTGCTTTTGCCGATGTTTTTGACGCAATTTTTCGATTTGTGTATGGTGTTTTTCTCTTTAAATTTTGATGCAAGGGTCCTGATGTACTTCCTTTAGCTGCAGGTTGTTGTGTTGAAACTTGATTAGTATGATGTGATGGAGTCTTTGGACGTATAGGTACTAATGGGGGTGCGTCATTTAATGGCAAAGTTGCCATAGGAAGCCCAATTTCAACATTTCCATCACCTGTGGCATATTTCCACCCCATTACCGCCATTAAACGTTCTTCAATGAGTGATAATGGTGTGGTTCCTGATGGTCCTCCGCCAGTTTTTGCTCGTTCTCTAGTAATGGCAGCAGCTTTGCTCTTAACTTTGCTGCGCCACCGAGTGATGGTTTCTTGCCATTTCTGTGTGGTCTTTTGACCGTACCCCAATCCATTGAGGAGCGTGGTAAGTTCTTGCCACTTTTTTTTCTTTTCGCAGCTATCGCCATCGCTATGCGAGAATTTAGTCTTTATTAATTCCGGGTTATTTTCAAAAAAAGTCACAACGGTGTCCCAATGTTCTGGCGTTGTTTTAAAATCTCGCCCAACACGTTCTGCACCATCACCTGCAAATTATATTATTTGTTTATATGTCGGTAGACACCAATAAATTAAACTTACCCATCTTTAAACTCAAATACCCTCAGGGAATACCTAAACAAACTCAGCAGGAAATTATTTGACGTTTAAATAGAGAATAAACAAGTGTCAAATGATGTTTCCTGTAAGAGAGACCCGAATGCATGCGTAACTTGCCGATTGACATTAGATAGTTCCAATTGCAAAATATTCTCTACGTAGAAAGAAAGTTTCTCTCTATACGATTTACATAGTCCCAACACTGTTGTGTTATTTTTGTCTAGTGAAACAGTCTCTCTACTCTATAAAATCAATTGTTTTAAGAACTTCATTTGTTCACTGCTTAAAAATGGCATTTTCATTAGAACACAAAGCGTTTATGGTTGAGTCGTATTTTCGAAATGGACAAGGATAAGATGCATGGACAGAATTTCGTGAGCAGTCTCCCAATGATATCGTCGATTATGCTAATTTCTCCAATACATTAAATGGTTGTGTTACCCAGTTTCGACAAAAATCCACTTTAGAAAGAAAACCAGGAAGTGATCGATCAAAGGATAAAAGAACGCCAGAAAACGTTGAGATTGTCCAGCACGTAATGGAAAAAGCCCCTAGAACATCCATTCGGCAATTGGCACAGCAAGTGGACTTATCATAGTCAAAGGCACATGTCAAGCAATACTTAAAAAAGATTTACTTTTGTCTCCGTATGGATTAACATGTGTACAAGAACTGCATCAAGATGATTTTCCATTAAGGGCTGCATATTGTCAATGGTTATTGAACACGTTTGACGATGATTTGTTGGAGAAAACGTTCTTTTCAGATGAAGCATGGTTTCATCTAAGTGGATACATTAATGCACAAAATATGAGAATTTCGAGCAGTGAAAAACCACATGTTTATGTGAGGCCCCAGTACATCCGCAAAAAATTGGTGTTTCGGAAGTAATTTTCCGATGACGTATAATAGGACCAGTATTTTTTGAAGGTAAATTAACCTAACTGCACTCGCCTAACAAGTGATTTTGGAAAGTTTTATTAACGAACTTCATGAAGACGAATTGGCACTTGGCTATTTTCAACACCTGCGGACTTTTTTGTGGCCTTATTTAAAAAATTCCATTTACCAAACACCTCTTCATAATTTACTCAAGGTTAAGTTATTCAGTGTGTTAGACGAAGACCTCATTTGTGCTTAGACCAAAATGGAGAACATTTTCAGCATTTATTATAACAGTTGAATGAAATAAATGTATTTTCCTTAAAATGTTTCGTCTTGTTGGCAATAAAATCCTGTTTGAGAATTTCCACCATTTTATCTTTCAATTGACACATTATTTGAAATTTATAAGTGCAGTTTAAGTGCACGACATACGTTTTCGGATTCATGGATGACTCGATTACAAATTATCTTGATCGCTCGATACTTACGTATCCTGTTTTTCCAAAAGGGTCTTTCAATTTTGGAAATAAGTCTATTAACGCTTGGGCATACTTTTCCCTAATCGGTATGTTCACCTCTAATGAATAGTATTTGATCATATGGTCTACAATGCAGTTGACCACGTACCGGCGGCTTCTTTTTGACAGAGTGTTTGTTTCTTCGTACTCCCGGAATACCTCGTTGGCCCCCAAGGTTAATAAATATGTTTTTAAAATCTAAAACAACAAATCAAATCAAATAAAAATTGATTCGTTCCTTTTGGTTAATGTTCATATTAATCGGTTAGCTTTAGTTAGGATTTCATATTTTCAAAATCTGGAAATTAACAATATTAATTTTAAAGTTTAGTATCTACCTCAGAATCTATTTCGCCGATCGGTCTCAGAAAACCATCTGAGTCGGATTCGATTAGAAAGTCCTCGGCTGAAGTGTTGGTACCATCTGTATTAATGGACAGACCTGCTGACGAGGTGGAAGTTGAGTCGCTGAATTCCGCAAACTGCACAATTGCTGGCTCTAAAATTTGTTCTAATTATTTTTTTACATTATTGTGCCGGTGTAACAGAACGTTTTTTTATTAAGCAATTTTACGATAGAGGTTATAGTGCTAAATGGGACTGAATCTCATGTAAACCCCTTAGTAACTATTACATTCTAAATTGTTATAAATAATGTACCTACCTTCTTCGGTTATTACTTCGAAAATGAAGTCCGATTCTACCGTCTTCAGGAAAGCGACAAATATGTCACTTTCAACCAAGACTCCCTCTTGGTTACAAAAACCAATTATTTCTTTTGCTAACCCAAACTTTTCATTAACTAAAACACTACCATATTAGGATTTATACATATATTTTAAATGCATTTATATTAAACTACCTATCTTTACAAAACTTTCGTAGGTCAAATCGTCAATGGGCGCTTCGACATATTTCTTAAGATGCTTATATTTTACAATTACAAACATTTTAAACAAATTAATTAAACAACCGGCACAAGCATGCGGCACAATCACGCGCGATCTAATGTAGTGCATGCGCACGCATTGTTGCGGAGTTAATCGTGAAAAATTTACACCGTCGGTGTTTAATTCGAACACCGTAGGATGAAAATTGCGCGCCAACAGTTTAGTGAACACCAAACCGAAATAGTATATTATAAACCAAGGTAGAGAAGTCATTTTTCTCAGCTAAGCAGTATTAAGTTGCGAAGCTGAGAAAGGGCTTCTCTACCGTGGTTTATATATCATTTTTTTCACTACTAGCAGCTTAAATCGTTAAATAAATAAAGCATCAAAAATACAATCGTCTAGCGGGTGCCAGGTCACAGTTAATCCTGAATAGACGTTGACGTCTCTGAACATTTGTTTTTTAAGTGGATTATTGCAAATTTTGGCTCGCGCGTCGCGCTCAACCCCTTAAAGAAACCTACTCCAAGAATGTCATATTTTCCTCTACGTGAAACTCGAAATTTGGACAGGATCAACAGTGACTGGCATCCGAGGTTATGTATTTTTTCTCTGACATTTCTCCGTCAGAGACCGGATTTTCGTGAAAGCCTGCACAATGCATACCTGTGCTTTTGTAATAATTTAACTTCGTTTTTTGTTTTTTTGCATGAATTGCACTTAATTAATGTCTAATATTTGCAACTGGTGCAATTTGTGAAAATCGAAGGGCGCTGTTGTTAAGTAGGAAGATACAATAATAATAAACGATATGAATTTTGCATCAAATCCGGTCTCTGCCCATTATTAACTACTGGTCAATAATGAAAAAATTATTAACTACTAGGAAAGAAAAACAACTTCACACCTCCTCTACAAACTATATAATCGTACATTCTACAGCTAGTAGTGAAAAAAATATTTTACACCATAGGTACGGTAGTATTTAACCATATGCCTTGGTGTTGGTATTTACACCATTTTGATTAATTTTGACACCAAAATTAACCAAAAAGCGTGGTGTATAAATTACACCGGGGCTATTTTGAACTGTGTATCCCTATACAACTAAAATTCGAAATGACCCTCCTGTAAAATGAACCACGAGCCGCCACTGATAGTATTTGTTGTATTCAAATTCCACTTGTTCATGTTTCTTCGTCTGCGCCCGCGTGGATTCGCCAACGGGAATAAGGTGGGATTGAAGGCCGTAGCCGCTAGTTGGATTCGCGCCTTTGCGCTGTCTTTCACTAGTTTGTCTCTGGTTTGCTGCTCAGCTGTTTGCTCTCTAAGAGCATGATGCACGTGCTGTACACGGTGTTTTGGGTGGTAATTTAGAATTTCAGTGTGAAAATGGATAGGTGGACACTTGTGGAGTCATTAGAAGTTCTTCCGTGTTACTTGGATGTTGTTAATTCACACGAGGTAAGTTTTGTTATTCTTATCCTCGTTTTAAAATATCCATACATCGATCTTAAGAATTATCATTTGGGGGTTACGGAATACACAATCTGGGGTAGTTATCATTGTCTCATTTTATGTTTGTTTTGGGGTGCTGAATACGAATCGTAGGTTTGCCACCAAAAATTTTTCTGGTCTTCGAGTTATAGTTAAAAAAAAAAGAAAAAAAGTTTTTTTTTTTGTTTTTGCAATTCCTTTATGACTGAATTTTTGTTTTTATATTTTTTTTCTCACTTCCTTTTAACCACTTGATAATAATTGAAGCGTTGGCTGGAATAATGTTTTAAGATGTATTTTTTACTTTTTATGTGGTAATCATGTAGTTTATAGCTGTTTTAAATTATTAAATTATTGAAAATATTCTGCTTTTATCATAAAGATATGGGTGATTTTGCATTAATTCAATGTCAATCATGTTTCTTTCAAATTTCGCCTCCACAAACTTGTCAAAAATCTCGCTCGACGCATGCGCGTAGGACAGCAATGTTAAGAGTGATGGTAGGATTTAAAATATTTTTGCTTTCTAACATGATGTTACGTTCAGGGTTACGTACTCTTTAACATTACCATTGGTGTCAACATCATTGTGAACAATCCCATCTTTTTATTAGGGTTCTAAATATTACGTTAACGTTACCATCCTAACATTAACATCATTGTGAAACTGGGACTTTTAACAGCGCATGCGCGGCCTCGTTATCTTTACGCACAACAGTGTTGTCA
Organism: Diaperis boleti; assembly: GCA_963583935.1. Classification (NCBI taxonomy): domain Eukaryota; kingdom Metazoa; phylum Arthropoda; class Insecta; order Coleoptera; family Tenebrionidae; genus Diaperis; species Diaperis boleti. Next base: position 19,246,550 of record OY757242.1, read on the forward strand.
GAGTTCACGAATACAATTCGCTAAAATAAACCCCAACAGATGGCGTCTAAAATAGCTGGGCTTACTGGGAACTAGAAAAACATTGAAACGCCAAATACGTAATAAATGATTTGGTAATAGAATAAAGAATTAAAATAATCACTAAATAAAAACAAACTACAGTGAATATTGTTGATTCACACAGTAAATGATTTGGTAATAACCAGTGTCTAAATAAAAAGCTGGTCAAGACATTTAGTTGTACGTTGTCAGGAAGCAGAGGGAGGACGTTTTGAACACCTTATCTAAGGAAAAGTTTTTCGTTTTTGTTTCATTTTTGATGTTTTGTTTGTTATCTCTGGGACACACGTTCAATGTTTGTAATTTTTACCAAAGCAATCTTGACCATATTTTTATTTAGACACCCGATACAATAAAGAAATAAAATAATAACTAAATAAAAACAAACTATACAGTGAATAAATGATTGGTAATACAATAAAGGAATAAAATAATAACTAAATAAAAACAAACTACAGTTTATAAATGATTTGGTAATACAATAAAGAAATAAAAGAATAACTAATAACTATAGTGGATATTGTTCATTCACACAAAGAAAAAATTCAGCACATACACTTTGTTGCCGAAATCGATTCCGCCATATGAATTCATGCAAATATGAAGGGAACAATGCTTCTGATGTGCCAAATTGTCGGCGGAATTTCCTCTTTGCCCGCATCCACATATTTTCCACATTTTGGGTGTGGACTTCAGGGTCGTCGGGATCTACGAAATTTCGTTCGTGGATTATTATTCGGTGTTATTCACTCCGCCATCCAATTCGTTCAGGTTTATGTATCCCCGCCAGCCATCCAATACAATAATTGTTCCTGGTAGTATAAACCTATAAACATATCTTGAGATGATTGTAATATACTTATGTATTAAAAAATTAAGACAATAGGAATTCTGTATACAGAATAAGAATTCTATAAAAAATTAATAAGAAAAAGAACGAGATTATCCTAATCATGTAAGCAGAGAAGACAAAACATTTTTTTCTACGTAGCACATTATGCTTAGCCCTTTACCTCCGAATAATTGCAGCCACGGTATCTGCAGCTCTATCGGGAACCTCCACCAGAAAACACTTACCTGACTCCCTTTCAATACCTCCAAAAACCCAATGTCCTGGTCTCCATTGGCCGCGATGATACTTTCGATGGAAAAATTTACTTTCGTCTATTTCCACCGATTTTGGGATGCCATTTTCATCAAAGCCACCTATAACTTCAGGATTATCATCAGATATTGTTCACAAACCTCTCTGCAAAAATTGTACCAATCGATTACAGTTTTCAAAGAATTTGGAATGCCGGCTTCGTGAGCAATATCTGATTGAAGGTAACCCCTAGACCATCCATAAATTATTAAAATTATTTGTTGAAGCGATAGATGGCTTTGTGAAAAAAAAAGAATCTTTTGTAATACTGGCCGGCGGCACCGTTACAATTTCTACATTTCCAACGAAAGCCAGCGGTCAATTGGATTCGAACCACGAAGGACATTGGTATTTCACAAGTATTACAGGGAAAGGGAGCTATTGTGAATTAGCCGCCTTTTGGCAACCCACTTTTATGTGTCCAAAGTAGTCGCAAAAATCAAATTCCGATAACGATAACGCAAATTTTCTAATCAGTTCTAATTTACAACTTAAGCCACTCACGGTCCAACTCCGCATTACGACAGAGACAAAATTTTATTTCGTATTATTTTTATTTCCCTACTTCTCCACATTTGGGGATCACATTTATTCAAAGCTTTCAACCACAAGTGAGCTACTCGATCTTTATCATCAGTATCTTCATGAATATTTTGATTATAATACCGTTTACAGTGGGCCCACGCTAGTTCTATGGGGTTATATTGACAGTGATAGGGTGGAAGTCTTAGCACTTGAATACCATGCTGTTCCAAAATGTTATCAATTTCATATTTGACACGAGCATATGGTGAAATTGTTGGTTGAATTAGATCCCATAACTCTTTCTTCGTCATTTTATCCATAATTACTACTATTTTAGAAAGAACCATCATCCAGGTGACCCTATAAGTACAAAGAAAACTTTGATACTAAAAATTAATCATATCAATGATGTATTTATTGTTGTTGATTTTAGGGTGGATTAAAAACTCCTACAACCCATAATCCACACTAAAATACTAAAAATTTTTGGTGCCTTGTGGTTGTTTAAAAATAATCTTTGTATTTGGTATGTGTCATTTAGTAAAGCAATTATTTGTTCATTTAACGTGAAATCATCATGTCACGGTTTAATGTAGCCTTTTCATCTGTTAAAGTTTCTGGTGAAATTGCGAAGTGTCTCTGGTGCCCGGCTTTATTCACACCGACACAACGTAGACGAGGACGGTGAAGAGAAACATGGTCAGGGAATATTTGTATCTTTATTAAATGCTGTGTTTGTCTCTCTCGGGATCGCTCTGCCTTTATTAAAATATTATGTATGTATGTAGACGTGGGGTGGACGGGTGCAGGGGGCGGTGAACGGCGCACGAGACCAGACACTGGATTGATATCTGCCACCACAGATGTCTGGGGGTACGCCGTGAGCGGGACCGGGAATCAGACACTAGACGGGTCATCACACACGTCTGGGGGAAGGCGGTGAACCGGAGCAGGAAAGCAGACATTGTACGGATATCTGCCACCAGAGATGTCTGGGGGAAGGCGGTGGTGGACAGGTCAGGGACAAGTCTCTACCTTCGTCTCGCAGGGTCGACTCTTCTTTGGTCTGTCTCTTAGGTTTTGCTCCGGTTTTTCGTCCTCCACTTCTTACTTGTTCCCAAGCTGGTACGAGCCAGGATCTGAAGATTCCAGCGTTCTGTTCGGTTTTTTATAAAGAAGTCGGAGGGGAGCTTATGCCGTCGACATAGTGACCGCGCGCTTATCAAGGTGTTATCCAAGGTCTTATCACTTGCTGACGCGGCGGCCGCGTTTTACTATACGGCTTCAGTCAGGACAGCGCAGAAAGTCCGGGAGGGCAACATCGAACGCGTCCTAATTCACTGCACGCTATTTTTCTGGTTACTGGGGTGAAAATCATCCCGATCCGATGTCATTACTAGCTACAAGTTTTTTTTTAAACCAGTTGGAAACATTAAACAATTGCTATTAAAACACTTCTCAGATTTATTTATAAATTCCTCAAATTTAAGAAAACCAAACAAAAAAGGTTTCCATCCTCAATTTGTACATAACTTCGTTGTCTAAAGTAGACTGGGTGGAGGCGGCGGACGTAGAGGGACTTAAATTAAAAGTTATGAAATACTCACTTTTTGTGCGGAAGGTATCAATTCCACCAATAATTCCTTTATTAACACTCGCCGTTCCGATGAACTGCAAAAGTTTCCACTCCGTGGTGTTAAAGACATTCTCATTCCTCCCCGGCCTCTTACGTCTCTGATCTTGCTGGCGCTGCATATTCTCGTGGAATGAGTCGTGCTGCCTCCAGAAAAGTTTCATTGATGAGGGGGGCTTAGTGCCTTCAAAAGTTTGTTTAAATGAGGCTGTAAGGACTCTCTCTGGGATATTTCCATCTCTGACCTGCGTGCGGTACAGGCGCCTGGCCTCCACAATGGCGGTCGTTCTCGCGTCTTATTTAAAGCGGGAAGCCGCTTTCTCGATTCGTCGAGAACTGCAGAACTCCAGAATATTCACCATCGTACGAATTTACGATGAAATCATAACGCCGCGATTATTCGAGGTCACAGTATGTTTCCGTAATAACGTTCAATGAAGAATTTTGTACCACAAATTATGAAAAACTATGTAATATTTACAATACATATTTTATGCCTTCACTTTTATTTAAAATACTGGACTCAAAACATTTCCCACAAAGTAAAAATAGTTATTTCAATTTATTAGCAGTTTCGGGACGATTTTTTGATAAAAAAACATGGCTTCAATAATAATCGGAACGCGAAAAATCAATTTATTTATTTATTAATAAGAAAAGTTTCAAATGCAAAGAATAAAATAGGGGTCAGCATAACATATTTTATTACATTAAATTACATACATACATGAATAGCTTGATTTTCATTTGTAATGCCTTTACGTCTGTGTGCATATCAGAGATTAGTTTGTTTTTTCCTTGAAGCCTTACATTCAGCGTATTTATTTAATGAGTTAAATCTGTCAAAATTCCAAGGTCTATTAACCATTGAGTATCTGTTAGCTCGGGAATAAATTTGTCTTTGTCATTCAGAAGTGTTGATTTCTTTTCTGAGATCAAAAAATGTTTTCAGTACTGCACCTCTACTTTACCATCTCACTTCATAATAATTAACTAAACTAAAACTGTTGGAATTTTCTGATATAATTTACAGTCGATATCACGATGTCAATTATTTCTTTCCATGATACGACTTTGGAACGTAAAGCTTCTTGGTCGATAATACCATGAAAAAATAATGGGATGTCACATCCTATCTTTGCCAGTTTCGTTTTAATTCTACCTACCAAACCTTTATTTTGTTCACTCATGTTCTTGCCTTCGTCAGTTGTTACACTTACCAATTTTTCCCATGGTAATTGCATTGATACTAGTGCTTCATCTAAGTTACAAAACAAGTCTTTCCCTGTAGTTGTTCCCTTCAAACTACATAACTGTAAAAGCTCCTCAAAGACATTAAAGTTCTTATCAATTCTGCGAACAAATATTAAAAGCTGGACAGTATCTGAAACATCATTACTTTCATCGGTAGCTAAAGAGAACCATTCAAATTGTTGTGCTTTTTCCCGGAGTTGCTGACATAAATTATCTCCAACGTTCTTGCAGAAAGACTTATATTTTCAAATTCCTTTTTTGATCTGGGCACACCTCCTCAGCCATAACTAAGGCACATTGTTTTATTAGTTCACTGTCGGTAAACGGTCGGCCAGACTTCGCAAGAATTGCCGCTATCAGATCAGCCCGACTCGCATCGGACCCACCCTCAACACCGAACTAGCGCGCGGGTGGGCAGGCTCTCATCACTAGCGCACAAATGCCCCGGCAATGGGAACCGGATGGAAGCGATACGAGGGAGGGATGACCCTTGTCGTTTTCTAGTGGCCCGCAAAGCGATGCGGGCAATGGGAAAACGAGAAAAAACCATGTCCCAGACCGAGGTCCGGGAACAAATGTTTCAACCAACCGGGCTGGTCTAAGTTGCTAGAGGTTAGGGACCCCGACGACGCATCCGAGTAGCCGTCGAGGCATTGAACCTGCACCAGTTCAACCACGATTCCTGTAAACAGATCGTCGTGTATTAGGCCAGCGAGCTCTTGCAATCCAGGTTTTCACGTCTTTCCCGTGAGATACGGACGCGCGACGGCAGCGCATTAATGTGAACCCAGTGGTACTGTACCCAGTCCTTGGCGGGGATAACACGATTGCAGGCCCTGAGCCATTGAGTGCTAGCACTCTCATCTGGCCCATCCTGCAAAGGCTTTCCATCGCACGACCCATACAACCTACCAGTCCAGGGCCCACTCAGGCCGCCATTAGTAGCGTTGTCTCCGCCAGGTATATCTCCGATGCGGTCCCTACACCACCGCAGTTTTTGTTCTACGTATAGGGACCTCGCGCAAACAGATATATACCCTACGGTGCTCTGCTGCATCCTAGCGTATCGCCTCAATGTCAGCATTGGGATGAATTTGGACAGTTCGGGAATCTCCAACCCGCCAGATCTTGTTGGAAGTGTCCCAAGGGCGCATCGTGGGGCAAGGCTATCCACTTCCTGACATACCCCCCCCCCCCTCCACTAGCCCGTCCAGCTTGCGCTGTGCACCAACGTTCATACGCCCGAGTACCCAGGCATGGTAGTACCGGGGCAGGAGGTACGTACGAAGCATGTGCATACGCTGCTGTGATCTCAGGGGAGCGCGCGAAACTTTTTCGAGCTTCTCTGAGATGTCTGTCTGTGTACATACCGCCACTCCACTACCCTCGAACTGTACTCCAAGGTACTTCCAGATTTGTTTCGCGGACGTTTGGGGGATCAGTATGCCGTCCACCTTAAAGGTAGGACTATTTATCAACTTCACCTTCTTGTCCCGTCCGGAAGCTACCAGGGAAACAGCACAACATTTCGAAACGTCCAGCCGGAGTCCAGCCGATGCGAGTTTGTTGATAAGCCTTTCCAGATTCATCTGGAGGCCTGCCGCGGTGGACGACACCAGGATGACATCGTCAGCAAATGCTAGGGCGCGTATCAGCTCGCCACCCATTTGGAATCCAACATCTGGAGAAAGCTTGCTCAACGCTTGGCCTAGGACCATATTGAACAATATTGGTGAAAGAGGGTCCCCCTGCTTCACACCGCGTGTCACCGGAACCCGATGCTCACCCGTCCCAGTTTCAAGCATGGTAGATGCAGTTGTGTAGACCGACCGGATGTACTCCACGAATGGAGCCGGTAATCCGGCCGAGAGGCATGCATTCGTTATGGCTTCGTGCGACACGTGTCGAAGGCTTTCGACACGTCTAACGACGTCATGTGAATGCTTTTGCACTCTCTACGAGCAGTCGCGAGTATGGTATCGAGGACGCAGAGGTTCTCTGCGCACCCATCGACGCCACCCATGAAAGCTCTCTGGGTCTCCCCCACTAGGTGGGGTATACGCTGCATCCGCCTTGCCATAATCTTATGGAGATGCCTCGTTATAACCGACGCGATCGAGATCGGCCGATATTCCGAGGGCATCGTCGGTTTTTTGATCTTTGGCATAAATACCGTCCGCGTGACAGCTAGTTCGTCAGGGATCTTTCCCATCACCAACAAAACATTGACGAGAAGGGCTGCCAGTTCGTGTGGAACATTGTTCCACTGAGTAGCCGTCACCCAATCAGGACCTGGGACCGTGTTCCCCTTGACCCCTGCAGGGACTACTTCGTCGGGTGTTATCGGTACCTAAAGCCCGCTACCATCTAGACTGGTTTCTCTTTGGGTTTGTTCAGGGTCATCCTGCCTCAGGGACTCCCCTCCGAAGATGTTCGTCCAAAAGTCAACGAATTCCTGATTCCCTTCAGGACGCTGGTCAGATCGTCCAGCATTCTGGCTGCGCAGGCTTTCTGGTCACGCTTGTACAGTTGTTGGAGTACAGCGTATTGCCTTCGTCTCTCCTGTCTCCTATTCCCACGCCCGTGATCCACACTGATGGCCGTCACCCTCACTGGATGCTTTGACTTTTTGCTGCAAGGCAGGTAAACGTGCAGCCACGCCAACAGCCGCGAGAGCTGACCGGCCAACTCGAGGCCTTGCTCACCGAAGCGCCGCCAATCCGTCAGTCCGACAGTGGCGGAGACAGCGCTTCTGAGAGCCTCTTGATGGTTTGGGAGCACCTCAGCCGTTGCGTCCTGTTCGGGGACACGAGTTATTTCCTCCCCACTCTTCGAAATTCTCTTCGGAGAGTTTGGGGGAGAAAGAGGGTCGGCTCCTGCATCTCCACTCTCATGCCTTCGACAATTCGCCGGTATTCGGGATTTCTAATTTTACCTTTGATTGCCTCCAGCGTTCGAGCAGGTAGTCGGTCAAGGAGATGTTGGTTGATAAACCTGACTTTCCCACGGACCATAGCCCCGGCCTCAAATCGAGCCATGATGCGGGTTTCCTTGTATGACCACCTTGCTTTTGTTCGATCGGTGCAGATCGCGGCGTTGTATCCCTCAGAGCGGGCCCACCGCATGTGCACCCCGCGTCCTATGGCAGCCCTGAACGACCCACCGCAGCGGACGCAGATGAATCCTGGTACGGGCACATTCTCTAGCCCCGAAGGGCCCAGAAGCGCAGGGTCCCCGGCCAGTGGGCCGGGGGGAAAGGGATTTGTTTTTTCTTGGTTAGTGCCTGCACATGAACAGACGACCGGGTCTCCAGAAAGGGGAAGCAACCCCTAATCCAACGCCATAGATACCGACCACACTTGGCAACGCGACCCCGACTTGATCCGTCTACCTATTGGGGGTCAGTTCTTCCATCAAGAGTCTCGGGGGAGGTCTGCCCTCCGGCCACTCGTGCCGGTTTCGGGGGCTACCGACGAGCTATCAGCGCCGGGACTTGATCCCGACTGTAGAGGACTGCACGACAGTTGAGGAATGTCGCCGTTGCCTACCCTTGCACCACCTTTGCATTTCTTCGAATGCTTTTAAGCCTTTCTCTAATTTCTGCTTAAAACGCTCCAACTTGCTGTTCATCCGTGTTTCTGTTTGGTTGAATCTTGACAACGCCTGAAGCATGAACTTTTTTTTGATGACTGGATGCTTTTATCAGTTCGTGTTGATTTTCATTTAACTCTTCAATATCTCGATATACTTCATCGTTTACTCCGAAGATAGATGTAAGCATTTCTCCAAAAAGTCCTCTTTTTTGACGATGGTGCGTCATATTCTCTTGTAGCGATGTATGTACTTCATGTATTGTATTATAGAATATTCGGTGCTTCTCAAAGGAGCTCTATTATTGAAAGTAGCTTCCCATCTTTTGATGACCTCTGGGTTTCTGGGTTCTGTACTATTTTTCCATCATTGCCTAAAATTGTTGTTGAATCTTATAGAATCCCAAAATGGTCTTACCTTGACTCTTTTGCTCCAATAGGCCCATTAAATTTACTATGTTGCATGCAGTATGAGAAGGAAGCTCTGGTGATTATAGAAGCTAAAAAAATACGCTCGCCTGCAAAATTGTCGCATCACCATTAAAAATTACTCCTAATATACAAAGGTCTTATCTAAAAAATTGATTCATAATATATATCTAATAATTGCTTAAAATAATAAATCAATAATTAATTCATAACAAATTACGAAGTTATCGAACAAAAAAAAAATGACTAAGAGAACCATCTCAGTAGCGAGTATTTCCGCCTCTTGCTCTGATCACGGTCTCACAACGACCTGGCATACTTGAAATCAGGTTTATGATCACATGTTGGTCCAATGCCTCACATATCTGATTCACGCGAATACCCATCTCATTTAAGGTAGCAGGTCGGTGCGGTTGATGCTTAATGCATCTTCCCATCGTATGCCATAGATGCACGATGGGGTTCAGATCAGGATTTCGTGCTGGCCATGGTAGCGTTTGAATTTGGACGGTCTGTAGATAGTCTTGTACAACTGCTGGAATGTCTGGCCGTGCAGGTTTACAATATAGTCTCGACTCGAAAACAAAACTCGGTTCCAATCGTCATTTCTCCAGTTCACATGATTTTGAGCAAAAGTGAGCTTATTTATGCCATGTTCTGCGGTCAAAGCGGGGCCTTTTTCTGGAATCCTAGGAGTTTGCTCGTGTTCTGCCAGCCTTCGTCTGATCGTATCTTCTCTTATTCGCAAATTGTACCTTTCTTCAGTTAAGCTCTGTAACGCTGGAGCTGTGAGAGTTCGATTTCGCAGACATTGCATCATTAAAAATCGATCCTGCTGAGCCGATGTTTACGGCCCGACCGAAGGGGGGGTATGTCACACCCCTCCACTAAAATAGCTCAACAAATTTGTTCTATTTACAAAAACAAGATCTTGGTGCGCTACTCATGTTTTTAAATTTTCAATTTGCGCTGATGCTGTTCGTAATTTTTTTTCCAATAAAAATGAATTTGTGGCAATTAAAGAGTTTTTTTTTAATCAGTTGATTTAAAAGATGCGTTCTGTGTTCACCACAAGAACGCACCATTTTTTATAGGTTTGTGTATTGTCTAAAATAGAAGAAGACACTTTGTGCATATCTGGGGTAATGGAGATTACCTATTCATAAATTTGAAGCGCTTTGTTTCACAACGGATTAAGTTGCATCCGACGGCCGGCCTAAGTACTCACTTATGTCTGTGTTAGAAGAATTTCTATTTAAAAGTAACAACTTCGATGTAAGATACTTGCTTTTAATTAGAGTTTCTTTTGGCCACATAGCCAGTGAAATATCGCACAGTTTCCAGAGTAATGTTTTGATCAGAACTATACTACTTGTATTAGTTTTATCAAGCTACAAGTAGTCAAACTGGTTGGAGCAGACTCAGGCATAGTTTGTGTGTCCATTTCAAACAGATCTAGCATTAGCTTTTTCAGTGTTTTTTCCAAATGAACCGACATAATGCCTTGTAAACTGAACCGAAAATGTACTGATGGATTGTTGTCGAAGTTGGGCAAATAAGTTTTCTAAGGGGTCCTGGTATAATCCGCTATTGCAGAGATAGGACACATTTTCTTTTTTTTCCGAATATAGGTGTAAAATCCCATTAATATAATTTAAATCAGGCGAGAAAAACAATAAAGGCATTTAACAACGTCTCTTGAACTACTGGTCTAAGGCGCATAATTGTACGGATTCGTAAAAAAAATTTAGACGAAAATATTATTCAGTTGCAATAATAGCAACACTGCAATAAAGGACAGTTTTCGATTTTAATTCTCCCGTGAAAACACAATCATGTTACCATGACGAGTGAGTTGCTAAACGTCCGATCGTCTTCAATTGTTTTAAGCACTGTTTCAGCAAAGAAGCGAGGTTGTTCGTTTTGACTGTGCCTGCAGAAACATAATAACATAGAAGCATTTTCCAATTATCGATTAACCCACGAACCAAAAAAAGTTGTTATGTGATTACCAAACTTATTTTAAGGACCTAATGACTCACCTAGATCTTGAAAGCCCTTTATGATACCATGTTTTTGATTAAAATCTTATCTAATTGTTTTTATCATGATCTCATCCAATAATAATACGCTTTGTCTTTCTGGTCTGGTTTACTTTAAGTCATAAATGTATCAGAAAACCCTGTATTCAAAGATAAAGCACTTCTCTAACGTCGAATGGTAGTTATTTCGGAAAGATTTAACTTGTAAGTATTTCGCATAAAATTATAACATGACGGAAATTTATAATAAATACTCATAGCTGTCTTTTTTTTTTCATTTTCGGACCAAGAATGGGTTCTTTCGCGGCGAAGTTACATTTTTATACAAGTTTTTCTATTAATATTTAGACCCGCCAATGATTGTGCCAAAAACTGATCATTACTAGTTTGTTTATAGAGTTTATGTACTTTGGTTTGTAAACTGTCTTCTTTACCTTTTACTTTCTGTAATGAATTGGGATAGATTTGTTCAAGAGAGGCCTGAAGGTCTAGTCGTTTTGGAAGTAGAATTGTGTTGCTCGAAGGACCGTTGATTTGATTTTGTAGTGAATCACTCGCGACTTAAAGAACTTGTATATTAACGAATATTTGATGATTGATATTGAACGTTCGTTTCCCGTTGTAGTTTAGTATTTATTTTGAATGAAGGAACGGTGTCCTGATTTTAGATTTCGAATTGTGCCCTGGCGGCTGTTGAATAGACTGTTGTTGGATTGAGACTTGGATTTAGATTGACGGGCGGGCGTGAGTGTCGCCAGTCAGGTAAGGGTTTTACGATCCTTTGAGTTTCCCAGCTGGCCGACGCGACGGCCTCAACACTTGCTTCAACACACGTTTATGATATAAGTCGTTTTTTCAACTTTGCTTTTCGTGGTGTACCATGAGAGTATTTTGGCGGGAACGATTTAGTCGAAAGTGCTTCTTGAAAAGCTGTGGCCTCGGTTGTGATAGGCGGCGAGTTTGGCGAAGGTGCAAATGAAGAGAACGTTATTGGTCGTACACTCTTCCCGTAAGTGTAGTCTCGTTTTGGGGGTGTTAATCTCAGTACACCGGATATCCGATAGTGACGGACTAAATCTTATAGAAGGTTCGTCTGAAAAACCAGCCTGTTCTGGCACTCAATTGGCTATTGGCAATTGAGTGGCTATACAATTTCGCACACTCAAACGTATCAGTGTTATTTTGACTGTGGTGTATCTACCACATACCTAAGGAAATCCATGATTTGTTTCAACAGATTCTAAAAAGAAAATACTATATTTCAAGCCAGAAAGAACTTACCTCGTCCTTAACAGTGTCCTGCTTTATATTTGTTAATTCGAATGAAGTGTTATGATGTACTGGCATCCAGAATTCCTGGGGATTGAAGTCGTTATTTCTTTCCTGGAAAGAGAGACTGAAGCAGCACTTTAATCCGGTAAAAAATTAATGTACCTATATTATTATATTTATCATCCTTGCCAATAGGCTTTATTGAAAAAATGCAAACAAATGATGGCTATTACGGCTATCAGCCAGCTTCTATTTCCTAAATTTAGTTTACTTTTCGGTTCATTCGATCTCTTCCTCCGCCACCTATACTTCTGTGGACGATGGTTAGAACGTCAAACATTTCCTCAACAGGAACTATGTAGCGAATTATGTTTGTTGGTAGACAAACAAAAGTTTTGAAAATTTGTTTATTACAAAAATGAAAATTACAGCGGTAAGACTATTACAATAATGGCTACTTCATATGTGGTAGCTCGAGATTATATATAATATTGATTGCATACATTATGATAATTGATTAAATATAAGTAAATAAGTCAGAACAAAGGAAGATTAACGACCGCTAATGTAACTAGCGCACATCTTGTATTTCAATCACAATATTGGAATCTTCATTATGTTTCTCGTTGTCTCTTTATTTTTGTTATAAGTTTTTCAACAGGTCCAAATCTGTTTAGTCTACGACGTTGTAACGGGCTTTTCGGACCACGACTGAAATAAGCATCCGTAACCTACAAAAAAACTAACTTACTAACAAGGGTGAAACACGTTTTGCTAACAAATACTTACCTGAGTTAAGGGTGCGTCGTATTCTTCTTTGAACAAAATATTCAATCGTGAGTTTGTTCTTAACTACTTTTAATCAGTTTTTCCCTAAAATCAAAGATTAAATAACTTAGCGCGGTCCCTTTAATGTGACGTCATAGACTTCAGTGACCTTTAAACACTGAGAGCTTGTACAGGGAGTGATCAATAATTAACTCACCCTACAAAATTCACTTATACGGGGATCTATCAATAAAACAGAGCGTGTGTGCTAAGCAAAGCAAATACTAAAAGCAATATTTTTATTTTGTTTTCATAGAATAGATCTATTTCGATAGATTATTGTATTTTATTACGTCGTTCATTATTACGTTATTAATGAGGAACACCTTGTTGTACTTCTATTAAGAAATCTAATGGAAAATGTTTCTAATAATGAGGAATATTTTTTCACGTCAATATCAAACCGTCTTTCAAAGTTCATGTGTTCATGGACGAAAGTTTTTTCGGAGAAAATAATAAGGCTGTTAAAGCTTGGAATAGAATGTAATCCAAATGACACTCAATGCTCGATAATTATTGAAAAATTACATGCATTAGAAAAATTTATTGGTTCATTGAAAATTGTCTCAACAGTTGCATATTTTAGGTGTTTTATACGTTAGTTTTGAGTGACTAAAATCAATTTTCAGTCATTCGTGACTAAAAGTGCAATACCATGACTATGTTTTAAATGTCAACCTCAGGCAACGTCACTTCAAAAATATCTTTTTAAGATCCTTTGTCGAAAAAATGCAAGCCACTTGTAATATAATCTACTATTATTGACTTCAATTCTGTTCATATGATAAAGACAAATCAAACGATTTTGAATGTTATAAACCATATTTTATTAAAAAAAAAAGAAGCGTCCAATATTTTTGTACAATTTTATTACACAGTAAAAAAAATTCCATGCAATAACGTGGGCAATTCTTTTACTCACGTTTATGAGCGTAATTTTTACCCATAGTGTAATTTTACGATATAATGTGATTTTGCTAAGTGATTAAACACAAACAAATATAATTTTACTATGTATAAATCCGTGCATAAAATGTAATTTTACCACGTAATAGTACAGACGAAATAAGCGTAATTTTACCATGTAATAATACTAATGTAACTTTACATTGTAATAATACAAATAAGTAATATTCCTGTGTATAAATACGTACGAAATGTAATTTTGATGGGTTAAATGAAATTTGCTGTGGAAAATAATTATTACATATACATATACGTACCTGATGTGAAAACTTATAATAATAGAACTACCTCTTGATATATAGGTACATACATACCTATCTATTAGGTATAACGGCATATATAAGCATATTTTCGTGAGTAATAAAATATAATTGGGAAACATAGGTTTATAACTTTTTTCTTTGAACATGTGGAACCTTTCGTTCCTTTGTCGGGGGGCTCTTCATCAGATACCTCTGTATAAACTCTAAGGTTGACGAACATTTGTGGGGGTACTTCATATTGTAAACATAGTATGCCCCGTAGCATGTTTTTAGTGCTTTGAAGAAATCCTGGAAACCATCCAAAGTTGTTTCTTTTTTGTCAAATAAACATTATTGGTCGGTGGAAGGCCCTTATTTAGGAAAATTTCCCGGAACTCTAAACCAATCTAAACCCATCCCAGCACGCGCCTGAACTACGATAATAATAATAACTAAATAGAGACATAATACTTACTTTGGTCTAGATAAATCCCAATAACTCTATGAACAACACACTATTTGGATTTTGCGGCAAGCTAAATGCTGGCGTTTCTATCCACGTGTTGAAACCAGAGATTATGCTAAGGTCACTAGATGAAAAATTCTCTTTCTAAAGGTAACGCCAACGGTTGCGACATATATCATTCTGTCTCTTTCAATTTGCATGAACATTTGACATGGATATTTTCTGTTATTCGTGTATGCCCTGAACTGTCATTTATGATGTTTCTCGGCAAAGTCAAGAGGAGTTTTTTGATTTTTCGATAAATATGGTACGACTATGTGAAGTTCAAGGCTGTGAAGCACAATCAAGTACAGATGTTAAGCCTTTTCAGTTGTCCCACAGGTAAATACCATGTTAGAGTGTATGCACTTGTTACCCTACTCAAATTTTTAGGCGAGAAGAAAATGGTCATTCGAAAAATTTGTTTGGAAGTCCTGAAAAAACCAAGTACTATAAAACATTATACATACTTACAAGTACTACACATACTGTAGAATGGGGATATGTACTTGAGAAGGATTATGTAGAAATTTAAAAAGTTCAAAATTTTGAGTTGATAAAGTGTGAGCTTTCGTTTACAATAAATGATGAAGTGTGTGGGTATAGATTGGTATGTAAATTTCCACTCCTAGAACATTAATTATAGACGTTTGGAGCATTAGTGAAAGACAAAGGAAACAATTGTCCACAGTAGAAAGGGGTTCTGGCGTAGATATTGCAGGGTAACTTTACGAGATCGAATCCGAATACAGAGGTACGACAACGCATGGGAATCGATACTACAATATTAGACACAGTAGAAACAAAAAGTCTACGGTGGTACGGACATGTCAGTCGTATGGACTGTTACAGATGGCAAAAGAAAATGCTGCGATGGGAGCCTTTGGAAAGAAGACGTAGGGGTAGACCAAGAAGAACGTAGAACAAGCAATGTTAGAAAGAAACCTGCAGGAAGAAGATGTAACGAATCGATCTATATGGACACTAGGATGCGGTAGACGACAATAGTTGTTATAATTATATGAATATTAATTATTTCAGAGACACTTCTGTTCAGAAGATTTTATAGTGAGTTGTAAGCATAGTGTTAAAGAAGCCTTCCTTACATTTGAAGCCAATCTTTGAAGGCTCAAGCTTAAAGAAGTTAATAAAGAAGAAATTAAAGAAACCATAACCAGCGAGATGTAGAAGTAGAAGCGTTGGGATGAGGCCGGACTATACAAAATATTATTTAGACAAAAATAATTGAATAAATAACATTAAAATACCACTTGTTATTATTATGGAGTTATTCTGTTTGTCAGTTGAAGACTCGGAGGTTGAAGATTGGTAAATACACGGTTGACGAATCGTTGATGATTTTGGAAAAAGTGGCTCGATCGAGGGTTGCGTGAATAAGTTTTCCACGTTCAAACCCGTCCAGTGGCGAAGACTTTGGAGCCTTTATAATTTCTTCGGTTCAACCCATCGTGTTCTTACTATTTTTCCAAGATTAGTTGGTATTGGTATAAATTCATATAATCAGCAAATTAAAATTGAAACCTTAACCTTAAATCCGGATTATGTCATTAAAATCCTTGACGAATCGATAAAAATCCCTAGATTCTTGTATCTTTTTCTAACCCATTAAAACTCATCCTATATCTATCTCTTTTAATTTCCATGAAAAATAACTGATGGCGGTACCTTTAGAAAGAGAATTTTTCATCTAGTGACCTTAGATTAAGCGTTGAGATAGCTCACTCTCGTGTTAAAAAGGTGGACTACTTTGAGTCAGACACTGCCATCTATAGCCACATCTCCGAAAATTTTTTCAAAAATTCTAGGTAACTGTTATATCAACTTGTTATCAATTTTAATAATGAAGGCGGGATATTTAAAGAGGATGAATTTATATTTTAGATTCTGCATCGCAAATATGGTTGCCTAAGAATCAACACCGCATATCAACCATTTTCGAAAATCAGGTTTGTACTTATTCTTCTTCGAATTGTGACGCCGTATAAGCTGGATAGCATGAAATTGTTCTCACTGTAGTATAGAAAACATGTCTTACTATATATAGTGAGAACAATTTTATGCTATCCAGGCTATGCGGCGTGACAATTCGAAGAAAAATAAAACTCTTCAAGCCAAAAGGATCGATAGGCCGTGCTTTCGCAGTCCCTATGCGTACTGAACATCGGGATCAAGCCAGCTTTTGCCCTTTTGCTCTACGCGAGGTTTCTGTCCTCGCTGAGCTGGCCTTAGGACACCTGCGTTATTCTTTGACAGATGTACCGCCCCAGTCAAACTCCCCGCCTGGCAGTGTCCTCGAATCGGATCACGCGGGAGCGTATATCGGCGCCCGTAACGTACGCACGACGATGCCGACCGGACCGTCCGCGCGAACGGACGGACGGAACGACACGTGCGCGTATCCCGGAACGCCACTCTACGCGCTTGGCTCGAGAACACCGTGACAGCCGTCGCTCGTGAGCGAACGGCGCACGCGTTCCGTCTCATCGAGTAAATAAAGAAACGATGAAAGTAGTGGTATTTCAACGTCGATGCCGTGAGACATCTCCCACTTATGCTACACCTCTCATGTCTCCTTACAATGCCAGACTAGAGTCAAGCTCAACAGGGTCTTCTTTCCCCGCTAATTTTTCCAAGCCCGTTCCCTTGGCAGTGGTTTCGCTAGATAGTGGGTAGGGACAGCGGGAATCTCGTTAATCCATTCATGCGCGTCACTAATTAGATGACGAGGCATTTGGCTATCAGATCTGCCTAACTCACATTAGACCCACCCTCAACACCGAACAAGCGGGCGGTTGGGGAGGCTCTCATCACCAGCACACAAATGCCCCGGCAATGGGAACCGGATGGAAAGGACGTGAGGATAGGATGACCCTTGTCGTTTTCTAGGGGCCCCCAAAGCGATGGGGGCAAAAAGAAAACGAGGAAAAAACCGCGTCCCAGACCGAGGTCCGGGACAGATGTTTCAACCATCCGGGCTGGTCTAAGTTGCTAAGAGGACGACTTAGCGGCCCCGACGACCCATCCGAGTAGCCGTCGAGGCATTGAACCGGCACCAGTTCAACCACGATCCCTGCAAGCAGATCGTCGTGTATTTGGCCAGCGAGCTCTCGACTATTCCCAGCTCGCGCAAGGAAGTTGCCGACTCACCGGACCAAACACCCCGCCAACTGATGGTAGCGCTGGCGTATGACGTAGTCTGCTGTGTACTGACGTCCTCACCGGTTGTCTTCTCACCACTCACTTGGTCCAAGTACCGATGTAGTTGGGCTTCATCCCTGTACTTGGCGACCTTTCTCCGATGCTGCGCGTTAAGCGAAGGGGCCGGGGCTACCACTTGGACATCTACAATAGCTCTTCGCCCAGGGCGTGTCGCTATAATGTCCGGTTGTTTCATCCCGATATCCGTTCGTACGCGCACTTCGCGTCGTACGGTCCACCCCCCTGCCTCGAGATCATTGGCGAGTGCCCTTGCTATGCAGTCATGCCGTTGCAGTCGACCCCCGTGGGTTCTGTGACATACCTGGATGCAATGCGCAGGGGTCTCAGGTCTTTGGCAGCCTGCCCTGCAGGAGACATCCAGGTTTTCACGTCTTCCCCGTGAAGTACGAACACGCGATGGCAGCGCATTAATGTGAATCCAATGGTAGTGTATCCAGTCTTTGGCGGGGATGGCACGATTGCAGGACCTGAGCCAATGAGTGCTAGCACTCTCTTCTGGGCTTTCCTGCAAAGGTCTTCCGTCGCACGACTCATACAACCTACCGGTCCAGAGTTCACTCACGCCGCTATTAGCAGCGTTGTCACCGCCAGGTACTTGTCTGATACGGTCCCTACACCATCGTAGCTTTTGTTCTACGTATAGGGACCTCGCGCAAACAGATATATACCCTACGGTGCTCAGCTGCATCCTAGCGTATCGCCTCAGTCTTAGCATTGGAATGAATCTAGATAATTCGGGAATCTCCAACCCGCCAGATTTTGTTGGCGCGTGGAAGTATCCCAAGGGCGTATCGTGGGGCAAGGATATCCACTTTCTGACATACCCCCTCACTAGCCTGTCCAGCTTGCGTTGTGCACCTACGTTCATACGTCCAAAGACCCAGTAGTTCCGGGGCAGGAGGTACGTACGCAGTATGTGCATACGCTGCTGTGGCTTCAGGGGAGCGCGCGAAACTCTCGAGTTTCTCTGAGATGTCATTCAGTGTACATCCCGCCACTCCACTACCCTCGAACTGTACTCCAAGGTACTTCCAGATTTCCTTCATGGACGTTTGAGGGATCAGTATGCCGTCCACCTTAAAGGTAGGACTATTAATCAACTTCACCTTCTTGTCCCGTCCGGAAGCTACCAGGGAAACAGCACGACATTTCGCAACGTTCAGCTGGAGTCCAGCCGAAGCGAGTTTGTTGGCAAGCCTCTCCAGATTCATCTGGAGGCCTGCCGTGGTGGACGACACCAGGATGATGTCGTCAGCAAAAGCCAGGGTGCGTATCAGCTCGCCACCCATGTCGAATCCAACGTCTGGGGAAAGGTTGTTCAATGCTTGGTCTAGGACCATATTGAACAATATTGGCGAAAGAGGGTCTCCCTGCTTCACACCGCGTGTCACCGGAACCCGATAATCACCCGTCCCAGTTTCAAGCATGGTAGATGCGTTCGTGTAGACCGACCGGATGTACTCCACGAATGGAGCCGGTAATCCGGCCGAGATGCATGCATTCGTTATGGCCTCGTGTGACACTGTGTCGAAAGCTTTCGACACGTCTAACGATGCCATGTGAATGCTTTTGCACTCTCTACGAGCAGTCGCGAGTATGGTATCGAGGACGCAGAGGTTCTCTGCGCACCCATCGACGCCACCCATGAAAGCTCTCTGGGTCTCCCCCACTAGGTGGGGTATACGCTGCATCCGCCTTGCCATAATCTTATGGAGATGCCTCGTTATAACCGACGCGATCGAGATCGGCCGATATTCCGAGGGCATCGTCGGGTTCTTTATCTTTGGTATAAATACCGTCCGCGTGACAGCTAGTTCGTCAGGGATTTTCCCCATCACCAGCAAAACATTGAAGAGGAGGGCTGCCAAATCGTGTGGAACATTGTTCCACTGGGTAGCCGTCACCCGATCAGGACCTGGGGCGGTGTTCCCCTTGACCCTTGCAAGGACTAATTCGTCGGGTGTTACGGGTACCCAAAGCCCGCTACCGTCTAGACTGGCTTCTCTGTGGGTTCGTTCAGGGACATTCTGTCTTTTGGACTCCCCTCCGAAGATGTTCGTCCAAAAGTTCACGAACTCCTGACTCCCTTCGGGACGTTGGTCCCTACTCAGATCATCCAGTATTCTGGCCGCGCATGCCTTTTGGTCTCGCTTGTAGAGCTGTTGTACTACTGCGTATTGCCTTCTCCTCTCCTGTCTCCTATTCCCACGCCTGCGATCAGCACCGTTGGCCATCGCCCTCACCGGATGCTTTGACTTTTTGTTGCCTGGTAAGTAAACGCGCAGCCACGCCAGCAGCCGTTGCGCGCAGTCCTCACCCGCGAGAGCCGACCTTGCCAGATCGGCCAGCTCGAGGCCTTGCTCACCGAAGCGCCGCCATTCCGACAGTGGCGGAGACAGCGCTCCTGAGAGCCTCCCGATGTTTTGGGAGCACCTCAGCCATTGCATCCTGTTCGGGGACACGAGTTATTTCCTCCCCTATCTCCGAAGCGCGGTCCGGAGAGTTCGGGGTGGAAAGAGAGTCGGCTCCTGCGTCCATCTCCGCTCTCATGCCTTCGACAATTCGCCGGTATTCGGGATTTCTCCTTTTACCTTTGATTGCCTCCAGCGTTCGAGCAGGTAGTCGCTCAAGGAGATGCTGGTTCATGAACCTGACTCCCTCACGGACCATGGCCTCGGCCTCAAATCGAGCCATGATGCGTGTTTCCTCGTCTGACCATCGTGTTTTAGTTCTATCAGTGCAGATCGCAGCGTTGTACTCCTCTGAGTGGGCCCGCTGCATGTGTACCCCGCGTCCTATGGCGGTCTTGAACGACCTCCCGCAGTGGACGCAGGTGAATCCGGTTGCTGGCACATCCTCTAGCCCCGAAGGGCCCGGAAGCGCAGGGTCCCCGGCCAGTGGGCCGGGGGGAAAAGGGTTTGTGTCATTTAAGTTAGTGCCTGCACATTCATTAGGACGACCGGGTTTCCCCGGGGGAAAGGGGAAGCAACCCCTATTCCGACTCCTTAAGATACCTTCCACACTTAGCCATGCGACCCCGACTTGATCCATCAACCTATCGGTGCCAGTTCTTTCATCGAGAGTCTCGGGGGAGGTCTACCCTCCGGTCGCTCGCACCGGTTTCGGGGGCTCCCGACGAGCTATCAGTACTGGGATTTGCTCCCGACTGTGAAGGACTGCACGACATTTGAGGAGTGTCGCCGTTGCCTACTCTCGACTTCCGACCTAGACACCGAACCAATATCAGGAATCCATCAGAGTGCTTGCATGTTTCTGGCGGGAGTCCAGCGAAGAGGCTGTGGATCGGCCATTTCTACAACTCAACTCAGGCTATATCACCATGCAGAAAAGAAAACTCTTCCCGGATCTCCCGACGGCGTCTCCGAGTCCTTTTGGGTTGCCCCGACGAACTCTCTTGCGAGGGCCCGAATTATAAACGGTTCCGCTGCCGGGTTCCGGAATAGGAACCGGATTCCCTTTCGCCCGACGGGTGTGTGCACAAAATCGTACGTTTAGTACAAACCTGATTTTCGAAAATGGTTGATGTGCGGTGTTGATCCTTGGGCGACGAATTATGCATTATAATAATACATTTTACAGTTTTCAAAGCAGCACGTGATGCAACCACATTCACAAAAAAAAAAACAGAATGTTGATTAATTATGTAATTTTCTTTTTTTACAAAATTTTGTAAAAGCTAATCTAGTTATATAATCTACATTTTTATACCTAAGATCCTTACCATTTAAAATATGGTTTACAATCTTAATATAAGGATATATACAAATATTTACACAAATTTTTATAAAGGCAGTCTTCTGAATGTTCTTATGACTATTACAAAATATATTACTATGTACAACGGTATTCAGTTCTTGAATTATATGACTTTTAATATTATATGTAGTAATGATTTTTGGAATTAAGCTGAAAATTTTATCGGAAACGGTTTTGAAGAGGCAACGAAAATTACTTGAAGGATGATATAACGCAAAACCTGGATGTTCTCTCATTCTTATTAAAAGATTTTCCTGTGCATCATCCAAGGTCTCCATATTTTGTAAACAATCTGCACAGTTCAAGATTTTCTTTAGCTTTCTTCCCACTACTCCTGCTACATATGCTGTCGCAAGATCTGTACTTTCTTCATTTTCAGTATCTCTTACAAATTGAGGAAACACAGGTCTTGCAACTGCAGGCAATGGTATCGCAGAGGGTTCTTGCAAAAGAAAATTTTTCAAAGTGTCTAGAACACCAAATGATTCGTCCTGCTCACAGTTAGAACCTGCGGAGTGTGGCGAAACAAGATTGTTGACCAACAAGGCTTTTGTAGAAGAAGTAAATGAAGAACAAGTTGGCCGGACATTCCTTATTCCATGGCTTCTTACACAGGAGAAAAAAATTTCCAGAGGGTCTTGATTAAAAGATCTGGGAGGCATATATTGAAAGCCTTCTTGGCGTAATTGATTCCAAATGTGTAAGAAACCACGTAGTGTGAAAATCCAGTTTTTAATAGAAGGGATTATAATACGCTGTTGGGTTGTCATTTACATGGATTGAAGAACGCGAATAGAGGTACGCCAAGTAGCAACATGTTTTGTAGTAGGTTTCACCACACTTCGAAGTTCCTTTGTGGGAGAAGGAGTCATTTGTTGTCCATTGACACTATCAAATAGTGTGTCAAAAAAGAAAAGAAGATCCGCCGTTTGGGTAGCCTTTGGGTCTATATAAAACTCTGACCTTACGTCAAGCTCAGCGCTAACCAAAGCTCTAGATTTCATGGTAGTAGCGACCGATTTGCTGTACACTTGCGTACGAAGTTTTACCTTCATTTTTTTAATCCTTTCTGGTAAGACATTCATTCGTCTGTCAGCTTATTCATTTGACTGAATTTTCCCAACTTTTGGTCAATTCTGTATGTATCAACAATATGGGACCAAGAAGCCACCTTTTCTTCACCATCATCGACAAAGTGTAGATCTTTCGTTAACCATCCATTGCGGATTCCTTTTATTAAATGTGGAGGATCATATAGGGTTACTTCGATCCCATCAATTAAATACCCTTGAAATTTATTTTCTATATTGTTCCTTAAACAATAGCTGTTGGTATCCTGCAATAGATTGTTAATGGCGGAGGAGTTGGTCGCACACAGTTGCAACAATTTTCAATCCCGTCTGACGAACATGCCTCAGTACATCTTTTACAGTTCTTACTAAATCGGGCGTTGAAGCCGTGTGTTCAGTAAAATAAAAACAAATCGTTTGCTTCCACTTTTTCAAAATCCCCTTTACCATGAAAACTAGAGCATGATCAGCAAATGAAGCTCTCCTTTCACCTAACCCAAAATCTACAAAACCGTCAAGCGAATCTGTCTTTTGATTATATGAGAGACCCTCAGACAATGCAACTTCATCCCACATAAGGACACAATATTTATTTTTTATTAAACCTACATCAGAATCGTCGTTTAAAGCACGCCTGAGCGTGCGAATACAGGCGATTAAAGCACGGCGAGCTTTAAAGGTTGTCAAGGAAATATAGGTATCATTATAACTTCATCAAATTTGAAAAGTTTTCATATCCCTTCAGGTATGGGTCTTTTGACTTCGATGGTAGTATTTTGGATTCCGCTTGTTCGGCCAATGCTTCTATATCGGGTGAAATCTCGTTTTAACTCATTTTTCCTCGATTTTTGATGACACTACTAAATGCAGTGACAGACGTGGACGCGAGAAAAACGTAAATAATAATTGCCGTAACTAATGGCAATATTATTACGCCAATTGGATTTGTCACGACAAAAAATATTTAATATAAAGTTTTTAGTGTTTAATTTGTTTCCAGTATTGCTGGTATAATAAAAAATAGCGTAAAGTATTCGTGGATAACTGGTCTTTAAAACACTTGCTCTATTTCGAGCACTCCCGGCTACGCCGTCGTGCTCGAAAACGTGTGTTTTAAAGACCTTGTTATCCACTCATACTTTAATATACTATTTAACACTCAGTTTATCCACCACCTTCTTTAAATGATCAGTTATTTGGGAATTGATTCCACACATAAATTGAAGCTTGTTCATAATTTTTTGAAGGGTTTTCGGTGACCGTAAACTGAATATTTTGGATAAATATCGATATCCTTTACCGCTTTGCTTGAACACGCTTAATGCAAAAACTTTATCGTCCACAGTAAATCTTCTTCCTCTACTTTTCAATTTTTGATATCTTTCCTGACTAATAAAAAAATTCCGAGTAATTTCATTTACGTTGAGTTGTTGGGTTGTTTTGTAAAATTTTCAACTTTTTTGCCTTTGCAACCTATATTGTACCTTTTTTAAAGCTTTAACTTGATTATATAATGTTTTTTCCGTGGCGGTTACGTACTTCTTCCGTTGTCTTGTTGACGTGTGGGCTGTTGTCTCTGAAAAACAAATAAGGTTAAAAATGTTGCCTTCTTTTGTTTATAAAATTTCAAATTAAATTTTAAATCTAAAAATGTAGATTTACTTACGACCCAAGAAAATTGATGACGTAGAAGGTTCATCCAACCCATGGAGTTCGAATTGAGAAGAAATTACTGAAGAATGAACTTCCAAATTTAATCCCTTAGAGGTGGAAGGTGCGTCGTAGGAGAGCAGTTCTTTCCTAACTCTTTCATATCTTCTTTTTGGTATTTGGACAGATATTTTGTCTGCACTTCCACTGGAACTTATTTTTGAAGATGACTGTTGTCACTTAGAATCACTTAGAAGCTCTAAAAATAGTTTTTAACTTTGCAAATATGTATAACAATTAAAAGGTACTTACTTTTAACATTTTGGGGAGTTGTTGCTTGTTGAGGAGAAGGTACGCGCAACAAAAAGCAGTTTTCCTCTGAAGAAGGCACATTGTAATCTACAATAAGCCGTTAATTAAAGTACCTATTTATTTCTTATACACCTTGTTGATATAAAATAAAATAAATTGTAAGCCAAATAACTTTACCTGGCAGATTTAAAGTTGGCAACGCAAATTTCTTCAGCTTATTGCCTTCTATGCACATTTCATGGAAATGTAATCTACATACCACACAATTTCTTAAAATACTGTAGTCTGTGATGGAAAACAGTTTTGTGTTATTAATACGTTGCAACCAAATTTCACGAATATCTTCATCTCTCGGAATTATGTGTCTAGAATGTTTAGGGGAATGTTAAGTAGGTACTTTAAGAAACAATTGACTGACAATTGCTTACCTTGGAGATTCTCTATCCTCACACTGAGGTACACAGCAAGGTCTCTTTCTTGAAGACATAACTGCCAGAACTGTAAGAATCACAAACATGTAGGAATATTCAAACTGGACTAACTCAAACCCACAAACCACGAAGTACTCACATAAAATAACACTAACTTTAGGAAAACGTAGGTATTAGTTTCTGTAAAAGTCTCAAAAATGTTCAAACTGCCCTAACTCAAACCCACAAACCACGAAGTCTCACATAAAATAACACTTTAGGATGACACTATTAGATTCAGCGCGGTCAACGAACTTCAACCCTCAGTCCACTCAGAATCCAATTAGATTTGATCCACTTGACCATCTACGCACTTCACTGTTATGTTTACCAGCAGAGGAATTATGGGAATTACCAGATTTTCGACAATAGTTGGTCCCGCCATCTCTCAGGACTTTGTAAAACTGTGAGTCACTGTGAGAATAGAGATCTAATTCAGATGTACTGTGAGTATAGAGGTCCCGCTCCGAACCATTGGATTTTTTTCGCGTATATAAGATTCTCCCCCATGGTTGAAACAACGGTTCGGGAGATGATGCAAGTGGTCGGTGCTGCGCATGTCCAGATATTATTGTCGTGTTTCTGCACGCTATTTTACCAAGTCTCAATGGTAAAATTGCCATTACCATGCATTTTTCAATAAATCGCGAGCATTTGCATGGGAAATTTACCTAAACTTGTCGTAATTTTACACACAAAAACCGAAAAACACCATTTCAGGTATAATTTTACAATTTCTTGTGGAAAAGTTACATTTAGTTAGGAATATCCCTTAAGAATAAGGAATTTTACGCTTCCACTTATGGTGAAATTACACACGATTAAATAAAAGTAGACTGTAAATTTCCAACATTTTTTTCAGTGTTTAGTAGATATGTATAAACTTCCATCACTGTCAACCTCTCTTCGCCATGACATGTAGCCCAACTGCATGATGGTCTTGCTCACACTATCTAGGAACTTCTGACCAGAAAGCCCCCTCGGGGGAACCACACTTGGCTAGTACCAAGGGAACTACACTTACGGGTCTTGGAAAAATTGTTAACCGGAGTTCCTCTTGTTATTCAAGAGGACTTTACGGAATTTCGCTGGATTCGTGATAACACGAGATCCACCCACGGGGAACCTCGCGGAGGTATCCGCCCGGAAAGGCTTCCCCAAGGCCCAACCGGCTCCGGCGCCACGTGTCAGCCTTTTATTTCCCTTTTATTTCCTCTGTCTTTCATTCAGGCTCCACATTAATTTGTGACTCGCATTGCCGATTCGACATAAAAATTCAAAGTTTAAAATAATAAATTAAGACGGACACCAGACATTTGGGATGCCATGAGGTGTAAAGTGCCTCACCACAGAGCCCGTGTATATAATACGAGAGACAAAGGACGTTAAAATAATGAATCGGCAAGCTAATTTGGTCAGAAGATTTTACCTGTGGGGGTAGTTGGCATCCCCAACAGGTCGAGGGCGAACGTTATAAGCCATAAACGCGTGATACATCCGTATCGACGCTCTTAGAGCCATTAACGATAGAGTTAATAGCGTTTGACGGTCGGTAATTTTGAGCTTTTTGAGGGCTTCGACCGTCTCCTTGTGCAACGCTCCCCTCGTCCCTACCACAATCGGCAGGACTTCCCCAGTCGACGCTCCCAGCCGTTCCTGGAGGATAGGCAGCAATGGTTCATACTTTTCCAGCTTGTCTAGCCGGCCCTGAGCAAGCAGGCCTCCATCTTCATGGCGGACTGTAACATCGACCACGAAGATCCTTTCCCGGCTCTGTACCACCCGGTCAGGTTTGAGATTCCCGCTCGCTGGAGTGCGGATGGTCGGCTCCAGCGTGATTGCTGCGTCTTTGTGGCCCAGTGTCTCAAGCTGAGCCCCACACCTCCTACACATCAGATTCGCCTGTGGGATCGCCCTGTTTAGCGACACCCTGTCATCGGCGACGTTAGCACGCAGTCTAAGGGCCGAAATGAAATTGCTTGGCTTAAGGAGCTTTTTATTATCAAGCCAAGCCTTGGCAATTTTATTGTCGGTGAAGGACAGAACCGACTTGCCCTGCGAGGTCAGGGATGCCCACTCTGCAAGCTCTTTCCTTTTCATGGCCAACTTATGCCGATCGAGGTCTTTGGGGTCGTTTGTTGGCCATGAGCTAACACATGTAACTTTTGCTAGGGAATTTAGACGGCTTGCCATCCCTGCATTTAGCCACAGAGCTTGCATCACTCTATCTGCGGAGTTCTTAAATTTGAGCCCCGCCTTCAAGATGGAGGTGACAGCTATCGTCTCCAACTTGGGGATACCTAGTCCGCCGTCTTTCTTGCCACAGTAAATTAGACCATTGGCAGTGGATTCTGGCAAGTGGCATATGCGTTTGATCACTCCTCTCAGCTCCTGGTCTAGTTGCCTGATCAACCCGACTGGTGGAATTGCCACCACCAGCCTATAGAGGTAGTGAGGGACTAGGTATCGGGAAATGAGTTCTATTTTCTGGTGCGGTTTTAGTGATTGGCGGGAGGCCCTTAACAAAACCCCGCCGAAATCTTCCCTCAGGCCCTGCAGTGTCACACCTGCCCAAGGAGATATTTTCGCGCCCAGATATGTGAACGCGGACTCCGCGGCCGCAGCCGGGATCCTCTCTACGTTATTTAATGTCAGCCCGGGATCTGCTACGTACCAGGAGTCTTTAGTGGGTGCGATGCGGAAAGAGATACACTTAGGGGCAGATAATTTCATACCCAACCCGTTAAGGTATTCCTCCGTCGCTCGTAGCAGAGCGTTGGCTTGTGGTACATCGGTCGCTAGTAGGAATAGGTCGTCTGCGAAAGCCAAACAAGAGACACTCGCAAGTTCTCCAATCCTAAATCCCGGGAGACTCTCCAGCGGCAGTAAAAGAGGTTCTAAAACTGCGTTGAATATAAAGGGGCCGAGGGGGTCGCCTTGCTTCACCCCTCGCTGGAAATTAATGGGTTTTTCCGCTGTACCCTGTTTGACGACAGAGTGCAGATCCTTGTATGAGTCCTCTACGAGACGTACCACCGTCTCTGGGAGACCCTTCTTTCGCAGTGCGGGACCAATTATTTGGTGCGGTACTGTGTCAAAGGCCTTAGACACATCCAGGCACACTGCGACCAGACTCTGGTGTTGGCTCTTTAGGATCTGCACGTTGTTCAACAGCAGAGCAGCAACTCGTTTAGGATCTGCACGTTGTTGAAGCCCTGCCTCTGAAACGAACCCCTTTTGGCGAGGGTGGAACCGTACGTGCTCTCTGATTTTCTGGTCGATCAAGCCCCAGTATAGTCGGACCGAAGTCGACTCAGAATCGAGCTGATGGTAATGGGTCTATAACTCTCTGCAAGCAGCGGGTCCTTACCATGCTTCAGCAGGAGTTGGGTACGGTTCATCCTCCATTGTGTTGGCTGCATCGTACAACACATTATAAGGTTAAATAAAAGGTGGAGGATCTCGTGTACAATCCAACGGATGAGGTGTCGCTTTTGAATCCCGTCTGGACCTGCAGCCGATTTTGATTTTGTTTGGGCGATCCTCGTCTTAATTTCCCTCACTGTAAATGGCGTTAGGACGTCTTCAGCGTCTAGAGGGGGAGGATAGTCCCAGTGAGGGTGCTGTACATCCGGCTTTGTATCCCACAGCGATTTGTACAGCCTTTCGATGTCGTCGCGCTGGAGTTGCGTCTGCTCGTTCTCCAACCAACGCACATCTTCCCTCACGTAGCGAGCCAACTCGCCTGGATTTCGCTTGAACAAGTCCTGGGTTCGCGCGTAGATATACCGCCGGATGGCTTTTCTACCGCGACCCTTTTTCCTCTGGCGCTTTTCATCGGTTCCGCGGCCTTCGGAAACCAGATGCTTTAGGACACTTTCATATACTTCGTCGAGGCGTGCCTGAGGGAAAACGCCGAGGGCAGCCTCGCGAAGAGCGCCTTGCAGCTCCTGGATTACAGCTGCTGATTCCTGAGACAGGGCCTTTTAGGGCAGGCGGTGCTCAAGAGCGGCATTTAATATTCTCTCTCTCCATTGTGTGTTATCAATGGAGTTGGAATTTGAGGTGCCAACCTCGTCTACCGGGACTTGCGGACTCCCGGGACCACCGGAGTATTTCCTCGTCCGTGAATGCTCGTGTTTGTGGGTTTCCGGTACGAGGACGGGCTGCCCTCTCAGCCCTGTCAAGTTCCGCCGCCGCCCTTTGTTCATTTCTTGCAGCAGGGTGTCTATGTCTGGTGTGTTGAGTCAAACCAGCTCTAGATGGGCATACCTGCTCGCACAGACGACACCTGAATACATTACCCTGTGGAGCAGGTGCTTGCCCAGTGCACTTGGGCATGTGACAAAGAGCCGCATGTTTCATCCTGTACTCTTTTTGTCAATTTGTGCACTTGTACAGGATTATTGTTAGTGGATGACGCTCCAAAACATGCCTTATTTCATCTACTAGACTCGGTGCCCGGTAGTTCCCCTTGCCGGAGTTGAGACATACTCCGCACGACCTCTGGTGAAAGGGCAACGCTACCGTGAAAGTTTTTGGGCCACCTACTGTTAGGTGTGGATCAGCAGCATAATTCGCCACTTCGTCATCAGAATCACTGCCAGATTCATTGCCTTGCTCTGCACCCGCCGGGACTGAGGGATTGTCATAACGGCCGACCCCCTGCCGTGGCCGAAGCCTGGGAAACGGGGTCTTGGTTCTCCGAGTCCGAGGCAATCCTGTGGCTAGTGGCTGCCGATATAAACATTACACGGGTGGCAAACCCGTGCAACTTTCCCCGCTGAGGCTTAGCCTACATGGCACCATGTAGTTACCGACTCTCACGGCGCGGACGTGCTCAGCATAACCCTTCCACCCCAGCTTGATCAGAGCTGAGATTTCCAGGCCTTACGGGTGGGGTCTTCCCATAAGAGAGCAAGCGCTTTGCTACTTCTTTATTAAACCGTTTGGGATTAACGTCCAATTTTTTTCTTCCCTTTAATAGATATGTATCAATGAATAGGTATTATAACAAAAATAAAAATAACACAAGTGAAGGAACTTTAATTATAAATATATGCTTATGATACAAATTTATTTATGGTAAGACAAATCATTAAATAACAACCTAAACAGAAGTATAAAATTACAAACTATATACCGGGTGTACCAGAGGTGTGTGGACCATCAATTACGCCCATATTTTGAAAGATATCAAAACGGGGTTTTCGGGGGACGATAGCCACACGATACCTTCACAATTTAAAATTATTATAAATCATAGACAGAGTGTCCTAGTATTAGTAATATATCAAAGTTATGTTTTTTTTTAAATCTAATGCCCTATCTATATTCCATTATACCACCAAATAGCATTTTTAATAAGCTTTTTTTCAATGTATGGTTTGCCTCGGCAAATGGTAGTACTTTAGGTAATTTTTACAAAAAACCTAGAAAGTTTCCCGAAATTGCTAAAATCGCATATTAAAATCAGATCGCCTTGGACTTGTTGCCATGGAGATAGTCGTTTATTGTCTAATTCATTAAATTACTTCAGAAATGACACCGAGAGGTAGACAGGCTTAGGTTTACGTAAGAATTCGATAGACTATATCCTTTACATAACCATAAACGAAAAAATCTAGAAGAGTTAAGTCTGGTGATCCTGCGGGCCATTTGACAGGGCCGCCCTTGCCAATCCAACGTCTCGGCAACCAGTCATTTATATATATTCTTACATTTCTATAGAAATGTACAGGAGCTCCATCCTGTTGCAACCACATTAAGGACCACTGATTCTGATAATCGTCGTCTGCATCCAGTGGGGATTTTCAGTGGCATAATAGTGCATGTTATGCCTCTTGACATGCCCATTACTCTTAAAGGTCGCCTTATCAGTGAACAAAATTCTGTTTAAAATATTTCTGTTCCTTTCTAGAAGATTGTCCATTATTTCGAAGAATTCCACTCTTTTTGCAAAATAAGCTTCTTGCAATTCTTGATGGAGTTCAATGTGGTATGGATGAAACCACATTTTTTGATCACACCGTTTACTGAAGATTTCGAAATATCAGATTGGGCAGCAATTTCTTTTCTACTGGAGTGAGGATTTTCTTCTAAGATTAGTAAAACTTCTAACTCAGTGTTTTCACCTGCTCTTCTACCAATTAATTGTTTTTTGTTGTAGGCCACGTTTCCAGTGTTTTCAAAACGTTTTAAATTTTTGTGGCCAAAAAGGAGTTTCTTTTGGCTTCTCCTAAGGCATTGTATAATATTCATCATTACTTCTTTCGTAAAATTCATTTTGTAAAAAAATAACAAAAGTGAAACTATTTGTTACAGGATAACTTACTGTCAACAAGAACAAACGGCTCCATGGTAACCAGTCTAAAATGATATCTCCATGGCAACAAGTCCAAGGCGATCTGATCTTAATACACGATTTCATCAATTTGAAGTTTTCTACGTTTTTTGTAAAAAATATCTAAAGTACTAACATTTGCCGAGGCAAACTATATATTGACAGAAAGCTTATTAAAAATGCTGTTTGGTGGTCTAATGGAATATAGGGTGTTCCATTTGAAAAAACACAGTTATTATACATTTTGCGAAATCCTACACCTTGTATAGAAATATCAATTTAGATGACTTAACTTCCTCAATAAATTTAAGTTTTTTGGTTTTTAAACTCTTTTTCTGTTGGCATTGTGCACCCCGTACTCGGTTTATTCTAACTGTTCCCAAGGGTTGGATCTAAATATGTCGTGTACTACTGAACCAGTTATCAAAAAAAAGTTTGTGGTTGACATGCCTTGGTATAGTTTCAGACAATTTCACCACCGTTGCGTTGCGCTGTTTGTCTGAGGTTTTAGGTCATAAAACCTCTTAACCTCTCTCTTTTTCGCCGGCCTGCAATGATGTTACTGGCGGCAAAAGTGATAGGCCCTGTTTGCCAACTGTTGACGCTACCGGTCGGGTGACTTCCCCAGTCAGCGCCCAGGACTCGTTTGACAGTTTTGCTCTTTTCGGACTGACGTCTCAAATGAAGGCAATGGGTGCCGACATAACGAGAACGCCGGATTCCTCTTTTGGGACATCGAATAAATGAAAAACTACATAAATGAAAGAAAAAAGGGTTTTACCTAATCCTGGTTCCTGTAAGAGAGGTTAGTACCTGAAGGGTGTCGCGAATGGAAGGGTCAGTGAAGCTGTCACCCTTCTAGCAGCGCCATTCTGGGCCGCTTTCTTCTCGATGGTCCACCGCTTTCTTCTCGATGGTTCCACCTCGATGCAACTTACAGAGATTTGTCTTGTGGGGGCGTGTACCCAAGCCGCCGAAGTATATGTTAGAGTCGGACGAACGATTGTGCTGTACATTAACAATTTGTTCTTCACTGCGCCTGCAGACCAGCGAGGAGAGCTTGCCTACTGCCATTTTCCCTTTACTCAGCGAGTATTCGAGGTGCTAGCGGAAGTCGAGCTTTTTGTCGATGATGACACTTAGGTATTTTGCCTGGTTGGCCCAGAGGATGACCCGGTCGAATATCTCGATTTCTCTCTCTGGTTGGACTAGTCGGCGTGTCACGAGGAGGGCTGTGCTCTTCTCGGTGTTGACGTCGATCATCCATTCCTGGCACCAGTCTTCGAGCTTGGTGATGGCTTCCTGCAGGTAGCGGGTCACCAGTCACGGTTGTCTTGATCTGGTGAGGATTGCTGTATCGTATCGTCTGGTAGATGGCGAGCGTGGTGTTTGCGGTCTTTGGGATGTCCGCGGTGAAGGCCGTGTACAGGGTTGGAGAGAGGACAGATCCCTGGGGGACGCCCGCTTCGATGTCGTGTGGACGGGACAGGACATTTCCGATGCGGGCACAGAAGGACCTGTTTCGCAAAAAGGAATTAATTAGTTGAACCATTTCCAGAGGCACGCCGCACGAGTGGAGCTTGAAAACAAGTCCATCGTGCTAGACTGTGTCAAGGGCCTTGGCTACGTCGAGAAAAACAGCACCGGTCCCTTGCTTTCGTTCGATCCCGGCGGCGACGTATTCTACGACTCGGAGGAGTTGGTCGGTGGTGGAATGTTTCGGACGGAATCCAAATTGTTCGTCTGGGAGGATGTTGATCATCTTGATGCAGTGGGTGGGTGAGCCTCTTCTGTATGACTTTCCGTCACTTTTCTCGCTCTTCTGTGGGAATTTTGGATCCTTCCCGGGATTCGGAATGAAAATCACCGTCGCGCGTTTCCATCTATCTGGAAAGAATCGATGTTTGAGAATTGCAAAATTCGAACCAGGGCGTCGACGGCGCCGTCTGGGAGTTCTTTCAGCGCCCTGTTGCTGATGTTGTCCTGTCCTGGGACTTTCTTCGGCTTCAGATGTTGGAGGATGTGTCGGATTTCGATTGAATTTGTGGGAGGGATCTCTTCTTCAAGATGGTCGAAGTCAGCGTTCTGGAGATTGACTCTGCATTGCAGTTCCAGACTGTCGGCGAAAGTTTCGGCTTTGTCTTCGTCCGTGAAGATGACGCCGTTGCTTACAGATGTCTTACAAATAAGAAAAATTTGGGACATGCTACTCTCCGAGAAAATAATGGCCAATCTCTTGAAAACTTTTCATTGGTTTGGCTCCCAGGTGCGCTGTATGTAAGGTTGTCCGTTTTGAACCAGTTGGTTGTCTCTACATCTAACTGCCTACCATTTGCATCAGCGAGACGGTTATGCAGTTTTTCTTGAAGGTTGTTATTCCATTTATGTTTTGGCGCATTGAACCATGTGTTGTTCCCTCCTTTAGATATGTCATAAACTTGTCGTTGAAGAGCCTATCTCTTTCACCACCACATTACTACTTGTGGCTAAATCGGGCACCCCTGGAGGCACCGTGTTGCTCGGGGCACCAGCATATAACGTCCTAACTAAAGCCAGAAATTCCACTTACTACATAATTTTTATAGCCCCATTTGTGGATTATATCTATATCTATATCTATATGTTACAGTCAAAGCGTACATTTCAGCAAATGTATACACTGACTAGTTAATGCATACATTAACGTTAGGTTTTAGTCATAGTGTTAACTGAGTATAGAAATGGATACTTTTACTAGGTAATGTATGCATCAGCTAGGCAATGTAAGCATTTACTACAAGATGTTAGTAAAAGCTTCAATAAAGTAAACACCAGAAGTAGATTAAAAATATATTAACAAAAAACAATTCTATTACATAAAAAATAAAAGGAACAATAAAAAACAAAATATTATAAAAAATATTGCCTAATAGTAACAAATAGTGTTATCTGATTTATTTCAGCAAGGTAAACTTTGGTGGCACTATGAGTTACACAACACATTTTCTTTTTAAACACTTACATCTATTTGAATTGCATTTTGTTTGGCAATGCCATTTTGTAAACCCTTGCCCAGTGCCTATAGATTCTTCTATTGCCACACTCCGCCACTTTAATGTGTCATTTTTCGTCCAAATCTGACAGCCATCCTGTTTTTTCAAGATGCAGCCTAATACTGAACGTGAGTTGGATTGGAATCTAGATTCTTTTATATCCATGGCAATTTTGCTCTGTTGCAAACAAAGCTCACAAAATTCAGAGTCAGGTGAACTAGGCACTTCACAACTATTTTTATATTGCTCCTTTGTGCTATTTTTTCGATGCTCTCATATAACTGTATTTTCATTTCGTTTTGGATATCGTGAATGAAATACTAAAAATAATTATATACCGGTTTAAAAAACAGTACAAACCAAAAATATATAACACATACTTTATATTGTGTCTAAAACCAGGTATATTAATTCGAACATAATTTTATTATTATCAGACACCACAAATTATTATTATGTTAGGGATTTCGTTGGTTTACACTTTAGCCACATGAGATCCGTTAATGTATACATCAGCTAGTGAAAGCTTACATTTTGTTCTTTGTGAACGCATTTACTAATCAAGTGAGTCAATGTATACATTGACTAGTCAATGTATACATTAACGGAATGAACACTTTGACTGTAACATATATATATAAAAGAAACTCGTGTTAGTTACACTATTTATAACTCAAGAACGGCTGAACCGATTTGGCTGAAAATCGGTGGGAAGGTAGCTTAGAACCAGGAGCAGGACATAGGATACTTTTTATCGACATGGGGGCCCTGGGGGCCCCCTTAGGCTCGACCGATTTTTGGGTCGACCGATTCTTATGATTTTTTTTTTGTATATTTGGTAGGTATGAGAATAAGTGGTAAACTATTTTCCACATGGACATGGGGGCCCAGGGGGGCCCCTTCGGCTGGATATATTTTTCGGGTCGACCGATTCTTATGAATTTTTTTTTGTATATTTGTAGGTATGAGAATAGATGGTAAGCTATTTTTCACAGAGACATGGGGGCGCAGGGGGCCCCTTTGGGCTGGACCGATTTTTCGACTGATTTTTGTGTTTTTTTTTTTGTATATTTGGTAGGTATGAGAATTGGTCGTAAAGTATTTTTCACATGGACATGGGGGCCCAGTTGGACCCTTGGGTTAGACCGATTTTTTGGCTCGACCGACTTAATAAGGGCTTTTATGATATTTGATTTGTTAGATTTGTCTCCGCCCCCAATAGCAGAATAACTGTTGAACCATCGACAGGGGGCTCAGGTCAGGTTTTGGGTTTATATCTCAACGGCTGGACCGATTTTTATGATCTTTGATTTGTTGGATTGGTCTCCGCCCCGAATAGCAGAATAACTATTATAACATGGACAGCGGGCTCAGCGGGCTGCCTTGGGTTTATAATTGAAGAGCGGCTCGATCGATTTTTATGATCTTTCATTTGTTGGATTTGCCTACGCCCCGAATAGCAGAATTACTATTAAAACATCGGAAAAATTACAGGGGGCGGGGAGCTAAGTACAGGGCAACGACAATAACAAAGCCCCCCTGGTACAGGGCAACAATAAGAAATAACGCCGGCCACCGAAATTTGTCGTACCGGGCTTTAAAAATGAAAATCGATTTTCAAGGAGTAAACTCCAAAGTTTCACTTCTGTTGCGCGTGGACTCCACACACAAATTTGTTGATGATATCTCGAGAATGGATTGACTGATTTTTTTCGAGGGCGAATAACTATTAAAACATCAGAAACATTAACAAAAAAAAATTTCTCATACATTTTGTATAGAATCCGTATATAACGCCATCTTTGATACATGACAGAAACAAAAATAAACATGGCGTTGTATGCTGGTTCCGGTAATGCCAGTAGATGGCGTTGTGGGCATTATCCTTTTATAAAAAAAATTAATTTCATTCAGTTCATAAGTTGCCACAACATTTATTGATTCTGAGGCGGTACAAAGTTCGCCGGGTCAGCTAGTATTTATATAAAAGAAAGTCGTGTTAGTTACACTATTTATAACTCAAGAACGGTTGAACCGATTTGGCTGAAAATTGGTGGGGAGGTAGCTGAGAACCGGGAGAAGGACATAGGATACTTTTTATTGTTTATTGAACATGGGGGCCCAGGGGGCCCCTTAGGTTTATTACTCGAGAACGGCTGAACCGATTTGGCTGAAAATTGGTGGGGAGGTAACTTAGAACCAGGAGACGGACATATGATACTTTTTATTGGACATGGGGGCCCAGGGGGGCCCTTTGGGTTTATAACTCGAGAACGGCTGAACCGATTTTCATGGTTTTTGATTTCTTGGATTTGTCTCCGCCCTGAAAAGCAGAATAACTATTAAACCATAGACATGGGGGCCCAGGGGACCCCTTGGGTTTATTACTCGATAACGGCTGGACCAATTTTTGATTTTTTTTGGTATATTTTGTAGGTATGAGAATAGGTCCGTAAGGTACTTTTTACATGGAGATGGGGGCCCAGGGGGCCCCCTTGAGCTTTACCGATTTCTTCAAATGGACATGAGGGACAAGGGCACAGCATAAATGCTAACCAGCATGATATCTCTCGGGCGGCGCCTTTGATCTCCTGAAAATGAAAATTTAACCTTGAGGACGCCAGTTTGGAATAGAAGACAGGGTAGGATTTGAAAATATTTGTAAAAACAAATAATTCCACCTTTTGGTTTACTACCCATGATTTAATTATAAAAAAAACGCACTTCTCTAAGTCGAGACAAGAACTGGACGCATTTCCTATCAAAGTATGCAAAGGGCGGTATTTTTAGAAAGTCAAAGAAAACGATATAGTCTGGAAATGAGCGCAACATTGTCAAAAGCGGCATTTCTACGAATAATATCGACAGGGGACGATAAACGGAAGTAGTCGAGTTTGCAGAATATAATTAGTACTCTTTAACATGTTTAATTATTTGTGTAATAATGCTGGTTGGTAGTTATATCTTTTTTTTTTGGTGGAAAATGAGACCCAAAATTTAGTGTTTTGTGTTTTGAAAAAATAATGTTGAAAAAAAATTATTGAAATTTATTACAAAAAACATCAATTCTCTTAATTCTTCAGTTTAAATAAAAATGTACGCTTAGTTTAGTGGAGTGTTGTAAATGTTAATAACACGTTATCAAAAATATATCGTTCAAACGGTCCATCGTTTTATCTAAACATTCCCCGAAAAACTAAGTATTAAAAAATCGTGGGCAATTAACTTCTGTCAACAGATCTTTTATTATACATTTAATTTTTTTTTTATAAAAAGAAACAAAATTTAGTCTTCGTTATTGGTCGCTACAAACTATTCCAAGCGAACATCGATCGCTAAACCAGTTCTGCTGAGCATTCCGC
Source organism: Diaperis boleti (assembly GCA_963583935.1). Lineage (NCBI taxonomy): Eukaryota > Metazoa > Arthropoda > Insecta > Coleoptera > Tenebrionidae > Diaperis > Diaperis boleti. The sequence continues at coordinate 19,284,296 of OY757242.1, forward strand.
CGAGTCCGGCTCTGGCCGAGTTATGCCAGAAATTGACAGGTTTTATTCCAAAACAGAACATTGCGCATATCGATGCGCGATTGAGAGATATCGTGCTGGTTAGTATTTATGCTGTGACAAGGGGCTCTCTTGGATTTATTACTCAAGAGCGGCTGGACCGTTTTTTTATAATCTTTGATTTGTTGTATTTGTCTCCGCTCCGAATAGCAGAATAACTATTAAAACATTACGGGGAGCTTGGTACAGGGCAACGACAATAACGAAAGCCCCCTTGGTACAGGGCAACAATAACAAATAACGCCGGCCACCAAAATTTGTCGTACCGGGCTTTAAAAATGATAATCGATTTTTGAGAAGTAAACTCCAAAGTTTCAGTTCGGTTGCACGTGGACTCTACACAAAAATCTTTTGATGATATCTCGAGAACGAATTGACAAACTTTTTTCGGGGGCGAATAACTATTAAAACGTCGGAAAAATTACGAAAAAAAATCTCACATACATTTTGTATGGAAACCGTATATAAATAACGCTATCTTTGATACATGACAAAAACAAAAACTAACATAGCGTTGTATGCTGGTTCCGGTAATCAGTAGATGACGTTGTGTGCATTATGCTTTGAAAACTGAATTTGATTCAGCTAATAAGTTAACACAACATTTATTGATTCTGAGGCGGTACAAAGTTCGCCGGGTGAGCTAGTTATATTATATTGTTTTATCGTGGAGCGGGATTTTGTTGAAATAATTTGTTTGTCTATTGCCAAGTGCTCTTCCCGTGGTACTAATAGTTCGAATTTTTTGCACAAGAGGTCTAATTTTGAACAGTTTGTCGTGGCAAGGTTGTCAATTATTAATTTGGTTTTCATTATTGTTGAAATGTAAAAACCGATTGATTTCTTCAAATCTATTAGAGGACATCACATTTGAGACTTGAGTATATCCTAATGACGACGACCAATAGTGTCTCGTTCGGGGCAATTGAATAATGGACGTGAATATTGCTTTGCCAATAAACTCTTCCATCTCTTTTATTGTAATGTTAGCTGGTTTGTTTGGACAAATTTGAACTGAGTATAAATTTGACTGTTCAGTAATGTATTGTATAATTTCCTTTGGAAATAAATAGAAAAAGTATTCTGAAATAAAATTACAAATTTCAGGAAGCATCTTCTGTTCCCCTGTAAAGCGAGTTTCATCGGGATTTTTTGTTTCCATACCACTTGTTTGACCTAAGAGGGATCTTGTATCGCCCGATATGACTATGCAGCAAGTTCACACCGCCCATGTGCGTATTATATTCAGCAATTACATGAGGACAGGCAACACTAACACTTTTTTTTTTCTGTCAAAACGTTTCACTTCATGATGTGGTAGCTCACCAAAGTACGAAGAAACTAGCGTTACAACCTTGTCATTCCAAGAAAGAACACTTAAATCCACTCCATCAATATTAGCTACGTATTCTTCTGTAGATCCTATTGGCTCTTTTTTGAAAACATTTTCTTGTTGAAGGTGAAATACAAAAGAGAGCAATCGTACTGGGTTACTATAACTATAGGAAACCTGTAAAAGAAACATATCTAAACCTAAGAAGGTGGAGACAACTGTTTCGGAATCACGGAGTCTTAATAACCGCTTGAGCAAAAGTAACTATGAAAATTATCGCCTCTTTTATAAATGGCGAAATTTGGTAAATTGTAATTTACAAATTTCTCTCTAATACAAAGCAGAAATGGACATTTGTCTTTAAAGAAATTCGTTGTAGGCATTTACCTCCTCCAAGAATGAATGACTGCAAACACATAAACTCCATTGTTTATGAACTAGTACCAACACAGGGTTGACAAATTGCCGGTGAATTTTACTAATTACTCTATTGTTTAAATAACATAATATTTCAATAAAGTACCAATCGCTACTATGACTAGTCGATCCCTCAAGGGTAAAGCAGTGATTGATTAGCTGCTTTATGCGACTGTAGGTAGTACTTATATGCAGTACTAAGTTCGTGTGCGAATGCAAGTCTGGTGACTCGATGTTGCCTGAAAAGCTCTGGGCCATGTGACGGTCTTCAGGCCATGAGATCACTTTCATTGAGGCGTCTCCTGATAGTCCTGACACTTACATGCACATCGAACTTCAGCAAGGTCATTCCTGACTTCAACAGCAGTCATGGTTCTGTTACGGGAAACGGTCATCTCGGGCGCATGTACATCTTTGGCGAACTGTTCCTGGCCGTCGACTTTAAGATCCAGTTTCCAAAAAGCGACTCCATGTTCGGCGGACACACGACTGCCTAACCTCAAGAAATTATGCGACATAACGTTGAGATCGGCCATCTTGTATCAAAGCCACTACTCGGGCTGAATTGACTTCATTAATTGGCATAATTAAAAAAAAAAACAATTATTTAAAAATGTCCGTCAGGACGTTTGACTATTTATTACAAAAAGTTGGCCATCCTCTTGAAAAAACAGTAACCAATTTGATGAAAAGCAGATATATTTCGCCTACCGAACGACGTGTTATTACTATAAAGCTTCGTACACACCTGAACATTGCGCCGAACAACGAACAGAACAGCGAACCGAACGACAATCGGAACACTCATTTGCACGGGGCTACGAATGCGTTCGCAAACAGGTTTGCAAATCCTGGCCGTTCGGCAAACGGTTTGCTGTGTTCCCATCACTTGTCGTTTTTTTCACCGGCATCAAAGAAAATGCGCGCAGGTTTGGACGGGTAAAAACAAAACGGCGAACAGACCTTCGTTGGTGAATGTTTTAGTCGCTTGACTGCTACATAATGGAGTGGACAGAAGGAAAATGCCTCGAGCTAATTAATTGTTACCAAGAAAAAGAGAGGTGCCATCCTCGTAAAATTTTTGTAATGTCCACTCACAGCTTGAAACTTACTTCACTTACTAAATTGAAATTTTCCGCACTTTGTGCATAAAAATGCGTTTGCCACCATCTTCTTGTTTTTCGCCATTTTTTCTTTGCAGTTAACGAATAATGAATATAATATACAGGCTGTCCCAGAATATCGGTCCCATAGAACAATCTCCTATTTGTGGAGTTGAAGTAAGTTGATTTAACACAACTTACCTATATACTAAGTTGCACCGTTTAGCCGTTAGAGGGCTTCAAAGTTCGAAAATAAATTTCAATTTTTTTAAATATTCTTGAAACCGCTGCAACAATTAGATTGAAACTTGATGGAAGTGTATCTTTATTAAAGCGTCACTTGTACGTGTCTTTCTTACTTTTGCATTAATATCTTAAGGTTTCAGATTTAATGTTTTTTATTAGAAAAGTACATTTGTTTCTAACATTTTTATCTCTTGAAAAATTTTGATACTTGCGTTCGTTTTAGCAGAAAAAAAAATTAATTGAAGGTGTCATTAAATATTCAGTAATCTAATTTTAAGTGAAAAATCAAGTCACCATGCTTTTCATTTTTATTTTTATTGATTAGATACAAATTACATCAGGTGTTTAAAATGCGCACCTTTCTTGTATGCACAAATTAATTCTACGCAAAAAATTGAATGGAACACGTTGCAGTGTTTCTTCATTTGCCACATTAATAATTATTAATCCTTACATAAATCAACACTCTTGGCCCCATGCCTCTTACTTCCTCTGCCCTCAAACCCAACAGCCTTATTTTAGGACACTCCTTCAGCCTCTTTGTCTCATCCTCACTAGCAGCCTCAATCACAACCCCATCTCTCGCTCTCCTCATCGCTCTCACCCTCACATCTTTTAACACTGGCTCCACCTCCTTCAGGATCTTCTTCTTCACTTGCTCGCCCGTCATTTCTACGGGATCCTCCCCACTCGCTTTCACCATAACGGCATAGGTTTTAACTTTCACCCCTCCCTTACCAAGTCCTGTTCCCACACTGCCTGCAATGCCCGATCTCCCTATATCCCACTCATCCTTCCTATAAATTTCGTCTATCCTTTTCTTTGTTATAAGGAGGTCACCCAGGTCCTGGTGGAGGGTGACTCCTCGGAGATGTCGGGGTGGTTTTTTTGTTTTCAAAACACGCCAATTTTCGGGAGTGACTTTAATAGTTACTCGTTGTACAAAAACAGGGGTGGACTGACGGTCTACCAGCCGCAGGGACCCCTGGTGGACTTTTTACACTGAACAAACAAGAACGCCTTTGAGGTGACGCAGCGATACAGCTACGTGCAGGGACCTTCTAGCTTCTCCCGATGAGCTGGAAAGCGCGGCCCTTTTATCTAAAAAGCGAGTAATGGTAAAATAGAAAGTTTTTTACAAAGTACCGTTACTCGCCCTTGGACGCGCTTTCGGTGCATCGACCCTTGCTGCATCTTTTAATATGTTTTATTTCTCCTCATTCTTACGATTATCCTTAATTCTACCTATCTAGATACATGTAATAAGGTGTCCTAATTAATATTTACATGATTCTAACCCTATCTATTGCGAGCTTAATTAATTACAGCGAAAAAAGCTCGCAGCGACTGGCCGAGGGGCGGAGCGCGAACCGAGGTGATAAAGGGAAGTGACGCTTGCTCCGTCAACCATTTCACCTTGGTTTGCGGTCGAACCAAGTCCTCTCTCCGACACTGTTAGACGCATCGGAGGGCTTGTCTTAATTATTAACGCTATCCCTAACTAGTATTTACAGTCTTAAATCTACCTATTGCGAGCTGGATTAATTTTAGAGTAAAAACAACTCGCAGCGACGAGTCGGTGGGCGGGGCTAGAACCGAGGTTATAAAAGGAAGTGGCGCATCGCAGCGCCACTCATTTTGTCCAGCTCCGCCGTCCAAGCAAGTCCTCTCTCCGATGCATGTAACATGCAATTATTCCTAACACTACACTATACAAAAAAGGCCCTCGCGCACTTTTTGCGGCACAAAACCGCGGAACTCGATACTGTATTCCGATTACACCTTCAATCTCTCGTTCTCCATCAACACCCCTTCCAACATTCTCCTGCACTCTGTGAACATACCCATAATCGTCGATCCAAGGTAGTTTGATACTTTGGACGCGTGCGCCAAGACCAACTCCCTCGCCCTCGTTTTTCCTTTTCCATCGTCTCTTCCGTCATCGTTGTTCCCTTTTTTAGATGTATTATTTCCACTCTCCATTACATTCCCACGAGAATGGGACGAAAAACGGTCACCCCGGGGGTGACGCCCATCCCCCGGAGAAGGCATTCATACAACCGTGTGCGCCAGGTGACTACGTCACAACTGGGCATCCTCCCCAGTCATGCATACCTTCAGCCGGTCCGCACCTTTGAGAGGTTTTTTATTGAGGGGTCACTCCTCTAGGTACCAGCCGATCAAGGCAAGTACCACTGGCCGCCCGATTTAACGCGCTCCGGCTGGTGTCGTTGCAGCCCACACGAAAAGTAATGGATGCTCAGTTGGAGGACTTTTACCCGCGGCCCGAAGCCGCTTCATGGTGTATTCTCCCCCGCACCAGAACGGGTGTACAGGGCAGTCAAATTTTCTAAATGCTCGTTGGGTTTTGGCTTTACCGATAACTAGTGGTTTTACTTTATGGTTTCCAGTAGCGTTAGTGCAAGCCAAAAAAGTTATTCGTTGCTTCTCCGTTTTTCGGCCAGGAACTGTCTTTTCTATTGACGAAACAAATGGTCTATCTGGCAGAAGTTTGAAGTATAAACCGGATTCATCAGCATTGTAAAGTTGATCCGATGTAAGACCTTGTTCTTGAATTTTGTTTTTTAATTCTAGTTTAGAAAGATCGACCAGTTCCGTTTGTGAGGAAAGTTTTGCTCCAGAAATCTTTAAAAATCCAATACCAAAACACCGCTGTGCAGCCATCCTTCACTGGCTACAGCATTTAAAATCACTTGCTTGTTCTTTTCAATTTTACAAACCGTGTTTTTCAGATAAATACATAAGTGACCGTTAAACCCTTTGGTTTTTTTACAAACATTTGAAAGAAGGATATTACACTGGAAATACTGAACAAATGGTACGCACTATGATGTGTGATAGAGCCAACTAAAGGAAAACGGAATAAAACGGCTTAATGTGGAAACTTTGGCTTGCTTTCTGAAAGATCAGCCCTTTTTAATAATAATTTAATCCATAGATTTCGTCTTTTTTGCCTTTGGGGACATACTTTACGGCTATTTGTTTGTATTGATGGAATTCTGTAACGTGTTTTATATATTTTTATCAATGAAACCTATTTATAGAGGGTGTCCCAACTAAAATTTGTGGCCCCCAACAATTCCAATTTTTAAAGACTCGAGAGAAAACGTTCGAACAGGTCAATTTTGTTATCAAGGGGAACCAAATTGTACCAAACTTTCAAGGCAAAAAATTTAAATGGCATGGGGGGTCGTGTGATACATCATTTTAAAGTTTATACAATTATTCTCTATCCAGACATACTTTATCGATTCGTTTCTACAAAAAAAGCATGAATTTGTTATTTTCCAAATCTACATAAAATACTCTTGCTTTGGTAAGATCCGTGAACTGTCGGTAAACTACTGATTACGCTACGCTACGGATAAAAGCATTTGTAAGTTTGGTTGATTAGAAACAGTTTTGAAACCGTCGCAATGCTGACATAAGTGTTTGAAGTTCATCACAATAAATGTTCAAAATGGCCACCACTACATTGCAAACTATACACAAGACATCTATTAAAAGAATCTTCAACACGTCCAAGCATTAGCCGATTATTTCTGATGACTGTAGCAGCATCTGCAATACGATTCCTCAGTTGTTCGAGAGTTTCAACTGGAACAGCATAAATTAGTTGTTTCTAATGTCTCAAAGAAAGAAACCACAAGGATTAAAGTCGGGCGATCTCTCGGGCCACAACGTGGGATCACAAGTTCCAATCCATCGTTCTTGAAAGTTACTGTCCAGCCAATCTCTTAACTATCAGATATTGTGACAAGGAGCACCAGCACCAAATACCGTAAATTTGCTCTAGATTCTAAAGGCATGTCCTGTAGCAAATTCAAAAAAAACCTTCCTTAAAAAATGTGAATATTGCTCACCATTGAGAAGATGTGGTAAAACATATGGTCTAATCATCCTCCATTTAAAATACCAGTCCACACGTTTACGGAAAATTCGTGTTGTCAGCTCAGGAAGGAGGGTAATGGGCCGAAAATTTTTCAGTTGTTTTCCAGGGAGTCGTCTGGTAACAGCCCATGGAGGATGTGTTTTAAAGTATCAGCATGCGAGGTGGTGTAAGTCCTATCAAGCTGCAAAGTGTGGAGCATTCCTTTTTGAAGATATTTTTGGGCAGCCAACTTATATACAACACCCCAGGGATCCCTTCTTAGTTCTGACTCCGCAAAACAGTTCCAGCTATTATTCCTGGCTTTCTCCAGCTTTTGCAACTACTTAGACTTTGCAGAAACCATTTGAGCATGCAGAAAATTCTTCTTCGAGTAGAGCAACTTTTTCTTTTTGAGGTAGATGACTGTTGACCAATTTGTTTTTCTACTTTGGTGTCATAATTGAGTTTTTGTGAAACTAAAAGTAGTGTCACAAAGGAACTTTTGGTGAAACTGTTTTTGGTGTTTTTCTTTATACGTATTACGTTGGTATTGAGCATTTCTAGCCAACTCCTGTCGAGGTCAAGCCAAGTCTTAGGACAAGTGTATACTTTCCAGATAAAAAATATAACCACAAATGCAACCAGTACTACCTAATCCTAAAAATCCCTACAATATTTAAAAAGCATTATTTTAACATTTTCATAAAACGAAGAGCTCCAAAGTAGAAAAAATAGTATATTACACTCGTTTAACGAGGCATTGTGACATTCGAAACCCACTCATGTCACAATGAAGCCTCTTGTTAAACTCGTATAATAATGTACTATTAGAGCACGCTGAGCTTTTAGGATGAGGCCAGGGCGGCTGCTGCCCTCAACGACAATGGCAACGTCATCAGCGTAAGCAACTGGGGTAAGACCAACACCCCAATGCATGTCCAGCAAGGAGTCCATCATAAAATTCCACAAAGTGGGCCCAATGACCGACCCATGTGGTGTACTTGCAGACCGAAGTGTTGTCCTCAGTATAAGTGACCAGCCGGTTTGTCAGGTAGCTTATTATCAAGAGTGCTTCATTAGGGCAGGCCACCAGAGGTTGTCGAAAGTCCACAAACAATACAAGGCAGTACTTTTCTTGTGTGTACCTGATCTTGTTGGTTAGTTCTTTCAAAGCGTCAACCGTGGATTTACCTTTGACGAAGCTATACTGATAAGTAGAGTGCAGCATGGAGATGGTCTCTTCCAAAAGTTTGTCAAGCTCAGGAAGGAGGGTTATGGGCCGGAAATTTTTCAAAGTTTGAAGTCCTTGGTTTTGGTTTTTTGGAATTACTTTTAGGATGCCTTGTTTCCAGGCATCGGGGAAATGTTGCGTCCTCAGGCAGTCCGTAAGAATCTGTGCTAGGATGGGAGCTAGCCAAGAGGAGATGACTTTCAAAAATAATTATTCATTAAGGTCAATAGCAATGTTGTTGATTAACTTGACCAGCTTGGATTTATATATTGGGCACTATTCTGCAGCAGTGTGGTGATTTACCTGCTTCATCCCACTTCTGATGCAATCAGCACATTTATGTAATTCAGGACGGGACTGGTTCTGACAGTCCTTGGACTCGTGTTCAGTAGAGTTGCAGAAGCCGCACTGAGTGACAGATTGGCAGAACTTCGAGACATGCCCATACTTTTGGCACTTGAAGCATCTGGTGACACGGATGAAGTCCCTGACGTTGAGCGACTTCCAGCCAGAGTACAATTTTCCCCTCTCTATCAACGTCTGAATCCGAATTTGAGGTTTGCCCCCTCGCCAGAGGTGAGCTAATTTCAGGAAATGCAAGAAACTTCAAAAATTTCGGACTGTTTCCAGTTTTTTCGTTATAACTCGAAAACGAGGCGTTTTTAAAAAAATACCACTATAAAGAAAATTAAAGTAGACAAAATTTCCTACAAAAATGTGGTATTATGTTTGTTTCTATCGTTAATGGGATGACCGCTAGAGTTTTAGTTCCCGGTTGTGAACCCTCGGCGGAGATTTGAAAACCATTATCGTTGTAAAGTCTTGCGATATGCCGAGTTTTGCAGATCGGGCCCAGTTGTCCATTTTGTTGAGGGCATGCTGGGCTTTCCTGATGAGGCTGGGTCGATTGCTGTCCTCTATGACAATGGCGACGTCATCGGCGTAAGACCATCACCCCAAAGAGTGTCAAGCAGGGAGTCCAGCATGAAGTTCCACAATGTGGGCCCAATGACCGACCCTTGTGGGCAGCCTTTCGTGGAAAATTTGCTGCAAGAGGCGCCACCTTCCGTGTAGGTGACCAGTCGATTCGTGAGGTAGCTCTTGATCAGAAAGAGCAAGTGTTGTGGTATATTTTTATCCCTCAGGTGTTTGAAGAGGGCAGGCCACCAGAGATTGTCAAAAGCCCCCTTGATGTCCACGAACAATACTAGACAGTATTTGCTTTGTGTATTCCTGATCTTGTTGACTACTAATTCTAGTGCGTCGACTGTGACGAACCCTTCCTTTGACGAACCCGTCCCATGAATAAAAAAAAAGGCGCCCGGAGGCACGTATATTCAGAACAACATCAAATTGGGTGCAACAGTGCACGAGATGTAAGGACAAAACAATGAACTTAAAACTAACATTAATTAAAATTAACTTAAAAACTACCATGCAAATTGTGTGCTACAGTGCACTAGTTCAAAGAAAAACAAGAAATCGAAAATTACAGTTGAAACTGGCATGCAACTAATCTAATAATTGTCCCGCATGGGACCTTACAATTGTGGACTAAACCTACACAGTTCACCCTGTCACGGCACAACATAACACAAAAGTTTCCAGACGCGCTGAATCTCCGGTGTGTCCGTCATCAGGTGACGGTGGTGTCAGGGGGGAAAGGGGGGTCCTGAAGTCCGATGGGGCCCTCAGCTCAAGGGGGAAAGTTGCATCGGGGGGTCTCGAAGGCCTCGTGGATGGGTCTGCTCAGTTTTTTTACCAATACGATGGGGGAGGCGTATTCGGAGGTCGAACACCTGAACGGCCGCTGCCTAAACGGGACGTCGGTAGTGCACCGACGATCGCTGTCTCGTCCCCAGGTGGATGCACTGTCGGTCGACGTCGATAACAGCCTGCTGGTCCTCCAGCAGGTCGAATCCCAGGATGGCTTCCTCACGCAGTTCCCTTGTGGTCAGGAACTCGACCTCTCCTTGCCATTCCCCCGCTTGGCAGCGGAGTCTCTGTCAGCCCGCGATCACATCCTGTCCACCCCCCGTGGCTGTCCACAATTGGAGGACATCGTGTTGTCGCTGTATCGGGGCGTCAATCAGCCCCTCTCTGATTAGTGGGTTGGTGGCTCCGGTGTCCACCAGAGCCCTGACGTCCTGGCCGTTCAGTCGTATGTGGAGTCGCGGCAGGCCTCGACTCTCGCTGCGTCTGGCCTTCGCGTTTGTCACCAGGGGTCCTCGTTGTCCCTGGTCGGTATTTTGGGCGCCACTGGGGGTATTAGCAATCCCTCCCCCAGTAGGGACGTTAGCGGCAGCTACTAGTCGTTGGCGACGGCGTCGACGGCGTTTCCTCGGTGGCATTTCTTCTGCGCCCTCGGCTTTGCCGGTCGCGGCGACCATACAGGAACGTCGGCGTCGTATTATTCGTCCGGCCGGCGCTGTGGTTGTGTTATAATTCAATACCGTGGGCGAGCCGCTGGGTCGCGCGAGTCCGCTCCCCGGTCGCCCCATTTCCGTTTACGAACTCCCGGCGTAGCTCCGGCTTTATTAGTTGCAGGATCATCTGCACGATGCCCCCCTCCGGTCGGTGCGGCATTAATCTTCTTGCGAGTAGTCTCTTTTTGCAGACAAACTCCTCCACCGGTTCCTTCGGGTTTTGCACCGCGGTCATCAGGTGCTGATGCAGTTGCCTCAACTGTTGGGGGTCCGCGAACAATTTTTGTTAACTTCCTTCGCGGTGAGTTTCAACAACTTTAACAGTTCGGAGTTTCCAAATTTTAAAATCGACGAGCTGCGGGACTCGAGCAGCACGGCGTTGTCTCGAAGGGGCACGATTTTGTCCACTTGGATCCCGTATTCCCGCTGGGATTTGGACGTGACGATCTTGTTCGTGTCCTCCGCGGTTTAAATTCCCGGACAGTTGGCGGTTGGCGACACGATGACTTTATGTTTCGCGATGAAATGATGCCGTCGGGGCAGAATTTTTCGCGGCTTAACTGTACGACACGGGTGCTACAGAAAGTTTACTCACGACGGCTTCCTCAACGATCTTTCGAATTCGCTCCTCGTCGAATTGAACGGGGGCTGCGGCGGTCTCGGATAGCAAATGATTCAGACCGGTCTGAATGTTTGTCACGGCATTAACAACGCTTTGTTTCTTACCCAACGCGCACTTGCAGCTCAGCATGAAGTCGTTAATTACTCCTAAATTAGCGGTGCAAAGGTCTACGAGTTGTTTCACGCTGTAATCCGCGTCTCTATCGATATCGAGCACGTTTTCGTCAATGGATTTCCGCTGAGATCCACTTGCCGACGTCATTTTCGCGGGTTAATGGGGCCCCGGGCCCCGACAAAACAACAAACACGACACGAACTAAAACTTGGCCGCACGCAATTCAAGAAAAACTTCACAATAGCACGAATATTTACACACGCACACGAAAGAAAACAAATCACTTCGAAAAGAAACACACTCCGACCGAACTTCGATGTTTGCGAGAGCGAGCGGTAAACACGTCCGACCAGCTCGAGGGCTGACGATGGAATACTCACTGAAGGAATCAAATGAAATCAATTCAAAGCACCAAAAGGTGCGTTTATTCAGTTAAACACCAAATTGGGTGTTTAATAGCCAATTACAAGGTATACAATTATGTAATTTTTAACATTTCAAAAACTATTAATAAAAATTTCAAAATCAACTGTAGGCAAATGCCCACTTCAGCAAAAGCTTTCCAGCAGAAGGGTGACCTTCTTAGGGGAATTCCAAGGTCATCAAACAAACGGAGCGCCCCCACACAAGAGAGGCGCAGAGCACTAAACTAACATTAATTGACTTAGAACTACCATGCAAATTGTGTGCTACAGTGCACTGGTTCTGAGAAGACAAGTAGTCTAAAATTACAGTTGAAACTGGCATGCAGCTATTCTAATAATTGTCCCACATGGGACCTTACAATAATTGTGGACTAAACCTACACAGTTCAGTGTCGAAGGCTTCGTGGATGGGTCTGCTCAGGTCAGAGAGAGCTTGCGCCTTCAGGGGGGCGCAGGTGCTGAAACAGAAAGTTCATCAGAAGTACCCGAGGGCTCACCAGTTCCAGTACTCACCGAGTGACGGGTCTTGCGCAAGCATATCAAAAACGTCGTTTAGTAGGTGTGGGATGTCCAGGAGCGACGACGGCCAAGTCCGCATCTCTTCGTGAATGAGTTCCTGGGCTTGGAGGTACTTCGGACAGTCAACGATGCGGTGTTGGGGGGTGTCTGAGACTCCAGGACAGGCGTCACAGTCGTCCTCGTCGGTTTTTCCGATCCTGGCGAGGTGGACACCGAAGTTCCCATGTCCGGTGAGAACTTGAGCTTTCGCGAATGTGAGTTCCGGTAGCTCTCGCGGGTCGCGGGTTACGGTGGGGAGGAAGTCGAAGGTGTTACGTCCCTTTTCCGATGTATTCCATCGGTGCTGCCAGATGTCTTCAGCCCAGACCTGTAGGTACAGGGAGGCATGTGCGACAGAGTCGAACATGTCTAGAGTGACAAGTTAGCCCTGAAACACCGCACCCCTGCCGCTGCGGAGTTCTCTGAGGCAGTTTATTTTGTCGATCTCCAGGTCTACCGGTAGGAGCCCCGCGAGGACTCCCGGGGCGTCCGAGGATACGGAGCAGTAGCACTGCGCGATGAGCCGGGACATTGTGCCGTAGGCGGACAGGTACTTCCGGTTGACTTTGGAGAAACGGATCCGGTCGACCCAAATCTTCGACGCGTATGATAGGATGGGCAGAATGGCTCCACGGTAGATGATCCGAAGAGCATCTACGTTGTCTTGTCCCCAGTGTCTGGCCGCCTTTCTGCGGAGCCCCATGACGATTCGTCGCGCCTTTTTTTACAGCGTGCGCTGCGTTCGACTCAAAAGTGAGCTTCGGGTCCACGATGACACCAAGGTATTTGCAGAGGTCCACTCTTTTGAGTCTGCTGTCAGTGACGTGCAGGCGGATGTCTCGATGATGCACGCGTGGGGGCGACCTGTTGACCATGAAGACCGTTTTTTCCTTAGAGAGCGCGAGTTTGTTGGATGCGGCCCAGTCCACTATCTTGTCCAGCGCCGCTTGGGCAGTCGCGATGAGTCCGGACCTGCTGTTGTTCGCGATGACTACGGCGATGTCGTCGGCGTATGCGATGGTGGTGACTCCCTCCGGCCAGTCGCTGTTCAGAAGAGGGTCCAGCACGAGGTTCCAGAGAGGCGGCCCGAGGACCGAGCCCTGCGGGCATCCTTTTGTTGATCTCTTCTGGACTTTGACGTCACGAACTCCACGACGCGGTTGGTCAGGTAGCTTTTTATAATCGTGATTAGATCATGAGACGCTCCGCGACTTCACAGGTTTCGAGTTAAACCCGGCCACCGAACGTTATCGAAGGCACCTTTTATGTCCACGAACACTGTTAACACGTATTTTTCCGCACTTCCGGTTATCGCACATTTGTAGCGCCACAGCGCGTCCGATGTTGAGCGTACTGAAACGAATTATGCGATTTTTGATGAGTTTTTCTAAGATTTTTCCGTATACAGGCAGCAGCACGATTGGCCGGTAGTTTTTTACGCTGCCGTGGTCTCCGGTCGCGTCTTTCAATAGTATTACCAGACTTCCGGTTTTCCAGGCCGTCGGGAAGTAACTTAATCTCCAGCAGGCGTTGTAAATTCGAACAACCGCAGGGCGAACCCATTGGTGTGCCAGCTTCACCACGCTGCCTTTGACGCAGTCGCCCCCCGGGGCCCTGTTGACTTTCAGTCCAGCAACAATTGCGTCGAGCTCCTCTACCGTGAACGGTTCTTCGTCAGTTCCGGTCGGTACTATCGCGTTGTAGTCGCGTTGTTCAACCGCTTGGTGATAATTATTGGTCGTCGCGTCATCGTCGGGAATAAGAGATGTTACTAGATGATTCATCGTTTCCTCCGTGGTCAGCGTAATGCTGCCGTCTTCGCGAGAGAAGCAGCTTAATACCCCCGCCCTATGAAATTTCTCGGCGGATAGTTTGTAAACTACTCCCCACGGGTTTGACTTGAGCTCATTTTTGGCAAAAAAAGATTTTTGTCGCGTGACTCTGAGTTTACTTTTAAATTTGCGTTTCGCGATGTTCATTTGCTCGAAGAGATGATCGGAGTATTCGCGAATTTGGTTCCGATAAAAAAGATTTTTCTTCGCGAGGTATACTTTGCGGTGCCGCTCTATCTCGTCGGTCCACCAGTCCGGTCTGCCCACGTATCTTCGTCTCCGGCTCGCCTTGCTCATTACACAATCTTTCAATCCAGTGTTTAAGAATTCAACGGCTCTATCCACACACGATGCGACTGCAGTATTTCGGAGTCCCAGATTGGGGAGTCGAAGTGGCCACGTTTGTGCACACGGTAAAATTGATTGCGTTGTGATCGGACGTGACCTGATTTTCAATAACGGCCCAGTTGATGACTTTGTCCGCGATATTTAATGACGTCAGGGTCAGGTCAATAAAGCTATACCCGTTTGTCGACCGAAAGGTCGGCGGGTTTCCCGGGCGGTTTATGACGGTCAGGTTATTGACGGCAATGAATTTTTCCAAAAGGGGCGCCTTGTGGTCGTCTCTGTGATCGTGCCATAATACAGAGCGGACGTTAAAATCCCCGGTAACAATAGTTTTATGACCAGCGGTTTCCGTGATTAACCTTTGTAGGGCCGCTAATTCAGCTCTTATCTCTGCACTCGGCGGCAGATACACGCTTACAAAGAAGAGCTGTTCATTGTTTATTCCAGCGGAAATGACTACAATGCGATCGTTGGATAGCTGGGGCACAAACAGGGGCTGAATGAGATCACTATTGTACAGAATTGCCGATAGGAATTTACCCGAATTTATGCATACCGATTTGATGCCTCCTAAACCCGGATTTTTTTACACCGTGCCGTACTTGCGGATGTTTGGTTCCTGGACTAATGCAATCGCGAAATTGTTCTCCAAGAGTTGTCCTACTAATTCTGATGTCGCGGTTGCGGATTTTTGCAGGTTTATTTGTATGATGTTGTGGCTAACCATTAACATCATACATTGTTGAGGAAATTTTTTCATTAACCCGATGTTTGTAGATTGGACAACAATCTTGGGCAGTATGGTGGTTTGCGTTTGGCCCTTTGATGCCGCTTCTCAAGCAGTTCGCGCATTGATGTTTTGCGGGGTTTTCGCGATGGGGGCAATCCTTACTGTCGTGCTCGGTGCTCGCGCAGTAACCGCATTGTTTTTCTGATTTACAGAATTTCGAGATATGCCCGAAACGTTGGCACTGAAAACAGCGCGAAACAAGAAGGAAGTCGCGAATTGAGTGGGATCTCCACGACGTGTAGATTCTCCCTATTTCGAGTGCTGACGCGCAGCGGGGTGCAGCTCCACGACCCAGCTACAGGTGGTCGGGTTAAGAGAACGGATTCCGCGATCGTTGTTTCGTTGCCCGAATTTAAACATTTTCCCTACAAATGATTCCGGGACGGTGTCTGGAAGGCTCTGTTGCTCTAACTCCTCGGTTAGCGCTTCCTTGGTCATAGTCTCCGGAACGTCGAAAATTTGCATCCGCGGCCAATTTTTGTTGACTTCTTTCGCGGTGAGTTTTAACGACTTTAAAAGTTCCCTAATTTCAAAATCGATGAGCTGCGGGACTCGAGGAGCACGGCGTTATCTCGAAGGGGCACGATTTTGTCCACTTGGATCCCGTATTCCCGCTGGGATTTGGACGTGAGGATCTTTTTCGTGTCCTCCGCGGTTTTAATTCCCGGACAGTTGGCGGTACGATGATTTTATGTTTCGCGATCGGGGGGCTTTCAGTTTTACGCGGAAAAGATGCCGTCGGGGCAGAATTTTTCGCGGTTTGACTATAATTTTACTGGCGCTACAGGAAGTTTACTCACCACGGCTTCCTCAACGATCTTTCGTATTCGCTCCTCGTCGAACTGAGCAGGGGCTGCGGCGGTCTCGGATAACAGGTGGTTCAGACCGGTCTGAATATTTGTCACGGCATTCACTACACTTTGTTTTTTCCCCAGCGCGCACTTGCAGCTCAGCATAAAATCATTTATCAAACCTAGGTTAGCGGTGCAGAGGTCCACGAGTTGCTTCACGCTGTAGTCCGCGTCCCTGTCAATATCGAGCTCGTTCTCGTCGATGAGATCCACTTGCCGTCGTCATTTTCGCGGGTTAGTGGGGCCCCGGGCCCCTACAACGCAACGAACGCGAACTGATGCTAGGCCGCACGCAATTTAGAACAACTTCACAAGCACGAATATTCACACGTACGCGAGAGACAAACACTTCGAAGACACTTGGACCGATCTTCGAAGTTTGTGAGAGCAAGCGGTGACACGTCCGATCAGCTCGAGAGCTGATGCGCGACTGACTGAAGGAATCAAAAAAAAAAAAAGGCGTCCGGAGGCACATATATTCGAGAGAAAACACCAAATTGGGTGCTACAGTGCATGAGATGTTGAGATGGTAGAACAATTTAGAACTTAACTAACATTATTTAACTAATTAATTATACTAATAATTGTCCCATAGGGACCTTACAATAATAGATTAAACTAAACCTAACAGTTCGCTCTGTCGCGGCACAACACAACACAAGAGATTCCAGATGTGCTGATTCTCCGGTGTGAGACCGTCATCAGGGTGACGGTGGTGTCAGGGGGTGAAGGGGGTCCTGAAGTTCGATGGGGCCCTCAGCGAGGCGAGTCAGGCTCCAAGCTCCCAGGGGGGAATGTCGTCTCGGGGGTGTCGAAGGCATCGTGAAATGGGACTGCTTAGTCGGGGGGGAGCTTGCGCCTTCAGGGGGGCGTAAGTGCTGAAACAGAAGGTTCATCGGAAGTATCCGAGGGCTCACCAGTTCCAGTACTCACCGAGTGACGGGTCTTGTGCAAGCATATCAAAGACGTCTCCGTTTTGAAGGTGTCGGATGTCCAGGAGCGACGGCGGCCCAGGTCCGGGTCTCTTCGTGAATTAGTTCCTGGGCTTGGAGGTACTTCGGACAGTCAACGATGCGGTGTTGGGGGGTGTCTGAGACCCCAGGACAGGCGTCACAGTCGTCCTCGTCGGTTTTTCCGATCCTGGCGAGGTGGACTCCGAAGTTCCCATGTCCAGTGAGAACTTGGGTTTTCGCGAAGGTGAGTTCCGGTAGCTCACACGGGTCGCGGGTTACGGTGGGGAGGAAGTCGAAGGTGGTGCGTCCTTTTTCGGATGTGTTCCATCGGTGTTGCCAGATGTCTTCGGCCCAGAGCTGTAGGTACAGGGAGGCATGTGCGACGGAGTCGAACATGTCTGGAGTGACAAGTTCGCCCTGGAACACCGCACCCCTGCCGCTGCGGAGTTCTCTGGTGCAATTTATCATTTCAATCTCCAGATCTACCGGTAGGAGCCCCGCGAAGACTCCCGCGGCGTCTGAGGATACGGAACAGTAGCACTGCGCGATGAGCCGGGACATTGTGCCGTAGGCGGACAGGTACTTCCGGTTCACTTTGGAGAATCGGATACGGTCGATCCAAATCTTCGACGCGTAAGAAAGGA
Source organism: Diaperis boleti (assembly GCA_963583935.1). NCBI lineage: Eukaryota > Metazoa > Arthropoda > Insecta > Coleoptera > Tenebrionidae > Diaperis > Diaperis boleti. Next base: position 19,302,138 of record OY757242.1, read on the forward strand.
TGGGCAGAATGGCTCCGCGGTAGATGATCCGAAGAGCATCTGTGTTGTCTTGTCCCCAGTGTCTGGCCGCCTTTCTGCGGAGCCCCATGACGATTCGTCGCGCCTTTTTGACAGCGTGCGCTGCGTTCGACTCAAAAGTGAGCTTCGGATCCACGATGACGCCAAGGTATTTGTAGAGGTCCACTCTTTTGAGTCTGCTGTCACTGACGTGCAGGCGGATGTCTCGATGATGCACGCGGGGGGGCGACCTGTTGACCATGAAGACCGTTTTCTCCTTCGAGAGCGCGAGTTTGTTGGATGCGGCCCAGTTCACTATCTTGTCCAGCGCCGTTTGGGCAGTCGCGATGAGTCCGGTCCTGCTGTTGTTTGAGATGACTACGGCGATGTCGTCGGCGTATGCGATGGTGGTGACTCCCTCTGGCCAGTCGCTGTTCAGAAGAGGGTCCAGCACGAGGTTCCAGACAGTCGGCCCGAGGACCGAACCCTGCGGGCATCCATTTGTTGATCTCTTCTGAACTTTGACGTCCCGTTGCATGAACTCCACAACTCGGTTGGTCAGGTAGCTTTTTATGATCGTAATAAGATCATGGGACGCTCCGCGACTTCTCAGGTTCCGCGTTAAACCTGGCCACCAAACGTTGTCGAAAGCACCTTTTATGTCCACGAACACTGTTATTACGTATTTTTCCGCGCTTCCGGTTATCGCACATTTGTAGCGCCACAGCGCGTCAGATGTTGAGCTTCCTGAAACGAAACCGAATTGCGCGCGAGAATGTAACGGCGTGAGTTGTTCTCTTATGCGGTTTTTTATTAATTTCTCTAGGATTTTTCCGTATGCGGGCAAAAGTACGATTGGCCGGTAGTTTTTTACGCTACCGTGATCTCCCGTCGCGTCTTTTAAAAGTATAATCAGATTCCCGGTTTTCCAGGCCGTCGGGAAGTAACTTAGTCTCCAGCAAGCGTTGTAAATCCGAACAACCGCAGGGCGAACCCATTGGTGTGCCAGCTTCACCACGCTGCCTTTGACACAGTCGCCCCCCGGGGCCTTGTTGACTTTCAGTCCGGCAACAATTTCGTCGAGCTCCTCGTATTGTAATCGCGTTGTTCAAGCGCTTGGTTATAATTATTAATCGTCTCGTCGTCGTCGGGAAGAAGAGATGATACTAGGTGTTTCATTGTTTCCTCCGTGGTCAGCGTAATGCTGCCGTCTTCGCGAGAAAAGCAGCTTAAAACCCCCGCCCTATGGAACTTCTCGGCCGATAATTTGTAAACTACTCCCCACGGGTTGGACATTAGGTCATTTTTGGCAAAATTTACCCAAGATTTTTGACGCGTGGCTTTGAGTTTCTTTTTGAATTTGCGCTTCGCGATGTTCATTTGTTCGAATAGATAATCGGAGTATTCGTGAATTCTGTTTCGGTAAAATACGGTTTTCTTCGCGAGGTATACTTTGCGGTGCCGCTCTATCTCGTCGGTCCACCAGTCCGGTCTGCCCGCGTATCTTCGTCTCCGGCTTGCCTTGCTCATTACGCAATCTTTCAGTCCGGTGTTTAAGAATTCAACGGCTTTGTCCACACACGAGTGTGTGGATAAGTCAGGGAATTCTCGCTCAAAGTCGTGGGTCCATCTCTCCAGCCCCTCCGCGACGTCCTCATATGTGATGCGACTGTAGTCGATCACATATTTCGGAGTCTCGGTTTGGTGAGTGGATGTGGCCACGTTTGTGCACACGGTGAAATTGATTACGTTGTGATCGGACGTGATTTGATTTTCAATGACGGCCCAGTTGATGACTTTGTCCGCGATATTTAATGACGACAGGGTCAGGTCAATAAAGCTGCACCCGTTTGTTGACCGAAAGGTCGGCGGGTTTCCCGGGCGATTTATTACGGTCAGGTTATTGACGGCAATGAATTCTTCCAATAGGGGCGCCTTGTGATCGTCTCTGTTATCGTGCCATAAAACAGAGCGGACGTTAAAATCGCCGGCAACAATAATTTTATGACCAGCGGTTTCCGTGATTACCCTTTGTAGTGCCGCTAATTCAGCTCTTATCTCTGCACTCGGCGGCAGATACACGCTTACAAAGAAGAGCTGTTCATTGTTTATTCCAGCGGAAATGACTACAATGCGATCGTTGGATAGCTGGGGCACAAACAGGGGCTGAATGAGATCACTATTGTACAGAATTGCCGATAGGAATTTACCCGAATTTATGCATACCGATTTGATGCCTCCTAAACCCGGATTTTTTTACACCGTGCCGTACTTGCGGATGTTTGGTTCCTGGACTAATGCAATCGCGAAATTGTTCTCCAAGAGTTGTCCTACTAATTCTGATGTCGCGGTTGCGGATTTTTGCAGGTTTATTTGTATGATGTTGTGGCTAACCATTAACATCATACATTGTTGAGGAAATTTTTTCATTAACCCGATGTTTGTAGATTGGACAACAATCTTGGGCAGTATGGTGGTTTGCGTTTGGCCCTTTGATGCCGCTTCTCAAGCAGTTCGCGCATTGATGTTTTGCGGGATTTTCGCGATGGGGGCAATCCTTACTGTCGTGCTCGGTGCTCGCGCAGTAACCGCATTGTTTTTCTGATTTACAGAATTTCGAGATGTGCCCGAAACGTTGGCATTGAAAGCAGCGCGAAACGAGAAGGAAGTCGCGAATTGAATGGGATCTCCACGACGTGTAGATTCTCCCTATTTCGAAGAAGTGCTGACGCGCAGCGGGGTGCAGCTCCACGACCCAGCTACAGGTGGTCGGGTTGGGAGAACGGGTTCCGCGATCGTTTCGTTGCCCGAATTTAAACATTTTCCCTACAAATAATTCCGGGACGGTGTCTGGAAGGCTCTGTTGCTCTAACTTCTCGGTTAGCGCTTCCTTTGTCATGGTTTCCGGAACGTCGAAAATTTGCATCCGCGGCCAATTTTTGTTGACTTCTTTCGCCGTGAGTTTTAGCGACTTTAAAAGTTCTGACTTCCCTAATTTCAAGATCGATGAGCTGCGGGACTCGAGGAGCACGGCGTTATCTCGAAGGGGCACGATTTTGTCCACTTGGATCCCGTATTCCCGCTGGGATTTGGACGTGAGGATCTTTTTCGTGTCCTCCGCGGTTTTAATTCCCGGACAGTTAGAGCTTGGCGACACGATGATTTTGTGTTTCGCGATCGGGGGGCTTTCCGTTTTTCTTTTTCTTCTTTCGGATCCGCTCCTCGTCGAACTGAGCAGGGGCTGCGGCGGTCTCGGTCAGTAGGTGGTTCAGACCGGTCTGAATGTTCGTCACGGCATTCACTATACTTTGTTTTTTCCCCAGCGCGCACTTACAGCTTAGCAAAAAATCGTTTATCAAACCTAGGTTAGCGGTGCAGAGGTCCACGAGTTGCTTCACGCTGTAGTCCGCGTCCCTAACTATATCGAGCTCGTTCTCGTCGACGGATTTCCTCTGCGATCCACTTGCCGTCGTCATTTTCGCGGGTTAGTGGGGCCCCGGGCCCCTACGACGCAACGAACGCGAACTGATGCTAGGCCGCACGCAATTTAGAACAACTTCACAAGCACGAATTTGCACGCACGCGAGAGACAAACACTTCGAAAGACACTTGGACCGAACTTCGAAGTTTGTAAGAGCAAGCGGTGACACGTCCGATCAGCTCGAGAGCTGATGCGCGACTGACTGAAGGAATCAGCGTGTCCTCCCTGACCGAGCGGTCCGGGTAACCCGCTGAACCTCCTTCGTCCTAGGAATTGGGGCTTGTAATTGTTTCCCATGAACGAGGAATTTCCAGTAAGCGCCACTCATAAGCAAAAGTTGGCAGATCTATTACCTTCTTTTTTTCGCATTGAACTTCACATCGCGGCAACCCTTAGATCTGTCAGCTTTTGACCAGGCAACCTTATATCATTGGTTTCGTAATTAAATTTCCTACATTTTAATATACGGTTCATGAGAAAAATCGCTCATTTTATATTACCTTTTTAGACCTGGCAATCCGGTGTCTTGCCAAGAAAAAGGTGGGCATGATCTTTATGTCTTAAACTTTTAAATAGAATTATTTTTTTTTTTTTGAGAAAGGTTTCAAAAAACAATCCGCAATATAATTTTTTATTAAAAATAGCCTTGTCAGGATATGGGGCGGCAAACCCTATCAAATTCTCTTCTATACATTATCTTACATAAAATATACATTTGATCAGAAAAAAGGATGAGGGTAGGTGGACCTATTCATAAAAGATTCTAGTAATTACTAGCTGCTTTAGTACTTCTATAAACGAACCAAAATAAAAATAGTATACGGAAATAGTATCCCAGAAATAACTACATTAATTTTTTGACCAGTAGTAGAACTCATGTGTGTCAACCATTTTTCTTAATAAAATTTTGCTCTAAACCCCGTAGTTATCGAATTAAACTTAGAGGAAGTTTTGACGTTAATTTCGGTACACGCCACTGAACCCCTGAACGGTGATAATAACACAAGACAAAAAACTTCGAAAAACACTGGGAATTACTTTAAACCTCTCAGCGTAAATTAACAAAAAAACTGAAGACTGACCTACTAAACGTCTTTACTTCAACATCCAATGCTATTGCATACCTATTAATTAAGTTTAACCCTTCTACGATGACTATGTATTATTGAATCCTGAGGCTGCAAAAATTAGACTTTCTTACGTGATAGGTATTCAATTGTTGCTCTTTCAAAATTCTCTAACTTGTGTGTAATGATCAACATACACACTCAAATTAGAATAGTAATTCGGTTATTACATACTATTTTTGATGAAAGTTTTTACTAAATTGGCTATGATGTGCACTCTTTATTAATACTATTTTGGTGTTACTTTTTTCTTCTCATTTTTTTTCTTTTAACGCCTTTTGTGCTTCTATTATATATAGTGGATCTAATTATTTCTGGTACCACACATTTGTTTGGCAACAAAGTTTTGGCAACATCGCATTCATCCAAAGTTTATCATCCCTCCAAATCTCTGCAATAAACAAATCATTGGAATCGCCAGAATATACTACAAAGAAACATTTTTTTCTTATCGCAGACATTCAATTGGCTATGTATCTGTAATACGGCCCCCACGGGCTAGGGATTGAAGTACGTCCAATCAGCGCAATAGTCAATTCCTGTTTATCAGTACGCTCGGTAGGAGCAATCCGTCTCGCTCCACTGGTAGGGACGGGGCGCTATCCAAGCTCCTACTAACTGTGCAGGCCAGCATTGTGTGCAATACCATATCCCAACATCCTCTAACCAGCATTTGTCCTTCAACCACTACCCCCGCGAGTCCTTCCCAATTGTTGGTCGGAGAAATCTCCGGGGCTACCGACCCCCACGGAATCTTCGCAGTGACCAAGTCTCTGCTTCCAGTTGAGTCGATTGTCTGACTCGGTACTGGTAGACCAGCTCAGGTTCGCGGAGTCGCTACCCTCCGAGGACCCATGCCGTAATCAGCCAAAGCCGGCCCATACCAGAGCAAGCCATGGCTTTGGAACCGGCGGAATCCCCCTGCGGACACTCGCTCATTCACTTCATTCACATTCATTAGTTCATTCAGTCTTTTCCTCCTTTTAAACACACATCCCGCAAACTTTACAAGCTCTCGGAACCTCGTTTCATCCACAACAATCTCTCCCAGATCTTGACGCAGTTCCACCATCACTCCCATTCTTCTCAAGTCCCTAACATCCTCATACAATTCACACTCCAACAACACATGCCTCCACTTGCGTTCACAGCCACCGCGTAACTAATCACTCTCTCCCTAGATTTCATTACCGGTACACCCACATTCATAACGGGTTCCCTCCTCTCACACTTCCTCCAACCTTCCCTTTATTCTCTCTGTGGAGACTTTAGATGTGTCCATCAAAACCACCTCCCTAGCCTTGTCCTACATTTTCTCAAGGTGATCATACCATATCGCACTTTTTTTAGTTAAATCATCTGTCATCACTGATCCCATCAGTGTGGGACGAACAGAAAGGTCACCCCGGGGGTAACGGCCATCCCCCGGAGAAGGCATTATATAATCGGGTGCGCCAGGTGCCCGGAGGTTTGGACCACGTATCGACTGGGCACCCTCCCCAGCCATGCATCCCTAAGCGGATCCGCACCTTCGACACTCAACCCTAGTAATCTCATCTTTGCACAGTTCCTCAGTCTCTCCAGTTCATCCTCACTTGCAGCCTCTACAATCACTCCATCCTCTGCTTTCCTTATTGCTCTAATCCTTACATCTCTCATTATAAGCTCAACTTCCTTTAGAAATTTCTGCTTTGTTCCGCATCCCCACTTGCCTTCACTATCACAGCATAACTCCTCGTTCTCTCCTTAACCTTTCTCACCGGCACACCCACATTCACAACGGTCCGGACTTTAGGATTGAGGGGGCCGTTCCTCTAGATCCCAGTCGCCCAAGGCAAGGACCAACCGGCTCCCCGTATCACTACTACCCAGGACAGAGACAATTTAAGTACGAGGAGTACTTTTACCTCCGACCCGAAGCCACCTCATGATGTATTCTTCCCCGCACCAGCTTCAATTAGTTCTCCATCCTCAGTAATTCCTAATAGCAAACAATGTAAAAGTAGTTGTAGTAATTTATCACATACCGTCTGGAGACCAAAAGCCATTATTTTTGTAGACATGCAACCCACAAGTCTCAACCGTCTTCCCAACTGTTTCGGAAAACTTCCGAATTGCTACCATTTCATTTTTTTTTCCGTACTCTGTAACAAGTGTACAAACACCGGAAGTATTCAAATTAGACCTTATACAAGTGAATGGCAGGGTGTAAGGTCCATTATTCTGACTACTGCACCAATGCGGGATGCTGTTAGCCGGTGATGTATCCAGAGGATTGTCAAATTGACCCACTGTGCCTCTTTGTACCCTTTTTATTTCTTCCACTGTCAACTAAAAAATGATAATAAAGACATCAAGACTTGATCATCATGTTTATATTAATGCTTTACCTGTAACCGTTTTACTAACGTATCAATTTCTGTCTCTAAACTGGCAGTATCTAAACATACTATATTATTGATTTTTTTTACGGCTTTGATGCTGTTTTCTTTTAATTTTGGCTTCCCCTTGTTGGGCCGTGTAGCGTTTAAAATTTTTGTTGGGACTTCTGTTAAACGCTTTTTTTCCAAGGCTAAATTATGTCTGTAGAAACAAAGTGAACTCAAATAAAAAATATTATATACTTCAGTGTGCCAAAAATGTCCTTCGTTGTAATTTAGAGCTGCCTTATAAGATCTATTTTGAAACGAATCTCTGTATAAGACGTTTTCACATGTTGAACCGAGACAGAACACTCATACTTATACAGTTCGGCTCTATTGCTGGTGTCTTTATCTATAAGATGGCATTTTGTGATAAGGAGAGTGAGGGCAGCATATAAATGAGGATGAGCCCCAGTTTGAATCAACTCATTTGTTCCAATTCTAAGTAGTGATGATTCTACATTACCTTTCTACATAAATACTCTTTACAATTATTATGATTACACTGCACTAATTAGGGAATCGATGGCTTCTTTAGTATTAATTTTCTGACTTGCAATGAAACATTTTTGGTATCGGTTTTACTTTTAAAACCATAGTTTTTCTTAATTTATTTTATGAATACTCACCTGCAAGCCGTAATCCACCTTTTTTGTTGGAGAATTAAGATTCAGTTTAGGCGCGTATTATATATTGTCATGCGCAGTCGTCCCTATGCCAATTGTTGTTTTTCTTTTACACACATTAAAACTTGTTACTGTGAACGGTCCTTTTATTACTCTTATTTACCGGTATTTTCACGGACTCCCAAGAGGTTATGGGCCCAGGACGCGTATTGTAGAGAGAGTTATAAAAGAGACCAGTAATTAGTCTGTTCGTGCGTGTTTAAAAAAAAAAAAGAAAATCCTAGTTAAAAAGTCGGTAGCGTAGTTACGCAACAGTCTTGTGCATTCGCGTTTTAGTTCGAATAGAACGCTTATTGAGGATTTCCTTCGGGCGTGTATCCCTTTAAGAGAGTTCACACGGTTTTTCGAGCAATAAGACAAAATGGCGGACAGTGGAAATTTTCAGATGCAAATGGTGAAGTTTGGAGGCCAAAACTTCAAACAGTGGAAATTCCAAATGAAATGTGCGTTGAGGGCTAGAGGAATATACGAAATTGTGGAATAAGAACGATGCGTTAGCCATGTGCGTTATTACGTCAGCGATGGAGCTTAACCAAATCACCCTGATTGAAAAATGTACGACCTCCAAAGAGATCATGGATAAGTTGGATTCGATATATGAGCTGAAAAGTGAGACGAACAAGATGATCGTCCACGAGAGATTTTATGAGTATAAAATGGATCCAAACGATCACATAGCTCAACATATTTCGAAAGTTGAGAATTTGGCGCAGCAAATTAGAGACAGCGGAGATAACATTAGTGATACAGCGATAATCACAAAAGTGTTGGGCACGCTCCCGACGAAATTTTTGACCTTTAGACAGGCGTGGTTGTCTCTCGCGCAAGAAAAGCAAACTTTGGCGAATCTCACCTCTCGTTTACTTGATGAAGAAGCAAATCTCAACAAAGTGGAAGAACTCAATGGGGCTTTTATGACTGGATGTGTCAAAAAGAAATGGAATTCCAATCGCGATGGTAATATGAAGACCAAGAAGAATATAACATGCTTCTTTTGCAAGAAGAGGAACCACATTGCCAAAGACTGTTGGTTAAAGAAAAAGTCACAAAGTCGTGAAGGCGAAGGCAGTTCGAATAGTGCTTTTTCGACTGAAGAAGTTTCAGAAATCAATGCTTTAGTTGCAAATTTCGACGAAACTTGGCTGATGGATAGTGGAGCATCAAGGCATATGACTCCAAATCTGCATTATTTCGATTCGTTGAAAGAAACATCCAATCTGAAAGTCAGATTAGGTAACAACACAGCACTTGATGTCAAAGGAACTGGAACCATCAAGATCGAAAAACTGATCAACGGAAAGTGGTGCGATGGAAGTCTCGAAGAAGTCTGGTACATTATTGGCTTAAAAAGAAATTTATTTTCCGAAGGAATAGTCACCAGAAAAGGGTTCAAAACTGTAAAAGGAGACACCAAAGCAGAAATCTTGCAAGAGGGCACCCTCGTGGGATCGGCGATTCGGTGTGAGAATAATCTGTACAAAATGCTGATACGTGTGAAAAACACAGGTGCGGAAGCCAACGTAGTTACCGTAACTGGCAGTTTGAAGAAATGGCATGAAAGGTTAGGTCACATTAATGTACGATACTTAAAGGAGATGTTTTCGAAGGAGTTAGTGGAAAACGTCAAACTTACCGATACCGACGAGTTTTTCTGTGAAAGTTGTGTTTTCGCGAAACAACATAAATTGAAATTCCCGCAGATTGAGCGTCAAGCAACAATGCCGGGCGAATTCTGTCATACCGACGTGTGCGGACCAATGAGTGTTGAGTCTGTTGGTGGCGCACGCTATTTTGTGTTATTCAAGGACGACAGTTCGAGTTTTTGCCTCGTAAAATAAAAGCGACGTGTACGATTGTTTGCGCGATTATTTGATAATGTTGAAAAATAAATTCGGTCGTGGACTAAAACGTTTACGTTTGAATAACGGAAAAAAGTACGTCAACACAAGGTGCCTGGAGTTGCTACGAAGTCAAGGAGTCATCGTGGAAACAACTGCCAGATACACACCTGAACAAAATGGTAGATGTGAACGAGAAAACCGATCGGTTATTGAAAGTGCTAGAGCGATGCTGTACACGAAAGATCTACCTCTGAAGTTGTGGGCGGAAGCCGTAAATACATCGGTCTATTTATTAAATAGAGCACCGTCAAAGCAATGTGCTAAAACACCCTTTGAAATATGGATGGGTAAGAAGCCAACTTTAAATCATGCTCGTATTTTCGGTTGTGAGGCTTACATGCATGTTCCAGATATTCTTAGAAAAAAGTTAGATAAGAAGAGCGAAAAACTTATATTTGTGGGATGCAATGAAAACTCGACGAATTATCGACTGTTTGACCCTAAGACCAATCAAGGCATGTGATCTTTAATGAAAAATCCGAGATAAAACTGCCCAGAAGGAACACTGTATTGACAGATGTTATTAAAGAAGTGATCCAAGATGGAATAGATGATCAGATAGAAGAACAGCTTCAAGAAACTCCAGAAGATGTTGAGGAAATTCCGAAGAATGAAGAAAACAAAACATCTGTAAATGTTCCAAGTACAGAAAATTCAAATCGGAACAAGTATAATTTGAGGAATAAAGAGAGTTTGAAAATTCCAGGACATTTGGGAGATTACAACATAGAAGATGAATTAAATCTGACGGAAGTTGATACCCCGATTACGTATGAGGATGCATTAAAAAGTAACGAGAGCGAACTGTGGAAAGTAGCAATTCAAGAAGAATTGGAATCCTTGGAAAGTAACAAAACCTGGGAGTTGACTCCGTTACCAGCCGATCGAAAAACAGTTGGATCAAAGTGGGTTTTCAAAGTGAAGTTGTCTTCAGACAACAAAAATATACGTTTCAAAGCCAGATTGTGTGCTAAAGGTTACTCTCAAGTCGAAGGAATCGATTACGGTGAAACATTTGCTCCTACAACGAGGTACAGTACGGTACGATTACTATTAGCACTCGCAACACAGTGGAGAATGGAGATCCTGCAGTTTGATGTAAAACAGCGTTCCTGTACGGAGTGTTTGAAGAAGATATTTACATGGACCCACCTCCAGGAGTACAAATTCCACCTGGGATAGTATGCAAGCTCAAAAAGTCGATTTATGGGCTGAAGCAATCTCCTCGATGTTGTAATGCAAAGTTCAATGAACATTTGACTGGCATCGGCTTAAAACAATGTGAGTCGGACCGATGTGTCTACCGTGGTAAAGTGGAAAATGAACTTGTAATTTTGGTATTGTACGTGGATGATGGTCTGGTGTTCTCCAAAAATAAAACATCTTTACAGAAAGTGTTGAATGAGCTTGAAGAAGCTTTCAAGATAACGATTAGTGAGCCGAAATATTTCGTGGGTCTCGAAATAAAGCAGAATGAAGAAAAGGACACTCTAACCATAAGCGTAAGTTCTTTTATAAATCGTTTGTTGAATCGTTTTAACATTACAGATGCCACTTGTGTCAAAATACCAGGGTTCATAGCGGATATATGACAAAAAAATAGCTAAAATAGCTAATTTTTATAAGGAAATAGCTAAAAAAGCTAGGTTCAAGGTATGACGTGTAAATCATGGTCAGAATATCATTTTCAACTTAACTCAGATTTATTTTTATAAAACAACAAAAAATATAATATTTAAAAAACAAAAAAAAAACGTATATGTAAATAAAATATCACCGATAAAACAACAAAAAAAAAAACATAGAATTTGAAAAAACAAACGTAAATAAAAAATCATTCTGAACTCGACTTTGATTTTTTGGTCAATAAATTAATGAGATCGCTCTTTCGTTTTCGAATAGCCTTCTCAATTTTCTGTGATTTCGTCTTCAAAATATCTTCTTTTTTACGGAGTTCGTTTGCGTTTCCGAGCATGTTTTGGGCTACCGCAACACTTGCCATATCCTTGGCTTTCAGGCCAGCTTGTAGCATTTTATGCGCCTCTGAAAACATTCTATCTCCTACTTTTTGTTGAGTATCATATTCAGCAAGAGCAATTTTATATTCCTCTTCAAGTTCCACAGTACTTTTTTTAATCCTCTCTATTTCTTCCACCAGTTGTTCTTCATCCTTTTTTCGTTTCTCCAGTTCTTCTGTTTGTAACCTTTTTGCTTCAAGCATTTTTCTTTGATCTTCTAAGTACTTTTTATAAGACTGATGAGCACTCCTTGCCATCATCAGTAGTTTTTTATCAATAGGTACAAGATGAGGTTGATTTAAATACGGTTTCATCCCACTAGCTATATTCAATTTAGCATCAAGCATTTTTTCAGACATATTGCACTTGTCGTCCGTTAAAATGCGACCGGATTTTGAAAAGCCTCTTTCGATGTCAGCACTTCCATGTGCGAGAGAAAGTGCTGCAGCAACAAATGTTTTTAGGGCAGCATATTTTACATCACCAGTCACTAAACTTTTAATTTTAAATACTTCACCCCAGTAGTTGTCCACTCGTTGCTCATTAGTGAACGCTTTTAATACTAGAGAGTTTTTGCACGCTTACGATAAATATACGGTAACGCTAAACTCTCCCAAGGGTTCATTGCGCATGTGCACAACTTACGGTAACACTATTTGAATAGCGGGCTACGGTATTTCCTTTGGTTTAGCGGAGCACGTTAAATGCTTTACCGTATAGTTTACTATCTTCTGATTGGTTAAGACGTGTTTGCAGCGCATTGGTAAATCGTCTTTTTTAAACCTAAAGTTAGAAACATACAGCCCATTTCAGCTCTGTGTTTGTTAGAGATAGTGACTGTTATGACAGTGATACCAGCTGTGATTCTTTCTGTGATATGCCAAATGTTTTACATAATTTTGTAATAAATGACAATGATATAATTGGTGCAGCGAAAAAATTTACCACTATAGTGCTATAGTTGGAGAGGCAAAAACTGTCACATTTGCTATGCCGCTATTTTCTATACCGTATTCAATCACGTGGTTTTAACGTTTACGGTATTTTTAAGGTGTGGCGTGCAAAAACTCCCTACTGTTTCTGTTGATAGGAGCTTAAATTCGTTTATAAGTTGATCAACATTGTCATTTATTTGTGGTCTATTCAAATACTGAGCTGCCTTTGTTACATAGTAGTCTATGTTTTTGCTTCTTAAATTAAAACTAATTGGGTTTAAACATCGAAAATATCTAAAATTTCTATTGCTAATTGGTGACTTCTCCATCAAGTACTTGCAAGCTTTGATGTAAAATTCTTGTATTTGTTTCAATGTTAAAAGTTGACTCCTTTCAGGCAATTTCAATATTTCTTCTCGAGTCAAAGATCCACACGTAATTTGTTTGACTGGAAGGTAAGATTCCAAAGCAAATAATTTTCCTGTATCGCCTTCAGTAAAATCATCAGAACACAAATCTTTCTTCAAAAAATTTAAAAGCAGAGACTTGATTAAGTTTTTTGTTTCATCATACAAAATATGAATAAGAGGCTCCTGCTTTTGCAACAGTAACGTAAAATTCGTAAATACTTTGGAGATGTAGACCATAAAGTGTAATTCAACTTTCATAGTAGGTATTTTTAATAGATTGAAAATTGTTTTATAGCTTGATGTGTTTGTGGCTGCGGCTTGCTTTTGTGGTACATACTTGAAAAAATATTCCTCGATTACTGGCCACATTTCTAACACTCTAGATACTGCTGGCCCTATCGTAAGCCATCGTGTGTTCACATGCTTCAAGAATTTTTTATTTGGAATCTTCATTTTATTTTGCAAATTCTCAAAATCTTCTGATCTGGTAGGCCACCCTTAAAAATTAATTAAATCAGGAAATTTTTCATTAAAGTTGTTTTAATGTACCATGAAAGTAATAAAAAAGTTTCAACACAAGATCAGCAGCATCTTCACCAAAAGCTGCCATCCCCTTACAAAACGAATTGTGGATTGAATGGATTCCACAGGTCCCAATATCAATTAGTGGCTTTAAATTATTATTCTTCATTTCTTCATTCAAAAGCCTAAATACTTTTTTGTTAGTATTTGGGCCATCACTTGCTAATGTTAAAAGATTTTTTAATGGTAATGAGGCGTTATTAACGGCTTTTAACAAATTCTCCATTAGAATTTCTGCTGTAGCATGACCCAGAAAAAAGGTCTGCAAATGTCGTGATATAATGCAGTTCTCTGCTTGCGACCAGAACCGAATACCGACCTGAAGTTCCTTAGCCCCTAAAATTATAAATGACAAAAATTATAAAAATATAAATATTGATTTGCAGTAGGTACCTTCAGAATTTGTGGTTTCATCATACTGAATGCAGTAAAACGAATTAAATGCATCACTGCATAATTTCTCTTTGAAATATGGTCCCAAGGCCTCAGTTATCAAATATCTTGCTTTATCCGGCGACAAAGAAAAATTACTTGGTACATTATTTTCTCCAAACATAGCAACAAAGCACTCTTTTAGGTTCGCACAGGAATTTAGGGAGAAGTCATTCACTATCGATTTAAGGCACCAAATTAATTCGGCTTTGCTGGCTGCATTGGTAGAATGAAGCGATAAAGTAGTAGTAGTTGCAAGTGAATTGTTGTTTTTAACATCATCTATTGCAACTGCATTGCTTGAAGAGTTTGAACACAATTTTAATTGTTTTGTTGCAACTTTATATGCACCTGGTCCTTGTGCTTTGCTGTTCCTGCATGCTGAATTAGCGCATGAAAGCCCTTACTGCACACTTTTATGGTAGATAAACAAACGAAACAAAATAAATCTATTTTATTATCACTGTTAACAACTGGTCGACCCCACTCTGATATTAAATTGTTGTTGATATCACGTTTATTTAGCCAGTCGCTATGAAATTTCACCATTTTCGTTGGCAGCCAAATTCCAGAAGCACTATCACGCACAAACGAACACAAAAACAGGTCGATACTAGATCGATGGCCATGCGCGCAACACATCTATAAGCGCCTCACATATGAGTGCGTTTCACATTTTTGTCCGAACCATTGGCGTAGCGGCTGACAGGGTAGCGAGTGGCAGTCATTAAAAAAAAAAGAAAGTTTACCGAAATACTATAAATATTTTATCCCCGACAAATATTTAGGTAAAAATAGTATAAAACAGCTATTTTTTGTCAAAATAGTATCAATTAGCTTCAGCCCTAAAAAAAAGCCAATTTAGCTAAAATAGCTAGCGACTATGAACCCTGAAATACCGGCTGATCCGAGTATATGTTTGACTGATCCGGAAATCGTTCCTATGGACCAAGCCGTACCGTATAGAGAACTGGTTGGATCGATCGCTAATATATCTCTCAGTGGTTGCACGACCCGATATTGCTTATGTAACTAGTGTGCTGAGTCGTTTCCTCAACAACCATGGTGAAGTGCACTGGAAGGCGGCGAAGAAGGTTTTGAGATATCTAAAGAATACAAAGAACATGGGGATTGAGTACCATGTTTGCGACGAGTTTGTAATTCTTGGATACTCTGACTCTGATTTCGCTGGAGATATTGAACGACGACGATCAACAACTGGATATGTATTCGTGATTAACAACAGCGCAGTTACATGGAAATCCCAGCGTCAACCCATCGTAACATGCTCAACGGCAGAGGCGGAATACGTTGCAGCATCTGAAGCCTGCAAAGAAGCTTTATGGCTCAAGCAATTGTGTGGTGAACTAATTGAATGTCATTTAAGTTGCTAGTGGACAACCAGAGTGCGATCAAATTGATCAAGAATCCAGTCTTCCATAATAGATCTAAGCACATAGACATTCGTTATCATTTCATTAGAGAAAAAGTTGAAAATGGCGTTATCGATGTACATTTTGTTAACACAAAAGATCAAATTGCAGATGTTTTTACTAAAGCTTTAAATGTTAATGCTTTTGTTAATTTTAGAGGTTTACTGGGAATGAGATTTGTTTTGTAGATTTGATCTGTTGCCTAATGCTTTTTAATTTCTTTATAAACAGTATTTATTTGTAAACAATGTTTCTCTTAAGG
Organism: Diaperis boleti; assembly: GCA_963583935.1. Lineage (NCBI taxonomy): Eukaryota > Metazoa > Arthropoda > Insecta > Coleoptera > Tenebrionidae > Diaperis > Diaperis boleti. The sequence continues at coordinate 19,317,825 of OY757242.1, forward strand.
GTTTATTACAATAAGTGTTTATTATTATTAAACAGTTTTTATATTAACTGAATCTCGTGGGAGTGTTGGAGAAGATTCAGTTTAGGCGCGTATTATATATTGTCATGCGCAGTCGTCCCTATGCCAATTGTTGTTTTTCTTTTACACACATTAAAACTTGTTACTGTGAACGGTCCTTTTATTACTCTTATTTACCGGTATTTTCACGGACTCCCAAGATTTTTCCTTATTTCGGAAAACACAGTCGAATCTCCATCACCAACGAACTTCGAACTTTTCATATTTTAAGCTGTGTATTACTACACTTGCATTGAAGCCTTCTACAAGTATAACTGGTTCCATTGCATAGGAAGATTTAGTCCAATTCTCGTAACACAAGTGTTCCTTGACTGGTTCTGCTTTCTTTTCGGCTTTAGTGCATATACTGCAAAAGTTATTCTTTACTCCAAGGAAAAGTAACTTTCCCGTTTCTTTTCCTATGATAACAGCCTAAAATGATTATATTTTGAGATACCCGTTCATCGTAGGTACATAATACTTTATTACTTAAAAAATTATACAAATACTTACAAATATCTCAACTCCGATAATACATTAAACGAGTGTCCACAACTTCGTTTTGACCAAATTATAATCAACATTTCAATTAAAACAGTGCCCAACACCAAATTCATCAACATTTCCCTTTAGAAGCGCTATTTCATACTCCCCTTTACCCGCTGCTTCCATCGTTTTCCCATAAACATTATTTCCAGACCGTACATAACAGTTACACAGAACTTATATAAAGAATATAATTCGCATAAATCATATTTACTTACGTAGCCTAGTTGAGATTAGTCATGGGTTGTAATTTCACGACACATGTCACAGTTCAGACATGTTACCACGCAAGCGATGTTACTGTGACTGTGGAGATAATCGGTCTGCTGCACACATTTTTGAGACCACCTGTTAGAACTATAATAAGAGAAGCGCCCATGTATTTTTCACCACGAATGGCCTTAGTCACGTGTTCAAAAAGAACATAAAGATGTTTCTAAGTAGTATTGCAACAGTCGCTTTGACCGCATCTTCTAGTTCTACTAATCTCTGCAACATATAAAATGTGGAATTCCACCTAGTCACAAAATCTTGAATCAATTTTTTAGGTGTGTGTATGCCATGGTTTTTCTGATATGTCATTAATTTACCCTGGGCCGAGGAACTGGTCTTGAAATGTGTGACGATAATTTTTACTTCTGCAGTAATAGTTATCAGTTATCAATAGGTTATCAGGTTGATTGTATGCGCAAAACATCCAAAATGCCTCCAACGTGCTTATTTTATTATTTTCCACACCCCAGTCTGTAGACACTCTTTGCAACTCTGCTGCTAGATTAACAGCTGTATGCCTGTCTGTAAAAATGGAACAATCTAATACAAATATAGAATGCTTAGTAAATTTCCCGTCAATAAAATGACCTTATAGCTTTCGTTATTTTTAGATGTCCAGCAATCAGTGGTTATAGAGATTTTTCTAATGCCTTGCGCTAATTCTTTGGTGTTTGCCAGACATATCTTTTGTAATGCAGGAATATGCATTTTTAATATTTCCTTTCGCGAGGGAAGAACATATCTAGGGTTTAATTCTTTGACAAAATTCCGAAAGCCCCTATTTTCAACAATGCGAAATGGCTGGAAATCTAAGAGAAACATATCCATCAGTTCATCAATTTTTTTCTTTGCGATTACGGATATTTTTCTGGGGAAAAATTGGTTTACTGTTTGCTGTTGTTGTCGAGGTGGCCGACGTGTAGACGTAGATAATGCGTTTTCTCTTTCAGCAGAGGAGGCACCTTGTGCTTGTCAACCGGTATCGGGTGATTTCTGTTGTGATAACCCCTCATTAACTTACCGCCACTTTTTGAATTTGAGCATGAAATGTCAATGACGTCACCAAAGGTCAAATTTGAAAATTTGAAACAAACCGCGAACTTTAAAAGGTTGTCCAGTGATCGTCACACGATGAAAGAAAAAGCAGAATCTATGTTGTATTTTTTTTTTTTTTTTTTTGACAAGACAAAGCAATGGCGGGACATTCAAACTTACCTAAACGAAACAATCCCTAGATTCTTTGGATACATGGCGAGAGCTAATCAGGATTTCGTACTGTGGTTAACAATTTCTAGTGGCTTCGTATTAAGTTGGTAACAATGCAATTTGATAATGATTCGAGGAATAAATTACAACTGACAATTTCCAATGATTTCAACAGGTTACCAATTTAGTTCTTCAGAAAAATAGCAAACAATAATACAATTTAACAATTTCCGTGTACATGATGAGTGAGGTTAAGTCAGCTAATTTGATTCCACCTTGAGCTTTTGAGGTTTACAGGAATTTACAACAAACAGGGACAGTGAGATATCTGCGCCGAAAGCGTACATATTCGCAACTGAGAAGGAAAAGTAAGAATATTGAAACGCTTGGAATTATTTAAGTTGCGGTACATCTGAGTTGGAGATTGATGGACAACATGTGGATCAGATGCAAAGACTAAAGTGAAGTTAACAAGACAAGTGTCTGTAAGTGAGGCAAGATTGTTGAGAGTTCACTAGCCTACACATCCAAACGGACCAGGTCCAAGTTAGCAGAACCTATCTCGGGGACTATTATTTTGGTTGTTAAGTATTTTAAGTATTTGTGAAGCAAGCAATTTATTAGTAGCCCGAAAACAACACTGCAAACTCCAACCTAACTTTGACTCAGAAGTTAACAGTAACTCCACCTCGTAATAACGCAGCAGCCCGGGAGGAAGTTTAAGCGAGTTCGACAACGACCCCGGTTTGACAAATAACCCCAGACTGCAGGTTCGCACCATTAGGACCGTATCAAATCTCGAAAGCAGCATGAAACATGAACCACAAAAATGAATGCTATTTGGTCTATCCGTTGATTCGAACCATATATGGACAAACAATAAAATATACAGTAACGCAATGTTTTCTTTGGAAGCCATTTTGAAACGATCGCGACGGGACGACATCTTGCGGGCGCAAACGCAACGAGGCGCAACAAACTACAACATGCACTAAACTAGACACCGAAATTTGGCTTCCCGGTGGCTAAACTAGCTAGATATCGGTTACATGAAAGCGGCTGAATCGGAAATCGCAAGGAGGCGCAACATAACATAAAAAGATACGACACTTTTCAGGACCACAACATTAGGCGCTTTGCCGCTATTTGTCCTTCTTGTCAACAGAGACAAAATAGCTTTTAACTGACCGCCAGCTGCTGTCGGCCTCATACCGAAAAACAGGTAGTAATTCAATGATTCATCCAGGTTTGAATAGCAATAGTGGATATTATTTAAACAAGATCTAACAAACAAAGGAGTGACTAATAGCTTTCCACAATGTCGGCCATTTTATTAGTGACGTTGACAAAGGATGGCCGGACAACGGTAAAATTGAAAAGATTTTATCTAGGAGTTTCTAGTATGCACGTGGAACAAACTCCGGTCAATTTAAGGCCATCTCGATAGAATTAAAAGGTTACCTGTAAATACTTCGGGCGGTACAACACACGCGATTGTTAATTTAAATTCAACCGATCCTCTGGTAACGTGAATTTTCGACAATGCAATTTAAACAGAACACACTCAACTTTAGAAACAGGAGAACTCATAGTGGAATAAAATCAGATAAAAACAAAAATTAAGCTTTAGTTAATTCTAACGTTAAAGTCTGAATGAATGTAATGTAACATCGTTTTTGACAATGGAGGGCCAATAATAATACTCAATAATCCGACCGTGTGTTCAAATGTGCTACGTGTAGATAAAGTTGCCCACACGGTGTAGCTTCATTCAACACATTTATCTCCGGTTCTTCAGAACAGATAATATACTCAGTGACAAGTGTTACACCTAGAAGGAATAATTTCCTGGAATGGTCTTTTTGACAACTTAATTAACTTAAAAAAAAATAAAGTAATTTCAAAAAATCTGCTACTACTGATGGTATTTTCGATAGACTATTTATTCCCACTGCCTGTACTGTGCATTTCTCATTTCTATAGGACACAAACAGCCTGTTGTGAGAACCAACATCTTTTACGTTGTCCATTGACATTTTCCATAATTCATTACATCGGCAACCACCTGAGACACCCAAAATTAATCCAACCTGCAATGTAAAAAATTAAATTTCATTCTCAAATAATAAAAACGACCTACTTTCATCATCAAATATGTTTTATTGGGTGCTTCTACTAGAAACTGTTGAATATGCTCTCTTTCAAGAACTTTTGCTTTCCTCGGCTTGTAACTTTTTGATTCGTTGTTCAAAAAAAATTATTAATCTGCCATATTGTGAAATATGTGTATTTTCGTGAAGTCTTAATGTCGATTTTAACATGCTATATTTCGTCCACTTTTAAGAGGCCGCAACTTTTTTGGCGTTAAAGAAGTAACCCAACAGCACGTCTTCGCTTACCTCAGCAGTAAGCTCTTAAAGGAGGGATAAACTTTAAAAATCTTTTTTTTTTAAGTGTTGCGTTATTACTGCTATATACTCCGATTTTCATAGGATCATAGCGTATTTAAAAATTCAAAGCCGTTCACGAGATATTTAAATATTGGCATCACAGCGCTGACGTCATAATTACCCAGCCGATTTTATACGTCCGACGTGAGTGTTGTGTCCAAGTGTTGATTATTGTAAAATGCCTTAATAATGTGTCTTTGGGTGTAAAAATAAGCCAGATAATAGAGAAAAGTCGCCGAATAGATTCAAGACTTGGCTTAAACAAATTTATCGAAAAGACTTCTATCCTAGTAAAAGTGCCAGTATTTGTTCGAAACATTTTGCCGCCTGTGAGTTTGATGAGATAACCGTGTTGAAAAAAAGATATTTGAATGTTAATAAATTTTACCTAAAAAATACAGCAATCCCAACATTATTATTGAAACCTAGACAAGAACATAATGGGGCTACCGCTTCGACTTCCGAAACTATTAGTAAAAAACGAAAAACGTACAATTATGTGAGGAAAAACTTTCTCAATTCACTTAAAAATTTACGAAAAAAAAAACCTTTGAGGATGTTTCAACTCCTGTAAGTGATTTGAGCCTTTATACGGATATTGGAATTCAATGTGAACGTTGAAACGTTTAAAACCATCTTGGTACAGGAAAGTGTGAGTACATCAGCATCAGATACTGAACAGCTAATTGATGATACGAATGATAATAAGGATCCTAGTTATGGTGCGGGAAAAAATGAACTGAAATATCAAAACGGCGAAGATTCTTACACTTCTAGTATATTGAGACGACGACACGACGACGCGACGGCACCGGAAGCGAATGATGTCATGATGATGTCACCACGTATGGTAACGTAATTAATCTGGAACAGTCCACATGAGAACGTCTGGGAATAATTGTTCACATAGGATGCTCTCAGCCTAGAAAATTCTGTCGCGGTGATCTCATACTATACCACGCTCGTACAAGAGAATGATCTCATTCTTCGGGAATAATCCATTGCGCCGAAAGCATGATCTCATGATTCCCGGAGTAGAAGGAATCGATTACGCCAGGAGGGGTATAAGAAGCGATCAAACGACAGAGCAAGTCAGTCTACTGGTAGCATCGTGAACGAGTGGTCAGCGTGGTATCGTGGAAGTTTGTACATAGTGAAAAGTTAGTCTTTTTAATAAAAGTTAGTAGCTACGGTGTGCACCAGAATTTTCTTTAGTGGGATTTAAAGAAGCGGGCGTAAAAAAAAGAAAAATCGAACCAACCGGTACGTGACGCATGTCAAAGCAGCCTTCTGAAAGAGTCACGAGAAGTAAAACCATGGAGGCTCTACAAGAACAAATGGCCGTTCTTCTGGAACAAGAAACAGAACAAGAACAAGAAAAGAGAAGAACAAGAAAAGAGACAACAAGAAGAAAGAGAAGAACAAGAAAAGAGACGACAAGAAGAAAGGAAAGAACAAATGGCACTTTTAGAACAACGAGAGAAGCAACGACAAGAAGAAAAGCAAAAACAGATGGAACTTCTGAAACAACTCCACGCAGAAAAAGAAGAACAAGAAAATCGACGACAAGAGGAACAGTTTGACATTTTACAAAACACTTTTAAAGAAGACGTGGAAGAGAAGGTTCAAGTTGTGGAAAGTAAAGTTCTAGAAATGAAAGAAGACGTAAAAGGAATAAAAGAAGATTTGGAAAAGAAAGTCAAGGAAATGGAAACAAAGCTGAAAAGGATGACAGTCGGGACAGAGCCGTCATCACAAAGGCTAAAACCTCCGACTTTTGATGGCCAGACCTCGTGGTTTATGTACAGGAGGCAATTCGAGGCAGCGGCCGAAATGAACAACTGGGGTGAAGAAGAGAAAGCTACTGCATTGGTGTTATCCTTGCGAGGACAAGCTCTTCAGCTGCTGCAAACAGTCCCGGAGAGGGAACAAAAGAACTACGTCGCCGTGGTCAACGCTCTCGAGCTGCGGTATGGAGACCTTCACTTGAATCAAGTGTACTAGTCGCAGCTGAAGTCACGAGTTCAGAAGAATGGCGAAAGCCTGCAGGGAGTTTGTGGCGGACGTTGAGAGACTGGTGCATCTGGCCTACCCAAGCGCCCCTAGCGAGTTCCACCACCAACTTGGGACAAGCGCGTTTATTGATGGGGTCCGCGACAGTGAGTTGCAGCAAATGTTGAGACTGGGTAGACATAAAAAATGCGCCGATGCCCTCGTGCACGTCCTGGAGTTCGAGGCGGCTAAAAACGCTTGTCGTCCGGCAGCTCAACGTCTGCGAGCAGTAACCATAGAGGAAGCCCCGAAAGACGGAAACGACCTGCTGCGGGAAATAAAGACGTTGCTTGAAGAAATGCGACACGGAAGCATGACAGGCAGGCCGAGATGCTTTCATCGTGGGAAAGTGGGCCACCTGAGAAGAGACTGCCGTTTAAGGAGGTCACCGGAGCAGACCCATAGGAATCCGGGGTCCAGTCCAGCTAGCGCTTTGGAGCGTGTGCTAGCTAGCCCGACGAAAGCCCCTAGGGTCATCTCGGTCTCGCAGTTACGAAGAAGGAACGACAGTCTGTTGCTGGAGGGTCGAATAACCGGAGCTGGCTGTTCTATGACTGTCGACACCGGAGTGACCGTCTCGATCAGAAGGCCAGACATCTTCAAACCGCTGGGAGATTTCCAATTGTCAGAGAGCGACCTGGTGTTAAAAACAGCAACGGGAGAAGCAGCACGGGTATTCGGGGAAGTTGAGGCAAGGCTCGAGTTGGGGAGGTTCGTTCACAAGGTTATTGTGGCTTATATAGTGGACGATTTCATCTTGGGTCTTGACATCATGAAGAAGTTCGGATTCGTGCTGGACATCAAGAATCGTATGCTGCTGGTTGACAACGAAGAAATCTCCCTGCACTCTGCGATACCATCCGCCGACGAAGTGAAAGTGATGAAAGTCTCCGAAACGGTCCGTGTACAGATGAACTCGGAACAGATGGTGCTGGCAGAGTTGGAAGAAGTCCCTGGGGGATACCGGACTGACAACCCACCAACCCGGACGTAACACAAAAAACACAGATCATGGTAGCAAGAACACTCGTTGAGGCTAATGGACGAATTCCTATCCGTGTAGCGAATTTAGGCGAAAGTCGTGTTACACTACAGAAAGGGCAGACGATCGGACTATACCATCCTGTACTACGGGTCGTCCGTTGCGAAGAACGACCTGTTGAGTGTAACAGAAAAGAGGCTCAGCGAACAAGTGTAGAGAATCTCTTCCTAGAAGACTGGAAACACCTTACGAACCACCTGGAAGCACCGGCAGAACCAACATGGTGCAGCATAGAATCAACACAGGAGATGTTGCTCCGATCCGACAACCGCCAAGAAGACTTCCGTTCGCAAAACACCAAGAGGTGGCTCAGATGGTGGACAAAATTAAAGCAGACGGAATAATTGAAGACTCCTCAAGCCCGTGGTCGTCACCAGTTGTATTGGTAACGAAGAAGGATGGTTCCACTCGCTTTTGCGTTGACTACAGACGGCTGAACGATGTAACTAAGAAGGACAGCTACCCGTTGCCACGTATCGATGACACTCTAAGCATGTTGTCGGGATCGCAGTGGTTTTCAACCCTGGACTTGAAGAGTGACTACTGGCAAGTTGAGATCCACCCCGATGACAAAGAGAAGACGGCGTTCTCAACTGGAAGCGGTCTCTACCAGTTTAACGTCATGCCATTTGGACTGCAACGCTCCAGCCACTTTTGAGGGGTTGATGGAACTGGTTCTGCTATTGCTGACATGGAAAACCTGTTTGGTGTACCTCGATGACGTCATGGTAGTTGGAAGAACCTTCGAAGAACATTTGAAAAATTTGTAAGATCTTCAGCCGTCTGCGGAATACCAACCTTCAGCTCAATCTCAAGAAATGCCGATTGTTGCAGACAGAAGTGAAGTTCTTGGGCCATGTGGTTTCGCCCCGTGAAATACAAACAGATCCGGACAAGATCGCGGCCGTCCGCGAGTGGCCACAACCAAGGGACAAGCACCAGCTGAGAAGCTCCTTGGGCCTCTGTACCTACTACAGATTTGTCAAAGGGTTTGCTGACATTGCCAAGCCTCTGCACAGACTCACAGAAGATAAAATCCCATTTATCTGGAATAACGAGAGCGAAGCAGCGTTTAAAACTTTGAAGATCTCGCTGTGCACGGGTCCTATTCTGTCTTACCCGAGAGTAAAGGGGCGGTATGTCCTGGATACAGACACCAGCAACAACGGTATCGGGGCAGTCCTTTCGCAGGTGCAGGAAGGCGAAGAAAAAGTCATCGAATACTATAGCAAGGTGCTTTCTAAGCCGGAAAGAAACTACTGCGTTACGAGGAAGGAGTTATTGGCGATCGTAAATGCAGTAGGACATTATCACAAGTACCTGTACGGTCAACGGATCATGCTGCGTTGAGGTGGCTGTTAAGCCTTAAGGATCCAGAAGGACAGACAGCCAGATGGTTGGAGAGGCTGCAGCAGTATGATTTTGAAATCGGAACACCGACCAGGCAGATCACACCAGAATGCGGACGCACTTTCTAGGAGGCCGTGTCGGAATGACTGCAAACATTTCAGTCGGAGAGAGGCATCCAAAGAATTCGAGGGCGTGAAGAGATTGGTTCTGCAACCTCAAGATGGATGGACAACGGCGGAGATGAGGGCAGAACAACTTGGAAATAGCGAGATTAGTCCAATTTTGGAAAGCAAAGAGAACGAAAATCAGAGACCACAATGGCAAGACATCTCGGACAAGAGTCCTGCCCTCAAAGCACTATGGGCCCAATGGGATTCACTCAAGGTGGAAAATGGCCTGCTGAAGCGAGCTTGGGAGAGTCCAGATGGGAAGTCGGTGACGATGCAACTGGTTTTGCCCAAGTGTCGCGTGAAGGAGGTCTTGCAAGAAATCCACGGTGGAGTGTCCGGCGCACATCTGGGCGCGAATAAGACCATGAGGAAAGTCCGTGAACGCTTCTATTGGGTGAACGTTTGAAACGATGTCGAGAGCTGGTGTCGAAAATGTGTCACTTGTGCGGCGAGCAACGGTCCACAGACGCGTAGTCGAGGAGCCATGAAGCAGTACAACGTTGGGCACCATTCGAGAGAATAGCCTTCGACGTAGCAGGACCGTTTCCTACCACTGATTCGGGAAACAAGTACATCATGCTGGTCATCGACTACTTTAGCAAGTGGCCGGAAGCCTATGCCCTACCCAATCAAGAAGCTGTGACGGTTGCCAGGGCGTTGGTAGAAATTTGGATTTGCCGCTACGGACTTCCACTGGAAATGCACGCGGATCAGGGGCGGAACTTTGAATCTGGAGTGTTCCAGGGCGTCTGCGAACTATTGGGCTTGCGGAAGACAAGGACGACACCCCTGCATCCTCAGTCGGATGGAATAGTCGAGCGTTTCAACAAGACCATGGAACAACACTTGTCCAAGGTGGTCGATCAACATCAGCAGGACTGGGACCGGCGTCTACCTTTGTTTTTGCTGGCGTACAGAGTGGCAATTCACGAGACGACCAACCAGACACCGACGAAGATCCTGTTTGGACGGGAAATGCGTCTACCATGCGATCTGGCTTTCGGATCACCGGGACAAGAGCGGAAGGACGTGGGAAACTACCTAGAGGAACTACAGGAAGCCATGTCCAGTATACACGAACTAACGCGCAGTCACGTTCGCGTGGCGAGCGACCGGATGAAGACGCGTTACGATCTGAAGGTGAATTCGGCGAAAGAAAGGTCGTTGCCCGAAGTTACAACCCAGTTGGGAAGGCCCGTACACGGTTGTAAAGAGGATCAACGACGTAGTGTACCGCATTCAACGCAATCCCCGGGCCAAGATGAAGGTGGTTCACCTGGATCGTTTGGCACCCTACTCCTAAATCAACAGGATTGAAGTAGATTGTTCGGGTCGAACAATCTTTAAAAGGGGGGCAGTGAGACGACGGCGGACGGCACCGGAAGCGAATGATGTCATGATGATGTCACCACGTATGGTAGCTCTAAGTCCTCAAAAAAACCCTTGCAATCAGCATCAGGAGATCTATAAATATGACTAACATTTTAAAGGACACATTGTCACAAGACGTCACATTAACTGAAGTTACTTCAAATAATCTTTCTGTTGCAAAAGTTAGGTCAACAACGTTCACTGTTAAATCATCGCGAACTAAAATTCAAACTCCACCGCCTTTTGACTTAGAACGACAATGTAGTGTTCAATTCTGATTTCAGTTCCCTCCGCTGCAGACAACCAAGTCTCAGTTAAGCACACCACTTCCGGATAATTAGCTTCGTATTAATAAATGCTAAAGTCGTCAAATTTATTTCGCAAGCTCCGAATGTTTAGATTTAAAATTCTGAATGAAGATATTGTCTTCGTCTAAATTGTTGAGTCCATGAGGTGATACATTGGCTAGATTGTGCTTGGTTGCTTCTGGCGAGGATGAAAAAACCTAGAAAGCTGTGATCCTTTCGGCCAAATTTCTGGAGACATCGCCTTTTCTAGATTTTCAAAATTTATGATGACTTTAAGTCTGGCATGAGAGTTAAACTTATTTTCCATAGGAAAGCATTGTACTTCAGGGAAATCGTCTTTTAAGAAGCGTGTAATATTTTCAGAAGCAGTTTCCCTGGCCAGTCGCGTGACGTACAGAAATGCTCGTCTGGGTGCAGTCTTCAGTTGGTCTAACGTTCGATTCCCTATTACAGCGTTATTTTTAATATTCCTTTTTCCCGTGTGAGATCTATTTTTATTTTCACTTATAATATCCCAAGTGCATTGATTATTTCCGGAAATTTTTTCGAATGCATTTCCAAAACGTATTAATTAGCCCGAGTGGAACACGAGGGCTAATTACGTTTTGGAAATGCATGAGAATAAAATTTCCGGACATTAATCAATGCACGAGGGCATATTCGGTAAGAAAATCGCAACGACACGGACATTATACTTCTTAAATTCTTAAATTATAAATTTCTGACAAAAAAAATCTAGTTATATAACAGAATTATCCCTGACAACGGAAAAAAATTGTTTAATTTCAAAAAATGTCACGTTTTGGTTCTACATCTTTGCTAAATATTGATGAAGCGGTAGAAAATACAGTACCAGTGAACACAAAACGCAGCAAAACATATGTGTGGATCCAGTTTACAAGTTTTTGTAAAGAAAAAAGGTATAACATTGAAAATTGCGTATCGAAAGAAGAGCTCGCAATTATATTGAAAGACTGGGCTTTTAACATGAGGAACAGGAATGGAAATATAAGGAGTCAGTGGTAAAAATCATGTGGGACTCCAGTGCCAAACAATTACAAGAAATGTACTATAAGAAGTTTAATATGAAGTCTGATCCATTTACCGACATTGAATTCAGCAGCTCCAGAGCCGAATAAAGTTAATTCAGATATTTGTCCAGTTCGGTAACTACAATCTTGCAATTTGCCATACATTATAAACAACCCCTTCTTGTTTTCAGATTGTTAGAAAAAAGAACAAAATTTATTAGCACAGACAAATTATTTTTAACTCCTAACCCAAATTGGCAAAACCAACAATCTAAAGGATGGTTTAAAAACACGCCTGTGGGAAGAAACCAGATATCTTCATGGATGGCTGAATCGACAAAAAAAATTGGTATCGACACAAAAAAATAAAATCACTAATCATTCTGTAAGAGCCACGGCAGTTTCCAACTTAGCAAAGCAAGGAGTCGGAGAACAGCAGCTTCTTAAAATTACTGGACATACCAGCGCACATTCTATCCGTCCATACTTACAAATGGACATGGAGCATCACCAAACCATCATTTGGAAGCAGTTCAATGAAACTTCATCACTATCAGATATGATTACTTACAACAATTGTGTGTTCAATTTTAACAGTAACTCTTCTAATTAATTATTGTTGAAGTTAATATTAATTTTGTAATTTGAGATTTTTAATAAATACATAAATGATTTTGATTGGCTGAAAAAATTTCCACTTATTAATTTCGTGTTGGGTTAGCTAGGTGCAAAAAATTTCCGGGAAATTTTTATATTGTTATAGAAACGACACCGAATTCTGTTTTTTTATTGGCTATTTTTCAGTGTCGTGCGATTTTCATAAAAGTCACCCTCAGATGTTCTATCATACACTCCTACACCAGATAATTAAAAGAAATATTCTTTAAATTGTTGTGCTTCAGAGTACTGAGCATAAAATTTCGATGAAAAATTTCTACCGCTAATATCTCAAAACTTCAATTTTTCAGATATCTAGTTCTTGCATTGACCCCACGATATACTAAAATTGGAACTAACTTGACTATTAGAAGCTTCCATTTTTTTGTCGTTTGCATAAATATGCGTTGTATTTTACTAGGATTGAGGGGATGATTATGCTAAATGCTTTTAAGAGGCTGACTGTATGTTCTGGTGGGTGTATACATACTTTTTGGTTTAGGAAAATTTCTTCTTTTAGTTTCGGTGGAACACTGTATGAGCATCTGTGTTAATATTTGATAATACCGAATAAAAATTATTCGTTTTCACGGGATTGGCAAAGGAAGGTTTCTCGGCGATTTCCTTTTTGCAAAGTTCTTGTTTTTTATAAAAAGGACATATTTTCGCGACTAATGTATGCTCGTCTGTTTTACAATATATACAAAATTTTTATGCTTATCACACGATGCGCCATCGTGTTCCTCTCTGAAAGTTTGGCATCGTTCTTTGTTACTTCTACATTGATTGGACGTATGACCGTAACGCAAACATTTTAAGCAAAATTTCAGTACTGCATCTCATATAATTAATGTAGACATGTGAAGGTATTACCAAACCCGCAAAAGTTGGTTTGTCGAGGTACACGTATTTTTTCGCCTCCTTTATCGACTATTTTAGTAATTTTTCTTACATTCAAAACCGGAACATCTGACTCATTTTTTTTTAATTCCTCTTCTGAAATTTTTGTGTCGACATTTTTAATTACCGCTTTTTAGTGGTCATTCTGTAAACAATATGTTAAATTTTAACGGGTGTTAAAATTATAACGTATGTTAAAATTTAAAAGTGATTCTGTAAGGTCGAGTGATGTTAAATTTTAACGTTGATGCGCTAAAATGGGCCGTTAATTTCTCATTTTTAAAGGGTACTCATAGACTACGTATTAAACAGTTAAAAGTGTTTTCAATTTGTCAAAAATGGCATTAGATGGTTTAATACATCTGGTGATTGCTAATAACGAAGAAAATAGACGACAACAGTAAGTTTTATGTATGTATTCAAAATCTAGAAAATTATTATTGTTTTTGTAGACGAGAGGTTAGAATTATTCAGAAGCAATTACGAGATACCAGTAATCCTTTTAATTTACCGAATGGATTGTTTTTGCGGTTATTCCGTTTGAATAAATATTGTGCCCAAAATTTAATTGACAGTTTATGGCCACATATGGAACAAGGTAGCAGGGTAACTAAAGTGCCAATTCACTTGCGGATATTAACGACCCTGCACTTCCTGGACCAAGGGGGTTATCAAGTGGGTACTGGACATGGTTACTCAATAGCCCAAAGCCAACCTGCTGTTAGCAGATGCATAGCTGAAGTTACAGACCTCATGACTACTCATTTGCTAAATACATGGATTAAGTTTCCTAATTCACGTGAAGAAAGAGAAAGAATTAAAAGAGGTTTTCATGAATTGGCTCCAGCTTTTGTTGATGTTATTGGCGTGATTGATGGTACACACATCAGAATTGTAGCACCACCTGCAAACCATCATATATATCCAGGTCATGCCTACTACTGCAGAAAAGGATTTTATGCAATAAATACTCAAATAATTTGTGATTCCAATCGCATAATCTTGAACATAAATGGTCGATTTCCTGGTTCTGTTCACGATTCCGCCATTTGGATGTCAAGTGGTGCAAAGAGAATCATCCAACAACATTATTTACCAACTGGTGCCACCAATTATTTGATTGGAGACAGTGGATATCCGCTCCAACCTTGGCTAATCGTACCATTTTTGAATCCACCCGAAAATACTCCAGAATCTAGATTTAATACCGCATTATCTGAAGTAAGAATTATAATTGAGCACACTAATGGCTTGCTCAAAGGAAGATTTCGATCTTTACATGGTCACAGGGCACTACATTATAATCCTCTAAGGGTGGCAAAAATAATCTATAGTGGTGCAATTCTACACAACATGTGCAGAACTTATAATGTTCCTCTTCCTAATGATGAAGATGTGTTACCACGACCCCCAAGACATATCAACCAGCCAGTTCCAGATAATTTAGAATGGTTTAATCAAGGAATCAGGCTTAGAAATCAAATAGTTGAAACAAATTTTGTTTAATTATAATCCTTGTAATAACATTTTATTAGAAACAAACTTAAATTATTATTCTAACGAAAAATTATAATTTCTTTGGTGACACATAAAGTTGTTTTTATATCAAAAATGTAAATTTAGTACAGCGCTCCTAATGTTTCTGCGTTTGCGATTGATTGCATCTGCCAACCTATTGTTGGATTTAGCTAAAATAAGCAGACACTTTTCATGTTCCTTGGCCATTGAACTTATTTCTGAATTTTTCGGCGCAACGCGCCTTTTTGTTTTTGGGACAGTTTTTGGGGTAGATCCACTAGCTGTAGCCTTAAAAATATGAACCCTTAACGATTATCCTATGCTAAGAACAATTTTCTTACAGTAATAACAGTGCTAACATCCCTTTCTTCCGATGGAGCTGGTAGCTCAGCTAAACATTCTTCAATTACCTTCAAATCATATAAATAATATTAATAAATGTTTATATTAATTCATACATTAAAGAACTCACAACTTCATTAATTTGTGCACTGAGCCCTCCTTCAGGTATGTCTGGCGCCCCCGTAATTACAATTTTTGATAATAATCCCATTAACCTTTCCTCCAGCTCATTTAAAGGCTTTTGGGTTTTTGGACCACCCCCTGTTCCCACAACTTCTTGACTAATCAAACGGGCTTTGCGTCGGGTGGTAACTTTAAATTCGTTTAATGCCTGTGCAAAAAGGAAACGAACAGTGTCACCTAAAAAGTTAATAATTGTTGTTACTTACGTCTTTCCACTGAGTAACGGTTTTTGTTGCCCCTTCAAGTTTATTAAGTTCAACAGTGAAATTCTTCCAACCAAGAGTAAATTTTTCGAACTCAGACGGCTTTACTTTATTTTGCCGTAGCAGAAATGCATTCTCCTCTAAAGGAGTGATCATAAACGCTTTTTGTATTTTACTCATTCGCGTTAAACGCGGCATTCTGTACGATTACTGATTTCTTGTTTGACGTTATATCCGGAACACTGTCAGAAAAGACGCAAAATCTTGCCTACTTTTGTGGGCATTCTGCACCCTTTTACGAAGATACCCGATCATTTTAACGTATGCGTTAAAATTTATGATTTTAGCGTTGCCTTTAAAATTACTGTTACAGAATTGAAATTTATGTTAAAACGGGATAAACGTATGTTAAAACGGAAAAAAGTAGCGCATGTTAAAATTTAACGTATTTGCTTACAGAATGACCGTTTTTTTCAGTCAAATGCTGAGGTATATAGGCTATTAGATTATTTGCGCTAAACAATTAGTTATTTTTTTAAGCATGCCACCAATTTTCATGGGGTGCACATTACCAACATTCAACTGCCGGTGCTCCACAAACACCTTATAAGGTCCGGGGTCGTTGTCCCGATACCTTAAACTCTTATTAAAGGTTTTTTGGTTGCTGTTATCACCAGTTTTGTTTTTATCTAGTATTTCACTATCGTGTGTGACCATGTCTTTAGGGCTTTCGTTGATTATTTTGTTTAAGTTTTATTTTAAAGGACCGACCCTCACTCCCTCCGCCATCGGAGATGGCGAGGGTTAGACGCTACCCTACCGATAAACGCAAATCAAAATTTTAACCCGTAACCCCCAAAATAAAATAACTATAAATTAAACTTTCTAAAAATTCAAATCCCTCAAACAACCTGCCCCAAAGATCTAGGACACCTCAGCTTTAGTCCCTACATAAATTCGACACGGTCACATGGTGCGTAAGATTTTATAAGCCAATAAAAACAGTTTGAGTGTCGCAAAAACGTTATCATGGTAGTAATATAGTTATTTATGTATTAAGGGAATTATAAGGATGTTAATAACGGTGGGCAACGCGGTTACAAGTCAGAGGCCGCCAGAGGGCCGTCATCGCCCATCCGATAGCCATAAATTATTCATTTTGTCAATTAATACAAATTTTGCGCAGGGCATTTGCAATCTAAATGAATTGAAACCCGAAAATACCGCTCATTTTAAAATTTGCTAGAATTCTTTTTGATATTAATTTTATTTTAGATGTAGTTTTGTGATGTTTCTTCTCGTCCAAAGACGTTGCCTTCATTTTCTTTAATTAATTTCTCTTCGGGATCAAACTTGCAGAAGCAGCACAACTCATATCCACAAGGTTTATTAATTGAAGTTAATCGCTTGACATCCACAATTTTTACGTTAACTGGCGAAAAACAATTATGGGCGAAGAGGTTAATCACAGCTTTTTTATTTCTTTTTGCAACAAATCCACGGAACCTGGACACATCTTTAATATGAAATTCTCCTCCTGTAAGCAATACAAAAGGAAGTATCACATTTTACTGTATAATGAAAATAACAAACCTATCCTCTTTTTAAATACTTTACCTCTGTACAGTCATCCATCATGAAGACAAAATGGCTACCAAAAGCCTGGGAAGAATAGACAAGTCTATTTATTTGTCAAATTTAGTTTTGAGAATATAAAAGCTAATACATAACATTATAAGATTTTTTAATCAATTTCAAAACTATATTTTTTGTTTAATAAATTTTTCCATTTACATTATACAATAAATTAACTAACATTAGCTAGTAACAAAAAAGGATCAAAATCCAAATGGTAATGTATCAAAGTTTTCTAGAATGACTCTCTCGTCATAAACAAAACCAAATTCTTTTGTTTCTATTTTATTTAAAAGTTCTTTAGTTTTAGTATCTCTGGTAGTTCGATTATATTGCGTACTGATTTTAAAGTCTTTGTTCGTCTTTGACTCTGGACCAGCTCTGCTGGACTTTTCTAAGGTATTATTTATACTGTCGAAATTAATCTATTTGGAGTGCATTAAGGGCTTTCATGCGCTAATTCAGCATGCAGGAACAGCAAAGCACAAGGACCAGGTGCATATAAAGTTGCAACAAAAACAATTAAAATTGTGTGCAAGCTCTTCAAGCAATGCATTTAATTAATTTTACTGCATTCAGTATGATGAAACTACAAATGCTGAAGGTACCTACTGCAAATCAATATTTATATTTTTATAATTTTTAAATATTTTTGTCATTTATAATTTTAGGGGCTAAGGAACTTCAGGTCGGTATTCGGTTCTGGTCGGAAGCAAAGAACTGCATCACATCACGACATTTGCTAACCTTTTTTCTGAGTCATGTTACAGCAGAAATTCTAATGGAGAATTTGTTAAAAGCCGTTAATAACGCCTCATTACCATTGAAAAATCTTTTAACATTGGCAAGTGAGTACTAACAAAAAAGTATTTAGGCTTTTAAATGAAGAAATGAAGAACAACTTGAATGATGTCCAAAAATTTCCTGATTTAATTAATTTTTAAGGGTGGCCTACCAGATCAGAAGATTTTGAGAATTTACAAAATAAAATGAAGATTCCAAATAAAAAATTCTTGAACTGGCATGATGATACAAAGTATTGACCAGATTCATGATTCTGCTTATGGGCTGATTCTGAGCCATCGTAGTTCTGGCATACGGAATTCTAAATAGTTTTCTCTGTCTAGTAACCATATTACTTGATGGAATTAAAAATGATAATTTTACTAACAGAGAGCTGCTATCGATGTTGCTATTTATCAAATCGTGGAGTAAGCAGATGTCAGCTATTCTCCTACGATTTTGAAGAATCTGTATGCCACATATGGTCAGAATCCACTGATAATCACCCTGAACATGACGCCGATGTAATTTATATTCCAAACATCTCAGAAACTTCTTCTGGATACATTCTAATAAATTTATATCAATATCATATGTTGGGTACCACACCGAACAACAATATTCTAAATTGGAACGGACAAATAAGCAATAAAGAGTTTTCAATGCTTGAACAGATAATTCCTTGCAATGTCGCCAGACAAACCCCCACATTTGAAGTGCCTTATGATAAACGTAAAAGTAGTGATTCTGAAAATTTAGTTTCGAATAAAGATGACAGATCTTTAATTTCGTTCACTGATTCCAGTGAAGTAGAACCAAGCCTATATCGAAACTGGATTGCATCTTTTTTGTTGGAAAATAATCTGAATCTGCATTTATTGATATTTAAAAAAAGGGAATTATTCACGCACCACTCAGAAAGTCGATTTAAATCTGATTGCAGTTGTTCGCAGTCCTCTAATGAAGAAACAGATTTAAATAATTTTAGATCGTCCGCATAAAATAGATAATTCCTGTATTAAAATGAGAAGGCCAAATCATTGATAAACAACAAGAACAGGATAGGACCACAATGTGATCCTTGCGGCACACCTGATGTAACTTTTAAGGGTTCCGATAAAAATCGACCAATTCTAACCTGTTGTGAACGACCCACCAAAAAAGATGACAACAAATTTACAGACTCATCCTTGAAACCAAAGTGTCTTAGCTTAAGAATCAGAAGCTCATGATTTACTCTATCAAACGCCTTCACGAAATCTGTGTACACTGAGTCAACCTGAGATCTACTATGTAACGACTCCAATAAGTTTGTCCAACGTTTCCGGGTAACAAATACGAACCAAAGAAGACCAGGACAAGGAAGACCTCGCAAAACAACTGCCCGAAAAGGCGGCTCTATGCTTTACGTGAGAGATTTACAACCTCAAGAAGTTTCCAAATCCAGCTTGCAGCCACACATAATCTGAAAGTTAGTATAGAAACGGTTAGAAGGCGTCCTGCTGCAGACGACTTGCATCCCAGAATCCCAGCCACGAGTCCACTATTAACGGCAGAACATCGTCGAATAGCTTACAATTTGTTAGAGATCACGTCAATTGGACCAACGCCGAATGGGCTCGTGTCTTGTTGACAGACGAGTCCAGATTTTGTCTGGTTAACAATCAAGACACGTCTATTTCGACGAAGAAACGAACGGTATGCCCAATGTAACATAAGACCAGTCTAAGCGGATCAATAATGCAATGGGGTGGCATCTCTTCAACGGGCCACACAGACTTGCAAGTGATAAATGGAGGTTCATTGAATAGCCAGCGATACATCACCGAACGTAGAACAACATGTCATGCCGTTTGGCCCCTATATTGGCGATGATTTTATCCTAATACAAGATAATGCTAAACCACACATTGCCAGAATAGTCAGAGAATACTTTGATGAAGTTGGTTTTGGAGCATACGTTCTGCTTATTCTTCTTTTATGAACAAAGCAGACAACTCTGTAATACACTTTGGTGGTGCGTTTACAAGGCATATCTGTGATCAGTTATGTAAAAATAAAAAAGTTTAAAATTGAGGAGCGCGATATCTTGAGTGTCGTTAAGAAGTTAAAATGTAACAGTGTCAGCGGACCTGATAATATCCCAGCGTTCTTTGTTTCTGATTGTATAAGTAGTTTAGTTTTACCATTGTCTCATATCTTTAATCTGATCATGTTACAATCTGAATATGCTTGTGTATGGTAGGTGTCGCGGGTCTGTCCCATCTTTAAATCTGGTAATAAGATGGAAATCAAAAACTATCGTCCCATTGTTCTCATATCCAGTTTTGCCAAATTGTTTGAATCGGTTTTATGTTATTTACTCACACGTCAAAAATATGATAGTACCTGAACAGCATGGTTTTGTGACTGGAAAATCAACAGTAACAAATTTATGTGAATTCACCACTTTAATAGGAATCCCTCCTCGGTGGACCAGTCCACTTTGAATAATTTTTAGGAGAGTCCGTAGGACCTGTGGGCTGAGCTTGAGCTGTGACGTAGCGTCGTAAATCCTGGTATACGTTGGCCTGTCGTGTACACTCAGAGAAAATTCGGGCGAGAAACTAACGAGAAACCTTTAGCGGCAGTGCCACCTAAAGCAATTTTAAAATTTGGACAAACAGGAGCTAAGGAAAGGAACATTAATGGGTTAAAGTTAAATAAAATAAATGGTGTAGCGGAGCCACCCGCCCCGCCACTGGCCACCCAGCCGGCCCAGGCCAAAACCCGGCCGCTGGGCCGTACCACCTGCGGCCACGCCGGCGCGAAAGCAAGTAGAAGAGTAGTTGAGTCCGCGAGGTGAACACGACACCATTCCTTTTGTTGTTTATTCTTTTGTTAATTTGTTAATAAATCACC
Organism: Diaperis boleti; assembly: GCA_963583935.1. Lineage (NCBI taxonomy): Eukaryota > Metazoa > Arthropoda > Insecta > Coleoptera > Tenebrionidae > Diaperis > Diaperis boleti. The sequence goes on from OY757242.1 coordinate 19,338,803, forward strand.
AGTACACTTACATCTGACGCCCAACGTTCCGCCGAATAACCAAGGTGAAGTGCAAAGTTGTGCAAACGAATTATTTCGGACAGAAAACCGGGAATAAAACATCGTTGCGTTGTGAACTCGATTCATCGCAGAATCGCATTTTCGCTATTCCGGAACGGTATAGTGCTATCGAGAAAACAGTGTTGTGATCTCGCAGTGGTTGAAATCGACAATTTGTCGCAATTTTCGTCGTGTTCACGCGATTTCGCGCGGGAAGTCCGGTTAGCCATTTTTTAACCAGAATCTAGGGTCCCTAGTCAAGGGGAATTCTAGTGCGTTTTGTTATATGTAATATAACCTATTTCGTGACTGTCGTTGTTAATGTCAAAGGACGATCGTGCTCTTCTGTCGTACTATTTGCGATCACAAGTGGTACCAAAGAAGATCACTGCCGAGTCAGGTGACAAGAGTGACAAAAACCAAACAACGATGGCAACGCTGACTGAAGAATAGTTCGTCAGACTCTTGGAGAAAATTCAAGTGAGAGAGGGGCGAGCACCTGCAGCACCTCCGCCGGCTCCGGAGAATGGTAACTTTTCAGAGTGTCAGACACGGTTTTCAGGAAATGTAGGCGAGAGTGTAGAAGCGTTCATAGATGCTGTGCAAGTGTACAAAGAGTGCATGCATATATCTCACGGGAACGCGCTTAAAGGACTACCGATGTTGTTGGATGGCATCGCTGCCACATGGCACCAGGGTGCCAAATCGTTGTTTTCAGAGTGGAACGAAGCAATTGAGGGTCTGAGAAACGCTTTTGGCCGTAAGCTTGCACCACACCGAATTTTCCGAGAACTGTTCTCTCGGGAACAAAGATTCGACGAGCCAACTGACATTTTTGTAAGTAGTGCTCGCGCACTGTTGTCGCAACTTCCAGAAATACCTGTGTTGCATGAAGTCCATAAGCTGGATATGATCTATGAAAAACGAAGACAAGGTGAAGAAGCCTCGTCCAAAGTGTAGTTATTGCAACAATTTCGGACATACACAAAACGAGTGTCGTAAACGTGCGAGTGCTAGTTCAAACACTAATGGCGAGACAGGAAAATCCGGCGTCGTCAAGCCAACAATTTCGTGTTATGGCTGTGGAAATCCGGGTTTCATTCGCTCTCGATGCCCGTTCTGCAAAAGCAAGACTACACCGACTACTGAGACCTCCGCCATGGACGTTTTAATCGCAGATGATGGTGAATGCGTTTCTCGTCCCATGATGTGCATTACCGTTAACGGCAAGACGGGACTCGCCTTCGTAAACACTGGTGCGAAGTGTAGCATCGCAGGAACCAGGTTGTATGAACACTTTCTGGAACAAGGTGTTCCTCACATGACGTCTAGCCTAGACATGACGCTAGCTGATGGTGTCACGCGAACCGTGACCTCGCTCACCTTTGACAACTACGTGTGCCTGAATGGAAGAGCCATTCCGACCAAGTTTGTTGCGGTACCAGAACATGTTAACAGCAAGACTCTGTTGGGCGTTGACTTCTAAAATAACCTATTCATTTCAGAATATGCCACACGTTAAATTTCAGTTGTACCCCGAGCCCGAGACTGTATCAGAACAAGTAGCTGCAGTGAAACCAAGTCTTCGACCCGAAGAAGGAAGCTTGTTGCAGGAGACTGAGCGTGACCGCACTAACGAATTGCTAACCAAGAACGTCGATGTTTTCGTTCCAAGGCAAGAGGCTACTCCTTTTGCAGAACACATGATCAACCTCTCGGACGATGTACCAATTGCAGTTCCACCTTACCGATTGTCGCCACCCAAGAGAGCTGCCTTGCAGGTTGAAATCGACAGTCTGCTGGAACAAGGTATCATTGAGGCGAGTGAGTCGCCGTACGCCGCACCCGTTGTAATGGTCCCCAAGAAGGACGGCAAAATACGAGTATGCATAGACTACCGGAAGATCAACGCCAAGACAGTACCTGACCGCTATCCACTACCGAGGATAGATGATTTACTCCATTCTGCCAAGTATGCTGCTTGCATGTCTACTTTAGACCTTCAATCTGGCTACCACCAGGTAGGTGTGAGAGAATGTGACCGCGATAAAACCGGTTTCATTACTCCGTTTGGACTTTATCGCTTCCGACGAATGCCATTCGGACTTAGGAATGCGCCGGCTACCTTCCAGCGTTTAATCGATCGATTTCGCGCAGGACTTGGTGAAATAACTGTATTTGCCTACCTTGATGACTTAGTGTTGATTAGTTCGAGTTTCGAGGGACACTACGTGACCTGCAAGCCGTTTTTGATAGACTTCGTGTTTCAAACTGTCCGCGAATCGGTCCAAATGTTGTTTCTGCCGCGCGAGTGTAAGATACCTCGGTCATGTGATTACCCCCGAGGGTATCCTACCAGACGCAGACAAAGTGAGAGCTATTACCGATATGGCTCCCCCAAAGAATGTACGTGAACTGTTAACGTTCCTGCAAACCTGTAGTTGGTTCCGTCGTTTCGTGCCGGGTTTTGCGCGCGTGTCTCGACCTCTGAATGAACTGACCAGGAAGAACGCTGCGTGGAAGTGGGAATCCGAGCAAGATGAAGCGTTCCATGCCTTAAAGAAATGCCTGGTAACGCCTCCCATTCTACGACAGCCAAATCCCGACGAGGATTTATAATCAAGAGCGATGCCAGCGCCATATTGGGGCATGTTTGCTCCAAGGGGAGGGCTCTGAAGAGAAGCCAGTCGAGTACGCCTCTCGTCTGCTTACGTCTTCAGAAAGAAACTATACGACCACAGAGCGTGAAGCTTTGGCTGTGGTGTTCGCTGTCCAAAGGTTCAGGGGATACCTGGATGGTGCGACCATCGTCATCAAGACTGACCATCAGCCGCTACGGTGGTTACTGTCCTTGAGGTCTCCTACTGGCCGCCTAGCACGTTGGTCGTTGTTGCTTCAATCCTTTGACGTTAGGATCGAATACCTTCCTGGAAGACAAAATGTCCTTGCCGACACCTTGTCCCGACCCCCTGAATCCTACCCCACAAGTACCACTAATCTGTGTACGGTTTCAGCTTTGCTACCTACCGTTTCCGCCAAGGAAATGCGAGACCTACAGCTTGCCGACTCCAGCGTAGCTCAAATCATAAACTGCTTCGAAGCTGATGACCCTGATCCTGTTGATGCTACGAGATGGACTGATCGTGGGTACGTCCTCTCTGGTGGTTTGTTGTACCACTACTCCTCCGAAAGCGACGCAGAAGAAGCTCAACTGGTGGTACCTCGATCCATGGTGCCGCAAATTTTATCCGAGTGCCATTATTCGCCGCTGGCTGGCCATAGTGGTCGCGAAAAGACAATCCGAAGAATATTCAATCGTTACTATTGGACTACGATTAGAAGAGATGTCGCGAAGCACGTGGCCCAGTGCAATTTGAAGCCTGCGGGTTTGCTCCAGACTCCGGTAATGTCCCAGCGATTCGAGACTTTGGCTATGGATCTGATTGGTCCGTTACCTCCGGGTTCTAACAACGAACGATGGGTGTTTGCCATTGAGAACACTGCCACACGTTGGCTAGAACTTTTCCCTTTAGTGCAAGCCACTGCAGACGAATGCGCCCGCTGCCTTGTGGACGAGATCGTAGTGAGATATGGTACACCACGACGTGTGATAAGCGACAATGGTGTCCAGCTTGTGGCAGAAGTCATGTACCAAGTTGCCTATTACATGGGTATCAAGCAAAATCTTATTCCGATGTACCATCCCTCCGCCAACCCTGAAGAACGAAGAAACCGAGATGTCAAAGTACAACTTTCTATTTTATTGGGCAACGAGCATCACAAGTGGAAAGAAGCCTTGCCCGCTGTACGGTTTGCTCTGAACTCACCTTCGGTCGCGAGCTTCGTACTCCCTATGAGGCTTCACGTGACTTCCGGGCTGTCGTGGCCAACGAGAATGTCATATCCGAGATTACGCCGTATCTCCGACAAATCGCTTTTACGCTGGAGGCTGCTAGAGAGCAACATGAGATACGACACATCAACAAGAAGCATGCCGATCTCCACCGCCGAGGAGGCACTGGTTACAAGATTGGAGACAAGTTTCTGGTAGACGTTCATGTGTTGAGTCAGCAATCCAAATTGTTTACTAGCAAGTTTGCTCCGCGGCGAGATGGTCCCTACTTGGTGATAAAACAATTGTCGCCCACTTCCTACCAAATAGCCAATCTGGACGACCCGGGAGTACCCCTCGGCACTTATTCGTCGAGCGCTCTTCGACTCTTTGTTGAACCGGATGTCGAGAACTCCCCAGGGCCAGCACCTATCTGCCCCATCCGCAAACGTGGCAGACCCCGCAAGAACCCTTCCAGTGACGAAGATTTCCCTGTATCGCTATCGGGACGTAACCGCGATCCAGAAAGGGAGGATGTAGCGGAGCCACCCGCCGCCACTGGCCAGCCAGCCGGCCCAGGCCAAAACCCCGCCGCTGGGCCGTACCACCTGTGGCCACGCCGGCGCGAAAGCAAGTAGAAGAGTAGTTGAGCCCGCGAGGTGAACACGACACCATTCCTTTTGTTGTTTATTCTTTTGTTAATTTGTTAACAATTGTTTTTGTTAATAAATCACCAGTACACTTACAATGGGCCATTTTCCTACAAATAGGAACTTGATAAAAATACAATTTTTTTCCCTTCTAATAAAAATAGTTATTTATTCGCAGAAGTCACAAAAGTGACAACTTATGTGCCTCCATTGACAAGGTAAAAGTGTAACTTTAACTCATTAGGCTCATAAAGTAGACAACAGGTGTTATTTTATGTGCTTAATCAGATAATGAATTCTTTCAAATTCTGACTAAATTGTTGTTTTCTAATTTATTGAAAGTGAAACTATCGAGGTAGTGAATGGGGACGCGTGTAAAAGTAAGTGGTTAGTTGTAGAGAGGCCTTCAATACCTTTCAAATGAGGCATCACTCGACCCATAGTGCCATTTAAGATTTTGGGGCTAACAGCCCCCTCGCGAAAAGGGCGAAATGCCGGGAGTTGAAAGGAACCTGAAAAGATGTGCCCCTGGCAAACAAAATCGACCTGTTCGAGGATTTTTCAATCACAATAATCAATTCGGAGAAATCTGGACTGGGGAGTTTTAAATGGGACAGCCTGTATAAAAATGTCGTGTCGTGGTGTTTGTGGGCGACCGATTTTTATGATTTTTTTTGTATATTTGGCAGGTATGAGAATAGGTCGTAATGGGCCCCTGTGTTATTGATTCTGAGGCGGTACAAAGTTCGCCGGGTCAGCTAGTGTATTATTATATCATTTTTTGTCCTTTCGTGTTTGCTTTAGTATCCTTGATTTGTCCATCAGAATACGCTTTTTTATCTGTTTTTATTTTCTTTGATTTTTCCTCTTCAGTATTTTCTTCTTTGGCATTTTGAGCATACATATTCTTGTGATTGTTCCTCTAGTATATTTCTTGCTCTTATTTGTCCTTTGATATGTGCTTCAATAACCTGGTTTAATTTCTGCTCTTCCATCTTTTTCGTAATTTTTTGTCTTTCGGAATTCTCTTGTGTTTATTTGCAAAAAATATCCTTGTTTTTTCTAAAGTATATAACGCGATAGTTTATGAATATTGAGGAAATCAATGAAAATTTAAAGTTACTGAAATGGTAGTACATATTACAGATGAATCAGCGCTTCGCACAGATCGGTGTTGTAAATCTTTTCATTTTTTTATTACTATTCACATTCTTGCTATCTCTTCTTTTAAGTTTTTAAATTACACAATTTGATATTACTGCCGTCTCTTAAAAAAATTTACTCAGCTGTGTCGGATTTACTATCTTCAAACTATAAGATGATGCAGAACAACTTACTTTATTGCAGGTTTCGGAATTATTCTGTAGTGTAGATGTTTTCGTGAAAAAAGGCAAGTCTGCTTTTCGAAATGTTTAAAAAAAAAATAATTATAAGTATTTATAAAGGATTCATGCTAGCCACATTTACAATTTAAGCGTGTATAAACCTACCGATGGTATTCTCTCAAATTGCTACACTTTTTCCGTTTCGTTGAGAGATTTAGCCCAAATTTCGTCTACTTGAGTACTGGAGTGTCCCTTAAAGGTTCGATGGGAGGAGTTTTGAGTTCTCCGTCTTTCGGCGCAAGGCGGCAGCATTTCACAATGTAGAAAATTCGTTAAAATTATGTTCGTAAGGGTTTCAAATTTGCCTTAAAATAATGTCTATATCTTAACGAAACGATGTAAGATTTTTCCAGATGATAAAAAGAACTCATATGTACCCATCTCTAGTGTTAAATTTTTTAATTTAGTTTTCGTTATGCCAAAAAAATGGACAAAATGTGTAATATTGATATATTTCCGCCATTTATTAGAGCATCTTTTAAGTAAAATTTCAAAAAAATATTACTAGAGTTGTGTAGATTGGCAATTTTTCTTTCATTTGGTGTCAAAAACATGAACTTTCCTTAATATTTTAAATAAAATTTAAGTTTTAAGGGGAATTCCAACCAACTCGCAGCACCGGGGTAGGGATTCCTCTTAATATCCGCTCAGCTAGACATTCGTAAAGAAATTGATGTTGTGTATACCGACTTGTCTACGGCGTTTGACAAGGTAAATCACTGTATTTTACTGAAGAAATTCAAAACTTTTGGTATAAGTGATAACATAATACAATTACTAGAATGTATGATAGTGAATAGAGAACAGTATGTTGAATGCAGTGGTTAATTATCGTGCTACTTCTGGAGTCGCACAGGGCTCAAATCTTGGCCCTTTACTCTTTGTATTGTTTTGCAATGATGTTGTAAAATGTTTTACCTCTCCTATCTTCATTTATGCTGATGACATAAAAACTGCACGGGTAATAGATTCATATTATGATTGTATAGAGTTGCAGCAGAATCTGGATAACTTTGTTAATTGGTGTGAGAGGAATAGTTTGGAAATTAACAAGGAGAAATGTAAATTAGTAAAATTTTCGCGTAAGCAGGATAAAACAACTTTCTACTACAATATAAGAGGGTTCTCATTAACCAGTTTTAAGGAGGTATCAGATTTAGGGGTAATTATTGACTCTAAACTAACTTTTATATCGCATATTGAATCAATAGCATGTAAAGCCATGAAAACGTTAGGCTCTGTAATTAGAAATTCGAAAGACTTTAAAAGTATCTTGAGTATTAGGTTATTATTTTACTCTCTTGTGAGAACAAAACTTGAGTATGGAAGTGTTATATGGAGTCCTTATTATCAAGTTCATGTGGGAAGTTTAGAAAATGTATTAAGAAAGTTTTGCAAATTTGTCTATTTTAAAATGTTTAAAAGCTATCCTACTGTACATTATGATCAAGGTAAACTTCTTACTGCTGTCAATGAAGTCTCTCTTATTGAACGTAGGAACTTAACACGCTTAATCTTTCTACAGAAAGTGTTAACTGGTATTATAAATTCAAAGAATCTTCTTAAAGAAATACAAATGTCCCTTATTATATTTTAGTCCTGCCAAATGCGACCTCATCTGAAAAGAATCACGTCTTTTTACCACGTTAAATCTAGCCAAAATGCTCATATAAAGTTCAGCAAGATTGCTGGTTTCCTTATCGACCAATAAATCAGCTGTGATTAATAACATGTTGATTTGGCAAGAATGTGATGGTGTGCTCGTGTTTTTACTAAATTCTTTGTTTGGTCTTGGGACGTATCTCCAACCGCATCACACATGTATTCAGAGCATTTAGTAACGACTGAGCAACAAAATTCGTGATCGTAGGGGGCTCTGAATCCAAAATTTTGACTCGATTCTTGATCGATACAATTGTGTAAAAAGTCATCGAGCTGTCAAATCTGATTCAAATTTGTGACAGTCAGAGAAAATAGGTTAAAAGTAAAGTAAAAGAACCGATGTACGTTTAGCCAACTGCGATCACGAATTTTGTTGCTCACTCGTTATGATCACCATACACATGGGAAACTGAATTTCGGATATCATCTTTAAGGCATTGAATGTCCCTATTTACATTTGCATATATGGCATTTTGTGCTGCAGGAACCAGCAAGTTTATATGGTTTTGAGTTATCATTTTGCAAGCTTCTAATGGTACATACTTTGTATCCTTCTCGATCTTATACAAATGCTTGCTATAGTTTCTTATGCAGTGATTCATACATTCAACTTTTTGAACCTACAAATTTATTATTACAATAACCTAACTTTAAATAAACACATTATTTTACCGTGTTTCCATAAGTAATTTTTGTCCTAATTTCGGAAGGAACCGTTGAATCTCCATCACCAATAAAGGTTAAATATTCAAGATTGTGCATAATAATGCTGGCATTAAAACCCTCCACAATTATAGCAGACTCCATTGCTGTGGATGACGCCGACCAATTTTTGTAACATAGATGCTCCTTTACTGGGACTGTCTTTGTTTCCAATCTTGCACATATTGAACAATTTGTGGGTTTGTAATACCGTCTTACCCTGAAATAAGATGTCCTTTATCGATTTTTCACCACAGCATATTCAAATAAACAAAACTAAACCCGTGAAGTTCAATAATCGGCTCACGCCTCGGCCACAAACAACAGATGCATCCCAAACAAGATTACGGCGTCGGTACATACACAAACTACTATAATAGTATATTTCGATACGAGTACGCTGTCCTGACACTTTTCATGGGCGAGGGCGAATTTTTGCAGCCGGGCCCCTGAAAAGTGACAGCGCACGGGTATTGAACAGCGTTTTTTGTATTCGTTCACGCAAAATGAGAAAAAGTACAAATTTACGTGAGGTTAAGATGACAGCTGTCAAATTAAATACATAATTATGTGTCTCACAAACGAATACAAAAACATTGTTGAGTGAACCCTTTTTCGCTTGTGGTGCGTAATATTTAATAAGGAAATTATAATAAACATAAAATAACAATATTTTACCTGACCTGAGGATGATACCCCACTGTAAAATATGGAAAAAAAATCATTTTAATCCTAAAAATGAAGCAACTTTGTCATTTTTTTATGAATAAACAAATGCTGATATGGGGTTTGTAATACCGTCTTACCCTCAAATAAGATGTCCTTTATCGATTTTTCACAACGGCATATTCAAATAATCAAAACTAAACCCGTGAAATTCAATAAAAGTCAAGTCTTGATTTTTGGCGTGTGCAATTAAACCGATGATCCTCTGTGTGGAGACAAGTCGTTGCAGATTTCATTCCGATTCATTAGTTATTAATTGCGTTATGTAATATTTTTAAGCAAATCTCTTGGACAGGTCATTTTTTTTATGCCACCCGCCAAAGAATTTCATTTCCATAAATTATTTCAATTAATAAATCATTTTGATCGCCGGAATATACAACGAAAAAACAAAAAAAAATTCGACAAATTGCTAATTGTCATTGAATCTGAAAATTTACATAACCAGTTTACAATATAATTAAGATATTTATTTTAATTTACTTGTACATACAGTGTGTCCCTGGATGGGGTGCCCATGGGGTGATTTTCTCTATTAAGTTGTTTGGAAAGAAATACTTTTGGTCTAGACTGGTTTTGCTTATATTACAACTGTAGAAAACTAAAACAGTCAAACATTTTAATCAACCTTTTAAAATCAACGTTTTAAATTAAGCGGTTTTTCTTTAATAATTTTGAAGATTTTTATATAAACTGAACGCAAAGTTGCCTAGCAACCTGAACACAGTGGCAGTCACGGCTGATACCTTATTTCGAGTAAAATAATTAACAAAACAAATTGAATAATCCATTGCGGCTCAAAAATGAACCCCCGGAATTTTTTCTTGAAATTCTTGGATTACGTGTTGATATGATAGGTCGCCAAGACCGTAACACTGAATAAAAAAATTCTTTGCTGAAGACTTAGTATTCCGATTTTTTTTGACAACAATGAAGTTTCATAAAGTTTCAATGGTATTTTTTAGGCCTTGCAAGGCAGTGTTCGGCTTTAAATACACACCCCACAAGAATTATCGCATCATCTAATTTTTCTTCTTTTATTTCAATAAATGACATCCCACGTCAATGATTTTTACTGGTAATATCGTTCCTACATTTTTAAATCTTACCTGCATAAGACAAGCACATACTTCAAGTTATGATAGTTCTTTTTTTGATTTTTGAATGTAGCGGTAAACTCCACTGTTTTAAAACTGTAAGTTATAACTTGTTTTGGGGTTCTTGTTTGATTAATGTTGATAAACAGAAAAAAACATCAATACGAATGTTAACCAACGAGCTTCCTTGCACCTTTCCTACCAAGAAGCTGTACGGACCATCATGCGATTAGAAGATAAGTCGCAGTATGCGTTATGTGGCACGTACTCTAGGAGTGCATCCTTCCACTATCAGCAAGAGTGCAGCACGTTTTAGGGAAACTGGAGAATATGGTAGAAGGCCGGGACAAGGAAGAAATGAGGTAACTATCCTAAGAGACGATCGTTTTTTGCGGTTAACAGCTCTACCTATTAGACATTGTACGGCGCGAATGCTGCAAAATGAACTTTTAGCAGCCAGAAATTTGTAAATTTCGAAACATACAGTTAGAAATCGTCTACGAGAAGATGATCTGAGGGCTCAGGTGTCTGTACTTTGGCCTCTTCTCGACAGGGTACACCGAGCTTCTCGCTTACAGTTTGCTCGAGAACATGCCCATTGGAATATGGATGATGGCAAAACGTAGTGTTTTCACGTTTTTCTTTATATGCATCTGATAAGCGAATTCCAGTGTACAGACGTCCTGAAGAGCGTTACTTTCAGTGCAATTTTCGACCTCATGTTCCATTTGGGGGAAGTTCAATAACGGTTTGGGGAGGAATCTCTGTGGGGGGTGACATGGAATTGGCATCGTTACGAAGTGCTTGTATAAATGAGAGACGATATATTGGGGACATTTTAGAGCCTCACGTGGTACCATAATTATGGACCTTTTATCGGGGATAATTTTGTATTTATGCACGATACTGCTAGACCCCACATTTCTAGAATTGTGTAACAATACATGGAAGAGGTAGATTTGAGGGTATTGCAGTAGTCTGTGATAAGCGCCGACCTAAATCCCATTGAGCATGTATGGGACCATCTTCAGCAAGGTTTGTTAAATCAGCAAAGAGCCTTTTTTAGTTCTTATGCAAGAGTGGGAAAATCTACTCAAAATTACATTGTTGACCTTATAACAAGCATGCCCAGAAGAATGGAACCTGTTATTCGTGGCAGGGGTGGAAATGCACCATATTAGTTTTGAGTGTTAATTTTTGTTTAAGGGGAAGACTACGGTCGACAAAACTGCTGTTTTTACGTGAACTTTGGTAACGCTTTACTTCAATATAAAAACGAATATATTTTACAAGCTTTTTAGAAAACAGTTCTCCTGCATCTAGATTAGAGGCGAGCGGTCTTAAAATTTCAATTGGAATGCCAGATTTGGCATTATTGTTATCTAAAAACACAAAAAATTGTGTTATTTCAATGACTTTAAGCTCGTTCTGTGAAACAAATCTTTACAAAAATGGACCGCTCGGCCCTGCACATATCCTTTCCAAAAACGATCCATTAAAAAAAAATCGAAATATTGCAAAATTAAACGGACAAAATGGATCAGAACAAGGTAATGTTTTCGAACCTGGGCGAAGCGATTCCCTGCACAGTGATATTCTATCCCTCTGTCGCTATCGCACTTGCTCCCGATGTCTCAATTTCCATTGCTACACACAAGAAGATAAGAGTTTCGAAGAAACTAATTTTGTATTGCATTCCAGTGTTTCGGTATTGAGCATTGAGTTATGTTGAGTAATGGTTTCCAAAAGTATTCTCTTGTAAGATTAAAAATATTGGTAATAAAAAGCGTAGATTGTGTAGACATCGAAATAGCAAACGTGTAATTTGGGTACTAAAAAGGGGGTTTTGATCTTAAAAGGTCGGACAGAAATGATGTTTGGTGGGATGGTAGACATTGGTGTCCCGATAGTACACCTGAGTTTGCGACCTCCGGGGGTTGCCGCTCGAGGGGAGGGAGGGTGAAAACTCTGCACCGCGACGCTTTTTGGAAAATAGCGCCGTTGTTGTAAGTGCTATTGAAAAAAAAATCCAAATAAAATATGTAGAGAACAAAATTGTGCATAATTTTGGTTGTATTCATTTTTTGTTTGCGACCAACAGATTCCGTTTTACGGTTCGCCAAAATTAAGGGTTGATTTGCAAATTCCAACAAAATCAAATTTTCAGCGCGGATTACAACGAAGATCGACTTCAAATAATTCTGCAATGTTTTTTTTTTTCTGAAAGAGCAATGTTTTCCGAGTTTGTGGATGTTTACCATCTCACTAAATTTAATTTCTCTCAGACCTTTTGCGAATAAAACCCCCTTTTTTGTACCTATTGCCTGGACTATAGACTTTTTAGAAGAAATAATTTATAAAGTTTAGAAATTTTGGTTATGAACTCCTAGCAGGCACCTAAATAAAAATCCGAAGAGTTCCCACTTCCTCGGGGGGAGCTTCATCTCTTTTTATCCAAAAAACCGCTCCCGAACGTGACGTCATGAAGCCTTACTGCTTTTTTCTCGTAGACGGTCACTCCGATGAGAAAATGTTATAGGACTTATTTGAAAGATTAGATTATATTATTTGAAATCGATCTTCGTTATAATCTGCGCTGAAAATTTGATTTTGTTGAAATTTGCAAATCAACCCCCAGCTTTGGTACCCCGTAGAACGGAAACTGTTGGTCGAAAACAAAAAAATCAATTGAACCAAAATTATGCACAATTTTGTTCTGTACATATTTTATTTGAACTTTTTTTCGAATGCATCTACAATAACGGTGCTACTTTCCGAAAAGCGTCGCGGTGCAAACTTTTCACCATCCCCCACCCCACCCGTCGAGCGGCAATCCCCCGAGGTCGCAAACTTAGCTGTACTATCAGGAGACCTATGTCTACCATCCCACCAAATTTCATTTCTGTCCGACCTTTTGCGATCAAAAATCCCCCATTGCCTGGACTATAAAGTAAGATTTTATGTTCAAGACTGCGTTATCAAAATAACATGCAGTTTAGATTACGCAAAATATCTATTTACATGTGCACTATTGTAGATCGCTTAAATGGAAAGATAAAACTTTCAGGAGTTAGCCCTTTACAACTTTAGATGATACCAATAATACATTATATTACAGGTGACAGAAATTGTTAATTGTCTGCACATACACACGAGTGATACACATCTCACGAGCTTACAATGCCATTTCGGTCACGTGTTATATACGACGTTTTGTCCAACAGTTGTCATATAACAACAAAGAATTTTGAAAAGAAATTTTTGAAGCGACATTGCTTGAAATTGACATTTAAAACATAGACAAGCATGGCATGGCACTATGAGTGACTAAAATTAAATTAAATTTTAATTTTAGTTACTAGTGATTGATGAAATTTGATTTTAGTCACTCAAATAAACGAGTTCCTGTGTAAATTGGGTGCTTTCCGGCACTAGGGGTAAAAAAAACACTAGTGAAACGAGATCGTTGTCTTGAAATGTTAAATTTCGTAGGTATATAGTTTTTAGGGCGTAGAAGCGCACTAAGAAAGGATTTTTGAAAATTTAAATTCTAAAGGGATGAAAATGGGGTTAATTGGTTTCTCTAGACTTCACATAAGTTGAAAACCAAAAATGCTACAGACGTGAAAATTCTTATTCTTCGAACCCGCTTTTGAAAATAACTCGACCCATATTTAACGATTTTGCAAATATTTCTTTACCCACCGAGAAAAAAAATAGGGGGTGGTTTTCCCTAAAATTCCTCTAACTTGAAAACTGACAGTATTAGAGTCGTGAAAATTAGGATCTAGATTCTCCTTTTAAATAAATATATATATACCAACTGCGAAAAAAGGGGAGGGTGGATTTAGGAGTGATTGTTCTCAAAATTCTTATAACATGAAGATCCACTAGACCCGTGTTTGACGATTTTGGAAAAATCTATTTACACACCGCGAAAAACGGGCGGAAAACCAACAGTGTTACATTATGTGAAAATTGGAATCTAGATTCTCCTTTTTAAAAGACTGGACCCGTGTTTGACGATTTTGTAAAAAAATACCAACTGCGAAAAAAGGGGAGGGTGGATTTGCGAGTGATTGTTCTCAAAATTCTTATAATTTAAACATCGTCAATGTTACAGGTTTGAAAATTGGCACTTGGACTCTCCTTTAAAAATAATTAGACCCGTGTTTGACGAGTTTGTAAAACAATTTTACCAACTGTGAAAAACAGGGAGGAAAACAAACAGTACATATCTGAAAATTGGGATCTTGATTCTCGGTAAAAATTACTGGACGCGTGCCTGACGATTTTACAAACAAAATTTCTTTTTTTTACTTTTGTATTTTTCTAATTAAAAACTGATTTAAGCGGTTGTACTAATTCCAAATATCCACGCGAATAAAGCCGACCTCAATTTATGGGGGCAAACCCGAGGGTAATTGTTAATGTAATAATAATTAATAATCGTTGTATTAAAATTCAATGTTTCCCAAGTTTTGCCAATCTAACATAAATATGGATGTATCTAAAAAATCATTTGTTTAGCTTTTAACAAATAAAATAAAGTTTTGTACACTTTTAAAAACATGTAACTTTACAACAAAATCCTATAAACATTTTTTTTTATTTCGTTTTATTTGTCTTTATTATCTCTTCCTAATACAATTTATTTTCATAAAAGTTGTCTCGAAATTATACAGCAAAAAAAGAATGACCTTGATATATTTCTTTTTTTCTAATGCATTATGTACATATATGTATTTTATTCTTAAAATTCAGTTCATTTTTATTTGTCTAAAAAAAGCTTAGGTAAATACATAATTATTAATAATCAATTACATAATTTTCTTAGTCAAATATAGCCATTAAAACAACAAAACGACTGTTTGTTCAAAAAGATGTACCAACATTTTGCTAAGCAAAAGTCATTAATCCAAAATTACGATTTGTTTAAAATATGTTATAGATAACAAAACAACGAAGATAAAAAATATCACGTTGTCTTTACTTAATTCTGCAGATAATTTGGCATCAACTATAAGCCCAGTTTTACGGCTCTATTAGAAAGAAAATAATCATTTTAGCAAAAATGTCTTGGATAAAAAAGTTTCCTGGAAGTATTAACAAATTTTGTCGATATAGTACCCTGCTATCTTTAGTAATAAAAAAGTTTGTCGAATGTAACATTTTACAATGTTATTTCTGAGTTGAACAAGACTTGTTATAGTTCAAGAATTTGTTGAAAGCAGAGTATTTGAATTTAATGTTTTTTTTTGCAAACTCCATATTTCAGAAAATAAGCAACAGATCAATTTTCCAAAGTGTTAATATTTGTTGAGATATAAAGTGCGAAACGCAAAATTAAAATAAAATCCGACCGTGGCATTCGTTATCTGGAACACCATAATAAGTTTAGAATTTCGCATCGGACGGACGAGGCGCGACGTAGAGAAATTTTATATCAAAAGCCGAGCTATTGTGAGGTCCGTTACACATGAAAATCTCAAAGTGCTGGTCGCTTCTACTGCAGTCTTTGCCTTAAAGGCCCTGTTAGGTCATTATGGGACCTATTCTGTAACGAACCTGTTTATTTTAACAGCCTGTTAAAAATAAACAGTACGATTTTCTCAAATAGCTATTCTGTATGCGTCGGTCTGCGCAGAATCTGTTAAAAAATTAACAGGTGGTGTTTATTGTGGCTGTTTATTCGGAAATTTTAAACGGTACTACTTGACATGCCTTTAAAATATTAACAGTACGTTTAAAATATAAAATGAGAGCTGTGCACTCATTTATTGTAGTGGAAACTGAAAATGAAGATGCAGAAAGATGACATTGTGCGGTTCTTAGTAAACATTTCCATTTTAAAACAATTTAGCAATGTTTCTGCACTTTTAACTGTCCGGTCAATTATTATTTAACCTAAATTTAAAAATAAGTAATATTGTAAAATTATCAGGAAAATGAATAAGGTCTGTTATAAGATTATATTCATATAATGTTTCGGTCATCAATTTAGACCTTTTTCAAGGCATCTACAGGGTGGAAAGTTTAACTGGAATAAATTCAGTATCTTCACTGAAATTGATTTTTCGAAAAATTCCTGAAACACGTCGATTTTTGTTTTTAAATTGCCACTTTTTAGCCTGATCAGCTTTCTTTTGTTGCTGTAACCACCCTTAAGTTTTTTTTCAAATGGGAAGATATTATGTCAACAGACACATCATTGGAAACCTCATAAAAAAAAACAATACAACGATGTGTTTTGTTTCATGTATTTCTATCTCATCTGAGAATAAGACCCTAAAAACTGTTTTTTGGATGCTTCAGTGTATTATCTTATCGTCTCCTTTTCTAATAAATTTAATTTTCTTTGGAAACTTTGTTAGTTTTCATAATTTATTTGATGAATAAGTAGTGATAGTTAATAAGAATAATGCACTATTGCAACAGAAAAACTTAAAATTTAAATTTCTTTAGAATGCATTTAGTTACACCACAAAACCCAATAATCTTGAAGATTTGCAACAAGGTATTACCAATGAAATTCAGCAAATCACTTCACACATGTTGTAATATGTAAGAAATGAGCTTTATTATCGTCTTGCATTTTGTCAAGAAAAACTTGGTGAACATATTGAACATCTGTTACATTAAAAAAACATTATATTTACCTAAAACGAGATTTTTTTAATTCAAGTCCTACAATTTTCAAACAGTAAACCTACCAAGAAAGAAATAGATCAAAGTTGTTTTTATTTATTTTTTCTTCCATGATTAGCTGGAAAAGTAAAAAAAAAAACGTTGTACTCCTTTTTTTATAAGCTTTCCAATGATGTATCGATTGATATATCTTCCCATTTGAAAAAAAAAACTGAAGGGTTGTTACAGCCCCCTGAGTAAAAACAAAAGAAAGCTCAGGCTAAAAAGTGTCGATTTAAAAACAAAAATCGACGTGTTTCAAGAATTTTTCTCAAAATCAATTGCAGTGAAGATACTGAATTTATTCCAGTTAAACTTTCCACCCTGTATAAATCATAACAATATCTTATCTCTACTACACATTAAAATTTGACTTAGTTAATTTTTATATTCACACATTAATTTAACACATTAAAATAAATCAGTACATACTTGCATTACACAGTATTATGTTAATTACAATTTCACTAATCAATTATAATAATTTTCTTTCTACTGCTGTTCTTTGCACTTCCCAGGTCCTCTTCGGCTTTTATTTACGTCAGACTTCAATATTCTAACCTTTCATCTTACATTGTTTTTGACATCATATATAAAACACCTGGAACCGTTATAGCATAATTTATGATTTTATTAAAGAGATGATACATACATTTCTCCACTCGATCGTGCTTCTTCATAATAATTTTCTTCCGTCTGTTCATGTGGTTCTTTTGGCATGTTTTTCTTCTGAAGGTGGTTCCACTAGTAAACCTATTTGTTTCTGCATTATCTGTTTTTTCACATTTTCAAAATCACAAACTTATTAATTAACTCAGCTCGAACATGTACTTCAACCACTTCACGTCAAGAGTAAATTAAAAATGCTGCGAATGCATCTCGAATTCACACATTTCACTCTGATTAAAATGCCCACAGCGGGCCTCTACACGAAATTCTAGACCTTCCAAGCTCCCCGCACACTTCTGGATGTAGAAAAACCCATTTACGCAGAGCTCTCTTCACGTTTGCGTTACGTCTTATGCGTTACTTTAACAGGCCTGTTAAAAAAAGTTGTTTTAACAGCCCTGTTTAAAATTTAACAGTACTGTTAAAAATAGTGCTTCAAGAATAGGTCTTGGTGTTTATTGAATTAACAGGGCTGTTAAAAGTAAAAAATAAACGTACTGTTTAAATTAACAGGTTTCTTACAGAATAGGTCCCTATACAAGTTGGCGTTAAAAGAAAGATAATTTTTTTTATTAGAATTTTCGTGTAGACGGCATGTTTATATCTAGACAAATAACGGAGTAAATATATATTTATTGGCAGCGACTGCCCGTGATGACGTCATTCACTCATCGTGCTTGACAATGTGCTATAAGATTACATGCGAACATGCACTGAACTTTCGGATTTCGGCTTGCATTTCGAATAAAGTTTATGCAATTGCATTGTGTATATCATGGGTGAACCAATAAAACCATACGCTTTCCAACCACGTAAAAAACAAGTAGGAGTAATGGAAAATAATCCCGATGCAAGGACCCAAGAAATACAAACACGGAGGATGCTAAACACAAATTGGTGCACATGCGGTGAGTGCGAAATAATGGAGACGGACGAAGAAAGTATTTGTTGTCAAGAGAGTAGTATTATTAGTAATGTACGTGGTAATTTGAAATGTATTACACAACATGATTCGTTTAAAAGTGTTGTACTAAATTTGGATACTTTGAGTACCGCTCGTTATTACATTCTGATGCATTTGAAGAACGAATCCCAAACTGAAGACTTGCAAACAGTTTCAAATAACAAAATTCGATCCTATTCGAACCAAAAATATTGGGCATGGGCACCCCATCCAGGGACACATTGTATATATGGTAATCATGTCCTTTGTTTATATGTATTTGCTTGGTATCATCGCACACTGGGGCAGAATTGCTTCAAAGCTGGCAATAAATACAAAAAGGAAAATACAATTTAAAGAAATTAGGCTATAGCCCTTTATTAGACTACTTATCCACACGCACTTAAACCGTATTGAAATGCTCGGCCGCGTATTTTGTTCGCCACTAGATCGCGCTGTTTTAGTTAGTAATCGAACATCGCTAAAACGCGAAGCGATTTGAATGTTTTTATTGTTGTCTAAACTTAAGTTAGTGCCATAACTACTAAATAATAAACATTTTAAACTATGGAACCTTCAACTTCAGGTATTTAAGTGTTTTTTAATACCTTTTATATGCCTTATATGTGCATGAGTAAGATGACAGTTAAATTCATGTGGCAATTATGACAAATTGTATAAACAATTGACATTTTGAATCTGTTCCAAATGAGATCGGATTTGGAATTAGTATTTTTTAAACACCCACACTTTACAAGAATACAGATCTATTTAAAGAATTTGCTACTTTTTGCTACTTCATCAGTTATGAATTTTTTTTGTATTAAAGTCATGCCGATCCTTTTTCTTACTTTAATTGCACGTCTAGAATTTGATTGTTTTGAATTTTAGGAACAAGTACAAATACATTGTTTGTGACTAGAAAAGAACTACTAAACATCATGAAACTTTCTGAAGCAAACAGTTTTGATCAACAATGGAATTTTATGGTCGAAGAGCTCAAGAAGCGGACAAATTGTGACAAGAGTACCTGTATTGGTTTAAAGAGCAAGCTGTCGAAATTTAAATCGGAATTTAGATCGAGATGGACAAAGGCTTGTAGGATCGATGAAAAATTTCAGAAAACTAATAAGAGTTGGCTTGAAACATCGCTTTCGTTTCCGCCCTTTGCAAGAGGTGTTCCAGAAAATAAACGCGGTCGACCGTTAATTCCATTTCATTTGTGTTCCGAACGAACTAAAAGATTAAAAACAAAACAGTTGCGTGATTCTACATCTACATCTGTATTATCCCATGCTACCTGTATGAGTTTAAGAGCGGAAGGTCAAGTGCAGGCTTCCAACGTTTTAAAAAATATTACTACATTAAGCCCAGGGCGAGCTGAGAAATACCAAAGGGCTTACAAAACATCTTTAGATTCACAAATACAGCTTTTATCAGGAGAAGATGCTCTAGCAGTTTTAATAGATGCTAAGTTCTCTCGAGAGCAATATAATATAATAAGGACAAATGCTCCAGAAAAATTCCCGTCATACAAAACCATACAAGCTGCCAAAAAGTTATGCTATCCTAAAGAGATAACCGCAACTGAAACTGGTGCCTTCGTTAAATTACAGGCTCTGTTAGACCATACCGCAGAACGATTATGCTTGACTTTGGAGTCCGTAATGGGGAATCTTAAAAGAGACAAAGTAGATCAGTTGTGTCTTTTTTCAAAATGGGGTTTTGATGGCTCTTCGGGACACAGTTCATATAAAGAAGCATTTTATGACTCAGAAGCCAGCGATTCAGCCGTATTCATTACGTGCTTAGTTCCACTGAGACTAACTGCTCGAGAAGTTATTATATGGCAAAACCCGCGTCCTGCATCAACCAGATTTTGTAGACCTATTAAAATAGAGTTCCAGAAAGAGTCTACCAATGTGTCTGTTGACGAAAAAAATAAAATTGACGATGAAATAAAAAACCTTACTGTAAGCAATGTTGAAATCAAATGCAGGCAAGTAAAAATAAGTCACAAATTAATCTTTGCTATGGTAGATGGCAAAGTGTGTAATGCAATCACTGAAACAACGTCAACAATGAGATGCTTTATATGTGGCGCAACATCAAAACAATTCAACAACATTGACGAAATGATCTTGAGAGAAATAAAAACTGAAAATCTAGAATTCGGCATTTCGGTATTGCATGGATGGATTCGAATGTTTGATTGTCTTTTACACTTGGGTTACAAACTGCTTCTTAAAAAATGGCAAGCTCGTGGAAATGAAGACAAACAAATAGTAGCAGAGAATAAAGCTCGAATACAAAAAGAATTTAAAGATCGTTGCGGCTTGATTGTCGATAAGCCTAAGCCGGGTTTCGGAAACACAAACGATGGCAACACTGCCAGGCGTTTTTTCCAAAACCCGAAACTTAGTGCTGAAATCACAGGTGTGGATTTGGATTTGATAAAAAAACTACACATAATAATGATTGTGGTAGCTAGTGGATTTGATATAGATGTAGAAAAATATCGTCAATTCGCTTATGATACGGCCAGGTATTTTGTCTCAAACTTTCCTTGGTACAATATGCCTCCTACTTTGCACAAGTACCTGATTCATGGACCAGAGATTATATCCTCGGCACTCTTACCCATAGGACAATTGACGGAAGAAGCTCAAGAGGCTAGGAATAAGGATTTTAAAAGATACAGAGAAAATTACTCTAGAAAATGTAGTCGGGACAAAACTAATGCCGATATTTTTAATTTTTTTTTAATAAGTTCTGATCCTGTGATCACCAGCAAACAAAAGAAAAAACAGAAAAAATTACAAAATTTGACACGAGAAGCAATAGATTTACTTAAAGCACCATCTGTCAATGTATTCGAAGATAAAGAATATGATGATCTTGACAGTAAAGACGACAGCTGTGGTGACAGTGATGATAACTTAGATTGATATTACTTAAAAACAAATTAAAGACTTAATTACAAATATTACATATTTTGTTTACCTAAAAATTGTTGTAAAATGTTTCTCTAATACTAAATAATAGTTCCTAATCAATAATTATCCAATAAAACTTTTTTTTAATTTGTTATAATTTTTGACAACCTTAGAAGCTCCTTGCCCCAGTGTGCATCGTTTATACAGAGACAACTTTTTTTGATAAATACGGCAAAGTCTTGGTCGGTCCGTATTTTGAGTTTCCGAATTTCGGTATTCCGGAAGCTGGAAAGCATCATAAAAGAGTGTTTTCCATGGTGAATTTATACTTTTCTGTTCCGAGTTCGATGGTGTTTTTCCCCTAAAGATAAGTACTTCCTCCGGAACTTTGGTATTGGGTGCGGCTTTTGTGTTTTGTTTTATTATAGGTTGTCTCTGCCGAATTCACATGGGAGAGTCAACTTTTTGTGAGTTTTTGCTGCTGCAGATAGTGGACTGTCAGATATCGCAGCAGGCATTGACATTATCTATTTAACTACTGGTTTCATTTTACTGGTAATTTTCATAGCTTATAATTGTAATAATTATTTTTCCAATGGCTGTTACTGCAGAAATGCAGTAAATTCATAAGCAAAAATGATGACTACGTGATCTGTCGAGAATCCTGTGGAGGAACTTTTCACATAACATGTGTCAATATAAATCAACTTTTAATAATTTAAAATTATCCGGTTCCATAAAAAAATGGGGTTATGTTAATTGTTCTCCCTCACCTGATCCCGATGGCGATGGCGATAATAATACTGATGAAGCTGCAGAAAATATTTTTAGTCATTCTCTTACATATAACAGCTTAGTAGATAGTAACCTTCCTGATGCTCTAAAAAAAGTTCTTGTTGAATTTTCAAAATCAGTATATGACAACTTTCAGCTTCTCTCTAATCAAATATCGGATCTACAGGGTGAAAATCGCTTATTACGTGAAGATGTCATCAAATTGACAACATGAAATATCTAATAATAAACCAAGTGGGCCTTATCACATGTCTCCTGTACCTACATATTCTGAAACTCTTAAATCTGTTATTATTAAACCTAAAGATCTGTCACAGACCAGAGTTAAAACCAAGATGGATATAATTTCTAATATAAATCTTGAAAACTCGAACTTTAATATCTCTAAAGTTAAATTGATAAAAAATGGTGGCTTAGTACTTAAATGTCCGGATCCTGATGAATTTAAAAAAATTGCTGAAAGTAAAAATCTTGATGAGCGTTATGAGATTTCAGATCTGAAAACACCTTTTCCTAAACTTCGTATTTCTGGGCTGTCTGGCAATGTGGCTGAAGATCGAATAGTATCCTATCTAGTAAAGCAGAACAAACACATTTTCTCAAACCCTAGCAATTGTAGATTAATTAAAATGATTCCTCTGAAAAAACGGGGGATATATTTCAAATATTACTGGAAGTGGATGTGATTTCTTATCAAAAAGCCCTACAATCTGGTCATTGCTTGATTGGTTTGGACAGCTGCAATATTTTTGATGGTCTGGATATACTGAGATGTTATAATTGTAACAGTTTCAATCATTCAAACAAAAATTGTAATAAACAATTGTCATGACCCGAACATCACGGAGTAAAAGATTGTACTGCAGATGAAAATAGTTTTAAATGTAGCAACCGTTGTAACAAGAAAAACTTATCAGGAGTTGATATTGCCCATTCAGTTTGGGACTACAATAAATGTTCAGCCTATAAACAGAATATGATAAAATTGAAATAGGACGTTTTTGGAATTAATTCTATATAGCAACTACCTTCTTGTAATTTTCAAAAATTACAGCATGATAATATTGTAGAAAAAAAAACATAGGCTCCTTGTCATCATTTCACTTTACCGTTTATTATCAAAACATTCCCTCCGGCATGTCTCATTCTAGTCTCGATGTCACTTCCAAATCAATCAACTCCCATAGATTAACGTCAAAAAACTTGCAGTACTATCAAAATGTTAGAGGTCTTAACTCTAAGCTACAGGATATTCGTTTGTCGTCTAGCTCAGCCCCTTATGATTGTATAGCTCTATCGGAGACTTGGCTCTCTGAATCCGTTTTGGATGGTGAGCTACTGGATTCATATATTCTATTTAGACGTGATAGAAATTTTTCTGCTTGCGGTAATAAAAGGGGAGGTTGTGTCTTGTTGGCAGTAAGGAAAACCATCAAAGCTGTTTGCCTGCAGGTTAATGATCTTTATGACTTTAAGATACCTGGACATATCGATACGTTGCTGGTCAAAATGTTCTTAGATAACTGTTCTGTCATTATTTGTTTAGTGTACATTCCTCCAGCTTGTAGACTTGATGATTATATAGTTCTTTTTGACTCCCTTATGGCGATTGATAGTTTATTCGATGCGAACCTATTGTTTGTAGGTGACTTTAATATGCCTGATTTCCTAACTTTGTCACAATCGCAAGGTTATGCAACAACATCCTCCACCCATAAACAATTTTCTCCGTTATTGGACTTTTTTAACATGAGACAATTTAACAATATTGTGAACAGTATTGGAATCGAAGACGAATCCAGTGAGGATAAAGATTAAAATACTTGTTTCAAATTTTTTATTTTATATCAATAAATGATTAAATTTTCTATGTACAAATGATTTTTAGTACACCCAGTAATAAAAAAAAAAAACGAAAAAAAAATTTATTTTTTTCAAATTGTCAGATTTACAATATTTCTCCATATAATTGTCAGATTATCATTTAGAACGACTAGGGCATCAAGTTGAACCGTCTGTATACAAATCTGACGCGCTCCAGTAATTCCAGGTCACATTTTTTTTTACATTTTCAAAAATCGGTCATGACTTTTGGTTAACCCCCCCCCCTAGTTAATCGTCAGATGAATATCTCCCGGTCATCAGAAAGACAAAGCGCGTGTACACTATGAATATCTGACGCGCTCGAGTATTTCCATGTGACTGTTTTTTTTACATTTTTGAAAATTTCTACACGCTCTTCCCCCCACTAAAATGGAAAACTTAACATAAACTTTATTTCGTTTTAGAACCTAATGTTCACAATACAATGGGTCCCCATGACGCTTTAGTAACTGCAAATTTAACATCCAGAGCTCCCCTACTATTACGCCAATTGCACAAAACTCATCTAGGACAATAGCGCATGAAAGCCATAGTACGCAGCTATGTATATTGGGCAAACATACACAAAGAGATCCGGGACGTGGTTCGTGAATGCGACCGCTGCGCTGAAGCGGGAAAATCTCCAAACAAAATCTCACCAATCCCATGGCCTCTTCCAGCCCATCCCTGGCAGCGCGTTCACGTGGATTTTGCAGGTACGCTCGGTGACGACTACTTCATCGTCATTGTTGACGCATTCACCAAGTGGCCGGAAATCTTCAAGACCAAAACGATAACCGCTGCGTACACTATCGACGCTCTAGACGGTTAAAAAAACTCAAAACGGAGGAACCGTCCCTGGGAGGACAAATCCGGACCTTCCTCAGCACGTACAGAACAACTCCCAACCGCAGCGCTCCAGAGGGAAAGTCACCAGCCGAGCTCATGTTCGGAAGGACAGTCAGAATAGTCCTTGACTTACTGAGACCACAGGAACATCCATCTCACAAAAACAAATCCAACTCACCGATTAGCACGCTGAAACCTGGCGACTCAGTGTATGCTCAAGTACATACACAAAACAACTGGAATTGGATTCCGGGACAAATCGTCGAGAAAATTGGGAAAGTTATGTTCAACGTACTTCTGCGGGGTAAGCGAAACAGAGCGGAGATACTCAAAGCTAGAACAGGAAGACTCAGAGGCTCACCCCTGCGACATTCTATTGGACGTGTTTCACCCACAGTCGACAAACACTCGTACAAGCATGCCCAATCAAGAAATTGCGGAAGAGGAACCCCCAGCAATCAGCACCAGCACCAGAAGTACCACCGCAGCAGCCTCCTGCGAGACCCAGACGTGTCAGGCACGCCCCCAAGCGGTACCAGGAGTATCTGACTCATTAAGAAGGGAAGGTGTTGGGATCCCTGCCCAACTGTCAGCTGTCAACGGGTGTGACAGACTCCGCTTATGGCTGATACCAGAACACATGTACCCTTGTTGTAATAATAGCCATTGTTCTAGTTAGTGTAGTTAACATTTAATAAATTCATATAGTGGGCCTAGGGACCCATTTCAACACACCCTAACCAACAGCACCACAGCAGTGGCGACGAAGATAGTAACAATTATAAAAATATGCATGCATTGACTAATAATTCACTGCCTGAAACAGTAGGCAAGTTAAATAAAGATTAAAAAGAAAAAGCCTCTACAACATATAAAATTGTTATGCGTGGAAAACTGGATAGAACAATTTGTGCATTTATCACTAACTTCTCAAGTAAAAAGCTCTCTTGACTACATATTTTTGCATAGGATTCAAGCAAATGTGGCTGATGAAAACCCATACATAAGTATTTGGTTTGCCTGGGCAGTTAAGGAGGGAACAAAAGTAGGGGGGATAGAAGAATTGAATAGTAATAACAGTGTTACACGGTAGAGGTCGCGAAGATACGGATTTTATCAAGATCTCACAAATTTGCCTACCAATGTCAGAACCTGTTCTGTAATTATCATGGTACCATGGTTTTAATTGTTAACGCTAGATGTAGACTGTATTTTCTTATCTCCAAAATCGCACAAGATTGACGGCGTCCAAAACTTTGAAACATGATACATTCCGTTGGTGATAATGTTTCCCGGCGAAGCTTTATCACAGGCTTTATTAGGTAAAGTTAGAAATAAGATGACCGTGAATTTACTGTATTGATACGACGATACGTTTATAATTGCTGAAATAATTCTTACAATTAGAATATTATCACAATAGAACTATGTATTAAAAAATTGTTGAATCTGACTTTGCTTATATACCGCCTGCATACTGAATAAACTGTAAGCACTATGTTGCGGTCTTTTACTTTTTCAGTAAAGGCTAAAATTCATTAGAGGGTCGCGGTTCCGTCGCATCGCGAGCTGAGCTAGTCTCGACCGCGGTCAGTGAAGATCTTTCCCATGTCCTCCGATCGTTGTGAAAGAATCTCGGCGACCGGGATGCGATCGAGACGAGCTCGGGAACGTGCGTTTTTGATGATCGCGTCCTATACTTGGATTGCATTTGATGAAGGAAAAACCGCGAGAAAAAGACTATAAAATCGTAAAATCCAATCTATATACATATAAGTATAAAAATGAATCCCTATTTTCCTTGGTCACGCCATCACTTGAGAACGGCTGGACCAATTTATCATTTTTTTTTAAGTTTGAGGAAGGTTCTTATGAAGTAAAACATGGACAGGGGGGGTCAGGGGGCTCCCTTGGGTTTATAACTTAAGAACGGCTGGACCGATTTTTATGATCTTTAAAAAATTAAAAAATTTAAATATATCTAAGTCGAATTCCACAAACTTTAATCAGCGTAAAATTATAAATTATTAATTTATAATTATACGCTGATTAAAGTTTGTGGAGTTCGACTTAGATATATTTAAATTTTTTAATTTAAATTTACTCCACTTGGATTTAAGAACATTCTTCTTGTTTATGATCTTTGATTTATTGGATTTGTCTCTGCCCAGAATAGCAAAATAACTATTAAAACATGGACATGGGGGCCCAGGGGCCCCCATGGGATTATAACTCAAGAAGGGGTTTCATGATATTTGATTTGTTGGATTTGTCTCCGCCACGAATAGCAGAATAACTATTGAAACGTGGACATGGGGGCCCAGGGGCGCCCTTAGGTTTATAACTCAAGAACGGGTGGATCGATTGTTATTCTTGGTTATCAATGGTTCACGTTTTCGATGTTTTAACAAAATCTTTGAAATTAAATTTAAAATATAATTTTCTTTGAAAAATTCGTGAAAGAGATTGAGTAAGTTCGCCTAAGATAGGGTTTACTTACATTATTCTTTAATGTATTAATGTATTGTGTTTACCATAAAATCTTGTTACAAGAATTAAAATTAAACTAGCTGAAAATGTTTTTTTTAGGAATGGTAATGGGTTCTTTTTGCCTTGAAATAAATTTCTATGAATATCACGACCGGTTTCGAATTTTTATTTTAAAAAGGTGAATCTATAGAATACGCCACCAATTTAGTGACTACCAGAAAATAAAGAAGTTCTCACGCGACTTTGATGAAACAGGATCGGACTGTTTTTTTTTGTGCCTTGTCTGTTGCATATTCTTGTATATTCAGATCCGAAGAAATTGTAAAACAAGAAAACTAACAGAAAAAAGTTTCAATTTTCGCAATTCTCATGGTTTGAAGTAATAATTTTTAGAATAATAATATTAAATAATAAATTAATTAATAATTAATGAATAATAAATTTAGATTTCAATAAAACATAAGTAGACTGTAGTTGATATTAATTAGTGAAATTATAAATAAAAATTTCCTCCTGACTATTATGAGTGACTTTTCAATCAAACTGAGTGTTTTGATAATTATACTAACAATAAAAGGTGGGTATCCTGAATAGTATAATAATTATACACCAAGCTATTTTATTGCCCAACATGCGAAGCATCGCGACGATAGTAGTGCGACGATAAGAAAAGGCTCCTCCACCGTGTGGGTTATATTAGTATACTACATATATATACCAAGGTAAAGAAGTCGTTTTTCTCAGCTGAGAAGTTTTAATTGAATTAAGTTGCGAAGTTGAAAAAAGGCTTCTCTAGCGTGGTTTATACAGTGAGCGGCAAATGTATGGAATAAATTCATTAAAAATTAAACAAATTTTTTTTATTTTTTTTATACGGTTCAATTTTGGTTTATAAAAATTAATATTTTTATCCCAATTTAAATTTCAAGCAGTCATTTGTTTTCGAGTGATGATGTCATTAATATTTTTTTTAAATAGAAACCCCCTTTTTTTCTTGATTCATTCTTGATAGTATAAAAATTTTGTTATCTTAGATAATGAAAGTTTTGAGAGAAAAATAAAATTTGATTTTTTTATGACAAACAAAAACAAGTCAAAAAATCAATTATGTAAATCAAACAGTCAAATGGTACTGTCAGTTTCATTTCTATGTTCAATTTAATCATTTAGAGAATTAAAAGGGCTATCTGAATCAAGAAAAAAAATTGTTTTTTTTTTAAATATCTATGACGTCATCACTCGAAAACAAATGACTGCTTGAAATTTAATTTGGGATAAAAATATTGATTTTTATAAACCAAAATTGACCCGTATAAAAAAAAATTGAAAAAAAATTTGTTTAATTTTTAATTAATTTATTCCATACTTTTGCCGCTCACTGTATATTATTTTTTGGGTATATACCAAAAGCGCCAGTTCTACCTGTAGTAAACTACAGGCCCGGAAAGGGTCATCACTCCGACCGTCCACTTGCGCCGGCTATCGGTTTAATGATCCACCGCGGGGTGTGGGTGCCCCGGGTTGTAAGTGGCGTTATTAAATGACGTTATCTACACAATTTTACACATATAAGGTGGAAACTACCCGTCCCTTTACTTTTCTATAAATAAGGACTTGTACAAGAAAAACTAATCAGTATTGACTTATTTCTGTTTTTATCACAAAACCATGATGGAATCTGTGTTGAGTAATAAAGAAAAAAACTTAATTATATTTGAAAATTTTAAATTTCGTTCATGTGGTTTAACAAGGCAGGGGTTAAAATGGAGATGTGCGAATAAAAGTTGTGCAGCTAAGCTCTACACCGATGAAAATGAGAAGACTATCTTAGGTAAGCATACAAAAAATGCGATTGTCAACAATTTTGATGTTCTATAAAACCGACAATATTTCGCATAAAGATTACATTATATTTTCAAATATTTTATTATTTCAAACCAAAATTTATATAAAAATAAACAGTGTGTATACCTACCAAAATAATTAACCAACTATATGAAAAAAGATTACAATTTTTATCAGAAAAAGTCGATAAAGCAGGACATATCCAAAGATTTGAATTTGTAAAATATGTATCATACCAATATAATAAAATTATGTAATTTTTTTTCTATAACCTAAAAAATTCTCCCTTGATAAACCGATTCTTCGCTTGTCAACCAGACGTATTTATCATCATTACAAACAAGCAGCAAAGAACCCAAGAAAATCATTGAATAAACCTTCTTTAATTCCGAACAGAAATGAACAGAAGTTGCTTAGTTGATTATAAACAGTAGGCCAGGTATGTACCGAACCTACTTATCAGTACCACGCGTTGCGCCCTCCCGTAGAGGCAATTGGCGCAAATGGACCATGGGATTTTAGTTACCTGAGTTGGCTCCGGCGCAAAAGGACTATGACATTATTAAAATAATTATCAATCGGCGCATTCGGTCTATGCCCTATTTTTTCACTACTGGCAGCTTAAATCCTATAAATCATATGTTTCTGTCCATTCTTGTATTTATAATTATTACAAAAATTTCACGAATATTCTGGCACATTCTAAGAACGAGATTTTTTCATGAAGTTCTACCTTAGGTATTACATTCATCCACATTTATTAGATATGCATTTTGCATGAAATCCGGTCTCTAGCCAATAATGAAATAATAATAATTATTAACTACTAGGAAAGAAAAACCATTTCAGACATTCTCTACAAACTATATAATGGTATATTTCACAGGCATTAGTGAAAAAACCATTTTTCCCTACTATAGCACATTATAGAAATGTGAAGTCAACACATCAAATACGATAGTCTAGATTAAACATTAATGTCAACTGTTCTTATTATCTACTAGTAGGATAATCAGTCAGAATGACATTGAAATGTGAAATGGACCCCAATAATGCCAAACTTCCGCTCCAGAGCGTTTGTTTTTCAAACTTTAAATATTGAGCGCAGCAGTTTTCATCAAAGTGTACAATAAACAAGCGCGTCGTGTTTTTATTTTTTTTATTGTTAGCTTGTTTTGAGATAACATCACTGTAATTGTTAGTTTTTATTGGCGCCATCTGCCCCGTATTGTCTACACTAGAGTGGTTCGTATCCACGTTGGATTTCCTTGAAGGTCAAGGAGGTTAATTAATAAAAGTGATTTGTAAAAGATTTTAAAAAAGTTAAAGTCATTTGGAGTGAGGAATATTAGGATTAAGAAGGAATATTTGTTTTTAATTGTCTCATGTCTCAGTGTTGTATTTTTACTTCATTTTATTCTCGAACCTTCTTTTTAATTTAATTACAAGTAGTACAGCCATGAGGAAGGCCCCGAAAAGGGCCGAAACGTCGGCACCCTACTAATCATCGTTATTTTTTCTGCCCAATTAACCCATTAAAGAAATAAATTTTAAATTAATAAAAGTATTTTGGATGGGAATCACCGTAATTACGACTAATTGAACAAAAATATTTTGGCTGCGCATTCTAATTTTGATAATACACAAAATGACATACTTTAACCACCATCTGTACAAAATTTTTCACCAAACTGTTGATCCTATTTTTAGCTATATCTTTAAATGTATTTAAGGATGTGGCTTCAAACTGTGCCATCTTGTTAAGCAAATATTGAGTATTATTTGCAGGTTTAGGAAAAACTGCTTTTTCATCTACAAACAGAGATATCCATCCACAAAATTAAACATATTTTTCGCTTGTGGCGCCATCTCTTATGAAATCGCGCGCCGGTGCCCCTCTTAAGTGGTATGAGATTTAAAACTTTGGAAACATGTCAGTTAATGAGAAATTACACGGTGATGGCAGGATTAGAAAATCCAGATTATATCAGAACGACTCTTCTAAGATATCATTTTGCAACCAGTGTGTCTGCATTAGATTTTCAAAAGTCACAACAGGAAACTGTTTTTGATTTTATGGGCCATGCTGATCATATTCACAAAGGTTTCTATCGACAAGAAGTCATACACAAGCACCTCCTGATTAATCAAACTCTAGACGATGGTACAAGCTCACCAGGTAAGTCCTTATTACAAAATAAAGCACTGGCAAAGATAGTAATTTATTTAAATTTTAATTAATCTTTTAAAAATGGTAAAAAAAAATACTTTTAATTTTAAAATTTAACTTTTATTTTTTTTAGCTGAAAATAAGAAAACTAAGCAAAGCTTAGCTAGAGAGCTGGAGCCAGATTCATCTGATATCGAAAACTATAAAATTTATAAAAGAAACTTACAAATACTGGGCACGACTCCTAAGGAAACACGTCAAATAGAACCAAGAGT
Source organism: Diaperis boleti (assembly GCA_963583935.1). Classification (NCBI taxonomy): domain Eukaryota; kingdom Metazoa; phylum Arthropoda; class Insecta; order Coleoptera; family Tenebrionidae; genus Diaperis; species Diaperis boleti. The sequence goes on from OY757242.1 coordinate 19,370,418, forward strand.
AGCATGTTTAAAGAAAAAAAAATTAATTAAGCTCCAGAATATTGACCTTAGAAATGGGACAAATTGCAAATTATCTAAAAAGATCGATGATTCAGGAGGTATTCCAAGAAGAAACTCTTAAGCTTGATAATGTTGCTGAGATTGAGGAATGTGTAAAGGGAAAGAAAAAAATAACAATGAAAAGTGAGTCCTTACGAAGATGGGAGAAAGTCAAGACTAAACTCGCTTTGCGAAACCTATCTATCTTTGTCTTTCATGGCAAACTTTGAGGAAAGATTTTTTGAATCACCTGCTATAATGGAATTTGTATTTTTTTTTAATCTTGGGAATCTTTTTTACATTTTGAAGACAGTTTTACTTTTTCGGTTGCTACATGTGAAAATAAAGTTTAGTTTGTCTCCTCTGAAGTGCTTTTTTTTTTCTAGAATGAAGCAGAACAACAAAAAATAAGAAGATTGCAAACTTTAAGTGAAGTATTGAAGCAATTGAAGTAAGTAAATATTTAATTGATGTATCATATGAAATTTTAAATGGCAGAGGGCTTTATTCATTTTAGATTTCATAATCAAAGAATATGAACCCGGTTTGTTAATAAATATGGTGCGAGGATGCATATCTAAAAAGGACATTGATTGGTTCCCCTTTGGAAATCCTCATATTTTCTTAAATATTTGTGATATATCTTTTTTGCAGTAACTTTCCAAAATATTCACAATGCTTTAGCTGATTTTTATGAACCATCTTGTATATTGTCAGATGGTGAAGGTAGGAACAGTTTAATCAACAATTAAACTTACACCCCAACAAGCGGCAGCTCGAGTCGAATTTTGAAAATTTAAATAGAAATTGGAACCATGTGGTGTTTAAATAACACCTGGTATAATATAATAGCAAATATTATACAAACCAACCACAGCAGTAGAATATCGGCTGGGTTCTGGGGATGGAGGCATCAAGCTGGACCTGGTGAAGTAGTATGCGTTACACCTCTCAGATTTAACGCCAGAATGTATATCGAAATCCTGGAGGACGTATTTTTACCTTCTCTGGACATTGCTTATCCGGAGGAAGAGACGGATGATACGATTGATTTGTTCAAGAAAACTGTTCGGTGCAGAGAGCCTGCATTATAGAGAATTGGTTTGAAGACCATGAAGGGCGATTAGAACTCCTTCGATGGCCCGTGAAATCCGCAGACCTCAATCCAATTGAAAATTTATGGGGTCACATGGTGGATGGAACGATGTAGGCTTCTCCAAGGCGTCAGAGAAAGAACTTTTTTATGCATTACAACTCCATGTAAGTCAAGTTTGGGAATCCTTCAGAAACGGACACTTAACTGAAAACCTGGTCAATGGCATGTCAAGACACTTGTATCGACGCCAATCGCTGGTATACTCGTTTTTAAATGTTAAATTACCAAAATATTTAATAAAATGTTATTCTTGTATAAATTTGGGCGTTGATTAACCAACATTTACAATATAAGTACATAATTGCTTCGCAACAGAACTCTCTTTTTCGTATTTTCCTTTTGCGGAGATTGTTATGATTTCTTTTTTAATAAATCCTAATCTATTTATTTGGATTTAGATAAACTGTATTTTCGACATGTAATTAAAACTACAAATTATGATGAATTTTTCGTTCATTCATTCACCTAAATTTTCCCGAAATCTTATTACTATTCAAATTAGTCACTCCGTTGTATTTTAATGCCTATTAAGTTTACCTTATGATGGGGAATATTTTTCCTACTACACTTGTAACGTGCGTTCAGAAAAAAACCTTCTCTAGTTATCCATGACATTGCATTTCTGGGAGTGGACGACCATTTGTTTTAAGCTCCAACCGTTTCTCAAAACTTAAATTATGATTACTATTAGTTTGGAGTTCTTTTATTGTTTATTACCGACATGATGAAATTTGAAACACTGGTAGCTAGTCAGCTGACTGCAGTGAACTAAAGAGGAACACCATCCTATATCCTACCAGTAACAATCTGTTAGTCTGACGTCCGACTTTCTATCTTTATCTCAACCATGCATTGCGTCGCTTACATGATTCGATTCTACAACGAGACACTCTTGGGCTGTTGACCGTAAGAGCGGAGATGGGGCATCTTGTTTCCTTGTTTAGTACAATGTACACATGCAATAGCTTTGTTTTTGTCGCACTCGTTACAATTGGCTACTAGCATTCGCTTAAGAGGGTTCTCTAGCGGCACGTACATTTCTGCTGGTCGAAGTACATTTTCACCCAATATGTATTTTTTTTTAATTTACAAATTTCAAAAAATTGCTTTGTAGCTGCAAAGATCTATTTTATCAACACGCCAACAAAATTTCAACGAAAAATCTTCAAACATAAAAAAGTTACATTGTTACAACATTGTACTTCGACCGGCAGAAATGTGCATGCCGATGGAGAACCCTCTTAACGAGGGCATGAGTTGGCCTTGACCCGGGCGAACTCGACAATCTCCGCGCCCCACGGTGGATAAAATTCTTCGCGACAACCACAGAGCTAAACTCAATAGATAACTTATACGAAAATTCAAACATCATAATTTAATTGCAATAATTATCTATATATATAAAATCCAAATACCACTCACTGACTCATCACGAAATCTCCGGATACATCAAAGGGATTGCAATGAAACTTTGCATGCTTACTTATTTTACCACGTAGACGCTCACTAAGAACCGGTTTTTCAAAATTCCATCCCTAAGGGGGGTAAACGGGGCGGGGGAGTTAATCTCTAGATGCACTGAACTATAGTGACTTGATGATTTATTTATATTCATAGTGGCGACAAGCACTGCTTTGGTGCTAATGTCAGATGTGACATTCTGACCCGTCACTGTTGGAGCGAAAAGTCGACCACTGCAGAATGCCTTCGTGTTTTGTATTAGACTGCAAAAATTCTTACGGGAAAGGGTTCCCAGATGTTTCGATTTCCAAAATGTCCCAAAGACGAAAATTATGGCCGTCTAAACTTAATGAACCTGGTGAACCTACCGCAAATTGCCGCATATGTGAAGTATAACATTACTGTCTTATTAGCCTTTCAATTCGATTATGTCCGTTTTTGTAAATTTATTAGGTCCATTTTGAAGAAAAATGCTTAGAATTGATGGAAAAGGTAGAAAAAGAAAGTTAAGATTAGATGCTCTGCCAAATAAAAGATCTCGTGTGGAATCAAACAACACAAGTACCTCAACGATTACTGCACAAGTAACAACTAATTTAGATGAAGAGTCAAACAACATTTTAAATGAAACTTGTAGACTTTTATGATGTTAATAAATTAGAACTCAAAAATGATTGGGAGAAGTATTTTTGTATTTACCATTGGATAGGTTTTGATCATTTTGATCATTAATACACACGAGCTTCGATTCACATTTTGTGGTTCTTAGTGATGAATCACTTGAATCACTTACGCGGTTTTCACAATCATTGGCACGGTTGTTGCCGCTTTAATATTTGATAAAGCACAACATCGTAGGTAGGTCAGCAGCATTTTTTAAAGAAAAGCATGGAATCTTTTACATTAAACGGTCACGACGCAACCTCAGTGCTCCGGAGTGTAGATTTATTCACTTTCAAAAGAAAAAAACGCCCAAAGTGAGAACAACGTTACTGGGACAATACATTTGACAAATCAATAATAATTTCTGAGATTGTTACTTTGACATTAGCACCAACGTTTGGGCAACCAATCAAAAATCATCACTCCTTTGTCGCCACTATGAATATAAACCTATCATCAAGTCACTATACACGGAACCGATTGGAATAAAATTTTGCACACTTACTTATTTTACCACGGAGGCACTCAATAAGAAACGGTTTTTCAAGATTCCATTCCAAAGAGGGGTAACGGGGCGGGGGAGTTAATCTCTAGATCCACTGAACCGATTGGAATGAAATTTTGCACGCTTACTTATTTCACCATGTAGGCGCTCATTAAGAAACGGTTTTTCAAAATTCCATTCCAAATGGGAGTAACGGGGCGGGGGAGTAATCTCTACATCCACTAAACCGATTGGAATGAAATTTTGCACACTTACTCATTTTACCACGTAGGCGCTCACTAAGAAACGGTTTTTCAAAATTCCATCCCTAAAGGGGGTAACGGGGCGGGGGAGTTAATTCCTAGATCTACTAAACCGATTGCAATGAAATTTTGCACACTTACTTATTTTACCACGTATGAGCTCACTAAGAAACGGTGTTTCAAAATTCCATTCCAAAGGCGGGTAACGGGGCGGGGGAGTTAATCTTTAGATCCACTGAACCGATTGGAATGAAATTTTGCACACTTACTTATTTTACCACGTAGGCGCTCACTAAGAAACAGTTTTTTTAAATTGCATTCCAAAGGGGGGTAACGGGGCGGGGGAGTAATCTCTACATCCACTGAACCGATTGGAATAAAATTTTGCATACTTACTCATTTTACCACGTAGGCGCTCACTAAGACACGGTTTTTCAAAATTACATTCCAAAGGGGGATGACGGGGCGGGGGAGTTAATCCCTAGATCTACTAAACCGATTGCAATGAAATTTTGCACACTTACTTCTTTTACCACGTATGAGCTTACTAAGAAACGGTTTTTCAAAATTCCATCCCTAAGGGGGGTAACGGGTCGGGAGATTTAATCTCTAGATCCACTGAACCGATTGGAATGAAATCTTGCACACTTACTTATTTTACCACGTAGGCCAGGGTAGGCGAACCAATGGCACGCGTGCCATCAATGGCACGCGACACAATATTTTGGGCACGTCGCCATTCCTAAAAAATGTGTTAAGTAGTAGGTATTTTGTAGTATTTAAGTAGGATCAAACGCGAGTGGTCCTACGCTACGGAGTGTTCGGTGCGCGGGGTGGGGGCGGCGCGGCGGCAGGCAGGAAGCGCTGCGCAGCGCTCGTTTGTTTTGTTTTTATAAGTCGTGGGTTTCAATTGCGAATGACGCATTGTTTGCTTACGCATAAAGTAATAGTGAGTTTTGTTGACATAATTGTATTTTAAAGTTTATTCGAGTGATTTTTATGATTTTAAACTGATATTTAATATGGCCAGTTCAGCAAAAAAACAAAAAGTGCAAAATAGTAAGTGTATCAGAGAATTTCAAACTTGGTGGACTGAGAAATATGGCATGATTAGTAAAGGTGACAAAGCGGTGTGTGTTTTATGTAGAACATCGTCTGTTAAACGGCATTTTGAAACAAATCACAAATCTGTTAGTCAAAAAAGCGAAGCAGAGCAAAAAGAATTAATTGCAAGTGCATTGAATGACAGAAATAAACAGTCAACGAGCGCGGCAAGTTACGCGGCTGCAAATGTCATTGCTCGGCATAGTAAACCTTTTCAAGAAGGAGAGTTTTTGAAGAAAGCCTGGTTAGCATGCGCGCCCTCTCTTTTTGATGATTTCGATAAGAAAATTCAGCGCATCAAAGATACTCCTCTATCAAGAAACACAATAAAAGAAAGAACTGAACAATCAGACTGCAAAATGAGGGAAAAATTGAACAATACCCACAGTTCTTGGACGTTATGTGGCTTTCAAAATTGATGTTTTTTACAGACATATGCCAATATTTAAATACATTAAATGTAAAGCTTCAAAGGATAAACAAAACAATTATTGTCATGATAGATCTCATTCGCACTTTTGAGGCTAAACTGCAAGTTTTCAGAAACGATATTATCACAAGAAACTACAAGTATTTTCCAAATTTGAAAAAATATATCAATGATTTTGATATTCACGAGACAGCAGACAAAGAAAAATTTACTGAAGAATTTATTTCTGTGATCGATTCTTTAATCAAGGAATTTTCAGGGAGATTTTCTCAGTTCAAAGAATTGTCGGAAATACTCAAATTTATTATGTACCCTGATGTGACGTCATTTCATAAACTGAACTTCTCTCAATTCGATTGGTTGGAAATTGAAGAATTTGAAATGCAGTTGATTGATTTCCAATCTAGCTTAATATGGATTCAAAAATTTATTGAAACAAGGAAAGAGTTGGAATTAATTGAAACTGAAAGATTGACAAGTAATTTAAGTAAAAATGCTAATAACAAAATTCTGGAAACATGGAATGCGTTACCAGACACATTTAACTGTTTGAAGAAGCTGGCTCATGCTATTTTAACAATGTTTTCATCTACCTATGCCTGTGAGTCATTATTTTCAGAGATGAATAACATTAAAAACTCGGTTAGAAACCGTTTGACAGATGAATCCAGTTCAGCATGCATTTTGCTAAAAGTAGCATCTTACAACCCTAGCATAAATTATTTGTCATCTAACCTGCAGCAACAGAAGTCACACTAATTTTACAGTAATTTAATTTATGCGTGTAATAAAAACATTCCAAAATGTACCTCTTTTGTTTACTTTATTTAATAAAGAGTTTTGATAGATAGTATTTATTATTATTATTTTCCAAATAATCAGAAAGTCAAAATTATTTGATGGCACGTCAATGACCCCATTAAACATTTTTCAGAAAAAATTGCACGTTGATGCATAAAGGTTCGCCTACCCTGACGTAGGCGCTCACTAAGAAACTTTTTTTCAAAATTCCATTCCAAAGGGGGGTAACGGGGCGGGGGAGTGATCTCTAGATCCACTGAACCGATTGGAATGAAATTTTGCACACTTACTTATTTTAGCACGTAGGCGCTCACTAAGAAACGGTTTCTTTAAATTATTAAAGTAGTAAAATACTTAATAAAATAAAATCACCGTGGGTCAGCTAGTATTATTATATTCTACAAAACAAAGAGTCTTGATAGTGTCTTTTATCACTTTTTTCCTTTGGGAGGTCATTGACCGAATGATCTCATGAACGAGCCACCACTGTTATGACGTCTACTTCTACGCTTAAACAATACGATTCAGGTTTGAAGCAATGGTGGTCTTTTTGCAAAAATGAGCAAAAATCAATGTATACAGCTGATATCACTACAATCATGCTTTTCCTGTCCGAGCGTTTTCAAGCTGGAGCTAATAGGACCGCACGTTTCTTTAAGGGTATTCTTCATATAAGGCCTACTGCTCCCAAGTACTCTGTGGCCTGGGATCCGTCAATTGTTCTGGACTATGTTGGAAAGTTGTTATGTGAAGACCTGTCATTAGAAATGCTTACTAAAAAATTTGCAGTGCTTGCGTTAGTAAGCGGTAGAAAGGTGCTTGAAGTTTCTCGCGGGTCCAGAGCTAGACGTCGGTCGAGATGAAAACAAGAGGGATCGAAATAAAAGGATTAGGTATTGTAATTAATAAAATTTGTTAAAAATATCAAATATGAATATCGTGGTAATTTGATTATAGAAGTAACTCCCGGCTTGCGCAGAAAAATCTTAAATCGTTGCAGTAAGATTTTTGTGGGCCGACATTCTTGTTCTTGTACAGATTATGTATATATTTTACAGTGTTACAAATGCAATAACTATGGTCATACCAGTAACAGATATACACAACCAAAATTTTACTGTAGAAAATACGCAAAAAATCATAACAGTAAGAATTGCGATTCAAATGTTCTTACGTGTATCAATTTCTTAGAGCACAAAGAACGTTATAAAACGTCTTTTGACACTAATCATGCTTCAGGAGATAACGATGGAAATGTATTACACACAAAAAGCAAATAGAATTTCTTAAACCCATAAATTGATTATGGGTAAATAGGTATAAAATTTCTTTTTTAAATGTTCGATCTTTAGTCACTGGATTTCATGAACTAAAATTACTTATAGCTGAATATAATTTTGACATTATAGGAGTGCCTGAAACATTTCTGAATGATAATCTTCCTTCTAATATTGTAAATATTAATGGATATAAATTTTTTAAATGGGATAGTCCTATACGTGGTGGCGGAGTTGGTGCGTGTATTAGAAATGCCATCTCAGCTCAAATAATTTTAACAAAAATTCCTCGTATTGAACACATATGAATCAACTTGGATCGTTTATAAAACTCTACAATATAAGGTCAATTTGGCAATTGATTAATTCGATGATTTATTATCCTTCATTAGCCCTCAATTCAGAAACATATTTATTGTAGGCGGTTTCAATATCTACAGTCTTAAAGAAAATCGGTTAGAACAATGCTTTGACAATCACGACGTGAAGAAGTTAATCACAAGTCAAGTAACTACTCTGAAATTGTGAACGACGTGCTACCTCCACAGCCATCTTGAGCAATTCCCAGAGAATTTTGGTTCATATAGCGAAGAAAAAGAGGCACGATTTCACCAAGACCTAAAACTATGGAAGAGAGGTACCAAAGTGGATGGGATCAGCATATGATGGCTGACTACTGCTTTTATATATATTATGGGCAACTCTTTTGTATTTTAGGAGACCGTTAAAACTGCACGAACTATTGGAGGAATTAGAAAATCCTGATGTATTACCTATTCCTCCCGACGAGATTATACTTTTTCCACCCGTAAACGCGAACGATGACTTAACACCAAAAGTTGAGGAATGGAAACAATCTGTTGGTCCTGTTCAAAATCAAACTCCTATGCAATTATTTGAATGCTGTTTTGACGGAGAAGTAATAACGAGTGAGCAACAAAATTCGTGATCGCAGTTGGCTAAACGTATATCGGTTCTTTTACGTTACTGTTTACATTAATTGCCAAACTTTTAACCTATTTTCTCTGACTGCCAAAAATTGGAATTTCTGCGTCAAAACTGTTTCCCCTTTCAAGCCCCGTTTCCACTGAAGAAACATTGAGGAACTTTGTGTTTCCCTTTGTCGCGTGATTAGGAAATGTTTGGCAACGACTAAGTTATTGGCAACATACATAAACTTTGTGTTTCCATCTGAGCAACTGAAAGTCGCCTATAGTTGTAGCTTGAGAAAGCGCAACTCAGTGTTTCCACTGATGTGAAAAGTTGCAATAAAATGCAGGCGGAAGACCTGTTATTATCGCGTGTCGATTTTTCTTTTGATGTTATCGCGAAATGGGAACAATCAACATTTGTTTCCGAAACAATGAGGAAGATTGGGAACTTTTAGAAACATTTTCGGAAACAATCAACAGAAACACAAAAGTTGCTCAATGTTTCTTCAGTGAAAACGAGGCTTTAAGGTGCGTATCCACCAAAGGAACACTGAGGAACTTTTTGTTCCTATATGTTGCACTTTGTTCCAAAATTTGGGAACCTCTATCAACACCAATAAACTTTTCGTCTCCACCAAAGCAACATATTTATTCTTTGTTGATGTTACTTTTTGCTCGAAAATTGCTTTGGGAACGGACTGTCTCACTAAAGTAACTACAGTCAAGCAACACAAATCAAATCAAGATGGTGTGCGATGAAGATGAGGTAGCCCTTGCAGCAGCAGCTTTTATTATTCTATTCAAAAAGAAGAAAAGGCGGAAACATACATTTTGGGTACGACCAAGTTTACAGGAACGAACAGAACACGGGGGAGTGCAGCTTCTAAGAAGAAAGACGATGGTCATTTTCAGAACTTTATTCGTACGCCATTGTGCACACAGCTACCACCGTAATGAAGCGGAACCAACTTCCAACCTTCAGTGCAATATGGAATTGAGAAAGTCTCCTCAAAACTGTACAACTGCAACTCACAGCGTTCAAAATGGAAGCATTATGGACCAGCATCGTGTCAACCCTACGCTCTCTTGCCCTCAGCACCAGGTCCGTGTGGGTCGTGGCCCCAAACGGCTCTCCAACCACCAGTAAGGCAACGTCTGTAGTTTCAGTCCCTGAAAGGACGTCGTCGGCTCCTTGTTCTACCAAGTCGCGGTCTGCTACCATGAGTTTGCGGCCGTGGTAGAAGACGTGGTACTTTTCACTTTTTGTGCAGTGTGTAGATATGGCTATTCACTATGCTTGGCAGTTGCACCGCATTCAAGGAGGTAAAATAGACCAACTAAAAAAGTTTCTAGGACTGAAAAACTAGTCTATGAAAATGCTGTAGGTATACAGGGTGTCCCAGAACTCGCGCCCCAGAGGAAACTGACAAATGCCGACGACAATATGGATCCCGAAAATGCAAACAAAGACAAATTTTTCGCTTACATAACAGCGCTGTTGCACTTTTTCAACTCACCAATCCCAAAAAGGGAAGGTCCAGATGTTGGTATAACATAAATCTGTTGCTAGGCTGTCGTACTGTCGGAGTGACATCCACGCCAAGTGCCAACACGTAGGTTAAGATAGATGTCACCCTTGCCATTGTATGTTTTTTAGTGTTATTTTTTGAAGTAAAACTTCTTTAGGGACACTTGACTTGGGGAGTAAGCTGGTGAATGCCTGACGAGAGCGTTCCGAAAAGTGTGATCGGGCGAAGCGAACGGAAGTAATTAATGCATAGAAAAAATGTTTGCCTTAGCGGGATTCGAACCCGTGCTTCTAGGTTCTAAATTCACGCTTCAGTCCACTCAGCCATTTGCGTGTGTCAGTTTTGTATGCAATTGCGCTACTTATCTTAATCGCTGCACATGATTGCCGACTTTTCGTTGACTACAAACTGAAACATGCATTATCCAATACTGCAGACGGTAATAATTCAGGATTCTCTAGCGCCGTTTATAAACTTACATAAATTAAGAGCACTTTCACAATGGCGAACTGAAGTTTTACTTCAGTCGTGTGGTCTGAAGCACACTCGTATTTTTTTTTAATAAAACAACAAATGAGGATTCTTATGTACCACTACAAACACAAGAGGAAAGGGTATATACACACTAATTATAACAGAAAAAAAATATTGTCAAAAAGGGACAACAAAGCAATCAGAGCAAGTGTTCAAAATGCCCATCGTTCATCTCTAAACATAACTGTGCTCGCCGCAAGAAGCTCAACTTAGAGTTTGTAATCATTTGAGGGGTAATTGTGGCAAGAGCTTCTTGAACCTGGCCCCTGAGCTGTTCCTGTGTTCCAACGGGACGTCTGTAGACAATTTTTACGTGTCCCCAAAGAAAAAAATCCAGAGGATTTATCAGGATATTGTTGATTTAAAACTTCTCGGCTGAAGTGTGGTGTTGGGCCATCGTGCTGGAACCAGTCATTAATATGAAAAACAAGGGGCATGTCTTCCAGCAAATCGGAAAGTTCTGTGTTCAAGAAATTCGTATAAATTTGCCCAGTTAAACGGGCAGGTCCTACCTAAAGAAGAAGGTTATAGTTAGATGATGATTTCTCAATCAACCACACGATTTCCTAATAGACCTGCCACCTGCCTCTTCTAGTTCTGCCAATGTTACCGAGTTCTCTGCGAGGACCGCGTCATCATCCAGCAGTCATGACAGTTGCCAATACTTTCATAAATGTGAATTTCACTTTCATAATATGATTAATAAATAACAATACATGATGTCTTAATTGTTAATAAAAGTTGTTACTGATTGAAATCGGTGTTTTAAAAATTTTATCTACAACTGATTAATAATTGACGTATTATACTTGTAACTATGAATACTTAACTAGGTCTATTAAACACAGACAGCCAGCCTGGTTTTTAAGAATTATTATTAACTAGCCATGAAATAATGAATATTGACAACTGTTGACATTTCTTTTCAACGTCAAGTTTTTCACAAGGTTTGTTTTATTCTTTCGTTATTTCTTTATCTAGAACTGATTTAGTTTACGTATTATACATGTAACCTATGAATATACTTAACTAGGTCTATTGAACACAGACAGTCAGGCTGGGTTTTTAAGAATTATTATTAACTGGCCATGAAATAATGAATATTGACATGTTTTCTCAACGTCAAGTTTTTAACAAGGTTTAATTTCTAATTTTAATTCTAAAAGTGCAGTTGTAGATAAAACGTCGTATTTCACTCGCATATAATGGTGGCTATTATAAACTCGAATGGTTAAAATCCTCGCCTGCGGCTCGTATTTTAATTTCCATTCTCGTGTATAATAACCACCATTATATGTTCATTAAATAATCTACTATTAAAACACGTTGCTATGGGAAACGTGTTTTAAAATGCTGTTAATGTTCATGGATTCAGATATTAAAAAGATGACTTAAAATGCGATCAACAAAAAAAAAATAGTGATAAAAATAAACTTCTAAAAGAAGTTGAGAGTGGAAAACGAAAAAAAGATGTAGCCGTCAAATTCAATATTCCAGCCAGCATAGTATCAACAATTCTGAAGAAAAAAGCTGAAATTATTAAGGTAGTGGAAAATCTCGCTGTAATAACAAACGGCTGAAAAAACCGACATATGAAAACGTGGACAAATTGGTTCTAGAGTGGTTCAAAGTTACCAGAGCGAAAAATTTACCCGTCTCAGGTGCAATGGTGAAACAAAAAGTACTAGAATTGGCACACCAGTTAAGGCCAGAAAATTTTAAGCGCGCTAGCAACGGATTGTTAATCCAATTGGCAAAAACGGTTAGTTGATTTTTTTTTAATGTGCAATTTCATTATAAGTCGTTATTTTAGCTGTGGAATTTGCGAAAAAAAAGCTTGTGTGTGAAAGTGCAGATGTATCGGAAGAAGAGTGTGCTAATTGGAAACGTAATATTTTGCCTAGATTAGATTAGGTGTTGAAGGGTGTGAGGGAATTTGCTCCCCTCACCGACACTTAGACCACACCGCGGGCCCATTGTGTCACCCCCTCGCGTCCCTCATTCCTGTCTCTCATCCAGCCATCCGACATTGTCGAAAAAAGCTAGGATGGTTCCAGGCGAGGTACACCTCAAGTTGGCCCAGCTGGGCCATGTCTCCCCCAGTATGGACTTTCTGGTCGAGGCGAGAGCCGGACATTCCCGTAGGATATGTTCGAGAGTCTCGTCCTCCTCTAAACACCCCCTGCACGTTGGGTCGTTGACCACCCCCATCATGTGGAGGTGTTTATTTAGCCTGCAGTGACCGGTCCAGATGCCCACCAAAAGGCGGAGTCTGTCCCTTGACAAACGCAGACAAGACTTGGCTCTTTTAAAGCAAGGATTTTTGATAAAAATCTTGCTTTGTCTGCAGCCTGTTGTCGTTTCCCATCTAGCACAGTGTCTAGAATGGGTGTCAGTTTTGATCAGGTTTGAGAGGTAGCGATTGGCCAGTCGGATGAGCGGTTCGGTTCCATCCGGTGTTCCCGTTGCGCCCTGTCGAGCCAGCTCGTCGGCCCTCTCATTCCCGTCATTACCGTTATGTCCTCGAACCCATCTTAGCTCAACGACATTGAGCTGCTCGACTGTCGCTGAAGAAGCACATCGTTTTTTCACTGACATTGCGCCCAGTGATTTCTGTGGCACCCCTAAGAATGGCCGCGATCTCCGTCTGGAAAATACTGGCACATTCTCCTAGGGTTGCGCTGAGATTGCAGTTCATTTCGGGGATGTGAACTCCCGCTCCAGAGCCTGCTTTCGTTTTTGATCCATCCGTGAAGATTGAAATCTCAAACTTCGGATGTTCTTCTGTATCCATATGCACTGCATAGGATTTTTCGAAAGCATATTGGGGACAGATACGGTCCGATCCCGCACCCAAGAGAGGTATTCTGTGGAGTCCCTCGCTCAAGATGCGGGCGTGCCCGCGTTCTGATTTCCCAGCTTTCCAAAGGTTACCTTCCCGCAGCCTACGAGCGGAGGCAAGTGCCATGCCCTCCACGAAGAGATCGATGGGAAGCAGACACAGGATAGCCTCCAGAGCTGCGGTCGGGGTGGTTCTCATGGCGCCCGTCACAGCGACACATGCCATCCGTTGGATGCGTCCGAGACGTGTCATCGTTGTTTTTTGTCTGACTCTTTGCCACCAGACAATTGCTCCGTAGCTCAGCATCGGTCTGATGACGGCCGTGTAGAGCCAGATGGTAATCCTGGGTGTTAAGCCCCAGGACCTTCCCACCGCTCTCCTACACTGCCACAGGGCGACGCTGGCTTTGTCTATTTTGCTCTCCAGGTGCTTTTTCCAAGACAGCTTATGATCCAACATAACGCCCAGGTACTTCACATCCTGCGAGAGTTTCAGCTTGACGCCGTTAAGGGAGGGCAGCCTTAGCTGTCCCATCTTCCTTCTGTTCGTGAAGAGGACTAGCTCTGTCTTTTGTGGATTCACAGCCAGAGCCTCCTTCTTACACCATTTTTGTACCAGGCAGAGTGCTGTCTGCATAAGGTCGCATAGTACATTTTCGTACTTACCAGTAAGCAGTATGACCAGGTCATTTGCGTATCCGATCGTGTAGAATCCCGCCTCGTTGAGTGTGCATAGAAGGTCGTCCACTACTATGTCCCATAGCAAAGGCGAGAGAACTCCCCCCTGAGGACAGCCCTTCTTAACCACTCCTCGAGTAGTTGCGTCCGCTACACTAATCTGTACGGTTCTGCAGTCCAGCACCCGCTGAATCCAGTCACGTACTGTTCCTGAGACATCGCGGTTCTGAAGCGCTCGCCCGACACTATCGAAGGTGGTCTTGTCAAAAGCCCCCTCGATGTCGATGAATACTCCTAAGGAGTATAGTTTGTGCTCCAGGGCTCCCTCAATCCGCCCCACCACCACACAGCCCGGAAAATGTGTAGCCATCAGTACCTTGGCTGTTTCATCGGCAGAGTCCGTGTATGTGCCGTCCTCTTTCTTCAAGCTACCTACTTGCTGTCCCGGATCCTTTGACAGGATTTTCATCAGCCGGGCAGCGGTGGTGGTACATTCGAGGTCCCCACAGAATTTTCTCCATGATGACCTCTACTTAGAACGAACGTCTTTTTTGTATTGCCGCTGGTATTCTTTAAATTCGTCCCAGTCGGCTGCATTTTTGGTCCTTTTGGCCTTATTGAATAGCTTGCGCAGATAGACTCTTCCCCTTTCCAGTTCCTTACACCACCATGTGGTGTTTTGGCCCTGGCGGGTGCCTGATCTCAGCGGACAAGCTTGCTCATAAGACGTCATCAGAGACCTAGTGAGGTCAGTGACTGCCCTCTCCAGTTCTTCGTTCGTCTTAAGATCATTAGAGATATCGAGCCGACCCCTGACATTTGACAGGTTTTCTAGAAATAGATCCCTGTCAGTTTGTTTTGGGTTCCTGTACGGCTTCGGTAACATCTCTTTTGCTTCTAACGAAAACGTTATCCATCTGTGGTCTGACATGGTCACGTGGGATGATACTTGCCAGTCCCTTATATGTTTGGAAATCTCTTGCGTCGCGAGAGTGATGTCTATCACAGTCTGACACCTCGAGGTGACAAACGTAGGTTCGCTCCCTCGATTGAGTATTCCTAACTTTGTGCTCGTAAGATATTCGAGCAGTGCTGTTCCTCTGCTGTTGCAATCACCGCTCCCCCATACGATGTGGTGTGCGTTGGCATCGCATCCAGCGATGAGTTGTTTTCCTTCCCTTTCACAATGCTCAACCAGGTCCGCCAGCTCCCTAGAAGGGGGTGGCTCCCTGGAGTCCCCGGGGAGGTATACTGAGGCAAAAACTACCTTTATTACGTTCCTTCCAAATTCCAGGTTAACCTGCACAGCCGTGACATCTCGGTTGCAATAGCCCGTCAGTTGGAAGGCGTTTTGTTGACCTGAAACATATACACAAGTTCTGGGTCTTTCTTTAAGGGCACCCACGTAAGTGGTCCCGGACGATTTGTCGCCCATGCCACAAACTCGGTTGCCTACGCACCACGGTTCTTGTAGCAGGGCTATTGTTACCTGCTTTGCTGTCAAGTGACGACTTAGGGTTACCCCCGCCTCCCGACAGCGGTGTAGGTTTGCTTGAATTAGTGTGAGTCCTTTGCCCATTAGGTCGAACCTGCACTTTCTTTGCGACGTAGTCGCCACACCGGACGTCGACGGTTCTGCTCCACCCGAAGGTGTCGTCTGCCCCGTGGGGCGTCCGGTTGCTCCTATATCAGCTCTTGGTGTTGCTGCAGGGATGGCGCCTTCACGCCTCTGCCTCTGCAGCTTCTTTTTGGGACCCTGCGGTCCCTGGTTGGAGTTGTTTTTATTCTCCATACCGGGATTTTTTACTTCATCTCCCAAGCTCCCCACCCACCACGGAGTCCCATATGGGAACGCCGAGCTTCGACGCCAGGGATACTCGAGAGATATAGCCCCCAGGAGGTTGTTGCACACAGCCCACGCGGTCTGCCGAAGCCGCCCACGCAGTTGCATGCCCCAATGCTCCCCAAGGGCTCACCCCGTCGGCCCTCTGACGGGACGACACAGCCGATTGATCGAGGTGGGTTAGTCTCGACCGCCCGTCTAGGGTGAAATCCGGGCCAAAGTGGCGTGTTGCCCTCCCAAGGCCGTAGCCAAGGTCAGGCTCAACCACCAGGATCCCTTCATCCACCCGCACGGGTCGCCACGCACGGCACAAACACGTGGGTGACTGTTTATGCACCTGCAACACCAGTCACCATGTTGCATGGGGAAGTTTTTATAGTGGTACTTCATCCACGCGGCCAGTCACTTAAGACCAGCCCCCGTGCCCCCTGTCGGCAGACAGGCGGTTTACGGTATGCGTCACGAGCTGGTCCGCGGCGAGGGGCTTTCGTTCAGCACAGCGGGGGGTTTAGATCCCGGACCTCCCTACTAACCCCCCACTAGGCAGAGTCAGAGACTCTTACCCATTCTCCTATCCGCCACCTGGAGACGCGCCTGGTAGGTAGCTCAACCCCCAGGAATATTTTGCCTAATTTGTTAAAAAACTATCGGGAATGTGACGTGTTCAATGCGGATGAAACTGGGCTATTTTTTAGATGTCTTCCCGACAAAACACTGACTTTTAAACATGAAAAATGCCATGGCGAGAAGCACAGTAAAGAAAGAGTAACTTTGCTACTAGCAACCAACAACAGTTTCCTTGCCTAAATTACTTAGGGTTGCGAGATGTAGGATTTACTGCTGAAGTGGTAAAATGTTGTGTTGCACTATGTAATTTGTCTAAGACAAATGAGGACGTCAACATTGGTGTTTTTTAGAAAATGGCAATGAAAATGCAGAGGAAGTAGAAGATCATGAGGTACATGTAGGTGGAGAAGAAAAACCTATTCAAATTTATAATCATTTTCAGCGTTAATGTAAAACCAATATTGTGTAAAGGCTCCCACAGACCAACGCGGTACGGCGGGAGCAGTAGCGGGAACGGGAGCGCGGGAAGCGGGAAGATTGTTCCTATTCACACCAAACGATAGCGGCGGTAGCGGCAGTTTTTTTTTTTCGACGAAAACACAATACAAAAATATTTGTACACAAATGAATTTCTCATCAGATGAAGATGATCTTTTGTTACTTGCCGTCGCAGAAGTATTAAGAAGTTATTTAGTTTTACTTACCACCTTCATCCAATTCGCCTCCTATTTCGTCTCAAATTTTATCGCGCTTTCTAATATTTCTATACTCAGGATTACCCAAGTCATAGACAATAGGATATTTTTTAACTAATTCGATGAGTTTCTCTGTGCTCGACGACATTGTGAATCACATACTAATTTCTTCAAGTAACGGGAACAAAGCGATAGCGGGAAAAATGCTGCATGCACCGTCAACAAAATTCATCGCTGCCGTCCCGCTTTAGACAACGCGGGAAATCGCTTTTGTTATCCCGCAATGTAAGTTTGTCCCGTGCCGCTCCCGTTCCCGCTACCGCCGTACCGCGTTGGTCTGTGGGAGCCTTAAACTGTAACAGTTACATTTTCCCGCAGACTTGAATTAGTAAAATCCAATGCTAAAACAACAAGTAAATCTCATTACTGTTGCAATTTGATTTTTGCCGCGCATTCACCATCCAAGTTCAGGAACGAATCAGCATTTAGAGATAACATTAAGTTCTTGCAGTGCCGCGCGACCGACCTACATTCTTCTCTTTTTCGTTCGACATCTGCGAAGTAACATTTCAGCGTAAATTTTGCTCCTGGACAAGAGATAGCTCCAGAGAATCGCGTTAGCGGATAAAATCGTTGGGTGTTCAGTTATTTCAATAATAAATCGCGTTAGCGGCTAAAATCGTTAGGTGCCAATTCGGAGAAAAGAAGTAAGAAAAACTACTTTATTGCGTGCAGACCTTGACTATTCTCTTTCAATCAAATAGGCAGATTCACCAGCACTTTACCGAGGATCTTTCTTGTAACACCTTCTTGGAATAATAGCTGTAATATTCTTTCCTGGACTCACGAAGTTTTCACGTGGAATCAGGCATAATTTCCCAGGAAATCACAAACCCGCAGGATTCGCAAGAAAACAGTATAGTAAGTTGTCAGGACAGCTCCAAAACCAGCAGGAAAGCGTGATACTGTTCAGAAGATAAGTAATAGATAATTTTTCATTATATTTTTTTATGTTACAATTCATCTAGTTTTTTTTTATTAGCGTGCATTTAAAAATTGTAAACTTCAGTAATCATCATTTTAATGTAATTTAAACTTTAAGTATAGTGCAATAGTCATAATTTAACTTGTCACATTTTTATTTCATCGTTCATTTAGTTATTTATTTCACCAACTTGTTACCAGTCATTATAATTTCAACCTCCACCACGTTATTTTATTATTGTTTAATTGTAGAAAGTTCTTGTATTTAATTTAATTGTTCATTATATTATTTTTGGGGACATCCACACTCACAATTTTGTCAGGGCGTTACAACAATTTGGGTTGTAATAGTACCCACAATACACCCTAGTACTTAAGGTTGCGTGTTCTGTTTATGCAAAAATAAATCCATTATAACGAGCGTTCAAAAATAAACCTGGTTAGAGGAGGCTGGGCATTTTTATAACAGTGTACATTGCAATTGTTACAAAAACTAACTTGTCATTTAATTCAGTTTAGGTTACGCAACCAGCACTAAATTCGGACAAATTATTGAAATTTATATTTGAAACGTTGTTGCTTTGTCAATGGACGTTCTTTCGTTGTAATTCGAGTTAAGTATTGCAACTAGCAAGATGGCAAGTGATCAAAAGACACGGAAAGGTGCTGCTACAAAGCACATGGACGTTGCAATGACAGTCGCTACAGCAGCCGTTTCCGAAACCTTTTTTGCAAGTACGAAATGGTACGAAAACATGAATTTAAGACGGTCCCAACATATCAGAAAATGCGTGAGTTGTGCCAAAGCTGACCGGTAGGTGAAAGTGTCATCACTTACATATTATGCTCTACACTTTCTTAATGAAACTTGAGTGAGGCGCACCCTGATCTAATAACAGCTGCAAAAGAAAAGGTTTGTCTTTTGCTTCTGAAACTCAAGAGTTAAAACTTCTGCCTAACCATACTTTTCAGATTTGCGCATTTAAGAGAACAAGTTTGAGTGTGAAATATGATAAAGTAACAAGCGAAACTGCAAGTAATTTCTTCCTTTGGCCACATTAAAAATTTCATGTATGTACCAAGCATCCGTAGCCGATGTAAGAAAAAATATGAAACTGAAGATTTTTTGCACTGTTTTTAATAGGATCAGAAAAAAAGCACAATTCTCTACAAGAAATATCGAATACATTTTCACCATTAATTTACTGTAACTGTTTTGTGTCCTGCTAAGGGATTGTAAAATTCTCAATAAACATTTGTAGAGATTTGGTTAGAAACTGTCAGTTGGTCATATCCTTTCGAAGAGTGTTTTAATTTCTACATTTTGAAGAAATAAAGGCGTAAAACCAAATCATAAAGTGTCCGATATCTAAAAATAACTCGATTAACATCACACCCGAAGGTCTGAATGCACTTAACTTTTTACCAACCGTTGTAGGAATCTTGGAGATACCTGCAGGACATTGCAGCCCAAATCCCCAAATCGTGTCGGTCTATATAAAACCGCTAACTAATACCCTAAAACACTTGTCAACACTTCTTTAAGATGCATAATAATATTAATTATTAATAATACTGCAGCTTCTCTGAAATTTTGAGGTTATGTTATCTGTCATGGAGAGTTTCGTGTTAATCAGTCAAGCTGTACACTGTAAAAAAATAGAACAAAAACGCAATTTCAAAGCCTACTCTAACCAGGTTTTTTATTGAACGCTCGTTAGTTTATCTTGATAAGGAACATTTCCTAATTAGTTACATCTTCTACTCAATTCCCCGGTGTGAAGAGGGGCATAGGTCTTCACATATGCTTGCGGAACTTTACATCAGACAACTCCATCCGATTGTCTATTTAAACAAATCAAATCGCCTGTGGAAGAGAATTTGTAATATTCATAGTTTAGAACCAACCATACCGATCATTTCAATTTTGTTAGATTATCCCTTATGACGATTAACTCTTTGGACTAGTTAGGAATCCCGTTTGTTAAGTCCTGATTTTCAAATCATTTTGTGCTTGTGTGCTTGAAGTTTCGAGTCTTCAAGACGCGTTAACTCGACAAATTTTGGTAGACAGCTGTCTATAATCCGTCGACGTTTTCTAGGTTGAAACTTCCAATTTTCTAACTCACCCTTTCGGTTCCCTTTCTTTAAGTTCTCTAGATAAATACTCCTCGTGTCAACAATGTGACAGAAAGTGAGGTTATGTCGGTGTATAACTACAAACGAAAGGCGCATGCGTATGACATTCCACCAACTTCCGCCCAAACTTGATAACTTGAATAGAAAATTCAAATTTAACACCTTTTTATAAATATATTCCGCTGCAAAGCTTCGCGCGCATAATTAACAAATAAGGTCCCCAAAAATTACTGACAGGACGTCGACCTCCATTTTTAAGTCACTTACGTTTTCGCCTTCAACGTGTTCGCACGTGTTGTCAAGAATATTTTTCGTTTGGAGTTAATCCAACACCATCTGCTCGGAGGAACATCACTTTCGTTATTTAGAGGCGTTTCCCTTCTGAAAAGGTAATTATCCACATTTTGGGAACGGAAATTTCAATCCTGCTATTATCGTGAAGACGACCCCTAGGTTCCATTCGTTTAGACGACCCCTAGGTTTTATCGTTTAGAAGACCCCCAGGTCCTATCGTTTAGACGACCCTCAGTTCTATCGTAAAAACGACCCTCAAGACGACCCCCAGGTCCATTATCTTCACGTAGAGACGACCCTACAGGCTTATTTCCTGGACACGCAGTCTAGAGGACGTTGTTCCCACAGTGCTGATCTTCTGGATGCACATTCCCGCTATCGCGTGGAGGAAATTTTAGAATCACAGATAAGTCCCTCTTGTGAAGCTCATTTAATTACTTTGCGTTTAGACGCGTATATCGTAGATTGTCTCATATCGATGAGAATTTTTTACGTTCCATACTGATGCAATATTTGCGTTCTGATTTCACATTGTAGTTTATTGTAGTATATCGACGCACAATATTTTCATTTAAGTTTCATTGCCTTTAAGAATCCTTTAAGATTTAGAATTACCATATATTTTTTTAAATGACAGTTTGAATCAATGTTTTGTAAACATGTTATTTTTTTGAAATCTTTGAGTTCTTGCCCCCCTTAAACTTGTGGACAGACTCTGCCCAGACACACCATGGTTTTTCTTAAGGTTGATGTGAGTACTAACACTTAAAAAACATTCCACTCTGTAACCCGATTGGCCAGGTTTTTTGCAGCGGGCTCTCACTCTACAATTTGTCGCCACGTTTTCTGAACCAATTGTCCTTGGTAGACGCTACCACAGTGTCTAGTCGCAACATGTAAAAAGGTAGAAGAACTTACCACCATTCGTGAAAAGCAAACAGTTTCGCGAAAACACGTAGTCAATGCGGTAGAAACGGACACAAAACCCCTTCCGTTTAGTCAGAAAAAACACAAGTCGAAGAACAACACATCGATGACTGTTACACGCAAAACTTCCACCACCTGTTGGATTTGTGATGGTCCAAATCACTTCCATACTAATTGCACGGCTACCAAAAGAACGTTTTGTTATAAATGCAGTAAAGCTGGAGCGAAGTTTCGAGACACTCAATCTCTCGTAATTTTCGTGACAGGCAAGATTGGCTTGCTACAATAAAGAATTTTTGTCGTACCGAACTCCCTTAAGTTTCGCCTCTTTTTTGTAAATTTAGCTAGCGATCCTAGACCGCATATTGCTGTCAACCTTTGTGCGTTGTGGTAAATAAAATAAAATAATAGGTACAAATACTTTTTTTCAATTATTTTAATCATTCAGAGGCACATCATTTGTTAATTGGCAGTAAGCTACCCCTAATATATTTTCTTTCTCCCAAACATCTAATTGTAATTTTCTTACTTCTAACCCTAACTTTCTTGTTTTAAATTCCTCTAATGTTTTTGTTTCGTTGTTGCTCCGTACAGCCACCGTCCTCCTAAAAAGAACTTACACGACACAGCAGTAACTAGTTGTTATAAAATAATACCTACTTCATTTTCGCTACTTTAGACAGTGCACTACTTCATTGTTTAGACAGGTCAAGGCTGGTTTCGTCAAGCCAACCAGGAAGCTGATCATCCTCAAGATTGGACACATTTATACAAAGCTTCTTCTGAGATTACTGGAGGCTCTTTTCCAATAATTTCCAACACTAATTTGTTTGTATCGTCCAATTTTAAGTCGACCCCTCAACTTTCACCTGGTTTTTTTTTGACTTATCAAGTTTTTGCTTATTACAACAGTGTTAGGATTGAAGGAGATACCTAGAACCATCTAAATACTTACCACTCCTCAAATTAGGCCAAGTGGCATCTCTCACATACGTACAACCTCATTTTGACATCATCATTCTTTTTCCGATAATGTTTGTTGTACAACAAATTTTGACAAAAAAAAACATGAATTTACTTAAATCAATTGAGATGAAATTTGTAATAATTAAATAGTATATTATTTATCTAGAACGAGAAGTGAAGTTTAAAGTACGAGCAAGTTGTTTACGGCCGAGGCGCCTAGCCGAGGCCGGAATTACTTGTGAGTACCTTTAAAAACACTTCTTCGTTCGAGGTAAATACAACGTTTTATTTCATACTGCAAGTTTAATGAACTAAGTCAAAATGAAAAGAAATGTGTGTTTATCTCGCACAAATTATTCGTAATAATTAAATATGCGGGAACTAACATTCCCATAGTAACAAACGTTTGTCAAAAATGACAACGAAAAAACTGGGTCACGGTGAATGGTTTTGGATATTTTATGCGATTATTCCGTTTAAAATGGAGAAAATTGAGGTGCCTCAAGACATTGTAGATGAAGCAGATCACGTGAAGAACAATTTGATGCCACAAAAATCTCGGGAACAATGTAAGAAATGATTGACGTATAATTTTAAAGTACTAGGACTTTAAAATTTTTCTTTAAAGTACTAGGACGTTAATGTTCCACTTTTGGTATCAAAAATAATCCGAAAAATGTCACTTTAGATACAAGTATGAAATAAAAGCATTAATATTATAGTATCAATTAAATTAATATTATATTATAATTTATTTTGTACGAGATTTATGTGGCCACAACTGTACATTGAAACCTGATGGAATTCGCAAGTTAGTAAAAATCCATCTCTGGCACACTTTCCCAGACTTGGGCAGAATGTGTCAAGTTTCCATGTTGCCCATGGTAGGAAAATCACCCTTCGTGAGAGTAATAGGAGATTTTAGTGGCATTCATAATAGTACGACCAGTAAAATTATACATAAGGTTTGTTTTTTTGAAATGTTTTTGAGTGTTTGGGTAGATATGAGTCGTCTAGTTGCAAAACCAGTTACATCCACAAAAATGGGAAACATGTTTTATTAGATTTTTCGCAAGTGCCAAGACTGCTCTATATGTTGGCAAAGCGGTATGTTTCAAAAACAATTAGATCCTATCGAAAAGTTCTCTCGAATGATAGGGTTAGTTGCAGAAGCAGTTACATCCACTTGATGTAAGTTGCGCCGGCGCGAGTTTATGCACTCAGCTACCCATATTATTGCATATGGCTGTCTGTGATAGTTGTAAGCGCTGTCAGTTCGATCAGTAAATAAAACCAAAACATTAACTTGAGGTCTTGGTGCTCTATTTAACGATTGTTAGCAAAATGGAGTGTCATCCTAACACCACCGCTGTCGACAAGTCAAGAAAAAGGGTTCCAAACAGATCAAATTGGAAACGAGAACGTGCAAAAGTGCAAAGGTAAGTTATTAAATTTTTTGCTAATTGCATGTATTTTAAACAAACTATTTTATATTATTTAAAGATATGCGGCTCCTGGCCTACCCAAACGAATTACATGCAACCACAGAACCAAAGGCAAAGTTTATCAATGCAGTCAGCTAACTTATCAAGACCAAAAACGTTTTCATAATAATTTCTACAGTGTTGCCGAAAAAAATGCACAAGATGCCTTGATTCTAAAATACACACAAGCTAGTCATCCTAGGAGACAGCGAATTGTAAATAACGATAGAGGTGTCAAGACAATAGTTGTTCAGTATTTTATTCCAAATTCACAAAAAGAAAATGTTCAAGTCTGCAGTGTAGCGTTCAAATCTACATTGTTATTATCCCAAAATCGTATACAGGGTGTCGTGCATAGACACTTTACCACTGGCAAAAGCCCAAATGACAAAAGAGGTGGCGACAGACGTTCTAGACTCTACCAACACAAAGAAAGGTCAGTAATAGACTTTGTTAAAAAATTTAGAGTATTAGAAAGTCATTACTGTCGCAGTAAGTCATCAACACGCGTCTACTTGAGCTACGATTTGAATATAAAGAAAATGTGGCGCATGTATCAGCCGTCAACAGAAGACAGAGAATTACAAGTGAAAGAATCATACTTCAGAAAAGTATTTCGGACTAAATTTAATATAGGATTTCGATGTCCTCGCACAGACGAATGTTCGACCTGCATTTCGCTTCAAGAACGAATTACAAACGCAACTGACCCAACTAAGCAGAACCTGATAGCAGAGAAAAGAATTCATAAACTCAAAGCTAAGGCTTTTACGCTTCACTTAAAGAAAAAAGAGAAGATCTTATAACAATTTCGTTTGATTGTCAAAAAAATCAAGTACTTCCCCGAGTACCAGATCAAACAGCTTATTATTCAAGACAAATTTATAAATTTAATTTAACAATAATAACAGGCGATTCTAAATGCCAGCAAACAAAGCAAAACGTTTTTATATACCATTGGGACGAAACTGAACAGACGAAAGGTTCAAACAAAATAGCCTCTGCAGTTTATGATTTTCTCTGCCATCATCTTAAGATTCCTGAAAATGTAGTGACACTTCGAGCAGTATCAGACGGTTGTGGAGGACAAAATAAAAATACCACCATGATGGGTATGATTTCGTATTGGTTAGTCCATAAGGCTCCAAAAACTCTTCAACGCGTCGAATTTGTGTTTCCCATTGTAGGACACTCATTTTTGCCACCGGATAGGGTCTTTGCCCGCATTGAAAAACAAATCAAAAGAAGCGACGTCATTATTACTCCCAAAGAGTACACAGATTTGTTTTCTGAGCATGGCACTGTTGTAAGCTTGGCAGGAAAAGTGTTTGACTGGAAGTCTGCTGTACAAGCAATCACAAAAACTCCTGGACAATGGCATTTTAAATTCAATGCCGCCAAAAGATTTTTTTTCAAAAAGAACCTTGCGGGAAACAACGTACTAATTCAAGGGGAAGTTAACTACAGAAGCGAATTTGGAACATTCAAAAGTGTTTGCAAGAAAAACAAAATGACCTCCAACATGAGGATGCCAAACCCAGTACCTATAGGTGTCGAACTACCACCTTTGAAGATTAGAGATGTTTCCAACTTACTAAAGAAACACTTTGGAGAAGAGTGGATGCTGATGGAAACATTACGATTTTACAAGGATATAGTAGCAGATAATCCTGGAGAAGAAGACAACAATGATCAGGAAGAAAACATGGAAAATGAAAACCAACCAGATTGCCACATTGATGATGCTTTAGTAGAGGGTTCTGTTGTTTAAGTATTACTTTTTTACCTTATTTTGCAAAATAATAAAACATTTATATAAAAAAGTGGCATTATTTTGTATAAAAACATTTCGTATTATTTATTAACAGTAAATTTTACAACAAATAAAAAAAGTACAAAATAGGGTTAGTTGCAAAACCAGTTACATCCAAACTAAAAAGCTGTTTTTTTCCGAAAATATAATATCTAGAAAAATCAAATTTGTAGTTTTGGATTGAATCCCTTGTACCTACAGAATGCACCTATGCCCAAAATGCGCAAGCCAAGGGTTTATAAACAAAACGTTTTTTTGCTCTCCTGTAAAATTTTCTTTTTGGGTTGTAGCTGGTTTTGCAACTAGACGACTCATATATCTGATTTGTACTGCAGGTAACAAGACCGTAGCAATGCCTCAAACACAAGATGAGGGATCACTTGTACAAATGGGCTTTTATCAAATAGCCAAATTTCCAAGAGTGGTGGGTGCCTTAGATTGTACTCATATAAACATAAAATCTCCAGGTATATTTTTGATACTCTTATAATTTTTGAATTGTAATATATTTCATTTAAATCGGTGAAATATTCAGAAACATTCTTTTCGCTCAATGTACAAACTATTTCAGACAGCAATCTGAAGATACTGGATGTTGTTGTAAGGTGGCCTGGGTCGTCCCACAATTACACGATTTTCAACAATTCTCAAATTTGTTTGAAATTTGAAAATGGCGAAATGGGAACATCTGCGTTAGTAGGTGATGCAGGCTACGGAGTTATTTATTAGCTAGAAATTATTTATTAACTTCATTGGGAAATAACAAACACATTGACAGAGAATTTATAGAATGAATCAATAATATGGACACGAAAGGTCCTATGGGGTTTGGAAGCGAAGATTTCCCATCTTAAGTAACGGGGTAAATTTGGCCTTGCCAAAAGTGCAATGGATTATTATTGTAGCATATTTACAATTTCGTTCCTAATAGGTTTTCCGATTGATCGGTTTGCCATTACATTTTCCATTAATGGCCAATGAGATGCGAAAGTATGAAAACAACCCCATAATTAACAAGCAACTTAATTTTAGGATCTGAGGTGGAATTTTTGCGAGTCTTACTTTACTACTTTCGCAGGGCTATGCAGTATCAATAATAATAATTATCCAGCAAATGTGCGTTATTTTGATATTAACATGCAATTTAATACACTCCGCGCCATAATTGTCGCATATCGTTAACTTTTACAGAAAGGATAAAAATCTATTAATTTGCTCTTCACGGTTATCAAAAGGATGGTTTTTAAGAGCAAATGTACTATCATGAACTTTTGTTTTTATATTATAAGATATTTTTCATCGCAGAAATTTGTTTTGTCCCCTTCCGCCAAACTAGACAGCTGACCCCTGGCATACCGTACTCCGGTTAAGCTACCCCCGGCACCGTGGAGTACACCACGTTAAAAAACTGGCGCTCACGACAACTGCCGCCAATCCAAAGGCAGATTGAGTGACCGTTCAAGGCTAGCGTCTAGTCGTCAGGCGTAGGTCTCGTAAATGTAGTTCGGAAACGAAATTCCATCCTGGAAGATTTCATTGAAATATATCATTCAGAGCTTTGTTTATGGCAAATAAAATGTCGAGACCACCATGATAAAACCAAAAGAGTGGCAACATATGAAAAAATAACGAAAAAGTTAAAGAAATTACAGCCTGGCGCCTGGGGGTTGAGCTACCTACCAGGCGCGTCTCCAGGTGGGGGATAGGAGAATGGGGAGAGTCTCTGACTCTGCCTAGTGGGGGGTTAGTAGGGAAGACCGGGGCCTAAACCCCCCGCTGTGCTGAACGAAAGCCCCTCGCCGCGGACCAGCTCGTGACGCATACCGTAAACCGCCTGTCTGCCGACAGGGGGCACGGGGGTTGGTCTTAAGTGACTGTGCCGCGTGGATGAAGTACGACTATAAAAACTTCCCCTTGCAACATGGTGACTGGTGTTGCAGGTGCATAAACAGTCACCCACGTGTTTGTGCCGTGCGTGGCGACCCGTGCGGGTGGATGAAGGGATCCTGGTGGTTGAGCCTGATCTTGGCTACGGCTCTGGGAGGGCAACACGCCACTTTGGCCCGAATTTCACCCTAGACGGGCGGTCGAGACTAACCCACCTCGATCAATCGGCTGTGTCGTCCGGTCAGAGGGCCGGCGGGGTGAGCCCTTAGGGAGCATTGGGGCATGCAACTGCGTGGGCGGCTTCGGCAGACCGCATAGGCTGTGTGCAACAACCTCCTGGGGGCTATATCTCTCAAGTAGCCCTGGCGTTCGAATTTCGACGTCCCCATATGGGGCTCCGTGGCGGGTGGGGAGCTTGGGAGATGAAGATAAAACTCACAGTATGGAACCTCAACCTAAAGAAGACCAGGGATCGCAAGATCCCAGAAAAAAGCTCTCCGGAGCTCAAAGAAGAAAGCTGCAGAGGCAGCGGTGTGAAGGCGCCCTCCCTGCAGCAAACGTAAGAGCTGACGTAGGAGCAGCCGGACGTCTCACGGGACAGACGACACCTTCGGGTGGAGCAGGACCGTCGACGTCCGGTGTGGCGACTACGTCGCAAGGAGCAGTGGCGACTGGCAAGCGATTGCGCTCCGACGGCTCCAGCCCGGCGAAAAATCGCGGAAAGCGGGCTAGGAGGGTCTAAGGCCAGCGTCCACAACAACAGCGGCAACAACTCCAGCGGCAGCCGCAACGAAAACAGGCCACGCAGGGGCGGCGACAAGCACCTGGGAGCCAACAGCAACAGCCGAGACCCGGACCCGCAAGGGCAGGCAATAAGAAAGGCATATGGCACGTACAAGACCTGAAACCTGTAAATGAGGTTTATGAACCGTTTGACGTACCCTAGCGTTCTATCTCTCCTTCTCTGTCCCTTTGGTAATGACCGCTATGTATTAGGTTTTCGTTGTCGGTTCGGTAATCTCGAGATATCGAATCGAACCTGCTCTATCGTGGGGGCATACAGAATACCTCGATACTGATTCTGGTTGTGGTAAGAGTCCACTAAAAGACGCTTTCCGACTGATATCGTCAGACGTTTAACATCTGAACCCGTCGAATCACTTTTTGGATTTTGAGAGATGAGTTTGTTCGCTAGGCTAATCTTTGTTATCGTTAACGTTTCCTGTCGCGTTATATTATTGTTAGTGAAGTCATGTAAGGATTGGTGGCAGCTGGTTTTATCTCGTTTCCTTGCGGGTGTCGCACTTTTTTTTTGTTAGGCCAGGCTTTTGGTCCTCATGACTCTCCAGTTTAATTTCCCGATTAGTCTTGTTATATCATTGTTAAGTTGCGGCTATGTAAGTACAGGGGTAGATGTCTTTCTTTTCTTGTGCAGTGTTGCGTTTTGTATGACATCTTTATCCTTGCCATTAACGCGCACCCGTAATCCCTATTTCTACATTTTCATTTCCCGATTATGACCTCTCACCGTTTTGAGGTATTGCTCGAACCACATTTTAAGTTGTTTCATTATGAGTTCTGGTAACTCAGCGTTTCGCGTTTCGAGTGTGGAACTCGCGAGTTGATTCGAGCTATCTCAAAACGGGACGCTTTGTAATAACCCGATTCGTTTCAGTAGTTTTAAGTTGATCACGGATCCTTCAGATCTTTTTTTGGTTTTGTGCAACCTAAATGCACTAGGGTTTTGTGGGAAATCCTTGGGCCTCACCCTAAACACTCTTAGCTTTTCAGTTTCCTTTATCCTTTCATTCGTTAACTTTCACCCACATTTCACTTGACGTTTACATTTTTCCACCTATGGTTCACTTTCCTCCAGTGGGCACTAAGGTAAAGAAAAATTCCTGTTGGAAATTTTTCTTTTGGAGGAAAAGGGGGACTTGTCACGCTCAAATCACTATATCGATTTGTCGCTTCTTTGTGATCGATTGTCGAGAGTAGATCCCTGTATCGGTTTCTCGCCGCCGCAGCTAGATCGCGCCCGCGGCTAAAGTAGAATGCAAATTAACAGCAAAAGCAAGGGCAGAAAAAAGATAGCAAAAAAAATATTTTCACGGCAGATAATTCGCCATTTTAGGAGTGAAAAGTGCTTCCATATTTCGTTCGTGAAACCCTTATTAATTACACCCGAGTTGGTGGACATTTTTCACGACGAATAAATATCATCGCTTTCTTTGTGAAAAGGCGGTTTTGAGTTCGCATATGCGGTTTTGAGGAACACTTGAAAACTCCACTCTTCGCAGAACTACGCAAAAAAAAAATACTAATTGCTAGGTGAGTCTAATTATCATTGAATCAGCTTTTTGCGTTTTTGAGAGAAGAAAAAAGCAATGCCGTAACTGATATTTTTGCTCAACCACCCGAAGACGGGAATGATTCTGATCGAGATGAGGATTTTAGTGATGAGGAGCATGAAGCAAATCTAAATTCGCTTGGACCCAAATTGTTAAAAACTTATTGTGAAGTTCGTCTTAGAGACACAACAAATGGACAAGCCATTGAACCTGCTTTTCAAGAAAGTGATGATTCAAGCGATGAAGAACCTTTATCAAAATATTTGTGTGTTCAGCCGATATCGGAAAAGACGATGTATTGGTCTGGTTTGCAAGATGTACCAGCAATCCTTCAAAACAGCATTCGATTAAACAGATTGGAACAATCTTACATCTAACTCAATGCTTCAAAACTCACTGTGGAATACAAGAAATTGCGGCATATATGACGAGAATGTGCCAAAATTACTACTGATAAGAGAGCTATGTCCAAAAGACGACTGAGCATCATATTTGATAAAGTTTCGATAAAGATCAATTATTATTGCTCTCGAGCTTTTAACCACAGATGGAACTCAATCATCAAAAATATTCAACCGCCGTCAAACAATATGAGATTTGATGGAAGAAATCATCCAGTAGAATACAAACGACGTTTGTAAAAAAATGTGATATTGGGCTTCAGCCTCGAAACTGTTTCAAATGTTATCAGATTTTCTTCAAAATCATTTGCTAAAAGAACCCAACACAGAATTTATTATTTACAGCGATGGTTCTGGTTACCAGAACAAAAACGCCACTATTGCCAATGCTTTGCTAAAATTTTCAGTATATAATAGTGTAACCCCGTACCAAAAATATTTGGTGATGGAAGTAGATTCCGTCCACAGTGTAATCGACGGAAAACTTAAAAACCGGGATATATACTTGCCGACTGACTACATTGCAGTTTGCAGAGAAGGACAAAGCAAAAATCCGTACAATGTTAAGTACATGAGTTACACTGACAACGAGTTTTGTGATTAGTCAAAGGTTAATTATTATTATACTAGTATAAGGAAACGTGGATAAGAAAAATTTAATAATTTGCAACAATTAAAGCAAGTGGTAGATTAACAGTTTTGAAGCTACTACGACAATTTACCGCACTTGTAGTGTGAATCAAAAATACGTAAGCTCTTAATTAGACTGCAATTGAGGTTAAAACAAAAACATTTTCTTAACCGTATTTTGCAGAATTCTCGCTCCCCTGTAAAATTTGCTAAAATGCAGACACGAGGTTTCAACAAGAAGTTTCCAACCGGCAGACGTCGCAGCATTCAAACCACTGGCGCTGAAGAGCTGTGATTCTGAAATGCCCGGTATAGAGCACGTTTAGAGCTGTTGTGATTCTGTTTCCGATTGAGTTTTTCTCCCACTGGATTGCCTCCACATAAATTGCTGTTGAAAGAAAATGCCATTGTTTTGCTAACACAAAATTTAAATACGGGCAACGCATTAGTGAATGGTATAAGAATGCGTGTTAAACGATTGCATCAAAATACAAGTGAAATTTGAACCGGAGTGAAAGGGTTAAGGTAACTAACAGCCTTACATATACAAAAAAAGGCAGGAAGAACACAAAAAATATTACATAATTATTATGACTAGTGGTCGCCCAGTGGTCAAAATTCGACCGTAATAAATTAAATTTGTAAGCTTGAACGTTATTGAGGATCTTTTCCAAATAGTACACATCTATACTCATTGCATATAATTTTTGAATTTTGTTGTATTACGTTTGCTGCGAGCGTGTACAAATACGTCATTAACATGTGTTCTTTGCCCTAAATCCCTGCAATACCAATGAAAAAGAGACATCTGAAATCACAAAATTCACAGCTCGAAACTCCTTCAGGGTCCTATGCAACTGTTTGACCACATATTATTTATTATTTAATGTATTTGTAACACATATTACATTATATAGATTTTAGCTTTCTACTTTCCTTCTTCATATAAACTTTATCTATGCTAAATCTCACTCCTCCGTGCGCTTAATATGGCTAAAAAGGGGTACAAAAGTTTCTCTTCACGTATTAGTATACAAATATTCCTCGATAGGTCAATTTTTATTTATAAATCTCTATCTTTTGACATAAATTACACCTTCCTTCTTATTCTTAAGGGGTGCGGTTTTAACCCCGTTGCACTGAAGCTTAAGCTTATTGTGCCGCACTTAATGCGGTCTCATGTGGGCTGTAGGGCTATCACAGGTCTTTTCGGCGCTTTGGTCTCCTTCCCTCATGTCCCGACACCCATCACAAAGGGGCACTCTATTGTATTCTTCCAGTTTCACCAGCGATTCGAGACTTCCTCTCACCACTCTCTCATCTCACCTCTCTTTCTTCACTTCGACACTTTCCAGAGCTTTTAGCGCTGCCTGACTATTGGTCTTAATATGTATCCATCCGCCTGTTTGCACAGCCCCACATATTTCCCCGGAACAAAAATGTCCATTGCAGTAATTTCTGCCTATAACACGGTTCCCAGGAACCCTGGTTAATATTCATGTCATCTCCTGATTTTGCTCCAGCCACCCCTAGCAGTGTAGCGTTAGTGTAGAGCCAGTGAACCATTTCTAGTTTTAATCCCCACTTCTTTCCCACCATGCCCTTACAGGCCCATAATAAACTAATTAACACTAATAGACTGATTAACATTAACACTAATAGATTTATTTTATTAAACACTATTCCATAGCCATGGTCCAACTGCAGCTCCTATACCATTAACATAATGTTTTGAATAATCCCTGACCTTTAGAATCAGCTAAGTTAGAAACATTACATGTTCCTCATCTCCTCTGCAGAGCTGTTGTCTTGTAGCTCCTTGACAATATCATCAACGATTTCTGCATTGATGGTCCTATGGAAGATTCTAAAACGGGACACCAAAATCCCAAATGTGTTTTCTATTGTTCTCCGAGCTCAACTCAATCGATAAATCGCTATGTCCATTGTTGTTTTGGCTATTTGGTGCCTTGACATATTATAGTGGGGATAAAACGTACCAAATAGTAGAACATGTTTCCTGCACGATCATACATATCGTGGATACCCTCAAACGAAACCCATATAAAAAACTGGGGTAAAAATCTCAAGTAAGAAACCTAAGAGTCACTGCTAACCGGCATCCTGCAGATACACTTTCACGGCGAGAATGTTATTCTAATCTGGGACCAAGAAGTGACAATAATTTGTCGACCGACTGGACGGTGATTCTTGTGAAACTGGAAAAAAAAATCGGTGGCTCCAAGGCGCATTTCTTGTAACAAATTGTGATAAAAGCCTTGTCCTTTGCGCTTCTTCTCTTTGTGATTCCACCTGAAGCAAACAAAAACTATTCTGTAAGTGGGTACACAGAAAAAGCGGTTTGGGTCATTTTTACCTTTTTAATTTTTTCTTATTAACTCGAATGCGACACTTGCATACAATAAACAACCACACTTTCATGGCTCGTCGTCGTCACCAGAAAGTCACCTAATGCGCATGTCCACTTCGAAACTTTTACCGTCCACTAAATCCAGTAGCTGTTTTCGCGGAGCCGATCCCGAAAAAGACATTGTACGGGTTCCACTGAAGTAAACTTTTGCAAAAGCACAGATTTTTA
This sequence comes from Diaperis boleti, assembly GCA_963583935.1. Classification (NCBI taxonomy): domain Eukaryota; kingdom Metazoa; phylum Arthropoda; class Insecta; order Coleoptera; family Tenebrionidae; genus Diaperis; species Diaperis boleti. Next base: position 19,404,190 of record OY757242.1, read on the forward strand.
TTTTATATGTATTTGGATTCAGAGGCTCCTACAATGACGAATTTTGTTGCTCACATTTTATTTTATTAATTTAATGCATTTGCAACGCACATTAAATATAAATTTTAGCTTTGTGCACTTCTTCTCCATATGAACTTTAACTATGCCAAATCTCAAAGTCCTCCGTATCCGCAATAAGCTTCAAGAGGTATCCAAAGTTTTCGCTTCACGTATTAATATATAGATGAATAAACAAGAAATTGTACTAATACAGACATAGAGTAAAATCGAAAGTGTCTGTGGTAGAAACAAAAGTTCATACACAACAACAGCATATCCATATCACTGATAAAACGGTGTCCCCCACTAAATAGTCCAAATGGAAATAAATGACCAATAGTCGCATAAAGCAGCTAATAAGTCACTGCTTTACCCTTGAGGGATTGACTAGTCATATTAGAGACAATGGAGTGTGGTAAAAAAAAATTAAAGAACTCAACACACAAGACACCTAGAGCTATAGCAATGCAAGTACATATTGTTTTTGGAACGTCGAACACGAAGATTATCACAATCAAACGAAGCGACGAGCTTCGCGCACAGAAATTTCATCCGAACATGACGTCCCTATTGGAGAAATAAAAAAGAAATTCCACAGGTGGCAAGTGTTCAAATCTGCAGATCACCTCTACTAGTGGGCGTACTAATGTATTGAAGTAACAATCACACATATGTGTTTACAATACAAACTTGTGCAGTAAGTGGGGTTGAACTCGAAGCCAAAGTTCCTCCCATTATGTAACCAAGTCGCCTATTTAAGACAAAAATTCCGGAATTTGGTATTTTTAACTTGATAACTCTGATATAAATATACCTATATGATTACGTACTCAAAGGTCTAGCGGATCCTTAATTTAATGTTAGTGGTTCTGTCAACCTATTGTTGGGAGCCAACATTTTTGAGATTTATTGGAAAATATCAAATTAAAAATACCACCTTCCGGATTTTTTTAAATCTAATCAAAATACTGGGAGAATACAAAATTCGGATGTCATTAGTGAAAATCAAAAACACCCGATAGTTTTACCAAAAGCTGAGCATTTAACGTGTTTACATCCTGGCCGGAATCAAACATTGGCAGCAATTCGTTTGAGGTACTGGCCTCTTAGCGCTCGATCGCAAATTAAAAAAGTGTTAATTCCTGTTATTCGTGTTGTCGTGTCTGTCCCAAAAGAATTTATCAAAAAATGGGCGATTTACCAAAGATCCAGCTCATTTCCAATAAACCGTTTACTAACCTTAGCTTAGACTACTTTGGGCCCTTACTTATACATTCGAGTGGGTGCAAAGCGAAGTAAGAAACTTTTCAAAGCCTGCGTTGCCTTATTCGTTTCTATGCCATCTAAGGCTGTCCAATTGGAGGTTGTTACTGATTTGAATCTTTCATACGTTCAAATCAAAGGGGCGAAGCGTGAATTGGATGAAATACAAAATTTTCTTTTTCATTCAGATTTACCGGAAAAAATCGCGTGCTACTTAGCCAATGAAGGGATCACCTGAAAATTCATTCCCCGAAGAAGTCCCAATTGTGGAGGCTTTTGGGAACGACTGGTCAAATCTGCTAAATTACATTTTAAAAAAGTCGTTTTGAACGCATCAAGACCTGCTCTTTGAACTTAGGAAAGTGTACTCAAGTTACTCAGTGAAGCTTGTCGTTTTGGTAATTGGGGGCATGGGAAGCATCAAGGACTCGCTCGTCTCCAATCTAAAAATCATTCCTGCCTGCCGTAAACCGGCAGAGACCATTGCGGCTGGAACGCAGAAAGCGGTCATCTTGGGGTCGTTGCGTCTGCTTAGGGCACATGATTTACAGGATTCATAGCTATTGACCTCATGGTTTTGAGGAATGGCTATGATGTACCTGACCAGTAAAGAACCTCGTGAAGGTCGGAATCACGGGGAGCTCCTTCTGGTCAATACGAAAAAACTGTTAATTACTATTATAATGAGTGAACTAAAAAAAACTCTTACAAATATTGCATTGTGCAGCGTACTAGCACAACAATTAAAACACCCAATAAAGTATTTTTCAAGTGCCTTTCCAAAAAGAGAATAGGAAGAAATGGTGAAACGTGATTTAATTACCCCAAAAAACATAAAATATGTTTATGAAGATCATTCGATCAGAGTACACATAGATAAACATTTTCCACTGAAATGATTTTAACGATTCTTTTGTTATTGTAGCTTGAAAATGATACCGAAACTCTTGTTAAATATAAATTAGTTGGTGGCAGATTAAAGTTGAAAACCGAAGTGTGAATGGCTGCTATTGATCCACTTGCAGCAACAGTGGGTAAGGCAATGGGTTCACTGGCCCAATTTTTTGAACGTCGTTCCTAACAGCCCCCTGTGACAGAAAGTGCGACGACAGCAATCGGTCGTTCAATAGCTCTGCAGTTGGACTTGATTCAATGTCCTATTAGGAAATTGCAGGTACAATCAAAAATATGCCAAACTTTAGCAGAAGTGCTAAAGGAGGAGCAGGAGGAAAGAGTTAAAATGAGTTAAAAGTGTACATTAAATAAAATTACATACTCGTACAAATTTGTTTATTCAATACATATATTTTATTACAATGGATTCAAGTCCTGTCTAATATGATTATATTGCAAAGAAACAGCTCCTAAGTTAGATAAAAAATATTTTGCAACTGTATTTCTTATAGCTTGTACATATTTACTGGCATTATTGGAGCCCAATCTACGCACAGAATTTAAACATGTACCCTCTTCCCTCCAAGTTCCCATATGAAGTGCACCATTTTCATCATAGCAGTCAACATAGCTTGTGGGGCAATATTTTCTTTGAGAAGGGGGTATGTCTTCTTCACTTTTCTGAACAAAGTTATGTAAAACAACAGCCGCTTTTACAATGGCTTCACAAGTAGAAATATTTCCCACAATAGGCCTTCTTACAATACGCCATCTTTGCACTAAAATACCAAAGGTATTTTCAATAACCCGCCTAGCTCTTGTCAACCTATAATTGAAAATATGTTTCCAATCCTCCAACCTTTCTCCAGGATATGGCCTCATAATTCTTTTGTGCTAGGGAAAGGCTTGATCTGCTACCAAAAAACAGGGGACTGCTGTGTTGGTAAATGGTAATTTTTTGTCATCGGGTAGATTCAGACTATTTAAATTATCCATTAATGCAGTTCCAAACGCAGACTCCCGAAAAACACTGCTATCGTGATTTGAGCCTGCACCACCTATGTCGACCAAAGTAAAGCGATAACATGCATCACACACTGCCATCAGTATTAAGTTGGAAATTGTTATATAAATCTAAAATAAAAATTCTACACCCACTCAACTTATCTAAATGATTTCTTATAAAAAAAATTCAGTGCCAGAGTGTTTTGGAGCTTGAGAACGTGTTTCCCATCAAGGGCACCGAAACAGTTGGGCATATTCCATCGTCTATAAAATCCTTGAATTGTTTGATTCCATTCGGTTTCTTTTGGCACAGGTAAATATATAGGAGATAAAATGTCGGGTCGGGAGTTGTGAAGGAAAAGGTTGATGTACCGCAACCAAACATTTTTCAAAACTACAACAGATCTATGAGAGGGGTTGATCTACATGACCAAGCGATGAACAACTATAAAATCTCCATTAGGGATAAAAAAATTTGGTGGGTGCTTTTCACTAATATGATAAACATGGCAGTGGTCAATGCGTGGAGACTTTCAGTTAGCGTGTGACGAATCAATGAGTTTACTCGAATTCGTGAGATCCATAGTGCGCCATTATTTGGCTTGTCACGAAAAATCCAGCTATTCAAAAAAATCTGTTACTTTTCACAAGAATTGGAGAAGCAGTTGAGGTGTGCTTATGCTTATTGTCTAAAATTGCAATTTTAGAATACAGGTTGCATTGACTTTTTTGTTGAAAATAATCCTATCACTATGATTCACACAAAAAAAAAAAATGCAAAAAAAGTTCTTGGGTCTTAATGGGTTAAAAAATGATGATAACGTAGACAAAAGTTGCTTATTACAACTCGATTCTGCAAAAGTAAAAGTGATAATATACACATTCACTGTGAAAAATGTTGGACTGCGGTGCAATTATTATCTCATAAAACGGCACAGGCATTAAAATTTTATACACCCCGAAATAATCTGCGATGAGCGCGACTGATATAAAAAGGATCGTGGTTAAAATTATACCATCCCTTAGAGCAGCTGGCATCAATGTAGTAGCTACAATTTCGGATCAGCTAACCACAAACACATCTTTAATAAATTCCTTACACAAAGATACCGACCGATGGTGTGCACAGAATAAAGTAGAAAACACCTTTTGTGGCTATTTGGTGGATGAGGAGGAAATTGTACACATATACGATCCTCCACATCTTTTGAAAGGTGTGCGAAACAATTTAAAAAAAATAGAGCTCACTACAAGTGGAAACATGATCATACTCAAGTGAGCTCTTGGGATAACATCATTCACTTCTACGAAAGTGACTCTAGGGAGGCGGATGATTATAAATTGTGTAGCAGGCTAACTGACCAGCACATTTACCCTGAGAAAATTCCGAAAATAAAGGTGAAAAATGCTGCCCAAGTTTTCTTGTACTCCCGTGGATTATCAGGTAAGTTCTGCACTACATGTTTTGATCTAAATTATTACCTTTATGTTTATTATTTTAGCTCAAGATGGAATACCAGTCAGCAAGTAGCGAGCATTTGAACTTTTGGCAAGAAGCGTTACCTGTTTTAAATTCAATAAAATTCGTTTCTAAGGAAGGAGTTTGTGCCTCCAACGGTACAAAATTGGATAAAATCTATTCGTGCTTTGCGCTATCTGTGGAAAAAACTACAAGAGGAGGGGTTTGAGTTTTTGTGTCCGAGAAACTTGAGTCAGGACCCCTTAAAAAAAATCGGCATAATACGCAGCCATGGAGTTCGGAATGTTATAACCCTACGCCCATAGGTTTTAAAGCTTCATTTAAGGGGTTGGTTATCAACAACTTTATGGCTGCTCACTCATCAGGAAGCAACTGTGAAGAGGATGTAAGTGAGGGTGCATTAGACAACTTGCGGCATTTTCTTCCGCCTCCTGATGTAGCGGGAGTAGAACAATTGGAACCCATCATAGACAGTGTTGACAACTTCCAATTTCGAGGTGGGTAAAGTGCAAATAAAATACAGCTTCATGCTTACCTTGCAGGATATGTGGTAAAAAAACTTAAGGCCAAGTTATCCTGCAAGGATTGTTTTGAGGGTTTATTGTATGGGCCATCAACCCTTAAGGGCATGTATTAATTAACGTTCGCTCTTATAATCCGCGAGCCTTGATTTACACGAATTCGTCGTTTCGAAAATTATTCACAAAAAGCTGCGAAGTTTTGCAATACTTTTTGCCCAAATATTGCCATCAGGCATGTTTAAGCAAATTCGGAGTTCATGCAAGGAACATAATATTTTGCATGTTTTCTTTTCATTTTTAGTAAAATTTTATATATTTACTTGGGTAGGCAATGTAAATCAAATATTAAAAGAAAACGAAACCAAGAACTTAAATGGCGTACGTAAAATGTACGAAAAGGCGAGGACAGCAAGCACGAGTGCGCCAATTAAAAAATTTAAGAACTGCCTGATTATTTTAGTTGGATTGTATTGTATTTTTTTATGCAAATTGTTTTTATTTTGTATCTTTTTTTGTAACTGTCATACTACTAGTTTAATCTTAGGGAACGTACCCATACTACGTGACCCATTTTTTACAATTTTTTACACAAACAAAAGTATTTTGTTCTTTTATTCCCATTTATTTTTCATCTCAATCATCTTCAACGAACCCGTTCCCAGCATAAATCCACTCGGACATATCGTAGATCACGGGGGCGGTAGCATTAGGATTTTCCTCAGACGTGATTATTTTCTCCTAATCGACGGCCTCGACGTCTATCCACTCCACGCTTTAAAACGCTGCGCGCCAAATTTGAATACGGCTCGAAAAAGCGCGAAATTTCTCTAGAGGATATTGACTACGTGACAAAAACCTAAGACCTCCCCCCGCCCCTGTGACCAAGCGTAGTATTTTGAAGACCCCCCTCCCCCCCCCCCTTAACGGGTAACGTAGTATGGGTACGTTCCCTTAGATGATCATCACGGCTTTTTACACCGCAAATATACCTTGACCAATCTGCTTGAATTTGTTAATTTTACGTCAAAGTCAATGTCCAAATAGTGTTTTTCTGATAACCTGTTAGTAGGCTAGTACTAAAACTGGCAAGCATTTTTGGGGGCTGGGTTGAGGGGCGTCGTAAAAAAATGGCAAAGTTCCAAGGGCGTCACAGTACGAATAAGTTTGGTAAGCCATGGTCTATATTGTTACACTAAGGGCCGGTTTTTTCACCTCCAGATAAGCTTCCCGATAACTTTTATCTGGCGGATAGTGAAAAGTAGCGTCTTTTCATCGAACGGTAGCGGTATCTGCCGGATAAATATGCGCTACCAGGACCTTTTTCGGCCGATAAACCCCTTATCTGGCAGTTTAACCTAACATTTTGAATAACAATGAAATAACCTAGAAATATTCACTGCCTTTGCGAATAATTATATAATGGCAAATCACGTGCTTGATGATTTTGACATTATCCACGATGGCGATTTGATTGATATTATTGAATATATAAACCCGGATCGTACGTATACTGTGCGCCACCGACGCGATCATTACAATTTTTGGAGCAATGAAGAATTTATTTCGCGGTTCCGATTGTCCAAGCCGACTGTGATGTTAATATTGGAGGAAATTCGAGATCAACGGCAGCATCGTACAAACAGGTAATGTTAGATAAAAAAGTAAAGTAAAATCGTTTTTGTGTAGTAAACTTTGCTATAGAGATCATGTTTGTTACAGGAATTTAGATCGAGCCATACAACCATTGGATCAACTTCTGCTAACCCTACGATTTCTTGCAACTGGAAGCTTTTATATCACACTGGGTGATTTTGGAGGAATACATAAATCAACGCTTGGAAAAATAATAAACCGGGTCATAAGGGCATTATGCAGTTTGCGGCCAGATTTTGTCAAATTGCCGCAGACAGAAGAAGACCTCCAAATGACTATGACCCAGTTTTACGAACTTGCACATTTTCCTAGAGTTACTGGAGCAATTGACTGTACCCATGTAAAACTGCTTTCTCCAGGTGGTGAAAATGCTGAAGTTTTCGGTGCAGAAAAGGTTTTTTTTTTCATTAAATACGCAAGTCATTTGTGATGCGGAGTACAAAATATTGGACGTGGTTACAAGATGGCCAGGATCAACCCATGACGCCAACATATTTGAAAATTCTGTAGCAAAAATTAGATTAAAAAATGGGGAGACGGCAAATGGTGTTTTAGTAGGCGATAGCGGATACCCACAAAGAACATATCTATTCACCCCATTAGCAAATCCAGTAGGGGCAGCTGAAAATTTATACAATGAGTCCCAAATACGAACTCGAAATATTATTGAGAGAATGTTTGGTATTTGGAAACGTCGCTTCCCAGTTTTAAGTTTAGGTATCAGAACCAGGTTACCTTTGGAACAAAGAATTATTGCGGCATGCGCTGTGACATGTTGGTGAAACCGGCCCTTAGTCTGAAAACTCCAAACATGGATTCTTGATAATTTTTTCACCATTTATTGAATTTAAATCAATGACAATAATTTTAGATTAACATGAACTGATTATATAAATAATATTATAATTATATAATTACCTGTAATATAATGTAAAGCAAATTTCTTAGATTAATTTTTTGTCAAAAACAACAAATTGTCGGATCACTTTTGGTGGTAGATAACTACTTTTAATCAGTTTTTCCCTAAAACACCAAAAACAACTTTATTACAACTGCCAACGCACGTTTCGCCAACAATGTTGGCATCATCAGGGCATCATCAGTTTACTCACCGCACTGGTCAAAAAGTCACTGCCGATTCAAGCATATTGTTATGATTTAAAAAATTTACTCTTAATTTATATTTTACACATTTCTTTTTTTTACCGTTTCCAAAAAAGGAAAAAAGTTTGTGTGTGAAAACCAATCAAGACCTGATTAAGGGCCGGTTTTTCAATCTTTGGTTAAAGTTAAACTTTTAGTTAAATTAAAAATGCAGCATTTTGATTGGTTAAATTGCAAAAATTTCCATAGAAACCTACTAACTAGAGGTAAACCAACGATTGAAAAACCGGCTCTTAGTGAATCAGGCATCATCAATACAGACCCATTCAGTTGATCCAGGCGTTCTATCAAGACCCGTTCAACAGATCCAGGCGTTCGATTATTCATCAAGATCGGATTGAATCCGAAATCGAGAAAGAAACTCATCGCCGCCGCCGTCCAGTGCAGAGGAACTCAAGGTTAGTGGCTAGAATTCCCGTTTATTCTTTCAAATCCATTTATGCAATTATTATTCGATCTGTACTAAAGGGCGTGGACGGTAAAATCAAATCAAAACCAAACGAAACTTAAAAAACCTAATCCTTGAATGTTGTACGGAAAAATCATTAAAACGTAATAAATCATTAAAACGAAATCAAACTATAGTTATTGCAAATCAGTCAAAATACATATTATAAAAATCATAATCGTGTTGTTGATAATAATAATAATTCAATCATTCTTATTGTTAAATCAAAACAACTCGCATTTATTACAATGACGGGAATAGAAGAAGTCAAAAACAGATTAAGATTCATCAATGAAAAAGTTGATCGCATAGAGGCGTATATACGAGGTTTTAATGCAGAAAATACCAACATACTTCACATAAAGGTACGCCGGACAGAAATATTGGAAGATGCACGAAAAGAATTTGAAAAAAGTCAGTACGAATTGGAGGCTCTCGATTGGAAAACAGTCCTTACAAATTCACAACGACGCGCGTTGTAATTTCGAGAACAAATATTGTGATCTGTTGAGTGACATGTTTTGCATGATTGAAAATACATAAGGTGCAAAGTTTGTTAATGTTACCAGAGCGAAACAGTTGACTCCCAGAGCTCATCGGCTTTATAAGATTGCTTCAGAGTTGAAAAGAACACCAAGACGACTCGAGTTTACAAATGAAGACAATAAGCAGCGCATCAAAGCAGCCATTCAGTTTTCGGAGTCAGAAGAATTTCTTAAGGCTAAAGTTAACCCTATATCTTTTAATTTTATCAATTCCCAACTACGTCTACAACTAAAAAAAAAGTCGGGGTCGCCGTTTTACTATGAAAGTCAAAATATTTGCTTTGTCTTTATTAAAACAGAGCCCTAAAGCGTATGAATTATTAAAAAAAATGTTTGATAAATAATCCAATTTTTGATGGTTTAAAAAAAACTGTAGCAGCAATGCATCTTTAACATAATAACACAAAACATGACAGTATAGACGGCTTTAAAGATTGTGGCGAAAACAAGCAGAAGTTGTTTGGAGATCATGCAATTGTTTTCATGGCCCGTGGTATCAGAAAAAATTGAAGCAACCAATTGCTTTCTACTTTACTGAAAGTTAAATGAATGCGGCGGATATTATAAGAAATTTGACAATTATTATAATTGAAGCGCTTCAAAACATTGGTCTAAATGTGGTCGCAACAATTTGTGATCAATCAACATCAAATTCAAGTGCCATCAACTTGCTAATACAAAAAGCCAAAAGGGATTATAGTTTAGACAATAGAGAGAACCGCTTATTAAGGTTTGAGATTGGGGGTCAAGAAGTAATTCCTTTATTTGATGTGCCCCATCTCTTAAAAGGAATTAGAAATAATTTATTAAACAGCAATGCTCAATTTGTGTGGAAGCAAGGTGAGGAAACTTCATCTTGGCAAGATGTCATAAACTTATACCAGATGGATGTGGGTGATTACGACACCAAAATGTTAAATAAATTAACGGACCAGCATATTTATCCGGATAAAATTTAAAAAATTAAAGTTTTATATGCTGCACAAATATTCTCGCATAGGGTGTAGTCAACGATGTGTGCCTTTGCAAAATTTGGCATTTTATTTTTCATAAACAGCAGAAGGTACCGCGGACTTTCTTTTATTTTTTGATAAACTTTTTGACTCTTTGAATGGTTCTGCAGTCAAGCCCCAACATGGTAAGCTGTAGTTGGTTTTGTTTTGGGAAAAACATGATATATTAAACATTTTTGATGATATATTTATAGTCTTATATCCACATGTGAATTAAAAACGTAAACCGTGTATTAAAAGATGTGGATGTGAGAAACATAAATTATCCTATTATTGAAAAGACTGCCTTTGAAAAATATAAAAAAAAACAATTCAAAAATTGAAAACAAATACATATAATTATTTATCCAATAATGTTGTTTTATAAATTTATTTTTCTTTGTAGGACAATATAAAGTGACTTCATAACTCCATTTAGGTTATGAATTCCCATCATTGTTAAAATAACCAATTAATTTAGGGCCATATTATACAATTTTAAATTCCGTCAAAGTCTGTTATGTTTCTGTGTATAATTATGTCTTTCACATATAAAAGTAATCTTATTTTTAATATATTCCGGCGTCAAATTACATTTTATTTTAAGTATTAGCACTAGCGCGTTAAAAACAATTTGCTGACGCACAAGCATAGCTCTAAAGCATTTTATCCGCAAACGTCACAAAAGTGACAACTTATGTGCCTCCATTGACAAAGTAAAAGTGTCATTTTATGTGATTAGGCTCATAAAGTAGCCAACAGGTGTTATTTTATGTGCTTAATCACATAAAATAAATGACACTTGCACCTTGTCAATGAATTCTTTCAAATTCTTGCTAAATTGTTGTTTTCTAATTTATTGAAAGTGAACTAGCGAGGTAGTGGATGGGGACGCGTGTAGATGAAACGACTAGCTCCTCCTTGTTTTATTTACAGGCGCCCCTGACCAAGGGGGCTCTTGATTAAGGGGGGCCGAACACGGGTGCTCATGACCAAGGGTGTTCTCGGTTAGGGTGCTCCCGGACAAGGGGGCTCCCGACCAAGGGGGCTCTCGACCAAGGGGGCTCCCGGCCAGGGGGCCCACGGCCAAGGGAGCTCCCGGTCAGAGGGCTCCCAACCAAGGAGGCTCCGGGCCAAGGGGGCTCCCGACCAAGAGGGCTCCCGACCAAGGGGGCTCCCGGCCAAGGAAGCTCCCGACCAAGGGGGCTCCCGATCAAGGGAGGACTCGACCAAGAGGGAACCCGAACAAGGGGGCTCCTGACCAAGGGGGCTTCCGAGTAAGGTTTGCGGATAAAATAGTATATATCATTCAGAGCATAAGTCGCTTTATGTGCTTCGCCTGGACTTAACCGACTCACTTCGTTCGTCGGTCAACAGTCCAGGCTCAGCACATAAAGCGTAACTTATGCTCTTAATAATATAATCTACTATTATTTATTCACGTGGTATAAAATATGATAAATATTTTTAGATAAGTATGTATCTATGTCAACATGGTTCAGGTCAGGTCAGGTCAGGTCCCCCCCCAGGTATCCGTCAGCTGAGCTGACGGACCGGGAAATGGCGAACCCGGGGATACCGAGCTACGTAAGGAGGAGCGGGTCCTAACGTAATACCGTAAATCGGGCCTCTACTTCAAAGACCTTCAGCTGAGCGCGACTGGGGGTATGTCGTAGAGTTTCCCGAAGCGGGGGGCTTGCCTTAATTGGTTGTCCCGCGGAGAGAAAACCCCTATAAAACAACCGAGAGCAAAGTCGTTAAAACCGTCAGGGCCTTTGGGCACCCCTGATGTATTGAGTCCCACGGAATCCTAAGGTGTTATACCGTGCCGAAGGAATGAATGGCTCCACGTCAGTGAGTCGCGAACGGTAACGACCTGGGACTGGAGGCCCCCCGGGTGGAAGATAAGTCCTCTTCCCTGGAGGATGGGCGTCACCTCCAGGGCGACTGACTTTCGTCCCATGATCGTGGGAACAAACATGGAACTAGAAAAAATTGAAAAAAACTGAACAAGAGGAAAACAAAACTAGGACAAATGGCAAAGAACAGGAAACAGACCGGATGACGAACAGTCCACTAAAGCACAGCCGCATGAACGTCATGGAACCTCAATCTATCAAGAGGTGCAGCTCGTTCAGCGGAGGCAAGCGGAAGAGACTGAACGAGGAACGGCAGGACACATCTCAAGGCACGAAGGCGGACCCTGTGGCAGTGGTATTGGCCGATGCCATAGCTAAGGTCACTAAGACTGTTAGAGAGTTGGTCAAGCAGGTGCAGGTGGTGACAAATACCAAGCGTGAGATCAAGGACATAGTCGAAAGGCTGGAGGGCAACGTCGAGGTATTTGGTATCTACACCACCAAGAATTGGCTGGACAAACACCGGTGGTGTGGAGGACACCCCCCGTCATGTGAAATGGAGACCCAAGTCTCGGAGGTGGAGATAGAAGCTGAGACGACCAAGATAGACATCCAAGGAGCCACTACTCTGGAGCAGAGGTTGGGTATCATGAGGCTGGAATGGCCGAAAGGGACCTACACCTGCACCAGGGTAAGTGGGGGAAGTCCCTTGACAGACATCGGGGACTGCCTGGTAAGTTTTACTAAGGAAAACAATTCACAGGAAGGTACTCCGAAAGTGATTCTGGACAGATTCCCGGAGCTAGCTGAGGCACCGATGGGCAGCGGTGTTGGGAGGATCGTCCAGATCACCAAGATCATCAAGGACGACAGAAGCGAGAAGATCGAGGAGAAAAGGGTATACAGGGCCTTCTTGGAGCCTGATGGTAAAGGGGAGCTGGCCAGGGACGTGTTAACGAAGCTTAGCCTAATTAGGGAAGAACTGGCGAAAGGGTCCTGCGTCAGGGTGACCATCCCGGAGATCAAGGGGATGAAAAATGAGGAATTAAGGAAGGCGGCCGAAATCATCTTCTGCGGTACAAAAACCAGCGTAACTATACTGGCGGAAAGGAAGCAGAAGGGTAAGGATAGCAATAGAAGGAACGATGTCATGGTCATCCAGCCGGGAACCGACAGGTCCTTTTCGGACATCCTTAAGAGGTTACCATCAGGGAGTTAAAGAAAACCAGCAAAGGGGGAATGCTCCTCAAAGTTAATGGAGCCAGGAAGGAGGACGTGGAAAATTTCAAGAAGGACGTCAGGGACAGCCTGAAAGATAACACCCGGATTGAAGAAGTGAGGAGGAGGCGTACCATACGGATCCTTGATCTTGACGAGACCGTCAGCGGGGAGGACATCCGGATGGCGCTGAATTCAGAACTTGGGAGGCCAGCTGCGGAGGGAGCCATTGGCAACATTCGTTTTGCTGCGAGAGGGAACGGGCTGGGCAGGAGGAGCTGCTTCGCTACCGTCTGGGACGAGGCGGCAAAAATCCTCCTCAAGAAAGGCAGGGTTGGCCATGGCTGGAACCGCTGGCGCGTGGAGGAAGTGCTCTACCCAGACCGGTGCCTCAAATGCAAGAGGATTGGGCACGTGGGAGCAGACTGCAGAGAAAAGTGCGGGCTAAAATGGTGCTACAGGTGTGGCGAAGAGGGGCACCAAATCAAGGACTGCAAAGGCAGGGCCAGGTGCTACCTATGCTCCAAGGAGCAAAAAGGGGAGGGAGATTCGGAGCACAAGGCAGAGTCGGTGCAGTGCCCGATCTACCGTGCGCTCTTGGCGGGGCTGAAGACACCCAGTGGCAGACCGGCGGTAGCCAAGAAACCGGGGGGGTCTGCGGTACCTGATGGCAGTTAGGGTCCTGCAGATCAACCTGGGACGCAGGGCCCTCGCCCACGACATGCTGGAGAGGGTCTCCCTGGAACTGGATGTCAAGTGCATCCTGCCCCAGGATCCCAATCTGGCTAGGGTCGGCAGGGGCGGGTGGCTCCTTGCGGACGGGGACGCCGGTGCATCGCCGGTAGGCGAAAATTCACCCGAGCCAGAACAGAGGTGGCGAGAGCCGAGGCAGTCGGAACATATAGGCTCGCAAAGAGAGCCCTGAGGGCCGAGATCACTGCTGCCAAGGGTCGAGCTTGGGACAGTTTGATCGAGGAGGTCCGGGGTGATCCATGGGGGCGGGCCTATCGCATTGTGACCGGGAAGCTCGGAACTACGCCCGTGATCACTGAGAAGGAGGAGGAGGAAGCCATTGGCAAACTCTTCCCAACTGTGGACCCTCCTCGTTGGGGTGATCCGGGGGGTGCTGGTGCTGACCGGGCACGGATGTTTCGGCAGCTACCTTGTCCGCATAGGCAAGGAAGCCTCGGCTGCCTGCTGGTTCTGCGGCCATGATGTGGACGATCCCGAACATACCCTGTTTCGCTGTGAAGCCTGGGACGGGGAGCGGCTGAAGGTTTGAAGAGCCCTGGGCTGGTGGCCGGACGAGGAGAACCTCGTTGAGGGGATGCTCGCCGGCCAATCCGAGTGGGACGTGGTTGACAACATGGTGGGTGACATCATGCGGAGGAAGGAGGAGTTCGAAAGGGAGAGGGAGCGCCTCGGAATGAGGTAGGGGGGAGTACCATCCCTGAAGTAATGCCTAACGGCGGTTCCGGGGGTGAAATAATGCTCCATTGAGAGGGGTTTTTTAGTAGGTAGGACTGGACGACCATCTGCCAGGGAGTCCCACACTCTCCAGGCCCTCCTGAGCGTGGGCCTGGAGGTACGTAACAGTATTTTCCCCCTCTCTCCAATAAAAAAAAAGGTCAGGTCAGCTCAGGTATTTCTTTTTGTGAGAATTTCTTTTAAATTAGGGAAAAAAGTAATATAAACTTGACTTTTATGATGTATGACTTAATTTAATAGGTGGTTCAGAAATGTATGGAGTTGCAATTGACTCGACTAGGATACAAGGATATATATTATATACAATTAAGTGTATGTACATTCATTTAATAATACATTTGTGATCATAATCTGGACTTTTATTTCAATTTTCTTATTAAAAAATTATTTTAAATATTTGAATGGGAATCCGATTGATGCCCTGGTGAATGATGTGATTGGAGAACGAATGACAGGGCTGCTGCCAGTGTGCGACAGTGATTCGACTTCATTCATCGAAGTTATTGAAATTGTAACTGACATGAATGCCTCTGTTGACCCACCAGAAGATAACAAGAAAACTTTAGAAGAAGATATCAACAACATTTCTGTTAATAACTGGACTGAGTAACTATGACTCTCTTGCTCATGGTGATATAGCCTGAGCTGAGTTGTAGAAATGGCCGATCCACAGCCTCTTCGCTGGACTCCCGCCAGAAACACGCAAGCATTCTGATCGATTCCTGATATTGGCTCGGTGTCTAGGTCGGAAGTCGAGAGTAGGCAACGGCGACACTCCTCAACTGTCGTGCAGTCCTTCACAGTTGGGAGCGAATCCCAGTACTGATAGCTCGTCGGGAGCCCCCGAAACCGGCGCGAGCGGCCGGAGGGTAGACCTCCCCCGAGACTCTCGATGAAAGAACTGACTCCGATAGGTTGATGGATCAAGTCGGGGTCGCGTGGCTAAGTGTGGAAGGTATTTTAAGGCGTTGGATTGGGGGTTGCTTCCCCTTTCCCCCGGGGAAACCCGGTCGTCCAAGTAATGTGGAGGCACTAATCCTATAAACACAAACCCATTTCATAGTTACACCTCTTCGTGTGAAAAAACAACAACAGAAAAATTGGAACAAGCAAGAAATGGAGTAGATTGGCTGATGAAAAAATCCAGTGCTTGGAGAAAATACACAAGCTTAAGGAAACAGAAATGGAAGGACGAATTCAGAATATTAAAGAAGAAAGAGCAAAATTGCAAGCAGAAAAAGAACTTGTACTGTACAAAAGGAAGTGTGCTGAAGAAGAACATTTACTTCGTATGCAGTTCTTAAAAGAAGAGCATGAGTTTAAAATGGCAATAATTAAAACAAACAAATAATGAATAGATTACTTTTAGTATGTTATTTTATAATTAAATTTTCTTGAGTTATTATAAATTATTATAATAAGAAATTAAATGTTGCCTAACCCTGTTATAATGAACATTATTATTCAAATTTGCATTTCTACCAAATTCCACAAAAACATTGTTAACTAAATGAAAATTTCTTTCCTCTTCTTCAGTAAGAGCTGGAGGTTCCCTTTCATTAAGTTCTATTGCCAAATTATGTAATACAGCACTAGCAACAACTTACATTGATCCCATTAGAAAGTATTGGAAAAATCCGTTTCCAGACACCATTATGATCTTTCAACGGGATTCCTACTTCTAATTTGAGCTTCGTTAAATAAGTTTTCAGCCCTTGTTGTTGGATTTGCCAATGGCGTTATTAGATATTTTTTATGGAGTAGCCACTATCACCTAGAAGTAAACCGTCTCCCATTTCACCATTCTCAAATCGATTACAGATAGTTGACTGATTAAATATTGTAGCATCATGGCAAGATCCAGGCCAACGTGCAACAATGTCGCATATTTTTAAAGTTGCATCTGAAATGGTTCAATGAAAAGAACCCTTTTCTATATCTATATGTCGGGATATTGTGAAACGCCAAGTTGGTTGCATACACTTGGGTGAAATCGGGGATAGTGCTGGGAAGATCACGTAACGCAACGGACAGTCAGTCAGGAGAAGTCTCTCGAAGGAGGCACACCTGGGATCACCTGTTTTGCAGTACCTCTCGATTTTGTTGTTATTTTGTTATGAATTAAGTGCGTGGTAAGCCAGCATAGAGGGGGAGGGTCAATCTCCGACATATATACCTCTCCATTATTGCCTCCAGGTGATTGGATCCTAATGTGACTGCATCGCGCGTCTTTTTCGCCGGACCCATCATACACTGAATGCAGCGGTGCTTGCTGTTGAGAAGCAGCACTGCATGGATAGAGTTCGCAGTCTTGTGGCTGCAAGAAAGTCCCTGGTAAGGAGTAGGCGAAGGTTGGTCGAGAACAACAAGTTCAAGACAAATCCTTCGAGGCTCTTCCAGCGGGCAAACTCTATCCCAGAGAAATTTCCGGCGGTGCAGGAGGTCGAAGTCTTCTGGAGGGAAATATACGAGGGATCGAAACCGTTGCGTGAAGACACTCCAGCCCTTGCACAATTTGAGAACTTCGTAAGAAGATCTCAATTAAGACCAGTAGTGTGCAATCCGATAACCCCGGAAGAAATTGGCGAGACTCTTAAGGGAATCAAAAATTTTGCCGCACCAGGCCCGGACGGAATTAATACCTTTTGGTGGAAGAAATTCCGAAGCACGCACAAGCGTCTGGCCAAGGTATTTAATTCCTGGCTTAATGGTGAGCGGCCCATTCCGGAGTGGGTTGTCGAGGGGCGAACCGTTTTACTACCTAAAACGGGTGATTTGTTTCAGCCTCAGAACTACCGGCCAATAACTTGCCTAAATGCGTGCTACAAGATTTTCACCAGACTCCTGTACTACCGAATATTCCACGCCATTAACCCGGTGTATTCGAAAATTTTCGAACAGCGAGGCTGTAAAAGGGGCGTGGACGGCTGCAAGGAAAACCTGCTGATCGATAGGTGCGTCACGCAGGATGCCGTCCAATATAAGCGCAACCTATCTATGGCTTGGATCGATTATCGTAAGGCATTCGACACAACATCTCACGAGCTGATTATTCACTTGCTCGAATGTCTTGCGATACCCGATACACTAGTGAGATGCACCAAACAACTGATGTCACTCTGGAAGACTCGGTTCTCGATAACATCCCGACGGGACCGAGTTCAGACAGAGTTGATATCATTCAGAAGAGGAGTATTCCAGGGAGATTGCTTGAGTCCTCTTCTGTTTTGCATCTCACTGTTGCCGCTGTCCGTAGCCTTGTGCGGTGCAAAGGGTTATAGCTGTGGTACACCCGGTAACCGGAAGCATAAGATCACGCACTTGTTTTACATGGATGATTTAAAAGTGTATGCTTCCGGAAAGCAAGAACTGACGCAGTCATTGCGCATAGTGCAGGAGTACACAGATGCTATTGGCATGGAGTTCGGTTGGGACAAATGTGCTCAGGTTCATCTCAAAAGAGGACGATGCGAGTATTTCGATGAAGATGCTCAACTCATTGACGGAAGCGTTCTGAGACATCTGAACGCCGGAGAGACTTACAAGTACTTGGGTGTGGAGCAGTGCCACCTCCAAGCGTCACACCAGGCAAAAAAGTCTCTCTGCGGAAAGTACAAAAATCTACTCCGACGAATCTGGTCGTCAGAGCTTTCGGGGAAGAACAAGATTTTTGCCACAAATATGCTTGCCGTTCCGATCCTGCTCTACTCATTTGGAGCAGTTAAATGGTTAGTAGATGAGTTGAAGCAGATTGATCGGGATACTCGAAAAATTATGCATCTACAGCGCAGTTTGCATCCAAAATCGTCCGTTCCGAGGTTATATCTTCCACGAAACCAGGGAGGCCGAGGACTTTTGAGTTTGGAGTGTCTTCATAACAGGGTAATCTTGGGTATAGCCTGTAAGATCACCCAGAGTTCGGATCCCTTGTTGCTTCTTGTCAGGGATCACGAGAGGCGGGGAGGCGGGGCATTTTTGTTTAGGGCGGCACAAAGAGCAGCAGATGAACTCGGTCTTGACTTTGACGTTGAGCGAGCTCGGCCACATTCTATTACCGAGCTCAATTTGCTCCGTCTTACAGCCCACGTCAGAATCTCTGAGCAAGATATGCTCATGAGAAGGCATATGGATAAGTCAATGCATAGTGTTTTCTTCAAGAACATTGAAAACCTTGGCTTATCCAAAAGGCATACATTTGCCTTTCTGAGATCAAGTGGACTGAAGTCTGAGACTGAGGGATTCATTTGCGCTACGCAAGATGGTGTAATTAACACCTTGGTCTATCGCAGCCGCGTGATGGGTATAGAGGTGCCGAATGTGAGCTGTAGGGCTTGCCACAGGGCCCCTGAAACAGCAATGCATATATTGGCGGTATGCCCGGTGTATGCAGCTTCGGCCTATATCCATCGCCACAATGCGGCATTGAGAGTGTTATACTTTCATTTAAGACACCATTATGCGATACCAGACACCAGTGCTGCCCTATGTCCCGAACGATATTGAGTCCGTTGTGGAGAACGAAAGGTGCCGAATCTATTGGAACTTCTCGTTCTCCACCGTCAGGCAGATAACAGCGAACAAGCCTGACGTGGTTCTATTGGACCACTCCTCCAAGCAGATGTTTGTTATTGAATTTTTTCGGCTCCTGCTGAAAATAACATCTGCGTCAAGGAGGAGGAAAAGCGGACAAAATATCAAGACCTGCTCTTTGAACTTAGGAGGCTGTACTCAAGTTACTCAGTGAAGCTCGTCGTTTTGGTAATTGGGTGCATGGGAGGCATCAAGGACTCGCTCGTCTCCAATCTCAAAATCATTCCTGCCTGCCGTAAACCGGCAGAGAACCTTGCGGCTGGAATGCAGAAAGCGGTCACCTTGGGGTCGTTGCGTCTGCTCAGGGCACATGATTTACGGGATTCATAGTTGCTGACCTCATGGTTTTGAGGAGTGGCTATGATGTACGAACAGGACCTGACCAGCAAGGAACCTCGTGAAGGTCGGAATCACGGGGAGCTCCTTCTGGTCAATACGAAAAAAAAAAATGCTTTATGCCCAACGGGTCAGAACCCAATTACAGTATGTATGTAATTAAATAGGCTACTAACAATACTAACGATAAAAAAAAAATAAAACAAAACCAAGCTACTTGCTCTCTTCATCCAATACATACTACTGGAATTTCGAGTGACGGGTGATCACTATAGTATGTTATTATACTTAAGGTATACTTTTTGTATAATATAATTATTCTTAGGGCGAAGACATGGCTCCTAAGTAGCCATAGAGAAGACCTATTAGATATGGACAGTGACAGGCTTTATCAGAGCTACAGGCTTTGCAGTATCCATTTCGAGCCAAAAATGTTCACTAACAACCACTGTGATCGTTTAAAGCACAATGCAGTACCTGCAATATTTAGATCGTTCGAGGGATCCTCACAAAATGATCATACCTATTGTTCTTGGGAACCAGTAATTTTGAAAAAGCCAGAAGTTCCTTCCGAGAAGATAAATATTATTGAGAACATTCTCATTACTCCAGGTAAATATTCTACTAAGATAAGCTTAATATATATTTTTTAAATTACTGATTATTTTTAGTATACAAAATATTTCCACTGAATTTGACGTCAAAACTCAGAGAAAAACTGTATACCTGTTGTAGTTTTAATAGACATTGGTACTTACTTAAAAATAAAACAATATGGGAGAGCAGCTACCTATAATATATTACAAGTGTGAAATATGCAGTTATGTATAAATTTGATTATGATTTCTTTACTTGTAAGAAATTTTATCAAATTAATGTGAAAAAATATTTTAATATATTTAACGATTTACAGGTAAAATTGGAGAAACCATTCATAATTTAAATAGGGTCCCTGAAATAACATCACCAATCCTCTTGCCTCTTGGTAATACATTTTATTAGTTAATCGAATTTGTGAATATTAATAAAATTTCATGATTTTAGTGCAAAATTTAGAAGAGGTTCCTGGTTTGAAGATGATTGAAGAAATCGAAACCCCTCCACTGTTGTCTCCTACCTCATCCACTCAGACATCAGCGACTTTATCATATAACACCCCACGAAAAAGAAAATACAGAGACACTATAAAAGAGTTGCAAAACGAGAATAAAAGGTTAAAGCAACAAATCGCAGACCTAGAAAGCAATTCTAAAAACCTCATATTAAGGAAAACCATGGTCTTTCATCCTTATCGCCTGAAGCTGCTAGCTTTATAAATAACGTAATCAAGCAGTCACATAAAAAACCAAAGGGTATGCGATACTCTATTGAATTTAAAATTGAATGCATAAAATTATATTTAACTGGGCCAAAATTATACAAACAATATTTAATGAAGACATTTTACCTGCCTGGACCCGAAACACTTTTAAAACAAATTCGTGCCATTAAAACAGATACTGGCTTGGGTAATACACAACTTTTCGAAATTTTGAAAGCAAAAGTGAGTGGATTCAAAGATAATAATAAGTATTGTGTGTTATGTATAGATGAAATGGCAATAAAAGCAAATTTGTTTTATAACATTGCACTTGACACTGTGGTTGGGCTTGCTGAAAACAAGAGCAGAGAAAAAATATTTAAACCTGCCTTAAGTGCCTGTGTACTTATGTTGAGGGGAATATATTCTCGGTGGAAGCAACCGTTAGCATACTATTTCTCCCACACTACTTGCCCCGGTGAAGCTCTGCAGCAAATTCTTTTCGAAACATTGCAGAAAGTTATACAGGTTGGGTTAAAAATTTGTGTTTTAGTCACAGATATGGGGTCCAATAATATTCAATTACTACAAATTTCACCAACAATGATGTTGTTAGCTGATTTTTTCGAAATCTCGGAAGTCTATTTATACTTCAGAAATTCCACAGATTATTGGAAATTTTATATAAAAGTGCGAGAAAACTTCTTTCGACCAGACGTTCCTGATGAAATGTGGTTGACTGAATATCATGAAACAACGTTTTTTAACTTATTTCGCCTTCGTAAAGAGACGTTTGATAAGCTAGTGGAACTAACGATTGAGCAGGATAGATACGGCCTTATTAAAAAGAAATTCCGTGGTGGGAACTATCCTGTTCAACCAGAAAAATCAGTTCTTATATTCCTATGGTACATGGGCACACAGGATTCCTTAATATACATTGGTGATCGATTCAAGGTGGTGGCTTCAACAGTAATGCAGATTGTTAACAACATGTTGTATTTGATTTTGCGTTTAAAAAAGAAGTTCATATTTTGGCCTAAAACTGTTGAAGAATATGATCATATAATCAATGGTTTCACACATTACCCAGGTAGGAAAGTACACTAAATATAAAGTGAATTACCAACAAAATGTTACAATTTTTAGGAGCTGTGGATGGTTCACATATTGACATAAAGATTGTACCCCAAGAACAACATGACAGTTACGTGGACCGTTATATGAAACACTCGATTAATTTAATGGCCATTTGTACTGCTGAAAAAATTTCACATACGTTTTTATTGGTTTCCCCGGTTCTGCTCATGATTCAAGGGTCAGTGTAGCTTTCTGTTGTGGTTTTCATATCTAAAGTACTTCACAATTTTTAGGTTTTCAGTGCATCTCGCTTTGTCCAAAATATTGAAATGTATGGCTCAGAAAAGTATTTTCAACATCCAAATTACCATATTGTTGGTGATATCGCCTTTCCCATAAGAGCGTGGCTTATGACACCCTACAAACGCATACAACCACTTGGTAGATTACAAAATAACCACAATTATCACTTGAGTGCTGACAGGATAGTTATTGAAAATAGCTTTGGTCTTTTAAAAGGGAGATGGCGACGACTGAAGTATATAAATACTTATTCCATAAGCAAATGCATTGAAATTGCAACAGCAGCTTGTGTGTTGCATAATTTTTGTTATATGAATAATGACGATTGGGATGGTGAAATACATACAGACAATCGAATACTACCTGATGTAAATGATAATGATAACCGCGAAGAAGCACGACTGGGAAAGGAAAAACGAGATGCAATTGCATACAATTTGTTAAATGTATAAAAATGTATCTACTTACCATGAAGAATAGTATATAATAAAGATAACAAATTTAACACTAATTTTTGGTTGATTATGATTCTTATTTTTGCTAAGAGCAGTTATGCAGATTCTTGGCACTTAGAAAACCACAAACAGAAAATGAACTTTAAATTTATTTCATAAACTTTTTACATAAAACATAAAAAAAAAATTCACTCTGACTCAGAACTTGGTTTTCGTTTTCTTTTTAAGCTATCTGCCAATAAATCCAGCATTCGATCCCTTTGTAGATTTTGTTCTCGTAACAACTGTTGAAAAATTTTCGCATTTTCTTCTTGACTTTTCATTGTTTCTTCATGACAACGTTGAATTTGTTCCAGTACAAGCGTGTTAGCACTTTTAGGTCCAGATTTTTCCACCTTCTGAAATCTATTTTTGATTGTATTACTGCTTCCTGTTGATAATACACTGTTGCTACTAGAGGTACTAGGAGTTGGAGACTCTCTTCTTTTTTCAGCTTGACCGTGATCTTTGTTCAAATCATCTGTTTCTGTGTCCTGCACGTTGGTAGGATAAATTTTGTCTTTTTTCCCCAGAATATCATGAAGGAGTTCATAATATCGTGGCTTACCAGCAGCTGCCGCCTCTCCTGTCTTGTTAATATGTTCCACATGTTTAATATATGATTTTTGCAAATTCAAAAACTTCTGACGGCATCTCAACCACCCATCTTTCTCATCTCCTACGTTGTATCCTACATTCCTCATTTCTGTAGCAATCATTTTCCACAAAATAATTTTGTTGGACTTTTTATCATTAAATTTAGTTCCATATGATTGTCGAAGTTGGAGAAAGTATTCAGTCGCTTCAATATCTGTTGTTGTTGCTGCCCCCTTTGACAGCCATATCTTACAATTATTGTCTGTTGGTTCCTCGATCTCTGTTCGCTCCTCAATCTCTGTTAATTGATCCATGTACTTGGATGCAGTCTGAGGGTTGTTGAGTAAGAGATTTGCTGTTTCATCATCAACGCACAGTTGGAAATCCTGACCATGATGATTTTTCGTTATATTGCGCATAATGATCATGCCATCATCAACACCACAGGCTTCATCTACACTTTCATCGTCAGTACCACTCATCGCGAATAATTTTTACTTTTTTGGCGCTTCTAAGCATATAACCTCTGAACTACAACAGTGATACTAAAGTTGATTTTTTTTTTAAATCAATTGTCATAATGTTATCATGTTGGTATAAGCAAACTAGTGAATTTCACGATGTAGGTTGTTAGTATTAAATGTCATAAGTTTTTCCACGTCAATTTGAAAATAAAATTTGAGATTTGACTTTAAAACGAAAATCAGACTGAAATGGCTTCACGAAAGAAGGGTAGTGGACGGCCACTGACGGAGCGTGAAAAAATGGCAGTGGTGCGTTATTGCAAAGAAATTAAAACCGAGAAGCCGGATATACTTATGAAGGAAATTTGCAATAAAGCTTCATATATATTCGATGTATTTATAACTGCAAATATTTTCCAAATTCTTACTTTTCCGTGAATAATTCTCTTTTAGATCCATTCGACGGCTGCTTTCAAAATTATAAATGAATATAAAACCTCTCATAGTGTCAAGACTCCAAAAAAGAAAGGACGGTGCAAAATTAATTATAATACAGATCCGGCATTTTATTATATAAAAGAAGAATTGGGTAGATACATACATGCGCTACACGCAAAAAAAAAACAGTACTTCACAATTGACTTACACAACTACGCAAAAAATGAATGCGAGTTTGTTTGTAGCAGGTCAAAATTATATAAAATTATTAAGGCCATGGGATACAGGTTTAAAAAAATTAATAACAGAAAAGTATTAATTGAACAACCACACATTATTTCCAAAAGAATTACATTTTTGAGACATTATCTTCAATATCTTGAATCAGGTAACTACATTTTTGTATATTTGGACGAAACTTGGGTTTACGAAAATGGTAGCCAATTACGACAGTGGGTCAAGGAATCTGATCCATTGGGTGTTCCACAGAGATTAGATGGCGAGGGCAAAAGGTTCACAATTTTACATGCTGGAACTTCAGATGGTTTTTTGCCAAATTGCGATCTTCTGCTTAGTTCTGAGATAGACCACAGAGACTATCATAAAAATATGAACTCTGCAATTTTTACAGAATGGGTTAATAAGCAACTACTTCCAGCACTAAATACTTTAAAGAAACCTTGTGTAATTATCATGGACAATGCTCCATATCACTCTCACCAAGTAGACAAAGCTCCAGTTTTCTCTACCAAAAAAGCTGAGATGATAATTTGGATGAACAAAAATAATATAACCTGCCCTCCAGGAGCCACAAAAAAAGTACTGTGGGAACTAATTCGCACGAAAAAACAACATCTTCAAAAAATCTATGTTATTGACGAATTAATTCGTAGCAATGGACATGTTGTGCTCCGACTGCCTCCATACAATTGCCAGTATAATCCCATTGAACTGGCTTGGGGTTCTTTAAAAACGTTTTATAATAAACACATTCAGTCCAGTACTGAAAAAAGAAGTCGCAGAGTTAAACAAATGTGGTTGAACGCTATTGCTCATTTTACTGCAAACATGTGGTATAATAGTGTCCGCCACTGTGAAGAAATTATTCGGGAGGACTGGCGAAAACTGATGGGAAATACATCAATAGCAGATATACCTCCCATAATCATCCAACTTGGAGAAGATTCAGATACCGAAACCGAAAAGTCTGAAGAGTAGTCGGATTCAGACGCACATGAATAATCTTCCAATCGTTGGTGTTCATTAAACGTATTGTCATGTTGTTTTAAGCTGTAATTGTGTTTTGTTTTATTTAAATTGCCGTCCATACACTTGCACATTGCACTTTTACCAGTAGCGTATAATTATCGACACAGTTTGACAGTGACATAAACATAACGTGAACATAACCTAAATTTTGATTTGGGGGGAAATGTTATAGAGCTGGCCCGTAAATGAAGGCGTTTAGGGTGATACAGCATGTTTTTTTGTAAACTTTTGACATTGACAATTGATTATAAAAAAAAATCAACTGTACACAACCTATCGCCGAATATAGGTAACCCGTGGTAAGGTGTGTAGTAACATTCATGACGTTTGTGCTGACGTCATAACACTTCCCCTACATTACTATTTGTCACAAAAATAGCGTTGTTACTGTTACCACTTACTACGGTAAGCCTATAGCCTATAGTATGTCGCGAAAAATCGCTTTATAACTTATACATAACTTAGACTACCACTCACATAATGAACGTCTCTCCGTTATACATATATTCATCTTGTGTATCTACAATGATTTATTTTTGTATTTCACCAAATCGGCATTAGATTTTTATTCTAATAATGTTATATTATTATTATTAGTTGAATTTAAATTTTAAAGACAGGGACATTAAAGAATAAGAACACTACTAATTTATCTAAACTCGTCATAAGTTTAGTCTAAACTCAACCTTCATCTCATTCAGAAACACTTACAAAAACATAACAGAAAAATTCTTCGACGGGTCTATGGATGTTTTAAAACAAGGATAAGGATAACTGTGCAAATTTATGCATTTTTTTCTAATAAGACTTTTGACAGACATTGTAATTTGTTTTCTCCTAGTTGTGTATACATCCCCAGTACAAGAAACATCAATTTCTTATTATAATTACAACAATTACATACAGATTTGATGTAAATGTAAAATTCTTCGACCGGTCTATGGATGTTTTAAAACGAGGATAAAGCTAACGTAACTCACCTTGTGTGAACAAAAAACCGCGAAGTAACACGGAAGGACTTCTAATGGCTCCACAAGTGTCCACATATCCATTTTCACACTAAAATTCTAAATTATCACTCAAAAACCGCGGACACAACTTGCACCATGCTCTTCGATAGCAAACAGCTGTGATGAGACCACAATGCACACACCAACAGCAAACCAGAGACAAACTAGTGAAAGACAGGGAGAAGCAGACTAACGGTAGCAGCGACACCACTACTATCTGGGAGAACTAAAGAGCGGAAACAATAAATTATTGGGAAATTGAAATTGATATGAAGTAAGTGACGTGCAGAACTGACAATTCGAGAGTTCGAGAGGACCAACATAACCATGCTCCATATAATTTGCGTGTAACATTAGTGTTTTCAAAGTCGATTAAAATTTATTGGATCAGTAAGTGAAACACATTATGAACATAATTAATCCCCAACTGGACTATTTCCATGGATTTCCGAATTTTAAATTAGATGCGATAAAGACTGTTTTGAGTTCAGAATTAGATAATTCACTACTACTATAGTAGCCTCAAGCTTAAATTGTCACGGGGTTGGGAGGGGAAATTATGCAGGGCCAACTTATTTATGAACGTCCTAAACTGGTTCTGAAATAAACATTCTACTCTTGATCGACTTCTCGGCGAAGATGTAAAGGAATGGTGACAGGACCGTATTGCCAAAAATGTTAATTGAGTTGATCACTTCCCTCAGTACGTATAACAAATTCATATTTTACTGTTCAACTTTAAAATACATTAAAAGTGCAAGCCTTAGAAAACATATTCTGGACCAAATAAATAAAAACAAATACCTCACTTTAGCTAGTAATAATTCATAACAAAATATTAAATACGTGTCTGAAGAACGACGCGGGCAGCCGTACAGAAACCCCGTCTTGCAATCGAGTCGACCAGTTGCAACAAGACAATCAAAACCGGTTAGAGTCCATATGGTATCGGTTAAGACTTACTTGTTCCGCAATGTCTCGATTCCGATAAAAAATTCGATAAAAAATTCGTGACAATTTAAGGTTGAGGCTACTATACTAAATGTTTTTTGGCCTTAAAGCTTACAGCTTTATTTAGCCACCACCTTGCTTTACTTTTAAATTAGCACTACATCTAACAAAAACTACATGAATCACCTATGCAACCAGAACCAACCTATTGTAGTATAGGGATAAGATATTACAAAACGGGTACAGGTTAGCGAACTGTGGAAGTAGCAACTTCAGCAGTTTGTTGACCTGAAATAGTGCAATACCCTAAATGATTGATTGGCATTTCCGCAGCGACATGTCCATATATGGTCATGTCGAGGCGATAGGTTAGATTGTATAGAATAAGCATATTGTAAACGTTCGATATTGAGTAAATGTAAAGACAGTCTTGGTTGGGACCGCGATATGCGCGGTTCCGAATAAATCACACTTTAAAGTAAATGGGATTTATATACTTTAATCTACCCCATCATCACATGGCGACCCTGCCAGTTCAGCAAAACTGAAACGAAACTGGCCCTTCTGCAGGTAGTGATGTAGTGTAATCATGTGCAACTTCAAAGTGATAGAAAACGTGAGTCTCCAGCAAGCCGGGAACAGCAATAAAGGGGGTGCTGCGTTCACGGGTTGGAGCCCAAGGGACATCACAGAAGTCACGCTTGTTGGCCTGGTATTGTTGAAAGTACTGATATACATTGCCATCCGGACATACCGGAAGTGCACGGAGCGATTCGAACGCCAAATTCGACGGGAGATCAGCAGGACGTGCCTGGAGATGGAGACCTTGGCAGGCCGTGGAAACCCGTCATCCAGTAAGGCATAAAGAAGACCTGTGTGCCCAAATGGAGAAGTCGGTGTGTAGAGTGTAGAGCAGTGGAAAGTGGGTGTAATGAAAACCGAGGAGTTCCTTGAGAAGTTCAACGACGACCTCAGGAACTTCAAGGAAAACTTGCGAAAAGACAACACCACCAGGAGGCAAGACGCCTCAGTCACAAGCACCAAGTTGAGTGAGTTAGAACGATTTAAAATCCAGAGAAAGTCCAGAGCTAGGCACTGATCGTATTGAAGGTATCAAAATTAAAACCTCCAAAATGACGGAGAAATTCAATTTCAAAACCGCGGCGAGCTTGTTACCCAGAATTTCTAACAATGATGTTAATACCATACACCATCTAATCGAAGGTATCAGTTTGTATGAAAGCGCGTTAGATGCTGAAGGAAAAAAATCGGTAATAAATTACGTACTTAAACCATGCATATCGTACAGAGATAAAACACGAATGAAGCAATCTTACCTAACGGTGGAAGACCTGATAAATGATTTAAAAATACAATTTCTACCAAAGCAGTCCTCAACGGCTTTAGCAGCTAAATTGCAAGCGACCAAACAAAATAATTCAAACATTGACGCGTACGGTAGGTCAATTGAAGAACTAATGTCAGAATTAACCCTGGCGCAAGCAGGGAACGATCCGCGAAAATTTGAACTATTTAGGGCAGAAAATGAAAGGATAGCTATAGACGTGTTTGCGAGAGGTATCCGCGACAACGAAGTTCGTACAGTCATCAAAGCGCGCAATTACGAAAGATTATCTGACGCAATCAACGCAGCCAAAGACGAAGTCGCGATGAATAATCAGAATCAAACGATGTTCCATATGCGAGTACGAAGAAACGGCAATAACCAACGTGGTAGAAGCGGCATATTTAACAATTCGAACAGAAACGACCGCCAAAACGGAAACCGGAACCGTAACAACGGTAACAACAGCCGAAATTTCGTTAACAGAATCGATAACAACAGAGACAGTAGGAGTAGAGGTAACGGTCGAGGTAATCATCAAAATAATTATCGTGGTAACTATCGAGGTAACTATCAAAATAACAATCAAAACAATCAAAATGTGCAAAGTCAACGGTTTTTTCGTCTCTCCTCCGAAACTCATTAACACTCATCAGTCTTATACGTTCAATATGAACAGCTCAAATTTCGTCCAGATGAAATACGGAGATCAAAATGTTCGCCTTTTAGTGGACACAGGAGCTTCACTCAGCGTTTTTTTCATTGGTTCCTTAAATTTAAATTTACAAAACGTAAACAGTCAGGATAAAATCAAAATTAACGGTGTTGTCGGTTCGACAACATCACACGGATCTACAAACCTCACTTTACAGATCGACGACATAGAGATAACCCACAAATTTGCGATTACAGATCCGTTTGACAAAGACTTAGACGGAGTGTTGGGCGCTGACTTTTTCATAAAATATTCAGCTTTTATAGATTACGAAACTTTTAAATTTTCATTCTCAGTCAACCATATCAGAATAAGCACTCCATTACAATCAAAAATTAATAATGACACATGTGTCCCTCCTAGATGCGAAGTAATTAAATATTTTAGCGTAGTACAAACCCACGATTGTGTAATAATGCCAGAAGAATTGAGTTCAGGAATCTTTGTAGCAGGAACAATACGACGCTCGCAAATAATAACATCGTAACTCGAAAATGACCATTTTGCAGAAAACGCGTTCAAAGTTTTCAACGTTTTTTATTATTAACAAGACTGTTACGCAATACGCAACAGCACCCACTACTTGGGAGTGGGAAATCTCATAGTCTGAAAATAAAACTCATACAGTACGGCCGCAAAGTCAACGTCTTTTATTCCATTCCGCAGTCCAGCACCTCATTTTAGTTGTTTAATCGCCGTGATTAACATTGGTCCTTCGAACCTGGATTTTGCGTAAAAACCCTCACCAGGAGGTAACAATCGGTCGTGCAACGTAGGTGCCACAATCAGAGCAGGGTACCATCCTCAGACGACAACTGCAAGATACGTGCTACATCCACTGCAGGCACTATCATCATAATATCATCATATCGAGCTCATCCAACAACTTCAGCGGGTCCTCTCCAGCAATACAGAGACTCAGCGGCAGCAAAAGCTCGGTGCTATCCTTCTTTTTTCATTTCACATTCAACCTTTATTTGAGTTAACATGTGTACATTTCGTCTATGAAAATCTTAAAATATTACGCTACCGTCATGCCAAACACAACAGAAGAGCTCGATTTGTTAAAATTTAAACGTCAGCAAACTCTCGAAACTCTTAACCGTGCTCTCGAGTTCAGCGAAAAATTCACTTCAGATCAAAATTTCAATTTGCTGAAGGCTCGTCTCGATATCGCGCAAAAAACGGTCAAAGAATTCCATGACATACAATCCCAAATATATGGTTTGTCACAAACACCTGCCCAGGAACCCGTTTTCCGGGGACAATTCGAGGATTTGTACTGTTCGGTCATCGCAAGTATCGACACGAAATTGCAGACTTCCACCGAGACAAACAAAACCGAAAATTCCGAAAATTCCGAAAATAACGCTACCAGCAATGTCAATTCTCAGAAAATTAATTTGCCGACAATTGCAATTCCCGAATTCGACGGTGCATATGAGAAATGGCTATCTTTCCGCGATTCCTTTCAAACACTTATTCACAATAATAAGGCATTATCAGATTTAGAGCGGATGCATTACTTAAGGTCTTCGTTATCAGGCGAAGCCCTTAGGGCCGTCGAAGGTTTTACCGTGTCCAGCCAGAATTATGACGCCGCATGGGCGCTCCTTATCAGTCGATTTGAAAATAAGCGTTCAATCGTACACGCGCACGTGAGAAAATTGTTTAATCTACCACAACTCACCAGACCCAACAATGCGATTTTACGTCAAATAATCGACGAAATTACGGTAAATGTGGAGGCGTTAAAGGTGTTAGAAATCCCGGTGGAGGAATGGGACGCTATTTTAGTTCCCCTTATAACTGATAAACTAGATTATCAAAGCATTAAAGAATGGCACTCAAAGCTAACCAGTGACGTACCAACGTTTGAATCTTTGAAACTATTTTTAAATTCTCGTTGTCAGTACGTAGATTCAATTAACTACAAGTCACATTTTACAAACAATTTAAAACCAGCAATAAAACCTAAATCAGTCGCTAATTTAGCCACCAACAAACGGCAACAATCTTCGTGTTCATTTTGTCGAAAAGACAATCACTTCATATATCAATGCCACAATTTCCTAAAACTTGCAATACCAGAAAGGATCTCACAAGTACATACTTTGAAATTATGTGGCAATTGTTTAAAGGGTAAGCATGAAGCAAGCCAGTGTGGTTCAAAGAGCGTATGCCGCAACTGCGCTAAAAAGCATATGCACGCCTCAAGAAAGTCCGGAAGTTATTCAATCAATAGCGTCCACAAGTTCGGCTAATCATTCACGACAACATATTAATAACTGCGTCGAAATGCTATTATCAACAGCCATTGTACTCATTTCAGATTTTAAGGGTCAGCTGCACAAATGTAGAGCGTTGCTTGACAATGGCTCCCAGTGTAATTTTATTACCCGCTCGCTTTATCGTAAATTAGGTTTTCATTCACAAAAAAATACACACCTAATCAAAGGTATTGGTGATTTCAGTCAATCGTTCACCACAGATACAGTCAATGTATCAATAAAATCATTACATACTGATTACGAGGCGAATATCAAGTGCTCTATCTTGGACAAAATTACGGATTCATTACCCTCAGTTACATTTTCCATTGATCATTTAAATATTCCCGAAAACTTGCATCTCGCAGATGAGCAATTCTCGACACCCGGCCCAATTGACTTACTCATAAGTACCGAATTGTTTTTGGAAATGTTGACGGTCGGTAAAATACAACTGGCGCCACGTCTCTATCTTCAAAACAGCCAACTTGGTTGGTTAGTTGGCGGTACCATTCAATCGCCTAAAAATAGAGTTTCCCATTGTAATCACGTTCGAAACCTTGAAAATGCGTACTCTGACGATTGTCTCAAATTACATATACAAAAATTCTGGAAAGTGGAGAACTATAAACCCATAACTCCGTTCGTTTCAAAGGAAGATCAACAAGCTGAACAACATTTTATAAATACTGTTTCTCGCGATACAGATCAACGATTTATTATATCATTACCAACAAAGGGACAATCAATATCGCTGGGAAATTCCGAAATTCAAGCAAAACGACGTTTCTTAAATTTAGAGAAACGTTTAAGTAAAGAACCCGAGATTAAACAGCAGTACGTTAATTTTATGCAAGAATATGAAAGTCTAGGTCACATGGAACTAGTACCGCAGGATCAACTTAAAAACAAAAACGTGTATTATTTACCCCATCACGCGGTTTTCAAAAATAATCCGACCAATAAGCAAATACGAGTAGTGTTTGACGCAAGCATGAAAACAACTAATGCACGAAGTCTGAACGATAATTTATTAGTGGGCGGTACACTTCAACAAGATATGTTATCCATTACCTTACGTTTTAGAATTCACAAATTTATTTTTACAACAGACATAATCAAAATGTTTCGTCAAATCAAACTTAATCCGAAAGATACCGACTACCATAGGATATTTTGGAGAGAGAGAGAAAACGAAGACTTACGCGTTTATCGACTCACAACCCTTACCTACGGTACATGTTGTGCACCATTTGTATCAGTACGGTGCTTACAGGAACTGGCGCACGAAAATCGTGACGTCTATCCGGAAGCCGCTAATGTTATCTTGAGGGACTTTTATATGGATGACCTCCTGACGGGCGGTTCAAATTTAGACGATCTCAAAAGGATCCAATCTGACGTGGTAAAAATTCTAGATCAGGGAAAATTCGAGTTATCGAAATGGGCTTCGAACCACCAAGACTTGCTACCATCTAATTACTCAAATAATGTATTAATTAATCTCGATAAACAAGGTGAGACAAAAACGTTGGGACTATACTGGAATTGTTCTGATGATTCACTAACACTCAAGGGTAAATCCATTACTTTACCTATAAACTTAACAAAACGGAACATGCTATCAATGCTTTGTAGAATTTTCGACCCTTTAGGGATAGTGAGTCCTTTGATTATAAGGGCCAAGATTTTAATACAGAAACTTTGGCTTTGTAAGTTAGATTGGACTGACAATGTGCCACAAGATATATATCAATCTTGGAGAGCCTTTATCGAAGAAATAAACACACTTGATCAGTATAAAATTCCAAGACACGTGCTAGTTTCAAATCCAAAGTCAATTGAACTTCATGCATTCGCAGACGCATCCGAATCCGCGTACGGAGTCTCAGTATATCTCAAAGGCAATGACGATGGAGGCAAGGTCGAAGTAAATCTATTGCTTGCTAAAACCCGCGTTGCCCCGATCAAAACTTTGTCAATTCCACGTCTAGAGCTCTTGGCAGCTCACCTTCTAAGCCAAATGGTCCCCCATGTCACAAAGGCATTAGAATTGAAAATTGACCAGTTCCACTACTATACAGATTCCGAAATTGTACTTGCCTGGCTATCAAAACCGCCATCAAATTGGCAAACATTTGTAGCGAATCGGGTCGCAGACATTCAGTCAAACACAAATATTCATAATTGGCATCACGTTAAAGGCAAAGAGAATCCTTCAGATCTCTTGTCCAGAGGTACATCAGCAACTGATTTGTTTAACAATTCATTATGGTGGCACGGCCCCAGTTTTTTAAGAGAAGCTTCACATGCTAACTTTCAAAATGCGACACATTTTGATATTAATATTAATGAAATTCCCGAAATAAAAAGAGTCAAGTTAACAACACTTACCACAACCACTGAAAAATTTATCTTCTTGCAAA
This sequence comes from Diaperis boleti, assembly GCA_963583935.1. NCBI lineage: Eukaryota > Metazoa > Arthropoda > Insecta > Coleoptera > Tenebrionidae > Diaperis > Diaperis boleti. The sequence goes on from OY757242.1 coordinate 19,438,347, forward strand.
AATATAGTAGCTTTACTAAATTAATCAGAGTCACAGCATTCATGCTAAGATTTTTCCATAATTGTAAACATGTACAAAACAAACGAAGAGGTTATTTAACTTCTGAAGAATTAAACAAGGCGCGTCTTCTAGTCCTCCGCCTAACGCAATCCGAAGCATTTGCCCAAGAACTAAGCGACTTAAAGGCCAGAAAAACCCTATCTACATCGAGCACATTAATAAGCTTAGATCCATTTTTGGACGAAAATAATATCATTCGAGTAGGTGGTAGGTTAAGACATGCCAAATTGTCACATGACCAAAAACACCCGATTGTCATTCCGAAAAACCATCACATAACCGAATTAATCATAAGATATTTTCACCTTAAACATCTGCATATTGGCGCTCAAGGTACTTTAGCTGCAATTCGCCAAGTTTATTGGCCCATTTCGGGCCGCGGAAAAATTCGACAGGTGTTACATAAGTGCGTTCCATGTTTTAAAGGGAGAGCAACCATTGCAACTCAAAAAATGGGTGACCTTCCGCTGGACAGGGTAGAACCGGCAAGACCATTTATTAACACGGGTCTCGATTATGCAGGGCCAATTTATTTGAAGGAAGGTCGTGGTCGCGGCAAAAGAATTGTGAAGGCATATATTTGTTTGTTTGTATGTCTGTGTACCAAGGCAATGCACTTAGAGCTTGTCGGCGACCTAACAACCGAAACCTTTTTGAACGCTGTAAAACGTTTAATATCGAGACGGGGCTCGGTCAAACAACTTCGATCCGATAATGCCAAAAATTATGTTGGCGCAAACAAGGAACTGAAAGACGTATTTGAATTTTTTAAGGGTAAAGACTTTCAAAATAAGGTAATTATACCATTAGAAAATGACGGTGTCAAATGGATATTTTCGCCCCCCCGTTCACCAAATTTTGCGGGATTAATGGAAGCAGGCGTTAAATCCGTCAAAAATCATTTAAAGAGGGTTATTGGTGACACTCACTTAACTTACGAAGAGATGTACACACTGTTGACTCAAATTGAGACTTGCCTTAATTCCAGACCCTTAATTCCGTTAACCAGTGATCCTAATGACCTCAACGCCCTAACCCCAGCGCACCTCCTTATCGGCGAAGTCCTCACAGCCCCCCTGGAACACGACTTGAGCGAGCTGAAGGTCAACCGGCTCTCCCGATGGCAACTAGTCCAGCAAATTAAACAACATTTCTGGGAACGCTGGAGGAAGGAGTACATTTCCCAACTGCAGGGAAGGGTGAAATGGAGAAAGGCCTCACAACAGCTTCAACAAGGTACCATGGTGCTGCTAGTGGAGGACAACGTCCCACCGATCAACTGGCCCCTTGGGCGAGTTCAAGCAATCCACCCAGGAGCAGACGGCCTCGTTCGAGTGGTCACTGTCAAAACTCACAACGGTACATACAAACGAGGCGTCTCCAAAGTGTGTGTGCTTCCACTGGAGGAGTGACGAACAATGGTGCATGAAAGGTGAAGAACGCATTGTGCCGCGATTACTCCGAAAGTGAGCGCAGTGTGGTAATTTTTTTTTCCTTTTATTATTGTTCTTTGCTAGTCGCTATGATTGTTCATTGTTTTCATTTATTTTATTATTTTTATTTTTTAATTTTATACATTATTTGTTCCATGTACTACTTTACTATTATTATTGTATACACTTTTGACAACTACGTTATGTCAAGGGCGGCGGCCATGTTACGCAATACGCAACAGCACCCACTACTTGGGAGTGGGAAATCTCACAGTCTGAAAATAAAACTCATACAGTACGGCCGCAAAGTCAACGTCTTTTATTCCATTCCGCAGTCCAGCACCTCATTTTAGTTGTTTAATCGCCGTGATTAACAAAGACGATCTTTTAAAAGTAACATTTGAAACTTAGTCAAAGTATAGGGATCTTACTTGGAAATCTTTTCGTATGTACCACATATTAAAAAAAATAACAATATTATTGCAAACTTAACTTTAAAAAGATACGATGTAACAATTTACTGATTCTGAAGTAGCTAATATCGTATCTAAAGATAAGATGTACCTATTTACTAGCTTTCAAATAACTAATATCGTATATAAAGATACGATAAGGAAAAAATTGTAAGTAAGAGACCATGATAATTTATGTGGATAGTTCATGTTAATGTAATTATCAAGTTTGTTAATACTTATAAGCTTTTCCAAGAGTTGATACAGGACCCAAATTTTTTTGTCTAAACTAACTTGAGTATAAAAACAATTACTAGTTTCTTTTTATTCAAGATAGTTAATAATTTGTGTAGAACTTTATAATACTCAGTAATTTTTTTAGGTTCGGAATTAAAACAATATTTTATTAAAAAATTGGAGTACAAAAATTTTATTTCAAAAACAATATTTATTAAAAGAATACAAAATACATAGGTAACATAAACATAATTGTAGTAACAACATAGGTAACTTTAATATTATTTGTGTTCTTCAACCTGAACTTCTATTTTTACGCCCTACAAATTCATTTCTTCATTATCTGTATCTTCATCTCTTTCATCTCTTCGTTTTGGAAGGCTTTTATAAAAATTGTGGTAAATTTCGGGAACCCCGTTCTTGCATAGGAACTGAAGGTGATCATATTTTTTTTTTGAAATTGGATTAAGTTTCTGGTATGCCAGAACTAATTCTTTGGATACTGTTTTACTGGTAGTATTTATTCTGTTTTTGATTTTCTTATCTAATAGATTTAGCACACATTGTGCATTTTGATCTATAAAATCATACTTAATTTTTATTTTAAAAGGTTCGTCAAAAGTGATTTCGATTTCCCTGATCTCGTTCCATTTAACGTTATTTCCTTCTTCATCAGTTTTCCAGTTTCTGTCTTTTCCTACTAACTGTTTCAGATCGTAAACAAGATTTTGGCTAACTTCAATTACCTCGTAAGGTTCTCCCGTAATTTTTGCCATCTTAATCAGTATTATCCACTGATCAGGCGTATAGATCACTTTACCCTTTTTTGTCGTTCTATTAGGGCGTGTACACTATCGCCTTCATTTTGGGTATGCCCCTTTTCCAGAAAACGGTGTGTTATTGACACTTTGTATTTTTCAACAGCATATACATACATAGCGAAAACGAACCGATTCCTGTTTTGACCAGCGCAGTTGTCTTTATAGGGAGTTATTAATATTTTTTGTAAATCATAACAAGCCACGTTAAATGATTTGTCTTCCTTCGCCTGCTGCTTGTCGTCTTCTTTTAATTTTCTGACAGCTTCTTTATTTTCTTGGTGCTTCTTTCTTTCAGTCTCTAATTCGGCCTTTTTTATATCGTCTGCTAATATGTACTTGTCGCAAACCTCACATTGATCTTTTTTTGGCAAAAAGAATCCAATATTATATTCATGTTCAAAAACATGGCGGTCCTGTCTGCATGTGGCAACTGGAATAATTTTTCTCTCTTTGGCCCAGCCAGTGAATAACCTATACATTTGGGCTAAGGACTGTATATCGACTTGAAGATATTGACGTTTTGAGTCCCTGCGAATATAGTGTGACTCAGTGGTTGGAAGACTCTCTATGTGTTCTCTTATAAATTTTCTCATCTTTTCAATATTAGGATCTTTACTACAAACTCTGCCTCTTTTGTCTGGACTTCCTATTCCAATTTCATTTCTTTCAAGCTTGGTCATGACAGTTCTTACCCAAGTGTCAGTTATACTAAGAGTGTTTAAAAAAAAAGTTTTGCAAACTTTAGTGATCGATTTTCCGACCGTAAAGTAATAGTTGAATGTAAACTGTCGTCGAGAATTTTTGTCTTTTACGGTTTCAAGTCTTTTTTGTTCTTTTTGTACATGTTTTGCCAAGAAATCAATGTGCTTGTTGTGATCACCCAGTTTCCAAAAGTTTTGAAAAATAGAACATCTTTGATCTTCTGGAATTTTAGTGTGACATTTCATCCTACAGTTCTTTTTTTCACAACTTTCCTTCATTTCTCTGGCTTTTATAGTTTTTTTTTTTTTTTTTTTTGTGGGGTATGACACATAATCCTGTCCAAGATTCCTTCTTCTCTTAGCTTCCTGTACTTTCCAATTTTGCGGTTGTCTATACCTTTTTCTACCAGGGGATATTTTCTTAACCTTGGCCATTAGACTAAAAAAAAAAACGGTTTAATTACACCTACATCGTACTTTTTACAATAGATAGTAATCAATAATAATAATAATTACTGTAAATTTATATCCGATACTTAATGCAACTAGCGGTTTATCACGCGTTTAGGTAAGCAGATATTTTTTATGTCTTAGCTCCAATTAAAGAATATTATTACCTACCTGAGATATGTTATGAATAAGCAAAACATCTCCGTCTGTATTTTCTATAATATTCTGTATAACGACAGAATTATCGACAACTTCTTCATGAGACTGTGTTAACATTTGGTTATTATACCCCAATAAGATAATTGATTCTACTTCTGTAAATCCAGGGCTATAGTCATGTTCTATGGAAATGGGGGAATCTCTTGATTGTTCCAAGTGGGTATAATCATCGTCATTATTCCTGTTTATCGCTTCTAAAAGTTAAAAAATAGTGTCAGATTTCGATTCTAACCTCAAATTTTAAACATATCCATATTAAACAAGTTAAATGTTGTCAGCTAGGTAAATAAATATTTATAAAAAATCACTTACCTCTAGTCACAAGCCCTAATATAAACTGTCCTCTTGAAGTACTCATATTGCTATTTTAATGCCGACATCACAAATAAACATAACAACAGATCAGTAGAAAATCATCAGCTCTCTGCCATTTCGTAAAATGAAAATAAATAAAATAATCGTAGCGTAAGTAACTCTTATCAACAAGACGTTAGTCGCGCCATTATATGAGTAGAAACAGCGTATGTTAAGTTCCGATGAAAACTTCACTAGTCTGAAAAAAATAATAACATCGTATGTTTACTTACGATAATACAGTATAATTTTAATGGCTTTGAGATGATCGTAAGTATACTTACGATGCAATTTTAAATTGGTAATAATTTCAGCCTTCACGTAACTGTAGATGCGATGATATTATTAAGTTTAAATGTTATTCAAAAAGATCGCAATTGCAGTTACGATAATATTTGAGCCAATTCGCTATACACATAAGATACGATAAAAGTACCTTTTCCAAAAAGCGGTTATTTTATCTACAAATTTCAAAAACATTGGCTTCAGTGGAAAAAATAGGTTTTTATATATAGGAAAGTGCTCTTAACTCATTTTTGCCAAAATTCGAGATACGATGTTATTATTTGCGAGCGTCGAATAGTTAGACCACAAGAAAACAAAAACGAAATCAATAACATTATACCAGTTCGCATATTAAATACACGAGAACACGAAGTGAACATCAAAAACTACACCCCAAAACTAGTCAATATAAGCGAATTCCGAATGGCCCAATTTAACGAAATTAACCAAACAGAAATAAAACGGGTAGACGAAGTACTTGATTCAATAAAAATGAATCACCTTAATGACGAAGAAAGGAAGTCACTAGAACGAATTTGTGCAAAATATGCCGACGTTTTCCATTTAGATCGTGACCCACTTACGGTAACGAATGTTTACAAACACCAGATACAATTACAAGAAAATATAACACCAGCGTATGTGAAACAGTACCGCCTCCCACACTCTCAGAAAACAGACATTCAGTCTGAAATTGACAAAATGCTACACAGCGGCATTGTGGAACCAGCAAAGTCTGCATGGTCATCCCCATTACTAATAGTACCAAAAAAGCCTGACAGTAACGGCGTAAGGAAGTGGAGAGTAGTTGTGGACTATAGAATGCTTAACAAAAAAATCAAAGACGATAAGTTTCCCCTACCAAACATTAACGAAATCTTAGATTCTCTCTCGGGTGCAACATATTTTTCTAATCTAGACCTTTCTCAAGGTTATTATCAAATAGAACTAGAACCGTCAAGTAGACCTTACACGGCATTTACGACCAACATGGGGCAGTACCAAATGACCAGACTGCCAATGGGTCTTCGAACCAGTGGTAGCGTATTTTCTCGAGCTATGACCATAGCAATGGCAGGTCTAAACTACGAGAATTGTTTTGTGTACCTTGACGACCTAATCGTTTTCGGAACTAACCTATCCAACCAACGTTTCACCTGACTGACTGAAAAAGTCCGAGCATTGCAAAATTTCCCCGTACCCCAAGATGCACAATCAACGAAGCGATTTGTTGCATTCGCGAATTATTACCGTTCATTCATAAAGAACTTCGCTCACATCGCTAACCCATTAAACAAATTAGCAAGAAAAAATGTACCTTTTGTATGGACAGACGAATGCCAAGAGGCTTTCCAAACGCTAAAAAGTAAATTAATGTCACCACCAATTTTACAATACCCGAATTTTGATGAAAACCACAAATTTATTTTGAAAACCGATGCGTCCGGCGTGGCCATCGGAGCTGTTTTGTGTAATAGCAGCGACAGACCCGTAGCTTACGCAAGTCGTACCCTCAATAAAGCAGAATCACGATACTGCACCATCGAAAAAGAACTGTTAGGCGTCGTTTGGGCAGTAAAACATTTTAGACCATACCTGTTTGGACGTAAATTTATAATCCAGACAGATCATCGACCACTAGTATATCTGTTCGGCATGTCCGATCCATCGAGTCGTCTTACAAAATTCAGACTAACTTTAGAGGAATATTTCACAATACAGTACATAAAAGGAAAAACTAACGTGACGGCAGATGCTTTATCTCGAATCGAAGTGCCAGTCGAAGAATTACGCGAAATGTCTAAACATAGCACGTCAACCCTCAACGTTTTAACGCGTTCGCGAACCAAACAATTAAAACAAGAGTCAAACATTAACGAACCAACGTTTTACGAACACGGGACTGATCACCCTGGAATTATAGAACTGTTGAAAAAAACCCAAAAACGCAACAGAACTCAGACCGGTAGAGTTCGAAGAATTTCACAAATTAATCGAAAGCAGTAACAAAAATGAAGTATATTATGGCAAGAATTTTATTTTTAACGCAACGTTGCAAGTGATATATTTTAAATGGCGAGAATCTTGCTCAACGTCGTATCTTCGAACGTCGTTGAAAGTTCTGTCAGAAGTGTGCACACAAAATGATATAAATGAATTAATAATAATAAATGATAAGAAAAATGCTCCGAGCTTTATCAAAGAAATTGCCAAACTGTCCAAGTTACTCAGACAAAACAGCATAGATATTTCAATTTTACGAAACGTTTCTCCAATTACATCACCTGAATCCAGACAATTAATCCTAAACGATTTCCATTTATTACCTACTGGAGGTCATGCAGGAATAACTCGAATGTACAACAATATAAAAAAGTATTACTATTGGAGAGGATTACACAAAGATGTAGTAGACTTTACGCGACGATGCGACTCATGTCAGCGATACAAACATTCGAAACCTTGCATTGAACCCTTAACGCTAACATCCACAGCCTCAGCAGCTTTTGAAAAAATTTGCTTAGATCTTGTCGGTCCTTTAGAACCCGATGTAGACAACAATAAATATATCCTAACGATACAATGTGATCTTTCAAAGTTCATCGAAGCTTACGCAATACCAAATAAAGAAGCACAAATAAACATTTAGGCGCTTACCTGCGCATGCAAGTAGCCAATTACAAAAACGCATGGACAAGTTGGTTACCCTTTTGGTGTTTTGCCTATAATACAACAGTTCACGTCGAAACTAAGTACACCCCGTTTGAATTATTATTTGGCCGTATAGCGAGACTACCTTCAAATATCAGCAATGACACTGACCCGCTTTATACCTTTGAAAACTATCCTTTAGAGCTGAAGTTCAGGTTACAACAAGCCAGCGCTGACGCAAGAAACAATTTAGTAAACTCAAAAATGAAACGAAAAGAACAGTACGATCAGCGCACTACAGCTAGTATTAGGTATAAGCCAGGAGATCTTGTTATGGTCCGAAATAACACCACAAACAAAATGGAAGAGGTCTTCCAAGGGCCTCATGACGTTACACAAGTACACAAGTAAATAAACGACCTATTCTCAACAGGTCCAACAATTTTTCTACAAATCATCAGGCACCTTCAGCACAACTTTGTTATTATCATAAAAAGTTTGGTAACAACGCGTTTAAATGTGCTTATCCTTGTTCGTTTCCAAAAAAACTAGGTTCGCGTTTGTTGTATAATAATTTTCCCCACGTACAACAAACTAAACATTATCGGGGAAATTTGGTTCATATGATAATATCAATGATATTTCTTTTGTGGTAGACACTGGTGCTACTCATAGTATTTTACCTCATCAATTTTTTCCTCCACAATCGCATAAAAAATGTCAACCATTACGTTCTGCAAACAATAATTTGATACCAGTTCTAGGTCAACATAGACTTGATCTTAAATTCGACTTTTCTCAAAACAATTTTACTTGGGATTTTTTAGTTGCAAACGTTAGCGTTCCAATCTTAGGATTAGATTTTTTATTTTATTACGATATTAATGTTGAATGCAGAAATGGAGTACTTTATCATCCTTTATCATCCAATAATACTAATAATAGACAAATTACAAATACAAAAATACTTCAATCACAAAAACAAGTGTCAACCGCGAATCATTCCTTGCGCCCTTTCAAATCTACAGTTAACTCTTCAAAAATTATAAATTCTAAAACTTCTTCAACAGATTCTTTAAATTATAATCATAACCACCGTAAAGATAATTATAAAAAATTATTAAAACAATTTTCAAATTTATTACGTGATTTTGATGTAAGTGTTCCAATTCAACACGACACAATTCATAAAATCGACACCACTGGTCCTCCAATTTCATCAAAATGTCGCAAAGTAAATGCTGCACAATTTTCGTTTTTACGGAAACATATTCAAGAATTATTAGCCAGCGGGATCATAGTACCGGCAGAGGGACCATGGTCTTCCCCCATCCACATGGTCTTGAAACCAGATGGAACATATAGGATGTGCGGTGACTACAGAGCTCTCAATGCCGTTACCGTTCCTGATACGTATCCAATTCCTTTTATTCAAAATTTCAATCACAAAATAGCTGGCTGTACATTTTTTTCAAAATTGGATCTTAAAAAAGCGTATTTTCAGATTCCCATTTCTGAGGAGGATATGCAGAAAACGACCATCACCACGCCCGTAGGAGCTTACATGTATCGTCGACTGAATTTTGGTCTGAGGAATGCTCCTGCTTCGTGGTCGAGATTTATTCAGGAGGTGTTGCAAGGGTTGTGCTTTGTTTACTTTTATCTTGATGACATTTTGATCTTTAGTAATAACGAACGCGAACACTACCATCATGTTAAACAAGTATTTGAACGTTTAAATGTTCACGGTTTATTATTAAATATTGACAAATGTGTATTTGCTGTTAAAGAATTAGATTTCTTAGGGCACCATGTTTCTAGCGTAGGTGTTTCTCCTCAACCGTCTAAAGTTGAAGACATTTTAAACTTTCCTCTTCCACAAACGCAGAAACAGTTGAGAAATTTTATCGGTTTAGTCTCGTATTATCATAGATTGATTCCTCATTGCGCTGCACTGTTAGCTCCCTTACATAACTTAGTTATTCCCGGCAAGTCCACTTCACACCCAGTTTATTTGGACGGTGTAGGATTAGAGGCTTTTACAAGAGCTAAAAAAGCTTTAGCCAATGTTGGGTACTTAGCTCATCCTAGGTTAGGTGCACCTTTGTCTATTGCTTGCGATGCGTCTTCGAATTGTGTAGCGGGCGTTTTACAACAGTTTCATAATGGAATTTGAGAACCATTAGCATTTTGTAGTAAAAAGTTGACTTCCACTGAGCAAAAATATAGCGTGTTTGGTAAAGAATTATTGGCCATTTATTTTTCTATTAAAAAATTTCGTTACTGGATTGAAGGCCACAAATTTACTGTTTTTACTGATCACAAACCTTTGTGTACTTCCATAAGAAAATCTTCAGAAAATTATTTACCGCGTGAATTTAGACAATTAGAATATATTAGTGTTTTTACCACTGATATACAACATATTAAAGGAAAAGAAAATATTCCTGCAGATGCTCTTACACGCGCTTACTTGTTAAATGAAGATTTAGAAATAAATTTTAAAGAAATAGTTTTAGCTCAGGAAAATGATTTAGAACTTTCAAATTTATTGGCTAACAGAAATTTTAATTTAGATAAAAGTAATAATTTATTACGTCCATATGTTCCGAAACGGTTTAGGTATTCACTTTTCAAGAAATTACATAGTATTGCTCAGCCTGGTGTTAGAGGTTCGCAATTATTATTATGTCGGCGTTATCTTTGGACAAACATGAACAAAGATATTCAACAATGGGTTAAAACGTGTAACGACTGTCAAAGAAATAAAATTACGAAACATACTAAATCACCGATTCAATCTATAACGGAACCTCACTTTAGATTTGAAAAAATTCATTTAGATATTGTTCATTTGCCTTATTGTAATGGCTACGAAGGTGTTTTGTCCATAATTGATAAGTTCTCCAGATGGCCAGAAGCTATTCCAATTAAGTCTAAGGATAGTGAAACGGTTATTAATTCTTTTTTGGAAGGTTGGATTTCGCAATATGGTGTCCCTAAATATATTACAACTGATCATGAAACTACATTTTTGTCAAAAAATTGGCAAGATTTTCTTAGAACTTTAGGTATAAAACATATAAAAAGTAGCGTTTAACATCCGCAAAGTCGTCCTCCAGCAGGCGGCCCCTTTCACCTGGTGAGTCCAACTATAGCAACAGCAGTGAAAATGCGCGACCTATTTACACCCCAACACCTGAGCGTGAGTTTCGCACGCCAACCCCAACTAGTTCACCAACCCCACCGCGCACTCCCGAACGTAGTGCACGTACACCAACCCCACCTCAATCACCCGAGCGAGTTGTTAACACGCCAACACAAAAAATATTCAGAACAACAATCAGAAACATTCCTCAGCAATTTGCCACACAAAAAGCCCTATATTCGTTACTGACAACTGCACTAAATTTCACTCAAATAAAAACACTAATAGTAAACTGGAATCGAACAGCGTTACTAATCACAGGAGACCCACTAACCGAAAACTTCTCACACAACCTAAAAATAATCACTAAGAACAACTCAATCAGCGCCTCCCCCATCAAACCCAGAAACACCCCCGAGCAAAAACCGCGCTCCACCCCCCAATTTTCTGTCGTCCTACGTGACGTCTCCCACGACATCACGGAAAGCGACATCCGCACCCACACCGACGAAATGGGACTTGCCATCCCCAAGATGTGGAGAATAACTTCAAAGGCAACTTCAAAACCCACCCCGCTCTGGAGGTTAATCCTCACTTCCACCACCTCCCTCGACCACCTCCTAAAGCACGGCCTCACCGTCTTTGGGAAACACCACAAATGCGAACCCTCGAAACCCCCAGCCCCCACACCTCTCCAGTGCGCCAAGTGCTTCAAGCTTGGCCACGCCGCCTCTGCATGCACCAATAAGCCTGCATGCCCGAAATGCCCGGAAAACCACCCCCCTAACGCATGCACGGCAGGAGATAATATCAAATGCCTACTCTGCGGCGGCTCCCATCAGGCATGGTCCCGCAGATGCCCCAAAATCACAGACACCCCAATAACAACTGAGACCCCGGCAGCCCCCACATTCATAATTAACCCGCCAGAGGAGTTTGCAGACCCTATCCCCGACAACGACGACTCCAACGCCCCCGCTTCCACAGCCCCCATCACCCCCAAACAAACCATTGCCCTAATCACTCACATTCTCTACGACCTCCTCCCCCAGCAGCGCCCCAAAATCCAAGAACTCATCGAGATCACCTCAAGGAAAGTTCTGAACGTTCCGACCAAAATCAGCCACTCAGGCAACCGCATCTACTTCACTTTCGAGTAGGTAGAAGCAAACCCACACTTCTAAACAGTCGCTTCGATGGCCACCACGCCACCTCTTCAGACCCCCGCCAGTCCAAGCGGGGGCCCACCTTTCTTCTCTCCCCCCGACACCCCCAAAATAACTTTCGCCACCGTAAATGTTGCCGGCATCAAACGAAAAATCAACAACCTGAAACATTTCATTGATTCTGACCAAATAAAAATTCTAGCCATCACCGAAACCCATTCCGACAAAGCCATCAAAATAAAAAACTACAATTGCTTTTTCAAAGCCTCAAATCTAAGGCACGCCCGAGGTACTGCTCTTCTCATTTCAACTCTCCTTCCTTCCAAACAACATAAAATTCCCCCAATTCTGAACGACCTAGAACTGACCGCAGCGGACGTCACAATCGACAACAAAACCGTCACATTCTTCGTTTACTACAATCCTCCGCTAGACCATATCTCTATTGACCTCTTTAACTACGCCTCCAGCCTTCAATACTCTATTGTCCTAGGCGACTTCAATTCACGCCACACAGATTTTGGTGACACACTCACGAACACAAACGGCAGGGCACTCTGTAACATCATCACAAACCTCCCATTCTACAGACTGGAAAATCGTTTCCCCACTTTCATAAACCACAACGGCTCCTCCATAATCGACCACATAATAATTTCTGAACCCCTAACCCCCTTCATAGACAACAACTCATACATCGGAACCACTGTCACCTCAGACCACCTCCCTCTGGTCACAAACTTTCTATGCGAAGGCCCCCCACGTCCTCCAAAGTACATCCAAATCTTCGACTTCAAAAACACCAACTGGGAAACATACAGACAATACATCGACTCTCACCTACCACAAATTGACACTTGTAACCAGACAGACACAATTGACACACAAATTGCAAAATTAACACAAACAATAACAAACGCCAGAGACACCACAATCACTACAAAACAAATACCCACAAACTTTAGGCCAATCCCAGCAAAAATACTAAACCTTATTAAACAAAAAAGAAAGATTTTTAGAGAATATACTAGAACAAAAGATCCTGTAGTTAAAACACAATTTAACAAACTCAATGCCACCATCAGAAGAGACCTAAACAAATACAGGGAAGAAACATGGATTAAAACCTGCCAAAAGTTAGATTACAGAGACGGTAAAGCCTTTTGGAACAAATTCAAAATTATCACTGGACAAAAAACACACACTAACCACCACTTAACACATGACAACAACACGTACAACTCACCCAACGACAAAGCAAATTGCTTCGCCAATCTTCTGGCAAACATCCACAAACTCCCAGAAAACCCCCACTTTAACAACAACTTTCTCCAAAAAATCGCCGGCAACATAAACACGTTCAGAACAATTCCATTGATAGAACCTCTCCCATACCCCCTTCACGACGAAAATCTCACAGACCCCACAACTCCCGAAGAAGTTTCAATGGAAATCTCTAAATTAAACAGCACCAAAGCTCCAGGTCCAGATCAAATCAAACCGGTTCTCATCCAAAAACTCCCAAACACAGCAATAGAAGCACTAACAAAAATTTATAACAATTGCATTTCCACCCTATACTTCCCTACCGCATGGAAATCTGCACACACCATAATGCTCCTCAAACCCGGAAAAAATGTACACGACCCAAATTCTTACCGCCCCATTTCGCTTTTAAACATCTTAGGAAAAATCTTCGAAAAAATTCTTAAAAACCGTTTAATAACAATCCTTGAGAACAACAACCTACTCCCACAGGAACAATTCGGCTTTCGCTCCCACCGCTCAACGCAAAATCCCATCCTGGAGCTTCAAACTGACATCACCCGATTTGCCAACCTTAATGAGTGCACCGTAGGGGTCTTTTTAGACGTCGAAAGAGCATTCGATAAGGTCTGGCACGACGGCCTTGTTCAAAAATTCATTAACCTCCGGTTCAACCTCAAATTCACCAAACTCCTTGCCTCCTTCCTAACAAACCGCTCCTGTAGAGTCCTAGTCAACAAAACTCTATCCAACTCATTCACACTCGAGGCCGGAGTCCCCCAGGGCTCCGTTCTCTCTCCCCTACTTTACATTGTGTACTGCTCGGACTTCCCTGTTATAGATACCATCCGCAACAAAACGAGGCTATTCGCCGACGACACCGCGCTTTGGACGAGCCACAGAAGAGCTGAAAAAGCAGTGGAAGCCGCTCAGATCCAACTACATCGTATCGAGAAATGGGCCAATACGTGGAGGATCAAAACTAACCCAGCTAAGTGCCAATCCATTCTATTTTCTTACCCCCACAACACCACACAGCAATATGAATTCCAACATAGAAATAGACTCACCATCAACGACCACCCCATCCCTAAATCTAAATCCATACAATACCTAGGTATCACCTTTACACACACGTGCTCCCTCATCCAAGACCTAAAAAACACCTTAAAAAAAGCCCGCAACAGATGCAACCTTCTATACATCATCAGGGGCCGTATTCGAGGGTGCGAACCAACAACACTTTTGCACACATACAACACCTTCATAAGACCGGTAATCGAATACAGAGCCCTTATATACGCCCAACTAGGAAAACGCCTTACCTTCCAGATATCCTCCTTCGAACGCAACCTCATCCGACGCATCTTTCGACTCGACCCCAGATTCCCCTCAAACACTATACACGAACACACTAAAACTACACCCATCACAAAGAGATTCATTAAACTCAGACAAAAATACATAACACGAACACTCGAAGGACCAAACACACTAGCCAAAAAAACACTACACACCACACATAAACTACCCCTAAAAACCCGAGAATCCAACCTAATACCCAAAAAACCTAAACGTAAAGCTAAACACCTACCAACAGCTGTTTTAGAGTCGGCATACCCAGACCTCCCACCGGCACTGCAGGACTTAGTAGAAGATACTCCACTTTCGATGCGCCACATGTAAAGAAACACCAACATCCTATCCCTCCCCTGACCGTGACCACAGCAAGAAGATGCCCCGAACCAAGGTGCCGAGGACGGCACCCGAGAACACAAAACCGACGAGACACAACCCCACGAAGGCGACGCCACATACCAGGGCGACGAAGACGAACCCGAAAACACAACAACAAACCACCAAAAGAGCAACCAACCTAGCGGATCCCCGAGCCAGAAGACCAGGATCACCGTGGACCAAAGGACCCCCAGAAAGAAAACAACACCCTACAATAGTTTCACTTTATACACTCTTTTTTTATCTTTTTTAACACAAGTATCTTAAGCTTAAATGTACCAAATTCAACAAACAATGTAACCGACACAGTGCTGAAAAGGCCAAAAGCCTCACCAGCACCACACAAGTTGTAACTAACATAAGCCAAACACACTGTAAACACCAGAACAGAAAATAAATGTATTTTCAATTCAATTCAATCCGCAAAGTCAGGGTATAGTGGAAAGATGGCATAGAACTTTAAAACAATCAATTCGCTGTGCAGGTTCACAAAGTTGGATAACTAAGTTACCCCTTATTTTGTTGAGTTTACGAACAATTAAAAATGATATTCAAGTTTCTCCTGCAGAAATATTGTATGGAGCTAATTTAAGATTACCTTGTGATTTTTTTGAACCTAGAGCAAAATCTGATTCTCTTCTTGTATCCAAATTTGTTGACCAACTTAAATCATTCATGAACGATACGAAATATTTTTTTACTAAACATTATTCTAATTCGGTAACCAACATTACTAAGGATCTTCATTCTTGTTCCCATGTTTTTGTTAGGAACGATTCTAAAACTGTTGGTTTGAAACAGACTTATCTTGGTCCTTTCAAAGTTTTAAAGCGCTATAAAAAATACTTTGTTTTGGAAGACTGGTGTTGATGGTATTGTTTCCGTCGATAGGCTTAAACCAGCTTACATTGTTTGAATTGATTTTTATTTCTGGTTATTTTGAAAGCACAACCGCTGTCACACTTACTGCATTCTGTAATAGTTGTATTATGATGTTCTGTTATGTTGTGTTTTGAAAAAATTACATTTCTCAATTTGTATTAATGGGCAGGTTTTTGCAGCTAGCGGCTGAAATTTGGATGTCTATTTCTATCTAAATAATTTAACCAATTAGACACCAAAATCTAGCTATTAGCTTTTCCTGACTCATTCGCGTTAGGGCTAACTTTTCAAAACAATCACTTTTGCAACACTTTGTTAATTGCATTATTATGCACTTTGTCAACAAATTGTTAATTTTCTTGACTTAATTTATTTTTGCCGTAACATTCCACAGCCGCGTTAATTTTTCAGCAAATCTTACCACGATTTGCTTACCTTTATTGTTCAATCTAAAAAGGGGGGGCGAATGTAGTAAATCTAGTAATGTAAATAACTATAGTAACAACAATAACAATATTGATATTTTTACAATTGTCAACACAAAACTTGAATAAACTATTTATTCCGCGCTTAAGAAGCAGTTTTAATAGTGTTCACATAATGTTTACTACTGTAATAAGCACAATGAAATAACTTTAGATAACATAAGTTAAGTATTAGATGATAAGTCAGTGGGTAACAACAAAAAAAAATTATTTGAGCCATCAATAGTTATTGTAAAGAATTTTTTTTTTCTTTCACGGGGAAGGTGTAGTATAGGGATAAGATATTACAAAACGGGTACAGGTTAGCGAACTGTGGAAGTATTAACTTCAGCAGTTTGTTGACCTGAAATAGTGCAATACCCTAAATGATTGATTGGCATTTCCGCAGCGACATGTCCATATATGGTCATGTCGAGGCGATAGGTTAGATTGTATAGAATAAGCATATTGTAAACGTTCGATATTGAGTAAATGTAAAGACAGTCTTGGTTGGGACCGCGATATGCGCGGTTCCGAATAAATCACACTTTAAAGTAAAAGCGATTTATATACTTTAATCTACCCCCATCATCACACTATATTATAATTACCAACTCCAGGATTAAACAGGGTTACAAATTCTTCTCGTCTAGGGGTTTGTCTAGACATTTTAGTTTTCACAAACAAAGGAAACCACGGTTGTACACAAAATGAACAAAGGACCGTCATCTAAATTAGAATATCATTACTATAAACAAATTTGTACAGCATTTGCCAAATGCTACTCTTCTTGTTTTCTAGGACTACAGAGTGGATTTGTAAAGGTAGAGTAAAGCCATTCATATTAAGGTTTTTAACTAAATCGTCACTTTTTGATTGGTAATGCGGACAACCAAAAAAGACATGATTTAGGTCTCCAAAACTGTGACAAGTACATGTAGTTCTACAGGAGTCTTTTTAGAGAGACATAAAGGATTATGTGATACATCGCAGAATTTTTCCCAATCTCTGAACCATTTAGCCCTTAGTACCTCTTTCAATTTTCTAAAATGATCTTGTAGCGAACAGTTCGAAAGGAGTGTCACATCCTCTGCTGCTTTTTTGGCTATAGCATCCACTTTTTCATTTCCTCTAATACCTGAGTGAGCTTTAACCCAGATGAGAGAAATACTTTTTCCAGAATCTGCCAAATTAGCATTCAACTTTATAATGTCTAATAAGAGTTCATTTTTTATTAAGTAGGTGTCTTTTGTAAGTCCCGATGTAACCGATTGTGAATTGGTTGCTACGATGACCGACTTAAAGTTTGTGGAACTGGCCCACTCAAGGGCTTTTGTAATTGCTGTAGCCTCAGCGGTGAATATCGACGCACTTTCCGGTAATTTATATTTTTCATAATACTGTTCACCTGTTGGTAACTGAGTCCAAAATGCACAACCAACGCCTCTCTGGCTTTTAGAGCCATCTGTATAGACAGCTATATCATGGGGAACTTTATTAAAAATATGTTGTATTAATTGTGCATTGTAAATTGGGATGTCATTGTAGGCTGGTCGTTGAATATTTACTTCAGTGTTAAGGGCTTTGTATGGAATGTTAAACGTGTTGGTACAGCTACCGGAGACTCGAGGTTTTAAGTCTGAGTATTCTTAAAACCTTGGTGTAACGGTGGATTACTTTTATTTTTCCAGTACTCATTAGTTAGCACCTGTGTCACTAACTCTGCGAGAGTGCCTATAATGTGTGACCTACTGTTGTTAGACCGCCATTGAGCTACTAATTCTTCCTTCTCTTCTCCCGCTAATGCTAATGTTACTTTATTAGGCGTCGATTTCAACAGACCCAGGCAGATTTTAATTGCTTTAGATTGTACCTTATCTAGTATACTTAGATTACTGTGTAACACGTTGTTTTTCTATTTGCAAATATACTGAGTGTTAATTCAATTATACTGAGTGTTAATTCCCATTTATCAAAATTTGTCATTACATCGTGTGAACAAAAGGCCTAACGTCTTTAACACATTAAAATTTTAATATTAAGTGCTTTACCTGTTTTACAAAATTACTCCTTGGATGGCCAGTTATGTTGGTCGAGAGAGGTATGGAGTATTGAAAGGTCATGTTGCAATTCTGTGTGGAAAATGATTCATGAGCAGCTAATCCTAATTAGATTCGTCAATCTTAAATTGTAACCTTTTCTGAGTCTTTCAAATCAACAGATTAGAATTAATACTTTGAGTTCGTCATTCACTGATCAACTGATGATACTGGTTTGTTTTAGAACCTGAATACTTAATCATATCAATTATCAATTGTCTCAATTATCAAACATATTATCAATTATTAACATTTCGATTGAGCTCTGCCTAGGTAGTTAGGAGACCTTAGACACTCAAGTAATAGCAAGCAGTGCAATGGAGCTGTGGGAGACCCCAAACGTACAAACGCGGTCCTTCTTTGACCGGGGAAACCCAGAGCTCCTGCCTAGACTATTACTGAAACGACTAGAAGTGAGTCGTGCAATGGGCGGTACCTGAGCATCATAACGATACCCCTGCTAACGATGGCACGTGGTGACATGCTGATGATGATGATAGTGCTGGCAAGATGGTAGAGATGATGATGACGAGATGGTAGAGATGATGATGACGAGATGGTAGAGATGATGATGGCAAGATGGTAGAGCTGCTGATGTAAGAACAGCTACTCTTCAGTCACCACGGTGTAGATATCTGAAATGTACCACCCCGCTCCATCTTAACTAGTCTTAGGCCTATCAAAAGGATGTGCAATACCATCACGGGGTATCCCCTGATAGAGCCTTTGTCCGCGTGACCGTCTGGGCTTTACTCTACCTGAGTCATGACTAACTGGTTCAACTCCGACAGTAGTATCCGTGCAATGGATTAAACTTAATCCGGACTCGTACTGCCAGCATACTCAAAGAGTACAAAATCAATACAAATGGAGAACTCTAGAATTCATCCTGGAGATATCATAAATCTCCCCAAAGTGCTGATGGGCCAGTGCAATGATCAACGATCTCTCACCAGCACCCCCAGTAGTCCTTGGATTCACATTGGGAGGTCGGCAGAATAATTACAGATTAATTAACTTGACGTCAAGGCTCAATCTCAATAATATCTCTTGTACAAAACTCATAACACAACAATGACTCATTTAATGAATCAACCAGTACTTCATTATCAATAATGTCTCTTGTACAAATATCATAACTCAACAATGATTCAATTAATGAATCAACCAGTACTTCAATCTCAATAATGTCTCTTGTACAAATATCATAACTAAACAATGATTCAATTAATGAATCAACCAGTACTTCAATCTCAGCAATATTGCAAAATAACTATAGTACTCTCATGATAATATCAACTTGCAATTGGTTAACAGTTAAATGTAAATTAGAACGGACTCACCAATCTGTTGTCCGGCAATTTCACAATTAGTCTAGTCATTAAGGAGTCAAAAAGCCCTCTATCCTGCAAATTGTGGGGTAGTTGTAATTTTTGGTTTATTCTATGTATTTTGGGACGGTGAATACGAATCTGAGGTTTGCCACCAAAAATTTTCCCTGGATTTCGAGTTATACCCAAAAAACTTAAAAAATATGGTTTTTCGGTTTTTTCAACTTTACATAAAACATCATTCTATAACAGAATAAAGTAAACAAAAAAATTTGCTATAAATTAGTTCCTTACTATTAACATCGTACTTTGTGCTACGTGTAAGGTTTACTACTTTGACGTGCAAAGCAATCAGGTGAAGAACTAAAAAATTTCTTTATATATTAATATTAACTCTTTTTCAAGAGGATGGCCTGAGAAAGTGCCTGAAATCTTCTTTGTTAAATGCTTTGTAAATCCTGACGAACACTTCAGCTAACATTGCATGCAAGAAAGCAGACGAAGATGCACATTGTTTAAGCCTTAGCGCCTGAACACCCATTGGTGGTTGTAGTAGGAGAAGATGTAGACCTGTGTTTTTAACAATGTATTCTTTTTAAAACCAGGAAAAGGAAAAATTGCAGCTCAGATCTTTTGGCCTCCCCTTGCAACAGAACAAACTATTGCTAACAATATTCTACGTATCAATCAAGGAAAACTGAAATTGTTACAAATTTTAAAGAAATACCGATATCTCCAAAAAGTTGCAGAAATCTTTAAAGAGCCTGATGCGGCCACAGAAGATGTTGTAGATGAGGGGATCCGTTCTCTTACAGCTTTGTATGGCACTCCGACACCAACCTCAGAAATACCATCATTAAATACTATTCTGTACAAATTTAATGCTATGTCAATTCTTCATTTAAGAACAAATCCTTGGTTTTTGACCAACTGCATAATGCCTTACCATTGGATGCTGAGGAAGACACGGTTGATACTCCACAAGAATTAGATGTTGATGTGGTACCATCAACCTCAAAGCGACAGAGAATTAAATAAACGGACTGCTGCATTTTAAGTACTCGATCTTACTTTTTATTTTTGTGGTGAGACCAAATTTATGTCTACACAGTTTTCTATCATTTTTATCCAAAGGCTCCCTTTTTAAAACATAATTACGTCGTTTGTCAATAAAATAGTGAAATGAGATGAGTATGTCTATCCCCATATTCTTTAGTGAAAGAAATGTTGATATTTTACAGAAACACAGAAATTGATGGTAACTTAATTATCTATACCTATAATATACATTTTTGTATTCATTTGTCAAAAATATTATAATGAAAGACATTTTAAAGCAGATTGAAAGCAGGTTTTATGTTCAAGGCCCACTGACGGGTTAGTCAAACTTCAACGCTAGTTAGTGACTAAACGGTACACATATTGAAAAACTACCTATATAAGAACATTAATTCTAGGAAATTTTGTTTACTACATTTTGGTATAGGTCAATATAGTCTGTAAAAATAATAGTTTTTAACTTAATAGCAAAAACAACAAAGAAAGACGTTTTTTTCCTGTTTTTTTTACCATAACTCGAATTCCAGGAAAAATTTTTGGTGGCAAACCTCAGATTCGTATTCAGCACCCCAAAAAACATAAAGTGAGACAACAATTACAACTACCCCACAATTTGTATTCCGCAACCCTCAAATGACTAGACTAAATAATAACTCACTCAAAACACTTTAACTTAGACTCAGAAATGATTACAAATGCACCTCGATTATTTGCTCAGTGAAAACCTCACCTCAATCACTTTTGAATTAATCTTAAAGCAAACCTCGATAATAAACACTTGTTCGAATGAAGAACAAAGCAAGACTGACTAGTTTCCCTATTTGTTAATTTTTGGGGCGAGTCGCCGAATACGACCCTCTTAAACATTCCAAAGAAAGCTAATTTATGGGTCTGGGAACGTTATATAAACAAAACTCGCCGCTTGGGTGATTTCTATCGTTGACAAGCTTATTTTCTACAGGGCGAAGTTATTTAAAAATTACAAAGTGACTAATTAAAATTGGGTCGACCGGGATGGTGTTACAACTGAAACTACTAACTCCATAAAAAACCGCACCGTAATCTAGTATCGATCGGATATAGGCTTGGTAGAAAAGCAAACTAATTTCTTGAGTTGCTCCCCAGTTGTACCTCCCAACTGCTTTCAATAGGTTAATTCCTTTTTCACATCTGCTTGCAGCGTATTTTTTATTTTTTTTTTCTTTGGCCTTAAAGCTGCAAACGAGAGCTTTATTCAGCCACGACCAATGCTACTAACCCTAACCTTTCCTCGGAACCTATAGAAGAATTTCCGCTACGCCGGGATAGACACAGGGAAATACACTCTTCTCGCCCAGGGGTCTATCTGGGCATTTTAAAAACACACAACAGGACCACGGGACCAACATATAAGGAACAATTGGACTTCTCCCTACACCCTAATTTGACAACTTTGAACATACTGATATAGAACCTTGTACACTTTCAAATCGTATGTGTTCATCAGAGTATCGATTTTTTGGGGAAACTGTATCCCCAAGGTCTGAAGTTTTGTAATTAATACCCCTATATTGTGTCTAAACCTTTCACACCCAAAAAAAAAGGTGATTTAAGTCTCCAAGTTCATTACAGGCACACCTGGGAGAGTTTACTACTCCAATACGATGCAAATGAGCGGGCGCACAGCTGTGGCTTGTTAGTAGTCTCAACATGGTTGCTACGAATGGTCTAGCTTGTCCAGCCAAAAACTGTACCATTGGCTTCCTCTCCGACATGCAATATGGATTTGTAGACGTGGCGCAAAACCCTGCCCATTCTTTTTTCCCGTTATCGTCAATTTCACCCTGTAATACCCTAATCGTATCCTGGAAAGTATCGAGTTCCAGCGGCATCCCATCCTGTGCCGCATCTTTTGCTAGTTTGTCAGCTTGCTCGTTACCATGTATTCCAGAATGTCCTTTTACCCAAACCAACCTTACAGGCTGCAACTCTTTATTTATTAAGGCGCTCAACCCTACTATCTCTATTAGTAGGTGGTGTTCCAGGTAGTAAGGGTCCCCCTGGAGGGCCCGTAATACTGCCTGAGAGTCAGAAATTATGACCGCATTGTTGATTTTGTTTCTATAAACCCACCTTAATGCCTCCAAGATCGCTAAGGCTTCGGCCGTGAAAATTGATGAATTCGGTGTTAAACGATAACATATTTGGCTTGCCGGCGTTTGAGCTACATAGACTGCACACCCAACCCCATTCTCTGATTTTGACCCATCGGTATAGATGGATGTGATCTCCGTTCCACATGCCAGTAGAGCGGATCGTAACACCGTTTGGTTAAAGGATGGATTGTCCCCATACCGTGGTATCCGTATACTCATTGGCTCTAGTAACTCATCATACGACTTAGTAAACACCGGAATAGTCGGGAATGTTGCCATTTTGTTGTTTTGAGTGGTTGTCTCAAGGAACGCTTGGATCAGAGGCGGAATCGGTTTTACGGACCAATATTCCTGCGTCAGGATGTGACTTGCCAGATTTGCTATTTGAGCAAGCAACTCTAGATTGCTGAAAGCTTTCCAACGTATTATTAACCTTACCGCCACACGCCTCCGGCGTAGGGCTAATGGCAGTTCTCCAGCTTCCTTCAATGCAATCGCATTTGGTGTCGATCTTAAAAGTCCCAGAGCTGTTCTAAGGGCGGTCGTCTGAATACTATCGAGCTTTTTGAGCCGGCTTTTGCTTGCTGCACCATAAAAGATCGAGCCATAATCTAACACTGATCGTATGTATGCCTTGTAAAAAAGGAGACAAACAGATTGGGACGCTCCCCAGTGATGTTTACTAACCGCCTTCAGTAAGTTTACACCACGCCCACATTTTTTGAGCACGTGCTCTATTTGTTTCTGCCACAGCAGTCCACGATCTATGTACACACCCAAGTATCTGTGCTCACGCACTACCGGTATAATGAGTTCAGAAAATTTTAGTTCTGTACCTATCGAATCTCTGCTTCTTTGAAAAAACATGATTGCAGACTTCTCCGGGCAAAAATCAAAACCATTGTGCCAACACCATTCCCTAAGGCAGTAAACCATGTACCTCAACGTTCTAACGCATTCCTGATAGGACTGTTGCGTACAATAAAAACAAAAATCGTCCGCATATTGCACTACCTTTACACAGTCCTCCCACATTTCATGAGCGTCTCGTGTGTATATGTTAAATAATAAAGGACTTAAAATTGAACCTTGCGGAACACCTTCAGACGTTACTTGAGGACCATGCAGGAAATTGTCACTATCTCTGATAAAGACTTTCCGGTTCAAATACAACGCCGTTATGGCATTCGCCATTGGAACCGCTATTCCTGTCTGTATCATTTTGGTGTTAAGCAGGTTTAGTTTGACTGCATTATATGCGTTCCTGAGATCAAGAAACAGACAGGCCATGACTTTTTTCTCCGTCAGAGCCACCTGAGCATCCCCTACTATATGCGCGAGTGCTTCGTTCGTGCCTTTACCTCGTCGAAATCCGATTTGCCGCTTTGGTAAGTGGGCGCCTTGTTCTAAGGCATGTTCCACACGTCTCTTTATTAATCGCTCGAATGTTTTGAAAATGCACGATAGCAGAGAAATTGGTCTGTATGATTCAGGATCATTTTGCGGTTTTCCAGGTTTTAAAAATAAACAAATGACTACCTCTTTGAGTTTTTGCGAATACTGGCCATCCACCCACCAAGAGTTAAAGATTTCTAACATGTACAGCTTTATCGACTCCGGCAATTCATTAAGCATAGTGTATGTGATCCTGTCAAACCCAGGCGATGTCGTTTTGTGTACCTTTAATTCATACATTAGCTCGGTTCTCTGAAATGCTGGTATAGGATTTTGCTGACGGGTTCTCGATGCTGACATGCAGTCCATCTGTACTGACGGAGGAGCTAACTTATCCACTATTTGGTCGATTAACTCCGGAGTTAGCGTCTTCTGCGTCTGCCCTCCTTTGTTGGAAAAACCCTTTGCAAATTTCCAAATTTCCCCTATTGGTGCGTTTTTGTCCAATACCTTCACGTAATTTTTCCATTTCTGCCTTGCCTTCTTCTTGAAAATTCTTTTACATCTCGCATCGGTTCGCTTGTATTTGTCAAAATTTTCCGGAGTCATTCCACTTCTGTATACTCTTAGTGCCTCTTTTCGCGTCTTGACAACATTGGTACACTCTTCATCCCACCATATGGGATTTTTCATGTTTGACTTTCTTTGCTGGATTTTTGGAATCGCTCCATCCACAGCCGTGCTTATCAACTCTACAAGATGAGCAATTTTTTGGTCAGGGGTCTCCTGCAGTTCTGGCTGAAACAGATCTACTGACAGTCTCTGAAACTCGCCCCAGTTGGCCTTGGATTCTCTCCACCTCAAATAGGGTTTTCTTAACGTTGTGTTGTATCTCTCATTAATCTTAGTCAATATTGGGTAGTGGTCAGATCCCATGGAATCCACCAAAACATTCCAATTCACTCTTGTTGCCAGTTGTTCACTCGCAAGCGTTATATCCGGTGCGGTTTCCCGCTGACCTGCGTATGGAATTCTAGTAGGCCGTCCGGTATTTAATACCACCAGCTCTGATTCTCCTGTCAAAACGTCCACAAATGTCGCACCTTCTCTGCTGTCATTCTCGTATCCCCACAGCGAATGTTGCAAGTTAAAATCTCCGCCAATCACCACGTTTCCACTGATTTTTTGGAAAAATGTCGCCCAATCTTGCCGTGATACTGTCACGCTTGGCGGTTTGTACACAGAAATCACTGTCAGATCTAAAGCCAATATTTTAACTCCTACTGCTTCTATTGGGCTGTTAATAAACCTCAGCTCTCTGTATACTAGTTTGTGCGAAATGAGAATGCCCACTCCGCCTTTACCATCATGACCTCTATCTTCCCGAACAAAGTTATAAGTGGGAAATTTGATCTGTATCTGTGGTTTTAACCACGTTTCCGAAAGAAGGACTACGTCTGTACGGTTCTCTTTTAAATAATTAATCAAACTACCCTTGTTACTAATTATGGAACGAGCGTTCCACTGAAGAATGTTAATTGAATGATTGAGTTCCTTGAACATAATTTTTATCAATCAATTCTCCTATTACTTTCTTAATATTTCCTTCCAAATTCTGTACTCCGTCGCTTGTATCACTTTCAAAAAATTTACGCATAAAGTCTAGGACGCCTTTTTGAAGCGCCGCCTTCAATCGCTCTAATTCAGAGCTTGCATTGTTATTCCCTGTAATTGGCGGCCCTGCGAACCTCTGTTCACTGGGTGCAACAATTAAGGTTTCTCTGCTTATTTCTATCTTTTTCCGCTTGTTTGGATTCAACGGATTATTATGCTGAACTTGGCGCGATCTCTGCATCTCGCATACCGTAAACTTAGATTTAGGCGTAGTCTGCAATGACGGAAAGCCTCCTCCCGAGGCAATCCTGCTTACTTGGAATGGGCTAGGCCCCGCTGCCTGCGCTGGATTCTGCATAGTAGTGAGCAGATTTGCAAAAGACGGTTGCTCGGTCAATTGTTTGGCTTCATTGAACCCAATGTTACGTTCTACCATGATCCTCTTAATTGAGGCCTGTTTTTTGTAATAGGGGCAAGCTTTAGCAGTTGAATTGTGCTCATTACTTTTGCAATAAATGCAGTATTTATTTGAAAAATCACAAGTCAGTTCACTTTCGTGTTCTGACCCACAAACCTTACAGCGCTCTTTGCCTTTACACTGCCTTGCGGTGTGCCCATAGCGTAGGCATTTTAGGCATTGGATCACTCGTGGTACATATAATTCTGTTGGGCATCTTATAAAATTAATTACTACATAGTCTGGTATTTCCAGCCCTGCAAAAGTGACTATAATCGATTGTCTTGGTATCTTCTCTTTTTTTCCTTCAACTTCAATGATCCGCATGATGCGCTCGACTTTCAAAACCGGTACCCCCGATTCAATGATAGATAGTAATTCCTCTTCGCTAATTTTAGTATCAATATGACGAATGACAGCCTTTTTTTCAGTCAAGTGCTGAGGAATATATACAATAAGACCATTTTCCGCGAAAACTTTGTCCGCCACTAGAGCGTTAGCGACCGCCGCCGATTTGAGGACAATCTTTATGCGATTCCTCCCCACTGCCGCGATCTCCACTACCTCTTGCCGATACGAAGGTAAATTTTTAAGAATGCCTCCCAATTTCATTGGGTGCACCCTGCCGATGTTCAACTCCAAATGTTCTACATACAATACGAACGGACCCTTATCGTTAACCCTGTATCTGATATCGGTTCGGTACTTTTTTTGTTTATCGTTAGTGTCATCATGCAACTTTTCATTTTTGTCACCCTTCCCATTTACACCATTTTCATCACGGTCATCCGTCGCATCTGTATCCATAACTTTAAATTCATCTTTATCTCTAACCAATTTTAAAACTAAACCTCCACCTGCACCACCTTTCCCTCCGCCATCACCCATGGCGAGGGTTAGGAGAGTCAGTCAATTTTTCAATAATCAATGGGCTCTTGGGTTTATTGACAACCCCGCAATTACAATTAATTATTAATAAACCGACTGAATCTTTCGAGTCCCCGAAAAAACCAACTTATCTTATCGCCTGCTGTCGCAAGAAACACGTCCACTTCGCTTGCACGCTGAAATCGGACTCCTTGCAGCGTATTGAATATGTTTTTTTCCACACCAATTTTCGGTCTATTATAATCCCCAAATATTTGAATTCATTCACACAGACAATGTTTTTACCACTAATAGTTACATTACACCGTGGAATTCGTCTTTTTCTGCTAAAAAAAAAAAAAACATTATCGCCGATTTTTCTGCCGATATATCAAACCCATGTTGATCGCACCAAAGCTTGAAGGTATATGCAATGTATTTGAGATCTTTAATGCATTCCTCGTGTGTATTTTTAATTACATAGATGCAGATATCGTCTGCATATTGCGTACAAAAAATTTGTTGATCAAAAATAGTATGAAGATCTGCTGTGTATATATTAAAAAGCGTTGGGCTTAGTATTGACCCTTGTGGGATTCCCTCCGAAACAATACGTGGCCCATATAGTCTGTTGTCTGAGTCCCTAATGAATATTTTACGGTTGGTATACAAGTTTATAATATTACTAGCTGCTCTCTGCGGAATGCCAAGGAAAATTAGTTTGTCTAGCAACACATTTAATCTGACCGCATTGTACGCGTCTTTGATGTCAAAAAAGAAGCAAGCCATTACTTTGTTTTGCGCTAGTGACGTTTGAGCTTTTAGCACAATTTGCGCTAAAGCATCGGTGGTTCCTTTATTACATCGAAAACCCAGTTGTCCTTTTGGTAGTATACCATGTTGTTCTATGTAATGTTCTAAGCGACGTTTAATCATACGTTCGAAGGTTTTCCAAATCGAGGACATTAAGGGCATTTTCAGTCCACTCAAACAATCGGATCACATCCTATCTGAAATTTGCACGTCAACTAAAGGGCGTGTCAAATTTTCTTCTACCTCTGTTTTGCCTATAAGCAACTGAATATCTTGTCTTTGTCGGCATTTTCTATCTGACCAACTAATTATAATACGATGACATTACCGTGTGTGTGTTCATTATACATTTGATTTACTGGAAAAATCTGCGTCTCAGTTGCCCAAGTGACGCTAGCTCACTGCTACAAGTTACCTTATATGCTAACTGCACTGTTCTCGATGTCGGCTACTTCTGTTTATCTTCTTTGATTGTTTCCGACAAAAAAAAAACTGCAGTATAAGTTACCTCAGTCTGAAAAGACATTTCCAGATTTTAATGTAAAACCGGTGCTACAAAGTCGGATATTTGGCAAATACATAGGTACAAGTTTATGATTGTTTTTAATATTAATTTATGTATGTAATTTAAAAACAATAAAGGGTGAATTGAATCATCTCCGGGACCGGTTTCACTAACATCGATTAGCTTTAACTGATAAATAACTGCATAAGTATATACGTTTGTTAAAACTATAGCAACAATTGCTCCTAACAGATGATTAAGTTTAACGGATGTTGGTGAAATCGGCCCTAATATATATACTATAATACATATATACTATATAAATAATCCGAAAAATGTCACTTTAGTTAGAAGTAAGAAATAAAGTATATTTCTTTTAATTCAATATATGTATATTTTTGGGCATTTCTAGCTGGGCGTAATCGAGTCAACTTTGGGTTCTATCGAAATACATTGCTGTCTTCCAAATTTACACAGTCATGGATAACTCGATTACAAATTATTAATTTGATTATTTGATATCAAAATTGTTTAAATAAATTTAATAACAAATAAGTAATGTTTCTCCTAAATATGACTTTGTGACGTATCATGTTTTCCTACCGACCCCTCAATGATTGTATTTTTTTCTTTAAATTGATTCCGACCTTCACGAAGTGCCCTGCTGGTCAGATGTTTTAATCCCACATCGTAGTCACTCCCCAAAACCATGAGGTGATTAACTACGAATACCGAGAATCATGTGTCCTGAACAAACGCAACGACCCCAAGATAACTGCCTTCTGCATTACGGCCGCAAGAGCTTCTGCCGGCTTTCCGCAGGCCGATATTATCTTGAGATTGGAACGAATCCTTGATGCCTCCAATGCACCAATTTACCAGAAGGACCAGCTTGACCGCATTCAACAGCATCAGGTCTTGACATTTCGTCCATTTTTCCTCCTCCTTGATGCAGATGTTATTCTCAGCAGGAGCCGAGAATTAAATTACAAACGCCTGCTTGGAGGAGCGGTCCAGCATAACCACGTCAGGCTTGTTTGCTGATATCTGCCTGACGGTGGAGAACGAATAGTTCCAGTAGATTCGGCACCTCATTCTCCACAACGGACTCAATATCGTTCGGAACATAATGATTGTACATTTTTATTATTATAATTATTAAAAACAAAATCAAGGTATTATACATATTATAAATGTAAATACCTAAATAAATATATTCGTAACTTTAAGATAGACGGACGAATGGTTTCTGTTTCCGCAAAAACTTTTTCGATACGTGTAACAAACAATGTTTTTTTGTTATAGCTCCCAAAATTTTTAAATAAGGAATATTTCATTGTGATTATTGGAGTCGACTTTTTTTTTTCGTCTTTTCGCGTATCCCCAAATGGAGGCTGTTTTTTCAAGCCCCCTCACGATGTCAGAACTGGGATTGGGCCTTCAGTTCTCTTCTGCAATGAGTTTAAAGTTTGACATTGAGTCACACTGACGTCTAATCATGGTAAAGAACCCATTTCTGGTTCCGGAAGCTTTTCGAAAAAAATTTGGCACCCTCCAAAACGGTCCTTTTTCTAGGAAAATTGTTGTCGCTCAAATGGATCGGTAAATATAGCTACCTAATATATTTAATCAAAAATAATCCGCAAAAGGTTGCTATGAGGTTGCTTTATCAAAATGAAAAGCCTCTAAAAAATTTCGAACCGTTTTCGAGCTGCGGGCTCTTGAAAGTGAGAAATTTTAGAGAAACTTTGTGGCACTTCACGTTTTCCATCAAACTTTTCACTCTAGCTCATTACACCTCTTCACTTTTTACGAAAAGTGTATAATTATGTTTTCTACAAGATTCGTGATACATTTATACTAATCATCTTCAACCGGTAAAAAGTTATGGAATTTTGAAAACTTTGACTAAATTTCGAAGTTCTTGATAAATATCTTTTTCACTTTTCTCTAGCAACTCCGACGTTTCTCTAAGATTACACACTAAGATTGTAATGAATTGGGGTAAATTTGTGTTACTCGAAGGACCATATGTTTTGGATTTGTATTGAAACACTCGCGAACTTAATAAACTTGTATATTACGAATAGTTGCAAATTGATGTTGAACGTTTCTTCTCCCGGATTGGTTGTGTACTGAATTTGAATAAAGGAACCGTGTCCTGGTTGAGAGTTCGTTTTCGACTAGTTATTTGATTGAGAGTTCGTTTTCGTCTTGTTGTTTAATTGAGAGTTGGATTTTGACTTGATGTTTGATTGAGAGTTCGTTTTCTACTGACTTGCGGGCGTGAGCGCCGCCAGTCAAGTAAATGTTTTACGACCCTTTGGGTTTCCTAACTGGCCGACGCGACGGCTGCTGCAAATATTTCTCAACAAAGATATCATGTATTCTTATATAAATGCTATATTATACTTCATAAGTATCATGTATATACGACCACATCGACAATGTAAGCTGATTTATGATAAGAAGATATGGAGACAAGGGAGTGAGTTATTAACCAAACAAGTACTACAAAATTATAAACATTTATTGATAGTGAACGTTAGTAATATGAACCAAAATGAATTCGTATTATGTATATTCGTAAAGAAAAATATGTTGTTGAGAATGGTGTACATCTTCATCTTGTTTCGTCGGTCCAGTTATATTACCGAAAACAAAAATTTGCTATTATAGTCCAGGCAATCTAGTGGGAACATTCTGTTCATACATGGCTTCATGGGGTGTGACACTAGTTCTGCTATTTACAACCACAGCAAAATGACAATGCTCAAATCATTTGAGAAGAACCCTACGAAGACCAGTTCAATCGCCCAAATATTTTATAACACCCACTTACTACCTGAGGCACTATAATTCAAGCTGGGGAACAAAGGAGAGGATTGAAAACTAAAAAAAAAGTAATCTGACATTTTGTGGTGGCGGCCATCTAGGATTTTGAAATTGTTCATGGTGTATTGTCTCCAACTTGTTATAAGCCCTTTCATTTGATATATCCATATTAAAGGGATTGAAAAATATGTATATATGTAATCCTCTATTTTGTGTTGACGGCCATCTTGAATTTTGAATTTTTCTGTGGTGTACTGTATTCTAGTAGTTAAGCCCTTTCATTTGATACCCATATTGAGGGGATTGAAAAAAAATGCAATCCGCCATTTTGTAGCGGCGGCCATTTTTGATTTACAATGACACTGAATATACATAAATGTATTGTCATCAGAACTAAGGGTGTGTACCAAATTTTAGATCAATCGGTCAACAGAAAGAGGGTAAAATATCAATTATTATCAATTTTTTTTAATAAACAATTGTCAAAATGTGGTCATGTTAAGCAACAGTAACTTTTGGTTGGTCACATTGAATGTCAAATTCTGACATTTATTTCGTCGTGGTCATATGCACCATGCAATTTCATGATAAGTCGTCAACCACTTTGACATCTATGAACGTAACCTCAATAGTGTCTACAATAAAGCTCGGTCCGGAAGGACATATTTTTAGATGATACAGCCTGGTCTTTAATTGCATTTTGACATTGACAATCGTTTATAAAAAAATGGATAGTACTAGATTTGAACCACACAAGACACAAACAAGGCAAGCTAAATAAAACACACAAACAAAAAAAGAGACCATACAAACACCTTTTTGGTAATCATCGACAAAAAAAAATTATGACCAAATTTTTGAATTCTTTTGTGATCACAAACAACAGATGCGTTCAAAAAAGATAATTTTTACGGCCTCGATACATAAATTACTATTTCTTTACGGATATACATAATACGAATTCATTGGAGGAACAAAGTTATAGAAAATTGAATAGGCTTGTCATTTTGATAAAGAAAATTTTGCGTACGATGCCGTAGTTTTGAAATCTCATAAACACACCTGCTAATTTATTTGGGAATAAATTTATATAACCGCTCCTCCAATTATTATGGGAGACATATCAACTTTTGCTAACTTGTTTTGAATGTTCTAACTGACATATAAATTATAAAACCTCGTTTTACAAAAAATACGGACATAGGCGAAAAACCGCAAAATCGTACCTTCAACCCCCCTCCCGCCGGCGACGGAACCGGAATCGCTCAGGGCACAATATTCAGGGTACCGTCGTCCCCCACACATACCCAAAAAAAAATGGATTGACTGGACTAATATTCGTTCCCTAATTTTGTAAGGAATAGTATAATAATATCATTTCATAAAAATATCGACTAAAACAAAAATCTAAATCGATTGCAGTTCAGAAATAAAAAACCTGTCAGAGTATTCCAAACAAAACAATCGTCCACTCAAATTTTACACAGGTTTGCCATCACTACGCACGCTTAACTTATTTTGCTGTATCACTCTATCTCATGGAAAACTTGCTCCACGCCCTGGCCTGCGGAGTAGGGGGGCTTCAAACTGGTGAAATTCTGGCAAGAAGCAGAATGTAACAGTTTTGAATATAAGAAATTACAAAGTCATATTTTTCTTAAATAGGATTATTTTGCCGTAGATGACCTGTAAAATATCTTGTTAACACAGCTCTTGTGTAATTTGAACGAATTTAGTTCGACAGCGCTTACAAAGCGCGCAGGAAGATTGCGTATTTTCAACAATTAAAAAAATATATTTTTTCGCAAAATTTTCAAAAACAAAGCCAAGAGCTGTGTAGATGCATCTTTTCTGAATCTAATCATTATAAAATATATTTTGTAAGTTAAGTGAAAAATACGTAGGATCTTATATGCGACACCCCTGAAACTGTGTTTTCTAGTCGCGACTGAAACCCCCTTAACGAAATGGGTCTATATGAATTTGGATTGCTTGGGGGTTTGTTAAGTTTTAGGAATACACAAATGACTACCTCTTTAAATTCGTCGGTGTACTTTCCCTCACTCCACCATGTATTGAAAATATTTAGCATGAAATATACTACCGGTAGTTTAGCTAACATTTGATAGGTTATTTTATCATATCCAGGTGATGTGCTGGGTGACTGTTGGCATTCTCTAATTCTCGCATGGTTAATTTATTAGTGATTTGATGCTTGTTGTTCGTTATCTTCCTTTGGATCTTTTAGATTTGTGGTAACCGACGGAGGTGCCAATTGGGCTAATATTTCGTTCCTAAGTTGTTCGGGTATTTTTTCGGTAGTATTACTTCTGTTTTTGTTAGCAAGGTGTTTAGCTACTTTCCAGACATCTGCAATTGGAGTATCTTTAGATAAACTATTTACATATCCGCGCCAGTTGTCTCGAGACTTTTGTTTAAATAATCGTTTGCATTGTGCATCTAATTTTTTATAGGTGTCAAATTTAGCTTGAGTCATGTTGCTTCTAAAATCTCGCAAAGCTGTTTTACGCCTATTAACAAAATTTTCACATTCTTCGTCCCACCATCTCGGACTTGCATTGTGTGGGCTTTTGTTATTTTTTTTTTTGGGATACTGCAATTTGCTGCCTGGTGGATGTGCTCAATAAGGTAACGCATATTTATTGTGACGTCTTGACTCTCAGGTGGCCAGAAGTTGTTTTCTAAATAAGTCTGAAACTTTTCCCAGGCAGCTCTCTTTTCATTCCACTTCAAATAAGGCTGTTTATTTTCGATTTGATGCTGCTCGTAGATGCTAAATTTAATAACTAAATGATCTGAACCAAGTGTATCATTCATAACTTCCCATGTCGTTTCAAGACTTAGTTCTGAAGATATCAATGTCAAATCGATTGCAGTTGGATTCTGTCCTGGATATGGAAGTCTCGTGGCTGTGCCGTCATTCATTATAACAAAATTTGTCGTATCTAATGCCTCTAAGACATTTTCTCCGTCGCGATTGTTGTAAGGGCATCCCCACATAGTGTTGTGTGCATTTAAGTCTCCACATATTATAGTTCTACTACCGTCAAATTTTGCAAAAAATTGATGCCACTCTTGTTTTGAAAAATTATTATTTGGTGCTCTATAAACCGAGATTACATTTATGTTGATATCTAGAATTTTAATACCACATACTTCCAGGTCGCTTGGGATGTTTAATTCAATATAGTTGTACCTTTTAGATATTAAAATGCCTACCCCACCTTTACCATCTGTAATCCGATCTTTACGTATAAAGTTATAGTTTTTAATATTTAACTGAATTTCGGGTTTTAACCAAGTTTCACATACAATTATTAGATCTACAGGATCTGCTCTGAGAAAGTTTACTAGGTTGACTTTATTTGAAACAATGGACCGAGCGTTCCACTGTATTACATTTATATTGGGATGTAATTTATGTTTTAAACAACGCGAGATTTTAGATACACTCTTTATTATCAAGTTGAGACAAAACGCATCTAAAGATACTACACTCATAAGCACACATCAGCTACTAGCCAGCCACTGTGTAGAGGAGCGGACTTCCCACCACTCACACTGCTAGGGGAGATTAGGCGCTAATATTCCAACACTCCCTCCCGCCTAATCGCTCTAAACACATTTCAAAAAAAAAAATCTCTTCTTATAACAAGTTACTTAATAAACACAACAATATTGAAATTTTCTCGTAAACAAATTAGTTAATAAACATAACAATATAGATATCCTTATAACTAACGTTAGAACTAATTCTTCCCCTCGGTTGGCTAATTCCCTATAACACAAGAATAGAGTCACTTCTTTAGTTACAATTTATTGTTAAACATGCATTCATTATTTTTTCAACTAAATATTTGTGCATATCAAAAGAAAGAGGTTTTGTGAATATATCAGCAATCTGATCCTTGGAAGGAATCCACTCAATATTTACCAGGTTTCTTTCTACACATTCTTTTACATAATGTTCTCGCACCTCAGTCATGTGTCTCAATTTGTTACCTCCACTCGTCTTAGCGCTTGCCTTGGCAGCTTTATTATCACACCACAATATCATAGGGCAGAATGACTGACTTAAAATTCGTTGCAACGAATTATTTGTTGCAACCAATTCCTGACATGTTTCGCTCATTGCAACGTACTCTGCTTGACAGGTAGATAGTGCAACGTATGATTGCTTGTGGGTTCTCCACGTAATCGTATCTCCAAATAGTTTGATAACATATCCACATGTTGTGAGAGAGCCCTTGCAGTCCGCAAAACTAGCATCTGAATGAGCTTGCAAGTTGTCTTTTTCTCCGGTATATCTCAATCCCAAAGTTTTCGTCCCTTTTAGATATCTAAACACTCTTTTAACCATTTGCCAATCGTTTTCAGTGGGATCAATCTGGTGTCTGCTTAACACATTCACCGCGTAAGATATATCCGGTCGAGTTGCTCCCGCCAGGTACAACAAGCTACCTATGGCCTCCCTGTATGGAACGTTTACTCGCGTCTCTGTGTCCTTTAATGTTTTACAATCTGGATACTCTTCTCTTTGTTTTCTTTCTTTATTTGCTACTTGTGCAGTAACCATAGGAGTTTTCTTTGGATGCGCATCTCTGAACTCAAATTTTTCTAAAATTCTATTTATATATTTTTCTTGGCTAAGGAGAATTTCGTTATTTCTTCTGTCTCTTTTTATCGAGATACCAAGGAATTCTTTTGGTTCTCCTAATTCACTCATCTCAAACTCTGTTTTTAATTTTAATTTCACATCTCTTAGTTTATTTTTATCGTTAGTTGATATTAGTATGTCGTCTACATACAGCAACAGAATAAGAAACTTCTCGTTCTCTCGCCAGGTAAATAGACATGGCTCACTTTTATCATTAATCAATCCTACACTCAACGCCACATCAGTGAACCTTTTGTTCCATTTTTTGGGACTGATTCGGAGGCCATATAAAGCTCGTTTTATTTTGCACACCTTATTTTTTTTCTGTTCCTGTGTAACATTAACACCTTCTGGGATCTCCATGTAAATTTCTTCATCTATTAGACCATTCAAGAATGCTGTTTTCACATCTAACTGACACATCTCTAAATCGTACTTATTCACAATGGCAAAAATGGATCTTATCAAAGGCAAACGAGAAACAGGAGCGTAGGTTTCGCTTAAGTCATAGTTATTTTTATCTTTGAAACCTCTTATTACAAGTCGTGCTTTATGTCTTATTTTTCCTCCGTTTTCAGTTTTCCTTTTGAATACCCATTTCGAGTCTATAATATTTGCTCTTTGACCATTTTTCGTCATAGTTGGTCGATCAACTAATGACCACACCTCATTTTTGTCCATGGAGTTTAATTCCTCATTTATAGCTTTCTGCCAAAAATTTGTATCTTTAGATTGCATCGCTTCTTTATATGACACCGGATCTTGATTGATTTGCGCAATCATAGCATGATAGATTATTTGTTTTGTTTCACTCATCTCACTCTCAGTCTCATCTCTAAAAGTCATTGTACATAACACATCGCATCTCTCTTTCTCGTCTCGTATTATGTTAGAAAAACTAGTATCATTGACTTTACTTGAGTTACTGCCAACCTCAGTAAAATTTACGATTTGCTTCTTGGGTCGTCCTCTCTTTCTTTTTACTTCTCCCTCCGGTTTTAAAGTTCCTTGATTTCGCGTCTCATCTTTATCAAATTCAGTAAACCACTTAACTTTATCAATTTCAATTTGTTCGATTGGTCAGTCTTTTATACTGTTTTTCTCATACTTATCTCCATATACAAGTTTCTTATTAAAACGCGCATCTCTGCTCTCATAAAATTTACCTTCTTCTGGTTTTAGGAATTGATATCCAGTGGGTGTGTAACCTACTAAAATCACGCGTCTCTCTTCGCATCTAAACTTAGGACGAGTCTTTGAACTTTAATGTAGGCAACGCATCCAACGTTTTAATTGTTTTATGTCAAAGTTGTGATTTGGAGCAAATCTTTGTAGTGGCGTAACCATGCTATTTGACTTATGGGGAGTTCTGTTATATGCGTACACAGCAGCACTAAGTGCAAGATCCCACATAGTTTCAGGTATTTTCGCATCATATATAAATGTTCTTACTTTCTTTTGTATGGTCTGATTAAATCTTTCTGCTACACCATTATGTTCAGGAGTATCTGGACATGCGAGCTGTTGCTCTGCACCTAATCTTTTTAATACTTCAGTGGTGTAGCCACCAGTATACTCGGTACCCTGATCCGTACGCAGATAACACACTTTCGCATCTCTACCTAATAAATTTCGAGCGCTTCTCACAAATGCTTCGAAACAATGGCCTGTTTCACTTTTTGCTTTCATTGGATATGCCATTGCCAACCTAGAATAGTCATCCACGAATATCGCAATATATCTATATTTTTTTGGATGAGATAATGGAGAAATAGGTCCCATGGTATCCGAATGAATTATTTGTAATGGCTCAGTAGCGCGTCTCCGTACTGAGCTGAAAGGTATTTTGTTAAACTTAGCCATCATGCACACCTCACAATCTAGTATTGACTCATCAAACATAGCATTGTTCAATTCTTTATTTTCGGGAATTTTTTTCTGCAAGGCCTTGAGGTATGCAATAGATGCATGTCCAAATCTCACATGCCAAAGCATGGCCTTATTATTTTTCACGAACAACTTATATTCTCCCTCAAATGGAGACTCTGTGTTTGACAACTCTACAATTGGTAACTCATCTATGTCGTGAAACTTTCTGTCCCAAATTGATGTATCAAAATTTGAGTTTTGATAAATAAATTTTCTTTCGTTCTCTGGTCTTTCCTTAAGATTCTTATCTCCAGCTGTTAAGCCATTGTCGTTTGATTTTGGTACTTTCAGTTCCATCGCATCTCTCACATCTTTCGCATCTCCTTGACAATGTTTATTTTTATTCTCATCCCGTTCTTGTTCATCGGATTCATGATTTTCCAATATTTCATTCATCGTCATACCTTTTGTTATAAGCTTTATCGTGTTGTCATCTGCCTGATTCTCAGTTAAATTTGCTACAACTCTCCTATTTTTACTTTTATTTATTTCGAATTCAATTATCCAGTAAGGCTTACTATAAACCCCAGTTATAAAAGATTCATTTGAGATTGGGTCGAAAATATCGATTTCTTTATTGTCTAAATAAATACTGAATCCCATCTCTGCAAATCTCCTCAATGATAGCAAATTTTCAGATAATGCTTTGGCATAAATAACACTCTCAATTTCAAATGACTTATTGTTGTCTAATACAACTTCAATTTTTCCTGCTCCCTCCGTTTCGAGGTCTGCAGACGCATCTTTATTAGCACACTTTATTTTACCGTAGTCTATCTCATCAAATGATTTAAAAATTACTTTTTTTCTATAGCAGATGTTAAAGTCTCCTTTGATCTATTCAAATCAAAAGGTCAAGGAGCACTTTAACCGCAAGGATAGATAAAGTAATACTTTAACAGCAAGGATAGATAAAGTAATTTATTTTTTTATTTTACAATTTTTGATTAACATTTTGATCCAAAACAACACTACAATTTACATTTCCATCAATATTAACTCATGGAACAGATATTTTTTCCTGTGGTAACTGAATAGAAGAAGAAAAACTAAAACTGCAAGAATTTCCACAGAGTATTTTCTTCGATACCTCAACTTTTCTTGCTACTGAGTTTTCAATATAAGATTCAGCAATTGAAGATGATTTTCACCTTCCTGCACGTTTGACTGTTACCAGATCGGCGCCAGAATTTGCTAACATTGTGGATGCAGAGCGTCGGAAACAATGGCCTGTGTAACTTTCTACATTCGTTAAACCCAAAACAACATCAATTTTCTGCGGAACATTATAAAAAGTATATATCCCCACAGGTTGGATTGTGCATTTTCTTTGTCGGTAACACTCACACCACATTTACTATCAGTAATGCAGAATAACCGATCTTCTTTATTTCTGGTGTCTATTTGCGAAACGATTATGACCGATTTTCGATCATCAAGATGAGATGTTTCTAACTTGTATAATTCATTAGATCGACACGCTCCATATAAGCCCATTATCGCAACAACCTTTAGAAACAGGTACTCATCTCCAGCTTCTTGTAAAAATTTTGTTATATCCTCTTGCTCAAACATTTT
Source organism: Diaperis boleti (assembly GCA_963583935.1). NCBI lineage: Eukaryota > Metazoa > Arthropoda > Insecta > Coleoptera > Tenebrionidae > Diaperis > Diaperis boleti. Next base: position 19,477,969 of record OY757242.1, read on the forward strand.
AGATTTCTTAGGTTTGTAACTATCCGTCAATTTTTTCAGCAAAGTTATCAGTTTGCTGCATCTGTAAAAATTTACATTTTATTTGACATCGCATTCACTAGACTAAACGTATTCCTTACTTTGAAATATCACAATTTTCATTGACAAGTAGCGTAGATTTCAACATGCTGTAATTAAACCATAATGTTGAGGACTTTACTTTCTTAGACTTTTCCGAAAAGTACGCCAGAAGTACCCTTTCGATACCACTATTCTTTGCATTAAAATTTAAATATATCTATGTCGAACTCCACAAACTTTAATAACTGTAAGATTACTAATGGTACATGTTTCGGCAGAACACTTCTGCCACTTTAAGGGCTGACGATGGCAGAAGTGTTCTGCCGAAACATGTACCATTAGTAATCTTACAGTTATTAAAGTTTGTGGAGTTCGACATAGATATATTTAAATTTTAATTTAAATTTACTCCACTTGGATTTAAGAACACTATTCTTTGCAGTTTTTCACTTTTGGGAGCACGTATATTTTTTCGTAGACGAGGCGAGATTTTTGGGGCAGTAGCTTTCCCACGGCCTCTAATGCCTCTTTTTCTACGTCTGATGGAAGGTTTTCTTCATTTTTGCTCATTTCGACAGACTTTTCAAGCAAACCCTCACAAATTTCTCAAAACAAAACGAAATAAACAAACTGCTTAACCATAACAACGCTCATACTAATTAGACTTTAAAACCTTACACGATTCGTAATATTTTTTCATTAAGAAAATACACAAAAATACACAATTGCTATAGAAAAAAATCGAATATTATACACGACGATAAATTTAATTATCTTCTCGAGCTTAATTAGCGTCTCGACTGACGTCTCGACGCTAAACAAAACTCTCGAAGATAAACTAAAATTTTATCGTCTTGTATAATAAATTACTATACTATTGGTCAAGTGTTCGGTCGCACCTGAATCGGCAAGAAACTTAGTAAAAATCTTACTTTGATCAGACTGATTTTCCAAATTAGAACAAGATTGTGTTAATAAATTAATTGAAAACGACTCACCTTTAGTCTTTTTCACATCAGCTTGATTTACACCTCCATCTTTTTCTTTTGGCCTATTCTGATTCTTGTTTCCTGCTCTATCATGGGTTTTTATGTTTTTGTAGTTACCCCTTCCGCGGTAATTTTTGAATCTTTTCGCATCTCCACTCCTCTCTTCGCAAAACTTTCTTTTAAACCCTCGATTCTCGCTTCTCGAATTGTTTCCGTTATTATTGTACCTATTAAGATAGCTTCTGTCGGAAACATGACTTTTTGTTCTTCCTCTTTCAAATTTTGACTGTTTCAGTCCTTTAATTGGACACTCAGCTGCTTTGTGGTTTGTAACTTGGCCACATTCATAACACTTCTTCAGCCCAGTGCCTCTAAATCGACAATTAATTGCCAAGTGTCCGTGATCGTCACACTCGAAACATCTGGTTTTCGCATCTCTACCATGAGCTTTCATCACAGCTCTTGTTTCAGAAGTTGCCGACTGATTTTTGTTGGCTTCTGATTGCATGAGGAAGAGCTTTAGTTGGTCGTAGCTAAGTCCTTGACCTGTAGAATTTCTTGTCATAAATTCTACCGATTGTACTTCAGGAACTGTGGTCATAATTACATTAAAGAACGCATCTCTCTTTTCACCTTCTGACAGTGGTGCAACTCCTGAATAGATTTTCATAATTTCTGACAATATCTTCGAACATGTCGCAGAAGTGAGAAGCGTTTTCTTTGTTTGGGTAAAATTGCATGTTATACAGTTGCTTCCTTATGGTGGTTGATGTGGGATTACTCTCACACTTTTTCAGGTCTCTGATTTTATTTAGTATTTCCAATGGGTCCTTTATATGAATTACTTTTGAGTGATAATTTTGATCAAGATGATTTATCAAAATGTCTCTAACTTTATATTTCTGTTTTTCAATAGTGGCTGTATCCACATTTCTATTTGAGCTAGTCTCAGGATCTATTATGTAAAGTAATTCAAGAGTTCTTAATTCAGAAGTGAAATAATCATAAAAGTGTTCAAACTTTGTATTTGATGTTAATTCATATTCTCGTCTCAAACCTGAATCTTTACTAATAATTTCTAGTTTAAGAGTTTCTTTAACTTTATTTACCAAACTGTCAGGATTTTCTTTTTCGCCTACGTTCTCACTCATTTTTAATTTTTCCAACTCTCTTCTCACTAACCTCGACACCTCACTCTCGAGCTCGTCTCTTGCATTGTCCTCATCTCTATTTTGATTTTTGGGTTCATGGCAACGGTTCATTATTTTGTTCCAACTAGCTCTCATCTCAACTAATTGTCTATGAACTTCAGCCCCTTTTTGGTCCATAGCTTTCGTCTGCTTAGAAAAAGCTTCTTTTTGTTTTTCAAATTCATTAATAATAAATTTTTGAATTTTTTCCATATTTGTAACAGCAACTTGTGCACCTATCAGTGCGTCTTGGTACTGTTTCATGGTATTGGTAGACATTATGCAAAAGTCCTTTATTACTTTCAAAACCTCATCTGATTTTGTTTTCTCGTCTGTGATTTTGGATGTTACAATTTTTAAATTTTCCAAATCACTTTCTTGTGTAGGTATTTTAATTGTCTCATCTCTATATATTTTAATTGCCTCATCTCTACTCATTTCAGAATCTCGTCTCGCCTCATCTCTCTTCGCTTCATCCTCGTCTTTCTCACTCTCATCTCTTAATAGTCTTTCCTCATCTTCTCTAGTTAGATCTATACTCTCTTCATTTTCGTTGTCTCCTGGGATAACTACCCAGGGACCCTCTTCTCTTTGTTTTTCGATCCACTCTGCCAGTGCCATCCATTCTCTCGCCTCCATTGTACTCTTATCTAAGAATTTAAATCTTATCAATAAAATGTTTATAATTTTGGTCTTCGTCTGATTTACCGTACAACAAGTATAACCAAACTAAAGCGAGCAATTGACGTGCGATCCGGACGCAAGATCCCTCATACAATTACTCGAGTAACTCAAACAGTGATTGAGGCACGCCGCCAATCACCAATGAAGTTACTCTAATTTAACATTTTACGTTAGACAATTCAAACTATCATAATAGAGTATTATAATACTTATTTAGTTTGATATGTACTTATAATCGTAATTTGTGGACATACAATTGTTACATTTACAATAACCCACCTGCTTGGTAAGGTTCGCTTCGAGTTTGGGTATGGAAAAGAACCCTCTCCCCGCTGCAGCTTAAGCTTATAGCTATCTCTTCTCCAGCGTGGTTGGTGTCAAGTTGAAAAACTTGTCTGTATCTCGCCACAAATTTTACAAAATTTTCCTCATCTCCAATTTCTGCAGAAATAAAATTTATAGCTATTACTCAATGTATTATTATTATTTTATAAAATCTTAATCGCATCTTTCTTTTAAACAACACATCTTAAACGCATCTCTTTTCGTTCGCATTAATGTTTGTTTTCTTGGAAAGAGAACAAAGCAAACGGAATATCGCTTGTCGACTCAAGTTCCGATCTGCACGTGCATGTATACAGCTAGTCAAAAAAACATCGACTGCTCGGAACTTATGTAATTATGTACTTCTTCTTTTCTCTCAAAAGGCCCATATTCTCGTCTCAGAATAATTATTATCACCCACACATCTCCCAGAATTCTGTACTACATTTCTCTTAACCATGGTATAAATAAAAATTACTTACGGTTATCACTTTTAATCGACTCTTCGTTTTCACTCATGTTTGCACTTATTGCTACAATTATTCACGCAGTGGAAACGTGGGCTGGTGCCATAACCTATTGGGATGTAATTTATGTTTTAAACAACGCGAGATTTTAGATACACTCTTTATTATCAAGTTGAGACAAAACGCATCTAAAGACTGATACTACACTCATAAGCACACATCAGCTACTAGCCAGCCACTGTGTAGAGGAGCGGACTTCCCACCACTCACACTGCTAGGGGAGATTAGGCGCTAATATTCCAACAATTTAATTTAATTTTGTTATTAACTGTGTCCATGAATGTCACTGTTAAAGATTTCTTCTATTAAAGTTTTAATAGAAGTTGATTCAATATTAAATTTTTCACTGTTTGTCTGAAATCTGCTATTTAAATACTTTTGGAATTCGTCTATTAATCGATTTTCAAATGCTGTTTTAATTTTCTCTACTTCAGAAGTAGAGTGGCTGTAAATACTAAAATTGGAACTACCTTGACTATTAGAAGCTTAAATTTTTTTGTCATTATCAATGCGTTGTCTTTTACTAGGGTTAAGGGGATGATTATGCTGAATGCTTTTAATAGGCTGACTGTATGTTCTGGTGGGTGGATAGATACTTTTTGGTTTAGGAAAGTTTCAGTGGAAAACATTGTATGAGGATCTGTGTTAATATTTGATAATACCGAATATAAATTATTCGTTTTCACAGGATTGGCAAAGGAGGGTTTCTCGGCGATTTCCTTCGCTTCCAAGAATGTAACATTTTGTTCTACCATAATTTTTTTTAAAGTTCTTGTTTTTTATAAAAAGGACATATTTTCGCGACTGATGTATGCTCCTCTGATTTACAATATATACAGATTTTTTTATGCTTATCACACGATGCGCCATCGTGTTCCTCTCCGCAAGTTTGGCATCGTTCTTTGTTACTTCTACATTGTTTGGAGGTATGACCGTAACGCAAACATTTTAAGCACTGAGTGACTCTCGGTATGAAAATTTCAGTACTGCATCTCATATAATTAATGTAGACATGTGAAGGTATTACTAAACCCGCAAAAGTTACAATAATGGTTTGTCGAGGTACACGTATTTTTTCGCCTTCTTTATCGACTATTTTAGTAATTCTCCTTACATTCAAAACCGGAAAATCTGACTCAATAATTTTTTTCAATTCATCTTCAGAAATTTTTGTGTCGACAGTTTTAATTACCATTTCCATGATTTCGACTTCAAACAGATCAGTAGGTAGCACATGTAATAATACATGTACTCACAAAGTTAGCACAAAACTGAATTTAAAATAATTACCTGAAAACACCACAGTAAGAAGCAAACCGCCAATATTCCGATCTTCTAAAATTTTGAATTTATTTTTAAATTCGAGCACATAACCAATCTTTTTCCACACCCGACACGATCATCAATAATGCTATACATCTATAATAATCCCATTAATTTCTTCGTTTACTTAATAAGATTTTGCCCTAAACCCCTAGTTATCGAGTTAAAATTAGCGGAAGTTTTGGCGTTAATTTCGGTACACGCCACTAAACCCCTGAATTTTGATAATAATATAAGACAAAAAACTTCTAAAAACACTGAGAATTAATGTAAACCTCTCGGCGTAAATAAACAAAAAACTGAAAACTGACCTACTAAACGTCTTTACTTCAACATCCAATGCTATCGAGAAATTGTGGGGCCTAATAAATAACATGCGGATTTTCGTCTGTCAATACGTATTTAAGTTGAAAACACCTTCTCCGATGTCTCTGTACTATTGAATCGTCAATTAGACTTTCTGTACGTGATAGGGATTCAATTGTTGCTCTTTCAAAATTCTCCAAATTCAATTTACTAACCTTAAGGAACTGGCGGTCTTTTGCAAAACACAATGCACAACGTTAATGGAAATTAGGCACACGGTATCTTTTACGATAATAACTTTAAAAGCGAAAGTAAAATAACTAATAATAAAATTGTGTTCCTCAACAGGCAAAAGATTCAAAAACAATTGATTGTAATGTCTGTAGGTAAAGTTAAAATAAATATCCATAGACGGTTCGTGAATTTGAGGTACTGCAAAAATGCTAAAATAAAATGAGATTTCGAAAAAGTGGTAGAAAAAATTTTTGTTGCTCTCGGCGAGTTCTGCTACTGCTTAAAATTAATGTAGTTAGTTCTGGGACAGCCTTTATATTTACAATTATATAGTTATATTATAAAATGTGTAAATATACTTACAGAGTTAAAATGTTTCAATGGAGAATATTTTTTTTATACCCATACCATTTCTAAAATGTATAGAAACAAACATTTCAATTAAGATTTTGAACAGAATGATAAAGAATGCGTAATTCTTTTTTTTTTTTTTGTTCGTTATGATCCTGTAATGAATGTTGGAAAGACGCATTCCAGACTAAATTAAAATATTTTTTTATTATACCTGCATCAGAATCGCCGTTTAAAGCACGCCTGAGCGTGCGAATACAGGCGATTAAAGCACGGCGAGCTTTAAAGGTTGTGAAGGAAATATAGGTATCATTATAACTTCATCAAATTTGAAAACTTTTCATATTCCTTCAGGTATGGGTCTTTTGACTTCGATGGTAGTATTTTGGATTCCGCTTGTTCGGCCAATGCTTCTATATCTGGTGAAATCACGTTTTAACTCATTTTTCCTCGATTTTTGCTGACACGACTAAATGCAATGACAGACGTGGACGCGAGAAAAACGTAAACAATAATTGTCGTAACTAATGGCAATATTATTACGCCATTTCGATTTATCACGATAAAAAATATTTCTAAGTTTTTAGTGCTTAATTTGTTTCCAGTATTGCTGGTATAATAAAAAATAGCGTAAAGTATTCGTGGATAACTGGTCTTTAAAACACTTGCTCTATTTCGAGCACTCCCGGCTACGCCGTCGTGCTCGAAAACTCGCGGTGTTTTAAAGACCTTGTTATCCACTCATACTTTAATATACTATTTTAAAGTAAAACTTCTTTACGGACACCTGACTTGGGGAGTAAGCTGCTGAATGCGTGACCAGAGCGTTACGTAAAGTGTGATCGGGTGAAGCGAACGGAAGTTTTCTTTAATGCACGATTTTACAATAATTAATTCATAGAATTTGCCTTAACGGGATTTGAACCTGCGTCGGTTGTGAATCCGCACTTCTCACAATACACCTATTTGCTTGTGTCAGTTTTGTATGCAATTGCGCTACTTATCTTAATCGCTACACATGATTGACTTTTCGCTGACGACAAACTGAAACATGCATTATCCAATACTGCAGACGGTATTAATTCAGGATTCTCTAGCTCCATTTATAAACTTACATAAATTAAGAGCACTTTCACAATGGCGAACTGTTCTTTATATGGCGACTTCATTTGTTTTCAGACAACTATGTATGTTTACTTCTTTATGCACGCTTGACTTGGAGAGTAAGCTGGTGAATGAGTGACGAGAGCGTTACGATGTATGCATTTTATTTTAAATAGTCAACTTATGATATGATGAAACGATGTTTCAACCAATTATTTTCAAGGGTAATATAATAAGTGGTACGCTTATTATGTTTTTTGTTTTTTTTTTTTGAAATGCCACGAATATCAGTCCCAACGACGAAAATACAAGGATGAGTTGGGTGCAGTTAAAAAATATATTGGTTCTTAAGCGTACCACAAATTATATTTATTTAGGAAGAGAATATAATGAGACACACACATTAATTAACAAAGATCTTGGACTGGGGGCACAACCAGAGCGTATCCAGGTATCCAGTTGGCATCCAGGTCCCTTTTAAGCCAGCAAGGGTACTTTTACAGGTACTGATTATCTGATTTTTTTTGTATTTGAAGTAGTCATAGCAATGGGGATGTAGTGTGCGTCTCACAGTGACAATACAGCAGTATTGTATTGTCACTTATTAATAACAAATAACAACAATTATTATATTCTCAATAGATTAGTATCGAAAAATTTCTAACAAAAAAAAATGTATCTTAATTTGAATCTATATTAATAAAGTCGCGTCCACAAGAAGGAAACGTATATATTTAATTTAGAAATCAGCGACCTCTAGATATTCAAACGGAGATTCCAAGAATCTATTGTTTACAGATATCTTTTAAAATAACGAAAACTAATATGCTTTTATTGTTAGCATGATAGAGCGTCCGTACATTAATAGCACGGTGCTGCAACCAGAATATACACATTACTTTATCCAGCTTATGCTGCGTCCTCTTGTATATTTACTCTTCATCTTTTAACACATACGGCGTCCGCAACGTTGCCATGTTGATGATAGCTTTAAAAGACAATTAATCAAATTTGAAGTAAAGTTTACCTGAAAAATTATGTATAGAACAGGCTTGCAACTTGTTTTATTAAACTTAAGTATGACTTAAGTTACATAGTCGCAGTGAAATTTTTTTCTTTTAGGTTCGGGCAAAAATTATTTACTTCAATTTCCCAATTTGTTATTTTATAACAACAAATAATTGAATTCTGTTTTCAAAACACGACATGATTGAAAATAGATGAACAAGAGGAATTAAATCAATGAAAATTAAAATTAGCTGTACAGTTCTGTAAAGAAATGCTAATATTGAGGCCCCTCTTGAGACAGGGTGTTTCTTTTGGCACAGAGACAGGGCTTAAGACAGGGGAGTCTTTTTGGGACAGGTGGCGTATATATAATCTGAACCGCGAGAAAATTGCTGAAAGGCTTCATGACGTCACGCCCAGATGCGGTTTCTTATTATTTCTTCTAAATAGTCTATTTTTCTTGAATTAGAATTTCATAGGCACATATCTCGAGAACGATTCAACCTAAAACCCTATTCTGGAGTGATTCTTATAGAGTAGTTTATCAGCTTTAATTTTGGTTCCTACCATTTTTTAGGTAGGAGGCATATTTTTCGAGTTATAAGCGAAAAAACGAAAAAAAGTCAGAATAATATCATGAAAAATATCAAACGCTTCAGTTCCTAATTATGATTATTCTTATTATTTTGACGGTTGAGGACTTTTTTATTAAAATATCAACAATATTTTACTAAAAAACTAGTTTAAGTTACATTAAATTGTCTATAAAACGATTGTTTGTATTGTTTTTTTTACGAATAAAAGCTTGACTTGATTTCAACAGAAAAAAGCGCGCAGGAGAATGGTCATACCCATACTCTATTAATTTTAGAATTTGAGGTATTGTTGGAGACATAAAAACGACCTTGATTTTTAATTGAGCAATATCACTTAAAAAATGTCTTTAATGGTATAAAAGATTGGATTAACCACGATTGGCATGTAAATAGCCGTTCTAAACCAAGGTATTTATTTAAAACCTTAGTTCCGAAATTTTAACAATTTTGTTTTTTAGCATTAATAATTGAACAGGGTTTAGGACGTGAAAATAAACAGGAAAATTGTAAATTCTTCAATATTATTAGAAGAAAACTATTTTGCTACGAAAGCGCTGAACGGACATGAAAGGAAAAATAACTGAAACGATTTTTTTTTTCTAGCAATTACGACTTTTTTTCTTGCAATTCTGACTTTTTTCTGGCAATAGCGGCAGGACGATGGTGCTGTTTTGTTGCCCAAACTTAATATATGAAATACTGTCTACATTTTGAGTTTCACGTACAGGGAAATATGAAATTTGTTTTTTTAATGGGTCGAGCGCGTAGTGCGAGACACCAATTTCAGTAATCCAAGGAAGTTGTCCTCCGTGAAAGTTTGATTTTCCGTTTATAATTCATAAAATCATAAAATATTAGATACTCTCCACATTTTTCGAGTTTCACGTACAGGGGAATATGAAATTTTTAGAGTATGTTTCTTTAAGTGGTCGAGTGCGTAGCACGAGGCACAAATTTCAGTGATCCACGGAAGTTACCGTCTGTGAAAATTTATTTTTTCATGGATCATTGAAACGCGCATTTCGGAATTGCCAGAAAAAAGTCAGAATTGCCAGAAAAAAGTCGGAATTGCCAGAAAAAAGTTGGAACGGCGAGAAAAAAAAACGTTGTAATTTATTTTTCCATTCATGTCCGTTCAACGCCTTCGTATACACGGCCGTTGGGTTTTATATGACCTCGGCAGTATTGTTCAACTCGCTCTTCGAACCCGTCTCAAAAAAAATCTTTGGATTAGTCCGTATGTTTGGTAACTACAGACATGCCACGTAAAGTAATTTTTTTCCGAATAACACATGCCATTTTTCTTTTAAATGCCGAAACTCACAAAACTTTTTCGGCCGACAAAAAATTTTGGGCCTCCATCCCAAGGGGGCCCACTTGTCCCAAGAAAGCCCACCTGTCTCAAGGGGCCTCCTGTCTCAAGGGGGGCTTCTGTCCAAGGGGACTTCTATACCAAGGGCCCCCTTGTTGCGAGGGGGCCTCCCTTTCCCAAGGGGGCCTACCTGTCTCAAGAGGGCCCATCTGTCCCAAGAGGGCCCAACTGTCCCAAGAGGACCCGCCTGTCGAAAGGGGTCCCTAGGAGGGCCCAATTGTTCCAAGGGGGGCCCGTGTACCAGGGGGGCTTCGTTATTGTTGCTGAACTGTACCAAGCCCCCCTCCCCCCCCCCCCCCGTAAACTAACTAAGTGTTAAGTGTTAAGCGCTTTTCGAATGAGAAAACGACGACTGGCGTAAAAGGAAGATGAAAGACAAAAACGCTAAAAAAATAGAACCAGAAATTTTGAAACAATTATTATGAATGAAAGTCCACAGGAGCGCGAAAAAAGATTGTCGGGTCTGAGAGCATGTAAGTGTTAAATAAATTAAGAAATGAATGTCAAAAAGATCGAGACTATCGCTTTACTATGATTTAAGATTCAAGATTCGATATTCGAAAATTCGAGATTCAACTTTCGAGATTATATTCCCAAATTTCAGATTTTCGCTTCCCGATTCTAGAGGGTATTTTAGGTTTACAGATATTAGATTTGAAATTTTATATTCGAGATTACTGATTAGAGATTACATATTCGAGATTCTAGGACTGCGCATCCAAATTTGGAATTCTACATTATACATTGCAGACACAAAATTCCAGGTTCGGGATTTGACATTCTAGATTATTATCTATTGTAGATTGTATAACACATAATAAATTGATCCAATAAAAATTACAAATTTTACAGTATAAATAAGCGGTTATACTCTTGACGATGTGGTACAATCATTTCGGTTTTTTCCGCTGTGTCCATCATTAAACTTTGGCATAGTAACAATTTTCTCACGCTTTGTTAATATACGTCAGAAAAAAAGTTCGGTCAAAAATTCGCATCTTTTGGATCGATTTGATTAGATAATGAAACGAGCAAACAAAAATAATCCGATTATACTAACCTCCTCATTCGACATTTTCCGCGAAACACCACCCCAGCTGCATTATCGTGGTGTTTCGGCGGAATCCGTCTCATGACTCGGAAGTATAATTGATTTCATTCCTTGGAAGGAATAGCGTTGTCTGATTTAGAATCAAATAAATTTATTGAGAAAGCCACACGACGAAAGAGTATTGTCAGAAATGGTACTATTGCGAACGTTATGGAGCAGAACTAAAATATACGGTGAATGTTCACTATACGCATAATAAGACGTCCCTCTAAGAATTCGGTTTTGGACTGCCCCCATCCCTTTAAACTAAACTACATGGGTTAGATTTGCTGCGTCCGTATACGTATATATATAATATATAATCTATAGAACAATCTATACAATCTATATATATATATACAGACCGTTTCGATCGAAACGAGCCACCCTCAATAACTTTTTAGGAAAAGAGATTTAAGAAAAATCTAAAAACAGGTCAATTTTTATCTCGAGGGGGACATGTTTTGATTCAATAGTAAGCAGGCTTGGTGCAACCCCATACGGCTGACAGGAGCAACCTCGATTTTTTAGATAGGGAATAGGGGTCGAGCAACATGTCGTTTGAAAGGTCTTTTAATTGTCTTTTCAGCCACATAAGTATTTTTTATTTACATAGTCTATAAGTTAGTAATTAAAATAAAACAATTTGTTAACGGATTTCTTTTGTATTTATACATGCTTGCAAATATTAACAATAAAAAGCTTGCAATAATCAATGTTAGACAATCTGTGTTTTTGTACAATTATTTGCGTATTTATTATCTTATCGGCTTTTGGCTAAAGCTAGAGAACGCGTTGGTCTTTCAACAGGATGGAGCACCACCTCATTAAACTGCGTTAGTACGGCAGTTCCTGGACAATAACTTCCCCGACCACTGGATTGGTAGACAAGGTCCTGTAGAATGGCCAGTTAGATCGTCCGATTTGACTCCCCTGGATTTTTATTTGTGGGGACACCTCAAGTCCAAAATTTTTGCGACAGAACCAGCTTCTCTGGAAGATTTGCGAAAAAAGATTATCCTGGAATCTCGACAAATAACACCGGAAAGGTTGCGTAACCTAAAAAGCGTATGTCGTAATCGTCTGTATGAGTGCATGGAAGTCGATGGAAATCATTTTGAACATTTCATATGAAATCAAATTTAGTGTTCAATTCTACAGTTGCTTTATCGCTCAGGAAATTAAACACGACTATTTTGTTTTCAGTTTATTTATTTACTTATTAAAACTTAAATATATTTAAGTCGAACTCCACAAACTTTAATAAATTACAATGGGAACATTTACTTATTGTTAAGGATGGGTATAAATGAGTATGGATGACGACAAATTTGATTACAGCATTATTCAGATCAATAATAAATTGTCTAATAATGTTTATTGCAAGCTTTTTATCGTTAATTTCAGGCATTCCTAAATACAAAAAATCCGTAAAAAAAGTTTCATTTTTAATTACTAACTTATAGACTATACAAATAAAAAAATAATTATGTGGCTAAAAAGACAATTAAAAGACCTTTCAAACGACATGTTACTCGACCCCTATTCCCTATTTAAAAAATCGAGGTTGCTCCTGTCAGGCGTATGGGGTTGCACCAAGCCTGCTTACTATTGCATCAAAACATGTCCCCCTCGAGATAAAAATTGACCTGTTTTTAGATTTTTCTTAAATATCTTTTCCAAAAAAGTTATTGAGGGTGGCTCGTTACGATTGAAACGGTCTGTATATAAAAATCAATGCCACTTTTCGTTGTAATTTTATAACTCAAGAACGGGCTCACCTATCCAAACCAAATGTTCGGACTATTTAGTAGATGGTTTATTTGAAGTTTGCACAAAATCGGTCGAGCGGTTCTTCATTTATCACATTTTTTGTAACAAATTTGTATATTTGGTAGGTATGAGAATTGGTAGTAAACTATTTTTCACATAGACATGGGGACCCAGGGTGCCCCCTTGGACTGGACCGATTTTTATGTTTTTTTTTTTGTATATTTGGTAGGTATGGGAACAGGTCGTAAAGTATTTTTCACATGGACATGGGGGCCCAGTGGGCCCCCTTGGGCTGGACCGACTTAATAAGGGCTTTTATGATCGATTTGTTGGATTTGTCTCTTCCTCAAAATTTTGATTTGCTGACTTATTTGATTGGACTATGAGTTGAAGCCGCTGATTTCTTCGTGCATTTCACTTTTTCAAATTTTCAAAATTCATTCCAAAGGGGGGTAACGGGGCGGGGGATTTAATCTATAGATCCACTGCACCGATTGGAATGAAATTTTGCACACTTACTCATTTTACCACGTTCACTAAAAAACGGTTTTTCAAAATTCCATTCCAAAGGCGGGTAACGGGGCGTGGGAGTTAATCCCTAGATCTACTAAACCGATTGCAATGAACTTTTGCACACTTCTTTTACCACGTATGAGCTCACTAACAAACTGTTTTTCAAAATTCCATTCCTAAGGGGAGTAACGTGATGGGGGGGGGGGGTTAATCTCTGAATCCACCAAACCGATTGCAATGAAATTTTACTACTTATTTATTTTACCACGTGGGCGCTCACTAAGAAACGGTTTTTCAAAATTATTAAAGTAGTAAATAAAATACTTAATAAAATAAAATCACCGTGCGAAGCCGGTACGGGTCAGCTAGTAGTATTATAAAGTTCAAATATTGCAGGAATTAAAACCTTCAGACTACCGCAAACGCATAAATTGCCGTCAATGGTTTGACCAAATACGAATGAGATTCTAAATTTTACCTTTTATAGCATGGGTCAGGGTGACGCTTCGGAGATGTCGAAGTTCTTTTTTTGGGGTAAAAACTAAACTCCCTCTTTCCCAATGGGAATAAAATGCAACTTATACGGTAAAGCTGGTCGTTCTGGTAATTCTGGTAATCAGGGCACATGATTCCCGCTATTCGTAGTTACTCACCCCATGGCTTTGGAGAGTGGCTACGATGTGCGATTGAAACGCTGACCATCAAGGAACCTCGTGAAGGTCGGAATCACGGGGATGTTGTGATTCCGACCGTCACGAGTTTCCTTGCTGGCCTCTGGCGAGCCCCACTCTCACTCACCCATTCCTAGAACTTCAAATCGCGGCAACCCCTAGATCTGCCAACTTTTGTCCAGGTAACCCTATATCATCGGTTTCGTAATTAAATTCCCTACATTTTAATATACGGTTCATTAGAAAAAACGATGAGGGTAAATTACTGATTTTATATTACCTTTTTACACCTAGCAACCCGGTGTCTTGTCAAGAAGAAGAAGGTAGGCAACCCTATTTGCCTTAAACCTTTAAATAGAACTTGCCAGGATCTTAGACTAACAGTAATTGAAATTCCAACAAACTACCTTTTTAATAAGTATCCTATATTTCAGAAGACGATTCCTAAGGTATTTTTAAAATAAAAAGTTTATATAAACATGGGTCTGCAAGGCGTTATTTTGTGTTACATTTTTTTTTACAATTAATCACAATAATTATAATTATTACTACTTAACTGTAAGTCAAGTTATTATTTCTGACATAACAAAAAAAAAGCTACATACATAAACTTACTAGTCTACTTGATCCTTGACCTGTAGACAGCGCAATGTACAAATAATGTCCAAAGTAAAATCAAATTTGAATTTATCATATTAGAAAACACCAAGTACCGATTTTCGTCCATGTATCGACATTAATTCAAAAATTATTTAGAAAAAACTAAAATTAAAATAAATCTTTGACACCCTGTATCATCTCTAAAATGAAGGCATTTTAGAGATACAGGAACGAGTGTAATACAACGTTTTATCGTTCGACACAACCCCGGAAAGCCTTTAAATTGCTTAAAATCCACAAAAATGGTGTGACGTTTATCTGTCATTTTCATTATTTCATGACAGTGAGTGTTTACACAAGCGAAAATTTGAAAATTCTAACAGTGTCGAACGATAAAAAATTTATTGAATTTTTAAAAATATATTTTCATATATTTTTTATTTGTATTTTTTTTATAAAATTGATGTGACAAAATACATTATTGGTTGCATAGAAAGTGATAAACTGTTGTGGTATTTCTCCTGTCACGTCATCTTACACTAGGAAACATTTTTTCACTTATTGTAATAGGCAATGAAAAAAAGATGCCGATGTAGGAGCTGAACGGCTTGCAATGGCATCATTGAACGAAAACGAGTATTATTATTCCATCTGCAATTTTGGTTTACAGTAATTGCATTTTAGATCTGACTTACCATATAACTTTAAAAAAACGTTCACATTTTCACAAGCACAAGCACAAAGGTTAGTTGAATTCTCGCCTGACTTATAGAAAACAGGAAGAAACGTATGCAACCAATAATGTATTTTGTCACAACATGAAATTTATATAATAAAAATCCAAATAAAAAAATATATTATGAAAATATATTTTTTAAATTAAATAAAAATTTTAATAAATATATTTTTTTTTTTTATAAAATTAATTTTTTATATTATTATTTTTGGATTTTTATATTTATTTCTTAATCAGCAATATTATTTTTAAACAGTGTTCTTATAATTATGGCACAAACGGCGCCTAATACATTGATAACGATCTAGATATACGAGTTTTTGCACATGTAAAAAACATGAAAAGGTCAGGTGCGTAATTTTTACAGAAATTAAGTAAAATACTCACTTCCATTAAGATCTGTTAAGTGGGGTATCTATCCAATGTCTATGATTAGACAATCAGTTCATTTTCCGCCAAAAATACGTCACATCGATAAAGACGCAGTTGTGTTACCTGTACTTTACCGATACCTAGGACCCTTTTTGCGAAATTCCCTAAAAGTGAACGTGAGTGTTTGTAAAATTGCAATTAGTGTACTGTTTGTATGTGCTTTTAGACATGACGAGTATGTCAGTGTTGGAATATTCCACCGAGGTTACCACTTGGGGCTCAACTAGCTGGATCCTCCGTGGTTGCAAATGTTGTCAATTTAAGACTGTATCGATGTTTCACATTTATAACCATGTACTGTATCATTTAAGAGGATTTCAATCCTGCAGTTCCAACACGGAGGATTATGAACAGTTGAGAATGTATCAATACATAAAACAAAGTGTGACAGGACATAAATCCTCCTGCAATACAGCAGAATTGGAGATGTATTTCTGTAAGGACTGTAACGTTACGACTGATATGACAGTGGTTTTTAAGCAGCATATCCTGGAAAACCACCATTTTGAGTCACAATCTCATTTTCCCACTAAAGGCCGCATTTATGTCTGTAGAAATTGCAGTTTTAAATCTCATTTTATTCTAAACTGGTACAAACACGTCTCTGAGGTTTGCCCTTTCACTTTAGTTACTTTAGAAGCGCTTACTTACTTCCAACGAGAACCTTATTACAAATATAAATGTGATCAATGCGATTATAAAACAAATCGAAAATGGAATTTAAAGGACCACAAGATAAATAAGCATTTAAGGTATAATGAAATTAAATGGTTCAGATGTCAACAGTGTAATTACCAAACGAAACAGAATGGCATTTTAAAGCAGCACATAACTAATAAACATCTAAAAGATGAACAGATTAAATGGTACAATTGTGATCAATGTAATTACAAATCGAAACAAAGGGGAAACTTAAAGCAGCATACAATTAATAAACATTTAAAAGACACCGAGATCGAGTGGTTTAAATGCGATAGGTGCATGTACAAAACAAAACAGGCTGGCCATTTAAAACGACACAAGAGCAAACATCACTGACTGCTTGATCACATTTTATTTTTTACATAATATTATATTCATTTTATTATTGTTATTTGATTTTATAAATAAGTTTTGTATTAATTTTTAAGGAGTGTACTTTTTTTTTCTTCTGTTATTAAGTGATCAATAGTGCTTTATTGTCTCACATAAATACTGTTAACTGCCATGTCTTTACCACAGGTTATGTTGTTTCATTGAGGTATAATTAGGTATTTTTAATCTGTATTTTTTCTATGTATTTGTTTTCTGTTTCCGAATAACTATGTATTGAATTATTTTATTTGATATATCCTGTTTCCCTCCATCGTGTGTTTAACTTATTATTCTTGTTATCATTGAAAATTCTTTTTACATCCTCTAAAAAATATACAATTTATGTCATAGGTTTTTCTCTGATACTATATTAGCATGTTGTGTATAAATGGTAATTCTGCTATTTTTACTCTCTCCATTTTCTAGTTCTCTACTATCTTCTAGTTTTCATTTCCTGTGAATGGTTTTGGTGTCGATGATAATAGAGAGCATTCTTGTTTTAGTCGAATTATGTTCTGAAAGGCTCTTATTTTTCGCAATGTCGAAAGCTTTTCTATATTAATAAAGTGTACATAATATTATCTCTGTTACATCGGTGGTTTTCTTCTTAGCTTTATAAAAAGTGTGTTAAGCACCACACGGCTGAAATCTTCTTTGGCGGTTCTTGTCGCACGGTGTAAGATTTTTTGGACGGGGTAAACCTAATTCGCGTCCGACACAAAAATGCGTTATATTGTACCTCGTTTTCTCCATTACTTACTGCTGATGCTTTTGTCACGGTGTAAGCCTAATTTGCGCCCGACACGAAAACGCAAGAACGGACGTGACGAGAAAATTTTAGAACGGGTGGGGAGTGCAAGCGGCAGCTGGTCGACACACAATTTGTACACTTTCATCGGACGATTTTTGTATTAATTCATATCGACTTTAAACGCTTCCAAGTGGCGAACGGTGTAAGAGAGGCCCCCCGGCCCAAAGGGGACCCTCTTAGTACAGTCCCCCCTTGGTGCAGGATGCCCCCCTTGGTAAAGGAAATCTTCCTGTTCGTCGCTGGCGGTTCTCAAACTTTTCTGGAGAAATTTTCAAATTGTTCTTGTACCCACACGGTTCAACTTAGGAATTTGAATATCTGTATATTATCCTTTCATTTTGTGGCGAACGTATTTTTAATCAAATGATCAGTAAAGTTGCACTCCAAATACATTAACTTCAAACTTGCCTCTTCCGTTCGTAAAGTAAACTTTTTTTTGTAGACGTTATCTGCTCCAGCTCCTGATTATTCCGACACCATAATTTTATTCCTAATATGTACTTCGATAGCTCGACATCAGAGTATACCTCTTTATTTCTTGTCATGCATCCGCCACTTCATTGCGGGTTATGGGATGCCGTTCGTATGTGGATAAAAAGTCCAAAATAACTAGGCATAGTATTTAGAGGATAGACTAGTAGATATGGAAACATCAAATTATATGGCCCCTAAATGTAGTTTTGACGGTTTTAAAAAACGTTTAATGTAAAGTTGAAAAATTAATGGCAACCAGCGATGCACTCAAAACATTTTGATAGTCGCTGGATTTATTTTGGTCAAAAAACTTACTACTTACGATACAAACTATTGTAAACATCTCGTTCTTTACTGACGAACCCTTTCCGACTGACAAAAATCACGTTTGCTTTCAATTGAAAAACAAAGATTTACCTAGGCCAACGTACCATTTAGAAAAGTTGTTCAAAATGACAACAGCCCTGGGCTCTTTCAAGATGTTTTATATGGCCCCACACACAAAAAATTACTTATTTCTATCCTAAATTACGTGCATTTGTTGCCTTATGTCCGCTAATAAACACTGAGAGAGTTCGCACGGTTTTCACATAATATGATAATAGACATAATCATATCGGTCACTATTTGAAAATAAAGGCAAACAAACAACCTAAAACTGAAAGTAATTAATTGGCAGCCGTTTACCGCACTCGTTCCAGCAAAAAAGTCGTTTTTTGTTAAGGCCAAAAGATAAGGTTTTATTTACAAATGGTTCTTCAATCATGCTAGCGGTTCTCAATCGGTTCTCGCGTAAATTTAAAAACCATATATCTTGGGGTTTTTTACAGTTAGAATTTTTTAAATATTTTTCTTGGTCTAACCTACTATACTTCGTGAATCACCCTGTATATACTGAGTTTTACATTCTGTGCCACAGGTACTGATTGGGGCTGGAATGTACACATATGGGGGCGCATAGTGTGTAACGAAGATTATTTACATTTCTAAAATCTCTTTGATGTGTGCGTGCGAATCTAGGCGAATTTCGTAATACGTGGTTCCATTATCCGCACATGAGCCATATTTGCGTACGTGCGCACACGTGGGCACATAGTCTGTGGCCGGCTTTAGATACAACTTAAAGGTTATTTATGTTTTAAAGTAAAAAATTTACAGGATGCATCTCTTCTATATTTTCTAGTGTTAATGTCCAATGGCGTTGTGACGCTTTCTACGGGCGGGTTGCCTCGAGCGCCAGTTTTTTATTGTGGTATGCTCCACACGTGTCCACGGCTAGCTTAGTGGAGTACGGTGAACCAGGTGTCAGCTATCGAGTTTGGCGGATGGTAAATAAACAGTCACGGGTTTTTTACAGGCTTTAATTTGCACGGAATATTTACAAGGGTAATATATACAGGGCTTGATATTTACAGGG
Organism: Diaperis boleti; assembly: GCA_963583935.1. Classification (NCBI taxonomy): domain Eukaryota; kingdom Metazoa; phylum Arthropoda; class Insecta; order Coleoptera; family Tenebrionidae; genus Diaperis; species Diaperis boleti. The sequence goes on from OY757242.1 coordinate 19,497,628, forward strand.
GTTACAGATATTCGCGGTTTTTATACAAAAGTTTTTACAATATCACGGAAACGATTTCCGGGGAACAAACAGTCGTGCCCTACACTACCCGCCGTGTCGCTCGGGGTCGGAGGTGGGATAGAACAGGGTCGGCGGATGGAAGCACCACCAAAAAGAATCTGTCCGGATATCTCGGTTTTCGACCAGCAGGTGCACCGTAAACCAGACACATGGACAGCCTCTCGGAAAAAGCCACCGCAGGCGTCCTAACCCCGTTGCACCAGGTCGTCACCAATGATACCAAGGCTAGTCCCTTCTGGTCGGTGAGAAGGAAACGACGACCTTACTGTTTCCTACGGTGGTCGGTCCGGTCCTTCTGGTCTGCTGCTGGTGGACGGGAGGGCAGGAACTCACTCACTGCTCACGATCACTCACTACCGGAACGGTCACTACTTGGAGGGTTTTTGTCACCAAACTGGAACGGTAGTCATCACCAACTGTCTTCTGCTGGGTCTTGTTCGCTCTTTTATTGGGGGCTTGTGACGAAACGGTGAAGTTTTTCCCCTGCGTGAACGGGCGCGCGTGGGCGACTCACCCAAGGTCTTCATCGCTATACGATTCGGCGTCCTATTCTCCCGGAACGACGGTAAATCCGGGCGGCGCACCAACTCCAGAACGACAATGCCCGGAGCGCTGGCAAAGTAGTGGGATACACAGTTGAAAACAAATCTGAACAAGCTTTGGGCTGTTGTACAAATCTTAAAAGATAGATATGATATTGTAACGTTTCCTGAGCCGGGCGGGTTCGAGGATTTAAAGAAAATTTTGGTGCACACCGTAGCTACTAACTTTTCACTATGTGTAAACTTTCACAATAACACGCGCTATCCACTTGTTCACGATGCTTCCAATAGACTGACTTGCTCCGTTGTTTGATCCCTTCTTATACCGCTCCCGGCGTTCTCGATTTCTTCTATTCCCGGAATCATGAGATCATGTTTTCGGCGCAATGGATTATTCCAGAACGAGATCAGTCTCTTGTACGAGCGTGGTATAGCATGAGATCACCGCCACAGAGACTTCTAGACTCATGAGAGCATCCTATGTGAACAATATTATTCCCAGACGTTCTCATGTGGACTGTTCCAGATTAATTACGTTACCCTACGTGGTGAGATCATGACATCATTCGCTTCCGATGCCGTTGCGCCGTCGTCTCAATATGGCTCAAGGCAAAAAACAATTTTGGTGGGTTAATTCGCTTGTTTAATGTGCAAAAAAAAACTTGAAATAAATGAAATTTTAAAATTTTTTGTTATGAAATGGATTGAGAATATCAAATTGCCGTCTCCATACTTTTCTATAATTACCAACAAAATTTGAAACCAATCTAGGTAAGAAAAGATATTTAAAATAATGGAAAATTTTAACATGCGTTAGTGAAGACTCAAACTCATCCATCGAAATGTCATTGCTTGGAACTTCAAGACTTTTCACATAGGTGGTGCACCCGACGATTCTAGTAACTTTAATTGTCATATTGTCATTTATGTATGTTTAAAATCTGCAGGAAATATTGCTCAGGGGTTTAATAATTCATTATGGTCGTAGGTCTGGAGCAAAAAACCCGAAAACTGTTTACTTACGAAAAACAAATCAACATTTGTATTGGTTGCAATACTTTTCTGCTGTTGGAATTGCCGGAAATGTTTTTTAATAATTCTTATTATAGTAGGGGAGCCCAAGGGGGGATTTTGCGTTACTCGAGCGCGTCAGAAAACTATATGGGGCAGACCGTTAGATTAGAAAAAAAATCGATCCTCAGAAAAACTCGAGCGCATGAGATTAAGACAAGGTAAGTTAAGTACATGTATAAAAATGTATATTTCAATAATCTGACAATTTGAGCGTGACATAAGAAACGGGGCGAGTCACAAAGTTGTAAAAAAACGTCACCTCGAGATACTCGAGCGCGGTAATATTTTTTTTTATTTTGAAAAAAAATCTATTAGGATTACGAAAAACATATAATCTGACAATTTTTATGGGGCGATGTAGCTAAAACCATCAATAAAGGATGATGCGTACAGATGCCGATAACCTTATATTTCCCACTCCGCGCCAGATCGAATCAGTTCACTCCCTTTCACATTAACAGCGGGGTCTTGTTTAATTTGGTATTGAAAATAATATAATCAAAAAGGTTAAGTAGAATTGTCCAACATGCTTGCTGCACTCTCATGAGGTCCAAAAACATTTCAAGCAATAATATCTTAGATTATTGAGTCGGGCGACGGTACCTCGTAAATCAATGAATAGTATGCATATGAAACTATTGACATTCTATAAAATATGTAATATAGAACGCCATTGTATGAAAAACAGTCATTGTTGTGTTTATGCTTGACCAGATCCAGAGGTCTAAAAACTGGTCTCAAATATTTCTTGCACTTAGTTTCCTTACTTTGATAGATTTTCACTGAATTTGGGCATACATATAAATAATTATAATAAATTTAATTTTTATACAACACGAGATGACGAGGAAGTTGAACAAGTGGAAATCAACTTCGAAGACGAATTCAGTGAGGATGAAGATTAAAATACTTGTTTTTAATATATTTTTTTATCTATTTTATATCAATAAATGATGAATAATAAATGATCAATAAATCAATAAATTGATCAATAAATGATCAATAAATTTTCTATGTACATATTATTTTTATTAAACCCAGTAACAAAAAAAAAAAGATTTTTTTTTTCAAATTGTCAGATTGACAATATCCCTCCATATAATTGTCATATTATCATTTAGGACGACTAGGGCATCAAGTTGAACCGTATGTATACAAATCTGACGCGCTCGAGTATTTCAAGGTTACATTTTTTTTACATTTTCAAAAATCGGTCATGACTTTTGGTCACGTCCAAATCGTCAGTCATTTGAATATGACATTTTTTTTGAGTTCACTTAACATTCCCTCTGAATATCTGACACGCTCAAATAATTTTTTTTTACCCCTTTCTACTGCTTTTTTTCGTTTTAGAACCTAATCTTCACAATACAATGGGTCCCCATGACACTTTAGTAACTGCAAATTTAGCATTCCGGGTTCCGTTACTATTATATATTATAAGGGTCATTAATCAATCATTGTAATACATTTATTATTAAATTTACACATTAACTAGGTGAACTTTATACCGCCTCAAAATCAATAACCCCCCCTGGGCCCCATGTCCATGTTTTAATAGTTATTCTGCTGTTCGGGGCGGACACAAATCCAACAAATCAAAGATCATAAAAATCGGTCCAGCCCAAGGGAAACAACTGCCATCACAAGTTATTCGTAAGTTAAAATTACTAACCGCGTGCACTACAACATCGTCGGCAATTTGGATATAGTTTATTAATAAAAAGTCCTACAACCCATAATCCACCCTAAAATAATAAAATAATAACTATAATAGCTAAACAAACTTCTAACTTTCTTTACTTTTTTTTACTTACACCGAAACTAGCCGACTCTCTCTGAAGGTGGTCACCGTAAATGGGCGACACTGCGACACTCAAAAATCTGCTCAACACAACAAATTGCAACAAATAACCGATGTCACGGCTTTAATTTATGCACGGCCATGCACGGGCTTTATGGTGGAGTTCCATGGTTTTGTTACTTATTTTCGATACCATTACCACCCTCTATGCCTTTTTATGCAAACCATCAAATGAAGGTTGTCTATGCTAAACCAATATGCACCCCCCACCACTTTGTCAGAAGGGCGTGGTCCGGAGTTACAAGAGCGAAAACTGGGAGTGGTCGTAGCGACTCCGGGATGGTCTCGTTTGCAGCGGGCAAATTTTATGATGATCGGACCGAAAGAATTATCCCGTTCCGATGCCTGGAAGTATTTTTTCGAGCTGTGATCGGTTTTATTCATGCGGCAAAGAGACAACAGGGTGGGATTAACGAGCGGCGCCCGTTGCTGGCGGAACTCGATGCATTCGGTCTTCTCAGAATTTGTAACTCCGTTACAAGGTTTTATTATACATATAATTTGCTTTAACTACTTCTAGCCATTATTCAAAAAATGTGCATTTCATGACTACCATCAATTTATTTTTTTACCCAATGAAATTTAATACTAGTTTGTGGCGTGTTTTCCTGTATCCAATCAACTATTAGCTTTTTGCCGCGTATTCGGGCATGAAGGGCTAAACCCATGCCTTTCGATATTGTAGAGTGTGACCAGAATTTTTTTTCACGCTTGGGCTGATTTTTTACGGAAATACTACCGGAAAACTTGCCCAACTTGCTACGAGCCCAGTTCGAGAGCTAGAGTTGACTAATAAGCTTCCACGTACTGTAGCAGTCAGAAGAACATCTTACAATGTAGCACTAACGCAATTTGTCATCAAGGCCAAAGCTAGGCACTGGAATGCCAATGTTAGTCCAAAACCACTCTACTCGAACTTTATACCTCTGCCAAAAAAAAAAATCGGACTGAAAGCATTCGTGTCACTGGAGTTCCAATCTTATTATAAAGACCTTTAGTGAATGTTACTGGCAACCAAAGCGACGATGAATTTGATTCAAGCTTTGAATATCAACACTCTAACAGAATGCTCAATGCCTGTTTCATTTTTGAACCTCCCAAAGGCTGTTTCAATCCAGCTGGCGCCACTGATTTTGCCGTTTTAACTATAGCGCTCTTTGAAACTAGAGGGGCACCTCTGTTTTGCTGGACCTAACGCCGATGGTGCAGTTTGGGTTGGATTCTGAAGTGACCTCGGTTTGGTACTAAGATACGGGTTTGTCGTCATAGGGTACCTGGAGTACCTAATGGGGTAATAAACGCAACCCTCGGCCACAATAATGATTTACCATCGGCTGTTTAGTATTTTTTCAATGCAGAATTTCTAGGCAAATATGTGCAATTGCATTTTCTCATCTTCCCATTATTTGATTCGATACACAGCAGTACTATGAATATTGGTAAATATAAAGTTGTGGAAGGTGTTCAACATGAATTAGGTATTATTGTTGAATTTCAGAGAACAATAAAGCCCATGAGCTCCTTTGTTTATTTAATGTAGTATTTTTTGTTTTTGTTTTGTAGCCGTTTTCCAGTCTTTTTTTTTCTGGAAAAATATGTTTTTTCTTGTGGGTCAATAAAAAAAATTCTACTAATCTTTTGTTCATTAATTAATTGATTTCACCACGTTTTCATTGTCTTTCTTCGAGAGCAAGAACGTTTCAGCGGAAAACGGTTTATAATAAATAAACAAAATGCTCTGGTCACTCTGTCTGTTTTATGACCAAAAGTCGCCCAGCTGAACTTAGCGCTACAGTTTGGCCGTACACTTGACCTTTTACTAGACGGACTATATAAAACCATTATCCCACTACAGATTCTAACTAACGATCCCGATTTTCGCATGGGACCAGATGTTGTAGTCGGAGCAAAAAATTATTGCAAAAGTTTAGATACATTTGGACCAAATATATATATATTACGTACGTTACCGCCTCAAAAGTATATACCGAAGTAACGTTGTCGCCTCGTATATGACGTTATCGCCTCTGATTTTGGAGGCGATAACGTTTTTCCGTTTTCTCATCGGTTTTGGCATCAGGGAGCCATTTAGAACCATACATTAAAATTTACTTTGGAGGCCACAAAGTCACCTCGCTACCTACAAGAAAAATTTTTAGTTCGAGCATATATCGCTGGCGCTAGTGTTCCACAAAATATATAGCGAGGACACCTTGCCGCCTCCAACTATATAAATCTAATTTATGTATCACATATGTTACTTTACCACCTCTGCTAAATGGCAACGTCGAAGAAGAGGTTCTAACGTTTCGCTTATTCCATTTCACATCATATGCGTGCAGTGACCAGTGGTGTATGGGGCAAAGGAGACGTTGCGATTCGATCTCTTGTCACTAAAATTCATGGGTCACACAGAAAAAACCCATCAAGAATTTTACGAGTAAGTGCAAAATGGGAAAAAATAAATATGTACTGAATAAAATATTTAATAATAAAATAATATAAAAAGCAAACTTTTTAACGATATTTTTAATTTGTTGTATGTTTTAATTAGGTTACCTATAGATATACAGAATGATCATAAAGTTCCGCACAAAATTCATAATTTAGTTATGTACTGTTTTTGCGAAAAACGCTCGAACAGGTCGATTTTTGTTTTTAAATTGCCATCTTTTGACATAAAAATTCTGTTGATGACGTCATTTGTTTTCGAACTATGACACCGTCATCAATTTTTTTTAAATGGCAACCTCCGACTTTTTTTTTGACTTTTAGTTTTACTTCAAAAAATTAAATTTTTATTCCTTGAAAAAGTACTATTTCACTACGAATCCGTGATGAAATGGAGCAGATTATTCCAGAAGTGATGGAACGAACTGCTCAAAGCATTAAAACAGGTCTGGAAATGTGTCAAATAGTTGACGGGTGGCAATTTGGGCACTTGGGTTCAATTTAATCTTTTTTTTTTCATTTTTTGTTGTTTGCTTTCCAAATTTATTGTTATTTTTCAATTTTTTTCAATTAATAAAAATTTTATTTTTGATGTTAAACGTAATTTTTTTGGGGTAAATACACAAGAGCTTGATTTTTAATCGGATAATTTTATTTTTACACGAAAGTTTTGTTGCTACGAAAAAAACTCGAGATTAAAACCATGACAAAATCGCAAATGACAAGTGTCTAATGGTTTTAATCGAGAGTTTTTTTTTCTGGGGACAACACAAACTTGAGTAAAAATCAAACTCTAGTGTATTTTAAGGAGATTAATACACGACAAATTCTTGCAATATTTTTGCTGCAATGTTGAAGAACATTTTGACAACACTTCTTCTAAAAGCTACGCAGCTTACTGTATAAAATCTACCTAGCTTTTAATCACTTAGCAACTTCTGTCATTGGTTAAAATTTGAAAATATCATCGCGATGATTGGTCGAGTATTCATGGAGTGTATTAATAAAAAAAAAAGTTACGATCTTTGAATAGCACGTGTACAAATCGGAGAGCAGGTTTTTTTATTTTGCACTCGTTTATTTGTTCGATATCACTACATCCCTGACGGTTACTTTAAGTGCAGCAACATTTTTATTGCTGATAAAGTAAACATATAGGACAAAATAGTGGTACATAAACAATAAATTCAGTAACTCCGTTAGTATTTGCACTAGAAATAGAACTTAAAAAGCATATGATAGGGCTAATTATAGCGCATCTGAGGAACTTATACTATTCTTTTTCCATTAGTTTTTTTTTTGACAGTTATGACGTCATCAATTTTTTTTTATTGCAACCTATGTTTTTTATTTTACATTTGAATAGAGTTTTTTATTCTGTTTTCAACGTTGTAAAATACTTAATAGGTTAGGTAAGGAAAAAATGAGTTAAAACGGCGCTAAATTTCAAATTAGTAAAATTTCAAAAAAATTAACAGAACTGTCTAATGTTACCGGAATTTAAGAAAAAAACATCGAGATACCAATACAATGTTGACAAGTTCTGAATTGGTACAAAATAATTGTGTCTGAACTGTTTTTCTCTATTAAATAATAAATGAACTTCTAAATAATAATATCTGCTTGCAACAGGATGGTGCTCCAACACACTAAGCCCGGTGCGGCGTCATTTGGACGAAGTGTTCTCAAGAAGATGAAAGAAGAGATCCAATAGAATGGCAGGCTAGGTCCCCAGATCGAACCCCTTAGTTTTTTTTTTATGGGGGCACTTACAAAGCAAGGTGTATCAAAACCGACCCAACAATTTGGATGATCTTGAAGGAAGCATTCGACATGAGTGCAGTTTAATAACTCCCCAAATCATTCAAAATGTATTGGCTGCTTTTTATGATCTTGGATTTTGTCAGATGATGCAGGGTCATCAGTTGGAACATTTGGTGTAATATCTTTAATTTATAACTCTTCTAAGTTTTTTTGTTATTTTTGTTAATTTGTTTGAATTATTTTGAAATTTAGGGTTGTTTTCTTATTTTCTATCATTGATTGCTTTTGGGAACTTAGTTCTGTTTGGATTTCTATGTTTTTTTCTTAAATTCTGATAAAATTAGACAGCTGTGTTAATTTTTTGAAATTTTACTATTTTGAAATTTAGTGCCTGTTTTTTATTTTTTCCTTATGTAACCTATTGAGTATTTGATAACGTTGAAATCAGAATAAAAAACTCTATGCGAATGTAAAATCAAAAATATAGGTTGCCTTTAAAGAAAAATATTGTCTGTCAAAAAAATAATGAAAAAAAAAAGTATAATTAGCCCTACCACATGCTTTTTAAGTTTTATTTCTAGCGCAAATACTAACGAAGTTACTGAATCTATTCCTTACTTAATTTCCACACTGTATATGTATTAAAAAATAATATTTATAATTAGCTGCCGACGATCGTGTAATACTTCTGAATGAAGCAAAGCATGTAACTTCTGAAGAAGTATTTGAGTCAGCGGGGCCCTCCAATTACCGCCCTACAAGAAATGAACCTGAGAAAATCGTGTGTAAAGAATTTGGACTAAAGAAAAATACACAGATATAGTAGCTTCAAGCTTAACACGTATTTTTTGTCGGAATCGAGACATTGCGGGACAAGTAAGTTGTAACCGATACCATATAGATTCTAACCGGTTTCATTGTCTTGTTGCAACTGGTCGACTGGATTGCAAGACCGGGTGTCTTTCCCGGCGCGTGTCTTGGCTCCAGACGCGTATTTAATATTTTGTTATAAATTATTACTAGCTAAAGTGAGCAATTCGTTTTTATTTATTTTGGCGAGCATATGTTTTTCTAAGGCTTGCACTTTTAATGTATTCTAAAGTTGAACAGTAAAATATTTATTTGTTACACGTACTGTGTCCACTTTGCCCCTCATTCGGTTCGCGTCCTACAAAATGGCAAAAATTACGATATTGGCGATAAGAATTCTGGAAGGATTAAAAATGTTACCTAGATTCATATTCGCTACACAAAAATTATTAATATTAAGCGCAGACATGAGTACGAATGTCGAGGACAATTTTATTTAACATCATTTCAAATTATCGCGCGACTGTCCGCGCGCGTAGCTGGGAAACCTCAGATTGCGTTTGAAATTGAATAAAATATATTACAACAACCAATTCTTAAAGACACGGATACATAGATATGACTTTACGACCTCCGATAGTACGGCAACACTGTTGGAGGTGACAACGTCTCCTTGGTATTCGCTCATATACAGCTTTCGGAGGTTACAGCGTATCCTTTGTGGTTCTTATATATGACCCCCTTAAAAATAACAAATCTCTTCCCCTCTCTAGGGATCCAGATTCCTTACATCCCCCTCATCCCAAATATATTTTTTGTTTCGACCTGGCATAGCGGGGGATTTTTAATATTCGTAGTTGAAATAAGGTTCTTACGGAAAGAAAAATTGGAAAAGGTGACCGGAAAATTTGAAAAGTGGGGAAAAACTGAAAGTGCTTTTTCTATGACATTTTTTGTGTGAACTCAAGACCATAACTCACGATTCGAACGATGGATATGAATTATTTTTCTCTTTTGTTCGTTATGGTTTGGAAAAAGTTTTCAGGAAAACAAAATTGGAGACAATTACAAAAGAAAGTTCATAATCTTTTTTTGTTTTGTGCGTTATGTTTTCGGAATGGAAAATAACTCAACAGATTGTTTTCAATCGAGAAAAAAACGGGAAAAACGCATTTCACCCTAAATTAAAATTAAATTACATTTGTTTTTATTTTTATCTGTCCATTACATTGTCCAAAAACAAATTTATTGAAGTTTAGACAGGACAACGTCTGTCTATACATTAGATATTAGAAGTTACGTTATTTATTACAAACTACCTAGATGACCCGACAGACGTCCTGTCTAAACTTCAATAAATTTGTTTTTGGACAATGTAATGGACAGATAAAAATAAAAACAAATGTAATTTAATTTTAATTTAGGGTGGAATGCGTTTTTCCCGTTTTTTTCTCGATTGAAAACAATCAGTTGAGTTATTTTCCATTCCGAAAACATAACGCACAAAACAAAAAAAGATTATGAACTTTCTTTTGTAATTGTCTCCAATTTTGTTTTCCTGAAAACTTTTTCCAAACCATAACGAACAAAAGAGTCTCGAGTTCATACAAAAAATGTCATAGAAAAAGCACTTTCAGTTTTTCCCCACTTTTCAAATTTTCCGGTCACCTTTTCTAATTTTTCTTTCCGTAACAACCTTATTTCAACTACGAATATTAAAAATCGGTCCAGTCGTTCTCAGGTAATGCGCTTACCGAGGAGCAGCATTTCATTTTAATTATATAGTGTTTAACCATGTTCAACAGATATTTAAATTAATTTTTTTAAATAAAATTTCTGTTTTTTCATTTACGGGATGGTAAGACAGGAAATAAATTACCAATGCAGCAGGTCATTGCACATGCCGATGTACAAACTCAGAATTCGGCGGTTAAAGGAAGTTACTATTCCACTCTTACCAAACCGATTATTGTAGGAAAAAAGTTATTGATTATTATATTTATATTGTTATAGATTCACTAGTTTATTGTTACTTAACGAAGTTTATTTTAAGACTTTATTTTGTAATAAATTTCAGTATTGAGCTTTACCCCGAGTTCTTTACTCACCTGTTTAACCCCAATTAAACATATGGTCCTTCAAGCCGGATTAGAACCAGCGACCTATGGATTTGATTTCAGCTTCCCACATTCCCCCAAAATGCGGTGATGCAGGTGGGATTAAGTGCAATCGAGTTCCATTGGTTGCTAACTGATCTTCAATTTTTCATCTTGAAAGATTTTTTGAACCTCCTTCTCTAAGTTGTTGTTTGTACCCACAAATGTAGTCTCGTTATCACTGTAGATGTGCGCACAGAAGCCTCTTCTTGCAACAAATCTGCGATACGCGGCCATAAATGCTTCAGAAGACATATCGCTTTTAGTTATTTATATATCAAGGGAATAAATACCCGTGCTAATCCCGGGATTGTAGGAAATGCCAAAGGTGACCGTCTAAAATAAAGAAGAATGTTTTTTATTGCGCAGTACGGTGATACCTAAATGGAGTTGAATGATGGTTACTATGGAAACGAGTTGGTTTATGTGTGGAAAACGATTTACTAGGGAATAAAATAGCTGCATTCCCTCGGGAATAAAGTACCACATTATTAGCCAAAAACGAGGGAATAAAGTATTCAATCGTAAATAGTGTAAATATTGTAATATAAGAAGTGTAAATCAATAGTGTTAAAATAAATAAGCGAACCCAGAAATGCAACATTGTGTCAGAAGTGGGATTAGGAAAATTAGTAAATAAATATATGAAAATGAAGATTAAGAATAACTAAATAAATCCCTATGATGGTTAAGAAGAAATACGAAGCTGTGCGCGAAGAAAGACTGTAAGGTTACTTGATGAAGATCTGGAGCAACGTGAGTTGTAAAAATATCTGGAAAAAAAGTCGGGGCTCCAGAAAAAGTTGCTTAAGGAAAAAAATTAAAATAGACAGGAAATTGGCATCACTCACCATCGGATTAGATAACTGAGGCAGAGAAGAGGTTTCAATGGAACGAAAATTGGAGGAAAAGTTTTTACTTCGACGTAGAAATCATGCTGGTATGTGTTATGGAACGGTGAGACTGTTCCCGGAAGATTTAACTAGAAGACTGCAGCCACTATTAAGGATCAGAGTTGAACCGGAAGTTGGTAGTTTTAAAACATGTGGAAAGCGCCGAAGACACTTAAGCGAGGGGTAAATTGCACATAGTGTTTAAATAAAGAACCGAACCCAGAAACGCAACAATATATTAGGACTTTTTATTTTTATTAGTAAATTAAACAGCATAAATTAATCACGGTGTTACCGCTGACTTCTCGGTAGTAAGCGTATGCGGCGCATGCGTTTAGAATGTTGCGCCCTTATCTGACCCAATCGGATTATCGTTTTTTTTTAAAATAAACGCACAAAAATAACACACGAGTTTCAGTTAAACGGTATAAAAAACACAAAAGCATTTTGGTCCTTCGAGCACCGATAACGGCACCACGGAAAACTAGCTGCACCGCTATCTTCGTGGCAGATGTAGCAGAAGTTACCTCCAACACAGTGACAATTAAAAATCCAGCCTTTTTTCTAGTTCTTCCAGATCCTTGGCTAATTCGGAGAAGTCGGGCCTGTTGCTTGGGGACGATTTCCAGCATCTGTGCATGATTGCATACCTGTGAACTCAGGAAATTGGTGTTGATATATGGTACGTCTCGAAGGACAATATTTTGGACTTTCTTATTACGAAAGAATCACTATGCACACTTTCTTGTGTCCATCTTGAAAGGGTCAATGTTCATTTTGGCCATAAGAAAGTCTGTGAGACTATACACTGTATAACTTACAGTTGTGGGCTGCAATTGGGAGGCCTCTCCAACCGGTTTCCATTTTTTAGGTATCCCACCAAATCTAAGGTGTGGACCCCCACATAAGGGGTGCACCCAAGAGTTGATATCTCCCATAAAAGTATTCCAAACGACCACACATCGCTCTGCGTCGTGTACACCTGGTGGGTTAGCGACTCCAGGGCCATCCATCGAATGGGTAATTTGCCGGCCCCACTTTTGCAATAGACCTGGTCACGATACACGTCCCTACTAAGTCCAAAATCCGACACTTTGACTGTGTGATTTTCGCAAACCAGAACATTTCGCGCGGCCAAGTCTCGGTGAACCACCTTTGTTCACGCGAGATGCTCCTGAAAGAATTATTTAACACAACTAATTCTAATAGTTGAACTTAGTACCATTCCCAAGGACACTTGCCGCGCGATAGATAGGAGGTGTTTCGGTTGGATTATGAACTCCTCGTCAAGATACAAATAAGTTTTGTTGGAAACATTGTTTTCCTGATCGTCGAAAGTGTCTTGCGGCCTGCGGGGAACGATGGGAATGTTAATAATTGGTAATGGATGTACTAATATTTTAACCTACACGTTAGAGAATTTTGCCCAAGCATTACGCAAGTAGCTTTGCAAATCTCCCCTTGAGCAGTGCTCAATCACCAGCAAAGGACCACCAACTCGGTCGGTGATGCACCCAACCAAAGAAACAATGTTCGGATGCTGTTCCACCGACTTCATGATGGCAATTTCTTGATTTAATTGCCGGATCTCTTCCGCGGTTGGAGACTCTAAAACATCCATTGTGAATTCTGTTTTTCCCTTGTTTCTTATACCTTTCAACATTTTCACAGCCACGGTTATTCTTTGGTCTTTTAGGTCCAGACATGCCCGTCGCACAACCCCAAAGGCCCCCTCTCCTAAAACGCTCTCGAAGCACAGTTTTCTCTTATCTAATTCCCATTGATCTGGCGGTGCTACGTTTCCTTCATCTAGCTCCTACAAAAAAAGGTGTTATCTCAACATTGAATTTAAAAAACGTCTTTACTTTTTTTTCATCCTTTCGTTTCTTACTGATGCGATAATAGTTGACCAGGACAGCACACACTAGTAATGAAATTAGCAGTGTCAAAATAAAAGCAAAGTCCCACCACTGCTGGTGTGAAGTCATTTCTATTGTGACAGGGTCGATTTTATTGCGTTCAGTTGTTGCTTTGTTGCTGCAACCTGCTTGTGAACAAGCCTCCAAGGAGACGTGGTACATTTCTCCAAGACCAACTTTTTCGAAAACTGCATGGGTTGAGTTCTGCAAGTAATGTGTGATAGTATTAACATCGATATGTTGGTGCAATACTTATGACTTCTATAAATCACTCAACTCAACTAAACAATATAATATTTTACACTGTTGGAAAGGTCTTGACCTGTAGATGTGTTTTTAAAAAAACTACACGGATATCTGTTTGTGTGTGTGAGTTACGCGCTGTTTGAACATACACATGGAATTTGGTGTTTTTTTGTTCTTATTCCATCATGGTTAAATTTTGACCACTAGGCGATCACTAGTGTAAATTAGTTAATAATAAGATTTATTTCCTTGCCTTTTGGCTTTGAAAAGGATTCCTATTCCCATACAATACTAGATAAATAAATAAACATAAACAATAACAATAGCTAAATTAATTTTATCTTCCTTCCATCTCTTCCCTCCTTTCATCCAGCCTAGTCCTTTCCCTTCTTCTCCTATCAGTACTTTCCAATCTTCTCTCTCCTCTCTCAGCTCCTCAGATTCTTTCATCATGTGCTCTATTGTTTCTGCTCCTTCTCTGCACAGTCTGCACACTCTCTCGTCTCTCCCTTTCCAGTATTTGTTTTCTCTTTCCTCGTTCCCACATCTAAACCTTGCTATTACTTTCTTATCGTTCTTCTCGCTTTCCCTTCTCAGGTATGCCGGCAGTTCCTCCGTGATTAGTAACATATACTTTCCATTATACCTTGACTCATTTATCCTCGTTCTCCTTTCCTGCTTCTGTACGTCTCGGTCCACCTCAACTATCTCTCTTAGTATATTTACTCCATTGTTTCTTCGCCTTTCTACCTCCTCCACTGCATACCCGTTTCTCTCCTAGCATTTTCTTCTCTCTTTTCCTGCTTTTTCCATCTTCCCATTCTTTATCTCTTTCCAACACTCTTGCAAAATCTTACATTCCGTTTTCTCTATTATTCTCTCTTCCAATCTTACTGCTGTTTTTCCTGATTCCACTCTTATCTTGTCTCTCTTTACTTCTTCCAGTACGATATATGCTGGCATTTCCCTGTCCAATCCCAGTACTCCCATAATCTCTCTCTATTTACAACTATCAAAAGCCGCCCTCAGGTCTACAAACAGCGCGTACATCTGGTAACAACTCTATTTCCTCTAGTTCTTCCTTCAATTTCTCTTTAAGTATCATTGCGTAGATCTTGTACGGACACACTAGCCCCGTCTTCCATTGGCTTGGTAACCCCTTTCCTTGCCAGACGTCGTTTACTATCTCCCTCATTATCTCTATTATTTCTTCTGTTGCATAGATCCACGCTTTATTTTGCGGTTCATCTTCTCCCGCCGCTTTTCGTTTCTTCATTCTTCCTATCCCCCTTTTAATCATTTCCTTCGTAATCTCTTTCCCTTTCTCTTGTTCTCTTGTTTCTCCTCCCTTCTGTCATCTTTCCGTTTCGTCCTTTCCGTCTAGTAATTCTTTAAAGTATTCTCTCCAATCTTCTATCCTTATCTTCTCGTCTGCCCTCTTTTTCACTTTTAGTTCTCTGTTTATGTATTTCCAAACTTCTTCTTCTGTGTTGATTGATCTAATTTCCCCTTCTTCTTCTCTTTTCTTTTCTTCCTTCCTCTTCTCACAAGTGTTTTTGTATTTCCTTAATTGCTTCCGGTATTCTTCTCTCGATCCCTTCCCATTTCTCCATTTTCTCATTTGCTTTTTGGCTAGTCTTCTCATTTCTTTGCATTCGCTATCCCACCATCTATTTCTTCCCATTCTTTCTCCCACTTCTACTTCTATTTTCTTTGTTGTCATCGCTTCTCTCATTCTCCTTTCGAGTTCTTTCATTCTTGTTTCGGTATCTTTTTCTCTTTCAATATGTTGTAGCGCACTTCTGTACTTTTTCTTCTTCCCAGATTGTTTTTATAATTGTTTCTTTCTCGGGTTTTTTCTTTTTATTTCTTCTCCGGCGATTTCTATTTCTAACGGTTGGTAATCTGATTACACTCTGTTTCCCAGTTCGAATCTTGTTGCTTCATCCCATGCATGTTGATTGACTATTGCGTAATCAATCACTGATTCTCCTTTCGGTCCCACGTAGGTACGTAAATTCCCCTGTATCCTCTTCCCGGTTCCCGATCAGTACCTAGTATCTTCTCTCTTCTATAAATTCGATCATTTTTCTTCCTTCTTTATTTCTGTCTTGTCCTTCGATGTTCTTCTCGCATCTTCTGTCTCATTATTCCGTCTTCCTAATCTTGCCCCAATTCTCGCCCCAATTATTACAATTCTTTTTTCTGTCTCGCTTATGGTCTCTTCTAACATTTGTTTTGTTTTACTCATCTCTTTACTGTATACTGTGATTATTTTAACTTTCTTTGTTCCTAGTTTTATATTTCTTTCTGTTATTCCAGTTCTCTGTAGTTCTTGTTTTCTTTTTATTTCGTCCTCAATTCCGCTCGTCTTTTCTTGTTTTTCCTTTCTGCTGCTTGAAATCTCTATTTCACTCCTATTCATCTACCCACGTTTCTACCACTCCAATTACGTCAAATTTTCTTATATACTTCCAGAAATCTTCTTCTTTGTTTCTTATCCCCGCTACATTCCAAAATCCCAATTTTATTCTTCTTCTCATTTTCTTCTGTTGCTTTTCCGTTGAATCATGTACCTTTTTTCGTTTTGCCTTCTGTCTGCTTTTTCCTTCCAGGTTTTTTCTTTTCTCATTTAAAAATTTTCCAGTCGCTCGGTGTCATCGTTCCATTTCCTCCAATTTCCCTCTACGTGAAGTTTCCTGTAGTTTACCTTTACCGTATTTCCTTCTTCCCTTTCCCTCTTCGCTATCGCTCTTATCTTTTTCTGTATCTCTCTTTCTTTCCTTGTTAGGTCGTTGTTTACAAAGATTTTTGGCCCTGTCTTATTTCTTAGTTTTCTTTATTCCTCGTGACGTTCATCTTCTGTTCACAACTCTCAGTTTTTGCTATGATTATTCTTCAGTTGGTTCACTTCTCTGTTCAGCTCTTCCATATCTTCCCTGAGCTATTTCACTTCTTTCCTCGTGTCTCTTGTGTCTTCTTTGTTTTGCTTAAGGTCCCACTTTTTTTTTGTCATTTCCTCCATCTCCTTACCCACTTCTTCTTGCCTTCTTTCTTCCCCTAGAGATCTTGCTGTTTTTTTATTTTTTTGAAAGGCTACCGGACTTTCTTCTATGACTCTTTTTCTTTTAGTTTCCTCTTTATTTTCTTGAATTCTTCCTTTGTCTTCTCCCTGTTTCATACCGATCCGCAACCTTCTACACTGTACCGTGTATTGTTGGTTGCCGGCGTTCTTTGTTGTTGACGTTACTATTTCTTCTTTAGATCTTTAAAAGTAAGCATAGATTTATAAGCTGCTATTCTAAAACATGTTATATGCACTGGAGATTTGCAAATGGATTTTTCGTAGGACTTACTTAAGATCTCTTCTATGAAACATCCAAACACTAACTTCAGTCGTTTACATCATGTGATTTTTCTGAGGAAATTCTTCCTATAGTAGAGGATCCGAATGAAATTCTAAAGGAATCATGGTGATCCTAACGAATACGACGGTAACTATTTTCTTGCGAATTTCAAATTTAGCGCCAATGTCGGAAAGAATGTAAAGTTATGAGTTTCTCTGTTTAATCATCGTGTGTACGTTGTGTGGTTGTTTTTGTTATTTGGGCAGTTGTTGAATTAAATTAGTGCGAGAGTCCACAACCTGTGTTCCTTCTTTCCAGCGACATAATATTTTTTTCACTACCGGTTAGAAATGTAGGCTGCGGGTACCTCATGTGAGTTTCACTTCAAGAATATTCAATTATGGTGTAGGATACGTTTTTGAGATATTTTGATTTTTTTGTCTATCAACCTAGAAGTACTGTGACTCGAATAAACAGTGTAATCAACACGTAATGTTTGATAAAAAATACTTCAAAGTTATGATGATCTCATAATATTAGACCGCAATTGTGCCGCTGTAGACCGGTGCAGAAAATCCAGTGAAGCAGTAAAGTACAAAATGAAGTTCTGAGAAGAGAAAGAATAGTGAAAAGAGCAAGAAGAAAAAGAGAAGGAAGTAGCGTTTAAGAGAAGTAAAAAAGTCGAATAAACACATGAAAAGAAGATTGAAGATACATCGGCAGAGCAGCAAGAAGAAGAGTTGGAAACACTAATAAAAAAATTACAAGAGATACAAGACGAAATAAAAACAATAAGAGAGAAAATCAAGGGATTTAACAGCTAGAATTGAGAATAGAGGTTTTGGAGGGAACACAAGAGAGAGAAGAGAAAAGGAGAAGGATTAGTAATAATAATCAAGAGATGGCAAAGTGAAAAGTCAGAAGGAAAGGAAATTACGAGCGAGACAAAAGTATTTATTAAAGAAATAATCAAAGGAGAAGTAGAGGCGAGAAATGTGATAAAACTAAGGAAAACGACTACACTGGTAGAATTAAAGAACTGGGAGGACAAAATTAAAATAATGAAAAATAAGAAAGTACTAAGGGAAACAGAAGATAAGAATAAAATCTTCATAGAAAATGACTTAACAAGAACAGAGCGGAAGGTACAAGAGGCTACAGAAAGGTAAAAATATGGGAAAAAGGTTGGAAGTGGAACGACAACAGTAAGAGACTGTAAAAGAAAATGTTTCGCTAAGGCAAAAGAGAGACCAAAATAAGGATAATGGAAAAAGCGACGAAATGGAACAGAGACAGTAGGGGAAATAAGAGGAAACAAAGAAGATAGAGGCAAAGAAGAAGGGGAAAAGAACGGAGAAAGGAGAACACTAAGAAGGGAAAAAGAAAGAAATGGAAGAAATGATCAGAAAAGAAAGGGGAAAAGAAAAACTGGAGGATAGAGTGCAAACAAGGCTGGAAAAATGTAGGCTAAGCAGAGAGAAAGAGAAGGAAAAAAAACCTGGAAAACGGAAAAAACACAAGCCAGGAAACTCGAGAAAAGGAGAAAAGAAAAACAACAATCGGGAAAAAGAAAGAACAGACAAGTATTCTGAAATGTGGCCGGGGTAAAAAACCAGGACGAATAATGGAGAAGTTTACCATATTTTTTTTATGAGTGAAAATGAAAATTTAAGTAAAATTAAACCAATCTGTGAAAAAATTATTAAGATAACTTAAAAAATGACAGAGTTATAAAACCTCAAAGTTGGGCGCTGAATGGACAAACTCTCTCGGCCCGGCCGGAGCTTGTGACGTCACTTCTCCTAACTGAGATGCGGCATCATAGAGACAATAAGAAATCGCAGCTTTGATCGCGGCTTTCTTATTAGTTCCACCAGTCATCTGAGATGTGTCTGTGGCTTCTGATCATTTATTTAACAATAATTAATAAAATAACAACAAACTGTTAATTAGTATTATAAAGAATTACATAAAAAAAACGCTTTTACAAACATTGCATTGTGCCCAAGTGTACTAGCACAACAATTAAATCATCCAATATAGTACAATATTATACGAGTTTAACGACGCTTCATTGTGACATGAGTAGGTTTGGGAATAATAGAACGAATGTCACAATGCCACGTTAAACGAGTGTAATATACTATTTTTTCTACTTTGGAGCTCTTCGTTTTATGAAAATGTTAAAATTTAGCTTTTCAAATATTCTAGGCATTTTAAGAATTAGGTAATACTGGTTGTGTTGGTGGTTATGTTTTCTATTTGAAAAGTTGACACTTGGCTTGGCTTCGATAGGAGTTGGTTAAAAATGTTCAATACCAACGTAATACGTATGAAATAAAATAAAAAAAAAAGCAGTTGCATAATAAGTTCCATTGTGCAACTACTGTTAGTGTCACAATGAACACTTTGTGACACCAAAGTAGAAAAAAGTATTTTTCCACAAGCCTTTGCAAAAAGACAAAAGGAACAAATGGTGCAAAGTCATGAAATGTGATTTAATTGACCCCAAAAGCATAAAATATGTTTGTGAAGATCATTTCGATGAGAGTACATATTACGGGGTGTTATAAAATGATTTTTTCGAATTTGGTTTCATAATTTGCAAATTATAACACCAAAAACAGAATCATAATGATCTAAATTATAATTCTGTTTTTGGTAACTTTTCTTGTCTTAATGTTGCCTGCAACTAATCGCGCCATATGACAGATGTGAACGAAAATAAACCAAAGAGAAGTAAATGACTTTCGTTCCATGATTAGATGTAAACATTAGTAAAAACAAGAATTGAAAAAATGGCAATCAAACGTGAGGTACAGCTTGTGTCTGCATAATCAAAAGTTTCCAAATCTAACCTCCAAATCAGAAACGTCATTTAGCAGAATTATACTGAAATACCACTCGTGTTATTCAAAAGTCCCAAAGTCATCAATTTAGCACAAATTTTTTAATTAAATAAAACCAAATTCGAAAAAATTGTACATTACACGCGTTTCACAAGCCGAAATTGTAGCACTCGTGCCTTTGGAGCACTTCTCATTGCGCTCGTCGTGCCCCAAACTACTCGTGCTACAATCAACCGTCTTGTGAAACTTGTATAATAATATACTATTCTCTAGTTAACTTTGGAATTTTTTTATATGTAAATTTTTCTATGCCGCTCTATTCTTTTTTCCTGAAAGCGTTTTATTATATTTTATATTAATATTTTAATATCATTAAAAAAAGTTCGTCTCTATACGTCTAGCTATAGATTTCCAAAAAAACAAAAGTTCAATTATGTAGAATTTTTAATAAGACCATTCCAGTTATAGCAAATCGTATCAAACAGTTTATTTTTTAAAATTATTAATAACGCAACGGTCCGAATGTTCGAGCTACACCGAGTGGATGCGGTGAAGTGACGTCACAAGCGCGTTGGAGTTACAGCTATTCCGCGCTCAGATAGAGAGATTTTAAAATTCTATAACTTACAATTAGTTATTTATTGACTGATTTCAAAAATTTTTTTGCCGAGTTTATTGTTTTGGCCTATATTTTAATTAAATGTAACAACATATCATATTATCAGAATCACGAAACTTCTCCATTCTGGGAATATCTCGAAACATTCGATGTAATAGGTCTAACAGAAACATGGCTGCAAGAAAAAAGTTGGGCAAAATGAGAAAAGAAGTTAAACTGAAAATACGTCTGGAAGAACAGTTTCGCAAAAAAAGAACACAAGAAAGGAAGACCAAGAGGAGGAATCCTAACAGGAGTTAGAAAGGGCTTAGAAGACGAAGAAGATCAAAGAGAAAATGATCAGGATAAACGAGGGATAGAAGAGGAAAGTTTGATGGAAAGAAAGATAAGGATGGAAAGGAAAAATACAGCGTACTAACGATATACAGCACAAAGATGCAAACTACCAGAGAAAATATAGAGAAGAAGGTAGAAGGTAAAGAAAATGAATATGTGATAATGGGAGGTGACTTCAACGCAAGAGTGGGAGAAAGGGAAACGTGGCAGGAAGAAAAAGAAGAGAGGGCACCAAAAAAGAGGACAACAAGAGATAGAATTGTCAACAAAGAAGGGAAAGAATTGCTAAAAATGATAGAGGAAAATGGCTGGAGCATCGCAAATGGAAATAAAGAAGGGGATGAGGAAGGAAATCATACGTACGTGGTATATAGGGGAGCAACAGTAATCGATTATGTGATAACGAATGAGAAGGCGTTCAATAAGATAGAGCACATGACAGTACAGCAGAGAACAGAATCTGATCACATGTCAATAGAGATAAGATTGAAAGGAAGAGAAAAGAGGGAAGAAAAAAGGGCAAGGTAAAGACAGTACGGGAGCGCTGGAGAGAAGAAAGCATTGAAGAATATAGAAGGAAACAGAGGCCAGGTAAAAATGGTAGGACGGTAGAAGCCGCAGTAATAAGAAAAGCGAAACTGTAGGAATAGAAACGACTGGTGGGATAAGGAATGCGGCGATTTGAAGAAAGAAGTGAAGAGGGAACTTCGGAAACTGAAGGAAAACAAAACCGAAAGAGAAGAATACATAAAGAAAAAAAAGAATGCAAGCAAAAATGTATAGAAAAAAAGAACATATGGAGCGAGAAAAACAGGGAAAAAATTGAAGCACTAACCTGTCAGAAAGAAAGATGGAGAAAAGAAAAGGAGGGAGTGGACAAAGGTATAGAAATACATACATGGAAGAAACATTTGATGGAACTATTGCAGGGAAAAACCATGGAACAGAAAAGAAGATAGAAATAACGACAATACAATAGACAAATAGAGAAACTAAAGAAAGGAAAAGTCTCAGGGGAAGACGGGACAATGAACGAGGCATGGATTTATGGCACAGAAGAAGTATGGGAGAGGCTGACAGAGATATTGAATGAGATATAAAAGGGAAAAGGTTTACCTAGTGAATGGAGGGAGGGGCTCATATGCCCCATCTACAAAAAAGGTGATAAAGCAAAACCAGAGAACTACAGAGGGATTACACTACTAGACACGGCATATAAGATCTACAGCATGACGTTGCAGGAGAGATTAGTGAGAGAATGTGAAGAGAGAAAGATACTACCGGAGGCACAGGCAGGATTCAGAGAAGGCAGAGGCACAAGGGACAACGGGTACGTTCTGAATCACTTGGCAGAAAAGCAACTGGAGAAAAAAAGGGGGGAAATTTTACACGCTGTTCCTGGATTTGAAATCAGCGTTTGATAGTGTAGAAAGGGAGAAAATATGGAAGAGTATGAGAGAAACGAGTAGACGAGAGGTTACTAAGAAGAATCGAAGAAATCTTAGGAGGAAACAGGGTGAAAGTGGGAGAGGAAGTGAGTGACTTAGATAAAGCACTACGGAAAGCGCAAGAGGGGGGGATAGTAGTAGGAAAAGAAAATGTGTGTCGCTAGTTTTCGCAGATGACATGACGGTGATAGCGAAGGAAGAGAAGGAAATGAGAGGGATGATTAGATGTCTAGAAAAGTACATGAAGAAAAAGAATTTAGAGGTGAATGCAGAAAAGACCAAAATGGTGATATTCAAGAAAGCAGGCGGAAGAACGAAGAAAAGGGAGTGGAAATGGGAAAACAAAGAAATAGAGGAAGTGAGTGAGTTCAAGTACCTGGGATACTACTTTAACCAAAGAAACAACGCATCCACACACATTACAGAGCTGAGCAAGAAAGGAAATAAGGCGCAAGTATGGAGCATAGGAGAAAAGTTGTTCAAAAGGGAGTTTGAAAAGAGGGTGATGCTATTTGAAAGCCTAGTGAAGAGCGCAGTGCTGTATTGGGCGGAGATCTGGGGATGGAAGGAACAAGATAAAATAGAAAGGGTGCAACAAAAATACTACAGATGGGCAGAGACAAAAGAGAGGGATAGGGACATATGCAAACAGGAGAGAAGAATGCAGGCGAAATACAATGCGAGGTACGAAGAATGGATGACGGAGTGGGTACCAGTATACCTAAAAAAGAAAACGAAAAGGAAGAATAGATGTATGATAGCAAGATTTATGTGTGGAAACGAAACGAAACGAAACGAGAGAAAAATATTGGATGGAAGAGGAGAAACGGTTATGCAGAATGGGTTGGGAGGAAAGGGAAACAATGGAACATCTGAAAAAGTGCAAGGAGATAGAAGAAACGGAGAAAAAGGCACGAGAGTTGTTCAATTAGGATGGACGAGGCAGAGAATGGATGAAGAGCGTGATACGAAGAAGGAAGAGGTTGATTTAATTAGCCATGGAATATAGATTTATTGTTATTTTATTTTTAGTTTATTTTATATGAATTATTATATTATTCGACCTCTAAAGAGTGAATCAAGTTGTATTATTATTATTATTATTAGACCTAAATTTTTTAAAAGTGCGGCGACAGAGAAGATAATATTAAACACTTACCCCAGAAATGTTCAAAAACTTCCCCGTAGTGTTGTGATCGAACAAATTTGTAAAGTGGGCATTATAAAACAAGGGCTGAAAATTTGGTTTGTCCCACTGAATATGAACATTATAGTTTCGAGATCCCTCGATAATGGTTTCGTTTATAACTAGATTTCGTGGAGGTTCGGGGGCTGAAAAAAAATTGTATATTTCTGAGATCTTGCTTCTACGTCCATGCAATGGAATTCACCAATCCAAAATGTATTCTCCGTGTTTTTAAGAGGGAAATATATTTTGGGTTGAATACTCGTATAACAAAAACAAAACCGAAACAAGATAAAGCTGTATAATTATAAAGTGCTGCTTCTTAGTGGGTGCTTATTTCAGATTCAATGTCAAGTGGCGTCGGCATTACTGTAGGTATCAAAATTTTGAATAACTACGCGCGTCGCATTAATTTGATTCATTACACAAGTTGCTGTGTGTTGCTGTTTTTTTTAACCCATCGAACGAGGGGTTTGTTGTTATCCTCGATTCTGACGTCTATCAAAAAATGTAAAATAAAAAAATCACGATGTAAACAAGGGCAATTATTAAACAAGGACAATTATTAATCAAGGACAATTATTAAACAAGGACAATTATTTTTGTTTATAAAGGGTCCTTTTGATTAAGGTTACTTGATTAAATCACTCTGTATAATGCTCAAATGCCAATTTATTTTATTACCACCTTAAAAGTTGAAGACGGGGAACAACTAAAAGACAGGAGGATTCCGATTCGAGCAGTTGAGCCGAGCGGACGTGTTTTGCGGCGCTCGAGAAGATAAGCGGATAAAAAAGCGTGAAAAAGTGAAAAAGAAATAGAATGAAAAAAAGTGGTAGTGAGAGCGAGAGAGAAGATGATTACAAAAGAAAAAGAGAAGAAGGACGAGAGTCGGAAGAGAGGATTAGGAAAAGTAAGAAGTTAGAAAGATCACCGGTTAAAAAGGCAATGGATGAGAAAATGAAAGAGATGCTGAATTATGGAGGATGTAGGGGAGATAAAGGAAGAGAATCGGAAGATGAGCCGGGAACTGGAAAATTATGATGCGTGAAAACGAAGAAAAATGGAAAAGAGAAAAGATGGAACTAAAAGAAAAAATGGGATGAGAAAATGGAAGAGCAGGAAAAAAGAGTGAGAAAAAAGAATATTGTCGTAACGGGATTGGACGAAGAGGAATGCGAGAGCGAGAAGAAACTGGAAAAATGGATGAAGGTGGAATTAGAGGTAGAGGTGACTGTGAGAGAGATGTAGAAAATAAATGGAGGAAAAATGATTGTGGCGGAACTTGGGAGCTGGGGGGAAAAGAGGAAAGTTATGGAAAATAAAACAAAACTAAGAGAAAAAAAAGGAAAGAGAGATGAAGAGATAGAAGATGATCTGACAAAGAAGGAAAGAGATATACAGAAGAAATTAAGAGCGATAGCCAAAGAAGAGCGACAAAAAGGACAGCGTGAATGTGGGTTATAAAAAGATATGGCTAGAGGGAAAAGGGCTTAGGTGGGACGAAGAAAAGGGGGAGTTAGATACAGAAAATTTTTGAATAAGAGCACAAGAAAAAGACGACGGGGCAGAAAAGGGAAAACGAGTACGGAGAGGAGAAAAGGAGCAAATAAGAATAGTATTCAGGAACGTAGCGGGAATAAAAAACAAAGAGAATGAATTTTGGGAGTATTTGAGAGAATTTGACGTAGTGGGAATGGTAGAAACGTGGGTGGGGAAAAATTGGAAAAGAGAATGCCGAAAGAGTTTAAGTGGAAATGTCAATATGCAGAGAAGGCAAGCAAGAAAGGGAAAGAAAGAAAGGTGGGATAATAATGGGGGTGAAAGAGGGACTGGAAGGAGAAAATGGAACTGAAGCAAAAGAAGAAAGAGGGATTATGGAAAGAACGTTGAAAAGTAAACAGAGAAAATGGAGAATTGTAACAGTGTACAGCAGAAGTATGAAGGAAACGAAGAGAATAATAGAAGAGCGTGTAAAAGAGCAAGAAGAAGGAACTTTGGTGATTGGGGGGGGGGGATTTTAATGCAAGAATTGGGGGAAAAGGAAGACGGATAGAAGAGGAACAAGAAACAATAGAAGGAAGATCAACAAAAGATGGAACAGAAAACGCAGAAGGGAGAGTACTTATTAGCTTAGTAGAAGAAAGAGGGTGCGACATACTTAATGGGAACTGCACAGGAGATGAGAAAGGGGAGTACACGTATATTGGATCAAGAGGGGAGACAGTTATTCATTATGTTATGGTATATGAAGAACCATGGGATGAAATAGAGAAATTCAAGATGGGAGAAAGAATGGAGTCGGACCATATGCCTTTATAAGTGAAGACAAAAGGAAGAGAGAAAGATAGAGGAAGTGTGAATGAGTTTAAAAGAAAAATTGTGAAGAATATTTGGACGGAAGAAGGAAAAGAAAATTATAGAGCAAGACTTAGGGAGGCAAAATACGAAAAAACAAAAATAAACGAAAAGGTGAAGGAACTGAGCGATAACATAAGAAACGCAACAGAAAAATAAAGAGATAGAGATAAGAGAGAAGATGGGGCTGTGGAAGAACGAGTGGTGGGATAAAGAATGCAGGGAAAGAAAGCAGGAAGCAAGAAGGACACTAAGACATTGTGATGAAAACAGACAAGAAAAGGAAAAGCGACAACAAAGAGTGTAAGAAATAGAAGAGATAACAAGAGAAGAACTAGAGCAACAACTAAGAAAACTGAAAAGAAAAAAGACACCGGGGAGGGATGGTATACAGAATGAAGCGTGGATATATGGAACGGAAAGGGAAGTTGACAGGTTGTTAGAGATAATGAATGGAGTGTGGAATGGAGAGGGATTCCCCCAAGAGTGGAAGGAGGGGATAATATGCTCCATATATAAGAAAGGAGAAAAGGATACAGTCAGTAATTATAGAGGGATCACTCTCCTAAATACAGCATATAAGGTACACGGGATGATTGTGGAAGAGAGGCTGATGAAGGAAATGAATGAGAGGGGGGTGTTAACAGACGGACAAGCGGGATTTAGGAAAGGTAGAGGGACCATGGATAATGTATATATCTTGAATCACATAGCAGGAAATGAGATAAAAAAGAGGGGTGGCAAGATATGTGCATTCTTTGTAGACCTGAAGGCGGCTTTTGATAATGTGGAAAGAGATTTACTGTGCGAATGCTTGAGAAAGAGAGGGATAAATGAACATCTGGTAAGAGATATATGAAGAGACGATAAGTAGAGTGAGAGTGGATGGAAGGGTGAGTGAATGTTTCAAAACTTATAAGGGAGTAAGACAAGGTTGCCCACTAAGCCCCAGCCTGTTTGCAGCTTTTATTGGAGATATAGAGGAGATGTTCAGGAAGGGGCAGGCAGGGGTGGTTGTGGTGGACAAAGGAAAAGTGTGGTCTTTTGGAGATGGGAGAAAGAGAAAATTTAAGAAGTGAAAGAATTTAAGTATTTAGGTTATGTGATAAATAATGAAAGAAACACAGCAACAGCACATGTGAGAGAGTTAGTGAAAAAAGCAAATAAGATAATAGGAGCTGTATGGGGAATAGGAAAGAAAAAAATTGGACATGATTTTAGAAGCAGAGTAATGATGTTTGATAGTTTGGTGAAAAGCGTGAGCATGGATTGGAAGGGGTGCAAGGAAAATATATGAAATGGGTGCTAGGGTTAGAGAGAGAGAGAGAGAGAGAGAGACACCGGGATATATAGTGATGGAGGAAACAAAGAGAGATGGAATAAGAATAGAAGCAGGAAAAAGAGCAATAAGATTTGAGGAGAGAGTGATAGAGAGAGAAGAGTGCAGAATTTTGCAAGAGTGTTTGAAAGAAAAAAAGGAAAGAAATAGGAAAGGGGATATGGAAAGAGAGGGAGGCATATTTCGAAAGAAACGGGTATGCAGGCGCGGAGATAGAAAGAATGCGAGAGAGAGCAATATTAGATGTGGAAATGAGGAGACAGAGAATAAATATTTTAGTGGGGATAATAATCGAGTATGCAGGATGTGTGGAGAAAAAAAGGAGACGATAGAGCATTTGAAGACTTGAAGTAAATAGTGAGCTAAGTGCCAAAAACATAAATCCGAGATAAGTGATATTTTTTATACTGAACTCAGAGTTTTGAAGATAACCACTTAAGAACTTAGACATCAACTTGTTACATTTAATGCTTTATTGTATAGTAAATATTTTCATTACATTGTAGCAAAAAATCACTTACAAAAAATAAAAAAGGAAAAAAATTCTAAAAGGTGCTAAGTGCCACTACAAAAATATTAAACTTGGGTTAAGTATTCATAAGAAATTATGAAAAATGTCCCTTCTAATCATTAGAATTCACTAGAGTTTCATAGAATTGTTTATTTTCTTCTCTTAGGTAAGGGATCATTTCTTGCAGATTCCTTTTTTTTTCCTCAGAATTTCTGCTCCGACAGTCGAGATTCGGAAGATTCGATTCTCTGATTGTTCGGCTTGTAATATTTTTTTTCAAAATGTTGATAGTTTTCCAAGCCTCCATTTCATTGAGGGACGTTCGTATTTTAATGACTCCGGGATTTTCTCGGCTAAGATTGATCCATTGGGCTTTGGAAATTTGCAGCTTGGATGTATTGATTGTACGTTCAGAAGCGACTTTAAAATCAAAAAAGTCTTCTGGGTTCATTACCGTCACTAGAAATGGGTTCTTTTTCACTGCTTTTATCATCATCCTTACTAAATCCATCGGCACTTCACACTTCTCAAGCCTCTTTCTTTTCTCGATGTGAGCGAAATCCCTGTCACAGCTCATGAACGAATGACCCGAAACTAAATACTTATGATTAATTTCATCAAAAGTTCCATTCGAAATTAAATAAACCCATAAAAACAAGAGCATCTTGTTTTTGTTCTGTCCCGCACAGTTATCGCTCCAGACTGTTAGTTTTCGCTTTTGTGTCGGTATATTAGAGAATGCTTTCAATATACATGAAGCAATTTCGTTGCCCCCACGTCCACTTATGCCCTCATGCCACAAAAACATATAACCTGTGTTGTTGTCTCCAAGATGAACGCATAGGTTGTAGTTTGAGAGTTGCCGCAGATAATACATCTGGCCATGGGTTAGTGTTGGCAATGATAGAACTTGCTCCAAATCCATTGAAACAGTTATTGTGTCGCTTCCGGGTTGCTGACACTTCTGGTGGTCTTGCCTCATTGCTTCTACAGCAGCCTCAGCTTTCCTGTGGTGCAGTTCCAACTTAACTTTAGCATTTCTGTTTGTGGGATCCTTGGTCTGTACGTGCAGTAAATCGCAGGTGCTACAGGTATCAGTTTTTGGTTTATGAAAACTTAGCTTTGGAAATTTATTCTTAAATATTTGGTAATAAAACCGATACGTTATGGCTGAACCTGGATGTGTTTCCTTAAACGCAGAGTAGAGTCTGTTTATATTAAGATCGGGGCTCAGATATTCCTTGTCACTTTTTAAACGGTTGTAATGTCCCTCTTCTCTTGGGAATCTGTTTATATGTTCGATAACCAATGCTTCATCTTGAGCCGTGAACTTACGATGGAGTTGTTTATTACCTCTTTTCTCCTTGTTTCTTCAGTTTAGCTAGAGTTTCAATTCTTTTTCTGGTTATTCCAAAAACAGAACAAAATGTTATTCTACACACTTGCAAAATATTACCTGCCCCATTAGGCAAAGTGAAGGACAGAGTAGCCTGTCTTCTACTATCTTGAGGGTTTTCATAATTACCATGCCTTCTCCTTTTAACAGCACAGACGTGGATGAGGCTCATAGCGTAAGAATTTTGTTTGACATTATCTTTTAAAGCGTAAAAATCATTGAAAATTTTCAATTTCTGTTTGTGTGAGATAACCTTACACTGTAACTTGCATTTACACAATATCTGAAATAAAAAAAAAAAAGTTGTAAAATTAGGTAAATAATTAAGACACCTCGTACAGGCTTATTAATTTTATTATTTGCTGTCAGTGAATATATAAAAAGCTCGACTTACCTTATTAGTAGGAGCCTGCTTTGCATGAATCTTTTTATTTTTTGATGTTAAATATTCTTCTCCCGCACTTCTTCTTTTCTGCCTTTCTTCTTGTTCACGGCCCTGTTTTCTTCTAGTACCATTTGAACTCATTATAACATTAATTTTATTCATCAACAACTTAACAGATCTCAGTCATAACCTCAATATTTGCCGTTGGCACTTAGCTCACTTTTTACCGAATGCAGTATGGCGATTGACAAAATACGCACTCTGTTGGTCATTTCAAACACAATAATTTAAGATCGGTGGCACTTAGCGCTTTATATATGTTGTTTCCCATGGCACATAGCACATTTTAAAATAATAAAAGAAAAAATATATTTTTGGCACTTAGCTCACTATTTACTTCAAGTCTTCATTTGTTGAAGGAATGCGTAGAACTGAGAGGGAGAGATGAGATTAGAGAAGAAATTTTGAATGAGGAATGGATGAGGAAGGTTGAATGGAGAAGAGAGACAATAAGTGGGAAGGGATGAGCTGCTAGTTATTGTGTTGAATTATTGATTTATTTAGTTTTATTTATTATATTAGATTTTATTTTATTTGAGTTATGAGAAATGTATCGGATACTTTATAAACCTGTAAAAGTAATAAATATATATTAAACAAAATTTATTTCTAAAAAATTTTGGTTTATAAAAATGAATATTTTGATCCCAAATTAAATTCCAAGCAGTCATTTGTTTTCGAGTGATGACGTCATCGATATTTTTTTTAAATAGAAACCCCCTTTTTTTTCTTGATAATGAAAGATAATGAAAGTTTTGAGAAAAAAAAAATGATTTTTTATGACAAACAAAAATGGTCAAATGGTACTGTCAGTTTCATTTGTGTGTGAAACAAGATTTTCCTGCTTATTTACGTACAGGAAAATTGAATTTTTCTAGTTTGCTGTTGTAACAAAGCTATTAACGCATTCATTTTGAAAAATTCAATTTTCCTGTAAGTAAATAAGCAGGAAAATCTTGTTTCCAAGACGATTTCCGACTGACAATGAAACTGACAGTACCACTTGACTGTTTGATTTACCTACTTGATTTTTTGACTTGTTTTTTTATAGTCATAAAAAAATCCAATGTAATTGTTTTTATCTAACATAACAAAATTTATATACTGACGTTTAGACAATTGAAAGGGAATCAAGAAAAAAAATAGGGGGTTTCTATTTAAAAAAAATATCAATGACGTCATCACTCGAAAACAAATGACTGCTTGGAATTTAATTTGGGATCAAAATATTCATTCTTATAAAGCAAAACTGACCCGTCCAAAAAAAAAAATTGAAAAAAAATGGTTTCATTTATAATGAATTTATTCCGTACATTTGCCGCCCACTGTACATACTACTACTAACTAAAAGGCAGGTAAAAATTACCAAACAGAGTTTATTAGAATCTATGGAATTTATATTTTTTATTTATATCTTATCTCCGCAGTATGGAAATTATTATCGATGATATACACCGTTATTCACGAAACTATACGAGCCGACCGAAATTTTCGATGCAACCAACATTGCATTTGCACAGGTTACATGGATTAAGAAAAATAATTCTTCAAAAACTAACACATAGTGTGCGCAATTAGATAACAATAGATATTGTCAGTGTCAGAATTTTAAATTTGTAATCAGTTTTAAAAATTCACTATGCAACTAGTAGATACGTCACGGAGTCAAAACAAAGGTGGATTGACGGTGAATTGCATCCTGCCAGAACATTAATTAAATTTTAGACGAGCTGATCGAGAACCAAATCATTCCCTCGTGTGTAGTTGTCACTTCAAAGATGAGGATAGAACTAATGGTCCTCCCATATTTAAACATAATATTGGGAAGCAATTTAGCTTTGAGAGCCCAAAAAATAAGAGAAAAACAATTAGAAAGTGGGTATTTACAGAATTCAGTGTAATGAAATAAATTAACAGCTCCTATTGTAACAGAAGCAGCTAGTGATCCTGAGAAGACGATTGAGGCCGAAATTGAAAGGTTTCAGCAGATTGTTGTTTCACATGCAGAACCAGGACCCCTGTAATACAACAGCCTCCACAAGTGGCAACAACAAAGCCAATATTTGCTGTTATGAATAAAGCAGAAAATTATTTTTTGCATACCTGCCTCTTTGATGCCCCATCCGTTGTTTTCTAAGTTTGCAGGGCGTTAACTAATTTACAGTTTCTCTTAATAAGAGAAGTGGAGGAGTTGTACAAAGAATAATATTTAAGTATAAGTAGTAAATAAGTAATTACAGGTTTGTACATAAAGTTTTATTGTAGATTTCATTCACCAGAAATGTATAAGTATAATAAAACACTTCCGTAGATGTTCTTTACCCACGCTTCAGTTCTACGAATCTCCACAATCATGCTGTCTGCTGGTGTCCATATCATCAGAAAAGCCTTATTTCTGGCCGTAAAGTGCAATTGCCCTTGAATTTGGCGATAGTTAACATGATCTTGATGTCTTCATCATGAAATTCGATAATGTACTTTTTTATTTTTTGAGATCCTCGCTCAGGGGCGTGGTGTTTTTCCACTTGTAAGGACATTTCACCTCCAATTCCACACCAGACGTTAACGGAAATAATATTTTGGAAGTGCCCTTCCCGAATCCAATGTGGATTGTCTTGAGCATAGTAATAACAATTATGCTAATTTACACCCCCGTTATTGCTAAAAGTAGCTTCATCGCTAAACAAGACATTTTTCAAAAAGTTTTCATTAAATTGGATTCTTTCCCTGAAGAAACGGCACAACTCTAACCTTTTGGGGAAATCGGTCACTTTTAGTTCTTGAACCAAGATGAGGATGGAATTTATTGGCCCTCAAAATTCGGCATACTGATGCCTGGCTTATCTCAACCATTCGTGCCACTTCCTTCTGGTCAATATTCAACGGCTACTTCATTATGTTCCCCAGTTGCAGTCCTTTCCCTAGGCGTAGTAACTGGAGGCCAATTCAGTCTCAACTGTGCCTCTAATTTTTTGAAAATTTTATCTGTTGGTTCTCTTCCTTGAGGGTAACGCTCTGCATAAACCCTAGCAGCAAGAGAAGCGTTTTCTCTGCATTCGCCATAAATTAAAAGCATGTCGGTTTTCTCGTCATTGGAATACATTATTACCAAAACAACAATAAGGTCAAAATAGTTGACACTGACAGTATCTAATGTCATCTAATAAATTAATGTGCACACTATGTTTTAGTTTTAAAAGAAATTGTTTTTTCAATCCATGTAACCTGTGCAAATGCAATGTTGGTTGCATCGAAAATTTCGTCAGGGTCGTACCGTTTCGTGAATAACCCAGTAATATTTTTATGGTACAACGATTATATAATGATCATTGTATGATAAAATCTTTGAATTCAGGAATGTTATAATCTTGCGTACATTTTTGAAGTACTTTAAGTACAAATACACTTACCGCATCTTTCCAAATTTTTATGCACCTCTAAACAGGTAGGAGTTCGAAAAGACAACGACTTCTTCTCACTTTCATTCATCTCTGCATTTCGGGCCATAATATCAACGCTGAAAATAGTTTCAAATTCTAAATCATTGATTGATGCTTCATAAATCCCTGAAATCTTGGAACACAAAAATTAATAACATAATGAAAAATTCAATAAGTGAACTTACAACATTGATCTGGTCTTCCATTATAGATCCATCATTGATCCAAATTAGATCGTACTGACAGGAGTAATCTAAAGCAAAAATGCGGTTGTAAATTTGAAACCAACCCTTAAGAAATTAATTACCTTCGTTGGGACTCCATTTTATTGTCGCATCGCATGAACTTGATCCACAAGTAATGTTTTTGACGGAAATGTCTGTCACTGGTGAAGGGAGAGTGTCCATAGGCGGTGGGGTAATATCTAATACATCGCTGTGTACTACTTGTTTGTGCGAAAAGGAGATACCCCACAGTCTGACACGGTATGCACCTTCCAATAAATTTCTAACTGACAGGTGGTTACATGTGCTCTGAAAACTTCAAATTTGTGGAAGGGGTTAAAGGTAACTGTTACATACTTACCACAGTGCTGAAGATTTCAATTTGGTCACTTTCAACCGACAAGAAATAGGCATAGTCGTCCTGGTTGTCGATGAGGAAATATGCCATGTCGTCTTCCTTACATGTTAGTTGAGGTGGAGGTAACGTGGATTTGGTAGTTACTATTTGAAGATCTATAAATGCAGGTTTAGTATTTGCAAAAAAATGATAGCGAAAATGTAACCTTTTAAATTGAAGGTGGTGTCCCACTTGCAAACATCACTGTGACAGGACAATGTGGAGTTTTTCTGCTGTAAGAAGAGTGAAGTATTACACAAAACTAATTCAATTAAAAGAACGTTCGCGTTGACGAATCGTGTCTTCAAGAACTTGAGGAGGTGCATACGCAAATCTAGTCATTAGATGAGGCAGATGTAAAGAACATTTTTTGAAACAATTATTGGTGCTTCAAAGGCATTGATTAATTTGAATGTTGTGGTATGTAACCTATCCCCTTAGTACCTTCAAACACCACTAAAATTCCAAAGAGAACGATTTGCGAACAATTATTTCAAAGTGCGGCTTTCAAAAAATTTTCATCTTTCCAAAAATTAGTTAGAACAATTTATTATTGTTGTTCACGTTTTTTAAATAGATTTTTCTAATTTGTCTCCATTTCGATTCTCTAATATATTAACGAACGCAACGTCAACATCTGCGATGTCATAATAGTATTCTGAAACACACTAGTTTTGTAAAACTTCATCTTAACGTGATGAAATTTTACAGAAATTTTGTGGAAGAGTTGTACTACGATTTGGTCAGACTCTTTTTTTTATAAGTCTACCTATAATCGAGTTTCATGCACTTGAAAATGTGTATTATTCACACGTTTATATTCTTTTTTTAAACAGAAAATTAAAGTTTTTTTTTACAATTTAGTCTAATATTTAAAAAATGTTGAAAAATAACGCCTGTACAGCAAATCCAGTAAGCCACAAAATCGACATTATTTTCAACGTACGGAGTTCTCTTAAGACACGAGTTCAGGTTTGCAGCACGACTGTACCTGACGTATACTTGACGTGGAACCATCAGGGTTCAGTGTGTGTTACCAATAGAAAAAAATCTAGATTTTGGGTGCGTTAATGGCTTATTAACGCACTCAAAATGAAAATGAAATGAATTCGTTTCATAAGACCTTGAACTACTCATTATTCTTTAAAGTAACCCGTAGCTAGGGCACTCGTTTTTGTAAGCTTGAATTTGTGCTTTAAGACTTGTCTTATGAAACTTGTTATTTAATATACTATTAAAGTTCAGCAAGGTCCTTTGACACCAAATGAATTGCATCAAGCAAAAATTAATACTTGACAATGTGTTCATTTTCAGCTGACATTAATTCTTCCAAAACACAATTTCATCCCTTCGGTCATAAAGACGGGCTCTTACTAAATAGTGCGGGGTAAATTGAGTCATGCTGATATTTCTTTTAATAGAAAACATCAAATTATTTTACCAAAATTAATTGCTTTCGAACAACACAAATTAAACTTACATTTACTTACTTACTTACGTTAGCAGATCACTGTATTTGTTTTGTGAAATACATAATGTAGAAAGTATACAACTAAATATATAAATATCCCGCTTATGTATTTAATTTGTCAGCTGTCAAGCCCAACTTAAATATTTGTGTTTTTTATCATTTTGCATGAACTAATACAAAAAAAATTGTATGTGGAGTCCACGCGCGACAGAATGCCCCGGGACGACAAATTTCGGTTGCCGGCGTTCTATGTAAACGTCAAATTTGAAAATTTGAAACAAACCGCGACCTTGAAAAGGTTGGCCAATGATCGTCAGACAATGGAAGAAAAAGCAGAACCCTACGTTGTGTGATTTTTTTACAAGACAAGCAATGGCGGGACATTCAAACTTACCCAACAAAACAAACCCCAAATTCTTTGGATACATGGCGAGAGCTAATCAGGAGTGGAGCGTAAGTTGATAACACAAAAATTATGGTTTTAAATGTTTATTCAGTTTGAACAACTTGAAGTGTCTTGAGTTTAGTGATTGCGTACTGTGGTTAACAATTTCTGGTGGTTTCGAATTAAGTTGGTACACATGCGATTTCATAATGTTAACAATAATGATTCCAATTAATAAATAACAACGGACAATTTTACATGACTTCAACAGAGTAACAATTTTAGAAAAATAATAAACATTAATATAATTTAACAATCCTGCGGTACATGATGAGTGAGGTTAGATCAGCTAAATACATTCCACCCTTGAGCTTTTGTAGTTTACAGGAATTTACAACTGACTGATACAATGAAACATCTGAGAGGGAAACACAAGAATATCGAAACATGGGGAGTGATCAAAGTGGAGTGCATGTAAGTCGGAGAGTGGTGGACCACAGGTAGATCCAATGAAAAGACTAAAGCGAAGCGAACAAGACAAATGTCTGTCAGTGAAGCCAGATTGTAGAGAGAGTTTACGATCGTGGGGGCAAAACTTGCACACCCAACGGACCAAGAGAAATGAGTTTATGACGGAATTTTCCTAGACATGGTTACGTTGATCTTTCTGGGAGGCATGTACCAACCAAGTCCAAGTTAACGGCACTTGTCTCAGGGACTATCCTTGTAGTTATTTAGTATTTTAAAGATTAGTAAAGTAAGCAATTAGTCAGGAACTCGAAAACAGTACTGCAACTTGGACTTCGTAGGTTCAAGGAATTCGTGGCAACTCCCTTTTTCTAGGCCCCTATGCACCCAAGGGAAATGGGCATAGGTATCCCCGAAAGTAGGGTCACCTAACTCCTTCTAACAGCAGCCTGCAACGCGGACCACGAACTGAACACTATTTGGTCACTCTGTTGTCTCGAAACATGTACGAACAAACAACACAATAAATCAAATATACCGTAACGCAACGTTTGGTTTGGAAGCCATTTTGACACGGATACAATGCGATGACATCAGCGGGCGCTATACGGAACGGGGCGCAATGTACTACAACATGCACAAACTACACTAAAAACCGATCTTTGGCTTCCACGAGGTCGAATAAGCGCTAGATGTCAGTTAACAGCGAACGACAAGAAATCGCAAGGGGCCGCAAAACAACGATAAGACACCGTTCAGAACCCCGACATTCAGGTGTGACGTTTGGCCAGCTTTTACCTAGTCTTCAGTCTTCAGGTCTGACGGAGTTGGTTAATTCAAGTCAACAGAGTCCAAAATAGCTTTGTAACAACCGCAAGCTGCTGTCGGCCTCATAGCGAAATACAGGTAGTTAATAACAAATTTATCTGAGTGGCAATCTAGTTAATTTGAGTTAGGGAATCACTTTGTTTTGAATGGAACGCGCGAGCCCTGTAACTAGAAGTCAACAACACATTGGAACTTTCTGAAATTGACAACAATAACTAAAAACAAATTACAACAACGATTTTAGCAAGTTAATCGGGGTGCCTGTGACTCATCAGCTTGGTAATTTATGCTAATGCAGAGAAAAGAAGGGCTGAAGGCAACTGATACGAAATTCAGGGGGCTCACGGAATACTTCCAGGGACAATTGTGAACATTATTTTAAACAAAGACTAGCATTCTTTACAAGTAATGTAGGTGCAAAGTAGGAACGACTCCATTTTCAAGATGGCGAGTTTTATGACGTCCTAGCGTCCAAAATGGCGGCTAACGGTAAAATTTGAGATGGTTTTACCTAAAGATTTCCGATATGCACATGGAATAAACGTCGGTCAATTTCCTGGCCTCTCCGGACGGCGAGTCGGAAGAAAAATATACAGCAAATGGTTACCTTATTTCCAGGAATACAATCACCTCACTTGGCGTAGGTACGCGACGGTGGAAACTCAACTGCCTAGAACTAAACAAAACTGGAACCTCCGCGAGATGGATCTCCCCTTCGAAGTCGAACGAACGCGTACAATTCTTTTACAACAACAGGAAGCTCAACGGTGGAGAGATAACTATGCGTTAACAAAATGGCGAATTTCGTGAACAAAAATAACGTGGTGTAACGTCAACGAAAGCAGAACACACACTCCCTCTAGCGTATCCATCTCGGCGGTAACGGTCGCTAAAGGCTAGGCTTCCAGGGCATTTGTCATACTTTGGCGGTGAACGGGTTGCAGCTCTCTTGGATGGTATTAATTTTGAATCGGGATATCTCAGTTATAACAATACAACTGCTTTTAATCGCATTAACGTGTAGAACTGTCTATTAATTAAATTAAAAGTGAGGTTAGATATAGGTTCAGATGTCAAATTAATAATTGAGGTCGGTCAACTTGGCCCCCGACTTTCAATTTTTTAATATTTTATTATTGTAATCAATTGTGCTCGTTTTGTGCTCAATTGTGCCGCTGTTTGTTTCAATTGTGCTCCTTTGTAAATAACAAAAAAACGCAAAACAAATCCGGGGGCCAAGTTGACCGTCAGCCCCCGTTTTTTTTTACGTTTTTTAAAAAATATTAGGCTTATTCAATTGTGCTCGTTTTGTGCTCAATTGTGCCGCTGTTTGTTTCAATTGTGCTACTTTGTAAATAACAAAAAAACGCAAAACAAATCCGGGGATCAAGTTTTTGTTTTTTTTTTAAATGTTATTCTTATTCAATTGTACTCGTTTTGTGCTCAATTATCCCGCTGTTTGTTTCAATTGTGCTCCTCTGTAAATAACAAAAAAATACGCAAAACAAATCCGGGGACCAAGTTGACCGTCAGCCTCCGGTTTTTTTTTACGTTTTTTTCTTAAATATTAGGCTTATTCAATTGTCCTCGTTTTGTGCTCAATGGTGCCGCTGTTTGTTTCAATTGTGCTCCTTTGTAAATAACAAAAAAACACAAAACAAATCCGGGGACCAAGTTTTTTTTAATATTAGGTTTATTCAATTGTGCTCGTTTTGTGCTCAATTGTGCCACTGTTTGTTTCAATTGTGCTCCTTTGTAAATAACAAAAAAAAAAACGCAAAACAAATCCGGGGGCCAAGTTGACCGTCAGCCTCCGGTTTTTTTACGTTTTTTTTCTTTAATATTAGGCTTATTCAATTGTGCTGGTTTTGTGCTCAATTGTGCTGCTGTTTGTTTCAACTGTGCTCCTCTGTAAATAACAAAAAAACGCCAAACAAATCCGGGGGCCAAGTTGACCGTCAGCCCCCGGGATTTTTAGGTTTTTTTTTTTTAATATTAGGCTTATTCAATTCTGCTCGTTTTGTGCTCAATTGTGCCGCTGCTTGTTTCAATTATGCTCCTTTGTAAATAACAAATATACTCAAAACAAATCCAGGAACCGATTTGACTTTCAGCCCCATTCAAAACAATTTAAAACACCTTGCGAGGACAAATGTGTTTTATTATTATATAGATTTTAATTAGGAGAAAAATGATTGGGTCTTTTGGCCGTCCTAAAACCAAAATTTTATTTTTTGACATATGCACTAAATTGTGCTATGATTGTGTCGAATTTTTCTGCAAATTTCATAAATTGTGCTGTTTTGAGATATGCGATCTTAAAGGATGACCAATTGTCCCGAATTGTGCCGTTTAAACGATAAATTTCGTTATTTTAATTACAAAGTTATAGCAAAAAACCTTGGGGTAGATTAAGACAACATTCACCCCTCATTAACTTATTACTTTATTTAATAAATAATTGCATAGATACGTTTGTTAAAATTACAGTAACAATTGTTTCTAGGATATGATTAAGTTTAACGGAGGTTGGTGATTTCGGACCTAAGAAAAAGTTACGAGAGAAAGAACAAAGAGGGGTGAATTTTATCAATACACTCTTTTTTTTTGCTGTAACTTTGTTACTGAAATAGCATCCTTCAAGTTGTACAATTTACCACAATTGCAAGGATTTTCAATGAAACATTAAATTTTTTGTTTATCAGTTTATCGTTCACACTGATGTAGGGGAGAGTGGGATAACTTTGAATATTCGTTTTTTAAATTTCACCTCATAACAAAGAAATTTATCTATCTGTATCATAATCTTCTGGCTTAATAGTGCTTAAACAGCAAGCTGTTAGGGTAAATTTCTCATTTTTAGGAATGGAAGTTAAATGGTCAACTGTCCTACAGTTGAGGCAGTTTTGAACATACATTATAAGTAAATATTGCCAGTAGGAACAATTAAATATCATTTTGCTGACAATCTGGTTTACAACAATGTTATGGTCATAAAATAGACAAGAAATTGAAAGGTTGTTACCGCTTTAACTAGAATGGTTACGAATGAAAAACCGTTTTATCTGAAATTTCATAGAAACCATCAAGTCCTTAAAAGAAGTGGTCCCTAGCACCTTTTGTGCATGCTTATAAAGGTACTTAAGTTGTTGATTTTTTTTTTATAAAAGAACTGTTATGTATTTCAAAAGATGACAAGATAAAAACAATGAAAGGCTTGAACGTCGCAGAACTTATTAAAAGAGTAGCAAGAAATTTATGGAGGGGGGCTGCTTCAACTAAGTACGAATTTTTAAATTTTTACATCGATAATAAAAAAAAGTATATAAGCTTGGAAACACTAGAGATAACTGTGGCAATTGTGGGTTACGGCTAACAATTGCATTCAAACTTACTACTAATATTTCACATTACGAGATCCGAATGTAACGAATAGCACAAAACGAGCACAATATTGAATAAGCCCAATATATTTTTAAAAGCGTGAAAAAACGCGGGGCTGAAAATCAACTTGGCCCCCGGATTTGTTTTGCGTTTTTTTGTTATTTACAAAGTAGCACAATTGAAACAAACAGCGGCACAATTGAGCACAAAACGAGCACAATTGAATAAGCCTAATATTAAAAAAAAAAACGTAAAAAAACCGGGGGCTGACGGTCAACATGGCCCCCGGATTTGTTTCGCGTTTTTTTGTTATTTACAGAGGAGCACAATTGAAACAAACAGCAGCACAATTGAGCACAAAACGAGGACAATTGAATAAGCCTAATATTTAAGAAAAAAACGTAAAAAAAACGGAGGCTGACGGTCAACTTGGCCCCCGGATTTGTTTTGCGTATTTTTTTGTTATTTACAGAGGAGCACAATTGAAACAAACAGCGGGATAATTTAGCACAAAACGAGCACAATTCAATAAATCTAACATTTAAAAAAAAACTTGATCCCCGGATTTGTTTTGCGTTTTTTTGTTATTTACAAAGTGGCACAATTGAAACAAACAGCGGCACAATTGAGCACAAAACGAGCACAATTGAATAGGCCTAATATTTAAAAAAAAAACGTAAAAAAAAACGGGGGCTGATGGTCAACTTGGCCCCCGGATTTGTTTCGCGTTTTTTTGTTATTTACAGAGGAGCACAATTGAAACAAACAACAGCACAATTGAGCACAAAACGAGCACAATTGAATAAGCCTAATATTTTTTAAAAAACGTAAAAAAACCGGGGGCTGACGGTCAACTTGGCCCCCGGATTTGTTTCGCGTTTTTTTGTTATTTACAAAGGAGCACAATTGAAACAAGCAGCGGCACAATTGAGCACAAAACGAGCACAATTGAATAAGCCTAATATTTAAGAAAAAAAAACGTAAAAAAACCGGAGGCTGACGGTCAACTTGGCCCCCGGATTTGTTTTGCGTATTTTTTTGTTATTTACAGAGGAGCACAATTGAAACAAACAACAGCACAATTGAGCACAAAACGAGCACAATTGAATAAGCCTAATATTAAAGAAAAAAACGTAAAAAAACCGGAGGCTGACGGTCAACTTGGCCCCCGGATTTGTTTTGCGGTTTTTTGTTATTTACACAGGAGCACAATTGAAACAAACAGCGGCACAATTGAGCACAAAACGAGCACAATTGAATAAGCCTAATATTTAAAAAAAAAAATGTAAAAAACCGGGGGCTGACGGTCAACTTGGCCCCCGGATTTGTTTCGCGTTTTTTTGTTATTTAGAGAGGAGCACAATTGAAACAAACAGCAGCAGAATTGAGCACAAAACGAGCACAATTGAATAAGCCTAATATTTAAGAAAAAAACGTAAAAAAACCGGAGGCTGACGATCAACTTGGCCCCCGGATTTGTTTTGCGTATTTTTTTGTTATTTACAGAGGAGCACAATTGAAACAAACAGCGGGATAATTTAGCACAAAACGAGCACGATTGAATAAATCTAACATTTAAAAAAAAAACTTGATCCCCGGATTTGTTTTGCGTTTTTTTGTTATTTACAAAGTGGCACAATTGAAACAAACAGCGGCACAATTGGGCACAAAACGAGCACAATTGATTACAATAATAAAATATTCAAAAATTAAAAGTCGGGCGCCAAGTTGACCGACCTTAATAATTGTTACTTCGTTGGTACATTCACAATTAACGATTCATGGCCAACTTCGATGCCAAATTAAAAAAAAAACACTCGTTATAATGGAGCATCCTACTCACAAGTGATATAATGTTAGAAGGGATTAATTTTTTTATAGTGCGTTCAACAAAAAGGGACATCAAGTGGGCCTTGGATTAAAAAACAAATTTATCACCTGACATTTGACGTTTGACATGTCAAATTATTAGATTGGGGAGATTTTTATGGTGGTGCCTCATCCACGCGGCCAGACACTGAAGCCAAGCCCTCGTGCCTCATGCCTCCACTACTCAACCTCACAAGGCTCCTGTCGTTCTTCTATCATCCGCATTTAATCATATCACTGTTTACCCGTAATCAGCATTGCATGCATGCGTGTGATCTAACTGCAGACATGACTTGAAGATCCCAACGCTTGCGTCGATTTTACAAACCCAAAAATCTTACAAATTGAAAGTCTGAGACTCTGGAAGCCTAAAAACGGGAGGACCTGAAAACTGAGAAATTGAAATTCTGACTGAAAATCTAACTAAAAATCTGTGATCCTGAAAATCTATCAACCTGAACAGCAAAACTAGAAAAAGACAAACCTGTAGTAGGTAGATAGTGAAATAAAGATGTAAAAGTAAATTGGCAAAAAATGCTAAAAACAAAATTAAATAGGTAAAAAGCTCAAAGAGGTTCGGATAAAAGAATAATCGAAAATAAATTAAATAATAATTATACAAAATTTGCTTTAAAAAAAAAAGAGAACCGACTTCAAAAAGTGAAAAATAATTGAATACATGCATTATTACATGTACTACCCAATGATCTGTCTGAAGTCGGTGCCAAGCCAAATAGGTTACAAATTTGTAACATATTGTAATTATACAAAAATATCAACAACGTTATAACGCATACAAAATTCTATAGCATTCGAGACGACCGTCAACGACGTCTGCCGTTTGGGGTGTTTTGCTCAGCACGAGCCCCACGCTCACGCATTCCGGTGCGTTCGCCGGGAGACCTTCGATGTGGCTGGAGTAGGCAGCCTATCTATCTACTACCTATTTGGCTTAGCACCGACTTCAGACAGATCATTGTGTAGTACATGTAATAATACATGTATTCAATTTTTTACAATTTTAAGTGATAAGTTAGTGATACCTAGTAAAGACGCTTCTCCAATATTGAGGTCCTCAATAAAGTTGACGAAGAAATCGGTATGAACATAATTATATACATAAAATGAAGAAAAAATATGGGGATTTTTCTTGATTTCCATGGGATTCCCTGATCAGATCCTGATTTTTAAAAATGGAATCACGTCAAGAGTATACCCTTTCAAATAAAAGAAGAATTTTGTAAATCGGTCCACAATTGACGAAGAAATCGGTGAACATACATGATAAGTCTGTTAAAGAGGGAGCGAAAATTTGAGGATTTTTCTCGATTTCCATGGGATTCCCTGATCAGATCCTGATTTTTTAACAGTGTAACCACCTTTAGAGTATACTCTTTCAAATAAAAGCAGAATTTTGTAAATTGGTAGCGTAGGAAAGCAGTTTTTGCTGCTCCTGTAAAACTAGTCAGAATGGAGTTATACAAATTTCGGGTTTTAAGGACGATGTCACAGATGAATGAGGAAAGATCAGAATTATTTGAGACCAATAGAAGACTCAAACAAGGAAACCGACAATAATAAATAAAATAAATTAATAATAAAACAGGACAGGATCAGAGTAAAAGGTCTCACTACTATTCAATTTGCTTATTGTGGCCTGAAGGTCCGATCTTTTCAATATTCCAGATAACTGACAGATTGTTAACCAGGCGATATTCCCTATTCTGTCCATTTAACTGAAGGATAGCCGTATTCGTCTTCTCATCTTTTTATCCGGGACTCCGTGTATTGAGTACGAGTGAGAAGGTGTACAGTTTAGTACCAGAATAGGCGGTGTGCACATTTTACCTGAGCGCCACCACGCGGCATCTCCGTCATTTTTAGTGGTACGAAATTTACGGTACGAACCGAATTAACAGATTCGACAGATTTCTTCAATTCGACAAATGTCTAAAGTGCGAGAAAATGCTTCATCAAAAATAGGTTGTAGTGTTGTTGGCTGTCCTAATAAATAGTGCAGTAATATTTATAACCGTCTGTGAAATTTTACACCTTTCGGAACAAATCGTATAAGAAAGAAAAGACAGCAGATTTGAATAAAATTTGCATTTACATTTTGTGCAAACTTCTAATATATCACAATCAGAGATCAGCCTTTTATAGTTTGTTGCACAGCCATTTCTTTTTTATTAATGATACTTAAGAATTTAGACAAATTAATGTTGCAAATATGAGGTTTATTTGTTTTACCACTAAAGATGTCAGAAAGGCCGTTGGAAGCGCTGTAAAACGCGCGGAATTTAAAATGTGCACACCGCCTATATCCGTTCCTTGCTAGGTACGTCGTCGTCTGGTCGTAATTATAGGGCCCTCTTTCCGCTAGTACTCCGCGACCGCGAAATTGTGCACTGTACTTATTATGTATATACGTAGACAATAAGAATGTAACGTCAGCACTGGTATAAAGTCATTAAGAAGTAGTCAGTCTGGCGACATTACGCCGTGTAATTTTATGAGTTCAATTATAAAAGGAACGGTTTTGACTACCTGTAATCGACCCTGGGTTTTACCAAATATAGGTTATAAATGAATGGGTCAATCAGCAGGGATCAGAACTTTTCCGACAAAGGAAATAGACAATTAAGCCCCTGCGTGCATTGTATTTTGTCTCTTTCACTCAACTCCATAATCAGAAATAAGACAACGCGCAAGTTGACACACTGCACTTGTACTAAACAGTGCTTAAAATTTTATTCAAATTTGTAAACATAACATTACGATCCTGTTATTTCGGCAGCATTCGCTTATTTCCAGCAAGAAATATCTCCCAGTTAGCGCGTTATTCGCAAGATGCCTTTGATAAAGTACCGTATAACTTATTACCTCTTACTTTTATCCCCCG
Source organism: Diaperis boleti (assembly GCA_963583935.1). NCBI lineage: Eukaryota > Metazoa > Arthropoda > Insecta > Coleoptera > Tenebrionidae > Diaperis > Diaperis boleti. The sequence goes on from OY757242.1 coordinate 19,542,609, forward strand.
GATATTTATTGCCTTGAATTGAAAAGACGCCACTTTATGTTAACCGGAACCGTTTTTTTGGTTGAATATCAACTACCCAAATTCGATTCAAGTTGAAATATGTACTTACTTATTATTAGTAGCAGTAATTATGGAACTCACCTTGTGCAAACTTTCACAGAGAGCGTCCAGCAGTTTTTCCTCGGGTAAATTGTGAAATTCGTCATTTCTTAAATTCCTTGCACACACCGCTGTTATCACCATCGATAAGAAGATGTTGACCTTCATTTTTGAACCGTTTAAAGACTGTCACCAAATTTCGAATTGCTCGAGAACACCCTGAGTGATTCCAGGAGGTCTGGAAACCAGAAGGAGTGATGCACAAATGCGCTTTTATTTTGAACTTCGCAGGTTTTATATGACGGGGTATCGGTAATTATGCATAATTTGCATTCGGGGTGTTTTAGGGGAAAGGAATACGAAAGGATTGTGTGTTAATCCTTTCGTATTCCCTTCCCCTAAAACACGGTATTGCAAGATTAATGGTTTCAACAACTTAAAAATTTAGCCTATGTTACCAACCGTCACGAGAGTACGTGGAAAGAAGTGTGGAGAAAAAAATTTTGGAAAATAAAGCAAACAAAAGAGAGAAAAGTGAAGAAAACAGCAGAGATGGAAAAAAACAACATAAACAAAAGGTAGGAAGAGATAGAGTGCGAGGAGTGGAGAAAAACCAGAGGAAGAAACAGAACGTCAACAACAAAAACGCCGGCAACCAACAATACACGGTACAGTGTAGAAGATTGCGGACCGGTATGAAACAGGGAGAAGACAAAGGAGGAATTCAAGAAGACAAAGGAGGAATTCAAGAAGATAAAGAAGAAATTAAAAGAAAAAGAGACAGAAGTAAGTCCGGCAGCCTTTCAAAAAAGTAAGAAAACAGCAAGATTTCTAGGGGAAGAAAGAAGGCAAGAAGAAGTGGGGAAGGAGATGACAAAAAAAAATGTACGACCTTAAGCAAATCAAAGAAGACACAAGAGATACGAGGAAAGAAGTGAAAGAGCTGAAAAACGACAACAGACAGCCCAGGGAAGATATGCAAGAGATGAAGAGAGAAGTGAACCAACTGAAGAAAGCGATGGAAGAGAGAGAGGAAAAATGAAGAGACGAGAAAAGCTTACTAGAAAAGAAGATAGGACAGATGGAATCGAAGATGGAGGAAAAAGAAAGAGGTGAAAGAAAAAATAACATAGTAATAACAGGGCTAAAAAGGAGTTGGAAACAGAAGTGAAGATAACAAAGCCCTGTGCTATAAAGGGAGAAGAGATGATAATAGCAAAAACTGAGAGTTGGGAACAGAAGCTGAACGTCATGAGAAATAAAGAAATAAGACAGGACCGAAAATCTTTGTAAACAACGACCTAACAAGGAAAGAAAGAGAGATACAAAAAAAGATAAGAGAGATAGCAAAGAGGGAAAGCGAAGAAGGAAATACGGTAAGGGTAAACTACAGGAAACTGCAGGTAGAGGGAAATTGGAGGAAATGGAACGATGACACCGAGCGACTGGAAAATTTTTAAAGGAGAAAGGAAAAAACTGGAAAAGAAAAAGCAGACAGAAGGCAAAAAGAAAGAAGGTACATGATTCAACGAGAAAGCAACAGAAAAAAAATAAAAGGAAGAATAAAATTGGTATATCGGAATGTAGCGGGGATAAGAAACAAAGGAGAAGTGAATTTGACGTAATTGGAATGGTAGAAACGTGGGTAGATGAAAAGGAGTGGAAGAAGATAGAATAGAGAAAGCTGAGAGACTATGTATGGAGATGTCAAGCAGCAGAAAGGAAAAAGAAGAAAGAACGAGCGAAAGGAGGCATCATCACAGGAGTAAGTAAAGAAATTGAGGACAAAATAAAAACAAAACAAGAACTACAGAGAACTGGAATAACAGAAAGAAATCTAAAACTAGGAACAAAAAAAGTTAAAATAATCACAGTGTACAGTAAAGAGATGAGTAAAACAAAACAAATGTTAGAAGAGACCATAACTGAGACAGAAAAAAAAATTGTAATAATTGGGGGCGACTTTAATGCGAGAATTGGGACAAGATTAGGAAGACAGAAGATGCGAGAAGAACATCGAAGGACAAGGCAGAAAATAAAGAAGGAATAAAAATGATCGAATTTATAGAAGAGAGAGGATAGGTACTGAACGGGAACTGAGAAGAGGATACAGGGGAACTTACGTACGTGGGGCCGAGAGGAGAATCAGTGATTGATTACGCAATAGTCAATCAACATGCATGGGAAGAAGAAAGAAGATTCGAAGTGGGAAACAGAGTGGAATCAGATCGCTAATCGTTAGAAATAGAAATCGCCGGAGAAGAAATAAAAAGAAAAACTCGAGAAAGAAACAATTATAAAAACAATCTGGGAAGAAGAAAGCATACAAAAGTACAGAAGTGCGCTACAACATATATTGAGAGAGAAAGAAAAACAAAAAGACACCGAAACAAGAATGAAAGGAGAATGAGAGAAGCGATGACAACAAAGAAGATAGAAGTAGAAGTGGGAGAAAGAATGGGAAGAAATAGATGGTGGGTTAAAGAATGCAACCTAACCAGAAAGCAAATGAGAAAATGTAGAAATGGGAAGGGATCGAGAGAAGAATACCGGAAGCAATTAAAGAAATACAAAGACACCTGTCAGAAGAAGAAGGAAGAAAAGAAAACAGAAGAAGAGGAAATTAGATCAATCAACACAGAAGAAGTTTGGAAATACATAAAAAGAGAACGAAAAGTGAAAAAGAGGGCAGACGAGAAGATAAGGATAGAAGAATGGAGAGAATACTAGACGGAAAGGACGAAACGGAAAGAAGACAGAAGGGAGAAGAAACAAGAGAACAAGAGAAAGGGAAAGAGATTACGAAGGAAATGATTAAAAGGAGGATAGGAAGACTGAAGAAACGAAAAGCGGCGGGAGAAGATGAACCGCAAAATGAAGCGTGGATCTATGCAACAGAAGAAATAATAGAGATAATGAGGGAGATAGTAAACGACGTCTGGCAAGGAAAGGGGTTACCAAGCCAATGGAGGAGGAGGCTAGTGTATCCGATACAAAAAAAAAAAAGGAAAAAGAGAAAAGGTTGAGAACTACCGAGGAATAAGTCTGCTGAGCACGGCGTACAAGATCTACGGAATGATACTAGAAGATAAATTTATGGAAGAACTAGATGAAAAAGAGTTTTAGGAGAGGGAGAAGCACCATAGATAACGTGTACATCTTAAAACATCTAGTAGATAAAGAACTCGGTAAGAAAGGAGGGAAGATGTACGCGCTGTTTGTAGACCTAAAGGCGGCTTTTGATAGTGTAAATAGAGAGAGAATATGGGAGTATCTAAGAGAGAAAGGAATCAACGAGCAGTTGGTGAGCAGAATGGAGGAAATTTACCTAGAAACGGGAAACAGAGAAAAAGTAAACGGGAAAACGAGTGAAACATTCTGGACGACAAAGGGAGTAAGACAAGGATGCCCACTCAGCCCCAGTCTATTCGCGGCATATATAAGCGACCTGGAAGAAAAACTAAGACTAGCACAGGCAGGGAGAGTGGTGGTAGGAAACACGAAAGTGCACTCGTTGGCATACGCCGATGATATTGTCGCAGGAACAAGGTTTCCACCAGGTGACGGATGGGGTCCGCGACTCCTCGGTGGTGAAAACGTTGCCGGAGACATCGACCGACGTCGAAGGGGGTTGTCGGTCAGAGCGGATGCTCGACCTGGTGCTCTGCGCCTCGACGTAGTGGTCCACCGGACCAGCAGGGTTTGGGGTCGACGAGTTGTTAAAGAGACATCAGTTTGGATTTGACTTGCACTTTATTGAGCCTCTTTCGAGGTCCGAATAGAACTTCCCTCCAACCAGAAAGTGGCCTGCCTTTATACCTGTGACGGGGTAAAACCCGATCGCAGGTGGCGTCCTGCTTTCTGATTGGCTGCAGTCTATTCTTACTTAAAACTAACATTTAATAAACTTAAATCTACTTAAAACTAAACTTAAACTATAGCGCGAGCGCTAAACTATACTATTACATTACTTATAACTAACCACTCGCGACTCAAAGCGTAAAAAACGCTTTATCGCGAGAGCGCGGAAGTGGGAGGGCCAAGCGGTAGACAGTATAAAGGTAAACCTTTAGCGGCTGGCGCCATTTACCGCTCGACTTCCGCTACTATCGCACGCTCGCTCCCTGTTGCAACTTCATGCTATGCCGCAACAGAAAGCGTGGTGTTTAAATCTAAACTTATTTAACTACTTAAAATTAAACACTACACTAACGAAAATCCGGCCGCGAATTCACTCCATCCAACAATATGGTGCTAACAGCTAGGGAGGCCAAAGAAATGAAGGGAATGATAAGATGCCTAAGAAGATACCTGAAGAGAAAGAAGCTAGAATTAAACGTGGAAAAAACAAATATGATGGCAGTACAAGCGACGACAGGCACTTTGAGATTTTGTAACGGACCTCATATAAAATTTGTCTACGTCGCGCGTCGTCCGTCATAACAGAGTAAATTCCCAGAGCTGGAATGTGTCATGGTCGGATTTTATTTTAACTTTGCGTTTCGCACATCATATCTAAATAATTAATACTTATATTAAGATGAAACTGGAAAATTGATCTTTTGTTCAACTCGGAAATTGCATTGTAAAATTTTACATGCGACAACTTTTTTAGTACAAGCTTTTATTCAACTTGCCTTGTTAGTTTGTTAGTATGTAGGTGTGGGTCAAATCTTGCAAGCTAAATTAGAACCACTTCTTGACATCCGCTTGAGCTGAAATTTTGTATACGCCTTTAGTTCCGGTGATAATACAATTAAGTAATACTCAATACTTTCAAAATGGCCATCACCACAAGATGGCGGATGATGTATTTTTAGTCAACCCCATAAAAGTAGGTATCAAATGAAAGCTTGAAGAGTAGAAAAAGAATTCAATATGGCCGCCGCTCCAAGACGGCGGATTACATATTCTTTTCAACCCCCTTAATATGGGCACAGCATAAATACTAACCAGCACGATATCTCTCGGGCGGCGCCTTTGATCTCTTGAAAATGAAAATTTAACCTTGAGGAGGCCAGTTTGGAATAGAAGACAGGGTAGTATTTGAAAATATTTGTAAAAACAAATCATTCCACGTTTTGGTTTACTACCCATGATTTAATTAGATATAAAAAAACGCACTTCTCTAAGTCGAGACAAGAACGGGACTCATCTCTTATCAAAGTATGCAAAGGGCGGTATTTTTAGAAAGTCAAAGAAAACGATATAGTCTGGAAGTAGCTGAGATTGTAGAAATGAGCGCAACATTGTCAAAAGCGGCATTTCTACGAATAATACCGACAGGGGACGATAAACCGAAGTAGTCGAGTTTGCAGAATATAATTAGTACCCTAACATGTTTAATCATTTCTGTAATAATGCTGGTTGGTAGTTATATCTTTTTTTTTGGTGGAAAATGAGACCCAACATTTAGTGTTTTGAAAAAGTAATGTTGAACAAAAATTATTGAAATTTATTACAAAAAACATCAATTATTCTCTTAATTCTTCAGTTTAAATAAAAATGTACACTTAGTTTAGTGGAGTGTTGTAAATGTTAATAACACGTTATCAAACATATCGTTCAAACGGTACATCGTTTTATCTAAACATTCCCCGAAAAACTAAGTATTTAAAAAATCGTGTGCAATAAACTCCTGTCAACTGTTTTTTTATAATACATTTCATTTTTTTTTTTTATAAAAAGAAACAAGATTTAGTCTTCGTTATTGGTCGCTACAAACTATTCCAAGCGAGCATCGATCGCTAAACCAGTTCTGCTGAGCATTCCGCCGAGTCCGGCTGTGGCCGAGTTATGCCAGAAATTGACAGGTTTTATTCCAAAACAGAACATTGCGCATATCGATGCGCGATTGAGAGATATCGTGCTGGTTAGTATTTATGCTGTGATATGGGTATCAAATGAGAGGGATTGAAGGGTAGAAAACGATAAAGTTAGTGACATCACACTAAGTTCAATATAGTCACAGCAAAAACTAAAAAGTAAAAAAAAATAGTAAAAAATATTTTTAAAAACAAGCTTTTATTTAAATGCTCTGAAAAAAAGAAAAGAAAATAAATCAAACCAAAGCAAACCCATAATTTTGTTACATCATACAATTGCATATGATATAAAAGCTTGTCGCGAGAATTTTGTGTGTAAATTTCTTTTATAGAAAAATACAATTTCTACTTAGAATTACTTTCAAGATACTATAAATTCTCATGTTTCAGCTTTATATCACTGCTTGAACACTAACACAATTCACAGCGATGCGCGTGCTTTCCCAATTATAATTTTGTACATATTTGTTTACCTTAAAAATCGAGACAGTTCTTTCATTCCAGCGCCAACCATTGAAACTGATTTCTAGCGTTCATGATTAAATTTTAGATTCATTTAATAAATAAATTTTGTTTTATTGTCTATTAAAAAAATAACTAACGCAACTTGTGATAGTAAGTGTCTTTACAGATACTCGGAAACACGTTCCCTTTTAAATAAACTGGCTTTTAAGAAGAAAATACACAAATTAATGCACTAGAAAAAATAAATACATACATATATTAATAAGTTCATTCGTGTTTTTTTCGCTTCATAATTTCATAAATTGCAAAGAGATGTTGAGTTTTAGCATCAAAAAATGTTGCCACATTTAGTCAAATTTTATAAGGAATGTATTGCTCCCGAACTTGTAAGAAACAATCTGGGAAGGAACATTAGATGTGTTGATCCACCTTATATTAAAGAGGCTATAGTTGCTTTTGAAAACAAAAAGAAAAAAAAAGTAGAGGAGATGTGTTAATCTATTCTATTAAAAGCCGTGCGGTCCAGATTCAACAATTCTATTCAAGTCAGTTCAATAGCCAAGTGAGAGCGCTATATGAAGCATCTATGAGGAAGAGCAGTTGAAACGTATATTGTGGAACAACTTTGTTTTCACCGTCAAGTCGCCGACTGAGAAAGTGAAGCATTTCTTCGGTCGATTATAGGATGCGTGGCCAATACAGAACTCACATTTCGTTGTGTAACTTTGTGGAGGGAACATGTCTACGTGGAGCGTAGCCCACGGGTTTGGCTACTAATCTTTTAATTTAGTATATTTTCCAACACCTACTATTAAAATCACACTTTATTGACTTAACATCTCGTTATGAAAGTAACGCTTTCATACTGAGAATGGATAAAATTGCTTTTTCTAGGCCTGTGTCATAATGACAACGTTTTGTACTCCTATACTTTAATTGATATATTAGACATTTGCTACCTGTACTCGCTAGGGCTTGTATCGTAATTCTCATACTCGCGGCTTAATATCTATCATTAAATGCTCATTGCATAATATACTATTTCGATTGTCATTTCAATGTTATAAAGGCACGTTTTCAAGATTTTTGCAAAACTTTACGCATAAAAGTATTTGTTCACTAGGGTGTAAAATTGTGAACAATTTGATAGCAACCAACAAAGTTTGTGTCAAATTCCTCAAAATGTGTCAACGTCAGTTTCCAACCAAATCAAAAAAAGGTAAAACGTAGGTTTTGGAAAAAAAATTGGTATAACACACGTGGGTGGCCATTTGCGGAATTAGCCTTAGCAAATAGAGTTATAGTTTTCTTAAAAAAAAAGTTAATTTGCGTTAATAACTTTATTGTTGCTAAGATATGTTGTGCTTTATAATTTTCAAATGTTTTTATAGCGATTCTTCCAATGGTTTATACTCAAAAAAGTGTGAGTCAGCTTTTAAAGTACTAAAAGCTAAAAAATAATTAGGTATGTACCAGGTAGCAGTCACCACACCACTCTCCTCATCAATCTAGATTATTGATCAGACTAAAATAAAATCGTGGGGCGAGTCAAATTTCTATTATCTATAGTCCACCGCTCATATCATTATAAATATGCTTTGGATGCATTTTCTCAATAGACAACTTATGCAAAATGTGTGTAAAAGTAAATCATCGTACGACATCCCAGAACGATCATTTACATATTTACTCAGTTCTCGCCACGCCCCACGATTTTATTTTCGTCTGATCAATACTCTAGATTGATGAGGAGAGTGGTGTGATGACTGGAACCTGGTACATACCTAATTATTTTTTAGCTTTTAGTACATTATCTGCATCATTAGGTATTATGCTTTTTACAATATAAAACCGTTTAACTTAAAATATATTTTTTTGGTCTCCTGAACTGTAAAACGTTTGTGACGGATGCTTAGAAAGCTGTTCTTTACAAACGATGCGGTAAAATCAACGGAAAACACTAGGCTGTTACAGACATTTAAGAAGGAAACTGTCTTCACCATAATTAAGTCTATGTAACAGAATATTTGTTTACAGTAAAATATTTCCATAAATTATTTTCCATGTAATAGATTTTTGCAGTTCTTGTTCGCCAACGGATGACTTTTGTGACATTAGCCGATGAGAACTGTCACAACAGCTGTCAGTCAGTAGTCAACCTCCAATTTTTGAATAAAAATGATTTGTTATTGAGATTTTTAAATAATTGTCGGCCAAAAAACGAAATACAAATCTCGTGGTAGGTGTATTACATTGTTCGGTTTTAATAAAGCACTCGGCGATGCCTCGTGCTTCAAAATTAAACCCTCACAATGTAAAATTTGACCTACCATACTCGATTGTAAATAACTATTACCTATTTTATTTTTTAGCTATTAGTACATTATCTGCATCATTATTATGTTTCTTTACAATAAAACCGTTTAACTTAAAAATGTTTTTTACTTATTTTATTCTAGTTTTTATTTTTTCTAAAGTGTACTGTGTTCTACTTGTCAAGCCCTTTTAATTGATACCCATATTGAGGGGATTGAAAAACAATATGTAATCCGACATTTTGTGGTAGCGGACATTTTGGATTTTTAAATTTTTCATGCTGTACTGTATTCTACTAGTTAAGGCCTTTCATTTGAGACCCATATTGAAAGGATTAAAAAAAATGTAATCCGCCATTTTGTGGCGGCGGCCATCTTTGATTTACAATGACTGAATATGTACACATATGTAATTGTATTGTCATCAGAACTAAAAGTGTGTACCAAATTTCAGATCAATCGGTCAACAGGAAGGAGGTTAAATTTCAATTACTAGATTTGAACCACACAAGGCAAGCTAAATAAAACTATTTAAAAAGAGTTTTTGCGTTACGTTTTTTTTTTTTTTAGACTGAAGCACTTGGGGTATAAATATCAAATAATTAAGAAGATGATGACAATTTTTTGAATCCGTTGCAACAGAGCCAGCATAATTTAAATTTTGTTATTTAATATTTTAACGGGTTTTTACGGTTTTTCTACACCTATTCAATTATATAACAATCATTGGCATTTTTTTCGTGAAAAATCGTACCTATAATTTACCGTATTCGGCCAATCACAAATACAAATTAGAAAAACACTGTTGCGCTGAACTAATGATATTTTAAGTCGCCCGCCATCAACTCGTTCTGCGGTTGACAATCAACATCGACTCGCGTGGCAGCCATGTATTCCATTAAAATGAATAAATTTGAGTATAATTTATTTCTTTAATAGGTGTAGAGGAAGCATAATATTACATTCGCTATTATGGCCATTTATTTGGCCCGCAACCCTAATTTGGGAGTCGGATAACTCAGTGCATATCAACTAATAATATTCTCTATAATCTCTTAATTTTATACCGATTTTAAATTAGTCGCGGGGTGACATAAGAATTTTTCAGGACAGCGTCACGTAATAGGCAGTGTCCCAACTACGTCTAAACGCAACGCAATTACGCCTGCAATGGCGGTTTGCCATTTCTGATCTGTCACGTCAAAATCTATCTTCTACAAGGGTCATTGCTTTTATTACTGCAAAACTGAGTGTGACACACTGACAAAATGAGTGCGTTAATAGCTTTGTTACAACAGCGAATTAGGAAAAATTAATTTAGCTATTGTTAATGTTTATGTTTTATACTTTTATTTACGCAGTATTGTATGGGAATAGGAGTCCTTTTCAAAGCCGAAAGGAAGGAAATAAATCTTATTATTAACTTAAAAATTTAAAATTTGCAAATTCATAAATCCAGAATATCAAGACTTGAGGTTTCAACGTTTTCAAAGATTGCATATTGAAGCAAATTTCTCAAAATCGATTTCCAAAATCAAGTAATTTCCACTTCTCAAAATTTACAACATTCTTAAATTCCCAAATTCATGTTTTCAGATTCAAAATCCAAATTCGGGGATCTAAAATTACGTCTATTCAAAATTTTAGTGAATTCGAAAATTCACGATTTCATCTAATTTAAAATACACAAATGTATATATCCAGGAATTCAAGGTATCCGTCTCAAAAATTATAAATCCAAATTTGAAGTCAAAGTTTTTAAATTGAATTCAGCTCGAAATTCAGGGAATTTTCATTCATTCTGAATTCAGTAATTTAAATATGTGCGCATCTAGTGCAGTGTAGTGTAGACACTTCCGAAATCCATCTCTAGGTATTCGTATACTGTCGTATAGCTGGCACTTTTTACAATTTATCTTGATGGTCAAAAGAACAAATTAATTAGCTCAAAATTGCGCTGTCCTAGTATTTTTCTAGAAATTCAAGGGTTTCAAAGATTTGCAAATTGAAGGATCATTGTTGCAATGTGATCAAAATACGTCGATTTAAAAATTGCTAATTCGAGAACCCAAGTAAATGCTATACAGCTGTGTAATATTTTTTAATTTTTATTGAAGAACAATGCAGTTATGACTTTTTGAAGATTTTTGTACGGGGTAAGCGCGCCGCCGAAATGGAATATATAGTCCAGGAGGCAGTGAAATTTTTTCGTACTTATTTTCCTAGTCGGTGTATATTAATTAATCTGTTCTCTTACAATTAGTGACAAAGAACAAGAATTTTTTAGTCTGGCAAAAATTTCTGGATGGATTAAAAAAAACAGTACAAGTCCAGTTTTCCCGTTATAAATATTTTACATTCACTAAAGTGGAAGATAAAGTTTATGAAAATAGCAGTCTGGCTTATCTCACCACAGATAGCGGCTAGTGAGCGTGGCTGAAAATTTGCAGATTCTAAAATTTGACCGATTTTGCGGATTTGTAAACCTTATTTTTCTAGGCTTGAAATTTAGCACATAAATTGGTACAATCATAAACTGTAATAAAAAATAAGTTAAAGGCTACATTACGAACTTGGCAAATGAGTCTGGCGGCATCTTCAAAATGAGAATATTTTTTGATATCACTGCAATATATAAGCACAGCATAGAAAATGGGGTCGTGCCCCTCAATTGAATTTGACGAATTCGCTTATAGCATCTCGTAGACTACATAACATGAAGCCCTAAACCCTGTTCTGTTGTTTAAGAAAATTGTTTTATAAGATAACAGAGCCTATCAAAAATCGCAATTTCGGGTAGCATTTTCAAACGCTGTACATTTACCGCCTCTTGTGACATCGTTTCGGGGGAGCCTTCTCATTGGTTCGTGCGCTTCTCATTTGTCCACCCATCTAGTGACTTTGAAGTTTGTTTGGTGAATTTTTTCCCGTATTGACGTCACAGAAAAGCGCGCGTTTCAAATAAGACAAATGTTTCGGATTTTCTTTTACGAATAAACAAAAAATAGGGGTACAATATTTTTCCGTCTAGTTTCTAGAATAGTATATTACATTATAAGTGTGGTAGGTTCAATTTTACATCACGAAGTTTTAATATTGAAACACGACGCGCAGCGGAGTGTTTTAATAAAACTAAGTGATGTAAAATACCTACCACACATATAATGTATACAACTTTTTAGCCGATGACGAAGTTTTCCACTCGGCGCCCCCATTTAACAAAAATTATCGTTGCACCGAAGTTACATTCACATTATTGACATAAAGATAGGTGCAGGATAGTGTGACGGACGCAGATTTTGCCCAAAAGGATACGGGAGTTGTAGGAATGCATAAATAGCATAAATAGGGCACAATTCCTAAAAATATAAGAGATGTTATGTTGTTCGAGTGTTTTGTTGACTTACCTTAACTTTTTCATTATCTTATTCTTGACGTGTTTTACTTTTAGTTCAATGACTTCACCCATTTTGCCATATTATTGTATGTTATGAGAGTAATAATCGCAATAAATTAACATTTTTAGATTGAGTGACAGTGTAAATTGACAAGGTAAATAGGCAACTGAGATGCCTACTATTTATACGACGAGATGGTGCGCCTTCGAGTGTCTTGAAATTGGTCATTATTATATCTTAGAAACTTATTCAAAGACAGTTAAGTGCGGTATCTTCTTTCAAAATATACGACCAATATTTATCATAAAGGATCTTTTTTTTTGCGAGTTTTTTAAAGAAGAAAATTTTGGACTATTTTACCGCTTAAAGGCGGTAGGTGACAGCTTCAATGTGTAAAAAATGGGTTACCGTGGCTGTCTAAAATGTGGTAGAACGTAGTTTACAACTGTCAAGGCTAAAAAAGCTTTTTTTGAAAATTGTGGGACGACCCCATTACTTTCAAGATATATACGTGTCCCAGAAATGACTACATTAATTTGGAGAGGTGTTAGAACTCATCACCTGTTGTATTGTGTACACGTGGTCTATCCATCATCGTCCTTCTGAGAATCTGTATTGGTCTTCTCTTAGTTTGTGTTTCAATAATTTCAATTGCAATAAATGTATACCCTAATTACTTGTTCAAACTCTGATTTAAAACAGTTCAATTTATAATTTACCATCAGATGCCAGTGTAGATAGTAATTAATACAATATTGCAAACTCGGTCTCAAAGCTATCATAGAAGTGACCAAAAAGTTAAAAATAAATAAAAAGGAAAGTATGTGCTAAAAATAAAAGAAAAACGCTCAATAAACATTTTAATTTGGTTAATTTGATGTTACATTACATAGTCAAAACTGTAATAATTCACCTATTCAACATTAACATAATATAAACGAAAAGTTTTTTTGTCCTTTAAATGCAAAACTCTTGAAAAAGACCAAGGGCCAAAACTCAAAATATTTTAACACAATTTTTAATTTCAGGTTGGTCAAGGCTAACATCCAAAACTAGAGTGGCGTCAAGCTCATGCACTTCTTTCCTTGCTAATGTTTACTAGGTTGTTACCTTGACAATGGTATCCAATGATATCTTCTATTTTTGCCACTGTACACGAAAAACAACCGAAAGTTTACGAGGAAAGAAGGGCAATTCAGTCCAGTTCATTCAGTTTTATAACTCCTTACGCTCTCTGCATCGGTGTCTATGGTTTCGCGTTCCACTGTTTCTTCTCTTTTTATCTTAAGAATCTCGTGTGCTAGATTCAATGCTTCAGGGGCACCAGATGATAGAAGTTCTTGGACTGCTCTTATCTTTGTCTCCTTAACAGTCTTCTTAAAAGCAACCCTCAGCTTGTGGTATTTTCCAAACAACTCCTGTCTCCTAATAGGATGAATGTCTATTCCACTTGCCTCATCGTTGGCTCCGCGAACCTGTTCTCTTTGCTCTTCAAGTGGCGTACTCCACCAGTCAATTTTTCGGCTCCATTTTCTCAATACCTTCTTGACGTGGCAGGGTCTGATTTTTACCCTTTGTAGGTGGTCCGCAATGCCCTCCAATATTTCGCAATTTTCTTGATGCTCCCTTTGGAGTACCTCCTTGGCCACCATTACGCATTCTTCCCAGACTGGTCTTCTTTCTTCAGACTGGTCTTCTTCTTCGTTTTCTTCCATCATTATCTCTTCCGGTTCTTCCTTCTTTACTTCTTTAATTAATAAGTTTCTCGCTGACTCTTTCTTAATATGAGGGTGGTTTTCCCAGTTTGCTTTGATATTGTCTTCCTCTTCGCTGATTATCTCTTTCTTTATATCCTCTAGTCTCTTCAGCTCCACATCTTTTTTAAAATTTTCCTCCAGCATTATCTCTTCCGGTTCTTCCTTCTTTACTTCTTTAATTAATAAGTTTCTCGCTGACTCTTTCTCAATATGAGGGTGGTTTTCACAGTTTGCTTTGATATTGTCTTCCTCTTCGCTGATTATCTCTTTCTTTATATCCTCTAGTCTCTTCAGCTCCACATCTTTTTTAAAATTTTCTTCCAGCATTATCTCTTCCGGTTCTTCCTTCTTTACTTCTTTAATTAATAAGTTTCTCGCTGACTCTTTCTCAATATGAGGGTGGTTTTCACAGTTTGCTTTGATATTGTCTTCCTCTTCGCTGATTATCTCTTTCTTTATATCCTCTAGTCTCTTCAGCTCCGCATCTTTTTTAAAAGGTTCTTCCATCATTATCTCTTCTTGTTCTTCCTTCTTTACTTCTTTAATTAATAAGTTTTTCGCTGAATCTTTCTCAATATGAGGGTAGTTTCCACAGTTTGCACCGAGAATATGATTTGCCAACATCAAGGCATCAGGGCCACCTGCAAACAGAATCGGTTTGAGCGATCTTATCTTCGCCTTCCTAGCAGCATCCCAGTAGGCAGACCTCAGCTTTTCGAATTTTTGAAACAGCTGCTTATTTTGACGTGCTGCTCGCTTGGCCTGTTGAAGGTTTTTTTTCTGCTCTTGGAGGGATACAGTGCCCCATTTTGTTTTCCTTGTCCACTTGCTCAATATAAAGTTTATGTAAATTTGGTTGGGTACCTCTCGGAAATCGTTCCCTATGTCCTCTGTCGTTTCGACATGTGGTCCGTGTTCCTTTTGGACAACCCTTCTGGCCATTTGCACACAAACTTCCCATTCTGGTATTCTATCTTCAAAGCCTCCACCTCCTGATGCCATTCTCCTATCGATTGTTTTCAGCAACTTTTTCTATATTCTGCTTCGATAGCTCCCGTTAACTAGAAAAATAAAATTAGAAAATGAGATTAAATTACAAAATTATCTAAAATTTCATATTTTATATGCTTATTATAGTATGGAAAAAACTTATGGAATAAATTCAGTTATTTCAAAACTAATAACATTTGTCGAAAACGTTAAAACAGGCCAATTTTTGTTTTTCATAATAATGTGTTCATGACGTCATCCATTTTTGAGCTATGACGTCACACTAATTTTTTTTAATGGAATGCCAAAATCTTTGTTTTAGTTTTGGTTAGTACTTTTAACAACCTTTGTCATAAACACTAGATGATAAATTTATCTGCAGTAGTTTTTGAAACAATCACATTTTGCCTAATCAAAAAATACTGAACGCAAACATCAAAACAATTTCATTTCTATCCAACAAATCTATATTTTGTCATCTCTAAGAGATTCCGTTAAGTTTTTCATATTGGCTGCAAAATTTCAATTAAAATTATAGCCTTTTATGAAATCAAGGATTGTCATTGATGAAATCGAATCAATCAAGAACTGTTGAAAGTAGAGAGAGCTAAGTAGTGGTGGTTCATTACAAAGGTTTATAAAAGGACGATCTTCAAATGATAAAAAAGATACAATTCCATTAGAAAAAATATAGGTGACGTCACAAATAGGTGCAGTACTTTAAAACCAGCGCAGCTCAAAATAAAAGTTGACCTGTTTTAGCGTTTCACAAAAAAGGGGCCCACTATAGTAGCTGCGCCCCCCTGCCTCAAGGGGGCACCTATGGTAGCTACACCCCTCTGCCCCAAGGAGGGCCCCCTTTGGGGCTCTTAAATTACATCTGTTTTACTTTTGTGTCTTTTGTGTTGTTTTCCTGAATGCGTCTCCTGAATATGTCTCCTGAATGCCCAAGCTTCATGACAATGGCCTAAGCCAAAACCAAGCGTCTCAAATCGGTAAGCAAGATATAGCGCCAAAGGTTTTGTGTCGCCCCAGGTATTGTGTCAGTCACCCTATATTTCCGGCCAAAATAATCTTATTCATGTTAAGAGTAAAATATTAATGTCATGCAAGTTTTTTCATAAAACTTATTTTTTTAACGTAACATTTTTTGTATCCAAAATAAAATCTAAGAAACGAAGAAAAGGTTTTGTAATGATACAAGAGTTATCGAATTAAGCATATAGATTGATTTAAACACAAAGCGATTCGGATTTAAAAACACAACAAAGAAAAAAATGAAAAAAATAGATAATAACAACATAAATTAACCCAAACAAAAAAGATAATGAAAATAGAAGGAAAAGAAGGCAATTTACACAAAAGTGCGCGATAAACATGGAAAGGTTGAGGAATTAAGAAAATCCACGAGAAATAATAATTACAACTTTTAGTTGTCCCTCTCATTTTTATTGATGTTACTGTAAAAGCTCGAAAATTGGCGAATAATTGGATTTACGCGCTAAACCTAGGATTTATCCAGTTGATATGGTAAATGTACAAAGAAATAGTAACAGTTATTGTTTTTTACGCATTTACCATGTGACGCTTAATACGGTCGGGTTGCCTTGAGCGCCAGTTTTTTTTACGTGGTATGCTCCACGGGACCGCGGGTAACTACAATGGAGTACGGTACGCCAGGGGTCAGCTGTCTAGTTGGCAGGAGGAAAAAAATAACTTTTGTTTTTAAAAATTATTATGAAATACCAAAAAATAAGTTGCTACAAGTCCAAAAACAACCATATCTAGTCAATTTATTTATAAACAGTTTATGAATAAATAACGTAAAAAAATTTACCCATTTATTTTTACATTTTTTGTGTTTGGAAATTTTGAAAATTCGGGAAAAACAGTGCTTTTTTCTGTGATTTTAGTATGATCTCAAGACCATAACTCCCGATTTGAACGATGGATATGCAATCATAATTTTGGCATGCACTCTCGATCATAACTGACGACAGGAACGACATTTATGTATTTGGTTGTTTCTTTTTTTGTTTTGTTCGTTATGCTCCCGGGATGGAAATAACTCAATTGAATGTTTTCAATTGAAAAAAAATCGGGAAGATCTGGAGAAAGGTCTGGAAAACGGATTCCAGCCTAAATTATAAATAGTTACTTACTGAAAAGTCAGGAAAATAATCCATTACTTACGAGGAGCCGCAGTGAGATACGCTGTTTCGTCGTTTCGTGTAATAATTTGCCTCTCGCTATGACAAATTTTGTGGAAGATATACTCACAAAGTGGCATCTTGAAGATTTGATATCCATTTTTAATGGTAAGTACCACCAAGTTATATTTTTCTCAGTTACCTAATGCAGTCAATGGCTACATGTACTACGCAGTTCTGTCCAACATGGCTTTAATGTTTATCCAGGGTCGGGAGAATAAAGCCAGAAAATCGAGAATACTTCGGAATTTTTCGGAACAGTTTACCCCGATTTTATGTAAAGACTATTAGGAAAGGGCCCCCAATTGGGGCAATGGTCTTCTGCAGAATCATCAGTGCGGTGGTAAGCGGCGCCGGGAATTCAATCCCGGCTGCCTTTAGAAGCACGTACCTTCGATTACTCACACTCACATGAATTATATTCTTCCAAATTTATATAATACTTATTTATTAACAATTTCGTTCTAACAATTTATTTAGTTTTACTTAGATTACACTTAACATCTTGCAAGATTCTAGTATACAGGGTGTATCAAAAAGTTTGTACTCCTCTCTCAAAATCATGTAATAGGGGTCGTACCAATAGCCAAACCGTTTATATAAGATTGATGCAATGACAATGAAATGCCTTCATTTAATGTTAATCCAAAGGCAATAATTTTGTGGTTATTATAAGTAACGAATATACTGAAAATTTAATAAAGAGTTCTCATTGGACAGTTTAATTTATGTATAGTTCAGAAACTAGTTCAGGCCCAAAGAAAAAGTAATAATAAGTTTGATGCCCGGAAAGCTCAAGGAAGCTAGTTCTGAAGAGTTAGTGCGCACCTTTTGATACACCTGTATATTATAGATATTATACCGATTTGTCAAAAAATCAATTTTAATGTTTTGTTCAATTGAAAAATAAATTTAAACTAAGTACTAATCAACTCTTCCCACATACGTTATAAGAGGCGATCAAAATAATTTGTAACCGAGGCAGCAGTGAATACATTGCTATCATCCAAATTTACACAGGAGCATGGATCACTCGATTACAAATTATTTTGATCACTTCTTAGTTACCGAAGTAAAAAATTCCGAAGTAAAAGCCGCCTGCCTGATGCATTAACTCCACTGTAATGCTGTTTAATTTTTATTTAGATAACTCAATTGATGAACAGTCATTCCAATTATTAACGGAGGAGACTATTAAAGAATTAATACCTAAAATCGGGTTAAGACTGAAATTTATAAGTAATTTTAAACAATATTGTGAAGAGGTAAGTGACAGATTTATGCTATTGTATTTTAATTTTGGAAATTTTTGTGTATATTATAGAATAATGTGGCATCATCATCACCATCAATTTCCAATATTTCCAACCTATCTTCATGCTCAACTGTAACAATTGGGTCTGATTTCTCGGAAGAGAATTTAGAAATTATTGACATAAGTGAAAACTTTGATGCCAAAGTTTTATTTAAAAGGCCTTTACCCCCTGATGACGATAATGGTCAAGGTATGTGCAATTTTCTTGGAAAATATTAATTTTTATAAAAAGTATTTTGCAGATCAGATATCGACAAATTGTAGTGAGGCTAAACGACAAATGGTCAGCCTTTTTCCTGATGTAAGTCTTTAAAATAAACCATTAAATAAGTAATTATGATGTTATATATTTAATCTAGGGATTAGAAAACCTTCTCAAAAAATCCCAAGACGGGCAAATTGTTTTGTTAAAGAAACATTGTTTGGACAATGATAGCCGACAAAAGCTAGTTAGAATCATAATAAGACTATTTATTAACGTCCCAAAATTGTCAAAACCGATATTCCACAAATAAAAGGTAGGTACTTTAATGTGTATGTGATTATGTTGTGTTTTATAAATTTGATTTATTCTTTGTCCAGAATACCACTAGAACTTCTTGCAGCGGCCGCATATGAAATAACAGAACTCTTTCCTGGAGAAAGGACTGAAACTTACTACATACCCTATACTAAGCAATCGACTATTCGAGGAAAATCTGTGAAATTATTACCTAGAGGAAAATTATATTCAAAGTACGTGAACTTAAAAAAAAATTTTCGAAACGCAGTTGGCGGTGAATGTTCATCATCGCAAACTACTGCAGAAGTAGAAGACCCTACCTCAGAATTTGAAGAGGATGTAAATAATGCATACAACCGATTAATTTATTTAACGGGGACTAGTTTCGATGAAATTTTACACGACTGGAGAAAAACTTTTAATTGCAGGCAGCTCAAACTATCTCAGTGTAATTCTGCACAGGAATATTTCATCCAATTTCCCGTTTTGACAGTTAATGAGGGTTACAAATTGGTAAGCAAAGAAATACCTATCCTCCGTTCCGTCTATTAATATGAACATATTTTATTAACAGCTTATCGATGATTTCAACACAAAATATTCTGAAAAAGTTGGAAATCGCTCAATTTACACCATTTGGCCACAACTTATACCTATTATTTTGGAACTGGGCAAAGAAAACAAAATTCCCATGCCTGAATTAGATTGGCCTGAGGCAAGAAGAGACAACGATACAAATCTTGTGCTGTCATTTAAGGTCCTTTCTTGGCTGCATAACCTCATCACAATTAGAAACCATTTAAAGAAAAAGAATTTTCGCCCTTCTAAACTAGAAAGTTTAGATAGCTTTCTACTACACATCCAGGTGATGACTACTTTTTTTTAATTTATTGTTTATACTTACTTGTATTTTTTGTTTGCTTTTAGACTATGGGCGAACTCGATACAAAAATAGAAGAGAGAAAAACTAAAGCATTATTGAATAAAATTGGACTACAGCCATTCATGGTATGTGTGGGACCTATTAACCAAATAACAGCATATTATGTCATTGTGGATCAACAAAAATATATGTGTGAAAATTGCTTAATGGCCGTAGATCTAACATTCAAATTTTTTTTTGCCTTGAATTTGCAATACCCACCAGAATGCAAATCTACGTGGCAAACTATTGATCACCTAGTTTTTAAAC
Source organism: Diaperis boleti (assembly GCA_963583935.1). Classification (NCBI taxonomy): domain Eukaryota; kingdom Metazoa; phylum Arthropoda; class Insecta; order Coleoptera; family Tenebrionidae; genus Diaperis; species Diaperis boleti. The sequence goes on from OY757242.1 coordinate 19,562,677, forward strand.
TAGAAAATGCTTTAGATTCAAATGCTGCCAGTGTCGTAAGTGACATAGAAAAGAAAATTCCAAATTAAAACTTGATTATCAAATACGCGAATATAGAGTATCTGTTATGTTTTGTTTTTTATGTCACAAACAATTTAATTGTAAAACGTTAATATTACATTTAAGACTTCATAAACTAAAAGCTGTTGATAAATATGTTTGCCAAGAAAGTAATTGTAGTAGAGTGTTTGGTCATTTAAATTCCTTTAGGAAGCACTTATATAACAATCACAAATCTGACTGTCCACAAAAAGAAAGAAATAAATCTTCATCTAATGAAATATCTGTTAAAGATCTAAAAGTTACAGTTACTACTATTCCAGGTACGCAAGATGTAAATGAAATTTGTTCAGAAACTGAAAATCCACTTACCGTATTTGTCGAAGTTATGAAACGAAAAACATCCAACTTTATCTCTAAGTTATATAGTAAAGAATATTTGCCTAGAAGTCATGTACAGTGTATAATAGAGGATGTATCGGAGTTTTATTCTTATCCCTTGAATTTTTTAAAGACAGTTGTGAATGAAAGTATTTGTGAATCAAAAACCTGTTCAATCAATAAGAATATTCTTGAAGTAATAAGGGAAATTGAAACAAATTTTGACGATTTAAAAACCGAACATAAAAGATTTAAGTATTTAGAAAACACGGGCAAATACATCCCCCCTTTGAAATATTTAATAGGACATAGATGGCAACCCAACAAGTTAGGTGTCTTACAGCAAGAAATGTTTTACACTGAAATCATTTCTATGAAAGCTACGTTAAAATGTTTTTTTGAAATTGATAACATTCTTGATTCTACAGTTAAATATATTGAAGAATTAAAACGTGAAACCACATTTATCAGTAACATAATTCAAGGTGACTTTTGGAAAAGAAAAACTATGCATTATGATCCATCTCTTATAATATTTCCAATCGTCTTATATTTCGACGAATATGAAGTGGGTAATCCACTTGGAACTCATGCTGGAATTAACAAAATAGGTGCCATTTATTTTATTATACCTGTTATACCCCCCGAATATCAAGCTTCTCTTGAAAATATATTTCTAGTCTCGTTATTTAATAGTTTAGATCATAAAGAGTTTGGTAATAAATCACTGTTTGCACCATTGATAAAAGAGCTCAATTCATTGCAGTCGGAGGGTGTTGTTATCGACGCGAAGAATGGAAGTAAAACCGTTTACTTTATACTCACTAACATAATTGGTGACAACTTGGGGCTACATACAATATTAGGCCTTTCTGAAAGTTTTAGATCTAATTTTTATTGTCGGTTCTGTAAAAGTCCCCGTGAACTCTCAAATGGTCTAGTGTCGGAAGACATTAATTTATTACGTAATTGCGAAAACTATAACCAAGATTGTACAAGATCTAACGTATCTGAAACTGGAATTAAAGATGTTGTGACGCTTTCTACGGTCCGGATGCCTCGAGCGCCAGTTTTTTATTGTGGTATGCTCCACACGTGTGCACGGGTAGCTTAGTGGAGTACGGTGAACCAGGGGTCAGCTGTTTAGTTTGGCGGAAGGGAATAAAACAAAACGCCGCGATGAATTTTACTGGTTTATTAAATAAAATAATATATACTATGTATAATAGTCTCTCTCTCTCTCTCTCTCTCTCCGATTTCGGATGGGCCGACGCAAACAGGCTGGGGTGTACACGGACGTGAGCGGTGTAGGGGAGGAGCGGGGAAACCAGACACTGGACGGAGTCCACCACAGATGTCCGGGGGTAGAGGAGAAGCGGGGAGACCAGACACTGGACGGAATCCACCACAGATGTCCGGGGGTAGAGGAGAGGCGGGAAACCAGACACTGGACGGAATCCACCACAGATGTCCGGGGGTAGGGGAGGAGCGGGACGGTGAACGGGTCAGGGACAGGTATCTACCTTCGTTCTCCACTTCGCGCTTGTTCCCAAGCTGGTAGGAGATCAGGATCTGAGGATCTCCGTGTAGGGTACGGCCTTTTATAGCGTGTCGGTGACGGACCATTGACGTCAGCATCCTGCGCACATCGAGAGTAGTGAGTAGGGAAGCCAAGGTCCCGGCGGTCGTAGCTGTTTTTCCAATCTCATGAGGCGGCGGCGTTCTGGAGCGGCGGCGAGAATTGGGAGTGGTGGCGTTGGAATCGCGCTAATTCACTGATCACTGGGATATCAAAATATTCCCGGTACGATGTCTCGAACTAATTTATTCTTTTATTACAACGGTACGATGCAATGCGCGTGGCCCGAGGCGGTAAGGGCGGCGGCTGGGGGTGGTCACAGGCACACCGGAGTGGTCTCATTCGAAGCGCCCTAATTTTGCGATCCCGGGAGTGAAAGAATTATTCCTCTGTGACACCGGAAACTATTTTATTCAGCGAGTTATATATTTAATTTGTGCGAGCAGGGGCACGGCCTTGATTAAATAGTAAGTGGGCGATTCGCCGTAAGAATGTCGCTTCGCGGACGGTATTTAAATACTCCGTAAATTTCGGTAACTTTGTTACATTCCCTTCCTTCTTCGGTAAAAAGGAGCGACGCCTCGTGTCGCTACTTTTTGGTTCCTTCTGGACGGTTCCGGCGTTTGTTCTTCTTCCAAAAACGTATTTACAAAATTGAAAATAAAATAAAAAAAATTCTGGTAAACGCCGGCGGTGTCAGCAGTGATTATAGTCGGCGGTGACGGCGGGGAAATGTGGTACACTTTCTGGTTGGCAGTCCTGCAGTGGGTGGTATGGGTGGGCTACAGGGACAGGTTTGGGATAACACTCCGACTTCTCCACACCGGGAACAAAACCTAATGGGTGGCGCTTGGCAAAGGTCCCGTCGGTGACCGGGGAGGCCACAGCGCCAACACAATTCCTGCGGGTTCGGAAGCCGGAACGGTTGACGGAACCGTTTCTCGGCGTTGTTCCACTTGTGCCGGTTGTATCGTCGTTGGGTGGCGGTTGCGAGCGAGGTGGGAGTATGGTCGGTATGTCTTCTTGGTGCGCGGTGAAGTTGCAGCACGGCGGTCGGCATGGTGGAATCGCGAACGGGATGAATGCCTAGCAGCTCTGAAGTCTCTTCTCGGAACGCGGGTCGAGCGGAATTGGCGGCGGTGTTGGTCTCAAACTCAGTCGCGGAGTTGGCGGCGGATTTGACGGCGGATCCGGTCCGATACACTCTACTTTTCCTCTTGACCAAAGGTCTCTGTTGAGTGTTGGACGGCCGGACGATTCCGTTGGCGAGCATTTTGTTGGCCTCCCGATGGGCAGTCCTCTGCGTGGCGGAATTTCTCGGTCGATGTCGTTGTTTGACCGGCACCGGATTGAGGAGGCGGATGTGCTGCCCAGTAAGCGGTGGGGTTCCCTTGATCGCTGTAGATTTGAACCTCTCTCTGCTGAGGAACTCCTGAAGGAGGTAATCTTCGTCCTTGGAGAGGCACAATGGCGTTGACGCGATTGGGTGGCATGGCGTGGTGTCGTCGGGGTTTGGTAACGGTTGCTCCTGAAGAGAGACGGTTCCGGTGGATAGGTCGATGGCGAACCCATGTCGATCCAAAATGTTCATCCCCAGGAGAAGATCCGACGCAAGCTGGGGCAGGTAATTGAGCCTCTCGGTGAGCTTAATCTTCCCCACGGCCAGGGGAACCTGATAAGCCTCGGAGATGGTGGTCACCTGTCCATTGGCCATGCGGGCGGAGCTGACTGTTGGTGGAATCCGGCGGAGCTTCTGGCGGCACTGCTCGTTCAGGCGGTCTCCTATGAACGAACTCGCAGCTCCGGTGTCGATGAGGGCGGTGTACGTTCTTCCCAAGGCAGTGATACAAACGTGTGGTCGGTTGTCGGTGTGGCTGGCCGACGTCGGTGGCGGGTCCGGTTGCAGAGACCGCTCTAGTTCCTTTCTCGTGTTTAATGGCTGGCAGGGGCAATGTCTGGAAAGTACACCCTCTCTCTTGCAGCGGGAACAAAACATCCGTGGAATTCCGGTGCATTCCGTCCGGAAATGTCCAGTGTGGCCACACCTCCAGCATATAGGACCTTCTTTCCTGCTTGGTGTGGTGGTGGTCGGCGGTTTCCACGGGTTGGGGTGTTCGCTGCGCGGCGGTCGAACTGTCGACGGAGTCGGTCGCTCGATCGGCCTCGGTGCTGGGTGTTTCTCGGCCGATGGTAGAGGAGCAACCGACTGGGTATCGGCTACTGCGGGGATTCTCTTCTGTGAGCGTGACGTCGTCCCTCTTAGCTCCCCGAGCAGAATTTCGAGATCCCGGACTGCTCTTGCGAACGTCGTGAAGTCACTCATATCGGCCCGTTTTAACTTCAGCCGATACTCCGGTAACAGGTTCCGGTATAACCATGACAGCTGCTGTTCCGGGCTCATGCTCCCATGACGTCGCATGAGGGTTTGTAGTGCGGTAATGTAGGCGGCTGTCGGTTCATTTGGCCGTTGTTGTCTGCGGCTGATCTCTACCTCCAGGTCTTCTTGGTAAGTCACTGGGAAGTAGAAAAGGCGGAAATCAGCCACAAAGTCCTTCCATTCCGTCCAGGCGGCACGGTTATTGCGAAGCCACGCGGCGGGTTCTCCCTCAAGAAGTTCCGGTAGGTGGAGTAACAGTCGGTCCGGCGAGATACCTTCGGAGGCACACCTTTCTTCCAGTCTCTCGAGGAAGGTGGCTGGGTCCCCGTTTCCGCTGTAGGAAATCCGCCACTTGTGCACCTTCAACGGCTTGCTGGGGGAGGGCTGTTCCGGAATCGTGATGACCGGTGATCTGGTTAGCGTTACCGTCGGAGCTGCTACCACCGAAGGTGTCGGCGTTGAAGGTCGCAACGCGGCATGCGATGTCGGAGACGCGGCCGGTAGTGTTGGATCCGTCGTGGGTGGTGCTTGCTTGAAGGGTGGTTGGCCTTCTCGGAGGAATTTAACCAGTCGGACCTTTCTTCTGTGAATCTTGCCGGTCGGGTCGAGGCCAAACCTCAGGAGCAACGCGTCCAGGTCATCTTCCTTGAGCTTGTAGGCCCATTTCACCGGAACGTGGGGATTTGCTTCATCGTCTTCGGACACAGTTCCGGCGGGTCGGTCTTGTGCTTCTTCGTCGCCCATTGCGATGTTACTTCGACCGACTCCCGGTTATGAATCGCGCGAAATGTCTACGGGGACGAGGTTGACGTGACAGCAACGATTACCCACGGGGACGAAACCGACGCGGTTGGTAACCACGAAAAACACTCGGAGGTACGAGCTCAACGTGGTCGGCGGTCGCGAGAAAATATACCCGCAAAAACTAAATCGGCGGTCGCGAAAAACACCCAGAGGAACTAGATCGGCGGTCGCGAGAAATACCCGGAAGAACTAGATCGACGTGGTCAGCGGTCGCGAAAAATACCACGGAGATGAGATCGACACGATTAGCGGTCACGAAAAATACCCGGAGGAATGAAATCGGCGTGGTCGGCGGTCGCGAGGAATATACCCGAAGGAACTCTAATCGTTTATTCTACTTCCCTCCGCAAAACCAACAGCTGTCCCTGCTCGGCGCGCCAAATATGTGACGCTTTCTACGGTCCGGATGCCTCGAGCGCCAGTTTTTTATTGTGGTATGCTCCACACGTGTGCACGGGTAGCTTAGTGGAGTACGGTGAACCAGGGGTCAGCTGTTTAGTTTGGCGGAAGGGAATAAAACAAAACGCCGCGATGAATTTTACTGGTTTATTAAATAAAATAATATATACTATGTATAATAGTCTCTCTCTCTCTCTCTCTCTCTCCGATTTCGGATGGGCCGACGCAAACAGGCTGGGGTGTACACGGACGTGAGCGGTGTAGGGGAGGAGCGGGGAAACCAGACACTGGACGGAGTCCACCACAGATGTCCGGGGGTAGAGGAGAAGCGGGGAGACCAGACACTGGACGGAATCCACCACAGATGTCCGGGGGTAGAGGAGAGGCGGGAAACCAGACACTGGACGGAATCCACCACAGATGTCCGGGGGTAGGGGAGGAGCGGGACGGTGAACGGGTCAGGGACAGGTATCTACCTTCGTTCTCCACTTCGCGCTTGTTCCCAAGCTGGTAGGAGATCAGGATCTGAGGATCTCCGTGTAGGGTACGGCCTTTTATAGCGTGTCGGTGACGGACCATTGACGTCAGCATCCTGCGCACATCGAGAGTAGTGAGTAGGGAAGCCAAGGTCCCGGCGGTCGTAGCTGTTTTTCCAATCTCATGAGGCGGCGGCGTTCTGGAGCGGCGGCGAGAATTGGGAGTGGTGGCGTTGGAATCGCGCTAATTCACTGATCACTGGGATATCAAAATATTCCCGGTACGATGTCTCGAACTAATTTATTCTTTTATTACAACGGTACGATGCAATGCGCGTGGCCCGAGGCGGTAAGGGCGGCGGCTGGGGGTGGTCACAGGCACACCGGAGTGGTCTCATTCGAAGCGCCCTAATTTTGCGATCCCGGGAGTGAAAGAATTATTCCTCTGTGACACCGGAAACTATTTTATTCAGCGAGTTATATATTTAATTTGTGCGAGCAGGGGCACGGCCTTGATTAAATAGTAAGTGGGCGATTCGCCGTAAGAATGTCGCTTCGCGGACGGTATTTAAATACTCCGTAAATTTCGGTAACTTTGTTACAATGTGTGTGTATGGAATGAAGTTGACTCGTTTCACGTTACCGAAAATTATAGTGCGGACATAATGCATGATTTGTTAGAAGGCGTTTTTTTGTACGACATGGGAGGAATATTACATCAGTTTATACTCGTTGATAAAATTTTTAGCTTGTCTGATTTAAATAACAAAATAAAATGTTTTCATTTTGGATTTGAGAGCTCCAACAAACCGCAAGTTGTTACAATGGACATGTTAAAACTCCGCAAATTGAAGATGTCTGCGTCTGAATCACTTTGTTTTGTTCGTTACGCAGGATTAATTATTGGTAGTCTAATAGCTGAAAATAACAAATATTGGAATCTTTATATTTTATTGAGGGAAATTGACGGCCAAGTACATAACACGTAAAATCATATTGTCATTAAATGTGTTAATAACAGAACACCATACGCTGTACTTGGAACTATTTGAAGACTGCAATCTTAAGCCAAAATTTCATTTTATGTTACATTACTGTAAATTACTTTTTGAAATAGGGCCTTTAGTCAATTTATGGTGTATGCGGTTTGAAAGCAGACACCATCAGTCAAAAATTAATGCGAACGTGGTAGCATCTAGAGTTAATATTTGTCACACATTGGCTGTAAAATCTCAACTACAATCTTGTTTTAAATTTCTGCAAGATGAAGGCTTTTATAAAAAGATTCAATATTCAGATAATTCATCCATTCCATTATTAGACCTAAATAATTGTTTCTTAGTGGAGTCTGTGGTCGTTTGCGGAATTCTATATAAGGAAGGTTTATTATTATTATTAGATTATGATGTTGATTTACCTGTATTTGGTTTAATTAAACAAGTTCTTGTTAAAGATAATAAAACAATTCTATTTTCTTGTGAAAAATATATATCAATAGCTTTTAGTAATCATTTATTTTCATTTGAAATTAAGCAATACAATGAAATGATAAGAATTAGTCAGAATGACCTTTTTTATGTTTCTCCAGTGTTATTACTGTCTTCAACCCAGCGGTAAACTTTTTGCTTGTCTTCGTAATATGTAACGTTACAAGCATTATTTAGTATGTCAGTTTGTTTGTTTTTTACTATTTTATATGAAATCAATAAATAAATCATTTAATTTGAGCATCTTCAGTAACCTTTCCCTAGCCTAAACGACAACCCCCCTCCATTCCAAAATTTAGTACTTCTAATTAACCATGTTTTGTACACAGTATTAAATTATTTTATAATACTGTATTATACTCTTTATAACATAAAGGTTGTTAAGCTTGATTCATTTATATTATAAGCTATATAGTATCTACTTTTATACTGCAAATAAAACCAACTGATTTTCATTACAAAATTATATATTCACTGCTATTAATCTTTAGCGTCTGTTGGTATAAAATACATTTTGCACTAGTTACAATAACAATTGGCGACACATATTAAACCATTTTTATCATATGTTTATGGCATTAAGTATAAAAAATTTGGCTGTCCCTATTTTTATTAAAAAAATTTGTAAAAAGTATTATATATTTTTTAACTAATATAAGACATTTCTCTCCGTGCGAGGTACTCCGTGTCGAGTATTTGACAAGGCTGACAAGGAGTAAAGTAAGTCATTTTACTGAAGAGTCGTGTATTTTTTTTCTGAAATACCCAATTTTAATGAAAATTAATATGCATTAATTTAATAAATTGAATGTAGATTGTATTGCCCATTTTTAATTGGAAATATTTGCTATATTATAGACAAGGGCTTGGAAATTGAGAGGCTCTGCAGCATAGAATTTTTACTATTGGGAAATCCCCACCTTAATGTCCCTGTCTTCAAAATTTAAATTCAACTAAGAATGGAGGTATGTACCTGATAGAGAATAGGAGTAAGTAACACTACGAAATAATATTAGGTACCTATAATAATGACTACATATAGTATAAATAAATTACTACTATTAAAAAAACTAATACATATGATGATTATATACAGACCGTTTCAATCGAAACGAGCCACCCTCAATAACTTTTTAGGAAAAGATATTTAAGAAAAATCTAAAAACAGGTCAATTTTTATCTCGAGGGGGGCATGTTTTGATGCAATAGTAAGCAGGTGCTAAGGCTTGGTGCAACCCCATACTCCTGACAGGAGCAACCTGGATTTTTTAAATAGGGAATAGGGGTCGAGTAACGTGTCGTTTGAAAGGTCTTTTAATTGTCTTTTCGGCCACATAATTATTTTTTTCTACTTTGCGTTCGTACTGAGGCTATTACGATACGCTTTTGGGTGTCATAATAGACAAAAGCGGTGTTATAATAATTACACTAAAAATAGTATAATTAATTTTTTTAATATTGGTAACCTCTCTGTCTGATTTTGGCAATCCTTACCTATACTTCGCTGTCAATGATGTATGAATGTGAATTGGCATTACTATTTTTGCCACTTGTATTGGAAATTCACGTGCATTTAGGGCAAGCGATTTTCTTGGGGGAGGTGTCCAACAAGCTGGTAACACTTGTCGGCTTCTTGTCGCATTGGTGTAGGACGGCGTCTGTAGGTTTTACATGTTGTCCTGGATGGCTCGCCTTGGCTTTGTGTGTGGACGCCGTCAGGAAGGTTTTTAATAGTATAAGACAACATTGTGGCGTTGCAGCTCAAAATACATACGGTAGGAAAATGTTTTTGGAGATCGTAGAGAAAGTGTTCTCCTTCTGTCAATTTTCAAATTGGGCGTATGTTTTTCAATATACCTCGCGTGACTTTAAAGGTAGCAAATTGCCTATCGTATTTTCGCCAAAGCCCGTATTTCTGGGGGCGTACATTGAAGAACTTCAGAACTCATTTTTGGAAGGACAAAAATACGAGTGTTGACGTTTCAAATTAATTATTTTTTATAGGCGCCGTTAATGCAGCTCGCAAGAGTGCCAACCGCCGCGGAATTCCCTAGATTGTAAAATTTGATTATCTTGTATAAAAACTGGCAAAGTAGAAAAAATACTGTATGATAACTCGTTTATAAGGCATTTTGTCGCACTTACTCATTTAGGGCACTTCTCGCTACGCTCGTCGTGCCCTAAACCCCTTCTTATAAAACTCGTATCGTAATATACTATTTTATTTGCAGTCTATAAGACACATGGTCTATGCATTGTCGTCCTGCTGAAAATCCGGCTTGGTCTTCTCCTATTTTGTGTTTCAATAATTTCCATTGCAATAATTGTATACCCTAATTACATGTTCGAACTGATTTAGAACAGTTCAATTTGATAATAATTTACCATCAGATGCCAGTGTAGATAGTAATTAATACAATATTGCAAACTCGGTCTCAAACTGAGAACAAAGGTTAAAAATAAATAAAAAGGAAAGTATGTGCTGAAAATAAAATAAAAACGCTTAATAAACATTTTAATTTGGTTAATTTGATGTTACATTGTATAGTCAAAACTGTAATGATTCACCTATCCAATATTAACATAATATAAACGAAAAGTTTTTGGCAAAATCAAGGGCCAAAACTCAAAATATTTTAACAAAATTTTTAATTACAGGTTGGTCAAGATTTGACATCCAAAACTATCGCACCGGGTTTAGAGTGGAGTCAAGCTCATGTACTTCTTTCCTTGCTAATGTTTACAGTTTGTTCCCTTGACAATGGCATATTTTATTTTTGTCACTGTACACAAAAACCAACCGAAAGTTTACGAGGAAAGAAGCGTGATTCAGTTCATTCCCTATTTGAACTCCTTACGCTCTCTGCATCGGTATCTATGGTTTCGCGTTCCACTGATGCTTCTCTTTTTATCTTGAGAATCTCGTGTGCTAGGTTCAATGCTTCAGGACCACCAGATGACAGAAGTTCTTGGACTGCTCTTATCTTTGTCTTCTGAACAGTCCTATTAAATGCATTCCTCAACTTTTTGTATTTTCGAAACAACTGATGTCTCCTAATAGGATGAATTTCTATTTCACTTGCCTCATCGTTGGCTCCTCGAACCTGTTCTCTTTGCTCTTCAAGTGACGTACTCCACCAGTCGATTTTTCTGCTCCATTTTCTCAATACCTTCTTGACGTGGCAGGGTCTTATTTTTACCCTTCGTAGATGGTCCGCTACGCCCCCCAATATTTTACCATTTTCTTGATGCTCCCTTTGGAGTACCTCCCTGGCCACCTTTACCAATTTTCCCCAAACTGGTCTTCTTTCTTTAAAACCTCTGACTTTTTCTTTTTTGATGCAATTTGAATTGTGCTCAATCTTCTGGGATAGTCTGCTTGCTTTGTCGTTCGCTACTTTTTTGACAGTAGAACTTTGATTCCAATGTTCTTCTTTGATAGTATTGTCTTCCTTTTCGCTGATTATCTGTTTCTTTATATCCTCTAGTGTCTTCAGCTCCACATCTTCTTTTAAAGTTTCTGCCATCATTATCTCTTCCACTTCTTTATTCTTTACTTCTTTAATTAATAAGTTTCTCGCTGAATCTTTCTCAATATGAGGGTAGTTTTCACAGTTTGCACCGAGAATTTGGTTTGCCAACATCAAGGCATCAGGGCTATCTGCTAACAGAATCGGTTGGAGCGATCTTATCTTCGCGTTCTTAGCAGCATCCCAGTAGGCAGACCTCAGCCTTTCGAGTAGCTGCTTATTTTGACGTGCCGCTCGCTTGGCCTTTTCAACGTTTCTTTTCTGCTCTTGGAGGAGTACAGTGGCCCATTTTGTTTTCCTTGTCCACTTGCTCAATATAAAGTTTATGTTAGTTTGGTTGGGTACCTCTCGGAAATGGTTCCTTATATCCTCTGTCGTTTCGACATGTGCTCGGTATTCCTTTTGGAGAACCCTTCTGGCCATTTTCACACAGAGTTCCCATTCTGGTATTCTATCTTCAAAGTCTCCACCTCCTGATGCCATTCTCCTGTCGATTGTTTTCAGCAACTTTTTGTATATTCTGCTTCAATAACTCCCGTTAACTAGAAAAATAAAATTAGGAAATGTGACTAAATTACAAAATTATCTAAAATTTCGTATTTTATACATTTACTAGCTGACCCGGCGAACTTTGTACCGCCTCAGAATCAATAAATGTTGTGGCAACTTATTAGCTGAATTAAATTCATTTTTTTATAAAAGGATAATGCACACAACGCCATCTACTGGCATTACCCGAACTAGCATACAATGCCATGTTCATTTTTGTTTCTGACATGTATCAAAGATGGCGTTATATACGGATTCCATTGAAAATGTTTGAGAAAAATTGTTTCTTTCATTTTTCTGATGTTTTAATAGTTATTCGTCCTCGAAAAAAGTCAGTCAATCCATTCTCGAGATATCATAAAAAAAATTGTGTGGAGTTCACGCGCAACAGAAACTTTGAGGTTTACTCCTTAAAAATCGATTTTCATTTTTTAACCCCGGTAAGACAAATTTTGGTGGCCGGCGTTATTTGTTATTGTTGCCCTGTAGCAGGGGGGCTTTGTTATTGTCGTTGCCCTGTACTTAGCTCCCCGCCCCCTGTAATTTTTCCGATGTTATAATAATAATTCTGCTATTCGGGGCGTAGGCAAATCCAACAAATTAAATACCATAAAAATCGGTCGAGCCGCTCTTGAGTTATAAACCCAAGGGAGCCCCCTGAGCTCTCTGTCCATGTTTTAATAGTTATTCTGCTATTCGGGGCGGAGACCAATCCAACAAATCAAAGATCATAAAAATCGGTCCAGCCGTTCTTGAGATATAAACCAAACGGTTCCCCCTGAGCTCCCTGACCATGTTTTAATAGTTATTCTGCTATTCTGGGCGGAGACAAATCCAACAAATCAAATATCATAAAAGCCCTTCTTGAGTTATAAACCCAAGAGGGCCCCCTGGGCCTTCATGTTCATGTAAAAAATACTTTACGACCTATTCCCATACCTATCAAATAAACAAACAAAAAAATCATAAGAATCGGTCCAGTCCAAGGGGGCCGTCTGGGCCCCCATGTCTATGTGAAAAATAGTTTACCACCTATTCTCATACTTACCAAATAAAAAAAAACAGTCGACCCGAAAAATCGGTCCAGCCCAAGGTGCCCCCCTGGGTCCCCATGTCCATGTAAAAAATAGTTTACGACCTATTCCCATACCTATCAAATATACAAAAAAAAATCACAAGAATCGGTCTAGCCGAAAAATCGGTTCAGCCCAAGGGTCCCCTTGGGCCCCCATGTCCATGTGAAAAATAGCTTTAAACCATCCCTGGATTATGTCGAACAAAACAAAACAAAAAATATATTCAAATCGGTAAAGCCGTTTTTTAGTTTTAGCGTGACATACGAACGGCGATTCATTTTTATATACAGACCGTTTTTATTTCAATTTTTATCTCGAGGGGGACATGTTTTGATCCAATAGTAGCAGGCTTGGTGCAACCCCATACCTCTGACAGGCTCAACCTTGATTTTTTAAATAGGGAATAGGGGTCGAATAACATGTCGTTTGAAAGGTCTTTTAATTGTCTTTTCGGTCACATAATTATTTTTTTATTTGCATTTGAAAAAAAGCTTATTAAAAATGCTATTTGGTGGTATAATGGAATATAATAGTGTTCCATTGGAAAAAAAAAGTTATATATTTTGCAAAATCGTACACCCTGTATAGAAATATCAATTTAGATGACTTTCAATCAGTGTGTATTAAAGTTTGGGTCTATAAAAAATTATTGACAGAAAAGTATTCAGTTCTCTGTTGGAATGGTCACTGCAATTTTTAAAAAATAATCGTCAGCTGTATTGAAGTGGGGGCATTATACGTCAGTCACGTATATTATATGAACCATGTTAATTTTTTTAAAGTATAAAGTGATTTTATACCTTATGAAATTTATGCAGCTGGATTTTTATGCTTTTAATATAATGAATAAAATTGTCAGTCGTATTTTTAACGGGGCTAAGAGCGTCAGTCAGCGTCAGAAATAATGCTGCGCGGTCAGTGCATCTGACCGTTGCATAGTAACTTTGGCAAATGATCTTTATACCCACAAACATTCAGCTGACGGTGATTTTTATTTTTGTTAACCATAAAAATACACCATATTTTAATTTCAATCAATATTATACAGGCTGTCCCATTTAAAACTATCCTAGTCCAGATTTCTCCGAATTGATTATTGTGATTGAAAAATCTTCGAACAGGTCGATTTTGTTTGCTAGGGGTACATCTCCTCAGTTTCTTCATTTCAGTTCCAGCATTGCGCCCTCTTGGCGACGGGGCTGTTAGCTCCAAAATCTTAAATGGCATTATGGGTCGAGTGATACCTCATTTGAAAGGTATTGGAGGCCTCTCTACAACTAACAAATTACTTTTCAATCCTTTGGATTTTTGACGGCAAAAAACGATTTTTTTTTTATTTTCAAGATAATCCACATCTTCTCATGCTGTGTAAATAAATAATTCTTTATAATTCAAGAACCATCCATAATAAACCTGTAGTACCTTATATCATTTTGCTCAGTATTAACTGCCCTTTCAATTCACTCACTAATATACAGGATATTCCATTAAATTATTCCGGCCGTCTACTCTCCCTCCGTCTTACGAATTTTCGATCAGGCCATGTGGCCTGACGCGAGTTTAACATTCTTTACCCATCCCAAAAAGTGCTTACCGCCGCTAAAGAAGTTTTCACTTAAAAAAATCAAAAACAACTAACATATTATACTTTTCTAAAAATTCTTATAACTTCGACGTAAAAATTGGTATTTGTGTTATATATGTATGCTTGAAGAGTTTTTTACACTGCTCATTTTGTATCATATAGCATCGTCAAATATTATAAAAGTTTATTTTATTTCTTTTAATGTTTGAGGAGACATTTAAAAAAGAACAAAAGACGGAGGTCGTATATTTCTAGTTTTGGCAAAGAAAAAACTCATTTTTTTACTTGTTTGTGTTTATATTTAACTAGCTGTATTTATTTTTCTGAAACCGGAGTGAAAATACTATTTTTCGGCCTCCGTCTCAATTTAGTCATTTGCCAATCGTCTTGAAATAGTATATTTCGATACGAGTGCGCTGTCATGACACTTTCAGGGGCGAGGGTGAATTTTTGCAGCCCGAGGCAAATGCCGAGGGCCGCAATGAGCACGAGCCCCTGAAAAGTGACAGCGCACGAGTATTGAACAGCGTTTTTTGTATTCGTTCCCGGAAAATGAGAAAAAGTAGAAATTTACAACAGATTTTGAGGTTAGGTTGACAGCTGTCAGATTAAATGAATCGCTGATTGCAGAAAGGGTATAAGTCCGTTGAGTAGGTTTTCGAGAAAAACGCAAAAAACACTTTTTTGAAGCACTTGTCAATTATTTGTGGAAAAACTGTTGACAAGTTGATAATACAGGTATACACAATACCTTTCTACAGTATTTGCAAAAAAAAATTGTCATTTGGTTAGTCAATAATGACTTTCAAAATTGACAAACATGTACTCTTTTTACAGTCATCTTTAAAAATAAAAAAAATAAAAATTATTTGAGAATAGAATTTTATTTAACCGAACAGAACGAATAAAAATTTACAACAAATACAAAATTACGTCGTTAATTAACGGACCATTCAAAAATATTCTTCCAAAATGCTTCAATTTCTTTGGTGTTCTCCACATATTTTATTGACTTTTTAATGTCATTAATTTTGTCTGATTTAATGGGCACATTTCCTGTTCGATTACTTAGTCCCCTGGGTTCATTAATTTACAAGAAACCTACACCTACCTACACCTTTCCCATCATTCTTGCAGTAAGAGAACTGATGAAAATTGTAAAGTGTCGACAACCAGTTTTTAAAGTTTATGCTTGTCATATCTACCATATTATGAATAATAATTTTTTGCGTTCTATTGGCTGCCTGCCAAATTTTAAATCAAAATCTTCTTTAAAGATAGGGATGTTTTTGCTTAAACATTGAGTATATCATAGCTTCATAGTATAACTGTCAGCGTTACGATAATATGAACCAGCGCCAGTGGTATTTGTTGCAAAAAAGCATTGACTGCAAAAAGGATAGAAGTCACGGACCAGGGGGTCTACCATTGAAACCGGTGAGTGAGTGACATGGTATAATTGGTTGTCTACATTACCGTACTTCGTACATTATTGTAAATAAACTTATTACGGAACTTATAACTTAGTCTAAAGGACCTAAACCGTAGATGGTCTAAATTTGAACGTCTTTCAAGTAACAATGAAGTCTCCCACACATTTACGAGATTATCAAGCCATAATAACACTCACAACAGTGACGTTATTTTATTGACATTTCTCATCGCAAACAAACACACTTAAAAATCGATGGCTCGTGAAATTTGACATTTCGCGCGAGTTGAAAAATTCAATATCTAAATACTCAAATAAAGTCTTGAGAGTGTTGTAAATAAACTAAACCTCTAATATTGAGTTAAAAAAGGAATAAATAATTAATTTAGGATTTATCCCCGCCTTGGTTAAGAAAGAGTGAGGTTATGTCTGTTTATTGTTTATGTATGTGTGCATTGGATTAATTGCATTTTAACTGATTTTAACCGTATTTTAACATTAGTTCGCTGTATAGTTTGTACCCTTAAACAGCTAAAGACACCACCTCACTCACTCATCGATGTCAGTGGTAGACCCCCAGAGGGTGTTATTACTGGAGGAGTGTCAAACCAATTAAATAGTGTAATCTTATATCTATATACACAATAACACATTCATAATTAATAATTAAAGAATGAAAAATTAAGTGGCGGAGAATTAGACCTACAATGCTGATTACTCCATACTCATTGTAAAAATCTTAAAAAAACAATCATTTAAGTACTTTGTAGACAGTGTATCATTACTTACTTTTGTCTAACTTTTCTAAGGTGTTCTATATTGTACAGGAACTTAACAAAGTCATCCTCCATTTTGTCTTTAGCTGTTTAAGGGCACAAACTATACAACGAACTAATGTTAAAATACAATTAATCCAATGCACACCATGCACACTACTACATAAACAATAAACAGACATAACCTCACTCTTTCAAGGCGGGGAAAAAAAACACTAAATTAAATTATGTATTCCTTTTTTAACGCAATATTAGAGGTTTAGTTTATTTACAACACTCTCAACACTTTATTCAGATAATGAATTTTTCAACTCACGCGAAATGTCAAATTTCACGAGAAATGTCAAAATACTCGCATACGACTTGTCGTTCGAGAAAAGTCATCGATTATTAGGCGAAATTTGGGTTTGTGTTTGTTTACGATGAGAAATGTCAATAAAATGACGTCACTTTTGTGAGTGTTATTACGGCTTGATAACGGTTAAATGAGTGTGGGAGACTTCGTTGTTACTTGAAAGACGTTTAAATTTAGACCATTTACGGTTTAGGCCTGCGTTTAGGCCCTTTAGACAAAGTTATTAGTTTATTTACAATAATGTTCGAAGTACGGTAATGTAGACAACCAACAATACCATCACACTCACTCGATCGTTTCAATGGTAGACCCCCTGAACCCTTTCTGCAATCAACAAAAATTAAAGAGATTTATTTTACTACATTTTATGCATGTAACATAGCTCCTTTATGCACTAAACGATAGATAATGGTTTCAACTATGGTTTCCGATAAAAATCTTAAAATTACCAAAAGTGTGACTTAGACCCTTTTTGCAATCAGCGATTCAAATACATATGGCGTAATACTTATGTATGTTGCTATGTATTTCATTACGCACTATGTGTTTCACAAACGAATACAAAAACGACATTGCCTGCCTAGGCTAGAAAATGGAAACTAGGGATTTTTCAATGCAAGCTTTTATGTTCCTTGGATTTGTCTCCGCCCCGAATAGCAGAATAACTACTATTAAAAAAATCGGAAAAATTACAGAGAGGGTATAGGGCAACGACAATAACAATGCCCCAGGTAAAGCGGGGCCCAGGGGGGTCCCTTTCGACATGTGGAGCCCTTGAGACAGGGGGGCCCAAGGGGGGGTCTTTGAGACATGAGCCCCCCCTACAAAAGTGAACAAGAAAATCTTTTGTCGGCCGAAAAAGTTTCGTTTATCACACGGCCCGAAACTGTTTCGGCTAACGCCTCGCCTCCACAAACTGTGCTCGCACCAGTTTCTGGCCTTGTAATAAAATATACTATTTCGCTCCGGAAATGCGGAGCGAAAATTGCATTTCCCTGATTAGTCAGATTATTTTGTAATTTCTGACACCTTAGAAACAAAGAAACGTGCTACTAGATAGGTACGTAGAAAATCGTCCATTCAATTTATTAAATTAATGCATATTAATTTTCATTAAAATTGGGGATTTCAGAAGAAGAAAAAATACACGACTCTTTAATAAAATAACTTAAGAGCGGGCGGACAAAATGGAGGGGGTAACTTGTTTGAATAGCCCAAACTACAACCACCACTGCAGTTGGATGTAATACCATAGGTGGCGCTAGCTGCTGATTATGCAGTTATTTTCGGCTTTTCCATGCTGTCGTACCAAGAGCATATTAATGCGAAACCGGCAGTAATAGGACTCGCTTTTAGGGTGTTCAAGGTCGCAATATATTGCCGTCCTTCCGCACAGAATTTTACTATTGCACTGAGTCGCGTTGAAGGCAAAATGCCTAGAAGTACTGTTATAACAAGTTGAAAAACGGATTAGTTGTTGCTACTGCGAGTTAAAATACATGTGATAGCTCATTGGATTCGTAATCACCTCTAGAAAAATGTGCAAAAGTATCAAACCCACACATAAACAATTGCAAAGGTTATTAACAATTAAAGAATCGTAAAAAAGGGGTCTGAACTAAATCTAAAAAAAGATTTTTAAAGAGGAAATATACAAAAACAAAATAATCTCGAGTCAAGGAATTAATAATAATTACTATTATTAATAGTTTTGATTTAATGTTGAACATGGGCTCCGCGTGGTCAGCGCTGTGCCGTCACGTATCGAAACCGGCCGTTGCAAATATTTTTTTACCCTGTAAAATATTAAATTACGGTAAATTATCTAGACACTTGAAGGAAAAGAGTTCTGCAGTTAAAAACATTATTCACTAACTTTTCATAAAATGAGCTTATTGTTAATTAACCATTTTTTTAGAGTTCTGGTTTACAATAATTATTAGAAAGTCGGATAATTGTTAAACTAAAGCTCCTAAAATTATTACGCTTCGTAGAAACCTTTCGACAACTATAATACATAGGTATACTTAATGAGATTATCAAATTGCGGTATTTTGAATTATTATAATCTTAGAGGTAATTATAATTTATTTAAACAACAAAAAAATTAAAAAGTTGAAAAAAGGGGTCTAAATTTTTTTATTAATAAGAAGTTGTTATTGCTATTTTTAGATATGGGAAAGCTATTGCATAACAGTTTACAACAATTTTTAGGGCCATTTGTTTAAACATTTTTTTAAATGAACTTTTTTTTCCTTGTTGGAATGTCAATTGTTTTTATTATTTGAAAATGTATTAGTATATTTTTTTGTTGAAATTCAATATTAAAAAAAACATTGATTTTAAAATTATTTCTTTGCGATTCTCTGCAAGACGTTTTTTTTTATTAATATTTAATGTGTATTAAATAAAAATGTTTTTTATAAAGAATTGCCAAATATGTTTATACTTTTCTTAGATTATTAAAAGAATAACAAAAACAACCGTGTACAATACAATGTGAGAAAAAAATAAAGCTGATAAAATCTGACAGGGATTACATGATTTTTCTTTAAAAAAACCATATATTTTTCCCATCATAATATTCCATAATATAAATATAAAAATTATTGAAAAAAAATAAAAGATCTCGGATTGTTTATTTTTGTAATCATAAAACGGCCGCAGGTTTTGAGAAAATAATATGTATCGGAGATAAAACGGATAATAATAATTGTAGTTAACTTTTATAAGAGTTAATTTGTGATTAGAGGTATACATAGTTTTTGAGTTTTTATGATTTGATTAATTTAAACAATCGTGGTTTGAATTCTTTTACGGTAAAGCCTAATAGAGTCCAATCGTATCTTTTACTCAAAACAAATAACTCTTTTAGAAGATGTTTTGTTGAGCTTGGTGGTCAACTTAAAAATTCGATAACTTGGTTATTATTTCAACTCACAATAAAAATGTTTTCTTTTTAATCGACTTCAAAAAAGGAGGAGGTTTTCAATTTTGATGTATGTTCGGGCATAACTTCTTTGTTTATGAACCCATTTCAATTATTCTTTTTAACTGCGTTGGGTTCAGTATAGCTACAAGGTGATCGGTCCCATTTTAATGTCATTGATATTAAACCTAAGACTTGGAAGATATATCAGGGAATTATGACAATCCCAGAACAAAGTTTCTAACTATGGTCAATGACGTGCTTTTCTGAAGCTGCTAGTTGTTTGTTCTTTGTGAGATTGGCAGTGCCAATCGCGGTATATTAATGAATAATTCGATTTTCTCAATGTTCGAATGATTCTTAATATTTTTGATTGATGCATTGATTTTACCTTTTAATTTAATTTACTAGTTATTTTAGGTAAAAGGTTGGTATCGTCGATTAGAGCGACATCTAGAAGACGACCTATGAAGTTTCTGACAGTAATGTCATTGCAATGGTTCTAAACCCAACTAAATGAGCTTTTATTTTCTTAATGTCTATGTCGATCTCGTTTAATATACATTGGAATAATTTGAAACTCTGGCAGTTCTTTCATAATTATACACAGAGGGCAAGAAAGAAACTGTGTAATGATTGGTCATGAAAAAATTTAAAAATGTCGTGTTTTCAAAAATGAAATTCTGTCATTAAATCATATATTATAGCGGTGTGAATTACTGATTGCCTACGGAGATCTTTACTGTATCATAAACAAAAAGAATCAAACGTTTACAATGTTTAGTTTCTTAAATTGACATAGATTACCAGAGGGTTCATTTCACATCCATTTCCGCCATGTTCCCCCTCCACTTTGTCCGCCCGCTCTTAACTTTACTCGGAGCCTTGTAAAATAACGAGGCATTCTTTACTGCGGCTCCTCGTAAGTAATGGATCATTTTCCTGACTCTTCAGTAAGGAACTACATATTTATAATTTAGGCTGGAATCCGTTTTCCAGATCTTTCTCCAGATCTTCCCCATTTTATTTATTTATTTTTTTCAATTGAAAAAATTCAATTGAGTTATTTCCATCCCGGGAGCATAACGAACAAAACAAAAAAAGAAACAACCAAATGTGTCGTTCCTATCGTCAGTTATGGTCGAGACTGCATGCAAAAATTATTATTTTTGCATATCCATCGTTCGAATCGGGAGTTATGGTCTTGAGTTCATACTAAAATCCCAGAAAAAAAAATCCGGTGGATTTTATTACTGATTTTTTAAAAAGAATTTGTAAAGTTGGTAAGTATTGTATCTAAAGTTACATACCACATATTATAAAAAATATTTACGACTGTAGTTATTACCATTTTGTTTATTAATACATATTCCTGTTTTTACTTTTTTCCACAATTTTAGGTACTCTTAATAAAATGTAAAAAAAAAGATTTCAATTTTGACCCCTCCTCATTTAACCGTCCAGTACTCGGGTAGTGTCTGTGAGACAATTTGTTTCTTATCTTATTCATAAAAGTTATCGCCGCAACCCTAATGAGATGTGCCCTTGGGATTTCCCTTTACCTGTAAGTAACCTAAGCGGCAACTTTGTCTTAAAATGCATTGATGGTCATTTGCATATAAATTGTCTCACAGACAACACCTGAGTGCTCGCGTAAGTTTATTCTGAGGTTTATTCCGGTAAATTGTACAAAAAATGGATCCGTACTTGATTGAAACTGAAAGGCTGGAAAAGTTGCACGACGAGATTTTTTCTGAGGAAGAATTTGACTTTGAAGATGTGTCGGATCTCAATATCGTCGAAGATAGCGAACACAATTCCGAATCTGACGAAAGATGAAGATGCACACCGACGAATCTTTTGATTATTATCTTACAACAGAAAGGAATAGGCATTTATTCATATTAGAAAGGATGTGAGAGACTTGGGGCTCAGATTATCTGGATTTGTAGCGTCAGAAGCACCGCGCAGACAAAAACAGTCGGGGGCTTTGTGGGTACTGCCGAAAACGAAAAACGTGGTATTTTTGACAAAAAATTGCTAAATGGCTTTGTTTCATCCCCTTTGTGCAGATTGCAAGGACCAGGCAGCGGAAGATTAAGAGAAAATTGTGTTTGTAGTAGAATGCGCATTTTCTTATGCGTATCCACTTTTGAATATAAACTGCTTTCGATGTTTGGTTTTGATATATTTTTTACAATACAATATTTAAGAAAGCAACTAAGACGTTTAGCTAATAAAAAAAGCAATGTAGGGCGTTGAATGTAACGTTTTTATTTTATTTTGCATATTAGATTAATTTTTTTATACATTTAAAAATATATATTAATGCACATTTTTAAATTGCCAACAGAAAAAGAAAATTAATTATTTGGAGAAATCGATAAAAAAATATCCTTTATAAAAACAATAAATTGCTGACGTATATTTTTATACCCTCTTTGTACTATCCTTTTTTTTAATTTTTACAGGTTTTGGAATAAAATGTTCACTTATACTTTATGTGAAATAAAATTTGATAAAAAATAATTATCTCCATTACTGTTCGTACCTTTGCATGCAAGATATAATATAACTTATAATATAAATATTTTTCTCTTCTGCGAATAGATAATAAATTTCCGTTCAACTATTGCTAGTAAATCTAGACATATAAAAATTTGCTTTAAAAAAAAAAGAGAACCGACTTCAAAAAGTGAAAAATAATTGAATACATGTATTATTACATGTACTACCCAATGATCTGTCTGAAGTCGGTGCCAAGCCAAATGAGGTGCCTTTCGGAATTTCAATGATTTCGTCAGAACATACAAAACATTCATCATATTACACTAAAACTATTTGTATCAAAGTTATTATAATATCAATTCTATCTAACCAAGTCTTCTTTCTAACCTTTTCAGGTAAAAGTTTCCATGTTACACACAAAAAATTGATTTTTGTTGACCAGTCATTATTAATCTGCAATTACCTTTTATGTTAATATGTTATATTCTGTTTGTTTTACATACTTTGTTCCAATTTGTCAAACATGATATCTTTCTATGTAGTTTTGCCCCTTGATCTTTACTCTTCATCTTTGGCTCTTTTGAATTATTAGGTCGTTTTAGGATCCGCTGCTTTTAAATAACAAATGGTAAGTACAATTTGGGATCTTCATGTTGGCGATAGCTCTCACGGTAACTAACTGCAAGCATGTGTTACAACCAAATATTAATCATATGTTAATAAACAAAACGATACAAATCTTAATACTACCGTACCGTATTATGTTGAAAATGTCACAAATCACGAACATAACCTCGTTTCATTTGTCACTAGAAAAAACACCATAGCTGTGTTGCCGATGTGATTTTTCAGAATGAGTGCGACGTTGATGGTTTTTTAACAAAAAAACGGACTTTACTAACTTATGCTTAGGGGCGGGGAAAGGGATCAGCGCGCGGCGCGGCGGCTGGATCAAAGGCAAACTTAAAAATCCTGTTTCGATAGGGTTGCAATTGTTAGATTTTAAAACAAAAAACGTGTAAATTCTTTAAAAAAATCGCTCTTTCGTCACTGTGTGCCACTTTTTTGATTTTTTAATTGTAAGTTTTCAAACTTTTTTTCTTAAATATACATTTGAGAAAAAAATTTACTCGGACGCGCAAATTGTACGAAATATGTAAGTACAAGGCAATGTTCAAATAAAAAAAAAGTGTACCGTTTTCTCAAAAAAGCGTTAGAACTTTTGGACTTTTTGCAACGACATCTTACGGATCAGAAACACACTAAACCACCGTCCGGTTTAGCCTTAAGTTCAACACATTCAACATAATCTATTAATAAATAAATTTTTAGCGCCATCTGCGAGATAGTTGCTCAAGTTAAACAGTTCATGGGAAATGAACCAATTCGATTAGAGATCTAGAATCAATTTTGCATTTGTCATGCATTTTTCACATTTTTAATGCATTTTACCATTTCCAAGCTCCTGTTCAAAGCAAACATATTTATGCATATTGCTTGTGCTCAAAATGTTCATAAATATACTGGCTATGACATGAAACCTTTCGTTAAACCCGCAATTATTGTGATTTTATCTTGGGAGTCCGTGAAAATACCGGTAAATAAGAGTAATAAAAGGACCGTTCACAGTAACAAGTTTAATGTGTGTAAAGGAAAAACAACAATTGGCATAGGGACGACTGTGCATGACAATATATAATACGCGCCTAAACTGAATCTTAATTCTCCAACACTCCCACGAGATTCAGTTAATATAAAAACTGTTTAATAATAATAAACACTTATTGTAATAAACCCTTAAGAGAAACATTGTTTACAAATAAATACTGTTTATAAAGAAATTAAAAAGCATTAGGCAACAGATCAAATCTACAAAACAAATCTCATTCCCAGTAAACCTCTAAAATTAACAAAAGCATTAACATTTAAAGCTTTAGTAAAAACATCTGCAATTTGATCTTTTGTGTTAACAAAATGTACATCGATAACGCCATTTTCAACTTTTTCTCTAATGAAATGATAACGAATGTCTATGTGCTTAGATCTATTATGGAAGACTGGATTCTTGATCAATTTGATCGCACTCTGGTTGTCCACTAGCAACTTAAATGACCATTCACATTCAATTAGTTCACCACACAATTGCTTGAGCCATAAAGCTTCTTTGCAGGCTTCAGATGCTGCAACGTATTCCGCCTCTGCCGTTGAGCATGTTACGATGGGTTGACGCTGGGATTTCCATGTAACTGCGCTGTTGTTAATCACGAATACATATCCAGTTGTTGATCGTCGTCGTTCAATATCTCCAGCGAAATCAGAGTCAGAGTATCCAAGAATTACAAACTCGTCGCAAACATGGTACTCAATCCCCATGTTCTTTGTATTCTTTAGATATCTCAAAACCTTCTTCGCCGCCTTCCAGTGCACTTCACCATGGTTGTTGAGGAAACGACTCAGCACGCTAGTTACATAAGCAATATCGGGTCGTGCAACCACTGAGAGATATATTAGCGATCGATCCAACCAGTTCTCTATACGGTACGGCTTGGTCCATAGGAACGATTTCCGGATCAGTCAAACATATACTCGGATCAGCCGGTATTTTGACACAAGTGGCATCTGTAATGTTAAAACGATTCAACAAACGATTTATAAAAGAACTTACGCTTATGGTTAGAGTGTCCTTTTCTTCATTCTGCTTTATTTCGAGACCCACGAAATATTTCGGCTCACTAATCGTTATCTTGAAAGCTTCTTCAAGCTCATTCAACACTTTCTGTAAAGATGTTTTCTTTTTGGAGAACACCAGACCATCATCCACGTACAATACCAAAATTACAAGTTCATTTTCCACCTTACCACGGTAGACACATCGGTCCGACTCACATTGTTTTAAGCCGATGCCAGTCAAATGTTCATTGAACTTTGCATTCCAACATCGAGGAGATTGCTTCAGCCCATAAATCGACTTTTTGAGCTTGCATACTATCCCAGGTGGAATTTGTACTCCTGGAGGTGGGTCCATGTAAATATCTTCTTCAATCACTCCATACAGGAACGCTGTTTTTACATCAAACTGCAGGATCTCCATTCTCCACTGTGTTGCGAGTGCTAATAGTAATCGTACCGTACTGTACCTCGTTGTAGGAGCAAATGTTTCACCGTAATCGATTCCTTCGACTTGAGAGTAACCTTTAGCACACAATCTGGCTTTGAAACGTATATTTTTGTTGTCTGAAGACAACTTCACTTTGAAAACCCACTTTGATCCAACTGTTTTTCGATCGGCTGGTAACGGAGTCAACTCCCACGTTTTGTTACTTTCCAAGGATTCCAATTCTTCTTGAATTGCTACTTTCCACAGTTCGCTCTCGTTACTTTTTAATGCATCCTCATACGTAATCGGGGTATCAACTTCCGTCAGATTCAATTCATCTTCTATGTTGTAATCTCTCAAATGTCCTGGAATTTTCAAACTCTCTTTATTCCTCAAATTATACTTGTTCCGATTTAAATTTTCTGTACTTGGAACATTTACAGATGTTTTGTTTTCTTCATTCTTCGGAATTTCCTCAACATCTTCTGGAGTTTCTTGAAGCTGTTCTTCTATCTGATCATCTATTCCATCTTGGATCACTTCTTTAATAACATCTGTCAATACAGTGTTCCTTCTGGGCAGTTTTATCTCGGATTTTTCATTAAAGATCACATGCCTTGATATCTTGACTTGATTGGTCTTAGGGTCAAACAGTCGATAATTCGTCGAGTTTTCATTGTATCCGACAAATATAAGTTTTTCGCTCTTCTTATCTAACTTTTTTCTAAGAATATCTGGAACATGCATGTAAGCCTCACAACCGAAAATACGAGCATGATTTAAAGTTGGCTTCTTACCCATCCATATTTCAAAGGGTGTTTTAGCACATTGCTTTGAGGGTGTTCTATTTAATAAATAGACCGATGTATTTACGGCTTCCGCCCACAACTTCAGAGGTAGATCTTTCGTGTACAGCATCGCTCTAGCACTTTCAACAACCGATCGGTTTTCTCGTTCACATCTACCATTTTGTTCAGGTGTGTATCTAGCAGTTGTTTCCACGATGACTCCTTGACTTCGTAGCAACTCCAGGCACCTTGTGTTGACGTACTCTTTTCCGTTATCCAAACGTAAACGTTTTAGTCCACGACCGAATTTATTTTTCAACATTATCAAATAATCGCGCAAACAATCGTGCACGTCGCTTTTATTTTTCACGAATTTTACGAGGCAAAAACTCGAACTGTCGTCCTTGAATAACACAAAATAGCGTGCGCCACCAACAGACTCAACACTCATTGGTCCGCACACGTCGGTATCACAGAATTCGCCCGGCATTGTTGCTTGACGCTCAATCTGCGGGAATTTCAATTTATGTTGTTTCGCGAAAACACAACTTTCACAGAAAAACTCGTCGGTATCGGTAAGTTTGACGTTTTCCACTAACTCCTTCGAAAACATCTCCTTTAAGTATCGTACATTAATGTGACCTAACCTTTCATGCCATTCCTTCAAACTGCCAGTTACGGTAACTACGTTGGCTTCCGCACCTGTGTTTTTCACACGTATCAGCATTTTGTACAGATTATTCTCATACCGAATCGCCGATCCCACGAGGGTGCCCTCTTGCAAGATTTCTGCTTTGGTGTCTCCTTTTACAATTTTGAACCCTTTTCTGGTGACTATTCCTTCGGAAAATAAATTTCTTTTTAAGCCAGGAATGTACCAGACTTCTTCGAGACTTCCATCGCACCACTTTCCGTTGATCAGTTTTTCGATCTTGATGGTTCCAGTTCCTTTGACATCAAGTGCTGTGTTGTTATCTAATCTGACTTTCAGATTGGTTGTTTCTTTCAACGAATCGAAATAATGCAGATTTGGAGTCATATGCCTTGATGCTCCACTATCCATCAGCCAAGTTTCGTCGAAATTTGCAACTAAAGCATTGATTTCTGAAACTTCTTCAGTCGAAAATGCACTATTCGAACTGCCTTCGCCTTCACGACTTTGTGACTTTTTCTTTAACCAACAGTCTTTAGCAATGTGGTTCCTCTTCTTGCAAAAGAAGCATGTTATATTCTTCTTGGTCTTCATATTACCATCGCGATTGGAATTCCATTTCTTTTTGACACATTCAATCATAAAAGCCCCATTGAGTTCTTCCACTTTGTTGAGATTTGCTTCTTCATCAAGTAAACGAGAGGTGAGATTCGCCAAAGTTTGCTTTTCTTGCGCGAGAGACAACCACGCCTGTCTAAAGGTCAAAAATTTCGTCGGGAGCGTGCCCAACACTTTTGTGATTATCGCTGTATCACTAATGTTATCTCCGCTGTCTCTAATTTGCTGCGCCAAATTCTCAACTTTCGAAATATGTTGAGCTATGTGATCGTTTGGATCCATTTTATACTCATAAAATCTCTCGTGGACGAACATCTTGTTCGTCTCACTTTTCAGCTCATATATCGAATCCAACTTATCCATGATCTCTTTGGAGGTCGTACATTTTTCAATCAGGGTGATTTGGTTAAGCTCCATCGCTGACGTAATAACGCACATGGCTAACGCATCGTTCTTATTCCACTTTCGAAGCCCATCAATATCAGTTCCTGCCGGTTTTGCCGTTGTGCCAGCGACAATTTCGTATATTCCTCTAGCCCTCAACGCACATTTCATTTGGAATTTCCACTGTTTGAAGTTTTGGCCTCCAAACTTCACCATTTGCATCTGAAAATTTCCACTGTCCGCCATTTTGTCTTATTGCTCAAAAAACCGTGTGAACTCTCTTAAAGGGATACACGCCCGAAGGAAATCCTCAATAAGCGTTCTATTCGAACTAAAACGCGAATGCACAAGACTGTTGCGTAACTACGCTACCGACTTTTTAACTAGGATTTACTTTTTTTTTTAAACACGCACGAACAGACTAATTACTGGTCTCTTTTATAACTCTCTCTACAATACGCGTCCTGGGCCCATAACCTCTTGGGAGTCCGTGAAAATACCGGTAAATAAGAGTAATAAAAGGACCGTTCACAGTAACAAGTTTAATGTGTGTAAAGGAAAAACAACAATTGGCATAGGGACGACTGCGCATGACAATATATAATACGCGCCTAAACTGAATCTTAATTCTCCAACATTTTACGATATTGCCCATTATTTACGGCAGACTGAACCAAAATATATGCGCTTAAAAGCGATTTTTTTCTGCTATTTAGCAGTTACATATAATTTCTCAAAATAAAATGTGCCATGTCATTCTACAAACATTCTAGATTGTATTGCCCATTTTTAATTGGAAATATTTGCTATATTATAGACAGGGGCTTGGAAATTGAGAGGCTCTGCAGCATAGAATTTTTACCATTGGGAAATCCCCACCTTAGGTTAATTAATTGTTCAAACTGTTATTGCAACATTGGGGTACAGCAGTACCTCAGGGTAGTAAAAGTGTGCTCGACTTTGTCATCAATATTCTGTATTGAGACGAACCTGTCGCTGGCCACTTTGCATTTTTTATGGGCTTCTCAATACGTCGGTAAACCTAGCAGGACCAAAGTCGAAAAAACAAAAATTAACCCCATGAGAATTTAAGGCTATTTAAAGGCTAATTTAGTGCTAAAGCGGGCGTCCATTAATTACGTGAGGTGATTTTGGCGATTTTTCGACCCTTGGTGAGATCTTTGATTTTATACTACTTAGATTGGCCACGGAATAGGGAAGCCCGTGGCATAAAATTTTAGTTTTGGACGCCACTCCTAGAGAGCGCATCAGTCAACTAAACAAATTTTTACTGTCGACCAGTTTAATTTTGTGAGCGGGGTCGGTGTGAAACTTTGTATGGGCGACAGTAAGATTTTGCAGCATCGCCTGACTACCTACTGAGTTGTAAAAGGTTGTAGTTTGAAACCGAAAATCGTAACTTTGTGGCATTTTTTTTAATGATGAATGGAAACAAATGTCAATATCGGAATTGTATAATAATAATTACAATATGTTACAAATTTGTAAATTATTTATTTGGATTGGTATAATTAGCAATCAAAAACATGACTTACACACGTTAATAATACATGTATTCGGTTATTTTTCACTTTTTGAAGTCGGTTCTCTTTTTTTAAGTTAATTTTTTTATAGTAATTGTAAATAATGAGTAGACCTAGTAAAGACGCTTCTCGAATAATGAGGAAACGACGGCAATTAAAAATTTGAGGATTTTCCTCGATTTCCATGCCCTCATCAGATCCTGACTTGGTGACAATGGGACCACCTCAAGAGTATTCCCTTCCAAATAAAAATTAGTCGGGTCTAAAATGGTTTATGACAAACGTGTGGCTTCTGGCGGCTATATCTAATGCGTTATTCTGATTTCACGTGAAATTTAGAAGCCGAAAAATAATGTCCCTCCGTAAATTTTATTTTCTATTTTTTTTATGGGTAATCGATTATACAGAGTGATCATAAAGTTCCGCACAAAATTGATAAATTATTTAATATTCTAATGTTTTTGCGAGAAACGCGTTAAAACACGTCTCAGAATGTGTCAAATAGTTGGCGGGTGGCAATTTGAGCACTTGCGTTAAATTTTATGAAATGGTGTTTAATTTTTCGTTGTTTGCTTTCCAAATTTATTGTTATTTTTCAATTTTTTTCAAGGAATAAATTTTTAATTTTTTATGTAAAACGTATTTTTTTGAAAAAAAAAGTATCAATCTTTTACTCTTGTTGAATAGAGAATTGAAAAGTGTATTTAAAACCTACAAAAAAAGTTGGGGTTGCCATTTAAAAAAATTGCTGACGGTGTCATAGTTCAAAAACAGATCACGTCATCAACAAAATTTTTATGTCAAAAGATGGCATTAAAAACACAAATCGACCTGTTCGAGCGTTTTTCGCAACAACAGTATATGACTAAATTATGAATTTTGTTCGGAACTTTATGATCACTCTGTCGGTCAGTTGGGAAAAACCAAAGGGTCATAAACCCTGACCTAACTGCCGACGGTCCGAAATTCAACCACCGTCAAGAGCACACTCTCAATCTAAAATCAGGAACAAGGTTCCTTTATTCAAATCTTTCTAAAACCTTCACGCAAAATGTAATGATTCTTTTTGTTCTTGCCATCCAAATATTTATGTTTTTTTTTGTGAAGTTTGAAAAGAACTTCAAGAGAAAGTCTTCATCCTCATGCGAGGGGGCGATAACATAGTCCGCAGGCCAAACGGGAAGCAGCGTTCAAAACAGTGTCATTTATACACCAATTTTAAAAAGAAAAAATTGCTTTAAAAAAAAAGAGAACCGACTTGAAAAAGTGAAAAATAATTGAATACATGTATTATTACATGTACTACCCAATGATCTGTCTGAAGTCGGTGCCAAGCCAAATAGGTTACAAATTTGTAACATATTGTAATTATACAAAAATATCAACAACGTTATAACGCATACAAAATTCGATATCATTCGAGACGACCGTCAACGACGTCTGCCGTTTGGGGTGTTTTGCTCAGCACGAGCCCCCCACCCACGCTCACGCATTCCGGTGCGTTCGTCGGGAGACCTTCGATGTGGCTGGAGTAGGCAGCCTATCTATCTACTACCTATTTGGCTTAGCACCGACTTCAAACAGATCATTGGGTAGTACATGTAATAATACATGTATTCAATTATTTTTCACTTTTTGAAGTCGGTTCTCTTTTTTTTTAAAGCATTTTTTTTTTACAATTTTAAGTGATAAGTTAGTGATACCTAGTAAAGACGCTTCTCCAATATTGAGGTCCTCAATAAAGTTGATAAAATGAAGAAAAAATATGGGGATTTTTCTCGATTTCCATGGGATTCCCTGATCAGATCCTGATTTTTTAACAATGTAACCATCTTTAGAGTATACTCTTTCAAATAAAAGAAGAATTTTGTAAATCGGTCCACAATTGACGAAGAAATCGGTGAACATACATGAAGTCGGTTAATTAAAGGGAGCGAAAATTTGAGGATTTTTCTCGATTTCCATGGGATTCCCTGATCAGATCCTGATTTTTTAACAATGTAACCATCTTTAGAGTATACTCTTTCAAATAAAAGAAGAATTTTGTAAATCGGTCCACAATTGACGAAGAAATCGGTGAACATACATGAAGTCGGTTAATTAAAGGGAGCGAAAATTTGAGGATTTTTCTCGATTTCCATGGGATTCCCTGATCAGATCCTGATTTTTTAACAATGTAACCATCTTTAGAGTATACTCTTTCAAATAAAAGAAGAATTTTGTAAATCGGTCCACAATTGACGAAGAAATCGGTGAACATACATGAAGTCGGTTAATTAAAGGGAGCGAAAATTTGAGGATTTTTCTCGATTTCCATGAGATCCCCTCATCAGATCCTGAAATGGTGACAATGGGACCAATCTGCAAGTATACTCTTTCAAATAAAAGAAGAATTTTACAAATCAGTTTATAAATGACGGAGTTCTGCGGTAACAAACATAAAAAAAAACATGCAACCGAATTGATAACCTCCTCCTTTTTTGAAGTCGGTTAAAAAAAAGAGGGTTTAATTTACCGATTAACATTGTACGCAATATGTCAAAAACCAACATTAAGATTTTTTTATTATATTATGTACCTTACGTAAATAAATTTCTAAAGCCCTAATATTTGTAATTATTACAACAAATTCACTAACCATTTTTCAGATTGTTTTCAAATATCCAAATATCTATGTACAAAAGGAAAGAAATTAGATCTTAAAGTAATAATTGATCGGAGATAGCTGTGGGAGTCCAGGAAAATTCGCTAAAAAGTATATCGCGGGACTGAAAAGAAAACGCAAGTATAATAAAACTCGCAGTCATTTCTACGATTTAAAAAAAAAGACTACTGCTCCACCTGATGAAAATTACTTTGTTGTATGGATGGACATCTAGTCGAATTGTTGTCGACAACTACAAAAAATTTATTCCATAGCAATTTTATTTTGTATGTTCTTTTGCAGATTGAGAAAGATAATTATGTCCTTTTGGGACAACATTGTGGCAAAATTAAAAAAATATATATTTAAACGTAAAGCCCCTGAAATAAGTACTAAAAAATAGTTGAACTGTTTCTCCCATTACGATGTCACGTTCTCATTCGACTGTTTCATCAGAAGCAAAGTACGACCAGACTTATAGTAATTTTATGGACTGCGGTCAATAATACATAGTTTTATAATCCCGAATGTCGTCTCGGGTGGTGGTTGAATTTAGAATAATATTGTATTTGTATTGTATTTGCATTTGGGTCGTTAGACAGGTTGAGGTTTATGACCCTTTGGGTTTCTCAGCCCTCCATTTATTTGCGCGTTTCACTAAAAGTTCCGTATCTTAGCAAAGCCTGAAGTAAGTCCTGACATGCCTTCATTTGAGTGCACAATTGTAACGTATGTCGAATATAATTCATACCGCGGTTACAGGCGCTCCCTCTGGTATCCGCGTCCAAAAGTTGTCGAAAAAGTGTTGGTGGCCAATCTAAGTAGTATAAAATCAAAGGTGAGATGTAAGATTTGGCTCGAACTTTGTAGCGTTTGTATAACCGCGATAATAGTAGATTGTTTTAGGGTGTTTTTTTAGCCCGCCAAAATTAGTACAATTCACGACAAAATTAGTATCCTTCACTGCAGAAAAATATGGTGCCCGACAAAGATTATAGGTAACGACAATAAAAGTATTGTAACGACAAAAAATGTAAATTTACGACAATATATTCTCTCCGACGCCGACGACAGAAAATATAAATGAACGACAATATAAGTATTGTAACGACAATAAACATAAATTCACGACAATATATTCGCCCGACGCGGACAAGACAGATTGTGTGAAAATTTGTGTACAGGGCAGATTGAGTGACCGTTTAGGGGTTCATAGTTACCTCATGCACCATTTCGTCATGCAATGTTTCTCGTTTGATACACCAATTGTGTCGTTAATTATCCCATTTTCGTCGTGCAATATTTGGCGTTTGATATATAAATTTTGGGGTGCAATTATATATTCCCCATTGTTTTATTAGGACTTGTCTTGGCAAGTTTGTAGGCAACTACAGACGAGCCACGAAAAGTCAGTTTTCTCTGAATAGAACATGCTATTTTTTCTTTAAACGCCGAAAATCGCCAACGAAATTCAAATCTGACAGTTTACTAATATCAATGTACACATGAATTAATGTCAAATGAACATCTCACTAACTTCCCGATTATTTTCTAAGACACAAGCTTTATGAAATTCCATTTTCTTCGAAACAATGTAAACTTGAGCACTAACTCCCTAAAAGAATGAAATAATTTCAATTTAAAAAATTCCAAAATTATATACGCTGCCGATATGAGCGTGTCCTCATTAAGCTTTTCTGCATTTTTCTCGTAAACGGTAACTCCGACGAGAAAATGTGATGACTTATGTTCTTCATTAAATTCTGCATAAAATTGGTCTCATGAAGTTTTTGTCTATCTCCCACCCAAAGCTCATAAATGTCGTTGGAAAATGAGTACAGTTTTCAGCGCAAAGTAATAAGTAATAAGTGAGTTCAAATAAAGAGATTAAGGCCATTTCCAGCGTATTCCACTAATTATTTCCTTATTGAGGCTTTTTTTTTCGCTCTGTCGCCTAGACTATTTATAGAAATAATGGTTCTGCTGGCTTGACATCAAGCTAGCAGGACCATGACTTTAAAATATAAAAAAAATTAACCCCACGGGAATTTAAGACTATTTGAAGGCTAATTTAATGCCAAAGACTTAATTTTATTGCTCTTATAGTTTTCGTAGAAATTATAACTTAATACTTATTAGATACAAATTTAAAAAATAATCACAGGATTTTAAGTATTTGAAGGCTAATTTAATGCCAAACATAATAAAACCGAGATTCTTTTCGAAGTTCTGGTCACATCAAGCTAGCAGGAACATGGCTTTAAAATATTATAAAAAGTAATATTTAACCGGGAAAAAGTTTATTTGTAGTATAATTTAATGCCAAAGACTTAATTTGAATGATTTTAAGAACTTTACCATGGCTTTACGAGAGGGTTTTCTACAGCAAATTTAATTTTTTGGCTTTACGCTTTAAAAAAATCGCTTCTCCTATGAGGTTCTATAAAGCCAATCTTTTGCCAAAATGCGTCAAACAAAAAAGGTAAAACTTGTCTTCACAGATACCCTAGAAAATTGAATATTATGCCTGTATGTATTAAAGGTAAAACTGCTCACAAGAAATTTTAACTCTAAAATCAAAAAAGATGGATTTTTTAAATAATTTTGTGTACCATTTTTGGGCAAGAAATAATCAAGGTAGGTACCATGGACATTGGAGAATGAAAAATATGTGACAGTAAGAGACGTAATTCTTAACGAGACAAATTTCTTGTTATCAAGACCTGTAATAAGGGCTAAAGGAGATATAACCGATGTTACTGACACAATGTTAAAATCAACAGTCTCGTAAATCTCATAATAATAAATCAGAAAATGTATTGGAATTCGAAAGTGAAGACAGTAAAAATAAAATTGTCAAGCTAAGTGGTAATAAAGATGTCGTGCAAGCCAAGACCCGCACAGATGATTCTCAAACAAATAAACAAACAGGTCATGGTCAAGAAAAAAAATCAGAATTTAAAAAGGGAAGTTTAGATGCAAGTTCCTGAGGGAATTGCAAGTGAAGAAAATCAAGTTTGCAAACTAAAGAAAGTTTCGAACGGTTATAAATAAGCAGCAAGATGTTGGTTTGAAGTAGGTTTGAAAAGGGGTTGAAAAATTCCTCTGTTAATCCTTGTATTTATATGTATGATAATGGCAACATAATGAATAACATTTATCTTGTGGATGACTTAATATTAATAACAGCCAAAATTGAAACAATGAAAGCATTGAAAAATTATTATTTAATGAATAAATTTCAAGTGGTGGATTAATTAAATTAAGTGGCATAATTATATAAAAACAATTTCAGGAAAATTTCAAATGGAAGACTAATCCAGTAAGTACACAAACATGGAAGCAAAGTACATTATATAATTATATATACAGCATTAAAATTCAGAAGAAAAGTCTAATGCACCTTGTCGAAGTGTAATTGGTTGTGTTATGTATGTGATATACATATTAAGTAGATACACAAATAAAAACAATGAAGAACTTTGGAGATGTATAAAAAGGATTTTAAGATATTTGAAAGACTCCATAAATCTGCAATGAACCTATATTAGTCAGACTATAAAAATCTTTTGAGTGGGTTTGTAGATTCAGATTGGGGAGGTGACGAAACAACCAGAAAAAGTACAACAGGATTTATTTTCAAATTATTTGATACCTGTACAATTAGCTGGGGAACAAAACGGCAGTTAACAGTTGCATCTTCATCAACGGAGGCTGAATTTGAGGCTGTGCGCCTTTAGCAAGTGGTATAAAGTGGTATAAATATAAACATGAATGAACCAATAATAATAATTTATGAAGATAACAATGTATACAGCCAACATTGCAAACACTTTGACCCATCACAAGAGAACAAAACGCATTGATATTAAATATAATTTTTCGCGGGAACAAATTGAGAAAAGTGTAATAAAATTGTATTATGTTCCAACAGGTAAACACCTGGCGGATGCCGTTACCAGCGCCCAAGTTCCAGGAGTTTAAATGTAATTAGAGTAATAAGTGGTCTGGTTAGGTTTTTCTGGGTTTCCCTAACCCTCGCAACAAATGTTGGACCACATGTATTTTTCCCAGAAGCATAAATGAAGACATTCGATTCTCTTTTATTAAACAATAGACAAGTAAGTTAAGTTTAATTAACTATATAATAGATTTTAAATTACAAATAACGACTGATGAATTTTTGAGGGGGCGTGTATGTTGTAGAAATAACATCGTCTTGATGTTATTGTAGGAACAAAAATTAGTCAGCACGTTTTTAGTTTAGTATAATAAATCATTCATTCTCTTTATGAGTGTGTGTTGACATTGTTAATGTATAGGGTCGAATACTTAACACAGAATGAAAAATATTATTTAAATTTATAGTCTTTTTTCTACTTTGGTGTCATAATTGAGTTTTTGTGAAACTAAAAGTAGTGTCACAAAGGAACTTTTTGTGAAACTGTTTTTGGTGTTTTTCTTTATACGTATTACGTTGGTATTGAGCATTTCTAGCCAACTCCTGTCGAGGTCAAGCCAAGTGTCAACATTTCAGATAAAAAAAAATAACACAAACACAACACCAGTACTACCTAATACTAAATATCCCTAGAATATTTAAAAAGCATAATTTTAACATTTTCATAAAACGAAGAGCTCCAAAGTGGAAAAAATAGTATATTACATTCGTTTAACAAGGCACTGTGACATTCGTTCTATTGGGGCACGTATAATCTGTATACAGAGTGAACATAAAGTTCCGCACAAAATTCATAATTTAGTTATGTAATGTTCTTGCGAAAAACGAATAGGTCGATTTTTGTTTTCAAATTGCCATTTTTTGACATAAAAATTTTGATGATGACGTCATCTGTGTTTGAACTATGACACCGTCGTCAATTTTTTTAAATGGCAACCCCCAACATTTTTTTGGGTTTTAGATGCATTTTTCAAAGCCGCGGGTAACTGCAAGTAATGTACTATTAGTCTACTCTAGAGAGGTTGTCCTCTAGAGTGCTTATAATTAATAAAACTAAAGTATAATAAATTGAACGCGAATTATTTCTTCCTTTCTCGCATTCCCAAAACGGTACTTTTGAAATAAGGCGTACCCAAACTAAATCTCATTTTTTCTAAATTTCGTATTTTTCAAATACATAACTCGAAATTTATTATTAATGTATGAAAGAAAAATTTAAAAAAAAATTATCAGCCTTTGTAGCAGTAATGAAATTAATGTAATCAATTGGAATTGAAAAAAGTGTATCTTATACTTCTATAAATGTCAAGTCTCATTTTTATTAGCGTTTATTAGACTCAATAATAACATGAAAAAATTAAAACTGACAATGAATTGTAACAAAAAATATATAGCTACGAATACAAGCAAGCTGGAATTGTGTTTTTTTTTCAACTGTTACTAATATTGAATTTTAAATTTCTTATTTTCATATTCAGTATTGAACTTTTAATTTTTCAATATTTTATTATTGTAATCAATTGTGCTCGTTTTGTGCTCAATTGTGCCGGTGTTTGTTTCAATTGTGCTCCTTTGTAAATAACAAAAAAAACGCAAAACAAACCCGGGGGCCAAGTTGACAGTCAGCCTCCAATTTCTTTACGATTTTTAAAAAAATATTGGGCTTATTGAAGTGTACTCGTTTTGTGCCAACTGTGCCGGTGTTTGTTTCAATTAATTTTGTTGCAAAAGTTTCTTTCTTTTTTGAAAATGTCTTTCTTAGGGAGAATCTAAATCCCTATTTTCACGACTTTAACACTGTCAGTTTTCAAGTAATAGGAATTTTGTGTAAAACTACCCCCAATTTTTCTCGGTCGGTAAAGAAATTTTGCAGAATCGTCAAACACGGGATAGTTTTTCGCTTTCCCTTTTTCCACGCTTTTCCGCCGTTTGTAAATATTTTTTTGGAATACATATCGTAAAAAACGGGTCGAGTTATTTTCAAAGGCCAATTCTTGTACGAATTTTCACGTCTCATACCATTTTTGGTTTTCAAATTACATATGTGAAATCTAGAGAAATAAATTAACCCCATTTTCACCCCCTTAGAAATGGAATTTTCAAAAATCCTTTCTTACTGCGTCTATACGACCTAAAAACTTCTTATCTTATTTTATGCTTTTTAGACTAAATAGATTTACATGTACATGTTCACGTTAAAAATCATAAAAAAAACAAAAAATACAATTTTCTAAGAAAATGTTACGACAGAAAAAACAGATGGGTGAATTTTATCTCAATCAATACAACTTTTTTTTAACACATTAAGTTTAAAAAAAAGAGAAAGCGATGAATTTCGACTTACTCGATCTAACGTATTTTTGCTATAACTGTGTTAAAATTTAAATATATCTATGTCGAACTCCACAAACTTTAATAACTGAAGGATTACTAATGGTACATGTTTCGGCAGAATACTTCTGCCATCATCAGCCCTAATTTAACAAGAGATTAATGATACAATTGATGAATTACAAGAGGGGTTCTTACAAAAATTAAAGAAAACAACATTTGTATTAGTAAAGCTGACAAGGGTAATTGTTTGGTAATACTTAACAAACAAGATTACTTAAACAAAGTAGAGAATTTCTTAAAATCTGGTGACTTTACAAAACTCAAAAAAGATCCTACTTCAAAATTTGTTTCCAACCTTAAATCTACGCTCAAAGACGTTTCAGGAACTATTAAATATTTTGACCCAAAAGCTTTCACACTAATACCCATGAATCCTTGCATACCTAGACTATACGGTCTACCTAAAATACATAAAACTCAACCTTTTCCCATTAGACCAGTAGTTTCGTTTGTTAATTCACCTGTATCAATACTTTCAAAATGGCTTAATACAATTCTTAGACAACATTTAGATTTTAATAACAAATTTGCAATAAAAAACTCAATAGATCTTTGCTCCAAAAATTAGAAATTTCCAAATTCCATCAGACACTAGACTTGTTTCATTTGACGTAGTTAATTTATTCCCCAGCATCCCACCCAAATCTTGCTTATTAATTTTAAAAAACCTACTATTTAATTCTAATATGCCAACCATACATGCACTAAATTTACATTCACTTTGTGAGACTGTCCTAGATCAAAATTTCTTTCAATTTAATAATAATTTTTATTCACAAGACTCAGGCTTAGCAATGGGCTCTAATTTGTCACCTCTTTTAGCAGAAATATTCATGAATAACTTGGAAGATCAGTTTTTAACTTCTTCACCTTTTAAAGATCATTTTCTCTTTTGGTACAGATATGTAGATGACATAATTGTTTTATTCAAAGGATCTGATTCTGAACTTGATAACGCACTCAGCAACTTAAATTCTTTAAACCAATCCATTAAATTCACCGTTGAAATTGAAATCAATTCCCAAATCCCCTTTTTAGACTTGTTAATCACTAGAAATAATAATACTTTTGAATTTGACATTTATAGAAAACCTAGTATCACAGATTGCGTAATACCTTTTGACTCTTGTCACCCTGTTTCCCATAAATTTGCAGCTTTTCATTCCTTTTTCCACCGATTATTTTCTATACCACTATCAGATTCATCTTTTCAAACAGAACTTAATAACATTAAACAAATCGCTTCAAATAATGGATATTCTTTAAAAACTATAAATAAATTATACTATAGATACTGTAACAAATTCAAATACACACACTACTTGGTTAAAAATCCTTCAGAAACAATTTCCTTTTCAAATTCATTAACATATTTTGGCGTCGTATCAGAGAAATGTTCTAAAATACTTAAGAAA
Organism: Diaperis boleti; assembly: GCA_963583935.1. NCBI lineage: Eukaryota > Metazoa > Arthropoda > Insecta > Coleoptera > Tenebrionidae > Diaperis > Diaperis boleti. Next base: position 19,602,456 of record OY757242.1, read on the forward strand.
AACGGTTTTAAAGTTTCATTTAAAACAGATAACAACTTATCCAAATTTTTTATTAAAAATAAAGATCCATTAGATTACAAATCATCATCAGGTGTATACAAATTAAGCTGCTCTACTTGTGAGTCATTCTACATAGGTCAGACAGGTCGCAAAATATCAGACCGTATTAAAGAACATTTCAGGCACATCTATAACAACACAGATCTTGATCCTCCACCATCAACACCTTCTTCTTTCGCCAATCATATATTAATAACGAAACATAGTTTTTCACCATCAAATTCCAAATTGATTCATAAATGCAATAAAGGCCGGAAATTAGATTTTCTCGAGACTTTGGAAATAAGGAAAGCCTTGAAACTGGAAAACAGATCTTGTTTAAATGAACAGAATAACTTCAATAATCCCATTATTAATTCACTATTTTAATTTTTCACTCAATCAAACTTACCAGATTCTCTTTGATCCATTTTTAATTTTTACATTTATAAAATGTTGTTTTTACGAAATCTTTTAAAAATCATGTAACCCTTTGAAAACTTCAAATTTAATTCAAAATTACGTCAATGTCATAATTTTTTATATTCTTTAAGGTAAGAACCCCTCTTGTAATTCATCAATTGTATCATTAATCTCTTGTTAAATTAGGGCTGATGATGGCAGAAGTATTCTGCCGAAACATGTACCATTAGTAATCCTTCAGTTATTAAAGTTTGTGGAGTTCGACATAGATATATTTAAATTTTAATTTAAATTTACTCCACTTGGATTTAAGGACATTCTTCTTGTTTATAACTGTGTTATTAATTAAATAGTACGAAATTATCGTTCAAACGGCACAATTGCTCTCCTTATTTACTATACAAAGCTTGTTTATTTCAAGTGTGAAGAGATTGTGAAATGTTGAATGTAAAGTGATGCTGTCGGTCTCCAAATTTGCTTACTTTACATTCTTTAAATATCGAAACTGATGTAGGGGAGAGTGGGATAACTTCTATAACTTGGTATTTATTCTTTTTTTAAATTTCATCTCATAACAAAGAAATGTACTGTAAACTCAAGAGATATATCGTACGGAGGTGGGGTTTCGAGGAATATAAAAAACTTGTTAAAGGCGAACCGCACCGGTTTATACGCGTGCCGATAGGGCAGTATTCAGAAAATTTAAGGTTTCAGTAAAAGACGTGCTCGATTCTGCTAATAACACTTTGGATTTATGCAGTGCTATTGAACGTTGTTTTAGTAAGTCTCAATTTGGGCGACATTTAACTTAAAGTGTAGATGTAAATTGCAAATCCGATCAAAATTATAACGAAACAATTATTCAAGAAGACGGGCTTGTCACATCATCTCGCACCTGCGTCTACCTGCACACGTTCGACAAGTTTTTTATCTCCCTCGAAACTCTTGTTACTGTTTTTATATTTTAGTCTTTCGTCTTCTTAATTTTATTTGGTGCCTTGATTTATTTCATTTTATATAATATATAGTTAATTTTATATAATAACACATTATGTTTTTCATACATTTAATTTAATGATATTTATCTATATACTTCATGCTCCGTATTGAGATGATATACCGTCGACTAACAATTTTTTTATTGTTATGATAAATAAAAACTGAATTTTACTCATTGTGAATTATTTTTGTATTAAATGTGCAATTTTCTCATGTTTGTTATCTTTTACCTGTGTGAAAATAAAATTGCAAAAATATATAATAAATTTAACTTTACCGTTCCCGTCGTGTCCCAAAATTTCCCTTCTAATAAAATAGAAATAAGCAAATCTGAAAAAAAAAATCACATTCTGGCTCCCGTCGGTAACAAGAATCACAACTATACTTCCAGGAAATTCGATGGCGATAAACAAAACGACGGTTCCGAGAACCTTCGACGAAAGGCCTCCTTATTTAAAGGCATGTAATTAACTGTTCGGTATTTTAATGCATTTTTGCACAGTAAATAATTGTCATTGTAAGTAACCAGTCGCACGGTAGGTTACACCAGTATTTAAAGATATGTTTGCATAGTAAAATATAGCATAACTGCTACGTATCTTATTGCTTTATGCACAGCATAAAATATCTTTGCTCGGTATAAAATATAACATCATTTAATTCGTATTTAATTGCGTCACGGACAGTATAAAAATGTCCGGTACAATTCAATAAGAACAATTATTACAGATTGCACACTATATTCTAATATACAGTGTGATCATAAAGTTCCGCACAAAACTCATAATTTAGTTATGTTGTTTCTGCGAAAAACGCTCGAACAGGTCAATTGTTGTCTTTAAATAGTCAATTGTTGTCTTTAAATCTTTCGACATAAAAATTTTGTTCATGACGTCATTTGTTTTTGAACTATGACACCGTGATCAATTTTTTTTAATGGCAACCCCAACTTTTTGACGTGTACAAAATTCCACTTCTCTAGGATGTCCCCTTCTATGCTAGTCCCCAGAGCCCTACGCCAACCGAACTTATATATTGTCGTTTATGACCATGTCTTTATCCGTAGTTTTATTTTTAAGAGCCTATTTTCACCCATTCCGCCATACCAACCACTCAGGCGGTTGATAAAAATCACAAAAGTGTATCTAAAATACTGTAATGAATTTTTTGTGCGGTGGGAACTTACTCTTACGCAGGAATTGTTAAAATGGTTAATTTATAAAATGCTTACCTTTAATATTTTGGATGGGAACCAATGGATGCAGAACACTCCCACACAACTATACTAACGTAACGCCAGAAAGTAAAGAAGTAAACTGAAATGAAATACTTGTGCTGATTCTCTCATACAAAAACGCGCCAACTAGAGGGTGGAGCTAAAACTCTTCTGTTTCTTTGCGACTCGTGCAACTCAAAACATCTCTGTCTTCTGCATCGAAATGCAGTCTGCCAATTTGGTTTTGTCAGTGGCATCGTGGCATGTATTTCCTGCTTTTTTAATGAACTGGACGCATGCATTTTAAAATTTCAGCAGAGTCGCGAATCGAGTTTTATCGTACCCTGCCAGGTTTGTACTCGGCCACCACTGTACTCATTTTGACAATGTCTTTTAATTCTTTCCGGGCCAAAGTAGCATCCCTAATTTTTTGGGTCATAAATGAATCATCTTTTTTAATATGCGTAAAAACATTGAAAACCAACAAAACGAAAGTGTTTTAAAACATCATCTGTTACAAATGGAATTAGAATCTGTTTCTTTTCCAAATGTGGAACTGTTAAAAAATATATTTTAATTAAGCGGAACAACAAATAAGTATTAAATTGAAAAAAAAAATTTTTACTTTTCAGTTAGTATGTTACTTTTGTTTTTTGAAGTCGGTTTCTTTTTTTTAAGTTTATTTAGCATTTTTTCCCCTACAAATTTACGAGCCGTATATGGATATTTATTTTAATTTGACCTACTGAGAATGAATTATTGTTTTTCTCCGGGAAATAAAGCATCCTTATCAAGTTTCAAAATTTTTTGCACACTCAATTATTGTTATTGTTATTGTATTTTAGTTTCGCTTTTACAGTTATTAATCATAAAAGATGCCGGCTTTTAACGTCAAAACTTCCACTAATTTTAACTCCATAACTACGGGGTTTAGGGCAAAAATCTATTAAGAAAAATTGTTGACAATGACGAGTTCTATTATCGATGAAATTTTAATACTTATTTCTGTTACACATTGTATAAAATTTATAAGATACTAAGTGTTACAAAATGATTTTCATCTAGTCGCCTGTTAATTTTCCATGTAAAATAAAAAATGCCGCTTTATGAAAATAGTTATACTATAACGAGGAGTAAACCGACGAAGAATCCTCTGTAGCCGTGTCTTCCGGACCTGCTCAGGTTTACCTTGACAATGACTGTACTCATTCCGATTATAGGCCAGGCGACCGAGAGTTCAATAAGGAAATAATTAGTGGAAAGCTGGAAATGAACTTAATCTCTTTATTTGGACCCACTTATTACTGTTCTCCCCATCGAGCGAAGTCGGCCCTAAGAAGGTACAATTTTTCAGTTTTTTTGCAAATATTTCTTAAAACATCAACTTTATCAACAAAGTACTTGATAGCAAAAATAATCTAGAGTAAATTTGCAACCAAAAAGTTCTTTACCGTTTGTTTCTAAACTTGACCGTTACGATGCTACGGCCATTCAAAGTGGAGCTTTTTTTGATCCTTTCGGAAAAATTATAAAAATCACATGCTATATCCAAGTTTCGACATGTTATAAACAATTTTGAACATCCCACCTATACAAGCTGTTAACTTGTTACAATTATAACTGCGATATAAGACAAACAGTTGGGGCTAACTATAGTAAAAGCAAAATAAACAAGAAGAATGTTCTTAAATCCAAGTGGAGTAAATTTAAATTAAAAAATTAAAATATATCTAAGTCGAACTCCACAAACTTTAATCAGCGTAAAATTATAAATGGTACATGTTTCGGCAGAACACTTCTACCATCATCAGCCCTTAAAGAATATAAAAAATTATGACATTGACGTAATTTTGAATTCAAAATTACGTCAATGTCATAATTTTTTATATTCTTTAAGGGCTGATGATGGTAGAAGTGTTCTGCCGAAACATGTACCATTTATAATTTTACGCTGATTAAAGTTTGTGGAGTTCGACTTAGATATATTTTAATTTTTTAATTTTTTTAAAAGCAAAATAGGCGAAAAAACGACGAATAGAAGAAATAATTTATAGTTTTTAAATTTTGGTTATTTGGTCCTAGTAGGGACCCAAATAAAGATTCGAAAAGTTCCCACCCCCCGGGGGAGATTCATCCCCTTTGGCGCATAAAACCGCCCCATAGCGTGACCTCATTAAGCTTTTCTGCATTTTTCCCGTAAACGGTAACTCGACGAGAAAATGTTATATGACTTATGTTCTTCATTAAATTCTGCATAAAATTGGTTTTATGAAGTTTCTCTGTCGCCTGGACTATTACGGGGCCTCCTTGAATTAATTTAATTAAGAGCGCGCTGAGAAAGTAGGGGGGATGCCTAGTAGCTCAGAAGGGAAAACTACTAGCTGAACCTTATTCCAAAAGAATATAGAGGGCGGTAAATGGACTTTAAGATGTTAAAACAGGAAAGAAGCGAAGAGCGACTAAATCAATGCAATTTCAAATTTCAAACCCATATTGTTCATCTCTTTAAGTGGTAGCAAGTGGAATTGTCTCGAGATTTGTGTGCTATAGTTATTGTGTAATAAAAAAACAATTCGTTTGTGTTTTTTGAGAAAAGTTTTTGTTTGGTGTTCAGTAAGTACATATTAGATTAACTTAATCCGCCGATGTCATACTAGATATGTACATAGTAAATGCCACTTACATAGCAACTTAAGGCTAAACTGGACGGTGGCTTAGTGTGTTTCTCTGATCCGTAAGATGTCGTTGCAAAAAGTCCAAAAGTTCTAACGCTTTTTTGAGAAAACGGTACACATTTTTTTTTATTTGAACATTGATTTGTACTTACATTTTTCGTACAATTTGCGCGTCCGAGTAAGTTGTTTTCTCAAATGTATATTAAAGAAAAAAAAAATTGAATAATTATACTTACAATACAAAAATCAAAAAAGTGGCACACAGCGACGAAAGAGCGATTTTTTTTATGAATTTACACGTTTTTTGTTTTTAAATCTAACAATTGCAACCCTATCGAAACAGGATTTTTAAGTTTGCCTTTGATCCAGCCGCCGCGCGCTGATCCCTTTCCCCGCGCCTAAGCATAAGCTGGTATTTGGCCGGACTGCTTCCGGTAGGCGATATAGTATTTCCAATTAGAGAAAACTGAATTTTTGCAAGCACTTTTATTTTGATGACCTTGGTTTAAAGAACATTAAAATGATCATTCTGCAGGTAAATTATTCTTCCTAACACCCTAGTTTTTGATTATCGTAACTAAGATAAATACAGTGTGGTGATAAAGTAACGAACAAAATTTATTTAATGTTATTTAATGTTTTTAAGCAAAACTCTCGGACAGGTCAATTTTATTTTTTAATTAGCCACTTTACGACATACAGATTTTACTTATGATGTCATCTATTTTTGATAATCATTGGTTTTTTTCAATGACAACCTCAATTATTATTACTTAAACTACTTAAATGTTGGTGTAAAAAAATGTGTACCTTATTTAACTATTTTTTGAGAAAATAACACTTAAAAATTTAAAATTTATTTTTTCAAATTATTGCAAGCAAAAATTAATACTCGTAAATTTGACTTGAAATTAAATGTTTCAACTATTGGAATAATCGGAACGCTTACTTTTTTTATGGAAACGTTACAGCAGCACGTTACTTAGACTTTTTGCTGTTTGATTTAGTGCCTCCAAGTGACGTCTTTAGAGCGGGACAAAATAGAAGAAAACTCAGAGGAACAAAGCGGCACAGATTTTTGGTTCAGTACTAAAAAATATCGAGCGTAGAATTTTGGATTCATTTGTAAACGTCGCCGTCGCAAAAATTCTTTATAGGGACCTATGGTTCGATCACTTCTTTATAAAGATTCATTCGGAAAGGCAGCCACAAAATACGGCAAACTCAATGATTCAAGAGTCAAAGAAGTCTACAAGAACCAACCCGACGTGGAAATTAAACCATGTGAACCAGACAAGTCCCTTTTTACGAAATTCGAGGCACCAAGAAGTATTTAGTTGAAAATCAATATACCCAAATAAAAATTACAAAATTTATAAACAATTAAGTAAACAAAAAAAAACTGGTTACGTTTTTTGCAAATATTTCAAAAACTATTTGAGATTATGATATTTGAAAAAAGATCCTTAAAGAGCAGGAACTTTCTCAAAAAAGTCCTACCTCCCGGAATTGTCAATATTTATAATTTTAATTTAGCGGCGAAAAAAGGCAAAAACGCGCGGCTCAGCTCCCGTCCGCGCCGGCCGAATCTGACAAATAAACAAAAAACAAAAATTTTATGAATTTTAAGCAATTTAAAGGCTTTCCGGGGTTGTGTCGAACGATAAAATGTTGTATTACACGCGTTCCTGTGTAGATTGAACGCTTTACGCTCGTTTCACTCGTGTTTTTATAAACCCCTTGTGGCATAAAGCGTCCAATTTACACAGGAACTCGTATAATAAACTACTATTAACTAATTAAGGAATAAAATAATTTAGATATTATCTGGACATATCAATAAACAATAATCCGTCGGTAAAAAAAATTTACCTCAGTTTTTCTATTAACAATGCATTTGTTAATTACGGCAATTGTTCAGTTAACATACAAACCCTGATGATTGTTAAACTAAAATCATAAATTTTGTTCCCTTCTTGGAGCTGTTCCTTGAAGGCTTTAGAAAAGATATCCGTTGGAAAAATAAAAAAAATGTTTTTTTACAATTATAAACAAATGCGTTGTTTTGTTATTAAATTTAAAATTAAGAAACCGTTTTTTTTAATCATTATTTATCTTGCTCTTCTATATTACGGAATAATTTTGTTTTACTTTTTATTTGTTTGTTTAAAAAAATTGTTATAAACAAATGAATTATTCGGATATATCTTTCTTAATTCTTTCAAAAATACTGAAAACAACCATACATCGTTTGTTATGAACAAGATTGTTTTCTATTTTTTATTTAATTTTTTTGATTTTCGTGCACTTTTTTCATCATTGTTCTTAAAAAACTATTGACGATACGACAAGAACACTTAAATGTTTTTTATTATATGTGAATCAATGAACAAATTGAGCTTTAAATTGAAGCTCTAAGTATTATTTACTAACTTTTTGTCTATTATTTATTAAATCTGAAACAACAACAAAAATAAACCAGAAGAATGTTCTTAAATCCAGGTGAAGTAAATTTAAATTAAAATTTAAATATATCTAAGTCGAACTCCACAAACTTTAATAACTGTAAAATTACTAAATTAGTAATTTTACAGTTATTAAAGTTTGTGGAGTTCGACTTAGATATACAGTAAAAGCTCTCATAAGCGGACACTCACGGTCCTCATTTTTTTGTCCGTTTATGGGAGATGTCCGGTTAAAGGAAAGGGCTTCGTGATGTTCAATAAATTTGATATCAAAACTTTTTACATTTATTTTAAATAGAACACTTATATTATGAAATATATGAACTTTAAAGAATACTGTATTGGTTTTGAGACACTTAGGTAGTATGTACTACAAAGAAATAAATATGAAATATGTAAGGCGCCGAGCTAGACTTGAAAAAAATCTACAAAATGGTTGACTGACGAACTCTTCGGATTTTTGTTTGGGTGCCTGCTGGGAGTTCATAACCAAAATTTCAAAACTTTAAAAATTACTTCTTCTAAAAAGTCTATAGTCCAGGCAATGGGTACAAAAAGGGCGTTTTATTCGCAAAAGTTTAGACAGAAATGAAATTTCGTGAGATGGTAAACATCCACAAACTCGGAAAGCATTACTCTTTCAGAAAACAAATATTGCAGAATTATTTGAAGTCGACCTTCGTTGTAATCCGCGCTGAAAATTTGATTTTGTTGGAATTTGCAAATCAGCCCCCAAATTTGGCGCCCCGTAAAACGGAAACTGTTGGTCGCAAACAAAAAATGAATAGAAACAAACTTATGCACAATTTTGTTCTCTACATATTTTATTTGAACTTTTTTTCGATAGCACTTACAACAACAATTTTCCGAAAAGCGTCGCGGTGCAGTTTTTATCCCCCCACTTCTCGAGCGGCAAGCCCCCGAGGTCGCAAACTCAGGTGTATTATCAGGAGACCTATATCTATCAGCCCACCAAATTTCATTTCTGTCCGACCTTTTGCGATCAAAACCCCCTTTTTTGTACCCATTTCCTGGACTATAGGGATAAAACCATTTCAGAAGCCATAAATACATTTACTAAAAATTATCTTGACAAAAATGGTCATTTAAAACGAGGCCATGACTACTACTACCAGATCCAAGGAAAACGCCACGTCACAGGCAAGGAGTTTCATTGTGCGATTTTATTGTGTGGACTCTTAAAGACATGAAAATAGATTGCATATATCCAGATCAAAACTTTTGGCGGACATTAATGTTTCCAAAATTGCAACTTTTTTTTTAAGACTCCTTTTTTGGTAACATCACTTTTAGGCTTCCTCGTTGTTTTTTATATTATCTGGTGCATTCTATTTTTCCTGTTGTTGAAAAAAAAAATGTTTTGGTAACACTATTTTGTACCTTTTACGTATAATTTACTAAAATTTACTCGTATTTTTAGGATTCCCCGTTTTTTATAATATGTATTTATATTATCTGGTGCATTTTCGTGTGTTGTCGGAAGATAAATATTTTGGTATCACTATTTTGTACCTTTTACGTGTAATTTACTACAATGAATTTTTTAGGCTTCCCCGTTGTTTTTTTGTGCAAAAGTTGCATATTTTAGTCACTCAAAACCAACGTAAAAAAAACACCTAAATTGCAAAGATTGGACAAATATCTTTTCAAGATTCTTTGTTGTTGGAAAAATACAATTAATTGTTGAATATCACACGTGACCGAAATGCTATTGTAAGCCTGGGAGATGTGTATCACTCGTGTTATCGCACTCATGATTGAAAAATCTCACTAGCAGTTCTGCCACTTGTAATGTATAATCTACTATTAATTGGTAACATTATTTGTACCTTTTACGTACGATTTCCGACAATTAACTTGTGTTTTTAGGATTCCCCGTTGTGGTTAATCCTATTTAGGACAATCTTTTTCCTGAAGTTTGCTATTTGTTACATTTCGCATTGAATATGGAGTTACTTCTATTAATAATTTTAACAAATAAATCAGGTGTTGTCTCTATTTTTGAACCTGATGGACTGTGCTACCCTAGGTTATTTATTATAATCATGTGGATACTGCATTTCAACAGCATTAAAATATTTTCCAAAAATGGTTTAGCTTCATTTAAAAAATTACCATCTTTCTACAATGCATTAATTATTAACTTTGGCGGTACAAGATTCCTGTTTTGTGGTGCGCACAACCGCCAAGAATACTTAGATACTTGCATATAATATGATAGCCCCGACCCATTTCGTAAATTCTACAAAATCGAAATTATATTTTCCAGTTTTATAGCTCTGTCCTTACACGGAACGGATCGATGACTCATTGCACTCGCACGTGTCCCGCGGCGGCAAAAATTGTCAAAGGAAAGTCAAAAATCCTGTTTCGGACGAATCTATCAGACCAATTTTAAAAATTTAAACGGTTTTGTAATTTGTGGATCATGTAGAAGCGTCGCTGGCTGGCAGATTTTTGATTTTTTTCGTTTACATAATTTTTTTTGAAAATTTTTTTGAAACAATTTTTTTTGTAGAAAAAGGGAATGGTGGCGCAAATTCTACTTAGGAATGGATTCTAAATACGTTTTTGTTTAATCAATTTATTCAATCATTTCCATATAAATGCGTAAATACTTTTCCGATAGGGTTGTCTTTGTCGCACACTTGATCTCCTGTTTAGCCTTAAAGCAAAGAAACGAGTTCTCGTAAAAAATTTGCTTTCCGACATGGACACCTGCTATACAAAGCTTCACCGACTGTGAATCAAAGAGAACCGGCATGCACTGGATAAGCAGTTTTTTTTACAACAAGTTGTTTTTTTGTTTTTTACTATATCCACGGCGCTTCCTATAGATATCTATACATATATTATGCATGTAGATTTGCATGCACGTGGCTTTATAAATTAATTACAGGTGTAATTTCAATTATCACAATGCCTAAAAACACGGGTGTACGCAGAAAACGCAACAAACAAGCCGGGGCCGCAAAATTACGTTGGAAGAATTTCAAGGAGTAGTAAGTTCATCAGAATTACTTAGACATTTTTTACTACGAAAGTACAGACATGGTAGTGAGAAAAATCAAAAACGTGCAATAATTTTTCTTCATGCAAATATTATTTTGAAACCAATTTGAGTTCAGTAGGTTTAATAAAATAGCACATATTTCTTTACAAAACAGACAACTTTTCGGCCTGGATCAGTATAATACTAAAATTTTATCGTTTTTATGCGGAGCACTCATTGTTAAGTTCTATGAAATCTTTTCGACTGATTTATGTTATAATGATTTAAATAAAATTCATTCATGTCTGTGCTTTCCAATATTTGTATAATTTCTACACAAGGGGTACTAACCTTCGGTCTTTCTGCCCGTGATGCTTTCCTATTTTATTACTATATTATAATTTCTCGATACAAAACTTTGTAGCTCTTCTTCGAAAGCCGCATCTATCTTTTCGGATATTGGTTCCAATTATTCATCAGATGCAGAGTAAATATTATTTTTTAATATAGATACCTCTTAGTATAGTTTTAACATATTTTATAGATCAATAACAACTTCTGTCATAGCTTCTAAAGATGAATCTATGTTTTTACATGAAAACGAATATGGAAACAAAATGTAAGTCCCAATAATCATAATATAGACTAGATCTATGGTGACTAATCTTGATATATTTTTTTATATACCTAATACCTATAATAGTTTCAACGAATGTGAAAATTTGAAAACATATAGTAGAAAAACACAACAGCAAAAGGAGTATGGCATAATATCTTCCGATAAATGCGAGAGGTATTTTTATTATATCTCTACAAACACAATGTTCATAAAAAAAATGTACACAAACATTTTAGAATCGCGAACTATCCGTTGGAATATGAAAGTGTCGGTCATAGGCCAAAAGTACTTACCGGTAACCGCATTGTGGATTTGGGATACATTTTGGACACTGTATTAGATATCCAATTTAAACATGCTATTGCCTGCACGTTGGGACGAGTTATCGTAAAAAATGAATTCCGAAAAGGATTAACCAGTACAATCGTACTGTCCTGCACTCAGTGCGAAAAGATTTTTACCGTCGAAAGTGAAAAACCCAACAACTCCATTTCAAAAATAAATATTGGTGCTGTATGGGGTACTCTAGCCACAGGGAGCACATTTGCACACTTACAGGAATGTCTTAGTTGCTTGGACATTCCGGTGATGAATGAAAAGCAGTTCATTTCAATAGAAACAGCTCTGGGATTGGTACGCCTTTAATGTATACCTAAATCAAATTTTTGATTAATATCTATATTCTTACTTATGGTACATAATAATTCATTATAGTCACAAAGATACTTATTTGAAAATCCGTAAAAAAAACAGTAAACCGACAAAGTTTTATTTTATTCTCAAAATTAACATTGAATTGAATTTACGGGCATTTGCGTTTTTTCCAGAATATTTTGTTACTTTCGTCCGCTCTATATTACATTTTCCCATATTCGACTGACCGCACACGGTCACATAAACAACTAATAAAAAAGGAACTAATTTGCTAAAATATTTTTTTCCAAGTTCTTAGTAATGTGCCGCCAGCACGTGCATATTATGCGAGTATAAATTTTTTTGTGGGAAAAGTGCCGGTCTGAGCCTCGAGCCAGTCCGACAGCCAGCTCTTGCACCTTGTATCAACTTAATCGCTCTATACGTTCCCTGGACTGCGTCCTATTCAGAACTTTACGTGCTCTGTCATCAAGTTTCTTCTGTCTCTGTAAAGAACACTCTTTAAAGATTATGAAAGATCACAAAAGACAGACAATATCTTTTGTAGCACCCTATTTTATGGAAACCTGTGAATTATTATCATATTTCAATCAAGGCCGTCTGAATCAAAAAGCTACGCTAAAGCTGACTTTTATCTAAGACTCCTTAAAAAATCTTGTAGATATTATTAACGAATCTCTTAAAAATTACATTATTGCATAGGCTTGTTTTTCATTGCCTAACCCCACCACTTTGACGGCGCGCTCTTAAACGACGTTTATCATTTGAACCAATGCAAAAAGAATAGAGCGGAATAGAAAAGATGAAAATTATTTTGTAACACTCCGTATAATATACAGGCCGTTTCAATCGAAACGAGCCACCCTAAATAACTTTTTCTGAAAAGAGATTTGAGCAAAATCTAAAAGCCGGTGAATTTTTATCTCGAGGGGGACATGTGTTGATGCAATAGTAGGCACGCTTGGTGCAACCCCATACCCCTGACAGGAGCTTGCAATAAACATTATTAGACAACAGTAAATTATGTGGACGAATTTTACAATGATTCGAGTTAATTAACACTAATTGGTGACTGCAGACATATTTTATCAAAAGTTGCATATTCTTGCATATTTAAGTCTTATTAAATGTTTGGTATTTTTTTATTATTCCTGGAAATACATACCGACCCCACAAAATTTGCTACGGTCACTCCTCTCCCCCATCTCCCACCTTGTCTGGGAAACAATATCGTATAATTAATATGAATAAAAATTAGGTACTTTATTTTCTCTAAAGTGGGTTTGTTCCAACGTTGGCGCATGTACTACCTAAAGTACTACCATTTGCCGAGGCAAACCATACATTGAGAAAAAGCTTATTAAAAATGCTATTTGGTGGTATAATGGAATATAGGGTGTTCCATTTGAAAAAAATAAGTTATTAAGTTATTTATTCGGTATGTATTAAAGTTTCGATCCATAAAAAAATTATTGACAGAAAAGTATTCAGTTATCTCTATTGGAATGATCTCTGCAATTTAAAAAAAAACACAAATTTTGACCTAAAATTCTTCATAACTCAAGAACCATCCATAATAAACCTGTAGTACCTTATATCATTTTACTCAGCATTAACTGCTCCTTCACCAACTAATATACAGGGCATTCCATTTAAAAAAACATAACTTTGATATATTACTAATACTAGGACACTCTGTATATGATTTCTAATAATTTTAAATTGTGAAGGTATTGTGTGGCTATCGTCCTCCGAAAACCCTGTTTTGATATCTTTAAAAATAAGGGCGTAATTGATGGTCCACACACCTCTGGGACACCCGGTATATTGTTAATTAGGATTAAGAACGTTTTGTGTGAATAAAAATATTAGATTAATTATTAAATTAATTATTTTTTTTTTCTTTACTTTTTCTGCAATAATTTCTGTCAAACCTTTGCATATTTCCTAAAACTGAGTGCATATTTCCTCAAAAAAAAATTTCGTGCATATAATTCGTCCTTCCATTATTATTATTATTATTACTTTTTTTCACTTTTAAAAAAGATTAAGGAATTGATTTTGCGTTTACGAATAATAATTGATAACCATTCTGCAAATACAAGAACCGGTTGGGCCGGCCACAGCGTAATAATATAGTTTCGCTGAATGTACTTGTTTTATCGGTCTTCACATCGGGTGTAGCATTCTATAATCTGCGCATCTTAGGGGCCAAGTCATATTTGTCAAGTTTTAAAAATCTACTTCGATATATTATTTTGATATTTTCACAAAAAAAAAAAATTGTAAAATATTAGCAGAAGCAGATTTTATTAGTCAATATATCGTTTCTAATTGACATTTTTGCTACCCAGACATTTTACTTCTATAAGGGCATCGTCTCCAATTAGCCCATCGGGAGAAGCTCAAAAAAACCAAATGTTGAGGGTACGAACAACGTGAGTTTTCAAAATTGATCATGAATCAAAATGTGTAGTTGTCCTCATCTTGAAATTTTTTCCAAAATATGAGGCAGGTGCTTATATCGCTCTAGTTTGGCACATTTACTTTGGAATGTAGTTGTTTCTGTAACTCGATTATCTGCTCCGGTGTCTTTTGAAAAGATTCAATACATTCTGTCTTTTCCCTGTCAAATTCCTCCGGGAAGTCTTTCCGATGCTAACACAACATAGTAAGAATCAGTTCCAGCAAAAGTTCCTGATCCTGGCGTCATTAGTCCGCTACAATATTAAATGTTTATTACACCAACAATAAATATTACTATACAAAAGTACTCGGCACATTTTGTATGACACCGAATTCAAAATGTCACGCCAAAGATTTGTTACTTTTTCACCGTTATCTTCGTGACGTTTTACTGCGCTTTGAACACTGGTCCGAAATCTGTAAACTATTGCTGTTCTATACTTACAACCTCACCAACAGAACAAATTCTTTTAGTAGTCAAGTCCTTTAGATGATTGCAGAAATTGTGTAGTAAATGATTTCTACATTCTATGAGTATTTATTTCTAGGTTGGGATATTTGACACCACTATTATTTCAGACTCCATAGCTGTAGACGGTTTCTTCACATTTTTGAAGAAATTATGTTCTGCTGGTTCTTCATTGAGACTTTCGGGTCTTGCACGAACGAAACAGTAATTTTAAATCCCAAAAAGGGTATTTTTTTCAAACGTTGCTTTCTGAATTTGTTCTTCTGCCTTTTCAAACGGTCCTTCTATGTTTACTTTACTATTCCACGGCATTTTCAACGTTTTCATCGATGTGAAAATTTCTGATTTAATTTTTAACATCTCCACATTGTAATATAATGTTTTCTAACGGACGTGGACCCGAGATGACTCATCGCTGTAGCGGCGTCATCAATTACTAGATTGCGCTGAATTTATACTACAACGTACTCGATTATGGCATCATCTTTTGGAATATTCGGTACACATAGAGAGCGCGATGGAACTATTTGGAGGCGCCTCGAAAGATTTAGGCGCCGATATATTTATTGGAGGACGTTCCAGCGGGAATCAGTCAGTCGTATCATCGAGTCTAGTCAGTCGAACGAGTCACATCAAAGTCGAAGATCAGTGGGTCGAGTCGGACAGTTGCTTTTATTTATCCGGAGTGCCGCGTGATGTGTAAATAAATAATAGAAGATGAAGGTGAAGTAGTAAATTGTCAATAGTGTAAATAATGGAAATAGTGTAATATTAGAAGTATAAATAATTTGTACATAGTGTTCAAATAAATAAATAGATGGAACCCAGAAACGCAACAGTTTAATTTACAACCTTACACTAGTGAGTTATAGGACGTATAGGTCACTTTATTTGTTTAAAATCATTATAGTTGTAGCTCATTTACTTGCATGTCTGGGATAAACAAAATATCAAAACCATATTAAACCAGAAGAATGTTGATAAATCCAAGTGGAGTAAATTTAAATTAAAATTTAAATATATCAAGTCGAACTCCACAAACTTTAATAAGTGTAAAATTATAAATGGAACATGTTTCGGCAGAACACTACTGCCATCATCAGCCCTAATTTAACAAGAGATTAATGATACAATTGATGAATTACAGAGGGGTTCTTACCTTAAAGAACATTAAAATTATGACGTTGACGTAATTTTGAATTAAATTTGACGTTTTGAAAGGGTTACATGATTTTTAAAAGATTTCGTAAAAACAACATTTTATAAAATGTAAAAATTAAAAATGGATCAAAGAGAATCTGGTAAGTTTGTTTGAGTGGTAAAAAATTAAAATAGTGAATTAATAATGGGATTATTGAAGTTATTCTGTTCATTTAAACAAGATCTGTTTTCCAGTTTTAAGGCTTTCCTTATTTCCAAAGTCTCAAGAAAATCTAATTTCCGGCCTTTATTGCATTTATGTATGAATCAATTTGGAATTTGATGGTGAAAAACTATGTTTCGTTATTAATATATGATTGGCGAAAGAAGAAAGTGTTGATGGAGGAGGATCAAGATCTGTGTTGTTATAGATGTGCCTGAAATGTTCTTTAATACGGTCTGATATCAATTGTATCATTAATCTCTTGTTAAATTAGTAGTAGTGTTCTGCCGAAACATGTTCCATTTGTAATTTTACACTTATTAAAGTTTGTGAAGTTCGACTTAGATATATTTAAATTTTAATTTTAAAACCATATTAAATAACCAAATACCAATTATCTAAATATCAGATACACAATATCGAAATTTTTAATTTAACAAAGTGAAATAGGTACAAAGTAAAATTTTCTGATCCTCGTTTATATTAATTTATTATTGTTTAAGTTTGTTTTTCAAATTTCTAATCCTTCCGGTTTTCCAGCTTCTCAGGGGCCCAGATTTTGCCGTTATTGGGATTTCAGTTTCAAAGTTATTCAACTTTAATATAATTTGAAAATTGTTATCTACAGGGTGCTTCACGAAACACGAACAAAGCTGTGACTTCATTATTTATTTTTTGATTTTAACGATACAAAAACCAATAAACCATTATACAAACGCTGACAAAGTTATTTTTTAATTTTTTTAGAAACGTAAGTTCTGGTACGACCGTTGAAAAGATGTTGTTTGCAACAGGTGTAAAAAGTGGTATGGTAATTGTCTTTGGCTTCGTAGGACAATTTTCACTTGGCGTGACAGTCACTTGTTGCATAAATAACTAGTAAAGGTAATAATATACATTTTCAATTTGTTTATTTATTCTAAATAAAAGTTACATTTAGGTTACTTATTTGTGTAATAATATAATGTATGGAAATAAAAAAAAAAACCTTTCCAAATCTGCAAGTTAGGTACCCTGCAACCCGACGGTATCTATATATATAAAAGAAAGTCGTGTTAGTTACACTATTTATAACTCAAGAACGGCTGAACCGATTTGGCTGAAAATTGGTGGGGAGGTAGCTTAGAACCAGGAGCAGGATACTTTTTATCGACATGGGGGCCCAGGGGGCCCCTTAGGCTCGACCGATTTTTTGGGTCGACCGATTCTGATGATTTTTTTTTGTATATTTTGGTAGGTATGAGAATACGTGGTAAGCTATTTTCCACATGGACATGGGGGCCCAGGGGGGCCCCTTGGTCTGAATATATTTTTCGGGTCGACCGATTCTTATGATTTTTTTTTGTATGTTTGGTAGGTATGAGAATAGATGGTAAGCTATTTTTCACATAGACATGGGGGCCCAGGGGGCCCCTTTGGTCTGGACCGATTTTTCGGGTCGACCGATTTTTATGAAATTTTTTTTGTATATTTGGTAGGTATGAGAATAGGTGGTAAGCAATTTTTCAAATAGACATGGTGACCCAGGGGGCCCCCTTGGGCTCGGCCGATTTGTCGGGTCGACTGATTTTTGTGTTTTTTTTTTTGTATATTTGTTAGGTATGAGAATTGGTAGTAAACTATTTTTCACATAGACATGGGGGCCCAGGGTGCCCCCTTGGGCTGGACCGATGTTTCGGGTCGACCGATTCTTATGATTTTTTTTTTGTATATTTGATAGGTATGGGAACAGTTCGTAAAGTATTTTTGACATGGACATGGAGGCCCAGTTGGCCCCCTTGGGCTGGACCGATTTTATGGCTCGACCGACTTAATAAGGGCTTTTATGATATGTGATTTGTTGGATTTGTCTCCGCCCCCAATAGCAAAATAACTGTTGAACCATGGATAGGGGGCTCAGGGGGAACCCTTGGGTTTATATCTCAAGAACGGCTGGACCAATTTTTATGATCTTCGATTTGTTGGATTTGTCTCCGCCCCGAATAGCAGAATATTATTAAAACATGGACATGGGGGCCTAGGGCCCCCCTTGGGTTTATAACTGAAGAACGGCTGTACCGATTTTTATGATCTTCGATTTGTTGGATTGGCGTCCGCCCCGAATAGCAGAATAACTATTAAAACATGGACAGCGGGCTCAGGGGGCTGACTTGGGTTTATAACTCCAGAGCGGCTCGATCGATTTTTATGATCTTTCATTTGTTGGATTTGCCTACGCCCCGAATAGCAGAATTACTATTAAAACATCGGAAAAATTACAGGGGGCGGGGAGCTAAGTACAGAGCAACAATAAGAAATAACGCCGGCCACCAAAATTTGTCGTACCGGGCTTTAAAAATGAAAATCGATTTTTAAGGAGTAAACTCCAAAGTTTCACTTCTGTTGCGCGTGGACTCCACACACAAATTTTTTGATGATATCTCGAGAATGGATTGACTGACTTTTTTCGAGGGCGAATAACTATTAAAACATCAGAAACATTAACAAAAAAATTTTTCTCATACATTTTATATAGAATCCGTATTTAACGCCATTTTTGATACCTGACAGAAACAAAAATAAACATGGCGTTGTATGCTGGTTCCGGTAATGCCAGTAGATGGCGTTGTGGGTATTATCCTTTTATAAAAAGAAATGAATTTAATTCAGCTAATAAGTTCCCACAACATTTATTGATTCTGAGGCGGTACAAAGTTTGCCGGGTCAGCTAATAGATAATATAAATAAAATAATAAATAATAAAAAAATAATGTCGATTTCAATATTATTTGTTTATTCCATAATGAGGTAGTATACTAAAAAATAAAGTTTTTGGAAAATACAATAATCATAAACTTCATTGAAAACTGTATGGTTTAGCGCTATTATTGTGAAATTATACTTACTGAAAATGCAAAACAAATTGAATTGAAATTCGTTTAATTTTTTATGAGAGAACTGTACTAGTTTAAAATACGTCACTAGTGGCCGGAATCTGAATTAAGTGAGGACCTACGCCTTTCTATTTCTCACTCTCACTCATTTTATTAGAAATTCTTTCCTTTTCGCTCTTACTCCCTCTATGCTCGGAAACTAATGACGTAGTTATTCGCCCGCGAAATAGTTTTTAATTTATTTCATGAAAACGGTTATGATTTAAGCAAAACGAAAAAATAGGAGTCCTCTATTTTAAGCAGTTTCATTTATAAAAAAAGTTTCAAAATTTTGTATACTACCTCATTCCAGACTTTTAATTCTGAGGATATATATCATGTATAAACAGTAACTCTTCCTTCAGTTACATACTTATTCTTTGCCTTGAGCATAAATCCAATTGATCACATTGACAGTAGGGCATCTAACTCAAGGTTCTTGCAACCACCTCCCGTCGATAAAGAAAGACACGATCTATAGTCGCAGGGTGATTTTAATATTGTCAAATGACAACAAACTACGATAAGCGGCTTTTCATGCATGGCCACCTATGAGTAATTTACTTTTCGATACATTCCTACAAGCATTAACTCTAATAAACTTACCCCTAAAGTAATAAGTATTATCCCTAAGGGCCGGTTTCTTGTGGTAAATAATATGGAATCGAGAGTAGGATTTTTTAAGTTAGGTAGTTTATAATTATTATTATTTTGTTGTGAAAGTTAACGTTTGTTTACACAAATTAATGCAGCATTTCATTACAGTAATTTAGAAATTCAGCTTTTGGGTCATTGTTATCAACATTTTCTAAATCCTGATTATCATCTTGATCCTCGTCTTCTTCATCATCGCGTGGCTCCTCTTCTCAAGCCTCAGCTTGGATGTTCTGCAAAACCGCTGTAAGAACAATAATATCTTGCATGTGAGGAATTTTACATCTCATTCCCAAGTTTAACACAGCGAATCTTCGTTTCCAAATTCCAAAAGTCCTTTCAATTTTATTACTTGGCGCGTACTAATGTGTCTTTCATTATATAACTCTTCCGCTAGGTTACCGGTTCGAGTCAGTGGTGTAAGCAAGTAATTTCGGAAAAAATAACAGCTATCTATCGCCCAATAAAACATAAAATTTTGAAATGTTCCATTTTCAATTTCTCCTCTGATATCTGAATTATTAAAAATATGGCTGTCGTGGACAGAACCTGGCCACCTAACCACGATGTTCATAAATGTATTATTAGTGAGACGACGGCGCGACGGCCCGGAAGCGGATGATGTCATGATGATCTCACCACGTATGGTAACGTAATTAATCTGGAATAGTCCACATGAGAACGTCTGGGAATAATTGTTCACATGGGATGCTCTAGAAGACTCTGTGGCGGTGATCTCATGCTATACCACGCTCGTACAAGAGACTGATCTCATTCTTCTGGAATAATCCTTTGCGTCGGAAACATGATCTCATGATTCCGGGAATGGAAGAAATCGAGAACGAAGGGAGCGGTATAAGAAGGGATCAAACAACGGAGCAAGTTAGTCGATTGGTAGCGTCGTGAACAAGTGATCAGCGTGTGATATTGTGAGTCTGTTCATAGTGAAAAGTTAGTCTTGTTAGTCTTTTTAATAAAAGTTAGTAGCTACGGTGCGCACAGAATTTTCTTTAAATCCTTGAACCCGCCCGGCTCAGGCTACGTTACATTACTATCACATATTGCCTGTACGTTGAGAGCGAAGTAGCCTTTCCGTCATCGGAAGAGTTCTGGCTGTTCCCCTCCTACACAAATAGTTCCAATACAATTGTACTAAAATTTTTCACATAGGTACTTGGAGAATCCATTCGTATCAGGACCATCAACTGCCCCAATTACTCTAGGGAGCCCTCCCATTTCATGAAAGGCAGTTACCACAGTCTGCATTTCATATTGATTTTGAGGCATTTTTATATAAATTGGTCTGAGGTTACAGATGCTCTGAATTCTTTACATACTCCTCCAAAATCACTCATGGTGATGGAGAAACTTATAGAATTGGCAACTGTAATTACTTATAGTTTACCGTTCCTGTCTAGGTTCTAAGTCATTGCGAACTTGGTTTAAAATAATAATAACTGTGTCTTTTGAAAAACGAAATCTTTTAAAAAATTCTTTGTCGTTCCACTCATTGAAATTGTCTTTGCGTTCGCGCACATTATATCCCCGTTGACTCTTCAGAAACTCTGCATCTTCTTCACCTTCACTCTTAACCACAATTTCGTCTATTACTTCTATTTGCTCAATAGCCTCCATTCCAGTGTTAGTGTCTTTTAAAATCATATAAGATAACTGCAACATTATATCTATACTTACTTTTTAAAAAATCCACCAGAACCGACACTAATAATTCGATTATATCTTGTTAACCCCGTTTGATAAATTTTTAGTTCTAAATGTCAAATAATTTTAACTGCCCAAAATTGGCCAATTAGTTTAATCACGGTTAACGGTCATATTTAGCAAGATGTTAATTTAATTCTGTCATAAGAAACACTTAACCGAAGCGTTAATTCAACGAGCTGATTATCTTAAGTAACCGGGACACAAGAACGTTAAACTGTGAAAAGGCGTAAATGTTTAAGTATAGTTAAGTCAACTTCTTTGTATGCTTTATTAGTTTTATACAAATGGTAACAATTCAAATTAAACATTAAAAACTACTATTCATAGCCACGAAGAGACCACAAGTTAATTTTACCTTTGATTACAAATCAAATAAACTGCATGGTTTTACAATCATACATACTATATAACATATCGCATTTGAGATATTCAATTGACAGATTCGAGCTTCAGTTGAAGAGTCTCACCAATCGGTTTTTACAAAATCCAACAAATCTGAAGAGCAATATTCCACATATCCATGTAACCTGTAACTTAGCGACTCATCATCCATGGAATGGGTAATTTACCGGCCCCACGTTTGCAGTAGACGTCTCTGCTCTTATGCGGACTCTTCCTCCTCGAGATTTGTGTATCTGGTATTTGACAAGTTCATGGTGTCTGTAAGGAAATGTTAATCATTATTAGTTTGGATGTACTGATATTTTTAGTTTGAACTTACATTCTGTAGAATTTTTCCTAAGCATTGCGTAAGTAGCTTTGCAAATCTCCCCTGCTCTCCACCATCTGCTGCATTTTCTTCATCCAACTCCTACAAAAAATGGTTATTACCTTAAGGTTGAATGTCAAAAGCGCCTTACCTTAAAGCTTTCTTCTCTATCATTTTTTCGTTTCTGTTTGATGCGGTAATGGTTGACAAGGACAGCCCCCAATAATAACGAAATTAGCAGTGTCAAAATAAAAGCAGACACCCACCACTGATGGTGTGAAGTCACTTCTACTGTAACGGGATCGATTTTATGGTGTTCAGTTGCTACTTTATCGCTGCAACCGGCTTGTGAGCAAGCCTCCAAAGAGACGTGGTAGATGTCCCCTAGGCTAACTTTTTCGAAAACTGCATGGGTTGAGTTCTGCAAAGTAATAATAGTAATGGTGCCTACTAGGGGACAAAAAATGTTCGTTCTTACCCCAGAGATGTTCAAAAACTTCCTCGTAATGTTATGATCGAACAAATTTGTAAAGTGGGCATTATAAAACAAGGGCTGCAAATGGGGTTTTTCCCACTTAATATGCACATCGTGTTTCTGAGATCCGACGATCATATGTAGATTCCTTGGAGGTTCGGGGACTGAAAAAAAAGTAAATTTATAGTATATTTCTATGAATTTTTGCTTCTGCGTCTAAATAATGAGATTCGCGAGCGATAGCATTAATTACCTTTATCAATATTTGAAATAACTACGCGTGCCGCGTTAAAAATAAAGAAGACAAGACACAATAAATAAAGGCCAGCCTCCAAAATCAAGTATTTCTTTAATTAAATAATAGATTTTACCACTTACCACATCTTTCCAAATTTTTATGTACTTCGATACAGGTAGGAGTGCGAAAAGACACCGATTTCTTCTGACCTTCATACAAATCGCCAGTTCGGGGCATAATATCCACGGTGTAAGTGGTTTCAAATTCTAAATCTTTCATCGATGCCTCATGGATCCCTGAAATCTTGACACCAAGATTAATTTAAAACAAAATCAGAAAGAAAATTAATCCACTTACAACACTGATCTCGTCTTCCATAATCGATCCATCGTTGAACCAGATTAGCTCATACTGACAGGAGTAATCTAAAGCAAAACTGCGGTTATAAATTTGAAACCAACCCTTAAGAAATTAATTACCTTTGTTGGGGCTCCATTTTATTGTTGCATCGCATGAACTTGATCCGCAAGAGATGTTTTTGATGAAAATGTCTGTGACTGGTGAAGGAACGGCATCCATAGGCGTTGGGGTAATATCTAATACATCACTGTGTACCACTTGTTTGTGCAAGAGGGAAACACCCCATAGCCTGACACGGTATGCACCTTCCATTAAATTTCTAACTGCGAGGTGGCTACAAGTGCTCTGAAAATTTCACATTTGTGGAAAGGCTTAAAGATAATTGTTACATACTTACCACAGTGCTGAAAATTTCAATTTGGTTACTCTCAACCGACAAGAAATAGGCATAGTCGTCTTGGTTGTCGAGCAGGAAATATGCCATGTCGTCTTCCTTGCATGTTAGTTGAGGTGCAGGTAACGTGGATTTGGTAGTTACCAATTGGAGATCTGTAAATGAAGGTTTAGTATTTGTAAAATAATAATGAGAATGTAACCTTTTAAATTGAAGGTAGTGTCCCACTGGCAAACATCGATGTCACAGGACAGGGTGGAATTTTTCTGCTGTAAGCACAAAGACATTACATGAGATGCATCTATGTTTGGTAAAAATTTAAGCTAGTGTCACGCATCAAATGATCTTTCAACCAATGCCGAAATGGGAAGGAATTTCGTAATGTTAATACTTTAAAAATTGTTTTTGTCACGCATGGAGTACAGATGCATCAAGATGGACACCATACCTCTCTCATACAGAAAGAATTGAAGTACAAAGTTTGTGAAATGGAGATATCCTGAATCTGTATCACATAGTTACGTTTTCAGTTTATAATACCTAAATTTGTCCAAACTAGAAACAATTTAATTGACTCCTCTGACATTTTTAATTTGTTAAAATTTTATGTATCTCAATATCCAATCCGGAAGGCTCATTGTTTTAGCAACAGTGGCTATGATTTAAAGACTAAAACTCACTTTATGAAAACTTCTGCAGAGAGCGTCCAGCAATTTTTCTTCCGGTAACTCGTTAAATTCGACATTTCTTAAATTCCTTGCACACACCACTGTTATCACCATCGATAAGAATACGTTGAACTTCATTTTTGAACTGTCCAACTACTGTCACTAAATTTTGAATTGGTCGAGCACACCCTGAGTAAGCGCAGTGGAAAATTAAAATTTTTGACACCACGAGAATAACACGGAAATTCCTGAAGGTGTAAACACCAAAAGGAGTAATCTGTGAATGAGCAATTTGGCAGGTTTTATAACACTTTACCACTGACTTTACGAGGGTAGCGGCCTAATTTGCATTCGGGCTGCTTTAGGGGAAGGGAAGGGGAAAGGATTAAGATCCAGGTAAAGCAGGGTAATCCCAATCGACATTCCAGTTAGATATCGAAAGTTCTTTGCAAAACAAATAGCATTGATATGAAGATGATGATTGACATTCTGAAGTAAATAATTGAAAATTTTCTGGGGATCTTCTCTTAAATCTCGATATAAAAAACGAACTCTCCTCACCCATACTCCATTTTTTCTCCGATTTATCGGCTTATACTCTCGTCAACCGAGAATAAAATTAAAAAGATAAAAGAGCTCCTTCAGCGATCATAATTATTTGGTAGAATGTCCTGTACATAGTCTAGACCGCCTAATACCCTTATACCATTGTTTAAGTACATTAATATACTTAAACAATGCTAATACGTACTCGCCGCTGAAGCAATGTAGTAAGTACTATCCGCGAAATCAGAGTTGGGCGGTCTAAGGACTTTAACTGAAACCAATATTAATAATGCGTTTAGATTTCCGTTGCAAGCTCCAACAAAAGGAGCAGCTTTTTATACCTCTGGTACCGAACCTGGGGGTAATTACACCCGCGGGGGTAATAAGGATGACATGGTAAAGAAGGGACACTCCTAAATTTACACCTTTAATTAATATTACATTAACGATAGCTTTGATTTTATAATAGTATAAAATGAAAGACGATAGTCAGTTTGAAGGTTTTAAATTATTATTTAGAATTACATTTTAATTACTTATAAAGTACTTATCTACACTAACATTGTAAGAAAATTATTAATAAAGACTATTTGTAATTGCAAAGAATTGTTTTCTGGGATAACATTTTAAAGGAGGATAAATCGGTTTCCCGTGTAGATCATAGGGGTACCGAGATTGAAAAGATTAGGAACCAATGTTTTATTTTAAATTTTATTTGAAGGTTAATCAATTTTTTTTCTAATAAAAAAAATCACATAAAATAAGCTTTTGCGTAATACATATATCTCAAAAAAATGTCTGATTTTTTTTGTTATTTTTTTTTTACGAAATTGCGTTATATACCGCCAAAGAATAATAATAATCTTTAGAGAGATTCCATAAATTAAAAGTTTTATTAGTGCCATACCTTTTGAATAAACTTTGTATTTCTCAAAATTTATTTTAATGTCGTACAATAGCGCCCCCTTACGTAGTCAATTGAAGTTCACGCATCGAGGCGGAGCGTCTGTTGAATCGGAAGGTTTCGGCTTTTTGAAGTCATAAATCTCGTACTTTAGTAATTTGACCTGAAGGCGGCTGTTCTTTCAAAGATGTATTAAAAACATTTGTAGTTCAAAACATTTTATGCTTTGAGTTTATCATAGTGATCGGTTTGGTTTTTGGTTAGCCTGCCATTTATAAAAAACATAAGTTGCCGGAGTCGTAGGATGGCACAAATTCAAGCATTATTTTATTAGAGTATTTATTTGCAATTATTTTTTTTTTTATAGATATTTTATTTCTACTTTTAATACGGAGGAAAACGGAAAAACTGGGAAAGACAACAAATGGCCAGGATAAACCTGCACCAAGTGATGTTATAATAATTGTCGATGAACCTAGTACGTTTTACCAACGGTCAGTATTTTCATAATCACCGTCCCAATAATTTAGTACCAATTCTAACGATAATGAATTCAGCCAAATTTAAAACTTATTAGACCGACGGACATTTCGCTAACAATGTTGGCATCATTTTCTGTAGAAGGTCCATATTGAATAAAAGATTTGCAATAAATTGTTATTGGTAAAAAAAAATGTTTATACGTGTACATTTTCTTTTTTGAGCCTCAATTAACTAAACTTAATAAATATGCATTAATTTATTATTATGATATCATTGAAGAGGTTGTCCGGTAAAGGCGCGAAGGAAGATGTGTAAGAGGGGTAAATTTTGGTTATGAACTCCCAAATAAAGATCCGAAAAGTTTCCACCCCCGGAGGAGCTTCATCCCCTTTTGTCCAAAAAACCGCACCCGATCGTGACCCCATGAAGCAACCCTATGGTATACCATTGTTTTCGCAATAAGATTCGGGTATATACCAAAAGCGCCAGTTATACCTGTACTTAACTATATCCGACCGTCCACTTGCGGCTATCGTTTTAATGATCCACAGCGGGGTGTGGGTGCCCCGGGTTGTAAATGACATCTGGACGTTATATATGTTACCGCTAATATCCGAAAGCAGTTAATATGCATAACTGAACATTTTAGGAATTACGCGTAATTACTAAAACTTTCAGTTACTATGCATAATAACTAAGCACGTTAGGAATTATGCATAAATACTAAAGATATCAGGGATTATGCATAATAACTGAGCACATCAGGAATTATGCATAATACCTTAAAGGGGCCCACTCACATAGAGGGAAGATTGCACAGTCTCAGCGTACACACACACACAGTCTTCCACGTTAGTAGCGCGTCAGTTGTACATTGAGATGTTAACCAAAAAAGACATTTACGGTATGACAGTGGCGTGCATTTGCGTTATTAAAAAGAAAATTCAAAAAAAAAGTCGACGATCAAGATGGACTAAAGAATGGCTCCAAAAGCGCAATGAATTTTCCCATGTTAATCTTTTGAAAGAATTGCGGCTTGAACCTGCTGATGATTGGCATAACTACTTAAGAATGGATGTAGAAACTTATGAGCTATTTAATTTGGTTACATTTACCTTAAAAACAAGATACTCGAATGAGACCAGCCATATTAGTACACGAAAAATTAACTGCCATTTTAAGTTTCCTGGCAACCGGAAGAAACTACGAAGACCTAAAGTTTTCTACTTTAATTTCGTAGTTCTTAAAATTGAACACGCCGCTAATGAAATGGGAATGAAACCTGCCACGACTTCTGTCCACACACAGTGAAGTTTCCCCGCGCGGGTTTAACTGCACACGCCAAAAATCAAGACAGTTTTGATTCCAGCGGGGAAGAATACGCATTCCACAATTTTGCCCACAGACGAGAAGTTTTAACTGTACCCCGTCCCCGTGCATTCAAGTCTTGAGGTTTCCCTCTGTGTGAGTGGGCCCCTTAATGGTAGCCATCGAAATCCTTGGAATTTCCTGCAAAAAAAAGTTGAAATCCTGTTTTCCCAATGCATATGGGTCTTTACCATTCAACAAGGTCAATTTGTCAAGGTATCGTCTCTTAGCCTCCAAAGACAATGACCCTTGCATAGTCGCTGAGAACTTAAGACCAAGGTTTTCAATTCTGTCCAAGGTTTTTTTAAACTGCTTATGGTCCACGACAAAATTTGGAAATTCTTCTTGAAATTTTTGGAGACAGTCCTCTATCGAATGTACCCAAACTCCATCCACTTTAGTCCCATTTCGGAAATAGCGTCTTAGTAAAAACACTGTTTGTTCTAAACTGTACGCCATCGTTTCGCCGTAAGCATTACCAACGAACTGTTGAAGTGTTGAATTTTCTACTGCTATGACAACTGTTATTGTTTAAACAATTCGTCAAAAGTAAAACACAATGGGAAAACGTTGAAGAAAATCAGCAGTAGTTATCCAACAACTGTCAAGTGCCACTACGATTTTAGGTTAGGTTTCAATCATAGGCGACTTGATGACTAATTTAAATGAACACCCGATATAATAAATCAAAAAGACGCCCTAATTGCGGAATTAAGAGTCCAAATACGGTTATTGGAAGTACCAACTAACGCAAAAAAAGCAGCTTCTAATGCATCGCTATCTATACCTACAAAAAAGCAGCAGCCTCGAAGAGAAAACAAACACCTGTATCGGTCAACAACTACGGTTCCAACCTCACCCCCTAACAAGTGGTTTAGGAAACAAGATGACTTCACCACCGAAAAAAGTCCTATCACATGCTATTACCGTCACCGCAAGCAACAAAAAGCAACCCAAGACATTGGATAGAAAAGAAGAAAATGTCCCAAGAAAAGTGGAAAACGAATGGACAACGAAAATTAGCAATAAACGTAAGGCCAACATACAACAAGGAAATTCAACAAATGGCGTCATTGGATCCTTAAAGGTCACAGATGTTTCAATAAAAGTAGCGCCAAAAAAAGGTTTCGTCTTTGCGTCAAGATTCGCACCTGACACGACTGAAAAATCGGTGTTACAACTATTCAACGAAAAATTTCTGGAAGCAACGTGTGAAAAACTTGTCAGCAAATATCCAGAGTACTACTCATCGTTCAAGATTAGCGTAAACCACAATTTTGAAGCCGTGATTGATCCCACTATCTGGCCTGTCTCGGTTTTTTCACAAGAAGAAGAAGCTGAGAGCAGAGACGTAGTCATAAGAATATGTCATATAAATATCAGAAGTGTTAGAAATAAAATCGAAGCAGTGGACACACTACTGCAAACTAGACGTGCCTGAAATCTTTTGTGTTAGTGAAACCTGGTGCAGTGAAAGTGAAATAACAAACATCAAGCTCAGCTCGTATAATCTCATCAGTTACTACTGCAGGGAAATTTTTGTGCGCGATGACAACAAGGGTAATACAATGTGTTCTATCGTTAAATCAATTGAAATGGAGTTCGAATATACTATGTGCAATTTAGTTATAGGCGGATCTAAGGTAGTCATTGCAACCTATGTTTTTTATTTTACATTTGAATAGAGGTTTTTATTCTGTTTTTAACGTTGTCAAATACTTAATAGGTTAGATAAGGAAAAAATGAATTATAACGGCGCTAAAGTTCAAGTTAGTAAAATTTCAAAAAATCATGTGTAGCGATTAAGATAAGTAGCGCAATTGCATGCAAAACTGACACAAGCAAATAGGTGTATTGAGATCATGCATTCGTCACGCATTCACCAGCTTACTCCCCAAGTCAAGTGTCCGTAAAGAAGTTTTACTTCAAAAAAAGAAATTAAAATGGGACCACCTTGGAGCTATACTGAACCCAACGCAAAAAGAAACATTGAAATCGGTTCACAAACAAAGAAGTTATGCCCGAACATACATAAAAAATATATAACATATAGTTGAATAGAGAATCTCCTTTTTTTAAAGTCGGTTAAAAAATAACTTGTTTTTTAGAATTTCATTATAATAATTATTATTACAATAATCAAATTCTTCAGCAAAGATGAAAAAGAACAGAACCAAAGTAATGAATGAAATTAAAAAAGTAAATATGTAATCTGTTAGAAATACGCTTTCTGGATTATTCCGTTAACTTTCAACATTTTAGTCAATAGCTTGTACAAATAATTCAAAACAAATTAAATGGTCAGTATTTTATTTCTTTTTTTTTTGGACTACCGGCTTCTTTTCACTCGCAAAACACTGCAGCCCGCGTAGCCCGTAGTTCCCTTGCGAGTATATTTGTAATAAGGAGTCGGAGGCCGCAGGAGTGAAATAGGGACTGACCGTTCTTTACTGACCAATACTGAACAGTTAATTACTACCTCAAATAATAAATTGTGCTATAAAATTTGCGTTATTGCAATAAAACTACATAAATTTAGTAAATTTTTTTTTAAATTTGTAACCTTCCAACTTACCTGACTGGGTTGGTAAATAATTATGTGATTTAATATATGCGGATAAATCTAAAATAAATCCAAGATAAATATCCAAATAAAAATATTGTGTCTAAGAAAAGTAGTTGTTCCATTTATTGAAATTTCGAAGTGAGTCAAATCAACACGGTCAGCTCGAATAATAATAAGAATGTGAAATGAATAATTGAAATAATGTCATTAATGTATGTCCAACAATTATTATTTACGTAACGGGTCCACGCAAAATGCTCCTAGAAACTTAATTTTCCTTCCTACTTTAAAAGGCCTTCATAAGCGGATATCTCTTAGAAAGCAGGTAGATGTAGGTGCAAATACTTGAAATAATATTATTTCCTGTCTATTATATTACTTTTAAAGCTTGGTCAGTACCGCATTCAAAGGAAACGGAATTATTGCGACCAATAGTTTCTTATCGCTTACCGGTATCTTTCAGTAAGTATAATAAAATAATTAACGGGCGCCGAAACCGTAATTAAGTGTGCTTTCAATTCTGTACCTGGAAACTGCAGGATGCAGTAATAATGGTTATGGACATGGAAGATTCGCCTAAACCAGAGAGTAGGTTCTATTAAATCCTCTTAGCCTAAACGAAACACCTAAATCCGGACTATAGGGACACTATTGGCAGGAAAAAAAGAAAAAGTGATCTGGATTACGATAATGTTTGCCTCATATTTTATAATAGACAGTCTTGCTCCTAATTTTGTGATAGGTTGAAAGTTGTGAAGTTCTAAAAATATAATTAATATACGATATACAGTAAAAGCTCTCATAAGTGGACACTCACGGTTCTCATTTTTCTGTCCGTTTATGGAGATGTCCGGTTAAAGGAAAGGGCTTCGTGATGTTCAATAAATTTAATATAAAAACTTTTTACATTTATTTTAAATAGAACACACATATTATGGAATAAAGTATACTGTATTGCTTTTATCTATCTATACATTAAGTTATTTTCAAGGCGCCGCAATATCAATTTCATCATCCTCTGATAATAATTTTACACAATGAACGATATCCGTCCTCGTTCATTTGAGAATAAAGAAGTGAAATTCAACGAAACTCTAGAGGAAAATTGTCGTGTTATTAACCGACTTCAAAAAAAGCAGGAGGTTTTCTATTCGACTGTATATATATTTTTTGTTCATCTCTTTAAAAATATGACTTTTTTAAGAATGTTACATTCCCTTACACTAATTTAAAAATTAAATATGAAAAAGAAAACAAAAACAATTAAATCTGAATAAAACGAGTTATTTGTTGAAATATTGTACTACAGTAGAACCGAAAAATCGGTTATAGCGAGTACATCGTTTGGTCCCTTGCCGTTTGTATCTATACTCCTTGTAAAATTTACTCTCTATAGCGAGTAAGTTTCTGACATTGAGGTGGATATAACGAGATTTTTGTTTCGTCCGAGATCGGTTGTAGCGAGGAATTGTTAGAAATTTTGGAGATAGATCGGATATTACGAGAGTTTCTGGAAGTTTTTTTTTATTTCTTTGTCAGTCTTGAGCAACTTTTTAAGCAAAGAACACTTCGTGTAATATCCTGTGCCATTATGTCGTCCTCTAAAACAGTTTTTGTTAATGGGTGCTTCCACAACTCATCACGATGCCTTTTTTAATAACTTAGCATACTTAGAAAGTGCAATTGATAAAATTAAACTACTGCATTACCGCAAACACACTAAATTACAAACTTCTTTCCGAAATCTTGTTAAATGTCAGTAGATACATATCTGTGCAAATTTAACTTACTAATTTAATAAATTTATTTCCTAATATATTATATGTATAAACTTTTATTGGCTATGACTGTTTATAGCGAAAATCGGTTATAACGAGTAAATGTGTTGGTCCCTTGAGTTCTCGTTATAGAGGGGTTCTACTGTAATATTTATTTTTATAATGTTTGTACAATTACTGAAATTAAAAACTGGTGCATTTCCGCAATATTTATAATGGCAATCTATGTACCTACAAAAGATGTTTTTTATTCTTGTCCATTTTTGGAACCCTACTGAGTAAATATTTATCATCCAAAGACAGCACACTCGGCTATATTACGCACTTTTCAGTATTATCGAGCACATCGACGAAAGTGGCCTGTCAGGCATGTCAGTTCAGAATTGTAGATATGTTTTTAAGTACGGAGGGTTGGTGACTTATAAATACACACTGACATTTTAATAGTTTAAGGCAAAATATGCAATGCCAAGAACGTGGGAAAGGTCAACGTCTCCGAAATGTGACGATGACTAAAAATAATAAGAGGGTGCGTTGTGAAAGCTGACTATTTATACAGAGTGATCATTACGCACAAAATTCATAATTTAGTTATGTTTTTGCGAAAAACGCTCGAACAGGTCGATTTTTGTTTTCAAATTGCCATCTTTTGACATAAAAATTTTGTTGATGACGTCATAATATGTTTTTGAACTATGACACCGTCATAAATTTTTTTAAATGACATCCCCCAACTTTTTTTGGGTTTTAGATACACTTTCCAATTCTCTATTTAACAAAAGTAAAAAAGTAATACCTTGCGTAACTTTTTTTACTTCAAAAAATAAAAAATTTATTCCTGGAAAAAATACTATACATACTACCATAGGTTAAACAGTAGAAGATAGCCAGACAATGTAGTTTAAAAATATGTTAGTTTTGGAAATGGAATTCAGCTGGCAGCACAATCGAATTTAATGTTTCAAATAAAAAAATACACAAAATGTGCATTATTAAATGAAACATTATAGAAAAGAAAGAGATAAAAGAGAATGTTGCGTAGACAAAACTAAGTGTTTCCAGATAAATAACGACTATTATACACTAAGACGTACGTTGCACTTCATGCAGATGCAATCAAAAGAGACAGCTATATGCCGGCATCGCCTGGCGGTCTCCTTTGAAGCATGTGATGACGGCCGACAAAACAGGACCGGCTTCAGTTTTGTTTCAGTGTGCAAATATACGATATGGCACCAGAAGCGGGCAATAAATGTGCTTTTGCAAATTGCAACAAAAATAAGAGGACTAATCCAGGATTATCCATGTTTGCATTCCCGAAGGATGAAATACGTTGTACCATATGGCAATTGAATTCTGGTAGGTAAATTAATAAAGTCTGTAATAAAAAAATAAGTACGTAGAAATTTAACAGTATTTATATTTGTCTCCTAAAAAATATAGCCAAATTATTTACACTATTATTTTACACTTTATAACTCTGTAAAAGAAAAAAAAAATTAATGCTTTTTGATAGAAAAAATTTCTTGCGTTTTCGTAATTTGGCCATGGTTGCTTATTTTTAATCTGTTGTCTATTAATATTTTCGCTGTTGCTTCAGAAAAGTTACATTTTTGCATGTATTTGTCTGTTTCTGTCTAATTCACTGTAATACTGTCGGAACAACCAATACAAAGGGAACTTGCTTAGTCCGGTGACATCAAAGTTGTTCAGAAATATGTGCTGAAACAATAATACATAGTAACATTCTTGCACCTCGGATTTCAGAATTAGTATAGGGGATGTTACATGTACTTCAGGTAAATTACTAGAGCAATCAGGAATTCAAAATCAAATAGAAATATAGAGCTGTTTGGGCGATGATGGCCTTCAGAATTTGTCAGTAATTTAATTTTTTGACGTGATGGGTTTAAAGCTACGGTTTCCTAGGAAAGCGGTCCCGTCATTTGACGGCCGTAATATGATGGTGATGACGTCACGAAAAACGTTTCTATCTAATGTAAATACAAGTGGATTCCCTAGGAAGCGGTAGCAACCACCGTCTGCACAGAAACCCACGCGGTGTATAGCGGTGATGATGACTATGGAAACCTTTTTTGCAACGTTTTCTACCGGTGACGGTGCAATACGGCTTACCAATATTCTATCTGGAAACCGCCCGTTGCAAATAATTTTGAAAAAGTTATAGTGCTATCTAGAAACTTGAAAGAAAAAAGTTCCGCAGTTAAAAAAATTATTAAAATTTTTCATAAAATGAGCCTATATTACGGTCGTCAAATGACGGCACCGCTTTCCTTTTTTATTATTTTGGAGCTGTCTATGGGGGTCTATAACACATCAAAGTACACTTTTTGAAAAGTAATTATATGAATCATAGATATAGACACTTTCAACCAAAATGGCAAAAACAAATTTTATCCACGCAACCATGCAACTAAGCAGTCTGTTTTGTTGTTTTTAGGGAATCCTTCTTTACAAGGATTGCCTAAGGAAGAGTTGTGGAAAAAGAAACTATGCGTAGAACATTTTGAAGACCGCGAATTTGTAAATTCGCTTAAAAAGCAATTAAATAAAAACGCGGTTCCACGACACTTCCAGAAAGGTATTGAACTACAAAAGCCAAACAATTCAATACAAATACCAGAATTGCCAGTTGGTGCAACGACTTTGTCCTCCCCAGTAAAACTAAATGTTGTAAAAAAACCTGGTGATAGAAAATATATTGCACCAGAGGTGCCAAATTACTTGATGAACTCTCCAAAAACAAAAAATGTTTTGGACATGGAGACAGTCAGCGTTAGTCAGTCAGTCAGTCAATTTGGTTATGACGACGACGACATACAGGATAGTTCACAAAATGTTTTAAAAAAGAGACAGCTCTTTGATGAAGCCAACGCCACGCCTCGAAAAAAGCGGCTAATAAATATAGCTCGTCGGCAAGCGCTTGAAATTAAGAAGCAAAAGAAAAAAATTTATTACCTGAACCGTAAAGTTAAACGGCTTCAGAAAGAACCTAAACCGGAGAACACGGCAGCAGAAGTTTTGGCAAATATGCAAAAGGGTAAAAACACAAAAAAATGGCTACCGAAACAACTAAAACTCAGTCAAGAGCTATATTTTACATCTCCTGCAGCCTATAGGAAGATGAGAGCACGAGGGGTGGTACTTCCAGGCATTTCTACTCTTAAAGCAAAGCTTAATGGTATTTTAGTCCAACCAGGAATATCGACGGATACCATTAAACGCATAGGATTAGCCATCAAGGAACATCTCACAAGTGAGAAAGACCATCTATGCGTTTTGTCTTTTGATGAGATGGCTATTAAAAAGCATATTCAATATAACAAATCCTTAGATCTAGTGGAAGGTTTCGAAGATTTTGGATACAAACGAACAGATAAATATGCTACAGAGGCAATGGTGTTCATGATCTCAGGCCTCGCAAAACGGTGGAAAATGCCAATTGGTTTCCATGTAACAAACAAAGGCATGAGAACAGATGATCTATACACAGTGATAAAGAATTGTCTTCAAAGATTGATAGAGAATCATTTAGATGTGAGGGTTTTGGTTTGTGATCAAGCTACCACCCATAGATCAACTGTGAAGAAACTTGGTGTTACGGAAGATCGTCCCGTTTTTACAACAGGGGGAAAAGATTTTTTTTTTTATGTATGATGTTCCACACTTGATAAAAAGTTTTCGTAACCAACTCCTGGGAAGTGATTTTAATTTTGATGGGGACCTTATTTCTTGGCGGTACATTAGAGAAATTTACAAATTGGATGAAAATGGGGTTACAAGAGCGATTCCCAAAATAGGGTATATACATGTCAACCCAAATTCGTTTCAACGTATGCGATGTAAATATGCAATACAGGTACCTATTTGCATATTTCTTTATTTGCATCTGCTAGTTATACCTACATGTTTAAGCCAGTAGGTATTATAATAATAATTTTTTAAAAGAGTCTCCTTGGGACAACTATCAACATTTATTTTAGAATCACCCTGTATTGATCTAAACAATAGTGTAAAAAGCTTGTTAGAAAGTACAAATTATCATTGTTTGTGTGTAGAACCAATTAAATATTACAATGCTTTTTAGGAATGAAAATTGAGCGCATGTCACTTGGATGCAAAATTTGATTACAATATGTTTTTCCTCATAGGTTTTTAGCAACTCCATGTCTGCTGCTATAAAGACTGCTGTGGAAAAAAAACAGCTTCCAGGAAGTGCAATCCCGACAGCAGAATTTATCAAATTTATAAACGACGTGTTTGACGCACTTAATAGTACGTCACTGTTTTGTGCAAATCAAATAAGAACACCACTTTCATCTACTAATATCCTAACGAGAAGTGTTTTAGAAAACGCGTTAGACAAATTGCCTAAATTAAAAAAGACTGATGGTTCTGTGCCCCCATGTTTTAAGGGACTAATTTTGTCAATTAGATC
Organism: Diaperis boleti; assembly: GCA_963583935.1. NCBI lineage: Eukaryota > Metazoa > Arthropoda > Insecta > Coleoptera > Tenebrionidae > Diaperis > Diaperis boleti. Next base: position 19,639,096 of record OY757242.1, read on the forward strand.
AGTGTTAATGCTCTTCCAAGATCTCCAAAACAGGCACGATTTTGAATATTTGATGACGCGTCGGCTCTGTCAGGATCCACTGGAAAATTTTTTTTCTGTTATTAGAAGCAAGGGAGGTTTTGAACGCAATCCATCTGTTTCTAAGTTTCGTCTAAGTTTTCGGCATGCCTTAGTTTCAAAATTAGACATCACGTCGTCAAATGGAAATTGCGAAGCAGATGACAGTTCAATGGTCGAGTGTGCAATATTACAGACCACAGAGACACCAGGCCTTAGCAGTACACCAGGCCCTAGCAGTGGCAGTGATCTAGCAATCCCATTAGCTGAAAGTTCTGATTCGGACTCCGAAAGTGAATTAGAAAGTGCACATTTTGACAAGGATGTAGAAGTTGCCACTCTAGAGACATGTGCCTTAAGTTATACAGCTGGGTTTATTGTACACCATTGTCTCAAGAAATTTAAATGTCGAACATGTGAAGAAAAACTCTTGCTCACCAAAGACCACCTAAACTCAAGTCAAAATCACTCTCTTATAAAGCAGCGTCTATATACTTCAAATTGTAACCTGCGAATTCCGTCGCCACAAATCTCTGAAGTTTTAAAAATATGCTTCGAGTTAACAGTGCATTATTATAAACAAAACAAGTCTCGGTGTAATATAAGGAACTACATTTCCACAAAAATATTAAGACGTGTATTGAAATCCCAACCCAATTTTTTCACCCTGTGTAAGCAAAGCCACCTAAAATATCTAATTCGATATGCAGTGGAAGTTAGATTATTTAAAGAAACTACATGGGAGTCAAAACAAATACGTTGTGTTAACAGGGGTACAAGTAGTTCTCGAATGCAAATAATTTCTCACATATAAATGTTACTATCGCTTTTCTTATGTATACGAGATGACCCACAACCCCCGGAAACGTGCATACTACTGTTTTTTTTAGAGAATGTTAGTTGAAAGACGAATTGGAAATCCAAACTGAAATTTTTGCCTTATTTATTGATATAAGCTTTTCTTTTTGAGTACTAAGACTGTCATTTTTAGTATTTGTTTAAGCATTTCATAACCTACCTTATGTATTTAACCAAATTTTACAAAAATATTAAATAATTAACCAAAGTTAAGGTCTCATTTCTTTAAAACCAACACAACCAAAACAACTCTTTAAATATTTGTTTGCAACAGTTACATCGTAGTAAGTTTTACCGATGACTTTCTCATTAAACCTTTGGAAGCGTCATGGGATTCTCTACCCGAATACCATTCGTGCATAGATTATTTCCTTGAAATTTTTCGAGTGCATTTCAAAAACGTATTAATTAGTCCGAGCGGAACGCGAAATGCACTCGAAAAAATTACCGGAAATAATCTATGCACTAATGGTATTATATGTGATAAGCGTCTATACTGCCAATATAATTTTTTTGAACCAGTATATCCGACAAACGACACGGGCGATGCGCAGAAATCTACACAGCGGCAGCGGCAAAATCGGTCAATCCATCCCTGGATACCGCACGTCGTTCACGAAACGATACTCTCATTTCAGAACAATTTATTTAGAAATCTGTTGACTGCGCCCTCTGTCTCTCATTTCTGCTAACTAATTTTATTGGCTACGTAGTTCCGTTTAGTCTGGCAATCTTTTTAACTCCTTCATCTATGATACTACTATAAACTGTAGAATCACTGGAGGAACGTATAGTTAGTTTTGTATATAAGGATTTTAATTGTATAAATCGAAGAAAGAGTTTGTACTTATCTAATTTCAAAACAAAAAACAACAGCGGATGAACTACAACATAAACTGATATGCCATATGATTTTTTATAAAAAGTAAACGTCTTATATATCTGTGTTATGTTTTACCAAGTATATTATAGTTGGACCACCTTTATGGTGAAATACTTTCCACTATAAACAAGGACAACATTACAGCTCCATTTCATTTCATTGCGTTAAGAAGTGCTGGTTTCAAGCGGCGTGTAGCTCAAGCTGTGTGCAAATTTGTGTCGATAAAACAGTTTGGGTATTGTCAAAAATTATATACCAGGAGCATTCCATAAAATATAGACCGTTCTGATGACCTAATTTATAGTAGGTAATTCACAGAAGTGTATGGTTAAATGAGAAAAAATAAAACATAGTCATGTAACAGCTTTCAAGAGTTGTGCGACAACACAAATAAATAGATCGAAAGTAGGAACAATTAAACAACTTTTAGGCTGTAAATTGAGTAGTTATTTTTATACAACTAATTTGATTAGAAGATGGTTTAGAGTTTTGTTGTAGCGGTTGCCACAATCGAAATTCCGAGAACCAATTTAAACTTCTTGGAGAAATTGTTTTTTTACGAGTTGTGAGGTACGAAATTATTAAGCTATAAGTGAAGTGATATTTTATTTTAGGTACATATTATTAAACAATGATCTTACATTCACATTATTTTCAATAGTAATAGTCAAAATATTGCCGACAATAATTTTTGCGATTCAGGTACGAGTTTCTGTTGCGGCGAAAATAATGACGAGTGCTCGCACGACACAATACGTACCTAGTTTTAACAATTATATTATCTGAATAAAATTTCCAATAAAACAAACAGTAGGTGCCTATTCATTATCAAGTACTTACAGCATATTAATTAATTTAATGTTAAAGTATAACATAAAAACAGGAGTAACAGTTATCTGCTCAAAACTATTTATTTTGCAAAATTTTAAGTTTACTGCTAGTGGCAGATATTTTCTTGGTTTTATTTAGTTCTTCTGTAGAACAATCTCTAAACAATTTTGTCCGAATTAATAAATCTATTATATAATCTCTATGGCTAACACAATTATTATTAAATACTTTGAACCATAATGGTACCTTACTAACTATAGCTCTAATAACTTTTTGTTTCCCTAAATACGCAATTTTGAATTCACCCTTCAGTGTTGGAAAACTTGAACCCCAAACTCTTAACGACTGTGAAACTACACTTTGAAGCAGATTAGATGGACATTTCAGACTGATAACTTTTTCTTGTCCGGTTATAATCCTTATTTAAAATAAATATTTCGTTTTGATTTGTAAGAACATCCTCTCCTTCCAACACCTCTCGGCAGTTTTTCAAATTAAATTCTTCCAGGACTTTTTTTAACAAATAGCCACTAAAATAAACTTCCGCGCACTCGTTTATTAAAGAAGTAGATGATGAAGACTGTTCTTGTATTATTTCTGAGGTTATATTCAAACCGGATGACCTTGTGTTCTTTTCATCTAAAATGTTGATTAATAAACTGTCATTATCAGATTCGCAATTCGATGATCCAGGTGATTTCATGATATTAATTAAAGTATTTGTCTTGAATGTGTATGTAAATGTTCGTACGGTTGGACGGTATTAGCGGATTGCGGCGCCAGTGGTAGACGTCCACTGCGGCGGGGACAAAGGTCTTACCTGCTAGGGGTGTAGGCGAATTGCGGCGCTGTGTTATCTCAATCCTTTTATTATGCAAATTTGGGTAAAACCCAGTACCGTCTTTCCGATTGTCCAGTGCATTTTTGTTTTACCCACTTCTCTGCCTAAATACTGAAAATAAATTTTCCAAGACATCCTGATTCAGGCGTGCTGTTAATAAATAACTAAATCCCATTTGCATGTTTTCTTCCCATAATTGTATTATGGCGTTTATTGATTGAACTATACCAAAAACAAAACAATTGTCTGGATCACTTTTGGTGGTAGATAACTACTTTTAATCAGTTTTTCCTTAAAACACCAAAAACAATTTTATTATACCTGCCAACGCACGTTTCGCTAACAATGTTGGCATCATCAGGGCGATGAGTAAACTGTTGGCAGTTATAATAAAATTGTTTTTGGTGTTTTAGGGAAAAACTGATTAAAAGTAGTGAACTATACCATCAAAATATGGAGGACGTGAAACTTGTCTCGTTCTAATATCAATTTTATGAAGTTTTTGCATTATTTCCAAAGCCTCATTTAAATTTTTTTGTTCCATGACGTTTTCTTGAGACAATGCACAGTTATAAGGATTTCTCGAATACAATTGTCGACTGTTTAATACATCAAATAAATCATTCATTAGCAGTATTTAAATTCGCCGTGTCGTGTCCATCCTTGCTCTTTATGAGTTTTAAATCAGCGGAACTTTTCACTGCTGCATTGTATGGCTAAATATCTGCACTGTTAATTTCACAGACATTTTTTGAAAAGCATTAAATTTGTATGAATGTGTGCTTCCGTAACTTTTCGCAAAACTTTCCCTGTTTTACTTTTAGAGTCACCATTAAATACATCAACGACATCGTGAAACGAAAATATTATTTGAAAATTTCCAATCAACCAATTATTTCGCATACTTTTCCACAAATGAGGGACGTCGAATATAGCGTAATATTTTTTCCCACCATGTGTAAAATGAGGTTTTTCTTTTGTTACCCCAAGTTGTTTGTTTAATTTTTGATTGCTGGTAGATTGATCAAACCCTCTTGGTATGAGGCCACAGGTATTCAATAGGTCAATGGTTTTTTCCAAAATTGTCTGTAAAATATCAGCTTTTATATACCCCTGTGGCTGATACAAAATAAGCCAAGGCTATTTTCCATTGACTATATAGCCCGCGCACTAGAATTACTAAAGCATGCTTTGCTGGTAGGTACCGCTCGCCTACCAAATTCTCCCAAATGTTCATATCCTTCGTTAAAATCTTGCACTTTGTTATATTCCAGTAACTCCTTTAAAGCCATTTCATCGAAACATACAAAACAGTATTTATCCTTTTCTTCCATATCTTCGCATTTTAATTTAATATGTTCAAATAGTTTGTTATTAAATCCAGGATAGAAATTATATCCGCGTATCCAACGTCAAACTGTTGTTACAGCTGGAAGAATGATTCCCATCCTTCGTAAAAACTTGTAATATCCAGGGCTTTTACAATAAAAAACGAATTGCCATTTTGTTTTCTTTAATGGTCCAAGATGTCCGTCTATTATGTAGCAATTGCATCTTTGTGAAAACTCTTGTTGTAGATGACATTTTCCCCGGTAATGAAAAAAATGTTTTTCGCAGATGATGTTTTACAGTATGAGCTTTTCTTTTTAGAATCAGCTAATTTTAGTCTAAGCTGCTTTTTTCTTGGTGTCTCCTCTGTTTGGTCCACAACAACTAATTTTCTTTTTTAAGCACATGGTTCTTGTTTTGTGTGACTGGTAGGTAAATTGACTAGTTCTTCCACAAATTTTTATTCACCCTTTTTGGATGGTGATAAATACAATGAATTGGTCGGGGATTCTGTAAAATCTAGTTTCCTAACTACGTTAGAAAAATGTTTTTTTGAATTAAGTGATCTTTCTTTAGGGACTGTATCTTTAGATTGTTCTTCGATATTATATTTTTTAGGTACAGCATTTTTCTTTAAATTCCTGTTTATAAAATTTTCTGAAGAACAATGTTCTTGACAGAGAAATCTTCTTTTTAATTCATCATCAGACAAAGTTGCCAAAAGTGCATTACCTGAAAAATAATCCAATTTGTTTTTTTTTATACATAAAGCATGTAAAATTGTATTTATTTGGATAATGTGCGAGTATATACCGGGTGTCCCAACTAAAATTTGTACCATCCAACAATTCCAATTTCGAAAGACGCTCGAACAGGTCAATTTTGTTATCAAGTGGGAGCTAATTGTACCAAACTTTCAAGTTTTTGATCTCACCCCTTGAGCCAGGGGAGCCACCCCCTTAAAAAATTTAAATGGCATGGGGGGTCGTGTGATACATCATTTTAAAGCTTATTCAATTATCTATCCAAATCTACATTTATCGATTCCTTTCTACAAAAAAAAACATGAATTCGATATTCTCCAAATCTATATAAAATACTCAACTAAAATTTGTTCCCCCCCAACAATTCCAATTTCGAAAGACTCAGAAGAAAACGCTCGAACAGGTCAATTTTGTTATCAAAGAATTTTTGGGGTGTACAAATTTTAGTTGGGACACCATGTATTTCATCTCCTATTGTTTGTAAGACAAAAGTTGGACAGCCTAGACAAACGCAGTGATATTCACTCATACACCACTAGGAACAAAGACATGGTAGAAATTCCATTTTCCAGATTGACTGTTGGTCAAAATGATCCAACCTACGCAGGTATTAAATTGTATAATTGACTGAACATAAGTATTAAACGTTCAACATCATCATCTTCAGAAGTTCTTTATTTTTAACAAAAGCTTTTTATAGTGTATGTGAGTATCCAAATAGTGTTTAATGTTGTAGATATGTCTAATGTGAATACTATGTTCTGTATACTTTGATTTGTTTGTCTTTATGTCATATTTTCTACATTGTATGTATGTACTTATTTATTTAGGTACTTTTGACCAGTCTGATAAGCATGTGCGTATATTCCACGGGTATATCCTATATTATGTATTATATTATGTATATGAACTTTATAGACAATAAACTTTTTTTTTTTAATTGACCAGAAGGAGCTCTCCGTGATTCCGACCTTCACGAGGTTCCTTGCTGGTCAGGTCCTGTTCGTACATCATAGCCACTCCTTGAAACCATGAGGTCAGTAACTATGAATCCCGCAAATCATGTGCCCTGAGCAAACGCAACGACCCCAAGATGACCGCTTTCTGCATTCCAGCCGCAAGGGTCTCTGCCTGTTTACGGCAGGCAGGAATGATTTTCAGATTGGAGACGAGCGAGTCCTTGATGCCTCCCATGCACCCAATTACCAAAACGACGAGCTTCACTGAGTAACTTGAGTACAGCCTCCTAAGTTCAAAGAGCAGGTCTTGATATTTTGTCCGCTTTTCCTCCTCCTTGACGCAGATGTTATTTTCAGCAGGAGCCGAAAATTCAATAAACAATAAACTTTATTATTATTATTATTATTACAGGCCCAATTTTACAATAGAAGTTATCACGATGGCACACTTGCACGGTGTTACATTCGCAGAGTAACAATGTTGAATTATGGACTTCTCCTCCTCCAGATTCAAGTACGTTTTGATTTTCAGGTGGTTGACGGTGTCGTCAAGTTCTTGGTGCCTTTAAGGGAATGTTAATTATTAGTATGGATTTACTGATATTGTTAGTTTTAACTTACCCGCTGCAGAATTTTTCCAAAACATTGTGCAAGTAGATTTGCAAATCTCCCTTTGAGCACTCCACCGCCTGGTGCATTGTCTTCATCTAACTCAACGTTGAATGTTAAAAACGTCGTTATCTTTCTTTCTCTATCATCTTTTCGTATCTTTTTGATGCGGTAATAGGTGACAACCACAGCCCCCATTAATAATGAAATTAGGAGCGTTAAAATAAAAGCAAACACCCACCACTGATCGTGGGACGTCACTTCCATTGTAACGGGGTCGATTTTATGGTGTTCAGTTGCTACTTTATCGCTACAACCGGCTTGTGAACAAGCCTCCAAAGAGACGTGGTAGATGTCCCCTAGGCTGACTTTTTCGAAAACTGCATGGGTTGAGTTCTGCAAAGTGATAGTATTAACATCAAGGGGACAAAGAACTGTAAGAACATCTTCATATTCGACTACAACATTCTAAACAGAACCATTAACAGTTTTAATTTTAGCACTTTCAAAATAATATCCCCAAATCATGGTGGAAAAAACGTTTTTGAGATATTTTGATGATTATGTCTATAAACTAACAACATACTTTAGAAGCAGTAATAAAAATTCCAAAAACGGAAAATAATTTTCAATAGTTTCTCGAATTGAACAGTGTAACACATCTGCAACAATTGTAGCTTAAGCGTTCGATAAAAAAATACAAGTTGATGTTGATCTCAATTTTTCACATCAAGTTCGTCAATAGAAAAGAAAATTAGTATTAAAACACTTACCCCAGAGATGTTCAAAAACTTCCTAGTAGCGTTATGATCAAACAAATTAAACAAGTTTGTAAAGTGGGCTTTATAAAACATGGGCTGAAAATGGGGTTTTTCCCACTTAATATGGAGATCATACTTTTGAGATCCGTCGATCTTAGTTTCGTCCATAAGTAGATTCCTTGGAGGTTCGGGAGCTGAAAAAAAAAACAGAAATATATTATCTTGGGTTGAACCCAGGCGAAATAATCTTTAATCAATTGATATTGTAATAATAAATTAACAAGTAAAAGTAAAAAATATTCATTCGCACTTGACGATCATACTAAACGAAGATAAAGAAGATACGAATGACGAGAGTAACTACCCAAATAACTACCCGTGGCGCATTAATCACTTACCACATCTTTCCAAATTTTTATGCACCTCCAAACAGGTAGGAGTTCGAAAAGACACAGATTTCTTCCCACCTTCATACATATCTCCAGTTCTGGCCGTAATATTCACGGTGTAAGTGGTTTCAAATTCTAAATCGTTCATGGATGCCTCATGGATCCCTGAAATCTTGACACCAAGATTAATTAACAACAAAATGAGAAAGAAAATTAATCCACTTACAACATTGATTTCGTCTTCCATAATAGATCTATCGTTGATCCAGATTAGCTCGTACTGGCAGGAGTAATCTGAAGTAAAAATGCGGTTGTAAATTTCAAACTAACCCTTAAGAAATTAATTACCTTCGTTGGGGCTCCATTTTATTGTCGCATAGCATGAACTTGATCCGCATGTAATGTTTTTGACAAAAATGTCTGCGACTGGGGAGGGGGCAGTGTTCATAGCCGGGGGGGTAATGTCTAATACATCACTATGTACCACTTGTTTTCGCGAAAAGGAAACTCCCCATAGCCTGACACGGAATGCAACTTCCATTAAATTTCTAACTGCGAGGTAGCTGCAAGTGCTCTGGAAATTTCACATTGTTGAAGGGCTCAAAGGTAATTGTTAGATACTTACGACGGTGCTGAAGATTTCAATTTGGTTACTCTCAACCGACAAGAAATAGGCATAGTCGTCTTGGTTGTCGAGGAGGAAGTATGCCATGTCGTCTTCCTTGCATGTTAGTTGAGGTGGAGCTAACATCGATTTTGTAGATACCGATTGGAGATCTGTAAATGCAGGTTTAGTATTTGCAAAATGAAAGTAAATATGTAACCTTTTAAATTGAAGGTGGTGTTCCACTTGCAAACATCGATGTCACAGGACAATGTGGAATTTTTCTGCTGTAAGCACAAACACATTATAAAAGAAAGAATTATTATATAACAATGGTAATGGGTCCTTCCAAGATGGGCGAATGGGCGTTGCGACTCTAAGACTTGGAACATTTTTTCTCACAATGTAATACATAGATTGATTGTACTTTTCAATGACAAACAGGATATTTGACTTGACTAAACAAGAAAGCATCACTGATGATCAAGTGATTAGTTTTGTCATTAAAATAAAATTATTGAGTTGAGATACATTTTTTTATGAAAATTTACTATATTAAGCGTCTTTAACTATAGAGAACTTATTGGAATATTAAGAAAATTGTATAGTTAATCTAGTAATGCCAAAATTGAATATGTAAAAGAGAAGATAATGTACCGACCAAGCTCAACATTTTTGTCGAACTGATGAAATCTCTGAAATAACTTTTCCCCGCTGTTTCGTCTTTATAAAATGTGCTTATGGTTAAATTACATACGTTCGATTCAAGAGAAAATTGAAATATGCACCTATTATTTAAAATAGTAACATCGATTATGATTTAAAGACTAGAACTCACTTTGTGAAAACTTCTACATAGAGCGTCCAGCAGTTTTTCCTCGGGTAACTCGTGAAATTCGTCATTTCTTACATTCCTTGCACACACCACTGTTATCACCATCGATAAGAATATGTTGGACTTCATTTTTGAACTGTTCAAGTACCGTCACTAAATTTTGAATTGGTCAAGAACACCCTGAGTAAGCGCCACTACAATAAAATTATTGACACCACGAGAATAACACGGTAATTCCTGGAGGTGTAAACACCAGAAGGAGCGATTCATGAATGAGCACTTTGGCAGGTTTTATAACACTTTACCACTTACAGGGTAGCGGCCTAATTTGCATTCGGCATGCTTTAGGGGAAGGGAAAGTGGCAGATTAAGATCCAGGTATAGCAGAGTAATTTTAATTGATGCTCACTTCTGAATGTAACTTTAGTTGATGTATCGTCGTTGATTCTGCAATACCTGCTACCATTGTTTAAGTATATTATAGTTGGACCATCTCTAAAAAAACGTCCTAAAATTGGAGCTTTGGGACAACTTATCCAGATGGCCAGGACAACTTTTTGTTTAAGCTTCTCATCAGGAGAGTGCGCTGTTTAACGTTTGCCTGAAATCGGCTTCTAATCTTCTACGAGGCGCTTTCAATATGTTACAAAAATCGTTCTTGTAGAGACCGATTACGTACCTAATTGAAATTTAATATTCGCTGCCCGGCAGAGTTTGAGGAAATATTTATTCTTTTATGTTTACGCATCGAGCAGCTCTCAACTCATGTATTCCTCGATCTCAGGGTACTAGGTACTACATACAAACTATACGTGCAGAATTATTGTGCTCTATTCAGTTAATATTGTCCAAAATCTTGAACATGGGTTTAAGACACCTACATGGTTATAAACGTCCGACATTTAACATTAATGTGCAGTTTGATTTGGATGAATTTGAACTTTTTAAGTAAAAAATAATAATGAATAGGTATATGCTTTTCATATGGCCTGTGAAAAATAATGAATTTAACGAAAATTAGTGGAAAATAAATTGTTTATAATAGCGGGACATGATCCGCTCGTAAAAATTCGAGATCTACGCATTCCAGGAATAATGCACGTACCTAAGAATTGATTCATAACAAGGAAAACATTATCTAAAATTCAGCGCTTACCACGCGGAGCCCATGTTAAATTAAATTAAAAGTCTATGTTTAGTGTAAACAGATGACGTATAAGAGAATGTTCACAGAACATAGCCTAAGAATTTGTACTAAGATCACCTTGCTTGACTCTTTCTGACAAACTAGGGATCTGCATAAAGGGAAGTCTTGGGGGATATTGAGGACATTCAAACAGCAAAATATCTCGTTGTAAATTAAAAGAAACATTGTATAGGCTTTTTTAGTGATACCAAAAATATGTTGAGACTAACTTAAGTCGGAAGTACCTAGGTTTGTCAGAATTATTTTTCCAAATAGAGGGAACTTTGCTAAAAAATAGAGGAGATTTGCTAAAAAAAGAGGAGAATTTTTCTAAATCAATTTTATTATCAGCTATAATATCCCAAGACCATTGATAACTACGAAATAATTTTATCACAGTTTCCGAAAGCACTTGCTTGGTAACAGCCCGACGCCGTAGGCAACGTGCTTGAGGAAGTTGTGATAAAATTATGAGTTAATCAATGGTCGAGGGGTATTCGGACAGATTTTTTTTTGCAACTTTTAGTGACATTTAAAAAAGTTGATTTCATTGTCAAGATTTTTAATTATTGTTGCCTGGCAAATTCATTTCACGACTGATAACTACCCATAGATAGTTATTAGATAAATGTTGCATTGATTCGTTATTTTCGAACACGTGATCAGAAATTGAAAGATTTCATAGGATATATATTTTTCATCAAAAAATTTTCATTATTAAACAGTAAACATAAAATTGTAACTTAATAACATAGGTGTAGCCAGTTATACATTATTATAAAATATATAATAAAACTCATTGTTAATGAAAATAAAAATACAATATAAAAATAGTATATGAAAAAAAAAAATTATTGGAAATGGGGAAAAATACCAAATATAGCAAGCACATAAAATGTATGTACTATATTTGGTATTTTTCCCCATTTCCTCGAGGGATTGCTTATCATGTTTAATTTCATCAAAGAAATTATTGCATGGTTTATTGAAATTGACATTTATCAATAGTTCGCTTTTTATTAGTTGAGTAGAACATCTACATATTTCGATTGTCTGACCACTTATTATTCATTATGGAAAACACTCTTTCGACAAAGGCAGTAGATAGTAAAAAACGAAACAATTTTGAAAATGTTGGGCAGTGAAATTGTACAGAATATTCTTCTCCACTTTTCACTATTTTGTTCAACATCTATGTGAATCTCATTTTCATTCAAGGTTTTATTCAATAAAGTTATCTCATCAAATAAACTATCCATATCGAAACTCATTCTAGTTTTGTACAGTTCAGGTATATGTTTCAAAATCTCTTCAAAGTGGTTGTAATTCAATTCAAATTCTTTCTTTTTTTTTAAACAGAAACCGTTTTCAAAAAATCACGGTTGACAAACCATTTTGATAGATAATTAAGTGAAGCGTTTAATGCTGCACGAAATTCACCTCGCAGTTTATTAGATTCATGCGGCAACATTTTATTCAAATTTTGATTGACTGTAAAACCAAAAAAGTTCTGGTTTGCTCTTTCTGTCACCTTGGTATTTAATTCAGTCATTACATCAAACACCTCGTATCACAGAAATTTTTGTGCCTTCCAATAATCTGATCGAATTTTCAAATAAAATCAAGAGGTTATTACAAAACAATAAATAGGTTTCTGCTGTTTCACATTTATTCTCATACTCATCTTCTCACCTCTCTAATACGGACACTCACAGTAAAATAGGTAGATTACATTATTTGAAGAAAGGATAATAAATAAAAATAATTTTTTGGAAGAAAACAAATTTCTGTTACAATTTAAACATTGGAAAATACCGAGCCCATGAATTACCATGCGAAATAATAGAAGGCCGGAAATAGGGGAGGTACCCTTAAAAGATTTTATGACTACTGCACACTCCTGTACTCTTTCGGTACATTTTATGAATTTATGGTCTTATTGAAGGTACACACTTGAGGGTAGGTACAAAGTTCCTGTGTAAATTGGGTGCTTTCCGGCACTAGAGCTTTAAAAAAGCACGAGTGAAACGAGTGCTGTTTTAAGCCCCAAGTGCCGGAAAGCCCCTAATTTACACAGGAACGAGTGTAACAACGTTTTATAGTTCGACACGACCTTGGCAAGTCTTTAAATTGCTTAAAATTCATATAAAAATAGTGTGACGTTTATCTGACACTTGTTTCACTCGTGCTTTTATAAACCCCTTGTGGCATAAAGCGTCCAATTTACACAGGAATTCGTATAATAATCTACTATTATTTTTTATATTGCCGCAGATATTAAAATGCAAAAATATGTTTTATTTATTAGTAAAACTAGTTCTACAAATTACTATTGTAGAACTAGCATAATATTGTAACTGTATAATATTCAGTGTGAAACGAAAGTAACATCCACTTTATAAAATGAGAAAATAATAATTATGTACATGCAGAGTTCAATGTTTGAGAAAATCAATAACAAATCAACAGTTAAACCAAAATTGAAAATATTTATTTAACGAATAAATTGAAATAAGAATAATGTATAAAAAAGAATTAAAAAATAATAATTTGTAACAATTTAATCATCACTGCTCTCACTGCTGTCATTTCCTATTTCTATAATTAATTCTTGTACAAAGTTTTGTCTGTATATATTTTCGATTTTTTCAACATGTCGAATATAATTATTGGTCCAATTATCTGCTGCCGATAATTCATTGACACCTTTTTTGAAGAAGTTTATGGTCCCATTTCCAAATTCTGGGCAATTATTATAGCGTCGTAAATATCGCTTCAACTGACTCCATACCATCTCTATCAGATTGAACTCACAATGATAGGGGGGAAGAATAAAATAGATTGTGGCCCAGAAATTTCGAGTCCGGTCCGTTTCATCCAATAAACAAACAACTCAAAGTCCTTGCCGCTTCCTGTTGATTTACAACCCTGAACCTTTCTGATTGTGCATTTAATTTGCGGCAATGGGCCCCGGTTTTATAGCTGTTAGATTATTGTGCTTCGTACTTTATGTATATTTACCCGAAAGTTTTTCTGTAAATAATATTGTAATAGTTTTATTGTATGTAAAAATAAAAGAAACTTTTGTTATGAATTTGAATGACTTTTGAAATGAAATAAGGCATTTTCGGCAAAAACAAAGACTTTGCAAGTTATACACCACTCACTGTCGTGAAAGAGGAGATGCTATAAGAATGGATCGGATTGTAGTCGGAACGAAAACGGGGAATGTTTTGCACTTTTGCTCAAGTGCCCTGGTCCAGAAATAAAAAAATCCATTTCGGGGTGTTGAAAACCGAGGGAAAGATGTTTGGCTCTTTTTCGGTCGTTTTTAAATGATTTTGGCTTGGTCCAGGAATTAAAAGCATATTACGGTGTTTAAAAACAAGAAATTTTGTTGTTTTTTTTTTCAAGGTAACTATTTAATTTTGGATAAATTTCAATGTTTTTTTCATATGCCCAATTTCTGGTGGTCTATAGATTTTTTACTGTTTTTAGGGCGCATAAAAATTGATGGTTTTAGATCTATTTCGGTTGTTCACTTTTGGGAAAACATCTAAATTTTTAGAATTCTGCCTTCTTTTTTAAGAGGCCAAATATCCTAGTACCATCTCTCTTTGATTTGGTGTTGTTTTTCCTTTTTTTTGCATGCGCCAAATGGCTTGGTCCAGAAATAAAAAGCCACTTGGAATGTCTAAAAACAACGAATTTTATAAGTTTGTGCTTTTGTAAGTTTTCTAGATGTTTTTCGGTTGTTTACTTTTGGGAAACATACAAAAAATTTGTAGGATTCTACCCTATTTAAATAGTCATCTAGATGTCGGTCGGGCATAAAAACTTGTTGGTTATGTTACAGTTAACAACAATGAAAAGTTTATAAACAAGAAGAATGTTCTTAAATCCAAGTGGAGTAAATTTAAATTAAAAAATTTAAATATATCTAAGTCGAACTCCACAAACTTTAATCAGCGTAAAATTATAAATGGTACATGTTTCGGCAGAACACTTCTGCCATCATCAGCCCTTAAAGAATATAATTTTTTTTTTATATTCTTTAAGGGCTGATGATGGCAGAAGTGTTCTGCCGAAACATGTACCATTTATAATTTTACGCTGATTAAAGTTTGTGGAGTTCGACTTAGATATATTTAATTTTTTTAATTTTTTAATGAAAAGTTTAGTGAAAATACATTCTGAACAAAAAATAAAGCACAAAAATGAAAATTTACATTAATTTATTAATCAACTTCAACAGAAAATATAAAAATCCAAAGTAAATATTTCTATTTATTTTTCACTGAGAACTCCTGTAACGGAGAGATTTCTGTTACTATCACGCCGATGCCGAAAATTGACTCAGAGATGATCGAGTCATTTCTTTGTGCAGTTGGTGCACGTCGCGGTCGAGCTGGTGGCGGAACTCCGCTTTTTGGTCCGGTTTCAGACTTTTTCGCTTGTTGTCTTTTTGGATTTTGCTTTGGCGTAGCGGAGCGTGCTGATTTCTTTCCTGCCTTGGCTGGATCGAAATTTTCAGGTTTACCACGGTAGCCGGGAGCCATTTTCTTGATTTCTTCAATGGTGTAAGTTACCTTCTCCATTGTTAGCAGAGGAACCAGGTGCTAAAAATATTTAAATACATTAAAGTAGCAATACAAAATTACAGGGCGTAACAGAGATCTTCAACAGGTTCAGCATATTGTTGTTTTGCACATTCTAAACAAATATTTTTTTGTATTCATTTCGTGAAATACATTTGGCAGGAAGTGGTATATTTAAATACACTTCGCCGCAAAGTTAAAGCATATTATGTAAAAATTAAAAATGTAAAATTAAATTGCAACTAAGGTATAAGTTAAAGATACTCATTTATTGCGAAAGAAGTCTTTTATTTGAAAATTTAAGCAAACAATAACAAATTAAACAACGGACATTAACACCTAGTTATCTGGTAAACAACAATCATCTGGGATTTTTACTCAGTAACGGATATTTCCACCTCTAGCTCTGATAACAGCTTGACATCTTCGTCTAATGCTCCTAATTTCAGTTCTGACTGCATGTTGATCAACATCATTGAAAATGTCTACCAATCTGTTTCCTACTTCTTCTCTGGTGATTGGGCGGGGTTCTGAATCTCGCAATGCTCTTCCTATAGGGCCCCACATCTGTTCTATTGGATTTAAAATCGGAGTTATTGCTGACCATACCATGGTTGTAATTTTGGTCCCAGCAATGCGCGGGCGTCCATTCTCTTGCATAAAAAGAAATTTGTCACTTATAAATGGAGCATAATCTAGTTCTAATATTGTTGTTATAATACCCACAAGCATAAAGCGGTCTTCCAGGTACAACAATCAGTTCTGTAGGAGCCTCCAATGATATGCCACCCCAGATCAACAACTTCCAACTATCTTTGTCCCAAAAGCTCAATTCCACGACGCAGAAGATGGGCCCTTTCGAGTAATAAAACTCTTGGCAAGCAGCTTCAACATGGTCGATATCTTCAAATAGGAAGTGTTCCATTGAGCGGAACAAATGATAATCTGATGGCGCAAGGTCTGGACTATAGGGTGGATGAGACAGAACTTCCCAGCCTAAATTCATTCAGCTTTGCCCTTGTTAATTGTGCGTTATGCGGTTTTGCATTATCTTGCAAAAACACTACCTGATTTCTGTTAACCAATGCAGGATAATTGATACGCAGAGATTCTTGAACTCGGTCCAATTGTTGACAATAAAATGCGGAGGTTATGCTACGACTATTTATTAGTTTTTAAATTAATTAACAAATTCGTAAAACAGTGGTATGAATTATGTATAGCCTATTTAAAATTTCGCAAGCGTTATGAATAAAATTAAAGCCATGCATTTAATTTTTAACTTGATTTTATTTTTATAATAGGAGTATGATATATACCTGATAATAATAGTCATGACGCCTATTTATGGCACAAGGCCCCGGGCCGCGTCCCAAATAAGGTCGAATTCCCGCTGGATGGAATTTCCGATAATTTTAAAACCATCAATAAAAATATAACCTTCCTCGAAAGGGTGTAAATGGGAGGAAAGGATGTACATCCGGCTTGCATATTTTAACCTTTGATATTGGACCGTCAGATGTAATTGCTTTTTGTTCAATCACTGGCAATTATAACAAAACTGAATAAACAGTTTGTCTTATTTGAAGTCTACCGTCTCCATATGAAGAAAAAAAATTGGTCTTAATAGTACATTATTTAATGAGCATATAATGGTGGCTATTATACACGAGAATGGAAATTAAAATACGAGCCGCAGGCGAGGATTTTAACCATTCGAGTGTATACTAGATAGTAGCCACCATTATATGCGAGTGAAATACGACGTTTTATCTACAACTGCACTTTTAGAATTAAAATTAGAAATTAAAACTTGTTAAAAACTTGACGTTGAGAAAAAATGTCAATATTTATTATTTCTTGGCAAGTTAATAATAAATCTTAAAAACCTAGCCTGACTGCCTGTGTTTAATAGACCTAGTTAAGTATTCATAAGTTACATGTATAATACGTAAATAATTAGCTTTTTAAAAAAAAGAAACCGACTTCAAAAAGCGAGAAATAACTCAGTACATGTATTATTACATGTGCTACCTACTGATCTGCTTGAAATCGGTGCCAAGCCAAAAAGGTTAACAAATTTGTAACCTATTGTCATTATATAAATATATCAACAACGTTATAGCGCATCAAAAATTCAATATCAGGCCGTCTGCCCCGCACGTGTCTGCCCGTTTGGGATGTTTTGCTCAGAGCGAGCCCCCCACCCACGCTCACGCATTCCGGCGCGCGCGCGGTGGGACTTGCGATGTGACGGGAGCGGACAGCCTATCTATCTACTACCTATTTTTTTGGCTTGGCACCGACTTCAACCAGATCAGTAGGTAGCACATGTAATAATACATGTACTGAGTTATTTCTCGCTTTTTGAAGTCGGTTTCTTTTTTTTAAAAAGCTAATTATTTTACAATTTTAAGTGATGGGTAGACCTAGTAAGGACGCTGCTCGAATGAGGAAACGACGGCTGGTTGAAAATGAAGATGAAAGACGCAAACTATAAAAAATTAAAACCAAAAATACTGAAACAATGATGAATTAATATTACTACCTGAAAAATCTAAGGCAATGATGACTCCCAGACGCAAAGACCTGCATAATTATTGAACGACTACATTCGAGAGAGTTCATAATAATCATAAAATGTAAGGATTTCGTCCGATTCCCATGCGATCACCTCATCAGGACCGGACTTGCTGACAATGGGACTACCTCCGGAGTATACCCTTTCAAGTAAAAGAAGAATTTTCGAAATCGATCCACAATTGACGAAGAAATCGGTGAACGAACATAAGAGGAAAAATTTGCGAATTTCCCTCGATTTCCATGGGATCCCCTCATCAGATCCCGACTTGCTGACAATGGGACTACCTCCGGAGTATAACCTTTCAAATAAAAGAAGAATTTATGAAATCGATCCACAATTGACGAAGAAATCGGTGAACATACATAAAAGGAAAAATTTGACAATTTTTCTCGATTTCCATGGGAGCCCTTTATCAGATCCGGACTTGGTGACATTGGGACCACCTCTGGAGTATACCCTTTCAAATAAAAGAAGAATTTTCAAAATCGGTCCACAATTAACGGAGATATCGGTGAACATACATAAAAGGAAAAAAAAAATAAAATAAAAGAAAAAAAAAACATACATACAGCCGAACATAGAACCTCCTCCTTTTTTGAAGTCGGTAACAACAGACAGAAGACGACCACATACTGATGTCCCTTGATGTGAAAGATTTATTTACAAACACCCCAAAAACGAAAACCACAGAAATAACAGAGGAAAGATGGCCAGAGATACAACATACTACACTCAACTTAGAAGACTTCATGGAAGGTTTAGACTTTATCTTAACATGGACCTATTTCAGATATGGAGACGAGTAGGTACTACGAACAGATAGAAGGTAAACAAAGAAGCTAATGTAAACACATATATTTAAGTAATCTGTTGTATAGATATGTCTGATGAAGCTGAGGGCAACCCAGCGAAACGTTACGTTACCGAATAGAGAGAATTGAAAGAAATAAAGTGATTTAATAACGGCCAGAAGCCGAAACATCAAACAATAAATGTTTATAAAGCTGCCATATTTTTGTGTTTTTGATACTCAGCTCTGGGTTTGATTTATGCATACAATACTAGAAATGTAGTAGGCGTTTATTAAAGCGAGTAGTTTCGATTGTTATACAAAAAAACGTTTTGACAGATATAAATTCTTCATCGTTGCTGTTAGTTGTGACCGGTTAATTTTTGAAATGCAACCGAGCTTGTCGGCAGAAATTTGTCTCTTGGACCCACAAAATCTAGCGAGAAATATTGTGCCGCGTACGATAATTTTAAAAAGTGGTGCGATTCAAAGAATGTAAATAAATTTGAAGAAAATGTGTTTCTAGCATATTTCAACACAATGGCTAAAGAGCAAAAATGGAAATCATCGACAATGAATATAAGTAAATGTTTCCATAGCAACACTTTTCCCTCCATGGAGGGAAAAGGAAAAGTAAAACTGCCGCCGGCGGAGAAGTTGCATTGTTCCGCAGCCACCTCAGTCAAATTATGACGTAATTATTTTACGTTTGAAGAAAATAGAAATTTATTAGCCCAAACTTCCAAAGATTATTCTTTAAGATTTTTTAAGAACACAATTTAAGAAAGTAAGCACCCCTTATAATACCTAAAATGCAGGACCTATACGTTAAAATTTCATATTATAGAATTACCTGTATCGTAGATCTGGAACAGAAGAACAGTATGCTGAAAAAGAGCAACTGCTTTAGCAGCTAGTGGATTAAAAAGGGAAAGAAACTATCTAGTAACAATGTAACGACCACTAGCACAAGATATGAAATATCTGATGATAGCGAAGATGATAAAGACGTGGAAAATACAAGCCAGGAAGAGCATGATGCTATCATGATGGTTCAGACAATCGGTTTTCACGCAGCGAAAAATAAATGTACCTATCTACAAAAAAGAAAAGACCTGGAATATCAATTAAAACTGCGCGAGTTAGAATTTAACGAAAGAAAACTTGTACTTGAAAAAAGAAACATTGCGTTAGAAGAAAGGAAAATGTTTTTGGAGGAAAGCAGATTTGAATGTGAAAAAGAAGAAATGACAAAAAAATTGAAAATGGAAATTGAAGAAAGAGGCCACAAAATTTCTCTAGAAAAGTAACAAAATGAAATTAATTCGTTAATAATTATAATAAAACATAAATTAAATGAAATAAATTAATATAAAGTTGTTATTTTGACAAATCTAATAACCATAATTATGTATTATACATAATGTATGTATCGCTTCATAGAAAATAATAGCTATTTATGGTATAAGTGAATAAAGACAAATTTTATCCACGAACAAACAGTTTAGCACACGAGGAGCAGCCGAGTGTGATAATGTTTTTGAGTGGATAAAATTTCTTTATTCACGTGTATCATACAATATTTTTTCCAATTTCTAATTTTCAAAAAGGTTTATTTCTTAGGTAATTCATTTACATAAATTGTACTATTACTAATTTGATGAATTAATTCGTCATGGTCAAGTGCAGTGGATGTTCCAGGCCTTTCATTTGAATTTACATCTGCCAAAATTTTTCGAGCAACTGATTCGTCGATTAGCGTTCTGCAACTGTAGAAGACTCACGACACGAGCACAGCAGGAGCGCGATAGTACAAGTGAAAACCAGCCTTAAGTTGGACACCTTTACTTTCTTCGATTTTTTGAAGAAATAGACCAGCAGAATTTCCTCGTTAACAGTTTTCACGTACTCTTTTTCGTAAACTAATTTTGATTTCTCTGGCAATAAATTGGATACTGCAGCCGCAGCTTCGTTTAGAAAATCTTGTGGTATGCTTTCTGGCTGGTTATTTGCCATTTCAAACACACTTTCAGAGTGTAAATTGGAGAATTTGAGAAATTTGCGTGAACTGTAATATGTTTTATATACAAGCCATCGATAGCAACGAAAATTTTTACTTTATTCGTGTTGTCAATAACAACGTGAATAAAGTGTTGCTATAAACATTTTATTCACTCTATTGATTAAACTACTGCTCTAATAATGAGATTTGATACATAAAATGAGCATTTTATTAGGAGGAATTGGAAAAAGGCTATTATTATTATGTAATCTAATACTACATGATTTTCTAATTATTACTTAAACAAAATTTACATATTCTTCTAGTGGTGGTGGTACAGTCTCAAAATATTGAACTGTCTGGCTACCATATAGACAAGTATGGCAATTTGAAAGAATAACGACAGTTTTATATGTTTTCAGTATCTTGCAACATCAATTTTTGATTCTTTTTAACATCCAAAAAAGCAAATTCACTGATTACTTTACCGAATCCCCATTCAACAGATTGCCTTACACGTTTCATTGAATTATTATTAAAATTTTCTTGTTCTGGGGTGAGAATTCTTCGCGTGTGTGGGCGAAGGATTAAATCCCTCCGAGGATATGCGCTATCCCCATAGATTTTAAATCGTTGACCATTTGTAAAAGTGACCAATTTTTGCTGTATCATATCTCCTTGCCGGTACACACCCATGCAAATTTAGTATAATGCCATCTGGACACAACAAAGATTGATATTTGACGTAGTGTTATCTTTTGTGGCCAGAGTAGTAATCTTCCTGATTTTAACAGTTGGTCTGCATATAGGTCTAGCGGTACCATCTATAAATGCCCAACAATTTTCTAAAGCAGTGCCCTTTCTAAATAGCACGTTAGCATAATAATAATTTTATTTCTTACTAATCAAATACAGTTAAATATTTCCTTAGATACCGTAACTATAAATACACTCATAAATCCCTTGGGAGCTACTAAAGCTATTATGAATCCTTAACTCCCTTCAATGTGGTTTCAAAAGAATCGACAAAAATGAAGCGATAGTTCTTGAATTTATCACTGAAAGTCTTTCCCATATTGTTAGAATTGAAAGATTTTGCAATTTCAATTTCCGTTGAAGTGCTGTTGATGTTGCGCTTCCGTCGTACGGCATACCAGCTAACATTCTTGCTGTCAATTCATAATATTTTTTCACTTCTACATTATCATGTATTGTCAGCATCACTTTAAGCATGGACCACTTAACCCACAAGGAATTAGGACTATACGAGTCAAACTCTAAGAAATGTAAACCAAAAAGTATCGTTTCATTTACAACTTTCTTTCCCATATATTCTTCAACCTTTCTTGAAATGGGTCATATTCTTTCTTGTACAATACTTCAGACTTTGCTGGAACCAATACAGCTCCAGCTTTCTCAACTTTTTTGAATCGTTCTTCCAAAATATCGCTGTTGTCAATAAATAAATTCATGCCTACTTAACTAAACAGGAAGAATTTAAAAAAGACCAAAATTTGTATTTGTTTTGCAAGAAACCGTAAGAAATAATTAACTTTAAAAAAAAAAGAGAAACCGACTTCAAAAAACCCAAAGTAACATATAAATTAACTAAAAAGTAAAAAATAAGAATTTTCAATTTCAGAGTTATTTGTTGTTCCGGTTAATGTAATTATTTATTTTTCCGTTTAATGAAATTCAGAAATTATTGTTGATTATCTAATTATTAATTGTTTTATAATTTTTAAGTCGGTGCCGAGTAAAACATAAAATTATAACTACATTTTAAAGTAATAATTCCCTGATAATTTCAGACTTCTTAATTCACGATTATGATTACTGAATTAAAGTTTTCAGAACTCATTTGATACATTAGGTAAAATCTATACAGATTGAACATAAAGTTCCGCACAAAATTCATAATTTAGTTATGTAATGTTCTTGCGAAAAACGCTCCAACAGGTCGATTTTTGTTTTTAAATTGCTATCTTTTGACATAAATTTTTGAACTATGACAACGTCATCAATTTTTTTAAATGGCAACTTTCAATTTTTTTTTTTGGGTTTTAAATACACTTTTCAATTCTCTATTCAACAAGCGTAAAAAGTTGCCACTTTGCATAACTTTTTTTTTTTAAATACGTTTTACATCAAAAATAAAAATTTTATTTCTTGAAAAAAATCGAAAAATAGCAATAAATTTGGGAAGCAAACAACGAAAAATGAAAAACCATTTAATAAAATTTGACGCAAGTGCTCAAATTGCCACCCGCCAACTATTTGACACATTCCCAGACGTGTTTTAACGCTTTGAACACTTCGTTCAATCACTTCTGGATTAATCTGAGACATTTCACCACGAATTCGTAGTGAAATAGTACTTTTTCAAGGAATAAAAATTAATTTTTTTGAAGTAAAATTTGTAATTTTTTCAAAAAAAAAAGTTATGCAAGGTATCACTTTTTTACTCTTGTTGAATAGAGAATTGAAAAGTGCATCTAAAACCCAAAAAAAAGTTGGGGGTTGCCATTTAAAAAAATTGATGACAGTGTCATGTTCAAAAACAGATGACGTCATCATCAAAATTTTTATGTCAAAAAATGGCAATTTGAAAACAAAAATCGACCTGTTCGAGCGTTTTTCGCATGAACATTACATAACTAAAATATGAATTTTATGTTCACTCTGTATATTCGTAGTAATAATAATATTATATTCGGTTTATGGGTGTGTTGAAGTTACAGAATTCAGACTATACCTGAAGTAAGCAGTAAATTCTTCTGCACATAAAGTATTTATATTCAGTCTTGAATAAGTGTTTGACCTTATTCTAACACCCTGACGATTATACAAAATATTTCGAAGAATTTGTTCATTAAAATCTCCTAAAGTAAGAAAATTTAATAAATCATTCATCATCTAAATTTCACTTTTTTAAATTTAACAGTGTTTGACAGTTTGTAAAAATACTTTATTATCACGTTCCAACATTTGTTCTACGACAATTAAATGACGTTGTCGTTGGTGTTAACGGAATAGATTAAACGATTTGCAAAAACTCTCTATATTATTAATTTACCCGCTTCCTTATTCTCAACAGAAAAAACTTACATTATGAAATTTTTTGAGTCCTTACAGTTACGGCCACGGAATTTTGGCCGTCACTTATCATTTATTGTTATAAGATGTAAGGCGACCCTTAGGTATTCGTAACCTAACTTTCTACTATTTCAATGACTTGTCATTTTGACACTGACTCACTCGCATGAAAACACTAACAGTGACAAACTTTTAGATTTCAATTGCAAAAAGTCAATCATAATGACAATAAAGCATGGACTACATCAGTTTTCTTTTAATTGACATTAAAGTGACGGCTAAAATTCCATGGCCGTGACTGTACCTCTCTTGTCAGTAATTAAAAATTAAAAATCTCTAACATCTTGAAAACTTCATTATAGATCAAACTTATAATACTTATATTAACCGTAGCAACTAAGTTTTATATTATTATATTATGACATTGTATCGTATACTTTTTTTTATCTTTGAGTGAAATTTAAAGCCTCTCCTTCACCTAACGAACGTTTCCGCTCGTTCGCGCTGCCAGCATTCGCGGTCGTTCGCAGTCGCTGCTGGCAAAGAAATCAACGTTCGTGACACCCTCCTACACCTGACGAACGTTCGAGGTAATTCGTTGCATTTTCTCACGCTCCACTCGTTCACACGGTGGGTATTGAAGTTAAATTCAATTTAAATTTTGTGGGAGGTTTACAAAGTCCTAGAAAAATTTGAAAAAATCTTTTATTATTGATTAATTAATTACTAATTTAACGATAAGAAAATTTGAAATATTGTATTATGGTCCCTGACGGGCCCACCTACTTGAGGCACGTGCAATGGTTTGCATTTACCTTTTTTTATTTATTTTATGGGGTTTATTACCTGACGAACGTTTCTACCCGCTCGCTGCAAAAGTTCTTTGATCTTTTTCAATTTACCGACACTGGGTCGAAAACGTTCGTTCGCATTCGTACCCTTTTCTAGGTGATAAATTTGTTGCTCGCTCGCTGCAAAACCCCTCCTACACCTGACCTCGTATTTTAACAGTAATTTGACATTTGACGAGTAACATAATATGTGATTTTTGCTCCGTAATAAAACCCAAAGAAAGAAGAACATAAAAGAAATTGATAGCTTAAAACAAAAAGTGATTGCATCAAATGAAAAAATAGAAAAGCTAGAAGGAGAGAAGAGAAGAAAGAACTTTATACTACAAGGTATGAAAATGAAATCGCACAACCCTACAGAACTAAAAAAGGAAATGGAAGACTTCTTAGAAATGAAACTGGACGTAAAAATAAAAATTAGGACGAGTGTACCATGACCCACAAAGGAGGTATAGAGGCTCTAGACAGGACAGTCCAGGACATCGGGAACTGCAACCGTTTGTAACAGTAACAGTAAAAGCGTGCCTCAAGTCATCCTATTTATGGCCAAAAATTGAAGTTCTGTCATTAAGGACTAACATGAGAGTGTATTTGAAAGGCGATTTTAAAGCAGACGAGTTTGCTACCTTAATTTTACAGATAGGAAACGGCAAACTGTTGGAGGATAATGATAATGCATAATCCGACAAGGCCTCTGTCATTTAGTTCGTGATTTGAAATCATTACTCGGCAAGATTTACCCGGTCTTAAATGATAATGAATGCAACAGTTCAACATGGCTGCAGGAGAGAGCAATTCTCGCTCCAACAAATGATTCTGCAAACAGTATTAACCTGTAACGAAGTTACAAAAAAATCCCAATGTAAATACCAAATTAAGAACCGCCAGCGAAGCGACCACGGAGCGCACTGTCGAATCGCTATTTAAACAAAACCGTGCACCTAAAATTACACTCCCCGGGAAAAATAGTTTGCAGTGTCACAACGGGATAATTTTTTTATCATCACCACCTGAAAATTAGCGCGCTAACAACGAGTCTACTCCGGAGTCGCTACGACTATCCCCAACCCCCGACCTTGTCACGTTCGACCACGCTCTTTCATCGACCCGAGCGGAGAAGAGCGTACCGGACGCCGCCGCTCCGGAGCCAATACGATGCCCGGAACCGATTTAACTCCGGAGGGAAGATAACACGATAATGAGACCCTCACTCCTCCGCATTGCAACAAGTAGTGCACATCGTACAACGTCATTATCACCCTACCATAGGTCTATAAAAGAGACTGCGCTCCCTTAGAACAACAGTGAAGAGTGGTGCCCGCTCCGAAGAAGACCATCCAGAAGGAAGCCGCCCAGGAAGAAGCTGACTCCATCCATCCTTCCCACGTCCTTCCTAGTCCTCTCCGGTAACTAGACTACGTAACGCGTTATCCCGGTTTTTACTGGTCTCTGGAAGGTTGGGTTCACGCGGGGGGATCCCAGAGTTCAACGCTGGCCAAGCTTCCAGACCAACCAGACCGACTTGTTTTCTGCTGGCTAGCTCGGATCAAACCGGACCTCACCGTCCCGCCCCGAATCCCGGGAGACGCCGATAAACGTATACCACAGGGTGTTCCGTAACTTTTGTTATCGACCACCCGGGTTCCGAAGCTTGTGATAATCGAATCACCGTATACAGGGAGCGGGCACGCCGAAGTCTACAAGGTGAATCTTTTGTCATCGATCGCTCGAGTTCCGAAATTCCCAATAACCGAACCGCCGTATTCAAGGGGGGTGCATTGACGTCAACAGGGGGCAGCATAACTTTTGTCATCAACCGCCCGGGTTCCGAAACTTCTGTTAACTGAACCGCCGTACTCAAGGGGTGGGTGCTTCATCGTCTAAAGGGGACAGCCCAACTTTTGTCATCAACCGTACGTGTTCCGAAATCATCGCATCACCGTCTATAGGGGGATCATAACTTTTGTCAGCAACCGCGCGGGTTTCGAAACTTTGAGTAACCGAACCACCGTACACAAGGGGCCGGTACATCAGTGTCTACAGGGTGTCTAATAACTTTTGTCACTAACCTCTCGGGTTCCGAAATAACCGAACCATCGTATACAGGTGCGGGCACATCAACATCAACAGGGTGCATCATAACTTTTATCACGAACCTCTCGGGCTCCGAAACTAAACGAACCACCGTATACAGGGGGCGGGTTCACTGACGTCTAGAGGGTGACCCGCAACTTTTGTCATCAACCACTCACAAACCGAAACGCGCAGACCCTGAACCGCCGTAAACAGGGTGCAATTCGACAGGGGCATACAGGGTGAATCTCAAGTTTCGTCACCGAGTTACCACCGACCAAGTCACTAAGCTTTGTAAATATTTTGTAAATAATTGTAAATAGGGGAACATTAAACTGTAACACCGAAACGGCTTTATTTTTCCCTCCCGCCAAACTAGACAGTCTCGTGGAGCGTACCACGTAAAAAAACTGGCGCTGGAGACAACCGCCGCCGTAATCAAGCGTCACAAACCTTGCGTTGTTGGAACCTTCAAAAATGGCGAGATATAAATCAGTGGACTCAGTTGTTGAGACGGAAGATGCTGTTCATTACCTAGTTGAATTTCTTCCCACTCTTGACCCACCTGGAATACCACCTCACGTCCTGTTAACTGTTAACTTAAACCCTCCTAAACGACGACGATTAGCAAAGCACAAGGGCAGAGCTTTAAGATGGCTGGCGTAGACCTGAGAAGTGACTGTTCCAGAGGCAGCTCACATGACAGTCTGGTCATCTTTCAGCCAGAAGGAAAGACAAAAAATATTGTTTATAAAGAGGTTCTTAAATAAAATAATGAAATTAAATCACCGTGCGAGGCCAGGACGGGCCATCTATGTATAATTAAGTAGGTATATAATTATAAATGCGAAACTGATTTCTCACTCATCAACGCACAGCCCAGATCGTTGAGTCTTGAAAGGTGAAATTTGGTAGGTACATAGTTTTTAGGGCATATAGGCGCACTAAGAAAAGATTTTTGAAAATTTTAGTCGGTCTTATACGCTTAATAGATCTCCTAGGAGACTTATAAATTTTCATAAGTAAATTATCGTATGTTCTAAATATAGCACCAAAATGCAAGAAGCTTGTAGTAGTTATTAATGGTGATTTCAGTGTACATTTTAGATCAAACAGTCCTGATGTCCAATTGCTGTTGGACACTTGTGCAAGCTATGGATTCTATCCAACAATCCACGACAATACGCGAGGACAGTCTTATAAATATCACTAACCTGAGCTTTACAAGCGAAGTATTAAATTGGAATATTTCAGATCATAGACCTATTGCCATATCATTGAGAATGAATTTTTAACAGGATAATAAAAAAAAACTACTCGCCCATTACTGAAAGTGGACTTTTCTTTCTTTATAATTATGTAGAAACCATAGATTGGGAATTTTTAAACAACGATGCATTACACGTAGATGAAAAAAGGGACAATTTTCTTAGCCTATTACTCGTAGGACTTAAATTGGCTTTCCCAGAAAAAAAAACTTCTGATGTAAAGACAGCGGCGAGGAAATACAGAAACAATAATAATTGGTTTATTACGAAATTGAAGAACATGTAAGAAAACCTTGATTTTCTGTTATTTTTCAAGAACATCTGAAAATCCTAATAGTCATGACTATGTTAGGAAATATAGGAAAAAATATAAAGCTGAAATATCTAAATCAAAGCGATACGCTAATGACACAACGATCATTAGTAGTTACATCCCAAGCATAAGGTTGTTTTTCAGCGTATGATTTTCAGATCGCGTAGCTTCCAAAGACCTAGGCGGTGCTGTGCATCGGGGCCCTCAATCTCAGGGGGGCCCTCGGCCATTGTAATAATTTCTTCCACATTTAAAATATAACAGGTTGCAACACAACTATGATCATCGCAACTCAGTTGAAAGCAATTCGAACTTGTAGGGAATTCCCCTAAATTATTTCTGCTGTTTGTGTTAGTGTAGTGTTGCCAACTTTACTTATAGAAAAGTTTATATTATTTTCATTTTTTCATATTTCTATAAACTGTTATTTGAAAAAAAAAACTTCCAGTTTCATGAAAAATTTTACCATACTTATTATTATTTTATTGAGATGCATTTGGGCAAGAACAATGGTGAGTTCTGTAAAAAGTGACACTTTGTGTTGTTTTGCAGCAATAGATTCTTTGCGTGTTTTTTTGCGCTTATGACATTTTCCACATTTAGGGGCACCTAGAACCATTTAAAACCAATTGACTTTTGTAAAACTGATTAGAGAATTGGAGTTTCTATCGTAAGTTAAATAAAAAAATCACTTTTTTTTTAAGTGTCCGGATTTGATAATGTGGTCACTACAGTGTTGCTTGAGAAGCCTACTGAAGAAGATTCAACAATTATTTCAGTTAAAGATACCGCCACCCGCGGTCCCCGCGCCGCACAGTGGGACGAAAACATAAGCTAGCTGGCCAAAATGTAAATTTTGAAGGGAGCGTAAAAATTTCTAAATGCCATCTAACGTGGTCTAAACAGTTCAGAAGGTGTTGACCTACATTAAAGAGCGCGATATTCTAAGAAATAACATGCAGGCTACTGCGGAAAAACACTATTTGAATGCTGTGCAGTGAGTAGTGCGAAATATAGGTTTGTGTTGGTTGCATTAAACTGCATTATAGTGATTCAAAATTTATACACCATCATGGACTTAGTGGAACAAGGTTTGTATTTTTATTTTATTCTGTTAAATTTACATTAGGATTTTTTTATTGTATGTAATTCATTGTTCAAAACCTTACTAAAATTCTTGCAAATCCGAACATTCATTGGACGAGAAAAAAAAAGTAGAGCTTAGTAGAGGTCTAAATCATGTTATATTTTATTTAATCAATCTTTTTCTTGACGATAGTATAAATCTTTCGTGCCGTCTCACGCCGTAACTTTTTTTATTGTAGAAGACACGATAGAGCAGATTTGTCACGGCGATTTAGTTCAACATTTAAGAGAACACAAAATGACATTGAGTGGATGTACCCAAGATGTGCAGGCCTTGTGTTACAACTATATCTTGGAAAGGTTGAACACGGAAGAAGAAGCTATATCTGAAAAGTTGAAAGAGGAAGTACAAACTAAAATAATAGGATTTGTTACAACTGTAAATCGGAAGTGGAAAAACTGCAATCGAACGTTAAATACATTTTTAACAAATAATAAAACATGGTTACAATTGCCGCTAAATCTTCCCAAATTTCCAGAGATATGTAAAGATACCACCAATCCACTGACACCATCAACAAGTGCCGGAAGACCAAACAAAACTTTTCAAGATTCAAGCGAGCGCTCAAAGCGAAGAAAAATTAAACAACTAAAAGATTCAACTTCTCCGGAAGAATTAATTTATGCCACTAAATCGACACTTTATGAATGTGGAAAACACGCGGCTGCAGATTTGCTGACACAAGCAACACAATCTTCACCAAATAGAGCGGTCAAAATTAGAAAAGCTTTTCACAAGTCGCTAAAAAGTAATTGTTTGGTTTCCTATACAGAGGATGAAGCTCTTGCCTATATAGTTGATGCGCGGTTGACTAAACAGAGTTATCAACATACAAGAATTGGAGCTAAAAATCGTGGAGCGGATATTTATCCATCATATAATCGCATTCGCGTTGCAAAGTCGCGTTGTTACCCTAACAACATAGACGTTACTGATCAACGTGCATCCGTCCCTATGCAAAGTTTGTTAGATCATACATGTCAACGAATTTGCTCAACATTGATTTTGCCAGAGAGTATTTGTGCTGATGATTGTATAAACGCGAAGCTTATTTGCAAGTGGGGATGTGATGGAAGTTCGGGTCACAGTGAATACCAACAACAATTTGAAAGTGGGGACAATTCGGAAGGTGAACAACTTTCTTTTAACGATGGAAGTTTATTTTTGTTTTCTTTAGTGCCATTACATCTCGTCACAGTGAGAAACAACATCCAAATTACTTTATGGGAAAACCCAAAACCGTCATCAACATTTTTTTGTCGGCCCATACAATTTTTATTTGCTAAAGAAACTTCGGACCTTACGGTAACAGAGGTGGAAAAACTAAGGGATGAAATAAGACGATTAGACCCACTTGAATGCTATGTGAATGGACAACATCTGACTGTAGACTACTCTTTGGTACTGACAATGATAGATGGCAAAGTAATTAATTCACTAACATCCACCTCATCTCAGAAATGTTATATTTGTCAATGCAATCCTAAAAGTATGAACGATTTGTCAAATATTAAAAAATTCACCGTAAATGTAGAAAACTTGCAGTATGGTTTGTCGACTCTACATGCCTGGATTAAATTTTTGGAGTGCATTTTGCACATTGCATATAAATTGAAATTTGCGGCAACATCACAGCGTCTTTCGGCAGAACAAAAAAATCTTGTTGCCAAAGAGAAAAAACGAATCCAGGCATCTTTGTGGAATGAGTTGGGCATTAAAGTAGACAAAGTCGTGCAGGGTCGGGGAACATCAAACACCGGAAATGTTGCCCGAAGATTTTTTAAAAATGCTGAAAAGGTCGCCACCATAACTGGAATTGATGTTCGGCTTTTAAATAGATTTAATACAATTTTATGCGTCTTGTCCAGTGGTCATGAGGTTGATAGTTCGAAATTTGATGTTTTTGCAAATGAAACCGCAAATTTGTATGTTGAGTTATATAATTGGTACCGTATGCCACCTAGTGTACACAAAGTGTTATTACATGGTTCGTTAGTCATAAAACATGCGTTACTTCCAATCGGACAATTGTCCGAGGAGGCTCAAGAGTCAAGGAATAAAGATGTGTTGAGGTTTAGAGAACACCACACACGAAAAGCTTCTCGCAAAAAAACTAATTTGGATTTGTTTCATATGTTGATGATATCATCCGATCCCGTGATATCTGGTTTAAGAAGACCGGCAACAATGACTAGAAGCCAATTGCCCCAAGAAGCATTAGATTTGTTATCTTTTCCCGCAGAAGACAGCGAAAACGAAAATTCATCTTCAAGTTCTGATACTGAAGAAGAAGTATATTGAATTATGTTTACGTTTAGGTGTTCGCTTTTTATGCATAAATTCGATAATGTTCTCGAATTTTTGTTAGAAATAATAATTATTTTTAATAGAATAATAAAATATTCATTTTATAAGTTATCGTAAAATTATATGTACATCTTTTGTCAATATAATTACATAGTGCTTTAATGACCATTAAAAATATTGGTTTCAAAGTTGTTAATATATATTATTACTACTGTTTATTAAATATGAGCTTTATACAGCTAGTAGGAATGATTATTTCCTAAATTGGGATTTTGGCCGCTTAAAACTCACATTCGTCCCACTGTGCGCCGTTGACAATGCCTCCGATTATGTCAACGACGACAATGGTACCAGCGGAGAAACCATCGACCTCTACATTTTTCGAAAATGTGAACAATCAATCTTCTTTTTATGACTTGGGCAACTGCACGAGTGATAATGAAAAACGTCAAATTCTTGATATAGGGTCTTTAGAGCCTTCAGGACCTTTTCCAAAAGACATCCACCAGAAAAAAACGTGTTTTTCAAAATCGTACTACTTTTCAACTTCTAAATATGGACTAGTTAATCGTTTTTGGCTGTTATTCCAAAATACTGAATGGTGCTTACTGTCAACGCTGGTTATTTGCTTCGCAAAGGAATAATGAATGGTGTAGGAGCATTAAGGATTGGAGGCATTTATCAGAGAGAATTAAACACAGATTGGATAGGGCCTTTGGATACCTAGCTACGCCACTGTCTAGTAAATTTGTAAACTTCAGTCTTTGAACTCACCTGATTGTGTAAAAACCTGTTTTAATAAAATAAATAGGAATTTTATCGAATTGAGACATTGGTCCAAGCCTTGATCGTAAATATGCCAATACGAAGCAACTGCAAATTATGTTTCTGTCACCGTATTGTTTTTTCATCACCTCTAAACGTATTTATCGTACTGGTACGGTTGGGGACACTCAACATTGGACATCATTCGTGACATTGGCATTTATAAGATGTAAAGCAGTCTTTATATGGAATCTCGATTCATAACCTTATTAATGAAATGTTGATCAAACGTCGTTACACGTAACGTCAGTTGACAATAAAGTATCGATTACAATGATTTTTTAAGGAATGTCAAAAAATGATGT
This sequence comes from Diaperis boleti, assembly GCA_963583935.1. Taxonomy (NCBI): domain Eukaryota; kingdom Metazoa; phylum Arthropoda; class Insecta; order Coleoptera; family Tenebrionidae; genus Diaperis; species Diaperis boleti. Next base: position 19,672,161 of record OY757242.1, read on the forward strand.
CCAATGTTGGGTGTCCCCAATTTTAATATACATACAAAGTAAATAAAGAATGGTTTTAAGAAATGACAAATACACGGTGACTGCTAAGAAACCTCTGACCCTGTATTTATTTATTATTAACCCGATTTGAACACATGATACATAAAACGAATGTTTGATAGTTATTGTTCCTGTCAGTTTTTGACAGGTGACAGTCAGACCCCCAAATATTTTATTGGACTTAAAAATAGTTGTTTCTAGAAGGCATCGATAATGACAGCAAAGTCATTGACTGTCAAAAATTAAATTAAATTAAAAAATAAAAAAATTTCTTAAAGCAGAAGAGGTTAAAGATGAGAAAAATACAGTATCAAATTCTCCCTGTATAATAGTTGTAAATAGAAATAGTTATTAAAACAAACTTTTTTTTTGACATAAATTTTACAATTACGTTGTAAGAAAATTATTACCAACCAGTACCTTTTAATTTCCCTCAACAAAAAGTGTGCTTTCAATGCTACGCCACGCCGCGAAATTCCCAGAGAAAAGCTTTGTAAAAATCATTTAAAGTGTAGTACAGTAAACCCTCGTTAACACGAACTTGAAGGGACCATTTTATCAAGTGTTCGTGTTAACGAAGTACGTGATATCCGATTTTTCACATTTATTAAAATGTTGATAAAAAATCAAAATTATGTATCATAACCTCTCCTACCCTTTTGGGAAAAAATGGGTATTACAAAATTTTATGTATTACAGTTTTTCTTAATTTCACCCATGTCGATTTCACTCAGAATTGCCATTTTTCTTTAATGTCGATTTTTGATCTTTGACTACGTTTTTGTTTCCGATCGGCCTCTGCCATTATGTAAACAATCTGGAACGTACATATCACTCGACAGAATTCTGAGACGTAACTAATACCAACTAAGAGAATTGCATTGCCACCAATAAATTCTTAGTAAACAGTCATTACAACGCGCGCGCAGCTTCAGCTGTTCGTGTTAACCGAGGAGTTTTTTATGGAAATCGGTTATTTCGTTCATAAATTGTGTTCGAGATTCGTGTTAACGAAAATTCGTGTTAACCGAACTGCTTCCTGTACAAATTAAATTGGAGACGCTCGGGCCCATGATTTTAGTTCGTCATATCGAGGTGTTCGAGTTAACAGAGTTCGTGTTAACGAGGGTTTACTGTATATTTAGATAATATAAAAGCGCTCTGTCAAAAATTCGTATCCATTTGCAGAAGTAGTGGAACAATCGAAAAGAACCACATGCCTAAGAATTATTTATTTTCCATATTTTGGAATATTTACAAAACTAACCAAGGCCTATTCATCCTCAGGGCTATATCGTCGTTAAAACCCGAAATTTGTGTAACTTCATCCTGAATAGTTTTATCGAAGAAGCAAAAAACTATTTTTTCTTTCGTCTTGTGTATTTCAAAACTTTGATACGAATGTAATGATAATGAAAAGGACGTGCCAGTGGGCATAAATATGTTATCCAAGTGGACTAGGCCTGCGGAAAAAAATTGGCCTCTCAACAAAAAAAACTAAAAATTACCAACCACTCACATCGTGCTTCAGCAGTGTCCACCCTAGCAAAGAAAGGCTTTGGCGAAGAACAATTAATAAAAATCACAGGACATACGCATTCTCAGTCTATCAAACCCTATTTGCAATTATTATTATTAGATATTCATTTCATGGGTGTCAAATTGAAGCGGGACCTTCATCTACTGCTGCAGTATCTAGTAAAAATAATGAAAACAATAATCAGATTATTTACAATAATTGTACTTTTCATATAATAAACAAATAACTTATTTATTGTTTTATTCATGAAATAGTCTTCGGAATATCATTCGTGATAAAATTTTGTCTTTGCAAAAATTTCCAATTGATTTACTCGAGTTTATTGCCAATTTATCTCGTGACATTGATCAAAAACCACTCGACTATCGTCTCGTGGTTTTAATAACAATATCACTCGATAAATTGCTACGCAACAAACACTCGTAACAATAAGAAAATTTTGCCGACATGATATTCTATATGATTAAAAGCTGCTTAGCTTTTTTATAAGTGAATAAAATGCGTCTAGCTCTAAACAATTAATGTAAACAGTATGCTTTGAAAACTGTTTCTGCCATTATCTGTCAAATTAATTTTTGACCCAAAATGACTTAAAATCGGTTCACTTAATGAAATAGAGGTGACAGTTAATAAATGTGTCCCAAAGAGCACCACGAACACCAAGAAATCTGTGTGGAAACAATTTACGCAGCTTTCCAACGAGCAGAATAATAAAATTGTATTATAACATTCACGTCGTTCAAGGAAGAGTTGAATAAAATGTTAAAAGATTGGCCCTACAAAATGCGCTAGGGTAACGGAGAGAATTATAAAGAAAATGTGGTGAAAACTTTATTCAACCTTACAACAAAAGTGTAATTTTGTTGAATAATCGATCCCTTCACTGATATTGAATTCAAAGGAGCAAGGGCGGCGAAAAATGCAAAACGGAGGCAAAGTTCAATGTTGTAGTCAATAAAGTTATTTTTGTGCTATTGGTCGTGTATTAATCTCCCTAAAACACACTCCAGCTTGATTTTTACTCGGGATAATATTTTTAACTCAGTCAAGTTTTTGTTGCCCCCAGAAAAAACTCATAGTTTTAATCTCGATTTTTTTTCGTAGCAACAAAACTTTCGTGTAAAAATTAAATTATCCGATTAAAAATACAGCTCTTGTGTATTTACCCCCGAAAAGTAGACTCAATTGATCCTCAAAGTCTTAAAGATTTTTGAAAATCACAGTGACCTACCTATACGTTAAAAAAGTTCTTTCTATCGGTGGCATTTTTTTTTTTAGAATAATATTAATGGTCCAGTTAAGGTTTTTGAGGAAAGAAAGCTTGGAAAAGTTGTCCGGAAAATAATTTTTCCATGATGCAGGTGAAATGTTGTGTTAAGCAGAGAATTATTTTACAATTACTTGGTATTTAATCAGGACTTGTCAATTATTGTTTATTGGTATCTCTATGGTTTTTTCTTAAATTCCGATAGTATTAGACTGCTCTGTTATTTTTTTGAAATTTGACTAATTTGAACTTTAGCGCCGTTTTTATTCATTTTTTCCTTATGTACCTATTAAGTATTTGATAACGTTGAAATCAGAATAAAAAACTCTACAACTCTAAAAAAAAGAAAGAAAAAAAATTGTATACGCTTCTCGGATGCGCTATAATTAGCCCTACCACATGCTTTTTAAGTTTTATTTCTAGCGCAAATACTAACGGAGTTACTGAATTTATTCCTTACTTAATTTCCACGATATATAATTAAAAAAAAAATCATACAGGATAGCGCAAAAGTATGGAAACACCTGGATATCTCAAAAACTGGTAGTCCGATCTAAACCAAATTTGGCAGATATATAGGGGGCCTATAATATCTACTTAGTGTAATTTTTTCATAGCTGCACTGTCATTTGTTTCCGATATACAAAACCAACTTTTTATTTTTAAATAGCAACATAGGGTGAAAATTCTACGTTTTGTTTTGGGCTGGAATCTCTTTGGGGAGACACCTAGAGTTAGCCGTTGTTGCAAATGGGGCACTGAATGCACACAGGTACATTGAAGAAATGGAATGGAATTTCTAGGAGATGAAGCGGTATTTGAAACGGTTGACATATATTTCCATTTGAAAAAAAAAACAAAAAAACTTAAGGGTCGTTACAGCCCCCCCCGAGTGAAAACAAAAGAAAGCTGATCAGGCTAAAAAGTGGCGATTTAAAAATAAAAATCGACGTGTTTCAAGAATTTTTCTCAAATCAATTGCAGTGAAGATACTGAATTTATTCCAGTTAAACTTCCCACCCTGTATAATACTATAACTATATAACAGATTCTAAGACTTCAAAATACTAGTGCTCAAGGCATCCTGTCTCGGTCTGCCTGGGGAATTCTCCGCACTCTGCCCTAATCACTCATCACATTCTCAACGCTAAACTTTTTCATTCTCAACTTTCATATCAATAAAACAATCTAACTCAATTTTCAACATCCAGGGCTCAACCCTAACAAATTACTCAACATTATTTGTTCAACGTTCGGATCTCCACAATATCCGTGCAACATTTTCAAAACAATTGTCATAATAATCAGCACCTTCAAACGAACTGTCGCAATAATCAAGATTTTCACACTAACTGTCGCAATAAGCTCACTACCTGTCATCACGTGCTTCCAGAAGGAATCTCGGGCAGTAAGCAACATCACAGCAAACTCATCAACACACCTGCCGCGTTAAGCTCACCACCTGAAATCGCGTGGTCATAGAACTTAACACCAAGTGGATCTTGGGCAGTCTTTCAACATTACTTTACAAGCGTCCCAAGTAAATCCGTCACTATCATCGTCCGACATCGCAAAACAATCATTTACATATTTACTCAGGTTACGCTACGCCCCACGATTTTATTTTAGTCTGATCAATGCTCTAGATGGATGAGGAGAGTGGTGTGATTTTTTAGCTGTTAGTACATTATCTGCATCATTATTACGTTTCTTTAATCGCAGACTTCGGGAAGGTAACCTTTGGAAAGCTGGACAATCAGAACGTGAGCACACCCGCATCCTGAACAAGGGAGTCAACAGAGTACCTCTGTTGGGTGCGGGGTCCGACCGTATCTGTCCTCAATATGCTTTCGACAAATCCGAAGGTTGACATTTCAATCTTCACGGATGGATCAAAAACAAAAGCAGGATCTGGAGCGGAAATTCACATTCCTAAATTGAACTGCAATCTCAGCGCAATCCACACGGAGATCGCGGCCATTCTACGGGTCCCACAGAAGTCACTGGGCGCAATGTCATTGATAAAACGATGTACTTCTTCAGCTCTGCGGGCTCTGCCCAGTGGCAGGATTACCTCTTAAGTGGTACATGACTGCCATCTGGCACTGACGAGAATAGCACTAAACAATGTTGTTGAGTTAAGGTGGGTTCGAGGATATAACGATAATGAAGGGAATGAGTGGGCCCAGGAGTTGGTTCGACAGGGTGCGATGGGAACACCGGATGGTACCGAACCGCCCATCCGATCGGCCAACCTTTCAAACCTGATAAAAATTGAGACCCATTCTAGACATTGCGCGACAACGACAGGCGGCAGACAAAGCAAAATTGTTATCAAAATTCCTTGCTTTAAAAGCCAAGTGCTGTCTACATTTGTCAAGGTACATCTGGACCGGACATTGCAGGCTGAAGAACCACCTCCCCGTGATGGGGGTGTAAACGACTCAACATGTAGGGGGGTTTAGAGGAGGACGAGACTATCGAACATATCCTACGGGAATGTCCGGTTCTCGCCACGACCAGAAAGTCCATACTGGGGGAGACATGGCCCGGCTGGGCCAACTTGAGGTGTACCTCGCCTGAAACCATCCTGACTTTTTTCGATAATGTGTTGAGGAGACAAAAATAAGGGTCACGAGGGGGTGACACAATGGACCCGTGGTGTGGTCTAAGTGTCGGTGAGGGGAGCCAATTCCCGCACACCCCTCAACACCTAATCTATCTATCTGTTTCTTTAATATAAAACTGGTATAATTTAAAAAATATATAATATACTAAACTTATTTTATTTATTTTTACAAAACTAGACACCCATTTTTTACGCCTAAAACTTCTTCTGAATTCAAAACATTTAGCACAGCTTCCATCACACTATACAATGCTCTGCTAACAGAAAACGGTAAGATTAAAAAAAAACTTTCATAATTTTATTGACATTTTTTTTTAGGGCGCAGGTCCGCAAAAGAGCCCGAAAGGTGAGAAATAATTTGCAAGAAACCGGGCAAAGAGGAGAGTCCGTGATGAAGCCTCTAACGGATTTATTTGGAGGAGAGACTGTTGAACCTCACAGCGAAGGTGGTATTAGAAGGTATCCTTCCTTTTATTTATTATGACAACAAATTCTGTAAAGCGTATGTGTAGGTATTAATGTGGACGAGTTGGGTCTGGAGAGGGCACAACCTTCTGTAACTATGTATGAACTAGATGCTGTACCAGAATCATCAACATTCATTCAATTGCCGCTTCAAAGTCCGGACCTGACAATTCTAGACTTTTTAATTTTCCCGTGTCTCAAAAACACCGTATTTAAAAATAACCCCCAAAATCTTGAAGAACTGCAATTTTTAATGCATGCAACGCTATAACCTTTCAGATGTTGGAAAAATGCATTTGAAAATATGAAACGGAGAGTTAACACCTGCATTAAAGCTGGAGGAGGACACTTTGAACATTGCTGTAATTCTCAGTAAACCTACATTCTTTGTTAGTGTTTTATTTTCTCTAAATTAGAACAATTTAACACGAGAAACCAACGATGTCTTGCTAATAAGATGCTAACGATGTTGCGAGAAACATAAACGTCACAATGTTTACCATAACCTCAAATTTTACTTACCATTGCATAAAAAAAACGCATACTCTAATTTATAACAAAATTTAAATGGTCCGTTCAGCAATGTCAAATTTCAAACGACTTTTGTATTTATGAACATAAGATTTTAGTTACAGAAAAATTCACTTGTCTCATTAGTTCGAATCCTGTTCACAAACAGCAACCATTTTAAGCATAACGACACGTTCAACGACTCCTGTTTGGCAGTAGTCAGAGAATAACAAAATAATGTCGTTCATGAACATTTTTCGTTTACGAACATGTCGTTCAAAGATACAGAATAGTAAGCTGACCAAACGTACTCCTTTTGGGAGTTTTGTACTTATATTTTATGAGCTGTACTTCGGAAGATAGTTGTACTGCAAATGTACTCCCTTTTTATTCGAATGTACTACTTGTACTCCTTTTCCTTTGTTTCTTTAATTTTTCGGGATCATCGATTTGTCTCGTTTCTATGAGCGAGTTTCTACACATAGACGGTAGGTAATTTGAGACACTCTTTCGTTTCTGGGAATGCAGAGTACTGAGTAATCCTATTATGTTTTGTTGAGCCCTTTCTTAGTTTTGCATTTATATTCGATACGAGAGTTCATCAACAGTTTCTTGAAAATTAATTCTCCAGTAAATAACGTAATTATTAATAAATTACATAAAAAAATCAGTTTTCATATGGGTATTTAGAGGAAAAAACTGGTAAGGGAAGCTCAGAAGGACAGACGCCGAAAAAACCATTTTAGAGATAACACGTACCTACAGAAAAAAAAATCTTTTATACATACATGTCGGGATATTGTGAAACGCCAAGTTGGTTGCATACACTTGGGTGAAATCGGGGAGTACTGGGAAGACCACTTGACGCAACGGACAGTGTCACGAGAGACGTGCACCCGGGATCACCTGTTTTGCAGTATTTCTCGGTTTTTGTTGTTATTGTTGTTAATAAAGTGCGTGGTGAGCCAGCATAGAGGAGGAGGGTCGATCTCCGACATACATATTCCATGGCAAAATAAAATATTAATTAATTTTGTTGTTATAAAACTTTAAATAGGTGCAGTGGATTTTGTTACATAAGTTACAGAATAGCCACCTAAAGCAGCTAGTGGATTACTGCTTCACCCTTGAGGGACGGGCTAGTTGTACAGAGGCTGATTACATCGTTGTTTAATAGAGGTGCACCATTAATAAATATACTTAATCAGTTTAGTGAAAATTACTCAAGTCATTAACGCAGTTGTAAATTCGATTTTGTAAGTATGTATTCTATTCTATTCTATCACCTAATGGGAAATAAAGTACCTGGATAAGATCAGATTCCAGCAAAAATATTCAAAACACTGCCGAACGAGAAGGGCTACAAATATTGGATCTTATATACAAAATATAACAAACGGTGCAATGGTCGGGCGATTAGACAAATTATTTCCTAATTCAAAGAGAACATACAGGGTGGCTTTTTAAAGGGGCGACAAAATTTTAATGGTGACAGGTCCCCTCGCATAATACTTAACTGTAATATCAGTTTTTAGAAATTTTCCATAAGGTCCGAGAAAAAAAAAATAGAAACAACAAACATGTAGAGGAGTACTGGAATGTTGTGTAGGTCGGGGTATAACAGTGTATCACCAAACCTCGCGAGAAAAACTGACGATTTACAGAAGCTTAATACAGGGTTATCGCAGAAAGTTAAGTAGGTCAGTTAACAAAGTAAAATCATTGAAATAAGTTAATTTTAAATTAGTTTTTTTTTTGACATTTTACAATAGGTACTGTTACAATTTGATTTTTGCCGCGCATTCACCACCCGGGTTCAGGAACGCATCTGCATTAGAGATAACCGGCATATACAAAAAACGATAGGTTTTGCAGTGCCGCACGACTAAACCGAGATTCGCTCTTTTTCGTTCGAGATTTTGACGAGTTCACGTTCAACGTCAAGTTGCTCCTGGTAAAAGGGATTGTGCCAGAGAAAACGCGTTTGCGGATAAGCATCGTTGAATGTGGGTTATTTCGATAACTAATCGCTTAGCGGATTGTTGAGATTTCGGAGAAAGAGAGGCAAATTCACCAGCACTTATTACTAGGATTACTAGTACCACCATCAAGGGGCTAATAGCTGTGAAAATTCTTTCCTGGATGCACGGAGTATATTTCACGTGGAAACTGGTGTAATTTCCCAGGACCCGCAGATTCACAGACTCGCAGGAAGCGTATTAGTTAAGAAGATAAGTAATAGACCATTTTTTATTATATATTTTTTATGTGTTATCAATTAACTTGATAATTACTTTATCTTCTAGCTGAGTAGCGTTTTGACGCGGTGTTGGAGCTGAACCTTAGTAGTAAGACCACCTTGCGGCCTGGGAAGTTATCCTGTGGATCTTTGTTTTAACTTGGAGAGTTGCGGAAAGGAAAGAATCCCTTCAAGTTAGGCAGACCATTTTACATCCGGGTGAGTGCTGGTTTAGCTTGGTTAATTGTTGAGAGAAAAATGCTGTTTGGAAATTTGAATAAGAACTGTCATGTCTGCACAGTTATAGGAAACGTGAAATTTAACATGTTGCCTCGAGGTTCGCGAATTGTTCGGTAGTAAATTGCGAGATTTGCGTTTTTAAAGTGTTTGTCTTGTCTTGCAAGCCGAGTTTGAAGACAAAGTAGATGTCGATGTATTGTTTATTCGGGTTTGGCTCTTGTTTGTCAGGAATTTTAGGTGCTCGGAATTTTTTATTTATTTTTTTTAGATCAGATTCAGACTTATAATTGTCATGGTCATGAAGTTGTCGCATGTTTCCGCGGCTCTTTGTGTTCGTCTTTTCCAAAGTTCTAGGGTACGGGTCCCGCCGTCTGTTATATAGGGTTTCTAGAGCCGGGGGTTCAGTAACAAATCGCATAGGTGCGGATTGGATGGACGGGGGATGTAGCAAATTAGTTGTTAATTTGAATCGGTTTTTGCCGGATTTATGTACCAAGAACTAGGAAAAAGGGAAGACGGTTGGGTCGTGGCAGCAGGTCGCAAAGACACGCATTTTATATCAGATTAGAAACCTTGCTGCGGGCAATTATAGTTGGGTCTGATGAGTTGTTTTAAATTTAATATTGTCTTCTTGTATTAGTTTTGATATTTGTATTGAAGTCATTGTAGTAGATGTTGGGGCTCAAACAACCTGACCCCTGGCGTACGCCAAAAGCACTTAAATGAGTAAAATTACTCATGGTTGTTGGGTGACTGTTTTAAGTTACACCCGATTGACACCAAGTCAATTTCATTTGGTATATGTTGAATTAGAGTATTTGGGCTCAAGCAACCTGACCCCTGGCGTTACGCCAAAACCACATAAATGAGTGAACTCATGGTTGCAGGGTGATCGTTGGCAGTTACACCCGATTGACAACAAGTCAATTCTGCATAGGACTCTTTTTTACGGGGGTTATGGAGGCGACCTCGTTACGAAAGAAGGTCATAGCGCCATAGCGCCCGGATAGGGGGTGATGTTGTTGAAGATATTGTAAATTTCAATTCTTTTGTATCTTCCCAAATTTCGAAAAAGATTCTTTGTGATTGTATTCATTGCCTTTATGTTTTCCACTTAATACTGCTCATATTTTCTTCCATATTTGCGAGAACTCTGTGATGTTCTCTATAAGTTTTTGCTCTATAGTTGAAGTTTGCTATATCCACCAACTTGTGAAATTTCCGGGTAGTTTCCGGGTAGTTCCGGGTTAGTTCCGGGTAGGTTCCGGATTGTTGAGAGAGAACTACACAATGTTGCGAATTCTCAGAGGCAAATCTTTAAATACCGATTTAGATCTTTAATTGTTTTGAAGTTGTGGGATGTTGTCAGGACTTCGTCCGTTTTCTCTTTTTCACGGTTCTAGGGTACGGGTCTCGCCGTCTGTTTTATAGGGTTTCTAGAGCCGGGGGTCCAGAACCAAAACGTATAGGTGCGGATTAGACGGACGGGGGATGTATCAAATTATTTGTTAGTTTGGATCGGTTTTACCGGAGTGATGTACCATGAACTGGGGAATGGGGCAACTGTTGGGTCGTGGCGGCAGGCCTTGCTGCGAGCAATTAAAATTTGGTGTGTTGAGATCCATTGATTAATTTTGTTTATGAGTTTTGTTACTGTTTATAGAGTCTCCAATTTTGCCAATAATTTTAGTGAGGAGCCACTATAGAGCCCATTACCTTTTCTTAATTTCATTGGTCATAATTTTATTTTGAGTTTTGTTATTGTTTAAAGACTTGTAAATTTTTGAGGTTTGGGAGAATTCTATTCGTCCCGTGTTAGTCTAGCAGTACTATAACTTGCTAGGCCTGCTTAAGACCTGGAGCTTCACTCCACACATGCCTGCTTGATATGCTAGTTGTCATCACTGAGTCTAGTTAAAAATAAAAATTCGTTGCACGTTGCGCGAATTTTTATTTTTCCCTTTTAGGAGGGTCGAGGAACGCATCTGCAACAGAGAAAACGCGTTTGCGGATAAGCATCGTTGAATGTGGATTATTTCGATAACTAATCGCTTAGCGGATAAATCGTTAAATGTTGAGATTTCGAACCATCCTCGACCCCATGGAGGCCCTCCAGACCGACATTTCTCAGTTCCTAAACTCTGGCCAGTGTATTCTCGGTGTCTTTCTAGACATCGAGAACTCATTTGATAGGGTTTGGCACGCCGGGCTCATTTAGAAGCTGAAGACGCTGCGTTTCCCCGACAAGTTCGTCGTCCTCGTCGACTCGTTCCTCACGAATAGGACCGTCCGAGTGAGGGTCGGAAAGGAGCATTCCGACCCAATTAACATAAGAGCTGGAGTCCCTAAGGATCGCTCCTTTCGCCGTTGCTCTTCTTGATCTACTGCCACGGCATCCCGGCGGTGGTCAACGACACGACCAAAACCCTTCAATTCGCCGATGACAGAGCCCTCTGGACGGGACATCGAAGAGTTGAAGAAGCAGGCAGGGCGGCCCAGAAGGTCCTGGACGACATCGAGGAGTGGGCGTCCAAGTGGGGAATCAAGCCTAACCCGGAGAAATCTACCGTCGTCCTTTTTGAAATCCCTTTCAAAGAGTCTGTTCGATATCTCACGAAGGTGAGAAAGAGAGCGTCTATAATTTCAAAGTTGCGAGGAGGTATAAGGTGTTGGTCTACCGCAACACTTGTCCACACCTACAAAACGTTCATAAGACCCCTATTCGACTTCAGAGCTCCAATCTTGGCCCCTCTTTCACGACACCACCTTCAACTTGAAAAAAAATCTTTCAACTTGATTTTCGTTACCCCAGCCGACTCTTGCCCCAGGTGACGAAAACTCTTTAGTTCCGAAAGTGATATTGTTGTTTTTGTAACGATATCGGTGGTCCTTTAACTAAAATGGGTCTCTTAAGCCACCAACCTAATGAATGGAGATTTTTTTATCGATTTTAAAAAAACTTAAATACCATGATCATCAGTGGGTAATATGCGTGGATTTAAAAATGCAATTTTTTTTATTAGGACAGCAAAGTAGCTACACGAAATTTTCATGCTTCATTTGTTTGTGGGACAGCAGAGCAAAAAGTAACCACTGGATTAAAAAAGACTGGCCTTTGAGAGAAACCTTAACGATTGGGAAGCAAAACGTTATAAACCCATCTTTGGTTCCCAAAGAAAAAATAATTTTGCCTCCATTGCATATACAAATAATTAGGAATGATGAAACAATATGTGAAGTTGGTATTTTTGATGGACCACAAATAAAACTTTTGATGAAGGATAACAACTTCGTGCATTGAATGAATCATTTAGAATCGGCGACCTGGATATCTTTCGTAAACATTGCGAAAAATTTCTTAGGAAATCAGTCAGTAAATTACCAAGACTTAGTGCTGGAGCTGCCGGAAATTTTTAAAAGGCTTGGGTGTAACATGCACATTAAGATCCACTATCTCCACAGCCATTTGGACAGATTTCCCAAAAATCTTGGCTCTTATAGCTCTTATAGCGAGATAAGTATCAAGGTTGATGGAATGAACACATGATGGCTGATTACTGCTGGAGCATCACGCGAGAGTATCTTAAAGACCCTTATGCAAGGAAGTCTCAAAAAAGAACCTTTTTTCATGTAGAATAAGATAATAAACTGTTAAAAAAATGTAAAATTCGTATTATAGACCTGTAGACCTGTATAATTATTGTTCGGTACGGTTGTAATGGAGTTGGCTGACCGTTCTTGAAAACGAGTTTGCTTATGTGTCACGAAGACAATTTGGACATAATTTTGGCCATTACTGCAAGAGCTAATGATGTATTTTTTACAGTTAGAGTTAGAGTTAGTTAGTTGCACTTTATTCCCGGTTGGGAGGAAAATATTTTTTCTTGTTTGTGCAGAAAAGGATCAAGAACTTGAAAGGGTGCATAAAGAAAAGATTCGCTATTGCAGCTAAGGGCGGACGCCCTCTGGTGGCAAGTTTGTAAACAGTCGAAGGCGGATAGTGCTGGATTCCGTGCATTGAGTTAATGGTCGCGGTGAGGTTTTTTTATATATCGTGTTAAATGTGCCTCCATTAAAATCAAACAATCGAAACTGTTGTGTTTTTAATTGTTTTTCAAAATAAAGCCGGTAGGGAAAGGCACCTATTTCACAGTTTTGTGGTCGGAATGAGTCACGATTACAATTTCTACATACCTGTGTGTATTGAAAAAAGCACTGTGCATGAAGTTCTGTTACATGAATTGTACCATTCTTGGCGATATTCAAAAGTGCAGGCATTACAGGAAAGTGACTACGCACGCAGGATTGAGTACTGTAATTGGTTGTTAAATAAAATTGAAGAACCTTTTTTTACGCGGAAAGTGTTGTGGACAGATGAAGCCACCTTTACAAGAGAACGTATTTTCAATTCTAAAAACAATCATTATTGCGCAATCGAAAATCCTCATGTAGTGAGGAGAAGAGGATTTCAGCAACAATTTTCCGTTAATATTTTGGCTGTAATTTTTAATGATCGAGTAATTGGACCGAATTGCAAAATGCGTTGGATGAATTACCACTTCTTTACCACCAAAACATGTGGTTACAACTCGACGGGACTTCTGTGCATTTTGCATGGCTTTCGACAATGGTGCAATAATCATTTTCCGGCACGTTGGATTGGGAGACAAGGACCAACAGCCTGGCCACCCCGCTCTTCGGACCTTACACCTTTGGACTTTTTCTTTGGGGGCACAAGAAAAATTTGGTCTATCAAACAGTGCCGGAGACCAGAAACATTCTAATAGAAAGACTACATGGCTGCAGCAACTGTTGGAACGAATGTAAAACAACATTGGGCGCAGAACAGAAGCATGCGGAGAAGCAAATGGTCACAATTTTGAACATTTATTGTAACGTTTTTAAAATTGTATTTTCAATGTTTACTTATTAAACCTAAATCAATGACAAGAATTAACGATTTTTGTTAGCTAGGAAACAACGCAATGGTTTATTTAACTGAAGTAACAATAATTATACTAAATCATGCGGTGTTTCCAAATTTACAAAAAAAAAAAAAAAAATGCCTTACGTAAAAGTTACGCTTTAAAAAAAAATTGTTCACGGAAATTTACTCTCTGTAGAGAGTGTATAACTGGTACAAAGTGCGCCATTTTCCGGACATCCTGTATACCAAAAAAGAACTTTATAGAATGGATGAAAATAATCAATTTAACGGATACTGACTATAAGACCGAAATGGACCTACTAGATTTTAATATATTATGTACCTTTAAATGATATAGTAGAATAAAGCTTACCAGAAAAATTGGTTAGCTTTTAACATAAAGTCTGTTAAAACCAACAGAACATTGATAGTGAGGTTAACATATACGGCAGAGTAAAACCTACAATACATTTTGGCTTGATAATCTGACTATAATTTTTGATACTATGTACCATTCAATGCTTACAATAACCGTATGTTCAACCGTAACTGTAAATCGGGCTGTCCCAAACCTTTCGGCGCACCCGGTTGTATTAATGCCTTCCCCGGGGAATGGGCGTCACCCCCGGGGTGACCATTTCTTCGTCCCGTACTCGTGGGAATAGTATGGACGATCAAGTAAAAACAAAAAAGGGAACTGGTAAAAATGATAATGGAAAAGGTGATTGAAAGGGACATGGCAAGGAATATGGAAGAAACTGTGGGAGGGAAAGCCAGGAATGGTTCAGGGATTTTGACAAGGTGGAACACAGGGCAAGAGATTTGGTTTTGGCGGAGTCGTCGAAAGTGTCCAAGTTGGTTGGATCAACTATTATGGGAATGTTTACGGAATGTAGGAGAATGATGGAAGGTGTACTAATGGAGAATGAAAGATTGAAGGGAAGGATAGAGGAAGTTGAAAAGAAAGAAGAGCGAGACTTTGGAAGAGTGGAGATCTTGGGGGGTGTAGGAACAGGGCCTGCTAAAGGAAAAGAAAAAGAAAGAACCAAGAGTTACGCGATAATGGTGAAGACGAGTGGTGAAGATGAAGAAACAATGACAGGGGAGCAGGTAAAGCAGAAGATTTTGAAAGAAGTGGAGCCTGTGTTGAAGGATGTGAGGGTAAGGGCGATGAGGAAAACGAGAGATGGAGTGGTTATAGAGGCTGCTAGTGCGGAAGAAGCGAAAAGGTTAAAAGAGTGCCCAAAGATTAGATTGTTAGGATTAAAGGCGGAGGATGTTAAAGGTGTGGCGGCCTGAGATTCAAATTACCGCCACACTGACGGAAGTAGCCTGGAGGACCGGAAACCGGACAGATCCCGAACGCGCTCTTCGGCGTTCACTCTCACTTCCTAACGGCCTCCGCGAGTAACAACTTCGTGTCGCAACTCTCACGCGCTTCATTTATTTTTATGTTTGTTTTGTTTATAATATTCAGTTGTTAAGTTTGTATTTTTATAATAAACGTGTGGAATGCTCGTGTCTGTGTACCAACTATAGACCCGCATAAACCCACAAAGGAATGAGGCCAAGGGTGATAATATTTGATGTCCCAAACGAATGGAAAGGTGAGAAGGTGATGGAAGAGTTGTTTGTGAGGAATTGTGGTGGATTGAATGTGCAGCAAGGTATGTTTATGGAGGTGACAAGGATAGTAAATAGGATGACTAAAAGGGGAGAGGCTTGTGGAAATGTTGTGATTGAGAGTTGTTTAAGTTTGATTGAGGAATGGTTAAAGAGAGGAAAAGTTTTTATGGGGTTTAGAACGATGAAGTTAAAGATGTTTGAAAAGGTTTTGAGGTGCTACAATTGTCTGGGATTTGGGCATATGGCGAAGAGTTGCAGAGAAGAAAAGGTGTGCAGAAGATGTGGGGTAGTCGGGCATGTGGAGAGAGATTGTAGGAATCCTAAAGGTGCGTGTATGAATTGTAAGAAAGCGGGTATAGCGGTGAGTGACCATGGGGTGTTGAGCGAGGAATGTCCAGTCTATAGAAGAGTGATAGAAAGAATGAGGGAGCGGATAGAAGTTGAGAACGGGTAAGTGGCTTCAATTGAATTGTCGCAGGAGTGAAAGGGTGATGAATGATGTAGGGGTGATGATGCGTGAGGAGAATATTGGATTGGGACTGATCCAGGAGCCGTATGAATGGGAGGATAGTGTCAGGGGTCTGCCAGGGGACATGAGGGTAGTGTCGGGGAAAAAAGCGGCAATTGTAGTGAATGAAGAGACGTTGGAGATTATGGAAGTTGGTGAGTTAAAAAGAGAGTGGGCAGTATGTGTATGGCTGAAAGGTGATTTAGGTGAGTGCTATGTTTGCTCGATTTATTGAACATTTGGGGAAAGAATAGAACCGGTGTTGGATTATATTGAGGAATTGTGTGAGAGAGTGAAAGGGAGACCTGTGTTGATTGGGATGGATGCCAATGCCCTGTCCCCCTTATGGTATAGTAAGGGTGGATCACGGCAAGACGACAGAGCGACTAGGGGTAGGAAATTGGAAGAAGTGATTATGAGGATGGGTTTGAGTGTTTTGAATGAAGTATGCGAGTCGTACACATACTGTGGGCCGAATGGGATGAGTGACATTGATGTAACGTTGTGTAATGATGGATTTCGGGAATGGGTGTTAGATTGGGTGGTATTAGAGGACAGGAGTACGAGTGACCACAATGTCATCGTGGTCCAGCTGGGTCGCTCCTGTCCTGAGAGAATTAGAGGCGGTAATGGTTGGAAGATAAAGAAGGATGACTGGGAGAGATTTGATGAGGAGTTGGTGGTGGGAATGGAAATGGTGCCTTTGTGTGATTTTATGGAAATGGATGTGAATGGGATGGTTGGACATATGTATGAGGCTAATTAATAAAAGCACTAATAATTAATTGAAAGCTAATTATTTCGTACTTTGTCACATTTCCAATAGGTTATGGGCCCAGTATAGTATTTCGCGAATACACACAATAAATCGCGGATAATGGACTCTTTAAAAATAAAAAGGAACATCAAACCTTTTGATGGACAAAAGTATAGTGTGTGGAAATTTCGTGTAGTGACATTTCTAACGGAATTAAAAGTGCAAGAAGTGCTTGAAGACGAACCTCCAGAAGAGCCGGATGATGAGTGGATAAACAACGAGTTAATCGCTAAGAGTGTAATTGTGGATTATTTGTCAGACACTTTTCTCAGTTTCGCGCAGAAGAACAAAACCGCAAAAGAAATAATTCAGCAACTGGACAGCATTTATGAACGAAAGAGTCTCGCAACTCAATTGTCATTACGAAAGAAGTTGCTAGAATTAAAACTACAAGGTGACACACAATTGATAATGCATTTTACCGTGTTTGACGAAATGATCGCCGAACTGTTAGCCGCGGGTGCAAAATTAGATGAAATGGACCAAGTCTCTCACTTATTATTAACACTTCCAACATCATACGACGGCGTAATTACAGCAATTGAAACATTGTCGGAAGATAATCTGACACTGGCGTTTGTAAAAACGAGATTGTTAGACCAAGAAGTAAAATTACGACGAGAAACTCAAGATACAAGTATGAAAATACTACAAGTGGAACATCCAGAAAAGAGACGTTATAATGAATTTCCAAGGAGACCGAGAACAAATTGGCAAAGTCAGAAGGGTTCTAAAAAGAATAAAAAATCGAAGCTAAAATGTTACCATTGTGGTAGACCAGGCCATACCAAAGGTCAATGCTACTACAACAAGGATTCTCATAATTACAGAAAGAGAGCAGCCCAAAGTGTACGGACTCTTCAACACGTGTCAGCTGACCAGGAATCATCGGGTTTTGTCTTCATGACTGGAGAATATGAAAGGAAACATGAAGAGAAAAATGAAATCTCATTTCTTTTGGATTCGGCAGCGACGGATCATCTAATAAAAAGGCTCGATTTAACTGACAGTTTTAAATTGTTGGAAATACCAGTGAAATTAAGAAATCTGGAGCTTATATAACTGCGACAAAAAGGGGCAACTTAGAGGTCGTCAGCAACGGCAACATAGGCATCGAAGGAATTTTGGAGAATGTGCTGTACAGTCCGGAGATTCCAAATAACCTGTTATCAGTGGCAAGGATGCAACAAGCAGGATATACATTAATATTTGATAGTACAGGGGTAACAGTTAATAAAAATAACAAGACAGTAATGAAAGGTAAGCGATGTAGTAATTTGTTTAGTGTTGATTGCACAATAATTAATAAAAACATAATAAATTCCGTTAAATCAGAATGTAATTATGAATTGTGGCATCAACGCTTAGGCCATATTGGCAAATCAAAATTCTTAGAATTAAAGAATAATAAAATGGTCGATGATATTGAGCAAATTAAAAATATTTCGCCGGATAATAGTTTGTGTGAAGCTTGCATAAAAGGTAAACAAACACGTTTACCATTTCAGAAGGCGAAAGATAAAAGTCATATTAGAAGACCATTATTTGTTGTGCATACTGACGTCTGTGGTCCTATCACTCCTCCTACGGTTAATAATAAAAAATATTTAGTTTTGTTTATAGACGACTTCACTCATTATTGTAGCACATATCTTATTACTTATAAATCGGATGTTTATTCGGTATTTTGTGACTTTGTTGCAAAAAGTGAAGCACACTTTAATTTGAAAGTCGTAAATCTGTATTTGGATAACGGTAGAGAATACTTATCAAATGAAATGAAAAGTTTCTGTGCGGAGAAAGGCATTAGTTACCACTTGACGGTTCCAAGAACTCCACAATTAAATGGTGTCGCTGAAAGAATGAACAGAACAATTATTGAAAGAGCGAGGGCAAGTTTATCAGGTGCCGAGTTAGATAAGAGTTTTTGGGGTGATGCAGTTTTGACGGCAACGTTTTTAATAAACATTAGTCCGACAAAAGCTCTTAGGCAAACCAAAACACCATATGAATTATGGCATAAAAAGAAACCTCATATAAAATATCTAAAGGTTTTCGGTTCAACAGTTTATGTTCACAATAAAAGTACTAAAACCAAATTTGATGATAAATCTTGGAAAGGTATATTGGTAGGATATGAACCGAATGGGTATCGTGTATGGAATGTGGAGAATGAAAAATATGTGACAGTAAGAGACGTAATTGTTGACGAGAAAAATTTCTTGTTATCAAGGCCTGTGATAAGGGCAAAAGGGAGTATAATTAAAAACTTCCGTGATTTTGAAAAAGTTGATATTACTGACACAGGGTCAAAATCAACAGAGTCTCGTAAATCTGATAATAATAAATCAGAAAATATATTGGAATTCGAAAGTGAAGGCAATAAAAATAAAATTGTCAAGCTAAGTGATAGTAAAGATGTCGTGCAAGCAAAGCTCCGCACAGATGATTCTCAAACAAATAAACAAACAGTTAGTGGACCAAGGAAGAGTGAATTAAAAACTTACCTCCTATTTCATATAATGAACTTGAAGTACCAGAAGATTATGTAATGTGTGCACAATCATTAAGTTGTACAATTCCTAAAAGTTATCAGGAAATTAAAGACAGAGAAGATAGCGTTAAATGGGAACCGGCGATTAACGATGAGATTCGTTCTCTTTTGTTAAATAAAACATGGACGTTGGTAAATAAACCCAAAAATCAAAACATTGTTAGTAGTAAGTGGGTATTTACAGTTAAAAATGATGAATTTGGCAACCCAATAAAGTATAAAGCTCGTCTGGTGGCTAGAAGTTTCAGTCAAGAATATCTTGTAGATTACAAAGAAACATTTGCACCAGTCGCACGAATTGCAAGCTTTAGGTTCATGATGGCATTTGCAAATCAATATAACTTATTGATTCACCATATGGATGTAAAAACCGCATTTTTAAATGGGGATTTAAAAGAGGAAGTTTATATGCAAGTTCCTGAGGGAATTGCAAGTAAAGAAAATCAAGTTTGCAAATTAAACAAAGCTTTGTACGGTTTAAAACAAGCAGCAAGATGTTGGTTTGAAGTATTTGATAAAGCCCTAAAAGAAAAAGGGTTTAAAAATTCCTCTGTTGATCCATGTATTTATATGTATGATAAAGGCAACATAATGAACAACATTTATCTTGTACTTTATGTGGATGACTTAATAATAATAACAGCCAAAGTTGAAACAATGAAAGCATTGAAAAATTATTTAATGAATAAATTTCAAATGGTGGATTTGAAAAATATTAAATTATTTTTGGGAATTAAAATCACAAAAAGTGATGAGAAAATTTGTTTAGATCAAACTGCATATAAAATATAAAAACAATTTTAGAAAAATTTCAAATGCAAGACTGTAATCCAGTAAGTACACCACTTGAAAGCAAAGTAAATTATGTAGCATTAAATTCAGATGAAAAGTATAATGCACCTTGTCGAAATGTAATACACATATTACAGTTTATTAATTTATATCTACAAAGTATGAACTGGGATTTCATCAATAATAAAAATATAGGTCTTGAGCAAAAAGCCAACTCAGTAATTCATAGGTACACAAAATCAGTCCAAGAATGCTTTCCTTTAGAAGTAAGTCACACAAAAACTGACTGAGCTGTAATCCATGAGCTGCAAAGCGCTCTTCGCGAGGCTGCCCTCGGCGTATATGAAAGTGTCCTAAAGCATCTGGTTTCCGAAGGCCGCGGAATCAATGAAAAGCGCCAGAGGAGAGCCCCAGCGGGTGTTGACGCAATGTGATTTCTGCCCAGTGCTCTGAATGTCAACCTGAAGAAATTCAAGCAAGCGCGGGTAAACGGAGGGAGTAACTATTGACTCTCTTATGGGAAGACCCCACCCGTAAGGCCTAGAAATCCCAGCTCTGATCAAGCTGGGGTGGAAGGGTTATGCTGAGAACGTCCGTGCTTTATAGCCACGTGAGAGTCGGTAACTACATGGTGATGGTGCCATGTAGGCTAAGCCTCAGCGGGGAAAGTTGCACGGGTTTGCCACCCGTGTAATGATTGAGTCGGCAGCGACAAGTAATAGGTTTGCCTCGGACTCGGAGAACCAAGACCTCGGTCCTCCGAGAAGGCTTCGGCCACGGCAGGGGGTCGGCCGTATTGACAATCCCGCAGTCCCGGCGGGTGCAGACCAAAGCAATGGATCTGATTCTGATGACGAAGTGGCTAATTATGCTGCCGATCCACACCTAGCAGTAGGTCTCAACTCCGGCAAAGGAAACTACCGGGCACTGAGCCTGGCAGATGAAATAAGGCATGTTTCAGAGCGTCATCCTCTAACAACAATCCTGTACAAGTGCACAAATTGCCAAAAAGAGTACAGGACGAAACATGCGGCTCTTTGCCACATGCCCAAGTGCACTGGGCAAGCACCTGCTCCACAGGGTAATGTATTCAGGTGTCGTCTGTGTGAGCAGGTATGCACATCTAAATCTGGTCTAACTCAACATACCAGACATAGACACCCTGCTACAAGAAATGAACAAAGGGCGGCGGCGGAACTTGACAGGGCTGAGAGGGCAGCCCGTCCTCGTACCGGAAACCCACAAACACGAGCATTCACGGACGAGGACATAAGATTAATGCTGGAATTAGAAGTCAGGTTCCGAGGCAGCAGATACATTGCCAAAAGTATACACCCCTTTATACCTGGAAAAACGCTCACGCAAATCAGGGATAAACGGAATACGGATGTATACAAAAGGTTAAGGGAAGAGTACCTTGCGAGCGAGAGGGCTCCAAACTTAGCCGGCGCGGAAGAGTCCGATCAGTCTGCGGATGATGAGGACGAACCGGCCAACGAGGATGTCCCACCTACACCCGAGTTGCCTGGGGAACAGGGGGTACCTCTACATCCTTCATTGGACCTCGTCGCCGAGGATCCCGGTGGTCCCGGGAGTCCGCAGGTCCCGGTAGACGAGGTTGGCACTTCAGATTCCAACTCCATTGATGACACACAATGGAGAGAGAAAATATTAAATACCGCTCTTGAGCACCGCCTGCCCGAAAAAGCCCTCTCTCAGGAATCAGCAGCTGTGATCCAGGAGCTGCAAGGGGCTCTTCGCGAGTATATGATAGTGTCCTAAAGCATCTGGTTTCCGAAGGCCGCGGAACCGATGAAAAGCGCCAGAGGAAAAAGGGTCGCGGTAGAAAAGCTATCCGGCGGTATATCTACGCGCGAACCCAGGACCTGTTCAAAAAAAAAAATCCAGGCGAGTTGGCTCGCTATGTGAGGGAAGATGTGCGTTGGTTGGAGAACGAGCAGACGCAACTCCAGCGCGACGACATCGAAAGGCTGTACAAATCGCTATGGGATACAAAGCCGGATGTACAGCACCCTCACTGGGACTATCCTCCCCCTCTAGACGCCGAAGACGTCCTAACGCCATTCACTGTGAGGGAAATTAAGACGAGGATCGCCCAAACAAAATCGAAATCGGCTGCAGGTCCAGACGGGATTCAAAAGCGACACCTCACCCGTTGGATTGTACAGGAGATCCTCCACCTTATATTTAACCTGATAATGTGTTGTACGATGCAGCCAACACACTGGAGGATGAACCGTACACAACTCCTGCTGAAGCATGGTAAGGACCCGCTGCTTGCAGAGAGTTATAGGCCCATCACCATTAGCTCGATTCTGAGTCGACTATACTGGAGCTTGATCGACCAGAAAATCAGAGAGCACGTACGGTTCCACCCTCGCCAAAAGGGGTTCGTTTCAGAGGCAGGGTGCTTCAACAACGTGCAGATCCTAAACGAGTTGCTGCGGCACTCAAAGAGCCAACACCAGAGTCTGGTCGCAGTGTGCCTGGATGTGTCTAAGGCCTTTGACACAGTACCGCACCAAATAATTGGTCCCGCACTGCGAAAGAAGGGTCTCCCAGAGAAGGTGGTACGTCTCGTGGAAGACTCATACAAGGATATGCACTCTGTCGTCAAACAGGGTACAGCGGAAGTACCCGTTAATCTCCAGCGAGGGGTGAAGCAAGGCGACCCCCTCAGCCCCTTTATATTTAACGCAGTTTTAGAACCCCTTTTACTGCAGCTGGAGAGTCTCCCGGGATATAGGATTGGAGAACTTGCGAGTGTCTCTTGTTTGGCTTTCGCAGACGACCTATTCTTACTAGCGACTGATGTACCACAAGCCAACGCCCTGCTACGAGCGACGGAGGAATACCTTAACGGGTTGGGTATGAAATTATCTGCCCCTAAGTGTATCTCTTTCCGCATCGCACCCACTAAAGACTCCGCGTTCACATATCTGGGCGTGAAAATATCTCCTTGGGCAGGTGTGACACTTGAGGGCCTGAGGGAAGATTTCGGCGGGGTTTTGTTTAGGGCCTCCCGCCTATCACTAAAACCGCACCAGAAAATAGAACTAATCTCCCGATACCTAGTCCCTCACTACCTCTATAGGCTGGTGGTGGCAATTCCACCAGTCGGGTTGATCAGGCAACTAGACCAGGAGCTGAGAGGAGTGATGAAACGTATATGCCACTTGCCAGAGTCCACTGCCAATGGACTAATCTACTGTGGCAAGAAAGACGGCGGACTAGGTATCCCCAAGTTGGAGACGATAGCTGTCACCTCCATCTTGAAGGCGGGGCTCAAATTTAAGAGCTCCGCAGACAGAGTGATGCAAGCTCTGTGGCTAAATGCAGGGATGGCAAGCCGTCTAAATTCCCTAGCAAAAGCCACACGGGTCAGCTCATGGCCAACAAACGACCCCAAAGACCTCGATCGGCATAAGTTGGCCATGAAAAGGAAAGAGCTTGCAGAGTGGGCATCCCTAACCTCGCAGGGCAAGTCGGTTCTGTCCTTCTCCGACAATAAAATAGCCAACGCTTGGCTTGATAACAAAAAGCTCCTTAAGCCAAGCAATCTCATTTCGGCCCTCAGACTGCGAGCTAACGTCGCCGGTGAAAGGGTGGCGCTAAACAGGGCGATCCCACAGGCGAATCTGAGGTGCAGGAGATGTGGGGCTCAGCTTGAGACACTGGGCCACATCTTAGGGATTTGTACGAGTACAAAGGCCCTCAGAATCAGACACCATGATGAGATCAAGAATCTCATAGCCGACGAGGCGGCGAAAAAGAACAAAGAGGCAGCAATCACGCTGGAGCCGACCATCCACACTCCAGCGAGCGGGAATCTCAAACCTGACCTGGTGGTACAGAACCAGGAAAGGATCTTCGTGGTCGATGTTACAGTCCGCCATGAAGATGGAGGTCTGCTTGCTCAGGGCCGGCTAGACAAGCTGGTAAAGTACGAACCATTGCTGCCTATCCTCCAGGAACGGCTGGGAGCGCCGACTGGGGAAGTCCTGCCGATTGTGGTAGGAACGAGGGGAGCGTTGCCCAAGGAGACGGTCGAAGCCCTCAAAAAGCTCAAAATTACCGACCGTCAAACGCTATTAACTATATCGTTAATGGCTCTAAGAGCGTCGATACGGATGTATCACGCGTTAATGGACTATAACGCTCATCCTCGACCTGTTGGGGATGCCAACTACCCCCACAGGTAAAATCTTCTGACCAGATTAGCATGCCGATTCATCATTTTAACGTCCTATGTCTATCGTGTTATATACACGGGCTCTGTGGTGAGGCAGTTCACACCTCATCGCATCCCAAATGTCTGGTGTCCGTCGTAATTTATTATTTTAATCTTTAAAATTCTATCTCGAATCGGCAATGCGAGTCACAAGTGTGGAGCCTGAATGAATGACTGAGGTAAAAGAAAAGGGAAATAGAAGGCTGACACGTGGCGCCGGAGCCGGTTGGGCCTTGGGAAAGCCTTTCCGGGCGGATACCTCCGCGAGGTTCCCCGTGGGTGGATCTCGTGGTGTCATGAATCCAGCAAAATTCCGTAAAGTCAGTTTTTGTCAAATGGTTCAATGGTAAATTAAAACAAATGAGAGACACCCTTTCTGCTCTGAAAATAATCAGCACAACAACTGGTAGTTTGATAGATATAAATGCTTATAATATATTCAAAAATAGGTATTATAAAACAATTCAAGAAACTAAAAAGTCATCTTTGAATGAATTTATAACCAAATCTAACAATATAGCACGGGATTGCTGGAAATTAGTAAACTATAAAAATAATAAAAACAAAAATAAACACATGACATCTAAGATCTGCCCGGAGGAATTTAACAAATTCTTTGTATATATAGCCACGAAAATAATAAAAGATTTGCCTAATATCAATTTAGAGCCTAAAGACCTTATACGTGTAGCACCGACCACTTCCAAATTTTTTTTTCTATATCCCGTCACAGAAACAGACATATTTAATGAAATCATGTCTCTGTCGAAAACAAATTCATTTGACATGCATGAATTAAATGCAAAAATCGTTATGAGCACTGTGGAAATAATTACGGCGCCGTTAACAACTTTAAAATATCCAGAGTGATCCCTATTTACAAAAAAAATAAAAATCTCAATCTTATGGATAGTTATAGACCTATATCCATAATACCTATTTTTGGCAAGAAATTCGAGAAAGTGGTGAAGAAAAAAAAGGCTTTATTAATTTTTTGAAAAATATAATTTACTCAATTTAGGGCAATTCGGTTTCAGAGAAGGCTGATCTAGCCGTTAAACAGGTTATTTCAACAGCTGTCGAAAATCTAGAAACAGGAAATAAAACGTCAGTTACACTATGTGACTTAAGTAAAGCATTTGACTGTGTCAATAACGAAATTCTGTTAATGAAATTAGAACACTATGGAGTCTGGGGAAAACCTCTGTCACTCTTAAAATCTTATTTAGAAAATAGACAACAAATGGTGCAAATTAATGGCCTAAAATCAAATACAGAAAAGACATGTCGAGGTGTTCCACAAGGGATGAATGGCTCCACAAGAAGCTACACAAACAAGACTAACAAGAAGAATGGAGCAAAGAAAACTGACGACAAAACGGCGATGGAAAAGAAAGGTGAAGGTAAGGAAATCAGCAAAGAGATGTCGGTGTTTTACCCACTGGGCGTCTTAGTGACGGAGAAGATCCTGGGAAGGACGATGCCGAGGAGGTTGTCGCTCATCATCCCGCAGGGTGCAGGGAAAGAAAGCAACTCGTCTCCCACGACCCCGGGGACTGCGTCTCCCACGACCCCGGGGACTGCGTCTCCCACGACCCCGGGGACTGCGTCTCCCACGACCCCAGGGAACACCGGGGACTACGAATTCGTGTGGGACGATAAAAGGGAAAAGTCGGTGGTGAAGCCCGACACCCCTCAGACAACCCCTGTAGAGGGGCCCATACTTAAAAAGAGGCCCTGTCCAGCCCTACTGTGCCGAAAGGTAGCTCAGCGGGCGTGGAGCTGAAAAAAGCAATTGGCCGGGCCAAGAAGCACGCCAAAAGCCTCGAAAATTGTTGCAAGACAGGGTACAACGTAAAGGGTGACATTTGCAATGCCTCAAAAAGCATTAGCAAGGAGGTGGCGCTGATGTCCGGTTTAGAAGACTGGCTGGACAGGGCAGTGTTGGACCTTGGCGGTTGAGGCCTCCAGGGGCGTCAAGGGAGGATCGGCCCACGGGGCTGCGGGACCCGGCACCAGCAATGGTGTGCAGGGTCTTGCAGATTAACCTGGGACGGAGAGCCCTCGCCCACGACGTGCTGGAGAGGGTCTCCTTGGACCTGGGTGTCAAGTGCATCCTGGCCCAGGAGCCCAATCTGACGAGGGTCGGTAGGTGCGTGACGGCTAGCGGGAAGGGCAAAGGTTACGTCTGGGTAAGGGCGGCCGGCCTGGTGCTCGTCAGCTGCTATGTGTCTCCAAATTGCACGTCAGAGCAGATCGGCAGATACGTGGACAGGTTGACGGAGGCGCTGAGGGTCCACACGGGAAACCTGGTGGTGGCCGGCGATTTCAACGCGAAGTCTGCTTTGTGGGGGTCGTCGGTTACCGATTCCAGGGGAACCGTGCTGGAGGAAGCCATGGCGAGCCTGGGACTCGGGGTTGAAAATCTCGGGAACCAGGCAACCTTTGAGGCCAAGGCAACAGGCGGAACACGGTCGTCTGTCATAGACGTCACCTTCGCTAGACTGGGTGAGGGGATGATGCTGGGGGATTGGAGGGTTCTCGACGAGGATTCCTTCAGTGACCATCATTATCTCTCCTTTCGGTTGAGTACCGATGTTGTCCGCAGCGGACTCAGAGCCGTCCAGGGACCTGGCTGGATGTGGAGAAACGGGCTCAGAGAAGCTCTGGCCAGAAGACTGGTAGGCATGCTCGACGGCGAGATGAACCTCTTGCCGGAAGAAGCAGTGTGGCGTTTGACCGTCGCCTGCGATGAGTGCCTGTCTAGGAAGATCACCAGGGCCGGAAGGAGGCCTGTCTACTGGTGGTGTGTCGAGGTCGCGGAGGCGCGGCGGAGGTGCATCGCTTGTAGGCGGAAGCTCACCCGTGCTAGGACCGAGGAGGCGAGGACCGCAAGGCTCGTTGAGTATAGGTCCGCCAGGAAAGCCCTTAGGACGGAGATCGCTGCCGCCAAGGGACGTGCTTGGGACAGGCTAATTGATGAAGTCCGGGGTGACCCCTGGGGACGGGCCTATAGGATCGTCTCCGGAAAGGTCGGGTCCAGACTGGTGATAACCGAGGAGGAGGAGAAGGAGGCCATCGGCCGACTTTTTCCAGCAGAAAACCCTCCTCGATGGGAGGACCCTAGGGACACGTGCAGCGTTGGGGATGCGGCGATCGCGACGGTGGAAGAGGTGCAGGAAGCATCCAGGGGCCTCAGAGGGGGGAAAGCCCCTGGGCTGGATGGCCTGCCTGCAGAGGTCGTAAAATTGGCCGTCGAGGTGGCCCCTGTTGTGATGGGATCGTGCCTGAAGAACCGTGTTTTGCCAGCGGTTTGGAAGGAAGCAAAGGTGGTGCTTATACCAAAGAGCGGGGGGAGATATAGGCCTATTTCCCTCATAAGCACTGCGAGTAAGCTGTTGGAAGCCATCATCCGGAACAGGATAAGCCGGGATCTGGAAGAGAGGGGCGTGCTGTCGGATCGGCAGTACGGCTTCAGAAGGGGCAGGTCGACCATGGATGCCGTGGAGGACGTGCTCGCATACGCCAGGGTGGCGAACGCCGGCACTTGGGGTCGTAAAGACTTATGTGCCGTCGTCGCCCTGGATGTCGAAAACGCCTTCAATTGTGCTTCATGGGAGGCCATTGCGACGGCCCTAGAAGGAATGCGAGTGGAGCAGGGCATGGTGACCATGGTCAAAAGCTACCTGTCCGACAGGACCATCCGCTATGGCGGGGCCAACAGGTCGAGGAGCGTGGGGTGCGGCGTTCCGCAGGGGTCGGTTCTTGGACCGTTCCTGTGGAATGTGCTGTACAACGAGCTGTAGCTCCTGCCAAAACCGAGGCGGTTCTGCTAGTCGGAGGTAGGAGGATTGGGTTGGAGGGCTTCCGAATAGGGGGCGCTTTTGTCCGGGTCCAACCGAGTATGAAGTACTTGGGGGTTGACTTGGACAGAAGGATGAACTTCCTTCTCCACGTTGGGAGGGTATCTCGGAAGGCGGAGGCAGTGGCCGGGAAACTGCCCAGGCTGATGCCCAACCTGGGCGGGGCGGATGGGCGCTGTATGCGGCGGTCGTGCACAACGTTCTGCTGTATGCGGCGCCCGCTTGGGCGCAGGCCGTGGATGCCAAAACCGGAAGGGCCCCTCTCGAGAGGGTGCAGAGGAGGGTGGGGCTACGAGTAGCCTCCGCGTATCGGACGCTATCGACCGACCGTGATCTCCGGAATACCGCCCCCCGGACGTCCACCGAGGCCAGAAACACGTTGATGGTGAGGTGGCAGCAGAGATGGGCAGAGGGAAGGAAGGGTGCCTGGACAAGGCGGCTCATTCCCGACGTCCGGCTGTGGGTCGGCCGGGGTCACGGGTGGACGATTTTCCATGTGACTCAGGCGCTAACCGGGCACGGGTGCTTCGGGAGCTACCTTGCCCGGATTGGCAAGGAGGCCTCCCCTGCCTGTTGGTGCTGCGGCGACGATGTGGACGATCCGGAACACACCCTGTTCCGGTGTGAGGCCTTTGATGGGGAAAGGCTGGCGGTCATGAGGGCCCTGGGTTGGTGGCCGGACGAGGAAAACCTCATTGAGGGGATGCTCGCCGGTCAATCCGAGTGGGAGACGGTGGCCCGCATGGTGGAAGGCATCATGCGGAGAAAGGAAGAAAAAGAGCGGGAACGGGAACTCCTCAATATGAGGTGAGGTGGGAGTACCACCCTTGAAGTAATGCCTAACGGCGGTTCCAGGGGTGAAGCGATACTCCATCGAGAGGGGTTTTTACTGGGTAAGACTGGACGACCATCCGCCAGGGAGTCTCACACTCTCCAGGCTTTCCTAAGCGTGGACAACATTAACAACATTGGCGAGAAGTCAGAATCCGAGGATAATTATTCATTGAAATGGTCCAAAATTCAAAAAACAAAGACTGCTGGAAGGTACATTTAGAAATTTACAGCAATGTAATTACGTTTAGAGTAGACAGTGGGGCAGATGCAAATGTAATTCCAAAAAGTTGTTATGATTTGTACTTTAAAGAATTTATTGGTCTAAAGAAAAATTCAATGAGATTGTTAGGTTACATCACGGTTCATGTATATTACAAAAAAATGTTACGCAGAAATAGGTATTTTCTGAAACCATATTATACATCTAATAAATGTAGACAGTGCAGATGAGGAAGAGGATTTAGAGACTATAAGCCTTAGTAGTGAATCTAGTAATAAATCTTCTTCTTCATCACAAACCAGGCGCACAATTTGTCAAACAAGATGTGGCCGTAAAGAGCGTGTTCCAGAAAGATTATAAAAGAAGATATTATTATGTTAGTTTGTATGCAGAGGCTGCCCGCAGGGATCCATCTGTGGACCCTTTGTCTGTTTGTTTTTACAATAAATTATAAATTTTGTATTTTACAATAAATTATTTATGTTTACATTGTTAAATAAAGTATCTTAGGTATTTGGGCGGATTAGCCATGCCGCCACAACAAAATGTATTTATTTTGTCTGAATAAACGCCCCTCGGGGCTTAAATTTGTTTTTTTTTTGTGGACTCTTTGTATGGAACATTAAAATTTGCATGGATGAGTTATTGTGAGTTATTGTGGGAAAGGATGGGATGTGGTGTGGTGGCGTACGCGGATGATTTGCTAGTAGTAATAGAGGGTAGTGATAGGAGAGCGTTGGAGAGTGTTGGGTCCGAGGTGTTAGAGGTTGTGCTCAGATGGGGAAGGAAATATGGTGTTGAGGTGTCTGGTGGTAAGACTGTGTGCACTATGACGAAAGGACGCCTGTCCACAAAGAGGAATCCTACGATTCGCTCTGGGGAGACGTCTGTGAAGGGTGTTGAAAGTGTGAGATATTTGGGGGTTGAGGTTGGTGAAAGAATGAATTTTTATGGGCATTTAAGCACATAAAAAATATCTAGAAAACAAAACATCTGAAAACAGGGAGTTTTATGTAGAAATACGGAATTACGTCAGTCGTGCGATTCGGCAGGAAAAAAAAGCTATATGAATTACCACCTCATTGAGAAAAATAAACATAATACAAAAAATTTATGGAATAAAATAAGAGAGTGTGGGGTTTCTAGAAAAATGTCTTACAAAATACCTGAAGAGCTTCAGAAACCTGATGAATCGAACAATTACTTCTTAAATGTTGTAGGGAACGCAAAAATTAATAATTATACACTAAATTACTATAACAGTCATGCATTCGACAAAAATATAGAATTTGAATTCTCCAAAATAAGTAATGAAGACATTGTTAACTCCGTTCGATTAATTAAAAGTAACGCTCAGGGTGCAGATAACATATTATCCATATTGATGCTGTCTATTGTATTGTATCGATATAATCACAAATTTGTTTAATCAATCTCTGGAAGAAAATGTCTTTCCCCAAATATGGAAACTATCAAGTGTTCTACCACTCCCTAAAGTAAAATCTCCCAACCGCTTTGAAGACCTGCGTCCTATAAGCATCTGCTCGGTATTCTCTAAAATTTTCGAAAAAATACTATGTCGCCAAATTAAGGAATTCATGGAACATAACACAATATTGCCCTCCATACAATCAGGATTTAGAAGTAACCATGGAACTCAAACCGCTTTGACATTATGTAATCAACGATCTTGCAAATGATTCAGACAAATCTTATCCTTCCATTCTAGTCTTGCTTGATCAGAGTAAAGCATTTGATTTAGTGAACCATGATCTTTTGATATCTAAGCTGAAATATATAGGGTTTCGTGAAAACGCATTGCAATGGTTTTGTAACTTTCTGATAGGAAGAGAACAGAAGGTCATAATTAATAGTAAAAATTTAGAATCTGCAACTCGACCAATTAATTCAGGTGTTCCACAGGGCAGTGTGTTGGGACCAATTCTTTTCTCTCTATATACGTTTGACCTTCCTAATTGTTTATCTGACTCCAAAATCCATATGTACGCTGATGATATTCAGTTATATTATTCATTTCCTTTACAAGAGAGTTATAATGCAATATACTTACATCATTAATAATGACTTGGAAAGTATAAATTTATACACAAATAATCATGGTCTAAAACTTAACGCCAAATAGACATTTGCGCTAACGGTAGGAAAAGATAGACAGCGTGTACTTCTCGAAGCAAACTTTCACTTGAAGTTTTCTTGTGTTTTGATGAACACGTGCTAAAAGTTTGTCAAGTAGCACGGTGTAAATAAAAGGGTTTATATCAATTCAAAGGTGTGTTTAATAGACAGACAAAGCTGAAACTGGTTAAATCTCTTGTATACCCAGTATTGTTCGTTGGTTTATTATGAATTTCT
Organism: Diaperis boleti; assembly: GCA_963583935.1. Lineage (NCBI taxonomy): Eukaryota > Metazoa > Arthropoda > Insecta > Coleoptera > Tenebrionidae > Diaperis > Diaperis boleti. The sequence continues at coordinate 19,703,856 of OY757242.1, forward strand.
TTCACAAAGTAATCGCCAAAAGTTGCAGAGTGCAGAATTCATGCATCAGATTTGTATGTCGAGTTCCATACAGAGAGCATATTTCGCCATATTTAGCACAGCTAAAAGAACTTAATGTTGAGAGGAGAATTATGTAATCTGTGCGAATTTTTTGTATAATCTTGTTAAATTAAAATCTCCGCAATATTTGTACAATCTGCTATCACGAAGATGTAACGCACACAATGTGAATATACGAACTAACTCCTACAGTGTACCTCGACATTCCACCAGTAAATTCGAGGGTAGTTTTTAGTATGTGGCTCCCAAATTGTTGAATAAGCTATTAAATATATTACATCTGCCGCAAGGTTCATTTAGGTCTGCGGTGGTCTCGGAGTTATTGGTTGATGCCGAGTGAAGTGTTTATGTAAATTGTACCTGTAAATGTAATTAAATTGTTATACTGAGGGGACAGTAGAAGAAAGCTTTTAAGCTAACTGTATCCTATTGCCTGTATGCGCTTGCTCTTGCAATAAATATATTTATTTATTTGGAAAGGATGAGAGGGAAAATTGCTGCTGTTGTTGTTTGTTTGAGTAGGGTGATTAAGAAGGACTGGGGATTAGGAAAGAGAGCGGTGAAAGTGTTGTATGGAGGGTTATTGATGGCGTGTGCGTTGTATGGTGTGTTTGCGTGGTGGAAGGTTTTGAGAAAAGGGATTAGAGTGAAAGCGAAAGAGTGGCGTTGCGCGGTTGTTTTGAGGGTGTGCAGAACAGTGTCGACAAAAGCTATGGAGGTGCTGATGGGTGACCTGCCTTGGACTCACCAGGCACTAATGAGAGTTTCTCTGCTGTGGTGGAGCAGGGACAGGGACATAGGAGAGATAGGAGTGTTGAGCAGGAGAGAGGTGCGTGGGTTGGACAGAAATGCTATCAAGGAAAGGTTGAGAGTGCAGTTGGAGGAAAGATGGCAGCGTGAATGGGAAGGGTGTGGGAAGGGGAGAGTGTGTAACATTTTTAAATGTTATAATGCATATAATAAGTATATTTATTTGGAACGAAATTGTATTGAGGGTTGCAAACGTCAGAGTTTTACAATACGATCGCGAGGGTGATGGCGCCCGAGCAGGAACTCCTTGGTGGAGGCTTTGAAAACTGAATTCTTGCCGACGGACTTTGATGATTTGTTGTGGGACGAAACTAAAGCAAGACTACAAGGCAAGAACGAAAATGTTACAATTTACGTTGCGGTGATGGAAACATTATTTTCGCGTCTGAGTCGTACACCGGTTGAGAAAACTAAAGTTAAGATTATCCGTAAAAATTTATTACCGGTTTATTTAAATCAGCTAGCATTAGCCGATGTTCATACGGTCGATAAACTTGTGTTGATTTGTAAAAAAAGTTGAGGAATGGTCTACTGTGAAGCAAAGAAGCAAAATACCTTTTAAGAGTTCTTGCACCGTCGAGCCCGAGTTGGCATATTTGAAGAAAACAGTAAATCAAAAGCGTCTTCTTCACAATACGCTCGAGGCAATAGTTCTAGACAAATGAGTCAAGCGTCCCCAGGTTTAAAGAATGTCAATAGAGAATTTGTGTGTTGGAATTGCCAACAACCCAATCATAGATATTCTAACTGTACGCTAAAACGTAAGATTTTTTGTTACAAGTGTGGTTTACCAGATTTCACGGTGAAAAATTGTAAAAATTGCAATCCGGGAAACGGGCAATAGAAACGCCAGACATCGACCATTCGACGTTTCGATTAAAACCAAAGGTCGAAAACAAATTTAGCAGAACGTACCTACATCCTAATTTTTGTCGCGACGAATGGGAAAAGTGGCTTAACAGTGTTCGTAAGTTTCATGGTAGTTTTTCTCATCAAATTGCTCCTCTATTCATGGAGAAAAGTTTGGACAATAGACCCTTTATCAACGTCCGTTTTAACAAAGTAGTTTGTGATTGTCTTCTGGATACGGGTTCAAATTGTAGTATAGTTGGAAAATCGGGGATTGATTTTTTGAAAAAGTATGTTTCTCCTAGTGAAATAATTGAATATCCTTCGCGGGTACGAAAGGTGATAACAGCTGATGGAAAACCCACACGAGTCGTTTGCGCTATTGAACTGAGATTAAACGTGGAAGGTGTTAGGCGTAAGATTTTGTTATATGTAGTTCCATTGCCGGTTGTTTGGCCTTCAATTAGATTTTGATGGGGTCCCCGAAAAAAATCAACCAAAAATTAAAGTCTTGAGACAGGTATTACGGCGGTTCATATGTTATGGTCGTTACGCCCCCCTGTCCCAAGGATGTCTCAAGGGGGCCTGTCGGTCTCAATGGGTCTTTTTCGCCTCCCCCCTGCCTCAAGACTTTAATTTTTGGTTGATTTTTTTCGGAGACCCCATCAAATTCTTTTTTATTTCGGGAAGCATTACTCGCCCCCCCCCCCCCTTCCTCGTCACTACTATAGTAATCTTCCATTTGTCCGAGACAAATGTATTTGGAACGTTTGGAACCGTTGCGATAAACTGGTTTAAATTTTCAAACTCAAAAGTAACCTCAAAGCAAAGAGTTGGCAATCGACCGGAAGGACAGTCCTCTGAAACATAGCCGGATGAACGTCCTGGAACCGTACTTAATCAAGAGATGGAGCTCTTTCAGCGGGGTAAAGCGGAAAAGGTTGAGCGAGGAGCGGCACGATTCATCAAACGCCTCAACGGTGGATCCTGTGGCATTTGTTTTGATTGGGACCATAACAGAGGTCACGAAAATAGTCCGGGAACTGGTGCAAGAGAAATCAAGGATATTGTGGAAAAACTGGAAAAAGACGTTGATGTCTTTGGTATTATACTACACCACCAAAAATTGGTTAGATAAACACCCGTGGTGTGGGGAACAGCCCCCGACCTGTGAGATTGAGACCCAGGTATCACAGGAGGAAATAGAGGCATAGAAGAGCAGGATCGACATCGAGGGGGCCACTACTCTGGAGCAAATGTTGGAAATCATGAAGCTGGAATGGCTGAAAAGGACCTCACCTGCACTGGGTAAGTGGGGGCAGTACCGTGACAAACACCGGCGACTGTCTGGTGAGCATCTGCAGGGAGGACTTCGAAGGCGATACTGCATAGATTTTCGGAGCTAGCCGAAGCACCGATGGGCAGCGACGTCGGAAGGACGATAATTAAGGACGACGGTGATGAACAAATCGAGGAGAAAAAGATCTACAGAGCCTTCGTGGATCCCGATGGTGAGGGGGAATTGGCTAGAGATGTGCTAGTGAAGCTTCACCTGATCAAGGATGAGCTGGCGAAAGGAACCTCCGATAGGGTGACCATCCCGGAGATCAAGGGACTAAAAACTGAAGAGGTAAGGAAGGCGACTGATATCAACTTCTGTGGAACCAATACCAGTGTAACTATCATGTTGGAAGAGAAACAAAAGGTGAAAGCTGGCACTAAGAAGGGAGACAGCAGAAACAACGTCCTGGTCATTCAGCCCGGAACTGACAGGTCCTTCTCGGACATTCTTTAAAAAATGAAGGAAGGAGTGAGGAAGGAGGACGTCGAAAACTTCAAGCAGGATATCAGGGCTAGCCTGAAGGATAACGCCCGGGTGGAAGAAATGACGAGGAAGTGCACCATCCGAATCCTCGATGTTGACGAGACCGCCAGAGGGACATCCTGATGGCGCTGAATGTCGAATTCGGGGGGCCAGCTGCGGAGGGGGCCATAGGCAACATTCGATTCTCCGCGAGAGAGAACGGACTGGGCAGGAAAAGCTGCTTTGCTACCGTCTGGGATGAGGCGGCAAAAATCCTCGTTAAGAAAGGCAGGGCAGGCCAGGGATGGAACCGTTGGCGCGTAGAGGAGGTGCTCTACCCAGACCGGTGGCTCAAATGTAAGAGGATCGGGCACGTGAGTACAAACTGCAAAGAAAAAGGCGGACAGAAATGGTGCTTCAGATGTGTCGAAGAGGGGCACCAAATCAAGAACTGCAAGGGCAGGATCAGGTGCTACCTATGCTCTAAGGAGTACAAGAATGAGAAGGATCTGGAGCACAAGGCAGAATCGGCGCGCAGTGTCCGATCCGCAAACCGGTGCTAGCCCAGAAACCGGGAGTGTGCAGTTCCTAATGGCAGTTAGGATCCTGAAGATCAACCTGGGGCGCAGGGCCCTCACCCATTAATTGCAGACTTGTTAATAAGTACATGATTATAATTGAATTGAACTTTTCAGAACTCATTAAATACATTGAGTAAAAGCTTGTTTTAGGTTGTAATTGTAACTTTGCGCTTATTAAAGTTTGTGGAGTGTCCTAGACGGGGACTCCTTAAGGGACCGCCGGTACATCATGTATCGGTTGAACGCCGGGACCGCCAACAGGGCCGTCCAGAGACCTGGCTGGCTGTAGAAGGAGGGACTCAGGAAGGTGCTGGCCGGGCGACTGGAAAACTCGCTCGGTGGCGAGGGAAATCTCTCCCCAGAGGAGGTGATGGGGCGTATGGCAGCTGCTTGTGAGGGATGCCTCCCCAGGAAGGTCACAAATCCCAGGAAAAAAAACAGTCTATTGGTGGTGTGCTAAAGTGGCGGAGGTGCATTGCCGATAATAGGCGGAAACTCACCCGGGCTAGAACAGACGAGGCAAGATCCGAGTGACTCGGTGCGTATAGGCTCGCAAGGAGAGCCCTAAAGGTTGAGATTGCTGCCGCCAAGGGCCGAGCTTGGGACAGTTTAACTGATGAGGTCCGGAGTGAACCGTGGGGCGAGCTTATCGCATCGTTTCTGGGAAGCTCAGAACCAGGCCGATGATCACCGAGGAGAAGGAGGAGGAAACCATTGGCAGACTCTTTCCAACGGTAGACCCTCCTCGGTGGGAGGGCTAGAGTGGCGCTGGTGACCCGGGGAGGTGGCGACCGTAACGGTGGAGGAGGTTCAGGCAGCTGCCAGAGGTCTCAAGCGGGGTAGGGGTCCTGGGCTGGATGGCATGCCGGCGGAGGTTGTGGCGCTGGCCGTCGAGGTGGCTCCCGCTGTTATTGCGGGGGTGATGGGAGCTTGTCTGGAGGGCGGTGTCATTCCGGACATATGGAAGGTGGCTCAGGTGGTGCTTATTCCAAAGAGCGGAGGGAAGTTCCTCCCATTTTCCCTCATAAGCTCGGCGGGAAAGCTGCTTGAGTCCATCGTCCGGAATCGGATAGGGGCAGACCTGAAGGAGAGGGGTGTGCTCTCCGATAGACACTATGGATTTCGGAGTGCTGGGTCAACCATCGACGAGATCGAGAACTTTCGGGTATACGCCAAGTTTGCAAACGCTGGGGCATGGGGTCGAAAGGACTACTGTGCCGTTGTTGCCATGTTGGGTGCATGGGGGCCTGGTGGCCATGGTCAAAAGCTACCTGTCGGGTCGAAAACAGAACGAGTGTGGGGTGCGGCGTTCCGCAGGAGTCGGTAATCGGACCACTCTTGTAAAATGTGCTGTACAACGGCGCGGCGTCCTCGAGCGCAAGCAGCCGGTGGGTGCGAGAACCTTTGCCTTTGCCGATGATCTAGTGATCATGGCAATGGCCCGCTCTGGTGAAGAGCTCCAGAGCATGATGAAAGAGGCGGCGAAAAGGGTGATAATCGGTGGTAGGAGGATCGAGTTGGAGGGCTTCCGAGTGGGGGGCGCTTTTGCCCGGGTCCAACCAAGTATGAAGTACAAGATGAAGGGTGCCTGGGCAAGGCGGCTGATTCCCAACGTTCGGCTATGGGTTCGCCGGAGTCACGGGTGGCTTAACTTCCACCTGACCCAAGAGCTGACCGAACACGGATGTTTCGGCAGCTACCTTGTCCGCATAGGCAAGGAAGCATCGGCAGCCTGCTGGTTCTGCGGACACAAGATGGACGATCCGGAACATACCTTGTTCCGTTGTGAGGCCTGGGATGGTGAGCGGCTAGGGCTGTGGAGAGCCCTGGGTTGGTGGCCGGATGAGAAGAACCTCGTGGAGGGAATGCTTACCGGCCAGTCCGAGTGGAAAGTGGTGGTCCGCATCATGCGGAGGAAGGAAGAGGTGGAACGGGAGAGGGAGAGCCTCGGTAGGAAGTAAGAGGATGTACCACCCCTGAAGTAATGTCTAACGGCGGTTCCGGTGGTGCAAAAAAACTCTATTGAGAGGGGTTTTTTAATGGGTAGGACTGGACGACCATCCCTCTGGGAGTCCCACACTCTCCAAGCCTTCCTGAGCGTGGGCTTAGAGGTACGTAACTGTTTTTTTTCCACTCTCTTATAAAAATAAAAGGTCGAGTTCTGGAGGAATGTATGTTACCTGTTCTGCCAGTTTTTGGGAAAAATTTTACATTTCAGCATGTAAGAACTTAAGTTTTGTCATAACATTTTGTAATTATTTTAATATGATAGGACAACTGTCCAGTTCATCGGGCAAGAATCGTTGATGAATATTAGGAAAAACAAGAAATTAATGGCCGTCCCAAAGCCCTGACTTAAACCTAATAGAAAATGTTAGGGATAAAATGGTTAATACCATGAAGGCAGAAAACTTTTGTCCACAAAATGAAATGGAACTGCGACAGAAAATTGTCCAAACCTGGGAGCAGACTACTCCTGAATTAACGAGAAAATTAGTTCAGTCAATGCCACAACGTTTACAAAACGTAATAGAAAAAAAATGGAGAAATGACTAAGTACTGAAATCGCTCCAAATATTTTGAAAAATTAAATATTTTCTAATTAAATAAGTCAATCTTGGTTTGTCCTTTCAGTTAATAGTATTTAATTAAAGTAAATGCTCTGTATTTCGAAGTCTTCGTACACTTCATTGTGTTATAATTTAAGTAGAAAATGTGAGATTTTTTTAATTTTTGTTTTATTCCTCTGGAATCTCAAAACTTCTTTAACGTTCTCAGACTTCCCAGTCTATCACAAATTCTTAAATTTATCATCTTATTCCTAAGACCAAAAACCAATTAATGCTTATTTAAAAATCATTGAGGTGCTTTCATTGAATAAGTAATTTATAAATATATTTTATTGCTGTTTGTGTAATTTCAATTGAAAATGTTAGCTTGACATTACCATAACAAATACTCTCTTATGGGAAGACCCTACCCGTAAGGCCTGGAAATCCCAGCTCTGATCAAGCTGGGGTGGAAGGGTTATGCTGAGAACGTCCGCGCTTTATACACACGTGATAGTCGGTAACTACATGGTGATGGTGCCATGTAGGCTAAGCCTCAGCGGGGAAAGTTGCACGGGTTTGCCCCCCGGGTAATGGCTGATGTCGGCAGCGACTAGCCCAAGGTTTGCCTCGGACTCGGAGAACCAAGACCCCGGTTCTCCGAGAAGGCTTCGGCCACGGCAGGGGATCGGCCGTAATGACAATCCCGCAGTCCCGGCGGGTGCAGACCAAAGCAGTGGATCTAATTCTGATGACGAAGTGGCTAATTATGCTGCCGATCCACACCTAGCAGTAGGTGGCCCAGAAACATTCACGGTAGCGTTGTCCTTTCACCAGAAATCGTGCGGAGTATGTCTCAACTCCGGCAAGGGGAACTACCGGGCACTGAGCCTGGCAGATGAAATAAGACATGTTTCAGAGCGTCATCCTCTAACAATAATCCTGTACAAGTGCACAAATTGCCAAAAAGAGTACAGGACGAAACATGCGGCTCTTTGCCACATGCCCAAGTGCACTGGGCAAGCACCTGCTCCACAGGGTAATGTATTCAGGTGTCGTCTGTGTGAGCAGGTATGCACATCTAAGTCTGGTCTCACTCAACATACCAGACATAGACACCCTGCTGCAAGAAATGAACAAAGGGCGGCGGCGGAACTTGACAGGGCTGAGAGGGCAGCCCGCCCTCGTACCGGAAACCCACAAACACGAGCATTCACGGACGAGGACATAAAATTAATGCTGGAATTAGAAGTCAGGTTCCGAGGCAGCAGATACATTGCCAAAAGTATACACCCCTTTATCCCTGGAAAAACGCTCAAGCAAATCAGGGATAAACGGAATACGGATGTATACAAAAGGTTAAGGGAGGAGTACCTTGCGGGCGAGGGGGCTCCAAACTTAGCCGGCGCGGAAGAGTCCGATCAGTCTGCGGATGATGAGGACGAACCGGCCAACGAGGATGTCCCACCTACACCCGAGTTGACTGGGGAACAGGGGGTACCTCTACAACCTCCATTGGACCTCGTCGTAGAGGATCCCGGTGGTCCCGGGAGTCCGCAAGTCCCGGTAGACGAGGTTGGCACCTCAGATTCCAACTCCATTGATAACACACAATGGAGAGAGAGAATATTAAATGCCGCTCTTGAGCACCGCCTGCCCGAAAAGGCCCTCTCTCAGGAATCAGCAGCTGTAATCCAGGAGCTGCAAGGCGCTCTTCGCGAGGCTGCCCTCGGCGTTTTCCCTCAGGCACGCCTCGACGAAGCATATGAAAGTGTCCTAAAGCATCTGGTTTCCGAAGGCCGCGGAACCGATGAAAAGCGCCAGAGGAAAAAGGGTCGCGGTAGAAAAGCCATCCGGCGGTATATCTACGCGCGAACCCAGGACTTGTTCAAACGAAATCCAGGCGAGTTGGCTCGCTACGTGAGGGAAGATGTGCGTTGGCTGGAGAACGAGCAGACGCAACTCCAGCGCGACGACATCGAAAGGCTGTGGGATACAAAGCCGGATGTACAGCACCCTCACTGGAACTATCCTCCCCCTCGAGACGCTGAAGACGTCCTAACGCCATTTACAGTGAGGGAAATTAAGACGAGAATCGCCCAAACAAAATCAAAATCGGCTGCAGGTCCAGACGGGATTCAAAAGCGACACCTCATCCGTTGGATTGTACACGAGATCCTCCACCTTTTATTTAACCTTATAATGTGTTGTACGATGCAGCCAACACAATGGAGGATGAACCGTACCCAACTCCTGCTGAAGCATGGTAAGGACCCGCTGCTTGCAGAGAGTTATAGGCCCATTACCATCAGCTCGATTCTGAGTCGACTATACTGGGGCTTGATCGACCAGAAAATCAGAGAGCACGTACGGTTCCACCCTCGCCAAAAGGGGTTCGTTTCAGAGGCAGGGTGCTTCAACAACGTGCATATCCTAAACGAGTTGCTGCGGCACTCAAAGAGCCAACACCAGAGTCTGGTCGCAGTGTGCCTGGATGTGTCTAAGGCCTTTGACACAGTACCGCACCAAATAATTGGTCCCGCACTGCGAAAGAAGGGTCTCCCGGAGACGGTGGTGCGTCTCGTGGAGGACTCCTACAAGGATCTGCACTCTGTCGTCAAACAGGGTACAGCAGAAGTACCCGTTAATCTCCAGCGAGGGGTGAAGCAAGGCGACCCCCTCAGCCCCTTTATATTCAACGCAGTTTTAGAACCTCTTTTACTGCAGCTGGAGAGTCTCCCGGGATTTAGGATTGGAGAAGTTGCGAGTGTCTCTTGTTTGGCTTTCGCAGACGACTTATTCTTGCTAGCGACTGATGTAGCACAAGCCAACGCCCTGCTACGAGGGATGGAGGAATACCTTAACGGGCTGGGCATGAAATTATCTGCCCCTAAATGTATCTCCTTCCGCATCGCACCCACTAAAGACTCCTGGTACGTAGCAGATCCCGGGTTGACACTGAATAAGGGAGAGAGGATCCCGGCTGCGGCCGCGGAGTCCGCGTTCACATATCTCCTTGGGCAGGTGTAACACTTGAGAGCCTGAGGGAAGATTTCGGCGGGGTTTTATTTAGGGCCTCCCGCCTATCACTTAAACCACACCAGAAAATGGAACTAATCTCCCGATACCTAGTCCCTCACTACCTCTATAGGCTGGTGGTGGCAATTCCACCAGTCGGGTTGATCAGGCAACTAGACCAGGAGCTGAAAGGAGTGATCAAACGCATATGCCACTTGCCAGAATCCACTGCCAATGGTCTAATTTACTGTGGCAAGAAAGACGGCGGACTAGGTATCCCCAAGTTGGAGACGATAGCTGTCACCTCCACCTTGAAGGCGGGGCTCAAATTTAAGAACTCCGCAGAAAGAGTGATGCAAGCTCTGTGGCTAAATGCAGGGATGGCAAGCCGTCTAAATTCCCTAGCAAAAGTCACATGTGTTAGTTCATGGCCAACAAACGACCCCAAAGACCTCAATCGGCATAAGCTGGCGATGAAAAGGAAAGAGCTTGCAGAGTGGGCATCCCTGACCTCGCAAGGCAAGTCGGTTCTGTCCTTCACCGACAATAAAATTGACAACGCTTGGCTTGATAATAAAAAGCTCCTTAAGCCAAGCAATTTCATTTCGGCCCTTACACTGCGAGCTAACGTCGCCGATGACAGGGTGGCGCTAAACAGGGCGATCCCACAGGCGAATCTGATGTGCAGGAGGTGTGGGGCTCAGCTTGAGACACTGGGCCACGTCTTAGGGATTTGTACGAGTACAAAGGCCCTCAGAATCAGACGCCATGATGAGATCAAGAATCTCATAGCCGACGAGGCTGCAAAAAAGGACAAAGAGGCAGCAATCACGCTGGAGCCGACCATCCGCACTCCAGCGAGCGGGAATCTCAAACCTGACCTGGTGGCACAGAGCCGGGAAAGGATCTTCGTGGTCGATGTTACAGTCCGCCATGAAGATGGAGGCCTGCTTGCTCAGGGCCGGCTAGACAAGCTGGAAAAGTATGAATCATTGCTGCCTATCCTCCAGAAACGGCTGGGAGCGTCGACTGGGGAAGTCCTGCCGATTGTGGTAGGGACGAGGGGAGCGTTGCCCAAGGAGACGGTCGAAGCCCTCAAAAAGCTCAAAATTACCGACCGTCAAACGCTATTAACTATATCGTTAATGGCTCTAAGAGCGTCGATACGGATATATCACGCGTTTATGGATTATAACGTTCGCCCTCGACCTGTTGGGGATGCCAACTACCCCCACAGGTAAAATATTCTGACCAAATTAGCTTGCCGATTCATTATTTTAACGTCCTTTGTCTCTCGTGTTATATACACGGGCTCTGTGGTGAGTCACTTTACACCTCATCGCATCCCAAATGTCTGGTGTCCGTCTTAATTTATTATTTTAAACTTTGAATTTTTATGTCGAATCGGCAATTCGAGTCACAAGTGTGGAGTCTGAATGAAAGACAGAGGAAATAAAAGGGAAATAGAAGGCTGACACGTGGCGCCGGAGCCGGTTGGGCCTTGGGGAAGCCTTTCCGGGCAGATACCTCCGCGAGGTTCCCCGTGGGTGGATCTCGTGTTATCACGAATCCAGCGAAATTCCGTAAAGTCCTCTTGGACTAGCCAAGTGTGGTTCCCCCGAGGGGGCTTTCTGGTCAGAAGTTCCTAGATAGTGTGAGCAAGACCATCATGCAGTTGGGCTACATATCATGGCGAAGAGAGGTTGACCAACGTAAAACTACACACGGTCGCCCCCGCCTGGCATATATGATAACAACGGGCCACCACGACCCCATCGTGGAAAGTGTGGGTTTCGCCCCATAGCGGTAGCCAAAACCTTTACTTAAAATTATGACAAATCCGACTTACGTACAAAACTAGTGTTTAAATCAAAATTCGGCGCTCAAATTGCCATTGGATATATGCATTTCTCGGATCCTCCAAAATGTAACATTTCATAAGTTGCTGGCATGGCTAAAGTTCTGCAAATTTGTAAGGTTATTGTCTGGGACGAGTGCACAATGGCTCACAAGAAATCACTTGAAGCGCTTGATCGAACTCTTAAAGATTTACGATCCAATGCACAACCGTTCGGTGGCGCTCTCATTTTGTTATCTGGCGACTTTCGACAAACTCTTCCAGTGATCCTACATCAACACCAGCAGATGAGCTAAATGCTTGCCTCAAAGCATCGCATCTTTGGAGACATGGGAGAAAACTCACATTGAAGACGAATATGCGCGTACATTTGCAGCGCGATGCGTCGGCAGCCACATTTGCAAAGCAACTATCGAACATTGGGAAGGAAAAGTACCAGTTGATACTACCACAAAATGTATTTCATTTCCATTGAACTTTTGCGTCGTTGTACCATCCATCGAACAACTCAGAAAGTTTTTCCGCAAATTGTCACCAATTATAAAAAAACATAAATGGCTTTGCAAACCTGCTATTTTGGCAGCAAAAAAACACCGACGTCAATGCAATTAACGACGCAATTCAAGAAGAAATTGCGGACAATTCGGTTACCTACAAACCGATCGACAGTGTCATAAATGCGGACGTTGTAAATTATCCAATCGAATTTTAAATTCGTTAGATCTTCCTGGTGTGCCACCGCACAAATTGTCACTCAAAATGGGTGTGCCAACTATTCTCTTGCGGAACATGAATTCACCCCTATTATGTAATGAACAAGACTCGCTGTGAAGAAATTGATGCCGAATGTCATCGAGGCAACTATTCTTAATGGAAAGTCGAAAAGAGAAGATGTGCCCATTTCACGCATTCCGCGCATATTTTTCCTTAATTTCAACACCCCACCACCCCCCAATATTTGTATGGATTTGAGTGGGTCCCTCGATGGTTTAGATTCACAATTGGACTCGGTGTGACAGCGAAGATATGATACCAAGGACACAGGCGCAGTAGAGAAGAAAGCCAAAAAACTGTCGAAAAGGAAAAAAAGTTATTCCAAAAAGAAGAAATGCCTCCATGCCCCAAGCTGTACAAACCAATGGCGTTTCACGTGTAGTTTATCCACAACACAAACATTGACAATGACAGCTACTGACGGGCGATTGCAAACTGTTGTGAATGCACATGAAAATTTTTACATGATGTGGCCTCTTCCAATAACAAAATTGCAGAATCTTGGTACTAGGCACTTCCATCGCTCAAGTTGTAAAAAGGAATAATCGAAGTACAGTTTTGCAGTTATCGTATTTAACATTACTAGCATGGTAAACGGGTTTTTACTGGGGGACAGAAGGATATGACCGGCGAGTCGAAAACGAGCCAGTAAAACCCGTTACCTTGCGTGTATTGTTATATATTTTATTTGTTATTAATTTTTTAAAATATTGGATCCATATTCGAATTTCGATTACAAACAAATCCTCAATAATTTGTCGTAAGGTTTGGAAGCGTTAGCGTGGACACGTATGTTTATTTATTTTGGCAAAAATGAATGTGCCAGAATGAATTATTAAAGAAGTCAGTAATGTGGGCCCCCACCCACGCTCAGGCATTCCGGAGCGGACAGCCTATCTATTTACTACCTATTTATTTCATTGGATCTTATTCCCCACTAGAGGTCCAATATTATTAACAAATGATAACATCCGCTGAACGGAAACATCAAAGAGAAGACGATCGCGCAATCGCAACCAACAAATCTTAATTTTAATTTTTAATAACCGTGTCTTCATTTCCTTTTCAGTTTTAAATTGTAATTTGTAACTTGTTTTAAGACGCATATTAGGTGTATATTTGGAATATTTAGGACGTAAGCAACAAATGTAAGATTATAATTTATAATTCAACTTTGTTATTATAGGCAGGACTAAAGAAGGCCGTAACGGCCGAAACCGGTACCCAATAGATTAATTTTTGACTAGAGTGAGCGTTATTTAAAAACAAAAACCTATTTATTTGGCTTGGCACCGACTTCAAACAGATCAGTAGGTACTGTTACAATTCGATTTTGCCGCGCATTCACCACCGGATTCAGGAACGCATCTGCATTAGAGATAACCGGCATATACAAAAAACGATAGGTTTTGCAGTGCCGCGCGCGACTAAACCGAGATTCGCTCTTTTTCGTTCGAGATTTTGACGAGTTCACATTCAACGAAAGTTTGCTTCTGGAAAAAGGGATTACTCCAGAGAGATCGCGTTTGCGGATAAGCATCGTTGAATGTGAGTTATTTCGATAACTAATCGCTTAGCGGATAAATCGTTAAATGTTGAGATTTCGGAAAGAGGTAAGAGAAACCATTTTATTGCGTGCAGACCTTGACTATTCTATTTCAATCAGATAGGCGAATTGACCAGCACTTATTACTAGGATCATTTGTACCACCTCAAAGGGATAATAGCTGTGAAAATTCTTTCCTGGATGCACGAAGTTTAATTCACGTGGAAACTGGAGTAATTTCCCAGGACCCGCAGGAGTTGCAGAATTCACAGGATACGCCAGAAAGTAAAAAGTAAGGTGTCAGGACAGCTCCAAAACCAGCAGGAAGCGTATTAATTAAGAAGATAAGTAATAGACAATTTTTTATTATATCTTTTTTTATGTGTTATCAATTCATCTGTTTCTTTGCTATATTAGCGTTCATTTAAAGTTTGTAAGTTCAGTAATCTCCTTAATGTAATTTTAACCTAGGTAAAGAGCCATAGTCACTATTTAACTTGTCATATTTTTAATTATTTCAACGTTCATTTCGTAATTTATTGCAACAACTTGTTATTCAGTCATTCTAATTTCTATTTTACCACGTTATTTAATATTACATAATTTTAGGAAGTATCTGTATTATTTTTATTTGTCATTATATGATTTTGGGGACTTAGCTGTATTTCTTGTGTCGCCATCCACACTTCTAAATTTTTGTCAGGGCATTACAACAATTTAGGTTGTAATAGTACATGTAATAATACATGTATTTAGTTATTTTTCGGTTTTTGAAGTCGATTTCTTTTTTTTTAAAGTTAATTATTTTACAATTTTAAGTGATGGGTAGGGGACGCGGAAATATTATCGAATTACAAAATATCGAACACAATTTATCAAAAGTACAAATTATCGAAAGGACAAAACGTCCCAGGTAAAAATTTCACAAATTTGTTTTTCCGTGGATCATTAAAATTGGTGCCTCGCGCTTCGCGCTCGACCCCTTAAAGAAGCATACTCCAAGAAGGTTACATTTCCTTGTACGTGAAACTTGAAATGAGTACAGGGCAGATTGAGTGAAAATGTGTTTCTTCGTCGATCATTCAAATTGGTGATTCGGGCTTCGCGCTCGAATCACACTCCAAGAAAGTCATATTTCCCTGTACGTGAAACTCGAAATGTGTACAGGGCAGATTGAGTCAAAATCTGTTTTTTCGTGGATCATTGAAATTGGAGCCTCGCGCTTTGCGCTCGACCCCTTAATGAAGGATACTCCAAGAAGCTTATATTTCCTTGTACGTGAAACTCGAAATGTGGACAGGCCAGGTTGAGTGAAAATTTGTTTTTCCGTGTATCATTGATCATTATTTCGATATTTTATTGTTCAATATTTTGTAGTTTCGATGATTTGTTTTTCGATACTTTGTACTTTCGATATTTTGTGCTCTCGACAAGTTGTGTTCGATATTGATGCCTCGGTCCACAATTGACGAAGAAATCGGTGAATATAAAAATAATAAAAGAAAAAAAAATAAAAGGAAAATTTTTAGAATTTCCCTCGATTTCCATGAGATCCCCTCATCAGATCCGGACTTGGTGACAATGGGACTACCTCAGGAGTATACCCTTTCAAAAATAAAAATAATTTTAAAAATCGGTCCACAATTGACGAAGAAACCGGTGAACATACCAAAAAAAAATACATACAGCCGAACATAGAACCTCCTCCTTTTTTGAAGTCGGTAAAAACTGACAGCTAACTTGTAACTTGTAAAAATAATCCTTCTTGATTAATACTGTTTTGATAAATTGACGTTTACAAATGAGTAACAAAAGTTCTAACCATTTGTACACAAAATCTCGCTTTATTATAATAAATAACCAGTGTCTAAATACAAATCTGGTCAAGATTGCCATGAAACAAATTAAATTGCCATTTAGTTGTACGTTGTCAAGAAGCACAGGGAGGGCGTTTTGACCACCTTATTGAATGGAAAGTTTTTCGTTTTTGATGTTTTATTTGTTATCTCTAGGACACACGTTCAATGTTTGTAGTTTTTACCAAAGCAATATTGACCAGACACCCGAGGTTTAATAACATCTTAAACCTTAAACAGTGAATACCTAACCTTGGATTTTTTAAACCCTGCTTTTGACTAGCCTTTAAAATTTCACCGCTAAATTCGAGAAATTAACGTGCAGGTGTTAAATTTTAACAGGTCGTGTAGATTACAGAATAGCAGTTTAGCGGCTGATAGCAGAATAGGGCCTTTAGCCTCTAGTTTCTAGCAGAGGTTACATGAAAATGACCATAGCGCTCACGGTAAAATATTTCAACTGTATGCCAAATCTCTACTTTCTGTAAATCAGGCTACAATAAAAAAAAGATGCAGATATATTAAAAGCAATAACTGATTATAATCCTTTAATGTCTACACGCTTCGTAGCGTCTCTTAACCAAACAAACAATATTAAGATAACCGCACCTCGACTAAGAGCATTTGTTAACAAATATGTTAAGCAAGCAAAAACATTTTCGATAAAAATGTCAACGCTTTTACAACAAGGAGCGGTATGGAAAGACCCTTATTTACGTGATCAACAAATATGGGCACAACGTTATCATGAACAACTTGAAAGTAATTACATAAACGATCCTAAAAATGCTAAAGTATTAATAGACCGTCATTTGGGTTTTTATAAAGAACGTGAACAATATTGGAAAAATCGTTTAACTATAATAAATGAAATACCCTTTGGTGAAGAAGCAACTAATGTTGAATATCAACAATTAATGAAAGATTTAGATAATTTAGATGACATAGAATATAAAGCTTTATATAATTATATGAACTATAATGATAGAGGTTGGGGTGCAGCATTTAGTTATGATATTTACTGGGATCTAACAGAATACCATAATAATCAATTCAAACATTGGTTAACAAACTTAGCAAATAGCATGAAAAACACGCGTGCACAGTTCCGTCAACGTGAAGAGCTCTTATTGGGTACTGATAACGAAGAGGGGACAGTTAAAAGTCGCGAGAAGCGCGCTATGGGTTAGTATATTGTGTAGTTTCATACTATTAACATGTAAGTACAATATTATTTTATATATTAAATTCTATTACTTGTTATACTTAGAATGCCGAAAGCTAATAAGGCTGAACGTAAAAATAGCTTTTGGGCTATGGTGAATAGAGAAGTTGCTCGTTATGGATTAACTGTTAATGATTTTAAAACAGATCCTGTCAAATTATATGCTAAAAGTGCTTCATTTCGTTCGTGGTGTCATAGTAATGTTAAAGAACCTAGTTTCATGAAAATTGCTGGTGGTCAACGATATGATATGATTAAAGCATTAGCTAATTTACCCAATCATGAAGAAGTTAATGCTATAATGCAAACTGAAGCACCTAAAAGTTGGCTAGATAATGTTTATAATAACCGCGAAGTACAAAAACAACAAGAAATGTTAGCTAATTATTTTGATACTGAAATGACTGATTCTCCTTCTACAGATACTAATCCTACTCCAAGTACGTCTAAACGTCCTGCCGAAACACCAACAGAATCTGTCGCTTCTAAATTTCCTAAAACGAAAACTGATGTCGGAAAGTCCTCTAAGAACAAACGACCAAGTAGTTCCACGACCACAGAAGAAGTTGCACCGTCAAGCAAAGCTCCGAAAGTCGCTACAAGTCTTAACGGAACCCAAGAGGATTTAATAGAATAGAGGAACCATCAGCCACCTTTAAGCGTGTAATGTAAAAGTCGTTCAGCACATGCTGCTCTCTGTGAGTGAGAAACATAAGCGATGATTTAGATTGAGCAGTTATACAGCGTTCTGTAATCCTTTTTTCCGATTACTAACCTATCGCAATTTGTAATACAATACAGAGATACAATACAATTGATTACGTGGTCTACGCAAAGAAAGTAATCTGATATGCATTTCGATAACTTTTAATGTTGTCAGTTGTAGCCGAAAAATGTGTACCTACTTCTCAATTACTGCTTAATTCCAAAATGTATCTTGATTTTATTACGTTGTTAAAAATTTTTTTTTTAACACATTGAGCCCCGGGTTGCATCAACGCGATGCCACGGTTTTCGGGCAGTGTAGGACGGCGAGTACATGATTATAAGCCATTGCTTTCATGCTATTTCAATGGAGAACGGAAGGTAGCTGTCCGGGGGACTAACATAAATATGCTCGTGGTACGATAATTTTTTGTACAGTCTAATTTTTACAGCAGTTTTAATAACAAATAAAGCTGACGACACGTACTCCTTTTAGAAGTTTTGTACTTTTATTTTATGACCTGTACTCCGGAGGAAATGTACTGCAAATGTACTTCCCTTTTATTTGAATGTACTACCTGTACTCCTTTTTCTTTGGGTCTTTAATTTTTCGGCAGGCATCTTCGATGTGTTTCGTTTCTACTAGCAAGGTTCAAACGCATATAGGCATGGCCGTACCTAATTTGAGACGCTCATTCATTTCTCGGAACGCAGAGTGCTAAGTAATCATAAATTTTGTTTTGTGTGTTTAGTTGAGCTCTCTCAGTTTCGCATTTATGTTCGATACAAGAGTTCAACAACAGTTCCTTGAAAATTTATCCGCCACTTTATTTATTTACATAAAAAGTTACTTCAGTCAGTTTCATATTAGTCCAGGCAATGGGGGGTTTTTGTGTTTTTGATCGCAAAAGGTCGGACAGAAATAAAATTTGGTGGGATGGTGGGTGGTAGATAGGCAAAAACTTCATGAGACCAATTTTATGCAGAATTTAATGTAGAACATAAGTCCTATAACATTTTCTAATCGGAGTTACCGTTTACGAGAAAAAGGCAGAAAGGCTTCATGACGTCACGTTCGGGAGCAGTTTTTTGGGCAAAAGTGGATGAAGCTCCCCCGCTGGAGTGGGAACTTTTCGGATTTTTATTTGGATGCCTACTGGGAGTTCACAAACAAATTTTCTAAACTTTATAAATTATTTCTTCTAAAAAGTCTAATTTGCTTGGACTAGATTCTCATCGGCACATATCTCGAGAACGATTCAACCCATTACCTTTTTAAGGGGTTATTTTTGTAGGAAATTTTATCAGCTTTAATTTTTTACGGAGGACACATAGTTTTATAGTAATAAACGAAGAACCGATAAAAGTTAGAATTTTTCGACTTTGAACCTATTTTGGAGTAGGGAGAGGCACACTTAAAAAAATATTTCTTTTGTAATATGCAACCAAAGTTGAAGTTGATCTTCCATGTAATCCGGACTGAAAATAATTCAATAAATTTCATTAATTTATAATTATTAATAATTAATTATTGTTGTTAATTATTAATATTGAACACGCCGCTAATGAATCAAAATGAAATCTGCAACGACTTGCCTGCACACACAGTAAATTATCCCCGCGCGGTTTTACTTGCACACGCCAAAAATCAATTTAGTTATGATTGCGGACTTGACTTTTATTGAATTTCACCGGTTTAGTTTTGATGAAATAAACAATAAAAACATATTTGAAAAAGGAACATTGAGGATTATCGAATTATCACTGTAATCCAAAAATTTAAAAGTCCCAGATGGGTTGTAAACGATGACGAATGAAATAATCTATAATACAATTCAATCAATTTTGCTAAAAATTCACAGGACATATTCCTCAAATCAGACATAATTGTTAATTATGAATTTGTTAATTATTAATAATTCATTGTTGTTATTATTGTTAATATTGAACACGTCGCTAATGAATCGGAATGAAATCTGCAACGACTTGTCTCCACACACAGTGAATTATCCCCACGCTGTTTTAATTGCACATGTCAAAAATCAGAACAATTTTGATTCCAGTGGACGAGAAGTTTTAATTAACTGTACCCCGTTCTCCGTGCGGTCAATGCAATACATTTTTCCGCAATCTTTTTTTCAAATTTACAAATTTCAAAAAATCGCTCTCTAGCGGCAAAGATCTATCAAAATTTCAAGCGACAATGTTCAGAAACAAAAAAGATCGACAGGAATGTACATGCCGCAAGAGAACCTTCTGTCAGAGACCTATGAGTAAATCACGAGGGGGACCCCTTTATTGTAAAGAAATATGGACACCCAGGTCATCAATATTCATTTTTAAATTTTCCAAATAACATGGGTTTTCGTTTGTCCCCAAAAGCAAAAGGACACTGTAATACCACAAACCAAATCCGACCCAGACATTTTAGTTCTTCTATTCTGAACGAGTCTGTAGCATCTCGCAGCCAACATTCAAGATTTGATCTCACTTAAACGTAGGAAGAAATTTGTCTCTCACTAAATGACAATCTTAAAGAAAGAATTTCCTTTTTTGATACTTCCACATAAATACGACGAATCTACAGTAAAATGTACAATTTGCCCGAGCAAAATTTTCATTGGCCATTAGTGGGAGATCAAACAAATACATTCAATGGAAAAATACAATCTTAATTAATTTTGTTATTATAAAACTGTTTTGAATATCAAATGTAACGAATTTTTGTTTCTCATACTGGGGCTCAGTGTTAAGTTGACTTAAAAAATTTAAATATATCTAAGTCGAACTCCACAAACTTTAATCAGCGTAAAATTATAAATGGAACATGTTTCGGCAGAACACAGCCATCATCAGCCCTTAAAGAATATAAAAAATTATAATAATAAAATACTCCACTTGGATTTAAGAACATTCTTCTAGTTTGTTAAGTTGACGGTATTATTTCCTCTAAAAATAATTTATTGTTTTGCTTTTCTTCTATGGGTTTTTCGTATGAGCTTAAGACCATAAAACTCACGATTCGAACGATGGATATACGTAACTCGTTTTCTGTTTTGTTCATTACGGTCCTGGAAAAGTTCTTAGTTAGAAAAAAGAAAATTCGAGGCAATTACCATGGAAAGTCGGAAAATTAGGACAAACTGCGAAAATCATAATACATATTTGCATGCACTCTTGATCATAATTGGCGATATTATCGACATGCCATACATATTTGGTTGTTTTTTTTATCTTGTTCGTTATGCTCCGGGGATGGATGTAGGTAAAAAAAGCATTTCTAGAAACTAGACGAAAAAATATTATACGCCCATTTTTTTGTTTCTACGAAATCACGCATTTACAAGGTAAGACAAATCATTTGTCTTATTTGAAACGCGCGCCTTTTTGTGACGTCAACACGGGACAAAATTCACCAGACAAAAATCAAGTTACTAGACGTGCCGACTAATGAGAAGCGCATGAACCAATGTAAATGCCCCCCGAAATGACGTCACAAAAGGCGGTAAATGTACAGCGTGTGAAACTGCTATCCCAAATTGCGATTTTTGATACGCTCTGTTATCTTACAAAACAACTTTATGAAACAACAGAACACGTTTAGGGCTTCATGTTACATAGTCTATGAGGTGCTATATAGTTGAATTAGTCAAATTTAATTGAGGGGGACGATCCCATTGAAAAAAAAAATCGGTAAGATCTGCAGAAAAATCTGGAAAGTCGCATTCTAGTCTAAATTAAAATAAAATTACATATTTGTATTTACTTTTGTATTGTTTTGCGCTCTGCCCAAAAACAAATTTATTAAAATTTGGAAAGGGCAACGTCTGTCGGGTCAGCTAGTTACAAAATATTACTCGATGACTATTTTATCGTAGTGTTTGTACTTAATACATTATGAATACCGGTTGAGTTTTACCACCGAAACCGAATTTGGAGTTTTCAATTGAATCGCTTATTATTAAAAAGGACTAAGTCACATTATTGACATTTTGAGTTACATATTGCTATCTACTAAAATGGTGATAAAATGAACTAAATGCCTACCCCAATAATATTTTATAATGTTGGATGGAATGTAACATTTATTTTTAAAAAGATCTAAGTCGCTCGACTTGGTTCCTTTTTGAATTACCGATCTTGGACGTACATATTTAAATTTACCGTAAAAACTTTTATACGAGTTTGAGATCTAAAGGTGAGCAAGATTATTAGTCGCGTCAATAAATACATAAAACAGGCAATCTTCGGAAGTCCTCAAAAACAGCTGCGATTTTAATGATTTATATTGTTTAAACACTATTTATTATATTTATATAAAAAAATAGTTTTTCAATACTTATTCTACAAATAATATACGAAAGTAAATTATAAAATTATTATGAATTGTAGATTATTTATTTTAGACATTTATAAATAAAATAATTAAAAATTGTTCATCAATACTTGTAGGAAGGAAAAATTTGAGAATTTTCCTCGATTTCCATGGGAGTCCCTGATCAGATCTTGACTTTTTGACAATGGAACCACCTCAAGAGTATACCCTTTCAAATAAAAGAAGAATTTTGTAAATCGGTCGACAATTGACGAAGAAATCGGTGAACTTACATGAAGTCGGTTAATAAAAGGGAGCGAAAATTTGAGTATTTTTCTCGATTTCCATGGGATTCCCTGGTCAGATCCTGATTTTTTGATAATGGAATCACCTTCAGAGTATACCCTTTCAAATAAAAGAAGAATTTTGTAAATCTGTCCACAATTGACCAAGAAATCGGCGAACATAAATGAAATATAAATATATAAATGTTCTAAGGTAACAAGCATTAAAAAAAAACACAACCAAATTGATAGCTTCCTCCCTTTTTGAAGTCTGTTAAAAAAAAAACGCAAAACTATTTTTTTTTTAGATAAATATACATATTGTTTAAATAATATTAATAGTTATGTCCCCGCTTCAAAAGGTTTCTGATTATAAATAATAAAAAAAAAACATCAAAATCGGAGCTGTTTCTGAGGACTTCCGAGAAAAAGACTTCATTGACGTTACTAGATATATACATATTTACAATCCCTTATTGTTGTTACCAACGTTTCTAAGCGAAGAAAACGTTTAAAACGGGACAAAAATTAAAAGTTTGCATGGCGTAACTCTTAAACGTGTTAAAATATTAAAAGCATTATTAATTACTAATTATGGCACAAATGTCCTGGCCCGAATAGAGTGACGAGAATACAGTTTCTTAAAAGTATCGTTTTCTACTTTCGTGTCATAATTGAGTTTTTGTGAAACTAAAAGTAGTGTCACAAAGAAACTTTTTGTGAAACTGTTTTTGGTGTTTTTCTTTATACGTATTTATTATACTATTATTTATACTAGTTGCACATACTATTTTTTATTACGAATGCGGAATAAATCCCAGTATAAAATGGGGTCCAGGGGTGAACGTCGGTAGGGTCCAGGTGCAAATTCAGTTTTAATATTTCCATAGTTTTTTGTTTAATTTCAACAACGTATTTGTTTTTTATTACTCAGGCGGAAAAATAGTATCTGTGCAACCTTTGTTACGGTTGAAAAGTAACTGTTTGCCCATTTGACACCAAACGGTTGTTTGGGTGCGGCAAGTTTACTTCTTGCACACGCAGATTCAGATAAACAAACTGCTGAAATTAAATAAAAAATAACGTTGAAAGAAATTAGACAAAAAAAACACAATCGAAATATTAAAACTGAATTTGCCCATGGACCCTAACGGGTCTTCGCTCCTGAACCCCAATTTTATACTGGCATTTATTCCGCATTCACAATAAAAATAGTATGTGCAACTCGTGCGGCGTTGTCGATTGTAGTTGCACAATATACTATATTTAATTTCAGCAGTTTGTTTATCTGAATTTGTTATAAAATGGACAAACAGTTACTTTTTGTACACAATCCAGATCCTGGAAAGCTTGGTCAGCAGTACGCCCACGGGTCGACTCGTTCCGCTGCTGCAGGAGCAGTACGACACTGACGCCGGACGGAGCATTTCGATTGATATTTGATTTGTTGGGTCACGTTGTACTATTAATTATACTTATTGTTTTTAATATAATCTAACAATTTATAATTCCATTTTCAACCGGAATAAAGGTTGCAAAGATACTATTTTTCTGCATGGACAATAAAAAAGGAATAAACGCTAGACAAAAAAATAAACGTTCGGTAAAAGTAGTAAATGTTCAATAATACATAATATATTTCGATACTAGTGCGCTGAAACGGAACGGAAAACTGAACTGACCATCTAAAAGTACCTTAAAAAATACAGCTCCAAGTGTTTTAAAAGTTCAGTTGCTTAGTTGTGGTCGTATAATTTTTGTTATTGTTTATATCTGGACCTGCAGCGCAACGTAATTCTAGAAAGCCATTCGTTCTTTTGTGGTAACAATCGTTTTGTTATCGGAACTCCTGTGTTTACATATATCTGAACACAAACATTATAACCGCTAAGCTTATGTTTCCGACCACCAGAAGGCGCTGAGTAAAAAACAGTTATAATTGTGATTAACAGATGGCAGGAGGCGACAAAATCGGATAAAATTCGTTACGCCATCTGGGAGTGAAAATCATTTTCGTGACACGACTTTCAGCATTGTATGGTTCCTCTATTGTTTACCTACTCTCTGACGGAACAGAAACCACAACCGAATCTCCTCAAACAAATCCTGTTGGATCACAGCAAGTTGATACAGCAAGTGGCCCTGAGCATAACACCGGAGGTACCGTCCAAGGAGAGGCCGGCAATCGAAAAGTGCAAAAGAAAGCTCGAATTTTTGGATTAATTGAGGTAATGGCTACCAAGCAAACTAAAACTTTTTTCTTTGGGTTTCCATCCCAAGAACGTGCAGAAGGTTTTGTAAAATTATTAAATATTATTTATCCGAATCAAAACGTTTTTTCATATAAATTAGTAGAAAAAATTAATATGATAGAACGAACAGTTTTTTTTATTTGTGTTAAATTAAATTTTAATATTGGATATAATACTTTAAAAAAGAAAACCGGTACATCACTAGATAATTTAACTTATTTTTGGCACCATTCACTAATATGGCCTGAGGGTGAAGATGATTTACGAACTGCTGTTCACGAATTTATCGATATACATATTAAACATTCCATACCTTCACTTTCTTGGGATGCAGTAATCGAAGCAGAACAAAACCGTAAAACATACGATACAAAACAAACTAAATCTGCTTATAAATGTTCTTGGTAGAATGGCACCGATTAAAGAAGCTGGTACATTAACAAGTTCATATGATACTTTAGATTTAATCAACCGATACGATACTATACATACTAATCATTATGTTAGAAATCACGTCTTTAATTGTAAACCTACTGTTAGTACTTCTAGTATTCCTGATTTTTACCTTAAGCATGATGATGATTCAACATCCAAGGAATTATCTAGGAAATACAATGTATTTTATATGTATAGCTTTATTGCTCAATATGATGTATTATTGGACACAAACCACGCAAACCACCAAATGTTAACTCATAATGTTGATGTATTTTTAGCTTCATTGGCTATTTCTGATATTGATGAAATATCACATAAATATCTTGCTGTTGTCGAACATGGACCTATTAAAGGATATCATATTAATTATATTGTTTTTACTTCCACTCCTCTCGATAAAGATCAAATTAAAATAATCTACGATGCTTTACATATTCGTGCTCATTTGGTATACGAAAATCCTCCAATTAAATTAGAAAATATAACAGCTATTATTAAACATGAAGCTATTAAGAGTCCTGGGGCCTGGTTACATTACTTAAAAAAAAATCCATTGTGCATCATGAGTAATGATGTTGAGATACTAACTATGTTTAGTAATTTCGATAAAAGTCATATCTTTGCACCAAATACGTTATCCAAACGTTATAAAAGAGATGTTCATGGTAATCCTATTACTACAAATAATGAAATGGTTCAATTTTTTTTCCGTTGTTTTGATCAAGGAATTATAGAATTAATGGATATTTTAAAAATACCAGAAAGTCATCAATGGTATCATTTAAATACATTCAATAACAGTTTCTCAATGACTCGTAATTCATTCTTAGCGCGACGAACATTAACTGACGAACTTATTTACATATTGCAACAATTTATGGAATTATCAAATGATAGTAGATGTTTTTGCCCTATTGATGATTGGATACGCTTTGAAGGACAAGATCAAGTAGCTCCATGGATGTATAATATTCAAAATTGGTTATTTGCTTGTGAAAAACGTAATGTGCTATACTTTATTGGTCCTGCTAATTGTGGAAAAAGTCACTTTGCTCGTTTGCTGTGGTCTTGTTTCTTATCACATAAAATTATATTACAAGATGGTTTATTTACTTTTGCTAATTTACAAAATGCTGGGGTTGGTTTATGGGAAGAACCTTTAGTTTTACCTGATTTTGTTGATACCTGTAAATTAATGTTTGAAGGTGAACCATCAACTGAAGTAGCAGTAAAACATAATCCATCTATGCGCCTTGGTAAACGTATACCTTTAATTTTAACAACTAATAATGAAGTTAGTAAATATTGTTCTAATCAACACGACTTTTTAGAAGCTCGTTTTTATCGTATGCAATGTCGTTGTCCAATTAATGTTAGTCAGGACTTTTGTACTAATCCTAATAACGCTCATTATTGTCCACGTATTGATGATCATAATATCGTATCGGTTAAATCTAAAGTTTCTTCAACAGACGCCACCGGCAGTTCCAATAACTCAACTACCGACAACACGAGCACACTCGATTCGAGGGGGAGGTCACCTGACACCACTAAAGAATTACAACATGCAACATCCCAATCAGGAATAGAAGTTGAAGAAGCATTATATACTGCTGAAACGTGTGCTGGTATACACACTATATCGCGTAATCATATGCTTAGCTTCTTAGCTTTTTGTATTTTACAAAGATATCATCAGTGTAAAATTACTAATTGTAAGCTTAAAAATATTGATTTACATCGCTTAGGTGCTTATATCGATAATTTTAAAAATAAGTTAGCACTTAATTCATTTTGTACTAATTCTATTGATAGTTTAGAAATAACTGTTGTATCATCTGATTCAGAATGACTATTTTAAATTTTAGTAAAACTAGAATTTGTTATTGGGAAAATGCACTTACAAATACATCTGATAAAACTCCAAACGTTACTCTTATTACTCCCGTTGACAATTCTACTGCTAATTATGGTATTGCTGAAATAGCTGGCAAAAATTTTAATTGGCATCATCTACCAAGTAATCATTATGGTTTATATTGTACTACAGCTGAAATGCAAGATATATTAGCTCATTATGATGCAATCACACCAGTAACAGCTAAAATTACTGTAGGTCATTGTATACCATTAGCTCAATATCCAGGTAGTACTAATACTTTACAATTAAGTTTTAATAACACTATTTATACTAAAACATATCATCAACATGCAAGTGCACGATTATCTCCTATGAATGATTTTGCTAATATTCAAGAAGGTTATAATTTTTTCAGAACTTTCGATGGACATAGATATTCAGAATCTTCTACTAATTTAAGACAAACATTACCAAAGCCTAGTATACGTTTTGTATATCCTAAACCGGATAATGTTACAAGTATAGCAGCAACAGATCCCAGAACAACGGGTTATGCACGTGAATTAACTATAGTAAAAGGTATCAATGATAATATTGGAAATTTAAATGCATTCTTAAATAGAACAACAGATTATAAAACATTTGCAGCATATTCTACTGATACCACAGATCAACCTTTGTTAGAAATGGATTTAGCTATAGGTTATGCACCAGAATTTTTACAAGATGATGAAAATTTAAAAGCCTTATATCCTGGAGAAAACATAGATGAAATTACTATAAGTCCTAAACCACATCACTCTTTTACAATACAGAATGGAGAAATAATGTTAAATCAATTATATTCTAATCGCGATTGTCGTTCATTATTTAAAAATTCTAATTTTGCATTTGAAGATGCTATATATTTATTTTTAAATTTATGGCCACAATGTAAAGGACCTAATATGAATTGGACATTTGGAGGAGATAACTCTTACATTGATGATAATCCCTTACAATTTTATGGTGCAGAAACTAATACACCATCCAACTCAAAACAAAATCTTGGTATTATTAATTCATTAATGAGATCTCTTACTGGATTTGAATATAAAGATTTTTGGAATGATACTATACCACATTTATGGTTAAAAGGAGATGAAATTTTAGACCCTTCTGGAGCCTTAGTTAATCATACTTTTCAAGGTACTGTTAATTGGAATCTTACATTAGAAGTTAAAGATCGTATACATAAACCTATACATGATAAATGGAAATGGATAAATGTTTATAGACACGCTCAAAAAGTAATAATACCTGGTGCAGATCAAGCTGCAGATACTTTTAAATATCGTGTTAAATATACAAAAGGTAATCCTGTTTGCATGCAAAATGATGATATGTTGTATCATGTACCTGTACTTCTAAGAGACGCAAATCAAGCAACAGCATCTGGTATAACATCAACGCTGCAACCACCATCACAACTCGCATCATCAGGAACATCTTTTACTTCATCTTTACCATCTTATGCAGAAACGGATATAGTTCAATGGACGAGTGCTCTAGTCAATTTGCCTACAACATCTATTGTTATTGATGGTTATACCGGAGACACCCCTGCTGCCAACACAAGGTCTCGTAAACGAAAATGAGCGCCATCTATTGTGTAACAGCATAAGTCTACCTTTACGCTTAGGGCTCTGGGGACTAGCATAGAAGGGGACATCCTAGAGAAGTGAAATTTGGTACACGTCATTCTTCTGTCCTTATAATACCAGAAAAAAATTAGCAACCCTCTAGCTTTATTTTTAAGGGTAGTTTATTAAGGGTGCTTGGTACGAAAAAGAGAAACCAAGAGCTAAATACGTTTTCCATGTAAAATATGCATATTTTAAAATTAACATAAACTTTATTTCAAACATCAGCCCTTACATGTCTAGAAACACAGGGTAGAAGACTGTTAGCGGAGCGATCTACATTATATAATGTATTGTGTGTTGCGCACCTCTCGCTTTCATCGCACAATCGTAACCAGAGACCTCGTGAGGCCCCTCTTCCGTAGTTTCATAAAAACCAGCAGTGGAAAAAATCCGAAAAAATTCAGGGACGCATGAGACGCCGACACGAGCATCCCCTATATTTTTCACCTTTTTTGGTCGGTCGAGGGTGGTTTCTTGTAGAAGGGGTGGTTAAAAGAATGGCTTTTTTTTTAAATCAACCGCACCGACGTTTTCCTCTAATTTCGTGTAAGGAAACCTGAAAATGTGGAATTTTAAAAAAAATAAAATTTCATCCCTCAAGAGTGGACTTAGTCGAAATTTTGCTCGCAAAGCGGCGACATTAGGGATGTGGGGATTCGACAAACCACCGACGGAAAAAATCCGAAAAAATTCAGGGACGCATGAGACGCCGACACGAGCATCCCCTATTTTTTTCACCTTTTTTGGTCGGTCGAGGGTGGTTTCTTGTAGAAGGGGTGGTTAAAAGAATGGCTTTTTTTTTAAATCAACCGCACCGACGTTTTCCTCTAATTTCGTATAGGGAAACCTGAAAATGTGGAATTTTAAAAAAAATAAAATTTCATCCCTCAAGAGTGGACTTAGTCGAAATTTCGCTCGCAAAGCGGCGACATCATAGATGTGGGGATTCGACAAACCACCGAGGGAAAAAATCCGAAAAAATTCAGGGACGCATGAGACGCCGACACGAGCATCCCCTATTTTTTTCACCTTTTTTGGTCGGTCGAGGGTGGTTTCTTGTAGAAGGGGTGGTTAAAAGAATGGCTTTTTTTTTAAATCAACCGCACCGACGTTTTCCTCTAATTTCGTGTAAGGAAACCTGAAAATGTGGAATTTTAAAAAAAATAAAATTTCATCCCTCAAGAGTGGACTTAGTCGAAATTTCGCTCGCAAAGCGGCGACATTAGGGATGTGGGGATTCGACAAACCACCGACGGAAAAAATCCGAAAAAATTCAGGGACGCATGAGACGCCGACACGAGCATCCCCTATTTTTTTCACCTTTCTTGGTCGGTCGAGGGTGGTTTCTTGTAGAAGGGGTGGTTAAAAGAATGGCTCTTTTTGAAACCAACCGCACCGACGTTTTCCTCTAATTTCGTATAGGGAAACCTGAAAATGTGGAATTTTAAAAAAAAATAAAATTTCATCCCTC
This sequence comes from Diaperis boleti, assembly GCA_963583935.1. Lineage (NCBI taxonomy): Eukaryota > Metazoa > Arthropoda > Insecta > Coleoptera > Tenebrionidae > Diaperis > Diaperis boleti. Next base: position 19,733,797 of record OY757242.1, read on the forward strand.
AAGAGTGGACTTAGTCGAAATTTCGCTCGCAAAGCGGCGACATTAGGGATGTGGGGATTCGACAAACCACCGACGGAAAAAATCCGAAAAAATTCAGGGACGCATGAGACGCCGACACGAGCATCCCCTATTTTTTTCACCTTTCTTGGTCGGTCGAGGGTGGTTTCTTGTAGAAGGGGTGGTTAAAAGAATGGCTTTTTTTTTAAATCAACCGCACCGACGTTTTCCTCTAATTTCGTGTAAGGAAACCTGAAAATGTGGAATTTTAAAAAAAATAAAATTTCATCCCTCAAGAGTGGACTTAGTCGAAATTTTGCTCGCAAAGCGGCGACATTAGGGATGTGGGGATTCGACAAACCACCGACGGAAAAAATCCGAAAAAATTCAGGGACGCATGAGACGCCGACACGAGCATCCCCTATTTTTTTCACCTTTTTTGGTCGGTCGAGGGTGGTTTCTTGTAGAAGGGGTGGTTAAAAGAATGGCTTTTTTTTTAAATCAACCGCACCGACGTTTTCCTCTAATTTCGTGTAAGGAAACCTGAAAATGTGGAATTTAAAAAAAAATAAAATTTCATCCCTCAAGAGTGGACTTAGTCGAAATTTCGCTCGCAAAGCGGCGACATTAGGGATGTGGGGATTCGACAAACCACCGACGGAAAAAATCCGAAAAAATTCAGGGACGCATGAGACGCCGACACGAGCATCCCCTATTTTTTTCACCTTTCTTGGTCGGTCGAGGGTGGTTTCTTGTAGAAGGGGTGGTTAAAAGAATGGCTTTTTTTTAAATCAACCGCACCGACGTTTTCCTCTAATTTCGTGTAAGGAAACCTGAAAATGTGGAATTTTAAAAAAAATAAAATTTCATCCCTCAAGAGTGGACTTAGTCGAAATTTTGCTCGCAAAGCGGCGACATTAGGGATGTGGGGATTCGACAAACCACCGACGGAAAAAATCCGAAAAAATTCAGGGACGCATGAGACGCCGACACGAGCATCCCCTATTTTTTTCACCTTTTTTGGTCGGTCGAGGGTGGTTTCTTGTAGAAGGGGTGGTTAAAAGAATGGCTTTTTTTTTAAATCAACCGCACCGACGTTTTCCTCTAATTTCGTATAGGGAAACCTGAAAATGTGGAATTTTAAAAAAAATAAAATTTCATCCCTCAAGAGTGGACTTAGTCGAAATTTCGCTCGCAAAGCGGCGACATCATAGATGTGGGGATTCGACAAACCACCGAGGGAAAAAATCCGAAAAAATTCAGGGACGCATGAGACGCCGACACGAGCATCCCCTATTTTTTTCACCTTTCTTGGTCGGTCGAGGGTGGTTTCTTGTAGAAGGGGTGGTTAAAAGAATGGCTTTTTTTTTAAATCAACCGCACCGACGTTTTCCTCTAATTTCGTGTAAGGAAACCTGAAAATGTGGAATTTTAAAAAAAATAAAATTTCATCCCTCAAGAGTGGACTTAGTCGAAATTTTGCTCGCAAAGCGGCGACATTAGGGATGTGGGGATTCGACAAACCACCGACGGAAAAAATCCGAAAAAATTCAGGGACGCATGAGACGCCGACACGAGCATCCCCTATTTTTTTCACCTTTTTTGGTCGGTCGAGGGTGGTTTCTTGTAGAAGGGGTGGTTAAAAGAATGGCTTTTTTTTTAAATCAACCGCACCGACGTTTTCCTCTAATTTCGTGTAAGGAAACCTGAAAATGTGGAATTTTAAAAAAAATAAAATTTCATCCCTCAAGAGTGGACTTAGTCGAAATTTTGCTCGCAAAGCGGCGACATTAGGGATGTGGGGATTCGACAAACCACCGACGGAAAAAATCCGAAAAAATTCAGGGACGCATGAGACGCCGACACGAGCATCCCCTATTTTTTTCACCTTTTTTGGTCGGTCGAGGGTGGTTTCTTGTAGAAGGGGTGGTTAAAAGAATGGCTTTTTTTTTAAATCAACCGCACCGACGTTTTCCTCTAATTTCGTGTAAGGAAACCTGAAAATGTGGAATTTTTCGAAGTAAAACTTGTAATTGAAAAAAAAAGTTATGCAAGGTATCAATAGAATATAGTGTGCAATCTGTAATATGTAATTGTTCTTATTGAATTGTACCGGACATACATACATTTTTTATACTGTGCGTGACGCAATTAAATACGTATTAAATGATGTTATATTTTATACCGAGCAAAGATATTTTATGCTGTGCACAAAGCAATAAAATACATAGCAGTTATGCTATATTTTACTATGCAAACATATCTTTAAATACTGGTGTAACCTACCGTGCAACTGGTTACTTACAATTACAATTATTTACTGTGCAAAAATGCATTAAAATACCGAACAGTTAATTACATGCCTTTAAATAAGGAGGCCTTTCGTCGAGGGTTCTCGGAACCGTCGTTCTGTTTATCGCCATCGAATTTCCTGGAAGAATAGTTGTGATTCTTGTTACCGACGGGAGCGAGAATGTCTATATTTTTTTTTCGTCGTGCACTGGCAAATATGAGACCATCGTTTATATATATAATATAAGCTAGTCTGTTCCTGATATAATTTTTTTAACTGACTTTTAGGCAAACACCATATTTTATTCAGATTCGCTTATTTCTATTTTATGAGAAGGGAAATTTTGGGACACGACGGAAACGGTAAAGTAAATTTATTATAGGTATATTTTTGCAATTTTATTTTCACACAGATATAAGATAACAAACATGAGAAAATTGCACATTTAAGACAAAAATAATTCACAATAGGTAAAATTCAGTTTGTATTCATCAGTGCCGTATGTTAGGTTAACAAACGATAAGTTAAAATAGGATCTTGCGGACTTTCGCGCCATAAAATTTTTCTGAATCAACTTTAATTTGTCGATAAATTTTGATTATGTCACCGCTAAAGGCAATTGGAAATGTACGGAACCCAGTTAAAATTGAAAAATGATTTCGTTGGATTGTAGGACCTGTCAAAAGCGCATCATTTAAACTTTGTCCGCTGAAAGTTTTTGCACTAGCGTCAAAAACTACTCGGAGTTCACCTGAAGATTGTTTGAATACTCTATGGTGTGGCAAATAGCAACCTGAATTATTTTTTTTATGATAATCATTTGCAACTAAATAATAAAAGAAATTCGTTTAAAATTTTTGAATATTCGAGTTTTAATAACCCATGCTTTTTAAATTTATTTTCAAGAGAATGCAATCGTTTTATTGCTATTTCCTTTGACGCACCGAGATTAGGTTTTTCAGACTTGAACGGTAATTTGACAATAAATCTACCCTGATGATCGCGTTTATGGTTGTTTACAAAGTGGTCTTCTCACAACCTCTCTTGTTCGGACCAATTACTTTTATTGCTGTATTCCTCAATTTCCCAAAATTTTTGGAGCTGTTTGTCTATTGTGTTATCCATGTTTATAGTTATATTGAAAACGGATGTTCGCGCCTCTTTGGAAATTTCGCCGCCGATAACCCACCCTAAGCACGTTTCTATGAATTGGGGTTCACCTACCGAGTTTGTTATTTTACCTGAACACAATGGTTGCCAAAAAAACCCGGCACCAATTAGTAAATCAATCGGACTCGACGTATTAAAATTAGGATCCGCCAATTGAATATCGGTAGGAATGTTGATATCTAAATCTTTAAGAGAGCAAGTAGGAATATTTCCCGTAATTTGCGGAAGAACCAAACATGAAATTTCCGAAGTAAACGTGTTGACTCTTGATCTTATTATTACGTTTGTTGTTTGCTTGGAAGTTATTGTTTTTTGATTTATACCTTGTATTGAAATATTACTATTATTTAAGTTTAAATTTAATTTTTTAACTAAGGATTCACTTATTATATTGCTTTGTGAGCCTACATTAAGTAATGCTCGACATTCACAAAAATGACCTTTATTGTCTTTAATATAAATTAACGCTGTTGATAGCAATACTTCTTTTTTCGCTAAATTATTTAAGTTTTGTTCGTTGACTCGATACGTTGCAAAATTGCCTAAACTTGTTTGTGCATTTGAATTTAAAACATTTTGCTCATGGAGAAGACTATTATGATTTTGATTGCAATGTTTGCATTTTATGTTAGATCTACAATCTAATGTTGAATGATTTGATCTTAGACAATTTTCGCATAATTTCATATTGTTAATGCTTTGAATTTTGTCATTCCGTGAAAGACTTGCAAATCCGGAACATTTGTAAATTGTATGTGATGAATTTTTACAATAGTAACAGGAAGGTTGCTTATTGTTTGTTTGAATATGCGTCATCGAAATCCCTTTATTATCGCGGAAACCTTTGGTTTCTCTACCTGGGCACTAGACTGGAATTTCGATGAAGTAACTGATTTATTAATATTGGATTTATTTAAACTTTCCAAAGATTCTAATGTGAGACATCTCTGTTCTAAAAATTCCATTAGACTAGCTAACGTTGGAACTTCGCACTTTAATTTTGATTGCCATTCCCGGTTTGTGCTATAGTCTAATTTTTCGGTAATTATAGGAACTGATAACGCATCCCATTTATCTGTAGGTTGTTCAAGTAATTTTAACGCTTCGATGTTAGTATTAACATCATTTATTAAAGATTGTCAAGTGTTGAATGTAAAGTGATGCTGTCGGTGCCTGATTTCATTTGTTTTTCGTCGCCTCCAAATTTGCTTACTTTACATTCTTTAAATATCGAAACTGATGTAGGGGAGAGTGGGATAACTTCGATAACTTGGTATTCTTTTTTCTGCGTTTACTCATTCTGATAGAATAATTTGCAAGTGTCCTAAAATTCGCCAAATCGAGCCAAATTAGCATGTGCCGATTTGTCATGGTTATTTTGGGTTCTTTACACAGCTCTAATGAGAACTCATAAAATAGTATCGAGAATTTGTCACACACAATTTCTTAGTTTTAATAATGAATTTCTTAAGATTAAACATTTTAATACTTTTTTTTTCTTCATCGCCAAATTTTGTCGGTGGCGCCGGCCCAGTAAAAAAATAATTTGCGACCCCCAAAAATTTTTTTGCGATTCCCAACAACATTGCAAACCTCTGGGCTAAGATATTTTCGGATGAGATTTGTAAACAGGGTCTTCTTCTCGGTGAGACAGTTTAAAACCTATCGACGACCTATATCAAGAAGTTCGTTGCGGAACGTGCTTACGTGCCTAAATGAGTAATCAACACGTATTGGCGGCTTCGTATGGGAGTTCTGAGTAATCTTAGATGTGATTTTTTTGTTTTTAATGTTCGAACGGTCAAAAAGAAATGTAACGGTATTTGTAATTTATCCAAAATTATTCAACAAAGTCTAATTAAAATACACTAAAAAAGTTATATATTTTTCTTCGGAAAATTATACATAATAGCTGTTTTCGCGGAGCCAATCCCGAACACATTCGGTACACAAACGGAGGAAGTTACGGATTTTACCAATGCACATGAGCGTCTTCGGAATTGTTATAGAATTTTTAGCTCCGCGAACGCATTACGAACGTACTACGAATAAAACGTTTGCGGACGTCGTCCCTCTGTCAAAACACGAAGGGGCGTATCACGACTTTTCAGGAGAAGTGTTCATGTGTTTTTGTTGATAATAATTTTTTTCTCAAAAATTTTCTTATGTAAGGTATCAAATTTTTTATATTGTCATTTTGACAATATTGAAAGAGGAATAAAAATCGTGAAGAAAAAAAATGAGGTTAGGATTTAAATAATTAACTGGTGATTACATCGCAAAAAATTAACAATCACAAAAAATTAAGAGCTGATGTTTTAAGGGAGATACGACACGACAGAAAAGAGACTATTAGAAATTGAAGAAAAAAAAATTATTGAAAACCAACGCAGAAATGCTATTTTAGAAGAAAAAAACGCCATTCTAAAACAATGTAACAGTTGTCAATGCTGCAATAATTAGAATAGATGTTAATATATTTTTTTGTCTTTAGTTAGTTTAATTATAGATTAAATAACGTGGATTTCCTGCTGGATGATGGAAATCCCGAGTTTCTTAAAAGCATCAATAAAACTAGAAGGGTTGTAAACGGCGGCCATTAGGTACATCCGGTTTGCATATTTTAACATTTAGTGGCCGCCAGCTCCAATTTTGTTCCAATTTTGTTCAATCAAAACGTTCCTATTTTCCGACAATTTCTAAGATTACTTGTTAGATGTATCTCAATTCCATTGAATTTTGTTTTTCTACTGATGAAGAAAGAGAAAATATTTGAATCACACAATGAAATTGGCAATTTAAATATGCAGACAATTTATAATAAGACATACAAAAGGTACAGTTAAACAAATACTTATAAAAACGAATATACCAGACGACAAAAAAGGTATCTCATTATATGCCCACCCACCCAAAAAAAAAAAAAATGAACGGACAATTGAAGCGTGGACGTACCAAAGGGTCTAAGTGCCAAAAATGAAAATTTTCACTTTTTTTCTTTAGAAAGGTTGTATGTAATGCGTGTTCTGACAAAAGTTTTACGTTCTAACTATCTAAATGAGGTTGTAAAAAATTTAAAAAATTGATGTTCTCGATCTTTTTGACATTAACTTCTTAATTCATTTATTAACACTTATGCTCTAATACTCGACAATCTATTTTCGCGCTCGTGTGGATTTGAAGCGTCCTTACTAGGACTATCCATCAGTTAAAATCGTAAAATAATTAACTAAAAAAACGACTTCAAAAAACCAAAAGTAACATAAGTTATTTGTTGTTCCGCTTAATGTAATTATTTATTGTTCCGTTTAATGAAATTCAGAAATTATTGTTGATTATGTAATTAATTATACCAGGAAAAAAGAGCAGGACGAGAGTGGGTGAAAAGAAAAAGCTGTGGAAGGGAGAGCAATGAGCATCGTTACAAGATCGTCACTTTAATCGAAACTGCCAAGTGACATAGACGGTCTAATCCAGAGTGTCGAATTAGTTCCGATCAACCCTTATTATTAATATTGCGATTAATATTATTACTATTAACGTTTTATTTTGCAGCCAATTTCTTAGTCACCATGGAAGTGCAAACGCTTCTTGACAACGGAATTAATGCTTTTTCTTTAGGTGCTTTTCTCGGACCGGATGTTTCAGATGCTGACAGAATACTGGCTAGCCAGCAAGCTGTCAATCTTTGTGAACATTTCGGCATTTTACCTAGAAGGAACGAACATCCGCAAATCGTTCGGACTTGTCGAACTTGCGGAGAAGTTTTGGACACGGTTGGGGATCGGACTCGAGGTGGTTTTCGTTACAAATGTGTTAATGGTCACCGACACGATCGTCGACAAAACACATTTATGGAAAACGTTAATAAGACTTTGGGGGTTTCAAAAGTTTTAAAGATTATGTTTTGTTGGCTTTCAGGTAAGCGAATTTTGACAACATATGAATTTTGATTTACTAAGCTGGTATTTTTTCTTATATATTCGGTTATCTTCTTTGATTTGCAATGATAACCACCTCTATCTATTTCTGAGACATTCTGTACAAAAATTAACGTACATGTATACATATATGTATTTTTTGTAGGATCTACTCAAGCGTTTTGCATCGCAAATGTTGGAGTGGCCCCCGACACAGCCGTTGCATGGTATAAGTATTGCCGCGATGTTGCGAGGAAGATTGCGTGGCACGATTACATTGCGATTGGTGGTCCGCACGACATTGTGGAGGTGGACGAGACACACCTTTTTAAAAGGAAATACAACGTCGGTCGAAGGCAAATGTGGCAACATCATTGGCTCTTCGGAGGGATAAGTCGTGCGACCCGAAAAAGGTTTGGTGTCCTTGTTCCTAATCGGAATCGGGCCACGCTCATACCGATTATGCGGCGCCACATCGATGACGACTCTCTCATATGTTCAGACGAATGGAGAGCATATAGGGGAGTCGATCAGATTTTTGCAGGGCACGAGACTGTGAACCACTCCATCCAATTCGTGCGTCCACCGAGAGGCGAGGAGCCTTTGTGGGCTGTGGCCGGCCGATTTCACCAGAAGTGTTTGGATCGACAGTGGCGAGGGCCTCCTCCTGTAGGAATGGCTCAGCCCTACAGAATTCACACAAACACCGGTGAGAGGTCTTGGAGGGATCTCAAGACGACACTGCGAACCGTTAATAATGTTGAGCTTGTCGATGACTACATCGGAGAGTGGATGTATCGTCGGAACATCCTTGACGGTATAGTTAATCTCTCAGATAAGTTCCAACGTTTTTTGCAGGACGTTAGCAGAGCCTATCCCGGAGCAGGGCGAACGCCGATGAACGCCGATATTGAAAATTGTACGTGCCACGAATGCGTGTGAGCGTTCTTTGCAACATCCTCCGGTATTTTGTATATGTGTAGTTGCTTTGCTATTTAAAGGAATGACATTAATAGTGGCCTTGAGTAGTTTGCAGGGTTAGCCCGACTTGGCCATTGTTGTTAATTTCTTTACGCTTTCTGTTTTTTTTTTGCAAGCATGGCTCTTGTTAGAATTTGTTTCAATTTGAAGTTAATAGCTTTTTGACATGTACTTTTCAGTAAATTTTTGCTGTTATTTAAATTGTTACTTTTTTCTTTTGCTTTTTAAAAAACTACTTTTTTTTAGCAAATTGCGCCCTTATTCTTTTTTTAATTTAATATTTGTTTTTGTTTTTTATAAGTACATACCTAGTTTACATTCGATTTTTTATTGTGTGACTTTTTATGTTGATTTTTGCTTTTGCATGTTTCTAGTGCATGTGGGGTGTGCTGTGGGTCCAAAAGAGATTGCACACTTTACTGCCTATACGATCGTGCTATTTCATAGCAGTATGGTCAGCTTAGTTCTTTAATGGACTCCCAGCTCTCACCTATGACTCCTCGAAGTCGTTTCTATTTTGGAAACGGCGGTCACACCCTGGAAACTGTGTCGATCCACAGGCTAAATTAGGTGAGGGTAATCAGTGTTTTTTATGCATGTATATGGATTTCATTCGTGAACACTGATTGCTTCAAAATCGAAATGAAAACTGAATGATCAGTGAAACTCTTGTTACTTTGTTTTTATATTTTACAGTCTTTCGTCTTCTTAATTTTATTTGGTGCCTTGATTTATTTCATTTTATATAATAGTTAATTTTATATAATAACACATTATGTTTTTCATACATTTAATTTAATGATATTTATCTGTATACTTTATGCTCCGTATTGAGGTGATATGCCGTCGACTAACAATTTTTTTATTGTCATGATGAATAAAAACACCCATTGTAAATTATTTTTGTATTAAATGTGCAATTTTCTCATGTTTGTTATCTTATATCTGTGTGAAAATAAAATTGCAAAAATATACCTACAATAAATTTACTTTACCGTTTCCGTCGTGTCCCAAAATTTCCCTTCTCATAAAATAGAAATAAGCGAATCTGAATAAAATGGGGTGTTTGCCTAAAAGTCAGTTAAAAAAATTATATCAGGAACAGACTAGCTTATATTATATATATAAACGATGGTCTCATATTTGCCAGTGCACGACGAAAAAAAAATAGACATTCTCGCTCCCGTCGGTAACAAGAATCACAACTATTCTTCCAGGAAATTCGATGGCGATAAACAGAACGACGGTTCCGAGAACCCTCGACGAAAGGCCTCCTTATTTAAAGGCATGTAATTAACTGTTTGATATTTTAATGCATTTTTGCACAGTAAATAATTGTCATTGTAAGTAACCAGTTGCACGGTAGGTTACACCAGTATTTAAAGATATGTTTGCATAGTAAAATATAGCATAACTGCTATGTATGTTATTGCTTTATGCACAGCATAAAATATCTTTGCTCGGTATAAAATATAACATCATTTAAAACGTATTTAATTGCGTCGCGCACAGTATAAAAAATGTATGTATGTCCGGTACAATTCAATAAGAACAATTACATATTACAGATTGGACACTATATTCTATTGATACCTTGCATAACTTTTTTTTTCAATTACAAGTTTTACTTCGAAAAATTCCACATTTTCAGGTTTCCTTATACGAAATTAGAGGAAAACGTCGGTGCGGTTGGTTTCAAAAAAAGCCATTCTTTTAACCACCCCTTCTACAAGAAACCACCCTCGACCGACCAAAAAAGGTGAAAAAAATAGGGGATGCTCGTGTCGGCGTCTCATGCGTCCCTGAATTTTTTCGGATTTTTTCCGTCGGTGGTTTGTCGAATCCCCACATCCCTAATGTCGCCGCTTTGCGAGCAAAATTTCGACTAAGTCCACTCTTGAGGGATGAAATTTTATTTTTTTTAAAATTCCACATTTTCAGGTTTCCTTACACGAAATTAGAGGAAAACGTCGGTGCGGTTGATTTAAAAAAAAAGCCATTCTTTTAACCACCCCTTCTACAAGAAACCACCCTCGACCGACCAAAAAAGGTGAAAAAAATAGGGGATGCTCGTGTCGGCGTCTCATGCGTCCCTGAATTTTTTCGGATTTTTTCCCTCGGTGGTTTGTCGAATCCCCACATCTATGATGTCGCCGCTTTGCGAGCGAAATTTCGACTAAGTCCACTCTTGAGGGATGAAATTTTATTTTTTTTTAAATTCCACATTTTCAGGTTTCCTTACACGAAATTAGAGGAAAACGTCGGTGCGGTTGATTTAAAAAAAAGACATTCTTTTAACCACCCCTTCTACAAGAAACCACCCTCGACCGACCAAAAAACCTGAAAAAAATAGGGGATGCTCGTGTCGGCGTCTCATGCGTCCCTGAATTTTTTCGGATTTTTTCCGTCGGTGGTTTGTCGAATCCCCACATCCCTAATGTCGCCGCTTTGCGAGCGAAATTTCGACAAAGTCCACTCTTGAGGGATAAAATTTTATTTTTTTTTAAATTCCACATTTTCAGGTTTCCCTATACGAAATTAGAGGAAAACGTCGGTGCGGTTGGTTTCAAAAAAAGCCATTCTTTTAACCACCCCTTCTACAAGAAACCACCCTCGACCGACCAAGAAAGGTGAAAAAAATAGGGGATGCTCGTGTCGGCGTCTCATGCGTCCCTGAATTTTTTCGGATTTTTTCCGTCAGTGGTTTGTCGAATCCCCACATCCCTAATGTCGCCGCTTTGCGAGCGAAATTTCGACTAAGTCCACTCTTGAGGGATGAAATTTTATTTTTTTTAAAATTCCACATTTTCAGGTTTCCCTATACGAAATTAGAGGAAAACGTCGGTGCGGTTGGTTTCAAAAAGAGCCATTCTTTTAACCACCCCTTCTACAAGAAACCACCCTCGACCGACCAAGAAAGGTGAAAAAAATAGGGGATGCTCGTGTCGGCGTCTCATGCGTCCCTGAATTTTTTCGGATTTTTTCCGTCGGTGGTTTGTCGAATCCCCACATCCCTAATGTCGCCGCTTTGCGAGCGAAATTTCGACTAAGTCCACTCTTGAGGGATGAAATTTTATTTTTTTTTAAAATTCCACATTTTCAGGTTTCCTTACACGAAATTAGAGGAAAACGTCGTGCGGTTGATTTAAAAAAAAAGCCATTCTTTTAACCACCCCTTCTACAAGAAACCACCCTCGACCGACCAAAAAAGGTGAAAAAAATAGGGGATGCTCGTGTCGGCGTCTCATGCGTCCCTGAATTTTTTCGGATTTTTTCCCTCGGTGGTTTGTCGAATCCCCACATCTATGATGTCGCCGCTTTGCGAGCGAAATTTCGACTAAGTCCACTCTTGAGGGATGAAATTTTATTTTTTTTAAAATTCCACATTTTCAGGTTTCCTTATACGAAATTAGAGGAAAACGTCGGTGCGGTTGATTTAAAAAAAAGCCATTCTTTTAACCACCCCTTCTACAAGAAACCACCCTCGACCGACCAAAAAACCTGAAAAAAATAGGGGATGCTCGTGTCGGCGTCTCATGCGTCCCTGAATTTTTTCGGATTTTTTCCGTCGGTGGTTTGTCGAATCCCCACATCCCTAATGTCGCCGCTTTGCGAGCAAAATTTCGACTAAGTCCACTCTTGAGGGATGAAATTTAATTTTTTTTAAAATTCCACATTTTCAGGTTTCCTTACACGAAATTAGAGGAAAACGTCGGTGCGGTTGATTTAAAAAAAAAGCCATTCTTTTAACCACCCCTTCTACAAGAAACCACCCTCGACCGACCAAAAAAGGTGAAAAAAATAGGGGATGCTCGTGTCGGCGTCTCATGCGTCCCTGAATTTTTTCGGATTTTTTCCCTCGGTGGTTTGTCGAATCCCCACATCTATGATGTCGCCGCTTTGCGAGCGAAATTTCGACTAAGTCCACTCTTGAGGGATGAAATTTTATTTTTTTTAAAATTCCACATTTTCAGGTTTCCCTATACGAAATTAGAGGAAAACGTCGGTGCGGTTGGTTTCAAAAAAAGCCATTCTTTTAACCACCCCTTCTACAAGAAACCACCCTCGACCGACCAAAAAAGGTGAAAAAAATAGGGGATGCTCGTGTCGGCGTCTCATGCGTCCCTGAATTTTTTCGGATTTTTTCCACTGCTGGTTTTTATGAAACTACGGAAGAGAGGCCTCACGAGGTCTCTGGTTACGATTGTGCGATGAAAGCGAGAGGTGCGCAACACACAATACATTATATAATGTAGATCGCTCCGCTAACAGTCTTCTACCCTCTGTTTCTAGACATGTAAGGGCTGATGTTTGAAATAAAGTTTATGTAAATTTTAAAATATGCATATTTTACATGGAAAACGTATTTAGCTCTTGGTTTCTCTTTTTCGTACCAAGCACCCTTAATAAACTACCCTTAAAAATAAAGCTAGAGGGTTGCTAATTTTTTTCTGGCATTATAAAGACAGAAGAATGACGTGTACCAAATTTCACTTCTCTAGGATGTCCCCTTCTATGCTAGTCCCCAGAGCCCTAAGCCAACCGCCAGATTTTATTTGGTCGCCACCGTACCGGTAGAAACTGGTTTTAAAAAAAACTTACCTATACTGGACTGGATCAAGAACAGTGAATTAACACGACGAATTTCCAAATACTAGATTAAGTGTTGAAGAGGTCGGACAGATATCACACATCCACTGTCACAGTAAAATTAAATTTACAAACCGAAAAAAATGTAGGTATGTACACAACAGACGCGTCCGGTAATATGACACAGAGGTGACAGTTGACAGCACCGTACTAAGCGCTGACGCAACGTGAACTAAACTATCAAAGAAAAATTTTATTTGTTATCAGAATCGAATTAGAAACAGCCTATTATATAAAATTAGACACCCGATTAAACCACAGATTCACACTTTTATTGACTGTTATGCAACCAATAATACCGATGTGAAAGCAATCTGGGCTTCTCTTCGGTATGATAGGCCAGGCGACAGAGAGTTCAATAAGGAAATAATTAGTGGAAAGCTGGAAATTGACTTATCTCTTTATTTGGACCCACTTATTACTGTCCTAAGTTTTCCCCCTCGAGCGAAGTCGGCGTTGGCCCTTTGGCCCTAAGAAGGTACCATTTTTCAGTTTTTTGCAAATATCTCTTAAAGCATCAACTTTATCAACAAAATACTTATTAGCAAAAATAATATAGAATAAATAATTTGTAACAAAAAAGTTCTTTACCCTTTGTTTCTAAAATTAACCTTTACGCTGCTACGGCCATTCAAAGTTATGCTATATCAAAGTTTCTACATGTTATAAATAATTTTGAATGTAAAACGCATACATGCTGTTAACTTGTTACAATTTATTATAACTGCGATATAAGACAAACTGTTGGGGCTAATTATTATAGTCCAAGCAGATTAGACGAAAAAACGACGAATAGAAGAAATAATTTATAAAGTTTTAAAACCACATATTGCCTTCAATTGAAAAAGATACAGACTCACCTAGGCCAATAGGTTCATCAAAATTGTTCAAAATGACGATCGTCCTGGACATTGAACACAGGCATTTCGCGGATGCATAGTCCACTATCTTTCGCGTAGGTAATTGTGGCCCCGCACGAAAAAATCACTTTTTCCGATCCACCTTCCATGTAAATTATGATCTAACCAGTCTTGACACTATGCGTGCATTACACAGCAGTTGGACAGTAGATCATAATAGTCACTATTTGAAAATAAAGTCATTTTGAAATATTTAGTGCACCGTCAACAATCAAAGTAAAACTGAAATCACTTAATTGGTGGTCGGTCCCCGCACTCATTCCAGCAAAAAAGTCCTTTTTTGTTTAGGCCAAGAGATAAGAGTTGATTTACTAATGGTTCTTCATCATGTCAGTGGTTCTGAATTAGTTTTCGCGTGAATTTTAAAACCAGATATCTTGGGGTTTTTTACAGTTAGAATGTTTTTGTATAGTAACTTTTAAATGCGCCTTTACGCATACATGGTAAAATTATGCAGTTTCATGAGCGTACCTATGTTGGCAGTAAAATTCCCTATGTTGGCAGTAAAAAAGGAAGTACGGAATAATTAAATTGTACAATTGAAAATGCCTAAATTAAAATAAAAATCTAATAAATTATGTATAAAGCATTTATTTATTACAAAAATATCAATATCAACACTGGCGTCACCAGATCTGAAATTTTAATATTGATTTTTGAACTCACCGCCTCGAAAACGACATTTTACGATCTTTGTCGGCAACCCGAAACACTTGCTTCCCGGTCTACTAAACCGGGAAACACGCTAAAAAGCACTGAAAATAAAAAGTGTGTAAAATAAATCAGTAGCTATTAATTAATGAAATTAAACCAATTGTCAACATTTGAAACACGATTTGGTACACCCAAGATTCATTTAAATATTGAAGGTAAAGAATTTGACGATTATAAATGAAAAAAAAAAAACAAAAACACATTCTTTAGGTTATGTCAATTCGAATTAAATCAGTAGCTATTAATTAATGGAATTAAATATATTGGCAACATTTAAAACAACATTTGTTATACCTAAGGTTTATTTCAATATGATGGAAAGGTACATAATTTCACTATTACAACAAAGAAAAATAACTTTTTTTAGGTTATACTACAATTCAATGTGTTCAATCCTTTGAATATTGAACCAGTGTTCCTGTAAACATTTATAGTGCAATTAATGCAATTGGTAGGGGTGATTCCTGAACACCCCACAGTAATGGGCTCAGACATGGACTTAATGGTGTCGAATGGGCACTTTCCAACTTGCTTTTATGTGGATGGGCCGGCCAGGCTTTGGTTGGATTAATTTTTTTGCTACTTACATTAGTTTTACTTTGTAGAGAATCGTTTACGCTTGATGACTTACAATTAATTGGTCAATTGTTATAGAAGCCATGGCTTGCTTTATTTCATATCTTGAAGTCTAATTGCATATTAAAATCACTTTAATTTAAAAATCGTGGTAATGTTCGTTTCAAAAAATATTGTACAATCCTCATGCGTGAATAATCTTCCCGCGTTCACGCAAATGAAGGCACTAGCTCCTTCGTCGCTCGTGCTTCAAAACAGCGTTCACGCGGGAAGATTGTGTTCCCGCACTTGGTTTGTAAATTACTATTCCTTTTCGTTGAAATCGTCGAATTTTGCCTATGTTCCACCTTTAAGCAAACATACAGCTGTATAATGTCCTATTATATTTTCCTGTGAATCATTGCAGCTACGTATTGGTAATTGGAAATCCATGAAACTTTGTTGTGTAATTGTTGACGTATTTTCAATTAAATATTTGTATCGATAATTAAAGTTACATTTTTTTAGTTCTCAGGAAACCCCATTATAAACCGAAATTGAAATTTTAGGTTTTCATACTACTCGATACTAAGCGATATTGTTATTACAACTACATAATATTTGGTCGCAATATTGGTTTACACCAAATGTACAGCATGTCCCAAAATTTGCGGCACTGTTCCCTAGTAGGGTAGGGCGGGGCTAGTTGAGCAATTTTTCACTTCATCGGCTATAGCTCCTAAACGATAAGTCCAAATTCCTTGATATGTACTCTCGTAGATAGGTAATGTATTCCTTTCTAAAAATGTCCTAAGTCACTTGTCTCTCAGAAATCGTGTTTAAAAGCTACGGTCCTTTAAGTGAACAAGATCAGACATGCTCAACCTACCCCATAGGTGGGGTAAGTTGAGCAAGGGTATGGGGCACATTGAGCAATTAGAAAATTAAGTCATGTGATGACGTGAATGTTTGCCAGACACGTAATAAAATAGTTTTTATAATCATCCTTTTATTTATAGTCCCTTAGTGATATAATAGTGAAACAGAAACTATTATTTCTTCAAATATTAAATAAAACATTTCTTACTCTTAATTTTTGGAATAGTCTCAATATTTCTACCTAAAATAATACTTAGTTAACATCAGTTATGTGACAATCAATAGACATTAAATACAACAAAAGAATATTAAAGTGATATATAAAATTAATCATCGCTAACATACCTAAGACCAACATTGCCCAACTAGCCCCGTACCAAATATTTCAAACAAAAGTGAGTTTATGAAAAAACGGTTTGAAGAAGAACCGAATTCTTTCTAGATATCATAAATATAATAGATTTATGAAAGCTTAACACCTACATGACCGAAAACGGTTGCTTTTTAACGTGTACAGAAGAAATATAAACCGAAATTGGTTTTTGACTTTTTCGTCGCAAAAAAACAAAGCGTCCTGATACCTCACTTGATCGACAAGTCGTTTCTGGTCGTCGTGGGGTGTGTTCCCCTCCCGCGTACGCTTCTTTCCGTCATTTGATGAATTAGCCTGTGGTCTGTAGTTTTCGAGATATTTCGATTGCCCAACTTACCCCGTTGCTCAACTAGCCCCGCTCTACCCTACATACGTTGTTTATTTCATGTCCAAGAATGGCGCGCAAAATTATAAAAAAATCCATCTTCTTTAGTTTTCGTGATAAAAATTATTGTCCGCTCTTTTACCCTTAATACCTACAGATAATAATCAATCTTTGTTTTGTGACACGATTTCCTTCTAGGGCATCTGTGAATATAAGTTTTAACTTTTTTGTTCGATGCATTTTGGAAAAAGATTTTCTTTATAGCACCTCCTAAGAGAAGCGATTTTTTAAAAGCGTAAAACCACAAAATTAAATTTACTGTAAAAATCCTCTGGTAAAGCTCATGAATTCTTACAAGTAGGTCTTAATAATTCAAATTAAAATTAAGCTTTTGGCATTAAATTATGCTACAAATAACCTTGAATTCCCGAAATTATTGATTTTATTATTAATATTTTAAAGCCATGATCCTACTCCCTTGACGTGAAGACGTGCGTCAAGTTGCCCCCCCTTTTTATGCGATTGATTTAAAAATTATATTTTTGAATTGTGCTCGATTTGTGCCCAACTGTGCTGATGCTCGTAATTTTGTGGTAGCAATGAACAAAAGGTTATAGCCAAATCTTTTTGGGGGGGCTATCTTGACGCTCAGCCCCCCCTATATTTTGGAAATTTGAGGATTTTTTGAAGCCAATCAATTGTGCTCGATTTGTGCCGGATTGTGCCGGTGTTTATTCACATTGTGCTAATCGTAAAATATAGAATATTTACGAAAAATTGTGCTCCTTTGTAAATAACAAAAAAACGCACAACAAATGCGGGGACCAAGTTTTTTTTTTTAAATATTAGGCTTATTCCATTGTGCTCGTTTTGTGCTAAATTGTGCCGCTGTTTGTTTCAATTGTGCTCCTTTGCAAATAACAAAAAAAATACAAAACAAATCCGGGGACCAAGTTTTTTTTTAAATATTAGGCTTATTTTAGGCTTATTCAATTGTGCTCGTTTTGTGCTCAATTGTGCCGCTGTTTGTTTCAATTGTGCTCCTTTGTAAATAACAAAGAAACTCCAAACAAATCCAGGGATCGATTTGACTTTCAGCCCCCAGTTTTTTTTTCCATTCAAAACACGTTGTGAGGACAAATGTGTTTTATTATTACATTATATAGATTTAATTTGGAGAAAAATGATTGGGTCTTTTATGTTGGCCCTCCTAAAACCAAAATTTTATTTTTTAACCTATGCACTAAATTGTGCTGATTGTGCCGAATTTTTCTGCAAATTTCATAAATTGTGCTGTTTTGAGGTGGCTAAATTGACGCTCAGCCCAACCAAAATTTTCGATATAAACAAAATAATTATGCGATCTTAAGGGAAGCAGTTGTGCTGAATTGTGCTGAAGTGTGTTACTTTAATCACAAAGTTATAGCAAAATACCTTTAATGGATTAAAATAAAATTCACCCCTCTTTGTTTTTTCTTTCGTAATGCACATTATGCCACTTTGTTATGCTCACGTTAAAAATCATAAAAAAAACAAAAAATACAATTTTCTAAGAAATCGTTACGACAGAAAAACAGATGGGTGAATTTTTTCTCAATCAACTTTGTTATTAATTAAATAGTACAATTTATCGTTCAAACGACACAATTCAGCACAATTGCTCTCCTTATTTACTATACAAAGTTTGTTTATTTCAAGTGTGAAGAAATTGTCAAGTGTTGAATGTAAAGTGATGCTGTCGGTGTCTGATTTCTTTTGTTTTTCGTCGTCCCCAAATTTGCTTACTTTACATTCTTTAAATATCGAAACTGATGTAGGGGAGAGTGGGATAACTTTGAATATCCGTTTTTTAAATTTCACTTCATAACGAAGAAATGTATCTATCTGTATCATAATCTTCTGTCTTCATAGTTCTCAAACAGCAAGCTATTAGGGTAAATTTCTCATTTTTAGGAATGGAAGTTAAATGGTCAAAGCAGCTGTCCTACAGTTCAGGCTGTTCTGAACAAACATATAATTTTGCTGACAATCTAGTTTACAACAATCTTATAGTCATAAAATAGACCAGAAATTGAAAGGTTGTTACCACTTTAACTAGAATAGTTACGGATAAAAAACCGTTTTATCTGAAATTTCACACAAACCATAAAATCTTTAAAAGAAGTGGTCGCTACCACCTTTAGTGCATGCTTATAAAGGTACTTAAGTTGTTGATTTTTTTTTATAATAGAACTGTTATTTCAAAAGATGACAACTTAAAAACAATGAAAGGCTTGAACGTCGTAGAACTTATTAAAAGAGTAGCAAGAAATTTATGGAGGGGGGCTGCTTCAAATAAGCACGAATTTTGTTTACTAAATCTTTTGTTGGTTCGTCAGAATTTCGAAAATCCTCGATTAATCAGAACGTCCATTATTATAAAATCAGGAAAATAATATTCATGACTACCTCAAAATTTTTCCTATACATCCGTAGAAAGTTGTAAAAAAATATTTAAATTTTTACATCTATAATAAAAAAAATCATTGTACATAGCTAAAATTGTACATTCTGCTATCTATGTAGGCCGGTCCTTACGCACAGCAGCACAGCCGTGTGTAAAATAAGGCGATCGCACGGGTAGGGACATTTCTATGGTTATTTCGATCAAAATTGACAAGACTGACAAGTGAATTTATTTTAAACTTGCAGAATCTGTACTAGAACACAGTAAAACGGTTTCCTTATTACCATTTTAACAATAAAAGCTATAAAAAAATCAGGACGAAGCCATTGAGCGTTCTTCCTTTAATAAATTTCATTAAGAAATAGAAGTAAAATAAGGTAACATTTACCGCAAAAATATCAATGTCTTTAGTGTTAGTTGTAAAACTTTGTTTAGCGCTAGTGACGATGAATTTTGTATGCTCTCAGATCGAATCGAAAAGCACAAAACGGTCATTGAAATCTGTGATCACAAAGTTTCTGTATAAAATTGGTACCAAAAATGAAACCATTGTTCCTGTGGTGCAGTTTTAAGAGAAAAAACCCAAAAACTTTGAACAACCAGAACAACCATTTCTTGAAAAATATTATCACCTACTTAAATTGTACATATAAAATTTAACATTCTACAAGAGTTGTTCTGAAATATTAAACAAATAATGATTGAAGTTGAGTTACGCAGGAGCACGGGAAGGTGACCGACTGTGTACTATGGAATAATAAATAAGATAGAAGGGGGCATAAATTATTTATCACTATTCGTAATTTAACAACTAATACTCAACGTTGTTTAATTGCAACTGAAACCTTTTATTCAACTTGCAAGAAATAAACCTCTATGAACTTACATCAAATAATAATAATCATAAGATTATAATATTGTGTCTGCATCTTGTAGCCAGACCACAAACAACAACAAAACCAACCATATTGACCATTCTCTTGTATTTAACAATTCTTAAGTGGCATGAAAATATTATTCAAATAATTATGACAATGGAATTATTGAGTTGTTCCTAACTTTTCAATAATTTTTTTATACTATTAATTACTTTTTTCTACCTGTGATCGTAGAAAAAGCATAGTACATAAAGCTCGAGTTGTAAAGCATATTACACACTCCTGGAATTTCACACTCGGCGCTACGCGCCTCGTGCGTAACTTTTTCCGGTCGTGTGTAATATGCTTCTTACAACTCTTGTTATTACTATTACATTACGAGTGCCAAAAGTAACGAATAGCACAAAACGAGCACAATTGAATAAGCCTAATATTAAAAAAAAAAAAAAACGTAAAAAAAGAGAACTGGCGGTCAACTTGGCCCCCGAATTCGTTTTGCGTTTTTTTGTTATTTTCAAAGGAGCACAATTGAAACAAACAGCGGCACAATTGAGCACAAAACGGGCACAATTGAATAAGCCTAATATTAAAAAAAAAAAAAACTAAAACAAAAACTTGGCCCCCGGATTTGTTTTACGTTTTTTTTTTTTTTTTGTTAAGGAGTGAAACAAATGAAACAAACAGCGGCGCAATTGACCACAAAACGACCACAATTGAATAAGCCTAATATTTAAAAAAAACTTGATCCCCGGATTTGTTTTGCATTTTTTGTTATTTGCAAAGGAGCACAATTGAAACAAACAGCGGCACTATTGAGCACAAAACGAGCACAATTGGATAAACCTAATATTTCAAAAAAAACTTGCTCCCCGCATTTGTTTTGCGTTTTTTTGTTATTTACAAAGGAGCACAATTGAAACAAACAGCGGCACAATTGAGCACAAAACGAGCACAATTGATTGGCATCAAAAAATCCTCAAATTTACAAAATATATGAGCCGCTGAGCAGATAGTGTGCGACTCAGTAATGTTTTCTTAAATATTCCATATTTTATGATCAGCACAATGTGAATAAACACCGGCACAATCCGGCACAAATCGAGCACAATTGATTGGCGTCAAAAAATCCTCAAATTTCCAAATTATTGGGGGGGCTGAGCGTCAAGATAGCCCCCCCAACAAGATTTGGCTATAACTTTTTGTTTATTGATAGCACAAAATTACGAGCATCAGTTCAGTTGGGCACAAATCGAGCACAATTCAAAAATATTGTTTTTAAAACAATCGCAAAAAAGGGGACCAACTTGACGCACCTGACGTGAAGCCATAAGGACCATAATTTCAAGAAAATCATCGGTTTTATTGTCTTTAGTATTAAATTCGCCTGCACATGGCCTTAAATTCCCATGGCGTTAATTTTTAACTTTTTTCATATTTTAAACTCATATATGAGGCGCCGTTTGTGCCATAATTATATGAACACTGTTTTAAAATAATATTGCTGTTTAAAGAATAAAATAAAACAAAAATATAGATCAAAAAACAATATATAAAAAAATATTTTTTATTAAAAAATGTAATATATTAGAGAGTTATTGCAAGCTCCGTTTTAGAGACCCTTTATTAAAATGTTCCTTTATTTTACAGCTACGCATGCGCATTGAAAATGTCGTTTAAATTTTTCCTTTATTAAAATACAGGCCGCCTGTATTTAAGTTAATTACAGGATAAGCTTTTCCTTATTTAAGTTTCCTTTATACAGGGTGTCCCAACTAAAATTTGTACCCCCCACAATTCTAATTTCGAAAGACTCAGAAGAAAACGCTCGAACAGGTCAATTTTGTTATCAAGGGGGACCAAATTGTAGCAAACTTTCATGTCTTAGATCCCACCCTTTTAGCCAGGGGAGCCACCCTCTTAAAAAATTTAAATAGCATGAGGGGTCGTGTGATACATCATTTTAAAGCTTATTCAATTCTCTATCCAGACCTACATTTATCGATTCCTTTCTACAAAAAAAAAAAAAAAAAAACATGAAATCGTTATTTTACAAATCTACATAAAATACTCAACTAAAATTTGTACCCCCCAATCATTTCAATTTCAAAACACTTAGAAGAAAACCCTCGAACAGGTCATTTTTGTTATCAAGGGGGGGCAAATTGTACCAATCTTTCGAGTCTTAGATCTTGCCCCTTTAGCCAGGGGAGCCATCCCCTAAAAAAACTTAAATGGCATGGGGGGTCGTGTGATACATCATGTTAAAGCTTATTTAATTCTCTATCCAAACCTACTTTTATCGATATGTTTATCGGTTTTCTGTTGGTTTCGCTTCTAGAAATGAGGCAAGAAAAAAAACGTCGTTTCGGCCAGGTGCACGTTTTTAAGTTAGGTATACCCACAGAACAACAACTTTCTGTCTAGAATATAAAGTATCTCGACTTGTCAAAATAAAAGTGGAAAGGAACGTGCAATAGCACTGTTGAGTAATATTTGCAGCGGCCGTCGCGTCTGCCAGTTTGGGAAAAACCAAAGGGTCATAAAACGGTTTACCTGACTGGCACCGCCCGCGATCACCCTCACTCAAACAAGTCTCATTCAATCATTCATTCAAACGAGTCGCATTCGAACTCAAATTCAATTCATTTCTCATTCAAATTAAGTAGAAACCACCGGGAGAAGAAACGTTCAAGAACTATCCGCAATTATTCTAAATATACAAATTCATAAGTTCGCGAGTGTTTCAATCGAAATCAAAACATGGTCCTTCGAGCAACATTCAAATTCAGAAACCAAATCGACCAGACCTCCAGACCTCTCTAAATTCAAAATCAACCACCAATTTAATCTTACATTGGTCAATTCGAGCCGGATATAAAATCAGTGACCACACAATCGAAGTGCGTGAGTGAAAATCAAGACCCGATTAAGTGAATCAGGCATCACCACAATCCAGACCCGTTCGGTTGATCCAGGCGCTCTATTCAGACCCGTTCAGCTGATCCAGGTGTTCTATCACTTCAATACATTGGTTCAATCGAGCCCGCAATCCAGGGAAGAAATCTCGACACAGAAGTGGAATCGAACACCCCAAGACGAAGTCCCCAAGGCAGAGAGGTTCCGGAGCAAAGGTCAGTCATTCCTTTCTTTTCTCATTTATTGTTTCTCTTCACGAGTAAGCTTCAACCATACGCGATGACTCGGTAAAAGTAAAATTCAATCATTCTTCTTAAGAGAACTGCATTTCGTATCTTTATTCAATCTCATTTATTCACATTTCACATAATATTATTCAACAATGTCTGAATACGAAGACTTAAAATTTAGTCAGAAACAAGCAAAATCCGCTCTAACCAGACATCAGAAAGCAATCAATCAATTATTACAAGAGGACGATAACTTTTGGGCTTTAAAACGACGATTATCAGTGATCACAGAAACGTTTATTGAATATGTAAGAATCCAATCTGAAATAGAAAAAATTATCATGAAGGAGATGCTAGCGGAAAATGCATCTGAAGAACAAATCGACTCGTTCCTTGACGAAGAAAATGACGATCGTGTGAAAATCGAAATTCAATTCTATAAAATCGTTGATAAAGTTAAGCAAATATTGTCAGAAAACAACACCTAAAATCAAAACTCATTTGGTGCGCAAACACCCGCGCAACAAACAATAATCAACATCAACATAAATGAAGAACAAAACGACGTGTTCTTTGAAAGTAATAATCAAAATCAATTTCAAAAAATCGTTGATGAAACGGAGTCGTTATTGTTAGAAAACGCTCAAAATCAAATTTCATCTGATGCACAAACAAT
Organism: Diaperis boleti; assembly: GCA_963583935.1. Taxonomy (NCBI): domain Eukaryota; kingdom Metazoa; phylum Arthropoda; class Insecta; order Coleoptera; family Tenebrionidae; genus Diaperis; species Diaperis boleti. The sequence continues at coordinate 19,757,720 of OY757242.1, forward strand.
CGCGCAAGAAACAATCACTAATATCACGGAAAATGAGTCCAGTTTTCCCGAAAATTCATTCAATTCAGTAAATTTAAAACCACTAACATTACCCACCTTTAGCGGAAAACATAGTAATTGGTCTGTTTTCTTTGATTCATTTAAGGCATTGGTTCAGGATGACGCAACTTTGCCAAGTATAAACAAATTTCAGTATTTGCGCGGATGCCTTCAAGACGAAGCACTTCGCGTGATTGAGTCATTAAGTATTTGCAAAGAAAATTATAAAAACGCCATCGAGATATTAAGAAATCGTTTCGAAAAATTTGACGACGTAATAGAAGGAAGTTTATTTATCGAACCTAAAAATACAATATCGCGTTTATTAGTAGCAATAAATAATAATAATAAAAATCTAAAACATCAATTTTCAAAATTTAAGAAAGAAGAAGTCGGTACTGAACATAAATGGTCAGAAGAGCAAAATAAATGTAAAGCTCATTTTATTCAAAATTCACACAGAAACGAGGACAAATTCGTTGTTAGCCTGCCTTTCAAATATGAATTCACTTTATTTGTTTTACAAGTTTCGGCACTTGAGAAAAACTTTCAGCGTGACCATGAGTTAAAGGTCGCTTATACAAATTTTATAAACGAATATTATTTGTCCTTCGGTCATATGGAGGAAATTCCCAAAAACGAAATAAATTCATGTCCGGTTTATTACATCCCCCATCACACGGTCTACAAGCAAACTCTGGAAAACCCAATAATAGGGGTCGGTTTTAGTGCATCATCCGGTCACAGGTATTTGAACCGATGTTTATTGCAGGATCCAATTGTCCTTATCGCCGACAACACAAAAATGTATAAAAGGGGCATAATAAACCCGAAAAACCCAGACTTTCAGCCGGATGTCATAAAAACATACCGACTGACCGCCGTCAGTAATGGTACCACCCTGGCGTCTTTCTTAGCATTGCGACAATTAGGAATTAACGCAAAAGAGCATCCTCTAATTACCAAAATGATTATTCAGGATTTTTTTGTCGACGACGTGTTAATGGGTGCAGCCGACTTTAAGCAGGCAAAATTCATTAAAGAAAACCTCACAAAAACGTTAAAGGCAGGAGGTTTCGATCCTTGCAAATGGGTGTCAAATTCAAATCACTCGCGACTCTTAAATGATAATAATCCTCAGAACGACACGTGCGTCGCCTTTGATAAAGATTTTGAAGTCAAGGTTTTGGGATTTTTCTGGAACTGTACTGCGGATCACCTTAAGTACAAGGTAGACTCAATCTCGCCTATTAATCCAAATACCACTAAGTGGGGAGCATTGTCGACAATATCGAGAGTTATCGATCCTCTTGGGCATATTAACCCTATAATTCTGAAAAACGCAAAACACCACCTACCAAGCGTGGTTGGCGTGGTCCTCACGTATAAGGATTTTGACACAATTGTGAAATGCGTTGAAGCTTATTTAAATTCACGTCCGCTCAATTCCTTGTCCTCTCACCCAAATGACTTGACCGCGCTCACGCCTGGTCATCCACCAATCGGGGAAAAAATCGCGAACCCGGTCGAGAAGAACTTAGGGGACGTACTCATCAACCGTCTGAGCCGTTGGAAAGGAGTTCAGCAGCTACAAGGACGTTTCTGGAAGAGATGGCACCGCGAACATCTCTCTCAACTACAACCGAAACCTAAGAGGCAATGCGTCGACCACCCCAACATCACCGAAGGAACGATGGTGGTACTTCGCGAGGACAACATTCCCCCATTGCAATGGCACTTAGGGCGAGTCATCCAGGTCCATCCAGGTGAAGATGAGATAGTGCGCGTAGTGACGGTAAAAACCGCAAGTGGTGTGGTTAAAAGAGCCGTGAAAAAAGTGTGCGTACTACTAATTGAAACTGACTAAATATGGGTTTGACATTCAATTAATCAATATTTTTGGCAAATTTATTTCTTTAGGTTTTTTGTTTTTATTCAGATTATTTCGTATGTTTAATCATAATCTTTGTATATATTTTTATTAATTCGGTTTACTTGTACATAGATAGTTAGATATAGATTATATTAATTATGTTATTTCATCATTTTCTTAGTTGTATTCAATGTTATTTGTAATTGTTTCTATTGTAAAAATCTTGAAGAACGTTTCTTCAACCGGGGCCAGTATGTTGAGTAATATTTGCAGCGGTCGTCGCGTCTGCCAGTTTGGGAAAAACCAAAGGGTCATAAAACGGTTTACCTGACTGGCACCGCCCGCGATCGCCCTCAGTCGAAACGAATCTTTCACTCAAACAATTCGCATTCAATCATTCATTCAAACGAGTCGCATTCGAACTCTTATTCAATCAAGTCGACATCAAACATTCATTCAAACGAGTCGCATTCGAACTCAAATTCAATTCAATTCTCATTCAAATTAAGTAGAAACCACCGGGAGAAGAAACGTTCAAGAACTATCCGCAATTATTCTAAATATACAAGTTCATAAGTTCGCGAGTGTTTCAATCGAAATCAAAACATGGTCCTTCGAGCAACATTCAAATTCAGAAACCAAATCGACCAGAGCTTCAAACCTCTCTGAATCAGAATCGACCACCAATTCATTCTTACAAGCACTCTTGTAAAAGGGCTGAAAAATCGTAATAAAGGATACTTTAAAATTAAAAATTTTAAATATATCTAAGTCGAACTCCACAAACTTTAATGAGCGTAAAATTACAACTGGAACATGTTTAACATGTTATTAAATTTTTTAATTTAAATTTACTCCACCTGGATTTAAGAACATTCTTCTAGTTTAAAAGATACTTTATTTAAGGATTCCTTTAATAAAATCATTTTGTTTTCGGTTTGCAATAACTCTTTATTAATAGAAAGTTATTCCTTTATTTGATAGCTACGCATGCGCATTGAAAATGTCGTTAAAAAATTTCTTTTATTAAAATACAGGCCGGCTGTATTTAAATTAAATATGAGCAAAGCTTTCCTTTATTTAAGTTTCCTTTATATTGACGTATGTAAGGATTTTAATTCAATTTATAGTGACATATCTAGGGCCTGGTAGTAGTGGACAAGTCAGAAAAAGGTGTGTTGGTTTTGCTTGGACGTTATACCTCTGGGAAGTGGTGGTCCGAAATACGGTTGCGCTCTTTGGGGAGATACAAACTAGCGTCAAACTAGGTGGAAAAAAATCTGTTGCAATAATACTTTTATAAAAAGCCTGAAAATTTTTAATAAAGGATACTTTATTTAAAGATTTCTTTAATAAAGTAATTTTTTTTCAGTCTGCAATAACTCTCTATTTATTAAAAAAATATTTTCTTATTAGGTATATTTTTTATTTATTTTTTTCTTTATGTAAACTTTATGTTGTCATAATATATTGTTGGTTGCATATGTAGCGGGCGCTTACTAATAAAGCGTCTTTTAAAGATTGACGAGTGGCAGCACTGGAAAAACGGTGATCTGACAAGTGACAGCCGTCATAATCGTCATAATATTAACAACAATACGATAATACTAATTAAGTCTGAAGACGGTCGAATCACAGTGTAGCCACTACGGAGTGTTACAAAATGATAGTTAACTTTGGAATTTTTCTACATGTAATTTTTTTATTCCGCTCTATTCTTTTTGCATTTGCCAATTCTGTCAATAACGCATTGGTTGTCAAATGATAAACGTCATTTAATTAAATCAGTTCAAGGAAGATCCGGGACTCGTAATCGGAATGACTACACTTCATTGTCATGGTGAACCTGCCAGGCCCGGAAAAGACGTTGAAAAGACGGAAAAGTATTGTTGCGTTTCCGAGTTCCATTTATTTATTTGAACAATATGTACAATTTATTTATACTTTTAATATTCCACTATTTACATTATTTACACTATTTACAATTTACTACTTCACCAACACGTCTCGTATTATTTATTTCCACATCACGCGGCACTCCGGGTATATAAAAGCAACTGTCCGAGTCGACCCACTGATCTTCGAGTTTGATGCGACTGGTTCGACTAACTAGACTCGATGATACGACTGACTCACTAGACTGGTTTCCGCTGAAACGTCCTCTAATAAATATACAGGCGCCTAAATTTTTCGAGGCGCCTCCAGATAGTTCCATGGCGCTCTCGATGTGTACCGTATATTCCAAAAGATGATGTCATCCTCGAGTACGTTGTAGTATAAATCCAGCACAGGTCCGTTACACTGTCCCCTCCTTAAAGATGTTTCGTCCCGAAACGTCATAAGACATTCTACCGATGTCTACATCTTCCTTCCGATGTCCTTTCTGGTTGCAGCAGTACACCATTCGCTTAAGCCAAGTGAAACGGAAGACTCTTTCCAACATGCTTCTAACTGTTCTCTAAACCAAATAGTCGAATTCACAGGCGATCTTCACGATTGCCAAGTTCCTGATACCCCGGGACAAAACAGTCTACTTCGACTCCCATAAAGTATCCCAAGCACTTTGTTAGGTGGCTTTCTTGTATACAAGTCTCTTCGTAGTTCCTGTCGGGTGTCTGCCAAGAGGAGTACTTTTTTAACTTTGAAAATCTCCAAGTCGATCGGTGGACTCCAGCAACCGTCGCAGCTTCCTAACTCACTAGAGCATCTGGTCGAACTCACTTGATGGAACATTCTTGGAAAATGGACATCACACACTAACACCCTATGTTGATGTGTCAATGCCCGGCGACCTATTTATGGACACTTGCTTGGAGCGCAAGTTACACACTTTCTGCTCCACTTCTCAGTACCCTGCAATTCTGCAAGGAAAACTTCGCCCGCGGCTTCCCAAACTTCGGCGACACTTCCAAGTGTCCACGAGGTACTCCGCAATCGAGTGCCTCCAGAATTTCCAGAATTCTATCCATTAACCATGGGAACCAAATAAAACCTCTCACGCAGGTCCCCAAACATTGCTGACACCCCCAGGTGTTAGGTTAGGTTAGGTAATTCCTCCAGAACTTCCGGGATTCTAACCATGGGAGCCATCAGCTGCTCACTTTTCATATGACCCACACGCTTCTCCAGCACACGTGTCCAGACTCCATCTTCCACATTCATGGAATCCCATTGGGCCCAGCAGGATTTTCCTCAAGGTCATTACCGTGCAACTTGCATTCCCGTCCGCCCGTGGTCTGCATTCTTTCCGGACACAGTCTCACCGTTCCATAACACATACCACATTTCTGCGTCGAAGTAAAAACTTTTTCTCCAATTTGCATTCTATTGGAACCACGAGCAGTGACACCAGCTTCCTGTCTTTTTTCCAGGTCCTTAAGCAGCCTTTTCTGGAACCCCGATTTTATTATAGACATTTATATAACTCATGTTGCTCCAACTATCTCTCAAGTAACCTTACACTCTTTCTTCTTTCTTCGTGCCCAGCTTCGTATTTCTTCTTTTCTTCTTAACCTTCATATCGATTTATTTATTTCTTACAAATATTTGTACCCCACATCTGACACCAATGTTACGTCAATTACCATTCTAGTAATTAACTACCGTTACAGTATAACTATTTTCAAAGCGGCATTTTTATTTTACATGGAAAATGCACAGGCGACTAGATAAAATAATAAAACACCTTGTGCAATATCATTCGAATAGTAAGCGCCCAATGCATGTGCAGCCAACAATATATTATGGCACAACATGAAATTTATAAAAAAAATCTAAATAAAAAAATATATTTTTTAAAAATTAAATACAATTTTTAATAAATAATACACTCAACCGCAAAATTAACCGGACATTTGATTTTCGTCCCGCGAATTTGCAAAAACGGTCTGTATATTGATTTCATATAGATACACATACCTAAACAATTGAAAGAAAGAAATGTTCAAGTTTTTTTGGGATTTCTCTTATCACGAGGATTAGTTTTTGTACCAATGTTTTAGGTGACTCCCAATCGGCAAGTTTTTATTTGTTTTAAAAAACCCTCAAATTCGTTTTGACTGCTGTTTCTGGTGTCTTTCTTTGGTTGTTCGAAAGAAAGAATTGTTGTGAAGGGGTTTTATTGTGTATTTAGCCCAAAGAAGCCGCTGAAGCTGTTGCTTTACATAATGATGGACGCAGCATCCGATATATCCCTTGAAGCACGGTATCTGATGCAATACAAAGATTCAGGGAAACTGGCTCTTACTCAAGAAGACCTGGACAAGGCAGATGACTAGTAACAAATGAAATGTAAGACCGATTTCTTCGACTACAAATTCTGTGAGAACGGACACTTCCTGCAACACCTTTGACTAGGAGACTGGCAGATATTCATGGTATCGTGATTTCATGCGATACTGTATTAAGAAGGTTGAAGGAACACAATTTAACATCTCATCCATCTGCTACTGGCCCTAAGATGAACGCAGAGCATCGCAGGCAGCGGATGGAATTTGCGCGAATTCATGCCGACTGGGGTATGCCCGAATGGCGCCCGGTTCTTTTTACGGATGAGTCGTGTTTTACCCGGTATCACCCAATCATCGTCAGAGAGTGTTTAGACGACAGGGAGAACGATATGCACAGTGTTGCTTTTAATGCATGACAATGCGCGACCGCACACAGCCCAGATCACGCGTGAGTATCTTCATGATGTTGGTATTCAGGTGCTGAGGTGGCCACCCAGGAACTCTGACTTAAGTCTAGGTAGAAGCATTAGACAGAACTATGGCGCGTTTCATACAGTAGTTCAGCTGGAACAGGCGCTACTGAATGAATGGGAGATGATGCCGCAGGATGAGATTGCTGCTTTGATAACAAGTATGCCACGACGAAGAAGAGCTGTCATTCAAGCTCAAGGAGGAAATACTCGATATTGAGGCTTTTTATTTCGCAGTTTTCTCAATATTCTTTTTCGTTTTTTTTTTTTTTAACTTTTTAATCAAAAATGATTTTTGACAGCAACAAATAAAATTTTAGATTATTTTGTAAAAAATTGTTATAATTAAAGATTATGAATTGAAATTATTTTGATTTAAATTTTTGTTATCAATATTTTACAGAAAAACCGTGTCCGGTTAATTTTGCGGTTGAGTTTATATAGTAGAGTGCCAGTCTCGCTTAAATGTGTCACCCTGTGGGCCTTTCAATTCACAAAGCTAAAATTTTCAGGAATGAAACTAATGCCCTAAATACATTACATATGAATTCGTCAAGAAATCGTCCTGTGCAAAAAAAAGTTATTAAAAATTTTCGAGTTTTCGATATAGTGAGTTACTTGATACATGGTTTGATTTATCTGATATTTTTTCAAAACATTCTCTTTAGCCCTTTGGCCAAAAATAAATAAACAGTTTTTGCAAAAGCATTGAGTTTCCCATCTTGTAGCAACTTTAAACTCATTTTTCTCGACTTTACGTCCGATGAATGATGTAAAATTTGGAAGTCTGGAGACCGCGCGAACCCCGATCACCTTCTCTCTCTCCACTGCGTCCTTCGCCCATCGTAGTTGCATCAGGCAGGTTTTTAAAAATATTGGAAATTATTCTTACGTGTTCATTCTGTTTAATATTTTTGATAATTTTGTGGATGCCAAACATATTCACATGGGAATTTAAATATTGGAAAAGAATAATTCTTAGATGCGTTTTTCTTTATAGTCATTGAAAACTTTAGAAGGAATAAGTACATATTATATCAAAGTTACTAGCCTTTTTTGGTTGAATAATTTCGATACAGCTCTCAAAATAACACTGCTTTTTTTCAATAGGAATTAACAAAACAATGACAATTTTTAATAAAGACATAAAACAAATCAAACAAAATAAAAACAAAAATTACTGTCTATCAATATCATCTTTTTCTTCAATAATGGTTGTTGTTGTGTTTGGACAAGAGCCTATACATAACTACTTTTAATCAGTGTTTCAATGTATTTAGGGCATTAGCTCTCATTTCTGAAAATTCCAGCTTTGTGAATTGAAAGGCCCACAGAATCGTTTTCTAAGCGACTTAGCCGTCCGCGAGCACTCCATTAATATTACATTTATAAATTATTACTTTTTTATACTGGGTTATTCACGATACGGTACGACCCTGACGAAATTTTCGATGCAACCAACATTGCATTTGCACAGGTTACATGGACTGAAAAAACAATTTCTTTTAAAACTAAAACATAGTGTGCACATTAATTTATTAGATGACATTAGATACTGTCAGTGTCAACTATTTTGACCTTATTGTTGTTTTGGTAATAATGTATTCCAATGACGAGAAAACCGAATGGCGAATGCAGAAAAAACGCTTCTCTTGCTGCAGGGTTTATGCTTGAAGGAAGAGGACCAACAGATAAAATTTTCAAAAATTAGAGGCACAGTTGAGACTGAATTGGCCTCCAGTTACTACGCCTAGGGAAAGGACTGCAACTGGGGAACATAATGAAGTAGCCGTTTTAGAGATGGTGACAGAAGAATCACATATTGACCCGAAAGGAAGTGGCACGAATGGTTGAGATAAGCCAGGCATCAGTATGCCAAATTTTGAAGGCCAATAAATTCCATCCTCACCACATCACCTTGGTTCAAGAACTAAAATTGACCGATTTTCCCCAAAGGTTAGAGTTGTGCCGTTTCTTCAGGGAAAGAATCCAATTTAATGAAAACTTTTTGCAAAATGTCTTGTTTAGCGATGAAGCTACTTTTAGCAATAACGGGGGTGTAAATTAGCACAATTGTCATTCCTATGCTCAAGACAATCCACGTTGGATTCGGAAAGGACACTTACAAAATATTATTTCCGTTAACGTCTGGTGTGGAATTTTACAGGTGAAATGTCTTTACAAGTCCCTGAGCGAGGATCTCAAAAAATAAAAAACTACATTATCGAATTTCATAATGAAGACATCAAGATCATGATTACTATCACCAAATTCAAGGGCAATTGCACTTTACGTCCAGAAATAAGGCTTTTCTGATGATCTGGACACCAGCAGACAGCATGATTGTGGAGATTAGTAGGACTGAAGCGTGAGTAAAGAACATCCATGGAAGTGTTTTTTATACTTTCTGGTGAATTAAATCTAAAATAAAACTTTATGTACAAACCTGTAATTACTTATTTACTACTTATACCTAAATATTATTCTTTGTACAACTCCTCCACTTCTCTTATTAAGAGAAGCAGTAAATTAGCAAGCTTCGAAAACAACGGATTGGGCATCAAAGAGGCAGGTATGCAAAAAATAGTTTTCTGCTTTATTCATAATAGCAAATATTGCCTTTGTTGTTGCCACTTGTGGAGGCTGTTGTATTACAGAGGTCCTGGTTCTGTATGTGAAACAACAATCTGCTGAAACCTTTCAATTTCGTCCTCAATCGTCTCCTTAGGATCACTAGCTGCTTCTGTTACAATAGGAGCTGTTTTTGTTTGTTTGTCTCTTCTTCTTTGGGTTCTCAAAGCTAAATTGCTTCCCAATATTATGTTTAAATATGGTAGGACTATTAGCTCTATCCTCATCTTTGAAGTGACAACTACACACGAGGGAATGATTTGTTGGTTCTCGATCGGCTCGTGTAAAATTTAAATAATGTTCTTGCAAGATGCAATTCACCGTCAATTTACAAAGTTTACCTTAACAGGCCAATCCACCTTTGTTTTGACTGCGTGAATTTTTAAAACAGCATATTTAAAATTTTGACATTGACAATATCTATTGTTACCTAATTGCGCACACTATGTGTTAGTTTTTGAAGAATTATTTTTCTTAATCCATGTAACCTGTGCAAATGCAATGTTGGTTGCATCGAAAATTTCGGTGGGCTCGTACTGTTTCGTGAATAACGGTGTATATATGTACTACTTAATAAAAATCCGAACACCAAGAAAATAAAAAAATTTCATAAACATTATCCCAAGAGTCAGGCATATTGTCGAAAATTTTCCCGACCTGTCTGGCACAAGTGTTTGTTGCACCGAAAACTTCCCAAGCGCGCAGCGCGCGGGAAGTTTTCAGGGGCAACAAACACGGGGTGCTTTCGACAATTTCCCTAGGGAGATTTTCGCCAAGCGGGAAATTGTCGCGAAATTCAAATTTGATTGGTTGATTTCAAAAAAACCTGGCGTTTGGATTGTTCCGACATATTAGTTTGACAGGTGAGGGCGATTGTCAACGAAATTTTGGGTATAAGGTTCTATTAGGATGGGTATCATTTGGTTTCAATTTGAAGCAAATCGGTTCACAGATAAGGTTTTTCTTTTCACTAACTTATCGCATTAGTCGGTTTTTGTTTTTCCTTTTTGGTTGATATTGAAGACAGTTTGTCCGATATCAGTTGTCGTTTGTAAGTGTAGGAGATAAGAAAGATGCTTCCTTTAAGGTTGTCATTTACCAGCGATAGAGCCTATACCAAATGCACGGAAAACATGTCACCATTTCATTGAACTTTACGGGTTTATTTTTGATTATTTGACTATGCGGTTATGAAAAATCGATCAAGGACATCTTAATTTAGGGTAAGACGGTATTACAAAGCCGATATTAGCATTTGTTTATTCATAAAAAAATGACAAAGTTGCTTCATTTTTAGGAGTATAAATGAATGTCTTTGGATTTTTTTCTTCTGAAATACAACACACAATTCGTAAATTTCAAATAGACGTTACCCTGTAGCAAGAATTAAACTTTAGTTAGAAAAAAACTCACGTGCCTTAGCATTGTTGTTCGTCTATAAAATTCAATTAAGGTTTGGCGAGAAAATTATTTCTGAAGTAAGCTTGAAATATACAGAAAGCTGTATAATTGGGTAGGAACTTGGGTAGAAAATTTAGAACTTGGTATAGCCTTGGAGCGGAAGATGTCGCATTTTACAGCGGTCAGGGGAACGGTCAGGTATAAGACAGAACCATTCATACTCTCGACAAAATCCAGCCATAAAATCATAAAATTGTACGGCGAACAAAAAACACAGCAGTTTTTTTTATGATGCTTTCCAGCTTCCGGAATACCGAAATTCGGAAACTCTCAAAATACGGACCGACCCAAGACCAGTTATAAGTAAAAATACTTTGCAGTATTTATCAAAAAAAGTTGCTTGTCTCTGTATAAACGATGAGACCAAGCAAATGCAAATTAGGACATGATTATTGTACATATATATATATATACAAGTAAATTAAAATAAATATCTTAATTATATTGTAAACTGTTTATGTAAATTTTCAGATTCAAAGACAATTAGCAATTTGTCGAAAAAATTTTTGTTTTTTCTTTGTATATTCCGGCGATCAAAATGATTTATTAATTGAAATAATTTATAGAAATAAAATTTTTTGACAAGAAATTAAAAATGTTTTTTTTTTAAATTGCATAGTAGGCGTACAAAAAAAAATTGACTTGTCCGAGCGCTTTGCTTAAAAAGATTACATAACGCAATTAATAACTAATGAATCGGAATGAAATCTGTAACGACTTGTCTCCACACAGAGGATCATCGCCGCCCGGTTTAATTGTACACGCCAAAAATCAAGAAGTTTTGATTGCAGCGGACTTGACTTTTATTGGACTTGAATTTCAGCCACTCCTCAAAACCATGAGGTCAGCAACTATGAATCCCGTAAATCATGAGCCCTGAGCAGACGCAACGACCCCAAGATGACCGCTTTCTGCAGGCAGAAATGATTTTCAGATTGGAGACGAGCGAGTCCTTGATGCCTCCCATGCACCCAATTACCAAAACGACGAGCTTCGCTGAGTAACTTGAGTACAGTCTCTTAAGTTCAAAGAGCAGGTCTTGATATTTTGTCCGCTTTTCCTCCTCCTTGACGTAGATGTTATTTTCAGCAGGAGCCGAAAATTCAATAACAAACATCTGCTTGGAGGAATGGTCCAATAGAACCATGTCAGGCTTGTTCGCTGTTATCTGCCTGACGGTGGAGAACGAGAAGTTCCAATAGATTCGGCACCTTTCGTTCTCCACACCGGACTCAATATCGTTCGGGATATAGGGCAGCACTGGTGTCTGGTCTATCGCATAATGGTGTCTTAAATGAAAGTATAACACTCTCAACGCCGGATTGTGGCGATGGATATAGGCCGAAACTGCATGCACCGGGCATGCCGCCAATATATGCATTGCTGTTTCAGGGGCCCTGTGACAAGCCCCACAGCTCACATTCTATTCGCGATTCAAGTTAAGATCCCCGCCACAAACATGGCCGCCAAAGGCGGATGGTAACATAACCTTGCTTTTTGGTTACATCTTCATTTTACGTTTATAGTAGTTAAACCTTCCGATTTGTTTGTTATTAACCAATTTATTAAGCAATAAACAATGAAGTGACAAATGGAAGTCGACGCCAACGGCGTAATAACGATTGGTTCTGTGAAGGAATATTCACATCATCTTGCACTGTTACATCTTTCGTCGACCTCTCAGCTTGAGTATGTTCTGTATTAAGCTGAAACTTGTTCATGTACATCTTGCCTAGATATTTCCAGGAGTAAAAAACGCACTTGTTCATGTACATCTTCTTCAGCTATTTCCAACAGTGGCACCATCATCCACCTGTTCTAGTATATCGGGGTGATTTATCAGTCTTCGTCTTGGATTCCGCCATTTCCGCACAGAACAAATTGTTTCATCTAATAAAAACTAGTCACTCACAAGGGTTAACTTAGAAATTTAAGCTGACCATTTATTAAACCAGAAGAATGTTCTTAAATCCAGGTGGAGTAAATTTAAATTAAATTTATTGTTGACGAGAAAGGAGTACATAGTAGGTATCGCCCGGGGGGCTGTTATTTAACAAAATTGTATTTTTCCATTGAATATGTATGTATAAAAGGAATTTTTTTCTGTAGGTAAGTTATCTTTAAAATGATTTTTTCGACATCTGCCCTTCTGAGCTAACCTTACCATTTTTTTTCCTCTAAATACGTATATGAAAACTGAAGTAATTTTTTATGTATTGATTCATAATTACCTTATTTACTGAAGGATAACTTTTCAATAAATTGTTGTTGAACTCTCGTATCGAATATAAAGGCGAAACTAAGAAAGACCTCAACAAACATAATATGATTACTCAGTACTCCAGAAACGAATGAGTATCCCATATTACCTACCATCTATTATTATTACCAAAAAATTAAGATACAAAGGAAAAGAAGTACAGGTAGTACATTTGAATAAAAAGGGAGTACATTTGCAGTAGAACTATCCTCCGGAGTACAGCTCATAAAATATAAGTACAAAACTCCCAAAAGGAGTACGTTTGGTCAGTTTAAAATTGGGAAACTTATTATCTGGAAGATCTGTGAATAAATCATCTGCTTTGAAATGCAGGGAGCAGACTCTCATGTATTGTGTGATTTTTTTATTTGATTTGACGGCTTTTTCCCAAGCTCTTCATCTGTCAATGAAGAGTTCAAGAATTTGTTGACGATCAAAAGTTTTTTTTGTTTGGCAGAGAAAAACCTAAAAATAAGGTCCCTTTTCTTACCGGTTTTTCAAAAGTAATTAAAAACAATAGTTTCGATTGTTTGATTTTAATCGAGGCATATTTAACACGGTATATAAACAATTAAACTCACCGCAACCGTTTAACTCAATGCGCGCAATCCAGCACTATCCGCCTTTGACCGTTTACAAACTCGCCACCAGAGGGCGGTCCGCCCTTAAGTGCACTTTACATTATGTGTTTTATCACATGATTTGGCACATGATTTGGTCATACAAGGAATCATATGATTTGTATTTGGAATGAACTTCAGAAGTCCATGTTTACACCATGTGACTTAGCTTATGATAGAGTTTATGACAAGTTAACAGTTTGTTCTGAGGTTGAAAGATCAAAAGATGGAGGACGACACTTTATTAGCAATGGCAATGTGCCTTGTAGTGCTAGTGCAAAAACGAAGATACGTATTACTGTGTAAACGCAAAAAGAGAAGAGTGAGGCAGTTGTGGGCTCGTAAATGGCTTCTGCGGCGGGACTGTGGCCATGGTGCTACAAATTTCATTTTTAAAGAATTAAAATATGAAGATCCTGCCAGCTTTAAAAATTATTGTAGGATGTCGTCGAACACGTTTGACACACTTTTGTGTAAAGTGGAGCCTTTACTAAAGCGGCAAAACACGGTCCTTCGTGAAAGCATCTCTGTAAGAACTCAGTGGGTAATAATTTATTTTAGGCTACAGTAAGTGATGTAACTATTGCAGATTACTCGTGACTTTACGTTATATTGCAACAGGAGACACCTTCCGGAGTTTGAGCTATGCTTTCCGAGTTTCAGTGCCCGCACTGTCACAATTAATTCCGGCAACGGTTAATGCAATTTATACGGTTTTAAAAAAGGATTATTTACGCACCCCAACAACACCAGATGCATGGCAAAAGATCGCCAGCCGATTTGAGACGATGTGGAATTTTCCAAACTGTCTTGGAGCACTTGATGGCAAACATATTGCATTTCGTGCAAGAAAATCGGATGGTTCCTTTTACTACAACTACAAAAACTTCAACAGTATCATTTTGCTGGCTGTGGTGGATGCAGATTATAATTTTATATACGTGGATGTGGGCTGTAATGGACGTGCTAGTGATGGTGGGGTGTACAGTAATAGTACCTTATGTACCGCAATTCAAGACAATTTACTTAATTTTCCCCAAGATACCACTTTACCAAAATCGCAAATCCAAGTGCCTTTTGTTATTCTCGCGGATGATGCATTTCGGTTATCCAATCGTATAATGAAACCATGTGCACAAAGATCCAGTAAAGAAGAAAAAATTTTCAATTATAGACTGAGCCGCGCCCGACGCGTTGTGGAAAATGCATTTGGAATACTTGCGAACCGATTTCAGATATTGCAACGAGACATCAGGTTGAATGTTGAAAAAGTACAAAGTATTGTTTTAACGTGCTGTACTCTCCACAACTTTATTAAAGAAAAGGAAGGTAAAAAAGTTTACCTAAAAGGAATGGACATTGAAAACGTGGAGAATGTCTCATTTAGTGCAGGAGATTGGAGGTCCAATGTATACATGACAGGTTTAGCCAGATGTAGTGTTAATCGTTCTCCTACTGATGCAATCTCTATTAGGAAACACTTTGTTCAATATTTTAACAATGAAGGTTTTGTACCTTGGCAGTGGGAAGCTATTAAAAACTTCAATTTCTAGAAAACTGTTTTATTCATTTTGGTTATTAGCATTTGCAGGGTGGTCAATATAGAGAATTGTTGCTGTCTCGTTCTGTTTCTTGATCTTCAGCCATTTCTTTTTGCTATCGTATAGGGCTTTGCTAATCTCATGTTTGGCGTCAGTTAAAACGTCTTCATCATCTATAGCCCGCAGTTCCCGGGCCACATAGTCAGCAAATACTTCAACGTCACTTTTGGAAGTTGCCACCGTTGATGAAGCCGTTAATTTCGACCCTAAAATATCAAGCATGGAAACGGTTTTCGTCATTATCGGATCGGATGTTTCCGCTTCCTGGTGTTTTCTTTTCCCTCTAGACGGTTGTGGTGTTGCACTCTCGGTTACACTTCTTTCGGTAGTGGAAGAATCCATCGTTGTGTAGTCGACATCAAGAGCCTCCTCTTCTTCTTCTTCATCAGTCACCTGATGAATAATACAAAGTACAAATCCATCACAACGCTTTGATGTCATTGCCTACCAATACGTCCAAAGAGCTTTTAGTTTTTCGGGTTTTCACATGAGGTATTAAAAACAGAAGCTTTTCGTACCACCAAACTGATGGCTCGTATATGTCTTCTGTGCCAGTACCGGACTTTTGGCTCGCCTGCATTTTGGTGTTCTCGTGTGAAAACGACTGCCTCAAGCTGGTTAGTTTTTTCTTCACATCGTCCACTATTACCCGTCCATCAATGTTTTTCAATTCATCCGTAATTTTCTGCAGTTTATCCGTCCTGGCGTGTTTATTGCTATAAAACTTATGTTTTGGGTCATATAAACACGGATGGGTTTCATATTGCTCTATTAGAGCTAAGGTTAGGTCTCTGGACCACTCCACCTTGAAACCAAAACATCAGTAGCTATTTAGTTTAACAATACATGCGTTTAACTTACCTTGTCTACCATTTTACATTAAGCAAATTATAAATTATTAATAACACCACTTTGAGGTTATGCTTTCAATCAAATTGATAATATAGGTAGCGATATTGACGGTGATCATATGGAATATCATTTGAAAATAGGTACGGTTCTAATCGCTGAAATTAGTTGTGATTCCATATTATTTGCCATGTGACCGCACTTATGACTACTTCTAAGTGATAAAATCATACAGTGTAAACTTGTAATATTTGCATATGACCAAATCATGTGACAAATCATGTGATAAAACACATAATGTAAAGTGCACTTTAGCTGGAATCGCGAATACCCATCACGCGGCTGCGATAGACCAAGGTGTTAATTACACCATCTTGCGCTGCGCAAATAAATCCCTCAGTCTCAGACTTGAGTCCACTTGATCTCAGAAAGGCAAATGTATGCCTTTTGGATAAGCCAAGGTTTTCAATGTTCTTGAAGAAAACACTATGCATTGACTTATCCATATGCCTTCTCATGAGCATATCTTGCTCAGAGATTCTGACGGGGCTGTAAGACGGAGCAAATTTAGCTCGGTAATAGAATGTGGCCGAGCTCGCTCAACGTCAAAATCAAGACCGAGTTCATCTGCTGCTCTTTGTGCCGCCCTAAACAAAAATGCCCCGACTCCCCGCCTCTCGTGATCCCTGACAAGAAGCAACAAATGATCTGAACTTTGGATGATCTTACAGGCTATACCCAAGATTACCCTGTTATTATTATTATTTAAATACAATGTCCCACAGGATAAATCCCAATTAATGGACACGGCAAAAAACAAACACTAATGACAAACACGTAATTATCAATTCAATAACGTAATAATTCAGAGAATATCGCTCGAATCGCAGTTAATGATAACATCAAAAATGTCTACCTCCCTCTCTATCAGTTTGTAATTGTTAGTAATTTGGTGCAATGGTGACCACTGAAGTATATTAGTTCTGGCCGCAGCCATTTGAAAAATATTGTGCTGTCTGTTGAAAAATGGAGGAACCCGCATGCTAATCCTGGACAACAGATCCGGACAGTCGATTTGGTTATGAATTAGTTTGTACAAAAATTGAATAGAAAGATATGTTCGTCTTGACGATAAGGAAATCATATTTAGGCGGCCGTAGAGAAGACCATTTGGACAACCCCTAGGCGGGTAGACACCATCAATTTTATAAACAACTAATTTTGCAAAGCGACGTTGAATCTTCTCAAGAGAAGATATGTAACAATCATGATGCGGATTCCAAACAACACAAGCATATTCAAGTCGAGACCGAACATAATATACATTAAATAGTACCTACAGTAAGGATGTCGGAATTTCCAAAATACCTTGCACTTCTCATCACAAAGCCCAGACATTTATAAGCAGAATTAACAATGGCTTCATAATGGTCTCTAAAAGTAAGTTCATTGTCAAACATTACACAAGGTCTTGAAAGCGGTTTGCTCTATCAATGGGATTTCCATTAATAGCATAGCCATACAGGTAATTATTCACTTTACGACTAAATGTCACAGCACAGCATTTGGAGGGATTCAAAGGCAATTTATTTTTCTCACACCAATACAGCACTCGATATTATTTTGTAATATAATACAGTCATCCAATTCATTTATTCGATGGAACAATTTTAGATCATCTGCGAAAAGAAGTTACTCAAGATCAAGATGGACAGTTATGTCATTAATAAACATCACAAAAAACAACGGACCAAGAACCGAGCCCTGGGGCACTCCGAACACTTGATTAAATTTTTGTGACCTGTAACCTTTATATTGCTCATATTGATATCTATTCGACAAGTATGATTCAATGACGGCAGTTAGACTGTCGGAAAATCCAAAAGATCCCAACTTTAATAATAATAGTTTGTGGTCAATACGATCAAACGCTTTTGAAAAGTCGGTGTAAATAACGTCACTTGCTTACGACTATCAATGCTCTCGGAAAGATATTGTGCCAAACAGGTAAGATTGCTCACAGTTGATCGATGTCTCATGAAGCCGTGTTAACGAATCGATATCAAATTAGAAATATGATTATATATAATTGAGTGCAGAACTTTCTAAAAAAATTTTGTCACCCTTCTTGAACACAGGACACAAACGTGATATTTTCCAATGCTCAGGAAATGTACGACAGCGAAGAATGAGATTGAAGATGGCCGTGAGGGGACTAGCCAGAATATACTTGCAATCAGAAACGCAGGAATTAAATCAGGTGTCATATCGGCTTTTAATCTCTTCACTGCTTTTTTCACTTCATCAATCGTGATATTAGATATATTCAAAACAGCAGGACTATGGTCAAAATCCATGGTAGGTATTCAAATTATTATTGGTCGTTGATAAAAATGAACTTGAAAAGTAGGCAGCAAAGCCGTCAGAAATACTCTTGAGGATGAGGATCTTGCAACACCCTCCCTTTAAAACCCATCACATTGGGAGTTGAATTTGACAGTGATAACCTATTGACATATGACCAGAATCTTCTTGGATTAGTTTTTAAATCGTTATTTATACTGTTAAGATAATTGTTATACGCAGTCTCCATTTCTACTTTAAGTTTAGATCTTAACTGTTTAAACTGGTTATAGCAATCGTTACTACCTACTTTTTTAAATTTCTTCCACAACCTATATTTTTGTTTTATCCTCACAATAATGTTTTTGTTAAACCAAGGTGGATATGAACCCGATGATTTGAGTTTTTTCGGTACATATTTAAGAGATAATTCATGCAATTGCTCGTAAAAAGAAGAAAGACACATTAACATCCGCAATGGACTCCAAAAAGGTCCAGTCAACAGCAGCAAGTTTGGAATATAACGCATTAAAGTCAGCTTTTCTAAAGTTAAACCCATCAACATTTATTGCATAAAATTCCACTTTTCTAGATGCAGTGAAAGTAGTTTGAATTTCGAGGGCAGGATGGTAAGGATCCTCAGTGACGAGAAATATAAAGACACTCCAAACTCAAAAGTCCTCGGCCTCCCTGGTTTCGTGGAAGATATAACCTCGGAACGGACGATTTTGGATGCAAACTGCGTTGTAGATGCATCATTTTTCGAGTATCCCGATCAATCTGCTTCAACTCATCTACTAACCATTTAACTGCTCCAAATGAGTAGAACAGGATCGGAACGCTAACGCAGGCAGGCCACATAACATTTTTGGTTTTGGTGAGTAGCGTCACCACCTTGCCGAGCTGAAAGTGCAAATCGGACCGGTAGATCTTGGCGCACCTGGGAGATCTTGACCTCAGTACCGGCCGGGGTTTCTTTCGGCTAACAACCAATTGGAACCCTAGACTGTTGTTGCTACCTCAACAGGGAAAGATTCCCACGACTGGTCCCAGTCGGATAGGAACCAAGGTGAAGGTGGTGGGGTCCCGTAAAATAATTCACCCGTTGACGACTCTGGCAATGCCCATGGACGCTTTGAGTGGACCAACAGTCTGAGGAATGACTTGCTCGACTGCTACGAGACGAGCGAGCCGCGGCGAAGGGGTTACATGGCAAGGATGCATGCTCTGTGGGGTGAGAAACATACGGAGCATCACTTCGTCGCATTCAATATGAGAGAGCACCTGAGCAGTTGGTGGAGTTACAGCCGGACGAGTTTTTTTCCCGAGTCGTTTTTCCCGGTCGCAGGTATAAATATGTGTCGATTTCCGATTGTGAGGCAGCCCTCGAAAGAGGTTTGAATAAAAACGTTGAAAAAATGAGAGAATTTTCTTGTGAAGAAAAAATACAAATAAAACAACAATGAGAGACTAGAGTAACGACGAACGACCCATTTCCCCTACTGGCCTGTGGACAACATCTTCGAGAAGGCATCACCAAGTGCGAGTTCAGAGTTATTTGTTGTTCCGCTTAATGTAATTATTTATTGTTCCATTTAATGAAATTAAGAAATTATTGTTTATTATCTAACTAGCAGTTAGCCGCGGCTTTGCTCGCGTAAGTTGGGTTTGGCTTTACTGGCACTTATATTTGGAATTGGTACAGCCCCTTAATTAAAGCAGTTTTAATAATAAATAACAAACAGTAAAAAAAACATTTTTTTGCAAAAACATCAAACAGTAGTTATCCAAGAGTCATAAAAATTTTGAGAAAAATCACTCCCAAATCTACCCTCCTTTTATTCCAGTTGGTATTTTTTATTTTTTTTGTAAAATCCTCAAACACGCCCCCAGTCAATTTTAAATGAAAATCTAGATCCCAGTTTTTACGTATGTAACACCGTTTGTTTTCGAGTTATGAGAATTCTCAGGAAAACTATCCTCCCTATTTACGCCCATTTTTTGAGGTCTGTAAATATTTTTTTGCCAAATTGTCAAACACGGGTCTCGTTCTGTTTAAATGAGGGCCCAAGCGCAAATTCTCATGTCTGTAAGATTGTCGATCTTCAAGTTATGAGAATTTTGAGAAAATTTACTCCAAAATCTACCCTCCCCTTTTTTTCACAGTTGGTAAAATTTGTCTTGCAAAATCGCTAAACACGGACCAGTCTTTTTTAAAGGAGAATCTAGATCCTAATTTTCACGTATGTAACACCATTTGTTTTCCAGTTATGAGAATTTTCAGGAAAACTACCCTTCCCATTTACACCCCTTTTTCGCGGCTTGTAAATATTTTTTTGCAAAATTGTCAAACACGGGTCTAGTTATTTTTAAAGGAGAGTCCAAGTGCCAATTCTCATGCCTGTAACATTGTCGATCTTCAGATTATAAGAATTTTGAGAAAAATCACTCCCAAATCCAGCCCCACCTTTTTTTCGCAGTTGTTTTATTTTTGGAAAATCATCAAACACGGGTCCGGTCTTCTTAAAAAGGGAATCTAGATCCCAATTTTAGCGTTTGTAACACTGTTTGTTATCCAGTTATGAGAATTCTCAGGAAAACTATTCTTCCCGTTTACGCCCCTTTTTTCAGGTCTGTAAATATTTTTTTGCATCGGTTCAGTGGATCTAGAGATTAACTCCCCCGCCCCGTTACCCCCCTTAAAAATGGAATTTTAAAAAACCGTTTCTTAGTGAGCGCCTACGTGGTAAAATAAGTAAGTGTGCAAAATTTCATTCTAATCGGTTCAGTGGATCTAGAGATTAACTCCTCCGCCCCGTTACCCCTCTTTGGAATGGAATTTTGAAAAAACCGTTTCTTAGTGAGCGCCTACGTGGTAAAATGAGTAAGTGTGCAAAATTTAATTCCAATCGGTTCAGTGGATCTAGAGATTACTTCCCCGCCCCGTTACCCCCCTTAGGGATGGAATTTTGAAAAACCTTTTCTTGGTGGGCGCTTACGTGGTCAAATAAGTATGTGTGCAAAATTTCATTCCAATCGGTTCAGTGGATCTAGAGATTAACTCCCCCGCCCCGTTACCCCCCTTAAGGATGGAATTTTGAAAAACCCTTTCTTAGTGAGCGCTTACGTGTTAAAATAAGTAAGTGTGCAAAATTTCATTCCAATCGGTTTAGTAGATCTAGAGATTAACTCTCCCGCCCCGTTTCCCCCCCTTAGGGATAGAATTTTGAAAAATCGTTTCTTAGTGGGCGCTTTTGTGGTCAAATAAGTATGTGTGCAAAATTTCATTCCAATCGGTTCAGTGAATCGAGAAATTAACGGGGCGGGGGGGGGGGGCGTTACCCCCCCTTTGAAATGGAATTTTGAAAAGCGGTTTCTTAGTGGGCACTTACGTGGTGAAATAAGTAAGTGTGCAAAATTTCATTGCAATGGGTTCAGTGGATACAGAGATTAAGGGGCGGGGGGGCCGTTACCCAAATAAATCTAAATATATAAATAATAAATCTAGTATTTAAAGCCGAACACTGCCTAGCAACGCCTAAAAAATACCATTGAAACTTTATGAAACTTCATTGTTGTCAAAAAAAATTGGAATACTAAGTCTTCAGCAAAGAATGTTTTTAATTCAGGGTAACGGTCTTGGCGACCTATGATATCAACACGTAATCCAAGAATTTCAAGAAAAAATTCCTGGGGTTCATTTGAGCCGCAATGGATTGTTCAAATTGTTTTGTTAATTATTTTACTCGAAATAAGGTATGAGCCGTGACTGCCACTGTGTTCAGGTTGCTAGGCAACTTTGCCTTCAGTTTATGGACTTCAAATCTTCAAAATTAAAGAAAAAAACCGCTTAATTTAAAACAAGTTGATTAAAATGTTTGACTGTTTTAGTTTTTTATAGTTTTAAGATAAGCAAAACCAGTCTAGACCAAAAATATTCCTCTCCAAACAACTTAATAGAGAAAATCACCTCATGGGCACCCCATTCAGGGACACACTGTATATAGATTATTATTAACTGTTTTATAATTTTGAAGTCGGTACCAAGTAAAACATTAAATTATACATTTTAAAGTTATAATTCCCTGATAATTTCAGACTTCTTAAATCACGATTATGATTACTGAATTAAACTTTTCAGAACTCATTTGATACATTAAGTAAAAGATATGTCGGAGATTGACCCTCCCCCTCTAAGCTGGCTCACCACGCACTTTATTAACAACAATAACAACAAAAACCGAGAGATACTGCAAAACAGGTGATCCCGGGTGCACGTCTCTCGTGACACTGTCCGTTGCGTCAAGTGGTCTTCCCAGTACTCCCCGATTTCACCCAAGTGTATGCAACCAACTTGGCGTTTCATAAGATCCCGACAGATATACACCGTTATTCACGAAACAATACGAGCCCACCGAAATTTTCGGTACAACCAACATTGCATTTGCACAGGTTACATGGATTAAGAAAAATAATTCTTCAAAAACTAACACATAGTGTGCGCAGTTAGGTAACAATAGATATTGTCAGTGTCAAAATTTTAAATTTGCTGTTTTAAAAATTCACGCAGTCAAAACAAAGGTGGATTGGCCTGTTAAGGTAAACTTTCTAAATTGACGGTGAACTGAATCTTGCAAGAACATTATTTAAATTTTAGACGAGCTGATCGAGAACCAACAAATCATTCCCTCGTGTGTAGTTGTCACTTCAAAGATGAGGATAAAGCTAATAGTCCTACCATATTTAAACATAATATTGAGAAGCAATTTAGCTTTGAGAACCCAAAGAAGAAGAGAAAAACAATTAAAAAGTGGGTATTTACAGAATTCAATGTAATGAAATAAATTAACAGCTCCTATTGTAACAGAAGCAGCTAGTGATCCTAAGGAGACGATTGAGGACGAAATTGAAAGGTTTCAGGAGATTGTTGTTTCACATGCAGAACCAGGACCTCTGTAATACAACAGCCTCCACAAGTGGCAACAACAAAGGCAATATTTGCAATTATGAATAAAGCAGAAAACTATTTTTTGCATACCTGCCTCTTTGATGCCCAATCCGTTGTTTTCGAAGCTTGCTAATTTACTGTTTCTCTTATTAAGAGAAGTGGAGGAGTTGTACAAAGAATAATATTTAGGTATAAGTAGTAAATAAGTAATTACAGGTTTGTACATAAAGTTTTATTTTAGATTTAATTCACCAGAAATGTATAAGTATAATAAAACACTTCCATGGATGTTCTTTACTCACGCTTCAGTCCTACTAATCTCCACAATCATGCTGTCTGCTGGTGTCCAGATTATCAGAAAAGCCTTATTTCTGGACGTAAAGAGCAATAGCCCTTGAATTTGGTGATAGTAATCATGATCTTGATGTCTTCATCATGAAATTCGATAATGTACTTTTTTATTTTTTGAGATTCTCGCTCAGGGACGTGGTGTTTCTCTACTTGTAAAGACATTTCACCTCTAAAATTCCACACCAGACGTTAACGGAAATAATATTTTGTAAGTGTCCTTTCCGAATCCAACGTGGATTGTCTTGAGCATAGGAATGACAATTGTGCTAATTTACACCCCCGTTATTGCTAAAAGTAGCTTCATCGCTAAACAAGACATTTTGCAAAAAGTTTTCATTAAATTGGATTCTTTCCCTGAAGAAACGGCACAACTCTAACCTTCTGGAAAAATCGGTCACTTTTAGTTCTTGAACCAAGGTGATGTGGTGAGGATGGAATTTATTGGCCCTCAAAATTTGGCATACTGATGCCTGGCTTATCTCAACCATTCGTGCCACTTCCTTCTGGTCAATATGTGATTCTTCTGTCACCATCTCTAAAACGGCTACTTCATTATGTTCCCCAGTTGCAGTCCTTTCCCTAGGCGTAGTAACTGGAGGCCAATTCAGCCTCAACTGTGCCTCTAATTTTTGAAAATTTTATCTGTTGGTCCTCTTCCTTCATGCATAAACCCTGCAGCAAGAAAAGCGTTTTTTCTGCATTCGCCATAAATTAAAAGCATGTCGGTTTTTTCGTCATTGTAATACATTATTACCAAAACAACAATAAGGTCAAAATAGTTGACATCTAATATCATCTAATAAATTAATGTGCACACTATGTTGTTGTTTTAAAAGAAATTGTTTTTTCAATCCATGTAACCTGTGCAAATGCAATGTTGGTTGCATCGAAAATTTCGTCAGGGTCGTACCATATCGTGAATAACCCAGTACAGTAAACCCTCGTTAACACGAACTTGAAGGGACCATTTTATCAAGTGTTCGTGTTAACGAA
Source organism: Diaperis boleti (assembly GCA_963583935.1). NCBI lineage: Eukaryota > Metazoa > Arthropoda > Insecta > Coleoptera > Tenebrionidae > Diaperis > Diaperis boleti. Next base: position 19,782,388 of record OY757242.1, read on the forward strand.
GTACGTGTTATCCGATTTTTAAAAAATTAAAATTATGTATCATTTGAAGAAAATTTATTTAAGAAAATATGTAGGTACGTACCTACATTAAAGAAATATCAACAAATACATAACCTGTCCCTTACGTGAAAAAATGGGTATCACAAAATTTTATGTATTAGAGTTCTTCTTAATTCACTCATGTCGATTTCACTCAGAATTGCCATTTTTCTTTAATGTCAATTATTGATCTTTGATTACGTTTTTGTTTTCGATCGGCCTCTGCCATTATGTACGTACATATCACTCGACAGAATTCTGAGACGTAACTAATACCAACTAAGAGAATTGCATTGCCACTAATAAATTCTTAGTAAACAGTCATTACAACGCGCGCGCAGGTGCAGCTGTTCGTGTTAACCGAGGAGTTTTTTATGGAAATCGGTTATTCCGTTCATAAATTGTGTTCGAGATTCGTGTTAACGAAAATTCGTGTTAACCGAACTGCGTCCTGTACAAAATAAATTGGAGACGGTCGGGACCATGATTTTAGTTCGTCATATCGAGGTGTTCGAGTTAACAGAGTTCGCGTTAACGAGGGTTTACTGTATATTATTAGTACCAATTTTGCATGGTTTAGGTTGGATTTGCCGACAGATGAATAAATTATTATTTATTATGTAATGTATTATGAATTGTTTTTATAATAATTTTATTCATAGTAACTAATTTGTTATTGTAGAAAGGTATATAATTTGTTTTATGTTTTTATGGCACCAACTTCAAAATTATAAATCAATTAATAATTATATAATAAACAATAATTTCTGAATTTCATTAAACGGAACAATAAATAATTACATTAAGCGGAACAACAAATATAAAATAACTCTAAATTATTATTAGGCAGGCAGGTCACATAACATCTTTGTTCCTGGTGAGTAGCGCCACCACCTTGCCGAGCTAAAGGTGCAAATGGGACCGGTAGCTCTTGGCGCACCTGGGAGGTTAAGCCATCTTAACCTCAATACCGGCCGGGGTTCCTTTTGGCTAACAACCAATTGAAACCCTAGACTGTTGTTCCTACCTCAGCAGGGAAAGTCCCCACGACCGGTCCCAGTCGGATAGGGATCATGGTGAAGGTGGTGGGGTTTCGGAAAATGATTCACCCGTTGACGACTCTGGCAATGCCCATGGAGGCTTTGAGTGGACCAACAGTCTGAGGAATGACTTGCTCGACTGCTACGAGACGAGCGAGCCGCGGCGAAGGGGTTACATGGCAAGGATGCATGCTCTGTGGGGTGAGAAACACCCAGAGCATCACTTTTTCACGCCACAAAAACTCCGCGACTATGTGGCCTATCTTGGTCGCATTCAATACGAGAGAGCACCGGAGCATTTGGTGGAGGTACAGCCGGACGAGCCGGAGATCCGCCACGCTGTTCCGGTAATTTTGGAGATGCCTCCCAACAGAAAGTCTCTCCACAAAATTCCACCACCCAAAGCTAACGATGTAGTTGCAGCGGACGAATTAGTCGATAGGAACCTCCCTGAGGATCCAAACATCCTGCCCCTGAACAAGATGGTCTATCGAGAGGCGACGAGGCTTTCTTCTTCGGTCCCACGTGGTGAGAGCACTGAGGCTGAGGAAATTCGAATGTCGCCTTGAAAAGATAGACAAGTAGATAGAAACCGCTAGGCAGGATATTTCTTAAATTCAGTGTGTGATGGAATTCATCAAAGAGATGAAACCTTTCACACCAAAAATCCGGCGCACTATAAACAGAATAAAAAACTCTATTCAAATGTAAAATAAAAAACATAGGTTGCCATAAAAAAAAAATATGACGTCATAACTGTAAAAAAAACTAATGAAAAAAATTAGTGTACGAACGTCGAATGCGCTATAATTAGCCCTATCACATGCTTTTTAAGTTCTATTTCTAGTGCAAATACTAACGGAGTTACTGAATTTATTCCTTACTTAATTTCCACACTATAATAATACTGCTTTTTTTATAAAAACAAAGAACAATATTTTCAAATATAGAAAAAATAACAAGAAATAATTCAATCGTTTATTGTAAAACAAGCCAAGTAACATTTTGCAAACTTTTCAGGGTACGAAAAGACTATGGCAAATTCATCAAGAATTATTATTGTTTTACTATGCCCTTGGCATATAAGCACTATAAGTCGCAAATTTTAGCGCACAGGATATGGTACTTGGATGCTTTCTGCACCAATCGATTTATATCTATAATATATATTCCACTGAAAAACAAAAATGTCACTTCGCGTCTTTTAACAATTAACGATTCAATTATAACAATAAATTATAATTATCATAAAATATGTTGTATTTGGTATTTTCCCCCATTTCTTCCAGGGATTGCTTATCATGTTTGATTGACAGTTATCAATAGTTCGCTTTTAATTAGTTCAGTAGAACATCTCTGTACCTATTTTCAGTCCATTTAATATTGGCTACATAATATTGAACCCAATAATATGTCATGTTGGATTCAAGCATATTGATTTGCAACGTATCTACTAGTAAGAGATCGTTGGTTCAGATAATGACTTCTGTTATTAATTTGTCGATCGGGTCTCTCATCTCCCTCGCGAAAAAACCACAGTCGGTAGCGGGAAATTTGAAATTTTTCTAGAAACCCGAAATATATTAGATTTGGATCCTCGTTTCAGTAGTAAAGAGGAGTGAGGACCCGACCTCTAAATACACTATGTCCCTGGATGGGGTGCCCATGAGGTGATTTTCTCTAGTAAGCTGTTTGGAGAAGAATATTTTTGGCCTAGACTGGTTTTGTTTGTCTTACAACTGTAGAAAACTAAAACAGTCAAACTATTTTAATCAACCTGTTTCAAATTAAGTGGCTTTTTCTTTAATTTTGGATTTAATTTCTAACTCCATAAACTGATGAAAGTAAAGTTGCCTAGAAACCTGAACACAGTGGCAGTCACGGCTGCCCCTTCTTTTTATTATTTTTTTCAATTTTTTTTTCAACCCTTTGCGGCTCAAATGAACTCCAGGAAATTCTTGGATTAGGTGTCGATATGATGCGTCGCCAAAACCGTAACACTGAATAATAAAAAAAAAACTCTTTGCTGAAGACTTAGCATTCCGATTTTTTTTGACAACACTGAAGTTTAATAAAGGTTTATTGGTATTTTTAGGCATTTTTAGGCGTTGTTAGGCAGTGTTCGGCTTTGAATTTGGACAAAAATTCGATCCTATTAAAAAAAAGCCCCCAATTAAAACATATCAACTAAGATTTGCAATCTTTTTGTAATTTTATAACAAGCAAAACCAGTCAAGACCAAAAATATTCTTCTCCAAAAAATCACCTCATGGGCACCCCATCCAGGGACACATTGTAGATTTCTAAATAGATTTATCTAGGGTCGTCAAAAAAATATTGTGTACACCACGGCTGAAACACTACTTTGTTGGACTAGTCTGTTGCTCGACTCGCTAGGCATACAAATTACTATTGTATGAAAATGTATGAATTAATGTCATTGTAATTGCTCTTTTGTTTTTGTGCATATATCTGGTTGCCTAAACCTATATCAAAACGTCAAAAATTACATAATGAATTAGAGTGTATAATAAAAATAATACATAATTTTTTAGACAAAATCATTAATTAATTAATCCATTAACAATTGGTCAACGAAAAAATTATTGTTCACCTTTGTATGGTGGGTTACCTAAACTACACGAATTATTAACTGACCACAAATTACTGTTTTTTTTTTCAAACTATAAAAATACTATGTATACTTAGTTTTGGATCAGCGAATTATGAAATTCTCAGCCGGGAATATAGACAGTTGTAAATACTGGCCTTCATAAATGCTTTATTTATAAACTTCCAGTGGGCTTTGAACGTCAAAATTCTCCATAACTCCATGGCAATTTTGTGATCAGCTGACACAGAATAATGAAGAAGGAAATTATCCAACTTGTTTTATCTAGTATCGCGTCATGTATATTCTGTGGTCGAGATGCTGTGCAAACGCAGATGCGCTTTTCCAGAATCTACGTCGCAGTAAAGTTGTTTTGTGCGTCGCAGCATCCTGGTCGTTTCTTTCAATACAGCGTCATTCCGGCATTTTTTCACATTTACTTGTGTTTAATGTGTGTTCATGAAGTTCTCGTGTCATTTCTTATTGTATAAAACCTTTTCGAACTATGTGAATTTGTTTGTTCGACTTCGTATTACCGTTGTACTTTTTTCGTGCTAATCCAGGTTGATGTGGGTCCAGCTACATCACCGTATCTCCTAAGTATGTGTGGTAAGTTTTTAGGAGTATATTATAAGTATTTTATATTAGCTATTGTATATTGTCAATATGTACAAATTTGACCAAAGTTCGGCGGCTCAAGAAAAAAAATCTTATGGAGTGTAGACCGCCATTTTTTCCACTTTCATGACGATCAGTCGCCACTCGTGACTAGGTGTTGAGTCAAATGAAATGAATAGTCCATTTTTTTTAAATCATTGTAGTGCAGATGGTAACACCCCAAATTTAATTCTCCACATTAAAAGGATTACGTTTTTATGGAAACGAGAATAAAGTGAACTATTTGCACCACAATGGTTAAAAAAAAGTTTGTTGGGTGGTTTTAGGATCTATGGGCTTCAAATTTTTAACTAAAATTCATTACATAATTATACCTAATCCACTATAAACCAAAAATCTGTTCAGATTCTTTACATAGATTTACTTTTAACAGAAAATTTTATGAAATGATAAATATTGTAAAGTGCAGTTTTCACCGTTTTTCGATCGGCGACTTCATCGAATCGACCACCTATGCGCCCGTTCCCAACTTGTCCCGACTGGTACTTCTTGTTTTCGATGATTAGTTAACCTGTTTTCGACCACACTGCAATATTAAGTAAATTAAATAAAAAGAGAAGTAATTTTTGAGAAAATGCTTTCAACTTGAAAATTATATAAAAAGATAAAATAAAATAAAAATAAAAAATACAAAAATTGGTACAGAAATTAAAAAAAATATATACTCTTGAGTTAGAAGGAACAAAAAATCAAAACTAAATAACGGACAAATATAAAAAATAGATATGAATTCTTTGAGTTTAAAGCAACAAAAACAATATGTAAATTACAAAAATAAATAATAAATAACTTACAAAATAATATAGGAAATAAATATGAATTCTTTGAGTTAAAAGTTATAAAGATAAAACTAGCTACATAAGTTAAAAAATAAATAATAAAGAATACGTACAAAATATAAAAATAATTTTGAGAAAAAAAAATTAAATATCAAACATGTAGAGGAGCAGTGGAACGTTGGGTAGGTCGGAGTATAACAGTGTATCACCAAACCTTCCGAGAGAAACTGACGATTTGGAGAAATTTAATACGTGTTTATCGCAACGTAAGTTAAGCAGGTCAGTTAACAAAGGAAAATCTTTGAAATCAATTAATTTTAAATCTGTTTTCTTTTTAGGACATTTTACATTTACATATTAGGTATCTACCTGAAAATAAATGTTGAAAATGCAAGCCATTCATTGCAATGCAAGCTCGAGTCCTGCGAATGTTATTATCGCGCACACGATCAAATACACTGGGATCTTGTCGAATCGTGGCGGCATTTTTGCATTTTCTACACGCACCCTCAACTCTGCCAATGTGTTGACAGGGGTAGCGTATACTATCTGTTTCATATGTCCCCATAAAAAAGTCTGACGGATTTAAATCTGGTGAACGGCCAATGTGTTAGTATATGTGACGTTCAATCCAGCGATCACCAAAATTATTGGTTTAACCAGTGAGAGACTATGCGAGCACTGTGTATGGGAGCACCGTCTTGGAGAAACCACATGTTTTGTCGAATGGCAATAGGTACATCTTCTAGCAACTCCTTTTTTTATTATTATTTTTTCTTTGTTTTCAATTTTCTCTGTTTTTCTCTTGCCGCTTCTCTATTTTGCTTCCTTTTTGCTCTCATCAGCTTTCTTTCTTTTTTTATTCCTCTTTTTTATTTTGAAAGTCTCTCCAATGTTGGGAATTAATAGCTCTAGGAACTTTTTTTCTTATCTTTTTTAAATGAGGCTAGAATATCTTTAGGACATCTGAATTTCAGTACAGAGTCGAAGGAAACATTCAATTGAACGTATTTGATGTTTTGATCTATATTTTGTAACTTTGCACGATCTTCATTAGTTTCTAGTATACAGTAGACTCCGCTCATAACAGACCCTGGTATAAAGGAGACCCGCCTATAGCGTACTTCTCCTGTGGTCCGTTCAAAGCCCTATGAGTGGCCTATAGAAAGTTTTCTTACACCGTATTGCTCACAAATAATAAAGCATTTTTAGATATCACTTCATCGATTAAAAAGTCAACAATACAATATATTGCTATGCTAGAACAATAGTAGGATAACTTAAAAAAAACATAGTTTTGAGAAAATCGACTTTTAAAGTTCGTAATGCTAAATTTAATAGGGTGAAAGTACCTGTTCTCGGCCTTTTAGTGACATTTTAAACTTTGGTTAGAGTGCATGATCAATTGAATTAACCTAGCCAAGGAACAATTTTATAATGAGATTTATTGAAGTTTTTTTTTAATCTAAAGTACTAGTGAAAATATGATATCTTGCATTATAAAAATTTTAAAAAGTATTTATTGGAAAAATGCACTTTTCACCGGTTGACGGCCATGAGTGCATTTTTGTCGACCTTGACTAGATCTGTTTTCGGCCCTATGGCCGACAAATACCTCTTTCTCGGCATTTTCAATAACAGCATAGAAAAAAAAAATCCAAATAAGCAGAGAAATAAGATTACAGGCACGTAAAAAAAACTGAAATAATTCATTTGGGTATTATAAAAATACAAAAAAAAAAAACACAAACAAATCAATATTAGAAAAATAATAAGAGTGGGTATTAAGATTATATAGAGCATTTATGCGCATATATCACATGTTTGTTTGCAACATCTTCGTATGTATACTCTGCAAATTCAGTGCACCTTAAATGGTACCACCGCGAGCAATAATCGCACCCAATATTTTTTTCTGAATCTTCTTCAGCCTCACTGTAGAAATCATCTTCGCAAAGGGATCATTTGACTCTCACTTTTTCTTTAATAAGATTTTCTTCTGTTTCTTCTGTTCCATTTTTTTGTGTTTTACGGATGTTTGTCTTTTTTCGTTTTTGTTTAGTCTGATTCATTTCTCTTAATTCTTTCCTCTTTTGTACGTTTTCTAATTTTGAAGCTTCTCATCATCTTTTTTTTTTTTGTAATACCGTCTCCATTCAGTACATGAAATTGCGCTAGGCAATTTTTCTTTCATTTTCGAATTAGATTGATCAATAGGTGCAGGAAATGTAAGGTGCTTTGAAAAAGGAGTGGTAGACAAATTGTCAGTATCAGACGTCTGCGTTGTTTGCAGTTGCAACTGTTTTTCAGGTGTTAAATGAAAAGGTTCATAGACTGCACTAGTACTTGGGCCAGTATTACCTGCATCTGATTCTGTTGAAACCTCTTCTACAGCAGAAAATGTAGGGGACTTTGTAAAAATAGTGGTAGACAAATTATCAGTATCAGACGTCTTCACTTGCCATTGTTTTTCAGGTGTTAAGTGAAGAGGTTCAAAGACTTCACCAGTATGTGCGTCTGGTTCTGTTGAAACCTCGTCTACTTTCTCAGAATCAAACGTTATAAGATCTTTACCTGTGAAATCATCTATTATAACTACTGGCATAACATCCAGGTCGTCTATTGATACTATAGTTCCAACGTCAATTTCTGAATTTTCTCTTTGTTCGTCTGAAATTATATTGATGTTGGCTTCAAAATTTTCTCTCTGCTCGCCTGGAATTGCATTGCACTTGGCTTCAAAATCTTTAATTTCGTTGGTAATAACTTCAACATTTATTCCGTACTCGTATAAACGTTCTTCAACTGCTTGTAAAGACTATTACGTTAAACAAACCCTGTAACTAGCTCTTAGTATCTCTCCTTATCTGGGGAGTGGATAAAATTTTATAGAAAATAATTTACATCAACTTGGTTCGACACACAAAAATTTAGAGGTTACTTTGTCGAACGGCCGTTAAACTCAGTTCACAATTTTGTAAATAAATCTTAACTACTCCAAAATTAAAACTGCCACTTAGGAACTGCCCCTCAGGACCCTGACAGCTAACCTGGTCTATCCTTCTGAGCTTGAGTTAGGTGGTCAACTCAGAGTGGGCTGGTTCTGTTGGTCGTAACTGAATGAACAGCCGGCCAAGTCCCTATGGCCGCTCTACCAGAGGCGGTGCTTGCTTGGGAATTCCCGAGGTGGAAGAAAAAAGCTAGGTGTTCTGGCTGACTTTACCGCTGGTACTTTCTAATCTCCACCAACGCAAATCACTTTCTTTTCAACCGCTGTCATTCCGTTTTTTTTTTATAAACAAAAGCCAATTGTTTTTTTTTTATTTTTATTTTTTTTATTTATCCCTTCCAAACGCAACATGATCAACAAACAACAAAGTAACGTTGAACCGTTACACACTCCCTTTTCCTATTAAAAAAATAATTTAAGCAGAAACGCAAACCAAAACAATTAGGAACTAAGTAACTACTTATATTTGAACAATTAAAAAACAATATATCAACAAAAGTCACAATCCGGAACGCGCGTTATTTTTTTTTAATAGTCTTATCCAGGAAAAAATCACTATCAGGTTTCATTAAGCTAGCATTTAGGCATCAAATTAAAACATAACATTCATCTATTCACACTTCCATTCACGAGATCACACACTCTTAACTATCATAGCATTCTCATTCATTCCAATCATCATCATCCGGGTTGCTTTTGTGGCGTTTGAGGTCTTTTACATGCCACCTTCCCAAGTCCTTTCCATCTTTATCTACTAGTTCATATACCAATGGAGTAATCACTCTAGATATTCGGCATTTCAAATACTTGGGTTCCAATTTTGAGGAGAAGTGTTTTGATGCATCCGACAACACATAGTTCTTTTTCCATACTACATCCCCCACGGCGTATAAGTCTGCTTCTTTTTTTCGGCTATTATAGTAATGGCTGTACTTCCGGTATGCGGCATTCAGCCTTTGCTGGACTTCGGCGTAGATATCTTTCATGCCTTGAAGATCTTCAGCATACAAGTCTCTGGAAAATGGTCTAACATCAAATTCATTTAGTTCATTAATTCGGCCGTATGTCTGACCATTAATAGGTACGTATCTTCCAAAATTTAAGTAGGGTGGTGTGTATCCCGTGGACTCGTGTGGAGCTGTTCTGAGAGCAAACGCTATCTGTGCAAGATGTTGATCCCATTTACGATGGTTCTGGTCCTTAAGGTAGGAGCGCATAGCAGTCTCCACAACGCGGTTGACCCGCTCCACCGGATTTACTTGTGGATCGTATTTGCAATTGAACCATAACATAGCGTTCGGCTAAGCTTGTAAAAAGAGCACTTTTAAACTGTGTTCCATTATCACAAATCACTATTTGGGGACTCCCAAACATCAGGATAACCTCTTCTTCTACATACTTTGTAATGGCGCTAGCAGTGGCCTGTCTCAATGGCTTAAGCAGAGTAAATTTCGTAAACCAATCGCATACAACTAAGAGGAATGTGTGACCACTAGAGGACCTTGGGAGCGGTCCGACTAAGTCTAGTGAGATGACCTGCCAAGGGTACGATGCTTGCTTTGGTTTCCCCATGAAACCAGGCCGTGAGGTGTTAGGAGCCTTTTGAGCAGCGCATACCTCACAATTTTGGACAAAACGTTTCACGTCGTTCCTCATTCTGGGCCAATAATAAAGTTCTTGAACTCTATGCAGTGTCTTGTAGACACCCAAGTGAGCTGCTGTTGCTTTCGCGTGGCACTTTGATATTACATCTTGACGATACGGTTTTGAAACTAATAATTTCCATTCTGGGGAAGAGGTCGTTGTTGTCCCATATGGAATGTGGCGATAAATGAGATCGTCTTTGATTGCCCACTCAGACATGTCAGGATGAGCGGTTATATCGTCCCATATTCGCTTATATTGAGGGTCTTCAAAACATTTTTCTTGTTCCATTGAAAAAACAGCAACTTGGTCCATCACTGGTGCCCGAGAAAGTGCATACGGTACGACGTTCAGGGTACCTTTCCGATGTTCGATTTCCATGTCATATTGTTGGATCTTCATGGCCCACCGTGCTAAACGTCCACACGGATCTTTCAGTCGGTGTAACCACAGTAAACTGTAGTGATCAGTTATCACTTTAAACCTGACGCCTTCGATATATGGGCGAAATTTTTCTATACCATATAATACAGCAAGACATTCTTTTTCTGTAGTGGTGTACTTCTTTTCTTGAGGTGTTAACGTGCGACTGGCAAAGGCCACAGGAACTTCAAGCCCTTCTTCGTTTTCTTGGACAATTACACATCCTAATCCTAGATCTGACGCATCACACTGAATTGTAAATAGCTTCTTAAAATTTGGATTGGCTAAGACAGGCGCGCTCACAAGAGCCTCTTTTATTCTTTCAAAGCTGTTTTCGGCCTCGTCCGTCCATACAATACGTTCTCTCTTCTTCTTTCCCTTTATCAGTGCCGTTATCGGAGCTGTTAAGCTGGCAAAATTTGAAATGAATCTGCGGTACCACCCGCACAAACCGACGAAACGTTTGACTTGAGTCACATTATTTGGAAATGGATAATTCAGCATGGCCGTTACTTTGTCAGGATCAGTTCTTAGTCCATCCCGATCAATTAAAAAACCTAAATACTTCAGTGACGACATACAGAATTCACACTTATCCAAGTTGATCGTCAAATTAGCTTCCTTAAACTTTTGAAAGATCTTTTCCAAAATTTCTACATGTTCATCAAATGTAGGTGCCATAATTATAACGTCATCAAGGTACACAAACACATACGGTTCCAAAGACGGGCCTAAAACTGAATCCATTAGTCTCTCCTGAGTTTGAGCGGCGTTGTTCAACCCAAACGGTAAAACATTAAATTCAAACAAACCCCTTCCAGGTACTACAAAGGCGGTCTTTTCACATGAAGACTCTTCGAGTGGGACCTGCCAGAATGCTGCCTTCAGATCGATCTTGGACAGATATCGAGCCCCAATCAATCTGTTTAAAATCTGGTCTACCATTGGCAAAGGATATGCGTCTTTCTTTGTTACTGAATTTAATCTGCGTCCATCAAAGCAGAAACGCAGTTCTCCATTTGACTTTTTTACTAAAAGCACGGGAGACGACCATGGAGATGACGATGGTTGAACCACTCCTAATGCCAACATCTTATCCAGTTCAGTATTCAAATGTGCCAACATGTAAGGGGACATATTGTGGTGTCGCTGTTTAATCGGTTCCGCTTCACCAGTGTCGATCTTGTGAACAATTTTGGATGTTTTCCATTCTCCCACGACAAACTTTTAAATTTATTGATGAGGTTCTTCAACAGTGCTTGTTGATTTTCTTTTAACTCAGCCTCTGATAGTATTTGGCTTAGACTGCACACTTCCATGTCTGGAAAATGATCCACTTCTTTTTCTCCAATAAAAAAATTGTCTTCTGCAAAGTCTATCCTTAACGCAAATTGCTTGCAGAAATCACTGCCCAAAATCACACTCTGTTGCAGTGATGATACAACCCAAAATTTTACAACTTTACAGACATCACTAATTTCAACAGGTATATACACAAATCCAGAAGCTTCCCGAGTTTTACCTTCAGCTGTTGTGAATCTTTTGCCTCCTGATTTATACAAATTCGCATTAAACGTTTTCAAAAGATGCAACCCTCTTTTACCAATAACTGATTGATTCGCACCTGTGTCAAGGAGTCCTGGCTCTTTCCTACCTAACATGTTTATGTTGATATATGGTCGACGATCACCCATCACCGTCGCAAAAAGAGCTTCAACTTGACCAATGTAAGAACTACCAAGAGCGTAGTTTATCTTGACGTCTCACAGATATAGTTCCTTCACCAAAGTCTACTTTCAACTGAAAGTTTTTACAAAAATCAACGCCCAAGATGATCGGATGGCATATTGATGGTACCAAAAGGAAACGTACCAACTCATGAACGTAACCTATAGTCACGGGAAAGTTAACACAACCCGAGATACGTTGTTTTGATCCGTCTGCGGTGCTTATGTCCGGTTCTGTTGCTGCACAAACTGGTAATCTTGACGATTCAACGAGTTTCTCACTTCCTCTACCCAAGATCGAGTGACTCGCACCACTATCCAACAACGCAAGCACCGTACATCGAAAGATCTCAATCGCTAGATATGGTCGATTATCCCTTAAACGGATCCCGATGTTAGTATCACCTTGAACATCTACATTACTAATATAACTACTGCGAGCATTAGATCGTAAAGGTTCGCAACTGAAACATGTAGCACAGCAACTATCACCTCTGATGGTAGCTTTACCCTTTTTTTTTCCATCGGCCAGGGTAGGTAATTACCGGTGCTCTGCTTCTAATTTCCCTTTGCGCCAGATGAGAATTGGACAGCAGCGACTGGCGGTGAAATGCTGCATGTCCCGTTTTTAGTTTTTTTGACAGTTGGTGCAGTTGGGCCGTATGACCCCAGGTTTCCCACAACCTGCACACATAGGACGCTTAGAACTAGTAATTTTTTTGTTCTTCCTTTCCGGACATTCTCTAACGTAGTGACCGGGCTTCTTGCAGCCGTAACAAAGTTGGCTAACATAGAGTGTCTGTTGTTTCGAACCCTCAGTTTCTTGAGGCTGATAAGTTGGTCGTCTTGTTGTTTCGTAAATATCTGTACTAGCGCACGCCAAATCTGGTTCCAAAAAAGTTACACTTCTTCTAAGTGGAAGTCGATGTTTTTCTTGATTGAGCAACACACTTTCTAAAGTCCTACAAAGCCTTGTCAACTCATCGATTGTAGGAATGTCTTGAAGTGCTATGTGAGTTTGGTAAATTGGCAAGAGGTTACGACGTATTGTTTTGAGTTGAGATTCCTGTGACGGGATGTCAGTTAGTCTGTAAAATAAATTACGCATGACAGCAATAAAAATAATCACCGGTTCTTTCTGTCCTTGAGTTCTTCCATGAATCTCTCTCAGTAACTCTTCATCATAATCAGGTGGTAGAAAATCTCTTTTTAAAACCCCCACTAATTCCTCCCAAGTATTTACAGACATTTTAATGGACCTGTACCACAGTAGTGCTTGACCATGAAACAAATCTACTGCTGATCTAAAAAGTTCTTCTTTGGATGTATTTCTAGCTACTCTCAGTTCTTCTATACGTTGGAGAAAAGCATTTACAGACTCAGTTTTAGGATTTCCGTCAAAGGTGACAGCCCATTTACGAACAGGAGTTGATTTGGTTGTCATACTTGTCGTCGTAGGTCTGACTGTTTCAATTGTCCCAGAAGGTATCGGCATTCGCTCTAGTATCTCAAGACGTTCTTCATCTAATGCTTCTGCGATCACCAAGTTGTCATCCCTGAACTGTTCTATTGCTTCGTCTTCGTCATCAATCTCGAAACGATGAAGTCGACCCATTGCATGATGATATTTGGTTATCAGACGCCGGTTTATGTCCCCACGCTGTCCATCAAAGTCTCGCAACAGCATTTTAATTTCGTCCAAGGTGCTCTCAACATCAGTTTTCTCTTTATTAAAATCAAATTCAGGTGTAGAATAGAAAATGTTTTCTCTAACAACATCCTCGCGTAATTTACGCCTTAACATCTTCCTCTTGACATTGATATCTAATCTAACAGGACAAACACCACGCACCTTTAGTTCATGGTCTATTTCGAAAACTTTCAACCAATTGGGTTCCATTTCGTACAAAGACATGATCGTATCAACAATAACAACTTAATCAAAATACATACACTTGAAATTCATACAAACAACATGCATAAATGTCTCTAAACTAAACCATCCACCTCAAAATAGTTTCCTAAGATTTAACCTTATCGAACCTGACGTAGCAATTTCATATTAATTCAAAATTTGAAGAATTAAAATCTCATAAAAAATGTGACCTCAAAAAAAATCGTTAATCAGTTCCTTCTAATTTAACTCAAAAATAGAAAAATTTCACAAAAAAATTAATTTCAAAGTTCTTAAATTTGTATGGCCCCACGTTTGGTCGCCAAATTTGTAAAGACTATTACGTTAAACAAACCCAGTAACTAGCTCTTAGTATCTCTCCTTATCTGGGGAGTGGATAAAATTTTATAGAAAATAATTTACAACAACTTGGTTCGACACACAAAAATTTAGACGTTACTTTGTCGAACGGCCGTTAAACTCAGTTCACAATTTTGTAAATAAATCTTAACTACTCCAAAATTAAAACTGCCACTTAGGAACTGCCCCTCAGGACCCTGACAGCTAACCTGGTCTATCCTTCTGAGCTTGAGTTAGGTGGTCAACTCAGAGTGGGCTGGTTCTGTTGGTCGTAACTGAATGAACAGCCGGCCAAGTCCCTGTGGCCGCTCTACCAGAGGCGGTGCTTGCTTGGGGAATTCCCGAGGTGGAAGAAAAAAGCTAGGTGTTCTGGCTGACTTTACCGCTGGTACTTTCTAATCTCCCCCAACGCAAATCACTTTCTTTTCAACCGCTGTCATTCCGTTTTTTTTTTTTTTAATAAACAAAAGCCAATTGCTTTTTTTTTTTATTTATCCCTTCCGTACGCTACATGATCAACAAACAACAAAGTAACGTTGAACCGTTACATGCTTTTATTACCTTTTCCGCTGACCTAAAGTGTTCAAATGACAACTTGGAAACTGTTTCATGTTTCTTCTTAGGTTTGGTATGTTTTTCTAGTGTGTTTTTTACACATTTGCTGTAATCCACATTGTTTGGGTTTAGTGGATAAAGACCACATTTGCGAAATCCGTTCTTAATGTATTGGCTCATATTTGTTCCTTCTAACGATTCTTGAAAAACTGAACAAAAGTTAATTTTGGTTATAACGGCATTAGGATTGTTTAAATTGCTTTGCCACTTTCGTACACTGTTTTTCCATTCTTGTTTGAGCGGCTTAAAAACACTGACATCCGCGGGTTGGAGAATGTGTGTAGTGTTTGGCGGTAAAGCATACAGAATTATGCCATTTTCTTTACAAAACGTACTTAAAGGTAGTGTCATATGACTTTTGTGACCGTCTATGAATAATATGATCGGTTTTTCCATTTGATTCACGGTGAGCCATTTATTAAAATCATTACATATATATTCGTAGAAGACATCACTTCGCATCCACCCAGTATCTGACTTCGCTAGAACCCAATTGGCCGGCATGTTGTTAACCAATGATTTTGGGGGCCTTTGGTAAGGAAAAATTACTAATGGTGGACATATCTCCCCATTAGCGTTAAAAACTATTAGGACAGTGATGTTTTCTTTGGCATTCCCAGTTTTAACTTGGTATAGATTTTTCCACCCACGTGGCGCCAGTACTTTGCCTGTTTTGGGGCATAAGGCAAAGCCAGACTCATCCCCGTTAAATACGCGTCGTGGGTCTTCTAAAATATTTTTGCATTTTTTTTTTGTTCCAGAAATGCGTTTAATTCTCTAAACCACGATCTTATGGACTCTTCGGTAACTATAGCTCGAGCCTTAGTAATGCCTTCAGCCTCTCTGATAGAAATTTCCGGATGACGCTTTAAAAAATTTTTATACCACCTCTCACCAGGCTTTTGGTTTACGAAACATTTCAGTCTTCCTGTCTCCCGTGCAATTTTCGTGACGGTTTCTATTAAATCATTTTTTTTTCTGTTCGCCCTCAACAGTCATAATCGGTTGAGGGCCTGTTTTTTTTTAAACTGTCATCCGTTCTTCCATGCAGTCTGTCTTGAGGAGTAGCCCTAGGTACTCAGAACTGCCTACTAGCTGCTCTGATCGAAAGTCGCTGAGACCGAATTTCGTGCAATGCTAGTTTTAGGGAATTTTCATCATAATTATGAAGTGTCCGTTTTTTAACTATAGCTTTTTTATCTCCCTTTTTCGTATGTGGCATCTGGAAATAATTGGAAACAAATAAGTATTTTATTTTATCTTCGTTTTTCGTATGTGGCATCTGGAAATAATTGAAAACAAATAAATATGTTTCCATGTTAGACTAGAGACCGAGAAAATCCCGGTTGTCGGCCATCGTGAGTATTGCGTTTTAAATGTTTCCATTCCTCTTTATGTTTATTGAGATTTGACGGCCGAAAACGGGTCCGAGATTTTAATGCAATCTTAATTCATGGGTTAACAAAAATGTGAATAACAGATGTATCTTTGAATTCGTTGAAAAAGGATAAAAAATATTTCCATTCCGACCAGTTCTCGGCCAGGGTGGCCGAGAAAAAGTCCACACAAATTTTATCAAACCAGTTCTCCAGCCGCCTCAAATTTCCACAAAATCGAGAAAATTTTAGGTGTTTCACTGATTTGGAATAAAATTTGATCTATATAGTACGGCGGCTGAGAGAGCGAAATCGTTCATATTAAAGAGTAACTCACTACTTTGGTATAACTCAATAAGACATATATAGATTTGTTTGTTAAAAAAATCTGCATTTAGAATGGAAATTGACGACAGTGTGGGTTAGTCACGAGAAAAGTTATTCCAAGAAAACCGTGAAAATTGGCAAAAATTATTCCAATAAAATAAATGCTCATATCTTTGGCTCAATAAAAGGTAAAAATATGCGGTTTGTTTCATTATGAAGCCCAGAATATTTACTTTAAAATGGCTAATTGGAAAATGGCGCGGACTTATGCTTTTCGACCAAATTCTATTATTTAATTCGACGGCGCATGATTTATTCATAAATTTTCTATATTCAAGTTGCTATAACTCGTACAGTGTAGTTTTTGTAGTAAAAATTTTCACATCAAAAACTGCAGAATTTTGTTGTCTCTAATTCACCTCAACTAATAATAATGTATCTATCTACAATAATAAATTCGCTACAATCGTGTTTCTGGGAAAATGTAACTTACTCAGGCTACACTCTCGATCACCCGCCCGCACCCGCAATTGCACTTTTCGGCGGTATGTCCAAGTCGGGAGCATTTGTAACATCTAATTATAATTATCTAATTATAATATGTAATTTTTTTTTTAATTTTTCTAACGGAGATCTTCTCTAAAGCTTTCAAGAAACAGCTCCAATAAGGGAAAGAATTCTGAATTTTACTTTAACAATTATTATCAAATGTAATTAACAAATGCATTGTTAATAGAAAAATTGAGGTAATTTTTTTTTACCGACGAATTATTGTTTATTGATATGTCCAGATAATACCTAAATTATTTATTTTTTAATTTTAATATTTACTGAGTCAAAATGACCTTTTTTTTGTTCACTTGTCAGATTCGGTCGGCGCGGACGGAAGCTGACCGCGCATTTTTGTCTTTTTTCGTCGCTAAATTAAAATTATCAATTTTGCGGAGACAATTCCGGCAGGTAGGACTTTTTTTGTGAAATTTTCTGCTTTTTAAGGATCTTTTTTTTTTTAAATAGCATAATCAAATAGTGTTTTTGAAATATGTACATATTTGCAAAAAACGTAACCACCTTTTTTTTGTTTACTTAATTGTTTATAACTTTTGTAATTTTGTTGCGGATATTGATTTTCAAGTAAAAAATTCTTGGTGCCTCTTACTCGAATTTCGGAAAAAGGGACTTGTGAACCAGATTACAACATGGTTTAATTTCTACGCCGGGTTGGTTCTTGTAGACTTTTTTGTCTCTTGATTAATTGAGTTTGCCGCATTTTGTGGCTGCATTCTCGAATGAATCTTTCTAAAGAAGTGATCGAACCACAGGTCCCCATAAAGAATTTTTGCGACGTTTACAAATTAATCTAAAATTCTACGCTGTCACTCGATATTTTTTAGTACTGTACCAAAAATTTGTGCCGCTTTGTTCCTTCGAGTTTCCTTTTATTTTGTCCCGCTCTAAAGACGTCACTTGGAGGCACTAAATCAAGTCGCAAAAAGTCTAAGTAAGGTTCTGCTGTAAGGTTTCCATAAAAAAAGTAAGCCGTCCGATGATTCCAATTGAAACATTTAATTTCAAGTCAAATTTACGAGTATTTGTTTGCAATAATTTGCAAAAATAAGTTTAAATTTTTAAGTTTAATTTAAAAAAAAAAATTGTTGACTAAGGTACTGCTACAACCTATAATGTCGTTGGTCCAGGTTGTACACTATACCTTCTAGTTCGCTGAAGGAGAGTCAATTCACTATGACATATTATGTACATCAGTTTGGCTTCGCCACCGACAGTTGTTGTCGTTCGCTAAAGGGATGATGAGTTCTATAGTCTGAATTCTGTAACTTCAACATGTCTAACTGCCATTTTCTGCGCGACCGAGTCGGTTTGAAAAGCACCAGTGGCGCACCACATAATAATAGACACAGCAGAGGCATGCGAGCAGAAGGATGCGAGCCACTGGCCAAGCGCCGACCTCCCCTCTCAAGAGCCGGAATTCAAAATTGGACCCAAATTTTACTTCTGCGCCGGTTTATGGGTGTGTTGAAGTTACAGAATTCAGACTATACCTAGCCGGAGTGCTCGCTCTCCTGCTAACCCAAGGACGGCGAACGGTAAATTGGGGCTGGAGCTCCTTGGAAGTCGTCCACTTAGTTTTACGACGATGAAAATACAGGTGAAAGAGACCTTGTTACTTCAAAAAGCGGTGTGACAGCGTTCGCGCAAAGAGATAAGGATTACTCACATTTTTTCCTGCTGGTATAGCCTAAATGCGCAATTTGCGATTCGAGGTGGTCGCAGGGGGAACTGTGGAACTCGCTATTCCAGTGTACTGTATTTAATTTTGTGTGCATTAAATACCGTCATAGTACCCATTTTTTTACACCAAGATTTAAGTAGTTTAAGTAATAAAAACTGCAAAAAAAATATAATTATAATTCACCCCCATGTGGTCATTATTTAGTCTAGGCCAAATACCACGGGCGCCCAGGCTGATCGGGGCAAAAGCGAAAGACTTTCCCGGCCATGCACGTCGCGCCGCCTGATGGAATGGCAGCACGTCGTATTTGTCGCGTTTGCGCTCAAAGGGAACTCTCAAGTCCTCCGAGTCCCAAGCGACTTGTACATCCACGATCACGGTGACGCCGCCTGGCTGATGGATTGCCAGGTCAGGTTTAAAGAGGATGCCACTTGGGGATCTTAAATGTCTCTCCACTTCCACCTTCCAACCTTCCAACAATTTCATCGTGCCGCCGAATCCTGCTATCATCGTGTGTGACCGGACAAGTCTGGAGCACGTGAGCGATAGTTTCTTCGACGGGACAACCGTTCCTGCATTGTCGCTGGCCAACAGGCGTAGATGGTATAGCCTTAGTAGGGAGATTCCCCGTGCGGAGTTGAACCGCTCGGACATGGTCCCTACTAGACCAGCGTGCTGGTTTGTCGGAAATCCTTGGCCCGACTCGCCGAATTTTGAGAAGCTTGTTCAAGACTTCTGGATAGGGGACTCGAAGCGATTTTCTGTTTCCAGAAAGTCGATTCCGGTATGTCACCCGCCATGTGTGACAGCTTTGCTATCAAGACCCGATCTTGTTTGGTGATCAAGGTACTGAGCCGCCCGAGGACGATTTTGGGGATTGCTCTACGCAATTTCATTACACCCAGACTGCCATCCCTCACGCTAGCGTCCGGGCTATGGGCATTAAGATGGTAGAATGCCCTCACAGACTTCCTGATCAGCCTGTCCCCGTCACGGAGAACCTTAGAGGTTACTCCAGGATTTTGTAGCTCGTAGAGCAATCTTGGAATGCCATATTGCCTTAAAGTGGTCTGAAGTGGGGCTTTGGCACAGTTATGCAGCCAAGTTCGAAGGTTCGCTATCGAGGGTTTCACAACGCCTTTGTGGCCAAACTCGTGCCCTAAATACTTGAAGGCATTCATGGCACCGACGATTGGAATCGGCGTTCCGTCGATTTTAAAACCGACCCTCGATCTAGCGACCGACCTACCGCTCACCATCCCGGCGACCAGTGATCTACACTTGGTAGGACTGATCTCCATGTTCCTTCTGTTCGAGTAAGTCGAAACGTCCTTAAGCATGTGGGGTGCCTCAAGATCTTGGTCAGAGATCAGGATGAGGTCATTGGCGAACGCCATGTATGCGCATGAATCACCGTTTGGTAGCGAGCCGCCGTTATAGTTCAAATTAAGATCACCCTGTCTTACTCCACGGGAAATCTTAATGGGTCTCGTGTATTCCATGCCTACTCTGATGGTGGTTGTAGCATCAAAGGTCGACATGATGTACTGTGTCAAATTCTTGGGAACGCGGAAACGGTCCAGCGGTCTCCCAATTGAGTGATGCGTAACAGTGTCGAATGCCTTTCGGACATCCAACGAGACGACATTATAAGCCAGATATTCGTGCAGGATCAGGGCGTTAGCAAGAGTGCCGTCGATCTCTGTAAAACCCCTCTGAGACGAGCTCATCGAGGAAAACTTCGCCAACACTGATGGTTATTAAGCGCCAGTTAGCAACGTTGAGACGGTCACCTCTCTTGGGCACCAGCGTTGTTCTCAACGACCTCCAGGACGTAGGTTGCAAATTCCGTAGCATCACAATGTTGTGGGCCACGGTCAGCACCTCCTCGGACATGGATTTAACAGCCGCTACCGAGATTTGGTCAACTCCAGGCGCTGAAAGTTGCCAGCTCGATTTTAGCTGCCGTAAACAAACTTATTAAGAAGAATCGTCAACGCTGGCTACATGATCCCCTGGGTTCAGTGGCGCATCATTGTGGGCCCTGGGGTTCGAGTAAACACCTCCGAAAAGCTCTTCTACACTTTGTACGGAGGGCAACCGATTGTCATCGGAAACCCTCTCCCCGCATAATGCGAGCTCGGCGAGGTGGCGACGGTTTCTCACGTAGAGGTCCTGGAACTTTTTGTAGTTCGAGGCCCGCTGACCACTTCCCGTGTTGGTCTGGGCATAGTTGTGACCAGGATTCCGTCTACGTTTTCTATCACCACGAGTCCGGTTCCTATCCTAAGCTAGACTTGCGAGCCAGCTATCCATTACTCGGTGGATTTGCTGGTCGTCGTCTGCTAAGGCCGCTGTCACAAGACCAGTCAAGGTGGGATGTCTCTCCAGTAACCCCAAAGCTAGCTGCTCGCGCAGATAGACTGATAGGGTATCCTGGGCTCCCTGTGGACTCTCTACATCTGACCTTCGTTGGGTGCGCGGGCAACTAATGGTGTGTTAGAGAGTCTGGGAGTGACTTATTTGTGACTAGGGACCGGGCGTGGTGCACTAGTGCTTGCGGGAGCTGAGGAACTTTTTTACCTCATGCGGTCGCTAGTGTCTGGGTGTCGACGCGTCGAGGTTAGCCCCCTCTCCGCCACCCACGTAGCGTTGTTCTGGCAGATCTCGTCTTTGTCCTTTTGGACTGTTAGGTGTCGTCCCGCTGTTCCCGGAGAAGTTTTGCAGTACGCGCTCCCTTGACTTTTACCTTGGGTGGTCCTGTCTTAGTTTTGGTCTTAGGCGGACTCTGTCGTCCCACTTCCGAGTTTGAAGCGCTCGCTAAGCTGATGTGTAGCACTTGGACGGTCGCGCCCTCCGCTACTTCCTGCACCATGACAGATCGTTTCCGACTGCCTCGGGCAGGTTTTGCGTGGCTAGCAGGGGACGCTCCTGCCGACTTCTTGCGCGCCCGCGCAAGAAACGGCTTGTACTCGTGTTTCTCCCGTCTGTATCTGACCTGTTAATAGGTCAGACCGGTCAGGTCCATCATCTCCTGGTAGGAGACACCTTTAACGGCCTGAGCTTCATAGTCGGATAGTTTCTGCAGAAACTCACTCTCGGCGGCAGATAGTTTTGCCTGCAGTTCATACTCCTCCGGGTGGGCCCTGGTTTCGTGCTGACGTACTTCCTGGAAAGTCGAGAAGGACGCGCCGCACCACTGAGACCTGGTAGTGTCACGCTTGCCACACTGTTTCCTGTGGCGGTTCAGAGACGTCTTCAGGACGTAGCTCCGACCACAGTCGCAAATGTAACCCCCCCTGTGAGGGGGCTGTCGAAGGCCCCGGGGTGCCAGAATTAGATGTCTTGGCCCCCGATTCAAGTTTTGGACCCATAGCTTCCGGACTCAGAGTTCAACGGCATGGCGCCTATTAAGCTTTCCATGGGAAGTTAACTATAAAAAATAAAAAATAAAGAGCGATTCTCGAATATAAAAGAAAAGTCGTTAACTTAAAGTCTTTTCCTATTATTTCTCCACTACGAGAGGGTATTAATCAAAAGCAATCTAGAGACACAACCACTCTCTCTTTATCCTCTAGTCAAGTCACGGGTGAACAAGCACACTGTGCTCATCACTAGTGGCCCGTCCGGCAGAAACCCCCGTGAAGGTATAGCGCACTATGCTCAGTGGAGGGAGTCATCATATTTTTTGTTGTAAGGCTTTTTGAAATATATATATATTGTACTTTAAAAATATCTTGTATCTCTTCTTTTCGAGATCCTGTGTTTGGAATCTTTCGCAATAACCTCGAGTGATAAGAGGCGTTGCGTTGTCCGGAACAATGACGCTATGAGGTAGTAATTTGGGATTAAGGTGCTTATGATAGTCGACATTGAAATCTTAAATTTTTTTACCGCATAATTTTAAGACATTGTTCACCCATCTGTTACTTGATCCACAGTGCAAAATTACAAGTCTGGTTCCTTTATTAGGAGGCAGAGAGTTTACTTGCTGTGTCATCCGTCATGTTTCGTCCAAATAATACATATATCGCTCTGTTGTCTTTACGATATTTTTGTATGGCTTCTAAGTATTAATAACGCCATTCGACAATTCTTTTGCTTTCTTAAAGTTATTAAGTTATTTAAGTTCTCTTATCAATTGTTTTAAAACCGAATCCATTTTTTTTTTAACCAGCTTCTTAATGTGCTTTGACCCGGACAACATTGTATTCCATTCATTATTGTTGTAAAAATCATAAATGGTCGTCCTCAATAATTTTACAATCGCCGGATTCAGGTGTCCGTTTTTTCTCTACAATTCCATGTTTGATCATTCTACATGGTACGGTAAGGCATTTCTGTTAAATCCGCTGCAGCTCTTATCACACTGGTTTTATCGCCTGTTTTCCTTGCTTTTAACATACTGTTATAAACATGTAGACATTTATTTTGCTTGCACATTTAAATGAAGGAGGTATTTTTTTAGCAGGTGGTGATCTCATCCTGCTCTCGCTATCGCTCCAGTCGTCGTTATCATCGGTGTCTTGACTTGTTCCAGGGATAGATGTACATTTGTCATCGGAGTCCCGACTTGTTCCTGGTATAGCCGATTCCCATGGTCGAAACATCTTGATTTTATTATAAAAACGATCACTTATCGAACATTTTTATTTTTAATATGTTTACATTTATATCAACAGTCACAACGAATTCGTTGGTGCTATCGATTACACTGCTGGTTGAATTAGTATTGGCGCCACACAAGATCAAGTTGCTGGTTGAAGCCCCGTTTCTTGATGCTTGTTTCCACTGTCACCTAAATTCTGCAATCTGCAGTTTACTTGTAGCTGAAGATTCTATGTAGCCTTCACAAACGCTGCCAGACGTTTGACAGTCGTTAAATCCGCACCGCTATTTGCTAAAAAAGTTGCTGAGATTCTTCTCATGCAATGTCCTGTATACAGGGTGATTTTTTGAAAACGATCCACCCTAAATATGTAGAAAACACAAACGTTATGTGCAAATTGCTGAAACCGGTCAATCTTGTTTGTGAGGGGGACAAGGTCTAAAACTACACTAATTAAGTGTTCCCCTCACAACCAATATTTACCGGCATTTTGCTCACAACGTTTTTGTTTTCTAGATATTTAGGGTGGATCGTTTTAAAAAAAATCACCCTGTATAATTTAGCATCAGGAAGATTCAAGTAGGTTGCAATGTTGCAATTGTCGATGGTATTTTGCCTAACATATTTTTTCCTACTGGTTGCGTTGAGCATTTTCCATTTTTACAAAAAAAAAAAAAAACGTCGATGGTTTGTGTGTAGTGGCGGGATTAACATTATTACCTTAATGCATAAAAACTATTATCTTTCCCCAAAAATAACATCACATTGAAAAACAAGCAGTTATGTTACCACTTTTTTGCAGAATTCTCTAAAAGTGAATGTGAGTTTTTGTAAAATTGCAATGAATGTACTGTTTGTATGTGCACTTAGACATAACGACAATGTCAGTGTTGAAATAGGAATATTCCACCGAGGTTAGTACTTGGAGCTCAACTACCTGGACGCTCCGCGTTTGCAAATGTTGTAAATGTACAACAAACCACTAATCCGACCAATGATATCGAAACAACAATCCTCAGGGCCAAAAGTCTATTTTCATAATTTGATGTTTCACATTTATAACCCTGTTCGGCATCATATAAAAGGATTTCAATCTTCCAGTTCCAACACGGAGGATAACAGGTTATGCGTGTATCATTAAATTAAACAAAGTGTGACAAGACATAAATCGTTTTGCAATACAGAGGAATTGTGGATGTATATGCTGGAAAATCACCATTTTGAGTTGCAATCCACAGCCCGATTTTATGTTGAGTTGCGACTGGTCGCAAGTGCCGGTTGCTATGTAAACGTCTGAATTAAAGCTCAGGCAGTAAGACTCAATTTAGATAAGACGTCTCCATAGCAGTCGACGTTTAAGACCAGTCGCAACTCAACATGAAAGCTGGCTGTCATTTTCTCACTGAAGGTCAGATTTTGTTCTTCTTCTTTCTTAGTAGGACATGTTTAATTATTATCTATCATAGGTCTTCGGTTTCGGTGGCTGTCTAGATTTAGCTATCCTCCACCTTTTGGGAGGTCTGCCTGGCGAACGTTTACTCGTCATTGTTTGTTTAGCCAACGTTGCGATCTCCAAGCGCTTGACGTCCGGCCTCTCCTCTCTAGCAAATTTTATCACCTCCCTACATTTTGATCTGTGAGCGAATAGAATGCTAATTTGGGATTTTGGGGCTCATGCAACCTGACCCCTGGCTTAGGCCTAAACCACCAAAATGAGTGAAACCACTCATGGTTGTAGTGTGATTGTTGTCAGCAACACACGGTTGACCCTACGTCAATTTTTTGAATTTTGAATTCATGGTTGAAAAATTATGAAAATAGACTTTTGGCCCTGAGAATTGTGGTATCGATATCATTGGTCGGATTAGTGGTTGGTTGTTGCGGCTCTTTCCGTTGGTCGTGGTAAATCGTCCTGTATTGTTGTTTTGGTTACATGGATATATGGTTTGCCACATTCCGTTTTGTTGGGTTAGAGGACCGCATATTTACTGCGAGTTCTCAGAAAAGGGACTTGTTATTACCGATTTTGACTTCTCGACTGATGGAGCTGGCTCTTTCGGAGAGGATAGTTTCCATCAGTCGTGTGTTTCGTTGTTACCGATTGTGAGGGACGTCTACCAGAGGGGTAGGGAGCCCGCAAACTCCGTCCATTTGCGAGGGCGGTCGGTTGTGCTTTGTGTGGGGGCCGGAGGAGATCGGGTTTGAAAGGAGGTACGTGTGAGAGGAGAGAATGATGAAAGGAAAGAGGACAAGAAGAGACTCGGGCTACGGTTCGGTGAGTACTCCGAGGGGTGCTCACCCCAGTCTCTTCAGAGTGATTGAATGTGGGTTGTCCGGTCGGTCGTCGGCCGTACACTCTGCACAATCGGGATATTTTGTTTCAGTTGAGTCATTTCGTTGTTGGTAAGGTCCGCGAGGGTGACCTTGATGGTATTTCAAACCTAGAAGGAAGTAGGAATTGCCAGGGATGGCACAGGCCCGGAATCGGGGTCTCTGGTGGGACCGTGTCCTCGGCGGTGCTGTCGAGTCTGACAACATTTGCGGGACGTTATGCACCGGCGCGACAATTCCATCTTTCGCGACGCAAGCGTTCTCGTGGTGTTGGATTCTGTCAGCGCGGTCGAGGGTCGCTTCCAGAAGGAGGACGAAATTGCCGGAGGGGTGATCACCGTGGTCGCTGACCTCAATGCTTTAGTGGGAAGCTACTATAGTGCCAAGAATTTTAGCAAGGAGCCGCTATAGAGCCCATTTCATTTGGTTGGTTTAGTTTTCTCCGTTGATCAATGGTAGGTGTCGAGTATTCAAGTATTTAGTTTTTCATTTGTGTTGATGATGTAACGACCTTTTTTTGCAATGCATGTCTGACATTTGCTCTTTAATTTTTCTTAGTTCAAAATCATGGGCTTACTTACCACGAGAACCTGTCACTTATTACAAATATAAATGTGATCAATGCGATTATAAAACAAATCGAAAATGGAATTTAAAGGACCCCAAGATAAATAAACGTCTAGAGTATAATGAAATTAAATGGTTCAGATGTGAACAGTGTAATTACCAAACGAAACAGAGTGATGTTTTAAAGCAGCACATAACTAATAAAGATTTAAAATATGAAGAGATTAAATGGTACAATTATTGTGATGAATGTTATTACAAATCGAAACAGAGGGGGAACTTAAAGCTGCACACTATTATCAATCGTTTAAAAGACAGTGTTTAAATGCGATAGGTGCATTTACAAGGCAAAACAGAAAAGCGTTCTCGTGGTGTTGGATTCGGTCAGCGCGGTTGTGGTTCGCTCCCAGAAGGGGGACGACTTTGCCGGTGGGGTGGTCACCGTGGTCGCTTACCTCATTTGGTCAGTCTTGGGACTTTTTGTACCGAACTTTTTCGGGACTGCTTTAGTTAAATGAGTATACATTTTACATTCTTGCCCTGGTTCTTCATTCCTGAATCGTACTGTATCGATGTTTTATAACCATGTTAGGCATCATTTAAGAGGATGTCAATCTTCCATTTACAACGCAGTTGAGAATGTATCATTCCATTAAACAAAATGTGAACACATAAATCGTTCAGCAATACGGAGAAGTTTGAGATGGACATTTCTGTAAGGACTGTAACTTTACAACTGATATGACATTAGTTTTTAAACATTATTTTCAACTAACAGCCAGATTTATGTTTGTAAACGTTGCAATTTTTAATCTAATTTTATTCTTCTTTCTTAGTACGACATAGTCCTGCTTAATTATTATCTATCGCAGGTCCTCGGTTTCGGTGGCTATCCCTCCACCCTTTGAACCCTCTGCCTCTGCGGCGGACTTTTACTCTCTGGTTTAATCGTCATTGCTTGTCTAGCCAAACTTGTAATCGCCAAGCGGCGGTTGAGGTGGTCTCTCCTCTCTAGCAAGTTTTATCACTTCCCGGATTCTACATTCATCTCTTACTTATGTCTTTCTAATTTTGTCTCTTAGGCCACTGCCTGTCATGGTTCTTATGTTTACGAAGAATGAACATTTTACGAAAAGCGATAATTTATTACAAGTATAAATAATATTAATAATAATATTTCTATTTATTCGTGCTCTAATACATTTATCCAAAACCTGATTATTGTGAAGTCATAATAACGCCGATTTTGAGTGGATTATGAGGTCTATAAGACACGTGTGACTTATGAACCCATAATTCAACGGTTTTTTATAATTAAACAGATAATTGAACAGTTTATTGAACATCAAACATAATATATACATACAATTAGAATTATATTAAACAGGAATCTCAGATGAAATCATTTGTTGAGGTGTACGTTAACATTTATATTAAAAGATATAACGTTATTTGTTACATCTTTTGTCACTTCAATGTTGTTTCCAAATTCAATCTTTTTTCTTAACAATATCCACATCAAAATTGCCTTCTGTTCAAGCAAGCTCTCGTGGCTAGACATTTCTTTCATGACTTATTTGCCTTATAAGACACTAGTATAATAAATAGCTATTTGTATAGTATTTTACAGTCGTCACTCGTCAATTTGGTTTAGGTATAATACAGTTTATTTTCCCCCAAAAATACGTCACATCAAATAAAAATACTGCCGACTTCAAATAAGGAGGAGCTTTTCTATTCGTTCGTATATTTTTTTTTGAAGTAAAACTTCTTTAGGTACACTTGACTTGGGGAGTAAGCTGGTGAATTCCTGACGAGAGCGTTACGAAAAGTGTGATCGGGCGAAGCGAACGGAAGTAATTAATTCATAGAAAAAATGTTTGCCTTAGCGGGATTCGAACCCGCGCTTCTAGGTTCCAAATTCACACTTCACTCCACTCAGCCATTTGCGTGTGTCAGTTTTGTATGCAATTGCGCTACTTATCTTAATCGCTGCACATGATTGCCGACTTTTCGCTGACTACAAACTGAAACATGCATTATCCAATACTGCAGACGGTATTAATTCAGGATTCTCTAGCTCCATTTATAAACTTACATAAATTAAGAGCACTTTCACAATGGCGAACTGAACTTTTACTTCAGTCGTGTGGTCTGAAGCACACTCGTATTTTTTTTTAATGTTTGTTACCTCGGAACTCCGTCATTTATAAATCGATTTGGAAAATTCTTTTTTTATCTGAAAGGTTATACTTCCAGATTGGTTGGGTCCCATTGTCACCAAGTGAGGATCTGATGAGGGGGTCTCATGGAATTCGAGGGAAATTCTCAAATTTTTCCTTCCTTTTAACCGACTTGTTATGGTATGTTATCGATTTCTTCGTCAATTGTGGACCGATTTTGATTTTTTTTTATTTCAAACGGTACACTCTCGGGGTGGTCCCATTGTCACCAAGTCAGGATCTGATGAGGGGATCCCGTGGAAATCAAGGGAAGTCGTTACCTTACTTACCTCGTACTTTGCCTTAGATTCTTCAGGTAGTAATTCATTAATCACTATTTCAATATTTCTGGTTCTATTTTTTTAGCGTTTTCGTCTTTCGTTTTCCTTTTCAACCAACCGTGGTTTCCTCATTTGAGCAGCATCAGTACTAGGCCTACCCATCACTTAAAATTGTAAAATTGCCTACTTTCAGGGTTATATATTATATATTTATATTTTTTGGTGTGTCTCGATCGATAGCACAAAAATTGTGGTTGGGATAGTGCCTGACAACTTGTAAATCTCTCACCAAGGTGACCGCACTTGAGTTTGCCCTCGGCTGAGGAAAATGTAATGGGGTCGTCCCCCTCAATTGAATTTGACCAATTCAACCATAGCATATCATAGACTATCTAACATGAAGCCCTAAAACGTGTTCTATTGTTTCATAAAGTTGTTTTGTAAGATAACAGAGCGTATCAAAAATCGCAATTTCGTGATTTTCCAATCGTCCAAATCGGCTTGAAAACGATATTTGCCTGCCTAATCTAGAAAATGGAAACTAGGGATTTTTCAATGCAAGCTTTTATGTTCGTTGGATTTGTCTCCGCCTGGAATAGCAGAATAATTACAAGATCAAACGAACTTACCTAAGTGAAGTTCGATCTTGATTATATGAAGCGCTCCGCCCGAGATGATCAAATAGATGTAGTACGTCTTCTGTGTTGGTACTGGCACAAATTTAAAGCAGAGCTCAAACTTCCGGCCTAGCCTGTTGCTACACAACGTGTGCCCTCTGATTAGCCATTCACTTTAAAGATTACTTGTCGCGACGAGATGATCGGGTTGTTTGAACTAGGGTCGGGAGGGAGTGTTCATCTCGGGCGGAGCGCTTCATATAATCAAGATCGAACTTCACTTAGGTAAGTTCGTTTGATCTTGTAAAATTGTGCTTCTTAAACAAATATAATTGGTCATAAGAAGTAAACTGTAGTTCGATTTCGGTATATTAATTCAAAATTGAAGTATTTTCAGTTAACATTACTACCGGAGTTATTTAGCTAACTGCTAGAAGCCTACCAAGGATTCCTCCCAGCAACTACCTACGCAAGGACTACCTACAAATCTCCCTGCTGTCAGACCGATTTAAGTACACATTCCGAATCCAATATCAATACCGACAAATTTGTAACGTATTTGGCTTGCCACCGACTTCAAACAGATCTGTAGATAGCACATGTAATGATACATGTATTCAGTTGTTTTTCGCTTTTTGAACTTTATTATTTATATATTATGCATTTCTACCGACAACCATCTGAGTGTAGCGTTGGCAATGGAACCCGAATGGGAAAAGATGTAGCGTTCTAGCATCTTTTTAAGCCGTTGTCCCTTCGACATTTAGAGTTTTTTAAAAATATGTTTTTGAAAAGTTGAGACTTATAGACAAGACCTTGTGCATTGTAATGTGCTGTGTCCAATCTCTTAGCTGCAACATCTTACCGGTGTCTTGAATCCAAAGTAAATAATGCCTTTGTATCTCTATTCGAATGTTTCATTTAACAGTTTTTATTACAGTTGCAAATTCATTGTGTAACTCCATATCTTTCTAAAATCTGCATTCCTGTATTGATACAGTCAGTATTTGTAAATGTTTCAACCAGACCAAGTAACTTGTTAGTGGTTCAGGGTGTCCCCTATAAGGGTACTCTGGGTAAAGCATAATAGGATAACCTCCAAAGTCTTTTCCAAGTATTGAAATAAAAATCTAGAGTTCTTCTGTGAAGTCACATTTATGTTGTTCCAGTATTACTTTGGGCCCTATTTTTGAACATGTGAGTGTGTGAGTGAATGAGTTGTGACTGGTCTCATACTGCTCGAGTCTGGAGTGATTGTAAAGTGCGTTTACTTTAAATTAAATACTTGACTAGTCGACGTGACGTCAAATCTCACTCACTCACACTCACATATTTTCAAGAATAGGCCCCTTTAACTTCTTTTCTCATGGTAACTCTCTTGTTTTGCGAGATAATAAGGGTAAAGTGTGTCCACTCCTTTTGAACAAGTGAAGTGAGTTGTGGTATGAATTACAGCTTTTTCAAAATTCCCGATACAAATTTCTTTTTCATAATTGAAAAGGTGTCTACTTATCCAGTTTCTTCAAGTTTGATATTCATACCAATTTTGGATGACATTTCCTTCAAGAAACTTAAATATAGTTCTGCGAGACTTTGTTGAACTGTTGTGTTAATGAGGTGTCACCTTCCAATTTTAACGACAATAATTTCTTCCGGCAAGCCAATTGAGTTGCAAGAGTTTTACGCTCGTAGATGACATGCAAATTTAGCCAAAATGTTCAAAGTGGGCATAAATCTGGTCGGTCGAAAAATTTATCAAGGAACCACTAAGAAATTCGATAATGGTACTCCGAGCAATCTATTTTTGTCCTGAGTTCCTGGCACTTCCGCGGTGATCACATTTAACACATCGAGTTCACTCAAGAGCGCTTTTATGCCAAGTTGTATATTTTTCATCATTAAAATTCTTGATGTTACACTTTTGCCTTTTTTCCATGTTATAACTAATTGTTTTTGTTTATCACTTGATGACACAAAATTCCCAACAATCATCGTTTCAGTTGAGTCATTTCGTTCCGCGAGCGTGACCTTGATGGTTTTTTAAACCTAGAAGGAAGTAGGAACTGCTGGGATGGCCCAGGGCCGGAATCGGGGTCCTTGGTTGGACCGTGTCTACGGCGGTGATATCGAGTCTAACAACATTAGCAGGACGTTGTGCACCGGCGCCACATTTCCATCTTTCGCGACGCAAGCGTTCTCGTGGTGTTGAATTCGGTCAGCGCGGTCATGGGTCGCTTCCAGAAGGGGGAGGAAATTGCCGGAGGATTGATCACCGTGGTCGCTGACCTCAATGATTTAGTGGGAAGCTACTATAGTGCCAAAAATAGTGCTATAGAGCCCATTTCATTTGGTTGGTTTAGTTTTCTCCGTTGATTAATGGTCGGTGTCGAGTATTTAAGTATTTAGTTTTTCAGTTGTGTTGATGATGTAACGACCTGTATTCGAGAGAAACGTCCCAGTTAGCTAAATGAGTACATTTTACATTCTTTCCGTGGTTCTTCATTCGTGAATCCTGAATTTACATTCCTGAATGAATTGGTATAAACGCACGTCTCTGACTTTTGCCCTTTACTTTTTCTTACTTCAAAAGCACTTATTACTTATTACCGATATAAATGTGATCAATACGATTATAAAACAAATCGAAAGTGTAATTTAAAGGACCACATGATGAAAAAACATTTAGAGTATAATGAAATTAAATGGTTCAGATGTGAACAGTGTAATTACCAAACGAAACAGAGTGGCATTTTAAAGTAGCACATATCTAATAAACATTTAAAAGATGAAGAGATTAATTGGTAAAATTTTGTGATGTGCCATGTTGACACAAAATTTGTCATAACTGTTCACAATTTATTGAATGCTTACTTGTTACAGTGAATGTGAATTGCTACACAAGTCCATTTTTTATTATTATTGTTTTCTTACCTTAGAAATTAAAGGAATCATTGATTGTGATCCCTGTTAGTTTTAGTTTTTTTAGTTTCTAGAAATAGCTTCTGTAGTCACGGAACTGTTTATGTGGCCTTTTGGACATGCTCTGATAACATGTCAATTCACACAATTCCTTTTTTTATTATTTCTGAGTTGTGTATCAATTGCTAATGAACTGTCACGGGTCTGTACACTACCGATCAAAAGTATCTGCCCACTTCAAAAATATATTAATAAATGAAAATTTTGATTAGTTAAAACTACAGTATATGCCAACATGTTTTACTGGTCGCTCAACAATATCCAACAGTTATTTCGTCAATGTGGCCACCTTTGTTTTTAATAACAGCTAAACATATTCTTGGTAACCTAGCCACTAACTTATTTAATGCTGTCTGTCGCAGTTTTTGTCATTCTTGCTCTAAAATATTCCATAAATATTCTTTTGAGGTTGGGCAACGCTTACGCACCTGACGATCAAGTTCATGCCACAGCAACTCGATGGGATTCAAATCTGGGGACTGAGGCGGCTACTCCATTCTTTTTAATTTTCCCATGTGTTCCTGATTGGCCAAGTAGTTCCGACACAGTCGAGACGAATGTTTTGGGTCGTTATCTTCGTGAAAGATAAAGCCTCGACCAAAAGGACTAGTCCCACATGTCTTTGAAGAATTTGCTTCTACTGCTCCTTCACTAATATTCCTTCTATTCTAATGAGATCTCCAAAACAACCTCATATCATCACTGACCCTCCACCGTGTTTGACCGTAGGAACGATGCAAGCATCCGCTAATTTCTCAGCAACCGTTCTGCGCACATAGATACGACGGCGGCTACCAAAGATTTCAAATTTTGACTCGTCGGTGCAAAGCACCTTTTGCCAGTCCAATTTTTGTGTTCTTTAGTGCATTTCAGCCTCTTAATTTTGTTTACCGTCCTTAACAGTGGTTTTTTCACTGGTACACGACCATTTAAACCAACCTTCTGTAAGCGCCGTTTTACCGGAGACACACTGACTTCTTTTTTTCGGGTTTTATTCAATTGACCCTTGATTTCTGGTGCGGTCAGACGTCTGTTTCCTTTGCTGCGAACCACTATGTTAAGATCTTCAGCAGAAGTTGTAGATCGAGATCTTTGTGATCGCACTTTGTTCTTCAATTTCTCGATTAGTTCTCCCAATTCTGCGGTAAAAAAATGTTGCTGGGCAAATACTTTTGAGCGGTAGTGTGTACAGGGTATCCCAACTAAAATTTGTACCCCCTAACAATTCTAATTTCGAAAGACTCGGAAGAAAACACTCGAACAGGTCAATCTATATCACATATAGACATTTTCCGTAATTCTTCATGCCTCAATGCTCCAGTGAGTCCAAGTATTAAGCAAACCTACACACATGAGATAAGCAAAGCCAAATTATGATGTGAAATACCTAATCATGCCTTCATCATTAAATAAGTCACGTCAGGAGGTTCTAGCATAAATTTGTTAATATCCTCCGTAGTAAATATTGAAGATTTTTTGACCAGGTAGCCCCTTTATTTTGTTGTTTCAAATATGCGATTACTTCAGGAAATTTACTTATATCAATGTCGTTTTTAATAACAACTGTTGCCTTTACCTTCGAATGCAAGGACCATAAAGTTGAGGCTTTGCATCTCTTGGACTTTTCAGAGAAAAAGGCCAAAAAAACATTTTCCTTCCAATGCTTTATGTGCTTTTCTCTGCACCACTCAACAAAATTGTCATAGGTTTTTAAGTAAATTTTTTGGGATTTTGCGGGCAGCAAATTTAGGGTAACCACACTTGCAGTTTCCAAAATTTCAAGTGTGGTATCGCAACTCTCGCTATCACCCATTTTAAACAGCTCAGACGTGAAATTGACTATAGACGCTTGTATTATTTTGACAGCAGACACTTTTGTATTCTGTTATCTAAGGTAACTATGCTTTTCAGGAAAATGTTTTAAAAAAATATTACCAAATTTTTATCGTATGTATCCTACTATCAGATCAGCCCGTCTCCCATCGCATTAACACCGAACTAGCGAGCGGGTTGGCACCGGATGGAAAGGATACGAGGGAGGGATGACTCTTGTCGTTTTCTACTGGCCCGCAAAAGCGGTGCGGGCAATGAGAGAACGAGAAAAAACCTCGTCCCAGACCGAAGTCCGGGAGCAGATGTCTCAACCAACCAGGCTGGTCTAAGTTGCTGCAGGACGATTTAGACCCCGACGACCCATCCGAGTAGCCGTCGAGGCATTGAACCTGCACCAGTTCAACCACGATCCTTGCAAACAGATCGTCGTGTATTTGGCCAGCGAGCTCTCGGCTATTCCAAGCTCTCGCAAGGAGGTTAACGACTCACCGGAAAAAACACCCCGCCAACTGATGGTTTCGCTGGCGTACGACGTAATCTGCTGCCTATAGACGTCTCCACTGGTTGTCGCATCACCACTCGCTTGGTCCAAGTACCGATGTAGTTGGGCCTCATCCCTGTACTTGGCGACTTTTCTCCGGTGCTGTGCGTTGAGCGAAGGGGGCGAGGCCACCACTTGGACATCTATAATAGCTCTCCGCCCGGGGCGGGTCGCTATTATGTCCGGTTGTTTCATCCCGATGTCCGTCCGTATGCGCACTTCACGCTGTACGGTCCAACCCGCTACCTCGAGATCATAGCTCGAGTGCCCTTCCTATGCAATCATGCCGCTGCAGCCGACGCCCGTGGGTTCTGTGACATACCTGAATGCAGTGCGCAGGGGTCTCGGGTCTTTGACAGCCTGCCCTGCATGAAACATTCTGGTTTTCACGTCTTCCACGTGAGGTACGGACACGCGACGGTAGCGCATGAATGTGAACCCAGTGGTAGTGTATCCAGTCTTTGGCGGGGATAGTACGATTGCAGGTCCTGAGCCATTGAGCCACTCTCATTTGGGCTATCCTGCAAAGGCTTTCCATCGCACGACTTATAGAACCTACCGGGCTAGAGCTCACTCAGGCCGCTATTAGTAGCGTTGTCACCGCCAGGTATTTCTCTGATGCGGCCCCTGCACCATGGCAGTTTTTGTTCTACGTACTGGGACCTCGCGCAAACAGATATACACCCTACGGTGCTCTGCTGCATCCTAGCGTATCGCCTCAATCTTAGCATTGGGATGAAATTGGACAATTCGGGAATCTCCAACCCGCCAGATCTTGTTGGCGCGTGGAAGTATCCCAAGGGCGTATCGTGGAGCAAGGCCACTTCCTGACATACCACCTCACTAGCCTGTTCAGCTTGCGTTGTGCAATAACGTTCATACGCCCGAATACCCAGGCATGGTAATACCGGGGCAGGAGGTACGTACGAAGTATATGCATACACTGCTGTGGCGTCAGGGGAGCGCGCGAAACTCTTTCGAGTTTCTCTGAGATGTCAGTCTGTGTACATTCCGCCACTCCACTACCCTCGATCTGTACTCCAAGGTACTTCCAGATTTTCGTCGTGGACGTTTGGGGGATCAGTATGCCATCCACCATAAAGGTGGGACTAGTCATCAACTTCACCTTCTTGTCCCGTCCAGAAGCTACCAGGGAAACAGCACTACATTTCACTACGTTCAGTTGGAGTCCAGCCGACGCGTTGTTAGCAAGCTTCTCCAAATTCATGGAGGCCTGCCGCGGTGGACAACACCAGGATGACGTCGTCAGCAAATGCTAGGGTGCGTATGATCTCGCCACTCATGTTGAATCCAACTTCTGGATAAAGGTTACCCAACGCTTGGTCTAGGACCATGTTGAACAAAATTGGCGATAGAGGGTCTCCCCGCTTCACACCGCGTGTCATCGGAACTCTATAATCACCCATTCCAGTTTCAAGCATGGTGGATGCGTTTGTGTAGACCGACCGGATGAACTCCACGAATGGAGCAGGTAAACCGGCTGAATGCATGCATTCGTTATGACCTCGTGCGACATTGTATCGAAGGCTTTCGACACGTCTAACGATGCCATGTGAATGCTTTTACATTCTCTGCGAGCAGTCGCGAGTATGGTATCGAGGACGCAGAGGTTCTCTGCGCACCCATCAACACCACCCATGAAAGCTCTCTGGGTCTCCCCGACTAGGTGGGGTATACGCTGCATCCGCCTCGCCATAATCTTATGGAGATGCCTCGTTATGACGGACGCGATTGAAATCGGCCGATACTCTGATTGTATCGTCAGGTTCTTATTTTTAGGTATGAATACCGTCCGTGTGACTGCTAGTTCTTCAGGGATCTTTCCCATCACCAACAAGACATTGAAGAGGAGGGCTGGCAGTTCGTGTGGAACATTGTCCCACTGGGTAGCCGTCACCCGATCAGGTCCCGGGGCCGTGTTCCCCTTGACCTTTGCAAGGACTATTTCGTCGGGTGTTATTGGTACCCAAAGCCTCCTGCCATCTAGACTGGTTTCTCTGTGGGCTCGTTCAGGATCATCCGGCTTTATGGACTCCCCTCTAAAGATGTTCGTCCAAAAGTCAACGAATTCCTGATTCCTTTCGGGACGCTGGTCCCTATTCAGATCGTCCAGCATTCTGGCTGCGCATGCTTTCTGGTCACGCTTGTACAGTTGTTGGAGTACAGAGTATTGCCTTCTCCTCTTAAATCCTGTTCAGGAACACGAGTTATTTCTACCCCACTTTGCGAAACTCTCTACGGAGAGTTTGGGGGAGAAAGAGAGTCGGCTCCTGCGTCCATCTCTGCTCTCATGCCTTCAAAAATTCGCCGGTATTCGGGATTCCTCCTTTTACCTTTGATTGCCTCTAGCCTTCAAGCAGGTAGTCGCTCAAGGAGTTACTGGTTCATGAACCTGACTCGGCCTCAAATTGAGCCATGATCCGCGTTTCCTCGTCTGACCATCTTGTTTTCGTTCGATCGGTGCAGATTGCGGCGTTGTATTCCTCTGAGTGCATGTACACCCCGCGTCCTATGGCGGTCTTTAACGACCTACCGCAGTGGACGCAAGCGAAACCTGGTGCGGGCACATCCTCTAGCCCCGAAGGGCCTGTTAGCGTTTTTGTTTTTTTTTTAATTAGTGCCTGCACATTTCAGACGAACCGGGTTTCCCCCGGGGGATGAAGATGCAATCCCCATTCCGCCTATCGCGCCGATTTCGGGGGCTCCCGACGAGCTATCAGTGCTGGGGAATGATCCAAGACTGTGGAGGACTGCACGACAGTTGAGGAATGTCGCCGTTGCCTACCTTTGGTTTCCGATCCAGACCCCGAACCAATTTCAGGAATCCATCAGAGTGCTTGCGTGTTTATGGCGGGAGTCCAGCGAAGAGGCTGTGGATCGGCTGTTTCTACGACCCCTCCAGGCTATATCGCCATAAGAGAGTCATAGTTACTCCCGCCGTAATACATACTATGCTAGTCGTTTTATTCACTCGCGTTCCCACTAATCATAGTATGTAATCATCGCCTAAAAAAATTGAATTTTTTAATTCTTCGGTGATCATCGCCTAAAAAACGTCGTGTGCACCTCGGCCAAAAGTGTTTTTTTGGCCCATCTGCATTGTGTCCTCGACTCACGCCTCGCTAAAAGCTACCTTTTACGGCCTAGGTACACAAATTACTATTATGCCTACACGGTGGCAACGATGTGCAGGGCGTCTAGTTTATTTTTCATTCTTTGTAGGCCCGGATTGCACCAAGCCTGGCGATACTTTAGCTTGTTGAGGTTTAGAGTTTTCTTTGGGAATGCCATATTATAACAGTGCGAGATAGACTCGGTTAAAAACTGGGCTATGGTTTGAATGCAATATGTTTTTAGACAGTCAGACCAGCAGATGCTATTTCAATAGTTTAAGAACTGTTAATATTTTACTTTTACGGTGAATCTGCTTCCCTTATGTTAGTTATTAAAACAATTGTCTATCCCGGTGCTTGAGACCAAAATGACTCTAGTATCCACCTTAACCCTAGGGGTCAAATTATGCGATATGAACATGTTGCTGCAAGTCCATGTTCCGATCTGAATTGTTTTTAAAGTTTAAATTAAAATCACCCAGGCAGCAAAGTTTATATTGGTGGCCAATAGTATTTAGCAGCACCTGAAGTGCGTAAAGAATATATCTAATTTACCAGTTGGGGATCGATACAAAGCAATAAGCGTTGGCTAGAATAATGTTGTAAGGCGCATTTCTAACTTTTTGTGTTATAAGTCGAAATGTGTACTTTTGCTACTTTTGCTACACCTATTGTGAATAAAATTTGAATAACGTTGTACCAGCCGTGATATGGAACGTTACTATACGTTAGATACATGTTTAACTTTCCATTGCCAAACGAACAGCAAGATATAGGCAATTTTAAGCTATTTTTCATGGAATAACGTTGTAAGTCTTGGGCTTTACAACGTTATCCATGTTCAATAAACCTTTACACTCTACAGTGGGTAATAGGGCAAATCGCATGTCGTTGCGGTGTTTTACACTGTTAAAAAGATATAATGAAATATATCGTTACATACCCCCCTTTTCTCCTAAAAAGAGACGGTAAATACAGGCAAGAAACTTTATTAACAAGAATTATAACTTTAAACCGAAGAAAAATACAACAAATAACTAGCTAAACTAACATCTATAATATTCTAACTGTCCTATTTACACTCCGGTTTTATTGTTTATAGGCGGGGATTTTCTGTCACCGCACTACCCCCAATTCTGATACTACCAATATGCCTTGCCGCCGAAATCTGTTTGTTCCCGCTCTTCGAAGACATTTGAGCTGGTTCACCGACTTTCCGTTTCTCAACAGCGGCAGAGGATCTGGAAACCGCTCCTTGCTAATCCATTGAAATCCAGCCCGACCCTCCAGCTTCTTCTTTAGCCGGTTGTTGGGAGCAGTCCTCCAACGCTGTTGTAATAGGCCTAGTGTTTCCCGCAGTTTCCAGCACTGCGTCTTCGGTTTTGGGAGGTTGGTGGATTTGGTGGGGGCTCGAGCAGTGCGCGCTTTAGCTGCTTGGTGGGATCTTTTTTCCCCGTGTCTTCTTACGAACGCACGGGTTTAAGACGTCTTCATCTCTTCTCGTCAGAAGACAGGCGAAGATCTTCCTCCAGCAGCAATACGTCGTCAGAAGATATCTCACTGTTGTTTGTTCTGGCAAGATATTGACATTACTATGATATTTATTACTATTTACATTAACCCTGAGAACTTGGACGGTGATTGCTAAGTGACCGATTGCCAGATCGTTACACCGTGCAGTAGGGTCATTGGCACAGATGACTTAAAATACTTAAAATAAATAATACACTTAACAGTAATTATACACCAAGGTTGAGAAGCCATTTTTCTTAGCCGAGGTATTTTATTTACCGAGATGCTTCGCATCTCGGTAGATAATAGTCCAAGGCTAAGAAAAGGCTCCGCAACCGTGGTTTATATACTATTTTTTTCACTACTAGCACATTTGTTTAACTTTTCTTCAAATTATAATCATGATAATGCGAAAGGTTCCATGAAAGATATCCATAAAAAGCAAGTAACATATGAAATTTAATCAATACCTGTCATTTCTATTTTTGTTGCGATGTTGCTAGTGTGGTCCAGCTGACAAATTTAACATTTGGCAAGAAATTGCAACTCCCCAGTTCTACATTGTTGAGCTGTCACCTATCATTAATAATGACAGCAAATGTCAAGTCAAAACATCAAGTACGACAGTAACCATGCCAACATTGTCAATATTGTTTTTATTATCTACTAGTAGGAGAGAAATAGCTATTTATGGTATAAGTGAATAAAGACAAATTTTATCCACGAAAAAACAGTTTAGCACACGAGGCGTAGCCGAGTATGATAATGTTTTTGAGTGGATAAAATTTCTTTATTCACGTGTATCATACAATATTTTTTCCAATTTCGAGTTTTCAAAAAGGTTTATTTCTTAGGTAATTCATTTACATAAATGTTAATTGTACTATTACTAATTTGATGAATACTTAAAGAAAGAAAATTGACTCTACTTTCATTAAGTACAGTGGCAGTTAAATTGACCACTCTTTCGTCATGGTCAAGTGCAGTGGATGTTACAGGCCTTTCATTGAAGTCTGTCTTTTTATAAATGTGATGAGCCTTGAAAACCTGTAAAACTCCAATAGTTCAATCTAATTAAGAATAAGTATTTAGGTTGACTTACTTGGAAATATCAATATTTTCATTTATAGATAGCGTTGCTCCGAGCATTGAGTAACAACACCATAAGGTGGACACCTTTACTTTCTTCGATTTTTCGAAGAAATAGACCAGCAGAATTTTCTCGTTGTTTTCAAATTTTTTAACTAATTTTGATTTTTCAGGCAATACATAAATTGTATACTGCAGCCGCAGCTTCGTTCAGACAATCTTGTGCTATGCTTTCGGGTTGTTTATTTGCCAGTTAAAACACACTTTCAGAGTCTAAATTGGAGAATTTGAGAAATTTGCGTGAACTGTCATGTTTTATAAACAAACCATCGATAGCAACGAAAATTTCAAAGGTAGTGCGAATTTATTTTTTTTTTACTTTATTCGTGTTGTCAATAACAACGTGAATAAAGTGTTGCTATAAACATTTTATTCACTCTTTTCACATTTTATTCATCCTTTTGATTAAAGTACTGTTTTAATAATGAGATTTGATATATAAAATGAGCATTTTATTAGTAGGAATTGAAAAAAATCAATTATTAGGTAAGGTCCAGAAAATCAATTTCTGAAGCTTCAAACATGATATATAATGATGTTTTAGGAAGCTAGTAGTGAAAAAAAAAAAAATACTTAAAATAACAATAACTAAAATAAAGCATACAAGTAGTTTGACATAGGCGCATAACAAAACAAGTAAACCTCGTACTTTACGGAACAGAAACTGGTCAATGCTCTTTCTTTTAGATGGTTAAAAATTGCCTCATTAATCCCGTAATTAAATGGAATTTTATTTAGCACTTTGCGGGAAGGCAAACTGAATATTCTTGACAAATATTTATATCTTTTCCCACTTTGTTTAAAATAGACAGGGCTAGAATTTTGTCCTCCAAAGTAAACCTAGGTTTACATTTTTGTGTCCTTTGTTGGCACAAAGAAAAAAATTGCAGTGATGTAATTAACACCTTTAAAATAATTTAAGACCTCCGTTTTTTTGAGACAAATAGCGCAACTTTTGTTTTGCGCCTTTAACCTTTTCCAATTTTTTCGCCTTAATATAGAAAGTTTTTGCTTCGGGAGGTAGGTACTTTTGGCGCGTTACACCACCAAGCCTTAACAAACCTTTGC
This sequence comes from Diaperis boleti, assembly GCA_963583935.1. Taxonomy (NCBI): domain Eukaryota; kingdom Metazoa; phylum Arthropoda; class Insecta; order Coleoptera; family Tenebrionidae; genus Diaperis; species Diaperis boleti. The sequence continues at coordinate 19,824,005 of OY757242.1, forward strand.
ATTCAGGTGTTGTTTTTTCTATTGCAGTTTTGATCGTTGGTATCCGCACAGTGGAGCATGTAGACCGTATTGATTTCACATCTAAACATTAGTGTAAATAAAAAATTGTTATAGTGATTTACTTTTATGTGACTTAATGGAGCAAGTCCCAATTGTAGAGAGCATCAAATCCACATCTAAACAGAAGCATAAATAAAAAAAACTCATAAATTTATAATGGTTTACCTATATGTGGTCCAGTGGAGCAAATCCCAGACGTAGAGGGCATTGAATCCATATCCATACAGAAGCGTAATTAAAAAAATGTTATAACTGTTATAGTGATTTACCTTTATCTGACCCATTGGAGCAAGTCACAGATTTAGAGGGCATCGAATCCACATCTAAACAGAAGCATTATAAACTTTTTATAAATTTATACTGGTTTACCTGTTTGTGGCCCAATGTTAACATTATCTGGGAAAATTTTCTGCCGCTTCAGAAAATGTGTTCACGTATACATTTTTATCGGTTTCATCACTTTTAGATCCTCTTCAGGTTGAAGTGTAGTTTGCTGCACTTCCAACCGTGGAACAGCTTCTGTAAATAAAAACTATAAAACCAAATTCAACATTTCTTTAAAAACAAAGCAAACCTCGCAACCTCTTAGGAGTCACACTTTTGGGTTGACTGAAACAATCTTCTGAATTTAATGAAGCATTGTACACTAAAAGTCACATCAAGATTTTATGAAGAAAATAGACAAAAATAAAGATTGTGAACGTACTAGGTAATTGCAGAGTTGGCAGTGAAAATGGCAGTAATTTGCCTCCTTCACTTATGCAAATATCTGCAAAATGGTGCTGACAGATAATTTCTTAAAAATATCATGCCGTCATATCCCATTAGTTTTGGATTTCCCACTCTATCCACCCAAATATCACGAACACGTTTCTCTGAAGGTATTGAATACCTAAACCTCCAAAACATGTGAAAAAATATAAATCCGCCATTTAGTTATCAGCAACAACATGTTTGACCCCACGTCAATTTTTTGAATTTTGAATTCATGGTTTGTTGAAAAATTATGAGAATAGACTTTTGGCCCTGAGCATTGTTGTTTCGACGTCAGTGGTCGGATTAGTGGTTTGTTGTTACGGCTCTTTCCGTCGGTCGTGGTTAATAGTCCTGTATTGCTGTTTTGGTTTCATGGAGTTATGGGTTGCCATGTGCCCTGTTGTTGGGTTAGAAGACCGCATATTTACTACGAGTCCTCAGAGAAGAAACTTGTTATCACCGATTTTTATCTTTGGACTGATGGAGTTGGCTCTCTCGAAGATGATAGTTTTCATCAGTCGCATGTTTCGTTATTACCGTTTGTGAGGGACGTGTACCATTGGATAGGAAGCCCTCAAACCCCGTCCATTTGCGAGGGCGGTCGGTTGTGCTTTATGTGGGGACCGGAGGAGATCGGGTTTGAATGGAGGTACGTGTGAGAGAGGACAAGAAGAGATTCGGGCTACGATTTGGTGAGTACTCCTGACGGGTGCTCTTCAAAGTGATTGAATGTGGGTTGACCGGTCGGTCGTCAGCCGTACACTCTGCACAATCGAGATATTGACGGCTTCAACGCAGGACGTTGTATGTTTCATTTTTATTGAAATTTTGTTATTCACAGATTCAGATTCCTGTCAATAATAATTGTTCTCTCCATTTGTTGGTAGAGCTTTAAACTCGATAAATCGAATAATTTATGTCTATATTACAGAAATGAATTTGTCCTCGCTTAATAAAATTAGCGTTAGCGTTTTTTCCGTCTTATGTAAAAAAAATATTTTACACTTACCGAGGTCCTGCGTTTAGGCCGTCGATATTTTGTTTCAGTTGAGTCATTTCGTTGTTGGAAAGGTCCGCGAGGGTTTAGTGTTTCAAACCTAGAAGGAAGTAAGGACTACCAGGGATGGCCTAGGCCCGTAATCGGGGTCTTTGGTTGGACCATGTCTTCGGCGGTGCTCTCGGGTCTAACAACATTAGCAGGACGTTGTGCACCGGCGCCACATTTCCATCTTTCGCGACGCAAGCGTTCTCGTGGTGTTGGATTCGATCAGCGCGGTCGTGGGTCGTTTCCAGAAGGGGCAGGAAATTGCCGGAGGGTTGATCACCGTGGTCGCTAACCTTAATGCTTTAGTGGGAAGCTACTATAGTGCCAAAATTTTTAGCAAGGAGCTGCTATAGAGCCTATTTTATTTGGTTGGTTTAGTTGATCAATGGTCGGTGTCGAGTATTTAAGTATTTAGTTTTTTTAGTTGTGTTGATGATGTAACGACCTGTATTCGAGAGAAACGTGAATCGGGACTGCTTTAGCTAAATGAGTACATTTTACATTCTTTCCTTGGTTCTTCATTCGTGAATCCTGAATTTACATTCCTGAATGAATTGGTATAAACGACTTTTGCCCTGTAATTTTTCTTACTTCAAAAGCACTTACTTACTTATTACCGATATAAATGTGATCAATGCGATTATAAAACAAATCGAAAGTGTAATTTAAAGGATCACAATATGAAACAACATTTAGAGTATACTGAAATTAAATGGTTCAGATGTGGACAGTGTAATTACCAGACGAAACAGAGTGGCATTTTAAAGTAGCACATAACTCATAAACATTTAAAAGATGAAGAGATTAAATGGTACAATTATTGTGATGTTCCATGTTGACATAAAATTTGTCATAAATGTTCACAATTTATTGAATGCTTACTTGTTACAGTGATTGTAAATGTTAACATTAATTGTACAATTCTCAAAATTGGAAAAAAAGTGCCGTGCGCTCAAACCTCTGACGCCATTTTTAACATAGATTTTGCAAAGTCATCTATGCATCTATGAGACATGGTAAACATTTGACCAGCTACGGATTTGAAACGTTTCATCTATATCCTTGTTCCACTGTTAACGCCAAGAAAGTAACATAGATCGTTGTTCCGGAGCATGCTTCAATTATACACAATGATTAAAACTGCCTCTATCTTAGCTTGTTGTTTTCACGTTAGAAATTAAGGGAATCATTGACTGTGATCCCCTGTTAGTTTTTCTTAAAAGTTTTCTAGAAAAATCTTCTGTAGTCACGGAAATGTTTATGTGGCCTTTTGGACATGTTGTGATAACGTCTCAATTCACACAATTCAATTTTTTATTATTTCTGAGTTATGTTAACTGTTACGGGTATGTACACTACCGATCAAAAGTATTTGCCCACTTCAAAAATATATTAATAAATATAAATTTTGTTTAGTTAAAACTACAGTATATGCCAACATGTTTTATTGGTCGCTCAACAATATCTAGTTTAAACAGTTTTTTCGTCAATGTGGCCACCTTTGTTTTTAATAACAGCTAAACAAATTCTTGGTAACCTAGCCACTAACTGATTTAATGCTGTATGTCCTAGCTTCTGCCATTATTGCTCTAAAATGTTCCATAAATGTTCTTTTGAGGATGGGCAACGCTTACGCTCCTGACGAGCAAGTTAATCCCACAGCAACTCGATGAGGTTCAAATCTGGGGACTGAGGCGGCCACTCCATTCTTTTTAATTTTCCCATGTGTTCCTGATTGGCCAAGGTAGTCTTTGAAGAATTTGCTTCTACCGCTCCTTCACTAATATTCTTTCTATTCTAATGAGATCTCGAAAACAACCCCATATCATCACTGACCCTCCACCGTGTTTGACCGTAGGAACGATGCAAGCATCCGCTAATTTCTCAGCAACTGTTCTTCGCACATAAATACGACGGCGGCTACCAAAGATTTCAAATTTTGACTCGTCGGTCTAAAGCACTGTTTGTCGGTCTTCCACTGTCCAATTTTTATGTTCTTTTGTCCATTTCAGCCTCTTAATGTTGTTTACCGTCCTAACAGTGGTTTCTTCACTGGTACACGACCATTTAAGCCAGCTTTTTGTCAGTCCCGGATCTAAGGGCACTTGCCCCGGGCGGCAGTTTCATGGGGACGCCAAATCTTTGAGTTTTTCTCAAACACTGAAGGGAGGGGGCGCCACTATCAAGTTTTTGCCCCGGTTCGAAAAAATCGTAGATCCGGGACTGCTTTCTGTAAGCGCCGTTTTACCGTAGACACACTGACATCTTTTGGGCCGTGATTTCTGGTGCGGTCAGACGTCTGTTTCGTGTGCTGCGAACCCGAGGGGTTAGTTAACCACTGATGAAAAGGGTGTACCACGGATTACAAATTTCACTTGATTACATAGTGAATACTTGTGATTTCATATGATTTCATCTGATTACATGTGACTACATAATTATGACTACATGTGATTACATATGACTACATGAGCGATTACATTATGATTTCACGGAGGATTTCATAGGATTTCATGCAATTTGAAGTATCTACATTCGGGTTACTAAATGATTACAAGAGATTTCACAATGATTACACGGGATTACCTTGACTATTATGATGATTACATTAAGAAAATAATATGATCAAACATGTCTTTTGTAGCAAATTATTCTCCTTATTCTAAATTAATATTTTTCATTGAAAAAGCAATAGAGATACTTTTATACTTACCTATACTTGTGTCGCTCAACAGATTGATAGAGTAATAGCCGCCCCTTTGCGCGCGGTCTTAATAGCAATTAACATACCTAGAAGTGTTATGACATTTATTACAGCCGCAGATGTCAGATTGAAATCCGAGCTTGTAGAGCGAGAATTTTAAGACATCTAAGGCTGTTATGGGTCACAACATTTTTCAATCACAACAACTTTTATATATGTAAATATGTGTTTAATATCCTGAAACCGATAAAATTATTGGTGGAGTTTAAATATAACAGCTGATCTGACAGTTGCGTAGGTACAACGCTTTACGCTTTAAGTTTTATTACTCTATCTGTTGGGCGACACAAGTATATACCGGGTGTTATGGAAGTCCTAGCAGAACATTTAACCATAAGTAGAAATCTTCAAAATATATTTTTTTTCTATTTACCACTTTACTGAAATCCGCAATTTTTTTGAACATTTTTTTGACCCCTTATTTTACCCTCCGCTTATGCCTACATGAACTTGAACGCATCAGAACGTTTTTGTCGAACGAGGTAAACAACAAACTTTTTTGGGATAAAAGATTTGCGCCGCTATGTATTGCTATTGCTATGTGTGCTCCAACTCCGGATTTTGGACGTCCCAGATGTAATCGCGTTTTAGAAATTGAACCTGAAATTTTTAAGTATTCGAAGATGTGCTTCGAAGTGTCGGTGTGTAAACATTTATCGTTTATCGCACGTATAACAACAAGGATTATCCCTGATGTAAGTTAGAGAGTTTATTATTACATGCTAACTTCATTATTATGCATATTATGCTAGGTGAGTACATGTTTTCATTTAAACAGTTTTTATTTCGATTCGTTTATCGGGTAAAGTTTTTGTGCATTCCTGCCAATCAATGAACATGGGTCCATAGGCGGGTATTGGTTTTAGGGGTCGAACTATTCTTAACTAGCTGACCCGGCGAACTTTGTACCGCCTCAGAATCAATAAATGTTGTGTTAACTTATTAGCTGAATCAAATTCAGTTTTCAAAGCATAATGCACACAACGTCATCTACTGGCATTACCGGAACCAGCATACAACGCTATGTTAGTTTTTGTTTTTGTCATGCATCAAAGATAGTGTTATATACGGTTTCCATACAAAATGTATGAGAAATTTTTTTTCGTTATTTTTCCGATGTTTTAATAGTTATTCGCCTCCGAAAAAAGTTAGTCAATCCGTTCTCGAGATATCATCAAAAGATTTTTGTGTGGAGTCCACGCGCAACCGAAGTGAAACTTTGGAGTTTACTTCTCAAAAATCGATTATTATTTTTAAAGCCCGATACGACAAATTTTGGTGGCCGGCGTTATTTGTTATTGTTGCCCTGTACCAAGGGGGCTTTTGTTATTGTCGTTGCCCTGTACCAAGCGGGCTTTTGTTATTGTCGTTGCCCTGTACCAAGCTCCCCGTAATGTTTTAATAGTTATTCTGCTATTCGGAGCGGAGACAAATCCAAGAAATCAAAGATCATAAAAAACGGTCCAGCCGTTCTTGAGTAATAAATCCAAGGGGGGCCCTTGTCCCTCATGTCCATTTTAAAAAATCGGTCCAGCTCAAGGGGGCCCCCTGGGCCCCCATGTCCATATAAAAAGTACCTTACGACCTATTCTCATACCTACCAAATATACCAAAAAATTTTTAAAAATTGGTCCAGCCGTTATCGAGTAATAAACCCAAGGGGCTCCCCTGGGCCCCCATGTCTGTTTTAATAGTTATTCTGCTTTTCAGGGCGGAGACAAATCCAAGAAATAAAAAACCATGAAAATCGGTTCAGCCGTTCTCGAGTTATAAACCCAAAGGGCCCCCCTGGGCCCCCATGTCCAATAAAAAGTATGCTATGTCTGTCTCCTGGTTCTAAGCTACCTCCCCACCAATTTTCAGCCAAATCGGTTCAGCCCTTCTCGAGTTATAAACTCAAAGGGCCCCCCTGGGCCCCCATGTCTGTTTTAATAGTTATTCTGCTTTTCAGGGCGGAGACAAATCCAATAAATCAAAAACCATAAAAATCGGTTCAGCCGTTCTCGAGTTATAAACCCAAAGGCCCCCCCTGGGCCCCCATGTCCAATAAAAAGTATGCTATGTCTGTCTCCTGGTTCTAAGCTACCTCCCCACCAATTTTCAGCCAAATCTGTTCAGCCCTTCTCGAGTTATAAACTCAAAGGGCCCCCCTGGGCCCCCATGTCCAATAAAAAGTATCATATGTCCGTCTCCTGGTTCTAAGATACCTCCCCACGAATTTTCAGCCAAATCGGTTCAGCCGTTCTCGAGTAATAAACCTAAGGGCCCCCCCTGGGCCCCCATGTTCAATAAACAATAAAAAGTATCCTATGTCCTTCTCCCGGTTCTAAGCTACCTCCCTGCCAATTTTCAGCTAAATCGGTTAAGCCGTTCTTGAGTTATAAGCGAAGTAACTAACACGACTTTCTTTTATATATATAGATTTTAACTCCGTAAGGGAGTGTTTGCGAAAAAGTGTTTTTTTTTTCATCTTGACGAGTTCTACTTGTGGTTAAATTGTCTGTGGTGGATCCCTTTTTGGGGAATCCTTCAGGTTCACTTATTTGGGGAGTATGTTAGTGTTGACTGAATAAAATATCTAAGTCACTGGACATTTCTATGTTGAACACACTTTTACACTACAAACTTACATGAACAAAGCAGAATGGATATAATAATGCTAATGAATAATGAACAATAATGAATGAATGAGAATTCAACATTTCAGGCCTTTTATCAATTAGGTTCGAGAGACAATTAATATATGTTTGATTTAGAGTAATTTTTGATATGATCATCATTTTGTTAATTGCGCCAGATGATAGTGATCCCATATTGTCCAAAGGCATCTGCGGAAGTTGGATATATTACTCGTGTTCATTGAATCTATAGTATTGACAGCACTTCCTTTATTATAAATAGAAAACCCCTCCTTGTATAATCTAGAAATCTCATTATTAATTTCGTCAGGATCATCTATATATAATATTTTCTCTAGAACCTTAAGATTTAACATTGTTATACATATCTTCTCGAAAGGTATGTGTGTAGCGTATTGAGTTCCCAAGGCAAGCTTCTCAGAAGTCGTTAATGCAGCCCCACTAGAGGTTTTGGCTATGGCCTTTAAATCATCTATTACATATCTTTTGCACATTGCCCATGGTTCATCCACCCACTCTTTAATGGGTATTAAACTATCAAAAGTTAATATGAAGTTCATAAGTTTTTGCACATGATGTTGCAAATTGGTTTTGTAGCCCATGTCTTTTCCAGACAGTATTAGTGCCTTGGTAAGGGTGATCCTGGTTTCTGTCTTTTTTAAGTTTTTGGCATAGAGGTAGGGCACTCAAAGATAATACTGTCTCATGATTTCCTATAGAAGATTGCTCTACGATAGGGGAAAAGCTTGTACCCACTATAAAAACCTCATAAGACTCGTATGTTTTAAACACAATAGATTGAGCTGAGGCCTTGTAACACACTTGGAGGGAAGATATCAATAACGATCTCTTCACAGATGGAGAAAAGGGAGTGTTAGATTCTGCATCACATGTTACAATTGAAGCATGATTAGGTAAAGAATCAAGGAAGATAGATAGAAATCTGCGATCACTCAAATCTCCTCCCAAGAGAGCTGACATGTTAGCATTCTTAACCACTTGAGGCTTGTCCATAAATGCTGATGGAGTGTAGTTCACACCTCTGTGAGGAAGCAGTTTTCTGGTATCTACCAAGGTGTTAAAATAAGCAGGTTGTTTAGAGATGTCATGTAGGTACCTAGAAATTGTCCCATCTCCATCAGCTAGACAAATGATAGACTGATTTATCTTAATTCCCATGGATTGAACTATCTGAGAGATCTTTAAAAAGCTGCTTGACAAGTCCCCTACAAGTTGATACTTATGATCCTCATAATACTTCTGGGGTAAAGTTATTACATCTTTCTTGTATAAGGAGGTTGATTTATACAAGGATCGAGTGTTGTCCGGAAACTCCATTATCATGGGAAATTCATCGGTTGATAGCTTGATTACCCTCATAGTTGTTGGGGTGTAATACGACTCCTTCTTATTTTTAATGGAGTAATCTGTCTTGCTTCCTAGCACAGACTCTGACTTTATGTTCATATACACTAGACTCATACTCCGGACTGAAGGAAGGCTAAGACCTGATTCGTGATCTATATGCATGATGTCACAGGCATGTCGAACATTCAGATCTCCATCAGTGACCAGATAGATATGCGTAGCCCACATCTGAAAAATCTTGCACATCGAGCATCCTGGAGTTATAAACAAGATAGGAATTTTGATAGCTTGTCTGACTTATATTCCTTTTCCAATAATCTTATCCTTTTAACAAGGTAATATGTCAGTATCCTGTGTATCTCACCATCACTTTCGTAAATAGAGGATTGTTGATTTCCGTCGGGAATGCTTGACAATTCCTCCATCACACTATCAATTAAACACAGATGGGAGATATCTTGCCATAACGTTGAGCTCATGATCCCCAAATATATTGGAAGTGTTTTGATGTTTTTTTTGTTAAAAGAGGAATAACAAATGAGAGAATGAATCCAGAATTGATGCCAACCCTACCTTAATTATATCTTGCATGCTAATTGATGACACACACCATGACGGAGCTCTTCTCACTCAATCTCCATGTTTTGCTCTGTATACCTTTAATAAATCTTGATAAAGGTATAGCAGCTATAGCATCTTTACTTGGAGCATACTTGGTCATACCATATGAGAATTGAGCAAATTAGACACATGAGTGTACAACAACGGATTGTCAGCACTAACAGTGATACTAGGAGGAGGGTCATTGTTCTTTAACTTAGATTCTGGGATCATTTCTTCACATGATTTGCAAGAGAAGTGTAAATGAATGCTGGTATCTCTTAAGTAATTTTTGTTCTTTATAGAATACCCATGCATCCGGTTCCCAACATTACCGCACCTTGAAAATGCATGTTCATATTGTCCATCCCCTTGGAGAATTTACCCATCCTATCGGAACTAATATACATATGAGTGGCAATATTAGCTCTATAATTGACTGCTGCGCTTCTTTTCGTAATATGATCATTAAACCTATGCATTAAACATCCGGAATGAATAGACCCGGATGCCATCTCCAATAATTCGATAGGAACATTAGTGTGTTTTTCAGCTAAAGATTTTACGAAGTTACACATATCTGACCCTTCATCTATACACCAATTTAATATCTGGATGATCCTCTTTGCAGCAGATAACGGACGACTATACCCTCTGGTATCTGATAAATTTTCCCTGTTTGTCTTTCCCTAGTTGTAGAACCAACGTAAGGGGTCAGGCTCTCTCTTGTGCATACATTGCTAAGGAAATCTTTGTTATGCACTATCGAATCACACACATTGAATGAAAATTGATGACCTGGGTAAGGAACAGTTATCCCTGTTCAACAATTTCCTCCAGCTGTGTTTTCTTAGGTCTTTTGCAACCAATGTTGGACAGAGCAGCTCTTGGTCTGTACTCATTTCAGCATACTCATGGATGGCTTTTTCTAAAGATATCCAATGTTCACAATTTGATACCTCACAAGAAATAATCTTTGAGAAGAAGCTTTGCGCTGATCTTATATTGGTAAGCTGAAACAGTGTCCTGGTATTACTGAATTTTGATATTATACTTAGTCTATTTCCGGTGGGAGTCAATCTCATTATTTCATGAAGAACTCTTGGGTGTACAGGATTTGTTTTTATCAAGTATTCACATAACTTTTGATCCGCTGCATCACTATCCTTATGAAATACTTGTCTTAGATACTTATTCTTGGTAGATGATTTCAAGGACTGATGCACCTGCTTTGGGCGCTCTATGTTTAAAGATAGAGGATCTGAGATAAGGAGCAGGGGATCGCTTGGACCAAGAGAATATTTTCTTGTGGCACAGTAGTGATATATACCTTTGCATGATGAACAATGATACACATTATCATAATTATATAAAAGGCAGGTAAGAGGTGAGGGAATCCAGATATCCCCTATAGAAATAATTATATGTGCAACTAACAGGCATGTTGAAGATATTTGCATCTCCATGGATGCATTCCTTTAATGTCAAGGCCCAGTTACTGTTTTCTTTTAAGATTGATACACGTACAATGAGAGAGTAATCAATTTCCCGGGCTATTTTAATATAGTTTTTGTCATACATATGATATATGGTGTGAAAATATCATATCCCTTTTGGGCTGTTGCCAATCCTGTAGTCTGCAGTGTTGAGACTTTACCAAGTAATGTTGGATAAATCTCATTCACATCGGGCATCACTCTTGATATCCGTTTTATACTTTGAGGCATGTATGCTCCTTTAAATAATATCTCCTTTTAATTTATCAATATGGATGAGACCCAACTTTCTTCTTTTTGACCTTTAACCCTAATAAACTACTAGATTACGTCAGGATAGTGAAAAACCGTCCAATCATCTTGCTCATATAGTCCTGATGAGATAAGATGAAATTGTGATTTGTCGTGGATTGATCTGCCTTGGGTATCATTAATTTGCAGATCTGATTATCTCCTTGCCCGATAATATAACTCTTAGTACCTGTTCTGTATTCCACATACAACAGCAGACAGATTGTTATTTAATGAACATCCTTTCTGCCTAAGTCCCTCAAACCCACCATAATGATGATCCCAGATTGTCTCACATTTGAGGGATGCAATGTCATTGGTTGTCAAATGGTTTTTTCTTGTGATCTAAGGATGATCTATGAGGGAGCTAGGTGGATGGAAGTAGGAAGAGAGACATATTACGGATTGTTGGAAAAAAATGTGGGTATACATAAACAACCCCGGAGTGCCAAATAATTGATCCAGAACCTCAAAAAACTTCATAGTGAATATTCCAGGACTTGAAGTCAATACTAGCAAATACTGGACAATATACATCTTCTATTTTTTCTCTCGATAATGTCATCAGTCTCTTGGTCAGTTCACTCTCAGACATCGTCATCGTCTGCTGCGGGAAATATTTGAATATTATTTCTGCAATGTTAGATTCCGTGACGCAAAAATATTTTCTCATCTCAAGGACCATCATAGCGAATAATCTGGGTTCAGTCTTTAACTATCTCTCCTTGGAATGAAGAAGGATTATCCTCCAGTTCTTCGGGACTTCTCTAGACATAACTAGATCACAGATGTGAATTATATCAATATCAGTTTTTGAGATCATCTCCAGAAGGACTCTTCGACTAGATGACAACTGAGGTACTTTACTCCCAAGTAGGGCAGGAGAGTATATCTTGTGTAACTCATCTTTATAGGGACTAATTGATTTATCATCACACAGGTCTGTAAAATCTGTATGATAGTCAAAGTCAAATTCCTTCTCAAATATTATATGCTAGGACTTACATAACACCCTGTATACACTGGGTATAACAAAGTCAAAAATTCTTGTTATATTAATAATAATGAATTCAGTGATACCAAATTTAATTATCGAATTATGTACCTTTTATAAAACTGAAGAGAAATTGTAAAAAATAGGTAACGAAAAAAAATAAGTTGCAAACTGTAAACTTATGACCGCAAAGATAGGAAAAACTTAACATTAGGTCTAAAAAGGAAATGCAAACGGCACAATTAGGTGAAAGACTGTCATCACCGGCACCGCACGAGACCGAATTGAAGGCGGGAATATGAGAAATGCCAAGTATAGGAGGTGTGCACATTTTACCTCCGCGCCACCACGCGGCATCTCTGTCATTTTTAGTGGTACGGAACCGAATTGACAGATAGTGATTAATTTCTTCAATTCGACAAATGTCTGCGAAAAAATGCTTCATCGAGAATCGGTTGTTGTGTTGTTGGCTGTTCCAATAAATACTATAACAGTTCACCGTCTGTGACTGACCTTTATTTGTTTTACCACTAAAAATGCCAGAAAGGCCGTTGGAGGCGCTGTAAACGCTGTTAAAATGCTTCCCGCACGTTGCGCAACATCTCAAGGGTGATCAAACGGCACTCTGCAACGATTCTTACGCGCAGCTATTCTAACACAGGTTTCGTTTCACACACCTTCGATTTCAAATTTCATACATCATGTTGCCTGAAGAAACCATAATTTACATGTAATTACATGGAGAATTTTGACATGCAAAGCCTAGTGGATGTATGAATCATTTATGAAGACCCTGTATGACCTTTATTATACTCCAACAGCACTGCTTAGGAGTTTCTGGGTTTGGGAGTTTGTGTGAAATCTAAGATTAACTAATAAACCTGTTTTAAAAGTTACTAAAGATTTTGGATTTTCTTTGTTGAATAAGTTTCAGTACAAGGTCTTTCACCCCAGGATTTTAAATCTAAACTGTATGCAATGTGCAGAAGGAAACATTCGATTTTTTTTAACGTCAATAATGAACATTGTACCTGGAAAGTTTTCTCGGTTTTCGTCTTTCTGAGAGCTGCTGTAAAGAATTTGGTTCTATAGGAGGAATACTTCTAGAGAAATTAAGTCCATTAGAGCCAATTTTCATTCTTTTTGAGAAACGACACCTGTTGACTTGGTGTCGAGAGAGTTTCGGCGTTGTTTTTCCATCTCATTTCCATATTTTTACCAAGAATCTCTTCTACGTCCAGGTTCCTTTTTGTCTTGTACTTTTCATTGAGTAAAAAGTTATATTTAGTGTCACGCATGACATAACCAAAGTAGGTACTGCAATTTTCTCGTCTGCAAATATGCAAAATGGGGTTGTCATAAATTCCGTCATCTCTATACTTGGAACAAGAGATTTTATAATACACTTTATCTTTTCCCAAAAATAACATCACATTGATAAACAAGTAGTTGTGTTATCTGTACTGTACCTGTACAATATTTTACGGAATTCTCTAAAAGTGAATGTGAGTGTTTGTAAAATTGCAAGGAATGTACTGTTTGTATGTGCACTTAGACATAACGACAATGTCAGTGTTGGAATATTCCACCGAGGTTACTACTTGGAGCTCAACTACCTGGACGGTCTGCGGTTGCAAATGTTATAAATTTAAGACAGTATCGATGTTTTACATTAATAACCTTGTTCGGCATCATTTAAAAGGATTTCAATCTTCCAGTTCCAACACGGAGGATAAGGAACAGTTGGGCGTGTATCATTAAGTTAAACAAAGTGTGACAAGATATAAATCGTTTTGCAATACATAGGAATTCTCGATGTATTTCTGTAAGGACTGTAACTTCACGGCCGATATGACAATGGTTTTTAAGCAGCATATTCTGGAAAATCACCATTTTGAGTTACAATCCACACCCCGATTTCATGTTGAGTTGCGACTGGTCGACTCGACTGTAACTTCACGGCCGATATGACAATGGTTTTTAAGCAGCATATTCTGGAAAATCACCATTTTGAGTTACAATCCACACCCCGATTTCATGTTGAGTTGCGACTGGTCGCAAGTGCAAGTGCCGGTTGCTATGTAAACGTCTTAATTAAAGCTTAGGCAGTAAGACTCAATTTAGATAAGACGTCTCCATAGCAGCCAACGGTTAAGACCAGTCGCAACTCAACATGAAAGCGGGCTGTCATTTTCTCACTGAAGGTCAGATTTATGTTTGTAGACATTGTAATTTTCCATTTAATTTTGTTTTCCTTCTTTCTTAGTAAGACATAGTCCTGTTTAATTATTATCTATTGTCTTCGGTTCCGGTGGCTGTCGAGATTCAGCTATCCTCCACCTTTTGGGAGGTCTTCCTGGCGGACTTTTACTGGTTTACTCGTCATTGCTTGTTTAGCCAACCTTGCGATCTCCAAGCGCTTGACATGCGGTCTCTCCTCTCTAGCAAATTTTATCACATCCCGTCAGTAAACCCATTTCCACCGCTTTTCTTTTGTCACGTCCATTCGTATAATTTACCGATTTTGGCATTACTTGATTTTGACTTTCTCCAATTCGGGGTTATGAATTGGTGGCTCAATAACATTTTGATCTGTGAGCGAATAGAATGGGATTTGGGATTTTTGGGCTCATGCAACCTAAACCACCTAAATGAGTGAAACTACTCATGGATGCAGTGGATTGTTACCAGCAACACACGGTTGACCCCACGTCAATTTTTTGAATTTTGAATATCATTGGTCGGATTAGTGGTTTGTTGTTGCGGCTCTTTCCGTTGGTCGTGGTAAATCCTTCTGTATTGTTGTTTTGGTTACATGGATATATGGGTTGCCACATTCCGGGTTGGAGGCGAGTTCTCAGAGAAGGGACTTGTTATTACCGATTTTGACTTCTCGACTGATGGAGTCCTCTTTTCGAGAGGAGAATTTCCATCAGTCGTGTGTTTCGTTGTTACCGATTGTGAGGGACGTCTACCAGAGGTGTAGGGAGCCCGCAAACTCCGTCCATTTGCGAGGGCGGTCGGTTGTGCTTTGTGTGGGGGCCGGGGGAGATCGGGTTTGAAAGGAGGTACGTGTGGGAGAGATGAGAGAATGATGGAGGGAAAGAGGACAAGAAGAGACTCGGGCTACGGTTTGGTGAGTACTCTGAGGGGTACCCACCCCAGTCTCTTCAGAGTGATTGAATGTGGGTTGTCCGGTCGGTCGTCGGCCGTACACTGTGCACAATCGAGATATTTTGTTTCAGTTGAGTCATATCGTTGTTGGGAAGGTCCGCGAGGGTGACCTTGATGGTATTTCAAACCTAGAAGGAAGTAGGAGTTGCCAGGGATGGCACAGGCCCGGAATCGGGGTCTCTGGTAGGACCGTGTCCTCGGCGGTGCTGTCGGGTCTGACAACATTAGTGGGACGTTGTGCACCGGCGCGGCAATTCCATCTTTCGCGACGCAGGCGTTCTCGTGGTGTTGGATTCGGTCAGCGCGGTCGTGGGTCGCTTCCAGAAGGGTAACGAAATTACCGGAGGGGTGATCACCGTGGTCGCTGACCTCAATGCTTTAGTGGGAAGCTACTATAGTGCCAAAATTTTTTAGCAAGGAACCGCTATAGAGCCCATTTCATTTGGTTGGTTTAGTTTTCTCCATTGGTCGGTGTCGAGTATTTAATTATTTAGTTTTTCATTTGTGTTGATGATGTAGTGACCTGTTTTTCAATGCAGAGGAATAGGAGATGTATTTCTGTAAGGACTGTAACTGTAACGACTGATAAAATATGACAGTGGTTTTTAAGCAACATGTCCTGGAAAATCACCATTTTGAGTCACAATGTCATTTTCCCACTGAAGGCCGGATTTATGTTTGTAGACATTGCAATTTTAAATCTCATTTTATTCTAAGCTAGTGTAACGCAGGTCTGACTCTTGCTCTTTAATTTTTCTTACTTCAAAATCATGCACTTACTTACCACGAGAAACTTTCACTTATTACAAATATAAATGTGATCAATGCGATTATAAAACAAATCGAAAATGGAATTTAAAGGACCACAAGATAAATAAAAGTCCAGAGTATAATGAAATTAAATGGTTCAAATGTGAACAATGTAATCACCAAACGAAATAGAGTGATGTTTTAAAACAGTACATAACTAATAAAGATGTAAAGGAGGAAGAGATTAAATGGTACAATTCTGATTAATGTAATTACAAATCGAAACAGAGGGGGAACTTAAAGCAGCATACTATTATCAATCATGTAAAAGACACTGAGCTCGACTGATTTAAATGCGATAGGTGTATGTACAAGGCAAAACAGAAAAGCGTTCTCGTGATGTTGGATTCGGTCAGCGCAGTCGTGGTTCGCTTCCAGAAGACCTTATTTGGTCAGTCTTGGGACTTTTTCGACCGCACTTTGAGGGGTGTTGTTACGTGCCAATTTCGGGACTGCTTCAGCTAAATGAGCATACATTTTATACTCTTTCCATGGTACTTCATTCCTGAATCGTGGAGAGACATGTGAAGAGACATAAATCGTTCTGCAATACTGAGGAATTGGAGATGTATTTCTGTAAGGACTGTAACTTCCCCACCGTATTTATATTTGTAGACATTGCAATTTTAAATCTCATTTTATTCTTAGCTGGTATACACGTACCTCTCAGACTTTTGCTTTTTAATTTTTCTTACTTCACAAGCATGCACGACAACCTGTCACTTATTACAAATACGGAGTGATCATAAAGTTCCGCACAAAATTCATAATTTAGTTATGTAACGTTTTTGCAAAAAAAGCTCGAACAGGTCGATTTTTGTTTTTAAATTGCCTTCTTTTGACATCAAAATTTTTTTTGATGACGTCATTTGTTTTTGAACTATGTATGACACTGTCAACAGTTTTTTTTAATTGGCAACCCCAAACTTTTTTTCGGGTTTAGAGCCGTTTGACACTATACTTATTTCAGTACTGAATTCACTACTCAAAATTCTCGTACTGAATATTGTATGCGCGCGCTGTTTTAGTACGAGAGAAGTTTCGTCCCTGTGCGCCACTATTATGAATTTTCAATACATGTTTTAGTATAGGCACATGCGCACTAGCTCAGCAATTTTGTGGCTGTCAAACTACAACCTGCCGGTTTTACTGTTGTGGCATTCTTTATTATAATTATTTATCTACGGTGTATTGTTGGCGAATCATGAATACATCAGATACCTTCAGAACCAACTTTAAAAGCTCGCATTGAATTTTTTCTAGAGCTCCGTTTCTGGCGTTGCGATTTTTATATAATAAATTATGATTTGTATAAGCACTCGTTGTTAAGAGATTAGCATGGAAACTTGCTTTTGAGATCACATTGTTACGAGAAGACACAACAACAAATCACCAAATACCGGATATCACCAGAATCACCCTACGCAGGTACAAAGGAGAGTAATAAAATTTGGGAATTTCCTAAACCAAAGTGGCATTTGAGAAAACAAATGGGCGAGATGGGTGACCATAGTGACTGCACCAAATAATTTTGTGAGTGGTCGGCTGGTCGGTATATCAGCTGATTGGTGCAATGCGCATCTGATCTGCTCAATTTGAGTACGAGACGCAAACTTGTATGCTAGAAAATAGAACATGTTCTAATTTCTCGTACTAAAGCGGCGCGCGCATCAAATTTTCAGTGCGTAATTTTAAGTACGGAATTCAGTATTGAAATAAGCATAGTGTCAAACGGCTCTTAGATTAACTTTTTTATTCTCTATTCAACAATAGTAAAAAGTGATACCTTGCATAACTTTAAAAAACAATAAATTTGGAAAGCAAACAACGAAAAATTATATATACCATTTAATAAAAGTTAACACAAGTGCTGAAATTTCCACACGCCAAGTATTTGACACATTCCCAGACGCGTATAAACGCTTTGAACATTTCGTTCAATCAATTCCATAAAAAATCTAGGGGTGTTAAGTCAGGGGAACACGGTCGCCACTCCATAGATCCCCGACGTCCAATCCATCGATTTGGAAATACCTCATCAAGGTATTCACAAACGCCAGCGCCGAAGTGAGGAGGTGCCCCGTCTTTATTTCGTTTCCGTCATTTTCATGGTTTGGGCCGTCTACATGTTATGGGTGTATTACAGGTTTCCTAGCGATGATGTAGGTTGGGAGGCATAGTAACGGTGGAGATTACTCACTCAAAACTTATCATTTTGAGTTTATGAGAGTAATCTCTGCCAGACGGTTACATACGGTAAATATTTTTTCCTCCTGAAAAAAGACGGTAAATACAGACAAGAAACTTTATTAACAAGAATTATGACTTTAAACTAACATCTCTAATATTCTAACTGTCCTATTTGCACTCCTGTTTTATTATTTATCGGCGGGGATTTTCTGCCACCGCACTACCCCCGGTTCTAATACTACCAATATGCCTTGCCGCCGAAATCTGTTTGTCCCCGCTCTTCGAAGACATTTGAGCTGGTCCACCGAGTTTCCGTTTCTCAATAGCGGCAGAGGATCTGGAAACCCCTCCTTGCTAATCCATTGAAATCCAGCCCGACCCTCCAGCTTCTTCTTTAGCCGGTTGTTGGGAGCAGTCCTCCAACGCTGTTGTAATCGGGTTAGTGTTTCCCGCAGTTTCCAGCACTGCGTCTTCGGTTTTGGGAGGTTGGTGGATTTGGTCGGGGCTCGAGCAGTGCGCGCTTTAGCTGCTTGGTAGGATCTTTTTTCTCCGTGTCTTCTTACGAACGCACGGGTTTGAAGACGTAATCCTTGTTAGCACTTTGCGGGAAGGCAAACTGAATATTCTTGACAAATATTTATATCCTTTCCCACTTTGTTTAAAGTAGACAGGGCTAGAATTTTGTCGTCCAAAGTAAACCTACGTTTACATTTTTGGGTCCTTTGTTGGCACAAAAAAAATTGCCATTAACATCTTTAAAATAATTTAAAACCTCCGTTTTTTGAGACAAATAGCGCAACTTTTGTGCGTTTATTTTGTTTTGCGCCTTTAAACTTGCAGCCGCTTTTTCCAGTTTTTTCGCCTTAACATAGAAAGTTTTTGCTTCGGGAGGTAGGGTGCTTTTGGCGCGTTACACCACCAAGCCTTAACAAACCTTTGCATCCAGGTGTTGGTTTTTCTATTGCAGTTTTGATCGTTGGTATTCGCACAGTGGAGCATGTAGACCGCATTGACTTCACATCTAAACATAAGTGTAAATAAAAAATTGTTAAAATTCTTATACTGAATTACGTTTATGTGACTTAGTGGAGCAAGTCCCAATTGTAGAGAGCATCAAATCCACATCTAAACAGAAGCATAAATAAAAAAAACTCATAAATTTATAATGGTTTACCTATATGTGGTCCAGTGGAGCAAATCCCAGACGTAGAGGGCATTGAATCCATATCCATACAGATGCGTAATTAAAAAATTGTTATAACTGTTATAGTGATTTACCTTTATCTGATCCAGTGGAGCAAGTCACAGATGTAGAAGGCATCAAATCCACATCTAAACAGAAGCATTATAAACTTTTTATAAATTTATACTGGTTTAACTGTTTGTGGCCCAATGTTAACATTATCTGAGAAAATTTTCTGCCGCTTCAGAAAATGTGTTCGCGTATACATTTTTATCGGTTTCATCACTTTGAGATCCTCTTCAGGTTGAAGTGTAGTTTGCTGCACTTCCAACCGTGGATCAGCTTCTGTGAATAAAAGCCATGAAACCAAATTCAACATTTCTTTAAATACAAAGCAAACCTCGCAACCTCTTAGGAGTCACACTTTTGGGTGAATTTTTGGGTTGACTGAAACAATCTTCTGAATTTAATGAAGCATTGTACCCTAAAAGTCACATCAAGATTTTATGAAGAAAATAGACAAAAAGAAAGATTGTGAACGTACCAGGTAAATGCAGAGTTGGCAGTGAAAATGGCAGTAATTTGGCTCCTTCGCGTATGCAAATATCTGCAAAATGGTGCTGACAGACGCTTAAAAAATTCATGCCGTCAGATCCCATTAGTTTTGGATTTCCCACTATCCACCCAAATATCACGAACACGTTTCTCTGAAGGTATTGAATACCTAAACCTCCAGATAACTTTCTAACTTCTTAATTAAAACTTAATTGTAGGGGAACATTATCATCGGAAATACACTCCTTATAACTTTTAAGAGCCGCTGATTCGTCAGAAAAACTAAGAACAAAATTGGTCAGTTGAAAATGATATGTATAGAACACGGCGGCATCAAGCCATGTGCCCCATCTTATGATAATAGCCTCAGGTGGTAACGGCAGATTAGGAGCTATTTCCCGGTAATGTTTTACTCGCAACGGAGCCTTTAAAAATGCTTTTTGGTTATATCCAAATATATGTATGGACAATAATTTTTTATCCGGTAAAAAGTCGATATATTACACTGGTCAACAAAATTTTAACTTTGTCGTGCCACACGGACTTTTTTGATATTTTTTACTGTAATTGGTGGTTGTAAGGAAAAACAAACAGCTAAAAAAAATTATTAGCTAAGAATTTTATTCTGAGTAATCTAAAATATGAAGGAAAAACACTAATCTCGAAAATTAAAAGTGCTTTTTTTTATTATGATGTGATGATCTAAGAATTTTTTGAAAATGTAGCTCCTGGTTGGCCCCTTTTAATTGTCCAACAGTAATCTGCTAACATATTTGGTCTCCATTTGCCCTGGTATCGCTTTTCCATCTCAGAAATGTCCAGACGGAACCTCTCACCGTGCTCGTCGCTGACAGCCCCTAAATTGTCAGGGAAAAATTCAAAAAATGAATCTTGAGTGACATGTTGCAACCCAATGATTGATAAGTCAACAATGGCTCGCTAACAACTCTCTGTAGCTGTCACTCTTATGCCTACCCAAAAAATTTGCAACATCATTCTTAAAAGTCTTCCATGCAGATTTTTCTAAATCGCTCAATTTTTCTTCAAATCTTGGATTTTTTATTAACTCCCTAATTTGAAGTTCTACCCTCGTTTATTTTATTTATTTTACCTTCCTTTGTTTTTATTGCCGAGTATTACTACAGCATAGGAAACATGCTGTGGTATTACCGTATCACAAGAAATGTGAGGCTAATTAACACATGACAACTGCGATTCAATAATGAGGGTAGATTGATAAAACAGAATTAGCTGTCAAAGTTCGTGTGGCAAAACCAGTGTTGACCGGTGTTATCATGTATTAAGTTATTTATGTAAAATGGAACTTGGTACTTAGTTTTCTTTGGAAGAGAAACGCATATTTGCAATTCACCATCTGCACCTAAATAAGCGAACAAAACATGTAAAAAAATATAAATCCTCCATTTAGTTATCAGCAACAACATGTTTGACCCCACGTCAATTTTTTGAATTTTGAATTCATGGTTTGTTGAAAAATTATGAAAATAGACTTTTGGCCCTGAGCATTGTTGTTTCGACGTCAGTGGTCGGATTAGTGTTGTTACGGCTCTTTCCGTCGGTCGTGGTTAATCGTCCTGTATTGTTGTTTTGGTTACATGGATTTATGGGTTGTTGTTGGGTTAGAAGACCGCATATTTACTACGAGTTCTCAGAGAAGAAACTTGTTATCACCGATTTCTTTTCCGATCTTTGGACTGATGGAGTTGGCTCTCTCGAAGAGGATAGTTTTCATCAGTCATCAGTGTGTTTCGTTATTACCGATTGTGGGGGACGTCTGCCAGATGGTAGGAAGCCCGCAAACCCCGTCCATTTGCGAGGGCGGTCGGTTGTGCTTTATGTGGGGACCGGAGGAGATCGGGTTTGAATGGAGGTACGTGTGAGAGGAGGGACAAGAAGAGATTCGGGCTACGGTTTGGTGAGTACTTCGAGGGGTGCTTTTCAGAGTGACTGAATGTGGGTTGACCGGTCGGTCGTCAGCCGTACACTCTGCACAATCGAGATTTCGACGGCCTCAACGAAGGATGTCGTATGTTTCATTTCTATTGAAATTTTGCTTTCACAGATTCCTGTCAATAATTGTTCTCTCCATTTGTTGGTAGAGCTTTAAACTCGATAAATCGAATAATTTATGTCTACAGGGTGTGTCGAAAGTCTCGGACAGACACAAAACCCTAAGTTGCTGACTACATTCGAATTATGAATATGAAGAAAGAAAATCTTTTTGAAGCTTATTTTCTGAAATAATTGAGTTTACACATTTTTAAATCTGGCAACATTGCTTTGGTTGAACAATTATCAATCAGAAGACTTTCTTAATTGTAGTCTTATATCCATATCAATTTTCTAATAAAAAAAAACAATTTGTGACATGTGTCAAAATTTGTATAACCAATAAACTATTTACAAAACCTTTAACTACAGTAATAATGTTCAAACACTCTTCCAAACACTGTACGTTTGCTGGAATACGTTCAAGAAGAACTTCTGACTGACTGACTCTGCAGCAGCAAAAATTTGATTTTGTAATTCTTCAACAGTCTTGGCTAATGCAGGTTTATACACAATATTTTTCATGTAACCCCGCAAGGATTTAAATCGGGACTTCTGGCCGGCCAAGAAACACGACCCTCGCGTCCGATCCATCTTTGCGGATAGTTTTCGTTGAGCCATCTTCGGACTGGTCGAGCATAATGTGGTCCAGGTCCATCCATTTATATGTCTCTTCACATGTCTCTTCAAATTGCCAATGGAACATCATCCAACAATTGATGGAAATCGTTCCTCAAAAACTCCAAAAAGTCATCTCATCTTAGCCGATTTGGCAGAACATGAGGGCCGATTAAATTACATATGTCCATATTATTCCACACCAAATATTAATCTGGAATCTGTATTGATATGCTCTCTCGAAAACCACGTGTGGATTTTCTCTGGCGTAAATATGGTAATTGTGGGAATTAAAAATACCATCTCTTGTGAAAGCATCGTCGCTCCACAATATCTGGCGAAGAAAATTCTCATCGCGAGTAAGTATTCACCTGGAAAATCTCATCCGTGGATGTATTTGACGTACACTCATTTCAGGATTATTTTCCACCATTTCAAGGACGGCTTCTTCTAATGCTGGGGTTCTGGTGGTTCCGGGATTTCCTGGAACACACTTTTTGGCTCGGTAGTAGTGGTCTGTTCTCCCTTTGTTTTTCATCTACAGATCTACTCGCCGAAGGGTGTTAATGCTGGGAAGTCGTCGTCCTCGGAACCTTTCTGCATAATTTGAAGCAGCAATGGCTCTATTATTTCTTGTTTCACCAAGAACTAAATGCATATCGCAGTATTCCCTAGCTGTGAAATTCATTTTTGCACCAAGACACAACGAGAACAAAAAATACGCCAATTTTTTGACAAACTGTCATCGTTGAAAGAAATTAAGTTACTATAACAACAGCCAAATGTTGCCACTTTTCTTCTTGTTTTCTTTTTTGTAATTTAACACTAAAGAAAGTACTTATTTTAGCTATTACATTGATTTAGAAAAGTAAAATTCTGAAAATACTATTTTATGAGTTGCGTTATCCCATTTTTTTTTTTGCATAATTACCGATAAATCTAATATCTTAACCATGTTACTTTTGCATCATTGGAACGCGCTAGCATCAAGAGGAAGGCTAAGAGAAAAAAATAAATTTGGTTTTTAAACTCTCCAACATGTTATAGAATGACCACCTAAAAGCCTGTCCGAGACTTTCGACACACCCTGTATATTGCAGAAACACAGGACCTCCAGAATTTTTCCTCGCTTAATAAAATTAGCGTTAGCGTTTTTTTCGTCTTATGTAAAAAAAATATTTTACACTTACGAGGTCCTGCGTTTAGGCCGTCGATAGATATTTTGTTTCAGTTGAGTCATTTCGGTGTTGGAAAGGTCTGCGAGGGTTTAGTTTTTCAAACCTTGGTGGAAGTAAGGACTGCCAGGGATGGCATTTCCATTTTTCGCGACGCAAGCGTTCTCGTGGTGTTGGATTCGGTCAGCACGGTCCTGGGTCGCTTCCAGAAGGGGCAGGAAATTGTCGGAGGGTTGATCACCGTGGTCGCTGAACTCAATGCTTTAGTGGGAAGCTACTATAGTGCCAAAAATGTTAGCAAGGAGCTGCTATAGAGCCTATTTCATTTGGTTGGTTTAGTTTTCTCCGTTGATCAATGATCGGTGTCGAGTATTTAAGTATTTAGTTTTTTAGTTGTGTTGATGATGTAACGACCTGTATTCGAGAGAAACGTCTCAGTATCGGGACTGCTTTAGCTAAATGAGTACATTTTACATTCTTTCCTTGGTTGTTCATTCGTGAATCCTGAATTTACATTCCTGAATGATTTGGTATAAACGCACGTCTCTGACTTTTGCCTTCTAATTTTTCTTACTTCAAAAGCACTTATTAACGATATAAATGTGATCAATGCGATTATAAAACAAATCGAAAGTGTAATTTAAAGGACCACAAGATGAAACAACATTTAGAGTATGATGAAATTAAATGGTTCAGATGTGAACAGTGTAATTACCAAACGAAACAGAGTGGGATTTTAAAGTAGCACATAACTAATAAACATTTAAAAGATGAAGAGATTAAATGGTACAATTATTGTGATGTTCCATGTTGACATAAAATTTGTCATAACTGTTCACAATTTATTGAATCACTTGTTACAGTGATCGTAAATGTTAACATTAATTGTACAATTCTCAAAATTGAAAAAAAAAGTGCCGTGCGCTCAAACCTCTGACGCCATTTTTAATATAGATTTATGTTCCATAACAACCAGACTTTAAAAGATAATTTTGCAAAGTCATCTATGCATCTATGAGACATGGTAAACATTTGACCAGCGGATTTGAAACGTTTCATCTATATCCTTGTTCCACTGTTAACGCCAAAAAAGTAACATAGATCGTTGTTCTGGAGCATGCTTCAATTATACACATCTTAATTGATTAAAACTTCCTCTATCTTAGCTTGTTGTTTTCACGTTAGAAATTAAGGGAATCATTGACTGTGATCCCTGTTAGTTTTTCTTAAAAGTTTTCTAGAAAAATCTTCTGTAGTCACGAAAATGTTTATGTGGCCTTTTGGACATGTTGTGATAACATCTCAATTCACACAATTCAATCTTTTTATTATTTCTGAGTTGTGTATCAGTTATTGGTAATGAACGGGTATGTACACTACCGATCAAAAGTATTTGCCCACTTCAAAAATATATTAATAAATGAAAATATTTATTAGTTAAAACTACAGTTAAGTATATGCCAACATGTTTTATTGGTCGGTCAACAATATCTGATTTAAACAGTTTTTTCGTCAATGTGGCCACCTTTGTTTTTAATAACAGCTAAACAAATTCTTGGTAACCTAGCCACTAACTTATTTAATGCTGTATGTCCTAGTTTCTGCCATTCTTGCTCTAAAATATTCCATAAATTTAATGTTCTTTTGAGGATGGGCAACGCTTACGCTCCTGCGATCAAGTTCATCCCACAGCAACTCGATGGGGTTCAAATCTGGGGACTGAGGCGGCCACTCCATTCTTTTTAATTTTCCCATGTGTTCCTGATTGGCCAAGTAGTTCCGACACAGTCGAGACGAATGTCCCACATGGAATAGCATGTCTCTGAAGAATTTCCTTCTACCGCTCCTTCACTAATATTCCTTCTATTCTAATGAGATCTCCAAAACAACCCCATATCATCACTGACCCTCCACCGTTTTTGACCGTAGGAACGATACAAGCATCCGCTAATTTCTCAGCAACCGTTCTGCGCACATAAATACGACGGCGCTACCAAAGATTTCAAATTTTGACTCGTCGGTCTAAAGCACTGTTTGTCGGTCTTCCACTGTCCAATTTTTATGTTCTTTTGTCCATTTCAGCCTCTTAATGTTGTTTATCGTCCTTAACAGTGGTTTCTTCACTGGTACACGACCATTTAAACCAGCTTTTTGTCAGTCCCGGATCTAAGGGGGGGCAAACCGGGGCACTTGCCCCCGGCGGCAGTTTCATGGGGGCGCCAAATCCTTGAGTTTTTCTCAAACACTGAAGGGAGGGGGCGCCACTATCAAGTTTTTGCCCTGGTTCGAAAAAATCGTAAAGGTAAACAACAAACTTTTTTGGGATAAAAGATTTGCGCCGCTATGTATTGCTATTGCTATGTGTGCTCGATTCTTGTGCTTCTCTCGTAGATCCGGGACTGCTTTCTGTAAGCGCCGTTTTACCGTAGACACACTGACATCTTTTGGGCGGGTTTCATTCAAGCGAGTCGTGATTTCTGGTGCGGTCAGACGTCTGTTTCGTATGCTGCGAACCCGAGGGGGTAACCACTGATGAAATGGCTGTACCACGGATTACAAATTTCACTTGATTACATAGTGAATACTTGTGATTTCATATGATTTCATCTGATTACATGTGACTACATAAAATATGACTACATGTGATCACATATGACTACATGAGTGATTACATATGATTTCACGGAGGATTTCATAGGATTTCATGCAATTTCAAGTATCTACATTCGGGTTACTAAATGATTACAAGAGATTTCACAATGATTACACGGGATTACCTTGACTATTTTGATGATTACATTAAGAAAATAATATGATCAAACATGTCTTTTATAGCAAATTATTCTCCTTATCCCAAATTAATATTTTTCATTGAAAAAGCAATAGAGATACTTTTAGATACTTTTATACTTACCTATACTTGTATCGCTCAACAGATTGATAGAGTAATAGCCGCCCCTTTGCGCGCGGTCTTAATAGCAATTAACATACCTAGAAGTGTTATGACATTTATTACAGCCGCAGATGTCAGATTGAAATCCGAGCTTGTAGAGCGAGAATTTTAAGACATCTAAGGCTGTTATGGGTCACAACATTTTTCAATCACAACAACTTTTATATGTGTAAACATCTGTTTAATATCCTGAAACCGATAAAATTATTGGTGGAGTTTAAATATAACAACTGATCTGACAGTTGCGTAGGTACAACGCTTTACGCTTTAAGTTTTATTACTCTATCTGTTGGGCGAAGGGGAAGTCCTAGCAGAACATTTAACCATAAGTAGAACTCTTCAAAATATTTTTTTTTCTATTTACCACTGCTGAAATCCGCAATTTTTTTGAACATTTTTTTGACCCCTTATTTTACCCTCCGCCTATGCCTACATGAACTTGAACGCATCAGAACGTTTTTGTCGAACGAGGTAAACAAAAAACTTTTTTGGGATAAAAGATTTGCGCCGCTATGTATTGCTATTGCTATGTGTGCTCGATTCTTGTGCTTCTCCAACTCCGGATTTTGGACGTCCCAGATGTAATCGCGTTTTAGAAATTGAACCTGAAATTTTTAAGTATTCGAAGATGTGCTTCGAAGTGTCGGTGTGTAAACATTTATCGTTTATCGCACGTATAACAACAAGGATTATCCCTGATGTAAGTTAGAGAGTTTATTATTACATGCTAACTTACTTCATTATTATGCATATTATGCTAGGTGAGTACATGTTTTCATTTAAACAGTTTTTATTTCGATTCGTTTATCGGGTAAAGTTTTTTAAAGTCACTGGACATTTCTATGTTGAACACACTTTTACACTACAAACTTACATTAACAAAGCAGAATGGATATAATAATGCTAATGAATAATGAACAATAATGAATGAATGAGAATTCAACATTTCAGGCCTTTTATCAATTAGGTTCGAGAGACAATTAATATATGTTTGATTTAGAGTAATTTTTGATATGATCATCATTTGGTTAATTGCGCCAGATGATAGTGACCCCATATTGTCCAAAGGCATCTGCGGAAGTTGGATATATTACTCGTGTTCATTGAATCTATAGTGTAGACAGCACTTCCTTTATTATAAATAGAAAACTCCTCCTTGTATAATTTAGAAATCTCATTATTAACTTCGTCAGGATCATCTATATCTAATATTTTCTCTAGAACCTTAAGATTTAACATTGTTATACATATCTTCTCTAAAGGGATGTGTGTAGCGTATTGAGTTCCCAAGGCAAGCTTCTCAGAAGTCGTTAATGCAGCCCCACTCGAGGTTTTGGCTATGGGCTTTAAATCATCTATTACATATTATCTTTTGCACATTGCCCATGATTCTTCCACCCACTCTTTAATGGGTATTGAACTATCAAAAGTTAAAATGAAGTTCATAAGTTTTTGCACATGATGTTGCAAATTGGGTTTGTAGGTTATGTGTTTTGCATGAAGAATTATCTTTTTCCAGAGAGTATTAGTGTCTTAGTAGGGATGATCCTGGATTCTGTCATTTCTAAGTTTTTGGCATAGAGGTAGGGCACTCAAAGATAATACTGTCTCATTGTGTCTCATGATTTCTTATGGAAGATTGCTCTACGATAGGGGAAAAGCTTGTACCCACTATAAAAACCTCATAAGACTCGTTTGAGGAGTATACCGGAACACATAATCTCACTCTTTTATATACCGTAGTGACAACCCCAATTAAAGAGGCCAAGACCTGTGCGTGATCGCTGTATGTTTTAAACACAATAGATTGAGCTGAGGCCTTGTAACACACTTGGAGGGGAGATATCAATAACGATCTCTTCACAGATGGAGAAAAGGGAGTGTTAGATTAGGTCAAGAATCAAGGAAGATAGATAGAAATCTGCGATCACTCAAATCTCCTCCCAAGAGAGCTGACATGTAACCACTTGAGGCTTGTCCATAAATGCTGATGGAGTGTAGTTCACACCTCTGTGAGGAAGCAGTTTTCTGGTATCTACCAAGGTGCTAAAATAAACAGGTTGTCCAGAGATGTCATGTAGGTACCTATAAATTGTCCCATCTCCATCAGCTAGACAAATGATAGGCTGATTTATCTTAATTCCCATGGATTGAACTATCTGAGAGATCTTTAAAAAACTGCTTGACAAGTCCCCTACAAGTTGATACTTATGATTCTCATAATACTTCTGCGGTAAAGTTATTACCTCTTTCTTGTATAAGGAGGTTGATTCATACAGGGATCGAGTGTTGTCCGGAAACTCCATTATCATGGGAAATTCATCGGTTGATAGCTTGTCTACTCTCATAGTTGTTGGGGCGTAATACGACTCCTTCTTATTTTTAATGGAGTAATCTGTCTTGCTTCCTAGCACAGACTCTGGGGGAAGAGAAGAGATTGTTAGTCTATTCCTTATGATATCTATTCTTGCGTTACGAGAGTATGCTGCTGTCTTTATGTTCATATACACTAGACTCATACTCCGGGCCGAAGGGAGGCTAAGACCTGATTCATGATCTATATGCATGATGTCACAGGCATGTCGAACATCCAGATCTCCATCAGTGACCACATAGATATGCGTAGCCCACATTTGAAAAATCTTAAACATCGAGCATCCTGGAGTTATAAACAAGATAGGAATTTTGATAGCTTTCTTATTGTCTGACTTATATTTCTTTTCCAATGATCTTATCCTTTTAACAAGGTAATATGTCAGTATTCTGCGTATCCCACCATCACTTTCGTAAATAGAGGATTGTTGATTTACGTCGGAAATGCTTGACAATTCCTCCATCACACTATCAATTAAACACAGATGGGAGATATCTTGCCATAACGTTGAGCTCATGATCCCTAAATATATAGGAAGTGTTTTGTTGTTTTTTTGATAAAAGAGAAATAACAAATGAGAGAATGAATCCAGAATTGATGCCAACCCTACCTTAATTATATCTTGCATGCTAATTGATGACACCATGACGCAGCTCTTCTCACTCAATCCCCATGTTTTGCTCTGTACACCTTTAATAAATCTTGATAAAAGTATAGCAACTATAGCATCTTTACTTGGAGCATACTTGGTCATGCCATATAGCTCACTATCTGGAGATTCAGAGTTGGGCAAATTAGACATATGAGTGTACAACAACGGATTGTCAGCACTAACAGTGATAGTGGCAGGAGGGTCATTGTTCTTTAACTTAGATTCTGGGATCATTTCTTCACATGATTTGCAAGAGAAGTGTAAATGAATGCTGCTAGTAATTTTTGTTTTTTATAGGATACCCATGCATGTATCCGGTTCCCAACATTACCGCACCTTGAAAATGCATGTTCATATTGTCCATCCCCTTGGAGAATTTACCCATCCTATCGGAACTAATGTACATATGAGTGGCAATATTAGCTCTATAATTGACTGCTACGCTTTTTTTCCTAATATGATCATTAAACCTATAATCCATTTTTTTTATAAACAATTGTCAATGTCAAAATGCATTAAAGACCAGGCTGTATCATCTAAAAATATGTCCTTTCGGGCCGAACTGTATAGCAGACACTATTGAGGTTATGTTCATAGATGTCAAAAGTGGTTGATCCATCGATGGACGGTTTGTTTATCAAGAAGTTGCATCGTGCATGACACCATGTTAAACGACGGAATAAATGATGCAGCGAAAAGAAAAGTGGTTTATTTAAAATGGTAATGAAATAAAAAACTATTCGTCATCGGAAAACTCATTTTCAGATTCCGATGAATCTGCTGATAGTTGAATTATAATTGGCGGTATGTCTTCAATTGAAGCATTTCCCATCAATTTTCTCCAATCTTCCTGTATCAATTTCTCGCAGTGTTCAACACTATTATGCCACATCTGCGGTGAGTAATACTCTAATGCAGCTTCCCACATCTTACGAACTTTCTGAATCTTTGTTTCAGAGGATGAAGGGACATGTTTATTGTAAAATGTTTTTAAATGGGCCCAGGCGAATTCTATAGGATTGTACTGACAGTTATAAGGAGGCAAACGAAGAACAATATGCCCATTTGACTCAATTAGCTGGTCAATTACATATTGCTTCTGCCAGTACTCCTTTTTATTTTTTATTAAAGCCCACAAAGTTTTTTTTGTAGCATTTGAAGGGTGTGAAATGTTCTGTTGGTTGAGCCAATTGATCATGTCGGCGTTTTTGGTGGAAGCAGTAGGAGCTTTATTGAGTTGCTCTGAATGATAGGGAGCATTGTCCATTATCACAACAGATTTTTTATCTAAAGACTCCAAAGCAGGAAGTAACTGTTGATTCACCCAGTTCGTAAATATTTCGGAATTCATATTTTTGTGGTATTCTCGGTGTTCTATGTCACCACTCAGCATGAGGTCACAATTTGGCAGAAAACCTGCAGAAGTTCCTGCGTGAAGTATTGTGAACCTCTTACCTTCACCCCCAAGTATTTTAGGCACTCCCAGAGGATCTGCTTCGTTTATCCACCGCCGAGCTTGACTGCCGTTTTCGTAAATCCAGGTCTTATCAAGATAGGAAAATATATATTCACCTGATTCTTTATATTGTAGATATTTCCTCAAAAACTTGACTCTTTTTGATAATAAATGTGGTTGTTCTACCAACATTTTTCTATTGTTAAATTTTTTATATTTGTACCCCATTGCCCTAACGATTTGATAAAGTTTTGACCTGCTGCAGACGAAGTCGCATTCGTCCCTTGCAAATCTATGCAGATCATCGATGGTAAAATGTTTTTTCTCACTATGATACATGTGTATCTGCCTCCCCAATTCTTCTTTAATAAAGTGAAATTGGGGATCAGTTTTGTAACAAATTTTTGAGCGTCCTTTTTTTTGGGGCTCGAACTGTGTTGGCCTGTCCTAAATTGTGTGATTATTTTGAATACGACGGTCGAATGTATCTAAAGACGGTAATGTTTAATAATTAACAAAGTAAAATATTATTAATGCTTACGTGGAATATACTAGACGCTTTGTTACAAATTTCCTTCATTAGGAGCGTCGGTTTTTCATTCCGCAAATCATTGCAAAATCTTATTATTGCCATTTTTTCACGACGCAACAGTGGTTGTCCCGTGTCTTTTTTCCGAAAATTCATTTTTCACAATATGTATTAAGTATTTCAATTTCAAAAAGATAAATTTACAAGCGCATGCGTATGTACAACGCTGACAGCTCAAGCGAACTTGACATTCAATGTGACCAACCAAAAATTACTATTGCTTATACCAACGTGACCACATTTTGACAATTGTTTATAAAGAAAATGGATAATATGCATTAAACACCCGGAATGAATAGACCCGGATGCCATCTCCAATAATTGGCTGAAAAACACACTAATGTTCCTATCCAAAGTTATACATATCTGACCCTTCATCTATACACCAATTTAATATCTGGATGATCCTTTTTGCAGCAGATAACGTACGACTTACCTCTGGTATCTAATAAATTTTCCCTGTTTGACTTTCCCTAGTCGTAGAACCAATGTAGGGGGTTACGCTACCTCTTGTGCATACATTGCTAAAGTTGTTTTGTGTGTCAGTTAGTTGAAGTAATATATAAGGAGATGGAAGGCAATCTTTGTTATGCACTATCGAATCACATATTGAATGAAAATTGATGATCTGGGTAAGGAACAGTGACTCCCTCTATATCCCTGTTGTCCAACAATTTCCTCCAGCTGTGTTTTTTTAGGTCTTTTGCAACCAATGTTGGACAGAGCAGCTCTTGGTCTGTACTCATTTGATAATTACATAATACAATTTGATACCTCACAAGAAATAATCTTTGAGAAGAAGCTCTTCGCTGATCTTATATTGGTAAGCTGAAACAGTGTCCTGGTATTACTGAATTTTGATATTATACTTAGTCTATTTCCGGTGGGAGTCAATCTCATTATTTCTCTTTGGTGTACAGGATTTGTTTTTATCAAGTATTCACATAACTTTTGATCCTCTGCATCACTATCCTTATGAAATACTTGTCTTAGATACTTACTCTTGGTAGATGATTTCAAGGACTGATGCACCTGCTTTGGGCGCTCTATGTTTAAAGATAGAGGATCTGAGATAAGGAGCAGGGGATCCCTTGGACCAAGAGAATATTTTCTTGTGGCACAGTAGTGATATATACCTTTGCATGATGAACAATGATACACATTATCATAATTATATGAAAGGCAGGTAAGAGGTGAGGGAATCCGGATATCCTCTATAGAAATAATTATACAACGTGTTTCAGAAATAAGTACATTAATTTTAACTGATAATAAAACTCGTCAAGTTAAACACTTTTTCTCTGTACCATTTTTTCCTAATTGTCTATTTTTTTTTTAATTTTCCTTCCCATAAATTCACGAGTCTTCTATGTATTGTTCTAATCACAAGCACTAACAATGGGCAAAATAATTTCTTTTTTGTTAAGTTGCTTAGAAGCAGTCATTACTTTTTTGTCAAATAGATGACTTGAAAATTATTTTTCTGTCATCTTTGTCAAAAGTGTAAATTTAAATACTAGTTCTTATTAATCTTGTGCAATGCCTACATTTTCAAATGAAGAATATGCGGATATTGTGTTCACTTATGGTAGAAGCGACGGAAATGCAGCCTTAGCCCAACGCATTTACAGGGAACGGTTCCCAAATCGTCGCATTCCGAATGTTCGCACATTTGTGAGAGTGATGCAGCATCTCCGGGAACACGGATGCTTTAAGGCTGCAGCTTACGATCGTGGTAGACAACGTCCTGATCGAGTAGCACATATCGAGGAAGACGTTTTAGATAGTGTTGAGGCTCGACCTGGGATTAGCACTAGAAGACTGGCGGCGCAACACGGAGTAGGACATGTTACAATTTGGAGAATATTAAAAGAACAACAATTGTATCCTTATCATGTTCGAAAAGTGCAGTTCTTACTACCTGAAGATTTACCTCGCAGACTACAATTTTGCGAGTGGATGCTTGCCAGAATAAATATGCAGGAAACCTTTTTATCTATTTTGTTAACAACAGATGAGGCTGGATTTACCCGTGAAGGTGTCTTTAATAGTCATAACACCCATATTTGGGCAGACGAAAATCCTCACGCCGTTAGAGAAAATCATTTTCAACATCAATTTTCTCTTTATGTGTGGGCGGGAATCATAAATATGGACGGCTCATTGGACCTCACATAATGCCACCGCGCTTAAATGGGGAAGGATATTTAAATTTTTTGAACAACGTATTGTTTGAGTTAATAGAAGATTTACCTTTAGAAATTCGCGCAAGCATGTGGTATCTTCACGATGGTGCCCCATGTCACAATGCACGCATTGTACGCGATTGGCTAAATAACAATTTTCCTGAACGCTGGATAGGACGTAATGGTCCTATAGCTTGGCCTGCCCGATCGCCAGACTTGAATCCCTGCGACTTTTTTTTGTGGGGCCACATGAAAGATTTGGTATACTCGGCCCCAATTGATACCATTGAAATTTTGCAAGAACGGGTGGAAAATGCCGCTGCAATGATTCGCAACAACAGAGCAATGTTAGAAAGGGTGGAAGAATCATTTCGTCGGCGTCTTCAAGCCTGCATTCTAAATAATGGTGGCCACTTTGAAAATTTATTATGATGAATTTAGTTAGGGATTTCGTTTAGTGAGTTTTGATTTGTTTGGTGATTTCTTTAATGCATTTTTCGTCTTCTTTGCAACAAATTTTAAAAATAAAATCTTTATTTAGGTATACCTACAAATTTATTTACTAAAACATAACAATAATCACGACACTCTCTCTGGATCCATTAATGGCGCAAAATCACATTGATGGTAGTGTTGGTATGTACATCAGCATGATGTTAATGCATGGCGATTTGAAACACATTCTAATGATTTCATTTTTACTTCTCAACTGTCATGGTCTTTCGTGTTGGTATCTTGGTCAATATAGGGTGCAGATGGTAATAAATTGCTCACAGGCCCTGCACTGCTGGACACTGTTGGAATAATTGAAGACTAGACTTAGCTACCTTACAACTTTATAACCCTGAAAATCGGAGGCACAAAACGAAGCACAAAACCTCAACCATGCGTATTGTCTCAGGACATATCAACACAGAATCTGGAGATATCTAATAAATTCAGGCAATATTTAACACCTGAACGAAGTAATGACGGCAAAAGTGACATTCTGTTGTATTTTTCATTCTTCAGACCTGCTTGCTGGAGAGGACACCTTAGAGAGAAATGCCACTCAATTTATTGACATTTAGGACAGACATTTGGACATTGTGCGTCAGATTTGCTCCATGTTGTCGTTACTAGGCTTCGGTTATCAATTGATCATCATTGTCGGCCAGATAGTCTAGTCTCCAGTGGCGGGCAATAAAATTTGTGACA
Organism: Diaperis boleti; assembly: GCA_963583935.1. Classification (NCBI taxonomy): domain Eukaryota; kingdom Metazoa; phylum Arthropoda; class Insecta; order Coleoptera; family Tenebrionidae; genus Diaperis; species Diaperis boleti. The sequence continues at coordinate 19,859,200 of OY757242.1, forward strand.
AATTTTTAAATAATTTTAACTCGATAACTAGAACTTTTACAAAAAATATATATTTAGAAAAGTTGTTGCTCTTGACGAGTTTTATTATCAGTTAAAATTAATGTACTTATTTCTGAAACACGTTGTAGATGCAACTAAGAGGCATGTTGAAGATATTTGCATCTCCATGGATGATGAAGTTCATTCCTTTTAATGTCAAGGCCCAGTTACTGTTTTCTTTTAAGATTGATCCACGTACAATGAGAGAGTAATCAATGTCCCGGGCTATTGTTAATATAGTTTCTATCATACATATGATATATGGTGTGAAAATATCATATCCCTTTTGGGCTGTTGCCAATCCTGTAGTCTGCAGTGTTGAGACTTTACCAAATAATGTTGGATAAATCTCATTCACATCGGGCATCACTCTTGAGATCCGTTTTATACTTTGAGGCATGTATGCTCCTTTAAATAATATCTCCTTCCCGTAATTTATCAATATGGATGACACCCAACTTTCTTCTTTTTTGACCTTTAACCCTAATGAACTACTAGATTCCGTCAGGATAGTGAAAAACCGTCCAATCATCTTGCTCATATAGTCCTGATGAGATAAGATGAAATCGTGATTTGTCATGGATTGATCTGCCTTGGGTATCATTAATTTGCAGATCTGATTATCTCCTTGCCCGATAATATAACTCTTAATACCTGTTCTGTATTCCACATACAACAGCAGACAGATTGTTATTAATGAACATCCTTTCTGTCTAAGTCCCTCAAACCCACCATAATGATGATCCCAGATTGTCTCACATTTGAGGGATGCAATGTCATTGGTTGTCAAATGGTGTGATCTAAGGATGATCTATGAGGGAGCTAGGTGGATGAAAGTAGGAAGCGAGACATATTACGGATTGTTGGAAAAAAATGTGGGTATACATAAACAACCCCGGAGTGCCAAATAATTGATCCAGAACCTCAAAAAACTTCATAGTGAATATTCCAGGACTTGAAGTCAATACTAGCAAATTCTGGACAATATACATCTTCTATTTTTTCTCTCGATAATGTCATCAGTCTCTTGGTCAGTTCACTCTCAGACATCGTCATCGTCTGCTGCGGGAAATATTTGAATATTATTTCTGCAATGTTAGATTCCGTGACGCAAAAATATTTTCTCATCTCAAGGACCATCATAGCGAATAATCTGGGTTCAGTCTTTAACTCTCTCTCCTTGGAATGAAGAAGGATTATCCTCCAGTTCTTCGGGACTTCTCTAGACATAACTAGATCACAGATGTGAATTATATCAATATCAGTTTTTGAGATCATCTCCAGAAGGACTCTTCGACTAGATGACAACTGAGGTACTTTACTCCCAAGTAGGGCAGGAGAGTATATCTTGTGTAACTCATCTTTATAGGGACTAATTGATTTATCATCACACAGGTCTGTAAAATCTGTATGATAGTCAAAGTCAAATTCCTTCTCAAATATTATATGCTAGGACTTACATAACACCCTGTATACACTGGGTATAACAAAGTCAAAAATTCTTGTTATATTAATAATAATGAATTCAGTGATACCAAATTTAATTATCGAATTATGTACCTTTTATAAAACTGAAGAGAAATTGTAAAAAATAGGTAACGAAAAAAATAAGTTGCAAACTGTAAACTTATGACCGCAAAGATAGGAAAAACTTAACATTAGATCTAAAAAAGAAATGCAAACGGCACAATTAGGTGAAAGGCTGTCATCACCAGCACCGCACGAGACCGAATTGAAGGCGGGAATATGAGAAATGCCAAGTATATGCGGTGTGCACATTTTATCTCCGCGCCACCATGTGGCATCCCTGTCATTTTTAGTGGTACGGAACCGAGTTGACAGATAGTGATTAATTTCTTCAATTTGACAAATATCTGAAGTGCGAGAAAATGCTTCATCGAGAATCGGTTGTTGTGTTGTTGGCTGTCCTAATAAATACTATAACAGTTCGCCGTCTGTGACTGACCTTTATTTGTTTTACCACTAAAAATGCCAGAAAGGCCGTTGGAGGCGCTCTAAACGCTGTTAAAATGCTTCCCGCACGTTGCGCAACATCTCAAGGGTGATCAAACGGCACTCTGCAACGATTCTTACGCGCAGCTATTCTAACACAGGTTTCGTTTCACACACCTTCGATTTCAAATTTCATACATCATGTTGCCTGAAGAAACCATAATTTACATGTAATTACATGGAGAATTTTGACATGCAAAGCCTAGTGGATGTATGAATCATTTATGAAGACCCTGTATGACCTTTATTATACTCCAACAGCACTGCTTAGGAGTTTCTGGGTTTGGGAGTTTGTGTGAAATCTAAGATTAACAAAGATTAACTAATAAACCTGTTTTAAAAGTTACTAAAGATTTTGGATTTTCTTTGTTGAATAAGTTTCAGTACAAGGTCTTTCACCCCAGGATTTTAAATCTAAACTGTATGCAATGTGCAGAAGGAAACATTCGATTTTTTTTAACGTCAATAATGAACATTGTACCTGGAATGTTTTCTCGGTTTTCGTCTTTCTGACAGCTGCTGTAAAGAATTTGGTTCTATAGGAGGAATACTTCTAGAGAAATTAAGTCCATTAGAGCCAATTTTCATTCTTTTTGAGAAACGACACCTGTTGACTTGGTGTCGAGAGAGTTTCGGCGTTGTTTTTCCATCTCATTTCCATATTTTTACCAAGAATCTCTTCTACGTCCAGGTTCCTTTTTGCCTTGTACTTTTCATTGAGTAAAAAGTTATATTTAGTGTCACGCATGACATAACCAAAGTAGGTACTGCAATTTTCTCGTCTGCAAATATGCAAAATGGGGTTGTCATAAATTCCGTCATCTCTATACTTGGAACAAGAGATTTTATAATACACTTTATCTTTTCCCAAAAATAACATCACATTGATAAACAAGTAGTTGTGTTATCTGTACTGTACCTGTACAATATTTTACGGAATTCTCTAAAAGTGAATGTGAGTGTTTGTAAAATTGCAAGGAATGTACTGTTTGTATGTGCACTTAGACATAACGACAATGTCAGTGTTGGAATATTCCACCGAGGTTACTACTTGGAGCTCAACTACCTGGACGGTCTGCGGTTGCAAATGTTATAAATTTAAGACAGTATCGATGTTTTACATTAATAACCTTGTTCGGCATCATTTAAAAGGATTTCAATCTTCCAGTTCCAACACGGAGGATAAGAAACAGTTGGGCGTGTATCATTAAGTTAAACAAAGTGTGACAAGATATAAATCGTTTTGCAATACATAGGAATTCTCGATGTATTTCTGTAAGGACTGTAACTTCACGGCCGATATGACAATGGTTTTTAAGCAGCATATTCTGGAAAATCACCATTTTGAGTTACAATCCACACCCCGATTTCATGTTGAGTTGCGACTGGTCGCAAGTGCAAGTGCCGGTTGCTATGTAAACGTCTTAATTAAAGCTTAGGCAGTAAGACTCAATTTAGATAAGACGTCTCCATAGCAGCCAACGGTTAAGACCAGTCGCAACTCAACATGAAAGCGGGCTGTCATTTTCTCACTGAAGGTCAGATTTATGTTTGTAGACATTGCAATTTTCCATTTAATTTTGTTTTCCTTCTTTCTTAGTAGGACATAGTCCTGTTTAATTATTATCTATTGTCTTCGGTTCCGGTGGCTGTCGAGATTCAGCTATCCTCCACCTTTTGGGAGGTCTTCCTGGCGGACTTTTACTGGTTTACTCGTCATTGCTTGTTTAGCCAACCTTGCGATCTCCAAGCGCTTGACATGCGGTCTCTCCTCTCTAGCAAATTTTATCACATCCCGTCAGTAAACCCATTTCCACCGCTTTTCTTTTGTCACGTCCATTCGTATAATTTCCCGATTTTGGCATTACTTGATTTTGACTTTCTCCAATTCGGGGTTATGAATTGGTGGCTCAATAACATTTTGATCTGTGAGCGAATAGAATGGGATTTGGGATTTTTGGGCTCATGCAACCTAAACCACCTAAATGAGTGAAAATACTCATGGATGCAGTGGATTGTTACCAGCAACACACGGTTGACCCCACGTCAATTTTTTGAATTTTGAATATCATTGGTCGGATTAGTGGTTTGTTGTTGCGGCTCTTTCCGTTGGTCGTGGTAAATCCTTCTGTATTGTTGTTTTGGTTACATGGATATATGGGTTGCCACATTCCGGGTTGGAGGCGAGTTCTCAGAGAAGGGACTTGTTATTACCGATTTTGACTTCTCGACTGATGGAGTCCTCTTTTCGAGAGGAGAATTTCCATCAGTCGTGTGTTTCGTTGTTACCGATTGTGAGGGACGTCTACCAGAGGTGTAGGGAGCCCGCAAACTCCGTCCATTTGCCAGGGCGGTCGGTTGTGCTTTGTGTGGGGGCCGGGGGAGATCGGGTTTGAAAGGAGGTACGTGTGGGAGAGATGAGAGAATGATGGAGGGAAAGAGGACAAGAAGAGACTCGGGCTACGGTTTGGTGAGTACTCTGAGGGGTACCCACCCCAGTCTCTTCAGAGTGATTGAATGTGGGTTGTCCGGTCGGTCGTCGGCCGTACACTGTGCACAATCGAGATATTTTGTTTCAGTTGAGTCATATCGTTGTTGGGAAGGTCCGCGAGGGTGACCTTGATGGTATTTCAAACCTAGAAGGAAGTAGGAGTTGCCAGGGATGGCACAGGCCCGGAATCGGGGTCTCTGGTAGGACCGTGTCCTCGGCGGTGCTGTCGGGTCTGACAACATTAGCGGGACGTTGTGCACCGGCGCGGCAATTCCATCTTTCGCGACGCAGGCGTTCTCGTGGTGTTGGATTCGGTCAGCGCGGTCGTGGGTCGCTTCCAGAAGGGTAACGAAATTACCGGAGGGGTGATCACCGTGGTCGCTGACCTCAATGCTTTAGTGGGAAGCTACTATAGTGCCAAAATTTTTTAGCAAGGAACCGCTATAGAGCCCATTTCATTTGGTTGGTTTAGTTTTCTCCAATGGTCGGTGTCGAGTATTTAATTATTTAGTTTTTCATTTGTGTTGATGATGTAATGACCTGTTTTTCAATGCAGAGGAATAGGAGATGTATTTCTGTAAGGACTGTAACTGTAACGACTGATAAAATATGACAGTGGTTTTTAAGCAACATGTCCTGGAAAATCACCATTTTGAGTCACAATGTCATTTTCCCACTGAAGGCCGGATTTATGTTTGTAGACATTGCAATTTTAAATCTCATTTTATTCTAAGCTAGTGTAACGCAGGTCTGACTTTTGCTCTTTAATTTTTCTTACTTCAAAATCATGCACTTACTTACCACGAGAAACTTTCACTTATTACAAATATAAATGTGATCAATGCGATTATAAAACAAATCGAAAATGGAATTTAAAGGACCACAAGATATGTTTTAAAACAGTACATAACTAATAAAGATGTAAAAGAGGAAGAGATTAAATGGTACAATTCTGATTAATGTAATTACAAATCGAAACAGAGGGGGAACTTAAAGCAGCACACTATTATCAATCATGTAAAAGACACTGAGCTCGACTGATTTAAATGCGATAGGTGTATGTACAAGGCAAAACAGAAAAGCGTTCTCGTGGTGTTGGATTCGGTCAGCGCAGTCGTGGTTCGCTTCCAGAAGACCTTATTTGGTCAGTCTTGGGACTTTTTCGACCGCACTTTGAGGGGTGTTGTTACGTGCCAATTTCGGGACTGCTTCAGCTAAATGAGCATACATTTTATACTCTTTCCATGGTACTTCATTCCTGAATCGTGGAGAGACATGTGAAGAGACATAAATCGTTCTGCAATACTGAGGAATTGGAGATGTATTTCTGTAAGGACTGTAACTTTCCCACCGTATTTATATTTGTAGACATTGCAATTTTAAATCTCATTTTATTCTTAGCTGGTATACACGTACCTCTCAGACTTTTGCTTTTTAATTTTTCTTACTTCACAAGCATGCACGACAACCTGTCACTTATTACAAATACGGAGTGATCATAAAGTTCCGCACAAAATTCATAATTTAGTTATGTAACGTTTTTGCAAAAAAAGCTCGAACAGGTCGATTTTTGTTTTTAAATTGCCTTCTTTTGACATCAAAATTTTTTTTGATGACGTCATTTGTTTTTGAACTATGTATGACACTGTCATCAGTTTTTTTAATTGGCAACCCCAAACTTTTTTTCGGGTTTAGAGCCGTTTGACACTATACTTATTTCAGTACTGAATTCACTACTCAAAATTCTCGTACTGAATATTGTATGCGCGCGCTGTTTTAGTACGAGAGAAGTTTCGTCCCTGTGTGCCACTATAATGAATTTTCAATACATGTTTTAGTATAGGCACATGCGCACTAGCTCAGGTGCAGGTGTCAATTTTGTGGCTGTCAAACTACAACCTGCCGGTTTTACTGTTGTGGCATTCTTTATTATAATTATTTATCTACGGTGTATTGTTGGCGAATCATGAATACATCAGATACCTTCAGAACCAACTTTAAAAGCTCGCATTGAATTTTTTCTAGAGCTCCGTTTCTGGCGTTGCGATTTTTATATAATAAATTATGATTTGTATAAGCACTCGTTGTTAAGAGATTAGCATGGAAACTTGCTTTTGAGATCACATTGTTACGAGAAGACACAACAACAAATCACCAAATACCGGATATCACCAGAATCACCCTACGCAGGTACAAAGGAGAGTAATAAAATTTGGGAATTTCCTAAACCAAAGTGGCATTTGAGAAAACAAATGGGCGAGATGGGTGACCATAGTGACTGCACCAAATAATTTTGTGAGTGGTCGGGTGGTCGGTATATCAGCTGATTGGTGCAATGCGCATCTGATCTGCTCAATTTGAGTACGAGACGCAAACTTGTATGCTAGAAAATAGAACATGTTCTAATTTCTCGTACTAAAACGGCGCGCGCATCAAATTTTCAGTGCGTAATTTTAAGTACGGAATTCAGTATTGAAATAAGCATAGTGTCAAACGGCTCTTAGATTAACTTTTTTATTCTCTATTCAACAATAGTAAAAAAGCAAACAACGAAAAATGATATATACCATTTAATAAAAGTTAACACAAGTGCTGAAATTTCCACACCGCCAAGTATTTGACACATTCCCAGACGCGTATAAACGCTTTGAACACTTCGTTCAATCAATTCCATAAAAAATCTAGGGGTGTTAAGTCAGGGGAACACGGTCGCCACTCCATAGATCCCCGACGTCCAATCCATCGATTTGGAAATACCTCATCAAGGTATTCACAAACGCCAGCGCCGAAGTGAGGAGGTGCCCCGTCTTTATTTCGTTTCCGTCATTTTCATGGTTTGGGCCGTCTACATGTTATGGGTGTATTACAGGTTTCCTAGCGATGATGTAGGTTGGGAGGCATAGTAACGGTGGAGATTACTCACTCAAAACTTATCATTTTGAGTTTATGAGGGTAATCTCTGCCAGACGGTTACATACGGTAAATATTTTTTCCTCCTGAAAAGAGACGGTAAATACAGACAAGAAACTTTATTAACAAGAATTATGACTTTAAACTAACATCTCTAATATTCTAACTGTCCTATTTGCACTCCTGTTTTATTATTTATCGGCGGGGATTTTCTGCCACCGCTCTACCCCCGGTTCTAATACTACCAATATGCCTTGCCGCCGAAATCTGTTTGTCCCCGCTCTTCGAAGACATTTGAGCTGGTCCACCGAGTTTCCGTTTCTCAATAGCGGCAGAGGATCTGGAAACCCCTCCTTGCTAATCCATTGAAATCCAGCCCGACCCTCCAGCTTCTTCTTTAGCCGGTTGTTGGGAGCAGTCCTCCAACGCTGTTGTAATCGGGTTAGTGTTTCCCGCAGTTTCCAGCACTGCGTCTTCGGTTTTGGGAAGTTGGTGGATTTGGTCGGGGCTCGAGCAGTGCGCGCTTTAGCTGCTTGGTAGGATCTTTTTTCCACGTGTCTTCTTACGAACGCACGGGTTTGAAGACGTAATCCTTGTTAGCACTTTGCGGGAAGGCAAACTGAATATTCTTGACAAATATTTATATCCTTTCCCACTTTGTTTAAAGTAGACAGGGCTAGAATTTTGTCGTCCAAAGTAAACCTACGTTTACATTTTTGGGTCCTTTGTTGGCACAAATAAAATTGCCATTAACATCTTTAAAATAATTTAAAACCTCCGTTTTTTGAGACAAATAGCGCAACTTTTGTGCGTTTATTTTGTTTTGCGCCTTTAAACTTGCAGCCGCTTTTTCCAGTTTTTTCGCCTTAACATAGAAAGTTTTTACCTCGGGAGGTAGGGTGCTTTTGGCGCGTTACACCGCCAAGCCTTAACAAACCTTTGCATCCAGGTGTTGGTTTTTCTATTGCAGTTTTGATCGTTGGTATTCGCACAGTGGAGCATGTAGACCGCATTGACTTCACATCTAAACATAAGTGTAAATAAAAAATTGTTAAAATTCTTATACTGAATTACGTTTATGTGACTTAGTGGAGCAAGTCCCAATTGTAGAGAGCATCAAATCCACATCTAAACAGAAGCATAAATAAAAAAAACTCATAAATTTATAATGGTTTACCTATATGTGGTCCAGTGGAGCAAATCCCAGACGTAGAGGGCATTGAATCCATATCCATACAGATGCGTAATTAAAAAATTGTTATAACTGTTATAGTGATTTACCTTTATCTGATCCAGTGGAGCAAGTCACAGATGTAGAAGGCATCAAATCCACATCTAAACAGAAGCATTATAAACTTTTTATAAATTTATACTGGTTTACCTGTTTGTGGCCCAATGTTAACATTATCTGAGAAAATTTTCTGCCGCTTCAGAAAATGTGTTCGCGTATACATTTTTATCGGTTTCATCACTTTGAGATCCTCTTCAGGTTAAAGTGTAGTTTGCTGCACTTCCAACCGTGGATCAGCTTCTGTGAATAAAAGCCATGAAACCAAATTCAACATTTCTTTAAATACAAAGCAAACCTCGCAACCTCTTAGGAGTCACACTTTTGGGTGAATTTTTGGGTTGACTGAAACAATCTTCTGAATTTAATGAAGCATTGTACCCTAAAAGTCACATTAAGATTTTATGAAGAAAATAGACAAAAAGAAAGATTGTGAACGTAGCAGGTAAATGCAGAGTTGGCAGTGAAAATGGCAGTAATTTGCCTCCTTCGCCTATGCAAATATCTGCAAAATGGTGCTGACAGACGCTTAAAAAATTCATGCCGTCAGATCCCATTAGTTTTGGATTTCCCACTCTATCCACCCAAATATCACGATCACGTTTCTCTGAAGGTATTGAATACCTAAACCTCCAGATAACTTTCTAACTTCTTAATTAAAACTTAATTGTAGGGGAACATTATCATCGGAAATACACTCCTTATAACTTTTAAGAGCCGCTGATTCGTCAGAAAAACTAAGAACAAAATTGGTCAGTTGAAAATGATTTGTATAGAACACGGCGGCATCAAGCCATGTGCCCCATCTTATGATAATAGCCTCAGGTGGTAACGGCAGATTAGGAGCTATTTCCCGGTAATGTTTTACTCGCAACGGAGCCTTTAAAAATGCTTTTTGGTTATATCCAAATATATGTATGGACAATAATTTTTTATCCGGTAAAAAGTCGATATATTACACTGGTCAACAAAATTTTAACTTTGTCGTGCCACACGGACTTTTTTTGATATTTTTTACTGTAATTGGTGGTTGTAAGTAAAAACAAACAGTTAAAGAAAATTGTTAGCCAAGAATTTTATTCTATTGAGTAATTTAAAATATGAAGGAAAAACACTAATCTCGTAAATCAAAAGTGTTTTTTTTTATTATGAAGTGATGATCTAAGATTTTTTTGAAAATGTAGCTCCTGGTTGGTCCCTTTTAATTGTCCAACAGTAATTTGCTAACATATTTGGGCTCCATTTGCCCTGGTATCGCTTTTCCATCTTAGAAATGTCCAGACGGAACCTCTCTCCGTGCTCGTCGCTGACAGCCCCTAAATTGTCAGGGAAAAATTCAAAAAATGAATCTTGAGTGACATGTTGCAACCCAATGATTGATAAGCCAACAATGGCTCGCTAACAACTCTCTGTAGCTTTCACTCTTATGCCTACCCAAAAAATTTGCAACATCATTCTTAAAAGCCTTCGATGCAGATTTTTCTAAATCGCTCAATTTTTCTTCAAATCTTGGATTTTTTTATTAACTCCCTAATTTGAAGTTCTACAAAAATACCCTCTTTTATTTTATTTATTTTACCTTCCTTTGTTTTTATTGCCGTGGTACTAGTTATGAGTATTACCATATTACCGTATCACAAGAAATCTGAGGCTAATTAACACATGACAACTGCGATTCAATAATGAGGGTAGATTGATAAAACAGAATTAGCTATCAAAGTTCGTGTGGCAAAACCAGTGTTGACCGGTGTTATTACGTATTAAGTTATTTATGTAAAATGGAACTTGGTACTTAGCTTTCTTTGGAAGAGAAACGCATATTTGCAATTCACCAAGTGTACCTAAATAAGCGAACAAAACATGTAAAACAATATAAATCCGCCATTTAAAATTTTTTGAATTTTGAATTCATGGTTTGTTGAAAAATTATGAAAATAGACTTTTGGCCCTGACCATTGTTGTTTCGACGTCAGTGGTCGGATTAGTGGTTTGTTGTTACGGCTCTTTCGGTTGGTCGTGGTTAATTGTCCTGTATTGTTGTTTTGGTTACATGGATTTATGGGTTGCCATGTTCCGTGTTGTTGGGTTAGAAGACCGCATATTTACTACGAGTTCTCAGAGAAGAAACTTGTGATCACCGATTTCTTTTCCGACCTTTGGACTGATGGAGTTGGCTCTCTCGAAGAGGATAGTTTTCATCAGTCATCAGTGTGTTTCGTTATTACCGATTGTGGGAGACGTCTGCCAGAGGGTAGGAAGCCCGCAAACCCCGTCGCATTTGCGCGGGCGATCGGTTGTGCTTTGTGTGGGGGGCGGCGGAGATCGGGTTTGAAAGGAGGTACGTGTGAGAGGAGGGAGAGAGGACAAGAAGAGATCTGGGCTACGGTTTGGTGCGTACTTCCGAGGGGTGCTCTTCAGAGTGATTGAATGTGGGTTGACCGGTCGGTCGTCAGCCGTACACTCTGCACAATCGAGATATCGACGGCCTCAACGCAGGACGTCGCAAGTATGAAATTTTGTTTTCACAGATTCCTGTCAATAATCGTTCTCTCCATTTGTTGGTAGAGCTTTAAACTCGATAAATCGAATAATTTATGTCTATATTACAGAAACACAGGACCTCCAGAATTTTTCCTCGCTTAATAAAATTAGCATTAGCGTTTTTTTCGTCTTATGTAAAAAAATATTTTACACTTACGAGGTTCTGCGTTTAGGCCGTCGATATTTTGTTTCAGTTGAGTAATTTCGTTGTTGGAAAGGTCCACGAGGGTTTAGTTTTTCAAACTTAGAAGGAAGTAAGGACTGCCAGGGATGGTCCAGGCCCGGAATCGGGGTCCTTGGTTGGACCGTGTCTTCGGCGGTGCTCTCGGGTCTAACAACATTAGCAGGACGTTGTGCACCGGCGCCACATTTCCATCTTTCGCGACGCAAGCGTTCTCGTGGTGTTGGATTCGGTCAGCGCGGTCGTGGATCGCTTCCAGAAGGGGCAAGAAATTGCCGGAGGGTTGATCACCGTGGTCGCTGACCTCAATGCTTTAGTGGGAAGCTACTATAGTACCAAAAATTTTAGCAAGGAGCCGCTATAGAGCCCATTTCATTTGGTTGGTTTAGTTTTCTCCATTGATCAATGGTCGGTGTAGAGTATTTAATTATTTTATCCAACACTTGTTTATTATGTAGTCATAATAACGCCGGTTTTGAGTGGATTATGAGGTCTATAAGACACATGTGACTTATGAAAAAATAATTCAACGGTTTTCTAATTTGTCATAGCAACTAGTTCATAAGGCAACAGTTTTCAACGTCAAATGAACGTCAAATTTTTTTAGGTTTTGATGAAGGTTCAAGAACTGTTACAGGAGAAGGCGCTGGATAAACCTATGTATTAAACACGTGTCTTAACAGCAAATAAGTCACTCAAGAAAAATTAGCCACTCGAGCAAGCTCTCGTGGCTAAACATTTCTTTCGTGACTTATTTGCCTTATAAGACACTAGTTTAATAAATAGCTATAGTTTTTCATTTGTGTTGATGATGTAATGACCTGTTTTGCAATGCAGAGGAATAGGAGATGTATTTCTGTAAGGACTGTAACTGTAACGACTGATATGACAGTGGTTTTTAAGCAACATGTCCTGGAAAATCACCATTTTGAGTCACAATGTCATTTTCCCACTGAAGGCCGGATTTATGTTTGTAGACATTCCAATTTTAAATCTCATTTTATTCTAAGCTGGTTTAACGCAGGTCTGACTTTTGCTCTTTAATTTTTCTTACTTCAAAATCATGCACTTACGACGAGAACCTTTCACTTATTACAAATATAAATGTGATCAATGCGATTATAAAACAAATCCAAAATGGAATTTAAAGGACCACAAGATAAATAAACGTCTAGAGTATAATGAAATTAAATGGTTCAGATGTCAACAGTGTAATCACCAAACGAAACAGAGTGATGTTTTAAAGCAGCACATAACTAATAAAGATTTAAAGGAGGAAGAGATTAAATGGTACAATTGTGATGAATGTAATTACAAATCGATACAGAGGGGGAACTTAAAGCAGCACACTATTATCAATCATTTAAAAGACACTGAGCTCGACTGATTTAAATTCGATAGGTGCATGTACAAGGCAAAACAGAAAAGCGTTCTCGTGGTGTTGGATTCGGTCAGCGCAGTCGTGGCAGAAGGCCTCATTTGGTCAGTATTGGGACTTTTTCTACCGAACTTTGGGGGGTGTTGTTACGTCCCAATTTCGGGACTGCTACAGCTAAATGAGCATACATTTTACACTCTTTCCATTTTACTTCATTACTGAATCATGCCGAGACATGTGAAGAGACATAAATCATTCTGCAATACTGAGGAATTGGAGATGTATTTCTGTAAGGACTGTAACTTTCTCATCGTATTTATATTTGTACATTGCAATTTTAAATCTAATTTTATTCTTAGCTGGCGTACACGTACGTCTCCGACTTTTGGTTTTTAATTTTTCTTACTTCAAAAGCATGCACCACAACCTGTCACTTATTACAAATACAAATGATTATAAAGTTTTGCACAAAATTCATAATTTTGTTATGTAACGTTTTTGCGAAAAACGCTCGAAGAGGTCGATTTTTGTTTTTAAATTGCCTCCTTTTGACATAATTTTTTTGTTGATGACGGCATCTGTTTTTGAACTATGACACCGTCATCGATTTTTTTAAATGGCAACTCTAAACTTTTTTTCGGGTTTTGGATACACTTTTCTATTCTCTATTCAACAATAGTAAAAAAGTGATACCTTACATAACTTTTTTTTGAAAAAATTACCTCAAAAAAGAATTTTTTTATTTCTTGAAAAAAACAAAACAATAAATTTGGAAAGCAAACAACGGAAAATGATATACCATTTAATAAAAGTTAACTCAAGTGCTCAAATTACCACCCGCCAACTATTTGACACGTTCCCAGACACGTATAAACGCTTTGAACACTTGTTCAATCAATTCAGGACTAATCTGCGCCATTTCACCACGGATTCGTAGTCGCAAATCGTTTAAATTATCTGGTCTATTAAAATAGACCTTCGATTTTAAGTAACCCCATAAAAAAATCTATGGGTGTTAAAGTCAGGGGAACGCGGTCGCCACTCCATGGGTCCCCGACGTCCAATCCATCGATTTGGAATTACCTCATCAAGGTATTCACAGTGCCTTGTCTTGATTTGGTTTCCGTCGTTTTCATGGTTTGGGCGGCGTCTACATGCTACTGGTATAGGAGGACAGGTTTCCTAGCGATGATGTAGGTTGGGAGGCATAGTAACGGTGGAGATTACTCACTCAAAACTTCTCATTTTGAGTTTATGAGAGTAATCTCTGCCAGACCGTTACAAACCGTCCTTTCCTCCTGAAAAAAGACGGTAAATACAGACAAGAAACTTTATTAACAAGAATTATAACTTTAAACCGAACAAAAATACAACAATAACAACAAATAACTAGCTAAACTAACATCTGTAATATTCTAACTGTCCTATTTACACTCCTGTTTTATTGTTTTATTGGCGGCGATTTTCTGCCACCGCACTACCCCCGATTCTAATACTATCAATATGCTTTGCCGCCGAAATCTGTTTGTCCCCGCTCTTCGAAGACATTTGAACTGATCCGCCGACTTTCCGTTTCTCAACAGCGGCAGAGGATCTGGAAACCCCTCCTTGATAATCCATTGAAATCCAGCCCAACCCTCCAGCTTCTTCTTTAGCCGTGGTTAATCGTCCTGTATTGCTGTTTTGGTTTCATGGAGTTATGGGTTGCCATGTGCCCTGTTGTTGGGTTAGAAGACCGCATATTTACTACGAGTCCTCAGAGAAGAAACTTGTTATCACCGATTTTTATCTTTGGACTGATGGAGTTGGCTCTCTCGAAGATGATAGTTTTCATCAGTCGCATGTTTCGTTATTACCGTTTGTGAGGGACGTCTACCATTGGATAGGAAGCCCGCAAACCCCGTCCATTTGCGAGGGCGGTCGGTTGTGCTTTAGGTGGGGACCGGAGGAGATCGGGTTTGAATGGAGGTACGTGTGAGAGAGGACAAGAAGAGATTCGGGCTACGATTTGGTGAGTACTCCCGACGGGTGCTCTTCAAAGTGATTGAATGTGGGTTGACGGGTCGGTCGTCAGCCGTACACTCTGCACAATCGAGATATTGACGGCTTCAACGCAGGACGTTGTATGTTTCATTTTTATTGAAATTTTGTTATTCACAGATTCCTGTCAATAATAATTGTTCTCTCCATTTGTTGGTAGAGCTTTAAACTCGATAAATCGAATAATTTATGTCTATATTACAGAAATGAATTTTTCCTCGCTTAATAAAATTAGCGTTAAGGTCGATTCTCACCTAAGCAGCGCAGAGCAGAGCAGAGCGGAGCAGAGCAGAGCAGCAAAATGCTGCTTTGAATTGTCCCCATGTTGTGTAATGAGCCGATTCCCATCTAAGCAGAGCAGCGCGACGCGACGCAGAGCAGCAATTTTTTAATTCCTCCGTGAGCGTTGGAAGCAGCAAATGTCGCGCTGCTCTGCTTTCTAGTCTATTCAAGAAGTTGAAAACCTACAAAAAATAATTACAAGGATCGATTCAATTCGAGATTTTATACTGAGAAAGACTTTTTTTTGTTCCGTAAATAAAAATTACAATTGTTGTTAACAAAAAACTAATAAAAAATAAGGAGTTTAGTTTTTTGGCAATCCAAAATAAGATTCAAAATGAGGAGGAAATTCCCGATAAATAACTTCCAACTCCCGGAGTTTCAGTTTTAGTTTTTGTTTATTATAACAATTATATTTGTGGAACAAACAGAAAAAAACGTCTTTCTTAGAATAAAATCCCGAATCGAATGAGCTATCGGTCATATTTTTCGGATTTTTCGTAACTAATTTTCGTAGGATTTCAACATCTCGACTATACTTTGGGTGGCAATAGCCGTGAAAAATGCTGCTTCATGCCGCGCTGCTCTGCTCTACGCTGCTTAGGTGAGAATAGCCGTAAAAAATGCCGCTCTGCTCGGCTCTGCTCTGCTCTGCTCTGCGCTGCTTAGGTGAGAATCGACCTTTAGCGTTTTTTTCGTCTTATGTAAAAAAAATATTTTACACTTACCGAGGTCCTGCGTTTAGGCCGTCGATATTTTGTTTCAGTTGAGTCATTTCGTTGTTGGAAAGGTCCGCGAGGGTTTAGTGTTTCAAACCTAGAAGGAAGTAAGGACTACCAGGGATGGCCTCGGCCCGTAATCGGGGTCCTTGGTTGGACCGTGTCTTCGGCGGTGCTCTCGGGTCTAACAACATTAGCAGGACGTTGTGCACCGGCGCCACATTTCCATCTTTCGCGACGCAAGCGTTCTCGTGGTGTTGGATTCGATCAGCGCGGTCGTGGGTCGCTTCCAGAAGGGGCAGGAAATTGCCGGAGGGTTGATCACCGTGGTCGCTAACCTCAATGCTTTAGTGGGAAGCTACTATAGTGCCAAAAATTTTAGCAAGGAGCTGCTATAGAGCCTATTTTATTTGGTTGGTTTAGTTGATCAATGGTCGGTGTCGAGTATTTAAGTATTTAGTTTTTTTAGTTGTGTTGATGATGTAACGACCTGTATTCGAGAGAAACGTCTGAGTATCGGGACTGCTTTAGCTAAATGAGTACATTTTACATTCTTTCCTTGGTTCTTCATTCGTGAATCCTGAATTTACATTCCTGAATGAATTGGTATAAACGACTTTTGCCCTGTAATTTTTCTTACTTCAAAAGCACTTACTTACTTATTACCGATATAAATGTGATCAATGCGATTATAAAACAAATCGAAAGTGTAATTTAAAGGACCACAATATGAAACAACATTTAGAGTATACTGAAATTAAATGGTTCAGATGTGAACAGTGTAATTACCAAACGAAACAGAGTGGGATTTTAAAGTAGCACATATCTAATAAACATTTAAAAGATGAAGAGATTAAATGGTACAATTATTGTGATGTTCCATGTTGACATAAAATTTGTCATAAATGTTCACAATTTATTGAATGCTTACTTGTTACAGTGATTGTAAATGTTAACATTAATTGTACAATTAAACCTCTGACGCCATTTTTAACATAGATCTATGTTCCATAACAACCCGACTTTAAAAGATAATTTTGCAAAGTCATCTATGCATCTATGAGACATGGTAAACATTTGACCAGCTACGGATTTGAAACGTTTCATCTATATCCTTGTTCCACTGTTAACGCCAAGAAAGTAACCTCTATCTTAGCTTGTTGTTTTCACGTTAGAAATTAAGGGAATCATTGACTGATCCCTGTTAGTTTTTCTTAAAAGTTTTCTAGAAAAATCTTCTGTAGTCACGGAAATGTTTATGTGGCCTTTTGGACATGTTGTGATAACGTCTCAATTCACACAATTCAATTTTTTATTATTTCTGAGTTGTGTATCAATTATTGTTAATGAACTGTTACGGGTACGTACACTACCGATCAAAAGTATTTGCCCACTTCAAAAATATATTAATAAATATAAATTTTGTTTAGTTAAAACTACAGTATATGCCAACATGTTTTATTGGTCGCTCAACAATTTCTAATTTAAACAGTTTTTTCGTCAATGTGGCCACCTTTGTTTTTAATAACAGCTAAACAAATTCTTGGTAACCTAGCCACTAACTGATTTAATGCTGTATGTCCTAGCTTCTGCCATTATTGCTCTAAAATGTTCCATAAATGTTCTTTTGAAGGTGGGCAACGCTTACGCTCCTGACGAGCAAGTTAATCCCACAGCAACTCGATGGGGTTCAAATCTGGGGACTGAGGCGGCCACTCCATTCTTTTTAATTTTCCCATGTGTTCCTGATTGGCCAAGTAGTTCCGACACAGTCGAGACGAATGTCTCACATGGAATAGCATGTCTTTGAAGAATTTGCTTCTACCGCTCCTTCACTAATATTCCTTCTATTCTAATGATATCTCCAAAACAACCCCATATCATCACTGACCCTCCACCGTGTTTGACCGTAGGAACGATGCAAGCATCCGCTAATTTCTCAGCAACTGTTCTTCGCACATAAATACGACGGCGGCTACCAAAGATTTCAAATTTTGACGCGTCGGTCTAATGCACTGTTTGTCGGTCTTCCACTGTCCAATTTTTATGTTCTTTTGTCCATTTCAGCCTCTTAATGTTGTTTACCGTCCTTAACAGTGGTTTCTTCACTGGTACACGACCATTTAAGCCAGCTTTTTGTCAGTCCCGGATCTAAGGGCACTTGCTTCGGGCGGCAGTTTCATGGGGACGCCAAATCCTTGAGTTTTTCTCAAACACTGAAGGGAGGGGGCGCCACTATCAAGTGTTTGCCCCGGTACGAAAAAATCGTAGATCCGGGACTGCTTTCTGTAAGCGCCGTTTTACCGTAGACACACTGACATCTTTTGGGCCGTGATTTCTGGTGCGGTTAGACGTCTGTTTCGTGTGCTGCGAACCCGAGGGGTTAGTTAACCACTGATAAAAAGGGTGTACCACGGATTACAAATTTCACTTGATTACATAGTGAATACTTGTGATTTCATATGATTTCATCTGATTACATGTGACTACATAAAATATAACTACATGTGATTACATATGACTACATGAGCGATTACATTTTGATTTCACGGAGGATTTCATAGGATTTCATGCAATTTCAAGTATCTACATTTGGGTTACTAAATGATTACAAGAGATTTCACAATGATTACACGGGATTACCTGGATTATATGATGATTACATTAAGAAAATAATATGGTCAAACATGTCTTCTATAGCAAATTATTCTTCTTATCCCAAATTAATAGTTTTCATTGAAAAAGCAATGGAGATACTTTTAGATACTTTTATACTTACCTATACTTGTGTCGCTCAACAGATTGATAGAGTAATAAAGCCGCCCCTTTGCGCGCGGTGTTAATAGCAATTAACATATACTTAGAAATGTTATGACATTTATTACAGCCGCAGATGTCAGATTGAAATCCGAGCTTGTAGAGCGAGAATTTTAAGACATCGGAGGCTGTTATGGGTCACAACATTCGTTGTATGTGCAATAGTTTATCGTTTTCAGGTGACCAGCTTCTCATTTATGTGAATTTAAATAATTTTTTTACAATTTATACCGTAAGATTAAGATGGCAAAAAGAATGTTGGGTAGTACAAATTCAGCGGTTTCTGGTAGTTCTAGTTCAGTTGTTTCTGGTACTTCTAGTTCGGCGGTTTCAGCACTTCAGCACATGGAGTATACATCAGTTTTGAATTTGAATTTGCCAGGAATTACAATTTCTGGTTTGAAAGATTGCACCATAAATGTTTATTGTGATGGTGACAAAAAGCAATTGTATTTTTTTTCTCGTTATTTTCATTGTTGTTTAAATTATGAGGTATAGTTTCGTGTTCTCTTATGTTATTTTAATAAATAACTTTACATACACATATTAGTTTTCACATTAATTCGTTTTCACTTTCTTGACAAATGTTGAGAATTGACATTTCGGTAAGGTAATACTACCTTACCGATTTTACATACAGGATACATTTATGGCTTACATACCAGACAACTTTTTTATGTGTAAACATCTGTTAAATATCCTGAAACCGATAAAGTTATTGGTGGAGTTTAAATACCCCGACATTTTGGAAAGCCCGATGCACCCAACTTAAATTAACAGCTGATCTAAGCAAGTTATTCGACTTTTTCGCCCTTGACTGGTACACGCATTTTTCTATTTTCTCCGCTTTTTGTCACTGTTCTTCGATTATATCTATAAATCAATGTTTTTTAACATTACTCTTCATCAATTTGTTACGAAAACGGCATGTAGCTATAGCGATTGCAGTTATAAAAAGAGTGTAGATGGAATTTCTTCTTTATGAAGATGACAGTTGCGTAGGTACAACGCTTTATGCAAATGGTGTCCCACTCTTAAGTTTTATTACTCTATCTATTGGGCGACACAAGTATATACAGGGTGTTATGGAAGTCCTAGCAGAACATTTAACCATGAGTAGAACTCTTCAAAATAAACATTTTTTCTATTTACCACTTTGCTGAAATCCGCAATTTTTCTGACCCCTTATATTTTACCCTCCGCCTATGCCTACATGAACTTGAACGCATCAGAACGTTTTTGTAGAACGAGGTAAACATGTGTGCTCGATTTTTGTGCTGCTCCAACTCCAGATTTTGGACGTCCCAGATGTAATCGCGTTTTAGAAATTGAACCTGAAATTTTTAAGTATTCGAAGTGTCGGTGTGTAACATTTATTGTTTATCGCACGTATAACAACAAGGATTATCCCTGATGTAAGTTAGAAGGTTTATTATTACAGGTCGGTCAACTTGGCCCCCGACTTTTAATTTTGGAATATTTTATTATTGTAATCAATTGTGCTCGTTTTGTGCCCAATTGTGCCGCTGTTTGTTTCAATTGTGCTCCTCTCTAAATAACAAAAAAACGCGAAACAAATCCGGGGGCCAAGTTGACCGTCAGCCCCCGGTTTTTTTACGTTTTTTAAAAAATATTAGGCTTATTCAATTGTGCTCGTTTTGTGCTCAATTGTGCCGCTATTTGTTTCAATTGTGCTCCTTTGTAAATAACAAAAAAACGCAAAATAAATCCGGGGATCAAGTTTTTTTTTAAATATTAGGCTTATTCAATTGTGCTCGTTTTGTATTCAATTGTGCCGCTGTTACTTTACTCCCAAGTAGGTCAGGACAGTATATCTTGTGTAACTCATCTTTATAGGGACTAATTGATTTATCATCACACAGGTCTGTAAAATCTGTATGATAGTCAGAGTCAAATTCCTTCTCAAATATTATATGCTAGGACTTACATAACACCCTGTATACACTGGGTATAACAAAGTCAAAAATTCTTGTTATATTAATAATAATGAATTCAGTGATACCAAATTTAATTATCGAATTATGTACCTTTTATAAAACTGCTATCAAGAGAATTGTAAAAAATAGGTAACGAAAAAAATAAGTTGCAAACTGTAAACTTATGTTAACTTCGCAATGGAACCGAATGGAACGCACCCAAAACCGCCCTCGACACGTACGACCCATTGAGAGAAGGAAGGCGACGGAGAGACATTCGAACCCGAGGCGTGAACCCATGAACATCGCAAGATCGTGCTAATTGTATTAATCAATCATATTCTTGTAACTTCGAGCAGTATTTTAATAAATTGTATTCCAAAGTTAACACTTATGACCGCAAAGATAGGAAAAACTTAACATTAGGTCTAAAAAAGAAATGCAAACGGCACAATTAGGTGAAAGACTGTCATTACCAGCACCGCACGAGACCGAATTGAAGGCGGGAATATGAGACCACGGGGATGGCAGACATGGGGGCAATCATTTTATTGTCGCCGGAATAAATAAACTAGTTGTTAAGAATCCAGACGTACTGTAAGTACCAAACTTTCGTTACTAATAATAGTCGCGTCGCGGAATTCAATCCTCTGGAAAACGACATGGGAGAATGGATTCATTCCATTGATGAGTATGTGGTACTTATAATTGAGACGATAAAGTAAATGCGCATTTGGCTGGTATCGAAACCTATCGTCGCATTTGTTTTCGTGGAAAGGACTGGCGTAATAATGCAAAGTCGAGGTTTGAGAGAATATGGGACATTCCATACCAAGTGAGCCACCTAAAATTTAGATTTTGCTCAAATTTGGCATATTAATAGTACTTGTAAATAGCAACTCCCAAGCGCTATCTGAGATTTTTTAGGCAGCTTATTTTTGATATGCATGGGGGTGAATTATACATGTTAAGATAGGACATGAGTAAACTTAAATGTGTTTTACTCAGTTCCTCCTGATACTATTTTTAATTTAATAAGTGTAATAGAGTGACAATGAAAAACCCTTTTAAAATGATCCCATACAATTTTGACCTAATCCAATATTTTGACCTTGAAAATGACCTAGAAATTTGAAAAATGATTATTTTCCATCTTATGACTGCTTTTATTTTCTTCAAGTGTTGCCCAAAATGTAGCTTATGACGTCTTCTTTATTGATTATAAGTTTTATCGTGGGCCGAGTTTGGGTTCAGAAGATATAATTTTTTTCAAATGTAAAGAGCAACAAATCGACGATTTCACGTCGTAAGGGGTATTGAAAAAATCTATATTTTCTGAACCCAAGATCTGCCCACAATAAAACTCATGACCAATAAAGAAGAAGTCATAAGCTACATTTTGAGCAACATTTGAAGCAAATAAAAACAGTCATAAGATGGAAAAGAATCATTTTTCGTATTTTTGGGTCATTTTCAAGGTCAAAATATTGGTTTAGGTCAAAATTGCATCGGACCATTTTTAAAGGGTATTTCATTGTGCCACTATTACAGTTATTAAATTGAAATAAATGTCAGTAGGAACAGAGCAATCAAATGAAAGGTTACGCCTGTCCTGTATTTTTATTTATAATTCACCTCCATGTATATCAAAAATAAGAGGCCTAAAAAATCTGAAATGGCGCTTGGGCATTGCTATTTATAAGAACTATTAATATATGAAATTTGAACGAAATCTAAATTTTAGGTGGCTCACTTTGTATGGAATGTCCCATATAGAAAAGGGTTGAATTCAAGGGTTTGTCGTAAAACATTGGTAAGTGTTTTCCAGTATATTAATTTGATCGGTGATAAATCATCCCGGTAGGGACAGATTTTGAAGATGAGTAGGTACGTGCTATTCAATGAAAACGACAATTTTGGTATAGGTAATTGGTAATTGGTAATTGGTATAGGTAACAAGCAAAACCAGAGCAATAAAAGATCCAAATAGCACACAGTTCGAAATCCGTGACGGAAATTATGTCATGTCTTGAAGTTATGTTTATACATAAGCTCGAACCCTCGAACGTTTCTAAACAATGTGGTGGTGCGCTGAATAAAAAGTATTCCATTTAATGACAAAAATATGTTCGAGAAATATCATTAATAAAATATTAGTCTTGTAAACTAAAAAGAAGCCTTCAATAAATAAATCGTTGCAATCTTCAAGATAAAGAAAGAATCATCTTCGATCTCCAAAATGATTTTAGTAAATTAATATTTAAATGATTTTAAAATTTGGATAAGCCAATTGCCAATCAAACTAATAGACAATACCAAATGGTAAGCTGGAGTGTAAAATAAGCGTTGAGTCGGTCTATCTAAAATTTAATTATATGTGGTAAGATGTTATATTAGAACAGTTGATATCATTGTAGGTCGCCTATAAGGTTGTAGAATTGAGTGGGAATCAAGTAGAAATTGCAACAACTAGTTAGTTTAGTTTGGAAAATTCCTGGATCATAATTATGATGGGTGGCTCTTTGAAGGCCTTTGTCGTGACAGGTGGTGAAGTCATGGAATTTCTATAATGACTGTTGTTTAAAGGGCAAATGACATGATATTGTGTAAAATCGAAAGTCTTATAAAATTAAATTGGTGATGAATGAGATCTGAATTTAATAAATGTTCAGTTAGGATTAAATGGAACAATTAATCAGGTCATTTGCGCAACACCGAGTCTGTTTACAGAGTGCATTAATAAGCGACGGAGATGATGCTGCCAAAGTCGATAAAGTACTGTCAACATTGGGTGACTTCAAAATAAAACCAAAGTATCCTTTAAAAATTCGCATCAAAATTGAGGATGTCGACTAAGAGATCGGTTTGTTTTGGTTGTTGTTGAAAGATATGTAACTTTTTGGCATGGAAAGGAAGCTCATGAGTATGCCAGTAAGGAGTGGTAGTAAGGTTGAGTAACTGCTTGACCTGGGTATACCTTAGTCAGTTATTGGTCGAAGTAATATTTTACTGAGGTATTGGTCTGGGGGCAGGTGGAACAGTTATCAGATCTTGGTATACCTTGGACAGGTATTGATCTGAAGCTTACCTGGTAGTGCATTATGTTAAGTTTAATAATAAATATAAGTATTATGTTTAAGATATATTATTGCGGTTAAGTTCAATGTTAATATCTTCGTTCTGTTCTTTTTTTATATTTTGTTTATTGTGTTTAATTTTTTTTTTATCATATTTCTCTTATTGTGTATTAATTATATTTTTTTATCCCTTTAGTATGATTCGTTCTATCTTGTCACGACGATGGGTGCAGATAACAGCGATTATGAGTGGGACCTTAACCTTATCAATATTCAACTGGGGTTGAACGGTGATGTGCGGCGTTATCGATGTTACTAAGGTACGACAAGAAATGGTGTGTCGTATGGAACGTTATCAGACGCAACCGAAACAACGTTTTGATTAGCATCGAAGTTAAAGTCGTAACTTGCTGCCCAACTGGACGGGACTTTTTAGGGTGGCTGTTGTATTGGGGAAGGACCGGTCTGAAGTCCAGGACATACCGGGGGCTACCAGAAGTAGAATACCTTACACCGGTGTTAGTGACGTGGAAAATATGCGTCCTTGGATACGCTTTGGGGAATAAAGCGGAAGGTGGTATGGGTAGGTAGGTGGAGGTGAAAGTCGTGCAGGTGGAATTTGCTTGGAATTTCCCGACTCTCCCTTGATACCACCTTGATGGAAAGGGGTACTAGACAGATAGGTGGAGGTCAGAGTCGTGCGGGTGGAATTTGCCTGGAATTTCCCGACTCTCCCTTGATATCACCTTGGACAGCCCGTCTAGGTACGAGGCCGATTCACGTCAAGTGGAATTTTGCTTTGACTCAATCGGCCACCCTTTGGTATAATTGCGCAGGGGCCCCAACATGTTAAATTAGTCTTAAATTATCTAGTTAGTTAGTTATGGTTATGTTCCTCCTTGCGCTATTGGGTTATTTCGCCTTTTTATTTCTTTCTCTCGTCGGGGCGGATGTGTATTTTTTTTGCAGTATTTGTTTGTGTTTAGTAGACACGGGGACCTTTCTAGATTGTCTACAGCTTCCACTAGAGTGCTGGGAGGCTGTATCCGGCCGTATTAAGTGAGGACACTTCATGGTCAGGAAAGGCCGTGTTAACTTCGCAATGGAACCGAATGGAACGCACCCAAAACCGCCCTCGACACGTACGACCCATTAAGAGAAGGAAGGCGACGGATAGACATTCGAACCCGAGGCGTGAACCCATGAACATCGCAAGATCGTGCTAATTGTATTAATCAATCATATTCTTGTAACTTCGAGCAGTATTTTAATAAATTGTATTCCAAAGTTAACACTTATGACCGCAAAGATAGGAAAAACTTAACATTAGGTCTAAAAAAGAAATGCAAACGGCACAATTAGATGAAAGACTGTCATTACCAGCACCGCACGAGACCGAATTGAAGGCGGGAATATGAGAAATGTCAAGTATAGGCGGTGTGCACATTCTACTTCCGCGCCACCACGCGGCATCTCTGTCATTTTTAGTGGTACGGAACCGAATTGACAGATAGTAGTTAATTTTTTGAGAAACGGCACCTGTTGACTTCGTGTCGCGAGAGTTTCGGCGTTGTTTTTCCATCTCATTTCCATATTTTTACCAAGAATCTCTTCTACGTCCAGGTTCCTTTTTGCCTTGTACTTTTCATTGAGTAAAAAGTTATATTTAGTGTCACGCATGACATAACCAAAGTAGGTACTGCAATTTTTTCGTCTGCAAATATGCAAAATAGGGTTGTCATAAATTCCGTCATCTCTATACTTGGAACAAGAGATTTTATAATACACTTTATCTTTTCCCAAAAATAACATCACATTGATAAAAAAGTGGTTGTGTTATCTGTACTGTACCTGTACATTATTTTACTGAATTCTCTAAAAGTGAATGTGAGTGTTTGTAAAATTGCAAGGAATGTACTGTTTCTATGTGCACTTAGACATAACGACAATGTCAGTGTTGGAATAGTCCACCGAGGTTACTACTTGGAGCTCAACTACCTGGACGGTCCGCGGTTGCAAATGTTATAAATTTAAGACAGTATCGATGTTTTACATTAATAACCTTGTTCGGCATCATTTAAAAGGATTTCAATCTTCCAGTTCCAACACGGAGGATAAGGAACAGTTGGGCGTGTATCATTAAGTTAAACAAAGTGTGACAAGATATAAATCGTTTTGCAATACATAGGAATTCTCGATGTATTTCTGTAAGGACTGTAACTTCACGACCGATATGACAATGGTTTTTAAGCAGCATATTCTGGAAAATCACCATTTTGAGTTACAATCCACACCCCGATTTCATGTTGAGTTGCGACTGGTCTCAAGTGCAAGTGCCGGTTGCTATGTAAACGTCTTAAATAAAGCTTAGGCAGTAAGACTCAATTTAGATAAGACGTCTCCATAGCAGCCAACGGTTAAGATCAGTCGCAACTCAACATGAAAGCGGGCTGTCATTTTCTCACTGAAGGTCAGATTTATGTTTGTAGATATTGCAATTTTCCATTTAATTTTGTTTTTCTTCTTTCTTAGTAGGACATAGTCCTGTTTAATTATTATCCTATCATAGGTCTTCGGTTCCGGTGGCTGTCGAGATTCAGCTATCCTCCACCTTTTGGGAGGTCTGCCTGGCGCACTTTTACTGGTTTACTCGTCATTGCTGGTTTAGCCAACCTTGCGATCTCCAAGCGCTTGACATGCGGTCTCTCCTCTCTAGCAAATTTTATCACATCCCGTCAGTAAACCCATTTCCACCGCTTTTCTTTAGTCACGTCCATTCGTATAATTTACCGATTTTGGCATTACTTGATTTTGACTTTCTCCAATTCGGGGTTATGGATTGGTGGCTCAATAACATTTTGATCTGTGAGCGAATAGAATGCTAGTTTGGGATTTTTGGGCTCATGCAACCTGACCCCTGGCTTAGGCCTAAACCACCTAAATGAGTGAAACTACTCATGGATGCAGTGTGATTGTTACCAGCAACACACGGTTGACCCCACGTCAATATCATTGGTCGGATTAGTGGTTTGTTGTTGCGGCTCTTTCCGTTGGTCGTGGTAAATCCTTCTGTATTGTTGTTTTGGTTACATGGATATATGGGTTGCCACATTCCGGGATGGAGGCGAGTTCTCAGAGAAGGGACTTGTTATTACCGATTTTGACTTCTCGACTGATGGAGTCCTCTTTTCGAGAGGAGAGTTCCCATCAGTCGTGTGTTTCGTTGTTACCGATTGTGAGGGACGTCTACCAGAGGGGTAGGGAGCCCGCAAACTCCGTCCATTTGCGAGGGCGGTCGGTTGTGCTTTGTGTGGGGGCCGGAGGAGATCGGGTTTGAAAGGAGGTACGTGTGAGAGAGATGAGAAAATGATGGAGGGAAAGAGGACAAGAAGAGACTCGGGCTACGGTTTGGTGAGTACTCCGAGGGGTGCTGACCCCAGTCTCTTCAGAGTGATTGAATGTGGGTTGTCCGGTCGGTCGTCGGGTAATTGTGCACAATCGAGATATTTTGTTTCAGTTGAGTCATATCGTTGTTGGAAAGGTCCGCGAGGGTGACCTTGATGGTATTTCAAACCTAGAAGGAAGTAGGAATTGCCAGGGATGGCACAGACCCGGAATCGGGGTCTCTGGTAGGACCGTGTCCTCGGCGGTGCTATCGGGTCTGACAGCATTAGCGGGACGTGGTGCACCAGAGCGGCAATTCCATCTTTCGCGACGCAGGCGTTCTCGTGGTGTTGGATTCGGTCAGTGCGGTCGTGGGTCGCTTCCAGAAGGGGAACGAAAATACCGGAGGGGTGCTCACCGTGGTCGCTGACCTCAATGCTTTAGTGGGAAGCTACTATAGTGCCAAAAATTTTAGCAAGGAGCCGCTATAGAGCCCATTTCATTTGGTTGGTTTAGTTTTCTCCATTGATCAATCGTCGGTGTAGAGTATTTAATTATTTAGTTTTTCATTTGTGTTGATGATGTAATGACCTATTTTGCAATGCAAAGGAATAGGAGATGTATTTCTGTAAGGACTGTTACTGTAACGACTGATATGACAGTGGTTTTTAAGCAACATGTCCTGGAAAATCACCATTTTGATTCACAATGCCGGATTTATGTTTGTAGACATTGCAATTTTAAATCTCATTTTATTCTAAGCTGATTTAACGCAGGTCTGACTTTTGCACTTTAATTTTTCTTACTTCAAAATCATGCACTTACTTACCACGAGAACCTTTCACTTATTACAAATATAAATGTGATCAATGCGATTATAAAACAAATCGAAAATGGAATTTAAAGGACCACAAGATAAATAAACGTCTAGAGTATAATGAAATTAAATGGTTCAGATGTCAACAGTGTAATTACCAAACGAAACAGAGTGGCGTTTTAAAGCAGCACATAACTAATAAAGATTTAAAAGAGGAAGAGATTAAATGATACAATTGTGATGAATGTAATTACAAATCGAAACAGAGGGGGAACTTAAAGCAGCACACTATTATCAATCATTTAAAAGACACTGAGCTCGACTGATTTAAATGCGATAGGTGCATGTACAAGGCAAAACAGAAAAGCGTTCTCGTGGTGTTGGATTCGGTCAGCGCAGTCGTGGTTGGCTTCCAGAAGGCCTCATTTGGTCAGTCTTGGGACTTTTTCTACCGAACTTTGGGGGGTGTTGTTACGTCCCAATTTCGGGACTGCTTCAGCTAAATGAGCATACATTTTACACTCTTTCCATGGTACTTCATTCCAGAATCGTGCAGAGACATGTGAAGAGACGTAATTCGTTCTGCAATACTGAGGAATTGGAGATGTATTTCTGTAAGGACTTTAACTTTCCCATCGTATTTATATTTGTAGACATTGCAATTTTAAATCTCATTTTATTCTTAGCTGGTATACACGTACGTCTCTGACTTTCGCTTTTTAATTTTTCTTACTTCAAAAGCATGCACGACAACCTAACAAATGGCAACCCTAAACTTTTTTTCGGGTTTTGGATACACTTTTCTATTCTCTATTCAACAATAGTAAAAAAGTGATACCTTACATAACTTTTTTTTTAAATTACTTAAAAAAATTAAACATTTATTTGAAAAAAAAAAAAAAAACAAACAATAAATTTGGAAAGCAAACAACGAAAAATGGACGGTTTTCAAGCCTTCAACAGCAGCATGGCTGTATGAACCCCATTGAATTAAAGTTGAAACTTCAACACTTGACAGTTCTTGATGATTTTTCATTTTGAGATTACTGCATCTGAATGATGATTGTGGTAGGTTCTGTGTTGGACAGGTATCAGGTTTTAACTGCTTTTTCGTGCCCCAACCTTCAATTTTAAAGAATTCGTATTTTAGGTTATGTTTCCTTCTTTTTAAAACTCCTTACCTGAACGCTCATAATCACCTTTTTCAGCTCAGGATGTTTCTTTCTCATGCATTGACAATTGAATACACAACAATTATCATTTCTAAATGACATTTTTGGTTAATTTCATTGCCGCAGAAATAAAATGACACTTTCCAATAATGTAGAGAGTGAATACTGCCAACTCTTTAATTCTAAGCAACATTGCCGCTTGAACACTGTTCAATTCTCTCATTCTAATATACGATTTTTAATTAATTTTATATTTTTTTAATTATTAAACTATGAAGTTTAGATGTTTCTATATATATTTTTAATTATTTACTTCAATAATTTAGCAAAAATCGTAAATTCTAATACATTTTTCTTCAAGTTTGGACAAAACATCCAAAAGTTAATCTATCAACTTAAAATAATAAAATAAAATAAAATAGTTGATTTATAATAATCTAAAATAAGTAATTACAAAACAGTTCCGACTGAGATATCAATTAATTTTTGTTAAAAAATTTAAATATATCTAAGTCGAACTCCACAAACTTTAATCAGCGTAAAATTATAAATGGTACATGTTTCGGCAGAACACTTCTGCCATCATCAGCCCTTAAAGAATATAAAGAATTATGACATTGACGTAATTACGCTGATTAAAGTTTGTGGAGTTCGACTTAGATATATTTAAATTTTTTAATTTAAATTTACTCCACTTGGATTTAAGAACATTCTTCTTGTTTAATTAATTTTTGGTTGGGACTATCCCACCCCAACCTCCTTAAACGCTTTTATGTTAAGTTTAAACAATTCTCTAACGTGTGCTTGGCATTTGGTCTCGATAATATCTTTGTTGGTTTAGTTAATTCGCCTTAACAGTAAAAATATCACATTCGGATGAATGGCGGTTATAAAATTTCATCAAGATTTCTGTGGATTTGTAATGTTTGGTGTCACTAGGGTACTGTAGAGTAACTAAAAAGAGTTCTTTTGCTTAAATATGCCTTTAGCTAAAGCTCAAGTAGGCCAAATCGTTTCTTTAATTGAAGATGGTAGAAGTCGGCGATACGTCTCAAGAACTCTTAACATACCCCGCTCCAGAGTACTGAGTGCTTGGAGTCGTTTTATAGAGACTGGAGCATTTGTCAGGCGACCAGGTTCTGGACGAAAAAGAGCGACAACTGCTAGAGATAATCGGTTTTTATCGTTAAACACATTGCGAAACCGACGTTGTATGGCACCTTATTTACAATAACATCTCAGAAATATGCGTGGAGTGATGATCAGTGAAAGCACCATTAGGAGAAGACTTCAGGAAGTTGATTTGGGGTCTTACAGACCCGCCACTGGTCCAAAGATACTTTTACATCATAGACGAGCTCGATTGCAGTTTGCTCATGAAAATGTTAATCCGATTTTGGAACAGTGGAGTAGTGTACTTTTCACGGATGAGTTCAGGTTTTGCCTACATTCTTCCGATGGACGAGAAAGAGTATGGAGACGTAGAAATGAGCGATATTTTGACTGTACCATGTCAGAGGGGGTCTCATATGGTGGAGGTTCAGTTATGGTGTGGGTTGGGATTTCAATGAATGCTCGTACGGAACTTATTTTTATTGGTGACGGCCGTTTGAACGCTGACCGATACGTGAGGGAGGTTTTAGAAGAAGCAGTGGTTCCTTATGTACACTTTATAGGAAATGACTTTGAGCTAATGCAAGATAATGCTCGTCCACACGTAGCACAAGCAGTAGTCCAATACATAAATGAAGTGGGTATTCTATACGAATGGAATGGCCCGCCCGTAATTCAGACTTCAATCCGATTGAACATCCTTGGGACCAACTAATGTTACGAGTTCGAGGTCGTCAGAACAGTCCAGAGACTCTGCAAGACCTGAGAATAGCATTGGCAGAAGAATACGCAGCGATTCCACAAGAAGATTTGTCTGACCTAATTTCTTCCATGCCACGTCGTTTAGCAGAAGTAATTGAGGCCCGAGGAGACCATATTCATTATTAAATGTTAACCTTTTTTCTGTTTTTTCCATTTTTTATGCTAGATTATTAAAAAACCCTTATAGTATAGTTTAAATTCATTTTTAACGACATTTATTAAATTGGAGATGACAAAGTGAACTAGAATATAGACAATATGTATGATCTAAGATATTATAGTGCCAGAATGTTTAAAAATTAAGATTATAAAGTTTTATCACAAATTTTTGAGGTGCCCCAAATTTTATGAAGGTCAGTGTATTTGACATATTCCCAGACGCGTATAAACGCTTTGAACACTTGCTCAATCAATTCAGGACTAATCTGCGCCATTTCACCACGGATTCGTAGTTGCAAATCGTTTAAATTATCTGGTCTATTAAAATAAGTCAGGGGAACGCGGTCACCGACGTCCAATCCATCGATTTGGAAATACTTCATCAAGGTATTCACGAACCCCAGCGCCGAAGTGAGGAGGTGCCTTGATTTGGTTTCCGTCGTTTTTATGTTTTGGGTTGTCTACATGCTACGGATATAGGAGGACAGGTTTCCTCCTGGAAATACAACAAATAACTAGCTAAACTAACATTTATAATATTCTAACTATCCTATTTACACTCCTGTTTTATTGTTTATCGGCGGGGATTTTCTGCCACCGCACTACCCCCGATTCTAATACTACCAATATGCCTTGCCGCCGAAATCTGTTTGTCCCCGCTCTTCGAAGACATTTGAGCTGGTCCACCGACTTTCCGTTTCTCAATAGCGGCAGAGGATCTGGAAACCCCTCCTTGCTAATCCATTGAAATCCAGCCCGACCCTCCAGCTTCGTCTTTAGCCGGTTGTTGGGAGCAGTCCTCCAACGCTGTTGTAATCGGGTTAGTGTTTCCCGCAATTTCCAGCACTGCGTCTTCGGTTTTGGGAGGTTGGTGGATTTGGTCGGGGCTCGAGCAGTGCGCGCTTTAGCTGCTTGGTAGGATCTTTTTTCCCCGTGTCTTCTTACGAACGCACGGGTTTGAAGACGTAATCCTTGTTAGCACTTTGCGGGAAGGCAAACTGAATATTCTTGACAAATATTTATATTCTTTCCCACTTTGTTTAAAATAGACAGGGCTAGAATTTCGTCGTCCAAAGTAAACCTAGGTTTACATTTTTGTGTCCTTTGTTGGCACAAAAAAAAATTGCCATTAACATTTTTAAAATAATTTAAGACCTCCGTTTTTTGAGACAAATAGCGCAAGTTTTGTGCGTTTGTTTTGTTTTGCGCCTTTAACCTTGCAGCCGCTTCTATATATAGAAAGTTTTTGCTTTGGGAGGTAAATGCTTTTGGCGCGTTACACCACCAAGCTTTAACAAACCTTTGCATCCAGGTGTTGGTTTTGCTATTGCAGTTTTGATCGTTGGTATCCGCACAGTG
Source organism: Diaperis boleti (assembly GCA_963583935.1). Taxonomy (NCBI): domain Eukaryota; kingdom Metazoa; phylum Arthropoda; class Insecta; order Coleoptera; family Tenebrionidae; genus Diaperis; species Diaperis boleti. The sequence goes on from OY757242.1 coordinate 19,891,679, forward strand.
GAGCATGTAGACCTCGTTGATTTCACATCTAAACATAAGTGTAAATAAAAAATTGTTAAATTTGTTATAGTGATTTACGTTTATGTGACTTATGCCCAGTTGCACCGTACATAACTAGGTTTTAAGCCGAACATAACTCCATAGATACCATTGTTGCAACAATAGTTGCTATGATGTTAAGCTCTACTTAAAGTTAAATTTTGTGCGGTGCAACTGACCATTAGTGGAGCAAGTCCCAATTGTAGAGAGCATCAAATCCACATCTAAACAGAAGCATAAATAAAAAAAACTGTCATAAATTTATAATGGTTTACCTGTATGTGGTCCAATGGAGCATGTCCCAGACGTAGAGGGCATTGAATCCATATCTATACAGAGGCGTAATTAAAAAATTGTTATAACTGTTATAGTGATTCACCTTCATCTGACCCAGTGGAGCAAGTCACAGATGTAGAGGGCATCGAATCCATATCTAAACAGAAGCATAAATAAAAAGTTCTTATGAATTTATACTGGCTTACGTGTTTGTGGCCCAATGTTAACATTATCTGGGAATCATTTCTGCCGCTTCAGAAAACGTGTTCGCGTAGACATTTTTATCGGTTTCATCACTTTGAGATTCTCTTTAGGTTGAAGTGTTGTTTGCTGCCCTTCCAACCGTGAAACAGCTTCTGTAAATAAAAACTATGAAACCAAATTCAACATTTCTTTAAATACAAAGCAAACCTCGCAACCTCTCACACTTTCTGAGTCACACTTTTGGGTGAATTTTTGGGTTCTGAATTCAATGAAGCATTGTACCCTAAAAGTCACATCAAGATTTTATGAAGAAAATAGACAAAAAGAAAGATTGTGAACGTCCCAGGTAATGGCAGAGTTGGCAGTGAAAATGGCAGTAATTTGCTTCCTTCACCTATGCAAATATCTGCAGACGCAATAATTTCTTCAAAAATTCATGCCGTCAGATCCCATTAGTTTTGGATTTCCCACTCTATCCACCGAAATATTATCACGAACACGTTTCTCTGAAGGTATTGAATACCTAAACATTCACATAAAATTAGTTCTTACTCCGCAAAAACGTCAGCAAAACATTGTATTATCCATTTTTTTTTTATAAACAATTGTCAAAATGTGGTCATGTTGGTATAAACAACAGTAATTTTTGGTTGGTCACATTGAATGTCAAATTCTGACATTTATTCCGTTGTTTAACATGGTGAAAATAACCTTAATAATAGTGTAGGCTATACAGCTCGGTCCGGAAAGACACATTTTTAGATGATACAACCTGGTCTTTAACTGCATTTTGACATTGACAATCTATATATATAAAAGAAAGTCGTGTTAGTTACTTCGCTTATAACTCAAGAACGGCTGAACCGATTTAGCTGAAAATTGGCAGGGAGGTAGCTTAGAACCGGGAGAAGGACATAGGATACTTTTTATTGTTTATTGAACATGGGGGCCCCGGGGGGCCCCTTAGGTTTATTACTCGAGAACGGCTGAACCGATTTGGCTGAAAATTGGTGGGGAGGTAGCTTAGAACCAGGACACGGACATAGGATACTTTTTATTGGACATGGGGGCCCAGGGGGGCGCCTTAGGTTTATTACTCAAGAACGGCTGAACCGATTTGGCTGAAAATTGGTGGGGAGGTAGCTTATAACCAGGAGACGGAGATATGATAGTTTTTATTGAACATGGGGGCCCAGGGGGGGCCTTTGGGTTTATAACTCGAGAATGGCTGAACCGATTTGGCTGAAAATTGGTGGGGAGGTCACTTAGAACCAGGAGACGGACATATGATACTTTTTATTGGACATGGGGCCCCAGGGGGGCCCTTTGGGTTTATAACTCGATAACGGCTGGACCAATTTTTAAAATTTTTTTGGTATATTTGGTAAGTATGAGAATAGGTCGTAAGGTACTTTTTAAATGGACATGGGGGCCCAGGGGGTCCCCTTGAGCTGGACCGATTTTTTCAAATGGACATGAGGGACAAGGCGCCCCCTTGGATTTATTACTCAAGAACCGCTGGACCGTTTTTTATGATCTTTGATTTGTTGGATTTGTCTCCGCTCCGAATAGCAGAATAACTACTAAAACATTACGGGGAGCTTGGTACAGGGCAACGACAATAACGAAAGCCCCCTTGGTACAGGGCAACAATAACAAATAACGCCGGCCACCGAAATTTGTCGTACCGGACTTTAAAAATGATAATCGATTTTTGAGAAGTAAACTCTAAAATTTCACTTCGGTTGCGCGTGGAGTCCACACAAAAATCTTTTGATGATATCTCGAGAACGGTTGACTAACTTTTTTCGGGGGCGAATAACCATTAAAACATCGGAAAAATTACGAAAAAAAAATTTTTCATACATTTTGTATGGAAACCTTATATAACGATATCTTTGATACATGACAAAAACAAAAACTAACATAGCGTTGTATGCTGGTTTCGGTAATGCCAGTAGATGACGTTGTGTGCATTATGAATTTGATTCAGCTAATAAGTTAACACAACATTTATTGATTCTGAGGCGGTACAAAGTTCGCCGGGTAAGCTAGTTGTTTATAAAAGAAAAATGGATATACATTTTATAACATAACTTTACCTAGGAACGGTTTTATCGTTGCAACTTGAGACACAACAATTAACGCCATTCTGTAATTTAATAAAAAAAAAGTGATGGCGAAGGTTAGAGTGCCTTTATAGTAAGAGGGGTGACATATGTGCGCGTCCGCCATGTTTGTGCCAGCTTGAACTAACTACTTATGGAATAAATACATATTAATGTTATTTTATGGCATATTTGACTGCAGTTTTCGATGCTAGTGCTTAATCAAATACAATAAAAGAAAAATATAATTTTAAAATTTTGTTTTACAATATTCAAATACGTTTTGACCGTCTCGGCTGGGAGATTATATTTTTTTCTGATGTAGAATTGATATTTGTAGCAAAAAAAAAACAGAAAACTCAAAAATTTGTAGGGTTAAAGGATTCTTCAATTAAAAAAATACAACATAAAGGAGCTAATATATTGAGTGTCCACATACAACTACAATACTACAAAACAAAGTAAACATAGAATGATAGAAATAACATTTTATACATAAATTATTAATAACTACAACTGAGAAGCCATCATTGATTTACTCGCATGCAGTTTTTGCGTTTATTTAGTTTGTTGCTAAATATTTTTAACCGAAATATAATAAATCTTTTGATTATTTTATTTTTTAATTGGTGAGAATCTAAATTAAAATCTTCGTCCGCAGTACTTTACTTTTCTATAAAAGAAACTGTTTAAATTAATATTCTGCTCTTTGACAAATTCATAATATTGGCGAAAAACAGTTTGTCCAAATTTTCAAAAAAAAAAAAAAAATTTAAAGGTTTCTGGACTACTATAAAATAAGCAGGTTTTTTTTGTAACGTTTTATAGTAACAAACTGGCTATAAGGCAATTTTACGTAGTTTTTAGAACCAACAGAATTTATGCAAGCATTGCACACTTTAAATTGTTTTTAAATGCTATTGATTATATTGCCTGCAATATTGTATAAGGAATTTTATTCCGAGTTGTTTAGGTGAACATACCTTAAAACAAAATTTTATGGTAAAATTAAAGGATCATAACATCAACAATATCTAAAAAATAGTAACTTGATTTTGACACATCTTTCAAGTATTGTTGAGGGGTGTGAGGGAATTTGCTCCCCTCACCGACACTTAGACCACACCGCGGGTCCATTGTGTCACCCCCTCGCGTCCCTCATTCCTGTCTCTCATCCAGCCATCCGAAAAAGCTAGGATGGTTCCAGGCGAGGTACACCTCAAGTTGGCCCAGCTGGGCTATGTCTCCCCCAGTATGGACTTTCTGGTCGAGGCGAGAGCCGGACATTCCCGTAGGATATGTTCGAGAGTCTCGTCCTCCTCTAAGCACCCCCCGCACGTTGGGTCGTTGATCACCCCCATCACGTGGAGGTGTTTATTTAGCCTGCAGTGACCGGTCCAGATGCCCACCAAAATGCGGAGTCTGTCCCTTGACAAACGCAGACAAGACTTGGCTCTTTTAATGCAAGGATTTTTGATAAAAATCTTGCTTTGTCTGCAGCCTGTTGTCGTTTCCCATCTAGCACAGTGTCTAGAATGGGTGTCAGTTTTGATCAGGTTTGAGAGGTAGCGACTGGCCGGTCGGATGAGCGGTTCGGTTCCATCCGGTGTTCCCGCTGCACCCTGTCGAGCCAGCTCGTCGGCCCTCTCATTCCCCTCATTACCGTTATGTCCTCGAACCCATCTTAGCTCAACGACATTGTTTAGTGCCATTCTCGACAGTGCCAGATGGCAGTCATGTACCACTTGAGAGGTAATCCTGCCACTGGCCAGAGCCCGCAGAGCTGCTCGACTGTCGCTGAAGAAGCACATCGTTTTCTCACTGACATTGCGCCCAGTGATTTCTGTGGCACCCCTAAGAATGGCCGCGATCTCCGTCTGGAAAATACTGGCACATTCCCCTAGGGTTGCGCTGAGATTGCAGTTCATTTCGGGGATGTGAACTTCCGCTCCAGAGCCTGCTTTCGTTTTTGATCCATCCGTGAAGATTGAAATCTCAAACTTCGGATGTTCTTCTGTATCCATATGCACTGCATAGGATTTTTCGAAAGCATATTGAAAAGAGGTATTCTGTGGAGTCCCTCGCTCAAGATTCGGGCGTGCCCGCGTTCTGATTTCCCAGCTTTCTAAAGGTTACCTTCCCGCAGCCTGCGAGCGGAGGCAAGTGCCATGCCCTCTACGAAGAGATCGATGGGAGGCAGACACAGGATAGCCTCCAGAGCTGCGGTCGGGGTGGTTCTCATGGCGCCCGTCACAGCGACACATGCCATCCGTTGGATGCGTCCGAGACGTGTCATCGTTGTTTTTTGTCTCGTTGCCACCAGACAATTGCTCCGTAGCTCAGCATCGGTCTGATGACGGCCGTGTAGAGCCAGAGGGTAATCTTGGGTGTTAAGCCCCAGGACCTTCCCACCGCTCTCCTACACTGCCACAGGGCGACGCTAGCTTTGTTTATTTTGCTCTCCAGGTGCTTTTTCCAAGACAGCTTATGATCCAACATAACGCCCAGGTACTTCACTTCCTGCGAGAGTTTCAGCTTGACGCCGTTAAGGGAGGGCAGCCTTAGCTGTTCCATCTTCCTTCTATTCGTGAAGAGGACTAGCTCTGTCTTTTGTGGATTCACAGCCAGAGCCTCATTCTTACACCATTTTTGTACCAGGCAGAGTGCTGTCTGCATAAGGTCGCATAGTACATTTTCGTACTTACCAGTAAGCAGTATGACCAGGTCATCTGCGTATCCGATAGTGTAGAATCCCGCCTCGTTGAGTGTGCATAGAAGGTCGTCCACTACTATGTCCCATAGCAATGGGGAGAGAACTCCCCCCTGAGGACAGCCCTTCTTAACCACTCCTCGAGTAGTTGCGTCCGCTACACTAATCTGTACGGTTCTGCAGTCCAGCACCCGCTGAATCCAGTCACGTACTGTTCCTGAGACATCGCGGTTCTGAAGTGCTCGCCCGACGCTATCGAAGGTGGTCTTGTCAAAAGCCCCCTCGATGTCGATGAATACTCCTAAGGAGTATAGTTTGTGCTCCAGGGCTCCCTCAATCCGCCCCACCACCTCGTGTAGAGCGGACTCGGTCGATTTCCCTGGAACATATGCATGTTGGTTGGGGTGTAATGGTTTGGCCCTTAGCACCCCATCCCTTATTTGGTAGTCGCATAGTCTCTCCAAGGTTTTTAACTAAGACGATGTGAGACTTATGGGACGGAAAGATTTCACGAGAGAATAATCTCCTCGCCCTGGTTTGGGGATAAAGACAACGCTCACCTCCCTCCACATTTCCGGTACGTATGCGAGTGCAATACATGCCCGAAAAATTATCACGAGGTTGTCCAGAATCTCCGAAAGTCCCCACTGTAGCAGGGCCGGGAAGATTCCGTCCACGCCCGGTGACTTGAATGGTTTGAAAGCTCTTATAGCCCACTCTACGCTAGTATGGTTCACAATCCGCGCAGCCTCAGCCCAGTCCTCCAGGGAGGGGGCTTTCGGACAGCTTTGGATCGGATTCCGTTGTGACCACACAGCCCGGAAAATGTGTAGCCATCAGTACCTTGGCTGTTTCATCGGCAGAGTCCGTGTATCTGCCGTCCTCTTTCTTCAAGCTACCTACTTGCTGTCCCGGATCCTTTGGCAGGATATTCATCAGCCGGGCAGCGGTGGTGGTACATTCGAGGTCCCCACAGAATTTTCTCCATGATGACCTCTGCTTAGAACGAACGTCTTTTTTGTATTGCCGCTGGTATTATTTAAATTCGTCCTAGTCGGCTGCATTTTTGGTCCTTTTGGTCTTATTGAATAGCTTGCCCAGATAGGCTCTTCCCCTTTCCAGTTCCTTACACCACCATGTGGTGTTGTGGCCCTGGCGGGTGCCTGATCTCAGCGGACACGCTTGCTCATAGGACGTCATCAGAGACCTAGTGAGGTCAGTGACTACCCTCTCCAGTTCTCCGATCGTCTTAAGATCATTAGAGATATCGAGCCGACCCCTGACATTTGACAGGTTTTCTAGAAATAGATCCCTGTCAGTTTGTTTCTTTCAAGTATTGGGAAACAGTACTTAATTTTATTTGCAATCATTATCGTAATATGACTATTGTCAACCTTTATGAAATTCTTCCTTTCTGTATTGCAAAGTGTTTCTCGGGGTTTGAAAGTGACAGTTCTTCTTGCATCTCTTGGGTGGAAAGTGACGTTCCTGTCAATTTTCGAAACGTCACAATCGGTGCAGCGTTTAGTGATTTAAGGGCAAACCCTGAAATAAGGGTGGATAAAAGTGCCAGTTGTTTTATTTATTTGTAAATACCGATAGCCCGATAGTACATTGGGTAACCAAACTCACACATAACCTCAAAAAGTAAAGTTGTAAACATTTTTATTGGAGGATATAACACATAACAAGTAACAAAACTTGATTTGATTAATTATTGGAAGCAACGTTTAAATTAATTTATGGAAATTGATTAAAGGCCTGGGTGAGCTCCTTGTGTTATTTGGTCGTCAGAAATCACACACTTTTGGCTCGAAATTGTTGAAGGTCCAGGCTGATGGATATCATTTGCCGCATTTTTTGTGGACAATATGTCAGCAGTTTTTATTTGGTTTTCTAAAGAAGTAGCTACATAATTTTCTGCTATAGCACTTGACTTCCAACCGCCCAAACGTTTCAATTGTAGAAGATCTCGATTGACGAGGAAAATAGCTGCCGTTCGTCGAAAACAGTGGCCTGTGAAGGATTCAACATTTTGCAGCTTTAAATAAGACGCAATTTTTCTTGGAAATTTGGCGATAGTGTTATGACCGATAGTCTGCCGTGTAATTTTACCATTTCTGAGTTGTAAAAAGAATCTTTCATTTCCCACATTTTGGCGAAGGTCCACATATTGTCTAATAATTAAGATCCATGGGGGCTTGTTGATATTGAATGCTCTAGGAACATACGTTTTTGTGTTAGGGATCTGTATACTAATTTTATTGTCTAAAAAGTCTACGTCTGATATTCAAATTTTAAAAGTTCGTCGGTCCTGCAAGCTCCCGAAATCCCAATGATTAAAGCAACCTGAAATATTTTATACAAATCGCTTGTTGCAGTAATGTAAAACGTCTGTTAATAGCTTAGTTTTTGTGGTAAATTTTCCAACGGAGCACTTTTCAAAAAATTATTAATATTTTCACTGGTGAAAACACTTGATTTTTTAGGCCTATAACCAACATTCAGTTTCTTAAGGAGGGCCACCAATTTGACAAACTTTGAGATATCAACGTCATGCTTGAACATTGAGTACGTTGACCATAACGTTGATGGTTTTTTACTTTTGGCAAGTTCGCTGAAGTATGCCAAAAAGGCATTTTCGGAAGTAATATTTGGGACTGATTTTTGATTGCAGCAATTTTTATATGAAACGAATTCCTTTTCGTACCTGAATTTGCTTTTTTCTGGTAATAAATTTTGAATTGCAATTTATACTCAGTGTTACTATCGTTCAAGCTTAAGTACTTTATTTACTTTCTTATTTTATTTTACATTAATATTAATATCAATTGTACAGTTTGTATTTTCATTAACATTGACAGCGCGAATCTGGTCTAAACAAACTTTGAATTATCAGTTGTCACATTAACAGAAGTTTCAGTGTTCCCAGCTGAAATTTTTGAATCCATAATACACTTGTCACTGCTATTTTGTTGATTTAAAACATCTACAAAGCTTTCCCTACCTTGGATCATTCTGGCTATCTTTCTTTATGCTCAACAGACTGCTCTACATATTTTTCAGCAACATTGTTACTCTTCCATCCTCCAAGTCTTTTCAGGACTGATACGATACGAAGAAATTTTGCGATTATTTTTGCAATTCCACCAAAAGTATGTATTCCAACCTTTTGGTTAATACACCGACCATTTCTGTATCCCGGGAACAAGTGATTGTCTTTCACATTTTTGGGCCGCAATTTACGTATTTGAGATATTTCTCTATTGCTCCAAAGAATTATTAATTCCATCGCTCTCATTCAATACAGTAAGTATTTTCGTATCAAAGTTTCGAATTTAGTGATAATGAAAGTTTTGAAACAGTTTTTTGCTTCTTCTGCAAAACTAGTCAGAATTACACAAATTTCGGGTTTTAAGGACGGTTTGCTACCTACGTTATTGTCATAAATTAACAATGCAGCCTGCAGAGATAAAGAGCAGTATGCAACCTTTTGCGACGAATGGTAGCAAAGAACCATTAGTTTACCTTAGTTTACCTTGATCAACTAAGAACTGTTCAATATATTAAAAAATAAATTTCAGTCAGCGTTTAAGACGTTCAAGGGGAATGTAGACACGAAACACACACGGATGATGTGCCGTCAAATATTTTGCAGCACGCAACATCAATCATTGTGACTATATTAAATATTGTAGTGTCTAATTGCACAATTTTAAACTTGTTGTTTATTGCAATGAGCGAACCTCTTGCAGAGAAGTTGTTCGTATTTTCTGTCAGCACGAATAACACTATAAGGAGAAGGAAAAAACTCACTGCGTTTTATATCCTGGGTGAGCCAAGTTTCGGTTAGACAGATGATGTCTGTTGAGAAATATTTGCAGCGGCCGTCGCGTCGGCCAATTGGGAAACCTAAAGGGTCGTAAAACCCTTACCTGACGGGCGGCACTCACCCCCGCGAGTTCTTTAAGTCGCGAGTGTTTCACTACAAATTCAAATCAATGGTCCTTCGAGCGACACAATTCTCCTTCCAAAACGACTAGGCTTCTCTCCAACAAATTATTGCAATGTCAAAGTCCAGATCGGATGTATTGCTATATAACTGGTCGACTTTGGTCCTCAATCCCCTTGCATTCTGATAATAAACTAATATATTATGCGTTAAAGAGTTGGACATATTTAGTTTCCCTGAGTCGAGGTGATTCGGGGAGTAGTTACAATCTGAGGGACTTTATTCCGGAACTTGATCGTAGCATTATTTGTTCCATTTGCTCGCATAATCTTCAATTCCGGAGGTAATCCCGAGCAAATACCTTGTTGTAATCCCTACTTTTCCTTAAACTCAAAACTAAGCGGGCCATCTCAACAGACTTGAGATGAAGCTTTAACAAGCGAGGGCGACCAGCAACAGACTTGCCGATCCCTCTCTACACTCTCAGGCGGCACAATCATTAGCGATGTCTACGTGAGGTGTGTCCGAGACTACTGTCCGGGACATTAGTGAGTATTACATTATTAGCTCGAACAGAGCTAATTGCTATTGTTTGTAGATGGCAGTAGAACTAATCAGCGATTCAATGCGTGTCAGGCTGATATGATATCGTCAATGCCCTTTCTCAGCTCCGCCACAGACGATAACGTTACATTGCACCGATTACAAATAATGATTTTAACATTACGCGAGCACAGTTTTCCAATGGAGTCAATATTTTTAATTGCTGTGTCAACACATGCATTATGTAGATGTAACTTGCAGCTGAACAATTCACAGCTATCACCAGCATTTTCTTTGTAACAATGGCAGTAGTTGAAGTCCGGCTTTTTGTTTGAAACGCTGGTATGTGCCCAGTGGTCCCAATGACCACTACTGGGGGTTACCAAGCGATTAGTGGGTGTGTGGGCGGGGCTTGCTCTCAAGAGCACAGCCTACCACATGGCTTCTTAACCATACAAAAACCAAGAAAAAACTTATCAGACCGAAAATTTACAATTTAGCTGTTTTAGGAAGCAAATTTTGGCAAGCAAACTAGATCACAAGATCAACAGCAACTTACAGCCTAGTTTACCCCAAAGCAGCAAAATTTAACACCAATATTATCGGTCTGTTTCATGTTATTACAACATTGTTTCTTTGTACAAGTTTCTTTCAAGAATGGAACCTTCGTAATGATGGTGATGCACTGGGGCGGTAGTCAAGAGTTGAAGCTACGGTCTGCCTTGCCGCGTTTAATCGTTAGGTGTGGTCTACCTATCGGTAATGCCACTGTGATGTGTCTGCAAAAATGCAAAAAAAAACTATTAAAACTTCCTTTGATCACAAAGGAAATTTCATCCTAGATGTTACTTAATCATTAATCATCCTAGACAATATTTAAATTTTTGTAATCTATATTCTTCGTGTCGTATATAGCTGGATGAGCAGCGACTTCACGTCTTAACATTTAATCTTCCTCTTTGCTAAATTTTAATCTGTTGTCTGTATTTTTCTTTGCCATAATCAAGTAAACGTACACACTACAAAGCAATTCGCCAACGACTGTCAAGACGCATGCGACTCGATTGCCTTCGAGGCAATCCGACTCATAAACGCTGCGACTTGTTGAAACCTGCTCCGACTAAACGCATAAGACAAACCAAACACATGTAAATGCATATAAGCAATCGATGCGAATAATCGCTACGTTTACTCGGCTACGACTAAAGGCAGTAGCGAGACCGTACCTTAACTGACCAGCTACGACTTCATAGAACTTTTCATGCTGTCCAAAAGTCGTCAGAAGCAACCCCATTGCTCTAGAAGCATAATCATCAAAAGATATTCTGGATAACGTAGAGCAGCCCAGAATTCCTCGGCATGCATGAAAGGTATTCCATTAGATATCTTGAAACCCAAGAATTTTATCTCAGCGATGCGACTTGATAGCTGACTCTTTTCCTTATTGACTATCAGACCACAGAGAGCTGCGTTGGCCGCGAAAACGTCGCTGTCAACTTGTTCAGTCGTTGAAACCAACCAAGCATTTCCCATGGCAATCATGTTCACTATAGTGTTTCCACTCTTTCTAATAGCATATTTGGTAACTATCCAGTTGACAATGCTATCAACCAACTGTGTGAAGTAGCTAGTCACGCCAGCATCTTTTTGATAACGCTCACCATTAGCAAGGCGTATGGGAGTGTGGATGAAATAATGAACCAAGTACTTCCAGACTTTGTGTAGAGCATCAGCGTCAGGTGTGCCATGATCTCTGTACCTCAAAAAGTCTGTTTCGTGTCAAGATGAAAAACGCAATTTTAATTAACCATGCCGGAATAGTCTTATCGAAGGATTTAAAATCCGAGCTCATGAATAGTCTTTCATTTTCAAACCTATTCAGCAGCCTAAGGTGTCCACCGCGAGCGGTTTCGTATCCATAAGCTATTGGGTACTTTCCAGATGAATACCCTTCAATGAAAGGCAGTGCAAAGCACGTTTCCTGGAAGCTAACCGTTGCTGGATAGCTCCAGAGAGCACGTACCTTTTCTTCACCCTCTGCGCCTTAAGAAAGTCAGCACAGTCGTGTGGTCTCTGATCCTTACTTCCATACTTTATAATATGCCAAAAAGATCGAATTAAACGAAATGCCTCGCCATCATTCATCGCGCTTCGATTTAAATCCAAACTCTTTCCACGGTATATCAGGTGAGCTGACATCAGTATCGAGATGGTATTGCGGTAAGTCATTCAGATGGATGGGTGCAACCTTTTCAGGCAGCTCCCAGGCTTTTGCAGCCTCTCGTACTATTTGATCAAAAAGTGGTTCTTCTGGACATGTGGATGAGGTGAGAGCTCCTGCAGAGTCCAGAGTTACACGACTACGCACCAGGCCCCTCGACCTTTCGTTGTATACATAAAGCATCCGATTAAGTTTTTACATTGAAAATCGCACGACACTGAAAAATATCCAATAGAAAAACAGGATTCGGTGTCGTTTCTATAACAATGTAGAAATTTCCTGGAAATTTTTTGCACCTAGCAAACCCAACATAAAATTAATAAGTGGAATTTTTTTCAGCCAATCAAAATCATTTATTTATTAAAAATCTCAAATTACAAAATTAATATTAACTTCAACAATAATTAATAAGAAAGTTAACTGTTAAAATTGAACACACAATTGTTGTAAGTAATCATTTCTGACAGTGATGAAGTTTCATTACAAGAACTGCTTCCAAATGGTTTTGCTTGCTGCCTCATTGCATTAATGATCGTTTGGTGATGCTCCATGTCCATTTGTAAGTATAGACGGATAGAATGTGCGCTGCTATGTCCGACTTCTTGCTTTGCTAAGTTGGAAACTGCCGTGGCTCTTACAGAATGAATAGTGATTTTTTTTTGTGTCGATACCAATTTTTTTTGCCGATTCAGCCATCCATGAAGATATCTGGTTTCTTCCCACAGGCGTGTTTTTAGACCATCCTTTAGATTGTTGGTTTTGCCAAATTGGGTTAGGAGTTAAAAATAATCTGTCTGGGCTAATAAATTTTGTTCTTTTTTCTAAGAGTTTTCTCAACAATCTGAAAACAAGAAGGGGTTGTTTATAATGTATGGAAAATTGCAAGATTGTAGTTACCGGACTGGACAAATATCTGAATTATCTTTATTCTCCACCAACCATTTACTGTCTGCTAGCTTCTTCGAACCACCTTGGCTTGTTTTGCTGAATACGGGATTATATTCAACACGTCCTGTTCTTGCACCATTTTTGTCTTTTTCTTCTAGAAAGTGTTCAATACAGCAAGTACTTGTTTCGCCTCCTCGCCAAGCAAGTTCGTATCCGGCAATGTGAAACAGTTTTCGTGTTGTAGCCCGTTTGGTGTATTTTCATCCCATATTTCTATCATTTTTGACAATGCAGAACTGTGTTTTCTTTTTGTGGCGTTTGTCTGTAAATCTCGTCTTTTCGCGTCACGTGCAGCTCTGGAGCTGCTGAATTCAATGTCGGTAAATGGATCAAACTTCATATTAAACTTCTTATAGTACATTTCTTGTAATTGCTTGGCACTGGAATTCCACAAGATTTTTACTACTGACTCCTTATATTCATTTCGTTTCTTCTTCCTCACACACGAAAAAATTTCCGGAAATAATCAATGCACTTGGGATATTATAAGTGAGAATCATAAAGTTCGTCGGAGTTCAGTCCTGCATAATTTAATTGGTAAAGAGTTTCTGAACTTTTACAGTGAAACAAATTGTTTTTTTTTTACTTTGGCAGAATTCGCGTAAAAGTCACGTACAACTTAAGATTAAGATTAGCACACCTAAACCGATTAAACAATAATTCTCTTAATTTATTGATACCGTCCTTAATGCCAAATTAAGCAGTCTTTGAAAGACACTTGGCTCACTACATAACCCGAAATTCATTCTCTTAAAACAATAAACGCCGTCAGGAGTAATAAATATAACCTTTGGAGTTTTTTGACATTGTTTTACGCGCGATAGTCTACACACATCCGCACTTTACCATTAGCTTTACACACCAACAACAGTGGGCTCCCGAAAGGTGAATCGCTTTCTTCCGCAGTTGTTAACAAACGTATGTGCCTCTGCTCTGTATATGGATGTCCTACTAGCAGTGGAATCCCTTATATATCAGCCTCTAATTGCTTATCAACTGACAGTTGTAAAGTACAAACTTGACTACCCAAATCGAAATAAGCACCTATATCCTTGTTATTGACGTTCACGTCCTTGTAGTATTTTAAATTTAGAGAATTTAGGTCAATGTGCCACACAGCAGGTTTCGTTGTGTTCGTGATTTCAGCTGGATTCTTTCGTTTTTCACACATCCGCGCTATCTTTCCACTCTCCCCGCAAATGAAACAGTTTATCGCTTAATTCGTACTTTCTACCTTTTTAGCACATACATACCTCTGGTGAATAAATTTTTTTGGTTTTGTCCCCGCGCGGCGATTCATGTATAAAACCCGACCGTATAAAACTTCTTGTGCTCTGACCCACACCTCCTGAAATCTTTCGGCCAAAGTTCTCTGGTCCGAATAAATTCTATTAAACTTTATTTCAAAATCTTGCCATTTATAAATATCTGACTGATAATATCAGTACCAGTACCATTACAAGGCACTCCCCGTCAGATGTTGTTTCACCATCTCGAGCAGGATAGTGTAACGCTTACTTCGGAAGGGTTACCTCGAGCACCAGTCAAGTTTGGCGGGAGGGGAAATAAACAGTTCAGGGAGTTATGGTCTTGTTGGATAAGGCAGCGTCCAGGGGAGGTTAGGGTACGGCATGGTAGTTTTTGGGTTCCGGCAGTTAAGGTCAGTCCGGGTGCTTTCTGGTGCACAGTCGGTTGAACAGCCGGAGAGCCGAAACCCCCTGTCGGCCCAGATCACCCTTCCGTGCGACCAGTGGCGTCGGGACGCTTTGGTTGCGATGGGCGGTGCTGGACAATGGGAGAGGTTCTTGCTGGCTACTTCTCGTGCCGCGGGGGCGCGGTCTGTCGCAATGTAGCAGGGAGAGTCTTATCACTGCGTCCTCTTTCCAACGAGGTGAGGTCGGTTCCGGGAGCCCGGGTTGGCGCTGTCCGGAGCGCGCTTTTTCACTGGTTACGATGATGCCAGAATCTTCCCGGTACAACACCAGGAAGCATTTTATAACGGTTTATAACTGGTTCGAGGCGAAGGGCGTGGTCGGCTGTGACAAGGGGCGGTGGACGGGGATGGTCATAGCGGCTCCGGGATAGTCTTATTCGCTGCGCGCAAATTTTCTGATTACGAGAGTGAAAGAATTATCTAGTTACGATGCCGGAAAGTATTTTTTCCTCGATGTTAATGGTTCGTTGGATGGACCGATCGTAACGGCGAACGTTGCGGGAAAATTCACTTCGTTACAATACCATCACTCCAAAATTGCCTTTCAGTCATGGTTGACATCGTTCAACCAATTCCTCGTGTCTTGGTAACCACCCTTAAACATCGAACATACCGACTCAGGTCGGGAATCACGCTGTATGTTCTTATCGTGTCTGTTGAGACTCCTGCTGCTGTCCTAAAACTTCCATTTCTTGACCATCGAGAGCCACCTTTCTCTCCTGGCATCACCGACGCCTTTTAAATTAAAATGGCAACAAAATCTTTAAAAACATCTGATTTATACTATGATAAAAATAGTTTTTATCGTTCGACACTGTCAGAATTTTCAAATTTTCGCAGTGTTTTGTAAACACTCTCCGGCATGAAATAATGAAAATGACAGATAAACGTCACACTATTTTTATGGATTTTAAGCAATTTATAGGCTTTGCTGGGTGGTGTCGAACGATAAAACGTCGTATCACACTCGTTCCTGTGTAAATTGAACGCTTTACGCCACTCGTGGTTCACGAAATCACTCGTTTCACTCGTGCTTTTATAAACCACTTGTGGCTTAAAGCGTCCAATTTACACAGGAACTTGTATAATAATCTACTATTGTTATCTAATGTTATCTAATGGTGGTTTAATTTTTCCACAAACATTTGAATGGGTTATGAAGGAAGAGTGGTCTTTTCATGTGATCTTTTGTTTTAATTTAATTGTAAGCAAACTGTAGGCGCGTCGGTTTTTCGTTCACACAGGATTTACAAATGCCTTCCGTTGGAATTAAACGGTTAATTGATTCCACATCTTTAACCACTCTATTTTTTAATTTTAGAAATTTTTCTTTACTAATGTGTCCAACGCGCTGATGCCATATATAATTTATATTTTTTTGTATCATTCATTCCAATCTTATAGTTAGTCAGGTAATGATGCAGTTTCATTGTAATGCCTATTATAAATATTATCATCTCTTCCTCTATCGAATTCGCTAATATCTATAAAAACAAATCATGGTGTAGCCCTACAGGTCTTTTTGATTGAATATATTTTTTTTATATATAATTTACTTCCTGTATTTTATTTTTATAATTCGTCACAAACGTTTTCGGCCACGTGGGCCATCCTCAGGTGACACGTCAAGGTTTACAATTGCAGCGTTAAACTGATTAACTGTACATCTAAATATATAAAAGTGATCAGAGATCTGTAAACCTTGACGTGTCACCTGAGGATGGCCCACGTGCCCGAAAACGTTTGTGACGAATTATAAAAATAAAAAATAAAATACAGGAAGTAAATTATATAAAAAAACATTCAATCTATAAAAACATTTTATGCAATTTATTAATTTAAAAATAGTTTAAAAACAGCATCTGAATTATGACTTAAAAACAAGTAGTAATTCAGTATTTGATTGCTTTAACTATTTTTTTGCCTATTAGTACATTATCTCCAACAGTAGGTTAATGATTCCAGTTTTTTTATTTGATCTTTCAATCATTTTATTAGCTTGCTTTAACATATTTTGGTGAGCGGTTCTCCTTACGTCAATGGCAGAATGCTCCTGTTGATCTTTGATTATGTCGATGCCTTCTGTACTGTAGAAAGAAATTTCTGGCGAAGCCATTGCTTCAGTTATTATTATCAATTAGCTAAAAAGGGTATATTGTATTTTAGTTATTGTGTTAAATTATTTTCTACTTACATCAATGCTCAAAATAATTACATTTTCGTTTTTCCTATCGTTCCTGTAATCTGCGGTACTGTTTAAACTTCAGGAAAAAGTACCATATTAAGTCTCCTTAAACACTGTGCCGTGCTCTGACCCGCGCGAAGATATTTTATTTATTTAATATTTTCTCTTAAAATTAGTATTTTTTTTTTCATTTTGATTTATGTATTTTAATTAATACCTACATCATCGTTGTTCACAGTCATGGCATTATCATCTTTTTTGGTTCAGTTATTATTATCAAGTGCATCACCCACATTGTGGATATATTTGCTGACAGAACGGTTTCTGTGTACCATCATTCTCCATTATTATATCTGCATGTGGTACTGCCTCTTCTAATTTTTTATCATTATGAACTATAGTACCATGCTCTTCAAGGCCGTTATAAGATTTGTTTTCAGGTGCTTTTAATAATTCAGTCATATCATCTTAAAATATCCCATTAGAAATAGCAGCCAGAAATTCTTGCGGTATTTTAGTTCCTAGACCTATTTTTGGAGGTTGCCTAAATGTAACTTTATAAGGCGCATTTTTATCGCTTGACGATAAGTAGTATTTATTCCCCATTGAACAAATTTTAATCCCAAAGACCAAGAGGAAGTGTTATTGTCTCTTATCCAACCCACTAACGCATCTTTTACAGTAAAATTTTCTCTTTCTACACTTCCTTGACTTTGGGGATGTCTTGGCCTCCAATTAACAAGAACTGAAGCAGGCCAGAGTTTCTAATTCTTTAATTATGCGGCAAATTCTCTACCGGTATCGGATTGCAGCATATTTGGTGCCCCAAGATCCAAAAAAATATTTAAAAGTTGTTTGGCCACTTCAACAGCTTTTTTACATACAAACGGCCTTGAAATAATGTATTTTGTTAAGTGCGAACCAGCTGCAGCTTGTCTCAAAACTTGGAATGATTGCGTCCACCCTCGTGCTTATCACTTTTCATGTGAATGTTAAGTATCTGTGATCACTGAGGGACTCTTCCTCGTCGAGGACCTGCCATCTTGTCAACCTGCCTGCAACAGAGGCGGAAGTTAGCGTCAAGTCAATAAGGAAGGATATACTACCCACATCAACGTCGGTTTCTCTCCGTCGTTGTGAACGACTAGTCCCAGCGAGGCCACAAACTCCTTCACGGCGATCCCTCGGCTGTCTCGCCTCGTCCCTACCCATTCCGGCGACTTGGCATTGAAGTCCCCGGCAATGATACACGGCTTCGTCTGACCCCGTACGCTGTGGGCCATTCGAACCAAGGCTGCCTCCAGCTCCTCAAATTCTGAATTCGGGGACATGTAACAGCTGTACACCGTCCACTCGTCGAATTCCATCCACACGAAATCCACATTTCTGCTCTTGGCACTGGGGCGAAGGCTCCGATTATTATTGATCATCATCCATTAAATCGTGAGTTGCCCTGCACCTATTCGAGTTCACCTGAACAAACTTCACGGCGGCTTCTCATCTCCCCCGGGCCGCTTACTCTTGCGAGTCGCTGCGTATGCCACACCTCTTACTCAATGCCCAGGAAACTGGCACACGGGGCAGTACGTTTGCTTGTTGCAATTTCTCGCGACATGCCTATCTTCGCCGCACTTTTGGCACAGCTGACTGCGGTCCGTTCCCTTGCACTCTCTGGCGCGGTGGCCGGACTCGCAACACCTGTAACAGAGAAGTTCCTCTGTTCTCGCTCTCACCCTGCACCTGACCAGACCGTTCTGTATGCCTCCTCTGGCGAGGAGTGCCTCCGCCGCCTTCTTGAGGCTTTGATCGTGGCCACCTCCCCGGAGCGACGTGACTTTGATGCTGGGGGCATCTTCTTCCTTTTCAAGTGCCTCACTTAGGCCTGTCAGGATTTCCTCCTTCGTGGTTATCGCTTAGAGGTGTTTGATATTCAGGACGCGGTCCCCACCATCTCCTCTGGTCTAAACCTTCACGTGCAACCGTCCGATCTTCGCGGTCAGTTTGTCACCAATCCCTTGGGCGTTCTGCTCCCCCTTCTCCATTACCATGAGGAGATTTCCATCCTTGGTTTTCCTTGCATTCTACTTCCTTCAAACCTGCTCGGACCGCCTTGACAAGGTCGCCGTAGGTGGTTTTCTCTTTCTTCAGGACAAGTGCCGTTCCCTTGTTCTGTCTATTTTGCTTCGGAGGACGCGGCGTGGCCTTGGCCTCGCTCTTCCCCTCCGTCTTGTCCTCTTTTGACAGTGGCACGCATAGCGTCACCTCCACGTCATCTTCTCTGAACACGTATTCTAGCATCTTCCTCACTGCGAGCTTCCCTCTGCACGATTGCCTCACGCGCCCTCTGAGCTGCATGAGAGAACCGTACGTCTTCTCCAATGGCCATTTGCCATTTTCTACATTGTGACCTGTAACTATGTACGTGTTACTACCCTATTCGGTGGTCTCACCGCCCTCCAGCTCAAGCGCTACTTCCCTGGTAATGACGTCATGCCGCATTCTCTCCACGCTGCCGATCCGCTCTCGATATTCCGGGTGTCGAAGTGGAAAAGCCGCATCGGAGGTCCCCTCTTCCTTCTTGCTCGATCTGATAACAGCCAGGTCCAAGTCTTCAGGCGCCCCGAAAGGACTGGCCGCCAGAATTCTTGTCGTCTGGAATCTCCTTTGGCTCCACTCCAGTACCATAACCCGCCTGATATCTTCAAAAGATTTAACTGTATCAAACTCTACTGAGACATCACTCACCTTTGTTACGTGGTTCGTCTCTTCTTCTTGCTCGGCCGTAAGGTTACATTGGACACTCGCCTCCTTGCATTCCACGTCGCATTGCAAATCTGCATGCGAGTGACTTTTTTTGGAGGCGTCGTCCATTCATCTCTCATCCGGGCCAAGCCGCCCGGACGGCCCCGGCTTGACCTCCGTCAGCATTTCTCGTTCTCGAGGGCTCTCATCACCGCGCCTTCTAGCTTCTCTACAGATTCGAAGACGTCCTCAAGTTCTCCAAATCCGTACTTGACCTTACATGCGGATTGTTTTATAGAGGTTTACTCCTCGCGGACCAGCCAGTTAAGGCAAGCCCACCGGACGCGGTCCTTGCACTACATACTCCTGTCGCGCTTCTAGGAGTCGCTGATATTCGCAAGGACCTGCTCTGGTTCAGATGGCCGTAGTTAAGATGCCCTCCGGGGTCGCCAGTTCCCGTGACACGACTACCGCTGTCATGACTCTTCAGGGGTTTGAGCCGTCCTTCGCAGGAGCCTAGCAACTCACATGCCCCTTTGCATATGGGGTTGCAGGCTCCTGAGACCCCCCCCCCCACCACGACAAGGTCTCAGGGCTCCTTGGGGGGGATAAACAAGCAGTTGTGTTACCTGTACTTGACCTATACGCTTTTCGCGGAATTCTCTAAAAGTGAGTGTTTGTAAAATTGCAATGAATGTAGGAACTGTTTGTATGTGCATTTAGACCATGACGACATTGTCAGTGTTGGAATATTCCTTCGAGGTTGCTACCCGGAACTGAAATACATGGATTATCTGCGGCTGCAAATGTTGTAAATTCAAGACAGTATCGACGTTCGGCATCATTTAAAAGGATTTCAATCTTCCATTTACAATACGTAGAATTATGAACAGTTGAGAATGTATGATTACATTAAACAAAATGTGATAAGAGATAATCTGTAAGGATTGTAAATTTACGACCAATATGACTCATTTCACAATCTTATTTTCCCACTGAAGGCCGAATTTATGTTCATAGACATTGCAATTTTCAATCTTCTTACTTAGTACGACATAGGCCTGTTTAATTTATTATCTATCGTAGGTCCTCGGTTTCGGTGAGTGTCGAGATACAGCTGTCCTCCATTGCTTGTTTAGCCAACCTTGCGATCTCCAAGCGGTTGACGTGCGGTCTCTCCTTTCTAGCAAATTTTACCACATCCCGTCAGTAACCCATTTTCACCGCTTTTCTTTGTCACGTCCGTGCGAATTAATTACCGATTTTGACATTACCAGATTTTGACTTGCCCCTCCAATTTGGGGTTATGAATTGGTGGCGCCTTAACATTTTGATCTGTGAGCGAATAGAATGCTAGTTTGGTATTTTTGATCTTTGGGCTCAAGCAACCTGACCCCTGGCTTAGGCCTAAACCACGTAAATGAGTGAACCACTCATGGTTGTAGTGTGATTGTTGTCAGCAACACACGGTTGACCCCACGTCAATTTTTTCATGATTTATTGAAAAATTATGAAAATAGACTTTTGGCCCTGAGGATTGTTGTTAGAGGACCGACTATTTACTGCGAGTTCTTAGAGAAGGGTCTTGTTATTACCGATTTTGACTCCCCGACTGATGGAGTTGTCTCTCTCGGAGAGGATAGTTTCCATCAGTCGTAGGTTTCGTTGTTACCGATTGTGAGGGACGTCTACCAGAGGGGTAGGGAGCCCGCAAACTCCGTCCATTTGCGAGGGCGGTCGGTTGTGCTTTGTGTGGGGGCCGGAGGAGATCGGGTTTGAAAGGAGGTACGTGTGAGAGATATGAGAGAATGATGGAGGGAAAGAGAACAAGAAGAGACTCGGTCTACGGTTCGGTGAGTACTCCGAGGGGTGCTCACCCCAGTCTCTTCAGAGTGATTGAATGTCGGTTGGCCGGTCTGTCGTCGGCCGTACACTCTGCACAACCGAGATATTTTGTTTCAGTAGAGTCATTTCGTTGTTGGAAAGGTCCGCGGGGGTGACCTTAATGGTGTTTCAAACCTAGAAGGAAGTAGGGGCTGCCAGGGATGGCACAGGCCCGGAATCGGGGTCGCTGGTAGGACCGTGTCCTCGGCGGTGTTGTCGAGATTGACACCATTAGCGGGACGTTGTGCACCGGCGCGACAATTCCATCTTTCGCGACGCAAGCGTTCTCGTGGTGTTGGATTCGGTCAACGCGGTCGTGGGTCGCTTCCTGAAGGGGGACGAAATTGCCGGAGGGGTGATCACCGTGGTCGCTGACCTCAATGCTTTAGTGGGAAGCTACTATAGTGCCAACAATTTTAGCAAGGCTATAGAGCCCATTTCATTTGGTTGGTTTAGTTTTCTCCGTTGATCAATTATTGTTGGTATCGAATACTCAAGTATTTAATTTTTCAATTTTGTTGATGATAACTGCTTCAGCTAAATCAACATACATTTTACATTCTTTCCGTGGTTCTTCATTCCTGAATCCTTTTGCCCTTTAATTTTTCTTACTTCAAAAGCAAGCACTTACTTACCACGAGAACCGGTCCCTTCCTACCAATATAAATGTAATCAATGCGGTTATCAAACAAATCGAAAGTGGAATTTAAAGGACCATAAGATAAATGAACATTTAGAGTATGATGAAATAAATGGTTCAGATTTGAACAGTGTAATTACCAAACGAAAGAGAGTGGCATTTTAAAGCAGCACATAACTAATAAACATTTAAAGGATGAAGAGATTAAATGGTACAATTGTGAGCAATGTAATTACAAGTAAAAACAAAGGGGAACTTAAAGCAACACACTATTAACAAACATTTTAAAGACGCTGACAATGAGCTCGAGTCGTTTAAATTGGATATGTGCAGGTACAAGGCAAAACAGTCTGGTCATCTGAATATGTAGGTTATGTTGTTCAATTAGGTATATGTCCTTCAAAATACTTCGAATGCTAGTTTTTAATTCCTTCGGTAGGTTGTCAGATATAATAATAACACAATTCTTTGTTCAAACATTTTAGGTACTTTTTTTTAAGGTGTATTGTGTGTTTTGCTCATAAATAATTTGACTCTTGATTCCTGCTATATTTCGTAATTAGAAAAACACTGTTAGATAGCATCTTGCACTTTTTCCTTTTTTTGTCCTATCTCATTATCGTGATCCATAACAGCCTACTCATGGGTCTTTGGAGACAAAAAATTCGAATCTAAAATCAAAAATTTTGAAAACAGGACGGCTGACTCAAAATGATTTTGTGAATGAATTTTGTGATGTCATTTTAAGAAAAATCACATTTTAGTTTGAAAATAACGGACCTAAAATTGTAGACTAATTCAGTCAAGATGGTCTTGTTTTCGACGTTTCGGGACCCACGAATTCAAGTCTAAGGTCAAATAAAGTTCAGTTTATTACAATTTTATTTTAATGGTCTAGCTTATTTAAATAAGTATTTTGCATTTCTATACTAATTGTAAATTTAGTTCGTTTCGTTTCCCGAATACTGAATCGCCATCTTGCGACGCATTTTATGAACGGGTTGCCTCGAGCGCCAATTTTTTTTATGTGGTTTGCTGCACAAGTGTCCGCGGGTAGCTTAGTGAAGTATGGCCTACTAGAGGTCAGCTGTTTAATTTGGCGGACTATTTGAATTTGATACTGCACGTGTCTCTCTCTCTCTCCGATTCCGGAGCGTCTCCGGTGCCCGGTTTTATTTACACCGTCATGAATTACACGGAGGGCTGGGATATACGATATCAAGGTAAGATCAGTTTTAAATGCAAATAAAGTTGAACATGTTTCTCTGCCTTGAGTAATTCGAAATTCTGGTAGAATTTTTAGTTTGTTTTTTGTGATCGTCCATACAACTGTCAACTATTTTTGACCCGACGCGACGTGAACCAGTTGTCTATTGTAATATTTCGTCCTGAGTTCAAGATAGGTTTGAGCATACGCATGACAACACTTGCGGTCCTATCAACTTGATATGTCATAGTACTGGCTTACTTTTTATATATTGACAAAAGCCACACCTATATCTGGAGGATTCCAGCATTTCATCTATTGTTGCGTTTAACCCAATGACGTAATTTTCTCCCAAAAAAAAAATCTCCCAAGTTCAAGTCCCATACCGTCGGTTTTCCATAGATCTGTAATATATAGGTGACATGAACGTAACAAACCAGCCATGAACAAAAAAAAGTTCCATATAAAGCATACGTATTTTTTCTTGAAATGGTTTGGTATTTTAAAAATAATTTGTAGTTCTTGCTTTTTATAAAAGATGTTATTAATTATGTAAATTAAAATAAACTCCTGGACAAAATAAACTTAGATAATTATAATATTAAAATTAATATTATAATCAAAATGTCATAAAATAGCATATTATGTATCAAGTTTTATAAACGCTGTTTTAGTCACGAGTGTTTAAAAAAACGAGTGACTAACAAGTATATAGAACGAGTTGCATACTAAACTTTTTCTACGAAATATTTATAATATTATTTTATTTATTATCATAAATAAACATGGCAACAGTACAGAATTATTCAATTATTATTCTACTTTTTATATACATTGATGGTTACATTAAATACATTTTGGCAATTGCTAAACAAAATGAATGATTTTTCAAATTTCTCTGCAACAGCTGTTGATCATCATCCTCCATGACGCTTTATAGCTGTGACGTCCACCAAAATCGTGGCTGAGGACGTTCTTAGGCAATGGCCAGTATAAGCAGCAGAGTCGAGCAATCGTAAAAATTTTGCTACTACGCTAGATAGGCTGCCAAATTTATTAATTCCAATAGGCTGTTTTGTACATTCAGAAACGCACACAATTTGGGGTATTTGCTTATCATATCACAAAGTGAATAGATTCACGAAGAGGACGGTTTCATCTTTTTTGAAAGATTTTGAAATAAGCATAAGCAGTAATACATTCTCAGATAATGAATTTGTTTGGCTTTCTTGACGCCAATCTTGGAAAAGTTTATATGCACGTTCGTACTGACTTTTGATTTCTCCGGCAGCAAACTAGCATTGCGGATGCCGCTGCTTGAGTTTAGATTCATCCTTCTCACAAAATACACAAAATACAAAATTACTTGTCTCTTGTGACGCCGCGTTGAGTTATTTTTACAGATTGATGACAAGGAATGCGGAGGACATTTTATTTTTGCAATTAAGAAATGTAGAACTAACTTCAGTCCGTGACTAAAACGTCCGTTACTAAGTTCACCCCGTGAATAAAATGCACAAAGCTTTATGGGATTTAAATCGGGGCTGTTAGCTGTCCATTCCATAAGCGAAATATTAACAGCATTCAAGTATGTAGTCGATAACTTGTCTAGCCACGTGGGGTCTGGCATTATCTTGCATGAATGTAAATGGTTGGTCCTACAAAAAAAGCAAATGGCATTAGATCTGCCACTATGATGTTTTCGAGATAATAATTCGCATTCATGGACCTCGCACGTATATTAATCAATTCTTTGCGGCCGTTAAAACGAATTCCTCTTCAGAACATTACAGAGCCAGCACCAAAAGGGACCCTTGGAGAGATATTGGAACTTGCAAATCTTTCTCCAGGCCTTCGCCAGACACGCTCACGTCCATCCGGAGATTTGAGGCTAACTCTTGTTTAATCCGAAAAATTCCAATCATCAACAGTCCAATTTTGATGATCTTTAGCAAAACGCAGTCTTCGAATTTTGTGCTCTCTAGTGGGCAATGTTTTTTTTGCCGGTATTCTGCTGCTTAATCCAGCTTCTTTTCAACGTCTTCTGATCGTTCGAAACGATATTTCAACATTGCGAGCAGTTGCGAGCTGTCTTTTTAATACAATACTCGTGGTTCTCCTCTTTCTAAGAGCTGGTTCTCTAAGAAAATGCTCATCCCTTGGATTGGTACACCGTTTTCCCCCTTCGCAAGTAAGATCTTGTCTCGTTAAGTCGTCTAATCATACTACTTATGCTGGAATGATTTCTTCCCATCACGTTAGCAACGTTACGCATCGAGTATCCTTCATCCAGTAAAGTTGATGCTCTTACTGCCTTCTCTAATGATAAATTTCTTCTAAGAACTTTTTTTGCGGAGGATAACTTGATAATACCTATAAGAATTTTCAATCAACTTTGGAACCAGTTTTTGGTAAAACGTAACTTAATAATGCAATGGTAACGTTTAAACAATATTTGTTGGCAGCATTCCATTTTCTACTTAAATGGACGCCACCAGTTTTTACCGCAGAAGAGGATGGTTACGAAATTAAACTTTAGTTGAAAAACTGGAAAACTTTAATAAAAACTTGAATTTAAATCAAAATACATTATTAATTATAAATTAAACAAATGAAAATGGAATAGTCAGTCAAGTTATATTCATCAGCAAAATTCAGTTACACAAAACAAATAAGGGAAGTAAGAAGTTACTCATAAAACTAATATCTCAACTTAACAGACCGAATTGAATGTAAGGACGTCGGTTTATAGTTATAACTCGATGGCATAAATATAAGGTAAACAACTTATGTATCAGTCAACGACGGTTTGACGATCTAATTAGTTCTATGTTACGATACAGTTGATGATAAGTTATGCCTTTAAATTATTGAGGTTACTTTTACGCTAAATTATTGCTTTGGTCAATAACCACAAAAAAAAACGAAAGAAGAAAAGAAGAACAAAAAATATCGAGATAAGGTGTCTTATCTGGCCTTAGCCCCTTGGCGTTTTAGGCAGTGGGAAAAGTGTTGCATACTTCCAGAACGGAAGATCGAACCAGATAACACCAGCACAGCGAAGAATGAAGAAGAAAGACGATACATTGAGAGTAACATTCCGTAATGTCGAGCACAATTACGGTTTACAGTAGAAATTAGTCCGAGCGAGAATAGAGTAAAAAGTATGAAGAAAACAGCGGCTTAAACTCAAGAGTGTGGTACCCCGAATGCCATCTCCCTTTTTTTTTTGTTAAAATGCTCTAGGATGCCCCAAACAGCAATCCCTTCACAGCGAAGTGATATAAAATCCAACAACAAAAAAGTAACGAAATATGTAAAGTTAATGTAAAGATTTAGAATTATCTTCACAGGAATAACAAAAAAAAAAATATATGTAGTGGTGCGTTAATTTTGTCCAGGAGTTTACATACAATAATTCAAATAAACAAAAACACACTAGGCCCTGTTGAAGCAACATTTGTTATTTTTATTCATAGAATAAATCGACGCAAATAGTAAGACAACTCATGTTGCTGCAGCTGAGCCGCAAAGTTTGAAAACATACTTAACATAATACTCCTAATGGTTCAGGTCAGGTTCTTACGGAAAGAAAAATTGGAAAATTCTGGAAAAACTGTTTTCCGCCCAACTTTTCCAATTTTCCTTTTCCTGAGAACCTTGTGAAGCTTTCTATGAACGGGTTGCCTTGAGCGCCAGTTTTTTTAATGTGGTTTGCTACACAAGTGTCCGCGGGTAGCTTAGTGGAGTACGGTCTACCAGGGGTCAGCTGTTTAATTTGGCAGAAGGTAATAAAACAAAACGCCGCAGTGGATTTTCTGGTTTATTAAATAAAATTACTATATAATTTTTTTATTAAAATTTAAATATATCTAAGTCTAATAATATAAACATAATCTATCTAATATAAATTTTGATATCAGTACTACACGTGTCTCTCTCTCTCCGATTTCGGAGCGTTTCCGGTACCCGATTTTATTTACAGCGTCATTACACGGAGGACTGGGACGAGGGACAAGAATAGGGTTGTTTATCTCTCTTTATTATTAAGAACACAAAGCCTCTTTCTCTCTCCGATAGCGAGTCGCCCGACGCATGCAGACCGGGGGTGTACAGGGGTGGCAGTGAGGGTAGGGGAGGAGCGAGGAAACCAGACACTGGAAGGAATCCACCACCAGATGTCCGGGGGTAGAGGAAGAACGGGACGGTGGACGAGTCAGGGACAGGTATCTACTTTCGGCTTGCGACTCTTCGTTCTCCACTTCTTGTTTGAGTGAGGAAGCCAAGCTGCTGGCGGTTGTAGATGCTGTGTTTCCAATCCCATGGGCCGGCGGTGTTTTGGAGCGGCGGCGTTGGAATCGCGCTAATTCACTGATCACTGCGATACTAAAATAATCCCGATGTCTAGAACTAATTATTTATTTCGTCATTTCAACGGTACGATGCAAAGCGCGTGAGTAGATGTGGCAAGGGCGGCGGTTGGGGGTAGTCGTAGCGCCTCCGGACTAGTCTCATTCGAAGCGCCCTAATTTTGCGATGCCGGAAGTGAATAAACTAAATTAAAACTAAATTGCGCTGTGACACTGGAAACTTATTTTTTTCGGCGAGTTAAATGTTTGATTTGTCCGAGCAGGGGCACGACCTTGATTAGATAGCCAGCCCGCGTGGCGATGCGATCTGGCGTGAGAATGTCTTTTCGCTGACGGTGTTTAAAACTTCGAAAATTTCGTTACTTCGTTACAACCTTATTTGGACTAATACCAATATTAAAAGAAAAATTACCCGAATCGGTACAGCCGTTCTCAAGTGATGCGCTTACCAAGGAACAGCATTTCGCCTAATAATAAAAATGAAATTCTGTCTGTAATAGTTCAAATAAGGTTTTTTCTATGGGATTTTTGTATGAATTTCATAACTCACTATTCGAACGATGGATATGCGTAATTCTAGTTCCTACATATTTTAGGAATATCCATCACACAATAATTCTGCCAAATGTGTGTAACACCCTCCAGATGTCAATGTTCTCCAAACGGCAGTATAATAAATTGATTATAGATTTTTCACATGTTGGTTCAGTTTCCACGGAAACTTCCTTTTCACACATTCCACTTATACACAATTGTGCTGGCCAAACCTTTGCGTTTCTCATCAAAAGATTCTAAACGCCCACTGGTACATATTTTGAGGTGATTACTTTGTAAACACATGGCTTTTTCCATTAAAAAATGTACCCTTGTACACGTGGTTCCCGTTGTTTCTCCTCCTTTTCTATTTCAATTTGCATTGAATACATTCTAAAAAGGTAAAAACCAAAATCTATAGTTTCTAAATTGAAATGGTAATAATAATCGTTCTAATGCGTATAAAACGAAGTGTGAACTTACTCATGAAAATCATGTGGGGTTAACATAGAAAAATTGTATTCGTCATCAGAATTTTTTTCATCACGGTGTGAGTGGTTGCTCAATTACTGTTTTATTTTCAAAAACCGCAACAATGTTATTCACAAGACCCTTAATAAAAGTTGATGTGACTTTACTTTTAAGAAGAAGTTTTCCACGTTTTTTAGACCTAGATTAAAACTGTCTGCTCTTTTTAGTCATAGTTTCTTCTATAAAAACACTACTTGTGAGCAAATTTAAAACATAAGGACTTTTAATAATAATAATAAACGTCTTTATTTCCAGCAGACAAGAGTCCATAGAGGAAACTATAAACTATTTCCATACAGATATCACTAAACACTAGGCACATTATAATATTGCAAAAGCATCTTCTTAGGCAAAAGGCCAATGAAGTTATCACCAATACGTCGAAAGTATTACGACTTAGACAATCATTGTAGAGTCTAAAACACGACAGCAAGGGACTATTAAAGTGGTGGTACGTACTAGGAATATTGTAATAAAATGTAATCGCACTTCAACTTCCTACTGTAGGTACTGTTACAATTTGATTTTGCCGCGCATTGGCCATCGTAGATTCAGGAACGAATCAGCGTTTAGAGATAACCCGCACGCACAAAAAAAGCACGAAAAACTTCTTGCATACCACGCGACGAACTTGCGGTCTTCTTTTCGATCGACATCGTACGAAGTAACATCTCCGTCGTAATTTTGTCCTAAACAAAGAGTAAGATTTAGGAAATATCGTCAAGTACGGAATAAACGATAGAGATGTACAGTTAATTGTCTAAATCGCATTAGCGGATATGTCGACTAAGTGTCGAATTCGAAAAAAAGGGGGTAAGATATGTAAACTACTTTATTGCGTGCAGACATTGACTATTCTCTCTCAATCAAATAGGCAGATCCACCAGCATTCACCGTAGGATTGTTTTCTTGTTTCACATTCATTTGAAAGAGTTGCTGAGTATTTTCCACACGTGACTTTCCTGGACTGACGTAATCCACACGTGGTCTCAGGAAATCCATAAGGTTGTCTCCCAGGATCGCAGCTCCAAAGCCAGCAGAAATCGTTGAAACCGGCTCAGAAGATAAGTAGTAGTTATTTTTATTATCGCGTCAGTTAAATTGTAAATTCAACTAACACAATTCTTAATCTTGTATTTAATCATTTCAATGTAATTTAGCCTTTTAAGAGTAGTACAATAGTCATAATTTAACTTATTACATTTTTATTTCAACATTCATATAGTTTTTATTTAACCAACTTGTTACTTGTCAATTTAATTTCAATCTTCACAACGTTAATTTAATATTTTTAATTTAAAAAAAATTCCTGTGTATATTTATTTGTTCATTTTATGACTTTTGGGGACATATATAACTGTATTTACTGCGTCACCACCCATACCTCAGATATTTGTTAGGAGGCTACAACTATTTTAGGTTGTAATAGTACTTACAACCGAACTTCATCACGTAAAGAACTACTCCGTATAACGCCGTATCAAACTCATGACATTTCTTCTACATAGAAATGAAGACAATATTCAGAAAGGAATGCTGATTTCAGTGGGGGTTAGGATAGTAGCCAAACATCTTAAAATATATGTACTTAAAATACAGAACTTGCGCAACACATTCTCATCAATAAGGCAGATGTAAGTTTGTTGGTGGGGACGCCACACTAGACAGCAGCAGTATTCTATTCCAGATCTGACTAACGCGTAAAAAAGCAGCTTAATATATACAAGAAATGTTAGTAAAGGAAGCACTGTTTCTAATAATGAATCCTAAAGTTTCTACCAGTAATAGACTCGATATGAATATATATTATAATGCAAAATGACACAATTGTGTTTCCTGGCATAGGTAATTTTTTTACATTTCCTAACATTGATGTCGAGCCTATTCCTGCGATACCATTCCGATAATGTCTCTAAATCTGCTTGTAATTCAACGCAATTTAACTGAGAATTAACACAACGAGCCATTTCCAGATCATCGGCATATATAAATATGTTACATCTTAGACAATTCACATCATTAAAAAAATGTTAAAAAGCAATGGTTCAACCTTGGACCCTTGTACTACACCACTATCTATACAAAATTGATTAGAGGTGAAACTGCCAGGTAATGAAACAAAGACAACAATTTCTCACACACGCCAACACCCTCTAACTTTTTCAACAGCAAATAATGGTGCACTCGGTAAAAGGCTTTAGTTAAGTCGGTCTATAAGGCATCAACTTCCTGACGTTTGTCTAAAGCTTCAGATACAAACTGAGTAAATGTCATTGAGGACATGCGAATAAAGGACGTCAGATAGCATACACTCAAATATCTTCAAGTTTGATAACAAAACTATCGGCCTACAGTTTTTGACGTCAGCGTTGTCCCCGGACTTTGTCACTGGAGTGACGCGTGATAAGTTCCAGACGTCCGAATACACAGAATTAAATTCAATATATATGGTGACACAAGACAACTTAAGGGCATTTTCAGTCCACTCAAACAATCGGATCACATCCCAACTGAAATTTGCACGTCAACTAAAGGGCGTGTCACATTTTCCTCCACCTCTGTTTTGCCTATAAGCAACTACATGTTCTGTCTTTGTCTGCATTATCTATCTGACCAACTATTTATTATAATATGCTGACATCACCGTGTTTGTGTGTTCATTATACTGTTAGATCTAATTGATTTTATTTGAATTCACCGCCTGATAACCGAAGAATAACGAATATAACCGACGAGTTGCGTCGGGTAAAACACAGGATGATGTCATACACGCAGTCGGTCTGCATGCGGGCGTACATGCGAGATGCGTGTGCAGACTATGACTGGTTGTTTGACCATTTTTATTAATTCTGTGTATCCTTTTCAAGAACTTTTAAAATCAGGTGTGGGGTACACGTGCCGTGAAATTTTAGTGAAATTTTAGTGAAATTTTAACGATCAAAGATACATCCAATGGGGTTTTTGGGAGCTATTGCGTCGATCTTACGAAAACTTCAACGACGTGTGAACACAAGCGAACCTCCAATCCAACCCACCGCACTTTGTGTGAAAATTCCTGCTTCTTTGGCACTGCCAAGTTCTGATTCGGACAGCACTGTCAATAGTATCTGGTTATAAAAAATTGAGGGCTATAAAGACGAGTTTGGGTGGTCAGACTGCGAAACTGTAAGTAGAGTTGGTCCCTTTTTACTAAAATCAGCTCAAAGGTGGTTTCGGCATGGCAACCCACCGATGAAACTTGGGATAATCTTAAGCAAGATTTTTCATTTTTTTTTTAACAGAAATTTGGGAAAACTTTATTGAAGCCGCGAACTATCAAAGCACGATTGTACGAAGTTATGTTGAATATGCTCGAATCAAACTTGAAAAATCGATTTGATCGAGATATTTCCCATTCAATAGACGATGTTGCGGTCAGAACAGCTTTTAATTATTGTTGTGCGATGTGTTAGCGACTTGATCGCATTTCTCGCAAATTATGTGAAACCTTCCGAAAAATCAGTAATGAATTTAAATGTGCAACGAACACCAAGTTGCCCTCAACTTCAAAGCAAACTAATTATTGTTTTTCTTGCGGTAAGTTTGGACATATTTCACGTGATTGCAATCCTAGAAATATGGATAATTTAAAACGTAAGTGTGGATCCAGCTAAGTTGCAGATATTGCAAAAAGCCGGGTCACAACATCGAGCAGTGTTTTCGCCCGCAAAGTACCTAAACATTCTCGTGACCATGAAACCCAATCCGGGCTACAGCAGGCCGATAAAAGAGTCAAAACAGAAAATGTAGTGGTGGGCATAATCGATATATTTCCATAATCGAATGAATCGAAATAATCGCTTCGAATAATCGAATGATCATTCGAATAATCGATTATGAATGATTGACCGAGTTAGTCAAGTTAGTAACTTTTACTTTTACTCGTTTCAACCGTTTCGTTCTCGAAAGCTCGGAAGTCAAAATCACTGAAACCCTTTTATAACCTCGGGCTACGCAATATTCGCGGGGAATTACTAATTTCTTGATGAAAAATTCAAAAAATACCAGTCCTAAAATGCTTGCACAGCGATTTTCGAAAAATTGCTTTGACTTTGTTATCCGTTCGAACTCGTGATAGTGAAACATCATTCGAAAATCATTCGTTTCGTTTCGGCGTGCAATCGAGAGTTCCGATTCGAGATACGAGACGAATGACTGGCTGTGTATTCGCTATTCAGATAATTGTTTCGAACCGAATGATCTCTCGGTTGCAATAATCGAATGATCGATTATTCAACCATAATCGAAATATTTCGATTATATCATTCATAATCGCCCATAGTGAGTATTTATTACTCAACTCTTTCACGCTGACAAACTCTTGAGAACGTAATTTGAAAACATTGCAGGTTTCAATCTCTGGCTATAGCACTAATTGTCTTATTGACACTGGTTCGACTTACTCATTAATTAGAAACATTAGTGACCGAACGAAACCTTGAAAAAATTCCTTGTATTACCTCTTCGCAATTGTTTAATGGCACAACTCATAATTCACATTTTTGCCATTTTTGCACAAAAGCCCTAGTGGAATTTCCTGATGTAACATTAAACATTTTGTTATGGCTCCACCCAATCATTCGAGTTTTGACGATGTTGTCGTCGAAAATATTTACGACTTTTGATCAAAGACAAAAACATTAAAAAGAAAAATGATTCTAAATTGTGCAATTTAGTCTAATTTTGAGGAATGTGTAACTGATTTGCAATCTTTGGATAGTCAACAGTTGCTCACGTT
Source organism: Diaperis boleti (assembly GCA_963583935.1). Taxonomy (NCBI): domain Eukaryota; kingdom Metazoa; phylum Arthropoda; class Insecta; order Coleoptera; family Tenebrionidae; genus Diaperis; species Diaperis boleti. The sequence continues at coordinate 19,925,264 of OY757242.1, forward strand.
ATTTTCAAATTTTAAAGAATTGATTACGACAGGTAATAATGTTAACGCCGTTAACACCGGCGAATTAACAACAACCTTCACCGAAAATAAAACTGTCTACTGTCAAACATATCGAATATCAGAGTCTGATATTCTGATTGTTCGAGGAATTATTGCCGATCTTATTATACATGAAAGCAAATCGTCATCGTTGACACTTTTTCGAAATTTTGCCTTATTTATCACAATCGACTGTTACTAGCGAAGAAACAAAGCAAAGTTTTTCAAACTTCATAAGTATCTTTGGCACACCAAGTTGTAACACAGGTGCGTCAAGTTGGCCCCCCTTTTTATGCGATTGTTTTAAAAATTATATTTTTGAATTGTGCTCGATTTGTGCCCAACTGTGCTGATGCTCGTAATTTTGTGCTAGCAATAAACAAAAAGTTATAGCCAAATATTTTTGGGGGGGCTATCTTGACGCTCAGCCCCCCCTATATTTTGGAAATTTGAGGATTTTTTGACGCCAATCAATTGTGCTCGATTTGTGCCGGATTGTGCCGGTGTTTATTCACATTGTACTGGTCATAAAATATGAAATATTTAAGAAAACATTACTGGGTCGCGCACTATCTGCTCAGGGGCTCATACATTTTGGAAATTTGAGGATTTTTTTACGCCAATCAATTGTGCTCGATTTGTGCTCAAATGTGCTGATGTACGTAATTTTGTGCTATCAATAAACAAAAAGTTATAGCCAAATCTTGTTAGGGGAGCTATCTTGACGCTCAGCCCCTCCTATATTTTGGAAATTTGAGGATTTTTTGACGCCAATCAATTGTGCTCGATTTGTGCCGGATTGTGCCGGTGTTTATTCACATTGTGCTGATCATAAAATATGGAATATTTAAGAAAACGTTACTGGGTCGCACACTACCTGCTCAGCGGCTCACACATTTTGGAAATTTGAGGATTTTTTTACGCCAATCATTTGTGCTCGCTTTGTGCTCAAGTGTACTGATGTTCGTAATTTTGTGCTAGCAATAAACAAAAAGTTATAGCCAAATCTTGTTAGGGGGGCTATCTTGACGCTCAGCCCCTCCTATATTTTGGAAATTTGAGGATTCTTTGAGGCCAATCATTTGTGCTCGATTTGTGCCGGATTGTGCCGGTGTTTATTCACATTGTGTTGGTCATAAAATATGAAATAGTTAAGAAAAGATTACTGGGTTTCACACTATCTGCTCACCGGCTCATACATTTTGGAAATTTGAGGTTTTTTTGACGCCAATCAATTGTGCTCGATTTGTGCCGGATTGTGCCGGCCTTTATTCATATTGTGCCGATCATAAAATATGGAATATTTAAGAAAACATTACTGTTTCGCATACTATATGCTCAGCGGCTCATACATTTTGGAAATTTGCGGATTTTTCAACGCCAATCAATTGTGCTCGATTTGTGCCGGATTGTGCCGGCGTTTATTCATATTGTGCTGATCATAAAATATGGAATATTTAAGAAAATATTATTGGGTCGCACACTATCTGCTCACCGGCTCATACATTTTGGAAATTTGAGGATTTTTTACGCCAATCAATTGTGCTCGATTTGTGCCAGATTGTGCCGGCGTTTATTCATATTGTGCCGATCATAAAATATGGAATATTTAAGAAAACATTACTGTTTCGCATACTATATGCTCAGCGGCTCATACATTTTGGAAATTTGCGGATTTTTCAACGCCAATCAATTGTGCTCGATTTGTGCCGGATTGTGCCGGCGTTTATTCATATTGTGCTGATCATAAAATATGGAATATTTAAGAAAATATTATTGGGTCGCACACTATCTGCTCAGTGGCTCATACATTTTGGAAATTTGAGGATTTTTTACGCCAATCAATTGTGCTCGATTTGTGCCAGATTGTGCCGGCGTTTATTCATATTGTGCTGATCATAAAATATGGAATATTTAGTTTTGTGCTAGCAATAAACAAAAAGTTATAGCCAAAACTTTTTGGGGGGGCTATCTTGACGCTCAGGCCCAAATATATTTTGGAAATTTGGTGATTTTTTGCCGGTTTGTTTGTTTCATTTGTACTCCTCTGTAAATAAAAAAAAACGTAAAACAAATCCGGGAACCAAGTTTTTTTTTAATATTAGGCTTATTCAATTGTGCTCGTTTTGTGCTCAATTATGCCGCTGTTTGTTTCAATTGTGCTCCTCTGTAAATAACAGAAAAAAAAAACGCAAAACAAATCCGGGGGCCAAGTTGACCGTCAGTCCCCGTTTTTTTTTCGTTTTTTTTTTTTTTTAATATTAGGCTTATTCAATTGTGTTCGTTTTGTGCTCAATTATGCCGCTGTTTGTTTCAATTGTGCTCCTTTACAAATAACAAAAAAGCGCAAAACAAATCCGGGGACCAACTTTATTCAATTGTGCTCGTTTTGTGCTATTCGTTACTTTCTTCACTCGTAATGTAAAATATTATTACGTAGTAAGTTTGAATGCAATTTTTAGCCGTAACCCACAGTTGCCACAGTTATCTCCAGTGTTTCCAAGCTTAATGCTTTTTTTTATTATCGATGTAAAAATTTAAAAATTTGTACTTATTTGAAGCAGCCCCCCTCCATAAATTTCTTGCTACTCTTTTAATAAGTTCTGCGACGTCCAAGCTTTTCATTGTTTTTAACTTGTCATCGTTTGAAATAACAGTTCTTTTATAAAAAAAACAACAACTTAAGTACCTTTATAAGCATGCACAAAAGGTGGTAGCAACTTCTTCTTTTAAAGACTTTATGGTTTCTCTGAAATTTCAGACAAAACGGTTTTTCATTCATAACCATTCTAGTTAAAGCCGTAACAACCTTTCAATTTCTTGTCTATTTTATGACCATAACATTGTTGTAAACCAGATTGTCAGCAAAATGATATTCAATTGTTCCTAATGACAACATTTACTTATAATGTATGTTCAAAACTGCGTCAACTGTAGGACAGTTGACCATTTAACTTCCATTCCTAAAAATGAGAAATTTACCCTAACAGCTTGCTGACAGAAGATTATGATACAGATAGGTACATTTCTTTGTTATGAGGTGAAATTTAAAAAACGAATATTCAAAGTTATCCCACTCTCCCCTACATCAGTTTCGATATTTAAAGAATGTAAAGTAAGCAAATTTGCGGACGACGAAACACAAATTAAATCAGACACCAGGCATCACTTTACATTCAACACTTGACAATCTCTTCACACTTCAAATAAACAAGCTTTGTATAGTAGATAAGGAGAGCAATTGTGCTGAATTGTGTCGTTTGAACGATAAATTATACTATTTAATTAATTATTTATTAACAAAGTTGACTGAGATAAAATTCACCCATCTGTTTTTTCTGTCGTAACATTTTGTTAGAAAATTGTATTTTTTGTTTTTTTTATGATTTTTAACGTGAGTATAACAAAGTGGCATATGCATACTTCGTACCTGTAAATCTATTTAGAGTCAAAAAAGCATAAAATAACACAAAATACAATTTCATAAAAAACATTACGAGAGAAAAAACAAAGAGGGGTGAATTTTATTTTAATCCATTAAAGGTATTTTGCTATAACTTTGTGATTAAAGTAGCAGAATTTATCGTTTAAACGGCACAATTCAGCACAACTGCTCTCCTTTAAGATCGCATAATTATTTTGTTTATATCGAAAATTTTGGTTGGGCTGAGTGTCAATGTAGCCACCTCAAAACACCACAATTTATGAAATTGGCAGAAAAATTCGGCACCATCATAGCACAATTTAGTGCATAGTTCAAAAAATAAAATTTTGGTTTTAGGACGGCCAAAAGACCCAATCATTTTTCTCCTAACTAAAATCTATATAATAATAAAACACATTTGTCCTCGCAAGGTTTTTAAATTGTTTTGAATGGGGCTGAAAGTCAAATCGGTTCCTGGATTTGTTTTGAGTTTATTTGTTATTTACAAAGGAGCACAATTGAAACAAGCAGCGGCACAATTGAGCACAAAACGAGCACAATTGAAAAAGCCTAATATTTAAGAAAAAAACGTAAAAAAACCGGATCCTGACGGTCAACTTGGCCCCCGGATTTGTTTTGCGTTTTTTTGTTATTTACAAAGGAGCACAATTGAAACAAACAGCGGCACAATTGAGCACAAAACGAGCACAATTGAATAAGCCTAATATTTAAAAAAAAAAACGTAAAAAAACCGGGGGCTGACGGACAACTTGGGCCCCGGATTTGTTTTGCGTTTTTTTGTTATTTAGAGAGGAGCACAATTGAAACAAACAGCGGCACAATTGGGCACAAAACCAGCACAATTGATTGGCGTAAAAAAATCCTCAAATTTCCAAAATGTATGAGCCACTGATCAGATAGCGTGCGACCCAGTAATGTTTTCTTAAATATTTCATATTTTATGACCAGTACAATGTGAATAAACACCGGCACAATCCGGCACAAATCGAGCACAATTGATTGGCGTCAAAAAAATCCTCAAATTTCCAAAATATAGGAGGGGCTGAGCGTCAAGATAGCCCCCCTAACAAGATTTGGCTATAACTTTTTGCTTATTGATAGCACAAAATTACGAACATCAGCACATTTGAGCACAAATCGAGCACAATTGATTGGCGTAAAAAAATCCTGAAATTTCCAAAATGTATGAGCCCCTGAGCAGATAGTGCGCGACCCAGTAATGTTTTCTTAAATATTTCATATTTTATGACCAGTATAATGTGAATAAACACCGGCACAATCCGGCACAAATTGAGCACAATTGATTGGCGTCAAAAAATCCTCAAATTTCCAAAATATAGGGGGGGCTGAGCATATAGTATGCGAAACAGTAATGTTTTCTCAAATATTCCATATTTTATGATCGGCACAATATGAATAAAGGCCGGCACAATCCGGCACAAATCGAGCACAATTGATTGGCGTAAAAAAAAACTCAAATTTCCAAAATGTATGAGCAGGTGAGCAGATAGTGTGAAACCCGGTAATCTTTTCTTAACTTTTTCATATTTTATGACCAACACAATGTGAATAAACACCGGCACAATCCGGCACAAATCGAGCACAAATGATTGGCCTCAAGGAATCCTCAAATTTCCAAAATATAGGGTGGGCTAAGCGTCAAGATAGCCCCCCTAACAAGATTTGGCTATAACTTTTTGTTTATTGCTAGCACAAAATTACGAACATCAGTACATTTGAGCACAAATCGAGCACAATTGATTGGCGTAAAAAAATCCTCAAATTTCCAAAATGTGTGAGCCGCTGAGCAGATAGTGTGCGACCCAGTAACGTTTTCTTAAATATTCCATATTTTATGATCAGCACAATGTGAATAAACACCGGCACAATCCGGCACAAATCGAGCACAATTGATTGGCGTCAAAAAATCCTCAAATTTCCAAAATATAGGAGGGGCTGAGCGTCAAGATAGCCCCCCTAACAAAATTTGGCTATAACTTTTTGTTTATTGCTAGCACAAAATTACGAACATCAGTACATTTGAGCACAAATCGAGCACAATTGATTGGCGTAAAAAAATCCTCAAATTTCCAAAATGTGTGAGCCGCTGAGCAGATAGTGTGCGACCCAGTAACGTTTTCTTAAATATTCCATATTTTATGATCAGCACAATGTGAATAAACACCGGCACAATCCGGCACAAATCGAGCACAATTGATTGGCGTCAAAAAATCCTCAAATTTCCAAAATATAGGAGGGGCTGAGCGTCAAGATAGCCCCCCTAACAAGATTTGGCTATAACTTTTTGTTTATTGCTAGCACAAAATTACGAACATCAGTACATTTGAGCACAAATCGAGCACAATTGATTGGCGTAAAAAAATCCTCAAATTTCCAAAATGTGTGAGCCGCTGAGCAGATAGTGTGCGACCCAGTAACGTTTTCTTAAATATTCCATATTTTATGATCAGCAGAATGTGAATAAACACCGGCACAATCCGGCACAAATCGAGCACAATTGATTGGCGTTAAAAAATCCTCAAATTTCCAAAATATAGGAGGGGCTGAGCGTCAAGATAGCCCCCCTAACAAGATTTGGCTATAACTTTTTGCTTATTGATAGCACAAAATTACGAACATCAGCACATTTGAGCACAAATCGAGCACAATTGATTGGCGTCAAAAAAATCCTCAAATTTCCAAAATATAGGAGGGGCTGAGCGTCAAGATAGCCCCCCTAACAAGATTTGGCTATAACTTTTTGTTTATTGCTAGCACAAAATTACGAACATCAGTACATTTGAGCACAAAGCGAGCACAATTGATTGGCGTAAAAAAATCCTCAAATTTCCAAAATGTGTGAGCCGCTGAGCAGGTAGTGTGCGACCCAGTAACGTTTTCTTAAATATTCCATATTTTATGATCAGCAGAATGTGAATAAACACCGGCACAATCCGGCACAAATCGAGCACAATTGATTGGCGTTAAAAAATCCTCAAATTTCCAAAATATAGGAGGGGCTGAGCGTCAAGATAGCCCCCCTAACAAGATTTGGCTATAACTTTTTGCTTATTGATAGCACAAAATTACGAACATCAGCACATTTGAGCACAAATCGAGCACAATTGATTGGCGTCAAAAAAATCCTCAAATTTCCAAAATATAGGAGGGGCTGAGCGTCAAGATAGCCCCCCTAACAAGATTTGGCTATAACTTTTTGCTTATTGATAGCACAAAATTACGAGCATCAGCACAGTTGGGCACAAATCGAGCACAATTCAAAAATATAATTTTTTAAACAATCGCTTAAAAAGGGGGGCCAACTTGACGCACCTTTGTAACACCATCCCGGCCGACCCAATTTTAATTAGTCACTTTGTAATTTTGAAATAACTTCGCCCTGTAGAAAATAAGCTTGTCAACGATAGAAATCACCCAAGCGGCGAGTTTTGTTTATATAACGTTTCCAGACCCATAAATTAGCTTTCTTTGGAATGTTTAAGAGGGTTGTATTCGGCGACTCGCCCCAAAAATTAACACATAGGGAAACTGTAGTCAGTCTTGCTTTGTTCTTCATTCAAACAAGTGTTCATTATCGAGGTTTGATTTAAGATTAATTCAAAAGTGATTGAGGTGAGGTTTTCACTGAGCAAATAATCCAGGTGCATTTGTAATCATTTCTGAGTCTAAGTTAAAGTGTTTTGAGTGATTTATTGCTGTGAAATTGCCAGACAACAGATTGGTGAGTCCGTTCTAATTTACATTTAACTGTTAACCAATTGCAAGTTGATATTATCATGAGAGTACTATAGTTATTTTGCAATATTGCTGAGATTGAAGTACTGGTTGATTCATTAATTGAGTCATTGTTGAGTTATGATATTTGTACAAGAGACATTATTGATAATGAAGTACTGGTTGATTCATTAAATGAGTCATTGTTGTGTTATGAGTTTTGTACAAGAGATATTATTGAGATTGAGCCTTGACGTCAAGTTAATTAATCTGTAATTATTCTGCCGACCTCCCAATGTGAATCCAAGGACTACTGGGGGTGCTGGTGGGAGATCGTTGATCATTGCACTGGCCCATCAGCACTTTGGGGAGATTTATGATATCTCCAGGATGAATTCTAGAGTTCTCCATTTGTATTGATTTTTGTACTCGTTGAGTATGCTGGCAGTACGAGTCCGGATTAAGTTTAATCCATTGCACGGATACTACTGTCGGAGTTGAACCAGTTAGTCATGACTCAGGTAGGGTAAAGCCCAGACGGTCACGCGGACAAAGGCTCTATCAGGGGATACCCCGTGATGGTATTGCACATCCTTTTGATAGGCCTAAGACTAGTTAAGATGGAGCGGGGTGGTACATTTCAGATATCTACACCGTGGTGACTGAAGAGTAGCTGTTCTTACATCAGCAGCTCTACCATCTTGCCATCATCATCTCTACCATCTCGTCATCATCATCTCTACCATCTTGCCAGCATCATCATCAGTATGTCACCACGTGCCATCGTTAGCAGGGGTATCGTTATGATGCTCAGGTACCGCCCATTGCACGACTCACTTCTAGTCGTTTCAGTAATAGTCTAGGCAGGAGCTCTGGGTTTCCCCGGTCAAAGAAGGACCGCGTTTGTACGTTTGGGGTCTCCCACAGCTCCATTGCACTGCTTGCTATTACTTGAGTGTCTAAGGTCTCCTAACTACCTAGGCAGAGCTCAATCGAAATGTTAATAATTGATAATATGTTTGATAATTGAGACAATTGATAATTGATATGATTAAGTATTCAGGTTCTAAAACAAACCAGTATCATCAGTTGATCAGTGAATGACGAACTCAAAGTATTGGTTCTAATCTGTTGATTTAAAAGACTCAGAAAAGGTTACAATTTAAGATTGACGAATCTAATTAGGATTAGTTGTTCATAAATCATTTTCCACACAGAATTTCAACTGTGATGATGGGGTAGATTCAAGTAAATAAATCCCTTTTACTTTAAAGTGTGATTTATTCGGAACCGCGCATATCGGGGTCCCAACCAAGACTCTCTTTACATTTACTCCTTATCGAACGTTTACAATATGCTTATTCTATACAATCTAACCTATCGCCTCGACATTACCATATATGGACATGTCGCTGCGGAAATGCCAATCAATCGTTTAGGGTATTGCACTATTTCAGGTCAACAAACTGCTGAAGTTGCTACTTCCACAGTTCGCTAACCTGTACCCGTTTTGTAATATCTTATCCCTATACTACAGCAACATGACCTTTCGATACTCGATACCTCTCTCGACCAACATAACTGGCCATCCAAGGAGTAATTTTGTAAAACAGGTAAAGCACTTAATATTAAAATTTTAATGTGTTAAAGACGTTAGGCCTTTTGTTCTCACGATGTAATGACAAATTTTGATAAATGGGAATTAACACTCAGTATAATTGAATTAACACTCAGTATATTTTCAAATAGAAAAACAACGTTTTACAAAGTAAATTGATTCACTATGCCGGCACCAATTTTATAGCAAAAGTCGCCTAGACATTCGTTGACTACTTTGGTATCGAGGTATATGTAACAAGCCCCGGTGTACCTACATCGTTCCAAAGAGGTGCGTCAAGTTGGCCCCCCTTTTTAAGCGATTGTTTTAAAAATTAAATTTTTGAATTGTGCTCGATTTGTGCCCTACTGTGCTGATGCTCGTAATTTTGTGCTAGCAATAAACAAAAAGTTATAGCCAAATCTTTTTGGCGGGGCTATCTTGACGCTCAGCCCCCCCTATATTTTGGAAATTTGAGGATTTTTTGACGCCAATCAATTGTGCTCGATTTGTGCCGGATTGTGCCGGTGTTTATTCACATTGTACTGGTCATAAAATATTAAATATTTAAGAAAACATTACTGGGTCGCACACTATCTGCTCAGTGACTTATACATTTTGGAAATTTGAAGATTTTTTTACGCCAATCAATTGTGCTCGATTTGTGCTCAAATGTGCTGATGTTCGTAATTTTGTGCTATTGTCGCAGGAACAGGGTTTCCACCAGGTGACGGATGGGGTCCGCGACTCCTCGGTGGTGAAAACGTTGCCGGAGACATCGACCGACGTCGAAGGGGGTTGTCGGTCAGAGCGGATGCTCGACCTGGTGCTCTGCGCCTCGACGTAGTGGTCCACCGGACCAGCAGGGTTTGGGGTCGACGAGTTGTTAATGAGAAGACATCAGTTTGGATTTTGTGCACTTTATTCAGCCTCTTTCGAGGTCCGAATAGAACTTTTTTCCAACCAGAAAGTGGCATGCCTTTATACCTGCGACGGGGTAAACCCGATCGCAGGTGGCGTCCTGCTTTCTGATTGGCTGCAGTCTATTCTTACTTAAAACTAACATTAAACGAACTTAAATCTACTTAAAACTAACATATTCTAATAGCGCGAGCGCTAATCTATACTATGATATTACTTACAACTAACCACTCGCGACCATAGGCGTAAAAAACCGCGGTCGCGAGAGCGCGCGATAGTGGGGGAGCCGAGCGGCCAGACAGTATAAAGGTAAACTGTCTGTGCCTGGCGCCATTCGCTACCCCACCCCCGACACGGTCGAACGCTCGCTCCCTGTTGCAACCTCATGCTATGCCGCAACAGGGCGCGTGGTGTCTTATTCTAATCACTTATTTAACCTATGCTAAAACCTAAAATTAATCACTATCACTAATCGAGAATCCGGCCGCGAATTCACTTCATCCAACACACTCCCCCCTTCACCACGGCCGGATTTGCGGGCGCTTCACTTTTCCTTCCGCCGGTCGGCGCGGGTCGCGCGGCGTCGCGAGTTTCTTCGCGGCTGGCCGTGAAGTCGTCCCTCCGTGTCGAGCGTCGGAGGAGGTGGTTCGAAGGTAGATGGCCTGGGTACAGCTGAAATCCGCGTTTGTCCGCGGTTTCGGGGTGTGGCGAGCTGAGCTCGCGGGTTTGGCGGGTCCCTCCCGTCGTGGTGGGTCGTGGTGGGTTGGTGGGCTGGTGACGTGGGGCTGCTGGTCCGTCTCAAGAGGTTCGCAGGGGCTGTCCGGCGGTGTCTCGGTGGCTTCTGCTGATGACCTCCTGGGATGCGGTGTCGGCGATCTGAATCGACTCAGCGGCTCGTCCCAGGTCACCGTTCGTTTCCGAACGATAGCGGTCGTTATTGGTGGAAATCCCGGAGGCGGCAAGATCTTCAGCGGCGTCGGGATGGGCGTCGTGGTTGGTGGAGACGTCGTGCTCCAGGACGGCGGCGTCGTAAAACCAGGTGGTGGTCGCGTGACAGCCGCAGGTGTTATTGTCGGTCCCGCACAAAATGATACCTGCTGGATTAACTGTCCAGGGTCGGCCAGGGATGTTTCAACGTCCTCGAGGTCCTCTACACAGGGCGGTGGCTGCAGGATTGCGGATGCCTGTCCTGGCACCGCGGTGGAGGCGTCGTGGTGTCGTGGCTCCGGGATGTAGTCGGCCTCGTGGTGGACGTCTGCGGTGACCACGAACGTGTGGGCCACAGACTCGGCACCGGCGTCATCTTCGGCTATCCTCTGGATGGCGGCGCAAGGAGTGGTGGCCAGCGTCGGGACGCTGACGTCCAGCGTGACGGTGGCGGGACTACATCTCGCCGGAAAATCGACAAACGCGCTGACGATCTCGGGCTCGTTGATTTCTTCTGGCTCGGGCTCTTGTGGGGTGACTGGTTCTGGTGGCGGGACGATCTGCAGGTGGTCCGGAAGGTCGGTGAAGTCGGCTGGCGGCGGCGGGATGACAAACAAGTCCAGCACCTCGTCCACGGACATGTGTTCGAGGTAATCCCGCGGCTCGGCAGCGGTCGGCCAAATATCGCACAGCTCCTGCTGCAGATTCTGGGCGGCGGCGACTTCTTCCGGTTCCGGAGCGATGGGGGCGTCTAATTCGGGTGCGGCGGCCGCTGCTGGTGGTAATGCGGCGGCTTCGGGGACTCCGGGTACCTGGTACTCGCTACCGGGGGCTACAGGGAGATAGGTCTCCACCTGCGAAGAAGTCCTCTTCGACCTGCGGTTCTGCCGCTTCTTCTTGCGCTTCTTGGGGGCGCCGCGGCCGACTCCTGGTTCGGCCGTCATGGCGCCGCAGAACTCTCGCTGCCGTGGTTTACCTCCTCGGCGCAGGTCACGGTCGGAAACCTCTTCGTTGGGCGACCCATCCTCGTTGTAGTGGTAGCCCAGGTGGTAGCCGTCCTCGTCGTACTCGCCCCTGTACGCCCTTCTGAGCGCGTCGTAGACCCCGTCGACGTGCCTTTGGCCCTCCAGGAGTGGTTTAACTTCTCCTGGGACGAGGTCGATGGACCGGAGGATGTAGGTGACGCACGTTCTCTGGACTTCTTCGCCGCCGCCTTCCCGGCGGATGTAAAAGTCGACGTCCCTGCGGAGGTCTTTAATGAATTCCTCGGGGTAGTCCCCGAAGGGAAACCACGGAACGCAAAAGGTCGGCGGGTCTCCCGGTCTCCAGGTCTCCAGGTTCTCGTAGGCGCCCTCCTCCTCCGGATGTGATGCTTCGAGTGGCGGTACGTTGAGCTCCTTGTCGGACTCGCCGTCGTACGCCCTCTTCAGAATGACCCAGGCCTCCTGGACGTCGGTGTAACCCTCCATCTGTCGCCTCAGCCTATCTGGGATGTCGTCGATGAATCGGACGGCGATGGCGGCGTCCCTCTCCGGGTATGAGTTGTTCCACCTGAGGTAGTCTTCACATTCGTAGAAGAAAGTCCCGGGGTACGCCCCGAAGCGCAGGCGTGATCGCAGGCGTGGAAGACCCATAGGTTCCATCGTGCTTTTGTCGGGCCAGGTGGTACTTGGTGGTGTTGCTGATGTCTTCTGTTGTCGTATGGTCGCCCCCTACTGGTTGGTGTGGGCGGTCCTCCGTCGTAGCTGGTGCACCAGGTTGGTGCTGACTTCCTTCTCTCTCCTCTTCGACGCGGTTTTTAGTTTGGGGTTCCCCCAGGTGCCATTCTGGAGAAGGGCCCCACGTTGGGCGCCACGTGTCGCAGGAACAGGGTTTCCACCAGGTGACGGATGGGGTCCGCGACTCCTCGGTGGTGAAAACGTTGCCGGAGACATCGACCGACATCGAAGGGGGTTGTCGGTCAGAGCGGATGCTCGACCTGGTGCTCTGCGCCTAGACGTAGTGGTCCACCGGACCAGCAGGGTTTGGGGTCGACGAGTTGTTAATGAGAAGACATCAGTTTGGATTTTGTGCACTTTATTCAGCCTCTTTCGAGGTCCGAATAGAACTTTTTTCCCATTGCGTTGCGTTGCGCTGTTTGTCCGAGGTTTTAAGTCAGTGACCCCTAAACCTCTATCTCTTTCGCCGGCCTGCAATGGTTTTACAGACGGCAAAGTGATAGGCCCTGTTTGCCGATCCGTCGGTGTCACTGCTGTGTGACTACGACAGGCCAGCGCCCAGGACTCGTTTGACAGTTTTGCTGTTTTCGGACTGACAACTCGAATGAGGGCAATGGTGCCAACATAACGAGAAAGTCGGATTCCTTTTTTGGGACATCGGAAATGAAAAAATGAAAATTAAAGAAAAGAATTTTACCTGTCCTGAGGCCTGAAAGAGAGGTTAGTACCTGAAGGGTGTCGCGATGGAAGGGCCAGTGAAGCTGTCACCCTTCTAGCAGCGCCATTCTGGGCCGCTTTCTTTTTGATGGTCCACTCTCGTCGTAGTCGACCGCTTGTCTGACCAGTGGATTGGGGTGTTCTTCGGCCTTTTTGATGGTCCGGAGGGCGATCTCATGGAGGAACTCCTTCAGCAGCGGGAGCCCTGCCTCACGGTGAAGTTGGTCATTTCTGACGAACCATGGAGCGTCGAAAGCGTGGCGGAGGAATTTGTTCTGGAGGACCTGCAACTTACACATGTTTGTCTTCGAGGGGGCGTGTGCCCAAGCCGCCGAAGCATATGTTAGAGTCGGACGAATGATTGCTCTGTAAATCAACAATTTGTTCTTTACCGACATCTTGCTACGCCTGCAGACCAGCGAGGAGAGCTTGCCCACTGCCATTTTCCCTTTACCCAAAGAGTATTCTAGGTGCTGGCGGAAGTCAAGCTTTTTGTCGATGATGACACCTAGGTATTTTGCCTGGTTTGCCCAGGGAATGACCCGGTCGAACATCTCGATTTCTCCCTCAGGCTGGACGAGTCGGCGCGTCACGAGGAGGGCTGTGCTCTTCTCGGGATTGACGTCGATCATCCATTTCTGGCACCAGTCTTCGAGCTTGTCGATGGCTTCCTGCAGGTAGCGGGTCGCCAGCCAAGGCTGTTTGGATCTGGTGAGGATTGCTGTGTCGTCTGCGTAGATGGCGAGCGTGGTGTTTGCAGTCCTTGGGATGTCCGCGGTGAAGGCCGCGTACAGGGTTGGTGAAAGGACAGACCCCTGTGGGACGCCCGCTTCGATGTCGTGGGGACGGGACAGAGTGTTTCCGATGCGGGCACAGAAGGACCTGTTACGCAAAAAGGAGTTGATTAATTGAACCAATTCTAGGGGCACGCCGCACGAGTGGAGCTTGAGGACAAGTCCATCGTGCCAGACTGTGTCGAAAGCCTTGGCCACGTCGAGAAATACTGCACCGGTCACTTGCTTGCGCTCGATCCCGGTGGCGGCGTATTCTACGACTCGGAGGAGTTGGTCGGTGGTGGAATGCTTTGGACGGAATCCAAATTGTTCGTCTGGCAGGGTGTTGGTCATCTTGATGCAGTGGGTGAGTCTCTTCTGTATGACTCGTTCCGCCACTTTTCCCGCTGCTGAGAGCAGGCTGATTGGCCTGTGGTTTTGCGGGAACTTCGGGTCCTTTCCTGGCTTCGGAATGAAGATGACCGTCGCATGCTTCCATCTATCTGGAAAGACTCTGTGTTTGAGAATTGCGTTGCAAATACAAACCAGAGCGTCGACGGCGCCATCTGGGAGTTCCTTCAGCGTCCTGTTGCTGATGTTGTCCTGTCCTGGGGCTTTCCTTGGCTTCAAATGCTGGAGGATCTGGCGGATTTCGAAAGGGTTTGTGGGAGGGATTTGCACTTCAGGGACTTCATCGATGATTTCCCGGACTTGTTCTTCCACTTCTTCGAGGTGGTCGAAGTCGGCATTCTGGAGATTGACTCTGCATTGCAGCTCCAGACTGTCGGCGAAGACTTCGGCTTTGTCTTCGTCCGTGAAGACGACGCCGTTGCTTCCGTGGATCGGAGGGAGGGGTTTGCGGTCGATGCGGAGGGCTCTGGCCATCTTCCAGACGGAGTTATCCTCTGTGGATAGCGATTCTAGCTTCTCTGTCCAACGTTCGTTCCTGAACTCTTGGAGTGCTAGTTTGACTTCCCATTTGAGTCTGTTTGCTGCAGTCCTGTCTGCTGCGAGGCCGCTGCGCCGAGCTGTTCTTCTCGCTAGATTTTTCGCGCGGATCAGATTCACGATTCGATAGGGAATCGTGCGCCGTTGGGATGGCATCTGCGTGAGTTCTTCGCTCGCTTCCGCCAGCGCGTCGTTGATCTTGTTCTCGAAGACTTCGATTGCGGCGTCGATTCCTTCGGCATCCACGGTTTGTGGAAAGTCTCCGAAGTTGACTTCACAGTGGGCGGCGAATTCTGTCCAATTCACCCTCCTGGCGTGCCTCTCAACTGGGTCGTTGGCTTCCGTCCCGATGTGCATCAAGACGGGGCTGTGATCCGAGCTGAGTTCTGCGGCCACCGAGAGCTCAATCTGGTGGGCTTTTTTTTTTTTCCAACCAGAAAGTGGCATGCCTTTATACCTGCGACGGGGTAAACCCGATCGCAGGTGGCGTCCTGCTTTCTGATTGGCTGCAGTCTATTCTTACTTAAAACTAACATTAAACGAACTTAAATCTACTTAAAACTAACATATTCTAATAGCGCGAGCGCTAATCTATACTATGATATTACTTACAACTAACCACTCGCGACCATAGGCGTAAAAAACCGCGGTCGCGAGAGCGCGCGATAGTGGGGGAGCCGAGCGGCCAGACAGTATAAAGGTAAACTGTCTGTGCCTGGCGCCATTCGCTACCCCACCCCCGACACGGTCGTACGCTCGCTCCCTGTTGCAACCTCATGCTATGCCGCAACAGGACGCGTGGTGTCTTATTCTAATCACTTATTTAACCTATGCTAAAACCTAAAATTAATCACTATCACTAATCGAGAATCCGGCCGCGAATTCACTTCATCCAACACTATCAATAAACAAGAAGTTATAGCCAAATCTTGTTAGGGGGGCTATCTTGACGCTCAGCCCCCCCTATATTTTGTAAATTTGAGGATTTTTTGACGCCAATCAATTGTGCTCGATTTGTGCCGGATTGTGCCGGTGTTTATTCACATTGTACTGGTCATAAAATAAGAAATATTTAAGAAAACGTTACTGGGTCGCAAACTATCTGCTCAGTGACTCATACATTTTGGAAATTTGAGGAATTTTTTTACGCCAATCAATTGTGCTCGATTTGTGCTCAAATGTGCTGATGTTCGTAATTTTGTGCTATCAATAAACAAGAAGTTATAGCCAAATCTTGTTAGGGGAGCTATCTTGACGCTCAGCCCCCCTATATTTTGGAAATTTGAGGATTTTTTGACGCCAATCAATTGTGCTCGATTTGTGCCGGATTGTGCAGGTCGGTCAACTTGGCCCCCGACTTTTAATTTTTGAATATTTTATTATTGTAATTAATTGTGCTCGTTTTGTGCCCAATTGTGCCGCTGTTTGTTTCAATTGTGCTCCTCTCTAAATAACAAAAAAACGCGAAACAAATCCGGGGGCCAAGTTGACCGTCAGCCCCCGGTATTTTTACGTTTTTTAAAAAATATTAGGCTTATTCAATTGTGCTCGTTTTCTGCTCAATTGTGCCGCTATTTGTTTCAATTGTGCTCCTGTGTAAATAACAAAAAAACGCAAAACAAATCCGGGGATCAAGTTTTTTTTTTAAATGTTAGACTTATTCAATTGTGCTCGTTTTGTGCTCAATTGTGCTGCTGCTTGTTTCAATTGTACTCCTCTCTAAATAACAAAAAAACGCGAAACAAATCCGGGGGCCAAGTTGACCGTCAGCCCCCGTTTTTTTTTACGTTTTTTTCTTTAATATTAGGCTTATTCAATTGTGCTCGTTTTGTGCTCAATTGTGCCGCTGTTTGTTTCAATTGTGCTCCTGTGTAAATAACAAAAAAAAAAACGCAAAACAAATCCGGGGGCCAAGTTGACCATCAGCCTCCGGTTTTTTTACGTTTGTTTCTTTAATATTAGGCTTATTCAATTGTGCGCGTTTTGTGCTCAATTGTGCCGCTGTTTGTTTCAATTGTGCTCCTCTGTAAATAACAAAAAAACGCAAAACATCCGGGGGCCAAGTTGACCGTCAGCCTCCGGTTTTTTTACGTTTTTTTCTTTAATATTAGGCTTATTCAATTGTGCTCGTTTTTTTTTGCGTTTTATCTTGTCATCTTTTGAAATACATAACAGTTCTTTTATAAAAAAAAAAATCAACCACTTAAGTACCTTTATAAGCATGCACAAAAGGTGCTAGGGACCACTTCTTTTAAGGACTTTATGGTTTCTATTAAATTTCAGATAAAACGGTTTTTCATTCGTAACCATTCTAGTTAAAGCGGTAACAACCTTTCAATTTCTTGTCTATTTTATGACCATAACATTGTTGTAAACCAGATTGTCAGCAAAATGATATTTAATTGTTCCTACTGGCAATATTTACTTATAATGTATGTTCAAAACTGCCTCAACTGTAGGACAGTTGACCATTTAACTTCCATTCCTAAAAATGAGAAATTTACCCTAACAGCTTGCTGTTTAAGCACTATTAAGCCAGAAGATTATGATACAGATAGATAAATTTCTTTGTTATGAGGTGAAATTTAAAAAACGAATATTCAAAGTTATCCCACTCTCCCCTACATCAGGTTCCCATATTTAAAGAATGTAAAGTAAGCAAATTTGGGGACGACGAAAAACAAATGAAATCAGACACCGACAGCATCACTTTACATTCAACACTTGACAACAATCTCTTCACACTTGATATAAACAAGCTTTGTATAGTAAATAAGGAGAGCAATTGTGCTGAGTTATGCCGTGTGAACGATAAACTGATAAATAAAAAATTTAATGTTTCATTGAAAATCCTTGCAATTGTGGTAAATTGTACAACTTGAAGGATGCTATTTCAGTAACAAAGTTACAGCAAAAAAAAAGGTGTATTGATAAAATTTACCCCTCTTTGTTCTTTCTCTCGTAACTTTTTCTTAGGTCCGAAATCACCAACCTCCGTTAAACTTAATCATAACCTAGAAACAATTGTTACTGTAATTTTAACAAACGTATCTATGCAATTATTTATTAAATAAAGTAATAAGTTAATAAGGGGTGAATGTTGTCTTAATCTACCCCAAGGTTTTTTGCTATAACTTTGTAATTAAAATAGCGAAATTTATCGTTTAAACGGCACAATTCGGGACAATTGCTCATCCTTTAAGATCGCATACCTCAAAACAGCACAATTTATGAAATTTGCAGAAAAATTCGGCACAATCATAACACAATTTGATGCACAAGTTAAAAAAATAAAAATTCGGTTTTAGGAGGGACAACATAAAAGACCCAATCATTTTTCTCCTAATTAAAATCTATATAATAATAAAACACTATTGTCCTGGAAACGTGTTTTAAATTGTTGTTTTGAATGAAAAAAAAAAAAAAAACTGGGGGCTGACGGTCAACTTGGCCCCCGGATTTGTTTTGCGTTTCTTTTTGTTATTTGCACAGGAGCACAATTAAAAAAAAATAGCGGCACAATTGAGCACAAAACGAGCACAATTGAATAAGCCTAATATTAAAAAAAAAACTGATCCCCGGATTTGTTTTGCGTTTTTTTGTTATTTACAAAGAAGCACAATTGAAACAAACAGCGGCACAATTGAGCACAAAACGAGCACAATTGAATAAGCCTAACATTTTAAAAAAGAACGTAAAAAAACCTGGGGCTGACGGTCAACCTGGCCCCCGGATTTGTTTTGCGTTTCTTTTTGTTTTTTACACAGGAGCACAATTGAAACAAATAGCGGCACAATTGAGCACAAAACGAGCACAATTCAATAAGTCTAACATTTAAAAAAAAAAACTTAATCCCCGGATTTGTTTTGCGTTTTTTTGTTATTTACAAAGTAGCACAATTGAAACAAACAGCGGCACAATTGAGCACAAAACGAGCACAATTGAATAAGTCTAACATTTAAAAAAAAAAACTTAATCCCCGGATTTGTTTTGCGTTTTTTTGTTATTTACAAAGTAGCACAATTGAAACAAATAGCGGCACAATTGAATAAGCCTAATATTTTTAAAAAAACGTAAAAAAACCGGGGGCTGACGGTCAACTTGGCCCCCGGATTTGTTTCGCGTTTTTTTGTTATTTAGAGAGGAGCACAATTGAAACAAACAGCGGCACAATTGGGCACAAAACGAGCACAATTGATTGGCGTAAAAAAATTTTGAAATTTCCAAAATGTATGAGCCACTGAGCAGATAGCGTGCGACCGAGTAATGTTCTCTTAAATATTTCATATTTTATGACCAGCACAATGTGAATAAACACCGGCACAATCCGGCACAAATCGAGCACAATTGATTGGCGTCAAAAAATCCTCAAATTTACAAAATATAGAGGGGGCTGAGCGTCAAGATAGCCCCCCTAACAAGATTTGGCTATAACTTCTTGTTTATTGATAGCACAAAATTACGAATATCAGCACATTTGAGCACAAATCGAGCACAATTGATTGGCGTCAAAAAATCCTCAAATTTCCAAAATATAGGGGGAGCTGAGCGTCAAGATAGCCCCCCTAACAAGATTTGGCTATAACTTTTTGTTTATTGATAGCACAAAATTACGAACATCAGCACATTTGAGCACAAATCGAGCACAATTGATTGGCGTAAAAAAATCTTCAAATTTCCAAAATGTATGAGTCACTGAGCAGATAGTGTGCGACCCAGTAATGTTTTCTTAAATATTTCATATTTTATGATCAGTACCATGTGAATAAACACCGGCACAATCCGGCACAAATCGAGCACAATTGATTGGCGTCAAAAAATCCTCAAATTTACAAAATATAGGGGGGGCTGAGCGTCAAGATAGCTCCCCTAACAAGATTTGGCTATAACTTCTTGTTTATTGATAGCACAAAATTACGAACATCAGCACATTTGAGCACAAATCGAGCACAATTGATTGGCGTAAAAAAAATCCTCAAATTTCCAAAATGTATGAGTCACTGAGCAGATAGTTTGCGACCCAGTAACGTTTTCTTAAATATTTCATATTTCATGACCAGTACCATGTGAATAAACACCGGCACAATCCGGCACAAATCGAGCACAATTGATTGGCGTCAAAAAATCCTCAAATTTACAAAATACAGGGGGGGCTGAGCGTCAAGATAGCTCCCCTAACAAGATTTGGCTATAACTTCTTGTTTATTGATAGCACAAAATTACGAACATCAGCACATTTGAGCACAAATCGAGCACAATTGATTGGCGTAAAAAAAATCCTCAAATTTCCAAAATGTATGAGTCACTGAGCAGATAGTTTGCGACCCAGTAACGTTTTCTTAAATATTTCATATTTTATGACCAGTACAATGTGAATAAACACCGGCACAATCCGGCACAAATCGAGCACAATTGATTGGCGTCAAAAAATCCTCAAATTTCCAAAATATAGGGGGGGCTGAGCGTCAAGATAGCCCCCCCAAAAAGATTTGGCTATAACTTTTTGTTTATTGCTAGCACAAAATTACGAGCATCAGCACAGTAGGGCACAAATCGAGCACAATTCAAAAATATAATTTTTAAAACAATCGCTTAAAAAGGGGGGCCAACTTGACGCACCTGTTCCAAAGGGCCAAATCGAACGTTCTATGCGAACAATCATCAACCTGTTGAGAATTGAATCCAACAAAACGTCAGATTGGCCGACTAACTTATGGAAAATTCAATTAGTCATCAAATCAATAAAACAGAAGACCACCGGCTGTTCTCCTTTTAAATTGGTGTTTGGTCTAGACTCTAGAGGGACAAACTTCTCAAATCCGTACGATTTTGTCTGATTTACCTGTGTCCGATTCAATCAAGTCTCCGCTAGATATCACTAAAATTGCGACCAGATTGAAAGCAAACGTCGAAAAACAAATCAGTACATTAAACAAGACATGACAAAATAATCAAGTCTTCAAAGTTGCTGACGCGGTCCTGCTAAGCAGAGGACAGCGCGCTGAGAAATTTAATTGTGAATTTGTTGGACCATATCTCATCAAAGCCTTATTGGCAAATGATCGTTATTCCATTCGCAAAGTTGGCGCTCAGCAAACACTTAAGTGTTCCAAAGACTAATAATTACTGACCTGACCTGACCTGACCTGACGATTTCCAAAAGCTATTTCGCTCTGAAAGTACTGAGTTTTTTTTTTTGTTTTGTTTGTTTTGTTCTTGGTAACTCCCAATGTTGGTTGTTGCCGTGTTAGATTTGTTAAATCTTTATCCATTAATATGACCCATCGCAAATACGTGCATTTGGCAGTATTTCCATCGAGTCATAAAAAATCTTTGTCCATTAATATGACCCATCGCAAATACGTGCATTTGGCAGTATTTCCATCGAGTCATAAAAAATCTTTGAGCATTAATAATTATGACCCATCGCAAATACGTGCATTTGGCAGTATTTCCATCGAGTCATAAAAAAGAAATGAATATAGCCCATCGTAAATACATGCGCTGATGCAGTATTTCCATCGGGTTCCTCTAGACGTATTTCTTATTGAAAATGACCCATCGTAAGTACAGTATGTACTTCCATCGTGTCACTCAGTCACTGATTGGTTTATTTTTTCCAACTTAAATTGAGCGCTTTGAGTGAAACATTTGAGTAATGTTCCCCTTTGTTTCAATAAATCACCTTAACCGATTCAGATGTTGGCGTCGAAGACGAAGGGAACAAATTATTCCGATTCAGGGATTTTCTCAATCCGCTGAATTTCTTAAATACTTATATTTAATACATGTTTACATTATTTGTTTTGAATTACATTTAACAAACTGAAAAGCATTCCGAGAGCGGAATGATGTCAGTTTGGCCGTGTTAGATCTAATTGATTTTATTTGAATTCACCGCCTGATAACCAAAGAATAACGAATATAACCGACGAGTTGCGTCGGGTAAAACACAGGATGATGTCATACACACAGTCGGTCTGCATGCGGGCGTACATGCGAGATGCGTGTGCAGACTATGAATTCTGTGTATACTTTTCAAGAACTTTTAAAAATACATTTGATTTACTGGAAAAATCTGCGTCTCAGTTGTCCAAGTGATGCTAGCTCAGTGCTACAAGATACCTTATTATGCAATTTGCATCTGGCCAACTGCACTATTCTCGATGTCGGCTATTTCTCTTAATATTCTTTGATTCGACAAAAAAAAACTGCAAAATAAGTTTCAGATTTTACCTGTCTGAAAAGACATTTCCAGATTGTAACAAAGTCGAATATTCGGCAAATAGGTTCAAGTTTATGATTGTTTTTAATATTAATTTATATAATTTAAAAACAATAAAGGCTGAAGTGGATAATCTCCGGGGATGGTTTCACTAACATCGATTAACTTTAACTGATAAATAACTGCATAGATACGTTGTACACAACGAGCACGGAAAGGGATCAATAACGCACAAGCGGGAAAGTTGCCCACGAGGGGTTAGCCGAGTGCAGGCAAGCCCGCGAGTGCGTTAGAGACTTTCCTGCGAGTTTTGTACACTATTTTTACTAACTCAAACAATAAGTGAGCTCCGTAGCATAAAATATTGCACCTATAAAGAATTAGGCTTAACATTCTCAAAGAGTTCTCCGAAATATGCTAACAGCACTTTTTCCGAATACGAGGACTTCAATCCATGAACTGCTTACCTATATGCTATTTTATACCTCTCGAGATTATTCTCGGAGTAAGTTTGGTGGCGTGCACTCCAAATTACTTTTATTTGTTACTAAATTGTAAACGTCATTTATTCGAACTGTCACTTGACGTTGAAAAGTCATTTTAACTGGCTAGTAGTGTTAAATTGACAGCAGACCAGTTATGAATTTAACAAGTTAGTAGAGAAATTTTAAATTTGAAAAAGATAGCGTTTTTAACATTTGAACATTTTTATTTCTTTGTTTCATACAAATTAAAATTAAATGTACAATTAGAATTTCCGCTAAAGCCGAACATTCCTGAAGCGGAAGTGAATTCGCTTGTCATTGTACAATTAATTGTAGAACCTCCCGAAGTAGAAGCCACATTTATCGAAGTGGAAGCCACATCTGTTGAGTTTCGTCCAGGAAACATTTTTTTCGCAATTTCAATTTTTTTTATTGATAGAATCATCCACATAACCTTCCGCAATTTCACTACTTTTCCATCCTCCCGCCCGTTTTAGTGTCAAAATATATATCTCCGGCGGCATCCACAACCATCGTTGCTGCTGATCGACGAAATGAGTGACTAGTGTATAATTCAGGTTCTTGTAGCCCTAAGTATGTTGCAATTTTTTTCGGTACACCGCCAATACTGTGCTGGCCAACATTGAGGGAAATACATTTACCATTACGGTAGGTTAAAAAGAAACGTAATTGGTCTGCTTGACGCGGACGAAGAGCTGCATATTTTCTGTACAAAGCACAAGGTTGAAAATTGCAGCCCTCATATGTGATCGTAAATATCCTTGTTGTTAAATTCTTTGTATTCCGTAAAGTGACGATAATATATTTCTCAACATCTTCTACGTCCTTCACCGTCAACGAGAGAAGCTCGTCAAAAGGCAAGCACCAAAAATTGTAACCACTTTATATAACAACCAATAGTCATCAGGAGCTTCAACAAGAAATTTTTCTACTTGCTCTTTTGTTAAAACCCTTGCCTTCTTCGGCACGTTCTCTGGAGAAAGGCAATTACCTTATGAAATCTACAAATGTTAAGTTAAAATATCACTTTTTTGATAACGTCTGTAATAGGAAAACAAACCTGCGAACTTCAGCATTTTCTTTAAGAGGCCTGTTTAGCGCTATTATGTTCGGGAAATGTTCCATAACTTTGAAGATAATATATCAATCTTGAAATGCTTTCATATTCTAATAAAGAATAAATGGTAAAATGCTGGTATCACTCAATTTTAATTATAGTAATAAAAAAAAGTTTTTTTTACCTTATAAATAATTGTTTAAAAAAAAGAAATTGATACCAGCATTATACGATTTATTTCAACATTTACTGAAAAAAGAAAATTTGAAAACGCCAAAAATTAAAGGCAATTTAATAAAAAATGATTAAGCGTTGAGAAGGTGGCTCACCCTAGCGGCAACCCGTTCCTTCATAATATACGAGGGGCGATCGCTATTTTTAAAGGAAGACGGTGCCGGCGCGGCGGTAGGTACGTACCTACATGGATAGGTACCATAATACAATAATAATTACGGATTAGTATAAACAAAATGTAATAAAATAGCATAATGACAGGTACAGGAATATAATATTATGTACTGTCCGTTTTTCTCTATACTAAAAACATTACGTTGTTATGTAAACGAGAATAGAGTGTGAATTATTTGCACCACAATGTTTTTTTTTTAATGAACTGTACCTAATTTAATAAATTTGCACGAATTGTAAAGACAAATTTTATAAAATCGTGACTATATTCCGTTATAACTTCTATGTAAATACGAAGTAAAATTAATTGAGGATCCCCTAATAGACAAATTTAACACTTCAAACAATTTAATAGGTACATAATATTATATAGAAATCATTATAAACCTAATAATACTGAGAACACTGCTTTGCTTCGACATGTAGAACTAATTATTATTATTTTATTCTTAATCATTTACCTAAGTTTTATAAACAAATAAACAGTCCTAAAAAATAAAGCGGGCACAAGTAGAATTTACTCAATACCCACCCGCCTTTTCGCTTTGAACCAGTCGATTGGGATTTCCATTATGGAAATTCAACTAATTGTGTTAGTTTCCTGTTGAGTCTCATGATGGGCAGTTATACAAATAAGTAGAGAAAAAAATGAAGATAATCGTATTAAAAAACTTTCAACAAAACTTCCGAAATATTTATTTAAATATTTAAATATCAGTATCTACAGGCATTATGCCCAAATGATACAACTTAATTATATATAACAAACCATATAAAAGAACATGAAATAGAAAAAGAAAACATAAAAAAAATATAATTCATTTTACAAAAGCAAAACTTAAATTAGTAAAATTATTTTTTTAATAACCTATTTAATAAAATTTGGCTATTGTGCAAAAAAAAGTCGTGAGTTTCAGAGACAGTATTTGAAAATTTTAACAAGTTGTTTAATGGCGTGTTTAGTCCGTAATTTGTTCGATGGTAATTTAAATAGAAGGTTGATTTCCCTCTTGTATGATGAGATGGAACCAGAAAATTTATATAGGAAAGGATTTCCCCACAATCAACCTTACCATTTAAAAGTTTTTGCGTAAAAAAAATAAATCGGTTAATCCGCCTTTGCTCTAATGATTTGAACCCAACTAGTTCTAGGCGTTCATTATAATTATATTTACTTTTATTTATTTTACATTTAAAAAGAACATAGTTAACTATTTTTCTTTGAACTCGCTCGATCCGATCTATATGCAGCTTATAAGATGGATTCCAGATAATACTACAATACTCTAATATTGTTCGAACAAGGGAGATAAATAAAGATATTATACATAGAACATTGTTGAAGTCACGTGTTTCCCTCTTTATAAAACCCGTCAATCTCATACACTTGTTTACTATCTCGTCAATATGATAATGAAAACGAAGCTCTGTATCCAGTAAAACACCAAGATCCCTTATTACCTCAACTTGTTCCAACACACAATTATTTATTTTGTATTCCTTGTTTATGCGTATTTTACTTCTGGTGAAGGTTATCACTTTACATTTTTGTACATTGAGTGACATATGATTTCTATCACACCAAACACCGAGAGCCTTCAAGTCATTCTGAAGACCGTTTGAAGCATTTGACCCGTCAGTGACATCAAGGTACATTTTAAGATCATCAGCAAAAAACAAAAAATTTGCATTACTAAAGTACGTAGGTAAATCATTAATGAATAAAGAAAACAATAGTGGTCCTAAATGACTACCTTGCGGCACCCCTGATTTCACCAATATCTCAAATGATCTTTAATTTTAACAGTCTGACTCCTATTTTTAAGATACGATTCTAACCATGCAAGAAGATTTCCACCAATTCCATACAAGTCCAGTTTTTTCAATAATATATCATGATCCACTTGATCGAACGCCTTTTTAAAATCAGTATGAATAGAGTCAACACGACCTCCTTCTTCTAGAACCTTACTTATGAAATTGGTGTAAACAAGGAGATTTGTTTCAGTACTCCTCCCACGGTAAAAGCCATGTTGCTGCTCAATAATAATATTCTTAAATGTATCAAACAGCGCTTCTTGAATAATGGATTCGAATATTTTACTAATCTCACAAAGTTTGGAAATCGGGCGATAATTTGATATGTTACTTTTGTCGCCTGTTTTATGTAATGGAATTATATCTGCATGTTTCCAAACTTTGGGAAAATGTCCAAATTTTAACGAAATGTTATATAATTTTGACAAAGGAACAGCTAAGCTAGGACTACAGAGTTTGAGAAAATAACCAGGTATGCCATCTGGCCCCGGGCTAGGATTACTCTTTAGATTTACAAGTTTCTTAAAAACATTGTCAGAATTTATCAACACATTAGTGATACTTGTCTTAGGCTCGATCCTACTTGAAAATTTTTTTGCCGGTGGATGATTAATATAAACAGATTCAAAAAAATTTGCAAAAAGGTTACAGATGTCATAATTATTTGTAGCTTCTTTATCATCTAGAAACATAGCATCTGGTATACTCGACCCATTTTTATGTTTGTTTTTTATAAATTTCCAAAACACATTTGAATTTGATTGAATACTATTTTCGCTGACGGAAATAAAATTTTTATAATCTGTATCAATACTCTGTTTCACTTTGCTTCTATAGTATTTGTAAGTGGAGAAAGTGGCATCGAGCTTATTTAATTTAAATTTGTTGTACAGTTTATTTTTTACTTTAATGAATTTTTTTGTTTGAGAAGAATACCAGGAAGGATAACTTTGCGACTTTACGATCTTCTTAGGAATGTAAAGTTCAAAAATATTAAAAATCAGATTATAAAAATTTGTTGTGGAATTTTCAGCGCTTTCGTTAACTAAAACATGATCCGACTCCACTGTATCAAGACAATAATTGATTTCTTTGTAATCTCCTCTCCTAAAATCATACATCCAATTTTGGTCGTCTATAGCTAAAGCTAATTTAGTGCTTTTATAAAGAAGTTGAAAGGTTAAAGATGGATGGTGGGAATCAGGAGGTACAATATTGAAATCATTCCTTAAACTTTCTATAACATCACTTTCATTAGTAAATATAAGATCTAGACTAACGTTCCGGAAATTTTTAATCGAATTATTTTGAAAGAAACCTAAAAAACTTATATTATCAACTATTTGCGTTTCTGTTACCGATGTAGATTGCTTCGGCACAAGGTATCCTTCTTCATCCGATACCCAACTGATGGTTGGGAGATTGTAGTCACCAACACAGCAAATAGTGGAATTGGGATAACGATCAGTCAAAAATTCAAGGGAAGACACATGATTTAGGTACACGTTTAGATTCGATTTTGGAGGGATATAGACGCCACCAAAGACTATATTCTTAGTTCCACAATTAATTTTAACAAAAACTTCCTCAACTTCACTGATTAAATGTGGTAGCTTTAGACACTCCGACTGAAGATTTGATTTTACCGCTATCAGAATACCGCCGCCGCGATTTTTATTTGCGTTTTTTCGATCACATCGATAAATGTTGTATACGTATTTGGAAACAATTCACTATTTTTTATTTCATCGGTAAGCCACGTTTCAGTAAGTATTATAATGTCGTAGTCTAACGAAAGTGCTTGTTGACAGAGATGTAATGTTTTTGTCCGAAGTCCTCTTACGTTTTGATAAAATACAGAGATAAAATTATTTGGTTTTGAATTTAATGGTTTTTTAAAAGATTTACAATTTTGGGTACACCGCTTATGTATTTTATGGTTTTACTGTTGTCGCCGGAGTCCTTCAGTTTTTGCAATTCATCTTGTACATTCTTTAAATATTGGCGTTGAAGTAGGGTTTGATCACTATAAATACGCAGCGAATCAGATTGCAAGTTTTTCTTGTTTCGAAGTATTTCAATTGCCTCTTCCTTAGTATTTAACGTTATTTTAATGGGACGAATTTTACCCGCATTTTGCTTTGCACCCAGGCGAAGTAATGAGATGTTATCGAGATCTATATTTACTGAAATTTCTTCGAGGGTCTCTTTAACCAATTTTGTGTCGTCGCTATCACGAAGCTCTTTCGTAGTTTTTGTAGATTCAGGGGCATTCCAAAGAATAATATTTCTTTCGCGATTTTTTCTTTCGTTGATTTCCACTATTATTTCTTCATATGACTGAGACTGAAGCGCGGTCTTGGTTTGTACAACGACTTCATTCCTGCCGTTCAATTTAGATTTCAACTCCGTGATTTCTTGTTTCAGGGAAGCTAATTCTTCAGTCAAGTTTGAAAGACTGGCAACTTGCGTTTTAAGATTTTGACAGCTGGAACAATAATAGCTTAACTTCCGATTTCTACCCCGAAGATATTCAACTTCCGCTGCCGATAGGCCACTACAACTTGCATGAATTTCGTCTTTGCAAAAGTCACAATTTATATCCTTACGAGGATTCGTATCAGTTTTACAGACAGCGCAAACCATATTTAACCACGAACCACGTCGTCTCCACTCGACCACTCCAACCTTACTGACTTATATGGCGGTTCTTCAGCAATGGTAAGTGCTACATTATTATAAAAATATTATTGTTTCTAAGTAAAGGGCAGATTATATGCAAAGCGTATATATTTTATTTTTTGCATCTATATAAATACATAAGTCAATTATGTGGACTATTTACAATGATTAAGTAGATACACTGATTACTGATTGCATATGGGCGATTCCATTATCGCGGGTGCAACATCCAGACGCATTTAAAGATCCATTTTTAATAAAATAATAAAACATTTTAATGAAATTATTCTCTGAAAAGTTACATTTTAACATGATCTTTTTAATTCATTTATAAAAAAAATAAAGGAAATGTATAAATAGTCGGGAAGTAGGTTTAAAGTGGTATCACGGGTGCAACAACATTGGCCCCATCGTTCTACACCATAGTACAAGAACACAAATGTCTGTTAATTGTGAAACATTTAATGTATTATGTCTTCATATTTTGATAAACGTTACATCGATCAACTAAACTAACATTATAGTAACATAAAAAACAAAATTAAACAATGAATTATTCACTTTTGAAGGAATCGCGGGTGCAACATCAAATTATCGCGGGTGCAACGAGTCTAACTTAAGTGAATATAAACATCAATAAAAATATATTGGAACGAAATAAGAGATTAAACAATGTATTTTACTAATCAGTACACTTCTTTTTAACTTTTATGTTAATTCTTTCTTTTCAAATTCATCAATATTCATCGAAAATTTTATTAATATACTATTGCCATTAATCTTCTTCTCTGCCGCTTCCAATTTTTCGAGAATGTCTTCAAACTGAACGTCTGCTACGTCATTCACAACTTCAACGAAGCGTTTACCATCAATTGTCTTCAGAAATTGTACTCTAATTTCTTCATCTTCATCTGTATTGCTCTGGCACACGCTCACATAGCGATATTGGGTTACTTTTTTGCCAGACTTGCAAAGCAGCTGTACAAGCACGTACGAACCAGCGCAAATATCTTTTGATGAGACAGCATTAACAATACTAGTTCCAGCGCATTCTTCTGCTGAAAACTTAGAGGGTTCAAGAGACGTTGTTATAGAGTCACACTTTAAAGATTCGTCTATTCACGCGGTAAATAATTTTCTGATGATTTTCTTATGGAGGTACACAAAGGTTTGTGATCAGTAAAAACAGTAAATCTGTGGCCTTCAATCCAGTAACGAAATTTTTTAATAGAAAAATAAATGGCCAATAATTCTTTACCAAACACGCTATGTTTTTGCTCAGTGGAAGTCAACTTTTTACTACAAAATGCTAATGGTTCCCAAATTCCATTATGAAACTGTTGTAAAACGCCCGCTACACAATTCGAAGACGCATCGCAAGCAATAGACAAAGGTGCACCTAATCTAGGATGAGCTAAGTACGCAACATTGGCTAAAGCTTTTTTAGCTCTTGTAAAAGCCTCTAATCCTAAACCGTCCAAATAAACTGGTTGTGAAGTGGACTTGCCGGGAATAACTAAGTTATGTAAGGGAGCTAACAGTGCAGCGCAATGAGGAATGAATCTATGATAATACGAGACTAAACCGATAAAATTTCTCAACTGTTTCTGCGTTTGTGGAAGAGGAAAGTTTAAAATGTCTTCAACTTTAGACGGTTGAGGAGAAACACCTACGCTAGAAACATGGTGCCCTAAGAAGTCTAATTCTTTAACAGCAAATACACATTTGTCAATATTTAATAATAAACCGTGAACATTTAAACGTTCAAATACTTGTTTAACATGATGGTAGTGTTCGCGTTCGTTATTACTAAAGATCAAAATGTCATCAAGATAAAAGTAAACAAAGCACAACCCTTGCAACACCTCCTGAATAAATCTCGACCACGAAGCAGGAGCATTCCTCAGACCAAAATTCAGTCGACGATACATGTAAGCTCCTACGGGCGTGGTGATGGTCGTTTTCTGCATATCCTCCTCAGAAATGGGAATCTGAAAATACGCTTTTTTAAGATCCAATTTTGAAAAAAATGTACAGCCAGCTATTTTGTGATTGAAATTTTGAATAAAAGGAATTGGATACGTATCAGGAACGGTAACAGCATTGAGAGCTCTGTAGTCACCGCACATCCTATATGTTCCATCTGGTTTCAAGACCATGTGGATGGGGGAAGACCATGGTCCCTCTGCAGGTACTATGATCCCGCTGGCTAATAATTCTTGAATATGTTTCTGTAAAAACGAAAATTGTGCAGCATTTACTTTGCGACATTTCGATGAAATTGGAGGACCAGTGGTGTTGATTTTATGAATTGTGTCGTGTTGAATTGGAACACTTACATCAAAATCACGTAATAAATTTGAAAATTGTTTTAATAATTTTTTATAACAATCTTTACGGTGGTTATGATTATAATTTAAAGAATCTGTTGTAGAAGTTTTAGAATTTGTAATTTTTGAAGAGTTAACTCTAGATTTGAAAGGGCGCAAGGAATGATTCGCGGTTGACACTTGTTTTTGTGATTGAAGTTTTTTTGTATTTGTAATTTGTCTATTATTAGTATTATTGGATGATAAAGGATGATAAAGTACTCCATTTCTGCAATCAACATTAATATCATAATAAAATAAAAAATCTAATCCTAAAATTGGAACGCTAACGTTTGCAACTAAAAAATCCCAAGTAAAATTGTTTTGAGAAAAGTCGAATTTAAGATCAAGTCTATGTTGACCTAGAACTGGTATCAAATTATTGTTTGCAGAAAGTAATGGTTGACATTTTTTATGCGATTGTGGAGGAAAAAATTTATGAGGTAAAATACTATGAGTAGCACCAGTGTCTACCACAAAAGAAATATCATTGATATTATCATAAATATGAACCAAATTTCCCCGATAATGTTTAGTTTGTTGTACGTGGGGAACATTATTGTACAACAAACGCGAACCTAGTTTTTTTGGAAACGAACAAGGATAAGCACATTTAAACGCGTTGTTACCAAACTTTTTATGATAATAACAAAGTTGTGTTGAAGGTGCCTGACGATTTGTAGAAAAATTGTTCGACCTGTTGAGAATAGGTCGTTTATTTACTTGTGTAACTTGTCTAAATTGACAAATATTATCTTGTGAAGCAGTTATTTGTTCCACATTACAATTATTACTATTAATTGAAGCAGGGTTTGCTTTCGAAATGTTATCTAACTTAATAGCCAATTCTCTAAGGTCTATATCAGGGGACATTAATGACGCATAAATAGATAAATTTGAAGGAAGTTTTGAAAGAAATGTTTCTCTAATGAAAGAATCCGGAAGATTCATTTGAAAGGTTAACGAAACAATTTTCTCTAACATATCAGAACAACTTCCTTGAAAAGAAAGTTCATGGTATAAAAATTTAACTTTATCGGTATAAGATAATGAAAATTGGGACTCTATTTCGGCCTTTAAAGCATCGTAAGGAGCTCTTGCCGGACGATTGAAAATGATATGTTCGCACTTGGATCTAACGTCATCCGGTAGACGTGCTACTAAAATATCAAATTTGAGAGCCTGATTAAGGTTGTTTATATTTACATTGGTGAAAAATCTGTCGACTAAATAAAAATACATCCGTAAATTGTTCGGAGTGAAATTCGGAAATTCATATCTGAAAGTTTCCATGTTTGAATGTGATGAGTGTAATAATAAATAAAAAAATAAATAGTAAAATAACTTAGCTTATGAATGCAGGAAGTAGAGGTTCCGGAAATCACCAGTAATAGAGTTTCACCACTTCTGCTAGCATCCAGACGTTCGGGGTCACCAAAAATGTAGTGAACACTATGTGAACACTATTAAAACTGCCTCTTAAGCTCGGAATAAATAGTTTATTCAAGTTTTGTGTTGACAGTTTTAAAATTGTTAAATATTGTTATTGTTGTTACTATAGTTATTTACAT
Organism: Diaperis boleti; assembly: GCA_963583935.1. Lineage (NCBI taxonomy): Eukaryota > Metazoa > Arthropoda > Insecta > Coleoptera > Tenebrionidae > Diaperis > Diaperis boleti. Next base: position 19,957,720 of record OY757242.1, read on the forward strand.
TACTAGATTTACTACAGAATCCGACTCGCTGTAAACATCGGCAACGCGCAATTTTGTTCTATTTGGCATGAAAGATTCCGTCTGATCCGATGCATAAGGCACAGATACGTCAGGACACAGAATTTCTTCGTGTTGTCCCGAACCTGTAAGAGGTTCTAAATCTTCGTCGTCCCAATCACATTCTATTTCGGTGGCAGATTTAATAAAAACCAAAGTGCTTTTGAGATGGGACTGTGAGGCCCGTGCCACAGAAATGCTGTTGCCATCTTCAGATTGAAATAGATGTTTTGTCTGGATACCTGGTATATTTTTCAGCCCCTCCCATTTCTTATCCAACAAGGCCTTCCCTTCTTCAACTTGTTCTTTTGATACAAATATAAAGAAAATGTTAGGAGAGAGACTGCGTGCCAGGTCATAAAATTCTTGGGCAGTCTTCTTTACGACGCATTCTAGTCGCCTGCATTATTTCCTTTGATCTAATTCTGGCTAGTATTTTCAAATCTTCATCGACTTCCATTTTCATTTTCATTACTTCTCTCCGTTTCGAATCACGCACCCTTTCTCGACTGAGATGGTCTGCATGAAGTTGAGGATTTTTCTTTTAATTTCCGTCTATATTTCTGTGAAGCAGACTCTTTTCCTTGTTTTTCTGACATTTTTGCCAGTATTTCTATCAAGAGTGAAATATTAACAGAAAATACTATTAAATATAAATCACACCATATTAAATTATAATATAGGGCATAATAAATCAATCAATATCATAAAGTACACCATAACAAAAGAAGTCAAAAATGTTGCACCCGCGATCCTAATATCGCGATCGCGGGTGCAACCGATTTTAGTCAACGTTTAATTCAATTTAACTAACAAAATACTGATAATTACGAATGATTGAAGTTTCCCTTTGCTTTCTTCTTACTTTTACAAAATTTCAAAACGTTAGCTTATTATTTTAATGAAAAAAATAAACTTTCATATCTTTTCTATCGCGGGTGCAACAAACTAACAATAGATTTTTTGTAGGCACTATTGCTTAAAAAGTAATAACAAATACTTACATATTTTTGTATGAGCGAATAAAGGAATATTATCACTACACGAACAACCGGTGAAATATAATGTCAAACTACCGGTAACAGTTAGGTCAAGCGACTGCCATGCATGTATTTCCACTTCGTACCAACCTATAGAGAATGTACATGTTCCTAACGTGCCAAAAATTTGACAAATATGAAGTTAGGTTTAAAAAAATGTTTTACCATTAAACTTAGACCTTCATCTTTAGAGCAGTATCCAAGAAGGTAACAATCACTATGAATTAAAAATTGATGTCAAGAATCGTCTATAGCGGAATCGCCCATATATGTATTGCATATTTGGGCATGATGCTCATGTAGGTACATTTCATCAAAAGTTGCATAGTTATGTATTTAAATTTGCTACAATCACCAAGCTCGCCCATCTGCTACCTGAAATGGGGCCTTGTCTGGGAAATCCCTAGATTTTATTATCTAATTAATTGTCATTGGCACGGGTGGCTCGTCTGCATCGTAAAGAATATCGTAAAAATAAAAATACTAAATGGGGTACATGGTTAGACGCAGCAATTTTTTATGCCAATAATTTTATTAAAAGATAGCTGGAAACAAAAGATTTGCCTCTATCAGAACGAAGTTTGTCGATGTATAAACATTTATATTTTCAGACAGAAGACAAAAATTTCTATTGGAAAATTTTGTGGGTATAAAAATATTAAAAGGCCTTAATTATTCCAACTTTGTTTTCAATAATTTTTGTCAAACCTTTGCATATTGTACTACATACATAATAATATGGTCGAACTGAGTGCATGTTTCTTCAAAAATTGCATATTACATATTATAGATATATGCGCATATAATAATTTCTTTTTTTTTTCCTGCATGTAATACGTCCTTTATTTATAAGGAAAAACTTTCTTTACCAATACCATAGATATTTTAGCATTATGTAAATATGTTAGAGCCTTTTTAAATATCCATCGAATAGAAATATTATTATATTAAGTTGACTATCGCTTGACAAAAATGACTTACACCTGTCTTACACGGTTTTTGAACTTCTGAAATCGGATTATTAATAGCAGACCAAATTTCTCCGAATTGATTACTGTGATTGAAAAATCCGGGAACAGGTCGATTTTATTTGCCAGGGGCACATCTTTTCAGATGCTTTTCAAGTTCCGGCGCTTCGCCCTCTTTGCGAGGGGGCTGTTAGCCCCAAAATCTTAAAAATCTTAAAAGGTATTGGAGGCCTCTCTACAACTAACCGATTACCTTTCAATTTTTTGGAGTTTTGACCGTAAAAATGATAATTTTCTATTTTCATCATAATCCCCATTTTCTCATGCTGGGTCCCATAGAAACCACAAATATTTTTAATATTTTACTCTTAACATGAATAAGATTATTTTGGCTGCAAATACAGGGTGACTGACAGAAAACCTTTTGCGCGGCATCTTGCTTACCGATGCAAGTTATACCACCGCGCTTTCACAGAATTCCAGTGTAGTGACCGCAGTGCTGAATAGACACTTTAAGTTTATAAAAGTATTGTTAGTTAGCTTTTTCACACACTCTATTTCTCGCTACTAAATTGTACGCTTCGTTAATAAAAATTATACATTTTTAAAAAGTCTTCGTCCCACTCATAACTTAATTTAATCAAATGAAATGAGTTTAGAAACACTTCATAACTACAATATCCTTTAAAACGGTTTTTGACGTCTAGACGTTTATTTTGACAGATGACCTTCAAGTTAGTTTTTTCAAATTATTTCTATAGAGAATATTTTTCCAAATATGAAGACGTATTTTGGTTAAGAAAATAAATAAAAACAAGTAACCGAAGAAAATAATTAAACATGTAGTTCGAAAATTGCCTTTATGCAGACATTATAATATATAAGTATATAAAATATGAAATCTTAGATAATTTTCTAATCTAATCTTATTTCCTAATTTTATTTTTCTAGTTAACGGGATTTATTGAAGCAGAATATAGAAACAGTTGCGGAAAACAATCGATAGGAGAATGGCATCAAAAGGTGGAGACTTTAAAGATAGAATGCCAGAATGGGAAGTTACTGTGAAAGTGGCCAGAAGGGTTCTGCAAAAGAAATATGGAGCACATGTCGAAACGACAGAGGATATAAGGAAGCATTTTCGAGAGATACCCAACCAATCTTACATAAGCTTTATGTTGAGGAAGTGGACAAGGAAAGCAAAATGGGACACTGTACCCCTTAAAGAACAGAGAAAAAACGTTAAAATGGCCAAGCGAGAGGCACGTAAAAATAAGCAGCTGTTTCAAAAATTTCAAAAGCTGAGGTCTGCCTACATGGATGCTGCTAAGAACGCGAAGATAGGATCGCTCCAACCGATTCTGTTAGCAGGTGGCCCTGATGCCTTGAAGTTAGCACACCAGATTCTTGGTGCAAACTGTGAAAACTACCCTCATATTGAGAAAGATTCATCTCTGGGAGAGATAATGATGGAAGAAACTCGCACAGGTTTTGAAGAAAAAAGACCAGTTTTAAGAGAATGCGTAAATATGGCCAAGGAAGTTCTCCAAAGGGAGGGCATAGCGGACCAACCACAAAAGGTACGATATAGAGTCCGCTTCTTCAAGAGGTTATTGAGAAGATGGGTAAAGAAAATCGATTGGAGGAATGCGCGACTTGACGAGCAAAGAGAACAGCTTCGAAGAGCCAAAGATGAGGCAAGTGGAATAGAAATTCATCCTATAAGGAGACATCAGTTGTTTCAAAAATACAAAAAGCTGACGATTGCTTACAAGAAGGCTCTTAAGGACAGAAAGATAAGAGCAGTCCAAGAAGTTCTGTCATCTGGTGGCCCTGAAGCATTGAATCTAGCACACGAGATTCTCAAGATAAAAAGAGAAGAAACAGTGGAACGCGAAACCATAGACACCGATGCAGATAGCGTAAGGAATTCAAAAAGCGAATAAACTGAATTACGATTCTTTCCTCGTAAACTTTCGGTTGTTAAAATTAAAAATATTTGAGTTTTGGCCATTGGTCATTTTCAAGAGGGACAAAAAAATGTTTTCGTTTATATTATGTTAATATTTAATAGGTGAATTGTTATTGATTTTATTGAGATTTTTTTTTTTTCAGCACATACTTTTCTTTTTATTTATATCTAATCTTTTGGTCTCTTCTCACTTCTATGACAGCTTTAAGACCGAGTTGCAATATGTATTGCATTAATTACTATCTACATTGGCATCTGATGGTAAATTATCAAATTGAACTGTTCTAAATCAGAGTTTGAACAAGAGTAATCAGAATATACATTTATTGCAATGGAAATTATTGAAACACAAAATAGGAGAAAACCTAGCCGATAATGCATAGACCATGTGTCCACAATACAACAGGTTATGGAATAAATTAATAGTAAAAAATATTTTTTTAAATAGTATGTTAGGCAACAAGTGTTATACCTGTTTCACAATGATGTTAATGTTAACGTAATGTTAGTGGTAATGACAATGTTAAGACTTGCGTGTTCATAATGAATGTTAACTAGCACTAGAGAATTTCTTGTTTTTATTTTTACATTTGTAGGGTTTTAATATTTGAACTTTGTATTAATTGACAGGTTGTCGACTATAACCTGTGACTATAACCTCTAAACAGTCTAATAAACTGAAAGTGCAAATAATAAACGCTAAAAAGAATTCATGTCAAGTCCATGTTGTACATTGTCGTGCCTTTATTACACAAGAAGCATTAAGTAAATCACAATTATTAAATTATTGAAAGCATTCTGCGTTTTATCATAAAGGTATGGATGATTTTGCACTAATTCAATTAATAATTCAATGTCAATCATGTTTCTTTCAAATTTCGCCTCCACAAACTTGTCAAAAATCTCGCTCGACGCATGCGCGTAGGACAGCAATGTTAAGAGAGATGGTAGGATTTAAAATATTTTTGCTTTCTAACATGATGTTATGTTCAGGGTTACGTACTCTTTAACATTACCATTGGTGTCAACATCATTGTGAACAAGTCCATCTTTTTATTAGGGTTCTAAATATTACGTTAACATTAACATCATTGTGAAACAGGTATTAGAAAGGCAACTTTTTTTCACAAGTGTGGAAGTTTATTAAACGAGTCGTCAGAAACCCATAAGCGTATCGTTATTTTTGGGGGTTGTAAAATTCTAATTTTAAAATGTGATTTCGAAAAAATGTTAAAGGAAAATATTGGTATAAGTCATCGAGTACAAATTAATGAGTTCTACCACTTTTCCAACTTAATGTAGTTATTTCTGGGTCACGTTGTATATTTCTTGAAAGTAATTCCAAGTAGAAATTGTATTTTTGTATAAAAGAAATTTACAGTCGAAAATCTCGCGACAAGCTTTTATATCATAGATAAATTGTATAATGTAACAAAATTATGGGTTTGCTTTGGTTTGATTTATTTCAAAGTTTATTTTCTTCTTTTCAGAGTATTATTAAATAAAATCTTTTTTAAAAGACTTTGTCTTAGATACATCTTGAGAAGTGTGCTTTGGTTTAACAATAACAGTGGTGTCATTTATTACCGACTGAGCATAAGAGATTGTATAATATATCTGCCTCTTATCAGTTTGGTTAGATCAAGAATATCATTTTGTAAAACATTATTTTGATGTTTTAAATCAGCAATGTCATAGTTCAGATTTGTGAAGCCTCGAGAAATGGAGCTAAGAAATTCCTGAAAAATACTTCGTATAGCAGTAGTTAATTTATTAAGGTTCATGTCAGTAAGACAGACAGACAGACAGACAATAAGGTTTATTGCCGACAGTTTACAATCACAAGGTGGTATTGGATTGACTCTATATAATTCAAGATGTTGTTAGAATTACATGCTTTAAAACTGCCGGTCCGCTGTTTTAGGCTTCTGCCTCTTCAGCGGAGGAGTCCAGAATCTGGGATTGGTAGGTGTGTTTGTGTGCCCACACACGGCTGCGGCCTTGAACATGATCTCACGTTCGTGTACAGAACTGTACAGCACTGGGAAACCGCAGAAAACCAGTACTAAGATCGTCGTCTTGGGCACGTCGACTAGAGAGTATGTAAAGAAGGGATGATGAACAGGATCACGATTGTTGCTGCCGTTCTCTGGTGTAGGTGGTTTTGGGTCCGGGAGGGTCCCTTAACTGGTCCCGGAGTCCTTGCCCATCCTGTTTCCGGTGGCGCCTCTCCACGGTCGCCGGTTGGCATTCTGATTCTAGTTTCTTAGAATTTCTCGGGTGTTTGGTCTGAACTAAAACATAAAAACAAAAAAGCAGAACAGGTTTCTACGCTGGCTGGAGTGAGAAAAGGAAGAGAGTGAGAGAAGAGAAGAGTAGCGTCATGTTGTGGTGAGGTAGGATGGGAGATTGGATGATGTCATCTTGGACGGATGTTTATTGCTGACTTCTGGGAACCTGTTTTTTGTTTCGCTTGGAATGCACAGGTGTTGAATTGGGTCAGTCTGATGGCGCCGGCTCTTGCGCTGGATGTGGGTCATGAGAGCTAGACAGGGCCGGCCTGAGGAATAAGCTGTGCCCATGACTGACAAGGGAGCTTCTTCGAGGAGGTTTCCAAGACTTGGGGACAGGTCGAAGTATGTACCGTGGGCTCGGAGTAGCGCACACGGAAGATGTGTGAGCTTCATCCAGGGTACGGTTGAAAATCGTCTCCAGCGGGCTCGATTGGTTGGTGGAAATGGGGTGAGGTAGCTCTCCTTGAGAGTGTTTCTCGCCAATGAGCTGCCGTTGGAAATTGTACGGCGCACATATGACGCTTGGAGTTTGGTCAGACGTTCCAAGATCGGAGGAGTTTTCGTCATCTGGGGCAAGAGTCGGCTAGGGTAACGGAAATCAAGTTGAAATATTTTTCTCTGAATTTTTCTTTCGCATGACGCTACTTGTTGAAGGTGGTGTCGTGAAAGAGAGGCCAAGATTGGAGCTTTGAAGTCGAATAGGGGTCTTATGAACGTTTTGTAAGTGTGGACAAGTGTTGCGGTGGAGCAACCCTTTATACCTCCCCGCAACTTTGAAATTATAGACGCTCTGTTTCTCACCCTCGTGAGAGTATTTTTCAAGTCAGGTTGAAGTGTACCTGACTTGTGGAATTCCACCCCCAGATATCGAACAGAATCTTTGAAAGGGATTTGATTCCCGCAGAGTGTCACACGCGCGAAACGAGGCTCAAATTTTTTCGACGCGTGCTGTTTTCCGTGCCGAAAAAGGACGACGGTAGATTTCTCCGGGTTCAGCTTGATTCGCCACTTGGACGCCCACTCCTCGATGTCGTCCAGGACCTTCTGGGCCGCCCTGGCTGCTTCTTCAACTCTTCGATGTCCCGTCCAGAGGGCCGTGTCATCGGCGAATTGGAGGGTTTTGGTCGTGTCGTTGACCACCGCCGGGATGTCGTGGCAGTAGATCAAGAAGAGCAACGGCGAAAGGTCCGATCCTTGGGGGACTCCAGCTCTTATGTTAATGGGGTCGGAATGCTCCTTCCCGACCCTCACTCGGACGGTCCTATTCGTGAGGAACGAGTCGACGAGGGCGACGAACTTGTCGGGGAAACACAGCGTCTTCAGCTTCTGAATGAGCCCGGCGTGCCAAACCCTATCAAATGCCTTCTCGATGTCTAAAAAGACACCGAGAATACACTGGCCAGAGTTTAGGAACCGAGAGATGTCGGTCTGGAGGGCCGCCATGGGGTCGAGGATGGTTCGATTGGCTCGAAAGCCAAACTGAGTTTCAGGAAGAATATTTTCAGCCTCGCAAACATATCTTAGCCTTTTGGTGATAATTCTTTCGAATAGTTTACCTAATGAGCTTAAGAGTGTTATGGGGCGATGGGAGTTGGGGTTTTCTGGAGGTTTGCCGGGTTTGGGAATTGCCACGGCGACGCCTGTTTTCCACACAGTAGGGAAATACGAAGCGGCCAGGCAGCTGTTGAAAATTGTGCAGATGGCCTCCATAGCGTCATCCGGCAAATTCTTCAGCGTTGTGTTGTTGATCTTGTCTCATCCGGGGGCCTTCTTGCTTTTCAGATGCAGGATCTTGGCTCTGATTTCCTCTTCAGTGATGGGTTCGAGAAGTTGGTTCCCTCCACCTGGATCTTGTTGCTGTTCGGCTTGATGTTGTGGAGTCAACATCCGGGTCTGACTTCTTTGGCGTCTTCTGAACTTATTCCGGAATTCTTCGACTTTGTTCCGGTGAGCATTGTCGAAGAGTGGACCTTTGGGAATTTTGAAGCTTTCCGAAAAGTGCTCTGCGAACGCGGTCGCTTTTTCTCTGTTCGTCACGAAGAAGGCGTTTCCGACCTTCAGCGGATGACGAGGAGCCGATTTTTGACCGGTCAAAATTTTGAATTGTTTCCAGAATTTTTGTGTGTCGCGGTGGTCGAGTTCCGAGCACGCCTCGAACCATTTTTTTTCGCGGAAAAGTTTGATGTCTCTTCGGATTTTCGCGTTGAGCCGGTTCCACTCTGTTTTCGTCTGTGGATCGTGGGTCCGCACGTACTCACGATACACCATCCTCTTTAGTCTGATATCTGCCACGATTTCTGGGGGAAGGATTTTTTGATGAATGTCAATGACCCTTTCCGGAGTGTTGTCAATGAAAGAGGAATAAATGATGTTGGATAGGTCATTGACTTGTTCGTCGATACGCCAGGTGTTCGGCGTCTGTGCTGTTTGAGGCAGCCGTCGACTGATGCATTCTCGGAATCCCTTCCAGTCGGTTTTTTTGGTGTCACGTATTCGGATAACCGTGGGAGTTTCGGCGGCGGGATTGTTTGATGTTAATTCCGCCAAGATCGGTAGATGATCGGAAGTAATTGTTGTACCGATTTTCGAATTTTCGCCGAAACGGTTAGTCATCGAATCGTGAATTGGAATGTGATCAATAATGGAAGAACCTTGGTGATTAATGGCAGTTGGACTGGAATTGGGGATTCGGAAGAGTGGTAAGCACTGGAGTGCATTGTTGAGAATTTGGCCATTTGGATTAGACGCTGTGTCTCTAAAGTCAGTATGTCTCTCAACTGAGACGTGACTTTGGTGGATTATAGAACCTGAAAATCAAGAAAGTGCTTCTCTCGATATTTACTTCGGCCGCAATGCACTCAGTGCTACGAAATTCTGGGGGAAGTTCGTGCTGTCGGTAACCGAGATTGTTTCTGATTAGGAGGGCGACTCCTCTATAATTGGGACCAAGGTCGGAGTCTGAAACTTTGTGCAGGGCATTGTAGCCACGAAAATTGGGGCGTTTCGACGCTTTGACCTCGGTTAGAGAGAGGACAGCTATTCCGTCTGATTGAAGGAAGTTGTCGACGGCTGACTTTTTGCGGCGGAAGCCGCAGCAGTTTACAGTGGCCAATATTACCACCATTAGCCACTGCCTTGCACTGAGATGTGCAAGCTGTTGCCAGAGAAGCTGAATTCAACTTCCCTGTGCAAGAACCTGCGGGACCAGGTCTTGATTTGGTCCCTGATGGTCGTCCTCCTCTCCGGCCAGGAGTTGAGAAGGACAGTTGAGAACATGCGGGTGAAATTATCCGCATGCAGGGCGTCGCTGGGACGAGACGTTGAGGGAACGGGTTGGTCAAGACTGACCAATCTTTCGGTTTCTTGGCCGTCAGCAACAGGGAGCTGCCTCTTGGGGCATTTCAGAGAAAAGGCCAGATGGTGGCCGGAAGAGTTGACGCAGCGGAGGTCGTTACTGCAACAATCGGAAAGGCGGTGAGATCCGCCACATTTGGGGCATTTAATTGCCTTTGAAGGGCAATTCTCTTGAGAATGACCAACTGTTTGACAGCCAGCACATACTGCAGGATTTGGGGACGGGATTTTAGACCACGTCGGAGGAGCGAATCCAACGTTTTTTGGTCCTTTGTGATCAGCCTAAAGAGGCGAGTAGGCTGATCGGTGGCTCTGGAAGTGGTCCTCCAGGCCCGCTCGATGTGGAGGCCCGCTCGATGTGGAGTCCCGCCTCACGGCACGCCTCCTGGACATCCTCGCGCGTGATGTCGGAATCGACATCACGCACCACACACGAGAATGATGGTGTGGGCTTGTGGATTTGCGGCTGACGCCGATTTTTGGGGGTTAGAGTTGTCACTCTGGAGTCGGGCGAACCAAGTTGGTCCCTAAACATTTGAAGATGTTGAGGGGAGGGAGCCACGGTGGTGGAGAAGGTGGCGGAGTTATCCCTATAGATGTTCAGGGACGCCACCTTGATGGCCGAGGCTTTCAAGGCGTTGGTCAGCGCTTTCGTGGAACGGAAGTTGGCTGGCAACGAGGTTACCTTGAATTTTGGAAGTTTCTGTGGTGGACGCGGGAGACCGCGAAGGGCCGGGTTGAGGGGAGCGTTGGGAAGCTGACGGTTGGCCACTTCTCACAGGTGCGCTCGCTTGGCCGGACTTGGTTGGCGCGGTGCGGGGGAGTTCTTTTGTCTGCCGCTGCCGCAACCTTGAGATTCGCCGCCGCTCCTGGCACCGGCCGGCGAGTCGCGCCCCGATGAAGGGGATGCTGCTGTGGGCCTCGTGGGAAACGGACGGTCTCTGTTCCGCCTCTTGGGGTTTTTGAGTGAGGCCTTGATCCTCTTTCTTCCCTCCTTGTCCAGGCGGGTGATAGCGTCGAGGATGATGTCGACGGTCTCTTCCTGGGTCCCTGCGGAGGAGATACTCTCCTGGAGTGACCTGACGCTCCTCGCAGGGCTGGCTTCCCTGGAGTTGTTGTCAGAAGCCCTGCTAGGGGCTGACCTGGTGGACCACGGCTCTCTTCATCGACCTGGTGGTGACGCCCAGGGCCGGAAACTCCCGCCGATTATGGAGGTTCTCGAGGGAAGGTGGGGATTTTGGGTTGTTCTTTCTTCTGGAGTCAGAGAGGGAACCTGGGGCTGAGTTGGTGGGCGACCCACGGTCAGGGGTTTTCTTCCCTCCTCTTCTTTCCCCGGAAGAGTTCGGGGACGGGCTGGGTCGTTTCGACCCTCCCGCCATCACTGCACTGCACACACAAGCAAACAAGCACTAGCTTCGCACTGCCCGCGCGATCACGTCTTTACCCTTCGACAGTCGAGTAAAGAATGTCATGTCAGTAAGGTCATTCCTTTCAGAACATGCAAGATCATCAGCATCTTGGCGGGAATGTATAACGCACTGCAGTACATGCTACCCCAAGTATTCAGTTCAGGTTGACCAACACAGCCAAAGGTATATCTGTTAGGGATTCGAAGAAGGGTATGATTTTTATTCTGTCCCCAACAGTTGTCGCTGAACACATGAAGTTCCTCGATATTATCCGGAAATTACTTCAATTAAAAAAGAACAAATTTCATCTGCTGTTTTCTTTGCTAGCCCTTCATGAGAGATATACATCTTTCCGGTGTTTGCTTTGATATCATGAATACAAAAAAGCTGATTTTAATAAAAAACTTCTCCAACAGGTGTTTTGGCAGCTGGAGGTTTCAAAACAGAGTGCCAAAACTTTTCCTGCAGTATCATTTTTTTCAGTGTAACTCTTCAGTTTCGAATAAAATTTCTTACTGCGGCGTTTATGAACAATGAGTTCAGCAACTGCTGTCCGTTTCGCTGTTTCATTTGAATTGCGATGTTTTATTTTGTTTTTTAACCTTTGCGTCCCGTAGTCGGGAAAATTACGTGGTATCCTGAGTGGGGTATTTTGGTTAACCCAGCGTTTTTTTTAAGATAACAGAAATTTTACTGAATCTTTTATTAGAACAATTTATAAATCAGTCTGCACGCATTGTCCGAGTGAGACGGACGTGTTCTATTTTTGCCTGCTAATAATAGTGCCAAAGTGCCAATTGTTGTTTTTTTCCCGAAAGAAAATCTGAAGACACCAGCCCACGAGTTTTCTGGACCCCGAGTCATACCCAGCTAAGTGAAAAATTCATTTTCATTAGAAATTAAGTCCATAAGCAGTTCTGTCGCGGTAATCTACAATCCGCAAAAACCGGGCTGCACAAGAAACAGTATCGCAAAGCGGTATCTGTAAAAACAATAAATTATCTTTCAGTATGATTAACCACCTAAATCGAATAAACTCCGACACTTTCTAACATAATAATTCCTGAATCTCTGTCTACAGGGTTTCAACAAAATGACAAATCCACAGAATAATTTATTTTAGGCCTCAGCCACAAAAAGTCTAAATATTCCCCCAAAAGGAACAAGTTATTGTTTTTTATGCAATTAACGATCTTAAATTAACAGACTGTAGTCGCAATTGGAAACCTCACAGGCCCCAAAAACGTTATTTTCGCTTCCAAAATATCAAAAAAACCGAATATGCATATATCTATCGTCCATACAATTGGTAGACAAGTTACTCTCTAATCACAAAAAAATCTGCAAAAACGAAAAAAAAAATCCAATCCGTAAACTCATATCCCTCGCTCAAAGAATAATTCTATCAAACGTCTCCCTTACAATACCCCACGATGTTCTGGAACTAACTTTAAGGAATTTGGGATTTAAGAGGAATCCCTCCTCGGTGGACCAGTCCACTTTGAATAATTTTTAGGAGAGTCCGTAGGACCTGTGGGCTGAGCTTGAGCTGTGATGTAGCGTCGTAAATCCTGGTATACGTTGGCCTGTCGTGTACACTCCGAGAAAATTCGGGCGAGAAACTAACGAGAAAACCAGCGGCAGTGCCACCTAAAGCAATTTTAAAATTTGGACAAACAGGCGCTAAGGAAGGGAGCATTAATGGGTTAAAGTTAAATAAAATAAATGGACTATTTTTTTACAAATAGGAACTTGATAAAAATACCATTTTTTTCTCTTCTAATAAAAATAGTTATTTATCCGCAAACGTCACAAAAGTAACAACATAATATGTGCCCCCATTGACAAGGTAAAAGTGTCACTTTAACTAATTAGGCTCATAAAGTAGACAACAGGTGTTATTTTATGTGCTTAATCAAATAATGAATTCTTTCAAATTCTTACTAAGTTGTTTTCTAATTTATTGAAAGTGAAACAATCGAGGTAGTGAATGGGGACGCGTGTAAATGAAACGACTAGCGTAGTAGCTGCCTCCCCCTTGAGGGCCTCCTTGTTTTATTTACAAGGGCTCCCGACCAAAGGGCTCTGACCAAGGGGGCTCCCGACCAAGGCGGCTCCTGACCAAGGGGGCTCACGATCAAGGGGGCTCACGACCAAGGGGGCTCCCGACCAAGCGGGGCCTCGACCAAGCGGGGCCTCGACCAAGGGGGGACCGGAACAAGGGGGCTTCTGAGCAAGGTTTGCGGATAAAATAGTATATTTTATAATTCAGAGCATAAGTCGCTTTATGTGCTTCGCCTGGACTTAACCAGTCAACAGTCCAGGCTCAGCACACAAAGCGTAACTTATGCTCTTAATAATAATAATATAATCTACTATTATTATACGACTTCCTGTATAAATTGGGTACTTTCCGGCATTAGGGTTTAAAAAGCACGAGTGAAACCAGTGCTTTTTTAAGCCCCGAGTGCCGGAAAGCTCCCAAAGTACACATGAACGAGTATAATACAACGTTTATCGTTAGACACTGTCAGAATTTTAAAATTTTAAATTAATTTTAAACACTGTTATGTAATAATGAACATGACAGATAAACGTCACACTATTTTTATGGATTTTAAGCAATTTAAAAGCTTTCCGGGGTTGTGTCGAAGGATAAAACGTTGTATTACACTCGTAACATTAGCATGGTTCTAATATCAGTTTCCGTAGTGAGCTGTGATTGTTATAGTGATGAAATAAACAGTCTCGTTTCTTTTTCACAAATTTCACTATCTGTTCGTGAAGTGGAAGGCAGAGAACTACGTTACATTACATGTAATCACATTACAATTAATAGTTACAATTTTCAATTACAATTGACAGCTGTCAGATTTACTCTCTTGTGATTAAGATTTGATTTCTGTCACCGAAAACAATGGTATAAGGTACCTGAAAAACTACACCTGTAAGATAAAATACATTTCATATTATTATGATGACAATATGAATAATCTATATACATATATAAATGCGAAACTGATTTCTCACTGATCACCGCACAGCCCAGACCGTTGAGTCTTGAAGCGTGAAACTTGGTAGGTACGTAGTCTTTAGGGCGTATAGGTGCACTAAGAAAGGATTTTTGAAAATTCCGTTTCTAAGGGGGTTAATTGGTCTCTCTAGGCTCCAACTAAGTTGAAAACGAAAAACGGTAGAGAAGTGAAAATTCGTACCCGAACTCGCTTTTGAAAATAACTCGACCCCTTTTTGACGATTTTCCAAAAAATTATTCACAGACGGCGAAAAGGGGGGGGGAAAGGGGAAAACGGTTTTTATAAAAAATTTCATAGCTCGACAACTCGGCATGCTAAAAACGTGAAAATTGGGATTTAGACTCAGCTTTGAAAATAACTAGACACGTGTTTGACGATCTTGCAAAAACTTCTTTACCGACCGAGAAAAAATTAGGGGTGGTTAACCCAAAATTCCTATAACTTGAAAACTGACAGTATTGCTGTTGTGAAAATTGGGATCTAGATTCTCCTTTAAAAAATACCGAACCCGTGTTTGACGATTTTCCAAAAAAAAAAAAATACCAAAGGTGAGAAAAGGAGAGGGTGGATTTGGGGATGCTTTTTCTCAAAATTCTTATAACTTGAAGGTCGAAGATGTTACAAGCATGAGAATTGGCACTCGGACTCTCCTTTAAAATTAACTACACCCGTATTTGACTATTTTTCAAAAAAATATTTACCAACCCCGAAAAAGGGGCGTAAATGGATTGGTCTCCGCCCAAAATAGCAGAATAACTATTAAAACATTAATCTGAGCCCCCCCCCTTGGGTTTTATGGGCCCCTGTGATTCTGAGGCGGTACAAAGTTCGCCGGGTCAGCTACTGTATTATTATACCATTTTTTGTCCTTTTGTGTTTGCTTTAGTATCCTTGATTTGTCCATCAGAATACGTTCCTCTAGTATATTTGTTGCTCTTATTTGTCCTTTGGTATGTGCTTCAATAACCTTGTTTAATTTCTGCTCTTCCATTTCTTTCGTAATTTTTTGTCTTTCGGAATTCTCTTGTGCTTATTTACAAAAAATATCCTTGTTTTTTCTAAAGTATACAACGCCATAGTTTATGAAGATTGAGGAAATCAATAAAAATTTAAAGTTACTGAAATGGTAGTACATATTACAGATGAATCACTTCTTCGCACAGATCGGTGTTGTAAATCTTTTCATTTTTTTATTACTATTCACATTCTTGCTATCTCTTGTTTTAATTTTTTAAATTACGCAATTTAATATTACTGCCGTCTCTTAAAAAAATTTACTCAGCTGTGTCGGATTTACTATCTTCAAACTATAAGATGATGCAGAACAACTTACTTTATTGCAGGTTTCGGAATTATTCTGTAGTGTAGTTGTTTTCGTGAAAAAAGGCAAGTCTGCTTTTCGAAATCTTAAAAAAAAAAATTATTAGTATAAAGGATTTATGATAGCCACCTTTACAATTTAAGCGTATATAAACCTACCGATTGTATTCTCTCAAATTGCTACACTTTTTCCGTTTCGTTGAGAGATTCAACCCAAATTTCGTCTACTTGAGTACTGGAGTGTCCCTTAAAGGTTCGATGGGAGGAGTTTTGAGTACTCCGTCTTTCGGCGCTAGGCGGCAGCATTTCACAATGTAGAAAATTGGTTAAAATTATGTACGTAAGGGTTTCAAATTTGCCTTAAAATAATGTCTATATCTTAACGAAACGATGTAAGATTTTTCCAGATGATAGAAAGAACCCATATGTACCCATCTCTAGTGTTAAAATTTTTAATTTAGTTTTTGTTATGCCAAAAAAAAATTGGACAAAATGTGTAATATTGATATATTTCCGCCATTTATTAGAGCATCTTATAACTAAAATTTCAAAAAAATATTACTAGACATGTGTAGATTGGCAATTTTTCTTTCATTTGGTGTCAAAAACATGAACTTTCCTTAATATTTACGGTAAATTTTAAGGGTAATTCCAACCAACTCGCAGCACCGGGGTAGGGATTCCTCTTAAGCCCCTATCCAAGACGACATTTATGCGCGCCGGAGTTTATGGCGAAGAATATAGCCATATCCTTAGTTTCCGAAGACAGATTTTTACACAACCCGACGAGAACATGCAGCATGATAGCACGGACTACCGCATTTTCCTGGGAACTGTAGAACTCACTTGTTTCATTTGTAAGGAGAAAGGACACAAAGCTGAGCAGTGCCCTTCTCAAATAATTGATCAAGACATAATGGAAAACACGGAAGATACCCCGACGCAAGTTTCCGAAACACAAGAAACCCCGATTAATGTAAACTAAAAAAAAAAACGACCTGCCTCAACATTAGCCTCCTCATCTACAGAGATTCTCCCATTATCTACGCTAGAATCTTCTAACTCACATCAAGAACTACATTCCCCCACAAAAGTTCTA
The DNA here is from genome assembly GCA_963583935.1 of Diaperis boleti. Lineage (NCBI taxonomy): Eukaryota > Metazoa > Arthropoda > Insecta > Coleoptera > Tenebrionidae > Diaperis > Diaperis boleti. Next base: position 19,974,268 of record OY757242.1, read on the forward strand.
AACCTAAAAAAACCTTCCAAATTGCCCAAAAAGAACGCTTCCTTGGAAAGTCTAACACCTATGGGCGATTTGCTCTTACCTGCCAAAGAAATGATTGGAAAATCGTCAATACCTTTCTGCATCAACTACGACCAACTCGTTAACCTACTGGAAAGCGTATCAGGATTCCAGGATCCAATAAGCATAATAAGACAATACACTCAAGACATTCCCCTCGAAGTATTAAATCCAAATTCACAAAACTCCAGAACAAGCTCAAAAAGCAGTTAAATCGTGAACAAGACACAGAAGACGAAAGTGAGGACCTATAATCTACCTTTCTTTTTTTTTCCCGGTCATTTTCAAATTCTACAATGGAACATAAATGGGTTGAACACCCATCTGCAAGATTTACAACTCTTAGCAACAGAATTCCCTGCTGACGTCATATGTCTTCAAGAAACCCATCTTAAAAACTCTCAGAGCTACACCAAGAAATTTCAATTCATTTGCCAAAAATAGAACTGACCGAAACAAAGCCAGTGGAGGAGTTGCCACATACATTAACACAAAATACTCAGCTAAAGCTATCCCACTCATCACTGAACTTGAGGCTACCGCTGTCCTAGTACAACTGGAAAAAGAAATTTGTATCTGCAACATTTTTTTCCGCCAAATTGAAACTTCACCATGCATGAACTTAACATTCTACTTAATCAGCTACCCAAGAACTCATTAATCATAGGTGATTTCAATGCTCACAATATTCTCTGGAGGGGAGAAATAACAGACCAACGTGGAACATTAGTCGAACAGTTTCTAGATCGACACAACCTAGTATTTTTGAACACCGGAGAAAAGACAAGATTCAATTCTTTTTCTGGAACATTTTCAGTCTTAGACTTCTGACTTCTCTCTAAGCCACCCAGAGTTAGCACCTGATCTCACCGGGACCACACTCGATTCTCTGTATGGTAGCGATCATTTTCCAATCCTGATCGAGTACAATTCGAACATAAAATCCTCTCCCGTAACTCCACTGACTAGATGGAATCTATATTCTGGAGTCTATATTCACATCGGCAAAACATCCGGCTACAAAAAAAATAACGGTCCCCTGCTGGAACGCCGAGTGTAAAATAGTTACTAAAGAGTACAAAGCAGCGTTCAATAAATTCAAACGATCCGGGACTAACGAAGACCTCATGAATTTCAAACGTTTAAGAGCCAAGGCCAGATACGTATATAAACGAAGCAAGAAAGAATCTTGGAATAACTTTACCTCATCCATCAAGTCTTCTACTCCCTCAAATCTAATCTGGAACAAAATTCGTTGCTTCAAAGGAAAACAAAACAATAACGAACTACTGACACTAACCGTAAATGGAAGACCAATCACATCCAAAGAAGAAATATTGGAAACCTTATCCGACCAATTTCAACAAACTTCTAGTAATGAAAATTATACTAACATGCCTTGAACCGTTCACACTAGAAGAATTGCTGGAATCTCTGTCAAGAAGCAATAGCAAATCAACAGGGCGTGATGACATCCCCTACGTGCTGATCATAACCTATCAGTGCTAGCGAAAACACGTATTTTATCTTTTTTAACGCAATATGGAGTTTTTTTTAACAGGTTTTTCATAAACTTTGGAAAGAGGCAATCGTAATCCCGATATTAAATCCGAATAAACCCAAAACTGAACCCTCTTCATATCGTTCAATCTCGCTCTTATGTATTCTTTACAATATTCTCGAAAGAGTGGTCAATTACAAATTGATGTGGTACTTAGAAAAAGAGAACTTACTAAACCTTAACCAAAACGGTTTCAGAAAATTTTGATCAACACATGACAGCGTCATTAACTTAGAATCCGAAATCCATGAATCTTTCACCAACAAGCAAAAACTGTCAGTTTTCTTTCACTTACTTAGAGAAAGCCTATGACATGACCTGGAGATACGGAACCATTAATCAGCTGAAGAATTGGGGTTTTAACGGTAACATACTAGCTTTCATCATAAACTTTCTAAGCAAACGGACCTTCAGACTTAGAATAAACGGTAATTACTGAAAATGCAAAAAAATTTAATTGAACTTATTTTGTTTATGAGAGAACTGTACTAGTTTAAAATACGTCATTAGTGGCCGGCATTTGAATTAAGTGAGGACCTACGCCTTTCCGTTTCTGATTCTTACTCATTTTATAAGTAATTCTTTCCTTTTCGCTCTTACTCCCTCTATGCTCGGAAACTAAATGACGTTGTTATTTACCCGCGAAACAGTTTTTAATTTATTTCTTAAAAACGGTTATGATTTGAGCAAAACAAAAAAATTGGAGTACTCTATTTTAAGCAGTTTCGTTTTAGTTTTTTTTTAATCTTATAAGACCTTTACAAGTCTGAAAGCCGTTCCTATCTCAGTTATGATCGAGACTGTATAAGAAAATGATAATTTTTGCAGTTTGTCCGAATTTTTCGACATTTCGTTGTAATTGGAATTGTTTTCCTGACAATCTAACTGTTTTTGTTTTTTTCAACCAATGAGATGTTATAATTTCAAAATAAACAACCAATAGGACCATTATTATTTTAGTGGCAATTTTTCGACAAGCTTTATTCCGGTGAAAATTTTTATTTATAACTATTTGCCATTACAATTTACATGTTAAATTGTCAAGCCAAATAGGACTCGATGTCTAAATATTGCCGCCAATTTTTGCTCTTCAGATTGACTCCATTATGTTGGTTGAGAAAATAATGGCTCGTCATTATTTTCGTCGCAACAGAAACTCTTATATGAATCGCAAAAATTATTGTCGCCAATATTTTGACCTCTCGTGCTATTACTATTGACAATCGCGCTCACCTGTCAAACTGATATGTCGGACCAATCTAAACGTGAGGTTTTTTTGAAATTGACCAATCAAATTTGAATTTCGCGACAATTTCCCGCTTGGCGAAAATCTCCCTAGGGAAATTGTCAAAAACACCCCGCAAAGGTTCCTAGACCTAATGTGACCTAAAGTGACCTAACTTAAAATTTGCCCTTTATTGAAAATAAAACAGAATGATACATAAATGATAGTTCCATTAATACTTTATTGTAACACATGGGATTGAAACTAATTGTTGTAATTAAAGGTACAATTACAATTATTATAAATCACAGTTGTTCCCGAGTCCGTCCTTTTTGCTTCAGCTACCGCGGTAGCAGTTGTCGAATTATCAACTCTGAGTCCCTTTATGATGTTTGCATGATGCATTTTTGTTTTCTATTAGCCACTTCGAATCTGTGAGCCTTTTCGCACCTCCTTGTGCAGTCTTAGAAATGATCGGATTATATTCAATCCTTCCAGTATAGACACTCTTATTATCCCGTTCTTCTTGAAAGTAGGTGACCAAGCAATAAGTGGCTTCTCCGCCACGCCAGGCAAGTTCGTGGGTCGCAATATGGTAAAACTTTTTCTGTATTCCATCCGGCGTAGCTTCATCGCAAGCTTCTATCAACTGTTGAATTTCCAATTCCGAAAATGCAGCTGCACTTACTTTTCTCAAATCGAGGTTTAACTGGAATTTCTTTCTATTTGAATCTCGAGCTTGTCGGGAGGTTTTGAAATCGATGTCAGTAAATGGGTTAATTTTGACGTTAAATGTTTTATAATACATTCCTGTATCTGCTTGGCTGTACAATTCCACATTTGTTTCACCACGAAATCCTTATAGTTACTTCCATCTGCTTTCCTCATGTTAGATCCCCAGTCCATCAAAATTTCATTCAATGCTTTCGCTGGTAAGGCTCGAGTAGTGACATCGTACCTTCTTTCGGCACAGAACTTGTTAAACTGCGACCATACGGATTTTCGTGAATTCATGGTGTTGACTGGCACACATTTCTTAACTTCCTCGTTAATTGTTTGTATGGAATCAGATCCAAATCGAACGAGAGCCATGCTTTTTGAATTTTTCGTTTTGGAAAAACTTTGTTTACTACTGGAACTACCATGACAACCAACTCATGACATGATTTATAGGATCTTGATGTTTCAATTCTTTGTTAATGTTGTTCGAGCGATTGCGCGCTTGGGAAGCTTTCGGTGCAACAAACACGCGTGCAGACAGGGAGGGAAAATTTTAAACAATATGCCTGACCGAGGGATATTGTATATGACTATTTCACTCATATATAATTTAACCAATCATATGTGATAATTCAACAATGGAATCAAAATTTAAATTGAAAAAATGAACTTGTCAAAATTTTATCGGGGGTTACGGACCAATGAACAGTCGCTATTACACAACGTACCTCATTTTTCAGCGAAAAAATAACAATTGCTGCAGTCACTGGCAGCATACTGCATGTCAAATACCTCAATTACCTGTCACCTTCCATCACATTATCAATAATTTGGGCGTTTTCGTGAAATAGTCTGAGGAATATAATTCGAGTTGAGATTTGGCTGGAAAAATTTACCAATTGTGGACTCGAGTTCTACAATTTTTCTCATGACATTGATCAAAAATCACTCAACTGCGTTTCGTGATTTTTATGAAAATGTCATTCGCAAAATTGCTAGGCGAACTCTCGTAACAATCGGTACATTTTTCCGACGAAATCTCAACTCTTATTATATTATAACTGACAATTTAACTTGTGTTTTAGTCAACCAATGAGATGTTTCAATTTCAAAATAAATAACCAATAGGACAATTATTTTAGTGGTAATTTTTCGAGAAGCTTTATTCTAGCTATTTTTTGTAGCTATTTGCCATTACAATTTACAAGTTAAATTGTCAAGCCAAATAGGACTCGAGGTCTAAATATTGCCGCCCATTACAAAAAGATTAACGCATATCCATCATTCGAATCGTGAGTTATGGTCTTGAGTTTTTTATACATAGAACATTTTAGGACTTGAAACAACATTTGTAGAGTGATTTGCAGAATTTCATAAGGAATACGTTGTTGCAAATCTTCAAAATTATCGGGTTTTGGGGTGTAGATTTTACTTTTAAGACACCTCCACAAAAAAAAGGTCTGGGTGGTCTTGCTGGCCATTTTATTGCACCTCTTCTTCCGATCTACCTATTATGAAAAATGTCGTCCTTATAACGCCGAACGGATGCAGCATTGTGCGGTGGAGCTCTATCCTGTAGATAGCATATTCTCTCATGTGGAATGTTTGGATCTAATCCATTTCTAAATTGGTCAGTCAGAGCTGGGCGAAGCGTTTCTTGTAGAAACTGCAGATATCTTTCTGCATTAAGATTATCAGGAAAGAACACTGGTCCTATGATCCTATCTCCAACTATCCCAGCCCACACATTTAGTTTCTGTGGACGTTGAGTGTGAGTTGCATCCAGCAAGGATTATGGTCACCCCAATAACGCCAATTTTGTCCGTTGACTGTTGACCGTTTAATGTAAATGTGCCTTCGTCAGAAAAAAAAATGCATTCTAAAGAAATTTAAATTTTAAGCTTTTCTGTTAAATGGTGCATTATTCTTATTAACTATCACTACTTATTCGTCAAATAAATGATGAAAACTAACAAAGTTTGCAAAGAAAATTAAATTTATTAGAAAAAGAGACGATAAGATGATAAACCCGCACGAAGAAAAAGCAACGCTGAGGCATCCAAAAAACAGTTTTTAGGTACTTATTTTCAGATGACATGAAACAAAACACATCGTTGTATTTCTTTGTTTTATAAGCTTTCCAATGATGTATCGGTTGACATATCTTCCCATTAAAAAAAAAAAAAAACTTAAGGGTGGTTACAGCCCCCTGAGTAAAAACAAAAGAAAGCTGATCAGGTTAAAAAGTGGCAATTTAAAAACAAAAATCGACGTGTTTCAGGAATTTTTCGCAAAATCAATTGCAGTGCAGATACTGAATTTATTCCAGTTAAACTTTCCACCCTGTATATACCGGGTGTTCCAGAGGTATGTGCACCATCATTTACGCTCTTATTTTGAAAGATATCAAAACGGGGTTTTCGGGGGACGATAGCCACACGATACCTTCACAATTTAAAATTATTAGAAATCATATACAGAGTGTCCTAATATTAATAATATTTATTAGAAATCATATACAGAGTGTGTTAATATTAGTAATATACCAAGTTTTTTTTTAATGGAATGCCCTGTATATTAGTTTGTGAATTGAAAGAGCAATAATTAATGCTGAGCAAAATGTTACTACAGGTACTACAGGTTTATTATGGATAAGTTATGAAGAATTTTAGGTCAAAATTAGTGCTTTTTTTAAATTACAGAGACCATTACAACAGAAATAACTGAATACTTTTCTGTCAATAATTTTTTATAGATCCAAACTTAAATACACACTGATCGAAAGTCATCTAAATTGATATTTCTATACAGGGTGTACGGTTACGCAAAATGTATAAGTTTTTTTTTTTTTTTCAAATGGAACTACCAAATTGCATTTTGAAAAAACTTTTTTTCAATGTATTGTTTGTCTATGTATGTTTGTACTATAGGTAATTTTTACAAAAAGCCTAGAAAACTTCCCGAAATTGTTAAAATTTCGTATTATTTCGTATTGGACTTGTTGCCAAGGAGATTATCTTTTATTGTATAATTTATTAAATTATTTCGGAAATAACACCGAGAGGTAGACAGGCTTAGGTTTACGTAAGAATTCGATAGATCATATCCTTTACATAACCCCAAACGAAAAAATCTAGAGGCGTTAAATCGGGTGATCTTGCTGGCCATTTGACAGGACCGCCCCTACCAATCCTACGTATGGCTAAATATCTTCTTACATTCTTATACAAATGTACAGTAGCTCGATTCTGTTGCAACCACATTAAGGGTCATTGATTCTGATAATCCGTACCCAGTGGGGATTTGCGTCTTGACATGCCCATTAGGTACTCATAAAGGTCGCCTCATCGCTGAACAAAATTCTGTTTATAATATTAATATTCCTTTCTAAAAGATTGTCCACTATTTGGCAGAATTCCACTCTTTTTGCAAAATAATAATGGAATATATTGTGTTCCATTTCTTTGTCTATTTTTCTCTTATACCACTACACTCATTTCCCATACGTTTAATCGTATCTCTCTCTCTCTCTCGCTTCGCTCTCTCTCTCTCTCTCTTTATAGAACATTCTACACCTTCTTCCTCCCTCTGCCACCCAATACCTATGCTCTCTCTTCATTTCCGCTCCTAAACTTCGCCATCATCTTGGGTGGTAGGAAAAGTATGGGGAACAGGCGAGAAAACAAGGGGAAAGCTGAACGAAAGGATGCTAGGACTGGATAGAGAAAAGCTTGTGTATACCGTGCTGGAAAAATTAAAGAGAGATAAAATAGTAGAAGCAGGAAAATACCAGTAACATTTGAATAGAGACTAAAGGAAAGAACAGAATGTGGTTCATACATGTCGGGTCAGGTAACAACGGAAGAAGAAGGAAATTCGAACGTGAAGGATGGGAAAAGCAGTCCTTCTTAATGTTGCCTAAATTGATTGAGGAACAATTAAATCTGCGCAGTGTTAAAGCGTCGTGACCTTACCCTCTTTCTTAGTTTCACGCACGTTACACGGTATTTTCTCCAAAAGGGATCCAGGCATCCGTTTACGGAAAATAAGTGCTTCGTTTCGTCGAAGATTTGTGAGTACATTTTCGAAGTAACATTCTTTCTGGGTAAATCGTCGCTCGTTTGTCGACCACATTTTTTTCTCGTCGGAAAACTAAGTGTCCGTAATTAGTTTAAATAAGAATTTTTTAAATATTATTCTCTGACTGACCAAATGGTTCTAAATAACGTACGATTGTGTTGGTGCGGCAATTTTTAAACACCCTGTATATTTAAAATACACTTCAAAAAAATTCCGATAAGAGTAGGCTATGATACAAATGTGTTTCACATTTTAGATAATAATCATGTAAATAAAAAATATTAAAGAAAATATTGATTATGAAATCTAAAATGAATAAGTCGGAGGAATTTCAGGACTTTGTGTTCATGATACTTCAATTAAATACTTACTTCAATACTTCACTTAAAATTTGCAATCTATTTATTTTTTGTTGTTCTGCTTCATTTTGGAAAAAAACATAATAAAATCATTGCTTGAAAATGGAAAGGTACCACAAATGTCACCGATTTAAGTAACGTGGGACATCACAGGAGACAAACTAAACTTTATTTTCATATGTAGAAACCCAAAAAGTAAAACTGTCTTCAAAATGTAAAAAATATTCCCAAGATTTAAAAAATTATAATGGGGTCGTCCCACACTTTTCAAAAACAGATTTTCTAAAAACTAGACGAAAAAATATTATACCTCTATTTTTTTGTTTATACGAAATCACGCGTTTACTAGGTAAAAGAAAATCCGAAACATTTGTCTTATTTGAAACGCGCGCCTTTTTGTGACGTCAACACGGGACAAAATTCACCAGAAAAAAATCAAGTTACTAGACATGCCGACTAATGAGAAGCGCATGAACCATTGCGAATGCTCCCCCGAAATGACGTCACAAGAGGCGGTAAATGTACAGCGTTTGAAACTGCTAGCCGAAATTGCGATTTTTGATAGGCTCTGTTATCTTACAAAACAACTTTATGAAACAACAGAACACGTTTTAGGGCTTCATGTTACATAGACTATGAGATGCTACAGTTGAATTGGTCAAATTCAATTGAGGGGGACGACCCCATTATATTATAGCATATCCAGTTATAGATTCGACTAAAAAACCGTCACTAAAATTCGGGTACTCGTACTCGATATAAAATAGTGCCGCGCCAAATTGCAACTCTGCATTGACATAACATGACTTTTAAACAAATTTTTAAAATATCTAAAGAGAACAGCTGTTTCACATAATGTTTTATTTAATATTATTGCCCTTGATCTAATCCCATTGGACCGATTTTACAAGGCTTGGATAAACTACAGATAGCGCTATTCCGGCTATAAATGCCTGTAAAATCGGCCCTAAGTGGAGCATTACCTCGGAAAAAACTGGATAACATTAACAATCGTTAATCCACTACTGGGTTTTTCATATATAGTGAGAACAAATCTTTTAGGTTTTGACAAAATTACCATAAATATCTTGATTCTTCCTTAAAAATAGAGGCAAATGACTCGCTAAACCTTTTAGATAGGAATCTATCGCTGGATCTACTATACCATTAACCCAAATGTTAAGCATTAACTCTAACCCAAGATTCATGTTTGTGAGTATCGGAATTTTGTTTTTAAATTTCACTCCAGGATGTGCTAAACGTTTTCTTTTATTAATGAAATATCTTAAATCGTCGCTTATACTTGTTACATTAAGGTTTCGCAAAGCGAGTTTACTCTTGAGTTTCTCCCATCTTCTTAACCCTAGAATACGGGACTATGTTTGCCAAACGTAATTACGGGACTATCGTAAATTCTACTACTCTTTAAAAAAAGAATAATTCCTCTAGCAAGCTTTATTGTAAAAAAAATATAAAAAATAAGTAACATTCTTCATTATCAGGACAAACGTTTAAAATTATAAAACCAAGATTTTTTATTATTTTTCACAACATACGGTGCAAATATCTCCGCGGTGTTCTCCGCAAATTGGATTTTTGCACTCCATACAATAATTAGTGGTCATGCGCCTTTTTTTGCTTGGACAATAATAACAAGTCTTCCTCTTCTTATCTTGAGGTGTGTTCACAACGTTTTCTTTTGATATACCAAGGATTTCAGCTATGTCTTGCCGAAGATATCGACGTAAAGTTTTGCTGTTATATCTATGCTGCATCCAAGGTTTAGCAAGACAAAGACTTAAATCAATCATGTATTGGTATCTTGAAATAGGTTTTTCGCCTTTTTTAACGTATTAAAAGTGTAAATGACATAAGAGTTTATGCTGGCCATATTTATCATCCCATAGAATACACATAATGGCCATCTCCGTGTTTTTCTGCTCGAACTCATATTTGAACACATTTGGTCGAAGGTGTCCACACCTGCTTTGGTCTCATTATAGTTATGAACTATTATTGGCTTACCGGTCTCTTCTTGGATTTCTGCCTTTTCATGCATAGTCGAAAGTAGCAAAACTAACTTGTTTTTCTTTGGCATATAAGATAACAATGTCTTTTTTTGATCGAAACAAAACATTGTCGTATTTGCGTTTCGACTTTTTCCATCCAGGAACTCCTTGGGTATCTCTTTTTTATTTTTGCGTATAGTTCCTATCATAGTTAATTTGTAAGGACTTTGTAGCAACTGGTCAGCAAGGGAAACTGAGGTAAACCAATTGTCCATGGTAACGTTCCGATTTGTACCGTAGATTGATTTCGTTAACTCTTTTACATAAAATTCGGCTAAGGGCAAACCATTGGTCTCTGTTTTTTTTCCCAAGTAAGGACTTGCATCTGACATATACTTAGTGGCGGAATCGCAAACCATAACAATTTTTATCCCATACTTCGCGGGCTTATTAGGAATATACATTCTAAAAGGACAGCGTCCTCGGAAAGCCAAAAGTTGTTCATCAATGGTGACGTATGAGGTTGGAGTATATGAATTTCTACACGTGTCAATAAAAATTTCCCAAATTTCCCGAATGTGTGTAAAAGGATCATTTATTTTCCTCTCTTCTCGTGTTTCTTTATCATCGCATCTAATACAGTTCAGTAGGTACAAAAAACGATCACAATTCATACACGATCTATAAAACTTGCCGGAAATAGTGCTATCAAACATATGCCTTGCTGACAAATGATTATCTTTTTTTGCGGCGGAAAGGATTAAGACACCAAACAAGGCTTTCAGCTCGTCTTTTGTTGTTGGGGAAACATTCTGGTGGCCGCTATAATTTTGGGCTTGTCTGGCGATTTCTGCATTTGTGTGTTGCAAAATAATATCAAATATATTGTCAGAAAAAAAATGTAAAAAATAGTCATCCAGGTTAGAACACTCTTTTGCAGCTCCTTTAGGACCAGCTATAAAATGTATAATATTCCTAGCAGCCGTTCTTTTGGATTGTTGAGGCAACTCAGATGACCATTTGTGACCATTCTTGCCTTGTAGACGTTTTTTTTTTTCAAGTCGATTACATATTTTGAACGTGTACGCACTTGTGATAAAGGAATATCATCTTCATCTAAACGAGGTTCTATTTCTTCTTCAGATTGAATTGGGCTAAATCCTTGTTGAATGAGACAAGCAGCCGAATTATTGTTTTCATCAAGCTCACTGTCGGAACAAGATGATTCAACTTCCAAATTGTCCTCTTCAAGATCACTACCATCACTGTCGTCAAATGATTCTGGATCACCATCATCTCCATTCATAATACGTGCCGCTTCCTCTTCCAGTTGTTTTTCGGTCAAAAGCTGTCGAATTGACATCTTAAAAAAAACACTATATTTATTATAATAGATCTAACTAATAATAATGAAAAAATATCTTACCTCAAATTTTTAAAACTAAAAGACTCACAATCGGTACGAAAATTAAAAACCAGTTTAATTTATAAAATGACGTTAACACGGGCCTTTCGTAAAATTAACGAACCTATCGCCGAAAAATCACTTTAGGGTAGGGAACCAGAACGACCACATACCACACAGTCTAGCTAAATACTAGACTAGAAGACAATTCGATACATTAACCGTAAGTAACCGAAAAAGCACGAAGTCTCAGGGGCGTCGTAAAATTTACGAATGACCCGTATTCTAGGGTTAAAGACTCACAACTCATTTTTCTTTATTTCTTTTCCTTCACACAGTCGTCAATCTCAGAAACATCAGTTTAAACCTAGGTTTTACTTACATACTGATTTCTCATTGGGGCCACAACTCTATTTAGAAGATTATAAACCCGTTTACAATAGATATCACTAACATAATTTATAAAAATATATAAAATAAAACAATTATTTGAATCTCAACCAATTAGCATACAAATACATACAAATACAAAGCATATTTTGTAGGAAATATATTTGGATAAAATATAATTAATTAATCTTCACTTTAATTTTTACTCTGGAAGAATTATTTAATTAGTTCAATTAATCAAAATACATATTTCCAAATAATTAAATTAGTAAGGTGTATGATGTTATTGAAATCAAGTATTTTGTAATTAATTTAAATATCAATTTAAATCGTGAACTGCTTTTGTCTATTAATTTTTGTACAAAATTGAAACCGTTTTTCATGTTTAAGTTCTTATTAATCATTAAGAGCATATTTGCCCTGCACTCGTCGGGTATGGTTCTCAGCGGGGTGAGAGACGAAGATGCAATCAATTATTGATGAGATCACGCCTTCGAAAAGCTACCAATAGAGACACACTTTTAACCGCGGTTTTGAACGCCGCACTCCAAGCACGCGCTCAAAAATGTGTGTATATGTGTTTATACGTGCCACACAAGTTCGGGTCGTTATTTGGATAACGTTATTTGACAACGTTGTTCACTGAGAACGTAGAGGAACGTTATTAAACAGAAAGTAACGCGTTATAGCGTTATCGCATGACGCTCTGCCCTGCACACGCGCTCTGCTGCCACCTACCGTCCATGCATAAATTCTAGGACTAGATCGCTATTCGCTAGTTATAATAACGAGGAACGTAGAGGTAGTTGCTATAACTTGTAACGTATTCCCAGAGAAAACTTATAAGAGGTTTCGTTATTGCGCTTTTAAATGTTTCAATGTTATACCTAACCGTTTTAACTTGAGCCGGAAAAGAACGCATGAAGCATACGAACTAGTAGAGAGTAAGTATAACGATAGGAAGAAATTAGGATTTAATTTAACGTGATCGAAAAATAGATGACAAAAAACAAAAACATTTATTAATCTTATTACATACTAATGTGGGCTGCGTAGGATAGTAACTATATTTAAGCGGGTAGTAGCCGCAAATTAAATTTTATTGCAGCTCACAAACAACAGTTGTTTTACTTTCGATGTAGTTAGCCTACTTCTTCTTTCGGAAAGAAGTTGACCAGACTTGGAAAATAATCGCTCACATGGTGTCGAAGTCGCCACTGTAATAAATTTCTCTTTAACTAATTCGCTGAGGTGTGGAAAATTATAACAATTTTTTTTCCACCACAAGAGTGGATTTTCTTCCCGTCCAATAGGTGGATCCTCCAAGTATCTTTGCACCTCAATTATAGCTCGCATCCGACTTTGTTATCAAACCGTTTCCATAATAAGTTGCTGTTTTCAGGAATGTCTTTTTTTGACATTTCTGATCCAGTACCAGTTGTTCTCTCTTTTCTAATTTGGTCGGTTAAGAAACCAACGATCATGTCTTTAGCCCGATTAGCGATTGCATCGGTGGAAAACCCCATATTTTTAAATCTCGGATCTAAAAAAGTTGAAATCATCAAAAAACTGAGGTTTTCCAAGCTCCGTAATCTGTCATTGATCCCTTGCAAAATGGTTTTAATCACTTTTTGCGATAAATCATATAACTGTTCTTTTTTTAGTTCTGAATAAGCATCCCAGAGCCCTTCAGTTAATACTATTACAAGAGAGGCGGTCACATATTTCTCACCACTTATGAGTTTCGTCACACTTTCCAGTGGCTCCAAAATTCTGACTAATTGTTTTAAAAATTCCCATTCCTCTATGGAAAGTATTGGGAGGTCCTTGTTCAAAAGAGCTATGGTAGTTCTAATTGGCTCTTCTAATTCGACAAATCGTTGAACCATGTAATAGGTAGAGTTCCACTTGGTAACTGTCATAAAACGAAAAGGCCCCCTTTCATCCCAACTCGGTCAACAGGCGAATGTAAATAGTATTTTTTAACATAGGGAGTCTAAGCGACGCCACGCGCCCGGTTGCGGCATAACATAAGTTACAACCGGGAGCGAACGTGCGACCAGGACAGAAGTCGAGCGGAGAATGCGGGGGAATGGCTCCAGATTTTACCTTTATAGTCAGCCCCACTCCGCTCCACATCACGCACGTTCTCGCGGTCTCGCGATTATACCACATATGACCGCGAGTGGCTAGCTTAGTCTGATAGATAGGGTAATTAAGTATTTAGAAATAACCCTCCGACGCCTCTAACAGTAAAATTACACGCATCGGAGGGAGGACTTGGTCCGAGGACGGAGCTGAGCGAAGTGACGTCACAGAACGTCGCTTCCCTATATAACCTCGGTGCTAGCCCCTCCCCTCGGCCAGTTGCTGCGAGCTTATTTTCGCTGTAATTAATTAAGCTCGCAATAGATTGATTTAAAAATAGGATAGAAATGATTAGAACATAAGACTGTACATAGTTAGACAGAAAGAAATTAGATTTACTTAGGATAAGTTCGTTAATAACATGATTTAAGCACCGAGAGGGCAGCGAAGGGCGAATAACGGGATTTTCCAACGGGACTTTTCCCGTTACTCGTTTTTTATTATAAAAAGGCTGCGCTCTCGGAGCAGGGTCAGAAGATACAGGACGGTCTCTGCACCTAGTATATCGCTAGGTCACCTCCTGTAGTCTTTCTTGTTTTTGAGTTAAACTAAGCAACGTGTAAATAAAAAAGCTACGTTTTTTTCCGCTACAAAAAACGGGGTCCCTGCGGTCGATGTATCGTCGACCCACCCCGAGTGGAAAAAAACCTTTTCAATTAAAGAGTTTACTGGAAAGCCGTTTTTCATTCCCCTTGAAAAAGAGGGTGTTTGTTGTCCGACAAAACGATCCTCAGCATCTACGAAGAGTCCCGTGCACCAGGTCCTGGAGGACCTCTTCGTAACAACTTGGCGCCCAACCGTACTGGCATCCGCCGACAAAGCTGTCGGCAGACCCATGGTCAACACTAGGAGCATGGCCTCCACGGAGATGACCTCCACGGAATCAACCACCCTAGTGCCAACCCCTGAAACCGCTGAAGAGTCCGGCATGCCTCCACCGACACCATCATCTGGAACCAGTGAGCACCAGGTGAGCAGACAGAGCCCGCAGCTTCTGCCACCAGAAAACCTGGAAGAACTCCAAGCCTTCTGGTTACAAACAATGAGGGTCAGAGCAATCACCTCGTCATCACCAACCGCTTCAACATCAAGCACACCGGCACCTACCGAGCCGGTACCAACAACAGACACGACGGCAGCGAATCCACCGGCCGCGAGTACACATGCAGCAAACTCGCCAGCCGCGAGTTTGCCGATTACAAGTGCACCCACCGCGATGCCATCCATCCCCATCCCGGTGTTTAGGACCGAGGAATACCTCCCAACGTTCGGGGGACAACCAGAAGAAGATCCCGAAGAATTTATTACCGCAGTGGAGGGATACTTCCGAGAGGTAGGCCAGGCCCTGACAAACCGGCACCAGGTCCTGGTAGTCTATAAACAATTACGGGGGGTGGCATTTCAAGAGAATAAGCCGTTCCAAGCGACCGACACCACGACGGGAGCAATTTGGAAGCGACTACGCCGAGAATTCGGCACAGAAGCCCGACATTTCGAGCTCCACGAAAAGTTCTCAGGAGCCGCGTTCAGCGGGAAGGAGTCACTCCAGGCCTTTGCGACCCGACAACGGCGCGTCTACCGCAGACTATTCCCCGCCAACTCGGAAAGACAATTTGTGCGGGAATTAGTGAAACAGATGCCAGCTAATATCCGAGCCACCTTAGCGGTCGGGAATTACGAAGACCTGGAGGACTTCGTCGAGAAGGCCAGGATGGTGGCAAGCCTGGCACCAGCCGAACACCGGCCGAAGAAGTCGGAAAACTGGCGGAGGGCTGTGGAAACGTCTCCAGCACAGCCCAATGCCACGGATTAAATCACCAACCAACCACTCTCCCCACACTCCAGGTGAGGCTTGGAAAGATGAAGACACGGGCCGCCCTCGACACCAGGGCATCGGCCAACTTCATCAGCCTCCACCTGGCCCCCCATCACTCCCGGAAGCCGACCACCGTACAGCTGGCCAGTCGCGATGTGACAATCACCTCCCCGGGATCCATCACCATGGACCTGGAGGTAGACAACATCACATATCACCAGGTGCGATTCCTCGCTATGCCGGACCTCGCCGGCGATGTCCTACTAGGAGACCCATGGCTACGAGAATCCCACGCCACCTTGGACTACCGACAAAGGTGCGTCCATCATGGGATCCTCCAGAGAGCCACCTCCTACTGGACAGACGACGTCCCGACGGCTTTAACCCCCGCGCTCATGGACGCAATACGTAATTTTAGTGTGTTACAAATAAAAAACTGTGTGGGTGCGGTTCGGGCAGTGAAACACACTATTAAACTCGAAAAGGACGAGCCGTTCAACGTCCGACCGTACCCCATGAGTGGTGAAAAGCAAGCGGCGGTCCAGGAACTCGTGCGCGGAATGCTCGCCGACGGCGTCATCGAACGGTCCGCGAGTGAATATTGTTCGCCGGTAGTGATGGTTAAGAAAAAGGATGGACGATGGCGGTTTTGTATCGACTTCCGCCGGTTGAACAAAATCACTCGCGACGAGGCCGCCCCGTTACCAAAAATCCAGGAGGCGCTACGAGACTTCGGGACCGCCAAAGTATTCTCCGCCATAGACCTGGAGTCAGGGTACTGGCAGATCCCGCTCGACGACGAGAGCAAACGGCTAACAGCATTCTCGACGCCGGACGGCGCAACGTACCAGTTCCGAGTAATGCCATTCGGGTTAAAAAACGCGCCGCCAACATTCCAAAAGCTAATGGCGCGTGTACTGAATGGTATCGTCGGAAAGTTCGCGCATGTGTATTTGGACGACATCATCGTCTACTCGTCCGACCATGCCGAACACCTGGTGCACTTGCGCATCGTCTTCGAGCGGCTAGAAGAATACGGGCTCCGGTGTGCACTACAAAAGTGTAGTTTTGGGATGGAGGAACTTACGTACCTAGGGCACGTCATCTCCAAAGATTGCAACCGGCCCCAGAACCACCACCTCAGCCAGATCTCCGAAGCGCCAGTGCCCACTACCAGGAAGAAGTTACAAAGCTTCTTAGGATTGGCGAACTGGATCCGGGAGTATGTACCGAGGTTCGCCGAAATTGCCGCCCCCATAACAGACCTCCTCAATACCAAGAGGCGCTTTCAATGGACACCGGAAGCCCAGCAGGCGTTTGAAAAATT
This sequence comes from Diaperis boleti, assembly GCA_963583935.1. Classification (NCBI taxonomy): domain Eukaryota; kingdom Metazoa; phylum Arthropoda; class Insecta; order Coleoptera; family Tenebrionidae; genus Diaperis; species Diaperis boleti. The sequence continues at coordinate 19,991,365 of OY757242.1, forward strand.
AAAGTCCGAAATCAGCAAGCCACTCCAGCTACACCGCCCGGACTTCAGCAAGAAGTTCATCTTACAAACCGACGCAAGCGGGGTCGGGATGGCAGGAGTCCTCTACCAAGAAGACGATGGTCAACGACACGTAGTATCCTACTGCAGCACAAAACTGAATAAAACACAGCAGCGATACCACTGCAACGAGCAAGAATGTCTGGCCATCGTCTGGGCGGTGAACCGCTACCGAGCAATGCTGGAGGACCGTCGGTTCACCCTGCGAACCGACAACAAGGCGTTGCTGTGGTTAAACACCACCAAAGATTCGAACAAGAAACTGACGCGCTGGGCCCTGGTCCTCCAGGAGTTCAAGTTTGACGTTGAGCACTGCCCGGGCAAGGAGAACCAACTTCCCGACCTCCTCTCCAGACACCCGGGGGCCACAGTGAGTCAGGACGACACGGAGGACCTGGACCGAGTGCTGTGCCCTCTGCGACCAGGCGGCCCCTCGACGACGACGACGACCAGACCGATTCTCGCCGCCACGGAAATCATATCCCTGGCGGACGAGGTCAAAGAAGCCCAGCGCGCCGACACAGAGTTACCGAATATGCTGGCGCGGCTGGAACGAATAACCAGATATGGACCCCAAGATCGAGGCGATCGCGCCTTCGCCACGAACTACCAGGCGGAAGACGGCTACTTATGGCACGTAGGGGAACCACGTCGACTATGGGTCCCCCAGGCCGCACGACCACGAGTACTGACGGAGTTTCATGACGACGTCCACGCAGGCCACCCAGGGCAACAAGAAACCGCACGAGCGATCCGTCAGTACTACACCTGGCCGTCCCTATTGTCCGACGTGGCCGCCCACATCCGGAAGTGCCTTATTTGTGCTACCACCAAAGGAGGAAGACAGCGGCGTGCGCCCTTACGCGCCCACATACCAAGACGCCCATGGCAAACGATCGCCATCGATTATATGGGTCCATATGCAACGACTCCACGGGGAAATCAATTCTTGCTAGTAGTAACCGACCTATTTAGCAAGTGGGTGGAAGCCTTCCCCATGAGCCGATCCACCGCCAAACTGACGGCACGCCTGCTGGAGGACGAGGTCTTCTCACGTTTTGGGTATCCGCAGGCAATTATCTCGGATAACGGTCCTCAGTTTACCAGCGAGGTTTTCCGCCGGAAGTGTCAGCGATGGAAGGCCCAACATTGGCTGACCGCAAACTACCACCCCCGAGCTAATCCCACCGAGCGAAAAAACCAAGACCTAAAGAAACTGCTGCGTATCCTGACGCAGTCCGAAGCCCCCATGCCCTGGGACGAAGTAGTACCAAAGGGGCTTTTCAACCTGCGAAAGCGTCGCAACGCCGCCACCGGAAAAACTCCCAGCCAGTTATTGTTCGGGTACGAACTGATACGCCCAGGGCACTGGGATACCAACAACGCCCCGGTGGTAACCACCGCCGAAGAGCGACGGCGACCTATTTTCGTAAGTTCTTGCTTACAAATATTGCACACAGCGACTTTATCGCTTTCGGGTTTGTCTTGAAAATAATTCCAGATTGTGGAAGATTTTATTGATTTTTTAGGAGGCATATTTTGTTTTATTTTAGCGCTAAAATACGCTAATGAAAGTAGATATAGTTTGAAATTAAAGTAGTAATTTTATTTACCTCAACCAAATTGAATGAAGCTGATAGGTACGATTATCGATAGGTAAATACTCAAGTAACAACTCAACTTAACACCCAACACTAAGACCTACTTAAAAATGAATATCAGAAAATAAATTGATCAGCATTTTATTGTTCTTGGTAGTTTTAATTTTTTTTATAAAAGAGCCAACTGGCGACAAAACAAAATGATTCAGTTCCTTGAATCCGTGCACGTGCATAAACATTATTGTTTCCAGGAAAGGCTCTTATTCAGCACCTAGCGTCGACGCCAAGCAGTGAGAACTGATGGTCACTAATACCTATCTCTAGTTACCAATAACGTGTAACGAGTAAAACTAGTTGTATGTTAGTATGTTGTATGAGAAAATGTTTCCAATACAACATACAACTTATTTTGCTCGTTAGACGTTATTGGTAACGTTATTTTGGAACGTTATTTTTCTGGAACGATAACGAGTAACGCGTTCCCAATCAGGAACCGTTATTCCCGAGTTTAGTGCCACATCAAATGGTAGATTTGAATGCAACATGCTTGAACACGTTTTTGCATGTATTTGCACATAAACGCATACTTTTTAGTTGCTGTCTGCAGTTATAATACGGTTTGACAAGGAAGAGGTACCGTCTTGTAATTAAGAATAACAAACAGTTTTTGCGGGAGTTTATCAATACCTACAGGGCACATCCTGCCCTGTGGAAAGTTAAGGACCCAGAGTACTCCAACAGAAATTTAAAGTTGGAGAGGCAAAAACAATTAGTGGAAGTATGTAGGAAGTTTAAATTAGAGGACGTGACTCGCGAAAGTGTTCTAAAAAAATTCAATCCTTAAGGGGTTGCTTTGGCAAGGAAATGAAAAAAGTTCAAAATTCGTTAAAATCTGGCAAGGGGACATATGAAATATATGTACCCACGTTATGGTACTATGATTTGTTAATGTTTACGGTGGACGATGAGCTGCCTACCAGTAGCATGGATCAGTGTCTCGTAATTCTCTCAAAAGTTTCATGTCACTGTATTTTTCCCTTTCTTGAAGCCACTTCTTTTGCCACACACTGCGCTCTTTTCGGTTAGGTTTACAAAGATATTTATAATAAAATAACGCACAAACTACAGCTCGTCTTTTCCGTATACTCATCCTCGAGCTCATCCTTCATCCTCAACGAGGATCAACGCAATATTTATTTTATGAACACGACTAGTACACACGCCACATAAAAGTTTTGGAAATTCTACCACTCCAACACGCCGCTCAGAACCGATGATTTTTGGTAGTTTTTGGTCCATAAACATATATTTTTGCGTCCACTCCTGAACTCTTCACTTAAAATTATAGTTTTGCGTTTTTCTTTATGTACTCCAACAGTTTTCGGAACGCTGCACGCATACGTACACGCAAAACCTTAGCGGTTTGACGTGCAGTTAAAAGCGTGTGTCTATTGGTAGCTAAAGGCAAGCAGCGGCCGACAGTTTCCCAGGTATTGGGAACAGAACAGGTCCGGACTAAATATTTTATTAACAAAGCGCAATGTTCGGAACTCCAATCAACAGTGGCGTTGAAACGAATTAAAATGATCGTTTTATTCCTTTTGGGCAGTGGCAAAAACTTTTTAAAGGTAAAAGGACAATAATTGAAGATTTCGGCAAAAAGCTTTTATTTACACAAAAATTATTGGGGTGATTCACAATGGTTGGCACATTTTTAGAAACAAAATATAAGATGACAGACAAAAATAAATTGGTTATTTTCTATTTAACTCCTTTGCATTTATAATATATTGAGGACCTCTAATGTTCATTTTTCTGGTATGTATAGGATCAATAATATAATTTCAGGCAGTAAACAATTATAGTAAAATTGGTTTAATTTAGGAACCATTTTGTTCTCAAAGAACGAGGTGTCTGAAAATTTTAACTGGTAGTAAATTTTTTGTAGTCCATACAACAAAATAACAAAAGGCTTTATTACAAATATTAGCTGCCGTTGGACTTGATAATAGTAGTCATGGTTATCTTTTAAAACATAACCATTATCAGACAATTTCAGAAATTTTATCAGACCGTTTTCAATTCCTTCTTCAACAGATATTTCTCGAGCGGAATAGGGACATTTAATTTCTATTATAGATCCATCGCTTCCAACCCCATCTGGGGAAGGTCCTAGATATGGCCAATTTTTATTTATTACTAATAGTAGTGTTTCCTATGGCAGGTGTATGGTGTGCATAATGTTTGCGCAAGGTCCAGGTTGAGCGGTAAATTTAAGAGGAATCCCTACCCCGGTGCTGCGAGTTGGTTGGAATTACCCTTAAAATTTACCGTAAATATTAAGGAAAGTTCATGTTTTTGACACCAAATGAAAGAAAAATTGCCAATCTACACATGTCTAGTAGTATTTTTTTGAAATTTTACTTATAAGATGCTCTAATAAATGGCGGAAATATATCAATATTACACATTTTGTCCATTTTTTTTTTGGCATAACGAAAACTAAATTAAAAATTTTAACACTAGAGATGGGTACATATGGGTTCTTTCTATCATCTGGAAAAATCTTACATCGTTTCGTTAAGATATAGACATTATTTTAAGGCAAATTTGAAACCCTTACGTACATAATTTTAACCAATTTTCTACATTGTGAAATGCTGCCGCCTAGCGCCGAAAGACGGAGTACTCAAAACTCCTCCTATCGAACCTTTAAGGGACACTCCAGTACTCAAGTAGACGAAATTTGGGCTGAATCTCTCAACGAAACGGAAAAAGTGTAGCGATTTGAGAGAATACAATCGGTAGGTTTATACACGCTTAAATTGTAAAGGTGGCTATCATAAATCCTTTATACTTATAATATTTTTTTTTAAGATTTCGAAAAGCAGACTTGCCTTTTTTCACGAAAACAACTACACTACAGAATATGTAATTCCGAAACCTGCAATAAAGTAAGTTGTTCTGCATCATCTTATAGTTTGAAGATAGTGAATCCGACACAGCTGAGTAAATTTTTTTAAGAGACAGTAATATTAATATTATTATATTAATTAATTATATTAATAGTAACATTAAATTGTGTAATTTAAAAAATTAAAACAAGAGATAGCAAGAATGTGAATAGTAATAAAAAAATGAAAACCAGTGAAAATAACCAGTTTGGAGGGAAATTTCAAATTTCCCGCCGCAACGAATTCTTGACCATGTGCACTGCAGCCAAGAAACTGACCTATCCCGATTCTAAAATTTCAATGTTACAGACTTTTGCTAAAGCTTCTTTTGCTCTATCCTCATTGCTCTTTCCCCAAACAACCGATTTTGGAAAAATATCTTCTTTATATAGTATGCTTTTAACAGTGGATTAACATCTTGTAGTAGGGCGCATTTTACACACTTTGCCAAATACAGAAGCGGTAAGAAGATTTCTTCTGTGTTGCCGCCAATCAATACTCTCTGCTTGTAATCTAGTATTTTTCTCAGGTTTTTGTAATTGCTCATCGGTTTTGTCTAACGTTTTCAAAAAGACCTGCTTTGCTTCTTCCATTTCTACTGCATCTAAATCAGGCTTTTGGCATTCGTTTCCGTAATCTTTATCCGTTCCAGTCTTGTTTGTGCTATACGTCAATTTTCGATCGTTTCGTTTCTGCAACCGCTCAATTCTTTTTGTGTCGACCATTTTTAAACATTTTCCAGGGCTATACACCTGGTTTGGTAGCATCGCCTCGTTGTAAAGTTAATTCTCTTCCCACCAGTATATTTAGCAACTATAGAGTTAAATTGCTCAACTAAGTTATTATCCACGTCCATGATAAGACTTTTGGAGTGACTTGCCAAATACCTATTTTTATTATTATTCTTAAGGGGCGCGGTTCAGACCCCGCTGCACTGAAACTTCAGCTTATTGTGCCCCACTTAGCATGAGCTTACTCCGTAAGGCCTCTGCTGTTGATGAACTTCAACACAGATTCTATGGGCATATGTTTTATGTCATTCGGTTTTATGTCGAAGCCTCCCCGCCTCGTGCACTGGACACTCGCATAGTATGTGTAGTGTAGTTTCTTCCTCCTCTCTGCACATCCTACAATCAGGATCTTGCTTCACCCCGATTGTGGTGAGATGTTTCATGAGACAGCAGTGTCCCGTGAAGAGTCCAACTACCTTACTACCTTTCTCAGTTGTCTCCTGCTCAATCGCAGGATTTTTTCTGACCGCTTTTTCAACGGGCCTTCGATGAACATGTGCGATCCCACAAGTGGGCTCTGGGCCTATCAAAGGTGTTTTCGCTCCCTCTTTGGCTAGGAGGTCAGCTTTTTCATTTCCTTCAAATCCCTTGTGTCCCGGCACCCACCACAGAGTCACTCTGTTGTGTTCTGTCAGTTTCACAAACGATTCGAGACATTCTTTCACAGCTCTGGAGCGTACTTCGACACTCTCCAGAGCTTTCAGCGCTGCCTGACTGTCGGTCATAATGTGGATCGGCCTGTCTGCACAGTCCCTCCTCATTATTTCCCCGGCACAAATGTCAATTGCAGTGATTTTTGCTTGGAACACGATTGCCAAGGAGCCCAGGTTGATGCTCATGTCATCCCCCGGTGCTTCTCCAGCTACCCCTGCCCCAGTGCTCTTTGTTGTTTTGGACCCATCTGTATACCAGATGGTTCCGTTGTTACTCCTCAGTTTCCGGGTATCGACCCTCTCCTCTCTTCTCGGTATGACTACCTCGAAGGGTTTACAAAAGTAATACTTGGTCCTGAGTCGGTCCGATTGCATGCTCAGTACGCAATCGTTTCGTATTTTCCCAAATATCTCGATGTGGTATCTCCTTCTAACGTGGGTCTTGCCATATCCGGCACTTACAAGCCTGTGTGCTGCCTTCATTGCCTCCGATTTCACCAAATTTGCCAGACGCCTTATGCCACCAAATCATCGAAGAGTATGTCACCGTGGGAATTATGACCTTGGTGTAGAGCCAGTGAACCATTTCTGGTTTTAATCCCCACGTCTTTCCCACCATGCCTCTACAGGCCCATAGGGCCCGAGTAACCTTAGTGGTGATATATTCTAGATGGGGTTTGAAGCCAAGTTTGGTATCTAGCATTAGTCACAAGTACTTGACTTCTTTCCCTATCCGGAGTTTTTTTCCCCACAGTCGGAGCTTCTTCAAATCGTTGAGATTCCTTCTTCTTGTTGAGACCATAACTTCAGTCTTATCGGGGTTAACCGACAGCTGTTTCTCAGTGCACCATCTCTCGACGACTGTCAGAGCCCGCTGCATCATTTCTGATACAGCCCCTCCGAACTTGCCGCTTACGAGCATGGTGATATCGTCCGCATACACTTGTGCGTGAACTCCTGTCTGCTCCAGGTTCCCCAGGAGGTCGTCGACCACGAGTGACCGCAATAAAAGCGATAAAACGCCTCCCTGTGGGCACCCTCTGGCCGCCACCACTCCCCTAGTCTCCGGGCCGAGTCGATCCATTCTACTACCACAGGGTCTATACCCCGCCTCTTAGTTGCTTTTGCAATACCCAGGCAGCACAACAATATTGAGCCAATATTGGGCCATTCTCGAGGATATATTGGCCCAAACTTGTTTCTCTACATTGGGCCATTATATAATGTGGACATTTCGCAATATTAGTCCTACAACGTATTTCAATCACTATACATATATGAATATATGAATCATGCTCCAATGACGTTTACCAATCATGGCCCAACAACGTATATCAATCATGGTCCAACAACATATAGCAATCTTTTTCCAACAACGTATGCTAATGTTGATTCAATAACTCAATATTTGTACAATAATCTAATCCGATGCAAACTGAATGAAACTGATACAACTGTATATATGTATTACTATAATTATTATCCATAATTCTAATTTACTACCAATTTAAAATATTTTACAATAGACTAGTGTCCGAACTAGTTAGAAAATACCAAAAAAATACTAAAAGGTATAATATAATCAAGGGCAATATTCTCAAAAACAATCTTGACATTGATCCATTTAAGATGAAACCTTTAAACTTAAAATTAAACAAGAAATAAGAATAAGATCGTGATTTATTGTAAACTTATAATTAATAAAAATTTTATATTACATACTCGTGTGTACATACTCATGTATATTGCTTCATTATTTAGTGATTTATTTTCTGTAAAAAAAGTTTAGTTAATGTTTGATGATAATAAATAAATACAAGCCTGAGAATACAACTCTCTTAGTTCTTCCACCGTCGCGATCCTCAGCGGTTATTGCCAACTCATTGTTAGTCAACTTGAAGTTAGTCTTAACTGCTTCTAAAAAATAAAATTTAACGTAACATAACGTAACTTATTTGAAGTATCAATAAATAATATTATATATACGGCAAGAACTACTAGATTTTACTTATTAATCTTTTATGTCCATTTATTCCATGCAACTGATAAACTTAAAGTTTACAAATTTTCTTTCAAACACCATTTTCTCAAAAAATAAGAGGAATTAATCCATAGATAAAGTTAAAGACAAAAGTTAATAGTAAATAAAATTAATAAATAAACAGATTCATATTATGAATAATTAATTATGTACAATCCTATGATTTTTTTCATTTCCTCATTGGTGGCATTCTTTTCACGTTTTCTTGTCGCCTCTAAAACAATTCAAACCATATTAAACCACTTCACAAGGATATTCTCTTACCCATAACCACTTCATATAATTTCATACGAGAAAAATTAATTTTGTTCGACCTTGTCCGGAATATAGAACGGCCTCATGGGGAATTTCCGATTTACACATAATTATATAAATGGTTTTGTGACTATTCTCTCTACTCAGTAAGTAGAAAATATAGCTAAAAGTAAAAAAATCAATAGTACAAAAAAATAAAATCAATACTTTACCGTACTTTCTGCATACTCCCGGTCAACGGACTGAGAGGGGTGACAACAAACTTGTTTATCTGACCGGCTTTCTCGCATGTCGAAGGAATGTTTATTATAAACAGTTACAAATATGTAAATCCTAAAACTACCCTAATCAGTATTCACTATAATATTAAACTACAGTATAGGCGGTGTGCACATTTTAAATTCCGCGTGTTTTACAGTGCCTTCAACGGCCTTTCTGGCATTTTTAGTGGTAAAACAAATAAACGTAATATTTGCAACATTAAATTTGATATCATTAATAAAAAAGAAATGGCTGTGCAACAAACTATAAAAGGCTGATCTCTGATTGTGATATATTAGAAGTTTGCACAAAATCTAAATACAAATTTTATCCAAATCTGCTGTCATTCGTTCTCATACGATTTGTTCGGAACGGTGTAAAATTTTACAGACGGTTATATATTATTACATATAGTATTTATTAGGACAGCTAACAACACAACAACCGATTCTCGATGGAGCATTTTCTCGCACTTCAGACATTTGTTGAATTGAAGAAATCTGTCGAATCTGTTAATTCGGTTCGTACCGTAAATTACGTACCACTAAAAATGACAGAGATGCGCGGCTTTTTGACCCGGGGGCAATGTTTCGGCGTTTATAGCGTGGAAAAAAAGCCATTCATTATACAACGCAAAATATTGTTTCCAGCATAGAAAAAAGTAGGAAGCAAATATCTACAATAAAATATAAGTAATGCTTTCACATTCTTTTAATATAACTAATATTCAAAAAAGATTCAATATTTTCTAAATATTAGTAATATATGACATAAATAAACTTGGCTACTAGGGAAGTTAATTCGAAAGGAAAGTTTTCTTATTATATTAAAATTCTCATTAGTAATTTTGATGTATATCTGAATTAATTATAAGTCATTTTTTATTTAAAAAGAAACATCCCTTTAAAGAAACTTTGCACTATGTCATGAAATTTTATCAGTATAAATCATCGAATACTGCAATGAAAATTGCAAAAGACTAAAAACACAAAATTTGAAGAAAATGAGCCACACCTGAAGAAAAATGTTGGCATAATACAATATACCAAAAGCGACAAGAAAACGTATTGGACCCATATTGTATTACAATATTGTAAAAGAAGATATAGGGCCAATATAGACAATTTCATAAATGGCTAAAGGAAGTATTTTTATATTGGCACAATGTTGGTTTACAATATTGTAAAAACAAATATTGTACCAATATCGGTGATACGTCGAAATGCCAATGGAAATGAATCGATAATGGGCCAATATAAAAACAAGTTTTTCGGCCCCTTGTTCTTCTCCTTGGGATTCTTGTGTCGGATCGGGAGTATTCCTTGCGGTCCCCCCCTCCTCAACCTCCATCCCTTTGGATTCTTGCCTGCCTCTCCCCAGGGCTTTAAACATCACCCTGGAGAGATTAAGATATGGCCTGCATTGCAGCTCCTCCCGGATTTTGGTCCAGGAGTGCTCATCCAGTAGGATGATAAGTTGCTGTCCCTTGGGGTCCAGCTTCCTATTCACTACTGACCAGCTTTCTATCTTAAGACCTGGATTTTGTATCTTAAGACGCTGCAACAGTTTCGCCCCTTCCCAGGATACGCTTTCTGTCACCACCCGCACCAGCCATTCCCTGGTGGTCTGGTCGGCGCAGGAGGCAAGCAGGTATCCCCCCCGGAAACCTGGGTGCCGGCTCCCCTTCTTGTGTTTTGTCTAGAGCTTGGATCAGAGCGGCCTGGATCAGAGCCCGCATCTTCGCTGAGGACGTTTTCTGGATATCCATGCGGCAAAATTGCCACCTGGATATCCGACACGGCCGCCGCAAATGATACAGTGGGTCTAGTAGGTCCACTCCTCTTTTTTGGCGGACGTGTTTTGTCGCTGGGAGTACCCTCTGGCAGTCGTGGGCTTTTTTTGTCCCCGACTGCCGGAGAATTCCCTCTGCTACCGGTACTGGTACGGTTTCCGGTTCCGCAGTCGAGTTTGTGCCCGCTGTAGAGCCCGGGGTTCTTGCGGCCTTCTGTCCAGCAGCAGGTTGCAAAACCTTCTGTTTTTGCTTCTGGAGCCGTCTTCTGGCAGCTCCGGACAATCTCCTGGGTGGATCTATCCTTTCGGAAACTCCTCCCAGGGGTGAGTTTTGGTTTTCGTTTTCGGTATTCATAAATGGTCCCACGAGTAGGAGGGAAAGGGTGGTCACTATGCGCAGTGCCCTCTCTACGCATAGAAGGCTACATACAACAGGGTTCGCCTGGCCCCCTGAGGTTTGTCGCTAGTGGCCGAGCTGCCCCCCGGCCATGCATCTTTTCGGCGTTTCGGTTTTTTGTTACTGTTACATGTCTTTTTACGTTTAGCTGACAACCGCAGTCTAGATTTTGTACCTCTACGGTAGTCCATGTTGGAGATAATACGATCCAACTACACATCACAATCAAAGATCACCAGTATACCATTATACGTATTGTTAATTAAACCCTATACCGAAAATCAAACATTTATTAATTAATGGATTAACACTCTTAAGCAAGCTCAATCTTGTCTTCGTCTGTTTGTCTTCCCGGTACGCCGCGCCGCACATGCGCCGTCCCACCGGCGCTCCCTCCTATTCCATCGAGTGGTGACCAACGGAGCTGCTTGGCGGGATATTTAAAATCCCACCTTACAATCGGCTGTCCTGACCTGGGAGCGTCCCCGCGACCGTCGGCTTAGTTGATGTTGGCGTAGATTTTCTGCTAAAATTAAAAAGTTTTAAGTCAACTGGACTGTGCTTCAAAGAGCTTCCACAAAAGCAACAGTTACACTTTATTACAGTTAGTGGGCACACTAGACCTCTGCTGAGGGGTACGCTGGACCCCATGTCGGCTGGTACACTGGACCTCTGTTGGTGGGCACACTAGGCCTCTACTGAGGGGTACGCTGGACCCCATGACGAATGGTACACTGGACCACCGTCGCGTGGTACACTGGACCACCGTCGCGTGGTACACTGGACCACCTTTACCTGGTACACTAGACCATCATTCCAGGGGCTCACAAGACACTGCCTGGAAGACACTATAGTCTACCTCAACCCAGAAGTTCACTAGACATTTCTGGAGGTTCTCTAGACCCTAAATTGCTCAAGGCCCTTCCGGCACCTCAAGCCCCACAACATACTGAGTTGTGTACCCGACTGGCCAGGTTGGTGGTTCACGAGACCAACAATAATAGTCCTTAAGGCATACTAAGCCTGACTCAACTAGTACTAGAACTACTTTTAACTATAGAACAACAATAAGGATTACTTTTACTTATCACTTTCGAATCTAATCTCTAATACTTAACACTAATTTTTAAACGATTTACTGAACCGCACTCACTATTCTATTTCTGCTTCTTGGGGGACAAACAACTTCAGTCGGTCACTAGCTACTATGCCTCTAAATCGTCTTTTGTCTTTGGAGAACGACGCCACCCTATAGCGATCATTCCCCACTACCGCTGTGATTTGTATCGGTCCAAGGTATTTTGGCACTAACTTGCCGCTGGTCAAACCTTTAACCAACAACATAATTCGGTTCTTTTCTTTCGACGTTTCGACGTTTGCAATAAGTGTTCTGTACTTACGCCGCTGCTTGGCGGGATATTTAAAATCCCACCTTACAGTATATTAATAGTAGCTTATATTACAAGGGACAAAACTGCTTCATACTCTGCTAGTGAGATTTTATAATCTCACGAGCTAACAATGGCATTTTGGTCACGCGTAATATACGACGTTTTGTTCAACAGTTGAATTTTTTCAACAACAAAGTATTTTTAGCAGATATTTTTGAAGTGACATTTCCTAACACTGCTTGACATTGACATGTAAACCATAGTCATGATATTGCACTTTTAGTCACTAGTTTTTTAGTTACTCAAAACTAATGTATAAAACACCTAAAATATACAACTGTTGGGCAAAATATATAAATCACTTGTCTATGGAGTATAGTAATAGGTGCAGCGGCGACCGTATGAAACCTATGTTATGACGAAATAAATAGCAAAGTATTGCCAATATAAGATAAAAATTTTGAAAATTTAGTTTAATAGCCCTATACGTGTTAGGGAAAGTTAATAATTATAGTTTTTATATACAAATTAATTCATTAAATGAAACTCAATATTTATCGATATTCCTACCTCACAACAGGACTGACAAAGTGAATAACTTAGACAAATTAATTTATTGTATTCTTTAAGAATAATTTCTATTTTTTTAAGTTATTTTTTATTTCAATTTTGATCAATTCCCCCACTTCAGTTCGGATTATGTTTCTAATTTCTGTCTTCATATTTACCATTTCCGTCTTCATATTTTTCAGGTCCCCGATATTCGTCTTTAACTCATTTAAACTTATCTCAATGTTCGCCAATACGGCAATCAATGTGGATTTTTCCTGTTTGATGACTTCTTCAGCTTCAGTTTGTAAAAAGGTTTATTTGTATTTTCATCTATAGAAGTATCATCATGCATCGTTGACAGTAAAATTACTGCTTTAGATTTTTTAGGGACATATGAAACCATACTCATATCTCTTCGAAATCCAAATAGTGAACTTTTGCATTCTCTTTTTTATATTGGGCTGAAACTCAGGAGGTATCTCACGTTATTTTTTTTGCGTACCTACTACCGTACTTTTGTCCTTCAGCAAGTGGAATGCTGGTGTACCAATTGTCACAAGTTAAATTTCTATTAGATCTTTTTATTGATTCAAGTAACCTATGCACTGTTGGAGTATTGGGCTTATCATACGGTCCTGCGGGTTGCTTCCCACAATACACTTCCAAATTGCTTGTACAATATATATGTTTTTGAGTCACACATTGCAAATATTTTGATCAGGTTTATTAGGAATATATTGGATAAAACTGCATCGTCCTCTAAATGGTTCCAATTTTTCATAGATTGTGACAAATTTGCCAACAGAATAGGAATTTTGGCAATTTTTCACAAAAGCATCAAGTATTGCGGCTAATTCGTCAACTGTACGTCTTGTTGTTCTGGCTTGCCTATCATCAAATATAATGCACCTCAAGAGAAAAAGAAATCTTTTGTAGCTCATGCAACTTCGGAAAATTTTTATACCAGTACCATCGGCGGTCCAAAGTTCAAGAAAATATTTGTATATAAAACGATATTATCAATCATTTCAATGTCTATCAGTTTGTGAAATGCTGTGATTTCATCGGGTGTATTTCTTGCGATAAGTTTTGGTCCAGGAAAAACTTTCACCAAATTACGAGATTTAGTTCTACTAAATTTGCTAGTGAATGGAGTCTTCTGCCATTTTGTCACTTTGTCTTTGGCTGTATAATAATTCGTTGACTGCACATCTTCTTCTTCATCAGAAGTTTGGATCTCCGCTTCGTTTTCACTATTCTCTTCTCTCAGGTGAAATCCTACAAAAACCCAAGGATATTCTCGACGCATGTGCAACACTTCAGCGCTAGCTACTCCAACGACTGGCACCGACTTTATCGACAAATGGCGGAACTTTTCAAATTCATCTTTCGTGTTCTCAAAGCCATACAAAAATTTAAATCGACTTCATCGTGCGGTCACGATAATATTCCTGGTTTTCTACTCAAAGACTGTGCACTAAAGACTTTTTTGACCTAATTCTGAAATCTTTTTTCTTTTCCAGAGATTTGGAAACTGTCGTTAATCTCGCCAATATTTAAAAAAGTTAACAGAGAGATAATTGAAATTACCGCAGATGATTTCAAAATCTTTCGTCGTATCTCGCTATCATTAATTCCATTCATCTAACCAGAGTTGTTTCATTTAAGAATTTGGGAGTGCTATTTGATTGCGGATTTTCATTCAGTTTTCACATAAGCGACATAATTTCAGAATCTTTAAGGTCCTTCGCATGTTTAAGAACTAACGACTTTTTTGCTTTTTATTTTTCCGATAGAAATTAGAGTATGGAACTGAACCCTGACGGGATCAATAGTAACTGTATAGCTACTGATTAGTTCGTTTACCTTTTTTTCCTTTCTTTTATTTTTTTTACTCACTAATTACTTAATGTCGGTCTGTAATTTGACTCAGTCCTGTTGACTGACTTATCCAAGTTGGCGCTATGCCTGGTGTATGCAGTTTCGGCCTACATCTATTGCCACAATGCGGGCTGAATATTTTCCCCTCTTACGTCTGTACCTAACCCGCAACGCTCTACAAACTTTGTAACAGTCTGTTCGGTTTTCTGTCTCTATTTAACCGACGCAATGGAAGGGAGTTATTGCGACAACGTCCGGCATTCATAATTCACACGAACAGCACCGAATATTTACCAGACCACCACGGTACCACGGGCCGGTGACGCAGCATCAGATGGTGTGTGATAAATTGTGTTTAATAAATTCGTATATACAGCAGTGACGGCGAAGATCATAACAGTGGCGACGAGGATTAAGGCAACACAATTCACTACATAACCTAGAAACAAAACCATGGCTACAGAAGAAATACAACAAACCCTTCTAGAGCTGCTGAAGAATCAACAAGCTCAGCAGGCCCGTCAAGAGGTACTCATTAGATTTCAACAGGCACTCCTTTCTCAGCTGGTCAGTGGCGGTGCTCAATCCACCACCGGAGGGCTTCCATCAGGTACAACTGACGAATTCCGCATGGAAACTTTGGGGAACAGCATAAAAGAATTCCACTACGACCCTGAAATCAGTGCCACATTCGATGTCTGGTATCAACGCTACGAAGGATTGTTCACCGAAGATGCTAAAACACTTGGCGACGCTGCAAAAGTCAGGTTACTCTTGAGAAAGTTGGACCTTCAATGTCACAAACAGTACACCAACTTCGTACTTCCAAAGGAAGCCAAAGATTTCACATTCAAAGAAACTGTGGACTTACTGAAACAAATGTTCGGGAACAAGACGACTATCTTCAACACAATGTATCAATGCATGAAACTAACCAAGCAGGCTTCAGAAAATTTTATCGCTTATGCTGCGAGAGTAAACAAACACTGTGAAGATTTCAAAATCGCCCAAATAAAACCAGACGAATTCAAATGTCCCATCTTTGTTTGCGGGTTACAGTCAAGTGCGGATGCAGATGTACAAACCAAATTGCTCTCAATGCTAGATACCAGAGACGCAACCAAACGATCGCTACAAGATCTCACGTCAGAATGTCAGCGCATCATCAACCTCAAGCAAGACACAAACAAACAGCTTGACAACCGTTCAGTCAATTGCCAGTAAGCCGAAGTCCTACAAACCTACCAAAGTGACCGACAACAAAAAAACAAAAAACGAATGATGCAAAGCCGCCGGTTCCGAAAACTCCATGTTGGTTCTGCGGACAAATGCATTATTCCAAGGATTGCACATTCAAAAAACACAAATGTCAGGAGTGCAACACAGTGGGTCACAAAGAAAGTTACTGTAACACACGGAAGCTGAATAGCAGGAACAAACAGTCAACTGCAGTCACAAAGGTCCTTCACCAAGTCCATCACATCGAAACCAACAAAGAAGCGCAAATACATTACAGTGCAGATAAATGGAACTCCAGTCAGTCTTCAAATCGACACAGCCTCCGACATCACAATCATCTCTGAAGAAACATGGCTACAGCTCGGCAAGCCCACAACTGCATCAACTACCCGATCTGCAAAAAACGCTTCAGGTGATTCGCTAGCACTCACGTCGGAACTGGACTGCGTCATACAATTTCAAGAAAAGCGTTTCTCAGGCAAATGCTTTCTCTCTCCAGTCAAGAATTTGAATCTGCTCGGAATAGATTGGATCTCCAAAATGAATCTTTGGGATGTACCAATCAACTCATTCTGTAACAGCGTAAGCCTACCCAGTTCAGAAGCTTTTCAAGAATCTCTCAGAACCAAATTCCCTGATGTGTTCAGCGATTTGCTAGGCCTTTGCAGTAAAAGAAAAGGTCATCTCCAAATCAAACCTGGAACAACCCCGATCTACAGAGCCAAGCGCCCAGTCGCTTTAGCCGCAATCCCTCAAGTAGACCAAAAGCTCCAACGCCTCCAGAAAATGGGCATCATCATCCTGAATGGGCAACCCCAATGGTGGTTACAAAAAATCCGAATGGAAACATACGCATTTGTGGAGATTACTCAACGGGATTGAACCAAGCACTGGAACCGCACCAATATCCGCTTCCGACACCGGAAGAAATATTTTAAAAATTGGCGAATCATAAGGCATTTACAGTAATTGATTTATCAGATGCCTTTCTGCAGGTGGAACTAGACGAAGAGTCGCGGCAGTTCATCACAATCAACACACACAGAGGGTTATTTCAATACAACCGTCTGGCATTTGGAATCAAAACCGCCCCTGGATGCTTTCAACAAATCATGGACATGATGATATCAGGCCTTTCGGGTGCAGCAGCTTACATAGACGACATCTTAGTATTCGGCAAAACGGAAGAAGAACACGATCAGAACCTGTTCAAAGTTCTAAGTCGTATCAAAAAGTTTGGATTCCATCTCAAGATCCAGAAGTGCAAATTTCGTCTTCCCGAAATCAAGTATCTAGGCCAAATCATAGATGCACAAGGGTTACGACCACATCCCGTAAGAACGTTCGTATGAGCCGGCCTCACAACAAACTTTTCTACCGGTAATTTGCAACTGCCCCTGGATTTGGTAGTAATACTGATGCTGCCTTTTTAGTTTTATTTGACCGTTGTTTATTACAGCAAATTTAATTTTTTTACTTTGGATCGCTTCTGTTGGTGTTAATTGTGATGATAGATTTCGCCCCAAGGGACATTTAATTTCGATTAAGGCATCGTCACCCAATACCGCGTCCGGGGATGCAGCAAAAATTCCTTCTACTCGATCTATAAAGACCACACGATTCAGGTTTTGGTAGATTAGAAATTCCATTAAAGCGGTACTTTCATTTCCACTTCCACAACGGGTAAAATCATTACCACGAAAAGAATTATACAAAATACTTCTCACAGTACCTGCACATGAAGTTTTCTGTAACATACGGCAGATTTTACCAAAGTGGGAAGCTGTCAGTCGATTGGCACTTGTTTTCACCCATATTGGATTATTACTTTGCCCAATGGTGGACCTCTCAATCTCACCAATTTCTTCGGGCGACTTTTTTAAAGACAGGAGGAATGCGTTCTTCTTGTCTTCAAATTCTTCTTCAGGCATGTCGGGAATAGAAAAATTAAAGTTAGCCTCTTGTGCACCTGGTCCAAAATCCGCATCAGAGCTTACAGGCTGTCGTTTTCTCTTTGATTTTGTTCTACAAAGCAAAGGTTAAAAGTTGTTTTGAGTATTCTATTGTTTCCTTACCTAAATAATTGTCTTCTTGCTTTTCTTTTGTTTGCCTTATCAATAGATTTTTTCATAATTTTTTTTTTGTGATTTCCCCAGAACTTGAAGTGCAAAGAGCCTTGTGGAAAATTTTATGGTATTGCCCAGAAGCGTTAAATGACAAAGCTGCAGCGTTACATCTCGCCTGGTATGAACCACGAAGAGAGAAATTAACTCTTTTGCCTCCTACATATTTGCAGACAATGGAGTTATAATGTTCTGCAGCATTTGTGTCCATGTTGGTCAAAAGACTGGATGCGTTGTGAACCAACCTATTCATAATGATTAAAATGTCATCGTACAATCCACAGTTTGTCATTTGCTCCACAATATTCTCTTCGCCCTCTTTCGGTTCTCCATTACAAAAATAATTAATAGAAGCACACTGAAGATGTGCACCAAATACGTGGCTTGGACAGTTTTTAATATCCTGTATGAAATTACAGTTTTTTCGGAAATGGCACATCCATGGATATCCAATGTTCCACAGATTTTTTATGCCACTCCGAAGTCTACTAATATTATTTTCTAAAAGATTTCTTAATTTGGTAGGCACTGGCACATTTTTTGAAGTGCTGCGGGGTTTCTTTGTCAACTCTGCAAGCTTTGTACAAAAATTACGGTACAAATGGTTGCAATATTCGATTTTTTGCACAACTAACTGAGGGCTGTAAGATCTAGCGTCTAAAAGTTTTCGGTAAACACTGCTGTCTCCATCACCAACTAATTTTGAATATTTGATGCCGTGCATCTCCACGCTTCGCCTAAATCCTTCCACAAGAATGTCTGCCTCCATAGAAGTCGATGAGGAATTCCAATTCTTGAAATAAATATGTTCAGTTTGTGTTCTTTCAGTACTTGTTTCTAATACCCAAAAACAAAATTTGGCCCGTTCGCTGTCCAATTAAAACTCCAACTCCCGAAGTCGCATCGTAGTTGACTATATGAACGTTTGCACCATGCCCCATCACCGATCACAGTAATCAAGGGAAATCCTTCGTCATCGACTTCACCTAATTCGCGTGCCAACCGTGCTTCTTTTTTTCCAGCTGCTTCCATACTCTTCCAAACAGCTATATTTACAGCATATGTGCCGGGTGCCATACAAGGAATATTTATTTATATATTGACAATGATTCTTCCATTTGTGAAAATCCAACGCCTGTGGAAACAACAGCTATATTTACATCCAAATTTTCATCAGCTGGTGGTTGTTCTGTTGATATTTTATCAATTTTGTTACACATTTTACATTTTAAAACAAAATCGCTGAGCAATGCATATCGGCTTTCCGAAATTAGATCCATGTCTTGCAATGTGCAGTCGAAAGGAGAGTGGGAGAAATATTTTAAAATTTGGTTTAAAAAAAAGTCAATCAACGATTCTTCGCCCAGTTATGACGAAAGGGTCTTTTAGGCACTTTGGTTCAGTGGGTTGTTCATTCAGATGGTCACTAATAATGGGCTGGTCTTCATAGACTCTCATGAGTGGCTGATCTTGATTGTCATCAGTCATGCCATGTGGCGACAAAGTTTCAGGTTCAAAAGTCTGATCAATTTGTTGGCTTTGCTCTGTCACCACGTCTTTTTCTTGTTTTAGTTTTTTAAAGACGTATGAAAAAAAGAAATAGGTACTTGGTGTTATAAAATTAAATAAATCTTTTTTTTATTACTCCTATATTTTAAATGACCATTCAAACACGCTGCATCGTTCGTAAATAGCCCGTGGTAAACAAATTTTTAAACAATACTACTAATCTGACATTAACATGACATATTTAATGCGAAATCACACATCTTGATAATTTGTAAAATAAAATCGAAATAGGTAATCTTGAAAGATAGTTTACAGGCGTAATAAAAAAATACGTATAAAATTCGTGTATATAATAGCTATTTTTGTACAGTTTTTGGGGACGAATCGCAATTTTTTTCGGAGACTAAGAAATGGAGAATAAATCCAATACTTGAAAATTTTGAGATTAAACAGAGACGGTCCTTTTAAATTTAAAAAATACAATACTACTATGCAAATTAATTGCATGAAAAATGCGCACATGAAAAATGCTTCAAAAATGAAGTTGTCTTTTCAGTTCTATCAATGAAATAAATATGAGTCAATGTTATAAGTATGTTAGAAATAAAAAATATGTTTTAAACTAACCTGTTCTTATATAGTTATGCACGTAACAACTTGCCCCACGTCAGTCACAACTAACCCCGCTCTGGGGTCAGTTGTTACAAGTTGCACTCCCAACTAAAAAAATTTACAGGATCTCTTGTGCTCAACTTGGAATGAAACCACAATGTCTACCATGTAGAGAAAGGATCAGTTAATAAATGATAATAAAATGGCAGTTTGTTTCTCTTGACTTTTGTACAAATATGTTAAAAAAATCAAATGTAAAAATTGTAACAAGTAGTAACCCCGGTCTCCCCTATTATACAATGTGTACATGGATGGGGTGCCCATGAGGTGATTTTTTCTAGTAAGTTGTTTGGAGAAGAATATTTTTGGTCTTGACTGGTTTTGCTTATCTTACAACTGCAGAAAACTAAAACAGTCAAACATTATTATATCGGGTGTCCCAACTAAAATTTGTACCCCCCAACAATTCCAATTTCGAAAGACTCAGAAAAAAACGCTCGAACAGGTCAATTTTGTTAATAAAGGGGACCAAATTCTACCAAACTTTCAGGTCTTAGATCCCACCCTTTGAGCCAGGGGAGCCACCCCCTTAAAAAATTTAAATGGCATGGGGGTTCGTGTGATACATCATTTTAAAGCTTATTCAATTCTCTATCCAAACCTGCATTTATCGATTCCTTTCTATAAAAAAATTTATGAATTCGATATATTCCAAATCTACATAAAATATGTACTCAACTAAAATTTGTACTCCCCAACAATTCCAATTTCGAAAGACTCAGAAGAAAACGCTTGAACAGGTCAATTTTGTTATCAAGGGGGACCCAATTGTACCAAACTTTCAACTCTTAGATCTCACCCCTTTAGCCAGGGGAGCCCTTAAAAAATTTAGATGGCATGGGGGGTCGCGTGATACATCATTTTAAAGCTTATTCAATTCTCTATCCAGATCTACTTGAATCTGAATGAAACCATCAGATTTTTGGCGGAATGTTGTTTTCACAGACGAGACGCTTTTTGAATCGTCCTATAACGGTCATGTTAGAGTTTATAGACCACCAAATTCTCGTCTTGATGAACGTTATACTTAAAAAGTAGCAGCGAACGGTCGCTTTTCTGTAAATTTTTGGGGATGGATTAGCGCCCAAGGCCCTGGAGTTTTAATGCTAATAATAGTTAGAAATAGGGCAGAGGTCTATCAGCATAATATATTGGAGAATATCGTGCTGCCTTCAGTGAATGCGGTCTTCCCCCAAAATAATCTTTTATATCAACACAATTATTGTCCTATCCATACAGCTAGAATGATCTCAAATTGAATGGAGCAGCAAGGGAAGGCCTTCGCGCAGTTCCGACTTGAACCCAATAGAAAATGTGTGTGGTTTAATGGTAAGGAACATGAAGAGAAGCAATCATTTTCGTCCACAAAACATGGGAGAGTTATATTATGAAAGAATTCAACAAGCGTGGAACGAATTAACTTCGAACCATACTGAGGTTTTAGTAGCATCAATGTCGAGAAGATTGAATAATGTAATAGACAAAAATGGAGCCGCAACAAAATATTAGTTTTTTATATATTTGTCACAGGCGCTATGTTTTTGTATTTCATCAATAAACATGTTATTTATTGTTCACGCAAGGTATTTTTGTACGTCTCCAGGGTAATGTGACTTGAGGTGAAAGCCTGATTTACCAAATTTCTTGAAAAAGTCAGAGAATGTCAAATCAGTGCGCATATTTTATTGACCGCAACCGTAAGTCAACAAAACACTCGAAAAACATAACCTCTCTCATATTTTTAGGAATTGTGCCCTATTTATGCTATTTATGCATTCCTACAATTCCAGTATCCTTTTGGGCAAAATCCGCGTCCGTCACACTATCCTGCACCTATCTTTATGTCAATAATGTGAATGTAACTTCGGTGCAACAATAATTTTTGTTAAATGGGGGCGCCGAGTGAAAAACTTTGTCATCAGCTAAAAAGTTGTATACATTATGTGTGTGGTAGCCCACACAGCACCAGAATATCCGGTGGATGTCCTGAGGATATCCCAGTTTAGCTTTAGAATATCCGGTGGATGTCCTACGAAAAGTAAACGGATATCCTAGGGACATCCGTGGGATGGTAAAATGGGACTAAAGTGGAGATCCTCACGATGTCCAATTCAGGATATCCCTAGGACATCTGATAACTGATATCCTTGGAATATCTTGAAAAATATATCCGCAGGTAATTTTAAAATCAATATCCTTGGTATATCTATCACAACATATCCTTGGGACATCTATTCTAGGTTATCCGTAGGATATCCATTACGTATATCGGTAATCTATGCTTTATATTTGCATATAGTAATTAATTAATACTAATTAATATTAATTAATATAAATTAATTATTATTAAAAAAAATATATATGTTTATCTATAATTTATTAATTAGGTCTGAATGAAATAAAAAAAATATATAATAAAATAATATATAATGTAAATATTAAATACAATAATAATAATACAAATAGAAAAAAAATACAAAAAATTATTATAATAAAATAAATATTAAATACAATACAAATAACACAAATAAAGAAATACAAAAATTACAAATTAATAAAAATAAAATTAATAATACATAGTAAACCTAAAATAATTAAATACATTTTGCAATTATTAAAAAAATTAATTTTAAATTAAAATACTATAATTTATTATTAATGTCTACGGTCGAAACGTTCTTTCGCCCCCTTCAAATACTGCTGAATTGGTCTCTCGGAATCTTTTTCTGTTATATTCAGATTCCTATCCAAAACATCTAGAACAATATAAAAATATCGTTTTTTTCACTATAAATTAAAATTAATTTGAGTTAATTTACTTAATAAAACTGCAGCAATTTTTAAAGTGGAAAAACTTTTTTTTTGTTTTTTTCCCAGCCAGTTATATTCCCTTAAAATTTCGTCGCCAATAAAACGAGGAAGAGCCCTTTTCACCACTTCGTAAGGAGTGTTTCCCCCAAATTTTGCCACTTCATGTATCTAAAATTTAAAATTAGTTAATAAAGGTAAGATTTCTGTATCAAACCTACAGTTTTTTGTAGATTCCCTTCTTCTTTGAGGTAGTCTTCCAACTGAATCAATTCCAGTTCACTGTTTACTGGTAGGGATAGTTTTGCAAATATTGAATTATGGCTATCTGACTCATCTTCATTATGATTTTTATTTTCTATCATGGTTCGCAAATTAGAAATTTCCCCCAACATTTGACTTATCATGCCTTGGAGAATATTTTGTTTTCTCAAAATTTGAGAATAATAGTCTGGAGAACAAAAATGTTATTTATTAAATGTAAACAAAAAAGTCAAAATGTCTAATACCGTTTGCTTTGCTATGCTGTGGGCAACAGATGCATCTTCCTATGTTTTGCTGAGTAGTGCCTAAAAAAAGTTAAGTTTTAATAATGTAAAAGTTTGTTTTATAATTAGAAAGCTTAATTAATTGTGAGGGAGTTATTGATTAATCTTTAAAAGTTTACTACTTCAAGTACATAATAGTATTATATAATTTTTTTCAAATGTCTCCATCTAATACAGTTTTAATTTTGCATTATCCGAATTTAGGCCTGATAAACTGATGAAGTGTTAAAGCACGAAAAGTCTACATTAATACAGTTTATTATTCATGTCCTAATCCTCAACAAAAGTAACAAAGTTTACATTTTTGTAATAATTATAATTATTGTTTAATTCTACAGTAGTACACAAGAAATTTTTTTGGGAAAATAAATGAGAAAACTATGATATTTTTTTTTCTTGAAACTCAGGCGAATTGATTATTAGAATAATTATAAAATTAATTATCAATTTTCTGATATTAATTTCTGTTATTAATTTTCTATATATAGATATTACCAGTCGGTGTTCCAGGTGTTAATGTTTTCTCAAAGTCCAAGTGAGATGAGGCTATAAATAAATATTATATAGTATAAAATAGAAAAATATAACAAAGTTTACATATACTATAATGAGATGGAGTTGAATCTGAAGAAGTTGATGGTCTAGTTATTAATGGGTACGTATCTATCCTATCATCATCATCATCATCGTTAGTGACAGAAGATTCTCCGATTGAAGTCTAAAAAAACAGTTTTGATATAATTTTAACTAATCCACAAATTAATGATAGTATAATATTACCCCAGCTAAAGATATTTGTGATTGCAAATTTACGGATTTTAAATTATCAACATCTGTCACTAAAACAAAAAGATTATTAGTATGTACCTACATATAAAAATATATTAGACATTATAGATATTATTTAAAATGTCTGAGTGCATCTAAAAAATTGATACATACCTTTCTTATATTTTGATTTTGGAAGAGCAGGAGGATTAATGGTACAGCATTCGTTGTCCTCGTCGGATGATGAATAAACTATTTTTTCTTGTTTCCTTTTATTAGGCCTTTGCTGCAAATTAGCATCGGATGCCAAATCTGAGCCATCTTCAGCAACAGCTTTGTTGGCTTTTTTGCGGGCATTTAAATAATTATCTGAAACCCGTATCATAAATAGATAAACTATAGCAAACCAAACAAATATCAATACCAAAAACGCCATTTTTAAATTGCTGAATTTTATAAATTTTCCAGTTTGCTTCAGGCGATATGCGCTTTATTAGGGCATCCTTTAATGATGTCCCCAAAAAAGGAGGCCAAAAGCAGGTATCGCCCTGTATCCAGTTACTAGGAACTGCCTCAACGGTGTTTTCATTTATAAAATTAACAACACTCCAAGTTGTTTCCATTTCTAAAAAAAGAAAATTATACACAGAGAGAAATATGTATTGTCAATGCCTAACAGAAATTTACAACTACTACAATAAAACTAATAATAATTTTTTATATTCATAATGATGTATCAAATGGTGCGTTTAACACAAAAAGTACACAAAAAGTTTACCAATAGTAAGAAGTTTAGTTCACATAATAGAAAACAAAAATTAAAATCTTTAAAAATATTGAATTTATTAATAAAAAATATTAAAAACTATTATTAGTCAAATTCGTAATTACTTACAGCGGAATTATGACGTGGAGGCTTTTTATGCAACAGTCTCTATTATCCCTAACATGGATTTTTTGATGGTCTCTTTATAATGATGACTAATATAGGTGTCTCAAAATTTGCAGAACAATTTCAGATAATGTTTGTAGATAATGGAAAAATGTTTAAAAAAATCCCACTTTTTATATGGATTAATTAAAAGATTAATCGTTTATTTAAATCATTATACATATATGTATATCTAAACGATATGTTTTATTAAGTCTGGCTAAATAATTGAATTTTTCTAATCTTATACTTTAATTGATATATACTAGACATTTGCTACCTGTACTTTAATAGTCATTAAGATACAAAAGAAATTCAAGATCACAGCACAGAATCAATCACAGAATTATGTGTCTGTGTGCAATAAAGGAAATACAGCGTATTCCTTGCAGGATATATTTAATTTTACACATTTATAGGCAATATCTTTTATATGAATTTTTTGTAAAGGCGATAATGATGTGGCTGAATAAATGTTAAACTCAGAGGAGTTACAAGGATTCGTAAAAAGTTCATTAAGTTTTAAAAATTTACTGCCAATTGCTACAATACCCTCATTGGATTGGCTAATGTTTTTTATTACACAGACAGTTCCATCATTCAAAACGCAGCAGTTATTTGGTTCTAAAATTTTTAATTTAAATTGACAAAAATTTAATTCCATATATTGGGGAGAAAATGTAGAATTAATTATGGGGCCATTATTATGCTCCTTTCGAGGTGAAAATGGGTCATTGTTAGAACATAATGTTGAACTTATTTCACTGCAGTAATCTACTTCAAATTTTCGCCGTATTATTTGGGACAGTGGCTTATCAGTTTTACGTACGTATTTTTTTAAAGTCTGCATATAATTTTCAAAATAAAAAGCACTAAAATTATCCAACGGGCCAAAACGTTTCACGTCATTGCATATATGAAGCAAGTTATGAATATTATGAGAAACATGTTCGCCCCCATAAATATCAATAAAAGATTTCACGAAAAAAATTAACAATGACTGTGCATAATCTAAATACTTCTGGTAGAATTTACTACTACATGTAAACACAAAAAGTTTATATATCTATTTTTATTTAAAACAGGCTTTAAAACTATCGGCCCAGTGTACAATAAAAATTGTCTAAACTCAGTGGCCTTCCACCTTTTTGCTTCATCAAGTGATCGTGGTTTTCTTACAAATTCTGACGGTATGTGTGATGTTTGTTTTAACAACAGTCTAGATATTTCCGAAATATCTCGATGCGATAATTTTGTGCTTGGTTTGCCAAAGCACCACAGATGTATTAATTTTTTTACGACACCTAAGCAGATAAGATGCATATAATCAAGTGGAAACCCACTAACCATGCCAAAATTTGGAATTAATTCAATAAGAGATACTTCGTTTGCTTTATGATAATTTTCATCAAGTTTTAACGAAAAATCTGAATCTGACCGCAACTTTAAATTATCGGTCTTTAAAAAACAAACTCTATTATTAATGAATTCACCTTCTTCCTGGCACTTAGTACAAGAAGAATAACCCGTATGCCCTTTAACATAGGTTACGAAACATTTAGCAGGAGCATCACAAATAAATCCTTTAACAGAAAATTCGAATAAACAATTATTAATTGATAAACCGTTCGTAGTGAGTTCAATCGCTTCTTCAACAAAATCTTTCAACAACTCATTAGCTATTTTTGGCTTTGCATTACCGTGATAAATACCTACGACATCGACTATACGTTTGTTTATACATAAACTACATAAAATAGGATAAAGTTGACTACCAGAGCTCTTTGATAAAGGCAAACCGTCTATGTTAATGAATACCTCAATTTTTTTTATATTATTTTTTTGTTGATCATTACAAATTGAAAAAAGTTTTGTTACACAATTTGCCAGACCAAAATGACTAAGTGCCAGGTTCAATAGTTTTTGTTGCAACTTTTCGAGGGGTGCGTAGCAATGTTCTGCTATCATTTGGCAGCTGAAACTGTGGAAAATTGTTTAATAATTTTAACAAATCATTAATTGCCACATGTGAAATATTATTGTTCACGGCCCAATTAGCTAAATGATTTTTAAAATTGTTTTCAGTAATTATTGTTTCAGCTGATAATGATGGTGATTCCAAAAATGCATCATCAACATACAGTTCATCTAATGAAATATCATCATTATCTAAATCTGAATTGGAAGATAGATCCTCAAATTCAGGTGTACTCTCAAACATATTAGAGAAAGTTTCACATTTATTATTACAAAAAGAACTAGATGCACATGAGCCAGAAGAAACTAAAGTGTCTTTTGTAGAATCTAAAAAATTAGAGTTTAATGGCGCTTGAATTATTATGGAACTATCTGCGATCGCTATGTCAATTTCGGTAGCTTTATTAGCAGTTCTATAAACTGTCGTTCTGCTAAAACCTTTGATTTTAGGCATTTTAAAGAAGATGTGTAATTCTAATTTTTAATAAATTAATTTAAATTAAATTATAATTCCCTTTATCTACAATAACTAGACTATCAATAAACTGTTGCTCTTTTGTGATATCAATAAAAGGCTATAAGTAAACTACCTAAGTAATCAAATAATAAGTACAATAATACTTACCAAATACTTTTTCAATATGTAGGTTGATGGTAGAGAAAAATTTAACACTTTAATACTTTAATCACCAGCAAACTTAAGATAATAATCTGACTAAAATAATCAATTATTCGAAAGCGCAATAGATACGTGTTCTTCAAATCGAAGCTCAGCTTCAAAGTGATTGAAAAAAAAAACAAAAATGTTTCCGTCGCATTTTGTAAACTTGCCATTGGTTGAGACCATGGACGAAAGAGATAAGACATAACGCGCTTTCTCCACTATCTCTTTCTTCCATGGTCAAGACCGACAAAATTTCAAACGTTTTTGGGTTCGAACAAGTTTTTAGTGGCAGGCTATGTCGTTAATAAGCGTCAACAAAGGAAATTGCTTCCAGATGTGGGGTGGACCTACAATAATTGTAAGAATCTTGTGAAAACTAAAAAATTCAACCCATATGGCTAAGCTCAATGACTGATTTATCAAATCAGTCAAATTTGCCTTATATCTATGGAACTGAAATTATACCAATCTATCTACATAATTACACTAAGTAATACTATTGATTATAAAACTACATATTTATAAGAATAACTGCCTCATATAGATACATAATTATTATGATTATACTAATATTAATTATTCTTCCTGAGAGAATTTAGAGATGTATAGTATAAAGTTTTGTTTTTATGTAGTAAGTATTTACAACCCAAAAAATTCAGCGGTATAGACGATCTTATATGGGGGTCTCCAAACCGGGCAGCAATATAATAAGTGCCAGATGGTCGCAAAGACCGTGTGACACTTTCGAACCTCTCGGATTTTCTAGCATGAAGAGAACTATTTGGCGCGGGATTAGAATGATTTCACGTAGGTACCTTATAATAACTTATAAGGGTTGATAAAGGTGGTATGAATCGGAATTAATAAATTAAAAATCAAATAAGGTTTTTACTTACTTTGTTTAATGTACAACAAATGTCATAATATCTAATAAAGGAATCAAAATAATGTGTACTGCAGTTACAGTAAATGTTAATAACATTACCTCTTTCTCTAAATTAATACTGACTTCACCATCGAATTCGTTCATTAAATCGAATTGTACTTGCAGATGATGTATAGTTTTGGCCACATAAATCTTTCGTACAACCTCATTTTGATATCACAACAAATGTTTCCAATAATGTACGTAGACGTCTACTGTTGTAGAACAAATTTTAACAAAAAAAAACATGAATTTGCGTAAATCAAACGATCAAATTTGTAATAACTAAAAAGCATTACATAATATTATAGTATTAATTAAATTAATATTATATTATAATTTGTTTTGTACGAGATTTATGTGGCCAAAGCTGTACATCATCTGCAATACAATTCGATTTAATGAACGAATTCGATGGTGAAGCCAGTATTAATTTAGAGAAAGCGGTAATGTTATTAGCATTTACTGTAACTGCAATACATTGATACGTTTATTTCTTGTTTCAAACATTAAAAATATGGTGCATATTTTACTAGAATTGTGTGCATGAATTGGAGCTTATTTTGCTACATTTTTGTGCATAAAATCTGTACAGTGTTTTACATTGTAAATTAATAGTATATAATTATATTATAAAAAGAAAATAGAATATGTTTTTTTTTTTGTTATATTTTATTGTTATATTAACTCAGGACATCTTGTATAGTATATTGTTTGGATATACTATATTGGATATCCCAAGGATATGTCTATTGCTTGGACGGACCATATATCTATATGTTGGATATCCTCAAAACATCTTATCTAGTATATCGTTTGGATATATTACATTGGATATCCCACAGACGTCCACTGCTTGGACGGACCATCAATCTCTACGTTGGATATCCTCGAGACATCTTGTACGGTATATCGTGTGGATATACTAAGCTGGATATCTCACGGACATCCGTTGCATGGATGGACCATCAGTCCCTACATTGTATATCCTTGGGACATCTTGTACGGTATATCGTCTGGATATACTATGCTGGATATCCCACGGACGTCCGTGGCATGGATGGACCATCAGTCTCTACGTTGGATATCCTTGGGACATCTTGTACGGTATATCGTCTGGATATATTGTACTGGATATCTCACGGACGTCCATTGCATGGACGGGCGATCCATCGATTGACTGACTATATACTGGATATCCCTAGGATATCGTGTGCTATATGGGTAGGTATTTTACATCACTCAGTTTTATTAAAATACTCCGCTCCGCGTCGTGTTTCAATTTTAAAACTTCGTGATGTAAAATTGAACCTACCACACTTATAATGTAATATACTAATTTTGTCAAATTCTTCGGAGAGCAGGTGTGGGTTTATGGAGCTATAGTCAGTAAGGTATTTTATGGTCTTGGTAGAACTGAACCCGGAAGGGGCTTTCATTTTGAAGATAATAGGCATTTGATCAGATAGGGTAAGATCATAAATAAATATCCACTCAGAGATGTCTTTAATTAGATCGTAAGTATCTAGTGTGAGGTCGATGTTACTTGAGCCGTTTATGGTTTGAAAGGTTAATTTGTTAATATGAATTCTTCAAGTAAGTAGGCATTATAGTCGGAGTAATGGTCAAGCCTCAAGCAAAATCGGCAATTAAAGTCCCCACAAAGCAGGATCTGATTTCCTCAAGTTTTCCCATAAGGGCTTGCAGTTCTCTTAGTGTTTCTCGAAGATCTTAGGTTGAAGGAGGGATGTAAATTGACACGATGAAAAAATGGGGAAGATGGTTTCTCTGTAAGGACATGATTTGGATTTTGTTTGTGGACAGATTGGATATTAGCCTATGAGCCAGTGACCGGCAAACTTACGGTATTTTAACAAACCCTATATTTTCTTCATTTATACTCTTATACCAGCTCAGTGCAATGTCTGAGTTGGAGGTAGACATAAACCCAATTAGGTCACTGGTTGCCAATTTGGATTTATTGCAGTTTAATTGTACGACTTTGATGATTTTATTTTATTATGACATCCCTGATGTTCAATTTTCCTATCTCCGGACTTCCTGATAACAGAGTGCACTTCTACCACCCAGGAGACCCGTCTGGTCTTAGTCCTACCCATGTTAACCTTGGAGTCAGATTTCAGCCAGTTTTTTTGAGTGTTGTCACGCAGATTTTCTCGCAGGATGTCGTCAATTCGTTGTTTCTTGGTTAGTTCAGCAGGATTTGCAGTTTAGGCCACTGCTTGCTGATTTTCTCTCTTAGCAGCTCACTATTGGCCAAGTTCAACATGGAGTTGGTTCTGGATTCCAGGTTTATTGAGTTGTTCCTGGTGCTTACGATTCTGTCTGCTTGGATACCGTAGTCGCTGGGCGCCTTGTATATCAGTAGTTTTTTCATGTCCTCTGCTGTGTTGATATTCTGGCTACCTGGGGAAGGTTTGACCAGAACATTATATTTGGTTTGAATATTTTCCAAAGTTAATTTCGCTGTAGGGTCTAGTCTCTTGAGGCGATTTGACTCTAGGTTACTCTGGCTGATTCCTTTTCTTTGGGATGTGCTGTCTCCATGGTCCTGTAGGCAGTCGGTTGGCAATGATCAGTATGCCATCGTCTATGGCTTGCAGGGCCGTCGATTGGTTTTTGCCAATTTGTTCCTTTGAGGTAAGCAGGAAATCCCTCACTGGGTGAGATCGGCGTTAATTACTTCCAGAATGTTTATGTTCTGCTGGGTTTGGCTCATAAAAGCTGACCGCTGTGTTGAAACCTTCCTGCGTGCTGGTTCGCCTTGTACCTAGTGACCAGGCCATTGGGGCTGCCTTGAGCAGAGAGCCCCGTGCTCTCTACGTTCTGCGTTGCTGGGGTTGACTGTGCCTATTTCTCTTAATTTTCCGATTCGTTACGGCAGCGAAACTAAATATTCCCAGCAGCGAAGTGCCATGCCGGCGGCCACACCGGATGCAGGCCAGACACCAACTCAAGAGTGTGCTCCCTGACCGAGCGGTCCGGAATTCCCAGTAAGCGCGAGTCATAATGCGATGGCCCCAACGGGTGTTGAAGCAATGTGATTTCTGCAGTGGTCTGAAGGTCTAAACAAGCGCGGATAAACGGCGGGAGTAACTACGACTCTCCTTCGGTAATATAACCTGGGGGGAGGGTCATAGAACGGTTAAATCCACGGAGTGTCCGCAGGAAATAGTCGATGATCTGATGGATTCCGGAACAACACTTAAAGTTCGAATCGGAAGCTGATGGTAGGAAACGGTGTGATAGGCCGGAGGGTAGACCTGCCTTGAGACCCGAGGTGAAAGACCGAACGCCCGATAGAGGGAAGGATCAAGTTGAAGCGGGCCCAGCCTGGTAGGACTGGAGGCGCTACCTTCAAACTACGCCTGCAACCACTGCGGTAGGTTGTTCAGTACCGCTCACCCTGAAGAATTCAATGCCATGATCTGCACCGAACGAACTAAAATTAGATGGTCAGACAAATAAACAAGGATCATGGTTCGATCTGAGACCGATCCCAAACTATCGGGAGGCTCTCAGAAGCGCAGTCTCCGACGAACATCCTCGTAGGGTAGTCTAGCGGCCTGAGTGAGCTCTGGACCGGTAGGTTGTATGAGTCTTGTGATGGAAAAGCTCTGCAGAATAACCCAGTGGAGAGTGCTCAATGGGTCCGAACCTGCAACCATGCTATCCCTGCAAAGGATTGGATACATTACCACTGGGTTCACATGAATGCTCTGCCGTCGCGCGTTTCTACTTCATGGGGAAGACGTGAAAACCAAATTGGGTCATTAGGAAAACTACAACGGTAACTCCATCGTGCTAATACTCAGCCGTCAGCGACATGTGCGGTCAGGTGAAGCCCTGACGGTAGTAGCAAGTACTGAAGTGAGACCCTGTTTTTAGCGCCAACTGCCCATAGAAGGCTTAATAGGCGCAATGGAGTAGAACTTTGAGTTGACGGCTATGAGTTCAACACTTGAATCGGGGGCCAAGATATCAAATTTTGTTGCCCCGGTGCTTTTAACAGCCCCCTCACAGGGGGGGTTATAATTGTAACTGTGCGACCTCGTGACAGCTACCCTAGCAGACGACGGCCAGCAACTCCAGCGAGTAATGCATAGCTGGCTTGCTGGTCTAGCTAAGGGTGGGAACCGGACTCGAGATGTTAGAGAAAACGTAGATCGAATCCTGGTCACTACTAATTGTAAGTATGTCCAGACCAACACTTGAAGTAGTCAGCGGGTCTCGAACTTAAAAAGGTTCCAAGACCTCTACTTGAGGAATCGTCGTCGCCTCTCCGACCTCGCACTGTCCGGGAATGGGGTTTCCCATGACAATTTCATATTATTTATGATGCGCCACTTAACCCCACTGGGGATCATACGGCAGTTAAAATCGAGCAGACAATTTTAAGCCCCTGGAGTTGACCTACTCTCGATGGCTGCCGTTTAATCCAGGTCCGAGGAGGTTCTAACCGTAGCTTACAACATTGTGATGCTGTGGAATCTGTAACCAACCTCTTGGAGGTCGTTAAGAACAACGATAGTGTCCAAGGGGGGTGACCATGTGGACGCTGCTAACTGGCGCCCAACTACCATCGGTTCTGCGATGCAGCGGTTGATGCATAGTGTTGGCAGCCCGTCTTTCAAAGTTTGCTTCAATGAGCTCGTCTGAGAGGTGTTTTACATACGGGGTCGCATCGAGAAGGGCAAGACATGTCATGTCGTCTCGCTGGATGTCTGAAAGGCATTCGAGACTGTGACATCACAAGTACATCTTGTCGATTTTTGTTGCGACCACCAGCATCAATTAAGGTAGGCATGGAAAGCACGAGACCCATCAGGATTTCCCGTGAAGTAAGACAGGGTGACCCACTAACCCGGTCCTGTTCAACCTTGTTCTGGACGAACTTCTGGTTGAGCTTAATTCGAACTATCGGGGCGGCTCAATACCTACCACCAAGTGTAGAGCATTGGTCGCTGGGGTGGTGAGCAGTCGGTCAGTCGCAGGATCGAGGGTCGGTTACAAGGTCGACAACACGCCGATCTTAATTGTCGCTGCTGTGAATGCCTTCAGGTATTTAGTGCACGAGTTTGGCCACAAAGGCGAATTTCCGAACGTGGCTGCACAACTGTGCTACGTACGTCATCCCTAGACTGATCCACGGGCTTCAAAATCCGGTAATAAACTCCAAGGTTCTCCGTGACGGTGACAGGCTGATCAGGAAGTCTGTGAGGGCGTTCTACCATCTTAACGTCCATACCGCGGACTCATTGCAATTGTGGAGAACAATCCCCAGAATTTTCCTCGGCCGGGTCAGCACCTTGTTCACAAAAGTAGACCGGGTCTTGAGCTCCGTACTGAATTCATGAATGGTAAAGCTATCACACCTCTCAATTATTGGCCTCGAGCAAGCTTCTCAGAATTCGAGTCGAATCTGGGTTTCCGACAAACCGGTTGGTGGACCATGTCCGAGCGGTTCAACTCCGCACGGCGAATCTCTCTACCAAGGCCATTCCTTCGAAACCTGTCGAAGCTTGCCTAAGTGCTGCAGACTTATCCTCTAATGCACGGCAGTAGGATCCAGCGGTACGACGAAATTGTCGGAAAAGTCATTTAAAACCCGCGGCTGGAAGGTACAGGTGGAGCCACACAAGATCTCCGTCTGGCCAGCTTTTTAAACCTGACCTGGCAATCCATCAACCAGGCGGTATCACCGTGATCGCGGATGTACAGATTTCTTGGGACTCGGAGGACTTGAGATTGCCCTATGAGCGCAGGCGGCACGACGTGCATGGTCGATGCGAAGCATTTGTCGATCCTGGTTCCAAATCATCGATTAACATTTCTGAGTATGTTAGGACGTATCGACTGAAAAGCTCTTCTTATTCTGATTATCATGTCGTTCTTCAATGTGGGAGGGTTTTGGTATACTTAAGTAAGTCTTTTACATAACCCCATAGAAAAAGTCTAATTTTGTGAGGTCTGGTGATCTTGGTGGCCATCTAGTTGCCCCCCCCCCCCTGCCAATCTACTGATCACTAAATCTTTCGTCCAAATGCCTACGTATAATTTGGCTATAATAAGATGGCGCTCCATCATGTTGGAACCACATATTTGCTCAAACGTTTAGTGGCACAATAAAATTTAAATAGACCCTTTTCACATTCCTTTCAAAAAAATACGGTCCAATAATTTTTGGCCCTATTATACCTCCCCTTACATTTGGTGATCTACATGTATTATAAAGTGGGGATTACTATTGTCATAAAAATGAAAATTATGTTGGTTCATAAATCCGTTTTTATGAAACGTTGCTTCGTCTGTAAACAAGAGCTTATTCAGAAAGTCAGGATTTTGATTCAATTGATTTCTAATCCACACAGAAAAATAAAGACGTTTTTGAAAATCTATTTCGTCCAGTTCCTCTACTAGCTGGATATGGTAAGAATGCATGAATGAATTTTTTCGCAACATTCTTGAAACAGACGGCCGAGTTATTCCCAAGATAGTATACTTAGTTTCCTAGTACTGTCATTTTAACGACCACTATCAATGGGTAAATGATTATAATATCCAATTTTACAATAATTAGTTTTAAGAAAAGTTTTAATAACTTCAAATCCTGTAGGTAAATGGTTAATGAAAAAGAAAGAGTAAATAAAAGTAACATAATAGCGCAAAAAATACAGGATGTTCTTTTTGAAAAAAAAAAACAGGATGTTCTTTTTGAAAAAAAAAAGTTTTGGCGATATCAAAACTTTTTTTTTTTTTTAGTAGTACATTGAAATCAAAAAGTATGAGCCACACACGATGCTCCTAGCCTTTTTTTACCTACGTACAAAATATTGTAATTTTATGGTTAATAGCAAACCCCTATAATGTTTTTTTGTAAATCTGTGTTTTTACATTGTTCTTAAAATTAAAAAATATTACACGGCTGTATATCACTTACTACGGTAAACAATAAAAATATACAGGGTTTCATTAATAAAAAAAGTTGAATACGGTGCTGGAAAATTGGGTAAACTAAATATTTTTAGGAAATGCAGTTTTTCTTGTATAATTTTATTCTCTTGGCCATTTTTTTTAATTAACAGTAAAAGCATAAAATACCGATCCCACACTGATGACTCACCCTGGGTAAAAAAAGCTGCAACAGAATTACAATTTCTAGAGGCAGTCGCAATGGCAGATCTGATGTTAACATTGGTTTCACTGAATCTATATAATAAAAATGAGATACTGTACTTTGGTAAGCGCATCACTTGAGAACGGCCCGATTTGGCTAATTTTGTTTAGAATGTTCGTAATGTTCTAGGTCAGGTTCCTACGGTAAAAAAAATTGAAAAAAATTTCAGGAGAATTGGAAAATTCCGGAAAAACAGTGTGCTTTTTTCTATGTGAACTTAAGGGATTTCTATATGAAGTTAAGATCATAACTAACGAATTGCAAGATGGATACGCGTATTTTTTTTGTTTTGTTCGTTATGCTCCCGGGGTGGAAATACGTAACTCAATTGAATGTTTTCAACTGAAAATAAAAATCGGGAAGATCTGGAGGAAATCTGAAAAAACGCATTTCAGCGTGAATTAAAATAGAATTATACATTTGTTTTTACTTTTGTGTTGTTTCGCGATCTGTCCAAATTTATTGACATTTGGAGAAGAGAGGACAACTTCTGTCGGGTCAGCTAGTTAATGAATAAGAAAGAATGGTGATGCGGCCAACCTGTATGTATAAGTCTAGCCTGTATGTCGAAGGTCAAGCGGGCGAACGCTAAAGACGTGCGTGAACAAAGAAATCGCCAAATGAAGAAACGGGTAAAAGACCTTTCCTTTTGCGACCACTAGTCCGATACATAGCGATAGACCCCAATAGTTCAGGAACTGTGTAGTCCCTTTCCAGATGGAGCCCTAAACAGTAATTCCATCACAAGTTAGTTCCTTTCAAGGTCGCTAGCCAAGGACAAGGAGAAGAAAAACAATAAGGAAGGACTAGCTCTCTACCTAGTTTGCAATAAAACGTAGCCGAATCTCGAGATACTGTACTCTGTTTTGATTATGATTTTCCCTCCAATGGGTTCGTTCCACAATTTTCAAAAAAACAACTTTTCTAGAAACTAGACGAAAAAATACACACCAGAAAAATCTAGGGATATTTGTAAATTTTTCAAACTATATTTTTTTACAGTTTAAAGTATGTTTTCCAATTTTTAATCTTATTTCAAATTAAACTTAATACAATTTAACCCATTTTTGTACGAAATAAGCTTAATTTAAAAAAATAATGTTTATCAAAAGCAAAATAAAAATAATGTTTTGGCCCCTAATATAGAATATTATGTCCACCCCTATTGTTTATGACAGCTCTGCATCGTCTAGGCATGCTTTCCACCATGTCATCTATGGTCTTTTGTGGAATTTCTTGCCAAGCTGAATTTAATGCTGCGACTACATCCTGTCGATTCTTCCGGGGAAGGCCCATACGCAAAACTGCTCTCCCGAGTGTATCCCATGCAAGTTCGATGGGATTCAAATCAGCCGACTTGGCTGACCACTGTAAAACCGAAATTTGCTGTTCTTCCAAAAATTCAGTGAATAGCCTTGCTGCATATGGTCTTGCATTATCCTGCATTAACATAAAGTTGTCGCCATAATAATTATTGGCATAAGGCACGACAACAGATGCCAGAACAATATCCCTATAACGGGCGGCAGTTAGCTATCTCTCATTCAAAACGAGATCCGTTTTTCTTCCGATTTGTATTCCACCCCAAATCATGATTCTGCTATCTTGGTGAGGATGGACCTCCTGCACATGTGGCAAGCGGTTTGCACCACCAGGTTCTCTCCACACGCAGACTCTTCTGGAATATGGGTATATACCAAACCGGAACTCATGCGAAAACAAAGTGTTTACCCATTGATACAAATTCCAATCAACATCTTCCCGAGCCCATTGATATCGAGCTCCGCGATTGCCTCTTGTTAAAGGTGGAGTCCTCCAGGGTTTTCTAGAGTATAGATTGGCTTCCCGTAATCTGTTTCTATTGGTATGAGAACCGACAGTCACTTGATGCACTAGGTGCAGACGAAGTTGAGTTCTGGAGCTGTTATGGTGCGGCTTCTGGGAGCATTGAAACGAATAAATCTGTCCTGAATAGGGGTTGTTAGTCCATTTCGCCCTGTCTGACGTTCAGAAACGTCGCCGGTTTCAGGATAACGTGCGTTTAAACGCGATATCACACTTTGCTGTGTGCCGAAACGTTGAGCAACATCAACTTGCCGCGAACCCGATTCGAGCATCCCTATTGCCCTGCGCATTTCGTCTGGACTTAAAGGTCTTCGTGAAATTGTCTTTTCTGATTAACACGGAGAGTTAATGTTCATGAGTTCTAGATTTTTATCAGAATTATCTTTGAAGAAAAGGAGTGACTCTGATATCGGTAAACGAACTAAAGGTGTAAAAAAAAATATTATATATATATATATATATATATATATATATATATATATATATATATATATATATATATTATATGTAATAAAATGTATCCACTCCTACCAGAAAAACATGGTGTTGCATTTAACACTGCTGCTATGCGGAAGATAAACTAGAAATCGGTCTGTAGCGGTTAATCAAAATTAAAATAAAACAAGAAGATAAAATTACAAATTACAGATACAATTTATTTTATTCGACTACATCTTAAATAATAATTATAAAACATTTAGCGGTATATTGAAGAACATCTTAGTGGATCACAGTGGTCAGTGCTGGACCGATTACATCTACACCCGGCGCAGTCTTTTATTGCGTGGTGAGGACCATGAGGCCGTTCTGAAAAACAGTGATTTTACTAGGTGTCTTGACAGACATTGTTTACAAAAACCAAAGTACTAATGTGTATTAAAATTGGTAACTAATTAAGTCATCACGTTAGTTCCAAAAATAGCTTTAGGTATTGAAATTAAACTGATTGATCGTCAAAATTGGGCTTTTTGCATAATCACAAATCGATAAAAAAAGAGTTAAGAAAAACACTTATTGCCAACGTTCATACCAAGTCCCAATGACTTAATCTAAACATGCAAAAGGGCACCAACCTGTCTTTCAATTTTCTTCTCGGAACCGGTCTGGGCACATTGACCATTTCGTCCTTCGCGGCCCGTTTTCTCGCCTCTTTTAGGACTTCTTTGCCTTCTGGATCTATATCCAAACGGCCCCACATGACGGAACACTAAGGAGAACCGAAAGTTGCCCTAAATTGAGCGTTCTTTTTCGCCTCCGCCGCTCGTTGGATGTCCATATCACTGCATAAAATAATGATAACTCTGTAACACCCACAAATATTTTCCTACTTACATAAAATTTTCCCATTCAAATTCGGGTAACTCCCTTTCTGGGGCTATCTGATTCTCCATCCGGCTGTAGTTGACGAAGTTCTTCCTGAGCGTTTCGTGTTTCTTCTTCAAAGCTTCCGCAACTTGTTGGAACTGCATATCACTCTGTAACAAAAGATTATTTTTTTAATTTAATAATTTACATAGAAGCTAGTCACTAGCACTAACGATCTATATTTCATTAACAATATACTACTAAATACAATAAAACTAAGCATGGTTCCATCGGATCACTTAGTAGATGGTCTAGATTATGTCGTCAGATGAAATGGCTTTTTTCGTTTGAGCAGTCTGTATGCTGGTGTGTCTGAGACAAGACGCCTCTTGATTCACACGTTGATGGATGCGATCGGAATGTGAGACCGCTTGTCATTTTATGAAGTCGGCAACCATCTCTAGCCCAAGTTCGCGGTGGATGTATTTCATACGGATGTATTTCGGTGCACCAATAATGCTGCGCAGTACATTATTTTGGTAACTTTGAACTTTTTTGATGTGAGCTTTAGAGGCACAGCCCCATAATTGGCACCCATAGGACCATACTGGGCGTGGTACTTTTTTGTACAGGATGAATTTGTTGTAGGTGGATAATTCTGAATATCTGTTGAGGAGCTAGTACATTTTCTTGAATGTTTTGTCTGTTTGCATTTCTGCTTTACGTGTTCACACCATCGGAGCTTCACGTCGAGTGTCATGCCAAGATATTTGGGAGAGGTGGCGGGTGGTAGGCGCACTCCATTGATGGAGATGATCTTGGGCTCTATGTTCTTTTTATTCGTAAAGTGGATTAGCGTAGATTTCGATTCATTCAATTTAATTCGTCATTTCTTAGTTCAGTCGTCGATGCAGTTTACTGCACGTTGGAGGTTTCCTGTGGACTCTTTAACAGTTGAACCGGTAGCCAAAATTGCAGTATCATCTGCAAATGTAGCCAGGGTCGTATTAAATGTTACTGGTATGTCATTTATATAAAGGAAGTACAAAACAGGTCCCAATACGCTTCCTTGAGGCACGCCAGCACGGAATTTGCTATCCAAAACGTACGACTTTAGTAATTGGTAATAATGGCCTCGTAATATTGCTTTTATTTTATGAAGCGGTCCTTCGTGCTAGACGAGATCGAAGGCTTGGGCAATATATGATAAATTAATGCTGCTGAGCAGACTCGTTTGTGTTCAAACGTTTTTTCGACGGTGTTGGTGATTCGGTGAATGCTTACTGCGAAAACCAAACTGATGAGAAAGAATTTGCTGGTATTTTTCCATTACTGTTTTGAGGCGTTTTAAAATTAATTTCTCAAAAAGTTTGGACATAATCGGTTGCAGTGCGATCGGTTGATACGATTCAACTACGACTCTTTTTTCGAACTGTTCGCTACAAGATCATTTTAGAAAATTGAAGGAGGTAGTAAGGGCTAAATGGTTCAGAGATTGGGAAAAATTCTGCGAGGTATCACATAATCCTTTATGTCTCTCTAAAAAATCTCCTCCAGGATGTAATATTATTTTAAATTTATGGCAAATTTACCTAGACCGGTAGCGTTTTTTTTTTAAATTTTAGTCATTATATGTAATAGTAATAAATTAACAGTTTTTATGTTATTATATTAATAATAATTATTGTCAAATAAATGGTCGGAAGCCACAGACACATCTCCGACGACTGGCGGAACTAATGAAACAGCATTAAAGCGGCGATTTTTTATTGTCTATATGATGACATCACGAGCTGCGTTCGGACCGAGAGAGTTTATCCATTCAATGCGCAACTTTGAGGTCTTATAACTTGATCATTTTTGAAAGATGCCGTCTCGATATTGCTTCTTTTGCGGGCAACATGACGTGAAGTTACATTCGTTTCCTAAAGATGCAACCCGGTAAGTATGGGTTTATCGATAAAAGAGGTTATGAGTAATTTATGTACTATATTAAGTATCGGTGTATGTTTCTTTATTTGGCAATAGTGGGTCATATTCATAATTATTTAATTTATATTGTGTACATGCATTGAATAAGTCTTTTTTTGCTTTTAGGTTCGATCAATGGAAACGAAGCATGGGACTTCGTTACGTTTCAGCTTATGCCAAAATTTGTCAGAATCACTTCCGCCGGGAGTATATTGTGGCATCACAAAGGCTTGTACCGGTTGCATTGCCGACGTTGTTGCCTGCAAAGATGCCAGGTTCGTCCAACGAAGAAGGATTAAAGGACCTGCAATCTGAAGCCTCCACTTTGCCTCCTCCCGTTGAAATTCCACAAGATTGCACATCACTCAGTTCTTCAGGCATTTTTTGCATTCCATCTTCAACATCTGCTAAAAAATCCAGAACCACAACCAGGGTGTTCAATATCTTCAAATTCTCCAGTGTATTTGGTTGAAATGCCCCTTTGTTTTCTACCTGAAAAGTCTTCAAGTCGAGCCAACACATCACCGAAGCCGCGTTCTCTTAAGAGGGTTCTCCAGTGGCAGGTACATTTCCGCCGGTCGAAAAAAGTTATATTCAACGGCGCGCAAAAATGCACAGAAATGTGCGGCATTGAATGTAACTTTTTTTATTTTTAAAGATTTTTCGTTGAAATTTTGTGGGCGTGTTGATAAAATATAGATCTTTGCAGCTACAGAGCGATTTTTTGACATTTGTAAATTAAAAAAAAAAGATATTGCGAGAAAATGTGCTTCGACCGGCAGAAATGTGGAAACTTTGCAGGGAGAGGGGCCGAGACCTCAAAGATTTAGGTGATATTGACAGTTCACTCGTCATGCAGCAAATTTTTGAAGGAATGACCCTACTACTATTCCTGGACGTTGGACTCTCGACGAGAAGATTATCTGCTTGGCGTTTCTGAAAAGAAACCCAAAATGTTACCGCAAAATGTTGTCGCCGCACCCTCACCTCCCTCTTAGAAAAGGTACCTTTTTTATAGGCATCAATGAACATCTGTTTAAGCATCTCCAGACCTGTCTGAGTCGACTTTCTTACAAAGAATGAGTTTGCGTCCATTCCTTTGATGAAATGGGTATCAGGGAGAGCATTTTATTTGACTGGAAGGAAGATCGCTTTGTGGGTTTTGAAGACCTTGGAGATCTGCCTGTCACATCTGCTAAACCAGCAAATCACGCACTGGTGTTCATGGCCCAAAGTATATTCTCTGGACCCTCTGCCAAAAATTGGAAAGAGCCCCAAGTCAATTGCGTTCTTTACTGTGCCAAGTCCTTGACGCACTGGATAAATATGAAATAGATGTTGTAGCAACTGTTTCAGATATGGGAACTGCGAACGTCAATTGTGTTAAAGAGCTGGGAGCACATTTATCTCAGCCCTGGTTTGAACACAAAGGACGAGTCATCTCGCACATTTTTGACCTCCCTCAATTGTTTAAAAGAATTCGATCAACTTTTCAGAAGTATGTAGTTTTATTAATAAATCCTATTGGAGACAAAGTGGTCCCATATCGTGGAGGTTTACGAGATTGACCAGGAAGCTCTTTCGATGTTGAAATCTCTCAAGAAGATCACCAAGCGCCATTTGCGACCTGCCGTTCAACAGCTAATGAAAGTGTCGCGCAAATACTTAGTAGTACCATGGCGGCATATCTCTACAGTCTCTCTAGTGCGAGTAAGTTTAATATAATTTTAGTAGCTTCTATTGTCATAAATCATAGGCCCAAAAAGGCTCTAATTTTAATTTTTTGCTATAACTCCGTTAATATCAACTATACAAGAAAGGGAGTGATTATAAAAGTCGTAGATCATAAAATTCTGTACACTGACGTTAAATTTTCTAAAATATTGATTGGGAAAGCAAATTTCCATATTTGTTAAAATTATTAGAAAGATTAGCACTTTACAGCGAAATACATTAAGCTTACAATTAACACAACCTTTTTGAAGTAAAACTTCTTTACGGACACTTGACTTGGGGAGTAAGCTGATGAATGTGTGACGAGAGCGTTACGAAAAGTGTGATCAGGCGGAGCGAACGATTTTACAATAACTAATTCAAAGATTTTTTTTGCCTTAACGGGATTCGAACCCGCGTCTTTTAGGTTGTGGATCCTCACTTCTCTCAAGACACCTATTTGCTTGTGTCAGTTTTGTATGCAATTGCGCTACTTATCTTAATCGCTACACATGATTGCCGACTTTTCGCTGAGGACAAACTGAAATATGCATTATCCAATACTGCAGACGGTATTAATTCAGGACTCTCTAGCTCCATTTATGAACTTACATAAATGAAGAGCACTTTCACAATGGCGAACTGAAGTTTTACTTCAGTCGTGTGGTCTAAAGCACACTCGTATTTTTTTTTATAATATATATTTTACATGTTTAAAAAATGTGTAAAAACAGTGTTCAATTCAATAAATTATTTTCTAGGGAAGCTGGCAAATGGGATGTTTTTATGGCACCGACTTCAAAATTATAAAACAATTGAAGGGTGTTAGGAGAAAACCGTTAATGTCCGTCCGTGCTAGTTTTGAGAAAACTGAATTTTAATGTTTCAAACGTCGTCAGATCAATGCTATGGGAGGGAGAACAATTAAAAAAATTATCCATGCTGAAAATACATTTGTTTAACTGGCACCACAACATAGATGAAAAAATTGGGCATTAAAGCAAAGTTAAACCGAAAAATCTTACGTTACCACCGCCTATTTTGGGAGGAAACAATGAATGTCACTTTAATCATTGCACAAAATACAATTGTTGTAGATATGTTAATGAATGTCAAAAATATTATTACAGTAATCTTACGGGAAAGTAATTTAATTTTTATTTTCACGTTTTGATGGTCCAGCTACCCCAGTGTTTTTTCTTATGAGGGATTTTTTGATAGGTCTCCTTATAGTCTTCTATCTCGCAAAATTTTGATAAGGATATTATAACGTTGCCTGAGCCGGGCGGGTTCGTGGATTTAAAGATTACGCACTACCACAATTACTAAATTTTATTAAAATTTGCGGTTTGGACTTTGTACTTGCACGGCTGGTTATTCATGATAACTCTGATTGGTCACTATCACATCCTATGTGAACATTCGGGCAGGTACTTGTCCTGATACAATACGACTTCCGGCGCAACCATCGTCTAGAGAACGTTCTGGAATGATGACATCATCCGCTGTGCACACTCGTGCAGGTAGTTGAACTCGACTCGATGCGACTTTCGGCGCGACCGGCGTCGCAATATGTCCATGTATTTTTCCGAGCTTATAGGTATGAGATTAAAGTATGATTGAGATGGTAACTGAAATTCTCCAATATACCTATACCAGATGCTCTATTTGTCAATCGAATTAGTGATAGCAGCATAGAACCATTGTATGAATATCTATAGCATATAGCACGGTGAAGCCTATCCAATGCTTCAACCTCCTTCATCTTTTGCATGGCAAATGGTAATTTTTGACATATTTTTGTGCCAAAACCTCGGTCCATTTCTTCAAATAGCT
The DNA here is from genome assembly GCA_963583935.1 of Diaperis boleti. Classification (NCBI taxonomy): domain Eukaryota; kingdom Metazoa; phylum Arthropoda; class Insecta; order Coleoptera; family Tenebrionidae; genus Diaperis; species Diaperis boleti. Next base: position 20,036,022 of record OY757242.1, read on the forward strand.
TTGATCTACTAAAATTACAACAAATGCGTGATTCCGTGGACTTAAATTAAAAAACTTAAAAATTGCGTAAACTTGGACTTTAAAGTTTCCATCATCTTCTTTATTCTCACAGTGTAGTAATAACTTGCTTCATGAAACCTTGCATCTTCTTCGTCCTTTCGTGATCTCCGTTGCTGTACAGGATTTATAGTAATTAAGGAACATAACTAGCAATTTTGTTCGTTGTTGGTCGTCAAAGAGTTAATGTGCCTTTTGCCTTTTTATTAATAACAAAATTTGCCGAACTCGTGAGATTGCACAATTTTTTTTTCGAACATTCTGATGCCTGCTTTTTTTAGCTTTTGCTATCTTCATCAAACATGGCGAATCTAAAGAAAAAAAAAGCGGATTCAACAATTTTCCCACTCCAACTATCGCATATGTGCCAAGTGAGAACCCTATAATATGAAGCATCTATGAGGAAGAGCAGTTGAAACGTATATTGTGGAACAACTGCCAAATTGGCGACTGAGGGCGTGCAGGCTTGGTGCGGTCTTTTGTGAGACGTTGCCCACGGGTTTGGGTAGTAGATACTTATTCGACAACTTCGATAACTTGCATTGTATTAACCACGTAAAAACCTAACTATTATAAGGAATACCATTTTTCAATGACATTCAATGCTTTCTCCCTGTTTGCACTCGACATCCAATGTTTTCTCCCTACACGGTATTTGTAATCTTATACACAGCGATGAACTATGATTGTTTTCTCCCGACCTCAAAACACCATCCGTTAGTATCAATGGTTAATAGTAGGATGGCACCCCTAGTTCGTTTTTTAAAATAAAATGACATTAACGGTTTTCTCCCGACACCCTTCAATTAATAATTAGATAATAAACAATAATTTCTTAATTTCATTAAAGGGAATAATAAATAATTACATTAAGTGGAACAACAAATAACTCTGAAATTGAACATTTTTATTTTTTACTTTTTAGTTAACTTGTTACTTTGGGTTTTTTGAAGTCGGTTTCTTTTTTTTAAAGTTAATTATTTTACAATTTTAAGTGATTAAACAAAAATTAAATACTATAAAATCTATATAAAAACAAAAATTAAATGCTATACAGTCTATATAAAAACCAAAATTAAATGCCATAAAATCTATGCAATACAAAATGGTTGTTGGTTTTTATTCTATGACATGACAACCACATTTTTTTTGTTTTGGTAGACTTTTTTCCTCCCTAAATGGTGACCTAAAAAATTGATACGTTCACGTAGTGACCCTTATTATCATAATTTTTATTCCTAATTATTTGTAAGATACCTTTATAATTTTTCTATTCTTTTCCACTTTGTTCCATTTTAATTGTTTATTATTCCGTAACCCTTTTTTTAAGTTAATTTTTTTCTTCTTTTTTTCTCCGTTCCCTTTCTTTATCAACTCTTAATTCTTCTTTATTTTGAATTGCTTTTAAAATATAGGGAAAAAAATTCATTCATCATACTCCTAAAAATGAAGCAACTTTGTCATTTTTTTATGAATAATCAAATGCTGATATGGGGTTTGTAATACCGTCTTACCCTGAAATAAGATTGCCTTTATCGATTTTTCACAACCGCATATTCAAATAATCAAAACTAAACCCGTGAAGTTCAATAATCGGCTGACCTCTCGGCCACAAACAACAGATGCATCCCTAAAAAGATTACGGCGTCGGTACATATACAAACTGCTATAAACATTGTTGAGTGAACCCTTTTTTGCTTGTGGGGCATAGTATTTATTGAATAAGGAAATTATAATAAACATAAAATAACAATATTTTACCTGACCTGAGGATGATACCTCCCTGTAAAATAGGAAAAAAATTTCATTCTTTATACTCCTAAAAATGAAGCAACTTTGGCATTTTTTTATGAATAAACAAATGCTGATGTGGGGTTTGTAATACCGTCTTACCCTGAAATAAGATGTCCTTTACCGATTTTTCACAACCGCATATTCAAATAATCAAAACTAAACCCGTGAAATTCAATAAAAGTCAAGTCCGCTGCAATCAAAACTATCTTGATTTTTAGTGTGTGCAATTAAACCGGGGGGCGATGATCCTCTGTGTGTGGAGACAAGTCGTTACAGATTTCATTTCTATTCATTAGTTATTAATTGCGTTATGTAATGTTTTTAAGCAAATCGCTCGGACAGGTGAATTTTTTTATGCCACCTGCTATGCAATTAAAAAAAACATTTTTAATTTCTTGGCAAATAATTTCATTTCTATAAATTATTTCAATTAATAAATCATCTTGATCGCCGAAATATACAACGAAAAAACAAACATTTTTTCGACAAATTGCTAATTGTTTTTGAATCTGAAAATTTACATAACCAGTTTACAATATAATTAAGATATTTATTTTAATTTACTTGTATATACATGTACAATAATCATGTCCTTTGTTTATTTGTATTTGCTTGGTCTCATCGTTTATACAGATACAAGCAACTTTTTTTGATAAATACTGCAAAGTATTTTTACTTATAACTGGTCTTGGGTCGGTCCGTATTTTGAGAGTTTCCGAATATCGGTATTCCGGAAGCTGGAAAGCATCATAAAGAAAACCTGCTGTGTTTGTGGGCTTTGTCTTCGCCGCACAATTTTATGATTTTATGGCGGAATGGTATGAATGGGTTCTATCTTATACCTGACCGTTCCCCTGACTGCTGTAAAATGCGACATCTTTCGCTCCAAGGCCACACCAAATTTTAAATTTTCTACCCAAGTTCCTACCCAATTATACAGCTTTCTGTATTATTCAAACTTACTTCAGAAATAATTTTCCCGACAAACATTATTGAATTTTATAGACATTTTTTAACAACAATGCTAAGGCACGTGAGTTTTTTTCTAACGAAAGTTTAATTCTTGCTACAGGGTAACGTCTATTTGAAATTTAGGAATTGTGCGTTGCTTTTCAGGAATAAAATTCCAAAGACATTCATTTATACTCCTGAAAATTAAGCAACTTTGTCATTTTTTTATGAATAAACAAATGCTAATATCGGCTTTGTAATACCGTTTTACCCTAAATTAAGATGTCCTTTATCGATTTTTCATAACCGCATAGTCAAATAATCAAAAATAAACCCGTAAAATTCAATGAAATGGTGACATGTGTTTCCCGTGCATTTGGTATAGGCTCTATCACTGGAAAATGAATCTCCTCATTGGACTTTTTGGCGAAAGGCGGTCGAACCCGTGAAGGGATGGAAATTCCAACGCCCTGGGGACGCGCTGTCCCCTTGTCAAGTAGGATTAATTAAGATTACTTTAAGATCTTTTTGGAAAGTGTGGTACTCGAAGTGATGATGTCGAATGTATTGCTGCCGATATAGCTGCCAATGCAGTCGATCAAACTGATCCTGAACGATTCTGAAATGCATATGTTGCCGGATATATTGCCAAGCGCCTTCTACGCAACATTTCTTACGGCTCATGTCGAGCTGCTTTGACTACGGAGTCTGATTTGGGTTGCAATTTGTTTATTTCCTTTAAAGAGTTTTCTAGCCAAAATAAACATCTAACTTATCCTTCGGAGAAGTTAGTTGTGGACGTTGTGGCCTTCATCAAGCCACCGCAGTTTCAAAGACGGTTCTGGGAGTGTTGGCGGAGAAAGTCGACTTAAACTGGATTTCTTGTGCAGCTCATAAAAGTTTGTTTCAGCATAGCATCTGGGTGTCTGTTGTCCGTATGTCTCTGGTACTGTAAGAGAGTCAACCGAGCAATGAAGGAGACCACGTCAGAAAGAGCAACTCGGAGGAAGCTCAAAATTCTGAGACACCAGTGAAGCCCCGCAGCAAAAAACAACCAAACTGTTTGGTAGCATACTAACTTTTCATTAGTACATTTTCCATGTTTTATTTTTATATAATTATTGTTGGAATTTTATGTATTTTTTACTTATTTGTTGATTTTTTTACAGAATATTTTCTGTTATATGAAATGTGCTATTTTTTGTTAGCAGAGTAACTTTTAATTGGCACATTTGCAGTGTTTGTTTTTAATAAAATATGGTGTTACTTATTTTTTGTTTATTATATAGTTGTACATACTCAATTATGGAATGGGTTAGATTATCACACGCGTGCGTTTTTTCAATATTACCGCACGCGTGCGATAACAAAAATTAAACCAAAATTGTGTTATTTATTATAAACATTAACAATGCAATCCTTACAATCGTATAAATTAACATCAGATGTAGAAGACTGATTAGAAAAACAAGTTTCGGTTAGAATGCCTACTTTTTTTGACGTTGACCGTATGTTATCTTTTTCTCCTAAAATTTTCCTATATGTTCTCTTACAACCACCGTGTCTCTTTACAGTCAAAAGATCAACTCCAGAATCAGCAAAAATTGGGATTGAAGATCTCCTAAAGCAAATATATTATATTTCTTGGAATGTAGCAACTCCAAAAATTCAGCAATTAATACCAAGTGGTTGCTTCGTACATTTGAAATATTTCTGAATGAAAGAAAACGCCGATTAACACGGAACTAAAGGAAAAAATTATTACATTCACCATACGGTATTGTTTTTCATCTGCTTCTTTCGAAAATTACTCGATGTATTTCCTTTTAGTGTTTTCTTGAGTTTTTAGTTTTTTTAGCTTTTTGATTCGCTCTTCAGATACGTAATCAGTTTTGCGTATAACGAAATATCAATATTTTTGTGTACCTACCTTTAATAAAATCCGCTGAAAAAATAATTCATTACACTAATAATGTTGGCCCAAAACACCGGTAACCTTTGCTCCATTTTGACCAGTGCACAAAATGTCAAACATCTTTTTTGAATTAGAAACGATTCTCGATTCTCACAGTCTGCACGCATTGCCCGAGTGAGACGGACGTGTTCTATTTTTCTCTGCTAGTAATAGTGCCAAAGTGTCAATTGTTGTTTCTTCCCTAAAAGAAAATCTGCAGAGACCAGCCCACGAGTTTTCTGGACCCCGAGTCATACCCAGCTAAGTGAAAAATTCATTTTCATTAGAAATTAAGTCGACCATAAACAGTTTTGTCGCGCTAATCTACAATCCGCAAAAACCGGGCTGCACAAGAAACAGTATCGCAAAGCGGTATCTGTAAAAACAATGAATTATCTCCGGTATGATTAACCACCTAAATCCAATGAACTCCGACACTTTCTAACATAATACTTCCTGAAACTCCTGTCTACTTACGCCTCAGCCACAAAAAGTCAAATATTCCCCCAAAAGGAACAACTTATTGTTTTTGATGAAATTAACGATCTTACATTAACAGACTGTAGTCGCAATTGGAAACTCACGCGTTACGCCACCATGGTGTCCCGGTGGCATGAAATAGGGCCCTAATAAACGGTAACTTTTCGAGACATCCTATTGTTACGTTTCTGGGTTCCATTTATTTATTTATTTGAACACTATGTACAAATTATTTATACTACTAATATTACACTATTTACAATTTACTACTTCACCAGCACGTCTTGTATTATTTAGTTACACATCACGCGGCACTCCGGATAGATAAAAGCAACTGTTCTACTCGACCCACTGATGCGACTGGTTCGACTGACTAGACTCGATGATATGACTGACTCCCGCTGGAACGTCCTCCAATAAATATACCGGCGCCTAAATCTTTCTAGACGCCTCCAGATGTTCCATGGCGCTCTCGATGTGTACCGGATATTCCAAAATATGATATCATACTCGAGTACGTTGTAGTATAAATCCAGCACATTGTAGTAACTGACGACGCCGCTACAGCGATGAGTCATCTCTGGTCCACGTCCGTTACACTATTATACATCAAGGGTACATACCTTAGTACTAAGAAGAGCACCCTTTATCACAAAGTGGGCTGACTCAGCTGACTCTCTTATACCGTTGATTGAAGTATTTATTGAAATACTTCAATCAACGCTTATACTCTGAACTCACATGTTTTAAATAGAGATTTTTCCATTGCATTCGATTCAAAACTTTTTTTTTTTTTTTTGTTCTAACGCCTTGTCGTCTTTGGGATTTATTTTACGCTGTGGTATGGTCTTTATAGTCCTTAATTCCTTAAAAAGAGTTTGGATTTTGCTTATGTGCGCTCGAAACTTGAATATGGGCGTGTAGTTTGCGCCCAACGGCGTTTTTTGAAATATCTTACATTTAGAACTGATGGGAGGATCTTCACATGTTGCACTCTTGCATCCTTTTGAATTCGAGGATTGAATGGTAAATGTACCAAGGCCTTATTGAACTTTCTCAAAGATCTTGACCATTTATTAGTAAACTTTTTTCCTTAGTGCCCAGGGTATAGCATAGTGAAATACTCGCCAATTTATACCATGTGTTGTGGATTCAATATCCACAGAAAAAATTTCGACTTATTTCATTAGGTTATCTTGATCTATTAAATGTCTATGACCTATGCCCTTATGGGCACAGCAGTAATCATCTTAGCTGCTTTTTGCGTCTTGACATAAAAGTAGGATGTAAAATGTTACTTCTGGACCAGGACATTTGGCGTCTTAAAAAACAAGGCAGAACCCTAAAAATTTAGCTGTTCTTCCAAAAGTAAACAACCGAAAAAAACCTAAAATCCTTAAAAAAAGCACTAATTTTTATGCACCTCAAATGTACCAAATATCTGTAAACCACCAAAAATTGGGCACACGAAAAAACCGTTGAAAATTACCCAAAATCATGCAAAATTATCTCAAGAGACACTCCAACACCATGGACATGCCGCCACCGATAAAACTTCGATGGTTTCGTTCAGAATCTCATTCCTTCAAGTTGTTTCATTGACGATGATGTTGATGAGAGAAAAATCGTATTCATCGATTAACGTCGGTAAAGCTAGCAGGACCAAAGTCGAAAAAACAAAAAATAACCACATGAGAATTTAAGGCTATTTAAAGGCTAATTTAATGCCAAAGATTTAATTTTATTGCTCTCATAGTTTTCGTAGAAATTATGGCTCAGCTGGCTTGACGTCAAGCTAGCAGGACCATGAGTTAAAATTTGGTAAAAATTGGAAAATAACCACATAGGATTTTAAGGCTATTTAAAGGCTAATTTAATGCCAAAGAATAAATTTTATTGCTCTGACGGTTTTCATGAAAACGATGGCTCTGCTAGCTTGACGTCAAGCTAGCAGGACCATGACTTTAAAATATGACCAAAGACTTAATTTTATTGCTCTTATAGTTTTTGTAGAAATTATATAACTTAATATTAGATGAAAATTAAAAAAATAACCACAGGATTTTCAGGCTATTTAAAAGCTAATTTAATGCCAAAGATAATAAAATCGAAGTTTTTCTCGAAATTATGGCTCTTAGGGCTTCACGTCAAGCTAGAAGGATCATTGCTTTAAAATATTATAAAAAGCAATAATTAACCGAGAATTTAAAAGGTTTAATTTTAATGATTTTAAAGCCTACTTTTAAAAACTTTTGAACTTTACCAAAGGGGTTTTCTACAGCAAATTTAATTCTTTTGGTTTAATAAAGCCAATTTTTCTCCAAAATGCGTCAAACAAAAAAGGTAAAACTTGTCTTAACAGATACTTTAGAAGGAACTCGTGTCACAAAACAAAAATTGAATATATTTGTAGGTATTCAGGGTAAAACTGCAAAACTGGAAATTTTATCTCGAAAAACAAAAAAGATGTTTTTTTTATAATTTTGCGCGCCATTCTTGGGCATGAAATAATAATCAATGTAGGTACTATGGACCGCAAATTTTGGGACATTATACATATATATTTGGTGTAAAACAATATTGCTACTAAACAGTAATAACAATATCTCGTAGAAAAGTGTAGTGTGTGTGAAAAATGCCTAAAATGTCTATTTCGGTTTATAATGGTGTTTTCTAAGGAATAAAAAATGTAACTTTAATTATTATCGCTACAAATATTTAATCAAAAATACGTAAACAATAGCACAATAAAGCAGCCGAAAACTGCATTGACCGCCAATTTCTGATTAAGATAACATACTGCTTACGAAGAAAACGTTTTTTGTATGCAATGCAGTTTCCGGTTGCTTTGTTGTGGGATTGTTTTCGTATTTTTGATTAAATATTTGTAGCGATAATATTAATTAAAGTTAAATTTTTTATTCCTTTGGAAACCCCATTATAAACCGAAATAGACATTTTAGGCCTTTGGTGTCCGAGAGAAAATTTATTGTCAGCAGTTTTACCTTTATAATACTTACAGATCTATTCAATTTTTGTTTTGTGACACGAGTTCCTTCTAAAGTATCTGTTAAGACAAGTTTTACCTTTTTTGTTTGACGCATCTTGGAAAAAGATTGGCTTTATAGAACCTCCTAGGAAATGAGAGGAAAAGGAAAACGTAAAGCCAAAAACATTAAATTTGCTATAGAAAACCTTTTGGTAAAGCTCATAAGTTCTTACAAGGAGGCCTTAAAATCATTAAAAATTAAAATTAAGTCTTTGGCATTAAATTATGCTACAAATAACTTTAAATTCCCGGTTAATTATTATTGCTTTTTATAATATTTTAAAGCCATGATCCTTGTAGCTTGACGTAAAGCCATAAGGACCATAATTTCGAGAAAAACCTCGGTTTTATTATCTTTGGCATTAAATTAACTTCTTAATAGCCTTAAAAACCTGTTGTTGTTTTTTAATTTTTATCTAATATTAAGTTATAATTTCTACCAAAACCATGAGGGCAATAAAATTAAGTCTTTGGCATTAAATTAGCCTTAAATTCCCATGGGGTTATTTTTTTTTTTTTCATATTTTAAAGTCATGGTCCTGCCAGCTTGACGTCAAGCTAGCAGAGCCATCGTTTCTATGAAAACGGTAAGAGCAATAAAATTTATTCTTTGTCATTAAATTAGCCTTTAAATAGCTTTAAAATCCTATGTGGTTTTTTTCAATTTTTACCAAATTTTAACTCATGGTCCTGCTAGCTTGACGTTCAAGCCAGCAGAGCCATAATTTCTACGAAAACTATGAGAGCAATAGAATTAAGTCTTTGGCATTAAATTAGCCTTTAAATAGCCTTAAATTCCCATGGGGTTAATTTTTGTTTTTTTTTCATATTTTAAAGTCATGGTCCTGCTAGCTTGACGTCAACCTAGCAGAGCCATCGTTTCCATGAAAACGGTAAGAGCAATAAAATTTATTCTTTGGCATTAAATTAGCCTTTAAGTAGCCTTAAAATCCTATGTGGTTATTTTTCAATTTTTACCAAATTTTAACTCATTGTCCTGCTAGCTTGACGTCAAGCCAGCAGAGCCATAATTTCTACGAAAACTATGAGAGCAATAAAATTAATTCTTTGGCATTAAATTAGCCTTTAAATAGCCTTAAATTCTGATGTGGTTAATTTTTGTTTTTTCGACTTTGGTCCTGCTAGCTTTACCGACGTCATCGATTAGTACATAAACGAGTTTGTTATGGTACGCATGTAAATACTGAGATAAGTCATACAATTCAAACATTTCAATAGGGCCCACATCCTCCAATTTCGTATCTGACCAAGAACATTTTCCATCGATCTTTTTTATAAGATACTTATGTTTCCTAAATGCCTCGTAATTGAGCACCTTTCATTGTCTCCAGTTATACCACGGACACGTTTAAAGTCCACGGGTATGAAAGGATTCTCTTGGCAGTACTTATCAAAAAAAAACCTTTCCTTTTTCCATATTTTTAACTGATTGTCTTGGAAGAGTTCTTGTTCCCTGTTAGGAATCCCTGTTCATGTTTGTTGATTTTCCAAAGCGGCGAGGCGCCAAAGCTACTATTACACCTGCTTCAAGAAAGGCTTTACTAAAGAGCGTCTTATCCACAAATGTAGCAAAGTCTACACTTTCACTAAATACTTGTGTACCCAAATCACATACTTTCTTTGGTGATGTGCTCTGCAAAGATAAAAACATATATCACATAACCATACAAGAACAGGAATGCGACATAAACACCTATGAGACTACATTTATTAAACTTGCCTTTTTCGTACTTCATTTGCACTTCCTCCTTCCATTCTTGCTCATTTACTAGATGATAACTCATCGGCTAGAAACAATAAGAATAATGTAAAACAATCTGGAGACCTAAACATAATACAAAAAATGTAGTATTTTTTTTAATAGGCACAAGGTCAGGGAAGTATGAAATGAAATAAAATGAACATTTATTAATGTCATTCCATAATTGGCTTACATAAGTCCCAATATAAACAGCATAGTGTATGTATAACAGATTAAAATACATACATAATTTACATCAACACATGAACAAAAAAAAACGCCAAATAACAACAGATAAAAGCATAACAATAAAAACACCTTTCCAGCATCCACAACCCTAATTTTTCCAAGCCCGTTCCCTTGGCAGTGGTTTCGCTAGATAGTGGGTAGGGACAGCGGGAATCTCGTTAATCCATTCATGCGCGTCACTAATTAGATGACGAGGCATTTGGCTACTACTATGGGGCGAAACTTTCCACGATAGGGTCGTGGTGGCCCATTGTAATCATAGATGCCAGGCGGGGGCGACCGTGTGTAGTTTTACGTTGGTCAACCTCTCTTCGCCGTGACATGTAGCCCAACTGCATGATGTTCTTGCTCGCACTATCTAGGAACTTCTGACCAGAGAGCCCCCTCGGGGGAACCACACTTTGCTAGTCCAAGGGAAGTACACTTACGGGTCTTGGAAAAATTGTTAACCGGAGTTCCTCTTGTTATTCAAGAGGACTTTACGGAATTTTGCTGGATTCATGACACCACGAGATCCACCCACGGGGAACCTCGCGGAGGTATCCGCCCGGAAAGGCTTTCCCAAGGCCCAACCGGCTCCGGCGCCACGTGTCAGCCTTCTATTTCCTATACCTCATTTTATTCATTCCGGCTCCACACTGTGACTCGCATTGCCGATTCGAGATATATTTTAAAGGTTAAAATAATAAATTACGACGAACACAAAACGTTTGGGATGCGATGAGGTGTAAAATGCCTCACCACAGAGCCCGTGTATATAACACGATAGACCAAGGACGTTAAAATTGTGAATCGGCAAGCTGATCTGGTCAGAAGATTTTACCTGTGGGGATAGTTGGCATCCCCAACAGGTCGAGGGTGAGCGTTATAGTCCATAAACGCGTGATACATCCGTATCGACGCTCTTAAGGCCATTAACGATATGGTCAACAGCGTTTGACGGTCGGTAATTTTTAGCTTTTTGAGGGCTTCGACCGTCTCATCTGGGCAACGCTCCCCTCGTTCCTACCACAATCGGTAGGACTTCCCCAGTCGGCGCTCCCTGCCGTTCCTGGAGGATAGGCAGCAATGGTTCGTATTTTACCAGCTTGTCTAGCCGGCCCTGAGCAAGTAGATCTCCATCTTCGTGGCGGACTGTAACCTCGACCACGAAGATCCTTTCCTGGTTCTGTACCACCAGGTCAGGTTTGAGATTCCCGCTCGCTGGAGTTCGGATGGTCGGCTCCAGCGTGATTGCTGCCTCTTTGTCCTTTTTTGCCGCCTCGTCGGCTATGAGATTCTTGATCTCATCGTGGCGTCTGATTCTGAGGGCCTTCGTACTCGTACAAATCCCCAAGATGTGGCCCAGTGTCTCAAGCTGAGCCCCACATCTCCTGCACATCAGATTCGCCTGTGGGATCGCCCTGTTTAGCGCCACCCTGTCACCGGCGACGTTAGCTCGCAGTCTGAGGGCCGAAATGAAATTGCTTGGCTTAAGGAGCTTTTTGTTATCAAGCCAAGCATTGGCAATTTTATTGTCGGAGAAGGACAGAACCGACTTGCCCTGCGAGGTCAGGGATGCCCACTCTGCAAGCTCTTTCCTTTTCATGGCCAACTTGTGCCGATCGAGGTCTTTGGGGTCGTTTGTTGGCCATGAGCTGACCCGTGTGGCTTTTGCTAGGGAATTTAGATGGCTTGCCATTCCTGCATTCAGCCACAGAGCTTGCATTACTCTGTCTGCGGAACTCTTAAATTTGGAGATGACAAGATGACAAGATGGAGGTGACAGCTATTGTCTCCAACTTGGGGATACCTAGTCCGCCGTCTTTCTTGCCACAGTAGAGTAGTCCATTGGCAGTGGACTCTGGCAAGTGGCATATACGTTTCATCACTCCTCTCAGCTCCTGGTCTAGTTGCCTGATCAACCCGACTGGTGGAATCGCCACCACCAGTCTATAGAGGTAGTGAGGGACTAGGTATCGGGAGATTAGTTCCATTTTCTGGTGTGGTTTAAGTGATAGGCGGGAGCCCTAAATAAAACCCCGCCGAAATCTTCCCTCAGGCCCTCAAGTGTTACACCTGCCCAAGGAGATATTTTCACACCCAGATATGTGAACGCGGACTCCGCGGCCGCAGCCGGGATCCTCTCTCCCTTATTCAGTGTCAACCCGGGATCTGCTACGTACCAGGAGTCTTTAGTGGGTGCGATGCGGAAGGAGATACATTTAGGGGCAGATAATTTCATGCCCAGCCCGTTAAGGTATTCCTCCGTCGCTCGTAGCAGGGCGTTGGCTTGTGGTACATCAGTCGCTAGCAAGAATAAGTCGTCTGCGAAAGCCAAACAGGAGACACTCGCAAGTTCTCCAATCCTATATCCCGGGAGACTCTCCAGCTGCAGTAAAAGGGGTTCTAAAACTGCGTTGAATATAAAGGGGCTGAGGGGGTCGCCTTGCTTCACCCCTCGCTGGAGATTAATGGGTACTTCCGCTGTACCCTGTTTGACGACAGAGTGCAGATCCCTGTATGAGTCTTCCACAAGACGTACCACCGTCTCTGGGAGAGCCTTCTTTCGCAGTGCGGGACCAATTATTTGGTGCGGTACTGTGTCAAAGGCCTTAGACACATCCAGGCACACTGCGACCAGGCTTTGGTGTTGGCTCTTCGAGTGCCGCAGCAACTCGTTAAGGATCTGCACGTTATTGAAGCACCCTGCCTCTGAAACGAACCCCTTTTGGCGAGGGTGGAACCGTACGTGCTCTCTGATTTTCTGGTCGATTAAGCCCCAGTATAATCGACTCAGAATCGAGCTGATGGTGATGGGCCTATAACTCTCTGCAAGCAGCGGGTCCTTACCATGCTTCAGCAGGAGTTGGGTACGGTTCATCCTCCATTGTGTTGGCTGCATCGTACAACACATTACCAGGTTAAATAAGAGGTGGAGGATCTCCTGTACAGTCCAACGGGTGAGGTGTCGCTTTTGAATCCCGTCTGGACCTGCAGCCGATTTCGACTTTGTTTGGGCGATCCTCGTCTTAATTTCCCTCACAGTGAATGGCGTTAAGACGTCTTCGGCGTCTAGAGGGGGAGGATAGTCCCAGTGAGGGTGCTGTACATCCGGCTTTGTATCCCATAACGATTTGTACAGCCTTTCGATGTCGTCGCGCTGGAGTTGCGTCTGCTCGTTCTCCAACCAACGCACATCTTCCCTCACGTAGCGAGCCAACTCGCCCGGATTTCTTTTAAACAGGTCCTGGGCCCGCGCGTAGATATACCGCCGGATAGCCTTTCTACCGCGACCCTTTTTCCTCTGGCGCTTTTCATTGGTTCCACGGTCTTCGGAAACCAGATACTTTTGGACACTATCGTATACTTCGTCGAGGCGTGCCTGAGGGAAAACGCCGAGGGCAGCCTCGCGAAGAGCGCCTTGCAGCTCCTGGATCACAGCTGCTGATTCCTGAGAGAGGGCCTTTTCGGGCATGCGGTGCTCGAGAGCGGCATTTATTATTCTCTCTCTCCATTGTGTGTCTTCAATGGAGTCGGAATCTGAGGTGTCAGCCTCGTCTACCGGGACCTGCGGACTCCCGGGACCACCGGGATCCTCGGCGACGAGGTTCAATAGAGGATGTACAGGTACCCCCTGTTCCCCAGGCAACTCGGGTGCAGGTGGGACATCCTCGTTGGCCGGTTCGTCCTCATCATCCGCAGACTGACCGGACTCTTCCGCGCCGGCTAAGTTTGGAGCCCCCTCGCCCGCAAGGTACTCCTCCCTTAACCTTTTGTATACATCCGTATTCCGTTTATCCCTGATTTGCTTGAGCGTTTTACCAGGGATAAAGGGGTGTATACTTTTGGCAATGTATCTGCTGCCTCGGAACATGACTTCTAATTCCAGCATTAATCTTATGTCCTCGTCCGTGAAAGCTCGTGTTTGTGGGTTTCCGGTACGAGGACGGGCTGCCCTCTCAGCCCTGTCAAGTTCCGCCGCCGCTCTCTGTTTATTTCTTGCAGCAGGGTGTCTATGTCTGGTATGTTGAGTAAGACCAGACTTAGATGTGCATACCTGCTCACACAGACGACACCTAAATACATTACCCTGTGGAGCAGGTGCTTGCCCAGTGCACTTGGGCATGTGGCAAAGAGCCGCATGTTTCGTCCTGTACTCTTTTTGGCAATTTGTGCACTTGTACAGGATTGTTGTTAGAGGATGACGCTCTGAAACATGCCTTATTTCGTCTGCCAGGCTCAGTGCCCGGTAGTTCCCCTTGCCGGAGTTGAGACATACTCCGCACGACCTCTGGTGAAAGGGCAACGCTACCGTGAATCTTTCTGGGCCACCTACTGTTAGGTGTGGATCGGCAGCATAATTCGCTACTTCGTCATCCGAGTCATCGCTTAGGTCTGCACCCGCCGGGACTGCGGGATTGTCAATACGGCCGACCCCCTGCCGTGGCCGAATCCTTCTCGAAGGACCGGGGCCTTGGTCCCCCGAGTCCGAGGCAAACCTTTCTCTACTTGCTGCCGATGCAACAAATTGCACGGGTGGCAAACCCGTGCAACTTTCCCCGCTGAGGCTTAGCCTACATGGCACCATCACCATGTAGTTACCGACTCTCACGTGGCTATAAGCACGGACGTTCTCAGCATAACCCTTCCACCCCCGCTTGATCAGAGCTGGGACTTCTAGGCCTTACGGGTGGGGTCTTCCCATAAGAGAGTCATAGTTACTCCCGCCGTTTACCCGCGCTTGCTTGAATTTCTTCAGGATGACATTCAGAGCACTGGGCAGAAATCACATTGCGTCAACACCCGCTGGGGCCATCGCAATTCTTTGTTTTAATTAGACAGTCGGATTCCCCCGGTCCGTGCCAGTTCTGAGCTGACCGTTGAATGGCGGCCGAAGAGGACATCCAGACGCCCTTGCGGGCGTAACCGGAGCCTCGCAGCAAGACGGTTCCGCGGGAGGCCAAGGCACGGGACCGAACTCGGATTCGACGTCACCGCCGCATTTTTATATACTATGTATATGTATGTTACGATAAACGATGTTAATAGATCTATCACGTCAGTCACCGGGCAATGTCGTTATAAGCCGTTTGGGTAGGTAATTCACGTGAATACCCGGATTTTCACGTCAATAGGTACTTTTTTATGATGGACAATGTTGTTAATTGGACCTAAGTAAAATTTTATTAAAATGACGACATCACCCTGACATTGTCGTTATTGACCACTTATCACTGGACAATGTCGGGTATAGGAACACGTACAGTTGTCCCCATTTTAACGTGAGAAAATTTTTCGTTGGTTAACTTCATCTTCTGTGTTTGTTTTTCTAAACATTCTCTGGATCTCGTTTTTTTCTTTGAGAATATTACTATTAACAATTATTACATCTCAGCGTACCTCGATAACCTAAAATATTCACCAAGAGGTAGAACATTTTTTTGTATCTAACAGATTCGAAGCTAATAAACTCACAATATACAGGTTCGTCTTTTACACGTTCCAGTCCCGGGATTACTTTATCTCTTTCATCCGGAAGGGTTAAACATCTTGGCTTACTGTGTTTTCAGGATTATTATCGTTGGCCAACTGACTTTCTTGTGGTGGTTCTACTGTGGCCTCGACGTCCTCTTCTGTATTTGGGCTAACAATTTCGTCATAAGGATACGATGTCAGCATAGTTTACCAGAATTAAATGCACGATTTTTTAAAATTGTTTTTTAATTTTTCCGGAGGACCAGTTCTTGCAATTATTTTCAGCTATCCAACAGCCAACATTTCTTCAATATTCCTATTGGCGCGTGCCTCTGAACCTTTGGCTTTGGCTGTGTCTTGGCTATCTTTAATTGTCCTCTACATATTATACATATTCAGATCATCACTTATATTACCTTTTTGGTTTTACAAATTTAGTAATTATATACAAACTTATAAATAAATTAATTTATTCCCATAAGACTTACAAGTAAGTATCGGGTCTTGTCATATTGAAAAAAATTAAATAAAATATAAAATATTATTTAAAATCAGAAACCTTTTGAAGTGGGGAAATAATTATTTATTTATATTGTTTAAACACTATTTATGATATTTATATAAAAAAATCTGTTTTTCATACAATACTTATTCTACAAATAATATACGAAAGTAAATTATAAAATTAAATTATGAATTGTGGATTATTTATTTTAAAGATTTATAAAAAAAATTATTAAAATTTTTTAATCAATACTTGTACAGTTACGGCCACGGAATTTTGGCCGTCACTTATCATTATTATTGTCATAAGATGTAAGGCGACCCCAACGTATTCGTAACCTAACTTTCTACTATTTCAAAGACTTGTCATTTTAACACTGACTCACTCGCATGAAAACACTAACAGTGACAAATTTTTAGATTTGAATTCCAAAAAATCAATCATAATGACAGTAAAGCATGGACTACATCAATTTTCTTCTAAATGACATTAAAGGGATTCCCTGATCAGATCCAGACTTTTTGACAATGGAACCACTCACCCTTTCAAATAAAGGAAGAATTTTGTAAATCGGTCAATTTAACTCTAACTCCTACTCTGACGCAACAGCTTCAATTTCCTTTTCTTTTTAAAACAGCAACACTTTTGGGTGGTACACCGGAATTTATAATCACAAGCTTTTCTAGGGGGTATTTCGCTACATCCCACATTAATCCTAATAATCGTAATTCCGGTTTGTCACAAAGTTCTTCAGGTATTTCCACGTAGTACACACGTAATTTGTCTCCGTCCATATTTTGAATTACAACATCACTCTTTTATAGTAGAATCCATCATAAATATGATTCAAAGGATTCAAGCAGACGCCAGTTTTCAAAATTGCAACCCACACTTCTGCCTCTGCAACGTCTTTAAATTTTATTGTAACATTTTTTAAAACATTCCTGTTGGAACACCGCTTTAATCTGACTGACTGATCAATATTGTAACGTTGCCTGAGCCGGGCGGGTTCGAGGATTTAAAGAAATATTCTGATGCACACCGTAGTTACAAACTTTTATTAAAAAGACTAACTTTTGTACAAACTTTCACAATAACACGCGCTGACCACTTGTTCACGATGCTACCAATCGACTGCTTGCTCCGTCGTTTGATCCCTTCTTATACCGCTCCCGGCGTTCTCGATTCCTTCTATTCCCGGAATCATGAGATCATGTTTTCGGCGCAATGGATTATTCCAGAAGAGTGAGATCATTCTCTTGTACGAGTTTGGTATAGTATGAGATCACCGCCACAGAGTCTTCTAGACTCCTGAGAGCATCCTATGTGAACAATTATTCCCAGACGTTCTCATGTGGACTGTTCCAGATTAATTACGTTACCCTACGTGGTGAGATCATCATGACATCATTCGCTTCCGATGACGTCGCGCCGTCGTCTCAATATCATTACTACCTCTATTTTTCCCTTAAATTTGTCATATGGTTCTAGTAAAAATTATTATAATAAAAACTAGAAATCAAGAAGTTAAAAAAAATTAAAATAAAACAAAAGAATTAAATTACAATTGAAGATACAATTTATTTTATTCCTCTACATCTTAAAAAATATAAAACATTTAGCGGTATATCTAATTTCGAAATGAAAAAGAACAAAATTCACTGGTCCCACGACGATTCTGTGTACCTCGTAATTCTTCGTTTTTCGTAGTGAAGGAGATTGAAGGAGATCTTCGTGTATCACAGTCAGAGATGAGAGTTTGAGAAAGTTTTCTGGTCAGTGCTGGACCGATTACATCTGCAGCCGGCGCAGTCTTTTATTGCGTGGTGAAGACCATGACGTTCTGAAAAACAAGGTGATTTTACTAGGTGTTTTAACAGACATTGTTTACAAAAACCAAAGTACTAATGTGTATTAAAATTGATACCTAATACACGTAGTCATCACGTTAGTTCCAAAGATAGTTTTAGATATTGAATTCAATTATCGTCAAATTTGTTTTTTTTAGGTGAAAACTTCTTTAGCGGCGGTGAGCACTTTTTGGGATGGGTAAAAAATGTTAATGTTAAAAGTGTTAATCTCGCGTGAGAGTTGATTTTTCTGAGAGATAAACTTTTTAATGTAAAATAATTGTAATAGTTTTGAAGTGTTAAATTTTTAATGTAATATAAATTGTCATGTTTGTGTACGATAGCGCAATAAATGAATATTGTATTTTACCACATAAATGATAGTACTTTTATACTGATAAATAAAGCAATTCGTGCGAAATTATTCCCTAACCATTCTAAATTTTCAAAAATGCACAACGTTAATGTTCAAGTTTTCACTTCTGCCGGCACTCCCGGAGTGCAACCCGTTGTCAATGAAAAAAGCTCCCTCAGCAACAAGTTAATATAATTTACATTAAATGATTCTAACGTTTACAGACATTTACATTATCTGTCTCCTAGCATGTGGGTGTGGTAATTGTATGCTGTGGATGTCAATTCCTCAGTGACAAATTCAGAAAAATCCTTGGAAAAACCAAACACACTAGATATAGATAGTTAAGAAAAAGACGTTCATAACAAGTCCCAACGATTTGTGGTTGGTGTGAAAATCTAAAGCTGTTTCATTAACTTCGAGTTAATCTAAAACATGCAAAAGGGCACCATCCTGTCTTCCAATTTTCGTTTTCTCGGAACGGGACAGGGCGCATTGACCATTTCGTCCTTCGCGGCCTGTTCTTTCTCTCTTCTTTGACTTCTGGATCTATGTCCAAACGGCCGCACATGACGGAACACTCAGGAAAACCGAAAGTTGCCCTAAATTGAGCTTTTTTTTTCGCCTCCGCCGCTCGTTGAATCTCCATATCACTGCCTAAAATGATCATAAGTCTGTGGCACCTACAAATATTTTCCTACATAACATTTCCCCATTCAAAATCGGGTAACTCCCTTTTTGGGGCTGTCTGCTTTTCCATCCGGTTGTAGCCGACGAAGTTCTTCCTGAGGGTTTCGTCTTTATTCTTCAAAGCTTCCGCCACTTGTTGGAACTGCATATCACTGTGTAACAAAATGTAAAAAAAGGATCAAGTCTCTGTAACACTCCTTACAAACATTTCAGTAAACTTGGTGGATTATTATACACAAACATTTTCCTAATACTTACATTAAGTTCCCCCATTCAAATAGTGGTAGCTCCAAGTTCCCTTGTTCGTAGGTGTGCTCCTTCTGGACATTCTGTACATTTCTCTGTACATTTCCATTGCCTACAAATAAATAAATAAATAAATAAAATAATGTATACTCAACCCACACTTAGTCACAATGTTGTATAAATTATATGGTAGACGTTAGTGGATGCTGTGAAACTTATGAAAAGATAAAAGGTACTACTCCACTAGTGAATTGTATTGTCTGCAATGACTCTGACTACACTGGTGTTATGCGTTGCGTTGCGCTGTTTGTCCGAGGTTTTAGATCAGTGATCTCTAAACCTCTATCTCTTTCGCCGGCCTGCAATGGTTTTACAGACGGCAAAGTGATAGGCCCCGTCACTGCTGTGTGACTGCGACAGGCCAGCGCCCAGGACTCGTTTGACAGTTTTGCTGTTTTCGGACTGACATCTCGAATGAGGGCAATGGTGCCAACATGACGAGAAAGTCGGATTCCTTTTTTGGGACATCGGAAATGACAAAATGAAAATGAAAGAAAAGAATTTTACCTGTCCTGAGGCCTGAAAGAGAGGTTAGTACCTGGAGGGTGTCACGTTGGAAGGGTCAGTGAAGCTGTCATCCTTCTAGCAGCGCCATTCTGGGCCGCTTTCTTTTTGATGGTCCACTCTCGTCGTAGTCGACCGCTTGTCTGACCAGTGGATTGGGATGTTCTTCGGCCTTTTTGATGGTCCGGAGGGCGATCTCATGGAGGAACTCCTTCAGCAGCGGGAGCCCTGCCTCACGGTGAAGTTGGTCATTTCTGACGAACCATGGAGCGTCGAAAGCGTGGCGGAGGAATTTGTTCTGGAGGACCTGCAACTTACACATGTTTGTCTTCGAGGGGGCGTGTGCCCAAGCCGCCGAAGCATATGTTAGAGTCAGACGAATGATTGCTCTGTAAATCAACAATTTGTTCTTTACCGACATCTTGCTACGCCTGCAGACCAGCGAGGAGAGCTTGCCTACTGCCATTTTCCCTTTACCCAAAGAGTATTCTAGGTGCTGGCGAAAGTCAAGCTTTTTGTCGATGATGACACCTAGGTATTTTGCCTGGTTTGCCCAGGGGATGACCCCGTCGAACATCTCGATTTCTCCCTCAGGCTGGACGAGTCGGCGCGTCACGAGAAGGGCTGTGCTCTTCTCGGGATTGACGTCGATCATCCATTTCTGGCACCAGACTTTGAGCTGGTAGCGGGTCGCCAGCCAAGGCTGTTTGGATCTGGTGAGGATTGCTGTGTCGTCTGCGTAGATGGCGAGCGTGGTGTTTGCAGTCCTTGGGATGTCTGCGGTGAAGGCCGCGTACAGGGTTTGTGAGAGGACAGATCCCTGTGGGACGCCCGCTTCGATGTCGTGGGGACGGGACAGAGTGTTTCCGATGCGGGCACAGAAGGACCTGTTACGCAAGAAGGAGTTGATTAATTGAACCAATTCTAGGGGCACGCCGCACGAGTGGAGCTTGAGGACAAGTCCATCGTGCCAGACTGTGTCGAAAGCCTTGGCCACATCGAGAAATACTGCACCGGTCACTTGCTTGCGCTCGATCCCGGTGGCGGCGTATTCTACGACTCGGAGGAGTTGGTCGGTGGTGGAATGCTTTGGACGGAATCCAAATTGTTCGTCTGGCAGGGTGTTGGTCATCTTGATGCAGTGGGTGAGTCTCTTCTGTATGACTCGTTCCGCCACTTTTCCCGCTGTTGAGAGCAGGCTGATTGGCCTGTGGTTCTGCGGGAACTTCGGGTCCTTTCCTGGCTTCGGGATGAAGATGACCGTCGCATGCTTCCATCTATCTGGAAAGACTCTGTGTTTGAGAATTGCATTGCAGATACAAACCAGAGCGTCGACGGCGCCATCTGGGAGTTCCTTCAGCGTCCTGTTGCTGATGTTGTCCTGTCCTGGGGCTTTCCTTGGCTTCAGATGTTGGAGGATCTGGCGGATTTCGAATGGGTTTGTGGGAGGGATTTGCGCTTCAGGGTCTTCATCGACGATTTCCCGGACTTGTTCTTCCACTTCTTCGAGGTAGTCGAAGTCGGCATTCTGGAGATTGACTCTGCATTGCAGCTCCAGACTGTCGGCGAAGACTTCGGCTTTGTCTTCGTCCGTGAAGACGACGCCGTTGCTTCCGTGGATCGGAGGGAGGGGTTTGCGGTCGATGCGAAGGGCTCTGGCCATCTTCGAGACGGAGTTATCCTCTGTGGATAGTGACTCTAGCTTCTGTGTCCAAGGTTCGTTTCTGAACTCTTGGAGTGCGAGTTTGACTTCCCATTGAAGTCGGTTTGCTGCAGTTCTGTCCGCTGCGAGGCCGCTGCGCCGAGCTGTTCTTCTCGCTCGATTTTTCGCGCGGATCAGATTCACGATTCGATACGGAATCGTGCGCTGTTGGGATGGCATCTGCGTGAGTTCTTCGCTCGCTTCCGCCAGCGCGTTTTTGATCTTGTTCTCGAAGACTTCGATTGCGGCGTCGATTCCTTCGGCATCCACGGTTTGTGGAAAATCTCCGAAGTTGACTTCACAGTGGGCGGCGAATTCTGTCCAATTCACCCTCCTGGCGTGCCTTTCAACTGGGTCGTTGGCTTCCGTCCCGATGTGCATCAAGACGGGGCTGTGATCCGAGCTGAGTTCTGCGGCCACCGAGAGCTCAATCTGGTGGGCGACGTTCTTGACGATGGCGATGTCAAGTGTGTCGGGGACTCCTGTTTGGTAGTTATGGTAGGTCGGCTCGTCCGGGGCCATAACTACCACCTCGGCGTTTCCTGTGAGGAAGGCGTCGAGCGTCCGCCCATTGAGGTTCGTCGATCGGCTGTGCCATTTTAGGTGTTTGGCGTTGAAATCGCCTGCCGCGATGGTTGGAATGTTGCCATCCATGAGTTCCCGCAGGTCGTCTTCGAGGAGTCTGAAGGTCGGCTGAGGGCGGTTGTAACATGCAAATAGGCGGAGTGGCCCATTCGCAGTGGTTACTGTTATCCCAGTGACCTCCAGGTGTTGGAGATCTGAAACGGCTGCAACACAGTGTTTGATTATGTTTCTTACATAAATCGCTGTGCCTCCTCCTCGACCTCCGGGTCGATCGTTTCGATGAAGTGTGAAGCCCTGGATTTTGGGATCTCTGGTTTCCGCCTGGAGTTTGGTTTCGCACAGAAGTACGACGTCCACTCCATGGGAGGTGGTGAATTCTTCGAGCTCATTACGAGCTGCTTGAAGCCCATTGGCGTTCCAGAAGGCGATCTGCAGGAAATGTGCGATGAGGGAGCTTCTATCCATCTAAAAAATACAATAATTAATTCATTATTTGACTGGCAAGAGTGATCAAGGCTTTCGCCAGATCACTCTTGTCCTTTGCCGCAAGGATTGAGGTGAGGATGTTGTTCCTCTGGCTGGTAAACTCAGCCTTTTCCTTTGCTTCGGACTTCGTTCCTTAAACGACTTGAGCCCACGTGGCGGTGCCGGGGGCGGATGTTGGGGGTGGGACTTTTCTGGGAGCGGCTGCCTGCTGCTTTGGGCCCGTCTTTTCGGAGCTGCTCTTCTTGACTTTTGGGAACTTGGGGCACCCTCTGTAGCTGGCCGTGTGAGGCCCTCCACAGTTGGCGCATTTGGCAGGGGCGGAGCGATCCTTCCTGCAGTCCTCTGTCTTGTGGGCTGCGCCACATTTGACGCAGCGATGTCCCGCAGTGCAGAACTGCTGCGAGTGGTGAAACCTCTGGCACCGGTGGCACTGGTTGACGCCCTTCTTCTTCCTGGGCTCTTCTACCTTCACCGACACGCTGCACACGTGCCGGACTTTCTGGGCGGCCTCCTTTTGGCCCTGTTCAACTTCCACCAGCATGAGTGGCAGCCGCTGTTCGCGCCTGTGCATCCTGCTGCACTTGATCACTCTGAGTCCTTGGGTGGTGAGGTCATCGTAGACCTCTTGGGCGGTGACTCCCGTTGGGACTCCCCGGATGACCACCCTCTCGTTCTTATCTTCTGGCAGCGTGTAGCTGTTGTGCTCCACGCTGAGGTTTCTCAGGAGACTGATGAGTTTCCTGAAATCATCTGATGTAGTAGGGTGTACACGAATGCCACCATCAGCAGTTGCTGTGACCCTGTGGTGGTTAGTGTCCATGTCCGTGTCATCTTCGGGGGCGGCGACCTGGTTGGGGGCGACGGCTGCTGTCTCCCTGTTCAGGGGTTCAGCCTTGTTGGGTCGGGCGGGGGCGGCACCTGGGGCGGACCTGGGGGCCGTGGCGACGTCCCTGAAGGAGGCGGTCTGCTCCTGGGAGCGGGTCTCCTTCTTGCTTCCCTTCTTTTTGCCACCATTCGGGGGCAGGGCAGAGGGGGTGGGTTTCTTGGGGGCGGGGGTGTCCTTTCGGTCATTTCTGATGACCTGGGGCGGCGATGGTTCCACAACATCACCGTTGGCGGGGAGGTTCGAAAGAACTTCGAACCTGTTGTGTGTGCTGAGTTCGGGGGCTGGAATGGGGCTTTCTGCAGCCCTCTTTGCCCTCTTGGCCGGTTGGACATCCGGCGGCGACTTTGTCGGGGGAGTCACGGTTTTCGGGGCTGTTGCGGATGTGGAAACAAGCGCCATGATGATTTCTTCCAGCCGGGAAAGTCTGGCTCCACTCCTTGGGACATCTCGGTGATTCGGCGCTCCGCTTCATCACTGATCCCTTTGGTGGCAGTTGCCAACTGCTCTTGAAGCCACCTGTCGTAGGTGTCCTCGATGTCCACGGTGGGGGTTGTTGGTTTGGAATCCATTTGTTCCAATTTCGTCGGGGAAATTCGTGGCACTTAAAGCGTCCAACGTTTTTTGGGGGTCTGGCTGGACTGGTGTTATCATTGGGATTGCTACTTTTATAGCAACTTAATGGTAGGTTGATACAACCCTTCCAACCAGAGGGGGCGGGGCGTTCAGCTAGAACAACCTCTCCATCGCGATTGAACCATGATTTTCTGTTTCAAAGTTTTAATATGGTTTCTTTCATGTACTATTTGTTACAGTTTAAGAGACTATTGAACAAAAATGAATTAGTTTCTCACGAAATTTGATTTCATTTATTACCTTGCCGTACTAATTTTGGTAATTAGGGTCTTTATATGGAATTGGAGGACTAAATTACTTTAAAACGCTTTTTTTGCATCTTTTCAAAAAAAGTTTACCAATGTAGATTTTTTAAACACTCTTGGATCTCACTAATCGTACAATATTTATGCACCCTCTTTGATTCTTGTGATTTACTAACTATTTAAAACTTTCAAAAAACTGTTTGAAGCTCTGAAAATTGGATTCATGACCTTTCAAGTCTCATTAGTTTGTAATAATAGTTTAGGATTTTACATTAATATCGTCCATTTTTATAAGCTTTTTTCCTTTCCTTTGTCCTTTGTCAAGGGACAGACTCCGCCTTTAATTTCAGTAATTACATGTTTGTCTTTGTGGTTTCTGTGGGACACAGCATGAGAAAATGTGGATTATCTTAAAAATAGAAAATTATCGTTTTTACGGTGCGACGCTTTCTATGTGCGGGTAGCCTCGAGCGCCAGTTTTTTAACGTGTTATGCTCCACGAGTGTCCGCGGGTAGCTTAGTGGAGTACGGTCTACCAGGGGTCAGCTGTTTAATTTGGCGGAAGGGAATAAAACAAAACGCCGCGATGAACACGCGTCTCTCTCTCTCCGATTTCGGAGCGTCTCCGGTGCCCGTCTTTATTTACACCGTCATGAATTACACGGAGGACGAGGGACAAGAAGGGTTGTTTATCTCTATTAAAAACACAAAGTCTCTATCTCTCTCTCTCCGATTTCGGGTGGGCCGACGCAAGCAGACTGGGGGTGTACAGGGACGAGGGCGTATAGGGGAGGAGCGGGGAAACCAGACACTGGACGGAGTCCACCACAGATGTCCGGGGGTAGAGGAGAAGCGGGCACACCAGGCACTGGACGGTATCGACAATAAATGTCCGGGGGTTGGGGAGGAGTGGGGAAACCAGACACTGGACGGAAACCACCACAGATGTCCGCGGGTAGAGGAGAAGCGGGACGGTGAATCGGTCAGGGACAGGGTCTACTTTCGGCTTGCAGCTCTTCGTTCTCCACTTCGCACATCACATGTTCCAAAGCTGGTAGGAGATCAGGATCTAAACATCTCAATTTTTTTTTTCAAGTCAAAATACATTTATTGATTTTTTTTGGCTTTTTACAAATTTTTCTTAATGCTAATACCCTATGTGTGCTGCCGCTGAAGCTTTTGGCCTTTTCGGCACATCTCAATGAAGGGTACGGCCTTTTATAGCGACCATTGACGTCAGCATCCTGCGCACATCGAGAGTAGTGAAGCCAAGGTCCTGGCGGTCGTAGATGCTGTGTTTCCAATCTCATGGAGCGGCGGCATTCTGGAACGATGACGAGGATTGGGAGTGGTGGCGTTGGAATCGCGCTAATTCACTGATCACTGGGATACCAAAATAGTTCCGGTACGATGTCTCAAACTAATTTATTTTTCCATTTAAACGGTACGATGTAAGGCGCGTGACCCAAGGCGGCAAGGGCAGCGGCTGGAGGTGGTCGCAGGTACACCGGACTAGTCTTATTCGAAGCGCTCTAATTTTGCGATCCCGGAAGTAAAAAAAATTATTCCGCTGTGACACTGGAAACTATTTTTGTTGGCGAGTTAGATATTTAATTTATGCGAGCAGGGGCACGGCCTTGATTATATAGCGAGCCGGCGCAGCGGGCGATTCGCAGTAAGAATGTCGCTTCGCGGACGGTATTTAAAAACTCCGTAGATTTCGGTAACTTTGTTACAACGGTCAAAACACTCCAAATTCCAAAATATTTGCAAAGTAATTTGTTAGTTGTAGAGAGGCCTCCAATACCTTCCAAATGAGGTATCACTCGACCCATAGTGTCATTAAAGATTTTGGGGCTGCCAGCATTGCGCCCTCTTGGCGAGAACTTGAGAGGAAACTGAGGAAATGTGCCCCTAGCAAATAAAATCGACCTGTTCGAGGATTTTTCAATCACAATAATCAATTCGGAGAAATCTGGACTGGGGAGTTTTAAATAGGACAGCCTGTATAATGTTGATTGAAATTAAAATATGGTGTATTTTTATAGTTCAAAAAAATAAAAATCACCGTCAGCTGAATGTTTATGGGTATAAAGATCGTCAGTTCATTTGCCAAAGTGACTATGCAACGCTCAAATGCATTGACTGCGCATCATTATTTATGACGCTGACTGACGCTCTTAGCCCCGTTAAAAATACGACTGACGATTTTCTTTATTATATAAAAAGCATAAAAATCCTGCTGCATAAATTTCATAAGGTATAAAATGACTTTATGCTTTAAAAAAATTAACACGGTTCATGTAATATACGTGACTGACGTATAATTCCCCCTGACAATTATTTTTTAGTTAAAGATGATCTGAAAAACCATCTCATGAATCTTTGTGCGGTATCAATATACTAAAACTATTTTTTTTTACAACTTTCACATGCTGTCACTTCTAGTTGCACCGCTACTGGAGTAGCTGACGTTTAGAGTTCTTAAATATTAGCAGAAAACTATCATTGTTATCATTTTCAGTCGGTATCAAATGACTTCTTTAAATGCAACGCTACCTCCCGGGCTATAGGCTATTACGCCGACGACTGTAATCGAAACATCACTGGTATATACTGGGTTATTCACGAAACGGTACGACCCTGACGAGATTTTCGATGCAACCAACATTGAATTTGCACAGATTACATGGATTGAAAAAACAATTTCTTTTAAAACTAAAACATAGTGTGCACATTAATTTATTAGATGACATTAGATACTGTCAGTGTCAACTATTTTGACCTTTGTTGTTTTGGTAATAATGTATTCCAATGACGAGAAAACCGACATGCTTTTAATTTATAGCGAATGCAGAAAAAACGCTTCTCTTGCTGTTAGGGTTTATGCAGAGCGTTACGCTGAATGAAGAGGACCCGAGAGAGGACCAACAGATAAAATTTTCAAAAAATTAGAGTCACAGTTGAGATCGAATGGGCCTCCAGTTACTACGCCTAGGGAAAGGACTGCAACTGGGGAACATAATGAAGTAGCCGTTTTAGAGATGGTGACCGAAGAACCACATATTGACCAGAAGTAAGTGGCACGAATGGTTGAGATAAGCCAGGCATCAGTATGCCGAATTTTGAGGGCCAATAAAATTCCATCCTCACCACATCACCTTGGTTCAAGAAGAAAAGTGACCGATTTTCCCAAAAGGATAGAGTTGTGCCGTTTCTTCAAGGAAAGAATCCAATTTAATGAAATCAAAGCAAACCCATAATTTTGTTACATCATACAATTCCATATGATATAAAAGCTTGTCGTGAGAATTTATATTATCTTGAAAGTCATTCTAAGTACAAATTGTATTTTTCTATAAGACATTTACACATAAAAATCTTATGCACAATTTTGTTCTCTACATATTTTATTTGAATTTCGAATTTCGGCGCTATTTTCCGAAATGCGTCGCGGTGCAGTGTTAGTGCAAACGCTCTCTCTCACATTCGTACTTTCCCGTAGCCGTTCTCACTCTCAAAGGTCTGAATGCACTTTACTCTTACCTTAACTTTTTACCAGCCGTTATAGGAATCTTGGAGATACCTGCAGGACATTGCAGTCCAAACCCCCAAATCGTGTCGTTCTATATAAAACCGCTAACTAATACCCTAAAACACTTGTCAACACTTCTTTAAGATGCACAATAATATTAATTATTAATAATATTGCAGCTTCTCTGAAATTTTCAGGTTATATATTTCAGTCAAGCTCTACACTGTAAAAAAATAAAACAAAAACGCAATTTCAAAGCCTACTCTAACCAGGTTTTTTTATTGAACGCTCGTTATAACATGATTTTTCCTATGCGAATAACATTTTACTCAGAAAATACTTAACATTTAGATTTTTATACCGAGCGTCCAGTAGGTAATCTATTAGATTTTTATACCGAGCGTCCAGTAATCTACTGAACACTCCTCAGAAAGTACTGAACATTCAGATTTTCATACCGAGCGTCCATGATTTTTACTATGCGAATAACATATTTTACTTGATAGTGTGGGTTTTAAACATAGGGCACGCTTTTTTTACCGAGCGAGTAGATAACCATGACTGCTTATTAAATACATAGCGATAATAATATCTACTATGATTCTATTACTAATATTATGCATTAGAATTTTATAATTTGCAATATCAAGTTTTACCGAAAAATGTAACCAGGCAGACGAATTAAATACTGTGAATAATTTGTTGCGTTTTATAAAATGGGTGACAAAATGTGCGTGAATTTTCTCACCTGTGACAAAAGTCAGCCATATAATGTAGAAAACACACTATACAAAGTCACTCGGTGAGAAAAGTCTCATCGATGTCGGTGGTAGGCCCCCAGACCCAACCCAGACCAAAGTAAAAGTGGCAACGTTGCTCCAGGTGAATGTGATATTTGGCATCTATGAGAGAACTTTGACAGTTGTCAGTTGTCAAAAAATAAGATTTTGAATTTACGATCAAGAAGAATGCACTGACTTTGAAGGTATGCTGTTATTATAGTAATTTATGGTGTTTATAACAAAATATTTACAGTACATGTTACTACAAAGAGCCAACGTGTTGAAGGTTACAATTTTTATTTTGAGGGTTATGTACATGAAGTTTAAACCACCAGAGCCGATCGGTAAATCAAAATGTTTTGGAGCCGGAAAAAAAAATTAAGAGTACACTCATTATTATATTATCATTTGTTGATGATTAGAACATTCAAGAAGCACATTGGGTTGCACTTGTGAAGTGGGGTAAGAGTTTTATACAAGAAAGTTTGAATGGGTTCAATAATGTAATCTAATGTGTGTTTTAGATTGTCACATTCATGCTCAAGTGTTTTTGGTTTGATAAATTACATGCAAGATGTTAAGAAAGGCAGTCTCTAAATCTTATGTGATCGTAGTTGGTGTATGTGAAACTTGATGCAGCCCATTCCATGGTAACTTACTTCAGAGATTTCCAACACTTCACAATTGTACCAAGGTCAGGACCATTTGAAATAATTGCATGGAAAGTTTTTATTAAGTTATTTTAACTACAACTGACACAATAAAGGTTGTATATTTCAATTTTGGATCAAATTTATATATGTCTGCATAATTTGATTATCTACTTCATGTTTGGAAAAATATATTTTTTGACTGGCCCTTGTTGCACACATTCATGATTTTTTAAAATATTGTTTATGTGACAGTTGCTGTTTTGACAACAATAGGGAACAATATCTACATTTTTAACCCTTAACTAGGGTGGAGAAGTATTTTTTCACCAAATGGGATGTGGGGTCATGAAGACCCCCATCTTAATGTTTTTTTAATTCAATGGAAAGTAATACACTCACTTGGTATTTTTACATGGGACAGATGTAGGTTATAATAATTCTACTTTGTGTAAAGAAAATAAAAATCCCTTTATTTTCAACAGGAGAATTTGTTTTACCACTATGTATGTAAAATGACAGAATAAAATTGTTTTCATAATAGTAAACATGATACTTTTTTGGGGTGAGTAACTAATATAATAACATAATATATGGCATCATACAAAACATGAAAAAAATATAAGAAAAAATGCTATAATATGACTGATTACACTGGTTAACAAAATTTAAGTTTCGTCGAGCCACACGAAATTTTTTTCTGTTTTCTTATAACAAAAGGTGGTGGCAATAAAAATAAGCAGTGATTTTTTTTTTATCAGATCTGATACATTAGATACATTAAAGGGGTTCACAAGTGGAAAATGCTTCATACGTTTAAGGTTTGTATACACTAGGGCAACAAAACTTGCATGGGTATTTAATTTTGCAGAAAATGTGTCTACAATGGGGCCCATGATCTCAGAATTTATTCTGAAATATGTATTTCGGCGCAACAAAGATATGTTGCTGCATGTACATATACAGTAAACCCTCGTTAACACGAACTTAAAGGGACCATTTTGTCAAGTGTTTTGTTTGATTTTTCACATTTATGAAAATGTTGATAAAAAGTAAAAAGTATGTATCATTTGAAGAAAATTTATTTAAGAAAATACATGTGTAACTACATTAAAAAAAATATAAACAAAAAAATACATACTCCCTTATCCTTACGTGAAAAAATCACGAATATTTTTCTGCACCAATATGGGTCTCATTTTATTTGTGAATTCAGTTAAATTTAGATCAAGGCAAGAATCAATCTTATCACTCACTTCATTGGTGGCAGCAAATTTTTGTAGAATTGATACGGTAGACATGACAACTTGTTCATCATCACTTCCGTCTGATGATTCATGGTGCTAGAAGTAGATGATTGATCCACAAATTTTTCTTGTTGTAACGGCTCCGTACAAACTGGCAAATCGGAATCAACACCTAAGTAAGAAATCTTGAAGTAAAGCTACTTCTGTTTCAGTTTCAGGTGGATTAGTTGAAGCAGATTTAGTCCATGCTTTTTCAAAGCATTTTTTTATTGTATCCGCTGAAACTGGCACCAATAGCTTGCAATACATTCCATTTTATTGTTACACCTTCTCCACTTTCAAATCTTCTAACAACTTCTTTTAAAAAACTATTTTTATAATGGGACTAAGTTAGCGATTATTCCTTGATCAAGAGGCCGAAGCTGCTAGTCGTGTTTGCAGGACAACAAAAATATTTTTATATTTGACAAAACCAAACTCTCTAAACTCAACGGGCGCTGAGTGGACGCCCCCCCACACCCAAGACAAGAGGGTTCTCGGAAACCCCACATTAATATTTTTAAAACATCTTGGGTTTTGTGATTTTTCTATAACCCATGCTTTATGTTTTTCGGAACCATCAGAATTGCAGCACAATACCACAGTTAGCCTTTGTTAACTCTTGCTTCCTCCATGACACCGATTTCCTTTAAAGTCCAAAGGCCGGTTTCGTCCATGTTAAGAATATCCCTAAGTGCATAGGGTTGCTTAACCCTCGGTTGGGCAATACTTTTGAAACAATTACAGAATTATAATTTGAAGGCCACAAAAATACAAATATGTAAGTGAGAAAATAAAGTTTCGAAAAATCAAAAATAGGCAATTATGTATGGGAATCGCTACTTCAGATTACTTTTAATAGATGACGTTCGTCGTGGAACTATCAGACGATATACAAAACTGTAATTTCTTCTTGAATCGCTACTTCGGATTACTTTTAATAGAACGTGATTGTAGGTGATACGAAGTTCAGCAGGTCAGGTAGTAATGATATAATACACATAAAAATTCTACAAAATAATTATTCTCTTAACACTAACAATGAAAATAGTAATTATTTTCTTATTAACAAAAAAATAAGTAATATCTGTTAATATCTGCAATAATAATACATTATTATATTATTATGACGTTTCTGATTTGGAGGTTAGATTTGGAAACTTTTGATTATGCAGACATAAGTTGTACCCCACGTTTGATTGTCATTTTTTCAATTCTTGTTTTTACCAATGTTTACATCTAATCATGGAACAAAAGTTATTTACTTCTCTTTGGTTTATTTTCGTTCACATCTAGTTCACATCTGTCATATCGTGCGATTAGTTGACGTTTATAACGTCGTTGCCGCGGTCACATTGCAGTACAGTTGCAAAGTTGCAGGCAACATTAAGACAAGAAAAGTTACCAAAAACAGAATTAGAATTTAGATCATATGATTCTGTTTTTGGTGTTATAATTTGCAAATTATCACTTAGCTACAAAAAAATGTTTTTTGCCTGTTTTATGCATAGTTGACTCCATTTCTACTTCATTTAATTTCGCTAAACACGTACATAATAACAAAAATACTCAGTTGGTTACAGTTTTTAAAAACACTCAGATTTTCTTTTCTTGCTTTGTCGCTTGAATTTTGCGTCTGCTGCAACGCGAGTAGATATCCAGCAGTAATCCGCCAACATGGTAGTTCTTTAATACCCCTTTTTCCATTGAGGAAATATCTTGGTGGAACCGCTCACCATGTTCGTCGCTAACGGCGCCACAATTTATGGGGAAAAAGTTAACATGGGAATGTAAAAAGTGCACCTTCAAAGACATTTATTGCACCCCATATGTTTGCAGACCATCAAGAGATTTTCCACCAAATGTACATAATTTTCAGCTCTTTGGTTCTCCAAAAATTGTTTTCTATGGTTGCTAGATCTTTGCAATGGTCGTTAGGAAAAACCAAAAATTTTTGCATCTCAAAAACGGTAACCAATCAGCATTTTTTATTGTCATTTTTGAATTTAACATGGTACACATGGTATGAATTCGTTACTTATGTTCAGAAAACAAAATGGCTGTTGCCCAGTGTTATGAAACCAAATTCGAAAAAATTAAATTTCAGTCTGAGACATCGTCCTGGATATTTTCTTTGGTTTCTTTGGCACGTAAAAACTGCATTCTGAAGACACAATCCTTTATCACAAGTTCTGCAAAAGTATTTAGTCAGTCTTCTCATTATTTTTTCTAATGTACAAGGCATACATGCTTTTCTTTTGCGTTGAGCGTTCTCGTCAACGGTCCTTCCCTCTATAAGTTGAGATGAATGTTTATTCTGGCTGCTTTCTGGATTTACAGTCCTCAATTTCGTTTGCAATGATCTTGGAATACCTGATAGTTGTTCTGGGGCTAGTTCCGTGACCAGTTCTCTCAAAAATAATCGTCTTTTTTTGACCGTCTGCCCATTTCTGCAGGCCCGCCGCTAGCTGTATCGTCGCCCGCGTGCAATACCGATTATGCCGCCCTACGACTAGTCTGAGTTTTTTCAAAAAAAGTAATTAATGTTTTCTCATTATGGTGGGAAAAAAAAACAACTTAACGAAGATAAAACATTTATTTTAAATAATTAAGTACTTATTATTTTTAAAATTTAAATATATCTAAGTCGAACTCCACAAACTTTAATGACCGTAAAATTACAAATGGAACATGTTTCGGCAGAACACTACTGCCATCATCAGCCCTTAAAGAATTTTTTATATATTTTTTTTAATTCTTAAAAAAACAGAACACTCAACATCTTGCCTCTTTTGCCCCTTAAAGGCATTAACTGAAAGTGATTGGCACATAACATTTCCAGTCTATTGAGACCTTTTTTCGGATCTGGTACAATTTGCTTTCTCTTATCGAAATCTTCAATTGTCGCTCGTGAGAGTTCTCCGGGTCGTGTGCGATTGAATAATAAAACTTTACAGAGGACGGATTCTCCCAATGATGTCCAAACGCGGAAGTTGAAGCCCTCTTCGTTTAACTTCGAAACACATTTAATTAAGGTTTTTCTAAGATTAGCAGACAACTTGCTGATGTCCTCTGCTGTAGGCAATGGCTTCTTGTTTCTCGCTTTTGCCTCCTCGGCCTTGGTGGTGGCATTTTGACCAAGTAAAAATTTGAACTCACACTGATGGAGTTTTTCAAAGGCTTCCAATCGTGACAGTTCGGTGGAATTTACATCCAAATTTTGCATCAAATAATGCTTCCAATAACTTTCCCAATCAGAGGTCCAATCTGTTTCGCCAACGAATTGTGTTGTATATTTCCCGTCGGGTTATTGGGATCCAAACCACATACAATTTTAGTACACTCAATGATTTCGTCATATTTGTCAGGACGAATCCAATCTATTAAGTTATTTCGAGATGGATCCCTTTGCCTCAACTGGAGTAAAAGCTGGGCTAGTCTTCGCATCTAAGCACGGCTGTTACTATATTGATGTTTTTCTTTAACAGACTGACAGCTTATTACACCAAATTCTTGAATGACTGTCATTTTTAATAATATCCGTTATTTCGTCCTGGGTAAGGTCTTTCAACAGCAGTTGTAAAGTTTTTTCATTCAAGCTCTTAAAGGTGTCCTTCTTTTGCTCTTCAATGAATCGTATTTTCGTCGTGCGTTGTAATCTGTCCGGGAATCTACGTGAGCAAATAAGATGGTGCTTAGAAAAATTCTTTGCAGAAATTAAGCCATCGCAATAATCACAATGAATGCAATCAGATAAATTTTATAGACGACTGGATTCCGTACAGCAATTCGTTTTGCGCGAGGAACCGATTCATTGTATGCTCTATTGCCTTTATTCGTCTATGACCACAGTACGCCCCTGACCTAAATAAACTCCCGCCTCCACCGTTTCCCCTTGATTTACTACAAGGTCGTCACGCAAGTTTATTTTATAAATTTTCCCATCATCATCATCCTCTTTCGCCGCACCCTTCGGAACCGCTTCAGACGTTTCAGGAACCCTACGCCGGGAATCCCGAGGTGTCTCATAATCATTTATCGCCGCCAAGTAGCCGGTGTAGAGCGCCTCCGGAGTCTTCGCCCTCATAGCGTGAGCGTTCGCCCGCAATTCCACCGGCAACCCTTCTATGATCATGGACACCGCGTCCTCCCCCACCATCTTGCACTGGCCGCACAATGCCAGCTTGTCCTGATAGTACCGGGTCATATTTTCGCCCCAGTGCTTGCGCCGATTTAAGCATTCTTTCACGCATGCCGTAAAATCCCGCTGTCTAGGAAAAGCCGCCTTTAACTTCTCCTTCCAGCTTGCCCAGGTGTGGTCACGTGAACCACGCACTAGCCTGCCCCCGAAGCCTCATTATTTATTATCGCCACCCTCTCGTAAGGTGTCCACGCAGCTGGTCGATCTGCGATAGCCATCTCGTCACATTTGCCTCCACGCCGGCACCGTCCGGGTCCAATGTGTCGATGATTTCACCGCCCACACGCC
This sequence comes from Diaperis boleti, assembly GCA_963583935.1. Classification (NCBI taxonomy): domain Eukaryota; kingdom Metazoa; phylum Arthropoda; class Insecta; order Coleoptera; family Tenebrionidae; genus Diaperis; species Diaperis boleti. The sequence continues at coordinate 20,071,264 of OY757242.1, forward strand.
GCTCTAATCGTGGCGCCTTTGCCACCGGACCCCCATCGTCGCCCCTCTCGCTCACCGGAGTCGCACCGTGCCTTTCGACCCGTTGGGCGCTGCTGCCCGCAGAAGCTCCCGCCGCGTGAATCGGTCCTAGCGCCAGGGCTTAATTAATGTTATCATAAAAAAGGTCATTTGTTGGAATACCTGTATACATATTCACAAGAGCATCGTTATGTTTTATCTGCTCATATGAAAACCTCATTTACAGATTTTGCTGTTCAAGTCTTTGGACTTGTTGCTGCAAAAAATAATTTTCTGCTTCATTCATGGCAGAAAATGTTGGGTTTGTTGTTGCCACTTGTGGAGGCTGTTGGATTCCAGAGGGTGCTGGTTCTGCCTGTGACTCTCAAAGCTAAATGGCTTCCCAAAATTATGTCTAATATTGTAGGACCATTAGCTCTACCTGCATCTTTGAAGTGGCAACTACATACAAGGGATAGGTTTGTTGGTTCCCGGTCAGCTCGTCTAAAATTTAAATGTGCTCCATAAAATACAATTCACCGTCAACTTACAGAGTTTATCTTAACAGGGCAATCCACCTTTGTTTTTCTTGGGGATTTTTAGGAAACCTAAAATTTTTGGTGCAAAACACAACCATGATTGTGTAGTTTTTTGAACTAAGAATCTGCAAATGTTATTGTTATTTTCAAATAAAATTGCATGATAGAAAACTAACCTCAATCAACTCACGTACCGCTAACACCAAGCACACGACGTATAAGTATGTATTAACAGATCACGAATTATTGTTTTAAAAATTTTTACACTATTGATAATAAATATCCTCAGTACACAAAAACACCCACAAAACTAATGAAAATATGAACACAAAGTAGTTTCCTATTGCACTCGCATTTGACGAAACTTTTGTTTGGAAACTTAACCTTGACCTACCGCAACAAATGGCTGCCGTGGCGTACTAGTTGCATAGTGAATTAAATGATTTACTTGAAGTCTGTTGTTTCTTGCCTTGTAAAGATTTTGAAAATTGCGGACGTTTTTCTTGGTGGCTTGTGGTCGGAGTGTTCACTTCCAGTTGTTTCCTTGAATTTTCCGTTACTAAACAGGTTTCCACGGCTTTGTTTGCTGTTCCTTTTGTAGTAATTTCTCCCTCGTTGGTTCGTCCTTGATGCCAACTATTAACATTAAAGTAATTAGTTCGTTTCTTAATTCGCCTAATTCACATTGATTTGCCATGTTCCTTAATTTCGTTACAAATTCTTCTTTCTTCTCGTTACCCTGCCTCATGGTGATGAATTTATACCTCTCGTAATTAATGTTTTTCTTGGGAACAAAGTGAACTTCGAACTTGCTCTTTAGGATTTCGATGTCGTCCTTTTCACCTTATTCAAAACTTATCTGTTATAAATTTTGACCGCTTCTCTTCACATTAGATGCAGGAGTAGAGCACACCGCAATTTTTCTGTTTTTTTTTTTTCAAGGTCTCCATGGCTGTTGCGTAAATCTCAAATTCTTGTCGCCACGTTTTCTGCCAAATTCTCGGTCGTCTCCATCGTAGCTATTGGCTTTGATGTCTCCATTGTTTCTTTGTTTGAATTCGGATGTCGGTTTCGCACCTTCATTGCCCTATATTGTGCTTTTGTCCGATCGAAATTAGAATAAGGAAGTATCGTATAGGCCATCAGCCAAACTTCACATTGTAAGCATTGAAAGGATCCAGAGTTTCCTTAAATTCTTTTGCTATAAGCTGGACGGCGCTTACCCAACTGGAGGGACTCCGCAGTCCCAGTTGTCGGGAAGATTCACTTTTGAGGAACTGCAATCCAGGAGAATTAGAGTGTCATTAAACTTTCATAAAAAACAGCGAAATCGATTGCTCTATCCTTTTAAATCAACTTTACTTTTGTGTACTGAGGCTGTCATCGCACTTTCCCCAGCTCTACCTGAGTACTCCGCGAATAGATATATACAAAAATTGTCGCCTCTCTATGAAATGTGCTCAATTACAATCTGTATCAAAAAACAATTGAATTATTCAACAGCAAGGTTGCAATATTAGTAAAAAGTGAACTGTACCCTGACGGGATCAGTAGTAACTGTATAGCTACTGATTAGTTTGTTTACTATTGGGCATTGGAGTATTTTTAGTCATTCCTAATATTGCTTTAGTCGAGCACACTATCTACCGACGCATGCGCAATAGTTGTAAAACGACGTACAGCTGGCACACTGCGTCCTTGTCTGATGGACGGTGTGGTGCGCTAACTTTCTCTCGCTCTTATATATCTTTAACAGCTGGCAGCCCCTATTCGCGATCACTTTTACATAGTGTGCAAAGTTCTTGTAAGATAAAACAGGTTTCTATAAAATATAATTAATACGGGGTGAAACTTTAATAGGGCATAAACTGTCTAAACCATCCCTAGATGTGGCGCTCATGAAGCAATCTTAAAGCAGACAAGACAAAAAACTTATCTGCTGATGGGAGCTCGACCGTTCGAGCGACATTGAACTTGAATACAGTGGTTATTGTTGTACGCAAACAACAATATGCCAGATTTACAATAAAACGGTTTATTAATCAGGACATCTTTACCCTTTCGAGTATGAAAGCCAACCCAATTCGACGAAAACAAACAAAGCGAGTCGGCATTAAATAAATAGCAAATTAAAAACTTACCTCTGTTGCGATAGCTATCAATGTAATTCATGTTACTGTAATATCTTCGGTGGGTTATTATGAAGTTGTACGGATGATCGTTTATTGCCCACTGATGAACTAAACTTATAATAAGTGAAACGAAGAGGAGAAACAAAGTCGAACCCACAACGTGTATTCAACCGGAGTACAGAGCGCTTTCGGGCCTTATAGACCCATCATCAGTGTCAAAACGGCATTACAAGTTAATAAACATTTTAAAACAATGTAAAAACACGTAAAATAATTTAAAACTAATTCTAGGAGGTACTCCTCAACCCCTAAGAACAAACATAATGGGGGGGTAAGACCAAAGTTGACCCCCCAGAATGGGTAAATCTAGGTACAGATGAATATAAAATTTGAGTTAAAAACCACGTGTCACAAACCTTATCTTCTTCAGAATATAAAAACCTAACCCTGATATTTAGATATCCCTCAACACCATTTCTCAATGAACCTAAGTTGAATTGGTTCATGTTAATGCAAAGGTCTTCACGGACTGGTGTTTGCGGAGACAAATTCTCTAGAAATCCAACGAGGTCGAAGTTTTCCTGTCCAATAATTTGTGTGAGCAATTCAAAGTACTGCATCTAAAATAATTAAAGAATATTATTTGCCCAAGAATGGAACTAAGTAATCAGTGTGAATTCTTGAAAAAATTTTTTTTGGCCACGTCCAATTTTGTATTTCTAATTTAGGTGGATTACTTCTATATAACGCACAGTTATCGCAATTTTTTGCTAAATGCTCGATATCTTCGTTTATCCCCGGCAAGTAAAAGTATGACCGCGCCATGCTTTTAATTTACGGGAACTGCGAAATTTCGAATTTTCGAACCAAGCAATGCGGGGGTCCTCGGAGAAGGTGTCGAGGTCTGGTCTGCTCTCGGAGGAGGTCTGGTCTGCACCGACTATGCTGGAGGTCAACTCCGCTTCTCGTGCTTGCTGCTTCGCAAAGTTCTTCGCTCGCTTCTAGGCGACCCTCTCTGCTGCGACTTCTACGACTATGAAACGTACGTGGACTGCGCGGGGCACGTGTTCTACACTTACTCCGTCGTTAGCAGTGACTAAAATGTTAGTAAAAATGAAGCAAGGGGTCGAAGGGAAAACAATGAGTATCGAACAATATACAGTATGTCCCCGGATTGAGTTTACAAGAGGAAAAAAAAAATATTTTTGATTTTATGCCAAAACCTCAAAGGAATAAGATTTTTTGCTTGTCCTGAAACCAGCAAATCTGTAATTAAAACTTCATTATTTTAACTCAGTGGAAAGAAAACTTAATTTTTCTCTTAATTTTGGACTTATAAATTTTTTTCTCTGCTCTTTAAATCCCACCATATTGGCAATTTTATTCTTTTGACAACGATGTCACGTTGACAAATGAGTTTGCGCAAGTTGAATAACAAAAATGTTAGTGAAAAAAATTATTTTAAATAAATTAAAATTAATTTAATAATAAAATGGCAACTCAAAGAAACACCTTTAACATAAAAAACTAATTTTTAACAAGAACAATCATTATTCAATTAACCCCCCATCCATTTCTGCGCACAATTCTACTCCAAAACGATAGCTTGCCTTCGTGATAAGAAAACTTTAAGATTAAAATTAATCATTACCAAGTCCAAAATGAAGAGAAAAATATACGTTTCTTTCAACTCGGTCAGAATAATGAAGTTTTCATTACAGATTTGCTAGTTTCAGGACAAGAAAAAAATCTTATTCCTTTGAGGTTTTGGCGTAAAGTCAAAAATAAAAAATATTTTCCTCTTGTAAACTCAATCCGGGGACATACTGTATATTGTGAAGAATAACGAAACATAACAAATAATTGATGTTGCAAACAACACCAGGACAAGAAATCAAAGTTAAAACCACATTTTCAAAAATAAATTTGAAAATTAGAATAACGGACGCGCTAATATCAAGTATTTCTGCCCCTCTGCCTTATCACTGCACGGATTCGCCGTGGCATACTTCTAATTAAGGTATCAATATCATTTTGAGGAATTTGTTGCCATAATACTGGTAGAACCACTCTCAGATCTTCTATGGTATCTGGGGGCGGTAAATGATTTTAAAGAGCATCCCATACGTGATCTATCGGTTTCAGGTCTGTCGAACGAGGCGGAAGTGGAAGATGCTCTATACCGTGGTTTTCCAGGGCATTTATGACAGCGCGCGTTCGATGGGAGCAAGCTTTTTAGTCAATGAAAATGGACTGGTGTCCAATAGCGGCCTGAAAATTTGGCAAAATCTCGTTTATAATGTCATTGGCATAATTATGTCACACCATACCTGTCCAAACCATAATGCTGCCTCCCCGAAAAGTCACTGTACCTTGGATGAACGGTTGCAAAAATCGTTCACCTTGTCTTTGAAATACCTTGTTACGGCGGCTAGTTACCGAAGAGAACTAGGAAGGAAGCAGGGAGGTCGGTTGGTTGTTCGGAGAGGGCACGGTTCCCTCTGCCGTTCCAACTGAGCGGAGCCGCTTTTATAGACCCGATGATGACGTGGACTGATACGCACTGCCTGTCGTAATACCGAAGAGTGAGGGTCTTATCATTGCGTTTTCTTCCCACCGTAGCGACATCGGCTCTGGGCATCGTATCGGATCCGCAATGGCGGCGTCCAGAGCGCGCTTCTTTACTGGTCAACATGATGTAAGAACCATCCCGGTACGAAACCTGGAAGCAAGGTCGGAGGCTGGGGGTGGTCGTAACGACTCCGGAATAGTTTCATTCGCAGCGCGCTAATTTACTGATTATGTGAGTGAAATAATTATTCTCCTGCGACGTATGAATCAGATTCTGAACATGAAGATGACATGGAAGTTGAGAGGGATGCAGGATTATTTCAGGCTGGACAACATATACGAAACAATGTTATACAACAACACTTTATATAAACTAAGAATATACAATAAACAAACATTCCTTTATAACTGTAACACAATATTATTCTGGTCATGCAGTTTTTAACAACAATACTATTCTAATTCAACGTTTGACAATTGCTCATCATCTTCAAAGGTCACATCATACTTTAATTATAACTTCAGTTTTTGAAACTGTAACTCCTTTTCTTTCAAAGCCACAAGATTTGCAAGATGACCATTGAATTCTTTTAGTATGTTATTCTTTTCACATAATTCACTTCGCTTTCCTTGCTTGATATTTGCCCTAGTCCTTCCTATTTCCGCATCTTCCAGACTCTCTTCTTTTCTAGCCTCTGCAATTTCGTCGTCATTGTTCAGTCCAACCTCAGGTACGCCAGGTAAGCATTCTATTGCTACATTTCCAGTTAAATAAATTAATGTTTGTTCTAAGTCTGTTAACGCTTTTCCCGTTTCTTTCTGAGCGTTAGCTATTGCTCGAGCCCTGGCACGAACTTTATTTTTCCAATCAGTAAACACCTATAAAAAATAACATGTTATAGTTGGTTGTGCGATATCGTTGGTCAATTACTCTTTTCCATTTGTTGAGACCTTTTTGTGGTTCATCACTAGCGTTCAAAGAAGTTTCCAGTTTTTCCCAAGCATTTGAAAGCGAGTTAGGGTGATCGGGTTTCACAGAATTTTCGCGGAAATTGATGTCCGATTCCAGCATATCAACATACAGCCGATATTGCATTGTTGTTGTTCGGCTTTGTCGCTGTTTCTTTTTAGCGGGTCCCCTTTGTGGAAAATATCATTAATAGGTAACCTTGTTTAGGTTTTCAAACTCACTCGGCCATAATCACAAAAAACAACTTTATATTCACGTTAGGTGTTCCGATACCACCTGCAGCTCCTATATTTTACGCAGAGAACAGGGAAGAACAGTTATTTAGTGGTTATTTACGCTCTCACATATTTCTATGTCGGTTTTTAGTTCATATGTCGTAGTTAAAACGACGAGCGTTATATTATCTACATTAAAAACATTATCCACTGTCGCTTGTAGCTCAAATCGTAGCGACTGTGTTATAGAATACGAATTTTGATACAAGTCGCTAGCACGAACGGTTGTTAGCAGGCGATATCGCCGGCGAGCGATTTTTTACAGAATTGGGTTATAAGTCAGCTAATTTTATTCCACCAGGAGCTTTTGCAGTTTACAGGAATTTACAACAGACCGACACAATGAAATATGTACGCCCAAAGCGGGCCTCTTCGCTCTTGAGAGGGAAAAAGAAGAATATTGAAATACGGAGTTACCTAAGTTGAGTACATCTGAGTCGGAGTGATGGAAAACATGTAGATCAGATGTGAAGACTAAAGCGAAGTGAACAAGATAGCTGTCTGTAAGTGAGGCAAGATGGTAGAGAGTTGACTATCATGGGAAAAAAGCTTGTATATCCAACAGAAAAGGAGAAAGGAGTTTGTTACTGAATTGTCCTAGACATACTTAGTTTCCTGTCTTTCTTTAAGGCTTGTCCAAATCGAGTCCAAGTTAACGGCACTTCCCCGGGGGCTATTCTTTTGGTTATTTAGTATTTTAACTGTTTGTGAAGCAAGCAATTTATTAGTAGTCCGAATCCACGCCGCAAACTCCAACCTCAGTTTGACTCAGAAGTTAACAGTAACTCTACTTCGTTTTATCCTGCAGTCCCCGGGAGGAAGTTCAAGCGAGTTCGAAAACGATCCCCGTTTGACAAATGACCCCAGAGAGCAGGTATTTACGACTGGGACCGTATAAAATCTCGAAAGCAGTATTGCAACAAGAACTACAAAATTGAATGCTATTTGGTCTATCTGTTGGTTCGAAACATATATGGACAAACAATAAAATATACAGTAACGCAACGTTTGATTTGGAAGCCATTTTGAAACGATCGCGATGAGAGGACATCAGCGGGCAACACGTAACGAGGCGCAACAAAAAACTACCAACATGCACAAACAAACTACACTCAATACCGATCTTTGGCTTCCACGGTGTCGAATATCGCTAGATGTCAGTCATGTCAGTTACAAACGAACAAAGTGACGAGAAAAAAAAAATTAAAACTGAATTTCAATGCACTTACCTACCTTAAGGTTCTACATCATCACTAATAGCGCATATTCTTCAAACCGTTTCGCACTGTTTGTCAGATACATGCGCAGTCTTTTATCATTTCAACACCTGATCAACTAACGTTTGACGTTTAATCAGCGTTTATTAGGTGTTTTATTGGAACATTCAACATGACCAGTAGTAGTAGTAATAGTAATAGTAGCAGCAGTAGCTGCAGTAGTGACGATAATTTCGAGTTAGAAGCCATTTCCGAATCAGACGACGAAGTTTTTGTTTTATTGGAAGAAAGAGTGAGGCCCAAAAATCAAGATTTTTATGAAATCATAGTGCCCCAGTTCAATGACAGCGAATTTATAGAGCATAGGGTATTTCGCGCTGCCAACCCAAAGCTATTCTGTGTAACCAGAAACAATCCGTAAACCGTTCGTGCAGCATTTCAAGTTGTCAACAGTCCACAACGGTTTTGAGACGCACATGCGCAATAGGATGCAATTTCAAATCGATTTGAAATTGCTGCACGAACGAACCTAATAGTTTGTTGTCAATACGATCAAACGCTTTTGAAAAGTCGGTGTAAATAACGTCCACTTGCTTACGACTATCAATGCTTTCGGAAAGATATAGTGCCATACAAGTAAGATTGGTCTCAGTTGATCGATGTCTCATAAAGCCGTGTTGACGAATCGATATCATATTAGAAAAATTTTGCAAAATTATTTATTAAGGCCGTAGGCCTATAATTGGATATGTCGGAATTGTCGCCCTTCATGAACACAGGACACACACGTGATATTTTCCAATGCTCAGGAAATGTACGACTGCGAAGAATGAGTGAAAATTAACTTTGAAAAAAAAGAGAACCCTCTACAAAAAGTAAAAAATAATTGAATACTTGTATTATTACATGTGCTATCTAATGATCTGTTTGAAGTCGGTGCCAAGAAAAATAGGTTACAATTTTGTAACATATTATAATTATACAAAAATATCGTTATAACGCATAAAAAATTCGATATCATTTGAGACGACCGTCAACGACGTCTGCCGTTTGGGTTGTTTTGCTCAGCACGAGCCCCCCACTCACGGTCACGCATTCCGGTGCGCTCGCCGGGAGACTTGCGATGTGGCGGGAGCGGACAGCCTATCTATCTACTACCTATTTGGCTTGGCACCGACTTCAAACAGATCATTAGGTAGCACATGTAATAATACATGTATTCAATTATTTTTCACTTTTTGAAGTCGGTTCTCTTTCTTTAAAGTTAATTTTTTACAATTTTAAGTGACGTATAGTATATATAAGAATAGTATATAGAAGTATAGGCCTAGTTTAAGACGCTTCTCCAATAATGAGGTCCACAATAAAATTTACGAAGAAATCTGTGAACATATACATAAAAGGAAGGAAAAATTTGAGACTCTTCCTCGACTTCCATGGGATTCCCTGATCATATCCTGATTTTTTGACAATGGAACCACCTCAAGAGTATACCCTTTCAAATAAAAGAAGAATTTTGTAAATCGGTCAACAATTGACGAAGAAATCGGTGAACATACATGAAGTCGGTTAATAAAAGGGAGCGAAAATTTGAGGATTTTTCTCGATTTCCATGAGATCTCTTCATCAGATCCTGAAATGGTGACAATGGGACCGATCTGTAAGTATACTCTTTCAAATAAAAGAAGAATTTTACAAGTTCTGAGTTCTGAGGTAACAAACATTAGAAAAAAAAAAAAACATACAACAGAATTGATAACCTCCTCCTTTTTGAAGTGGGTTAAAAATGACCCTGAGGGGACTTGTAGAATATACTTGCAATCAGAAATCAGAAACGCAGGAATTAAATCAGGGTCATATGTCATATTCACCTTTCATCTCTTCACTGCTTTTATTACTTCATCAATCGTGATATTAGACATATTCAAAACAGCGTCATTATGGTCAAAATCCATGGTATTCAAATTATTATTGGTCGTTTATGAAAATGAACTTGAAAAGTAGGCAGCAAATCAGTCAGAAATACTTTGAGGATCTTGCAACACCCTCCCTTTAAAACCCATCACATTGGGAGTTGAATTTGATAGTGATAACCTATTGACAGAATCTTCTTGGATTAGTTTTTAAATCGTTATTGATACTGTTAAGATAATTGTTATACGCAGTCTCAATTTCTACTTTAAGTTCAGATCTTAACTTTTTAAACTGGTTGTGGCAATCGTTACGACCTACTTTTTTAAATTTCTTCCACAACCTATATTTTTGTTTTATCCTCACAATAATGTTTTTGTTAAACCAAGGTGAAGAAAGTTTTCATGCGGTCCACCCTATGTAGACTCGCCCTTTTTTAAATAGAAGTTTCCAAACTGATGGGTGCACTTCTAGTATCCAGTTATTCTGGGTTGGTTTGTTATGGCCGATTTTGAAAGCGGAGACACACCAGTGACCTATATTTCTGCCTCTTCTCTTATTACCTCTTTCAATTCGTCCAGGTACATGAAGACGCTTATTTTTGGCCAAATCTTATACCGCTCGAATCTGCAGTGATTGTGAAACGCGCTTACTTTAAATTGAATGCTCGACTAGTCGACGTGACGTCACAACTCACTCACTCACCCACTCACATGTTCAAGAATAGGGCCCTCAATCTCGTTAGAGGAGGAGTCTATGAGGATGCCATTGTTTCTAATTTTCACAATTTTGTCTGGTTTTATTTTTGCTTGGCGTTGGTCAATAATTTTATACAGAAGGTTTTTGATGTCTTCTGAAGATTTAACTGTATTTAGTTCTTTTCAAGGGTAAACTAGGGCCTTGTGGATTTGCTTATTTGGGGTTATATCTGGGTGTGTCCTAGGTGTGGCGGTAATATCAGCGTAGCTGGGAGCAGACACGCTGGTACGTGTCCTGTTGTCAATGACTTCACACATTACTGTCTATAAAGGAAACAAAATACAATTAATTAACACAAATGGTGACTTAAACACTAACAACATTTTAGGTACATAGGGCGAGTAATTTTTTACGATTTTCAGGTGAGCAAAAGTTATCCTGAAAAATGTCCATAGAAATGCAGTTCCATAATTTACATGCAACAAGAAGGGTGCAATTATAATGGTGAAGCGTTGAGGGGATTGTATAATAAAACGTTATAGGAGATCTACAATTTACCCTAGGGACACACACATTCAATTGGCTGAGAAGAAAACTGCTCACAATTTTACCAGAAATAAGTTTTTGTAAAAAAAAATTGAAAAGCTACCCTTCTCCTTGAGCCAAGTGAATTTTCGTTAACGAGATTAAGTAAAATGTTCTGATCACAGTGACGTACAGGATAGGATCCGAACATTTTAAAATATAAATATTTATAATACTTCCTCAAAACATTTTCGAGAACATTCACATATAATTGTTCATGTGGTCCCCATATAATACAACAATATTCAAGTTTAACTCTAACCAAAGTATAGAATAACAATCTGATAGAGAAAATATTGGTAAAGTTATAAGTATTTCTTATTATAAAACCTAGTGTTTTCAAGCCACTATTAGTAACATACTCTATGTGAGAGTTGAAGGACAGTTTGTTGTCAAGTATTACACCTAGATCCCTAATCTGGTCACACCCCACCTGTATTATAAAAGAAATTAACCAAATGGTGTTTCCTAGAGAATGATATCCCTTTACATTTGGAAACATTTAACTCGAGTTTGTTATAAAAACACCAAGAGAGTAGAGCGTCAATATCCTGTTGTAAATCCAGACAATCTTTATCAGATACAATCGTTTTCAAAATTTTTAAATCATGCGCATACATATAAATTTTACACTTAAGATACTTGATAACATCATTGAAAAATATATTAAATAATAAAGGACCCAAATTTGAATCCTGGACTACTCCACTGTTTACATAGAATTGAGTTGATTTGTATTCCACATATTGTTTTCTACCCATTAACAGCGACTTGATGACTCACACTAATTGATCACAAAGCCCGAACGATCTTAACTTACGAAGCAGAATACAGTGATTAACTCGATCAAAAGCTTTTGATAAGTCGGTATAAACTACATCATCTTGCAATCTTTCATCAAGAGCTTCTGACACGCAATGGGTAAATTCACAGAGATTGGATGTTGTACATTTACCCTTGATAAAACCGTGCTGCTCGGGCACAATGTGAGGTTCTACATGCGAGTAAATAAATTGTGACAAAACAGATTCGAAAAGCTTAGCAAAATTTGATAGAAGTGCTATTGGTCAATAATTTGAGACTTTGGCTTTATCACCGGTTTTAAAAACCGGGTAAATGCGAGACAACTTCCATTCATCGGGATAAGATCAAATTAAAAATACGACATAAAGGAGATAAAAAGCAATGAATACAATCTGCCACAAGAAACGCTGGTATATCATCTGGTCCAGCGACGTTATTGGTTTTCAGTTTTTTTGCTGCCTTGAGAACATGGCCATCACAGATCTTGAACATAGGTAGGGTAGTTGGTGTATCACAGCTTAGCACATGAGAGTCTATATCACTTAGAAGAGATGGCTAACAACAACCGGCACGAAACTCACACTGCTGGGAAATATCACAGATGGTACTATCACAGACATGATTGGCCCGGTCACTCGTCAGAGGTGGTCAAGTTGTCACCCTCGTACACCATATTACGTGGAATGTTACTAGTTTTTCTTTTGGAGTTAACAAACGACCAAAATTTCTTCGGCGACTGTGCTATTGAATTTTCCGCAGTTTTTATAAAGCTAGAATATTCTTTGCGAGTTTCACGCTGAATCTCACGCCTCAGATGTTTTACCTTGTCCAGATGATAAATCAGTTTAGTTTTCTTGTACATATTCCAATGTTTCTTCTTCGATTCGATTAAGTTCATGATTAGCTTCGTATACCAATTAGGATAGTTGGAAGGTTTGGATGAAAACGACTTCGTAGGTACATACTTATCTAACAAATTGTAAATGGTGGCGTAGAAATAGTCACACGCGGTATTGATGTCATCTATATTTTCTATAGCTGACCAGTCTACCCTGGATAACGCCACATAGAAGTCGTTTAAATTTGCTTTAAAAAAATTAAACTTACGAGCACCAGGGTTATTCATAAATAAGTCGCCTTCAGAAGATTTGAGAAACATATTTATCGATAAACAAGGATGGTGAGTATCTTCAGGTACAAGTGGGAGATCATTTTTGTGTACGTTAACGTCGAGATGTTCTGTTGCCAAAATCAAATCCAGCAGTCTATCATTAATGTTAGTGATGTTATTGTGCTGAGTCATATTATTAAGTACCAAGAAATGAGTAGGTGGGTGTAAGCAGCAAATTGACAGGATGGTGGAATGTAGATAGTTACAATTGTTAAGTTCTGAGTTCTGATGGAAATCTTAACACCCACCAAGTCCACAAAAATTTTGCATTGGTAGCGATGAGCACTCCACCCCCACGACCTGAGGCTCTATCAGACCGGAAAACATTGAAGTTAGTGGGAAATAATTCATTCGACATTGTGTCATTTTTCAGCCAAGTTTCAGTTAACAATATTATGTCCGCGTCATAAGTGCAGGCGGACACATAAAATTCATGTGTCTTGGTGTTCAGACCTCGTACATTTTGGTATATAGCGGATAATGCAATAAAATTATTACTAATGTTTTTCTGTTGGAAACTTACAGGTTTTTTGTTACTATTTTTGGGATGCCATTATAATACTTCATAACAATGTTCCCTTCCCCATTGGAAATCCGTGATTTAAATTCTTTGCGGACTCTATATGCGAAATCTTGCTGCATTTTCGTCAGATCCCAGGTTGATGTGGATGCCATTCTTGCTCCTATACTTAATAACAATCTCACGTGCAACCCAATAAGTCTGGATAAGTCATTAAGACTGGTTTCATTGATAAGCGCAGTAGCGGCCATGTTTTACTTTTGGATAGGCGCTTTGGTTGAATTGACGAAGTCAATGAAGACGGCCATAGACTTATTGACTTCATTTAGTATAGTGTAGGCTAAAATAACTCGACTGACTGACTAAAGGAATAAAAAAAAAGATGCCCGAGGGCTCATTTAGGCGTGCAATTACAATCCAAGTTTAAACTTCAGAAATTACAATTACCACTGTGCAACTTTCAATTTATAAAAGAGAGACAAAGAGAAACAAATGCAAGTATTCGTCGATGGGCCTGGCAAAGGCAAAGTTGTGTGGTAGTGAGGGAATTTTGGTAAGTTCAATTTGGTTGGAGTTTAGGAAGGATTTGATAGACTCTTTAAATGAAATTTGGGGAACTATAATTCGGTGAATTGGGTCGTCAACCGTAGGGCAAAAGGGGCAGTTTGGGCTGTCTGCTTTTCCAATTCTTAACATATGAATTTTAAAGTTTCCTGGGGAGGGAGAAAAGAGTGGAGGAGATTCAGGAACGCTTGGGAAGAATCTGGCTGTGGTCCTGCCCTTTGGGGAGGATTCCCAACGTGATTTCTGGATAAAGTTTGATATGTCTCAGCGATTCGAATTTGTTTACCATGATTTTTTTCCAGGAGCTTTAGGCAGCTTGATCTGTTTAGAGCTATGTCTAAGGGAGTAATACCAGCCAGCACTCCCGCCGCGCCACCTCGGCCGATACCGATATATAACTGTTTGTGATTGTCTTTGAGATTAACCCGTACATTGAGTTTAGCTGTCTCTCATTGCGTGTAAGGTGGATTCTGTGGGACCATAGACCACATAATAAATTGTGTGCGTTGACTCTGCTACTACACTTGGGTTCTAGGCCCTTTGAATTTTATTTTTGAGGGCCATCAGGATTTTCTTAGCTTTGTCACACGCGGCTCTTACGTGTTTCTGAAAGGATATTTTATTGTCAATTATGATTCCAGAGTTTCGGGAGGTATGCTGACTTTAGGCATGAGGATTATAAGTGGAGCAGCCAGGGCTTTAAAGACGGGTAAATTTGTTTCAGTAGGGGGCCTTTCATGTTATCTATCCTCTTCTTTGTTTTTGAGGTTTAGAATCAGGTGGTCTATTTCTAACTCAGAAACTTCCTGACCGTTGCTGTAGTCGGAGAATATAGAGTTGAAATCCCTTCTCCAAATTTGGTGGATTGGATTTTCATTATCTTCTTCGTCTGATGGAAGTAGGTTATTTAGGAGGAATTTCATTGTCTATGATTTCTTTAGGAGGACTCTAGACCTTCGTCTTTTACAAACTTATTCCATGCTTTAATTCTTTCCTCGCTGATTTTCTCCTTTAATTTATTCCTGGCATTGTCCATTTGAGTATAGAGGTGATTAGTAGGACAGGCTTTGTGTTTTTATAAAATTGATTTTTCTTGACCATAAAGATTTTTCGGAATCTCTCCACTTTGTCGTTCCACCACTCACAATCAGACCTGGTTGAGTACACCCTCTTTTTTTTGGAGAATTTACCAAGGACAGAATTTATGCCCTGTGTAACATTAAAATGTTATGAACATGTAATGTGGTAATTGGTATAACTAATTATTATAATTATTGGCTGGTGTAGAAGGCCTAAGTATTCTACATATGCTTGCGGGACTTTACATCGCTACCAGAACATCTAGCGTAGCAAACAACTAAAAAAAGAACGGCTAAAAATACTCTTGTTATAACCTTAACGTCTTACCTTTTTGAACAGTATATCTCAATTGTGATCTCCTTTTTTTTTTGAGTCATCTTTTTTGGGTGCCAGCTGTGAGGCGGCTGGAGGTACACGTTTTGGCCTCTCCAAATGTTAGCTGAGGTGGCTTACATCTCTAGATTGTATGGCTGCAATTGATCTGTTTAATCTTATCAATTTCCTCTTTTTCTTCTCGCTATTTCTCTTCTCACAACGTTCTTCATTTTCCTCTCAGCCATCGGTAGCATTTCTGTAATCTTTCCCGTAAACTTTCACTTTTTGAACTTGCAGAAACGTTATCTTCTTCCTTTCCAACCTCTCATCTTTTCTTTTTTCTACTTCTAAAAACAAACGCGAATTTAACATCTGATTGACGAGTAATAAGCGGACATACCTGAATTATCGCTAGGATATTAATTCCTCACTGTTTATGCGAAAAACAAACATTCGTAGTTCATTCCATCTAGAACGTAAACAAACAACCATCATGACACTTCGGTACCACTGCGCCCACGCATGCGGAAAATACAGCGGAAGCACACTTGCGACACTGTGCTATACCATCAAATTACATTCAAAATTTCTATCTTTTTTATTAAATAATCTAAGTACTGATCGTTTCGCGCCACGCAATATGCGTAGGGCACGGGAATGAGAGAAAGGGAAAAACGGGAAAGACGGCCATTAAGGTGGTGATCAGAGACTGAAGAGGTACTGAGGCGATAAATTTGGGGTTTACCGTTTACATCCCGATATTAAAAGATCCCTGTGGGATGACTACCGAATCTTAAGTATCGTTGAGTCGCCTAGTGCCGGTTTTACCGTTTATTTTTTTCGCCATCCTGAGATTTTTCGTCGGCCACACCGTATCCGCTTGAGTTGCAGCGTCGTTTAGGAAATCCCTTTGTGATCAAAGGTAATTATTAGTTTTCGTAACGCCTTTTGCTTAACTAACCGCAATCGTTAGGGATTAAGGCTCCCGGGGCGAAAAACCGGCGCCAGTACCGTCGACTACACATATCGTGACGTCACCAGTTGTATCTTTGGCACAGAGGAAATAGCCCTATGTGTTCGGCGTATCTGTGACTCCATGAGCCCTTCGTCATCATTAGTTCCTGCCAGGTCTCTCATATCATCTTAGAAGTCGTCGTTCTCGAACCTTCGTCAGATAAGTTTTTTTACAGTACCTATTCGTCGTTTCTTATCATTTTTTTTACATTTAAAAATTTCGCTTTGTCGTTATTTAATATACTGTATAATTATCATTTACAAATATCCAAGTAAGGATTGGCATCATTATTTATATATATAAAAAAATTTAAAAAAATTAAAGTTAATATGAGAATTAAATGAAATATGAATTAGATTGAAAATAAATAAAAAAATAAATAAATAAATTTGACACTTAATGTCGCTATTTTCATATTTTTTTTCGACATTAAGTGTCAAATTTATTTATTTATTTTTTTATTTATTTTCAATCCAATTCATATTTCATTTAATTCTCATATTAACTTTAATTTTTTTAATATTTTGTATTTTTCATTAAATTAAACCATTTTTTGTTGTAAACTTTATGTTGACTGAGGGCACTTCCACAGTTGGTGCCCCAGTTTTTTAAAAACTGTGGTGACGCCCAGTCCTCCCACTTCTCCCAACAAATTTCAGCAAGGTAACTAACAGAACCCGCTCTCCAAAAAAAAAAAATAGAGAACCGGAGCACGCTACGTAAAGAAAAATACGTCACACCTGGTACATGATCAATCTGTCTAGGAGCAATCAATATAGGGAAGGATTCTAGTAGTTTGTTCTTGAGTTTGGTATATTCATTAGATAACAGAAGAGGGTTGATTGAGCTTGTGGTCGGGCAAGTATTTTGAGAATTTAGAAGAAATAGAACTAGGGGGGCTTTTAAATTTTGATGATGATTTCTTCAATGATTTTCCACCCCGAGATTTTATCTATTAGGTCGTAAGTACCAAGAGTGAGGTCGATATTACTCAAGCCATTTACAGTTTGAAACGTTGGGGGGTTTTGGTCCTTATTGAAGATGGTCAGGTCGTTGGTTAAGATGAAGTCTTCCAGTAAGTGGGCGTTGTAATCAGAGTAATGGTTGAACCACAGGGACGATCGGCAATTGAAGTGTCCACAGAGCAGGACCTGATTTCTTCTGAGTTTAGCCATTAGTGTTTGTAATTCTGTTAAAGTGTCTCGAACTTATTCAGTTGAATGAGGGATGTAAATGGACATAATGCTCAACGGGGGAAGGGGGATAAATGGAGGAGGTCTTAGGAAGGAGTTTGCTACGACGATAGAGCTGTAGAATTTTTCCAAATTATTTGCCATGAGGGTGATACCACTCAGGCCGGCTATGTTTTAGCTTCCTGAAGAGAGTTTGTCGTTGTAGGGTTCCTGGATAAGAATTAGGTCAAAGTTACCTTCTGAAGCGTAATTCAGAAGTTCAAGGGTGGCTCTTTTGGATTTTCTGACATTAGCTTGGATGATCTAAGTTACGGCAGTAGACAGGACAGGAGGTGTTATTGGTCTGGTGCCAGAACATCATGTTCTGAGGAAGGGCAGACACCACACGACCTCTCGGAGTTGCAGTATTTGGCTACGTGGCCAAAACGTTGACATTTGTAGCAACGTGTGAGTCTAACATAGTTTTCGACTCTATAAGCCTAACAACCTATATGAATTCTACCCATTGTTAATATTGTTTTCCAGGTTGAGGGAACGATTTCCAGAATCCAATTTTCATACCTGGAGTTTTTTGATTGGAATTTGTGGACAATCCAGTTTCCCGGAAATACAGCTTCCTTATTGTAGATGATTATTTTTGGCCAGATGCGTGTAGGTTTTCTACATTCTAGACCTGCGTTTTTAATGTTGTCATTTGTTAACAGGGAGTTAATATCCTCCTCTGGGTTATTGAGCGGGTGGTAACGGCTGTTTTAACGTGTTCTATAAGTTTATTCTCTGTGCTTTTTCTACACACATTTCTGGTATTTCTGGTAAATTTAAGTTAAGAAACAAAATAGCTTTTAAATGACCACAAGCTGCTGTCGACCTCATAAAGAGAAACAGGTACTGTTACAATTTGATTTTTACCGCGCATTCACCACCCGGGTTCAGGAACGCATCTGCATTAGAAATAACCGGTATATACAAAAAACGATAGGTTTTGCAGTGCCGCGCGACTAAACCGAGATTCGCTCTTTTTCGTTCGAGATTTTGACGAGTTCACGTTCAACGTAAAGTTGCTCCTGGTAAAAGGGATTGCGCCAGAGAAAACGCGTTTGCGGATAAGCATCGTTGAATGTGAGTTATTTCGATAACAAATCGCTTTAGCGGATAAATCGTTAAATGTTGAGATTTCGGAGAGAGGTAAGAGAAACTACTTTATTGCGTGCAGACCTTGACTATTCTCTTTCAATCGGATATTCAAATTCACCAGCACTTACTTCTAGGATCATTTGTACCACCTCAAAGGGATAATAGAGGT
Organism: Diaperis boleti; assembly: GCA_963583935.1. NCBI lineage: Eukaryota > Metazoa > Arthropoda > Insecta > Coleoptera > Tenebrionidae > Diaperis > Diaperis boleti. The sequence continues at coordinate 20,090,125 of OY757242.1, forward strand.
GAAAATTCTTTCCTGGATACACGGAGTTTAATTCACGTGGAAACTGGTGTAATTTCCCAGGACCAGCAGGAACTGCAGTATCTTAGACTCGCAGGATTCGCCAGAAAGTAAAAAGTAAGGTGTCAGGACAGCTCCAAAACCGGCAGGAAGCGTAATAGTTTAAGAAGTTAAGTAATAGACATTTTTTTATTATATCTTTTTATGTGTTATCAATTCATCTAGTTTTTTTGTTATATTAGCGTTCATTTAAAAATTGTAAGTTTAGTAATCTCCCTAATGTAATTTAAACATAGGTAAAGAGCCATAGTCACAATTTAACTTGTCATTTTCTTCATTTAATTTATCGTTCATTTAGTAATTTTTTGCAACAAATTGTGATCAGTCATTCTAATTTCTATTTTACCACGTTATTTAATATTATATAATTGTAGGAAGTATCTGTATTATTTTTATTTGTTCATTATATGATTTTGGGGACTTAGCTTCTTATCGATTTTCCCGAGTCGAAATCTAGTTATGTTAAGTTAGAGAAGCACTTTGTTTCAAATTTACCACTCCTGTCGTTCGGGTAATAGAACTAGAAATCAAAAACACATTCTAACTTTCTGAAATTGACAATCAGTATTTAAAAACAAAATTTTCACAGACAGCTTTACAAGTTATTCGCGCTGCCTGGGCTCGTGACTCATTATCTTGTGAATTTAGGCTACTGCAGAGAAAGAAGGGCACAAGCCAACTTGTACGAAATTTCATGATGCACGTGATTTACACAAAATGCTCCATATTACAATAGTGGATATTATTTAAACAAAGGCAAAACACACCTGACGACTAGCTTCCCACAATGGCGGCTGTTTTATTACAGTGACGCTGCAAGATGGCCGACCAACGGGAAAATTGAAATGGTTTTTACCTAAGAATTTCTTTTAGGAACGGAAGATAATCGCTGGTAAATTTACATGGGCTTCTCTTTACGATGAGCAGGACAGAAAAATACAGATCAAGCGGTTACCTTATCTCCAGGAATCGAACTACCTACCTCAGGTGACTCGGGGACGCTGTCGCTTTGAGATTTACTGGCAGGCACTAGACTAAGGAATCGAATATTCGCGAGATGGACCTCACTTTCTGGATTTGCCGAACGCGTACACCTTCTAACAACAGCAGGAAATAAACTGGATATTAAAAAATAGCAAAATCGCAAAATAAAACAACTCGGTGTAGCTCCAACGGAAGCTGGACACTTCTTAGAGTCGTTCTCTTGGTCCCAGCGGAAGCTGTCTTAGTTCCCCTTAGCGTATCATCTCGGGCGGTAACGGGTGGACTTTCGGGGTCTCCGCAGTACTTTGGGGGTGAATGGGTTGTAGATCTCTTAGATGGTGTTAGTTTTTACTGGGTTTCTCAGTGCTTTTACAAGTTTTATTGTTTTGCCGTTGAGGCGGAGTTTGATGTCACGGTTGTGGGCCAGTTATCCATCTTGTTTCGGCCGTCCTGAGCCTTCCTGACATGAAGTTCCATAGAGTGGGACCAATGACAGACCCCTGCGAGCCCTTGGAGGTGTACTTGCTGACCGATGTGTTGCCTTCTGTATAGGTGACCAGCCAGTTTGTCAGGTAGCATTTGATGGTGTGATGGTTTCTTTCCCTCAGGTTTTTTTTATGAGGGCAGGCCACCAGAGGTTGTCGAACGCTCCCCTAATGTCCACGAACAGTACGAGGTAATACTTGTCCTCCGTGTCCCTGATCCTGTTGACCAAGACGTTCAGGGCATGAACAGTGGATTTTCCTTTGACGAAACCGAATTGGTACCGGGAGTGCAACGGTGACACTGTCTCCTCCAGTTTGAGTTTTGGAATGACCTTTAGGATGCCCTGCTTCCAGACAGCGGGGAAGTACTGCGTCTTCAGGCACGCCGTGAAGATTTGGGCCAGGATGGGTTCTATGCAGGTGGAAATGACGTGGTCGTGTCCAGGGGCAGCTTTAGGCTTTAGTGGCTGGATCAACTCGGCGATCATCTCTTCTGGCACAGGGTTGACCATAGCGTCGAGGTTTGTAGTCAGGGCGTGGCAATCTGAAGCGGCGATGCCATTTCAACAGTGTTATCGTCAGGTAAATCATGAGGAAGCAGGCCGTGGAGGATGTGGTTCAGCGTTTCCACGTGAGGGGTGGTGTAGGTGTCATCGTTTAGCCTCAGGAATGGAACATGTCTTTCTTGTGTAGTTTCTGGGTTGCCAGTTTGTAAATTACGCCCCATGGGTCCCTCTTAAGTTGTTGCTCCGCAAAACTTTTCTTGGAATTTGGGCTTAGCGGAAACCATTTCAGCGTGCAGCAATTGCCGAAACTCTTCCTTCCACGCTGTTGGAGTACAGCAGTTTTTTCTTTTTGAGGTAGATGGTCCTGTGCCTACCTCCTCGTTCCACCACTCAGGGCGGTGACAAAAAATTCTTCGGCATCCTTTTTGCTTGAGTACAGCTTTGATTTCTGTCTGTATGGTTTCCACCGTCCCGTCTTTTCCAGCTGGAGTGACAAGGCTGGTCAGAAGGTTGTCCAAGGTACGTCTTATAATTTCGAGCTCCTGACAAAGGTTTACCAAACTTACGCTGTTCGTGTCAACTCTGAAGTGCGGCGCAAGGAGTGGCTGGATATTTAGCTTGAGGTTAACCTCAAATTTCAAAATGTTATGATCGGAGCTGGACGCATCGGAGACTTCCCAGTTATGGATAGTGGCTGTTCCATTTGTAAAAAAGGTCAAGTCAAAGTTGCTCGACCCATTGATGGTCTGGAAGGTCGGAGTGGGTTGTAGTGTGTTGGCAATTCTGAATTAGTTAAGCAGTATGAACTCCTCGAGAATTGGGGCTCGTCTGTCCGTGATTAAGTCGTGCCAGGTTATTGTACGGCAATTGAAATCACCTACCACTATGACCCCGGCGGCCTCTTGTAGGACTTTTTGTAGGAGAGGAAAATTGGAGTTGGGAGGAAAGTAGGCGGACGCAATGTACAGGGTGTTGTTATTACAGTCGTCTGAGAGGTGTTGATGGAAGGGTTTAGGGTTCTGTTGGAGTTGCGGAGGAGGATGGCCGTTCGGGAGTTGGCAGATGTTGGTCCAACTTGCATTAAACATTGAGTGGCCGGTATTTTTGCATTTAGCAGGTTAGGCTTTTGTAATAGAGCAACGTCAAAGCCAGCGGTTACCATTTGCCCAATTAGGGCTTTTGTGGCCATCTTAGATTTATTGCAGTTTAGTTGAGCAACCTTGATGTGTTTATTAGCTCTATTAGTCTCGACTTGTATATTGGGCATTTTTCGGCTGATGTGTGGTGGTTGTGAGCCTTCAGCCTGCAGTTTGCGGTTCTGGTTTGGGCAGTCCTTCGACTCATGGTCAGTAGATGTACAGAAGCCACATTGCGTGCCGTACTGATATAATTTGCATACGTGCCCGTACTTTTGACATTTGTAGCATCTGGTCACCCTTTCTGCTTTAAGATTTAGGTTCTGCAGCAGTTCACAGTTAGCCAACTTTAGCACTGAATCATTTCTCTAGGGTGAGGGCGTTGTTCCTCGTGCTGATGATTATCCTGTGAACTTTGATGCCGTACTCAGTTGGGGTTTTCAGCATGAGGAGCTTCTTCGTGTCCTCTGATGTGTTGAGGTTCTGGCTTCCAGGGGACGGAACTTTAAATTTGGCCTTTGAGCTTTCCAACGTTATTTTAGAAGCAGGATCCAACCTCTTAGAGGCTATTTTACTGTACGTCATTCTAGTTGGTTCAACATCTTTGCGGAGGGCAGATTCGATTTATTTTGTGATGACGTCCCTTTTTGGGATTCCATATTAATGTTATAGCCACCCGTTGTCACTGATGCATTATTTGACAGTAAAAGTATTCCATCTGAAATTTTGTCGACGGCTTGCAGGGCGTTTTGTTTCTTCCCAATTTGTTCCTTGGATGTCAGCAAGAAGTAACCCGTACACGTTTAATTCATGAGCAGGCACTAATTTAGAGGAAACAAATCCCTTCCCCCCCGGCCCACTGCTAGCACTCAATGGCTCAGGACCTGCAACCGTGCTATCCCCGCCGAAGACTGGATACACTACCACTGGATTCACATCAATGCGCGCCGTCGCATGTTCGTACTTCACGAGGAAGACGTGAAAACCTGAATGTCTCATGCAGGGCAGGCTGTCAAAGACCTGAGACCCCTACGCACGGCATCTACAGGCAGCAGATAACGTCGTACGCCAGGCTACCATCAGGTTGCGGGGTGTTTGGTCCGATGAGTCGGCAACTTCCTTGCGCGAGCTTGGAATCGCCGAGAGCTCGCTGCCAGGAACACGACGATTTGTTTGATTTGTTTGCAGCGATCGTGGTTGAACTGGTGCAGGTTCAATGCTTCAACGGCTACTCGGATGGGTCGTTGAGGATCCTAAGACGTCCTCTTGCAACCTAGACTAACCTGGTTGGTTTTAACATCTGTTCCCGAACTTCGGTTTGGGACCAGATTGAAGAGGCGGTGAGAAGGGTTAAACCCTGGAAGTCTCCTGGTATGGATGGGTTTAGGGGAGAATGTGGTAAAAGGGTGTTGAAGGTGAGTCCGGTGTATTTGAAGGTGTTATATGATGCGTGTTTGTGTGGTGGTGTGATTCCGGGTGAGTGGAAGAAAGGTAGAGTGGTTGTTTTGTTGAAAGGTATGGATAAGAATAGGGACCTGTGCTGTGATGGGCAGAATGCGGGAGAAGGATGTCAGTTTGGGTTTATTGAGGGAAGAGGGGCGGATGATGCATGGATGAAGATGAATTTATTAGTGGAGGGATCAGAAAGCAGGTATGTGTTGGGTTTGTTGATTGATGTTAAGGGTGCGTTTGACAAACTGAGGTGGTTAAGGATTTTGGAGAGGTTGCTGGAATGTGAGGAGATAGAGGTATGGAAGAGTTATTTCGGGGAAAGGAAGGTATGTGTGGTCAGTGTGCGTGAAGAAGTGGTATGGAAGGATGTTTGCAGAGGTTGCCCGCATTGATCCATTTGTGGACCCTTTGTATGGAACATCTGCATAGATGTAGGATGTGGTGTCCTTGCGTATGCGGATGATTTGTTGGTAGTAATAGAAGGTGTTGGAGAGTGTGGGGTCTGAGCTGTTTGGGGTTGTGCTTAGGTGAGGAAGGAAGTATGGTGTTGAGGTGTCTGGAAGTAAGACTGTGTGCATGATAATGAAGGGACGTCTTTCCGCAAGGAGGAATCCTACAGACGTCTCTGTGAGGTGTGTTTAAAGTGTGAAATATTTGGGGATTGAGGTTGGTGAAAGAATGAATTTTTATGGGCATTTGGAAAGGATGAGAATAAAGATTGCTGCTGTTGTTGACTGTTTGAGTAGGGTGATTAAGAAAGACTGGGGATTGGGAAAGAGAGCGGTGAAAGTGTTGTATGGAAGGTTACTGATGGCGTGTGCACTGTATGGGGTGTGTGCGTGGTGTCGACGAAGGCTATGGAGGTATTGATGGGTGACTTACCTTGGACTCAAAAGGCGTTAATGAGAATTTCTCTGCTATGGTGGAGCAGCGGCAGGGACATAGGAGAGCTAAGAGTGTTGAGTAGGAGAGAGGTGCGTGGGTTGGGAAGAGATGCTAAGGAAAGGTTGAGAGTGGAGTTGGAGGAAATCGAAAGGAAAGGGGTTTGGTACCGGGACCGCAATGTAGGTGTGGGAATTCAATAGAGGATTGGAGGCATGTGTTGGTAGAGTGTGTATTGTATGAGCATCTGAGAAACATGGAAAGGATGGGTCTGATGTTGGGACCGGAACGTAGAGTGCATGGACTGGATATGATTGTTGTGGATAAAGAGAGATTTGGTGAGTTGTGTAAGTATGGCAAGTATGTATTTCAAAGGAGAAGGAGATTGAATGAGTAAGTGGGAGCGAGTGAACGCAGGGAGACCCCGCCGGTTCAAAGGCCATGCCTTGCCCTGTCATGGGGCCGGCCATGGCTGATTACCTCGGAGAGTGGCCTAAAGTCTTCGGATAGGCACGCACTGGATCGGTGGGCATCACCCGCTCTTTCAACTACATCAACATGTCCCCAAACCTCCCGGCACCTGGCGCACCCGGTTGTGTGAATGCCTTCTTCGGGGGATGAGCCTCACCCCCGGGTTGACCGTTTTCCTCCCATTTTCGTGGGAACAGCATGGAAGATGATGCAAAGAAAACAAAACGATAATGAAGAAGACAATGGAAAAGGACATGATAAGGAACATGGTAAGAACCCTGGAAAGGAGAGTTCGGAATGGTTTAAGGACTTCGACAAAGTGAAAGAGAGGGCAAGGGATTTGGTTCTAGGGGAGGCATCGAAGGTGTCGAAGTATGTTGGGGCGACTATTACGGGGATGTTTTCTGCATGTAGGAGACTGCTGGAAGGTGTACTGATGGAGAATGAAAGGCTGAAGGGAAGAATAGAGGAAATCGAGAAGAAAGAAGAGCGGGATATAGGGGGACCCGGGGTGTCGGAACAGGGCCTTTTAAAGAAAGGGAAAGAGTTATTATGGTAAAGGCAAGTGGTGAAGATGAAGAAGATATGACAGGGGAGCAGGTAAAGCAAAAGATTTTTTAAGGAGGTAGAGCCTGTTCTGAAAGATGTAAGGGTGAGATCAATGAGGAGAGCGAGAGATGGGGTAGTGATTGAGGCTGCCAGTGCGGATGAGGCTAGGAGACTAAAGGAATACCCAAAGATAAGATTGCTAGGGTTGAAGACGGAGGATGTAAAGGGAATGAGGCAAGGGTGATAATATTTGACGTACCGAATGAGTGGAAGAGTGAAAAGGTCATGGAGGAGTTGTATGTTATGAATTGTGGTGGTTTGAAGGTGCAGCAAGGAAGGTTTATGGAGGTAACGAGAATAGTGAATAGGATGTCGAAAAGGGGAGAGGTTTTTGGTAATGTTGTGGTGGAAAGTAGTTCGAGCCTGATAGAGGAATGGGTGAGGAGAGGTAGAGTGTACATGGGTTTCAGGACGATGAAGGTAAAGATGTTTGAAAGGGTATTGAGGTGTTATAATTGTTTGAGCATTCGGCGAAGAATTGTGGGGAGGTAAATGTGTGTTGAAGATGTGGGATTACTGGACATGTGGAAAGAGGGTGTAGGAATCCTAGAAGTGTGGCATTTATAAATTGTAAAAGAGCGGATTTGGCGGTGAGTGATCAAGGGGTGTTGAGCGAGGAATATCCAGTTTATAAGAGGGTGATAGAGAGAATGAGGGAGCGGACAGAGGTTGAGAATGGGTAAGTGGCTACAATTAAATTGTCGCAGTAGTGATGAATGATGTAAGAGTTATCATGAAAGAAGAGGACATTGGACTAGCGATCCTGCAGGAGCCGTATGAATGGGAAGTTGATGTGCGTGGTTTGAATGTAGCATGTGAGTTATACACATACTGTGGGCCGAATATTGTATTGATGTTAATAATATTATATTGATAATATTGGAGTGATATTGATTTGACGGTGTGTAATGATGGATTTCGGGATTGGGTATTGGATTGGATGGTGTTGGAGGACAGGAGTGCCACTGACCACAATGTCATCATTGTCCAACTGGGTGACAGCTGTTCTGCCTCCTGTAAATTGGGCATTCTTCAGCAGCTGTTTGGTGGTTTTGTTGCTTCAGCCCACTTCTTGCACAGTTTGTGCATTTGTGGTCAGTAGACTCATGGTCAGTAGATGTACAGAAGGCACATTGCGTGCCGGACAGACAGAATTTGGATACGTGTCCGTACTTTTGACATTTATAGCATCTGGTCACCCTGATAAAATCTCTGATATTTAGTGATTTCCAGGCCGAGTACAGCTTCCACCTTTCCATCAGGGTCTTCCTGACAGCGGGGTGAACTACAACAACCCAAAGAACCTCTCTCGTGTTAGGCTTACCAGAGTTGATTCTGACGGCCGATCTCAGCCAATTCACAGGGGTGTTGTCTGGAAGGTTTTTGTTGAGGATGTCCTCCACCAGTTGCTCCTTACTTAGTTCAGCTGGGACGTCAAAGATTTGCAGCTTTGCCAATTGTTAATTTTTTTCTGCTCTAAGATTTAGGCTCTGCAGCAGTTCAGTTAGCCAACTTTAGCACTGAATGGTTCCTCTAGGATGAGGGCGTTGTTCCTCGTACTGATTATGCTATGAACTTTGATGCCGTACTCAGTTGGGGTTTTGGACATAGGGAGTTTCTGCGTGTCCTCTGATGTGTTGATATTCAGACTTCCCAATTTGTTCCTTGGAAGTCAACAGGAAGTCTCTCAGAGCAGAGAGATTGGCATTCATAAGCTGTAAAATGTGTTTATGGTCTGTAAGAAAGTATAAAACTAATTCAAGCAAGCGCGAGTAAACGGCGGGAGTAACTATGTCTCTCTCCACTGAGCTTAGTTAACTATACCTTCACGGGGGTTTCTGCCGGACGGGCCACTAGTGGTGAACACAGTGTGGTTGTTCACCCGTGACTTGACTAAATAGAAAGGGAATATGGTTGTGTCTCTAGAGAAATTCGTGGAAATTTCCCATGGAAAGCTTAATAGGCGCCATGGCGTTGAACTCGGATTCGGAGGCTATGGGTCTAAAACTTGAATCGGGGGCCAAGACATCTAATTCTGGCGCCCCGGGGCCATTCCCTCACAGGGGGGTTACATTTACGACTGTGGGCGGAGCTACGTCCTGAAGACGTCTCTGGACCGCCACAGGAAACAGTGTGGCAAGCGTGACACCACCAGGTGTCAGTGGTGCGGCGCGTCGTTCCCGACTTTCCAGGGAGTACGTCAGCAAAAAAGCAGGGCCCACTCGGAGGAGTATCTTAACGAGCTCCAGGCAAAACTACCTGTCGCCGAGAGTGAGTTTGCAGGAACTAGCCGACTATGAATCTCAGGCCGTCAAAGGTGTCTTCTACCTTCTACCGGGCGCGCAAGCAGTTGGCAGGAGCGTCCCCTGCTAGCCACGCAAAGCCTGCCCGAGGCAGGCGGATACGATCTGTCGCGGTGCGGAAAGTAGCGGAGAGTGCGCCCGCCCAAGTGCTAGATAACAGCTTAGCGAGCGCTTCAAACGCGGGAGCGGCACGACAGAGTCCGCCTAAGACCAAAACTAAGGCTGGACCACCCAAGGCGAAAGTCAAGCAGAGAGACGATCCTTCTGAACATCAGGCTACATGGTTGGCGGAGAGGGGGCTAATCTCGACGCGTCGATACCCGGAGCGACCGCATGAGGTCAAAAGGGGACAGTTCCTCAGCTCTCGCAAGCACTAGTGCACCACGCCTGGTCCCTAGTCACAAGGAAGTTACTCCCAGACTCTCTAACACACCATTGGTTGCCCGCGCATCCAACGAAGGTGTGCAAAGGTCAGATGTGGAGAGTCCACAGGGAGCCCAGGATACCGTATCAGTCTATCAGCGCGAGCAGGTAGATTTGGGGTTACTGGAGAGGCACCTCGCCTTGACTGATCTTGTGACAGCGGCCCTAGCAGACGACGACCAGCAACTCCACCGAGTAATGGATAGTTGGCTCGCAAGTCTAGTTGAGGGTAGGAACCGGGACTCGTGGTTTGAGAAAACGTAGACGGAATCCTGGTCACCACTATGCCCAGACCAACACGGGAAGTGGTCAGCGGGCCTCGGACTACAAAAAGTTCCAGAACCTCTACGTGAGAAACCGTCGCCACCTCGCCGAGCTCGTATTATCCGGGGAGGGGGTTTTTGATGACAATCGGTTGCCCTCCGTACAAAGTGTCGAGGAGCTTTTCGGAGCTATTTACTCGAACCCCAGGGCCCACAATGATGCGCCACTGAACCCAGGGGATCATGTAGCCAGCGTTGACGATCCTCCATTAATAACTTTGGACGAAGTACGGCAGCTAAAATCGAGCTGGCAACTTTCAGCGCCTGGAGTTGACCAAATCTCGGTAGCGGCTGTCCATGTCCGAGGAAATGCTAACCATTTCCTACAACATTGTAATGCTACGGAATATGCAACCTACCTCCTAGAGGTCGTTGAGAATAACGCTGGTGCCCAAGGGAGGTGACCGTCTCGACGCTGCTAACTGGCGCCCAATAACCATCGGTTCTGCGATGCAGCGGCTGATGCACAGAGTGTTGGCAGCCCGTCTTTCGAAGTTTGCCTCGATGAGCTCGTCTCAGAGGGGTTTTACAGAGATCGACGGCACTCTTGCAAACGACCTGATCCTGCACGAATATCTGCGGGGTCGCATCGAGAAGGGCAATTCATATAATGTCGTCTCGTTGGATGTTCGACATACACAAGACCCATTAGGATTTCCCGTGGAGTAAGACAGGGTGACCCGCTTAGCCCGGTCTTGTTCAACATGGTTTTGGATGAACTTCTGGTCGACTTCAATTTGAACTACAAGGGCGGCTTGCTACCAAACGGTGATTCATTGCGCATGCATGGCGTTCGCCGATGGCCTCATCCTGATCTCTGACCAAGATCTTGAGGTACCCCACATGCTCGACAACGTTTCGGCGTACTTGGGCAGAAGGGGCATGGAGATCAGTCCTACCAAGTGTAGAACACTGGTCGCCGGTTTGGTGAGCGGTAGGTCGGTGGCTATATCGAGGGTCGGTTTTAAGATCGACGGAACGCCGTTTCCAATCGTCGGTGCCATGAATGCCTTCAGGTATTTACTTTTTATTTATTTTTACCCACGGTGGTGAACCTTCGAACTTGGCTGCACAACTGTGCCAAAGCCCCACTTAACCCAGACCAGAAGCTCCAGATCATTAGGCAATATGTCATTCCAAGATTGCTCTACGGGCTACAAAATCCTGGAGTAACCTCTAAGGTTCTCCGTGACGGGGACAGGCTGATCAGGAAGTCTCTGAAGGCATTCTACCATCTTAATGCCTATACCCCGGACGGCTTTCTGGAGACAGAGAGTCGCTTCGGGTCCCCTTTTCAGGACCCCTATTTTCGAGATCGAGAGAAGGGAATTGTCACTAGAGATCATTCCTATGGAAATTTCTCCTATGGGGAACTGAATATTCTCATGAGAACGTTGAGGCGGAAGTGCTGTTTGCAATGACAATTCTCACGAAAATTCTCGGAAGAGATTCTCTCGGATTGTAAAAAAAGTGAATGTTCCCCTGTTTTCGAAAATAGCGATGTCTGATTTTCGAGACAAAGTTCCCCACTTTTCAGGAGAAACTCCGTTCCTACGAACTCGAAAATAGGGGTCCTGAGGTCTTGAACAAGCTTCTCAAGATTCGGCGAGTTGGGCCTGGATTTCCGACAAACCAGCAGGCTGGTCTGGTAGGGACCATGTCCGAGCGGTTCAACTCCGCACGGGGACTCTCCCTACTAAGGCGGCTATACCATATACGCCTGTTGGCCAGCGACAATGCAGAAACGGTTGTACCGTCCATGAAACTATCGCTCACGTGCTCCCGATTTGTCCGGTCACACACGATAGCAGGATTCGGCGGCACGACGAAATTGTTGGAAAAGTCGCCCGCCACTGTAAAACTCGCGGTTGGATGGTGGAAATGGAGCCACATTTAAGATCCCCAAGTGGCATCCTCTTTAAACCTGACCTGGCAATCCATCAGCCAGGCAGCGTCACCGTGATCGCAGATGTACAAGTCGCTTGGGACTCGGAAGACTTGAGAGTTCCCTTTGAGCATAAACGCGACAAATACGACGTGCTGCCATTCCATTAGGCGGCGCGACGTGTATGGCCGGGAAAGTCTTTCGCTTTTGCTCCGATTATCCTGGGCGTCCGTGGTATTTGGCCTAGGCACTCGGGTATGCTGGAAATTCCCCCGGTCGTGCGTCGTAGTTGTATAAACTCGGTCCTCAAGTGGGCGGTCGTCTATACACCGCTCTGTGTGGGCAAGACGGCATAACCCCCGTCCGGTACCAATCTCCTCGAATGGTGCCGAGAGATTGGAATCTCCTGTGGTACTGTCCAGGGTTATAGACGCTAGGATGTAACCGGCCCCCTAACTCGAGTCGCAAGATTGCCGAATATCGGGCAACCCGTAGACAGTCGAAAGATACATGTCGCCTGTGAGCAATTGACTCATAGCCAAATGCCTCGTCATCTAATTAGTGACGCACATGAATGGATTAACGAGATTCCCGCTGTCCCTACTCAAGAGGAACGGCCCCTCAATAAAAAACCCTCAATTCCGTGCGTACCGGCTAAGAGGATGCATGGCTGGAGAGGATGTCCGAGTCATTACGTGGCCTAAACCTCTGGGCACCAGGCGCACCCTGTTGTATGAATGCCTTCCCCCGGGAATGGGCGTCACCCCTGGGGTGACCGTTATTCGTCCCATACTCGTGGGATTAGTGATGAATGTTGAAGATTTAAATAAAACAAGTATGGACTGGCTGAATGAATACGAAATAATCGAGGATAAGGCAATTGAGGTGGTAATGATGGAGACATCTAAAGTATCAAAGACTGTGGGATCCACAATAATTGGGCTGTTCTCCAAATGCAGAAGAATGATCGAAAATGTAGTGATGGAGAATGAAAGGTTAAAGGGAAGGCTGGAGGAAATGGAAAAGTATAAAAGGACGAAACCTGTTGTGAGTGTGAGTGAACCTGTGAGGAAGGTTAAGTAGAGAACGAGGAGTTATGCAGTGATTGTGAAGGCAAGTGGGGATGCGGAAGAAAGGATGACTGGGGAAGAGGTGAAGCAGAAATTGCTGAAGGAAATAGAGCCTATGATGAGGGAAGTACGTGTCAGAGCGATAAGAAAGGCAAACGATGGGGTTATAGTTGAGGCTGCGAGTGAGGATATGAGTTAGAGAGGTTGAGAAATTGTGCGAAAATGAGGCTGAAAATGATTGAGTGTTGATAGAGCGAAAGGGTTGAAGCCGCGAGTGTTAGTGTATGATGTTCCGAATGAATGGAAGGATGAAAGAGTGATGGACGAACTGTTCTTGAAAAATTGTGGAGGACTGAAAATTCAACAAGGCAGATTGGAAGAGACAAAGATTATAAATAGATATTCGAAAAGAGGGGAAATGTATGGGAACATTGTGGTGGAGAGTAGTGTGGATGTGGTAGATGAATGGATGAAGAGCGAGAGAATATACATGGACTTCAGAATGGTCAAGGTGAAAAAGTTTGAGAAAGTAACAAGATGTTTGGGCACACAGCGAGAGTATGTAGGAAGTGCGGTGTCATAGGACATGTGGAGGCAGAATGTAAGGGTGAGGTGAATGTTACATGTTTGAATTGCAAGAAAGTGGGTCTTGTTGCAGATGCCCACAATGTGATGAGTGCGGAGTGTCCTGTGTATAAGAGAATGATCGAGAGCATAAGGGAGAGAATAAGGGCAGAGAATGGCTAAGTGGATGCAGTTGAATTGTCGAAGGAGTGAAAGAGTGATGAATCATGTGGGTGTAATGATGGAAGAGGAGAATATTGGGTTGGCGATGGTGCAGGAACTGTATGAAGGAGAAGGTAATGTACGTGGGCTTCTAGGTAGAATGAGAGTAGTTGCTGCAAAAAAGGCAGCAATTGTGATCAAAGATGAGAGAATAGAAGTGATGGAGATTGGTGTAAATAGGCGAGTATGGGCAGTTTGTGTATGGATAAAGGGTAAATTTTCGGCTTGTTGTGTGTGCTCGTTGTACTGCACGTTTGGAGAGAATTTGGAACAAGTGATAGAATATTTGGAAGAGCTGTGTGATCGAGTGGGCAGGAAGCCAATGCTGATTAGGATTGATGCCAATGCCGTATACCTCTTGTGGCATAGCAAAATGGGATTAGGGCAGGATGAAAGGGTGATGAGAGGTAGGGATTCTCAATTCTAAGGTGCGGACCGGTTGAAGGGATGCATGGCTGGGGAGGATGCTCAATCGTGACGGGATGGGCGTTACCCCTAGGGTGACCGTTTTTCCTCCCATTCTCGTGGGAATGTAAGTATGTGAGGAATTGTGGTGAGGTGAAAGTGCAGCCGGTGTATATGGGCTTCAGAAAAATGAAGGTGATATTGTTTGAGAGGGTGGCACGATGCTACAACTGATTAGGGTTTGGGCGTATTGCTAAGAATTGCAAGAAAAAGAAAGTGGCTGGGCATATGAAAAAAGAATGCATTGTGTCTATTGTGGCGTGTGGAACTTGTAAGAGAGCGGGTTGGGTGGTGAGTGAGCATGGGGTGTTAAGTGAGGAATGTCCAGTGTATAGGAGGGTGATTGGGAGAATGAGGGAGAGAATAGAGGTTGAGAATGGGTAAGTGGTGTCTGCGAGATTGTGGTGGTGAATGATGAGAAGGTAGAAATTATGGAAGTTGGGGAGCTGAGAAGAGAGTGGGCGGTATGTGTATAGTTGAGAGGGGATTTAGGTGAATGTTATGTCTGTTCGATTTATTGTACGGTTTGTAAGAGACTGGAGTCTGTATTGGCTTATGTGGAGGAGTTGTGTGTGCGGGCGAGAGGGATGCCGGTGCTGGTTGGTATAGATGCTAATGCTGGGTCCCCCTTATGGTATAGTAAGGGTGGGTCACGGCAAGATGTGTGGTGCGTGATAAGAGTGTTGGAAGAGTTGTTTTTGCGGAGTGGATTGAAAGTACTGAATGTAGCATGTGAGGCATATACATACTGTGGGCCGAATTGGATGAGCGATATAGATGTGACGGTGTGTAATGATGGATTTTGAGATTGGATGGTGTTGGAGGACAGTGACCACAATGTCATCGTGGTCCGGTTGGGCGACTCTTGTCCGAGGAAAATAAAGGATGGAAGATTAAGAAGGATGATTGTGTCTTTGTGTGATTTTGTGAAGATGGACGTGAATGGGATGGTTGAGCATGTGGACGGAGCTGTTAGGTTTGCAGGAGATAGGGCGCTTGGAAGGTTTGGGAGTGTTAAGAAAGAAAAGATAAGGTGGTGGAATAAAGAGCTGAGGAAAATGAGAGGATGCAGGAAGGCGAGGAAAGAATATCAAAGACCTAGGAAGCTTGCGGACGAGAGTGAGGAATGGTTTAAGAGACGGTATGCAGAGTGTTGTAACCGATATGAAGGGGAGATTAAGAGAGCGAAGCATGAGGATTGGAAGGAGTTTGTAAGAGATGAAGGTAATTTGAATCCGTGGGGTGAAGTGTACAAAATATGTAGGGGTAAAAGTGGCAGGAGCTGCTGTCACATGGGCATTTGGAAGGGGGGGATGGTGAGGATCAAGAGTTTGGTTGGGATGAGATTGAAGAGGCGGTGAGAAGGGTTAAACCCAGGAAGTCTCCTGGTATGGATGGGTTTTAGGGGAGAATGTGTTAAAAGGGTGTGGAAGGTGGGTCCGGTGTATTTGAAGGTGTTATACGATGCTCGTTTGTGTGGTGGTGTGATTCCGGGTAAGTGGTTGTTCTGTTGCAAGGTATGGATAAGGATAGGAACAATGTGCGGTCCTGTCGTCCGATACGTCTGTTGACTGCATTTGGGAAAGTGTTGGAATGGTTGTTGGTAATAAGGATGATGGGAGAATGAGGGAGAAGTTGAGTGGATGTCAGTTTGGGTTTATTGAGGGTAGAGGGGCGGATGATGCATAGATTAAGGGGAATTCATTAGTGGAGAGATCACAAAGCAGGTCTGTATGGCCTCTTCGGCCGCCATTCAACGGTCAGCTTAGAACTGGCACGGACTGGGGGAATCCGACTGTCTAATTAAAACAAAGCATTGCGATGGCCCCAGCGGGTGTTGACGCAATGTGATTTCTGCCTGTCAACCTGAAAAAATTTAAGCAAGCGCGGGTAAACGGCGGGAGTAACCATGACTCTCTTACTCATGGTGATATAGCCTGAGTTGAGTTGTAGAAACAGCCGATCCGCAGCCTCTTCGCTGGACTCCCGCCAGAAACACGCAAGCACTCTGATGGATTCCTGATATTGGTTCGGGGTCTAGGTCGGAAGTCGAGAGTAGGCAACGGCGACACTGATAGTTCGTCGGGAGCCCCCGAAATCGGCGCGAGCGGCCGGAGGGCAGACCTTCCCCGAGACTCTTGATGAAAGAACTGACTCCCGATGGGTTGATGGATCAAGTCGGGGTCGCGTGGCTAAATGTGGACGGTTTATTAAGGCGTTGGATTGGGGGTTGGTTCCCCTTTCCCCCGGGGAGACCCGGTCGTCCATGTATGTGCAGGCACTAACCGAATGAACACAAACCCCTTTCCCCCCGGCCCACTGGCCGGGGACCCTGCGCTTCCGGGCCCTTCGAGGCTAGAGGATGTGCCAGTACCAAGATTCATCTGCGTCCACTGCGGGAGGTCGTTCAAGACCGCCATAGGACGCGGGGTGCACATGCACTCAGAGGAGTACAACGCTGCGATTTGCACCGATCGAGCTAAAGCAAGATGGTCAGACGAGGAAACACGCATCATGGCTCGATTTGGCGACTACCTGCTCGAACGCTGGAGGCAATTAAAGGTAAAAGGAGAAATCCAGAATACCGACGAATTGTCGAAGGCATGAGAGCAGAGATGGACGCAGGAGCCGACTCTCCCCCCCCCCCCCCCCAAACTCTCCGGAGCGTATTTCGGAGATAGGGGAGTAAATAACTCGTGTCCCCGAACAGGATGTAACGGCTGAGGTGCTCCCAAACCATCGGGAGGCTCTCAGAAGCGCTGTCTCCGCCACTGTCGGAATGACGGATTGGCGGCGCTTCGGTGAGCAAGGTCTCGAGCTGGCCGATCTGGCAAGGTCGGCTCTCGCGGGTGGGGACTGCGCGCATCAGCTGCTGGCGTGGCTGCGCGTTTACCTACCAGGCAACAAAAAGTCAAAGCATCCAGTGAGGGTGACGGCCAACGGTGCGGATCGCAGGCGTGGGAATAGGAGACAGGAGAGAAGAAGGCAATACGCAGTAATACAACAACTTTACAAGCGTGATCAAAAGGCATGCGCGGCCAGAATACTGGATGATCTGAGTAGGGACCAGCGTCCCGAAGGGAATTAGGAATTCGTGGACTTTTGGACGAACGCATCTACCATGCTTGAAACTGGGGCGGGTGATTATCGGGTTCCGGTGACACGCGGTGTGAAGCAGGGGGGCTCTCTTTCACCAATATTGTTCAATATGGTCTTAGACCAAGCATTGAACAACCTTTCCCCAGATGTTGGATTCGATATGGGTGGCGACCTGATACGCGCCCTGGCTTTTGCTGACGATGTCATCCTGGTATCGTCCACCGCGGCAGGCCTTCAGATGAACCTGGAGAGGCTTGCCAACAAACTCGCTTCGGCTGGACTCCAGCTGAACGTTGCGAAATGTCGTGCTGTTTCCCTGGTAGCTTCCGGACGGGACAAGAAGGTGAAGTTGATAAGTAGTCCTACCTTTAACGTGAACGGCATACTGATCCCCGAAACGTCCACGAAGGAAATCTGGAAGTACCTTGGAGTACAGTTTGAGGGTAGTGGAGTGGCGGGATGTACACAAACTGACATCTCAGAGAAGCTCGAAAGAGTTTCGCGCGCTCCCCTGAAGCCACAGCAGCGTATGCACATACTGCGTACGTACCTCCTGCCCCGGTACTACCATGCCTGGGTCTTCGGACGTATGAACGTAGGTGCACAGCGCAAGCTGGACAGGCTACTGAGGGGGTATGTCAGAAACTGGATATCTTTGCCCCACGATACGCCCTTGGGATACTTCCACGCGCCAACAAAATCTGGCGGGTTGGAGATTCATCCTAATGCTGAGACTGAGGCGATACGCTAGGATGCAGCAGAGCACCATAGGGTATATATCTAATTGCGCGAGGTCCCTATACGTAGAACAAAAGCTACGGTGGTGTAGGGACCGCATCAGAGAAGTACCTGGCGGTGACAACGCTGCTAATAGCGGCCTGAGTGAGCTCTGGACCGGTAGGTTGTATGAGTCGTGCGACGGAAGGCCTTTGCAGGAAAGCCCAGATGCGAGTGCTAGCACTCAATGGCTCAGGTTCTGCAATCGTGCCATCCCCTCCAAAGACTGGATACACTACCACTGGGTACACATTAATGCGCTGCCAGCACGTGTCCGTACCTCACGGGGAAGACGTGAAAACCTCGATGTCTCCTGCAGGGCAGGCTGTCAAAGACCTGAGACCCCTGCACACTGCATTCAGGTATGTCACAGAACCCACGGGGGTCGGCTGCACTCGCCAATGACCTCGAGGCAGCGGGTTGGACCGTACGACGCGAAGTGCCCGTACGGACGGACATCGGGATGAAACAACCGGACATTATAGCGACCCGCCCTGGGCGGAGAGCTGTTGTAGATGTCCAAGTGGAAGCCCCGGCCCATTCGCTCAACGCACAGCATCGGAGAAAGGTCGCAAGTACAGGGACGAAGCCCAACTACTAGACGGTACTTGGACCAGGTGAGTGGTGATGCGACAACCAGTGAGGACGTCAGTACACGGCAGACTACGTCGTACGCCAGCGCCACCATCAGTTGGCCGGGTGTTTGGTCCGGTGAGTCGGCAATTTCCTTGCGCGAGCTCGGAATAGTCGAGAGCTCGCTGGCCAAATACACGACGATCTGTTTGCAAGGATCGTGGTTGAACTGGTGCCGGTTCAATGCCTCGACGGCTACTCGGATGGGTCGTCGGGGCCGCTAAGTCGTCCTCCTAGACGTCCTAACTTAGACCAGCCCGGTTGGTTGAAACATCTGTTCCCGGACCTCGGTCTGGGACGTGGTTTTTTCTCGTTTTTTCTTTGCCCCCATCGCTTTGGGGGCCTCTAGAAAACGACAGGGGTCATCCTCTCCTCGTATCCCTTCCATCCGGTTCCCATTGCCGGGGCATTTGTGCGCTAGTGATGAGAGCCTCCCCACCCGCCCGCTTGTTCGGTGCTGAGGGTGGGTCTGATGCGAGTCAGGCTGATCTGATAGCCAAATGCCTCGTCATCTAATTAATGACGCGCATGAATGGATTAACGAGATTCCCGCTGTCCCTACCCACTACTCCGTTCTGGTGCGGGGGAGAATACACCATGAGAATCCTCTAACTGAGCAACCGTTACTCCCTGTATGGGCTGCAACGACCCTGGGTGAGGCAACTCAAGTTGCCTCTCCTAGGTAGTAGTGATACGGGGAGCCGGTGATCCTTGCCTTGGGCGGCTGGGATCAAGAGGAGCGGCCCCTCAATAAAAACCCCTCAATCCCAAAGTGTGGACCGGCTGATGGGATGCATGGCTGGAGAGGATGTCCGAGTCATGACGTGGTCCAAACCTCTGGGCACCAGGCGCACCCAGTTGTATGAATGCCTTCTCCAGGGAATGGACGTCACCCCTTGAGTGACTACGATGCGTTCCATACTCGTGGGATCAATGATGAATGCTGAAACAAATAATGAAATGAATAAAACAAGTAACGACTGGTTAAATGAATATGAAAGGATTGAGGATAAGGCAAGGGAAGTAGTGTTGATGGAGGTTTCCAAAGTGTCGAAGACTGTGGGTTCCACAATCTTTGGGTTCTCGAAGTGTAGGAGGATGCTAGAAAATGTTATGTTAGAGAATGAGAGATTAGAAGGTAGACTGGAAGAGATGGAAAAGTGCAAAAGGATGGAACCTAGTGTGAGTATGAGTGAACCTGTGAGAAAGGAGAGGGTGAGGAGTTATGCGTTGATTGTGAAGGCAAGTGGGGATGCGAAAGAAAGTATGACTGGGGAGGAGGTAAAACAAAAACTGTTGAAAGAAGTAGAACCGATGATGAAAGATGTGCGTGTGAGGGCGATAAGGAAGGCAAAGGATGGAGTAATAATTGAGGCAGCGAGTGAGGATGAGCTGGAGAGATTGAGGAATTGTGCCAAGTTAAGATTGTTAGGATTGAGTGTTGACAGAGCGAAAGGGCTGAAGCCAAGAGTGATGGTGTATGATGTGCCAAATGAATGGAAGGATGAAAGGGTGATGGATGAGCTGTTTTTGAAAAATTGTGGGTGTATAAAAATGCAGCAAGGGAGGTTTATGGAAGAAACCAGGATTATAAACAAGTATGCGAAAAAGGGAGACATGTTTGGGAATATAGGGAGAGCAGTATGGAGGTGATTGATAAATGGATGAGGAGTGAGAGGGTGTACATGGGATTCAGGATGGTGAAAGTGAGACGTTTCGAAAAGGTAACAAGATGTTACAATTGCTTGGGTTTTGGACATACTGCGAGAGTATGCAAGGAGAAGAGAGTGTGCAGGAAGTGTGGGATTGCAGGGCATGTGGAGGCAGAATGCAAGGGTGAGAGGAATGTTGTATGTATGAATTGTAAGAAAGTGGGCCTTGATGCAGATGCCCACAATATAATGAGTGTTGAATGTCCGGTATATAAGAGAATGGTAGAGAGCATGAGGGAGAGAATAAGGGCAGAAAATGGCTAGATGGATGCAATTGAATTGTAGAAGGAGTGAAAGAGTGATGAATGACGTGGGGGTAATGATGGAAGAGGAAAATGTTGAATTAGCGATGATACAGGAACCGTATGAATGGGATGGTAATGTACGTGGGCTCCCAGGAGGAATGAGAGTGGTTGCTGCCAAAAAGGCAGCAATCGTGGTCAATGATGAGAGAATGGAAATTATGGAGATGGGTGTAATGAGGCGAGAATGGGCAGTTTGTGGTGCATGGATAAAAGGTAAATTTGGGGAGTGTTGTGTGTGCTCGTTGTAGTGTACGTTTGGGGAGAACTTGGATGAAGTGATAGGATATTTGGAAGAACTGTGTGATCGAGTGGGCAGGAAGCCAATGTTAATTGGGATGGACGCTAATGCCGTATCCCTTCTGTGGCACAGCAAGATGGGGTTGCGGCAGGATGAAAGGGTGATAAGACGTAGGGCATTAGAAGAACTGTTTGTGAGTAGGGGCCTGAATGTTTTGAATGTGCCGTGTGAGCAATATACGTATTATGGACCGAATGGGATGAGTGATATTGATGTGACTGTGTGTACAGATGGTTTTCGTGATTGGGTACTAGACTGGGTGGTGTTGGAAGACAGGAGTATGAGTGATCACAATGTTATTTTAGTAAGATTGGGACGCTCCACTTCCGAAACAACTGAGAAGCGTAAAGTATGGATGATTAAAAAGGAAGACTGGGAAGGATTTGACGATGTGCTGCGTGTGGAAATTGGCAAGGTACCTTTGTGTAGTTTCAAAGATTTGAATGTGGACGGTATGGTAGAACATGTGAGTGAGGCAGTTAAGAGAACAGGTGACAAAGTGTTTGAGAGTGGTAGGGATGTCAGGAAAAGAAGAGTAAGGTGGTGGAATGAAGATTTGATACTAATGCGCAGCGAATGTCGGAAAGCAAGAAGGGAATATCAGAGAGCAAGGAAGCGTGACGAAGGGAACGAGGAACGATGCTGGCAGTTGTATAAGGAAAGTTGGAATAGATATAAGGTGAATATCAAGAGAGCGAAAGACGAGGATTGGATGAAATTTGTGAATGAAAAAGGAAACATGGATCCATGGGGTGAAGTATATAAGTTATGCAGAGGAAAGAGAGCGAGAGGTTATTTGAGTGAAATTAGGAAGGCAGATGGGAGCATGACGGTTGGATGGCGTGAGACTGTGGACGTAATGATGAATGAGTTCTTTCCGGAGGATGAGGTTGCGGATGATATACATATAGAGGTGGTGAATGATGATGAAAGGGAGTTCGAATGGAATGAAATTTAAGAAGCGGTTGCAAGGGTAAAACCCAGAAAGGCCCCGGGCCTGTATGGGTTCAGAGGAGAATGCGTAAAGAGAGTATGGCAGGTCACCCCAATGTACCTGAAGTATATGTATGATGCCTGTTTGACTCAAGGTGTGTTTCCGAGGAGATGGAAGGACGAAAGAGTGGTTGTTGTACTGAAAGGGATGGATAAGGATAAATCGAATGTGAGGTCATACCGTCCGATATGTATGTTGAGTGCGTTTGGAAAGGTACTGGAGTGGATGTTAGTGTTAAGAATGATGAATAAAGTACATGGGAGAACGAATGATTGTCAGTTTGGATTTGTTGCAGGAAGAGGAGCGGAGGATGCTTGGATGAAAGTTAATAGTCTAGTAGAGAAGTCTGAGAGGAAATGTGCTAGGTATGTTACAAAGGGACGTCTATCAGGTATGCAAAGAGTGTAAGGTACCTGGGAGTTGAAGTTGGAGAGAGAATGGATTTTAATGGGCATCTGCGTGGGTTGAGAGGGAAAATTGCATCAACTGTTGGATGTTTGTATAGAGTGATCAAGAAAGACTGGGGACTAGGAAAGAAGGCGGTGAAAATGCTGTATGGAGGTTTGTTGATGTCGTGTGCGTTATATGGAGTGTCTGCATGGTGGAAGTTTTGCGTAAGAGAATGGGAGGGATATTATTGAATAGATGTGAAAGAGTGGCTTTATGCGGATGTTTGAGAGTGTGTAGGACAGTGTCGACTGAGGCGATGGAAGTGTTAATGGGTTATTTGCCCTGGGCTCATCAAACGTTAATGAGAGTGTCCTCACTTTGGTGGAGTAGAGGAATTGACATTGGGGAGGTTGGGATTCTGGAATCGGTAGATGTAATAGGTTTAGGCTGGGATGCAGTTTACCCGCGCTTGCTTGAATTTCTTCAGGTTGACATTCAGAGCACTGGGCAGAAATCACATTGCGTCAACACCCGCTGGGGCCATCGCAATGCTTTGTTTTAATTAGACAGTCGGATTCCCCCGGTCCGTGCCAGTTCTGAGCTGACCGTTGAATGGCGGCCGAAGAGGACATCCAGACGCCCTTGCGGGCGTAACCGGAGCCTCGCAGCAAGACGGTTCCGCGGGAGGCCAAGGCACGGGACCGAACTCGGATTCGACGTCACCGCCGAAACGGCGACGCTGCACCTCGCACAGGCCCGGCACGTTAGCCGCGACCCGCTTCCCCGCCAAGCCCGACACGCCCCGATCCTCAGAGCCAATCCTTATCCCGAAGTTACGGATCCAATTTGCCGACTTCCCTTACCTACATTATTCTATCGACTAGAGGCTCTTCACCTTGGAGACCTGCTGCGGATATGGGTACGAACCGGCGCGACGCCTCCACGTGGCCCTCTCCCGGATTTTCAAGGTCCGAGGGGAAGATCCGGACACCGCCGCAACTGCGGTGCTCTTCGCGTTCCAAACCATATCTCCCTGCTAGAGGATTCCATGGAACTCGAACGCTCATGCAGAAAAGAAAACTCTTCCCGGATCTCCCGACGGCGTCTCCGGGTCCTTTTGGGTTGCCCCGACGAACTCTCTTGCGAGGGCCCGAATTATAAACGGTTCCGCTGCCGGGTTCCGGAATAGGAACCGGATTCCCTTTCGCCCGACGGGTGTGTGCACAAAATCGTACGTTTACGTCGACACACGCTTCGATTTACGTGTTTTTGTGACCAACGACAAAATCTACACCGCATCAACATCGGCTTTCGCCTAGGGCTTAGGATCGACTGACTCGTGTGCAACGGCTGTTCACACGAAACCCTTCTCCACGTCAGTCCTCCAGGGCCTCGCTGGAGTATTTGCTACTACCACCAAGATCTGCACCGACGGCGGCTCCAGACGGCCTCGCGGCCAGTCCTTCTGCGCTCACCGCCGCGACCCTCCTACTCGTCAGGGCTTCATGGCCGGCGAAATGAATCACCTGACCGCACATGCCGCTGACGGCCGAGTATAAGCACGACGCTTCAGCGCCATCCATTTTCAGGGCTAGTAACTTCGGCAGGTGAGTTGTTACACACTCCTTGGCGGATTCCGACTTCCATGGCCACCGTCCTGATGTCTTAAGTTACCAACGCCTTTCATGGTATCCCATAAGCGTCGATTTAGGCGCTTTAACTCGGCGTTTGGTTCATCCCACAGCGCCAGTTCTGCTTACCAAAAATGGCCCACTTGGCACTCTGATTCGAGTCTCGCGGCTTCAGTAGTTCGAGCAAGCCGGAGATCTCACCCATTTAAAGTTTGAGAATAGGTTGAGGCCGTTTCGACCCCAATGCCTCTAATCATTCGCTTTACCGGATGAAACTCGTGTGCGACGAGCGCCAGCTATCCTGAGGGAAACTTCGGAGGGAACCAGCTACTAGATGGTTCGATTAGTCTTTCGCCCCTATACCCAGTTCCGACGATCGATTTGCACGTCAGAATCGCTACGGACCTCCATCAGGGTTTCCCCTGACTTCGTCCTGACCAGGCATAGTTCACCATCTTTCGGGTCCCAGCGTGTACGCTCTTGGTGCGCCTCTTCTCGCAATGAGAACGAGACGCCCCGGGAGTGCGGAGCAGCAGCATTAGCGACCACCCATCCTCCCTAAGTCCGCGCTAGGCGGACTTTCACTTTCATTACGCCTTTAGGTTTAGTAATGTCCCAATGACTCGCGCACATGCTAGACTCCTTGGTCCGTGTTTCAAGACGGGTCCTGAAAGTACCCAAATCTAAAGCGTCGCAGATCGGCGTTTCGACGAGGTCTGTTCGAGAACACCGCGGCGAACAGGCGCTCGGGGACGGGACCGGCACCAGGTCCGATCACCATCACGACGAGCACGCTTGCCGCGGGTCGAACGCTAACTGAGTAGCGGCCCCGCGCCATCTGTATACCGTCGAGCGAGTCGATCGGGAAACACCTCGGGTTCATCCGGAACGCCGAAACGTCCGGACGGACTCCACCGAGGGCCTTAGATCGACACCCAACGGATCGCGACGTCCTACAGGGGGAGAAGTGCACGCGTTCGACGACGGTTCGCGGGACGCAAGGCGCGGATGACGCGTACGCCGTCCGTCGCACGAACACCCCGCGCCGCCACCGAGACACGCTGAATCTCCCCTTTCGACCTTGAAAATCCGGGAGAGGTCCACGTGGAGGCGTCGCGCCGGTTCGTACCCATATCCGCAGCAGGTCTCCAAGGTGAAGAGCCTCCAAGGGAAGTCGGCAAATTGGATCCGTAACTTCGGGATAAGGATTGGCTCTGAGGATCGGGGCGTGTCGGGCTTGGCGGGGAAGCGGGTCGCGGCTAACGTGCCGGGCCTGTGCGAGGTGCAGCGTCGCCGTTTCGGCGGTGACGTCGAATCTGAGTTCGGTCCCGTGCCTTGGCCTCCCGCGGAACCGTCTTGCTGCGAGGCTCCGGTTACGCCCGCAAGGGCGTCTGGATGTCCTCTTCGGCCGCCATTCAACGCTCAGCTCAGAACTGGCACGGACCGGGGGAATCCGACTGTCTAATTAAAACAAAGCATTGCGATGGCCCCAGCGGATGTTGACGCAATGTGATTTCTGCCCAGTGCTCTGAATGTCAACCTGAAGCAAGTCAAGCAAGCGCGGGTAAACGGCGGGAGTAACTATGACTCTCTTATGGGAAGACCCCACCCGTAAGGCCTAGAAATCCCAGCTCTGATCAAGCGGGGGTGGAAGGGTTATGCTGAGAACGTCCGTGCTTATAGCCACGTGAGAGTCGGTAACTACATGGTGATGGTGCCATGTAGGCTAAGCCTCAGCGGGGAAAGTTGCACGGGTTTGCCACCCGTGCAATTGTTGCATCGGCAGCAAATAGTGAAAGGTTTGCCTCGGACTCGGGGGACCAAGGCCCCGGTCCTTCGAGAAGGCTTCGGCCACGGCAGGGGGTCGGCCGTATCGACAATCCCGCAGTCCCGGCGGGTGCAGACCAAAGCGACGAATTTGGCTCGGATGACGAGGTAGCGAACTATGCTGCCGATCCACACCTAACAGTAGGTGGCCCAGAAAGATTCACGGTAGCGTTGCCCTTTCACCAGAGGTCGTGCGGAGTCTCAACTCCGGCAAGGGGAACTACCGGGCACTGAGCCTGGCAGATGAAATAAGGCATGTTTCAGAGCGTCATCCTCTAACAACGATCCTGTACAAGTGCACAAATTGCCAGAAAGAGTACAGGACGAAACATGCGGCTCTTTGCCACATGCCCAAGTGCACTGGGCAAGCACCTGCTCCACAGGGTAATGTATTTAGGTGTCGTCTGTGTGAGCAGGTATGCAGATCTAAGTCTGGTCTTACTCAACATACCAGACATAGACACCCTGCTGCAAGAAATGAACAGAGAGCGGCGGCGGAACTTGACAGGGCTGAGAGGGCAGCCCGTCCTCGTACCGGAAACCCACAAACACGAGCTTTCACGGACGAGGACATAAGACTACTGCTGGAATTAGAAGTCAGGTTCCGAGGCAGCAGATACATTGCCAAAAGTATACACCCCTTTATCCCTGGTAAAACGCTCAAGCAAATCAGGGATAAACGGAATACGGATGTATACAAAAGGTTAAGGGAGGAGTACTTTGCGGGCGAGGGGGCTCCAAACTTAGCCGGCGCGGAAGAGTCCGATCAGTCTGCGGACGATGAGGACGAACCGGCCAACGAGGATGTCCCACCTGCACCCGAGTTGCCTGGGGAACAGGGGGTACCTCTACATCCTCTATTGAACCTCGTCGCCGAGGATCCCGGTGGTCCCGGGAGTCCGCAGGTCCCGGTAGACGAGGCTGACACCTCAGATTCCGACTCCATTGAAGACACACAATGGAGAGAGAGAGAATAATAAACGCCGCTCTCGAGCACCGCATGCCCGAAAAGGCCCTCTCTCAGGAATCAGCAGCTGTGATCCAGGAGCTGCAAGGCGCTCTTCGCGAGGCTGCCCTCGGCGTTTTCCCTCAGGCACGCCTCGACGAAGTATACGATAGTGTCCAACAGTATCTGGTTTCCGAAGACCGCGGAACCAAGGAAAAGCGCCAGAGGAAAAAGGGTCGCGGTAGAAAGGCTATCCGGCGGTATATCTACGCGCGGACCCAGGACCTGTTTAAAAGAAATCCGGGCGAGTTGGCTCGCTACGTGAGGGAAGATGTGCGTTGGTTGGAGAACGAGCAGACGCAACTCCAGCGCGACGACATCGAAAGGCTGTACAAATCGTTATGGGATACAAAGCCGGATGTACAGCACCCTCACTGAGACTATCCTCCCCCTCTGGACGCCGAAGACGTCTTAACGCCATTCACTGTGAGGGAAATTAAGACGAGGATCGCCCAAACAAAGTCGAAATCGGCTGCAGGTCCAGACGGGATTCAAAAGCGACACCTCACCCGTTGGACTGTACAGGAGATCCTCCACCTCTTATTTAACCTGGTAATGTGTTGTACGATGCAGCCAACACAATGGAGGATGAACCGTACCCAACTCCTGCTGAAGCATGGTAAGGACCCGCTGCTTGCAGAGAGTTATAGGCCCATCACCATCAGCTCGATTCTGAGTCGATTATACTGGGGCTTGATCGACCAGAAAATCAGAGAGCACGTACGGTTCCACCCTCGCCAAAAGGGGTTCGTTTCAGAGGCAGGGTGCTTCAATAATGTGCAGATCCTTAACGAGTTGCTGCGGCACTCGAAGAGCCAACACCAAAGCCTGGTCGCAGTGTGCCTGGATGTGTCTAAGGCCTTTGACACAGTACCTCACCAAATAATTGGTCCCGCACTGCGAAAGAAGGGTCTCCCAGAGACGGTGGTACGTCTTGTGGAAGACTCATACAGGGATCTGCACTCTGTCGTCAAACAGGGTACAGCGGAAGTACCCATTAATCTCCAGCGAGGGGTGAAGCAAGGCGACCCCCTCAGCCTCTTTATATTTAACGCAGTTTTAGAACCCCTTTTACTGCAGCTGGAGAGTCTCCCGGGATATAGGATTGGAGAACTTGCGAGTGTCTCTTGTTTGGCTTTCGCAGACGACTTATTCTTGCTAGCGACTGATGTACCACAAGCCAACGCCCTGCTACGAGCGACGGAGGAATACCTTAACGGGCTGGGCATGAAATTATCTGTCCCTAAATGTATCTCCTTCCGCATCGCACCAACTAAAGACTCCTGGTACGTAGCAGATCCCGGGTTGACACTAAATAAGGGAGAGAGGATCCCGGCTGCGGCCGCGGAGTCCGCGTTCACATATCTGGGCGTGAAAATATCTCCTTGGGCAGGTGTAACACTTGAGGGCCTGAGGGAAGATTTCGGCGGGGTTTTATTTAGGGCGTCCCGCCTATCACTTAAACCACACCAGAAAATGGAACTAATCTCCCGATACCTAGTCCCTCACTACCTCTATAGACTGGTGGTGGCAATTCCACCAGTCGGGTTGATCAGGCAACTAGACCAGGAGCTGAGAGGAGTGATGAAACGTATATGCCACTTGCCAGAGTCCACTGCCAATGGACTACTCTACTGTGGCAAGAAAGACGGCGGACTAGGTATCCCCAAGTTGGAGACAATAGCTGTCACCTCCATCTTGAAGGCGGGGCTCAAATTTAAGAGCTCCGCAGACAGAGTAATGCAAGCTCTGTGGCTGAATGCAGGGATGGCAAGCCGTCTAAATTCCCTAGCAAAAGCCACACGGGTCAGCTCATGGCCAACGAACGACCCCAAAGACCTCGATCGGCATAAGTTGGCCATGAAAAGGAAAGAGCTTCCAGAGTGGGCATCCCTGACCTCGCAGGGCAAGTCGGTTCTGTCCTTTTCCGACAATAAAATTGCCAATGCTTGGCTTAACAACAAAAAGCTCCTTAATCCAAGCAATTTCATTTCGGCCCTCAGACTGCGAGCTAACGTCGCCGGTGACAGGGTGGCGCTAAACAGGGCGATCCCACAGGCGAATCTGATGTGCAGGAGATGTGGGGCTCAGCTTGAGACACTGGGCCACATCTTGGGGATTTGTACGAGTACGAAGGCCCTCAGAATCAGACGCCACGATGAGATCAAGAATCTCATAGCCGACGAGGCGCCGAAAAAGGACAAAGAGGCAGCAATCACGCTGGAGCCGACCATCCGAACTCCAGCGAGCGGGAATCTCAAACCTGACCTGGTGGTACAGAACCAGGAAAGGATCTTCGTGGTCGACGTTACAGTCCGCCACGAGGATGGAGGTCTACTTGCTCAGGGCCGGCTAGACAAGCTGGTAAAGTACGAACCATTGCTGCATATCCTCCAGGAACGGCTGGGAGCGCCGACTGGGAAGTCCTACCGATTGTGGTAGGAACGAGGGGAGCGTTGCCCAAGGAGACGGTCGAAGCCCTCAAAAAGTTAAAAATTACCGACCGTCAAACGCTGTTG